>OY728119.1:2100293513-2110293513 GCA_963277665.1 Viscum album | reverse complement strand
ATTATTAGATTATAATTAAATATTTATTATTTTGTATGGATTATTAATTATATTATAATATTTTATGATAATAAATAAAATTATATATGAAAAATGTTACATTGTGGGGGAGCTAGTCCACACACACACACACATGTGATGTTCTCATTTTCATAGAATGTAAAAAAAATTAGTTGGTTTATATTTATGGAATAAATATAATAATTAAAATATATTTATTTTATTTAAAAACCAACATAAATAATCCATCTAATGGTAATTTTAATAAAAAAAATAATGTTTCTTATAAAGGTATTAATTCACAAGTAACAGAAGCATCATTTTAATTGTTCAAATGAGATGGAGGAAGGTTAAAAATGGTTATCCATTAAACATAATAACATTTTATACTACATTTTATACATATGAAATTATATAAATTTGGTAATATTATATTCATAGGACATAGATGTAAAAACACATTTAATATTAAAATAATTTATTTTTATATATTAATTAATTAGAATGTAAATTGTTTTATTATTCAAATTAATTATGGTAGTTTTTGAGTCAAAAAGAGAGATAGGATTATTTAAAAAAACTAGGGTTTCATGCACTATATGGTTTTATATAAACCCATTTTTTAAAATTTTTATAATATCTTGTCTAAAAAATGAACAAAATTATGAAATGGTGATGAAAAAAACATATTTTAATTATTATCTATGAATTTTCTAAAAAGATGGATTTTTTAATCAATTGTATCAATAATAATGTTTATATAAAACAATATATTACTTTCATGTATTTAAATAAGATAAATTATATTTTTCACTATTTTTAAAAACTATTCAGTTCCTTCTGATTGAGCATATTCCAATTATGGTCTTCAGAATAAATTTTATACATTAATTTGGTAAAAAAATTATAAGTAAATGACATTTTCTGTAAAAAGAAATCATGTTTTATTGGTTTAATTTTCAATTAACTTATTCCACATATGTTAATTTATTCATTAAATATCAATTTATTATTAGGAATTTGGATGATAATATTATCTATCTAGGACTATTTTATTTTTTATCATTATGAATAGAAACAATATTAAACATTAGATACTAGGAAAATTGTAAAAATGATTAATTTGGTTTAAAACTAATATGTTTTGGTTATATTTTTCTTACAACCATTCCATTATATTATTGGATGACTCTATTTAATCCATAATCATCCAATCTTATAATATATGACCTATTCATTCTATTGATCATTAATTTTTTCTTTTATAATATTCATAAATTTATAATGTAAAAATTTTCAATCTCTGTCTTTTAATATAAAAAATATTTTTATAGGGATAAAGAAAACATTTGTAATTTTATATGTATTTGATTAATATATGAAATATTTTTTTTCATGAAAAATTATTATTAAATTTTAATGATTAAATAATTACATAAATTTATTTTAAAATGATGACTCATGGCTTCAATAGGCTCTAGGAAAACCATATAATTTACATTAAAAAATATGAAAGCTCTCATTTTGGACGTGTTTTGTTGTAATATGAATTTAATAGATACAAATAAAATATTATGGATATGTGAATAGTTTATATTTGATCTCAATATTTTTTGCTGTTTTAAATTCATATAAGTTGAATAGTTCTAAAAAGAGATTAGTGTTAATTAATAAAAGAATCTTTATTAAATGATTTAATGTTTGAAAAAATTTTTAATTAGGAAAATTTATTATTAAATGGTTTAAAATATAAATCATGGACTATTAATGGGTCACTTTTCTTATTATAGTCACTTTCTTTACCTTAAGGATTATAATCAATGTTGTCACCCAAATTCTCAAATGGGTTAACATGGCGTTAAAATGAACTGAGAAGGTTAAAAACATAATATTAACATGACATGTTTTCTTATATGAGATATATTGAACCATATTAACTATATATTATATTTATATCAATTTGGATCCATTTTTCTTTGAAAATTATTTTATATTAATTTAAAATTAATTTAATTCATAGAGATACCCTCCCATCACTTTTAAAGGGGAACCTCGTGTTATATTGTCATCATGGCTATAGAGAATTCTACCTTAGTTGAGTCATACATAAATATAGTCCTCACATCTCTACCCATGTGTTATTTCCCAAATTACGATCATAAATCAATCCTAAGAAGACATTAGTTGTAAAATAAAACTGTTTTTATGAAGAAGAGACATAGTTCCTAACCGATAAATGTAATATTTTCTGTCCATATCATATTCAATAAAATGGGGAATGAAATAATCCTTTGTGTATAAAAGTATACTACTAACACCACTGAGCGATGGATTTCATTTTCCACTATCACCTCCCAAAGATGGATATAATGATGGAGTATATATATATATATAATATATTTATGAAATATTTGACATTCTATAAAATTATTATATCATATATTTTCTTTCTATTTAATTTAGTTGAAAATGAAAATTTCATTCACACGTATTTGAGGATTACAACCTCCATAATGAGATTTGATTCAATTTTTTATCTGTATTGACATGGTTTGTCTATAAAAGATTGTTTAAATAAATAATAAGATATTTATGAATTAATTATAATCATATAATAATGAATTTTTTCAAACCAAATTTTTTCATTTTCATTGTAATGTTTAAATGTAGCTAATGTATATGTACAACTTACCATATTCACAATGGAAACGCAGTTACTTTTTCATAATCATCTATTAGGGTTGGTTTAAAATGTATAATTGATGTATAAAAATTATAAATATGTATGTATTATTTTTCTATAGATGATAGAAAAATATCCACACTCACAATAGCCATATAACTGATGTCATTTTGGATATTTATACAAATATAATGAAGATAAATAATGTGAACTTAATTGATTATATAATAGTATATAACAGTGTAATTTATTGAATAAAATCAACAATGATGTTGAGAAATGTTGTTAGAAAATTTAATTATTAACATAATATTATTATTCTAGAAGATGAATAATGTATAAGATGAGTCACACTCACGATGTGGGACACATTACATTAAAAATAATTTTAAATCTTCTCCGGATTTATTTTAAAAATCATTTTTCCACTTCCTTATTCCTAAAATTATGTTATAGATATATTTATATGAGATAAATTTAAATATAAATGAAATTTTAGGTAAATTTTACATTCATTATATGGTTTAAAAAAAGATTGTTTTTATATATATAAAAAGGAATGGTTTGTGTAAAATATAAGAGTAATGTTATATTTTAAAGTATAAACCATAAAATTCTTTCCCCCACTGTTGTATCCATTATATTAGGTTTGGATTCCCTTATATAATTTTATTATTTATTCTGAAGAAAAATAATCTTCCATTTATTATGGGTATTCTCAAGAAGTCTTTATAATGGAATAGATTTTTCAGTATCAAGAAAATAATTTTGGGGTGAAAATATATTTTCATAATTTTTTAAATGGTTGATTTTTTTTATTTTAGGATTATGTTATGGTTATCGAGAATTTTTTCTGATAACCAGTGGTTTTGTTATAAATTGTTGATTTGGGGTTATTTATAAACTATGTATTGGGGGTTACTTGGTAAACCAATTATGATTGGTATTATTATATTTCAATAATTCTTGGGGTGATGATTATTTTCTCTCAAGAATTATGTTGTATGTTGACTACATTGGATAATATTCTTTTTAAGGGTTCTTATAATGATAATTTCACATGTTACCTATATGATTTAATATTTATCAGTATGGGTTTCTATGGAAATATTATGATTCCACAAGATATGATTACAAGCTTTTTGTTAAGAGAATATATATGAATGTTCTTAGTGGTTAAAAGTATGAGCTTATCTAAATAAATTATTAGTTTTTCATTACAAAGAAACAGTTATGTGTTTTATTTTACCATTAATATTTTATAATAAATGTTTTATGAAAATATTTGGATAGAGAAGTTTATTTCAAGGTAAATAAAATCATTATTTTGAGGCCTTAGACTCTTTTTTAAATAAAATATTTACATGTATTCTGGGATTAGCAGGGTTGATTCCTTTTTTTATATGTTTTTTATTGAGATTTTTAAACCCATCCCAAATTTCAAAAAAAATTCACATGCTATTATGGATTATTAGGGATAAGGAGGAGGTAAAGATGGATTTTTCTAAAGATATTTTTTGAAAATAAAACACATAATTTCATAATTTGTTTTTTTTTGCGGGAAATGGATACTAATTGGATGTATCAACCTTGGGATACCTAATTTATTTATATAAGAGCGATGAAATAATTGTCTTAAAATATAATATATTAATATAATCATAATTTAGAATACTAAATTATAAACCTAAAAATCACGATTAAGTAATTATTATGGTCATCTCCTCATTGTAGTTGTTTAGAGGGTGGAAAATAATTTAAAATACAACATTTGAATATTTCACTTTCCCCCATGGTAGATTTATTTTTAAAATTTGATTAAGGATTTCAGAGGTGTTATTTTTAAATTAACCTAACCTCTATGAAGTTTCTCTGAGTTTTGTAGAGTTATTTTGGCATCATTTAGTCAAATGGTAGAGTAATAATTCATTGGTTATGAAGATTTAGCAACAAATAATAAGGTATTTGGGTGAGATATTATTTTTAAAAATCAAAAAATATTTATTTTCACACATTTTAAACATGTTTTTACAAGATTTAATATTATATTTTTTAATTATACAATTTCTTTTATAATGGTAACTAATTTTTACATAATTAATTAACTTATGATGAATAAAAATATAATATTAATACTTAAATTCTTTTGATATAAGGATTTCAAATATGAAAATACATTTTCAAAATAAAATTCCTCGTGTTGTTAAAAATATATTTTAATATTATCACACATAATGCATAAAACCAATTTTTATAAAAACCCTTGTAAAGACCCCAAATTCACATGTATATTTTTTTAATAAAATTGGAATTTTTCGAGTCCGTGAAAACTTACGGCACATGATTCTGATGCCCGGTGTGCCCAAAATCAACTTCTGAAGAATTTTTTGGGTACCTTTAATAAACATAGTAGTGTGTTTTTATAACTTTTTAATAGGTGATCGGAATTCAAATCTGAGTGCATCGTTGAACTCACAGTGCCAATATTTTCTTAAGGAGACTTTCACCACGGTGGTAGTGGGTCGAGGGTGAATGATAGTTTTTGGGTTTTTTTGTGAATGAATAAAATAAAAATAATGATGTGAAGCATTAATTTTTATTTTTTGGTTAAAAACCACCATGTGGAAATTGGAAGTGGGGACCACCACACCATAACCTCCCATGAGAGGTTATGGTGGTGGGGACCACCTGAGGTCTAAACCTCCTCTTCTTCTATATTGTGTTTGGGACAACCCGGGGTTAAACCCCCTTAAATCTACCCTTTAATTGGGAGAAACCCTCTACCTTCCATTAAGTGTAGGAGAGCCTCTTCAACTCTCCAACACATAATTTTTTTAAAAACCTACAAATTAATTATGTCGAGGTAGCCTAATTTAAATCACCCATTTTGAATATTATGACAATGATTTAATAAGATATTATAATTTTTTCTTTGACATTTGGTTTTTGGGAAAAACTTTGGAAAAGAGAGATTTGAAGTGTGTGGTGGATGCAACGAACGACGAAAACACCATCTTCTTCCTCATGACTTTTTCACTGAAAAATGAGAAAAGGCAGGGGTTCGAACATTCATTTTGTTTCATGTTCTTCATTTTTCATCGAGAATTATTCTTTGAAGCTGCATGCTATCACCCTAACGTGGAGAGTGCGGGCCAAACGAACATGGCCTGACCCCTCCTCCTTACATTGTGGAATTTGACTCTAAACGTGGAATTAGTCCGGGGTGATCGATATTCATCAAAATGGTTGTGGATCGAAGGCGATGTCCCAAGGAGTGCACGACTACTTACGGAACGAGAATAGGGACAACAAAACTCGTCTGATAACACGCTGAAGGTTCTCCGACGGTTAGAACTAACGAACGTCATCAGAGGGAAGAAGGGAAGGGAAGTCTGAAATCTGGCTAGCCACGTCGATAGAGGTGGTGCAACCTCCCTGCTGGAGGAGCAAACCGTGGCCGACGAGGCATGGTGGACCATCGGCGGCCGGTGCAAGGCTGACCACGAGAAGAACCGGTGGCAAGGGCCACCGGCTTGGCGGGGAAAGAGCGGCGCAGTGCGCGCCGCACAGCAGAGGAGCAGGCCACGGCGGCATGGGATGGGTGGTCGGCACTACTAGTCATCGGAGGAGGCATAGCACAACAGCGCCGCATGGGATGCAACTGGCTGTTCGGGCAGCCGAGAATAGCGGGACCCCGCTACGTGGGTCCTGCCTGACATAGACAGGCGCCACGTGGTGCCTGTTTTGATCACCCCCCCACACACCCCCCAAACGGCTAAGCCATTCGGGTTTCCAAGGGGATCAGCCTCACCCTTGATGCATATAGGGTGGACCCCACGTGCCGTCAGCCGCAGGTCTCGCCTGGGCTGAGCCAGCGTGGGTCGGACCAAGTGCTGGTCGGACTCGCGGGCCTGGTCAGACCTATGGGCCGGGTTGGAACCATTTTTCGGGTATACCCGCAGGCCGTGTCGGACCCCAGTCTAGAAACGAATCAGGCTTGGATAGGCCGGGTTAGTCCGACTGGGCTGGACCGTGCCCGGACCCACTTTAACCTATTCACACTCTTTTTCTGGTAACATGAGCTACTGACATCCGATTGACGAACCATCTATAGAGTCAAAAACCATGGAGGGAGATGGTAATTTTGGTATAGCACTCTCAAGGTTTGTAAATAGATGGTGTATGGATGGGTTGGATCGAACGTAAATCCAACCAGGCCCTTTGAACAGAAATGCCAATAACTCTCAGACCGGGCGTCTGATTAACGCTCCATCTATCGTGTTGGGTATCTTATGGAAGGACAGATCTTTTGGATACATCAACTTGGGACATCGTGGAAGTTGATGTATAGACACTTGGCTTGAGGAGAAGACCATCCCGAAATCATGCATGCTATGTGTGGAACCTTGTGGCAGGATGCATTGTGATAAAGGGATCCTACGTGGGTTCGATAAGACTTACTACTGTTCCAAGATCCTATGTGGGTTCGGCATCTCTGAATACTATTCTAGGATCCCACTTGGGTTCGACAGCTTTGACTACTATTCTAGGATCCTACCTGGGTTCGACTGCTCGAACAACTATTCTAGGATCCTACGTGGGCTCGACAACTTAGGCTACTGTTCCAAGATCCTACATGTGTCTGATAGCACTAACTACTATTCCATGATCCTACGTGGGTTTGACATCTCTGATTTTTCTATCAAGATCCTACATGGGTTTGAAAAAATATATGATTTAGTGGATACATATAATAATATCTAACTCTCTAGAAATTTTGTATACTTTTGTGAGCTGAGTCAGTAAATTTTGTGTTTTCCTCATGATTGATATGGATTACATGATAGCTTAGGTATATTTTTGGGCATATACCTAGGTGAGGATTTATGTTGATTTCATACATTGTGTTTTATCCTTGTAGGATTTTTTGAGACCTTGAGGGTCTCAGGGTCCCTACTAGGTATCATTATACTCACCTCTCCACGGGGTATGCCAGCACCTCGTAGTTTTAGATGGAGACAATGGACAACGCTGACTGAGGCTGAGAGTACTAGGACTCGACGGTACCCGGAGGTTGACCTTACAACGAGACGATACCCAAAAGAGACTGATGGACGTGGAGTGTTGAGGAGGCTATCTATATCTACCCTTCAAGTAGGAATTCTGAAGGACAACCCATCAGCTATTTTTCTTTTCATCAGTAGTATTTATACTTCCAGTTTCTTGTTCATTATAGTTGGGCTTGTATTTCCTGCTACTTTTACTTTTCTGCAGACATTTGTTATATAGTTTTATTAGTGTTTTTTATCTAGCTGTGTGCTCTGTTGTGTGCATTATAGGTTATAAAGGAAATGACTTCTCGGTTTTGGGGAATTACGCCTTTGGTGCTAGTTGCCATCCCCTAGCCTAGTGAAGGCCGGTTTGGGGTAGTCACGGCCCGGGCCCCAGGGGACAGGTCGTTAAACCCCTATTGTTAAAAATCATGATAAATATAAAATTATCAATTTTTGTGATTTATTTGATAACTATTTGTGGATTACTACCTAAAAAATTTTATTTCAAATTTAATGTATTATAAATAAAAGTTTACCTTGTGAAAAAAAATGAAAAAGATGAAAAATGTTTTTATTTGAATAATAGATTTCTTTTGTTTGAAAGTGATAAACATGGAATAATAAATATAAAATAGTTTTGTAAAATTAATAATTTTATTCTTTAGAGACATACGTGACCATGAAGTTTTTATAAAAGTTTTATTTCATTAATTGATATTGATAAGACAAAATGTTATGGTATTAAAAGAGATCATTTTTCAGTATTCACTATAAATAAATAAGTTAATAAAAATCTAAAAAATTTATTTTATGTTAATATTGACATATTGAATTCATTAATTAGTTTTATTTTATAAAATTAGACTTGTAAATTTAATAGATTTTGATCATAAATATTAAATATAAATAAAAAAATTATATTAGAAAATGAAATTTTTATGTTTAATTAATATTATTAGATATATTTTAAAATAAAAATAATATAAAAATTACTGATAATATTTTAAGACGATTCAATTTACATTATTTGGATATAATATGAAACACGTAGTGTCATGCCCTGAGTTCCACATAATGGTACAACGATATGGTGGCCCACAAGAACTCAAGTGTACCTCCCCAAATACCAGAGGCAGATGACTATCATTAAAGGAAACCGATGTGTATGTGGGGAGACTATCCCTTCATATATAATTATGAAGCATAAAAGTTTATGTGAAATAAGAAATCGCATATGTATATTCTATATGACCAGACCCGTAACTCACCACAATAGAAGAAATAACATGTAGAAAAGGTGAAGAATTATTTTAAAAAAAAATTTAAAATTATTATATAACAAGAAAAATAAATATAAATATTAGATTTCAACAATGATGATGTTTTAATAAAATGATCAAGTAAGTTGAAGGAGATATAATAATATACTACTTGAAAACTAAATAAAAATGGCCAAAACTTTCACAAGTATCATGTTGAATGTAGGATCTATCTTATGCACCCATAATACATCCTTGAATTAATGATCATGAATCTTAATCAATCATCATACCATTATCTCTTCGTATATTCTATAAATCTACTTGGGAACCCAATTAAGTTTGAGTAGGTTTGAGATAAACTCCATATAGTCCACCCCCAACAATTTCATGTTCATCCAATTAATGAAATATAAAATGAATTGTGTACCATAAATAAAAATTCCGAGATAGGAATAGTAAATAAATAACCAAACCAGGATCCAATAGGATACCGATCCACTTTTACCATATTCATACTAAAAAGGCGAGTCTCAACTAATTGAACTAGAGAAGGTAAAGTGAGGGTTATAGTTTGAAAGAATGTGTATTATCCCCAATCATGTTATTGGCCTTGGTGAAAACATACATAAGTTTCCTAGAAACCAAATATTATTTCTTATAAAAAATGGTCATTTAATTTATAATCAACTATAATTTTTCATAAAAATATAGATAGTTACCCTGATCGAATCCATGGAAATTATAAAAGAAATCCAACTATCAAACTTGGGAATCAATATAAGCCCAATGCATCGGGATTCTATTTATGTTGACCAAAGAATGAATTACCATATGTTACTATTGGTCTACTGTGAAATTAGCATGAAATAAAATTTGATTTTATCCATTGTATCATATATAGAATCCCAAGTGTCTGTCATGGAATGGTAAAACAAATGTGTAATCCACCCTATCCAAGGGGTCTCCCCTAGGGATCCAATGTCACACATCTAGATGTAAAACTAATAATGCTCATGAATACCATCCTATGTAGAACTAGAGTCACCCCCGACTTGTTTAGACACATTAAAAAATTCTATCATGATGGGATGAAGATTCAATCCAAGGGGTCCTTAATTTGGACCCCTTTTATCACCCTTAAAAAAAATCTGATTTCATTAATCAAAAATTTCCTATAAAACATATTTATAAAAAAGGAAAATTTAATTTAATTCTGGAATTTATATCATGACAAGAATATTTTTCAAGGAATTACCATAGGACGATTCATTTATGTAAAAAGGCATAAGTCTCAGTGCCTAATTTCAAGTAAACATCAATTATTGAAATGTTGTCTCAAAGAATGATCCCTCTTATTAATATGACATAATTATATGGAAATCAACCCAGTGTGATGATTATACAATATCTCCGATTGAAAATGGAATTATAAGGATTTTTTTATTTAATAATAATTTATATGGTGTTTCCTGAACGATCTAGGTAACTAAATAACAAAACATATTATATATATCATATTAATTAGGGGAATGAAAATAGACCACCTACCATAGCCTCATAGAGATTATATAATGTTATATCAGCCTTAGATTTGTGAAATAATCTATGATATTAGAGAAAAAGTAAAATACATTGAGAATAGGGAAAAAGAGAATGCACATATAAACTAAAAAAGAATATGGAATAATAGAAAAATAGAAAAATAAAGATGAGATTACTTACTTATATTTTCCCAATGTATCAAACAATGAGAAATACTGATGATGAACATAGGAAATATATTGATATTTATATTTTAGGGTAGGAGGGTTCTTATGGGTTGGAATGGTATTTCCAACTCGATAATGTAATGGGAGTATGAACATTTTAGATAAACATTAGATAAAGGAAAAATTGTAATTTCAATAACACACCAAGGGGTGGACGGTTGGCCAAACCATGATCCAAGAATACTCTAGGTTCATCACCAAGGGGAAAAATACATGTTTATGGCACATGGTTTCCCTAACCATGTACCATCCATTAAGAAAACCTATTTTAAAACCTGTATATTGAACACATAGTTGTGCACCGTTAATATCATTATTGCAGACAAACTACGTGGCCCCATGAACCCCATTATTTGAAGCAACACTATTCAGAGAAACTATATTGTATGGGTTTCACCGTTTCTAAAAATTTTGTGATCTTGTGTGCCTCTATTCATTTGGGGTCTCGAGGCTCTGAACATTCCTCAAACACCACCTGAGACCTCGTGACACATTTATGACATATTTTTATTGATAAATATTGATTTTAAACTGAATTCTAATTGTCCAATACTCTGTGAAAATCAAGTAAGTTACAACCTACACTCTATAAGACAACTCATCACCGTGGCTCCCTTTTAAGGGCGGTAACCCAATATTATAGAAGGGTTCTAGACACTCTACACATTCATCAGCTTCACTCTCATAGGTCTCATCCTATACACATATGTGCATCTTTATAACCCAGACTAGAAGAAATGCCATTCCTAAGAGATCCTTCATGCTTTGATCAATGATCCATATAAGATTCTACTCAACGGACTCATTCGACTTTATTTCAATGTCCACAGGGTAAAATATATGAGATGGTTTGGGAAGAAATTGTTGATGTTATGATACATTGAAGACATTGTATGCAGAATAATACATTTGTGGTAGTTGAAATTGAAAGGATACCATCAAAACTCTCTCAACTATCTCGAAATAATCTAAATATCCAAAAGATAACATTACCTATCCTTGAATTCAACATTGATATAATCTAGGAGATACATGTATAATGATTCCATGAACCTACTCATCCTCCAAAAGAATACGATGGTGATCAGTATATGGATTCTTCCCAGATTATGTTAGAGTTATATGCTTTTGAATATTCTAGAAATTTTCTGAAGTCCCCTAAATGAGATGATGGCCTAGATGAACTTCTACACATGCCTCTAACCATGACATGGATGAATGGAATGACATTCTATAAAGGGCCTTGTATGGATAAATCTGAATCATTACATGAAATATACTGTTGTATTGATACTCATCTAAAGGTATATGCTTTTCCCATAAACCACCAATGTCAATGATGGAGTTTGAAAGAATATCCTCTAGTTGTTCACTAGTTATCTTCCATCACCTTCTGATAGTTATAGAACTATGTTATTTAGCCTTCAATTGGCATCTATATTCTTGTCCACCAATAGTGACAACCGATCTCTCAGTACATCTTGGAGATATCCAGATGAACTGGCCAAATAGAGGCATTATATTCCCTCAAAAAATATTCTCAAATATTCAATGCCATCATACACACCCACTAGAGATCTAGGTATCATTATGGTCTACAACCATCTAGGAGGAATGTTTTCTCCCATGACTTCAACCCTAAAAAATTCACACAACATCAGATAACTACCTCATCCAAACCCACTCCCGAAGGGAGGATGTCACTCCTAGAGTTTTAAGAAATGGATGCATGTACATAACTAGAGCCTTTAGGTTAATTATAGAAAATATTTCCATAAACTACCACTCCCTACATGCCAAAATGACGGCATGCATTCATGCCCTTATTTTCAATGATTCATCCATGTCATATCCCTTTGTTGGTGAGTAATCATGCTCAAATTAGACATATTGCAAGTATTCCACCAACCTATACTGCATGAAATTCATGTGCCACTTCGTAGAGATGTATTTAAGTATTTTATGAAGCTTTGAAATAGTGAACTATTCACCAAATAGATTGTTCTTTTGACAGCGTAGTGTGTTCACCAAATTATTAAGGTCGAGGTCATGTATACAGAAATTCCACTCATGAGGACTTAATTAGCTGGACCCTTGCACTACAACCTGATATCCATTCACCAGAATTTCGAATATCCTGATTTTTAAAGAATAATAATATACATTATTACTTCTACCTAGCTCAAGAATAATCTGGATCGACACTGAAGTCATTCTTCCCTTTAGATCATGAATATTTATCTAACATGATTCTGTTTAGTATAATTTATCACATTTGTTTTTCAAACCTATAAGAGGAACTGTGAGTTTTGAGATGTCCTGGATGAATTTTCTGTAATAACCAGCCATATAAATGAATCTTTGTATGTCCAATTTGTTCTTTGGAAAATGTTAAGAAACAAAAGTGCTCATCATATCTGAAAAAATTGATATAGATTCATTAGACATGGTATAACCAATTAAATTATCCTTAATTTTCATGGTGTGGCATTTCTTATGCCTTACACATATTTTTTTGACATTTAGTGTAGTTAGAATGATCTAAATATAGTTTTAATTGTTGTATATGGTCTTCACACACACCATGATGTCTAATATGAAGACAACCACAATGGAATCATGATATTGGTGGAAGACACAATTAATAAAAACCACGAATATTGATCATGAAATCACTAGACTGAATAGAATGACCATATACTCGTATATTTCATACATTCTATAGAACAATCTAGGTGTCTCTATATATCTTCAAGAATCTTCTTGAGTCCATAGAGCTTTGTTGATTCCACCGTATACAGGGAATAATATTGTAGTACCGCACATAGAATAAGCTAGATTGTGAAACCTACATCTTTCTCTCTTTAGGTAATCTGTTGAAATCATCATGGAAGACATCCTTCAATCGATCCAAAATATGTGAAAATTCCATATGTTTTATTCTCCAATCAATAATTATGGAACTGGCCATCTGGGATATCAAATTTCCTAGTTGTTATCTCTTGGGTCCAACTCAACTAGAATGGATATACCATTCTTCCTTTTCAATATATGTTATTCCCTCAGGGATTGGTAAAGATACACCTTAGTGATAGAAATCCATATGGAATTGATAATAAAAATCTTGTCCATACCCTGAATGACACTGAAACTAGTCATCTCGAGGATGATGAAACTACACCATTGTTGGTACCCACCTATGTCAATGGGTCACTCCTTAAACATTCATATAGCATCATCATGAACTCCAACAATAATTTTCAAGGGTCATAACACCACTTTATTACTCTACCACTAATACCACACATTCAATAGTTGAAGCATCTATAAAATAGTACAATGCATTCGTATAAAATAGAGTTAAATCTAGAGTATATGATACCAGGATAGTACCGCTAACCATATATGGCTGTATACTCTATCCCTATATAATAGTATATAAATAATTGATATGCCATGAAACACATACCTGAGATGATGTATGAGTATCCTAAAATGGTTTCCTCTATTGTTTTGGAAACTCTGATCCATTAGTACCCCGGCCACAACCCATATCGTGGGAAAGCTAGCCTGTATAAGAGCGGATTACATCATGATGAGGAGTTGATGATCTAGAAACTGAAGGTGGCATTGGAAAACATCCCTTCTCACTTAGAATAAAAGTAAATGATCAACCTAAATGCTGTAGGTGACCCATCTAGACATAATTTCGGAACTCGATCAAGTTTCTCTTATACTATGTCATTTTATGTCCTGGACAGCCGCACTAGTAACCCACCACATAGCTTCTGCTGCATGCCACCATTCCGGTACTTCTACCACATATATCCTTGAAACGTCACTTCCTACAAATGGATAAAAAACTTCTCTTCCATTAAGATGAACTACCATGTCTCATGTCACATGATTCTTTTAGGTACCACTCAGTGATTAGGGCTAGTTTACTATTTATTAAATGGTTTCTAGAAGATAAATGTTATCCTATGAGTGAATGGAACATGTAAGACTATCATAAATCATCTCGATGTAGTTAGATCATCATCAGTCAATTTTAGTGAAGAAATCAATCATTCGGTGAAGGGAGAATAGTATTCCATTACTTATATTTCACATTGATGAAGGTGTGTGAACCACATAACATGATCCATTATCATGGTCTATATAATGAAGTAGTTAAAATAGTTTTCTGGAAGTCTGCCTAGACCATACACAGATTTCATATATCCTGAGTGATAATTTACCACCAATTATTTGAAAAAATATTTATCATATAAGTCACAAGCATGCCCATCCACACTAGACGAATCTCAATATTCTTGAATATTGATAGAATTTCCTCTATAAATGACACATCATCCTAATGTCAACCATCCCCCAATAGGCTGGTAAGAAACCTATTATAGAACTCATGATTTAGAAATTCCATTGTATGAGTAGGGTGGGGAGGAACCTATAAAGACCACGTAAACCATAATAAGTCATCCTACATTTTCAAATCTGAAACTAGTGTAATATCTACCGGAGGAACCTAGGGTGACACTATAGGAGGAATCACAGGTGGCACAAGACCCATATCCTTAGGATTGTAATCATATCCCCACTATTAGGGTACAAAAAGAGGTCATCACAACAGTATATCTCTACAATTCCATGATCATGCCTTAGATAGGACTAATAACAAATAGGGAATGTTGTAAAGAATGGAATGGTACAATGCCTACCTATAGGGACATTACAACCACAATACTGCTCCAGGAACCATGTTTGGGTGATAATAACAAGTCATAGAAGGATCATATGAGACAAAACCAACATCCCAATTTTGGAAGAGGTGAGGGTAAAAGCCTCATTGCACACATACATTGGCTTGATTTTATTTTAAATCTTGTACTTATTTTAATATATTATTGTATATAAATTATATTTAAATGATTGAAAATGATATGTCATAACTTATAATTTATTAAGGCATGTGCACCATATAAATTGAAAATTTTCTTCCACTTAATCTAAAAAATAACATGTTCCAAACCTTGCAACCAATGGTCCATGGTTGAATGCACCACAATTGGATACTTAATACATATTCATTGATATATTAAGGAAAATAATTTAAGTCCCGGGTATTGAATCTAGGTAAAAATTGTGTTTTCTTTGTCTAGAAAGGAATGTTGACAAATTTATATATAAAAAACCAAAACCCCAAGGAATAAACAAATAAGTAAAAAACAAAAATCACCTAAAATAGATGAAAATGAACAAATAATGTAAATATGTAATGGAATAATACAAGAAATTTTAAACCTAAGTATTATAGTGTGATGAATGATTTGATGTCCGATAATATTATCATGCCCTGTCGAAGAAACTAGTTATCAAAAATATAAATATCAACTACAAAAAATAGGTTCATCACCTAATGATAAAATCTAGGAAACTATAACAACACAGACATAGAAAACATTTTTTTATCCCCGGTATTTTTTTCTTCCATCTAACATGGGGTAGATACACCTAGATAGAGTCACATTACCAAATTGAATGGTCCCAATCTTGTATATAAATTCATAAAGAAAGAGAAAAGTAAAATCATGTTAACACGACTCTGTAATGTCTAGATTTGGGTTCAACTTAATGGTTCCTGGAAAAAGGTTAATAAATTTTATATATCAATGATTATGATGTTTTACAAAATTGTACATGCAAGGGGATGGGGATACAAGAATATACAACATGATAAAAACATATAAAAACATTATGTAGCATTTTTAGAATAGGCTCGTTCTTCATACCCTGCTCTATCATAGAACTAATTGTCAATTATTGGATTCTGGAAAATTTCCCTTTACCTATTAATATATTACTGAAATCTACTCAGATACTAAGGGAAAACCGAGTATGGGGTGAGGTAAAATCATTTTATCCCACCACCAATATTATATTGTGCCATAAATTATAAATATGAGGTAGAAATAAAAACATAAATAACAAAAGATGGTTCCAATAGAACACCCTTCCAATTATATCTTCCTAGGCCTAAACCGGTGAGTCTGAACTAGGAGAACTTGGGAAGGAAATGTGAGGGTTATAATTTTTAAGAATGTATGCTATAACCAGGAATATGTTTGTGTATAGTAGACACATTAATATGTTTTACAGAACCAAAATATCATTAATTATCCAATAAACTTCTCTTTTTATTCAAATAACACTTTTTATAAAAATTTAGATAGTCACCCTAAGCCCATCTGTTGATATTCTAAAAGAATTCCAAGTATCATTATAGGGGCTCAGCATAAGCTCATAGCCTAGGAAGTCTATCAAAGGTGACCCAATAATGAAGTCCTATGTTTCATACATGACATGATGCTATAACATCAGGAAATAACATACGAGACTTTCCATGGTATTTTTTATTGGGGTTGAGTATCAATTATGGAATAGCACAACCAATATATTCTAAAGTCCTTCCTTGGGTTCTCACATAGGGAAAAGGTCTCACTCATCTAGAGGTGAATGAAAAAACACTCATTAATCCCACCCCAGGAACATTTGGTGTCACCCGTGACATTTTTACACATGTTATCTTATTTAAACATGATGCAAAAAGAGTCTATCCAAGGAGACCTAAATTTGAAATTCCTTATATCATCCTCAACATAATGATAAAATAATTTAATAAAACAAATACTATAATAAATATCTATCAATGTGATATTTCATTTAATTAAATCATTTAAATCATTATAATCATTTTTCACTGCATTACCACTTTGAAATCTATTTACGCCATAAGGCATTATTCTCATGGCCTATTTTCAGTTATAATTTAATAAGTTTAATTAAATTACTCAACTAAGTAATTATTTATTGAGAAACAAACCAAAAAGGGTATTGATCTAATATGGATTAAGGGAATTTAAGTCTCAAATGAGGATTACTACCATTGTGGGTGGTATATGTCAAGGTGATAAACACAATGTGTTTATTATCTACTAACTCGGGCCAGAAATTTCCAGATTGGGCTATCCATGTAATTTAATTATTAATTATGAGGTGTCACCTGAATGGTTTGTCTCACAACACATTAATAAGTATTATATTAATAAATGATTTGATGGTAATAATAATTTATGGAATAACATAATGTCATAAAAATTCCCATATATAGCTTCATTCAATTATTCGAGCTGGAACGGAGGAAAACAAGGTAACAACCAAATACCCTAAAAATCAGGAAAATGGACTTGCACCATAAAGGTGAAATATATGATATAATAGTGAAGCAATAGATGGTATAATATCACATACCTTCACTCTAGAATATTGG
Organism: Viscum album; assembly: GCA_963277665.1. Classification (NCBI taxonomy): domain Eukaryota; kingdom Viridiplantae; phylum Streptophyta; class Magnoliopsida; order Santalales; family Viscaceae; genus Viscum; species Viscum album. Next base: position 2,110,275,415 of record OY728119.1, on the reverse strand, counting down.
TTCATCTAACATTGAGATAAATAGACAACTCACATAGGAGATCTCATGATCCTTGATCATGAGGGGGAGGATTATTATGGGAGGAATAGATAGGATTCACTAGAGAAAATATGTAAAGTAATAATATTTGAGTTAGAACATTGAAGAGGGGTAAAACACTAATTACACTCACATACCATGGGTGGAATGGTTTGGCCACAGGGTTGGCCAAACCATGCACCAAGAATGTGACACTTAATTCTCTATTGGGCACCCCGTACAGTTAACATTCCCAATTTCCATAACTATATTCCAAACATGCAAAAATCCTATGTCAAAAATTACAAACAACATGCATGACCTTGCACCCTAGGTCGCATCATTTCAAACAATACGTGTTACCCCCATCACCCCACTATCTGAAGATAAACAGTTTGTGGAAAACTTGTGGGATGGGTGGCACTTTATCTACTATCCTTGATACCCAGTCCCCCTCTTTCAATTTCAGGGATCTGGACTCTGAACGATCCCTGAACACCCATAATACATCATTAACTCCCTTTAGAATCATTTTCTGGGTAAAATGAAATTTAAAATGAAACGTAGTTGTCCAATCCTTTTTGAATGTACAATTTATTACACAATACTATAAAGATATTTATTTGAGAAAGAACTATCCAATATAATATTACGCTATTTTAGTTATTCATTTGATAAATTTATGTATATTTAAAAGTGTTACAAAATTATATTTAGTAGTTGTTCTGTTATTATTATTTTTATAATAATATTCTTCTAATATGTTGTTGATCAGTTTAGTTTTTTTACCTATAAAACCAACTATCAAAAGATTATGTTTTAAAAAATGGAATATATATAGTAAAATATTATGGTATGTCAATATCATATCCACAAGTAAATTACGTAATCCTAATTTTAATTATCCTTATTAAATAAAATAATCTATTGTACCCATATGGATGTCATAATATATTTTTATTGGGATGTCAAACACTTCCATTTGAGATACTAGGATTCTCGCTATTCCTTTTATAGTTGGCTTGTGTGTAGATTTTCCTTAATCAAAAATTCATTACAATATATGTAAACAAATTTGGTTATAGAAGTATTTATGGGAATAAATTTCACTAATTGATTTTCATTATCATATTTGAATCAAAATAATAATACTAAAGTGGTTATGATAATATTTAATGAAATCAAATTAAATTTTCATATGATTAGGAAAACTGAATCATGAAATGACTTCTCTAATTCCACATTCATTTCTACCATTTTTCATTCAATTAACCTATTATATAATTTTATCAACCTATCACTACTTCATTTTACTCTATGTTTTCCATGGTAATTGTCACACCTGTTTTCATTTACTTGCCTTATTTATTTTATTTATCTTAGCGTCGGGTGTTTTTTCTTGTGTGCAGGCGAGTCCTAGTCTAAATCTTTATTTTTGGGATGAGTTTATGGTTTGAGATAGTGCGCGAACTCCGTAAGTTTAAGATGCGTGGCCTGCTTTCAGTCCACTTGGGTACCGTGCGGTACACGCATACCCTACGGTCTTTCAGTTTTAACGTTATTAAATTCGCTCGTTGAGTGGATTAATATATATATATATATATATTATATATGTGTATATATATGGGTATATATGTTTATACATTATTATTATTATTTTTAATGTAATGTGCATATAGGTATGTTTATATGTGTTTATATACATGTATGCTGATAAATATATATTTTCTTAACATTATATGTTTATGCGTAAATGTGTTTGTACATATGATTATATATGTCTATACAATTATAATATGTTAGGTATGTTCATATATGTCTGTTTATAAATTTGCTTATGTAGGTTTATCTATATATGTTTATATATATATATGTATATGTGTTTGTAATTATAATAATAATGATAATTATTAATATTGTTATTATTATTATTATTAAACTCTTTTTACTTACTATATTATTCTATTTTATTTTCTTTGATTTATTTATTTTATTTTATTTTTTATTTTATTTTATTTTATTTCTTTCTTTTATTTTATTTTATTTTATTTTATTTCGTTCTTTTTATTTCTTTTTATTTTATTTTATTTATTTCTTTTTATTTCATTTAATTTTATTTTATTTCTTTCTTTTTATTTAATTTTATTTAATTTTATTTCTTTCTTTTTATTTCATATTATTTTAGTTTATTATTCTTTTTTTTACTTTTTTTTCTCCCTAACCCTAATTTTTTTTTCATGCGCCGCCACCTTTTTTCTCTCCCCCTCCTCTTTCTCTCTCTCTTCCCTCTTTCTCCCTTCTCTCTCCGCACGACCCTCTCCCTCTCGGCCCCTCCTGCGCGCTCCGGCCGCGCGACCACCCTCCCCTTCTGCCCGCGCCAGCCTCCTCCGTGCGGCCGCACCCAGCCGAGCCGCTGTCGACCTCCCCTCCTCTGGCGGCGTTCCCCCTGGCTGTCTCCGGTATCACCCCCCCGGTTGCCTCCCTGACGTGCCCCAGCCGGCGTCCCCGCCTCCCATCCAGCTTCCCTCCTCTGGCCTCCTCTGGTGTCCCGGCCTCCACCCATCGACCGCCAGCCAGCCTCCACCTCCCTGTCTGCACGCCGTCCTGCGTCTCCCCGCACCGCGTGCCCCAGCCGGCCATCCAGCGGCGCATCAACCTCCCCACCCTTGTCTAGCCGCGTGGACCCCTCCGGCACACACCTTTGTCCGGCCGAGTCCCTCGCCGGTGCTATCCAGCCACCGCACGCCCACCCAGCTGTCTGCGCCCTCCGCCAGTGAACCTCTTAACCTTTGTGTCTGGTTTCGCCTCATCTGAGGCCTTCCTCATTGGTAAATTTTTTTCCCTCCTCGTTTGAAGATTAGTTCTTCTTTGGTTAGGGTTCAGTTTTCATGGTCAAATCCCTGTTTGTCGGGTCCATTTTCAATTGCGTCGGGTTGGATGCACCATTTTGCTGATTTCTTGCCTTTTTCAGCTTTATTGACAATTGATTAATGAATTAATAGGTTTAGAAAAATTTGTTTCATGTGAATGATGGTGTTTTGTTTGTTCATTCTTAATCTGCGTTGTATGTGTACTGAATTTTTGCACGCTATTTATTTAATAAATAGCCTAGTTGGCTTTTTCAGGTGGTTTGTGATTTTCAGAAGCTTGTGATGGTCTTTAAATTTTTTGTTGGGTTGTTTTAGATGGTGATTTGGTTATTCTAAAATGTATTTTTCAAATTATTTTAGGGGTAAATTCTTATGGCATTCTCTGTAAGGAATTGATAAGTGGTTTAAAAAATTTATTAATTTTTTTTCTTTTTTCATAAATTTTAATGTGGTTTAATAAATAATATAGATGGTGTGAGTTGTGTTTTGAAAACACGTCGAAGTGTTTTTTTTGTGCTGGTTGTTTTTTTGGGTTGTTTTAGGCCCATCTTTATAAATTTTAGTTATCTTTCCGATTGCAGGGTGTTGGCATGTTTTTTTCCATAGTCCTGCGGTCGTCAGCTTGCGCGTGATTGCGTGCCCGCTTGAGGCGTGTGGCATCATCGTTTTTGGTTTGGAAATTGAGGTAGGTTCCCCACTGCACTCACCTTTAAATTTAGAATTTATTAATTGCTTGATGTTTTATTAATTTTAATGAATGAGAAATAATATTAGATAATAAAATTTTAAATGATTGTCTAGTGTGAAAAAAAACCTTTTATTTTATAACGAAAATTTGGGACATTTTATTGACGAGAGGACACCCAGTATTGAAAGAGTGCCAGTTTGGCCTTTATACATAATTTACAGAATTTCAAATGTGGTTCTGGTTTTAAAGATAAATTATTTCTTCTGAACAAGTGTTTCGGGTTTTTTTGAGAAACGAGGTTTTTCTTTAAAATTGGTGAAGGCCCGTTTGGCACTTTAATAAAATAAATTATTTTGGAAAACCCACTCATGGGTGAATTTTGATGTGCATTGATTGTGTGAGCTGTATGTGATGTTTCCGCATCATGACTATTTGATTTACATTGTGGACGCACCCCTGTGTATTGCATGTGTAGACATGGGAACCTGGCATAGTGAATGAATCTTCTGAGAATGATTGCTGCACTAGTTTAGATTACGCACTGGCTAGTGGCCCCATAGCCAGGGAATACTGATTTATTGCTGCTATGGGGATTGGGCCCCTCGGTTAGGCCATGCAGGTCTATGCCGAGCGTTAGGGCGTCATGACGTCATTGAGTTAGAGCATGCTTTCAGGATGAGTCAAATGTATAGTACGTTTTGGATTGTTCACGATCTCCTAGGTTCGACCCATGTCTCTTTTAGTGTTTATTTGTATGAGGCAGATGAATGAGAGGTCGAGTTTCGATGCCGACCCTTGTGTGCTACTTTTTCCCATTGCCCTTAGTGTGTGTTGTGTGCAATTTTCCTTTTGACTAACGATTCAATTTTGGATTTCTAAATTGTTCGCAGAATGTTTTAAAATTCAATTCACATGTTTCTTTCAACATTAAAATTTTTCTAAATTAAAAAGGGAAATGGACTGTTACTTGTTTTAAAAATGAATGTGTGTGTGAAAACCAATATTTAATAATTTAGTTCAAACCTGGGATTGATGAATTCTTTATTTAAGGGTATGTGCATTAGGAATAGAATTAGTCGGGCCCACCTACTGAGTTTTAATACTCACGCCTATAGTGTTTTCTTGTTTTTAGTTTCTGTTGCAGGTTTGACTCGAGCTTGCTCGCCATGGATGAGAGTTGGTTGTAGTTTGACGATCGACTCTCAGGGTCGTGAGGAGTTTAGTTCGTGGTCAGGTTAGTTATGTTTTTGGATGTTTCATTTTATTATCATTTATTTATTTCTACTTCTTAGTAAATTTTTATTGGGAGAAATCATTCCCACGTGTACTCTGTGATGCCCTGGCGCTTCTCGCCAGCCCGGGAGGATCGGGAACGCCTATCGGGTCATGTCGCGGATTGGCTCGGGTGACCGGTTCGGGGTCGACCCAGGTTGGTTTGTGACAAAATGGTATCATAGGCGAGGTTGTCTCCTGAGCAGACCTTGTTTTTTAGAACACCCAGTGCTATATGGAGTTGTCATGGTAAAGGGAGTAATGTTGCTCAGACACGAGGCGTTGGAATGGGAAGGACGTCATGAACCCTTGCTCATTCTGAAACTCAAGTTACCATGAGATGTCCGGGTTGTTAGTGGCTTTTGGGTCTTTTGGATCGTTTTATGTTGGGAAATGAAAAGGGAGTTTGGAAAGTAGATCTGTGAGCTCGCAGGGTCTGGCAACCCTTGTGGATCCGGAGACTTCACCCTACAATTCTCTCAGTGAAGATGGTATGGCTGACGTATGGCCGCCAACCATACAGTCAAGTCACCCGTCATTACTAGTTTCCCCCTTTAGTGAATGGGTTTTTCCTACATTTTTAAGGTCATTGAGCAATGATGAATTTAATATGGTATTGATTATGTTTTGATCAAGTTCCTCGTTTCTTTGTTCCGTAGGGTTCGCCCCCACGAAGGCTCTATGGACGCTCAAGGTGCAGCTTTAAGTGGTGCATCCCCAGCTAATCCTCCTGTTGATCAGCCCATTGATTATGTTCTGGAGTTCCGGAAGTTGAACCCTCTTCTCTTTTATGGACAAGCAGAGCCTCTTGAGGAAGAGGAGTGGTTGAAGAAGATTGAGAGGAAGTTCAGTTTCATTGGGCTGCCTGAGTCATTAAAGGTGAAGTTGGATACCTTCATGCTTGAAGTCCCAACCTAGAAATGGTGGAAGTCCATGTCTCGGAACAAGCCTCATGATGGTCTGACATGGGAGTTTTTCAAGTCCTCATTCATCCAACAACACTTCTCTGAGTTAACGAAGCTGAGGAAGAGGATAGAGTTGTGTTGTCTTCAGTACGGCGTTGAATCGGTATTGGAGTTCTATCGACAATTCATAGACCTAGTTCCGTACGATCAATGGTTCTTTGCAAATGATCCCGAGAAGTCCCGACAATTTGAGTCGGGGCTTTGACTTGAACTGCGATCGAAAGTGGAAGAGCTTAACCTAACCACTTTCTCGGATGTTGTGGAGGAAGCCTTTCCAGCTGAATCTGGGTTACCAGGAGGACATGAGGTTGTAAATCCTTCCCCGACCTTGGGTGATAGTGCAGAGGATGATGATAAGAAGAATGGGAAGTGACCTGACTCTGGTGGCTCTAATAGAGGAATCAAGAGGCCCTTAGGCCTTCAATCTACTTCTTCGCAGCGTAATGTCGTAACCTATCACCAGTGTGGTAGGCAGGTTCACAAGAATCCGGTGTTCCACAGTGCTCCAAGACCCTTCCACATCTATGGACGTCTGGGTCACATGAATCGATTCAGCCAAGGTGTTTCCAAGAAGCGCGCTAAAGCCAGACATGGATCGTCGAAGGTCACTTCATCCCATCAGTAGGAGTAGGGAGATGTTGATGGATGAGCTTGATGTTTTCTTCTTGTGATGTTTCTTAGATGTAGTAGTCGCTACCTGTGCTTTTTTGTGATGTTCTTTTCTTTCATTTGAATGAATGTTTGTGGCTGAACTTTTTTTTGAACCTTTGATCTTATGGATGTGTGATTGTCAAAATTCTGGTTCTTGTGTCCGGATTCTGGGGTTTCAAAAACCTGACTGCGAAGCCAGAAGATGCTTCATTCATCCGAGCTCCAGCCATAGGCCTCGGAGTGAAGCTAGCACATAATCGGTGGAACTCCAACGAAAGGTGAAGTATTACGACAGGGTGTTGTTCTCAGTAAGATCACGTAGTCAGAATCATTTTCCGCCTTATGCCTAGTTATGTGTATGAAATTCTTGGTCATGTCATTGCCCTCGTTTACTAAAAGCTGATCGCTTTATGATTTCTGGGTGTGGGTGGTGTGTTGGAAAGGGCCCCCCTCCCACCCATGGGCAGTGATGGCTGGTGATGATGCTGGAAGGTCCTCCTATTCTTCTCTCCTTGGCAGCATTATGGTGGGGAGACCATTCGGCCTCCCCATGTTGAAAATTCTTGTGATCATGAATTTTTTCTCGAGTGATGGCTTTCTGGTCCAATTCCAGGAACTGACTTGACTCTTTTGGTGGGGGTACCCATTACGGGTCTCATTGAATGCAGTTGGCTTGTCTCTTATGGTGGGGAGTCTGTTCAGACTTCCCATGTCAATATCCCAGTTTGACTCTAGGTTTTGGTTGGGTTGTGGTTGGTCTTATATGGAACCACAAAATTCTATATACTTATTTTGGCAAAGCGTTGTGGCGTGAGAGTTCTAGTTTCAGATTGGAGTAAGGTTTTAAGAGATACACGTTGGATGTGGTTTTGACCTGTTTGTTAGTTTCAAAAGAGTCGTCGTGTTTTTTTATTTATTGGCGTTGTTCCGGATGTTGTGTTGTAAGGTTGAATTGAGGATGAAGAGATTGGTTGAGTTCGGTTGAATGGTGTTAAGGTGTGTGTATGTTGGGCCTGGATCAACTATTTTTAATGTTTCTTGTCCTTTGAAGCGATCAACTGGAGGTGGTCACACTTTTGGGGGCAGGTGACACTTAGCGGGTAATTCGTTCCTATTACATGAGTTCAATTGGTTCATCTCTCCCTTTTTGGGAGTGTTTTGGGATCTCCTTGTTGTCGTTCATTAGATATTTATTTAAATTGTAAAGTAATGTCGGTTTTGGTTTGGGGTTTTGATCTTGTTATGGCTTTCCGGGTGTGGAAGGCTTTATGGTGGGGAGAATTGTCAGACCTGTTTTTATTTATTTACCTTATTTATTTTATTTATCTTAGCGTCGGGTGTTTTTTCTTGTGTGCGGGCGAGTCCCGGTCTAAATCTTTATTTTTGGGATGAGTTTATAGTTTGAGATAGTGCGCGAACTCCGTAAGTTTAAGACGCGTGGCCAGCTTGCAGTCCACTTGGGTACCGTGCGGTGCGCGCGTACCCAGCGGTCTTTCAGTTTTAACGTTATTAAATTTTCTCGTTGAGTGGATTAATATATATATATATATATGATTATCTATGTGTATGTATATGGATATATACGTTTATACATTATTATTATAATTTTTAACGTAATGTGCATATAGGTATGTTTATATGTGTATATATACACGTATGTTGATAAATATATATTTTATTAAAATTATATGTTTATGCATAAATGTGTTTATACATATGATTATATATGTCTATACGATTATAATATGTTATGTATGTTCATATATGTATGTTTATAAATTTTCTTTTGTAGGATTATCTATATATGTTTATATATATATGTATATTTTTTTGTAATTATAATAATAATGATAATTATTAATATTACTATTATTATTATTATTATTAAACTCTTTTTTATTTTCTTTGATTTATTTATTTTATTTTATTTTTTATTTTATTTTATTTCTTTCTTTTATTTTATTTTATTTTATTTTATTTCTTTCTTTTTATTTTATTTTATTTTATTTTATTTCTTTCTTTTTATTTCATTTTATTTTATTTTATTTTTTTCTTTTTATTTCATTTTATTTTATTTTATTTCTTTCTTTTTATTTCATTTTATTTTATTTTATTTTGTTTCTTTTTATTTCATTTTATTTTATTTTATTTCTTTATTTTTATTTCATTTTATTTTAGTTTATTTTTCTTTTTTTGCCTTTTTTTTCTCCCTAACCCTATTTTTTTCATGCACCGCCACCTCTTTTCTCTCCCCCTCCTCTTTCTCTCTCTCTTCCCTCTTTCTCCCTTCTCTCTTCGTGCGACCCTCTCCCTCTCGGCCCCTCCTGTGCGCTCCGGCCGCGTGACCACCCTATCCCTCTCAGCCCCTCGCGCTCCGGCCGCGCGACCACCCTCCCCTTCTGCCCGTGCAGGCCTCCTCTGTGCGACCGCACCCAGCCGAGCCGATGGCGACCTCCCCTCCTCCGGTGGCGTTCCCCCCGGTCGTCTCCGGTAGCACCCCCCCCCCCCCCGCGCGGCTTCCTCCCTTACAGGCCCCAGCCGGCGCCCCGGCCTCCCCCGCGCAGCTGCCTCCCTGACGAGCCCCAGTCGGCGTCCCCGCCTCCCGTCCAGCCTCCCTCCTCTGGCCTCCTCTGGTGTCCCGGCCTCCACCTGTCGACCGCTAGCCGGCTTCCACCTCCCTGTCTGCGCGACCTCCTGTGTCTCCCCGCACCATGCGCCCCAGCCATCCATCCAGCGGCGCAACAACCTCCCCCACCCCTGTCTAGCCGCGTGGACCCCTCCGGCACACACCTTTGTCCGGCTGAGTCCCTCATAGGTGTTGTCCGGCCACCGCGCGCCCACCCAGCTGGGCTGCACCCTCCGCCAGTGAACCCTTTAACCTTTGTGTCTGGTTTTGCCTAATCTGCGGCCTTCCTCATTGGTATTTTTTCCTCCTCGTTTGATGCTTAGTTCTTCCGTGGTTAGGGTTCAATTTTCATGGTCAAATCCTTGTTCGTCGGGTCCATTTTCGATTGCGTCGGGTTGGATGCACCATTTTGCTAATTTCTTGCCTTTTTCAGCTTTATTGACAATTGATTAATGAATTAATAGGTTTAGAAAAATTTGTTTCATGTGAATTATGGTGTTTTGTTCGGTAATTCTTAATCTGCGCTGTATGTGTACTGAATTTTTGCACGCTATTTATTTAATAAATAGCCTAGTTGGCTTTTTCAGGTTGTTTGTGATTTTCAGAAGCATGTGATGGTCTTTAAAATTTATCTGGGTTGTTTTAGATGGTGATTTGGTTATTCTCAAATGGATTTTTCAAATTATTTTAGGGGTAATGTCTTATGGCGTTCTCTGTAAGGATTTGATAAGTGGTTTAAATAATTTATTAATTTTTTTTCTTTTTTCATAAATTTTAATGTGTACTAGTAAATAATATAGGTGGTGTGAGTTGTGTTTTGAAAACATGTCGAAGTGTTTTTTTGTACTGGTTGTTTGTTTGAGTTGTTTTAGGTCCATCTTTATATATTTTTGTTATCTTTCCGGTTGCAGCGTGTTGGCAAGTTTTTTTCCACAGTCTTGCGGTCGTCAGCTTGCGCGTGATAGTGCGCCCACTTGAGGCGTGTCGCGTCATCGTTTTTGGAATGAAAATTGTGGTTGGTTCCCCACTGCACTCACCTTTAAATTTAGAATTTATTAATTGCTTGATGTTTTATTAATTTTAATGAATGAGAAATGCTATTAGATAATAAAATTTTAAATGATTGTCTTGTGTGAAAAGAGCCGTTTATTTTATACCAAACAATTGGGACATTTTATTGACGAGCGGACACCCAGTATTGAAAGAGTGTCAGTTTGGACTTTAAACATAATTTATGGAATTTCAAATGTGGTTCTGGTTTTAAAGATAAATTATTTCTTCTGAACAAGTGTTTCGTGTTTTCTTGAGAAACGAGGTTTTTCTTTAAAATTGGTGAAGGCCCGTTTGGCACTTTAATAAAATAAATTATTTTTGAAAACCCACTCAGGGGTGAATTTTGATGTTCGTTGATTGTGTGATCTGTATGTGATGTTTGTGCATCATGACTATTTGATTTACATTGTGGATGCACCCCTGTGTATTGCATGTGTAGACATGGGAACCTGGCATAGTGAATGAATCTTCTGAGAATGATTGTTGCACTAGTTTAGATTACGCACTGGCTAGTGGCCTCATAGCAGGGGAATACTGATTTATTGCTGCTATGGGGATTGGGCCCCTCGGTTAGGCCATGCAGGGCTATGCCGAGCGTTAGGGCGTTATGACGTCATCGAGTTAAAGCATGCTTTCAGGATGAGTCAAATGTATAGTAAGTTCTGGATTGTTCACGATCTCCTAGGTTTTACCCATGTCTCTTTTAGTGTTTATTTTTATGTGGCAGATGAATGAGAGGTCGAGTTTGGATGCCGACCCTTGTGTACCACTTTTTCCCATTGCCCTTAGTGTGTGTTGTGTGCGATTTTCCTTTTGACTAACGATTCAAGTTTGGATTTCTAAATTGTTCACAGAATGTTTTAAAATGCAATTCACCTGTTTCTTTCAACATTAAACTTTTTCTAAATTAAAAAGGGAAATGGACTGTTACTTGTTTTAAAAATGAATGTGTGTGTGAAAACCAATAATTTATAATTTAGTTCAAACCTGGGATTGATGAATTCTTTATTTAAGGGTATTTTCATTGGGAAAATAATTAGTCGGTCCCACCTACTGAGTTTTAATACTCACGCCTATAGTGTTTTCTTGTTTTTAGTTTTTTTTGCAGGTTTGACTCGATCTTGCTCTCCGTGGACGAGAGTTGGTTGTAGTTTGACGATCGACTCTCGGGGTCGTGAGGAGTTTAGTTTGTGGTTAGGTTAGTTATGTTTTTGGCTGTTTCATTTTATTCTCGTTTATTTATTTCTGCTTCTTAGTAAATTTTTATTTGGAGAAATCGTTCCCACATGTACTCTGTGATGCCCTGGCGCTTGTCGCCAGCCCGGGAGGATCGGGAACGCCTCTCGTGTCATGTCGCGGATTGGCTCGGGTGACCAGTTTGGGGTCGACCCGGGTTGGTCCGTGACAGTAATTTTCCAATTTACTTTTATAATCTATCTAGTTGAATGTTATATACTTAAATTCCATTTGAATACATCATAATTGTTCATAAAGAGAATGTATATCACCAAATGATATCCCCCAGGATTATCTATCGAGGTGTATAATATTTTCCACATATATCATACATTAAGTGATGTCTATGTTGATACCCAATTGGTATTTTTCAAGTTGATTAACAAAAATTGAGTCTCTTCCACAAACCCATCCTCATGCTAATATCCTAAAAGGGGTTTAATTTATAATAAAACGACCTAATCCAAACATTTCATAAAATCTAGGATGTTATCCTATAATTAGACATATAAATCAAGTATTTTATAATATTCTCTGGTACCAATCTAAAAAAATTACTTATATAATCCATAAAAAATTAAATCATTCCTTGATACCAACTATGGTTACCGGAAATAGAACTCTATAGTCCAGTACAAAAAGAATATAATTTTAAAATGGGAATAAATACTTAGTGACCGATTCCTAAACTAATCATTCATATATTACAATAATTTATACAATAAATTGAAAAATAATCATGAAATACCATGAATTGACGTTTTACATTATTTGAGTATAATCTATATAAGAAACATATTTTAAAATACTTTTTATCATTTCTCTACAGTCGCAATACAGAAGTAACCCATATAGACTTCTCAAAAGTTATAATCATATACATAATCTGTGGAGAAGAATCGAAATAATTCCTTAATATCATACATGTTGTAAGGGAAAACTTATCATAATGTCATCAAGGTTCAGATCATAAGAATTTAAAAAATCATGAGTAGATGGAAAATATCATATTAAAAATATTGTTAAAAAAAATTTATTCCGTATTCCCTGATTATAAGGTGTATAATTTTAAAATAAAAAACATACACCACAAAAATAGTGTTAATTAATAATAATGAGGCATGGAGTATAACATAACAATACTATAAAAATATACTTCCTATGAATAAATGTCCAAAATCAATACATTGTTAACATACCTAATAGTATCAAGTCCACACTCAATCTTGTGAATATATAAAATTGAAATTATGTTCCATCTCAATCATATGAATTTAGCTAATCAATAAATTATCCAGGAGAAATATTTTGAATATATAAAACATGTATCATGTTCACACTAAATATTGGGAATGTTTCTAATTTGTATCATGTCACACTAAATTATTTAAATATAGGTATTATACATTATATAAACTATCTTTATTTTGATTGTATATACAATGTGTCTTGTTCACTCTCAGTCATGTGAACATAGCAATTACACATCATCTTTACACTCAATATTTTTTCACATCTTCTATCAAACATCAACCATTGTATTGGAGGTTGATATTAGACCCCACACATATATCATCATTAAATATGTATCTCATAATAGATAAATTAGTAATGATTGAAGTACCACATAATTAAGCTATATTAATGATATGGGTTTCATGAAATCATTCATAAAAAATTTAATAAGTCACCCATTGAAGGATGGTGGATGGTATCAAAAGAATATATCATAATTGTATCATAGGAAACATCAACATATATTTATATAGTTATCAATTTCCCTTTATAATTTATGTAATAAATTTATTTTGGAAAAAGAATTAAAATAAAATTTTAATATTATTAAATCCCATTTAAATAATTTTTATTAAAATCTTAATACATAATGCATTAAAGAACATTTTTAAAATCACACATTAAAAAACAAAATAGTTTGATAAATAAATTTATAAAAGTCATATGTTTTAGAAATACATTCATGGAAAAGAAATAACAATATATAATTCTTGTAGAAGGCAAAATCCCAAAATCTTAAATATGGTGCAAATAATATTATTTAATTATCTAAATTTTATAATTATGATGTTGACCAAATTATATCTATCCACAAATTACAAGAAGAAAAGGAAATATTGTATCACAAATATTCTCAATGACCATTTATGTTAAAAATATTATAGAATTATATCTGATTCATTACAGCATCGATTAAAAAAATGAACACAAATATGTACATAATATCCCAATATACCCCGCGTCTTATATTCCATATTATGTAATCATCATCATCCTCATGTATATGAAACCATTCTTGGAACACCTCATTAAACATCACTTCTAATAAAATATAGAAAAGAAAACATTAATAGGCTGAGAAAACAATTTAATTAATTTTGGACATAAGCCTTAATATTTGAAAGTCGATAGAGATAATAAGGTGAAAATATTGGAATGATGATATAATTAATGTGCATGGGAATAACATAAGAATATCCATACCAATAAATACATAGATGATCAAACATGAAAAAATTTAATAATCCATTCATGAACACAAGAGTCAATAGAATCAATAATCTTAAGCCATGTGATATTAAAATTAACAAATATAATCATACATAAAAATAGAAATAATATTGAAGATGAATTGGTATATTGGAAACATATATTCATATAAATTATTATTAATTTTATAACATATATGTTAGACTTCCATATTTGATGAACCTAATGCATTGAAGGTCTATCACAGACCAACCCATCCATGAATTATCATAAAACCATCCATTATTTGATTTAATGGAACAACCCATCCTTTGTTTATACTGTAACAACCCATACATTGACTGAAATAGAATAATCCATCATTATATAAAAAATAATAATAACCATATCATGAATAATGTACATTGAGAATACCCAGAGACAAACACTCATAGAAATAACCGTTGTTTTTTAAAAAACTTGACTACCACATGGAAAGGAAAAGGTTCTATATCTATCTATATGAAACATAATTTACCCATGAAAAATAAATAGGTTCAATAAAAATATCATTGATATGTGATTAACCCCAGGAAAATCAATAGTTTCCATAATGATCTCTTTAACACCTGACTAACAATTGGAAAAAAACTTGTTCCATAACATTCCTTTTGAAACATGATTAAACAATTGAAAAGAAATTGTTCCCAAAACAATATATTGTACCAATAATAATACATCATGATAAAGAATAACTATTGTATCATTATAAAATTTTCCAATGAACTACAAAAATAAAATTAACAAAATTATTTTGAAAAATAACCTTTCCACTTTTACTAACATCAAATGTTTCCGTCTTATATGGAAAAATTATTTTGAATGACTATGTGGATCATTTCTTGTGGAAATAATAATTAACATTTTTAAATACGTTTTTAAAATATAAAACATTAAATAAATAGTTTCCCATTCAAATTTACTTTGAAATATAACAATGGAGTCTTCAAATCATAAAATGGTCATGATGGTAGTATAATCCATTCATGATATTATTTTTGAATGCAAACATTTTTTTCAAAACATTTCTTAAAAGGGATTCAAAATTAAAAAATTTGGGAAATGTTAAAATATTTCATTTCAAAACCATTCAATGTAAGATCAAATTACAACTATTATAGTATTATGAAATCATTTATTATAAGAAAATAAAATTTATTAAAATATTTTATAAAACATGGATATGTAATGTAATTATTCCAAATCTAGAAGATGGTACTAGGTCAATACCACGTACAATCTTGTTTATTGATAAATCTTCAACCAATAATAGAGGGAATTGAAATTATGCATTTGAATAAAATTCACATCCAATGTCAATTAATGATATTTGGTTCCTGAATATAATGGCACATGATTTGTTCCATAGGAACCTTGAACATAAAAAATCTTGAAAGAAATATGATTGTATCATAAGCCTTTTCCATATTGGTAACTATTCAATTGGAAGCTCTATGAGAGAATAAAATAAAATGAAACCTTAAATATCATGAATATATGTAGATTCATGATATAAAACATATATGTGGATATAGGTACACCTCATAAATGAATAGAGGTATATAACCAAACATATGTCCTAAAGAAAAAAATTGAGATGAGAATTCCTTAAAATGATAATAACATTGATATGAGAATTAATAAAATTCTTCATCATGTGTATAAAAAATATAAACTAATAAAAAAAGTTTAAATAAAAATTAATATAGTAAAATGTTAATACACACATAATCATGTGTTAGTAATGTCAACGAATAAGTAATATAACGAAATAAAAATAATTTGAGTTAATAATTATTTTACAATAGGGTAAATTTCATGTTAAATAATGTTGAGTGATATAATTAAATTTGAAACAAAAAGTTTAATAATTTATAAAATATTTAATGATATTATATGAAAATGGGAAATATATAGACCATTTTATATAAATTATGTTCTAAATATAAAAATATGCATCGTTGAATGGAAATTGAAACAAAATTCCTCACTACATTAATCATTGAATGCACAATAGAATAAAGAAGTGGTGAATGTCAAATATGTCTCACATATGTTAAAGATCAACGATAAACAACTTACATTGAGTCCAGACCTTCAATGTCTATACTTTAACACATTTATTACAATTTTATATAAATTATATAAATTATTAATAACTGTTTCCATGAATAATACATTATACATAAAGAATTTAATTTATTTTGAATGATATATTTTAATATATAATCAGTTAAGTAAATGTAAGGAATTTTTTGGTTATTCGGTTCATTATTTCAAAATGACTTTGTTGTGTTGACTGCAGAAAATGAGGTCATTATTTCAACATCTCTATAAATATAATCATAGAATAATTATTAGATTTATTTGTAAAATATAAATTTGAAATAACCAATGAGATATGTAAAATTAATCATGTTCTACATTATGATCATGAAGATGTTAGTCCATACATAAAAATGAGTAACATTTCCACTGTTTGATAAGAATTATATAAAGAAGCTATGAATTATTTTATCTTTAAATAATGATCAGAATATCATAAATAAAATATTATATGTTTAAATATTCTTACAAATATCATCCATGTGATTTTTTATTAATAAAGCATTTCATCACATTGTGGGGGAGATAGTCGACATATACTCACAAACGATGATATCATTATTCAATGTAACAAAGAAATTTTAATGATCAAACCCAAATACCATAAAAAATTTGGTTCATGAAGCAACCTATCACATACATAAAGGGAATTACAAATCCCCATGGTTTGTTGACTAGAACTAAGGAATCATGACCAACTAGAGGGAAAGATTTCCACCAACCTGAAGTAATAACATAGAAAATATATGTGATAGAGAGAATAAAAGAAAAGATAAATATATGCCACAGATTAATATAAATAGTGGAAACCAAAAAAAATAAATTGTAGAAGAAATCTCTGAGTATAGGTCGAACAACACTGGACTAGAAAAATATGAAAAACAACTACTCGACACGATTGTGTGGCGAGACTCCCACCATCTCACCACCATCTAATCTACTCATTTAATCGAAAGCATCACCCCGTTAATATGGTTCCTTGGCATTAACTGTATCAAATGACATATCTAGTTAGAAGAACCACCAAAGGGGTTCCCATGGTTTGAGATAACTAATCAGTAGTGTCTCACATAGGTTTTATATATGAATTCCTCAAAAAAAATCCTAGCATGGTAAATATTTACAGAAAATAAGGCATGATATCAATTCAATAGTTTTTATATCAAAATCATGAATAAAATGTTTAATTTCCCAAATTTTTTAATAATATAGTTATATTAGTTTCAAATCATTTTATATCCATATATCATAGTAGATATGAAATGTCAAATAAGACCAATGAATGCATCACAGATCGTATCTTATCCATAGATGTATGAAAAATCAGTATATGAAAAAAGCCTTAGTATAGGTAAAATCATTCTATAGTTCACACTAGGTCCGGATAGATAGTACATTCATAGAAATCATATAAAATCACATATGAATCATTACAATAGACATATTTATATGTTTTAGAGAGCAGAGGAACACCCCCATTAAGTGAACACTCTGATATGACTAACAAGTCCCTAGAACAACCTGACTATGGAGCATAGGAAAATATCAAGAGAAAACACCATGATTTTGTAGAGTATATATTACCATAAATTTAACCTAAACACCCATCTGCTAAAATGTTCTTTATTTTCAAAACCAGTAAAACAAATAGTTTACATCATCCCATAATTTGAGAACCAGTTCACAAAAGCAATTTTAAAATAAATTGTAACGACTATCCAAATAACCAAACCTATGGTTAAACCATCATTTATGGAAACCATGATCAATATACAAAAAATATCACATCATTCCGTTTCTTTTAATATTAAAATTTATAAAAAAAGAGTAATTTAGTTCTACCAAATTCTAGTGAAAAAACAACCTACCAATGAAAATTTTTCACACACGCACACAATAGGATCCCCCACCAGAAGAAACTAAAAATGATAATAGGGGACCTTGAATAAATATATACAACATAAAATTGTTCCATTTCAACAAAAAGTTTTGGAATAGAAGAGGAAACAACACATACATCAACAACATGAACCAACTTTACATCAAGAAACACGGATTGGACCACATAACAAGATCACTCAACAAATCTATAGATAATCAAGAAGAAACATCATCAAATATAGAGAAAACTAGTAGAAAATTGGAATGAAACAACCATTAATTTTAGAAATTAATCATCAGAATGAATATATAACCATAAGAGATCCAATATATCGGACCAAATTATACTTTACCAAACCAATCAATTTGGATTGAACAGAGGAAGGGTAGTTGGTGATGGGAAATAAGTGATTTGAAAGAATGGAATAAAAATAATTCGATGTATCTCCTTAAAATAATTTTTTTTAACCATTATAGAGTATATAAATATTTTACATGTCGTGTAATATTTGGGACACAAATATTCCAATTAACACACCACATATTTATTAAAAAATTATCTTTTATAATTATGTAACCATTATATGAAATCTACACTTTTCACACTTTGTAATTGGTTCACAACATATGTCGTTTAAATCATACATGTTGTGTAATCCCTTTACAAAGAAATTTTTCTCTTGTAGACTGCAAAAAACATAGATGCTTACCAGAAAACCGAAAAACATCTTTTGAATGCTTCATACATGTGAAAACCCCGTAAGGGCACTAAAACATTTATACCGAAGAATCCATTATTTCAAAAAACGTATATACCCAAACATTAGTTCAGGTTGATCAGAATGTTTTTTATATCCTTGGTAGTCCCCAATCATATAAAATTAAATATGAAAACAAGAAAATTTATTAGAATTACCTAAATGTGTGTAACAAGATATTATGAACTCCCCTCCAAAATACATTGAACTCATAGTGATCATTATGGAAGAATATGGGTTAATAATGAATTGAGGCCACTGTTACCTCATCAATGAAATGTTCTCCTAAGGCTCATGAGCATGTTACTTGGGAAACTATAACATTATATCAAATATAATAGACATACCATGAAAGATATTCACTTAATATTCAAGGATATCAAATGGTTTCTGAACAACTGAAACATTTGGATCTATCTCAATATCTTAAGAATGTTAAAAAAGAGAGTGATCTCTATGGTGCTTCTTGAGTTATGATATGTGGAAAACATCATGTATTCCTATCAACTAAAATAGTACTACCAACCAATATTATACCTACCCAAGCCACTCAATTAACTCAAATAGTCTAACATACCTCAGAGAAAACATTATATATTTTCAAGGAAGTTAGTGACCCTTATGAGGATAATATTTCAATAAAACACATCCAACAATAGAAAACAGAAAAATAAGATTCTGCTAATCCTTATAAGGGTTTTCCAACTCCATGATGTAACCAGAATTCAATGTATATATTGGGAAAAAATCATTCCAACAAGAGAGGTATCTCCCCCTCTTCCCCAAAAGGAGGAGATCCATACATGTGACCATGAAAAGCCTCAAAATTATATATTCAGACTGATGAATGATATTTTTTTTATAAGAAAACTCATCTTATCCTAAATGGATATCGAAAGATCAAACAAATCTGTTACATAGGAACAAATAATATCCTCTAAAATTTGAATAGAATAATCCATATAACCATCTCTCTATGAATGATAAGTTGTACCCAATATTATCTGAGTCACAATAACCTCATATAAAAACCTCTAGAATCATGATGTAAAACTAGTATCCATGTTTGAGACAATTCAATAAGGAACCCCATGTAACCACACAATTTTCTTCACATAAAGCTAACCCAGATATTATATTTTTAGCGTCTTTTTACATGATGAAATGAGGTGAATTTGTAAACCAATAAATCACCACCTGAATAGAATTCCTACATCGAAGAATTTTTTAATATAAATAAAAAATAAATTGATACCTAATTTCATTTCCAAATGAAAACAATATGAGGTGGTAGAAAACAAGAATGTTTCATATTCATTGCATTTATCAGTTGGTAGGTTTGATAGTGGGACACATAATTGGCAATGTCATGCCTCCTACCCGAAAATCAAAATCATCATCTCTTGTAAAACAAATATTAATATTTCCCAAATTATTTTCCCATGATGAACTATGAAATTAAAAAAATAGAACTCATAACCCATTTTATGATGACAAACCAAATCTTAAAATTGATAACACCATTGGAAGAGAGAGACCAACTAGAAACAGTATACCCAAAATATAGGGGTTCTCTAATCTTATGAACTCAAAGTTGTATTGTGGAATCTGTAGAGTACACATAGAGAGGAATGATGATAAAGAAACCCTAATCATAACTATAACCAAAATATTCTCCTAAGCATTGAGATGTTACTAATAAAAAAACATCATAATTCTCTAGAATTCCTTTGATATCAAAACAACATGTAATAGAACATTATTTCTAAGAGAATCTTCAACGACATTTCCATTCCATAGGGTGTAAGTGATATTGGAGTCAAATTTATAATGACATTCAACCCATAATCTCTATATACGATTCATGTCCTTATGAAAAAAATATTGAAGAAACAATACTGTTAAAAATAGACTTCGAACCATTTTATAAAAAGATAGTGCCTTTAATACTTAAGAACATGCATAAATACGGTGAGATCTAATTCATGAATGGTGTATGTATTTTAATGTGGTGAAATATTAAGGGATATATAATCTACCAACAGATAAAATTCATAAGATCAAAACCTAAACAATAAGTACAATTATTATAAAAAATAACATACCCCTAAGGGGATATGGTAATATCAGAATATGAGATGATGTCAGAGCATTTTGAGTTCATCAAAACTATAGTATTATTTTTAATCCCATGGAAATCTCTCCTATTTCATGGTAAAAGATACCAATAGTTACTATAAAATTGATAAATACTTAATTAAAGACCTATAGTATCCAAGACCATGGGAGTTCTAAATCTCAAAGACATTGAATTGATATTACCATGAAAAAAATAATTACCATATCAGGAACGACTGATATGACACGCTTAGAAATCATGGTCACCTAGAATTTCACTTATTTAATCCAAAATCATCATTTATAATGGTTTCAATATAAATTTTGTGTTCTCTATATATCCAAAAAAATCATAAGCTTCTCATTCTCATCCTCAGGTCTAGACTAATCCAAAATATAATATCTGAACACTACCGAAAATGTTTTAATAAACTAAGGGAATATTTTATTCATAAAAGAATTAAAAAAATAAGAATCACTAGTTAGAAAAAATGAATTATAATATAATTTTATTGGAAATAGTTGCTTTAGAAATATACCATCGGTATATCACACTCTCAGTCTCTGAGATGACAATAACCTGACCAAAGAAAAATCCTCCAAAATGAATTTCTCTGCTTTAACTAATCAATATAATAATCCATAAGAAGTAAAAATATACACAATCTTAACGGTTACCCTATCCAACATCTGATAATCCACACATAATCACATTGAACTATATGACTCCCAGGAAAAGGGAACCAAGCCTGCTTGAGGAAAAAATCTAGGGAGAACAAAAATCATAGGCCCCATATCATAAAACATCATTTTTATCTCTTTCAATTATCTGGGTTCCCTACAAGAAAAAGGTTTTGATATCTTCTACAATACTAGAACAGGGTAAATCATAAAATCTACCTCCCTTTCTAGATTAATACCATAAAAATAGTATCATAAAAAAATAAATTCTATAAAAACATTGGCATGATCAATAATAGGATACACACGATTATCCATAACATTAATCATAGGCAACAAACTCTTGTCCCCGAAGAAGGAAGGTATTGGGTGACTATAACATAGATCGCACACCCCTGAAACACCTGGGACCTCCCATAGGCCTCAATATAGGATACATGAGGATTATAATAATCAACCATATCTCTAATAAAGTCATTCCAATCAATCTCTATGATGACATTTGAGAAATATAGATTGAGAAAATGAAAATCCAAGATTAGATCCACATCAGCTAAAACTATCACAAAAGAAGGACAACAAAATCCCTTCTCTATCTTCTTCCAAAGAGGTGTCTCAAACTACATAAAAATAAATGAGTTCCATTGAAAGGATTATTATTTTAAAAACATCAACATTTAATTGGGTGGTATGAACTAGTATAATGTTATTTCAATTTCATTTTAAGATGCAAAAAATTTTATACCTCTCAATATCATTGCACCTACACCAATCTCCTATAGAAAAACATATAATAAATCAAGGTGATTTACAACTGAGGCCATTGTATGGATACCTATATTCATTAAATCATATTCCTTACCTACATATACCTTTAGATCTTACAATCCATGACCATATCCAGGAGTAGACATGGACTAATAGAAACATTGCAGATAATCATAACATATACAAAATTTTCATCATTGTATGGGAATGAAATGAACACCATGACTTTAAAAAACAATAAACACTAATATAAATTTATAGGCACACCACTAGATATACTTAGAGATAATAAGGAGACCTACTACCAATAACCCCATCCACCACTCCTATGATTATCCTATCGCTTCCTATTTTTTCCTTAGTATGACACTGAAGCTATCATTAGGTGGACGTGATGTGGAATAATATCCAAACATTCATTTCATATTTTTTTCTATAATATACTTTAAAAATGGCTCATTATATTTTAAAATATTATGTATAAATACTAGGGTTTATATATCATGTTGTTAACCCTATAGGTACATCTGATCTTTCCGCTTTACTTTCATCACAACCTATGGTGTTAAATGAACCAGATCAAAAAACTAATTGGTGTACACTGAGATAAAAATATTTCCCATATAAAAATAGTGGAACTCTAGAAAAGTCATCAACATCATAGAATCAAGAAAAAACGATTGAATAATAGATATTTTAAACCCCCAATGTCCAATCCAGTGTTCCTTTTATCCTGGAACATAGAATCCCACCAACACATGATGGGACCCTAATTTATGAATAGTACATACTATACCCTGATGATATCAGATTTATCCATGAATGAAAAATTTTGATCTACCTTTTAAGACATTACTCATCCTCCTGAGGTTCTTTCTGTAACACCGCAATCTTCCATGGTACACTTCTCTTGCAATAATGTAATAGATTGCATTGTATGCAAGTTCGAGATTCTAACACACCGCGACCAATCAAAGTAGCCGTTATGAATATTAATACCCACTTTTTAAATTATATAAATTTTATATTTCAAAATGGACTTCATTTTTGGATTTTCAATATTGAAATTAGCCTATGTTGGATTTTTGGTATTTTTCTAAGAACATCCAATTTTCGATGAATAGTGAAAAATACTTAAAAACAACTTTTTTAATAAAAATAATTTATAGTGATAAATTATAATATTGAGTGGTTATAAAGTATAATTATAATATAATTTTACCATTTTATACAATTTTGTTCATTAAAATTAATTTCACCTTGAAATTGGACATAAACAATTGTCAATCTTTTGATTGATATTGTTTCTTAAAAACACGCTATTTGTTTTGAAAATGAGAATTAATTATAAAATTAATTAATGAAACATATATTTTTTGAATTTTTTAAAATATAAATTATTTTTAAATTTGGAATATCAATTATAGCTTAGGGTGAATTTTTTGTATTGTTCTGAAAAACTTCAATTTTTGATGAATAGTGAAACCACTATGTGGTAGTTAAAAAAAATAATTTTTCATTTAAATGAAACCTTACCACTTCTATGAATTGAATTTCAAAAATACGACAAACATGGTTGTCATTAGTAAGTATAATGTGGTTCAATGGGATGAAAATAATTTTTGGTGAATAGTAACTTTTGAGTTTTATTAACCGCGATTAGAGGTAATTAGGGTAATATAAGGAAAAAATGATATTATAAGAATATAAAAATATATTTACACATGTCCTACTCTTATTGCATGAGTCATGGCCAACCAAGAAAAACCATGGGACGATTTTTGGGACCCCATGGAGCCACTTGTGTAAGATAATGACATTAAAACATTTTATTTAAAGTAAAAATAAAAATGTCACAAACAAGTTTTGTTTTACTAAAACAATTTTTAGAAGTGGTTATACAAGTCATATTTTTTACTATAAATATTCATTGGAAATCTGTAAAGACTTACTACATCATGTTAATTTTTTTTAATATTTTTTAGGCATTATATAAATAAATTTATTTATGACACCATGATGATTCAGCGATTACCTCATTAATGAACGATTTAAATAAAATGAAATGATAAGGTAAAATATTAGACTTACACTTCTATAAAGCCTATGGGATGGGTTTATTTCGAGCCCATATCACCTTATCCTCTAAATATATCATTTTGGGACCTTTAAAATCTGAAAATCATTTCATAATAATGTAACATTTAATGACATCCCAAAAGTGCCCCTCCTCTCCTCTTATAAAAGGCCCCCAACTCTATAACCTTATTCACACCTTCAAAGCCATTTGGCTTGGAAAAAATCTGTATAAATACTCTCTCAAATTCCATCTCTTACTCCTAGAATCCTCAATTTGGGCAGAATTCTTTCCCAAGGATTCCTTTGGCTCAAATCAAAAAGAGTTACCCGATATTAAGGTAATGTCTTCTCTTATGTTCTTTTTTTTATTTTGCTTCTCCGACCGCTTAAACTCTTTTTATTACTTTACATTGTAACAACACATGTGTCTTAAATATACTCAGATGTTTTTATGAGAATTATTTGATTTTCACTTAGACACACCTTCTTCTAATGGTTAAAGAACATACTGTTTCTGTGGGTGGCGAATTATTGCCTCACGAAACGATGATTATTCAATATTCTTTTAACTCATATCATGGCGGTAATTAAGATATCAATATATTAATATATTATATATATTATGTTGATGTTTTCCTTATGCTTCTGTATTTTTCATTTATGGAATACCTTTATGATTTCCATTATGGGTAAACGCGATAATTTCATTTTAGGATGTGCAGACTACCGCCCCCTCAAAGTGATTTGAATCGTTAATGCAATATGTGGGACATATAAATGATGGAGTTAATGATATTATATATGATATTATACTGGACTTATAATATACCTCTATATCATTATGATTTCATTCCATTAAATACAAAATAGAAATGAAAGTAGGGTTCATGCGTACATACGACTTACCGTCTCTATGAACGGTGCATTTCATTTCTTACATCTAAATGTTATGTAATATTATCAATGCATGAATATACTGCATATATATGATATCTATGATATCTATATCATGAATATAATTCGGGAGATAATGGATATTTTACTACATGAACAACATTTAATTATAAGAAGTTTATTGTTGACTCAAGTACCAAAGATCGACAAAACGACCGTTATAAACATAAATGACTACATAATGTTAATAACATGCTAATAAGTGATATAAAAGGAATAATGAACTCGAAAAAGGTTCTTACGAAAGTAGATATTAACTCTATTTTATTAATTAGGAGATTAAATAACGACCGAATCAAGTCAGACATGAGGTGAGGGACTTCGTCTCAATCTCCTTTCATTGTGGCATATTTTGTTTTATACCCAACTTTATTTTATATGGTGTATAAACCCCTTTGACTTTTAATTTTATTCAAAAGGAATATTTTTATACTAAGTATGTTTACTAAATGACAAAAGTAATGTTTTGTCTTACGTATGCGGCGACAATGACTTCTCCGCCGCTGTGACCATTATTTGAGTTTCGGCTTCCTCTACAAGCCATAAATTATTTAAAATGAAAAATAAATACCAATTTTTAATTTTCTTTTATTTTTGTATTGAAAATGGTTTTGATAATGTTTTTATTATATCAATATGTTGTATTGATATCTTGTGATTGAAATGTGGAAATGTTATGTTTCCTTTATGCATGTTTTGTGTGATACGATTATGTTATGGTTTATGATATGTTTAAACTTGTTCATATAAGGAAGGAATTGGACTTAACAAGTGATGGGTGAAGCCTGCTATAACTCCTCGATGCATCAGTAGGTTTAATGAGACAAACTAGTGTCATGTCACAAGTCCTTGAAAAAATCTTATTTGTAGTCTTGGCATGAGGCCTTAGCTACGTGGTTATGATTGTCTGGCATTATGCATTCCATCATTATGAAAGTGCTTATTGATATTGCATGTGATTATTCGACTAGTAGAATATCCATGTGAATATGAAAATGGAATTAATTAATTTTATATTTTCCATATTATGTTGAAGTTCAAGTTTAAAAGGATTTTTTTAGTTATACATTGCCTTAAATGTTTATGTTTATTTATGAAAGTTTCTGCTATATTGTTATCCTTACTGAGCATCTGATTTCACCCCTTTCTATGTTTTGTTTTCCAAGGATGTGAAGAAATATTTTATGACTAGCCTGCAGGGATAGTCTAAAGGGGATATGAGTGTGGACTATGGAGACTATGTTATTGTGATTGTTCACTTTATGATATAATATAAGACTTATGAATATATCTAGCGTTTCCAAAGCTACTAAAATAATCGGTCTTTTGAGACTTGATCTTTTGTGATCATTCTAATGTTACGTAATAATGCACCGACTCTGGGTAACTGGGGTCGGGGCGTTACACATTCATTCCCTTAAAAGAAAGTGGTTTCCCACAAAAGAACTACCATGATCGATCTCTATCTCCTATAACTGATTGTTGTACTACAGTAGGAGAATTATGCTATTTTGTCACATTATGTTCAATAGGAAGAACATCCCACTGGATATCCTTTAAAAATATATGATCAATAAGAATATTCCCATGGGGAATATTAGTTTCACCCACTTGAATAACTCACATAACATGTCTGAGATGAATATTTTTACACACTGAAACCAAATAAATGATCAAAAAAATAATGATGTTAGTTCGAAATAAAAAACCCATAAATAATTAATATTAACACCTAGAACAACAAACAAGATAAAAACATCCCAAAATTCCCAGGTTTCTTGAGTTTCAACATAGATAGAGCCGGTCAGCCCCTCATAGCAACATAACTCTCTTCTCTGAAAAATCATATCTCTAGACTTCTAAAATTCAAAAAACAAGGACACTCAATGGAATAAACCTATTGATCCACAAATATAATGAATTATCCAAATTATCTCTCAAATTAGTACCTGACTTGGCCCTTCAAAATCCCAAAGTAAATTCTTGATCCCCTTGGGAAAGATAATAGTAGTCAAGCATCAACAATGGCCAAAGGGAATGATTTCACACTAATTAGATCAACAACATGAAATATATATATAATATACAGAAAACAATGGAAATATTTATTTAATTCACAATTTAACATAAATATGTTAAACAAAACACCTCATGAATAGAAAGAATATCCAATTATAGGTGTAATGACTACTTACTACCAAAAATGGAAAACCAGTGACTCTATGTTGAAGTATGGGTATACTCACACCATCTCACCAACAGTTACACAAATCAGCTGACAAAAAATTTCATTTCCTTACTTTGAAACCTTACCTTTCCCTGCATTGAATGGCATAACGAGGTCTAGGAAACACTAAATTGTTGTACTGGGTGAGAGCTAACGTGCTCTATAGGATCACACCTAGGTTTTCCATATATATTCATTGAAAAAATATCCCTACATGCTCATCATTTAAATAATAAATCAATGATAATAGTTTTATAGTTTTTATATCAAAACCATATAAAATAGATTAATATCTCATTATTAAAATTTCCAAATAAATCAGTTCAAGAATTTTCAAATGATTACATATCCATATATCACATTAGATATATCATTTCAAAACAAAAAAAATAACGAATCACATATCATATCAAATCTACAATAATAAAGAAAATAAGTACATGAAAAAAATTAACACCTGTAACATCACACTAGGGATCACACTAGATTATGATATCTAGGACACTAATACCTAACATGTTTAATAACATATGCATTAATCCACTAGAAGAATTCAACACGTCTTGGGAAAAGAGGATCATGCCAACAAGTGAACCTCCCAAAATTTCTAAAAATTCAATATAATAAATGTTCTTGGGAGAATAGGAGTGACCTATAAAAACCCCTTGATAGCATATGATTACTATTACTATACATTACACTTATGTTCCAATGGACTCCCATGTTCCCTATTTTCAATACATTTTTATAATACCATTTCCATAAAAAATGTGGATAACCAATTACCAAAAACCATTTCACGGTGCATTAAGAACAGATTTCATTTACCAAAAAAAGAGGAAAACATATTTTATAAAAAAAAACTCGTTTAAAAAAACAAAAAAATCAACCATATCAAGAGATTTCATATAATAAAATAATTTATCAAAAAATTGGAGTAATTCAGTTCACCCACATACAAATGACAGAACCTCTATCCTCAAAACATGGAAAACACATTATCGAAATGGGATCCACCACAAGGATGAAACAAACAATGAAAACAAAGTCCCTTTAAATAATATACACATATAATAGATATTTGAATTCAACAAACAGGTTGGAATAATATTGTAAAAAATATATATTTCCATAACACACACATGATGCACCACAAAAAACACATATTGGCTCTCAAAACAAGATATATCCTTGGATATTGAGAGAATAAATTTGAAATATCACCATGAATCATGAAATAAAATATAACAATGGAATACATATACATATATCAATTTCCATGTGGAATAAATCATTCAACAAATACATAACCCTATATATCAAATATCCTCAAATGATATTTTATAACTTTTAGTATTAAAGCCTAAAAATATATTGATCTTCGTAAAGGCATCACATAGGTATGTGGTATGATTTATAGAATTTTCTCCATTTAGTTAAGGATTCATGCCCTGTGGACTTTCCAGATGTTATGGGTTTTCTCCAAGCCTTACAATTATATTTGTTCTAGTTATATACACTAATTATTTTCATTGGAATATGATTAAAATCCAATAAAAACATTAATAATCTGGGGTCATATAATACATAGTAGTTATCAATACCATTAAACTTATGAAAATATAATTTCTCTTCTAATAATAATCCTGGTTTTACCTAAGGGTGACACATATACAAGCCCCTAAAAACATCTCCCATATGTAATTAAATATTTATTTATATAAAACCTAAAAAGAGGTGTATAATACATGAACATATGGTTATCCTTAATATTATAAGACAATTATGGTGCTAATATATCATGAGTTAAACTCAATTGAAGCATCTAATTCTCCAAATTTATCTAAAGAATCCTTTCATACCAACTATAACAACAATAATCCTATACTCATAGATCCAATAATGAAAATTTAAATATTACATTTTTGGATTTGATAATGATGAATTTGACCAAATTATCATCATCTACAACCTTTAGAATTGAAAGAAAATTTTTGTCCACTTATATTAAGAATGAAGTTTTTGGTTTTTATTTTATGTGGATTAAGAAAAAAATCATTACATCATGAATTCATAGACAACTAGTTCAAAATGATATAAATCATCTCCTAGTATACATGTCATTTCATATTCACCATTACGTTATAATAATAATACATATGAAACCCTTTTGTAAATAATTCATTTAATGTTGTATTTGACGTCAACTGGAATAAGATTCATTATATTGGTGAGAGGAAATGCTCAGTAAGGTTGGAAATGAGCATTATCAATTAAATTTCGTCAGTGGGAATGATATGTGAATAATAGTATAATGACATAATCAATGTACAAAATCATTAAATAATAATATTTACACCCATAAATACATATATTAATATACATGGGAACATCTAACAATTCATTCACAATGGTATAGTAATCAGAATGATTATTATTGTGCCATGTAATAAAAAACATGATAAAAAAACAGTCAAAACCATATCATATGTAATTAAAACATTTTTGTATCCTTGGACATGATATTTATATCACTTCATATAAATGGAATAAAAAAATATCATCGAACTCTATCAATGTGTTACCCATTTCACAGGGTGACTATCATGGAACTACCCATTCTTAGATTATCATGGATCCACCCATCAATGGTTTAGTAAAGAGTCATAAGTCCATTGTATATAACATAACCTCCCATTATATCTTTATAATGTAAGATCATTTCATCATAAAATTTGTTCAAAACCATATCATGAATAAAGAACATAGATAATTTTTTTCATCATAATATCATTTAAATAACATTAATTAATTTCTAAACATGATTAACCCTTGAAAAGAAATGATTTCCACAACAATCACTTTGAAACATGATTAACATATAGAAAAGAAACATGTTCAATGAAATTATATTTTAAATAATAGTATGACTTTGAAAATATTTAGTTACAATATAAATATCATTGAAACATGATTAAACCATGTAAAACAAACATGTTTCAAAATAATTTCCTTGGAAGATGATTAACCCATGGAAAAGAATAAGGATCTAAAACAATCTCTTGAAAAACTAAAATACATCTAGAGAATTAATAAGGATAGTATAATTTCAACATATCTTAGTGGAAAATAAAAATATCATAAAAACCATACTATATGAAAATATCATTTTACCTTTATGTAACATCATAGGATGTCCTCACAAATGTAACATTAATTTTGACTGATAATAGTGTAAATTTTTAATGGAAAATATCCTTTCCATTTTGAACAAAGAAAATTAACATCTAAAATGTTATGGAAGTAATATTTTTTGGAAAAAGCCTTTCTAAAATAAAAAAGAATATTCCATGAAAATAACGGCCATGACTGAGGAGAAATCCATTACTGATGTAAATGTTGAAAATAAAAATTCTTTTAAAAAAAATTGATAAAACAGAGTAAAAATATTCCCATTTTGAAAACCATTTGAAATTTCTTTTTAAACAAATTTAAAAGATTTAAAAATAACATAAAAAACTATTTAGGAAATAATTTATCTTTTCCTAAGAATATTTTTGAAAACTTTTTAGAAAAAATGAATATATAAGAGAAAGATTACCATTCATGAAAAATATATAAGTTTTGTATCAACTAAAACAAAAATTAGTGAAATTTATTCAGTAAATTATTGATGAAATTGAAATTAAAAATATTAACCACTTTCATAAACAGGGGAGAAGAAATGTATTGAGTTTATTAAAATAATGGAATATTATTTCTTTAAAATGAATCTTTAACATATAGAACCTCGAAATAATAAATATTTTATTGTAAAACCTTTTAAATATTTGTGAATATTCAATTGTAAGACCCATGAATGAATGTCATCAAATTGTAATTTAGTTATGATAATCAAAAGGATATTAATGAAATAACACATCAATGTGGTTGTAGATAATTCTCATAAAAGTAGATAGTTTTATAATATATCATATGTTAGAAAATGAAAATTTAGCATGAGAAATCCTTAAATTGAACATAAAATTCATGTGATAATTAATCAATTAATATATTATGCTTATTTTTACACCATTAAATGTATTCCATTCAATTTTACATACAAATGAATATGTTAACCTCACATAGACACCAAATACTGAGTTCGACTAAAAATATGTCTTTATACTAGAAAGAGGAGAATGTATTTAAATGTGTTTCTACTGAATACACATGTTCCATTAACCTATTATGAAAATATCCATAATCTCGGGTTCTATTTTTTCATATAAGTAGAACCCATGGGCTCCTTATTTAAGAGTCTAAAAAATCAAAAGAACCCTCTCAACTCTCATTACATAAAACATTTATTCTGGCCCCATTAAATTTCTTAATAAGCTCTAGAAAATATGAGAGAATATATAATTATATGAGATATGTATGATCAATGTTCATTCATGGTCTAAAAACATAAGGCAACATCACAATGATAATTATTCCCTAAGGAGAAATCATCAGCATGAGTTCCCTCTCAACTTTTGGGGACCTACTTGACACCATTTTAGGGATACCAGAGGAGACCCCGGGTGCAAAGTATATGTCCTCCCCATGTGTTGTTGCACCAGTAACCCATTTACTGAGGAATATATATCTCTCAAATCCCTATTTCCCCTTGTGATAACTATTTTCAGTTCTTACTAGGCCCTATGCGGCAGACATGTGTGTCACATCATTGCATAAGTCCTACATGGGTCAACCTTAATTTCCTTTTCCAACCCACCCATGGTAGGGCCCCATCTTATTTGGATCCATTTTCCTGAAGGGAAAAATTTTAAACCTCTAAAATGACCTTATGATTTGAAAACCCTTGGGGAAAGGCACATTAGTGTGTCTACCATTCATATTTTTATATCTATGGTCAAAGGTTTTTTGCACTTGTCCTACCAGAGGATCTGGATCCTCAGGGTGTGTTTGGATTTTTATATATATGGGAATGAGGACCCTTACCCTTGGAATAGGGTTAGTGTGTTTCCATTCTGGAGGATTAGGGTTGGAAACATTTTGCTCCCATATCGTCTCTACGATCTGGAGCTTCCAGTTCCTAGAGGATAGAGTGAGGATTATGATTTCTTTTCCTTTCAACATTGAATTAGATCATCGTCCCTATTTTCATATAATGGTAGGGAATGCCTCATGGAGTAACCCCATAGTCTTTCTTCTGGGATTTTTCAGGCATTTCCCTCTCTACCACCGTTCCCTTCAACTTCATTCATTTTTAGGGTTAAGTGAAGAGAGGGGAGTATTTTACCCTTGGCCTCATTCACCATTGTCCCTTGGAAATGGAGATGAGTGTTCTCAACACCTCATCACTCTCCGTTTGGGAATTGTCTCCATGTCCACCTGTGGATAGAAGCAAATTGTGTGGTTTGTTAGATCCTCCACTCACTCATGTCTCTAACATCAAACATGACTCATGTGCGCGTAGAGATAAATGGTGATCACTAAATTTAGACGATTCATGCAAGATACTGAACTATGTGAACTATGATTCCCACTAACCAGGATTTCAAGAAATACTACAACAATCTAGATCTCAATGAGTATCCACCTCATGAATAATCCCCAATAATAATTCTCTTAATATGGGCATCCTCCTTAGGAGAAATCCCCAAGTAAATCCCCAAAATCACCATGAGTTGTGATATCCCTCATGGTCCCATTTACAAGGTATCCTCTCTAGGTGTGAGCCCAATAATATTTCTCTCAATGTGCCATACTCCACTATAGGACTCACTGAACTATGAGAATTCTGATTCATACTAACCAAAATAAGTATAAAGCCTACCTATGGCTCGAGCTTAATAGGTATCCTCTTGAGGAATATGACCGAATCATAATTCTAGTAATTTGGGAATCCACCTTTGACGTAATTTGTAAGTTAATCCTCGAAATCATAAAGATTAAAGACATCACTCATCATCCCTTTTACAAGGAAACATCTTTAAGAATAATCCCAAACATATTTCTATCAAAGGACCATACTCCCCTTTTGGACTCACCAAACAACATGGGATTTTATTCCCATCCCAATGGGAACCAAAGGAATAATCCATCAGGTTCATCCCCAACACCATAAATCAACCCTATTATATCTAGGTCATATTTCTAAGAGGGTATCATTCAACATGGAAATTTGATTCATCCCAGGTCCCCTGTAGTGCATCGGCCTAAGACCCACACTAAATATTTTATAGGAATATTATACCTAGATGTTAATTTCGTATACTGTTGAAATTTATGGTTCTAACCTTATAAAATGAACATAAAAGCTATGACGTTCCCCATTAAAGAACATGGTAATTGATTAATTTCTTGGGGATATATAGGAATACATTCGTATGGGTTCGATCCAAACATCAAAACAACTCTTGTCTCCATATATGATGAGAAATTCTTGAGTGATCATTGTCTCTCTAGATGAAAATAGACTCCAAAGTTCCCCCCTATGTGTATATAATACCAGAATCATTATAATGAAAACCATAGACTCTATATGTAATATATAAGAGGATACAATTGATAGAGAACCTTGGATAAAGACAAGTATAACCGTTGATGAGAAACCTCTAATAGAAAAATATGACTCTCAATTTGATAAATGATAATAATTGATTGATAATTTCAAGGGAAACCCATTCTGAACATTGGAATTAATGAATGATTCATTTACATATATTAAATATATAAGATATTTCCAAAGTAGGAAATATAACGACCCATACATTACATACATTGTTAATACTTCAAAATTGAAGCGTACTTATTACATCATATAACAAAACCACGAAAGGATCATATAGGTATAGTGTCTTTAGAAACTGGGAAACATAAACAACTGGTTCATAAAGCGTCTACACTGTCTCCCATTTATTTCATCATATCTATAGTCCATTTTGGCATATCTTACTTAATAACCTTTTTCCTGACCTGGGGAAAGAAAACATAAAAAAGGGTGAGCTCAAATTCTCAGTAAGGGTAAACAAAAGAAATATCAATCACATCATATTCATAAGAACATAACTTTTGGAAATCTTAACCTGCAAAAGAGAGCATAATTTCATAAGATGGGATAAATCATAGTAGTGAAATGGAATCCCAATAATAATAACATAAAACATGAAACTTTGTGGCATACACACATAATCATAGAGAATCATTTCTTATTAGTCAAGACTCGTTTTTCAAGACTATCTTAGTGGACAAAGTCCATTTCTGAACCGAGTTCACTCCTCGTTTCAGTCCTGTTTAACTGAACTGGTATAACCTACCATTCCAGCCATGTCTATCTCATGAGATATAAAATCTTTACCCAATGCATAGGATGGAGATATAGTTCCCACCCATATCATAATTATTCCATTCTTATGTGTGCCACAAAACCATAAATCATACATCATTGCATAACCCATGAAATAAAAATGGTATTCTTATAAAACATGACATCATAAAACAATTCATATAAGATAATGGAATTCATAAAAATAATTACATCACAACATAATCAAATAAATGTAATAATAGGGATATAAACAAAACCCTATATTATCTTAGATGGAAAATAATTTTGATAAAACACTTGAACTCTATTCTTGAGGAAAATATCCTTTCTACTTCAAAAACACTTTTCCTTTCTTAACAGGTCATTCAATTCTAAACTAAAAGAAGTTGATTAAAAATAAACATGAAAACTTGTAAGGGAAGCTTCTTGGAAATAATGTTTTAAAAATCCATTCATGCCGTATAAGTTAAAAAAACATTCTTCTCGTACTTTTGTCGGAAAGTCAAAAAGTACCTCGTACGAAAAAAGACAAAAGATTCCTTTCATATCTTTTACTAAAATCTCACCAAAGGGTAAAATTGGATTTAAACAATTTTAGGTGGATGGAAATAATATTACATATTGAAGAAACATGGATGTGGATGATAAAATACACCCCAGAAAATACCAAAGTATAAACAATCTCGGATAAAAATGAGATTGTGATATTTCCCTTACCTTAGGTCCGATTTGCTTCGAAAGTGTCCGAACCTCCTGTATAATGATTTAAATGATGTTATTGACTTATTAAAGAATCATAAGTATTGTTATGATATCATATATGGTCATATTCTTAGCTTCTTAGTAGTAATATTTCAATACCACTTGTTATTCGGGTGTTTATAACTTTTTGTTCTTATGCGTGTTTTGTCGAATAAATTATTATTCTTCTCTTTTGGTTATAGATACCTCATTTACAGAATGGTAATAGTGTGATATATATCATATTCATTCATTCAATTCATTTATATAATCATTATGAAATGAAGATCATGTTGAACGAGTCACATCACATCGTGGAGACGGTATTCCGTACGTACGCATGAGTGATGATATCGTTCCTATGATCATGGAATTGTATTGGAGTGTATGTATACTATTTCAGAATCAATATAACTTTATAATAGTCATATATAGTCATTATTTACACCATTATACCCATCCAAGTAAGGTGGTGGTGGATAATAGATTACACCACGGCGTGGAGACGGTATTCCGTACGTACGCACGCGCGGTGATTTCTTTTTCCGTAGGACGGATAGATTGTGAAATAGGGTTGTTTCATACTTATAATAACATATCAGTATGTGAGTGATACTGATGTTATTACTTTATAATGAAACAACTAATGAAGAATTAGTGGAAGAAGAAATAAAGATGAAAGAATCGGTAACAGACATTACCTCTACTTTGAAGTGCTTCTTTGAGACCTCCTTTTAGGGCACTAAAATAGGTCTTTCAAGAAGACCAGAACCTCTAGGATGTTTCTATGAAAGTTTAGAGAAGAAATTGGCAGGGTTTTACTGAGCTTGAAGGCTCAATGTGGTGTGAGTAAGAGGGGGAGGAGGTTCCCTTTTATAAGAGAGGAGAGGGGCACCTTTGGAATAACTAAAAATATTATATTATTAAAAAGTCAAATTCGGTTTTTAATAGATACAAATTGATATATTTCGAAGCTAAGGTGGGTAGGGGTCGAAATCCACTCATCCAATAGAATTTAGACAAGTTTAGGTATCAAGTTTAACCTTATCATTTAGATTTAACTTTAAGTTAGATAATTTAACTTTTACCGTGTCTTCTTGTTTTCTTATACTATAAGGTTAATAAACATACTATATCTTGCCAAAATAACCTCAAGTTGTTTATTATTAACATATATAACCTTATATAAGTAATTTTTCTGAGCCTTATATTTTTAGGAATAAAATAACAATTAATAATATAATAATTTTTTTGATAACTATTTTATGTCAATTTTGACACTATTTAGTAATTGATTTTTGTGAAATTCATAACAGAATGATTAGTTGGAACCAAGTTAATTAAATCAATAATAACATGTCATATTAACCTAGAAAGTTAGTTTAATTCATAAAAAGTCTCTAATTACATTTATTTGGGTATTTATAACATCAATTATGTCAATATTTCATTAATAAGACAATTACTGCATCATCGTTGTGTCATAAATAAATTAAACTATTTAATGTCTAAAAATTACAAATAAAATACCATTATGTAAGAAATATTTTTATCTTTCTAATTAATATTTATAGTCGAATTTATCTAATGTATAAACCCATATTAAAAATGATTTACTTATTAAACTTTGATTTTAACTATTTCACCCTTCTTTAAATAAATTAATAATAAATGTCCTAATCTAATCCATTGGGCCTAAATGGAAATATTTTATTCCTAAGGTTGTTTTTGGTCAAATTACACTTGTCCAATAGAATTAGGACATGTGTTAGGATAATAATAATAGCATTTTTACCCTTAATTACCCTATTTACTTTTAACCGTGGTAAATAAAAGTAAAAAGTTACTATTCACCAATAAAAAATTCATCTCATTGAACCAAATTTTAGTCCTTGATATTAACCGTGTCTCTCGGATTTTCTAAATTCCACTCGCAGAAGCGGTAAAATTATGTTATATGAAAAATTCAGTTTTTTTAACTACCACTTAGTGGTTTCACTATTCATCAAAAATTGAATGTTTTCAGAAAAATACCAAAATTTCACCCTAGGATAATTTCGATATTCCGAATCCAAAAATGAAGTCCATTTTGAAAAATAAAATTTCAAAAAGTGGTTATTACTATTCATAACAGCTAGTTTTAATAATATTTTAATAGCATATCATTGTTTAGTGAAACTCGGTATTGTGTGTGACGCAAGCTTTCGAGGAAGGCTGAGGTTGCGTGTAAAGCAAGCCAAGCTAGTGTTGTGTGTAGTAAAAGATTCCTTTGATGATTTATATAACATAAAAACAAAATATTTCACATAAAAGTCTCGGGTGTTACATTCTAACCCCCTTAAAATGAATTTCGCCCTCGAAATTCGTCACTGTGTAACAAACAGATGAGGATACCTCTCCCTCATCATATCCTCAATATCCCATGTAGCTTCATCTAATTGGTTGTTCCTCCATAAAACTTTCACCAATCGAGTGGTCTTGCTTCGTAGGACTTTTTCGCTACGATCCAGAATCTCTATTTCATGTTCTTCATAAGAAAGATCTTGCTCCAGCGGTACAACTTCTGAGCTAAGTACATGTGAAGGATCAGGTATGTACATTCTCAGGAGAGATACATGGAACACATCGTGAACTTGAGAGAGATTTGGTGGAAGCGCCAATCGGTAAGCTACCTTCCCAACACGATCCAGTATTTCGAAAGGACCGATATATCTAGGGCTCAACTACCCCTTCTTTCCAAATCTCATGACTCTCTTCCAGGGAGATATTCGTAAGAACACTTTATCACCCACTTCAAACTCTAGGTCTTTTCTTCGGTTGCAGGTATAACTTTTCTATCGACTCTGAGCTGCTCTTATGTGTTGTTGAATAGATCTGACCTTTTCTGCCATTTCATCAATGAGATCAGGTCCTAATAGCTTTCTTTCCCCAACTTCATCCCAGCAAGTTGGAGTCCTGCATTTCATTCCATAGAGAGCTTCATAAGGAGACATCTGAATAATGGAGTGAAAGCTATTATTATAAGAGAATTCCACTAAAGGTAGGTGTTGATCCCAACCACCTTTTAAATCCATAGAGCAAGCTCTCAACATATCTTCTAGGGTTTGAATTGTTCTCTCAGACTGACCGTCTCTCTGAGGATGATAAGTAGTGCTGAAACTCAACTCTGTATCCAGAGTATGCTGAAGGCATCGCCAGAACTTCGAGGTAAATCCTGGATCCCGATCAGATATAATAGAAAGTGGTACTCCATGCAATCTTACCACTTCCTTTACATATATCCTGGAAAGCTGATCCAGAGAGAAATCCTCTCTAATAGCAATGAAGTGTGCAGACTTGGTAAGATGATCGACTATGACCCAGATAGCATTATTGCCTTTGGATGTTTTAGGAAGTCCTATGACAAAGTCCATAGTGATGTTTTCCCATTTCCATTCGGGTATGGGTAATGGTTGTAACATCCCCTTAGACTTCTGTCTCTCAGCTTTAACTTGCTGACAAACCAAGCATCGAGAGACATATTCAGCAACATCTCTTTTCATGCCATCCCACCAGAAGTACTCTTTCAGGTCCCTATACATCTTCGTGCCTCCAGGATGAATAGAGAATGAAGAACTATGAGCCTCATCTAGCAGCTCCGTCTTTAATTCGGGGATGGGAGGAACACAAACCCGATTCCGGAACTTTATTATCACATCACAATCAAGGTTGAATTCAGGAATATTTCTCACCTTCTTTTGTAACTCGACATCTTCTTTTTGTGCCTCTTTAATCTTCACATGTATAGATGGTTGAACATTAATTTGAGAAAGATAATAATTTTCCCCTTCCATTATAATTCCAAGATCCATCTGTTGTAAATCCAAAAATATTGGATTTTTTTTTATCCTCATCATGGATAAACTTTCATGGTCTTGTCGACTTAATGCATCTGCCACCTTGTTTGCTTTCCCAGGGTGATAATGGATTGATCAGTCATAATCCATAATCAGCTCCAACCATCTTCTTTGACGCATATTCAGCTCCTTCTGTTCGAAAATATACTTTAAACTTTTATGATCAGTATAAATATCACACCTTTCACCATAAAGATAATGCCTCTAA
This sequence comes from Viscum album, assembly GCA_963277665.1. Classification (NCBI taxonomy): domain Eukaryota; kingdom Viridiplantae; phylum Streptophyta; class Magnoliopsida; order Santalales; family Viscaceae; genus Viscum; species Viscum album. Next base: position 2,110,235,757 of record OY728119.1, on the reverse strand, counting down.
ATCATTAAAGCAAAGATGACCGCAGCTAACTCCAAATCATGTGTTGGGTAATTTTGCTCAGGTATTTTCAACTGTCGTGAGGCATAAGCTATCACCATATAATTTTGCATAAGAAAACACCCCAATCCCTTCTTGGATGCATCACTATAGATCACAACCCTTTCTCCACTACAAGGCATTTTGAGCACAGGTGCACTGGATAACCTTCTTTTCAACTCCTAGAAATTATCATCACAATCCTCCATCCAGAAAATCTTAACTCCTTTCCGAGTCAACTTGGTGAGTGGATTAGATAATAGTGAAAAATCTTTCACAAAACATCGATAATATCCATCCAAACCAAGAAAACTTCGGATCTCAGTTACTGTTGTTGGTCTCGACCATCTTTCGATAACCTCTGTTTTTGCTGGATCCACAGATATCCCCTCTTTTGAGATTATGTGACCCAAAAATGAAACTTTTTGAAGCCAAAATTCACACTTGGTAAATTTGGTATAAAGATTCTCCTTTCTCAGGGTCTTCAATATAATTCTCAAGTGATCTTCATGTTCTTCCTTGCTCTTTGAATAGAAAACAATATCGCCTATAAAGACTACCACAAATTGATCAAGATAGTCTCTAAAGAATTTATTCATCATATCCATGAAGATAGAATGGGCATTAGTAAGACCAAATGGAATCACTATAAATTCATAGTGCCCATACCATGTACGGAAAGTCATATTTGGTATATCCTCCCTTTTGACCCTTAATTGATGATAACCTGAACGAAGATCAATATTGGAAAAGTATTGAGCTCCGCGTAGTTGGTCAAATAAGTCATCAATGCGTGGGAGAGGATATTTGTTCTTGATAGTGATCTTGTTGTGTTCCCGATAATCAATGCAGAGTCTCATTGATCCATCTTTCTTCTTAACAAATAGAACAGGTGCTCCCCAAGGTGACGCACTAGGATGAATGAATCCCTTATAAAGATTCTCTTAGAGTTGCTTCTTCAATTCCTGCAACTCAAATGGGGCCATTATATAAGGTGTCTTTGAAATAGGCAAAGAACCCGGTACGAGTTTTATTAAAAACTCAACTTTACGATTTGGTGGAAGACCCAGTAATTCCTCCAGAAAGACATCATCAAACTCCCGTACAATGGGAATATTCTTAATCGTGAGTTTCTCAACAACCATTTGAGATAAATAACCATCATTTAGTGGAATCAAGACCCATAAGGTAGAAGGATTTTCCACTGGAAGGTTATGTTCATCCTTGCATTGATAGACGATCATAGATTGATCTGGAATATGAAATGTGACTTCCCTTATTTGGCAATTGATATGAGCTCCATATAAAGAAAGCCAATCCATGCCAAGAATCACATCAAATTCCACTATAGGAAGGATCACAAGATTTGAAGGAAGCAGTTTCCCACAAACTTCAATCGGAGAAGAATTATAAACTTTTGATGCGACTGTTGTGCCATTAGGTATTGTCACAGCTAACTCAACATCTAATTCTTGAGGTAATACAGTGATACCCTTAGAAAATTCTTCAGAAATAATAGAGTGGGTGGATCCAGAATCAAATAAAACATTTTCTACTTTAGAGTGGATGGTAAGTGTACCTTTCACCACATCGTGATCGTACTCCACATCGCTGATAGAAATTGCATGTGACTATCCGTTGTCTTTAGCCTTAAGAGTTTGTTGACGTCGACCATCATCATCAACCCTTGGATTAGGGAATTTATTGGCATAATGCCACATCTCCTTGCACTTGAAACATTGAAGTGTAGTAGGTTCATTTTGTGTATCCCTTCTTTTATTTGCATCATTAGACATCTTCTTCCCACCATCGCGGCATTCAAATGCCTGATGACCTTCCTTTCCACATTTGAAACATTTACTTGTCCCTTTAAGACAACTCCCTCCATGTTTCTTTCCACACATTGAGCATAAGGGAAAGCTCATCTTCTTTTCAGTGTGCTCATTAGATTTTCCTTTGAATTCCATTTTCCTCTTCTTATCAAACCCATATGACTTATGGGTTACTCCAATCTCCATCTCAACTTTGAGATCACATCGAATGATTTCCTCATAGCTATTGAAGTCCCTTATGGATAAGGCCCTTCTAAGACTTGGTTTTAAGCCACTAAAGAATCGATCGATCTTACTCTCAGGTTAGATAATAATAACAGAAGCGTACCTTGCAAGTCTTGTAAAATTTTCTTCATAGGTACCAACAGATTGATCATCCTTTTTATTCAGTTCAAGAAACTCTTTCTCCATCTTTGTTCGGAGAATACGAGGGAAGTACTTATTGAAAAATAAGTTCCTGAACTCATCCCATTCCATGGACTCAATTTCATCCCTTTTCCTCGTATTATTAATAAGATTCCACCATTGATCAGCATCACCTTCCAAACGATACACTGCTAAGATGAATTTATCATGCTCAGAACATTGAAGAACTGAAAATATATTTTCAGTAGTACTAATCCATTGTTCAGCAACTAATGGATCAGTAGACCCGCTGAATGAAGGAGGACGCTGTCTCATGAAGGATTCAATAGAATGTTGCTCCTTCCATTGCTCGTTTGGAAGTCCTGCATGATTCATAGCTTGAGAAAGTTGTGTGAGCATGGCTACAATATTTTGTATTCTAGCTCCCATAATGTTTGGTTGCTCAGGGGGACAATCATTGCATTTCCTGTCGCATTCCGCATTAACACGGTTCCTTCGGGTTCCAGCCATTGACTAAAACCAAGAAGAATAGTGTGAGCAACACTAATTATAATAGGAAAACCACATAATCAAGAATAAAATTTCACACTTAAGATCTTATCCTAGGTTATTCATGGCCATTTCTAAAACACTAAGATTGTGTTCTATGCTTAGAATTATCCTTAGGGTTCTTACTAAGGCTTTCACACCCTAGTCTCCAAAGGTTGACTATACCTTTCCTCTGATACCAACTATAATGACCCATAATTTACATACATTGTTAATAATTCAAAATTGAAGCGTACTTATTACATCATATAACAAAACCACGAAAGGAACGTATAGGTATAGTGTCTTTCGAAACTGGGAAACATAAACAACTGGTTCATAAAGCGTCTACACTATCTCCCATTTATTTCATCATATCTATAGTCCCTTTGGGAATATCTTACTTAATAACCTTCTTCCTGACCTGGGGAAAGAAAACATACAAAAGGGTGAGCTCAAATGCTCAGTAAGGGTAAAAAAAAGAAATATCAATCACATCATATTCATAAGAACATAACTTTTGGAAATACTAACCTGCAAAAGAGAGCATAATTTCATAACATGGGATAAATCATAGTAGTGAAATGGAATCCCAATAATCATAACATAAAACATGAAACTTTGTGGAATACACACATAATCATAGAGAATCATTTCTTATTAGTCAAGACTCATTTCCAAGACTATCTTAGTGGACAAAGTCCATTTCTGAACCGAGTTCACTCCCCGTTTCAGTCCTGTTTCACTGAAACCGTATAACCTACCGTTCCATCCATGTCTATCTCATGAGATATAAAATCTTTACCCAATGCATTGGAGGGAGATATAGGTCCCACCAATCTCATAATGATACCATTCTTATGTGTGCCACAAAATCATTAATCATTCATCATTTCTTAACCCATGTAATAAAAATGGGATTCTTAAACAACATGACATCATAAAACAATTTATATAAGATAAAGGAATTCATAAAAATAATTCCATCACAACATAATCAAATCAATGTAATAATAGGGATATAAACAGAACCCTATATTATCTTAGATGGAAAATAATTTTGATAAAACACTTAAACTCTATTCTTGAGGAAAATATCCTTTCTACTTCAAAAACACTTTTCCTTTCTTAACATGTCATTCAATTATAAACTAAAAGGAGTTGATTAAAAATAAACTTGAAAACTTGTAAGGAAAGATTCTTGGAAATAATTCTTTAAAAATACATTCATGCCGTATAATTTAAAAAAACAATCTTCTCGTACTTTTGTCGGAAAGTCGAAAAGTACCTCGTACGAAAAACGACAAAAGATTCATTTCATATATTTTACTAAACTCTAACCGAAGGGTAAAATTGGATTTAAACAATTGTAGGTGGATGGAAATAATATTACATATTGAAGAAACATGGATTTGGATGATAAAATACACCCCAGTAAATACCAATGTATAAACAATCTCGGATAAAAATGAGATTGTTATATTTACCTTACCTTAGGTCCAATTTTCATTGAAAGTGTCCGAACCTCCTGTATAATGATTTAAATAATGTTATTGACTTATTACAGAATCATAATTAGTGTTATGATATCATATATGGTCATATTCTTAGCTTCTTAGTAGTAATATTTCATTGCCACTTGTTATTCGGGTGTTTATAACTTTTTGTTCATATGCGTGTTTTGTCAAATAAATTCTTATTCTTCTCTTTAGCTTATAGATACCTCATTTACAGAATGGTATTAGTGTAATATATATCATAATCATTAATTAAATTCATTTATATAATCATATTGAAATTAAGATCATGTAGAATGAGTCACATCACATCGTGGAGACGGTATTCCATACGTACGCACGAGTGATGATATCGTTCCTATGATCATGGAATTGTATTGGAGTGTATGTATAATATTTCAGAATCCATATCAATTTATAATAGTCATATATAGTCATTATTTACACCATTATACCCATCCCAGTAAGGTGTTGGTGGAAAATAGATTACACCACGACGTGGAGATGGTATTCCGTACGTACGCACGCGCGGTGATTTCTTTTGCCGTAGGATGGATCGATGGTGAAATAGGGTTGTTTCATAATTATAATAACATATAAATATGTGAGTGATACTGATGTTATTACTTCATAATGAAACAACTAAATAAGAATAAGTGGAAGAAGAAATAAAGATGAAAGAATCGGTAACGGATATTACCTCTTCTTTGAAGTGATTCTTTGAGACCTCCTTTTAGGGAACTAAAATAGGTCTTTGAAGAAGACCAGAACCTCTAGGATGTTCCTAGGGAAGTGGAGAGAAGAAACTGGCAGGTGTTGGCCGACCATGAAGGCTCAATGTGGTGTGAGAAAGAGGGGGAGGAGGTGCCCTTTTATAAGGGAGGAGAGGGGCACCTTTGGAATAACTAAAAATATTATTTTATTATAAAGTCAAATTCGGTTTTTAATAGCTCCAAATTGATATATTTCGAAGGTAAGGTGGGTAGGGGTATAAATATTCTCATAAAATAGAATTTAGAAAAGTTTAGGTATCAATTTGAACCTTATCATTTAGATTTAACTTTAAGTAAGATAATTTAACTTTTACCGTGTCTTCTTGTTTTCTTATACTATAAGGTTAATAAACTTACTATATCAAGCCAAACGAACCCCAAGTTGTTTATTATTAATATATATAACCTTATCTAAGTAATTTTACTAACATTATATTTTTAGTAATAAAATAAAAATTAATAATATAATATTTGTTTTAAAAACTACTTTATGTCAATTTTGACACTATTTAGTAATTGATTTTTGTGAAAATCATAACAAAATTATTAGTTCGAACCAAGTTAATTAAATAAATACTAACATGTCATATTAACCTAGAAAATTAGTGTAATTCATAAAAAGTCTCTAATTACATTTATTTGGGTATTTATAACATCAATTATGTCAATATTTCATTAATAAGATAATTATTGCATCATCGTTGTGTCATAAATAAATTAAATTATTTAATGTCTAAAAGTTACAAATAAAATTCCATTATGTAGGAAATATTTTTAGATTTCTAATGAATATTTATAGTCGAATTTATCTTCTGTTCAACCTCATATTAAAAATAATTTACTTATTAAACTTTGATTTTAACTATTTAACCCTTCTTTAAATAAATTAATAATAAATGTCCTAATCTAATCCAAGTGGGCCTAAATGGTCATATTTTATTCCTAAGGTTGTTTTCGGTCGAATTAAACTTGTACAATAATATTAGGACATGTTTTAGGGTAATAATAATATCATTTTTACCCTTAATTACCCTATTTAATTATAATCGTGGTAAATAAAAGTAAGAAGTTACTATTCACCAAAAATTATTTTCATCTCATTGAACCACATTTTAGTCCTTGATATTAACCGTGACTCTTGGATTTTCGAAATTACAATCACAGAAGTGGTAAAATTAAGTTTTATGAAAAATTCAGTTTTTTTAACTACCACTTAGTGGTTTCACTATTCATCAAAAATTGAAAGTTTTCAGAAAAATACCAAAATTTCACCCTAGGCTAATTTCGATATTCCGAATCCAAAAATGAAGTCCATTTTGAAAAATAAAATTTCAAAAAGTGGTTATTACTATTCATAACGACTAGTTTTAATAATATTTTAATAGCATATCGTTGTTTAGTGAAACTCGGTATTGCGTACGACGCAAGCTATTGATGAAGGCTGTGGTTGCGTGTAAAGAAAGCCAAGCTGTTGTTGTGTGTAGTAAAAGATTCCTTTGATGATTTATATAACATAAAAACAAAATATTTCACATAAAAGTCTCGGGTGTTACAGGAAACCTTTCCCCCAAAAATGTTGTGATGTGCCCCACCTCCCATCCTCTCAACCAATGTGAGTACTTAAGAATAATTGATCAAAATATTACTTAAAATTATCATTTAGAAAGTAGTTCCCCATGGATACAGACCCATTTGGTGTTTTCTGTTCCCTGAAAAATCCATAGAAAATTGTTCAAAAATAGAAAACCTTCATGGCGAGAAAAATCATACGGGAACAACGAAAAAATTAATATCTACCTAAAAAAGTGTAAATATAAAACATTATAATAAAAAATAATTCCAGAGATAATTATTTCATAAGAATTTCAATTAATAAGTAATATAACCCAATGAAAAGAATATTAGATATGAATTTCTATAAAACATGGTTAATTTTACAGCAATACCACATGAATAAAATAATTTAAATAGAAAATAAAAACAGAATGATGTAAGATTTATTCTAGATATTACTTGTAATTTTTAATTATAAGAAACATGTAAATGAATTTATTTGCATAACAGTAAAATGTACCTCATTGAATGGAAACTGAAGAAAAATATTTTAGTGTATTTGTAATATCTATATCAGAACCAAATGAAATAGGGAACCTTATATTGATTAATAAATAAAATAATTTTCATTAAAATAACAGAAAAGTAATACAATGGGAATTGCGTACACTAAAAAAATAAAATAAGTGGATAATATTGCATATGTATCACTTATTTAAATATAGGATGAGAAAAACCAATCCTCATGCCCAAAAATCCGTGAATTCCATTTAACTACTGTGAAGTTTGATTGTATTGGTTTTTTAAAATCATGATAATGTTTTATAGGTTTAATGATTAATATTTAAATAATTTATTATATATTTTTAAAATAATTTTTTTTAAATTCTTAATTAGTTAAATCAATGTCAGGTTCTTCAAGGGTGTTTTATTTATTATTTAAAAATGACTAAAGTGTATTGACCATATAAAAATAGTTTGTTATTTTGACATATATAGAATAATAATCATTAAATAACTATCATATTTATCCATTAATTAAACTTTTAAACCCAATAATTATGTAATGAGAATTTAACTACGTTACGATCAAGTATATGGTAGGTCATATGTAAACCTGAGTAATTTTTTAATTTATCAATTACCATTATTTAAATATGTTATGCAATATTTTACCATTGATGCCCTGAAAATTGAACTTGAGAACCTTGTATTCAATATCATGTATGAAATGTGACACCAAGTGAGTGAGGCAATGTAATATCTTTACAATTTATAATATATTTACAATTTAAAATAGAATAAATATATTTCAATGCATGAAACACTGATTTAGTGTGTGTTACGTGCACGAGAGAACTTCCTCAACGGCATGTGTTACAAAAAAGACTGAGTTTTATCAATGAATAATATATTATAAAAATATAATGTGATATAAAATAGTAGTTTTTTAGTAGTTATGAATATAAATAAATATATTATGAAAATTATGGGTTTTTCAAATATATATTGAGTTAATTCGTTTTACATTTTTTGGAAATTTATATAATAAGCAATTGAATATAAATTCTGTATATTTGTAGAAAACTATTTTTAGGCTCAAAATGTTGTTTCATGCAAATAGATTAAATTAAGAACAACTAGTGAGTTATATTATTGTAATGTGTATATATATAATATTAAATAAATTCTTTTTATATTCATACATTATGTTTTAGAAACATAAGATAAGGAGAAACTCTATTTTTTACAGAAAAACCTATATTTTTATAGATTCAATTTTACCACCTTTAAATGGAGAACCCATTTAAAATATAAATTATGAAACAATATTTGAATTAATATTCCAAAGTAAACGTTTTAATTTTCAAAAACATAATAATTAGTTTAGGGATATTATTTAATATTTTTCTAAAAAAATTTCATTTTTTAAAAAATAGTTAAAAATAATTAAATTTATATCAAAATAACTTTTTCATATAATTTTTAATATAGATAAATTTTACTTTTAATTTGTTTTAGAGTTTAATTAGATAATTTTTTATCAATTAATACAATTTATTTCGTTATAATTAATTTAAATTTGATGTTGATAGTAAAAATACAACTAATTTTTGAATATTCTTACATTAAAACCTCGCATCTTCCTCCCGCATATGAGATGAATTTTAAATTAATTTATAAAACATATATGATTATAATTTGGAAAATAGATTCCAAATTTTGAATCAAAATAATATATAAATTATACTAAGACCAAAGTTTTTTGATCAAAATGATTTGGGAGAGAAATTAAAATGAATTAAATTTATTAATGTAAAATTAAGATTAATAAGGGACTACAACATTAATATAAGATCAAATGGACCTATCCCGTTGTTGAAAAATAATTTTCATGACATAATTATCCCATTAACCATCCATTTTAAAAACATGGGGACACCTATCTTCCTTCTAAAAATACTAACTAAGTCATTTCTATCTCTTATAAAAGGCCACCAACTATCCCCCATTTCTCACACCTTTAAAACTACAAAGATCATCCTAGATTATCGAAAATAGCTTCCAAAAAATCCCCCACCACACCTAGAATCCTAAATTTTGGTATAAATTCTTCTTATGGAATCATTTTGGTTCAATCCATTATGAGTTACATGTTTAACAGGTAACATCATTCCTTAAGTTTTTTATTTTTATTTCCATTTTCCATCCTTTCATCCTTTCTTATTATATTCTTGTAAAAAAACCAATGTATCCACAATATACTATAATTTCGTTTTTATAAGTGTTAAACATAAACATACACACACATCCATCTAATGGGTAATGAACAAACTGCGTCTATGAACGCTGAACTACTGCCTCACGAAATGATTGTTGTTCATGTTTCTTTTACAACCTCTCATAGTGGACATTATGACATACAATCCGTTTTTTTGATATATATGATATTTATTATTTATTTGTAATTATATAATCCTTTTATAAAACATACCATTTATACATTTTGTTTTTCATTAATATGATATGTTCGTTTGAGGAAGTTTTGACTATTGACCCCTCGAAGTGATGTGATTCGTTCAAAATATACATGGAACATATAAAGTATGGTTTCAATTAAAAACATGTTTCATAAAAAAATATGATATTAAATCCATAATTTAATTTCTAGAAATATACTATATATATATCATTTTCATTATTACTGTTTCACACACTAAGAAAGTGATAACAACCTTCGTGGATGTGTGGAATACCACCTCCCCGACATGATATGATTCTTTATTAATCACAAGAATTATATATATATGTATATATGATTGAATACTTTGGTATTTATGATAAAATTTCATTTTATAAATTTATTATGATATATACCTTCTTTCTATAACGATTATTAAAAAATGTACACGTTACTCATGTGTATGTATGACCTACAGTACCCATTATTCTAACATTTATTAATTTTTCATAACCATATATAATGATATATTTTAAAAGTATAATTGATGTATAAATATAATAAATATTTAATTATTTTTGGTATGTAGATTTTATTTAACGACCCCATTGCCGATGGTTGACCTATGAAATTATTTTTTGACACATAAACTAAATTGGGTCTAAACACATTTCGTCAACATAATTGTTTAATTTGTTTTATAAAACATGATAATAAGGGAAATAAAAATAGTGATAAAAAGAAAAATGGATCTCAATTTAGTAGAAAATTTAAATAATTTTTTTTTATAATTGAAGTTAAAATTTGTTCACCATCATAGAATATCAAGGTATGGTATTTTCATCTAATATTTTTTCTTCTGCGAGGTAAATGTCATGTTCACTAATTTTTTTGTGGTATACCTATTTCCCATATTTATATAAATTATATAAAGAATTCATTTTTTCTTCATGTTATTCAAAACTTCCATTTAATGTCATTACTTAATGAGGATTATATTTAAAAAAAATTCCAAAGTGTAATGGGACACATTTGAATGTTTAAAGATTATTTTTGTCATCAATAACTATAATGATCATAAAATAGTGTTTCCATTTAGAGAAATTATATGAAAATGTTTTATTAAAACCTTTAATATTCTCTCACATTATTATTCATGACCATTTTCAAATATTTGTAGCATTTTCCAATATTTGGTATGAAAAATGTTTTAGAAAACGTTTTTAAGAAAACCCAATTTTATTTCTCTCTTTATTTGGAGAAAATGTTTTCTTTGGAAAACCATGTTTTATGAAAAAAAAATTAAAAATTATTTTTAAATGATGTGATAAATAAATTTGTACATTTTTTTTCTTTTACCAATTTCTATAAGGATTATTCTTGTCACTTTCCCAATAAAGAATTTTTTAACACTATTTAAAATGAAAAAGGAATATTATTTTACCACATATGACAAGTATATAATTACTCAAAATCATTTCTTTTAAGTTTCAATAGCCCTTCTAAAAGGATAATTTTTAATGAATTTTTTTTTCAAAATTTATTTTCGATGAAATTTCTTTTCAAAACACAATGATATTATCCTCAACAATATTTTTATGATATTTTTATGAATTTTCAATTCATCAATGTCCGTACCCTAGTCTCTTACTCTAATTTCTATTTTTTATATTAATACTATCTTTATTCATTTTATTTGTGGTCCATAATTGATTTTTCTAAGGAGAGTATAATCATAAATTTCCTTAATCTATTTTACCTTAGAAATATTCAGTCTCCTATGACTATTGAATGTTGAATTTCTCATGAACTATTAGTTTAATTTGTCATTGATATTATTATTTCATAAATTATATATTATTTTAAATATAGTCTCTAATTTGATAGTTATTTGATTATTTTGGGGGAATATTAATAATTTATCATTCTTTATTATATATAGATATTTTATAAGGAATATTATTTATTTAGACAATTTGATATGAGGAATGCTTTTGAAATGAAATGACTAGTGGGGTATAGACATTATATATCTCCTTAATGAATCTATATGTTCTCATGAGTCACATAAGTTGTGTAAATTAAATGTGTTTTTATAAGTAGTATTAAACCATCATAAGAAAAGCCTTTATGGTGTCATTTTTCATGTAACTTAGACATGAAATCCATTATGAAATTATTTCCCTCATATTAGTTTCAGTTATTATTATTCCATAAGATTATGAATCAAAAAATATATATAGAATATTTTTTATTTAAATACCACTGATCAAGTAGCATCTTTTTATGTTTCATAATTTTCCATATCTATTTTTCCAAATATATTTATTTAAATGGAATGTGTTTCTTAGTATTACATTTCCATATTGTTTATTCACTACATTATCAGTTTTTTGATCACATGTTATTTTTTTCATTTATATACCATTCCATAATTATTAATCTCATTAATTCATTATTACTTCCAAAATAGTTTTCCTTACGGAGCATTTGAACTCAACCTTATAATTTTTCATTCTCGAGTAATGCACGAAGAATATTATAAAATATGTGATGGGATTTTCTAGCTTGAATAATTTTATGCACAATTTTATTTATTTATAAAGAAGAAGAAAATGTTTTTTAATTAGTGTATTTTTTTGTAATAAAATACTCTTGCTTGTATATGGTTACCAAGAATACAAAACTCTCATTCGTTCGAAATATGATCCCTTATAATTATGTCAATGTTATAGTATCAGACCTGGGCATTGGGCCTTCTTAGGTCGATTCGCTCCTGTTGATATAAAGGAAGATTAATATAAATCATTGAAGGATATATTTTAGAACAAAAATATTTGAGAACATAACCCTATTGAAGAATTTGAATATATTTATAGAATAACATCACAAAAATTTTGTAGGATTGATATTATTTAGGTCACCCAAGATAGAAATCATTTTCTAGATTCAATAACTCGACATGGTTTTGGAAAAGATGTACCTAGGAGTAATATAACTAGAAATGTGCTCTGAGAATGACTTAGGTTAACCTGGTACACAACAACAAGCCTTTATGTTCACATAGTTTAACACTCTCTAGGTATATTCATTGGATAATCCCTATTTTCATTACCAACCAATATGAATAATTTGAATATATACTAACAATGAATAATCATGGGTAAACCTATGGTGTTTTCGATTTTTGATAAGGTTTCATCATTTAGAAATCATATGAATGATATTATGGATAATCTCTATAGCATGAAAAGATCCTTGTGAATGTAACTGGTTTAAGTACATATTCCTTAGGATTGTATTGAAAACATTTTCTTAAATGATATTTAGTTCTTGATAGTATTTCGATGAATTATATTAGAATTATTTTGGAAATTTTATTAATATAGTTTTTGAAAGGTACATTCCTTAGTACAAGTGTAAACTAATAAAATATGTAGAGGCCTCTGGTCTTGAACCCAAGTCCGATGGAAGATAAGGGTTCCACACCAAACACTGACCTACGCAATTTACAGGTTAAATTTTCATTGTTTTAATTTAAAAAATATGATAGATAAATGTTAATAATGAACCCATACTATCAATTTTTAGGATTAGAGATTAAAATATATTCTATATTGGTTTTTGAATATATTTATGGACATATAGTTTGAAAATACACTCTTTTATAATACTTACGATCAGTTAAAAGTTTATTTTAGTGACTCTTGCATAAAAAAAATAATTATTGGTAAATAAATAATGGGTATAAAGGGATAAATTAGAATATGATCAAAGTATAAATATATATATTTATTTTTGAAATGAAAATGAACCATTCATGTTGAAATGTTTCTCTAAAATCTTGTTCAGTAAAATAATTACACAATATTCAAAAAATGAAATAGAAATAAAATGTTGTCTGAATACCTAAATTTATATTGAACTGATGGTCTTCTAAATCATCATAGATTTATATATTTTGGCCACATAATTTTCTATTTATCATGAAATTGTCTTTCATTGATTAAACCATTCACTTTCTATAAATTTACACATTATTCCCCCAAGTATGTATCTCTACTTTCCACTGATCCTCTCCTACTTAGACACCTAGTCACATTGTAGTACATGTGACCATTGTACTTCCCATTCTATCATTTATAGAGGTTTAATTATGAACAATTCTAAAAATTTGGGATTGAAAACCTAGGAATTATAAAAAAATATAACACAATAATTGATTTTAAATTGTGGGTATTCAATTTAAATAAGGTGGTAAGAATGTGATGCCCATAAAATATAAAGTATGAACCCTGTATTTGATAGTGTGTATCACACTCCACTCCAAGCACCTAAGGTAATATAATATCTACATACATTAAAATATATTTTTGATTTAGAATAGATTATATATATTTCAATTTATGGAACACTGATTTAGTGTTCGTTACACACAAGAGATACCTTCTTCAATGGATTGTGATACACACAATACAGAGTTCTATCGAATAATAATATATTATTAAAATATAATATTATATAATCATACCATTAAATTATTAGTAATGGATAATAATAACTATATTATGAACATTGTAATTTATAAAAAATATATAATTAATTAATTGGTTTAAATATGTGATAAATGAATATAAGATGAAATTGAATATAAAGTGAATATTTTTATAGAAAACAATAATTATACTAAGAATGTTGATTTATGAAAAAATATTTAAAATAATTACAATTATTTGGTAATATCAATGAAATATATATATATATATATATATATATATATTATTCAAAAATATTTTTTTGATATTCATCAATTAGGTTTGATAGACAAAAGATAATGACAAACTCAATTTTATAAATAAAAATTATTATTTTTGTAAATGTATTTTTACCACCCTTTAATTAAATATCCATTTTAAATCATAATTTACACATTTCAATTTATATAACATGTCAATATAAATATCATATTTAGATGATAAACATACAAATTAGGTTATTGTGAATTTTGGATATTTTTCTGAAACATTTCATTTTTAATGAATAGATAAAATACAATATTTTAGTTCAAAAAATATTTTTCAAATAATTTATTTATAACGTTAAATTATATTTTAATTGGTTTTAATGTTTAATTAGATAATATTTTTTAATTAATAAATTTTTTTTATTTGGAATCAATTTAACAATAAAATTGATTCTAAAGACATGAAAAACATTCTGACATTTTTACTTTTAAATCCCACATTGTCACCCCATCTACGTGGTTGATTTTATGTTTATTTATTCCACTTATATGATTGGAATTTAACAAAATGTATAAAATATTTTCAATTTGAATTATTTAAAATTTATAATATGAAAAAAGTTGACTAAAAATATGAGTTATGTAATTAAAATTAATTACAACTATTCATGTATTGTTAAGCTTAATAAAGACTAAACCTCTATCTAAAGGGCCAAAATGACCTATACACTTGTCCAAAAACCATATTCTGGAAACAAATATCCCATTAACCTTATATGATGCATTTTATTTGGTTTTTAATAAATTTTTGGAAGAATAGCTTGTACACCTATCTTCTTTTAAAAAATACTATGTCAGTCTTTTTACTCCCTTATAAACGGTCACCAACACTCTCCATTACATAAAGAACTCAAAACACTTAGGTTCGGCCATTATCTTCCAAATAGATTCCATAAATCCCTCCAATCGACCTTTAATCCTCCCTTTTAGCATAAATCCTTCCCTTGTATCCTTTCTATTCAAAACAAAATGAGTTAGTCGATTAAGAGGTTACATATTTCCTTATGATTTTTAGTTTTTTTTCCATTCAAATGCCCTTCAACCATTATTATTCTACTATTTTATGAAAACAATAGTAAACTATATATACTATGATTTTTTTAAAAGTTATAAATAAACTTATAAAAACTTATATCAAATAGGTTAAAAATTTTATATTTCTTAGTACAACGAACTACTGCATCACTAAATATTGATTGTTCATATTTCCTTAACCACCTCTAATAGTGGCCATAATGGTGGAAAATATATTTAAATTTGATATATATGATGTTTATTATGTCTGTATACTTTTTGATCATTTTATAAAATATAACTTTAATACTTTCCATTTTCATTAATATGATAACTTTGTTTGAGGAAATGTAGAAAAATGCCCCTTGAAACGATGTGATTCGTTCACACTGTACAAGGAATATATAAACGATAATTTCAATTAAAAATATGTGATATAAAAAACTATATATGATATTTATGAAAAAATTTCTTTTCTATAAATATATTACATTTATATATGTCATTATCATTATTACACTTTTGCATACCTAAAGGTTAAATGGTCGTTCATTGACGTGATGAATTTCATCTCCTCGACATGATGTTAATGATTTTTCATGGAAATAATGATATATATAAGTAAATATGAATAAGAAATATGTTATTTATGATATAATGATCATTATGAAATGATATTGTGTCATTTATCTTCTTCCGTTAATGATCGTTGAAAAATTAGAATGATAGTCATGCGTATGTACAACCTACCGTCTCCATGAATGAATCATTTGTTAATTTTTTCATAACCATATTTAATGGATTATTTTAAAATTATAATTAATTTATAGATAAACTAAATATGTAAATATTATTATTATTCTTTATATCTTATATAATGATCCCTTTGACCATGGTTGGCCTTCCAAAGTCATTTTTGACAGATAATCAAAATTTGGTCAAAACACCAGACATAAATTTAATATTTTAACTAGTTGTATAAAACAAGGTAATAAGTTATATAAGAGTAATGAAAACATGAAAAATTTACTAAACAAATTTAAAAAATAATATAAGTCTATTAGTCAAGAATCAATTGGATTTTTACCCAAAAGAAAACTCAAGATAAGGGATTTTCATCTCACTTTATACATCTCCAAATAAATATCATGTTCACCTCCTACATCTTTTTTGTGGTGTATCTAATAAACATTTATATATATATTATACAATAATTTCATTTTACTTCCTGATATTTATATCATCCATTAGTTGTTAATACATCATTAGGTTTATGTATTAAAATGTATCAATGTGGTATTAAACGCTTTGGAATGTTTAATGATTATTGTCAACAAAAATTACATTAATGATATTACAATGTTATTTTTATTCAAGGAAAATATATGACCATTTTTTCAATAAAACCTCAAATTTATCTCCTTTTTTTTATTCATGACCATTTTCATGTATTAGTTATATTTTCCACTCTTTGGTACTCAAATTTTTTTAGAAAATCCTTTTAAGAAAACACTAAATTATTTCACTCTTTAGTTAGAGAAACTATTTTGTTCTAAAATTTTTTTTTGTTAAACAAAAATTCAATTATGATTTTAAAATTATAGGGTAAAACAAATTTACCCTTTTTTCTTCTAATATTTGTTTCAAAGGAATCTTTTTGTCATATTCTTAATAAGTCATTTTCCCACACTTTTTACCATGGAAAAGTAAAATTCATTTACCTTGTATGGAACATATGGATTTACTCACCGGCATTTTTTTGAATATTAATTTTCATGTCTAAATGGATAATTTTTTAAAAAAATCAACATTGAATTTTACAGAAAAAATTTCCAATGGATTTTTCAAAACCGAAGTATATTTTCATCATGAATATTTTTTGAAATATTTTTATAATATTTCCATTCATCAATGAGAAGAAAAATTTCTTTTAATATAATTGGTAATTTTTATTAATACCATCCTTATTCTTCCAATGGATGGTTAATTATTGATTTTTTCAGGGATAATATTTGCATTCACTCTCTTGATCCATTTCATTGTATTGTTGAAATATTTAATCTCAAATGATCATTGAACAGTTAATTTACCTATAATTATCCATTTCATTTATCCTGGAAATTATTATTACTTAAAACATACACCATTGTGCATATGGTTTCTAATTTTACATTTATTTAATTATTTGTGTAAATGTTGATTATTCTGTATTCTTTACTCAATACAGATATTTGATAATGATTATTATTTATTTCCACAATTTGATATGATGAAATTTATAGAAAATAAAGGACTAGTGGTCCAAGAACATTATATATCTCCTCGATGAAGTGATAGGTTCTCATGGGAAAAATATGTAGTGAAAATTAAACAAATTTTTATTCATATTTTTAATAATTCTAGTGAAATTTGTTGAAGGTATATATTTTCATGTGCCTTATACATGGAATCCATTATGAAATAATTTACCTCATATTACTTTCAATTATAATTCATCCATTTGATTTTTGTCATCATATTTATGGATACTTTTATTTTTTATCTCATTGATTAAATGGAATTTGTTTATGTTTCTTACAATTCCATATTTATTTATCCTTATCCAGTTATTTGAATGGCATGTGTTTCTTGTTATTATCTTTCTATACTGTTTATGCACATCATTCCCAATTTATTGATTACATTGTATGGCTGTTTAGTTATTTACCATTATATAGTTATAAAAAACATTGATTAATTATTAATTCATAAATACTTTTCCTTACTGAACATTTTAGCTCTTTTTTATTATGTTTATTTCCCTAGTAATACAATAAGTGTACTATGAATGATATACATGGGTATAATATTTGTAATAATGTTATCCTTGATTTTCATTATTTATAATAAAGAAAATAATTTTTTTAATTAGTATGTGATTTTGTAATATTATACTCATGTATGTATCTGGTTACCAAGACTACTAAACTCTCGTTCCTTTGAGATTTGACTCAATTTCATCATACCAATTTAATAGTAACAGACAACAGCTCAATGACATCGGAGGTCGGGCCCCTGAATTATATATTAATAATAATAATACTAACTTAAATACAATATAATTTATTTAAATATACTTATACATATCATCCATGTGATTTGTTTTAGAAAACATTGTCACATATATTCGATGAGGTGGTAGTCCATATTTAAGCATGAATGAAAATTTCATTTTTTAGTGTAATAAGTAAAATGATATATTATCATTTTTCATTGAAAAAATTGTCATGAATATAATATATATTTCATTTAAATCAAATATTATCACTATAATTATCCATATGGCATTTTATTTAACTATTTGAACAAAAATGAATCGCATCACTTCAAGAGGAGTTAATTATCTAACACATGACTGATGTTATCATTCCCCCTATAATAGATAGTAAGAAGTTATATTTGATATAATAAATCAATAAGAATAAATATGTGAAAAATATCGTATATATAAACATATAAATTAAATATTTTATTGAATGAAGATGTGAAATGCAATGATGGAAAATTAATGGCATCAGTTTGTGAGGTTGTAGTCTTCCATATATAGAAATGATTATTTTAAATTCCATTTCATTTAATATGATAAATATTTAAATTATAAAATTAAATTAATAAAAAAAGTAAATAAGAGATACTAGTGTTATTATATTCATATAATTGAAGAATATTTGATGGAGGAGGAAAATGAAATAACTTAAAAATGTTTGGTTATGAACAAATCTTCTTATTTATAAATACTCCTTAAGGTTAGCACCAAAATATTTCATAGTACGGATTCGTGATAAAAAAAGTTCCAAGTTATTAGGTAAGAAATTTTGGAAGGAAATGGGATTTATATTATGTGCCAAAGGTCTAGGAATGTGTGAATAGGGGAGGAGATAAGGTGGCCTTCTATAAGTGTGGTGAGTGAAAAAGTAGTACTTTTTGAAATGTAAATGGTTTACAAACATTTTTCAACTTCTAAAATTCTAAAATATTGAAAATTTTAAATAATTGGACATATTAAGGCTTAAAATTATCGGTAATAATATTTCTGATACATTTTTGGGTCACCATAACCATCAACTATTTAGTTTAACCCCTTGTAACAACATTTTCACTTTAATCTAGGAAATGATAATATATTGTTTTCACTATTCATTATGATAAAGAATTAATATTATATTGTTATAAAATATATATTATGAAGATTCTAAACTAAAGTGATATTTTAATAAAACAACTAGAATGTGAGAGTTTGAAAATGAAATTTTATTTGTTTTAATTAAAGATTATTAATTTTATTATATATCTATTAGTTAGTATAAAAATGATTGAAATTAAATTAAGTACATAAAATAAATATTATTTCAATGAAATAAAACTAATATGATACATCCTTACAAGAATTATTATCTACCCTGAATGAACATCAACCATATTTATAATAAAAAAACCATCATAATGACATATAATATAATATTATTCATATATACATATAAAACATATTTTATAATCTTTTATAATCTTTTTTTATACATTCATCTATTAATGAAAATTTATTTTCAGTACCAGATGTTGTAATTAGGTTTTTTTTTCATACATGTCTTGTATCGTCGATGCTAATGATTATTAATTTGATTGAAATTTATAATTGATTAGAATATTAAATATATTATAATAATTATTTTCTAATGACTTATAATGTTTTAATTTCATTATAGGATAGTTTTAGTTATGATACAGAAATTTAAAATTTACATCA
The DNA here is from genome assembly GCA_963277665.1 of Viscum album. Lineage (NCBI taxonomy): Eukaryota > Viridiplantae > Streptophyta > Magnoliopsida > Santalales > Viscaceae > Viscum > Viscum album. The sequence goes on along the minus strand of OY728119.1, from coordinate 2,110,215,588 downwards.
ATCTTGATTCATTGATTTTTAATGAGATAAGAAATTTATGTTAATATTATATTAAATATTAATATAAATTTTTTACAAACACAAAAATATTTCCCATTTATTTCTAATAATTTCATTTGTAATGTTTCCATAATCACCCCTGATAGAAATTTATATTATTTTTCTTCTGAGTCAATAAATCGACCCAAATAAGAACACGATATTATTGATATATGTATGTTAATAAAGTGAAATATTTAGCATTATATCATCATTGGAGTGGTATAATTATATTATTTATATATTATAATGTTGAAAATAATATTTTATGGGAGTTTTACAAAGTCTAAATTTATAGAGTGAAATGGAAAATCATTTCTTCAAAGAGGTGTTAATAAACATGTATAAATGGGTGAGGTTATCATTTTACATTGAAAATAAAGAATATATGAATAGGTTAATGTTTTTAGAATAAAAATATGTATAAAATATCATAAACCACAATAAATAAATAAAAATTAACTATCTATATATGTTTTTTATGAAAAACATATCACATCACTTATAGAGGTTATAATCCAAATGTAATAGGATCGAAATTTTCATTTTTCAAATATCTGACAAGAATGTGGAAAATGATTATCTCACAAAAATAATATATTTTAATAAAAATTATGAAACTATTATAATTATTTCGATATGGTAATATTAGATTTTATTATTTTTATATATGAAATATAGGAAGATAAATGATAAATGTGTAATTGATAACTTTACCTAACTCATCAAAAGAACTCAATTAGAAATTCGATTAAGGATTGGAGTTGTATAAATTTGAGAAGAAAAAAACTCAAGGAACATTTTAGTAGTGTTGGGGAGTTATTTGTTACACCCAGATATATTAAAAGAGAAACATCATGTTCAATAGTGCGTGTGACATGATAAAACCATCATAGAATAGAATATAACCCCATAATACATTATGAAATTATTAATTTTAAGTAAATTAAATCTCTTTGAAAAATTTAAATATACAAAACATTGGGTTTTAACAAACCCAAATAAAATTTTAATTTATTATTAATTAAACATGACCAAAATATCTTAGATGTTAAGATTTATGGGATGAATAATAACAAATATATTATGAAAATATAATTTTCTAAACATGTTTAAAAGAAATCCAATGGTTATATATTGAATATGAATAATATTAAAGCAATTTGAAAGTGAAATAATATATTTTGAAAAATAATATTTTTTTCTCAAAGGGGAATTTAGTCCTCCTAGAGATTATAATTTGGAAATAAATTTCTTTTCAATTTTAAAAACTAATTATTATAAAATTGAATTTTTTTTGAAATAATAATTTCCTTGTTATAGTAGTATAAATTTTTGTGATGTTTCTAGAATATTTTATTGTTCGAAAAATAGTTAAAAATAAATTTATGTTGGAAAAAAACGTTTTGATTATATTATAATCAATTTTAAATAATATTTTTTATTTTATTTAAAGTAATGTTAGATCAATTATATATATGTTAATGTAATTTATGTGATTATAATCATTTTAATAATAAATTATTATATAAAAACATTGTTACCTTATGATCATTAACTCTTTTAAAACACTTTTTCTCATCATATCTATATGATTAATTTTAAATTAAAATTTTCCATTTATGTTAATGGAATTTAGAAATATTGATTAAATAATTTTAATATGAAAAAAAATATATTTCATAATATGGTTAAATTAGTTTTTTACCATTATTACTTGTAAAAAAATAAAAATTTATGTTCCATGGTTAAGGTAAATATAAATTTACTAAGGTAAAACTAAAATGATATGGTAAAAATGAACTAAAAAATTGTCTAAAATATTTTTTTTGTACATATGTAGAACAAATATATTGTAATTTTTGAGTATAATATATTGTTTAAACTTTCGTGAAGTGAAACCTATGGTTACAATCTTTTAATATCCAAAATTTCAATTGTGCAACTTACCTATTATATCAATGGCCATCCCACTCATCTATTATTCACACCTTCACACCATATTGGAACATAAAAAACAAATCCAAATATCTTCCCAAATTTCATTCTATCATCATATATATTTTATAATATGTATGATGATAATATATGAAGTCTTATCATGAAATCCAATGAATATTACCCAATGAATGTGTAATGTTCTTGAAATAGAATCTTTATTTTATTTATTTATCCACCAACATGAATTAATATTAAAAAATAGTAAAATAAAATAAATATATTCTATATTTTTTTATGTTAAATAAATATATCCATATCCACTTTCATTAAATTAGTTATGAAGTCATCATTTTTTTATATAGTGGACTACCATATTATGTACCAATATCATTAATTATTCAATTACCACCTATCATGATTGGGTATGATGATGAATATAATTTTTAATTTTTTATTATTAACCTAATTATACCATTATAATAATTATACATTTTTTTACTTTCCATTCTGTTGAGTTTATGATAATACTGCTCATGTTTATGGTGGACCACCACCTCCAGAAGAGATGAAATTTTTCATTATGTAATGCATAACATGATAGGCGATTCTGATAAATTTAGTTAATATATTTTTTATAAGGGAAAAATTAAAATATTTAGGGAACATATATCTTTCTAGAAAAATAATATATCATTTTCTCTCTTATAATGATGAATGATAACATCATTATTGTACATGTGGACTTTCATATTCCTGAAACAAAAAAACTATTATCATCACAAAACCAGTTTTAGGGAAAAAATATAACTTAACACTTTTCCATAATGATCTTTGAAAAATGGGAATGTTCCTCATTCCTGCATATGACTGACATTCCCTATGATCGTGATATACTTCATTTCTCAAAAGGAATATTTTTTTAATGGTTTTGAAGGAATAATTGAGATATAAATAAAATAATTATGTAATAATAATTATTTTTTATGTTAATTAACTATATAAACTTTTAAACCTCTAGGATATTCATAACAAAAGACGAATTAGAAAATACGGAGATAAACACCAACAATAATGAATATGATGAATTATTTTTTTAAAAATGTTGGTAACATTTTTAATGTGATCTTATATGATCTTATTAATTTTATAATGTTTATATAATTAATTAATAACATCCATTAAGCCATTATAAATGTGGCTAAAACACATTCGACTATAGGAAAAATTTTGGTAAGGGATTTCGCCTCAATTTACATTTAAATTTGATGTATATTTTATTATGAACCAACCCATGTTTACGTGGATTATATAATACCCCTTTTAATTTAATATCATTATTAATTCAAAATTAAAGTTATATTATGTTTAAATTTGATTTGAGAATTACTATGTGGTAAATGTTACTGAATAATCTCAATTTCTTTTATGGTTATTAACAATCTCTTAAACAAACAACTTTCTTATTATCATTTTTCATTAGACATTACAATTATCTTCAATATGAAAATTCTTGTATGATGGATATTATTATTTATTAAAACTTATTCTTTGATTATATTTGATGTTTACAATTAATATTATTTGAATTACTGGGTAAATACTGATAAATTAGTATCCTTTAATCAATATAGATATTTGATTATTTGACATATTGAATCATGTATTAAATCGATTATTAGATATATGAGTAATTATTTAGACGTAAAATGTAGTGTAGGTACTTTTGTTATATATACCCGTGCTATATTGGTAGGATTAATGAGACAAATGAGTTATTCAAATAAAATGGGGTTTTATATGTAGGTTTAACTATATTGTTAGTGGTCTTGATGGTAATGGTATCAAGATTCCTAAGATGATTAAATCTAATAATGAAGCATTTCATTAATTTATAATTCAGTTAATATTATTATCCATGATATTTTGACATTGTTATTATCTCTTCATTCGTTTTATTCTCATATTAATTATTATAGGGAATAATTGTTTTGTTTTTATCGTTCATTATTGATTACTCCTTATATCTTCATGAATTAATTTTATTTAAATGGAATGTGTGTTCAGTGATTTACCTTTCCATATTAGTTATTCATTTTTTAGTCATGATATATTCCATTTTATATAACCCTTACGTTGAATTTCAGATCACCCATATTTAAGTTCCTTTCCCATGTATATGTAAAAAATATCACTACACAAGTTTCCAATGATGAAGTTAAACTTTAATTATAATGTGTACTTTTTTATTTTCTACTTCTAATGGATAATGGAAATCATATACAAATCCGGCTCTCGAAAATGAAAAATTAACCCGACCCTCAGGATTTTTTTCTTTGTATCTATGAATATATCTAAAATTAAGCCACTAGCTCAAGGATAATGGGGTCGGGGTCATTACAGTTTTAGTCAGAGGAATTTTATTATAATTTTGAGGAAATAGATTTTGGAAAAATTATATTTTGGAACAAGAACAAATTATTTAATTTGATGATAAGTATATAATAATTTCAAAATGTTTTTCTGTGGAATTTATTATATGGTTATTTCATGAAATACATCCCTATTTGGATACTAAAAGTGAACAGTGTTCTAGAATAGAGATACGTAGGGGTAATAACCCTATAAATATAATATTTTTATTGACCCAATCATCACCAAATGCAGGAAAATTTCCCTTACATCACACCATTTGTGATTCTACCAAACGATATTATTTGGATAATTCAAATTTTAATAATAATCCACTATAATGAATTCCAAAAATAATGATATCCCTAATGAAGTAATGTTTATGATTTTTATATTAACAATTCAAAAAATTAAATTAATTCCATGTAGTATATAGTATTTGGAATTATGCATCATGATTTAAGATAAATAATTTTATCAGCTACACCAATATATTCCATTTTTTACAAATGGTTCTGGGAAGGAAGAACAATATCAATAATTAGGTATAATGTATATATTTCCATGCTGAGGGAGCCAATATATCTAGTATTGGAAATATGAAGAATATTTTATTTTTAGTACAACATAATCATGTTATGAAAATAGATTTCTCTAATAGAGCTACCAATTCCAAAATGATATTATTCTATATTGGATCACATTATATGAAAAATCCCCTATCATTCGGTGGTACTACTACTCTAGTGGTATCCAAGAAATGTATTAAAAATAAAAAGAAGATATTTATGGTCTCTGAATGTGGTGATAAGGATACAGTTTCACTAGAAGTGTATGGTCTCAAAGTTTATAACGACTAGTGGTTGTAGATGATCCATAATACTAAAGAGGAAGCAGAAATATAACTATTTTGATTGAATTATTCTAAGGACACATTATTCAAAAAATATTTCCTTCATGAGAAACAAATTGAATTGAAGATAAAGTTATTTTGATTAAATAAAAAATAATAAATAATTTTAGAGTATAAATATACAATTATAAGGTATACTAGGGGTGCTAATAATTATATATGCACCAAAATGTTCTAAATTGACCATTTATTTGAACGGAATAAAGAATATACCTTATGGGATATGGTTTCTCAGACTTTTTATTTATACTATAAAATATATTTATGATCAATAAAGATAGAGAAACAAATATCCATGTCTTATGGATTCGAAGGTAATAAATATAAGAAGAGGAAAATACATAAAAAATGGATAAATGGAAGATGATAATGGAGTATTCACCAACATGTGATAACTGTAGACTGAAAAACAGTTGTACATTATTCACTAGAATAGGAGTTATCTATAATTATGTAGTGAATGGCCACCATGATCATGATTAAAATGGAAATAAATAAATTTAAAATGTGTAGTGATTCCACTATAATGGGATAGGGAACTACTCACACGACTTCCCCAAGTTCCAAGGGAATATTCCTAGTAAAAGATAAGTTATTTGGTCAAGATTAATATATTGATACAAAACAAGTGTACTGATTAATGTGATTGTGTTTTTCGATCAAATATATATGTTGTAAAGTATTTTATTAAATATATTATTAGAATAATAATCAATAATCTTATATGTATTATACTGTGGTACTATTTATTAAATTATTTAAAGGCACATGTTGAATGGAACCAAAAAAGGTGACATGGTGGGATGTTGAAGGTTTTGTAAAAACATATGATTAACCAAACATCACCCTTAATATGTTCTCTTTTTTTAGATAAAAACCCAAGGGATATGTTTATGTGATAATAATGGCTACCATGAAATTGGCTAGTGGTTTGATGGTTTATTAAATATTTTTTGAGTTTATTATATGTTTTGATATGTGGAATATATTCATCAAACTAGGATTTTTTTATTGGAAGCATTTAATTTTTAATTATGGTTTTATGGTGATCAATGTATTGAAATTATTTTATGGAGACATTTATAACCACATTATAATTTTTGGGGAATTCAATTTTGATTTAGTGATCTTCCCTCAAAAATGTTCCATACTTATTTTGTATTATCCAAAATTTATACTATTTATATATGTTATGATATAGAAACATGGGTGGTTTTGGAAAACCATTTCCAACACTTTATTTTTATTAAATATATGAGGAATATCTTATTACCATATTAACGATCTTTTGGTCCCATAAAATATAATTTTAGTTATCCAAGCTTTCAAAAAATAATTTTTAGTTATTTATTTCATTGAGTATGAGCTCACATGGTAATTTATTGATGAACAACTAAAGGATGGAGTTTTTTCTACGAAATAAAAAATTTTTAAGTTAGTATATTTCCTTATATTTATTTAAGATAAATAATTCCACAATTATAGGAAAATTGTTTTGAATTAGAAATATTTTTCAATTACCATTTATTTTAATGATATCAGTAAAAAATTTAAAACCTATAGTTTATGGATTTTAGGTTTTAACATCAACCCACCCATGTCCTCCATAACACTCCATCATTATTTAGGTTTTAATTATCTACTATATGACCTTATTTTCACATCCCACCATTGTCCTCCTATTAAGAAACCTAGTATGTGTTATTCCATGTAACAGTAACACTTACCTATCTCCCTTAATAATAGTTCATTGTTTTTAATATTTTTATGATATTAATTTTAAAAAAAGGAATTTAAAAATATAGAAACATTTATTAATGAAATAAAAATTATATTAATACTATTCACTTTATTTAAGAGGGTAGAATACGAATCCTTGAGTTTTTACAAGAGGAATATTTTGTTTGATAGCATGTATGAAAAAAAGTTAAAATTGAATATATAACAATGAGAAATCATAATTTATTTATTTTCTATCAAATTAAATATCTTAACTAACTTCTAATATATTCAATATAGATTTGGAATGAAATACTATACTCAATTAAAATATTATTACTTAAAAATGAAAATTATATACATGCAATTATGATTAAAGGTATGAATAGTAAAAAATAAATATTAGAATTATAACAATTAAATATATTTATAATAAATTAAATATTTTCTTATTGATTAGAAAAACAGAAGAAACATTTGGAAGTGAAATAAATGTTTCTGAAATTGTATCTTTCTAAAAGTTATACATTATCAATCTTGATAAAAATTTGTTAAAATCAATTTTTATCACTATTAGAAAATTTATCTTATAAAATGAAATTATTTTTAAAAATAATAATATCAATATTATACCCTGCTGAATTTCTGTGCAAAATTTGAAATATTTCAATTTTCTATGAATTGTTAAAAATAATGAATTTTAATTTAAAATTGGGTTTTAATATAAATTATTTATAAAAATATATCATATTAAAATTATTTTCTAATGTAAAATTGGTTAAATTATATATCAATTAATCTAATTTAGGTCATTGTAATCATTTTCATATTGAATTTTGATATAAATTCATTGTCAAGGTTTTAACATTTCCTCTTTAGAATCCCGATTTCTTATCATGCTGGAGTAATTAAATTTAAAGTTAAAATTTCCAAATCATGGAATGGAATCCAAAATAAATGGATTATATATTTAAAATTTTATTATTTTATGTAATTTTTAAATATCAAATAAATTTTGTACCATAAATAAATGTAATAATGGAAAAAATTATTTTCATTATTTAATGTAAAAATGGATGTATATGTGGTTAAACTAAAATGATAATGGTAAAAATGATATAAAAATTCAATAAAGTATATTTAATGGAAATATTTGGACCATATAATGTATAATTAAAAATATTAATTTATTTATGACCCTTCTCGAACGTGAAAAATGTGGTTACACCTTTTTCTTTTGAAACATTACAATTATGCCCCTCATATTACTTTTAAAAGGTAACGAATGTCCTCTCTTCATCACACCATTAAACCCTTTGGTTTAGGTCATGAAATATCCAAATAAATTCCCAAATTATATATCCTCATACATGAAGAATTAAATCAAAAAAAATCTGTCATATCATGTAATTTCGTGAAAACCGAAGTAGATTACTTGAATAAGAGATATTGTTCTTCAATGAGAATTTATTTGATTTCCTTATCCTACTACTTGAATTATTATTAAACCGTAATTAAATAATAAAATAATAATACATAATATATTTAGATTTTTATTTTATGGTCTTTGCCACATCTATATACATTTCCATAATGTTTGTTACCATATCACCATTCCTATACAGGCTGGACTACCACCACACGAATTGATGTCATTCATTTTTCCATATCCACATCTCATAGATGGGTATGCTGATCAATTTAAATTATATATATATATATATATTTTATATTTATGAATTATTTATACCAATTTATTAACTATACCATATATACTATTTTTCATTCCTTTCCTTTGGGGATATGATAATAATGATCTTCTGTTAGTTGGACTTATGCCACACGAAGTGATGTGATTTGTATTTATCTAAAGAAAATCATAAAAAGTGATATGGATAATGAAAATTAATATATGTAATATAAATGAAATTATTTTTATATTCCTGATGTATTTGTCATTATAAAAAGATAATATATGATTTTCTTTCTTATACTGAGAAATGATAAGATCATTCATGTCCATTTGTAGTACCTCAATCTGAAACCGATGTGACTATTATTTCGTTACAAAACCAATTTGATAATATGTACAAGTTTATTTAATTAAATAATATGGTATTTATGATTTTATAATAATTCTCTACCTTTATCATATTACACACCCCATTTCTATAATGTTATTTTAATAATAGAAATGTTACTCATGTGTACGTATGACCTATCATCTTCATGACATAACATACTTCAATTTTAAAACCCATATCTAATTATTAATATTAAAATTATAATAGTAATTTAAATATTTTAATTATTAAATTATTATTATTTTGGTGGTTATGGATCAACATAATATGCATAGGAACTATAACCATTATAACAAAGCACAAATGAGAAAATGAGGTAGTTAGCACCTCATGAAATGAAAATAAAGTAGTATTATTAACATAAGGTTTATAAAATGTTATAATATGTTCATATATGATACTATTAATTTTATTATGGTTTTGGTATAAATTAATTACATGATTAAAATCATTATACAGGAGGATAACACATCTTCACCTGAAGGAAAGCATGAGGTAAACAATTTTATCACGGTTTACATTCATTAATTTTTTTTTATTATTCAAAAATTATATTTTATATGGAGCATATACTACCCCTTTTACATGTAATATCATGATTCATTTATGATTTTTGGAATTTTACATTTTATTTTGTATAATTTCATCCAAGAGAATTTTACATGGAAATTTTCAAGTGGTAAAAGACATTGAACAATCTCAATTTATTTTGTGATTATTAACATTCTCTTGAAATAATCACTTTCTTGTGATAATATTTCATTATAAATTACATTTCTATTGAATATAAATATTTTTTTTATAACGGATACTATAATTTCATAAATTGTATTCCATTTATTATTGTATTTAAATTGAATGTTATTTGATTAACTAGGGAAATATTGATAAATCTGTATCTATACTAAATACATATATTTTATGATAAGGAATATTGACTCATGAAATAAATCAATTATTTGATATATGAGTAATTATTATTACATTAAGTGATAGGTGGGTCCCTTTATTATATATCCAATTTTTAATCATTGGGTCTCATAAGAGAAAGTTTTTGGCCAAATTAAAGGGGTTTCAATTTGTAATTTAAACATTCATGTGAATGGTATTGATAGTAGAGGTATCATGATTCCTGTGGTCATGAAGTATAATTATTAACTACTACCTTCACTGAGAAATCAATTATTACTATTAACCATGTCATTTTAACAATGATATTATCTCATTATGAATTTTATTGATAGATTATTGATTAAATGGAATGTTTTTTCAGTTATTTAGCATAACCTGTTTATTATGCCTTATCTATTTATGTAGTGGATTTGTTTAAAAATAATGTTTGTTCAGTTATTTTACATGCCATATTGATTAGTAATATTTTATTTCATAATAAGTTTATATATATATATATATATCCCTCTCCAAACACTTGAGCTAATTCATATCGCGACATTTTTTCACATAATATGAAGAAGAGATATTTGAATGAATTTTTACGGATGCAGTTCATTTTATTTGGTTTGTATTATTTATTATTTTCTATTACCAGTGTAAAGTCTTTATGATGGATTTTTCTAGTTCTTCAATAAATGTAAATTGATCAGTCCTTTGTCATTTCATTCTATTTATCTATAAAAACATAATGATGTAAGGAAAAACATTGGGTTACTATGGTTAGTGTTTTTACATTAATTATAATTTATTTTATAAAATATGAGAAGGCTGGGTTTTGTGGAAAGAGGGGAGGTGATGCATCATTTTACAAGGTACAATAGTGTAATTTCAATAAAAATATAAAGAGTAATGTTACTATTAAAATATCATACGTATCAAATAAATTAAAATAATGGAGTGATATAATGGAAATGTTCTATAAAGATATAAAAATTGATTTTGGAACACATTTCATAAATTTGTATTCTATTTTCTCGTAAATTTATCTCCTATACTATTTTTTCATTATCATGGTAATTAATTTCACATAACTATTTTCTTTATGTGTGTAAAAAATTATCCTTAATATATAAATTCTCCATAATGATTCTAAAAATGAAATCCATTTTTTTAATGAAATTTTAGAATGTATATAAAAATAAATTTCACTATTAGTGCACATAACATGTAAATAAATTTTAGAAAATGATGAATTTTAATGTTAAAAATTATGATTAAAATAAAAGTGTTGATGTTCATTATTTATCATAGACCCATAGTTTTATTAAATGTGTCTTAATTTCTGAACATGATTAAGTATGATTATGGGGGTTCTAATCATTTGTGGATTGAACATCACATTTATGGAATACAAAAGGTGATTCATGTTAAGGCAGATATTTTATATTTTATAATGTTGAAATTTATCTTTTACCCCATTGTTTTTATGAGAATAAAAAATTATTTTTTCAATGTCAAATAATTGACCTAACTAGATTTCGTTTTGGAAGATGAATATTTCAGGTCAACATGTGGAAATCCATAGAAAATGTTGTCCCTACAGTGGATGTAACACCATAAAGATATTTTATATGAATAATACAATGATTTCTTCAAAAAGATACACTAGTTTCTAAAATGAATATTAGGATGTTGTTTCCTTTGAGATATTTCAAAAGTAATATAATTTGATTTTTTTTAAAAAATTAAGTGTTCTCGAAGAAATGTTACACATATGATTCTAGTAGGATTTTATTGAAGAAGTTTCTATAAGGACTTCACAATACATTTTCTAATGTCACGTTATTCTGACGATGTTGTGTTGTTTCTTAGACATTTCAAATTAATAAAGAATAGTTTTTTTTTCGAGATAATATATTATGTAGAAAAAGGTTATTATAACTGATTTTTTAGTTTGTTCACTACAATAAAACTAGGTATATCTAGTGCCAGGGCTTTAACAGTTCTGGATAGAATCTCTTTTAAAGGACCCCTTTAACTGTGCTACAAAAATAATTGTTAAAGGGAGAGGGCTTGAACTGTGTTAAAAAATACGCCATTATCAATTTTTTATAAGCACTGATTGAATCCCTTCTTTATTAGATATTCAAAAAAGGAACTGATAAATTCCATCATTTATTTTCACTATTAAAAAAGCACTAATAATGGGGGGGTTTTTATCAGCAACATTTTACTAGCGCTGATAAATGATATATTTATAAATATTAAAAAATTATGAATATATAAATATATAAATATTTTTAAAATGATATGAACATATATAAATATTTATATTGATATAAATATAATATATATTTTCTGTATATGTTTTAGATAAGGATAAATAAGCATTTACAGTTAATGTATAATTTATTAAGAGAAAACCTCATTTATAATAAGATAAAAAATATTTTTACTTAATAATTTTCTAATTATTATATTATAATAGTAATTTCAATGAAATTTTAAAATTAAAAAAATAATTAATTAATAAAAGATCTCAAATATGTTAACAATGTGACACAAACTTCAAACCACCATAACTTTTGATATGGGTGTGTTTTTGAAATTTACCACATTTTAAATTAAATCTTACAATGTTATCTATATAGTGTGGACTTAGGGGGACATTGTTCACTATTTTTTGAAGGCCCAAAGTGACCATAAGACCTCTAAAATAGATTTTTTAGGTGGGGAACCCTAATTTTATAATATTAAATGGTTTTTAGACTCATTTAATAGGTTATTATTTCCCTTTTTTAGTGAGGACTGAATTTATTTATCAGGAATATATTTATATAAATATTATAGTTTTTAAATTTTAGCAATTTTCCCAATTTTATTTTATTTATTATTAAATATATGCATATTTTCTAATATTTACTTATAATAAATCACTTATTTAAATAGTCATATCAATAATTTTTATGTGATAATTTATTTTTAAATAAATAAAATAAATATTTATAATTCATTTTATTTAAATTAAAATATTATACATTTTCATTTCCTTATAAAAATGAAATAATATATATATATAATTATTATATATACGTATGTGTGTGTATTAATATATATATATATATATTCACATTTATATTCTTCAAAATATATATATTCCAATTTATATAATTTAATTTTAAAATATAATATAATTAAATAAATAAAATTGGATTCATATATACATATCACACAATTCAAAATTTGTACAAATAAATATGAAGTCATTAAATATACAAAAAAACACACATAATGAGGTTGAAAAGAGCTTCAGTATCATATGGGAGGTCGATGGATCAAATCCAAGATTTTTCAAGAATTTGGGTTATAACATTGTGGAAGGGGTGGGGTGCATGATAGTGGATTGGTAGTGAAAATTGATGAAAAAGGGTGTTGTAAATAATAAATATAGCGATTAGTGCGCATGGAAAATTAATTTTATCAATATTTTTAATAAATCAATTTATAATTTTTTAATGCCCCTTTTTCTAATAGTGGCTTTCATAGTTTTAATTGACCCCAATATATTCATAGTCATTAAAGTTAGTCAAATGAGGAATGTGTGATGTGGAAAAATTCTATTTAGGACCCTAATATATTCAATATTTATTGGAGTAATTTTTTTTAATCTAAAGGGTGGAAGGATAGTTTAATATGTTGTTTATATTATTTAGAAATAAGTGATCCTGAGAAGAAGAATATGTTCTTGAAGAAGAAGTTATAGATATATTTATCTACAATAATATGTTTGTGTTGAAGAGATTATTTCATCTACATAACTATATCATATGATGATCATAAATATTATATTAGATACTTTTGGTTCAAGAGACATTTCTTAAATATGTAGAAGAAGACTTTATAACTGATTATTTCATGTATCCTTTGGTCAATGCTGATTCGTTTCCCACCATAAATTTGGAAAAGGTTTAATCATTCTCTAAAAACTATTGTCTCTATAATAGTGTGAATGATAAAATATACATATCAGTAGATACTAAAATGAACAATGAGAAGATTCCCACATTTTAAAGAAAACATATAAAAAATTGGGTAACTATTATTTACTTCACTTATCTATAAAATGGATGAGACCGAGATAAACAGTCGAGAGGTACAAAACTAAAGTATGTTGGAATGTAATATTTACTTGTGAAGGATGTTTTTATTGGATCACTACTAATTCAAATCCCCCTTATCAGTGATGTTATATAGCAAGACACATCAATTAGTATTAATGGGATGATATATCTATAAATATATTTATTAGTGTTCAGATAATTTAAATTTATCTAATAGTACGTGAGTTCTTACTACCTATGAAAAGAACTACAATGGTTAGAGTAATGTATAATGTCATATCATCTTTCACTTGGCCTTGAAGTGGTAGATATAGATACCATTTAGATTCCAACATCAGAAAATGTTTTACTGATGACTTTTCTAGTAATAGGGATCTATAATTCGATGGTAATGATTTAAAATCTTTTCTTTTATCTATTTAGACATTAAATAAAAATTTTGATGAGTCTATAAACATTATAGGAGATATGGGAACAAATGGAAACATATCTAAATTCGATGATAATGTGAAGGAAATGAAACATCATATATTTATAAGTAAATTAAATGATCTCAAAATAGAAAACATAGACACAATTGATTATAATTTAACAATGTTAAATGAAATAGTTAGTAACATCAATGTTTTGGGTGGAATATTTTCTAAATCAACTAATTTTTACGAAAAAACAAGATAACAAATTTATCCAATATATTTGACCCCTAAGTCACATCTAATTAGGGTATAGAATATAATTCTCTTGATGATCATAATAAAATTCTCATTACCTATGAAATGAAGAATATTCAAGTCATTATGAAATAAGTGAGGGATGAAACTGATTTTCATGTAATGAAGAAAGTCATGATTTAATAATAAAATGAGTCTTCTTATTTATCATAATATAAATCTCATGAAGATGATTAATATTCATTAGTAAAGGATTTTGTCTCTTAATATCTTTTAAAAGAATAAGATATGTAAAATGGAATATATCTACCCATTTTTTAGTTTTACTATATTTTCTACATTTCCTCAGATGTTTGGGGAAATTAAAATAGAATATCTAAATTAGATGAATGAATGCATGAATACAACTCTAAATGTGATGTTGGGTAATGCTAATAAATATATATATAATTTTATATGGATAAAAATAAAAAATTCTATATGGAGTTAGATTATTATTTTTTAGTAAGAAGAAATCCATTCTAAGTAAAATAGTTAATATGATCAATATGATCTAAAAAATTGAAAATTTTATGTATCAAGTAGGGAAACTAGAAAATATATATAATTTTGAATAATTTGATGGAGAAATGTTATACTGATATATGAAATAAGGTTAGAACCTAAATCATGTCTTAAGAAAAAAATCTATAATAAATAGGGATGCATAATTTCATGAGAAAGAGTAAAAAATTAAAATTGAAGAAAAATATTTGGAGATTATTAAGTCTATTAATGAAAAGGTTTCATAGAATGAAAACATGTTACAATTCAATGGTGCGAAGAATTCCTTGGAGGAAGAGGAAATGGTAAAGACTCAATCTAGATATATGGATTATAAAATGTACATAAACTGATGAATGATGATTTTTTTAATCTATGTATGTTAAAAAATCATCTTGAGTTTAAAAAAATGAAATTTTATAAAATAAGTCCAATCTCAACCTGATGATGAAAAATTTACTAGGAATAAATCAACTAACTATGAAAGTTAAACTAAAATAGAATGGAATTGAAGGAATAAATGTTATAATTATGAATTTAATTACATTCAAAATATTTAAATAATATATGGTTACTCCTAAATTAATAATATACAGTTTCCCCTAAAATAATTATATTCAATAGTATATTCGGAATGATATTGGAAATTCAATTGTACATCAATGAAAACATTTAAGCATTGTTCATATCACTTGGCATGTCAAATATTCAGTAGTTATTATTATTATTGCATAGAATATTGGAATAATAAATTTTACTTTTAGAAACATATGACACTATCTTGGGTACGAAATAAGTCAAGTGGAACAAATACTAGAAGGATGATAAATTCTGAGAATGCAAATAATAAAAATAGGATGTTGAAAAATAATTTTATGAAGGAAAGTGTTGATGTTTTAAAGTGTCAAGGAAGAAATATGACTGAAAATCTAGATTAGGATTATTTAATGTGTGTTCAGCATATTAATTAGTGAGAAGAATTTATCACTACTCTACTCAGATATATTTCTTTTACAAGGAACAAAAGGAAACCTGGGAAATTGAAGATGAATGAAAAGTCATTATTTTATAATGTTTCTATAAATTTTATAAAAATGTGAATGTATTGAATTATTTCTATTGGGAGGGCATATAATATCTAATTAGAGTAATATCTACTAAAATTATTATATAACCTGATGGGTGTGTTTTTAAATTTGAGAATGATTATTCTCTTAATTAACAATGAATTGGAACATCTCTATTTGACTGGATGAAGTTATTATTCAATGCTATTCTATATTGTGATTGATTTAAAAAATAAATAATTATTATTATCTAGACTTCCAATGGTGGAAATGAAATAATTATAAAACAATTCCACTGTGATGAAATGGTAAATACCTAGAATGATTGTAACTAAGAAATATATGAAGAAAATATTTTTTCCAAATTAGAGTTCCCTGAAATTCATTACAGTAGTGCTCTAAAGATAAAAATAGGATATGGTGATTGATACTTGGCCATAATTGTCAAGAAAATTTTATAAATATAAATGAAAGAAGTGGTGAATGTTCAACCTCATTAATATAATTATATGGATGTTATTTATGAAACATGTTAACAGGAAATAATGATATGTAAAACTTATTAAAGGTGGAGATTAAATCATCCAAACCTATTTAACATATTCAGTATTACCACAATCTAATAATGATACATCATTCAACCAATTGGGATCTATAATTTATAAACATATTTGATTACTTCACTATAATAACACTATTAATGTTTTTGAAAAAATAATGGTATACAGATATTGAAAATATATCTAAAGGATAATGGGAGGTAAGAAGGTGTTTATATGATAAAATTGAGAACATGAAATAGAAATAAGTGTATTGGTAATTCATTTGGATACTATATATCATCTAAAGTGCCTAATATTGAATATAGTTCCATGTACACTCCACAAAAAAATTTAGTAACATGGATGCAGAACTGAAGTCCTTTTAAATTGGTATGAGATGTGATTTATGAGTGAAAAATCTCAAGTCATGTATTGAGTGAACCATATTATATGATATTACAAGTCCAATTTTTTTTTCAATGAACAGAAATAGAAAAAACTCCTTTCAAATTTTTGATAGATATTGGTCTACAATTTAATACATAAAGGTGTTTATTAGTACATACTTGATGAATATTAACAAAATATGAATATTAATTAAAAGGGAATATTATAAAATATCAATGGGGTATATGACTGATGTAAAAAGTGAGATGTGATGGATTAAAAATTTAAACAAAATTATGGAGTCATTGGATATTAATGTTTTTGAAAATAGGATCAGGGAAATGGATGCATAAAATGGTGACTAGGGAAATAAAATGGAAGATATTTCAGAGTCTAATGAAATAACTATAGAAACAAATTGTAGGAGTTTACTAAATATACGAAAAACCATTTTCCATTATTCTGTTAGTGAAATGGTTTTCATGACATCAAAAATATGAATTTTGAAAAATATTGAAGTGTGATGAACTAAGACTTATTCAAATAAATATTTATTTTCTTTTTCAAATAACAATATAACCAATTAATATATTTTGAGAATACATTTTTGGGACAAATTGTTTCACAATATTGTTTATTTAGGAACTAATTTATCATTCCTTGAGTGGGGTTGAGGTTTTTTTGGTTATGTGCAACAAAATTAAGTTATTATTTCAATTTTAGAAATATAATGGTTGATTTTTATGACTATGAGTAACTGTATAGGGCCTATAGTAAACCTACTTTCTCATACAATAGAATTAAGTAATTTTTAAGATAAGAAAAATAATAGAGATAAATGTGAATGAAATATATGTTCAATGTTATGTGAAATTAGGCTTATATATAACTTGTAGAAAATAAGACTCAAGCATTTATTTGAATCCGTATTCTTTTTCCCTTATTAATTTTTATATTCTCAATAATGTAAGTAGTCATTTGAGGATATAATGAAATGAAACAGGTGAGATAAAATTCTAGTAAGTGGATAATGAATGAATAATAATATTTATAAAATGGGTGAGATTAATCATAATAATTATATCATAAAAATAATATCATCATCCAAACATCATGTCATAGTGGTCAAATTCCACACATAGTTGTGAACAATGCCAACATCAGGTTTACACATAACAAATATGCATAATCCTAACATCATCATTATGATTGAAACTTACACCATGTTCATATATAGCACATATTTACTGATGAGATACATCACACTACCCAATTCAATGGAGGGACATATAATTACAATCCCACCCATCACATCATAATTTTTACATATTCATGCATTACACATAGAACGTATTAAAACTACAGCCACAAAATATCCCATGGAATGAAATCTGTTTCAAGAGTATTTTATAACAAATAATTTCATGAATAAACATTATAGTTTTAAAAAGTAAAAGGAATATCATACATTTGAATAAGATATCATTTTCCTTGTATAAGAGATAGTATATGAGAAGTCTAATATTTTATTTAAATAAATTTCTTTTTATTAAATAATTTTATTTGGCTTAAAAATAATGGTAGAAACCTGTATATAACCAAAATTTTTTTATCAATAATGATATTATATTTATGTAACATTAATGGAATATTCGTATAAAAATTTATTTGAGTGAGGGAATACTTAATGAAATAGAGTTGGGGTCTTGAATCCATTACCTCAAATCTTGATTTATTTCTTCTCTTTCCACCGCTTGAATAATAAACATAGATTTAATAATAAATTCATGCATAATTTAATTACATTATTTTTTACCACTATTTTTCTGTTATATTTTTTTGAATATATTACATAATTTCTTTTGTTATATGGTAGTCATTTTGATATCATTTTTCACATAAAAATTTCTAATTTTTCATCAGGTTTTCAACTCTGATCAATGTAATTTATACATTAAAATAATTAATTATAGAAGAATATGGAACTTAATTAAATTTTTACATATTTTATATAATTAAAAATATATTTTCAATGTTATTTATAAAGGTGTTTACATGAAAATGTATCCATAGGTGTTTAATCAACTATTGAGGATTCATTTTTGGGGGAGCATGAAAGGGATGATTGAAATTTATTTATATAGTAAATATGATACTCTCAATATGTTAACATCATTAATATAATTTTAAATTACCAAATTATTAATATTATAATTTTTTTTTGGGAATTTTCTGGTGAAAAATTAAATTGAACAACATGATGAAATAATAAATAGAAGAGTTGATTGAAACATACTTTATACTGAATGTATATTCTCTTGTATGACACTAAAAATCCCTTGATGTTTGGTGTCAGATTACTATATAACATCACAAAGTATTTTAAGGGGATTTAGGGTATGTATTTTGGTTGTGACTAGGCTTTCTCACATTGGGTATAGCTAGGTTTCCAAGGGGAGAGAGTAGTGATATTTATACTTGAGAAGAGGGGTGTTTTCAGAGTTAAATATTTTATAAAATTAGAAATCATTGGTAAAAGATGTAATAATTAACTATTTTAAACATTAATAATATACAAATTTAATAAAATTTCTTAATAATTTAATCAAATTTATAATTCCAATTCATAAAATAATTTTTAGGGGACCACAAGTAGAATTTGATTTTGGAAAATTGTTAATTGGTTTCGAATTTAACATTATTTTATTATAATAAATAATTTATGAAATAAAATTTACAATGGATGACACTAATTTTCATTAAAGTATATTTCCATTATTACATCATGAATAATTTAATTTAGGATATACTACTTATATGAAAGACATTATTATTTCTATTCACCTGAAAAAAGAATTATTTTGGAAATTTACTAGAAAATAACCATTGAAAAATTAAAAAATGATAATTTAAAGAAATATTTTAATATTATGAAAATAAATTTATAAAATAAGTAATTTTTTTGTTAATAGAAAATATTATTAATTTTACAAAATTCAATAAAAATGGTTTATTGAAAATTTTATTATATGTTCTATTAGTTTTTTAATAATCATATTTATTTGGAATTATAATATATAAATTTTCATAAATTAATCAAGATAAATATTATTTACGTAAAAATTTATTATTTTGAGGTAAATTAATATTATAACAACCATGTTAATATTCCCAATGGTTAGGTTACAATTTTCAATATTCATTTAACTACTCAATCATTCACATTATCTAAAATAAATATCTCAACATTACATAATTATTTATCTCAATACCACTTAATGATCTATGTTTTTAATTTCTATATTTTTTCATTAGTTACATAGATATATTTTTTCTAAATTTTTGGTTTTTGGGATGATGAATCTAGTAGGCTAGGAAAATATATATTTAACCATTTTAGCATTTCAATTATATATTTTACCAATTGCAATATTTGAAATTTTATTTGGTATTATATCTAATTATTTTATCCATATTTAATAATTAAATATATTTTTGTATTCCCTTTATACATATATTATTGTTAATTATAAGAGACATTTATTATAAGAGACAAATATCATTTCTAAATACTAGTTTCTTACATTCATCCCCCCATTTGATATTAATTCTTTAAATTTCAACACATATTATTTTTTTAGAATATGTAAGGGTACTTCTATTTAATTGTTTCATGTGGTTCCCATAATTCCTATTCACATTAATGGTTCTTCCACTACACTTGGGATAGGTGAGTTGTCTTGTTTCGAAGAACATTGTATATGTGGTTCAAGATCCTCCCCACCTACACTTCATATGATAGGCCAATGTCCAGTTGTAACACCTTCGGATTCAGTACATGTGATGGATCCAATATAGACATCATCAGAATAGATATATTGAACACAACATGAACATGAGCCACACTTATTAGAATTTCACGATAATTGGACATTTCTCTTTTGTGATAAAAGATCTCAAAGGGGATAATGTACTGTGGTATAAACTCTCATTTCCCTCCAAACCACATAATCTATTCAAATGTGATATTAAAAGTAAAAAATTATATCAAATTCAAACTCAATTTCCCTTTGGTGGTTGTAAGCATAACACTTCTTCTGACTCTTAGAAAATTTTATTTTCTATTGGATGGATTTAAACTTTTCTTTCATCTCTGGCTGACGTTGGGTATACATAGATTTTATTATCCAATTTCATCACATCATGATGTAGTTCTACATCTCTTCCAATACATATAATTATATGTATCCATTTAAATACTCCATTGGAATCTATTGTTATAAGTCAACATAACCAATGGGATATGTTGATCGCATCCACCATTGAATTCCATTGATAGGGTTCATAGAATGTTGTGAAGAATATAATTATTATATTAATATTGGCCATCAGTTTGGGGGTGATGGGCCATGATGAAATTCAATTTAGTACTCAGTTCATGAGTAGAACATCTTGAAAATTTAGTTTTGAAACATGGATGATGATATGAGATTATAACATGTGTTACCCCATACAGCCTCACCACTTACTTCACATATATCATGAAATGTTCTTATAATAATAAATCATCCCAAATAGCAATGAAATTGATAGTCTTTGTGAGCTCATCCACAATGACCCATAACGCATTACATCATTTTGATATATTAAGGAGACCAGTGAGAAATTCCATTGTTACATCTAAACTTTTAGATCATTAATTTCTAAATATTTCAATCACCATTAACTTTATGAATTACCAAATACCTTGAGATGTAATCCACAATATTATTCATCATGTTGTCCCATTAGAAGTGATCTCTAAGATCACGGTACATCTTGGTGCTTCTAAGTAGAATAAAGAATGATGATATATATTCATTGTACAATTGGTATTTCTTTATCATTGGATATTTTCGATAAAAAATTATATATCTATGCCAAATCACACCAGAATCATCAATGTGGAACTCTGGAATCTTCCATTTATTTATTACTTTAACCCTCCTTTGTAGCTCCAAATCATCCCTTTTTTTCATCCTTGATCTTAACATAGATAGATTGTTGGGAAATAATTTAGGAATGGTATGATGCATTCCTTACCGTTATGATTTCAATATATATTATTTTTAGGTCAAAGAATATAGGGTAATTCTCAACCTGAAACATTGATATAGTATACAGTTCTTTTCTACTAAGATCATCAACTACCACATTTAGCTTTCCTATATGGTAGTGAATAGAACCACCACATAACATGATTTACCAAACCAAATTATTTGAAACATGTTGATCTCCTTAGGTATTAATATATAGTTATACTCTTATGATTAGTATATATATCACACTTTTGACCATAATGATACTACCACTAAATCATTTGAGTTAAGATTATAACTATTAACTACGGATCATACATCATACAATTCACTTCTTGGATCATACACTATATTGAGGTGTGTGTTATCACATTATCATTCTATTTGTGTACACAATCCATTAATTTATTTTATGAATCCATGTATATAAAAAATACCTCTCCATTTGTTGGTAGTGTGAGTAATTGTATAGTGATTAAACTATTATTATACTCTGTAAATATTTACCCACATTATTCCACATAGATATACTTTAACAATTTCCATTTTTACTTATTCAGTGATCTACAAAATCATGATAAATTTATCACAAATTTCTTTTACTACAATATTACACTAAAAAAACTACACATATAGATGACAGTTTTGGGTCAAGGCCATTTCTCAATTGCTTTTTTAAGGTTCCATTGATATTCCACCTCTTATGAGCATATGGCCCATGAATTTGACTTGATCCATTCAAATGACACAATTTCTTAATATATCATACATTGTTTCCTTCATTAATGTTTCCAACACTACCCAATGATATTTGTCATGTTCTTTATTTCCCCTTGATAAAATTATAATATCCTCAATACAATCTTTGAAAAATTGGTCAAGGTAGTCTCTGAAGACTTTATTCATCAAATACAAGAACATTTTAACGGAATTTATACCCTTAAAGGCATCAATGTAAAATCATAATTATCAAAACATATATTAAAATAAGCCTATTCAATATCATTCTTCATCACCTTTAGTAGATAAAAACCAAAATGAAGATCTACCTTTGATAAGTATTGATCACCACATAGTTAATCAAGAATGTATTTAATCCTTGGAAGAGGATAAATCTTATTCATTGTGATGTTGTTGAGCTCTTAATAATCAATAAAAATATGCCTTTATCCATAATTTTTCTTTATGAAGAGAACAAGATCAACCTATGTTGATATTCTAGGGAATATGAACACTTTGAAAACAATTATCTTGTATCTAATTATTTATCTCCACAAGTTTGATTAGGGACATCTAGTAGGGGAATTTATAGATAGGATTAGTTTCGAGAATTAAATATACTGAGAAATATACCACATGATATGGGGGTTGTCCATGTGTCTCATCTGAAAATACATCATCTTATTCCCATACAATGTGTGTTTCCTCCATTTTGATACTTTCTTTTGAGTTAACCTTTTTTTAGGATATTCTTTTCCATATAGTTTCAACACCCACACCATTGATGGATTTTACAAATGATATTCATGATCTTATGTGAATTTTTTAAGGATCATTGGATGGTTAGTAATATGAAAATATATTTTCATTTAACAATTTTTGATGTCTACTCTATATATTGTGAAACAATAAATTCCCATTATTGCATCATATTCAAAAAAATTAAGTATTATATGATTTTTGAGATTAATCTTCCCATCGACTCTTATAGAAGAGAATTCCAACACTTGTGTTGAAATTATTACACTAATAGGTGTTTTTATAGATATCTATACATCATGTTATTGAAAATTATATTAAATAGTTATATAAAAAATGCATGATATAAGGGAATGAATTGAAAAGGAACGAATAAAAAAATCAATTATTGAGTGAATAAAAAGTGTACCTTGTAAGAATTCCATTCCAAACTCACTATAGCTATTGTGATGGCATAATTTATACCTTTATCCTTTGTATTTTGTTGTCTTTAGAAATGATTATGAACAATGACCCATTATTTAGTGCAATGGATTTCAGAGTGTCGTGGTCCATATAGTGGGAGAATTAAGCCCTAGGTGGTGCATTTGGAGTTGCCTTCCTTTTTTCAATCATGATAGAAATATTATTCATGTCACTTTTTCATTACTGAGATTGGTTTCCTTCTCTCCAGCAAATGAAGGATATCCCCATCCCATTGAGACAATTCCAATGAATTTGCTTCCTACATTTTTTACATGTTGGAAGTTCGATCTTATTTCGTACTTTGTAATTTGACAAACCGAATTGAAACTAAATTCATCTCTTCTTATATCATTAACTATGGGACTATTCTCCAATCCCAATCTATACATTGAGATTACATCAAACCACTTCATCATAACTCCCAATGTCTCAGATTACTATATTATTTCAATGGTTTAGTTTAATCCTACAAAACAATATTTCAATTTTAATATCATTATTGATAACCAAAACTTGTCCATATATGGAAATATTTATTATGTTTTCCTCATAATTCACGATGGATTCATCTTTCTTTTACCTTATCTCTATGAATCCTCTGGCCGTCATTTTTTAAAATATCATTAGGGAAATACATGTTATGAAATATTTTATTCATGACATCCCTTCCATATCTTCTATTTATTCCATCATCTTAGGTTTCTTTATAAAAACCCAACATTGATTAGATTCTTTATCTAAATGATTGTCCACTAATGTATCATTATCCTTCTCATAATAGTATAGAATTGAAAATAACATCTCTATTGGGTTAACCCAAAATTCCATGACAAGTGGATCGAAAGATCCACTAAATTTCACTCAGTGTTTTCGCATTACCTGTTTAATGCCTTGTTTATCCTTAATGGGTAATGAAAGATACACTTCATGGATTAGGTTATTATTCAAATCCTAAGACATAAATTATATAATTTAGATGATGTTTTTAACCCCACCATTGATGGAATTGGGGATGTCATTCAAGAAATAATTTAATTGACCCTCACATGGGTGGTTGATCTAGTTTATCATTGTTCCAGCCATTTCTGAAATATATATGTCTTGAACAAAACATTTGTCCAAAAATTCTCAATGATTCATTTATTCTCTTACCCAATTAACTCTAAAGTCATATTTTATGGGATCTCTATGTTAATCCCTTTTCAAAATCAATGTTTCTTAGATGAATATATATACATAGTCTTATCCAAGGGGGTTTCACTAATTTTTTATAATATTAATTACCAAATTAATTAATTAGAACATATATACCAACTTTAGAGACAACCCATTATGTTACATGAACATTACATAATTTTAGGATGAAAAACATAAAAGATATACAAATCCATGATCCAAAGGATTAGTTAATTTTGAAAAGTAGGATCATACATAAAATTTACATAATAAAAAATTATTTATTTAAATCTGTATTATTTATCCTCATGAAAGAATTATTTCAATATAATATATTTATGTTTTTTGAGGATTTAAAATGAATAATGAGGTGATCTAAAATCCTAGTAAAAGGATATATAAGGTACATGAATCAATATCAAATGGGTGAACATAATAATCATCATTATATCATAACCATAGGATCGAAATCAACATCTTTATGTGAACATGACGTATATTCTGGGAATGTGGAAAATGCATAAAATGAAACAATATAAAGTTGTGGTAAAATAATACACATATTTGTGAAGAAAGATAACATCTTGTCCATGCATAACATATGTAAGTAATAATAAAATAATATTTGTGAATAATTATAGCATCAGTTTCATGCATAATTCAAATTTTCTCATGAGATACATCACATTACACAATTCATTAGTGGGATTTATAATTATGATCATACTCATCACATTATAATAATTAAATAATCATATAATAAATATAGAATCCATTATAATCATAGTAATGAAATAGCCAATGGAAATGAATAAGCTTTATAATAATTTCACATAGAATAAAATCATGAAAAAACATAGAATTTAAAATATTAAAAGGGAAATATACACTATAATAATATGAAATTTTTCTTAGGATAATAAAAATCACATTATGAGTTGAATATTTATTTTTTGAAGGAAATTTATTTTCTAAAAATCATTGTATTTTATAAAAAAAATCAAGGTGGATATATGTATATCTGTGGAATAAATGGGAATAATAATGAATTTGTATTTAAGGGAAATTAAAGGAATATAAATAATGAAATATATGTGATTGATGGAATACTTAATGAAATAGAGTTGGGTTTGAGAATCCGCTTACCTCAATTCGCACTTTATATCACCTCTTTTCAGCCTTACAAATAATAAAAAAATACTTATTAAAGCATTGAAATTGAAAGTAATTATTTTAATTAATAGTATTATTTAAAAATTATAATTATTTTATTATATTTATTAATTTCATTGGTTATTTGGTACTCATATTTTATAACAATCTTCCCACAAAAAGTTATTGATTATCATTGATATCACTATATTTGATCAATGTAATCCATAAATTAGTAGGATTAATTATAGAATCTTATAAAAAATTATAATTATATAATTATCTGTTATATATAATTAATAATATACATTTATGATTTGGATTATAATTTTGGCATAATAAGCTATCCATATGTGGCTAACCGACCTTTGATAGGACACTATCGGGAGAGTGGAAAAGGGATATTTGAAATATATTTATATATATAGTAAATATGATACATAATATAGCTGAACATATTAAATATTATGTTAAATTACATAATAAATAATCATAAAATATTTTATTATGAAATGGATGGTCAAAAAACATATAGAATATTAAGAATAAATATAAAAGTGAGGAATTAATTGATAGATACTTAATCCTCATTATAGATTCTCTTGTACGACACTAAAAATATATTGATGTATATAGTTGGATAACTCCAAAAATTCCAAAAGGATTATATGGGGAATGAGGGAAATTATTTTTTTACAGTTTAGGATTTGGAAATTTGGGGATGAATATTTTTCGATGTAGAGGGAGTGGGTTATTTAAACTCATGTAGAGGTGGACTTTTAGAACTAAATATCAAATGAAATAATAAATCAAAAGTAAAACTTGTAATATTGAATTTTTGTAACTATAAATAATAAATAAAAAAATTAAAATATTTTTATCGCTTTAAACCACTTAATAATTTGATTTCATAAGTATAAAAAAGGAATGTCAATGTAAAGAAAATTTATGATTTTAAGGGACCACATTTGACTTTAGGTTTTAGAAAATCCTTTATTTGTTTGGACTTTACGATAATTTTATTTTAATGACTCATTAATGAACAAAAATATATCATGGATTAATAAAAAATTCATTTAATTATTTATTTAATTTTATGTTGTTAATAATTTAATTTAAGATACACCTGTTATATTAAAACTGTAATTTTACTACTTTTTTGATAATGATGTTTTGGATAAAAATACAAAAAAAAACTATTGGATAATTTCATAATGTTGATTTCAAAAATTAAATTATTTGAAAAAAAATAAATTTCAAAAATAGGTAATTTTAATTTATAATATAAAAATCGGTACTTTTAAAAAATACTTAATAATGTTGTTTTTTAAAATGTGATCATATATTATTTGAGTTTTTAAATCATGATATTTATATTTTAGAAATGTAATATTTATATATACATAAATTATAAATGATAAATTTTATTTATATAAATATTTATTACAATGATGAAAATTTTTACTCTAAGGTTCTAGTTACTATTCCAAACGACCAGGTAATTTTTACCAATAGTCAAGTTACAATTCCAACAGTCACATTAACTCCTATAAATACCTCTACATTCTATCACTAATTAAACTCAGTTAATCTCAAGGATATATATATATATATTAGTTTTCTATAATGTTTCAAGTTTTAATAATATTTTTTTATTTCCTATATTATTGGAATTTGGGTTAGTAAATCTAGTATATTGGGGATATTCAGATTTCCCCATTTTAGAATTTCAATTTTAAATTTTTTATTCAATTATTATGTTTATAAAATTAATTGGTTTCATTAATGATTAATGTAATCATATTTACTTATGAAATTAATTTTTTGAGTGTATTGTTTTAAATAAGACTATATATTTTAGTATAACAAAAATATATTTAAGGATACAAATATCATTTATAAATTCTAGGTTGTTATAATTTCTATGTGGGTGGAACATTCATCTTAACAATGTGATTTTTCACAGTTTCCACAATATTTTAAAAACTATGTTTAAAAACAGAGTAATTTAGTGGTAATTAGGCATTTTAGCAGTGAATCACATAGTTTTTTCAACCATTTTGGCCCCCAATGAGTAACCATATGGCATAAAATTATAATATAATGTATATCCCACATAGTTAGTGAAACGTTTTCTAAACCATGCATCCAAAATATGAACCATGTCTAAATGTTTATAATTTTGTGGTATTCCCATAATGACAAAACACATTTCATGATATTTTACAACCTATTATATACCTCCACATCATTTTACCCCAAGGAATCTCTTTAAGGAGCTATTAGCTCCTCCAACCTAGATTTATGATCATCCTTTACCATTTTCTGATAAATATTTAGTAGATTCTTCCTCATCTTCCTTCATCCTTCTTCCTTGATCAATTAAATGTTATATTGGGATTTCTTAACAAACCCAAGTTATCATGTGGAGAAAATAATGTTTTTTTCAATATTTATAGTCTTTTAACAGTATTTCCAATCTTGTGGTCAGGGTTTTAGTTGAAGTGGATGAGTTTCAAGGTTCATTATCTTAGTTCTCATTTCTTTTAGGTAGATTTTACTATGTAATTTTTTTATTTGAAAAAAAAATGTTTTTAAATATAATAATTCAATTATTATTAATCTATGATTATATGTGAAATATTTTTTTATTTGAATCCATTTCTTAATATTTTGATCATTCCAAAAAATAATCTAGATTCCATGTTTTCATGTTTGAAGTGATTTATTTTGTTACAGTAGGATATTTTCTTATTCCCATTTGGATTTGGAAATGGTTGACATGTTTTAAACATGGTTTTTGACCAGGTTTTGATTTATAAGGGTTGATGACATGGTTGTAAATGGAATTTTGTTTTTTAGTAGAAAGTTTTGGTAATGTATTAGATTTTAAATGAATATATATCTTTTTTAAAAGATACAGTGAAATGATTTAAATGATTAAATGTTTTAAATCAATTTCTAAATGGTTATTTAGAATATATATTATGGTATAATAAAGAGACTGTAATTTCACAAATTGTTTGCTTTTTAGAGGAAAATTTGGAACGTTAGTTTCAAATGGTGAATATGGATGACACCCATGATTTCACTTTTCTCATTTAAACATTTTGTGGGTTTTTGTTTGCAATCTGAATCTTGTTTTCTTGCCTTGTATTCAATCTTTTTATTCATAAATTGTGTGCATACAATGTTCGGTAATGGTGATTCATATCACTAGACGTTTAGTATGTGGTTAGTTATGGTTATGTCTTGTAGGTAGACATGGAATGTTAATTATAGAACTATCTTATTTATTGGACATGGGATCCAAGGTATTATGTGTAATGGGTAGATTATTTATCTAATTAGTTCACACACAGCATGTTTCCCACTAGTCGTGCTAGGAGAAAAGGGATAGGTGTGAGGTTTTAATTCCTACGAGGCATGTATAGGCTAGTGGTATAATAAGATATTATTACAACATGTTGTTATATTTATAATCAATTTATACCCATATACTATGTGATGTTTCACATTTATGGATTTGAAAGTTAGGTTGCATGAAGCATTTTACTTCTTGTTTGGTTTGTGATTTTGTAGAGTTTTATCTATTTCTTGATTATATAACTTCCCTAGATTTCATTTTGTAGAAGCATTCAAGTTTTCTATTTGTTTATGCTTAAAATATATAATGTCAGGATATTATACTTCAATAGAGTGGATGCGTTATTTTGTTTCCATTACAAAGTATGTTTTGAAATATTTGTTGCAAACCCTTTTTTCAGTTTTAAATTTATTATGTGTGAGTGATATCAAAATAAATTAAAAGTGGTTATTGATATTTATAATGGTCTTATACTAGTTTCACATTGTAAAATGGGATCTGTTTCATTTTGTTAATGGGTTTTTATTATTTATAATGAAGTAGAAATTGGTGTGATGGTATGGGAATTGGCATAGGTTGATGGATTTATTTTCAAAACAAGTTTATTGGTTTTGAAAAAAAAGATAAATGTTTAATATATTGACCATGGAAATTTAATTTATTTCATATATAGAATATTTTAAAACCCTATTTTGTAGTTTATTTTGAATGTATCTTCGATTTATTTATTTAATAAATTAATTTCATTGATTTTTTGGGTTATGGTGCCCTACTGGGATTTTTATCTTAAGATTATATGTATTGGGTTCCATGTTCTTAGTTGGGGCCTTCTTTTCCATCAGAGACGATGTGGGTTGAGTTCGGTGGTGGTTAAAACCAGTGGTCGAATGGAGATAGTTCAGGATTTCTTTGAGTAATTTTATTGTTTCCACCTTATGGATTGTATTTTATGTTCTCTATTCATCCTCTCTATATCTAGATATTTATGTTTATCTTATATATTGAAATGGGTTGGATCATGGTAATAGGTTATGACATTTTTTATGGTTTTTATTTTTTTTTATATTTTTGTTTATTCATTGAACTTTGCCTCTTATTTTGATAAAAAAATTGCAAGGGATTATTTTTATTGCATAGAACTACTTTACATCCCATAGTGGATCAATAATTTTCATATAACCTTGTGGAGGGTCCAGTCTGGTTCTAGATTGGATGAGAGCCTAGGACTGTTTATTAAATAATAGTATTGGGGAATTGGGTCTTACTTTGGTACGATAATCAGGTTATGGATCAGACATTATTAATTGGGAATGTTTTGGTATAAATAATGTTAATAGTTTAGGAGATCTAGTGGTATCTTTTGGGAGACTCTAGATAGTTATGGATTATCCTAAACGTCAATCTATAAATGGTTTCTGGTCTTAAATTGTCAAATTTTCTTTCTCTTAAAAGTTTTAGGTGGTTTTGGTGGAGTTTTACATTTCATGGATCCACATTCAATATGTATGTGGTATTTGGGACCACATTGTGGTTTAAGGTTAACGTTTCAGGGAACTCAATGAACATTGTTGGCTTCCACATCATGGGAATTATTGTGGTTTTCATGTGGTCAGGTCCATTTTTTTAGGGTGTGCTGTATAGTAGATACCAAGTTGACCAAATGGTGGTATTCAATGAATACAAAAAATCATTTCTCCCAATATAAACTATTTAAACTTTTTATCACTCTATATTGATCTATAATTAGGTTTCACATATATGATGTGAAATGAGGTTTTTTTTTGGCTTTTTTGGGATTTTGATCTTATTATCCTTGCATGGATCCCGATATAGTTGAATTTTTTACGTGGTTTTAAAATAATATTTTTAAAATAAATGGTTTTTATGAAGATGTTTATTTTCCAGCAAAGTTTGTGAGTAAAGGGGAATAGTGAATTACCATGCTATTATAAAATGGTTTATCAAATGGTTGTTTCCATTGTTATATTTAAAAAATGATATTTTTTTTAAAAGGATGATTTTGTAAACACTTTAATAAATTTCTATAAAAGGGGTTTAGGTTTTGAAATTTATTTTTGATTCGTATGTTTTAAGGTTAACTAAAATTTTATAGGTTTTTATTGAAACTCCTTGTTTGTGGACATGTGTGTATTTTAATAAGGTGTTTTTGTTTTAAAATATGTGACTATTTTGAATTTAGTGAGAACATTGTTCAACAATGATCTCAAAATTTTATAGTGATGTGGTGGTTTTGAAAAGATAAGTTTCTTCTAATGTGATTGTGGTGCTCATTTTTGATGGACTGTATTTATGGTCATGATTCATATAATAAGGTCCAATTGTTTGGTTTCTATTTTGGTTAATTACATGAGGTTGCCAAAATCATTATTTTTATCCCCCAAAATATTCATATTGGGTCCCACTACATCTAGTGCCTACCAGGAATCCTTTTGGATTGGTGGTTGTGAAACATTGACAAAGAATGGAAACAATGTTGTGGATGGAAGTGATTGAGGTAATCCAAAAAATCCATATGGACAATTGATGCTTATCAATTTGGAGATGTTGATTGATTTTTATCACATATAGATGAACTAGTGGGAGTGTTGGTTTCACCTTTTTAACATGAGGGATCTATTGGGAGTTTGTTAGGATGGTTTAATTCTAGTGGTTCTTCCCCTACAGTTTGGAAAGGGATTAAGATATTGAGTCTCCATGTTTTGAATTTATTATAGAAATTTTATTATCTTCAAAACTTTTTGGAAATTGGTTTCTAGGAAAATGTGTCATGTTTTATAATTTTTAGGATGGTTAGGTTGTTTTAGAAATTTTACATTGTAGGTTGTGGCCCTAGGTTTCTAATATTTGGCTACAATGGTTATATTTTGTTGATGGTTTCCAATTAATATGGGCTTTCTTATGGATGGTTCCCTTAATGTAGTTTGTTAGGGGTGTTTTGAATTTTGTTTTATGGAATATATTTTTGGAGGATTTTCTAACTTTCCATTTCTATTATAGTTGGAAATGAGTTCCATTTGGGTAGTCTCATTGTTTGGTTGAACCTTCATAGGGTTTTTAGTTCTTCTCATTTAATTAATGATCCATTTTGGTTCCCAATTCATAGAAATGATAAGGGCCCTTAGAGAACTATTATCTAATTAGGATGTGTGTGATCAACCTATTGAGTTTTTTATACAAGATAGTGTTTATATAGGTCCATTCGGATGCACTATGTGAGAGCAATCCTTTTTTGACCATAGTTTATCCACATGTGCAATGAAAAGGATATAGAGTTCATATATTTCATTCAAGTATTTTTTTTTAATTTTATTCCACTATTGAGTGATTATTTGAGGATTAAATATTATTATTTCATGGAGATTTCACTATCCTATGGTTGAATAGTTTCATAATTTTGTAGATTTTGGAAATTAGATTTGAGGTTGGTAAGTACTGAGTTATTCATTGGTAGGTTTCCTTTGGACATTTAGTTTTCTTTTTATCGTTTGTTTTGACCGGTAGTTTTTGGGTGCCTAAATTAGCATATAGGATAGTATAAAAAACCCCTCATGTACCCTATCCTATTATTTAAATTTTTTTATTTTCCCAAAATTCCTCTTTCTATGTTTTGGGGTTTTATACTATATTCCACCAATTCACATCAACCTACCCCTTAAGATCTCTTGGAGGACTTACAACATCCTCCACCCGAGATACATGTTCTTCCATTAGGGCTTTCTGACAATCTTGATGTTATTCTTCAACATTTTCACTCATTATTCTTTCTCTATATATTATCCATTAGATTTGGTTTTCCCAAACAATAATTTTTATCATGAGGATCAATTTTATGGTTCTAGGATATTATATTGATGAAACATTTTGTGTCTATGGGTGGTAGACATTGTTTCTAGTTTTGTGGATCATTCATCATTGTAGTTGTTGAGTTTTGAGGTTCTTCATCTTGGTTTCTACCAAATTGACGTAGGGGTTTCTACGTAATAGTTAAATTTTTAAAACAAAAGTGTTCTTGTTCATTAAAAATTTTCTTTTATAATGTATTATTATATTGGTTAATTTGTTTTTGTGATTTTTATGAATTTATTATTATATTGTTCATGGAACAATTGATTTTCATGTAGATTCTATTATTTTGTGTTTAAAATTCATTGTTTAAATATGTTAATTTTTAGTTATTTTCCAAAAAAAATTAAATGGTTTCCATTTTATTAAAATTATGTTTTCCCATTTTTGGTTTTCAATATGTGAAAAAAAATATTTAAAAGAGAATTTAAATTTTGAATTGAGGTGTTGACGTCATATTATTTAATGAAATTCGTTTTTCGGTAAACATCAAATTGTGATTTAAAACATCTGTGTGTTTTACCCTTTGTGAAATTTTATGGGGGATTATTTTAAATGATTTTATGGTGCTCATTGAAATATTTTACTTATTTTGTTTTTCATATTTTAATGACCATGTTGAAGGGTACCTTTTAATGCTTTGAATGAAATGGTTAATTTCATTGAACCCTTTAAAAACATTTAAGTGATTTTTTATGAGAAGTTTTATGTAAAGAAAGGCCCTTGGCCATGATTTAAATACCCTAAAAATAGAGGCCTTATGTGTGGGAGACTTAGAATTGATATTAATTCTTGAGATTATTCAATCATTTTGTTAGTGGTTTATTGGAATGTATTTTATTGAATAATAAAGGGATTGGAATTCCATGACATGTTTTCATGTTAAATGCACATTTTGAATATTATTTTTAAATGGTTTCTATAAATAGAACCCATTGATTTACATGTTCTTATTTACATCTTGTGTGGGTTAGTGTTAACATTGTGATTCATGTTTTCTCCCCTTATAGGAGATTATTCTATTTATTCCTTATCCACATGATATATTTGGATATGGGGATTCATAAAATTTAGTGTTGAAAGTAGGTCATGTTATGTTTATACCTAGTGTGTATATATATCATGTCATTTCTACCCCTCAATTTCTTATTGGTCAAATGGTATTGTGTACTATGTGTAAGATAAAGAAAGTTACTCTAGTTTGTTCACACACTATTAGTTTCCTATTATTGTACATCTCGTTCCCCTCGTTGTTTGATTTTCATGATCACAATCACCTTTATTATTTATCTAACATTGTTTTAAGTGTTGTGGATGATAGGCAAAAGATTGCCAAGGAAATGGCCCAAGAAAGGACAAGGAGTGGACTGAAATTCAGTCCACCGGCCAACCGGTGTGATAGCACCGGCCAGCCGGTGGACCTGGCAGAGGCATTGCCCACTGCCAGGCTCCACCGGTCAGCCGGTGGCTTGACCACCGGCCAGCCGGTGGCACCTGCACTCAAGAGGGAGCCACTGCCTCCCCACCGGCCAGCCGGTGGCCTCAGCACCGGCCAACCGGTGGCCCTCTCTCCAAACAGTGCCAGCTACTGTCTTGGCACCGGCCAGCCGGTGGCTCTGGCACCAGTCGACCGGTGGAGCCTGGAAAGGAATCCTATGCCTTTTTGCAAACACCGGCCAACCGGTGGGCCTGCACCGGCCAGCCGGTGGACACAGTCAAACTAGCCGTTGGGCTGTTGACCAGCCTGCCCACTTGGCTCCCAACGGCTCTTTTAGCCTCTCCAACGGCTCCGAAGGCCCCTAATGGGTTCCATGCCTATAAATAAAGGCCAAGGAAGCCCCGGACACTAACCGGAACATATACGAAGCCAACGGACTTATTTTGGATCAATTGGCCAACCTCCGGCGACTTCCTTCAAAGGAACCTCAAGTGCTCCAACAACTTCCACATCCAAGGAGCTCCACCCAAGAAGCTTAGAAGCGGCCTTCAAACATCTCCAATCAATCAAAGGCGCCCAAGACTTCCTCAATTACGGTTTTTCTTTGTATATTTATTTTGAGCTTTAAATTTGGGTTTGTGCCTACAAACCCCAAACTCTTTTCTCATCTCCATTTCTTTTGGGTTTCACATCACCATTAAGGTGTGAAGAGGTTTCTTCAAGCCTTTCCTTTTAAAAGGCTTGTGTTTCGGTGAGCTAGCCTTCACCCGTTAAAAAGGCTAGTGGGTTCTTTCTATTCCATCAAAAGCAAGTGGGTTCTTGCTAAACCACAAAAAGCAAGCTGTAATAGGTCCTAGTGCTACCTCAAAGCCTAGTGGGTTTCTTGCTAAAACCATTGAAAAGCAAGCGGTAGGAATCTCTCAACGGTTGAGTTGGGAGCGGATACGTAGGCCGGGTTTTGGCCGAACTCCGTTATCAAGTTTTGTGTCTTGCCTTCTTTATTTCCGCTGCATCTTTCACTTTGATTTTAAATTGTTAATCATTTTTTTTAAAAGGCAATTCACCCCCCCTCTTGCCATCTTTTCCCCGTTTGTTCCGACCCAACAATTGGTATCAGAGGGAACGTTGAGTAATACCCTAACCCGGTTTCAAATTTAAGATCCATTTAGATGGCATCAACCTCTTTCTCCCCCGAGGGCTACTCTTTGGGTCGGGCTCCATTTTTTGATGGGACCGACTATAATTATTGGAAAACCCGCATGACTACCTTTCTTAGAAGCATAGGATATCCCATTTATAAAATTGTCATGCAAGGTTACACTTTTTCTACCCCCGATGAATCCAAATGGACCCAAGCCGACATTAGAAATTTTGAGCTTGATGGAAAAGCCATGAATGCTCTTCATTGCGGCCTTGACCGAAACGAGTTCAATCGAGTTTCCACATGCACCTCCGCACATGAAATCTGGAAACTTTTGGAGGTTACCCATGAGGGGACCAACAAAGTAAAGGATACTCGATTGGACATGTACCGTCAGGATTTTGAGTCTTTTTCTATGCATCCAAATGAATCTATTTCTGAAATGTTTACTAGATTTACTGACGTGTGCAATGGGATAAAGTCCCTTGGTGATGATGTTTCAGCTGAAGCAATGGTCAAAAAGATCCTATGGGTCCTTCCGAGCTCATGGGCACCAAAGGTGACGGCGATCCAAGAAGCTAAGGACGTCAAAAATATGCCGGTCGAAGAGCTCATCGGATCCCTAATGACGTACGAGATCACGATGAGGAGGCAAGATCAAAAGGAGGGCACACCAATCAAAACTCCAAAGAACATCGCCCTCAAGGTACAAAAGGAAGTAAGCTCCTCCTCATCCTCTTCCTCATCTCCTTCCTCATCTTCCTCATCATCAAGCGGCGACTCGGAAATGGAGAATCTCGCCCGCCAAATGCACAAGTTTATGAAGAAGCACAAGAAGAAGAAGAAATCTCGCAAGGCGCGAAATCAAGAACCCACCGCAAGATCCGAGCCCAAGGTAAAATGCTACGGGTGCGGCAAAAAGGGCCATTACAAGCCCGATTGCCCACTCAACAAGAAACGGGCCACGCAAAAGGAAAAAGGAAAGAAAAAGGTCCTCAAGGCGACATGGAGTGACACCTCCTCATCCTCCTCCTCCTCAAGCAACAACGGTAACAAATGCCTAATGGCATTCCATGAGGTAACTTCTTCCGATTCCTCTTCCTCATGTTCTTCAAATTCAAATTCTTTAAATCATCTTTCTTATGAAGAACTCTCACATGCTAGAGACCAACTTGAAAATGGTTTTCATGCTTTATCATCAAAATTTGTTGCTTTAAAAAAGTCTTTCAAAAAACTTTCCTCCGAAAAAGACCAACTTCTCAAAGAGAAGGAGGAACTCACCCTTAAAATCCAAAATTTTCCAAATGTTGATTCTATGGAATCAACCACCAAATACCTAAGGGAGACCCTAGCTAAGTTCACCCAAGGGGAACAAAATTTGAACAATCTCCTAGGTTCCCAACGTATATCTAGAACCACCCAAGGGCTAGGATACACCAACCGAGCTTCCTCCTCCCATGCACCCACTGTTTTTGTAAGGGGGAGCTCTAGTTTTAAATTTTGTAACTATTGCAAAAAACCCGGGCACCTAATTTATGAATGTAATTGTAAAAACGCCCGGTATGGTCAACCCAAAAGTATTTTCTTTTCCGATGAGTTCTATAGGAGAAGACCCGCTATGAGACAAGTTTGGATTGAAAAATCCCTTCTTGCGAGTCTCTCCGGACCAAAATTTATTTCCTCTCCCCGGTGATTAGTTCTTTCTATTTAGGGGGAGTTAGGTTTGTTTAAGAATTTTCAAACTTTCAATTTCAACTTTTGGTTTCAAATTTTCTATTCAATTTTTGATTCAAAACTTTCAATTCAAACTGTTATTCAATTTCTCATTTCAATTGTTTTTTGATTCAAAACTTTCAATTCAAACTGTTATTCAATTTCTCATTTCAATTGGTTTTTGATTCAAAACTTTCAATTCAAACTGTTATTCAATTTTTCATTTCAATTTCAAAAATCTCAATTGATTTTCAAAATCTCAATCTTGTTTTTCAAATATTTCCCTCAATCAAGTTTTATGCCCCACACTATTTTGATAATCACAAAGGGGGAGAAATTTCTTGATTGATTGGGGGAGAATCTTTTCTATCATGCTTTGTTTTATTTTCAAATTATCCTTTAAGCATGTCTTTCATTTATGTTTTTACTTTAATTGTTTTGGTGATTGTGATCATCAAAATAGGGGGAGATTGTTGTACATCTCGTTCCCCTCGTTGTTTGATTTTCATGATCACAATCACCTTTATTATTTATCTAACATTGTTTTAAGTGTTGTGGATGATAGGCAAAAGATTGCCAAGGAAATGGCCCAAGAAAGGACAAGGAGTGGACTGAAATTCAGTCCACCGGCCAACCGGTGTGATAGCACCGGCCAGCCGGTGGACCTGGCAGAGGCATTGCCCACTGCCAGGCTCCACCGGTCGGCCGGTGGCTTGACCACCGGCCAGCCGGTGGCACCTGCACTCAAGAGGGAGCCACTGCCTCCCCACCGGCCAGCCGGTGGCCTCAGCACCGGCCAACCGGTGGCCCTCTCTCCAAACAGTGCCAGCTACTGTCTTGGCACCGGCCAGCCGGTGGCTCTGGCACCGGTCGACCGGTGGAGCCTGGAAAGGAATCCTATGCCTTTTTGCAAACACCGGCCAACCGGTGGGCCTGCACCGGCCAGCCGGTGGACACAGTCAAACTAGCCGTTGGGCTGTTGACCAGCCTGCCCACTTGGCTCCCAACGGCTCTTTTAGCCTCTCCAACGGCTCCGAAGGCCCCTAATGGGTTCCATGCCTATAAATAAAGGCCAAGGAAGCCCCGGACACTAACCGGAACATATACGAAGCCAACAGACTTATTTTGGATCAATTGGCCAACCTCCGGCGACTTCCTTCAAAGGAACCTCAAGTGCTCCAACAACTTCCACATCCAAGGAGCTCCACCCAAGAAGCTTGGAAGCGGCCTTCAAACATCTCCAATCAATCAAAGGCGCCCAAGACTTCCTCAATTACGGTTTTTCTTTGTATATTTATTTTGAGCTTTAAATTTGGGTTTGTGCCTACAAACCCCAAACTCTTTTCTCATCTCCCTTTCTTTTGGGTTTCACATCACCATTAAGGTGTGAAGAGGTTTCTTCAAGCCTTTCCTTTTAAAAGGCTTGTGTTTCGGTGAGCTAGCCTTCACCCGTTAAAAAGGCTAGTGGGTTCTTGCTATTCCATCAAAAGCAAGTGGGTTCTTGCTAAACCACAAAAAGCAAGCTGTAATAGGTCCTAGTGCTACCTCAAAGCCTAGTGGGTTTCTTGCTAAAACCATTGAAAAGCAAGTGGTAGGAATCTCTCAACGGTTGAGTTGGGAGCGGAGACGTAGGTCGGGTTTTGGCCGAACTCCGTTATCAAGTTTTGTGTCTTGGAAGCGGCCTTCAAACATCTCCAATCAATCAAAGGCGCCCAAGACTTCCTCAATTACGGTTTTTCTTTGTATATTTATTTTGAGCTTTAAATTTGGGTTTGTGCCTACAAACCCCAAACTCTTTTCTCATCTCCCTTTCTTTTGGGTTTCACATCACCATTAAGGTGTGAAGAGGTTTCTTCAAGCCTTTCCTTTTAAAAGGCTTGTGTTTCGGTGAGCTAGCCTTCACCCGTTAAAAAGGCTAGTGGGTTCTTGCTATTCCATCAAAAGTAAGTGGGTTCTTGCTAAACCACAAAAAGCAAGCTGTAATAGGTCCTAGTGCTACCTCAAAGCCTAGTGGGTTTCTTGCTAAAACCATTGAAAAGCAAGCGGTAGGAATCTCTCAACGGTTGAGTTGGGAGCGGAGACGTAGGCCGGGTTTTGGCCGAACTCCGTTATCAAGTTTTGTGTCTTGCCTTCTTTATTTCCGCTGCATCTTTCACTTTGATTTTAAATTGTTAATCATTTTTTTTAAAAGGCAATTCACCCCCCCTCTTGCCATCTTTTCCCCGTTTGTTCCGACCCAACACCTATATATCATGATATCCATAAAGGGTTATGGGGGTTTTCCCTTATTTCCAGCCTTGTGTTGCATAGTGGGATGATATGAATGTCTTTGGAGATACCAGTATCTTTTTTTGGTGGTTATACAATTGTATTGAATGATTCTTCACAGGTTATTAATCCCAGGGTTGTTCCCTTGAGACAATTGACTTATCATTGGGTTATTGTTACTGGGAAGTTTGATCTATGAATTGATTTTATTATTTCTCAAATATTCATTATTTTGGAACACTTATTGATCATTTTGTCATTATATTCTAATGATATGTGGTTTTAGATTTTTTTTGATTGACCTGTGTGGGTGTAAGAACATTTTCTTTGAAACATATGTTTTATAAATTTTTTTCTAGAAACATGTTTTGGATTTTAAAATCTCTTGTGTGTGGTTATTTAAAAAGGATTTGAAAAATTATTTTTAGATTAATAATGGGATTCATCCAATTTTATGTTCTAAAATGTAATCCATTCCATTTTAATTAATCAAATTGTTTATATTTAATGACCTAAAAATAGGTGTGTGGGTTTTTTAAATGTCTTATGATGGTAAATTTTTATTCAAAACGTGTATATTAGGGTTGAAAAAAAGGTAAATTTTTTATGTGGGAATCATCAGATTTTTTGGAATTTCATATATTTTATATTTATAAAATTCTATTTTTTTAGTTTATTCTCAAAAAACCATTGATGACCTAACTAAAAAAATTAATTTCATATTTTTAGTGGTTTGTGGTGACCAGTTTGGATTTTTATCTCATGATTATATCATTTAGGTTCTAGGTTCAATATTGGGCCCTTCTTTTTTATCGTGGATGACATGTAATGATTTTGGTGTTGGTGAGAAAATGGTTGTCACATGTAGATGTTTAGGATCACCTTGAGTATATTTTTTTGTTCAATTTCTGTCAGTCTTATACACACTATTTTCATCATATCTATATTTGATTATTAAATTTGATATTCTCTATGCTATTGGGTTAAATCAAGGTGGATGGTTATGACTTCTTTTGTTGATTTTTTTATTGGAACTATTAATGTTTATTACACATTATTTATCATGGATTTGGGAAAAATAGTTAACAAAGGGATTCATGTGATTCTCAGGAACTAGTTTCCAGTCCTTGGGAGTCTGGAATGACATTATGAACTTGTAGAGAATTGTTTACAATTATAGACATTATGGAATCCTATCGTAGTTTTCTATAATACATATATCTCAAATTTTATATTCAAATGTGTATGAAATTGTTTAACCAAAATATTGGAGGATGTGATGAATGAATAATTATCCCCAATTTGGAAGAATCATACATGTGGAAGTTTCACAATTCCTGAAGTAGAAATGTTAAAGGATCTAAATGGGTGTTCCAGAATATATTGAATGAGAAAATAGACATGTTGAGAAAGAAATATTGACTCATCTACAAAGGGTATTCAATGAATGAAGGTGTCAACATTAAAGAAACAATCCCTCTGATTGATAACATGAAACTCTCAAAATGGTCATGAATTTTATTTACCCTTGAAGATAAACATTATATAAATCGATGGTTATCAAATTTTGTATGTTGGTGAAGTTGAAGAATAATATTATATTAAAAAAACAAAAGTACTCATCCTTGAAAAGGTGTAAAAAATTATGCATGCTAAAGAAATCCTTGTATTGGTCAAATACGGAATCTCATTGTATTAAATGCTTTATAATTTATTTAAAATTTTATATTTTATAGTTATAATGTTTTATTTATTCTTTATATAAAAATAAATGTCTCCAGAATGTCAATTGTTATATTTTATATTTATATTATAACATTTCAAGGTGAAAATGAATATATGTGTGAAGATTTATTAGGATAGATAATGAGTTTCAATAAAATTTATATGGTTTATTAGATAAATTTCTTTCGTAGGATAGAAATCATGAAAATTGAAAAATATATTTCTTCAAGAAGAAAATTATCCAAAGATATTTGTCATTACCCGTCCCCCAGGGCTGATGCCGTGACTACCTGATGCCCTCCTTTCATATGCCAGGGGCTGGCGACTAGCACCAAAGGTGTAAATCCCTAAAACTAGGAAGACATTGCCATTATAAGTTTTAAACACACACAACAGAGTACGAGTTGGATGTAAAACACTATGAAAAACTGTATACAAAGTAGTGATGAAAAGTAAAAGGGGCCGGAAATACACGACCAACCAGAAAGTACAAGTACAAATGAAAAACAAGTACAACTGAAGAAAATGTATTGAAGCTATTGGTTTTTCCTCTGGGGATTCCTAAATGTAGGGTTAGTATAGATAGCTTCCTCAGCACTCTACATCCGTCAGTCTACTCTGTGTGCCGACTCATCGTAAGGTCCGGCTCCGGGTACCGTCCAGTCCTGCTACTCGGATCCTCAATCAGTGATGTGTGCCAACTGCAACCAACACAACGAGGTGCGGGCATAGCCCGTGTAGGGGTGAGTATAACGATACTCACTAGGGACTCCAATACCCTCAAGGTATCAAAAAATCAATCGATGATAACCACAAAGTATGAAATCAATAGATAACCTCACTTAGGTATATGCCCATACATATACCAAAGTTACCAAGTAAATCATTATCAATGAAGAGGTAAAAAACAAAAGTTAAAAACTCAGCTCAATAAATAATTTTATCCACGTTTGCGAAACCACGAATGCTAGAGAACGCATCCTCTATCGAGTACAGTGGGCCTGCCTCCACAACTAGGTGCTTCCCACTAACGATGGACTGTTGAGGTACACCTCCTATCAAGTACCATGGCTCTGCCATGCTCTCACAGAGGCGCTCCCCACTGTGGGTCTGTCGCCAACTACCATGTTCTCCCCCTAATATCCTGTAGAGGTACTTCTCCTTTCGAGTACCATGGGTCTACTTCTAACTACCAGGTGCTCATCTGCCGTGGGTCTGCCTCCAACTACTAAGCTCTCCCCACTGGGCTAGTCGAATCACTCTGAGTCGAATCGGTCAAGAAGTCGTCAGGTCTCAGCCATCTAATAGGTCTTCATACTCTGCTCTCTAGGTTTTGAGAGGGCCCGCTCCATGAGCAATAGGTAGATTCTCTAACTATCC
The DNA here is from genome assembly GCA_963277665.1 of Viscum album. Lineage (NCBI taxonomy): Eukaryota > Viridiplantae > Streptophyta > Magnoliopsida > Santalales > Viscaceae > Viscum > Viscum album. Next base: position 2,110,172,012 of record OY728119.1, on the reverse strand, counting down.
ATATGTCCCATTTACAAGTATCTCAAAGGTCCGCCTCTTCATATGGGTCTCCATGCAACAAACAATGCGTTAATCGGATGCCCGGTCTATGAGTTTTAAGCTTTTTTGTCCCAAGGGCCAGGTTGGATTCGTGTACATTCCAACCTGACCGTATCTCAACATTACCCCGAACTCTAGTGGGGTATACGCAAAGGTACTATCATTCTATAGGAAAATCAGCACCCCTAACGGTTCGTCAAGCGGTAATCTAGTGCCAAAGATATGGATAAAGGAAGTAACAGTCAGTAATGGGCCTGGTCTCGGTCTGACCCGGTCGGACTGACTCAGCCCTACCCAGATCGGGACAACCTGGTCGGGGTTGACCCGGTCAGCTTGCTAGGTTCGGCCTGGTCCGCTGGGCCCGACCCAGTGGACTGCGTGGGCGGTTCAGACTGGATGTCGCCGGATATGGGGCTCGGCCCAGAGGCCAGGGCCGGTTTGGCTAGCACCACGTGGGTCACGGATCGGGCGGCTCAACCCGAAAAACTGAGTTGGTCGGCCCACAAGGCAGTGAAGGACGCCGCGAGCCGGCTCGTGTGGTCGGAATAGCTCGGTCGGTTCAGCATAGAGCAGGGGCCCCGGGCAGGCCGCGTGGGGCACCGTGCAGGCCACACGGGATGGTGGGCGGGGCGCGGGTACGCCGGAAGGGCGCCAAGCAGGGATCGGGCAAGCAGCGAGGGGTACGGGTGAGGTGTGGGCGGGTCACGCGGGGTGCGTGCAGTCCAGCTGGGCACCAGGAAGGACGCGGGCTAGCCGTGCGGGGCTCGGGTTGGGCAAGGGCATGCTGCGTGGGGCACGGGAAGGACGGCAGGGCACCGAGTAGGGTGCCTGCAGGCCGTGTGGGGCACGGGCAGGGCGCTGGCAGGGTGCAGGCAGGTGGGTCGGCAGCCGGTGGTGGCCGGGCAGGCTAGTTCGGTGCTGCTCAGGCCAGCGCAGGATAGTGGTGTTTATCCAGGAACACCAGTGTGTCGCGGGGGTGGCGTAGTTTGCAGAGCCCGCGGGTAGTGTGCCCTATGTCATTTCTACCTTCGTTTCCTCGTTGCCACTTTGAAGAACAACACAAGAAAGTAGAATCGATGGAGGATGTCGGGATATATTTGGTTGGCCTGCATCCTCCGCATTTAAGGTTGTATCAATTGGTTCATCTTGTAAAGAAGATGAAAAACAATTAATTACATCACTTTTCATCAATTCCTTTGATCCGATGATAATAGGAATAAAATAAAATCATCAACATGCAATATCCCCTACCTGGATTGTCGGGAGTCGACGTTGAATTCGCGAAAAGAAGATGAAGTCTCCCGTCATTTGTCACGTCCGCCACGCACTCCTAATTCCGAGCTGCATCAGCTTTGGATGACACTCCACATTTTTAGGATCTGAGGAAGGAAGTCGAAGAAGAACCGTCACCGACATTATTCGTTGGAAGAACATGTTCTTCGTTCTTTATTGGGAGGATGGTTCTTCGTTGGTATCATTCTCCCAATGATCCTCAAATCCTCCTTTGCCAACAAATGAAAATCTTTCCCCTCCAAATAGAATATTTTCTTTTATTTTAGATTATTGAGTTTAAAATTCAAATTGTGGTGTTTAATTAAATTAGATAACTCATTTAATTAATGGGGTATAGTTTGCATAATAAACTATGCATTGGCTCAAAAATTTAAAAGTCGTTAATTAATTACATGGCTCTACCTCATTAAAGCTTGCGAGTTAGCTTGAATTAATTTAGGGGAGATCAAGAGGCTCTCCCTCAATAATGAGGGAGAGTTGAGAGGTTTATCATCCAACATCAATAGGGTTCGGGTGGTCCCCACCCCTATTATTCAAATGAGAGGTTATGCGGTCTCGGGTGGGCCCCACGTCGTAACCTCTCACTGGAGTTAATGTTCGGGTGGACCCCACCACCATAACCTCTCATGGGATGTTAAGGTGTGGTGGTCCCACCTCCAACTCCCATGAAAAGGTTTTAACCACCAACACATTCTTGACGTTTTAAATAAAATAAAGTGTAGCTACAATTTATTTTATTATTTTTTTTATGAACACCCAAAAATTAACCTGAACTCTTGACTCACTGTCACCGAAGTGAAAGTTTTCTTAAGTGAATATAGGTAGTGCGAGTTCAATAGTGTCCTCAGATTTAAATTCTGAGCACCGGTTCAAATGTCAAAAAAACCCGCTCGTATGTTTACTAAATGTACCCGAACAATCCATCAAAAATTGATTCCGGGCACACCGGGCCTAGGAATCAAGCGCCGTAAATTTTCACGGACTCTTATAATTCGCATATATTAAAAACCAAATCTTCATAGGATTTCCGAGTCTTTACAATATATTATTAAAATTTGGCTTGTAATATTTATTGGGTATTTTCTCACCCATTTTTTCTAATGAAGCTAAGTAAAGATAAAGATGAAAAAATGTGATGAAATGGACATTTAGTGGTCTGTTGGATGTTTAGTATTTCGTATAACATATCAACCCGAAATTATTTTTATAGAAAAAATTAAGCATATTATATCTATGTGATCAAATAAAATATCATTTGGTTGTATCCATGATTAATTTTAGTTATGTTAAATTAAATTTAAATGTTTTACTTCATTTTAAGATGATAAAATATATTGATGATTCTTGGGTTCATAGGTCTTGAATATGTTCTATACTCTGATGTTCATAATTAATCATCATGAGGAACATTTTTTATTAGTGAAAACTCTATATGTTGGAATAGTAAGACACAAAGAATGACGACCATATGTATGGATGAATAAAAATTTATTTCATACAAAAATTAATATTCTCAAATATAATGGATGAAGATAAAACTAAATTATTTAATAGATAATGTTTAAAATATGTTGAAATTATTCAATGTTAATTAGAGTGTCATTGATATTTTAAAAAAATTGTGATGATATATAAGATAAATAAAAATTGATATTAAATATAATTTTTTTAAATAAAAGTATTCTGCTATTGATTTTAATCATGTATATATTTATATGGCGAATAAAATTGTAGATTCCATCACTAAATTGATTTTAAAAAAATGGTTTCATTCACTAAGGATGAATATTCTCATCCATCCTAACAATTATATATAATGAATGACATGGGGACCCCATGTTAAATTAGAATTTTATTTAAATGGGAGATATTTTTTAAGATCTCATATTCATTATTCTATAAATAAAATGTATTATTTTTTTGTAAAAAGTGTGGAAATTAAAAATGGTAATATAAATAATGTGACCCCATATTTTCATAAATAAGTATAACATCATTATAGATTAATATTCAATACATTTCTCTGATACATTCTTGAGGATAATAATTTTTTATATCTTTAGAGACCAGTTACGGAATCCTTTTATTTCCTGATATTTCATGGTCATATCCACAAGTTATTTCAAATTTGTACAGTTCATATACATAACCTATATAAAACTTTTTCATAATATGTGTAATATAAACATTATAAAGGGTTCTCTATGAATATATGTAATGGTAAAAAAAGGATATTTCAATCAATGTTTTTTTGTATGAATAATATAAGTATAAGGGTATGTGATCATAAGAATGACATTAATATTTATACATAATCTATCAAATAAAAAAAATATGCGACATAGTAAAAATATTTAAGATTTCAAAAAAAAATAAATGATGTGAGTTAGAAATTATCATAAATCACGCATGAATAATAGGTTCTAATCATAAAATTAAAGATCTATCATCGGTATAGAATCTATTTCCGATTAATAGGTTTACTAATAAGACCATAAAATCATAGTGGATATGGAAACCCTACCAATTTCCCATATCAAAATGGATCATGCATCGCCCCCTACAACCTATAGTTGATCAATAACATTAACTTATTTCTGATAGTGGATCGACCACATAAACCTATATCCCATAATTAAAACATGATATATCAAGAATTATGTTAATTAATTATAGGGTATATAATTATATTCCCACCCATCATATAATGAAAAATACACATATCTGTTCCACAATATCATAATAAATTCACTATATCATCTCCTCATAACATTTGAAAATGAAATGGGTTTCGTTAAACATTATTCAATTAAACACAGAATATCCCATGAAAATAATTATGTTTCATAAAAATATTCTCATTATAATGCTAAAACAAACATAGAAATATTAGGGATGGTATAATTGTATTTAATTTATTATTAAAACATAATTACTATTAATTGATGTTATAATAAATGGATATTTCATTAAAATGGTCATTGGAATATTTTATAGGTAAAATAACATTTTATACATTAAATTTATTATTTTAGAAAATATCGAAAATATTGTGGAAAAATTTACATTTAAACAGATCATTAGTAACATGTAATGAAATCATAAAATAATTGAGAAATCATTTGTATATGAAATTCCAATCATGACACATAATTTAAAATAAAATATTTATTTCTGCCATTTCAACCAACTAAAAACATTCCTTCTTCCGATGATGAGTAAAATATTATTTTTAATCCATTTTGATTAAATTAAATCAAGAGTAAAAATTACCTTAGAAAATCATTTGGTAATATAAAATAAACATTTCAAAACATTTTTTGAAAAAATATGGATATGGAATATTTATTTTTTTCTACTAAAGAGAGAAATAATGCGGATTTTCCCATTAAAGTATTATTTTGGTATATTGAGTACATAATGGGAAGAAAATTAAGGGAAAAATTATTATTTTGATGTTAGTACAAGAGAGGTAAAATTAATGTGATTTATTTGATAAGGATCATAAAATTTATTTTATGGAAATTTGAGCATAAGAATCCCGATTAAAAAGGAGAAAACATAAATCCCTTACCTTAAACATTGAAATTAAATATATACATTCAAACTGCCTATATAATAAATATAAATTTATTATTAAAATATATCTTACCATTTATGTTTTATTTTTTAATTATTTTCACCCTATTATTAATTTTTTTATTCAAATCACTGTTCTAGGTGATAATGGATTTTTTTAGCACATTCTAGTTTAAAAGTGCGAGTACATTTACATTTATCATGGTTCTATAACATAAAAATAATATTATGGATAAAATTTTCATATCATATTTAATATATATATATAGATTCAACAAAAATGTTACAAAATTAAAAGTAAATTAAACTGTTTAGAGAGGTGGTTGGTCGTACATAAGAATGAATGCGGTTTTCAATTTTTGATGGACAGATCTAATAAATTTAAAATTATAATTCAACATAAAAAGAATTTTTATATCATATATATATAATATACTAAACAAATTTATCATTTTTATAATTTTTTAAAGTAAAAAATGGAAAATGAATCACATCGCACCATGGAGGTTGTAGTCCACACGTATTGACGAGCGATGTTATCGTTTTACAACAGTTTGAAAGATAACTTGTTAGAGATTATAATATCATTATTGACTAATTATTATTCCACAAATATAAAATATAAAAACTAAATGTGTCACAATATTTATACAAGAATGATGGTGATGCGAATCGAATTTCATCGCTACATTGAGATGATAAGTCGAACGTTTGTAAGAACTATAATTTCACTTCTCCTTTGATGTAAAAGTCAGTAAATAATGTTGTTTTAATAAAAATAAAAAAATTGAAATTTTTTAGGATATTAAATTTATTAGTTAATAAATAATATAATTGATTAGGAGAAGGTAAAAGAAAAATTATGAACGAAGCGATCAGTTAAAGAGATTACCTCTTTGATGAAACTCCATCAGATCTCCCATTAAGAACTCTAGAGTTGGGATTTTAGGAATACCATAACCACTATAATTATAATGGGGTATTTGGGAAGAGAAGTTTCCATCAAATATTCAATGTAAAAGGAATAATTCCACACACTAAAGAGAAATTGTGGGTTCCCATTTATAATTGAGGGGAGGGGCAATCATAGTAAATTTAAAAATAATAAAACTGAAGAAATTCATTCTCTTGATAATTCATCTCATTGGAAATGTATTCCAAGATAAGTATATATGAGGTCCTAATACCATCAACATATAATATTTTTATTATTTTAAGGGGTTTTCTAAACCTCATGTTTTGGTTTAACCACTTAGTTGTCCTATTTAATCCTTAATCCCAATAAGTGGTCTTATTTAACATCATGTTTTAGTTGTCTTTTTAACTCTTAATGTGTTATAATTTTTCTTAGATGTGGATGATTTGATGATTAATAACAATTTGATGAAATTTTATACCATGTCATATCCAACATTTCCTCTATTAATATTTTTATACATATTTAATAATTTGATAATATATTCTTTTGATAAAATATCACTAATGTCTATTTTGTAACTATTCAATTAATTTGAAGTAGGACATAATTTTTTTTAATAAAATAAATTAAAAATAAATAATATGTAATTATCATCTCTAAAATATGTTGAACAATTTAACTAATTCATATTTCTACACTTTTAATATTTTTAATATTATTTATTAAATTCTTTATTAATTAATGCAATAAAGAATCAGCATTGTCTTAGAATTTTTTGTATTTATATAATTCAAAAAAATATAAATAATTTCCCATAATGAAAATAAATTCATTATGATAAATATGGATAAAAATATTCTTTCATAACATTATTTTACCCCAGTCTGGATAAAAAATCAAAAACTGAGAGAGTGGAATATTGTATTTATCTTTTCTTTGTATATTATATATGTCATTTTCTTGGAAAATAGTCTCTTAAAAAACAAATATAGAGACTATTTTAATAAGGGCTTAATTAAATTCATCATACAATAATTAAGTTGAAATATGGTTACCCTAAATGTTATTTTTAACCATGTTTATCCTGGTTTACACTTTTCCGAGGTCATATGATTTTCCACAATTGCTACCCATAATGGTCAAAACATTAAGGGGACCTATTTACCAAAAATAGTCCTATTGTTTCCAAATTTCTAATTTATTTTTCCTGATTCCGTTTTTATATGTTGTAATAATTAGTTTTTAAAATCATCCCAAAAAATGGGATAAAATCATATTTTACGAAAATCATCTTTGCAAGCATAAAATAGATTTATTTTTATTCCAATCCTATAATAGATAAGGGGTGAAACATTTTATTGAATATAAAAGATAAAAAATTTCATTGAAATCACTCACAAATACTTATAAGTAAAATTTATTAATTTAAAAAAATTACATTAAATAATTTTTTTCGAAATAAAATTTCATTTATTTAAAAGTGATTTTTTCATTTAATTAATTGATAAAAAAAGAATACATTTTTTAGATACAAAAGCATTATTTATTTCATAATTTATTTATTATTATTTATAACATGGAATATAATGGAAATGAAATAAAAGGCACACTAAATAATAAAATTTCAATACTATATCTCCATTCATTTATAGAAGATGTTGGGTGTAACACAAGTTATCAAAGAAGTCAAATTCATTTATAGAGGCCAATTTCATAAAATATTTTTTTTGAATTGATTCAGGATAATTAAATTAATCCTATGGGAAAAATAAAATTCCAAAAATTTATAGAATTATATAAATTATAATAAATTATAAGAGAGCGCGGGGTCTGGAAATTTATCTTCGATAAATGATATTTATTGATGGAGTGTTTTGTTTCAAAAATGAGTACTTTTAATATTAAAATTAAATCCAATAATGTAAATTAAAGATCCCATTTTTATGGTGGTATATTTACTTTTCAATATTTTTATTTCAAATTATTCTTCATATAATCATTCATAGAAGAAACATTATATTCACACATGGTAAAAAAAAATTCTAGTAATGTGGAATATTTTTCTATCTTTGAATATGAAATTTATGTTTTTGTATGATATTTTTTGAAATAAAAAAATGCTTCTTCAATAAGGATATTGTATTTAATCACCTAATTCACATTAATTGAATAATATGTGAGTTAATATATGAAATTTAGAATAATATTTCTAAGTTTAGTCAATAAAACACTGGAAGAAGATTCTATAAAATTTGAAAAATATTCTCTTGGTGAAAAACCATCAATTTTTTAAAATATAATATGGAAGTTTTTTTAGAAAAAATATATTAAAGACATGACATTTGAGATTATTTGAATAATTTATGTCATAGTATAATTTTTAAACTATTTATTGAAGTTTTATTTTACATTGGAGTTTTTGAATGGACTTCAAATTAATTTCATTTAAGCCACATTCAATCTAGTGATGTTGATATATACAGGGAACATTAAAATTTCATGAAGTAAAAGATCCCAATTCTTAATATGATTTTAAAATTATTTGAAGATGTTATTATTGTAACATCTTCTGTTTTTATGAAATTTTATTTCTAATTTAATTTTATCTTTTTTGATATATGGTGTTACATTCCACACCGAGTATGAACTGTTAGCCATACACTATGAAAATATTATTATATAAGCTGAAAATTATATAATATAAATCGTATTGGAAGGTAATAATTAGACCATATAAATTTTGTAAAATATTTGGTTACATATCTATAAAATTAATTCACTGGTAATAATTTTATTATAAAAGAATCTAAATAAATTATTTGAAATAAAAACTATTTTTTATGGAAAACTATTTTTTATGTGAATGAAATATGTTTATATTACAAAATTAAGTTAATATTTTATGGAAAATTATTTTTATGAAATTTATATATTATAAAATGATTCAAATATTTTAATATTTTTTTACTATTTTTCTATGTATGGGATATAAATTAACATTGTTTTATACTTTAATTGTATTTTTCTAATAAGTGGGGTTTGTCATAAAATTTATGATTTTTTTCAACATGTTTTTTGATTATTGTGACATATTAACTCTATTTAAAAGAATTATATTTTTATTTTTTATTTTAATCTTTATCATTAATGTACACCTAAATTAATAGTGTTTAAATTTGAAATAATGATATTTTCTGAGAATAATATTTTATTAAAATACTAAAAATAATAAAAATATTATAATAACAAAATCATAATACGATATAGTGAAAAATATAATTCCTTACCCATTTATATGTAATTATTCACCATTTTCCAGGAGAATTACTTTAATCTATATTAATCTATTTTGAAATTCATAGGATTCCCCCCATAAATTATAAAAGGGATCCCCAAAATTAACTTATACACACAAAATTAAGAATATTCTCATGAATAAACTCTCTAAAATTATATTATGCACTACCATATTGAAATTTTAGATGTTTTTGGATTTCCAAAAGAGTAACCTCAGATCCCCTAAGAGGATAATTAAATGGGACGTTTCAATGAATTTGTAATCAATATAGCAGATCAAATTCATTTTAAATATTCCTTTACATCCAATAAATCATTAAAATTCTTGAAAAAAATAAATTAGTTACTATGAATATAATTAAATGTTATTAAAATATTAAAATATATTTATTCATCCTTTTTCCATCAACTAGGAAGTGAAATTGTCACTCATACGTTAGTACTACTTACCATCTCCATATAGCGATACAAATTATTTTGAGACATAATATTTTATAGAAGGGTGTTATGGTGATTTCAATAAAAATATATTTTACTTATGAAAAAATTAATCTTATATATTTTGAATTCCAAATATAACCTCTTATCCACCAAAACACAGGAAAATTATAACATCGATCATGTGTACATGTTGACTGCCACCTCCTCAGACAAATGTGACTCGATTTTCATTACTATTTTACATAGAGGGAAATAATTTTAGAATTAAAAAATATATAGATAAATATATATTATTTGATAACAAATGTTTAAATCTGAGTTATTATTTTCTTTTCTTTCATCCTATCCGTCAAAAAATGTAAACAGTGTTCATGCATATGTATGTCATGCCGTCTCCATGAATTGTGTAGTTCGTTATTCTGTTTCTACTTTTATTAATGTATATAAATATATATATATAATTAATATATATGAAATATATATCGTGGACAAAAAACTATATATTTTGATTCAATGATCAAAATACAAGGACCAAACTACCGAACAACAACAAAAATGAACAATGAAGAAGATATCATCCAGAATATCGATTTTAGTAAATAATTATAAAAAAATGGGTGATAATAGGCTATAAGTACATAATATGTGGTATGATATATAATATTATGTTTTATCATTTAATTATAATAAAAATATATTAATTTTAGATGAGATTCCATGGAATACAGTGGGAGTCAAACCTATGGTATGTGATTTTCATTTCTCTTTTATTTATTTGGGGCACATTATTTCTACACAAATTATTTATTTGGTGTGGTGTATATACTTATCATTAATGTATTTAATGATTATTATTACTATAATTAAGGTATATAAAAATCCATATACGTTTTTTTTTCAATCTTGGTTCTTATTATTCATATATGTCCAACATTGGAAGGGGTTTATATTATATTGTCATTGATTATTGGACATATTTATGATTATGTTTATTATGGTGGAATATTATTATCCAAGTATAAATTAAGTATGTTATTTTACTCTAATATTTTTATTTAATGAAAATACATATTTTAAATTCATATTCCTTACCTTACATACTTTAGACACTAAAAAATATTTTTTTTGTGGAAAATTATGTTTAAATATCTATGCGATCAAAAATAATTTTATTTAACATCTATGTTTTCATAATGACTGTAAAAAAAGTATTTTACTATTCTGGAACAAATTTTTATGTTTAATTTTATCTATTTTAATTTGATTATGAAAATTTTCTAAAGTAGTCCTTTTTATTTTTCTGAATGAGTTTCATTATGACTATTTATACAAAAAATAAATTAGATGTATTCTTTTAAACAAAATGAATTGAATATATTTTACCATCATCAAGAAAAATTAATTTATTAAAATTAATTTAAATGTTCCAATGTTTATTTATTAAAGAAATGTATTGTATAAAATTTCTTGGAAATTATTTTATATTAAAATTTAGATTCAATATGAAAATTTTATTTTCCTCAAGAAATGTTCTACATATATTTTATTTGAATAATGATATATTATAACATCTTTGTATATTGATTTTAATTTTCATGTAATGTGATCAAATGATACAATTCTTATTATTTCTCTTGATTGGTAGTTTTTTAATTGTTGATATGTTTATGAAACTCATTTATTTTCAATGGAATATAATTTTATTAATTGAAGAAATTTTTATGAAATGATTTTTCATTACATTGTTTATGCTGTGATGATAAGTTTATTTTTTTTATGAATTTAGTGAAGACATATGTAGAGTGTTAATTATTTATTGGTGGTTAAGTTACAACCAATGGCGGTGGTTATGTTAAAAATGAATAAGGTGTTTAAGTTATTACTTTGTAAGTTGGTAATGATAAAACCTATGAAATGAGGGACTTATATATCTCTATAATTAATTTGTTAAACATATATATCATAGGATAAAATATGTGATGGAATGGACAGTGAATCCATTTATTCATGGGAATTTATCAACATTGACAATCTTAGGATTGAACCATCACTACTACAATTGTTTTTTGTGTGATCTCATTAAACTATAATAGTCTGGGAAAAGATATTTTACTAATAAGGAAATTATTTTATATGAATATGTGTATACCAAAAACATAGTTATTATTCAAATATTTTTCTCTCGTAGATTTAGTTCTTTGATTCCTTTTTTATTCATGTCTTAGGAACATCCAATTTTTAGTACATGAATCATTATTATGATCTATGATATGAAAGGTATTATTTTAAAATCTTATGTTGGTATTCTCATATAGTAATGTTCATATTATACTCAACTAATGATTGAAATATCAATTTTTTACTCTTAATGAGAATATGAAATCACCCAATCAAATTATTTCCATCACACGATTTTGATGGAAGGTATTAAGTGTGATATGTTATGGATGGTTTTAATTATAAAAAACTTATAAAGAGATGGGGTCGATCATTGATGAATGATATTTATATATATGGAAATTTGAAAAGGCACGATACCTATAATATTATAGAATTTATTATTATATTATTTAATGGATACTCGTATTTTATTATTTTTAATCTATGTATGAAATGTCAGGGTCATTATAGTTGCTATCTGAAAAAGATTCAGTCATCCATTAGAAAATAGGATGATAAAAAAACTGACAACCCTTGGGATATGTTGAATTCTGGGAAAAAATAAAAATGTTTTGTGTAATCATCATGAATGAACTATGATAAAAAAAATTTGTACAAGAAGGTTTCATAGTAAAGACTACCAATATTTTTTTATTTATGATCATGTGGGTTTACGTTATGATTATTGTTTCTTAGAATATGATGTCTTCATTTCAAAAAGATGGTTACAACCTAAAGGAGTTATTTTAATTCCAAATGTGACATACAATGAAATGACATTCCTATTGAGTAAAAAATGTTTTTGGAGTTGGAAATCAAAATCATTCTTATATTCCCACTCAATCTTCTGATTCTATGAATCATGTCAATCATCCAAATGGGAAATATAAGTAATATGTTTCTTTTGATTCCATTATGTGGAATCAACCACCTTATTCTATTTTTTCTTTTGATCCACAAGTTTCTAATAAATGGGTAAGTAACACTAAAAATATATATTCAATTCATCAGTGCTCGAAAAATGTGTTTGTTATTCTATATAATTGTTATTTAGAAGATAGATCATATCAATAGTAGACTCTTATCAAGAATATTAGTCAATAGTATGAAATTGAATATGTTGAGTGGGATGATTTTAAAATATTACTTTTTAATAATTACTCTCCTAACATTTTTTTAAAGAAAATAGGGACACAATTATTTAATAAAATTTAAAATCATGATTAATTATTTGGTACTAATTATCAAAATTATAATATACATTATATGCATGCGTCTAGAATTATAATCTAACCCAAAAGTTAGGTTGGTGAATCCATCTATGATAAAAACAGTTTTTGAATAGTGCTATCTATAATGAACTTTAGTATCTAGGAAGAAATCATTCAACATACAATTATGGTGAATAAGGATATTGGTGTTACCCATCAGTATCATGGATTTGATATGAAAATAATGATGTAATTATAATGTAATTTCAAAATCCATGGAAGAAATAATATAAGACGTCCATTATAATCAATATGTTGAAGGAAACAAAACCAAAATTGTCATAGGGGAAATGGTAAATATTTCACGTATGGAAATGAAGTAAATTATAAAAAAAATCTTAAATTATGGAAATAAGTAAAAAAAATTATTCCAGTAGAGTTAATGATCTACATAATACATCACCCACACTCTAGTGAATAAAGTGAAAGGAGTATGGTAATTTTTCCAACTTGTGTATAAATGGAAAATATAAAGATGATGATTGACACAAAAAAAATCATAATGCAATGTACAGATGGATTTAACATGTTATAAAAAACATTATGAGGGGTATGATGACTATATAGTGAAAGTTACACTTATATTCCACTATTAAAAAAAACTAATGTCTTATATGATTTTGGATCTACCCACAATATTAATTCTGAATATTTTAGTATTTGTATCCAAATTCAACCTTGATAATTATATTTAGAATTATCATTGAGAACTGGTAATGGTATGATTATTTAATCTAATGTATAATATTCTTATCATGTTTAAAATTATGAGAATGTGCTGCTACAAATCTTGTTATTCATCCTTGGGTTTATTTTTCTTTTATCATAGGAATTGATTTTATTTTTGTACATAAATCACACATCAATTATCAAGTAAGGTAAGTAATGTTTAATATTAAGTAGAATCTTATTAAGTTCTATCAGTGTGGATATTAATGTGATCTTCCAATGGAAATTAATTCCACAGTATGGGACATGATAACAATTAAAAATTGTTTTTTCTAATATGTTTAGGGAGAAAGTACAAATTAAATGATATTAATATTGTGAGGTATTTTTGGGTAACCTTACATAATAATATTATAGTATTACAAAATATCATGTGATTGAGTTATAAATTAAATTCACACATGTTTATATAACATTATAAAATACTACATTTAATGTGGTACCAATTGTGTTGTAGGAACTGATAAATAATCTCTATGATAATATTTATAATGGATTAACTGGGCCAATTGTATTATCATGGGTTGTGATAGTTCTTTTTATTAAGATGTTTGATGGATATATGCATTTATCCATTTATTATCATGAACATAATATGACCACTAATGAGAACATGTATCAAGTACCCCGTAGAGATTACTTATCTGATTAACTACACCAATGTAAATACATTTCTCTGACATATGTTCATTGTATATATCATGAATTGAGGTTCAATATGCTAGATATACTAAAAATTTAATTCCATACAAGGTATGAACACTATGAATTTATAGTGATTCCATTTGGAATTACTAATACCCTCACGATGTTTATGGATTTGCTGAATCTATTTTTTAGAAATTATATATATTTAGTTTGTGTTAGTGTTTATAAATTATACTATTACTTATTAAAAAAGTAAATAATATCATTATAATTACATCATAATTGTTTATAAGAAAATAATAAAGGATAATATTTATGAAAAATTTACCACTTTGGAATTATTTCGTATGAGATTTGCATTCTTGAGTCCTATAATCTCATGTGAGGGTCTATAAGTATATCCTTGTTTAACATAAGTTATTGAACATTAACCCAGACCAACCATGAAAAAAAAATTATATAGTTTTCATGGTTTTAATGTATATTATTATCATTTTTTGGAGAATTTATCATTATTGTCTAATCTTGTCACCAAGATAACTTATGTGGGACAATGTTCCTTCAGATAGATGAGTTAAATACATTTCAAAGAACATAATAGAAGGTTAATTGTTGCACATGTTCTTACTATACCCTATATTAATGAATGGAAGGTAATGAATTGTGACACATCAAATAAGGGATTGAGATATGTTATCTATAATAACTATTTGGTGGTTGCCTATTTGTCAATGTAATTGACATTTCATGATAATTATTACCCAACTCATGATTTGGAGTTAGCTATAATAATTTTTTGGATAATGATACTAAGGCATTATCATTATCTTTAATGGTGTGATATATATATATATATACTAATAAAAAATATTAAATGAAAATCATCACATAGAAATTGTGGAATATTATCCATAGAAGATGGCTGGAGATGATTAAATATTATGACTACTCAATACATTTCCACCAAAAGAAAGAAAATAATGTTCATTATTCATTAACAGATTGTATCATGATATATTATATATAATGAGGACCACACACTTTCCAATTTTTATATATTACAAAATAATGGATCTTGAAATCATCAAGTAAGTGGAGAAATATTTCCTTTCACAAATTAGTTTTTAACCATATATCCATGGGTATATTAATGAGGCATAGAAGGAAGATATGGAACTAAAAAAGAAGGTGTGAAATATTCTAGACATTAACCATTATTATAATGGAATGATAATGGTTAATAACCTTGAAACTATTAAATTTATACTGTATTTTAATAATATATTGGATAAATCACAAATAAAACAATTTAACATTCATTTTATAAGTCAATTGTTGTATAGAGATTTATAAAATTATTTTTCGGTGGGATAAAATGAATAGTGATACTGTTGAGTATGTACTTTAGTTATTGGAATGATATAAAGTTAATAATTACTAAAATAAGAGTAATGGGATGTTACAACCATTTCCCTTACTAGACAGGAAATTGGAAAAACATTACCATGATTTCAACTCCACAAAACATCTAAAGAGAATATTTATATAAGAGTTAAAATCGATTTACATAGAAACTTTTTATAGATTATTTCCATTAGAAAATATTTATCCATAGATTATATTTCACAAATTTTATTAAAAAAGTTTTATGGTTAAATATAGTAAGACATTATATTATATCTAATTATGATATAAGGTTCAACTAAATGTTCTACTGATGAATTCCATAGGCTCAAAATACAAATTTTAGTTTCATTATGGTGTATCATCCTCATATGGATGGTCAGTCTGAGGGAACTATTCAAACCCTAGTAGATATTCTAATATCATTTTGTATTAATTTTTTTGTGGTTTAGAATAACACCAACCTTTAGTTTATTTTTCATTATAAAATATCATTCACTCTATCATTTAAATGGCTACTTATGAATCCCAATATTGAAATAGGTGTAGAAATACAACATGATGGGATGATATTGGGATAATAAAGTTACTAAGACATGATGTAGCTAATAAAACAATAGTTAATGTCATATCTAGTTAGCAACACATTAAGATATCTAAGAGTCTATAGACAAGTCATGTTGACAATCATTAGTGTGACCTATAATTTTAGGTTGATAAGAAGTTTTTTCTTTGAATTTCTCCTTTGAAGAATGTTATGTGATTTTTAAAAGAAGGGAATTTTGATCCCTATGAGTAATAACCCTTTTGGGATTATTAATTGAGTATGGATGGAAAAATATTACTATGAACCTCTACTAAACCTCTTTCATATTCATGATGTGTTATATGTTTCTCTAAAGAGGAAGTAAATTTGTAATAAATTTCATGCACTAATATCAGTGTTCATACCATAGGAACATGAAATTTTTAATGAGGAACATATATTATAATTTTTGGATATTATAGATAAAGTGTTATGGGAAATGACCTCTCACATAGTCAATGTTCTCTAGAGGAATTCCGAATTCCATGAAGCATCATGAGAAGAAAAGGATGTAAAAAATAAATATATCCTCATTTGATAATATCAAGGTGATGATATTAAAAGGAAAAATTCAATTTATATTTGATATATTGTTACACCGTAATATTTTTTGAAATATTTTTTGTAAAAATAAATTTAACTTCTTAGAGATCTTGGTTTACACAAAATAATGATTTTAATCAAACCACGATAAAATAATATAATATTATTCATTAATGTGATAATTATCACATTCTTGTCGAATTAGTAGTTATAAATAGGACTGACTACAATTTTAATAATCAATGATTAAATTTGTATAAAAATAAATAATTTGTTATTAATTTAGAATAAATTAAAAAAAATATTAGTTAAATGGAGAAGAAATATTTTTTTGAAAAACTATTTTTTGTGGACTGTATTTTTATCCTAACAAATTAAGTTATTCAGAATTATTAAATGATTTTAATAATATATAAATAATATATATTCAATAAAAATTTCTAACAATAGTTATATAGTTTTATAATAATGGGATAAAAATTAAAAGGTTTTATGTTTTAATAATTATTTTTTTAAAAAAGTAGTATTCATCATATTTTGGATGCTTATTTAAAATTGATTTTATCACCCCCAAAATTTTTAAAATAGGAAACCAATTTTTGAAAGAGTTTAGGATCGAAAAAACCAAAATTATATGAGAATATAAAACCATTTAATATTTGATATATTTATTTTCAAATAATTTTAATCTCTTAAATAATTTGTGATGCACGAAACAATAGTTTTAAATGAAACACGATACTCTATTAAAATATTATTATTTACACAATTATTACCTCAAAATTAATTTAGACAGAAAAATATGAATAAATAAATCATTACTATAATATGGTTTACATATGTATAAAATAAATTCAATTTTTTATTATTTATTAAAATTAAAATAAGAAAAAGATGAATCTGAATAATATTATTTTTGAAAAATAATGTATTTTTTAAAAGGTTGTTTACTCATGTTTTTCACATTAAATTTAAAAGTATTAGTTAATATTTTTATAAAACTAATATAACTAAATAATATTTATTTTAAAAATTGACATGTAAAAATTAATTTATGTTGAATATAGGAAAATTTCCAATAAAGATTAATTTTTTTAATGAAATAATCAAAATAATTGTTTTTTATAAAAAATCATATTTAATTTATATTATTTAAAATAATATTCTTTATCTTAAATTTTTTATAATTTAAATATAGATAAATTATACTCCACTTTATCAATTTATAATATTTTAATCAATTTAATTCTCAATTTAAATATAAGAACACTGCATACTTATAAGAACATTTCCTTGGAAAACTAATTTTTATTCGCTTCTTTGGGATTACTTATAAATTTAATTATTCCTCCTCAACTAATTAAATTTGGAATAATTAAATAAATATAATTATTCAAAATAATTTATATTATCTAATTTGATGAAGATATTTTTTTTTGACCATGAATAGTGAAAACAGTAAAAATTAATAACCGCTGTTAAAGTAAAAATTGATTTACAAGTGGTTAATGTAATAAGATAAGGGGTAAAATGATAAATCAACTTTATCAACACAAATTTTAGGGACATAAATCAACCATAAATCATTTATTATTTTATAATTATCTATATTTAGGCTTTTCTATGATTAAAACATGGGTACACATTTTTCATTTCAAAAATTCCATGTGTGTCCTTTCCCACATTAATTAAATGTCACCACTCTCTTCTCTTCCCCATATATAAAAATTATTTTTGTTCACGAAATAAATAAAAAAATTAACTTATATATTAATATATCAACATATTAGAGTCATTCCTTAGATCATAGTACCAATCTAAGAAGGAATTAGGTATTAACCTAAAATTTTTCTCTGAAGAAGAGGAAAAATTATTCTTAGAGGCATTTGTATTATTTATTTTTACACCTCCATAAAATCATATTAAACTATTATAATATAATAATAATGTTTATATTATAATCTTAGAAGAAATTACGTGAATTTAATACCCTATATCCACCTCCACTTCTATACAATATTGAAACTGTCGAACTTATGTACAGCGGACTACCGCATCTTGAATCGATATAATTAGTTCTCCACCACCATTTATAAATATTGGATAAAATGATTAATTTATCATAGGTATATTATATTTATTTAATTATTATATATAATTAATTATAATATCACATAATCCTTCTTAATTTTGATTATGTGGGGGGATATGATAACATCGCCCATGTTTACCATGGATTACTACATCATGAAGCGATGTGATCCAATTTTCATTTAAATTTTACATAGAAGGTGGTAATGATAAAATAAATAAATATATTGCATATTTACGACCTAATAATACTTATAGAAATAAAATATTACATATAACTTCTTACCTTTATATCCATTGGAAAATATTAATGTCACTTGTGCGTATGTGTGGACTACTGGCTCCACATAGTGATGTGAAATTTTTTTGAGTATATTTATATATAGAAGAAAAATTGGGTTATTTTGATTAATATAATTTCTATATGTATCATAAAAATGATATTGGAAATTATAATTAATAATTTGTTAACTTCATTGTGAAAAAAAGAAATAACATTCAAGAGTATATATGACATATAGTCTCCCTAAACAGTGTAATCCATTTCATATATCATGATTTCAGGGATTAATATAGATAAATATATAATACATATATAAGATATTTATAATGCAGATTAAATTATGAATATTATTAAACCATTATAAATATAAAATAACCAAAATTCGGTATCCAAAACAAACATGGAAAAAATGAAATCATCTACTGAAATAGTGATTCTAACAACGAATTGTTAATAAAGGTTTGAATAAATAATATAATTAAATACTATATTTTTGAGATATATAAGATTTTTTATTTAATAAATCTATTATAAAATGATATTTATTATAAAACAGGATCAAACATGTGTGAAACAAGTCAAACCTCTGGTAATGGATTTTGTCTCAATTTCATTTCATTGACTTCTATTGTAATGTTTTTGATATAATATATTTTGTATGTTTTTTATACTTAATCAGTTTACTGTAAAATTTATAATAGTTCACAAAAAAAATTTATTTCTCAATTCTATTTATTATATCCAATAGTATTTGACTTGTATATTACTAAGTGTTAAATAATTTCATAAATAAATTTCATATTGTTTGGTTATATTACTTATTAACTAAAATTGATTTAATTATATTATGTGAGTAATGAATTATTATTATATTATATCTTTATTCAACTTGTTTTATTTGGATTAAATTTGATTCAAATTATTTATTGATTTATTAATTTATAGTTCTACATTAATATCTTTATAAGGGTTTCTCAATAATTATTTTCTTCATTGGGGAATATGTCAGGTTATAAACATATATTTATTATGAGTTGTATAAAAATACAATTTTATATTTTATAACATTAATAAATTTTAATTTATAGTATTTTATTTTTTTATTTTATTTTATTTTTTTTATATGGTTTACAATTAAAATGTAATCAAAATGGATAGAGATTTATGTTTCAATTTAATTTTCATCGAAAATGTTTATAGATGAATTTCCATTTTAAAAAATTATTTTATCATTTAATTATAAAAAATATAATTTTAATATACTATGGTTATTCATGAATTTATCATGTAACAAAACTAGTTTCAACTTTTTTACTTAAAATTATTGAGAAATGTTTTTTTAATAATATCGTAATTCATTTCTATCTTCAGTTGAAAAACATTTTAAATGATAAACCATATTTTATAAAAATAATTTAAAATATTCATTTCTTATTATTTAAATGTTTATTAGATACATTTCCCCATGTTAAAATTCTCTTTTTAAAAAAATTGATTGTAATCTTTATATTGATTTCCAAACTAGGAATGTTTTTCATTTACATAAAATATGAATGAAATGGTTTTTAGCATATACACAATGTATGGAATTTCAAAAAATAATTTCTTATCAATGTTTATAATCTCAATTTACAAGATTCTAATGATATTACAGAATATAATAATTTTGAAAATTGTTTAGGATATTTAAGTTTTAAAAGATAGTTTTCAATGTCAAAAGGATATTTTCCTCCAAATTATTTTTAATGGAATTTTTATTTTATTTTTACTCATGAATGAAAAAACCTAATTTTAAGATATGTTTCTTCAGGAATATGTTTTAATGATTCCATATTTATTATATATCTACCTGGGGTAGTGGCCCAAACTCGGATTCCCAGATCTGGTGCCTACTACCATGATATTGGCATGATTACAATGTATCAAATCCCAATGGACTTTAGAGTATAGTAGTATTAATAAACATGATACATAAGTGAGTATATTATTAAAATTAATGCACTAATTACAATATATATATATTTATTATATGATAATTACTTTTTCTATCTAGCATAGGATTTTATTTAATTATTAGAACACTTAAAGGAATCATAGAGAAAAAAACAAAATAATGTTGAGATCAATTGCTTTGTAAGGGTCATGTATAACAAAAAAAATAACAAATCCATAAGAATAAAAAAATATAGAAAGGTACTATTTTAAAGAAACATTCCATGTAATCAATAAACTATGATGGAATTTCATGAACATATTGGTAAGGTAAATAACTAAAAACCCATTCCATTCAAAATAATTGGATTAGGCATAATATATATGGTAATATAAGAAATAGTTTCAAATAACATTTAATTTATATGTTGAGTATGAAATGCATCCTATTATATTTTTACTCCAAATATCATGGTAAAATAATTACTTAATCTAAATGATGGAAATTCTTAGTTATTGTATTCCAGTTTTCCCAGGTATATGATAACTTTACCATCCAAACCATTTATAAGATGATTCAATATTTTGGGTAAAAACCCATTTATAGGTATCCAAAAGGATCCTCCCAGGATACTACTAATGCATTGAGGGGATATCCATAATCCGGCCCCACCTGGGTGTTACTTGTCTGAATTATTCCCGATATATAGAATAATTAATTTGACAATGTGCCTCATCAAATATCTATATAGAGTAGAATATAAATATTTATCAATATTTACACATTTAAAAAAATTACATTCAATTACGTACCATATGAAAAAATGGTATAATATTTGGGTTTTAAACATATCCATGATATAAGATATTGACATTTAATGGAATCTTAATATTCAATAATCATTGGAGATGGAAGATTTTTAGGGGACTAAGAAAGGAATTTGGGAAGTGAATTAAAATAAAATCCATGGGTAATTCAATAAAAAAATTTATAGGATAAATTAGGATGGTGTAAATAAACAATATCCCATGTTGAGAAAAATAAAATTTTCATCCATTTATGAATGGAAAATATAATAATTTGATCCTATTGAAAAATTCATAAGGAAAATATCCTTTACATTTTGGAAAATATATTGAAAAGCATTAATTTAATAATCACATATAAGAAAATGACATGTCTGGAATGAAATAATAAGATTCCTTTGAAAAAAAATAAAATAAAAAAGTGAAAATATTTCTTCTATAAATCATTATATAATGTTTATGTTTTTTTAATGCACGTTTTGAAAATAGGGTTTTTAGAAGAAAAATGTTCTCTAACTAAAGAGAGAAATGAAGTCAGGTTCTCATAAAAACAAATTCTAATTCATTTGGAATAATAAAGTGTGAAAAAATAGAAAAATTAATAAAAAGGGACCAGAATTACAAAAGTATAATAAAGATAAATTATTTATTTTAAATTTACTATATAATTTCCTCTACTGTAAATTCAAGTGTTAAAAATTCCAAACAAAATAAGATTGTGAAGTAAAACCTAGAAAGTCCATAACATTGATTTGAGAATAATTCATTGAATAAAATATGTTTTTCAAATGAAAAACCATATAAAACAAGTGAAAATACAATAATATAAAGTAAAATGTTATTACAAAAAATTATAGAAGATTTAACGACAATGGGGAAATAATATTACCCAATGAAAAGGAATCAGGTTATGTAATTATTTAAAGCTTGGAAACATTTAACAAAAAGAACAATGGATTAAATAATTCGAATTTAAAGTCAAAATATCTTGAAAATAAAATAAATCACTACAAAAAATATCAAAATTGAAAATATACACACCACAAAAAAAATTATGTTGTGATTATTAAATTTATCTCACAAATGTAAAAAGTGAGATGATGATATAATACATTGTGTTTAATTTTGGGTGAACACCTTTTAACATTATCATTAATGGTTTGAAAAATTTTAATAAATTATAAAAAACCATTATAATATCTATAATAGTATAATTAATCTTATTATAATATCTTATTACCCATTTTTTATTAATGATTCATTATTTTCACTATTTCAGAAGTTAATTGCCATGTTTTTTGCATTCTTTTTTACATGGTCCTTTTTTATAATTATATAGATCAAGATTCAATAATATAATAAATATAAAACATTATTTAATTCTAATATATATTTTGTATATATGTATTTATAATAACCCATAATATATAGAGATAAAAAGTTAAATTCACTGTTCATGGAGTCAGTAGGTCGTACATACTTATGAACAATACATTCATTTCATTTCTATATTTAAATGTTTGAAATGTAAAATAGATATATTTATATATTATAATTACTATATCATATATTTTCATATTTTTTTCATTGGTTTATTAGAACCATCATTTATGCATTCCATTTTTGGCATGAATTAATCTCAATGCTTTGAGGAGGCAATAGTCCACACATTCACAATCAATATTATCATATTCTGAAAAAAATGGAAAGTATTAATGAATGTGTCATAAAATAATAAATGAAACATAAAAAACAATAATTATTATATATAAAATATATAAACATCATGTCGATCATAATTACCAAACCTAAGAGGTGGTAACGGTAGAACGAATGACAATGTTTGGGGATGTAGTAGTTCTATGTACACATAAACGAAAAGTAAGATACCCATTTTATGGAATTGTATGTATTTGTTGGATGAACACGTATAAAAAAATTAAAAAAAATTATTAGGCTGGTGTCATTACGTAATCATGTAATACAAATATTATAGGTTAGGATAGTGAAAATAAAACAAATAAGCTTGAAGAAGGTTGTTACCCCTTATTTAGGGAACTCCTTTTAGTTTTTACAAAAGAGAATAATAGGATGGACTCCTTACAAAAGTGATGATTATATGATAATGTTAGATATTTTTATGATCTATTTTTTTCTTGGTCAGGTAAATTTGACTTGAGTGGTGTGAATAAGTGGCAGGGGTGTATACCGTATAGTAGTGGAGGAGGAGTAGAATTCATATATCTTTTTTAAATTGGAATTCTACCCAAAATTTTCCAATAAAAGGTTGGTCCAATAATAGAAAAAATTGTATAAAAGGAATTATAATGTAGGAATATTAATAATAATGGTATTTTTGTAATGTTTCTAGGTCATTTAGGCCCTAAATATTATGGATTAGTCCATTGTAACGATAATTTTATTCTTAATTGTTGTAATTAATTTTATTTACATTAACTAATAATTTTGGTAAAATAACATGTTTAAAATATTATACATTATAAATTATTTTGATTCTAAAAATTTAAACCATTTTTAATCATTCCAATCATAGAAGTGTAAAAAATTAATTTAAATTTAATCCCTTAGACGGGAGGATAAAGCGTGTTTTTAACGTAAAATGTTCATGCATTTTCTATGTTTGAATTTTTTATTCCAAAGTGAAATTTATTCCAATTAACTAAAAACAATAAATATATATATAATTGATCTAATTTCTAAAGCCAAAAAAATAATTAACCATAATAAATATATGTAGTAAAAAAGAAATTTTGAAATAAAATTCGTTATTTTCCCCAATTTATCATAAAATTATACAACATAGAAAAATTATAAAAAATAGAAAAAAAATATGATATATCAATTTAAAAAATTATTATTATTTTGAAATATAAAATTTATAAAACCTAAGAAATTTAATTTAAATTAGGTCTCAGTTAAAAGGGGAAAAGTGATTTTTGAAAAATATTGATTTAAAAGTGAAATATTTGGTTTTATCTTATTTTATGACAATCAAATATAATGGATAAAAGTAGAAAAAATTTATTTAATATATAGTATATATATTACTATATTATCAATCAATAAATTTAAATAATTTAATTTATTAGTATAAAAAGTCTCTGTGGGAAAAAAAATTCTAAAAAAACCATTCCTTTTTTTTCAATTGGTTCTTATAGTCACATATTATTAATTGGTATCCAATTAATTCATTTTATAATTGTGTAAACCATAAATTCTCATATGTCAGTTAATAATATTCCAAACATCTAATTTAATATCTAGGATAAAACTTATTATATTAAATAATAATATTATGATTAATATATTGTTTTTCAGTAAAACATGGTCATGTGTGTAATGAAAGATATCAAACAATTTCATTAATTCCTATAAAGAATGAAAGATTATGGTTTTGGTAATGGAAATATATATCATAGAATTTATCTACTAAAAATATTAATTATATCAGAAATTCTACGGCTATTATATTCCCTTATGCACTTGCTGTTCTGTTTCATGCATGTCACGAACCGTCCCCCAGGGCCCGTGTCGTGACTACCCCAATCCCACCTTCTATAGACCAGGGGCTGGCGACTAGTACCAAATGCGTAATTCCCGAAATCTGGGAAGGCATTTCCTTTATAACCTGTAAAAACACACAATAGAGCACATGTTGGAAACAAAACACTAAGTAAAATTGTATAACAAAAGTGTGCAGAAAGTAAAAGGGTCTGAAATACAAGCCCAATAGTAATTTATAAGTAACTAAAAGTACACATGAAGAAAATATAAATTGTTGATGGGTCGTCCTATGAGGTTCCTTCCTGAAGGGTATGTACAAATCACCTCCTCAGCACTCTAGGTCTATCCATCTCTCCGTGTACCCTCACGATGTATGGTCCAACTCTCGGTATTGTCTAGTCTTGATACTCTCAGCCTCAGTCAGCACTGTCTGTCATCTGCATCCAACACAATGAGTTTTAGGCATAGCTCATGCAAGGGTGAGTATAACGATGCTAAATAGGGACCCCAAGACCCCCAAGGTCTCACAGAAGTCCAACAAGGATAAAACAAAAAGTATGAAATCAACATACAACCCCACTTAGGTATATTTCCATACATATACCTATGTTATCAATTAATCCATCTCAATCATGAGGAAAACACAATTTTTAGTTACTCAGCTCAACTAGGATTTTATACACATTATCGAAACCTTGACTACAGGAGTACTCCACCTCTATCGAGTACAATGGGCCTACCGCGACACCATGTTGTTTTCTACTAACCTTGGACTGTTGAGGTACTCCTCCTGTGAGTATTGTGGGTCTTCCACATCACATAGATGTGCTCCCCACCATGGGTGTGCCACCAAAACCATGTTTTCCCCCTATTAGCCTACAGAGGTAATCCTCCTTTCGAGTACCGTGGGTCTGCCACCACAACCAAGAATTCCTCTGCCTTGGGTCTGCCATGACACCCAGGTGCTCCCAACTAGGCTAGTAGATTCACTCTGAGTCAATCAGTTTGCAGTCTTCATGTCTCAGCCAGCTATATGGTCTCCACACATTGCTCTCTCTTCACTGGAAGGGTCCACTCCACGAGCTACTGGTTGATACTCCAACTATTACGAAGTCCCACAAAAAAGTATCTCAACGGTCCGCCACATCATATATATCTTAACGCAACAGACGACGCGTCAATCGGACGCCCGGTCTTTGAGTTATTATCTTTTTTTTGGGGTCCCGGTTAGATTAGTGCGCAATCTAACCTGATCATAACTCAACAATACCCCAAACTCTAGTGGGAAATACTAAAAGGGACTATCATGATCCAATATTACCGGGGCCACTGATGGTTCTTAAAATGGATTCCCGGTGCCAATGATATGGCCAAAAGAAAGTAAAGGGTCGTAAAAGGCCCGGTTCTGGTCCGACTCTGCTCATTGGGTAGGCCAGCCCGTTCGTTTTGACCCGGCCCACTGGGCCCAGCCCAGTGGGCCGTGAGGGCAGTTCGACCCAGAGGTGCCGAGTAGGCGGCACGGCCTAGCGGCGCGCTGCAGTTTAGCCCAGAGGCACCGCGAGGGCGCGGGAGGCCGACTCGATTAGGCGCTGCAAGGGGTGCGACTCGGGTGGCTCAGCCCGGGAAGTCGGGGCATGTTCGGCCAGCAGCGGCGTAATGCGCATAGATGGTAGAGCCACAGGGGAGCCTCAGTGTGCGCAAGATGCTTGGAGACCAGGGCGGTGTGGCCAGTGAGGCGGCGTGGACGGCGGGGTGGGGGTGTCCAAGTTGTGGGGTGTAGTTCAGCCACCGGTCGGAATGCCGCGGGGGTGGGGCCGGTCACGGAGGCTGCGGGAAGCGCGGCCTTTACCTTCACCTCCTTTTTCATCTTATAGCCTCATCTCCTTTCTGAAGTACATTACAAACATGAACGACGGAGGGGTCGGGCAATGTTGGTTTGGCTCACACCCTCCGCATTTATGGTGGTAGCAATTGGCTCTCAAGAACGAAGCACAACAACCATCCCACAATGATTAATCCCAAAACCCTCAAAATAAAAACATCCTCATTCTTCGTTTTAAAAGAAAGGAAAAACATCGGAGTAAAACATACTTGAAATAAAATTTAACACTTACCTTTGTTCATTGATCAATGAACATAGCGCGAGAAGGTGGACATCGATTCGTTGTAGGTGAACATGTCCTACGTCGAGGAAGGTTTTGAGGAAGGAAGATGAAATCGAGGCCGAGGTTGACGTTCTTCATTGGTTTGAGCATTCTTCGTCGGATGCTTTCTGCCATGTTCTCTCCTCCCCCAACATCCACCAATATGAGAATGAGAATCCAAAAAAAATAGACTAAGTTATCTATTATTTTGTTGGAATGAATTCGAAAAGACAATTGATTAAGGTGGGTGGAATAATTAAATGTTAGAGGGGTTGGCACATTTAATGGGCATGTGCGTTGGCACAATTAATTGGGTAGAGGATGTCAAAAGTTTCCCCCTCATTAATGAGTGGAGTTGATAGGTTTTCCACAATTAAAAATGGGGGTTTAGTCCTGGGTGCTCCCCACCACTGTAACCTCTCGCTAGAGGTTAGGTTTGGGTGGGCCCCAAAAAAATAACCTCTCATGAGAGGTTATGGTCGGGTGGTCCCCACACTTCAACTCCCACAAGGAGGTTTAGTTTTGGTGGACCCCACATCCAACTTCCACATGGAGGTTTTAACCAACAAATAAAAATAAATCTACACAACTTTATTTTTTATATTTATTCACTAAAAACCAGAAACCTATCTATTATTCTCGTCCCACTTTCGTCGACGTGAAAGTCTCCTTAAGCGAATACCAGCACTGTGAGTTCAACAATGCCCTCATATTTCAATTCTGAGCTTCGATTCAAAATTTATAAAAAACTACTTGTATGTTTACTGAACGTACCCAAACAGAACATCAGAAATTTATTCAGGGCACACCGGGCCTCAGAATCACTCACCATCAATTTTCGAGGACTCGTAAAATTTTCATATATTTTAAAACAATTACATAGAAATTCCGGGTATTTACAATACACTCTATTAAATATATTATTATTAATGTCAAATTTCGATCCCTTACATTCTCCGAACCTCAAATAAATTATGTATTAGAAATTTTAACTAGATCCTAATGATAAATTCTCTTTGTATTTCCTATTTAGAAATCCCAAAACATGATAAGGGTTCATATAACATCCTCTATAAAAGAGAGAACATGGTTTAATTAGGTCCCATGGACTAATATATAAATAGGTCTATAAGTATGGGAATATTAGTCGAAAGAAAGGATATGTATACATATAAAAAAGATAAATAATTATATGTATTTATTGTGGTCATCAATGAAAAATAAGAGGATACTCAATGGAATGTTTAGGTCCTCAAATTCCTAATTCTTTGATTATTTTAAAGACCATAAGTGCAACAAAAATCTAGGTATTAGGACAATATTTTTTTAATAATTTCAAAAATGTTGAGTATTTATTTTTTATCCTATGAATATAAGGAAATTTAATCTCTTGAAATATTTCTATAAGCACAATTTTTTTCATTTTTTTTATTTGATAAATTTTTAGTTTATTCATTACTCCTCGAAATGGATATCCAAAAATTAGCATTGATGTTTGATGAAATAAAATACACTTTTAATGTACCATAAATCCCATATAGGTGTGAATTATCTAAATATTTTTCACTAACTATTCGTAAAATTCAATATGGTTAATACATTAATCTCTAATCCATAAAATCTACATTATAGTTTCATCATTAAAATTTATTCATTAAATTGTTCAACTAGAAACAATGACATATAAAAACGGACATTGTGCAGGTTAGTGGTTGGGGTTAAACTCTTATTGTCCTTTGTTCATGGGTTCAAGTCCCATGGACTTGCTAAATATGATGGGTTTTCACCCAGTATACATTTTTTACTTTTCTAAAACCATATTAACAAAATTTTAAAAATAAATATGATGGAAATCATTAAATAGAAATTTAATTGATGTGAGTTACATCTATCATAGTGAGAAAAGCATAATGTGAGTTATATATGTCATAGTGAGAAAATAATATGGTCATTTATATAACATCAAAATCATGACACCTTATCTTTAATCTAGAATTCCTTATGTTTAACATGTGTTATTATTTTTCATTATCAATTAAAATACCTCATAATTGTTCGTAATAAAATTATGAATTATCTTAATCGTATCACCCAGATGTGTCAGACCGGGTGACCAATAAGGCATGTTGTTGTGTATATGGTTACGCCTGACTAAGGCCTCACCCACCTTATTGTAGTTGTTTCCCCTTTGTATATCAATTATACAACCATAAAAACATTTAATATCTATATTGAGATTTACTTCTATGAAGACCCATATTTTATCTACATTACTAAAATTCTTGGATGATATTTTATACTTATTATAACACAACAATATTTTATGGTTTGTTTCTCTTAAATAGTTTCAATTCCTGAGATAGCTTATAATAGCAGCAACGTTGAGTCTCCATAATATAACACTCTGTTAGAGGAGATAGTTAAAACATATCCATTAAAAATAATTTTTTCACTTTTGTGATTAAAATTTTGAAAAATGGACATTCATGGTTGCATTCAATAAGATATTCAGAGTCCAATAGGGTCAACTTAATTTTTTATGAATAGTATCATAACCTTATGAATAGTATTTCTAAAGTTATGAATAGTATTGTACCCTCATGAATAGTATGTTCACCCTTATTAATAGAAATCTGACCTTATAAATAGTAACTTGGCCCTTAGGAATATTAATATAACCTTGTGAATAGTAACATGAAGTGTAATGTATACTAATGAATAGTAACTTCGCCTTTATGAATAGAAATTGACCCTTATGTATACAAACCTCACCCATGTAAGAAAAAATAGAATTTATGGACCTTATAAATGATAGTGAATATTTTAAATATTAATAATTAAGTGTTGGTATTTTTATGAGCAATAAATAACTAATTACTATTTTAAAATTATTTGATTAATTTAAAAGATGATTTATTTTCATAAAATGTATTCATGAATTAATATTTTGTTTTCCTATGATTAAAAGATAATTTTATTATATGCAATTTAATATTCCTATGTGTCATAAAATCAGTTATAATATTAAATTTTTTATTTTTTGAGTGAATATTGATTTTAATTAAAAATTAAATGTATCATATTTATGAAATTATTTTATAAAAATGGAGTTCCATTTTTGGATTTGAAACGTCAAAAAATGTTTTGAATGAATTATAATAATGACCCAGCCTTAAAACATTACATAATCATGAATTAAATAAATAATTCATACTAAAGATATTTGCAGGTTTAGAGTTTTAGAGAATTAGGCCATTATTATAACATTACATCTCAAAAATTACAAGGTATCCATTTCTACTAAGTTTTTATTTTTTTCACAAAATAATAATTCATGAAAAAAAATCTTGTCTTATTCCATGTATTATACAACATGACTTTTCCTTAATACCATCCTTGACCCTATTCATCTTTAAGTCAGGTGAAAAACATTCTAAAACATGGGATGAGGAAAAAAATATCTATAAGGGTTATGAAATAATGAAAGAAAAAATAGTCCATTAAAACATAATATTTTTAACATACATCATGAAATCAAAAGATTTATGAATAACACATAGTAATCATAAATCATAAAGGTAACACGTGGCTTCTATAACATACTTATGTTGTATATTTTATAGCCACATAAGGAGTTACATTTGGAATACCCATCAATGTATATTCTCTAAATCTCTTAAAAGAAGTATTCACCTTTACCTCTGTCACGTTACCTAATTCTTTAGAGAGATATTTCAGGCTCACCCTCCCTAGGTGTATCATGGAACCAACCATATAAATAACAATGCCCAAGAACCATAACATATTCATAATACATAAAACAAATATAAAGGAACGATAAAATTTCCCCATTTTATTCACAATATATCATTTAAATAAATTTATATAAAAGATACATTATTAAAACCATTTTCAATTCCAAAATTCTTAATAGAGTATATGGTATTTATTTTCATTTTAAAAACATTTTGGCTTGTTATGGATGCCAAAGATCAAATAATACTCGTGGCGGTGGAAAAGTCCATTGTCATCTCTTACATTAAAAAGAAACATTCTTTTTTCATTTAGTAAAATGACCCATAGAAAGTTATTACCATTGAATGAAATAAAAAGTAAAAAAACTTTCTACGCTGTATAAAATAAATTCATGTATAAAACAAAATATGCCTCAATTAAAGAAGATTGAGATGATGTCCATTTCCTCAGGTCTGAATTAAACTGTTTATTCTTTAATCTCATAAATAATAAACTAAAGTAAATTTCTAATTGTATAAGAACATTTTTTATGTGTATTATTCATTTTATTTAACTAATTATAATGTTATAAACATTATGTAACAATTTATGTTAATAATGGTCATTTTGTTGATATTTGGTACTTTAGTCAAAAATGAACTTCTTAGAATTACAAGTTATTCATGTTATAAAAAGTCCATTATCTCCAGAATGGTATTCATAATTTAGATATCATATATATAAAATATATACAGTAAATAAAAATTTATTTATAATATTACATTACATTTGGAGGTAAGAAATTAAACGCACCGTTCATGGATACGGTAAGTCGTACGTAAGCTTGAACGCTGGTTTCATTTATATTTTCTATTTAATGGAATGAAAAAATAATGATTCATAGGTATATTATAATTCTTGTATAATATCATATTTAATTTCAATAGCTCCATC
The DNA here is from genome assembly GCA_963277665.1 of Viscum album. NCBI lineage: Eukaryota > Viridiplantae > Streptophyta > Magnoliopsida > Santalales > Viscaceae > Viscum > Viscum album. The sequence continues at coordinate 2,110,139,632 of OY728119.1, read as the reverse complement.
CTTTATATGATCGACGTATGGCATGAATGAGTCAATTACTTTGATGGGGTGTAGCCTGCACTTCCTCAAAGGAAATTATCATGTTTACCCATTATGGAAACCATAAAGTTATTATATAAATGAAAAATATAGAAGAATAGAGAAAATATAAATATAATATATATCACATATAAATAATGTTCCATCACAATGGCCACAATAATAGGTTGTAGGAGTAGATCGAAAAATCATCATTTTGTGAGGAAATAGTTAGTCGTACAAAGAAACAGAGAGGTCATTACACGTTAGATGGAGGTGTTTGTAATTTTTGTTCTAATACTTCTCAAAAAAAACCTTTTGTATTTAAAATAATTTCGTTGTTATAAAATAATGGAATAAAAAGAGTTCTGTGATTTGCAGAAGTAAAATAAATGAAAAGAACATAAAAGAAGGTGTTACCTTTAAATCAGGTAACTCCCTTTGGTTTGAACCAAAAGGATTTTTTGAAGTGCCTTCTACCTTAGGTAAGGACACTATGTTGAAGAGAATGATATTGATAGCTTATTTGGGAAGTGGTTGGAAGACCCAAGTGGCTTGAGTGGTGTGAGTAATAGGTTAGAGTTGAGGTATTTTTATAAGGGGTTCTCTTTATGAATGTTAGAAATATTATTTTATTATATAATGATTTTCAGTTTTTAAAGGTCCAAACATATTAAAGTCAAAGATAAGATAACTCTTGTTGAAATAATATCATCCAATAATAATTGTAAAGTTTTTGGATATTGGTTCAATTTTTATAATGTTATTTATTTAAATCATTCATTAATGAGGGAAACACTGAATCATCATTGTGTCAAAAATAATTTTATTTATTTGATGTGTAATAATTATAAATAAAATTTCATGATGTTGGAAACATTAGAATATTTTTAATTAATATTTATAGTCAAATATATCAATTATATAACCCCACATTAAAATTTATTTGTCACAATAATACATGTTTATGATATTTTTATTTTTACTTGAAATACAAAAGTTATTAATATCATTATCTTACACAAGAGGCTATTAATGGCCAAGAGTCTCACAAAATGATTTTCTTCATCAGCCATTACTCATCCAAAAAGGATAGGATAACTTTTAAGGTAATTTTATATTATTATAATATTTTTTTTACCCCGAATTACCCTATTTTCCATTAACCATGGCAAATGAATGTCAAAAGATACTATTCACCAAAAAATTATTTTCTTTTTATTGAACCACATATCACTAAATAATAACAACCATGTATGTCAGATTATTGAAATTATAATCAAAGAAGTGGTAAAAGTTTATTTAAATGAAGAAGTCAGTTTTTTGACTACTACTCAATGTTTTCACTATTCAACACAAATTGTAGGTTTTTAGAAAAAAAACAAAAAATTTAGCCTAATCTAAATTTTATATTATGGCTTAATAAATGATTTCCATTTTACGAAATTAAAAACATAGATGATGAATTAATTAATTTAAAATTAATTTCTATTTTCAAAACAAAATGTCATATTTTTAAGAAATAATAACTGTCAAAAGATTGACAGTTGTTTATGTTCAATTACAGTGTAAAAATAATTCAAATGTCTAAAATTTGATTAAATGGTAAAAATATAATATAAATAAACTTTAAAACCAATTATAAAGATAATTTATCCACATATATATATATATATTATATTAAAAGTTCTTTTTGAATTAAAATACAGTATTTTTTATTATTCATTAAAAAATGAAATTTATCAGAAAAATAACAAAACATTTCCAAAATAAATTTCAATGTTGAGATTATAAAGAAGAATTTTATTTTGTCAAATAAGACATATAAATGGGGCTAAAACAATATTTTAAAAACGTTCCCCATCAATAGGCGGTGAATTTTCTTTTTTAAAAATATTAGACAATTTGTGCTTAGAATATGATTCATTCACATTTTAAGCCTTTAACATTTATTTTATAAATGTAAAAACATTTAACAAACATGTACAATTATATATTAGTTAGTTGTATTCAGTCCAACCAAAACAATAACTAGGCTTTAACTACCTTTTAAAATAATATTATTTTATTATTTTTCTGTCTGACTCAGCATTGTGTGCAATATAAGATTTCAAAGAAACCCATTATTATAAAATGGGTACACCATCAAAAAGAGCATCCTATTTAAAGTAAAATTAATATTTAATTCAAAAATATTAACAAATAAGAAATTTTCATATTTTTTATTTACCTGGGATGTTATAATTGTTGTGAATTTTATAAAATAGAATACTTTTTGGTGAATAGTATGAAATGAAGTTTTTTTTAAAATACGACATTTTTTGTGACATCGTCATGAAAATATTGTGATAAAAATATTTTTTTAAGATATGTAATAACTAAATAAAAAAATTACTTGTGTAGTATGGTACATAATTAATTTTAAACATCAAAAGTATATTTGTTTCTTGATAAGTATAAAAATCATTGTTAATGTCAATGTAGTTCATGCGCAGTGCTGAAAATGAAAAAATTGGTAATTTATATACAATAATTGAGTGCTAAATATTATTTTCCTCACTTAATTGTTAATTATTAAATATTAATTATCTCTTTTATTATTGATTTAAAATTTTAGTGTTATCTGAAATTTGTATTATCCAAATGTTGGTACAATTCTTGTGATGAAAAAAATACAATATAACAAATTTAAGAAGGTGTCTTGTTATGTTTAAAAGATAATATACATAATGAACGAATTTAGAATTTTATATTGAACCTAATTTATTTATTTTTATGGTAGTATTTCTTTTTTAATTTTTATATATCATATAATTATTATTGATTCTAATGAAATGTGGATGTAGTGCTTATGAAATAATAAGAAAATTAATGAAAATGTTTTCAATTAGAATTATAATAATTATTAAATGACCCATATTTTTTCTAAAACATAATAAATAATTAATTTTGGATAATTATCTATTTTTTATTCCATTTAAGGAAACTTTTGAGACATAATAGTTACTTTAAGATCATTATAATATTTTATTTAAAAGTAATACATGGTGTTCACACTATAATGCTTAGTTTATATAAAATAAAATTTGTATGGATCTTCCTGAGTTTTATTTAAAAAATAAAAATATTTGGAAGTATAATAATATTAATTTTCTCATAGAATTATATTTTTTATTTATTATTTTTTGCAAAAAATAAAAACCATAATGGCCTTCACAAAGATGATGTAGTTTTAATTTGATTAATCAATAATTCAAATTTATGATATTAAAAATATTAAAATAAATATAATTTTCAATTTAAAACTAATGCACAGATTCTATAGATGAATATGAAATTTCCATTATATAATATTAAACTTTATTTTATTTTAAAAACGTGTTTTGATAGGTTCAAAGTATTATTTATGAATAGATTTTATCTTGGAAAAAAATCATTCATAGAATATTTTGTTAAATTATTTTAAAAATATACATTGAACAAGGCCCAAAATGATATGATTCATTAGACACTATAATCCCATTTAGTTTTATTCCTTTTTAAATTTCTTGAAACATATAATATTTTTTATTTTAATTTTATTAATTTTGTGATTCCTTTGTTATCCTCTACCTCACATATAATAGGAGACTATTTTTCCTAAAATATTAATCACATTGAGAAATATTTTCTATCCATACTTTTCCAAATTTAATCCTCCATATCCCTTCACAAATTCGTGTACTTATGTTATAACAAAAATATCACTTCCAAGAGCCTTAAAAAGGATTTAAAAGAGATATTTTGAAGAGGTATTATTCATTCATCTTCTCTTTGAAATTCAATATCACTTATAAATTATCCCTATCATTTATTAAATGATTAATGACAAATACAGTAACATATATATACTATAATGTTTTTGTGTTAATTTTATATGCATCCTAAAATCTATTATTTTCTTCTATTATTCTTAAATAACAAAATCGTCATATGTTGTGTGTTAATTTACCCTCTTTGTGGATGATGCATTTCTGTTTCACAATACAATATTCCTTGGAAATTTAAATTAACTTGTATTTGTTAAGAATGATTCAAATATATATATATTTAATCAATTTTGGGTTATTATTTCTTTTTTTAAAAGAAATTCCATAATAAAACAACCTTTGAAATCACTAAAGGAATGTACCTGAAATAATGGGAATTAGAAAATATTGATAATAAATGTGTCGAAAATTGTATAGAAATATTATGTATGGTATTATAAAAATTAATTTAATTATTTAATAATAAAATAACACCATTCCAACAATATTACAGGAGGTTTGAACACATTTGAAGGAAGTCAAACCAGTGGTAAGGTATATCTTAACTCAATTTCCTTTCATTGAGTTAAACAACAATGTCATTGGTTTGGTCATTCCCGAAATATTTGTAAATGACCTATGATTGTTTTCTACTATATATCCAATTTTATATTGCAGGTTTATTCTTTTCACATACAGTTATTTCATTGATTTGTCCTCAATCTAATGATATGTTCTTTCTTAGGGATTTTTTATCTCACTTTTAATTTCATGTCATTTCTATTGTTCACCACTTATTTCTTGAATTGGTGTATTATCTACATCAATATGCTATAAATTGACATTAATATATATATATTCATAGTATTTTGTTATTAAATTTTTGTTTATTAATTTTAGGTCATATGACTCAATTGATTACAACGTGGTAAGGGAATTTGTCTCTATATACATTTCATTGATCCTTAATTGGTATTTTTCATCTAATCATTTTTATATTGTGTATCCACAACTCATTTGAGATAATTTTTAATTTAATGTTGTTATTATATTATATACCCATATTCAGGTTTCATGGATATGATTATATTCTTAATTTGTAAGCGCTTTAACATACGGTGTTAATTTGGAATAATTTTTTAACTTTGGAAATATTGAGAAATTTGTATCCTCTACTCTATATGGATGCTAAGAAGGAATATTTTACCTATATTAGATATATTTATAAATATTTTTTTGGACTTTCCACGATGGTTGAGGTCTACTATATCCCCTCGATTCATCGACATGTCTCATGAGTCAAATGAGTTGGCAACAGACCCTTTCAGTTTGTTCCCAAAAATCAGATGGGTTTCTTCCCACATTCATAATATGTTTGGAGGATATAGTGGTATCATGTTCCGTATTCATGACGTCCAGTTAATAAGAATTATTTTTTTTCATTTTCATTTATTAATATGCTTGAGGTTTTCACTGTGAATATAATCTATAGATATAGTTTCAGACTAATTTTATTAACAGTGTGTCTCTTTCATTTATTTACCATGCCATATTAAATATACCAATTTGTTAAAGATTTACATATTTTTTATCCATGATTCTTCTATTTGCATCCCTTATTGGGAATTTTATCTCACCCCTTTCATTTTTTAGCTTCAATATGTTATGAGGAAGAGACTATTTATTGAGTTCTCATGTTGCAGTTTATTTGTTTTTATAATGTTTTCTTTTTTGTTTCCTTTCGAATTATAAAATGGGTTCCATGTATGTATCTAATTATTTCCAACCTACTAAAATTATTGTTCCATCAGTATTTGATTCTTTGTAATCATGAAAATGTGATAATGCAATGCACCAAATTCGGGCTACTGGGGATGGCTCATCACAATTGATATCTGAGGAAGTTTAGTAGAAACTATGGGAACTAGATCTAGAAAAACATTTTTCGTGAACATAACCCTAAGATAGACATTGATGACAAGAATAGAAAAAACACCAACATCTATTTTGATGTCATTATATATGAAAAATATCGAGGATGAAATTTATACTATGAAGAATACAACACCCAAATATTTTATGGAATCTTTCTCTTAAATACATTCAATTAATTAGACAGCTTATAATACATGCAATGTTGAGTCTCTGCAAAATAACAGTTTTTTATAAGAGATAGTTATAAAATAACCGTTAATCATAATTTCTTCCCTTCTCTTATTTGAATTTTTAAAAATGAACAAACACAGTTTCATTCAATAAGATATTTAGAGAGTGAAAGGATCAACATAATTTTTGATGAATAGTAACTTACCCTTATGAATAGTAATGTTACCCATATGAATAGTATGATACCCTTTGGAATAGTAAATCAACCCTTATTAACAGTAATGTACCCTTATGAATAGTATGTTGACCCTTATGAATGGTAATATACCTGTATGAATAGTAACTTGAATATTATTATACCCTTATGAATAATAATATGACCCTTATGAATAGTATTATACCCTTATGAATACTAACCTCACCCATGTCAGAAAAAATAAAATTTACATACCTTATAAATGAGAGTGAGTATTTTAAAAATTAACAATTAAGTATTGGTATTTTTATGAGAAATAAATAATGAATTGAAATTTTATAATTATTAGACTAATTTAAAATATGAATCATTTTCATAAATAATTTTCATGAATCAATATTATTTTACTATGATTATAAGATAATTTTTTATACACTAGTTAATTTTTTGATGTGTCATAAAATAAGTTATAATATTAAAATTGGTAATTTTCATGTGAATGATGATTTCAATTATATATTTAATTTAACATATTTATGAAATTAATTTGTAAAATGGATTTCCTTTTTATATTATAAATATAAAAAAATTGGTTTTGGATGAATTTTTGTGATTTTTATGAAATATTTTAATTTTTTTGAATAGTAAAAAATACAGTTTTTTTATTAAATTGTACTTTTTAGACATCTTCAGAAAATTATTGTGATATAACAAATTATTTGAAATATATAATATCTATATAATTTTATTTAAAGAGAAATATTTTAAACAATTATTTTATTACCTGAATTTTTTATTTTTCATGATATGTATAAAAATCATTGTTAATGTCGACGCAGTTCCAGTGCAGTGCTGAAAAAATCACAATTCATAATTTATATATATGAATTGAGGGGTAAAAATTATTTTCAAGAATTATTTGTAAATTATAATTTATTATTTATCTCTTTTATTTCTATTTTCAAATTTTAGTGTAATATAACATGATAATTATCAAACTTTCTATGCAGTTCTTGGGTAGGGAAAGAAAAGACCACATAAAAAATTTATGAAGATATTTTGTTATGTATTAGAGTAGATATACAAAATTAAATAATTTATATTATTATATTGAACTTAATTAATTTATTTCTATGATATCAGTTTATTGTAAATTTTTATATATAATATAATTAACATTAATTCTTATGAAACACTAATTCAGTTCTTATGTAATAATAAAAAAATTAAATAAAATGTTTTTAAATAAAATTATAAGAACAATAAATAACAAATATTTTATTTAAAACATATTATATAAGTAATATTGGACTATTAAAATTTTTTATTTGATTTGGCGCAACTTTGGACCTACAATAATCAATTTAAGACCTTTAGAATATTTTATTTAAATGTAAGACATGGTGTGCACACTATAAAGATTAGTTTGTATAAAAAATTTAATGTAGGGGTTTTGTAGAGTTTTATCAAATAAAAAATTATTTGGAAATATAATAAAATTATATTTCTAATAGAAATTTTTTTAGTGTTTAGAAAAATAATACCATAACGGATTTCATAAATATGATGTAGTATTAATTTTATTAATCAATAAATCAAATTAATTATTTTAAAAATATTAAAATAAATATAATTTTAAAATTTTTATTATTCCATGGATTCCATAGATGAATATGACATTTTCTATGATAAAATATAAGATTTTATTTGATTTTGAAACTTTGTTTTTATTGTCTTAACGTCTTATTTATGAATAGTATTTATATTAACAAAAAATCATGACGAAAATATTTTATAAAAATATTTAAAAATACCATTATTTTTTAAAAAGGAACTAAATTATAATATTTATTTGACACTATAACCCCATTTAGTATTATGATTTTTGGAAAGTCTTGAAACCACTAATATATTTATTATATTTTAATAATTTTAGTAATTCTTATGTTATCCTCCATGTCAATTATAAAAGTAGTCTCTTTATTCCAAAAATATAAATCACCAAGAGCATTCATGTTCATCCAACCTCTACCAAAGACCATCCTCCATATCCCTTAACACATTCATGTGATATGGTATATTAGAAATACCACTTCCTAGAGCATTAAAGAGGTTTTAAAAGAGATATTTTCATGAGGAAATATTTCTTCCTTTTGTATTTCAAATTATTTATCACGTATAACTTATCCCTATATATTATCCAATGATTAATGAAAAATAAAGTATCATATATATATTGGAATTTTTTTGTATTTATAGTATATGAATCATAAAATCTGTTATTTTATTCTATTATTCATAAATAACAAAATCATCATTTGTGTTGGGTAAATTAACTGCCTTTGTGGATGATGATTTTTTGTTTCACTTTAGCATAATAATGTGATTTATCAAATCAAATTTAATGGTTTAAAATTACTTATATACATATATGATATAAATGTGGGATTTTTATTTCTTTTTTACCAGAAATTCCATAAAAACGACCATTGAATAAATGAAAAAAATATAACTGAAACAATTGGAATAACAAAATATTGTTAATAAATGTGTCAAAAATTGTATATGAATATTATGAATGGTATTATAAACATTATTTAAGTTCATTAAGAATTAAATAAAACTTTTCAACCAAAATTAAAGGAGTTTGGAACAAATTTTTAGGAAGTGGAACCCGAGGTAAGGGATATCTTAACCCAGTTTCAATTAATTGAGTTAAACAACAATGTCATTGCTTTTGTCTTTCCTAGAATAAGTGTAAACGACCTATGATTGTTATACGTTGAATATCCAAATTTATTATGTTGTTTTATGTTTTTTATACATAATTATTTCATTTATTTTTCCCCAATCTAATGATACATTCATTGTAAGGGGTTTCTAATCTCACTTTTAATTCTGTGAGATTTCCATTGTTTGCCTCGTATTTATTGAATTTGGTGTATTGGGTACTAAAATTTGATATAAATTGACCTAATTATATTTATATTCATGGTATTAGGTGATTAATTTTGTGGTTATTAATTTTTTTACATAAAAATAAATTAATTACAGTGTGGTAAGGGACTTTGTTTCAATTTACATATTATATATACTTACTCGGTATTGTGCACCAAATATTTATTATGTGGTGTATTCATTTCCCATTTGAGATCATTTTATATTTTAATTATTAAATATATTATATATCCATATTTTGTTTTCATGGATTTGATTACTATCTTAATCTATATACCCATTTAAATATGGAGTTTATTTGGAATTTTGTTTTCACTGTGTAAATATTTATGAATATGTATCCACTGTTCTATACAGATATTTAGAAAGCATAGTGTACTTGTTTTAGATCTATTTAAAATGAATTATTGGGAACTAAAGTGAATGGTGGAGCCTAATAAATCCCCTCGATGAATCGATTTGTCACCTTAGACAAATTAGTTGGATACAAACCCTTTGAGTTTGTTTCCAAAAATCAGATGAGTTTCTACACATAGATTTAAATGGTTTCAAAGGTATAGTGATATAATGTTCCAGATACATGACTTCCAGTTAGTAAGAATTCTGTTTATTCATTTTTAGTTATTTCAATCCAAGACGTTTTAAATATAACCAAATCTATGGATTCAGTTTCCTTCTATGATTATTAATGGTGTGTTTTCTTCATTTTCTCACCATCACATATTGATTATGTAAATTTATTTATGATTTAGTTATTATTGATTCATTCTTATTCTATTTGTAACCATTATAGAGAATTTGAGCTCACCCCTTTCCTTTTTTACCTTCAATTCATTATGAGGAGGAGACTATTTAGTAAGTTCTCAGGGTTTCATTTTATTAGTTTTTGTTAGGTTTTGTTTTTTGATTCCTTTAAAAATTTAAAATGGGTTCCATGTATGTATCTAGTTTCTTCCAGACTACAAAACTGATCATTCCTTTGGGATTTGACTACTTGTAACCATTCTAATGTAATAAAGTAATGCACTATCTCCAATACTCTATTGTCAGGGCATTACACTTATTCTATAATTATACCTTGTGGATATGTTCTCTAATATATGATTTCATAAATATATTGTCCATTTTTTATATTAATCACCCTCTAAAACCAACTATAGAAACCCAACCTTAGAATCCCAGTTCCAATGACTACTACCACTACATTGTCATGATTACAAGGAATCAAAACCCGATGAATCTAAATGTTTAGTATTCATCATTAAATAGTGACATAAGTGAGTCTTATATTAAAAATTGATAAAATAATAGAATAGAGTTGTTTTTTCTACTAGTATAAAAATATTTTTATATCTGGAAAATCCTTTCATATCATTATTAATACACTTAATAGAATCCTAGGGAATGAAAAAAACATGAGAGAGGTCATATTGTTAAGAAGGGTCTTGAATAAAAGAATTAATAATGATTCAATTGAAATATTCAATATAGAAAGGTAATAACTGATTACACCTTTTATGCTATCAATAATCAGAAAAAAAAAAGTTTATAAACAATTTGGAAAGGTAAATAACTAAAGTCATATGCCACTCAAAATAATTGGATCAAGAAAAATCAATATATAAATGAAATAAAATGAAACGCATTCAATTTAATTAATGAACTGAGAATGAAATGCATCTATATATATGTAAACTAAAAATCACATTGATAAATATTTAATGAATATAAATGAAAAAAATCATTAATTATTGTACTCCATATTTCTTGGTACATGGTATCCTTATCGTTATGAACTTTCAAAACATTGTTTAGAATTTTAGGTAAAAATATATATGGCTATCCAACTAACTCAACCCATGAGACTACTAATGCATCATTGGTATATCTATCATAAGGCTCCACCCATGTCATGCATATCCAAATAATTCCTCATAAATAGAATGGTCAATTTAATAATCTACCTTATCAAAAATTTGTATGCAGTACAAGATAAAGATTTATCAATATTTCCCTCGTTAGTCAAATAACCATAAAGTACAAATCATATGTAAAAATGGTATATGGTTCTCAAAATAATCATATATAGGATAAATGATATTCATATTTAGGGGAAAAATGTTCAATGGTCACTAGAGAATAAATTTTTCAAGGATAATAACAAAGAAATCAAGGAAATTAATTTTAATATTTTCCTTGGAGAAATGAAAAAACCATCCATGGGAAGAATAAGTATGGAATGAAAACAAAATATTCTATGTGGAGTAAAATAAAGGGTTGTTGTCATTGATGAATATAAATATTATAATTTCTTTTAAAAACCATTCATGAGGAAAATATCATTGTCATTATGTTTTTTCTTTTGAAAATAATTTTAATTGAAAGATTGTTTAAAATTTTTTATAAATGTTAACCTATTGAACATGAAATTCATTCTTTGACTAAATGATAGTGGGTAAATCTAGACATGTCATATAATGGTAGTTGAACATTTATTTTCACGATAACAAGGTTAGAAAAATACCATGATCATATAGAGACATGAAAATTTATTTAGAAACATTTGTTAAAGAAAAGGAGGAAAAAAATACATTAATAAATAATTATATAATTTCAAAAATATTTTTGAATTCCATTTTATAAAAAAATATTTTTATAATAGAGTATTTTTTTCAATAAAGGGGTAAATAATGATGGGTTCCCCTAAAAACATTTGGTAAAACATTTTGAGATCCAAAGAGTGGAAAAATGATAGAATCACCAATAAAATTTCATGAATATGTGTAGGATTAGAAAATTAATTTATCTGTTAAAAAATTATTCAATAATTTCCTCTTATGTATATTCATGTGTAAACAATCTCGGATGAAATGAGAAGGTGAATTAAACCCTTGAAAAGATTATAAAGTTAATGTGAGAATAAATCTATGATTATATTATGCTTGTCAAATGTTAATCCACATAAAACAAACCTAAAATAGATAAATATATAGTAAAAATGGATTGAATACAAAATCTCATATTATTAATGACAGTGAGGACGTAATAAAACGCAATAATGAAGAATAATGGTATGAAATTCTTTTCCACTTTTTTACTTTTAGGATAAAACCCATAGAATAAATAATTTATATTGAATCTCAAAATAACATGAAGGTAAAACAACTCATGATATATTATATTAAATTTATAATTACTTACACCACACAAAATATATATGTGGTGAATATGAAATTTATCACAAGGATGTAAAAATTGAGATGAAAATCTATTACCATGCATTTTCTTTTGGGGGAACTAACATTAAAATATTTTATAATGGTTATAAACATGGAAGTTACTTTTAAAAGAACCATAATAATATATAAAACTACAAACATAATCCTTTTATAATATCTTATTACCCTTTTGATAATAATAATTTATTATTTTCACTATTTTGGGTGTTAATTTGCTTGCTTGTTGAATTTGTTCATATTATATTAATCATGAATTAATAATATCCAAAATATTAACCATGATTTATTTAAAATTTACATAAATTATATATTTGTGTAAATTAATCCAAAATATTTAGATAAGAATATAAATTCCTCATTCCTTGAGAATGTAGGTCAAAGGCACGTATAAATGCTATTTTCATTTATTGAATATTTAAAATTATGAAAAATAAATGATACATGTGTATATTATAATTACAGTATCCTTTATATATATCATGTATTTTAAATATGTTTATTAAATCCATTATTTATATTTTCCTTGTATATCGAGAATGAATCACTTCATTTTGAGGAGGTGGTAGTCCACACTTTCACAAACAATATTATCGAATTCCCATAAAATGGAATGTAAAAAAAGATATTCATTATAAAAGAATCCAAAAATCATAATGATATAATTCATATCATATATGTCTGTCATATATAAACATCATTCCCACTATAATTCCTTAGCAAGAGTTGTGCTAAAGGAAAAACAGATGACATCATTTTGTGAGGCAGTAGTTTTTAGTAAACATAAATTTTAAATTTGTTCCCATTAATTGTATGTGTTTGAAATTATAGGTTGTACCCTTAAAATAAAATCATATTATTATATTTAGGATACAAGTTTTACTATATAATCGAGGAATAATTAGATCTTATGGGTGGATAAAGATAATAAAACAAAAGATATTATGGAAGGATATAACCTCTTGTCCTAGTAAATTAATTTGGTGTTCTCCAAAGGGCATACATAGATAGATTCAATCCCAATGTGAGTCTTCATGCATGAGGGGTGGGATATTTTGGAGATATTTCTAGGATATCATGGTTGAGAAAAATTATTCTGAGAGATGTGAATATGTGGGAGGGGTGAGTTCCTTTTTAGAGTGGAGGGTAAGTGTCGTTATTGTAAACATATGACAGGGGAATTCCTCCCATGTTTTCCCTATGAAATTTGTAACGGACCATAATTATATCAATAAAATTTTACCTTCTTATTATTTTTCTATATAGTATAAATCCCATAATATCAATTATTTAACACAGTAAAAACATTATAAATAAAGAATGAGTGATACAAAAATATTTTTTAATAAATTAAGGAACGTACCCAACAGAATAGTAACATGACATTTAGAGGAGTGATACGACCGTTAGTAATAATAATCCAGAAATTTGAGTAGTATTCTCAAAAATGAATTTATGAATAATATTTTAGTTTCTTATAAATATAAAAAACTATTTATTTATATCATGGAATATATAATTAATTTTTTCAAAAATAATATCTAAATTGTTTATATTTTTTAAAATTAATTAATATATAATTACAATTTTATAATTAATATAATTATATAAAATAAATTTATTTTCATAAAAAAGTTTCAAAAATTAATTTTCTATTTTCTTATTATTATTATATAATTTAATGAGACATTAATTGATTTTTCAAAATTTTTTAAAATATGTTATAATTCTAACATCTAAAATCATCAAATAAATGATGATTTTAATTAAAAATAATATTTTTCATATTTGTAATTTATTTTCATAAAATGGGATCCTTTTAATAATTCAACCACTCGAAAAATATTTAGGGTTAGTTTTTTTATTTTTTTTAGAGTTTATTTTTTTTGATAATTGTGAAATACATTAATTTATAGTATATGGTAAATAACAGAATTATTTAGTCATGGTTGATGTATTAATGATTTATGAACCCATTTTTCAAGCTCATATGCACTATTTATTTTATTTAGTCACATGAATCAACAGTATTTAAAGTAATGAGGGAAAACAAAAAACAAATGAATGAAATAATTAATAACACCCCTATCCTCCAATATAAATACTTACCATCACCTCCTCTTCTCCTCACACCTTAAAATCCTATAATATTGTCCAAATTATACAAAATACAAATCCCAATATTCAAAACCATGTTCAAGAGACTTTTTCTCAAAAAATACAAAACCTAATTAATCTAAGGAGGTTCTCAATGAGAAGGATACAAGAGGTAAAAATTTATTTCTTTTTCTTTTAATTAATTCTCAATTTATATTATTTTATTGTTCTCTCCTAACCTATAATTATCCCTATGACATGTTATCTCTAGTATATTTTATATTCTGTATTGTTATTGTGTTACTTGTGAAACACATCATCTTTTTTCTTCCCTCCCCCTTTTTTCTAAAAATGAAAACATCGTCCATGTTGTGTTACCTTATCGGATTCTAGGATTATTAATTTTAAAATTCTATTAAAACATTAAATGTGGGGAATAAAACCATTTTTTGGTTAATTATTATTTTAATATATAAATTATAACTTACATAATTCTTTGGAACTAGTATATATTCATAATTTAAATTAATAAAACCAATGTATTTTGTGCTTATCAAAAAAAATGTCAAAATATTATAAATGATTATCATTATCATTTTATCTAATGAATCATCCCTACATATTAAAAAATGATAAATAATACCATTTTATATTCTGTATTTTCTTTAATAACATATTATTTCAATTCTTGAAAACTATTTTCACATGACATTCCATACAAGTTTCAAGTAAACTGTTCATGAAAACCATTAAACAAACACTCCCACATTTTTTAGAAGTAAATACCCCCAATAAATGTCCATATTATATAAAAGAATTTATAGGGTCTAAATTATAATATAAAATGACTTTTTGAGAACTTTTTATGTTAATTTTTGCCTTATGATTCTGGCATAGTCTGTTGCTTGGCTAATTTTTCTCTCAATTTATGTACCTATTTTTAATAATGATCACATTTTTTTTGTTAAAAAAACTTATTTGACCTTATTATAAATTACAAATTATAATGATTCCAGATATTCAATAAATGTTTACAAATTTAAATAAAAAAATTGGTAGAAATTAATTTAAAATTAATCCCCTAGATGTGTCACAACATCAGGGTTTTTAACGAAAAAGTTTTGACGATTAAAATGTTTTTATAAAAAAAATTATATTGAAAATTAGTTCTAATTACCTAAATTGAATTAATTGAATTAGAATTTATATAATTATTTTTTATAAAAAAAACTAAAATTTTATTTAACTCTATAGATAGAATATACTAATAGAATGTTTTGAATTAAATTTCAGTATTTTCACTAATCATAAAAATAAAAATTCTTAAAAATATAATACAATTCCAAAAAAGTTAATTTTTATTTTCCTATTAAAAATAAGAAATTTATATTTTCAAATAAAAATTATTATTCTTTCAAAATTAATATTTAAAATTTTTTTCCATTATATGGTGGTATAATTTCATTTTAGATAAATTAATCTTTTTATTTATAAAATTAGGAATTTTCTTATCTAATGACTACTAAATATATAAATGTGTATAAAAAATTATATATTTAAGATATAATATATATTTTTTTAAAATAAATATTCAATAGTTTTTTTTAATTTATTAAGATAACATTTTGTTTGTACTATAGAGAAATATTTTTATTCGAAAATAGATTTCTTTATTTTCAAATAGGTCTTACATTATTTTCAATCTAATTGACAACCCAAGGTTTCATTTTTTATACATGTATAAATCATATTTATTCAATTTAGATAAAATTATTCATAACATCCATTCCAATGGTTAGGTGGTAGAAATAATATTATTTCAATAATGATATTAATAGTCTTTTTTATGTTTGGTAAAACATTGACTTGTGTCTAATGTAAGCTATCCGTGGAACTATAGAATACCGATAAGACAAGCCAAACCTAGTATTTCATGTACCAAAAGCTAATCTATGTGTTTTTTATTGAAATATTAAGTTTTTTTCATCAAACAATAAAAATAATGATCTTTTATATAAAAACTATATTTTGGGTTACATGAAATGAAAAATATCAAAAAAGAATAAATGAATTTGAAAAAAAAGTTATTCCTCCAGATTTCAAGATATTTCATTAGAAACACCATAAAATTAATTTATCCCAGAAAATATCACTTGGTTATTATTTTTTTAATATGTAAAATTTCATTTTGTAGATAACCACATCTTAGAAATGAATACTAATGATTTCTTTAGAAATGGAATGTTGTAACAATAATGGTCTCCCAAAGCAACCCATAAATACTTTATTACATAGGAGAACATATGTGGGATATGAAAATATAGACTTGGAAGAAAAATATAATTGTTATATTATGATGTATGGTTATAGAGAACATAGTTAGGAGAATGATAAATTTCACTTAACAATAAATCATTGATGATCTAAGGGCAATTAGATTCATTAGAAATGTAGGTATAAGGATAAAATTTCTGGTCTGATGAAATATTTCTTAAATTTGAAGTACATTCACCAAAATATACACTTAATTGAATTTATTCCATTCTATATGTACAATCTCACACCAATTTAAATTACCAATGCATCTTTTACTATAGGGAATGGACGAAAATTTTTCATTTATAAAGGACAAATATATCATGTTATCCAATCATCATATGAAAAATTATTCCCTATTTCATTTTTTATCCATCAAAAATGGTTATCATAGGGTATACAATATTCATAAATCAAAATATGTGGAGATAATGTTATAATCTCTAAAACCACATACTTTTTTTAACATAAACCTTTTTTTAAATGATTAACCAAATAACCTTTAGAATATATGGATGTCTAATACTTAAGAAATCAAGTCACCAAATTCATCAAATATAGAGTAGCATTTAACCCCCAAATATCTTAATGTATATCTTATCTATGACATACCAAATATGGGAATACCTTTATCGTGCATTCTCTTGAATCATGGTAATAACCTAAATTACCAGAAATTCATATTGAAATCACACATGTTTACTTATTCCAAATTTATTGCATATAATCCTGAAATCGAAAATTGTTTTGATCTTCATTAACGATAGAATATACCACTTGTCATCAAATATGTTATTTGTTACAAGGTAATATGTACCATTGAATTTACTTATTGATATCAAATATATCATTATCCAATCATCATTATCTTAACATAAGAAACATATTAAGGATTATCTTAATCTTAATCATGTTTTTTCTATAAACATCAACTATAAATTAAATCAATTTTCTAGTCCATCAAAAAATTCCATAATATTTTTATAAATACCAAACAAATAATACATAAATTTGAAAATAATTATATATTTCACCATTAATAAACATAATTATTGAATCAAATAAATGATCAAAATGATTATTCCACTTAATCATTAATCCATAATATAGATACCTCTTCCTTTTACTTAACACTGCTTTCTGTTCACATATCATCTATTGATACATCATCATCCACAATATAACTATTACTCATAAATCCTTTTTAATTTTGTTGGAAATTATTTCACTTAGACATCAATATTCATAATGACCATTCATACCATGCATAAATAATTTAACCCTTGATGGTGTATTAAGAAGGAAAATATTATCATGTATTATGTTAACCAAACTCATAATTTTTTATTTTTAGTTAATTTATTTGTGTACTTATTTTCCACAGACAAACAATATTCTTATTCCTCTAAGACATTCACTATGTTCATTATTTCCACATTATTAATATAATGTAAAATAAATCTTCTTTCTTAGATGGTATCTATTACCAAAAGTCTCCTTGGAATCCACCCTTTAATTCTTTGGTGAGTTTGAGTATTGGTTATGGTATATGTTGATTAACATGTTCTATAAAAACTGATTAGGCATGGTCACCACATCCTTCACTCTAGTGAAAAAAAATTTATCTTATCATTAGAATAGTTTCTATCACACCTATTGTCAAACATGTTCCTTATAGGTCCATCAATTGACTAAAATGATGAATCATAGTTTTTATATCACATATCATAGTAGAAAACTACATAATCATGAATAATTACATATAGAGTGAAAAAACGATGGATCCTACTTTTAAATCTATGAAACCTCATTCTTATCATTATATACATACCGAGACATATACTTAAATATATCCCAAGGGATCTCAATAAAATATTGTCATCCTAGTTTCCAAAGGATTATAAAAACATTCCTTTGGTACTATCATTAGTGATGATGAATTAAAATACATGTATATTACATCATTTTAGATGAATATTATACACATAGTAAAAGTACATTCCAAAGGACCATATTAGTTTAGTGTCCTTGGAACCATGTAATAGAATCTCATAACTCAGTGAAAGATCTCTTGTACTTCCCACAAATATACCCCTCTTTTTTAATTATACTTAAAATCATTCTCTATGACCTAGGGAATGAGGACATAAGAAAGTGGTGAGATTATATGCATAGTAAGGGTAAAAAAATGATATGTGAACAGAAAATAAGTGTTTGAGAATTTTATGATACAATTTGATGATCATACCCTACAAATCAATGTTTATATACCTGAGAAAAGAAATGAATTGGAATCATATAAGTCATGAATCATAAGTTAATTAAAGGGAATAATACATAGAAGTGTAACATAACATTAAGACATTGAATTTGTGGTATAAACATAATAGTTTAAATTTTTTTCTATAGTTTTCAAGCCATCACTACAAATGAAATATATTTTGGATGGGTTTACTCCCCTTACCATCTTGGTAGACAGTTTAACTTCCTTTGACCATCTTAGTAATCAAGGTTCACTCCCAATACCACTTAAGAATAATAAGTCCTTTACTGAACTAATTTATCACTATATTCCATCCTCGTCTACCTCAAGAGATATATATAATTAACTAATGCATTATAGGGAGATATAGTTCACCCCCATCTCATAATGAAATCATACATACGTGATGGAAATGTTCATAAAAATTTACATATCATAACCCATGAAAATAAATGGTTATCAAAAACATGTAATTATATCATTAACCATGAAAAAAAGAGACATAATTGCAAAAAAATTCATCAAATAACAAAACATGAATGTAGTCTGTTTTAAAAGAATATAAACCATGAAAGAGAAATGGGTTTCATAAAATCCATACATCAAAACATATACCAATTATAGAAAATAATTTATTTTAACCACTGGAATATTTCCATTGAAAATGAATGTGGAACACTAATGGATTTCATTTCAGAGGGAAAATAATATTTAAATATCTATTAAAATACATTCTTCAGTAAAATATCCATTATTATATGAAAAATATATATTTCTAATTCTTATATCCTATTTAAAACATTTATCCTTTAAATCATATTATGGAATCTTTAAATCTTGTTGAATACATTTTTATTTGAATATATCCAGAAAAAATTATTAGTGAATATTTGAAAACATTTTTAAAACCTATTACCTTGAAAAGATAAGAAAAATAGATAAATTTTTTTGAAAACACCTTTACATAATTTTTTTTTAAACTAGATTTCATTTTGAGAAAATTTTCCTATTACAAATTAAAAATATTCTTCAAAACCTTTTTGTAAACATTTCAATATAAATTAACATAAATAATAATTAAGTATGTATGAAAATGTTAAAAATAAATTTTTCAATGCAGTTGATTTTTTTAAAAAATTAAAATATATTTTGAAATTATTGAAGTACTTTCAATTTTTTGTAAAAAATAATGGATGCTTTTAAATCAATTTAAAACAAGTTTTAATAATTAAAAATTTATTTTAAAACAGTTATCTATGATATATACTTTTAAAATAATTAATTTCCAAAATATTATGAAAATAACTTCTTAGAAGGAATCTTTTTAAACATACAATGAACGAATCAATTGATAGTTTTTTCATTGTGGCGGATATATCTGTATATGTTAAACATTCTTTTTGTGCCTTAAAATGTTTAACAAAGTGACTCGATTATAAAATGAAATGATGATTCCTTTTTTTAATCCCTTTTGGTTTAAAAGAATATCTTTTGTAAATACGTCCCTTAATTATCATAGGATAATAGTAGATAAATTTTTGAAATCAATTTTAGAGAACATAGTTTTGAAGGAACATAGATTTATGATTGAAGATATTGATAATGTTCGATAATTATAAAAACATTTCCTAAATTTTATTCTGTACCAAATAGTGGAAAAATTTTACCAATACATAACTATAACTAGAATATTGATAGGGTATGAAAATTCTTAATTTTTCATGAAATACATACTATAATATTTCATCATTGAAAGCATGATCATAAATAATCACAACAAATGATGTGATTATTTCAATAAACTCTTACCACCTACTAACATTGAATCGTAATCCCCAAGTAAGAAAATTAAATTAGAAGAATCTTATAATAATATTAAAATAATTATATTAGTTATATAACATGTAAAATGATATTATATTCACCTCTTAAATAAATATTGGTTCTTTAACAAAACATTTTCCTCTATGAAGACAAATTGAGACCGAACTACCCTAATTATTTGGTATCTTTGGAACTCTAAAACCCCATGAAATAGTGATAATAAAATACATTAAAATAAAAAAAATGTAATTATAATAATAAAACAATACATTATCTTGAAACATGCACACAACATATTGTAAAATAGTAGGTGAACATGGCTTTTGTCTCACAGAAAATAATATTGAGATGATAAAACCCTTTTGTCCTAATATTATTTATATTTGTTCAAACCTCATATATTAAAATAATATGTTTATTATTACATGAAAATCTATATTATTTATATGGAACCATATATTGTTTGAATATGAATTTATATAACTTTTTTATAAACAATTATGTGTTGACGTTACATTTTTATTATTGTATGCATTGTTTTTTCGTATAGGTTTTGACTTGTTATTCTTGATAATCATACATAGATCATAGTTTAATTATTTAAATAATTTAAGACAATATCTTGGTATCATATATATTAATTATATATATATATATATATGAACAATTATATATTAGATATATTTTTATGTAATGGAATACACCGTTCATGGAGACGGTAGGCCGTACATACACATTAATTTCATTTCCATTTTATTAACATTTTAAAAGAAAATAAGTAAAAGAAATATATATATATATATATATATAATCATTAAATTATAATTATTTTTCATATATATCATATATTTTCACTAAACAAACCCTTAATTCATTCTACGTAATGTTTGAATGAATCACATCACTTTGGGGATGCGTTATTCCACACTTCGACAAATGATGTTATTGCATTTATACAAAATAAAAAGCATGAATTTGTGAATTATATAATATTTAAAGAAAAACAATATATTATATATATCATATATATCATATAAAAACATATTTTACATCATAATTCCAAACCATGTGAGGTGGTAATGGAAAAAAATGAACAATATCTTTTTGTGTGGTGGTAATTCTCTATACATAAGAATGGTAACTTCATGGCCCATTGGAAGGATCATAGATTATGTATAGATATAACACCTATAATAAAAACATATAAGTATGTTTAATATTCTTATGTTATTATATGAGAATGGAATTAGAATATCTGAGATTTTGGATAATGAAAATAAAACACTGTAGCTTGAGGAAGTAGGTTACCTCTTTATTGGGTAACTCATTTTGGATTGTAAAGAAGGGCTTCTATGGAAGGAATTATGGGAAAATGATACCAATAAGATTATGTTACAGATTTTTGGATCTTATTGGATCATATATTTCGTGATAAAATGGTTTTTATAAGAGTGAATAAGCAGTATGGGTGAGTTTCTATTTATGTTGGAGGAGGGGAATTCTTGTAAATTTTTCAAAAGGGAATTCCTCCCACAATTTTCCCATGTAAAGTAGATCAAATTATGTTAAAAATTCAATAAAGCATAGTATAGGGTAGAAATAGGAACATAAAATGGATTTTGGGGAAGTTTATAGGTCATTTTGGGTCATAAGATTAAGGATTTGTCCATTGTTATTCTAATGTTTCTCTTAATAGATTTAATTAAATTTAATCATCGTCACTGATAATTTTGGTAAAAAAATAAGTTAACCTTATTATAAATTATAAATTATTATGATTCAAAATATTTAATCAATTTTTCCCAAATCAAATAACATAATTTCTAGAAATGAATTTAAAATTAATCTTGTAAATGTGTCATGAAAAAAAGTTTTTAAGCGAAAATGTTCAAAAACCTGAAAAGTTTAATAAAAATTTTCAATGTATAATTGATTCTAATGAATTAGATTATATTAATTTATGTAAATTTATTATAATTTTGAAAATACTAATCTAAAATAAAATTTTACTAAAAAATATATTACTTGAAAAAAAATTTGATTTATAATACAGTGTTCTTCACTATTCATCTAAAAATGAAACATCTCAAAAAATACCAATAATTAAACCAAATATAATTTTTACATTATTCATAAAAATGTATTTTATTTTACAAAAAAATTATAATATTTCCATAAATTATATTTAAAATTGGTTCTCCGTTAAAAGGCTGAGAAATTTTGTTTTCAAAAAATACGTGTTTTTAGTCATTAAACTTGATTTATTCTTATCTTTTGGAAATCAAATATTTTGAATGATTATAAAAAACTTTTTTTTAAATATATGAAATATAATTTATGTTTATGATATTGGTAAAAAAATATTTTGTTTAATTTATTTGGATAAAATGGTGTTTTTACAAAAAGAATTTTTTTCTTAGAAATAGAATATAATTATTTTAAAATATTTATAACATACGTTTCTAAAAAATATATAAACAAAGGACTCATTTTATATACACATTTAAATTATATTTTTAAAATTTTCTTAATAAATGTTTTAATAAACATCCTAATGACTAGTTTCTAGGTATAACAGTATTTTAAAAATATTATTATTTTATCTTTTAGCTTAGTAAAACTCATCCTTACTTGTAAGGAAAGATATCAATATAACTCATCATTTTTTTAACAAATCCATATATAGTGTGGTGAGTAATACAATATAATCTAATTTCTTCATGTAGTTTATGATTCACTTGGTTTTATTTGAAACAGAATGAAGTCAAATTTCTTTATATAAAAACTATATTAAGTGTGGTATTAGATAAAAAGTATCAAAATTATTAAATGTATTAGAAATAATAATAATTCAAAAAACACAGGCTTTTACATTTCATCTTATATATCATAATATATAATTTCTAGTTTTTCCTAGGATTGGTATCAAGGATAATTCCACTAGATTGTGGTGGAATCATTCATATAAGAATGGGATTCTATGTTTCCCATGTAGGGGACATCTTTAGTTGATGTCTATATGTTTTTACATAGTGATCCTATGGATGTATATACTTCAACAATATTTTTTTATGGATTTTATGAAAATTTAATTTAATTATAATATTTTTGGTGTTATGTGTGTGTTATTTTTCCTATATTTTATATTATAATTTTTTACTGGCCTTTAGAGTGTTGTTATTTACAGTTGGAATGAGATAATATGAACTAGAGATAAGTTAGAAATATTTTTATAGTTTTTTAAATTTTATTTTATTTTTAAATTTATAAAATTAATAATAAAGTTATTATAATTTTTTTTGGTTATTTTATAATTTTATATAGGTTCTCACATCTATGAGTGATGATCGGGTTGATGTAGATAAGATATATAATGCTTGGGTTGAGCTGTTAGGATATGATTTAGGTGGGCCCAGAATATTCCCTATGGAATTTATAATGATCTTTATATGCTTGGGATCTTCAAGTTCACCACAAAGTGTGTTTCCATTTTTATTTATTAAATTTTTTATTAATTTAAAATCAAATTTGATATTTGTACTAAACTCCCTGAATAATATAAAAAACCACTTAGACTGCTATAAATGTATTGTATTGGCATTAATGCCTCAAC
Source organism: Viscum album (assembly GCA_963277665.1). Taxonomy (NCBI): domain Eukaryota; kingdom Viridiplantae; phylum Streptophyta; class Magnoliopsida; order Santalales; family Viscaceae; genus Viscum; species Viscum album. The sequence goes on along the minus strand of OY728119.1, from coordinate 2,110,115,217 downwards.
TTTTGATAATTGGGATTAAGACTAAATATGATTTACTTGGGACATTGATCCTTGTTGAGGGGTGTGTATGGACTATGTATGCATTAGTGGTGCTATAGTAGGAACCTTTTGAAACCATTAAATAGATATGTGACCTGACATGAGTGGAGAAGCCTGGTTTTTCCATTTGAGGATCCTTGTGAAAATTTAAATTTGTTGTCATATTGAGTTCTTTAGGATGAGTTGGATACACTAGTACAAACTATGGAATCAAATTTTTCTATGAGGAATCTCTAGTGTGTATCCTATAGGGGATTAACTATTATAAATTCATGGGTAAGTAATATTTATAATTCTTTCAAATATTGTGATATACCCCATGACCTGACTTGTTTTGTAGTGACTTGATAAACAACAAGGACCTCAAGTAGGCTTCTTACACCCATGTAATGATGTAAGGGACCTATGTAGCAACAAAAAAATTATTTATCTTGTGAGGGATTGCATGGGAAATGTTAATAATGTTTTTATGTGTCCTAATAGAACTTGAACCCACACTTATGTTTTAATTGGATATAGTCTAGTAATTTTTATTTGAATAAGATTTTAAATGATAGGCGTTGAAGACAGTGGAGGCCCTAATGAGGGTGGATTCCCCTGGTATATGTGGTTTAATTATTCTTTCTACATCAAATATAATTGGAATGGAAACATCCCTTAGAAAGGTATTTATATTATTTTATATGGAAAATTCACATTGTGTGTAGTTTATTTTTATTATAAGGATGATAAACCAAGTATGGAGGTTCATGAAACTAAATTAAACTATAATAGTAAGTAGTTATGTGATAATTACCTAAAATCACATATAATGGAGGTATATTATACTATTTTTTCGGAAATGATGGATTTAAAGCTAGGTCTATATTAGGCCCATGAAAAGGATAGATCCTACAATGTTCAAAATTCTAAGGATTGTGGGGGCTTTGTTGGATGTGGTAGATTCTTGCACACTGCTGGGGCTCAATAACATGGAATTGTTCTATATAGGGATTGATCATTACAATAGATTTTATTTGAGAAAAATGAATTCCCAATGTCATTTTAATGTATACAGGGATGATTTTTCCCCATGGTAATTATCACAGAATATGGATGGAGAAAGTCCCTTAGGTTGTTATTATAGGTGGAATAATCATCATGATATGGTCATAGACACTTTAACACTATCCAATGTGGGTATAGTCAATCAGGATTATATATTTTATGATCCGTTATAATTTACTATTTATTTATTCATTATTTGTTAATTTATTTAGATAACATCTCATGAATAAATCAATAAATTTAATTTTTTTATGAGGCCCCTGTAGTGGTTCCCTACTAAGTTATATTGTGAAAACCTTTTTGGGATGTCATTTACCTTGGGTACCGGAGTAGACTATCACTTTGTTATATGTACATGTTTGTTAGGTGATTATGTTTAACATAAATGATCAGAATATATAGGACAGTAGAAGTCATCATGATTCAAGGATTAGTAGCGGGAGTTATTCTTCATAGAATTTTATTTTCTTCTTTATTCATGTGTCCTTGATCAACCCAATGAGAGATCAGTCTTGTATGATTACCATAACCATTCCATAAATTAATTACATTTCATATTGATTTATAATATCCTACTTATTTCCGTATTATAATTGAATTCCATATTATCAGTGTTATTTTTTTATTTTTTATAATATTTAACAAAAGGACATTGGTGGTCTAGTATCATCATAGCACCATCCTATACCCTCAATATTAGTTAAGGGACATTGGTGTGTGAGGAGGTCCATATATGGTCTTATAGATCAATAAATAAGATTATTACTTATAGTGATCCATATCCTGATGTTACATAGGTGAAAATGGTCTAGATTAAATTATCGATCTCTTGTAACTACATTGAGGAGACTTTGTGAACTGAGTAAAATACTAGATCTGGTTCCTGAGTTAAAGGTCTCCCCATTTTGGAATCCTAGTTCAGGATGTGGTTTCATTGAGGAGAAAATTTACAACTATGAGGTCAAATAATAATATGTTTGGTATATGTCCAATGATTTATTTTATTAAAATTTGTGTTAACATTAATTGGTTTGATGTTTTCTATTGTGACGATGACATTAAATAATGGAAACATATACCCATTATTCCCTTTATGATCTTGTATATTTTTAATTTAAAACTAGGAAAGGAGAAACATAGAAAGAATGTGTGAATAAATGGATTAAATCATGTTCTTAAATTCTATCAGTGGTCCTCCTCTTTCTTGTAGTTTTTATGTTTCCTTTTTATGTGAATGATTATATAGGAAGCCATGTAACCATTAGTAACAACAATATATGTGTAAATCCATTGAAGATAGTGCACGACGGGATGACAAACTAGGATGAAGAAACATGCTGATGATCACGAAAAACATAATGGGGATGGTTAGTAGGTTATGTACCACAACAATAGTTAATAGAGAATGTGGGGTGGTGCTTCTGGAATGGGTGGTTGAAAAAAGTGAATAGAATTCAAGGCAGTGGAACCTAGGTATTCAAAAAACCATTAAATTCAACTTATTATCTTTAAATATATTTTGGTTATCCATTAATTTTTTTCTAGTGGAAACAAAACCACTAAGTCTATATTATGATAAATACATTCATGTCAAATTCCATATATTAAAATCAAACATCCAACTTTCAAATATTGGTTATATTATGTTGGAAAAATTAGTTATGTGGTATCCTCTATAAACATTGAGTTTTTAAAAATCAATTTCCTATATCCAGATATTCAATCAACACCAATAAATATCCAATAAAATAAATAATTTTATATAAATAATAACAAAATATCCTAATCTTGTATGAAACCTAAATTATGAAATTAATTTTCAATTTTTTATATGATGTATATATAACTTAATTTTTTAAAATAAAATCACAAAAAGGATTATAATCTAAAATATCTATCTTAAGAAATTATAAAAAGTTTTTGAATAAATATATAATTTCACAATATTTTCACACAAATTGGAAAATATTAAATAAATAGAATATAATAATCAGTTTTGTTACTTTATATGAATTATATAACTTAAATACAAAAAAAATCACAATAACACAACATAAGAATCAGTTACATTACAAAATCAATATTAAAATCTTTAGAGAAAATCATAAAATCTATAAATTGAAATTATAATTCATTAGAAGATCATTTATGATAAGAATACCACTTTGAAAACTATTTCCTTAAAATGATAGGTCAATATCAATCCCATTTTAATTAATTGATCGACATTCCATATTACGTTTAAAGCACTCAAATTATAATTAAAATCATTTTTCCTATTTTATATAACTTATTCGTAAAATATTTTCTAAGTTCACAATCTCAAGTATTTGGAAAATCATATGTAATCAAAGAATAGTGGAAAAAAATTAAAATTTTATTCTATTACATATAATCAAATTAAAAGCATTAATTTATGGAAATAACCCTTCCTAACAAATAAAAGATACAATAATAAAATATTTCATAAATCAATTTAAGAGATTTATACCACCTACCTTAATTATAGTCATCTTCTATTATAGTATGTCAACTTCAGATATTACTACATACCCTAGAAACCCCATATGGAAAATATATAAAATAAATAATTTATACCAATGCTAAATCACATAGAATCTAATAAATAAAATTATGTGAATAAGTAAAAGGGATCTTATATAACTATCTTCCATGAGGGAAGGATCAATTTAACAACCAAATACCAACATGGGAATATGGTGTGTGTCTACAGGTGTAGGGAATACGGTTTCACTCACCTTGTGTGTGTCTATGAAAAAATGATGAGGGACTTATCCTATGACTATTATTTCATTTTTCACTAATAATAATATTGTTATATTATGTGTAAACTAAGTGATAACAATATTTGACCATAAATGGAACATCCATCTACTTGGAGATATAAAAATTCAATATAATCTATATATTTTAATTTAATAATTTTAAAAAATAATTTGAAATGATTAAAATATAAATCATTAATTTTCAGATATTTTTTTAATATAACCAGGAGTTTCCGATACTACTAAAAATGTTTTTAATCCATTCATAATAATAAAGAATTATTAAAAAAAATCCAAATATTTTCATTTCAAATCCCTAATTTAAATAAAAATAAAATAATACTAATTTTTTTAAAATTGTTGTTTCAGAAAGGATAAATGTAAAATATTTTTTGTTTAATCCATAAAAATCATTGAAATTGAATAGAATGAAGAAACATTCACCCACTATTATCCATCACCCATTATAATAATTTATTATTAAGGCATATATGTAAAATTGGAATAATCATAATTAAATAAATGATTTTATTTTCATTCATAATCATTTTTCATTTAAAAAATATATTCCTAATGTTTGTAAAAAATAAATAAATAAAAAACATCAAAAAATTTATAAAAATAGTTCATTTTAAATATAAATACTGCAATCACTTATAAAATTATTCTTTTAAATAAAATAAAAATTTTTATTTCCCTCCATCATTATTTATTAATCTAATATTTTATATAAGAAATATAATTTATTTTAAATTTATAGTTATCCTATAAAAATACACATGAATTTAAATAACATATTATCAAATATGATATTAGATATTTTTTTCAAAGAGAACATAGATTAAATACCAAAAATATAGTGTGGGTAGCTAAAAAATTTACAATATCACACTATATTTAATGTGAATATGAAAAATAAATTCAATCATATCCCCCCACATTTGATGATATGAATTCAACCTAATGTAGAAAATTAAATATGGGGGTGTGTGTGTGTGTGTGTGTGCATGATGTTGTGTATGTGGGTGTGGGCTCATGAGTTATATTTTTTTATTACTTTAATAAAAGAAGTCAAAAAATAGAATAATATTTTTATTCAATATATGAAAACTAATATTTATTTTCACTCTCATTCTAGTAATACATCTTGGCCAGTAGTGCATACATGAGTGACCCCAAAATCTATCCCCCAATAAAAAATGTGATGATGGAAAACAGTGCTGAAATGAATCTTCACATGTTGGATCTATTACCAAAAAAATTATTTAGAAAAGATAACTACTACTCCAATTAATTACATAACCAAATTAAACCAACCCTACTCCATATAATTTCATAAAAATAATGAAAAAATTGGAAATTAAATAGTAAACCACCATCAATGAAGATTATAGACATCATAAATACCAAATGAATCCCAAATGAGTAGTTATAGTCTATTTTGATCACCAAATCCAACCCATAGACCTGATAAACTGATATAATTTTATAGGGGCCAGTACAAAAGTATACATCATAGGTCCCCCCAAATCCACAAATTAATATGTACTCTAAGAATATAAAATCCCCAATTAAAATGTTTTTGAAATCAATTCATTACATAAATTAGTCTATCTACGTTCACAACCTCATCTAGGCTCACCTAATATGTATAACATTGAAGTAGTAAATATATATCTTGAGAGAAAAAAATATGGAGAATGGTACACATATTCTAATTTTACATTGAAAAAGTCACCCAAATGAAAACCTATAAAATTCGTGTTTCCCTATTACCTTAATAATTCATACCATGCATCCATGAAATGAAACCCAACCACATCAACATAATCAAATTAAATATTATGCATCATAAACACATCCACATCATGTGCGCATAATTAAATATAAAAGATGAGGGAAATTATAGGCATGGTAATTAATAACTATAGATCAATTATTTTCATCATATGTAAAATTACACAAGTAATTAACATATTAATTTTTATTATTTATATATATATACACTATAACCTTAATCTTCCACAAACTACCTATGCATGTACGTAATAATCTTGTACTACTAGAAAAAGTGTGAATAAACCTCATATGATAGTACATTGTTATTACAAAAAAATTTAACTCATACAATACAATGTATGGAAGAAGTAGTGGGATTGCGTGACAAGTAATCCATACATATACTCAAAAAACCAGGATATTAGTAGAACACCCAACCTGTAATGCAAAATATGGGTGTCAATAATGTTATCTAACTAGTATGGTCTACTTAATGAAATAGTTCATAGATGGAAGGGTTTATTATATTAGGGTACATCATGAAATTGTGATATGTATATTCCACATACATGAGGGTAAATTCTAATAGGGTGATATGTAAGGCTAGAATAATGTCTCTCAAGACACCTTCCATTCAAAGAGGCACACTACATTCCTGAACTGACTATTGTATGATTAACTAGAAATACATCGATACACATTACACAATAACCAAAACTTATTTGGTGAAATCTGTAAATACCTATAATTTCCATGTAATTTCATTAAATATACGGGAATAATAAGAGTCCGCGAAAATTGACGGCGCATGATTCTGAGGCCCAGAGTGAATGAAATGAATTTCAGAACATTTATTTGGGCACGTTTAGTAAATGTGTGAGTGGGTTTTCTTAAATTTTCTATCGTTGCATGGAATTGAAATCTGAGGGCACCATTGAACTCACAACGCCGGTATTCACTGAATAAGACCTTCACCTCGACGATAGTTGGTCGTGGGTGAATGTTTATTTTTGGGTTTTTTCATGAAAAGAATAAAATAAAATAAAGTGTGTAACATTTTATTTTGTTTTGTTTTGAAACTCCCATGAGAAAGTTTCATGGGTGGGGACCTCCTGAATTAACCTCCCATGAGAGGTAATGGTGGTGGGGAATACCCAAGCCTAACCTCTCATGATAGGTTATGGTGGTGGGAACCGTCTGAGGCTTAATCCTCTTGAACTCCCCTCTCAATAAAACAGAAACCTCTGAACTCCCTCTTTAATGTGGAGGAGCCTCTTGAGCTTCCTCCACATTAATTTTCCAACCCCATACATTAATATTGGAAACATGTGTGTGTGTGTGATGGCATAATTTCATCATATGTTAAATTATATTAGCACCTTGTTCTTTTGGTGGGAAAATGAGAAGGAGATAACCCTTTAAAAATCGTGGAGAATCCCATCCTTCAATGAAGAATTCTCTCATCGACAAAGAACGCCATCCGTAAAAAGAACAAACGAATGAGCCCGAGATCAAAGGAATGTGGCAGGTGCGACGAATTCCAATATCTTCGACTTCCTCCAACCTGGGACGTCTTCATCTATGATGAATCTATGTCTGTACTTCCTTCTCACACCAACGCTAATGAACAATCCAAGGTAGGTGGTTATTATTAAATTCTTGAATTCTCTCGCTTAATTTCCCTATTCATTGAAAGTGTGGAGAACGTGGATCAACCAAACTGAGTTTCTCCATGATTCATATTAAATTGAAGTGTTTTTTGTTCATGACTCTAGTTTTCGTTTAGCTGCTTTCTACCGCACTAACATGGTGGGTGTGGGCCAAACATATATGGACAGACCCCTCTGCCATTCTTCCTTATTGTGTTCTTCACCTTGGAAGAAATTGGCCTAAACCACGATGACTAACAATGAGAGTGGTCGGCTAAACTAGCCACCGGCGAAGGCACAACAACTCGATGTCCGCAGCCGGGCCGCCGTGCGCGGCCGTGTGCGGCCTCGTCGTCTGACTCGTCACCGCCGTCCTCAGCCGAGCCACCGCCCAATCTGCCTCTGCCATCCGCAGTTGAGCCACCACTCACGACCTCACCACCCAGTCCATTGATGGTGTCCTCAGCCGAGCCATCGCTCGAGCCACTACTGTCGTCTGTAGCTGTGTCGTCGCCCGCTGCCTCGCCAGTCATGTCGCTGCCACCGTCCGCAGCCCCACTGCACAGCCAGCGGCCTCGCTGAGCCACCCATCGGTCTAGTCTCCCTCATAGCACACCATGGATGAGCCACCTATGTGGAACCCCTACGCCGAGCTACCTCGCGGACCCCCCAGGCCGAGACACCCTCACATCACCCTCCACAGCCGAGCCGCACTCACGGCACCCCCCGTGGCCCTCTACTTCCCCTCACGACCTGATGGACCGTCCAGTGGGCCGGGACGCCCAGAAGGTGCTGGGCCAAACCTAGCAGGTCAAGCCAGGTCGACCCAGACCGTGTCGGCCAGGGTCGGGTCGGACAGGACTGGGACCCACTACGACCCATTTATGCTCTTTTGGCCATAACTTTGGCACCGAACGTTCGTTTGATGAACCGTCAATGGCGCTGGAAACCCTAGAGTGAGAAGGTCCCTTTGGTATACCCAAATAGTGTTTTGTAAAATGCTGGGGAATGGTCGAGTTGGATCGAGCATGAATCTAATCGGGCCCTCGGCACTAAAAGGCAAATAACTCACAGACCAGGTGTTTGATTGACGCACTATCTATTATGTTGATACCCCTATGACATGGTGAACCTTTAAGATACATCTTCATGGGACATTGTGGAAATTGTAGAATCGACTAGTGGCATGGGTAGTGGACTCTCCCAGAGATGAGAAAGCCTAGTGTGGAAACCCAGTAGCTGGTTGGGATGAGAATAGTGCTCCTAGCTATCCTGTGCAAGTCAGCTTCTAGTTATCCTGTGAAAGTTAGCTCCAAGAGATCCTATTTGGGTCAGATCCTAGTGATCCTATGTGTGTCAGCTCCGAGAGATTCTATGTCTGTCAGCTCCCAGCGATCCAGTGTGGGTCAGCTCCATTGATCCTATCTGGGTCAGCTCCCAGCTATCCTGTGTCAGTCAGCTCCAGCTATCCTATGTGGTTCAACTTCTAGCGATCCTATGTGGCTCAGCTCCTAGCGATCCACTGTGGGTCAGCTCCAGTGATCGTATGTGGGTCATATATTAGTGATCATGTGTAGGACAGCTCCTCTCGATCCTGTGTGGGTCAGGTGTAGCGATGTTGTGTGGGTCAGCTCAAGCAATCCTATGTGGGTCAGCTCCTAGCAATTTTGTGAAGGTTAGCAGTAGAGCCTCTTAATAGAGTAAGATGATTTAGTAGTTACATATAATCATCTATATTATTTTACCTAAACTTATACATAGTGTGAGATGAGTCAGTACCTCTGTGTTTCCTCTTGATTGAGATGGATTACTTGATAACAAAGGTATATGTATGGGAATATACCTGTGTATGGTTATCTGTTGATTACATATTTTGTGGTTTATCCATTGTGGTTTTTGTGAGACCATGAGGGTCTCGGTTTCCCAACTCAGTATCGATATACTCACCCCTGAATGGGCTATTCCCTCACCTTGTTATGTTGGATGCGGACGAGGGACAACGATGACTCAGGACGAGGGTACTAGGACTAGAGGTAGCTCAGAGGTGGACCTAGACGAGGCATACCACAGAGACAACTGGTTGAGAGATGCACCTACCCTTCAGGTAGGATCCTTGGAGGGTGATCATAGGATATGTTCCGGTTACTTTTACTTTTAGTTGTCTTGTACATTCCAGTTTTCCTTGTACTTTCCTGTTGGGCTTGTATTCTGTCTCCTTTTTACGTACTGTACTCACTCTGTTTACTATTCAGTTTACTTGAGTTCTTATATTTATTTGTTCTTGGTTTTTTGAGTTACATATTTTAATGGCAATGTCTTCCCAGTTTTATGGAATATGCGTTCGATTCTAGTCGCCAGCCCCTTGCAAATGGAAGGCAGGATTGTTGTAGTCACAACATTGTCCCTGGGGGACGGGTCGTGACAAATTAGTATCAGAGGAGTTGGTTCTATAGTAGAACATATGACTCTGATCATTCTTTTTAATGACTATAGTGTTATGTTTAGTGAGTGTGGTTATCAGTTTTGGGAATCCAGTTTTGGTGTGGCGGCCGACGTGTCCATACACCAGGACCCTGACTTATAATTTCTGACAAAGTGCATGAAAACAATGATTGTGTGTGAGTTTTCAAAAAAAATCATCTTTTTAGTCAGGTCACCAGGTATAAATTATTGATGGTGGTGCACCTATTACTTTTCAGGATGCCTCCACGCAGACAGCTAGCTAGGGTTCCAAGAGTTATATGCACTGACACCCACTGAGTGACGAGTCATTGGTGCATGGCCCTTTAATAGGAGAGGCACCAGCGGGACAATTCCCCATTGGGCCACTGATTCCACCAACCCTAGAAAAAGATGGTTCATGCTGCTGGAGCGGGTTGCACGAGTTCAAGTGCTAGAGGCCACCCAGGTTCAGGGGAGATACAGACCCACAGGCAGCTGAGGATTGACAGGGGGATGTAGTGCTAGTCTTCCTACTAGTAAGGACACCTTCCGATCTCATGGTGATCCTTACGGCAAGCCTTCTATAGGTAGAAGCAAGAATATGGTGGATCTTGATGCTCCTAGTCGATGATGAGGTGACGCTTCTCTGGGTAGACTTTGGGAGCCTGTTTTTGGTAGTGTTTTTCCGAGCGACTCCTCATGCAGTGAAAATACAAGAGCTTCTTCATCTGCAACAGTGCAGGATGACTGTAGCTCAGTACTCAACAAGGTTCATTTTCCTCTCATGCTACTCCATTGATATGGTGCAACATCCTTTATTTAGGACCCAAACATTCAAGAAGGGACTCATGCGATATATCTGGTCTTCGATGATTTCACTCATTTTCCCGACGTATGTGGGGGTGTTAGAGAGATCCATCTTATTGGATAGTTTCCTTTCTAAGAAATCACCAGTAACGAGACCCTCCACCAGTCGTCTGGTAGCAGAGTCTTATGTAGCTAGGAGAAGACAGATGTTGCAGAGGTCCAAGAGGACCAGACCTATAGGAGGAAGACCTCATGACACAGTATCGATTATCTGGGGCACCCAAGATGGAGCCAGTGATACCAGGAGCTGGTAGTTTTGTACGTGCAGTAGGCAGGGTCACATGGCTGAAGACTATCTGACCCGCCGTATGGATGAATTTCCGACGATCGAGGAACCGCCTAGGAAGAGACAATGGTTCCACTGAGGAGGTCCACAGGGAGAAGATATACATTGCAGAGGAGTTTTTTGTGAAGCTGGTGGTGGGAGATGGTTTGATATTTTACCACCACAACCACTATGAGGCCCATCCCGACCGCTGGGAGAAGGTGGACAGGGCCACGCTCAGCTCCAGGCAGTTGAGGCCTATGAAAATTGTTCTCCGAAAATGATATGAGGTACGATCTATGTCTACTCCACCTTATATTCAATTCTTATAGACACTGGTTCAAGTCATTATATTAATACCACTACCCACATTCAGAGCTCTTAGATTCTGATGGAGCCTTTGGGTCGATACACACGTCTAGAGACTCCTATGGGAGCAGATTTAATGATTATACACATGTGTCGTCAGTGTGATCTTACTATATGAGTTTATAGCTTCTCCTGGGATGCCCTTCTAGTGGCATCGATTCCTTACGACATAATCTTGGTTATGGACTAGTTATCTACATTACATGATCATATTGACTGTATTAGGAAAAATATTCGGTGTGTTTGGATGGATGGGAGCAGGTTTACCTTCAATAGAGAGAAGGTAGCCTTTTTATCACATGATGGACTTACCTGGAGGAGATTTTAGATTATCACACATGAGTTTTCTAGTCTTTACCTCAGAGGGGTTGATGTGGAGAGTCTGAGTAACCTAGTAGTGGTGGACCAGTACGCGGATGTTTTCCCTGATTATGTTTTGGGTCTACCTCCTCGTAGAAATGAGGAAATTTACATTGACTTATACCCTAGGACGACACTGATATCTACACCAGAGTCTCAGGTATATATTCTCTTAGGAGGACCAGAACCTGAGATGATGACATAGGCTTGAGTTCCACCAGGACTATGACTTCGAGATAGTCTATACACATGGGGTGTGGAACATTGTAGTAGATTCACTAAGCTAGAGATCTGTTATACAACTGCTTGGTGAGGGGATGGAGCAGTTGGTTGCTTTGCAGATATCCTTTGTGGATATAGATGGTGCAGCTTTTCTTTAGTATCTTACAGTCACTCCCACACTTCTTCTGCGAGTCTGGGAGGTGCAGCGTGGGGATGCAGACTGCGAGGCATGATTTTCTCTGATATCCACAAGACAAGAACCTGATGTATTTTCTGAAGGTGGGGAGTATGTGATCCTCTTTAGAGGATATACCATGTTACCAGTGTCATTTCAGGAGGAAGTGTTGAGGGAGTTCCACACATCCCCTCTAGTGGTACATCTAGGAGTGGCAAATATTTACCAAGATCTTCGAAGAAATCACTGGTGGATGGGAATTAAGAAATTAGTTGTAGAGTTTTTCTCTCAGTACCTCACTAATCAGCAAGTGAAAGTAGAGAATCAGGTACTACAATGCTTGGTTTAGCCTTTGGAGGTCCTAGAGTGGAAGTCGGATGGGATATCCACGGACTTTGTGACAAGACGTCAACATACCTCCAGAGGTCACGACTCTATCTAGGTGATCATCGACCGACTCACCAAGTAGGCCCACTTCCTCACGAACAGATAGCATGGTTATGTATAGAACATGTGATGCCTCTATGTGAAGGATATTGTGCAGCTACATGGATTAACCTCGACGATTGTCTATGATAGTGATACACATTTTAAATCCCGGATATGTAATGGGTTGTAGGAAGCATTCGGGACGCAGCTTCATTTGAACACCACCATTAATCCTCGGATGGATGGGTAGACTGAGCACACCATTCAGACCCTTGAGAAAATGTTGTGTTCTTGTTTCCTCAACTTTGGTCGTAGCTCAGAGGATCAATTGCCTTTGGTGGAGTTTGCGTACAACAACAGCTTTCACTCCAACATTGGGATGACACATTCTGAGGCGTTGTATGGCCGACCCTGCAGATCAACCTTATGCTGGACTTACGCCGGGGAATTAGAACTAGTGGGACCAGAGATGGAATAGGATACCATAGAGAAAGTGCAGATCATCCAGGATTGGATGACGACTGCACAGAGCCGGAAGAAGACTTCTGCTGACAAGAGAGGGAGACCTTGGAGTTCATGTATGGAAACTACATATTTCTACTGGTCTTATCTTGATGAGGTTTGTGGACATTTGGCCGAGGTGGTAAGTTATCTCTGAGTTTTATGCAACCTTTTTAGGTCCTCAGCAGAGTTGGAAAGGTGGCTCACCACTTAGTTCATCCATCTCAGTTGCACAAGGTGCATGACGTCATCAATGTATCCTAGATGAGGAGATACATGCAGGACCCATCTCACATCATCGACCATGGAGAGTTGTATGTCGACGATGGTACAGCTTTTAAGGAGGTTCCAGTAGAGTTTATGGATCGATAGTAGCAGGTCCTTCATGGATGGTCGATGCCTCCGATACACATTTTCTGGTAGTACATGAACCTTTAGGAGAACACATGGGAGTGGGAGGCTCAGATGCATGCTCAATACCCCCACTTGTTTACCTAGTTATGAGTTATGGATTATGGGGACGTAAAACCCTGAGGTGGGCAGAATGTAAAGAAGCATAATTTCCTTGCACTTTTATTAAATATATAGGAATTTTATGTGTCTGAAAAAATTGAAGGCGTGTGATTCTGAGGTCCGGAGCACCCAGAATAAATTTCAGAACTTTTTTTCGGGTACGTTCTATAAACGTGTGAGGGGGTTTTTCTAATTTTTATACATGTGCTCGGAATTGAAATTGGTGGGCACCATTGAACTCACAGTACCAGTATTCTATTAAGAGGACTTTCACCTCGACTATAGTTGGTCCAGGGTGAAAGTTAATTTTTGGATTTTTCTTGAAATGAATAAAATAAAATAAACTGTGTAACATTATATTTTATTTTTCTTTGAAACTCCTATATTGAAGTTTCATAGGTGGGGACCACCTGAATGAACCTCCTATGAGAGGTTGTGGTGGTGGGGACCACCCAAGGCTTAAAGCTCTTCAACTCTTCTCTTAATGAGGGGGAAACCTCTCAAATGCCTCTTTAATGTGGAGGAGTCTCTTGATATTCCTCCACATTAATTGTGCCAATTCCATTAATTAATTTCGCAAACATGTGATTGTGTGTGCCAACATAATTTCTTCTTAAGTTAAATTATATTGGCACCTATTTATTTTGGTGGGAAAAGGAGAAGGAGAGAACTCTTTGGGGAATCGTGGAGAAGCCCATCCTCCAATGAAGAACGCTCTCGTCAATGAAGAACACCTTCGACTACGAAGAACCAATGAATGAGAACGAGATCAGAGGAGGGCGGCAGGAATGAAAAATGATGATATATCCGACTTCCTCCAATGTGGGACGTCGTTATCTACAACAAATCTACGTTCGTACTTCCTTCTCGCACCAACGTCAACTAACAATCCAAGGTAGGGTGTTATTATTAAATTCTTGAATTCTCTCATTTAATTTACTTATTCTGGGAAATCATGGAGAATGTGCATCAACCAAAATGATTTGATCCATGATTCGTATTAAATTGAATATTTTGTCATTTTTAACACCTATTTTTGTTGATCCTCTTGCTACTGCTCTAACGCGGTGGGTAGGGCCAAACAAATATGGCCCGAACCCTCTATCGTTCTTCCATATTGTGTTCTTCACATTGGAAGAAATTTTCTTACACTATGATGATGATCAAAGAGAGAGGCCGGCAAAACCGGTAGCCGTCAAAGGTACGACACCACGCCGTCCGCAGCAGAGTCGCTGCCCACGGCCTCGCCGTCTTCGTTGCCCCCGTCGTCCCAAGCCGAGCCACCGCCTGAGCTGCCGATGCCTTCCACAGCTGAGCCGCCACCTGTGGCCTCGCCACGCTAGCCATCGCTGCCATCCATAGCCGATCTGCCACCCGAGCCATCACCACCATCCGTAGCTGAGCCGATACCCATGACCTCACCAGCCGAGCCGCCCTTGTCGTCTGCGGCCCTACTGTGCCGCACGGGTCCTCACCGAGCCACCCATTGGCCGAACAGCCCTCATGACACCCCTCGGTCAAGTCTCCCTTGCACCATTCTCGGGGTGAGCCGCCCTCACGACACCCCTAGGATGAGCCGACCTCGCGGCGGAGCCACCCCGTGCCCGATCCGCCCTCGAGGAACCCCCCGCAGCACCTCACGGCCTGCCGGACAGTCCAGCAGGTCTGGCCGCCCAGCACGAGCTGGGACAGACCCAGCAGGCTGGGTCGAATCCAACGGGTCGGGCCGGACCTAGCTGGTTGGGATGGGTCAGGCTGACCGTGTTTTACCGGACCCAAACCCACTACAACCCATTGAAAATATTTTGGCCCTAACTTTGGAAACAGAGGCCCGTTTGAAAAACCCTCAATTGGTTAAAAACTCTGGAGAGAGAGGGTCCCTTTGGTATACCCCACTGGTGTTTTGGATAAAATTGGGGAATGGTCGGTTTGGAGAGAGCACGAATCTAACCGAGCCTTCGGAACTAAAAGGCTAATAAATCATAGACTGGGTGTCCGATTGACGCACCGTCTATTGATTTGAGACCCCTCTGACGTATAGAACCTTTGAGATACCTCTTCGTGGGACATCATGGCAGCTGTAGAATCAACCAATGGCATGGGGAGTGAACTCTCCCAGAGACAAGCAATCCTAGTGCGGAAACCCATTAGCTAGCGATGATGAGAAGAGTGCTCCTAGATATCCTGTGTGGGTCAGCTTCTAGTTATCCTGTGTGGGTTAGCTCCTAGTGATTTGGTGTGGGTTAACTCCGCGTGATCCTATGTGGGTCAGCATATAGCGATCCTGTGAGGGTCAGCTTCCAGATATTTTGTTTGGGTCCGCTCCAGCAATCATGTGGGGGTCATCTCCTAGCGATCCTTTGTGGGTTCTCTCCAACGATCCTATCGGGGTCAGCTCCTTACAATCCTGTGTGGGTAAGCTCTTAGCAATACTGTGTGGGTAAGCTCGAGCAATCCAATGTGGCTCAGCTCCTAGCAATCTTCTGTGGGTCAGATCCTAGCGATCCTGTTTGTGTCGGCTCCAGCGATCCTGTGTGGGTCAGCTGCAGTGATCCTGTGTGGGTCAGCTCCTAGAGATTATTTGCAGGTTAGCAACAAATCCTCTTAACAGAGTATGATGATTTATTAGTTACATCTAATCATCTCAACTATTGTACCTAAAGATATACCTAGTGTGAGTTGAGTTAGTACCATTGTGTTTCCTCATGAAGGAGATAGATTACATGATATCCTAGGTATATGTATGTGAATATACCTAAGTAGGGTTATCTGTTGATTTAATAATTTTTGGTTTATCCTTTTTCGATTTTGTGAGACCTTGAGGGTCTCGAGGTCCCTACTGAGTATCCTTATACTCACCCCTACATGGTCTATGCCCGAACCTTGTTGTGTTGGATGCAGATGATAGACAACGCTGATTGAGGATGAGGGTACCAGGAATGGAGGAAGCTCAGAGGTGGACCTAAATGAGGCATACCAGAGAGACGACCGATCGAGATCTGTACCTACCCTTTAGGTAGAATCCTTGGTGGGTGATCACAGGAGTTGTTCTAGTTACGTGTATTTTCAGCTATCTTTTACTTTCTATATTTCATTGTACTTTCTAGTTGGGCTTGTATTCAGACCTCTTATTACCTACTGAACTCACTCTGTTTACGCTTGAGTTCGTATCATGATGTGTTCTTGGTTGTCTATGTTATAGGTTTTAAAAGAAATGCCTTCCCAGTTTTAGGGAATATGCCTTCGGTGCTAGTCGCCATCCCCTAGCCTATGGAAGGTGGTTTTTAGGTAGTCACAGCACGGGTCTCAGGGGATGGGTTGTGACAAAATAGAATAATCCCCACTAAAAATGAGACATTTTACCTCTTACATCCTTAACCCCACAATAGAAGAGAACACCCACAATGATATCCTATAATCATGTAATGATATATTAGGATACCAACCAAAGTATTTTACTCACACTCATGACTTCCACTATACATCCCCATACTATCATGGATCATGAAATATTAAATTTTAAGGGTTCCATAAAATCAAGGACCATGCATTAGATACCTAAACTGAGTTCCTTGTCCCCAAGTGTTTAATGAAACACAATAATAAAAGGAAGGGGTTAATGATATTAGAACCTAAAAAGATACATCTCTAACTACAATTGAATATAAATATTTATTAAGACACTTTAATGAAATGATGGAAACCAATGTTCACAAAGCACAATTATCACTACATGCTGAAAGAGCTCATAAATTGATTAAACATTAAACAATGATTATTAGAGTTAGACACCCTATAAAATTCCTAGTGCAAGGTACTAACCTGGTTGTCTAGATACTTTTTGACAAGTTCTTCATGGTGGGTAGTCATTATTTCCATTATCTATATGAATTTCTCTAAGATTAATTTACCTTGGTTCAATCCTTGATCTGTAATTAGGTCTTGTTTTTCTATCCATGTCTCTTGCTCGTCATTGTCATCAACTCACAACCTTCTTTTATATATACGATTGATATCCTTTTTTAGGCATTGACTGAGACCAATTTTTCAATAATTTCTTATTCGGAATGCTGGAATATCTTCAAATGGTTCCCTTACTCTTCATCAATTATTCCTATTTTCTCTCTTTGTTCTCCACATTCCCCATTTTTTAGAGATTTTCATCCATTAATTACACCTTTTGTAGATGATCTAGTTTCCATCGGTATATGAAAGTGTGAATAATCATTATGACCTTTATGTTTTCCCCATAACCAAAATTCATTTCTTAGAATATTGATTTATTTTTTTCACCTTCCTCTATCTTGGACTGTGAAGACCATTCCCTTAAATTCATTCCAGTCAGTGCCCAAAAAATTTCCTATAACTGTTGTAACCTAAATCTTCCTCTACTTTAGATGGTGTTGGTTTATGGTCATCCATAACATCAAAATGAATTTCTATCTCATCCGCTAGGCCTTCCATTATAAGGATCTTCCTTCTTTTATAAACACCCACAACCATAAGAAATGATGAAGATTTTGAAAAGAGAGTACTTGGGTCCAAGGGACATAAGAAACTCCCCTCATCGAGCCTCCCTTTTCTATGTTCCACTACATCAAACAGCATGGGAACCCCCTTGACTGGTCCAGGAGGCTTGACCTCACTCCCTTTTAACGATTCTTCATTTGTAAGTTTGTTACATTACATCAGTCAGTAAGGACACCTCCAATACTATGTTTTTTAGGGTCTCAGCCTATACATTGTTGTCAAACTCATTGATAGAACTTCCATGTTCCCCATGGGTGATATTATTATCCTCCACAAGAGTGTTGACTTACACTATTTTCATAAACAAAATATGAACATGTTATCCATGTAAAAGTTCTGTATTAGCACCCGGATCCTGAAACGGTATGCCTATGTCCTCATTCAAATGGTTAAACACATCTTCCAAATTTGGGTTTCCACACGACCACCTTTCCATGCACAATATATTATCTAATTGATCAATTATCCCTTGATTATCCACATTTCAACACAATTCAACAGAATCCTCCCACTTATCTGATGGAGTACCATCAAATGTCTTGTATACATCAACTATGCCAACTACCATAAGAATGGGAGTCACAGACTGGGAGAAACCAAATAGGATTTGATGGAATTTGGAAACATCATGACCAACATGACAACAACCCAAACAGAAGAGAATCTAAGAATCATAGAAAATTGTTGGGTACCACCATAGTTCACCTTCAATATCTATACCAAAAGTGTTCTTCGATTTCTTATAAATGCCAACTTCAACCCAAATCGTGGGAGAAATCGGGTGGCTAAGGATGTGAGAGCACTAGTTGGAGCAGAGAAAATGATCAAAAAGATAACCATCCAAACGAAGGATTGTTGGATTCTATAATAGTTGGGGGAAGACTAGGAAGAGAGATCCAAATATCCATGGTAGTAGTATCAGGCATCAAGTGAAATTTAAGTGACCAAAGTTAGAGGAAAAAACGTAAACCTATGTTTACGTGGGGAGCATTTTCTCAATATTAAATCAAGTTATCTTCTAACGAGAAACAAACCAAACAATTTTTGGAATCCAAAATCCCAACAACCTATTATTCTTAAAACTACCCCATGTTAGCTATGAATGTGTTGAAGACATCAATGGAAGGTTTTATCTTGCCCAAATGTTTGACCAATGAATGACCCTCCATCGAAGAGGTGTTAGTGATCTCCATGGATGAAATCAGAATCTAAAAACCCCAACTATGCACGATATGAACCAACACTTAATAAAGGAAAGGGGAAATTCCATCAACTTCAAAAACACAAATAAACCCCTAGATATTCATACCATGTTAAAAAATATAACTTCAAAAAAATTATTATATGAAGAATGAATTTTCCACCTATATTCCCTAGTGAACTCTTTTATTCCACTGGGATGACATGTGACATTAACCAATGGGAAAACACACCATTGAAATAACTTATATCATTGATACATATTATTAATGGGCCTCTCTCTAATTTTTGCAACATCCTGAAATTCCAACTCACCCATTTTATTGTAATAGGAATAATTATGAAGATACAGATCAAGTAATAAAACATATAAAATATCACATATTTCACTATTCAATGTATAAAGAAAAAAATTTAAAAAAATAACTTTTCAATAGAATATAGTGCACCAAAATAACCCTAAAAATGGAGAGAAATCATACTACCATCATAATAACATTGCTTCCCCTATGGAACTGATACATTTTATCATGCAATATATCTAATTGTAAACTCAAATGTCCGACTTCTATGATCAAAATATGATTTCTAAATGTCCTAAAATGTATTCTTCCACTAAAAAACAAGGTGAACCATATATGTCAATATGTAAACCATTTATGGTCTATTAATTATAAACACTACAACATAATTCTATACCAAAAAAGATATTAATTCTTAACGATATAATAATTCAAATGGATCAATACATAGAGTTTATTGAAAACTATTATTTTTTGAAAACTGAACCAATAATATTTTCTTCTCCAACAAGAATCGAATATATAAAATACATGTGGATAATTTCTTTTTAAATTTATTGGTTAATCACATTGTATGACCATACATCTTTAGATGAACGAATATAATGATAGATAATTAAGATTCAAAAGTTCACTTCAAACCATTAAAAAACTAGATTGTAAAATAAGGATAAATATTTACTGATGGTCATAAATATAATCCAATAGAGTCTCATGATATCTTTTAAATTCCAAATTAATACACAATCCACTATCCTCAACACCTTAATCTGTAAAATGGGAGTGGACCTCAAAAAACCATACACAGTCACATAGATTACCACATGGGAACCATGGGATCAAAGTAAAAGTATAATTTAATCCATTAAATTGTTGACACACTTCAACTGAGTGATATGTATTGGAAATGTAACCCAATAATGACATAGTGGTTGGAATTCAAATTTTTGTAGAAAAAACACTATGATAGGGATTTTTTTAATTATCTATTCACCAATGGAAATATGAATTAACTCTTCCAGTAATGATTCATTTTATTAAAAATAGATTTAGTTCTTAGGGAGATATACAAAACACATAAAGAACCACCTCATGAATCCCTAAATATATTACCTGAAGATGAAACCTAATGTGAATCCTTCTTATACATACATTATCTGTGTCCTAAAAAATAATATAATCCCATTAAACTTCTACTTTATTATCCCACAATTTATATTATTCTATATACTTTTCCATGTATGAATTCTTTATGAAACAGTAGAGGCACACTATACCGCCAAATTATACCATATCAAGATGTGTCTCTAAAAAGTACTCCATCAAAAATTAAGAATTCTTAGACTTATGATCATCAACACCACAAGAATTCATAGATATATAATAATGAAAAATATTTCTATTCTATATTATATAGAAATATTTTTTTTATAATTTTATATGTAATCCATTCTCCATAATGTTTTTGTGTTAAAAATTTTCTATGAAAAGATATATCTTAATATCTTGTGATATATAGTGACCAAAATGTAATTAATTATAACATAAAATTTATAAAATATGAAGGAAACCCAAACTATTATTTTATTATGAAAATAAATTGGGTAATAACCATTAGATATACATTACAGTAAAATTCATATGAGATGAATACGCTATAATACATCAAAAAATTACCCAATTAAAGGATAAAATCATTATAAGAAACCTCAAAAACTACATCAACATCTGGAAAATCAAAATCATGAGCATCAACTAACTTCCATTTAGATAATAAAAATATTCCTAATAGTTATCAGTATACAAGAAATCCTGATACATGCTTGATAAGGTATTCAGGGGCACTGTAATCTTGAAAACATTGATCAAAAACCTATTATAATAGCTACTATGAAAAAAGAATCATTGAAAATATGAATTATTTTAATGGGATACTCAATAATCAACTACACATCCAAAATAATTATCTATAATTTTCCATGGAAATACGTGACATGGATAATAAAATCAAAATAATAGGCACTACACATATAATTATATTTTTATTGGTAGAGTATTTTTGGATTAGAAAAACCTCAAAAATAGATTAAAAATGACCTACCTAACCAGGCCTATACGTAGAATTATTATTTTAATGAACCCAAAATATAAAAATTCTAGCCACTCAAGAAAGATAAATGTTATTAGTCCTAATACGCCTAATTGATCTTTGATTGAATGACATCTCTTATAAGCTTATGCAATTAATCATCAATCCACAGATGGTGATAATGGTTCCTTAATATCACTTGATTCAATTGATGAAAATCAATGAAAAGTAATTGAATACCAACTTCCTTCTATGTGAATATAAAAAGAGAACCCCAATGAGACCTACTGGGTAAAATGAATCTATTCTACAGAGGATTGTCAATATAACTCCATTGTTAATAAATTTCATAAGGGATATATTACATATAATATTAGAAATTAGTGATACAACCAACTATTATTCTATCCAAACTAAAATTTCACATTGAGGTTTCAACACCAAAACATATTATATAAAAACATCATTGTACTTATCTATATCATTCATAAAAAACAAAAATTGAACATATTTCAAAAACAATATGAGATAAATAATTATCGAAAATATGTTATCAAAATATATCTAAACCAACTAGTAGACCTAGTAATTAATGAATAGACATTATAACTATTATGTTAAAAGAATACAATCCAATTTTGAAGAAATCAAAGATTTCTTACACCGATTAATTTTTTTATAATGGTGAATTCATATGGATATATTCAGAAACAGGGGAAATATCCTATTGATTGATTCTCCAACTAAATTAACTCAATATATATATATATACATTATTGAAGAAACAATTATCTTTATATGGCATAGTAAAAATGACGATAACATAATGTCTGTACATAGAATTTTCTTGATCAAGGACTGTTGAATGTGAAATGAAGAGTTCATATATCTTGAATCATTAAATGAATAAACCCATGTGTAGAAGGTGTAGATAGTACTTTACAAGGGATTTGGATTAAGTAGTACTGGAAACATTTCCATGTTCATCATAAAATATCAATCTATTTGACATCTATATCCATAATGTTTACAACCTCTCTTACCACAATAAAACATATGTCCTTGAGGAAGATGTGAAAAAAAGTTCTATCATCTTTTTGACGTATCATCACTTCTCGGAACTAATACATGGGATCCCAACTACAAAAACTAACCTAGAGGATACTTAAATAATGTCCAAACCTAATTAAAAATGTCATATCCACATTGACTATTCATGAGAGTAAATAACCATATAATTATAGCATAAATTGGAAAATCAACAAAAATCAAAAAATGATCTCTAGACATGTGTTTATATAATTTTATATCTGATGAAATGCTAACAGGTAAGTTCTATAAAACTCTTATGTGTTTTAATCATTTACTAACAAGAATAGTTAGAAAATATTCTCATAAATTTACCCCTCGTGAATTATATAATACTTCCTTACATTGAATATCCTAGCTAAGCTTATACCTTCTTTATTGTCTCTTCCTTATCCAACACCTCAAGGAAAATTAGAAATGAGGGTAGTTTAACATATTACTATATCTAAAATTATAAATAATAGTTAAAATGGAACTCTAAAGCCAATTTATCTTGAAATTAGTTTGAATTATAATAGAGGAGGTTCTTTAACCAAATCCTGATCTATCATAAAATAGAACTACATATGAAAATTTAAATTAACTGACACAGAGATGTCCCTTTTTTAAAAAAACGTTCATCGTGAAATTGAAAATGAAACAACTTGATTATACTTTATAACCCTTTATGAAAATGGTGGTGTAAAACCTTCCACTATAGAGAATCTATACATAGATTTCAAACTAAAAAATGTAACATTGTGCTACTTCAAAGAAAAAAATATCCATTAATGAATCAAAAGGGTTCTATTTGTTTTATTTTAATTAATTTGAATGTCAATATGTCTATATTGGAGTGATGGAAAATTTAGTAGAAATAAACCCAATAATGATCGAGAGAATGCTTCTCATAACACAAGAGGTAATGTAGTTGAAGTGATTTATATTCATGAATACCAAGATTTATTTATTTAAGATAATATCCATAATGATTGTTTTTTGTTCAATATGGTCTCTAGTGAAGATAATGAGATGTAATAATGTAATATGTGCAGTTATATATTCCACAATTTTTTAATGGCAATGATATTGGAATTTATGTGACAAAGTGAAAATATAAAAAAAATTGGATGCAAAAATCTGTGCTTTATGTTTTTAAAAAGCATGATATAAAATGAATTTTATGGTATAACAAGGTTTATAAAGAAATATTAATAATTTTTAAGAGAATCAAACAAAGTGATATCATGTAGTTAGGATATCATACTTCTTACTAGAAGTCTCTTACATGAAATTAAAATTTTATGATATTAAATATAAAAATATTTAGTAGTGAAGATTCTATAAGTAGTCATATTTGAGTGATTTAAATATACCTGGTACTTTTTAAATTTGTTAAATATGTTTGGAATTATTCTAATAATTACCAAAAATGTTAAATTTTATTCTCTATTAATTTAAATTGAATTCAGATTTCATTGGGTTATTTAATATCACATTATTTTTTTAATTGCACAATTTCAATGTTTTATATTCTAGAATATCCAAGTCATTATAACTAAATAAAGATTATTAATATATTCATGAGATTCAAATTAACACTATAGATACTTAATAATAGAATTCGAATGAGATCTTATGGACGAATTTTTTTTGTGTAAATATTGTTATCCACTATAGAATAATTACTTCAATGTTTATGATGGCGAACAATTAATTTATAAATTATAGTGGAAGGTTTAGAATTATCCTGTATAATCTTTTATGAATCATGATGGAATCTGTAAGAATTATTTAGGAATCTATAAAAACGAAACCTGAAACTGTGTGGATCATTTTAGTCTGAATATGGATGTTCACTTTGTGAGAAATTATAAAAGTATATTTTTGTAAGAGTCATTTGATGGGGAGTTTTAAGAAACTAATGGTAGTAATGGAGACTTAGTAATGATAAATTATCCTTATGAAAAAATATGAGGTTTATAAAATCTCCCAATAGTATGAACTCACTGTGATGTGTGTAATGATAATTTATTCGCATTATAATATTGATTAGATTACTATAATAAAAAAAATTCCTTAATAAATATATCTTATTTACATTAAATAAAATAATTAAAATTTCAATATTTTCTATGA
This sequence comes from Viscum album, assembly GCA_963277665.1. Taxonomy (NCBI): domain Eukaryota; kingdom Viridiplantae; phylum Streptophyta; class Magnoliopsida; order Santalales; family Viscaceae; genus Viscum; species Viscum album. Next base: position 2,110,090,446 of record OY728119.1, on the reverse strand, counting down.
TCATTTGGTTTTTTAGTTAAAAGAATTAGGAAAAACACTTACATAGAAATCCCATTAATTGATATGCAGAAATTTATACTAAATGGCCATTTTATCAATAAAAATATAATTCATAATGACAAAATCCTATTATATTGAAAATATATTTTTTCCCTTCTTAGATAAATCCACAAATTAGAATGATAGACCTCGATATTGTTCCCTATCATCATTAGGCCCTACGATAAACATTAAAAATGGTAGAGTCAATAAAAAAGGCCTTTTAATGGATACAAAATGAAAGAAACCCATTATTTAGTTTTGAAAATTTGGAAATCAAATAGAAACTATTCCTTTTATATAAATTTTATTAGGAAAGAAAATAATAATTTACATAGTCATGAAAGAAAATTCACATCTAAATGGATATTTAAAAAAATATAACAAAAAAACAATTAACTGAAATGATCTATTATTGTGGGTATCATTTAAAAGATGGGTACTCATGAATGAATTTTCATTAAAAACAAAAATTCCACCCTTAAAAAGATAATAATTCTTCCATTATATACATTCTCACTATATTAAATTATAAATCAAAATATATCCATGAAATATTATTTAAAATGATAAATTGTTCATATAGGTGACATGAGAAATCATCTAAATATCAGTCTTACAAGAAATCTTACAAGAAAAAATGAAAAATGAAAAACCTACCCATTAAATTTGATCATATATTCCTTGATAATAAAAATCATTAACCAATGAATTGGGGAGATTAATCAGGCTCACAAATCAGCATGAAAAAAATTATTGGATAAAAACAAACCAAAAAATGACTATTTAGTTTTTATATTAAAAACCATAAAAAAATTCAACACATATAAAAGAAAACTTTTAGGATTTAGAACAAATTTTTGGTGAAAATACTTTTTATTATCAGAATCACTAAAAATTTACAATAAGAAAATGAAACAAAACCAAATGAAACAAAACCCTATTTTAAAAAGTCAAAAATGGATATATAGGGATTATTAAAATAATAATTTTCATCAAGATAAGAAATTATTCTCATGTTTTATACATTAAATTAACGTTTCTAACACTATATAATTAATGTAAAAAACATATAATATGAAAAATTAATAACTAATTAATTTTGATAATTTCTTCAAAAAAACAAAAGAAAATACAAAACAACCATAAAAATTCATATATCATGTAAATAGAAATTTAAAATAAATATATTGATGAAAAGTGTTGAAAAAAAACATTAAAAAATATGAAAAAAAATTGAAACAAAATTATTTAAATTTCTTTAAATTAACCTTGTATGTTCTTTACCTATGATATAATAAATTTATGTTAATTAGTTTCGTGTTTAAAAATATTTTTTTATTTTATTACCATATTATTATCCCTTTGATTTATTTTATTACAATTTATTATATGGCTAAAAATTATGTCAAATAGATGTTACACACCTTTAAGATGTTTTATTTGTAATTGTAAAACAACAAGAGTAGACTACCAATAGTCAAAGGGTTAATTTCAATATAATATCATCAATATTAATAATTATACAATGATAAATTTTATATATTAAATAAAATATAAAACCATTCATTATGGTGGTAATGAAAAATGTACATCAATATTTCATTAAGGTGGTTGTCCACATATACCCATGATAAATGTCCTAATTATACTAAATGATTTAAGAAATCTTAAATGGATAATCTAATTATAGAATAACTATTATGTTATAAATATAATATTATTTAACTAACTACATACTTATTACCATTAATTTCAGTTGGTAATGAATTTGTTTTGTTGTTTATAGAGGTGGTAGACCACATGTACACAAGATTTACAATTTCAATTTTTTAGTTGATTAATGAATGAGAAGATACATATTATCTAATATAAAAAAACTATATTATGTCTTTAATATAATATATTTCTATCAAATAATCTATTATAACCATCCATGTTAGGTGGTTATGTAAAATTAAACGCAACACTTAGTGGAGGTTGTAGTTTAGAAGAGAACATGAGTGATGTTTTGAAACCCCATAATAGAAAAATTGAGATGAAAATGGGTAGTAAAATAATGAAAATAATTATTTTTTATATTTTAGATACTTATGTAAATATTTCATCTTAGACAGTACAAGTTGGAAAGATATGGAATATGAAATAAACAAGAAATTACATGATTAAGTGTCATAAATATTATTTAGAAACCCTTAAATAGATTAAACCATAATCCATATTGGTCAGTATTTGGGTGGGAAAAAACATATAAGATATGGGGATGAGAGTAGGGAAGGGATTAGGTAAAGGATTGAATTAGATATAGGGCTAAAATATTTTGAATAATTTAGGAGAGTATGTTCCCTTTTATAAGTTATTTCAGTTCATCTATTGAAATTAGTCATAAATTTTAAATATTATAAATACCATACATATTTTCCTGATTTATTAAATATATAAATTTTTTTATGATAAGGTAATATGGTTTTAATTTACATCATAATAAGTAATTTTAATATTTCTTTGACATTATCGAAATGTTTTAACACTTTTTAACTCTTTTTAACACTACCGTGATGAAAAAAGAATATAATGAATTTTATTCATTATGATAGAAAATAAAATTAAAATCATTAATAGATTTAAACCCCAACATCGAAAAATATTAATTTAATTATTATAGAATACTTTTTAAATTTGGAATAAATTAATTTTAATATAAGAATGTAAAAAATGAATGGAAACTATTTTTTAAGATTATGTGTTTTCAATCTAAAAAATTAATTCATACAAAATTCAATTATAATGTTAATTTCAATGGATTTAAGTGGATTATTATTTCTAATTAGGGAATAATTTTACATTAGAACTAATATAAAAGAGAATGGGACTTAATATGAACTTGAAAATTAGTATTGTTTTTTATAAAAAATGAAATATTATGTCGCTCAACCAAATATATTATATTTATAAGAAAACAACCTATTATTATTTTGACATGTCTAGATAAAAAATTAAATTCATTTATTCACAAGAATAATATTAAATGTAAAATTAAACAATAAATTTCTTAGAGAAAAATTAGTTAGAGAAAACCTTCGATTTTTGGATGGGAAAAATAGAATATGGAATATAACAAAAAATCATGAATTTTAAAAACTTACATAATTTATTTATTAATAAAATTATCTTGTTTCCACCATCTTCAAAATATATAAAAATTTCAACCACACAATGTTATTCATTATAATAGATATTTGAGGTTAATTTTGTCTCATTACATTTTCTAATTCCTATATATCTTCTTATATCACATATTTCTTCTATAAAACCTTTACTTGGTGCGTCATAAGATTTGAAAAAAAAATCACTATGTAATAAGGATTATGTATTGGTTTCACCTCATAATAATTACTAACTTCTAACTAAATTACATTAGGGATCAAAAGATGTGATTATTCATGTACGTATTTACATAGTAATGAATCACAATGACCCTCATGTATATGAGATAAACATAGTGGTAGATCCATTAATAATTAATTTATATCCTTTTCTACCTAATATAATAATAAAAAATAAATGATTTACTAATTTATCCATTCCTCAAAATTCATAACACCTTTACAAGGATATATTTTAAGGAAAATAGTTTCTCATACCTAAAATGTATGTTCATTCCATTGGTTATATTCATCGCTAATATAAATTCTATGAGATATCCTTATGTGATACTGATTAATATTCACTATTTTAACCATTTAGTGTACCTATTCCAATCAATATAACTTCCTTTCACTCACTTCATCCCAATATTTTATTGTTAGACATCATTTTCTGTACAACACCCCTAATGGATCCATATGTATATCGGAATGTAAACTATTATTATAATAAAATTAAACCATGGATATATATGGAACCAAAAAATATGCAAATTTAAATAATAATAAAAAATAAAATCCTAAAAATGTAAATTTTTTCTGACTGTCCATGAAATTTAGGATGAAAAGTTATATTAAATTTTAAAATTTTACCCAGTGACATAAAGAATTGATTAAAAATAGTTGATATAATGGTGGGATCATCATCATATGAAATTGAGAGGGGTTTTTTGTATTATAACAATCTCATAAATGTATAGTATAGAAAGTTGATACAATAAAGTAGTTTCTTGAATAGGAAAAACAATTATTTAGTCTAATCATCAACCGAAACACATCATTCATTATTACCCATAGTTGTACTTAGTAATCTCACCAAAAAAATCCATGGATATATTCCCAAATTTTTCATTCTGAACTATTAATTTCCGAATCATCCCCATAAGTATTTTCTATTTTGTTTTACAAAGGGATAAGTAAAGAACGTCATGGTTAAATTAGCAATATTTTTATTCATTTCATCCTTTGAAAAATATTTATAATAAAATTTATACATCTTGGTGGAAACAATATTAACTTGAAATATGGAGATATATGTTTCAATCCAAAATTCCAATTTAAAGTAAAAATAATAATAAATAATTTTTCTTAGATAATTATAACTTATTTTTTAAAATTTAATCCATGAATGTTTCCATACTATATAAATTATATATTTTACTACATCCTAACATATTTATTCCTAGAATACATAATTATGATTGATAAAGTTGAAATTAATTACATCTAAATAAAAATGTTAAGGAGTTACAACGTAAAAAATTTATAATACACCATTCCGAAAATGATTAAATAATGGATGAGATTCAAAATGAGAGATACTTAATGGTTCATGACCCTTTCAACTCAAATGACCAGCTAAATTTTTTAATTTATATTTATGATAATAAATTGTGAAATAATATTCTTTTATTAGTTATAACAACCATATCTACCTCAGTTTAGACTCTTCATGATTGAATATATACTTCAGGAAATTTTTTATTATATATTTATAATTTTAATTTATATAAATATTTCATCTTAATTTTCAAAATAATTTTTTTGAATAAAATCGTGAATTTAAATTTTGTAATTCTACTCATGATGTATCAATTGGTATTATGAATATGAAATTACCTGATTATCCATCATTAATAAAAAATCGAAGTCCAACAATGGAAGAATCATTATAAATAAAAACTAACCATTTGTAGGTAACATGCCTGACACTCGAGCAATAACTAATATTTTATTCAATCCCAAAACGCATTCATTAAATTCTTTATTTGAGAGGAATTTAACTCTATTTTGATTTAACGTATTTAGAGGACATGAAAACTCTGCAATGATTTCAATGAAATATCTATAGTCACATGACAATATAAAAAACATTAAATATTAGTTATATTTATATGTCTTTTACACTCTTCCACCACATTAGATTTAGCATGATCTGAATTTATATATTTTGTGGAATAATTTTATATTGGAAGAAATATTTTATTAACAAAAATCCTATTATATAAATTTTCAATATCACATATTTTATATTACATTATATAAATCAATCCTCATATGATTTTACCCTTCCTCATATAATTTTAAATAACTATTTTGTCATTAATAAATAGATCTTCAAATTAATTCAAATACTCAGTGAAAACACTATTCATATGATCCATAAATATTGATGGTGAATTTTTCAACATGATGGAAATAAAAACATACCCATAATGAAAATAAATTGCAAATATGGTCTAATAAAAACTACTTCATCATTATCCTTTAGGTGGTGGTATCGGGATGTAAGGTCTATAATCAAAAAAATACTGATCACCTTAGAGTTTATCGAAAAATCCATGGATTTATATAAAAACTATTTTATTTTAGAATGGTATTGTAATTAGGTTTTCTAAATTTAATGAAAATAATCACAAAAATATATTTAATAAATGATTAATTAATAGAATATTATATTCAAGTGTTCAGATGAGTAAAACCCTTATAAAGAAACCCCTATAACTACTTTTTCAACTCCAATAACTCTAATGGAGCCATTCAGTAAGTGAGTATTCAAATTTTCATAGAACATATTTGGTAATGAATTCTTCATACATATCATGAATAAAAATAAGCTCATCATCATGAAATAGATCTATATGGTTATTTTCTACTATAGAATAACAAATTTAAACAACTTCTTGAATTTGACAATATGATAAAAATCATTCAATTCCACTTTTGATATATTCTTTATATTTTGGATATTTTATCATAGTTATGAACACATACATATATAAAAAATCAAATTCAGTGTAAAAATGAAAAAAAAATACTTCTCTATATAATATAACTAATCTAGATAAACATAATGTGATTCCATACCTTGAATTACATAATCTCTACATTGGGTTTGATAATACAATTTATAAGGAAAACCATTCCATATATAATCATATGAAGATTTAATTTTAATAATTATTACTTTAAAACTTCCTGCATATTTTATTACTAAAATTTTGTTTTCAATTTATTGTGGTAATATTTAAAAATTACATATAAATTGACTAGAAATAAAATAATTGGTAGACCCTATGTGAAAAAAGATTCTATTATAATATGAAATACAACAAATGTTCCTAATACATTTTTGTTGGATGGTCCATAATTCCTATGGAAATATGAAATAATGAATCAACACCCTTCATTTTATGATCTTTAGGGTCCCCAATGGTTATATATTTTTCAGATACACAAAGGGATAATGGTCGACCTAATTAAAATTAAAACACATTATTCCGAGATTATCATATTTAAAATTAAAAAAATAATTTATCTTTTATTTTCTAACACAATAATGATTTATCATCCAACCATATAATTTATAATTTTAGGATATCCTATTTCATTAAACATAATTATTTTTACCACACTTATCATAAGTGGGGATCATGATTTTATTATATTAATATTAATTCATTGAATTCATCCCATTTGAAGACATAATTAAAAAATTATCCATATTGATTTAGAAAACCAAAAACTCAATCTCATCATCATCACTATATTGAACAATTCCCTTATAAATTTTAAAGTCATGTGTCTCCCAACCCATTCAAAAACACGGTTTTAATCCAAAGACAAATATTTCAATTTTACTATGATGTCCAAGAATTAAATTTGTGTATATTATGATAATATATTGAAATTTACATTATAGGGTGATGCTATGTTCGTATCAAATATATTTAATTAGAATCATATTCTTTTTATTAAAATTACAAGTAATTTAGTAAAATATTTCCTAAGGAAACCTTTTTATATTAAAAATTCCAATCCCTTACATAAATCTACACCATTTACATAGAATTTATAATTAGTGAACTCTATTTAATAGCTTAAACATCAAATATATTTAGTAATAGAGTTTAATTCTATTATTCTTAACATCTACAAAAATAAATGGTCTTTTTCAAATTATTGATATGTCCCAATTCTTCTAGTAGGTCTAAGTATCCACTAACATTTAGAGGGTTATCATTCATAAAATTTTCTAATATAGACATGTTCATCAACATATAATTTGGAATTCCTCTTTTATGGGTCCCCAATTTATATACTACATTTTGTGAGTTATCATTATCACTAATTCAACATTTATGGATATAGAAATTTACATATACTAATTCAGAAGGATATTATCTTATTTGTTTATTAAAACGTCATTTATTAGGTATCCAATACAAAAATCTACTCAAAGGAGATATGGATTAGATAATTCAACATTGAAATCCATAAAAACTATATCATGATAAAATAACCATATATATGAATATCTTAAAATTAGGATTTAATCTCACCCTTAGATGTAATGTTACCAAAACATTTTATATGATTCTATCTATAAAAAATTATACCTTATTCATCAAATATTTTTAATAATTATAGAAATAATATAATTATAATAAGTTCAAAAGATTATTCATGTTTACATTTTTAATGAATTAGGAAAATCTATTACATAGAAAACCCTTTCAATAAAAAGTTGTCCCTTATATTTAATCTACAATTTCCGACAAATAGGTATTTGGAAATTTAAAATTCTCTCTATTTAAAATCACATTCCTTTAATTAATGATAAATCACGATAGTGGAAAGATATACCTTTCTATATTTTACATATATTTTTATTCTGTGAGAATTAATTTGAAAACTTATTATGATCAGGAAAAATATTTGTATATGATAGAAAAAGAATTATTACTTTCCATGTAACTCCCCCTTACCTTATTTTAGGTATTTCATGATTTTATTTTTTATTTATTGTTGACGAATTCATATTTGTATTTAATAATGGAGTTTGAGCTTAGTTTAAGACATTTTTTATTTTCTATAGAATTTGGAATACTGACCATATGTTGGAAACATTAATATATTTCACTGATTACACGTCATGAATCTATTATTCTGAAGATTCCGTGAGATTGGTTTAGGCTATGAAAATTTAAATGTAGTGAAACATTTTCATTCCATAAATTTGTTGATTGGGATTAATTTATCCTAAGGTGACACCTTATTTGGTGTACTTTTACTTTCATGAATTCACTCCATAAAAGGGATTCATGATGTGAATGGTCTGGGTCTAGATGTTTTTAGTCCACTACACACTTGAATATCTCTTCATTTAATTTTCAGGAATATCTATCTACAAACTCTAGCACTATATTGGGTGACCAGCCATATTCCAAGTCTTTTTGTTCGATGTTTTAACCCAACAAAAGTTTCATTGCTTCTATTTGAGTATGTGGTCATTCAACTTCTTCATTACAATTGATTGAATTAGTTTTTTTGAACGCAATTATAGAACATATATTGATTGGATGTTGTTTTCTATTAATCCATCTCTCTTTTCCCTCATTCATAGCCTTTTAGAGGCCAATATGCTTGTTCTCAATCTCTTTTATCAATAGAAACTAGTTTTACTACATTTTTTAGTAATGTTCCACTATACAAGGAGTTATTTTATGAATTTCTGTATATAACGTTCAAATCAATTAGTGTTTTCAATGAAAACTCAGGATATAATATTGAAATAGTTATATGCAATGGGATTCAATTATAAAAGTTCATTCTTTAAAACCCCAAATTGTGCACACCACACATTTAATTAAATTCATTCAATGTTTCTTTTGTTTTTGAAATGGTTCTACAAGACCAAAAATATACAGGTTTGGGTGATTAAATCTTTATTAAATGTGTTCATGGTTTTCAAATGGATTTTAGAAAACAAAGACCATTGTGTGGAACAGGTTGTTTTAAGAAAAATATTTTTAATTATTTATAATTTTAAGGTCATAAGAGGGTTTATATTACTGTAGTTTGTGTAATGCTACTAGGGGTTATATTGGATGGATCCACCTTAGGTATTGATGGGGTATTTTCCTTCCTTTATAAAATATATACCAATTGGTTAGATCTAAAATGCACATATTTTTGTATATGAATGATTTATCACATGTTTGAATATATCATGGTTATTTTCTCACACGCTTATCATATGGTGTATCCAAGGGTTTTTACATATTACTACTTATTTTCATTCATTCAATACAGAGTCAATGATTTTGTGAATATGGTATGCTTTGATGAAAACAAAAAGAATGTTTTAGAAAATGGTTTAACATTCTAACAATTATTTATAAACTATATTTTTTTATGTTTTTAGCTAATGAATTCTTTATATAATAACATGTACTGATTAATTGGAGGTATCCTATTAGGAATTGTGCTCACACCCTACATCAAAATTTGTTTAGTTAGAAATTTTTTTCCATATGATAATGTAATGTGAAATGTATTATATATGATACATGTTTCTCCTATAAGTCATTACATCAGTAGAGGGATGGTTTGGTGGTGATGGTTGTAAACACATGTATTTTTTAGTATTTATATATTTTATCACATATATTTAACATGTTTTCTTGGTTTTTTATGTCTTATGAATTTGTTCACATTAATTCACTATACACCTTATTATATTTACATGTTTAGGTTTTTATATGAGACATGTTGTTTCATTCTACTATATATCACCAAGTGGTTGACAAAATTCTTTGAATTTATTGACTAAGGGTATATCATTAAAATTTTGAATTGAAGCCATTACCGAACATGTAATATTTTGAGAATTCTTAGTTTTGATTGATATCTTGTTCGATTAGATTTTGGACCATTGGAATATGAATTGTATGTGAAGAAATGGACAATATCCAACTCAATTTCGTGAATGGACTCATGTTACCATGGGTGGTAAGGTATTTTTTAATGATTGAGACTTAGTGGTTGGGGGATAATTGAATTCATATAATTTGGGGTTCATTTAAATATACCTATTGTAGCCTTTTGTTGGGTAATTTTTATAAAATCCTAAATATCATTAAATTACTATCATTTGAAATCATCTAAATGGAAACTTAAATAAGGAACTATGATTTTTGAATTCTCACAAGATTGATGGGATTTTTTTCTTGTGTTTGTCAGACATTTCATACTAGAATAGATATTATAAATTGAGGTAAGAAATTTTTGACAGTGGTTCTATATTTGAATTATATATCTGTACCTTGTTCTATATATTCTTTATTGTTCACTATTTTGAATATGGGAAATTCATGTGTTAGGAACACTAGATTAGTGGTAGATCTTGGATTTGTCTTTACCAAGAATAATCCACCCATATTTTGTGGAGAAAAAGGGCCTCATGAATCTATATAGGGGTTTTAGTAGATTGAGAGGTCCCGCCAAATTCTAAAGACTTCATAAGAATCTAAGATGATTTTTTCGTATATGATCGTGGATAAAAAAACAATGAGATGGTAGGAATCAACTGTTAAAGCTAGGATTCATGAAGATCATACGTATGATTATTTACAGAAAACATTCAATTAAAAATTATATCATGATTTCTTACAAGTGAAAAATACCTAGGAGATTATTACATTTGAGAGAGGAGAGTTTACCAATATTGAATATTCTACTCTCTCTGTCAAATTAGTGAACATGGAAGAAGGTCATACTAACAATGATTACCTGAAAGTTCAATGTTTGGATGTAACATCCTAGGAAAATAAAGAATATAAAATTATCATATTTATTATATTTTTGAATTAAATATTAATTTTACATTAAAGGGGATGATATTTTCTATGGATACCCAATATGCAACAACGAGTTTCTTTGAAATATTACGTTTCACACAACGTTGGGTCATACTAAAAAATTATAATATAATATTACTTTAAATATTAGTTGATGCCTAGTCATTGTATTGGGTGAAATGGATAAAACTAACTAAAATATTAATATACAAGTCTTTTAAATGTTTTAAAATTTATCCAATAAATTTTAGACACTTAAAATAAGGATGAATCTGATTTTAAGCATAAATACTCCAGTATTAATTAAAAAGTCGATTTATTTCTTTTTTATGGAGAACACTCATTAAATCTTATTTTGTTTACATTTATATAATTTATTTTAAAAAATAAAATTCTTCTTTATAATCGAGACATGAAAATTTACTTTGGGAAATTATTTGGTATTTTTCTGATAATATTCATTTTTTAATGAAGTGTAAAAAATATTGTATTTTAATTCAAAAATACATTTTATTTTCATTTATTTATATGGTTAGATTATATTTTTAATTGGTTTTAAAGTGTTATTAGATTATATGTATAAAAATTTATCCAATTTTTCTCATTTATTATAATTTTCCCTTTGAAATTGGAAATAAACAAGTGTCAATATTTTTATATAGTTATTATTTATTAAAATCAAACTTTTTGTTTTGACAACATGAAATAATTTTAAATTAAATTTTGCTACTATGGTATTTTGAATATGGAAAAATTTATTCCATATTTGGAATCAAGTCATCCAAATTATGTAAATATGTAACTTTTTTTAAACATTATGAATATTTATATTCGTAAATATTTTTATTTACCATGGTTAAAGGGTAAATCTGATAAATAAGGGTAAAATTAATATTATAATAATATTAAATTACCAAAACATGTGTTTTAATCCTATTGGTTGAAACCTGCCCGACCATGGGCATCCTTGGGTCGATTTTGGGTCCCCATAGAGCCACATGGGAGTGATAATGACACATTATATAAATTAATTTAAAGTAAAGACAAAAATGTAATAAAACATCTTTTAGTGAATAAATTATTATATGGGGTTATATAAGTTATCACTTCAACAATAAATAATCATTTGAAATAAAAATATATTTCCTAAGTCTTGATTGTTTTTAAATAATTTTTATTCATCAATGAAATAAAACTATTTATGACACAATATTGATGCAGTGTTTACCACATTCATTAATGATTTAAATAAATAAGATTATAAAAATTAAAACAATATCTGGAAGCAGTCCAATTATTATTGGATGATTTTATTTCAAACATGAGTCTTCTTAGCTTCGATTTTAATGTGTTTTTGTCTTTTATAAACCGATAATCATTCTATAATGAAATAATATTTTCAAACCTTTCTGAACAGCCTCTCCTCCCCCTTATAAAAATCCCTCACCTCTAACACAATACTCAGACCTCTCAAGCACTATGGATATTCCAAAATATGTATAAATAATCTCTCTTCATCCCTCTCTACCACCTAGAAGGCTTACATTAGGCATATGGAACTTCAATAAATCCTTTTGGTTCAAACCAAAGAATGATTCCCGATTAAAAGATAACATCTTCTCTTAAGTTATATTGTTTTATTTTACTTCTCCAACCCCCTAATCTCTTTATTCTTTTATTTTATCGGAAAAAAAGTAACCTCTATAAAATAGTTTGTGTTGTAAAATGGATTCTGACTACATTTACTCACACCTCCATCTAATCGTTAAAGAACATATTGTTTCTATGGATGACGAACTACAACCTCACGAAATAATGATTGTTCAATATTCTCCTACCACCTCTTATTGTGGCCATTAATATGGAACTATATTTATATGTGATATATATTATATTTATATTTTGTATAGTCATTTTAATTTTTCATTTATATAATATCATTATGGTTTCAATATTGGGTAAATGCAATAATTTCATTTGAGGAAGTGCAGAGCACAACCCCTTCTATGTTACATGACACGTTCATGCCATATATGGAATCTATAATGTATAGAGTTAATGAAATTATATATGATTTTATACTTGAATTATAAAATACATATGTATCATTATGTTTTGATTCCATCAAATATTCAATATGAATGAAAGTAGCGTTCATGCGTACGTACGACTCACCGTCTCATTGAACAGTGCATTTCATTTCTTATCTCCAAATGTTAGGTACAATAATAAATAAATATATATAATAGATATATATGATATATATGATTTATAAATAATGAATACCCTTCTGGAGATAATGTAATTTTGACCACATGGACAACTTGTAATTATAAGGTGTTCATTTTTGACTCATGTGCCAAATATCGACAAAATAACCATTATTAACATAAATGACTAACTAAAGTTTATAACATGGTAATGAGTGATATAAATAGAATACTAAACATGAAAAGGTTCTTAACAAATTTTAAATTAACTTTAGTTTCTTATTCCATAGATTAAATAATGAACTAGTCAAGCCGTACATGAGTTAAGGGAACATCTTCACCCATTTCGCATTCATTGGGTTGATCTTATCTTTCATATTTATATCATTATTCGATTATGTGAGAAATGAATTTTTATATCTTATCATGTATTTATACTTTCATTATGTGATCTTATATTGAATACACAAAAATGATCTATTTTATTTACAAAACTGATTTTGTAACGGAATTTGTCTAAATTTCCTTTCATTGAGGGATATTTTGTCTTTTACCTGATATTATTTTATACGGAGTATAAAAACCATTGAATTTTAATTTCATTTAAAATGTAATCTTTTCTTAATGAGGCGTTTTACTAAATGATGAAAAATATTGTTTCATTTAAAGTAATTTATAAAAATGACCTCTTCAACTGCCATGAGTATTATTTGATATATGGATACTTTAACAAGTTGTAATTTATGTAAAAGGGAATTAAATAGAATTTAATCATTTCTGTATTTTGGTATTGAAAAATGTTTTAAAAATGGATTTGATAGGTCAATATATTTAATTGATATAATATTATTGATATGTGTAAATTTTATCTTTCCTTTATGTTTGTTTTATGTGTTATGAATATGTTATGGTTCATGGGGATTATTTATGGATATGGGTAGTTCCTTGATAAACCTAGGGCAGGTGAGCTCGAGATAGCTCTCCAATTCTTTGGGTAATGTGACCGAGGTAAATGTGAATTTTTATCCAAAGATATTTATGAAATATAATGTGATGGGTATTTCAAATGAAACTCCCTACATAGTTGTGAAAGCATCGATGTAAGAATGTTATAGATGCCTCAAGTTAACTTTATTATTTGGGATTAAAATTTATTATTCATAAATATTCCGATTTCCAGAGGTATGTAAAAGAGTTTATGTTTTGTATGTATTTATGGTCTAATGATTTATTTCTTTATTTTATAACCCTTACTGCGCTTTTTATACTCATCCAATGTTTTGAAAAAACAATTACTGGAATTTTTTTTTAATTGGTTGAAGCATGGGATCGAGGAAAATTCAAAATGTCTAAATCATGGATCTTGACATGACACTTTTGTTAGAGTTTTTATTTTTTGGAAAAATAGTAATTGAGTTGATGTGATTAATTAGTTATTTTTAGATGTAATGTAGTAGTTATAGCCCAATTTTATAAATCTCTTGACCTATATAAATCCTCAATGTGAATTATCCATTTAATTCAAGATTATGTAATGTTTTATTGGTGGGTCCTTATAGTTGTTATCAAATGTAGATTTATAAAACTTTACGAGTTAGAATATTGTTAAATTAATAACCACAAATTAATTTATGGTAATATTGAAATGATATATCATTTGCATATTACCTTGTTGCTTCACCTGAGATATTTCTATTCATAGAATGGTTTACCATAGACGAAATAAGGATGTTATTCTAGAAAGGAATATAGTTGAAAAAAACCTTCCAAAGTAACCTGATATGGTAAGAATCAAAATTGAATAGTCTGTTATAGTGATAGATCAGTTTACTCAGGTGATAAATGTTTGATCGGTTAATTGAGGATATTTTGGTATATTCTAATAGTAAATAATATCATGTAAGTCATTTAATAGTTTTCTTGAAAACCTTTAAATAAATGAAATTGTATTGGAAATTCAGCAAGTGTGAGTTTTTGTCACAACAAATTTCCTTCCATAGTCACACTATTTCAAAAAATGGCATAACTATAGATCCTGTGAAAAAAACTTTTTGAAGAATGTCCATGACCAACAAATATAACTGAGTTTCATAGTTTTATTGGATGAACATGTTATTATCCGAGGTTTGGTGAAATATTTTCACAGTTTTCTAGCCCATTGACTACGTTAACCTAAAAATGTGTCAAGTTCATTTGGAAAAAAGAATGTGATGATTTTTTTCATGAAATGAAAAAAAAATATTGGGGAATGCTTCTATTTTGGAACTGTCTTCCTGAAATGGTCAGTTTGTTATCTATGGTGATGCTTCATTGATTGGACTAGGATTTTTCAAAATGAATAATGATAAGGTAATTTATTATTCTTCACGTTAGTTGAAACCTCATTTCTAAAATTACCCCACAAATGATTTGGAATTAGATTCTCTTTTTTATTGAAAAATTTGGAGGCATCATATGTATGGAGTAAAATGTCAAATATATACCAACCAAAAAAGGTTGAAGTATATATTATCTTCGAAATAATTCAACATGAGACAGAGGAGATTGCTGGAATTAATCATGGAATATGATTTCATATTCCATTATCGTCTGAGAAAATCAAATAATGTGCCTAATGCTTTGAGTCAAAAAATTAATGCTACCTTAACCTTGTTACATTTGGAATGAGATCCATTTTTTATTTGATAAAAATTGGCCTAGAAGTTGTTGGTACAAGAAATTTCTCTATTATATTTCAGGTGTTAGTGAAATCATCTCTATCAGAAAGAATTAAGAAAGCGTATATGGAAGACAGTGAGTTGTAGAAAAAGGTAGAGTTGGTTCAGAAGGTTAAGTATCCTGATTTTAACATTGAAAAAGATTGTATTTTTAGATTTGTAAACAGATTATGTGATCCTTATGATTCAAAGTTGAATAATGAATTGTTATTTGAAGCTCTTAGTTCTCCGTTTTCAGTTCATCCTAACAGTACAAATATGTACAAAGATCTTTGGGAGTATTACTGGTGGGATTGAATTTAAAGAGATATTGCTGACTTTACTGTGATGTGTTTAACTTTTAAAAAGGTTAAAGAAGAGTATTAGTTAATTAAATGGATGCTTCACCCATTAACAGTACTATAGTGGAAATGGTAAAATATATCAATGGGATGTTTTGTGGTATTACTGATGACATCTTGAGGTAACAATGCAATATGGGTCATTTTTGATCGATTGACTATATCTGCTCATTTTCTTCCTATTCGAGATACTTTTTCTCTAGTTCAACATTCATGGTTTTATGTTAAATAGAAATTTATGTTTTAGGTAGTTCCCCTCTCCATTTTATCAAATTTTGATCCCATGCTTACTTATAACTTTTGGAAAGGCCTTAAATAGTCATTGGGCACAGAATCTAATTTTATTACAACTTTTCATCCTCAATCAGATGTGCAGCCAGAATGAACAATTCATACCATGGAGGATATGTTATATTCATGCTCAATGGATTACCAGGGATGTTGGGACCAATTTCTTTCTTTTGGATGAATTTTCATATAATAAGAGTTTTCATTTCAGTATATATATGGCCTCATATGCGGAATTAAATCAGAAACAGTGTCAAACTCCAGATTTTTTGGGATGTTGTATGTCAAAGTAAACTGATGGGACTAGAATTGGGAGAAGAGATGGCCAAAATAGTTATGTTGATTCAGAATCACATGAGAATATCTTAGAGCAGGTAGCAAAGTTATATGGATAATCGGGGGAAGTATCTTTCTTTTTATGTAGGTGATCATTTATTTCTCAATGTTTCTACTTGGAAAAGATTGATGTGTTTTAGTAAGAAAGAAAAGTTGAATCTGAATCTCATTGGACCTTAAGAAATCCAAGAGAATGTTGGATCCATTGCATACAGAGTGGATTTACCTCAAAGTTTATCCTAGGTACCCAATGTTTTTTTTAAGGATGAGAATTTATATATCAGATCCATCTCATTTTTTCCCAAAGGTAGTTCAGATGGAAGAGAATCTCTATTAAGAGGAACAACCAATCCTGATTCTTGAGTGAAGAGAGAAAGTGTTGCAGAATAATTTAATTCATCAGGTAATGCTTTTGTGAAAAAAAATAAGGTTGAAGCGCCAGTGTGGGAATATAAAAATGCTATGAGGGATAAATACCCCCACTTATTTGATAAGTGAATAGAATTGTGGAGACACAATTCCCAAAAGGGGGAAGGGTGTAAGATCCCAGGTAAATAAATAATATAAAATATTCATATTTTTTAATATTTGTTAATTAAATATTAAATTTACTTTAAAGGGGATGTTATGATCGATGGCGTACCTGATATGCAACAACAGATTTCTTTGAAATCATACGCTGCATACAATGTTGAGTCATACTGAAAAATAATAATATAATATTATGTTAAATGGTAATTAACGATTAGTCATTTTATTAGTGGGAATTTATAGAACTAACTATAATAATAATATATATATTGGTTATATGTTTTTACATTTATCCATGAAAAGTTTAGAGGCCTAAAATAATAGAGAATCTGATTTAAAGCATAAATACATTAATATTAATTAAAAGGTAGATTTACCCCATTTTAATAGAGAACCCTCTATAAATCGAGTTTTGGTCACTTATATACATCTTTAGAATCGAGAAATTAAAAACTTATTTGGGTATTTTTTTGGTATTTTTCTGATTAAATTTATTTTTTAATGAATTTAGAAAAATACTATATTTTAATTACCAATTTCCCTTTAATATAATTTATTTATATAGATAGATTATATTCTTAATTGGTTTTACAGTGTAATTAGATAATATTTTTACCAATTAATATAATTTGGGTCATTGGATGTAATTCCAATTAGAAGTAGGACATAAAGAAGTGTCAATATTTTGATAGTTATTATTTCTTAAAAACACTTTTCTTGTTTTGATAGGAAGAATTAATTTTAAAATAATTTATGAAACTACTGTGTTGTGAATATGGAAAAATTGATTCCATATTTGAAATCATGATGTCCAAAATGTGTAAATATTTGTCTTTTATTTTTAGACATTATGAATATTTACTACAGTAAATATTTTATTTACCATGGTTAAAAGGTTAATCTAGTAATAAAGGGTAAAAAATAATATTATAGTAATATTGAATTATCATAACATGATTATTAATACACTTGGTTGATACATGTCCAACCATTGGAATCCTTGGGTCGATTTTGGGACCCCATGGAGAAACTAGGGAGTGATAATGATACTTTATATAAATTAATTTAATCTAAATAAAAAAAGAAAAAATTCATATATCTTGTAGTAAATCAATTATTATATGGGGTTATATAGTTTTCTCTTCCTCTATAAATATTATTTTGAAATCTAAAAAGATTTTCTAAATCACTGTATTTGTTTTATAATTTTTAGACATCAAATGAATAAATATTTTTGACACTATAATGATGTAGTGTTTACCTCAATAATGAACGATTTAAATAAATAATATTATAAAAATTAAACAAATATTTAGAACCTACCCAATTTTTATTTGATGACATTATTTTGAACAAGATCCATAATATCATTTACGTTAATAAGTTTCTGAGTTTTTGAAACCGAAAATCATTATATAATAAAATAATATTTTCAAACATTCCTAAAGAGGCACTCCCACCTTATAAAAATCCCCCACATCTAAACCATTACTCACACCTCTCAAGCCCCTTTGGATCATACAACCTCTATCCAAATTTTCTCTAAATATCCATCTATTCCTCCTAGAGGCCATACCTTAGGATTAAGGAACTTGAAGAAATCATTTTGGTTCAACCTAAAGGGAGTAACCCGATTTAACGGTACAATCTTCTCTTAAGTTCTTTTGGTTTATTTTACATCTTCAACAGCATAAATAGTTTTTATTCCGTTATTTTATTTCAACACAATTATCCTCAATATACTAGGTTGTTTTCATGTGATGTATTCTAACTACACATACAAACACCTCCGTCTAATGAATAAAGAACATAATGTTTCTTTGGACGGCGAACTACTGCCTCCATAAATGATGATTGTTCTCTCTTCCCCTGCCACCTATTATGGTGTCCATTACGATGAAACAATATGTATATGTGATATATTATATTTATATTGTTAATATGCTACTGGTTTTTTAATTTATAGAATACCATTATGGTTTCCATAGTGGGTAAATACGATAATTTCATTTCAGGATGTGCAGATTACCGCCTCTCAAAGTGATACTACTTGTTAATTCTATACATGGAATGAGTAAATGAGGGAGTTAATGAAATCATATATGATATTACACTGGGATTATAATATCATTATGTATCATTATGTTTTAATTCCCTCAAATATGAAATAGGAATGAAAGTAGTGTTCATGCGTACGTATGGTTTACCGTCTCCATGAATGGCACATTTCACTTCTTGTCTCCAAAAGTTATGTACAATTATAAATACATAATTATATTGTATATATATGAAATATATGATATATAAATCGTGAATATTGTTTTATAGATAATGGACATTTTACCACACGGATAACTTCTAATTATAAGGAGTTCATTTTTGACCCAAGTACCAAATATAGAAAACATGACCATTATTAACATAAATGATTACATAATGTTTATAACAAGGTAATAAGTGATATAAAATGAATAATAAAAATGAAAAATGTTTTACACCATGTATAAATTAACATTATTTTATCATTCAGGAGATTATATAATGACTGATTCAACTCAGGCATGAGGTAAAGGAATTTCTTAACACAATTCCAATTCATCTGGTTGATCTTATCTTTCTTATTTATGTCATTCTTTGATTATGTGAGAAATTAATTTTTATATATTATCACATCTTTACACATTATTTATGTGTTCTCATTGTGAATACACATAATCTATCTATTTTATTTACAAAATGATCTTTGTAAGGGAATTCATCTCAATCTCCTTTCATTGAGGCATATTTGTTTTATACATGACTTTATTTTATACGGTGTATAAACACCTTTTAAGTTTCATTTCATTTCAAAGGGAATATATTTTATATAAGGATTTTTACTAAATGACAAAAAAACAGATGTTTCTTTTAACATACGCGGTGAAAATGACCATTTCCGCCACCGCAAGTATTATTTGATCACTGGATTCCAAAAAAAGTAGTAATGTTTTTAAAAGGTAAATAAATACCATATTCTCTTTTATATATTTTGGATTTGAAAATGGTTTTTATTAAGGATTTTTTATTTCAATATATTAAAATAATATATTGTGATTGAAATGTAGGAATTTTATCATTCAATTATGATTGTTTTATGAGTTATGAAAATGTTATGGTACTTGGTTATTGATTATGTATATGGGTGGTTCCATGATAAACCATGGACATGTGAGCCTGAGATGCTCTCCAATGTATTAGGTAACATGATGGAGGAAAATATGAATGTTTCTCATAAGAGATTTATTGAATATATTGTGACATGTATTCCAAATGTAACTCCATACATAGCTGTGAATGCTACAACGTATGTATGTTTTGGATGCCATAATATAACTTTATGATTTGTGATTACTATGTGTTATTCATAAATCTTATGATTTCATGAGGTAGGTAAAAGAGTTTGTTTCTTTATGTGTTGATGGAATAATTATTTCTTTCTTTATTTTATAACCCTTACTATGATTTTTATGGTCATCCCATGTTTGGAAATGTTTTTCAATGGACTTAAAGATGTATAGGGTCAAGGATGGGATCAAGGAAAAGTCATGTGGTTTAAAACACGGAACTACAGAAGACTGTTTTTTTCAAGAGTTTTTATTTTATGATAAAATGGAAACTGAGTATAAATTTTTATATTATAATTTTTGGGATCTAATGTAATATTTATGGCCTAATTCTCTAAAACTATAATCCGGAAAATATCCTCAACGTGAATTATCCATTTAATTCAAGATTATGTAATGTTTTAATGCTCAGTCCTTATATTGGATATGTGGATGAATGGTGATATATGGTAAATGATTTTTCTCATTTTCCTTATGAATATTATCGATGTGGTGGATAAATTAGGCATATAAGATACACACGTAATCAGGATTAATTGTGTGGGTTGAGGTTTGGTTTTTGATAATGTATCCAATGTTGTGTCTACTATCCAGATATGGGACTCAAAAGGTAGTGAGTTTCCTTTAAGACTTTTTTTAGTGTATTACTTAGGATACCAAAATCTTATTTTATTCCTATGTATAATTCATTGTCATACGATGGATAATAATACATTGGTTCCTAACACTTGTAATAACTATTGAAAATATGGTTCTCTGGATCATTTTTGTGGACCGATATCCAAGTGTAGTAAGGCTGGTTCTGTATTCACCAAGGGTTCACAAGTTCATTCTGACGATTCCAATGGTTGTAGTTCTAATCTATTGGAATGTGGGATGTTTATGTGGCTAAGAAATCTCATGGTGGAGGTGATAAAACATGTCACTAGGGTGTTTAATATACGGAAATGTAATCCGAAGCATGCATAGATATGGTTTTAGGTATGGTGTTTATTTTTTATTTTATGTGTCCAAATTTGTTTGATATTCATTCCACTCATTTATTTATGTATTCAATGATAATTTAATTATTTGGGCATGAATTCTATTATTATTCCCATATTTGTATCTTTCTAAACCGTTGGGAATGAGATATGAGAAAAGATTCTAGTTTCCCACATGTTAGGTGATGATAACCAATTTGAGGTGGAGTGGGACATCCTACAACAAGATATTGATATATTTGACATGATTGTTAGAATAATCTATATTATGTATGTGATGTACTTGAATGACTGGTATCATTTTATGGTTTTTTATATCCCAATGGTGTCACTCATTTATTTTTGGTGATTGTGATTCTTACTCTAGGAGAGAATGGTCTACAGTTCACTATACTGGGGAGATTTATTTTCAGTTATAAAAAATGTTTGTGGAAGTTTTTGTTTTGCTGACCAATTTACTATTTATAGTGGTGTATTAACATTATTAGGTCATTATGAATTATTTTAATATTTTTTCTCCATAGAAAGTGGTCAGGTTTACCTTTTACCTATTACCCGGTACATATCCATTTTCGTACTATGTTATTGTATGGAACCAACTCAGTTTGTGGAACATAATGGTAATATTTTGGACCATGAGGCTAATGGATTTATTCATCCTAGTGGTTAAATATGAGATTATCCTATCCCCTATAGAGTGAATGAATACAAGATAATTATACATTGTGTATATTATTGTATTTTATTCATGTAACCAATATGAAAATTTTTTAATTTCCAATGATCATTGTCCTATTTTATCAAAATAGGGGGTTTGTAGTTCTTCAATGATTGATATTTATTCAGGGTACTCCCACTTGATAGTTTGAGATTAATATATACCTAAGACAATGTTTTTGATCTTGTTTCGGAATTTTTATTTTCATATTATGTTATTCAGTGTCACCAATTCTCTGATTCTATTTATCGCATTCTAAAACAAAATCATCCATCAATTATAGGAATCATTATTCGTTGTGTTAATGGATGATATTTTTGTCTACTCAAAATAGATGAGGAGAATGTGGCCCAATTGGATATCATTCTCTATAAATTTAGGGAACAACATTTGTATGGAAATCATTCCATGTATCAATTATGGAATCAAGAATTAAATATTTTGGGTCTTGTTATATCGTAGTGTTGTGTCTTAGTGGGTCCTAATAAAATTAATGTATCTAGGTCATGGGATCACCACAAAAATTAATTTAATATCTAATGTTTTTATTGTGTCATCTAGATATAACTAGGAGTTCATTAATGATTTATCCATTATTGAAGATCATATGATAGTATTAACCCATAAGTGTGTAATGCATGAGTAGAATAAAAATAGTTTCTATTCTATGGATGAACTAATGAATTTATTTAAATCATATAAAACATTTATTCCTTTAAAACTAGTGTTAGAACATGGTTCTTATTCAATATGTATGACTTTATTATTTTCCTTTTTCCTTTACGGTTTTTTAGAAAATAAAGAAAACGTGGAAAATCACAAATTTTGTTGGTACACGTAGTGTACCTTTCCACATGCCATGTACTTTGGTCGTGTGGGATGAGTACACAGGGCGTGTAGGCCTGTCAGCGATGAAGGATGTAAAAACTTACTACACACTGTGTACATAGTATTTACACGCCGTGTAATCAGTCGGAAGGTCAACAGTAAAGTGGTGGGAGTAGCTGATAGCTGAGTGATAATACACGCCGTGTATTATGAAATACACACCCTGTAGTCATGTCGACAGATGAAAAGTATGGTGGTGAAATTTTCCACCAGAGAAACAGTTAAATGATGAAAAGTACACATTGTTTACTTGAGAGTACATGTCGTGTAGTTTTTTGTTTTTGCTTAAAACGGGCAGTAAATCCTCATTCGGTAGAGGAGGCAATAGACACCTTTAGAGCATCGGGAGAAGAGGCCGGAACTTGGATGAGCTCCCAATCGCACGTCGGGAATCCGTTTCTTCCACCATCGATCTTGTTTGAACCATGCGTGTAAGAACTTTCTTCTCCTTGAGGCTTTATTACCAATTCTTTCCTGAGGGGAAGTTATTTAGGTTTGAGTGGGCTTTCATTTTTCCCATATCTACATTGTTCTCAGATGATTCGGGAGCCATCATTTACGTATATTGATCAGAGAATATCGAGGTAGGTGGTATGATGTTTAATTCCAACTGTCATGTTGTTTTTGTGTACCATTTTTCTACATGCACTTGATTGGGGTGTCGTATGGCTGAGGCCTTGATTAATTAAATACCTAAAATTGCGTAGTTAATTTAACAAATATGTTCAACTTCTATTTGGGATCATTTCTTGGATCCAAGGCCACCATGTGGGTGTGTTTCCCTTATTTAGCCATTTGGCCAGGATACATATGGGTATACTGTGATTTTTAGCATACATTGAATTGTCTTGAAAGGAATTGTATATAAATTTCTGGCTTATGTGTTGGGCTTGGACCAGTTTCTTAGCCTAAGGGCAGTGTTTCGTTTAGCCTGTGGGAAAAATTTCTCATGCATGTGGGTAGTATTTTCTATTCCTGTGGGCAACACCTCGTATGCATGTGGGAAATATTCGTTATGTCTATAGGCATTCACCTGAGGGTTTCAATTCTGATTACCTGAGATTAAGTATTTTCATGTTTGTGGACAACGTTCACTTTGTATATTATATATAGTGATTTGATATGTTGTAACTTCCATGATAAAGCAAAGGCTTGGAATTGATAAATAATTAATAATATGGCAAGGTAACTGGATGAGATAGTTACTTTTGAGTACTACCTAGTTTACTGCATTTTATTCATGCACAATGATGTTGCACATTTTCACTGAAAGTTGCGCACGAGCCTTTGGTGTTTTCCTACTGGGATTTATTTCCCAAACCCTGTTTGGGTAATGTATTAGGCCCAAACAAATTATATTTCTATAGGTTTATATAATGTAAAGGATCCTTATACAGGTACTTGATTGTTGTAGAGGAGTAGGAGAGCTTGGGACAAAGCCACGGCTTGTGATGTTGTTGAGTTCCTGTTGCAATGTTTTATTCTGCCTTGCTATATTTTTCCCTTGTATTGTAGTGCTTAAAATTGATGTGTATTCTATATTGGTTGTTTTCATTGTCTTATGTTCATATTGCACCATTGTATAGGACTATTGGTCTTTTCTTTACTTCAGTACTATGTCCATTTTAGCATTGGTATTGTTTACTGCTTCCTCTTCTGTATGATTGGATTTTCTTCCGCTGTGTTACACTTTTTTTAAATGAGGTAATAGTTTCCCCACTATCATACCTTGTCCCTCGCTACTAGTTGGAAACCTTTGGCATTTGGGGAAATGTTCTTGAAGCATGTGACAAACTGGGTTCGAGGCACCCGTTGAGTGGCACCCAGATTCGGGACATTACAAAGTGGTATCAAAGGAATTTCATTTCTCTTGTATTATAGTTTGGAACATATAGCTAGTGATAGTACAGAATAGGTACTTGGTAATGAGTTTTTTCTGGGAGTAGCTAACCCATGTACATGGAAAAGCAAATTTACCTCGTGTTGCAATATTTCTGATTTTGCACTTTTACAGTTGATTTTATTTTCACCGTTGGGTGAAGACCTTGTGGTGTGCTGTTATATTTTTATACTTTGGTTATATTTGGTCACAACCCAATGATATGAGGGTATTCCGTCACATGCAACATTTAGGAACATGTTAGAATAACATGCCATGAATAGTTTACATGCCATGTAGGTTCATTAGAAATTGCATGATGTTGTGAGAGATGTTGTGCTGATAAATGCATGTCGTTGTGAGAGATTCCTTGATAAAATACATGTTATTTGATAGGGTATTTTTATGTGAGGTTTTGTATAATGAATTCCAAACATTGGTTCTTGAGGAGTATAGGCCCTCATTTACCAGAATTTGGTGGATCATTGGCATGTTTACTTTGTTATAACACGTATAAGATGTCAATCTTTGGTTAGTGGAGAGTATGGCCCCTCACTGATCAGAATTTGTCACTTAGGTGATGGTTTCAGTGTTTTCTGGGATCTAGAGTAGTTTCTAAGGTTCACTGTCCAAAAAAACCCAGAATACACGCAGTGTAATTATGAATACACACCGTTTACTCTTCTGTTCAAGAAGAAATGAGAAACAAATTGAGTACACATCGTGTACCGTATGTACATGACGTGTAGTCTGAAATAGTGACATAGGTCATGTGGGAAGATGCACATGATGAGAATTACTAAAGGTAACACATCGTTTACTGATTTTACACGCCGTGTGGTGTTGAACATATGTCTGTTGTGTGACTAACAAACATGGGAAGAGAAAAATAAGAGCTTAAACACACTGTGTCAATCATGAACACGTCGTGTAGTTTAACCTTGGGATCCGTCCGTGTAACTAACAAACTCAGGTCGATGTTACATCTTATTGGACATGTCGTGGTCCTGTGGGACATGCCGTGTAGTCTTGACCGGTGATAGACCATGAATACTTAGCCCTGTGGTATGGGAAATATGGTGTTATACACGCTGTGTGCGGGTGTAACACATCGTGTAGGGTCAACAGAGTAGTCGGTCGTGTCAGTAACAACACGAACAGTTGGAAATTAAGCATACATGTCGTGTTGATGTTATACACGCCGTGTAGTAGCGTTTAAAGAAATGCAGTGTGACTAAGCCGTGTAGATGGACTCGAGCAAGGGATGAAAATTCAAGTACACGTCGTGTGTTGGGGTTTTACACGACCAGTTCTGGAAGAGGTACACGCGCATGTGAAAGACATGAAGGAACATTCCATGTAGTAATTATACATGTTGTGTACTATTGTTTTGAAAAACATGAATGTTTTCTTTCTCTTGTTCCCATCATACACTTTTTGTTTTCAGTCCTTGATGACCTTAATCTAATGCATGTGTTTGACCTTGTAGAGTCATGTTGCTGAGAAGGCCAAGATTTGTTCACCAATAGAGCGGTAACGATTATACTCCAGAGATTGTAGGTCATGGGCTACCAATAGATCCTCCAGGAGAGCCAGATGCGGTGCCAGCCGTTATACCAGACACGGGCATTGATGAGAAGTTTTGTGAAGGATTCATGCAGTTAATTCAGACCATCAAGGGAGCACCACTGGCTGCCACATATATGGCAGAGCTGATGTGTATATTCTAGCCCCATCATCCACCTATATTTTCAGCGGATGGCGGACCACAGGCTGTGGTGTCTTCGCTTGGTTCTATGCAGACTATCTTTGAGAATTTGGAGACACCTCCTGGGCGGAGGGTCAGGCTCGCTACATACAGGTTATGTGATTACTTTAAGAGATAGTGGGACGTTACCACCCAGACTGAGCATCAAAAAGACATGGCGAGGGAATATTTTCAGATAGTATTCTAGGAATTTTTCTTTCTAGAGACACTGAGGGTAGATAGATCTCGAGAGTTCATGAATCTGCAGCAGGGCACTATGTCAGTGATGGACTATTCTGCCTGCTTCACTGAGATACAGTGATTTGTACTTGTTCTGGTGGGAGATGAGTCGTTGAGGGATCAACTCTTTGAGGATGGTATTCGATATGACATATGTGCACTATTGAACGTTTTCAGGTTTCCTACAGTGCATGCAATTGTGAACCACACACTAATTACTAAGCGGATCCTACTAGATGCTAGTGGTGTAGGCTAGGGTGGTTCGTCACCAGTTTCTGGTACTATTTCTACTTGTAAAATGAATAGAAAGATGTATTTCTCTCACGGTGGTAGTAATAGGTAGAAGATTTCTTCAGGTGGCCTGGTCATCTTCTACCAGTGTGGTAGAGAGGGGTACAAGAGACCTTAGTGTCCACGTGACCTAGTGGAGTGTCGAGCTTGCGGTAAGACGGGTCATCTGCAGCATTTTTGCAGGGCATTTCTACCAGTGGCTAGTGATAGGGGTTATGTGCGGACTCCACATGTAGGGTAAGGGCCAATAGCTTCTTACCAGACAGAAAATTGGGATACGTCGGGACGTTCAGGCTGAGGTGGTGGTCGTGGACATGGTAGCCAGACACCAGGATCTTAGAGGTAGTAGGGTAGGTCAGCTCAGGGTAGCTGGGCTGTGTCACAGGGCCGCAGCATTGGGAAGGCATATGCAGTTCAATAGACCAAACAAGAGCTGGATCCAGGACCATCCATTGTCTGATGTACTATTCTTGAAGCTTCTGTTTTATTTTCTGTACTTTTCGATACGGGTGCTAGACATATATTAATATTTGTGCTCGTTGTGGAGATCCCTGGGCTCTGTGTTTCTTATTCTTTTGATATTATGACTCTAGACACTCTGTTGGGGACTAGAACAGCTGGTGTTTGTCAGTGTAGGGTGTGCCCCTAGAGGTTTTTGAGTGTCACTTTTTATGGGACCTCTATGTCTTAGAGATGACAGGCTATGATGTCATACTTATGATGGACTGGTTGGTACCCTTTCGAGTCGTTGGAGATTTCTATCATCGTAGGGTGAGTTTCACATCACCATAGGGTGGAGAGTTTCAATACAAGGGTGAATGGGTTTTCCTGGAGAACCGAGATGGACCCGAGCATCATGGGTGAGGTGGAGTAACTACCCATATTGGGAGTTTATATCTAGATGACCAGGGAACTATTTAGAAGGATTTCCATCCTATAGTTGATCATTTATGGGATGTCTTCCTGAAGAACTTTTCAGGTCTTCCACTTGATTGAAATGTGGATTTCTCTGTTGAGCTTGTGCTAGGAGCAGCACCGGTGTCCATTCCTCCTTGTTGGATGGCTACAGTAGAGTTGTAGGAGATCAAGAGGCAGTTAGAGGAGTTGCAGGAAAAGGGTTTCATTCGACCCATTACATCTCCTAGATGATCTTCACTTTCACTGTGGTAGCCCATACAATCTTTGGTCCCACTAGTGTGGACTCCCCTGGGGCAGTCCAGCACAAAGTTGATCTACAAGGTCGCCCGTAAAATTCCTCAAAAGGAGTCATCCCAATGGTGGAGTGATAGCTGTTGTTGTATTCAAACTCCACAAAAGGAAAGTGATCCTCCCAATAGCAAATGAAGTCGAGGACGCAAGCATATAGCATGTCCTCGAGGGTCTGAATAGTCCACTCAGTCTGTCCATCTTTCTGAGGATGGAATATGGTGCTCAAATGAATTTGCATCCCGAATGCCTCCTAAAACCCCTTCCATAGCTGGGAAGTAAATCATGCATCACGATCAGAGACAATCATCGAGGGTACTCTAGGTAACCGCACAATCACCTGCACGTAGAGGCATCCCAAGCTCTCTACTGAACCCTGCTCTCTGATCTGTATGAATTGGACTGACATGGTGAGTCCGTCAATGATCACCCAAATCGAGTCACGACCCCTGGATGTACGTGGAGGTCCTATCATGAAGTCCATGGATATCCCTCTCCAACTTCCACTATGGGACCTAAAAATGCTAAACAAAACCTGATGGTACCTGGAGCTCCACCATCTCTTGCTGACAAGTGAGTCACCGAGAGACAAACTCTTCTAATTATTTCTTCATTCATGTACACCAGTGCTATCGTCATATATCCTTGTACATCTTCGCCACTCTTCGATGTACCGCTAGAGGGGAAGTGTGGCACTCCTTCATCACATCCTCCTGAAGTGACACTGGTACCATGGTGCGTCATCTGAAGAGGATGACGTGCTACCCAACATCGGAAAATTCATCAGGTGCATGTTCGGTGGATATTAGAGCACTTTGAGTCTCAAAGTTAGTGTCCCCGCGCTGCACCTCCCTGAATCACTAAAGAAGTCGGGGAGTGACTGTAAGAGACTAAAGGAAAGCTACTTCATCCCAATCCACAAAGGATATCTGCAAAGTATCCTGCTTCTCTGTCGACTCGCCTAGTAGTTTTATACTATACAACCTTCTTAGTGGATTTGATACAAAGTTCCCCTTTCCTAGAGTATAGACTATCTCGATGTCGTAGTCTTGGAAGAACTGAAGCCAATGTCGATGTCTCAGGTTTAGGTCTTTCTAAGAGAAGATATACCAGAGACTCTTGTGATCAGAGTACATTGTGAAATGCTCACCCATCATGTAATGTCACCACATCTTCAAGAAAAAGTCTAATGCTGATAACTCCAGGTTATGGGTAGCGTAGTTCTGCTTATGTTATATCAACTTTCAAGAACCATAAGAGTTCAATGCTCACTCTTGCATCATGAAAAATCCAAGTCCAGTCCTTGATGCGTTGTAGTAGACTACATACCCTATGCCCTCCTCCGGTAGCCTCAAGATGTGTGTTGTAGTCAGCCTCTGCCTCATCTCTTGAATATTCCTCTAGCATCTCTCTGGCCAAACGAAGGGTTCCCCTTCTTCTTCAACACTGATAAAGGTGCTGAAACTCTAGATAAATCTTGCACAATTCTCTGGTAGTATTCAGCCAAACAAAAAAAATTGTGTACCTCTGTCACACTCCTGGGTGGCTCCCAAGAATGTCCCGTCTCAATATTTTCTGGATCTAATACAACTCCAGCCTCCAATATGACATGTCCCAGAAAGTGAACCTCTCGAATCTAGAATTGGAACTTCAAGAGATTACCATAAAGATGGTTCTCTCAGAGTGTGTCTAGTGCTACATTCAAATGATAGGGATGCTCATCCTCATTACTCAAGTAGATCAGAATGTCATCGATGAAGGCTACTACAAAGCGATCAAGGTATGTTTGATAGATTCCATTCATGAGTCCCACGAGCTCTGCTGGGGAGTTGGTTACACCGAATGGAATAACAAATAACTCATAATGGTCATACTAAAATCTGAAATCCACCTTCTGCACATCCTCATCTCATACTCTAAGCTGGTGATATCCTGATCTGAGGACTATCTTTGATAACCACCATGATCCCTTCAACTGATCAAAGAGTTTGTCAATCCTTGGAAGTGGGTAATTGTTCTTCACGGTCACCTGGTTCAGGCGTCGATATTCAACACAATGTCTCAAGCTCCCATCCGCCTTCTTGGCCCACAAAATCGGGGCTTCCATTGGATAAACACTGGGCCCAATGTACCTTTTCCCCTATAAGTCCTCCAGCTATACCTACAGCTCACGAAGCTCCACGGGAGCCATCCGATACGCTGGTGTAGATATCGGTGTCGTCCCGGGGTACAAGTCAATGTAAAATTCCACCAATATATGAGGTAGTAGACCCAAAACATCATCAGGGAAGACATCTGCGTACTGGTCCACCACTACAGGATTACTCGGACTCTCCACATCAACTACTCTGAGGTTAAAGGCTATCCCACTAATGAGTGATCGGCAGCACTCTCCTCCGGTTAATTCCATCATGTGCTACAAAAGCTCCCTTCTCCCCGGTGAAGGTAAACCTAGTCCCATCCGTGTGGAAACACCACACTTTGCACCAAATAAATCCAATCTGAGCATTGACTGTAGATTACTAGTCCATACCAAAGATGACATCGTAAGGACATGGCGCCGCTACTAGGAGATCCCAGCCGAAGCTCTCACCACCTAGAGTAAGCTTCCACTTCCGGCACCAATGTGTAATCGTCGAATCCGCTCTCATAGGAGTCTCTATCCATAAGGATCGAGCCAATGACTCCATCATAATATCTGAGCTCCAGTCGAGGGCAGTGGCAATAAATGAATGAATGGAACCTCTGTCTCTATGTACTGTAGCTATGGTGGAGTAGACACATATCATACCGCATATCATCTCCTGAGTTCCATGGTTATAGGCCTCAGCTGCCTGGAGCTAAGCTCTCCCCTGTCCTCCTACTTCTTATGGTCGGGGTGGACCACCTGGTGGTGGTGGCGGTAACATCTCAAATCGTCACCCACCACCAGCTGCACGACATGCTCCTCGGCCACATCCACTTACTCCCTATGGACCTCCTCGGTCGAACCTCTATCTCTGCATGGGTAGTCCCATGACAATCTACTGATCATGTGTACGACGGGTTAGACAGTCACATGCCATGTGAAACTGGCCCATGCATGTGTAACACTACATGTTCCTCGCATGACTGGCTTTGTCTCAGGTTCCCCACACAAAATACTCTGAATCATGCGGTCATCCACCTATAGGTCTTGTCCTCTTGGACCTATGAGACATCATTCTACAGCTAGATACCGAAGACTCTGCTACGTGACGTCCGGTGGTGGGTCTCGCTGCAAGTGACCACTCAGCAAGTAAACTCTCCACTAATAGGGCTCTCTCTAACTCCCCCACCAGTGTCGGGATGCTAAGAGAAATCAACGAAGCCAAGATATATTTCTTGATCCCTTGCTCAAAGGTCCAGGCCCTAGA
This sequence comes from Viscum album, assembly GCA_963277665.1. Classification (NCBI taxonomy): domain Eukaryota; kingdom Viridiplantae; phylum Streptophyta; class Magnoliopsida; order Santalales; family Viscaceae; genus Viscum; species Viscum album. The sequence continues at coordinate 2,110,058,186 of OY728119.1, read as the reverse complement.
TAATGGATCCCACACATTATATGTGGTGTAGGGTGGGAGGTCAGTGAACCTCTCTTAGTACTGAGAAAAAGTCATGTTGCCCTACTGCAGATAAAAAGGCTCATGTATGTGCACAGTGTGAAGAGTCACTAGAACAATGTCTGCCCGAAACAGGCTCTCGATGTCTGCCCAGAGAAGCGTCACCTCATCATGAACCTGGAGTACCAAGTTCCACCATCTGTCTGATGCTACCTATAATAGACTGGAAGCATTGATCACCATGAGATTCATTGGTGTCCCTACCAATTGAAAGACTCTCACTATGGGCTCCTGGAAATACTATGCCACATGTGGGTCTATCTCTCCTCTGATCTTAGGTGGCTTCTAGCACTGGAACTCAGGAAACTCACTCAAGCGGCATGCACACTCTACTGCTGGGGCTACTGGCATCGGTGGCCCAATGGGTAATGGTACCGTTGGTGCCTCCACTGGTGCCTCTACAGGAAGAGGGCTTGACACTGAGGCCACATTGCTTGGTGGTCTATCAGGGTCCTGGTGTATAGATACATCGGCTGCCGCACCAACACTGGATTCCCAAAACTGATAAAAACTATCACTGCACATAACACTATAGGCGTTAAATAGAAGGATCTGAGTCATATGTTCTTCTATATAACGAACTCCTCTGATACCAATTTCTCATGACCCTTCCCCTGATTCTCGTGTCATGACTACCCCAAGCCCGACATCCATAGGCTAGCAGCTGGTGACTATTAAGGAAAGGCATATTCCCAAAAACTGGGAAGGCATTGCCTTTATATCATGTAAACACACGCATCCAAGCACATAACAAGATAGGAACACAAGTCAACTGTACAGCAAAAAGAGTGATGAAATTAAAAAGGGGCCGAAATACAAGCCCGAAAGTAATGATACAGGTAACACTAAATTAGAATACAGTTGAAGAAAAATAAAGGCATCTATATGGTCATCCTTTAAGGTTTTTACTTGAAGGGTAGGTACAGATCGCCTACTCGGCACTCCATGTCCGCCCGTCTGGTCTGCGTACCATCACACCGTATGGTCCCCCTACGGGCCCCGTCTAGACCTGGTACCTTTAGCCTTGATCAGCATTGTTCGTCTTCTGCACCAAACACAATAAGGTGCGTGCATAGCCAATGCAGGGGTGATTATAATGATACTCAGTAGGGACCCCAAGACCATCAAGGTCTTACAAAATCCACAAAGGATAAACCACAAGGCATGAAATCAACTGAGAACCCAACATAGGTATATGCCCATAAATATACCTAACTTTTCAAGTATACCCATCTCAATCATGAGGAAAACATAGATTCCAACTCAAATCCCAAGGCTCAACTGTTCCACAAAGGAAGGAATACCACAATGGTAAGTACCAAACTGGTTCACCATACAGAAGAATACCACCAATGTATTACCATGAAGGAAAGTACCACAAGGAACATACTCAGATCACAAAAGGTATTTCTTAGGTACTATAGTAGAGATGATTAGATATAAATACAGAATAATCATACTTTTTGTAGGGGAAGGCCCATGAAGGACCCCCAAATATTGACCCAAATAGGATCTCTAGGTGCTGACCCAAACATGATCGCTCTGTGCTGACCCACATATGATCTCTAGGTACAGAACCTCACAGGATCGCTCGGTGCTGACCCACAGAGGATCGCTCGGTGCTGACCCACACAGGATAGCTTGGTACTTACCCACACAGGATCTCTAGGTGCCGACCCACACAAGATCGCTCGGTGCTAACCCACACATGATCTCTATTCATTCTTCATGGCACAGCAAGCTACTGGGTTCCCAAAGCAAGCATGCTCATCTCTAGGAGGGTCTGCTCCTCAATCCATTGGTTGATACTATAACTACAACGAGACCCCACAAAAATTATCCTAATGGACTTCCATGTCATAGGGGTCTCAACACAATAGACGGTGTGTCAGTCGGATGCATGTTCTGTAAGTTATTTCCTTTTAGCCCCGAGGGCCCGGATGGATTCGTTTTCTATCCAACCCGACCGTATCCCAAATTTATTAAAATCTCAAGTGGGGTATATCAATGGGACAGTCTATCTCCACGGTTTACAGCAGCATTGATAGTTTTTCAAATAGACGACTGATGCCAATGTTATGGCTGATAGAGAGAAAAGAAAGTAGCTGTTCCAGGTCCGGTCCGACCTAGTCGGACCACACTGCTCGACCTAGCCTGGGTCGACCCAACCCAGTTTGGGTCGACCCAGCCCACTAGGTTTGGCTCAGCCCATGATAGGTCTGGCCCTTCCCACGCTAGGCAGCGCAAGGACCGTAGAGCGGTTTGAGGCCGCGAGGGCGGCGCAGAGGCCGCGAGGGCGGCGCGGAGGCCGCGAGGGTGATGAGGCCACGGGGGGCCGTGGAGGGCCACGAGGTGTCAAGGCCATGCGTGCCATGGAGGGTCGTGGGGCAGTCAGTAAGAGAGGGCAGCGAGGCCGCGAGATAGTGAGGCCACTGGGGCAGCAAAGGTCATGGGGCGGCGAGGCCGTGGGAGGGAGATGCCGCTGGGATCATGGAGGGATGCGGGGCTGCGAGGTCACGGGGGCCATGAGACTATGGGATGGAAAGGCTGCAAGGGCTGTGAGGTCCCCAGAAAGTGAGGTCGGGGGTCCATGGATGTTCGTGGGGCGGCAAGTTCGTGGGGCCATGAGGCCTCCCAACGTCGAGGTCGCGGGGTCCGTGGAGGGCCGCGGGGTGGCAATGCTGCGGGGGCAGCGAGGCCACATGACAGTGTGGCCGAAGGGGCGGCGGAAGGCCGTAGGGCCCACGAGGCCATGCGAAGGCTAGGCTGTAGGGGCCTTGGGGTGGCAGAGGTCGCGGTGCGGCGGTCTACCGGGGCTGGCTGTGTGCCACCGGCACACGGTGTGTCGGCACCGGCGGCCAGCATGACTATTTGTCCACCATTTGTAAACTTCGTCACAATGAACACAAAAAATAATCACCAAAAATGATGAGAGTTTCGGCCTTGTTTTTTTGGCTCGCACACTCCACCTTAGAGCAGTAGCTATATTTTCACAAATATTGAATTAAGAACCTATATGGAAGATATTTAAAACGTAAAACCCCACAACCTCCATCAATCACTTCTACCAAACCCGCAAAAGAAAACTTCTGCGGATCAACTAGTTAGAGAGAGTTGATCCACGCTCTTTGTTTTGAAGGGAGGAACATGGGAAAAATAATAATCACATAGAATTAAACCACTACCTTGATTGATCATTGACGTTGGGAGGGGTGAATTCAGTGACGTCGTCATTTCCCCGATCATCTGTTCATTTTCGTCGATGATGTCCAACGTTGGTTGCCTCTACAAGGTGCTTCTGATCCAGCTCGGGTTAGTTTCCTCCTTCTTTGATCTTAGGTTGTCGTTCTTCATTGGGAGGTGTTATTCATTGTAGAGGGTACAAGATTCCCCAAGTTCTTTTCCCACACTTCTTCCAAAAAAAGAATAGCCAATATAAATTAAAATAGGTTTTATTAATTTAATTTGAATTTAAACCATTAATAAAGAGGTTTTGGCCTAATTAATGTGGAGGATTATCAAGAGACATCTCCACATTAAAGAGGGAGTTAAATAGATTCTCCCATTATGAGGGTTCAGGTGGACCCCACCTTTAGGAATTCAAAATGGGGGGTTTAGGCTCGGTTGGTCCCCACCACCATAACCCATGGAGGGAGTTTTAGTTCAGGTTGTCCCCACCTCCATGTCACACATGTGGGAGGTTTCAACAAATAAAAATGTTAAAAAAATTTATTTTATATAATTCCTTCATGAAAAACAAAAAAACTAACATTCACCCTCAACCAAATTCCATCGAGGTAAAATTTTCCTTAAGTATATACCGGCACTACGTGTTCAATAGTGTACTTAGATTACAATTCCGAGCACCCGTTCAAAAGTTACAAATACCCGTACACACATTTACAGAACATACCTGACAAAAGAAGAATTGAAATTCATTTCAGGCACACCGGCCTCAGAATCACACGTCGTCAATTTTTTGCAGACTCGTAAAATTCCCATTTAATTAAAATAATACAAGGAATTTCATGGTATTTACAATTTTGTTATTATTTATTAATAATCAATAAATTATACAAAAAAAATTATACATTATATTTATAATATGTTTAACCAAAATATTTCATTTCAATCCAATGTTTCAGTGATAAATAGTTTATTATAAAATAGTATTTTGTAATTTTATCACAATTCACTTATTTCTTGGTGTCATGTAATGGCCCGAACCTCTCCGGACTATTCCTTTGTCAAAAAAAGGTCACAAAGTGTTTTGGAGGGTAAAATGGACTTTTCCAACACTTTCCAGAATTTTGTAAGTACACACCGTGTAGTGTGAGTACACGTCGTGTACCACATTGTCGGGTATACCCTTTGTTGGAGCAGTGTCCTTGCCGTGTGAAATAAATGAGTACACGTCATGTATCCAACACTACACACCATGTAGTCCCTCCCCACATACGCGTTACCGTGTGTTGACCAGTCAACGGTCATGTGCCATGTTGGAGTCGTGTCCTTGCCGTGTGAAATAAATGAGTACATGTCATGTATCCAACACTACACATCGTGTAGTCCCTCCCCACATACGCGTTACCGTGTGTTGACCAGTCAACAACCGTGTGCCGTGTTGGAGTCGTGTCCTTTCCATGTGAAATAAATGAGTACACGCCGTGTACCCAATACTACACGCAGTGTAGTCCCTCCCCGCATAGGTGTTACCCTAAAGTCGTGTGTTTACCAGTCAACGGTTGCGTGCCGCGTTGGAGGTTGTGAAGGAAGTTGCATAGTGACCGTGTGAAATGGCCAAGTACACACTGTGTACAATAAATTACATGTTGTGTACTTTTGTTTTTCTATCCTATAAAAGGAGGGTTCCCCTCCTCCTTTTCAACTCACTCCTATCCTCCCCATTCCTTTGAGCAGAGCTCTCCCAAGAGACTCGAACGCTCCTTTTCTTCCATAACATCTTCGGCCGAGATCCGATTTATGATCCGTCAGAAGCCACGAGATCTTATCAACGAGGCGTAACTTCTGAGCTTGGATCTGTTGTTTTTCCATTTTCCTTTCAATTCCAACATCCACCCGAGGAGGTTTTTTTGGGACTCAACAAAAGTGACGGATGCCGACAGATGTCTTCTAATGTTGATCTGAGGGAGCATTGTGATCATAACTTGTTGAGGTAGGGATCTTACCTTCTCTCTAAATTGTGAATCATGTAGGGTGGGATTCCTCTTGTTTATGTGAAACATTTTGAACTGGTTTAATAAAGATAATAATTGGCTTATATAACGGGGTTGGGAAGTTTTGATTACTGTTACATTACTTTTTTTTATCATGTGATATTATGTTGTGAATTGAATAGGCTTATGCCTACTGAAAATCACGGTCATTGGGGGCCTTTTCTTGTGCAATTAAATGTTGCCCTATCTTATAGACCGTTTTCTTGAATGGAACCTTGCGGAATGTGGAATCTGGTTAATCATGTAATGTTGACTGATTAAAATATAGAACCCTTGTGTGATCACCCCAGTTAAACAAAATGGAATAATGATCATTTGGGTGTTGTCTTGGATACATGGTATGTGATGAGGGTTTTTTGTGGGTTGTTGTGGATCCGGTGACCAGCGGGGCTGTGGTTGTCTTGGTTGTGGGTTGGTGTGAATTTTATAGTGGGGCTGCGATAAATGGTACAAAGGGATGATGATGTATGGGTTTAGGTGTGATTGTGGTTATGGTGGTTGGCAGCGGGGCTGCAGGGATGGGCTTGAATGTGAACGAACTAAGGGTTGTGAATAATAAATAATAGTGGAAGATTTAATTAATGGTGGGTCATGGTGATGGAACGGGAATAATAATCAATGGGGTTGTTTGGTTATAAAGAAGGGACTCGTTTGTTGTGCTTTTTTTTTTCCTAACTTGATTTGTGTATGGTAGGGATATGCTTTATGAATGATTGATGTGGTTGGTTGTGGATAGTTGCCTAGTGGTTAAGGAACTAATAAAATGATTCTGTTGAAACATGAAAACCTATATGGGGTTGGGGGTGTTTGTTGTATTCATGCTTCATAGTAGAAGTGTCGAGGAACGTGCTCAGTTTCTCTGTTTAGAATCCATAGGTTCGGCTTTGTGTTTGGAATACATATATGTATTTGTATCTTTTGTGTTTTATCTCACCCCACCCATGTTGAGTACTTAGTTCTGAACACTCCCATTTCATGGGAGAGGGTGTTTTCCCCTTAGTTACTGGATCCCTCCTGCTCCTTCTTCCCTAGGATATGATGGCTTGAGGTGACCTTACACCCATGGCTCTTCGGGTAGGTTTCGATTGGGGTGGTTTTAGACCAAGACTCTTCAGGCATGTTCTACTATTTCCCAAGGATCTTTGGGATGAGGCCCAGGTGTGTGCGGGCGGGATACGTGGTTGTGAGGCCCAGGTTTGTGCGGGCGGGATACATGGTTGTGAGGCCCAAGTGTGTGCAGGAGGGATACGTGGTTGTGAGGCTCAGGTGTGTGCGGTCGGGATGTGTGGTTTGTGAGGCACAGGTGTGTGTTGGCGGGGAGAGTGTGGCAGCGTCAGGATGTTCGTTGTTAGAAAGAGCAGCTAAATAATAGGAAATGGTGTGGGGTACCCAATACTCTTGTTCTTATATACTACTACCTGTGGTGATTATGTTTTTGGTGAGTGTGGCTGGTGAGGTTGGATGGATAGAATTCCTTTCTAGGTTTCTTCTGTTGTTCTCACGGGACATTAGGATGTCTCCCCACCTGTGCATGAGAGATTTCGGTTTCCCTACTGAGTATACTTGTATGCTCACCCTACGTTTACATTCAGGTTTCCAGGAGGACTACCAGGGCCGTGCGGGACCCTACTAGTCAGACAATTGGAGTTGTTGTAGTTTTTGTACTCTTGTTTTCTTTTGGTATTGTACTTTGAGCTTTCTTGTACTTGAACCTTGTTATAAAATTGTTAAACATGCATGTGGGATTTGTTTGGGTTTATTTCTATACACTTGTTCTTTTCCTTTTGGTGGTTGACTTGTCCTATTTCCCGATCTTAAAATAATAAAAGGGTAATGCCTCGCATATTTGTGAGAAATCATACCCTTAGTGCTATTCGCCACCCCAGGGCCTACTGGAGGGGGGACTCGGGGTCATTATCTCCCTTTCACCATTTCCAGCTCAAGAGGGGCATCTTTGGTGTGAGGGGGTCGTGAAAGAATGGTATCAGGGGTGATGGTTGAGAGATAGGATGGAGTCTGGAGTTAGGCATAGTGAGGATTGCATGGGATGGTAGGGCAACAATGTTGGTTAATCTTGGTTCGTGACATAGGCCAGGGAAGTCCGGCCAAGACATGGGATTTTAGGGCCCCCTGTGATCTGATGCAAGGACTCTGAGCCTACCGAATGACCAAGTGAGACTACATTGATTGCAGGGTAGAGACCCTAGGGAAGGTACATGCATCATCATGATTGTGTTTTACTTGATTTGGGTGTTCTGGGAATGAAATTGAAATAAAATGATAAAATGAAACCCTGAGAAAATTTTCCTCACTACTTGGGCTTAGGAAATCATTTCTTACTGCACAGTTATGGCACCTGGACGTCATCCCCGAGTGGCTAAGATGACCGAGGCCCAGCAGATTTAGGAGGTCGATCATTTGCGAATTGACCGAGAGGAGAAAGATAGTCAGTGGAAGAAGACTCTCCATTCTTTCCAGTGGCAGACCGTCAAGAAGTACGAGGATAGTACATCAGATACGAAAATGGAGGGGTGGATTGAGGATCTAGGGATCGCATTTACCATGATCTGTGCTCCAAGGGAGTACTGGGTTCCCCTAGTAGTCAGTCGGCTGAGAGGTTCGGCATGACAGTGGTGGACGCTCTACATCGGAGAGAGGATAGAGGCAGAGGTTATGTGGGTTGACTTTGAGAAGGAATTCCGAGAGGAATTCCATTCTTCCATGATCAAGGCGGAGAAATGGCAGGAGTTAATCTCCCTTTAGCAGGGGAGTATGTCAGTAAGAGAGTTGGGGATCATGTTAAAGGATCTCCAGCGCTTTTCTCTGGATCTCTTTCCGAATGAGGAGTCTTGGGTGAGACGTTTGGAGGAGGCGCTTCGTCCATTGCTTCAGTATGCTGTTACCCCCTTCACCCTTCCAACTTACAAGGAAGTACAGAAGAAGGCAAAGGTTTTAGAGAGGATGCACTCATATGGACGTGCACCACGTGATGGGAACTAGCCAGGTTCTTCAAAGGGGAAGGCAGTCAGCAGCAGGTCTCCTGCAACAGGACCTTCCAGGTTCAGGCTGGTGGGGAGCAGGCCCCAGCCGTTCCAGTTCAGATCTTCGGGTCCTCGTCCCTTTTTCACGATCCCAGGACCGAAGTGTTTTTCTTGTGGAGGATTCGGGCACGTTAAGAGTTGGTGCCCGACCTGAGAATAGTACGGTGGATGTGGGCAGGTTCAGCTCCCACTTCAGCAGCACCAGTTGCTGGCGAGGCCCTTCCAGCAGCATCAGGACCATGCTTTTCCGAGGGCAGAATTTGCGGGAGGAGGCCGACCTCAGGGTGCTTCTCGAGGACCTTGACCAGGGCGTGGTCGGGGAGGTGGATGACATCAGAGAGGCAGAGGAGCTGGGCGTGTAAAGTTGCACACAGCAGAGTTGACAGCTCCGACAGGACTAGAGGTGGTGCAAGGTGCGATTTGTTTATTCAGCACTCTCGTTTCTTCTTTGTTCTATTCAGGAGCTTCGCACTCCTTTGATGAACCTAGTCTATCTCATTCTTTGGGAATAGATTTAGAGATACTTTCTGTACCACTGGTGTGGAGTACACCAGTTGGAGTTCAGACCAGCATATCATGTGTTTTCCAGGGATGTGGGCTGACGTTAGGGCCACATCGATCTAGTGGGAACCGTCTTCTGTTACAGATGCAGCCATACGATGTCATCCTAGGCATCGATTGGTTGTTTTTTGTTAGTGCCATTATCGAATGCTTCCGAAGGAGGGTCCTGTTCTCCGATGTGGATGGGCATAGCATATCTTTTGTTGGCGAGAGGAGCTATCAGGTGAGAAGTCGGCGTGTGGAGCCTCTCCTTTCCTTGTTAGGAGGGTTATCAGTGGTTCAAGATGATACAGAGATGATGGATGTCCCAAAGGTTGTTGGGCAGTTCCTAGATGTTTTTCCTGAGGAGGTTGTGACTCTACCCCCCCCCCCCCCCCCCGCCCCCCTGACGTGACGTTGAGTTAGGGATAGACTTACATCCTTGTGCCTGTTCGATTTCGATGGCCCCTTATCAGATGGAACCTTCGGAGTTGCGAGAGTTGCGGATTCAGATTGACGATATGATGGAGAAGGGTTTTGTTCGATCCAGCGTATCGCCATGGGGTGATCCAGTTTTTTTCGTAAAGAAGGAAGATGATGGTCTCAGGCTATGCATAGACTACCGAAGATTGAACCGGGTAATAGTCAAGAACTGTTACCCCCTTCCACAAATAGATAATCTCTTCGACGAACTGAGGGGAGCAGGTTGGTTTTCTAAGTTTGATCTATGATCTGGATATCATCAACTGAGGGTAAAGGATAGTGACATCTTGAAGATGGCTTTCAGGTGCAGGTATCGGCACATCAAGTTTGTATTGATGCTGTTTGGAGTTACGAATGCACCGACTGTGTACATGGGACTTATGGACTTTGTATTCCGAGAGTTTCTCGACCGGTTCGTCGTTGTGTTTATTGATGACATTCTGATCTACTCAAGATCAGAGGAAGAGCACGTTGAGCATCTCAGGGCAGTATTGGAAGTCCTTCGACACCACCATATTTAAGGGAAATTGTCAAATTGTATGTTCATGATGCAAGAAGTACACTTCCTTGGGCACGTGGTGTCTCAGCATGGAGGGTCAGTGGACCCGTCAAAGGTGGAGCCAGTTGTTTCATGGGCGGCACCCAAGAGCGTGGCGGAAGTTCGTTGTTTCCTGGGGTAGGCAGGTTACTATCGGAGGTTCATTTCGGACTTCTCTCTAGTTTCTGCTCCATTGATAGCTTGGACTAGCAAGAACCAAGTCTTCATATAGAGCGAACAGTTCCATAATGCTTTCAACTACCTGAAGGATAATTTGGTCAGTGCTCCCGTACTCAGGTTTCCAGATGAAGGGTTGTTGTATGAGGTGTTGTGTGATGCTTCTGGCCTTGGTCTGGGGTGTGTGTTTTTGCAGAAGAAGGGAGTGATCTGTTATGGGTCTAGGCAGTTGTGACCTCATAAGCATAATTATGCCACCCATGACCTAGATCATGCACCAGTAGTGTTCGCACTGAAGTTGTGGCAACATTACCTCTTTGGGGAGCACTTTGTGGTCTTCTCAGATACCAAGAGCCTAAGTTATATCTTCTCTCAGTGTGACCTAAACTTACGGTAGTGGAGATGGGTCGAGTTCCTCCCAGACTATGACTTCGAGATATCTTACACTAAAGGTAAGGGAAACGTTGTATCTGATTCCCTGAGTAGGAAGTCACATAAGGAAGTGGTTTGGGAATCCACTGATGCTTGGAAAGCAATGGGAGAGTTGGCTATCTTGCACTTGGATTCCAGGGTAGAAGGTGTTAGAGACTATTTGTTTCAGAACACAGTGCAGTCCTCCTTGTTGCAGCAAGTGGAGGAGTCTCAGTGGGAGGAATCTGAGGTGGAAGTAATGTGGGATCTTGTAGATCAGGGAAACGCTCCAAAAGGATGGTCAGAGGGCAGCCGGCATTGGATTCTTTTCCATGGAAGGTTGTTTGTTCACGAGGCAATGCGTGAGGGAGTTCTTCGTGAGTTCCATAGCTCTGCCTTGGAGGTATATCCAGGAGTTTCAAAAATGTACCGAGGCCTGAGGGAACAGTTTTGGTGGCCTGGGGTGAAATGGGAAGTGGCGGAGTTTGGGGCTAAATGCCTAGTGTTTCAGCAAGTGAAGGCTGAACACTGTGTTCCCTGTGGTTTGTTGCATCCTTTAGATGTCCCCGAGTGGAAGTGGGATGTCATCTCAATGGACTTCGTCATAGGACTACCCAGAGCTCAGGGTGGTTATGATGCCATCTGGGTAGTGGTGGATTGACTGACGAAATCAGCTCACTTCTTAGAAATTAAGGAGTTAGGCCTGGTGAGTACCTTATCACAAAGGTACGTAGACAAGGTGGTTAGTTTTCATGGATTTCCGAAGACTATCATCTCAGATTGGGATACTCGATTTACTTCATGAGTCTGGAGGGGGTTACAGCATGATTTTGGCTCCCAGTTACGCCTTAGCACTGCTTTCCACCCCCAGACCGATGGACATATAGAGCTGACTATCCAGACGTTGGACGACATGCTGCAAGCATGCGTTCTAGATTTTGGAGGATCATGGGTACGACACCAGCCTTTAGTTGAGATTTCGTATAACAACAGCTTCCATTATACTATTGGAATGGCACCGTTTGAGGCTCTGTATGGAAGACAATGTCGTTCACCCATTTGTTGGGCAGAGGTTGGTGAGACAGGTGCTCTTGGGCCAGAGGTAGTGCAGAGCACCACAAAGAAAGTCCATCTTGTACGTGAGAGGATGAAAGTGTCTCAGGACTGACAGAAGTCTTATGCTGATCTTCGGAGGAGGCCCCTGGAGTTTGAGGTGGGGGTCATGTGTTCTTGAGGGTTTCCCCTCTACGGGGGTAGCGGAGGTTTGGGAATGTGAGAAAGCTCTTACCTAGGTTCATCGGACCTTTTGCGGTGCTGAGGCGAGTCGGTGAGGTGGCATATCAGCTAGCCCTGCCACCTCAGTTGGAGAAGGTTCATGGAATCTTTCACTTCTCCAAGCTACGTCGATACTTACCCGACGACTCTCACGTTATCGACTGGGGATAGTGGGATATGGGAGACGACGGGACCTTTGAGGAATGACCAGTCAGAATCGAGGACCGTAAATAGAAGGTGCTCCGTGGACAGACCATTCCCTTGGTTCGTGTGTTGAGGAGGCATGGCGGCCTCGAGGAGAGAACATGGGAGCGGGAGTCCCAGATGCACGCTCAGTACCCGGAGTTGTTTTGACTTGTGTTTTCCCTTGTTCTTCTGAGATTTTTGTTGATGTTATACTCTGTACCTTTGATATATGGAATGCATGGCTTGTAGGTTGTGAGACCTTTTGTTTCCTTGTTCTCTAGAAGTGTGTAGCATGTTCGGATATGTGTGAAAAAGGAAAAACCTAATCTCTATTCAAGACGCATTAATACGGATGCGATTGAACCCGTGTGGGTATGTTATTTCCGCCTCAAGCGGATAATATCTCAACATAGGAGAAGGAATTTCCCCAAACCACATGTTCGGGCAGTGTGTTGGTTGTGTAGTGTTGGGGGTAGTACAAGTTGAAAAATCCTAATGTATGAAAGTGGGAAGACCCAAATTCTTAATCGAGACGCATTAATGAGAATGAAATTAAACCTGTGCAGGCGAGTCAGTTCCTCCTAAAGTGGATAATATCTCGACATAGGAGAAGGAATTCCTAACACATATGATTAGGGTTTTTGGATGGGTTCCTTTTATAACGAGGGCCCAAAGAGGTATCTTGTTGGGTTCCTCTGGGTTGACTTTTTAATTCTAGGGGATGAGAATGTTTTAAGAGGTGTCTGATGTAATGGCCCGGACCTCTTCGACCCATTCCTTTGTAAAAAATAAGGCCACGAAGTGTTCTGGAGGGTAAAATGGACTTTTCCCACACTTTCCAGAATTTTGTAAGTACACGCCGTGTAGTGTGAGTACACGTCGTGTACCACTTTTCCAGGTATACCCCATGTTGGAGTCGTGTCCTTGTCATGTGAAATAAATGAGTACACTCCGGGTATCCAACACTACACATCGTGTAGTCCCTCCCAACGTACGTGTTACCATGTGTTGACTAGTCAACGATCATGTAACGTGTTGGAGTCATGTCCTTGCCGTGTGAAATAAATGAGTACACACTGTGTATCCAACACTACAGGCCGTGTAGTCCCTCCCCGCGTATGCATTACCGTGTGTTGACCAGTCAACGGTTGTGTTGCGTGTCGGAGCCATGTCCTTGCCATGTGAAATAAATGAGTACATGACCTGTACCCAATACTACACGCCGTGTAGTCCCTCCCCACGTATGCGTTACCCTAAAGTCGTGTGTTGACCAGTCAATGGCCGCATGCTGTGTTGAAGGCCGTGTTGGAAGCCACGTAGTGACCATGTGAAATGGACAAGTACAGGCCGTGTACCATAAAGTACACGCCATGTACTTTTGTTTTTCTCACCTATAAAAGGAGGGGTCCCCTCCTCCTTTTCAACTCACTCCTCTCCTCCCCATTCCTCTGAGCAGAGCTCTCCCATGAGACTCGAAGGCTCCTTTTCTTCCATAACTTCTTCTTCTGAGCTCCAATTTACGATCAGTTAGCGGCCATGGGATCATAACGACGGGGCAGAACTTCTGAGATTCGATCTGTTGTCTTTCCTTTGGCATTTCCTTTCCAACTTCCACCTGAGGAGGTTTTTTCGGGACTCGACAAAAGTGACGGATGCCGACAGACGTCTTCTAATGTTGATTTTGGGGGAGCGTTGTGATCAGAACCTGTTGAGGTAGGGATATTACCATCATCTCTCTAAATTTTGCATCATGCGGGGTGGGCGTCCTCTTGTTTATGTGAAACACTTTGAACTAGTTTAATAAAGATAATAACTGGCTTATATAACGGGGTTGGGAAGTTGTGATTACAATTACATTACTTTTTTATATCTTGTGATATTATGTTGTGAATTGAATAGGATTATGCCTACTGAAAATAACGGTCGTTGGGGGCCTTTGCTTGTGCAATTAAATGTTTCCCTATCTACTAGAACATTTTTGTGAATGGAACCTTGTGGAATGTGGAATCTGGTTAATCACGTAATGTTTGATGATTAAAATATGGAACCCTTGTGTGATCAACCCGGTTAAACAAAATGGAATAATGAACATGTGGGAGTTGGATTGGATACGTGGCATGTGATGGGGGTGTTTTGTGGGTTGTTGTGGATCGGGTGAGCAGTGGGGCTACAGTTGGATTGGTTGTGGGTTGGTGTGAATGTTATAGCGGGTCTGCGATAAATGGTATCAAAGGGATGATGATGTACGAGTTTTGTTGTGATTGTGGTTATGGTGGTTGGCAGTGGGGCTGCAGGGATGGGCCTGAATGTGAAAAAACTATGGGTTGTGAATAATAAATAACATTGGAAGAGTTAATGAATGGTGGGTCATGGTGATGGAATGATAATAATAATCAATGGGGTTGGTTGGTTATTAAGAAGGGACACGTTTGTTGTGCTTGTGTTTTCCTAACTTGATTTGTGGATGGAAGGGATATGCTTTAAGAACGATTGATGTGGTTGGTTGTGGATAGTTGCCCATTTGTTAAGGAACTAATAAACTGATTCTGTTGAAACATGAAAACCTAAATGGGGTTGGGGTTGTTTTTTACATTCATGCTTCGTAGTAGCAGTACCGAGGCATGTGCTCAGATTCTCTGTTTAGAAGCCATAGGATGGGATGTGTGTTTGGTATACATATATGTATTTGTATCTTTTGTGTTTTATCGCACCCCACCCATGTTCAGAACCTAGTTCTGAACACTCCCATTTCATGGGAGAGGGTGTTTTCCCCTTAGTTACTGGCTTCTTCCTGCTCCTTCTTCCCGAGGCTGTGATGGCTTGAGGCGCCCTTACACCCAAGGCTCTTCGGGTAGGTTTCGATTGGGGTGGTTTTAGCCCAAGACTCTTTGGGAAGATTCTACTGTTTCCCAAGAATCTTTGGGATGATGCCCAAGTGTGTGCAGGCGGGATAAGTGGTTGTGAGGCCCAGGTGTGTGCAGGCGGGATACGTGGTTGTGAGGCCCAGGTGTGTGCAGGAGGGATGTGTGGTTTGTGAGGCCCAGGTGTGTGTGGGCGGGGAGAGTGTGGCAGCGTCAGCACATTCTCCGTTAGGAAGAGCAGCTAATTGATGGGAAATGGTGCGGGGTACCCAATACTCTTGTTCTTATATACTACTACCTGTTGTGATTGTTTTTTTGGTGAGTGCGGCTGGTGAGGTTGGGTGGATATAATTTCATGGAAGGTTTCTTCTGTTGTACTCACGGGACATTAGGATGTCTCCCCACCTGGGCACGAGAGCTTTAGGTTTCCCTACAGAGTATACTTGTATTCTCACCCTACATTTACTTTCAGGTTTCTAGGAAGACTACCAGGGTCGTATGGGACCCTACTAGTCAGACAGTTGGAGTTGTTGCATTTGTTGTACTCTTGTTTTATTTTGGTATTTTACTTTGAGATTTCTTGTAATTTCACCTTGTTATAAAATTGTTAAACATGCATGTGGGCTTGGTTTGGATTTATTTCTATACACTTGTTCTTTTCCTTTTGGTGGTTGACTTGTCCTATTTCCCGATCATAAAATAATAAAAGGGTAATGCCTCCCATATTTGTGAAAACTAATACCCTTGGTGCTAGTCGCCACCCCGGGGCCTATTGGAGACGGGACATGGGGGGTCATTATCTCCCTTTCACCATTGCCAGCTCAAGAGGGGCATCTTTGGTGGGAGGGGGTCGTGACAGAATGGTATCAGAGGTGATGGTTGAGAGATAGGATGGAGTCTGGAGTTAGGAACAGTGAGGATTTCATGTGATGGTAGGGCAACAATGTTGGCAAATCTTGGTGCATGACATATGCTAGGGAATACCATCTAGGACACGAGATTTTAGGCCCCCCGTGATCCGATGCAAGGACTCAGAGCCTACCGAACGACCAAGTGAGACTACATTGATTGCAGGGTAGAGACCCTAGGGAAGGTACATGCATCATCATGATTGTGTTTTTCTTGATTTGGGTGTTTTGGGAAGGAAATTAAAATAAAAAGATAAAATGAAACCCTGAGAAAATTTTCCTTACTACTTGGGCTTAGGCGATCTTTCATTACCGTACAGCTATGGCACATGGACGTCGTCCGCGGGTGGCTCAGACTACAAATGCCTAGCAGATTCAAGTGGTCGATCAGTTGAGGATTGACCGAGAGGAGGAATATTGTCCGTGGCAAAAGACTCTCCCTTCTTTCCAGCGGTAGACCCTCAAGAAGTACGAGGGTAGAACATCGGATACGGAGACGGAGGGGTGGCTTGAGGGGCTAGGGATCACTTTTACATTGATCCATGCTCTGAGGGAGTACTGGGTTCCTCTAGCACTCATTCAGCTGAGAGGTGCGGCATGATAGTGGTGGACGCTCTACCTCGGATAGAGGATAGAGGCAGAGGTTCCATGGGCTGACTTTGGGAAGGAATTCCGAGAGGAATTCCTTTCTTCCATGATCAAGGCCGAGAAGCGGAAGGAGTTACTCTCCCTTCCATAGGGGAGTATGTCTATACGAGAGTTGGGAATCAAGTTCAAGGATCTCCTGCTCTTTTCTCCAGATCTCTTTCCGGATGAGGAGTCTCGGGCAAGACGTTTGGAGGAGGTGCTTCATCCTTCGCTTCAGTATGTTGTTACCCCCTTCACCCTTCCGACGTACTTGAAAGTACCGAAGAAGGTAGAGGTTGTAGATATAATTCCCTCACAGGGAGGTGCACCACGTTAGGGGATCCAGCTAGGTTCGTCGAAGGGGAAGGCATTCAGCAGCAGGTCTCCTGCGACGGGACCTTCTAGGTTCAGGCCGGTGGGGAGCAGGCCTCAGCAGTTCCAGTTCAGAACATCTGGTCCTCGTCCCTTTTTCACTAGCCCAGGACTGAAGGGTTTTTATTTTGGTGGTTTCGGGAACGTTCAGAGCTGGTTCCCGACCCGATCTCAGTACGGTGGAGGTAGCGCCCACTTCAGCAGCACCAGTTACCGGTGAGGCCCTTCCAGCTGCAGCAAGACCATGCTCCTCTGAGGGAAGACTTTGCGGGAGGAGGTCGACCTGAGGGTGCTCCTCAGGGACCTCGACCAGGGTGTGGTCGGGGAGGTGGACGACATCAGAGAGGCAGAGGGGCTGGGCGTGGATAGTTGGACGCAGTAGAGTTGACTGCTCCAGCAGGACTAGAGGTGGTGCAAGGTACGATTTTTTTGTTCAGCACTCTCGTTTCTGCTTTGTTCGATTTGGGATCTTCACACTCTTTTTTTTCACCTGGTCTAGCCCATGCTTTGGTACTAGACGTAGAGAGACGTTCCATAGCACTGGTGCTGAGTACACAAATTGGAAATCAGACCAGCGTATATTGTGTTTGTCGGGGATGTGGGCTGATGTTGGGGCCACATCGATCTAGTGGGGAACTTCTTCTATTACAGATGCAGCCATACTATGTCATCCTAAGAATCTATTGGTTTTTTTCTATTAGTTGCATTATCAACTACTTCCGAAGGAGGGTTGTGTTCTCCTATGTGGATAGACAGCGTGTATCTTTTGTTGGCAAGAGGAGCTATTAGGTCGGAAGCCGGCGTGTGGAGCCTATCCATTCCTTGTTAGGCGGGTAATCAATGGTTCCTGCAGATACAAAGAAGATGGATGTCCCAGAGTTTGTTGGGGAGTTCCTAGATGTTTTTTCTGAGGAGGTTGTGACTCTACCCCCCCCCCCCCCCAATGTGACGTTGAGTTCAGGATAGACTTACAGCCTGGTGCCTGTCCGATTTTGATGGGCCCTTATCAGATGGCACCTTAGGAGTTGTGGGAGTTGCGGATTCAAATTGATGACCTGATGGAGAAGGGTTTTGTTCGACCTAGTGTATCACCAAGGGGTTTTCTAGTTTTGTTCATAAAGAAGGAAGATGGTGGTATCAGGCTATGCATAGACTACCGAAGGTTGAACTAGGTAAGAGTCAAGAATCGTTACCCCCTTCCAAGGATAGATGATCTCTTCTACCAAATGAGGGGACCAAGTTGGTTTTCTAAGATTGATCTATGATCTTGATATCATCAGCTGAGTGTAAATGACAGTGACATCTCGAAGACAGATTTCAGGTGAAGGTATGGGCACTTCCAGTTTGTAGTGATGCCACTTGGAGTTACGAATTCACCGCCAATGTTCATGGGACTTATGGACTTTGTCTTCCGAGAGTTTCTGGACCAGTTCATCGTTGTGTTTATCAATGACATTCTGATCTACTCAAGATCAGAGGAAGAGAACGTTGAGCATCTCAGGGCATTCTTGGAAGTCCTTCGACCCCACCAGCTTTATGGGAAATTATCAAAGTGTAAGTTCTTGATGCAAGAAGTACACTTCCTTGGGCACGTGGTGTCTCATCATGGAGTGTCAGTTGACTCGTCTAAGGTGGAGGAAGTTGTTTCTTGGGCGGCACCCAAGAGCGTGGCCGAAGTTTGTAGTTTCCTGGGGTTGGTAGGTTACTATCGAAGGTTTGTTTTGGACTACTCTCGAGTTGCTGCTCCATTGACAGCTTTAACTAGGAAGAACCAAGTATTCCTATGGAGCAAACAGTGCCATAAATATTTCGAATAACTAAAGAATAAGTTGTTCAATGATCCTGTACTCAGGTTTCCAAAGGAAGGGTTGTTGTATGAGGTGTTTTTTGATGCTTCTGGCCTTGGTCTGGGGTGCGTGCTGATGCAGAAGAAGCGAGTGATCTGTTATGGGTCTAGGCAGCTGCACCCTCACGAGTGTAACTATGCCACCCATGACCTAGAGCATGCAGCAGTAGTGTTCGCACTGATGTTGTGGCGACATTACCTCTTTGAGGAGCGCTTCGTGGTCTTCTCAGATCACAAGAGCCTGCATTATATCTTCTCTCAGTGCGACCTGAACTTATGGAAGTAGAGATGGGTCGAGTTCCTCCAAGACAATGAATTCTAGATCTCTTACATTGAAGTTAAGGGCAACATTTTAGCTAATTCCCTGAGCATGAAGTCACATAAGGAAGTGGTTTGGGAATTCGCTGATGCTTGGAAAGGAATGGGAGAGTTGGCTGCCTTGCACTTGGATGCTAGGGTAGAAGGTGTTAGAGGATATTTGTTTCAGATGACGGTGCAATCCTCCTTATTTCAGCAGGTGGAAGAGTCTTAGTGGGGGGACTCCAAGGCGGAAGTAATGCGGGATCGTGTTGATCAGGGAAATGCTCCAGAAGGATGGTCATAGGACAGCCGACATTGGATGCTTTTCCATGGAAGGTTGTTTTTTCCAGAGGCGATGCATGAGGGAGTTCTCTGTGAGTTCCATAGCTCATACTTGGCGGTACATCCAGGAGTTTCAAAAATGTACCAAGGCCTGAGGGAACAGTTTTGGTGGATCGGGGTGAAATGGGTAGTGGCAGAGTTTGTGGCTAAATGCCTAGTGTGTCAGCATGTGAAGGCTGAACACCATGTTCCCAGTGGTTTGTTGCATCCTTTAGATTTCCCCGAGTGGAAGTGGGATTACATCTCAATGGACTTCGTCACAGGACTACCCAGATCTCAGGGTGGTTATGATGCAATCTGGGTAGTGGTGGATCGACTGACGAAATCATCTCACTTCTTACCAATTAAGGAGTCGGGCCCGGTGTGTACCTTAGCACAAAGGTACGTAGATGAGGTGGTGCGTTTGCATGGAGTTCCGAAGACTATAATCTCAGATCAGGCTACTCGGTTTATCTCATGAGTCCGGAGGAGGTTACAGCATGCTTTTGGAACCCAGTTACGCCTTAGCACTGCTTTCTACCACCAGACCGATGGACAGACAGAGCGGACTATCCAGATGTTGGAGGACATGCTGCGACCAAGCGTTCTACATTTCGTAGGATCATGGGTACGAAACATTCATTTAGTAGAGTTTTCCTATAACAACAACTTCCAATATACTATTGGCATGGCACCATTTGAGACTCTGTATGGAAGACCTTGTCGTTCACCCATTTGCTGGGCAGAGGTTGTTGAGACAGGTTCTCTTGGGCCAGAGGTAGTGTAGAGCACCACAGAGAAAGTCCAGCTTGTACATGAGAGGATGAAAGCGGATTAGGACTGACATAAGTCTTAAGCTGATCGTCGGAGGAGGCCCTTGGAGTTCGAGGTGGGGGATCATGTGTTCTTGAAGTTTTCCCCTTGACGGGGGGCAGCGGAGGTTTGGAAAAAGGAGCAAGCTCTCACCTAGGTTCATCGGACCTTTTGAGGTGCTGAGGTGAGTCGGTGAGGTGGCATATCATCTAGCCCTACCACCTCAGTTGGAGGAGGTTCATGGAATCTTCCACATCTCCTAGCTACGTCGATACTTACACGACGACTCTCACGTTATGGACTGGGGAGAGTTGGATATAGGAGACGACGAGACCTTCGAGGAACGACCAGTCAGAATCGAGGATCGTAAAGAGAAGGTGATCTGTGGAAAGACCATTCCCATGGTTCGTGTGTTGTGGAGGCATAGTGGCCTCGAGGAGAGCACTTCGGAGCGGGAGACCAAGATGCACGCTCAGTACCCGGAGTTGTTTTGACTTGTGTTTTCCCTTGTTCTTCTGATCTTTGTGTTGATGTTATACTATGTACCTTTGATATATGGAATGCTTGGATTGTCGGTTGTGAGACCTTTTGTTTCCTTGTTATATGGAAGTGTGTATCATGTCCGGATGTGTGGGAGAAAGGGAAAACCTGATTCTTAATCCAGACTCATTAATGCAGATGCGATTGAACCCGTACGGGCAAGTCAGTTCCACCTAAAGCGGATAATATCTCTACATATGAGAAGGAATTCCCCCAAACCACAGGTTCGGGCAGTGTGTTGGTTGTGTAGTGTTGGGGGTAGTGCAAGTTGAAAAATCCTAATGTATGAAAGTGGGAAGACCCAAATTCTTAATCGAGGCGCATTAATGAGGATGTGATTAAACTCCTGCAGGTGAGTCATTGCCGCATAAAGAGGATAATATCTCGACATAGGAGAAGGAATTCCTAACACATATGATTAGGGTTGTTGGATGGGTTCCTGTTATAACGAGGGCCCTAAGAGGTTTCTTGTTGGGTTCGTCTGGGTTGAATTTTGAATTCTTGGGGATGATAATGTATTAAGAGGTATCTGATGTAATGGACCGGACCTCTCCGGCCCATTTCTTTGTCAAAAAGAAGGTCACGAAGTGTTCTGGAGGGTAAAATAGACTTTTCCCACACTTTCCAGAATTTTGTAAGTACACGCTGTGTAGAGTGAGTACACGCCATGTACCACTTTGCCGGGTATACCCTGTGTTGGATCCATGTCCTTGTCGTGTGAAATAAATGAGTACTCACCGTGTATCCAACACTACACGCTGTGTAGTCCCTCACCGCATACACGTTACCGTGTGTTGACCAGTTAACAGGCGTGTGCTGTGTTAGAGCCATGTCCTTGCCATGTGAAATAAATCATTACACGCCGTGTATCCAAACTACACACTGTTTAGTCCCTCCCCACGTACGTGTTACCGTGAGTTGACCAATCAACGGCTGTGTGCCATGTTGGAGCTGTGTCCTTGCCGTGTGAAATAAATGAGTGCACGTCGTGTACTCAATACTACATGTCGTGTAGTCCCTCCCCGCGTATGCATTACCCTCAAGACGTGTGTTGACCAGTCAATGGCCACGTGTCGCGTTGAAGGCCGTGTTGGAAGCCGCGTAGTGACCGTGTGAAATAGCCAAGTACACGCCGTGTACCATAAAGTACACGCTGTGTAATTTTGTTTTTATTGCCTATAAAAGGAGGGGTCCCCTCATCCTTTTCAACTCAATCCTCTCCTCCCCATTCCTCTGAGCAGAGCTCTCCTAAGAGACTCGAAGGCTCTTTTTCTTCCATAACATCTTCTTCCGAGCTCCGATTTACGATCCATTAGTGGCCACGGGATCGTAACGACGGGTCGGAACTTCTGAGCTTGGATCTGTTGTCTTCCCTTCAGCATTTCCTTTCCTACTTCCACCCGAGTAGGTTTTTTCGGGACTCGAAGGAAGTGACGGACGCTGACGAATATCATCTAAAGTTGATCTGGGGGAGCGTTGTGATCAGAACCTATTTAGGTAGGGATCTTACCTTCTTCACTCTAAATTGTGAATCATGCGGGGTGGTCGTCCTCTTGTTTATGTGAAACACTTTGAACTGGTTTAATAAAGATAATAACTGGCTTATATAACGGGGTTGGGAAGTTGTGGTTACTGTTACATTACTTTTTTTATATCCTGTGATATTATGTATTGAATTGAATAGGCTTATGCATATTGAAAATCACGGTCGTTGGGGGCCTTTTCATGCACAATTAAATGTTTCCATATATTATAGACCATTTTTGTGAATTGAACCTTATGGAATGTGGAATATGGATAATCACATATAGTTGGATGATTAAAATCTAGAACCCTTGTGTGATCACCCCAGTTAAACAAAATGGAATAATGAACATGTGGTTGTTGGCTTGGATATGTGGCCTGTGATGGGGGTGTTTTACGGGTTTTTGTGGATCGGGTGAGCAGCGGGGCTGCAGTTGGCTTGGTTATGGGATGGTGTGAATTTTATAGCGGGGCTGCGATAAATTGTATCAAAGGGATTATGATGTATGAGTTTTGGTGTGATTGTGGTTATGGTGGTTAGTAGCGGGGTTGCAGGGATGGGATTGAATGTGAACGAACTATGGGTTGTGAATAATAAATAACAGTGGAAGAGTTAATGAATGGTGGGTAATGGTGAGGGAACGAGAATAATAATCAATCGGGTTGGATGTTTATTAAGATGGGACTTGTTTTTTGTGCTTGTTTTTTCCTAACATGATTTATGGATGGCAGGGATATGCTTTATGAACGACTAATGTGGTTGGTTGTGGATAGCTTCCCAGTGGTTAAGTAACTAATAAATTGATTCTATTGAAACATGAAAACCAAAATGGGGTTGGGGTTGTTTTTTGTATGCATGCTTCGTAGTAGCAGTGTCGAGGCGCGTGCTTAGTTTCTCTGTTTAGAAGCCATAGGTTGGGCTATGTGTTTTGTATACATATATGTATCTTTATATTTTGTGTTTTATCGCACCCCACCCATGTTGAGCACTTAGTTCTGAACACTCCCATTTCATGGGAGAGGGTGTTTTCCCCTTAGTTATTGGATCCTTCCTTCTCCTTCTTCCCTATGATGTGATGGCTTGAGGCGACCTTACACCCAAGGCTCTTCGGGTAGGTTTCGATTGGGGTGGTTTTAGCCCAAGACTCTTCGGGCAGGTTCTACGGTTTACCAAGAATATTCGGGATGAGGCCCAGGTGTGTGCGGGCGGGATAGGTGGTTTTGAGGACCAGGTGTGTGTGGACGGGATACGTGGTTGTGAGGCCCAGGTGTGTGCGGTCCGGATGTGTGGTTTGTGAGGCCCAGGTGTGTGTGGGCGGGGAGAGTGTGGCAGCATCAGGACGTTCACCGTTAGGAAGAGCAGCTAACTAATGGGAAATGGTAAGGGGTACCCAATAATCTTGTTTTTATGTACTACTACCTATTGTGACTGTGTTTTTGGTGAGTGTGGCTGGTGAGGTTGGGTGGATAGAATTCCTTTCTTGGTTTCTTCTGTTGTTCTCACGGGACATTAGGATGACTCCCCACATATGTACAAGAGCTTTAGGTTTCCCTGCTGAGTATACTTGTATGCTCACCCTACGTTTACTTTCAGGTTTCCAGGAGGACTACCAGGGCCGTGTGAGGCCCTACTAGTCGGACAGTTGGAGTTGTTACAGTTTTTGTACTCTTTTTTTCTTTTGGTGTTATACTTTGAGATTTCTTGTACTTGCACCTTGTTATAAAATTGTTAAACATGCATATGGGCTTAGTTTGGGTTTATTTCTATACACTTGTTCTTTTCCTTTTGGTTGTTGAATTGTCCTATTTCTTGATCTTAAAATGATAAAAGGGTAATGCCTCCCATATTTGTGAAAAATCATACCCTTAGTTCTAGTCGCCACCCCGGGGCCTACTGGAGGTGGGACTCGGGGGTCATTATCTCCCTTTCACCATTGCCAGCTCAGGAGGGACATCTTTGGTGGGAGGGGGTCGCGACATGTCACATGTCAAGCAGGATATCGAGCATAGTAATACTAATTTTTGGGGAGTTACTTTAATATCCAATTACCGGAACTCATCAATACTATGTTCAAATCCATAACATCACATTTACATCATTGTTTTCAATAATTGTGACCCTAATTGTTCCATTAAAACATACATCTTCAATAGGAAAACATGGATCAATTACATACCGGAGGACCATTTGTGTTTATAATTTTATAGAATTAGTAAAAACTCTTACATAAACAACTCATATCAATTTTAACTCACAAATAACTGGTTTATAAGGTTGAACACTATCTCTTATTATACACATATTTTCTTATTTCACATTAGGTCATCAACATCATCTTTGTCAAATCCTTTTTTTCATAACTCATTCTTCCTCTTAGTTTATAACCTTGGGAAACAAAATCATTAAAAGAGTGAGATAACATTCTCTATAAGGATTAACATAAGAAATATTAATTAAATGTAATGAATGATGATAATATTTTATAAGGTTATGATGACATAATCAATGTATAATAGTTAATCATACAAGAACTCATTCCCATCAAAAAATAGATCCTGAAAACATGGAATAAGGCCTAAAAAAATGAGATAATGATAAGAATAAATAATATATATCCATATTATATCAGTAATGGTAAAATGAAATTTCAAAAACCCATAAATATAATAAATAAAACATAGAGTTATATTTGAACATCATCATAGAGAACTGTTATAGAACTATTAAAAAATCCATATAGAACCCACACAAACGCACTAATCAATATGGCCAACTGTTATCTCTACGGTAACCAATGAATAAGAGAACTATCGGGGTGCACCCATCATAGTATCTATAATGGGTTCAACCAACTCTATATGGATGAAGCCATAATTTATAATTTCCCAGAATAGATTACATAGAGACTTCTCTAAAAATCATTAAAAATCATTATTATTTTTTAAATACGATTAACCCATGGAAACGAAATATATTCCACAAAAAATATTTTTAAACATTTTTATCCCATTTAAGAGTATTGAGTTCCACAATAATCTCATTGATACATTATTAGTTCATGTAAATTAAATGGATTCCAAAGCAATTTATTTGAATCATGATTAAGAAATGGAAAACAAGTAGTTTAAAAAACAATATTCATGGAATAAGATTAACCTAAGGAAATGATATGGGTTCTACGAAATCTATTTGAAACATAATTAACCCAAGCAAAGGATATTAATTGAAAAAAAAAATTCATTGAAATTGAATTAAACCAAGGATGTGAAATGGTTTTAAAAATATAATTAAAAAAATAATAACCCTTAGAAATGAAATGGATTCCAAATAATATTTTCAAATCATTATTGACCCATATAAATTAAATGGGTTCAAAAAAATAACTTTCAAACATGATTAACCCATGGAAAGGAATTTTTTCACGAAAAAATATATTTGAAAAAAACTAATCCTTAGAAAAGTCATGGCTCACAAAACAATATCATTTAATCATTATTAATCCATGGAAAATAAAGAGGTTATTGAAAAAAATCAATGGAACATGATAAACCCATGGAAAAGAAACATGTATCATAACAATCTCATCAGAACAATCATAATCCATCCATAAAATAATGTATATGGTATTAACACAAAATATCCCTATTGTAGGATTAGTAATGACACGGGGTTTTTTGTTGATTAATGGATATACCATTAAAATATCATTAACAACATTCACAAGGAAAATAACCTTTATACCTTCCAATGTATCCAATACCACCTGCAAACATTTTAATAAAAATACCCATAAATTAATAACATTAAATGAATCATTGAATATCATGATAATAAATAAATTCATAATATATCATGTTAATGGAAATGTTTACACACCTAATAAAATAATATGGCTTTGTAACATAACAAACAACTCGAAGATGGAAAATTGTGACTAAAAACCATTACTGCATTGGAATAATTAAACCATATATCCCATGAAGGGTAGATAATAGAAATCATATTTAAAATCCCATAAATATGAGGACATAAATCATCAAATAAATTTATGTGCTCTATATACACAAAAAAGAACAACCTATAAATTTTAGTTGGTAATGAAGATTCCCAAGACCTCTGAACACTGGGGATATTGGAAATTCCACCCACTTCCCCTCTGGTGGGGAGGAAGGGGGATTTCACCTAATGGGTATTCAAAGAGTATGACTTGATCATTATCTCCATTGTAATTTCTACCTTTCATTCCATCATTTATAATGATTTCAATTATATTGAAGGCCCTAATTCTTTAATTCGACTAGCCTCAACTCTCACTTTTGATCTCTATGATTTTAATAACGATAGTCCATTTAGAAATAACATTATTGTCTCACATAATGTATCTTCATTCATCTGGGGATTCTTTTGATAGATTTTTCATTGGCTCTTGGTATTTTAACTATTTGTTTCGATCGGTCTTCTCATTTTTCATCATATTATGGTTCAATATTCAACATCGGAGGACCTCTTACTAGCTTGGTCCACACTAACACACATATTTAACGGTATTCAATTCCATATACTTTAGTGGGACAATTATTTTCCTATGAATTTGGAAAATACCTTAATGGAAATATGCATATGTTTCCTAGATCACCCATTATCTTTTCAAAATCCACCTGTCATGCATTTTCTTGGGAACATGGTCAGCCGATACTTGTGTTTCGATAGTAGAATCAATGTGGTTTTCCACAAAAATTTTCCTCCCGTAGGTGTTGAAGCTAATGACTCCAAGATGCAGTTACATTGGGTATAGATTATGGTGGGTGAGTAGATAATATGAAAAAATGAATATTTCTATGAATCTAGGGTGGATTTTAGTAACTCCAATAGAAACTTGGCTATATTTACTCAATTTATTATCGAGCTTATGATGCCAATCAGGGGATCCTTATTTCATCGATCTATAAGATGGTTTCTAGAAAAACCACCAACAATTATGAGATGGATCAAATAAGAAAGTGTTTTCAACTATTGGGTTCTATTTTTGAAAATAAGAAATTTCCAGTGAGGTTAATCAAAAGATCATTGTTATTTTAAATTTTTTTCAGTTCTGATCTGGGAGTATCCATATCAAATGCATCGAGACATTAATGTAATATTAGAATAATGAAAGCATTGTTGATCTGTTATATCCAGGATCCTATATAAAGGCTAATAACCATAGGTTGATTCCCTAATCTCATCCTATTGTAGGGAAACCAAGAAATAACCTTGATCCTGTTATGGGTTTGGATTCATCTGTGGGGAATAATTGTGAAATAGTTCTTGAATCTATGAAATATGATATAACAACTACTCTGGGTGGTTCAAAGATCATCGCCTGCAACCCAATTCATGGAAATGGGAAGAAGAAACAACTCCAGGATTAGAAGGATGAGCTCTTGGTGCACCTAGAGCTGTTGATACCCAGGTAGTTTCTAGAGTTATTATGAAGTGCATGTTTCTATGAATCTAAATGATGTTCTATATCAATGTTTGTGGAAATGTGATTAACCCTAAAAGGCTATTCAACTCCAAAATTGGTTGTTATTCCATAAGGAATATGGGAAATAGAATTTTGATCTAGATATATATAAATTATACATTCCATGATGTAAATAGATGTAGGTCAAGTTAAGATATTATGAGGCAATCAAAGAAATTTATAAATAAGTGAATCCCCAAGAGGCCTCATATTGTTAGATTTCCACCAAGGGGAAATGGAGTTAGGTACTTTCTCAATGAAGGGAATGAAATGTATTGTTGACTCTAAGAAATTTCATGTTCTAAGGGTCACACCAATAACTCACAATGAATACTCGAATATTCCAAAAAAAAATTGATACTAGATAATCAGGTAAGGAAAATAAATTTTTTAGTCATATAAGATCAAAAGAAACATATAGTTCATATGGTTATTTTCAATTATCTGGGGTGTTGGGGAAGCCAGATCTAAATGTGGAAATTAAGGCACCTAAATGCTAAGTCAGTGTGAAAAAAGTTGGATCATCTTTGGTTAAAACCATTAATAGAATAAAATTAAAGGTTGAGGCCTTAAATGGAGACTTTTTGGATCTTTTTATACTCTCTAAGGATTAAATGTGAGAAAAATATTTCAATATCAGAGCATAGAAAGATGTTATCAACATAATATATGATAGATTGATTATATTGTACACTAAAGAAGATAAAATGTTGTGGATCATCTTAAAGGACCACATTTTAGCATGATGTTTTAATGAAAGGATGATCGACATGGATGAACCCATCTAATCATGGGATAGGATGGTATAAGATTTTGAGGATATTAGGATGAATGGCCCAGATTTGCAGATATCATATCTTAATTATGAACCTTATAGGTTGGTTGGTTCTAATATTCTATATCAGGTTTAGAACAATATCTTTGGTTAGGTTTGTGGTTAACTAAATTGATTTAAGTTTACATTGGATTCCCAATTCTCCATAAAAGTGTTTATGGAATAAAATTTTACTTTTTAGTCGTTATATACACCAAAAATAAAATAAAAAATTTAATATGGAATATATCTCACAATAATAAAAGTTGTCAATGAAAAACCCTTAAAATATAATATCATCGAAGTGATAATAAATCAATGATATAATTATGATTGAAAAAAAGAAATACGCACAATATAATTAAAAATATAGAATAATTCAATTAGTGGCAATTTCACACATATTCATGGCATAACATAACCAATGACATATGTTTAACCTAATGATTGAACGTTGAGTCAATAAATCACATACTATATGAGTAACATTTGAATAATAAGCACCATAAAAGAAATAACTACAAATGGAAAATTAAATACCATGAATATAAATTTATTAATTATATGAAATAATATTTGTGAAGTATATACACCACGCAAAATATATAGGTTATTAAGATATCCTATGCCTCACTAAAATAAAATTGAGACAATAATCCCATGCCATAAGTCCCAATATTCAGGATCTCCATCAATATTCCTGAATAATAAACTTATGTTAATTATCTACATTTATCAAAAAAATTATAAATTTATTATTTCTTTTATTTCATTTATAAAATATTTAGATAAAATTACATAATCTATAATGTTAAAGTTCAATATTTTTACCATATTAAGTCTATTAGTAAAAAACAAATTTGGTAGGTCAACCTTACTCAAATAGATCATTATTAAGAAATATATGGAATAATAATAATGAAATATTCATTATATATATACATCAATTATACTGTTATAACAAAACATGAATGATGTCTATGATAAATGAACCAACACTACAATCATGTAGACGGTAGGTCATATATATGAATGACCAACATTCTAATTTTTCAATGATCATTATGAAAATAAGGTATGTAAAATTTATCTTTCCAAAGTTATAATAATATAATAAAAACCATATTGAAAACTTATATATCATTATTCATATAATTATTAGGCTTCAATATTTATCACATCATTTCAAGGAGGCGGTAGTCCACACCACCATGAACGACATTATAACTTTTTCAATGTGTGAAAAGGTGTTAAAGAAAGATATATTATATATCAAGAAATATAATAATTTAAATTATATCATAATTATTACATTTATTAAAAATATTTTTATGTAAACACATACTTAATACATTCCATGTAAAGAGGGAACAAATTGCATCGTTTTGAGGGGGTGATAGTCCACACATCCAGAAATGATGTTATTGTATTCCCAAAAAATTGAAATAATGATGGTATGTGTTATATAAAAACATAAATAGAATAATAATATTAGATATATTATATATACAACATACAAATGTTCTTATCATAGTTATTTTCGAACATTATATGTGGTAATGGAAGAAAAAATCACATTTTTTCATGATGATGTAGTCTGAAATAAAATTGAAATATGATTTCGTATATCATTTGATGGAAGTGTGTGAAGGTGTAGGTATAACATATAACAACAAATTATGAACATATTTGGGATATTTTGGTTTTTAGATAATTATGGAATAATAATCATGGAATTTTTGATAAATAAATAAAATGAAAGTGATCATTGAAAAATGTTCCCTCTAGTTCAAGTAACTCATTTTATATTACAAAAAAGGAAATAAATTGAATGATTTAAAAAAAATTGAGGCTCAATGGTGAGAGAATGTATGTTTTGATATTATTTTTTCTGGGTTTGGATGATCTAAATGGGATTCAGTGGTGTGAACATAGGAGGAGGGTGAGTGCCTTTTATAGTGGATGAGGAGGAACATTATTTTAAATATAAAAATGTATACACTATTGGGAGGTATCCCATACATCATGTTTTCCCAATTATTATTCCAATTAGATCCATAAATATATTTGGACAAAAACTTTCCAACCAATAGGTTTTTTTACTTTTTTCTAGGTCATTTCCCCCCTTAATATTAATGTTTAAACACTATGTAAACTCATTTTTACCTTAAGTGATGTAATTAATAATTATAAATTTCAGTAATAATTTATTTCAAAAACTAAATTTAAATTAATTGAAATTTTAATTTATTATGATTACAAATATGTAATCTGTTTTTTAAAATTCCAATCGTAGATGATGGATAAATTAATTTAAACATAATATCGTAGATGGGACGACATATAGTGTTTTTAAAGGTAAAATACCAAAATATTTAACTGTTTTTATATCCATATACAATGTGAAATTGATTCCAATGACCAGAATTGGTTTAAAATATATAAAATTTAACTAATTAAGTATTAAATATTGCTAATAATATAATTTAACACTATAAATTATTTATATGAATAAGCAGGTTTCAACTAAAATTATGTACCATTCACTATTCATAAAAATATGAATGTTATCAAAATTAATAATAGAAAATTCACCCAAAGTAATTTTTTATTTTCCAATTTAAAAAAATAATTATATTTCTTCCAATTAAAATTTTAATGTTTCCAAAAGTTTCATTAAAATAGTTGTACAATTAGAAATGTAATAAAACTACACTTAAAAAATATAAAATTTTTAATAATTAAAACTAGATTTATTTTTATTATAATCCAATAAAACATATTGCATAAATTTAATTTTTTTTATAAAATATATAAATTATATATTTCATTAATATCAATAACTAATAGTGAACATTATAATTAATTCTGATAAAACACAATTAATTTAATAAAAATTGATTTTCATAAAAACAAATGGATTATATGTAACTGGCCTTTATTTTCATTTCTAATTAATTGGTAAAAACTGAATTAATTTTATAAACATTTTTAAAAAATAGTTTCCATAATTTAGCAAATCTCTTTCATTACATTCATTCAAACATCTAGGAGATAACTATCATAATAATATTAATATAATATTGTTTTCTAGTATGACTCGAGTTTGTGTGTAATATAAACTATTGAAGGAACATGATGTGGTGTGAAATATAAGATAAACATGGTGTTTCATGTCATTAATAGTAAAATATATATTTTATGTGATGAATTAAATTTAAGAATAAAAATAAATCCTGAATTATATATTTCATAATATTAGGGGTTGTTACATCCTACACACCTTAAAATGAATTTCAGCCTCAAAATTCATCTTAGTTATCATGTGATGAACATTTCTAGAATTCATTTATTTAAAACAACATTATAAAATTAAAATAAATAAATTATTCCATAAATGGAAATTTGGTAAATATAAAGTTCACCAAAAGATACACATATCTCGGATTCCAGAAAAGGAGAACATGGAGGAAAAAATATTAATTATAGAGATTGATTATGTTCATTGGTCACAAAAAAGTAAATGATCAATGGAAGGTTATGAGAATTTAAAAATAAATATTTCTGATTGAAAATACCATCATTTTAATATATTTTTAGATACTAGTATATTATATTTTAGTTCAGGATCATTTTCATGGTGTTAAATAGTTCACATACCATCAAGAATAATTGAAAAAAAAAATATACAAAATTTATTAGTAGAACTTCATCATTTAGTCATTATCCGTCAAAATATTTTATTTTTCACCAAACTATGATTATAAAAAAAATATTTTTACATTATTAAATCTCATAAATTAACTTCAAAAGACCTCATAACTATTAAATGGATAATCAAGCTATTTCTCCTAGCTTTATACATTAACCAATACCCAAATGGTTGGTACACGGAATTATAATTTCCAAAATGAACAGCCCATCATAAGATACATTAGTATCCAAAATTTCTTGATAAATCACAAAGTTCAAACAAAATCGATCCTAAAAAACATAAAATTAAATATTCTCTTAACTGCAATGGTTTTCACATAACATTCATCTTTCAATCCCAAAAATATGTATATCTTATTTTTAAATAACATTGATCACATTATAACTTACTCAATTCCAATCTCATATATATGATAATCCTTTTGTTTCTATAATTACCTCAATAAATGAGATACTATAAATATTAATGTCTATAAATACATTAAAACATATTTTTATAATGGGTAGAGTAATACATCACATTAAACCAGTGTTTTAAATATATATAAACCCAATAAAACTTCTCCAAAAAAAATTTATTAATGAATTTATGATATAATAGCTTAACACCTCAAAAAAGTGTCCAAGAATTTAAACATATGGTCATCATTAAACTTATTGTACTGATATGACATCCACTACTATTATGGTAACATCATATAAAAACATCCAAATCCCTAGTTTTATCAAAACAAACCATTGATACTAGAAATAACATCATAGCCATGTAATCCTATATCCTCAGATGAAATCCATAACAATAAATTCTCAATATTGATACTAATAATCATGAAGTAGATTTTTTATATAAAAAATTCAAATTAAATTTGAAAACATAGATCACATACATAATGGAAGACCATTTAGTTTTACAGTTTTAGTGAATTATGAAAAATCTCACAAAAGGAATTTGCATAAATTTAGACTCGTTAACAAATGGTTTTAAATGTTGAACATCATCTCTAATTATACACTGATTTTATTATTTCACATTATATTATCAACATCATCATTATGAAATTGTTTATATTGAAAAATCATTCAACCTCATAAATTATAACTTGGGGGAAAGGTAAGACCAATAAGGGTGATCTCATATGCTCATTATGGGTTATCGTAATGGGTGCTCGTAGTTTTTATTCTCATACCATTGGATTTTAAATCCCTATTTTCATATCATGGTGAGGTCTTAATGAGATCAACTGATAAATGGAAGATCATGGGTGAGATTATAGAGAATGGGTTTCCACATAATAGGGTATTTTATTTCATGAAATAATAGTAATACCACTTATTGGCATGACCTGAATTGATTTGTTGTGATATTCTCTTCATGAAGATCAAATTGAAGAAATATAGGATGATTCCCTTACTGAATCTCTTAATCATAAAAACATTTATTTGTTGATCCAATATTGGGAAATGGAAGGTAGTCTTAGGTTCAGTCTGGGGAAACATGTCTTAGTGAGGGAGATCATAATACCTAATACTTACATATGTAAATTTAGGAGAAGTGTCTCAATATTAAACTGGTTATCTGTCTCGTGGATGAACATTATACACACAATCCATCCAATGTTTTAGTTATATAAGTTAATTGTTTTTATTCCCTTATTTTTGAAACTAAACCAAGAATGTAGAATGGTTATCCAAGAAGAAATGATAACATTTTTATTTCATCAACTTGTGGTGTTTGAGTATAATAATGTTATGATTAGTGGTGCTACACTTGAATGTTAGGTATGGGAAAGAGTCTTTCCTTTGAAACTAGAGATCTATCCATGGCCGTATGATTTTTTTCCGGAAATTGAGGTGGATTCTTGTGAGGATGTAAGGGAAGATATTATTGAAGGTATTTTAGATTCATTTCATCGAGGAAGCCTTCCCTAGGTTTCATATTCCACCACCATGGTTCTAAAACCCAAGGATAAAGATCCCTAGAATCGTAAAATGTTCAAGCCCATCGGTATGTGAATCATCAAATATATTCTCTTAGATATCATCCTTAATAGATGAAGGTATATACTTATTCTGAGATGGATCTCTAGCAAGCGTCGTGGTTTTATTAATGGTCATTCCATATAGGGTTTCATCACTATTTCTCAAGAAATGGTCAGGGATATCAATGTGAAGAATACAGGTTCCAACATTAAAAAAATAGTGGCTTGGATAAAGCCTTTGATATAATTGAATGTAATTTTATTACTACATTGAGGAGTTTTATGGGATTATCCAATTGTGTTTATTATATACTCTTTAGGTGTTTCAACTATACATGGATGACCATTATTTTCTTGGGTAGGAGACATTGTTTGATGATGACTAATTGGTGGTTGAGAAAGGGGGTACTCCTCTCCCCCACTCTTTTTATTTTGTCTTAATACTCTATCATAAGGTACATAATGCAGAGCCTTATCAATTCTTTTATTCATCCATTCTTTAAATGGGTATGTATTATTAAATATCGCATTTAATTTTTGTGGATAAAAATGTCTTCTTTGTTAATGGAAATAATATAACTCTTTGAGAAATTAATAATGCTATTCAGTAGTATTGAAAGTCGACTGGTTAGTGGATAAAGCATGATAAATGTAGTATTTAACTATAATATTTCTTCTCCACATGTGATGCATCATTGATTAAAGCCATCCTGGGTATTTAAAATAATGCATTTCCCATGGAGTATATGTGAGATCCAATATCCCCTGGGTGGATTTTAAATATTCATTTTTAGGTTCTTGTGTTCATAATCTTGAATCACATTGTTAACTAGATGAGTAACCTTGTTTCCTTTGTTGGTTGGATTACCTTGGTCAAATATATTGTGTCCTCTATTCATTTGTGTATGCTCTCTACATACAAGGTTCCCAAAGTAATGATCAAGGATATTCAAAATCATATGTTGTATTTCTTCTGGGAAGATCAAATCAACAGCTAATGTCATTGGGAATCTTTTGTAAGGATGGACATGCCCCAAGATGAGGGTCGTATCAATCTAAGATATGTTTTAGTTAGGATCCTTTTTTTGAAGAAAAATTGTCTTGGGTAGTGATTGAAGGATTAAATGTTTGGGGATGTTTTATAAAAAGCAAGATGGGATTGAGGGATATGAGGGGTAAGGTATCTGGATTTTTAAGTTCTTTTCATATACATAGTCCTTTTATAATGGACAGTTCTCATAATATATTTTGATTTGGAGAGATCAAAATCAAGATTTACAATTGGGTAGGAATGTCACTTGGTTTTATTGGATGTATAATACCAAATGTTACCTTCAGGAAAGATATCATCTAAACTTCCTTTTCAATGTTTTCCTGAACCAAAAATAGTAATATATTTTTCAAAATATCCACATGAATGTGGACCCTAATGTTTTTGTTATCATGGGATCCACTTCATGTATTTTCATTTCTGAAATTTATTTTCAGGCAGTGATTCTCAACAATAGTCATGATAAATGGGTTTCCATCCATTAGTGAAAATTTCTCCCATTGAAGCATCATTTTTTGGTATGGGGGATTAGAAACCATTCTCCTCATTCTAATGATGAGTTCAAATATAAGTTTATTCAGCATTCCAAAAAATTGTACCTGTTGTGGGATCACATGAAAATAGTTGGTCCATCCTCACTTTTTCTAATGTAAATGGGCATCATATGTTTGGATTTAGTTGGGTGACTTATAGGGTTTTATCATCCTGATATGAATTGTAGTGACTTATTCAATTAGTGGTTTAGTGTTATTTCTGGAGGTAGTGTGAAAAGAAAATTGAGGGTTCTTCTGCTAGTGTTTGGGTGTTGGATAATCTAGAATACGAGGAACACCAACTGATACGAGGGGGTAACTTCCACTAGCTAATCCCTAGTGGCCAAATTGATATGCCTTGTGTTCGACTCGACACATTTTATTGAGAATATGGATCACTCCCCTTCCCTTAAGAGATTATTATTGTGTAGAACCTCACCATATACAATAGAGTAAATTTTGTCTCATGGATAATGGATACTATGGATCCCTCTTCCTAATGAAAGAATACTCATTGTGGATGGGTCTTTCTACTTTGGTTTTATTCATGTAGGTGGTAATTTTCATGAATCTGGAGGCTTTGTTCGATTTTCCTTCAATGCCTCCTATGGTGTATGTTATTATTTTATGGAGGAGGCTTACTCAATACAGGAAGGCCTAGAAATGTGCAGTAATAGAAAAAATTTATTATCTTTTCTAGAGACTGAGTTGATGATTATTCTTCACTCTCTACCTGGTTGAATAATTATTTCCTAGATTATTTCTTATATCATCCAAATATTCACAAATATAATTGAGGACCACACTAACCTTCTTCAAACGTGACATGAGGGGAACTAGGACGTGGATTTTTTGACTTCATGGGTGTGAACAGATATCTCTTGTATGTGTTTAATCATCTTCGTATCTCTTCCAATTATCTCCATTGACATTGTTTAGGGTGATTCTTTTAGTATTCCTTTTTTAGTCCCCCTTTAACTTTTGTATATTTTTTCTACTTCATTATTATATATATTACTTTGATCTAAAATGAGTATAAGCGTGCAAAAGGATATGATGACATAATCAATGTGTATGAGTGAATCATATAGGAACTCATACCCCTCAAGACCTGAATCATGAAAAAATGGAATAATGATTTAAGGAGATATACATATGAATATATAATCATGAGCTATATGAGATAAATAATGATAAAAATAAACACCACAACCAAATTGAAAGCATAGATTAGACACATTGGTATCTTGGAATATCATCTCACAAAACACTTATAGTATCTCTGTAGAACCCTTACATAACCATTGCAAATAGAATAACCAATACGGTCAACTTTCATCTCTAGAGTACCCAATGGATCATAGAACTATCTGGACACACCCATCTTATAAGATGTAATGGGATCAACTAAAGTTTTTAGGTTTCACCCATTATTTTTAATGTCCAAGATCCAAATTAATATAGAATTTATAAAAACTAATTGAAGAAACCTCTATACATATTATAAAATTTTTAATCTGATGAAGGAAAATAGGATCCATTATAATCAATTAGAAACATGATTAACCTCTTGAAAATGGAATGGTTTCCATAACAATATATTTTAAATATGATTAACAAATAGAAATTAAATGTGTTAAAAACAATCTACTGGAAACATGATTAAAACATTGTATATAAATGCTCACCAAAACAATCTCTTTGAAACCTGGTTATCCTAGGGAAAATAAATGGGTTCCAAACAATCTCATTGAATCATGATGAACTCATGAAAATGAATTGGGATCAAAAAAAATATCATTGAACTAGATTAAACCATTGAAAATAATTGGGTTCTAAATCAATATCTTTGAAAAATGATTGACCCATGGAAAATAAATGGGTTCTAAATAACCTATTTGTATCATAAAAAACCCATGTAAATAAAATGGTTTCCAAACAAGAACATTGAATCAAGATTAACGCATGTAAATCTAATGGGTTCTAAAACGATATCTTTGAAACATGACTACCCCGTGATAATGAAATGTGTTCCAGAATAATATCATTGATACATGATTAAACCATGTAAAATAAATGGGTTCCATAACAATTTCATTGAAACCTATTTAGGCCATGGAAAATTAACTATAGTAATAAAACATTTCTTGAAAAGGTATTAATTCATCCATAATAGAATGTGAATGCTATCAATAAAAAATATTACCATTGGAGGAAAATTAAAAACAAGATCTATTTACTTTGATGAATGGAAATACTATAGAAATATAATTTTAAAAACTATAGGGGAGAGTAATCTTTAATAATTCCAAGGTGTCTTAAAACATGTTGAAACTATTGACTAATAAGCCCCATAAAGGAATAAAATTAAATAAGACATAGAATATCATGATAATAATAATATTAATGATATATCATGTCAATGTAGAATTGTAAAATCCACATTAAAATAATGGTTTTATAAGATAAATAACATCTCAATGAAGTTTTTTTATATACAAAACATAAAACATAAGTGGTAAATATAGAATATTTATCACATAAATAAAATTGAGATGTTAGAAACTCTTACTAAGATTGTATCATTGGAGTAAAAAATAATATTAAATATAATAATGTCTGAAAAATTTAAATACAGGCATTAAAACTGGAAATAAATAATAATACAATCATATTTAATTTCACACATATTATTGGCTAAACATAACAAATGACATTGAATTTTATCCAAATGAATATATGTTTTGTTATGAAATACCTTACTATATGAGTAAATTTTGATTAATAAGACCTGTGAAATAAAAAAAATGAATCATTAAATTTAATGAAAAAATATATATTCATGATATAAAATAATATAATGTAATTATATAAACTACACATAAAAAACTAGTGGTGAATATGGCATATTACTCATGAATGTAAAACTTATAAAATAACCCCTTAACATGAGTGCGATTTATTAGGATCGTTTTATATTATCTTAAATAATAAATTTATTTGAATTTTATCATTTATTAATAACCATTTCTATTTCTAATGTTACATTCATTTCACTAATTAATGAGTTATTCATAATTAATTAATCAATAATTTTTATTTAGGATGTTTTTTATATATTCGGTTTATGTGTCAAAAACGACTTAGGTAGGTCAACTATGGTCAATGTGATCATTATAAGAAACAATATTTGGAATATTAGTCATGAAATAGTAATCATGTTTATAAATAAATTATACTTTTAAAACCAGTCATGAATTATGGATATTAAAAATGAAAAAATATTACTTTCACTGAGACGGTAAGCCATACATATGCATGAGTAATGTTTCCATTTTCAATGATTATTATGGAAAGAAAGAAAGTAAAATTTATCTTAATAGAATTATTATTATATCATAAATAAAGAAATTTATAATTATATAAACTTATAAATATAATTTATGGGATGTAATTGTAATTGCATCGCTTCAAAGAGGTTATATTCCACATGTCCATGAACGATGTTATCACTTTTTGGGTGGGTTTAGAGGTGTTAAAGAGAATTATATACTATATTCGAATAAGTGTAATTAAGTAATTAATTTAATATATATATAATTTATGAAACATATATTTTATTAAATCCATTTTTAATAAATTCCATGTAGAGGGTGAATGAATCACATCGCTTTGAGGTGGTGGTAGTAAAGATGTCCATAAACGATAAAATTGTATTCCAAAAAATGAATATCATTAAGGTATATGTCATATAAAAATTACAATTAAATAATAAAATTATAAGTATAATATATATTATATTAAAATAGTAAATCTGTGTTTATTCCCTAAATTGAAAGGTGGTAATGGGAGAACGAATGACATTGGTGCACGAGGTCGTAGTCTGCCATACGCACGAATGATGATTTCATATCCCATTTGATTCATTTGTGAGAATTTGATGGAAGATCCCTTACCATTAAAACCTAAAATTATATTTAGGAAACTGAATTTGTGATATAATCATGGTATAATCATAATTAATGTTCTTTTATAATAAAATTAAACAAAAGTAACTATTGAAAAATGTTACCTCTTTTTTATGTAACTCCTTTTGGTTTACACCAAATATCTTATGTGGATTTATTTATAAAAAATTGAACATTATTGTTTTAGATTATGTATTTTGGACTCTTATTTTTGATGTGCATGGATTACCCAAAATTCCTTCATAGTAGTGCATAGAGATGGAGGTTGAGTTAATTTTTATAGAGGAGGCGTTGTGGAATTCCTATAAATATAAAAAGGTAAATAGTATTGGAAGGTATAAAATAAATAATGTGACCCAAATAATGATCTCAATTATATAAAAATGAAGGATTGGTCTAATCATGGAATGAAAATTGTTTTTAGACATGTTTCTAGGTCATTCAGACCCTTAACAATAAAGTTTGAATATTAATTAAACTCATTTTCACATTAATCACTATAATTAATTTTAATTAATTTCCCTGATCCTTTTAGTAAAAAATATTTTGTCCTTATTAGACTTTATAATTTATTATAATACCAAATATATAGGCCATTCTTGAAATCTCGCACAATATAACTGTCATATATTAATTTAAAATTAATCTCACTAATGATACAAAAATGTGTATTTTTAAACACAAAATATCAAATGCTTTAAATGTTTTTATATAAATATTACTGTGAAAATGATTAAAATGAAATAAATTATTTTAAATGATATATATTTAATGTAATTAAATTTTAAATCCAATTATAAATATTATGTTACAATATAAATTATTTATACGAAATACAGTTTTCAATTAAAATTTCATGTCTTTTATTATTTTTCAATATATGAAAGTTCATAGAAAAATAAAAAACATTCACAAAAATATAATTTTAACATTATTTTCTCAAAAAAAAATATTTTCAAAAATAAAAAATTATAAAATTGAAAATATTTTAAATTTAAAGTAGGCGATGCAATAAAAGGCAGTAAAATCGCCCTTTCAAAATATAGTACTTATATGCTTAAAATTGGATTTATTACTTACAGGGACCTATAAATACTATTTTATTAACATCTAACAAATTTTTTATATATATAAAATATATATTTCATTTTTATATTGCACTAATAATAACTAAATTAGTTTATTCTTCTAAAAATCCATTATTGTCAAAAAAATTGTTTTTAAAACAAATATTCTTTTTATTCAATTGGACTTTATTTTCATTTCATTTTAATTATTAACGACTGATTAAATTTTATAAACATTTATAAACAATAATTTCCTTATTTTAGCTAATTTAATTTATTCCATCCATTCTAATGGATATGTGATAACTTTCATAACAATATTTAAACTGTATAGTTGGTCGGTATGACTTGGGATTGTGTGTAACACAAATCATTAATGGAACATGATGTGGTAGGCAATGTAAGATAAGAATGGTGTTGTGTCTGATGAAATATTAGATATATATTTATTTTAGCACAATATATTAAATAATTTTAATTAATTTGAAAGGATAAATTTCACATGATAACAAAATGTAATTGTTATATTCATCCAAAATAGATTAATTAAACCCTATCAATTTTATATCAGTTATGAAATGTTCAATATTTTAAAATAAATTTTTTGACAACCCATATCTTTTATAGGGATAATAAACAATATTTTGAGAAGGGGATGATGGAAAGATAATGGTTACCTGAAATACCACATATGAAGGTTCCCATATAAGGGGAAAATTGGTGGGAAGTTAAAAATTATATAGAGGAAAAAACTATCAGTGAAAGACGGGAAGTCATGAGAAAGATAATGTCCAAAAAACAATAAATATTTTAAGGGTGAAAGTAAAACCAATTCCTTAGAAATAGTTATACTCTGATAAAATTTGTATTTTAAGATCATTTTCCTAGACGTTAGGAATTCCTTTACCACTTTGATTAAGATCATATGTTAATATAATTTATTAACACGTATAATTTTATAATTTAAAAAATTTCCACT
Source organism: Viscum album (assembly GCA_963277665.1). NCBI lineage: Eukaryota > Viridiplantae > Streptophyta > Magnoliopsida > Santalales > Viscaceae > Viscum > Viscum album. The sequence continues at coordinate 2,110,016,496 of OY728119.1, read as the reverse complement.
ACATTATTATCGTTTCTTCCAAACCAAGAAAATTAAAGAGGTTTTTATTGATCTAAATAAATAAAATAAACTTCAAACTGATCACATAATCCAAAAAAGAATAAAAAATTATCTATCCTTTATTTAATGAAACCAATATGGTTAACATAAGGTAAGATAACTAAAAAATTAAAAAATCTTCATATGAATAAATGATTCATTAATCTCCAAAATTTAACAATAAATTCAATGTTTTTACATAGATTATACATAAATATATAACAGTATTTCCCAAAAAACATTTATAACTCAATATTAATAAATGTTTTAAACTAAAAACATATATTTTACAATTAAGTATTCTTATAAAAAACATAAGACAACTATTCTCAAAAAATACTTTATGTTAAACATAAGGGTTATATATGACTCAACCCAAAAAATAACCCATAAATTATTACTAATCAGCTACAAATACTCTAAATTAAGAAATATATTACCATATATTTTTTTTAAAAAGAATAAAATAATTCATTAAATATAATATAATTTATGTTAAATAAATTTCATACAAATCATGGAATGACATTTGCTAATGGTATGAGTTTCACCCTTGTCTTCTTTCTGTTGTGGGTTCAAGCCTCACAGCCATTGTAACAGCTTGATTTTAATGAACAATTTGTTATCTATTTCCTTAATTACATTTAATCCCTTTAATTTCACACTAATATATGAATAAATTTATTAACATTCTATACCAAATTATTTTTTCTATATGCACATCACAAACGTGGCTTGTGTTATATGCAACATTCAATTTCACTAAAACAAAAAATTATTATTATAATAATTAGAATAGAATAGTTATAACATAGTTTTAAAAAATTAGTAATATAAAAAGTAATAACTACTTTTTAAAAATTATTTATAAGGATTTTATATATGTAAAATATATTGATAATATTACGGACATTTTTTAGTAAATCAATTATACGACTGAAAGGATAATTTTCTTAAATGAAAAAAAAAATTATGTCCTTTTATGAATAATAATAAAATTAATATGTTAAAATTAAATTCATTTTTGAAATTGGAATATCCAAATTAGCTTAGGGTAAACATTATGTATTTTTATGAAAAACATCATTTTAGGATGAATAGAGATGAAATAATGAATTTTAATTCAATGATGCTTTTTTATATAATTTATTTTTATTGTTAAATTATAATTTAATTTGTATTAAAATATTTTTGTGATGGAAATGGGACTTCACAGTATGAATTAATATTTTATAATGGTTTCTAATAGATTTTTTCATGCAACGGAAAACACCCAAAAGTTTGGTATCCAAGGGGACCTACATTCCAAAGGTAGGTGCTCATTGGTACGATTGGGAAACTATGCTTATGAACTCAGATTGGTTGATAGGATGTGAGGTTGGGAATATCAGACCCTTTTGGGGGGAATTATTTCCTTCACCAGGACTCTCTCATATATTTAAGACAAATTAATTAATCCTTTAATTAATTCAAGTATGATGTGGATTACCCAATAATTAAAAAAAAATTATTAGAATTCATGGAATATTGAATCATTTGTTATTATCCAGGATTCCACATAAATGGTATCCACTTATATATATATATATCAGTGATTAATTGGTTGTTATAAAAAATATGCTGGGTTTTTTAGCCACATAGTGGGGAATCCTATAGTTTATTATCATCTAGGGAGATTGAGGATACACTGAATTTTTTTTTCATCCATGGAGAATAGAGTTTTTTTGAGTTTCGCATCAGACCCACGAATGGGTTTACAACATTTCTTTTTTAAAGGAATCATAACCCACATAGTTTGGTGCCAATTATTGAAAACATCATACCTTTTAAGGTCCTTCTGATAATGACCTAACCATATATATTTACATCTTGTGCCATCAATGTCTGGTTGGAAGGTGCAAGGTGAATGTTTTTTGTGAAACTTACACAGATGTGGCCCAAGGAACATGGAAGGGATAATAATTTACAAGTTGAATTTGACCATACTGGGAATATGACCTAGTGAGGAAAATGAGGATTATATTGTTGGGTTTTAACCTTATAGATTACTCTTAGATATTCCATTTGGATAGGAATAAAAGGCCATGTAGTTCGATTGGGAGGAACCACACCTATTAAGTTTTGAAATGTTATTTCTTGTAGGGGGTATATTCCATTGAGAGGATTATGTTGGGACTTATTCCTAAATAGGATTATTATATAAAAGGGACCTTAATGATTTTCTTAACTCATTGTGCTTTTGGAAATTATCTTAGGGCTTACAACAGAGGAGGATACCAAGATTAAGGGGATAATGATTGGGTCTTACTTCTATGGAAGATTCCCATTGTGCACGGGCATTATCTTGGCTTCCTATGTATCCTGGTTTTTAGGAATGGGAGTTATAATAATTCAATACGTTGCATGGATTGGGAATATGTCTTGATTACCATTATCCCCTAAGCTCACATGAGTCATTCACAGTGTGAGAAAAAAGAGGACGTGAAATATCTAATAATCCACACACTTCTTAGTCTCTGTTGGTGGAATAGGAGGAGAGAGATGGTGGAAGAGGTTGAGGTTATGCCACTTCCCACTATTCACATCACCCCATAGAAGTAATATGGTAAATGACACAAAGTTTGGGAGGATCATGAATTATCCCTCCTATGATAAATACTAGTGTATTACTCTAGGAGAGATTCCCGAAAATCAATTCTGCATTGGGATGAGGATCTTATTCCATTTTTAAGGGAAGAGAATGTGTAATCCTCATCCTCCCTATATGAAGTGGAAGATATGGGTCTCAATTATAATATGGGAAGGGCATGGTCCAAACCCTAATCTCTCTAATCGAGAAGTCCCCCACACTATCCTTGGGGTAGCAGTCATATTAACCATAGGGAAACTAACCTAAATGCACCCCGAGGACCTCGATTGGCCAAATAGACATGTGTGGGAAACCTATTACCATATAAACACGAACCCAAACAGGGGAATGATGGTGTTCCACTCGCGATTTTTTTTAATTCCTGGAGGTCTTTATTGAGGTTTCAACATGGTCCCTTTCGTAATAGAGATCCAAATAAAGAGTGGACATAACATGGATGGCTTTGATGAATGCCTTTATAATTCCTGACATAGGCTAAAGGTTGGGGACAGAAATCCACACTAGTCGCTGAAATTAGTCTAATATGTAAGAAGATAGAACATTCCAATCACTCATGGATGTTCCTCACCTTTAAATATGGTCCTCATTTCAGTGAAAAACTCCCACAACTTGGATATTTCTGATCTCTCTATGCAAGTCTTCCAGGCTACTCTTCTTCACATATATTTCATTTATAATTATATTCAAAAGGATTTGTTCATGAATATGGAAAGAATATGGATTCAAAAAACATATGTTTGGTATAGTGAATTTTATGGGGATCAAGAACAATATTCAAGTGTGAGGAACTTGCACAACACAAATGATTGATCCACTTGCGTGAACTCATTCCTTTGATAAATTTTCTTATTTTTCGTGGTTCACTTTGATGTGAACCTACAATGAAATTTGTTTTTAGATAAATTTAGGTTAAATGGAATCCATAAATATTTCGTATTATGATTAATAGGGAGGTAAATGAATTTACAAGTGTATAAAGTTCCTAGGGAACGACTATTATGATGTCCTTGATACTATTCATCCTGATCTGGTGAGGTCTTTGATGAAATATCACCATGATATCCCAACAGTTCCTATCTCCCACATTATCATCATGTCTATATATGGGAGGTTTTCATACTTGTCCCCAAGAACTACCTCCTAGTCTTTTATTTTCATGGTCAAAATATTATCACAACTACCAATACTTCCTGCATGGGATTACATATCAATGAATGGAGATCATCCATGGTCTAATTTACGAATTTCCACCCATGTAATCTATATCTAAAACCACACACAATTTATTAAAATCTGAATTTATATTCATCTATCCTATGAGACTCATAGACAGATTAGTCAATGGGATGGAAGATTGTTTGGGAATTTAACCTAAGAGGGGTTGTTAATCCTACATGGATGTGGGTGTGCTAGGTGCACAAAGCCTATGCATAATTCAAAAGGATCTTGAAGGCATTGGATTTTTTGAGGATATATTGGTAGGAAAATCTTATGAGTGTAGGAATGAAAATTAGGTTCAAGATATGTTGAGCTCGTGGATTCATGAAATGAATTTCTTCCATATAATGCATAAAGAACTTGGCATCGGTTGGTGGGTTGTTCATATAATCTCTAAGGCACTGATACAAGTATATATATATGAAAAATGTATCCCTCATTGGGATAAGTGGGATGATACTAATAGGATGCCAGATTTAGCGCATGAGATACTAAAAACATATAAAGATATTAATAAGGCAGACCCCCATATAAAATTTGATATATTAATATGGATTTGTGCATGGAAAAATTCTTCGGGAAGAAGGGGGAGGGCCCCACATACAAGAATCCAATGATCTATCGCAATATGGTGATGAGAATCTTTTTTGGAACTTTATGGAAGCCATTTAAAAATCGGGAATTTGAAATTTGTGGATATGAAATCATGCCCATCATTTTAGAAAAGAAACATATTATGGAATTTCTAGAAAGGTGTGATAGAATCTATTTGATGATTTTATGTGATTCAAAGGGAGGAAAAAGGCAAGGAGTAGTCATTGTAGTAGCCAAGCTAGTATAGAAACATTTTGTGAGTTTGGCCACCCTAGTTTGGGAAAACATCCATAGGATCCTATTTCATATTCATATATGGGAAGATACACTCTGAATTTTGTGACCGTTGTTGGTTTTTCGGGATGTATTTCACCCCACTCCTATAAATAATCTATTTAATGTGGGATCAAGGTCCTCGAGAAATACATATGACTATATTGCAAAGCTATATATGGAATTCCTCACCCATATTTGAAACCACAGGAAATCCAAACATTGGGAAGGCCAACATTGAGCTCATGTAATACATATTGGCCACTGGGGATGATGTGTTGGTGACCATGATCGATGGTGAGATTATATTTGAGGGTCATGTACTTTATAGTTTTTCATTACTGTTCGAGTTCCCGCAGCAAATAACTACATCCCTTGGTGAAAATCATATTATAAAATATTCTTTTGTATGCATGATAACTATGTATTTTCATGAAAGTGGAGTTTTTGTAGGTTCATATCAACCTGGATCTAGCGAATGCTACCATTAGATTAACCTCATCGTTTTCCAAGGCATGTATTTCATTATTCCTAAAAGGGGTACTGGATAAAGTTGTTCCTCAACTTGTGATTAAGATTTAGACTCGTATGGGTTACCCTATTTTGGAAGGTGCTTCATCACCCTCATTGTATTCGTTGTATGTGCTGGAGGGTGAGGGTGATGAGGTTCACAACTCATCCAAATGAACAAGTGTATGGTTTAGAACATCAGTCAAAATCAAAAGGGATACACCAAATGCAGTGGAAACCATGTTGTCAACTCATCACCACCATGAAGGGACTTGGTTTATGTTTTCCCATCCATAATCTGTGATAGAGAGGGTAGTTAACCCTGTGAAATCCAAAGCTACCAGATGAACTTCTCAATAGGTCGTGACATATTCAGAATTCATAAAACCAAAGGCATTCCAGTTTTGGCCTGACATATCATCCGATGAAAAACTCATATGGTCACTTCTTTACTCTGGGCAGTAGATTCCACATATAGGAGACACATAAACTCCCTCTGATCTTCACTTTGAGGAAAATCATTCTTTGATGTGGATTTATTTTTAGGACCCAGAGAAATATATCTATGAAATTGATGGCTATATTCTTGCTACAAGACTAGTGAATGATATGGTGAAATGGGGCGATGTTGAAGGGGATGACCACACTTATTCTTAGAAATGACATCTTCATATTGATCTGGAAGATGAAAATCCCTTTTCGATCCTTTCATTTCAATCCCTATCATTTTAAACAATGTATGGTTGCTAAGGTAGAAAATCATCCTTATTTGCAGTTGACCAACTAGAATGAAACTAAGGTTGCCTTTCCACAATATGACTTGAATGACCTTCTAATTGTGGTTGATAAGTCACCAACCTAAATAAGGAGACCTATACCTAGGGTATTATGAAATGGAGGATGAGGTAGTGAGATACCTTCAATTTCCTCCCATAATACCTATTTTTAGTAGGTTTAGGTTATCCCTCCTTCAATGAACATGAAGTAGGAGCACCAAAGTGTATAATCCTAGGATAAAATCCATTCCACCAGTGGTATGTCATCTTGGTGTTATTAATATATCCCCATGAAAAGTGTATAATCATTATTGGATAGAAGGAACTCCTTCCATTTCCTCTGTCAAGGGAATTACAAACGATCCACCATGAACTGAGGAGGTCACATCAGACCAAGTGAGGATCCATGTGAGTGAAGTGTCTCCCTCAGCTAATAATTTAGTGAGTTTTGAGGATGAATCATATGATCATATATTTATTCCTTCTATTATGGAGAGGGAGGAAGATTCTAGTAATTTTTAAGCTGCCTCATAATGTGTTACAGGAAAACAATATACGTTTATCCTTATGAAGTTTCAATTTTATCTAATTCACTAGATAACCTTATGTTGAATGATACAAACCCAGTGACAGTCACTAAGGAATCAATTTTTGGTCTCAAGTCAACATCAGAGGGTTTTTTGTGGAGTTCCGATCCAAATATTCTAGTCATCTAAATGGTTGATATTATAATAAAGTGTAGCATGTTTATAGAATCCAATATAAATCTTGGTATTACAATTTATTAAATACTTTTATTATTCATCTAATCCACATTTTTATTCATGATTTCCTAATCATTTCTAGTTGGATTATGCTACTTCTTCCTTGTATAACGTTGAAGTGATAATTCATATAGTGGATGTTGATGTCCATGTAAGACCCATTGATGAAGGGGGATCTGGTGGACCATGAAAAGGGATGTCTTCCAGAGTCTCGACTACAGAATCCTAGGAAAAACCCATGAGAGTTCCCCTCATCAAAATGTACTGATTCAAACTACCGAATTTGAGGTTACTAGGGAAGAATTCTCATAAGGTATTGACTAGTTCTTTATTAATGATATCAAATTTTCCTTATTGTTCCCCATTTTATCTATTCAATTGGGGATAATAATAATTTTAAATAATCATTTATGATTCTAGGCTTCAACGGATGTGTCCATGGGGGAGCTTCTATTCCAATTCATCCCATTGTGGGAAGCAAGCTAGCCAATAATTTAAAGGGAGAAGAGAAGAAAAATTCATTGAGTGCATTGATCCTAGAGTACATCACTCCCTCTAAAATTGATTCTGAGTCAGATCTGGGTTTATAGAATTCTCTTGGCATCACACATTGCATGTCATAGTGGGATATAAAGAAGATAATATATGAGACTCTTTTTGAGGACATACACTATAAAATATAACTTCTCTTTCTATTCATAATGTTAGGATTTAGTTGGATAAATTACCATATTATACACTATATTATGAATGAAATTTTCCTATAGTGGGGGAAGGAGTGCAAGAATCAAAAAGACCTCATAATGTCGAACTACTTTACAATATTCTTGACATTTGAGATGTGTTATCCCATGTTTATGTTAATCATAATAAAACTGGAAAAATTCATATGTAAAATCATGGGGAATTTTATTCTAGTGTATTTCCTTCTTAATGAATTGGATGCTGCTCAGTGAGACTCTAAACAATCCATCACCCTATAGGATGGTCCAAAAAAATTGTCAACTCTAATTGGGGCTTTAATAGTGTCACATACCTAGGTGGAGGAGACTGACAAAAGTTGATTGACTGAGCATCAATGATCATTTTATGGGGATTAAGAGGTCATTCCTCAGACAAAGACTTATTATGGATGTATTTTATAATATATGACAGAGGGACTCCATCATGTGGATGTTCTAATTGGGGGATTTTCTTCTTTTGTTCTTAAGTGAAAATAATTTTGTTTTCAATCATTTATTCTGGCATCATTTCATCCATCATATGATAAATATGTAATATTGAAACTAATATTCAAGAAAAAAGGAATATCATCTAATTATAATCATAATGATGGGATGGGTAAATGATCTAATTTTTTCATAATCAATCCGGCTTATAGTGAATTGTTTGAATACATCTATGTTAATAAGGACAACCCATCAAATTTTGTGTCATTTGTTTTCATCAAGATAATTTTTTAGTAAGATCAATATAAAGTAGAAATAGTGGGTGGGACTGGCATTTTTCCTACACCACCCCATTCTGGTTTTTGTCCAAATATCTTTTGTGCCTTTTTTTCATTTCATTGATAAATGTTTCTGAAACCAAAAAATGTTCAGGACTAGTGGGATGAGACTTGAATTCTATATAGAGTTTTCATTGGGGGTTTTCAATCTAGTGAGTACTGGTCTCATTTCCAGGGATATTTAATGTTATGAAATTCATACTAGGAGAATCTTGTTTTAGGTCGAACAACATTGACCACAAATTTGAAATAATGTACCAAATAAGGCTTGTGGTCTAACGATGTTATGAAATTATTCATATTTCTATTGAGGAATATTGATCTACAATTTTGTGGTTCTCAAATCTAAAACAGGATATTATGTAATAGAGGTGCTCTCTCATGAGGAAAAATTTAACAATGGACGAATATCATTTATAGGGACTATAGTATGTATGGACAACTGGGGTACATACTACATTGTAAAATAGTGTTATACTTAAGATGAAAGTTCAATTTTATGGGTGACATATACATAACCAACTGGGGTATGCAATGTATCATCCAAAAAAGTAGTTCTCAATAATTACATAATCTTATTACCGATCATTGAAGTTTATTATTCAGATTTACCATGACCATGATAGCTAGTTATTTCAAAGGAAGCTATCAGAGAATGAAGGGAATATTTAATTGGTATTGACCATAAATGGGAAATCACTCCTACAAGGATGTTATTCTCTTAAGTTTAATATCATACCCTAAGTATATTATGGGGATATAATTTATGATCATTATGTTTGACCAAAAAAATTTATTATTCTCATACTCGTTGTATATAAATGTACTTCCATATTCAAGAATAAAAAGTGAAAAATTGTAATTTGTGAATTGTGGATTCCCAATTGTGAACAGTAGTATGTGAAAATGTATTATGGAGTTAGTGGAGGTATCTCCTGAGGATGATGTTACAAATACATGAAAAAATAGTTATGGGGGAATTTTTTCTTTCCTAGCCAACTAGAGATCATATTGCATAGTCAATTAGTGTAATCCTTTGGCTGAAAAACACATTACGTGGGTGACTTATGAAAGTACATCTTGGGTTCTTAGTTTATAGTTCGGGAAAGGAGTACACATGAATTAAGATATTATATTGCTAAAATATGATGAATGTTTATGGAGATTCGGATTTCCCTCATAAAGGAGTTTGGTTTTTTGAAAAATGTGCATGGATGTGCAAGTGGTGTTTTAAGTCATCATTTCTAATGAATTGGGTGGAAAAGGATCTTAAAAGATGGTATATCCCATGAATGGGAATTATAGTGCCAATATTTTTAGGTTATATGACTATGACCATTACAAAAAGGAAATCAAATAGATGCATTTCCTTTAACCATCCAACCAACAATTTTTTTTATTGAAGGAAAGGAAGAATATGGGAGAAAGAAGACACACCCGGTGGAGATGTCATGAGGGTCTAAAATAATGGAGACCGAGGGCATCCCCAATGACAAGAGCCATGCTCTCGGGCGGAAGTGAACCTCGGTTACAGTAACATGTGAGCTCGTCACTGGGTCTCGCCATAGAAGCTAGGAAATCTGTGACTCTATTTCCCTCCCGCCATGTGTGGTGAATCTCCATCTGAGAGGAAAATAAAAAACGACACTTATGAATAATATATGTGATGCACCATGGTGTAATTCCACCGCTTTGGAGAGCATGGCGAATAGCAGTGGAATCAGTCTCTATGACAGAGAGGGTGATGTTCCTCTCACGGAAGAGAATAAGCCTGGTGAGCATTGCATTCGCTTCCTCCTGAAGGGGGTTGCTGCTCCCATAAAAGGACAAGAAAGCAGGAATTGGGGTCCCATTTTGATCCCTAACAATACCTCTGACACGCATGATCCCCACCCCGTAGGTGTCGTCCGAATTGAGCTTGTGGTCAGTGCTAAGAGGTATCCAGCACACCCAGTGTCCTTGCAGGGTTCTTAGAGTGGGAAATATGGCCACCGAGAAGATCTTAAAAGAGGACGCTTCTTCTCCATTCTTGAAGAGATGAGAAAAATACACAATCGTAGACTTTGTTCTGCAATGGTTCGCGGCCCGCGAGGGGATTATACCCTCATGCCCCGCACGATTTGGGGCATGCAGGATGTTCCAGCACCCTGCCAACAGGATTTCCACCCTTGCCTTCTTGTCGATGGCAGTATTTTCCCCTTGGAACCATTCCTACAGGAAATCAATGCTGTTAGTGACCAGGCATCTGCTAAAAGCACCGAAGGCCTCCCAAATCGCACGATCCCATGTGCCTTCGAAGAAAATGTGGAAAGCGGATTCTTCCTGACTATCGGAACAGCAAGCACATCTAGACACCAGGGAAATACCACGCCACTTCACACTGTCATCGGTGGAAAGGGCCTAATTCCGAGCACCCCACAAGAGGATGTTCTGCTTTTATGGGACTTCCTTACACCATTGCAGGTCACCCCATTCATCCGTTGTTGAGTCATTTCCCTGAAAATAATGGTATCCCTTACAGGAGAAAACACCCACCGGAGAAGCATCAAAAATGTAGTAGTCCGGGTCATTTTCAGAACAATGGACTCAAGAAGATTTCGTTGCATGTCATCAAGATGGCATTAATAAATTGAGGGTAGATGCTGGCCTGCTTGAATGAGATATTTGGGACAATACACCCATGAAATGCTAAAATGGAACCAGCCCAATTGTGGTGCCATAAACAAACATCACCCCTCCCAATAATCCATCTACTATGCACCTGTAGAGTGGAAATGTCTCACTGGACAGACCGTCATAGAGGAGATGAAGTCCCTCGAACTGATTCCAGGTTCCTCCCATACTTGCTTTGAATGAATTGGACCCATAAATTATCCCCCACGATGGCCTCCCAGGCCAGTTTCCCAAGCATTCATTCCATCGTAAAAGCCATATTTTTCACATTAATGCCTCCCTCTTGAGCGGGTCTTACCAGCCTCCGCCAGGATGCCCAGTGAAACCTCCCATAAAATTTTTCATCCCATAAGAAGGTATTGAAGATATTCTCAATATTATGCAACACCCCCTTTGGGACCTTGAGACATGAAAGAACATGAATGGGGATCGAAGAAAGAACATGATTGACCATAGTAATTCTGCCACCAAAAGAGAGGAATCTATTTTTCCAGTTGGAAATCTGATCAGAGATTTTAGACACAATCTTGTCAAAATTCCGAACCATGAGACTGGAAGAGGAGATCGAGGAACCAAGGTAATCAAAACGGAAGGATTTTATGAGAATACCTAGACCTTGTTTCACCTTGTTCCACCTTGCTCACCCTTCTGCCCGGACAGTTATTTGGAAGAAGTAGACTGCTCTTATCCCTATTAACATGATGTCTTCTACACTTCCCATAAGTCTCTAGGACCATGTTAATGCCCCAGATGGACCTTTGAATAGCATTGAGAAAGAAGATAGATTCATCGGCAAACATCAATTGATAGATTCCATTGGAGGCATGCCTCCAATGATTGGGAATGAAGACACCAGCACTAATAATCTTCTTGAGGTACCAGGAGAGAGAATCTTGGGCAATGATAAAAAGGCTTGGTGATAATGGGTCCCCTTATCTTAACCCACACACCGATTTGAAAACACCACAGTTGATCCCCATAAATGAAATGGAAAGCCATGTCGAGCTGAAGCATCTAAAAATTATGTCAATGGACCAAGATAAGAAGCACATACACCGCAACACTTTGATGATGAAATTACACTCAAGCATATCATAGGCTTTCTCCATATAAACTTTGAGAATCATATTTGAACCAGTAACTTTAGAATTGATGTCATGAGTCATCTCTTGTGCCAATCCAATCGCACCCTGGATAGCTCTCCCTTTGAAAAATCCGTGTTGCTCCAAAGATAACCATTGAGGAAGGTAACGCGCCATCCGTCTATTGAGCACCGTAGCCAGCACTTTATATGGGAAGTTGCACATGCTGATAGGTCTAAATTTATTGAGAGAGGATGGGTGATGGAACTTGGGAATAAGGACCATCCTTGTGACACTAGCCACGCGTGGGAGGTGACCACCTCAGAAAAAATATCTGATGGCATCAACAAGGTATTCCTTAACCAGGTCCCAAGAGGTGATAAATAAAGATCCAGGGAGGCCATCCCGACCCGGAGCACTCTCTGGATTAAGAGATTTGATAGCCTCAAGAATCTCCTCATCATCCGGGCTAGAGGATAAAAAGGAATTGTCCTGTTCAGATACCTGGCAAGGGATAGCTTCAAATAGGTCTGAGTGCCCCATGGGATACCTATTTTTCATGTTCGGGCTGGGGCCATCCAGTAGAGTAGAGAAATGGGTCTTAACCATGCCACCTATCACTGTAGGGTCATCAGTGTAGGATCCGTCTTGTAAGGAAATGTTAAGAAGTGTCTGCCTTCTTATCTCCTTAATACAAGCATTAAAATAAGCAGAATTCCGGTCTCCCTACCGTAGCCACTTGACCCTAGCCTTCTCCCGAGAAAGGACTTCCTATAAGAGTAGCAACTCTGCCAGCATTTCTTTCTTAGGGACAAGCACTCCAAACACAGACTAATCCCAAACATTCTTCATAGAAATCTCCATATGGTTGACCTCCTCCTTGATTGCATCCAAATCCCGCAGACGGGAGGGATGGTTGTTACTCCACTGATGAAGGTCTTCTCTTAGGCACAGAAGTTAGTTGTGAAGCTTGATCCAGTGCATACCCATAGTTTGAGCACATGGAGGATGAAATTGTAAACCCTGGTATAGGGGGTTCTCAGATTGGGATTTAGAATAAGAAACATTTATAAAAAATAACTATATATTTTTTCAAGTCATGGGCTTAAACAAATCATCATCACTTCTTAAGGGGTAAGAAGTGGCTTCTCCCAAGATCAATGTTATGGATATTTGAAAAACATGTTATGATGTTTGTTTTATATAAGTTTATCTAGGTCAATTATTTTATAGAAAAAATAGTTATATCTTTTGGCTAGAAGGCCCATGATGCTGGTTATTTTATACAAGTCCCACTAGAACATGTTTTGTATAGTCAATAAATTGAGCCTTCAAGTTTCAGACAATCTGTCGTCGGGAGCTGGAGAATGATGATGAAGATTTGAATGTGTCCATGATTAGGAGTATGAATTCTGAAATAAATTTGTTCAAGCACAAATGATGTTTCTAGACTGATATCTTCCATGTTTCCAAAATCTATTTCATAGATCTAACTCAAATGTAGAAGGGGGAATTTCTATTTCCTAGGGGGTTCCCCTAATGAGGTGGACCAACATTAATTATCCTACATAGATCTCTAAAAGTGCAATGAAGAGGGGAATTTTCTTTTCTGTATTGTTGGGACAAGAATCAATTCCTAGGTGTCACTACTTATCTCTGAAGAGTAAGAATCAAGACACACCTAATTCTAACAATAAAGTAAACTCATACTAGTTGAAATCATGTGTGGAGGACATTAGGGTTTGGATATGAGTTCATGCATAAGGTCGGAACTCATATAGAATCATCTCATGAATATCTGATTCATACATGGTAGAGTAGAGGTTTTTCCCTTGTTCTGTTGTTGTGATGCCCATGATTAAAGATATATACATAACGGTGTATTTCAACAGGCATTAATCAAGATACTTTTTGTTCTTGAAGGATTGTGCATTTTTATATTAGGTTATAAAGACATTAGGTGTTAATTTTAAGATATTTCACCAAAGAACATAAGATCTTCAATGCGAATTGATATACCTTACTAATTCATGGAAATAAATTATTAAACTCTTATGTCCATGATAGTTTTTCTCAGCGTGAAAAACAAGGCAAGTATAAGGTTTATTTTTCATCTCAAGGGTAAAAAAAAGTGAAGGGTATGTGCATGTTGATTTTGTGGTCCTTGGGCTAGGAGATATGATTCATAAATCACATTGTAATTCATTATGATGAGAATCAATCTATGAATAGTTATTGAGGAACTGTGTGCTTTACTATCATGTTGAAAAAAAGTTGGATTCCTGACATGAAAGGCGGTAATGAGGCTGGAGCAAGGATTTGAAATTTTTGGTGTCAGTATATATCCTATAATTATAGGAATCGAGCAGAAGTTATTTCTTGAAATTTAATCAATTTTGATGATATGTGTTAAGGATGAAGATGAACATTAATGAAAGAACATAAATGTTTCGGTTGGGCCCAAGGATGAAGATAAGGGTGTCACAATATATGTCCTTGAATTGAGAATGAAGCCACACATATTTATATATAGAATTCCTATGAAGATCTGATTTAATTGTAAATGATAAAGGGGATTTCTGGTTGAAATTTGGTTAGACATCACATTAAAAACCTGGACATCAATAAGTGTCTTACAGAGGAAATAATAAATCCACACATTATTATTGAATCCTCCGTATGTAGGTTTGATTAATATAAATGATTTTGGGGATTTTTTTTATTTTCGATGGACAATTGATTGGAGATCTAGGTGTCATGATGTATCTCATTGAATTGGGAATAAAGAAACATGTAGATCTAGAACAAGCATGAAGCATAACATCATGATTTAAGGATAGTGTCCACCTAACATGAAAGAAGATTTGTGGTAGGACCAGGGGATATGACCCAGGTGTCAAAACGTATTATTATAGAGAACGAATCTAGACAAATGTTTTTCTTGATGAGGTTGATTATTTAGATTTGATTCAGATAAAAGGAAATGAGATATATATTTTTTGTCATCGTTGGACCTGAGATAGAAGATCGTAGGGTCACTACGTATCTCATTGAAATGAGAATCACGCCACATGTAGTTTTTCAATGGATGTTCCTCACATCAATCTATCATTGACATAGAGATAGGGGATTTAATAACAACAATAACAATGGTTTTGAAAATTTCATTGGGTCTAGGCCTCGCTATGAATTAAATGGTAATGAGAATCATATCATAGGTCCATGAAACATTCCCTATGTAGAAATGGTTCAATCATCAGAAAAGGGAAGGGGTCTTATTTTATGAAATTGTTGGATAGACCCAGGATTGTAGATTAGAGCTTCACTGCATATCTCTATTGAATGAGAATCAATTCACATGTAGTTCATGAGTAGATCATGCAGGTTATCATCATATGATGAGGATTTTGGATAACTAATTTATTATCATGTGGTAAGTATTTGAAAATTTTGGGACTTATACCAATAAATAGTGGCTCAAATTCCATTATGAAGTGTAATTGATATCAAGGGAACTCATTCATGGGGGAATCCCATCTTTCTTCCTCACGTCTGGCCAAGAGGGTAACAAAATCTACTGAGGGGTTTGAGCGATGTGATTGGGACATAAAAATGAAATGGAGGCCCATTTTTAAGGGACCATGAGGGATATCTCAGCTCATGGAACACTGGGGTTTTTATTACGATGAATGAAAATGATGTTAACCATGTAGTTTAATTTCATGTTGTAAGGAGAAGGATGTATTTTAAATTATTTCCATGCAACATGGAAATTATTTCATACATTTTTTTAATGCTACAGGGACATTATGTCGTGGAATTTATAGTCATGTGACAAAGACCCTCCATGAATTTTAACATCTTTTATCAAGCACATTAATCATGTAATTACACAAAATATTTTTTTAGGAACCGTTCATTGGTTGGGGTCATAGTGAATTCACCATCCGTTGAGATTAAGAAATAATATCCATGTGAGTAGACCTTGGGTATGTTATAAGGTCCCTCCAACTTTGGCTCCTGTTTTATAGGATTATTTACTTATATCATCGATTTCCTTAGGACCAACGCCATTTCTACAGATATTAATGAGAAGTGGTGGACCTTCTTGTTAAAATATCATGAAATCCAATTCTGACAGACCTCAAAATTATGAAAGGTTGTCATTATCATTTAAAAAATATCACTCCAATTCATTTAAACTTTTTTTATATTGTTCATGTGAAGGTAGTTGGTGAATGATTGAAATATATATTGATGGAAACTGAACATTAATTGGAATTACATCTTATGTTCCATACATCAATGTGTATGAGGTTTCCCATGTTGCAGTTTGGGTTATAGTCAGGTAATCCCATAAGGAATGAAAGTGTTGTTAAAAAATATACTTATTCTCTTTTCCCACCATCATCCAGAGTATTTTTGATAGGGTCTTGTTAAAATACTATATCATTCCATTAGCTAATGCATGATAGCGGGATGAATGGTTGGCTTTGATATCACCCACCTGATATAGATTTTCTACCTCAGGATAATATAAATTGGTTTCATTGTTAGTAAATATATTATGAGGAACAAAAAACATGCTAACTATGTCATATTTGATGAATATAACAATTATTTTTTCCCAAAATTCATTAAGTGTTGATTCCTCCTCCCATTTAGTGAAGAAATCAGTAATAATATGTATATAACATAAATGCTTCTCTATAGCTGGTGGATATGGTAACACAATATCATTTCATATTTCTCAAATGGAAATGAGTATTTGGATGTATGAAAAATATTCGGGGGTAGATGAATGGAGTTTGAATTCACATGGAATGAATGTAACATCTCAATGAATTCTGTGTAAACATGCATTATTGAAGGCCAGTAATACCCAATCCTTCAAATTTGGTTGGAATGCTTATATCTTGACTGATGGGCACCGTAGACCCAAACATGTACTTCATCTATAGTGGCCGAAATCTCTTCTCTATCAATATATAAGGGAAGGACTCCATAAAATCATATTTTTTAGCTAACCTTTTGGTCATTCATGCCATCATATAGAGTGAGGTGGGCTTCTCTCTATTAGAAATATTGTTTTCTAGACCTTTCTGGTGGGGGTACGACATCACAAACATATTCCATCATTTGAATCATCCACATAGTGGTGGGCCATGGGGAATATGTATATGACATACATCGTTGATCTACATTATTCTTATTTGATCAATATGGGAGACCATTCTAATATGGTTTATGGTGATGATCATTTCATCCCAATTTGGATATGGAAAAGTTGTTCCAGAATTTACCAACACATTCTCATGATAATTTTGTGATCATTGGACATGACTCAATATTATTTCTTAAGGGAATTCCACCATAAACCCTAGAAAAAAATAAAATAGGGGGATATTATCTTCTTTTATGATGTAATAATTCTCTTTGATTTGTTTGATTACAAATTATGAATTTTCCTTCACCTCATGGTGAATCACTGGAATTTTGAGTGCTAGTTTCAGACATGCGATGTGGGCCTTGTATTCTTTCTCATTGTAGGTACATCATGGTCACAATATAAATGAGTATAGTAAGACTTCCTTGGTTGGGGAAATCAATCCATAACCCAACTATTGCTGTCTTTGGGTTTTCCATTCTCTTCCATGATGGTCTTTTGGATGCACCATCGAAATACATTTCCCAAGATTGAGGGCTATCCTAAATGGTGAAAATATCTTCATCTAGAAACTTAGTATTTAACAATTAAGTTTCCACAAATGGGTGTTATTCCATAAATAATACAATCATGGAATTTAACTGCATTTTGAGGATCAAATTATATATCAAGATTGTTCAGAATAACCTCCAACCATACCAGATTCCCTTTCAATATAGGATGACTAAGGATGCATTTGAGCAGGTTATTGGTAGAGATCATTTGTACCACACGGTGTAGTTTATTGTTCCTCAACTTCTAAACTATGAATATTAATACAAGGAATATATTCTCAATATATGATTATTGAGTCTCTAATTCAAGCATGGTCAGAATGAGTTAATATATGATTTTTTTCATTCCAAGACTTGTTCTTTTACAAAAGGAAGGTGCCCAGGGACTTCTCTAGAGTTGTCACAAACATAATGAGAATCCTTTCTTCAACATGTGGAATAATTATTTGTGGGATAAAGATATATTTATTATGTGTGTGAAATTATTCTTGTAATTCATTGGTCCCTTGATAAGTGACTACCTTGTTCATCAATTTAGTTAAGGGAAAAAATATTCCATCCAAATTTGATATGACGCTCCATGTGAAGGTATATTGTCCTTGATATCCTCTTAACTATTTAAGATTAATAGGAGGTGGAATGTATAGAATATCTCTAGTTTTCTAAGGATCATATTTTATGTCATGATGGAGTAATATGAAGTCAATAAAATTCCATAGGGTTACCCCAAAATTACTTTTCAATGGGTTTATCATCCAACTATTCTCTTGTAGCATACATTCGAAAATGTATTGGTTAGCCATATTGTCTGAACGTCTCTGTGACATTAACAATAAATCATCAATGTAGAATTAAACTAAATTACCTAGAAAGGATAGAATAATTGGATGAATGGGTCATTGATATGTGGGGCCAGCAATCTTTATGCCCAAGGTAAATAACAGATACCAGAACAAGCCTTGGGGTTCTTTGAAATATATGGATTCATCATCTAGTGGGGCCTTCTAAATTTGATTATAAATATATTAACCATCCATAAATTAGAGGGATTTATAACTGGTTATTCCTTCAATAAAGAGTTCTATAATTGGATCCCAAAATTCATATTTGTGACACTGATAGTTGAGATCTTAGAAGATAATGAAGACTCTAGTTTTTTCATTTTTCTTTTTCACAGGGATAATATTGGATACCCATTATAGATATTGAATCTCACCGATGAATTAAACATTGAGGAGATTATTAATATTATCCTAAATTGTAGAGGTATGAGTTGGTTGTGTACTTATAGATGAATTTTTCTATCCCTGATGATCATCTATAATACCAATGTACTGGGTAGCCACCTCATGATTGATGCCAGAAATCTGTTTGGAATTCCATGAAAATAATTTTTGGTTTCACTTCAGAAAAGAAGTATATACATAATGTTCATTGGGTTTCAAGGATGAAATAATCAGAATGGGTCTTGGATCATAATTTATATGAATATTTATCTCTCTCAGTTTTCCCATAGTTGTGGATAATCCCTTCTCATATTCTATAGGGGTGTTGCTGAGATCTCCACCTTCTTCCACTTCCAAATTTTCCATTAAATCCATCTAGAATTTTGTGGCAGGTGGGGGATTTTTAATCTCAATGTTATAGGTGTAATTTTCATTTCAACATCTAGATGATGAAGTGTTCATCCTAGGCTCAACTGGTGGCATTAGGTCTATGTGGATCTCTAGAGTGGAAATGTTATAATAAGAATGAGAATATTTATTTTACCCCATTGAAAATGAGACTTTATTTAGTCCAACTGAGAGAAAAAAAGATTTTTTGAATCTTTAGGGATGGAATGGAGACATTTTCATCAATAATTTCATAAATATTTAGAATGTTGGAGACTCCTCTTACACTGTCAGGTGTGATTTTCGTTACCGACATTACATAAACCATTGAGTGTGTTCTTGAATTCAAGACCAAACATTCAATTTGATTAATGGGTAGCATGTAATCATTGATGATCTTCTTAATATAGTCAGTCGAGATCATCTCCAGACCATTTGGGCCATTTATTCCAATAGAATTATCACCCATTAAATTTTTACATCCCTTGTGATAGAATCCAACATCAATATATTTTGAATCACAATTATTGAATGTGGAATTAACCCCATACAGTGTACCAACATGACAATTCACAAAATATTCGATATATAGTTCATACGAATAATTAAATGTCACATGTTTCATTAGCTAAGGCCTTCATAGCAGAACATTGAATGTGGTATCCTTCTAAACAACTATAACATTGAGTATAGCACAAGATCACTGAACTGTGTTTTGATTGTGATATCATGAAGATTCCCTTTATCATTCTTTTCATAACATTGTAACATTATACTCGAGGGGGGAATGTGAGATTCATTAAGACCAAATATGAAAAGTGTTTAGACTGGGATGCTGGTGAATCCTGATCCATTTTCTATAAGATCTCACTGGAAATTATTTTCATTTATCTTATTAGATAAATAGAAGGTCCTGACGTGTCCTTATATGAAAAATTCTCATCATGGATTGTCAAAGCCTTGAAAATATAAAATTCTATAGGATCATTCTCCGCACAAAAATACACCATCAACAACAACCAAACCTTCAAACTCCTAAGGTCTTGACAAGGCCTCAATAAGTGATTCCTAGAGGTCCTCAGATAGATTCGAAGCCTCAAGGATTGATAACATATCTTGAACATGGGATAATTAGTTCAAGACATCATATTTTATATTCAAATCTATGTGCTTCCTAGTATTGTAATGTCATTTAGAAGTGCCTTTCAAACTAATGTTCCTGATGTAGAAAGTATCGTCATTTTGAATAGGTAATAATGTTTTATTCTCTAATAGTGTATTGGGTCAGATGGTTCTTCCTACCTACTGAGAAGGTAGTGGCGTATACTCTATTAGTTTATCCAGGATTGGCGTATCATGGAGGACCCTATCATGTATGGAGTAAGAACTCATTTTTTTCTATTGAGCTCACTGAAGTGAATTCAAAATAGTTTCTTCTATATGGACGGTTCAAGCATGGGTGTGGCTAATGTAATGAACTTTGGAATAACCTCATCCTCCCTTTTTACCTATATTTTGAAGGCTTCTTCAAATAGTTCTCCAATCAGGTGTAGGTAATTAATATTTATAATAATAATCATCATCAATGAAGGGATACATTAAATGAGTAACATTATTGTATCCAAAGATAAATTCCTAATCCAATGAATCGTCTATCTGAAGAGATGATTCTTATTGTACTGTTTACTATTGTAGTGTTGGTTCTTTGGCGACTACTAGCATGAAGTTGAATAATATTAGGGATAACATTGGACTTGATAGGGGATAATATTCATTCCTTTTAATATTAAAATTCTTTCAATGTCACTTTTTTTGGGATTGGACATCAGATAATTAAGATGCAAATAGAGATGGTTGTGTGGTGGATGAAGGGTCACTAGGTACAATGGATTGTTTCAACTACATTAGAAGAATAGTGTGAGTCCAATTGATTTTTTATTTGACCATTCAATCATATAACTTTTGTGAACTCATACTCTTAAAATATTTTCATTCATTTTATTCCTCTCCTTAGATAGTGGTAGAAACATATGCCACCTGGGCATGGGAATTCGTAAACATAATTTCCCAGTGTCTCCCATTTCTTTAGAAGGAATCTGAAAACATAATTCTAGATGTTGTGTTCCATCATTTTATGGAAGGCGTAATGTCTCGACACGTCTTACTAATGAACCAGTAGCTGAGATGGTGTGTCACATGTTCTCAAGTGCGTCTCATCGTACAACAGAGGATGCTAACTAGTAGCAAGGGTCTCCGGAGGTGACAGTAGGGAGACTATACCCTCTTATCAGAGATTCAAAATTTTATTATTAGATAATAAATAATAGAATACTATAATATAATTATATAGATAAATAATGACCTAAGTGAAATAAAAATAATAAAAATTTAATAAAAGAGGCCAACAACAGTCTATGCATCAAATGAATATATAGAAAGGTAATGACGCATAACTAAATGAATTAAAAAATATAATGATTTTCATAATAGTATAAATACAAGATTAATCAAAAGAAATGAAATAAAAAAAATCCCTTAGAAGATATCCATGAGCATCCTGAGCATTAGCTTAGAACTTTTATCATAACTCCTCATTTATGAGTAAATAATAGCAAGAGTGGTCCAAGACCCTATAAACAAGAGTGGTATAATTGTGTACCCTAGTGAAATGGTGTTCTGAGTGGGGTGTGAAATATAAATATCAATAGGTCAGTACCACTGATATCTAGCCCAATCTAGTCAGGGAAATATTTATTAAGAAGTGTATCAGTATAGTTAAGTAAGGACAGAACTAAAAGATAATATAATCACTAGTCTAGGTTCCTAAGGGACACTAGATGATGATACCTACATTATCCCTTGGATGGTATGTATGGACTTTTCAAATATATATATATATATATATATGAATTTATATTTATATAGATAGATATATGTTGGTTTGCATTGGGATATATCACTACCATCCAATTCTAGGTGAGCCCTCACGATCATCCCATAAACCAAACCCGAGAGACATATAGAGGTTGATATATGTTGGTGTGTATCATCACAAACCACGAACCATCAAATAACTTGATAGCTATCATATTCTATCCCTATCCCAAAACTAAGATTCCTCATAGTCTCTTGGTATGCATATACTGTCAAGACCAAGATGTACCCACTGTCATCAATCACTGGGGGATATATCATAGTCTATCCCCAACATACAACAAGTAGATATATGTAGAAAAGGATTGAGATGTACCACCATCGTCAAGTTATATGGGAGCTATCACGGTCTTCCCCTAACACAAATGAAAGAACCATATTAATATAGTGATATGTTTGGGTGGATATGGATATAACACTGCAATTAAATTTCATGGGAGCACTGACGGTCTACTCCTAACATGAAACCAAGAGCCATTATGGTCTCTTGTCATGCATGTTCCTATACAGTATAATCATTCGTAATATATAATGCATGAGGAATTAACCACTCATACATCCCATTAACCCAATTCATTTATATCAAATGGAATGAGGCATAAACCTATTATTCTCTTATTATTACATATATATATAAGATGCATATCACAATCATACTTAACACAACACATCATAGGAATTATAATTAAAACATTCACATGGGCTTGATCACATTCAATTTAATGCATGACACAAGGGAATCTCATGAATTTAGTTATACATATTCAAATCCATTTCACAGAATCCATATCATGTAAACCATTTATCATAAGGAAATAAATTTAATATGACTAAACCATTTATTTAAATAATTCCATTTTGTGAGATCTGTCCGGATAAAGGTCTTTCATACTAAATTTTCCAAAACATGGAAAATTGTTTTACCCAATACATGTTCCAAGGAAGGTGACATGGTCATTTAATTGAATGGATCCCACTATCTCATCTAAACTATATAATAAAATTCATTCAACTTAACCAATTTAAAAACTCAACTAAGATATGGAAATTCCATTTCTATGGTCCAAGGGTCAAAGATGAATGAAACATTCATGGAAACAACTTGAATGCCCACTTGGGAAATTCAAACCCAATGAGACCTTACACTCATGGGGTATCTTTGGTTTATTAGAACACACATGATACAAGTTCCAAATCATTTAAAAACGAAAACCTATATTTTTATAAAATATGATGAATTATTAAGTGTTCCGTTTATAAATCATAGATTCATAAAATAAGAAACACCAATGCAACAATCTTGGAAAAAAAGTTTACTTGCAAATTTTTATAATTAAGGTAGAACACCTTTGTTGTAGGGGTATTATTATTGAATCATGAAATTTATTCATAATCTATTAATATGGTTAAACATGCTTAATATACAGGAATAATAATTTAATTAATAATGAATAATTTTTTAATAAACTATCCCTCAAATGAAACCAATGTAAACAAGATGCAATAAGTAGGTAATTAATCGAATAAATATTTATTAAATTCAAATGGAAAGGAAATTGATCATAACTCAAAGGGGAACCAATTAAATAGTCAGAACATTAAAGATGTATCAATGACAACTCGGAACTACTCTACACATGAATTCAAATACCTTTTGGTATATATGTATCCCTTTACCCAATGCATGTATTCTCCATTCCATGAAGGAATATGTACATGGGATATATATATATATATATATAACTAATAATTTGAGTGTGTTCCTTCAAAGAGGATCAAACCCCTCTACAGTTTATAGAAAGGACTCAAAACACCTAATGTCACTAAAATAAATGATGTGAAACCATGAATCATATAAAGAACCACACCTAAAAGGGATATGGGGAACCAAAAAAGCTGAACAAATAAGCCTTTACTAGATTTTTTTAGGAAAAAATATAGGGGTCCTGATAGACCCTTCACAAAACCTATAATTGATGAAAACTCAAAAAACACATCAACCCAAGGAAAAGGGTTTCATCCAAACCAGGTAGGGCGAAAAAAGACCTAAAATCAGAAAAGAAAATGAAATAGAAAATGTACGAATGCATTACCATCGATATTCAATAAATAAATATCAAGAAATTAGGGGAAGAAATCATCGAATGGAGGTACCTCCTAAGAGGGTTCACTCTACTGAATGTAGAACACATGGGGGGAGGCACGATGAGATATGGAGGGTTGGGTTTTGGTATTTTAGATTTTATTTTTTAAAATTTTAATCAAATTTTTTGAATTTTTTAAAAAATGTGGTCTATCGCAGTTTATGCTGCATGGTTTATAATACCCTACACCAACCATGAACACCTATATTGGGTACCTAGCCACCCCGCACAAGATGGAAAAATGGTTTGGAAACCGTGCACCAACCATGAAGTGAATAGTTCTTATCTATTTCCCATGAAACTAACCTTGTGGGTGGGGGAAATTGTTTAGTAAACCATGCACCACCCATGAGATATGCTCCATCAACCTACAATAATCCATGTAGTTTATTGCTATTGGAAACGTAGTTTTAGAAAAACCAGGGTCCCTATAAAGGTCCTTCCAAAACATGATATTTCAGGTCTACCTTTCTTGAAAATCACTGAGATTCTAGGGTGACTTCCCAAACCTCTTACAAATTCCAAAAACATCACATTGAAATGTTTATACACTAAAAATTCAGTTTATTATGATTCCTATTAAAAACAATCAATTCAGTAAATGAAATAGGTCAAAAACCGTAGAAGTTTTATCCAGTTAAAAACATAGATCATTACAGCCATCCCATCTTAGAACATCACATTCCAAATAAGTCATCATGAACATCATACACATAACCATAACTCATGTGGGTCATGAATATTAATTATAATTCTCTCATTTCATTTCCAATATCCTAATGTACCTATGAGAATTTATTTAATCTTTCACCAACTAAGCCATCAACAACTGAGCCAATGATCTTTTCCAAAAGATACACTAATACAAAATTTACCGAATCATGCTTAACTGGAGATAATATTACATATTGATGAAACATGGATGTGGATGATAAAATACACCCCAGTAAATACTTACGAATAAACAATCTCGGATAAAAATGAGATTGTGATATTTCCCTTACCTTAGGTCCGATTTGCTTCGTATGTGTCCGAACCTCCTGTATAATGGTTTAAATAATGTCATTGACTTATTACAGAATCATATTCATTGTTATGATATCATATATGGTTCACTTATGACATTATATTACCCGTTCTTTTGTAAATTCCATGTTAAAGAAGCGTTTTGGGTAAAATCGTTTCATTTATCGTAGGTGTTTTGACTTGTTGTTCTTGACATTATTATTACTTATATCATGATTTACTTACTTCCAGAATATAAAATATGATTTATATATCATATATATTCAGTATATATATATATATAATAGATAGATAAATTAAATGAAAAACACCGTTCATGGAGACGGTAGTCCGTACGTACGCATGAACGCTGTTTTTCTTTCCTTATTGTCTTGAATGGAAGTAAGTAGATGACATGCATATATATATATACATAAATCCAGTATCATTATTATGTCATATATTTCATTAGTACTTATTATATATACTTTATAATCATTCATGAATGGTTAATCATTAAGAATGAATCTCATCGCGTCGTGGAGACGGTAGTCCGTACGTACGCACGAGCGATGATATCATTTCTGTAAATATTGAATTGAATTGGAGTGGATTATACAATATATCAGAATCAATATGATGTTTTAATAACTATGTATAGTTATTCTTTACAACATTATACCCATCCATGTAAGGTGGTGGTGGAAAATAGATTACACCACGGCGTGGAGACGGTATTCCGTACGTACGCACGCGCGGTGATTTCTTTTTCCGTAGGATAGATAGATGGTGAAATAGGGTTGTTTCATACTTATAATAACATATCATTATATGAGTGATACTGATGTTATTACTTCATAATGAAACAACCTAAGAAGAAGAAGTGGAAGAAGAAATAAAGATGAAACAATTGGTAACGGTAATTACCTCTTCTTTGAAGCGCCTTTTGGAGACCTCCTCTTAGGGAACTAAAATTGGTCTTTGAGGAAGACCAGAACCTCTAGGATGTTTCTAGGGAAGTGTAGAAGAGATTTTGGCAGGGGTTGTCCGAGCTTGAGTGCTCAAATTGGTGTGAGGAGGAGGGGGAGGAGGTGCCCTTTTATAAGGGAGGAGAGGGGCACCTTAGGAATATCTCAAAATATTATTTTATATTAAAATAAAAATCGGTTTATAATGGTTCCAAAGGGTCTTATTTCGAAGCTAAAGTGGGGATGAGTCGAAATCCTATCAACCAATAGGAGTTAGACAAGTTTAGGTTATTATTTTAACCTTATCAATTAGATTTAACTCTAAGTTAAATAATTTAACTTTTACCGTGTCTTTTTGTTTTCTTTCACTATATGGTTAATACACTTACTATAACATGCCAAACGAACCCCAAATTGTTTATTATTAATATATATATCCTTATCTAATTCATTTGGTCGAACCTTAGATTTTTAGGAATAAAATAACAATTAATAATATAATATTTTATTTAAAAACTATTTTGTGTCAATTTTGACACTATTTGATATATGATTTTTGTGAAAGTCATAACAGAATTATATGTTTGAACCAAGTTGATTACATCAACACTAATATATCATAGTAACCTAGAAAATTAGTGTAATTCATAAAAAGTCTCAAATTACATTCATTTGAGTATTTATAACATCAATTATGTTAATATTTCCTTAAAAGGGTAATTACTGCATCATCGTTGTGTCATAAATAAATTAATTTATTTAAAGTCTAAAAATTATAAATAAAATATCATTATGTAGGAAACCTTTTTAGATTTCTAATGAATATTTATAGTCGAATTTATCTTATGTATAACCCCATATTAAAAATGTTTTAGTGAATAAACTTTGATTTTAACTCTTTTAACTCTTCTTTGAATTAAATAATAATAAATGTCCTAATCTAATCCAAGTGGGCCTAAATGATAATATTTTACACTTAAGGTTGTTTTTGGTCGAGATACACTTGTACAATAGAGTTAGGACATGTGTTAGGGTAATATTAATATCATTCTTACGCTTAATTACCCTATTTACTTTTAACCGTGGTAAATAAAAGTAAAAAGTTACTATTCACCAAAAATTATTTTCATCTCATTGAACCACATTTTACTTACTGACATCAACCGTGTCTCTCGGATTTTTGAAATTCCATTCATAGAAGCGGTAAAATTAAGTTTTATGAAAAATTCAGTTTTTTAACTACCACTTAGTAGTTTCACTATTCATCAAAAAATGAAGGTTTTCAGAAAAATG
The DNA here is from genome assembly GCA_963277665.1 of Viscum album. Taxonomy (NCBI): domain Eukaryota; kingdom Viridiplantae; phylum Streptophyta; class Magnoliopsida; order Santalales; family Viscaceae; genus Viscum; species Viscum album. The sequence goes on along the minus strand of OY728119.1, from coordinate 2,109,988,732 downwards.
CCAAAATTTCATCCTAAGCTATATTTCATATTCCGAATTCAAAAATGAAGTCTATTTTACCAAATTCATAACATAGAAGTTGCATTAATTAATTTTTAATTAAATCCCGCTGTTAAAACAAATAGCGTGTTTTTAAGAAACAATATCTATCAAAAGATTGGCACTTGTTTATGTCTGGTTTAAATGTGCAATTACATCCAATGACCAACATTGTATTAAATTGTAAAAATATATTCTAAATATACTTTAAAACTACTCCAATTAATAATTTATCACTATTAATTATTTCGATTTAAAAAGTTGTTTTTTAGTAATTTTCACTATTCATCATAATATGAAAGTTATCCGAAATGTACCACAATTTCACCTTAGGCTAAATTCGATACTCCGAATCCAAAAAAGAAGTTCATTTTGAAAAATAAGATTTACATAATTTTAAAAAGTGGTTATTACTATTCATACTGGCTAGTTTTAATAATATTTTAATAGCATATCGTTGTTTAGTGAAACTCGGTATTGCGTATTACACACGCTATCGAGGAAGGTCGCGATTGCGTGTAATGCAAGGCAAGTCAAGGATGCGTGTTGTGCAAGCTCCTTTTGGTGTAGCGTACAACACAAGACATTAAAAATATTAAAAAGAATATTTTTTATAAAATCTTGGGCTGTTACATTCTACCCCCCTTAAAATGAATTTCGCCCTCGAAATTCGTCGGGGTTATAAATGGTTTACTATTTGAAAGTTTCTTTAATAGAAACCCACATCGTAAAAAGGAATATCAAAACCAATCTTTAAAAACAAAAGTATGAAACGTAAGGGTTACCCAAATAAACTAATCATTGGGTTTCCACATAGGTGAAAATATGGATATGGAAGAGAAATCTAACCATCATGTTCTGATGGAGAGTGGTAGAGAACATGGCTATGGAAAAGCCAATAATCACAAATCCATAAATTTGTGACGATCTAAGGTACCATCCGATTCATCAGGTATAAGATCACTAGGACAACATTTTTGGTTTTCAAGATCATTTCCCTGAAGTTGAAAATTTGAATTGGAAGAAATACTTTCTTTATTTTGGTACAATCTCACTATTGTTCGTGCCTAGAACAATTTCCACTTCATCTCTTAAATAAATGAAGTTGAATTTGTTATTCGTGAAGTGTTAGCAGATCATGTGATAGAATGACGGGTCATTCCATCTGTCTCAAACAAAAGGTTAGCAAAAATTATATACATAAGTCGATCTATAGTGAGATTAATCATATATAGTTCCTAAAATGGACTTATACTTTAAAACTAGTTTCTACTAAACAGGGACTTCCTGTAGGCCAGTGGTAGGCGATAAAGGCCAGTCGCACTTCGGTTGTGGGTTCGATTCCCACAGCCTTGTCCGAAGCGATGGGCTGTCGCCCGTCCTGCAGGTTGTCCTTTTTCTAAAACTATATTACTATAACATCGCATAATATCGAAAAAACTTCTATCCTTAAACAATACTAACTTATGTCCAACATAATCCATTCCAATCTTTAGTCCTATCCATAATACTGCAGTCCATTCTCATAACATAGTGAAAACGATTACCAGAGATTTAATACCGTCATTGATCCCCATATATCATAAGATATATCTTGTTGGACACATTCCAAACATTCAAAGGCCTTAATCTTTTACTCTCTTGAATACCCATTGAACCTTAGTGAAAACTTGAATGCAGTTAAAAGTTAACACTTTCCACATACCAAAATCCTCAAAATTCTATATACTCAAACCATGATATCACTTAGTCCTTATATCAATCATGAGATCATGAATACTGTTAAACATTTCATTTTCTCGTTTTCCCTTCATTATGCGCATAATATCTCAATCACTTTGAATACCACATTAGACCAATACATAAATATTCCAATATTCCATGATACAACATTATTTTGGAATCCCATTACATAAAAACTTAATCATTCCACCACATCGTTGTCATATTCAACATTGCCAATAGTGATCGCATGTGACTTCCCTTTGTCCTTTGCCTTAAGCGGTTGCTCATGTCGATCATCACTAACCCTTGGATTAGGGCATTTATTGGCATAATGTCCCATCTCCTTGAACTTGAAGCATTGAAGTGTTGGTTGTGCGTTCTCTGCAGTGTTTGCTTTATTCACTTCATTAGAATCCTTTTTTCCATTACTTCGACACTCAGCTGCTCGATGACCTTCTTTTCCACACTTAAAACATTTTCTAGTCCCTTTAAGACAATCTCCACCATGCTTCTTTCCACACTTTGTGCATAAGGAAACATTCATCTTCTTTTCACCATTATTCTGAGATTTCTCCTTGAACTCCATCTTTCGTTTCTTGTCAAAACCATGAGATGGATATGTAACACCAACTTCCATTTCTACATTGATAGCACAACGCACAATTTCTTCATAGATACTGAAGTCTCTTATAGCTAATGCCCTTCGAAGACTTGGTTTTAAGCCACTGAAAAATCGATCAACTTTACTTTCAGGTTGGATGATAATGCCAGATGCATACCTTGCAAGTCTTGTAAAATTCGCTTCGTATATACCAATAGATTCATCATCCTTTTGCTTTAGTTCAAGAAACTCCTTCTCCATATTCGTTCGAAGAATACGAGGGAAGTACTTACTGAAAAACAAGTTCTTGAACTCGTCCCATTCCATGGAATCAATTTCATCTCTTTGCCTAGTATTCTTGATAAGATTCCACCATTGATCAGCTTCACCTTCCAAACGATATACTGCTAAGATGACTTTATCATGTTCAGAACATTGAAGAACTGAAAATATCATTTCAGTAGTACTAATCCATTGTTCAGCAACTAATGGATCAGTAGACCCACTGAAAGAAGGCGGACGCTGCCTCATGAAGGATTCAACAGAATGTTGCTCCTTCCTTTGCTCGTTTGGAAGTCCTGCATGATTCATAGCTTGAGAAAGTTGTGTGAGCATGGCTAAAAGATTTTGCATTCCAGCTCCCATATCGTTTGGTTGCTCAGGGGGACAATCATTGCATTGTCCATTGCATTGATCAACACGGTTCCTTCGGGTTCCAGCCATCATCTAAAACCCCAAAAGAATAGTGTGAGAGGCAAAAATCATGCTAGGGAAAACAACATAATAAAGGGGTAGTACCCTCAATATCTAACATCTTAGTTTAAATTCTAAGATCGTTAGAGCAATTCTAGGACTATAACCTATACGTATACTTAACCTTAGAGACATCCCTAGACATACCTTAGAAATATCTCTAGGGATCTCACTAACGTTTTCGCATCCTAGTTTCCAAAGGTTGACTAAAACTTTCCTCTGATACCAACTGTAGAGACCCGAAGACTGACATACATAGACTTTACATTACTTTTGCGGAATACTTAGTACATAACAAACACACACACACACAAGGATCGTAATAGTTTAGTGTCTTTGGAAACTCGGGCTATAATCTTCTAATCATGGTGAAAGATCATCAAAATCTCCCATAAAGATCTTCCTTTTTTTTTACCTAAAACCTTTCTTTATATCCTGGGGAAAAGAAAACATAAAGGGTGAGCTCAAATGCTCAGTAAGGGTAAACAAAATAAATATCAATCACATCATATTCATAAGAACATAACATTTTGGAAATCATAACCTGCAAAAGAGAGCATAATTTCATAACATGGGATAAATCATAGTAGTGAAATGAAATCCCAATAATCATAACTTAAAACATGAAAAATTTTGGCATACACACATAATCATAGAGAATCATTTCTTGTTAGTCAAGACTCATTGCCAAGACTATCTTAGTGGACAAAGTCCCTTTCTGAATCGAGTAACCCTCGTTTCAGTCCTGTTTCACTGAACCGGTATAACCTACCATTTCAGCCATGTCTATCTCATGAGATATAAAATCTTTACCCAATGCATTGGAGGGAGATATAGGTCCCACCCATCTCATAATGATACCATTCTTATGTGCGCCACCAAATCATAAATCATACATCATTTCATAACCCATGTCATAAAAATGGGATTCTTAAACAACATGACATCATAAAACCATTCATATAAGATAAAGGAATTCATAAACATAATTCCATCACAACATAGTCAAATCAATGTAAAAATATGGATATAAACAGAACCGTTTATTATCTTAGATGGAAAATAATTTTGATAAAACACTTGAACTCCATTCTTGAGGAAAATATCCTTTCTACTTCAAAAACACTTTTCCTTTCTTAACATGTCATACAATTTTAAACTAAAAGAAGTTGATTAAAAATAAACTTGAATACTTGTAAAGTAATCTTCTTGGAAATAATTTTTTTGAAATCCATTCATGCTGTATAAGTTAAAAAAACATTCTTCGTACTTTTGTCGGAAAATTCAAAAAAGTAACTCGTACGAAAAACGACAAAAGATTCCTTTCATACATATTACTAAAAACTCACCGAAGGGTAAAAATGGATTTAATAAATTGTAGGTGGATGGAAATAATATTACATATTGATGAAACATGGATGTGGATGATAAAATACACCCCAGTAAATACTTACGAATAAACAATCTCGGATAAAAATGAGATTGTGATATTTCCCTTACCTTAGGTCCGATTTGCTTCGTATGTGTCCGAACCTCCTGTATAATGGTTTAAATAATGTCATTGACTTATTAAAGAATCATATTCATTGTTATGATATCATATATGGTTCACTTATGACATTATATTACCCGTTCTTTTGTAAATTCCATGTTAAAGAAGCGTTTTGGGTAAAATCGTTTCATTTATCGTAGGTGTTTTGACTTGTTGTTCTTGACATTATTATTACTTATATCATGATTTACTTACTTCCAGAATATAAAATATGATTTATATATCATATATATTCAGTATATATATATATATATAATAGATAGATAAATTAAATGAAAAACACCGTTCATGGAGACGGTAGTCCGTACGTACGCATGAACGCTGTTTTTCTTTCCTTATTGTCTTGAATGGAAGTAAGTAGATGACATGCATATATATATATACATAAATCCAGTATCATTATTATGTCATATATTTCATTAGTACTTATTATATATACTTTATAATCATTCATGAATGGTTAATCATTAAGAATGAATCTCATCGCGTCGTGGAGACGGTAGTCCGTACGTACGCACGAGCGATGATATCATTTCTGTAAATATTGAATTGAATTGGAGTGGATTATACAATATATCAGAATCATTATGATTTTTTAATAACTATGTATAGTTATTCTTTACAACATTATACCCATCCATGTAAGGTGGTGGTGGAAAATAGATTACACCACGGCGTGGAGACGGTATTCCGTACGTACGCACGCGCGGTGATTTCCTTTTCCGTAGGATAGATAGATGGTGAAATAGGGTTTTTTCATACTTATAATAACATATCAGTATATGAGTGATACTGATGTTATTACTTCATAATGAAACAACCTAAGAAGAAGAAGTGGAAGAAGAAATAAAGATGAAAGAATTGGTAACGGTAATTACCTCTTCTTTGAAGCGCCTTTTGGAGACCTCCTCTTAGGGAACTAAAATTGGTCTTTGAGGAAGACCAGAACCTCTAGGATGTTTCTAGGGAAGTGGAGAAGATATTTTGGCAGGGGTTGGCCGAGCTTGAGTGCTCAAATTGGTGTGAGGAGGAGGGGGAGGAGGTGCCCTTTTATAAGGGAGGAGAGGGGCACCTTAGGAATATCTCAAAATATTATTTTATATTAAAATAAAAATCGGTTTATAATGGTTCCAAAGGGTCTTATTTAGAAGCTAAAGTGGGGATGGGTCGAAATACTATAAACCAATAGGATTTAGACAAGTTTAGGTTATTATTTTAACCTTATAAATTAGATTTAACTCTAAGTTAAATAATTTAACTTTTACCGTGTCTTTTTGTTTTCTTTCACTATATGGTTAATACACTTACTATAACATGCCAAAAGAACCCCAAATTGTTTATTATTAATATATATATCCTTATCTAAGTCATTTGGCCGAACCTTAGATTTTTAGGAATAAAATAACAATTAATAATATAATATTTGATTTAAAAACTATTTTGTGTCAATTTTGACACTATTTGATATATGATTTTTGTGAAAGTCATAACAGAATTATATGTTTGAACCAAGTTTATTAAATCAACACTAATATATCATAGTAACCTAGAAAATTATTGGAATTCATAAAAAGTCTCAAATTACATTCATTTGAGTATTTATAACATCAATTATGTTAATATTTCCTTAAAAGGGTAATTACTGCATCATCGTTGTGTCATAAATAAATTAATTTATTTAAAGTCTAAAAATTATAAATAAAATATCATTATGTAGGAAAGATTTTTAGCTTTCTAATGAATATTTATAGTCGAATTTATCTTATGTATAACCCCATATTAAAAATGTTTTAGTGAATAAACTTTGATTTTAACTCTTTTAACTCTTCTTTGAATTAAATAATAATAAATGTCCTAATCTAATCCAAGTGGGCCTAAATGATAATATTTTACACTTAAGGTTGTTTTTGGTCGAGATACACTTGTCCAATAGAGTTAGGACATGTGTTAGGGTAATATTAATATCATTCTTACCCTTAATTCCCCTATTTACTTTTAACCGTGGTAAATAAAAGTAAAAAGTTACTATTCAACAAAAATTATTTTCATCTCATTGAACCACATTTTACTTACTGACATCAACCGTGTCTCTCGGATTTTTCAAATTCCATTCACAGAAGCGGTAAAATTAAGTTTTATGAAAAATTCAGTTTTTTAACTACCACTTAGTAGTTTCACTATTCATCAAAAAATGAAGGTTTTCAGAAAAATGCCAAAATTTCATCCTAAGCTATATTTCATATTCCGAATTCAAAAATGAAGTCTATTTTACAAAATTCATAACATAGAAGTTGCATTAATTAATTTTATAATTAAATCCCGCTGTTAAAACAAATAGCGTGTTTTTAAGAAACAATATCTATCAAAAGATTGACACTTGTTTATGTCTGGTTTAAATGTGCAATTACATCCAATGGACAACATTGTATTAAATTGTAAAAATATATTATAAATATACTTTAAAACTACTCCAATTAATAATTTATCACTATTAACTATTTCGATTAAAAAAGTTGTTTTTTAGTAATTTTCACTATTCATCAGAATATGAAAGTTATCCGAAATGTACCAAAATTTCACCTTAGGCTAAATTCGATACTCCAAATCCTAAAATGAAGTTCATTTTGAAAAATAAGATTTACAGAATTTTAAAAAGTGGTTATTACTATTCATACCGGCTAGTTTTAATAATATTTTAATAGCATATCGTTTTTTAGTGAAACTCGGTATTGCGTATTACACACGCTATCGAGGAAGGTCGCGATTACGTGTAATGCAAGGCAAGTCAAGGATGCGTGTTGTGAAAGATCCTTTTGGTGTAGCGTACAACACAAGACATTAATAAAATTAAAAAGAATATTTTTTATAAAATCTTGGGCTGTTACAGACATGCCAGATAATAGACAACCATTGACCACTTCACTGAACAATAAGAACAATGAGTCGAGTGACTCTAACTAAACACTCATCAAAATGCTCTTCTTTGATGCCTAGAGCATTCGAAATAGAACTATGATTCCTTCTCCAAATGAATCATGAATTCACCATGAAAACATCCTCCAAAGATACTACCTTAATTCTAAGGATGTTCATGAACAAAACACGAAGGGATCCACACATAAATCATCCAACACCGAAAGAGTTCACTTAAATAAGCCCATAGACTTTTAAAATTATGGCATGGAATTAGACCAACACTCTCTCTACGAATAATTGAAAATTCCCTGATACGGGGCATAATAATTTTATAACAATACTATAAGTGGATTTAAATTTTTTCTAGTCATTCAACCAAAACAATTGAATAATATATTAGTCAAACCACATTTGGTCAACTTCTCTTCAATGAAAGAGATGTTTCACAAACCAACGCACCATCCCAACCTATCACAAGTCTTAAAAACCCATGGTAGGACATGATCATTTTGGATTTTACCGTAAAATTATGTCCATTAGCAATAACACTTTAAAATGGTTTCATAAATATCCATCCATAACAATTTCATGCTACGAAGAAAGCACCAAACCAAATTTGAAACTCACAGGACTCAAGGGTATTAGAACATAGCTGACCATTTGTAATTGTCCCCTTTGGATGTATCACTTATACATAGAAGAAAAAATTTTCTGAAATAATCATGTAATGTCTCTAAGACAACATTAAATCATTAAAACAATATTTAAGGAATCTAAAAAATGGACCGATCGGCATGTCCGAACACGCATGTCTCCAGATAATTCTCTCGAACACTTGGTAAAACTGATTTATTTAATGATCAGGTCACTCTAAATAGAGATGACCTGAGACTACACTCAATATCTCAAGGCTCTAAGATTAAATCGAACTCAACCAGTTCATTAGATCATTTAACACTAGACAGTTATATGTATATCAACACATATTGACCAATGAAAAGAAAATGGGTCAAACGAAGAAATAAGTAGCCAGCCATACCTGAGACATGTATAACCAACTAAAAGGAAGCATCAAACGATTCTCAATAACGAAACATATTTAACAAATTACAAGTCCACCCATCTAAATAATGGTGACATTTAAAAACTAAAATTCATACTTTGGACAATGGAACCTGAACGACACCCATCATCGAGAAACTCAAAAAAATAGTAGGATTTGAACTCTAAGGTTGTTACCTACCACAGGATATCCCCTTTTGATTAAAAATATCTGAACCTATAACTAGACCATGTGGAACAAAATTCACATCAAATACGATCCAATCATCTAATCCATTGATAAAATTAACATAATTCCAACTGAAAATACTCACGCATTTGTTCTATAGAAAATCAAAGGGAATATTTAACTACCCTTACACGAGAGTTTTAAATAGAGGAAAGCACTATATGTTTCATTCCCTAGACCATTATATGTAATCAAATTTAAAAATAACATAAGGATCTATATTTTTCCAAAAAAAACTATAGGTATTTGATTTTATCCAAAACCCTAAAAGAAATAACATGAATGCTTCACAAAAAATACATTTTATACATTTAACCAAACATTGGAATCTGGTAATTATTAAGAAACTTGTTGAAAAATAGTTTTTTAGGAGAAAAACATGGTTCTAACTTATCCACCTGGGTTCTATAGAAAGAATCCCAATAACATTTTCTCAACTTTTAATCTTTGAAACATCAATACAAGGTTATCTCTTAAGTTACATGTCCCAACAATCCATCTTTGGTCTAGTTTCACAATTTAGAAGGTAAGAAATTTCATTGTTGATTAAAAACCAAATAGACTCCAAAGATATATTCATTTCACAATATAACATAGCCACATATAGGAGTTATCCTTAATGAGTTTCGATTTCCAAATTCATGATGAACCCATACACTTCGGGGATTAAAAAATGAATTCCATTAATCAGAACCAAATTAAATTATTAATTTAAACATCTAGTAAACAAATGACCAAGCATATGGGTGGCCATATACCAATTATAAATCACACTTACACTTTATATTTCATAATTTTTACCCATTTAATAAAAACCGACTTAGCATAAAAAATTGACATCCAATTACAAGGGTTCTAATACATGAGTTACCTTTTCCATGTTTGATGGAACCTATAATTCTTAAAACTAAAAACTATATCACATTATAATAACCACCATTTTATTTAGAAATGGAATCAAATTATATATCAACCAGTCAAGGAACACTATATAAATAGGTATCATTGTATAAAATTACATTTGCATGTTATACAAGAAAGAATGGCATATAAGTGAGACATGAATCATGAAATATTTTCACCTAATAATTTTAAATATATCACTGAAACATTCTATCTAAATATGGATGATAATAAATTAAGTTCATGTAATTAATTCATGGTGCACAATTTGAATCAATCAGAAAACTAAAATGAAACTACATTGCATGGGAATGTGTATGGAATGAAAATTTCCAATGTACCTATATGATGCTTACAATGTAGATTTATTTCCATATTAGGCCAAGAGAAGAATTTCATAAATTTTATAAATCATAAGCACCAGAATCTGCATAGATCACTATAGGTGAAATCATATCTAATCTAAAAGATAAATACAAGAAAAACAATCTTTTCCATGGAAACTTGGTCATTTCCCATATGTTGGGTGATCGGTCCCAAGAACGAATATTATGTTATCATAGAAAAATTACGAGTATCCTCTCTTCCAACCCAAAATTTAATGACTATGGAAAAAAAATAGTCCTCTAATACCACCTTGTAACATCTCGACCTAGCATACAATTGTTCAATTTGCCAAACCAACCAGTCACGTGGATTTATGCTAGCATTACTGTACACTAGAGGAACCCGAATAGAACTGAGGGTATCTAGAGTTGATAGTGGGGATACTAGACCCATTGATCATTGATTCCCAATAGTATTGTTAGATAATAAGGAATAGATAATATTGGATGTATTATATAGAGAAATAAAGTCTTCAAAAAAGGGAAATAATAAAAATTTAATAAAAGTGGCATATTCCATTCTATACCTTAGATGAATTCCTGACATGGTAATGATACATAATGAAATATATTACACAAACAAATTTCTTTTCATAATAGTAAAAATACAGGGCTCAATAAAATAAAGGAACTAAAACAATTCCTATGATGATATCCATGAAAATTAGGAGCTTTGTCTAAGTCTGTTTCTCCTAAATCCTCATGAAGGAGCATACATAAAAAACCATTGTCCACATCCTTCTGAAAAAGAGATATCTACTTGGGTACCCATGTGCAATGGAATCCATCTTAGGTTGTGATACATAAATCTCTTTAAGTCATAAACATTAGTGTCCAGACCAATCTAGAAAGTTCAATATTAATTTAACAGTGTTCAAGTATATATAGGTAATGTAAGAAACTAAAGAACAAATAAACAACCATCTAGGTTTATTAGGGGCACATAATTGAGACATCTACTGAATCCCATGGAGATAATGTATGATAATATAATATTTACATATATATTTTAGGAGTATATATATGTGTGTGTGTGTTTGGGTAAATCCAAATGTACAACCACCATCCAATTCCAGGGGAGCTATCACAGTCTACCCCTAACATGAATCCAAGATCCATATATAGATAGATATATGTTGGGGTGGAATGGGGTGTACCTACACTATCTAATTCAAGGAGATATCTCACAGTCTACCCCTAAACCAAATCCAAGATCTCCCACAGTCAATTGGTATGCACGTAATGGAAGTACCAAGACATACCCACTTCCATCCATCACCAGGGGGAGCTCTTATGGTTAATACCATGTCTCTAGCTAGTAGATAAATATTTGTAAGGATCAGGATATACCACCTCTATCCAATTCCTGGGGTCTCTCATGGTTTATCCCATACCTAATTCCAAGATCCATATAATGAGAGAGATATGTTGGGGTGGATCAGGACATACCACAACCATAAAATTCCTCTGGAGGTATCTCGGTCTACCCCTTACCCCAAACAAAGATCCCTCATAGTATCTTGTAATGGATGTTCCTATAAGGAAAAATTATTCATAGTATATATTTCATGAGGTATTAATCTCTCATACAGCCCATTATCCTACTTAATTTATATCACAAGGCATTAAGCATAAACCTCAAAATTTCTTATTAATCCATATTTTTATAAGAGGCTTATCAAATTCATACATAATGAAACACATCATAATAATTTAAATGAAAAAATTAACCTGGGCCTAATCGCATTCAATTCTATACATGAGTCAAGGGCCTCTCATTCATATAATTTGAAATATTCAGTTCCATTTGAAGGAATCAATTCTATCTAAACCATTTAACATAAGGAAACAAATTCAATATGAAAAGCCCAAATTTTTAGGGTATTCCATTTGGGGTGATACATCCAACTCAAGGTCCTTCTTACTTAATATAATAAGTATTAAAAATTAGCATACATGATAAAAGTTCCAAGGAATGTAGCATGGTAATTGCATTGAAAGGATGACACTGTCTCATCTAAACAATTTTAATCAAATGCATTCACTTTAACTGATAAAATAACTCAATAAATACACGGACAATGTACTTTTAACGTTCAACAATTAAAGGTCAAAGAAAAATTCATGGAAATTACATGAATTCCAACTTGGTAAATTCCATATACAAAGGGACCATATACCCATGTGGTGCCTTGGGTTCATTGGAAAACACAAGAGATAATGTCCACTTCATTTAAAAATAAAATCCATTAAGTTTATGAAATAGTCTGATATACTAAACATTTCATTTATCAATCATAGCATCAAAGCATAAGAAACATCAATTCGATAAGAAAATACCAAATTCCACTCACTGCTTCATATTATAATGGTTGGGAACCTCTGTTGGATGAAAATTATTATAAAATTAGGATATTTTTTAATAAACATTTCACTAGTTTAAACATGATTAATATTCATGAATCATCAGTTATCTTATCAAGAAAAATTTTAGAATAAACTACCCCTTAATTGAAACCAAATTAAACAAGATGATATAAGACAAAAATTAGCTAATTAAATATTTAATAAAATTAATATGTAAGTAAAGTGATCCAACCTTAAATAGGAAGAAATCTAACACATGACACTTCACAAATTTATCGACGACCACAATGAACTACTACACAGAAGAATTCAAAAATATTAATATATATATACCCCTTACCTAAATTAATGTATTCCCCGCACAAGGAGTGAATATATACATGGATGATATATAGTTATATATATACATTCCTTGTCATTAGTTTTCACTCCTTAAAACAAATTAAAAACACACTAATGATTATAAAAGGGACTTGAAACACATAAAGACCATAAAATAAATGGTTGGAAACCAAAAAAATGATAAATAACCTCACATTAGTTGGTGAAGGATAACCAGAATGAGTAGAAATACTTAACCCTTAGAATTGTTTTCTAGACAACGAACAAAGGGGTCCAAAGAGATCCTTCATACAACCTATCATTAGAGTAAAGAAAGGAAAAAATAAATCATATGTTGGACTAGGTTTATATATATTCAATGTAAGGAGATGAGAGACCAATAATCAGTATATAAGAGGAAAAAGTCATTGGAATAAGAACATTCTATGAAATATTGATGAAGAAATTGCAAGAAATCAAAGGAAGAAATCATCCAACGGAGGTTTTACAATAGAGGGGGTCACATAGATCCAAAAAGATCCCAAGGGGGCACGAAGTGATCTATAGTGGTGGGTTTAGGAATATTATGTTTTATTTTCTATTATTTTAATTTTAATTAAATAGATTCAATTTTTAAACATTTGTTTTCATGCCTGATTTTGGCCACACGGTTTAGAAAACAATGTGCTAATCATGAGCCCCATTACTGGGCACCTGGTAAATCCATATAGGCTATCTTCATGGTTTTGAAACCATTAACTAATCATGTAATGAATATTTCGTAGCTTCTATGGATGCTAGTAACTGTGTGGGAACGTAGCACAGCTTGTTAAACCATTCGTAGCCCATGCGACATTCTCTTACCAGCTGCGATAAGTCGCAAATTTTTTTTACTATGGGTTGCACCGTTTCTTACAAACTATGTGCCCTATGCATGTCAATCAAAAACATGATATTTGTTTTTGGGTTCTCTCAAAACTCACCAAGATGCAAGGGTGACTTCTTGATCCTTTTCCCAAGTACAGAAAAAATAACATTAAAATTATACAACTCTCAAAATTCTATTTTGATGCTTGAATTTAAAAAATCGCATGTTCAGTAAAAGAAAATCATCCAAAACCATATCATTTTCATCTACCTCAAAACACAGATCATTACAGTAGAGGAATTAATTCAGGATATCTTCATCATTATCCTTGTACGAATTTTTGGTCTTTAGTTACTTGATTATGTTTTTTTTCAATTCCAAGAAGTAATTAGTTATCATGATAAGTGTATATAATGTTTTTAATCTCCTCAATATATTTTCCCCACTTGTCTCTCTGATGGTATTGATGAGGAAAAAGATACAGCTGATTCTTATGAGGTTGAACTGCATGGTATGGTGCATTATTTAACGTATTATTGGGTATATGGGTTTGTATAAGTGTAACTACAACAGCCTCTTCATTTTCTGTTCTCTTTCCCACAGTCGATGTAACTATTAAAGAGTTTTCTTTAGTCCTTGTTATGGTTTTTTTATCTGGATGAGCAATTGAGGTAATGTCAAAAAAACCCCTTTTGTACATCACATGGATTAAATGTCTACGCAACTCGTCATAAATATTCTATACAGATATGGGAAACAATTCTTCTTAAGGGATTGGTAGATTTATGGGTTATTTCAAACCATTCCACTATAAAATGAAATATGAGACCCTGTATTTGTCACATTTATTTCAATTTGTGAGGTCAAATATTGTCATCTTCTGTGGTGTTGAGCTGAATTGGAAGATAAATTTTTGAAAAAGGCCTTCCCATCCTGTTATTTTCCAATATTGTTAACACATGTACCACACAAAGGATATTCCTTTAATGACTGCTTGAAAAATTGGAGTTTCACTACCACCAGCTGCTCAAGGGTACCCATCTTGGAATTAGAGAGAGTGAAAAAAATTCATGTGTCACTATGGGTCTCCTGATCCATTAAATATTGGAAATGTAGGGCTCCCAATTTTCGGTGGTGGTGATATGGATCTACACATTATGGTTATGCCTTATTTAATATATGTATTGCTGCATTATGTCCTTAAAAGACTTCCAATAGAGTAATTAATGAATCAATATTGATCATAAGAATTCAAGTAATGTCTATAAGAGTTGGGTCCTTAGATGATGAGGAATATGGATCAAGATTGTGTGTTGAAATCGAATCTCCAATATGTGAAAAAACTAGTAGGACCATTGGTGGTGGCATTGTGGGCACATTCCATGGGAATCAAATAGTTTATGGCTTAGAAATATGTGTTTGGCCGTGTTTTGGTTGTGTACCTAATTAAAGGGAATTCTCAATCTACTATTTTGTGATCCAAATATATTGGTTATTGGATTCAAATATTGGTAAGATGATGATAAAAGTTGGTTAACATCCATAGGATGGATGTCAGACATGATTTGACTCTTACCCTTTTCCTTTTTTGATGCATTTAAATGATGAAATAGTGTATTTTTTGTTGGAATTCGAAGATTCTAGAAAGCCTTTGGTTTCAGAAACGTAAAACTTATTAATTTTTATCAGTGTGTACAAAATTATTTAATGGAACCTCCCCCTATGAATCCTCTAAATTGGACTCATGTTTTGGAAGATTTTCTATGCCAACATTGATGAAATTATTTAATGTGTAACAAACTTCATGAATTTTTTTAGTATCACTGTGATTTCACCTTCTTCTTCATAATCCAAAAATCCTTTTCCAATCTTCTATTGATTCCATGGGTGCTATTTGGAAAACAAGAATCTAATGGGAATTTTCAAACAGTTTAGTTGTGTGTGTTCTGTGTAAAAAAAGGATCAGGGAATGGGGTGAAAATTGAGGATTCATTTTGTGATATCTTTCCTAATTGGGAGAAATTCCACTCCTGATGAGAAGTTTTTTGTTAAGGCATATTATTCCCCAGCCTTGATAGGTAGAGTTTTTCATGGTCTACTTTCACAACCTTGTAGTCCTAGTTAGCTGACACCGAGGGTTAGTTTAAAAAATCACAATGCCTTGTGGGTTGGGATTTCTCCCGAAATTTAGTGGTTGATATTACTATAGCTAAACTTTTCATTTTATGGATATCTTTTTGGAAATCGGTTGGGAAAATTTTTCAACACACAAAAAAATCTACTATTTAATATGTTCATTTCCCTTTTTCTAACATTTTATCTATCGAATGAATGACATTCGCTAAATGACATAACTTGTTGATGTTAGAAATATTCCTAATGAAAAAATATTATAATATCCTACCTTCTTCTGACCAAACATCAGTAAGATTTAGTCTAGGAATATTTGTATTTAGCATATCTTCAGTCATAAATAGACTCAATTTTTTTCAACTTCCTAGGGATTTTAAATTTCATGAAAAACCCATTGGTGGGACTTACTAGTTATCGAGTTTAGTGAAATTAAATTCTCCTTGTTCACCTCATCTTCTAATACAAAAACCATATGATGAATCCATGATCAGCTATTGCAACATCATTAACACATTGAATAATGCTTTTTAATGGGATCCTTTTTGTTTCTAATTATTTGGATTTCGCGAATCCAGGAAAGATTCCAAGTCAATTTGGCCATGAAACCTATCTGTTACTTTGACTTGAGCTTGATACATTAAAAAGGGTAATACCTTATCTTTTAGGTGATGAATATTTTTTCATATGTTAAGTTATATTTCATGAAGTTGATCATCCACCAACACCATTAGAATTATATATTGAGGGGTGGATAACGTCTAGAACATGATTGGTATGTCATCGTTATCAAGTTGATTCCTTATGTTTAGTAAATATTCATCATTATTCCCTAGAGGTTCGTCGACCTAGTCTAACTAGAGTGGATGTGTCCCAATTTTTTACCACATGCAATGGGATTGGTTATGATTTCCTCTACTATATTGGAAGATAGATTATCCAAATGAGGTTTAGAGAATGACCATTATATTGATATTTTTTTAGTTGAGAATGTCTTTGACATACCAGTGAAAAATAGTCAGACCCGAATAGCCTTGTGTTTGCAAGTGTCGCATGATAAGAGGGATTTACCATCAATACATTTCTAATTGGATACATTTCTTCGCAATACAAAAAAATACAATGAAAAGAACTTTCACAGTGAACACCATCATGGAGAGGACCACCATGATGGATTACAGTTATGTGGAAACCCCATTGCTCCTTAGTCTTTTGGACACACAGAAGGTTGTTATGGATATCATCAAGAGATAGGATCTTGTGATTGACATGATTGTTGTGATAAAACAAAAATTTAGGTTGATGTTCCTATAGGAGAACATTATAATCACTACTATTACTCCATAATTTTATAATGGGAGGGTATTATCTTGAGATGCTATGAATAAATATATGACTGCTTCAAGAACTATAGCATCAAACAAAGACTGAACATATTTCATATCTTTACTTCTAATCATTTTTATTAAATATTCATCATATATTACTTCTAATGAGAGATTATGACCACTTGATGTGGTAAGTGGTTGTCATGGGTAGGTGTTTGTACCTTCCTTCGAGTGATAATTGAAATAGGCTAACTACTTCCAATTAGATGGGGTGTGTGTTTATGACATGGTTGTTCATATAATATCCTGGAATTTTACTAATATCCCACCTAGATGAGAGTACTGGTGTGTGTATGGTCTAGGGTGTTCTACATATGAGCCATCCCATTTGTGGGGATTGAGTTTTGTGTCCATTTCTCTAGTATTACTTTCATCACGGTTATGATATCATGGAACTTCTGAAGGATATAAACAAGAATATTCATTTTCCCTTTTATCATTTCTATGATATGCTTGGAGACTTTTGTGATTGGTACTGGGAGAAACAATTGTTCCGTATCTTGAATATGTGTATGTTCATTCTCCTATCATCCCTTCATTCAATTTCACACTGACAATACTCATCTATGGGGACAGATATTCGATTCTTCCCCTTCTTGTCATTGTGACATTCTGACTATGTGCGTTAGGTTCTTACAGAAGAGGGTATTGATAATCTTGATAAATGGTAGAAATTCGGTGTTCCTACTCTCTTATTGCCTCCAAATATGGTTTGGAAACTTATTTTAGTGATTCCATATGATACTACAGATAGACCTAGTGGCTGTAGATATGTGTGTGTTCCTTATTACAGGTTTCCACTATATTTGGTTGGCGTGCTTCTTTGACTGTTTTCAGGTGATTTAGATGGATTGATAGATGAGGGTATATTAGAATACATTCTCACTTCAAATTTTCCACCATATTTGGTTTTTGGGATTCATTGGAAGGTGAAAAGGTGTGAACATTCTCATAATTGACCGATTTTCATCCTCAGTAGACCATCGTGCATTCCCAGGATTGAAGGACCTAGGATGAATAATCTTTAACCACGCCTTCACCATGATGAGGGTTCACTTCCATGAGGCATTGGAAAAGTTTATTGTTTGTAGAAATCCTCAAAACCGACTCCATGGTCTTTTGGATGGGGCTATATGTGGCCTCTTGATCCTCCTTTTGCAGAAACAAGAAGAAAACGTTGTCGGGTTTTGGGGAAAATTCCCTAAACTGATTGAATATTGTGGTTAGTGTCATATGATTCAGGACCACTGGTCATCATTTACTTAACGATCAGTGGTTGTTTATGATATGGAGGGAAGTTTGGGTAGCTACCATTATAGCTAGGGAATGTATTGTATTGATGGTACTCCCGAACTAGCGATCTAGATACACAAAATTGATGATGTTGGGTTGACGATGGCATATTTTGTATGGATGAAGAACGGACATGAGTAGTAGGAAAATAGACATTCAGAAAAAACATGGATGACACCATTGGACTAATGGGATTTCTGAGACTAGGATCATGTAAATATGAAAAAGAAAACAATAATCACCATCAAGGAAGATTCTCATTTGAATGAACACATGCATGCTTCATTTTATTATTTGGGTCTATTTTTTGAAATGAAATGGGGCCTAATGTGTGGGTTATATTGTCATCACAATTATGGATGCACATAGGGTTCACCATTTCTTGTTTCTATAGAAAATGGGACCCCAAGTTAGGAATTAATATTTTTGAATGGTTTCCAATGGGTTTATTTGTGGAGCTCAAAACACCCAACATATCTATATCCAAGGGGACTTTCTTTCCAAAGTTAGGTTATCATCATTAGTTTTTTCTGAGGATTCATAAGAACTCACATTGGTAGATAGGATGGGATTTCAGGCTCAACACACCCTTTTGGGTGGAATTATTACCTACTCTATAACTCTCTCATAGATTTAAGACATATTTGTGAATCCTTTATTAAATCCCAATTATGATGTAGTTTCCAATATAATTAATACTCGATTATTTCACGTATGGAATATATAATTTTTCTTATATTTTTGAGGTTCTATAATAATCGAGACATCTGCATGTATTAGAGGTTCCTCGTTGATGGTATCCTCTTATATATAGATCTATGATTCGTTATTCGTTATTACAAAGATGCTAGATTTATAGACATGCATTGGGGCACTCTATAGATTATTATCATCCAGAGAGAATGAGGATACTCTTGAAATTATCATCATCTAAGGATACATAATTTGTTTTGATATCAGGATCAGACCCATGTATAGTGTCCCCAACCCAAACAGCCAACCGAACAGCCACCCAAATAGTGGTATCGGGCATGTTTCCACTGGCCTTAGGTGCGCCTCCCCAAACACCAATCGCTCATAACTAGTAGTGTGAAATAAAAAAAATATAGTGGGGGGGATATAAAACCATGGGATGGTAATAATAATAGTTACAATAATGATAATATAACATGTGATGGATAGGAGACTCAGCAGACTCGAACCCGACATGTAAAGCATGAATATAGTGAATATCAATAAATAGAGGAAGAAATAAATATACAAAATAAGCAGTGGAATGTTAACTGACCATAATTCCCAACACCACTTGTAGGGACAAATAATTCAACAATTTCAACATGAATTTCAATCAGGCCATGAATGTTAATATAAAAAATGGGCGCCCATGGATATCCACTACAGCTACATAAAAGATACAAAAATTTCATGTTGATACAGGATGTAATCTAAAATGGGAAACAGAAATAGTAACACCATTTTGGCATGACCTCAAGGTCCATGTCCTCATCCCATGAAAAATAGTTTTATGAACCATCACCTAATGCTAATCCCTTACCTATACCTAATAACATAAATTCTATACGTGTCCTAAAGGTCACATGTTGTGTGTGAGTTGAATCTCAGTAGGATTCCACCCTATGATTCATTCCAATCATTTTTTTTCAAGAGGGCATGGAAAAATTAATAAAAGTAATAAGTATAATGAAATAAACAAACAGAAACTCCATTGATGCTCAGCAGCCACCACGGTGGGGTCACTTACATTAAAAAATGTCCTAATCCCAGAATAGAATAATGTAATTAGACCTTGGCCCATGTACATATAATGACACAACCCTGGTGAACCCTCATGTTTCACCTCACACAAGTAACCTAACACCTCATGCCCCATGCAACCTTAGGTCTCAATATATTACTGATGTCCTAAAGTCATGTCTAAACAATATTAACCTGGTCCCATAGACCCTACTCAAAATTACAAGTCATCCAATGTCCTCAAAACCATACGAACAATGATATTTTTCATCAAATAATTTTCCAAGCCCACAACTTCCATCACAATGAGCCTAATCTCCAAACCGTTAGCGTCAATGCTGACATCTGAAGGCACCTCACCTTCCACATGTATTTCTATAGAAATCCCCCCAAACTATATTTACCTATTGCAGAACTATCAGGGGCCTCTACCCACATTATTGGTCAAAACTATCTCATGAATAGAGTCATTATTTGTGAAAATGACTCAATCGGTGATTTGGACATCACGTGTGAGGGAAAATTACAAAATAAATAATCTAAGGAAAGTTAACAATGGCACGTCATGCCTCTTAGACCATGTCACTCAGAACCGATGACTTCACCATCCCAATATCATGGTTCATGCCTGACCTAACAACATCTCTACCTCAAATGACATCCAGGATGCCCAACCGATGGTCAAACCACCCATGTAACTGGGCCATTACCAACCTGATTTCCTTTCCTCCTCAACTAACATCCCCAATGCCAAATTCTGATGGATATTCCATCCCAATAACATCACGGGTCATACCCGTCAAGATCCCATGTGTCTCATCACATGAAATTCTAAAATAACACACACACACACACACAAAAAAAAATATATATATATATATGTGTGTGTGTGTGTGTGTGTGTGTCTACCCTTTTAGAAATTCACTTCAATAAATTAATTAAATTTATTCAAATTTAACTTCACAACATAAACACTCATTAAAAATTAATATGGAGGTATTGAATTCCTCATAATTGAATAACCAAATAAATTAAAATTAAAATAATACAATTTATCTGAATTAAACACCCTCGGACAGAAAACCCATGGATCGATGACCTCTAACCCAAACTCGATCATATAAAAAATGTAAGGGAATTTCCAATGGCATAACATAGGGCAGATTGTCAATTCAACATGAATCCCCATGATTATCACTCAAAACTAGATGATTCGCTTAAAATTCTCACAACCCAAACATCCATGAAAACAAAAATCCAGATATCAATCACATAACATTGACACATATATATTGGGACATCACATAAGAAGTTTCAATTTCAAGAGGAATGGCACATATTTTTGTTTTCATCATTTTTCTTAAAAATATGTAAAATTGGATCAAACGGATTTAGTTTTCTATTTTAAGAAAGAAATTAGAATAGTGGGTGGGGTTATCCTTACTCCTATGAATCCAACTCAATTAATGGATCTCAAATCAGGACACTCACATTGGAGAGGGATGAAATGGAAGAAGAGGAGGATAGGAGGGGTTCTACTCATATTTTGTAGGACCATGAGGGGGGGGGTAGGGAGAATGGAAGAGAAAAAGAAAAATTATAGGATAGAAAAATGTACTTTTTACTCATTTAATAGTAAACACAGTTTAGCCACATGATTTTTAAAATTATGAGGTAATCGTGTGGGATATAGTGTCGAGCTACTACCCATGTGGCAGTGCCCATGTGGCCTTCTTCATAATTTTCTCTATCCATGTAAAAACCTTACAGAAGCCTAGGAAACAACTACAGACACCCAATTCATAGTCATATTACCCGGTCCCATGGTTTACCAAAACCATGATCTAGGACGAAAATTGACTGCACAGTTACCAGGAAGGGGCCACACAATTTTCTCCTAAGCTGTGTGCATCAACCATGGAACCCAAAACATGGAATTTTGACATTGATGATCCCGACACCTCATCTGAACCCCCAAGGCTACATCCAAATATTGAAACTCATGTAAAAACATTATATAGAGAAAATATAACAGTCATAATTGAGATCTGATCCTCATTTTATAAAATAGAACCCCAACTATAGGAAAAGTACAAATAGGGAGTAATTATTGACCAAACTCAATATTCAGGGATGTTAAATCTCCCCACCTTAACATAGCTCATCGTTGAGCAATAAAACAAAAACTAGATATGGTACCGAACATACCCATCCCTGTAAAAGCTATCCTAGACTACCCCCATCATAAGGACTCAGACCAAATTCCACAAGGGGAATCCCAACCTTAGTAATTTCTTATCATAGTCCATCTCGACCAAAATCACAATGCACAAGATGGTCCATTGAGCTATTTTCCAGACCCAAGGTCTTCACATGATGAACTATCACTCATGCATATCACTTAGTGCTCTCGTGTCACCCCAGACATCCAATCACATCTTGCATAGCATCAGTGTCCACCTTGATCCCATGGTACCCAAGTAGCAATGAGGTCCTACCAACCACAGATGCTCAAAAAATCCATTTGCCTCACAACCCAATAAAACACTGCATCCCTGATCCTCAAATGCCCTGAGAACATCATGTAACCTAAATCCAATAGATTCCATAATTTCTAAGTACCTCTAAAATCACGTCCAACAATTACCCTAATGCCAATAACCTTTTAAATGCATAAAACGATGCTCCAAACAACAAAAAACTCGTGTGTGTGTGTGTGTGTGTGTGTGTCTATATATATAATCACACAACTAAAATGTTTCCAACATAAAAAACAGCATCTGGTCAGTCCATATATAGGTTGTGCACCTCATGATCTCAATGAAATCCCACCTCATCTTTCCATGCCAAAATAGACATACCTCAATAGGGTATTCAAAATGAAAATAGACACAACTCATGGCCATTCCTAAAGCATAGTTCTAACATTCATCATCACACCATCGTGCTCAAATCCATGAAGCACCATTGATTGAACCTATCCAGAAGCTCTGCTGACCGATGCCTGAACACCCTACGGTGTTGTACTAGACACCAACTAATATCCCCAAGGCTGAGTCAAACTCTCTCTACCATGTACTCCAAGTGCATCTTATCCTTGACTATAGTCACATGGTTTTGAACCTAAAACGACCTCTGAACAATGAGTCAACCCCATCCCCTTACAAAAATCAATAATAAAAGTCTACCTATAATATTTTCAATGTGTATGAGCTATCCATATTCCTGACACTAATTTTGAGGCCAAACATAATGAGTCATGACATATCTTTCCTTCCCATACTGAAAAAAACCACTGCAGGCCTTCCACGAGGTGATCTAGCCGAGTCCTTGGCCTAACCACTATACTGGAACTCATCCTAACCACAGTATTTTATGAATAAAACATCACCTAATGTTTTTTATTTTCTCACGTAGGACCTTTCCATCATGTTTCATTATTCTATGTGCATATTATTCCAAACCTCTACGAAAAAGATCAACTGAAAGATGTTTACCTGCACTCGAATGGTGTTTTTTATACTATATTTGAAGTGAATAACCATAGATGTGTCATCACATACCATATGAGGTGAAATTTTAGATAATTCAATGATGGAAGCTTCATAATCCATGGTGGACATGTCACCCTAATGAAGGCTCAAGAATGCCTGATCTCTCTCCACTCATTGCAGCTCTCGGAAAAACTGCACAAACAAACAATGAAGCAAAATCCTTCTAAGATTGTCCCTCATGACTTCTAGCCATGAAAATTTAATCCCAACAATGCTTTGTCGATCCTATGATCCTTTATGTCTCTAGCTTGACCCTCCACCATGGAGGAGTATTGGGCTTCTCAAAGATCATCTTCTTGATGTTTATCTAGTTCTTATCTGCTTTCAAACCAACATCACCCTAGGAAATTCGCGGGTTTTATGATTGAAACTCCCACATAAGATAAACCATATAGGTCCCTTCTCTCTGAGAACAATTTTCTATAAAATAGATAACATGTACTTGGATCAACTGGAGCTACTTTTCATTCCATGTACCAAACGTAGTGAAATCTGTCGGCTGACCTGCCTTCACTAGAACATGTTCCGGGGAATGTACATGAGTCTATTTTTGAGCCTATTCCAATGAAATGAATTTCTCTACCAAAATCTTAGAGGTATCAACCAGAACATGCAACTGCAGCAATGATCCAATACCTTCTTGTTGCTCCATCTGAGCAGTCTAGGAAGAACCCACTAAATTCCATCAATGGTCAGAGAACTCATACCATTTATAACCACATGAAAGGGAAGCAATAAAAAAGATAATATAACCATTAAATTTACTCTCCACAAGTCCATCCATGCCCCCACAGTATCCCGGACCCATGTCCTCCATATCCTCCCACACAAGAGACATGCATCAAAATATCCTCAGGCCATTCCCTTCGTGAAAACCATTATTGACGCAATATGAGGAACTAGTTACCTGATCCTGGTGATCAAAATCGCATCACACATTGTACACACCTTTTCCAATAATATCCAGTCCCACTTCTCATTCCACATTAAATTGTAAATATTTTTTAAGTATGGAATATTATGTATCATGTCACATGGATTATTATAATAGAACACAAAAATTCCACATAATAATTCAATCTAATCATGGCATAAACATTTAACAATGAATTCGATATTCAGAACATGGTATAAACATTTTACCAGGAATATGTGAATTTTTAAATTTAAATTATCCTAAAATGTTCAAATAAAAATCAAAATAAAAACATAAATACCCACCTTTACATACTAGGCTAACAATCCAATCTCCTCCCTTACCTGACTGTCTTAAGGGGCACATATCACAACCAATATCATCACATTCAATGTTATTCCATAAGGGGGAAATCTTATAAACTATAATCTGAACAAAAGAAAAACAACAATTCCTACCCAAGGAATCATGGTTTGTCCCTTTTACCTAGTGCTACAGGAACCCAAGAAAAATATATATACCCAATTCAATCCACATAATATACCTAGTCAACCAAAAGCCAAATATTAATCCTAATAGAAAATAAATGATAGTCTAGATCTCATTATTAGATATTCAAAACTCTTACTAAATCCCAAAAAAAACTCCTTTGATACCACATGATTCATCCCTAACCTAAACATCCACATGAACAATGATATCCTACCAGGATCCACAACACATTGGTGAGCCTCCATGAATTCTAAAGGCTTCTAACATTCCATGAGGGTGTGAATAGGTATAGTGGGGAGAATATAACCTCAAGGGATGATAATAATACTACTCCATGTAATGATATTATAACATGCAACAAAAATGATTATTAATATACTTCAACTAGACCCACAATGTTGAAGAACAATTTATATCATGAAATAGAATAAGAAATAACTATATAGAATAATAAGATGAAATTAAAAATAACCATATGTCAAACACCAATTTTATCCAATACTAAAAAAATAATCTCAACATAAATTTCAAACAAGACATACATGTCAATATGAAAAAGGGTACACATGGAAAGCTATTGTAGCTATATAAAATATAAAAATCATCACGATCATAAAAGTATTAAAACAAAAATTAGAAAACTGAAATAGTAACTCCATCTAGGCATGACCACATGGTCAATGCCACCATCTGATGCTTAACATCAATATGAACAAAATCCAAAAGATAACCCCATTCATTTATGTAATAAGACAAACTCTACACATGTCCCGATGGGCTCGTATAGGCTGTGAGATGAATATAAGTAGGATACAACCCAATGGTGTGTTCTAATCATAAGTGTTTATATAGGTGTGGAAAAAAAGTAATCAACAAGATGAAATAAACAAACATAGACTCCAGTGGTTCTTAGCTTCCACCAAAGAGGTGTCAAATACTTTAGGCAACACTAGGATAATAGAATAGAAGAAGGTCCTAGGTCCATGGACAAAGTACCTCCGATTTCATAACCCAGCGGAACCCTTAGGTTCCAACTCAAATATGTAACCCGACATATCCAGATTCTCGACACCTCATATCTTAATATTGTACTGATGTCCCTAAAATACACACATAAAATAGTAACTTGGTCCCATGGAACCCTTCTTGAAAGAAGAAATTATCCAAAGGCCAAACAACTATATGAATAGAGATATCTATCATCAAATAAATGTATATTCCCATAGAATCAAACCTGATGATCCATATCCCCATTTTTTAGCTTCAAAACTTACATCAATGGCTCCTCACTTTCCACATGGATTTTAATAGTAGTAATATCTAAAAAATGTTCACCTATGTGACAATGATTGGTCTCCTCTACCCACATGAGTGGTCAAAACCCACTAATCAACAATGTCCTCCATTGTTCACACAACTAAATTGGCTCTTTGTCCATCATAGATGAGCAGAAATCCCTAAATAAAGAAACTAAGACACATCAACAGTGTAGTCACATCCACATTTGTCCATTTCACTCAAAATGGATGGCCTTGCCATACCAATATCAGGGGCCGTACACAAATCTACTCCCTTACTCCCTCCATAGACATCCATAATGCCCAAATGATGGTCAAACCACCAATGTAACCTGGCCAAGCCCAACCTGATTGATTTTCCACCTCAATTGACATCCTTGATTACCTATCACGATGTCCATACCATTCTAATAACATCTTGGGCCATGATCATCATAATATGTAGGTATCATCACATGATATTCCAAAAAGTTCATATATATACACATTCAACAATTCACTTCAATCAATCAATTCAATTAAATCAGAAAGAATTTCACAACAAAAAATTGATAAAAATTTAATATTTTGGTCTTGAATGCCTTGAAATTGAATAATAAACTTGTATCAAATTTAAAAAAAAGGAAATTATAAATAATTAAGCACCCCCTATAAACAACCCAAGGAGAAACGATTGGTAACCCGACATCACTCACATAAAAATTTTAAGGGAATGACCAACCATGTCCCACATGGAATACAGTAAATTTAATATGAAGCAACATCGGTATCCCTAAGATCCCAAAAATGTCATAAAAATTATCACATCCCCAATGTTTGTGAAAACAAAAAACATGATATGAAATAGCTACCTTAGACTCATATACATAGGGATGTCTCATATGAATCTCCAATTCTAAGAGAATTGTAGATTAGAGTTTCTATCATATCCCCTAAAATTATGACCAATTGAATCAAATAGATTTATTAATCTACATTGAAAAAAATTTAAGAAGAAGGGAGGGTGAGGTTATTCTTACCTTTATGACTCTAATTCACCTTACATATATGAAATCAGACTATCGTTGGAGGAGATGGATCAAATGGAAGATGAGGAGGATAAGAGGTTTTATCCACCGATTGGGTGTGATGAATAAGTGTGAATGGAAAGAGAAATGAATATAAAAAAATTAAAATTATGGGAGGGAAAAAATTTATTTTTACAAAATTTACTGGGCCACATGGTTAGGTCGATTTTTTTTCAAAACTGTACTATAAGCGTATGTGTTATAGTTCGAGGTACATCCCATGTGGTAAAACCCATATAGACTTCTGCACAGTTTTCTCTAACTGTGTGAAAACCATGTGAAATCCTATGAAATATATATAGAAACACCATGAAAAAAAATGTTCCCTAGTCATATAGTTTACCCATACAGTCCTCCAATACAATAAGGGTCTGCACTATTACTTGGATGGGGCCGCAGAGTTTTTCCCTAAAATGTGTACCTTTAGCTCGCAACCCGTAACATTCTGTTTATCCTCTAATGATTTTGAAATCACTTTTGAACCCATGGGACTTTGTCCAATGATTGAACCTATTGTATAAACATGAAATACATCTAGTGGAACACTAAAAATTGAGTTCCTATCATTGTTTTAGAAAATGGAACCCTCAATAATTTAAATGTTCAAATAGGGAGTGGTTTTTGACCTGACCCAAAAACTTGGGACATTAATCCATTAATGGGATTCCTACATATACTTGTAAAGGAATTGGTAACAAAAAAGATTAGTTATTCTTAATGGGATACATCATACCTTTTTGTTCATGTGATAATGATCTAATCATATATATTAATGTCTTATGGAATGGTAGTCTGAATAAATGGTTCTTATTCAAATCTTAGTGTGGTACTTATGTTTAGGTGGCCCAAGGAACCAATAAGGGATATCGATTTCCAAATTTTATTAGAATATATCGTTAATATGACCCATATAGAACATGGTTTATTAGATTATTGGATTTTACCCATACTGAGGCGTCCTACATATCCCATGTTTATTGAAATGGAATCCCACATAGTTTGATTATGGGGACCCAAACTTTTGGAGGTACTCTAATGTATGTCTCATAATGGAGTATGGTCCTTTGATCAGATTTTTTTTGGGAGATATTCCAAAATAAGATTCCCTTATAAAAGGGATCATGAATAAATTCTAAATTAATTGTGGTTTGGAAGATTAACTCATGGATTTATCCTAAAGAGGATATCTGGATTTAGGGGTTAATGATTAGGGGTTACCCCTAAGGAGGATTCCCATTGAATTCGGGCATTAGATTGGATTCCTTGGTATCATGGTTACATGGAATCATAGTTCTCGTAGTTCAATGTGTCATATGGATTTAGTAGATTTAATGA
Organism: Viscum album; assembly: GCA_963277665.1. Classification (NCBI taxonomy): domain Eukaryota; kingdom Viridiplantae; phylum Streptophyta; class Magnoliopsida; order Santalales; family Viscaceae; genus Viscum; species Viscum album. Next base: position 2,109,959,782 of record OY728119.1, on the reverse strand, counting down.
TCACCATTAACCTCGAATCCCATGTAAGTCTTGCTCAGTGTGAGAAACAAGACCTAGTGAAATGTCTCAAAAAACACACACATTTACTTCTTCTCTGGTTTAACAGGTAGAGGAGGATGGTGGAATTGGATGTGTTTAAATAACATCCCTATCACCACATCACCAAATGGGAGGTATGATGGTAATGTATGTGAAAGGGGAGAGGATCATGACTGAAACCTCCTATATGAAATTCTCGGGGATTAGTTTAGGATGGATTACCTATAATCTGTTCTACATTTGTATGAGGATATAATCCCTTGTCGAATTTAAAAGCAAGTATAATCCTAACCCACCATGTGAGGAACTAGAGGAATTGAGTATTAGTGATGATAATGGATAAAAACTGTCAAAACACAAATATCTATGACTTGGAACACCCAGACATTATCCCTGGGCTAGGGGTCCTCACGACCATGGGGGTACAAACCCATATTAACCCCGAGGACCCCGAACGTATAACCGGACACGTGTGTGATAAAATTGACCAGAGGAACAGAAACCCAAATGGATGGAACACTGGTGGTCCACTCACAATAGTATTTCTTGTTTGGTGGTCATGGTGGAGGGTTTAACACTGTCCCTATCACACAATGGATCTAAACAAGGATATCCCGGCAATAAATGGCTTTGAAGAAGGAAAAATGAATGGATTCTGAAGGCTAGAGGTTACTGAAAACCAATAGGCTAACACATGGGGTGCTTTATGAATGTAGGTCGGGGTGATTTGGTAGCATATTGGGTTATGGTCCACTTGAGTGACAACACATCGGAGATACCCTACTAGATCCTTAAATAGTCTATATAGGTGTTCCTAGAAGTAATTCGCGTAGGTACCTATTTGAGGATGGGTACCTCATGTTAGGATTCCTTAATCAGGGGTTGGGTGAATTCCCTAAATTGGTGTTGTATATTTTATACCCTTTTAGGAATTTATTTTCACTATTAGCATTTAATTTCATCTTCATCAAGTGATAGAGAACTACCAAAAATGTAACTTAGTGCTCGAGCAATGCACTAGGGTGACTCGAACATCGGTTAACCTTCTAGGAAATCCGTCTTATAAATAAAGGCCCATGGGGGCCTATTTTTTGAACATTATATGACCTTGGGAAAAAGTATAATGTCAGAAATGAATCTTTCCTGCCAGTGAAACATTTTGGGGCTTGAGAGAATGACTTTTGGGTCCTTTCCAAACCCTGACATTTTCAACGTATTTCATTATATTTTCCCTAATGTATTTCCCTTTTTTTCATTTACATCCATGTGAAAAAACAGAGTGTACAAAAAGTTTAATGAGACTATTTTTACATTAATTTTCCAAATTTATCTCATTGGAACTAATTTAAATTAGAAATTTGATATCAAAACATAAAAAACATCTAAAAATTTGATAACAAACATGATGTCGTGACCCATATACAACATTAAATTTAATTTAATTTCTACAATTTTTTTATTATAATATTTTAAAATAGATTCCAAATTTTTAACCACTATAATTATAAATTTTTAATTTGGAAAACTTATGTTCTTACCAAAAAGATTTGTTAAAATGATTAAAATTAACTATAGTGATTAAGAGAAAAATTAGCTTATCGAAGGACAAACCCTTATATATAAGGCCCAAAACGACATAGAATCTTGTCCAAAATCCAATGGATATTCAAATATATACCATATACTCATTTTTCTAGGATTAGGTCCACTATTCGTGCCACATTACAAAGGAAAAATGTGAGTGGAATGCCCGTTAAGTTTTTTACAAGAATACAACTTCTCCACCTCTAAAAAAAGAAACTTGCCACTTCTACTTATTTAAACATCTCAAGCCTTTTGGATAAAAATAACTCTAAATAAGTATAGTCCCCAAAAACCTAATATAATACTTTATTCATCCATTTGGGGACAAAATCATCCATGGAGCCCAATTGGTGAAAACAAAAAAAAGTTAACCAATGATGTGGTAAAATCCTTCTTCAAGAATATTTGTATGATTTTCATTATCTAGGCTCTAACTATTCATATTAAATGCTTATATCATAAAACAAATATCATAAATATAAATATTTTTTTATTCTAAGGGTTTTACCTAAACCTACACACACTTCCATCTAGTGGGTAATGTACATACCATTCTTGTGTGTGAAGAACAATCTCCTCACAAATGATGTTGTTCATTTTTCCATTACCACCTATCAGGGTTTTGAATTATGATGTAAATAAAAATTTCATATCATATATTTTATTTATGAAATATTTTTTTTATTGTCTATGTAACACCCCAAGCTTCCACGGCACGTTTCACTTCGAATAATGCAATAGCGTGTGTTGTACGCAACCTCGAGCTCTAACACACACCACAACGAATTAAACTAGCCGTTGTGAATAGTAATACCTACTTTTTTAAATTTTATAAATTTTATAAATCAAAATTGACTTCATTTTTGGATTCGGAATATCAGAATTAGCCTATGTTGAATTTTTGGTATTTTTTTGAGAACTTCTATTTTTTTATGAATAGTGAAAATTACTTAAAACAACTTTTTTAATCAAAATAATTTATAGTGATAAATTATACTATATAGTGGTTTTAAAGTATAATTAGAATATATTTTTACCATTTTATCCAATGGTGGTCATTATAATTAATTTAACGTTGAAATTGGATATAAACAATTGCCAATCTTTTGATATAAATTGTTTCTTAAAACACGCTATTTGTTGTGACAGCGGGAATTAATTATAAAATTAATTAATGCAACTTATATGTTTGGAGTTTTGTAAAATAGACATCGTTTTTGAATTCGGAATATCAATTATAGCTTAGGGTGAAATTTTGGCATTGTTCTGAAAAACTTCAATTTTTGATGAATAGTGAAACCACTAAGTGGTAGTTAAGTAACTGATCTTTCGTTTAAATGAAATATTACCACTTCTGTGATTTTATTTTCAAAAATCCGACATACATGGTTGTCATTAAGAAGTAAAATGTGGTTCAATGAGATTAAAATAATTTTTTGGTGAATAGTAACTTTTAAGTTCTTAATTGCGATTAGAGGTAATTAGTGTAGTTTAAGGTAAAAATAATGTTTTAATAATATGATATGAGCTTGACACTTGTCATAATCCTATTGGATGAGTCATGGCCGACCAAGACAACTCATGGGTCAACTTAGGGACCCCATGGAGCCACTTTGGTTGGAAAATGACATTAATATATATTTATTTAATGTTAAAATTAAATTGACACAAACATGAGTTATTTTACTAAAACAGTTTTTAAGTGGGGTTACACAAGTCCAAATTTTGACTATAAATATTTATTAGAAATCTAAAACGATTTCCTACATCATAGTATTTTTTTATAATTTTTAGACATTAAATAAATTAAATTATTTATGACATTATTATGATGCAGCGATGACCTCATTATTTAACGATTTAAATAAAATGAGAAGATAATGCAAAATCCATGTCTTACACTTGTCCAAAGCCTATTAGATGAGGAGATTTCGAAACATTATCACCTTATCCTCGAATTATATAAATGTGGGACCTTTAGAATCCGAAAAGAATTGTGAAATAATGTAACATTTCAATCTTTCCAAAAGTGCCCCTCCTCTCCACTTATAAAAGGCCCCCACCTCTCCCACCTCATTTATACTTTCAAGCCATTTTTCTCTGCCAACCTCTGCCCAAATACTCTCTCAACTTCCCCCTATTACTCCTAGAAGCCTCCCTTTGGGCAGAACTCTTCCCAAGGAAGCCTTTGGCTCAAATCAAAAAGAGTTACCCGATTTTGAGGTAATGTCTTCTCTAATGTTGTTTTGTTTTATTTTTCTTCTCCAACCCCCTAAACTCTTTTTATTCATTTATTTTTTAACAACAATAGTATCCTCAATATAGTTGGATGTTTTTATAAGATGGATTCGAGCTACACTTACACACACCTACATCTAATGGTTAATGAACATACGGTTTCTATGGATGGCGAATTTCTGCCTCACGAAACGATGATTGTTCAACACTCATATAACACCTTAAAATGTGGCCATTAAGATGTCACTATTTTTATATATGATATATAATATGTTTATGTTTTACTTATGCTTATGTATTTCTCATTTATGGCATAATTTATGATTTCCATTATGGGTAAAACGCGATAATTTCATTTTAGGAAGTGCGGACTACCGCCCCCTCAAAGTGATTTGAATCGTTAATGCCATATGTGGGATGTATAAAGGATGGAGTAAATGGTATTATACACTATATTGTACTGGAATTATATTATACATTTATATCATTATGATTTAGTTCCATTAAATATGAAATTGAAATGAAAGTAGCGTTCATGCGTACGTACGACTTACCGTCTCCATGAACGGTGCATTTCATTTCTTACCTCTAAATGTTACATAATATTATAAATGAATGTATATACTAGATATATAAGATATATATGACATCTAAATCATTAATATAATTCTGTATATAATAGATATTCTACCACATGAACAACTTGTAATTATAAGAAGTTTATTGTTGACTCAAGTACCAAAGATCGACAAAACGACCGTTATTAACTTAAATAATTACATAATGTTCATAACATTGTAATAAGTGATATAAAAAGGATAATGAAATTGAAAATGGTTCTTAATAAGGTAGATATTAACTCTAGTTTATTATTCAGGAGGTTAAAGAACGGTTGAGTCAAGTCGGACACAAGGTAAGGGAATTTCTTAACCCAACTTCCATTCTTTGGGTTAATCTCCTACTTTCAAATTATGTCATGATATTATTATGTCCTATTTTGTATTTTTACTTTCTTTATGTGTACCTATAGTGAATACACATAATAGATATATTTCATTTTAAAAATGATCTTTTTAAGGACTTTGTCTCAATCTCCTTTCATTGAGGCATATTTGGTTTTATACACAACTTTCTTTTATACGGTGTATAAACCCCTTTGACTTTTAAATTTATTCAAAAGGAATCTTTTTATACTAAGTGATTTACTAAACGATAAAAAGGGAATGTTTTTCTTTCCGTACTTATGCGGCGACAACGACTTCTCCGCCGCCGTGACCATTATTTGAGTTTCGGCTTCCTCTACAAGCCATCATTTTTTTTAATGAAAAATAAATACAAAGTTTTAACTTTATTTTATTTTGGTATTGAAAATGGTTTTGAAAGCGTTTTTATTATATCAATGTGTTGTATTGATATCTTGTGATTGAAATGTGGAAATGTTATGTTTCCTTTATGCATGTTTTATGTGATACTATTATGTTATGGTTTATGATTTGTTTAAACCTATTCATATGAGGAATGCATTGGACTTAATAAGTGACGGGTGGAGCCCGCTATAGCTCCTCGATGCATCGGCAGGTCTCATGAGACAAACTAGTGTCTTGGCACGAGGCCTTGACAAAATCTAATTTGTGGTCTTGGCACGAGGCCTTGGCTACGTGGTTATGATAGTCTGGCAATATGCATTCCATCATTATGAAAGTGGTTATTGATATTGCATTTGATCATTCGACCAGTATAATATCCATGTGAATAAGTAAATGGCATTATCTCATTTTACTTTTGCCATATTATGTTGAAGTTCATGTTTAAAAGGCTTTTGTTTTAGTTATACATTGCCTTAAATGTTAATGTTTATTTATCAAAGCTTCCGCTATATTGTTATCCTTACTGAGCATCTGAGCTCACCCCTTTCAATGTTTTAATATTTTTTCCAGGATGTAAAGAAGTATTTTATGAATGACCTGCAGGGGTAGTCAGAAAGGGATATGATTGTGGACTATGAAGACCATGTTATTGTAGTTTGTTTACTTTTTGATGTAATGAAAGACTTATGAATGTATCTAGTGTTTCCAAGGCTACTAAACTAATCGGTCTTTCGAGACTTGATCTTTTGTGATCATGCCAATGTTACGAAGTAACGCACCGGCTCTGGGTAGCTGGGGTCGGGGCGTTACAGTTGGTATCAGAGGAAGTTTAGTACAAACCTTGGAAGATAGATTTAGATAAACTCTGATTAGAGAACATAGACCTAAGATGAACTTTGAGGATTAGTATAGAAGAACTTCCTAGAATTTTGGTATTGTAGAGATTTTGTGAGTTTTCCGAGAAATACGTCCCTGTCTGGATACGAGAAGGTAGAGGCGGCTCTGGCACAGATGTACCTAGGGGTAAAACCCGAAAACACCGCTTTGAGCTAGACTCGAACGGGAACTGGTGCACGACAACGGGCCTTACTGCACTCTTGGTTACGACACTCCCGGGGGATATGCTTAGGATAATTCTCATTTTATTTACAAACCACTATGAAGGGTTATGAGTATATACTTCCTCAAAGAAAACATTTCTTTTTATGATTATGGATTATATCCATAAATAGTTCAATTTATGTAAAGTGTTTTACAAGTATGGAATTATGTGTTTTGATTCATAAACTAATCTAGTTTATGCCATTGTTTAGAAATGGCGCCTAGTGGAAGGAATGGAAACCGTATCAATGCACGAACTCCGTGTAGGGATTGCCCTCCTGCTCAAGATAATTATTGTGGATCTGGAGATACAACTGGTGCTGATCAACTTATTACCATACTGGGACAACTCACTCAGTTTATGAATAATAACCTTACTGGTATGGAGCACCCTGATCCGCAACGTGGAGGATCAATGCTAGACCGTTTCATGAGGCAACAACCACCAACCTTCAATGGGAGTACAAATCCTATAGTAGCTGAGCAATGGATAAATTCCTTAGAGAAAATATTCCATGCCTTGGGGAGTAGTGAAAGGGAGAAGGTTGTCATGGCTGTTTACCGCCTCACTGGAGATGCCGATCAGTGGTGGTCGCTGATTCAAAACACAAAGGAAGATGATGACGTATCGAATATGGAATGGATGGAGTTCAAAGAGCTTTTCTTAGAAAAATACTTTCCTCGTGACCATCGAGCAGATATGGAAAGGCAATTTCTGAGTTTGAGGCAGAAGGAGGATGAGAATGTCGCAAAGTATGAGGCTAACTTTACAAGGTTAGCGAGGCATGCTGCCGATTATATACGTAACCCAAGGAGTAAGATTGATCGTTTCTTTGATGGGTTAAAACCATTTCTCCGTCGAGCTTTAGTATCACAATCCTTCTCATCATACGAAGATATTGTCTCGTGTGCTATCAAGACAGAAAAGGAATTCACTAAGTCTTATGACAACAAAGTAAAGAAATAGAAGAAGTTAACGGTGGAACAAGAGACAGATAAAGGGAAAAAGGGAAAGAAGGATTTTCCATTATGTGATAATTGTGGGAAGAATCACCCTGGTACTTGCCTAAAAGGAATGGGAGTTTGTTATAAATTTGGAGGAAAGGGTCACCAGGCTCGTGATTGCAAGGGAAAGAAAGAGGTTGTCAAAGTTGAATTCTACAATTGTAGAGAAATGGGTCATTATGCAAATGAATGCCCTAAGCGTCAGGGAAACTTAACTTAGAAAAGGCCAAGGGATCAAGGACAATCTTATGCTGTTACTACAGTTGAAGCAGAATAACTAATGTATTGGTGCTTTTGGACTCATGAATTATATTATGGTTATTAGAATAATGTGATATATATATAAGGATTTTACTGCAGTACTTGTTGATTTCATTAAGGTTTTAATATGATGAAGGTAATTATATTTTTAGTATGTGACAATAAGAGAAACTTTACTTTGTTTGGGGAATCTGATAAATTGATTTTGGAATTAAGAGACCTTTTAGAGAAAGTCTGGACAGAGGTATTTTGGATAACTATAAAGGTTGGAGTGGATTAAGTTGATCTTTGGATAGTATTGTTTAAGGTTAAAAAATTTATGAAGATTATTTTTGAATATTATAATACTATAGTTTTAGGAAAAGGACAACCTGCAGGGTGGGGCATAACCCGTCGCGTCGGACAAAGCTACAGGAATCGAACCCACAATCATAGTGCGACAAGGCTTTATTTCCTACCACTAGCCTACAGGAAGTCCCTGGTTATTACAAAATAATTTTACTAATCTAAAAGGTATGTGTTAACATTTTGAACCTTATACAATTAGGATAAGTATAATATTTTTGAGTTCTATTATCTTTTGAGTGAAAGATGAGTTGAAGGTTGAAACTCTAAATGTCAAGCAAAAATATATATATACCTATCTCTTATTCAATGAATGAATTAATCCTTAAACATTAGTAAAGGGATATTAAAACAAAAAAATATGTTATCCTAATACCTTATGTCTTGTTGAACTGATGATATTTTAAATCAACATAGATTGAATGCTTTGAGGCCCTCAATTTGACAGATGATTGTGATTGATGACCTCAATCACTCCCTACAAATATTTACGTTTTTCCTCCAATTATATGTCTCTAATTTCCACCAATGTTCTCCTAATCGAGATCATAATTGTGTGGTGACATTTTCATTTCCCTTTCCCTCTTATTAAGGCTAAATTTTATTAATCTTATTTCCGATGTGGGTTTTCCACAAAGGTATTTTCTATTTTCAACCTTTTATTTTCCAAGAAAAATTTCAAATTGCGAGGATGAAATTTATTGAAGGAGGGGAAAATGTAACACCCAAAGTTTCCACGGCACGTTTCACTTCGAATAATGCAATAGCGTGTGTTGTACGCAACCTCGAGCTCTAACACACACCACAACTAATTAAACTAGCCGTTGTGAATAGTAATACCTAATTTTTGAAATTTTATAAATTTTATTAATCAAAATGGACTTCATTTTTGGATTCGGAATATCGGAATTATCCTATGTTGAATTTTTGGTATTTTTTTGAGAACTTCTATTTTTTTATGAATAGTGAAAATTACTTAAAACAACTTTTTTAATCAAAATAATTTATAGTGATAAATTATACTATTTAGTGGTTTTAAAGTATAATTAGAATATATTTTTACCATTTTATCCAATGGTGGTCATTATAATTAATTTAACATTGAAATTGGATATAAACAATTGCCAATCTTTTGATATAAATTGTTTCTTAAAACACGCTATTTGTTGTGACAGCGGGAATTAATTATAAAATTAATTAATGAAACTTATATGTTTGGAATTTTTTAAAATAGACATCATTTTTGAATTCGGAATATCAATTATAGCTTAGGGTGAAATTTTGGCATTGTTCTGAAAAACTTCAATTTTTGATGAATAGTGAAACCACTAAGTGGTAGTTAAAGAACTGATTTTTCGTTTAAATGAAATATTACCACTTCTGTGATTTGATTTTCAAAAATCCGACATACATGGTTGTCATTAAGATGTAAAATGTGGTTCAATGAGATTAAAATAATTTTTTGGTGAATAGTAACTTTTAAGTTCTTAATCGCGATTAGAGGTAATTAGTGTAGTTTAAGGTAAAAATAATGTTTTAATAATATGATATGAGCTTGACACTTGTCCTACTCCTATTGGATGAGTCATGGCCGACCAAGAAAACTCATGGGTCAACTTAGGGACCCCATGGAGCCACTTTGATTGGAAAATGACATTAATATATATTTATTTAATGTTAAAATTAAATTGACACAAACATGAGTTATTTTACTAAAATAGTTTTTAAGTGGGGTTACACAAGTCCAAATTTTAACTATAAATATTCATTAGAAATATAAAAAGATTTAATACATCATAGTATTTTTTTTATAATTTCCAGACATTAAATAAATTAAATTATTTATGACATCATTATGATGCAGCGATGACCTCATTATTTAACGATTTAAATAAAATGAGAAGATAATGAAAAATACAAGGCTTACACTTGTCCAAAGCCTATTGGATGAGGATATTTCGAAACATTATCACCTTAGCCTCGAATTATATAAGTGTTGGACCTTTAGAATCCGAAAAGCATTGTGAAATAATGTAACATTTCAATCTTTCCAAAAGTGCCCCTCCTCTCCACTTATAAAAGGCCCCCACCTCTCCCACATCATTTACACTTTCAAGCCATTTTTCTCTGCCAACCTCTGCCCAAATACTCTCCCAACTTCCCCCTCTTACTCCTAGAAGCCTCACTTTGGGCAGAACTCTTCCCAAGGAAGCCTTTGGCTCAAATCAAAAAGAGTTACCCGATTTTGAGGTAATGTCTTCTCTAATGTTGTTTTGTTTTATTTTTCTTCTCCAACCCCCTAAAATCTTTTTATTCATTTCTTTTGTAACAACACCAGTATCCTCAATATACTAGGATGTTGTTATAAGAAGGATTCGAGCTACACTTACACACACCTACATCTAATGGTTAAAGAACATACGGTTTCTGTGGATGGAGAATTTCTGCCTCACGAAACGATGATTGTTCAACACTCATTTAACACCTTAAAAGGTGGCCATTAAGATGTCACTATTTTTATATATGATATATAATATTTTTATGTTTTACTTATTCTTATGTATTTCTCATTTATGACATACTTTATGATTTCCATTATGGGTAAAACGCGATAATTTCATTTTAGGAAGTGCGGACTACCGCCCCCTCAAAGTGATTTGAATCGTTAATGCCATATGTGGGATGTATAAAGGATGGAGTAAATGGTATTATACACTATATTGTACTGGAATTATATTATACATTTATATCATTATGATTTAGTTCCATTAAATATAAAATTGAAATGAAAGTAGCGTTCATGCGTACGTACGGCTTACCGTCTCCATGAACGGTGCATTTCATTTCTTACCTCTAAATGTTACATAATATTATAAATGAATGTATATACTAGATATATAAGATATATATGACATCTAAATCATGAATATAATTCTGGATATAATGGATATTCTACCACATGAACAACTTGTAATTATAAGAAGTTTATTGTTGACTCAAGTACCAAAGATCGAAAAAACGACCGTTATTAACTTAAATAATTACATAATGTTCATAACATTGTAATAAGTGATATAAAAAGGATAATGAAATTGAAAATGGTTCTTAATAAGGTGGATATTAACTCTAGTTTATTATTCAGGAGGTTAAAGAACGGCTGAGTCAAGTCGGACACAAGGTAAGGGAATTTCTTAACCCAACTTCCATTCTTTGGGTTAATCTCCTACTTTCAAATTATGTCATGATATTATTATGTCTTATTTTGTATTTTTACTTTCTTTATGTGTACCTATAGTGAATACACATAATAGATATATTTTATTTTAAAAATGATCTTTTTAAGGACTTCGTCTCAATCTCCTTTCATTGAGGCATATTTGGTTTTATACACAACTTTCTTTTATACGGTGTATAAACCCCTTTGACTTTTAAGTTTATTCAAAAGGAATCTTTTTATACTAAGTGATTTACTAAACGATAAAAAGGGAATGTTTTTCTTTCCGTACTTATGTGGCGACAACGACTTCTCCGCCGCCGTGACCATTATTTGAGTTTCGGCTTCCTCTATAAGCCATCATTTTTTTTAATGAAAAATAAATACAAAGTTTTAACTTTCTTTTATTTTGGTATTGAAAATGGTTTTGAAAGCGTTTTTATTATATCAATGTGTTGTATTGATATCTTGTGATTGAAATGTGGAAATGTTATGTTTCCTTTATGCATGTTTTATGTGATACGATTATGTTATGGTTTATGATTTGTTTAAACCTGTTCATATGAGGAATGCATTGGACTTAATAAGTGACGGGTGGAGCCCGCTATTGCTCCTCGATGCATCGGCAGGTCTCATGAGACAAACTAGTGTTTTGGCACGAGGCCTTGACAAAATCTAATTTGTGGTCTTGGCACGAGGCCTTGGCTACGTGGTTATGATAGTCTGGCATTATGCATTCCATCATTATGAAAGTGGTTATTGATATTGCATTTGATCATTCGACCAATATAATATCCATGTGAATAAGTAAATGGCATTATCTCATTTTACTTTTTCCATATTATGTTGAAGTTCATGTTTAAAAGGCTTTTGTTTTAGTTATACATTGCCTTAAATGTTAATGTTTATTTATCAAAGCTTCTGCTATATTGTTATCCTTAATGAGCATCTGAGCTCACCCCTTTCAATGTTTTAATATTTTTTCCAGGATGTGAAGAAGTATTTTATGAATGACCTGCAGGGTTAGTCAGAAAGGGATATGATTGTGGACTATGAAGACCATGTTATTGTAGTTTGTTTACTTTTTGATGTAATGAAAGACTTATGAATGTATCTAGTGTTTCCAAGGCTACTAAACTAATCGGTCTTTCGAGACTTGATCTTTTGTGATCATGCCAATGTTACGAAGTAACGCACCGGCTCTGGGTAGCTGGGGTCGGGGCGTTACAGTTGGTATCAGAGGAAGTTTAGTACAAACCTTGGAAGCTAGATTTAGATATACTCTGATTAGAGAACATAGACCTAAGATGAACTTTGAGGATTAGTATAGAAGAACTTCCTAGAATTTTGGTATTGTAGAGATTTTGTGAGTTTTCCGAGAAATACGTCCCTGTCTGGATATGAGCAGGTAGAGGCGGCTCTGGCATAGATGTACCTAGGGGTAAAACCCGAAAACACCGCTTTGAGCTAGACTCGAACGGGAACTGGTGCACGACAACGGGCCTTACTGCACTCTTGGTTACGACACTCCCGGGGGATATGCTTAGGATAATTCTCATTTTATTTACAAACCACTATGAAGGGTTATGAGTATATACTTCCTCAAAGAAAACATTTCTTTTTATGATTATGGATTATATCCATAAATAGTTCAATTTATGTAAAGTGTTTTAGAAGTACGGAATTATGTGTTTTGATTCATAAACTAATCTAGTTTATGCCATTGTTTAGAAATGGCACCTAGTGGAAGGAATGGAAACCGTATCAATGCACGAACTCTGTGTAGGGATTTCCCTCCTGCTCCAGATAATTATTGTGGATCTGGAGATACAACTGGTGCTGATCAACTTATTACCATACTGGGACAACTCACTCAGGTTATGAATAATAACCTTACTGGTATGGAGAACCCTGATCCGCAACGTGGAGGATCAATGCTAGACCGTTTCATGAGGCAACAACCACCAACCTTCAATGGGAGTACAAATCCTATAGTAGCTGAGCAATGGATAAATTCCTTAGAGAAAATATTCCATGCCTTGGGGAGTAGTGAAAGGGAGAAGGTTGTCATGGCTGTTTACCGCCTCACTGGAGATGCCGATCAGTGGTGGTCGCTGATTCAAAACACAAAGGAAGATGATGACGTATCGAATATGGAATGGATGGAGTTCAAAGAGCTTTTCTTAGAAAAATACTTTCCTCGTGACCATCGAGCAGATATGGAAAGGCAATTTCTGAGTTTGAGGCAGAAGGAGGATGAGAATGTCGCAAAGTATGAGGCTAACTTTACAAGGTTAGCGAGGCATGCTGCCGATTATATACGTAACCCAAGGAGTAAGATTGATCGTTTCTTTGATGGGTTAAAACCATTTCTCTGTCGAGCTTTAGTATCACAATCCTTCTCATCATACGAAGATATTGTCTCGTGTGCTATCAAGACAGAAAAGGAATTCACTAAGTCTTATGACAACAAAGTAAAGAAATAGAAGAAGTGAACGGTGGAACAAGAGACAGATAAAGGGAAAAAGGGAAAGAAGGATTTTCCATTATGTGATAATTGTGGGAAGAATCACCCTGGTACTTGCCTAAAAGGAATGGGAGTTTGTTATAAATTTGGAGGAAAGGGTCACCAGGCTCGTGATTGCAAGGGAAAGAAAGAGGCTGTCAAAGTTGAATTCTACAATTGTAGAGAAATGGGTCATTATGCAAATGAATGCCCTAAGCGTCAGGGAAACTTAACTTAGAAAAGGCCAAGGGATCAAGGACAATCTTATGCTGTTACTACAGTTGAAGCAGAATAACTAATGTATTGGTGCTTTTGGACTCATGAATTATATTATGGTTATTAGAATAATGTGATATATATATAAGGATTTTACTGCAGTACTTGTTGATTTCATTAAGGTTTTAATATGATGAAGGTAATTATATTTTTAGTATGTGACAATAAGAGAAACTTTACTTTGTTTGGGGAATCTGATAAATTGATTTTGGAATTAAGAGACCTTTTAGAGAAAGTCTGGACAGAGGTATTTTGGATAACTATAAAGGTTGGAGTGGATTAAGTTGATCTTTGGATAGTATTGTTTAAGGTTAAAAAATTTATGAAGATTATTTTTGAATATTATAATACTATAGTTTTAGGAAAAGGACAACCTGCAGGGTGGGGCATAACCCGTCGCGTCGGACAAAGCTACAGGAATCGAACCCACAATCATAGTGCGACAAGGCTTTATTTCCTACCACTAGCCTACAGGAAGTCCCTAGTTATTACAAAATAATTTTACTAATCTAAAAGGTATGTGTTAACATTTTGAACCTTATACAATTAGGATAAGTATAATATTTTTGAGTTCTATTATCTTTTGAGTGAAAGATGAGTTGAAGGTTGAAACTTTAAATGTCAAGCAAAAATATATATATACCTATCTCTTATTCAATGAATGAATTAATCCTTAAACATTAGTAAAGGGATATTAAAACAAAAAAATATGTTATCCTAATACCTTATGTCTTGTTGAACTGATGATATTTTAAATCAACATAGATTGAATGCTTTGAGGCCCTCAATTTGACAGATGATTGTGATTGATGACCTCAATCACTCCCTACAAATATTTACGTTTTTCCTCCAATTATATGTCTCTAATTTCCACCAATGTTCTCCTAATCGAGATCATAATTGTGTGGTGACATTTTCATTTCCCTTTCCCTCTTATTAAGGCTAAATTTTATTAATCTTATTTCCGATGTGGGTTTTCCACAAAGGTATTTTCTATTTTCAACCTTTTATTTTCAAAGAAAAATTTCAAATTGCGAGGACGCAATTTATTGAAGGAGGGGAAAATGTAACACCCAAAGTTTCCACGGCACGTTTCACTTCGAATAATGCAATAGCGTGTGTTGTACGCAACCTCGAGCTCTAACACACACCACAACGAATTAAACTAGCCGTTGTGAATAGTAATACCTACTTTTTGAAATTTTATAAATTTTATTAATCAAAATGGACTTCATTTTTGGATTCGGAATATCGGAATTATCCTATGTTGAATTTTTGGTATTTTTTTGAGAACTTCTATTTTTTTATGAATAGTGAAAATTACTTAAAACAACTTTTTTAATCAAAATAATTTATAGTGATAAATTATACTATTTAGTGGTTTTAAAGTATAATTAGAATATATTTTTACCATTTTATCCAATGGTGGTCATTATAATTAATTTAACATTGAAATTGGATATAAACAATTGCCAATCTTTTGATATAAATTGTTTCTTAAAACACGCTATTTGTTGTGACAGCGGGAATTAATTATAAAATTAATTAATGAAACTTATATGTTTGGAATTTTTTAAAATAGACATCATTTTTGAATTCGGAATATCAATTATATCTTAGGGTGAAATTTTGGCATTGTTCTGAAAAACTTCAATTTTTGATGAATAGTGAAACCACTAAGTGGTAGTTAAAGAACTGATTTTTCGTTTAAATGAAATATTACCACTTCTGTGATTTGATTTTCAAAAATCCGACATACATGGTTGTCATTAAGATGTAAAATGTGGTTCAATGAGATTAAAATAATTTTTTGGTGAATAGTAACTTTTAAGTTCTTAATCGCGATTAGAGGTAATTAGTGTAGTTTAAGGTAAAAATAATGGTTTAATAATATGATATGAGCTTGACACTTGTCCTACTCCTATTTTATGAGTCATGGCCGACCAAGAAAACTCATGGGTCAACTTAGGGACCCCATGGAGCCACTTTGATTGGAAAATGACATTAATATATATTTATTTAATGTTAAAATTAAATTGACACAAACATGAGTTATTTTACTAAAATAGTTTTTAAGTGGGGTTACACAAGTCCAAATTTTGACTATAAATATTCATTAGAAATCTAAAAAGATTTAATACATCATAGTATTTTTTTTATAATTTTCAGACATTAAATAAATTAAATTATTTATGACATCATTATGATGCAGCGATGACCTCATTATTTAACGATTTAAATAAAATGAGAAGATAATGAAAAATCCAAGGCTTACACTTGTCCAAAGCCTATTGGATGAGGATATTTCGAAACATTATCACCTTAGACTCGAATTATATAAGTGTTGGACCTTTAGAATCCGAAAAGCATTGTGAAATAATGTAACATTTCAATCTTTCCAAAAGTGCCCCTCCTCTCCACTTATAAAAGGCCCCCACCTCTCCCACATCATTTACACTTTCAAGCCATTTTTCTCTGCCAACCTCTGCCCAAATACTCTCCCAACTTCCCCCTCTTACTCCTAGAAGCCTCACTTTGGGCAGAACTCTTCCCAAGGAAGCCTTTGGCTCAAATCAAAAAGAGTTACCCGATTTTGAGGTAATGTCTTCTCTAATGTTGTTTTGTTTTATTTTTCTTCTCCAACCCCCTAAAATCTTTTTATTCATTTCTTTTGTAACAACACCAGTATCCTCAATATACTAGGATGTTGTTATAAGAAGGATTCGAGCTACACTTACACACACCTACATCTAATGGTTAAAGAACATACGGTTTCTGTGGATGGAGAATTTCTGCCTCACGAAACGATGATTGTTCAACACTCATATAACACCTTAAAAGGTGGCCATTAAGATGTCACTATTTTTATATATGATATATAATATTTTTATGTTTTACTTATTCTTATGTATTTCTCATTTATGACATACTTTATGATTTCCATTATGGGTAAAACGCGATAATTTCATTTTAGGAAGTGCGGACTACCGCCCCCTCAAAGTGATTTGAATCGTTAATGCCATATGTGGGATGTATAAAGGATGGAGTAAATGGTATTATACACTATATTGTACTGGAATTATATTATACATTTATATCATTATGATTTAGTTCCATTAAATATAAAATTGAAATGAAAGTAGCGTTCATGCGTACGTACGGCTTACCGTCTCCATGAACGGTGCATTTCATTTCTTACCTCTAAATGTTACATAATATTATAAATGAATGTATATACTAGATATATAAGATATATATGACATCTAAATCATGAATATAATTCTGGATATAATGGATATTCTACCACATGAACAACTTGTAATTATAAGAAGTTTATTGTTGACTCAAGTACCAAAGATCGAAAAAACGACCGTTATTAACTTAAATAATTACATAATGTTCATAACATTGTAATAAGTGATATAAAAAGGATAATGAAATTGAAAATGGTTCTTAATAAGGTAGATATTAACTCTAGTTTATTATTCAGGAGGTTAAAGAACGGTTGAGTCAAATCGGACACAAGGTAAGGGAATTTCTTAACCCAACTTCCATTCTTTGGGTTAATCTCCTACTTTCAAATTATGTCATGATATTATTATGTCTTATTTTGTATTTTTACTTTCTTTATGTGTACCTATAGTGAATACACATAATAGATATATTTTATTTTAAAAATGATCTTTTTAAGGACTTCGTCTCAATCTCCTTTCATTGAGGCATATTTGGTTTTATACACAACTTTCTTTTATACGGTGTATAAACCCCTTTGACTTTTAAGTTTATTCAAAAGGAATATTTTTATACTAAGTGATTTACTAAACGATAAAAAGGGAATGTTTTTCTTTCCGTACTTATGTGGCGACAATGACTTCTCCGCCGCCGTGACCATTATTTGAGTTTCGGCTTCCTCTACAAGCCATCATTTTTTTTAATGAAAAATAAATACAAAGTTTTAACTTTCTTTTATTTTGGTATTGAAAATGGTTTTGAAAGCGTTTTTATTATATCAATGTGTTGTATTGATATCTTGTGATTGAAATGTGGAAATTTTATGTTTCCTTTATGCATGTTTTATGTGATACGATTATGTTATGGTTTATGATTTGTTTAAACCTGTTCATATGAGGAATGCATTGGACTTAATAAGTGATGGGTGGAGCCCGCTATTGCTCCTCGATGCATCGGCAGGTCTCATGAGACAAACTAGTGTTTTGGCACGAGGCCTTGACAAAATCTAATTTGTGGTCTTGGCACGAGGACTTGGCTACGTGGTTATGATAGTCTGGCATTATGCATTCCATCATTATGAAAGTGGTTATTGATATTGCATTTGATCATTCGACCAATATAACATCCATGTGAATAAGTAAATGGCATTATCTCATTTTACTTTTTCCATATTATGTTGAAGTTCATGTTTAAAAGGCTTTTGTTTTAGTTATACATTGCCTTAAATGTTAATGTTTATTTATCAAAGCTTCTGCTATATTGTTATCCTTAATGAGCATCTGAGCTCACCCCTTTCAATGTTTTAATATTTTTTCCAGGATGTGAAGAAGTATTTTATGAATGACCTGCAGGGTTAGTCAGAAAGGGATATGATTGTGGACTATGAAGACCATGTTATTGTAGTTTGTTTACTTTTTGATGTAATGAAAGACTTATGAATGTATCTAGTGTTTCCAAGGCTACTAAACTAATCGGTCTTTCGAGACTTGATCTTTTGTGATCATGCCAATGTTACGAAGTAACGCACCGGCTCTGGGTAGCTGGGGTCGGGGCGTTACAGTTGGTATCAGAGGATGTTTAGTACAAACCTTGGAAGCTAGATTTAGATAAACTCTGATTAGAGAACATAGACCTAAGATGAACTTTGAGGATTAGTATAGAAGAACTTCCTAGAATTTTGGTATTGTAGAGATTTTGTGAGTTTTCCGAGAAATACGTCCCTGTCTGGATATGAGCAGGTAGAGGCGGCTCTGGCACAGATGTACCTAGGGGTAAAACCCGAAAACACCGCTTTGAGCTAGACTCGAATGGGAACTGGTGCACGACAACGGGCCTTACTGCACTCTTGGTTACGACACTCCCGGGGGATATGCTTAGGATAATTCTCATTTTATTTACAAACCACTATGAAGGGTTATGAGTATATACTTCCTCAAAGAAAACATTTCTTTTTATGATTATGGATTATATCCATAAATAGTTCAATTTATGTAAAGTGTTTTACAAGTACGGAATTATGTATTTTGATTCATAAACTAATCTAGTTTATGCCATTGTTTAGAAATGGCGCCTAGTGGAAGGAATGGAAACCGTATCAATGCACGAACTCTGTGTAGGGATTTCCCTCCTGCTCCAGATAATTATTGTGGATCTGGAGATACAACTGGTGCTGATAAACTTATTACCATACTGGGACAACTCACTCAGGTTATGAATAATAACCTTACTGGTATGGAGAACCCTGATCCGCAACGTGGAGGATCAATGCTAGACCGTTTCATGAGGCAACAACCACCAACCTTCAATGGGAGTACAAATCCTATAGTAGCTGAGCAATGGATAAATTCCTTAGAGAAAATATTCCATGCCTTGGGGAGTAGTGAAAGGGAGAAGGTTGTCATGGCTGTTTACCGCCTCACTGGAGATGCCGATCAGTGGTGGTCGCTGATTCAAAACACAAAGGAAGATGATGACGTATCGAATATGGAATGGATGGAGTTCAAAGAGCTTTTCTTAGAAAAATACTTTCCTCGTGACCATCGAGCAGATATGGAAAGGCAATTTCTGAGTTTGAGGCAGAAGGAGGATGAGAATGTCGCAAAGTATGAGGCTAACTTTACAAGGTTAGCGAGGCATGCTGCCGATTATATATGTAACCCAAGGAGTAAGATTGATCGTTTCTTTGATGGGTTAAAACCATTTCTCCGTCGAGCTTTAGTATCACAATCCTTCTCATCATACGAAGATATTGTCTCGTGTGCTATCAAGACAGAAAAGTAATTCTCTAAGTCTTATGACAACAAAGTAAAGAAATAGAATAAGAGAACGGTGGAACAAGAGACAGATAAAGGGAAAAGGGAAAGAATGATTTTCCATTATGTGATAATTGTGGGAAGAATCACCCTGGTACTTGCCTAAAAGGAATGGGAGTTTGTTATAAATGTGGAGGAAAGGGTCACCAGGCTCGTGATTGCAAGGGAAAGAAAGAGGCTGTCAAAGTTGAATGCTACAATTGTAGAGAAATGGGTCATTATGCAAATGAATGCCCTAAGAGTCAGGGAAACTTAACTTAGAAAAGGCCAAGGGATCAAGGACAATCTTATGCTGTTACTACAGTTGAAGCAGAATAACTAATGTATTGGTGCTTTTGGACTCCTGAATTATATTATGGTTATTAGAATAATGTGATATATATATAACGATTGTACTGCAGTACTTGTTGATTTCATTAAGCTTTTAATATGATGAAGGTAATTATATTTTTAGTATGTGACAATAAGAGAAACTTTACTTTGTTTGGGGAATCTGATAAATTGATTTTGGAATTAAGAGACCTTTTAGAGAAAGTCTAGACAGAGGTATTTTGGATAACTATAAAGGTTGGAGTGGATTAAGTTGATCTTTGGATAGTATTTTTTAAGGTTAAAAAATTTATGAAGATTATTTTTGAATATTATAATACTATAGTTTTAGGAAAAGGACAACCTGCAGGGTGGGGCATAACCCGTCGCGTCGGACAAAGCTACAGGAATCGAACCCACAATCATAGTGCGACAAGCCTTTATTTCCTACCACTAGCCTACAGGAAGTCCCTGGTTATTACAAAATAATTTTACTAATCTAAAAGGTATGTGTTAACATTTTTAACCTTATACAATTAGGATACGTATAATATTTTTGAGTTCTATTATCTTTTGAGTGAAAGATGAGTTGAAGGTTCAAACTCTAAATGTCAAGCATAAATATATATATACCTATCTCTTATTCAATGAAAGAATTAATCCTTAAACATTAGTAAATGGATATTAAAACAAAAAAAATATGTTATCCTAATACCTTATGTCTTGTTTAACTGATGATATTTTAAATCAACATAGATTGAATGCTTTGAGGCCCTCAATTTGATAGTTGATTGTGATTGATGACCTCAATCACTCCCAACAAATATTTATGTTTTTCCTCCAATTATATGTCTCTAATTTCCACCAATGTTCTCCTAATCGAGATCATAATTTTGTGGTGACATTTTAATTTCCCTTTCCCTCTTATTAAGGCTAAATTTTATTAATCTTATTTCCGATGTGGGTTTTCCACAAAGGTATTTTCTATTTTCAACCTTTTATTTTCAAAGAAAAATTTCAAATTGTGAGGACGCAATTTATTGAAGTAGGGGAGAATGTAACACCCCAAGCTTCCACGGCACGTTTCACTTCGAATAATGCAATAGCGTGTGTTGTACGCAACCTCGAGCTCTAACACACACCACAACGAATTAAACTAGCTGTTGTGAATAGTAATACCTACTTTTTGAAATTTTATAAATTTTATTAATCAAAATGGACTTCATTTTTGGATTCGGAATATCGGAATTATCCTATGTTGAATTTTTGGTATTTTTTTGAGAACTTCTATTTTTTTATGAATAGTGAAAATTACTTAAAACAACTTTTTTAATCAAAATAATTTATAGTGATAAATTATACTATTTAGTGGTTTTAAAGTATAATTAGAATATATTTTTACCATTTTATCCAATGGTGGTCATTATAATTAATTTAACATTGAAATTGGATATAAACAATTGCCAATCTTTTGATATAAATTGTTTCTTAAAACACGCTATTTGTTGTGACAACGGGAATTAATTATAAAATTAATTAAGGAAACTTATATGTTTGGAATTTTGTAAAATAGACATCATTTTTGAATTCGTAATATCAATTATAGCTTAGGGTGAAATTTTGGCATTGTTCTGAAAAACTTCAATTTTTGATAAATAATGAAACCACTAAGTGGTAGTTAAAGAACTGATTTTTCGTTTAAATGAAATATTACCACTTCTGTGATTTGATTTTCAAAAATCCAACATACATGGTTGTCATTAAGAAGTAAAATGTGGTTCAATGAGATTAAAATAATTTTTTGGTGAATAGAAACTTTTAAGTTCTTAATCGCGATTAGAGGTAATTAGTGTAGTTTAAGGTAAAAATAATGTTTTAATAATATGATATGAGCTTGACACTTGTCCTACTCCTATTGGATGAGTCATGGCCGATCAAGAAAACTCATGGGTCAACTTAGGGACCCCATGGAGCCACTTTGGTTGGAAAATGACATTAATATATATTTATTTAATGTTAAAATTAAATTGACACAAACATGAGTTATTTTACTAAAATAGTTTTTAAGTTGGGTTACACAAGTCCAAATTTTGACTATAAATATTCAGTAGAAATCTAAAAATATTTACTACATCATAGTATTTTTTTTATAATTTTTAGACATTAAATAAATTAAATTATTTATGACATCATTATGATGCAGCGATGACCTCATTATTTAACGATTTAAATAAAATGAGAAGATAATGAAAAATACAAGGCTTACACTTGTCCAAAGCCTATTGGATGAGGATCTTTCGAAACATTATCACCTTATCCTCGAATTATATAAGTGTTGGACCTTTAGAATCCGAAAAGCATTGTGAAATAATGTAACATTTCAATCTTTCCAAAAGTGCCCCTCCTCTCCACTTATAAAAGGCCCCCACCTCTCCCATCTCATTTACACTTTCAAGCCATTTTTCTCTGCCAACCTCTGCCCAACTACTCTCCCAACTTCCCCCTCTTACTCCTAGAAGCCTCACTTTGGGCAGAACTCTTCCCAAGGAAGCCTTTGGCTCAAATAAAAAAGAGTTACCCGATTTTGAGGTAATGTCTTCTCTAATGTTGTTTTGTTTTATTTTTCTTCTCCAACCCCCTAAAATCTTTTTATTAATTTCTTTTGTAACAACACCAGTATCCTCAATATACTAGGATGTTGTTATAAGAAGTATTCGAGCTACAATTACACACACCTACATCTAATGGTTAAAGAACATACAGTTTCTGTGGATGGAGAATTTCTGCCTCACGAAACGATGATTGTTCAACACTCATATAACACCTTCAAAGGTGGCCATTAAGATGTCACTATTTTTATATATGATATATAATATGTTTATTTTTTACTTATTCTTATGTATTTCTCATTTATGGCATACTTTATGATTTCCATTATGGGTAAAACGCGATAATTACATTTTAGGAAGTGCGGACTACCGCCCCCTCAAAGTGATTTGAATCGTTAATGCCATATGTGGGATGTATAAAGGATGGAGTAAATGGTATTATACACTATATTGTACTGGAATTATATTATACATTTATATCATTATGATTTAGTTCCATTAAATATGAAATTGAAATGAAAGTAGCGTTCATGCGTACGTACGGCTTACCGTCTCCATGAACGGTGCATTTCATTTCTTACCTCTAAATGTTACGTAATATTATAAATGAATGTATATACTAGATATATAATATATATATGACATATAAATCATGAATATAATTCTGGATATAATGGATATTCTACCACATGAACAACTTGTAATTATAAGAAGTTTATTGTTGACTCAAGTACCAAAGATCGACAAAACGACCGTTATTAACTTAAATAATTACATAATGTTCATAACATTGTAATAAGTGATATAAAAAGGATAATGAAATTGAAAATGGTTCTTAATAAGGTAGATATTAACTCTAGTTTATTATTCAGGAGGTTAAAGAATGGTTGAGTCAAGTCGGACACAAGGTAAGAGAATTTCTTAACCCAACTTCTATTCTTTGGGTTAATCTCCTACTTTCAAATTATGTCATGATATTATTATGCCCTATTTTGTATTTTTACTTTCTTTATGTGTACCTATAGTTAATACACATAATAGATATATTTCATTTTAAAAATGATCTTTTTAAGGACTTCGTCTTAATCTCCTTTCATTGAGGCATATTTGGTTTTATACACAACTTTCTTTTATACGGTGTATAAACCCCTTTGACTTTTAAATTTATTCAAAAGGAATCTTTTTATACTAAGTGATTTACTAAACGATAAAAAGGGAATGTTTTTCTTTCCGTACTTATGCGGCGACAACGACTTCTCCGCCGCCGTGACCATTATTTGAGTTTCGGCTTCCTCTACAAGCCATCATTTTTTTTAATGAAAAATAAATACAAAGTTTTAACTTTATTTTATTTTGGTATTGAAAATGGTTTTGAAAGCGTTTTTATTATATCAATGTGTTGTATTGATATCTTGTGATTGAAATGTGGAAATGTTATGTTTCCTTTATGCATGTTTTATGTGATACGATTATGTTATGGTTTATGATTTGTTTAAACCTATTCATATGAGGAATGCATTGGACTTAATAAGTGACGGGTGGAGCCCGCTATAGCTCCTCGATGCATCGGCAGGTCTCATGAGACAAACTAGTGTCTTGGCACGAGGCCTTGACAAATTCTAATTTGTGGTCTTGGCATGAGGCCTTGGCTACGTGGTTATGATAGTCTGGCATTATGCATTCCATCATTATGAAAGTGGTTATTGATATTGCATTTGATCATTCGACCAGTATAATATCCATGTGAATAAGTAAATGGCATTATCTCATTTTACTTTTTCCATATTATGTTGAAGTTCATGTTTACAAGGCTTTTGTTTTAGTTATACATTGCCTTAAATGTTAATGTTTATTTATCAAAGGTTCCGCTATATTGTTATCCGTACTTAGCATCTGAGCTCACCCCTTTCAATGTTTTAATATTTTTTCCAGGATGTGAAGAAGTATTTTATGAATGACCTGCAGGGGTAGTCAGAAAGGTATATGATTGTGGACTATGAAGACCATGTTATTGTAGTCTGTTTACTTTTTGATGTATGAAAGACTTATGAATGTATCTAGTGTTTCCAAGGCTACTAAACTAATCGGTCTTTCGAGACTTGATCTTTTGTGATCATGCCAATGTTACGAAGTAACGCACCGGCTCTGGGTAGCTGGGGTCGGGGCGTTACAGTTGGTATCAGAGGAAGTTTAGTACAAACCTTGGAAGCTAGATTTAGATAAACTCTGATTAGAAAACATAGACCTAAGATGAACTTTGAGGATTAGTATAGATGAACTTCCTAGAATTTTGGTATTGTAGAGATTTTGTGAGTTTTCCGAGAAATACGTCCCTATCTAGATACGAGCAGGTAGAGGCGGCTCTGGCACAGATATACCTAGGGGTAAAACCCGAAAACACCACTTTGAGCTAGACTCGAACGGGAACTGGTGCACGACAACGGGCCTAACTGCACTCTTGGTTACGACACTCCTGGGGGATATACTTAGGATAATTCTCATTTTATTTACAAACCACTATGAAGGGTTATGAGTATATACTTCCTCAAAGAGAACATTTCTTTTTATGATTATGGATTATATCCATAAATAGTTCAATTTATGTAAAGTGTTTTACAAGTATGGAATTATGTATTTTGATTCATAAACTAATCTAGTTTATGCCATTGTTTAGAAATGGCGCCTAGTGGAAGGAATGGAAACCGTATCAATGAACGAACTCCGTGTAGGGATTTCCCTCCTGCTCAAGATAATTATTGTGGATCTGGAGATACAACTGGTGCTGATCAACTTATTACCATACTGGGACAACTCACTCAGTTTATGAATAATAACCTTACTGGTATGGAGCACCCTGATCCGCAACGTGGAGGATCAATGCTAGACCGTTTCATGAGGCAACAACCACCAACCTTCAATGGGAGTACAAATCCTATAGTAGCTGAGCAATGGATAAATTCCTTAGAGAAAATATTCCATGCCTTGGGGAGTAGTGAAAGGGAGAAGGTTGTCATGGCTGTTTACCGCCTCACTGGAGATGCCGATCAGTGGTGGTCGCTGATTCAAAACACAAAGGAAGATGATGACGTATCGAATATGGAATGGATGGAGTTCAAAGAGCTTTTCATAGAAAAATACTTTCCTCGTGACCATCGAGCAGATATGGAAAGGCAATTTCTGAGTTTGAGGCAGAAGGAGGATGAGAATGTCGCAAAGTATGAGGCTATCTTGACAAGGTTAGCGAGGCATGCTGCCGATTATATACGTAACCCAAGGAGTAAGATTGATCGTTTCTTTGATGGGTTAAAACCATTTCTCCGTCGAGCTTTAGTATCACAATCCTTCTCATCATACGAAGATATTGTCTCGTGTGCTATCAAGACAGAAAAGGAATTCTCTAAGTCTTATTACAACAAAGTAAAGAAATCGAAGAAGAGAACGGTGGAACAAGAGACAGATAAAGGGAAAAAGGGAAAGAAGGATTTTCCATTATGTGATAATTGTGGGAAGAATCACCCTGGTACTTGCCTAAAAGGAATGGGAGTTTGTTATAAATGTAGAGGAAAGGGTCACCAGGCTCGTGATTGCAAGGGAAAGAAAGAGGCTGTCAAAGTTGAATGCTACAGTTGTATAGAAATGGGTCATTATGCAAATGAATTCCCTAAGCGTCAGGGAAACTTAACTTAGAAAAGGCCAAGGGATCAAGGACAATATTATGCTGTTACTACAGTTGAAGCAGAATAACTAATGTATTGGTGCTTTTAGACTCATGAATTATATTATGGTTATTAGAATAATGTGATATATATATAAGGATTGTACTGCAGTACTTGTTGATTTCATTAAGGTTTTAATATGATTAAGGTAATTATATTTTTAGTATGTGACAATAAGAGAAACTTTACTTTGTTTGGGGAATCTGATAAATTGATTTTGGAATTAAGAGAACTTTTAGAGAAAGTCTGGACATAGGTATTTTGGATAACTATAAAGGTTGGAGTGGATTAAGTTGATCTTTGGATAGTATTGTTTAAGGTTAAAAAATTTATGAAGATTATTTTTGAATATTATAATACTATAGTTTTAGGAAAAGGACAACCTGCAGGGTGGGGCATAACCCGTCGCGTCGGACAAAGATACAGGAATCGAACCCACAATCATAGTGCGACAAGCCTTTATTTCCTACCACTATCCTACAGGAAGTCCCTAGTTATTACAAAATAGTTTTACTAATCTAAAAGGTATGTGTTAACATTTTGATCCTTATACAATTAGGATAAGTATAATATTTTTGAGTTCTATTATCTTTTGAGTGAAAGATGAGTTGAAGGTTGAAACTCTAAATGTCAAGAATAAATATATATATACCTATCTCTTATTCAATGAATGAATTAATCCTTAAACATTAGTAAAGGGATATTAAAACAAAAAAATATGTTATCCTAATACCTTATGTCTTGTTGAACTGATGATATTTTAAATCAACATAGATTGAATGCTTTGAGGCCCTCAATTTGACAGTTGATTGTGATTGATGACCTCAATCACTCCCTACAAATATTTACGTTTTTCCTCCAATTATATGTCTCTAATTTCCACCAATGTTCTCCTAATCGAGATCATAATTGTGTGGTGACATTTTCATTTCCCTTACCCTCTTATTAAGGCTAAATTTTATTAATCTTATTTCCGATGTGGGTTTTCCACAAAGGTATTTTCTATTTTCAACCTTTTATTTTCAAAGAAAAATTTCAAATTGCGAGGACGCAATTTATTGAATGAGGGGAGAATGTAACACCCCAAGCTTCCACGGCACGTTTCACTTCGAATAATGCAATAGCGTGTGTTGTACGCAACCTCGAGCTCTAACACACACCACAACGAATTAAACTAGTCGTTTTGAATAGTAATACCTACTTTTTGAAATTTTATAAATTTTATTAATCAAAGTGGACTTCATTTTTGGATTCAGAATATCGGAATTATCCTATGTTGAATTTTTGGTATTTTTTTGAGAACTTCTATTTTTTTTATGAATAGTGAAAATTACTTAAAACAACTTTTTTAATAAAAATAATTTATAGTGATAAATTATACTATTTAGTGGTTTTAAAGTATAATTAGAATATATTTTTACCATTTTATCGAATGGTGGTCATTATAATTAATTTAACATTGAAATTGGATATAAATAATTGCCAATCTTTTGATATAAATTGTTTCTTAAAACACGCTATTTGTTGTGACAGGGGGAATTAATTATAAAACTAATTAATGCAACTTATATTTTTGGAATTTTGTAAAATAGGCATCATTTTTGAATTCGGAATATCAATTATAGCATAGGGTGAAATTTTGGCATTGTTCTGAAAAACTTCAATTTTTGATGAATAGTGAAACCACTAAGTGGTAATTAAAGAACTGATTTTTCGTTTAAATGAAATATTACCACTTCTGTGATTTGATTTTCAAAAATCCGACATACATGGTTGTCATTAAGAAGTAAAATGTGGTTCAATGAGATTAAAATAATTTTTTGGTGAATAGTAACTTTTAAGTTCTTAATCGCGATTAGAGGTAATTAGTGTAGTTTAAGGTAAAAATAATGTTTTAATAATATGATATGAGCTTGACACTTGTCCTACTCCTATTGGATGAGTCATGGCCGACCAAGAAAACTCATGGGTCAACTTAGGGACCCCATGGAGCCACTTTGGTTGGAAAATGACATTAATATATATTTATTTAATGTTAAAATTAAATTGACACAAACATGAGTTATTTTACTAAAATAGTTTTTAAGTGGGGTTACACAAGTCCAAAATTTGACTATAAATATTCATTAGAAATATAAAAAGATTTACTACATCATAGTATTTTTTTATAATTTTTAGACATTAAATAAATTAAATTATTTATGACATCATTATGATTCAGCGATGACCTCATTATTTAACGATTTAAATAAAATGAGAAGATAATGAAAAATCCAAGGCATAAACTTGTCCAAATCCTATTGGATGAGGATATTTCAAAACATTATCACCTTAGCCTCTAATTATATAAGTGTTGGACCTTTAGAATCCGAAAAGCATTGTGAAATAATGTAACATTTCAGTCTTTCCAAAAGTGCCCCTCCTCTACACTTATAAAAGGCCCCCACCTCTCCCACCTCATTTACACTTTCAAGCCATTTTTATCTGCCAACCTCTGCCCAAATACTCTCCCAACTTCCCCCTCTTACTCCTAGAAGCCTCACTTTGGGCAGAACTCTTCCCAAGGAAGCCTTTGGCTCAAATCAAAAAGAGTTACCCGATTTTGAGGTAATGTCTTCTCTAATGTTGTTTTGTTTTATTTTTCTTCTCCAACCCCCTAAAATCTTTTTATTCATTTCTTTTGGAACAACACCAGTATCCTCAATATACTAGGATGTTGTTATAAGAAGGATTCGAGCTACACTTACACACACCTACATCTAATGGTTAAAGAACATACGGTTTCTGTGGATGGCGAATTTCTGCCCCACGAAACGATGATTGTTCAACACTCATATAACACCTTCAAAGGTGGCCATTAAGATGTCACTATTTTTATATATGATATATAATATGTTTATGTTTTACTTATTCTTATGTATTTCTCATTTATGGCATACTTTATGATTTCCATTATAGGTAAAACGCGATAATTTCATTTTAGGAAGTGCGGACTACCGCCCCCTCAAAGTGATTTGAATCGTTAATGCCATATGTGGGATGTATAAAGGATGGAGTAAATGGTATTATACACTATATTGTACTGGAATTATATTATACATTTATATCATTATGATTTAGTTCCATTAAATATGAAATTGAAATGAAAGTAGCGTTCATGCGTACGTACGGCTTACCGTCTCCATGAACGGTGCATTTCATTTCTTACCTCTAAATGTTACGTAATATTATAAATGAATGTATATACTAGATATATAAGATATATATGACATCTAAATCATGAATATAATTCTGGATATAATGGATATTCTACCACATGAACAACTTGTAATTATAAGAAGTTTATTGTTGACTCAAGTACCAAAGATCGACAAAACGACCGTTATTAACTTAAATAATTACATAATGTTCATAACATTGTAATAAGTGATATAAAAAGGATAATGAAATTGAAAATGGTTCTTAATAAGGTAGATATTAACTCTAGTTTATTATTCAGGAGGTTAAAGAACGGTTGAGTCAAGTCGGACACAAGGTAAGAGAATTTCTTAACCCAACTTCCATTCTTTGGGTTAATCTCCTACTTTCAAATTATGTCATGATATTATTATGTCCTATTTTGTATTTTTACTTTCTTTATGTGTACCTATAGTGAATACACATAATAGATATATTTCATTTTAAAAATGATCTTTTTAAGGACTTCGTCTCAATCTCCTTTCATTGAGGCATATTTGGTTTTATACACAACTTTCTTTTATACGGTGTATAAACCCCTTTGACTTTTAAGTTTATTCAAAAGGAATCTTTTTATACTAAGTGATTTACTAAACGATAAAAAGGGAATGTTTTTCTTTCCGTACTTATGTGGCGACAACGACTTCTCCACCGCCGTGACCATTATTTGAGTTTCGGCTTCCTCTACAAGCCATCATTTTTTTAATGAAAAATAAATACAAAGTTTTAACTTTCTTTTATTTTGGTATTGAAAATGGTTTTGAAAGCGTTTTTATTATATCAATGTGTTGTATTGATATCTTGTGATTGAAATGTGGAAATGTTATGTTTCCTTTATGCATGTTTTATGTGATACGATTATGTTATGGTTTATGATTTGTTTAAACCTGTTCATATGAGGAATGCATTGGACTTAATAAGTGACGGGTGGAGCCCGCTATAGCTCCTCGATGCATCGGCAGGTCTCATGAGACAAACTAGTGTTTTGGCACGAGGCCTTGACAAAATCTAATTTGTGGTCTTGGCACGAGGCCTTGGCTACGTGGTTATGATAGTCTGGCATTATGCATTCCATCATTATGAAAGTGGTTATTGATATTGCATTTGATCATTCGACCAATATAATATCCATGTGAATAAGTAAATGGCATTATCTCATTTTACTTTTTCCATATTATGTTGAAGTTCATGTTTAAAAGGCTTTTGTTTTAGTTATACATTGCCTTAAATGTTAATGTTTATTTATCAAAGCTTCTGATATATTGTTATCCTTAATGAGCATCTGAGCTCACCCCTTTCAATGTTTTAATATTTTTTCCAGGATGTGAAGAAGTATTTTATGAATGACCTGCAGGGTTAGTCAGAAAGGGATATGATTGTGGACTATGAAGACCATGTTATTGTAGTTTGTTTACTTTTTGATGTAATGAAATACTTATGAATGTATCTAGTGTTTCCAAGGCTACTAAACTAATCGGTCTTTCGAGACTTGATCTTTTGTGATCATGCCAATGTTACGAAGTAACGCACCGGCTCTGGGTAGCTGGGGTCGGGGCGTTACAGTTGGTATCAGAGGATGTTTAGTACAAACCTTGGAAGCTAGATTTAGATAAACTCGGATTAGAGAACATAGACCTAAGATGAACTTTGAGGATTAGTATGGAAGAACTTCCTAGAATTTTGGTATTGTAGAGATTTTGTGAGTTTTCCGAGAAATACGTCCCTGTCTGGATATGAGCAGGTAGAGGCGGCTCTGGCACAGATGTACCTAGGGGTAAAACCCGAAAACACCGCTTTGAGCTAGACTCGAACGGGAACTGGTGCACGACAATGGGCCTTACTGCACTCTTGGTTACGACACTCCCGGGGGATATGCTTAGGATAATTCTCATTTTATTTACAAACCACTATGAAGGGTTATGAGTATATACTTCCTCAAAGAAAACATTTCTTTTTATGATTATGGATTATATCCATAAATAGTTCAATTTATGTAAAGTGTTTTACAAGTACGGAATTATGTATTTTGATTCATAAACTAATCTAGTTTATGCCATTGTTTAGAAATGGCGCCTAGTGGAAGGAATGGAAACCGTATCAATGCACGAACTCTGTGTAGGGATTTCCCTCCTGCTCCAGATAATTATTGTGGATCTGGAGATACAACTGGTGCTGATCAACTTATTACCATACTGGGACAACTCACTCAGGTTATGAATAATAACCTTACTGGTATGGAGAACCCTGATCCGCAACGTGGAGGATCAATGCTAGACCGTTTCATGAGGCAACAACCACCAACCTTCAATGGGAGTACAAATCCTATAGTAGCTGAGCAATGGATAAATTCCTTAGAGAAAATATTCCATGCCTTGGGGAGTAGTGAAAGGGAGAAGGTTGTCATGGCTGTTTACCGCCTCACTGGAGATGCCGATCAGTGGTGGTCGCTGATTCAAAACACAAAGGAAGATGATGACGTATCGAATATGGAATGGATGGAGTTCAAAGAGCTTTTCTTAGAAAAATACTTTCCTCGTGACCATCGAGCAGATATGGAAAGGCAATTTCTGAGTTTGAGGCAGAAGGAGGATGAGAATGTCGCAAAGTATGAGGCTAACTTTACAAGGTTAGCGAGGCATGCTGCCGATTATATATGTAACCCAAGGAGTAAGATTGATCGTTTCTTTGATGGGTTAAAACCATTTCTCCGTCGAGATTTAGTATCACAATCCTTCTCATCATACGAAGATATTGTCTCGTGTGCTATCAAGACAGAAAAGTAATTCTCTAAGTCTTATGACAACAAAGTAAAGAAATAGAATAAGAGAACGGTGGAACAAGAGACAGATAAAGGGAAAAAGGGAAAGAATGATTTTCCATTATGTGATAATTGTGGGAAGAATCACCCTGGTACTTGCCTAAAAGGAATGGGAGTTTTTTATAAATGTGGAGGAAAGGGTCACCAGGCTCGTGATTGCAAGGGAAAGAAAGAGGCTGTCAAAGTTGAATGCTACAATTGTAGAGAAATGGGTCATTATGCAAATGAATGCCCTAAGAGTCAGGGAAACTTAACTTAGAAAAGGCCAAGGGATCAAGGACAATCTTATGCTGTTACTACAGTTGAAGCAGAATAACTAATGTATTGGTGCTTTTGGACTCCTGAATTATATTATGGTTATTAGAATAATGTGATATATATATAAGGATTGTACTGCAGTACTTGTTGATTTCATTAAGGTTTTAATATGATGAAGGTAATTATATTTTTAGTATGTGACAATAAGAGAAACTTTACTTTGTTTGGGGAATCTGATAAATTGATTTTGGAATTAAGAGACCTTTTAGAGAAAGTCTAGACAGAGGTATTTTGGATAACTATAAAGGTTGGAGTGGATTAAGTTGATCTTTGGATAGTATTTTTTAAGGTTAAAAAATTTATGAAGATTATTTTTGAATATTATAATACTATAGTTTTAGGAAAAGGACAACCTGCAGGGTGGGGCATAACCCGTCGCGTCGGACAAAGCTACAGGAATCGAACCCACAATCATAGTGCGACAAGCCTTTATTTCCTACCACTAGCCTACAGGAAGTCCCTGGTTATTACAAAATAATTTTACTAATCTAAAAGGTATGTGTTAACATTTTTAACCTTATACAATTAGGATACGTATAATATTTTTGAGTTCTATTATCTTTTGAGTGAAAGATGAGTTGAAGGTTGAAACTCTAAATGTCAAGCATAAATATATATATACCTATCTCTTATTCAATGAAAGAATTAATCCTTAAACATTAGTAAATGGATATTAAAACAAAAAAAATATGTTATCCTAATACCTTATGTCTTGTTTAACTGATGATATTTTAAATCAACATAGATTGAATGCTTTGAGGCCCTCAATTTGACAGTTGATTGTGATTGATGACCTCAATCACTCCCTACAAATATTTATGTTTTTCCTCCAATTATATGTCTCTAATTTCCACCAATGTTCTCCTAATCGAGATCATAATTTTGTGGTGACATTTTAATTTCCCTTTCCCTCTTATTAAGGCTAAATTTTATTAATCTTATTTCCGATGTGGGTTTTCCACAAAGGTATTTTCTATTTTCATCCTTTTATTTTCAAAGAAAAATTTCAAATTGCGAGGACGCAATTTATTGAAGTAGGGGAGAATGTAACACCCCAAGCTTCCACGGCACGTTTCACTTCGAATAATGCAATAGCGTGTGTTGTACGCAACCTCGAGCTCTAACACACACCACAACGAATTAAACTAGCTGTTGTGAATAGTAATACCTACTTTTTGAAATTTTATAAATTTTATTAATCAAAATGGACTTCATTTTTGGATTCGGAATATCGGAATTATCCTATGTTGAATTTTTGGTATTTTTTTGAGAACTTCTATTTTTTTATGAATAGTGAAAATTACTTAAAACAACTTTTTTAATCAAAATAATTTATAGTGATAAATTATACTATTTAGTGGTTTTAAAGTATAATTAGAATATATTTTTACCATTTTATCCAATGGTGGTCATTATAATTAATTTAACATTGAAATTGGATATAAACAATTGCCAATCTTTTGATATAAATTGTTTCTTAAAACACGCTATTTGTTGTGACAGCGGGAATTAATTATAAAATTAATTAAGGCAACTTATATGTTTGGAATTTTGTAAAATAGACATCATTTTTGAATTCGTAATATCAATTATAGCTTAGGGTGAAATTTTGGCATTGTTCTGAAAAACTTCAATTTTTGATAAATAATGAAACCACTAAGTGGTAGTTAAAGAACTGATTTTTCGTTTAAATGAAATATTACCACTTCTGTGATTTGATTTTCAAAAATCCGACATACATGGTTGTCATTAAGAAGTAAAATTTGGTTCAATGAGATTAAAATAATTTTTTGGTGAATAGAAACTTTTAAGTTCTTAATCGCGATTAGAGGTAATTAGTGTAGTTTAAGGTAAAAATAATGTTTTAATAATATGATATGAGCTTGACACTTGTCCTACTCCTATTGGATGAGTCATGGCCGATCAAGAAAACTCATGGGTCAACTTAGGGACCCCATGGAGCCACTTTGGTTGGAAAATGACATTAATATATATTTATTTAATGTTAAAATTAAATTGACACAAACATGAGTTATTTTACTAAAATAGTTTTTAAGTTGGGTTACACAAGTCCAAATTTTGACTATAAATATTCAGTAGAAATCTAAAAATATTTAATACATCATAGTATTATTTTATAATTTTTAGACATTAAATAAATTAAATTATTTATGACATCATTATGATGCAGCGATGACCTCATTATTTAACGATTTAAATAAAATGAGAAGATAATGAAAAATCCAAGGCCTACACTTGTCCAAAGCCTATTGGATGAGGATCTTTCGAAACATTATCACCTTATCCTCGAATTATATAAGTGTTGGACCTTTAGAATCCGAAAAGCATTGTGAAATAATGTAACATTTCAATCTTTCCAAAAGTGCCCCTCCTCTCCACTTATAAAAGGCCCCCACCTCTCCCATCTCATTTACACTTTCAAGCCATTTTTCTCTGCCAACCTCTGCCCAAATACTCTCCCAACTTCCCCCTCTTACTCCTAGAAGCCTCACTTTGGGCAGAACTCTTCCCAAGGAAGCCTTTGGCTCAAATAAAAAAGAGTTACCCGATTTTGAGGTAATGTCTTCTCTAATGTTGTTTTGTTTTATTTTTCTTCTCCAACCCCCTAAAATCTTTTTATTAATTTCTTTTGTAACAACACCAGTATCCTCAATATACTAGGATGTTTTTATAAGAATTATTCGAGCTACAATTACACACACCTACATCTAATGGTTAAAGAACATACAGTTTCTCTGGATGGAGAATTTCTGCCTCACGAAACGATGATTGTTCAACACTCATATAACACCTTCAAAGGTGGCCATTAAGATGTCACTATTTTTATATATGATATATAATATGTTTATTTTTTACTTATTCTTATGTATTTCTCATTTATGGCATACTTTATGATTTCCATTATGGGTAAAACGCGATAACTACATTTTAGGAAGTGCGGACTACCGCCCCCTCAAAGTGATTTGAATCGTTAATGCCATATGTGGGATGTATAAAGGATGGAGTAAATGGTATTATACACTATATTGTACTGGAATTATATTATACATTTATATCATTATGATTTAGTTCCATTAAATATGAAATTGAAATGAAAGTAGCGTTCATGCGTACGTACGGCTTACCGTCTCCATGAACGGTGCATTTCATTTCTTACCTCTAAATGTTACGTAATATTATAAATGAATGTATATACTAGATATATAAGATATATATGACATCTAAATCATGAATATAATTCTGGATATAATGGATATTCTACCACATGAACAACTTGTAATTATAAGAAGTTTATTGTTGACTCAAGTACCAAAGATCGACAAAACGACCGTTATTAACTTAAATAATTACATAATGTTCATAACATTGTAATAAGTGATATAAAAAGGATAATGAAATTGAAAATGGTTCTTAATAAGGTAGATATTAACTCTAGTTTATTATTCAGGAGGTTAAAGAACGGTTGAGTCAAGTCGGACACAAGGTAAGAGAATTTCTTAACCCAACTTCCATTCTTTGGGTTAATCTCCTACTTTCAAATTATGTCATGATATTATTATGTCCTATTTTGTATTTTTACTTTCTTTATGTGTACCTATAGTGAATACACATAATAGATATATTTCATTTTAAAAATGATCTTTTTAAGGACTTCGTCTCAATCTCCTTTCATTGAGGCATATTTGGTTTTATACACAACTTTCTTTTATACGGTGTATAAACCCCTTTGACTTTTAAATTTATTCAAAAGGAATCTTTTTATACTAAGTGATTTACTAAACGATAAAAAGGGAATGTTTTTCTTTCCGTACTTATGCGGCGACAACGACTTCTCCGCCGCCGTGACCATTATTTGAGTTTCGGCTTCCTCTACAAGCCATCATTTTTTTTAATGAAAAATAAATACAAAGTTTTAACTTTATTTTATTTTGGTATTGAAAATGGTTTTGAAAGCGTTTTTATTATATCAATGTGTTGTATTGATATCTTGTGATTGAAATGTGGAAATGTTATGTTTGCTTTATGCATGTTTTATGTGATACGATTATGTTATGGTTTATGATTTGTTTAAACCTATTCATATGAGGAATGCATTGGACTTAATAAGTGACGGGTGGAGCCCGCTATAGCTCCTCGATGCATCGGAAGGTCTCATGAGACAAACTAGTGTCTTGGCACGAGGCCTTGACAAATTCTAATTTGTGGTCTTGGCACGAGGCCTTGGCTACGTGGTTATGATAGTCTGGCATTATGCATTCCATCATTATGAAAGTGGTTATTGATATTGCATTTGATCATTCGACCAGTATAATATCCATGTGAATAAGTAAATGGCATTATCTCATTTTGCTTTTTCCATATTATGTTGAAGTTCATGTTTACAAGGCTTTTGTTTTAGTTATACATTGCCTTAAATGTTAATGTTTATTTATCAAAGCTTCCGCTATATTGTTATCCTTACTTAGCATCTGAGCTCACCCCTTTCAATGTTTTAATATTTTTTCCAGGATGTGAAGAAGTATTTTATGAATGACCTGCAGGGGTAGTCAGAAAGGTATATGATTGTGGACTATGAAGACCATGTTATTGTAGTCTGTTTACTTTTTGATGTAATGAAAGACTTATGAATGTATCTAGTGTTTCCAAGGCTACTAAACTAATCGGTCTTTCGAGACTTGATCTTTTGTGATCATGCCAATGTTACGAAGTAACGCACCGGCTCTGGGTAGCTGGGGTCGGGGCGTTACAGTTGGTATCAGAGGAAGTTTAGTACAAACCTTGGAAGCTAGATTTAGATAAACTCTGATTAGAAAACATAGACCTAAGATGAACTTTGAGGATTAGTATAGATGAACTTCCTAGAATTTTGGTATTGTAGAGATTTTGTGAGTTTTCCGAGAAATACGTCCCTATCTAGATACGAGCAGGTAGAGGCCGCTCTGGCACAGATATACCTAGGGGTAAAACCCGAAAACAACGCTTTGAGCTAGACTCGAACGGGAACTGGTGCACGACAACGGGCCTAACTGCACTCTTGGTTACGACACTCCTGGGGGATATGCTTAGGATAATTCTCATTTTATTTACAAACCACTATGAAGGGTTATGAGTATATACTTCCTCAAAGAGAACATTTCTTTTTATGATTATGGATTATATCCATAAATAGTTCAATTTATGTAAAGTGTTTTACAAGTATGGAATTATGTATTTTTATTCATAAACTAATCTAGTTTATGCCATTGTTTAGAAATGGCGCCTAGTGGAAGGAATGGAAACCGTATCAATGAACGAACTCCGTGTAGGGATTTCCCTCCTGCTCAAGATAATTATTGTGGATCTGGAGATACAACTGGTGCTGATCAACTTATTACCATACTGGGACAACTCACTCAGTTTATGAATAATAACCTTACTGGTATGGAGCACCCTGATCCGCAACGTGGAGGATCAATGCTAGACCGTTTCATGAGGCCACAACCACCAACCTTCAATGGGAGTACAAATCCTATAGTAGCTGAGCAATGGATAAATTCCTTAGAGAAAATATTCCATGCCTTGGGGAGTAGTGAAAGGGAGAAGGTTGT
The DNA here is from genome assembly GCA_963277665.1 of Viscum album. Classification (NCBI taxonomy): domain Eukaryota; kingdom Viridiplantae; phylum Streptophyta; class Magnoliopsida; order Santalales; family Viscaceae; genus Viscum; species Viscum album. The sequence goes on along the minus strand of OY728119.1, from coordinate 2,109,921,186 downwards.
CATGGCTGTTTACCGCCTCACTGGAGATGCCGATCAGTGGTGGTCGCTGATTCAAAACACAAAGGAAGATGATGACGTATCGAATATGGAATGGATGGAGTTCAAAGAGCTTTTCATAGAAAAATACTTTCCTCGTGACCATCGAGCAGATATGGAAAGGCAATTTCTGAGTTTGAGGCAGAAGGAGGATGAGAATGTCGCAAAGTATGAGGCTATCTTTACAAGGTTAGCGAGGCATGCTGCCGATTATATACGTAACCCAAGGAGTAAGATTGATCGTTTCTTTGATGGGTTAAAACCATTTCTCCGTCGAGCTTTAGTATCACAATCCTTCTCATCATACGAAGATATTGTCTCGTGTGCTATCAAGAAAGAAAAGGAATTCTCTAAGTCTTATTACAACAAAGTAAAGAAATAGAAGAAGAGAACGGTGGAACAAGAGACAGATAAAGGGAAAAAGGGAAAGAAGGATTTTCCATTATGTGATAATTGTGGGAAGAATCACCCTGGTACTTGCCTAAAAGGAATGGGAGTTTGTTATAAATATAGAGGAAAGGGTCACCAGGCTCGTGATTGCAAGGGAAAGAAAGAGGCTGTCAAAGTTGAATGCTACAGTTGTATAGAAATGGGTCATTATGCAAATGAATTCCCTAAGCGTCATGGAAACTTAACTTAGAAAAGGCCAAGGGATCAAGGACAATATTATGCTGTTACTACAGTTGAAGTAGAATAACTAATGTATTGGTGCTTTTAGACTCATGAATTATATTATGGTTATTAGAATAATGTGATATATATATAAGGATTGTACTGCAGTACTTTTTGATTTCATTAAGGTTTTAATATGATTAAGGTAATTATATTTTTATTATGTGACAATAAGAGAAACTTTACTTTGTTTGGGGAATCTGATAAATTGATTTTGGAATTAAGAGAACTTTTAGAGAAAGTCTGGACAGAGGTATTTTGGATAACTATAAAGGTTGGAGTGGATTAAGTTGATCTTTGGATAGTATTGTTTAAGGTTAAAAAATTTATGAAGATTATTTTTGAATATTATAATACTATAGTTTTAGGAAAAGGACAACCTGCAGGGTGGGGCATAACCCGTCGCGTCGGACAAAGATACAGGAATCGAACCCACAATCATAGTGAGACAAGCCTTTATTTCCTACCACTATCCTACAGGAAGTCCCTGGTTATTACAAAATAGTTTTACTAATCTAAAAGGTATGTGTTAACATTTTGATCCTTATACAATTAGGATAAGTATAATATTTTTGAGTTCTATTATCTTTTGAGTGAAAGATGAGTTGAAGGTTGAAACTCTAAATGTCAAGAATAAATATATATATACCTATCTCTTATTCAATGAATGAATTAATCCTTAAACATTAGTAAAGGGATATTAAAACAAAAAAATATGTTATCCTAATACCTTATGTCTTGTTGAACTGATGATATTTTAAATCAACATAGATTGAATGCTTTGAGGCCCTCAATTTGACAGTTGATTGTGATTGATGACCTCAATCACTCCCTACAAATATTTACGTTTTTCCTCCAATTATATGTCTCTAATTTCCACCAATGTTCTCCTAATCGAGATCATAATTGTGTGGTGACATTTTCATTTCCCTTACCCTCTTATTAAGGCTAAATTTTATTAATCTTATTTCCGATGTGGGTTTTCCACAAAGGTATTTTCTATTTTCAACCTTTTATTTTCAAAGAAAAATTTCAAATTGCGAGGACGCAATTTATTGAATGAGGGGAGAATGTAACACCCCAAGCTTCCACGGCACGTTTCACTTCGAATAATGCAATAGCGTGTGTTGTACGCAACCTCGAGCTCTAACACACACCACAACGAATTAAACTAGTCGTTGTGAATAGTAATACCTACTTTTTGAAATTTTATAAATTTTATTAATCAAAATGGACTTCATTTTTGGATTCAGAATATCGGAATTATCCTATGTTGAATTTTTGGTATTTTTTTGAGAACTTCTATTTTTTTTATGAATAGTGAAAATTACTTAAAACAACTTTTTTAATCAAAATAATTTATAGTGATAAATTATACTATTTAGTGGTTTTAAAGTATAATTAGAATATATTTTTACCATTTTATCGAATGGTGGTCATTATAATTAATTTAACATTGAAATTGGATATAAATAATTGCCAATCTTTTGATATAAATTGTTTCTTAAAACACGCTATTTGTTGTGACAGGGGGAATTAATTATAAAATTAATTAATGCAACTTATATTTTTGGAATTTTGTAAAATAGGCATCATTTTTGAATTCGGAATATCAATTATAGCATAGGGTGAAATTTTGGCATTGTTCTGAAAAACTTCAATTTTTGATGAATAGTGAAACCACTAAGTGGTAATTAAAGAACTGATTTTTCGTTTAAATGAAATATTACCACTTCTGTGATTTGATTTTCAAAAATCCGACATACATGGTTGTCATTAAGAAGTAAAATGTGGTTCAATGAGATTAAAATAATTTTTTGGTGAATAGTAACTTTTAAGTTCTTAATCGCGATTAGAGGTAATTAGTGTAGTTTAAGGTAAAAATAATGTTTTAATAATATGATATGAGCTTGACACTTGTCCTACTCCTATTGGATGAGTCATGGCCGACCAAGAAAACTCATGGGTCAACTTAGGGACCCCATGGAGCCACTTTGGTTGGAAAATGACATTAATATATATTTATTTAATGTTAAAATTAAATTGACACAAACATGAGTTATTTTACTAAAATAGTTTTTAAGTGGGGTTACACAAGTCCAAAATTTGACTATAAATATTCATTAGAAATATAAAAAGATTTACTACATCATAGTATTTTTTTATAATTTTTAGACATTAAATAAATTAAATTATTTATGACATCATTATGATTCAGCGATGACCTCATTATTTAACGATTTAAATAAAATGAGAAGATAATGAAAAATCCAAGGATTACACTTGTCCAAATCCTATTGGATGAGGATATTTCAAAACATTATCACCTTAGCCTCTAATTATATAAGTGTTGGACCTTTAGAATCCGAAAAGCATTGTGAAATAATGTAACATTTCAGTCTTTCCAAAAGTGCCCCTCCTCTACACTTATAAAAGGCCCCCACCTCTCCCACCTCATTTACACTTTCAAGCCATTTTTATCTGCCAACCTCTGCCCAAATACTCTCCCAACTTCCCCCTCTTACTCCTAGAAGCCTCACTTTGGGCAGAACTATTCCCAAGGAAGCCTTTGGCTCAAATCAAAAAGAGTTACCCGATTTTGAGGTAATGTCTTCTCTAATGTTGTTTTGTTTTATTTTTCTTCTCCAACCCCCTAAAATCTTTTTATTCATTTCTTTTGGAACAACACCAGTATCCTCAATATACTAGGATGTTGTTATAAGAAGGATTCGAGCTACACTTACACACACCTACATCTAATGGTTAAAGAACATACGGTTTCTGTGGATGGCGAATTTCTGCCTCACGAAACGATGATTGTTCAACACTCATATAACACCTTCAAAGGTGGCCATTAAGATGTCACTATTTTTATATATGATATATAATATGTTTATGTTTTACTTATTCTTATGTATTTCTCATTTATGGCATACTTTATGATTTCCATTATGGGTAAAACGCGATAATTTCATTTTAGGAAGTGCGGACTACCGCCCCCTCAAAGTGATTTGAATCGTTAATGCCATATGTGGGATGTATAAAGGATGGAGTAAATGGTATTATACACTATATTGTACTGGAATTATATTATACATTTATATCATTATGATTTAGTTCCATTAAATATGAAATTGAAATTAAAGTAGCGTTCATGTGTACGTACGGCTTACCGTCTCCATGAACGGTGCATTTCATTTCTTACCTCTAAATGTTACGTAATATTATAAATGAATGTATATAATAGATATATAAGATATATATGACATCTCAATCATGAATATAATTCTGGATATAATGTATATTCTACCACATGAACAACTTGTAATTATAAGAAGTTTATTGTTGACTCAAGTACCAAAGATCGACAAAACGACCGTTATTAACTTAAATAATTACATAATGTTCATAACATTGTAATAAGTGATATAAAAAGGATAATGAAATTGAAAATGGTTCTTAATAAGGTAGATATTAACTCTAGTTTATTATTCAGGAGGTTAAAGAACGGTTGAGTCAAGTCGGACACAAGGTAAGGGAATTTCTTAACCCAACTTCCATTCTTTGGGTTAATCTCCTACTTTCAAATTATGTCATGATATTATTATGTCCTATTTTGTATTTTTACTTTCTTTATGTGTACCTATAGTGAATACACATAATAGATATATTTTATTTTAAAAATGATCTTTTTAAGGACTTCGTCCCAATCTCCTTTCATTGAGGCATATTTGGTTTTATACACAACTTTCTTTTATACGGTGTATAAACCCCTTTGAATTTTACGTTTATTCAAAAGGAATATTTTTATAATAAGTTTTTTACTAAACGATAAAAAGGGAATGTTTTTCTTTCCGTACTTATGCGGAGACAACGACTTCTCCGCCGCCGTGACCATTATTTGAGTTTCGGCTTCCTCTACAAGCCATCATTTTTTTTAATGAAAAATAAATACAAAGTTTAAACTTTCTTTTATTTTGGTATTGAAAATGGTTTTGAAAGAGTTTTTATTATATCAATGTGTTGTATTGATATCTTTTGATTGAAATGTGGAAATGTTATGTTTCCTTTATGCATGTTTTATGTGATACGATTATGTTATGGTTTATGATTTGTTTAAACCTATTCATATGAGGAATGCATTGGACTTAATAAGTGACGGGTGGATCCCGCTATAGCTCCTCGATGCATCGGCAGGTCTCATGAGACAAACTAGTGTCTTGGCACGAGGCCTTGACAAATTCTAATTTGTGGTCTTGGCACGAGGCCTTGGCTACGTGGTTATGATAGTCTGGCATTATGCATTCCATCATTATGAAAGTGGTTATTGATATTGCATTTGATCATTCGACCAGTATAATATCCATGTGAATAAGTAAATGGAATTATCTCATTTTACTTTTTCCATATTATGTTGAAGTTCATGTTTAAAAGGCTTTTGTTTTAGTTATACATTGCCTTAAATGTTAATGTTTATTTATCAAAGCTTCCGCTATATTGTTATCCTTACTGAGCATCTGAGCTCACCCCTTTCAATGTTTTAATATTTTTTCCAGGATGTGAAGAAGTATTTTATGAATGACCTGTAGGGGTAGTCAGAAAGGGATATGATTGTGGACTATGAAGACCATGTTATTGTAGTTTGTTTACTTTTTTATGTAATGAAAGACTTATGAATGTATCTAGTGTTTCCAAGGCTACTAAACTTATCGATATTTCGAGACTTGATCTTTTGTGATCATGCCAATGTTACGAAGTAATGCACCGGCTCTGGGTAGCTGGGGTCGGGGCATTACAGTCTAAATTTTATATAACACAAAACATCATGGTTTCCATTTTCTGTATATACGATTATTTCGTTAGGGGAATTGTGGACAACAGCCTCTTCAATGTGATGTGATTCATTCAAAATCTACAAGAAATGTATTATGTATGGGTTCAGTAATATTATATGGTATATATGTTAAAAAATTATACTATACTTAATATATATTTAGATATTTATAATTTATTTTTATTATTTAAATATGATAATTAAATGGAAATGGCATTCAATTGTACGTATGACTAACCATATCCAAGAATGATGTATTTCATTTCATATTTATATCATTAGTTGATTATTATAAATAAATTAATACTGAATATAAAATATATTTATATAATTATTTAAATTCTGAAATCCTAATATATGTACGTGTACTAATGATATATCAAATTTAGACACATTCAAAAAACAAAGCGGATATTACCTAGAACGTAATCATAACATGGAAGTGTTATTATGTGTGGAATATATAGATATTTATGGTATTTGATATAATAATATTATTATATAGTTTATTGATAATAAATTTATATTTATTATAAAATATTTTTTAGGATTATGATAATAGTGATGACATAATGTAAGGGGATTTCTAGTCTCACTTTTATTTCTATAAAATTAATGCCTTATTCACTACTCATTTTTTTGTATTGTATATACCTCCCATAAACATTTATATTATTATTATCCTAAAATTTATTTTTATTTACTTATCCATCTTATGATCTCTCTTTTTATGTGGTTTATGTTTCAAAATTTAGTGAAGCAGTAATGTATTTTTTTCTCAATTTGCCTTCTTTGGTACACATGAAATGAATTTCACACACAATGTTTTCCAAAATAATCAAAAATGTTTTATAAAATTATGTTAAAGTTGATATTTTATCACCAATTTCATGCAAAATGGATTTTAAAATTTTTTATGTTTTACAATATTCCTTTATAAGTTTACTATAATATTTTCAATGTAAAATGTTTTCAAAAATGATTATTGATTTAAAAAGTGTTATTAAAATTAAAAAGGAAATTTTCTTGAATTATTTTTTTAAAAGGTCATCCAAAATTATGTTCTATGTAATATGAAATAAATTGAATTTGTTAGTTACATTAGGTGGAAATGATATAAATGTTCTATTCGTATTATTTATCTAGATGGTTTATGATTTGATTGCATGATTTTTATAAAACATGTTTCTCTTTCATGAGATATAATGTTACGAAATATACTTATTTTCAAAGGATATTATTTAATGTAATGATTATAAATAATTTATATTTAATTTTTTTTATTATATGAAAACTTTTTTATGGAACCCATTTCATTTCATGGGTTATTATTTGAATGGATTTTATTTTTTAGCACATGTATGTATAATTTCATCATGAGATTGGAGGGACTTCTATCCCTCTCAAATGCACTGGATAAATATTTTTTCTCAGGATATATTGATGGGGTGAAAGTCAATGGTTTTGATCCACTATTTATGATGGAAAAACCTGATCTACAATGGGAAGATGGCGAAACCTGATCTACTATAGGAAGATGGGGAAACCTGATACCTATTAAGGAAATTATTATGACTAGGGATTGTGGTTGGCTATAACCAGTTGACGTAGTACCCCTAAAGTTCCATATTATGTTTTTAAATTCACGTTGACACATAGATAAGGATATTCCATTTTTTATTTTCCACATTTCAATGTCTTATTCAAATGTTATGATTTCATGCTTTATTTATTTGATTACCAAATGATTCATGTCTTATAAACATCCAATATTTATTCCTTGACTCATTTTTATGATCATTTTTAATAAGGGAATGATCTTGTAATGTAATTATCATGTTCTCGTACCCTTATATTCATGTTCATACTTACATATCTCTATAATTTACCCTTAATGAGAATCCCACCTCACCCCTTTTTTGTTTCCATTCCCCAAGTTATGAATTTATATACTTTGTATGATATGTATAAAAATAGTTATGTACATCGAGAGACTAGTGGGGGATAATATTCATTACTTATGTACCAGTGTTTATGTTTCCATGTTTCAAAAAGAAATAAACTAGTATGGTCTTTGAGAGTACATTAGTGTAATATTTTATGTATTACAAAAGAATAGATAATGTCAATATATGAAATGATAAAATCATTATAATTGGTTCCCTATAAAAATATTATTTAACATTAGGAAACTAGGATGAGATATCCATTGTTATAACCCTAAGGTTATTTCTATTAATATGTCTAAGGATCTGAAAAGGTATTGGAAAATTTCATAGAATTTTGGTAAGGGATGGAGTATGTAGTTTCCTAGTAATACATTCTTATCCGAATATTAAAAGAGGATGTGGATGTGGAACATATGTATATAAGGGTAAAAACCATGAAGACATTGCATTAAGCTATACACCATCAGGAAGTTTTGTAGATAATATTTATTGATGCACACCTCGTTTGTCACACCCTAGGTATGTGATTTAGGAATTAAAAAACCCTTCATGAATCATCAAGAGTGGTTTACATATGATTGGGTTATGAATAACCTAAAATAAACTCAAGCTGTCATAGATTAAGTAGTGTGCCATAATTTAGAAATTCAATACATGGTTATTCATGATTATGTGGTTCTTCACTATGAAAATTGTTTCTTACTAAATGTTTTTGGATTATGTCAATTGTAAGAACATAAAAGATCCATTATAATGGTGATTGTAATAGAAAATGAAATTATTTACCTCATGTGTGTTCAAATTCAATGGTTTCGAGAATTAAAAATCACATTTCTCTTATCAGAAAACGTTTTTATGCTATGATTCATGATGAGATCCCCAATGAGAAAAGGAAGGAAAAAATTATGTTGAGTCCTTCCTGATGTAACATCCTCCTTATTTAAGTGCGTCTTTTGATCCACATTTGGGTGGATAATGGATTAGTACCACTATAATGATATTTCCTAGTATACAGTATTCTGTATATGATAATGTAATTATGAAGGTTAATTGTTTAGATGGTGAATCCAACCGGTGGTTGAATCTAATAAAGAATTTTAGGATGTGATATTAAATTGAATCTATGAATTGGTATGAGTTCAAGAACTTATTATCCAATAAGTACATTACTATGGTTATTTATACAAATATGGAAAAGGATTTCCTTGAGTTGAATATAAAGGTATATGAATCTATCAGTACCTATGAGCCTAATTACATATGAATTATGAGGTATGATTCTTGAATTATCATTCAACCGAAATTTAATGTTGGTAGGATCAACATTAGATTAATACATATTCTCATTATGGTGTATTCCAAAATATAAATTAGTGTAAATGAAGAGTTTTTTCATTATGAAATGAATTTTGAAATGGAGGTTGGATTTAAATATCAATCTCATGTTTCTAACAAGAAATGGAAGATGGAGTTTACATTAAAATATAAAAATGATGAAGGGAAAAATATGAGAATTAATTTATTCTCCATGTGTGTAATGGGGCATAATTGAAATTAATATTTTGGGTCTAATGAATGTTATAAATGAGGGATGATAGGCCATCAGGCAGTTTATTGTTGAACTAGTGAGATGAAGTTAACCAATGATATAAACAGATGGAAATCTACCCAAAATGAACCTCCCACAATTTATTAATTAATGTTTAAGGAGGATGGAAATTATTCTTACTAGTGCCTAAACATGATGGGTTGGGATGATCATCAGAGTCAAAAATCTCATAAACTGAGGTATATAGAGAAATATTATGCCATAACTATTTTTTAAGAAGGGTGAGATAATAATGTGGCAACAGGTACACATACCATTTACTTTAGAAATGATAATGTCATATTTGATTATATATAAACCAACTATTTCAAATCCAATGAATTTTTAAGGGTATTATGATTTGAAAAAAAATGATTATATGTGGAAATTACTATGAAAACTACTAATGGTACGATGATTTTATATCAATTATATGATTCTTATCCACTTGATGTTTGTGGGGATTTTTCTTAAAAATATTACCATTTTTACTTTGGTTGAATTTAATATCATCTTAGGAATGGATTTCCATTCCATTCAAAAATCCCATGTCATTTATTTTGGATGGGATTTTTTTTGATATTTCAAACTAGTGAATAATTTTATATCTGTTTGAAAATAACTATGAACTTCAAATAGATATAACATCTAGTGTATGATTCTTAATTCATATTTAAAAGGGTTGTTTATCTCAAATTGTTCCATAGAAAATTGACATCAATGATATGCCAATTGTTTGGAAATTTGTAGATGTGTTACCGAAAGATATTCCTAATATTCCACAAAAATGTGATGTTGATTTCATGGTATAACTCATATCTTGTTTAACACCAATTTAAATGACTCTTTATATAATAGACTCAATTGAGTTGTAGGAATTGAAAAAAAACTCCCCAAAAACCATGATAAAGGATCTATTCGACCAAGTGTTTCACCGTTGGTTTCACCTTTTCTCATTGTGAAAAAAGAAATTTTGATCAATGCGACACTACATATATTTTTTTGAATTTGAACAAGATCATGATTGATAAAAGTATCCTCTTCCCCATATTGATATCCTATTACATCAACTACATAGAGATCAATACTATTCCAAGATTGACCTTCATTATGGATATCATCAATTGAGGCTCAATAAAGAGGATACACCCTATATGGAATTATATATAGGTTTTATAATCTATGAAAATATAGTGATGCCTTTGGGTCTTACTAATTCCCCACTTATCGTCTTAGATTTCATCAATACTATCAATTAAGATTAATTTTATCACTTCATCATATTAATTTTTGATAATATTCCTATATATTTAAATAAATAGTAAAATAATTAAAATCACTTGAGAATTGTAGTAAAGACCCTGGGGAGAGAGAAATGTATTAAAAATATACATTGTGTGAATTTTAGATGTACTGTTTTCATTTTTGGGTGCCTTAATCTAATGAGATGTTATAGTTGTAGATCAATCAATGATGGAGGATATTGAATGTTTCCCTAGACCAACAACAATGACAGAGATATTTATTCTTTTTTATTAGATTTGTATTAATGATCTTTTTTGGATAATTTCTCTGGACTATCTAATGCTCAGACCATGTTAACATGGAATCGTGAAAAGTTCTTATAGGCAGACGAATGTGATGAAAATTGCAAGGTACAAAAGAAAATGATGGCCCTTAAACAAGTTCTAACATTACCCTATAGAAGATATGGGTTCTTAATCAATATTGATGCATCCAATAAGGGATTTTGATGTGTTATTTTATAGAATTAGAGGCTATATTCTATAGCTCGTGATAGTTTATGATTCATGGAAAAACATTTCCATTTCATGAGTTGTAGTTAACTCTGGTTATTTTTTCATTATAGATACGGGGAATATAACTTTTATGGATAAAATTCTTCTAAATATACCAATAATAAATGATTGAAATATATAATTAGATAAAATTAATTGTAAATGATTTAGAGAATATTGATACAAATGAAAAATTATTTAATCTGATCAATACATTAATTCCCAAGGAAAGAGGAAATAATATACAATTCGTTGAGTGGAAATGATCATGCTATCATATGCATGATGTGGATTGAAAAATATCTAATATTTCAGTATTTGAAAATCTTGATTTGGGAAATCGTAAAGTAACTTCAAATATATTATCTTTCTCAAATGAATGTTCAACCCATTATCCATGTGAAGATTAAAGAGATGGATAAGGGTGATATAGAGTGGAAAGAGAATGTTAGAGGAGTTCCAGAGTTTATCCACGATCTGGATAGAATGGTAAGGTTCATGATCTATGTATGAATTCCATCTATACTGGATTACAAGAATGATCTATTAGAATATTCTCATAGTTATTTTCTAACTATTCATCATTGAAGTATGAATATGTATAGATATTTGAAGAAAAACATTTTCTTTGATGGAGTGAAGTGGGATATCATAGAGTTTGTATCATGGTTCCTCATTTTCATACACGTTATGACAAAATAAATAATGTATATGCATATATTTTATTCATTACCCATACCAGAATGGAAATGGGAGAACATCACTATGGATTTAATTGATGGACTCCTAAAAAACTCTAAAAGTGTTAATTCATTATGAGTGGTAGTAGATCACCTAACATTTTCCTCACACTTCATTGCTATTAGTTAAAACTTATCTCCAAATCATCATTAAAGGATATCCATTAAGGATGTGGTAAGGATTCATATAGTACCACACATTAAGTTATCAAACTAGGACATGTGGTTTACCTCAATGTTTTGGTGAATCCTTCATCAAGAACAAGATATAGAATTGAGTTTCAACATTGGATATCATAATTAGACAAATGGTTGGTCTAATATAACCAATTAAACTATACTGAATATGTTGAATTCATGTTCATTGAATTTTGAAGCTAGTTGGTATCAACACCATCCTCTAGTTTAGTTTACATAAAATCATATCTTTTACTCAATAATTTGGATGGACCTTATGAATCCCCTTATGGGAAGAAATGTGGAGCTCCAACATGCTGGGACGATGTTTTAGAAAGAATGATATTGGGATCGGAGATAGATGATGAAATAGAAGAGAATGAAAGAACCATTTAGTTGCATATTTAGGAAGCATGATGACCTTATAAACATTATGCTATTAACAATAAGTGTGTCCTTGAATTTGAATTTGGTTAGAATTTGTTTCTATTAATTTCTCTATGGATGAAGGTTTTGAGGTTCTCGAAAAATGGAAACTAAGACGTAGGTATATTATTCCCATTGAGATTGTTGATCATATCTATAGGAGATCGTAGTGCTTAGAACATAATCCCAATATATCTAAATTCGATGAGAGGTTAGATGCATATCTCTGGGGTAATTACATATCTGACCCTTCACATATAATGAACTCATAAATCATACCGCTAGAGCATGATTTTTCTTATGATGAACAACTGATTGAAATTCTATATCCTATACAGAAGGTTTGATGAAACAAAACCAGTATCATTTTCAATGTTTTTAAGAGAAATTATTATTCATTGTATGAAATGTGGGAATAAGAGGGTATGATGCGACAGAATTATCCACATTTTTTTGTGTCATAATGATGAATTTTGAGGGAAAAATTAAATTTACACGCATGGGGGTATAATTTTACTCCATATGTTTTAGAAATATTTTTTTATCAAATAAAGTAATATTCATTGATATATGTTATTAAAAATTATGAAAATTTAAAATTTCTTTATACACTATATCAGGTAAAGTTATCAATACCCACAACACCAACTTGTCTTGCATTACATGAAACACTAAGTTTCTATGAAAGAAAATTTTATGAATATTTGTACTTGAAAATTCAAATTATAACATTACCATTATACATGGTAATATGAAAACATATAAATAATTTTTAAATATAAATTTTAATTGGCTTACATGAATAAAACATATTGATAATAAGATATAATTTTTTCTCTGAAAAGTCATTATATGTTTTAAAATAATGTTTTTCATAAAAGAAATTCTTTTTATGTCTTTCTGTGAATAATATAAAATGAATTTTAGTCACAGTTATAAACATAACTTCATGAAAAATAATAAATTTTCAATTTCATAATTTAAAAACTACATTAGGTTGAATTTTATTGTTTTTTTTAAAAACATCATTAGTGAATGAATAGTGAAAATTACTGAATTTTAATTCAAAAATAATTTTTCATGTAATTTATTTATATAGTTAAATTATATATTAATTTTTTAAAATTATAATGAGACTAATTTAAAATAAATTAACATGAATTAAAGTAATTTTTAAAAAATTCACATTGAAATTGGTTATCAAAAAATTCTCAAACATTTAAACATTTTTGCATAAAAAATTATTTATCACGGCCCATCTGTAGGATTAAATTTAAATTTATTTCTACAACTTATCAGAATATAATTTATAAATATATAATCTTAATTAGGAATTAGAAAAATCTATATTTTCTAATATGTTAAAATTATTCTTTTAATAAAAATATTTTTTAATGTGACTAAAATCAATTACAAGATTAAGAGAAAAATATGTTTAAGAAATGATTAACCACCAATGTAACTCCATAAATGACCATAAAATATATTAAAAATAAATTTAATGATAGTATTTTTACCTTATAATCCCTTTAATCAGATTAGGACCGAAATTTGAGCCACTAAAAAACACAAAAATGTTGTTGAATTCCTTTTTGAAAAATTTACTAGAATGCCACTCATCCTCCTCTATAAAAAGGCACTCAGCCTACCAATTATTCACACGATTAAATCATTTTTGTTAAAAAACTCTACCTAGATATCCTTAAATAATTTATACTTTCTTATTATAATCCGCTATTTTGGTATCAATATATTCATGGAATTCATTGGGTGAAACTGAATGTAGTTACCCAAAAAAGCAGTAACAGCCCTCATCATGCTCTTTTGTTTTATCTTCATTATCCATCCCATAAAATATTATTATTAAATGCTTATATGATAAAATAATTATCCAAAATATTCGTATAGGTTGTAATTATTAGTTTAATACATACAATTACACACACTTCCGTATAATTGGTAACAAACATACCATTCTTGTGTAAGGTGAATTATCACCTCATGAAATGATTTGTTTGTTTTTACTCTACCACCTCTCATGGATGGGAATTATGATGGAAAATATAATTTTTATTTGATATATATGTTATTTATGATTTATTTATTCTTATATAATTATTTGGTAACACATATCTTCATTCCTTCCATTTTTTATGAATATGATAAGTTCATTTATAGAAGTATGGTCTACCACCTCTTAGAAGTGATGTGATTTTTCCACATTCTTCATTGAATGTGTATTAATTGTTTTAATAAAATTAATTTATATATATTTCATATTAATTATACTATAACTACTATATATATATTTTATTTAATTTTTTCTTTCAATGGTATAATTATACAGAAACAACGTTCATGTGTACGTATGACCTACTGTCTCCATGAACGGTGTATTCCAAATCATATATATATCCTTAATAGATTATTATAAATACATATATATTGAATATAAATGGTACAGATATAAAGTCTTATATTCTGTAAATAATGAATAATGTTTGTGGATTAATTATATTATAAATTAATACACATGTGATAAACAAAGAAGATATTTCCTGAAACGCAACCATCCAATGGAAGTGATAGTAAGTTTGTAACATAAATCCACATATGGTTGTTGATATAAGAATATGGTATTTTTTATATTTATAATAAACTCATATTTACAATATAGGATGTTTGAAATAGTACAACAATAGTGAATACATAAGTTAATGGGATTTTTACTACCACTTTTACTTTTATGAGATTTATGCCTTATTCACAACTCATTTCTACTCTGTGGTGTATATAATACCCATGAATATATTCTATTATTATTATCCACAAATTTATGAGTATTTACATGTCAATTTTATTTTATCTCATTCATTGGTTGGTGTTTCTAAATTTAACAAATCATTAAAGGAGTTTAGTCTCAACAAGCATTATTTGAGACGCATGCCGTGTATTTTGAAAACCATGTTTTTGAAAATGATTCCAAAAAAATTTCAAATTTATTTATTTTTTTGATTTGATATTTTAAATTCATTTCCTTGAACAAATAATTTTAATTTTTTTATAATATCGAATATTCTTTTATAAGTTCTCGATGTTATTTTCAATAAAAATGGTTTTGAAAAATGCTATATGTTTTAAAAGAATATATCAAAGGAGAAAGGATATTCTACTGAAGAAAAGTTTTTAAAATATCCTCCTAAATTATATTCCATCTAAGATGAAATCCGTTGTGGTTTCTCATTCCATGATGAAATCCATTCATATTATTTCTCTAAATAGATTTTGTTTTGATGGAATGTTTTTTAGGAATCAAGTTTTTCATTAAAGGGTTATATGATTATGAAACTCACTTATATTCATGAGTTATAATTTTATGAAATGATTATGAATATTTATTTTCTATTGTTTAAGATATGATTACATTTTTATGACACACATTTCATTTAACGGGTATTGATAAGGCCGGTTATAATCATTTTTCACTTGTTTTAATGATTTCTTTATGATATGGGTGGTACCTAAATCTCCCACCCTTGAGTTGGGTAAATATTTTTATCTATTTAGATAATGATGAGATCCATTTTTATGGGCATGATCCATTATGTAACATGGGAAACCATGATCCACTATGGGAAGATTGGTAAATCTAATCCACAAAGAGAAGATTATATAACCTGATCCCTTACAGGAAATGCATTGTAACTAGGGATGGGGGTTTATCCTTCACAGTTGTTTTAGTCAACACTGTACACCCTATTATATTTTGGACATGTACCTTAACTTATAGATAATGATATTAATGTTTATGTTTCATCCACTATTCAATGTCTTATTCCCATGTTATGCTTTCATGGAAAGTTCTCTAGATTCCCGGATGATTCTTGTATAATGAACTGATAATATTTGTTCCAAGATTTAGGTTTATGATTTTTTTATTCATGGTATGATATTCGAATTTCATCATCATTTTCTCATACCCATATTCTCATTATTTTCTTACATATCTCCCTTTTTACAGTTACTGATCATTTGAGCTTACCCCTTTTTATGTTTAATTTCTCCAAGATATAAGGATATATATTATGTGTAATATGTATAATAATGTTTATAATCATCTAAAACATAATGTAAGATAATGTACCTCACTACAATACCAATTTTTATGTTTCTATGTTTTCAAATGCATTTAACTAATATGGTCTCTGAGTGTCTGTTGGTGTTATGTTTTATTTATCCTAAAAAAAGTGATATAATGTTAATGTATGAAAAAAGGGTCACAATTGTCATTATATATATTATGTGTTTTTTCTAGATTTTTATTTTTTAAATTTTCAAAAACTATATCAACATAATTTCTCTATCATTTCCAAAAATATGGTACACAAACTAAAAAATAACATTAGTCATTAAATCAATTCATAAACATTATGGGTTTCAATAGATATTATTTTTCTATGAAAATAATATTATCCTAATTGAATATTATTATATTAATATGATTAATAAAATTTACCATTAATATTAGATGTAAATTTATTATTATTTCTACAAAAATTTAAAATCATTATTCCTAAAAAAATCCATAAAATATATAATATACCAAAAGGATTTTTTTGCATAAATATCTCCCAAAATATACTTAATCATGTTAATCTACCTTCACTTAAACCCTCAAAATGTTTATCTATTTTGGAAAACACATGATCAACCATAGAATTATCAACCCTAGAAACATTAGTATTATTATAATCACTATGTCATGTCATATATTTCAATAGGTTTTATTATCAAATAAATTATAATTTATTGTAAATAAAATGTGAAATAATTAAGGAATATCCCTAGGAGTGGCCAAATGGGTGAATAGAAATGGATAAATCATCTAGATCTAGAATGGATGTAACAATTTACACAATTAAATATCAATGGGGTTATACCCATAAGTGAATATATTATAGAACCACATACACTTAAAATATCTTCAAAGAGACATATATTCTTCAAAAAACACACAATCTGTACATTAAAAAAACATTTTGATATAATTTTATAATTATAGTAATCCTTAGAGTCTACTACGAGGTTATGTTTCCTAATATATCTTTTAATAAATCTAGATTCCACGGTTTCTACTATATGTCCTATGATTCCAACTAAAATGACCCTAACACTAGAGACTTGGAGACGATGGATAATTAATTACATTATAATAAGAGAAAACTATTTTCATCCAAAATTGATCAATAATTTAGTTATGTTGATGAACTAGAGGCATACATGATTCCAATTATTTGTGTTTTAAAATAATTATATTATACAGTGAATGTAAATAATATTGAATGCAAAACAAATTAAATGATTCCTTTTTGATATCTTGATGAATGAATTCAGTTTAATGGTGGTCTCAAATTCTCAGTAAATGTTACTTATGGTAATAGTTTTTGATATAAAATAGGGCATAGTCAATATAGAAATGTAAATAATTTAAAACAAATTATATTTAATCAATTCCTTAACAAAAAATTCCTCAATGGTTTCCAATAAAAAAAATCACAAGGATAATAATTATTGATTTATCAATGAATTAAAAGATTACTTTTTTCATCATGATCTCAATAATCATGACATATAGGCAATCATCACATTTAACAAATATATTTTAATTTATGGGTAGGTATGAACAACAAAAAATTGTATAAAATATTTCTACTAGCTTTATTTATGAGCCCATGTGACGAATAGAGGGGCTATATAACTCCAACCCCACCCATCACTATATTCCCAATAAATTCCTGATATATTTAATAATAAATTTAATTCATAAAAATATTCTTTATAAAAAATGAACTAATTGGTTATGTAACATTGGATATCAATATTTAAACAGTCTTTCAAATAACAATGAAAGTATAAAACCACATGTACACATGTTAATAGTTTTAGGAAATAATAATATCCATGGTTAAAATAATATGGATATTTAATATAAATTTAATTTTAAATGAATTATAATCAAATGAATGTAAATTTTTCCAATTAAATTAAATGACCAAAAGATAATCAAGAGATTATTGGTAAAAAGAAATTCATCACAAAAAATGATTTGGTACTAAAATAATATATCTAAAAGAATATAATAAAATGTATGTGAAGACTTTAACATTTGTTTTCATAAATATTTTCTATTAACAGTAAATTAAATATTGTAGAAATTCTAATAATTTTGAATTGTTATAATTACAAAATATGGTTTGATAAAAATGTATAAGTCAAAAGTAGAACCTTCCAGATGAATTTTTTAAATGAAATTAAAAAATGAAACGTTTGAAAAAAATTATAAGAATTTATTCCAAAATAAATAAAATGGCTTGGATAACCTAACATCTCTTTAATAAATATTTTTTGTATCAAAAAATAAATTTTTTAAAATAAAGTGAGAACTATATGGACATGGGAAGAAAATATACTTGATCAATAAGATTATCATTTATATTAAAACTCTCATTACATTATAAAATTTACAGAAATTGGAAAGTTAGAATAAAAATGGAATATCCTTAAAACTCAGGTTATATGAAAAATATATTGGTTTTATAAAGTATTGACTATACGATTCCATCCTTAATAATATAATCAATCACAAAAAAAAATTATTTTAAAATAAATTCTTACCTCATTAAAACATAAAAATGTTACCCCATTAATGAGTAAAAATTATTTAAATATGAAATTACCCTAAATAATATTATATTCTTGATAAAATAATAAAAGTATTATTATATACATCACATATATTAAAATAGGTTCATAACACAAAATATGTCACAGAGTAGTGGAAAATGAGATAAAATCCCTTAAAAAGATTGTATCATTGAGGAGGGAATTAATCAATGAATATATTATGTCTAACCTATGTAATACCATTATAATTTAGAAATAAAAAAAATAATATAATCATTGGTAATTTTACACATTGTCATAGAATAACATAGTAAAATAAGATGATGTATAACAAAATAAATAGAAATTTATATAAGAAACCCTTTACCTCAAGTCAATGATTTTTATGTATGGCTTTATCCCATGTATAAAAAAATATCAATATTTTAATTTCTCAAAACCATTTTTTAGGTCTTATACCACATCATCAAAACTTTTATTTCATTTATTTTATCGACATACTTAATTTATTAATTAGTTAAGTACATATATGGTGTTTTGAGTACATTAAATACATAATCCCAAATAATATCACTAGGATACACAATGTATAAGAGGTCATCAATCCATAATATCAAGAGTAAAAATATTAAAATAATATTTATATTTATATTCATTTTATTCTATTAGAATAAACCATTATTAGTGAATATGAAAAAAAATAATTACCTCAGAATTATGGAGATGGTTGGTCATATGTACACTTGCTAAACACTTCTGCAATTTAATAATCTTGATTGAGTGAAATTAACTTTTTTAAGAGATACAATTTTATCATAAATATCAAATTAAATCAATAAATATTCTTATATATACCATATGTATCATATAGTGATGAAAATTAATTTCCATCACATCATGGATGTGGTAATCCACATGTATGTATAAATTATATTATCATATTTCAATGGTTGGAAATATAATAAAATTAATGATATATTATCTTTTCATAAGGACAATAATGTTATGAATATCACATATATACATTAAATCCACCATTATAACTAATTGGGTGCGGTGATTATGTAAACTAAATTACATTGTTTCATGAGGCCGCAGTACACACAAATGTTGAATTTGTTAACCTTTTGATGTAAAAATGACATTGAAATAGATTATTACATTGTAATAAGGAAATAATTTTTTATAATATTTTATAAATTTTATCATGGTTAATGAATATTTTAATTAGTAATATGAGGAAATAATACTAAAATTTCAGTTAAAAGGTATACCATATCTTTGAAAATAATTGATTCCTTTTCACTGTAAGACATATGTGGTTGGAATTCTATCCAAAATGAGATCTCTAAACTTTTGATAGGGATGATAGGAAATATTTTTCTAAGGATTTTATGACCAAATGGTTCTTGAATTGGAGAGATGGTAGGATAGGTGGTATTCTTTTATAGGAGTGTTAAAGGACATATATGGAATTACAAAAATTATTAAATAACATATATATATATATATCAGAATCATGTGAAGTGAAACCAAACAACCCAATATTTAAAGATAACATGTGAATTATTTTAAATAAACTTAAGAAATAATATTTTAAAAAGTGATTGATAAATTTTTAACATTATCATCAAGATAATATCCATTAAACTAATTTCAACATTTACAAGGGTAATTTCACTTTTTAAAATGCTAAAATAATTATAGGTTAAAAAATAATACATAATTTATAAAAAATATTTTGGGAAAGTTGATTATTAATTTTGAAATTATTTTACCACATATAGTTTCTATAGGAGGTAATAATTACTTTTCAATATATGAAGTTTAAAATGACAAATAGTATTTAAGAAAATACACAATTTATAAGGTAAAAATAATTTTACCGTGAAATAATGTAATAAATTGGATTACAATACTTTTTTTGCTAAAAAATACCAAGAATAATATTTTTAGGTTTTTGTTTCAAGAAAAATCCAAATTCGATCTTCCAACTATGCCATTTAATTGAATGACTCAAAAATAGTTTCTAGTTGGAATAAAATTTTACACATCTTCACAAAAGACAACCTAAGGTTCCAAAATTGAAAATAATTATTCAAAATAAAATATTTCATTTTATAGGGAGACCAGTTTTTCATGAACCACACATTCTATAGAATTGTGGAATATTTTTATGGTTATTTTAAGTATTTAACCATTGTTTTAATCCAATTTTTTCACTTTTACCGAGGTGAAAAATATTAACCGCATTAAATATTCATAATAAAATAAAATTATGTTGTCCATATTACATTAAATAAATTATTAAATTTTTAAATATGGAATCAATTACATCAAATTATAATCCCAAAATTATACAATTTTAAATAATAATTACACTAAAAATGCGCAGTAAATACTTTTTTTTAAGAAAAAGAAATTTTCACAAAAAAATTGATTTGACATAAACCCAACGTATAAAGATAATCATTATATAGATTAAAATTAATATGGATATATAAATAATATAATTATATAATAAAAATCATTCTCACTAAGTTTTCTTAATTAAAATGGGAATACATTATTAAATTAATTTTTTTATTTAAATATCATTGTAAACATGAAATTAAAAATATAAAAATATCATATGTATTATTGATTGATATAGAATTATATAAATTATTTTTCCTAAAATTTGACTTCATTTAATTAAAAACAATATCTATAAAATAATATTATTTTAAAATTACATGATTAAACGAAAATAAATAAGAGTGTTTGAAAAATTGGTATTTTTAACTACACATTGGAAGACCAACATTTTCCAAAAAAACCCAATATTTTATAGCATGTTAATTATGGTATACTAAATTAAAAAATCATATACAGTTTTTTAAAATAAAAATTATAAATAAGGAATAAATTATTAATAATTTCCATATACAAAAAACAATTGAAAACATTTTTTGGAAGAACATTTATACGTTAAAAATAAAATATGTTTTCTAAAAATTGTTTAACAATTCATTATTAATCAATACATAATATTAAACCACTATAATTTTTTTTCAATGTTTGGAAAACACTATTAATGTTCGAGAATCTAACATCCTTACGATAAATCTTACATTAAATATTAATTTTTTAATATAACATCACAGTTCACTTCAGGAAAATTATTGGGTTTTCAGAAAAAAAAATGATAATTGTATTGTAAATTTTGAGGGTGCTATATTTGAGGGAAATAAATACCATTTCTGTAGATTTGGGAAAAAAGGTTATGTAATTATAGAAAGTTATTTTAATATATAAAAATTTGGTAAGGTGTATATTCAAGGGGATTAGTGCAAAAATAAGTAAAATAATGACTATTAAAATATATATCCAAAAGTGGAATAATTTTTATATAAAGAACATATTAAATTTTTTGGAAACAACTATATGTATTACAAAACATTTGGTCACCACCAAGATTATTGTTGTTTTGTAACAACTAGTCCCTACATATTTATAATTGGAAAAAAATAACACAAAATAAAAAGAAACAGTTAAGATAATTTGATAAAATTCCATTAGGGGAGAAATAGAAGAAGATTATGGAAAAAAGGCACAACAAATAAAAATTATGATAATAAATTCACAATTATAATGAAATTTACTACAACAGTAAAGGACAGAACAAGGTAAAATATTTGGTGGACATAAACATCTTGAAAAATGGAGTACTATAAAAATTAAAACTGTATAAATTTAAGTGATAGATAGTTGGATTGGAGTTGTGGATGACACATTGAATGAAGAATTTGATAGAGTTCTAAAAATTCGTATGTAATGACCCGTAAATTCCATGGAAAGTTTTTTCTTAAATACATAGGAATTTTATGAGTCTGTGAAAATTGACGGCGAATAATTCCAAGGCCCGTTGTGTCCGGAATCAATTTCTGAAGTTTTGTTCAGGTATGTTAAGTAAACGTATGAGCGGGTTTTTATAACTTTTGTACCGGTGCTCGGATGGAAATCCGATGGCACCGTCGAACTCATAGTGCCTATATTCTCTTAAATAGACTTTCACTTCGACGGCAGTGAGTCGAGAATAGAAGTTATTTTTTGGTTTTCGTGGAGTGTAATAAAATAAAGTGAGCTTCACTTTATTTTTATGTGTGCCGCCATGTGGGAGTTTGGAGGTGGGTCCCACTAGATCTATAACCTCCTTGTGGAGGTTTGAAGTTGGAGGTGGGACCGCCATACCTTAACCTCCCATGAGGGTTTATGGTGGTGGGTCCCACCCAAACCTAACCTTCTGTGAGAGGTTACGATGTGGGGACCACACAGGACTAAACCCCTTCTATTAATGGGAGGAGAGGAAAATCTGTCAAATCCCCTCATTAATGAGGGGGATCCCCTTGCCCTCCTCTACCATTTATAGTGCCACCACCTCCCCTTTAATTATTTGAGCCAACACATTATTTATTATGGAAAATCCATCACATTAGTTAGGTAGACCCAAGTAAATTATTTCATCCAATTTGAATATTGTTCCAAAGAATTAATAAGATATCACAATCTCTTATTATTTTGTTTGGCATTTTTCTTTTGGTTGAACTTGGGAGAAGAGATATAAGCTCCCAATGAAGAATGAATAATGAAAAACGAAGGACACCAGTGAGGAGCGACTTCGAATTACTTCCTCAGATCCTACCGACGTGGAGTGTCCTTGATAGCCGACGTGCGAACTCAAGATTGGAAGTGTGTGGCAGACACGATGAACAGTGACAACACCACCTTCTTCCTCGCGACTCCATCGATGAACGACGAACAAAGGTAAGGGGTTAATGTGTGTTTTACTACTTTCCATTCCATATTCTACGGTTCGGTTGGAATGGAATAATTGCGAAGGTTGTAGAAAAATTTATGTTCATATGTCTTACTTGTTGATGAGCCAAGTGTTACCACCCTAAACGCAGAGGGTACGGGCCAAACAAACATGGCCTGACCCCTCCTTCGTTCTTGTTTGTGATGATCCTCGGCATGGAGACCTAAAAACGAAGCAATGTTGTAGTTTACAAAGGAAACAGGAAAATTTGGTGCTTCTCGCGACCTCTGCGAATCGCGCCTCACCCCGGCTGTGTTGCGCTCCGGGTCGAACTGTGGCCCTCCGGTTGAGCCGCCCTGGCTACGCCGTCCGCCGGCCGAACCGGCCGAGCCACCCCCGCCTGCACCACCATCATCTTGCATGGAAGCCCACCATCCTTCCCATGCCACCCGGATCCCGGCCGCCACAGAACATCTGTGTGCCCCGTCCGACCCCCGCCAGCCTGTGCCAAACCCCACCTACCCGGCCGCTTCCCGTCTCCCAGTCGCCAGGCCAAACAAGCTTCCACACAACTGAACCAGTTCCCTAGCCGTACTGGCCTCCTAATCTATCCCGCATCCCCCCTCGTAGCACCCTAGCCAAACCGGCCCGGTCGTGCCCTCCGTGCCGAGCAACGTCGGGCCACACCCTCGCAGCACCCTGGGCCGAACTAGCCCCAAGCCCTGGCCGAACCGCCCACTAGGATGGGCCCAGTGTGCTGGACCGAACCTAATAGGCTAGACCTCCCAATGGGCCTGGCCAGACCTAACTGGACTGACTGGGTCGACCAAGACCAGGTTGGTCCGACCGGGTCGGACAAGACCCGAGCCCACTACCGACCCTTTACTTTCATTGGCCATATCATTGGCACCAAAAAACTATTTGACGAACTATCAGCAGCACTGGTATTCTTCGATCGCGATGGTCCCTTTGAGTATACCCCAATAGAGTATGGGGTAAAGTAGAGATATATTCAGGTTGGATCATGGAAAATCCAACTTGGCCCCTGGGACTAAAAGGCTAATAACTCACAGACCGGGAATCCAATTGATGCGCTGTTTATTGCATTGAGACCCCTATGATGTGGTAGACCATTGAGATACATCTATGTGGGACTTCGTGACTATTGTAGTATTGACTTGTAGCTCATGGAGAGGATCCCCCTAGAGACAAGTGAGCATAGTGCGGAGACCTAGTAGCTGGATGAGTCCTGACGACTGCTGAACGATTCGACTCGGAGTGATTTGACAAGCCCAGTGGGAAGCACCTTGGTGTCGTGGCAGTCCCACAGTGGGGAACGCCTTGGTGTCAAGACAGCCCCACAGTACTCGATTTGAGGAGTACCTCAGCAGTCTATGGGGGGGAGCGTCGTGGTGACGTTGCAGACCCACGGTGGGGAGCGTCATGGTGATGCAGCAAACCCACGGTACTCGACAGGAGGAGTACCTCAGTAGTCCAAGGTTAATGGGAAGTGACTTAGTGATGCATAAGTCCCACTGTACTCAATAGAGGAAGAGTTATCCAACATTTGAGGTTTTGACAGTGTGACTGGGGATGTTACTTGATACTACCCCTAGAATAAAATCCTCGTTTGAGCTGAGTCAGTAACATCTATGTTTACCTCATTATTGGGATTGATTACTTGATAAATAAGGTATTTGTATGGGCATATAACTAAGTAGGATTATCTATTGATTTCATAGTTATTTTATACTTGTTGGAATTGTGAGGCCATGAGGGTCTTGGGTTCCCTACTGAGTATCGTTATACTCACTCCTGTATGGGCTATGCTCACACCTCGTTGTGTTGGATGTAGACGACAGACAGTGCTGACCGAGGCTGAGTATACCAGGATTGGACGGTACTCGTAGGTGGACCACACGGTGTGACGGTACACAGAGGAGACGGACGGACGTGGAGTGATGTGGTGCCTATCTATACCTACCCTTTAGGTAGGATTTCTCGGTGGATGATCCATGAGCTATTTTTCCTTTTTTTACAATACTTGTACTTTCAGTTTCCTTGTACTTTATAGTTGGGATTGTATTTTAGACCCCTTTTTACTTTTTAATACTCATTTTGTATGAAGTTTTATTTAGTATTTTGTTTCTAGCTCGTACCCAATTGTGTGTGTTTTCATGTTATAAGGAAAATTACTTCCCGGTTTAGGGATTTACACCTTTTTTTCTAGTCACCAGCCCTTGTCCTATGGAAGGCGGGCTTTGGGTGGTCCTGGAAGGGGCCCTAGGGGACGAGTCATAACAAATTGGTATAAGAGGTGACGATTCTACCGTAGAACTTATAACACTGATAATTTCTATGAAGCAATAGTGTTAAGGGTACTGAGTGTGGATTTCATTTTAGGCAGCCCCATGTTGGTGTGGAGTCCGGCATATCAATACACCAGGACCCATACTACTAATTTCTGACTGAGTGCACAAAAAAACTGATTATGTGTGTGTTTTCAAAAGTTTTCTTTAAGTCATCCTAACCAGGTCAGCTCACCAGGTATAATCATTGACCGTGTCACATCTATTTTATTCTGGATGCCTCCCCATAGACGACCAGCTAGATCCCTGAGAGTTGTATACACAGATAGCCCCCCGAGCACCGAGGCCTTGGTGCATGGCCCTTTTCTAGTGGAGGCACCAGCGGTACCACTCCCCATTGGGCCACTGATGCCACCAGCCCCAGCCGTAGATGATGAATTCCTCTAGAGCATGTTTCATGAGTTCCAGTGCCATAGGCCGCCCAGGTTCAGGGGAGAGATGGACCTGCAGGCAGCTGAGGATTGGCTGGAGGTTGTGGTGAGAGTCTTGAGACTGGTAGGGACCCCAGATGAACTTATGGTGATCCTTGCCTCAGGTCTCCTTCAGGAAGCAGCAGGAAGATGGTGGAGCCTAATTCTCCAGGTTCATGAAGGGGCGAAACTACTCTCGGAAGACTTTAAGAGCCTATTTTGTGTGGAGATTGTCCCATCCACCCTATGTGTATTGCGAATACAGGAGCTACTTCCCCTAAAGCAGGGCAACATGACGGTGGCACAATACTCAGTGAGGTTCACCAACCTATCATGTTACTCCACATATATGATATGGGACCCATTCATCAGGGCTCAGACCTTCGAGCAGGGGCTCAGGTGAGAGGTCATGGCTTGGATGATCTCCTTAAGAATCCCGACGCAGGAAGGGGTGTTGGAGCAAGCCATATTAGTGGACTGTTTCTTTTCTGAGCAGTCTTCAGCATCAAGACCCACCACTAGCTGACATGTTGTGGATTCTTCTATAGCTGGCAGTAGACAAATGTCACAGAGGTCCAAGAGGACCATACCTATGGGTGGACGACTGCATGACTTAGGATCGATTGGGCCGGGCACCCGGGGCAGAGACATACATTCCATGAGAGGGTAGTGTTTCACATGCGGCGGGCAGGGACACATGGATCATGACTGTCCGACCAGTCGTTCGGGTGATCAGCAGACAGTTGAAGGACATCCTAGGTAGAGACAATGATTTGATCGAGGTGGTCCGCAAGGAGCAGGTGGACGTGGCAGAGGAGCTGGCTGTGCAGCTGGCGGTGGATGACGTTCCAAGGTGTTACTGCCACCACCACCAGGAGGTCCACCCCGACCGAAGCGAGCAGGTGGACAGGGGATTGCTCAGCTCCAGGAAGCTGAGGCTTACGATCATGGCACTCCGGAGATGATTCGAGGTATGGGCTTTGTCTACTCCACCTTATCTTTAGTTCATATAGACATAGGTGTGAGTCACTCTTTCATTACCTCTTCCATCGTTCAGAGCTCAGAGATTCTGATGGAGCCGTTGGCTCGATCCTTACGGATAGAGACTCCTATGGGAGCATACTCGACGATTACACACTAGTGCCGACAGTTTGAGCTTACTCTAGGAGGATAGAGCTTCGGCTCCAATCTCCTAGTAGCGGGGTCGAGGCCTTACAATGTCATCTTGGGTATGGGCTGGTTATCTAAAATCCATTCTTATATCGACTGTATTAGTCTCAATGTTTGGTGTGTCCACACAGATGGGACCAGGTTCACCTTCACCAACAAGAAGGGATCCTTTTCAGAACAAAACAGACTTACTTGGAAGAGGGTGTATCCGATCACTCAATAGTTGGCCAGCCTTAACCTCAAAGTAGTTGATGTGGGGAGTCTGAGCTACCCTGTAGTGGTGGATCGGTAAGCGGATGTTTCCTCATATGATGTTGCGGGACTAACTCCTTATAGAGAGGTGGAATTATACATTGACATGTACCCTGAGACGGCACCTATATCTACACCAGAGTATCGGATGACTCCAGCAGAGCTTCGCGAGCTGCGGGTATAGCTAGAGGACTTGCATGAGAAGGGACTCATCAAGCCTTATGTTTCTCCCTTGGCAGCCATGATTCTATTCACCAAGAAGTCGGATGGGACCTTTAGGCTTTGTTTCGGCTATGTTCTCATAAACCAGGTGACTGTGTAGAACAAGTACCCACTCCAAAGGATTGACGACCTCTTTGATCATTTTATGGGAACACGGTGGTTCTCGAAGATAGAACTCAAATCAGGCTATCACTATCTTAGAGTTTGTGATGAGGATGTGCAGAAGATGGTTCTCAGATGTATGTACGGCCACTACGATTTCTTCGTTATTCCTTTCAGTGTATCCAATGCTCCAGCAGTGTTCATGGGACTCATGAATAGGATTTTCCAGCCTTACCTTGATCGGTTTTTCATAGTCTTCATTGATGACATTCTAATATACTCCACTACTGTGGAGGAGAATGACTACCATTTGCAAGTATTACTGGACACACTCTAAGATCACTAGCTTTATGGTAAGATCTCTAAGTTCCAATTTTGGATCCAAGAGCTTCACTTCTTTGGACTCTTCATCTCAGAGTCTGGAGTTGTGGTGGATCTAGCGAAGATTGAGGTGGTACTTTCTTGGGAGACACCCAGGAGTGTGACAGAGGTATAACGTTTCTTGTTTTTTCCTGGTTACTACCAGAGGATCATTCCAGACTTCTCCAGATTTGCATCACCACTACCAGCCTTGATGAAGAAGGGGAAACCCTTCGTGTGGTCGGAGAGATTCCAGTAGAGCTTGTTGGAGATGAGGTAGAGGCTGACTAGTGCCCCCATCTTAAGGCTTCCAGAGGAAGGTGTAGGGTACGTAGTCTACTGTGACGCATCACGAACCAGACTTGGGTGTGTCCTAGTGCAGCTATGAGCAGTGCTCGCGTATATTTATCAGCAGCTGAGATAACATGATCAGAACTATGTTATCCATGACCTGGAGTTAGCAGCAATGGTATTCTCCTTGATGATGTGGTGACATTGTCTTATGGGAGAACGTTTTACCATGTACTCTGATCAAAAGAGTCTCAGGTATATCTTCTCTCAGAATGACCTCAACCTGAGACAATGTTAATGGATTGAGTTCCTCCAGGACTATGACTTCTAGATAGTCTATACTCCTGGAAAGGGTAATGTTGTAGTAGATACACTCAGCAGAATATCTATTATAAGGTTGCAAGGTGAGGCGACGGATCAGATGTCCACTTTGCAGATATCATGGGTGGATAGAGATGGAGCATCTTTCCTTTAGTCACTTACAGTCACTCCCCCACTTCTTTAGCGTGTCATGGAGGCACATCATGGGGATGCTGACTATGAGACATGATGTGCTCACATATCCATAGGGCAAGAACCTAATGGATTTTCTGAAGGTGAGGAGAACGTCATCCTCTTCAGAGTATGTACTATGGTAGAAGTGTTACTTCCGGAGGAAGAGTTTAGGGACATCCACACATCCCCTTTAGCGGTACATCCAAGAGTGGAGAAGATGTACCAGGACCTTCGACGACAGCACTGTTGTCCAGGTATGAGGAAGGCAGTAGCAGAGTTTGTCTCTTGAGGCCTCACTTGTCATCAAGTGAAGGCGGAGCACCAGGTACCAGCATGCTTGCTTCCACCTTTAGAGGTCCCAGACTGGAAGTGGGATGGGATATCCATGGAATTCATGATCGGACATTCACGTACATCCAGGGGTCACGAAACGATTTGGGTGATCGTTGATCAACTCACCATGTAGGCCCACTTCCTACCGATCAAAGAGCACGGTTCAGTAGAGAGCGTGAGATGCCTCTATGTGAAGGAGATTGTGCAGATACATGGAGTACCTTCATCTATTGTCTCCGATCATGAAGCATGGTTTACATCCCGGCTATGGAATGGGTTGCATGAGGCTTTTAGGACACCGCTTCATCCGAGAACTGCCTTCCATCCTCAGACGGATGTCCATACTGAGCAGACCATTCAGACCCTCGAGGACTTGATGTGTGATTGTGTCCTCAACTTCAGTCACAGCGGGGAGGATCACTTACCTTTGGTGGAGTTTTCATACAAAAACAGCTATCACTCCACCATAGGAATGGAACCTTTTGAGGCATTTTACAGACGACCTTGCAGATCACCTTTGTGTTGGACTGACCCTGGGGAGTCAATACTAGTGGGACCAGAGATGGTAAGGGCTACCCCAGAGAAGGATAAGATCATCCCAGAGAGGATGAAAACTACACAATGTTGACATAAGTCATATTCTTACAGGAGATGAAGACCTTTGGAATTCAAGGATGGAAACCACGTCTTTCTATGGGTCTCACATTGACGAGGACTACAGAGATTTGGCTGAGGTGGGATGATATCTTCGAGATTCATCAGACAATTTCTAGTCCTCAGTAGAGGTGATGAGGTGGATTACCAATTAGATCTTCCATCTCAATTGCACCGAGTGCACACCGTCTTCCACATATCTCAACTGAGGAGATACGTGCACGACCCTTCTCACATCGTCGTCCATGGAGAGAAGAATGACGAAAATGGGGCGACTTTCAAGGAGGCTCAAGTGGAGATTGAATATTGATAGAAGCAGGTCCTACGTGGACAGTCGATACCTCTAGTTCACGTTCACTGGCAGCAAGGGATCCTCTAGGAGAGCACATGTGAATGGGAGGCTGAGATGCATGCTCAGTACCACCACTTGTTCCCATAGTTTGAGTTATAGCTTACGGGGACATAACTCCCTAAGGTGGAGAGAATGTAATGTCCCAGAAATTTAGTGGAAATTTTTTTCCAAAATACATTGGTATTTTACGAGTCCGTGAAAATTGACGGTGCATGATTCCGAGCACCGGTGTGTCCACAATCAATTTCTGAATTTTATTTTGGGTACGTTCAGTAAACATACGAGCAGGTTTTTATAACTTTTGAACCATTGCATGGAATTGAATTCTGAGGGCACTGTTGAACTCGGCGCGCAGATATTCTCTTCTAGAGACATTCACTTCGATGGCAGTGAGTTGAGAATAAAAGTTAGTTTTTGGGTTTTCATGGAATGTAATAAAATAATGTGAGCTTCACTTTATTTTTATTTAAGCTCCCATGTGGGTGTTTGGAGGTGGGTCCCATTGGATCTATAACCTCCTTGTGGAGGTTGGATGTTAGAGGTGGGACCACCACACCATAACCTCCCTAGAGGGGTTATGGTGGTGGGGCCCACCAGAACCTAACCTCTAGCGAGAGGTTACAACATGGGGACCACACATGACTAAACCTGTAACATCCCAGGTAAATGAAGAATAAGAGATTTTTATATTTATTAATATTTTTTAATTAAATATTAGTTTTAATTTAAAGGGCTTTCTATGTTTGATAGCATACCTGATACGCAACAACGAGTTTCTTTGAAATCTTACATTGCACACTAATAATATAATATTATTATTTTAAATGGTAGTTAACTACTAGCCATTGTATTGGCGGGAATAAAAAAACTAACTATAATATGATTATACATGATTGTTAAATGTATATAAATTTATCCAATAATATTTAGAGGCTTAAAATATGAATGAATCTATTTTTAAGCATAATTAACATTTGAAGGTCGATTTACCACCTTTTAAGGGAGAACCCCCATTAAATATCGTTTTGGTCATTTTAATGAATTCTATTTGACCAAATAAAATATTTCTTTAGAATGGGGACATCAAAATTTACTTTGTGTAAATTTTTGGAATTTTTCCGATAAAGTTCATTTTTAATGAATAGTGAAAATATTGTATTTTAATTCAAAGGTGATTTTTAATATAATTTATTTATATTGTTATATTATCTTTTTATTTGGTTTTAAAGTGAAATTATAATATATTTTTACCATTTAATCAAATTTTGGTCATTGTAATTAATTTCACTTTGAAATTGGACATAAACAAAGGTCAAACTTCTGATAGTTATTGTTTCTTAAAAAATGTTATTTGTTTTAACAACATGAATTAATTTTAAGGTTAATAAATTCCACTTTTATGTTTTTAATTTGGTAAAATAGACATCATTTTTTAATTTGGAATATCAAATAATTATTGGGCTGAATTTTTGGTATTCTTCTGAAAAATATCAATTTTTTATGAATAGTGAATCCACATAGTAGTAGTTAAAAAAACTGAATTTTTCATAAAAATTAAATTTTACCACATATGTGAATTGAACTTCAAAACTCCGACATACATTGTTGTTATTAGGTAGTCAAATTTGGTTCAATAATATGAAAATAATTTTTGGTGAATAGTATCTTTTGACAATTATTTACATCAGTTAAAGGTAAATTAGGTTTTTCAATGTAAAAGAATATTATAATAATTCATAATTACCTTAACACTTTTCTTAACCTTATTTAATGAGTAATGGACGACCAAAGGCATCCTTTGGTCGATTTGGGGACCCTATGGAGCCACCTGGTAGTGATATTGACACTTTAGATTAATTAATTTAATGTAAAGGAAAAATTGACCTAAACAAAATTGTTTTTGTAAATTAATTTTTATATGGTGTTATATAAATTGTATTTTCAACAATAAATATTCCTTGTAAATCTAAAAATATTTCCTACATCATGATATTTTTTATAATTTTTAGACATGAAATAAATTAAATTATTTATGACACAATAATGATGCAATATTTACCTCATTAATAAATGATTTAAATAAATAAGATTATAATGATTAAAATATTATCCAAAACATGTCCAATTATGATTGGATGATTTTATTTCGACCATGATTCATCTTATATTCGACTATAATGATTATTTGTCCTTTAGAAACTGAATAGAATTATATCATAAAATAATATTTTCACACTTTCCTAAAGAGCCCCTCCTCCCCCTTATAAAAGGAGACCACTTCTAACTAGTTCCTATCACCTATCAAGACATTTGTCTCATCCAAACTCTACCCAATTAAGCTCCCTACATCTATCACCTCCTCCTAGAAGCCTTACCTTAGGCATTAGGCACTTCAAGAAGTCATTTGGTTCAAACCAAATAGAGTTACCCAAATTAAATTTAACGGTTTCTCTTAAATTTTTTCTTTTATTTTACTTCTATAACCCCTAAACTATTTTTATTCATTTCTTTTGAAACAACACCACTATCCTCAATATAGTAGGATGTTTTTATTAGAATTATTCAAACTACACTTACACACACCTTTATCTAATGGATGAAGAACATAATGTTTCTGTGGATGGAAAACTAACACCTCGCGAAACGATGATTGTTCAAATATCTCCAACAACCTCTCATGGTGGCCATTATGATGGAAATGTATTTGAATATGATATATATATTATGTTTATTTTTTCTTTATGCATCTTTATTTTCTATTTATAGCATGCCTTTATGGTTTCCATTATCGGTAAATGCGATAATCTCATTAGGGGAAGTGCAGACTACCACCCCCTCAATGTGATATGACTCGTTAATTCCATATGTGAGATGTATAATGGATGGATTTAATGATATTATAAATGATATTATATGTGAAATTATACTAGAATTATACATATACCTATGTATCATTATTTTTTAATTCTGTTAAAATAAGAAATAGAAATGAAAGTAGCGTTCATGCGTACGTACGGCTTACCGTCTCCATGAACGGTGCATTTCATTTCTTACCTCTATATGTTATTTTCTATTA
The DNA here is from genome assembly GCA_963277665.1 of Viscum album. Taxonomy (NCBI): domain Eukaryota; kingdom Viridiplantae; phylum Streptophyta; class Magnoliopsida; order Santalales; family Viscaceae; genus Viscum; species Viscum album. The sequence goes on along the minus strand of OY728119.1, from coordinate 2,109,887,397 downwards.
TAAATATATGTATATGCTGAATATATATTATATATATAATATTCAAATCATAAATATAATTCTGGATATAATAAACCTTTGACCACATGAACAACATGTGATTATAAGAAGTCTATTCTTGACTCAAGTACCAAATATCGACAAAATAAACATTATTAACTTAAATGATTACATAATGTTTATAATAGGGTAATAAGTTTTATAAAAGGAATAATAAACCTGAAAAAGGTTCTTAAAGAAGTTTAAATTAACTTATGTTTATTATTCAAGATATTTAAGAATGAACGAGTCAAGTCGGAAACAAGGTAAGGGACTTCATCTCAATCTCCTTTCATTGAGGCATATTTTGTTTTAATAAACTACATTCTTTTATAAGATGTATGAACACCATTGACTTTAAAAGGGAATATTTTTCTATGAATCGTAATACTAAATGACAAAAAGGAATGTTTCTTCTAATGTAACCGGTGACAATGATCTTTCCACCCCCGCGAGTATTATTTGATCTTTGGCTTCCTCAAAAATACATAATGTTTTTAAAAGAAAATAAATACCATATAAAATTCTATGTATTTTGGTATTTAAAATGGTTTTGATAATGGATTTTTTATGTCAATATATTTAAGTGCAATATTGTGATTGAAACGTGGAAATGTTTTCTTTCCTTTATATTTGTTTTATATCTTATGATTTTATAATGGTACTTGGACATTTGACGGGTGGTTACGTGATAAACCAATTGACAGGTGGTGCCTTGAATACCAGGATGGATGGTTATGTTATAACCTCCAATGCATTGGGTATGGAAGTCGGTCATATGGCTATTTCATTTAGTGATATGCGTGGAAGTCGACCGTATAGTTATTGCATTTAAGTATGTTTATGTCCAAAGTTACATTTATATATTATGTGTTATTTATTTGGGTTTTATGTTATTATTTTGGTTAAAAAAGGGTAAGTAATGATCTTTTATTTTTTGAAGAGTATTTACTACTTCATAAAGGTTAAAAGTGATACTTATGATTAAGTATTCATCGTTTACTTTTTGTTTTGAAAAACTAATAGTTTCCTTATTTTTGTATCCCTTACTGATCTTTTTATTCCCATCCCGAGTTTTGAAATGTTTTTCACAGGACATAAAGTAGAATAGGGTCAAGGATGGGATCAGGGAAAATTCATTCCATCTAAAATATGGAACTAGACATGACTCTTGTTTTCAAAGAGTTTTAACTTTATGAAAAAAAAATGGAAACTGAGAAGAAGTTTCTACTTTGTAATATTTTTCAATGTAAATGTTATGGACTAACTCTCTAAAACTCTAAACTTGTAAATATCCTCAATTTTAATAATTCATTTAATCCAAGATTATGTAATGTTTTAAAGCTAGGTCCTTATAGTGGATATCAAAGGTCGGTTTAGTCAACTTATGGAGTTAGAATATTGTTAAATTAATATCCATAAAGTAATTTATGTTAATATTGAAATTTTATAGCATTTCTAGATTACCATGTTGCTTTGCCTAAGATATTTCTATGTTCAGAATGGTTTTTTCACAGTGGAAATAGGGAAGCTGTGTTAGGGCGACATCAGGAGGAAGACAACCTTCCAAATCAGCAACCTCAGATGGTCGGAATCGGAACTAAATAGGTTGTTGCAGTGATGGCATAGTTGACAAAGGCTATAAATGGTGGTGGTATCCATGAACGAGATCATCCAGATCAACCACAGAGGAACATGTCAATAGTGGAACATTTCATGAGGAAACATCCCCCATCATTCCGAGGATCATCTGACCCTGTGCTAGCTGAAGGGTTGATTAAAGAACTGGAGAGGATTTTTCATGTCATGGTGTGTTAAGAACATCAGAAGGTTAGTCTTGCTATATATCATTTTGAAGGTGAAGCTAATTAGTGGGGGTTGATGGTGAAAATATCATTGATAGTGAGGAGATTGATGCTCTTTGTTGGGATGAATTCAAAGGTATGTGTCTTGAGAAATATTTTCCTAATGTGGTTCATCCTAGGATGGAAAAACAATTCCTAGAATTGAGGCCAGAGGATGACTCAGTGGATGCTTATTAAGAAAAGTTCACTTGACAGGCAAGGTATGCATCAAATTTATTCTGAGATCTTGATAGTAAGATAAATCAATGTTACTCAGGACTAAAGCCATGATATCAAAGAGTGTTAGCCTCTCATGATTTAAAAAGTTATGAAAACCTTGTTCGATGTGTGGAGAAGGTGGAAATAGAGTCTACAGATGATCAGGTGTTCTTTAAAAAACAACGAAAGAAGAGGTCCAGTTGGAAGGAAAATGGGAAGAATTCATCAAAGCATCCTAGAGGTAAAAAAACTAAATATCCATCTTGTGAGAAGTGTGGTAAAAAATCATCTTGTGGAATTTTTATCAATGTTTGGAAAGTGTTGTCGGTGTGGTAAATATTGTCATATTGCTCTTAACTATAAGGAAGATGATCAAGAAGGCAATGAAAAGACATCGGTAATATGTTTTAAGTGTAATGAAATGGGTCATTATGAAAATGAGTGTCCACCGAAGAACTAAACTAAGTAAAAGCAGCTAGACTACAAGAAGAAAGGGGTGGTGAAATGCTTTGAAACAACTTCACCAGATGTTGGGCCATCAAATTAAGTAGTATCAGGTAAACTGTTTGTTTGTTCATATTATGCCAATGTGTTGTTTGATTCAGGGTATACCCACACTTTCATTTCTGAGAAGTTTTCTTGTAAATTAGGTATTCCATCTCAAGATTTGAATAGAGAAAATACGGTAAAAACACCAAGATGAAATGTTGAGTCAAAAAAATAAGAACATTCTTGTCCTTGTGTGTAGAAAGAACCCACCTGCAAACCTTATTGTTTTTCCTCTATTAGAGTTTGATATTATTTTGGTCATGGATTGGATTTATGTTTATCATGATGATATTGAATGTTGAGATAAAGAGGTTTCTTTTCAAAATGATTTACAGTTTGTGTACAAGAATGAACCCTTTCTTTTGATAAAATATCAGGAAGCTGAGAAACTAGTAAAAAATGTAAATGAATGTTACCTTTGTCATATTGTTGAAAATATAGGAACTCTTCAAATTAATGATGTGCCAGTGGTAAATGAGTACCTTGATGTATTTCCTGATGAGTTTCCTGGCATTATACTTGATCAAGAAGTTGAATTTACTATTGACTTAGTTCCTGATGCTAAGACAATTTCAAGACCCCCTTATAAAATGGCTTAACTTGAACTTTTAGAGTTAAAGAAGCAATTGCAGGAGTTATTAGACAAAGGTTTCATTCAACTGAGTACATCACCATAGGGTTCCCCTATATTGGTTGTTAAAAAGAAACATGGTTCAATGAGACTTTGAATTGATTATTGATCATTTAATAACATAATTGATATGAATAAGTATCTTTTTCCTCATATCGATGATTTGTCTTATCTGCTCCAGAGAGCTCTATATTTTTTTGAATATTGATTCGAGATCAGGGTACAATTAGTTGAAAGTAAAGGAAGAATACATTTCAAAGACAGCATTTCATACTATATATGGCCATTATGAATTTGTAGTTATGTCTTTTTTTAACCAATACCCCTGCTGTATTCATGGATCTTATGAATATAATTTTCCATGAGTTCTTGGAAAAGATTGTAGTTGTGTTCATTTATGATATTTTGGTTTATTCCAAAAGTAAATAGGAGCATGAAATTGATTTAAGGGTCATCTTTAAAACCTTAAAAGAAAATAAACTTTATGGGAAATTCAGAATATGTGAGTTTTGGTTACAATAAATTTCTTACCTTGGTCACTTTGTTTCAATAAATGGCATAACTGTAGACCCTGCTAAAACAAAAGTTGTTGAAGAAAGGATAAGACCCACAAATATATCTGAGATTCATTGTTTTCTTGGTTTGGTAGGTTATTACCAGAGTTTTGTTTAAAATTTTGCACAGTTATCTAGTCCAATGACTAAGTTAACTCGAATTTTTTTTAAGTTTGTCTGGACAAAAGAATGTGATGATCGTTTTCATGAATTGAAAAGTAGATTGGTGAATGCTCTAGTTTTGGCACTGCCATCCAGAAATGGTGAGTTTGTTATCTATAGTGATGCTTTGTTGAAAATACTGGGTTGTGTCCTAATGTATAATGATCAGGTAATTGCTTATGCTTCACGTCAGTTGAAACCACATCAGTTAAATTACCCTACACATGATTTGGAATTAGCTACTATTGTTTTTTATTTTAAAATTTGGAGCCATCATTTGTATGTATTGAAGTGTGAAATATATACTATTCATAGATGTTTAAGTATATATTCACTCAAAAATAATTGAACATGAGACAGTGGAGATGGATAGAAATAATCAAGTATTATGATTGCACGATCCATTACCATTCGAGAAAAGAAAATAATGTGGCTGATTCTTTCAGTAGAAAAATTAATGCTTCATTAACCATGTTACATTTGGAATAAGATCCTTTGGTATTTGATTTGATAAAATTTGGCATAGAAATTGTTGGCGCAGAAAATGTTTCTGTTTTTTTTAGGCATCAGTGAAATCATATCTATGTGACAGAATAAATCAAGTGCAGAAAGGGGATAGTTAGTTATAGAAAAAGGTATAGTTGGTTAATAAGGGAATGTTTCCTGAATTTAACATTGATAATGATTGTGTTTTGAGGTTTGGAAAGAGATTTTGTTTGCCTTGTGATTCACAGTTGATGAATGAGTTGTTATGTGAAGCTCATAGTTCTCTGTTTTCAGTTCATCTAGGTATTACTAATATGTAGAGAGATATTAGGGAGTATTATTGGTGGGATGGAATGAAAAGTGATATTGTTAATTTTACTATGAAGTGTTTGACTTTTCAGCGGGTTAAAGAAGAGAGACAGTTACCAAAAGGAATGCTTCAGCCTTTACCAGTGCCAGAGTGGAAATTGGAAAATACATCAGTGGACTTTGTTGTGGAATTACCAAAGACATATCGAGGTAATAATGAAATATGGGTTATTGTTGATCAACTAACTAAATCTGCTCATTTCCTTCCCATTCAAGATACTTTCTCTCTAGATCAACTTTCTTGATTTTATATTAAAGAGATAGTCAAGTTGCATGGAGTTCCCCTCCCCATTGTATCTGATTATGATCCCAGGATTACTTTTAACTTTTGGAAAGACCTTCAGAATTCATTGGGTTCTGAATTAAATTTTAGTACAAGTTTTCATTCTCAATCAGATGAGCTGTCAGAACGAACAATTCAGACCTTGGAGGATATTATCCGTGGTTGTTCACTAGATTATCAAGGAAGTTGGGACCAAAATCTTTCTTAGGTTTAATTTTCTTATAATAATTGTTTTCATTCGAGTATAAAGATGGCTCCATTTGAGGAATTATATGAAAGCGTTGTCAAACTACAGCTTTTTGGGATGATGTAGGTGAAAGGAAGATGATGGGACAAGAGTTGGTAGAGGATATGGCAGAGAAAGTTCATTTGATTCAGAAGCACATGAGAACAGCTCAGAGTAGATAGAAAAGTTTTGTAGATAACCAGAGGAAGGATCTTTATTTTGTGGAAAGTGATCATGTCTTTCTCAATGTTTCTCTATGGAAAAGTGTGATGCATTTTGGTAAGAAAGGAAAGTTGAGTCTGAGGTTCATTGGACCTTATGAAATTCTGGAGAAAGTTTGAATAGTGGCATACATAGTGGCTTTACATATAATTTTTTTTCCAGGTACGCAATGTTTTTCATGTTTCGATGTTGAGAATGTATATTCCAAATCCATCTAATGTTTTGATCCTATAGGTAGTTCTGTTGGAAGAGAATCTCTCTTATAAAGAACAACCAGTTTAGATTCTTGAATGTAGAGAGCAAGTGTTGTAGAATAAGTTAATTCACTAGGTAAAGGTTTTGTGGAAAAACCATATGATTGAAGATGCAAAATGGGAATCTGAAAATGATATGAGGGATATATACCCCCACTTATTTTGATAAGTGAATAAAAATTTCAAGGACACAATTTTCAAAAGGGGGGAAGGATGTAACATCCTAGGCAAATGATGAATAAGAGATTTTCATATTTATTATATTTTTTTAATTAAATATTAGTTTTAATTTAAAGGGTTTTATTTGTTCGATAGTGTACCTGATATGCAACAATGAGTTTCGTTGAAATCTTACGTTGCACACAAATTATATACTATTATTATTTTAAATGGTAGTTAGCTCCTAGCTGTTATATTGACGGGAATTAACAAAACTAACTACAATATTATTATACGTGATTGTTAAATGTATTTATATTTATACAATAAAAGTTAGAGGATTAAAATGTGAATAAATCTAATTTTAAACATAATTTACATTAAAAGGTTGATTTACCTCCTTTTAAGGGAGAAACCTCTTTAAATATAATTTCAGTCATTTCAATGCATTCTATTTGACCAAATGAATTCCTTCTTTAGAATGGGAACATCAAAATTTACTTTGTGTCAATTTTTGGGATTTTTCCGATAAAGTTCATTTTTTAATGAATAGTGAAAATATTGTATTTTAATTCAAAAGTGACTTTTAATCTAATTTATTTATATGGTTAGGTTATCCTTTTAATTGGTTTTAAAGTTTAATTAGAATATATTTTCACCATTTCATCCAATTTTGGTCATCGGAATTAATTTCACTTTGAAATTGGACATAAACATGTGTCAATCTTTTGATAGTTATTGTTTCTTAAAAACACGCTATTTGTTTTAACAATGGGAATTAATTTTAAAAATAATTAATTCCAATTCCATGTTTTGAATTTTTCTAAAATATACATCATTTTTTAATTTGGAATATCAAATAATTCTTAGTCTGAATGTTTGGTATTTTTCTTAAAAACACCAATTTTTGATGAATAGTGAAACAACTTAGCAGTAGTTCAAAAAAACAGACATTTTCATTTATATAAAATTTTACCACATCTTTGAATTTTGTTTCAAAAATCCAACATAGATTATTGTTATTAGGTAGTAAAATTTGGTTCAATTTGATGAGAATAATTTTTGGTGGAGAGTATCTTTTGACTTTTATTTACCGCAATTAATGCTAAATAAAGTAATTCAAGGTAAAAATAATAATATAATAATTAAAAATTACCTTAAATTTTGTCCTAACCTTATTGGATGAGTAATGGCCGACCAAGGGAATCCTTTTGTCGATTTTGGGACCCTATGAATCCACTTCGGAGTGATATTGACACTTTAGATTAATTAATTTTATGTAATGGTAAAATGGATATAAACAAACATCTTTTAGTAAATTAATTTTTATATAGTGTTATATAAATTTAATTTACGACTATAATTATTCATTGAAAATCTAAATATCTTTCATACATCATGGTTTTTTTTATAATTTTTATATATCGAATAAATTAAATTACTTAAGACACAATAAGGATGCAGTATTTACCTCATTAATAAATGATTTAAATACGTAAGATTATAATGATTAAAATATTATCCAAAACATGTCCAATTTTGATTTGATGATTTTATGTCGACCATGATTCATCTTATATTCGACTATAATTATTTTTGGACCTTTATAAATCGAATATCATTATATAAGAAAATAATATTTTCACAATTTCCTAAAGAGCCCCTCCTCCCCCTTATAGAAGGAGACCATTTATAACCAAATCATCACACCTCTCAAGCCATTTGGTTCGTCCAAAATATGCCCATTTAAGCTCCATACATCCCTCTCGGCCTCTTAAAACCCTTTACTTAGGCATAAGGCACTTCAAGAAGTCATTTGGTTCAAACCAAAGGGAGTTACCCAAATTAAAGGTAACAGTTCTCTTAAATTGTTTTCTTTTATTTTACTTCTACAACCCCTAAACTCTTTTTATTAATTTCATTTTTAAAAACACCAGTATCCTTAATATACTAGGATGTTGTTATGATATGGATTCTAACTGAACTTACACACACCTCCATCTAATGGATGAATAACATAATGTTTCTGTGGATGGAAAACAAATGCCTCATGAAACGATGATTGTTCAAATATCTCCAACCGCCTCTCATGATGGCCATTATGATGGAACTGTATTTATATATGATATATATATTATGTTTATGTTTTCGGTATGCTTCTTTATTTTCCATTTATAGCATGCCTTTAGTGTTTCCATTATGGGTAAACGCAATAATCTCATTAGAGGAAGTGAGGACTACCGCCCCCTCAAAGTGATATGACTCGTTAATGCCATATGTGGGACGTATAAAGGATGGATTTAATGATATTATATATGATATTAAATATGAAATTATAATTGAATTATAAATATACATTATTATCATTATGTTTAAATTCCATTAAAATAAGAAATAGAAATGAAAGTAGCGTTCATGCGTACATACGACTTACCGTCTCCATGAACGGTGCATTTCATTTCTTACCTCTAAATGTTATGTACTATTATAAATACATGTATATGGTGGATATATATGATATATATGATATCTAAATCATGAATATCATTCTGTATATAATGAAACTTTGACCACATGAACAACATGTGATTATAAGAAGTCCATTTTGGACTCAAGTACTAAATATCGACAAAAAAATTATTAACTTAAATGATTACATAAAATTTATAACATGTTAATAAGTAATATAAAAGAAATAATAAACTTAAAAAATATTTTTAAGCAAGTAGAAATTAACTTATGTTTATTATTCATGAGATTAATGAATGAACGGGTCAAGTAAGACACAAGGTAAGGGACTTCGTCTCAATCTCCTTTCATTGAGGAATATTTTGTTTTGATACATGACTTTCTTTTATAAATTGTATAAGCACCCTTGAATTTTAAAAATGAATATTTTTCTACGAAGTGTTATACTAAATGACAATAAGGAATGTTTCTTTTAATGTAAACATTGACAATGACCTTTTTGCTGTTGTGAGTATTATTTGATCTTTTGCTTCCTCAACAAGCCATAATATTTTTAAAATAAAATAAATACCATATACACTGCTATGTATTTTGGTATTAAAAATTGTTTTGAAAATGGATTTTTTATGTTAGTATATTTAAGTGATATATTTTTATTTAAATGTGGAAATGTTTTTTTCCTTTATATTGGTTTTATGTCTAATGATTTTATAATGGTACTTGTAAATTTGACGGGTGGATACATGATAAACCAAATGACGGGTGGTGTCGTGAATTCCAAGATGGGTGGTTAAGTTATAACGTCCAATTCATTGGGTATGGAAGTCGGCTGTATGGCTATTCCATTTTGTGATATGTGTGGAAGTAGACCATATGGTTAATCCATTTATGTATGTTTATGTACCAAGTTACCTTTATATGTTATGTGCTCTTGATTTGGCATTTACGGTAATATTTTGGTTACAAAAGAGTAAGAAATGATCTTTTATTTAGTGAAGAGTATTTACTACTTCATAAAGGCTAAAAGTGATACGTGTGATTATGTCTTCATGGTTTACTTGTAGTTTTGGAAAACTAACAGTTTCCTTCTTCATGTATCCCTTTCTAAGATTTTTATGCTCATCACATGTTTTGATATGTTTTTCATAGGATATAAAGCGGAATAGGTTCTAGGATGGGATCAAGGAAAATACATGCTATCTAAAACATGGAACTAGACATGACTCTTTTTTTTCAAAGATTTATTAATTTATGAAAAAATGGAAACTGAGTAGAAGTGTCTACTTTTTAATATTTTGCAATGTAATAGTTATGGCCAAACTCTCTAAAACTCCAAACCAGAAAAGATCCTCAATGTGAATTATTCATTTCATTCAAGATTATGTAATGTTTTGAGGTCGGGACCTTATAAAACCCCCATATTAATTGGAGGAGAGGAAAATATCTCGACTCCCCTAATTAATGAGGGGGAGCCCCTTGACCTCCTCTACCTTTAATGGGGCCACCACCACCCCTTTAATTATTTGAGCCAATGTATTATCAATTATGTCAAATCCTTCAGAATAATTAGGTGGATCCAATTAAATTATATAATCCAATTTGAATATTGTTCAAACTAATTAATAAGATATCACAATCTCTTATTTTTTTGGTTGACATTTCTCTTTTTGTGGAACATGGGAGAAGAGTGATAACATCCCAATGATGAACGAAGAATAAAGAATGAAGAACGCTAGTGAGGAGCGACTTTGACTTCTTTCTTTGGATCCTACTAACGTGGATAATCTTCCACAACCAACGTGTGAGCTTTGTATTGGAAGTGTGCGACAGACACGATGAACAACAACAACACCATATTCTTCCCCGTGACTCTATCGACAAATGATGAAAAATGGTTGGGGGTTAATTTGTGTTTTAATACTTTCCTTTACGTATTCTATCCTTCGGTTTGAAAGGAATCTTTGTAGATGTTGTAGAACAATTTATGTTCATCATTATTACTTCTTGATGAGCCAAGTGTTAACACCCTAAATGGAGAGGGTGCGGTCCAAACCAGCATGTCCTAACCCCTCCATCGCTATTTTTTTTATGATCTTCGGCATAGAGACGTTAAAATAAAGCGGTTTTGAAGGAGACAAAGGCGAAAAGAAAATGATGCGCTTCCTGCAGCCTCTATGAACTGCTCCATGCCTCGGCTGCGCTGTGCTCCAGGACGAACCATGGCCCTCCAGCTGAGCCGCCCCATCCTGTGACGCCATCGGATACCCCAACCTCCCACCATCCTACCTGTGCCACCCAGCTCCCGGCCACCGCTGGCCTTCCGTGCGCCCCAGACAAACCCCTCCGGCTCATGCCGGACCGATCCGCGCAGAACCGTGCCAGCCTGGCCACCTCCCGGCTCCCAGCCGCCCGGCTTACCGAGTCTGCACCAGACCGAATTGGCTCCCTGGCCGTGTCGGCCTCCCAAGCCGGCCTGCGGCCCCCCTCGTGGCACCCTGGCCGAACCGGCCTAGCCAAGCCCTCCCGGGCCAAGCCACGCCGTCCCCACCCCCACGATGCTTCGAGCTGAACCAGCCCAATGCCTGGCCCGAACCGCCCATGCGGCCTACTAGGCAGGGCCTAGCAAGCTGGGCCAAACCTAATAGGTTGGTCCGCCCAATGGGTCGGGCCAGACACGAAAGGTAAGACTAGATTGACCCAGACCAGGTCGTCCCAGACTAGGTCGGACCAGGTCGGACCGGACTCGGGTCCACTACCGACCCTTTAGTTTCTTTGGAAATATCTTGGGCATTGAACGTTCATTTGACAAACCATTAACGGTGCTCGTATTCTTCGAGCGTGATGGTCCCTTTGATTATACCCCACTAGAGTTCGGGGTAATGTTGAGATACTGATAGGTTGGATCATGCTCGAATCCAACCAGTACCTCGAGACTAAAAGGATAATAACTCACAGACGGTTTGTCTGATTGAAGCGTCGTCTGTTGCGTTGATACCCCTATGACATGGAGGAACTTTGACAGTTGGATTATCGACCTGTAGCTCATGGAGAGGATCCTCTCTGAGACAAGAGAGAATAGTGTAGAGACCTAGAAGTTGGTTGACACTTGACGACTGATGACCTATTTGACTTAGAGTGATTCGACTTGACCAGTGGGAAGTGACTTGGTGTCACGGAACACCCACAGTTGGGAGCGCCTTGGTGTTGTGGCAGACCCATGGTACTCTTCAGGAGAAGTACCTCAGCATACTACGAGGGGGAGGACCTTGGTGAAACGGAAGACCCATGGTGTGGAACTCCTTAGTGATGCAGCAGACCCATGGTACTTGACAGGAGGAGTACCTCAGCAGTCCAAGGTTACTGGGAAGAGCCTTGGTGACGCAGTATTTCCACTGTACTCGATATAGGAGTTCTCTAGCTGCTGAGGTTTCGACGGTGTGACTGGGGATGTTACTTATTACTACCCCTAGAATAAAATCGTGGTTTGAGATGAATAAGTAACTTTTGTGTTTACCTCATGATTGAGATGGATTACATGATAACTTATGTATATGTATGGGAATATACCTAAGTTGCGTTGTCTGTTGATTTCATACTTTTTGATTTATCCTTATTGGATTTGTGAGACCTTGAGGATCTCGGGGTCCCTACTGAGTATCATTATACTCACCCCTGCAAGATCTATGCCCTCACCTCGTTGTGTTGGATATAGATGAAGGACATCACTGACCTAGGCTGAGTGTACCACGACTAAATAGTACCTAGAGGTGGACCACACTGTGTGATGGTACACAGAGGAGATAGACGATCGTGGAGTGTTGTGGAGGCTATCTATACCAACCCATCAGTAGGATTTCCTGGTGGACTATCCAGGAGTGATTTTCCCTTTTTTCCAATACTTGTACTTTTAGTATCCTTGTACTTTACATCTGGGCTTGTATTTCCAGACACTTTTTACTTTGTAGCACTCCTTTTGTATACAATTTTATTTAATTTTTTGTTTCCAGCTCATACCCTGTTGTATGTGTTTTCAAGTTATAAAGCCAATGCCTTCAAATTTTAGGGATTTATTCCTTTGGTTCAAGTCGATATCCCCTGGCCTATGGAAGGAGGGCATGGGGTAGTCATGGCACAGGCCCCATGGGATGAGTCATAAAAGGGTAATTTTAGTGTTCGTGATTTTTTTTTGTTTTTGGGGAAATATTTTATTCTTTACAAATATTTTTTTATTGAAATTGATTCTATAATAAGAGATGTTTTTCAATAAAATAGGGAAAACTAGTGACTCTATATACAAAAAATGATACCATAATGGTGTATTCTATAGATAAGAAGAAGAAGAACAACTATACTCTTAATGAATGTCAAAATAATAGAGCAAACCATGTCGGGAAAATAAAAAAATATGTGGAAATATGAAAACTGATGAATTTTATCTGCTTTCTAATGTAAATAATCCAATAATTACAATGAGTAAGGCATAATTAAAAAAGATACTCATACTAACAAAAATTCATATATTTGTAAAATAAATGGTAATGTAACCACTAATAGTTTGTTAAATATTATAACCTCAAAAAAAGTTATTTTGGGTTTATAAATAGGTCATAATTGTGTTTATCATATTAAGAAGACGATAAACACATATCATATTCCCATGCTTGTGTTTTGGTATATAATATATAAGTAATTGTATGTGAAGGATGGAAAATGGGAAACCATTGGATTCTTTATTAATTATAAGGCTTAGAGATTCATCTGGAATGAAACATAATGAAAATGAACAACGATGAATAAAACTGATGAGAATACCTTGAGGGGGATAAATCAAAAGGATGGAGCTACCCATGTTTTGTTATTTCATTCAAAATTCAATTTTTGGGTAAAAATGAAGAAATTAATGTTTAATGAATGATGATCACATCCCCCTCATTAGTTTGGATTATTTTTATAAATCTTGTTATTAAGGGTTTGTGATGCTTAAACATATATTTTAGAAGAATGAAAAAAATTCCCAAGAAAATTCCTAAAGTTTTTAATGATTCTGAGATCCTAATTATAAATTTCTTAAAAATATTATTGTTTTGACCCTATGAAGTGAAATCAGAGTTTTATCACATTGTGCATTATTTATGTAAATAATTGTAGTCTAAAATGATCATTCTAGTTTTCTATACATTTATATCCCTTGTAGATATAGAGTTTATTTTTTTATTGCACATTAATAATAATAATTTGGTCCTATCATTTTCTCATGGTAAATTGATTAATTCTCTAAATAAGTGTAATTATAATGAAACCAATTCAATTAATGGGAGTATATTTTTTCCCATGGTGGAGTTGATGATATGAGTATACATTCCCTTACACAAGTGGTATGAAAAATAATGATTTTTCCTTTTTGATTTTAATTTAATATACATATGGGGGATCAGGAAACATACGAACCTGTGAATAAATTTTTGTTTACACATTTATACCTAATGTTTTAACAGTTCTCTATATATAATTTTAAAAAAAGTAAATAAAATGGAATTTTTTTCTAAAAAAATATTTAAAAGTGCAGAAGAGTTCTTTTAAGAATGAATTAAAAATAACTATTTTTTATTATATTAATTTAAAATTTATATAATATAATAGGTATAATTTTTAGAAAAATTCTTAATTATTTTATAGACATTATATAAGAAAAAAAATCATATTTTACACATAAGTGATGTTTTCTTTAAAAGGTAATTTTTCCTCTTTTTGATGGAGAAGATGTCAAGAATATAGTTATTTCCATTTTTTAACTTTTTGTTTCAAAACATAATATTTTTATTTTCCCGAATAATATCAAAATTTACATTCATTTAATTTATGGGTTTCCCTGAACAGTATCATCTTTTGATGAAAAATAAAAATACTAGTTTTTATTGAATATTTTATTTTCATTTAATGTATTTATTTGGTCAATTATTTTTTTGTATTACGTTAAAAATTTAATTATTTAATTTTTTTAAAAAAAATATAATAATTTTTTTTGAAATAGATTATAAATCTGAATTTTATAGGAATTTTTTTTTAAAAAAAAAAATTTTCTAAAAAACTATTTTTCATGGAGATTTACCAGTATTATCTTAAATTATGAATTTTTAGGGTTTTTTAATTTTAAAAAATGGATGAAGAAGTTGGATTTAGATAGTTTAGATTTGGTAAATACTTCCCTTTTCTTTTTACCAATATGAATAATAACCATGGTAAATTTTATTACCATAGTAAAGGGTAAATTGAGTAATTTAGGTAAAAAATAAAATTATGGGGAGTATAAAATGACTAAAACACAAGAAAATTATTATTTGATGAATAAAAATCTACACATAACAAAAAAGGATCTAAATGATGTTTTTAAATGGAAACATGTCAATTGGAATGAAATATATAATTTTTAAATAACAGAATGTTAGAAATTGTCACATTTTTGTCTTTATTATCCTATATAAATCCAGAAAAGAATAAAGTTATGTTTTGAATGAATCTAGCTATACCATTTTAACATTATTTAAATTTTTCTGATTTAAATAAGTTTATTAATTTTGGGACACCAAGAAAAAATTATGGTATTTATAATATTTCATTTAATAGAAATTTAAATTTATTCCATGCATGTTTTGAATACAATATAAATTTTTATATCATGATACACCAGATAAATATTGGACTAAAAATATTTTTATAAAATATAGTGGACTAATCACTATCATTGTATTTTATATTTAATATTAAGTGATGAAATTAATATATTATAAAATTTTACAACACTAAATAAGTAATTATTTTACAAATAAAAATATAAATTAAATGTTACTCAATATTTTAAAATAAATATAATTTCAGATATTAATGTTATAAATGAATTTTAAAGATTACCTTGACCCATGGGGATATAACTAAATATTTTTTTACAAGTTACCTTTATTATCATGATATTATCAAATGTCCAAATAATGAATATGGTCAAAATTTAGGATAATGAATTTATATCAAAATAAAATGTTCTTAAATTATTTTAATATCAAAAAATATATATAGATATTAAAAAAAATGGTATAAAATTTTATAAAATATTTATTTATTCTTTTATTCATATAACCTATGTAAAATTTACAACATTTAAATATTGAATTTTTTTTACCTTGGTTAAAATTAGAATATGTTAACTAAACATTAATCAAAATGATAATAATCAAAATAATATAAAAACAAGTAAAATATTTTGGTTAATGAAATTAAAAATATATCTAATTTTATATTCAATTAAACGGCCCTTTGGGGTATTTTTATTAATATTTAATTCTTCTATAAATTAATATGTCGAGAAAATTCCTAAAGTACCACTCACCTCAATTATGAAAAGGAACCACCTCCCACAATTATTAACCTCATTATAGCCTTATAGATAGACCAATCATTGAAAAATAATATTATACACTTTATAGAGATGACAGTCTTCCAAAAAAATACTATATCTCTCTTTATAGGAGATATAAAGGATCCATTTCAAATAAAAGCTAATCAGTCTAAACGATCACTCTCCTTTTCTACTCTTCCATATATCCTACAACTCAATGATATATGTCATAAAATTACAAGTTCATAATAGTTAATATTATTAAATTTTATAATTATTATTAAAACCACATTATAGAGCTCATTTCCCATCAAAAAATAAATTATAGTATCTCTCGTTAGTATGTAACATTTACCATCTCCACATAGAGATGCAATTAAAATTTTCTTAAAAGTATTTTATGATTGGTAATTATAATATATTTAATGTTTATATATGATAACTATGAAATAATTATACTTCTATAACAATAATATTATATCTTCCTTTTTACCACATATTCTTTTGGTAAATGACAATGTCTCCCATGCGTATATATGTCTTACCATCTCTACGATGCAATGGGATTCATTTTTAATATATATTTCTCATGGGTTGTAATAAGGATGAATGTTATGACTATTTATGATAAATATATATATAACATAAAATTTTTCTTGAATGGTAATATATCATATAATTTTCATTATTTTAATCTAACAAAAAATGAAAACAATATTTATCTATATGTAGGGCCTACCCTCACATGAAATGTGGGTTATATTTACTACCATTAAATTTTATTAATCCCCATAAATACATATATGATAAATATATTTCCAACTAATTTCACTTTTATAATACTAGATACAATTAAATAGTGTTCTACTTTAGAGTTCCAAGAATAAAAAATCAATACATGTTCAAAAAACATTGCGGTTATTACCCAAATCATAACATGAACATTGAATTATTAAAAAGAGAGTAATATAATGTCATAAGAAAATCATATATGGTATTATATATATGAATACGGTTCAATGGTATATTTATATTAAAAATATATTTATTATATTAGAGGATTGAACATATACAAGGAATATCAAGACTTAAGGTAATCGATATTTGCATCACATTTATTTCTATGGGAATCTTTCCCTAAAGACTACATGTTTATTTTGTTTTGTGTATATACTTGACATGAATTTTATTTTTAGTATTTTTATTAATATTATATTATTTATAAATTCTGATTATTTTCTTCATTTCAGGATTTATTTTATTCAACTGATTACAATGTAGTAATTGTAAACTTCAAAATATCACTTTATCCATTATTATTTACATGTAAGTATTTCCATGGGAATATTTATCTCCTATTTATATTTCTCCTAAAAATGATTCAAAAATATTTTATCTACTATTAATCAATTTTTTAAATTCCTTTTTACGAAAAAATTAAATGTTAATAAATTGTTGGAAAAGAATCATTTTTTCATTTTCCAAATGAGTATATTTTGTGAATATTAAGGAAAAACTATGAAAAAATTATTTTACAAATTATATAGAAAAAATATATTTTTATGCTTTCATGATGCCTTAGTTCCTCAATGAATGCATTAAATTATTATAACATTATTTTTGAATAATATTTTTCCTTTTAAAATATGGTGTAAATTTAATAAATAAAATTATTTCCAAAAATAAATGATATTTGTTTCAAAAATTATTTTCAAGTGATCTCTCTAAATTATTTTACATATATAATAACATTATTAGATGTTAGTTATGATTTAATGGTAATATTTATCAAGTATACTATTCCTATGGTCGATTAATGGTAATGTGGCAGTCATATTTATGAAACACATTAATTTTCCATGGTTCTTGTTATAATTGAATGATATTAATGAAACCCATTTAATACAATGGGTTTAGATATGATTAATGAATGTTGTTCTGCTGGAACACATATGTATGGATTTCTTCATATGGTGGGTGGGAGATATATCTCTTTCCAATAAATTTGGTAAATATTTATATCTCATGATATATGTAGTACTAGAAGAGAAAGTGATCATAGTTCAGTAATACATTACTAAAATGGGAGTAAAATTATTTCAGTAATATAGGACAGGAGTGAGTAGTGGACTTAGTTTTGAATAGGAATTTTTTTCTATATAGTGCTATGGTAAGTGATCCTTAACTAATTTGAAAATTATTTTCAATTATTATGTGTTTGAAAAAAAAAGATCATGTCCAATGTTATGCACTCCTGGAATATTTTCAATGTTTATTATAAACATTTGTGGTTTATTCAAAGACTTGATATCATGATTTTTTAGTATATACTATTTTATTTTCAAATTTTTTTATGTAAGTATGAATTATTATTATATTAAATTTCATATATCTCTTTTTTACCCTAATTAAGAACCTAAGATCACCCTTTTCATATGTTTATTTTCCTCCGGTTATAAAGAATGTTTTTTGGTATAAATGCTTAAAGGGAAGATAATTATGGGAACCATTAATGATATTTCACCAGAACAGAAATTGGAGTTCCAATATTCCAAAGTCAGTAAACCAATATAGTCTATGTCAATTTGTTTGTGTAATGTATGAAATATTCCATAACAATTATGAAATGTATACATATTTTATTCCTGGGTCATTGTTGTTAGTATAAAATAAAACGTTCATTTATCCTTAGGAAACTAGGATGAGAAAATTATAGTATGATCCCAAAAGATATGTTTATGTAATGGTTATAATAATTAAAATAATGAAAGAATCATATCTAACATATTTATAAACCTAATATTTTATAGATTGAAATAGCATTCCATTGATTATGTGGGTTTTCCACTATTTTTAGTGTTAGTCACACTATAATTTTTTTTATTCAACGGCTGGAACATGTAGAAACTATGTTTGGAAAAGCAATGTCAGCCCTTCAGATAAATTTAATGATACCAAAGATGGAATGAAAAACCACTCTACTAGAGCCACACAATCTTATCAAACCATAGATAATTCTGGAAATCGAAATGAACAAATGGGGTAATAATAATTTATTTAATCCTTCTAAATCAATCAAGCACCTTCTTTTAGGGGAATGTCAGATTCACTGGTTGATGACGAAAGTATTTGTACCATTTAAATGATATTTTTCATTATATGATGTTTAAATTGAGAATTACTTATGTTGGGAACTTATCTCTTAGAAGGTGAAGATAATAAGTGGTGTAACATTATCAATAATATGAGGAAACAATATAAAGTTTACTCCATGGATTAGGATTAGTCCAAGAACTTATTTTTTAGTAAGTACCTTCCCTTTATTATTTTTAAAAAAGGTAGAATTTTGTTTCCCATTTATCTCACGGTGATGGTATGAAAAGAATGATGAAATTAAAAGTAATGTCTAAAAACTAAGGAGTTAAGAATATTAGACAAAATTTATCATCAATGTGTGGAAATAATCATGGTGGATATTGTCTAAAGGGGATGGGTAACTTTTTCATCATTGGAAAGGTAGTGAATCTAGAAAAAATATGATGATGTATTGGGTTGAAAATAAAAAATGATTCGATTCGGAAGAATTCTACATAGAATTATCTCCCTCCCCACACTCACACATCAATGCTTCATGTCTAATAAAATTGAGAAATTATGATAAATAATTCAAAAATAAAAAGGTAAAGTAAGACAATAAAAATTAGTAACTGCTTAATTCCAAAGGAAAAGATAAATATCATGCAATTGCTATTGGCGATGAAGAGTATGAAAACTAAGTGGTTGAATGACTACATAATTATGTAAAATAATACATTATTAATGTTTTATAAGTACTTTTATAGTATTAGAGAATAATTAAATTTAAATGTATTAGAAAATTATTGATTTTTCATATGGATTTCAGAGGACAAAATGATAAAAGGTATTGGTAACCATAAAAATTGACTGATATAATTTGGTGATATTTTTGGAAACACATGATTAAGGTAATGATAACCATTATTATGTACATGATAATGGTATAATAATGAGATTAAGAAAAGTTTATTTTATGGTAAAAAATGGGATAATATTGATTACCATGTAACTAATTAGTAATAAATGATAAGGTGGATTATGGTTTGATTTTATTAATATTTTCTCTCTATTTTATGATAAAAGTGTTAATTTTTTAAATTATTCATGTTTTCACTAAAGTATCATGCTATGAAAATACATGATAATAGTACTAAAATGATTGGGGGTCTGAAAATTATGATCTAGGTCACGTTGTTTAGGGGATTAATGAGATGTTCATTTTTGAAATTGAGAAATATAATATTGAATTATTTTTATTTTATTTTATTGGATGGATAAAAAAGGTTACCATTTATGAAAAATTTTACTTTGATATTTTGATGAGGTTTCGGAGAATAAAGTATTATTTATCAATATAAAGATTTATAAATATTGGATAAATAGTTTTAGAATTTTTTTTATTTTATGATATATCAAATAACCTATCATTCCATGGATCTCATGATCTTTTAATTCATTAAAAATGTCATATTCACCTTCATTTCCTGGAGAATGTGATGAAGTTGGAATTGATCAAGGAACATTGAAAGGATGGTATTTTACATATGAAATCAGGTATATATTGTGTCTCACGAAAATTAGTAAACTCTAGGGAATGGATTTTGAAACAAATATTATATCCTTGTATCTTATTTGTCAATTAATCAAATAGTCCCCTAGATGATCACATATTAATGTGCTTATGATTTTTTATCTTTCTATTGACCATGTACTCTATCACTCTCTATGAGAACATGGTAGTTATATTTATCTTATATTTCCATTTTTTCACAAGAACCTATGTTCTCTTATGTGTATACCAAAGTATGGGTTACTTCAGGTGATTGTGACGTTTCGATCATTTCCTTTTAAATGGGAGTTTTAGTATTCATTTTTATAATGACAGTTTATATGAAAGGAACATTCAAGTATTGAACCTTTTATAACCCTTGTCAATGTCGAGGAATAAATAACTTTTAAAGGGGGTAGAGTGCAACACCCAAATATTTTTATGAAGTATATTTTTTTAATAATTTTATTTATTTGATGTCTTCTATAACATACAATTCCAGCATATCTTAGGGTATATGAAACACTATGTTTCTATGATAAATCATTTTATTATTAATATTATGTAAATAAGATAATTATAACCTATCCATTATAATATATGGTGTGAAAAGAATTAAATAAATTAAAAAGTAATGGTTTTGAAATGTATATAAAATATATTTACTAATTTTTTAAAAATGAATGTAAATCCATTTATAAAATCAAAGGATATTTTTTTGAAAATTCAATTTAAATTTTCACAAGTGTGCTTTATAAAAATAAATAAAAAATAACTCTTACTGATTATATTATATAAATATATTCAATATAAGTTTTAAAATTTAAATTATGTGTTTTTTAGAAATGATCAATGAAAAAATCCATTTTTCTATATAAAAGATATATTTTTCTAAAATGGATGTTTCTCAACCTTTGGAAGGATCACTTGTTAAAAAAATATATTTTATTAACTTTTATAAATTCTATTTAAAAAAATATTTTTATTTTAAATCAAAGCATCAAAATTTTATTTGGATTATTACTTGGGTATTTATAAATAGTTTTATATTTTAATGAATAGTGAATATAATTTTTTGTTATTTAAAACTATATTTTCACTTAATGAATTTATAATGTAAAATTACATTTTTTATTAATCTTATGTTTTAATTAGATCATTTTTATTTAAAATAATACAATTATTTCATAAAATGGATTATATACATGAATTTTTTATAAAAAAAATTTAGGATTTAAATGGGTATTTTTTGAAAATTTGTTTTTTCATTGTGTTTTAGAAACATTATTTCAAATTTTTTAACTTAAATGTTTTTTTATTGAAAAATGGATGTAAAATTTGTATTTAAATAGTCCAAATTTAGTATATAGTTCCTTTTATATTTTTTCCAACATGAATAGTAAAATTTGTAAATTTTAATACAATAGTAAATGTTTAATTGAGTAATTTACGTTAAAAATTAAATTCTAATGACAAAAAAATGACGCTAAAATATGTGAAAAAATTATTGGATGAGGAAACATCAACCCATGACACAAAAGGTTCTAAATTAAATTGGGTAATGGACACATGTCCATGAAAATGACTTATATAATATCAAAAATAGATAAATTCACATAATGTCACATTCATTATATTTAATATCCCTTTTGTGTCCACATGGGAAAACATTTATGTTATTAATGAATCTTTAAAATGATAACTTATTAAATATATTTTCATTTTATAAATTTGATTTTGAGTTTATGGTCACATAGATGAAATTATGGTATTTATAATATTTTATTTAAAATAAACTTAATGATGTCACATTCATGTCTTAAATACAATATAGTTTTTTTTATGTGGATAAAAATAATATAATTTTATAATACAAATTATTCTTAAATATATAATATTTATATTTTTCATTGTGTTTTATTTTCACTTTTAGAGAAAAAAATAATTATATTAAATAATTACACAACACTGATACAGTAATTATTTTATTAATTGAAATATCAAATACATGTTAAAAAATATATAAAAATAATTAAAATTCGACATAATTAACATGATAATGTATTTATATAGATTCCTCTGACCTCGTAGGCATATAAATAAATATTTTTTTGAACTGAACTTTTTATCATGATATTTTTAAAAGTCCAAATAATACATAGTGTAGAAATTGATACTAACGAGAATAAAAACATATATCATGTGATATTTGTATTAATGGCCATTTTAGGTATTTGTATTTATATTGACTTTTTTTAAAATTATTATTTTTTGAAAATTTGAAAATAACCCTTCACCTCAATTATAAAAGTGAAACTCCTCCCTCATTTATTCACATAACATTGAGAATTCTATATCTACATAATTCATGAATAATATCTTTTACACATTACTAGATTTATAACATATTTTTTTATCATCCCAAAAGACCAACTCTAGAGTCCTTTAGAGGAGATCTAAAGGTTCCTTTTTAAAAAGATATAATCACTCTAACCGATCACTCTATTTACCTACATTTCTATACCGCCTCTAAATATATGATACATATAATAAAATAATAACTTCAATATACTCAAAATTATGATATTTTATTGTCGTTATGAATAGACCATAATACATCCTATTTCCCATTGGAAAATAAATGAAAGTGTTTCTTGTTCGAATATATGACTAACTATCTCCAAGCAGCAATATATTTCTTTTTTCCTCACCATATTTTATGAGTTGGAATTATTATGGGTTTAATTTATATATATGATATATAGGACATAAATATTCTTATTTAACAATAATAAATTTTAATCATCATTTTTTACACCTAATATTTTGGGAAATTATAAGGTCTCTCATGCATACGTAAGGCATACCCTCTCCACAATGCGATGTGATTTGTTTTTCAAATATATTTCACATGGATGGAAATAAGGAAGAAATTTATGAATATTTATAATATATATATAATTTATATATTTCATTTAGTATAATATATTATATAAATTAATTTCGATTTATATGAAAAAAAATAAAAATTGCTTTCATGCATTTGTACAACCTACCATATACATGAACAATGTTTTTTATTTTGTACATTTTAATTCTTTGCGTCACTATAAATAAATATATGATAAATATATATATGATATTTCTTTCATGGTTATAATTATTGATATTATAAAATAATTATATCAATAATTGGATCAAGAATAAAAAGTCAAAACATGTATGAAAAACAATGCAGTTATTACATGAAACATAACTTTACAATGTCATTTTTAATAAGAGAGTAACACAACATCATTAGTAAAACACAAATAGTAATATATATATGATTATTTTTATTCAGTTGATGTATAATAATGTTATACTTATTATACCAGATTTTTGAACATATACGAAGGAATTTAAGACTTTAGGTAAGGGATTTTTATCTCACTTTTTTTCAATGGGAAATATGACTTATACTCTACTTATTTATTTTCTCTGGTGTATATATTACACATAAATTATTTTATGAGTCTTTTCATGATTATTTTGGATTTTCAATATCTATATTATTTTATTTATTTAATGATACATATGATTCAAATGACTTTAAGGTATAAAGGGTTAATTTCAAAATATAATTTTATTCAGAATTTTTTACAAATCAGTATCTATAGTGGAATAATTATCTTCTATGTCAATATTTTCTAAAAAAATTTCCTAATTATTTAAACTATTATTTGAATATTATTTTTAGCTATTTTTTCAAATATTTTACTGTTTTATAATTATTTCTTAAATGAATCATTTTAAATTTTCCAATCAATGTACTTTTTAAATTTTCTGGAAAATGTATAAATGGAATTTTTTATATTATATGACATGAACAAATTTTTCCATTTTCATGATGCCATAAATAAAATATATGTCAATTAAATTAATAAAATAATATTTTCAATGATTTATTTTATTTTAAAATCCTTCGTAATTTTAAGAAAAGAAAATGTTTTCAAAGTATAAATAATATTTTTTCACAAGAATTATGTTGGAGTAATGTCATATTTTTTCTCAAATAAGATAACACACTCTAATTTTTATAATACTTTATTGTGAATATATTTCAAGAAGTATATCTATATTATTCTTATATATTATAAATAGTTATGATATAATGTTATTTATGAAACCCATTTCTTTTTATTAGGTCGGTTTATGATCGAATGATGTTTATGAAACCCAATAAATTTAATTCATTCCCATATAATGATTTAATATATTATTATGGAGAACATATGTGTGGTTTTTTTATGTAATGGGTGTGAACTAGATCTATATCCAATTATTTGGGTGAATAATTATATCACAAGGGATGTATATGATTCGAATGCGAAGTGAACATAGATTAGTAATACAGGTTTGGAATGCATGTAAACTCGATTCAGTAATGAAAGGATTGAATGAGGAGTGAAATCAGTTTAGTAAGAGACTTTTTCCATTATAAGGGTATTGCAAGTTATCTATGTTTAATATGAAAATTAAATTTCTTTTATTAGATTTTTTACAATTATATGTTGTGTATTATACTCTAATGGAATATATTCGTTGATATTTTTGATGAACTCTTATGTTTTAATGACTTGGAATGATGGTTTTTTAAAAACAGTAAATGATTTTCAAAATTTTTGTTTATATAATTCAACCATATGAATATTTTATGTTTGATATCTCTTTTTTTACCTTTAATGAGAACCTGATCTCACCCTTTTAATATGTTTCTTTTCCCAAGGAAATAAATAATTCTTTTAGGTATGAATAATAAAGGGGAAGAATGAAGTGGGTTACACTAAAGATATTTCACCATACAAGTATTTTTTATTCCATGTTTCAAATGGAACTAAAATAATATCATATTTTGGAGTGTTTTTTATTAAGGTAATGAATAATAAACACAAATGATATAATTCTTATATACATTACGCATGAGTTTTTATAATAAAGTTAATAACCATACCATGAATATTAATTATGATTGAGTGGATGATCTCCTGGGAAACCTAGTAAGATAGAATCATGATTGAATTTATGAAAATTGTATAATTATTTGATTTGTACTTTCATGATGAAAATTGAAATTATTAAATAAATTTTTTAAGTTTTTTCAAAAATAAATTGGTCAATGTTAAATTTAATGGGTTTGATTTTTCTTTTGAAACTATTGAAAAACTAGATTCCAAATTTTGTTATGAATAGATAAATTAAATATGATTAAAAATAATGTTTATAGAACATTATTGTTTAGATTAAATTATAATAAATAGTGTGGATAAACTGTCTATGTGTCATATGGAATGATGAATGTTGTTTTTATAGATAAAAAATTACATGATGGCTGATTTAAATGAGAAAGAGTGTGAAATAATAAAATATCAATGATAATAGAAAATCCATGAATTATGAAACTAAATGATAATATGTAAAATATAATTTATTAAAATATTTTTAGAATAATTTTGACAATTATCAAAAAATAATTTGAATCTATAAGGATGAATGATATTTTTTTAATATTCATTTTAGTACTGATGATACAAGAAGATGTAATAAAGGAATTATTTTTTAAGAATTGTTACCAAGAATGTGAGGTTCATTAGAAACACTATAATGATTTGTTGAGAATTTGTAAGGATAAAATATTTCACTATGAGGATCGGTAGAAACCTCATAAGGTTCACTTCTTATTCCATAAGGATCATCCCCAAATTGTTATTGGTAAATTCATAGTCCATAAAGATGATATATTTTTTTCATAAGGATCATATAACTCTACAAAAGGATCAATATTTCTGAGAATATGGAAATTTATATTTCATTAACTATCATTGTATTCAAAAAAATTGTAAAGGTATTGAAGAACTATAACATTTTTCAGATAATTATTCATTCTAGAAAAACAACATTGTGCATAGAAATCATTATAATGTATATATATATATTATATTGTTCATGAGGATGAAATTTTCAATTCATAATAGTAATTCTATTATTGTAAGGTTTCTTTTTCAAATTATTATGTTTTCATATTTTTATATTTCATTGAATTTGATAAATTGAATATTATGAATTATATTATTTGTATAATTTCTAGAACAAGTTATAACAAATTAAAATTTTACAAAGGGAATATTAATACAATAATGATTAAGATATTGTGAACTTAATATAATGGAGAATAATATTACAAGATGAGAATAATTTTACCTGGAAGATTCATGATAATGCTGATTATGTTAAAGGATAAAAATTCAATCATTGATCTATAATGAAAATATGATATTATTAATAATACTTTTCATTTTAATTAACATAAAAATATATTTTCCATAAAGGTGGGATTGAAAAGACAATTTGATATTATTTTTGAATATTATAGTTTCATGATGGAGTCAATATATTTTTATCAAAAATACACTCACCATAAACAGATACACTGCACTCACACAGTTTAAGTTATATAAATTCTCTAAGACCTAAATAAAGATAAAATCAAGATATTTTTTGATATATTTTACAGAATAAGTATACCAACCACTTTTAGGAATACATATTTTCATCTCATCGATAACATTGGAGGAAATTAAATTGATATTTCGTTAAAATAGATAGAGACAATTTATTGTTAAAAATGAATATCCAATAATCATGAAGAAAAAAACCAAATGGAAAACATTATTGAAATTAGTAGATTTTAGGATATAAAACTCTCATCAATCCATTGAGGAAAATGATGGGATAATAACCATAAATATTTAACAATTATTTTTTCTTATATATAAATAATATATTTTTTTTATATTCAATTGTATCCCCCTTAACTAGTGGTGATATGAAATAATGTAAATCATGGATAAGATAATAGTACCTCTAAATGGATTTAAGAGATCACTACTGTCAGGAATGGGATATCGGTTATTGATTATCATCTAGTTCAATATTCAATAATCAACACATAATAGCAATTCCTGGTTCAGATCAATATGGAAATGAATTGAAGATTCCTAGAAAGATGTACTATGTCATATATAATCATTGGCCTCCAGATCTTTCAACAGAACAATCATTTCAAGAGGCTACCCTTTCATCATCCTATAAGGTGGTATAAGAACTAGCTAATTTCTTATCAAAAACTCTATCAGGAACTCAACCTTCATCTTATATAGTATTCAATAGGAATATTTAGAAAATATGTCCTTACAACTCTACCATAATATAAAATGCATCCTACAACATTTCACCCTAATAATTAACATGGATTTCTATGTGAGCTATGATACAAACTTGTATTCATAGTATTGGTGCTACAATAGTGGCATGAAAATCCCACTCACAGTCGTGAGTATTGGTGAAAAAAATTAAGAGATAGAAATATAACTTTCCCATAATAATATTTGATATGATCTAGGTATATAAATTTCCCATTAAAACTATTAGTTAAATAGCATTCTATAATTTATAATAGAAAAATATCTTAAAGGAATCAATATCCAACATTTACCAGAGAAGACTGCTTATAGTGCTTGATATTGTTTGAAGAAACTCCAAATGATGTGTTAATGTTTAGGACTCCATCTATGATCTCCATAGAAAAACCCATTCCATTTAATAAATTTAATATATAATGGAATGGAATGATATTCAATAAAACAAAACACAAGATAAGGTATATGACAATAGAATCACACCTCTAAAGGTAGAAGGTCATGAATACAAACCAATCACATAAGTCATTATATAACAAGATGGATCTCCCATCTACCCTGGGTTCTAGTATGAATACTTTATATTATTCCCTTTACGAGGTACTAAAACTTATACACTTGGGTTCCATTTCCCCTACCTTGACCTGAATAGCTAGTGGTACTCCTTCCACTACTCTACTGAGGGGTATATTAACCCCTTTCACACTCATCTGATTATCCATATCCCCTTTCACTACATTACTGTTGATTATTCAATGAAAACATTTAATGATGACCCATAATTAAACTGAAATGACACTCATGTACATGTTAATGAAATTTGGGGTTCAAGTGGACCAACGAACCACACTAAAAAATTGTACTAAATCCCAATACATAGATAAATTTCCACTACCTTAACTACCCCCACTATCCACTACATAAGAAATAACTACCATAGAGATTATTCTTAAAAATAGAATAAGATTTCACATATTTCCATGATGAAACTATTTATCCACCACTTGGGTCCTATATAATATTAACTTATGTTTTTAGATTCTAATTCATCACATCTTCAAGCATACTCTTGTTAAATATTATTACATGTGACCAGATTTCTTAATGAATCCCATTTGAAAGACATCTCACTATATAAAACTCTATACCAGTTATGGATGAAGATAATAATTATAGGTTAGTGAATCATTCAGAGTATTCCATCACTGACTTACCCTATAATGTAAAATACATGAAATCATGAGACCTCCCATAACTCAATGTTTTAGGATAGAAGATGTCTAGAATTATAACCCCAAATTATTTCTCGGATAACTCATCTTGATGAACCTCTTGAACTAGAATTTCCTAGAAATGATTGGTCGGTCCATGAATAATGAATGAAATAAGATTTACCCTATTACCTCCATGTTTCTCCATGTTCTGGAATATCATGATGACATAAATGATCCATAACTCAAATGTATTAGAGACTCCCTCTATTGTGACCATTAGTAAATTCTCTACTATTACTCTCTCTTCATCTTATAAATAAGAGGCACATTGAGAATAAAATTCCACTTAATAGATCACTTATTACTCAGTAAACTATTTCAATTATTAAATATCCTATGATCATTAGGAGATACAAGAATCATTGGTTTAGCTTCTTTATAAGTGTGCCGATTATGCTCTCCTATTGTTCAATTTGAAGATTATGAGGTGTAATTTTCTCTACAAGGAAAAGTTACACCATAAAACACAAGATAACAATAACTTTAACCTCAATAGGTTAAAATAAAAGAGACCAATATATCATAATATCTTGACACATGTATGAAAATGTTAATTGGAATCACTTAATAGTTCATTTATTCCTTTTTCCATCAAATATAATATGTATCTAGATTCCCAACTCATATAAGAATATATGTCACATGAAACAAATTAGTACATATCACGAATAATTCATCTAAATAAAAATCCATATGTTTCTATTATGATAAATGAATACAAATTTCATGTGATACCTGTCCATATGTATAACTCTCAAAAATACTAACATCACACAACTTGAGAATCACCCAGGGAGAAATAATATCACATGTAACAAGAAAATATCCTGAATAACAGTCCCATCCATGGGAACTCATATTTTCCCCCATATATGGGTTATCTAGTATCATGAACAATATAATTATAATATCTTGAAAGATCCTAGTATCCTTTCTAATATTCAAAAAATGTAATGTATTGTAAATGGAAACCTTAATATCTTATGTGACTTTTTCAAATCCCACTATCTATCACACTTTCATATGGAAAAATCATGATGGTTATGGGAATTTAATCATGCATCCTTGTAAGACAGATGATACTGACATTTAGCAAGGCCTTCAGGGCAGTTGGGCTTTTAGACCGCCTTTAAGCCCTTCGGTCCTCCTCAAGGCCTTCAAGACACATGCAGTTTCCCTACACACACTACAAAAAAAAGAGCAGCCAAATAAGAGGATTTAGAGTAGGTTCACTTACCAGAGTAGAGCCAAATGGATTTTTTAGAATGATAGGTATGGTTATTTCATTGGGACCATCATGTGCTTGCACGGGAAGCCTAGATAGAAGACCATGCAAAGGTGGAGTGTTACTATCATGATGTAGATGTTGTGGAGGGGTAGTTCCTTGATGACAGTCTGGTTGAATTCCCTAATACCTTTAGGTCATGTAATCTCCTAAGAATATAGGCAAGGTAATCTATGAACCTATAGGCCTTGAAAGGGTTCCCTAACATCCCCCAAAATGGAGGTTAACAAAAATCCAAAAAAAATGAAGGCCTTTGGGCCATTCGGGATACAACACAATGTAAATATTTAATAAAATGAGGAACCAATTAACCAAAAATAATAATAAAATATAATCATATGATGAATATAGATAATTTAAAAGGAGAATTCTACACAACAAATAGACACAGTATAGTTAAATAAAAACTCCAAAACACATTTACTAAACACCGTGTTCACTATATCTCAATTTTTCAACCCTTCCAGTAAGACACAATTTAACATCAGGGTTTTTTTCCTTTTCCAAATCAACAACCATGATAATTAGTAGGGTTCCAAATTGTGTCCCATCCATGGTGTGTGTATAACTCACTTTTTCAATTCCATTTTGTTTAAAAAAATACACTATGAGAAATATAGTGCTTACAATATTGTAATATATTGTGTAATAATTTAACAAATTAACACTTCACATGAAATATATATATTGACACTTATGTTCTAAGGTGACTAATATGGTATTCCTAAATTGTAATTTGAATACCTTCTACATATCTTTGTATAATTTAGGATCCTCATAAATCATTAAAGGTTACCCAATCTGGGGTAGATTATCCCATTATGTATGAATCACCTAAAAATGATGTCCAAAAATGTCATTTTCCCCACATACTACCTATAATTTTTCCCTTAGTTATCCATAATCCCACCCTCAATAATTTATTGACTGTGTATCTGGTCCTTAGATACCCGATATAACATATGATCTTCCCTCAGGTATCAAGTAAAAGGGTTCATATCACTCAGATGATATGAAGACAACAACCAATATGATTTGAATCAACATAAATCAGGTGTCATATCCCAATGAACTCAGAATGGAAGAAATATTCCATCCCCCAATAATTAGATAAATCATTTTAAAATAAAAAAATAAATGTAATAAATCACATGGGAAAAATACACATGTTTGATATATAATTATAATAAATAATGATAAATTTATGAAATTTCAATTTTTATCCTAGTATTATTCAATAATTCATGATCAAAATTATCATCCTAATTATATCAATTCTCTTTAATTTTTCATTTAACACTATGGAAAATAACAAATATGTTTTCAAAATTTAGCCGATGTGATTCTATTATAATAAATCACTTAATATACATTTTAACGAAATTCAAAATATTAATCCCAAAATTAATTCATTTCTACAATCTATTATAGGGATATAACATCAAGAGGATAAATTCATAATAATGTCCAAGTCTGGCACACCAATTAGGTGGAAATAGGGCTCATTATCAACACATATGGACCAAATAGGATCTAATGGATGGTCTAAAAATTAATATTATAATGAAACATGCAATATCAAATTTATTTTTTAGTGAATATCATGATATTGTTATACCACATATATCAACTACTGGGGATAATTAAATCTTGTCATAAGGAAATGTTTTTTACCATAATCCTTTATATGGAGATCAAATGATGCTTGAAATAGGTAAAATTATCTATAATGAAGACATAGAAAATCACAAGAATAAATATATAAAGATATTTCCTAGATCATCAATTGATTTCATGATATTCAAAATGTTACTCCACTACAATCGATATCAACTGAAGTGATCAATGGAAACATAAGAAAAACAACTCACCCGGGATCACTCACTAGAACTGGATATCCCAAATAGAATAAGGCACTCCAAATTTCATAGGAAATTTCTTAAGGATTGAGAGAGTAAAGGTAGAATATTGGATGAATTAAAAAAATAATATCTTTTGGTTATAAAACCACTAGCCTGATAGGTACAGGATGTGTTAAAATATATATGGCTTGATATTCCAAATTTATGAATAAATTAAAATTGATGTACCCTCGGATTAATTTAACCATGACCAGACATTGAAATTCATTTAATGTACACTCACAAAATGAATCCACTTCACATAATACACTAGTTCAGGTCCCATATCACTTTCATGTCTTTTTCTTGGTGGTAGTTACATGTCATCTAATTCAGTTAAATGATCTGTAATGTTAATAGAAATAACATTAATCCCAGTTTCTAAAAAATCACCTGAACCACCACTGAAGTCTTCCAAACTCATGTTAATCCATTATAATACTATATAATAAGTTTTTACCAAGAATCAATAAATTCCATCAAATCATTCACACTAAAAAACGTGGTTATTTTCTCAAATTTTTCTCTCAATCCTTGAACTAAACTAAACTAACAAGGTATAAAGATAATGTAAAACCCAATGGAAAGAGTTTATATAAAAAACTCATTGAAGGATAAACCTAAAAAAATTATGTTGTTGAAAAATTAATCTTACAGTCATAAATGAGATATATATTTCATATTTTATTACAAAGTATTCAAATGAATATTTCAATTTTTTAATGTTATCATATTTTGAAG
Source organism: Viscum album (assembly GCA_963277665.1). Taxonomy (NCBI): domain Eukaryota; kingdom Viridiplantae; phylum Streptophyta; class Magnoliopsida; order Santalales; family Viscaceae; genus Viscum; species Viscum album. The sequence goes on along the minus strand of OY728119.1, from coordinate 2,109,854,475 downwards.
GAAGGGTAAAGCGAGACCTAGATTTTTTGGTCCCTTCAAAATTATTTACCATATCATGATCATATCATATCACTTTGTAATTCCACATTATGTTTCTAAAGGTCGTGATCTGTTCCATTTCTCTCCCATGAGGATTTACATACTTGATCCTTCACATGTTTTTTACATATAGTTCATTCTACCAGGGAAATAATACTCTTATGGGGAAAAACTAATGGGGACTGTGCATTTTAGAGATAAAGTGATACAAAACAATAATAATCATTTAGTAAAATTTTTGTGATGAAATAATAAATTTTGGGTTGATATATAGGAAAATAATTTCAGGATGAGGTAGAAGAATACTCACTTATATTCATCAATGTGATGTAATTTTATGTGATAAATTCTTATATGTGGGTAGAGTGTTTTACCATGATATTTTATAATATATTTATCATTAAATAATCTAATTTTGATTCACATGATTCTTTACACACAACACAATGTTTAAAAAACAAGGAAAACTATTGAAATATTATTTTATGAATGATATATCATTTTTAAAGAATCATGTCAATATTTTTTTGTTTTAATTTTTGATACTTTTCTAAAAATATTTACATTCCATTCAGTAATGATATTATAGATTTTTATAAACCGTTAATGTTTTTTCATTAAATAATGTAATTTAAAGGTCCCATTATATATTCGAGTTGGTGTAAATGTTATATAATATCCATTGATTTACAATAATCTAATTAATTACAATAATATTTTAATTTTACATAATATTTATATAAATCAAAATTTAATCTTAAATTTTAATTTTTCCAGAAAAATATTTCTCATAAGATTTATCCAGTTTATTTATAAATTAATTTATAAAAATTATTGCATTATATTAAGAAAAATTGAATTAAATATTTTGAATCATGATGTTCAATTTTTATAAATAATTCTATTTTATTTTTAGTTATTATGATTAGTTACATTGTTTAAATGTATCTAAATGGTAATGCGTAAATTTGTTAATTTTGTATAATGATTATTATAATTGGAATAAAAAATATATCTTAAACTATATATTATTTCATTTTATGAAATTAATTTTACTATATCATTATTAACATTGAATATATATAAAAAATTTTCCATCTTCCAATGGTAATGGAATTTAAATTATTTTATGTAATAAAAATTAATGATGTCACTAACTTGCCTTTAAATCTATCTTATAAATTATCATTGGGATAAAAAATATGTGAATGATTATAAATGATTATTTCATAAAAAATTAAAATTTTTTGTATTGTAACATATTTTTCCTTTTTAGGGATTATATATTGAAAATAATCTTTAATTCAATGTTGATATGATGGTCATACATGTAGTGGAAAAATCAATGTAATGAATTTTTTTAAAACCTTAAAACTAGTGATAATTTTTATGATAGATTTAATATAACGATTTTAACTTGCTTTTCACTTAAATTTTTGATATATTTAAAGGTAATATATATTTTGATATGATGTTTGAGCATGTAGTTGATGACACACCTCAATCGAGAGTGTGACATCTTCCAAGACCTAGCTCCATCGTATGTCATTTCATCCTCCAAATGGATCATATCCCTAAATTTAAGAGCTTGTATCTTGTATAAATTAGGGAAAATATTTAATAAGAGAATTGAAATGAGTTTGAGATCAGTTTCATGGAGGATTATTGCCACACCCATACGCATTACACTTTCTCATAAAGAACATAATAAAAATTATGAATTGTAGTGTCGAATAAATGGATTTTCCACATACCTCCCATGGTCCAAGACACTAGTTAGCCCCTAATTTTTTAGTGAAATGGGTCATGGTTTATAGGATGATAAGAATAAATGTTGAAAATGAGGTGAAAATATGGATATGAAAGGAGGGTGGTTGGGTGGAAGAAAACCTGAAAATAAAAAACATGCATGAATTTATTTTAAATTTAAATTTAAGTTAAAAAAATAATGAAAAAATTTAACTTAAGAATAAAATGGGATGATTTGATGTCAGCCTCCCTCATTGGATATATCCCCTTAGTGCCTTGAAGGAATGGTATGGAAATGGGAAGATATTGAGAGGTTGGAGATCCTGTCCTTTTATATGCTAAATATTTCCCCCAAAAGTTGGTGCATTTTTTCTCCCATTATTGATATAATAACGCATTGATCCCTTTATGAATGTTTTATAAAATTTCCTTTATTGTCTAACCTATAAAATTCCAGAGTATTTTTATGTGTTTTCTGGGTGTTATGTACATTTTACTCAAACAATTAATCTATCCATGTAGACTCTACTCATTTTATATATCATGCATTAACGACTGTACAATCACCCTCCTAAAGCATTATACCCTTCCTGATTGTTGTTCCTCATTGTCTTTCTTAGAAACTCTCCATATTGTAGTATAATTGGCCATCCCTTGTAAATGTTAAAAATTTTGTTTTCACAATTGCATTATCTGGGTGAATTTTCTTAGAATGTTCCTTCAATTGAGATCAATTAAAAAGTCACCTTAATGGATACTAAAATTAGTGGAAGTTAATGGGTGAATGATCCAATGATTCCCCATTCATATCCAGGTACAATGACCTGAACTGGAGGTTTTTAGGATGATATATGATTCTGTTATGGTGGAAGGGTCCACATTGTTCACTAGAAAAATGTTTAACATCATTGATTTTTTAAGGCCCCTAGAAGGTCTACTACTCCCTAATCTAGAAAATAATTTTGATGGAATTATAATAACTATTTCAGAAAATAAATAACTCAATTTGGAATTATATTTTTAATTAAATGACCAAAATACAAATGATGTAAAAAATTTCAAAAAATAAATAATTAAGAACATTTTACAATTTTTATCAAAACATTTCATAAATAAAAAATTGATCCACTTAAGCTCATATTGATAATTTTGTAGGATTAAACCATTGAAATACATATAAAAATTTCAGAAATTATTAGATATATCAATACAAAACACTTAATCCATGCTTTCTTTCTAGCATAAAATGTCATCATGGAATTGAGATAACACCAATGTTACAAATATTCAAATTCCATAGCAATAAAATTTAATAAAATTTTGTGTCAAATAAAAATTTAAAAAATCCATATACATTATCAATTAAAATTATCATATATTAATTAAACAATTAATGCATGTATTTTATTTTTTACCTTTGAAAAATGATGGAACTTCTCCTTTATTTCATTGAAGCTCCTAAATTTATTATTATTAAACATTCCTACTCACGATCATCCAAACTATTAAATATTTGCTCTCACAACTCATGATTCCTCTCAAATGGAGTTATGCCTATATCATAAGAATATCCACCATATAAATAATCTTATAAAAGAACTATTATCTCCACATTGTAATTACTAAAGGAATATAAAAACATGAAAACATTTCAATGTTGGTTTAAATGAATATGAGGTATAAGTTCTGTAGGATTTTATTATTTAAAAATTAGGGATCATGGAGTAGGTTTATCTCTTATGTAAAATTCATGATACCAAAAAGTGTAATGAAATTCTCCTTCTCAAAGTAGCAACACCCACATCCCCAAAAATCTAAGTAAAGTTCATAATCAAGTAAGCATAAGGAATAATTTGTGAACCCACTTGATTTTTTTTTTAATTTGTACTATTTTTCAATTTTTTGAATGTTATGATTATATCAAACCTTAAATTCATCACCAAACTACATAAATTCAATGGATAATCAGCATGGAAAAGAGTGATTTTTGGTTATCCAAAATCAAAACCCATTTTTCACCCTATTTGAAATTCATTTTGTATTTTTTCTTTTTTTATTTGAAGAGGGGGAAAATAATGTACAATCAATGACTCCAAAACCTATAAAATTACTACAATATCACCCCCAAACATTTTGTATGGAATTTCTTCCACCATTATTCCCTTAACCCCCACACTTCAACCTTAAAATGTCATGAAAATTCCAAGAGTTAGGTGTAAATGGATAAAAATGGCATGAAACATGGATCATTTCAATAAATGACATTCATGGTCTCTAGGGGATAATATATGGGTTTACGTAAAGGTGGTATTTAAGGATAAGTGATTTTTAAAAGATAACTCTATAATTTTAAATGTGATTTTGTACAGTCATATCTTTGACAAGTTCAAATGCATGTTATGGCAGGATATATGTCACATGATCACTCAAGAAATATGCTAAAGGATAAATAAGAAGTACTTAGTATAGAAATACTCTAAGGAATGAGACATATGTTATTTTGGATAGTCAATTAAGACATGATCAATAATAACAAATCATTTCACATGAATTTAAAAAATTAAAATCATGAAAAATCATATAGAAATTTCATATACATGAATCAATAAATTCCCACAAATCACAATTCATGATTTAAACATCAATACATTACATAAAACATTAAATATTATATTTTAATCATTAAATCTTATTAACATTGAAATATATGACATGGAATCACTAGATTCCAAAGAAACTTAGTTCTCCTAGATTTGTCAAGTAGAGTCTAATTCATTTGTGGGCATGAAATTATTATCATTACAACTAAAAACATGTTTTGAAGAAAAAAATGTAATGTATCTAATATTTTATTTAATAAAAATGAACTCCCCTTACCTTGAATCTAAGTCCTTGTCTTACACTATCTAAGAAAACCTTCTTCCATCATGAACCTATAAATGAAAATAATTTAATTATGAATAAGGGTTATTTAATTAATGCTAAAAAATATAATGTATAGGGGTCGCATGTAAGTCCAATTTCTATGACTGAATTTCAAATCTAAATTACTGATATTTAAAATGAATTTAATAGAAATTATTTAATTGGTAAATCTTGGTATGATCCCCCAAGTGGGCCCTGGAATCACTTACTTCCTCAAGATGGAAGTACAAGATGTTATTCATAATGTGTTGGTCGGTGGAATTTCATGGATCTGAACCACCAAATGATGTCCCTTGTTGCTTGGACTTCTTCATGTTTATTATAGAGAACTCCATTGATAGAGTAAAATATATCCATCCAATTCTCAATGTTGTAAAACATTTATGTTTGGGTTATTATGAAGTATGGATCATTATCTTCTTTGGGTGCTACTTGTCCAATATTATATTTCTTTTCGAGTGTAGGATCAACAAGTTTTCAATGAATTTAATGTTCAAATGTATAGTAAGAAATTAATTTTTTCATGGAAAAAATTAAATTTTAATTAGAAAAAATATTCTCCCTTTTCAAAATGATCATCCTCTATCTTGATTTTCTCAAACATATATTCTTGTAATTTTTCAGGGGATTCCTCAAATTCATGTTAAATAATGTTAGGTAGCTTCGAAGGTTCATCAACATGTTCATTTTCAGTTTCTTCTTATTCCTCTGAGGGGAAACAAGGATTGACCAAATCTAAAAATTCGAAACCATTATGAGTGATACTCATTTTTGATTGACTGTAATTGGAAAGGGTAGTGTTTAATAAATAATCATCTCCTTTATTTGGTTCTAATTCAATCACATCATCAATGGTAAGTGCGTCATGAAGTTGGATATCACTGGATGGAAGAAGGTGGTCAAGAACCCCCATATTTTCATCAAATATACCATTTGGATGGATTCCTCCCCTTTAATGGATAGAGTGACTTGTAAAGGTACTGGAACTTCTACATTTAAGGAATAATGGAGGTCATATGGTTCCTAATACTCTTTCTAGAACTCATCTCGATCTCATCGATCACCCACACACAGCTAGCAGGCAAGTCTATATCATGATAAACCCACTCTAGATCATCACGGTATTCGTGGATATGGTTCTTAAAATTGTTAGGATTTTGATGGTCCTTGAATTGGGCCATAACATCGTGGATGTGTTCAGTGAAATTGGGGAAAACAGTGGGCAATATGTTTTGGTATTTAGTCTTTGATAATCAAGTTTGAATTTATCAACCATTTTACCCAATTCATGAAATAAAATTCACGTGTCTTTCCTATTTATCATCCATTTATCCTGGTCACTAATTTATTAACCTTTTTAGTAGAGACACCTCTTCAAAATTATGAATTATTGGTTCTTTCACCTGAGAGTATTTTTTGATCCATGAATTGAAAAAAAAATCAAATTAAAACATCATCAAATATTTTTTTGGTTTAATTTAATTTTTTATAAAATAAAATATATTCTGTCTAAGTAGTAAATATATAAATGTTAATGTCAACTACCAATTAGCTCCTTGTAAATGGTGGTTTTTTTGACCCATGATTTTCATAGGGCATGGAAAAATCATATTTTTATGTTTTCCTAGTTTACCACAATGGCTGACCAGGGTCACCTCACTTAAGGATATTTTTCACTCGTTCAATCACTTAATCGAAATCACCTAAAATTAATTTTTGTGGTTATTTTCCTTTAATCAAGTAATTTAATTTAGTTTAATTTAAATAAATGATAAAACGTATACTAACATGAATTGAAAAATATGATATTATTAAAGAAATAACATTAATATTGGGGTTTGTTCTATGGGTTTGATCAATCTCTTTGTTGGTATTTTAAATTATTATTCATAATTCAATCTGGAGATCTCATTCATGAATTACTATTACTATGTTTTGTGTTGTGAAATCATTATATCATTTTACAATCTTAAACTCAGCTACTCTTATTATCAAGGATGTTAACACATATCGATCAATAGTGTTACATCATCCTAGACTCGGCTCAATCATATGTCAATTCATCCCATAGAAGGACCAACTCCATCATATTAAGTGCTTGTATCTAGTAGAGGGGAGGGAAAAGATTTAATAAAATAATTTAAATGAGTGTGAGTTCAGTGTCATGGTGGAAAATTGTGACACCCATACATGTCACTCTTTCACATCAAAAAAAAATAATATTTATGAATTAAATCGAATAATTAATGAAATTTCTAGATACCTACTTCGAGCAATGTATTGAGTTAACCCATCATTTTATAGGGTAAGAGGTCCTAGTAGATAGGATTAGAGAAATAAAATAAAATAAAGGAAGTGAAAATATGGAGATGAAAGGAGGGTGGTTGGGTGGAAGAAAACATGAAAATAAAAATTAGGGATAATTTTATTAGAAAATTAAAATACAATTTAAAACTAAAAAATAAGGCAAAAAATAAATTCGGGTTAAAAGGGGAATATTTTTGGCAGGCCTCCCTTGGTGGAGATCTCCTCCTTGGTTCCTTGAAGTAATGGGATGAAAAATGGTATGATATTGAATGGTTGGAGCTCATATCCTTTTCTAGAATCAATTTGTCAATCCAAAATATATGGTGTTGTATCACCAATTAATGATTTAAAAAAGTGTAGATATTTTCATGAATGTTCTTCCCAATTACCTATTACGTCCACCCAAAAATGATCAAAGTATTTGGAAATGTATAATGGCAGTTGTGTCTTTTTACTCAAATAATTTATATTATCTAGGCAGAATCTCCACATTTAATATTCATTGATTTATGGACGATGAAAATGCGAACTTCACACAATGGAGCCTTCATAAAAGTGTTTCTGAATTGTCAAGAATGGGAAACCACTAAGATTCAGTATAATTTTCATTCACATATTTGAGTTATGATTTTATTATTGGTGGTTTTTTTTAGGTGAAATTTCTATGAAAATTCCATCAATTGAGTTTTTTCAAAATCCACCCTAATGCCTTCCAAACATCATAGATGTTAATTGGTGAACTCAACATTGAGTCCCCGTTCATAAACAAGTGTAATCACATTAATTGGGGGTGTGTAGGATGATATTTTTTCTGTAATGGATGTCGATTCCACACTTTCCTCATGGAAAATTCTTCATTATTACAAGTCCTATTGATTTTATGTGCATTTTGTCTTTAAAAAGTGAAGAAAGTAGTTATTTTAAAAAATTATGGATAAAGAGCATGATCTCATGAAATGAGCCTAACTCTGCCTGATTTGTATCATGAGATATGAGATAAATGATTAGATGGTGAGGTAAATCATGATTTGACATCTTTAATAATAATAAATTGATCTTTAATGAATGAAATGAGAATTATCATCATTCTTTAAATGGGAATGAAAAATATCAAATTTCATAGTTTCTTTGAAAAATGGGAAATTAAATTTATATTTTATGTGAATTTTTTAATGTTTTATTTGAAACTGAAAATTGATAAATATTATTACATTGTAATTTGAAAATAAGTAACATTGGCGTCCTATGAATTCCATGTTGAGATTTTATGCTTGAGGAAATGCATGGTTTATGTGTGGGAAAATTTATAGAACTAATATTTCAACATTTTTTGTATGCATTTTAATTTTTATAAACCTCTTGATTAATCAATTTGAGATTATAAAGAACAATTTTGTATTTTTTTTAAGTAATTTTTTGAAAATTTATTAATTCTAGATTTTGAGGGATTTTTACATGATGTGTATTGTGGTCATTTTTTTTTTAAAAATGTAATTCCAAATTGAGAGTTTGTTAATTAAAATTTTAGATTTATTTCCTTCAAATTTTTCTTCTGAACTCAGGGTTGATTCAACCATCTAAATGCTTAACAAAATAATGAATTTGAATACTTTTTTGGGTAGACACTGAGGACACCACCACCACAAAAGAAAAACATATCAGCCTAAACACCTCCAGTTGTGGTCATTACACCTAGATATGAATGTGGATTGAATGGAACATTCATACATTAACATCTTATATATTTTCAATCCATTAAGGGGGGTTTTAATGAACTCAATTGATGGAATATTACTTGAAATTTCATCTAGAATAAGAAACCACCAAATAAAAAATTCATAAAACTTATTTCAGGTGGCCAATTAAAATGATATTTGGAGGGTGTCCAAAAAATACAATGTGAAGAAACATTATTTAATTTTCTAACACATAAAGAGGTAGTTTCTATAGTAATGAATTCATGATATGTTAAATGTGTACAGTTTTCCTGGATAGAAAAAATTATTGGAGAAAAAAGCCAACAACACCATATCCAAGCATCCTAATACACTGAAATTGTTAGCTTATATGTCAAAGGAAATTCTGAAGAACATTCATGAAAGGATAAATGCATGATTCAAAAATGAATTTGGTGTACAGTTTGATAATATGTGGAGGAAAAATTATTCCTATAAAAGGAGAGGATCCTCGCCTCTCTAATCATCCCTTTTTACATCCCATTATTTCTAGGAACCAAGGAGGAGATCTCCACTGAGTGAGGATATATGAAAATCATTACATTTTCTTATTAATAAAGTTGTTTTACTTATTTATGTATTTATTTTAAATTTTAATTTATATTTCTAATAAATTTTTTCATTGTTTTAATATATGTTTCCACTCGTACACCATCATTTCATCTTCTCATCTTTCCATCATGAAATTTAATACTCATGATCCTAAGTAACTAACCCAAGGAATATCTTGACGGAGTATTAAGGTTCTTGAACCTAATAAAAAGTTTTTAATATTCTTCAGTTTCATTATAAGGATAATTGATATTGGTTGTAATCCTCACTATGGTGTTATAATGTTTAACTTCTTAATCTACAACAATTTCTGTTGACTGAAAAGGTGGATGGAGGGTGTTCTTGGCGATTGCTATGAGGTCTTCTCATTCATAACTAGGGGATGACTAAGTTGTGAACACATATAATGGATTATGTTCATTAAGAATATTTGATGCCATTCAATACAGGTGCTCTCTAAAATTTCTCTCAAGAGTACATCCTTTCTTCTCTAATTGTATTCTTTTTAGCATTGTATATTATTTAAAATTTGATTTTACTTTTCATTTATTTTGTTAAATTCCATTTATTTAATAATCATTAAACAATTAAATAAATTAGTTCATAGTTGAATTATATTAAGTAGGCAAACAAACTGAGAAATATCCTCAAGTGACACACCCCAGGTCAGCCACTATGCTGCACTTGGAAAACATAAAAAATGGATTTCACATCCCCTATGACTTCTTTGTTTCATTACATATAAATTTAATGAATAATGTAATAAATGCAATTAATTATATTTTATTTCATAAAATATTTTATTAAATTATTATAAATATATTAAAAAATTGAAATATTTAAATTAGGATCGCTAATGGAAGATAATTTTCAAATCATATAGATTTATGAAAAAAAATTATCTTATAAGTAATATTATAAGCCATAAAAATGGAAAAATCATTAGTGAAATTTGGAAGAGTTAATCATATTAACTAATAAAATTTATTTTTATTATTCATTTACCAAAATAACTTATTTATAATGAGTTCTAAAATTTTAACTAGTATCTAACATATATTGAGATTTTCATAGGTTTATTTCAAAATAGTAACCCATCTACTTCTCTATAATATGGGGAAAAAATGCTCATGTGTACGACTGACAATCACGTTACGAACCAATGAAATTTTTTTCTAGTTAAACATATAATCGATTTTCTTATTGAAGGAAATAGTAAATATATATGATAAATATATACTAAATATAATTAATTACGTATTATATATCATATAATTCCCTACCACTCCATCAATCTAAAAATGTAAATTTTTATTGTGTATACATATATACAACCTTCTCTAAGAAGCATTGTGATTTATTTTTCATGTCCATTTCTGATGGATTATTTTAATTATGTGTCTAATGAATATGTATTATTTTTATTTAATAAATAAAATTTATATAATGATATTACTATGATAAATATCAAAGTACCGTAACTGACAAATGAAGTCAAATAATAAAAATTAGAAGTTAATACACAAAACAATGATAATAATGAATTATTAATAAAAAAACATGTTATAAGTTGATAAACCTGTTTATATATAAGTTTATATAAATGTAAAATGATCTATTATATATTTATAATTTATCCAAATTTATTATAAAGGAGGTTAACATACAATATGGGGAAATTTATTCTTGAGGTTAGAGATTTAATCTCAATTTCCACACAATTTAGATATAATTTTTAATATATAACTATTTATTTTGTGGATGATTATATCCGTACATAATAATTTCATTTATATTAATATCTTTTATTAGTATGAATAAATTTACTCTACATATTTACCATTTCAATATTATATAATGTCTATGTTACAAATGAGGTTAGAATTTACATTACAATATCATTTTTGGGATAAATCTTTTTTTCATTGAGGAAATAATATAATCGATCATTAATAATCACTGCCTATTTTATTATCCTCTTTATATTTATGTTTACCCCATTTTTTCTTCCAAATTAACCTATCAAAATTACTTTAATAAACCTGATATGTTTATGAATTGAAAGCTGATATAATATCCCTTTTGATTCGGTTTTTTTTCAATTAGGTCTGTATTTTTCTAAAACTTTTAAAAGAAGTATTTTTATTTATTATAATTATTTTTTGATGTAATTTAATATTACCACTGATATGTAAATGTACTAAAAGAAATTTTTTAAATTTGTTAAGGGTCATTTCTACATTCAAAACAAAATTTGAAATGATTGTTTCTTTTAAACGAATATGACATAAATGTATTTTCCCATCACCGAAATATATTTATTTTATTTAGAATAATTTACATGATTTAATTGATATAAAATAATAATAATTAATGAAATAATATTTTAATATTTTTATTCCATTTTCATTATTTCTCTAAAGAATGTGATTGTATTACAAAACCTATATTTTTGATGTATTTATGATCATCTTTTACCTCTAACTAATTTTATCATCATTAAGTTTATATTTAATCATCGAATTTGATTGGATAATTTTTCATTGTACTTTACATTCCCCATAAATATCCAAATTATGTGTACCATTGACATGAATATTTCCTAAAATGTATGTGAAATTTACATTTGGTGTTTTACTATGATAGTTGATTGATTAACGTGTGAATTATTTACATTCCATATTACTTACTATATATAAATATTTTTTGATAATGACTATTTTTTATTAATTAAATATATTATTAACTTTTTTAGGAATACATTGGACAAGAAGTGTCATAGTCGGATCCATTATAGATATCCCCTCAATCAATTAACAAATCTTATTTGACAAATTAGTAGTCTATACTTATGAAATGGGTTTTTTTATATATACCTTCCCATTAATGATTGTTAGCACTACATATTAATGATAATACGTAATGATGTATGAAATCAACCCATTACACATTAATCGGTTTCTCCATTGAGAATTTAGTTATTTTTACCCATGATATTACTACATAGATATTATCAATGCATTCATTTCATTCTCATGTTATTGATCTTGTGGATTTTATTTTCTGTTATTTTTCATTAAATATTTATTGGGGCTCATTTAACTATGATAGCTTCCATTGTATGTAACCCTTACTGAGAGTAATTTCTCAACCATTATTTATCTTACATTCCCTTGGATTTTGTGAGGGGTATACTTAATAATATCAATGGTGTGATAATATTTCTTATAATTTTTTTAAATATTTTTAATTAAATATTATAATTTTGTTTATATCTATTTTTTCATGAAAATTAAACTAATAGAACCTCAGTGACGTGTTCTGTTATATGTTATTGAAAATGTAATAATGTAAATACCTGCTATGTGATGTTGGATGTAGGGTTATTCTGGTAATAAATTGTTATTTTTAAAATATTTGAAGAGAAATTTCAAGATTATTATAAATAAAATAAAATTTTGTTTGAAGATAATTAAGGATAATAATTGAGAGTTGTTTTTTTATAGATATATAAACGAAATGGATCATTTTGATAGAATATTAATTATCCATAATAACCTCGAAATTTATTAATAAAAAATACATCCATGTAATTATCCAAAAAATGGTATATAAAATACATTATAGTCATATAATAGAATAATAAAATATTGGGAAACCGTAGTGAAAAAAGAATAATTTTGACTTAAGAAAAGAATTTATGCTACGAAAAACCTCATAACATTTACCCAAATGTTCCTTGAAAGTGATTTAGTTGCATGTATCATAATAATATGAAAATAAATCACATAGATTATAGAATTATTTATATCTATTACCTATTATTATCTATTATTTTTATATAGTAATATATATTTATTAATAATTATTGTTTTTTCAATAATCAGATATTGATTATTTTATTGTTTTACGTATTCTTTAAAAACATTATGGTGATATTAAATTCATGGAAATGAATTTTATAATTAATAAATTACCCATGGAATAAGATTATATGATTTATATTAAATTATTAATATGTAATTCTATTTCATGATAATTTTTTAATAATTCATGGTGATAGAATATATGAGAGGTTTGATTTATTTAATTTTTGATAAAAAAATATTTTTACATTAATATCATGTGAAATCTTAATATAATCATTCTATAACCTAAAAAAATACCAAAAATAAAAATTTATACATGATATAATTTCATTTATTCAACCACATAGGGTGGTTATGAAATGAAAATTGCATCATTCTAAGGAGTCAGTTGTCAATAAAAACACACATCGAGTCTTTTCATTCTGTATAGATCAATATAAAGGCAGGGAATTATTTGTAATTTTTTAATTATAAATATGTTATTAATACTATATTTATTAACAATGTATGTCTTTATATAATTATAATTATGGTGACTATAAAAAATTATATATTTTTATTAATGAGGTGGTATTTTGAAATCACACCAGAATGATGTTTTCATTTTTTTAATGAAGGGGGGAGTGTAGATTTTGGTTATACAATTAACATGAAAATAATATTTTATAACAATAATAAATAAAAAATTTATTATAATAGGATGAAAAATATGAGAGTAATGATAAGGAATAAATACAATTAAGAAGTGACAAGTAGGCACATTGATGGTTAGAATCTCTTCATTGAGTATCATATCCAGAAAGGGGATTTTGGTATTTTTCCTTTGAATAATGGGCATCCAAAATTTGGATTAAGATACAAAGTAAATAAAAAATAGAATATTTTCAGGAGAAAATTATATTTCATTATGGACTTGAAGGGGTGGATGAAGGCCAATTTTACAAATTGGGGTAATAAAAATATTGTAAATGAAACCAAATTATATAAAATTGACACATGTTTAAAATTATATGTGGATTAAAATTTGTTAAATAAGGGTTTTAGAATAATATTTAGTGATATAAATATCATATATTGTTTGGAGACTTATTTTTAACATGTTCTTAGCTCTTTTACATCTTGATAAGCACTTTTTAGGTTAATTGGCCTTTTGAGTGGTAACTAAATTTTAATCATTGTCAACTACTTAGTATAGCTAAAATTGAAATTAAAATTTTTAAATAATTTTTCCATGATAATTTTAAATATGGTAAAAAATTTAAGAATTAAAATTTCTATGGGCGAGTAAGATAATTTTGAGTATTTCAGTGCATTATGTGTTAAACCATATATTTGAAAAATGTGTATTTTTAAGAATAAAAAATGTTGAAGAGTAATTTAATTATTTTATGGAATTCCATGAAATTAGTTGTATTATTATTGAAAAAAATAATATTTATCTATCTTTAAATTAAATCTAAAACCAAATTCCACCATTGGAATACTTAACATCAGGAAACAAAACAAAAATAGTTTTTAATTATATAAATATTTCTAATTTTTAAAAATGTTACTCATAGGTATTTTAAATATATCATCGAATTTTTAATGAATATTTTTTAATTAAATAGATACTTTTTATTATAAATATTTTTTTATAAAAATAATTTTACTCTTATTATATTATAATAAAATATTTGACTTCTAACGGAAAACGAAAATTTATACGATTGAGGTAGAAATTAATATTTTTGAAAAAATCCCCTAAACATAAGATAACATAATATTTTTATATATATTGAGAAACATTTAAATTGATTTAAAAGAATGTTTCGATAAATATTTCCTCAATTATATTTATTTTATAACTAGAGATTCTATTCTAGCATTCAAATTGATCCATATGAGGCTCTATATAAGAAGAGATATTGTACTCCAATGAAAATTTATATTACAGGTTTTCCTATTTATATAATAATATATATAAATGTTTCATCATACTTATACAATTATGAAAGTCTATAATAACGCTTTCGTATAACAGGAATCCAAATACGTATTCTACAATCTACATTTTAATCAGGCTCCATAATATATTTTCCATTCTATATATATACATCTTTATGATTCATGGATGAGTAAAGAATGTTGTGATATATTTATCCATAAAAAGTTCCTTCATTATTTATGTTTATGGTAGGAAATTTAATACGTTTCTAAATATTTTTACAATATCTTTATCAATGTTGAATTTTGGATTATTAATTACATTTTTCATTAGCTCTACCTTATCATTGATGGAATATATAATATTTAAATTGATCGATTATTTATTAGACATATGGTAAAGATAGTAATTCTCCCCTTCTCTAATTAATTCAATGTATATGCTATTGTAATTCTTGATTATTGGGTTTTTTCCAAACCTCATCTTAAATATGTTTGGTTTATATTTCATTCTCCAAAAATAAATGACCTTATTTTCCATCCCAAGGTGGAAATGTATTGACCATTCATAGTCATTTAATAGTTTTAATGACATTCAATATAATATGTTCAACTCCTTCTGAGTGAATATATAATTTTATCTCTTGTGGTCAGTACAAATTTCAAACTTCTCTAAATAGAGTTAATGTTTCCAAATGTTTAACACAATGATCCTTGTCTCTCTCTACAAATAATGTGTTGGGTAACTTTAATCATGAGTTTTTAATTTTTATGAGGCATAATAAATTAACAAATTATTATCCATGAGGTTAAATTCCATTTAATTTAATTTGGAATAAAAAAATATAATAAACCACTCTCTACTAGAGGGTAGTGTACGAAAAGGTTCATTGGCTCTGATTTTCCTCTAAACTGTGATGATTTCCCCTCATTCCCCCAACCTGAACATCATTAATTCCATTCACATTAACTTTTTTAGTAGATTGAACTATTATGTGATATTACTCATCAATCATCACTCGTATCTATTTAATGAATGAAAACATTAGATTTTTATTATTGTAGTCGGTCTGGGATAATGTTTGGTTATGATTCCCTAGAATCACACACTTTGATCCAATGACGTGGACACATACTTTATATACTCACATTTAGAACAACTCTAAAATCCGAGATATAACCAATCATAATAATAAATTCCCCAAAAAGTATTTTACCTATTACAAAAAAAATGATCATATCAGGTTCATATCTATATTGAATTTTCACAAAACAAAAACAGACAAGACAATGTTCATTACATAAGTAATAAATTTTTCTTCCATTATATTAAAACTAATAATGAGTCCTAAAAATATATCATAAATTATTTCAACCATTCTACCCTTATATATATGTCACATATATTTCCTTTCAGAATAACATAGGTAATGTAATCATAAGATTATGGTAAGATAAGATGCTTAGGGAGGGAAACATATTACTGAATAAATGAAAAAAATAAGCATTGAATACATAATATTGCACGAATACATATTCTGAATAATTCTATATTGAAGTAAAACTAAGAACATTCTATATCAATGAGAATTAATGAAATCATAGATATCAAAATTTACTTATTTCATATTGATGTAATTCATAATATTAGGCTTTAAAATAATTCAACCAAGGCCTTTTTCCAAAACACCATCTTCTTTTAGGATATGTTTAAACCAAAACCCCACTAATTTTGACTTCTAAAAACTTTCAATGAATCCAAGGGATATATAATTACATTATATATATTTCATATGATTATTTCCAATTAATTCACTATAACAGTCAAAAATACCATTCACATTATTTCATAAGGACCATTGGAAAAATAAATTCAATGAAATTCATATAATTAATAATACATAATTTCAATGCATGATCAAATTGGTTTGTCTACCAATAATCATTAGTAATGCCAATAATTTTCCCTATCACAACATTGGGATAACAAGATCATAGCACATTCCTTTAAATAAGGTGGATGGTCAAAAATTTACATAGTCAACTTGAAAATGGTCATCCATACTTCAATAATAAAATATTACATTCAAATATTATTCCCCATGTTAAAAAAGGGATTAAATGATCATAATTCATTCATATAAAGAAAATGTATGGCAAAATATTAAAATATTTACCTTTTCAAAAATAAACCTAATTGGAATTCAAATATATTGAATGCTAATAATTTTATCCAAATAATATCATACAATATAGGTGAACATAATCAAATATAAACTACATAAAATATGATGTTCAATTTGATTTTATAACCAAATGGTCCATCTAGATGTTGTGTCCCCTGTCATCAAACAGATCTATCCGTACACTAGATATTGATGACTAAAGGAGGGGGATAAATATGTTACCATTGGGAAAGTACACCTTCATAATCAAATAAACATTTTAATATATTAAATTGTTAACATAATTATGAAAGCATAATATCAACTACATTGGAAGGAAAACATCATGATTAAAAAATAAACAATACATCAAAAGTAACCTCTAGAATCATGTACAAAATGATTTATAGTATTAAATATATCAAAATTATACATAATGGCATGGAAATATGTATCTAATACAATAAATGGATCAAAAGAACAAAGAGACCAAATATTATGTTAGAAATATTATCATGCTCCATATAATGGTTAGGTACTTCCCCACTCTCATGCAATGATCAATTAAGAATAAATAACTCAACAATTTCTTGTATCCCACCCTGTATCAACAAAATCCACATAGGTACCATCAGATTCCAGGATAGGGTGTGAGATAAACTCAGTAGGACACCAAATATAGTTTTTATATGTATATAATAATTTATTATAATATTCACAGTTATAAAATAATAATTTTATGCATTGGTAAAAACAACAATTTTTCATCTTTGGTTCTTGTAGGACACGAGGATAACACTACATGAATCATCCCCTACTGGGAAAACCTATTTTAAAATTCCATCACATAAATATATAAATATATATGTACATGATTGTATGTGTATATATGAAATATATACATAGGGTCATTTATATCCATATATACACATATTTATATCTATACATTACCTGAGGCATAACTTAGGAATTCATGTCTAGTCACTAGATTATCATAACTAGTAAGGGACTCTATACTCGAGCATCAAAATCATAAGGGATTATATAACAAATATCACAAGTATTAGGAATCTGATTCTTTTATATCAAAGAAAAGGAACTCTCGGACCATGTATCGCATTATAGGGATTCCCTTCCCAAGTATCCCAATATAGGGACACCATTACAAAGTATCTGAGTATAGGGACACCATGCCCAAGTATCAATGCTCAAGTACACCATGCCCACATCTCATATAATTTGTGTCTCCATGACCATATATCACTTTTGTATAGGATTCCAGGAACATGTATCATAGTTTTAAGGGATTCCATTGAAGTATATTGTTTTTGTAAGGGAAGACATGGCCATATCTCATAAAAATGGGCTCACCATGGCCATATCTCATCAAAATAGTAATAATTGAAGGCATTAAAAGCTATAACAGATTGTTTGGAGGTCAATAAAATTCACTTATAACTAAATTGTATCAATTTATCAATATTAAAATAATATATAGTCATACTAATCACTTTCTATTAAATTCAATATAGTCATACCAATTATGAGCCATGCTAAAACTATATAGAATATGGTTTGGTAAGTAAATAATTTAATATAACATGGGAAATCCCATGTGGATATCTCCATGGGTGGTAATAGATTATGGGGTTCTATCTGAACATGAATAATGGAATAATAGGATATTTATTTCAAGGATATTGACATTAAAAATGTTTATGTGAATTTTTTAAGTAAACAAATAGTGAATATGACATGTGTCCTCACAAAACATATTATTAGGAGAAAATAGTTCAGTGATAAGTACAAGACCACCTAAATTTTCATGTGATGGAATACTCTTCTATTGTTGGCCTTCGGTTTAGTTTAGATCAAATATAAAAAATGAAATATAGATGAACTCCCATGTAATATGGTTTATGATATTTCACTAATATATCTTCATCGATTGATAAAAAATGATGAAAGGATCCTATGGAGTTGATATATTACCAGAAGCTATTTAATTTCAATGATGTAGGTCAAAGAAGAATTCATTTAGGGAAATATATTCAAATAATTGGTGGTAAAGGATTTATATCACCTAATGGGAGTAAGATAGGACCCTAATTTTTCATGAAATTAAGAAGAAGTGGGTTTTGTTTGATATGTAATTTTTGGGAGAATACTTAATTTTTCCACACTTTTAAAGGGAGAACAGTTTGGCTACATGGTTGGAAAAACCATGTTGCAAACATGAAGTTCATATAATCCTAGGATAGGGAACCTATAGTTCATGAACATGGTTTGATAAAGCATATAAAAACCAATCCATTTTCTACAAATAATTCTATAGTTTTATCGCATGGTTATGCGGAATGGGTTACACAATTTGGAAAAATAGTTTGAACCCAGGAAATGCACTGGATGACTGCAGATCATTTCATCAAACCATGTAGACTGGGAAAAACTGTTTTTAAAAAAAATGGAACCTATCTTATTCATCTACCTGTCAAAGATCTGGGATTTTAAAAAAAAACCCACTGACACCATTTTTTCCTCTAAGACTTCATGAATAACATCTAATTAGTTCAATCCTAGGGAAAAAACAAAATTGAATTCATTTTTATCACCAATAAAGGATGTTTTCTTGTATTATACCCCCTTAAAGAAACTCTTCCATGAGTTTTCCTTCATAGAGTCGTAATGAATCATTTGAGAATAACTCTAACCATAGATCATATATTTAGAACTCCAACTCCCTAGACATGTCCATTACATGCTTGTGCTTCCTTGGAACCTATATTAAAGGGGAAACTGAGCCTCATATATCCTTTATTCATTGGTCCACAATATATTTAGAATGCCACTCAATCTGCACATCTACATCCATATCAACATAATTAGGTTGAAATATATGAGTTTTAACTATTTAATACTAGCGATGTTGTGTATTATGGAATATTTTGTGCATTACCCGCTATATAACAGGTAACTTCAACTAAAATTATACAATCCATACACTCTCCACTACATTAAATGATCCATCAATCTATGGTTAAATATCCCCCTTCTAAAAAAACCATTGATTCCCTTATTTAGTTGATACCCATATGAACAACGGATCCCCAACCTTAAACTATAGTGGTCGATGGTGATGATCAGTATATAAATTATTCATAGACTGATCTCTATCCATCTACTTCCAAATTATCTAAATTTTCTCCAAAGTCTCATGAAAAAGATAAGGTCTAATTAAGGAAACCGCACCTACCTATGACCATCATAAAGTTGAGTGGAATATCCTACCATATAATTCATCATTAGCAGTCATCTGTATCATCTCACAAATGTTGTTATTTTCAGCGAGCATGAAAAGAGGTATTTGTTTCTCGAAAGACCCTCTAAAATTAATTATTCTCACTCAGAGCATGTCTTACAAAATGTGTATCACCCATTCTGAGAAATTTTCACTTTGAGGATGAAAGGATGTGTTCAAATGAACAAGTGTTACCAAATCCTTCTGTATCCCCTTCTATATCCTCGACGATATATGGATATACCTGTTTGAATTGATGGTATGAGGGTCCTTATGTAATTGTAAAATCACACATGTTTATAGACTCCAAATATTCTCACTGAGAATGTCTCTCGGATAGGTAATGAATGAATGAACCTTGTGAGCTTACAAATGATCCCCAATATTGTATCATTTTTTAAGGCGATCTTAGTAAACATGTAAAAAATCAATCATGACATCATCCCATTTCTAATTAGGAATGGTAAAAAGTTTAATAATCCATATTATTCACTGATGTTTTTACATATCTTTATAACAGGTGGAACATCATGTAAAAAACTCTAATTATCCACCTTTTCATCCCCATCCACCAGTATTGGTGATGTCGATCATGATACAACATTTTATTCCCAAGGTGTAAATCTTATGTAGAAGCATGAGACTCTCATATAAAATGCTCCATGATGTCTGTAGGAACACATTGTGTCCATGGATGGATAAAATCTCATCCCCATCCAAAAACCCACAAGTAGGATGGTCTTCTCATGAAATAATTCTCCATAAGAAGAAATCTGTAGGGTCCGACAACTACCTCCTCATCATTTTTTCCAGATATGAAGAAGTCACCAATAAAGATACATGTACAAAATTTCAATGATGGGTTTGAACATTAATGTTCATATTAAAAAATGTCCATAAACATCCACTCATCATTGACCTCTCTTATTATATGTTTCTTTGACTTTTATCTTAGAACATCTACTATAGAATTTCTTTTTCCTAGAATATAGACAAGATCATGGTCAAAATACATTCAATATTCAATCCACCCTATCTACCTACAGTTATCATCAGACAATTTGATAAATATACCATATTATTTTGGGGTCCTCAAAAACAAAAAAAAAATATCCCCATAGCTAATTCCTACCATAACATAAGGCATGAATAATAACAACCACCTCGATATCATCTGTTGTTCAATTACACTCAAGAGGCCTCATCAGCCATGTCCCGTATAGAATGGATCAATCTTCCTACATCATATCTACTCCAAGAATGATACAAGATGAATTATAGTAGTCTATATAGAGTCTTCTTATATCTGGACAAATCAGGATCGGTGCTAAATTCAATCTCCTTTTCATCTCAAGAATTTAGGTCTCATAGGATTCTATATGAAGCTCCTATAATAACTATCATTCCCCAATAGACATTAAATATCAAAAAATTCTCTGGGATTATCACAGGTAACTATTGAACTGAACTTGTTTAGCTCAACTAATACTCATACCTCTAATGAAATTTGACAATGGAAGTGAATCGTATCAATCTAAAATTGGAATTTAGTATTCTTAGCATACATATTTTTCTCTTTTAAGGTATAAATAATGATCTTATGATGTTTTTCATAGTTTTTTAAATGAGAATATTCCATGGTTTATCTATGAATACTACCACAAATTAATATATAAAACATGTAAAACTATATTCATCATAGCTATAAAAATAGTTGGTGTGTTTGTGAGATTGAATGACATAACAAGATCCTTATAAATATCATGCCTACAACAGAACATTGTATGAGGTATGAATGATGTTTTAAAACACACATGGTGATATCCTATCCTCAAATAAATTTTTATTAAAACCTTTATCCTCCGATATGGGCCAAAATTATATTGATTCCATTTCTAATAATCCAAACCAATATTGAGAATTTGGTCTAGATTCTATGTGAAATAGACTGGTGAACCCGAGGGAGAAGTTATGGGCCATATAAAACCCTTATAATCTATGTCCTCCTGCTATCTCTTAATCTCTTACAACTCAATGGTGTCCATCATATAAGACTGAAAGGACACTGCTGTATCTACTAGAAAATTCTCACAAGGTAACTCCACCTATCACATAGGACATAAACATGGAAATTCATCATGGAATACATCCATGAAATGTTCTAATAAAGAGGGAAATTAGATTCATGTAACCCCTGATCATCCTTATAAAGGATAATAATAATGATGGTTTTTTCACATCGAAAAAGATAATATAGTATAGATCTACATTCATAGACATCCCATTCACTATTATGAAGGTAACTGCCACCTTCTCTTGATATAAATGAGACCATGTATTGATAACAGTCGACATAGGAATGATATGATCCCAATCAGTCCAAACCAAGATGAAAAAAAATTACATCTTCTCGAGGGTGAAGAGGTCCTATAGAAAATGGTAGAAACCTACCTAAAGTTGGAGATCCATACATTCAAATATACTCTATGAACATATACCCATTTCATCGTTAATGGTCATCACACTATAGATGTAATCGATATCAATTCTAAGGATTTCCATAATATCCATAGAGATAAATGAATTTCAAGAACGAGTATTGAATATCGAAGACATGATAGTGGAGCCTACACAAATAGTATATCAACTAGTAGATTTCAGGGCACCCTACACCTCTATAATAGGATAAATTGAAAAAAATTGGAAAGGTATAAAATCCTCTCCAGCAAATTGACTACCCTATGTTGTTCTATTCTGAGAGATCTATGTATCTAAAGCCTAGATGTGCCATCCATGACCTCATCCATATCTTCTGTGACTAGTATTAATTCTCATACCTTCCTGGAGAGGTTATCTTAATCCCAATCCTAACATAATATCGAATATAGATCCTCTCCCACTAGTAATATATTGTTAGACCTTACAATAATGCCAAATATTCCCAAACCTACCACATATTTAACCTCTAATGGGGTATTTTGGACACTGGGGTATAATTTCCTAGATTCCCATATTGGTGAAAACCCTTAGGACTATTATTGGGTGTAATTTGGTTTCCATTGATCCCGTGTGTTGTCTCAACGCATCATTTTCTAGAAGCTAGTTGAACCACATTCCCATATCGATTCTGAAGAGACCCGGACCACACCATCTAATTCCATCATGTCTTACTCAGTGATGGGATAATGTTTAACTATAATAGACATAGTATGAAATTTTAAGATATTCACCTCAGATTCAATAGTATTGTTATGTTAGTACACGAACCATCTTCATTTCATTATATCATCAACAATATATATATAGGTGCAATGCACTATAGATCAGTAAAATGATCTGAGTATCCAATAATGAATCAATAACCCTAATTCAATTTCATGAACTCCCCAGAATGACATTCCCTTAATGTCTTAAGGAAAATGTTGTCATAGAATCTATATTTGAAATCCCTCAAATTCAAATCCCTTTATTAACCATATGTTTCTAGAACATCCAACCAATTTTTGTTGGATCCTTCATGGGTATTCATAGTGCATGTCACCCTTCTCATAGATGGTTTCTCAACATGCTCAAAAATTTATACATCTTCTGTGAGCCATAACTGTATAGCATGTCCTCCACCATCCCCATAATAATTATGTGCATGTTGATGCTTAAACTTTCACATCCACTCTCCCATCGAAGGTGTAGGTTACAAAGACCCCTATATAGTCTTTTTAAGTAGCAGAAACAACACTAAATATTGTAAATCATCACCTACCTCAGGGATTACAGGAGGCGATACTGGTGAAATTAATTCAAGTATCGCTGGTAGATCCAGGAGTACAACCTTCATTTAATGGGCTTAACCACACTCAAAGTACACAAAATAAAACACTACATTATTTCATTACTTAATAAATACTAAAATCACGCCTTAAATTGGATGTATTAATGGTAATTACATATATATATGAATATAATTGTTACAATACATATGATATTAAATACACAATCATAATAGTTCTCCTAAATAAAATTATAGTTGATTGTATTGATTATATAGAACAAATGAGAAACTACATGCATCCCCCTACTATAGTAGGGTATGGGCCTATGTTTGGGTTTCATAGTAAGGGTCTCGGTATATAGACTATCAAGTGAATATTATTGAGGAAAAAACAATTAATATTCAATTTTAATCCTAATATAATGGTGACCATGTTTAAATTATAGACTTCCAAAATCATTTAATATTCATAATACACCTTTTATATGATGAAAATCTTCCAATTTATACACGTATATAATTTATAAATTTAAATAGGTTGTCATTTTAACCTCAACAAAACATTACATTTGATATCAGGATATAATAAGTAAAATGTTATTATTTGACTATTTGAATCATCATTCTCAATATATAGAGTAACATACCCACTTTATGTTATAAATGAAATTAATTTATATACAATCAATTAATGTTTCTCTCTATTTATCATTAGTTACAAAAATAAAACATCGGTAATTGGTTAGTAAAGTTGACACAAGTAATATATATGGGAAAACCCTATTTAGCATGATTAATTAATTTTTATAAACTATTATCCACTATATGATATCAATCATACATGTAACATTCATATAGAATATATCATTCAATGCACATACAACAAGTATCATTCATTTTGGAAATGAAAAAAATGGAATATAATAATGCATTACATATCAGTACTATAATGTGCCTAAAATGATTCATGAAAAATATATCCATTCCACTTGTGGATTAGAATATTGGATGATCCTGTAAGTTGTGCAACAGTGAATTTTAGTTTTCAAGTCACCGCCTCTCTCCTCTATTGGGTTGCAGTTTCTTACTCAGTCTCCCCAATGAGTTTATAGTGTGGCAGTTTTAATCATAGAGAAGTGTATCATCATAGACTCGGGGTTTATTATTCTATTGAGAGGATGGTTAGGTCTTCACTAGGTTCAAGGTTAGTTTCCAGATACACTAATGTGTAGGGTCGAGATCTGGTGTGGCGTTGAGGTCATGGTACTTCTCTACGGTGATGGTGTATGATCTGGGGCGTCGGGGACAAGATCTGATAAAACTTAGGAGAATTCCTATTCTACATGGCAATGGAGTTTTGATATGGTGCACTGGGGTCGAGTTTTGGTTCCTCTGTGGTGTTCAATATGAGCTCTAGTGCTCCTCTGGGGTTGTGATCCAGTGGAGCGTGGGCTCGATCTGGTGTAGTGTCGATCGAGTGCTCTTTATGGGGCTTCGGGGTCATGCTCCCATCTTCTGTGGAAGTGGGGGAAACCTATTCTTCTAAACTATGGATTTCAGATCTGGTCTTCAATGAAAATGGGTTATGTTCCAATTCTTTATTGAATGGGTTGATCTTTTAGATGCATTCAGTACTAGATGCGATAGATTGGTTGGCTTGTTGTGGTTTTTTGCAAGCATTTTTAGGGTGACGATGGGTGTTGTGGTGATGATTGTGGAGAATGAAGCTTCTTATTGTGAAGCATTGGTAGTAAAAAAGGGTTCTGATTATTTTTTTGGTGTTTGTTTTTTTATGGACATTTTCGGTTCAAGGATGGATTTTTGGTATCCTAGGTTTGAGGTTTGAGAGTCTTTAAACAATTCTCATACAAGATGTTTTCTAAATGGGGTTCAGAGCATTGCTTTCCCCTGGGTTTTCCTATCGAATTAGGATGTTTTAGATGGTATGAACATTCAATCATTTCCATGCCCATGCATTCATACATGACACAACTTTTTGTGAAGTGACGAGTAGGAGAAACTGATTTAATGTTTATGATGCACGGTATGAGCTCTTATGTATTGGCTTGAATGAGTTGTTTGATCATACATTTTTGTATCATGGTGCTTTGAATGTTTTTTATTATTTTAAGTCGAGTATGGTTCTCAATATTTCCACAAAACTGACAGAATAATAAAAAATTAATTTACAGTTAGTCAAATCAGGATAATTATAAAATTTAATCCCACATCATAATAACTTTAGTGCACCAAATATCTAATGATGGAGCAATTTAGGAAATTGCATGTTTGACACACAACACCATGTGAGTAATGGAATAAACTATCCAGATACTTTATAAAATATATGATATTTTAAATAAAATAAATATATTTTAAATATTCCAATTCATGCAACATTGAGTTATAATATGTTACATGAAATAATGATTTTCTTCAATAGCCTGCATTACACACAAGACCAAATTTTACCGAACAATAATATAATCATAAAATATTATTATTCAATATAATTAGATAAATCTAGTTGTCATTAATATAAATAAATAACTTATAGAAATATATGGTTTACATAAATATAAAAATATTTCATTGGGTGGCGATTAATTTGAAATGGATATAAGAACCAATTGAAAATAAATAGAATTTTTTAAATAAAACTATATTTATGCCCACAATGTTGTTTTATCCTAATAAATTAAATTAATTAGAATTAGTGTACTATGTTAATGTAAAATATATATTATATATTCATTCAAATATTTTTCATATTTATCCAATACATTTGGACGACATAAGATAATTACAAACCTAATATTAGACATAAAAACCTATATTTATAAAAAGGCACTTTTTCCACCTATTGATGACAAGCCTATTTTAAATCCATTGTTTGGAACTATTATAAATATTATGCGTCAAATTAAGCATAATATTTTAAAAGGTAAAAAAATTATGTTAGGGTGAATTTTTGGTATTTTTATGTGATGAATCATTTTTTGATGAACAATGAAAAATACTTAATTTTAATTCAAAATTTCTTTTTCAACTAATTTATTTATAAGATAAAATTATATATTTTTATTATTTTTATTATTACTAACATTAATTTTATATATTTTAATAAAATTTAGTTCATTTCAATCAATTTTACATTGAAATTGAATATGAAAACTTAGAAATGTTTTAACATGTTCACTTTAAGACCCACATTATCATCCTATCTGTGGGAATAAATTTAAATTAAATTATGCCACTTCTGTGATTTAAACATAAAGAACATGGATAAAATATTAGTAATAAGAATAATTTTTACTTTTTAATATGTTCATGTTACTTTTTGAAAAAAATATTAGTTAAAGTAATTAAAATAAATTACAATTATTAAGAGAAATATTATCTTAAGAAAGCACCACTCCTTAATCTTAAGGGCCAAAATGAAATAGAAACTTGTCAAAAATCAATTTTATGGGAATATTTTGTAACTATACTCTCTTGGATTTAATTTTCACTATTATTAGACCCCATGACTTGGAAAAAAAGTTGGTTATATTCTCTTTTCCAAACATTACCAGAGTGCTACTCCACCTCCATTATAAAAATGCACTCAATCCTTCCACTTTCAAAAACCACTCAATACACTTTTTCTCCATCAATATATAATATAATATCCCATAAAAATATCTCCTATATTCCTGAAATACCAAAAATTGGCACAATTCATTCCAAAAAATTACTTTAGTGCAATCTCAAGCGAGTTACCCTAATAAGAGATACCTTTCTTCCTCAAACTAATTAGTTTTGTTTCCATTCTATACTGCCTAAACTCTTCTTATTTCAAGATTATATGACAAAAAATTAATCAAATATTTAATAATATATTTTTAGGTTATTGTTTCTAACTAAACTTACACACACATTCATCTAATGTGTAACAAATTTAATATTTATATGTTTGGCGATCTACCACATCACATAACGTTGTCATTCATTTTTATATTACCACCTCTTATGGTTGGGAATTATTATGGAAAATATATTTATATATGATATATATATAATTTATAATTTATTTATTCTTATTTAATTTTTTAGAAGAAATACATTTATGGTTTCAATTTTGTGTAAATACGATAACATCATTTGGGGAAGTGTGCAGTACAACCTTCTCAAAGCAATGGGACTCACTCCGACTATAAATGGAACATATAAAGGATGGTTTTAATAAAAATATTAAATATATATGACATTTATATGATACCTGAATTTTTATATACATTTATATTATTATTTTTTCAATATAAAAACGAAATGAAAGTAGTGTCCATGCATACATGTGTCTTACCCTCTCCATGAATGGTAAATTAAATTTCATATCTCCAAATAATATATATTATTAGAAATACATATATAATTATTATATATAATAATATATCATGGTTTAAATTATTTATATTATTAGATAATTATTTTATTTATAATAAAAATAAGTAACAAGTTAAAATATACACGGAAAACTAGCAATCAACATCCATAATAATGAAAATATTGAAAGATTATTAAAGAAATAAGATATTATAATAAGTTAAAATATGATATTATAAATTTTAATATTTCTATGGTATTTGTTTTTATCATTTTTATACCCCTATTATAGTAGATTAAATGTTTTTCACCTGAAAGAAAATCAATGTAAGATATTTTTATCTCAATTTTTATCTATGAGATAAATGTGATGTTTTCCACTTACATATTTTGTGTGATGTATCTAATGAAATTTTTTTATATATTATATAATAAATTATTTTATATTCATGGTATTTTGAAAATAAATTTTAATTATTTATTCTATGGGTATTTGTGTCAAAACCTACCATGTAGAAAGAATTTCATAGCACAATTCATTTTTCATAAGGTTATATTACATCCTTGTTTTCATTAATATTCTATGAATATGTGTATAATGAATTAGAATCAATTTTAATGAATTTAAAATTCCCTTGTGTAGATTTATATTTGACACACATAATCAATTAATTTTTTGATTCTCACATCAATGTTGTGGTATTTTCAATGGTTTACATTATAATTTTATTTTTTCAGGATTGTATACAATGAATTTCCAGTTGAGGAAACTATTTTATCATTTTATAATAACAATTTTAATTTTATTATCCTATTTTAATTCATGAAATTTTTCAGGTAATAGTAATATTTTTCCACTATTTTGGACTCAAATTATTTTTATAAAATGTTTTTAGGACAACCCATCTTTATTTCTCTCTTTGGACTGAGGACCTATTTTCTTCAAAAAAACAATTCTTTTATAAAACGTTTGCAATGATGTTTTTAACATTATTAAAAGGTGTTAGTAAATAAATATCTTTCCTTTTTACTTTTAAAAAAGTTTTTAATGGAATATTCTTATCTCTTTGAGAATAATTCATTTTTGATAACATTTTATAGAGGAAAAAAGAATTTTCATTTTACAACGTATTTCATTAACAGATTTACCTACCATAATTTATTTGAACATTCCATTGAATTTTAAAAAGGATAATTTTGAAATAAAATTCTTTCCATTTTCATTTTCAAAGAATGTGATTTTCTAAAAAAATTAAACAAATGATATTTTTCCAATATTTTTCATAGGATATCATTTTTGTATTTGGATTCTTCATTGACCAAAACCAATTATTTATAATCAACTTCCGATATATTGTATTGAGACCAAAATTATTAATCCTCTATATGTTATATGAATGATTTGGCCGATGATAGTATTTGAATTCACTTATTTGTTTCATTTTAGTCACAATTAAATATTAAATTTATGAAGATCATTTTGACATTCAATTTACCCTAATTATCCATATCATTTTCATTGATATATTTGTTACAAAAATAGTATATAATTTTTACATATTATGTTTACTATGACTTGTTATGTCATGAATATCATCTTTCTCATGATATTATACTTTTCATTTTTTATTCATTATGGGGATTATGATTCAGATGTTTCAGAGTGGTTTTAGACACTTTCATATGTTTTAAAAAAATTCCTTAATACTACATATATTAATTAATCAATGGTATTTTTATTAATCATCATCAAAAACAATTGTTGATACATATCCACCACTAGGGAATTATTGATATATTTGTATCTTCTTTTCCACATGGATATTTGATAATTCATTATTTTTATATTTATTTTTTGATATGAGAATATATTTTGATGGTACGACATTGGGGGGTCTATTTATAGATAGCTCCTTCAAGCTATGGTAGTATCATGAGATGAATTAGTTTCACAAATTAGATAGTGGTCTACCTGATATTTTAAATTGTTTTGTGGAAGGTCATTATTATAATATTTACATGTACCTAAGAAACATGTCTTCTAATAATTTAGAATAGCCCTGATTTAGATTTAGTTATTATTCATCCATGTGATTTGTCATCAACATATCTATATATTCATTTGACTTTGATCTCAATGATTAAATGGAATGTATTTTATTTTTTCACCTTTCCATGTTGATTTTTTAAAATCTAGATTATTGAAGGGAATTTGTTTTTTGTTGTTACATTTATAATTTTTTATGAACTTCTATTTTAGTTATAGAATACGTGGTATGTATTCTTAGTTATTTACCATTCCATACTGATTATATCATTGATTCATTATTTCTTCCTATATACATCACCCTTAGTGAGAATTTGAGATCACCTTTTTTTATATTCTATAGAAATTCAAGATTCATTCTATGAAAAATATGCATTCATATAATCTATGGAATAAATTTATCCTTAAAATAAAATATATTTCATTTTAATTAATATATTAATTTTTAATACAATACTCATTTATATATCTGGTTAACCAATACTACTAAACTCTTCAGTAATTCAGGATTTAATTCCACATAATCCTGAAAATTTACTAGTAGTATACATTGGTTCTTTGTGTTATGGGGTTGGGGCACTGAATTTTTTTAAAGGAATTTTAGTAGTATCCTTGGAAACATGATTTAGTAAAAAAATATTTTATAGAACATAGCTCTATGGTATAATTTAAGGATAAGAATAGAATAACATCATAGAATTTTATTAAAGTTGATATTATGCGTCTCTTGCTAAATTTTTTCCCTTTCTAGATAATAAAACTAGATGTTGTTCTAGAATAGATGTACCTAGGATTAATAACTCTGAAATGGTATGTGGGGCATGACTCGACGTAACATTATAATTGAAAATGGTCCTTACTGAGAACCACGATTCACATCACAATGGATATGATTAGGATAATACATATTTTATTTTGAAACCAATATTAAGGACATGAATAAATAGTTACAATAAATGAAATAGTTTAAACCTAAAAATAAAATAGGACCTATGTTGAAATAAAATAGATGAATTATTTATGATTTGGAGTTGTATTTAAAATCATAGATAGAAGGCCACTTGATGATTAGTATTATTTCAAAAATGTCCATAAAATTTATTTTTTAAAATTAAATTAATATTTGTTTATAAAAGGGAATCATGTATATCGGGAAACAACCAATAAAACACAAGAAGTACACAAGAATTCAACCTGAGAAAGAAGAACTATACGGTTTCAATGCCGGCCATTGACCAATGTAACGTCCTAGTTAATATGCCATTTTTTAGTTAAAATTTTTTTAAATGCATATGAACGATGAACTAGTAGTATTAATTTATAGTTTCAGAGATTAATGTCCTAACTATATTTTATTTGGAGAATATATAGTTACAAATATAAAAAATCACAATTTTATGAGACATACTATCTTTTAATTTTTTATTTTAGTGATTTAGACATCAAAGTACATTTTATTTAATAATTAATTGAAGTTATTGATGAACATGAAATTGGTCAAAGACAAAAAAAT
Source organism: Viscum album (assembly GCA_963277665.1). NCBI lineage: Eukaryota > Viridiplantae > Streptophyta > Magnoliopsida > Santalales > Viscaceae > Viscum > Viscum album. The sequence continues at coordinate 2,109,822,215 of OY728119.1, read as the reverse complement.
GATGTAATTGTTTTTATAGAGATATTTCAAGTATGTATATTTACTTATATTCATAGGGATTAAAACTATTAGTAATCAATAAGAAAATGATTAATCAAAATATCTTTTCCTAATACAATAATTTTTGTTAAACCGATTACCTTCTAAATCATTATTGATTTATTGATTTCTTGCCCTCAATGATCCATTGATAATTATCTTTTTTGTGATTGATGACCTAAATCACTCAAAATAAATAATTTTATTTACCTCCATGTAGCAATCCTTATATTCCACTAATGATCTCTATCCAAAATAACTAATTATATGTAATTTGATTTTCCCTTTTTACAAACCATATTCTATTTTCCAAATTATATATTATGAATCCCTCTCATGATATGGGATTTCAAAAATAGGAAATATAAAACTATATATCACCATGATCATGTTAAAATTGTGATGACGCAACATAATTGAGGTGTGGATAATGTAACACCATGAAAATCTGATGTAGGAACATTGAATGAAATATCGGGTATGAAACGAAACAACAAGCATGTAATAGAATATAATATCCCAAAAATGTATTATATATTTACTATTCTAAAGAAATTGAATATATTTTAGAGCCTGTATTTCAAAATATACTGAGTTATTATATTTTTCAAAATACAATTAGTTTCATCAATGCCTTTCATTATATTCAAGACCAATTTTTACTGATTAATAATATATCATTAAAATATTATTATTTAAAATAATTATATAAAAATTGGCCATTATTAATAGTATTACATAACTTATAAAAATATACATGTTTTACACAAATTAAAAACTAATTCTTAAGTAACAAATTCATGAGAAATGAATATAATAACATATTGAAAATAAAGGGAATATATTGTAGAGAGAAATTGTTTTGATCACAATGTTGTTTTATCGTAATATATATTATCAATTTTAATTTTTTAGTTATATTAATTTAATATATAAATATATATATTATCCAATATGATATTTTTGATATATATCCAATATATTTTACCGAGATATGATAAGAACAAGCCAAATATGACACATAAAAACCCATATTTTTATAAAGGTAGTTTTACCTCTTTTTAATGTAGAACCTATTTTAAATCCGATTTTATTTATTCTTTTCAATATATTATATATCAATATGAATATAATATATTGAATAAGAACATAAAATTTAGTATTTGGTGAAATTTTTTTTTTCTATGATGCTTAATGTTTTATAAATAGTGAAAAATACTAAGCACAATCCTTATTTTTATTTTCAAATAAAATTTTTAAAGGATGAGTGTGAACCCAAAACAATACCAAACAGATACAAATACGACCCCAAATCCCACCCACTACAAGATCCCTCCTAATAAAAAATAAAAAATCAAAGGACCACACATTATCAAAGAAATAAATTTTCATAATTCTAAAGGACTTTATCACCATCATTCTGTGACCACAAGCTGCATGCATCACGCATTAACCATATATCATGTGAATTACTACCAATGTCATCATATTCACCATAAAAGAACACATCCTCACCATCGATAATCATCCCATCGTAACTACCAACCACCCACATCCACCCACTTAGACACACTTCCTAAGGAACCTTCATGAACATCGTTTAGCTCCACTTCTGAGAGAAAGGTGGTATACTGGATCTAGAGAAGATAAAAAATAACGCATTTAAATCCTAGAATAGTTAATTAAAAATAAATCTGATATTTTCTGCATCATCCCAAACCAGCTCATATCTTCAATTAGTTAATGTGGTCGACACGCCAACATTGTCTACAACTATAATACTTCATGATCTAGAGCCACTTGTGCTGCTCACCATAAAGTACAAATCACATCAGGCCAAACCAACAACATGCCAATGATGTCTGAGATTACCACCCAAACCCACCTCACTGTGGAAACATCCATCCACTACAAACAGGGTATACATAATCCATAAACTATTGAGCCATTGAAGTAACACTACACAACAACCATGAAACAAATGAAATACACTAGAAATAAAAAACTAGTAGAAAAAACACAATAGACCAAACCAATCAAAAACACATCAAAAAATGTACTCAACACCGCATTAGAGATGAAACCATAGACGAAAACCGAACACAAGATTAAACACTAAATAAAATTTGAAGAATAAAAAAACTGGGAAAAACCAATAATTAAACTAGGAAATACTAATTGAAATAAAAATCAACAATAACAGGAAAATTGGGTAAAACCTTACAAGAAAAAGTATAAGACTCTAAGATATACATGGCCTACAAACTAAAAATTCCAAAAATAATATTTTTTCAATGATCCCTAAATGACATGGAAAAGAGTGGATAACCCTATGTTCATAGAATATAATATCCAGTTAGGGAAGGAACCAACAGGCCATATCCAAATCTAAAAAGAAGGGACACAGGAGCAGACAAGAGTAGACCAACCAGGAGATATAACTTGGGGTAAACCCTAGAAGATCCATGCTTAATAATGAAGATAGGACTGGGGGAAAGGGGTGATGATATATAACCTTAGAGGAGGGAGTATAAAGGAGAGAGTTTATATCCATGGGATTGAGGATCCATTAGATCTGAACAATAATATTGAAAAATAATTAATTTTAGATCAAAACATATGTTTGATCTAATTTATTTATAAGGATCAATTATATTTTTATTGGTTTTGATGAATAATTAGATGAATTTTATATCATTTAATATAATTTATTTCACAATAATCAAATTCACTATGAAATTGGATTAAAAGAATTGAAAATATTATAACATTTTTACATCAAAACCCAGCAATGCAATCTCATCTACCGGATTAAATTTTAATTAATTTAGGACAATTAAATTAATGGTCTTTAAGAAAACTAATTGAAATTTTTTAATCATCCTAATTTATAATTTATAATAATATCAATATGTTTTCTGACAAAAAATATTTTTTGAATGTCATTAATATTAATTATAATATATAAGTGTAAAATTTGCTTAATAAAATATTAAATCGTAATCTTATAGGAAACATTTCCTAGAAACATTAAAAAAATACATTATTTTTCCCTATTTATAACCTATAATCCCTTGGATATAATTTTTACAATTATTTTAACCACAATAAATGGTAAAATTAGGGGTGGAAATACCCTTTCCAAAATTTACAAGAGTTTCACTCATCCTCAACTATAAAAAGGAACTCAAACATTTTACATTCTCACACCACTCAAGAAAAATTGGATGGACAAATATATACTATAATTGCTATATAATATCCCTATCCTAATTCATGTATCATAAACATGGTCTTAATTCCATCCAAGTATTCCATTTTCTTAAAACTGACAGGAGTTACCAGAATAAGAGGTAACATTCTTCCCCCAGATCATTTTTTTTATTTCCATTATACACCCCGTAAAATATTATTATTCCATGAATATATAACAATAACATTATAATAAATATAATTAGATTTTTTATGTTACGGTTTTTACCTACACTTACACACACTCTCATCAAATGGGTAAGGAACTTAATCTTTATGTTTTTGGTGAACTATCTCCCCACAAAAAGATGTCGTTTGTTTTTCCTTTACCACCTCTCAAGGAATTTCATTTCGAATGAACTATATTAATATATTATATATATAATATATGTAATTTCTTTATACCTATGTAATTCATTTATAAAACATCCCATTAAGATTAATATGTTTTATAAATACGATAACATTATTTGTGGAATGGTGGACTCTTAAGCCCTCAAAGGGATGTGACCCGTTCAAACTAAAAATGGAACATATAAAGGATGTATTTAACAAAGATATATAATTTATATGACATATAAATGATAATGAAATTATTCTATCCATTGATATCATTTACTTTTCATTATTTTAATAGAATAAATAAATGAATGTAGTGTTCATGCGTACGTATGACCTACTATCTTCATGAATAGTGCATTTCATTTTCTATCTCCCAATATTATAGATTTTTCTAAATACATATATAATGAATATAAATAATATATACTTTTTTTAAAAATTATTTATATGGTGAAACAATAATATATTTAAGAAAAATAATTAAAATTTTAAAACATACGCGACAAACTAGGCAATTAACACATAAAATAGTGAAAATAATGAATGATTATTAACAAATAGGAAATAGGATACTATAATAAGTTCATGTATGATATTATAAATATTATTATGGTTCATTTATTAGTTATTAACATGTTTAAACCCCATATATATGAGGATAAAGGATGTTCACTTGAATGGAAATGAAAGGTACGGTTTTTTCATGTCATTTTTTACAAATGTGACATAAATTTCATATTCATCACAAATTTTTTGTAGTGTATATTCTACAAATTTTGATATATTAAAACACGAATTAATTTATGTATATGTTATTTTGAGTTTCAAATTAAAATATTTCATCTAATTAGATTTTAGTTAAAAGTTACCATGTATAAAAAAATTCACAACCAAATTCATTTTTCATTAGGTTATATAATATCATCGTTGTCATTAATATCATATGTATAAATGTACAATTAATTGGAATATATATTTATTTATTTACACCTAAATTTTGTGAACATAAATTGGATACAAATAATAAATTAATTGGTTGAGTCTCACATCATTGTTAAGGCCTTTTCATGGGTATAATTTACAATCTCATTTTAATGAAGATTGTTTACAATTAAATTTCCATCAGAGGAAATTATTTTATCATTGACCGATAAACCATTTAATTTTATTATCCATTGGATAGTAATAAAATTTTTCAATTATTAGTACCATTTTAACAATCATTGGTATAAACAAAATTTATAAAATGTTTTTATGAAAACCCAACTTCATTTATATCATTAGTTAGAGAACCTATTTTCTTCTAAAAACAATTTTTTAAAAAAAATTAAATAAATTTGTAACCATATAAAAGGATTTAGTAATTAATATTTTACAATTTATAAACCAATTTTATGGAATGAATAAAATTTTCACTATATAGACATGACATTTTCCTAACCTATTAATCTTGGAAAAATAATTTTCTTTTTACAACATATGACATAAATATATTTACCCACAATCATTTCATTGAGTCTTTTTTTCATGTATAAAAAGATAATTTTAAAAGAAAATATTTTCAATAGTGATTTTAAATGAATTTTTTAAATTGTTTTATGCAAAATAAAAAGGATATATTCCTGAAGAATTGTTTTAAGTTATTTTTTTTATTATTTTGATTCATCAATGAAAACATACCTTTATTTATGATCCACTAGTGATATGTTTCATTGATACAATACTTATTTAGCCTTTGGATGGTATATGATTCATTTGGAAATGATAGTATTCACATTAACTTCAATGATTCCTTTTACTATTATTTAAATATTCACTTTCTCATGTTCATTTAACAAGGAATTTCCTCTAATTATCCACATTAATTTTCATTGATAAGTTTATTGACTAAGCTGTGTATCATTTATACATATAGTGTTCACCTTGATATGTTATTTCATGAATCCCTTAATTCTCAGGGTATTCTATGTTTCATTGGTTCTTATTTTTTCCACTAGATTATGATTCAAATGTTTCATAGTGGTGTGTGACACTTTTAAATATTATGAGATTATTTAACAAAATAAAAATTTAATTCATATTTTAATATAATTTCCATTAATCAGTGTAAAAAACCCTTGTTGTTACTTATCCTCCACTGGGTAATTATTTATAAATCTCTATCTCATATTGAATAAAAACCCTTGATAAGTTATAATATTTATTTTTATTACTGAAATGAGGATTTATTTGGACAGGTACGACATAAGTGAGTATTAGTTAAAGATATCCTCCAGATCCATTGTTACTCTCGTGACACAAACTATTTTCAAATATTTTATGGGTTTATGAACAATACACTCTTCCATCATGTGAACTGACATGAAGGTAATGGTTATATATACCTAGGAAACATGGCCTCAAATAATTAATCATTTCCCTCATTTAGATTCTGTTATTAATAATCCACGGTATTTTTCATCGACATACCAATGGATGATTTCACTCTCATTTCGTTGATTAAATCTAATTTTCTTCAATTTCATTCCTTACAATATTGATTTTTTATATAGTAAATTTAAGGGGATTTGATTCAATTTAATACATTTCAATACTGTTTATCAACCACCTTTTCATTTATTGACTACATGGAATGTTTTATAAATTATTTATATTACCAAATTGATTATTTTCATTTATTCATTATTACATTAAATATACTTTACCTTTTCAAAAAAAATTAGTTTACCCATTTATTTTTCTTTTCCCTAAAAATCGAAGAAGAAAACTATGAAATATATGTAGGGATTTACTCTATGGAATAATGATATCCTCAAAAGAAAGAAAAATATTATGTTACAATTAGTATAATCATTTTTAATACAAGACACATTTATATTTCTAGTTTATATTGACTACTAAACTCATTAGTCCTTCAGTATTTGTTTCCTAATAATCATGATAATTTAATCCTAGTAGACACAGACCCAAATTTTTCTACAGTCAGGGTGTTACAATAACAATAAATTCACATATCAAGTGCATCACCCAAAAAAGGAATAAAGTTTACTATAATAAGAGGAATCCTATAAATAGTTCCCCATGTTGGTGTATCGAATGGCCTCATGTGTTACTCCCCATGTTACAAAGGCTACAGACTATCAGTGTGGTTGTATAGTGGTATAATGGGTATACAATATCCTCATAATCAAAGTTGTACAATGGTATGATAACTCGGTTATAAAATAGTGGATGCTAAATATAATCTAACTGAATAAGTTAAACATCCATATTACATATCAATAATTACATTAAAAGTATCACCCAGCATCATATAGAATATGATGTAATGTCATGTATCTCGAAAGCGAAAATAAGTTGACATGGTAGTAGGATTGTAGTATAATACAGGGAAAATAATAATTAAAAGTAAAAAAAGTATATATCCAATAGTATCATGAGAAATAACACACTACTTTTATTACCCTATACCCTAAAATAATCCTTCACTGGTCGACATCTAGGTACGTACCTTAACCCTACATGCATCAACATAATCTTCTCGAGTACCATTAGGGGACTGAATATGGTGTGAGATAAGTTCAGTAGGCCACCTAAAATGGGGTATATATGAATTCAACCAATTATTATAATATGAGTATTATGAAAATAACAATGGTAAGAATAGATAAAAACTATAAAGGGATAGATCTGGTTCCATATATACACCAGGCAGACTCTACATGCTTCAGCATTTGTAAGGGAAACCATTAAAAAAATAAAATCATTGAAAAATACATATAATGGTATATGATTTTAAATGTATATATTAAAAATAATACACAAAAACCTTTATAGCCAAATACACACTAACATATGAATACTTTTTGAGTCACTCGAGTGTCATAAGTCGTAAGGGACACCATGCCCTAGCATCACAAGTATAAGGTAGTCCATGCTTGATATATAAATTATACTAGATTCCTTGACAATGTGTTATAGTATTGGGTCTACAAGCCCAAGTATCAAATTATACACACTCCAGGACTACAAATAATAGTACAGGTACTCCTAACATTGTATCATAGTATGTGTACATCATTCCCAAGCCTCACAATATAGGGATTCTATGCCCGTATATCATTGTTTTAAAGGTCACCATGCATTTTTCGTAAAACATTATGGCCATTGTTCCCATATATCACAAATGTATTATACATTGATGGATTTTAGAACAAGTAATAGATATTTCATAGTTTATTATTATTCCTTTTTAAAATGGGAATAACCATTGTGGTTTTGAGACATGTGACATTCTCACACCACTCACTTTCTATTCAATTAATTATAGTCACTACAATTATGTGTCCCTCCCAAACCATATAGAATATTCCATGGTTATTTAATCATTTATAATTCGATGGTAAATTCCTTACGCACACAACAAGGGGTGGAAACATATGAAAGGGTCTTATCCCAACATGAATATTGAGATAAAAGTTTATTTTCATCAATGATATTTAATTAAACATAGTTAATATTTATTTTTAATTATACATAATAATAATCTGATATATGGCATCATAAAACATATTATAGGGGGACAAGAGTTATGTGATGATTACTATACTACCTAACTTATGTTAGTGGTGGAAAATTCATCCCATATTATCCTTCTGTTTAGTCTAGATTTGAATAAAATGTAAAAAATATGAGCACCCTGGAAAAAGGGTGTATGATCTCGCATAAAAATACCATTTTCGATAGAACGAAAAGTATTGAAAGGATCATAAAGAGTAGATATATTACTAGTATTTATCCAATGTTATAGATTTGACTTAAATATGTGGATAGATAGAGAAAATGAGTCAAATACTAGGTGGTTTAGGATTCATAGATCCAAATGGGATGAAGATATTAATTAATTTATACCAAGATATGTTAAAGAGAAGGGGGTTCCTGATAAAATAATTACTAGAAAAATTTTAATTTTACCCTTCATCAAAATGGTACATACTTTGGATGTATGGTTTAACAAACTGTTTGCCAAAAATTTCTATAATACTATCCAAGGGGATCCTATAAATCATGTGAACTATTTTGGAAACCATGTGCAAGCATTTCCATTTTGCTCAATTGAATTTTTTAGTTTTCTCACTTTATCATTCTATCTTGGTAACAGAGTTAGGAAAATATGTGTGACCCTAGGTAGTACATTGGATGACCGAAAATGGAACCATTAAACCATGTAGATTCAGAAATACAATTTCTACTAACCGTGTATATCTATTTTTTCTTCCACTGGTTTGGGATCTATGCTCTGAACAAGTGCTGGACACACTCTATTCCTCCGAGAGATTATTAAGCACATCAATTCTTTTAAAAAAAATGAAAAAACAGAAAAGAATAAGTTATTTATCACAAATTGTGGATGGGTTCTTACATTCTTCCAACCTTAATATAACATTCCCTTGAGAATTCCTTTCGATGGAGGTATATCATCCTCTAAGAATAACTATGGCCCTTGAGCATGTATGTCAGCCACCCACTACAATGTCTTGTCCTAAACATGGTTGTGAATCCATTTCACCTATACTAAAGGGATATAAAATCCATGGAGATATTTTTTTATCACTTCCATGATACTAATAGGATTCTACTCATAGGATGACACTACCACCAAATCATCCTCATCAAGAAAAAATAAATTATATGAATTATGATTATACCGGTGATGCCGTGAAATATGGATTACATCTTTAATATCCTAGAACCTCTGAGGTATCTAAAACTAATATAATACCATCCAAAAAATCATCAAAACATCAGAATGTCCCACAAGATGAGGTGGATGCTTCCCATTCCACTTAAATATTTAATTACCTTGTCATGTCGATATACGCAAGAACACCCAATCACCAAACATGCACTCTAGTGTTTAATTGTGATGAACGAAATATGACATCTCTAAGACTGAGTTTCATATGTACACTTCTTAATAAATCAAATCCTTACTGATGTCTCCTTAATGTGATGAGGTCCATGTAATCTATCATCAATACCCTCTAACCATTCCAAAGTTGAATGGAATTTCTTACCATATAATGCCTCATAAGGACCCATTTGAATCGTCTCTTGAAAGGTGTTATTTGTAGGGGAACTAAAAAGGAGGTTTGTATTTTTATTCCTATAATATCTAGAATCAATACACATTCTCAAATAAGGTCCACAACGAACAGTATTGTTTGTCATAACTTACCACATGTTTGAGGGTGAATGGATATGATCCAAATCACCTTTATACCCATAGCCTTCTATAACCCCTGAAAGAACCTTGACATCAAACTAACATACCTATATGAAATGATAATTTTGACAACCCATGTTATCTATTAACCTCAGTTAAATATAGTCTCCTAAGCTCATCCACTGAGATGATCTCTATAACATGTAAGAAATGGGTTACCTTCATGAGACTTTCGAAGAAAACCCATAAATCATCAATGCCTTAAGGTGATCTCCGTAAACCAGTATCAAAATAAAATATTACATCATAAAATTTTCTCTCAGGAATGGTAAATGGATTTAGAAGACCTACATGCTACTAGTTTTCTAAATTCACCTACTGATAGGTGGAACACATAGTGAAAAAACCATTTATCTCTCCATTCATCCCCAACCACCAATATAGTTGGTGCATATCGTGATATAATTTTGTAAGACCATGTCGTACCACTGATGTTGATGAACAAGGCTCTCACATAAACTCTTCTTTTATGTCCATCAAAACACATAAAGATTCATGGATGCATAAAATCTCATCCCCATTCAGGACCCAACTAGAATGTATGTCTTCCCTGGAATAATTTACCTTATGATTATGCCATTATGGGGAAATAACTCCCTCATCATAAATTTTTTTATTAGTGAAGAGGTCACTGGTAATGATGAAAATATATATATCCCATGATAGTACTGAACCACCAAATTCTTATCATTAAACAAGGCTATAATATTCCAATCATCACTGGTCTCTTGAAAATTCTATGTATGTGTCCTTGGGCTCAGAGGATTTACTATAAAATTTCCTTTTACAATACAATATTACAAATAAAATTAAATGAACACTAGTTATTAAACCCACCTTCATGAATATGGTCCAAATTTCACTTTTTCAAATATTAAAGAGCATTTTTCATCTGTAAATACCATAAAAATATCTCATTGCAGGAAATACCTCCAACAATGCAATGAGTGAACAAAAACTTCCAAATGAAGACTAGATGTTTAATTATTATGCTCATGAGTCCTTTGCTTCCATAAACTGTTTGAAAAGACTAAATAATATTGAATCAAAATAGATTCTATACTAATAAATGATGAATCACAATAATTTTTATAATTTTTTCCTAAATCTAAATGAATGTGGATTAGTTATGTTGTCAATATCCCATTAATCACGTGAAAGGTGGTCTTGTAGTCTTCTGTCTATATAAACCTATCTCTATTTATAGTCATGCTCATAATTGGTTCCTCTAGGAATGACATTTCATGTATTAAGTGCCTGTAATAAAATATTATCCACAAGAAACTCCATATGTCAAAAATAATCATGGGTTGATCACATGTGACAACAAAACTCACCTTCTCTAGGTTAACTAATACTATTCTCTATGATATTATATAACCTGTGAGTGCCCCTTATTGATAAAAAATTTTCATTTAGTGGTCATAACATAGATTTGGTTCTCTCTTAGAGTATTTAGAATGATCTCATGATGTTTGGAAGGTCATGTAAATCAGGATAAAACACTGTGATTTAATCTATGAAGACTCTCACGAATGAATCAAAAAATAGTTTAAAACCAAATTCAACGTATTGATGACTATAGAATGTTTGTTTTTACAACCAATTAGAATAAATAAAAACTATTATTGACCACATCTTTTACATTATTTTATATGAGATATATCTAATGGTCTTACATGCAACTGTAGATGGCATGACCACAAATCGATCATCAAGAAAATTGTTACCCCTATAAGTCATTCAATGAGGTTATCTATATGTGGTAAGGGGTAAATGTTCTTTATAGAAAGATGTTTCATGTTTTGGTAATCCACATAATTTTTTTGGATTCAATATGTTCTGCTAGAAAAATGAACGGGTGAACCATAGAGAGAATATTGGGTTATTTAAAACATTCATAATCTAGGTCCCCTAGCAATCTCTTGATCTCCCTCCACTCTATAGTGGTCCACTTTTAAGGATTAATGGAAACTAATGTAGCTCATAGAATCATCTTCATAGAGAACTCAACATCTTACTTAAGTGTTATACCAAACAAAATCACTGGAAAAGACAGCCCTAAAAATGTCTTATACTAGAGGGATATCACCCTAATGAAACACCTAATCACCCATATAAATCATAGAAATCTAGAATATCACTACACATAGAGAAAGATTCTCTTGTCCACCTCTACATTCATGGACATCACTTTCACCCTTTTAAATGTAACCATCACCATATGGTGATATAAATGATACCATTTAAAAATTGCAGTCCTCATAGTAAATATAGGGAACTAACTTGCCCATTCTAATAATTTAATCAATCCCAAACATCTCGTGGAATAATAGGTCCCATAAGAAGAGATAGTCACATAACTACAGGGGGAACTCAAAACATTGGAATACACTATCATTTTCTTTTTTAAAAGGGGTATCAAGTTTCATTATGCCACATGAATACTCAATATCATGACAATGATTTCTAAAATATTCATATAGATAAATAAATTTCAAGCACCAATATAAAATAAGGAAGAAAATATAGTATAGGATTATATAATAGTACATCAAATAATAAAAATAATGGAACCATATTCCTCTTTTATACGATTCTTTGAATAAATCTAGATTGACGCAAAAACCTGTGATACAACCTAACTACCCTAAGCATGTATGCTCTGTTAGTGCTATATATCTGAAGTCGGGCTACCATGTTCATGACATAATCCTTTTATTGTATATCCTTTAGTACTCCATATAAACTAATGGAATGGAAATCATTATTACACAATAGAAATAATATATGATAAAAATCCCTTTCCAATGGATGCATGTGGGAAAGTCATGTAAATAAGATGATGACCCCCTAACCTTCTGTATCCTTATCACTAAATAATGAATTTAGGTTAATCAACCTTATAATAACATATATTCCCACATTATCTGAAACTATTTAACTAAAATGGGACTCATATGGTCTCCTATGCAACCACATGTAGTCCCAAATAGTCATTTTGGGATTCTAGATGATCCAATTCCCTATCTTGGTTCTAGACCACCATAGACAACTCCTTTTTCTTCCACCATGTTTTTTCTGAGTGATGAGAGCCTTGTTTACTATATCTTACGTGGTCGAAAACTAGAAATTATTCAACTAAGATCAAATAATATTCTTAATCCCATCCTCAAATCATCTTTCTTTAATTGGATCGTCAGTAGTATAAATATGCACAAAGGGGTAAGGCTCATTTAAATGTCCATATTAGTCCATAATGGATGTATAACCATACTTCAGGTTCCTGAACTCTATATCCATATCATCCCTCAAGGTATTAGATAATAATTATTTATTAAAGATAGATTTGAAATCCCTTTGAATCGAAAAATTGTACTGACCTTAATGGTTTAGAATATCCCACCAGGGTTTGGTAGATCCTTGAAACATATAAGTTGTGATAATAAAACATCTATGTGGATGTTTCCCATGGACCATGATGATAGATAAAACCACATGAATCCATAACTATATATCCTAGGGGCCTCCATCCCATAGAGAAAGTAGGATTATGGTGTTACTAAAACTCCCACATCAACTGTCCCATAAAAGATGTATGTCCATGAGATCTAAATACTATCTACATAATTTAAAAACTCTCTCCCCAAAACTAGACATCATCACCTGCAATAGGGATACTAGGAGGCAAAAAAATGAGGCACTGCTGGTGGTGTAACTACTGACTTTGGGACCACCTCCACCATGACATGGTCATTATCACCCTCCAAGTGAATGACTAGAAGATGTCCTAGTGTCATAGTTCTATAAATGAAAATTCTTTCTTCAGATATGATTATATAAAGATAAGGAAGTAGATACGTGAATAAGATACATACATGCCATATTATATAAATTTCACACCCCTCTACCTTCTCATAAATCTAGTTCTCGGAGATAGGATCGATCATATAGAAGACAAGGGACACTACCTAATACCCTTTACTAGGGTTAGGCCTGATTCTAGATCATTGTTTCATTGTAATGGTCCTGGTATTGATACTTTCAATAGAATGAAATAGAGGAATAAACCCTTTTTTAATGGGATTCCCATTTAATGAAGACCATATTTAAATTATATAAATTTTCACATAGTTAATTTAAATAATAAACCATATATCTAATGTTACCTTCCCAATTTATTCAATTCCATGATTTATAAATTGATATTGGCAATTCATTTAACTACATCCAAATCATTAAATTGTACAAAAGAATAAAACAAGTAATATTTGGATAGTTGAATATATAAACAATAATTTACAATCTATAGAGTTACATACACCCTGTAGATTAAAAATTACATTCATTAATGTAAAATAAATTTACATAATAATTTATGTAACCTTAGTTACATAGCATGAACATGTGTTAATAATTTAGTTAATGTTCCATCATTAATCTATATGGTAAAATACAATTTAGATTGATGAAAAAATTTAATAACCTATTTTGTAATCACATTTTCAATACAGAGATTTTAGTTTAATGAATGATATACCATTCATGGAATAAGAAACAGTCATTAGGTATCTTGATAATAAAACCTACATGGCATGGAATAATGCATGACATATCAGCCCAATAAGGTTATTAAAGTGATGTAGGATATATAATTAAAAAGTATAATGGGATAAGGATAAAATATAATCGAAAATAATAATAATAATGACTATCAAAATAAAATTTTCCACCCCATGGTGGAATCAAATCATATATATTAAGACAAATCCCAAACCATAATTCCTATACTTAGAATTTTTTTTTTCTCTGTACATGGGATAGTTACTCCCAATAAAAAACTTCTTAAAAACTATAATACATCCTAGACTCCTTTATATAATAAAATATTATTATGGAAAATAATATTAACTATTCTCATAATAGTAACACCCCAAGATTTTATAATACATTATCTCTTTAATGTAATTTAATAGCTTGTTCCACACACAACACCGAGTTCAAGCACACCACGACTTACCAAACTAGCTGTTTAAAAAAAGTTTTTATGAATAGTATTAATAGAATTTTGAATTTTATATACTCAATATAATATTAAAAATAATGTAATGGGTTTTTAGATATTATATAATAACAAATAAGTTTTTTCAGATAAATGAAGTGTTTTTCAAAATAATGCAATTTTAGCACCTTTTAATAGAGAACTCTTTTTTAAATCCAATATTTGACACTATTATATATTCAATTTGAAAAAATAAACTTTTTATTTAGAAGCGGGACATAAAAATTTAGTTTGGATAATTTTTTGGTGTTTTTCTGATAATATTCATTTTTTTAATGAATAGTGAAAAATAAAAAACATTTATTTGCAGACAACTTTTTTAATCGAAATAATTTATTTTAGTAAATTATACATTTGAATGTATTTTAAGTATAAATAGATTATATTTTTATTATTTATTTCAATTTTGGTCAGTGGATGTAATTTTAAATATAAATTGGACATAAACACATATAAATCTTTTGATTGTTTTTACTTCTCAAAAACCTATTTTCTGGTTTGACAATGGGAATTAATTTTAAATTAATGAATGAAACTTAAATGTTTTTAATTTTTTAAAATAGACATCATTTTTCAATTCAGAATATCAAAATTAGCTTACAGTGAAATTTTGGTATTTTTCAGAAAACATTCAATTTTTAAGGAATAGTGAATAATACTACATAGTACATAAAAACCAAATTTTTTATTTCAATAATTATTTTTAATTTAAATTTATTTTAAATTTAAAATTAGATATATAATACCTATATTAATCCAATTTAAATCATTGGATTCATTTTATAATAAAATTAAATATATATAATTTTATTGAACTTTTAATGTCTTTTACCAACCTTCTAGGAACATTTGCAAATTTTCAGAAAACCTAATTTTTTTTCTTCTATTAATTTCATGAACAAAATCCAAGACACGATTGAAATAAGTAATTAAAATTAAGTTAAATTGGATGAAAATAATTTTTTTTGAATAGTAACGTTTGACTTTTATTTACCACGGTTCAAAGTAAATATGGTAATTAAAGGTAAAAATGATATTATAATTTCACCAACACCTATCCTAATTCAATTGGAAAAGTTTATTTCAACTAAAATAAAACATAGGATTGAAATATGGTCCTTTTGTATCCACTTGGATTTCATTAGGACATTTATTATTATTTTATTTAAAGAAGAGTTAAAAGAGTTAAATTCAACTTTTAATAACTAAAAACTTTTTAATATAAAGTTATACATAAAATAATTTCAGCTTTAAATATTCATTATAAAAATAAAAATATTTCCCACATATTGGTATTTTATTTGAAATTTTATGACATTAAATAATTAAATATATTTTTGACAAAAGGGGGATTCAGTAACTACCTTATTAATAAAATATTAAAATAATTAATATTATAAATAAAAAATAAATGTACATTGAGACTTTTGATGCCATAAACGAATTTTATAGGTGAATATGACATGTTATGTTTTATTTATTGTATTTAATTCGAAGTAATCATGTATTTTTGACTTTCTCAAAAACTGAATACAAATTGGTGTCAAATTTGACATAAATGAGTTTTTTAAAACAATACACTGTTATTAAATGATATTATATTCCTAAAAATATTAGTCCTGGCTAAAAGACTTATATAATGATATATATATCATTAATGAACCACTTTAGGTTCTCTTGCTATTTTATTGTATTTTTATTAACCATGTAATATAAAAATACAAGAAGACATGGTAAGACATAAACTATTTAACTAATAGTTAAATCTAAAATATAAGGTTAATATGGTGACATAAACATGTCCAAAACCTATGGGTTTGGAATATTTCTTACCATACACACCATAGACTCCAAATAAATATATTTTTATCCATTATAATTATAAAATTATTTTATAATAAAATAATATTTCAAGCATTTCCTAAAGTGACCCTCACCTATATTATAAAAGGGTACATCACCTTATCTTAATTTCACACTTCCAAAACCCTTTGCCTCAGACCGCCCCAGCTCCAATATCCTCACTACTAACCAAAATTTATCCTAGAGGCCTTACAATGATTACAAAGCCATTTAAAGATCCCTTTTGTTCAAATCAAAATAAATAACCCGAAGAATATGTAATTATTTCATCACCTCTTTCAAAGATCTTTTCTTCTTCCACTTACACTTTATTTATAGTTTACATACAAAAATAATGCCTCCAGTACATTATAAATTCATTTATGTTATTATTAATATGATACAACCATATTAATTAACTTATCCATCCTATTAATGACTAAGTAACCATACGTGCGTACGTACGGCTTACTATCTCCACGTTGTGGTGTAGTTTGTTATTCAACACTTCATTATATGGATGGGTATAATAATATGTATAATTGATGTAAATATTAAATATAAAATGATAATTATTATTTATATATAATACACCACACAATTATGTATTATTCCACCATCAATTGAAAGATATCATCACTCGTCCGTACGTTCGTCTTACCATCTATACAACGCGATGAGATTCATTTCCATGTTCACCATTCAACGTTGATTATAAAAATATATTTATTTAAAAAGTATGTAATATTAGACAAAATAATTATAATGGGTATATATAAATTAATGTATGTAAGTATTTATATACATATCACATTCACTTACTTCCATTCAATACGATATAAAAACGGAAACATCGTTTATGCGTAC
The DNA here is from genome assembly GCA_963277665.1 of Viscum album. Classification (NCBI taxonomy): domain Eukaryota; kingdom Viridiplantae; phylum Streptophyta; class Magnoliopsida; order Santalales; family Viscaceae; genus Viscum; species Viscum album. The sequence continues at coordinate 2,109,804,525 of OY728119.1, read as the reverse complement.
GTACGTCCTACCGTCTCCATAAATGGTTTTTTTTCATTTTATATAAATATCTATAATAAATATTTATATTCTGAATATATATGATACATAACTATTGTTTTATATACTTTATTAAATTAAATCATGATATATGTTATACGATCAATAATTACAATTTAAAACACGTATGATAATGATAGCAATAATTACACAAAATGTTATTATAACATACCAATTAATTTAAATGGTTAGTGTAATGCCAAAAATGAATCACGTATGTTATCATAAATATGAATATTCCTATGTTATAATTAAAAAACATAATATGGTTATTATACAGGTGGTTAAACGTACCATCATCAAATGGAATGTACAAGGTAAGGGTTAATTCCTCAATCTCGTTATTATCCGAGATTGTTTATGTGTAAGTATTTTCTAGTAAATATTTATTATCCATGTCCATGATTCATTAAAGAGTTTTGAAAAGGATTATTTTAAAATAATATTTTATTAAACATTATTTTAAATGTTTTAAATATTCATTCTTCTTATTCTTTCCCATTAATGTCCATGTTTTCAAAACGGTTTTAAGGATTTATTTATTTGGACATGAATGTTTTAAAATGTTAATTCCAATAAAAAGTTTCAAATTTGTATGGGACAATTTGTTTCAAAAATAACATTTAAATGTATTCCTTTATAAATTATATGACTTTTAAATGATTTCATGAAAAATGTGTATTTCTCTCAAAGTGTTTTTCTGATCATTTTCAACTACATCAACATCCTTTATTGGATACTATTCTTGATGAAGGTTGATTTATTATAATATAATCATTCATATTATATTGAATGAGTTGTGATATTTTTTATTGTGGATGTTCTATTTTTATACCACTCAAGGTTTATGGTTAAATTGTTGACATTTCATATGATATTTTTAATACTAATGTTTATTTTATGTTTCAACATTTTCATATGAGGAATGCATTGGACTTATTATGTGATGGGTATGGCCTGCTATATCCTCTCGATGCATCTGTAAGTATCATGAGACTAATTAATGTCTTGGAACATGGCCTTGAAAAAAAAATTATATTAAATATTGGAATGATGGATTGACAATGTGGTTATGATGTTTGATATTATGCATTCCTTATTATGAAATTAGTTATTGTATGTGATTATTTGATTAGTAGAATATCCTTGAGAATTTTTATATGGTAATTTTTTATTTATTTTTTCCATATTATGTTCAATTTTATGTTTAAAAATATTTGTTTTTTATTAAACATCATGCCTTAAAATATTATAGATTCCACTTAATTATTATTCCATTACTGTGCATCTGATATCACCCATTTCTTATGTTTTATTTTCCTAGGATTCAAATAAGTGTATTATGATTTTTATGCAAGGTTATTCAAAGGTAAAAATGGTGTTATCAAAGGATTATTTCTATTATTTTGTATGTTAGAATATGTAATGTAACATTTATGTATGTAATCTATTTTTCAAGACTGCTAAATTGATCAGTCCTTCAGGACATGATCCCTTATAATTATTGCTTGTATTAAAATAATTCATAGGTTCTATGTAACTGGGCTTGGTGCATTACAATAATAATTTTAACGTCACTACCCAGGTGCCACTAAATGGTGCCACGTGATAGTGGGTCACATGTCCCCAAGAACCCCTCCCCATATGCTAGAGGTTGTTGACTAATAGAGAGGGTATCCTATGGTATAGTGGGGGTTCTATGCCCATATAATCATAGATACACAATAGTATAATAAATTGGTAATAGAATATAGGAAGTATACATTTAATTAACATTAAAAGGTAGACATTTTTATGTCATAATAAACAATCCATCAAAAGTCACATCAAATTTCATTTACAAAATGATGTAATTTCACATATCTATCAACAGGAAACATGAATACATCATATAAGGCATCTAGTGAAATACATATATCAATATAAAAAAGTCCCAAAATGTTATCTCCAATAGATTCAAAATTTATAGCTCAGTCCCAATCTTCACCAATCCCATACTATTTTCATTCAATAATCAATAATTAATAACATTCCTATGTACCCACATGTGCCCGCATAATCTACTCCTGGGCCATCAATACACTAGAAAGATTATTAGATAAAATTAGTAGGGCACCTTCAATGGTTTATATATGTATCTAGTCACTATAGGAAATATGGGCAGTGTGCTAATAATAAGAGTAAGAAATGACCAAAAAATGTAAAGTGTTGGATATTTTTTTGGAAGGACTCTAGTCTGAAACTATGTAATTCTTCCGATAAAGGGAAAAAATCTAAATAAATTCCATTTTTAAAATCTACAATTAATTTTATATGATTTTAGGTGTATAAATTAATTGTATATTTAGGGACGTTCATAGCCATATATACACATACATAGTGCTATCAAGGAACAGAGACATAACTCCAGCTTCCATGCCCAGTCAATATAGTGTCATAAGTCATAAGGGATTCTATGCATGAGCTTATTAAGTATAAGGGATACTATGCCTGATATGACATGTATATGTAATTCCATGCCTGAGAATCACTGTATAGAAAATCCAGGACCTCGTATCATATTATAGGGACATCATACCGCAGTATCACATCATAAGTATTTGATGCCAATATATCACACAACATTGACTCTATGACCATATATCATAAAAATAAGACCAATATACATGTATATCATAGGTTTATAGGATTCCATGTCCATGTATGAAGGGGTTTTCAGTTGAAATGCTGGTATATAAAATGTTTATTGAAATCCATGACTATATCTATAAAATTTAAATTACCCATGTCTATATATCACTAAATTGGTAATAATTAAATGATTTAGGTATATCTAATTGATGGATCATAGTTAATTAGAATTCCTCTTTAATAAGAGAATGAACATTATTATATTTTAACAAATTATGTGTCCAAACTACTCAATTTATATTCAATTAATTATATTAATCAAAAATAATATTAACACCAAAACCATATAGAATTGTTTTTGTCGCTTCATCATTCAAAATTTCAAGATCATTTCCCAAGGCACTCCTCCATCAATGGAAATTCAATATGGGAACCCATCCCCACACGAACAAATGGATACCTGATTATTTATGTCATTGATATTTAATTAAATCTGGATTATGTGTATCTTTTTGGGAAACAAATGGAGAGTATCGTTTGTTGAATAATTTCACATATTATTCGATAGAGATACATGAGGGATAATTATTAGACCCCCATCCTTATTCTGGTGGAAGAACATTCATATAGTATCGATAACCAGTTTAGTTCATATTAGATGAAAATGGAAAAACTAATTAACAACCTAGAAATAGGTCATATTAGGTCAGAAAAAATTAATTTTTTCAATATTATGTAATAATACTAAAGGATGTTTAAAAATGGAGAGTTTACTAGTAGTTATCCAATGCGACAAAATGATAGTCGAATCAATGGTCAAATGAAGAAATGAATTCAATGTCTACATTGTGGATTCCTCATAACCCATGATAAGAGAATGATATGACCTAATATATGTAAAAAATAAAGAACAATTTGGGGGTTTACGTTAATAAGGTTTTATGAAAAAAAAAATTAATTTTTACCCTCTTTTAAAGGGCGCATAGTTTGGTCGTACAGTTGCACAAACCATGCACTATAAGTGCATGGATTTATTTACAAGGAAGAGGATCACAAAGTTCATTTGATTGGTTTGAGAATTCATAAAAATACCATGCCATTTTCATATTTAATATTCTAAATTATTCTTTTCTTTTTATGATTGTGGGTTAATGGTTTGGGAAAATAGTGTGGTCCTATGCAATGCAGCGGATGACCATGCACCTTTTCACCAAAATGGGTTGTGTAGGTTGTACCATTTCTACTAACCAACTGGACTAGTTGTTTGTTCAACCATTCGAGTATTTGGGATACAAAATGTCCCTATAAACCCTAATTTCCACTATTACTTCATTATAAAATTCTATTAGATTAAAAAGAAGGAAAAAACTTTAAATAAATGGATTTGTACATCAATGAATGGGATATATGTTATAATATTATTCAAATAGTTAATGTTGTTGGGTTTAATATCCCTAGAAAATAATAATACTATGAATTATAAAACCATATAAGGTAAGAATTCACACCAATTATATAAAATAATTTCAGTAGAACGATGGTAGCGCAATAAATGAATGTTGAGTAACCAAAAATATTTACTATCAGGGGACCTACTAAATAAATATAATTTTTAACAAGAGAACGTGTCTTGGATAGTAAATTGAATTAAATGAAAGTATTGTGATTATAATATATTCTTGGTAATTGAATACACCATACAATGAAAACATGGTGTAAATAATGTACTGTGTGTTAATAAAATTGAATTGAGACCAAGAAAACCCATAAGGATTAAGAAACATTTGAACCAAATATTTTGGAAATAGGGTGAATGTAATTGAACATTAAATTCAATTTTCAAAATAAAATCCATTATATTTTATCAAAAATATGTTTTTTATTCGCCACATAAATAAAATTAGTTACATAATACCAAACATGTATCAAAGAGAGAATTTTTTTATGAAAACCATCGCCACTTCTCCTAAATTCCTCAAGCATACATTAATCTCATGTTCTAAAAAATAGAAATTGTAATAATACAATTGAGAATAATTATTATATATACTTTCATTAATTTTATTAATAAATAGTAAATGAATATATGAAATATATTGAATTTTTACATCAGGTATTTATAGACCAGATCGTTTGTATTAGTTTAAAAAGAGTGGTGTCTATATTTATTCTTCCTTAAATGATAATCACTATAAGATCATTAAATTTAATATTATTGATGATAAATAATTATTTATGATGTTTAATTTCCATTAATTTGGGATTTATTCATTATCCACTAACTAGAAATCAATAACCATCACATTTTGGTGATTCTTGATGAGAAAAGGGTGTTTTCATAAATAAAAAATTAAATATTGAAATAACATCTCAATAATTATAAAAGGAATTATTTTCATAATTATATTATTTTATATTCCTAATTTTACCTCATATTAGCTTATGATATAATTTAATTGTATCGATCTACTAAGTCATTATACAAAGCCCAAAAAGAACATACCTTGATTTAATGAATGTTTATATGGTGGGTTTTTTTAATATAATTATACCATAAGAATAATGTTCTTATTTTTTGTATATTAGTGTGATATATCAGAATTATAATGTATTTTTATTAATATTTATTGTATTAAAATAAATAAATTAAAAAATATATTTTCACATTATACATAGGTTTTGAGAGATTTAAATAATAGTGATCATTTATTTTAATCATATCATTAATTTTCTCTCCATTTTCCCATACTAGAACCTTAACGATATCTTAAAAATTATATTTCCACCTTACCAACTCTTTTAACGTTCAATTTTTTCTAGTGACGAAATATTATTATTTTTAGTTCGAAGTGGTTAAAGTTTTCACGTACTCACAACACAAAATTTTGTTTTACTTATTAGATGGGATAAATGAATAAAAAGGATAATTCCCATAATATAGTAACATTGAAGTGGATAACATTAACTAATTTAATTATACTAGTATGTCTTGAGTAAATTTTATGGATAATTATTAAGATGAAAATATAATTAGTTAATAATACCCTTACTGAATGTTAAATTTTTATTGATTTTGAAATGGTACAAAACACAAACTCTTTGCGGAGGGTGAAAATGCTACAGACCAAGGGAATCCCTATCTACTAAACTATTACACCCAATGGGAGGAGAGTACAAATTAGTATAAATCTAATGATATTCTTCCTACCTACCCATATGAGCCAGCGAATCCGTTGCGATGTTAGCCTCCCTCCAACTATGATGTATCATCCTCCCTTGATTGGTTTCCACCATGTATCTAGGAATAAGATAAATCAGCTACCATGGTATCGCATGATGTCCCTATATAGCCTTCTTGGGTAAATCTAAATTAGATTCAAACTAATATATGCCATGTGATTTTCACATGTAACAAGGTCATAGTTGGTGAAAACATAATGATTTTATAGAAGTTATATTAGATGGATATACCTAAAGAGGTGAAATCATTACCCATTTATATGTGGAGGGATGGATCGTTTGAAGAGCACCATCAACATCTTTAAGAATTTATTGTTATTATTCTAATTTCAATGGAAAATTTTATAAAATCATGGAATAAATAGGTTTTGAGAATAATCTAACATTCAATAAAAGTTTAGGAGAAAAATATATTTTTTATGGCTTTATCAGTGAACTTTTTTTCTTTTACACCAATAATCATCTACTTTGGTAAATAATTGTCATTCTCAGTAATTAAAATTTCTAAAACCTAAAATTAACACTAATTCCTAATTTGAACAATATAATTTTCAAAATTTTAAATAATTCAATAATAAAAAATTATATAATTTTAAAAGATACTTTTATTTTTACTAAACATAACATGTATAAGTAGTATTTTTAAAACACTATGTTTTTAAGAATAAAATTCCAGTTTAATACCTACTTTATTAAATTATCAATTCCTATAAAATTATTGATTTATAATAAATAATATAAATTTTAGGATGGTTTAATATAAATCTAAAACAAAATCTCAATATTAAAATAAATTATTCAATGAATATATCAAATGATTTTTTATTAAAATTGGATATTATTTTCATTTAAAAATAAAAGACATAAGATTTAAAAGCTCAAAGAGTTTGTATAGATTAATAATTTAGTTCTTTAAATTCATATATTTTTTTATAAAATGTTTTACCACCTTTTTGGTTATTCTTATGAAATAGTAAAATCATAATCAAATTATAATTTTCACAAAATCATATATTTTTATGAAAAATCTATAAATGAAAATCAGAAAAATAAATCATAAAATTTATGTGTACCTATATTAACAAAAATATGTACCTATACTCATATAAATTTAATATAATTTATAAATGTTTTTATAAAATCATAAAATATAATGAAAATTCCTTTTTTTTGAAAGTTTAATTTAAAAATATCAACTATTTTTACTTATATTTCTTATAATTTAAAACTAATTCATTTTTAGAAAATTTATAACATAAAAATATATTTTCAATATTAATGAACCATATATTCAAATAGAAATTCATATCACATACAAGGATATTTTTGAGAAAAATATATTTCTAAATATTAAATGTACTTATTTGTCATTTTAGGTGTAATAATTGAATTTCATTTATGTTAAAATAGAAATTATTTTCTATTTACAGGTATTTAAAAAAGTTTACTCATATTTATTACCACCAATTCAATATATAGTTTTTAATGAATGTTATTTTATATTTATATTCTATCTAACTATTCTGAAACTTCACTAATGATTACTGTTATGTGTGGAAAAAACTATCAAATAGATTGAATTATTTGAAGATAATGAGTTATTATACTATATGGTTGTCTCATTATACCCCATTAAATAAATATATCCAGAAAAACATAAAATATTAAACAATGGATAAATTAGTTTAAGGTATTCTCTAAAAATTAATCATTTGAGGTATATCATAAAATATGAATTCTACCACACTCTCCTAGATTAGTTTAAGCTACATATATTTCCTCTAACAGAATAGATTTTTTATACAGTAATTATATATTATACATGGTATGTATTTACTAAAACAACCATAGTGTTCATGATATAAAATAATAGTACAATTACATACTCATCTATTATTTCACCCTTATATCTAATCACATTATAGAAAATATATACCCTAATACAAAATAGTTGATAAAAATCAATAAAAAAATATTTCATTTTCATCAATCCCAAGGATAGCAATGCTATCTATCATAATTATTCAAAATCAAAACCCCGAGTTATTATCTCATCATCAAGATTATACTAATCCTAAGAGGTATCCATACACCAATCACGTGTTATTCAATAGTTATACACAAAAGTATTAAATTTCCATAAAATTGTATTTCTCATTTATAAAAAAAATTAATATATTATTATGTACAATTAAATTGTAATTATTAGAGAATAACTATTTTATATTTCACATAATCATAAAACCTTATAAGATATTAATGGTTAAATAATAATCTATAATAAATATAGTTTATATTATCAATAATTAATTTTTATTATGATATGAATATCAGTGCCTTCAGTAAAACTATGAAACACTCATTTTTAAACAAAATAGGGATATTCTAAAATTCATACATAATTATATATACATCCTTATTCTATTATAATATATAGTAGTATCTAGATACAACCCTTTAAATGCGTCATTTTAGATAAACCATTTCAACTAAATAATGAAATAGAAAGGGTTATGATATTATCTGAAATCTAAATATTAAAAAAAATGTCAATCTAATTAAGTCCTCACTTATGAAGCATTTTTTAAAAATTTGTTACTTTGAGATCATCCTATTACTCTCTTTGTTTAATCCTTTGTTATCCATGGTAACTTTTCTATTAGGTTATCTAAAAATATTAGTTATCACCATTCATAAATCCTTCATAATGGTTCATTAATATAATTTAATTAACTATAGAATCTTACATGGATATATCTTGGATGTTTTTTCATATAAGGCCCAATTATTATCCATCAAAGAGATTATTAAGTCAACTCTTAATTAATCCTTTCCTGGTAATTATCATCAGATGAATCTATGCAAAAAATGCATTCACATAAAAGTATCATCATAGGGTGGTATTTCTTGGCGAACATAATTCTCAATATATATCCAATATTTTCAGATATCATCCTATAAAAAGAATCATATCATGTGTTTTCACTAATGTTCTAAAAATCAAATCCAAAATTAAAAGTGAATTTTTTCCATATCATTAAATCATACACATTTCTTAAGGATATCTATTAAAATGAAATTAGGATGAAACATAACTTATTAATATATATATATATATATATATAATCAGACAGTAACATCATAATCACCAAAGTAGTATAAAATAGTAATTTGATTCCAATAATGATACCAAAGAGCTAAACACCCAGATCGGGATCCATAAATATATACATCACATACTATCTATGATATTATCTATATAAGTACAAAAATAACAATCTTAATTTAAATAATTATTAAATATTATTTTATATCATACATACTAGATACCCTTTCAAATTTATATTTTTATATAATAAGGATAAAACATTATCTAACAAATCCCATGTTCATTGTATCAAATATATACGTTTTCTTTATATATGAATATACATAAACCTTAATTACTATACCACATATTCTATAAATTGTTTCACAGTTTCTATCATTTTTAACACGTTTTAAGAATCATATTTCTTTATTACATAGGGAATGAAAATGTAAAATTGTGGTGAGGTCACATTCTCAGAAAGGGAAACACATAACTAAAACTGTAAAAAAACAGAACAGGTGTATACATAATAAAAAAGGAATAAATAACATATATAATGTATTATTAAACTAGAGTTGAAATAATTCTCTATACATGGAAATATATGAAAATAGATTATCAGTAATTTTTTATCTCATACTGAGGAAATACAAAATCCTACACATTAAAAATGTGTTTCCAAGGCCTTATATGAAGACACCTACTTATTATGGGAATAAGTATACACCAAAATCCAACCTATTTTGTTTCATGAGACCTATTGATGAATTTATGGGTATCTAAAATTCTTCGACCCACCCGTCACCTTTTTTATTTCTAATTCATTCACCATAATTGTCAACAAGCCCATTCATACAATTTCATGTATAACCTTTGTCTAAATAAAAAAATGATCTCCTTATAATAAAGAATAATTAATATAAATAATTCATCAAAATATATTTTCATCATGTAATCATCAAGAATGTCAATACATTTACTATTTAAATAGGGTGGATACATTATAATAACCCCTCTTAATAAATATTTTGGATGGCCAAATAATTCAAATTTATCTTTCCAATAATTTTATATAATAGAATCAAAATATTTTACCTGATAAAATTTTTTCCTTATATAAATAAAAGGGATGATATGATCATATCAAATCCATAAAAAATATGTTGGATCTCAAAACAATAAATATACAAATTTACAATAGTCGCCCATATTTTATAACAATTTATGGAATGCCAATAATTTTATCCACAGAATATAAAACATTATAGGTGACAAAATCAAATTTTAATTTTTTAAAATTTTATGTTCACACTATAGAGTGAAATGAGTATATCTATTTTAAAATAATTGAATAACCTGGTCTTAATACATTAAAACAATTATATAGGATGGATTCAATAGAACATAAACCAAGAAGTGAGAAATATTATTTTAAATGGTTTATGTGTGCAGAATTTATATCCACATAAAATAATGGTTGAATATCCTATAATACAATATTAGTGTAGAATATTACCTTAATTTATGAATAAAAAATCAATGGAATGATCATAACTATATGATTGAAAGATTATTTTGAAAAAACCTCAGTACTATTGAAAACTTAAATCCATAACACCAAAATTAGGGAACTTGATTTGGATTGTAAATCCCAGGGAAGACAAATAGTGTCATTTAAATATATAAATTGGTAGTGAAACACCTTACAATGAAAAAATGGTTGTTAAAAGGTATAATTTATAAAATAATTATAATTGAGGATTATAGAACCCATATATAATTAGATATTTTTTATTTAGAACACACTGAAATATAGGTATTTTAAATTAAATTAGGCATATTATATAAATCATGAATCAATTATAGGATCTAGAGATGAAAAAACATACCTGTTTTACAAAATTCCAAGATTGTACATTACTCTATAGTATCACACAAAATATATTATAATAACTTATCTAATAACCTTAATTATAACAATTTCCTTTATAATCTTCATAAATATATATTTAATATCATAATTTTTCCAAATTTCCACATCGGGCATTTAAATATTTGATCATTTATGTTAGATTCATAATGGCTATGTATATATTCAATATTATTCTAAATTCCAAAATTACTAGATCCTTATATTATTATTTATGTATTTTAATTAATTTTTATGATGTTACAATTTCATTTAATTAGTGTTTTAGTCTATATACTTGAACATGAATTCGATAATAATTTTGCATCAGGGATTTTTGATGATCGAATGATTATTTAATAATTATTGGTAAAATATTTATATATCATCTAAATAATAATAATTATTTAATAATCTATGTTATATTGTAGACATACTTATGTTCCTAATGTCATTAATGATATAATCTTACTACAGTGTTGATGTATATGGTTAAACTGGCCCGAAAATGAACATACCCTTATTTAATGAATGATCATGATGTAGTTTTAGTATAATATAATAATAAAATAATAATAATGAACATATTTAGTGTTGTTATGGAGATATATCAATAATATAAATGTTTTACAACAATAATTAATTTATATTAATTTACTACAAAATGTGAATAAAATATTTTCTCCTTAGTAAACATGTTCTAAACGATTTATTTATAAATGATCATTTATTTTATAATATTCTCCAATTTATAAAACCATAAAATTAATGATATCATAAAAATAAAATTTCTCCATTAGAAAAATTAATGAACCATTTTTTATGGTGTGTGAATTAAAATAAATTTTGGGGCTCATGGGGGAACAAGTTATCACGTACACATGAACTATGTTTTTTTTTCAAAATGTTGGTGATATATGAAAAAAATATAAATAAATTAATATTGTAAAATTAATATATAAATTTTTTTCTAATATAATTATATTAGTTATTATATAATGAAAATTAATTACAAACAACATAAAAAAATGAAAATTATTTGATAATACTCATGGTAGGGACATGAATATTCACTAGAAATTGTCCAATGAAATGAGAGCATCATGTTATCAAATAGTGATCAAAGTCTTTTGAATGTGGGATAGTGATATAATATGGTAATTATTGGATATGGTTTAAGTAGAAATTATAATGGGGGAGTCTTTAAGTGGTAGAATCTTTATCCTTTTATAAGTGAATGAAAAAGTTGTTTTGGGGGACCCTTATAAATTTTAATAATGTATTGTAACTATTAAAAATTCATTGTATAAAAATTTAGAATAAATTTTATAGGATATTGTTTTTAGGGTAGAAAATTATTATGACCCTTGATTTTTTCATATCTTAACACTAAATTATTCATGGAAGAATACTTAAATAATTATAGAAACAGACATCCAACGACCATGTTTGTAACACTATCATTTTTTATGGTGATGTTTTTTCACTTCGAATTATTTAATATTTATTAAATTCATAAATTGCAATAGGTCAAAATATAAATTCATAGTGAAGCAACTTGGGGTATGAAAAACTAACTCTTTGTATGGTACACTCAACACTGACTAGGCATATGTTATATGCAACACCAACTTGGGTGACGTTACATAAAAAATAATTTTTCGATGAAAAATCATTTTATTGTTCTATTTATTTAAATGATATAATTATATCCTATATATTAAAATTATTAATTTAAATAGAAATATTTAATTTACAAATATTTTTTACAATGTTTTAATGTAAATAAAACATATTGATAATGAGGTATATAATTTACTTTAAAGGCCTTATGTGTTTAGAAAAACTATTTTCACAAATAAACTAATTTTAATAATAAATTTAATTTTAAACAGATTAGTAAATTTAGTTTGGTAAAATAAAATTTATTTTTTTACTGTTTAATTCAAAATTTATATTAGGGTGAATTTTATATCTTTTTCGGAGAAACATCATTTTTTATGAATAATTAATGTCACCAGATTTTAAATAAAAATTGTTGTTTTCGTACTATTTATTTATAAGGGAAAATTATATTTTAAATTGTTTTCAAAGATTAATTATATAGTATTTTTCAAATGATACAATTTAGTTAATTGAGCTCAATTTCACTTTGAAATTGGGTATAAAAACATATAAATTATTTTCATGTTTTTTACTTTTAAAAACCATGTTGTTGACTAGACTATGAAACTAATTTTAAATTTATTTCTAACACATATGGGATTGGAATTTGAAAAAATAGATATATTTTTTTAATTATAATAATTTATAATTAAAAATAAGGTAAAATTATTTTTTTAACAATAATATTAATGAAAATATTTAAATTTAATTACATCGATTCAACTAAAATTATGCGGATCTATGGACTAAACCATTAATTTAAGACCCAAAACAACCTAGAAAAACATAAGAGAAATTTTATGGCCATATTTATATCTTATAACCACTTTTATATACTAATTTTCATTATTGGTTCCACATTACCTGGTAAAAACATAGGTGGATTTCCTTTTCCAAATATTTACAAGAGTGCCACTGCTCCTCCCATATAAAAAGACATGATATCCTACACTTCTCCACAAAAATAAATCAACATAGTTTAACCCAATATATTCTCATATATTCTCCTAAAAAACCTCCATTTCTTGTTTAACAATCCCGTATAGAATAATTTCTTCCTAGTATTCTATTTTGGGTAAACCAATAAGAGTTACCCGATTAAGAGGTAACACCCTCCCATAGACTTCTTTATTCAATTTTCATTTTCCACTCCCTCGATTAATCATATTCCATTATTATAAAAAAATACTAAGTATAATTATATTTTTTAAAATATGTGTTTCACTATGGCATTCACTCACCTCTATCTAATGGGTGATGATATTACAGTTTATGCCTACGATGAACTACCGTCTCGCCAAATGATAATTGGTCATTCTTCTGTTACTGCTACTCAAGGTGGGAATTATGCTAGAAAATATATTTTATATAAAATATTTTTTATTTATTATGTATTTAATATTATTTAATCGTTTTACCCCTCAATTATTTATATGTTCCCTTGGGTGTAAATATGATAAAATTGTTTGAGAAAGTGTGGACTATTGCCACTGTAAGGTGTTTTGATTTGTTCACACACAACATGGAATTTAATACTGATTGGTTTAGTGAAATTATGTGATATATATTATTTATTATAAATAATTTAAATATTATATAGATATATATATATATATATATCATTTGTGTTATTTCTTTCAATACGACAACTAAACTGAAATAGTGTTCATGATTTTGTACGGCCTACCATCTCCATTAATGGTGTATTCCATTTCATACATCTATATTATATATATTATTATAATAAACATATTATTAATATTAATGATATTTAACCATTCTTTTATATTCTTGAAAACATTATATAAGTATACGGACCAAGGATATAACAAATTATGTCAATGACAAGAAAAAGTGAATATTACCTGAAGTGAAACCTTATCATAGAATTTTTAACAAGAGGGTAATATAAAGTCAAAATCAAGAAATATATTATATAATATAAAATAATATGGTAATGTTATCGATTTATAATAAACTAATATTTATTATACATTAATTATTTATGATTACAATGAGATTCAAGACACAATGTAAGAGGATTCCGTCTCACGTATTTATTTCTTTGAGATATATGCTTTATTCACTACCCATTACTTTTGTGTGGTGTTTATACATTACATGGATGAATTGAATGACTATTATAATTAAATTTATTTTTGTAAACATATCAATTTTATTATCTTTATTTCATATGTTTTATGTTTTAGAAGATACCAAATCTATTATATATTTTAGTCACAATTTTCATTCTGTGAGACTCATGTTTTCTATATACCGATATTATTTTTTGAGGTGTATATAATTCCATTTTAGATATTATATAATGAATCTAATTATTATAATTAAATTTTATGATTAATTTAATTTCCTCTTCTTACGTGGATTGTATGATCCCAAGTAACCAAGTGTTAAGAGTTTATTGAAGCAATATCTTCTCTTTTTGAATATGATAATGATTATACTGCATTGATGAAATGATATAGTCCATATCTCAATAAACTCATGAGCTTATTTCTAATCTATTTATTCTAAATATATCCATGTATTAATATCATTTTTCACTCATTGGTACATAATATAATTAATAAAAAATTTCTAAAAAATATGACCATATTTCTCTCTTTGGTCGGAAATCTGTTTTATTTCAAAAACAATTTTTTCAAAAATGATTTGAAATTGTAATTGAAGATATGTGTAAAGTAAAAAAGGATTTTTTATTATTATTTTAAATTCTTCCTTTATATGTTTTCAAATATATTTCCAAAGAAAATAAATTTCAATGTTTTTATGATTAAAAAATCATTTTCCAAATCTGAATGATATCTTCCTCAAGAAATGTTTTGAAAATGTCTTTAAAAAATATTTACCAAATGAGATTACATCCATTGGTGTTACTTATGTTTTTTTGGGAAATTATTAATTATTTAAGATCATGTTCTTTATCTTATTAGATTTTTTCATGATTGTATTATGTTTACGAAACTCGTTTTTCTTTCACGGGTTATAAGATTTGGAAACCCACATATTTTCACAAGTTATTTTTATGATGAGATGATTCTAAAACCTATATTTTTCCACATTTTATGATATGATTACATGTGTATAAATAAAATTTATTTCCATGGGTTATGATATGATATTATATGATCTTGTGGTACATGTTTGTCTGATTTCATTATGAGATGTGTGGGACCTATATCTCCCCCCAATGCATTGGGTAAAAAAATTTATCTCATGAGATATACATGGCTAGAACAAGAAATAAACTCAGTTTAGTACTAAAAGGATGGTAATAGAAATAAACTTGGATTAGTATTACAAGGATGGTATGAGAAATAAAATTAGTTCAGTATGACTGGGTTGGAATGAGGAGTGAACTCAGTTAAGTTATATGGGATTGGAATGTGATGTGAACCTATTTAACTAAAGGACTTTTCCCACTAAGATAGTATCGGAGGAAATGCTTTGACTACTATGTAAACAACTTTATATACTAATGTGTCTTCCATAATTCCATGTATTATTCCTATGTTATGATTTTAGGTATTATGTTGTTTATTTCTTAATGATTCATATCTTCTAAACTACCATGATTTATGCCATGATTACTATTTATATTCATTGATATATATAGTGTGATCTTCCACATTATTGATAATGTTATCACACCCTTATTATCATTATTATCCTTACATATCTCCCTTGTTTACCCTTACGTGGAATCTGATCTCACCCCTTTTTTATTTCCTTTCCCATTATATTAAGATTTTTATTATGTTGGAGAAATATAAGAGGGGTGCTAGTAAAGAAGAGAATAGTGGCTCATTTAAGAATCAGTGTTTAAGTTTACAATATTTTAAATGATCTAGAGTAATATGGTCTTTTGTCATCTTTTTGTAAAAATATTTGGTATTCCATAAAGGTGATGTAATATCTATGTATATGAAGACTGGGTATCTATAGTAGGTATAAGAGTAACGGTTTGGATACCCTTTTGAATCTAATATGGGAATACCTTTGTCCAAACCCTAATGAAATTTCTAAGGATAAGGAATTGTATATGAGATATATATAGAATTCTAGTAAAGCATCAAGTGAGTGGATTCCTAGAAATACATTCATGTCTGCATACTAAAAGTGTATTTTTCTCTGGGACAGATGTACCGAGGGGAGATAAAATTAACATGATGTCCTATGACTGACTCAGGGTTATATTTTTCATGACATTGGGCCTTTCTGTACACATGGTTTGACGCTCTAGGGGGATATTCTTTAAGAATTCACAATCACTTCATAAACCATCATGAAGGATTCAAATAGAATTGTCTATGAATAACTTAGAAAAATATAAAGTTGTCATATATTAAATAATGAGTCAAAACATAGACTTCTTATAAGTTAACTTTTCATGATCATGTGCTTCATCATTATGATAACTATTTCTTAATATATTTTTTTTGTTTTTTCAAATGGATCAAACCTGAAGGACCCACGTTAATGGTGATTGTGACAGAAAATGAAACGATTTTATTCTAGAGAAACATATTGTTATGTTAGATAGAATACAAAATCTCATTTTTATTATCACATACATTTCTCAAGCTATGAATCATGGTGTACTTTTGAATAAGGAAAGGTTGGAGAAATATTATGTTAGTTCATTCATGAGGAATCCTCCACTATCTGTTAGAGGTTCTTCTAATCAAATTTTTTCATAACAAGGGATCACGACTACTGAAAATATATTCACTATTATCTAGTGTACTGAGCATGAGAAATTCATTATGACTATTTTTTCGGTTAGAAGGTGAAGAAGAACAATGGTGGAATATAATAAAAAATATAAGGCAGTAAGATGAGACTAAATATGTGGAATTAGATGAGTTTAAGAAGTTATTTTTTAATATATACTTTCCATGGATTCTTCTTATAAAGATAGAAAAATAGTTCTGTGAGTTGATACAAAGGGATGATTAATCTCTTGGTACCTATTTGGATGATTTCAAGATACATGGGTGGTACACATCAGAAATTAGCATCCAACCAAAAAATAAATATTATAGTTTATTTAGTGGTTTAAATCCATCTCAAAATGATGATGGTAATATTCTACATTTGTAGCTATGACTAGATTGTGTACTATGAAATCATGGTTGAAATGGAGCATGGATTCGTGTATCAACCTCATAGTTTTGAAAATAAAATAAATATGCAGTTCAATGGAATCTATAAAAACTATTGGGAAAAGGATATGAGTTCTCCTTTAATCCATAATATGTGAAGAAGTATATTATAATTTATCTTAAGGGGTCTGGTAAATTTTTTTGTGCAAAAGGGAAGGTTATCAGGATTTTTTTTTACGAAATAATGGGATGAAGTTAGCTCAAAATTATAATAGAGATAAATATACATAGAACAAACCTCCCAAGATTTAGTGAAAATAGTATAAGGAAAATGGTAATTTTGATAACCATTGTCCAAAACCTAGGGATGGTGATGATGGTTGATGTCAACCACTTCTTAAGCTGAGGGAAAAGTGGAATTCTCATGAAATCACTATATCTAATGATGGGTTTAGTAATGATGTTGTCATATGTACAATTACCATCCACTATAGAACTTATAATATCAAATTTGATTCTGTATCTACCCACTCTTTCATATCTAAAAAACTAGGTAAAGGTGTTTAGGATTCACAAAAAAGATTAGATGTGTAATTATAAGTGATAACCTCTAATGGTATGCTGATTTCATCCCAAATATATGATTCCTAATTGGTGGAGATTGTGGGAATGTGATTCCTATAAATCTTGTGATTCTTCCATTGGTTTAATTTGATTCCATCATAGGTATTGATTGTCTTATTAAGCATAATTCCAACATCAATTATAATTTAATGTAATTTATGTTTGATATTTTAATTTCTCTTATAATCATTCTTTTATGGGATGATAAGTACAAACATACATGGAATATTGTATCCACTATGTGGGTCCTAATTTCCATTCAAAATGGAATTTTATCTCAAATGGTTGGAGAAAAAATCAATATTGATGAAATAACCATTGTTTGGGATGTTTTGGATGTATTTCCGAAATACCTTCCTAGCCTTCCACCAAAATGTGAATATGAGTTCACAATTGAACTTCTACATAGTTCGAAAAAAAATTCAAATACTCTTCATTGAATTTCCATGATTGAGTTTCAAAATTTAAAGATGAAACTCTATGAAAAAATTTACAAGGGAACCATTCATCCAAGTGGGACACCTGGTGTTGCACCCATTATTTCTTTTAAATGATATTGATCAATGCAACATTGAATTGATAATTTGTATTTTAACAAGATCAAAAAACTATTTCACCTTCCTCGTATTGATGAATTGTTTGATCAACTACACTGAGATCAGTACTTTTCCCAAACTGACCTCCTTTTTGGATATCATCATTTTGGGATCAAGAAAAATGATATACCCAATATGACATTCCTTAAAAGGTATGGATAGTAAGAATATTTAATGATGTGTTTTGGTCTTACTAATTCCCCTTCTATCATAATTTATTTAATGAATAGAGTCTTTATAAATTTTGGTAGTCAGTTTTTTGTAGTCTTTATAGATGATATTCATAGTTATTCATAGAGAAAGTTAAAGCATGAATATGATTTGGTAATTGTAATTAATACCATTTGTAATACTAAGCTATATGTTAAATTTACAATGATTAAATATTGGCTACAAAATGTTTCATTTTTGGGTCACACAATATCAATAGATGGTATAACTATATATCCATAAAAAAAGAGGGTAGTTGAATGTCGTCCTAGACCAACCATAGTGACTGAGAACCATAGGTTTCATGGATTAGAAAGTTATTATCAATTGTCTGTGGATATTTTATCATGACAATATTATACATTAACCATGTTAATTTAGAAGGGTTTCAAGTTCCTCGGGACAACTGAATGTGAGGAAAAGTTCAAGGAACTAAATAGAAGGTTAGTCAGCCCACTTATGATTACATTACCCTATAGTATATAAGGATTTTTAATATATATATAGATTCATGGAAACAATTATTGGGATGTGTTATTTTATATAATAACATGGTTATAATGTATGCCTCGTGATAGATGAGGACATATGAGAAAATTTCCACATCAGGATTTAGAGTTAGCAATGGTAATTTTTGCCTTAAAAATATAGAGGCATTTTATTTTTAGAGAAAATTGTGATATGTATACCGTTCATAAAATTATGAAATATATATTCAAAAAGAAGGAGGTAAACATGATATAAAGAATAATTTCATATTTTATAAATGAATATGACTGCTCAATAATTTCCACCATGGAAAAGCAAAAAATGTGGCTAATACATTGAGTCGAAAGGATCATGCTAGCTTATCCTTGATGTGGATAAAAAATGATCCAATGTTTCTTGAATTGAAAAGAATAGACCAAGAAATATTGAAGGAAGGGAAAATATTATCTTTCTTAAATGAATGTTCCAACTTATATCAATGTTAATATTAATGAGGCATAGAAGGAAGATGTAAAGATACAAAAGAAATATAGAAATGTTTCTGAGTTTATCCTTGATCAAGTTGTAATTATATGGATCAGGAGTCGTGTATGTGATCCCTCTATACCAGATTTGAAGAAGGATCTATTTAAAGATGATTATAGTTCTTAATTATCTATTCATCCTAGTATAATGAATATGTATATGGAATTAAAAGAATGTTGATGGTTGGATGTCATGAAGGGAGAAATCATATAGTTTGTATCTCAGTTATTGTTATGCCTACATGTTAAGGCTGATAGTCAAAAGCCAAAGGGGATTTTGAATCCATTACACATATAAGAATAAAAATGAGAGAACATCATAATAGATTTTTTCATCAGAAATCCCAAAAAATATAACGGTTTTTGTAATGTATCGGTGGTATTTAATCAACATACTAAGTAAAAACAAATTATTGCTACCAGATATTACATCTCTTTAGATTTTCATGGAGGGATATAAATTATGAATGTGATAAGGTTATATAGTGTACCACATTCCATTTTATCACATTGAGATCAATGTTTTACCTTAAAATTATGGCAATGTCTATGTTATGAAATACATACATAATTAGGATTTAGTACTGTTTATCATCCTCCTACAGATGGTCAGTCTGAAAGAACACTTTAAAACATAAATTATTTTTTATATCTTATTCTCAGGATTTAAATGGTGGTTGGGATCCACCTTAAACTCATCAGGGTATCCATCCAAAATATCATTAACTAGATATTTTTTAAGGAAAATTGTGAATCCCTCTATGGGAGAGAATTTTGAGCTCCAATTTGGTGGGATGTGGTAGGGGAAAGAAATCAATTGGGACAAGAGATCACTGAAGAGGTGGATAAGAAGTTTAGAATCATTTAGAAACATATCAAGGAATATGAAAGTCTATAGAAATGTTTTTTTGATAAAAAATAGTGTAATGTAGAATTTGAAGTTGGTTAATTTTTTTTCTATGCTTCATATGCTGGAATAATGTTATGAGATTCTAGAAGAAATGAAATCTATTGTGATGACCAAGACTCTTTTGGTCCTTTAGTTTTCCAAAATCCTGATCCTAAAGGGGTAGCATCTCGGCACAACCGATCGGTGAGACCGATCGGTGCGACCGATTGGTTCGACTGATCGGTGAGACCGATCGGTGTCACCCAGCTTTGTCGATGTTTTTTTTCCAGTGACATGCACAAATTGTGTTTTAAACCCTTCTTTGACCCCCTTTAAGCTTGTTCTAAATCCCGGTAACGCCCATAAAAGTTATAATTAAATATTTAATAAATTAACCTGGTGTGTGTGTCGGTTTAAACCACCGACCGCTTTAATAACGTGTGGGGCCGTGTGGTCAACCCATGACCCCCACTCCTTACACAGTTTGGTGTTCTTATCTCAACCGTCAGTGGATCTTATAAAATAATGGTTAGTCGTGGTTTCTTCTTTTCTCGATCACCCTGTGCTAAGGGTACCCTTCGTCTAGACGAGGTGATTTTCGTTCAGGCGAACCGCATCGCTATCCGTGATGTTCCGCCCCCGGCCTTAGCGTCGATCATTGATCAACAAGTATGGAATTTATTTGTCTCTCTCTTTTGTGTATCATGTGGGGTGGGCGTGATTTTGATTTTCTAGAATGGGTTAAACCAGACCTAAATAATGATAATGAACTGATTTTATGAAGAAAGAAGGGGGGGCTATGATCGTTGATGTTGTTTTATGTTATGATCATCTCTATGAATTGTGTGGGCTTACGCCTCCTGAAAATCATGGTCGTTGGTGGCCTTTCTCTGTGCACTAATGAACCCCTGGGGATGTTTGAAATGACTTGTTTGTGGTTGTGAACTCCAGCTATAAAAAGGGAATTTGGATAATCTCGTACACCTAGCTAAATGAATTGAAATCACCAGGATCAACCCTTCTATGATAACCCCTGGTTAAAGCACACAAAATTGAAATCATGGAGTGTGTTAAATCTTATAAATATGAAAATACCGGCACGTCCCTGCTTTGTGTTGGTGGTAGTGGTTTGGTTGTTTTCTTTTATGGTTCGATTGCTGGAGATGTGGGAGGGGATGGAATCCCCTATTAATATGGATTCGGTGGTTGTGAGTTTTAAGAATGGGTGGTTACCATGTTTATATAACGAATTGGGGTGGGATCCTCTGTTGATGAGAAACCATTTTGGGCGACACGGGGTAGTGTCACTACTGGAAAACTAACCTTTACCAACGGTTTGGAACCGTTGGTATAGGCCTCCAAACCGTTGGTATAGCCTATACCGATGGTTTGGAGAACCGTAGCCAAGTAAGTCGTTGGGATAGGTCTATACCAACAGTTTTTGGAAAACCGTTGGTATAGGTAATATGACATCTATACCAACGGTAATGGAACCGTCGGTATATAAATTCCAAAAATAAAACATCCGCTGGGATTTGATCCCAGGAACCCTCGTTTATAATCGAACGACTTAACCACTAAGCTAACATCACTTTTGTAAACATAATTTCATAAATATATATATGTATTATCATAATTATTTAAAGTTTTGATTTTTATAATGTTCTCGATTATTAGATCAGGAAAAAAATCAAAGAACCTATCCCAACGGTTTCAAAACCGGTGGGATAGGTTAGAGGTGGGTTGGATTCTTTTGGTAGAATGTTGAAGTTCTGGATGGTTTTTCCCAACGGTTCACCAAAACCATTGGGAAAGGCCTCTCTTTCCCAACGGTTCACCAAAATCGTTGGGAAAGAGGCTCAAAAGACACCCTTTCCCAACGGTTTTGGTGAACCGTTAGGAAAGGTCAATCTTTCCCAACGGTTCACCAAAACCGTTGGGAAAGAGGCTCAAAAGACACCCTTTCCCAACGGTTTTGGTGACCCTTTGGGAAAGAGTGACCTTTCCCAACGGTTTTGGTGAACCGTTGGGAAATGGTAGTTATACCAACGGTTTTTACAAACCGTTGGTGTAGAAGTGTTGGGAAAGATCATATTTCTAGTAGTGTGTATCGAGGGTTTCTTTAGTTCTATTACTTCGAGGGATCTCTCTTATCTCCTTGTTGTTGTAACATTACAAGAGAACCGGGTGTGAATGTTTAAATTGACGTTTGGCTGGATTCTTTCATTGGTTATGATTATGGTGTTAGTTTCCCAAGTAGGTGCATGAACTTATTTAACCATTATTACTAAAAATGAAAACAATAATGGGACAAACGAGTTTTGTTGGCGAGAGTCGTGAGTCGGACTTGAGTGATGTTGTGATCTGTAGGTTGTCTGAAGAAAAACCTAACTTTGGGTGAGTGCTTGTAACCTATGTATATACTTGTAGTTTTGTGTTTCTTATTCGCGCCCAACCCATGTTGATCACATAGTTCTGAACACCCCCATTTCATGGGGGAGGGTGTTTTTTTCAACACTATTCTTAGTGGCTGGTTATTAGCTCATTTTCTTCTCCCTTTCCCGGATATCCCAAGTACCTTTGGGCAGGCTGTGATGGCTTGAGGTCCATTATTAGCCCAAGAATCTTCGGGCGGGTTAGTGTGGTGGTTGTGGCCCAGGTGTGTGCGGGCAGGTAGTTTCCCAAGTATCTTCGGGATGAGGCCCAGGTGTCTTCGGGCGTGGCAGTGGATCTTCTAGCCCAGGTGTCTTGGGGCGTGGTGGTGGTTATTCTGGCCTAGGTGTTTACAGGCATGGTACGTGTGACATTTGTGGCCCAGGTGTTTGCGGGTGGGATTCGGCAGTGGGACTGCGTGCGGTTGTGGCCCAGGTGTGTGCGGGCGGGTGTGACAGTGGGACTGCGGTGAGAATGGAGGGATTGGTTTGATGCGTAGGATGTCTCAATAACCAGTGGTAAAGTGGCGCATGGTACCCAAACATCGATGTGATCTTATTATATATATATTACTTGGTTTTCGTTACTTGGTGAGTGTAGCCGGTGAGTGGGATGGGTGAACATATTCATAGTAATGGTTGTCTGCTTCTCACGGGACTTTAGTATGTTCCCCCACTTGTGCACGAGAGTCTTTGGTTTTCTCTACTGATTGTACTTGTATGCTCACCCAACGTTTTTAAAACTTCTTTCAAGTTTCCAGGAGGACTTCGGGGAGCATGTAGGACCATACTAGCTCAGACCTTTGGGGTCATTGCAGTTGCTGTTTTTCTTTCTTTGGTACTTACCTTTGTAGTCACCTTTTGTACCTTGTGGCTTTTACTTTTTGGAACATGCATGTGGGAATGGTTTACATTTGGCTTTACTTTCCTTTTAGTTTTGGTGTTTTTGGGTTTCATTATCTTATCTCCCGATCCTATAAAACAAAAAGGGGTAATGGCTTCCATTTGTGGGTAATTTATATACCCTTGGTTCTAGTCTCCACTCCGGGACCTATTGAAGGCGGGTCTCAGGGGTCATTATCTCTCCTTCAACTTAAAGAAGGAAGGGTCTGGCAATCTGTTGACCCTTCCCTCCTTTTGGTGAAGGTGGATCGTGACAGAATGGTATCAGAGGCTAGAGGTTGAGAGATAGGATGGAGTCTGGAGTTAGGCACAGTGAGGATTGCATGGGATGGTAAGGGAACAGTGTTGGGTGACCTTGGTGCGTGAATTAGGCCAGGGAAGACCGGCTAGGACACTGGATTTTAGGGCCCCCCGTGATCCGATGCAAGGACTCTGGACCTACCAAACGACCAAGTGAGGCCACGCTGATTGCAGGGTAGAGACCCTAGGAAAGGTACATGCATCATAATGACTTGTGTTCTCGTTTTTCTGGGATGTCTTGGGAATTAAGAGTAAATGAAAAGTTTAAGAAATTTTAAGAACAATATTCTACACTACTTGGGCTTCGGCATTCCTTGTTTACCTTGCAGCTATGGAACCTGGAAGGCGACCACATGTGGTACAGGCGATCGAGGCCCCGGAGACTACTTTGGCTTATCGGTAGAGAGATGATCAAGAGGAAGAGGACGACCCATGGAAGAAGACTCTTCGGGCCTTCTAGTGACAGACCCTCGAGAAGTACGAGGGCAGCACCTCTGACATGAAGACAGAAGGCTGGCTAGAGGAGCTAGCGATAGCCTTCGTCCTGATTTGGGCCCTGACCGAGTAATGGGTTCCTTTTACCATCATCCAGATGCGGGGAGCAGCGCGTCAGTGGTGGACACTTTACCTAGGGGAGAGAAGAGAGGCTGAGGTGACGTGGGCTGATTTCGAGAAGGAGTTCCGGGCGGAATTCCTCTCCTAGACGATGAAGGTGGAAAAGAGACAGGAGATACTCTCCCTCCAATAGTGGAGTATGTAATTGAGGGAGCTAGGAATCATGTTCAAGGACCTCCTACGTTTTGCTCCAGACCTCTTTCCCGAAGAGGATTCTCGGGCAAGACGTCTAGAGGAGGCGCTCCGACCCTCCCTCCAGTATGTTGTTACACCCTTTACCCTGCCGACGTACTTGGAGGTCCAGAACAAGGCCGAAGTGGTGGAGAGGATGCACGCTCTAGGAGGTGTGTAACAAGAGGGGGTCCAGCTGGGACCATCGAAGGGGAAGGCCGTCAGCACCAGGCCTCCAGCGTCAGGACCCTCCAGGTTCCGACCCGCAGGGAGCAGGCCGCAGCAGTTTCAGTTTCGATCCCCCGGTCCTTACCCTTTTCCTTCGGGACCGGGACCGAGATGCTTCTTCTATGGGACCCATGGAAATATCCAGAGACAGTGATCGGACCGAGTACAGTACGGCGGTGGCGGACAGCCCCAGCACCCGCCCCAGCAGCTGCTCCCATCCAGGCCTTTCCAACATCAGCAGCAGGGACAGTGAGCTCCAACTCCTCTGAGGACTGACGTAGGAGGAGGGGGCTGGCCTCAGGGCGCTCCTCAAGGACCTCGACCAGAGCGTGGTCGGGGAGGTGGCCGATATTCGAGGGGTAGAGGAGCTGGGCGTGGACAGCTACACGCTGCGGAGGCAGTAGTTCCAGTAGGGCCAGAGGTTGTTCGAGGTATGATCAGTTTGTTTAGCACTCTTTCTTATTCCTTGTTCGATACCGGAGCTTCGCACTCCTTTGTTGCACCCAGTCTAGCCCGTTCCTTGGGCCTAGATGCCAAGAGACTTCAAGTGCCCCTGGTGTTGAGCACACCAGTCAGTGGTCAGACCGACTTGTTGTTTGTTTGTCGGGGATGCAGACTGATGATAGGGCCACATCAGTCGGTTAGGGATCTTCTTCTACTATAGATACAGCCATACGATGTCATCCTAGGCATCGACTAGCTATTTTCTGTGTGTGCCATCATCGATTATTTCTGAGGAAGGGTTGTGTTCTCGGACTTGGGCGGCCGTCATGTTACCTTCACCAGCGAGCGGAGCAGTCAGAAGGGTAGCAGGCGAGAGGAACCCCTCCTCTCCTTGATGGTAGAGATGTCAGTGGAATCAGTAGATGCTGAGATGGTGGAATTTCCAGAGGTTGTCCGTGATTTTATGGACGTATTTTCTAAGGAGGTAATGACTCTACCCCCTTGATGGGATATTGAGTTTGGGATAGACCTATAGCACGACGCTCATCTGATCTCGATGGCTCCTTACCGGATGGCACCTTCAGAGCTACGGGAGTTGCAGATCCATATTGATGATCTAATGAAGAGGGGTTATGTTCGACCGAGTGTGTCACCGTGGGGTGCTCCAGTCTTGTTCTCAAAGAAGGCAGATGGTGGTCTCAGGTTGTGCATAGACTACAAGAGGCTGAATCAAGTGACGATCAAGAATGGCTACCCTCTTCCTAGGATAGATGATATTTTCGACCAGCTGAAAGGGGAAGGATGGTTCTCGAAGATCGACCTGTGGTCTGGGTACCACCAGCTGAGAGTGAAGGAGAGCGACATCCCGAAGACAGCATTCAGGTGCAGATATGGACACTTCAAGTTTGTAGTCATTCCCTTCGGTGTTACGAATGCCATGGCTGTGTGCATAGGTCTTATGAACTCTATATTCTGGGAGTACCTAGATCGGTTCGTAGTTGTGTTCATCGACGACATCCTAGTCTACTCAAGATCATAGGAGGACCATCCAGAGCACCTGAGGACGGTTCTAGAGATCCTCCGACATCATCAGCTCTATGCGAAGTTGTCAAAATGATTGTTTTGGACACGAGAAGAGCTCTTCCTTAGGAACGCGGTGTCCGAGCAGGGGGTCGCAGTGGACCCATCAATGTTTGAGGCAGTTGTTTCTTGGGCAGCATCCAAGAATGTGGCAGAGGTCCGTAGTTTCTTCGGGTTGACGGGTTACTATCGGAGGTTCGTACCCAACTTCTCCCGATTTGCAGCCCCTTTGACAACCCTGAACAAGAAAGACCAGGTTTTCATGTGGAGTGAGCAGTGTGAGTCAGCCTTTAGCTATCTCAAGGAGAAGTTGGTCAATTCCCCAGTGCTGAGATTTCTAGAAGAAGGGGCGGCATATGAGGTGCTCTGCGATGCTTCAGGACAGGGCCTGGGATGTGTGTTGATGCAGCAACAAGGGGTGATCCCTTATGGGTCCAGGAAGATACGCCCTCATGAGCATAATTAAGCCACCCACGACCTAGAGCTTGCAGCGGTCATTTTTGCGCTAAAGTTATGGCGGCACTACCTCATCGGAGAACGCTTTGTGGTCTTCACGGATCACAAAAGCTTGAGGTATATATTCTCCCATCGGGACCTAAACTTGAGACAATGGAGATGGGTGGAGTTCCTCCAGGATTATGACTTCGAGATCTCGTATACTGAGGGAAAGGGAAATGTAGTGGCTGATTCCTTGAGCAGGAGGACGTAGAAGGATGTGGTCCGAGAGTCGGCGGATGCCTGGAAGGTGATGGAGGAGTTGGCTTCCTTACACCTAGATGTGAGGATGGATAGTGGTAGAGGTTGCCTATATCAGATGGCAGTGCAGCCATCTCGGTTGCAGAAAGTGGAGGAGTCTCAGTGGGGAGACCCAGAGTGCGAAGTGATGCGTGACCGAGTTGACCAAGGCAATGCTCCGGAAGGATGGATAGAGGATGGTCAGAACTGGATGATTTTCTAGGGAAGATTGTTTGTTCCAGGAGTGATGTGGGGCATGGTTCTCGGTGAGTTCCACAACTCACCCCTAGCGGTACACCTAGGAGTTTCCAAGATGTACCAAGGACTGAAGAGACAGTTTTGGAGGCCCGGAGTGAAGCGAGCAGTGGCAGAGTTTGTGGCCAAGTTCTTAGTGTGTCAGCAAGTGAAGGATGAACACCAAGTTCCAGGCGGCCTACTGCAGTCTCTAGATGTCCCCGAGTGGAAGTGGGACGTCATCTCGATGGATTTCGTCACGAGACTTCCCAAGGTCCAAGGGGTATACGACGCCATCTAGGTGATAGTGGACCGGTTGACGAAATCGTCCCACTTTCTGGCGATCAGGGAGTAGAGTACTGTGGATGATTTGCCACGAAACTACGTGGATGAGGTGGTGCGGTTGCCTGGAGTTCCGAGGTCTATAGTCTCGGATAGGGATGCACGGTTTACCTCGTGGGTCTGGAAAGGATTGCAGTATTCTTTTGGCACACAGTTACGCCTTATCACTGTTTTCGATCCCCATACAGATGGACAAACAGAGTGCACCATCCAGACCTTGGAGGATATGCTGCGGGCATGTGTTCTGCACTCAGGAGGATCATGGGTGCGACACTTTCCCCTGGTAGAGTTCTCCTACAATAATATCTATCACTCTACCGTCAGTATGGCCCTATTTGAAGCCTTGTACGGAAGGCCATGTCGTTCAACTTTGTGTTGGGCCGAAGTAGGAGAGGCAGGCATCCTTGCCCCGGAGGTGGTGCAGTGCACGACAGAGATGGTTCAGCTCATATGGGAAAGGATGAAGGTGGCCCAAGACCGGCAGAAGTCGTATGCTGATACCAGGAGGAGGGCCTTGGAATTTGAGGTTGGAGACCACGTGTTCTTAAGGGTCTCCCCTCGGCACGGACAACGGAGGTTCGGCAAGGGGAGTAATCTTTATCCCAGGTTCATCGGGCCCTTCGAAGTGTTACTGTGGGTCGGCGAGGTGGCCTATCATCTAGCGTTACCACCGCCGCTATGGAGGATACATGATTTCTTCCACATGTCCTAGCACCATCGGTATCTGCACGATGATTCACACGTCCTCGGCTGGGGAGAGCTGGACATCGAGGATGACGTGACTTTTGAGGAGAGACCAGTGATGACCGAGGATCGCAAAGAAAAGGTGCTTCGTGGTCAAACCATTCCCTTGGTTCGTGTGTTGTGGAGACATGGTAGGCTTAAGGAGAGTACGTGGGAGAGGGAAGCACAGATGTGTGCCCAGTACCCAGAGTTGTTTTGAGTTTTGTTCTTTTTGTTATAGTTGTTGTGGTAGAACGTTTTACCTTGTTGGCTATGAAATGCTAGTTTTATTTTTTTCCTCTGAATGTGTGTGAAAAGTCCTGGCTATGAGGGAGGAGAGAACCCGACCCCTAATCAAGACGCATTAATGTGGATATGATTAAACCCATACAGGCGAGTCAGTGCCACCCAAAGTGGATAATATCTTGGCATGGGGAAGGAGACTCCCCAACCCCCACATGCCTGGGAAGTTTGACAAGATATGTTTCTTGGTTCGTGATAGGAAAGTGTTCATAGTTAACGATGAGGTTCACTCTTGAGAGGTATCTTTTGAGGTGGTTGTTCGTACCTACTCTTTCCTTCTGGGGTGTTTAAATTCTCGAGGGCGAGAATAGTTTGAGAGGTATCTGATGTGATGACCCAGACTCTCTTGGTCCTTTCCTTTGCCATAATCTGGATCCTAAAGGGGTAGCGTCTCGGCACAACCGATTGGTGAGACTGATCGGCGCGACTGATCGGGGAGACCGATCGGAGGGACCGATCGGTGAGACCGATCGGTGAGACCGATCGGCATCACCCAGCTTTTTCGGGGTTACATTCCAGTGACGTTCGCAAATTGAGTTTTAAACCCTTCTTTGACCCCCTTTAAGCTTCTTATAAAGCCCGGTAACACCCATAAATGTTATAATTAAATATTTAATAAATTAACCTACTGTGTGCATTGGTTTAAACCACTTACCCCTTTAATAACATGTGGGCCGCGTTGTCAACCCACGACCCCCGCTCCTTACGCAGTTTGGCGTTCTTATCTCAACTGTCTGTGGTTCTTATAAACTAATGGTTAGTCGTGGTTTCTTCTTTTCTTGATCACCCTGTGCTAAGAGTACCCTTCGTCTAGATGAGGTGATTTCCGTTCAGGTGAACCGCATCGATATCCGTGAAGTTCCGCCCCTAGCCTTAGCGTCGATCGTTGATCAACAAGTGGGGAATTTCTTCATCTCTCACTTTTGTGTATCATGTGGGGTGGGCGTGCTTTTGATTCTGTAGAATTGGTCAAACCAGACCTAAATAAAGATAATGAACTGATTGTATGAAGAAAGAAGGGGGGGCTGTGATCATTGATGTTGTTTTATGTTATGAGCATCTCTCTAAATTGTGTGGGCTTACGCTTCCTGAAAATCATGGTCATTAGTGGTCTTTCTCTGTGCACTAATGAACCCATGGGGATGTCTGAAATGACTTGTTTGTGGTTGTGAACTCCTGCTGTAAAAAGGGAAATTGGTTAATCACGTACACCTGGATAAATGAATTGAAAGCACCTAGATCAACCCTTCTATGATAACCCCTGGTTAAAGAACATGAAATTGAAATCATGGAGTGTGCTAAATCTTATAAATCTGAAAATACCGGCATGGCCCTGCTTTGTGTTGGTGGTAGTGGTTTGGTTTTTTTCTTTTATGGGCCGATTGCTGGAGACGTGGGAGGGGATGGGATCCCCTGTTAATATGGATTCGGTGGTTGTGAGTTTTAAGATCGGGTGGTTACCTTCTTTATATCACGAATTGGGGTGGGATCCTCTGTTGATGAGAAACCATTTTGGGGGACACGGGGTAGTGTCTAGAGGGTTTCTTTGGTTCTAGTAATTTGAGGGACCTCACTTATCTCCTTGTTGCTGTAACATTACAAGAGAACCGGGTGTGAATGTTCAAATTGATGATTGGATGGATTCTTTCCTTGGTTTTTCTTATTGTGTTAGTTTATCAAATAGGTGCATGAACTTATTTAAACATTATTACTAAAAAAGAAAACAAGAATGGGACAAACGAGTTTTGTTGGCGAGAGTCGTGACTCGGACTTGAGTGTTGTTGTGATCTGTAGGCTGTCTGAAGAAAAACCTAAATTTTGGTGAGTGCTTGTTACCTATATATATACTTGAAGTTTTGTGTTTCTTATTCGCGCCCCACCCATGTTGAGCACTTAGTTTCGAACACCCCCATTTCATGGGGGATGGTGTTTTTCCCAACACTATTCTTAGTGGATGGTTATTAGCTCCTTTTCTGCTCCCTTTCCTGGATAACCCAAGTACCTTCGGGCAAGCTGTGATGGCCTGAGGTCCATTATTAGCCCAAGAATCTTTGGGCGGGGTAGTGTGGTGGTTATGGCCCAGGTGTGTGCGGGGAGGTAGTTTCCCAAGTATCTTCGGGATGAGGCCTAGGTGTCTGTGGGCGTGGTAGTGGATCTTCTAGCCCATGTGTCTTCGGGCATGGTGGTGGTTGTTCTGGCCTAGGTGTTTGCAGGCGTGGTACGTGTGACAGTTGTGGAACAGGTGTTTGTGGGAGGGATTCGGCAGTGGGACTACGTGCGATTTTGGCCCAGGTGTGTGCCGGTGGGTGTGGCAGTGGGACTGCGGTGAGAATGGCGGGATTGGTTCAATGCGTAGGATGTCTCAATAACCAGTGGGAAAGTGGCATAGGATACCCAAACATAGATGTGCTCTTATTATAAATATATTACTTGGTTTGTGTTACTTGGTGAGTGTAGCCGGTGAGTGGGATGGGTGAACAAATTCATAGTAATTGTAAAGACCCTAAAAATTCAAGGAAATTTTTTTCTTAATTTTCTTGTGAATTTTACAAGAATGCAGTTTCTGACGGTACCTAATTCCGAGGCCCGGTGTGCCTGAAATCTTTTTCCGAAGTTTAGCTCGGGTACGTTCAGTGAACGAACGAGCGGGTTTTTCTAACTTTTGAACTGGTGCTCGGAATCAGATTCTGAGGGCACTGTTGGAATCGCAGCACCAATTATTGCTTAGAAACACCTTTTCCAGAGTTGTGTTTTCTCGGGTGTGGTTTTTTAATTTTTGGGTGAAGTAAATGAATAAAATAAATTGGTCGAACCATTTTTTTATTTTAAGTCGCTTAACCTATGTTATGTGGGTGATGTGGGACCCACAATATTCTATCCACTTGGTAGGATATTTGTGAGGTGGGGCCCACATGAGCCCCACCGTTTCTTTTCTTCTTAAGTAACGCACCGGCACACCCCTTTTTAATGAAGTCAACCCTTGCGTTTAATCTGGATATGAAACGTCTCATTAATTGGGTGGTTTTAAACTCCTCAATTAATTGATCTTTTCTTTTCTTTTTTATTTTCAAAGAGTTGGTTTGAGTGTTAATAAAATAAGACAACACTTATTTTATTTGGGTTGGAACTTTTTGCGCGGAGAGGATTGGGAGAAAAGCCTTCTTCTTCGATGAAGAACGCGAAGAATGCGAAGAACGCACCGATCTCCGACAAAGAATACCAAATCCTCAGAGATCGACTACGCGACGTCGTGTACCGCAACGCCAACGACACTTATTCTGCAACGCTTCTTTCGTGACGTTCTTTCTCCGCGATGCGACGATCCTCCTTCCGCGACGCCTTCTTCTGCGACGGCTAATTCCGCGACGAGTCCTCGCTCATCGAATTCGATGAGGTAGCGATTTATTCTAATTGTTGTTCATGAATTCTTCTACTTCCTTTCTTCATTTCTGTAGGATCCTCCTGATACCGCAATAACGGGAGGGGGTCGGACCGCACGAACACGACCGACCCTCCTCTCCCCTTTGGTTGTTTGATGTTGTTTGCGGCACGAACAAGGCAACGCGGTGCCGAAGCACCGTGCGGAAATTTTAAAGAAAGGGGGAGAAGTGGCACTGTTGCGCCGCGCCGTTGAAGACGAACCAAAGACGCGGCACGGTAGCGCCAAGCCGGAGAACTACGAAAGCGCCACGGCTAGAGCGGGGCCGCGGCTGAGGCCCCGGCAGAGTGGGAAGACCGGCGGCCGGTTCCGGGCCACCGGCGTCGGAGCAGGGGGACCGACCAGCGCCGGTCCCATGGCGGCAGCAGCCGGCCGGCCAGAGCGGGCCGGCCGGTCAGAGGAAAAATCGGGGGTTCGTAACCCCCGGTCGGCCAGCAGGTGCGGCCCCCCACGTGGGGTCCGCGGGTTCTCAACGCGGGGGGCAGCCCCCCCCCCCCCACCACCTTCACAGCTCGGCCGTTACGGCCGAGCCGCCTGACCGCTGGCCGTGCCAGCATGCCGGTCCGGGCTGCCCAGGCCGGGCCGGGCCGCGACCAAGCGGGCCGGACCCAGACCCGGTTCAAGTCGACCCGTTCCGGGCCGACCCTGGGGGTTTCGGGCCGGGCCCGAACCCCCTAATATCGAACCTCTTTCGGTCATCTTCCCATAACATGGGCTGTGGAACTCCGATCAACACACCGTGAGCTGTGATGCGATCCTTGGAACGAGACATTCATTTCGGTATATTACACTCAAGGTTTCGGAGTACTTTGGGTTCGGCCGGGTTGGTTCGTACACGAAACTAACCAGGCCCTCGGAGCGGAAACGCTTATAACTTGAGCTCCGGATGTCCTATTGACGTGCCGTCAACCTTGTTGGATTCCTCTTAGTGAGACGGACCTTTTGGATTACTTCGCTCGAGGTTTGGATACAGTTTAAGTATGTTCGGGTTGGTTTTTACTTAAAAACCAATCGGGCCCCTCGGACGAAAAAGCCAATAACTCTCAGACCGGGCATCTGATTGACACGCCGTCTGTGACATTGAGTTCCTGTAGATGATACGGAGCTTTTGGATACATCAACTCCGGACCATGTGTCAGTTGATGTATCATCCCCTCGGCTCGTGGAGCGGACCCTCCCAAACGAGCTTGCTGTGTGCGGGAAACCTAGAGCTGGTTGCGACTGCGACGACGATGACGACTGTGCAGAAATCCTCCGTGGATTCGACGACGACAACTACAGCACTCAGTGATCCTACATGGATCAGTGCTACCGATCCTGTGTGGGTCAGATCCTGTGTGGGTCAGCACTCAGCAGTTCTATGTGGGCCAGCGCCTACAGATCCTGTATGGGTCCGATCATGTGTGGGTCATTGCGGGGGTTAGTTACCTATTGATCCTGTGTGGGTCAGATCCTTTGTGGGTCATTGTGGGGGTTGGTTACCTATCGATCATGTTTTGGTCAGATCCTTTGTGGGTTATTGCGGGGGTTAGTACCAATCGATCCTTTGTGGGTCCGACGGCTTAGATTAATCAGTGACTACATATGATCATCTCTATCTTCATACGAAGAAGTATACCTGTGTGAGATGTATCTTGAAATTCAATCCTTATCTTCAATATGATTGACTTGATATCCTGTGTGGATTATGTTATGCTTTCCTGTGTGGATTGGGTTGTGGTTTCCTGTGTGGACTGGGTTGTACTTGAGCTCGGATGTTGGAGCTGAACCAGAATTGATGACTTAGGTATATGTATGGTCATATACCTATGTAGTGTTGGATGTTATGTCGTTTTTGTATCTTTCCTTTGTGTATTATCGTTTGTGGATTCTGGGAGACATTTGGGGGTCTCGGGGTCCATACTGAGTAGCTTATACTCACCCCTGCATGGGCTATGCCCGCACTACGTTGTGTTGGTTGCAGACAACGGACAGCGTTGATCGTGGTTGAGGCACTAGGAGTGGGTCGATACCCGGAGGTGGATCACTGGGCGGGGCGTACTCGGAGCGGACGGCTAGACCTGAGGATCTGTGGAGGCTATCTGTACCCACCCTTCATGTGGGACTTCCAGTGGATGGCTCGAGGCTGCATCTTTACTTTTTAGTTGATGTACTCTCTTTTTCAGTTGTACTTTACTTTCAGTTTGGGTTTGTATTCTGACCCACTTACTTTTCTGCACTTACTGTTGTACCCAGTTTTTACTTAGTGTTTACTTCGGCTTTCTTGCTCTGTGGTGTTTGTTTACATTACAAAGGAAATTCATTCCCTTTTTTATCAGGAATTATGCCTTGGTGCTAGTCGCCAGCCCCTAGCCTATGGAAGGTGGGCTTGGGGTAGTCACGGCACGGGCCCTGAGTACCGGTCGTGAAAAATTGGTATCAGAGGAGTTTGGTTCTACCGCAGAACTCAGGAATCTGTTCTTTTTCTGTGTGAAGCAATAGTGTTAAGAGTATTGAGTGTTGTTATCAGTCCAGGGAGTCCAGTGTTGGTTCAGCGGCCGACGTATCCATACACCAGGACCCTGACTTCTGATTTCCGACTTAATAAACAAAAACATTGATTGCATGTGTGTTTCATGTTTTCTTTGTGATTACATTATGTCAGCTCACCTGGTATACTGTTTAACCGTGGCGCACCTGTTTCTTTTCAGTATGTCCCCACGATGGTATCCATCTAGGGTTCCGAGAGTTATGCATAATGACAGCCCACCGAGCGACGAGGCCTCGGTACATGGCCCTTTGACAGCAGAGTCATCGGCGGTACCTCTACCCGCCGAGCCACTGATGCTACTAGCCCCAGCCGCAGACGATGCACGTTTCCTTAGTGCACTACATGATTTTCAGCGCCAGCAACCGCCCAGTTTCTGTGGGGAGACGGACCCTCAGGCAGCCGAGGATTGGCTGGAGGCAGTTGTATGGGTTTTCAGGTTAGTGAGGACACAAGCAGACCTCATGTTGATCCTCGCAGTGAGCCTCCTACACGCGGCAGCAGGTAGATGGTGGAGCTTGATGCTCCAGGTGCACGATGAACCATCTTTCCTCTGGATAGACTTTGAGAGCCTCTTCCGATCGGAGTTCGTCCCAGCCTCCCTCCGTGCTGTGCGCATCCGGGAGCTTCTACAGCTGCAGCAGGGCAGCTTGACGGTCGCCCAGTACTCGGTGAGATTTACCGATCTCTCGCGCTACTCGACAGACATGGTACGGGACCCATTCTTCTGGGCCCGGACCTTTGAGCAGGGATTGAGGCATGATATCATGGCATCGCTGATCTCCCTCAGCATTCCGACACATGAAGGAGTACTGAAGCGAGCCCTTCTCATCAAGAGCTTCCTTGATGATCCTACATTAGCAGGGAGACCTACCGCAGGGCGGCACATAGAAGAGTCTTCTGCAGAGGCAGAGGGTCGGCCGTGGTGGTCCGTAGGGGGCAGGCGGACGAGGCAGAGGAGCTGGCCAAGCAGCAGGTGGTGGGGTACGCTTTGAGGCTCTACCACCACCACCAGGAGGTCCACCGCGACCACAGGGAGCTGGCGGGCAGAGACAGGCACAGCTTCAGGCAGGGGCGGCCTATGACCACGGAGCGCCCGAGTTGATTCGAGGTACTATCTATGTCTATTCCACCCTTTCTGTAGTTCTTATAGACACATGAGCGAGTCATTCTTTCATAGCATCTTCCCTTGTTCGGAGCTCGGAGATTCCGATGGAGCTGTTGGCTCGATCCTTACGGCTAGAGACTCCTACGGGAGCAGACTCGACGATTACACACTGGTGCCGACAGTGTGAGCTTACTCTATGAGGCGAGAGCTTCGACTGGGATCTTCTTGTAGCAGCGTCGAGGCCTTACGACGTCATCTTGGGCATGGATTGGTTATATAAAGTCCACGCTCAGATCGACTGTATTAGGTGCAAGGTGCGATGTGTACGCACCGACGGGAGCATGTTCACCTTCACCACCGAGAAGGGAGACTTCGCAGCACAGGATGGACTCCCACATAGGATAGGACAGCCCATCACTCATCATTTGGCTAGACTCATCCTAGGAGTAGTTGACGTGCGGAGTCCTAGTTTTCCGAAAGTGGTGGCTCAGTATGCGGGCGTTTTCCCCAACGACGTTCTAGGACTACCTCCTCGCAGAGAGGTAGACTTTTATATTGATCTGTACCTCGGGACAACCCCGATATCCACCCCAGCATATCCGATGGCTCCCGCCGAGCTTCAAGAGCTACGGGTACAGTTGGAGCACTTGCAGGGAAAGGGATTCATCTGACCCATTGTTTCACCCTGGGCTTCCCCGATATTGTTCGCCAAGAAGGCGGACGGAAGCTTGCGACTTTGTGTCGACTATCGTCACCTGGACTAGGTGACAGTGAGGAACAAGTATCTGCTATCAAGGATTGATGACCTCTTCGATCAGATCAAGGTATCACGGTGGTTCTCGAAGAAAGACCTCAGGTCAGGCTATCATCAGCTCAGAGTTCGGGACGAGGATGTGCAGAAGACGGCCTTCAGATGTCGGTATGGCCACTATGAGTTCTTGGTTATGCCATTCGGCATAACCAATGCTCCAGCAGTGTTCATGGGCCTCATGAACAGGATCTTTCAGCCATACCTCAATCGATTTGTTGTGGTCTTCATCGACGACATTTTGATTTACTCGACGACTAAGGAGGAGCACGCCTACCACTTACGGGTTGTACTAGACACACTACGAGAGAACCAGCTTTATGGAAAGCTCTCAAAGTTTCAGTTCTGGATACGCGAGGTCCACTTCTTGGGACACGTCATCTCTGAGGCGGGAGTTGCGGTGGATCCTGCGATGATCGAGGCAGTGCTAGCTTGGGAGCCACCCAGGAGCGTGACGGAGGTGCGGAGTTTCTTGGGACTAGCTAGATACTACCTAAGATTTGTGCCAGACATCTCCAGAGTTGTGGCACCACTCTCAGCTTTGACGAAGAAGGGGAAACCCTTTGTGTGGTTAGAAAAATGTCAGAAGAGCTTCCAGGAGCTGAGACAAAGATTGACCAGCGCACCTATCTTGAGGTTGCTGGAGGAGGGAGTAGGGTACGTAGTCTACTACGATGCATCAGGGACCGGACTCAGATGTGTCCTGATGCAGGAGCGGGTAGTGATCACCTATGGATCACGTCAGTTGAGGCAGCATCAGCAGAACTATGCTACACATGACCTGGAGTTAGCAGCAGTGGTCTTCTCTCTAAAGATGTGGCGACACTATCTGTTGGGCGAGCGCTTTACAGTCCATTCTGACCATCAGAGTATCAGGTACATATTCTCTCAGAAGGACCTGAACCTGAGATAGCGGTGAAGGCTCGAGTTCCTCCAGGACTATGACTTCGAGATAGTCTATACTCCTGGAAAGGGGAATGTGGTAGCCGATGCTCTACGCAGGAGGATGGGCATTCAGCTACTTGGGGAGGTGACAGAGCAGCTAGCCTCTTTTCAGATATCCTCCGTGGATAGAGATGGAGCATCCTTCCTTCAGTCACTCATAGTCTCTCCTCCACTACTGCAGCGGGTCAGAGAGGCACAGTGTGGGGACACCGACTGTGAGACGCGGCGTGCACAGATATCCTCAGGATAGGAACCTGATGGATTCTCCATGAGAGGAGAGCACGATGTCTTTTTCAGAGGACGTACCTTGGTACCAATTTCTTTACGATAGGAGGTGGTGAGATTGTTTCACACTTCCCCTTTGTCGGTACATCCTGGAGTGGCGAAGATGTACCAGGATCTCAGACGATAGCACTGGTAGCCGGGCATGAAGAAGGCTGTGGTAGATTTCGTTTCTCGATGCCTCACCTGCCAG
Source organism: Viscum album (assembly GCA_963277665.1). NCBI lineage: Eukaryota > Viridiplantae > Streptophyta > Magnoliopsida > Santalales > Viscaceae > Viscum > Viscum album. The sequence goes on along the minus strand of OY728119.1, from coordinate 2,109,765,680 downwards.
CAGGTGAGGGCAAAGCACCAGGTACCAACAGGCTTGGTACAGCCCTTGGAGGTCCCGGAGTGGAAGTCGGATGGGATATCTATGGACTTCGTGATAGGACTTCCACGCACTTTTAGAGGTCACGACTCCATTAGGGTGATTTTCGACCGACTCACCAAGTCGGCTCACTTCTTACCCATCAGAGAGCAGGGATCAGTGGAGAGCTTGGGACGTCTCTATGTTCAGGAGATTTTACGGCTTCATGTTATGCCATCATCTATCATCTCTGATTGAGATGCTCGCTTTACTTCTCGGCTTTGGAAGGTGTTGCAGGAGGCATTCGGGATGCAGCTGCGTCTAAGCACCGCCTTTCACCCTCAGACGGATGGTCAGATGGAGAGGACCATTCAGACTCTCAAGGACATTCTCCACGCATGTGTCCTCGACTTTGGTCACAGCTAGGAGGACCACCTACCCTTGGTGGAGTTCGCGTACAACAACAGCTACCACTCCACCATCGGGATGGCACCATATGAGGCGTTGTACGGCCGACCTTACAGATCTCTTCTATGCTGGACAGACCATGGGGAGTCAGCACTTGTGGGACCGGAGATGGTCCAGGCCATGACAGAGAAGGTCCAGGTCATCCAGGAGCGGATGAGGACAGCTCAGAGCCGGCATAAGTCTTATGCTGACAGGAGGAGGAGATCACTTGAGTTCGAGGATGGCGACCTCGTCTTCTTGCGGGTCTCACCTCGATGTGGATTACGAAGATTTGGACGAGGCGGCAAGTTTTCTCTACGCTTCATCGGACCATTCCAGGTCCTCAGCAGGATTGGCGAGGTGGCTTATCTCCTGGCTCTACCACCTCAGTTGCACCGGGTGCACAACGTCTTCCACGTATCTCAGCTGAGGAGATACGAGCACGACCCGACACATATCATTGACCATGGGGAGATGGACGTTGATGATGGGGAGACTTCTGTGGAGGTCCCGGTGGAGATTGAGGATCGACAGGAGCAGGTCCTATGTGGACGGTCGATTCCTCTAGTGTGCATCAGAAGTAAGCACGGGAACCTCCAGGAGAGCACTTGGGAGCAGGAGGCTCAGATGCGTGCTCAGTACCCACTTTTTTCCATAGTTTTTGATGTATCTTTACGGGGATGTAAAGCCCTGAGATGAGAGTTATGTAAAGACCTGAAAATTTCAAGGAAATTTTTTTCTTAATTTTCTTGGGAATTTTACAAGAACACAGTTTCTAACGGCACCTAATTCCGAGGCCCGGTGTGCCCGGAATATTTTTCCGACGTTTAGCTCAGGTACGTTCAGTGAATGAACGAGGGGGTTTTTCTAACTTTTGAACCGGTGCTCGGAATCGGATTCTGAGGGAACCATTGGAATCACAGCATCGGTAATTGCTTAGAAACTCCTTTTTCGGAGTTGCGTTTTCTCGGGTGTTTTTTTAATTTTCGGGTTAAGTAAATGAATAAAATAAATTGGTCGCACCATTTATTTTATTTTAAGTCACTTAACCTATGTTAAGTGGATGATGTGGGACCCAAAATATCCTATCCACTTGGTCGGATATTTTTGAGGTGGGGCCCACACAAGCCCCACCGTTTCTTTTCTTCTTAAGTAACGCACCTGCACCCCCCTTTTTAATGAAGTCAACTCTTGCGTTTAATCTGGATATTAAACGTCTCATTAATTGGGCAGTTTTAAACTCCTCAATTAATTGATTGTTTCTTTTCTTTTTGAATTTCAAAGAGTTGGTTTAAGTGTTATTAAAATAAGACAACACTTATTTTATTTGGGTTGGAACTTGTTGCATGGAGAGGATTGGGAGAAAATCCTTCTTCTTCGACGAAGAACACGAAGAATGCGAAGAACGAGAAAAAAACACCGATCTCCGACGAAGACGCCAAATCCTCGGAGATCGACTATGTGACATCGTGTACCACGACACCAATGACGCTTCTTCCGTGATGCTTCTTCCATGACATTCTTTCTCCGCGACGCGACGATCCTCCTTCTGCGACGCCTTCTTCTGCGATGGTCAAATCCGCGACGAATCCTCGCTCATCGAATTCAACGAGGTAGGGATTTATTCTAATTGTTGTTTGTGAATTATTCCGTTACCTTTCTTAATTTATATTGCATCCACCTGATACCGCAATAACGGGAGGGGGTCGGACCGCACGAACACGGCCGACCCTCCTCTCCCCTTTGATTGTTTGATGTTGTTTGCGGCACAAACAAGGCAACGCGGTGCCGAAGCATGGCGTGAAAATTTTAAAGAAAGGGGGAGAAGAGGCACCATCGCGCCGCACCATTGAAGATGAACCAAAGACACCGCACGGTAGCACCACGCCAGAGAACTACGAATGCACTGCGGCCGGAGCGGGGCCGCGGCGGAAGGTCGCGACACCATCGCGCCGCGCCGAATGGACCAAGGCCGCGGCGGAGCGGGAAGACCGGCGGCCGGTTCCGGGCCGCCGGAGTCGGAGAAGGGGGACCGACCAGTGCCGGTCCCGTGGCGGCAGCAGCCGGCCGGCCAGAGCGGGCCGGCCGGTCAGGGGAAAAACCGGGGTTTCGTAACCCACGATCTGCTAGAAGGTGAGGCCCCCCACATGGGGGTCGCGGGTTCTCAACATGGGGGCCAGCGTGTCGGACCAGGCTGCCCAGGCTGGCTCGGGCCGTGCCCAAGCGGGCCGGACCTGGACCTGGTTCAGGTCGACCCTGTCCGGGCCGACCCTAGGGGTATCGGGCCGGGTCGGACCGGGCCCGAACCCGTAATACCAAACCTCTTTCGGTCTTCTACCCATAACTTGGGCTGCAGACCTCCGATCAATGCACCGTCAGCTGCGATGCGATCCTTGGATCGAGAAGGTCATTTCGGTATACTACACTCAAGGTTTCGGAGTACTTTGGGTTCGTCCGGGTTGGTTCGTACACGAAACCAACCGGGCCCTCGGAGCGGAAACGCTTATAACTTGAGCTCCGGACGTCCGATTGACGTGTCGTCAACCTTGTTGGATTCCTCTTAGTGAGACAGACCTTTTGGATTAATCCTCTTGAGGTTTGGATGCAGTTGGAGTACGGTTGGGTTGGTTTTGATTTAAAAACCAATCGGGCCCCTAGGATGAAAAAAGCCAATAACTCTCAGACCGGGCGTCCGATTGACGCGCCTTATGGGACGTTGAGTTCCTGTTGAAGATACAGAACTTTTGGATACATAAACTTTGGACTATGTGTCAGTTGATGTATCATCCCCTCAACTCGTGGAGCGGACCCTCCCGAACGAGCTTTCTGTGTGCGGGAACCCTAGAGCTGGATACGACTGCGACGACGATGACGACTATGTAGAAATCCTCCGTGGATTCGACGGCGACGACTACAACACTCAGCGATCCTACGTAGATCAGTGCTACCGATCCTATGTGGGTCGGATCCTGTGTGGGTTAGTGCTCAGCGGTCCTGTGTGGGCCAGCGCCTACAGATCCTGTGTGGGTCCGATCCTGTGTGGGTCATTGCGGGGGTTAGTTACCTATCAATCTTGTGTGGGTCAGATCCTTTTTGGGTCATTGCGGGGGTTAGTTACCTATCGATCCTGTGTGGGTCAGATCCTTTGTGGGTCATTGCGGGGGTTTGTACATATAGATCCTTTGTGGGTCCGACGGCTTAAATGAATCAGTGACTACATCTGATCATCTCTATCGTCATATGAAGAAGTATACATGTGTGAGCTGTATCTTGACTTTCAATCCTTATCTTCAATATGATTGACTTGATATCCTATGTGGATTACGTTATGCTTTCCTTTTTGGATTGGGTTGTGGTTTCTTGTATGGACTGGGTTGTACTTGAGCTCGGATGTTGGAGCTGAACGAGAATTGATTACTTAGGTATATGTATGGTCATATACCTAAGTAGTGTCGGATGTTACATAGTGTTTGTATCTTTCCTTTGTTGATTATCCTTTGTGGATTCTGGGAGACCTTGGGGGTCTCGGGGTCCCTGCTGAGTAGCTTATACTCACCCCTGCATGGGCTATGCCCGCACTACGTTGTGTTGGTTGTAGAGAACGGACATCGTTGATAGTTTTTGAGGCACGAGGAGCAGGTCGATACCCGAAGGTGGATCACTAGGCGGGGCGTACTTAGAGCGGACGGCTGGACCCAAGGAACTGTGGAGACTATCTATACCCACCCTTCAGATGGGACTTCCAGTGGACGACTCGAGGCTGCGGCTTTACTTTTTAGTTGTTGTACTCTCTTTTTCAGTTGTACTTTACTTCTAGTTTGGGTTTATATTCTGGCCCACTTACTTTTCCGCACTTACTGTTGTACCCTGTTTTTACTTAGTGTTTACTTCTCCTTGCTTGCTCTGTGGTGTTTGTTTACTTTACAAAGGAAATGCCACCCCTTTTTAATCGGGAATTACGCCTTGGTGCTAGTCGCCAACCTGTGGCCTATGGAAGGCAGGCTTGGGGTAGTCACGGCACGGGCCCTGAGGACGGGTCGTGACAGTAATGGTTGTCTGCTTCTCACGGGACTTTAGTATGTTCCCCCACTTGTGCACGAGAGTCTTTGGTTTTCCCTACTGAGTGTACTTGTATGCTCACCCTAGGTATTTAAAACTGCTTTCAGGTTTCCAGGAGGACTTTGGGGATCGCGCAGGACAATACTAGCTCGGACCTTTGGGGCTGTTACAGTTGTTGTTTTTCTTTCTTCGGTACTTACCTTTGTTTTCACCTGTTGTACCTTGTGGATTTTACTTTTTGGAACATGCATGTGGGAATGTTTTACTTTTGGATTTACTTTTCTTTTGGTTTTGGTGTTTTGGGGTTTCATTATCTTATCTCCCGATCCTATAAAACAAAAAGGGGTAATGCCTTCCATTTGTGTGTAATTTCTATACCCTTGGTGATAGTCAACACTCTGGGACCTATTTAAGGTAGGTCTCGGGGGGTCATTATCTCTCCTTCAACTTAAAGAAGGAAGGTCCTGGATATCTGTTTACCCTTCCCTCCTTTTGGTGAAGGCAGGTTGTGACATCTATTCCCAAGGTATATCTATCCCGTTGGAATTCTTTATCATATCGGGATGGTAGCCTATCACCTAGTACTTCCTCAAAATCTCTATCAAGTCCATGATATGATCAATTTATCATTCCTCGATGATATAAATACCAAAACCCTTCACATGTACATATCTAAAAGGTCATATCCTAGGATAATGATCTATCATATGATGAATAACTTTTTAAAATTGTGGATTGATTAGAGAAAGTTCTACCAAAGAAGACTAGTCACTACGTCATTATTTTGTAGAGAAATAATATGATAATTAAATTGAAAAAATTAAGATAAGATGAAGAAAAAGTACACTCATTTATTTATACTGGAATGATGACTTCTGAGGGTGAAATTCATTTTATTGTGGGTATAATATAACACACTGGGTTTATATGGGCCATTATTATCACTTTAAATGAATTAATTTTTACTAATTCCTTTCATTACACATATTCAAACATTCAATTCACCTAAAAATGATTTTGTGTATGCAAAAAATCATTACATGTTACACACAACAAGGACCTAGCGTATACTATACACAATGCTGATATAGGGTACGTTTCATGCAACACTGATATTTATACAAAACATCTTTTAATTGTTATAATTATTTAAATAAGATATTTAATTCCTATCAGTTAAAAATAGTCATATTAATAATAATTATTTCTTTTCAAATATTTTTTATAAATGTTTTATAGAAATAAAATATATTGATAACAGAAGATATTCTTTTACTCAGAGTCCTAATTTGTTTACAAATTTAATTCTCAAAAATATAATAATTTTTTTAAAAAAATTATATTTAATTTTACAGAATGTAATTTTTTATAATTTATAATTTCAATGTTATCTTTAGGTGATTTTTTTATTTTTTGGAGAAACATCATTTTTGGAAAAATAATGAAAGTTTCACAATTTAAATTCTAATATGTATTTTCATATGATATATTTTTAAGGATAAATTATATTTCAAACTTTTTTAATGATAAATTAAATAATAAATTAATATATTAATAACATATATGTCATTGGGATTAATTTCTCTTTGAAATTGGGTATAAAAAATTAGCATGCTTTTGAATGATTTTACATTAAAAACCTCATAGTCAACCTAACTTTGAGATTATTTTTTAATTAATTTATGCCACATCTATGATTTTAATTTAAAAATTTATATTCCATATTTTTAATCAAGATAATTTATTAATAGTAGTAACATAAACTTAGTGGTTGACTATTAATATTAGTGAAAGTAATTAAAATTAATTACTTGGATTATTGTAAATTTAAGATTAACCGGCGGATGAACCTTAAATTTAATAACCAAAAGAACATATAAAATTTATTCAAGATCCATTTTATGGACATATATCAACCCGAGACTCCCATTATCATCTATGGGCCATCATGGGAGCCACATTCCATGCGAAAAAATTTGGGTCAAATACCTTTTCCAATGTTTTTCAAGAATTTCACTCCTCTTCCACAATAAAAATTCTTCCTCTCCTCTACTTCTTCACACCTATAAAAAAAATAATATCTAAAAAATATGCTCAAATATCCTCCCAAAAGTCATCCCTTCCTACTTGAATCTACTATTTGGGAAGAAATTATTTCACGGATTCCTGTTGGTGCAAACCAAATGGAGTTACCTAATTAAAATGTAACACCCTCCCTCAGACTCATTTCTTTTATTTTATTTTTCCATTACCTCAATTAATATTATTAAATTATTATGGAACAGAAAAATTTCCTAAATATACTAATATGTTTTTATAATATTTTTTTACCTACACTTACCCACACATCTATCTAATGGCTAAAGATCATATTTTTTTATGTCTATGATGAACTACTATCTCAAAAAATGATGTCTGTTCATTATTCTATTACAAAATCTCATTGGGGAATTATAATGAAAGATATGAATACCTATAATATATATGATATTTAAAATGTATTTATACTTGTTAAATCATTTTACCGCACATCTATTTATACATTCCTTTTTGTATAAATATGATAATTTCGTTTCAGGAATTGTGAACTACCTCCCTCTCAAGGCGATGTGATTCATTCGCACACTACATGGAATATATTACGGATGGTATTAGTAGAATTATAAGATACATATGATATAATAATTCTTATGGAATATTAATTTATAAACATATACATACTCATATAATCCATTTACATTCTTTATTTCAATATGTCTATAAAACAAAAATAATGTTCTTGTGTACGTAAGACCTACCGTCTCTGTGAATAGTGTATTCAATATAATATTCTTATATTTAATAGAATATAATTATACAAATATACTGAATAATAATGATATTTGAATCATGTTTTATATTCAATAAATCATGATATAATTATAAGGACCAATGATATACCAAATTAATACACATGTGAAAAATAATGTGAATATTACCCAAAGTGAAACTTTAATATAGAAATGATAACATAAGGGTAATATAAATTAATAATAACACCATACATGATATCAGATATAAGAATATCAATATGTTATATATTTACAGTAATTTTTTTATATATTATACTAGAATTCAATATAAGTACAATGATAGTCAATACACAAGATAAGAGGATTTCATCGCACTTTTTATTTTGGTAAGGTACTTAATTTATTCACAACCAATTCATTTTTTGTGTTATGTATACAACCCATATATGTATTCAATGATTCATTTAATTAAATTTATTTTTATCTAAATGACAATTTTTTGATATTTATTTAATGAGTTTATGTTTCAACACTTACCAAATCGGTAAAACAGTTTTGTCTCAATTTCCTTTCCTTAGGGATCATGTTTTCTTAAATATCTAAATTATTTTTTGAGTTGTATATACTTCCATTTATCATGTTATATCATGAATATAATTTTTTTAAATATATTTTATTCTTAATTTAATTTTCTTTTATTACATGGAGAGTAAGATCCCATGTAACAAAGATTTGAGAGTTCATTAACACAATATCATCACATTTCAAAATTGTTAATTATTCTTCTTCTTTAATGAAATATTATGATTAATCTCTCATGATAACTCACATGTTTTCTTCTCCTTTGTTTACTCAAAATATATATATGTATTAGTAAAATTTTTCAACATATTTTTACTAAAGACAATTAAGAAAAAAAATTTATGAAAATCTTACCATATTTCACTCTTCGGTTGAAAATATATTTTAATTCAAAAAATATTAAAAAAATATTTTTATTAAATTTTTTCAAATGATCCTTTAATATCATTTTCATTGGAAAATGGGTTTAAGTTTTTATATTGTTTTCAAATCCTACGTTATTTTTTTCAAATATATTTTTAATTAACAAATCATTCTTATGTTTTTATGTATTAAAATTAATTATTCCAAGAAGAAAGGATATTTTACTCATGAAATTTTATTAAACAATAACTAAAAATAATTTCCCAAGTAATATAACCTTAATTGGTGTAACTAATTAATTTATGGTGAAATTATTCAATCCTTCCATTCCTATTATTTCTCATAAAATATAATGTTTTGATTCCATGTTTCTTATAAAATCTCTTTCAATTTTCTAGGATATAGGATTTTGAAACCCACTTATTTAATGGGTTATATTTATTATAAAATGATTGTGAATCCTGTATTTTCACATAGGTTAGGATATTATTATTTTTTATAATACCCATTTCATTTCATGTTTTTTGATAAGATTATTTATGATCATGTTGAACATGTACATATGATTCCATTATGAGATAGGTGGAACATATATCTCCATCTATAAATTGGGTATACATTTTTATCTCATGAGATATTAATTTCTAGAAATATAAGTTAAAATGATTTTGTATTAAAAGTATGGAATGAGAAATGAACTCAGTTCAGTATTTCAGGTCTTGAATGAGAAATGAACTCATATCACTATTATATGGCTGGAATAGTGAGTTAACCCATTTTAGTAATTAAGCGATGGTATGAGGTGTGAACCTGGTTTAGTAACAGACTTTTTCCACTAATATGTTCGTAGAACCAATGCATTTACTGCTATTTAAATCAATAATATTCTTATGTTTCTTCCACAAATCATTTTATTATTCCTATGTTATTCGTTCAGGGAACATGTTATATATTTCCTTATCATTTATGTCTTATTAACATCTTGGATTTATGAAATGAATCATTTTTAGGATATTTTATTTTTAGGGTATGATCTTCTACTTTATTATTTTGTTCCTATAACCTGAGGCTATTGATTATTCTTATATTTATTCCTTGATTATCCTTAATGAGAATCTGATCAAAGCCCTTTTTCTGTTCCCCTTACCAGTTTATGAAGATATGCATTATGAAATATGTGTTTATGAAGGATTATAGTAAAGAATAATCTAGTGGGAAAAAATGTAACTCATTTATATAAAAGTTTTTGTTGTTCCATTTTTTCCTAAGGCATTAGTCTAACTTGTTCTTTAGGCATCTATTTTTAAAATTTTTGAAGTATTATGCAAAAATTATGTAATTTCTATCTATGTAAAGACTATATTTCTCTAATATTTGTTTAGTGCATTTGGAAACATTTATCATAAACACTGGTAGATGAGTGAGACACATTATCTTCCACTAGGTTTTGCATGACTAAAACCCCTCTTAGACATATCATACTTAATTAATATCTTTCAATCATTGGGAAAGGAAACACTAAAATGAGTTAGCATAGATGATAAATAAGAGAAATCAAGGGAGATGTATAGGAATAAACCTGATTATAAGGGTTAGAGAATGTGATTATGACATTATAATTTGATATTATTAATATCATAGATCATAAACATGAATCGTGGAAAAATTATTGGCACTTCATAATACATTAATCATTAGGGAATCTAGTGAACAATACATGAATGAATATAATAAAAATGATACATTGAATTATTTAAGACACATAATCATGTAATATCATTCCCTATAAGTCAAGGAACATTGCCAAAACATAAACGAGAACTACATGGGGTCTACACCTACTTAGTCAGACACACCACTATCCATAGTCACCATCTATTCCTTACAAGGGATTGTGATTCCCCATATTTCAATAGTGGATCATGTTTTCCCATATTCTATAGTGGGTCATTCTAATAGACTTTAATCCATCCTTATTTCAGGATATATAAATATTTACTCAATTCATTGGATGGAGATATAGGTCTCACCCATCTCATAATGAAATTATATACACATGTTCCAAAATATCATAAATCATCATATCATAATACAGAAATGAAATTAGTGTCATAATAATTTAATAATATCATACCCTTTGGAAGAATACATGTTTCATATTCATTTCTTCAAATCACAACCTAAGAAAAAAAGATTATTTCACAAGTATATAACCCATGAAATAAAAATGAGTTTCATAATAATCATGGATTCAAAACAAAAACCATTTAGAGAAATTATAATAATAGAGGCATTAGATAATTTTTCATATAATTGAATGAATACAACGAATGGTTTTTATATTTTATGGAAAATAATTTTTTATGATAATTTAAAAACATTTCATGATGAAAATATCCTTTCTGGATTGATAACTCTTTTTAAAACATAAAACAATTTTGAAAACCATTTTATTTGAAAATAAATTTTAAAAATTATGAAGGAATCATGGAAACAAAAAAAAATTAAAAAAATATATTTAAAAGGTGATTAAAATAAAATAATTTTAAAAAAATTGAAATCAATTTTTAATTTTTTTTTATGAAAACATGGTTTTTGAAATTCATGGCATGTGTCTCAATGAAGAAAAATTAAGACAAAACTAATTTACCAATTTGATAACTTTTGAAACATAAACCATATAAAAGAATAGATCACCAAAAGTGTATGTATATACCCATAAATATATGCATAAATATATTGATTCTCATTATATACACACCCCAAAATAAATTATTATAGAATAAATCATAAATAATGGTGAGACAAGAAGTCCCCATACCTTATGTCATCAGCCTCATAATACTCATTAAAATCACCAATATAATAAGCATTAGTTTATTATAAATTGACCACATAACCATATTCTGATATTTTATAAAATATATGGCAATATATTACCCACTTGTTTAAACTTCATTATTAAGGCTACGTTTTAGGTAATATCCAATTTTTTCGATTGTGTCTTAATTTGTAATATTTTAGTCCTCATAGTTATACATTTATTTTGATAATTTAAAAAATGATATAAATATCATTTATATTATGTATATATATTTATAAAAATTTATTAAAGAATGAAATATAAAATAAAATATGTTGTTCTTGGAGAACGATGGACTTACATATTCCTAAACGCTATTTTCGTTTAATTATCATGAAGAAAGATAGAAAGTAAATGAAAAAAATGTATATGTATATATAGATTATAATTATCCTAACATATATATCATATAATTTTTAACCCATTATTATAAATTCCATGATGAGTGTGAATAAATCACATTGCATTAAGGAGGCGGTTGAACACATTTCCCCAAACAAATTTAACATATTTAGATATAATGTAATTAATTATGGTATGTGAAATTTTAAATATAAAGGAGCATAAATACATCCTAAAAACATATATATCATATAAATATATAATTACCATCATAATTCCCAATAATTATATGTGGTCAATTTAAAATTAAGAACATCATATCTTGATGTTATAGTTCCTCGTACATAAGAAGGGTATGTTCATTTCTCATTAAATGTAAGTGTGTGTAAGAGTAATTATAAAAAAAATGAATAAAGATTATTAGCATATTCAGGACAATAATTGTGTTATATAATAATGGAATAATTATTTTTGAGGTGGTGTGGGCTGAAAATAAAAAATAGTTTGAGTAGGATGCTACATCTTATTTGTGTAAATAATTTTGGTTTTCTCTAAAATGGATTCCTTCAATGGATTTATTACCAAATAGATGATTATTAGATTATGGTACCTATGTTTTGAGGATATTTAGATAGTTTTATTCTAATCTAATTGTCTTATGTCCCGAGAATAAGTGGGAGGTTTGAGTTCCTTTTTTAATGGAGGAGGAGTGACATTCTAGTTAATTTTTTATAAGTAAATTCCACCCACATTTTCCGTCATAATGTGGATCTAGTAATGGTCCCATTCCAATAAGTTGGATAATAGGTTTTAAATATGAACAAAAATGGATTTTTTACATGTGGAATGGTCATTTGGGGCCTTATGCTACATGTTATGTTCTTTGTTACCTTAATTTTTCTCTTATTCGTTGTAATTAATTCTAATCACATTCAATACTATTTTTTGGTAAAAAAACATAGTCGAAAATATTATACAGTATAAATTATGATAATTATAAAGATGTAATCTATTTTTCGAAATTTTTAAAAAATTAATTGGTATAAATTAAATTAAAATTAATCCTATAGACAGTTCTAGACAATGGATTTTAAGAATGAATATTTAAAATTTTGGAATGTTTTGATATCCAATTTCAATGTGAATTTTTTTAAAATGGATTATATTGTATAAATTTATGGTAAATTAATCTCATAAAAATCAAAAGATAAATTAAAATATAATTTCACTATAAAAATAATTTAGATGAAAATTCATTTTTGATTTAAAAATAGGTATTTGTTAGTTATTCATCAAAAAATTATGTTTTTTAGAAAATTACCTAACATTCACCCTAATCTATTTTTGACATTATTAATTCAAATATTTTGTTTATGTATTCAAATTAAATTTATAAATGTTTCAAAATTTAATTTTATTATTGATCGTATATATGAATAAAGAGAAGTTCTTTTAATAAAATAGTGTTTTGAAAAAAATATATACATTACTAAAAAATATATTTTTTATTGTAAATATATTTTATTTATATAAAACCTTTAGAAATAATATTTAAATACAAATTTTTGATTTTAATATTTATAATTTCAATAGTTATGTTATAACTGTACAATTTAAGTAATTATAATAATAAAATGGTGTTTCAAAGAAATTCAAGGTTGTGTGTGACAGAAGACAAATTGGTGTTGTGTGTAGTGAAAGATTAAGCTGGTGTTGAGTATAAATAATTTTTTAATTATTGTATAATTCAATGTAATACATGAAATAAATATAATTCATTCGTGGAAAAAAATGGTTCATAAAAAGAAGAATTGATATATTATACCCCTGTAAAATTAAAATTTCCCCCAAAATTCTCTATTTTGAAACAAAAAAAGAAGATATTTATACCTAATCTTATCACCAAGTTAGAAAATTTATTTAGCCAGTGGGTTCTCTTAAAAAACATTGAATATGTTATTGGTCTTGTTTCATATACCATTCTCTCTATGGCATTGAATTTCAACTGGGTTTTCCTTTTAAGATAGATCTTGGTCCAGCGGTAAGAATTTTTTTTAATACATGTGAAGGGTTAGATATGTAAATTCTTATAATAGATAAAGGGAACACATCATGGACTTGAGATGTATTTTTAAAATGATATCAGTGATAGTATACCATTTTTATACGATCAAAAATCTCAAGGAGATCGATTTAATTACTGTTTAGATTATAGCTCATATAAAACATCATAACCTTATTGCATGATAAAATTAATAGAAACGCCTTCTCAGAAAACTAAAATTCTTGGTTAGACTAATAGTTTTCAACATTACTCTTATACTAACATTTAAATTCCATGGTTTCTTTATTAATGGTTGTAACCTTAACTTATGCTTCTTCAGCTATTTTAGGTCCCAATAGCTTTATTTCTCCACCTTCATCCCAGAAAGTTAGGGCTCAACATTTCTTCCTATATAGGGCTTCATAAGGAGACATCTAAGCGGTTTCGGGAATGATATAGTTGAATTAATACTCAACTATATGAAGGTTTTTATCCTAAATGCCTTTCAAATCCAAAGAACATGATCTCAACACATCCCTTAGTGTTTTAATTGTTATTTTTTCGACCATCCATCAGAGGATGATAAGCTGTGCTAAAAAAATATATCTTGTGAATACTAAAGACGTTTCCAAAACATTTAGGTATGCCTTATATACCTCTTAGACAAAATATGGAGTGGTACTCCAGGGAACCATACCACATCCTTAATGTATATATTGTATATTGGGTCCAGAGAGTAGTCTTCTATGATAAATTTGGGGTGTATTGACTTAGTATGGTGATCGACTACCAATCATATTTCATTAAACCCTTTATTCGTTTTGTGGTGTCAGATGAAAAAAATCTATAGTGATATTCGACTAATTCCATTTTGGTTTGGGTAATGGAAGAAATGACCTCTTAGATTTAAGTCATCCAATGTTAACTTTCTTGCATACCATGCAACGAGATTCAAACTATGAGATATCCCTCTTCATGAAATACAACCATATGTATCCTTTATAATATCTATACCTCTGTATACTTTTAGGATGAATCGGGAATGACCAACTATGAGCTTCCACTAATATCTCCTTATTCAAATATTTTACAGAATAAAGGCATACACAGTTCCTTAACCTTATATTTCTATCATGATCATGGTTAAACATTAGAACATATGTAACTTTTTTTAGAATCACTACATTTTCCTTATGTATGTCATAAATCATCACATTAATAGAGTATTGAATATTCAATTGAGAAAGATAATATTTGTCCCCTTCCTTTAATATTTTGAGATTTAACCTTTGTTAATCTAGAAATATTGGGTTTTTTCAATCATCTTCATGGATAAGCTACCACAATACTTTCTAATCAAAGAATCCTCCACCTTGGTCACATTCATAGGATGGAAATGTATTGATCTGTATTAATCCTTTATCATATCTAACCATATTATGTATTTTATGTTCAAATCCTTCTTTTTAATTATATATTTCATACATTTATGATTGGTATATATATCAAACATCTCTCCATCAAGATAATTCCTTAATATATTTAATGAAAATATTACACAGCTAACACCAAATCATGTGTGGGGTAATATTTGTCAAGAATCATCAATTTTCATGAGGGATAGGCTATAACCATGTTATTCTACATGAGAAAAAATCCCAATCTATTCATGAATACATAAATATATATTACAACCCATTATACACTACTGGGTAATGTAAGCATAGGTGCACTAAACAACCTTATCCTTGTATTTTTAAACATTTAAACACATTTATCTTTCTATAGGATATTTTCACCCTTCTAAGTTAACTCAGTTTTCTAGGGCCTCCTTCATTGATGGATATGCTGGTATGACTTCTCTTGAGATTATGTGGCCCTAAAACGAATCATTTTTCAGATAAAATTAAATTTTTTTATATTTTTCATATAATTTATCTTTCCCAACGGTCTTTAGTACAATTCTCAAGTGGTATTAATGCTATTTTTTTCTCATTGAAAATATAAGAATATAATCTATAATAACTACCACGAACTAACCAAGTTAATATATGAAGACTCTATTAAACAAATACATGAAGATAGTATGGGAATATATAGGAGTAAAAGATTATACAGTATATTCATAGAATTCATGCCTTTTATGGTATGTAATCATGTGTATACCCTCAATTTCTTATATACATAATAATTTTCAATATTAGAAAATTAATGAGCTCTACGCAGTTGATCAAAGAATTAATATATAACGACCAAAACTTTACATACATTGTTATTACATCAGAATTGAAGCATACTTATTACAACATATAACAAACCCATGAAAGGACTGTATAGGTATAGTGTCTTTAGAAACTGGGAAACATAAACAACTGGTTCATAAATCATTTAAACTGTCTCCCTTTTATTTTATCATATCTAGATTCCCCTTTGGAATATCTTACATAATACCCTTCTTCCTGACCTAGGTAAAATAAAACATACAAAAGGGTGAGCTCAAATTCTCACTAAGGGTAAACAAAAGAAATATCAATCATATCATATTCATCAGAACATAAAATTTTGAAAATCTTAACCTGCAAAAGAGATCATAATATCATAACATGGGATAAATCATGGTATTGAAATGTAATCCCAATAATTATAACATGAAACTTTGTGGCATACACAAATAATCATAGAGAATCATTTCTTAGAAGTCAAGACTCATTTCCAAGACTATCCTAGTGGAAAAAGTCCATTTCTGAACCGAGTTTACTCCTCATTTCAGTCATGTATCACTGAACTGAATTAACCTTACATTCTAGCCATGTCTATCTCATGAGATATAAATCTTTACCCAATTCATTGGAGGGAGATATAGTTCCCACCCATCTCATAATGATTCCATTCTTATGTGTGCCACAAGATCATAAATCATACATCATAGCATAACTCATGTAATAAAAATGGGATTCTTAAACATCATGCCATCATAACATGATCCATATAAGATAAAAGTACATCATAAAATTAATTCCATCATAACATAATAAAATCAATTTAAGAATAGGGATGTAAACATAACCCTATATTATCTTAGATGGAAAATAGTTTTGATAAAACACTTGAACTCCATTCTTGAGGAAAATATCCTTTCTACTTCAAAAACATTTTTCCTTTCTTAACATGTCATAAAATTTTAAACATAAATAAGTTAATTAAAAATAAACTTGAAAACATGTAAAGTGAGCTTCATGGAAATAATTTTCTAAAAATCTTTTCATGCCGTATAAGTTAAAAAAAACATTCTTCTCGTAATTTGGCCAGAGAAGTCCAAAAGTACCTCGTACGAAAAATGAAAAAATAATCCTTTAATATATTTTAATAAAACTCACCAATGAGTAATATTAGATTTAAAAAAAATAGGAGTATATAAGTAATATTAAATATTGAGGAAAAATGGATGTGGATGACAAATACACCCCAGTAAATACCAAAGTATAAACAATCTCGGATAAAAATGAGATTTTGAGATTTTCCATTACCTTAGGTCTGATATGCTTCGTATGTATCCAAACATCCTATATAATGATTTAAATAATTTCATTGACTTATTACATAATCATATTCATTGTTATGGTATCATACATGGTCATATTCTTATCTTCTTATTAGTAATATTTGATTGCTACTTGTTATTCGGGTGTTCATTTCTTTATGTTCTTATGCATGTCTTGTCGAATAAATTCTTATTCTTCTTTTTAGGATATAGATACCTCATTTACATAATGGTATTAGTGTAAAATATATAATATATATTCATTAAATTAATTTATATATGCATTATTCAATGAGGATCATGTAGAACGAGTCGCATCACATCATGGAGACGGTAGGCCGTACGTACGCACGAGCGATGATATCATTCCCATGATCATGGAATTGTATTTAATTGTATATATTCTATTTCAGAATCAATATCACTTTACAATAATCATATATTTTTACTCTTTACACCATTATACACATCCAAGTAAGGTGGTTGTGGAAAACAGATTACACTACGGCATGGAGACGGTATTCCGTATGTACGCACGCGCGGTGATTTCATTTTCTGTAGGATGGATAAAAGGTGAAATAGGTTTGTTTCATATTTATAATAACATATCATTATATTATTTATACTGATGTTATTACTTCATAATGAATCAACTAAAGAAGAGGAAGTAGAAGAAGAAATAAATTTGAAAAAATCAGTAACGGATATTACCTCTTCTTCGACAAGCCTCTTGGAAACTTCTTATTAGGGCACTAAAATTGGCCTTTGAAGAAGACCGGGACCCCTAGTATGTAAGTGGAGAAGAGAATATGGCAGGGTTTGGCCGAGATTGAAGGCTAAAACTGGTTTGATTATGAGATGGAGGAGGTTCCCTTTTATAATGGAGGAGAGGTGCACCTTAGGAAAAACTTAAAATATTATTTTATTATAAAGTCATATTCTGTTTTTAATAGCTCAATATTGATTTATTTCAAAGATAAGGAAGGTATGGGTATAAATCCTCTAAAAATATATTTTAGACAAGTTTAGTTTACTATTTTAACCTTATCATTTTGATTTATCTTTAAGTTAAATAATTTTACTTTTACCAGGTCTTCTTGTTTTCTTACACTATATGGTTATTAAACATACAATAACAAGCCAAACGAACCCCAAGTGGTTCATTATTAATATATATAACCTTATATAACTCATTTTGACGAACCTTATATTTTTAGGAATAAAATAACAATTAATAATATAATATTTGTTTTAAAAACTATTTTATGTCAATTTTGACACTATTTGGTACTTGATTTTTGTGAAAATCATAACAGCATGATTAGTTCGAAAAAAGTTAATTAAATAAATACTAACATGTAATATTAATCAATAAAATTAGTTTAATTCATAAAAATTCTCAAATTACATTTATTTGGGTATTCATAATATAAATTATGTTAATGTTTTATTAATAAGGTAATTATTGCATCATCATTGTGTCACAAATAAATTAACTTATTTAATATCTAAAAATTATATATAAAATACCATTATATAGGAAATATTTTTATATTTCTAATGAATATTTATAGTCGAAATTATCTTATTTATAACCCTATATTAAACTTTTTTTATTTATTAAACATTGATTTTAACTATTTTAACTCTTCTTTAAATAAAATAATAATAAATGTCCTAATCTAATCTAAGTGGACATAAATGGTCATATTTTATTCCTAAGGTTGTTTTGGGTCGAATTAAACTTATCCAATAGAATTAGGACTTGTGTTAGGGTAATAATAATATCATTTTTACTCTTAATTACCCTATTTTCTTTTAACCGCGGTAAAAAAGTAAAAAGTTACTATTCACCAAAAATTAAAAGTTTTCAGAAAAATACCAAAAATTCACCCTATGATAATTTCAATATTCCAAATCCAAAAATGAAGTCCATTTTGAAAGATAAAATTTATAAAATTTCAATATTTTGGTATTACTGTTCATAACGGCTAGTTTATATAATATTTTAATAGCATATCGTTGTTTAGTGAAACTCGGTATTGCGTACAACACAAGCTATCGAGGAAGGTTGCTCTTGTGTGTACCGAAATCCAGGAAAGTGTTGTGTGTAGTGAAAGATTCTTTTATATAACATTATATATAAAAACAAAATATTTCTCATAAAATCTCAGGTGTTACATTCAACCACCATTAAAATGAATTTCACCCTCGAAATTCATCACTTTGTAACAAACAGATGAGGATACCTCTCCCTAATCATACCCTCAAGTTCCCATGTAGCTTCTTCTAATTTGTGTTTCATCCATAAAAAATTCACCAAGTGAGTGGTCTTGTTCCGTAGGACTTTTTTTCTACGATCCAGAATCTCTATCGGTTGTTCTTCATAAGAAAGATCTTTCTCCAGCAGTACAACTTCTGAGCTGAGAACATGTGAAGGATCGGGTATGTACTTTCTCAAGAGAGATACATAGAACCCATCATGAACTTGAGAGAGATTTGGTGGAAGCGACAATCGGTAAGCTACCTTCCCAACATGATCCAGTATTTCAAAAGGACTAATTTACATAGGGCTCAGCTTTCCCTTCTTTCCAAATCTCATTACATTCTTCCAAGGAGATATTCGTAAGAACACCTTATCACCCAGTTCAAACTCTAGGTCTTTTCTTTGGTTATCGGTATAACATTTTTGTCGACTCTAAGCTGCTCTTATGTGTTGTTGAATAGATATTACCTTTTCTACCATCTCATCAACAAGATCAGGTCCTAATAGCTTTCTTTCCCCAACTTCATCCCAACAAATTGGAGTTCGGCATTTGTTTCCATAGAGAGCTTCATAATGAGCCATCTAAATACTGGAGTGAAAGCTATTGTTATGAGAAAATTCCACCAAAGGTAGTTGTTGATCCCAAAAACCTTTTAAATCCATAGAGAAAGCTCTTAACATATCTTCTAGAGTTTTAATTGTTCTCTCAGACTGACCGTCTGTCTGAGGATAATAATACGTGCTGAAACTCAACTCTGTATCCAGAGTATGCTGAAGACTTCGCCAAAACATTGAGGTAAACCTTGGATCCTGATCAGATGTAATGAAAAGTGGTACTCCATGAAATCTTACCACTTCCTTCACATATATCTTGGAAAGTTGATCCAGAGTGAAATCTTCTCTAACTGCAATGAAGTGTGCTGACTTCGTAAGATGATCAACTATAACCCAGATAGCATTATTTCCTTTTGATGTTTTAGGAAGTCCAGTGACAAAGTCGAAAGTGATGTTTTCCCATTTTCGTTATGGTATGGGTAATGGTTGTAACATCCCCTTAGACTTATGTCTCTCAGCTTTAACTTGCTTAGAAACCAATCATCGAGAGACATATTCAGCAATATCTCTTTTCATGACATCCCACCAGAAGTACTCATTCCGGTCCCTATACATCTTCCTGCTTTCAGGGTGAATAGAGAATGAAGAACTATGAGGTTCATCTAGTATTTCCTTCTTTAATTCTGGGATGGTAGGAACACAAACACGATTCCTGGACCTTATTATCCCATCACAATCATGGTTGAATTCAGGAACATTAATCACCTTCTTTTGTAAATCTACATCTTCTTTCTGTTCCTCTTTAATCTTCACATATATAGATGGTTGAACATTCATTTTAGAAAGATAATAATTGTCCCCTTCTATTATAATTCCAAGATTCATCCTTTGTATGTCCATAAATATTGGATCTTTTGTGATCCTCATCATGGATAAGCTATCATGGTCTTGTCGACTTAGTGCATTTTCCACCATGTTTTCTTTCCAAGGGTGGTAATGAATTGAGCAGTCGTAATCCTCAATCATCTCCAACCATCTTATTTGGTGCATATTCATCTCCTTTTGTGTGAAAATAAACATTAAAATTTTATGATCAGAATAAATATCACACCTTTCACCATAAAGATAATGCCTCCAAATCCTTAATGCAAAGATTACTGCAGCTAACCCCAAATCAAGAGTTGGTTAATTTTGATCATGGATTTTCAACTACTGTGAGGCATAAGCTATAACCATATCATTTTTCATGAGAACACACCCCAATCCCTTCATGGAATCATCACTATATATCATAGACCTTTCCCCACTTCAAGGCAGTGTGAACATAGGTGCACTAGATAACCTTCTTTTTAACTCCTTGAAATTCTCTTCACACTCCTCCGTCCAAACGAACTTAACTATTTTTCGAGTCAACTTGGTGAGTGGATTAGATAATCGTGAAAAATCTTTCACAAAACATCGGTAATATCCAGCCAAACCAAGAAAACTTTGGATCTCAGTTACTATTATTGGTCTCGACCATCTTTCGATAACCTCTATTTTTTTGGATCCACAGATATCCCCTCTTTTGAGATTTTATGATCCAAAAATGGATCTTTTTGAAGCCAAAATTCACACATGGTAAATCTGGCATAAAGATTCTCCTTTCTTAGGGTCTTTAATACAATTCTTAGGTGATATTCATGTTTTTCCTTACTCTTTGAATATTCAAGAATATCATCAATAAAGACTACCACAAACTGATCAAGATAGTCTTTAAAGACTCTATTCATTAGATCCATGAAGATATCAGGGGCATTAGTAAGACCAAATGGCATCACTATAAATTCATAGTGTTCATACCTTGTACAGAAAGTCGTCTTTGGTTTATCCTCCCTTTTGACCCTTAATTGATGATACCCTGAATGAAGATCAATCTTGGAAAAGTATTGAGCTCCACGTAGTTGGTCAAATAATTCATCAATGCGTGGGAGAGGATATTTGTTCTTGATAGTGATCTTGTTAAGTTCTTGATAATCAATGCAGAGTCTCATTGATCCATATTTCTTCATAACAAACAGAACAGGTGCTCCCCAAGGTTATGCACTAGGGAATATGAATCCCTTATCAAGATTATCTTGGAGTTTCTTATTCAATTCCTACAACTCAATTGGGTCCATTCTATAAGGTTTCGTTGAAATAGGCAAAGCACCTGGTACGAGTTCTATTGAAAACTTAACTTTACGATTTGGTGTTTGACCTGGAAATTCCTCCAGAAAGACGTCATAAAACTCTCGTACAATGGGAATATTATTAATCGTGAGTTTCTCACCAACCATTTGAGATAAATAACCTTAATTTAGTGCAATCAAGACCCATAAGATGGAAGAAATTTCCACTGTAATGTTATGGTCATCCTTGCATCGATAGACGATCATAGATTAATCTAGAATATGAAATGTGACTTCCCTTATTTGGAAATTGATATGAGCTCCATATAAATAATGCCAATACATTCCAAGAATTACATAAAATTCCAATATAGTAAGGATCACAAGATTTTCACCATTAGGGTTTGTCACAGCTAACTCAACATCTAATTGTTGAGGGAATACAGTGATACCCTTAGAAAATTCTTCATAAATAAAATTGTGGGTGGATCCAGAATCAAATAAAACATTTTCTACTTTAGAGTGGATGGTATGTGTACCTTTCACCACTTCGTTATCGTACTCCACATCACTGATAGAAATTGCATGTGACTTTCCTTTGTCATTAGCCTTAAGAGTTTGTTGACATAGATCATCATCAACAACCATTGGATTAGGGAATTGATTAACATAATTTCGTATTTCCTTGCACATGTAACATTGAAGCATAGGAGGTGCACTCTTTGTAGCCTTTTCTTTGTCCGCATCACTAGACATCTTATTCCCATCACTGCAACATTCAAATGCCTGATGACCTTCTTTTCCACATTTAAAATATTTACTTGTCCCTTTAAGACAACTCCCTCCATGTTTCTTTCCACACTTTGAGAATAAGGGAAAACTCATCTTCTTTTCAGTGTACTCTTTTTATATTTTCCTTTGAATTCCATTTTCCTCTTCTTATCAAACTTATATGACTGATGGGTTACTCCAATATCCATCTCAACCTTGAGAGCACATAGAACGATTTCCTTGTAGCTATTGAAGTCCCTTATGGATAACACCCTTCAAAGACTTGGTTTTAATCCACTAAAGAATCGATCGATCTTACTCTCAGGTTAGATAATAATCCCAGAAGCATACCTTGCATGTCATGTAAAATTTTCTTCATAGGTACCAACTGATTCATCATTATTTTTCTTTAGTTCAAGAAACTCTTTCTCCATCTTTGTTCGAAGAATACGAGGGACGTAATTAATGAAAAATAAGTTCTTGAACTCGCCTCATTTCATGGAATCAATTTCATCCCTTTGCCTCATATTCTTAATAAGATTCCACCATTGATCAGCTTCACCTTCCAAACGATATAATACTAAGATGACTTTACCATGTTCAGAACATTGAAGAACCAAAAATATTTTTTCATTAGTACTAATCTGTTTTTCAGCAACTAATGGATCAGTAGACCCACTGAATGAGGGTGGACGCTACCTCATGAAGGATTCAACAGAATTTTACTCCTTCCTTTGCTCGTTTTGAAGTCCTGCATGATTCATATCTTAAGAAAGTTGTGTGAGCATGGCTACAAGATTTTCCATTCCATCTCCCATAACATTTGGTTGATCAGGGGGACAATCATTGCATTTCCCGTTGCATTCAGCATTAACACGGTTCCTTCGGGTTCCAGCCATTGACTAAAACCAGTAAGCATAGAGTGAGAAACACTAATCATAATAAGAAAACCACATAATCAAGAATAAAATTTCACACTTAAGGTCTTATCATAGGTTATTCATGGCAATTTCTAAAACACTAAGATTGTGTTCTATGCTTAGACTTATCCTTAGGTTTCTTACTAAGGCTTTCATATCCTAGTTTCCAAAGGTTGACTATACCTTTCCTATGATACAAACTATAACTAACCATACTTTACATACATTGTTATTTCTTGAGAATTTAAGCATACTTTTTACAAAATATAACAAAACCATGAAAGGGCCGTATAGGTATAGTGTCTTTAGAAACTGGGAAACATAAACAATTGGTTCATAAATCATCTACACTGTCTCCATTTTATTTTATCATATCTAGATTCCCTTTTGGAATATCTTAATTAATACCATTCTTCATGACCTGGGAAAATGAAAACATACAAAAGGGTGAGCTCAAATGCTCAGTAAGGGTAAACAAAAGAAATATCAATCATATCATATTCATAAAAACATTACATTTTGAAAATATTAACCTGCAAAAGAGATCATAATATATTAACATGGGATAAATCATGGTAGTGAAATGTAATCCCAATAATCATAACATGAAACATTGTGTAATACACACATAATCATAGAAAATCATTTCTTAGAAGTCAAGACTTATTTCCAAGACTATCCTAGCGAACAAAGTCCATTTCTGAACTGAGTTCACTCCTCGTTTCAATCCTGTATCACTAAACCAGATTAACCTGCCATTACATCCATGTCTATATCATGAGATATAAATCTTTACCCAATGCATTGGAGGGAGATATAGGTCCCACCCATCTCATAATGATACAATTCTTATGTGTCCCACAAGATCATAAATCATACATCATAGCATAACCCATATAATAAAAATGGGATTCTTAAACATCATGCCATCATAACATAATCCTTTTAAGAAAAAAGGACATCATAAAAATAATTCCATCATAACATAATCAAATCAATATAAGAATAGGTATAGAAACAGAACCCTATATTATCTTATATGGAAAATAGTTTTGATAAAACACTTGAACTCAATTCATGAGGAAAATATCCTTTCTACTTCAATAACATTTTTCCTTTCTTAACATGTCATAAAATTTTAAACTAGAAGAAGTTAATTAAAAATAAACTTTAAAACTTGTAAAGGAAGCTTCATGGAAATAATGTTCTAAAAATCCATTCATGTCGTATAAGTTAAAAAACATTCTTCTCGTACTTTCGCCGGAAAAGTCAAAAAGTACCTCATACGAAAAACGACAAAAGATTCCTTTCATATCTTTTACTAAAACTCACAAATTTGTAATATTGGATTTAAAAAATTGTAGGAGGATAGAAATAATATTATATATTTAGGAAACATGGATGTGGATGATAAATACACCCTAGTAAATACCAAAGTATAAATAGTCTCGGATAAAAATGAGATTGTGAGATTTTGCCTTACCTTAGGTCCGATATGCTTCGTATTTATCTAAACCTCCTGTATAATTATTTAGATAATGTCATTTACTTATTATATAATCATATTCATTGTTATGGTATCATACATGGTCATATTCTTATCTTCTTATTAGTAATATTTGATTGCTACTTGTTATTCGGGTGTTTATTGATTTATGTTCTCATGCATGTCTTGTCGAATAAATTCTTATTCTTATTTTTAGGTTATAAATACCTAATTTACAGAATGGTATTAGTGTAACATATATCATATTTATTCATTCAATTCATTTATATATTCATTATTCAATGAGGATCATGTAGAACGAGTCGCATCACATCGTGGAGACGGTAGGTCGTAAGTACGCACAAGCGATGATATCGTTCCCATGATCGTGGAATTGTATTTAAGTGTATGTATACTATTTCAGAATAAATATCAATTTACAATAATCATATATAGTTATTCTTTACACCATTATACCCATCCAAGTATGGTGGTGGTGGAAAACAGATTACACCATGGCGTGCAGATGGTATTTCGTACGTATGCATGTGCGGTGATTTCGTTTTTTGTAGGATGGATTGAATGTGAAATAGGGTTGTTCAATATTTATAATAACATATCAGTATATGAGTTATACTAATGGTATTACTTAATAATAAAACAACTAAAGAAGAGGATGTAGAAGAAGATATAAATTTCAAATAATTGGTAACTGATATTACCTCTTCTTCGACACGCCTCTTTGAAACCTCCTCATAGGGCACTAAAATTGGTCTTTGAAGAAGACCAGGACCTCTAGTATGTAATTAGAGAAGAAAAATTGGCAAGGTTTGGCCGATCATGAAGGTTCAAAGTGGTGTGAGGTGGAGAGGCAGGAGGTGCCCTTTTATAACGGGGGAGTGGGGCACCTTAGGAAAAACATAAAATATCATTTTATTATAAAGTCATATTTGGTCATTAATAGCTCCAAATTGATTTATTTCGAAGCTAAGGTGGGTATGGGTCGAAATACTCTCAACCAATATATTTTAGACAATTTTAGGTTACTATTTTAACCTTATCGTTTAGATTTAACTTTAAGTTAAATAATTTTACTTTTACCATGTCTTCTTGTTTTCTTACACTATATGGTTATTAAACATACTATAAAAAGTCAAAAGAACCCCAAGTGGATAATTATTAATATATATAACCTTATCTATGTAATTTGTCCGAACCATAGAATTTTGGGAATAAAATAACAATTGATAATATAATATTTGTTTTAAAAACTATTTTATGTCAATTTTGACACTATTTGGTAGATGATTTTTTTGAAACTCATAACAGCATGATTAGTTCAAAAAAAGTTAATTAAATAAATACTAACATGTCACATTAACCTATAAACTTAGTTTAATTCATAAAAAGTCTTAAATTACATTAATTTGGGTATTCATAATATCAATTATGTTAATATTTTATTAATAATGTAATTATTGCATCATCATTGTGTCATAAATAAATTAAATTATTTAATGTCTAAAAATTATAAATAAAATAACATTATGTAGGAAATCGTTTTATATTTCTAATGAATATTTATAGTCGAAATTATCTTCTATATAACCCATTATTAAAAAAAATTAGTTATTAAACTTTGATTTTAACTATTTTAACTCTTCTAAAAATAAAATAATAATAAATGTCCTAATCTAATACAAGTGGACCTAAATGGTCATATTTTATTCCTAAGGTTGTTTTTGGTCTAATTAAACTTACCCAATAGAATTAAGACATGTTTAAGGGTAATAATAATATCATTTTTACCCTTAATTACCCTATTTACTTTTAACCGTGGTAAAAAAGTAAAAAGTTACTTTTCACCAAAAATTGAATATTTTCAGAAAAAATACCAAAAATACACCCTAGGATAATTTCGATATTCCAAATCCAAAAATGAAGTCCATTTTGATAGATAAAATTTATAAAATTTCAAAATTTGGGTATTTCTATTCATAACATCTAGTTTATATAATATTTTAATAACATATCGTTGTTTAGTGAAACTCGGTATTGCGTACAACGCAAGGTGTCGAGGAAGGTTTCTCTTGCGTGTAACACAAGCCAAGATAGTGTTTTGTGTAGTGAATGATTCCTTTATATAACATTATACATAAAAACAAAATATTTCTCATAAAATCTTGGGTGTTACATAATCAATATGGGGATGATGGTACATTTTATTGATCCTGTTTTCTTCAACTCCCAATAATCAATGCAATGTATCATTGAACCCTCTATCTCTTTTATAATGATGAGATTTGAAAACATAGGTGAAACATCTAGTTATGTTGATCACTTATCAATTTTTTCTTGTAGTTTTTTTTTTCTATTCCTGAAACCATTAAGGGGCCATCCAATAGGGTGTATTTGAAATTAGTGTGGAAGTAGGTATGATATCTATCGAGAATGAAACAATAAATTTTGGTGTAAGACTAGTAAAATCATCTCATAACACATAAAATAATTTCCAGACAATAGGCTTATCATCAATATTAATTTTCTACACAACCATTTCAGATAACTAGCCCTTCTGAATTGGGTTGAAGTCCCATATAGTATTTGAAATCAACATATTATGTTCATACGTATCATCACATTGATGGAAGATAATATTTGGTTCAAACTATCAAACATAAAATCCCTTCCTCGATAATTGTTGTGGGATTTATGAAGATAAATATAATCTTTTCCTAATATGATATCAAATTAAACCAAAGGAATATTGAAATGATTCAAAAGAATCACATTACCATAAATGTAAACCAAATAAAAATCATAGACTTCTTATGCAATCACCTTACCATTAGTGGGTTTTACTAGAAATTATAAATCTAATTATTTTGATGGATTCTTAATACCATAAAGATGTTTTTTAGATATGAAAGAGTTGGTAGATCCAGAATAAAATATGGCTTTATTAGTTGTAGAGTGGATGGTATTTTTAACTCTTACCACACCATTATCTCACCCCTTGTCAAAAATGGTGATCACATGAGATTTCCCCTTGCCCTTTGGTTTAATAGGTTTTAGAAGCTGATCATCATCACAAAAAAATAGGTTTGGGAACTGGTTAGAAAAATACACATAATCCTTATAGTTGAAGCACTTATTTGTGAGAAGTGATAGCTATGTAGATTTCCCTCTATTTCCATTATTGTCCAACTTCTTTCCCTCACATCGATATTCAATTTCCCGATGTCCTTCCCCCATACATAATATATTTACATGACCCAAAAATACAATTTCATCCATGCTTCTTTCTACACATGGACCATATAGGAAAGATCACTTTCTTCTATTCATGTTTTTTATATATTATTTAAAACTCCACACTTGTTTTCTTTTTAAAATCCTAAGATTGATTTGTAACTTAATTGCCTATTTGAACATGTATTTCACAAAAAAAATATCCTCATATATACTAAAGTCACATATGTTCAATTCCCATATGATATTTTAATTTCTTCCACTGAAGAATCTATCATGTTTAAATTTTGGTTGTATGATGATTCTACAAAAATACCTCACTTGTTTTGTGAAATTATCCTTATAGGTACCAATTGATTCATTATCCTTTTTTATCAACTAAAGTAACTCCTTTTCCCACATCATATGCAGAATTCAAGGAAAGTGATTCTTAAAGAATAAAACTTTGACGTTATCCCAGTCCATTTACTCAATTTCATCATTTTTCCCTTTATTTATTATTAGATCTCACAACTTGTAATATTCACCTTCAAAAAGATAATGAACAAATTTTAAATTCTCATGATCCATATATCGGATAACCTAGAATATTTTTTTTGGAACAAATTCCTTATTCTTCCAAAAATGGATCCGAAAAACCATTTATAGAAGACAGAAGTAGACTCATGAATGACTCAAAATAATGTGGTTCCCTCTTTTTCACATTTGTAATCTCAGAAAAATTCATATCTTGTGAAATTTATGTGAGAAATATAATTATATTTTTCATTATAAATCTAATATCATTCAGATTCTATGGAGAAAAACCTTTGATTTGTTCATTGAAATCACCATTAAAGTGGTTCATTTAGGTTCAATTCAGTGAATAAAACAAAAAAGCATAGAGTATGAAATATTTATCAAAGTGGGGAATCAAATAATACTAAAAAACAATTATATAATGTCTAAATTATGACACATTACTTAATCTATGAAACCATATTTTTATCGTATGTTATTAATATTCAACACATATTTAAACCCTTTCTTGATTGTTTATAAAGATTCTCTGAATTCCCAAATAATATCACTCAGGTTGTCTAACCAAGTGTATAGTAAGGCCCATTGTTATGCACTTGTTCCCCGATCGATTCTATCTAAATATTGTGATTTTGGGGTTTTTACCCCTATTTGTAAATGTGTGAGAACCACATCTACTATTAGTATCTATAAAAGGATGAATTTCTAGGAAAACACTCACTCTATCCATTACCAAAATTCCAGGACATTGTCTTATATATTCTGTTATCCTTTGACTTAGCTATATACATTTTCAGAGGGTTATCAATAAGGTTTTCTCATCGCAGTTTCCAATGGTTAACGAAAATTTTTCTCTGATACCAACTATAGAGACCCTTTGCTTTATTATAATTAACATATCATTGCTTTTATGGAGTACATAAAACATTATAGAAATGGGTGTTGAAAGACCATATTAGTTTACTGCATTTGGAAACAAAGAATCCACAAACAATAATATATAAGTGAGATCCATAATCTATTTCTAAGTTCTCCATGGAAGTCACCCTTCTATGACA
Source organism: Viscum album (assembly GCA_963277665.1). Classification (NCBI taxonomy): domain Eukaryota; kingdom Viridiplantae; phylum Streptophyta; class Magnoliopsida; order Santalales; family Viscaceae; genus Viscum; species Viscum album. The sequence continues at coordinate 2,109,735,655 of OY728119.1, read as the reverse complement.
TGTCATAAATAAAACATATAATCATAAACTGGAAAAATAGAACATTAAAATGGGTGAGATAGAATTCTCATTAAGGGTAAAGAAGAAGGATATGTAAGTGTATACTTGGTTATAAGTGTATAAGAACGTGATTATGACATTAGATGATCAGTCAATCCAAATTAGATATCATAAACAGAAATCATTGTATAAAATCAGGAAGTTCATATGACATGAATCATATGGGAATCAATTTCATAGGAAAAGAATGTATAACATAAGAATAATTAATTAAATTGTGGTAGACACATAAACATGTAATATCATTCCTTATATGTCAAGGAGTATTTTCAAAACATAATAGGGTAGTTCATGGGGACTACATATACTATGAGGGACACACCACCATTATCATTCAATGTCCTTTATATATAAGAAATTAGGTTTCCCCACCCCATATAGTTGATCAAGATCATCAATAAGCATCCAATAATTTTCTAATGAAATATAAATCATTGACCAATGCAATGGAGGGAGATATAGGGACCACCCATCTTATAGTGAAATCATAAAAACGTGCATCACAAGATCATAAATAGTAACGTCATAAGCAATGAAATTAAATGGGTGTCATAAAAATGTAAAAAAAATATTTTCCATTGAAAAAATACATGTTTCAAAAACATTTCATGAAATCATAACCCCTAAAAAATGTGAGTTTCATAAGAATACAACCTATAAAATAGAAATGGTTACATAAAACTCAAGCCATTAAAACGAAAACCATTCAAAGAAAGAATATCAATGTAACCTATATATCATTTTCCCAAAATAAAAAGAGTAACACCAATGGATTTTATCTTAGTTGTAAGATAATTTATGTAATATCCTTGAAAAAAATTTATTGGGGAAAATATCCTTTATGATTTTAAAATCATTTTTTTAAATATAAAACAATTTGAAGATCATTTTTCACTGAAAATTCCTTTGAATACATATAATTTAATCTTGGAAACCGCAAAAAAAATTATAATAAATTTTTCTTGAAAAGGGTACTAAATATAATATTTTAAAAAATTAAAAAAAAATTAATATATTTTTAAACACATTTTTTAATATATTTTTGAAAAAATTGATATTGAAATTCTTGGAATTGGTTTTAAAGTATGTAAATTGAGATAAACTACTTTACAAATTTGGTAAATCTTGAAACATAAACCCCATAAAAGGGAGATAAAAAATAGATATATAAATAAAAATAAATATAAGGAAAATAATAATAAAATATATATCAATTCATAGTATATACAGCACACAAAAGTAAAGAGAGGTGAATGAGGTACAAAACGAAAAAAAATTAATGTAAGACTAGAAATACTAGTACCATATATAACAACTCTCATTGAACTCATTCAAAACTAATTTATAATCAGTATATGTTTATTAATAATCAGCCATATAACAATATTATTATATATAATACCATATATTCCAAAATATTAAAAACTTACTTACACTTCTATGTTAAGGTTACGTTTTAGGTAATATCCTATTTTTTCATGATACTTAATTTAATATATTTTTGGTTCTCATACTTATATCATGATTTAAAGAATATAAAACAAGATATTAATATCATTTATATTTATTATAAATACATTTATATTTATTATAAATACATTTATAATAATATACAATATATGTAAATATGATATTAAATACACCATTCTTAGAGATGTTAGGTTGTGCATACGAATGAATGTTACTTTTGTTTAATTATCATATTAAAAGAATTTAATTAAATGAAATTTATGTATATAAATATAATAATTAAATTTTTCTTATTATTATATATACATCATATAAATTTACTTGACCCATCCATAATACATTATTAGTTGACTATGAACGATCATATTTCGTAGAAGAGGTGGTAACCAATTCTTCCTCAAACGAAATTATCATATTTACAAAAAATGGGAATCCTTAAGGTATGTGTTATATTATAATTATGGAATAATAATTATATTACAAAAAAAATTATATCATATAAAACATATTTTATATCATAATCCCATATCATGAGTGGTGGTAAAGGAAAAAATGAATAACATCTTTTTGGGAGGCAATAGTTCATCATAAACAAGAACGTCATGTTCGTTACCCATTAGATGAAATGTGTGTAATTTTCATTTTAAAACATATAATAACAACCTAATAACATATTTAGGATAAATTATTTTTCATATAATCATGTAATAATAAGATTTTAGGTGGCTGGAGAATTAAAATAAAACAAAAAAATCTTGAGGAATGATGTTACCTATTCTGTGGGTAGCTCTTTAAGATTTTAACCCAAGGGAGGATTATAGGATTAAGGTAGGTATTTTTTATGTTATTTTTTTAGATTTTTTTAAGCCTATGGGCTTTATTGGTGTGAAGAAGTTGGAAGTGTGGGTGACTTTTTATAGAGGAGGAGGATTGGCATTCAAGTAAATTTCTTAAAAGGTAATTCCACCAATGTTTTTTCTAAGTTGAGTGGATCCAATAATCATAAAAATTGTATAAAATTTATGATACGGTATAAATTGGAATAGAAAATATATTTTTTAAATGTTTATAGGTCATTTTTGGTCATATTTTTATTGTGTTATCCATTGTTCAACTAATGTCTCTCTTAATCACTATATTTAATTTTAATCAAATCACTAATCATTTTGATCAAAAAATAAGTTCAAAATATTATCAATTATAAATTTTACTTATCATAAGTATTAAATATATTTTTCCAAATTCATATTGAAGATGTGGAAGAAAATATTTTCAATTTTATCACCCATATGGATCGCAACAACAAGTTTTTTAAGCACAAATGGTTAAAAGTTTGGAATGTTTTGATATCTAATTTATTGGTAAAATTAGTTAGAATGGCCTATATTTTACTAGTATATTTAAAATAAATATCATTATACTTTAAATCCAATGTGACATATAATTTAACTATATAAATAAATTATATGAAAAACTAGTTTTCGAATGGAATTCAATATATTTTCACAATACATCCAAAATGATGTTTTCCAAGAAATACCTAAAATTCACCCTTAGATAATTTTGATAGTTACAATTGCCAAAATATTTTTATGTTAGACATTTTAATTTCTTAACATGTCTAAAATTAATTTTATTATTTCTCATAAAATGAAATAAAAAGAAGTTCTTTTATGAAAATAACATTTTCAAACATATATAGACTTTACTACAAAACATTATGTCTTATTATAAATATGTTTTCTTTATATAAGAACATTATAAATTAATTTTCAAAATTATTTTTAAAATTTGATATCACTACATTTAATGGCACTGTTAATAATATACTATTTAAATAATTATTATAAAAAAGTTTTTTTCTTTGAAACAAGTGTTATGTGTAATGGAAGCCAAATCAATGTTCCATGTAGTGTAAGATTAACAAGGCATAGGATTTAAATAATGTTTTACACAGTGTAGTTTGAAATTAAATAAATCAAAAAAAATATACATTATTCAAGAATAAAGGGTTTGAAAAAACAAGGTATTTTTTAAAAACACACTACAATCTCAAATATGGGAGATAATACAGAGTGTTTAAATGAGTTTCAATATTAACATAATAACTTTTACATTAATAATTTATTTTTATCCCTAGTAAATAATATTAAGGATAAAATTATTATTGAAAACCATCAAATAATTTTATCCTTCCAATTTTTAAATTTTGAAGTAATTTAATCAAATATAACATCATTTGTTTGGAAAAGACACATAATGCGTACAATTAATTTTTTGAAAAAAAGTTTTTTTTCCCAGAATAAAATTTAGAATTAATTCATAATTAATAAAATTTTATATTCCCATTACATATATTATTTGTTTTAAATAAAATAAAAACATCGATGCATTAATGAAAATCCAAAACCAAATCTCAACATCAAAATAATTTATTCAATGAAATAATCCAAATCATTATTTATTAAATAGAAAATTTAATTTAGTTTAAAACAATTTAGAAATAGGAGATATAAACATAATAAATATGTTAAAATGAATAATTACATTCTTAAAATACATGGTATATTACAAAAAATGTTTTTAAAACTTTTAGTATATAATTACATAATGATTTAATCATTATAAGATTTGTTCTCTCAACAACCATATGTTTTGACTAAAAATTAATAATTTTGGGAAATATAAAAATTTTGTTATTAGTATAATATATTTTTTCTAATTACACAAATTATGTCAATATTCTATAATTTATAATATAGTATTTATAAATTCATTTTATTTAATAAAACCATGAAATGCAATGAAAACAAATTTTTATGAGAAAATGAAATTTTCAAATGTTAGATGTTATAATTCATATTTCATATAATTTAAAAAATAAATTATTAATGAATTATATTTATTATAAAATATAAATTAACTTAATTAAATGATCATTTCATGATATTTAAATTTATATCATAAAAAATTCAATTATTAGAATATATAATTCTAAAAAACAAAAATGATTTTAGTTGTAATCTTAGGTAAATAAGATGAATTTAATTCAAATTAAATGTCTCCTTTATTTTATTAATTCTTATATATTATAATTTAGACACTAAAATTCATTATCACTAATTAAATGTCTATGATTTAATTCTCATACATTCATATTTATATTTTGTATAAATATGTAATGGTTTTTTAGGCTTGGTGTTTCATGAGGAGAATGATATTAAAAAATGACTTATTGAATGTTATTTATATATTAAAATCATGGGGAGTTAAATTAATAAAATATATCCTTTATTGATCTATGTATATTCTATCTCGTGTGATTAGATGACGTATAAATTATTCTTTCTATAATAAGAATCCATTCTCCCTAAATTTATTATATAATTTCTCCATTTATAACATATTTCACAAAATATTAAATTGATCCTCATTAAATTTATTTGTTATGGAATACATAATAATACCATATATAAATTGAACCAAAAAAGATCAGTGAAATCTATAATGACTCTATGCACTAGATCTATGAAGATAACATGAGTATTTATAACAGCCGCATATTCATTAACCTAAAGGTGATGTTAATATAAAACATTTGTTTTAGAGATAAAATATATGTTTTAAAAGTATCAAATATGTTAGAATTATTTAAAGAGTATATAGATATGTGAATCTCATATTGAATATGGGAACATGAATTAAATATTTATATTTGATTGAGAAAATTTTAATTTCTTATAATATATCCTTGAAGTAATTCATGTTCACTTTTTAATAACCTTTCCATAAGAAACAAAACAACATGGTTATATTTGATATTTTGTAAAGGAAATTTTAAATTATAAAATATCATATAGTAAATAATTAATAAATAATATGGAATTGATAAATAATAATCAAATATTTCATATATCTTATATTATGAATGTTTTATATAACAATTGATGACATATAAACATAAATAATTTCATTGATGAAAATATCTAGTTTTGTAATTATATAATTTATAATGTCTGAAACAATAATCATTTCATCATGGACTCATTCCAAGATATTATATATAAATGTGTTAGGTATACATCAAATACCCATTAAAGTTTTTCTTAAGAGACCTGCATATAAATCAACGAGATTTTTAATATTGGGACCAACCCATTCACACAAAAGGTCAAATTTATTCATCAAATGAAATAAATGAATATGAAATAAAATATATAATCATCATGTGGTAGTAACAGATATACTCATTGGGAAACTAGGATATGAGTTATCAAAATTCTCCCTTATCAATATATAAAAAAAATTCATAAACCAATCAAAAAATAAATCATGAGATTCATTTTTTAAATACATGTAATTTAATTAAATTATAAAAAATATCCATTAGGTATTGCAAATACCCTGAAACTATACATAGAATAAGTTTTTATCAAATAAATATGAGACAATAAATCATTACCATTTTTACTCAACTTCTAAAAAATATAATTATCCTCTTATATAACAAAAATAACTATATAAATGTCTTCTTTAGAACATTATTGAAATATATTAACATTTATATTCTAAAATGGTAATAAATTATACCATTTATATTAGTTAATATTTATTTTTACCGTAAGTTGTTAGTAATTTTTGATTACATTGCAAATGTATTCTAATGGAAAATTTTATCCACATTCTATGATAATAATTTAATTTGTAATAATATTATATAATATAATAGATTATAATTTCAATATTGATTTATAATATTCCATTATTATTTATTTATCATGATTATGATTATTTGTGATGATGATTTTTAGGATTAGGTTTTTTTGGTGATTTATAGATACCAATAGAATACTTAATAATGATAAATAATTCGTTTTTAATCATTTATTTATAATATTAATTTCAAAATGTACTCCATAATATCATATAAGTTTATTAAATACCCTTTTAAAACAACCCCTAAAATGTACTGATGAAAAATAGATTACCTCACAACATAGAGATGGTAGTCCATATTTATGCATGAGCAATTTTTTCATTTTATAGTGAAGGGAAATAAAGTACGATAAATTATAATTTATCATTATATATTTATAATTTTATCATGAATATTATATATAACAACTAAACCTAAAAAATATCTTATAAGATGAGGTAGTGATGAAAATTGAATCATGTGGCTTTAGAGAAATCATAGTATATTTTTACTTACAAGCAATTGATTCATTTTCAATTTGATGAAAATTATAGGGAAAATTTATATAATACTAATATAATAAAAAATTAAATACATTAAGAAAAATGGTTCCACTATATTAATATGGTTACATATTATGTTAAAGAGTTAAATGAAAAAATAATCTTGAAATAACTCAGTTAATAATATTACCTCTTCATTGGGTATCTCTATTTAGCTCACACATAATGGTTTCCTAGGATGGTATTTTTTGTGAGACTTGGAAATCAATGGTTTTGGTATTAGGGTTTAAGAGTCACTCTGTTAGATCATGGAAATTATATAGTTCGCAATGTGTATATAGAACTGAGGGTGTGAAGGGATCCTTTTATAAGTGATAGAAGTGACACACCAATGAATATAATTTCATAATATGAAAAGGGAAGTCGTTATTTTTTACAGTGGAAGCTAAATTGATAATTAATGTTTTAATTATTCCAATAAGTTTTTAATTACATAACATAAACATTAAATGATATTTTGTCTTATATTTAGTCACTTACATCTTTATTAAAAAAATTGTTCAATTTAATCTTTCTTATTGTGACAATTTTATCCTAAGTAACTAAATATTTTCCGTAAAAAAGAAAAATAAACATATATTTTTTTCAAAATTATAATTACAAATAAAAAATTATTTTAATTATTTTAATATTATATAAGATGTAGGATATAATTCTAATATAATCTTTTATATGGAAAAATACATTTTATTAGAAAAAAATTATTTTTATGTATAGAAAAATAATTAATGATGTTTTAAGACAAATAATCACTAGAAGTTTCACATAACACTAACTTATTATTTTATATTTAAATAAAATAGGGATATTAGATATTATTACAATGTAAACACAAAATGGAACCATCAAACCAAACTATTCAATGATACATTTCAAAAATTGTTTTTTATTGGATTAAAATATAACTTTATTTCCAAAAAGTAATGCATGGGTTTAAAAATTGAAAATAATATTTTTAAATGAATTATTTTACTTCTTAAAAAATATTTTTTTTGAAAATGGTTTTATATATCTTTATGTCTTTATTATATCGTGATTATGTAATAAAAAATTTGTGTTTATAGAATTGGTATTTTCACTATTCAATAAAAAGAAAACATCTTCATAAAAATACCAAACTTTTACCTAGAGATAATTTAAATATTATTATTAATAAATTAATAAAATGATAATAAAATAAATAAAATATTTTTTAATATATATAATAAATAAAACAATAAAATACTTGGAAATACTATTTATTAATAATTAAAAATACTATATTTAGGGTTCATTACATTTATATTAATAACTACCTCTAATTTATTATATTATTTAAAATTATTTTTTTTGAGAAATATATAGATGATGATTTTATCCTTCTCAATAAGTGGAATTATAATTTTAATTATTTAATCGATAAAATAGATTTTTTGTAACTTATTTTATAGGTTTTGAATGAAATTATATGTTAGTAGCCATTTTAATTCACTAAAAACTCAGTTATCAAAAATTTTATAAATTTTGTGATAATAAGATACTATAAATATGTGGAATCAATTTTTTTAAAAATTAATTGTTCCATATTTTTATATTATTATAACGCATTCAACATATTTATTTTATGATATTATTTTCATTAATAATAATATGTTAATATAATATGAAAGAAACTATTTAGAAACTAAATGAGGAATAAAAAATTCATGATAAATTATTATCTTAGTGTAAAATTATATTTATTCATTTATCATATTATTGAAATAAAATTATATAAGTCATTACTTTTAGTAAGTCACAGTATTGTGACATTGAAACCATGTATCATTCTTTATTAACAAAACTGTTATTATTGTTTAATTACTAATATATAATTAAAATAAATATAAAAATTATTGTTGTAACGAAATGAAAAAAAGTTTATGAATATTCATGTGTATGTAGAGAGGATTCAAATGGAAGCAGAATGACAGACATGATACTGGTAAAAATTTCTTCTTTATTAACCATTTTTCATGGGTTTTTTTCCCTGTGGCTATAATGAATATGAAAAGTTGTCCTCCGGTGTGTTCCTTTTCCATTTATTAATTAATTATATTTATAAAAACCATTTATAACAAAGATATATAATTTAAAACAACTTAGGAAATAAATAATTGAATGCATGATTGGTTTATATTATTTAAATGAATGAAATTTATATATAATTCTAATTATGTATTTTGAAATAAAATTAGTCATATGGGATGTAAATTATACCCAAATACATAAATTACATCCTCATAATTTGAATTAATACATCATATTGAATTTTTTATATGGGTATCCCATACTCCAGCTGTAATTACAACTATTTTTTCAGCTACACTGTCTTACTAAACAAAAATAGAGTAATCCTAAATATTTCTTAATGAATATATTTATCTTTTTAAAACTTTTTATTGTGATTTATTTTTAAAATTTGAATACATGATTTATGCTTTACATACTAGTGATTTATCTTGATATTGAATTTATTGAATATGAAAATAACTATGTACATTAATTATTATATACTGATGAGTAAAATTTCTCCCATTTATTAAGTGTTTATAATATGTTACTCTGTTGATTCTAATAATGAATGATGTAGAATAAATTTTTATACCTAAAGAACATAAAATATCCTTCAAATGATAATAAGATCAATAAATTTATGACATTTTAATCTATATATCTAAAACAAAAATATAATGTAAATTATTATATACTTCTCAATATGAATAATTATTCACATGATGAAGTTATAAATTAATTTCTAAAAAATCAGTAACAAAACCAAAAGTGTTAACATAATACATCAACTATTAAATTACTAATTATAAAAATTTCCACTACATTAAAATATATTACTTTATACTTAGTATACTAATTCCATATTTCCAAATATAAATAATGTTTAATCTAAAATTAATACATTGGTAAAATAATATTTTGTTCAACTAGAGAATATATTTACATCTTATTAGATAAATCTCATTGTATTCTCATTAAACAAAACATCCCAATAGGTTTCCTTATTGGTACTATGTTCCATGGATTTTTTAAGATGGTTTAATATGATCATTTGGTATAAAGAAGTTCCTATATTGAGAATCAAATAAATATTTAGTTAAAAGTAATTTTATAAATAAAGTACATTCTTTAAAATCAATTAAAACCTCATGAAGGGCTATTATACTTTTATAGACATGCCCATGACCCTTATCCTTTTTCGAGGTAAATTACCATGTCCTCAAATAAATTTAAAATTATATACCTCCATCACTAAACAGTTGAAGAATTAATATTTTATCATACAATCATGATTATGCGGCCATTATCTCCACATGTTTAACAGACACTCATTCCTTTCAAAAAACCTAAGGGTTTTCATTCGAAAATACTTTCCTTATAGAAATTCGTCCATTTCCATTTTATTTGAAGAAAAAAATTTCATTAAATACTTATTCATCATTTTATTTTTCTAATTATTTACATTGAAAGTTTTAAATATTGAAAATTACATCTCCTTCATTAAGTCAGTTGATAAAATATATTTATATATTTAAATATATTAGGAGAGTTTCAAACCTCAAATACATGGATTTACCCATCAATATAATAGACAATCATACATTCAAAAATATATACATTGTATGTAGAATAATTCACTAATATCATAAATTATTCCGCATATTCATTAACACATTATACTTCATTAGATCTCAAATTAAATAATTTTAATTCAATAAAAATGACCCCCAATTGGAAAATACTTCTCAAAGAATATCACCATAAAATAATTCCCTTACGTATCTCTATACCATCAACCTTCATTTTTTTGGATAATTACAAATGTTTATCACCTTATACCTATAAAAATACACTACTATAATATCATTTCCCATTAATTACATCCAAAATCAAGAAATTTAATTTGTAGAGACACAATTAATGGTTCATATATCATGTACTTGTAGTTACATTAATGTATTATGGTTCTACCACTTGTAGCTGTCTACAATCATTTTCTACATTTTAAAGTATTTTTTTTCTCATGTGGGAAATGTTATTGATCATAACTTATGTCAACATCGTTAATATATTCATATTATTATCAACTCCAACAATATTTTTGTTCACTATATATTGAGATAAATCAATACAATATTACTGTTTCTCATACATTTTCTATTTACAATAATAGGATAAATATCTATATAATGAGATAAATGAAATTAAATAAAGGAAATATGAATATATATCCATTAATAATAATTAAAATGTTATTAAACACACTATGGGTCTCTCTAAATACTCATTTTTTCTATATTCTTATCAAATATACATCCTATGTGTCCAAATAAACTAGATCTGGTAAAAAACATATAATATACCTATCCCCACCAACCAAGATCCATTGGTTATATTAAAACGTTTTTATGATATATAAGAGATAAAATTAAATATGATTTAATAATATATTAATATTGATATAAATGATACCTACTTTTATATCACATAATACTATAAAAATATAATTAAAATAAAAATTACAAAGATATGATTATTTTTTTATTGTATCCAAAAAATCATTTAATGTTCTCTTTTGGGTTCCATGGGGAAAATAATGCAAATAAAATTGTGAAATCAGATGCTCAGTATGATAAATAATTTAGTGGAATTTATCCTATAAAAATATGTAATAAATAATATAGAACTAATAAAAAAGTTATAATGTATTATATATAATTGGTATCAGGATATGAGACTATATCCATTTATGACATATAAACATAAATAATCACAAGCATAAGAATAATTTTTTTGGTAATGATAGCATCATTAATGCTAAATATCATAATCATTACATAAATTTATAATTCCATTGTATAATAAATAAATAGGATAATCCAGCATCAAATACCAAATAAAGTTTGTATCATGAGTCATATTTTTACATCAAGGGGATATCAAATATAAATAACCACTAGTTATGTTAATTAGTCTAATAAATTTATCAACTGATATGAATAAATAATAAAAACAATATATAATCAATATTCCTTAGTAATAAACATCCTTAATTGAAAACAAACATTTTAGATGAAATTATTTTCCTCATTTAATAAATATAGCTATGTGATCACAATCCTTTGGAAGATAAAAACATGAGACTCATTATCATCACCATCTAATATTTTATTAAAATGGGGAGAGCCACAAATGATGGCTCATGGAAATAAGTCTACGGGGGTTGAAAATGGGGAAGACCGAGGGCATCCCCTCAGATAATATTAGTCCCCATCAGAGTGAGCATATGAAGGTCATGTTAAAAATGACACTCTAATCCATGAATGTAGAAAGATTCCAGATAATCCACTACCTTGTTTCCATCCCTCCAGGTGTGGGATACTTTAATATTGTGGTCATGAAGTTCATGGAATTTAGGAACGACATACTTAGTGGACTTAGGGGTATCATCAAGACCCTAGAGGGAATCATGGACAAGAAAAGAATCCATTTCATCCTCAAAAAGTTCAATACCGCCTCTTTATAGACTGTGAGATCCATTAACATGTCATTTTCCTCAGTTAAAAGGGAAGATCCATGGCCCAACCAGATGGAAAAGGCCAGAATGGCTAAGCCTTTGGAGTCACAATTTAACACGAGATTTATTTTTAAATACTTTTAATCCTCCTCATATCATATTTTTGAAATAAATTAATCCTCAATATCATAAAAATTTATTAAATAAACGTTTATTATCATTTATTTATGGTGGTGATGAAAACTATAATACATCATTTCATGGAGATAAAATCTTATACATACAAATGAGAAATGTTTTAATTTCAGAATGAATATAAATGATGTAAATTTAATTATATTATATCTTTATATAATCATTAATATTCCAAATATTTGATATTTATTTATTAAACCAATCAATATGAATAATCATTTGAGTTGGTTATGAAAAATAACACACGTTGATTTATAAAGATGGTAGTTCATACATACACGTGAACAATAATTTCATTTTCCATTGGATGATAGATTAAGAAAATGGTTTTACCTATAAAATAAAAAGGTATAAGTATAATTAAGATATTATATTAATTATATTATATTTTTTATATAGTATATGGAGGAGGTGTAATATGAAATAATCATAAAAGAACTTGATTAAGAAGATTACCTCTTCATCCAGTATCTCCCATTGGATTACACCTTGATACTTTTTATGATTCCATTTTGGTGAGACCAAACCCACTATGATAGTGATTTTTATTGATAATGGTCTTTATGGAGCGCACAAAGCATGTGGATAAGTGAGGGTGTGTATTGGGGTATAGTTTAGATGTTACCAGAGTGAAACATTTTTAAATATAATTTCATAATTTTTATGATGATATATATTTTATGGACCATGGATCCTGAAATGATCATAAATTTTTGATACATTACTTGAGGCCATTAAATCATTCATATATCTATTTAATAATGACATTTTATGATATTTAGTGACTTATATTATGATTAATAATATTACCATAAATTAACATTTTTGGTGTTAAATAATTCATAACTTGATAAATTATTTTTAAGAGAAAAAATGATATTAAACATATAATAAAAAAAATTATTTCAAATTTGTAATACATTTTATTTAAATAATTTTCTATAATTTTGTAGAAAATAATTTTAAAATAATAACACATAACACATAAAAACAAGTTTGTAGAAAATTATTGTTATGTGTATAAATGAAATTATACCTATCTTGGGGGGAAATTTCGGAATTATTATATAAAATTATCTCTATTATTATTTTACAAATGATGGTTATTTTATATTATAACATTTAAAAACTAAATTTCATATTCTAACCAAACTATTAAATGAAATGAACAAAAAATGTGTTTTTTGTATAAAATAAATCATATTTTAGAAAATTGAATGCATGTGTTTCCAAATTATATAAAACCTTTAATATTATTTATTGTAAACTTAAAATAATTTTTTTACAAATTGTTTTGAAATATTGTTTAAATAATGATTATATAATAATGATGATATAAAATTTATGGTGTTTGTAAAATTTTTATTTTTAACAATTTATGAAAAATTTATCATCATCTAGAGAATAAAAAAGTACCCTAAGATGATTTTGATATTATAAATCCAAACCTTATATTCATTAAATAAAATTACAATTGCAATATTTATAAATTTCACTAATAAATAAAAAAATTTAATATATGGTCTGATGTTTAACATATAATACAGACTACTTTTTTTCTTATGTGTGATTATATTTATAAATGTGGTTAATTTTTATTATTTATAAGAATGACAAAAAAATTTATAGTCATAAAATAAATAAATTTTATGCTATTATTATACTAATTTATTGGAATTTATCATTAAATTAAAAAAATTAGAAAATGAATTTAGTATTACTATCTTTTAATGAATTGTTCAAAATTATATATCAATAACCACTAAACTTTTAAAAGAACTACATTATCAAATCATTGTAATCATTTTTTGATAATAGGACGCTATAAATAATATTACTCACATTATAAAATAAAAATATTCTTATTTCCTATGAGTATTTTTTAATAAAAAAATAAACTTAATGCTTTAAAATTATATTTTTTAATTGTAAAAATATATTCATAAAATGTGATAAAAACCATTTACAAATTTAATAAGTTATAAACAAGGAATTAAAAAATTTATGTGAAAAAATTGTATATAACATTTAATAATATTTATGACCAAAATTGTTATATTTCATTATAATCAATAGGTTATAACTTCATGGCCATCATAACTAGTATGATACTTTGATAATCATTTTAATAAATTTGATTCATTACTATTATGATTCCAAAATAAAAAAAAACTAATCCAATTAATATATATAAATGTATGTAAATTTCACGACCCGTCCCCCAGGGACCGTGTGTGACTACCCCAAGCCCGCCTTCCATAGGCCTGGGGATGGCGACTAGCATCAAGGCATAAATCCATAAATCTGGAAAGGCATTGAATTTATAACTGTAAACACACACAATAGAGCACATAGCTGTATACAAAACACTAAGTAAAACAGTAGTACAAGAGAGTGCTAAAAAGTAAAGGGGCCGGAAATACAATCCCAACTGTAAAGTACATGTACAACTACAAAGGGGAAAATAGCTCAAAGTTGAAAATCAGATCATGGATCATCCCCCACGGATCCTACCTGAAGGATATGTACTTATTTCCTCCTCATCACTCTACATTTGTCGGTCTCCTCTGTGTACCAACACATCGTATGGTCCACCTCTGGGTACTGTCCGATCTTGGTACTCTCAGCATCAGTCAGCGTTGTCTGTCATCTACAACCAACACAATGAGGTGCGGGCATAGACCGTGCACTGGTGAGTATAAATATACTCAGTAGGGACCCAGAGACCCTCAAGGTCTCACAAAATCCGACAAGGATAAACCAAAAATTATGAAATCAACAGATAACCCCACTTTGGTATATGCCCATACATATATCTATGTTATCAAGTAAGCCATCTCAATCATGAGTAAAACACAAAAGTTACTGACTCAGCTCAACCATGATTTTATTCAAATTATCGATACCATAGATGGTGGATAACTCCTCCTATGTCGAGTACAGTGGGCCTACCATGACAACAAGGCGCATCCCACTTACCTTGGACAACTGAGGTACTACTCCTATCGAGTACCGTGGGTCTGCTGCGTCACCAATGTGCTCCCCACCATGGGTCTACAACCTCACCATGGCGCTCTACACTGTGGGTCTACTACGACACCAAGCCGCTTCCGACTAGGCTAGTCGAATCACTCCAAGTTGAATCGGTCAGAAGTCGTTAGGTCTCAGCCAGCTATTAGGTCTCTGCACTCTGCTTTCTCGTCACTGGATGGATCCACTTATCAATATACTGGTAAAAACTCAAACTATCACAGATTTCAATGAATAAGTATCTCAAAGGTCTGTCACATAATTGGGGTTTCATCGCAACAGACGGCGCATCAATTGGACTTCCGGTCTGTGAGTTATTAGCTTTTTAGTCCCGGGGGCCCTGTTGGATTCGTTCAGGATCCAACCTCACCATATCTCAACTATACCCCAAACTCCAGTGGCATATATTCATAGGACCGTCATGTTCCAAGATTACCAGCGCTGCTAGCGGTTCATGAAATGGACATCAGGTGCCAATGATATCGCAAAAAAAGTAAAGGGTTGGTAGTGGGCCCGGGCCCGGTCCGACCCAATCAGACCGACCCGGTTCAACCCAGTCTTGGACGACCCAGTCTGGGTCTCCCTGGTAGGACCGGTTGGGTTTGGCCCATCCCATTAAGTGGGCCATCCTTTTAGGTTTAGCACGGGCTCGGGGCCGGTTCAGCCTGGAGCGTGTGGGGTGCGGCTCGGCATCTCGGCCCGGATGGCCGAGACCGGTTTGGCCAGTGCTGCGAGGGGAGTGGCTGGGGAGGCACTGGGCGCGCAGGGCATGCAGGGCATGTGGGCCGATGCGGTTCGGCTGGCCGAAGGAGACGGGGCCGGGTAGGCCAGCGGGTAGGCCGGAGGGGAGCTTCCTGGTCGGCAGGCGGCCAGGCAGACTGACAGGGCGGCCGGCGGGCGGCCGGGCAGGGCACCAGGCGGGCTGGCGGGCGGCCGGGTAGTCCAACAGGCAGTCGGAAGGTGGCCGGGCAGGGCGCCAGGAGGGTCGGGGTGCAGCCGGGAAGGGTTCCCGGAGGGCCAGGTGGTGGTCTGGTAGGGCACCAGACGGTTGGGAGGATGCGGGCAGGGCGCAAGGCGGGTCGACGGGTGGCTAGGTAGGTCGGCAGGCTTCCGAAAGGTAGTCGGGAAGGCCGGAAAGGGGCAACGGCTCGGGTCTGTGAGTGGCATGGCTAGCAGGGGCTCAACCAGGGCCGGTCCCAATGGTGGCAGTGCGGAATGCCGTGGGGGTGGTGCAGATGACGAACGACGCGGGTAGCACGGTCTTTGTTTTCACTGCCTTCGTCGCCTCATTGCTTCATCACCATGCCAAAGATCATCAAAAAAAGAATGGCAGATGGGTCGAGCCATGTTGTCTTGGTCTACTCCATCCGCATTTTGGGTGGTAACATTTTTCTCATCAAGAAGAAATGAAGATGAACTTAAATTGTTTCACAAACTCTGCAAGAATTCCTTTCCAACCGAAGATAATAAAAAGGAAGATAATATTATTCAAATTAACCCCTACCTTTGTTCATCATTCGTTGATGAATTCGTGGTTGAGAAAATGGTGTTGTCGTAGCTCTTTGTGTCCACTGCACACTTCCAATCCTGAGCTCACATGTCGTTTGTGGATGACACTCTACGTTAGTAGGATTCTAGGAAGGAAGTAGAAGTCCCTCTTCGCCGACGTTCTTCGTAGGCGAAGGCTTTCTTCGTTGGGAGAATTCTCCCAATAATCCTCCCCTCAAAGATACCACAAAAATGAACAATTCCAACCAAAATAATAATACGTTTTTTTAATCTATTATTTAATTTGTTGGAACAGAATCAAAAATGGTGAATTAATTAACTTGGCTCCCCCTCAATTATTGTGGAGGATTTCGCACCATTAAATTAGGGTAGTTGGCACAAATAAAAAAGGGGGTTGTGGAGAGACTCTCCCTCGTTAATGGGGAGAGTTGAGAGGTTTTCCTCTCCCACCATTATTAGGGGTGTTTAGTCCTGTGTGGTCCCCATGTCATAACCTCTCACGATAGGTTAGGTTTGGGTGGGCCTCACCACCATACCTCTCATGGGAGGTTAAGGTGTGGTGGTACCACCTCTAACATCCATTATGAGGTATTAACAAACAAATAAAATTGAAGCCACATGCTTTATTTTTATTTATTTCATTCTCTATAATCCAAAAAAATATCTTTTAATCTCGACCCACTATCATAGAGGTGACAGTCTTCTTAAGAAAATATTGGCACTGCAAGTTCAACGGTGTCCTCAGATATCAATTCTAAGCACCGGTTTAAAAGTTTAAAAAACATGCTCATAGGTTTACTGAATGTACCCAAAAAAACATAAAAATTAATTCTAGGAATACCAGACCTTGGAATCATGCTCCATTAAATTTCGTAGACTCATAAAATTCGCATGTATTTAAGAAAAAAAATTCCAAGGAAATTCTATGTCATTATATTCTCGGCACATCAGGGCTTTACGTCCCCTTAATCTACAACTTGATCTAAGGGAACATGAGGGGTATTGTGCACACATCTGAGCCTACCGCACTGATGTGCTCTCCTAGAGGTTCCTATGATTCAAAAAAATGTGCACCAAAGGTATTGACCGTCCACATAGGACCTGCTCCTATCGATCCTCAATATCCACTAGAACCATTGTGAAAGTCGCACATCGTCGATGTCCATCTCTTCATGGTTAATTATTTGATAAGGTTCATGAATGTATTTCCGTAGCTGAGATACGTAGAAGATTTCATGCACTCGGTGCAACTGAGTCGGAATAGGTCTGCGGTAATCCACCTCACCAACTCTACTGAGAACCTGAAAAATATCTAATGAATCTTGGAGGTAACTTTCCGCCTTGGCCAAATATCTGTAGTCCTCTTCGAGGTGAGACCTGTAGAAAGATGTGGTCGACATCATAAAATTCTAGAGGTCTCTGCTCCTCTCAGCATATGACTACTTCTTGCTATGTGTAGTCTTCATCCACTCCTAGATGATCTGCACCTTCTCTGTGGTAGCTCATACCATCTCTGGTCCCACTAGTGCTGATTCCCAAGGGTTAGTCCACCACAAGGGTGATCTGCAAGGTCATCCGTATAATACCTCAAAAGGTGTCATCTATATGGTGGAGTAATAGCGGTTTTTGTATGAAAACCCCAGCAAGGGTAAGTGATCCTCCCAGCTACGACCAAAGTCGGGGACACAAGAACGCAGCATGTCCTCAAGAGTATGAATGGTCCGCTTAGTCTGGCCATTCATCCAAGGATGAAAGGCAGTGCTTAGACAATGGTGTGTCCTAAAAGCCTACTTCAACCCCTTCCATAGCCATGAAGTAAACTGTGTGTCGCTATCAAAGAAAATATTTTAAGGTAATCCACGTAGCCACAAAATCTCTTGCACATAGAGGCATCCCAAGCTCTCTACTGAACCCTGCTCTATGATCGGTAGGAAGTGGTCGGACTTGGTGAGTAGATCAACGATCACCCAAACCGAGTCATGACCCCTGGATGTACATGGAAGTCCTATCACGAAGTCCATGGTTATCCCATCCCACTTCCACTCTAGGACCTCTAAAAGCTGAACCCTGCCTACTGGTACCTGGTGCTCCACCTTCACTTACTGACAGGTGGGGCACTGAGAGACAAACTCTGCTACTGCCTTCTTCATACCGGGCCACCAGTGTTGTAGTCAACAGTCCGGGTAAGTCTTCACAACTCCTGGATGTACCACTAAAGGGGATGTCTGCAACTCCCTCAAAACATCCTCCATAAGTGACACTTTTACCATAGTACATCCTCTGATGTGTATGATACGCTCCCGTCCTTCAGAAAATCAATCAGGTGCCTTCCCTATGGATACATGAGCATGTTGTGTCTCACAGTCAGCATCCACATGTTGTGCCTCCTTGACTCGCTGAAGAAGTGGTGTTGTGACTGTATGGGACTGAAGGAAAGCTACTCTATCACTATCCATAAAGGATATCTACAAAGAGTCCAGTTTCTTTGTTGCCTCACCTAGTAGTTGTATACTAGATCTCTTGCTGAGTGAATCTGCTAAAATGCTACCCTTTCTTAGTGTATGTATTATCTCGAAGTCATATTCCTAGAGGAATTCAATCCATTATCGTTGTCTCAGGTTCAAGTCCTTCTTAGAGAAGATATATCAAAGAATCGTGTGACTATAGTACACGATAAAACACTCGCCCATCAGATAGTGTCGCCACATATTCAAGGCAAAGACCACTGCTGCTAACTCTAGTCCATGGGTAGTGTAGTTCTGCTCATGCAGTCTCAGCTACTGAGAAATATATGTGATCACTGATCACTTTTGTATCAGGATGCACCTAAGTCCGGAACCTGATGTGTCGCAGAAGACTACGTAACCGACGCCATCCCCTAGAAGCCTCATGATGGGGGCACTAGTCAGCCTCTGCCTCAGCTCATCAAAGCTCTGCTGGAATCTCTCGGACCACATGAAGTATTTCCCCTTATTTTCAATGATGATAGTGGTGCTGCAACTCTTGAGAAGTCTGGAACGAACCTCTGGTAGTAACCAGCCAATCCCAGGAAAACTTTGTACCTCCTTCACACTTTTGGGTGGCTCCCAAGCAAGTACCGCCTCAATCTTCACTGGATCTACTACAACTCCACCCTTAGAGATGACATGTCCCATGAAGTGAACCTCTCGAATCCAAAACTGGCACTTTGAGAGCTTAAAATAAAGCTGGTGATCTCGTAGTGTGTCCAGTACTTCCTGTAAATGGTAGGCATGCTCCTCCTCAGTAGTCGAGTAGATCAGAATGTCGTCGATGAAGACTTTGACAAAGCGATAGAGGTAATGCATGAAAATCCAGTTCATGAGTCACATGAACACTTCTAGATTGTTTTTTACGCGGAAAGGCATAACCATGAACTTGTAGTAGTCCTGCCAACATTTGAAGGTTGTCTTCTGCACATCCCCATCTCTAACTCTGAGCTGGTGATACCCTATTCTATGGTCTATCTTCGAGAACCATTGTTCTCCCTTCATCTGATCAAATAGGTCATCAATCCTCGATAGTGGGTACTTTTCATTCACTGTCACCTGGTTTAGATGAAGGTAGTTGACACAAATCCTCAATCTCCCATCCGCCTTCTTGGTGAATAGAATCAAGGATGCCTAGGGAGAAACACTGGGCCAGATGAATCCCTTCTTCTACAAGTCCTCTAGCTGTGATGGCTGCTCGCGAAGCTCCATGGGAGCCATCCGATACACTGGTGTAGATATCATTGTTGTACTGGGGTACAGTTCAATGTAGAAGTTCACCTATCTTTGAGGAGGTAGTCCTAGATCATCGTCTGGGAAAACATTTACGTACTGGTCCACCACTATAGGGTAGTTTGGACTCTCCACATCAACTTCTCTGAGGGTATGGCAGGACAATTGATGAGTGACCGGCTACACCCACTTCTGAGAATGTCTGTCCTGAACTACAAAGGCACTCTTTTTTCAAGTGAAGGTAAAACGGATCCCATATGTGTGGAAACACTACACTTTGCGCCTAATATAGGTGATATGAGCATGGACTATAGATAACCAATCTATACCCAAGATTACGTCGTAAGGCCTCGATGACACTACTTGGATATTTTAGCCGAAGATCTCGCCTCCTATAGTAAGCTCACACTGTCGGCACCAGTGCATAATCATCGAGTCTTCTCCCGTAGGAGTCTCTAGCCATAAGTATTGAGCCAGCAGATTTTCCGTAGTATCTGATCTCTGAAGGAGGGCTATAGAAATGAAAGATTGACTGGAACCTATATATATAAGTACTGTAGTAATGGTGGAGTAGACATAGATCGAAACATGTATCATCTTCGGAGCACTGTAATCATAGGCCTTAGATGTCTGGAGCTGACCTCTCCCCTGTCCACCTGCTCCCTAAGGTCGAGGTGGACCTCCTAGTGGTGGTGGCAGTAGCACCTTGAATCGTCGTCCACTGCCAGTTGCACGGCCAGCTCCTCTACCACGTCCACCTTCTCCCTAAGGACCGCCTCGATAGAATCTATGTCTCCTCCTGGATGGTCCATTGACCCTCCGCTGATCATCCAAATGGCGGGTCAGACAGTCATGAGCCATGTGACCATGCTGCCAGATGAGTAACAATGCCCTCTCCTGGCATGTATATCTCTACCCCGGGTGCCCCACACAACCAATCCTGATTCACGTGGTCGTCCACCCTTGGGTCTAGTCCCCTTAGACCTCTGTGTCCTTTGTCTACTTCCAACTGCAGAAGACTCCACTTCATGTCGACTAGTGGTGGATCTCATAGTTGGATACTGCTCAGCAAGGAAAATCTCCACCAGGAGGGCTCCCTTTAGCACCCCCACCTACGTTGGAATGCTGAGTGAGATCATCGGAGCTCTGATATCCCATATGAGTCCATGCTCGAATGTCCGAGCCATGAAAAATGGGTCCTGCACCATATATATGGAGTATCGTGAGAGGTCTGTAAACCTCAATTAGTACTGAGCTACAGTCATGCTGCCCTACTACAAATGAAGTAGCTATTATATACGCAATGTGCGAAGAGTCAATGGAATAGAGTCTTCCCGAAACAGGCCCTTGAAGTCTGCCCAGAGAAGCGTCAGATCTTCATGAACCTGGAGCATCAAGCTCCACCATCTGCACGATGCTTCCTGTAGAAGGATGACAATAAGAATCGCCATGAGGTCGGCTGGTGTCCCTACCAGTCAGAAAACTCTCACCACATCCTCTAGACAATACTCAGCTGACTGTGGTTTCGTCTCTCCCCTGGCCTCTGGTGCAGGAACTCATGCAACACGCTCAAGTGGCGTGCATTGTCTGCTACTTGGGCTGGTGGCATCGTTGGCCCAATAGGGAGTGGCACCGCGGGTGCCTCCACTGGAAAAGGGCCCTGCACCGAGGCCTCGTCACTCGGTGGGCTATCCATGTGTACAACTCTCAGAACACTAGTTGGACGTATGCGGGGAGGCATCCTGAAAGAACCAGTTGCGACACGGTCAAAGATTATACCTGGTGAGCTGACCTGGTTGAGCTGACATAAAGAAATCTTTTTAAAACACACACACAATAATTTTTTTCATGCACTGAGTCGGAAATTAGTAGTCAGGGTCCTGGTGTATGGATATGTCGGTCGCCGCACAAACACTGGACTCCCTGAACTAAAAACCACACATAGTAAACTTACCACTATTTCTTCAAAGAAAGAATGATCAGAGTCCTATGTTCTACTGTAGAACTGACTCCTCTGATACCAATTTGTCACGACCCATCCCCCGAAGACTGTGTCATGACTACCCCAATCCTGCCT
Source organism: Viscum album (assembly GCA_963277665.1). Taxonomy (NCBI): domain Eukaryota; kingdom Viridiplantae; phylum Streptophyta; class Magnoliopsida; order Santalales; family Viscaceae; genus Viscum; species Viscum album. The sequence goes on along the minus strand of OY728119.1, from coordinate 2,109,712,764 downwards.
TCTATAGGCCATGGGCTGGCGACTAGGACCAATGTCATAAATCCCTAAATCTGGGAAGGTATTACCATTATAACTGTAAACACACACAACAGAGCACACAGATGGATAAAAAATACTAAGTAAAACTGTATAATAAGTGAGTGCTAAAAAGTAAAGGGGCAGAAAATACAAGTACAACTAAAAATGGAAAAGGAGCTGAAATGTGAAAAGTAGCTCCTGGATCGTCCACCGTGGATCCTTCATGAAGGGTAGGTACAGATAGCCTCCTCGTCACTCCACGTCTTTTGGTCTCTTCCGTGTACCGACACGTCGTATGATCCACCTCCAGGTACCGTCCAGTCCTGGTACTCTCAGCCTCAGTCAGTGATGTCCGTCATCTGCAACCAACATAATGTGGTCTGGGCATAGCCCATGCAGGGGTGAGTATAACGATACTTAGTAGGGACCCAGATACCCTCAATGTCTCACAAAATCTAACAAAGATATACCACAAAGTATGAAATCAACAGATAACCCCACTTAGGTATATTCCCATACATATACCTATGTTATCAAGTAATTCATCTTAATCATTAAGAAAACACAAAAGTTACTCACTCTGCTCAACCAGGATTTTATTCACATTATCGAAACCACAGATGGTGTAGAACTCCTCCTTTGTCGATTATAGTGGGCCTACCGTGACACCAAGGCGCTTCCCACTAACCTTGGACTACTGAGGTACTCCTCCTGTCGAGTACCCTGGGTCTACTACATCACCAAGGCACTCCCCACCATGGGTCTGCCGCGTCACCAAGGAACTCCCCCTTGTAGCCTACTGAGGTACTTCTCCTGTCGAGTATCATGGGTCTTCCGTGACACAAAGGCGCTCCCCACTATGGGTCTTCTGTGACACCAAGGCACTTCCTAGTGGGCTAGTCAAATCACTCCAAGTCGAATTGGTCAGCAGTCATCCAGTCTCAGCCAGCTACTAGGACTCCGCACATTGCTCGCTCGTCACCGAAAGGATCCTCTCCACAAGCTATTGTTCAAAACTCAAACTATCACGGAGTCCCATGAAGAAGTATCACAATGGTCTTCCATTTCATAGTGGTCTCGTCGCAATAGATGGAGCGTCAATCGGACACCCGGTCTGTGAGTTATTAGCATTTCAGTCCCGGGGACTCGGTTGGATTCGTTCATGATCCAACATGACCTTATATCAACTATAACCGAAACTCCAGTGGGGTATACTCATGGGACTGTGATGATCCAAGATTACCACCGTTGCTGACATTTTTTCAGACAGACGTCTGTTGCCAGTTATATGGCCAAAGAAAGTAAAGGGTCACTAGTGGGCCAGGGTCCGGTCCGACCCAGTCTGGGTCGACCCGGTTAGAACTTTTGGGTCTGGCATGGCCCATTGTGTGGGCCATCCTGTTAGGTTCGGCATGGGATCGGGGCCGGTTCGGCCCGTAGCGCATGGGGCGCAGCTCCGTGGCTCGGCCCGGATGGTCGAGACCAGTTTGGCCTGCGCCGCGAGGGGCGTGGCTCTGGTGGGATGGGGAGCGCAGGGCACGTGGGGTGTGTGAGATGGATCGGTTTGGCCTGGGGCACAGGAAGCGGCCAGGCAGGGTGGCGGGTAGGCAGGCGGGGTGCGGCCGGGCCGGCAGACGGCACGGCAGACCGACGGGCAGGCTGGCTGGTGACCGGGCAGGGCCCGACCATGCCAACAGGTGGTCGGGCAAGGTTCCCTCTAGGCCAGCAGGCGGCTTGGAAAGGCGCCAGGTGGGCCGGCGGGTGGGCCAGCGGGCGCCCGGGTAGGCCCGCGGGGCGCGGGCCGGCTTGGGGCAGCGGCGCAGCTCGGTGAGCGGTGCGGCCGGAGGCGGCACGACCAGGGCCGGTTCGGTCGGTGGCGGTGCAGAACGCCGCGGGGGTGGCACGGATCCTAGAGGCTGTGGGTAGAATGGCCTTTTTCTTCACTGCCTTTATATCCTCATTTATTTTTCGCCATGCCTAAGATCGTCATAAACAAGAACAGCGGAGGGGTCGGGCCATGTTGGATTGGCCCGCACCCTCTGCGATTAGGGTGGTAACATACGGTTCCTCAAGATGTAAGGAAGTTTAACATCAATTGTTTCATAAACTCCACAACCATTACATTCCAACCGAAGAAGAGAAAAAGGAAGATAATATTATTAAAATTAACCCCATACCTTTGTTCGTCGTTTATCGACGGAGTCGCGGGGAAGAAGATAGTATTGTCTTCGTTCGTCGTGTCCACCAGACACTTCCAATCCTGAGCTCTCACATTGGTTGTGGAAGAATATCCATATCGGTAGGATCCGGGGAAGGAAGTCTAAGTCACTCTTCTCTAGCGTTCTTTGTAGTCGAAGGCCTTCTTTGTTGGGAGCACACATCCAGTAATCCTCTTCTCAAAGCTTCCACCAAAATGAACAATGCCAACCACAATAATAATAGATTGTGTTAATATATTATTTAATTCATTGGCACAAAATTAAAAATGATGAATTAATTAACATGGCTCCCCCTAAATTAATGTGAATGATTTGGCACCGTTAAATTAGGGGAGTTGGCACCAATAAAGGAGGAGTATGTGGAGAGACTCTCTCTCATTAATGAGGGGAGTTGAGAGGTTTTACACTCCCACCATTAATTGGGGGTTTAGTCCCATGTGTTCCCCATGTCGTAACCTCTCGTGGGAGGTTAGGTTCAGGTGGGCCCCACAACCATAACCTCTCATGGGAGGATAAGGTGTGGTGGTCCCACCTCCAACTTCCATGAGGAGGTTTTAACCAACAAATAAAAATTAAGCCACATACTTTATTTTTTTAATTATTTCTCTGAAAACCCAAAATCTATATTTTAATCTCCACCCACTACTATTGAGGTGATAGCCTTCTTAAGAGAATATCGGTGTTGCGAGTTCAATGATTCCCTCAGATTTCAATTCCGAGCACCGATTCAAAAGTTATAAAAACCCACTCGTAAATTTACTGAACGTCCCCGAACAAAACATCAGAAATTGATTCCCGGCACACTAGGCCTCGAAATCACGCACCGTCAATTTTCGCAAACTCGTAAAATTCCCATGTATTTATGAAAAAACATTTTTACCTAAATTCCGGTTCATTACATAAATAAATATAAGAATACAAATAGAATAAATAAAATTTATGTAGGATGGAATGTATGCTAGTGGTATCCATTGCACCCATATCAACCATCGATCATAGACTCAATCCCAATAGCCTTGTTGGATATAATGTTCAATTATCTTCATGTAGGTTCCCATTTTGTTAAAATCATTTTATTAAATAAATACCTTTATTTCTAAAAAATATTTAAGTCGTAGAATAACATTGATAAATAAGTGTATCCAATTATAGTTTGTATATTTTAATTAAAATAAATCCATTTTGAATACTCATTTGTTAATAAATTATGAAAATTAAAAATATAGGATGTTATTTTATTTGTATTCCCTAATAGAATAAGTATACACTCAAATTTTGTATACCTAGTATGTAAAACATTCATGGAAATGTCTTCACTTTTTAGTCTTAATTGATGATATATGTATTTATGGTTAATTTTTGATAATTATAGTGTTTCTCTTATTTTATCCAAAATATGATCGATATGATGTAGTGGATATCTGTTCTTGATCATGATTATATAATGAAAAAGTTAATAAATAACATGGTACATTGATCCATCCTTACTTGGGAAAGTGATGGTTGACACTCCCCATGGTGATCCATTATGACATATATAACCTTTGTAAAGAATCCCTTGTTTTTAATTATTTAATTCTATAAACTCTATAAGAACTCATCATAATAGACACGAATCTTGGAAGAATTTCTATGAAAATGCCCCCATGGATAATGGAATGGTAAGGATGTTTATCTTGAAATATATTAGTATATACTTATATAGTATGAAATCATTTTTCGATGACTTACTCTCTAAAAATTTCATTTATAAGTCTTCCATTTCTATATTTTGGTAACCATGTTATAGATTCTTCTCCAAAGCACAATTTATGATCATCGTTGTACTGATATTTTATTATAGGATGATTCAATTTATTAAATTATATTTATTTATCCAATGAATTTATATCTTATCAATTAATTGAGAAACAATAAATGTTTAATATTATGTTAAACTCAACCAAGAGAGTAACTAAATGCACATAGGTTGTATCTTTGCATAATATTCTATTATAGAATATATATATATATATATATTAGATGAAATAATCATTACACCAGGTGTTTTTATAGTTATTTTATTGTTCAATTAATGTGTTGGTGCATCAATATTCATATAAAAATTATATTATATTAGTTAATGTGAAAAAATGGAACACGATAAGGTATTTTAATATCTATTATCCAGAATATGTGTACCATACATCACTTAATGATCCTAATCCACCCCCACTAATGTGATAACCAAAAAATTTCTTTGTTCCGTTTGTTTATAAAATTTACAGTTCCAATTAACATCATTCATGTTGGGTATAGTATATTGATTTGAGAAAAACCCAATATCCTATAATTTTATGAATTTTTATTGGTTCGTGCATTAGTTGAGACCTTATTCTCCTATATTGTTATAATTTTCCTCTTTCAATCTTTTCGTAAATCAAATTTGTAATATCCTCTATTTTAGATAATAATAAATACCTTCTTTGATAATAACTTATGAATGTCTTTAGGTGTTAAAATGTAATTATTTAATAAATATAACATAATAAATGATTTACTTTAGTTAAATAAAGGTAAAATTTCAGTGGTCAATATGGAATATTTTATGGAATACATTTGGTGTGTGGTACGGATATATCATGGGATTATGGTACTTGTAAATCCTCGACACAGAAATAATAAAAATATAAAATAGATTATATTATACACATTACGTTTTTTTAAACAAATTGAAATATCTCTTAAATGGTCTCTCATGTGAGAAATACTAGAACATTGTTACATTAGAGATGACTGTTTTACCCTAGGTGTGATATATATTTTGTTCTACTCATGTCCTTTGTAAAGTTACACAAGAGGTTAACATATTTATTGTTATTTTTATGTATTTTTTAAAAAAATTAAATAACTCTCAAATGGTGCATCATATGAGAAATATAAGACCAATATTAGGTTTGGGATGAAGGTTTTACCCTAATAAAAACATACCTTTTGGAAATTGGTAATTTTCATCCGAGGGTAATTTATATTTAAAATAATAATATCTTTTTAATTTTTTAATATATTTATTTCATTTTTTATTTTTCCATTATTTATAATTTTTTCCATGAACCCCTACATTCAAAAAATGTTTCATCACATGGCCTTTCAAAAAAACTGTAAAATCATTCATGTTACACCCATTTATACTTACCTACACCTTAATGGAATTAATATAATGACTCTATCACCATGATTTAGAAGAAATGGAAGACTAAATAAGGGTTTTAACTTTAGGAATTTCAAATTGTGGAATTAATATACAACATGGGTTTTTGAAATAACCAAATTACTTCATCCACATTTTGGGAGATCATGTATACTTAGGGAGACCTTAGATCCCTATTTTTTATGGTAGGAAGTACTCTATCTATGTTCTAGCATCTATATTCAGGTGCATATCAACTAATTTGTTTTTATAGTGCACTACATGAGGGAGAAAGGGGTTAGTTTTGATTTATTAATTTATTTTTTACATTTTGATTATTCCTTCCCAAAATTATGAAAAAAATAATTTATTATAATAAAAGATGATAAGCAACTAATTATAAAGGGATAATTATTTAAAATTTTCAGAAATATTTGTACATTGATTATTATTATAGATAATATTAAATTCTCAAATGACGATTTCATGGATTTTTTCAAGATATATTTTTTCCATTCATAGATGATAAATATTTTGAATTATCAAATGGTAATTATTAAAATAATCAAATTATTATTGGTATTTTATAAAAGAATAATTATTAATATTAAAAATTGATAATTTTGAGATTATAAAATGATAAATTATGTGATATTATCAAATTTTAAAAGCAAAAAATTAATAACTAAAAATTCCATTGAATGATAATATTAAACTATTTGATAAATTATCAAAAAATAATTTTAAATGGATAATTTATCTTAAATAATAAAATAAATAATTATAATAGAATAATTTATGAGAAATAATCAATGTGATAATTATAAAAGGATTATTTTTAATAAACTATCAAAATATATTCACCCCTGAGCATACTTTTGTGAGAAAATATGATGGACATAAACTAATATTCATAAATTATCTTAAGGAGAATAATTATTATGATTTGTGATATAATATTTCATCTAGAAATAAAATTTCTATATTTACTTCTAGGTTCCCTTGATGTGCATTGAGTGGCTATTTGATAAAAACTGTGATAATAAGTTTGTAAGAAGGTGTTATTGACTATTGAACATTCCACTCAAGCTATGGAACCAAAATAAGATTTTTTATAATCGATGTTCAGATTGAAAACTTTAATATGGGATGTTTCTTATATTAATTGGATCTCATTTTCACACATTTTCAGTCATGATTTATTTTTTTCAAATTTATACCATAATTTATTTTGATCACTTTTGGGTGCATCTATATTCCATGAGACCCTTTATTATTTGATGAGGGATATTAGTGTGTAAGTTTCATGTTGGAGTGTTATCACATGGTGTTTTCCTAATATATACTCAACATGATATATTTCTTTATTCCTATTTTTTTCAAACCATATATTTGTATTGCCATTTCCTTGGAGGTTATATTTTTGTACTTGAGATAAGTGGACCGTTGTGAAAAAATCCCCTAAATGGAGAGGGTTCTTCATATCAACAATGTAGATGAGGGATCTGATCACATGTTGGATTTATGAGGTGTCCACAGTGTTGTATCAATAGTTTCTTGATGTTTCATTGACATTATAATTTTCATTAACCACATGAAAGCCTCTTCAATGTGAGTACAAGATATTCTCACCTAGAATTCCATGGTAACATAGTCCACTTAATGGATATATGATTCCAGGTATCATCTCCATGAAACCATGAGGGAATGGTACAAGGGTCGATTTAATTATTCCAACTCATTATGTTATCTTCTGGTATGGATTCCAAGAAATTATAGTGAGGGGTTTTGTATTTTAGTCAATTCAAAAAAGTTGATTTTTTTATTATTGGTTTATCCCTGTTACACATTTATATTTATTGGAACTTACAATTATACATGACCAAATAAAATAATGATGCATTAGTGGTGTTATATTGAGTAATGTACTCACACCCAACTCATGCATTTCTTTGCACTTATAGATTTCATGAGAGTCACATGAAAGGGAGAGGGCCCATTGGTGTATGGATGAGAAGTAATTTATGGGGATATAGGTGGTTGAGGATGAGTTTCCAATGGACTTCTAGTTCCAATTTATTTATTCATATATATTTTTTATTTTGGATGAGATTTCAATATTGGTAGCACTTTATTGGGATTAACTAAAACCAATTTACATTTCATCATGATTACTATGATTATTTATTATATTTTCTATTATTTATTATTTATTTCATGATATAATACTGAGTTTATAGTCTCCTCATTGATAGGTTTAGATCCATGTTACGTGTTTGTAAATAGATACATATGAGGAAGCATGCATGAGGTCATGTGACCATCTAGACAAGACCTAGTGGTTTGGGATGGGATGCCTCAAAATGGTATTAGAGGATCAAGATTCAATAACATTTTTTACTATTTTAATTTGATAGAACTTGATTTGTATGAGATATAAAATTTTGGACTCAATAAATATAAATGTGATAATTCCTGAATGGATCTGTATTGTGGATCTTCGAATGTCCAAATAAGTGGGACAATGTTTTTATGTTACCATTGATTAAATTAAATTGGTTGATTCATATGATGCTGATATGGGATATATAAAATTTCAGGTGAATTGAAGCATCATGATTTGGAATAAAGTTTAAAATTCAATATATATAATTGTTTTTTATGGGATTAGAGTTCTTAAGAAAATATAATGATTTTTCAAATCAGTTCAGAATAGATTATCCTTATGTTCTATATATATATACATGTACATGTGATATGACATTATTTGAATTAATTATTCGAACATATAAGGTTTTTTATTATATATATAATGAATGTAACTAATGTGTCGAATATAAAAACCATGGTCAGTTCTATGAGTTTGTACATTGGGATATGGGTAGACTTCAAGAAAAATATTATCTGATCTCATATATTTTCTCAAATATTCCCTAATCAAAATGTTCATTGTGTTATAGAAGGTGAGTTAAAGGTGTTTCATTGGACCGCCAACTATGAATTATTATCATTTGTATTTCCCAACAACATAAATTGTGGAAGAAGTGATGGTTCCTTATTAGAAACCACTAAGATCCATGGTTGACTACACTAAGGATTCCATGTTCTTGTATACTCAAGCATTCTGGGACACACGGGGACAAAATGATATTGATTATTGGGTTTATGTAGTTAAAGGTATCCAAAACCTCTTTGATACTCCAAAATAATGAAAGTATAATTTGGAAACAATAATTTTATAGGGATATAGCACGTGTTGGCGGGGTGTTATGGGAAATTCTAGAAAATTTGAGGTTCTCACTTAGGGGGCCTTCAAGGTCCATTTTTTTGTGTTTTCAGAAATATTATCATGATATATCTAGAGTAGGAGTTTATGGAGATTAATTATGGCCCCACGAAAGTAACACCATTCTCTGCCATATTTATTGAAACCCTATTTTTTGCACCACTTATGTCTAGTAGTGAGGCCTAGAATGATAAGATGTGTGAAATTAGACAACAAAAATACCATAGAAAGTTCTTAAATAAATTTTAACAAAAATCATACCTATAGGATTAGTGTAATTACCTGACCACTATTTGTATTATTGAGGATGTATTAAAGGATCATATTTTCTTTCTATTCACTACTTATACAGTTGGAAAATCCGTGGTTTAAATCAATAACTCCAAATATGGTTGGAAGATAGAGGCATGGAAAAGAGTAATGTAGTAGCATTAAAGTGTAATATATTTTAGTCTCTTATACAATATATGGTGTGAACTATTATTAATTAAAAATTGAAATTTTAGAAACTACATTCGGGTGTTCAAATATACCCATTGCGAGTGACACAAATGTAGTAGGAAAATACACACCAGTAATTTTTGTGCCTAAGCTTCATCTAGTAGGGGGATATAGATATGGCCACGGAGTCGATAGTCTAGTTAGGGACCTCATTAGATGATGCATACTTATTAATTGATTGCATAATGTAGATAAGCCCATATAAGTTGTGTATTATGGATTTATGAAGTGGATCAGATTCCGACAGATGGTAGTGAGGAACAATCGACCAATTATGGTACGGTTTTGATCATTTACAATATATATACTCCATTTTATTATACTAATACTTTATATTCATTATTATATGCACATTTATATGTTTTACATGACATAAAATTTATGTTTTTCTTTGAGTTATTCTCTCATGATACACCATTTTACATGAAATTATACATCCTTCACTAATTCCTAGAGTGTTTACTAGTCATTGTTGGCAATAGAAATCTATAGGAATTCATTATTTTGGAGATGAAAATATTATATGTCATTCAAATATTTTATTTGATGAACAAATTTTGAGATTAGAATGATTTTTCTCATAGAAATGTTTCATTTACCACTATAATGGTAGAGATGTCCATGATTAATTGGGAGTGGGAACAAGGAGAAGGAATTGTTAGACCAGACATGATCCAACTCAAGAAAATCACAATCCAGATTGAAGGATTGTCTATTTATACTAGATCAATGGTATTCCCTTCATCTTTTCTATTATTCATGGATATATATTTGGATGTATTTCTAGATGGGCTCATAGGACACCCTCTTGAAAGAGATGTTTTCATTTAGTTTGACTCATTCCAGGTGCACAAACCATTTCAATACCCATGTCGTATGAATAAAACTGAACATATTGGCAAAAATTTACACATAAAAGACCTTGATAGGAAGGTGTTTATCTAACACAGTACATACCTTTCTGGGTCACCTATTTTTTTAGTATTAAGTGGGAAAATAATCATCATTTTTCAGTGGTTATGGGATGATGAACTTGGTGATAGTGAAGAATCAATATCTATTTCCCAGGATGATGATCTATTAAATTTTCTATGTGGATCCACTTTTTTCTCACAAATTGATCTTAGATTAGGATATCACTAGTTATGATTTTTGGAGTGGTGAATTACGAATATGGTGTTTAATAGTAGGTATAGATTGTATGATTACTTTGTAATGTAGTTCGGGCTGAAAAATATGTAGAAAGTGTTCATATCTATAATAAAAAATAACATTATTCCATACATAGACTCAATCATAATAGTTTTCCTTGATGATATTCTCATCTACTCAACAAGACACGATGCAATGTGGTAGGAACCTAGAAAAATTCATCAGTATTCTTCAAGAACATAGTATTTATCTCATGATATTGAAATTTAAAATCTTAATTCAATATGTTATGTAACTTGGATATTTCTTGCCTTAGGTAGGTATATCTGTATACCCATAAAAGTGGGGTTAGTGACATCTTTGACACATCCTTAAATTGGGTTTGAGATTAGAATCATTCTCGGGTTATTAGGATATTATAGATGGTTTATAAATGAAATCTCACAACTATCAGCACCCATGAAAGAACTAACTACGATGTAAATGATGTTCTTGGGTTCATACTAATGTAAATACGTGAACCTTGTTTTGAATAGAAATATGGCGACCAATCCATTAATGACACTCCATGAGACTGATATTGTTTATTATTTTTATTATGAATCATTAAGTGTTAGTATGGGAGTGGTGTTAATAAATATAGAGTATATAGTATCTTATGTGTCTAAAAATCTATGAAAACCTGAGAGGAACTACAAATCACATTGATTTTAGATGGAAATCATTTTACACACTCTGATGTCAGGGAAACACAATCACTATGGTGAGATATTTATTGTTTATATAGGCAAAAAATGATTATATATTCTCCATAACACAAAGAGACATAAATATAATGAATTGTTTCTAGGTTAATTATCTATAGATGTTTGATTATAAGATGAAATATACACCTTTAAAAGGTAATGTCATTTCATATTCTCTTGCCTATAAGAAACATTCTGAGGAGGTTGGTGAGTTCACTTTAGTGGAGAAGTATACCTTGATGGGAATATTAGCTGAATAGATGGTAGATGTAAAGGATGATCCAGGATCTATAAATTTTTTTTGTTTCATGATTACAACTTTCCTTGTGTTATGATCAAAGGCATTTCAGTATTTATAACTTTATTTTTCTATGATGATAGAGTATCTAGTAGTTGGAGACCCAATAGTGGATAGACCTTCAGTGAAAAATATTTTATCACGGTATAGAAGAGAATGGTAGTCACAAAATCTATCACAGAGTATATGATGATATATTACCTTTCCACCATATGGGTATTATATATTAGTGAAAACAAGAAGTATCATGAATTCAATTTTCATTTTTGGCATCTTGGAATAAAGAGGAACGTTGTTGAATTTGTCTCCCGATGCCTTACCTTTCAGATGGTGAAGTCCAAGAACCATTGTCCTGGTGGGTTGTTATAGCCTTGCATGATACATAATTCTAATTTAGAATACATTATAATGGAATTTGTGAGGATATTACATAGGACACTGTGGATTCATGAATTTGTCGGTGATGTTTTTGTTCAACTAAAAAATACTACTCACTTCTAACCAATTAGAGAGACCCACTTGATGCATGACCTATGAAGGATCTATGTTGAATATATTAAACACTTCTTTCGAGTAACCTTGATATTTTTTCATATAGAATCCAAATATTATATGGTGATTTGATAATTTCTTGAATAATTACCTATGGGATCATATGATATTGTTCATAGTGTAGAATCCTATGTCCTATGGATAGTCCGAACAGACTACATGATTATTGGAGGATATGCTATGAGCATGCATTTTAAACATCAGTGGAATGTTGTTGGATCACCTAGTTAGGATTTTGTTTCCAAACAATAATAGTTAATAGGATTCTATTTCAATGAAACCTTATGAGGTAGTTTACGGGAGGAAATTTCACTCACCACTCTGTTGGTATTGCATAAGTGTGGTAGTAGTGTTTAGAACCATTACAAATTTGGAAACATCTGAGAGATTGTAGGTAATTTAAAATAGTTATATCACTTATCTTAGAAGAAAAATAATTTATGTTGACCGTTATTGGAGAACCATTGATTTCACTATTTGATTATTGGTTTTTTAGGAGTGCATCAATTGTTAGGTCATAAATGTCTGAGGAAATAGTGTAGAATAACACATCATTTTATTGGACCCTTTGACATCAAAGAGTATATAGGGGTTGTTGTGTACCATATGGACCTCCTTTCCCACCATTGAGTTTTTCATGGAATGTTCCATGTTTCACAACTTCATAGGTAATTTCCTGATGTTGTGTATGTTGGTGATAGCAAGAACATTGTGTTGGATACTGATCCAACTTATGGGGTTCATTTGGTGTGGATCGTTATCCAGAGAAAGAAGGTGTTTCAAGGAAATATATTACCAGTAGTATGGATTTGGTGATGCATGGATGATTCCTTGAAGACAAGAGGGAGAGATAGTCATATTTTCGAACATAGTATTATAAGCATTTCATGAAAGAATGCTAGAGTTACTTTTCAGGTATGGGAAGTTGTTATAATGTGAGAATTGTAACATCCCCCATTTTAGATGATGATAAAATCGATTTTTGTCGATAACCTTTATGTATTTTTATGTTAAATAATATGTAATATTTTAATAAATATCAGATGAAAAATACTTAATGTTTTTTGTAATGGTAAAATCCATGTTGACACCTTCTAATATTCATTTAAATATTTTTATAGTGAGATGCTAATATAGAATGGGATTTCAGATACTATAGAACCATGATGTTCAAGGACTAAAAATATTAAAAATATTATTTTATGCAGACATGATTGTTCATTCAAAATTAAATGGAAATATATCCCAAATGGTGTCTCATATGTGAATTTTTAACCCACTATTAGACTAGGTATGAATGGTTTTCCCATGTATCATTATAATACATGCACGCATCGAACATTTGGTAATATTTTACAAGTTGTTAGTTTGTATAATATTTTTATCATATATTTTTTCATAAAATAATTGATTTTCTCTCAATAGGTGCATTGTATGAGTAATATGTAACCATAGTTAGGTATAGGATTTCGGAGTTTTCCATTTGCATGGCATGGTTTCTTTTCTGAATTTGGTGTTTTTATATGAGAGTATTATATTTTAGAAAATTTTAATATATTATTTTTCTTTTAATATATTAATTGTGATTATTTATTTTTCCCTTATTTTTCATCTTATCCACGTACCCCACTCGTAAGAAATTCATCTTCATGTGTCCCTTAATAAAAACCATAAAATCAAGATGGTTTCACCCGTTAAACATACCAACACCATAATAAGATGAATTTAGTGACTTAGTCATCAAGAATTAGATGAAATATTAGATTAAATCATAGTTTTAAATTTTGGAATTAGGATTTAGTGTATGAATAGACGGCATGAATTTTTGAAATTACCGAATAACTTAATCTTCGATTCAAAAGATCCTATCGATTTAGGTTTACCGCTGATCTCTCCTGAAGGTGGTTGGTATGACTCTATTGATGTTCTTAATTATATATTTATGCATTTCACAGTTAATGTGTTTTTCTCATCTGTTTTTGAAGGGCGTATAGGTTTTTTTAAATTTTTAATTTAACTTTTTTTCATCCCAAAATTCTGGGAAATTGATTTATTAGAATAAAGGATGATAAACCCTGAATGGTCAAGTGATAATTTATTATATTTTTTTGTATGATTTTTTCATTGCATATTATTACAAATAAACCTAAATTATCAAATTATAATTTCAATTATATTTCAATAGATAATTTATTAAATTTATAAAAGATAATTAATTTGAATTAAAAAATCATAATTATTAAAATCATCAAATGATAATTCTGTAATTATAAATGGATAATAATTAAAATATCATGTGATTGTTCATGATTTTCTTCGTTAAATTTAGTGAAATTGTCTAATGATATCAAAGGTTGAATTATCAACATACAGTTTCATTGCATTATCAAAGGATAAGTTATAAAAATAAACATTATAAAAATTATCAAATAATAGTTATAGATGGATAATTCATGAAAAATTATAAAAGGGGATATTATCAAATGATAAATTTTGAAAATTTTCAAATTGATGATTATAAAAGGATAATTTATAATAAAAGATCAAAAAATATTTATTCTTGAGGAAAATATTTTGAGTGCATATGTTGGTAATGAATGATAATTCATACATTATTTAGGAGAGGGAATGTATTATCACTTGTGATATTTTATTTATTTTTGAAATAAAATATGTGGTTTTGCTTCATGGAACCCTTGATGTGCAATGAAATTTGATATAAATAAAATACTATATTAAGGATGTAAGGAGGCGTACTTGACTATTTATGGTTCTAATCCGACTATCAAACCACATTTTGTGGTTTATATTTGATTTTCGAATCAATAACATTGTGATAAGAAGTTCTTTATCTTTGTGGGATCTCGTTTAAACATGTTTTAATACATGATTTATGTGTTTTTTAACTGATATGATTTTGTATTGTGATCTTGTGTGGGAGAATTTGTATGCCACGAGACCCATTGTGATTCAATGAGTGATATTAGTGTTTCCATTTCCATTTTCCATAATGATATGTTTTCTACTATATACTCATGATTAAATATTATGCCACACCTACTTGTGTTCTCACCCTATATGTGTGTTACCATTTCATTGAAGGATTTTATTTTTTATTTGAGTCAAGTGGGTAGTTGTGAAAATTTATCTCATTGAGTTTAAAATAACATACTGGTGAGGATGGTTAGAGGGACCTAAGAACATGGTTGAGGTGTGATGTATCCCTGGTTTTCTGTCTATAGTTTCTTAAGCTATCCATAATTTTACAATTTCTATCAACCATTTGATAGAATAGTTGATTAATGTACTGGATATTCTTATCTAGAAGAACTATGTGTAATTATACTCTTGAGGGTTATATAATTCCATGTAATATATCCATGAAATATTTTTGTATGCATTATAGGGTTTGTTCTGATTCTTCCAACTCATTCTATAATCTTATGTGATGGTGCCAAAATGGTGTAGCCTTGGGTTTTGGAATCTTGGTAAATGCAAAAACACCTGGTTTTATATTTTTTATGACTCCTACACAATTATCATTATTGTAATACACATTTTACATGATCACAATAGGTAAAGATGCATTGTGGTTTCCTACTAAATCTTGTACTCAAACCCCACACTATATTTTCAGTTACCTTATAAAATTATTAAGATAACCAATGGGGGAAGTTCCTATTGGTGTTTCTATAAGAATAGAAGCATGGGTTTGGTGGTGTTCGAGGATGAGTTTCCAATTGAACTATAGTTTCTTTTTATTTATTCATCTGCTTTATTTTTTAGACAGGATTTCCACATTGGGAGATTCTTATTCTCATGACATGTGTGCCATTTACTTTTCAATATGATTACTATAATTATGTAATATATTGTTTATTTTGTATTATTTTTTATTTAAAATGATATTATGGGTCAAATATCCCAATTTATGTTGTTATAAAATCACTAATAGTTAGTGACCTCCTGTGTATAAGGAGGCCAACATAAAGATATGTGAACTTCATGAGTATAAATAGTGGTCCTATTTGGGACACTACAACAGGATTTATGGCCAACTTGATCAAATTTAAATCATCTTTGTGATATTATTAGGATATATTCTTGGGATTATATCCCTCATTCATTGCATGTAGTGTACATAACTCTCTCTCCCCACCATAAATTTTTTCAAATGAGTAAATATGAATCAATTTTATCTCAGTAATATTGAGAAATTCTTATTTCCATGATTTCATAATGTAAAAATAGAACAATAAAATTATATATACTTATTTTAATTACTGTTATTTCCTTGTGAATATAAGGTTTAGGTCACTAAGAGTCGTTCATTTATTCTTTTTAGGTCAATAATAAAATAAGGGAGTACCTTATGGGAGTCTTGAAATTAGACTTATAGATTCTATTAGATTAATCATAATTTTATTTAATCTCTAGAAGTTAACCCATAATTTGTATAAGTATATTTTATCGCAAATATTCAGGGAAAAATATTTTTTTGAACTACCCTAATTCTACACAGTCTACTCCCACTTTTTTAGTCGTATTTTTATTTAGAGTAAACCATTGGATAAACTCACAATCAAAATGAAAAATTACTAAATTAGACATAACATTTTATAATAACAAGAGGAAAGAAAATTTGAATTCCATCACATGAATCCAGTACACCATTGTTAGGGGATTGGAAAATAAATTGGAGGTGGGTGGATGTTGTCGCAATAAAGGGTGTAAAAACAAGTTCTCCTTCTATAGTGTTTCTCGAAGAACCCAAAAAAAATCATTACTATCAACATCATGGAATAGTATACTAAGAATCATAATAAAATTATATACTCCTCCAATATATTTTGGTTACTATTTTGTGCAAGCACTATATTTCCCATTACACCTGATCATATCTATATATATTCATCTTCAAACCAATAAAAATTTAAGAAAATATATTGTTAATGATATGTAATAAAAAAATTAAAAATAACCACAAAAAGGGAAAATCATAAATTAAATATATATCATAACATTAAATTTTATTTTTTTCAATCTTGGTTATTCATTGAATATTTATTAATTGGTTTTCTAGCCATACTATAAACATGGTCATTGACTCATTCATTGTGGTCCATAATGTACATGTGAATCACTAAATCACATCATAAGGTAGTCTAAAACCAAGTTTTCAGTTATGAATATTTTTAAAGAGTCAATTCATGATTTATTTGATACCAAATAATACCCTTATATTATTAATTTCACTAGGTAAATCTGTTCTAGTTCGTACATTTACCTGTAGTATACCAATAATTATTTTAATATCAGGAAAACCACACAGTCTATAATTTAGATAAATTTAATGGATTTATACTCTACATAGTAATATTCTTATGGTTTTACTAAATTTACACATTTAAATCCTAAAAATAACTATAATAATCCAAAAATTGACCTATCCATGCTCTAATACCAATGGATCATCCCCTAACCCACACTCCAAAATCTGATACTAAAAATAATAACATTACAAAAAAAAATTTGAAACAATATGACACAATTCAAGGAAAAATTATATTCATTCTAAATAATTTATATAAGTGAATCATTATATCTCATAATAATCATGACATCCAAAAAAATCAAAGTTTTATTGTCCTTGTGGATCACCTATAATATAATCTTATTTGATGACACCTATAAACATTTCTCCATAAAAGACCCATAAAAACTATCTTCTTGATAGCTCATTAATTATACTCATTTTCAAATCCTGATGAATGGAAAAATAAGAAATGAGTGATCTTTAAGTCATGGTATGTGAAAAACCTATCATTATTTCAACAATGTTTGGATCAAAACAATATGATAAAACATGATCATTTGTGAAATTTCATATTAAAGATAAAATGTAATATTAATATTTTTGGATAATTAATGATTGATTAATAGAAAATCACAAATGAATAAATATATACATATGAATAAGAGTGTGTGATAATAAGAAAGAGATATGGAGAATAATTATTTTCATATAAAAGATTAATGTGTCACTATAATAAAATAATAATCACAATTTTTCGGATTAGTTATCATAAAATTTTTACAATTGTGAATTATGTATGAAAACATATTTCCCCTGGTCATCTCATGAGATGTGAAGCATTTCCCAATATGTTAGAGGATTATATAGGAAACACCCATCATTTTATAATCATCAATACATGTCAGTTCCTCACAAAAATTATAATTAATTTCATGGTAAGGTACCCATGGAACGAAAACGAGTTTCAAAACATTTCCAAATAGTATATCATAAAATGAATTCATGGCATAGATTAGTTAATAAATAAATAATATGCAAAAAAATTTATTATATAAGAGAATTTATATGGAGATACATGAAACATAACTCAATATATGTTAGATAATTTGGTTTTAAAGAGTAAAAAGGAATCAAAATGTAATAGAATGTGTAGAAAACATTTCACAATATTTTTATATAGAAAAGTAGTTATCAAAAACTTTAGAATAAATACGGTGTGAAGGTTTCAATAAATATTTTTAAAAATTATTTTTCAATAAATCAAAATAAAAAATTCATGAAATTGTTTTGATGGTTTTGAAAATAAATTTGGGAGTGTAAGATAACATGTATGATCTAGAAAAGATAAAGTTTTCAATCATATAATAAATAAAATTATTGAAACACACATTTTAAAAAGGTTAATAAATTATACATTTGGAAATTTTTAATGTTTATTTCTATATTATTAATAATAAAATATATTAGGATGTCGAAATTATAAATGATAAGATTGGTTGGAAGATTAAATATTGATGTCAATGAAAAATGGTCATTTAAAGAGGATGAAAATTATCCAGGCCCACATATGTCTTTATTATGAAATAAATAAATAAATGTAAATCCATATAAAATAATGATAAAATAAATTATAATATCATTATAGAATAGGAGAAAGGACTACTCTAAAACCATAGTCAAAGAGGAATAATCCTAACTCAATAAAAGAGTTTGTGTCACGAAAAATCCATTACATTTTACTTTATAATTTCATGAATGTGAATTTATCACTAGTATAATAAAAATAGACATATTAATAAGAAATTTGAAATCTTTATTCATATATATTAAAATTTGAAATATTTAATTTCAATAATTAATAATTTATGTATTATTTCGTTAGATTTTTATTTCTTCATGATGTGTTTGCAATTTTTTTGTTTTGGGAATGATTTAAATTTCCTATATTGATACACATACACTGAAATCTAGTTCATTCATAGATTGAAAATTTTCTAAGAATAGATAAATTATTGTGATCAATAAATTTCACTTTTTTATTCTCATGATATTTTTAGTCATGATTTGTTTATATAGAACAAAAAACTAGAATGGTTCTATAATTGTTTAGGAAAAAATGTTGAAGTACTAATAATTACTTTTAATTAATATAACTATTATAAAACATTAATAATTAAATATATAATTTTAATTGATTATCTAAATTCGTATCAGCATCCATGTATTGTTGTGATTAAAAAATAATTACATGTTGAGTCAATAAGGTTTCACTAATGACTTTTCCATCCCTTCATTCAAGGGGGAAATGGTTGAGTCATTAAGGTTTCTTTATGACATTACTATTCCTTCTTGTTTTGAAAATCACAAACACCTTATTTCAAGGAAAAACTCTTTTTACCCCTTGTTTTACATCTCTAAAGAAAATTTCCTTCCCTAAATAAATTTACCAAACCTCGTTTCCATTGATTATATCATATTCATTCTAAGTGTAAAATTCAGATTGAGACCAGAACCTCAGAATCATGTAATACATAGATACGAGACATTCTGTTTAAAACTCCGAATTCTGGTTACGAACTCCCATTAAGTTCAATTCCGAATTACGGATACAAACATTCATGAAGTTCAACTCTGAATTCTGGATACGAACATTCATGAAGTTCAACTCCGAATTCTGGTTATGAAATCTCATAATGTTCAACTCCGAATTCTGGATACGAACTCTCATAAAGTTCATCTCTGAATTCTGGATATGAACATTCATGAAGTTCAACTCCAAATTATGCATACGAACATTCATGATGTTCAAATTCGAAATTTTATTATGAACTTATGTAATGTTCGACTATGAATTATGGTTATGAATTCTGATTACGAGTTATGAATATGACCTCTTTTGAGTTCTAACTCAAAATTCTCATTATAAATTCTAATTATGAACTTTTCCATGTTATGACTCTGAGTTCTCTGAATGCCGACTCCGAACTCTTATGAGTTCTGATTCAGAATTCTCAGGAACACCGAATCCGAATATTGTATGTTTAGGTTTTGAAATCCTAGAAAATAGAATCTGAATATCCTTGTACTATAAACTCTGAATTTATTTTAGCTTAGACTTAGAACTCTCATTTACTTACATTCCGAATATTAGTTTTTGGTTAGGATTACACTCATTTTGTTATAAAGAAATGTCGTGCTTTCAGTTATCAACTAACCGTTGATTGAGTGAAACGTGTACAGGTCCCTCCAAAATTCAAGGAACAATATGACCGTTAGAGGAGGGAGCCGACCGTTGAAGCCACACCTATAAATAAGAGATCATTTGAAAAGAGAAACATAACTTACACTGAACTATAAAAACTGTTCCTAAATGCTATTGAAGTGATTTCTAGAGAGATAGACTCTTATAAACTCTCAGAATTCATGCAGAAGGTTTTGAACTGCTCATTTAAACATTGCTTTGTGCATATTTTCTTAGTGTAGAGGTTTGTTTTCTTTAAAATTAGAGACTTCGGGTTGTGAAGTCAGAGGTGCCGATTTCCTTATAAATCGAGGGTTTGTGGGGATAATAAGACAGATACCTAACTTCGGATTGAGGGCTTACCTAGGTTTGGGTAAGATAGACTTTTTTGAAAGTATAAATCAAGGGACCTCTTATACAGGGTTGTTGGATACCCTCCTCTTTGGGATAAAAGAGTTTATACTTGTTACCTGTAGTTTTACTACTTTTTTTTCGCTGCATTTATATTGTTGAGGAAAGTATAAATTTATTATACTTACTTATACTTGTACTCTATTTTAGTTAGATTCTATATACTTTAAGGTAGAATCTCATTTATTGTAAACTTTTTTTAAGTTTCATTCCCGGAATCACTTTTTTTGAATCAAGCAAGTTATTAGAACTTAGAGGTGTTGTGAATTTTGTTATCTATAAAAGTTTCAAAGGAAGTTTTTAGAGAATAAAATTCACCCCCCCCCCCCTTGTAATTTTATCTCATTTTACTATTTGATCCTACATTTGGTATTAGAGAGTATATCATACTCAGACATAGCATTTCAATAATTGGTATCAGATGATTGGTTAACTTTGAAATAATCTCACGATTATATTCAGAAGAGACTTCTTGGAATTGATTTTCTCGTAATCATATTTTCTGGATTCATACTTTTTCAGATTCTATTTCTCGGAATCACATAGTTCGGATTCATTTTTTATTAGAGATAATATTTCTCTATATTTTCCTTTCTTAGGATAGTTTCCTTGTTTACAAACTCTTACTACTAACAAGTTTGTGTGCCAATTATTTTCATAAGGTTGGCAGGTTTAAATGTTTGTTCAATTGATAATCTAAATCCTACTAGACCTTCTATTTTTGATGGAAATGATTATGAGTACTGGAGAGATAGGATGAAGAATTTCATTATCAATAATGTAGTTGATAACTAGCTAATGTTTACTGGAGATTATAAGATTACGGATAAGTAATTGAGAACCTTTATGAATCAGGAGAAATTAGAATATCAAACAAACTTTAGAGTAAAAAATACATTGTTATGTTCCATGACCAGGAACATCTATAGTAAAATATCATCGTGTGAAGATGAAAACAGTATCTGGAAGAAACTTGAAGTTACACATTTTGGTACATCTAATGTCATAAGGACTATAATTGCTATGTTGAGAGCTGAATACCATGGATTTAACATTCCTTATAGAGAACCTATATGTAAAGTACAACAAAGGTTTATGACTATCGTGAATAGATTGAAATCTATGTGAGAAAATAGTTTTGATGATGAGGCTCTTGAAGATAAAATCATAGATATCATGCCAAATGAATGGGAGTCCAAGAGGAAAGCTATTGATGAAAACAAGAAAGTCACCCAGATTTCCTTAGATGAGTTGTTTGGAACTCTTCTTCAGTATGAAACTGGAATGAAGAGAGATGCAAAAAAATTTAAGAAGAATAATGGGAATGGAGGAGTTTCTTTTATGACCACCTCTAAACAAATTAAAGAGAAGACCCCAGAAATATTAACTAGATCAAAGATAAATAAAGTCATTCTTCAGTAAGAATCTGGTGACATAGAAAAGTCAGAGAATGAATTAGCTAATCTTGCTCGGATAATGACCAAGATTGTTTCTTAGAAAAACCATCATAATAAGTACATGATTAAATACTATAGAGATAAGAAAGATGAAGAAGTTACATGTTATGAATGTATAGGAACAGGTCATATCATACCTGATTTCCATTTGTTAAAAAAGAAGGAGAATAAGGAAAGGAATTCAAAAAGGAAAAATAAGAAATTATATCGATTAAAGCACAAGAAACATCATAAAGAAAATGATACTTGTAGTTTTAGATGTGTATAATCTTTGGAAAGTGAATATTCTGAATATGATTCATTATAACAGAATAATATAGGATTCGTTACTACTACTTATTTACGTAATACATGTCTTATGGCCAAGGTACGCTTGCCGAGGCTTTAACAAATTTATCTCTTGATAGGAATTACTATTCTGAAAATAGTACTTCTAATGAAGATACTTCATCCTCAGAAAATGAAGAACCTTCATATGAATAAGTCTATAGATTTTCCAAGTTAATTGAAGCAAAAAATTGTAAAATTTATAAGAAATTATACAAGGTAAATACTAGGGAAGAAATTATTACAAAAGAGATTTCAGATCATTCTGGAGATCTTGGATATAAAGAAGAGATTTTGGAAAAACATTCTAAAGTACTTGAGAAAGAAAATTTTTTCAAGGAAGAACTTTCTAAAGATCATAAGAATGCTATTTTAAAGATAAAAGTTTTTGAGGAAAAATATAACTCTATGGAAATGATTCCTTAGGATATGAATTTAGTCATGAGACAGAAATCCAAAATACTTTCTCTTAAGAAGCTTCTTCCAAACATTACCTTTGGGAAGGAAACTTTTGAAAAATGTATTCTCAAATTAAACCTCATGGAAACACTATTGGAGTAGGTTATACACACCAAAAAACGGTTTTCAAAAACAACTATTTTGTTCCTTCTAAAGCCCCTTTTTTCACTAAATGTCAATGTGGTGGGAATTGGAAGAAAAATTGCTCTTTGAATAAATTTCAATCTCTTGGGTTTCATACAACTTATTGTTCTAAACAAATGTGGATACCCAAAATTTTGTTGTCTAAAAATTCCAGATCCAATAAATTTTGGATTCCGAAGACCTAAATTTTTCTTATTTTCAGGAAAATAGAAAAGGTACCAATAGAAATATGTGGTACATGGATAGTGAATGTTCCAGGAATATGAATGTTAACAAAAACTATTTTGAAATGATTATCTAGACGAAAGGAGGAAACGTAACATTTGGAGATAATTCTCAAGGAGAAATTATTGGTATAGGTAACATTATTATTCTTGGAAAAACATTGATTTCAAATTTTTTATTTTCTAAGGGTATTATGCACAATCTCATTAGCATATGACAATTATGTGATGAAGGCTACCTTTTGAATTTTAGGAATGAAAAATTCTTAGTACACAATTCCAAGTAAGTGTTTATTCATTCTACCCATAGGCAAGAGAATGTTTACACACTAAATTTAGAAAACCATTGGAGCCACGGCATACCTTTCCTTGGTTCAATGGAAGTCATTCTTGGTTGTGGAATATAATTTTAGGACATTGTAACCTTAGGAACTTATGTAATCTTTTTACAAAAGGAATAATTAAGGATCTAACGGATCTTAGATTTGATTCTTCAAAAGTCTGTGATCCTAGAAAATATGGCAAGAAACATGAATAAATTTTTAAATCAGTCAGTGAAGTCTCAAATACTGATGCATTACAGCTAGTGCATATGTATCGTTTTGGTCTTATACAAACTGGAAGAATTGGGGGCAAGTATTATGTATTTTTCTTGGTAGATGATTACACTAGATTTACATGGGTCTATTTTCTAGCAAAGAAATCTGAAGATTTTTCTTATTTCAAAAGTTTTAGAGCCCAAGTCAAATATGAGAAAAACCTTCCATTGAAAACTATTCATAGTAATCATGGAGGAGAAATTTAAAACTTAGATTTTGAAACTTTTGTAGTAGAAAAGGTATTACTCACAATTTCTCAGCACCTAGAACAGTTCAACAAAATGGTGTTGTTGAATGATGAAATAGAATTCTTCAAGAGATAACTAGAACCATTTTGAGTGAGTATTCTGTATCAAAAAATTTGTGGGCTGAATATTTAAGTACTTATTGTTATACTATTAATCGTGTTTTGATTATAACTTTTCTTAATAAAACTCCTTTTGAGATATGGAATGGTAGAAAACCGAGACTTTCATACTTTTAGGTTTTTGGATGAAAGGTATTCATTCTGAATACTAAATATAATCTACATAAATTCTCACCAAAATATGATGAAGGAATTTTCTTAGGCTAATCCACAACTTCTAAGACTTATAGAGTTTTCAAAAAAAACACTTGCACTGTTGAAGAGACAGTATATGTGAAATTTGATGAAACTGATCCTTTTGTTTTTTAACAACCCCAACCTACATCCTCGAATGTGTTTTCAAAAACTGATTATCTACCTTTGATAGAAGATCCATCCGATAAGGAAAATGTTCATTAAGATACATCTGAAACATTTACCCCAGAATATTTTGTACCCTATATTGATGAAATGTTTTTAAAAAACCCAAATCAGTCATTTCTAAAGAATCATCCTACTGATAGTATCATTAGTGATGTGAATCAACCCTTAAGGACTAGAAGTTATTTAAGAAATGAAGTATATCATCTTGCATTCCTTTCCTAATTAGAACCAAAAATCACTCATGAATCTTTAGGTGATGATGATTGGATTAAATCCATGCAAGATGAACTAAATGGATTTGAAAGGAGTAAAGTCCGGACCTTGGTTGAAAGACCTAAGGAAACTTCTGTTATTGGAGTAAAATGGGTCTTCAGAAATTATTGTGATGAAAGTGGAATCATTGTAGGAAATAAAGCTAGATTAGTTGCTAAAGTCTATAATCAAAAAGAAGGAATAGACTATGAAGAATCCTATTCTCCAGTAGCTAGACTTGAATCTATTCATTTTTTACTTTCCCTTGCAGCATTCTTCAATTTCAATCTTTTTCAAATGGATGTCAAATGTTATTTTCTTAACGGTTATGTTCAAGAGGAATGTTTTGTTGAACAACCTCCTGGCTTTGAAGATAAAAAAATCATGATCATGTTTTTAGACTTACCAAAGATTTGTATAGCCTTAAACAGGCCCCTCGAGCTTGGTATTATAGACTTATATGATTTTTGATTCAAAATAACTATGTTAAGGGAAATGAAAATCCAACCCTTTTTATAAATAAAGATAAGAAAAAAAAATTATTGTTCAAATTTATGTTGATGGCATTATATTTGGTTCAACTCAGCAATCATTAACTGATTTGATTGTGGATCCAATGAAATCTGAGTTTGAAAAGAGTATGATGGGTGAGTAAACATTTTTCCTTGGTTTTCAAATCTCTCAAAAACCAGAAGGAATATATATATCCCAATATACTTATATTAAATATCTTCAAATAAATATGGATATGATAACACTAAAAGTATAAGTACTCTCATTGGTACCTCAAACACACTTGATCTTGATGAAGCTAACAAAACAGTAGATCAAACATCTTTTAGAGGATTGATAGGAAGTCTACATTACTTAACAGCTAGTCTTCTAGAATTATTTTTTTCAGTATGATTATGTGCAAGATATCAATCCAATCCTAAGGAATCTCATTTAAAGGAAGTGAAGATAATTTTTCGCTACTTAAAGAAAACCATGGATTTAGGACTATTTTATAATTCTGGAAATGATTTTGTTTTAAAGAGTTTTTTGAATGCTGACTTTGGTGGATGTAGAATTGATAGAAATAGCACATCCAGAACATGTCATTTCATAGGATATTAATTAGATTCTTGGTCTTTCAAGAAGCAAAACTCAGTAGCACTTTCCACTACAGAAGCAGAATATGTAGCAGTTGGAAGTTGTTGTGCTCATGTATTGTGGATGCAACACACACTCACAGATTATGGAATGAGTTTTTCCAAAACACAAATTTTGTGTGATAATACAAGTTTCATTTCCCATAATAAAAACCTTTAAGATCACTCTCGTGCAAAGCACAATGATATTAAGAATCACTTTCTTAGGTATCACACACAAAAAGTAGATATCATTCTTTAATTCATCGGAACACAAGATCAACTTGCTGATATTTTCACAAAATCATTACCATCCGATAGATTTGAATACATTAAACAGAAGTTAGGAATGATAACCGTAAGGTAATCCTCCTCAATTAACTTTTTGTTTAATATATCTCTTTACAGTAATAAACTCCTTTTCATAGGGGGAGTACATTTGTTATAGTTGGGTTTTCCAGATTTTCATAATGAAAATTTTCGTAGATGGTTTTTCAAATTTTTCGTAAGGAAAATTTTCGTAGTTAGTTTTTCAAATTTTTCGTAATATTTTTTCTCTGAAATTTTTGTAATGAAAATCTTCAGAACTGAAGTTTTCATAAATAAAATCTTTGGACATGATGTTTTCTTAATAAAATTCTTCAGACCTCAAATATTCATAATGGGAATTCTTGAATTTGAAATTTTCATAGTGAAGTTATTTTTTGTATTCATGTTTTTTTTGGAATCCAATGTTTTTCAAGAAGAATATTCCACAGTAAAAAAAATATTCCTAGAAATCCGAAAGGTATGATTCATTATTAATTCTTTCATAATTACTTTTACTTGTTTTTAGTCTCTTTTGTTTTTAAAATTTCTCAGATTCTAGTTTTCTTAAATCTGAATGTTTTATTTTTAAAATCTCAAAAGATCGAATTTAACCAAAAAATTTCCTTGCGACAATTATTTCAACCATCAGATCAAATTTGAAGAATTCTCAGCCATTGGATTCAAATGGGAAGTCCAACCGTCGCTTCATCGCTTA
Organism: Viscum album; assembly: GCA_963277665.1. NCBI lineage: Eukaryota > Viridiplantae > Streptophyta > Magnoliopsida > Santalales > Viscaceae > Viscum > Viscum album. The sequence goes on along the minus strand of OY728119.1, from coordinate 2,109,685,508 downwards.
TATAAAGGGGAACCCGATGGTTGTCCCACATCGGTTTTCAAGCACGTGTGTGCCAAAGATCTACTCTTTTACAAAATCCCATTCTGAATTCTTCAGAAGTGCTATAGTCTGAATGTCTGCAGAAGTCCCTTATTTGGATATGTCTACTATTAAGCCAATTACGGTATGGGAAATATACATGGAGAGGTTAGTCCATCCGAACATCTTTCTTCTTCAAGGAATATGGTAGGAAAAATTGTTCCTTTTATAGTTTTGGGAAGACCTATACACTCTCTTACACCATGGATGTGAGCTTGGTGGGGCTATCATATTAAGGGGAGGTAGAATTTTTCTCCCACAAACTGCCATAGGTTCTAGGTAGTTTCGTTAAGGAAAAGGCTATGGAATTCCTTGGGCTCAAAGATGTAAAGACAACAATGATTTCCCATCTATCTACAAACAATCAGATACTACATTTTTGGGTTCAAGGTCTCATTGTACCGAGGAAGGGTGATAAGGACAGCCTGAAGAAAATTGACAAGTATTTCATGGACTTTTTGGTAAACCTAAGGAAGCTCAACCTCATGTAGCACATATTCATTACGATTGAGAATATCAATAATGGTAATCTGAGAGCTCAGATTATTATGTATCCTGCTTTGCTTTCAAAGCTAATAGTTCGGTGACTAGAATCCTTTAAGATCCCCTAAAGCTCCAAGCCGAGGAATTGCAAGTTGATGCTGATAAGTGAAGACACTCTAAAGAGAATTAAAGTAGGTTTTTCTAAGGATACATGTGAGTTTTATGATCTACATGAGGATGAGGTAGAATCCATTATGAAATATGCTGAAAAATTCAAACCTTCAAAGAAAGTTGGGAAGAAAAGAAAGATAAAGGAAGTGGAAGAAGCAAAGAAATCCCCCAAAGCCAAGGAATCCCTATCTTCACCTCATAAACTCAAGAAGAAAAAAGCCTACCTAGATGAGGTGGTAGCAAACTGGATGGAGGATAAGAAGAATAGAAAAGCATGGGAGCCACAGTTCAGTTTGGATCCTGCTGAGGCTAATGCCTTGAAAGAAAAATCTGCTAATGAGTTAGAGAAGCGGGCTAAAGAGAAGAATCTGAAGAAGAAGATGTCTGAAGAAGAAATTGTCCAATATCTTTTAAATGCCATAGAAATTTCATCCAAGAATATTCCGGTGCCGATGTCTTTTCTGGTAGAATCATTACCTGAGACTCCGGGTAAGAGGTTTATGACTCCATAAAATCCACCAGAATAGAATGAGAAAAAGAAGAAAGCTGCATAAGAAGTTCAAGAAGCTGAGAATAGTGGTGGTTCAGATGATGTAATTAAGAATGTTGAAGATTATCATGATAAGGGAACCCCATCTGAAAATCTTTCACTCTGGAATTCTCATGTCGGATCCTCAAAACTTGTTACTCTCGGAGCTGATGAGAAGGGTGAGGAAGAGGAAGTAAATAAATTTTTAGAGGAAGAAAGTCATAATCATGACATCATTCTTCCTGAAGTTGTTGAGTCTGGTGCTAGAAAAGAGAAATTTGAGGAAGACAGGATTGTCCAATTATCTAAGAGTGAGCATGAATCACCTAATGATGAAACCATTCCGAAAATCCGTAAGGGTAAACAAGTTCTTGATGATACTCTAAAAAAAGATATTCTGAGGAAGAAAGAAGCCAGAGGAACCTCTAAGAGGAAACTGATACAGCTAGAGGAAGAACCATCTCAAAGAAAAATGTCTGATTCGGAGTCATCCGCATTGGTACATGATTTTTTGGTTCAGTCCCTGAAGAAGCTGGTCGATACCATTCCGATTTTTACAGCAATTGAATCCAGATTCTAGATGCTCCAGCACAGTATGAATCAGAAAACAGACTCTATATCCACTGTGATGGAAAAATGTGTTAAGATTGAAGCTCAACACAAAAATTTCCTGATCAACTATGATGCCCACAAAACATCCTGCAAGAATATCACCAAATGGTCTAAGAATATTGTTGAATATATGGAACAAATTTATAATATCCAAGAAGATGACAAGGATGCCTTTAGTACAGAATATGAAAAAATAAAAAATCTTTCAGACAGCTATCAGGAAAAGATAAATCTCGAACAAAATACTCGGATTCAAGAGGTGAAATATCTGAATAGGAGGCTAAGTTAGTTTGTCCAAAGATGGAAAACTGAAAAAGATCTTCGGATTGAAATGGAAGAAAAGATTGTGAAGCAAGGCGAATTGCTGAAATCTCAGGCAGAGGCCCTAAAAGCTCAAGAGGACCGGATCACATCCTTAGAAAAGAAAGCTGAGGAAGATCACAAAGAGCTGAATAAGTTTAAGACCATTGTGAAGAAACTCATTCCCAAGGAAAAAGAAACAAAATAGACAACTCCGATATTTTGTTGTATTTTTTTCCTTGTACTAATTGTTTCAATTGTAATGGAATTATGGTTGTTTGTTTGGATGTCTATAATAATATTTCAGGTACTATATTTTTATTCCATTCCCTCAAACTCTTTTTGTAAATATCAAAGGGGGAGAAGGAAAAATAATTATAAAAGGGAGAAGGAAAAATTTCTATGTAAAGAAGGCATATCCCTAAGTAAGGGGGAGTTTATCAAAGGGGGAGTTCCCATTACAAAGATTTCCATATTCAAATGAAAAATCTCATTCCGGAAATTCATAATACGATCCATTATGTTCTAAAGACTAAAGAGGAGTTAGTCGTATTTACCATTTTTTTAAGTAAAGGGAGATAAGTTTTATTTTCAATGTATAGAATTTTTTTCTAAGACCTTATATTCCTTTTCATAAGGTTTTTTGTGCTTTCCAAAAAGGGATAGATTATTGAGTCAATAAGGTTTTCCTTATGAGTTTTCCATTCCTTTATTCATGGGGGAAAATGTTGAGTCATTATGGTTTATTTGTGACATTACTTTTCCTTCTTATATTGAAAATCACAAACACCTTATTTCAAGGGAAAACTCTTTTTACCCCTTGTTTTACATCTCAAAGGAAAATTTCCTTCCCCAAGGAAATTTATCTTACCCAGATTTCATTGATTATATCATTTTATTTCTAAGTGTAAAATTTGGATTTAGACCAAAACCTCAGAATCATATAATACTTAGATATGAGGCATTCTGTTTAAAACTCTAAATTCTGGTTACGAACTCCCATGAAGTTCAACTCCGAATTATGGATACGAACATTCATGAAGTTCAACTCTGAATTCTGGATACGAACATTCATGAAGTTTAACTCCGAATTCTAGTTATTAACTCTCATAAATTTCAACTCCAAATTCTATATACAAACTCTCATGAAGTTCAACTCTGAATTCTGGATACGAACATTCATGAAGTTCAACTCCGAATTATCGATACGAACATTCAATAATTTCAACTGCAAATTCTGATTATAAACTTATGTAAAGTTCAACTATGAATTCTATTTATGAATTCTTATTATGAGTTCAAAATACAAACTCTTCTAAGTTCTGACTCCAAATTCTCATTAGGAATTCTGATTACAAACTTGTCTAAGATCTGACTCTGAGTTCTCTAAATGTAGACTCCGAACTCTTATGAGTTCTGATACCGAATTCTCATGAACTCTAACTCCGAACATTGTAAGTTCAGGTTCCGAATTCCAAGAAAACAAAATTGGAATATCCTTGTACTATAGACTCCGAATTTATTTCTACTTAGACTCCGAACTCTAATTTACTTACATTCTAAATATTACTTTTTCGTATCTCTTACACCCATTTTCTTATAAAACGATGTCGTGCTTTCAGTTATCAACTAACTGTTGATTGAGGGACACATGTATAGGTCCCTCCAAAATTCAAGGAAAACTATGACTGTTGTAGGAGGGATCCGACCGTAAAATCCACGCCTATAAATATGAGCTCATTTTAAAAGAGCAATATAACTTACACTAAACTTTGACAAATGTGCCTACATGCCGTTGATGTGATTTCTAGAGAGAGAGACTCTTATAAACTCTCAGGCTTCGTGCAGAATGCTTTGAACTACTTGTTCAAACTTTGCTTCATGGAGATTTTCTTAGTGCAGAGGTTTGATTTCCTTAAAATCAGAGACTTCTGGCTGTGAAGCCAGAGGTGCCGATTTCCTTACAAATCGAGGGCTTGCAGGGATAGCTAGATAGATATCGATCTTTGGATTGAGGGCTTACCTGGGTTTGGGTAAAACAGACTTTTTTGAAAGTATAAATAAAGGGACCTCTTATCCAGGGTTGTTGGTTACCATCCTTCTCGGGTTAAAAGATTTTATACTTGTTACATGTTGTTTTACTACTTTGTTTTTCCACTGCATTTGTATTGTTGAGGAAAGTATAACTTTCTTATACTTCCTTATACTTGTACACAGTTTTAGTTTGATTCTATATACTTTAGGGTAGAATCTCATTTGTTGTAAGCTTTTTTATGTTTCATTCCTGGAAATACTTTTATAGAATCAAGAATGTTATTAGAACATAGAGGTTTTGTGAATTTTGTTATCTGTAAAAATTCCAAAGGAAATTTTTTAATGAATACAATTCACCCCCCTCTTCTATTTGTATCTCATTTTACTATTCAATCCAACATTTGGTATTATAAAGTATATCATACTCAAACATACCATCTCAGCATTAAATCCTTCAATATAGGTGGTATCCCTCCCAAACACAAAAATTACATTTACATTTTCCGTTTTCCAAGAGAATGGTTAGAAATGGTTTATATTTTAATAATCATAAAAAAAATATAAATAGAATATTTATTCATTATGTAATAATTTTATATCCTTCCATATATAGATGTTATGAATAATGAAATATGTCTATATATGGAGGTGGTATTTTTCCCATACACATGAATAATGTTCTTATTCTTCTATGGCTGGTTAAAGTGTATAAAATGATTATAAATTTATAAAAAATTTAATTTAATTTATTTAATAATATATGTATAAAATTATTATTATAAGAAAATATTTTTTTGAGATGGAATGATCTTAAAAAATTAATATGTGAATAATACTCACATTTATAGTTTAAACCTCCTCTCAGAATACACCTTGGAAATAGAGGATTTAATGAATTTCTTTTAACCATGTGGATTAAAAAATTTAAAATATCATGGGTATAAAAAATCATTTTTTAAGGGAACTCTTATTTTAGAGTGAACATGAAGAGGGGGTACAAGGTACCTTTTATAAGGGAAGAGAATTCCATTTTTTCAAACCTATTGATAATAAATGGTCTCATGATTCACATGGAAAGTGTATTTTAAAGTGATAAATATATATTTTTTAATCTATAACAGACTCAAAAATTCATACTAAGACATTCATTAAATATATTGAACTATTTTAGATAGGGATAAAATTTTTTTCTAAATTTAGCTTTAATTTGTTAGATGCATTTTCAACCTTTGTAAATAATTTTTATAATTAAATTTGTAAATTAACTTTTGGAATAAATTATACATTTTAATTTTAAAATTTTAAAATATTATATATTATAAAAATTCTATGGTTGGGAGAATTTAAATTCAATATTAGTGAACATTAGGTATAAAATCCATTTTTAGAAAAAGTGATTTTTTAGCCATAAACATACTATTTAGGATAAAATTAAAAATCTATTAACTTTTGTGACATTAATTGGTTTATTATTATATAAATTAAAATTATGTTGAATTTAAAAAAATCTGAAACCAGATTCTTTCTTTAGAAAATGTAATTAGAAGAAACGAATCACATATAATTTTTTATTAAATAAACATTTCTAAAATTTTATATTTTTAATAATCAATTATCAATATTCAGTATAAATATTTTAATGAATTATTAGACACCTTAGATATATATTTTTTCATGAATTTGTTAAATAGGTTTTAATTTAATACATTGTTTACAATAATAAAAGCTAAGATATTTTTAAAAAATATATATATTATACTTCTAAAATAAAAAATTATATTTTTAAATTGAAATCAAAAATAAATTTAATTCTAATATTGATATCAAAAATATTAAAATGAAGTTAATTTTTTTAATTAATGTTAAAATAATTTGAAATTTTGTCTTTTAAATCCAAATTTATTATTTAAAGAAATTATATTTTAAAAGATGATATATTTTTTTAAATATTAACTATTTCAGTTTTTATTTTCTAATATATAAATTATTGTTCATATAATATAGATATAATATATTTAGTTTCATAAAATAAATCGAAAAAAGTTTATTTTTTAAAGAAATACAAATTTATAAATTTTTAAGAAATAGGTTATTTTTTTTGGTTTTTGAGATTCATTATTTGAGTTTAACAAGGAATTAATATTAGAAATAACGTTTTTTAAAATTTTATATATATATTAGAATGTGGTTATACCTATTAATTTTTATTGAATCACATTATAAATCATGATAGTTTAATTTATAAAATGTTTCATAGATTTTTTGTCAGTTTTTCTTATGAAATAATATTTTTTAAAATATATTTTATAGTGTAATATTAGTTATAATCACAGGTTATCAAAGATGAGGTCCTCCATCATTAAATTTTCTACTGATGTAATACTTAGTTGTCTGCCATTGACCAGTTGTGTTGTTCCAACTCAGTTACACTAATTGAAGGTACTACTCTAGTCAGTGAAATAATATCTCTTGGTACCCAATCCTTGGTGACAATTGGGTTGAATCCCAAAAAAAATATTTAATAAATTTATCATTAAGATATTCCATTTTAATTATTTATTCAAATTTTCCTAACTGTTCCTTTTTTTATTATCATCGTAAATTTAAATATTTTTTTCAATATTTTTTTCAAATAATTTTTTTATTTCACCATTAAAGAATTCACATGGAACAAAGGGCGGATTATATTGGGATTATGTTAAAACCCTATATACACAAATGATTTTATATATACATCATTTTTTATGATATATTAAATAAAAAAGGTGAAAATTGGTGGTAGTGTCTAGACATTATAGGTTTGATGGGGTATTTGGAGATGAATTTGTATGATGACACTCTATATCACTCGAATATGGGTTAATGAATATTTTTTTGAATATTTTTAGATCATGTACTTAGAACATTAATCAGACACTTATTATAAATAATTTTTTTATTTTTTTTCTTGAATTAGAATGACTTTTCTATTATTTCTTGTTATATCTTGTTTGGTTTCATAATTTTATTATGATTTGTTGATATATTATAAGTTAAATTTTTTACATGGAGTAATCTATTTCCGAATTATGGTTAGGACATGTCAGGTCCTTGGTCAAGGATTCATTGTGTAAATTTATACTTTTTTTAATATAATTGACAGATTTTATTCCTTATGGTCCCATAATTTATTTTCAGCCAATGGTGATTAATAAACACCTTGGGGGTTTTCCATGAACAAACACAGGTTCCTAGTTTCAAGGTGGGATTGGTTGTATTATAAATACTTTAATCAGATCAAGGATTTGATTTCGTTATTTCTTATGAAAATATAGTATAGAGAAGGGATTTTTGGGACATGAGGATTGAGGTTGTGATATGGTTTTTATACAACACTATTAAGTTCCATTTATTGAGTTTCCAAGGATATATATATAATGTGAGATTTTAATTTTTGATACAATTTGATTCCATGATTGGGTAGGGTGTGTGGGATGTAGACTACACACTATGAAAATAGTATATGGACTTGAAGAAATTATCATGTTTCCTTTTGAAATTCATTTGATTGTGTGATAGATATTTATGGTTTCATATGTGAATTATTATCTTTATTAACAGTTACCCCTTATTTGATTTTATATTGTACCATGCCTCAATGAATACCTCTTTTGAACCCAATATTGGGAGAAATGGAGAGCACGTCACAAGTAAACCCTACCATTGATTATGGTGTGATTTAATCAATTGGGATAATGGTTTTTGACATAGATAATAATGTTTTTCTAAGAATTAATCAAGATATAAAGATTGTATTGGGATCAAATCATGATAAAAATTAGTATTCCCATTAACATAGGCCTCCATACATCCAAATAGGATATCATCCTCAAGAATATAATGATTAGATATAATCAATTTAATGAATTTTCATGTTCTTAGATGCTGTAAAATCTATCAAGGTAAATTTTTCATTATTCATAATTTGGGATCCTAGAAAGAGAATATTGGGATCAATTGTTTATATTTTTTATCATGGTTATATATTGATGAATTATTTTGAAGAAAACTTTTTGAAATTTTTTTAACTTGACTTGATGGATTTTGAATCTATAAAAATAGCTTATATGCCTTCAGCAGGTTAATCCTAAAATTATGGAGTATGAAAAACATTTTTCTAAAATATAATTATTTAAAACTAAGATATATTATAGTGATTAATATAATAATCAGAGGTTGTATATGGGTAATCATCATGATATCCTAATGCATGTATTCCCAAGGTCCCAACATATACTAAAATCTTGTATTGAGACATCATGGTTTTAGTCGATCAAGTTGGGATGTAATTATTAGTGTGGGACACTTAGTTATCATAATGGAGGGTATCCAATCTCTAAAAAAATAAATTAATTTTTAGGAACCATGTAGTAGTGCTATTATGGGTTTACAAGTTCAATCTAAGCAGGCTACTTCTCCCACTATTGGGATTAAAACCCTTATTTGTAATATGGAGGAAAAGGATAGGCATATTAGGAATTATTTCCCAAATACAACAAGGGGCATCCATCAATATGGTAAATAGTAACATTTTCAAAGTATTTTTAGAATGTACTTTCAGAGAATGATTAGACTGGGATCCTTGGAATACACTTATTTAATTTGATCACATCGGGTAAGGATGCAATAGCGGTGTCTTACTGGTTTTTGTACTCACACCCCACTCTATCTACATAGTTCCATTATATATTTCATGAGATTTCTAGTGGAGGGAAAGGGCCTAGTGGTGGATGGATAATCATAGGATCAAGGTTTTGGTGGTGCTCGGGGATTAGTTTCGAAGGGACCTATAGTTTCCTTTTATTTATTAATATGATTTATTTTTTAGGAAGGATTTCTACAATGGGAAGTACATATTTTCATAACTTTAATTTCATTTAATTTTTCCAATGATTACTTTGAATATTTAATATATTTTTAATTATTTAATATTGATTATATGACATGATACTATGCCTATGTTCTTCCCATTGATGGTATTATATCCTCACAACCAGTCAGGGGCATCTTGTATATGAGGAGGTCGACATGATATTATGTGATATTCTAGAGGATTCTCGATGGGTTGGGTCGTGACACTAGAACATGATTGACTCCCTACTAGATAAAATTTAAAACATCTCTGTTACTCTTTTAAGAAATTTTCTATGGATTTTATCCCTCATTTATAGCATGTAATTGGTTGAACCCCCTTTCCACTATGGGATTTTTCATCTAAGTTAATATTAAACATCATCATTAATTTATTATCTAAAAAATATTGAGATCTTCTTACTTTAATAATCACATTAAGTTCAAATAAAAATAAATTTAAATATACTAATGTCTCTTATTGTTAATTACATTTGAATGCATGGTTTCATTTCACTAAGAGTTATTCATCAATACATTTGGGGTCAAAATTAATATAAGGGCATATAATAAGGGACCTGTGAAAATATAACTAGAATTTATATTGGATTCACAATCGTTTTTTATCTTTAATCATTTTATCTTAATTTTCATATGGCATATTTTGGAAAAAAAATAAATGGAAATTATTTTGGTGAACTCCATCAATCCCCTATGGTATACTTCTTCTTTTTCAGCTGTATTTTTAATGATAATAAAGAATTTTATTACCTCACTCTACAAATTATAAATTATAATAATATCCAACTCATTTTTAATGAACTAGACAATGTAAAATTTCATTTTCATCACATAAATTAATCATTCTACCATTAGTGGATATTAAATAAACTAGATAAGTGTGTATTTTCTCCCATGAATTACTTAATTAAAAGTTTCACATTCCATAGATCATTTGAAATAAAAACATAATTTCCATTACTATTTATATCAAAGAATAGTTGATTGAGAATTACTATGTGGTTCTACACTCTTTATCCAATCTATTTTGGTTTCTCCTTGGTACAAGCACTATATTTCCCAAATCACTGATTCATAGCTATATTTATCTTTTCTCAAACCAATTTAAAAGTAAAAGAAATTTATTGTTAAGGATATATAATAAAAAAATTATTATTATTATGAAAGGAGTAAATCATAAATGAATTTTTTATCCAATAATTTAAATTTCATGGTTTCTATCTTGGTTATTCATTGTGTATTTCTTAATTTCTTCTTTAGTCATTCTTTAAAAAAGTTTCTCAAATCATTTTTAATGGTTTATAATGTGAATGTAAATTAACAAATAACACCATCAGACATTGTAAATATATGTGTATAGTTGGTAATAATTGAAATTCATCGAGTGATGGTTCATTTAAAAGGAAATAATACACTTTATGATTAATACCCCATGGTATATCAATTCCATTTCACGTATCGACATTTAGAATCCAGACATGGATTTTATTTGTGAGAAGCACACATAATATATACTTGAAAAAAAATATTGTGGTTTTTATCCTATAGATAGACTTGTCTAAAGGGATTTTGTAAATTTTGGTTACATTAATCCAAAAATTCTAATATAATCTAATAATTGACTGAATTTTTCCTAGATACCATCTAAGGTTCCCTTGACCCACACACCTAGATCTGGTACTAAGAATACAAACTTTACAAAATTCATTTGACGTTATGTGATGTGATTAAAGATAAACATATATTTATTCTATATCATTTCCAAAACAGAAGCATTACGTCTCATAATAAAAATTATATCTAAATAATTGAATGTTTATGTGTTTATGGATCACCTATATAATAATATTATCTTATTATACTATTAAATATTTCTCTATAATAGATCTATACAAGAATCCATTCTAGATACATCATTACTTATACTCAATGTAAAATAAAAGGGAATGGAAATATAATAAATGGGTGATCTAAAGATAAGAGTAAGGGAAAACGTATCCAAAAGTATGAAATGGTAACATCATAAGAATATAAGAAAATAAAATAATTTGTGAAAAATCATATTAAAAATAACATGGAATAATAAGAGTTTTTGTTAAGCTAGTCTAGAAAAATATATAATAAAAATTAGCAAATATCTACCATGGAATAAGAGGGTTTGATAATAAAAATGACCAATTGTGAATAATCATTGGAATATTACATAGGAATGTGTCACTATGATTAAATATTAATCACAATATAAGGGATCAAGAGTTACATTATTTTTCCTATTGGGGGTCAGGAATGAAAAATTATTTCTCCTAGATATATCATTAGAAGTAAAGCTGTACTGAAAATGTCTGAAGATTATATAAGACCCACAAAACATATTATAGTCTTCCATAAACATATGTTCAACATTAAAATAATCATTTATTATATTATATGGAACCAATGGAAGTAAAATGTGTTTTATTAAATTTACTTATACTATAATATAAACTGAAATCATGAAATAGATGTGTTGATACCAAAATATCAATCACCAAGAATATTTATTTTATAAGGTATTTTATATGAAGATTAATGTAACATAACATAATTGGAGTTATATTTTTTGTTCCTAGAGTGTAAAAACTATGCGAAATGTAACTAGGTATGTAGAAAATATTTCACAATATTATTGTAAAGAGTGGTAGTTATGAACCAATTTATAAAAAATAATTTCTTTTGATGGTTTCAAGAATAATTTTTGAACATTATTTTTTAATATATCTAAATAAAAATTTAATGAAAATGTATTTATGTTTTTAAAAAAACATTATGTATTGGAAGTTAAAATGTAAGATCAATAAAAGAAAAACATTTAAATAATCTTATAAATAACATTATTTAAACACACATTTTATTAATTTTAATAAATTAAAAGTTTTGAAATATATAAAAGAAATTTTTAGAGATTTAGAAAAAATGAAATATATATTAATGTTCAAATAATAATGGAAAACATTTGTAGGAACAGCAAATTTAGACAGGGAAGAAAAATTCTCTTTAGGAGAGGATGGAAATTATCTATAAACTCATCAACAATTTTTATGAAATAAATCCATAAATTAAAATCCCCAAAATATTTGAGGAATGAAATTATAATATCCTCATATAATATATTGTAAAACGTTTTTTTGATGAGTTATTATCCTAACTCAAGAAAAGAATTTAAGTCACGAAAATTCCCTTACATTTTACACCAGAATTTACTAAAAGTGATTTTATGACCAGTATCATAAAAAAATATTCATGTTAATATCATTTTTAGGACCTTATTCATATATATTAAAAATTAAAATATTAAATATCTGTAATTTTAAATTCATGTATTAGACCGTTAATGTTTATTTTCCTCATTATATTTTAGCAATTTTGTATGTTTTTTGTATTCATTAAATTTCCTTTGTTGACCCCCATCTATTAAAATCATGTTCATTCCATGATTTTAGATAGTATGATAATGGATAATATATAATAATAAATATATATTTATATTTATATCACATGATAACTTTAGTCATGACATGTTATTATAGAATGAGTGACTGGCTTATTTCTGTAATTTTTTTTGAAAAATTGTTGAACTATTAATAATTAATTCAATATTAATATAACCACTATAGAAAATGAATAATGTCATATAAATCATTTTAACACATTAGATAAATTAGTATTTTTATCCAATTATTTTGGTGATTTTAAATGAATTACATCGTTCAATATAGCTGTTATCGCTCCCATATAGAGAGACAAATTTTAATTTTTCATTTTATTGATAGAAAGGAAGGAAATTGTCTTTATTTTAATAATCATAAAATTTTTATAAATATAATATATATTTATTAAATAATTATTTTATAACCTTATATGTATTTATTTTAGGTATAATGGAATATCTATCCATATGTTGGTTGTATTATGCTTGTACACATGAATGATGTTCTCATTATTCTATGGAAGGGAAAGACTATATAATGGTCATAAAATTAATATAATAAAAATAAATTTATTTAATAATACTATAATAATTATATTATAAGAGGAAAATATTCATTTGAGAAGAAATAATTGAGATAAAGGTAAGATCTGAGTAGTACTCATATATAGTGCTTAAACCTCCTCTTGTAGTACATCTTAAAAATTGAAGATTTAGGGAATTTCCATTGAAACTATGGATTTAAAAATTATATAATTATCTAGGTTATATCAAAATTTAACATTTTTAAGAGGAAATATTATTCTAGAGTTCCCTTGATGAGTTGGTGGAAGGACCCATCTATAAATGGAGGGAATGTGATTTTTCAAAATCTAACATATTTATAAAAAATGGACTAATGATTTACATGGAATGTGAATTAAATAGTGGTAAATAATGAAGATTCAATAAAATTAAGTCTATCAACTCCACAAAAATTAAGGATCATTCTTATTTTTAATATTTATTATCTCTTTTTAACGTGGTTAAAATATTATTTCATTATTTACTATTAATGATTATACTATAGTTTCTTCATCACTAAAAACATTGTATTACTACAATAAAAATGACTTTCTAGAATCAATTATAATTTATAATTTCAAAACGGTAAACTTATTTATGTCATAAAAAATTAATGGTGAAAAAAAATTAGATTCAATATTAGTTAGCATTATGTGTAAAAAAAATTATAATAAAAAGTGATTTTAAAGACAAATATTAAGGATTATGATAAAATTGAAAATGTTATTTGTTAATGAAACATTAACAGATTAATAATTATAAAAATAAACTTTTTATTCAATTTAAAGAAATCTCAAACATGATTCATTCTTTATCATATTTAATTCAAAGAAAATAAAAATAATAATTTCTAATAAAACATTTATTTATAATGTTTCATATTATTAGGAATCGGTTTTCAAATTTAATTATAAATTTTTTAAACCTATTATTTTAATACTTAGATATATATTTTTCCATTTTTTTCATAAATTTTAATTTCATACAATTTTTATTGTAATGAAAAATGTGATATTTTTAGAAAGTGATATATTATACAAGTCACTTAAATGTCAGTATTTTTAAATTAAGTTAAAAATAAATTTTGTTCTAATATTCTTATCAATTTCCAAAAATGATGTTCATTTTTTAAAATAAATATTAAATGCTTGCTAAATTTAACAATTAAATCCATATAAATAATATAAGAAAAAACTAATTTTATATAAGATAATTGTTTAAATGTTAACTATTTATATTTTTATATAATAATAATTCAATTATGGTTTATATATATAATATATTTAGCTTCTTAAAATAATGATCAAAAATGATAATTTTTTAAGGCGGAAAAATTAAGCATAAGGTGATTTTTTTAGTTATTTAGATTCATTAATTTAATTTTACTAGGGATTCAGTTTTTAAATGAGCTTTATTTTTATTTTTATATGTATTTTAAACTTTTTATATATATATTTATTCATTTTGAATTAATAAACAAATTTTTAGAGTTTTATTTATAAAACATTTCATAGTTTTTTCCTAGATTAGTTTCTCTTTTGAAATAATATATTTAACAAAATATTTATTTTCAGGTAGAATATTGGTAAAAATCATGCATTATTAAATATGAGTTCTCCAATCACTAAATTTTCTATCGAATTAGTACACATGGCTATCCCATTGTACAATTGTGTAGTTCATACTAAGTTCCAAAAATTGAAGGTACTGCACTAGTTAGTGACATATCATCTCATTTTACACTATCCTTCATGACTATAGGGTTGAATCACCTATTATTATATAAAATAATATTATCATTGATAGATTAACTTTTCATTCTCATTATACATTTATTAACTATTCCATGTTTCTTTATCATTATAAATAACATTTTTTTAATTAATTTTGTCCAAAAAATAATTTTATATTTCTCCAATACAATATTTTAATTGGAAAAATGGTTGTATCATATTAAGATTATTCTAACATTTTACATACTCTAATGATAGTATAGATACAAAATTTTTTCTGATACATGAATGAACATGCTACGTCTTGGAGGAGGAAGGTGGTCATTCTAGGTTTGATGGGGTATTCAGAGGTGACTTGGTGGCATGAAACCCTGAATCACTTGATGATGGGTGGATGAATATTTATATGTATATATTTTTATATCATCTACTAGAATCATTTATCCTCCATTATGTATCCCATCATTATTTTTATTTTGATTATGAATGTTATAACCAAGATTTTTCCAATATTTCATTTTTTATATCTTTATTCATTTCATCATTATTTGCATCATTTATTAAGAAATTTGAATCTGAATGTTTTACATGGAGGAATGTATTTCCAACATCGGGTTGGAGCATTTTGGGTCATTGGTTAAGGTTTTTTTAGTAAAATTATAATTCTAAAAATATCAAAGTGAAATTTTATTCCATGATATTTAATAACATGTTTTCAACTCATGGGTCATATGAATTACTATACAGATATTCCTTGAGCCAAATCAGGTGCCACATTTGATGGTGATTATTGTTTGTTTATAAAAAAATGTTATCAGAGTGTGGTTTGAATTTTGATATTTTAATTAATATACATAGTAGACAAATGATTTTTGGAACATGAAAATGGAAGGTGGGACACAATGTTTATCCTACATTGTTATGTTCCACAAATTGAGTTTCCCATGAAACAAGGAATGTGGTATTTTAATTTTTGATAGAATTTGTCTCCATGTTTGGGTAGCATGTGTGGGATGTATACAACCAAATAATAAAAAATATGGAATCATGGAACTTAACAAGATTTCTATTTAAATTCATTCAATTTAATGAAAGATATTTATGATTTAATCTAAGATTTATTTTATTAATTAATGGTTTCTCTTTCGTTTATTTTATACTATACAATGCCTCCATAAATACCCCTGAAACCCCCTCTAGAGGGTGAAGTGGAAAACACTCCACAGTTGAAACCTTTCTTAAATAATGGTTTTATTGAACCAATTTTGGTAATGGTTTTTTGAAATAGACAATGGAGTTTGTTTAAGACCTACCAAGGATAGAGATGTGGGGTTAGGATTAAATAATTATAATGTTTACAATTACCTATACCATCTGTCTCCTTCTCTTCATGGAGTATATGATCCTCTAAATGGTGCAGATTTGTTTTTGTTGACTGAAATAATTATCATGTTCCCTTGTACTCCAAACATTCTAAAAGGAAATTTTTCAGTGTTCATGATTAAGGATCCCAGTATGAGATGATAGAAATCATTTATATATGCTTTGATGAATGATAAAATAGAGAAAATTTACATTAATGAATAATTTTTTCAATATCTTTAACTTGAGATGATGTATTTTGAACAATCCAAATACTTATTATGAATTCTTCTAAGTAGTTATAAAATTAATTAGTATTCCAATCATTTTTCAAAACTATTCCACTTCACTATTGAGATATATTCAAGTGATGAATCGAATAATCATATGTTTAAATTGGTAATTCATCCTAATATCACAATGCATGTATTCCTTCTCAAGATCTGAACTTATATTGATGTATTATTTTGAGACATCAAGGTTGATTTTGATCAAGATGGGATGTCATTATTAATGGTGACCTCTTACTTACCAAGTTGGAGGGTAACCTATCACTCAAAAAATTGAGGGGAGGCATGTAGTGGCAGTTGATGTTGTTCATAATCTCATATTGAGTTTCTTACATCTCCCTCTACTATGAGTCAAATAATTATTTATGATCAATGGGGAAAGGATATCCATAATAATTATTATTTACCCAAAAGAAAAATAGTCTTACATCAATATGGGATGGAAAGAAATTTTCAGTGATTTTTCGAATCTTCCTTTAGAAAAACATTAGTGTGGGATTACTGGGTCTTATGGGATCTTAGATGGAGATTAATATTCTGAATAAATATGGTTTCACTCTTATGGGAATAGAGGTAGATGTTTATTTTTTCTTGTGCTAGTCTAGTTTATACTGGAATCATAGATTATTAGTTATAACCAACCATGAGAATGGAGTATAATGATTCATAATATTTAAAATTCCCCAACTAAATTTAAGATAGGGAAAAATACAATGAGATAAATGGTTTTTATAGAATCGTATATGGAATTTGATATATTTGATACCTCTACCTCTCACTATTTCATTTCTACCAACATTTTTTATTGATAACCATTTATTAGTCCTTTATTCACATCACCATGGATATATCCCCTCTTGTTGAAACATTATTATAGATTCCAATTTATTTCGTTGGTTAATTATGTATCAAATGATAAAGAGTATTGTGATGTCCTCATGCTTGAAATATATATATTTTACATTATATTTACAAAGGAATGAGTAATGACCTTCTAGGTTAATATTGAAATCACCAATATTAGTATTTCCTTCACTACTCTAGATGGGATTGTTTGGGTTTACCAAGGTGAATAGGATCATAGATCATATCTCCTAGGACATCCACTTCATGAAGTAGGTAGATTCACATGTCAGGTTTGTTCTTTATTTTTGTTGACAACTAATTTATTTTTGGGAGTAAGATGACTTCCTTGGTCATGTAATTTCTTGATGTTTTTTCAAAAGAAATATCTATTTTATTGAATGATTGAAATGTAGATTTATTAAAGGATTATTTTTGAGAAATTATCAATGTGATAATTATAACCGATCAATTTATTGGAATTTTTCAAAGTGATAATTATAAATGGATAAATTATAATTAACAATAAAAATATTATTATTTTGAATGATAATATTAGGATTTTATAAGCAGGACTTGAATGATAATTTAGAAAATATCTACGATAGAGAATGTACCATCACTTGTCATATATTATTTTATTTTTTAAATAAAATAGTTAATTTTGGTTATGGGTACCCTTGGAGAACTTTGAGAATAGACATGTTAACAACTATGATATTAAAGAGGTAATGATATGTTCTTGACTAGTATGTTTCCATTACAACTATAAAACCACAATATTTTGTTAATACTTGATTTTTGCATCAATGAATTTGATGCATGAAGTTCCATACCATTATAAGATCTCATTTACATATATTTTAATACTTGATATATGTGTTTTATAATATATTTTGTTATTTATTGTAATACCATGTTGGAGCATATATACGCCATGAGACCTGTTGTGATTATATGAGTTACATTTGGGAATCCATCTCTATTTTTATGACTTATCACATGATGAAGTGTTAGATTCTATATATTCAGGAAGTCATTTTATGCTAGACCTACTTTCTTGATCACCCTATGTGTGTATTACCATTTACATGAAGGTTGTGATTTAGAATGAGAGATTGGTGGGTTGTTGTGTTAAATTAGCACTTATATGGGAAGTTTATTTGATTTTGATTATGGTGATGAGGCACCGAATCACACTTTGGTGGTGTGATGTATCTATTGTTTTATGCCAACATATTCTCAAGCTGGAAATTATATGTAATTTTCCATCAACTAGGTGAAAGCCTAGTTAATGAGAGCACTTTATATTCTCATCTAGAAATATTGGGGGGAATTTTACAATTCAGTAATACATTATTCATGTTATCATATCCACGACACATTGAGTATGTTTTATAGGGGAGGTATGATGAAAATTCAGGTGCATCCAGGGGTTTTGGTATCTTTGTTAATGCACAAACACATGATTTTATATTGTGTCTCTATACCTCCTATACATTAATCATTATTGGATTACACTTGTTATACATAATCAAATCAAGTATGGATAAACCAATGATTTTCCACTGATTCTTGTATTCACACCTCACTTTTCTCTTTAGTTCCATTATGGATTTCATTGGATAACCAGTGGAGGAAAAGTACCTAGTGGTGGATGGAAAAGAATAAAATATTGAGGTTAGTAGTGGTCAAGGATTATTTTCCAATGGATTTACTATCTACATTTATTTATTCATCTATTTTTTATTTTTCTAGATAAGATTTATACATTGGGAACTTATTTTTCTCATGGCAGGTATTACATTTAATTTTCTACATAACCACTCTGATTATATATTATTTTTTCATTATCGATTATATAACATGATACTCTCATTATAATATCCACATTTATGGTATTATATCCCCACAACTAGTCAGAGACAACTTGCATATGCGGATCCCGCAAGAGGCTATGTGACATTATAGAGATGACATGGTGGTCTAGGTCAAAAAAATACAACATGCATGGTGGGATACTGGTCAAAATATAAAACAACATTATAACATTCTTAGGAAATTTATATTTTGATTCCATATTCATTCATAGTATTTAGTGGATAGAACACTCATCCCCTTATGATATTTTTCATATGATTTAATGTAAACCATTATCTTCCATTTATTGTCTCAAGAATAATTAGAACCTATTACATCCATGATCACATTATGTATACATAGAAAAATAAATTTATATATAAAAATGACTCTAATTTTTATGTCATTTTGAATTTATAGATCATGTCATAAAGAGTCATCCATTCATGCATTTGGGGACAGTAATCTAAAAAGGGAGTACCATATGTTTCTCATGAAATTATAATTCTATGTTATATGGTATGTTGCCTCATTTTATTTTTTCTCAAGTAATTATCCCTTCATTTTCAAATGAAGAGTGTAAAGAAAGTATTCTGTTAATATTATTATGGTTAACTACACCTATTCCACATAATATAAATCAACTTTTACAATAATAGTGTTATTGAGAGTAAAAAATTCATTATCCTAAATATCCAAATGATAAATGATCATAATATCCCACTCATGTTCCAACAAATAGACAAATTAAATTTTTTTCCCATCACATCAATCCATTTCACTACTATTTTTGGACTAGAAAATCCACTCGATGTGGGTGGATTTATTAACATTATTGACATAATAATAAGATTCTCCTTCTGTAGTGTCTTCCAATGAATAACCAAATTTTCATTACTATTCATATTGTAGAAGAGTTGAGTTACAATCATAATGATATTAAACACTCCATCACCAATCTCTTTTTCTTTCTCTTGGTACAAGCAATCCATTTCACATCACACACATTCTTATCTATATTCCTCGTTTCTATAACTAGTAAATAAACAATGGTAATTAATAGGTAAGGACACAAAATCAAAAAATGAGAATAAAATTTATTTAATTGGGAAATCATAAATGATATATTAATACTAAATTTTATGTTTATTGGTTTCAATCTTGGTTAATAATTTTCTATTTCTGAATAGGTTCTTTATCCATACAATAACCATGTTTCTCAATCAATTCAATAATGGTTAATAATGTACATGTTAATCAACAAATCATAGCACCAAAATGTGTAAAAAAAATTAGTGTAGTTAGGAGTATTTTTAATTCCTCATATGGTGATTGATTTAATACCAAATAATCCCTTTTTATGAATAATACCCCATTGTACATTTTTTCTAGTTCCTACATTGACATGTAGTATGCCGATAAAGATTTCAATGTTGGGAAAACTACAATGTTTTAATTTCACCAATATTTAATAGTGTTATGAAATATATAGAATTATCCCTTTTTTAGTAAATTTATATCATCATATTATTAAAAAACTATAATAATCTAATAAATGACTGAATAATTCTCTGATTCCAACTGAGGTTCTCTTGACCCACACTAATGAATCTAATGAAAAAAAAATTCATTCATTACCACATTTTATTCTATAACATGTGAAATTATTCAAGAAAAAGATATATTCATTATACATCATTTCCATAATTTAATAATTACACCTCATAATAAACCTTATATCCATAGAATCGAAGCTTTATTTTCTTTGAGGACCACCTATATAAGCATCAAATATTATGATACATTAAAGGTTTCTCCATAATATATGCATACAATAATCCCTTCTAAATACCATATTACATATACTCATCTTAAAATCTAATTTAATGGAAGCATAATAAATGGATGAGCTAAAAGTCATAGTAATGGAAAACATATCATTATTTCATCAATGGTTAGATCATAAGGAAATGAGAAACCCTGAACATTTCTGATATATAATATTAAAAATAATATTTATTTTTTTTCGATATGTCACGGTAGAAAAACATAAATTCTCAAATGAATAAATATATACCATGGCGTAAGAGTTTTTGATAATAAAAAACATCTATAGATAATAATCATAGAAATATAACCAAAGAATGTGTCACTATGGTAAAATAATAATCATTATATTTAGGATAATGAATTATAATATATCTTCTATAGGGGATCATGAAATAAAATTTATTTCCCTACTTATCTCATGAGATATAAAGGAATAACAAATATTTCATATATTTATATATGATGCACCATTCATATTATAATTATCCATACAAATATGTTTTCTATGAAAACTAGAATTTATTATAATATAATGAACCCATGGAAAGAAAATGGGTATTGTATCATTTAAAATTGTATAGACTAAAATGAATTCATGACTTAGACCGGTTCATTCCATAATTTCAATAATCCATAATGTGTATTTTGTATGTTCATTTAGATGGTTATTCATGAATCATAACTTTATAATAGTTATATATTTTTGTATTAAAGAAAAACTGTAGTGAAATTCAATAGAGTGTGAAGAAAAAATTTCATAATAATTTTATATAGATATGTATTTGTGAGGAAATTTTCAAAAATATCAATGTTTTAAAAGGTTTTATTATTTATTTTTAATCATTTTTTTTAAAATATGAAAAATTAATTCTGAAAATTTAAAGAATGTTTGGAAAATAAACAGTGGAGTGTATGATAAAATGTATGATCTAGAAAAGAAACACATTATAAATCATTTTAAAATTAAAAATATTGAAACACATGTTCTAAAAGGTGAGATGGATTAATAATTTGGAAATATATAATGATAAATTTCTATATTACCAGTCAATAAAATATATTTTGATTTCAAAATAATAAAAGAGGACATTGGTATTAATAGTTAATATGGATATGGAAGAAAAATCCTCATTTGGAGAGGGTGAAAATTATCCACAACCTCGTCAATATTTATTTAAAAATATATCCATAAATCTAGTTCCTTCAAAAATAATTGGAAAGAAATATAACAGGATAATATAATATAATAATATTTTATTGTAAAACCATAATCAAATAGGAATAATCAAAAATGAAGAAATGAATTTGAATAAAAAAATCGCTAATATTTTACTCTAGAATTTCATAAAAATGATTATATCATCAATATCAAAAATATATATATATTAATAACCATTTATATTACCTTTTTCATATATATTAATATTTATAATATTCAGCTATAAAATATTATTATTAATTTATTAGTTAGTTATAGTCTATTTTCATCATTAGGTGTAATTAATTTTAAACATTTTGTGTATGCTTTAAATTTCATATGTTTTTTCCCATATAATGAAATCATTTTTATTACAATATTATCTATATTATGAGAATAGATAATTTATAATTAAAAAACTCTCTATTTCTATCCCATGATAATTTTAGTGATGATTTGTTAAGAAATAAATAGGGACTCGCTTGTTTCTATAATTTTTTATGAACAAATGTTGAATATTAATAATTAATTATATCTTAATATAACAATTTTAAATCATTGATAATGTCCTATATATCATTTTAATTCATTAAATAAATTCACAGAGTCACCAATGAATTTTGGTGATGTATTATGTCCTTTAATATTGGCTGTATCCCACCCATACACATAGAAGACATTCAAAATTTTATTTTCTCAAGTGGGAGATAAGAAATTTTTTATATCTTAAAAAAAACAATAAATAAAATAAATATCCATTAAATAATTCATCTATATCCTTCCAATTATTGATTTTATGAATAATGAATTATGCCTCTATGTGGAGGTGGTATCTATCCAATTCACATGCATGGTGTTCTCGTTTTTATATGGAAGTGGGAAGAGTATATAATGGTTATAAAATTAAAAAAATACAAGTTAAGTTATTTTATAAAACTATCATTATATTATTATAAGGGGTATAAATCTATTTGAGATGAAATAATGAATGAATGTTAATATGTGAATATTACTCACATTTAAAGTTTGAAAATATTCTTGGATTACATCTTGGAAGTGGTTGATTTATGGAATTTCCTTTTACCACATTGATTAAAAGTGGTAGAAGGATCATGGGTATATAAATGTTTACTATTTTTATAAGGAAATATAATTTTAGAGTGTACATGATGATTTAGTGGAAGGAACCTTTTATAAGAGGAGATAATTCAATTTCTATAAATATAACCTTTTTTTATAAAATTTTCTCATGATTCACATGTAAAGTGGATTAAAAAGTGTGAAATAATGAAGTTGAGATAATTTTTAGTCTATAAAATCCACAAAAAATCATGTGGATACTTGTTTTTAATATTTTATTAATCTTTTAGAATAGGTTAAAATATTTTTTTCAATTTAACTTAAATGTGTTAACTACATTTTCAACATTTGTAACTAATTTTTATAACTAAAAATTAAGAGGGAAATTTGGAATAAATTTTACATTCTAATTTCAATAAATTTTACTATTTTATTTCATAAATATTATGTGGTTGGGAAAATTTACTTTCAATATTAACAATTGAAATGTTTACAAACGATTTTCTACAAAATGTTCATTTTTAAACATAAAAATAATTAATAGGGTAAAATTAAAAATGTTATTGAATTTGTTTAAATTAATATGTTTATTATTAAAAAATATATTTCTATATAATTTGATGAATTATAAAGCATGATTTCTTCTTTGGAAAACATTATTAAAAGATACTGAAAACAAATATTTTATTATAAAATAAATATTTCTAACATTCAATATTTTTAAAATTTTGTTTTCAAAAGGAAGTATAATATTTTTAAATAAATTATTAGAGTACATAGAGATATACTTTTCCATGAATTGTTTCTCATAAGATTTAATCTCAAATGTATTTTGTTGTAATAAAATCTATGATATTTTTAAAAAATGATATATTTTACTAGACACATAATTTTCAATACATTCTCAAATATGAATTTTAGGTCAATAATGATTTACAAAATAAAAAAAATGAAGTTCATTTTTTAAAGGTCAATTTAAATAATTTAGGAACTTAAATTTTAAATCCTAACCTATGATATAAGAAAAAACTATTTTTATAAAAGATAAATTCTAAAATGTCAATTAATTTAATTATAATGTGCTAATAATTAAATTATTGTTAATAAATTATACATATAATTTAATTTTATTCTTAAAATAATTAGAAAAAAATGTAAATTTTCAAAGGAAATATTTATAAATAAATTATGTATCACAAGGTAATTTTTTTGTAATTTAGATTTATTTATTGACAATTACATAGGAATTAATATTTAAAATGAATATTACTTGTATTTCTATATGTATTTAATATTTTTTAAAAATAAATTTATTCAAATTTTATCAATAGAAAAACTATGATAGTATTACTTATAAAATCTATTATAGTTACTTTTTTAATTTTCACTTATAAAACAAGATATTTAACAGAATATTTAATTTAATGTGGAATATTGGAAAAAATATTGGGTTGTTAAATATGAGGTCCTCCATCACTAAATATTTCATGGAATTAGTACATGTGGATTTCCCAATGACCAACTATGTAATTCCTATCTAATTCCACTAATTTAAGGTACTACTCTAGTCAGTGACATAGTATCTCTTAGTACCCTTCCCTTGGGGACCCTGGGGGTGAATACCCTGATATTATATTGAATAAAATTATCTATAAGATATTCCATTCTAATTATTTATTCCACTAGTAGAAACTGTTTATTTTTTTCATTGACAATTTAAATTTAAATTTTATATTTTTGATTATTTCTTAGCATGAATTTACAATTTATATAAAGAATTATTTTAATGGAATAAATGGTGGGATACATTTAGGATTTTTTGGAAAACCAAAATACACCCATGACATAATACATTCCTCATTCTTTCTTATATAGAAACAAACAAGGTGCACATGGAGGTAGCAGACATGAATTATAGGTTTGATGTTGTAAATGGATGTGACATTGTGGGATGACACCCCAAGTCACTTGAATATGGTATGATGTATCATTTTTTGGAGTATTTTTATATCATGTATTATGATTCATTTCCAACCTTTTACTCTGTCATCATTATTCTAATTTTATTATGGATTTTATAAAAATTATTTCTCTTCTATGTCTTGTTATTATATCTTGTTTTGATTTATCTTTTTTATATCATTAATGGATAAATATAATTTTTACTGTCTCCCATAGAGTAATATATTTCTATCACACATTCATGAAATTTCAGGTCATTGGTCAAATATTTTTTTGAGTAAATCTATAATTCTTATGTTATCATACCCTTAGATTATTCCTTGATTACCAATAACCTAATTTCAACCTTTGGAGATTATGAATTCCATTATAGACTAGACATGATCCAAATCAAGTTCCTGGTTTTTAGGTGGGTTTAGTTAGTTTATCAAAAAGGTAACTAGATCTAGTTTTGGATTTTGATATTTTTTATGAATAGATTAATATGAGAGAGAATTTTTGTAAATTTATGAAGGAGGGTGTGGAACGGTTTTTATCAAACATGGTTAAGTTCCACCTATTGAGTTTTGATAGATATATTTAATGTGGTATTTTTATTTTTGGTGGAATTTGTTTCCTTATTTTGGTATGTTGTGTTGGATGTAGACTAACCACTAGGATAAATACATATAGACCAGATGAAATTATCATGAATCATTTTGAAATCCATTTGAATGTATGATATATATTTCTTATTTCATCTGATATTTATTATCTTTATTAATGGTTTCCCTTTATTTTATTTTACATTTTCCATGCATTCATTAAAACCCCTAATGAGCCCTCCATAAGATGAAATAAAGATCAATCCACAGGTGAACCCTACCATTGATTAGGAACTGATTGAATTAATAGAGATATTGGTTATATACATATACCATGGCATTTTTCTAGGACCCACATAAGATACAAAGGTGGTATTAGAATAAAATCATAATAATGATAAGAATTACCCTTAAAATAGGTCTTTATCCTTCCAAGGAGGATATTATCCTAAGAAGATAAGGATTTTATATAGTTTATTGAATAATTTTTAAACATACTTTATACGTCCAAATCTATCAAGTTAAATTTTATAGAGTTGATGATTAATGAACCCATTATATTATAATGTTAATAAGTTATTTCATATAAGAATCATGATAATATGGAGAAAAATGAATTTGAAGAAAAATGTTCTCAATATATTAACTATGAGATGATGGATTTTCATGAAATACACACAATTTATATGCCATTAGTAGGGTTATCATAAAATTATGTAGTATTCCAACCATTTTTCAAAACATTTCAACTTTACTGTTGAGATATAATCAACTGATAATTATAATGATAATAGGAAATTAATGTTACTTTGTTCTAATATTATTATTCTTCTCTTCCTCCTAAAGCTCCCAACTTATAATGAATTCTTTTATTAAGACATCAATGTTGATGTTTATCAGTTTTCGATGTTAGGATTAGTGGGGTGAACATAATTAATATGATTTAGTGTATAATATCTCTCAAAAATAAAATTACTTTTGGGGAAACAGGTTGTGGTATTAGTAGTGGTTTACAGGCTCAATTTAAGCTGGATATTTCTCCCTCCATTGGGAGTCAAATACTTATTTTTAATATATTGGAAAATTCCACTTATATTAAAAATTAATTCTCAAAGAAACCAAATTCCTTCCATATATATGGGTTAGAATTACTTTTTCAATGTACTTATTGAATGGAGCTTCTGAAATAGTTTTTTCAGATCTATGATATACACTTTTTTTCCTCATGATATTAGGTAAGGATGCATTGGTTGTGTCTGAGAGATTCTTGTACTCACAACCCACAATGTATTTTAAGTTCACTTATATATTTTATGAGAGACCTAGTAGGGGGAATTGGAATAGTGGTATATGGATAAGTAGAGGATAATGGATTTGATGGTGGTCGACGATGGGTTTCTAATGGACCTATAATTTACTTTAATTTATTCATCTGTATTATTTTTTTAAACATGATTTCCACATTTGGAGCTTCATATTTTCATTTAATGTAGTCCATTTAATTTTCAACTTGATTACTCTATCCATTTATAATTTTTTTATTTTATATTGTTGATATAATGACATTATTAGATGGGTAAAGTCTCCCCATTGATAGAATTGTAACAAAAACATTGTCTGGTGGCCTCTGGAATATGAGGATGCATGCATGTGGTTATGAGGCCATCTGGGATGAACTGGGTGGTCCAGGTTGGGACACTAAAACATGATTTATGGCCTAATGGATGAAATTTAAAACATATTTATGCCCATATAAGGAAATTTTCTAGGGATTCCAAATGTCATTAAAAACACATATTGGATTGAAACCCCATTCACACGTGAGATTTTTTATCTAAGATAATATGAATCATCATCATCTTCTTATTATATCATGAATAATGAAAACCATGTACTTCCATGATCTCATTATGGTCACATAGAACAATATATTTTTCGATACTAATGTCTCTTATTGTTAATTCCTTTTTAATAGATGGTTTCAGGTCACTAGGATTCATCCATTCATACAATTGGGGTTAAAAAGTAAACAGTTCATAAATTATGAGTCTCATGTAATTAGTCTTTTATGTCATATTGGATTCATCTCCATTTTGATTCAACTCTAATAATCATCACTTCATTTTCATATGATGAGTTTTGGGAAAAAATTTATGGAATAATATTTTGGTGAACTCCGCCAATTCTATATAGTCTAATTCCACTTTATCTATTACATTGTTAAAGATGGTAAACCATTCGTTAACCTCACTTTCCAAATGATAAATGACCTAAACAACAAACTAATCTTCCCTAAATTGGAAAAAGGTAAATTTATTTTCAACCACATCGATCCATTACAGTACTATTAGATTATTTGAAAGGCCACTTGAGATGGGTGGATTTTTTCACATGAATGAATTAATAACATTTTTATCCTTTTTTTCATGTTCTATATCACAATATAATTTCCATAACTATTCATATCATGGGATAGTTGAGTGAGAATCACAATGAGATTATATACTCCTTCTCCAATCCTTTTTGGACTCTCTTTGGTTGAAGCTCTAAATTTCCCATCACACTCATTCATAGTAATATTTCTATATTCTCCAACGCATAAAAACAAAAGGAAATCTATAAATAAGGATAAAAAAACAAAAAAAAAAATATAAAAGGGTATTTCTTAATATATATCTATACCCTAACTTTTAAATTTATTGGTTTCAATCTTTGTTATTACTTTTCTGTTTCATAATATGTTCTCTATCCATAATATAAATAAGTTTCCCAATTCATTAATAATGGTTAATAAAGTTCATGTGAATCACCAAAGAATACCATCATGGAGTGTAAACATATGTGTGTAATATGAATATTTTTAATTCATCAAGTGATGATTGACTTAATTCCAAATATTCCTCATTCATGATTAAAAACACTAGGTATATCTATTCTATTTCCTTAATCTACATGTACTATCCTGAAAAGGATTTCATTTCTAAGAAACACATACTATCTAGAATTTACCAAATTTTAAGGATGGTATCCTATACATACTCTTATGATTAAGTTTTTAGTAAATTTATTTCATATTATTCCAAAATATAAATATAATAATATAACAAAAGACAAAACCTTCCCTTAATATCAAATGAGGTTCCCCATAACCACACTCCAAGATCTGGTACTAAGAATAAAAAATATACAAAATGAATTTGAAATTATGTGATATGATTCAAGATAAAACATATATTCACTAAATATTATTTCCAAAATTGGCAAATTAGGCCTCATAATAAACATGTTATCCACAAAATCAATGTTTTGGTGTCTTTTAGGATCACTAATATAATAATATTATTTTACGATACCTATAATCTTTTCTCTATAATAGATCCATACAAGACTACATTATAAGTAACTCATTACTTATACTCATCTTCAAAATTAAGGGAACATAAAAATAAGAAATGGGTGAGACAAAAATCATAGTAAGGGAAAACATATCAATATGTCATGGACTCATAGATCATAATAATATGGTAAAACATTAGGATTTCTTAAATGTCATACTAAAAATAATATGGATTAATAAGAGTTTTCAATAAGTCATTATAGAAAAATATCAAATCAAATATCAAAAAATATCTACCATGGAATAGGAGTGTTTAATAATAAAAAGGATCTATAGTGAATACATATAGGAATATGACACATGAATATGTCACTATTATAAAATATGAATCACAAAATAGTAGATCGGGAATCAAAACATTCTACATTAAGGGGGTTATGAATGAAATTTTTTTCCCCTAGTTACCCCATGAGATGGGATGATTTACCCAATATGATAGAGTTTTAAATATGACCCACAAATCATATTATAATTAAAGGTAAATATATATTCTGCACAAAAATAATAATTTATTATATTACAAGGAACCCATGGAATTAAAACTGGTTTCATAACATTTCCAGGTTGTATAATATAAAATGATTCCATGAAAAAATCAGTTCATACCAAAATTACTATCACACAAACTATTGATTTTATATGGGAATTTTGATAGAGATTCAGGAAACATAACTCCATAGGAATTATATATTTTGGTTATAAAGTGAAAAAAGTAAGTGAAATGTAATAGAGTTTGTAAAAAATATTTTTTCATATTGTTGTACAGTGAAGTAGTTATTATACACTTTACAAATAAATTAAGAAGGATTCAACAATATATTTTAAACATTATTTTCGAATACGTAGCAATACAATTTTTATGAAAAATGTAATTAAGGTTTTTCAAATGAATTGTGGAGTTGAATATAAAATCGATGATCCATAAAGGAGAAACTTTTCAATCATATTAAAAATAACATTATTGAAACCCATATTTCTAAATTTATAAAAAATTATTCATTTAGAAATATATAAAGGGTAATTTTTAGATTAAAAAATTAAAATATATTTGGATGTCAAAATAAGAATGTATAACATTGGCATAAATTTACGTTCTGGGCAAAGCGGAAGCATTGTTGGGCCAACACCCAACTTGGATTTTTACCATGATCATTGATTATTTTGGGATCAATATGATGATGAATAAGAGTATCAATAGAATAGAATCTATGATTTAGATAAACAAGAAAGAGGCCCAAAAACATTATTTAGGATCTTTCACATCTTGTTTATAATCAATTTAATTAATTTCATTAAAGAAAATAACTCCCAGAACTTTAGTATTTTCTTCATTGATGGTGTCGATCATCAGGAATGACCTTTCCAAATTATGTTGTTGTGCTTGTATGGATCCACAATTGAATACCTCTAGTGGTTATCTGTATGTGCTCTAAGGTTTTTCAATCAACAACGCTTTTTCTTCGGGTGCTAGCACGGTGAAGCAAGTATCTTGTTTTGTTCGTTCTTGATAACTTGTTCGTTGGCCTTGAATAATGTCTCTCGTTCATGAGAGTGGCGATAATAGGATTTGAGAAAGAATTTGTCCAGGTCAACAATTCCCAATTCACAGGGTGTTCTGTTTGGTACATGGAACAATTTACATATGTGTCTATTTATTTTAATGGGGATTCATTTCAAAACTTATTTGTGTAAAAAAAAATTAAATACATTCATAACCATAGAGAAAACACTTTCTATAATTCTGGAATGTCCAAAAGGGCTTCATTTTTTTATTATTTTGATAATTCCCTTTTCAAGGGGTGAGGTGGATCCCTTAAAAGGCCTAAATTCTTAGAGACTATTACATGACCCGTACGTCTTAGAGGGAATCACCCAAACCAGACAACTTGGAACTTCTCCTCCCCATCAAATGTCATGATATCAGCAGTCCACCTTCGTAGGGTTAGTCAGCTAGCTATCCTATGCAATGTTACAGGGCCCGGTATCGATGGCAATGTCATACCATCTCATTCTTCCAATTCCTATTTGCTCTACTCCAATGAATATGCCTTCCTTGAATCCTCCTTTAAAGCCTTTTCCCTTGTAGTCGGATGTTTACATCTACATTTCAGGTGGCCTTATGTCCTTGGGGAGGCCCAAAGGCCTTAAGGATGCCCAAAGGCCTTGAGAATCAACTGGCCCAAAGAGCTTGGGTGGCCTAAAAGCCTTGCAAGAGGACCAAACTAGTGTCCCAAAGGTCGAGATTGATGAATTTTTTAGACAGCTATAGTACTGAATAGTACCAGCTATAGTACTGCTACAATACCACAAAAATACACCTCCACCCGGATTTGATCTTGGGTCTCTTGGATGCACCTACCGAGACCTGACCAACTTTGCTGAGGCTCTTGTGCTAGAGAAAACCCATTCTATTAATAATAATACCACATCATTATTTATTGTGTAGAAACTTGCTCAAAATATAATTATATATAAAATTCCACATCACAAAAAAAAATAGAAATATTATTTTAATTGGTGCCAATTACTTAAATAAATATTCATCATCTTGCAAATAATTATTTTACTACTGGACCGGCCTTTGTCCTCTCGAACTCCACTTCCATTTACTGAAAACTTGAATAAACAAATAAATAAATTATTCTCTTAATAAGATATTTTATTTACAAACAACTAAATAAATATTTATTAAATGTTCAATAAAATGAATAAATATATTTTACCCCCAATCCAGTGAATACGTATTTTTTTAATTTATGAATTCATTTTAACATGAATGAAATTATTCTATTGTCTTTATTAATTAAATTCAAGTAGATTTTTACCAAGACTACCTAAAACAAATATTTTGTGACCCTCTAGGATTCTTTATCGTTGGCATTAGGCAGACATGCCTAATGTTCAAGAGTGCTACCTAGCAACGGTTCAAGGTACCCAATAGAAAGAACTTAATGTTGCAACAACGACATACACATAAAAATTTTAACTGTGTGATAAAATACCTTTAACGCAATATCTCATCAATCAGGTTTCATGATAGTGTCATCAACTTTTATGTTTGACACGTCATTCTTTGACTACCTGAAATAATTTAGTGATTACACCCTGGCCATGGAATTTCACATGAAGGTTATATTTCAATCAATGTTCTGAGATATCAACATCCATAAGTGGAAGGAAAAAATCCTTCCTCATCCTATCCATTTATAACATGGAACTTATGACATAGCCAATATATCCTACTTCTAGACAACTACCTGTTGGACAGTTATCTTTAGTAATTCAAAGTGCATGATTCGTGACATGTATTAATGATAATCATAATGTCTAAGGATCATTACACACACTCACAGATAGAAATATATAATGACACCAAAACAAGCTGAATTCTTTCTAGCATGTCTATTCTCATAATCTCATGTCTTGGATATTACCATGTGTGAACATCATGAGTAGAATTCTCATCTTCTTACAAGTACACACACCTGACAGACTGGATGCTATGTGTCCCATAAAAGTATTTCATCCAACTGTAGAACCGTAGTTAAAAATATTTTTATATAATTTCAAGGTTCTCATCATAGTGGGGAACTACCATGATCTTATCAATGCAACAAATACTCTACGAAATTATTACATCATAGTCATGTATAACAATGAAAAATATGTAATAAGATGTTTAATATTTAAATAAATTAAATATCCATGTAATCAAAGTATATCCAGTTGGTTCTAGGACACAAACTCTTACAAAATCCAACTTGTACTAGAGCCAAATGCCTCAAAAATTCAGTCCACTAGAACTCACATGGTGATCATATTACTTATAAGTCAAGACTTTAGTCAAGGGGTCCATCATGTTTTCTTTAGTGGAAATACGTCTCACTATAACTTCCCCTCTTAGGGAAAAATTTCACAAGAGATGATACATCCAACGTATGTTCTTTGTCTGTGGATGTGACCTTGGATCTTTTATTAGAGCCATTATTGTAATATTATCACAGTACATTTTGATTTGATATTTACTGCTTGTAATCACATCCAACTCCTAGAAAATTATTCGCATCAAAACTCCTTCTTTAGCAACCTCAGAAGTTGCGATATACTCAGACTCTCCTGTAGAATCTGAAACCACACTCTGCTTTGTGATTTTATAGCTTTCTGCAACTCCATTCAATGTGAATATGTATCTCATTTTCAACATCATGTCATCTTTACTAGTTTGGAAACTAGAATTTGCATATCCTCTGATTACTAGATACTCATATCCTCCATAAACTAGTAAACTTTACTTATTACACCTTATATACTTTAGGATAGTCTTGAATTCCATCCAATAGTGGTCACCTAGGTAAAATTGATATCTTCCTGTAGCACTCAATGCGTAGGTGAAATCCAACCTAGTACAAAGCACGACATACTTGACTTACAAAATTACTGATGCGTATATAGTCCTTGAAATTATCTTTTATTCCTCATGTGTCTGAGGACACATTTTCATGGAAAGATAAATTTCATTTTATAATGGCAACAATCCCCTCTTGGATTGTTCAATAATAAATCTATTCAAAATCTTATCAATGTATTTACTTTAACATAGGCCCAAAAATATCTTTGATCTATCACGATGGATCTGGATCCCAAGAATATATGATGCCTCGCCCAAGTCCTTCATGAAAAATCATTGATTCAACTATTCCTTAAGACACTGAAAGATGGGTATCTCGTTTCCAATAAGTAATATGTCATCAAAATATACTATTTGAAAAATTTCTTCACTCCCACTAAAATGTTTATAGACACAAGGATCACATTTATTCATGATAAACCCAAATTTCATTCTGGCTTCCTCAAAATAAAAATTCCATTACCTGGATTCTATATTTAATCCATAAATGGCTTTCTTCAACTTGCATGCATTATTGGCATCCTTTGGAGTGATAAACCCTTCATGTTGTGTCATGTATACATCTTCCTGAAGGTTCACATTAAGGAAGTCTATTTTTTCATCTATTTTCCAAATCTCATAGTAATGGAAACATGAAATGGCCAATAGAATTCTAGTGGATTTCAACATCGCAACTGGTGAAAAGGTTTCATCATTGTTAATTCCTTGACATTGTTTGAACTCTTTTGAAACCATTCATTCCTTATAGGTGATAAATTTCCATTCCATTTCCAGTTTCTTCTTCAATACACATTTGAAACCTATAAGATTTACATGAAATAGAAGATCTACCAAATTCCAGGCTTGGTTTTGTTACATGGAATATATTTCATAATTCATGGATTCTTACCACTTAGAAACATCAATTTCATTTACTACTTATTTGTATATTAGAGGATAATTATTGTTAACTAATAGGGAGTAACCCCCATTGGTAAATAAAAATACATATCATTCTGGTTCTCGATCCTCTATTGTACTCCTACGAAGCACTTGTGCCACTGGAACCATTCTTCATTCCATGGGTTTTGTGTAATCTGTTCTTTTACCAAATCTTGTGTACCATGAGCCTCAACAACATCGAAGTATATCTCACTCCCACTATCTCATTTAGAGGTGTGATACCACTCAAAGAATATGGTGTTTCTTACCACTATAAACTTTTTTATGAGGGGTTTTATAGGTAATATCCCCTTGTTTTCTTAGGGTATCCTATAATGGTACATTTTGTGCCTTGGGGTGCATGTTTATGACCGGAACAGGCCTTACCAAATTCATCTCTTCCCCAAACATGTAAATCTAATAATATGGATTTCTTTAAACTCATGTACTCTTATGGAATACCATTTATCGATTTAGTTAGTACTTGGTTTAGTATGTGTGCCACTGTTTGAAATGCATACCCCTAAAAGGATAATGGAAGACACTCCTGACTCATCATTCTTCACACCATGTCCAACAGGGTGTGGTTCCTCCTTTTTCTCACACCATTCCACTAGGGTGTCTATAGATGAGTGTGTTGGGATAGGATCCCAAAATCCCATAAATAATCAATGAATTCTTGGTTATGATATTCTCCACCTCATTCTGAGCAGAGTTTCTTAATCTTATTACCAAGCTTGTTCTCAACTTCAATCATGTATTTGTTGAACTTATCAAAAGAATTTGACTTATACCTCATTATATAGGTATATCCATATCAACTAAAATCATCTGTAATGGATATAATGTTTGAGAAACCTCCCATAGCATCTACAAAAAATGGTCCACACGCATTGGTGTGAACAAATTGAATATATTCATTATCCCTTTCACGATTCCCGCTAAATGGGGATTTGGTCAATTTTTCCTTATAATCATACATGACATATGACAAGTGGTTTTAGTTTGAAAGAATCTAAATGTCCATATTGATGTAAATTTTTAATGAATTTCTTGTTTACATGACCTAGCCTGTGATGCCAATGATTTGTTTGGTATAAGACAAGTTATGTAACTTGGTTATTGATTAACATTACGTGGTTTTTGTAATCCAACACGTAAATACTATTTTATAAATGTACCCTACCAAAAAAATAATGTCATAATAAAAGAAGAAACATTCATTTCCAAACATGAAAAAATACTTCGGTGTCTAATCTATATACAGAATTAATTTTTTTAGTAATATAATGGACATAATATCATCCCCTTAACGCCAACATCATCCCAGTTTTCAACATGAGGTGGTAATCCCCAACAGTAATAGAAACAAGTTTTTCCTCGTTGGATACTCGTAGATCTACATCCCCTCAGTCAATCTCCCTGAATCTACTTGGTTCCTATATTTGGAATCATATGTGAAATCCACAAGCTATATCTAATAACCAATTTGTAGAAATAGATAGATTTAATTTGATAACCAATGCACATAAAGCTTACCCTTTCTTCTTAAGATGGGTGCAGTTCTTCTTCCATTGGCCCTTCTTGCCACAAAGAAAACGAACAACCTCTTATTCCATAGCCTCACCTTTTATAATGCTTTTCATGGAAGGTCATGAAGAATCTTTGGGCTTAAATCACTTGTAATTCATTTTCCTCTAATTCACCATAAGGAAAGAAGGATTTCACAATTTTTAACTTCTAGACTTAGAGAATGAGTATAAGAGGATCATATAAATAATTCTTAATGTTGTTCATATTGAAATTGAAAAAATGGATAGATAATCCCTAGGGGAGTGATGTGAGAATAATATCGGTGTCGAGTTCTTCAGGAAGTATAAACCCTAGAACCACTAAGAACTCAATGTATACAATGAGCTTGACAACATGTCGACTAGCTTATAACATCCCTAGTAAATAAATAATATAACATTTTCATATTTATTAATATTTTAAGATTTAATAATATTTTTACATTTAAGTGGTTCTATGTTCGATTGTGTGCCTGATATGCATCAACGGGTTTATTTGAAATCTTATGTTGCACAAAATACTGAGTCATACTGAAAAATAATAATATAATATTATTTTTAATGGTAGTTAATACCTAGCCATTGTATTGGTGGGAATAGACATAACTAACCACAATATTAATATAAATGTTTGATAAATTATTTTACATTTACTCAATAAATTTTAGAGTCTTAAAATAAGAAAAATCTGATTATAAGCATAAATACTATAATATTAAATAAAAGCTTGATTTAACGCCTTTTGATAGAGAACCCTCATTAGATATAGTTTTGGTCAGTTTTATTTATTCTATTCGACAAAATAAAATTCTTATTTAGATTCGGGACATCAAAATTTACATTGGGTAAATTTTGGATATTTTTCTGATAAAATTCATTTT
Source organism: Viscum album (assembly GCA_963277665.1). Lineage (NCBI taxonomy): Eukaryota > Viridiplantae > Streptophyta > Magnoliopsida > Santalales > Viscaceae > Viscum > Viscum album. The sequence continues at coordinate 2,109,648,440 of OY728119.1, read as the reverse complement.
TTAAAGAATAATGAAAAATATTGAATTTTAATTCAAAACTGCCTTTTTACCTAATTTGTTTAGAAGGATGGATTACCTATTTATTAGTTTTAAAGTGTAATTATATTATTTATCTTCAATTTAATCAATTGTTTTTTATTGAAAGTAATTTCACTTTGAAATTCGACATAAACAAGTGTCATTATTTTGATAGTTATTATTTCTTAAAAACACTCTTTTTGTTTTGATAGAGGGAATTAATTTTAAATTACTTTCTTCCACTTAAGTGTTTTGAATATGGAAAATGGATTCCATATTTGAAATCAGTAGGTCCAAATTGTGTAAATAAGTAACTTTTTCAAGACATTTTAAATATTTACCTCATTTAATATTTTATTTACCTTGGTTAAAGTGTAAATATAGTAATGAAAGGTAAAAAATAAGTTTATTATAATAATAAATTACCATAACATGTGTCCTAATCCAAATGGTTAATGCATTTAAGACTATGGTAATGCTTTGGGATGATTTTGGGACCCCATGGAGACACTTAGAATTGTTAATTCCACTTTATATTATTTATTTTAAAGTAAAGACAAACATGACTTAAACATATATTTTTTAGTAAATAAATTCTTAAATTGGGTTGTATACGTTCTATAATAAACTATAAATATTAATTAGAATGATGAAAAAATTTCCTACATCCTGATTTGTTTTAATAATTTTTAGACATCAAATAAATAATATTATTTATGACACAATAATGATGTAGTGTTTACCTCATTAATGAATGATTTTAATAAATACGATTAAATAAATTAATAAAATATAAAAAACTTATCAAATTCATATTGGATTATTTTACTTCGAACAATATTCATCTTAGCTTCAATTTTAATGAGTTTTGGACCTTTAGAAACTGAAAATCATTATATAATAAAATAATATTTTTTAAACATTCCTAAAGAGTCCCTCCTCCACTTATAAAAAGACTTCACTTCTAACCCATTCCTCACACATCTCAAGCCCCTTCTATAATCCAACATTTTCCTAATTAATATCCATACATCTCTCTCCTATACATAGAATCCTTACCTTAGGCATAAGTCTCTTCAATTAAACCTTTTGGTTCAAACTAAAGTGATATAACAGATTTAAATGTAATGACTTCTCTTAAGTTTTTTTGTTTTATATTACTTCTCTGACCCCATAAACTCTTTTTATTACAATATTTAATAAAAAAACAAGTATCATAAATATAATAGTTTTTTATGAGAATAATTATAACTACACTTACACACACCACCATTTAATAGGTAAATAACATATTGTTTCTGTGGACGGTGAACAACTGCCTCACGAAACAATGATTGTTCAATCTTCTCCTACCACCTCTTATGGTGGCCATTAAGATGGAACTATATTTATATGTGATATATATTATATTTATATTGTTTATATACTTCTGTGTTTTTCATTTATAAAATACCTTTATTGTTTCTATAGTGGGTAAATATGATAATTTCAATTTTGGATGTGCGGACTATCGCCCCCTCAATGTGATATGACTCGTTAATTACATATGTGGAATGTATAAAAGATTGTGGTACTGAAATTACATATTATATTATAATGGAATTATAATATACCTATTTATCATTAATTTTTCATTCCATTAAAAATTAATTATAAATGAAAGTAGCATTCATGCGTACGTATGGCTTGCTGTCTCTATGAACAATGCATTTCATTTCTTATCTCCAAATGTTATGTACTATTATAAATATATATATATATACATGATATATATGATATATATGATATCAAAATCATGAATATCATTCTAGATATAATGAAATTTTGACCACATGTACAACCTGTAAATATAACAAGATCATTATTCACTCAAGTACCAAATATCAACAAAACGACCATTATTATAATAAATGATTGAATAATGTTTATAACATGGTAATAAGTGATATAAAAGGGAAAATAAACTTGAAAAAAATGTTCTTAAGAAAGTTTAAATTAACTTTAGTTTATTATTCAGTAGATTGAGGAACGAACAGGTGACGTCGGACACAAGGTAAGGGGTTTCTTAATTCACTTTTAATTATGTGAGATTTCATTGTTCACCACTTATTTATGGAATGTGGTGTATTGTGTACTTTAATTTGATATATATTATCATTATTATAATTATATTCATGGGATTATGTGATTCATTTGATGGTTATTAACATTTTTCCTTATGACTCGACTGATTACAACGTGGTAAGGGGTTTTCATCTAACTTTTTATCCAAGTGAGGTTCATGCTATATTTGCCCATTTTCACTTCTGTTTGATGTATGTACTAACCATGATTTTATTAATTGTGTAATATAATTTAATTTATTTTTATTTACATTTTCACTAAATGATCCTTATTTCAAGGGATGTATGTTCCATAAGTTACCAAATTGGTAAGGGGACGTTTCACCCTCATTTGTTTAAAAGGCTTCTTTTTGTTATGTCTTTTAAATAATATCTTATTATGTTGGGATATGATCTTATATACCCTTAGTGATGTAAATTTTATGTCCATGTGATGATATAACCTTTTTCTTCTCATCAACTCATTTTCTGAATTTTAATGTGACACTGTTAGGCTGTCGGATTTCTGTAAGGGAACTTTTTAACCCAATTTCAATTATTAGGGTTAAACTTCTACTTGTTGATTATGGTGTGATATGAATATGTGTGAATGACCTATGATTGTTTTACACTGAATATCCAATCATATTTAGTGTTTTTATATTTTCACGCATAATTATAAAATTTATTTATCCTTAATCTAAGGATAACGTCTTTATAAGGGATTTCGTCTCAATTTACATTCCATTGAGACTTCATTGTTGTTATGTCCAATTCACTATTATATGGTTTATATACCATAATTTGGAATATTATATCATGAATACCATTATTCTAATGATATTATAATGTTTTTCTTAAATTTTACTCCTTAATTATTTGCATTCAAGCATCTCTCATTTGGTTAGTAACTCCTTAACTAAAATATAATTTTAATGATTTAATCATATAAATATTTATCATTAGTGTCCATGTTTTCAAAATGGTTTTAAGGATTCATTTAAATGGTAATTAATTTTTTATGATGCAAAATTCCTTTAAAATCAAAGTGGTTTGGGACACTTTGATTCAAAAATCAATTTTTTTAAATGTTTCAATGGTTTGAAAATGGTTAGATAAAGAATTGTTTTTTTTCAATATCTTGATTTGATATATTGTTATTGTAATGTGGAAATTTTATATTTCCTTTATTCCTGAGTTATGTGTTATGATTTTTTATTGTTATTTGGCATTGTTTAGGTAAATGGGTGGGTCCATGATAAACCTAGGGCGGGTGAGCCAGAGATAGCTCTCCAATACATTGAGTAACGTGTCGGAGGTAAACGTGAATGTTTCTCCTAAGAGATTTAGGAAATATACTGTGATAGGTATTCCAACATAACTCCCTATATAGCATTGATAGCTACAATTTAAGTCTGATATGGATACCACAAGTTACCTTTATGATTTATGATTTCTAATTTTTATTCATAAATCTTATGATTTCATGAGGTGTGTTATGATTTAAAAGTAAAGTATCTTTGATTTTTATTTATTAATGGGTTAATGTTTCATTTCCTAATTTTATAACCCATAATGAACTTTTCATGCTCACCCCATGTTATGAAATGTTTTTCAAATTACATAATGATAAATAGGGTCAACGAAAATTCATGCTTCTAAAACATGGAAATAGACATGTTTTTTAGAGTTTTTTTATTTTATGAACTAATAAACACTTAGTAGAAGTGTATAATTTGTAATTTATGAAATTTAATGAATAGATATGGATTAATTCTCTAAAAATATAAACCTTAAAATATCCTCAATGTGAATTCTTAACTAAACTCAAGATTATGTAATGTTTAAGGTTGGGTCCTTATACAGCTGAGACACCTTCTCCAAGCATACTCTAAAAGAGTGCCTTATAGATCTCAAACCATTAATGAATTTCTCTCTCCTGGTAAAGACCATGGAGGTTCTCGTGGAATCTATAAGAATCCATGTTTTAATGATACTTCATGATCTCACTAGACATTAATTATAACATAAAATATTGAACATTGATTGTGTCATTCATATGTTTCTCATGAACCAAGAAATCCTCATCAATCACCTATTTGTTAGGCAGATCAGGTAATGATGAATCTAATATGTCAGACTTCCTTTCATGGCATAGGATAACCCGAAGGCATCTCAATGATTCCGAGTAGTTACTGCCAGTGAGGATTTTGTCTTTATCAAGAATTTATCATAGGGATAGTGTGTTTAATGATCTTGTAATTTTTATTTAACAATTTAAATATCAGATCATTAGTAATTCCTTGATTAAATTTTATGAAAAATAATAAATTTTATTAAGTCTCCCACTATTTTATTATTTCCCAATTTCCCTCACCATCAAAATCATAATGTCCAGTTGCCATGAAATTCTAGTTGTAATGATATATATTCCCCTTCATATAACCCCAACATGGTTTGGAGAACCTATTAGAAGATATTTAGGTACGATGGTCTTTCCCAACTGCAGGATTGCAGGTTCATGATCTGTTGAGGGGAATACCCAATCATAAAATCATGAAATTATATTTCCTCACCTATTGCCTCCAATATTACCCCATGTCTATCAAGGGATACTACTCTTGATTTAATATGGTTAAGTCAAACCAAAACATTTCATAAGGGATTCCTATAAAAAAGTAAGTTTCCCAACAAGGGTTAATCAAACACATGGTTTTATTAAGTTATTCTCTTAATCATGTAAGTGGTGGATTATTAAGACATAATATTTTATTTGGTGGATTTTTTATGCCTTATGAGTGAATTTATTATTATAATTATCACATTCTTGTTAATTTTAAGAGTAATATAATTAATTGATTAACAATGTCTTGATAATATTAATGTAAAATTTTGGTTTATTTTAGTTCCATATTTCATTCTTGTTTAATTCATTAATTATGTGATCACGATAATGCATCCACAATGATAAATCATTCAACTGAAAAAAATAAAATCAAGTAAAGGGTATGATCATGAGAATTTCTAGTATTGAGTTTATCTAGTAGTTGATAAACTATCCCTAACCTAGGGGAGAAACATATTGAACCATTTGGGTTCGTGTAAAAAGTTTTCCACCAGTCCACCTTTGTATCTCCTAGGATTGGTTTTGTCTCAGATCAAGCTTGAACCACCTGCACTAGCTCAGGAGTTCCATCCATTACATAAGAATTTTTAGCGCACTTGTAGGTGATGGGTAAAAAGGGGTTTTACATAAAATAAACCTTAGGCATGCATGCCCTATATAATATTGAGGATATGGTTTTCAAGCCAACAATTTTTTTAAAATAAATAAATTAAAATAAACTATCAACATAAAATGGTCTTGGTCTATCTCATTATCATCCATACATGAAACTATATTAATTCTTAAATAAAATTACCATTCAATTCATTAATCATTCTTGTTTAAGATAAATCATGCTCGAATGAATTACATATCATCTTTTGTTAATCAATACTTTTATCTTAAACCCATTTATGAATTTCCTTAAGAATCTCATCCATCATTATTTTAAAAAAATAAATTCATTTATAATTATCATTGCACATTACTTGTACCTTGGAGGAAACCTAGTGAATTATTATTCATAACTACCCAATGAGTAGAAATGAACATTAGGAATATGTTAAATTTACACATATATATAAAACACCAATCAGTTGTTGTTTCTTATCTTTACACTCGCAAAATGGTACACATATCATGGGTTTATATAATATATTAATAGATTTTAAATTATTTTCGTAAATTGGATGAGTACACAACATGTAGTTCCAACTACAGAGAGTGTACTATTTTTCACCATCCATCCGAAGAACATGTCTGAGGAAACGGAATGTGAGTGTACTTCATAAATCATCAGAGTACATGGTGTGTCCAATAGGCTACATGTTGTGTAGTTCCTCGTTACACAGTCTCAAGATGGGAAAACCGTGTATGGTTTACACGGTCCAACTATATCAGGAAGGGAATATATGTCATGTTCAGTGGGCCACACTGTTCGTAATCTGGAAACCATGTGCCAGCTGTTATCGGTCTACACATGGAATCATTTAGACTTAGACAAACACCAATGACACGGTTTGGTTTGGAGGACTAGACCCGGTGCATTGAACCTTGGATACACGACATGTACTTCTGAATACACATCATGTGTTCTCGTGTTGTACAGCTAGGAAACTTTGGCCTCTCTGGATTAGATCCCCCATTTTATTTTAATCAAGATTAAAAGAAAAATTTGTTTTTGTATGGTTAATGAGAAACGAGAGAGGAGAAACATATCTTGAGAGTCCAATTTGCAGAATGATTAACTTGAATTTAAACAACTAAATTATTAAATGTGTTAATAATAAATAATATATTTAAATAATTATATACTCTGATGTAACTATTATGATTCCACTTGAAGGTTCCATGAGGAGTGGAAGTCTCGTTGGGCTGACACCCTACTTTGATTTTTACTATGATCATGGATTGTTGTTGTATCAATACGATGATGAAATCGAGTATCCATGGAAGAGAATAAAAGATATATATAAAGAAGAAAGAGGACCAAAACAATTAGAGTGGATCTTTCACATTTTGTTTATAATTAATTTAAATAATTTCATTAAATAAAATAATACTGTGATTTTCAGTATTTTCTTTGTTGATGATGTTGATTTTCCGGAATGTCCCTTCCAGAAAATCTTGTCACACATGAAAGGATCCAAACTAGAATCCCTCTAATAGTGATCCACATGTGTCCAATGGCCTCCAATCAACATCGCTCATTCTCCAGGTGCTAGCTCATTAAAGTGAGTGTCTTGTGTCAGACGTTCTTGATATCTTGTTCTTCGGACTTAAAGTGCATCTCTCGTTCTTGAGAAATGTGGGAAGAAGATTCAAGAGAGAAATTTTTTAGATCAACAATCCTTAATTCACAGGGTATGCGGTTCGGTACATGGTACAATAGACATATGTGTCTATTTATTAGCATAGGGCTTCTGTTACAATATTTAATTATGTAACAATAATTAAATATATTCATACCCTTTGAGAAAATCCATAATATTAATAAGAATACCACGTCATTATTTATGGTGCATCAACCAGAATAAAATTGAATTATAAATAAAATTCTACATCACAAAATAATTGTAGCATTTTTTAATTTTTTTCGACTACTTAAATAATTATTCATCGTCTTGAAAATAATTATTTTACTACTAGACCATCCATGGTCCTCTCAAACTCAACTTCCCTTTATTGAACACCCGAATAGATAAATAAATAATTTATTCTCTAAATTTAATATTTTATTTAAAAACTAGTAAATATGTATGGATTAAATTTTTAACAAAATAAATGAATATATTTTATTACCAATATAATGAATAGATATTTATATAATTTATGAAATAATTTTAACTTGAAAAAAAATTATTCCATTTTCTTTATTAGTTAAATTCAAATAGAATATAACTATGAAAACCAGAAACACTTAGTGTTTGACCCTCTATGATTCTTTCTCACTCGAATTAGGTAGGCTTGTCTAAAGTCCAACAGTACTATCTAAAAATGGGTCAAGGTACCCAAGAGAATGAACTTAAATTCGCAACAACAACATCCACATATGAATACTAATTTTTTAATATAATCTCATTGTCTCAATATCACATCAAACAAGTTTCCTGATAGTGTCATCAAATTTTTTGCCTGATTTGACATTCTTTGACTACCAGAAATAAACTCTTTATTACACCATGGCCAGGGAATTTCACGCAACGGTTCTATTTAAATAAATGGGCCATGACATCAACTTCTATAAATGGAAGGGACAAATCCTTTATCAACTTATCTATTAATAAAATCCCACTCGTGACACACCCAATGTACCCTAATTACCACCAACTGTCTGCATGATAGTTTTCGTCAGTAAATCAACATTCTTGAGTTGTTACACGCATAAAAGATAATATTAAATTCTAAGGATCTTTACTCATGCTCACAAATAGAAATATCTCATGACACTAAGACATGCATAATTCCTACTGGCAGTCTATTATCATAATCTCATGTCTTAGAGATTACCAAGTGATAACTTCATGAGAGGAAGTCCCATCTTTTTATTAGTACTCATTCCTAATGGCCTACAAGATATGTGTCCCATCATAGTATGTCAATCAATTATAGAACTATATTTTAGAATATTGTTATATCATTATATGTTTCTCATCATACCGGGGAACTTCCATGACCTTATCAATCCAAAAAATACACTAGGACATTATTACATCATAGTCATGCAGAACAGTAAACAATATGAAATAATATGTTTAATATGTAAATATATTAAATATCCATGTAATCAAAGTACAACCAACAGGTTCTTGGACACCAAATCATACAAAATACACTAAATATGGATATAAAAAAATATCCAATAGAGATGATGAATATTTTTCTTAACCTCATTAATTTTTTTATGAAAGAATTCCAAAAATGTAAATCCCCATAAAATAATAATAAAATACATTATGATATAATTATAAAATATTTGAAAAACATATATAAAAACCATAGAAATTATGAATAAAACTAACTAAGAAAATAATTTGATTCAAGAGAAATCCCTTACATTTTAATCTAGAATTTTATTAATGTGATGTTATCACCACTTTCATAAAAATAGGCATATTAGTACTCATTTTGGAAATTTTTTATATATTTGAAAATACAAAATAATTAATTTTAATAATATTTTATTCATTTATGAGTTAGTTAGAGTTTATTTTCATATTCAGATGTTTGAATTTTTTTTTTGTACAGTTTAAATTAACTATGTTTATCCTGATCCATTTAAATAATATTCATTCATAGATTATATATATTTTTAGAATATATAATTTCAAATGATCAATACAATTTTTAATATCCATCCCATGATAATTTTAACCTTTTTTTTAATATTAATTATAGACTGGATTGTTTCTTAAACATATTATGAAGAAAAGATAAACTCATAATAATTAATCATAAATTAATATAACCATTGTAGAAAATAAATCATGTCTTATATAAAATTTTAATTCAGTTTGATTCATTTTTTAATGTTCATTAACACATTTAGACGTGGTTAAATTATTTTTTTCTTAATTTACAATTAATTTGTTAATTACATATTCATTCCTGGTAACTAAATTTTATAACTAAAAATCAAAAGGACCATTGGAAATAAATTTTAAATTCTAATTTAATATATTTAAACTATTTTATGTCAAATAAAATATGGATGGGAAACCATTGTTTCAATAGTAGTTCACAATATAAATATAAAATATTTATTAATAAAATAAATTTTATGAGAAAAAATAATATTTAGTATAAAAATAAAAATGTTACTGATTTTATAAAATTAATATGTTAATTACTTCAAAAATAATTTTTTTGAAGAATTTTGAGAAATCTGAACGCTAATTCCTTCATAAAAAATTAATTAAAAGAAAAAAAAAATTAATTTAATTTCTAATAAATTAATATTTATAATGATTCAGATTATTATGAATCAGTTTTCAAAATAAAATTTAATTTTCTAAAATGTAATAGCTACCTTAGATATATAGTTTCCATTAATATCTTTCATAAATTTTATTTTCATATGTAGTTTTTCGTATCAAAATATATGATATTTGTAAAAAATGATATATTATACTAGTCACATAAAACTCAATATTTGCAAATTAAACGCAAAAAATATATTTGATACTAAAATTGATATCCAAAATCAAAAAAAATGAAGTTCATTTTTTAAAATTCAATTTAATTATTTATAAATTTAACTTTTAAAAATAAATATATGATATGAGGGAAAATATTATTATAAAATATACCATTTTAAATGTTTACTATTTATATTCTTATTCACTATTAGTTAAATTATTTTTCAAATAATATATGTAAAATAAATTTATTTTTTAAAAATATTTATTGAAATATAAATTTTTTTCGGAAATATAAATAGATAAAATATTAATCATAAGTTAATTTTATTCATTTTTTAGATTAATTAATATAATTTTACCCAAGTATTAGTATTTAAATGAATTTCATTTTTATTTTTTTATTTATTTTATAAATTTCTCATATATATTTATTCTTGTTGAATCAATGGAAACATTATGATAGTTTAATTTTTTAAATGTCTCATAGTTTGTTTTTGGTATAGTTTCTATTTTAAAATAAGATATTTAATAGAATATTTATTTCAAGGTGGATTATTGGAAAAATCATTAATTATTAAAGATGATGTCCCCATCAGTAAAAATGCTACTAAAGTAGTACATGTGGATCTCCCGTTAATCAGTTGTCTAGTTCCTACTACGCTTAATTAATCTAAGGCGCTACACTAGTTACTGACATAGTATATCATGGTATCCAATAATCGGTGACTCTAGGGATGAATCCCTTAATATTATATAAAATTAAGTTATCTTATGAATAGTTTTTTTCATTCATCATTTCACTTTTAGTAACTTTTTTTATCATTATAAATTTTCATCTTTTTTTGGTATATTTTTAGATCATATACTTGGATCATTTAATAAAATTTAAGTCTCCCATCATTATATAATTTATTCATGGCTTGAATAAACATTATTTTTTTATTAATTATTGTTGTTATATCTTGTTTGGATTCAACAATTATTTAACCATTTATTAAGAAAAATAAATTTGACTCTGTTTTATTGAGTAATGTATTTCCATATTACGGACTGGACATGTCGGGTTATTAGTCAAGGATTATTTGATTGAATTTTTTATAATTAATATATCATATAAAATGTTTATTCTTTGTTGTATAATAACATATTTTATTTATATAGAGATTAGGAATTTCATTTTGGACTTTCTGTGACCCAACTTGGATACCAGGTTTGGAGTTGGGATGGGTTAGATTATAAAAATGTAACTAGAGAAAGGTTTTTATTTCAATATTTCTTATTAATAAATACACAAGAGAAATTATTATTAGGGCTTGAGGGTATAGGGTGTGAATGGGTATTTATCCAATATTTTTAAATTCCACCTATTGAGTTCCCCGTGATATATGGAATGTTGGATTTTAATTATTGATAGAATATTTCTCTTCGTTTGGGTAGGGTGTGTGGGATATAGACATCCCATGAGAAGAGTAAATAAGAATTATTCTTTTTAAAATCAGTTTACTTGAATGAAATATATTTATTATTTCATCCTAGATTTATTATCATTATTAATGGTTTCCCTATATATGATTTAAGATTTTATAGTACCTGTATGAATACCCCTATAAAACCCACTAGAGGGATAAGTGTAAAACACACCATAGGTGAACCCTACCATCGATTAAGATGTTATTGAATAAATCTAAATAGTGTTTTTGAACATAAACTAGGTAGTTGGTTCATGCCCTACCGTGGATAGAGAGGTTGGATTGGGATTAAATCATGATAAATATTGTATTCATCTTAAAATAGGCTATCATCCATTCAAGTAGTACATGTTCCTATGTAAGATGCATATTGGTATTATATTATTGAAATAATTTTTATGTTCCATATTACTCCCAACACTATCAAGGAAAATTTTACTGTGTTCATGATTTCGTATCCCTATAGGAGATGATGAGAATCAGTTATAAAACATAAGAATTATAATAATTTGAAGAAAATGATTTTAATGAATAATTTTTTACATAATTTTATATTAAGAATTATGGAATATACACATAATTAAAATTCATTTTTCTGGGTTATCATTAAATTTTTGAGTATGCCAAATATTTTTCTAAACCGACTCACATAACTATTGAGATATATTTGATTGATGAATCGAATAATCATAAGTTCTAAATGGTACTTCATCCTGATATCCAAACACAAGTATTCCTTCACCTGAAAACAAATTATACTAATTTATTGTATTGAGATTTCAAATGGGAAGTTGATCATATTTTTATTTCATGATTAGTGGGGAAATATTACTTACCAAGTTGGAGTGTATCAAATCTTTAAAAAGGAAAAATAATTTCGGAGATATATGTAGTGTTAGTAGTAGGGGTTGACACGCTCAATCTATGTTGGATACTTATCCCACATTTTGGATTCAAATCCTTATTTGTGATATATGTGACAAGGCTAGAAATATTAATAATTATTTCCCAAAACAATAAAAGGAATTCTATCGATATATGAAAGAATTACATTTGAAAATAATTATAATATGAGCCTTCAGAAAACAAGTAGTGTATGATCATTGGATATTAAGTGTTCCTATATTAATATTCATATTTATATGAAATTAGGTTGTCAATATTCATGTAATAGAGGTAGAAGTGGATTTTCTCATGTTTTATATTTCATACCTCTACCACTCTCTTTTTTATTTCTACAAAAATTTAGTAATTTTATTCCTTTTATAGATTTTTATTCCCATCAGCGTAGAGATTTATACTATTTGTAAAAAGGCAGTGTGGATTACAATAAATTTCTTTGGAAAAATATATATCAGAGGTACAAATGTCTTGTGATTTCCCCATGCATTAAATATATATCATGGGAATTATCTTTATAATGGAATGAATAATAACCTTCTAGGTAATGTTGACATAAAATTGTAAAAATATTTCTTTTACTACTCAAGAATGTATTCTTTTCCTATTCCAAGGGGAATGTAATCCAAGATCTTTTTTGTATGGGAAATCCACTATCTGATTTGGGTAGACTCGAATATTATCTTTACTAATTGTTTTGGATATATAATGAATGTATTTCCATGATTTTGTAACCTCCCATGGTCATGTACTTTCTCGATGTGTTTCCAAAAGAAATATATATATTACCCAATTAGTGAATGGTATAATTATCGATTAATTATATTTTGGGAAAGAAACAAATAATGTTTCCATCATATAACACTAAACTATTTGATTAAAAAAATTCTAGATGTTGTTGAATGTTAATAGATTTATATGCTATAGTATTTCAGCTTCGGAATCCATGTTACTATTTTTTTAATATAACATATGGTTCGTACAGTTTTTCTTCTGAAATACAATATATACTAAACATCATGATAAATAATAAATATCACCTAAAAAATATTTAAGAGTTGATCAACTAGAAAAATGGGGATTAGTAGTTTTCCAAGACGAACCATCATATGGGGCATCATTGTCTTAGTATAGAATAGATAGGTATCTCAAAGACATATTTTCTATGATAGAAGGTCCATTATGATTACCGGGTAATACCATAAATCTTGAACAGTTATGCTAAAGGTATAATGGAAATCTTTAATTTTATATTTCATTAATATAATGGAATTTTTTATATCTATTTATGTCAATGATATTATGATATACTCAATAACTAAATTAAATCATGACTAGCACCTAATGGTTATTTGTGAAGCCCTATATGACCAATAAATCAATGTTATTCTATCAAAATGAATCATCAAAATTTAGGAAGTGATTTTTAGGGGAATTTGGAATTCAAACTAAGTCTATTTGTGGATATTTTCTTTTGAAGCTTCATTATTAATTATAAGGAAATGAAGAATGTCTGTTAAATTTGATGACTTCTAGGAGTATCTGGTATCTCCCGCCCACTTGTCAGGTATTTTTCTTTGATGAATAAACATTAATCATTCTTAACCATTAATGGGTAATATTTCTATGAAGTTTTGAATTCCATGAATAATTTGATGATCTAAATATATGGTTTCCTTCGACCCATATATTTATAACTCATGATGTGAGTATTAGGATTATGGTTTATTTTAATTATTTAATGATGGGTTTGATATGTGTTATTATATATAGATATCATGTGATAGCCTATGACTCATGGATACCTTATACCCATGATAATAAATAACACACTCATTACCTATATTAGTATTATATCATACATAAACATAAATGATGGATACATTAACTATTTCGGATTTCATTACATAAATTTTTTAATCTAAATCTCTATATGTGTCAAGATAGGGGTGTATGTTCAAGGGTCTCATAGATTAAATTCACCTCATAGTGAAATATGTGAATGTGGACGTCTTTATTATAAATATTCATTTGACCTTAGTGATCCTAAAGTATGGTTTACTAGATAAGGTAGAAGATAGAGAGTGAATCATTTTAAAGGAATATCATATTTATGTGAGACCATGTATAAATGGATTCTCTCTCTCAGAAGATTCCATTACTACCAAGATATTTTTTTGGTCCCTTATTTGTATGGGGGTTTTTATAGAGGGCTAAAACAAGCCCTTGTGGGTAATCATTTCAAAGGATAAAAAATTTATTTCAATATTCTGTGATGATATTGATGGAAATTATAATGATAGATATAACATATATGTTATCATTATGCTATACCTGATAGAATGTAAAGTATGAACACAAAAACCCCTTTATAATTCTCCAAACTCTACCTATTACTACTTGGAAGTGGGACGAGATCTCTATAGATTGTATTATCATAATTCCTCAAAACCCAATAATATGGAATACTGTGCGGGTCATAGTCATGTAGTTAACTAAATTCTTCAACTTCATACTAATCAATGAGATAATAATAGTGAAATATGTTTTCATATTTCACATTATTGATTTTGGGAGGCTATATGGTGTTCCCTATGACAACATATATTTTTTTGAATGTTATTTTAGGTATTTATTTTAATAATATTTCTAAGAGGTAATGGGAACTTAAGTGACATTTACCATAGCTTACTATCTTTAGATAGATGGATAAACATAATGTGATAGTGATATATTAAAAAAAATTCCTTGGGTTTTTTTCCAATAGTTTTTTATTAAAGGGATATCCAGATAAGTCTATTTTAATATTTATATATTAAACAACACAATTTTTATATTTAAAAGGCTAAATTTGAAGCTCATTATTTCTGACCACGTAATTTTACACATTGTTTTATAGAGTTTGGAGATACCTATATTGTTGGAACCTACCACGCCTATGATATTACAAATATGTTTTGGAAATAATAAAAAGTTACTATAAATATTATAATAATATTTATCTTCAACACTTATAATTCAGGGTAGGTAACTAATTGATTTAGAACGTGTCCACTAATTTGGTTCATCTGAGGTTGGGAATGGTAGAGAAGCTCACCATGTGGTTCGTAGGCTCCTATAAGATTATATAATAGGTAATGAATAAATCATATATGTTGATTTTTCCACCCTATAAAAAATAATGTAAAATGTATTGCAACACCCCTAGCTTAAAATGTATCATCGAGATCATTTCCTGGTAATATGTTGGATGGTGATTAAAATATGGATAGATGTGTATATTACAAATCAATTCCTTCAGATCATTTATTCTAAGAATAAACTATTACTAGGAATTTACATTCAATTTGTTTATATGTTATGGAATTAAGGAAAAGATAAAAAAATATTATGAGTGTGAAGTTCAATTGATGGAGAAATTATAATATTTATTCTCTGATAGGACATGTGTTTCAAATTATGCGAATATAAAACTTATATGGGGGTATATACATTACACCCACAATATTTATTTTCATAATGGAATATTTTTTGAATATATAATTTCATTTTGAATTCAATTTATAGTGACCCTCTCATTTTAGAATTTTTTGAACTCTAGAAAACTACATAACAAAACTGTACTTGGTTCATAATGAAACCAAAGGACATCAATTCTTGAACCTATCCAAGTATAGAGGGTTTCTTTTTCAAAAAAAATGTTTACAACATGACAATAAAATTCTACACCATTGGTATTTCTGAAGAGTGGGTATTACTTAGATAGAGATAGATCACAATTCAGCTGACATGGTCACATCAGAAACAATTCTACCCAATCTATTGAAATTGTATTTTTTCCATTTTTCACTACTGAAATTAATGATTTTAATCTTGCTTTTCCATCCCTTATAACCCAATCCATATTATCCAATATAGATTGAAGCCCAAAATCTTAGTTGATGGTTTTGAATTTTTGTTTTATGTGATTTATTAATGATAATATGTATGTTCCCACCATCATATCTTTTCAACTTTTTTTATGGTTTTTATTATTTAGAAAGCCTTGGAAACCTAGGGATTTCACTGTGTGATATCTATATCTTAGGATCTTAATAATATGTATTTATTTTTTCTTTTAGGGATATCTATCTTCCTTTTAATGTTTATTAACTTCATTTACATGTGAATTTGAAACATTTATGCAGGTGCATCAATTTATTTTTATTTTTTTCTTAACTATCGATTCTTGAAATTCATAATTTATTTTTAATATGTTGTTGAGTCTTTTATTTTATATTTTTTAATTGATTATTAAATAACCTAACTCCAACACCCTCGAATGACTTTTTAATTTATTATCATAGAATATGATATGAGAAATCTAATCCCAAAGTAATGAATTCTTCAGATGTATTGTAAAACTGGATACAAATAAGGAATTGAAAAAGTAAAATATAAAATATTATTTTTGTAGATAAAAACATAACTAAATTTAGAATTTCTTTATATATAAATAATAAAACACCACCTATTATCCTATGAAAAGGAGTAAGGAGAGTGTTTTGAGATTATACTCTCAGTATGAGTATGTTAATAGAAGAATATATGAATTCAATAATAATGTGTAAAGAATAAATAATGATCATGTATGGACATATAAATAATCACATGAGCTGGAAAATCATCCATGTAATGAAAATTAAATACATATACATACATAGATAATTTAATTCATAATAATGGAAATCATAATGCTAGACATCTAAATCATTTCTTTGAGGCCTTTCCCAATACATCTTAAAATAACATCATGTCCTTGTTCCATGAAACCTGAATAAATGGGTAATGACTCAACCAACCCCTAGATAGATTTCCTAATTATGCATACCAATGAATAAATGGGATATATTGGGCCCCTCTCATCACTTACTATTTCCAATTCGATCCATATATTAATAAAAAG
This sequence comes from Viscum album, assembly GCA_963277665.1. Taxonomy (NCBI): domain Eukaryota; kingdom Viridiplantae; phylum Streptophyta; class Magnoliopsida; order Santalales; family Viscaceae; genus Viscum; species Viscum album. Next base: position 2,109,631,260 of record OY728119.1, on the reverse strand, counting down.
TACAAAAAATTAACATCCCTTCATAAATGCATTATTAACTATCCGTATTAGAATATATATCATACCTAATGTTTGTAAGTACCCTAGTTAAAAATATAATAAATAATTTGATGAAATATGGTATATGGTATTAGTTTTGTATATTATAATCATAAAATTAAACAATGGATGTTCGAATAGATGAAAATACATTACAAAGTACAACTGAATATTTCTTTGGGAAAATTGAATTTCAACATTTTGAATGAATTCATAAAAACTAGAACTTGTGTATGTAATAAAGAAATATTTTTACTTAAATTAACCTTGTAAACATATAAAATAATACTTAATGAATAAAGGAATTCAGATATTTGTAAATTATATTCATCTTGTATATGATAAAAAACATTCATTTCATACTTTTGTAAGAAAAGTGAAAATGTTTGTCGTTCTAAAAATGACTCGATAATTCCATTAAACATATTTTTAAAAAATTAAAAAGAGGAAAAAAATTACATTGGAAATTATTATTAAATAGTAAAAGCATATTTTTTTGAAAATGTAGAAATGGAATATAAAATATTCCTCAGGTTATACTTAGAGATAAACAATCCCAAGTAATAATGAGATTTTGAAATAAACCCTCACCTAGGATTTGATTACCTTTGTACATGTTCAAAAATAATTTTTAATATATATAAGTATATTATACATCTATTATAGAAACATACTCATATATATCATACAATATATTACATATAATATTTTAACACCCATTTATTATAAATTCTTTATCTAAATAACTATTTCTAGTGGTAACAACTTTGTTTTTCATCGATGATTTGGTTTGATAGTTTTTCTTATTATACATTGATCAAGGATAGATCATATCAAGAATTTTAATAATGATATAAATATCATATAAATTAATTATATATAAATTTATTTTAATCCTTCATTGATATAGATAGAAAATGAATTACACCGCTCATGGAGAGGATAAGTCGTACATTTTCATAATCCCAAGTTTCACTTTTTAATGGATAGAATGATTGAATGAAAATTAATATTTCAATTTTATAGAATCATTATTATATAATATTTATCATATATATTCAGGAAATATGTCATAATTATCATCCAAATGAATCATATCTCTTTATGAAGGTGTTATTGCAAATGTACAATCAAGTGACATTATCATTAGCTGATGATTAGGAAGGTAGGAAGAAAAATATGATATTATCATTAATGATGAATTATTATTTCATAGATATCATATATACACATTATTAACATCACTATAACAATACATGTAATGTGGTGATGAAAAATGAATGACGCCTCTATGTGGATACTGTATGTCATACGTACGCACGAGCGATTTTTCTCTTTTCAAATGATAGAATGGATAAAGAATATTTATGTAACATAACCATAATAACATATTAGTATATTTATTATGAAATATATATTTTTTTGATTATTAAAACACAATAATAATATCCACATGATGAAATAAAATTTAAAGAGTTGGTAATGAAGAATACCTAATCCTTCATTGAATCCCATCACGTCGCTTCTTAAGGTGCATAGGGTTTCTATTATGGAAGGAAAATAACCTAAAAACGTGGGTAAGGATATGTTAAATGGTATTTTAATGGTTTGGGTGATCATGATTACTGAATTTGGTGTAAATAATTAAGGAAGGAGGTTCCCTTTTAAAACTAATGTGTGGGGATCTTTTGGATGTTATTAAATAATAAATTAATTAAAAAGTAGTTATCAACAAAAAATAGGAAACAAATTTTAGTCCTGAAATATAATGTGTAAATAATTATGAATAATGTTTCCCAAGAAATATTTAACATGTTATGGATTTGTTTTTTCATGTATCATTTAGTTTTAACACATGTTATCCCATTAGACCATTACCATTCTATTAAAACCTATTCTATCTAAGGGTTAATAATGTTTCTATAAAATTACAAATGACCCATAAAGGGATATCAAAGATTTCATTAACTTTATCCCATTATTTTTTTAATATAAAGTTTTTATAAATTTTATATCATTTAACAATATATTATTTCCATAAAAGATCAACAACGTCATTTTATAACTATTCAAAAGATTGACTTCAATACCATGAAGGAAAAAATGAATTCCACACTAATGAATAGTCTAATCTATAATATTTCATTTAAATATATAAAATTTGTGGGAATCATTTATTATTTGAAATTATAAACCTTTTAATGATTTAAATATCCTTTATTTTATTTTTTCACTAATTAGAATATTACTATCTTAGCAATGTGTAATAATTTACGGTAATAATGTTTTGAAAAAAAATTCAAAAAAATTACCACGGTAAATATAAAACATTATATTTCAAAATATTATTTAAATAAGGACATATACTATAGGTGACCAAATATTAAGAATACTATAGTTATTAAAAACATGACTGTGATATTTTTTACTCTTCGTTACATATAATATTATAAAGGTCATAATCTAATATAAATGGTATAATAAAGGAATATAACCTTATATTAGATACTTATAGATTAAATAAAATCCTGAATTAAAATTAAATTATATTTCAGGGTTATACTATATACCTTATCATATTACTTTTAGCCATTAATTACTCTATTTACCCATTATTGTGGTAACCAAAATTACTCAAGTCATTATTCATATTGATCAAAAATAGAAGAGACATATTTACAAAATTTAGACCCCCTAAAAAACATTATTAACAATTACTTAATATTTATATTTTGTTAGTGTCATTAAGTAATTTAATAATATATTGAAAATTGCAATAAAAAATAGTTCTTCTCAAAGAAAATGCTTTTTAAACATAAAAATTTTTATATATAAAAAATGACTATAAAAGTGATTATAATGAACATGATTGGATTATTAATAATTTAATAGAACCACCTTTTCATTTAATATGCTTTATAATACAATGGTAGTTTATTAATTCATGAAATAAAAATACATTTTTCAATAAAAATAAATATTTTTCACTATTCATTGTAAAATGACTCTTTTCAAAGAATACCCAAAAAATAAAATAGATTTTTTTTATATTCTCTTTTTAGAATGTAAGTATGTTTTATAATATATAATTTTTAAATGTAGATAAATTTTACTATATTATTTATTCATAAATTTTAGTTTTGATGAAAAATTATAAAAATATTATACTAAAACATCACTATTTATTAAATAAGAATTAACTTAAAAATTTTATTAAGTACTTTATATATATATATATATTTTTAACCCTTTTACCACCCACCAATCTAAATTATATGTTATGATGATATTTTAATACTTTATCAATGTTTATTTAAACTCAATTTTTTGTGTTCTATAAATATTAGATCATATTATTCATTTAAAAAATCAGTGTTGTGTGCACAAAAACCTATCAAATATTTTATATTTATTTATAAAACAAAAATGTAGTTAAATATTTGTGTGTTATATTCTTCACAACTCTAAAAAATATCGTCTTAAATATTTCTAGAATGTCGGATCATGAATATATATGGGTTTCTCTTTATTCTAATTTCATTAGGATCCCATGTCACATTTTATATATTTTTATTTATCTATGTTCATTTACTAGATGATCCATATGATTCCTAAAAAATGTTATCTAGTGCCCAAAATATAGATAAGAAAATCATAGTATGATATATCAATATCCAATACTATTCCATCATATGTAAAGGATTGAATTGGATATGGAATTTACATTATAATAAATATATAAGGAAGAAATCATGTACATAAGTGATGCTAGGATAATTTCAAAAACAATATCCTTAGTATTTGATATTTCAATAATTTTAAGATTATTGATGTACCTGGGGATCCGTTTTCCTTTTTTCAAAATCATATAACACACATCCCTGGAGATTATTTTAAGAAAACATGTTCCCCATATTGAAATTAAAAATAATTCCCTTAGAAGTTATAATTATAATTTTCACACATTTATATAATCAAATACTGGTTTTAATATTTATACATTTTCTAATATTTTTCCAATATTTATGTTACTATTAGTTTCCTTTCACTATATTCATCCCGTCATACTAGATTAGAACATTTTGTTCTATATAATGCATCATATGACACCCTTTGAATAAATGAATATAATCTATTATTATAAAATATTTCTATCATGCATAAATATTGATCCCATATAACAAAAAATTCATGATTTTTGGACCTAAATAATTTCTTTTACTATTGGGATAGTCCTTTAGACTTCCAATCTATTTTAGGATGAAAAGAAGTTAAAAAATAAAACATTGTATCATGATACTTATAAATAATTCTCTATAATTTTAGTGAATTCATGGGCCCTTATCAAAATAATTGTAAGAGGTGAACCCTGAAGTCTTACATCATCATTAATATATAGTCATGAAAGTATATCTAACGGAAAATATTCGATTAAAGTGAGGGGTTGTGAAATATAGTAATTTCATTAAGTTAACCCATATATAATTATTCATTTTAGGACACTCCAGTAAAACAATGGTAATTTATATTGTAATTTCGCCCCATTTCATTGTATAATAGGAATAACATTAATGAAACCACTATTATTCTATCATTAAACATTCAAATTTTGAAAAACTAAATATATTTTCACATAATAAGTGGTCGTTTATTCATATTATCCCAAAAATAATGTTCATTAAAAAAATTATACATCATGGTTCTTCTAGGGCATATATAAGAAATTCGAGCATTCAAAATCATCCCATAATTCATTATTCATCTTAGGTTTTGATGGAATATATAGTCTCCATAAAATGTTCAAAACACTATCTTCATATTCAATGTCATACAATTTTTCGACTATTAAAAAATTAGATTTCCTTTGAAAATTCCCATCATTATACTATGAAAATTTAATCTTATCTAATAATGATTGATTGGAATTCATTTGAATAAAAGATTGTATTTCTACTTCGTTAATAATTCCTATATCTATCTTTTATATATACATGTACATAAGATCCATCTAACTCATTTCTGGGGATAAAACTCCATAATCATTCATTTTAAATGCATACTCTACCTTATTTTCCTTCACTAGTATGTACTATATTAATAAATCATAATCCTCTCGTAGATTGATTAATTTCCTTTGTCTCCGGATGTTTTTTCTATGATAATTTATATATCATTCTTATATGGTCTATGTATATATCAATGATTTTTCTATGATATTGTATCCCCCTATCATTAAAGTAATGATTATGAATACTGACTCAATTTCAATATTGGTATAGTTTAATTCATTACTCATTACCTTTCTGGATGTAGAGAAAATTTGATTATCATTTTCCGTAAAGAACTTCCAAGTCCCTTCTTTAATGCAACACTATATATAAAAAATAAACTATTTCCTAATAGTGGAGTTAATATAAGATCATCCATAAATATACTCTTTTATTTTTGAAAAAATTATGAACATTCCATTTTCATAATGAACCTAACCCCCTTATGGGTATGATTGGTTTACAGGTTAGAAAATTATGAAAAATTATAAAAAATATCTCATAGTAACATTCTAAAAAACTAAAAATATGTACCTAGGTTGTGTTTGTTAGTGTAGGAAATTCTTAGACTACCTTTATCTTCATTGGATCAAATAATATTCCATCCTTGAACATAATATTTACATGATTCTTTCTATAAATACTGAATTCACACATACTATATTTCCATTATAACACATTTTTCCCCATCTTGAGAACAATTCATGAGGGAGTTTCATGGTCCTCATAACTCGAAGATTACACTGTGATATAATAAATAAATAACAGAAAAAATAATCATGAAAATACATGAATAATCTATTTATTATGTCCTTAAATATATAGGTTTCATTTGTGAATCTAAATGGAAATAATGTAAACTATTAATTTCCAAACAAAATTATAAATATTTTATTTGGAGTACCCTTCTTATTTAATGAAATTAAGGATACCTATAATTAGAATCAATATTTTAATTATAAGAAGACTTTTGAATTAGATCAAACAATAAATCTTTTATAGGAAGATGATACTTTTTATTTATTTTAATAGTATTTATTTCTTTATAAGAAATACACAAACTCATTGATAAATGCTTCATAATAACATAAATAATAAGGTATACCATGGTAAAACAAAAGGGAATATAATTCCCATATTACAAAACTCCACTTCAATATTTTATTAAATTCTACTAATACAATTGTTTTCATTATATAGGGATTCTTTTATATAGGCATTACATCAAGTATTAAATCAAATTGGAACTTGACCTCACACTTTGGTGGATGTCTTTGCAATTCCTCCATAAATACAACACATTATTCTAGAAAAATAGGTATATCCCAAATATGATGATTAATTTTTCAAAAAATGGATGTGTATTCTAATATTCCAAAATGATTTCATTCAAAAATAGGATGGGGTGGATCATGAAATGAATCATATAAAGATGTTTCCCCTCTATACAAGAGTAATTCTTCATCTTCATCACGAATTGTAATATCCATATCCTTATTATATTTTTTGATCATATTTTAAATTTTATACTATACCAATTATTATATCAAAATAAACCATTGGTGTTATTATAATGTCATGAAATAGGGCACGCTTGTGTTCCATATCTAAACTAACTGACACATCCTTGTTGGGATGAGACTTACAATAAGTTTCAGGATTGATAAATCATTTCTTAAGGTTGTAGGGTTATATATAATTTCCTTGGAAAACATGTAAGATATAAATGATTTTTAAGTTCATAAATAAAATAAATAATTAGTTATGTTTGAGTATATTATTAAATTTCCTTCCGACATGTCATTCAAATTTCAACATCAGTTGTTGTGATCAAAAATTATTTTTCTTTCTCCCTTGTATTTTCTATGTAAAATTCCCTTAAGGCGTGGAGAAATAATATTCATAGTTTAGAATATTATTATAGTTGAATCATTGAGAAAAAATATCTTCATTCTTCCCATGGTAGTAATAATCCAATCGGGGCTTCCTTCTACACATGAAATAAACTCATTTTTTATTAAATAAGGTACCAGGTTGTATCCATACAAAAGTATCACAGTTTGGAAAATTCCACTTTCTCTTTTTCTTGTTATCCATTCTTTTCTCTTCCATAATATTCATCTACTTCTTCCCATTAGTTTCATAAGTTATAGATAATTCCTTATATATCATTATATAATAACAAAATATGTCGTCATATTATAAAAATATTTAGGATACCATTCCCCTTTGAATGACGAGATTAATGTCATCAAATAAATATAAAGTTTTACTCTTTGGATAATATATATTATAGAGTTTTAAATTATATCATTTTAATGTGGGATTTATAATTTGAAACATTTTCCTCCTACTTTTATCTCATAATCAAGAATTTCCTCTCCATATCAACTCATTGATGTTGGGGAAAATATTATTCCAAGAATAGTTTAATAAAATTATTTCATCACATTCTCTCTATTTCTACGTATTCTATAGTGTTTTCAATAACTGACCATAAGTGACCTTAATTCCATAAGAGAAGATAATATTCTATTAAAACCTTATACTTTAAAATAGTTCAAAACCTAATAATTAACTTCTATAATGAAATTATCTATTACGTGACATCAAATGGATTTTCAGTCCCAATTAATGAGGGAGATTACTTATGTATGAATTGGTCTATAATTGATACACATTGTTGTGGATCAGAAGGTTTATCCATATGAGAAAAGTAAATGGTCATAACCTAGTTCATCTACCCTAATTTACATAATTTGTATTTGATGAAACTAAATATCCAATTTTATCTTCATTATCATGCCCCAGATGGAAATATGTACTTTTATTATGTGCATTGTTAGAGCTTCCATTCCATCTAATGGGATCCATTTCTAAAAAATGGCATATAAAAAATTAAATAATAACAATATTAAACACAATTTATAATTTAAAAACATATTAAACAGTAAGAAAATTGCAAATTTATATATAACAAATCTTAAGATCATAACATTGGTTTATTTGGGAATATTCTCAATGTCTTTTATAGGGTTGTATTTCCTTAATATATTTTATCCAAATCCTTGTTTCCTATGGTCTGTACTAAAGTTCATATGATACCAAATATAAAGACCCTAACTCCAATATCCAATAATATATGTTTACATTATTATATTTGAATTATATATAATAAATAGCCACTTAAATGAAAAAATATTATAGTAGTGTTGTAAAAATATATACATAATGGAATTAGACATTACATTTGAAAACATAAAATAAAACATTTTATTTTCTTCTAGAAACCCATTATTGTGATTATAAAATCCTTACAGATCAAATATAAATAACTTCTTAGAATCCTATGGAATGGAATGAAAATAAAGGGGTGAGATGAGATTCTTAGTAATGGTTTCTATATAAGAGATGCATACAAGTAATGCATTATATGGAAAAATTTATGATGATCAATTAATTTAATATAGATAATCATATGGGCTATAAACATGTCCATAGATCAAAAAAATTATAATCACATGTAAATAAATAAATACACAAATAATTATGGAATGTATTATTCCATTAGTCTAAAACATAACGCCACGTCCTTATCTAGCACATCAAAAAATATTCCAAAGGCCTTATGACATGACATCTTGACAAATGGGTAAGTCCTTAGAATAAAACCCCTTATATTTTTACTCGTAAGACATATCTATGAATCGAGGGGATATTGTGGTTCCCTCTCATAACTTACTATGTCGAATAAATTTCCAAAATGAATAAAAACTACACAATATTCAACATTACTTAAGAAAAATATCAATATTTGATTTTATGGGAAGAATTATCAAACAGAATGTCAATACATTATACATAAAAAATTATAATTAACCATCCAATGAAATATGATGTATGGTCTAATTAGATTATATCCTAAAAATAATATTCCACAAAGAATGTATTCAGATATTAAAATACTTTAAATGTTTTAAAGGAACATTTCTAAAGAAAAGTAGCCTTTCTATATTGAAAATCGCTTTTTAATATAAAAAACTACACACATAATAAAGAAATAATTTTATTTTGGAAGAACCTTTTACAAATTACATGGAAACATAAATGAATTATTGATTCATGAATATGTAAAATACCATTAATTTCATTTAAGATAAAAAATCAGTTCTTTCATACAACTCTTAGAAAAGTCAAAAAGTACAACATTCATTAAACTATAAGAAGAGTAATTTAATTTTTTTCTGTAAAAGTACAATAAAGGGTATAAATGACTATATAAAATAATTGGATAATAATAATAATAAAATTATTGAATTTTTTAAAATAATGGACTTGCGTGTGGAATATACCATAGATGGGATTTGAAAATAAAAATCTAAAAATTGATGAGATTGTTAAATAAGCCATTACAATGGGTTCAATTTCTATTATATGTGGTTGAACATCATATATGATATATATAGAGATTTATTATAAATATATTTTTGAATTATAATCATATATATTATTCAATATATGATTTACATATAAAATTTTATCACCGGTTTATTAATAATTTATTATTAACAACACCGTTTAGTGTGGTAACTACATAGTTTTCCATGTATGATTTGGATCTATAATTCATTAATTATAATTTTATCTAGATTACATATCATTAATAATTATAATAATGATATAAATATAAAAAATATTAAATATATACATATTAAACTAATTTATAAAATTTGAAGATAGAAAATGAATCACACCTATCATGGAGACAATAGGTTTTATGTACACATAAACACTATTTTCACTTTTCAGTACTTAGAAGGAAATAAATTAAAATAATATTTAGACTTTATATAAGAATTATTATATCATTTATATCATATATATTAAATAAATCTGAAATTATTACCATCCAAATGAATCACATAACCTTGTGGAGGTGCTAGACCACATGAATGGATGGGCAACATTATCATTTTCCCCACATTTTGGAATGAAATAAGGTAGATATAATGCTATCATTACAAATGTATAATTATGTCATAATTATCATAAAACGTAATTTATTTCATATTTATATTCATCCTACTAATTTTCTGATGAAAAAAAATTATTACACTTCTATATGGAGATGGAAAGTCAAATCTACGTTGAGCGATGTTTTTTTTTCATTTCATATGATGTAATGAGACTTAACATGCTTAAAACATAACAAGAATAATAATTTATTAGTATATTTATTATAATGGATACATTGTTTTAGGATTGTTACAACACTTGAAGAGGAATTTTAATATTAAATAAACATGGAAGTGCGGATAAAGATATTTAAATCTTCTTCAGTTGACTCCATTTAAATCTATTCTTATGTGATCTAAGGTAGATATTTTGGATGTGTTAAAATAGAAAGAACCTAGATACATATTTTGAGAAGAGTAATGGTAATATTGTTTCAATATATAGGAGATATTATGCCATGAATTATCATGGGAGGAGGTTCCCTTTTATAATTGATGTTTAGGGAAGTTTTTGATTTTCTAATTTTAAAAAATTAATATAAATAATTATCATTGAAAAAGGGAACCAAATTAGAAAAAATCATTTATAATGTTGATATAAGTCTAAATCCTTTCATCCAACAAAATATGAACTATTTTCTAACATTTTTTTACATTATTATTTTGTTTTAACCCTCTGTAATCCTTTCTATAATAACCTTACTGCCAAATATTTCTACACTTCAAGGGTCAATAATGTTACTCGAAAATAAAAGAATACCAATAAATGACTGTGTTAAAATTATTTAACCATATATTGTTATTTTTTATAAATCTAATTTTTTTTATGAATTTTAAATCATTTAATGAAATATTTTTTCATGAAATATCAATATTTTCAATTTTAAAACTATTCAATTATTTTGATTTTAAAACTACAAATTCAACAATGAAAATAAAATAAAATTAATTCAATCCTCTATAATATGGCATTTTTGTTATAAAATTAAATTTTCCACATTATCTATTTCAAATTATACAACTTTTAATGATTTTAATATAAATTATTTTATTTTTCAGAAATTTAATAATTACAACATTATCATGGTGTAAAAATTAAATATAAATATTTCCAACACATTGTTTTTTGAAAAAAATTATCATTATTAATATATATCATTTTAATTTAAAAATCATTTTTATAATTAATCATATCTAATTTTTATCCCTATAGTTGTTATATAAATGTTATTAAAAATAATAGTCTCACATTTTTTAATTTCCATTACATATAATATTATAACGGCCATAATCTTATCAAAATAGAAACAAAATCCCATATAATATATTTTTGGATTGTAATAGATTAAACATAATAATAAAATAAAATTTATTCAAGTATTAATATAATTTTATAGTCCTTATCATAATTTTTTAACCATTAATTGCTTGTCTTTCCCTTTATAGTGCTAACAGAAATTATTAAAGTAACTATTCATATTGAACAAAAATAAAATTTACCTATTTAAAAAAATTTCACCTCATAATTCAAAAAATGGGATCCATTATATAATATTCAATTTTCAATATTTTTTGAATTTATTTTATGTTTTAAAAATGAAAATAAAAGAAGCTTTTTAGTAAAATTCATATTTTAGTATAAATTTTTTTATATGAAATTCAATCATAAAAGTAATTCCAATGAAAATATTCATATTATTAATAAAATAATATTATTAAATTAAATTTATAAATATTTTAACAAAATAATATTGTTCAAATTATAAAAATAATAATTAAATTTTCAATTAAAATTATTTTTTTCATTATTGACTGGAAGATCGATATTTTCAAAGAAAATAAAAAAAATTCACAAGGAGAAAATATTTATACGATGATTTAAAAATTTATTTTTATTTTGTAATATAAAATTTTCAAAAAGTAGAAAAATTAATTATATTATATTTTTTTATAGAATTCATTTTTGAAGCTCTCGTAACCATGATTACAAAAATTTCAACATCTATATCCATGGAATTAATCCATAAATTTTTACTGATTTCGACTAGTATATATATATTTATAATAATGTCATTGATCATATACACAACCAAAAATTTAATGTGCAGTTCATTACAATCATGTATAAATAATAATATTTTGTAGTGTTTTATGATTCATTTAAGGTTGGTGTAGCATTTTGTCATTTCTATTGAACATATAATATATTTAAAATAATATGTTTTTATGCACTAAAATATATTGAATAAATTAAATTTTTTTAATATAAAATTGATTTAAATCACTGGGATTTGTATGATTAATAATGGTTTTCAAAACAGAAATACTTATTTTATTTTTTATAAATTAAATGAGACCGTTAAAAGATAAATTTTTTAATCATCATGATATTGTAAATAAAATGGAATATATGATGATTAATGTAATATTTTTTTGAAACTCTTGACAATCCATGGTATCTTTCATGTTTAACCTCAAAATGAAAATGTCCCTCACCACAAGTTATAATAGTTAACTACATTAGGTGGCTCTCACATTTTCCATTAATGTAGTACACTATTCGTTTTAATAATTTTGGGAACTACTCCAAAAACTAGGGGGTCATTATATGTTTAAAAAATATTGTGGAGGTGATATAGTGGGATATTCCTTCCTGTCCTTTGGGGATGGATGGTCAGATCATTTTTAAATTTGTTGAATATTTTATAGAACATGTATATGGAAAATTTACCACTATTTATTTATGGACCCAAACATCAATTAAATAATTATTACATATAATTAAAAAATATTCATTATATAACATAAATACCCACACCAGAATAAATTATTTCTTATGCCAATGAGAACATGGACACAAAAATTTATCATCCACTAGTGAGATTTCTTATCTCTAACTAAGTTCTTCAAAACTATAATCTATATTAGACATATAATACATAATACCATTTTCATATATCATGTAAAGTAGAGAAAAAAAGGGGTGTGAATATATAGATATTAATGGTAGTCATGGGAGATATCAATATAACATATCAATATGAGTTTGAGAACCTGAGAATAAAATTTCAAAACTATACCCTGCATATCATAGAACATTAACGTGATTCATGGAATATTTTGATGGGAATCATAAGACCATATTTTTAATGGAATCCATGATAATGAGCCAGTTGATCATAAAAATGGAATAATGTATATTTTTTATACACATAAAAATATAAATTCTTATATCAAATATGTCTACTAATACATTCATAACATGTTATGATTGGCATAACCACCCTTTTACCTTCTTTGTGATTAGGATAACCTACCATGTACCATATTTATGGCATTAGCTAACCACACATGAACCCACTTATGGGCATGGTATAACATCCCTAATACCCATTGATCTTATATAACATTAATCATTTTCTGGTGAATTGGTGGGAGATATATGTAACATTGGACACAAAATGAAAAATCATCCATATGTGTTTTATAGGATACTAAAACAATAATCATATAATAATACCTTAAATTAAATGGGTTTCATAAAATAATTCATCATAGAATAAAAAATGAAAAATAAATGGTGTTCATTATCATTTTATCTTTTCATAATAATATAACATATAGAAAAATTAATGGGTTTCAAAAATTTCTTTTTATCATAATGAAAACCCATTTAAAGAAATAATATGATTGGTATCATTGGATTATATACCTATTAAATAATAATCTAAATCCAATGATACCATCATCGATAGAAATTGATTTTTCAAGATCACATAAAACACTTTATGAGGAAAATATACATTCCACATTGAATAGTAGTTTTCAAAAAATAAAACAATTTTAAAATATTTTTCATCAAAAGTAACCTTGATGTTTTGAAATGAAGCATTAAAGACAAATCCAAAAGTTTCTTGGGGAAATTTTAATTTTCCCATTGAATAAATATTATTAAAACATAAAATATTTTTAAAATATTTTTTATTGAAAATAACCTCAAAAAAATATAAATGATAAGATCATTTAAAACATTTATTCATGAAACTAATAATTTCATGGAAATCAGTTTTTATGAATTCAAATTCCTAAAAAATTGGAAATATTTATTTAAAAAATATAATATAAAAAATATAAATGAATATTTAAAAATTTGAGTTTCCATGACAACATGAAATGATATACACATTAAAACAATGATTACTTACACCTTTTTAGTAACATACATATAGGAAAAGTTTTCAGAAATACATGATGATTATTTTTAAAATGTTTAAAAATGGATTAAATGACTTTTAACAACCCCGGAATAAAATTAAATCATTTTTAAAACATTTTTTGAAAACATGGATATGAAAAAAAACAATTTTTGACTGTTGTGATAAATAAAGTCGTTATTCATTAAAATCATCTTTTTTATAATCATGTGTACATAATGAGAAAATAATAAAATTAAAATATGTATTATAAATAAAAATCTATATGATAAGTAATTTAATGAGTTTCATGAGAGATTTTTAATATTATTCCACAATCAAATGATAAACATAAACAATCTCAATAAACGAAGAGATTTTATCATAAAACCATTACCACATAGGTAATACTGAAAAGCTACCCCCATTAAGGAATAAAATAAAATGAAACATAAAATACCATTATAATAAATAAATTAGTGATATTAAATTTTAATGTGGTTGTATATAAAAATCATAACATATTATAGGTTCCGAAATAAAATAATGTCAAAAAAAGAAAAATTTAGACAAAACCCCCAAATATGATTTTTTTAATATTTGAATCATGAGCCAAATAGTAGAAAGAAATAAAATTTAACAATAAAAATCAAAAAAACTAATTATATTTAGAATATTAAATTTCAATGGAATTGTATTTAATTATGTACTTTTTACACATTTAATAAAAATTTGGTATTAAAATAATGTTTCTGGTAATAACTGCATTATTTGTTGTAATGTTTTGAATTTATATTTCATGGAATCAAAATTTGATACCATATCTATCATATAAATAATTATAAACATGATAAAATATCATAGATATTCACTATATATATCTTTGGTAACACAGTAATTTTAGAAGTATAAATTTAAATACACCCTTAATGGAGAGAGTAGGTCATGTATTCATGAACGTTGTCTTCATTTTCTAGATTGATGAAACTAAAGTATAGTAAAAAATAACATTAAAAAAATAATAGTGTTATATATATATATCAAATATGGTCATTATATTTACCCTCCTTATCATTTATGTAATGAGTTGGTGAAATATGAATCTCACATCTTCACAAGGCGGTTTCCTCAGTACTCATGAACGAAATTATCATATCCACCATAAAACAGCATATATGAACATACACATAATATTATAATTCCAAAAGTATAATTATATCATGAAAAAAATATATAAAATAAATCCAACATTATATCCATCTGTCAAAGGTAGTGATGTAAAAATAAATTCCTTAGTTTGTGAGACAGTAGTTCACCATACACATGATCAAATATTTCATTTCCAATTTAATGGAATAATATATGGATATATATATATATATATATATATTTAAATCATCCTAATAAAATATCTTTATATGTTGTATAATAATTTTTTATATTTTAATTCTTATTAAATGAACGGTATGGTAAGAGTAGAGTAAAAAGTATATTTTTAGTGAAGTAAAGTACATTTTATTAAAACACACCCCATTAGATATCATATTAAATACTTTAAGGTTGTTATTTTTGTATGATAATAGGCTCTTCAAAATGTGTAATGATTTTGGGGATATATTTTTGTAGGGTTATGTTAATCTAAATGGCTTAGGAGTTGTGAATTAGTTGGGGGAAGAGGTGTACATTTATAATTGTGGGGGAGTGGGGTTCTTGTAAATACACAAACATATTAAATTTTTACAAGACAATCTCTCATCAAGTACCATAATAACTGATAATTAATGTCTTGGAGAAAATATTTTATTGATACACTTCACAACCTCACAAAAAACATATGTTTTAACCTTTTTCTTCTTAAATATCTATGTTTCCTTACTTTTATTATATTAGATTTTAGCACAGTAACTTTATTTTTTTTCTACGTAATTTTTAATTTAGTAGAGGATATAAGTTAGAGTAATTAGATAATATAAAACTAATTGAAAAAAATATATAAATTATTTTTAAAAAAAATCAATTTTGTTGAAAAATAATTATAACTCAAGTGTATGTAATGAAAAAAATACTATTTTAACTGTTTCCATGAAAACAATGTTTTTTTTAATATTTAGGAAAAAATAATATATTATAAAATAAATATTGGTCCATGATTGGACCATAATTGATATATTTAAGCATTTATATATACCTTTTTAGAAAATATTTTTTTTTTTGAATTCTTAAATAATATAATAAAATATATGTTATTAAAAAACGACATTAGTATCAATATTGAATCTATTAATTTAATTGGAATTTAAAATTAACCTTAAAATGATTGAATTTTATTTTATTCTTCCAAAACATTCATAAAATTACATATTCATCTAAACAATATAATTAATGTAATAATTCATTCAATTTATATAACATTTTTATTTTTTTAGTATCATATATTTTAATTTATTATTGATTAAATAATTACTGTTTCACTATAGTATAATCAATTAATGAAAATATATAAAAGATATGTATAAAAATATATTACCCTCATGATATTAATTTATTTTTAATCATAATAACCATCAATATTCATTCAAATCATATTTTGTCCCTATATGAACACATAATAGAAATTTAAATCCATGTTGGTGACATTTTGTGTTTTTCTTTACATAAATTATGAAATCGGTAAATTCCCCAGTAATGTTCACAAAAGTTTTATAGACAATGTAATATAATGATATAAGGGTTGAAATATGGGAATATAATGGGAATTAGACAAGTGTTAGGTGTTCTTGCACTATATCTTTTTATTTTAACCCCTTGGTGAACCGGTTTTAACACTAATATTTATAATTAATTTTTATAGTTTCACAATTCATTTTGGTAAAAAAAATTACCATATTATAAGATATTAATATAGATGTAAATAATTAACCAATATAGTTTTATAAATTCCATATATAGATGTGGTATAATTTATTTTAAATTTAATCCAATATACCCAATGAAATAGAATATTTACTATCCATTAAAAAATTAATTATTTTTGGAAAAAACCCCTCAAATCTCCATGAGATAATTTATACATATAGATTCCAAATAATAATATTATTTTTTATAATAAATTTTCTATATACATCCAAAAAAATTATATTATAAATAATTAAAATGATTATTTATTGAAAAAATATAATTTTCAAAAGACATATAGACTTTAACAAGTTATATACATTTTTCAACATGATTTATTTATTCAAAATCCTTTTACTTATTATTTAAAATCTTATTCTTATTCATTCCATTAAGTATAATTTCAGGTTTATAATGTTAGTTTTTAAATAATAATATTAACAGTTGTTAAGGGTTGTGTAAAAATCATTGTTACGTATATTGTATGCCTTTATAGAAATTAAATTATTCAGAAAAAAAATATCATAAAAACTCGGGGTGATACATTCAACAACCCCTAAAATAAATTTATCCCACTTAAGTTTTAAATTTGATAAAAACAAAATACAATACTTCTTTCTCATTACATCCTTATGTTCCTAGATATCTTCCAAAAGCATGTTATATCGCTAAAAAAATTCGACCACGCATGTTGCCTTGTTATTAAACACATTCTCTCTATTTTTCGGAATGTGAACCAGTTGGTCCTTATTATATGGGTCATTTTCTAGCTGTATGGAAATTGATTTTATTTTATGTGTATTATAATTTATGTAATTCCAAAGATAGATACAAAAAACACATCATGGATTTCGAAGAGGTTTAGTGGAAGGGTAAAAAGATAAGAAATTGTCCTGATATGATCAAATATTTCAAAGGGGATGAAATATCCAGGGATCAAATTCCTTTCATATCAGAATAAAAATTAATCCATTCAGTCTTCATTGATCAACTTCAACTTCATCCATGAAATTAATATTAATGAGTAATTTTTCATTCTTAATACAATAAAATAATCATAGGACCCATAAGTCATTTTTTAAGAATATAAATTTTTTCCAAAAAACAAAATGGTTATCAAATTTTGTCCAATAATATCTAATATTCAACATAATCAATTACTTGAATAATTATCTTTATGGTTCATGAAATTATATTATAAATTGAAATACAAAAAACATCTAAATAAGGGTGATATGTTTCCAAAATCAACTTATCATTAATCACCCAAATAATATGACATAAAACATAATGACACAAAAACAATGTGAATATATTGAACATATATTCTAATAAAAAATTATAATATATAAAATTTCAATAAAACTATAATGAAAAAATACATTCTTTCAATAATTAAAACATTCCTTGTTGTCTTAAATAAGAAAAAATAGATTATTGAATATATTATCTAAATCCAAAAAATTTGTCATTTACTAGAATGATTACCAAAAATACATTTTCATTAAATTTTTAATCATTTCCATGTTAATCAGTACTATGAAATTTATATTATTCACATCCATCATCTCTTTATCTCAACATTATTAACTATTTATAAAAAAATATTTGGGGTTATTTTTCCTTAAAAATGTTTTTTCCATAAAATATCACATTTCTATCAAATCACATTTCTATATCATTAGTACCATTCAACATATTCATTCAAATAATAAATGAAAAAACTCTATATAATAGTATTTATATGTTTAGATATTCATAAAATATATTTCTTTGCTTCCTTTACATAAACAGTTCAATCATACCTCTTTATTCTTAAACAATTAACTATGAATCATCATCTTACACTTTAATATCTCTTTATAATAATATGAAATATGAATTTTGAATTATTATTGAAAAACACTAATTACATCAAACATCTTACATTTTATGTAAAATATACTATTATAATATACCATACCTTTTTTGATATTTAGAGCCTCTACAACATCAGCAGAAAAACCATTATTCATATTACATTTATCATTCTCTTCATGATAATTTTCACTAAGACATTAATTTTACTAATTACCATAATTTACATAGAGAAATAATTAAAAAGTATATGAGACATTAGGTGTACCATTATTATCATCTACTTGGTTTACTAAACATTTCATTTTTCATCATCAATCACATAATTTATGACCTTATTCTCCACATATAAAACATTTTATTCATTCCCATTATGAATCCCCTTATGTTCTTCTTCCCACATTCTTGAATAATAAAAAACAAAAAAGCCATTCTTACATGTAATCCAAAACATTAAATACCACAATACTCCATCATTATCTTCATTAGTGAATTTGAGGGTTTGTTACGACCCAATTCTTTAGACATATATCTTTATTACTAATGAGATGTAATCACATGATCTATTAATCTAATTTTGATCCAATTTGGTTTATCACCGACACATTGTCTCTCACATACAATTTTAACCCAATTCATTCTAGTTCCCGCAATTTAATTGAAAACAAATGCATAGTTTGAGGAAAAAAATTCATAGTGGGAAACAACATATTCCTAAAAATCATTTATTATATTACTATATCATGAGTCTATGTCTTAAATATACAATTCATTAGGTTTAACCTATGTAATCTATGATTTTTATCAATTAAAATTTTTTATAATTATTCATAAATAATATTTTGTTAAAACAATTCATATCCCCCCTGAAATGTCGAACTAGGACCACAATGAGACTCATTATCTTATTCTAGGTAATCCCAATGTAAATCTCGATGATTTTTTTTTTGAGTTATTACTCATGGTAACATCTGTCAAATAAACATTTAGTATCCAAATTGGGATTTATTTATAGGAAACACAAATAATCAACCACTTAAAAACCATAATATGTTACCCTATATATTAGATTGTCCTAAGGGTTCTAACTAATGTTTTCTCATCCCTGTTTCCAAAGGACAAATATACTTAGACCTGATAACATTTGTAAATACCCAAACATATCATACAAAAATATTACATCTTAGTATTTAAATATTCTTTACATAACATAATGGTCCACATCATAATTGTTTAGTTATATGTATTTTGGAAACATATACACATAAACAACGAATCCATATGAAATATATATTATCTCCCACTACGTTCTTCAAAACTATACCATTAATAGAAATATCTAAAAATATATTTTGTTATATAATCCAAAAATGAAACATAAGAAAGGGTTATTTCATATTCCTAGTAAGGGTTAATAAGGTAGATATCAAAATAACATTTGGATATGTTTATGAGAATAAGATAATAACAATTCAAATCCATACCCTTTTTCGAATAGATCATAAATGTGATTCATGGACTAAATATTAGTATCTCTTAAGGCATATATCATAATGGAATAAAAAATGGGCAAATTGATGATAACATTTCCATAATACATTGATTTGTGGAAACCACATAAGTGTATAAAATATTATGTCAGGGGAGTCTACAAAGAAATTCATACCATGTTTGGCTTCGTCTAACCACTCATGTAACTACATTGTGATTAGGATAACATATTGTATACCCTCTTCTAGGATTAGGGTAACCACATGGGTACACTATTTGAGGCACGGGATAACCTCTTGAGTACCATTTGAGAAAATATAACAATAAAATTTTCCCAATTAATTGGAGGGAGATATAGGTCTCCCCTGTCACACAATGAATATGAAAAATTAAATTGTATTACAATGGGGAAGAGGCAATAGAACATCATGGAAAGAAAGGAAAAAGCAGTGAAATAAAGGCATGATATCCAAATAGTTATGGGTGCCTATAATAATAAATCCCTAGGGAATTCCCTATGTAAATATTAAGACCTTATGATGTAAATTATCCCAAACTTGAAAAAACCACACCATATAGGGTAAAAATGGAATCTGAGTAGTCAGCTACTTTATTCCTCCCTTATTTAGTGTGGAGAATATCTATGGGGGTAGTGACGTGCTCCCTTAACAAATTAATAATATATATAAGGTACTATGGGTTCGATACAAGGCCCAAAAGTTTATTATAAATGGTTGTATAATCCATCGCATCACTCGAAAAAGGAATTATTTTCTCACTTCCAAGATGCTAACATGTGAACATAACAAGAGCCTCCACATGAAGCAAGTCTCCATTGAATGAAATTAAAGAGAATAAAGGGATAAAATATCCTCAATATTCCAAAACAACTCCACCTCCTAAAATAATTCCCAAAATAATTGAACCATTCCTATTAAGCCTCAAACTACATTTTTGTGGGCACTAGAAAACACAATTTCCCAGGAGGAACATATAGATGTCTTAGTGAAGATTCCAACTAGAAAAAATAATGAAAAGGGATATATTTATTCCTATTTTTTAATAAGTGTTACATTTCAAAGGTATATATTATGGACAAAAAATTAAATATTATATTTATAATTATATACCATTATAATAGAATTTACTCCTTACCTACCAAATGCACAATCCCCTAACAAGGAGAATTTCCACTCGCCTTTTTTCAATTCCACTAATATAACAACTATTTAACTAATAGTTGAGTAATTTATATCCAAATATATGTATATGAAAATATGGTATATATGTGTAAAATTATTTAGAAAGATCACATCAATCATTTCTTTAGAGAAATAGCCTTTCAACATTCAAAATTACTTTTTAAAACATGTAACATTTTCAAAATAGTTTTCATTGAAAATAATAATTAAAAATAATATGATGAATATTTAGAGATCAGTTAAATAAACAATTTAGGAAAATATGATTTTTAATTTGAAGAAATAATTTTAAATTATTAAATATTTTTAAAATCCTTTTCATCATAAATAACCATGGTATGATATAGAGGATTCTTTAATGATCATTAAAAACATTTATTAAGGAATATAAAAAATCTTTGAAAATAAAATTTTAATAATAAGAATTCATAAAATAATTTTGAAATATAGTACATTGAAAATAAAAAAAAGATAGTTATAATGAATTTATTTAAACATTCATTGGTATAGATATTATTTAATGTTATACATGTTAAAACAAACAGTTATTTTTGTAAAAACAAAAAGGGCCATGTTTTGAAAAATCCTGATTATCTCTATTAAAAAAATTAAAAAAATAATACAATAGTAAAAAATAAATTAACCAAAAATAGAGGAATATTTAAATTTTATATAATAAATTTATTTAAAACACATAGAGAAAGGCAAAAATATTTTTTGATTGAAAAGAGAAATATTGCAATTTCTATTAAAAACATTCTTTTCGAATCATGAGTAAATTAATAGTTTAAAATGCAGGGAAAACATGTAGTATCTTGTAAAAACCATAGGATAAAAAAATTCATGTGTTTTTTGATAGATAGCTCATAATAATTTATTATCGGGAGAATATGTATAAATAATCCCAATAAATGATGAGGTTTCATCATAAAACAAATTCTTCTTTAGTAACAATGAATCCAAAGACCCATAAAGGAATAAAATTAATTTTAAATTAAATTATCATGATAATAAATACATTCACTATGTTACATTTGAATGGGTATTACATAAAATCAAAAAATAATATAGTTTCATAAGATAGAGTATGTCACAATGAAGACAAAATGTGAAAACAAATCCCCTACATGATTTTGAAAATTTTGGAATCATGAGACCCATTAGTAAATAACATAAAATGTAACATTAAATATTATTAAATTTATTAGATTAATGAGATTAAATTTAAAAGGTGAAATATATACACAACCCAAAAGAAACAGGTGATGAATATGGAATATATCCCCCATAAATAAAAGAGATACTTGAAATCCATTACATTATGTCTAGACATACATCACACAAGTTCAAACCACCTATATAATAATTATAATATTTTTTGAAAAAATATTTATAGACCCATAATTTCATATATCAAAAAATATATGATTTTATTTTGACCTGTTAATTCTCACCTACTAACAATTCACTGTGAAAATCTTGTTTGGGTTTATAACTACATTCTTTTTTGAATTTATTGATTTCATTATTTTTAGTACTCTTACATTGTTTAGGGTTCCATAAAATCCAAAACATTGTGAATGATATACAAATTATATATATTCATTATATATTTATTTAATATAATCTATTAAAATCATAAATAGAAAACTAAATACATTGTTCATTGAGAGGGTATGTCGTAAGTATGTAGAAAATATTTCTCCATTTACTCTACTCATGAATGAAATTAAAGGAAAATATATATCACAGTTAAAGAATAATTTTTAGTTCATATATAACACATATATTCATTGTTCATGGTTTTAATCTACTTTACACATGGACGACGTCATGATATCCCATATAGAATGGAAATTATGAAATATTATGTGAAATAATAATTAAATAAGTATAATTATATCAAAATTATCACATAAATATGCTAAATCATTCATTTTATCCATCTGTGATAGAAGGTTGTATAAAATTAATTTTATTCGTTCTTAAAGCGGTAGATCGATGTACACATAATCAATGGGATTTTCATTTTTGATGGAATATGATGTGGATATAGTTTATTCCATAAAAAATATAATCTATATATGTATTAGATAAAACTATTATTGTATTGTAAATATTAGAAGTATAATAGAGGTTGTAAGGGAATAATAAAAAAAGGAAAATTTCTTTGAAGACTGCTACCTTTTCACAGAACAACCCATAAAGGATCTATTACGAAGTACAAAAGATTTTTTATTGGGATGATAATATTATATAAAACATGTATAAGGTTTTTTGGATGTATTTTGATAGTTTATGGTCAACCTAAATAGATTAGGAGGTGTGAAAATGTGTGTGGAAGATGAATCCTTTTTTCATTGCTAGGGAGTGGTATTTTATGTAAATACCCAAAATTATTCAATAATGGAAAGTAAAAATCATCTCATGTGACTCATGAAATGATAAATAATGGATTATCTAAAATATATGGTCAATGGAAACCTACCCTACACAAAAAAAAGGATTAATCAATTTTTTTCTTTTACTTCTTTGTTTCCTTACTTTTTCCATTATAGTTATAACTATGTTAACTAGTCCTTTTTACCTTAGTTATATAAAATTTATTACAAGAGATAAGTGATCCAAATTAAATACTTTTAATCCACTAGTTCTAAATTTAAAATAATATTTTCTAAGGAAAATTAATTTTAACAAATGAGCTAGTAATGAAAACATGGTTTTACATTTAAATGTATCAATGTTTTTACAATTTAGGATTCAATATAATTATTATAAAAGATAATTTGGTCTTTTAATGGAGAATATTTGTACTTTTTAAGCATTTTTAAATAAATTTTCATATTATACTAATCTTATTATTTTTAAATCATATAATATAATTTTTTTATAAAATAACATTATTTTAAATGTTGTCATTAATCATTTAATTTGACTTTAAAATTATCAAGAAAATGATGGAAATATAATTTAATATTATAAATCGTTTTTAACATGTAATATTAATATTAAAAATCCTATAATGCAATAATAATTTATAATTTTATTACATTTAAAATTTTTGTGCATTTATTTTGATTTTCAATTATTTAAATTATTATTGTTCTGATCTTGCATTAGATTTTTATGTAAGTATAGGATTTATAAAAATTAAAAATGAATTATCTTTAAAAAATTAATTTCATTATTCCCATATATACCATAAATATTCATTCATATAATTCTTTTTTACCTATTTGAACACATAATAGAATTTTAAAATCATATGGGTGACATTTTGTCTTTCCCTTCTATAAATTATTAAAATGGTTACATTAATTGAAGTGTCCCAAAAGAACATAATAATATAATATAAGGTAATAATGGTATAAATATACCCTTTAAATATTAACTAAACAATTTTTATGTTAATTTTCACAGTTTCTTTTTAGTTTTAAACATGGTAGAAAAGATTGAACCTTAAGTATGATAATTAACATTAACTGTTTTTACCATCGGTTATAGAAAAAAACTTATTTTAACAGAATATAAGATATTAATTTCCATTACTATAAATAATGAATCAATATTTTAAAATTCAATTCATAGAATCAAAAAAAAATTATATTTAATCCCACATAAATAACCATGAAGGGTATTAACAAAGATAACATATAAAAATATTTAAAATGTATTTATAACTAAATTATATATATAATTTATCCAATTTAATTGAATTATATTAATATATATTTATTATTTAACTAATGTTTCTTTTAAAATACAATTTAAATTCAATTAACTATATAAATTCTTTAAATGACAAGGTAATTTTCAATAAAGACTAGTTTATTTTATTATTATTTTAAAATTTATTGTTTTCATAAATATAACAAAAATTTAACCTTATAAGAATTTGGACATTTAGAATTAAAATGTGATGATTACATTTTCAAATACACTTTTTAAAATATTCATAAATTTAAATTATTAGTTTTTCATAATAATAAATAAAACCTTTTTTCGAGAAAATGGTATTCTTGAATAATAGAATGACACTAAATAGTAGGTATAATTTTATAAAAAAAACATTATTCATATAAAATGATAAAAATTTATATTTAAAATATATTTATTCATATTCATTTCTTTTTGTTTAAAAAATAGTTAATAATGTACATTTTCAAGTAATAATATTAATCATTTTTTATGATTTTTTATAACATTGTGTCACATATAACAAAAGATATTTGGGAAATTAAATTATTTAGAAAAATATATTTCATTAAATCTTAGTGTGGAAAAATCTAGAATTGCCATGCCTCTTTTTATTTTTTTTTGGGCTTGTAAAACTTTTATTATTCACTTTTGGATCACTATATATGTTTTCTGGTTTACTCATTTTCTTAAAATTATTGGGATAATGAATGATTTATTTTTACATCGAGGAATTAATTTCTATATTATGGTTTTGGAATTTTTATTCATTGGTTGAGGAATCAATGATTAAATTTTTCCCTATAATTTCTTGATAGATTTGTGTGAATATGTTTTGATCCCATGGAGATGGAGGGAACTATTTTTCCATCCTCTGGGATAGTTTGAGTACTCAAATTAGTTGTGAAATGGAGTGGTTTGTGAAAATTATATCTCTTGTACATTAGTAGGCTTGGAGAATAGAACTCACAAAACATATTCATCTAAAAATTATCATCTTAGACCAAAAAAAATTGATTATATATGGGTTCATCTTCAATATGTATTTTTGGTAAACATATGGTTTATATTTTTGATAATAAGGGGCCTTAATCAAATTTTAATTAGGTGATATTCCATCATTGCATCACAAACTGAATATAATAAATTCAATTAACATATTAAATCTTAAACACCTCACTAGAGCCTGTCCCCATGGTCTATCCAATTTGATTCCCAAAATCTCTAATACAACTCTATCATTGTTCATCCCTACTAGTATGCGTCTTGGGTCATTGGTGAGGAATGTAATGGCTGACAATTCATGCCATTAATAATACGCTTTTTATTTATCTTTGCTAAAGTTATTAAATATCAAAAAATAGACAATATTAACATAAAAATAAAAATGAAACAAAAAATAATCTACCAATTAACCTAATATTAAATTTAATAAAAACAATGTTCACATAATTTTAGGGAAAATAAAAAAAATGGGGAAAAAACATGATAAATTACCATAGTAGCATCTCAAGAACATTATAATCATTGAAAAATCTCCCCCATGTGTTTGTAAGGCCCATCTCGATCACCAAATCACACAAATTGACCCCATGATAATAATATAAACACACACATACACATAGGAATACCAATGGATATATATATTTGTGTGTGTGTGAGTAAATAGATATACTTAGAAGGTTCCTTCCCAAATAATCTTCAAAAAATGGTTTATAATTGTAATAAATCTTCTGTAAACCAATATTTAAACTATCGCATTACCAAAATCAACCTATCTATGTTACAAAACTAACCAAGTACCACTCACCATGTATCATAAATTAGTATGTAATATAAGTTTTTGAAATATATTTTTTTATTAAATATAAAACACATTAACCTCTAATAAAACAAGGCACTCTATCACCCAACCTTAATGGTATAGAAAATCCCATCCTGTCAACAATTCATACCACACATCCTAGAAAAAACCCCAAACCCACATCCACATAATCACATCACTAACCAAGTATCACTTTCCCTTCACCATCACATCCCCATAATTATATAGTAGAATTGAGTTCCATTTATAAAGGTATAGTTATACTCTATTACTTAATCCACTAAACACATGTATAAATACTCATATGATAACAATAATCCATTATAACAAGAAATCATATAAACACTACAAACCAAATACCCCTTATCCCAAATTTAAATCTATGTCATAACAATGATCCACCCAAACTCATAAGAGTACAAATCCTATGCTCAAAAGAAATTGTAGATTAAACCTAAACTCATACCAAATAAATTCATGAAGAGAGACTGGTGTTGGGGTATAAGAAAACTATAGGTATCATTGATGACTAAGATATTGGGAGAACAATTGAAACCAATTCCTGTAGATGGGAGTTTAACGTGTCTCATGAATCTTGTGGTAGTCTATAAGAAATAAAAAACACAAGGATTATATGGTATTATAAAATGAACATAATGAAAAATATCTATTATAATAATCAAATAATAATTAGATTCCCAAATACCTACCCAATAGTTAAAAGTTGAAACAATAAAAATAACACTAACCAAGGAACAAAAGGTGAACTAGGGTACGTCATCAAAAAAATTCATTTATCGTTAATCAAATACTGATAAACTTAAAATATTCAAAAATAAATGTTAAATTTACATTTACATGCTCTGTCTGAATAAAATAATATTTAAGTCAACTCTTTTTATTTAATGAGGTTTCCTCTCATGAATTATATAATCAATTACCTACTTTATATAATCATACAAAACTTCATCATTAAAATTGCACAAAAAATACATATTTTATTAATTTATCAACAATTTTCTATTCCATAACATTATTGAACTAAAAAAAATATCCTTCTCTAAAAAAATATAACATAACTCTTAAAAATGAAAAGAGAATCTACAATGAAATAAAAAATAAATAAGGAAGAAACTATATAGTCTGCCGAAAAAATTGAAAACATGAAAAAACCAAATAGAAGTTCCCCACCATAAGAAACACAATCTAATCACCATAATTTTTTCCCCAACACATCTTCACATCAATAATAAAACACCAATATTATCTATAACATCTACCCTCTTACTAATATCATGAAAATATTGACCCCAACAATTGTACATATCCAGGATAAGGTTTATGTTTCAAATCACAATAGTAGATCTATTTCAAAAAATATCAACAATACAAATCATAGTACTTGTATAAATAATATCAAGGGATAAATAACACTTCTTTAATCAATATTTGTAAGTGAATGTCAAATAAGTACCAAACATATATGCCACATTTATCAATTATAACTTCATCAAATTTTCTCATCTTTATTAATAATTTTATATTTTATGAGAAGAATTATAAAATTTAAAAAACCTTTTTTAAAAGCCACTAATTTTTGAAATAAATAGAATTAAGAACACATTATAAAATATAGCACAATATTATGATATTTTAATGATTAGTAAAAACATAATGATTTATTCATTCATTATCATCTTATATTACCATCATTAAGATGTTAATATGTTTCAGGCATGATATTATGTAAAATATGCATGAATAATCTCATCAACTATCACACAATCTAAAAAATATCATGAGGAATAAACATGAAAAATAGTAATCTCATTCAATTATCTACATTTCAACATCTTGATTCATTATTTTAACATTACAATATTTTAATTCCATTTATATCAACATATCAAATGATCAAATGATTTATAATCCTATAGAAGAAAATTATTTGTAATCATAGAATTATTAAATCCACTAACTTGATATAAAGCTAAAAAAATTGATTAATATTATAAATTAGTTGATGAAGAATTCCAACGTGAATACCCATGATGAACATATATTCCCTAAAGAAATCATCCGTCCGGGAACCCCTATTTTGAATCAATAGGTAATTGAAAAAAAATAAAGATTATATGAACATCCAATTATTTAAATGATGAAATTATATAATAATGAATAATATAAGAGGAAGTGATGACTTGGTTTGAGGTTTGTCACCACAAAATGAAAATTCCTTATAATTACTAAAAAATTCATATGTTGTTTTAGTACACTCCCACAACATCTATGGTATTGAGAAGAAGGGGGGACTAAAAACTGAATTCAATCGGCCTTGTAGTTTTATATATGAGTTTGAAAAATACCATGTCATAGTGTGATAAATATTTTTAACACTGAAATGACCTCAGGTCAGATAATGGAGGCACAATCACCCAAATGGAATACTGTTTTACTCATATCCATTGATTTTTTATTCAATGGGAATATAGATGATTATGATATAACTATGTATGTAACACTGCAATGTTTAAACCATCATAAATCTGGGTGAAAATCATATATTTCACCCACAAGACAATAAATTATCATTCCATGATCGTGATGTATCTCATAGAATATTAAATAATGATTGCAACAGATATAGAACCATTGAACATGAACACCATGAAATCTCAATGTAGTGAACATATTTGAGTTGAAAATCATTCCAAGATATAATAAACCAAAAATCATATATGGGATAAAATAAAATAAATCAAAATGTTCATTGTACAAAAATTCTCTCTTTTCAAAATAGTTTCTATATAAGATGACACATAAGGGTTAATAATGCAGGAGTCACTCTATTAAAAGTGGGTGATTCATAATAGTTTAATTATATAAGGCTAAATCCTGATAGGGTGATATATAAGGGTAACATACATAAGGGTACATCCCTATAGAGAAATGGGAACACATTTATTTTATTAACGTGGATCCATTAAATTAAGAAATTCATCCAAAATACCAATCTATTGAGTGTTCAAGTGTACTTGGGTGATTAACAACGTATAGAAAATAGGTAATTTTGATTATGTAATGACCCCAACTCTAGAAACCCATAGGTGGTTTCTTCTAAAAACATTTTAATAAGATATAAGGAATCAAAAACCAAATGAATGAATATTTTAGTAGTCTTAGAGAAAAATATGCATATATGATACCCATTTTACATTAGGAATATTAAAATAAGAAAAAATAAATAATAAAATCAAATGAACAACACCATTTAAAACACATTCAATGTTATCTTCTTCATATACTGGATAAAGTAAACAAAAAAATGTGAGCAAAAATTCCCTGTATATGTTAGGTAGAGAAGAATGCCTCCTAGATCGATAATGAATAATAAATATAGAATGATAACTAAATAAAAATTAATGACATTTATTAAAAACTGAGAAATAAATTCATGTAGATAAAATCTCATTATTAAAATATCTTGAATAATAAGATTATTGTTTTCCTAAATATGGAAATGATTAATATTTATAAATCATGCCTCAGACACATCATACATATACTATCAAGATCTATCTAAATTATAGTTTAAAACTAATAGGTAAAAACTCATCTATTTTTTTCCAAAAAAATTAAAAATAATGTGTACAAACTCATCACTACTGGCTAAATGTCTTCAAACTACTGGGTAAAAAATCATCTAGTTTGCCTAATCAATTTTCCTCATGAGACTTATCAATGAATCAGTAGGTTTTAAATTACTAGGTCCCACCCATTTCTAACTTTACAAATCATTCTACATAGATATAATATTCAATTTAATTCAAGAATAGTGTAATTTATCATAAAATATACATATTGATTGAAGAATAAAGATTTATCACTATTTCCCAATTAATCAATGAACTATAAAAGTAAAAAATGAGATGTAAAAATTTAATAATATTTTGTAAGTAATCATTTCCCTTATATAAGAATATTTATATTTCTGATAAATTTAATGTAAAATGAAATTTTTTATAATAATTTTATTATTTCGAGAGAAAGATATCAATCACAAAATAAAGACAGAGTTTATAATAACTTTTACCACCGTGTAATTTTGATTTCAAATCCCCATTTTTAAAATAATTCGAAATGAAACTTAACATATGATAAATTATTTTGTAATAATTATATTACATGTTATTGGGGCATTATATACGCCATATAAATTAAATATGGTGCACAAAATACAGTATCCCTTAATGAATGGAATTTTACATGAAGTCTTTTACCTAAATATTTACTTTGGTTGATCCTAGTTTATCCACAAGTATAGAGGTTTTAAAATTGTTTTTAACTTTTTCTAGAATCATATTAGTATTTATAATATCATATATGATCCTTTTATATAATCTTCTCACATTTTCCAAAATAACCTTTAATTATTTGTATTGTTTCTAGTGTTAATTGACTTGTTTTCTCATTCGTTTTTTGTCATGATTTCTCTAGTTTATTAAATATTATATAGTTATATAAAATCATGAATAATAATCATGAAATAAGAATCCTATTTCTATATAAATTTTTCCTTTGTGACCAATCCTGAAACATGGTTCTAAAAATTGAAGTACATTATAATCACGGAGACTGTGTGTCGTATATTTTCATGGGTAACTTTTCCATTATACAATGATCATTATCAAAAGTAGATGTATATTATTTTATCTATACATAATGATAATACTATCATGTATATAAAATTATTTTTTAAATGAACTTATATATTTTACCCTTGTGTCTTGATGATGAAAAGTTAGTCACATCACTTCATGAATGCAGTACTCTACAAACACAAATAAATGATGTTTTCATCATTATGTGACTAATACTATAAGAAATAAAATGATATATTATTAATTAATGATAAATTTATCATGAATAAAATATTTTTCTAATTTCAATAACAAATATTAATTAATTATTCATTATTAAATTCCATCAAAAGCATTAGGAAAAAATCAAATCACATCACTTCATGGGGTGGCAGTCTGCCGAACCCACTAGCGATGTTATTGTATCCCATTTGAAAAGAAAATTAAAAAAATTAGATGTGGTATAATTACTACAGAGGTATTATGTTTTTATATGTAAAATATATATTCTTTAGATCCATCACCATACCCAATCGTGATATGTGGTAATTGAGAAATGAATTACATCATTTTGCATGGTAGTAGTCCCATGTACACAAGAGTATTGAATTCATATACCATCTAATGGATTCTGATATTTTTTAGTTCAATACCATGACAAAAAATAATATTGGAATATTATTCTTACTGATTATATAACATTGTTATGTTTTAATATGAATTTAAGGTTGTTGTGGAAGATATAAAATAAAAACACTTGTTGAGGAATGCTACCTCTTCTTTGGGTAACCTTCTTACGTTTTCAGAAAATCCTTACTACATTGTATTTCTGCCCAAAAATAAATCTTCTTGGAAAAGGGTATGGAATTTTTGAGTTCATATTCACATGGTTTGGTCCAGCCAAATGTCTAGAGAGGTTTGAAGAAATTAGGGATGTGATTTACATTTTATAATTCCGAAGGAGTGATATTTTTGTAAATACCCATAATTATAGAATAATGGATGGTAACACTCAACTAATATAGCTTCTAAATTTTTAAATAATAGAGTAAACATTTGATATTTTCTATAAATAACATAATCCAAAAAAACAAGTTTAAAATATTTCATTCCTTATATTTTATGTTTAATCCCTTTATTCCACTATCATTTCCACAACAATAATTTGTTTTTTAACATAGGTAATTAAACTATCAATAATTAAATAAAATTGGTCATTAGAAAACCAACACATTCTATCTACATCAAAGGGAGGTCCACATTAGCCTCTTGAACCTCCATCATATCTCAGGAATCCAACTAATGGGGAAAATGTATGAAGAATATCTCCCCCTGAAGAATTCATGAGAGGATCAGGAGTAGATTTCATCTCTTGTTAAGGTGCTACTACATCTTGTCCCTGGAATAAATAAAGAACATAAGATGACAATGGATGTTCATTTTATGTAGTGTTTTAGATATTTCTGTAGTATCCTAGAGGAGGATATGGATGAAGGGGAAGACACAACCATGAAATTACAAACAAGGCCCCACACATGTTCGAGAGGTGTGTATAAAAGAAATTAAGGCTCTTAATGTATGATCCTAGAGGATATCCATTTGAAATTATGGTGATACATCATCAATATTATACCTCCACCAATAGTTTGTTTCGATGGATTCATTTTTTCCTTGATCGCTAGATGTGTATTTATAGAAGGATACATGGACATGGGGGCTATAAAAACATGTTTATCATTGCACTGATGCTAGAAATGGAGAAATGTTTCAATCTTTGGGTCCCAATGCTGGAGAATATATATAAGTGTCTATAGTATATTAGTGAGGGAAGAAGTCACTATGCATGTGTAGGCCTCTTCACTTTCTATATAGCTTTATGGCATCACATATGGGAGAATACAAATACACCAATCATATCCTCCCTCCTGAGATAAACTTCCGTCAAATGATTTTGAAAATCATGGGTAGTTTTCAGGTTAAGATAGGATTAATGGAGAAGTGTAGAAGATAAATTCAGGTATATAGAATCACAATTCACCCATTACATAAGTCGATATGGGTTGTAGCTAATGATGGCACATGGACTGAGTAGATGCAATCATATATCCTAGACTTTTGAGGTAGAGTGCTAGTGGTAAGGGTGGATTGTGAACCAATATTTGAACCATATAACCTGCACTGATTCCTGAGAAATATCACTTTCCTCTAAAGAATGGCCCCAAATGTATACCCAAGAGTATTTCATGAACATCACTTGTTCGTGATAAGATAGATTTTTCTCATGTTCACATGGGAAGATCGAAAAATGTGGAACGAACAGCCTCCACCTACTACATCATATTGCATGGTTTATTATTATGATAAGATCTAGGAGGCTTCCCACTAGACAGATATGATAAATTAGTAAACCATTCTTTAAAATGAGGTAGTGGTACTTCCACCTCAAAGTAAAGGATAAACAATTACATTGGGGGCTTCATAGAGGTTGGGCATGTGCACATCACAATCAAAGAGGGAAAATAAAGTGGATGATGATCCATGGATCTACGCCAATCTGAGAAGATAGAATAGGAGAAGAAACACCAGGTCATGTACTCCCAACCTAGAAGACCTGGGTGGATGGGGAGCCCCCAAAATGATTTTGTAGGATTTCCACCTAGGTTCATGGGAAACAGTTGTGTTGTTTTGAAATTCTTAATGGTATCATCTATCTTAAGGCTTGGAAAGCCTAGGGTACTTGTATATAGTTCCTCGAAACCTGTATTCTTTGGGATCATCTGAATAAGCTTGGGATGAATTTTTTAAGTATCATCTAAACTAAGGAAGGGTTCCAAGTATCTTAGGCAGAGGGTGTGCAATTCATGACTGAATTAGAGGACATAGTGCATTCTTGAGGAACTATGTGTTTAATGAATGGTTGAGTGTGGTTGAAAATAAACAAGGCCTATCCCCAAAATCTTTCATTTCCTAAGTTGGTGGAGCAATATCCCTTTCTTAATGAGTAATATGTATCTTATGGGGAAGATGTCAATAATGGATTCCCCCCCCCCACCATAGAGGATACCTAAGTCATATACTTGATGGAATCATTAAATCATCCCCCTGTTCTATCACTTTAATAATTATTTCTCTATATTCCTTGATAGAAATCTATCTTTTACAGGAGAATCTTGCACAAGAGACACCCCACAAAAGGGTATGGAGGAATGGTGGTTGAAGTAGAGGACCAAGCCCTAGGACCTATATCTGGGGTGATAGGTGCTATAGGGATGAGTTGTGCTGAGGATGCTAGGGTGGACACCATAAAACTTATGAAGCCCTCAATAATATATGGGGGGAAATTTATTAGAGTCCAAACAATGAATACAAGAGAGAAAGATACACAATTTCTCATTTTCTATAAGTTCCTCACATTAGATTGCCACATTTATTGTTACTATATCTAGATGACCGATATGTTTGTGGTCTAAAAAGTTTTGAGAGTTGTGGTAACTCTGCTTTGGGATATGGTTAGAGGATCTAAGATCCATTTTCATATGGGGTTCCATTCCCAATGGGTTGGATAATTGGGATGATCAGGTCTCACATTTTGGTGGTGCCACATGTAGGGAAGCACCTGGTACAGACCTGGAAAATATCATCGAGGTGGGATCAGGTGATGGAGAACAACCTCGTGATATGGATCACATCCCATATGACATGAATTTGGAGGGGGATCCCACATCTAAATTCTTTTACATAGTTCCAGAGTATGAAACTGATGATTCAGATGAGATGGATGGGTCTGATTCTAATACGGTTGAGGATAATCATGCCACCTAACACCGAACATGGATGTTAGTAAATAAAATTATAAAAAACACCCCAAAATAAAATGAGATAAGCCTAATGGGATCACATAACCACTATCTGTATAGCCTACGTGCCAGAGGAACGGACGCATGAGAACTCCACCTGCTGATCTGAGACTATCTCACCGATATGATGTGAGAAAGCAGTCACCATTTTAATGACCCTTGGAATCAAGAGAAGTCTGTCTGCACTCAGAATCTTTAGAAGTAAAAAATATTATATCCATAATCTGGAAGGGTGGATGAATGAGCGTTCCTTATTTGGTACCACCCAATCAGAACTATTCACACAATTGAGGGCCACGTGATGGTAGACTAAGAGCTATTGAGACAAGTATCCTGTTATGTGGCTGACCTCTGAACTGAGTGAGACCAGACCTAGAGTAAGGATGATGATCTCCTTTAGGATGAAAATGAAGAGCAAAGGTATATCAGGTGGTGACATCGGTTCTTGGAGACCACACACCAATGGGTGGTGGATCGGAAGCACTCAATTGAAAGTGAGGATCCATAAATGGTGTGTTTGTTCAAAAATATGACACATAAATTATTATATTTTTCGTTCCCTAAATTGTATTAATGGACATATTCCTACCAGTTTCATTTGTAACACATCACTAGTAATTTCCAAACAACCAATGGCCAATCCCTAAGCTCACATGGGTCTTTCTCGGGGTGAAAAACAAGGTACAGTCAAAAATATATTTAATTTTCATGAGAGTTTCAGATATTCATTGAATAACTAAGGTCTGTTTTTTTTTCTAGCCTCCCGGAGTGTTTGGGATAAGAGAAGTTGTGAATAGAGAACACTGCTCTCAGGAATCCAAATTTTATTCTCCTAAATTGTTATAGTTCCTTAATTTGATAACACTAATTTATTTCAAATTTATCCAAACAAAGGGGTGTAAAATGTGTGAATCACAATGCTAAAAATTTGGAACACATAAATGATGGAATTCTTGAATAGGATAACGGATTATCATTTTCTGAACATAGTATCCTTAGAACTGGCTTGAAATGAGGACAAAAAATGATGGTCAACCATTGAATATATTTTAAACATGAGGAAAAACAAGAAATGTCATCTGATGCCTTCTATAACATTGGCCCAGGATGGTTGGAAAGACAATGTGGCATATCAAATCCATTAGGGGGTTTATTTCGACAATAAAAAAGATCATGATCCAAAGGAGGGGAACATGACACATGGGGTGGCATGATGAAATGATCAATATCATTCCAACACTATCAAAATTAAGCCACCATATAATAGAGCACATTTTTGTAGGTGCACAGGTCAGAACAAAGACCAAACCCATATTCCAAGAAGGACCTCTCTAGGGAGGGCCTATAATTCCATTTAGTATTACATCATGAAAATGAAAACAATGTTCATGTATTGTATTATCATATGGTGAATACAATTCATATAAAAAAATTCATCAAGTGACCATGATATGTCTTATAGTTTAACGTCATGTGACAAGGAGGTTGCACATAGTTTAGGGTCATACTTCCTAGACTCATGACAATCGTTTAAATTTATGTTTCATGGAATATGAAATTTTCTAAATTATTTTTGTTGTATGGAGGGAAGAAACATGAAATGAATCATCCTAAAGAGGGAAACATACCACACAAATATAAGGAAATAGATGGGAAGGAGGCTACCCAAATGTGGGTATATGTGGTGCGTTAGAGTAGAAAACACAACACTCCAAATATACCCTATGTGGATCCTTGTTTAAGGTCATAAATATTAGACCCAAGGTCTCATTAACAACATTATTAAATCAATACACATATTTTTATATCTCCTAAGACCACATGAGAAATTCTATGTTTGGGAAGCAAGGAATGGTATAGGGGTATATCTGACATGTGGGAGTGAAAATTAGGGGTGACACCAAGGACGAAATCCAACTATGATATAAGGATGTGAAAAGGAGTTACATCAATAATTCAAGGTTTTGATGGAAAAAATACTAGTTGGTACGGCCCCACTATTGAAAATGTTCAATACACAGGGACCATAACCAAACCAACCATGAGTCCATTGAAAAATTGAGAAATCAACTAGTGCATAAGTACAAAACAATGTATTTACTACTTACTACTAAAGATCTCAGAGGTAATTGTCCCAGGATGGGTGGTGAGACAATGAAAAATATGACAATCATCGTTAGGGGGTCCCACAATATTTGAAGGATGAAGGAAAACCCAAACCAAGGAGGACCCAAAGTGTTGACTGAATATATCAGAGAGTGGGATTCAAAACTGGGTGTGAAAAAATATTATATTAATATTGCATAGACCATGTTGTAAATTTTTGGTCATATGCAATACAGACAACAATTATTAGGTATGACCCACCATGAATTAGGCCAATGAGGCTCATGTGTTTCATACACACCATTATATGAATGACATAAAATATACTATCAAAATTCTTGGACTGTAACCAAGTAAAAAGGGCCAAAATGGGTAATGAAACTATGGCTAGGAGTAAATTAGAAATGTCCTGACATCACTATATGTAACATGAGGATGGGAAATAAGATGCATGTAGTTCAAATATACAGTGTGGTCAGATTCCAACACTGGTGGGAAAATCCTCTCTGGAGAGGAATATGAAGCATCACATCATTTTCATGGGTCATCCAGAACATGTTCTGGTTAGGGTCTCTATTTAATGTCACCAATTTATGATGTTATGTAATGACCCAAAATTTTGAATAATATTTGTTTCATAAAATTGTGTGTTATTTTATCTTTTACTCAACATAATTATATCATTTTATTAATGAAGTTTGTATAATTAAAATAAGACCATTGATTTTCAACTATTATATGAAAATTGTTCAATATGACCGTTGGACACTATAATCTTAATGATATGATTATTGTTTATAAATACATATGATCATGGTTAATTAATACTAAAAGAAGAGTTGATGGCCCCATCCAGTAGACTCAAGTCATACAAATCCCTTCTGTCATAGATTGGGTAGAAGGTAGCAAAATTGGGCTTTTCTATGGACCAAGCTCAAGCCAAACTCCAACACATTAGGCTTGAACAGAATTTCTTAAGAGATAAGTACAAGTTGAAAGAAATCACCACTCAGGAAATGTTGTCTAATCCACCCCAAGATTATATCACAATTTCACACCTTACACTTAGGTCCTATACAGGTGTTATAAGGGGTTATGTAATGATGCCTTAGTTACATTGTGTAATATATTTGTATAAATAAAATTATTGTTTATTATTATGGTAGTATTTTTTATTTTCAAATGTTAAGATAAATATAAAATGAATTTATAGATGTTCAATATTATTAGTGAATGTTGGTAATAGGGTATTTTAAAATATTTTTGTATACATTAAATAATTAATAATGTTAAATGGTTTTCTAAAAATGGTTTTCTACAGTTGTGATCAGTAAGAAATAGAGTCCAATAAGATCAACTTAATTTTTGGTGATTAGTAAATTATGAATTGTAATATTACCCTTATTAATAGTAATGTGACCAATGGAATAGTTACTTCACTTAATAAATTATAAATATAATTTCGGTGTCATTAATTGTAAAGTGATATAACAGCACTAGTAAATAACGGTTTCATAAATAATTAGTTAACTATTACTATTTTTCATATAAATAGTGGTTTTACATAAAACTTAAATATCTCATAAATATAAAATTACTTTCATAAAATGGAGTCCATTTTTGAATTTATAACATCAATATTATGTTATGGTGATTTTTTTCGATTTTTATAAAATGTTTTATTTTTCTGTAAATTTTAAAAATACAGTTTCGAGTTTCAATGTGTTTGATGACATCAT
Source organism: Viscum album (assembly GCA_963277665.1). Taxonomy (NCBI): domain Eukaryota; kingdom Viridiplantae; phylum Streptophyta; class Magnoliopsida; order Santalales; family Viscaceae; genus Viscum; species Viscum album. Next base: position 2,109,591,657 of record OY728119.1, on the reverse strand, counting down.
TGATTATGTATTAATGATGTAATAATTCTGTTAAACTAGTATATAGTATGATATGTTATGAGGTCTATAATATGGCCAATATCATGGGAAAATACCACTTTCAAGCCCATAGTTTTCAAAATACCACTGATGAGGTGTCCCTTGGAAATTTATAAACTTTTCACTCACTTTTTCTATAAATACCAACCCATTTGTTCATTATAATCATTAAAAATTCCTCCTCAAATAAACTCTATTATTTTACCTCAAATTGATTCCCCCATGGTGCCCTCAATCCCCCCAAGGTCCATACATTAATTTTTTTGAAGTTACTCTTAAAGGTAACAAAACCATTCACCATACTCATTTAGTCATGACTTCCTTTATGTTATGTCTTCTAGTTTTGATTTTATTATGTGGTGGTATGTTCTTAAATATCTTTTTTTCTATACATTTTATGTCCAAATTATTATATACACTTTCCTCTCTCACCAACTTATTTTCTAAATTTTTATGTAATGTCGTTAGGCTGCAATATTTTCATAAAATAAATAACAACTTCTCTTTTCATTCAAGATTCATTTTTATGCGGTATTTTATTTAAATATCCATTACATGATCTTATTTTGATTTTATTCTGTCAAAATACGGTATTATGAGTTATTTATTAATGGGTGACCCTTTTCCCATCTCTTTTTAATGTTTTATAAAACAATGTTGTATTGTCGTTATGCTGTAGAATTTTTGTTTCAAAATATCTCTCTCATTCTAAAAAATACTCTATATTTATTTATGTAAATAATGAATCGTATTTCTTATCCATGGTTATTCATTGAGAAATAAAAATGATATATTTTATTCTAGAATTTACATACAAAAATCCCTTATTCACATTCCATGTGTTATAAATGACATAATGATTTTGTTTATAAGTACTTTTTAATTGTCACGATTTTGAAATGAACCCAATTTATTTATTGTTTGTTGGTTATTTATGAAATGTTTGATTACGATCTATGTGTCCCACATGAAAATAAATACATATTTTGGGTGCACCTTGATAGCTCTCCAATGCATTGGGCAACGAATTAATATATAGAGATGATAAGTTTTAGGATGCCTTGGTGAATAACATTGATAATTTTTATGACACCTTGGGGATAGACCATGGTGATATGATAATGAATGTCTAAATGAAATTTTGTAGCCACGTTTACCATTTATGATTCATGTTATTTTTATTATGATATGAATATTCTTCCATTTCTCAGGTCTTTATGTTTTTCATCAAGTTCTTATTTTTATCACAAGTAAACCAATTCCCTTGTTTACCCTTACTAGTCCTTATGCTCACCATTTCCGTTAATGTATGTCTCCAATTTATGAGATGTAGTAACTATACTTTGGATGAACTTTTCATGATGTTTTTCAATGGTATAGAAAGAATGTATTATGTTTTCATGTATTATGTTCCTAATTTCAAAGACACTATACTTTAAAGATCCTCTATTTGTAATGTGTAATGAAAAGTTATGTAATAAAATAGTGGGATGAAATAGTTGGTATCAATGGATAGTTCAGTTATTTATGGAAATTAGGCTATGAAAATTTTAGGAATAACCATATTGAAAATTTTAAATATAGGAAAACCTCCTGGTATTTTAGTGAAATATTAGTAAGTGGTTTCTGGATAAATAAATCTCTATCTGGATATGAACAAGTGGATGTGGCTCTAGAACAGATGTACCTGGGAGTGAAAAATCTGACAAGGAGTTTCAGGCTTCACTCGGGGTATCCTGGTATACAACAATGGGCCTTAATGCGCTCTTGGATTGATAATCCCAGGTGGGGCATGTTTGGTTAATCACAAGCTTCTTATGAATCATTATCATGGATTTATATAGAAAAGTAATTGTTTAGTCATGATGTTTTAAAACCTAGAATCCTTTTTAGTTAAAAGATTCAAAAATGAAATAATATTCTAACTATGGTTTTATTGTTTTAGAAAATGGAGGGAAATAGTAGGAACTATGCAAAATGTGAACGCAATGGACCACGTGCGTATGACCCTCTGATAGAAGATGGAATTGAAAATTTCAGGAGAATGATTAACCAATTGACTCTTGTTATGGGAAATAACATGAATCAATATGAGATACTGATCACACTATAATGGGGAAAACATTATTTTGACTCCTTTATGCATCAATGACCACTAATCTTTATTGGATCTGCTGAAAAATTGATTACTAAACAGTGGATTAGATCTATCGAGATGATATTGTTTGTGCTATGTGGTTTAGTGAAAGAGAAGGTAACCCTAGCTATTTACCACTTAGAGGGAGAATATGATCAGTGGATGGATATGATTAAAAATACAATTCCAAGAGTAGAGGTTTAAGATACTGGGTGGGATTAGTTCCGAGAGATCTTATTCAAGAAGTATTTACCTCATTTTATGAGAACAAAAACGGGGAAGGATTTTCTCGAGGTGAAATAGAAGGAGAATGAATCAATTGGAAGCTAAGAGATGAACTTCACCGGACATTCCCATTACACCTCAGGATTTTGTCATTGATCCCAATGAGATGGTTGAAAAATTATTTGGTGGTATGAGCCCTCATCTACGAAAGAATATAGCCAACTAAGATTGTGATAGCTTGGAGATGATTGTGCGGATTTTGATGAAATTCGTACTAGAGTTCGGTGAGACGCAGTGGTCTCATATGTCCAATTAAAAGAAGATATCAACAGAGACTAGCATAGTACGGAACATTGATCAGGGAATAGGAGGAAAGAAAGTGAAACATCCCATGTGAAATAAATGTAGGAAGAAGCATTCAGGGAACTGCCTGCTCGGTATTGAGAAGTGCAACATGTGTGGAAAAGATGGCCATATCACAGGTATTTTTCGTAGTGAGGTGAAGCCCTAAAATACCAACACTAATGATCAGGGGAAGATGGTGCAGGCCATACCTAAGGTCCAACGCTATAAGTTTGAACAACTTGGAAACTTTTCCAATCACAATCCAATCTGAAGGTAATTTTGGGGAATCACCATCAACCTCAGCAATGTCCAATGGATCAAGGTCATTCTTTTTCTATCATGATTGTTGATGTTGAAGCTACAAATGATGTGGTGGTAGGTACTATTTTTTACCCAAAGATAGCTAGTACTTTATTTGATTCTGGTTTTACGCATTCCTCTATTTCCTAAAAGTTTGAAAAAAAAAATTAGAATCAACCCCTGAATTTCTAAATGTAGATTTATCTGTCAAGAATCCCGGTGGAATTATTCAAGAATCATCAGTGTTTAGAAACTCTTGTATTTACATTGGTGAGCACAATATTATCTCATATATAGTAGTCATTCCCAATATGGAATTTTATATTATACTATGGATGGACTGGCTCTCAAATTATAATGTTAATATCAAACACCTAAGAAATGAAATCTCAATAGTCTTAAATGGAAAACCTACAGTTATCTTCCAAGGAGAGATATCTCAACATGATCATTTTCTAGAATAACCTTTTATATCCTTCTTTTTGGGGTATATTTGTGAAGAATAATAATGAAATGAGAGTATAAGGATAAGAAATGTCCATGTCATCAAGGAATACATTGAAGTATTTCTTGAGTAGTTAGCCAAACCTCCTTGAGAAAGAGTGGTAGAGTTCTCCTTTGAACTCGTACCTGGATCTCATCCAATATCAAATACATAGTATAAGATAGAAAATGTGTAGCTATAGGTATTAATGAAACAACTCCAAGATCAATTATTGAAGGGTTTTATCCAACAGAGTGAGTCTTCTTAGGGACAACCTATTCTCTTTATAAATAAGAATGATGGATCAATGTGGAATAGCCTTGATTATAGAGAACCGAATGGGATCACAGTGAAGAAAAAATACATTATTCCAAGAATTCAGGACTTATTTGAACAACTTTTTGGGGCTCAATTATTCTCCAAGATTGACCTTCGATCTCGTTATCATCAATTGAGGATGAAGACGGAAGATATTCAAAAAATAGCCTTCCAAAAAATATATGGGCATTATGAGTTTGTTGTTATGCCCATTGAAATGCATAACGAACCTGATATTTTTATGGATTTGATGAATTGAGTATTTAAGTACTACCTTTATAACATTTTTGTAGTTTTTATTGATGATATTCTGATATATTCTAAAAGTTACGAAGAGCATGATGATTATCTAAGGGTTTTTTTTTAAACTCTATGGAGGTAGAGGATTTTGGAATGTTAAGAAAATGTAAATTTAGTTTACAACAAGTTTCTTTCATGGGGAACATTGTAACCAATGAAGGAATCATAGTTGACCGTACAAAGAAAAGGGTTGTAGAGTAGTGTCCTTAGCCGAAAACAATAACTGAGATTCGTAGTATCCTTGTATTAGTCTAATATTATAGGAGGATTGTGAAAAAAATTTCACAAGTTCTAATCTATTAACCAAGATAACTATAAAAGGGGTAAGTACATATGGATAAATGAGTGTGAAGAATGTTTCTAAGAGTTGAATAAGTGAATGGTTACCACACCTGTGTTAACTCAGAACCTAAGTGGAGAAGGAATCATTATTTTTATCGATGCATCATTGAATGGGCATGGGTGAATCCTAATGAAAAATAACAAGTTCATTGATTATGCATCTCAATAGTTGATGACTCATGAGAATAACTATCCTACACATGATCTTCAGCTAGATACGGTCATTGTTTCTCTGAAGATATGGATGTACTATCTTTATGGGGGGAAAGGTGATATATACATAGACCATCAATGTTTGAAGTATATATTCCCACAAAAGAAATTGAACATGAGACGTATGAGATGGTTGGGACTTTATAAAGACTATTATTGTTCAATTTATTATCATCCTGGAAGGGAAAACAATACCACCGATGCATTACATAGGAAATAACCAGTTCATCTATCTATGATGAGTATTCAAAGAGATAGTTTGATAAATGACCTCATAATGCTGGACATGTGAATTATAATGGAAGGGACATCATCAACCATAACCAAAATGATTTCTCAACCTAAATTACTAAAGAAGATCTATAAATCTCAGAATGAATATCCTTTGTCATAGAAGATGTCTGAGGTTGTGAAGTATGAGAAGTTTCCTATGATCAATATTGATCAAGATGGTGTGATAAAATTTCCTACAAGACTATGTGTTCCATCTATTCCATAAATAAATAAGGAGATGATGGATAATGTTCATATCACAACATTATCTATACATATTGAGTGCATAAAAATGTATAGAGACCTTCGTGATAATTATTAGTGGGATAATATGAAAAGGGATATTGCTGAATACACTTCTGGGTTCCTGGTATGCCAATAAGTGATGGCAGACTGACAACTTCCTAAAGGGGTATTGCAACCACAACCTATACCAGTATGGAAGTGGGATAATATCACTTGGGACATTGTCCCTAGTCTCTTGAGAACATCTAATGGAGACAGTGCGATGTGGGTTATTATGGACCATCTCACCAAGACGGTCCATTTTATCTCCATTCGGGAATATTTCACTCTTAATCAACATTCCATGATTTATGGGAAGGAAGTGGTAAGGCTATATGGAGATCCACATTATATCGTATGTAATCATGATGCAAGGATCACATCAAAATTTTGGATAAGTCTTCAACATGATCTGTATACCGAATTGAATTTCAGTATATCTTATCACCACCAAACAGATGGCCAATCTGAAAGTACTATTCAAAAACCCGATGACATGCTTAGAAAATATTCAATTTAATATTAAGTTGGATGTGATTAGCATCTCCCATTAGTTTAGTTCTCTTATAACAACAGATTTCACTCAAGAATTCAAATGGTGCCTTTAGAAACTCTTTATGGGAAGTAATGTAGAACTTCTACTTGTTGGGATAAAGCTGGTGAGAGAAAGCTTCTTGGGTGTGAACTTGTGAAAGAGATGACAGAAAAGGACCTTGTCATCCAAAAACACATTAATGCTTTTCATATTCAAAAGAAGAGCCATGCTAACAACCATTTAAGGGACAAGGAGCATGATGTTGGTGACAATCCTTTCTTCAATTCTCACCTTGGAATAGTGTCATGAGGTTTGGGATGAAAGGGATGAATATCCCTAGGTACATTGGCCCCTGTGAAATCATTGATTTCATACGATCAGTGGCCTATTGGCTTTCACTTCACACACATATAGCACAAGTTCATGATGTCTTCCATGTATCCCTTTTGTGAAGTACATACCTAACCCTTCACATGTACTAAAACAAGTTGTATTACAATTAGAACCTATCCTCTATTATGAGGAGCAGTTGGTGGAGATATTGGATCTTAGAGAGAAGGATATATGCAACAAGACTACCCTCCTAGTTAATGTGTTGTGGAGAAACTAAAAATTTGAAGAAGCCATGTGGGAACCAAAATATTCTATGAGGCAGAAGTACCCACACCTTTTCTCTTCTGAGGGTATGAGTTGAAATTTCAGGAATGAAATTTCAAAAGGGGGGAAGACTGTAATGCCCTGAACTTTTGAATAATATTTTATTCCTAAATTTGTGTGTTATTTTATTTTGTACTCAACAAAATTATATCCATTTATTAATGAAGTATGTATAATTAAAATAACACGTTTGAGTTTCAAATATTATATGACCAAAGGTCAATCTGACCATTTGAAACTACACTCTTAACATTTTGATTATTGTTTATAAATACAAATGTTCATGGTTAATTTATACATAAATAAGAGTCGATGGACTCATCCAGTAGACTTTGGCTGAACAAATACCTTCTATCAGAGCTTGGGTGTGTGGTAGAATCACTAGGATTATCTATGGACCATTCCCAAGCTGAACTCTGACACGTTAAGTTTGAAAAAAATTGATTAAGGGTGAAGTTCAAGCTGATAGATATCAACCTTAGAACAATGTTGCCTGAGCCACCCCAAAATTCTATCATCATTTCACACTTTTCCCTTAGGTCAGATGCAGGTGCTATGTGGGGATATGTAACGAGGCCTTAATAACTTTGTGTAATCCTTTTGTATAAATAAAATATTTATTTCTTATTATGGAATAATTTTTGAATTTAAAATGTAATAATAAATATATAATGAATTTAAAGAAGTTCTATATTATTAGTGAATTTTGAAAAAATCGTATTTTAAAATATTTCTGAATACATTAAATAATTAATAATTTGAAATTATTTTTGAAAAATACTCTTCTAAAGTTGTGATGAGTAATAAATTTATAGTCTAATATGATCAAATTAATTTTTTTTGAATAAAAAATTATGAATAGTAATATTCTCCTTATGATTAGTAATGTGACCAATGGAATATTAACCTCACTTATGAAATTATAAATTTAAGTTAGGCATCTTTAATGGTAATGTGATATAATAGCATAAGTGAATAACTATTTCAGAAATTATTAGTTATGTATTTATATATTTTTAGGTAAATGGTGTTTTTATTTAAAAATTGAATATTGAATAATTAGAAAATTATTTTCGTAAAATTGAGTTCATTTTTGAATTTAGATCATCGATATTAGGTTAGGGTGAAATTATGAGATTTTTATAATATGTTTTGTTTTTTAGTGAATAGAAAAAATACAGTTTCGTGTTTTGATGTGTTTAATGACATCATTAATGATGTAATAATGATTTAATAATTCCGATCGACTTGTGTACAGTATGATATATTATGATGTTTCCCATGTGGCCAATTTCATGGGGAAATACCTTGGGCAATCCCATGATGAGGTGTCCCTTGGAAATTAATAAAATATTTCCTCACATTTTCTTTAAATACCAACCCATTCCTTCATTCCATTCATTCTAGATTACTCCTCAATGAAGCTTTGGTATTTTTGCCTCCCAATGAGTCCTCTCAAGGATCCCTCATGCCCCAAGGTCCCATCATTCATGATTTTTAGGTTTCTATTCATGGTAAGGTAACCTTTCACCCTCCTCTTTTATTCTAGAATTTACAAACATAAAACCCTTATTCCCTTTACATGGGTTATGAAGACAAAATGACCTTGTTTTTAAGAAAATATTAAACGTCACGATTTTGAATTGAAACCCATTTATTTTATTCTTTTTGGATTATTTATGAATTTTTTTATTTTGATCTATTTGGATCACATGAAAATAAGGACATATTAAGGGTGTGCCCTGATAGAGCTCTAATGCATTGGGTAAAGAATTAATCTCTAGAGATTAAAAGTTTAACAATAACATAGTGAATAACCTTGAAATTGTTATGCCACAATCAGGATAGTCCTTGGTGATTGGATCATTAATGTCGAAATGAAATTTTTTTGCCACATATTCAAGTTATGAATCATTTTATTTTTATTTTTATATTCCTCTTTTTCCATAGCTATTTTTTTATCTTCATGTTCTTATTAATTTCACAAGTAAACTAATTCCCTTGTTTACCCTTACTAGGCCTTATGATCACCCTTTTCATTGTTGTATGTCTCCTGGTTATGAGATGCATTAATGATACATAGGATGAACTTTTCAATAAGCTTTTCAAGGGGATTAAAATAATGTTATATGTTTTCATGTATTATGTTTTTAATTTCCAAGACACTGGACTTTAATAATCCTTTATTTTTAAAGTGTAATGAATAGTTATGTAATAAAAAGTGAGGATTCCATATGATATCACTTAAATTAAGGTCATATAGTATAGACCACAATGGTGGCTCTTCCATAGTTATATGAGTAATGTGGTGGCATATCAAACCCGACGTTAATGAGGACCATGATAGCCCACACACACCACATGTGCATTCCAGGGGAAGCTAGCATATAGTTTAATGTTTAATTTCATGGACTATGATAAGTCTATAGTTTCCATATATCTAATTAACATGCGGTTGGGACCAAATAAAATTTATCTAGTCATCACAACATATCCAATGTGGATGAGAATCAAGCCACGTGTAGTAATGGAGTTTAATGCAGTTTAACGTCCTACGGTAAGGACAGAGGTGATCCGATGTCAAAGGGGAAGAATGGTGTGGTAAGACCCATGATTGATGATCTAGGAATCAGTATGTATCCCATGAAAATTGGTATAAATCCACACATAGTTATTGATTTTTAATCACCCTATACAGGTCTATCCAATACACATTTATGGAAGGAATTAATTTTGTTTCATTTTTTTTTTTGAGTTGATTGAGCATGATAGAAAACTTCAGAATCTCTAAATATCCTATATGAAAAAGAATAAAAAAATATTTAGTTCTTTATTTTCATCAAGATAGATGACCAATGTAAAGGGTGATGTCCTCTCATGAGGGAACACCAAAATGTTTTTGAAATTTTCATCATGCGGCAAGGAAGATGTATTGAAAGTGGGTTCCTAGACCCAACATGTGTTGTACTTTGATTACAACTACATGTATGTAGTTTATTATATTCACATGTGTTTACCATTCCATAATAGTGCATATACTTCTAGATCCACCTTGTTTATAGAAATATCCCTAGATTACATGTTGTATAAAATGGTTATAGAAGATCCCATACAATAATCATAACCCTGAGAGTCAGTAATCTTAAAGTAATGTCCTATGGCACTGTTACATCATTCTAAAGAGACATATATGATGTGTCACTATCTGGTGCTGGGGGTCATATGAATTGAGACTTCCACTCATTAAATTTTAACCGGATGATCTCTAGTATTTGAGATCATGATGATTGACCCACATAATAGAAACACCACATGTTTCAAGTGTCATTGGTCATTCCTATCTATAGAAATGTGTAGTTTTTTCAAGACTTGGGATCATATCAATGTATGAATTTAATTGTGTACTATGATTTAGGGGAAAAGACATGGAAATTAAGTTATGGAGATGTAGTTTTGTTGGGTGCCTCATTGGTGACATGACATTGACTGAATGATCAAGATAAGATTTGTTGCTTCTAAGTTGAGGAAGAGATATCTCAGGTATGTTTGATTAGGATAGTTTCACCTACATTAAATTCATGGTCATAGTAGTGGAAGGTAAGACTATGCAGACATATAAACAAATAAGATAAAGAAAGATAATGGATGATGATGCTAGTGTGCATTCTGATTTATTGATATATCAATAAAGAAGAGATTATATGACTTAAACCATGTTTGTAGGAAGGTATTTATTGCTTTGACATTACGTTACTGCCATAGGGGCCTCGATGGGTTTCTACACCCCAGTAATGGTTGGTGAATATTATTCACTACTATTGAGATAAGGGCCTAGAGAGTCACACACTACAACACTTTGAGAATCTGTCGTATTATGTAAATAGTAATATAGAACTTGGTGGGACTCGCCATGGGGTCTAAATATTTTCCATGTTCTATGGATCACTAAAAAATAAATAAATTATTTACTTATTCACGTATGGAATAATTTTTTGAATTTATTTGTAACATGTATTTCCATGTGATTATTTAAATACAAAGACAAAATATTATTCAAACAGATATAAATTTCCAGGTATTATTTAATATTTTCTGGAGTAGTGAGTCGAGTTATAGACTCAAGTTTATCATGCAATGTATATTTAATATATATTTTAGTCAGTGATAAAATTATAAATATTATTTATGGATTACATTAATTTGTAATAAATAAGTATTTATAAAACTTATACTGTGAATATTTATTACACAGTGGCTAGGAACCCATACCAGTTATTCAAGATATTTTATAAATAAGTAAGAGAGAGTCTCTCCCCAAATTACTATTCATGTGTTAGAATTGAGAGTCTCTATCTCCCTGGATACTAGAGAGGGATTCTCGCATGCAAGAAAGAACTTCATGTTCATCCTTCTTGGATCGATGTCTCTTGCCTTGTGGGGATCATCGTTGCATCGAGGAGCTCATTGGTGTACCACACTAGCCCCAAGATTCCAATAGAAGTTGCGCGAGCAGATTCATGAGTCGTTTGTGCATGATCTAGAGGGCTTCGACGTTGGATTTTTCGAGCAATGGTTGCCGACATCCTATGATGGAAAATCACACGTCTGATCCAAACAGGTTACATGATCTATTTTTTTGATATGTCAAATCCACACGTGGTCCTCGGACAGTACCAGGATAGTTCACCTGATTCAATGTGGTAAAATTCCTCTAGTGAACCAAAACCAATTAAATTCCAAGCACATCGGCTTCAGCTGCCCGTCTCAGTGCCTAGCAATGGTATTAGAGGAATGCACAGTTTCTCAGGGTCAATATAAAATTGAAATTGCATTAAATTTATGTACAGGGAATTAAGTCGGTTCCAACTGATCCGACCGCACGTCGATCAGTTTCGAAATGGCCATGTTATGGCTATTTAAAAATTTTAATAGAGTCGATGTCATCGGATTTAATGTTTGGATTAATATTTTATGAATATTGCATCTAAATTTTATTTATGTGTTCTTCAATGTATCGAAATACGGCAACGCATTGGCCAGAATTCAGTGGCCAAAAATATTCTGGTTGGCTTATTTTTAGGAGTTAAATAAAATATATTATACAATAATATTATTTTATATTTCTCAAATAAAAATAAAAATAAAAAATATCAATTTAAGGGGGTCGTTAGACATTTGTTCATGTCTTTCTTTTTAATGTTTTTAGACAATAGAACGTTAAAAAAATTGATTGGAGACCAAGACAAAAAATTGTATCTTCTCCCTTGTAATATTCATTTTAGAAAATAGGGGTTGATTTTCTCTAACAACATAATTTAAAAAAAGAAAGTGGAGAAGAAGAACTGCGGGTCTTCTTCCACGTGCAGGAGGCCACCCCCTTGAAAACACTAGCTCCCCAAGCTAGTATGTCTCATCCTTTGGCGCCTTGCTGGTGAGCCACCCCCAACCCCCCTCTGAGCTCGTGCGCCTCCCCTACCCTACGCCAACCGGAACCCCTCGCACTGCCATGACCCCTCGCGGCCTCCCCCAGTCTCGCACCACCCTAGGTCACAGTGCTTCCTCCCACCTTCTAGGGTTGCCGGATAGCCTCACATTACCAGGATGCCGACGTAGGAGAACCCCAAGCCCAGCCTCCCCCTGTCTCACGATGTCCCAGAGGACCCCCCTGGCAATTTTGTTTCAGCCGGACCAAGCTGCCGCCAGACCTGGACGTTGCCTTGCAGCTCACCTGAACAGCGTGCCACCCAACTGAAATGCCTCACCGGACCAGTGCGCCTCCCTGCTGCCTTAACCGCTCACTGGATCAGCGTGTCGCCGCCCTCCCATCTCGCCAGAAGACGCTAACGTCGTGTGGTGTTGCTGGACCAAGCAGACACACCACGTTCAAGCCACAATTATTTTGTTGTCACGCAGCAGTCACACCATCGTAGCGGTCATGTCGCGGTCATGACACAATCATGCTACAGTATGGCCACTGTAATTCCACGGTCATACCAAGATTTTCCCCTGCTCCAGGATAACACCCCGCGACATTGCACAAATCATTTCTTGCTAGTGGTAACCCTGCTAATCAATTTTAATTAATTTAGTTCTTTAAATTAAATTATTTAAAATTATATAAGGGTTTATGATTAATTTAATCTGAAACATTAGTTTAATTAGAATGAAAATTAAATTTATAGTTTATATTAAATTTATAGTTAGAATTTATTTAATGGGTTAATTTAATTTTCTGGAATTAAAATTAAATCAATCAATTGGAAAGGATAAGAATAAATTAATTTATTTTATTTAAATTCATTTAATTTATTAGATCGCCCTCATACTATTTTATTTTATTCGGTTTAATTTTATTTGTGTTTAGTTTATACCGACTCGCCTTGAGCAAAAAATTGAACCGTGCTTGTATGGCTCTCTTTAATTTATTATTTATTCAATGTATGCAGTGAATGTAATAAATAATTAGATAAATAACAGTATGCGAATTATTTTTTAATTCAAATATGTATAAGGTCCTTCATGTCCAGTGCAGTTGTCGTATTCTTTACCCATAGACCTCTCACCTCCATGCAAGTATATTCATAATTAAATTGTGATGATCTGAGACGCATAACCCACCAAGTCGAGGCAGCAATCCAGACAGGAGTTTATTACATTGCAATAGGGCTAGCTACGACGTGTGTATGGTGTCGACTCAGGTATAAATGCCCCTATGTCTAGATTGATCCATTAGGGATCGATCCAAATAGACTGCTCAAGACTAGTCGGAGTGAATGGTTTACCTTTATGCATTTTGTATTGTTTTATGTGAATGCATGATTATTGTTTATTCACAAATAATATTAAAAAAGATAAAAAATTCCTAAAGAAGTGATGAATGTATTTCTATTGCATGTTCAATTGTGAGTGATACGATCTAGTTTGAACTTATAAATTGAAAAGTATTATATTCATCAATAAATATAAAAATCCCCCAAATATATATTATCTCTTAAAGCCATCAATTTCTCACTTCTAAACCAAACAGGGTGTTTGGGGGAATCTTTAGCCTTAGTTTAGAGTGTCTCTTACTACCGGACCATTTTCATGAGATAAATGGGCCGACATAACTAAAGTGAGTAATCAAGGATTAGCCATACCTAACATGCTATCATTTTATAGGTAATATGTTGAGGAAAATGTGTTCAGATTCCAAAAGCCTGGACCTTACTCACCAATACAAGGAACCAAGAGTCAAGTGGTTTCCTAGCCTTGATCCTACCTCAAAACCCTACAAATAGCGGTGTATCCATAGCTTGTAGACTACCAGAGAGGATTTCAGGATCCTTTCCACTAGAGTACTCAAGAGAAAGAGTATTTCGAATCTAATAATATGTGATATTAATGTTCGCAAAAATAGTGGGAGACATTAATATGTTATAATAATTTATTAATAATTAATGTCAAATGGTAATCAATAGAAAGTACTGAATGCTAAATGTTAATCTGATGTAGATTTAAAAAGGAAAACCCCAAACCACAAGTACTTTATCACTATGATTAGTTCTGAAAAAATAAAATATCTTGAACGTCAATAACATCCAGGAGTGGTAAAGGCACTTGTGCATAGTACTACGCCATGAAAGGAAGTTATATGTGCTGGAATCCCCAGTTCTTGCTGAGCCTCCTTAGGGAGCTAGTAAGGCGGAAAAAGATACATGGAGAAAGTATATAAATGATACACATTATGATCTATGAATGATGTTTTCATCCATGTCCATACAATTGTCAAAAATGCATGAGGATGAGGACACCTACAAGATGTTTTCACATCTCCGTGAATTATATCCGGAGAGGGCCATGTAGGAATGGTATGACATCTCAAGTGACCTTTATAAGTGCATAGTAGCAAAGAGAACCAAACTGGTCATCATGTACATAATATGATTGGGTATATTGAAAGGCATGAAGCACTTGAGTTCAAATTGAACAAAAAAAATTAACAATGGATCTCATTTGTGCTTCTTTAATGCCATGATTCTCGAATTTTATTGTCAATTATAACATGAATTATATGAAAAATGTACTCCCAAACCTTTTGGATTTAGTTCTCTAAGATGACAAGGATATGAAAAATACCAATTCATATGTCCTTATGGTGAAAAATAAAAACAAAGGAATGGAAAAGGGTTCCAAGGCCAAGATTAGGGCAAAGACACAAATGAATTGTCCTGCTAAGAAGCCAATGATTAAGAGACAAATTAATGATCGGGAACCTATCTGCATTGGATGTGGTAGGAAATGCCACTTGAAGAATAATTCTAGAGATCAGAGGAAGAATAAAACTTATGCTTCTACTTCAGTTAAATTTTTTAGTGAATTCAATCTATCTTTATCTATAGGTTAGGTATTAGATACGACAAATGTCACACATATTGGTATTTATATACATGAACGATGTATGTTAATTAATATTGAATTTTTTTTAGTGGATCTCTGATATGCAAATGGTTTTAGTCTTCCATCCTTGGTAGTGGGAGACTATCACATAACCTTTCCAAGTGGTTTGGTTATAGTTTTGAACAAATGATGTTATGTACCTTCCGTGACCAGGAACATTATCTCAATGTCGAGTTTAGAAACTCTAGGATTTTATTTCAAGTTTGGATGTAATTTTTTTCCCTTTTATAACGATAAAATTTGTTATGGTATGGAACATCTTAACAATGGTCTATACAATCTAGAACTCCAAAACCCCGTAATGGAAATCAACGACAAAAACAGCCTACATGACTCATATATCACCCGACTATGGAAATTCAGGCTTGTTCATGTAAACAAGAATCGATTACAATGATTGCCTCAAGATGGGTATTGAGACTCGGTATAGTTAGAACCCTTGGATATAGGTCAAGCTTATTTATAAGGCAATATGACCAAAGAACCATTCTCCAAAAAGGGAGAAAGAGCCAATATAGTATTGGATTTAATACATAATGATGTATGTGGTCCATTTGCAGTAGTGGAAAGGGGTGGCTTTTCATAATTCATTACTTTTACCGATGACTATATTAGGTTTGGCTATATCTACTTAATGTGGTATAAGTATGAATACTATTGGATTTTTATGGAATTCCAAAATGAAGTAGAAACCCAAAATGGTAAAAATATAAAATCACTCTGCTTAGACCGAGGCAGAGAATATCTTAACCAATCATTCATTGATCACTTGAAGGAGTGTGGGATAATATTCCAACTAACTCCTCCTTATAAACCACAATGGAATGGTGTTAGTGAAAGGAGGAATATGACCTTGATTGACTTGGTCAGATCAATGATGAGCTATTAAACTCTTTTGTTATCCTTTTGGGGATATGCTTTGCAGAAAACTGCTTATACCCTTAACGAAGTACCAACTAATGATATAGATGGGATTCCATATGAGTTATGGTATGGATAGAAACCCAGTCTGACACACAAAGATGTATGGGGGTGCGAGGCATTTTTCAAGACTTTACCCAGTGAAAAATTATAATCTAGATGCACCATGTGCATCTTTATAGGTTGTCCAATGGAAAACAAATGACATTACCAATATCAACCTTTAGATAGAAAAGTTGATGTGGTATGACAAACCTTATTTATAGAAAGGGAATAGATTTCTATTAGTAATAGTGGGAGCATGATTGACTTTGATGATGTTAATGCTCCAGATGCACACGAGTTGGTAAAGAAACAATCTTCACAGGATCAAGTATAAGAAGAAGTTGTTCCTGAGAGACATATACTGCATAGGTCTATGCGAGAGCTTAGAGAACCAGAGTGTTTTTGTTTACATGTCACCGAGTCAGGTGACACATTAGTCCTTGAGGATGATGAGCCTTTAACCTACAAGGAAGTGGTTGTAGGAAAAGAAGCTACTAAATGGAAAGAATACATGAGTTATGACATGGATTCCATGTACAAAAATCATGTTTGGATTTTTGTAGACCCTCTAGATGATGTAAATCCCATTGGATGCAAATGAAAATTCAAAAAGAAGATGGACATGGATGGTGAGGTTAATAAATTTAAAGAAACTCTATTTGCAAGGGGTTTGAGGAAATGTCAAGGCATCGACTATGTTGAAACATCTCACCTGTATCAATGATTAAATCAATCAGAATATTTTTGGAATATGGGGCTTTAATGATTATGAAATTTCGAAAATTGATGTCAAAACTTCTTTTATAAATGGAAATTTTATTGAAGACATTTATATGAATCAACACGAAGGGTTTGTCAAGTCAACAAATGCCAATAATGTATGCAATATTCAGAGATCCATTTATGGATTGAAGTAGGCATCACAGTCATGGAATGATCATTTTGATGAGGCCATAAGAGAATTTGGGTTTTTCATAAATGAAAGTGAGCCCTGTGTGTATAAAAATGTTGAAGGTAATGTCACCATATTCCCAGTGTTAAATGTATTTTAATGTCTCATATTTTTAGTGTATTATTTTTAAATATTATATGGAATTATTACGAGACAAGACACCGAGACGGCATATCATTCCAAGGCCTGGTGATCCCAGAATGGTGGCTTGATCTTTTTTTTAGTTAAGTGAGTCGGAACTTGTGTGCGTTTGTGGTTTTTTCCAAATGGATTCCCGGATTAAAAAACTGAGGGCACAGTTGCACCCGGGATGCCGAATTTACCTAAGAATGAGCCTAACCTTGACTGGAATGGGTCGAGGAAAAAAGTTAATATTCAGACATTTTAATTAAAATAAAATAAAATAAATTATCAATTTTATTTTATTTCTTTTATGGAAACATCCGCTGCAGCGCGACGACGGTGCAACTATTTCAGTCATTAATGTCATGTCATAATGACTCAGAAACAGCAACACTAACTCATTAATGTCACATAATGGTGGGATATCAAATAATTTTCCCTTTTTTGGGATAATAGAACGTTGATAATTGGTGAAATATTGAGAGGAAACTCTGGAGAAAACTCTCAGCGACGAATGGTGACGGATCAAAGCTACAAATCGCTGTTCCAATGAGGTTGGAGGATCTCGACGACAATGGTAGCATGTCCCCTTCGTCAGCGATCAATCCCTTCTTTATGTAGTGTTTGTTATTTCATATCTCTTTCCCCATTTTTGAATTTAAATGGCGAACGTGGATCAACCACGAACAAGTTGATCTGCGGATTCGTACGTTGCTACAGGAGGATTTTATTTGGGATGATTCAGGGAATTTAACCATGTTGATTATTTTTGTTGATTTATACTCCATTTAAGAATACTAATAGGAGAAGATCAACGCCGTGATGAACAATGATGGAGGTTTGTTCATCAATTTGTTTTATTAGATTTCTTCCATTCTTCCTTTCTCCTTACTTTCATCGCATTTTTCACGGTGCGACGAACAACAGCTTTTTGCACATCGGTTTTGTGACGCAACGATCCCAAATTGAAGAATCGACACCACAACGACCTTGTAGAGGTTCAACGACGATGGTGGACGATGAATCGGGCCGGATCAGGAAGGGCTGATCTTCGAGCGTTCTTCGCGCGGATAGATCGTTGCAGGTTTTCGGAGCCGATTGGAGGTCCGAAAACTACAGAATCAGAATTGTGGTTTCGGGCGAGAAAAACCTAAGAGTTTCGTGGTGATCGGACATGCGAATTGATGAAAGGAGCATAGCGGAAGGCACGATGGTGGAGGTTCGCATTTCTAGAAATTTCCAGAATACACGACGTGTACTTCCGAAGAATATTCTGTATAGTATTGGCGGTGGTGGATAGGGTTTCAGGGGTCATAAAAAATCAAAGGGCATGTGACCCTGGTCACATGGTGTGTTATAATTTCCCCAAAGCTCAGCATGTATTTTGGGAAGTACACGGACACGGGATGATCTACACAGCTTCAGAACACGGCGTGTACATCATGGCAGAGGCGGCTACGTGGGACTCGGCGTGTATCCAAGGGGTACACAGACACGGGATGGAGTACACGACCATGTAATCCATCAAATAGCCAGGAGAGGCCAGTAACACGGGTCCCCCCGTGTACCGATAACATGGGTTCGAGTACACCGGTTGTTGACCGTGTATGGGCACATGGCTAGCATACACGAAGCCAACCCCAGTCACATGGACATAGCGTGTAAACCATAATACACGTCGTGTACTTAGTTTTCTACATTACCAGCCTTATAACATGTGTCATTGTACACGGGCAGTACCCAAGGTCAGACAACACTGCATGTAACTTTTCTACACGTCGTGTACTTTTTGGAAAACGGCATGGTCCTCTTGTTCACCATTTCTTGGACATATTTTTTTTGGGTTAGTGCCCATTCTTCTCGTTCCCCTATAGTTCAGACATCGTTTCCTCACACAGGATTATGATCCCTTCAACAAGACTTTCTGTGATTGAGTCAGGCATCAATCCGAGAGGCCTGAATCAAGATCCTCTATCTATTCTTGACCCTAGGTAGAGTCTGGAATCGACGTGACCAACTCCACCAATCATCGATCCTCTACCTAGAAGGTGAATTTTGTATGAGTCGCAGTATCCTCCATGGCCCTGTCAGTGATCCTCATCTGTTCATCGTGATCTTTCCCACTTAGGAGTGTGTCTCCCCTAATGAGTGCTTCTATCTACCGTAACCTTCTCACTCTGAAGTGTGTCTACCGTAATGAGTGTAAATAACTCTCGTGATGATTCCTGATGATCAATACTTCTCGGAAAAACGTCATCAGAGAAATAAGACTCATGGAGTGTGTTCTCTCAGAACGAGTGCTTCGTGGAATCTCTGAACTGAACCCCTAGTAGGGGTATGCGGTTTTGTGACTTGTCTCTAGACCGCGGGTCTGGGTTCTGAGTATATCTAGTTTATGTTTTGTAGACATATACTGTGTATTGATGACTACACCATTACTTTGTGTACTGATTTGTGGTTTTCTGGGTCCTCTACTGAGTATTGTTATACTCACCTCTACATGGGCTTTTCCCGCACGTGTTGTGTCTTGTGTAGACGAGCAACCTTTTGATGGAGTCCAGGGTGGACCAGGACAGGACCGAGATTTCAGAGTTCCCTATTGGATGAGGTGTTCCTATGACTATGAGCAGCAGTCCCAGTACCTTTTGTGTTTACAGGTTGGACTTCGTAGTTTTCAGACTCTTGTTTGGGTGGGCTTGTATTCTGGCCCAGTTTACTTTCAGTACTTTACCTTCCGCCATACTCTTTTTCTTGGGTTTAGTGTATGCATGCATTTTGTTCCTTAGTGTGTTTTTTACATTTCATCATTTTTTGGCTTGGAGATGTGTGCGTGTGTACAAGTATATAGGCAATGCCTCCAATGTTAGTAATATGCCTACTCAACGCTAGTCACCAGCCCCTCGCCTATTGGAGGCCGGATTTGGGAGTCGTGGCACGGGACCCACTAGGATGGGTCGTGACAATTTTGTTTTGTAGTTCCATGAAATTTTTATTCTAGTTTTAAGAATCACTGCTTCCAGGAGGATTCCATTAGATTTATTCAAGGAATCAGAAACATCAAATAGTTTTTTATCCAAAGGGGACATAGTTTCCAAAGGCTGGAGTTAGTTATGTTTGAACATTTTGATGCATAGGAACATACATCGGTCAAGAGGATTAGAGGTCTGAATCATCACACCCTTTTTCGGGGAATTATGGTCTACTCTGGGGTTCTCATTATAAATTTAAGTTATTTTAAGGAATCCTTATTAATTCCCCATGTATAACATAAGATTCCCTTGGAATTTTCAATAACTTATTAACATGTGTAAAAATTAGAACCATCCATATGTATTCAAGGTTCATCATTAATGGTTTAATCTCATGTACAATTTAGGGATTATTCTTATAATCCTTATGATGATACAATTTTTTAATCCACTCAACGGGGCACTATAAAATTTACTGTCATCTAGGGAGACAAATGTTTGTTTTGACATTGGGATTATACCCATGAAATGGGTTACCTATGTATCCTTCTAAAATAAATCATAACCCTAGAAGTTCAGTGCCTTTTAATAGGGCACATCATACCTTTTGAGTTCATATGATAAGGACCTAGCCATAAAATTTAATTTTATATGGTATGGACCTCTAAGAAAAATGTGCTTAGTCAATGTTTGTTGTGGGACTTATGTTGAAGAATCCTAATGAACATGGAAAGGATATGGGTTTCTAAGTTTGATTAGACCCTGTAGGGAATATGTCCCATAGAGAACAAGGTTGATTTGAAGTGTTGGGTTTGAACCACAATGAGGCTTCTAACATTTCCCATGTGGATGGGAATCAAAGCCCACATAGTACGATAAATATCATAGGAGGATATAGTCTTTTAAGAGAAATGAGTTTGGGATTACATCCTAAAAAAGGATTCCTTGGTAACCTGGAGATTTAATTTGGGGATTATTTTTTAAGGAAGATTCAAAGATTAAGGGAATTAGGGTTGGATTCTTGAAGAGGATATCCAGTGATCTTGGGCCCTAAGAGGGCTTCCTATGTATCCCAATTATAGTGGGAATCATATTTCTCGTAGTTCATTCGAAATTTGAGTGTTTGTGCACATGTTGTAATCATCACGAATCTCTAAGACCACATGATTCATTCATGGTGTTAGAAACAAGTGGATGTGAAAGATTTAATAATGACAGATACACATTTCATCCTCCACTGGTGGAAGAGGGGGCACCTACTGCTGCCAGGGTGGACGAGTGAAAGGCAATGGACCCTCCCTTTGTTCTATGCACATTGGACAAGGGTCCAAGGAATGGAATAAGGGTTAAAGGCTAGGGGCTTACACTAGGATGACTGCCCTAAAATATATCCTGGTAGGGGTGTGAGACTCCTACTTTTCTTGTATGGAAAAGAAAGTTTGAACTATACTTTCCCTATTAGAGACCTAAGGTTCTGTCTCTTTGAGAAGGGATAGGTCACGACCTAAACCCTAATTCTCAAATATCGAGAACATCCCAACACTTTTCTTGAGAGAAAGGTCATGTTTCTAATGCTTTCGCTAGGGTGCGTGCATCTGTCTCTTTGGGCGATGTCAGCGCTGTTTGTTGCCCCACATTCCTGCTTTCCAATGGTGGGCATCATATGTTCCTTGTTCAGGGACGTTATCTCCTTGATCAAAATGGGATGATGGGATTTTTGTTCTTCTTTCCGTGGTTTCCTCATTAGAACTCGTCACCTAGTCTCGGTCTCCCTTAAAGATTAATTCGTGGTTCATGAATCTCATTCCTGGTGCCATATCTTCATGGACACCGGTTAATTACACTACATCTATCGGGACATTCCAAGGGGTCCGGTCAGGGGATTAGTCATGTTGGATGTCACTGGCATGTATGGATGTTGGGACACTAGCGCGTATGAGTTTCTTCCCCTTTTTATATGGCTTCTTAAGGGTGCAGATGCCTGAGGTATCTCGCATCGAATGCAAGGAATCATATTCCCTAGGCATTTCTCTAAGGTTTTCCTCAGCTTCCCATGTTTAACATAGGTTATTCCACAAGTTTAATGTCCAGCGGAGATGGATTGGACTGATCAGAACACTGATTAGAGTGGAACATATGGGCGCAACCCCGAGAGGAAACACTGATATTGGGGGGGGGGTGAGATTCCATGACCTCACAGGGATGTGGTAGTCCGGGTAAGAATCAAGATGGATGATGGAGTGTTTGAATGAATAGGATGGTGAAGGGGATGGAACCGACTTGAGGATGACAAAAATATTTGGCTTGTGTCTTGAGAAGACTTCCTACGTATCTCCATGGCAGGGAATCAATGTCCGCGTAGTTTGGTTGGGTGAAGGGGAACCTAAGAAGGTGGAATGTGAGAATGGACGAATGTATTGGACCTGGAGGAAGTGGAACCTATAGGTTGGGGCATTACCATCCTGAAAAACATAGGCTTGAAGGATATATCAGGATGAGATGTGGGTGCTGGGCTTGAACCTCATGGAGGCTTCCAACATATCCCCGTGGTAGTGAGTCAAAGTCTGTGTAGTTCATCTGACAACAGCTTATCGTCGATTGGGGACATCAACGGATTACCTCTGAATGAGGTTTAAAATGGATTACCACTGAATAGGGGAACAATAGCTTACCACTGATTGAGGTCTACAGTT
The DNA here is from genome assembly GCA_963277665.1 of Viscum album. NCBI lineage: Eukaryota > Viridiplantae > Streptophyta > Magnoliopsida > Santalales > Viscaceae > Viscum > Viscum album. The sequence continues at coordinate 2,109,569,062 of OY728119.1, read as the reverse complement.
TAACATCATGCAGAACGGGGGTGAACCGACGTGAAAGAGGACCTGGGGCCCAGAAAAGAAGCTGGGATTGAACCTCAGGGAGGCTTCTTACATACCTTTCCTTGGCAAGGATCAAAATCCACGTAGTTCGGAATGGGTTTGGGGTAACCGATGTGAAGGTGGTTAGAAAAAATGGGGTGTTGGGCTTGATCCTCTAGGAGGCTTCCTATGTACCTCGCCATGGAAATGGTCAAAGACCACATAGTTCAGAAGGAGTTAGTGAACCGACATGATGATGGTCGAGACCAATGGATGTGGGGCTTGAACTTCAAGGAGGATTCCTACGTACCTCACCTTGGAAAGGATCAAAGACCACAAAGTTCAAGTGGTGGGAACCGATATGAAGGTGGTCAGAACCATTGGGTTATTAGGCTTGATCCACAGGGAGGATTCCTACGTACCTCACCTTGGCAAGGATCAAAGACCACGTAGTTGAGGTTGGGTGTGGGGAGTACACTCTAGGCTACCCATAGATAATTTTATGGTCGGTGCTTACTACTCTATGCCCACGTGAGTCGTGCTTGGTGTGAAAAACAAGAGGCAGCAAGGACATGGTGATAATAGCGCAAAGGTGCATCCATGAATGGTGGTGAATGGGGCGTATGCAGGGAAGCTGCCCAGGTGCTGCTATGGAGCGATAATGGTGCATGATGCTTATACAAGGAAGCTTCCCAGGAGCCACTATGGAGCGAAAATTGTGGATGGGGCTTACGCAAGGAATCTTCTCAGGTGCCGCTATGGAGCAGCAATGATGAATGGGGATTACGCAAGAAAGATGCTCGGGTGTAGCTATAGAGCGACAATGGGGAATGGGGATTATGCAAGGAAGATGCACGGGTGCCACTATAGACAAGAAAATGAGGATGAGGCTTATGCAAGGAAGCTACTCAGGTGCCGTTATGGAGAGACAATGTTGGATGGGGCTTACAGAAGTAAGCTGCCTGGGTGCCAATATGGAGTAGCAACAGTGAATGGGGCTTAGGCAAGGAAGTTTCCCGGGTGACGCTATGGAGTGGCAATGGTGGATGGGGCTTACGCGAGCATGCTGCTTGGGTGACACTATGGATAAATAATAGGGGATGGGTCTTATGCAAAGAAGCTGCCCAGGTGCAGCTATGGAGGGGAAATGGTGAATAGGACTTACACAAGGAAGCTGCCTGGGTGCCACTATGGAGCGGCAATGGTTGATGGGGCTTACGCAAGGATGCTCCCCGGGTGCCGCTATGGAGCGACATTGGGGGATGGGGCTTATGAAAGGAAATGCCCAGGATCCTCTATAGAGAGGCAATGGTGGCGTAAAAAAGTAGCATGGGTGCCACAATGGAGTGGTAATGGTGAATGAGGCTTACGGAAAGAAGATGAATGGGTTCCGCTATGGAGTGGCAATGGTGGATGAGGATTACGCGCGGAAGCTTCCCGGGTGCCGCTATGGGGTGGCAATAGTGGATGGGGCTTATGCAAGGAAGCTGTCCGAGTGCTGCTATGCAGCGGTCATGGTGCATGGGGCTTATGCAAGAAAGATGCATAGGTGCTGCTGTGGAGCGGGAAAGGGGAATGTGTCGTACACAAAGAAGTTGCTTGGGTTCCACTACAGAGAAGTAATGATGAATGGGGCTTACCCAAGGATTCTTCCCGGGTGCCGCTATGGAGCGGAAATGGTGGGTGGGACTTAGGCGAGGATGCTGCCCGAGTGCCGCTATGGAGTGGCAATGGTGGATGGGGCTTACGCCAGGATGTTTCCCCGGTGCCGCTATGGAGCGACAATTGTGGATGGGGCTTATTCTAGGAAGATCCTCGGGTGCTGCTATGGAGTGGAAATGGTGTTGGGGATTGTGCAAGGAAGATGCCCATGTGACGATATGGAGTGGCAATGCTGAATGGGGATTATCAAAGGAAGCTACCTAGGTGCCACTATGGAGCGACAATGATGAATGAGGATTACGCAAGGAAGGTGCCTTGGTGCTACTATGGAGTGGAAATGGTGAATGTCTCTTAAGCAAGGAAGCTACTTGGGTGCCACTACAGAGCGAAAATGGTGGTTGGGGCTTGTGCAAGGAAGCTACCTAGGTGCTGCTATGGAGCGGAAATGGTGGATGGGGCTTACATATGGAAGCTTCCTGGGTGCTGCTATGGAGCGGAAATGGTGATTACGGCTTATTCTAGGATGCTGCTCGTAATATCTTCCTCATTTCTGGCCATGAGGGCATCCCAACCCACTTGTGGGTAGAGGCCTTCGCCTTTGCGCTAGTGCAGAAGATGGATAATGCCAAGGTTGTTGGAATCATTCCAAAAAAAGGGAGATGAAAAGTGTGAATCACATGCCCGACATTCAGTACGCAATGAGGGTGGCACGACGATAGAGGATAACTGTTGACCGTGTTCATAACACAGCATCCATATCACGATAGCCTGAAATGGGGACAAGGAAATGAGGGTCGACTACTGAACATGTTTGAAACACGAGACCCGACTCGAAGCTTTGTCCAAAGTCTTGAGGGGCGTTGTCCCAAGATAGTAGGTGAGCTGATGCGGCATGGGACCAGGCCGTTAGGGTGACCCTTTAGACATAAAAGTGGATGAAGATCTGAATGAATGACATGCAAATCATGTGGTGGAATGATGGAATGTTTGAACGAATTCGAACACTCATGAAATTACTCCACAGTAATCATGGTAGTAGGCATCTTATGCTTGGAGGATAAGGCATTTTCTATTTGGATCAAGTGGCATCCTATGTTTGGCACATAGTGTGTAATGTAGTTTATAGTCATGTAAAGAGGACTATTGGGAATAAGGCACCTAGAAATGGTTTGTGTAGGGTCTTATGCAAGGGTGTCCCTTTCTGGTTCAACCTGGGAGATGAGCCCAGTGATGGGGTTTGGATGAGTTACTTGAGGAATGGTTCGACTCAAGGTACTCAGGAAATTGATTATGGGAATCTCAACTCACGACATGGGAAACGAACGAAGAGAAATATGATGACTCAAGGCGTTTCATGGTCTGTGGAAGAGTATCTCAAATCATGGTATCCCATAGGTGGAAGGAGGCTATGCAAAAGGGAGCAATGTAAATTGCCGATGTCCCGGCCTGGAGGGCCAAGACCGCAGCCCAACACTAACGCCGAGCCGGGGTATGGGGGCACAGTCCCCGCGGTATGAACTATTGGGCGCATTCCTGGGCACTATTGTGCGTAAGATGGCCTACGTCCAAGATGGTATGTTTGAAAGATTGGACTGTGTGACATAGGTGCAGGAAAGATACAACGACTTGGTTTCGTTGCGCGCAAGATTGAAGTCTTGAGCACAAGATTGACGTCGTGTGCGCAAGATTGGAAGTTTTGTGCGAAAGCGTGGAATAATGCGCTCAAAATTGGACGTTTTTCATGGAATTTCAGAATATTCTGTGCACATGACTTTGGTATAAAATATGCCAGGAAAGGATCAAACCATTGTGCGCCCGCACGAATGTGGACCCATGTTGGTCCTATCACGCAAGACCTCACATGGAGGATTCCATTCCTCCTCACTGGTGCGGAAGAGGCGGTCATACACGTAGTAGAGTGGTGGCTGACCTCCATAGACCACCCCTGAGGGTTGGGGGCTGCACATGTATTTATCAGCAAAATCGAGAGTGGTGGCGAGGAAGATTCCGCATGCACAAGATGTTTTCTGTACGAGGGGTGCACGTAAACTTCAGAACTCACAATTTGTTTTCCACGCAAGGGGTGCGCATTAACATCCATGCAGGAAATTTGTTTCTACATATCCTACATTGGGTGCATGCGCAAAGGGGCATTTGACATAACCTTTTTAATGAAAGAATCATGCGCGCGAATGCTCCTCTCGCGTGCAATGCTCCTCTCACGCACACCTCTCAAAACTTGTGCACCCCTTCCTTAGATGTTTTTCAGATAGTCTGGGCAGAATATTCACTCTCATTGGTCGCGTAAAAGGTTTTCATGGAATTTTGTGTGCAAAAACTACATTCTTTCGCGCAATATTTCACTTCTTGAGCGCAAAACCGTCATTCTTGCGCGCAAAACCATACTTTTCCCCAAAATCATCTTGGACACCCATTTCCAGCTGCCATACTTCGAATGGTCATAAATTTTGATCTGTAACTCCGTTTGGGCTCCAAGACAAGTCAAATAGAAGCTTTCAGAACGATCTACGTTCCATGATAATATATCAAAGCATTAGGTGAATTACATGGATGCGTTTTCTAGTGCCAACAGGTCCATTTCACTGTTGATGTACAAACCCACAGACACTCCATAAATCCTAAACCCATTGTGATACAAATTTGGGAAACCCCTAAATGCTAATATAGAAACCCAAATAAGAGACACGCTTATGGGCATTCCCTTAGTATTTGATGTTTCATGACGTTTTGGTGGAGTTCTCAACAGAATCCCTTTCAAACAAGGGATCCAAAAAAGAAGAATCCTTTCCATGAATGGATTTGAAGAGGTATTGATGAAATTTAGACTGATGAGAGTGAGTGAATAAAGGAGGGATCCCAAGTAGGTAAGGTCATGCATGTATGGGCATGAAAGTACGTTTGGGTGACCTGATGTTCAATTAAGCAATGAAAAACCTGTATGATAATACGTGGGTGAGACCTAGCTCAATCCTTCAAGAGTATTCACAGTTGATCCCAAAAGTGGGGCTCTCAAGTTCTTATGAAAGGAATAGGTGGCACGCAAGTGTTTCTAATTTTGGAAGATTGGGATCTTTGGGAGCACAAGTGTTATGGATTTCAAACACTAAAATTACTTAAGTTCTATGATCCTTCTTAAATTTCGTTACTTTAAGTGTTAAATAACTACCTTGAATGATTTAGAGGACTTGGGTAAAGCACTAGGGTGACTAGAGCAGCAAATACGACTCAAGGAAGTTTTTTCATACAAAAGAAGGCCCTAAGGGTCTATTTATAGACAAAAATAGGACCTTATGTGAAATGGGAATGGGCACGGATGTGGGCAGCACGACAGATTGTGGCATGCAAGTAGGCTACATGCGGACGCCCTTTTGGTCTGGCTAGGGTGACCCAAAGATCATGCCTTTGAAAATATTGATTTTTCTCATGTATTTTTTCCTCCCCATTCTAATGTACTTCCCTTTTTCAATTTTAGACTCTTTCACAAAGAAGAGTGTCAACAAAATCTCCCCTCAGAATTGGATCCAGAATGAAAAGAGGATCCTATAATGAGGTAAAGTACGGAAGGAGAAAGAAGGGAGTACTAAGGCTCACAAGTCTTATTTCACTGATCTTATTCTGTTTTGATGCACATCTCCTATATGTTTTTGATGCACGATATAACTAGGGCATGGCACTAGTGCAACGTATTCCACATGTGCACCACATTTTATTCTTTCACACCTTAATTCCTATGTCAATTTTTTCAATTATTTTTTCAAATATAAAAAATTAACATACATAAAAGATGATTTTATATCCTTGTGAAGGTTCAATGGATCCCAAAAAAAATAGAACTACTGATGAACTAGCCAGTAATAGGATTTATGATATGACGAATATCTTCGGTCATAACTAATTTCACATTTTCTACACAACCCTTCCAAACATACCAACATATTTGAAGAAGTGTCATTTGAACATTCCCTGATGCACCTATCTACCTTTGAATTGTTATGTCCATTTTATGGATGTTAATATTCCATACCCAATGAACTATGTGCCACATTCTTGGTCTCAAGATTATAAAAAATTCTCATCTTCCAATGTTTCTATTGGGGGATCATTTTCTAATTCTGGGACATCAGAGAAATCTCATATAAGCCAAAATAGCATGTATGCTATAGATTTTAATGAAAACACAACCAATCTGTAGCCACTTTGTTATTCATACAAATATCGGGATTATCAAATGGATCAGTCCATGGGTTGGAAGAAAAATTGGAATTTCTACCCAGGATGATGTGTAAAACCTACTTGGATTTGGGCATACTAGGTTAGCAAGACCTGTTCAGAATTTACAGACGACTAGAAAGGTGTGGTTATTTATGAGGATTTCTGGGTTGGGAAAACTTATGTGTACAAGAATGATGATTTCATGCTGGAATTATTAAGCTGATGGAGCCAAGAGTCTTACTCATTCTGTTTAACATATGGAGAGGTAGGTATCATCTTGCCTGATGTTTACAATATTTCCAGAGCTCTAATCCTTGGAGATATGTATGATGATTTTATTCCTCCCATGGTGAGATTTAATGACTCGAAGAAGACACCATCATTGGTTCATTAGTTGATGATAATATTTAACAAACTCAACAACACGACCACCATGATGTCTCGCACCAGAAGGGATATTCATCTAGAAGAATGGATGGAAATAATTTAGATAAAAAAGAATGAAAAGGGTCCCACCTGCACCTGCCTGACTAGCTATCCCAGAGTAGAGAAGAGAGGTACCCCTAACACATTTTATCCAACATTGGAGAAAGAAGAATTTGATAAATGGGGATATGAAGTCAACCCAAATATTCCTAAAAAGACATGTCTGGAAGGTTTCATAGTCATGTGATGTAGAATGTATTTGTTCCCATTTTGAAACTCCAAAGGAGGTGTGAGGCCATTATCCTTTGTTATTGCAGACAAGATGGTTGAGAAGAAGATGGTAGGGTTTTCCCCTCTAGTTTTGGACAAGATTCATAGGATCTTGCTGCACATTTGTAGAGGGACGTCTCCTTTTAGAATAGTGGGACCATTCCACATGTTGTGGGGATGGATCGCTACTCACTTTAAAACTTATGTTGTACAAAGTGGGGTTCAAGTTTTAGGATGTCCTTTTCGGCCATCTTATGATGTTTTTTTGGTATTTCACCATTCTCTATAAACACTTACGACATCAAGGCTAGATTGAGCATGCTTGAGGAGTTTCATCTATTTCTTTATGGGAACACACCTATGAGGAAATTTATTGATGATGGGATTGACATTTTAGAGTTAAGGGAATATATATTATCTTGCAGATATGGCGTACTATCCACTGGGATTGATGGTCAAATCATATGTGAGGCCTATTACCCTTATTGATTTGCATGTCAATTCAAATGTCTACAAAAAAAATCTATCCCATATTGTTCATGTCATATTAGAGAAACATCTGAGTGTTTCTTGATAACTATGGTTGTTGAATTCTGTAGAGAAGACCATGGTAGTATTTAATTTACCTATCTCTAATGCTGTAAGTAGATTGACTATTTGGAATGCCAAAAATAGGGTTGCATCTAACCTAGAAGGGGTATTAAATCATGTTGTCCCTTGAGTGGGGATGAATAGATGTAGTAGAAGGGAACCCTTTAGTTTTGAAGGTGTCTCTTCATCATCAGGGGATGACTCACTAGAGTCAGAGGGTGGAGGTGAAGATGCTTCAAATTCACCGAAGAGACATAGTGCATGATATAATCCTCCAAACAGAGTTAAGAGAGCCACCCCATTGATCCCTACCAGAGTTGTATCAAGGTGATCTAGGTACCATCAATATGAAGAGAGATTAGTTCCATTTTTTAAACCCCAACTCGTGACTAGGGGGTTCAGAGAAAACAAAAATCCAAGGTTTCATGATCCCCATCAAAACCCTCTGACATACAATCTAAATATATATGACTAGAGGTTGTTAAAATATGGAAATTCTATATTGTTATCCTAAAACCATGTGGATGGATCTACATGAAGGGATACATATTATAAGAGAGGGGAATTTACAGGATTCGTCTGAAATTTTATTAAGGACATCCTAGTGTGGTGAGGACCTACATTCAAGAGAGGGAAATTATCAAATATGCAACCAATGAATCAATTCCCACCACAAATAGAGTCAATGAAATGATAGATCATATTACCACTAAAGGGATTAGTCTTTCATTAGATGAAAAAAGGCGTGACATTGTGGACCTTGAGGACGAAAGATTAATTTTTCTCACATTATCTTCTTCTTTGAAATTTGAATTTATGTCAATATATTGTTACTCTGGGGAAGTATCATCATAATATGTAGCTAGTTAATTGATGAAAAATTGAAGTTCAATTTCCATGGTATAGCCTTGGAGGCACTACTCTTGAAGCTACCAGATCACCCCATGAATCAATATAAATATCTCCAAGCCAACATGCCATGTAGGTTGAAATAGAGAGGGTATTTCAATATCAAATACCTGTATTTAGAAGTAATGATGAAAGCCCTCATATGAAGGTGAAGAAGAAAAATCATTGAAGAAACAGATCCATGGTTAAGTTCTTTCTTAGTAATGGTATGCCTTTATGATAATCATTAATTTTATCCCTTATTCATGAAAAAGAGTTTAAACTTCTATGAATTATAGGGGATTATTATGTTTCTTCTTTTGAAATACTAGTAATATGTTTCAAAGAAACCATGGAGGGTGTTTCAAAATAGGCACAAAATCTTTCTAATCTGGTTGTTCCTGGAGAGGCATTGAGGTCAAAGGATCCAACGTATACTCCCAACACTTCTCCCGTTCCTGCTATCAGAGGAGTGGAGGATTTTGAAAAATAAACAATTTTTTATAGGAAATAAAATGTAAAAACAATTGAATTCTATCCTATGTTACTTTAGGTTGATCACATGTACCGTAATATCCAACAATGACTGATTTAGATCACACAACTATTTCTGAGAAAACTATTCAGGGTAAAAATTTGTTAGACGAATGTTGTGAAGAAAACACGCTGAGTTCTCCCATGGGTGTGACTAACCAGGTATTTGGGATATTGTTGGATGAAATGATGAACATTGTATAGTATTTTGAAGATGTATTGAAACATGTGTTTCCGAAACTTTCTCCGGGGCGCGCGCATCCGTCTGCGGAGGATGCGCAGCTGTGGCCCCGCATTCCCGCTTTCCAAAGGTAGGCGGCATCCGTTCCTTATTCAGGGATGTTTTCTCCTTGATCAAAACGGGATGATGGGATGTCGGTTCTTCCTTCCATGGATTCCTCCTCGGAACTCGTCACCTAGTCCGGGTCTCCCTAATAGATTTAATACGTTGTTCGTGAAACTCTTCCCAGTGCCATGTTTCCATGGACGCCGGTTAATTACACTGCTTCTGTCGGGACATTCCAAAGGGTCCGGTCAGGGCAGCAACCTTCAGTCGGGGGAGTAGTCACATCGAGGCATCATTAGCATGTCTGGATGCTAGGGAACTGGCATGTCTGTCTATTATCCATGGTTATAGGGCTTCTCGAGGGGTGTGGAAGCCCGAGGCCTCCCACATTGAGCGTGGGAAATTATATTCCATAGACATATGTCTGAGGTTTTCCTCAGCTTCCTGTGTTTAACACAGGGTATGCCGAAAGTTTAACGTCCAGCGAAGATGGATCAGCTCGATCATAGCATTAGCTAGAATGGATCAGATTGAGGGATTTCCCTTGAAGGGGTGCCGATACCGGGACCAGCCCATGGGCAGCTGTGAAGAGGAGCAGAATGGTATGATCTTGCCGGGATATGGCGGTCCGGGTGAGAATCAGGATGGGTGATGGAGAGTTGAATGAAGTGGAGAGGGAATGAAATGGGACCATCGCAGGGGCGGCAGTGAAGTTGGACTTGAGCCTCGAAGAGACCTCCTATGTATCCCCGTGGAAGGGAATCAAAGTCCGCGTAGTTTGGGATGGTGCCGGTGAACCGACTTGAAGGTGGACCTTGGTCCAGACGGTGCGGGGCTTACACACTAGGTTGTACAAGTGCTGGTGACCTGACGTGAAGAAGGTCGGAGTGACCAACAGGTGGTGGTCTTGAACCTATGGGAGGCTTCCTACGTACCATGCCTTGACATGGATCAAAGACCACGTAGTTCAGGTAGGAATCCGGAAGGCCGAAGTGAATGAGGAGGACCAGGGGGGTCCTAGTGGTGGCAGGCTTGGACCTCGTGGATGCTTCCTACGTACCATGTCTTAACATGGATCAAAGTCCACGTAGTTCAAAAGGGGGCTTCGTCGGCGAATCGGCGTGAAGGTGAACCCGGGGGTCCACCTGTGGTGGGTGTCGGAGAACCGACATGAATAAGGGACCTTGGTTTGATGGGATATGGGCTTGAACCTCAGGGAGGCTTCCTACGTACCATTCCTTGACATGGATCAAAGACCTCATAGTTCGGGTTGGTCACAACAGCTTGCCGTCGGACTGGAATTGCAGTATAACGTCATGTTGGACGAAGGTGGAACTTGACGTGAATAAATGATGGGTCGACTTGAACCTCAGGGAGGCTTCCTTCGTACCATGCCTTGACATGGATCAAAGGCCTTATAGTTCCAATGATGGATGTCGTCAGCGAACCAAAGTGAAGGTGGACCTTGGTCCAATGAGAGATGGACTTGAACCTCGGGGAGGCTTCCTACGTACCATGCCTTGACATGGATCAAAGACCCCGTAGTTACAATGATGGACGTCGTCAGTGAACCGACATGAAGGTGGACCTTGGTCCAATGAGAGATGGACTTGAACCTAGTGGAGGCTTCCTACGTACCATGCCTTGACATGGATCAAAGACCTCTTAGTTCAAAGGGTTTCATCGGTGAACCGACGTGAAAGTAGACCCAGGGGTCCACTAGTGGTGGTGGGCTTGGACCTCGTGGAGGCTTCCTACATACCATGTATTAACATGGATCAAAGACCACGTAGTTCAAAAGGGTGTGCAGTTTAATGTCATGCGGGACGAGGGCATACAGTTTAACGTCATGCTGGATGAGGGTATGTAGTTTAACGTCATGCTGGACGAGGGTATGCAGTTTAACGTCATGATGGACGAGGGTATGCAGTTTGATGTCATGCTGGATGAGGATATTTCCATGGCCGATGCTTACTCTAAGCCCACGTGAGTCATACTCGGTGTGAGAAACAAGTGGCAGCAAGGACCTGACGATCACGTCGCGAAGGGTGCATCCGTGAGAAGCAAAGAGGGGCTTACGTGTTAGGCAGACCATGGTGCTGGGACTTACTCCCGTATGGAGGCCCAAAGTGCGTCAAAGCTTAGCAAAAGAGGGATTTGGTACTAGTGGCGGAAGGTGACTCATTCCCTATCACGCCCTCCACTGACCTTGGAAGTGGGGAAGTACGGAGATGTAGGGGTGCAGCCTTCCACAAGAGGGGCTAGGGGCTTAAACCAAGGTGGTTTCCCTTCACCCATGGACATACGCTACTCTTTGAAGGAGGGTATCATCCCTTGTGGAGGGGGTGACCCCGTCTCTGTGGAGACAAGTGGCGTAAATAATGTCCGAGCTGGGGGGACCCTTCGTGTGAAGCACGGGGTCGGGTCACAGTTTAACGTCATGTGTTGAGGATGGGGTGCTTGGCAGGTTAACATCCTGCGGCTCGGACGAGGTGGGTTCACTCCACATCCCTAGGGCTTACATAACTGATACCCTTTTCTCCTTGGGGGAGGGAAGGTACCAGTAAGGCCGTGTTCGAGGGGGGTCGTAGAGTGAACCATCGAGGGGTCCACGTTAGCGTGGCTATGAGAAGAAGCAATAGCCATTAGCATTCCTATGAGAAGAAGCATTAGGCAAAGCAACGCTATGAGTGGTGTTGTCTATGGGACTTTGTAATCACATCGCGCATACCTGGAGGGTCGTGCGGGAAGAGGAATTGCCAAGAAAAGGAGTGTACTTTGCGAAGTGGAGTGCTTTGGCCTTAGCATGGGGCAGAGGTGTGAGTGGAGGGTGCTTCGCGAAGTGGAACAGTATTCGCGGAGCATTGCCTCGCAAAGAGGAGGTGCCTTGCGAAGCAGGGTGATGCGAAGCAGTGTTCTTCGCGATGTGTAGCGATCCTGCCTTAGCATAGGGATCACTAATAAAGGATGGGTGTTTTGCGAAGCATAAACGCTCCGCGGCTGCCCGGGTTCCCTTGGGAATCCCCCTCTTTCGCGAATTCCCTTGATCTTCGCGAAGGGAATCCCTCTCGGAAGAGGGGCTCAAAACGAGACAAACTGAAGGCGTCACGTGAAGTGGAAGTACCTCGCGGAGCTCATGATTCCTAGGGCAAAGGGTGCTTCGCGATTCGGGAGAGGAGAAGCCGAAAGGTCGGATTGTCCGTCCCCTCGACTCAGGGGGAGACCAGTATTTATAGGCGAGGGGCGCCGCGAAGTAGAACTCACACGGCGCGAAAGGGCGGCAGGTGCTTCGCGGCGGGCTCGTGAACGTCAAGCCATTCATGGAGAGGTACCGGCTCCGCTGCTTTGCGGCGGGCTCACGAACGTCAAATTCATTCGTGGAGAGGTACCGCCTCCGCTGCTTCACGGCGGGCTCACGAACATCAAATTCGTTCGTGGAGAGGTACTGCCTCCGGAGCTTCACGGCGGGCTCGCGAACGTCAAATTCGTTCGCGGAGAGGTACTGCCTCCGGAGCTTCGCAGGACCGCGATACTCGGGGTGCTTCGTGTTGGTGCTTTGCGAGGCAGCGTGCAAGCCTTCTTTTGCGTCCCTTCCTTTCGTGAAATATTTTGGTGCAAACAAATGCCCCCCCTCAGACTTGGAGCCGCGGAAGGCTGAAGGGTCAAAGTCTGAGGGATAATCGCCAAAATTATCGGCGGTTCGCGAGGCGACTTCGCAAAGGGGGCCCGCGATGCGGACCGAGGCCACAGGATCCGGACACGCCACGATGCTCTGCGTGGGCGGGGTGCGTCGCGATGCTCCGGGGGCCGCTGCCTATAAATAGGGGGGAAACCTCTTTTGTCTTCACGCGTTTTCTTGTCTTTTTGTGCTCTCGATTTCGCGAAGCTCTGCGTACTCCGCGCTTGCTATCCGCAAATCGAGCTTCGCGGCGAACCGCGGGTCTCCGACTCCGCGACTGCGCCAAGCAAACTCCTATTTTCCGGCCTCGGTCAGACTCCGTGGCTTGGTCTCGCGACTGATCTTCGCGAGCCGGCTTCGCGATCCAGCTTCGCGATCCGTTCTGGAAAAAATTCTTTTTTGAGTGCCGGAACCGAAATGGCCCATCGAGAGGCTGTATTGGGGGTGCTTGCAGATGCCGCCCGTCGGGATGAGATGGCCAACTGTCCAGGCCTTGGGGAGATGGTCCGAAGCCACTCGGACCACGTTTCTTTGACAGATCTGCTATCGGAGGGTCAGAAGAATTATCCGAAGTGTAAGAAGCTGCCATTGTACGGCTTCGGGGTGAGGGATGACGTCTTCATCCCTGAGGCGAGTAGGGACGAACCAGTTTGCTGGTTTAGGAGCACGCCATGTCAGCACCAATGGTTCAGGGCAGCTGATGGTCATGCGCGGGAGGACTTCACACCCGTCACCGCCGACTGTCTCTACAACAACGTGAACAATATTGACGGGATGCCACTACAACCAGAGACGTCTCCTACTCTCTATCGTACCATGCTAAAGGCGGCTTTGCAAGATTCGAAGAAAGGGTGGTCCGATGAGTGGGACTTGTTCCAGGACGGCAACTTTACTGATGAATGGGCCTGGGCCTACTGGGTAGGCGCCTCATGCGAGGATTTTGGGGCCGAGCTAAGGAGAGTGGGGTTATATGAGGCGGTATGGGCCTCCCAATTCCACATTTACCAACCAAAAAAACTGATGCCGGAATTACTGAGCAGATGGTCGTCCAGGACCAATACCTTTCACCTGCACCATAGGGAGGTGGGAATTAGCCTGTGGGATGTCCACCAGATTTCTGGGGTTCCAATCTTGGGGGCCAGGTATGATGAGTTCCTCCCCGTCATGAGCGTGTGGGAGGATACAGAGAAAATTCCACGACTGGCGTTAGTGCTGATGGCACTCGTCCCTGGAGAGGACAAGGAAGCAGTGAGGGATGCCCACTTTAAGAAGTGGTTCAAGTATTTCCTGAATTTCCCAGAAAATCGAGAGTTCCCTCTGAGGCCTCGAACTTGTCCAAGGGAGGCCCAACGGGGTAAGGAGCACTTGTATTGGCGGGTCTTGGAGAGCAGCCAATGGAAGGCTTGGGGTTTCAGTGTCAGCACTGAACAACAGCCGATAGTCAGGCTGGCGGCGTTCATCGCGACTCTTATCTGCGGTTGGATCCTACCGGTGAGGGATACAAGCATGGGGGTGCAGCCTAGCTAGTTTATTATGGCGTCCATGTTGGCCATGGGGCAGCGGGTCAATCTGGGGATTCCAATGCTCGCCAAGATGTACAGAATGCTGCGGCACATTAGCGAGGTCAAGAAGCCGCCAAGGATATGCAGGCCCTTCCACCTCCTGTATGGGTGGATTTTGGTGCACATCAGGGGGATCTATGAGTACCCAAACCCTATTTCGCTGCTAGGATCAAACTTCCTCCCCTCCATCCTGAATGCGGTCGGGAGCTTCCCGTTCAAACTAACTGTGCCGATGGTGCTGAATCGGGTGTGGAGGGCGGATGAGTTTAATTTCCACCCCTTCCAATTGCTGACGGGGATACTTACTGACGACGGGCGGGGAACGAAAGAACACCGGGCTTACCTCCTGGCCTTTCGAGGTGTAGTTTTGGTGGCATGAGTGGATCATGATCCGCTCTGTGAATCGTACACCCCACATCGGTTTGCGAGGCAGTTCCGGTGCCTCCAGCGGCTGACCCCGCAGGTCTACTGGGAGGTGCGTCACGAGGATCACCCGTGTGTGATGAGGCAGTTGTGGATCATGTTCAAATGGGAAGATGGGAAGATGTGAATTGCATTGACTCCATCCACCGCCACTTTCGGATTGGTGAGGGAGTATGCCATTAGTTGGGAAGCTGCTTACCCAGGGGAGATGCTGAAGTATCCAACTATTCGGGTCGGTGACGGTGGGCCTCCTCTATCCCGAGGTCGGGGTCGGAGGTCAGCTAGGGCCTCTCGCGGTGGCGGGGCTGCCATGGCAGCGAGACCTGCACCGGCCGAGCGTGTGGCGGTAGTGGAGGATCCGGTGATTCCAGAAGAGCAGGGCCATCCGGAGGGGCGACCACCGAGGGGATTTCGTAGGATATCCACTCAGGCTCCGGGGAAGCGGCTGCATCATATTGACATGGCAGAGGATGCCGTCTTCCTGAAAGCCTGGGACATTTGGGATGTCAACCGGAAATTCCTCAGCCCACCCGAGATATGGGCGCACTTGAATCTCCTCGGGATGGAGTTACTGGGAATAGGCCCAGTCCGGGCTGGTTTCATGGCATCTCCGGTGGAGGCAGAGCAATACTTGGACGAGCTAGAGGATTACGTTCACTCCAGTGGTGTCCCTCGCCCAATGAAAGACCAGGTGAGGGTACTGCTGAATCGAATGGTCCCCCCACAGTTATCAGCTGCTGATCTGAGGGAGCGCTTCCCTTTGCTGGAAGAATCAGAGGACTCCCCTCAGGAGGATGAGGCTGGAGGATGGATCCCATTGGAGGAGGGAGAGGTCGGAGATCAAGGCTCAGATTCCAACTACTTCGCAGAGGCTCTCGAGGTAGCATTCCGAACTTCTTTCTTCATGGTCCGTTCTTGGGCCAGTATGGAGTTCTCACCGATTTTTGAGCCATGTAGGAGGAACTTGTATGCAGGCCTCGTTCTCGCCTTTCTGCAGGTGATGATGCAGGACCATCAGAACCCACGCCTATGGCCGCATCCAGTTCCGCGTCCGGTGGGACCAGAGCACCCGAGGTGGCTCCTCTGGAATTTCTAGACCTTCCAACAGTATACGGAGGGCCTCGTCTCGGGGTCCCGTCAGTATCGGCTGAAGAGCAGCACTCGAAGGTCGATCTACGTAAGTTCCCTCTATCGGTTTCCTTGTCGTCATATGTAGACTATTCCCACTAACGTTCATGTCCCTCTCTGTCGTACAGTTCTTCGACTAGCATGGGCTACTACGGCAAGGTTAGTCGGGATGTCTGGTGGCATCCCTCCTAAGGGCATGCCAGTGATGGTGGCAATAGTCCCCCCATCTCCCTGAGCTGCAACACACACCATCCCTGGCGGGGCCACCAGCAGGGTCGTGCCCGAGGTCATTGAGGTGGACTCCGATGAAGAGGACCGACCGGCCAGTCCTAATCCCATCGTGCCTGCTTCGGCGCTAGATGTCATGCCGGATTCAACGCCAGGTGAAGATCTTGCTGAGGACTTCCTATGGGCGCATCCTGCGTACGAGCCTGCCAATCGTGAAGACTGGGACGAAACGGCCTCCGATGAGGAGGACATCAACATAGTTCGCCGCCGGTCGTGGAAGCTAATCATGCGCTTCATTAAGGACACCCCCAAGCGCTATGGCTGGACGAAGTGGACAGAATTCGCTCACGGCTGCACGAACTATGCGCTGGGGGAGTGGATGCCCAACGTCCTCACGCGCTCGTCCGAGATCTTATGGCTGAGAAGATCTGGGAGCATGATCGTGGACTCAGCGTGGGCTGGCAGCAGAGGAAGGCGACTAACATAAAGAAGCTCCAGGAGGCCGAAAGTGAGGTTCAATAGCTGCAGACCTAGGAAGATGAGCACTCAGCCTCTCTTAATGCGCAATCTGAGCTGATCTCCCAGTTGAAGGCCCAGCTGGCAGAGGCAGAGGAGCTTATGAGGTAGGCTTCTGGAAATATGGCTGCCATTCAGGCTGAGATAGAGAGGGCCAGAGCCAAGGCTGATGAACTGCGCCCAACCGCTGCTGAGGAGGAGCGGGATCTGAGTCAGCGGTAGCAAGTCTTGGAAGCCACGAGCCGAAGGGTGGCGGAGCTGCAACTCTCTTTTGACGGGGTCAACCCGTCCATGGTGGGATTCGACCCCCGGGTACTGTAACAAACTAAAAACCTTTCATTGGTACTTTCACGCTTCAATTTCTTCCTTTTTTGTTTTGAATTCCATAGCACACACGATTTCCACTGTTTGAATCGGATCGTTACATCCCTACAATGTTTGCGGGACATTTGACGACAATTCCCCAAGCTCACGTGGGTCAAGCCCGATGTGAGAAACAAGAGATAGTTTCCTTCTCGTCCCACCTAACATAGAAGTGGAGACCATGCTACGGGCATCCAAGATTTGGATTACCAGTCCGGATTTCCGAAAGATGGGAGAGGCTTGACCGGAGAAGGAACTTCTCAAAACAGCTGAATTATCGTTTCTTTAGCGTGCCCTTATGCACGAACGATGCAACACCAGGGGCACTGGAATCAGTCCGAACAGATGGAAACATGAAGCGTGAATTACGATGCCCAAGATTTGGAGCACTGTGGGGATGGAGTGAAAATAGAGGACAACCGTTAACCATGGAGGGGAAGCGGTATCCTTACTGCGTTAGCCTGTAATGGGGACACAAATGAGGGTCAACCGTCACCATGTTCGAAACACGGGACCATATCACAAATATTGTCGGTCAATCTTTCGGGACGTTGACCCAGGACAGTTGGTGGACCATAGGTCGGACATCCATACTGTTAGGGGATCCTTCCAAACATGACCAGTCTTCCAGAATATTGGCCCAGAACGGTAGGTGAGCCGATGCGGCATGAGACCAGGCCGTTAGGGGGTGCCGTCAGACATGGAAGGGGACGAGGGTCCGAATAAGGGGCACGCAAAGCGTGGAATATGGAGCGATGGTTTTTCCGAACAGAATCTAACACTTAGTTAGTTACACCACCTTGGTGGGAGTACGCCAGATGGGCACGTTGGTTTGGTCATGGATCCTTCCTTCTTTGGGACAAGGCCTCTCTAGTGAGGGGTCCGACCAGGGGGTTGGAAAGGGGAAGGATGAGATTAATGATTTCTATGGGCTGGACCCTAGGCAAAATACCAGGGTGTCTCTATGTATCCCATGAAGATGGGAATCAAGCCATACGTATTTTTGGGAGCGTAGTTTAACGTCATGCAGGACGAGTGAATAAGCCCAGCCGTGTTGGTACACATCCTACCAAAACTACGAAGCCCACGTGAGTCATGCTCGGTGTGGGAAACAAGTAGTGGCGGGGCTTTCCCGACATAGAAAAGGGCAGGTTAGGGTGGAAAGACGCTTGGTGAATACCGACCCCATGATAATAATACGACCATGTGGCGCACTTGGATGCGTGAAGAGATAGAGCCGAATATGTTGGAATCCCACTTGAACATGAGGAAGTGGAAATGTGTGAATCATGACGCTCGAGATTGGGATCACAATGACGACATCGTGACGATAGAGGGTAACTGTTAACCATGGTGGAAATGCAGCGTCCATATCGCGTTAGCCTAGAATGGGGACAAAAAAATGAGGGTTGACTACTGATCATGTTCGAAACATGGGACCATGTCGCAAATGTTGTCAAAGATCCTTAGGGACGTTGGCCTAAAACGATTGGAGGGCCCTTAGGTCCAGCATCCATGGAGATCCCTTAAGCCTAGTATCCAGGTCGTCCGAGGTTCCTTTTGGACATGGAAGAGGATGAGGATCCAAATAGCAAGCTCACGAAGCTTTGTCATGGGACGAAGGGAATGTCCCCATGAAAATTCCACACTTCGGGCTTTGTCAAAACACATATGAATATGACAATGAGACGTATTAGATGGAGGGAGGAAACATAAGAGGCACATGGTGGAGTAACTCAAACACCTGGCGTGAAAGAGGACATATTCCCACATCACACCGCACGACCTCCTTGGGAGAGGTTTTTGGTCAAGGGACTGAAAGAGAATGTTAGGCTGGGCCCGCGGGGGAGTGCCCAGGCGCTCCTACGTATCTCATAAGGATGAGAATCAAGCCTCACGTAGTTCTTGATGGATCTTAGTTTATGGTCTTAGAGCTCGGACCATAAATGGGTAAAGGGAGCAGGGGACACATGTCAACAAAACCCAACGTGAATGAGGACATAGTCCCTAATTACCATACGTTCTCTGGGGAAATTCTCGAGTCGAGGGACTGAACACGAAGGTTAGGCTGGGCCCGCGGGGAAGTACCCGGGCGCTCCTACGTATGTCATGAGGATGAGAATCAAGCCATACGTAGTTCTAAAAGGAGGCATGGTAAGGTACCAATGCCAGGGAAGAGGGGAGTGTGGGCGTGGACCTTTCACTAAAAGAAGCGTAATTTGATAAATCTTGTTTGTCTTTTAAGGTGAGTGGTTTTTTTTGTGAAGTGACAGTCCTAGAGTAGTAGGTCGTGGTGTCGCCACAAGAATCAAGCCGTGGTAGGCGTTGACAAATGGCATTTCACGTGACCAATACCCAACGTGATGTAATCTACAACGAGGTCATCATAATGCAGTGCCATTTTTCGTCGTGCAGCCAGGACGATAATGTCACAGTTTAGGGTCGTGCGATAGGACCAAGTGTGCATTTTTAACGTCATGCAGTGCAGACGTAGCAGAGGCGATGCTAGGCGGGGAATGTGCGCAGTGTCGTGAAACACAATTGATGGAGACATGATCCCACATCACACTGTATGCCACTCCAGGTGGGAGACCCCAGGCCGAGGGGCCTATACAAAGGTAAGAGGTGAAAAGAGGGGGGGGGAGACTAGCTCCCTAAATGGGCTGGACCTGAAGACAAGGCATTCGGGCGGTCCTACGTATCCTATGAGGATGGGAATCAAGATGAACGTAGTTCTAGATGGATCTTAGTTTATGGTCTTAGAGCTCAGACCATGAATGGTGACAACTTCCCAAGTAAGCGCTGACGTCAACCCGATCCCTAAGCCCACGTGAGTTAAACTTGGTGTGGGAAACAAGGGGGGAATCCTCATCGCAATACTTGGGGCATCCATTAAAGGGGAGTCAGCAGAGAGCCACGAAGGACTCCTTTGACATGGCTTGTTCCCCTAACGCGCAGACGTGCACGGAGTAATAGTGCCAAGAGTTTCGAGACTCCACTTGGACACGATGAAGTGATGAAGGGTGTGAATCATGTACCCGACATTTTGGGCTTAATGGGTTGGCGTGTCGATAGAGGAAAACTGTTAACCATGGTGGAAACACAACGTCCATATCGCGTTAGCCTGAGGTGGGAACAAAAAACGAGCATCGACCGCTGACCATATTCACAACGCGGGATTTTATCAATTTGTTGTCCGAAACCCATGGGGGCGTTGGCCCGTAACGGTAGGAGAGCCCTTGGTTATAGTATCCAGGCCGCTCTCGGGGGTCCCTACAGGTGTGAAAGATGATGGAATCCCTAATGCAAAGATACACAAAGCCTGGAAATCAGGCGAGAACGTGTCCGAGTAAAGTTTGGCATTCCAGGTAATAAACCAGAGTACCCTTAGGCACGTTGGTGAACCGTCGGAAAAGGCCGACGAAGCAGCTAGAGAATGAGAGGTACATGGCGTGGTTGTTAAAAGACTGATGTGAATGAGGACATGATCACATACCACGCCATATACACCCCTCTTGGAGGAAGGGTAGGCCAATGAGCCAAGGTGGGATGAAGATTCCCGAGAGATGGGGCTGGACCCGAAGCCTAGACATTCAGGTGATCCTACGTATCCCATGAGGATGAGAATCAAGTCATACGTAGTTCTCTAGATGCAGTTTAACGTCATGTGGGATGAGGAGGTGAGTAATATATCCCCAAACAATGGAGGTGTATGGTACAAAGAATAAACCGACGTGAATGAGGACATCGTCCCACACCACACCATACACTCCTATAAGAGAGGACCTAGGCCGGGGCCCGAAAAGGCCAAGGGGCCGAAGGCTGGGCCTCATGAGGGAAGGCGTATGGCATGGTACATGATCCTGACATGAAATAGGACATAGTCCCACACCACACCGTACACCCCGGGTAAGAGGTTGGGCGAAGGGGCCCAAGAAGGCCAAGGGGCCTAAGGTCAGGCATCGGTCAGGAAGGCCTGACTGGTTTGCAGTTTAGCGTCTTACGTGAGGACAGGGAAAGAGATAACTGTATCTAATCCGGGGGTGTGTACGGCATGGCAAGTAACCTGACGTGAAAGAGGACGTAATCCTACACCACGCCATACATTCCTTATAAGAGAATCGGGGTCGTGGGCCCGACCGTTAGCTCCACCCGGAGATAAGTTTGTCACTTCAGGATGGGGTAGAACGAATCACTGCACTCGATGTTTGGGACATCTCGGGGTGGACCCCAAGATCCAGGACCCTGTCGACCATGTTCGAAACACAGCATCCTGATGGTGACCTATTATGGGAGCAACAAATGAGTGTCGACTGTTGACAAAATTTGAAAACCGGGACTTGTATCGACTTGTTGCTTGAAAATCCTCGCGGGCGTTGGCCCGTATCGGTAGGAGAGCCCTTGGGCGTAGTATTCAGGATGTTCTTGGGGGTCCTTCCGGGTGTAAAAAAATGATGGAATCCCAGTCAAGAAGTGGGTGAAGCACAACTGTATCCATCCACGAAAGAGGCGAACATCTCCAGGGGGGACGTGCTGCCGGGTCGAGGCTTGCTCGATATGAGTTGGGGAAAATGTGTGCACCCTTCCATATGTCTTGACCCAAGGGGAAGATTTTGGCTTTTGGGCTGGGCCAACAGACAAAATTTCCTGGAATTCCTACATATCCCATTAGGATGGGAATCAAGACATACATAGTTCTTTATGAAAAAAGAGAGATGGGGCTGGACCCGAAGCCTAGACATTCAGGTGATCCTACGTATCCCATGAGGATGATAATCAAGCCATACGTAGTTCTCTAGATGCAGTTTAACGTCATGTGGGATGAGGATGCATCTCATTTGGGGATATGTAAGGTATGGCAAGTAATCCGACATGAATGAGGACATAGTCCCACACCATATCGTACAATCCTGCAAGAGGGTGAGTCGGGGAGAACCAAGGGGCCTAAGGTCGGGCCACGGTCAGGGAGACCTGACCAGCTTGCGGTTTAACGTCTTGCAGTGAAGACGGGGGTCGTGGGCCTGAGGAGGCCAAGGGGACTGGGGCTGAGCCTCAGTCAGGAAGGCCTGATCGGCTTGCAGTTTCACGTCTTACAGTAAGGATGGGGGCCAGGGGCCCAAGGAGGCCAAGGGGCCTGGGGCTGAGCCTCGGTCAGGAAGGCATGACTGGCTTGCAGTTTCATGTCTTATAGTAATTACGGGGGGAGAAATTAGTTTACGGTCATAGAGCTCGGACTATTTTGCGGTTTATCATCCCGAAGGACAGCGGTGAAGTTTAAGGTCGTGCAGGACCATACAGTTTAAGGTCGTGTTGGACCATAACGTGCAGTTTAAGGTCGTGCGGGACCCTGTAGGATCAGGCGAAGTACCGCTTGAGGAACCTGACATTGGTGGGAGGAGTTACGTGCTCACCGTCCGTGGTCACCAAGGAGTATTCCCCGTTGGGGTAAACCTTATGGATGATATAAGGCCCTTCCCATTTGGGTTCTAGCTTGGGCGGTTTCCTACCGGGGATCATTGGTGCTCGAAGGGCCAGTACTAGGTTTCCCTGTAGAAAAGAACGGAGGCGAACCTTCTTGTTGAAGGCCCTCGCTGTCTTATCCTGATGTATCTCCAGATTGTGCAAGGCACGAATCCGGTTCTCATCCAGTGCTTCTAATTCAGCTAGACGGATTTCGGCCACCTCATCTGGCGCCTGCTGATCATAGAATGCAGCGCGTAACGATGGCAGCTGGATCTCAATGGGTAGGATGGCCTCAGCCCCGTACACCAGGGAATATGGGGTCACCTGGGTAGAGTTGCGAGTCATCGTCCGATAAGCCCAGAGGGCGTTGGGGAGATTTTCCGACCAACTTTTCTTGTTCTGACCAACCATCTTCTGCAGAATGTTAGAGAGGGTTTTGTTGAATGCCTCGATCTGTCCATTTGCCTGTGCATGGTAGCGGGAGGCATGGTTCGAATGGATGTCGTACTTGGCGTGCAATTTCTTCAGTTCAGCCGATCAGAAGTTGGTGCCATTATCGGTGAGGACGGCGTGAGGGACCCCAAACCGGTAGATAATATTGGAGCTCACAAAGTTGATGATGGAATGGGCCTTGACCTCTTTAAGTGGAACTGCCTCCGCCCACATGGAAAATAAATCTGTAGCAGTCAGGATGAATCTATACTGGCGAGCTGTTACCGGTGGGTATGGTTCCACTACATCAAGTCCCCATACCGCAAATGGCCAAGAGTACTTGGGGGGATTGAGGGGCTCCGACGGCCGATGCAGGAAGTTGGCGTGAACCTGGCACGTGTGGAATCTCTTGGCATACCCGATACAATCACGGATCATAGAGGGCCAAAAGTACCCCAACCTCCGGATTTGATGGGACAACTTTAGCCCAGCTTGATGGGCGCCCCAGGAACTGGCGTGAACCTCTTGCATAACTTGAGGAATCTCTAATCCTTGAATGCAATGGAGGAGGATTCCATCAAAGCTCCTCTTATAAAGGATCTGTTCAAGATTGGGGCCGCTCTGGAGGGTAAATTGCAGCGCACGGCGTCGGATTCTCTTGCGCTCGGCCCGGTCGTCTGGGAGGCGACCATTTTGGAGATACTAGACAAAAGGTTCCCTACAGTCGGGAGCGGCTTCAACCACTGTGTCTGAGGAACCCGGGACCCCTGACGTAGAGGGCCCGACGGTGAGATGACTTACCCACAGGACATCACTGTCCTCTTGGGTGACGGGGGCAATGAATCTCCGATGTGCCACATGTATGATCAAATCATCTTGCCCGGGTTCTATGAGCGACGCGGCTAAGCCAGCCAAGGCGTCTGCTTGACCGTTCTATGACCGTGGGACATGGGTAATCTCTGGTCGAGAAGAGAACTGGGCCATTAGGTGGAGGGTGTACTCCAGCAATGGTACAAGCTCCGGCTTCCTGACGACATAGTCTCCATTGACCTGTTTGATTACCAGCTCGAATTCTCCTTTCACATGTAGGTGGGGCACATCAATTTCAAGGGCCAACTCGAGGCCAGTGATGAGAGCCTGGTAATCTGCCTCATTGTTCGTACAGCCTTCTGACAACAGGAATGAGTATGGCAGGATGGCTTGCACCGGGGTAATTAAGACAATACCTAGACCCACTCTGTTGAGCTTAGGATCGTTGAGCCTCCTACTGGTGGGGCTCCGGGAGGCACCGTCTAAGTGCATTTTCCAACACGGGATGAAATGACTGACTGAGAGGATCATCTCCTCAGGGAAATCCAGTTCCAGGGATTGATCCACGGAGGTTTGATGGGCAGCTAAAAAGTCTTCCAACGCCTGTCCCATAATGTCCTTCTGAGGTACAAACCTGATATCAAACTGCTGGAGTATCACCGCCAACCGCGCTAGTCGGCCAGTCAGCATGGGGCGGTTCAGGATGTACTTCAGTGGGTCTACCTGGGAGACCAATTGTACCTCATGGTGCTGCAGGTAATGCTGCAACTTCTGTACGGCAAAGACGAGCGCAAGGAAACTTTTTTCGATAGGGGAGTATCTGACCTCTGTATCGAGAAGCATGAGGCTGAGATAGTAGAGACTGTTCTCAGTACCCTCGTTATTCTTCTGGGCGAGCAGTGCACCAAGGGATCATTCTAGAGCGGTTACGTAAAGGACCAGCGGCTTTCTGGAGATGGGTGGCATCAAAACCGGAGGTTGGAGCAGATACTGCTTGATTTCCTCAAAGGCGGTCCGACACTCCTCATCCCATTCGTAGGCGGCACCCTTCTTCATGAGCCGGGAAAAGGGCTTACACTTGCCATCCAAATTCACGATAAATAGACGTATATAGGCTAAGTGGCCTTGGAGGCCTCGAAGTTCCTGGATATTTCTTGGGGGAGGCATTTGGCTGATGGCCTTGATATTCTCTAGGTCGATCTCAATGCCTCGGTATCTAACAACAAATCCAAGAAACTTCCCAGAGGTGACACCAAAGGCACACTTCAACGGGTTCATCTTCAGGTGACAAGAACGGAGGAAAACGAACACCTTCTTAAGGTCTTTGAGATGGTCCTGACGCTGACATGATTTGACCACTAGGTCATCTACGTAGCATTCCACCAGCGTCCAGAGAATCAGCTTG
Organism: Viscum album; assembly: GCA_963277665.1. Classification (NCBI taxonomy): domain Eukaryota; kingdom Viridiplantae; phylum Streptophyta; class Magnoliopsida; order Santalales; family Viscaceae; genus Viscum; species Viscum album. Next base: position 2,109,544,145 of record OY728119.1, on the reverse strand, counting down.
AATATGCGATGCATGGCCCCATGATAAGTGGCAACTGCATTTTTCATGCTGAAGGGCATAACCTGGTAGAAAAAGGTACCTTGAGGATCCCTGAAGGTAGTGGACTCCTCATCCTTGGGGGCCATCCGGATCTGGTTGTACCCAGAATACCCATCCATGAAAGAGAGAGCTTGGAACCCGAACATGGCATCATTCAATAACTCAGTCACCGGGAGTGGGAAGTCATCCTTTGGGCAGTGGCGATTAAGTTTGAGGAAGTCGATGTGGACTATGATCTGCCCATTATTCTTCCTGACTGGCACAATGTTGGAAATCCACTTGGGGTACTGGACTTCCTTAACGAAGTTGGATTTGATAAGCTTATCAACTTCGGCCTCAATTATAGCACCATGAGAGGGGTGCATCTTCCTGGGAGGCTGCTTAAACCCACGATGGTTTGCCGGGAGGCCCAAACGGTGAACGACTACTTGGGGGTCTAGTCCTGGCATCTCACCGTAACTCCAGACAAACACATCGCGGTCTTGTTTGAGAAAATCTATGTACTGCAGTCGCTCCTCGGGGGATATGGCTGCACTGATCAATGTGGGTTTTGGATCTGCCTCGCTACCAAGGTTCACTTGTACCAGTTCATCAACTGTGGTAGAGACGCCTTCCTCAAAGTCGGGGGGAGCATCCTCCAGGTCTTCCTCTCCACCCGTGGGGGGATCTGCCACAACCGGAGATACTTCTGGGTTATCAAAACCTGAGGGGTAGCTGGTGTCGGATTGGGTAGTAGTGGTCATCATATCAGGAGACTCACTCTCCATTGAGACCATAGCAATGAAGGCATTCGACCCTATCCCATCTGTCCTTCGGCCTAAGGGGCCAAGTTTGACGACATCAAAGAAGTGGTGACGTGTCGGCCTGAGTCGGTTGATTCTAGCTCGGTGGAAGAGACACGTATGACGTACGACCGTTGTCATAAACTTGACATTCCGGTACCGTACATGGGTAGGAGGTTCTGGGATCACCTGGGCCTGGTTGGTGTAGGAGTACGAGGTGATTTTCCGCCGTCTCTTAGACACGGGAACACGTCTTCCTTGCGTACCCGAAACAACAAAACATTGCCCCATGTCGGGGGTCGTGGCCTCCAATCGGTTGATCAGGAGGATGTAGGCGTCATCCATGCTTGCCCAGGGATCACTTGTGACTGGAGAAGGTTCATCCTCACTTACTAGGATTTGCTTATCCTTACTCTTGTAATAATCAACATCCAGATAGCGGGCCTCACAAGAGGCAAAAGGAGACGCATCTCCTTGGAGCATGCCTACTCGACTGTTGAGTGAGTATTTGAGGCACTGGTGATACGACGAAGGGACTGCTGCATGCAGATGGAGCCATGGCCTACCCATCAATGCGTTTTAGGCGGTGTCCTGAGAGATGACCATGAATTCGGTGCTGGAAATTAGTCCACTGAACTGGGTCTTCATACGGATCTTGCCGACTGGGGTTTTCTCGGTCCTGTCGTACCCCTGGATTCTGAGGTCAGAGGGAGTTAAATCACCTTCAGACAAACCCAGCTTTCACAGTGTCCGAGTCGGGATTAGGTTGATTCCGGAACCTGTGTCAATGAGGCAGCGACGGACTTCCACACCATTGAAGTGGCCAGTGATGTACAGCAGGCGAATGTGACCCTATATAGGAGGGTTCTCATCTTCACCGGAGAATGAGATAACCACCCGACATTCGGCGTTCTTAATTGCCTCGGCATGGAAGGCTTCTACAGCTGTTACCTCCGTCTCAAACTGGAGGTGGATCCTTAGGGCCTAGGAAAGTGCCTCACGCATTTTAGATGATAGGAGAAGGGCCTCAAGGATAGAAAGCTTTGCCGGGATGCCGTCTAGGTGCTTTAGGACATCATACTTTCGTGCCAAACGCGAGCCTCTGCTTATAGGAGGTCGTTCTGCAGTTAGAGGCATAGCGGGTCCTACCGGTTGAACCGGCGGTTGGCTAGTGCTGGGTACATCCTGATGCCTACTAATTGAAGCCTGGAGAGTAGTTGTTGGAATAGGATCGGACAGCGGAGACTGTCCTGTAGCCGGGTAAGAATGACTGTGATACGAACGAGGCAACTCTCCCTGATCTAGTAGCACAAATGGCGGTGGAGGTGGAGCTGAGGGCATTAGATGGGGTTGCGCGTGCTGAGCTCTATGCTGAGCCTGTTGTCTGGTCTCAGTAGCATGCACATCTTTGCTGAAAGTGCCTGCTAAAGTGCCTCGACGACCAACATGGTTGTGGTTCCGCTGACGTTGACGTCAGCTGGGGACGTTGGGGAGGCTCGCCTGACATTCCTCTTCGTCGGGAGTCATATAGGGATTTACCAGCTCCACAGTGTTAACCGAAGCGTACCCATGGATGTCGCTTGACGGGTCATCCACCACCGGGCGGATTCTGGGAGGAATCCGCATTTCAGGGGGCATAAAGTCACCGAGAGTGCGGGATGATGACGACACTGGAAGAGCGCGTTGTTTCTTCTTGCATCGTCGCTACTTTCCCTTTTGGGAAGAGGTCGACTGTGAAGGCGAAGAAGAGGTACTGGCTACTTCTTCTGAAGGTTCCGGCTGCTTCAGGCGTGCCCCGATGATACCATGGGAACAGACGACGGTTCTTTGAGCCATCCAGTCATCGTATTTCTGGGACCCACGGCTGGGAACCTACTGCCACTCGCCTTCGCTGTCGCTACCGATCTCTGACCATACAAAGACACCCTCCACTTGTGTCTGTGCCGGGCCCAACCTGACTATGTTGTTGTTGACCTGGTCTGGAAGCCAGTCTTTAAACACATAGAATTTCTTGAGGGTGTTCCCCAGAATCCGATGGTAAGGACAGTAGTTGGGGTGATCGGTGAGATTCGCCTCTGCCAGCCTTCGGCACTCGGGTAGGCGCACAATCCCTTGCTCTAGAGCACTTCGGAAGTAGACAGGGACCTGGTTTTCGTTAAATGAATAAGTATGGTGCCTTCTTTCCAAATAGGGGGCATGCCCATGACAAGGAGCTAGAGGGGCCTGCTGAGGAGGCGGCACCTGATTGTCTTGCCTAGGTGGAGGTGGTGCATTGCGCGGGGGAACCTGTCAATTCTGAGGTGGTCGCTGCTGGGTAGGAGCCTGTGCTTGAGGTGGAGGACCTCTGCGGGGTTGCGGGGATGGTGCCACTGGCAGTAATTCCAGCTGCCCAGGGGATTCTATTTGGGCCACCACGGTGGGTTCAGCTCTGGTAGTCCTCCTGGCTGGGATCATAGGGGGAAACGAATGCGCTTGACTAGCCTGTTGCAGAGCCTCCTCAATGTGTTGTGCCTTATCTGAGAAATCTTGGAACCCTCCAGGGTAGATCTGGGTAATCAGGGAGGGTACCGGCTCCGTTTTAACGTTCCCTACACACATCGTCAGTAATTTCTCCTGAGTCAGTGGCATATCGGGGGAGTATGTAAGTCCCTTCCACCGAGTGATGAAATCTGCGACTCGATCATCAGACCTTTGCTTTCACTTGAAGAGATCTGCAATGCTGGTCTTCCATGTGGTGGAGCTGAAATGGTATAGGAACTGCCGGCGGAGATCCTCCCAACCGGTCACTGATCCGATAGGGAGCTGGCTGTACAAGACCAATGCGGGACCTTCCAATGTCTACACGAAACATCAGAGCTTGGCGGCTTCTTGCTGGGCCGGGGTCCCCAGCATGGGGCCACACCTAGAAGAAAAATGAGACAAGTGCTGCGGTGGGTCCCCTATCCCATTGAAGGGCAAGAAAGTGGGGTTCCCAAAACCTGGGGGTGCGGGCATATCATCCACCCACACGGGATACGGTTTGCCATCCGGTGGGACTGCCACCTGCTGCGTTTCCAGCGCTTCGAGGCGGGCTATGAATGCCGCTATAAGATCATCCGGGTGGGGGTCCCTATCTTGACGGGGATACCTAATCACAAGCACGTTGCCAGGTTCTTCAACCCGGTAGATGGCTTCGGCGGTTCGTGGATCGACTGGCGGAACGGCCTGTGGGGCGACTGGGGGAACCCGGACTGGATTCTTCAGATTTCCTCGTCATTCAGGAGGGTTTGGCGAGACGTATCACGCCCTCTTGCTGTAGGTTCCGGCTTCTGCCCTGTCTGAGGAAGTAGCATGATCAGGGTTGCCTGGAGGTATCTCACCAGGGGGAAATTGTTCCTTCCCCTGCTGCCCCGGCTTGGGATTACCATAGTCGGGTCGTCGCTCTGCAACGCGCTCAGCCAAGAGTTCTTCAACCAGACTCTTCTGTTCAGCAAGCTGCTGGCGTAATGTGTCCTTCTCGAGATCTTCGTCCATTTTCTATACAGAGGTAGACGGGTCGGAGTGCTTGACAGTTCTGACGTGCTCCTTACCCTTACCGGCATTTCGACTGATTACCATCGAATCGGTGGGTACATGGAGGCCTAGAAGGTTCCTCTGCTAATGGGTAACCCTCCCTGATGGGTCCAGCAGTGGTGGTACGCCCTCGGGGGGTAAGTCTCCGTCAAGAAATTCAAGCTTGTCTTCCTTGTCCACTACGTCATCCATGTGGACCGCGACCCCTCTCGAGGGCATGTCCTCAATGTCACATAACGAATCGGGCTGCCATCAGATAGGGTCGAAGAGGAGAGCAGCATAGTGTCCCCAGCCACGGACTTGCACATGGGGGGGGGGGGTAGCTTCCCTAATGACTCTACAGAGTACTTTGAAACTCTGAACACATTTCCATTGAAGGGCGCTCTGACAACCTGGTGACTCAGGGTGTTGGGCCACAAGGAGTGCGGCCAAATCGATCAGGCGACATTGCTCGCCGATTTCTTCAAAGCGATCTAGACTTCTGGGGTACATCACCCACTCGTAACGAAGGCGGAAGTGCGTCACACATAGGGTTCAGAAAAAGAACCCTGCTTCTCCTGGGGTAAGGGACTCTGGTGTGCGAAAGTTCGGCACCGCCGTCGGCCAGAACTTCTCCGGGAAGTGATCTGCTGCGAGAATGCTCCAGAAGCTCTTGGGTTTGGACTCGGGGTCTGGCCCTGTATTGCCCCACTCATCAACTGGGGGCGGCTAAGGGACCGGTAGCGGTTCCGAGGCAGACCTTTGGGATAGTAAACTCAGCGGCGTAGAATACAACGAACGAGCTGACTGGCTGCCGAATTCCTAGCCATCCTCTGAAGAGTGAGGTGACCTGGCCACAATATCACGATACGATGGGCTGATAGCCACAACTTCCGGCACAAGAGTCGTGGATGACGGTGATAGGTCATGTCATTGCTCTACCCCCGTTGGTCCCTAAAATAGCTCTCCGTGATCTCTGGTAGAGGTAGAGGGTGCTTCTGGTGACAATGGTGGGGATTGCACGGTCGGGACCTGCAGAATTTCCACGATTTCCTCCTCCTGGATGTACCTGCGGAGAGAGGTGGGAATCTGGTGGACCTCGCATTCCGGGAGAATGAGGCTGACACGCCTGGTTCCTGCCCCAGTCCTTGATGTGGAGGAGCGGGGAGAATGTTCCATCGCTGAGTCGCATTCCGCTTCAAAATCCGAGAAACGAGCCGATTTGATCTCCACCCGCTTCCCCCCAGGATTCTTCCTGTGGTGGTGACGACCCGCTCTTCTACCCCGGGGTGGCTCTTCGGGACAGGATTGATTCCCAATAGGTAGTTTTGGGGCGACAATGGCACCGTGGCGGAGAGGGCCCCCGCTCGAGGTGGCCGGGGTGCGAGGGGCAACAGGGAAAATGTCGAAGGGTACATGGGGAGGACCTCCATGGACGGTGCGGGAGGAGCGAGGATGACCTTCACTACCCAAGTTTCTGGGGAGAGGAGGACCTTCGCCAGTTGCAGAGAGGACATAGGGAGGACCCCCACATTGTAGAAGGACCGGATGGACAGTGCCTTCATATCAGCGGTTGAGGGCAGGAGGATGGACTCCATACCCTGTATAGTGGGCGCGGGAGAGGTTCTCGCGCCGAGCGTCACCGCTGCGGGGCGGGTTTTCCTTCGGGATGGGGGTAGCATGAGGCGTACCTCCTTGACGAGCTTCGGAGCGGGGAAAGCCCATGCTCTGTGTAATGGTGGTACAAAGAAGACCTCCGTATGGAGTGACGTTACCACAGATTGGTTCACGGTAGTCATCGCCCCGGGCCTGCGACCCCGAGAGTTAAACCAGCCTGCCCGTGGGGCGACTGAGGCCTTGATCCTGGTCGGGTGAAGGAGTGCCCCTGCTCAATGTATGCAGGAACTCCATGATGTGCATCGGCGGTGGCTTGAGCCACGATAGTTGTTGGCGTCGACGTATCTGGGCGAGCGTCCTCAGCCCGGGCCCGACGCTGACGTCGGGTCAGACGAGCTGGTGCAGGTGGTGCAGGGGCATGGCCTGCCTGCTCTTCCTGCAAAGCCGAATGGCGATGCTGACACGGCCGAATGGGAGCCCTTTCCTGGAGCCCTTGTATCGGGACTCTTAGTGGGCCAAGCCGGACGTCACCCGTCTCATCAGCATAAGGCGAGGAGTCGTCGAGGCATTCCGGGGACAGGCACCCGAAACGATTGAACGTTGGGGGGGGGGAGCAAGGGCTCCCTGCGCGGCCTATTAGGGCGGCGTTGACGGCGGGGCCTAGATGCCTCCAGGTCCAGGTGGGCCATATCCCGAGTTGGGATGACCCCTTCCTCCTCGTACCTGCGTACAAGGTTGTTGATAACCCTTCGTTGGATGTTCTCTGATGGGGAGAGGGGACGTGGGTGCCCCGTATTCACAGATGTAGAGGCCATCGTGGCGGTAGTGGAGCCATGCGAGGTGGCTGTGCCGGTGTTTCCCCTGCTCCTGCGTAGGCGAGCGGGCGGTGATCGTGTCTCCATGGTGGCAAACTGGTTCCTGGGAAACGGAGAGATCAACTCATCAGCACTGCGAGGAAAAGAATGGGCAACCAGTGCCCCATCTTCCTTCCATTATCCACGTCTGTAAGAAGGATCCACACCGACACATTGCAGAATGGGGTGCCCCATGTTCTACTACCCCAACTTCCTGTGAGTTTCACGCCAGGCCTGCCATTTTCTTGGCAGGACCCAGCGCCGGATATCTGGATCCAGAGACACGTCAATCTACTGGTGTATCAAACGCTACTAATCTCCACATTGAGGAGAAGAACTTCACGTCAGGTTCGCCATTTCTGTTTCCGACACTTACGCCGTGGTGCACGCTTGCGTCTACGGAGGACGCGCAGCTGTGGCCCCGTATCCCCTCTTTCCAAAGGCGGGCGGAATCCGTTCCTTATTCAGGGACGTTTGCTCCTTGATCGAAACAGGATGATGGGATGTCGGTTCTTCCTTCCGTGGATTCCTCCTCGGAACTCGTCACCTAGTCCGGGTCTCCCTCATAGATTTAATACATTTTTCATGAAACTCTTCCCAGTGCTATGTTTCCATGGACGCCGGTTAAATACACTGGTTCTGTAGGGACATTCCAAAGGGTCCGGTCAAGGCAGCAACCTTCAGTCAGGGGAGTAGTCACGTCGAGGTATCAATAGCGTGTCTGGATGCTGGGGAACTGGCATGTCTATCTATTATCCCTGGTCATAGGGCTTCTCGAGGGGCGTGGAAGCCCGAGGCCTCCCACATCGAGCGCGGGGAATTATATTCCATAGACATATGTCTGAGGTTTTCCTCAGCTTCCTGTGTTTAACACAGGGTATGCCTCAAGTTTAATGTCCAGCGGAGACGGATCAGCTTGATTAGAGCATTAGCTAGAATGGATCTGATTGAGGGATTTCCCTTGAAGGGGTGCCGATACCGGGACTAGCCCATGGGCGGCTGTGAAGAGGAGCGGAATGGTATGATCTTGCCGGGATATGGCAGTCCGGGTGAGAATCAGGATGGGTGATGGAGAGTTGAATGAAGTGGACGGGGAATGAAATGGGACCATCGCAGGGGCGATAGTGAAGTTGAGCTTGAGCCTCGAAGAGACCTCCTACATATCTTCATGGCAGGGAATCAAAGTCTGCGTAGTTTGGGATGGTGCCGGTGAACCAACGTGAAGGTGGACCTTGGTCCTGAAGGTGCGGGGCTTACACACTAGGCCGTCTAGGTTCTGGTTACCTGACATGAAGAAGGTCGGAGTAACCAATAGGTGGTGGGCTTGAACCTATAAGAGGCTTCCTACGTAACATGCCTTGACATGGATCAAAGACCATGTAGTTCAAGTTAGATGCCGGAACTCCGACATGAATGAGGAGGACCAGGGGGGACCTAGTGGTGGTGGGATTGGACCTCGTGGAGGCTTCCTACGTACCATGTCTTAAGATGGATCAACGACCACGTAGTTCAAAAGGGGGCTTCGTCGGTGAACCGATGTGAAGGTGAACCTGGGGGTCCACCTATGGTGGGTGTCGGCGAACCGATGTGAATAAGGGACCTTGGTCCGATGGGAGATGGGCTTGAACCTCAGGGAGGCTTCCTACATACCATGCCTTGACATGGATCAAAGACCTTGTATTTCGGGTTGGTCACAACGGCTTGCCGTCGGACTGGAATTGCAGTTTAACGTCATGTTGGACGAAGGTGGAACTTGACGTGAATAAATGATGGGTAGGCTTGAACCTCAGGGAGGCTTCCTACGTACCATGCCTTGACATGGATCAAAGACCTCGTAGTTCCAATGATGGACATCGTCAGCGGACCGACGTGAAGGTGGACCATGGTCCAATGAGAGATGGACTTGAACCTCAGGGAGGCTTCTTACGTACCATGCCTTGACATGGATCAAAGACCTCATAGTTCCAATGATGGACGTCGTCAGCGAACCGATGTGAAGGTGGACCTTGGTCCAATGAGAGATGGACTTGAACCTCGGGGAGGCTTCCTACGTACCATGCCTTGACATAGATCAAAGACCTCGTAGTTCAAAGGGTTTCATCGGTGAACCAATGTGAAAGTATAACCAGGGGTCCACTAGTGGTGGTGGGCTTGGTCCTCGTGGAGGATTCCTACGTACCATGTCTTAACATGGATAAAAGACCACATAGTTCAAAAGGGTGTGCAGTTTAATGTCATGCGGGATGAGGGCATACATTTTAACGTCATGTTGGACGAGGGTATGCAGTTTAACATCATGTTGGACGAGGGTATGTAGTTTAACATCGTGTTGGATGAGGGTATTTCCATGGCCGATGCCTACTCTAAGCCCACGTGAGTCATGCTCGGTGTGAGAAACAAGAGGCAACAAGGACCTGACGATCACGTCGCGAAGGGTGCGTCCGTGAGAAGCGAAGATGGGCTTACGCGTTAGGCGGCCCATGGTGCTGGGACTTACTCCCAAATGGAGGCCTGAAGTGCGTCAAAGCGCAGCGAAAGAGGGATTTGGTACCAATGGAGAAAGGTGCATCATTCCCTATCGCGCCCTCCACTGACCTTGGTAGTGGGGAAGTACGGAGATGCAGGGGTGAAACCTTCCGCAAGAGGGGATAGGGGCTTACACCGAGGTGGTTTCCCTTCTCCCATGGACATACGCTACTCCGAGAAGGAGGATATCATCCCTTGTGGAGGGGGTGACCCCGTCTCTATGGAGACGGGTGGCATAAAAAATGTCCGAGATGGGGGGACCCTTCGTGCGAAGCACGGGGTCGGGTCACAGTTTAACGTCATGTGTTGAGGACGGGGTGCTTGGCAGTTCAACGTCCTGCGGCTCGGACGAGGTGGGTTCACTCCACACCCGTAGGGCTTACATAACTGGTACCCTTTTCTCCTTGGGGGAGGGAAGGTACCCGTAAGGCCGTGGTCGAGGGGGGTCATAGAGCGAACCATCGAGGGGTCCACGTTAGCATGACTATGCGATGAAGCAATAGCCGTTAGCGTGCCTATGCGAAGAAGCATTAGGCGAAGCAACGCTATGAGTGGTGTTGTCCGTGGGAATTTGAAATCACATCGCGCATACCTGGAGGGTCGCGCGGGAAGAGGAATTTCCAAGAAAAGGAGTGTACTTTGCGAAGTGGAGTGCCTTGGCCTTAGCATGAGGCAGAGGTGTGAGTGGAGGGTGATTCGTGAAGTGGAACAGTATTCGCGGAGCACTGCCTCGTGAAGAGGAGGTGCCTCGCGAAGCAGGGTGCTGCGAAGCAGTGTGCTTCACGATGTGTAGCGATCCTGCCTTAGCATAGGGATCACTAATACAGGATGGGTGTTTCGCGAAGCATAAACACTCCGCGGCTGCCCGGGTTCCCTTGGGAATCCCCCTCCTTCGCGAATGCCCTTGAGCTTCGCGAAGGGCATCCCTCTCAGAAGAGGGGCTCAAAACGAGACAAAGCGAAGGCGTCACGCGAAGTAAAAGTACCTCGCGGAGCTCATGATTCCTGGGGCAAAGGGTGCTTTGCGATTTGGGAGAGGAGAAGCTGAAAGGTCGGATTGTCCATCCCCTAGACTCAAGGGGAGCCCAGTATTTATAGGTGAGGGGCGCAGTGAATTAGAACTCACGCGGCGCGAAAGGGCGGCAGGTGCGTCGCGGCGGGCTCGCGAACGTCAAGCCATTCGCGGAGAGGTACCGCCTCCGCTGCTTTGCGGCGGGATCGCGAATGTCAAATTCGTTCGCGGAGAGGTACCGCCTCCGCTGCTTCGCTGCAGGCTCGCGAACTTCAAATTTGTTTGCGGAGAGGTACCGCCTCTGGATCTTCGCAGGACCGTGATACTCAGGGTGCTTAGCGTCGGTGCTTTGCGAGACAGCGTGCGGGCCTTCTTTTGCGTCCCTTCCTTTCATGAAATATTTTGGCGCCAACAACATGTTAATATACCCAATTAATTAAGAATATTTTGGAGTTCATTTTATAGAATCATATGGACATTAGTTTTCATTATTCATCATTTTATTCTTGTTATGATTAAATTTCTAACCATGGTTGGTTGAAATATGTATTTCCATCTAAAGAAATTGATACAACAATGATATTTGAAGGATTTATTGATATTAAAGTCAATATCATCATCATGGAGACATTAGAATAGGTGAATCTTGAGAGCGAAAATCCTCCTAGGATTCATTTGAAGATCCTGACCCAATTAAAGATAGAACTCCCCACCGAAAAACAACAAACATAAATTATGAAACTAATAATATTGGGTAGGAGCCTTCTAAAGCTGCTGACCTACTATTAGGTAAGAGATACTGATATAGTGAATATACTAATTTTTTTATTCCTTGAAGATTAGCACTACCATAATTTTTTTTCATTTCCCATATTGGGCTATCAACGTCAATGGCTTGGTCCGGATGTGTATCCTCTACATCAGCCCATATAATTATAGAAGGTGAAGCAGTCATTTTTCATGAAGTAGATGGACAATGCAGTACTTTATGTGCATTAATCCCATAACGCGTCCCTCCTTATGACAATGATTCGGAATCAGACCCAGAACTGTAAAAGGAACATCGGCTTGCACGTTGCAAAGCATGGAAGAATATATGGATGATTATATCTGATATGTCCCTTGAGTAACTACCTTCAATAATTCCACGACATTCATCTCTGTTTATCACGCTGGTATTGGGCGGTTTTGAGTACCATGAAATTCATACCATGCTGAAAGTGATTATCCAAAGGAGGGAACAAGAGAAAAATCTTTGGCAAGACTTGATGAAAACCAAATTGTTGATCAACACTAAATAATTTCATGTCACATTGAACTGAACTAAGGATGATCACACAACAAATTTGAAGGGACTGATGCCTAAAATCAACGAAAATACTATTCAGTAGCTGTTCCTTAAGGAGGAATTAGATATCATTACAGGGGAGCTTGACCTGATTCACAACTCATTAAGAGAAGTTCATAAGGATGGTGAAAATCCATTGTAGATTCTAGAGAAGCACATTATCTTGCTGAAGAGAGAGGAACTAGTGAAAAAATTAACATCAATGAGTAACTAATGGGGATAAGGAGGCTGTTAACCAAAAAATGAGTTATGTAGAAAAACTTTTGTGATTTTTAATAAGAGACAGACTCTTATTGGTGGATTCTCCTCTGTGAAATGTTTTTAATAAATGAAAACCATTCTATCTTTAATCATATGGGTTTTCATTCTCTCTAGTTGATTTTGTTTTACCTATGACATTGGGATTAGTAAGCGTAGTTTGAATTTTTTTCTATGTTTATATGGACAACCCCACAAACTTTGTATCTTTTGACTTTGTGTTGCTAAATATTACCTTAATCTTATAAAATGTACGTTCAGTGATCTAGGAATCGACTTTTGTTCAGAGTGTCCTTTGCGGGTTCCCAATATGCTGAGTACCATGTCTCTTGTTGTTGGTAGTTTAGAGTCATGAAAGATAGACTATAAAGGGATAATTATTATGGTCGAATAGATTTGACCATAAATTTTGAAATTAAATCCCAAACAAGACTCAGTGACTAAGAATTGATTTAATAATCATTAAATATTTCCAATGGGAATCTTGAGACATGATTTTTTGGGGTCAACAAATTTAAAACTTATATCAATGTAATGGGATTATCTTCCAAGAACGATGTTACCATTATTTTACAAAACTGTTATAGGAATGTGTTATGTAGGTCCAACTAGGGCATATGCTGCATTGCCAAATAATGGCATCTTTTGACTCACAGACCTGTTTTGTAGACAACTTATGCAAGGCCACCTAAGGGCATATTCTGCATAGTCAATCCAATTAAACCTTAGTAATTAAATATTTTAATATGTGCAGACAATGTAAAATATGATATGGGTGAATCAAGACCAAAGTGGGTTGTTTTTCCAAGGAATGAGAATTTAAGAATAAAGGGTTGTTTTATGAAGACATATGTCATGAATATGGAAGCCACTTCTATACAAATTTGTTGCATGGAGAATTGTTAAAAATTTTCAGAAAGATGAATTTATGATATAAACATGTGCATTTTTATGTTATACAGTGAGGAAATTATAATGTGCAGTTTTAAGTCATGTTGTGAGGACACTGTACAAAATTAATTTATGGTCATTATCTTTACAAAAGGTATGAGACTCTCCCAAAAAAATTTGATAATTTTTTTTGGAAACCTATTACAATATTTAATTATCAAAGGGAATATTGTATACTGTGATTTGAGAATTTTTTCATTTGAAAAATGATATGTGAAATAGTTAATAGGTATTAGAAGTATCCTTTTCCATGAATGAAGTTACCATTATTTGACAAACCCATAATGGGGGTTGTATTATGCAGATCAAACTGGGGCATATGTTGTATAACCATATAGTGGAATCTTTTGACTGATAGACTTGTTATGTAGGATGCTTATGCAAGGCCACCTAATGACATGTACTACATAGTCAAGAAAAAGAACTCTCAAAAGTTTGAAATTTTACTATTGCTAAAAGAGAAATAATGTTTTTGGACATCCAGATTTTCTGAATCACAGAGTTTGGTTTATGAATAAAGGTGCCTGAATATGTATAGGGTATATCCAACCAACATTTCAAACAAATCATAGAAATAGGACTTCTACGAAGGTTTGACCCAAACGTTGGAGGTGTGGTGTCTGTAGTTTTAGGTCAAACAACTAGGACCCAAAATGGTATTTTTTTTGATATATGGCTAAATTATTCCAAGGTTATTTCATATTTCTTTGAACATGTGGAGAGGGAAATGTATAAACCATGGAAATGATGACTTTTATATTGAGAGAAAGATAATGGTACAAATATACTTGAATGACTATTTTAAAATACAGATTCTTATATATTTTCATCACAAATTGAAGGGGAAAAAGACACTATAACCAATAATGAAATTACCATCATTTGAAAAACCCATTATGGGGGCTGTGTTATATAGGGAAATCTAGGGAATATGCAGAATAGTCAAATAGTAGCATCTTTTCACTAACATGCCTGCTATGTAGGCAGCTTATGCAATGCCACCTGAGGGAACATACTGCATTGTCATAAAAAAGAGTTCTCAGGTATTAGAAACTCTATCACCAGAAACTGTAAGAAATATTTTGAAGATCTGGAAATATTAAAGATTAAGAATTTGAAATATAGTTAGGGGTTATGCTCAATGCACATAATAAATATTTTAATCAGTATTGTTCGTGAGTTTGACGTCCATTTCATAGATCTGACTCATATATAAAATAGGGACTTTCTTTGTTTCCCTTTGAATTAACATTGTGATGTTGAGTTTAAAGTCATGCAGCAAGGACATTATATTTTTCAGTTTTAAGTCATGCAGCGAGGACATTGATAGCCCCATAAGAAATTGAGACACCTTATTAATATAAATAATCCTTCTACCCAATTCCTTATCCCACATGATCTATTTTTGGTGTGAAAAAACAAGGAGTAATGGTTTCTTTTATAACACAAAGGTGACACATGTGAAGAATAAGGGTGTTATATTTCCATGTATTTTAACATCATATGGTAAGGATGAAGTTGAAAAAATGTGAAAAGAAAGAAATATTGTAACTGGACTAGTGGAAAAACCCTAGTGTCACTATGTGTCTTGCTAGGGGCAAGAATGAATCCATACATATTTCATTAAACATTACCTAAGAAGGTTTGATTCATAAATAAGAATAAAGGGTTTTTTTAAATATTGTCTGGGTCCATGATGGGAGATCTAGGCATCTCTACATATCTTATATTGATGATAATCAAGTCGTATGTAGTTCTATAAACAATCATTTCCCACAACAATTGTGTTTGACATGGGAGATGGGGGATTTAACACATTCTATAAGAATGATTAAATTTCAGATACAAGATAGAATGAAAATAAAATTATGTATTATAAAAGACCACTCTATATAGATTTAGTTCATATACAAGATAAGAAAAAGGGAAATAAAAATTTCATGGTTTCAGCTGATCCCATGATTGGAAATGCAGGTGTCTTTACGTATCTCAAATAGATGAGATTCAAGCCACATGTAGTTCTTGAAATGAGGCCCCTATGCTAATCTGATTCAGACATAGGGAAGAAAAGGACTTTTATTCCACTAAGGAGTGCCAATGATATCATTGATTCTAGCATATAGAAGCTCCTAATATCAAGTAAAAAAAGACATCAATCGAACAGTTTAATGATGTGTAATGAGAACAAATGGTGTCATGCAGTTTAACATCATGTAGCATAAAAAAGGATATACTTGTTAACGTCATACAACATGGATGTTTATTGATGTTTTGCAGTTTAACATCTTGAAACGATGACTTCGTACTATGCAGTTTTATGCCTTGTAGTAAGGACATTGGGGGCTGTGCAGTTTTCAGTCTATCAACAATGGCGATGTGTGCAACTACATAATGTATTTCTTCAATAATATTTCATTGGTTGGAGTTGTAATAAGCTATCCACCCATTGAGATTAAGGCATATGCTCCATTTGAGTAAACCTTATATATGGAATATGGTCCTTCCTACTTTGGCTCAAGATTTAGAGGTTTCATTCCTGGTATCATTGGAGTCTTGGGGACCAATAACAATTCTCATTTTAGAAATGAATGGAGTTGAATTTTCTTATTAAAAGATTGTGTGCTTATATTTTTATAGACTTCTAAATAATTGAATTTATGTAATCTTTTTCCGTATAATTTTTCTATCTCATTAAACTATTTTTCAGACCATTAATCTGTAGTAAAATGATCCCATATTGCAACTCTAAGTGAAGGCAATTTCATTTCAATTAGAAAAACTACATTGGTTATGTATAGCAATGAATAAGGGGTTTCCTGGGAAGAAGTACGAATAGTAGTCTGATAAGCCCATAAAGCATGAAAAAGTTTATCAGGACATGATTTCTTATCATTATTCTCCATATTCCGGAGTATATTTTATAGGGTCTTATTGAAAGTTGCTATATGTTCATTGGTAGTTGTATGATAGTGATATAAATGGTTGGATTTGGTATTGTTCTCCTGATAAAACTTATTTTCCACAACCAAAAAGAAATTGGTTCCATTGTTTGTTAATATAGTATGAGGGACACCAAATCTAGTGATGATGTTAGTTTTGAAAAAACAAAAAATGCATTTTTCTCTGACTTCATTGAGGGGAATTTCCTCACCCCATTTAGAAAAGAAGTTAGTAACAATAAGAATATACTTGAACTTCATAGCCTTAGTTGGAGGTTAAGGTCCTACTACATCCATTCCCATGTGAAAAATGGCTAGGAGTATTTAGTTGTATGTAACAACTCTTGGGGTTGATGAATGTATTGTCATGCACTTGGAATGGATGACATTTCTTAGTGAAATATGTGCAATATTTCATCATTGAAGGTCAAAAGTATATAAGCCATCACTTTTGATTAGAAATCCTCTACCTAGACTATTGAGAACCATAAGCTCCTGAATGTACTTCTTTCATGAAAACTACAGTTTGTTCTCCATCAATATATCTGAATCAAATTCCATCAAATCCTCATTTTTAGAGGATAATCTAGTGGTATGACTATCCTAAAGAGTAAAATTGGTCGCTCGTCATCAGATCTGTTCTTTTTCATCCCTATCTGGTGGAAGTATTCCATATTGATGATATTCCAAGATGGGTGTTCTCCATCCCGTGGTATGACCATACAACTCATAAATTGGGAGAATTTCATTAATTTCCTCCATTCTGGTTTGAAAAAAATGTGAGACTATACGATAATGATATATACTGATGATTGTCTCAACCAGATTAGGATATGCCAAATTTGTAGCTAAATTAGCCAGTACATCAGCATGGGCATTTTGTGATCATGGGATATAGGACAATATCAGTTTTGAGGGAAATTTACCAATTAACCATCTGACATAATCACACATAGGGACTAACTATTCGTTTTCGATAGAATATTCCCCATGGATCTATTTGATTACCAAATATGAATCACCTTTCACTTTCAAATGATTCACATGCACTGGAAGTGCCAATTCCATGCCTACAATGAGAGCATTATATTCTTCTTTATTTTTAGTACCACCTTCTGATAACAGAAAGGAGTAAGGAAATACTACATTTTCTAGGGAAATAAGGACAATTTCTAACCCAACTTTGTTAAGTTTAGGGTTTTCCATTCCCATTCCTATTAAAAGTCTTTAGGCACAATCAATGTACATTTCCAATGTTTGGGAATTACCTTGAATAGAGAAAACCTTTTAATCAGGAAGTTCAATATTCAATGATGTATCTTCCACATATGGATGTTCATCAAGGAAGTCGGCCAGAGCTTGACCTTTTATTTCCTTATGGGAAAAAAAGATATAAAACTATTGAAAAATAACTATACACTATTCCAGATGGCCTGTAATCATTAGAGAACTGAGGATAATTTTGAGTGGGTTATTGAGAGATACCAATTTGACCACACGATATTGCAGGCAATGCCTCAATTTTTGAAATACAAAGATTATTTCTGGACATCATTTTTCAATACATGAATATTGATTTTCTGCTTCATGCATAGTTTGACGGAGATGTTAATGGATATTCTAATTCCCCAAATCATACTTTTTGGCAAAGAAGACACCAAGGGATCGCTCAAAAGCTGTCACATAGAGAATAAGCGGTCTTCCTTCAACATGTGGCATTAATACTAGTAGACTCAATAGATATTTCTATAGGGAGTCAAATACTTCTTGGAAGTCTTCATTCCATTGATAAGTGACTCCATTATTCATTAATTGGATGAAGGGAAAACTCTTTCCTTACAAATTGGCAATGAAGCGCCGAATATAGGCCATGTTTTCTTAATGTACTATTAATTCATTCAAATTTCAAGGAGGTGAACTGACAAGGATTTATATTGTTTTCTTAGGATCAACTTCGATACCATGATGGCTTACAACGAAGCCAATGACCTTTGTTGAGGTTACCCAGAAAGCACATTTCAAGGTGTTCATCTTAAAATTTTGATGCTGAAGTTTATTGTATGTGGTCTATAGATCATCCAAGTGATTGGAACATTGTCCCAATATAACCACCCAATCATCCAAATAACATTCAACAAATTTCCCTATAAAGGGTTTGATGATACGATGCAGGGAACGTTGATACGTGGAACCTTCATTCTTTAAGCCAAAGGGAAATACCAGACAGGAAAACACACATTAAGGGGCTCTGAAAGCTATAGATTCTTCATCATCTAGATCCATATAGATTTGATTATATCCAGATTGGTCATCCATAAAGGAAGGATCTTCATAGCCAGATGTTGTATCAATTAAAAGCAATGTAATCGGAATAAGAAAATCAACTTTAGGACAATGCCGGTTAATATATTTGAAGTCAATGAAAACTCTAATTTTCCCATTATTTTTTATTCGGAAAATTTTTTCTAGACATTTTGGATATTGAATGTCCCTGAAAAATTTATCTTTTATAAGCTTATCAAACTCAACTTCAATTTTAGAAGAACGCATTGATTGTGTTCTTTTTGCTGCTTTCTTGAATCCTATATGTTCTTCTGGAAAACCCAAATGATGAGTGGCTACATCAGTATTAAGACCAAGAATTTCTATATAATCACAATAAAATATATCTCAATGTTTATTTATAAATAATGTATAAACCATTTTATCTTTAAAATTCATGTCCACAATAATTAGAGTAGTGTGTGGATCTTCTTCGGTATACAAATTTATTTCATGGAGCTCATCCATAGTGGTAGAGACACCTTCCTCAAATGTTGGAGGATCATCCCTGAGATCTTCCTATTCATCTTCATTATGTTTCATTTATAGTATTTCTATTTTCATTGTTGATGATGAAACATAACATTTAGATTTATAAGAGGA
The DNA here is from genome assembly GCA_963277665.1 of Viscum album. NCBI lineage: Eukaryota > Viridiplantae > Streptophyta > Magnoliopsida > Santalales > Viscaceae > Viscum > Viscum album. Next base: position 2,109,525,364 of record OY728119.1, on the reverse strand, counting down.
GTCGGTATTTAAACATCCAGAAGAAGAGGCCACCTTTTCTGACCCGACTGATGATGAAGGTTCTTTATATGGTAATAAGTAGGAGACGTTGGATTGGGAATAAACAAATTTTTCATTCTCTAGAATTGGTAAAACTTCTTCTATTCTGATTAACAATGTATAATCTTTTAGAAGTTCTTTAGTTTAAATTAATACATCTTCATTTCAGCTTCCTTCACGGCTTGGTAAATCAATAATTTCTTCCGTATTGTCAGTCTCGATTGTCACAATTGACATTATGGATGTTACTAGATGAATGATTGGATTTCGGTTTACCATTTAAATTTGATTAATAGTCAACACATAATCTATAATCAAATGTATGAATGGGTTTGCAGGGATCTATTCCAGTAAATTCATATCATCAACTTTGGTTATCTCCTTTTTCATGGAATTTGTTCCCTTTGTGTGATAAAACTCTGCCTCAATGTATTGATATTCACACATTTTAAATAGATCCTTGTCACCATAAAATGTCCCAATTTTACCACTGAAACAGTTCTTCAGACATTGGTGGTTTGAAAATGTTATGGCATCATGTTGGTGTAGCCAAGCCCTTCCAAGAATAACGTTGAAGGCTGTTTCCTAAGAAAAAACCAAGAAATTTAAATTAGACACATGATCTCCAAACAGAGTTCTGTGTGTAATATCACCCAAAGGTTCTTGATCATTCTTTTAATATCCTTATATCATTAAAGTAGAATGAGATAAGACACATTTAGTAAGGCCCCACCAATGAAGTGTATGAATGGGAATGAGGATTACTCCAAATTCATTATTAATAAAGGCTCGTTGGATGTCTTTTCATTGAAATTTCTAGATAGATAAAAAGGACTAATATGTCCATGTAAAACATCATCTTCATCTTCATCTATAAAATATATGACTACATGAAATTCACTGGGATCTTTCTTTATACGGTAAACATCAGCAGAAAAAACTTTGATTTCAAACTATTTAGGACTTAACAAATCCCCAATAAGCGATTCTCAAAGTTCTTTTTTCATACATAAGGAATCCAAAATTGACAACATGGTCAGTACTTGTGCCAATTGTTTCAAGACATCATACTTTTTGTCCAATGGTCTGTATTTCCCAGCATGGAGATTCGTTTTTGCAGTATCCTTGGAAGTTGATGATTTTGATATAAATGTACCATGTGTCAGAAAAGAAGTTGGAAATACTCCTAAAATTGGTAGATTAAAATGACTGGGTCTAATTACAAGCTAAGAGGAAGATGGTGTGACTTTTAATCTGTCCTCCAAAATAATAATGTCAGGACTGAACCTATCTTGTGTGGAGGAATCTCATTGTTCTTGTTGATCCTGTTGAAGGGATCTTCCACAAGTTTCTATGGAATACACTGTTCGAGCAGGGGTAGAGTAAAAATAGTGACTTCTTGAATACCCATGTCTTTCCCCATAACCTTGTCCTTTTCCTCTTCCTTTGGTATCCCAATTTAGTACCAATAACATAGGATCATTATAATTAGAATCACTATTGGAATTAGAATCCATTAAGTGGATGTCGTTGATGGTACCAAAGATCAAATAATTATCTAATGAAGATTTTTCTTGATAGGTAGGTTCTATTTATACAAATTGGTGGGGAAGTGTCCGTTATTTTTAAGAAGATGGAATTAAATCTGTGAGGGAAAAAGACAACATTATCCTAAACACGAGATCACCATCTTCTGACTACTCTTTTTTCCTTCTGATCACCTAGTTTCTTAGAAGATTTACCTTTTGATGAAGGTGGTTTTTGTGTGGCATAGTTAGCAGAAAACACAATCAGTTGTTTCAACTATTTTCATAGAATGGTATTAGATTGGTTGATCAATTTCCTGATCATCCAATCATCATATCTCAGCACATTTTTACTTTTAACATCCTGTAATTATCCTTCATCCACTAGATCAAAATATGTAACACATAATACATGAGAAAACGAACATTTCGGTTTCACTTGTAACGAGTCTACCATTTTTTGCGAGAGATAATTGAAAACAAAATACTCCTAAATGGGATGCCACAACATCTGTTTAATGGGACATTAATTTTGATGATCTTCATGTTCTTCTCTGTTTTGTTTTTTTGACTTTAGAAACTGATCTAAAATGTTCTCCAGAGCTAAGATAAAGTTACATAGAAATTGTTTGTTCTGGATGGAATAACTTTTCTATTTAATTCATAAAATTGTTTCTATAATTGATCACATTGATCATCTTGATGAGATGGTCATTACTTCTGATTCTTTGAAGGTATATCCCTTCAATATGATGAATGTTTTGAAGTGGAAGTAGGTATAGGTGCTTATTTCAGTGCAACGTTAGCTGCCTCTACTTTCCCTATTCTCATTCCAAGAGCTTATCGAATAACACGAGCTTTATCCTTGGAAACTATAATATAACCTTATATATTGAGCAATTGAATTAAGGTATCAAAGCCCCCTATGTATTTTACAGGGATTAGTGGTGTGTGTAACTCATCACGGAGATTTTCCACACAAATTGGCCGAACCACTTCTTGAGGGAGTGCCCGACATAAGGAAAACTTTAATACATTACATCGAGCAATAAAATATAAAACTCATTCATTATCCATTGTTTTCAATTTGTATGATCAAAAACAATTGTCTTCGGTAATGTTGAGCTGAATTGAAGAATTAATTTCTGACAGAGATCATCCCATCTAGTAATTGATTGAGATTGAAAACTTGTATACCTTACAATTGTTGTTGTTTGTAATGAAATCACAAGACACCTATGATTTATTGCTTATTTTTTTAGGATCATCCTTCATGGTGTCATAAAGTGATAGGAAATTCATTTAGTGTTGTTCTGGATCTCTGGAACCATTAAAGATTGGAAATTTAGTATTCAAAAAATTTTGTGGGGGGAGGAATCAGGTCCACCCACACAGGGTGAGCTTTCTTTTCCAGCTGAATTGGTGCACGTTGTTCCTCCATAGATTCCAATAGAGTCTTTAATGCCTCAATTATGTTCATAAAAATTAGGGAAATATTCGGATGAACTAGAACTTGTGGAGGTACAACAAATGGAGCTTGAGCTGGCACAATGACTGGAAAACCACTAGTGATGGTGTAGGTATTTGACCAGGATAACCCACAAGAACATGTTTGTTAGGATGTGTTTGATCCTACATTGGCTATGTAAAAAATGGAGGGAATTCATTGTCTTCATCTATAATTACCACAAAGACTCACTTCCGAGGAGATCCTACATGATGTTGAAGTCGTGGATCTGCCTGGGGAGTATGTACTGTAGATTTTCTACTTCAAAGAAACTCTATATTGAGTCTTTTAAAATCATTCGTCTCCTTTTATTGTTGTGAAAATATTTCCTCAAGTTAAATAGATTGACCATCTCCAGTGGAAAAGTGAGATATAATCTATCTTTTACCTTTCCCCTTGTTAGATACATTTTGGAATGGGGGGGGGATTTGGTTATTTGAAGACATACCTTGAATCTAGGTAGGCCTCTGATTCCAGGTACGTAAACCATTTTCATTTTCTATAATTTATATCATAATATAGATAAAAACATCATCTTATAATTCCCATGAACTATACTAATTTTCTAGAGGATGTCCTGTAATTGGTTTAATGACATTTACTGCCGCATAATGAATTCATGGAATTATATCAGAATTTTTGTAAGATCATCTCCCTATATATCTTTCATGAGTCTCTACTTTATTATATGATAGATTCTTAAGAGCTATTTGAAGGGCTGTAACCTGATGGAAATTCTCAGATATTTCAGTTGTGCGCTTTCTTTGTGGCCTCATTTCCAATTGAAAGAAATAATACATTCATTGAGGAGGGGATTGTCGATGTGAAAAAACCTCTAGCCTTATATGCTAGGGCTATTCATTTTTGTTTTCTTCAAACAATTTAATTTTGTATAATGAATTTTATGGTTGAATAAAATGATCCACCAGTCCTACAAGTTGGGGTGGTTCTTGAATTTTAATGGTTGAGATTCCCACATCTCCTCTTCTGATTTTGAGATTGTTTTTTCAGACATTACCTGGATGCATTATACAAAAACCACTCAAATCACATGTTTCAGAAAATTGTTGGGCTATTTTAGAAATTTATGTTATCTGATGGCTAATATCATTTAAGTAGGTGGCCTTCTCAAGATTTTCATATGCTTGATGTAAAAGAAACTCAACTACATGCTTCGTTGGGACTAACTCTAATGAGAGCTAGTTGAGGCTTACTCGAGAGAATTCATTTCATTACATAAAAAATCTGTTGATTGTTTCTGGATGTGGGAAATAACATTACATGAGACCACTTTTGACAGGCATTGTGGATTCTAGAGTGCTGTGAAATGCAATTCTCCATGTGCACCCCATCCTCTGATATGAACACCAGATGGAGAATTTGAAATTAACTAGTGTAGGCTCTTTAGAGCACTGATTCATGCACACTGAAGGGTTCTCTACTATTTTTCAACCTTTGGATGTCGAGAAACAAAGAGAGATTCCATGTTAATTTTGGCATTGCAACCGTTCTATTACCTTTAAATGATTTTCATATTTATCATATAGTAATACTTTTGTTTTCAAATGATGAAGTGTCATAAATAATTTGAGGTGGATTTCATGAAGGAAATCTTCTGTCATCAATTTTGGAACATTATAATGAGATATTTCCAAAGGCCAAACATGACTAGAATTTCTCCTTTAGCTAATTGTTTTCTCATGTTTAACCTATCTTCATTATATTTCACTAGAGATTTCTCCACTTTGTCTGACAAAAGTGGACACTCTATATTAGTAGATAAATGTCCCAAGAGAGGTTCAGAGAATTATTGTTCCCTTAAGATGTCTTCTATTTGAGAATGTGTTTCACCAGTCAATAATAAGGCATCGACTTGGCTAGCCTTGTGTTTGAATGTTACTCGATATAGGAGGGATTTCTCATCACTACATTTCCAATTATAGATCTATCTTTAGAATGAGAAATACTAATCTGAAGAGGACTTTCAAAGAAAATACCATCATGGGGAGGACCACCATTGTGGATTATAGTAGGGGATGAATCCTATTTCCCTTTGTCCTTCTATCCACACAGAGAGTTACCGTGGCTCTCATTCGGGGATAGGATCTCTAGATTGACCAATTTTTTTAAATTAATCCTTTATGATGAAGTGTCCAATGAGGAACTTCAAAATTACTACTACCACTCACATAATTTGGTATTGAAATGGTAAAAACTTGAGCTACTACAGATAAATGTATGAGGGCTTCAAGTACTCCAGCATTAAGAGGATCCAAATTGTAGTTTGACTCTTGATTTTACCACCTTGTTTGACGAGAATTATTCATGGATATTCTCTTACAGTTAGTTGGGGACACTTGGTAGGATAAGTGGTTATCCTAAGCAGGTGTATGTGCCGACCTTAGATTGGTCACCAGAATGGGCCGATTACCTCCAATTGGAAAGGGGGTATGTTCCCGGTATTGTTTTCCATATGATATGGGGGAATATCCCCCTTCACCTTCCTGGAATGGAATAGAGGTGTGTATCTACTCCAGGATGGCATGTCGATGTTTCATCCTAGGTGTGTGGACATATTTGTGTGGATATTCCCCTGGTAATGCTGAAGTAGTTGTTATAATATCCGGTCTTGCATCTAGAATATGGGAAGGAATTTGTGTCTTCCCTTTCACAATTGATAAGATATGTTTGGTGACATTAGTGGCCGGAATGGTAATATTCATCCATTCTGTATCTATAGTAGGTGTATATTCCTACTCATTTTCTCCTTTTCCTATCAATGGGTGTTGACAATACTCATTCATGGGGGCATAGAGTTGGGTCTACCCCAGATCTGTTGTCGGAGCTTTCAGAATGACTTCTCTAGGTGCCACCAAAAGAGACTATTGGCAGGCATGATGAACCTAGGAAGGTGTAAGTGCCTTCTGGTTTTTCCCATCCAGTATGGTTGATGGGATTAATTAAATATTGGCAGGCGAGATAGCTGGGAGAATTGGTGATTATAAGCAGGTGTATGTTCTCGTTTACTAGTTTCCATCACTCGGGATTGGTGGGATTCATTAAATGAGTCAGAGGAGAATTCTTATTGGATGATAACTTGTAAGAAGGTGTATGTTCTTGTTCATGGAAATCAACCATATTTATTTGCTGGGATGGGTGGGTTGCTACCAGATTAGTTTTCTAGACAACAAAATTAGGATTGACGGGTTTTTGTGCCCGATTGTTTTTTTCCATCAAGAGATATTAATGGACTTCTTCGGAGGGGGTAGAGGTAATAAAATGCGCCCTGTTGATCGGACGTTGTCCTCTTTGGTTCGTCTTGTGTGCTCGGGTCTAAGAGACCTCTGGAAAATGTCAAGTGGAAACACCCCCATCACGTTAGGGGTTCACTACCACATGATTCTAATGGCAACGATTATGGGTGGGAATCCTCCAGAAGGATCCCAACATTGTTTAATTGAGTCCCTAAGTGACCTCTGGATCCACATACCTATTTTACGGGAGTGACTGATTGATGCGTTCTAGGGATAAGAACCTGAAATGGCTGAAGACGACTGTTGGAAACGTCTTCTTCATGATCTTGAGTCATTGTTGTCCAGATGATGGAGGATATTTATTGGCTTGGAGGGCCTGTCGAGCAGCCTCCAATTTCAGGATTGTACCATGCTGGAGATACCCCTTTACCAACATGTTGGGGACCCAGTGTTGAAGACACTGGGTGGGAAATAACATACTTCTCATGGATGAGGATCTAGCTTATGAAGCTGTTGGGATTTTCACAGAATTCCTCTTGATGAAAGCCATTTTTAGACTGAATGTAGTTCTGAGAAAAAATGTGAAAAAAAACACAATTAACGTGAAATATGTTTAGATGGATACAAGTGTGATTTATTAATTTTTCTATAATTATGTTATCAATTGATCGTGGCCTTAAAAGTGGGTAACATTATTAAATAGGTTATGTATTCATATCGGGTTCACCATTTTTAATTCATAGTTCGTTGAAATATGTGTTCTAGTTTTAATAATCATTGTTTTGAGGTGGTTTCCATTGGATTTATTCAAGGAACTAGAAACTTCCAACAGTTCCTTATCTAAAGGGGACCAGCCTTCCAAAGGCAAACGTTCGTTAAGATTGAAATTTGTGATACATCAGAAAGTGAATTGGTCGACAGGATGGGAGGTCAGACCCATCACACCCTTTTGGGGGGAGTTATTGTCTACTCCATGACTCTCTTTAAAAATTTAAGATATTTTCATGAATCCTTATTAATTCATAAATTATAACATATGTTTCCCTATGAATAACCAATTACAAATTAACATATGTAAAAATGAGAATCATCAGTATGTATTCGTGGTTCTTCATTAATTGTATACAATCTTGTACTATTTAGAGATTCTTTTAATCACCTTTAGGATGATACTGGTTTATACGCCACTCAGTGGGGCACACTATAATTTATTATAATCTAGGGAGACAAATGTTTTTTTTTGATATAGGAATTGTACCCAAGAAATGGGTTACCTACATATACCTATGAAAGGAATCAGAACCCTCATATTTCAGTGCCGCTTAACAAGAAAAATCATACCTTTTAAGGTCATATGATAAGGACCCAGCCATAGAGTTTAATGTTATCTGGCAAGGACATCTAAGTGAAATTTGTGTATTCAATATTTGTTGTGTGAATTATTCTTAATAATCCCAATGAACATGGTAATAATATGGGTTTCCAAGTCAGATTAGACTATGTTCGGAATATGGAACTAGGAGAGAAGGGTTGATTTGAATTTTTGGGTTTGATCCTCATAGAGGATTTTTACGTATACCATGTTGTATGGGAATCAAAGTCTACGTAGTTTGATAAATCTCATAGGAGAGCATAATCATTGAGATAATTGAGTTTGGGCTTACATCCCAAAAGAGGATGCCTTGGTGACTTGGTGATTTAATTTGGTTCATATTCTTAAGGAGGATGCCCATATTAAGGGAGTTAGGGATCGATTCCTAAATAGGATATCTAGTGATATCATTCCCTGAGAGGGATTCCTATGTATCCCAATTATGATGGGAATTATAGTTCTCATAGTTCATTAAAAATGTTAGTTTTTGTGCACATGTTGTAATCATCACGAATCTCTATGCTTGCATGAGTCATGCTTGGTGTGGGAAACAATAGGATGTGAAATATTCAATAATGAAACAAACACATTTCCACTATCATTGGTGGAAGAGGCCGCACCTAAGACGACCATGGTGGATAAGGGCGAGGTGATGATCCTTCCCTCTGTTCTCTTCACATTGGACAAGGGACCAATGAAGGGATGGAGGGTTGAATGTAAGGGGCTTACACTAGGATGGATGTACTTAAATTGATCCGGATAGGGGAGGGAGACTTCTCATTTTCTTGTATGGAAAAGCCAGTGTGAACTATACCATCCCTACCAAAGACCAGAGGTTCTATCTCTTTGATAAGGGAGAGGTCGAGACATAAACCATAATTCTCAAAAATCAGGAACTCCCCAACACTATTCATAGTAGAAAGGTCTATGTGACTTTGGATATAGAAACCAATAGTCACTCCATGAATTTTAACCCCATTGGGAAACAAATGTTTGAAACCTCTAACTACCAATATACTAACCCAAATAGGAGACACACTGATGTGCATTTCATAAAGATTTGATGAGTCAAGAGGTTTTGGTCATGGTCTCAACAGAATCCCTTTTAATCAACGGATACAATGAAGAAGAATAATTTCCATGAATGGCTTCGAAGAGGGCTTCATTTATTTTAGACTGAAGAGAGTATGTAAATTACAATGGGGCACCCAAGTAGGAAAGGCCACACAAGTAGGCTTGGTCGACCATATGATCACTTAAGAGATGAAAAACATGTATGGTAATACTTGTAAAGACCTGGATCAAGCCTTTAGAATAATTCATAGGTTATCCCTAAAGTAGGGCACTCAAGTTCCTATGAAATGAATAGGTAGCGTGCAAGTGATTCTGATTTTGGGAGGTATGGAACTTTAGGATCGAATGTGTTATGGAATTAAAATAGTTAAAGGACTTATTTCCTATGATCTTCCTTCATTTCCTCTACTTTAGGTGTTAAATAACTACCTTGAATGTTACAGAGGACTTGGGAGAAGCACTAGGGCAACCAGAGCATAAAATAAGCTTCAAGGAAATTCTTCCATACAAATGAAGGCCCCAAGGGTCTATTTATAGGAATAACTAGGACCTTGGGCTGATGGAGTTTGGGCGTACAAGTAGGTTGCTTGAAAGATTGGGGAACACAAGTAGGCGGCGCGCCAATGCCCTTTTGGTCTGTCTAGGAAGACCCAAAGCTCGTCGCTTTGTAAATATTGATTTTCTTCATGTACTTTTCCCTCTCATTTAAAAGGTATTTCCCATTGTCATTTTTAGACTCTTTGATGGAATGGAGTGTCAACAATGTTGATGAAATATTAATTATGGGGAACAAGTTATAATTCTTATAGTATGTTAAGAATTGGTTAAATGAATGCTTATCCATGAAAGACATAGGTGAAGTAGCCTACATTATAGGGATCAAGATAGATCAAGATATATCACAAAGGATTCTTGGGATAAGTCAATATAGATATATTGACATGGTATTCAAAAGGTATAATACAAAACATTCCAATATAGAATTATTTCCTATGTCACATGGTATAAAAATCTCCAAGAAAATGTGTTCGCAAACACATGAGGAGATTAAATGAATGAATATATTCTGTTATGCCTTGGCAGTGGGTTCTATCATGTATTCCATTCTATGTACTAGGTTTGATGTTACCTTTTCTTTAATCATGGTGAAAGGATATCAAGCCAATCCAAGAGAGATGCATGTTGTAACTGTTAAAACTATCCTAAAGTACTTGAGGGCGTACAAAGGATATGTTCCTAGTGTATAGAGGAGATAAAGAACTAGTAGTGGGAGGATACACTGATGATAGTTTCCAGACAGATCATAATGGTCAGAAATCGCAGTCAGGCTACATATTTTGCCTGAATGGTGGTGTAGTGAGCTAGAGAAGCTCGAAGTAAGCTATGGTGGCCGATTCTAGAGTAGAGTCTAAATATATTACAACATCTGATACAAAAACAATTTAGTATAGATACACAACATTATCTTGTACATTTTTGTTGTTCATAGTAGTGCAGACCCTGTTCCATTTTGTTGTGATAATACTAATACAGTGGTGCTTGCCAAGGAGCATGGGTCTCACTAGAGTAAAAAGCACATTATTTGGAATTTTCATCCCTTGAGGGATTTTACTCAAAGAGGTGAAGTTCTAGTTAGCAGAGTATCCATATTGGAGAATGTGGTAGACCCCCTAACTAAATCCATTTCTCAATTGAAGCATGATTCTAATGTGATAGCTAGTGGATAGAAACCTATTAGCAGTTGTCTCTAGTGAAAGTGGGATTTTTGAAAGTGGGTGACCTAGAACCAACTTGTAATGTACTATGATTACCATTACATGTATGAAGTTTTTTATATATTCATTTGTTTTCCTTGACATAATAGCGTAGATACATCTATATCCACCTTGTTTATAGAAATTTTCCAAGATTAGATGTTGTATCAAAGGGTTATAATAGATACCAGGCTATAATGATAACCCTGAGATGCAATGACGGTTATCTTAAAGTAATGTTCTATGGTCCAGTTACATCATTCTTAAGGGACATAGATGATGTGTGACCATGAGGTGATGAGGGCTCATAATCATTGAGACTTCTTCTCATGAATTTTTCACTTCATGATCTCTAGTAGTTGAGATCTGGAGGACTGACCCACATAATATGGACTCTACATGTCTCTGGTGTCATTGGTCATTCCGATCTACAGAAATTTGTTATGGTCTCTAGACATGAGATCATTATCAATTTATGTCATTTAATTGTATACATTGATGTGGGGAAAAATCCATGTCAATTAAGATGTGGCAAGGTAGTTTGTGTAGGTTATATAATTTGTGACATGACATTGATTGAATGATCAAGATAAGATTTGGCACTTCTAAGTTTTGGAAGAGATCTCTGATCACTAGTTGATTAGGATGGTTTTACCCTCATTAAATCCTTGGCCATAGTAGTGGAAGGTAAGACTGTCCGGAAAAATCAACAAATAAGATAAATAAAGATAAAGGTCGATGACACTATTGTGAATTCTACATTATTTAGATATCTATAGAGAAGATATTATACTAAACCATCAATGTTTGTAGGAAGGTAGTTGTTGCATTGACATTACCATATCTCTATAGGGGCCTAAATGGGTTGCTAGACCCCACTCTATGTCAGTGAATATTATCCACTTTTATTGAGATTAGGTCCTAGATGGTGACACACTATAGCGCTTTCAGAATCTTCCACATTCTGAGAATAAGAATATAGAACATGGTGGGCCCTACCCAGGGGTCCGAGTATTATCCAAGTTCTACGAATCACCAAATAATATATAATTTTTTTAATTATTCAAGTATGGAACAATTTGTTTAATTTGTTTATAACATGTATTTTCAAGTGATTAAGTAAATACAATGATAAAATATTATTCAAATCAATTTAAATATCCAAGGATTTATAAATATTATTAGGAGAAGTGAGTTGAGTTATAGGCTCATGTTTATCATGAATTGTATATTTAATATATATTGTAGTTATTGATAAAATTATAAATATTTTTTATGGTAAAAATTAATTTATCATAAATAATTATTTATAATACTTATACTGTGAATATCTACTTCATGGGGGTTGGGAACCCATACCGGGTATTCTAGATATTCTCTATAAAAGTAAGATAGAGGATCTCCCCAAATAACTATTCATGTGTTAGAATTGAGAGCCTCACTCTCCTCTAGGATGGTAAAGAGATATTCTCTCTAGAAATGAAGAAATTCAATCTCATCCTTCTTGGATTGAAGTCTCTTGCTTTGCAGTGATCACCTTTGAATCATAGAGCTCGTTGGTATATCATGCTAGCACCTGGATTCAAATGAACGATGCATGAGTATATTCAAGTTGAGTGTGTGGAAAATCTAGAGGGATTCAACATCAGATTATTAGATATATAGTTGCTAGAATATTGCGAAGGACTTGAACATGTCAGATCCAAACAAGGTAAATGTTTGATTTTATTTTTGTGCTTTTTCAAATCCAAGCGTGGTCCTTGTATTGTACTGGAATAGTTCACCAATGTCGACATTGTAATGTTTCTCCAATTATGTGAACAATTTTAAATTCCTACCCCATCAGCTTCCGCTACCTATTGTGGAACCTAACAAGATGATGTCATAGTTCATGGCCATGCGAGAGAACCTGTCTATACCTTTTTACGTCATGCTGAAAGGATATGTTCATTTTTCTTGTAAAATTAGGTGAGAGGTATCCCATAGTGGAAATATATATCCTAGAAAAATAACCCAACATGATTGGGGGATATGAAGTCCCAGACCACATAACACACTCCCAAGAGAAAACTAAGGACAAGGGGATGAAAGGCTAAAATTTCGGCTAGACCTAATGAAAAAAATGGTTCGGTGTTCCATCTTATCTCAGGAGGATTAAAATCAATCCAAATGTAGTTATTGATCTTGATAGGTAAGGAGACCGGTGATGAGAGCAATGTCCTCTCAGACAGGAGTATCATGGTGGTGTTTTGTAGTTTAGAGTCTTACATCGCGGACTATATGGTTTCTAGTTTAAGGTCATAGATTTCGGACCATGGGGAATGCTTATCGAGAAGATAAAAATCATATGTATATGTGATAAACTCACGTAAATGAGGTTCATGGAGACCCATTGTCGCACCACATATTTCGGAGGAGACTTTCTTATAGTTTAGTGTTGTGATTATTAGATTATTTCGAATACATATAGTTTAAGTTCATAATGATTGTACCTACTGACAATAAATTACGGTTATTTTTCCTAGACCATATTCTCTTAGTTTATGGTCATAGATATTGGGAAATGGGATAAAGGGTTTCAATAGGATGTGTGTAGAGTGGTGGTATGGGAAACCTGACGTGATGAGGACCTATGAGGCATTAACACCACATGACATAGTCCAAATAGAATCTTGTATATTTTTTAAATTCAAAATACTTGGAATCAAGAAACCAATTAAAAGTAATGTGATAGGGATGAAAAATGTTTTGCAGTTTATCATCACACAACCAGGAATATGAGGATATTAGTGTTCTCAAGGGAGGCTTAAGGTGCAGTCATTATAAACCGATATGAATGAGGACTAGGGATCCCCCATGAAACACCATGTACTATCAAGGGAAACTCAGTTCAAGGGGCCAAAAGGTTGAAATTATATTTGGGCCCAAAGACAAAATGTATGTGCTTTTCTGCATATCCCATGAGGATGGGAATCAATCCATACATAGTTCTTGATCACAAGAGGGTAGAAGACCAATGATGGATGATATTTCCACTCAAATGATAACATCAAATGGGAAATATATAGTTTAGAGTCATATATATTGGAATGTATGTGAGGGGTATCAGAAAGAATGTACATGTGTTGAAAAGTAGAAACAACCTGACATGAATGAGGTCCAAGGTGGCCCACACCACTTAACACATCATCAATGAAAACCTGCACATATATTAAAATAACGAGTCTTTTACTTGAATGTCTAGTTTAATTTCATGTTCTTGGAATGTGGGAATGAGCATTTTATGGTTGTTTGGACTATACCAAGGATTCTATAATGATTAACATCATGCAACCAGGATACTAATTCTATGTAGTTTAACATTGTACAACTCAAAACTGTATGAATCTTAGTTTTATTTCAAGAATTCAGACTGTGGGATATATAGAGCATGGAGAGGTGAAAACCCAATGTAAATGAGAACCATGAAAGAATGTTACCACAACATGTATACATGTTGTGGTTTCGCATCTCCATCACATGGGAAAAAACCCTAAAAAGTCTCTCAAGCCCACACGAGTTGTGCTTGATGTGGGAAACAAGGAGTGTTGTTTGTCATTCCCTATCAAAAGGAATCACATAGAAAGTGTAATGAAATTTCAAATGAGAAATTACCAATGATAGTGACCTTACAACTCAATACCCAAAGATGCCCAAAGGGTAAACACAAAATGTGTCATCATTCCCCCAAGACCAAGGGAGATGAAAGATGAGGTAAATCAATACTTTTGAGATACATATCATGATGGGTAGATTAATTGGTAGGGACGACTCTTGACCAAATTAAAAATAAATGATCAACAAAAAACACCAGTCGCGGATGGAGAATGCAAATTAAGAATTGAATGTTGACCATGTTCAAAAAAAGATGCATTATTTATTTCCATCCATCCATTAGGACATTGGATCTAGACACTCAGTGATCCAAAGATGTCATGAACCCATCACCGTTAGGGGGTCCATTTGGATATGAAATATGGTGGGGATTAGAATCTTGAAAGAATCGATGTATGATAATTGATCCGGATAGTGTCCATGTGGAACCTCATATAGTAGATTTCATTTCACATCACATTAAAGCATATCATCATTAGGATGAAATTAGACTCAGTTTAAAGGACCATGGTACAAAAAATACATTAATGTCATATTGGTTTTACAAAAGGATATTTTATTATAGTCATATATTTTGGAGCATCAGCACCCAGTTTAATGTTATGTGCCTGAGACATTCCTGTACAGTTTAATATCAAGTGGAAAGGACACTACAGAACCATTTAACAACATTTTGTAGGGATGGAAGTAGGAAAGAAATTCTGAGAGTTATTTTTATCATGAAGTGTCAATATACAAGGAATGAATGAGGATCCAAGTGGTGCACTCCACATAACACAATTCCAGGTAGAACCCCTACATATTTTATGGTCATGATATTTTTACTTGGGTGCTCAGTTTAACATCTTGAGCCTAGTAAATGTCCATTTATTTTAACATCATATGATATGGATGAGGGATTCCTCATATAAGGTACTTATGAGGAACATGGAATTGGTCAGAGGAGTAATGATCTATACATTCATGGTGACCAAAGAATTCACATCATTAGGACAGACCTTGTGAATGATGTAAGACCCTTCAGATTTATGATCCAACATGGTGGAATCCTACCAGGTATCATTGGTGTATGAAGATCCAATGTTGTATCACCTTGGATGTAGAAGAAGAGGTGAAAATACTTATTTAATGATCTTGCTTTGTCTTTCTAGGGCCTATCTTGATTATGCATGGCTTGGGTCATGTTATCATTGAGGGTTTTCATCTCATCTTTAAGGACTTCACAATTATGTCTGATTTCTAGACATCATATATAGATATTTGAAGTAAATGTAGATGGATATCAATGTTAAAGACTATATATTCAATACACAAGAGAATATGGGGTCACCTAGGTGGAATTATGTGTCATAGTCAGATAATCCCACAGAGTATTGGGGTTCTTGTCTTGTCAAAATTTCTTTTTCATCAACAAAATCATCACTAGAATGATAGAGAGGGGTTTTTTGATCATATCAATATATCCATTCTCTAATGCATGTTTTAGAGAAGTTTGGATGGATTAGATGTTTTATGTGGAAAAAACATATTCAACTCGACTTTTTCAATTTTTGTTCTATTATCAGTGATAATGGTGTAAGGGACTCTGAATTAAAAAATGATATCAAAGATCATGAATTAAATAACCAATTGGTATTTTACAAAATTAATAGGAACATGTTCTTCCCAATTATAAACGAAATCCATAGTGATTAAAATGTACCTTCACTAGAGAACTTTTTCTACTGTTTATGGTCCCATGAAATCGTGTCTTGATACCATAAAGGGATTAGAATAATTCATAGTATGTATAGGTTCTATGCACAATGTCGACAAGAATTTTACATGCATGAAAACGTTTGGTGAACATGATACTGTCATGGACCATGGTGGGATAAAATTAACTCAACCTGCAGATCTAATGGGAGGGTTTCAATCATCCCTTATGTTCACTATAGGAACCAGTATGAACATTCATTATAATCTTGGGAATACTACCTCCTTGAATGGAATGAAGGTGTAATCCATCATAACCATGTTTTTAGAGATTCTTCTTGAGGTTTTCCATACTCTGGTGGGTGAAATGGGATTCACGCCAACAGATTCACTCACCATAATCTATGTCTAGGGGAAGAGTGACATGTTGTGGATACTGAATGGATGTTGTCATATAAACATAGGTTTTTTCAGTGTTGTGAGGATTTGGAGGTCCCGACATAGAGGAACTTTCATCTAATTGATTTTCCCAATGGCTGTCATCATTGTCTAAACTAGTTGGGGAAACGAATCATCAATGCATGACATGGATGGACATTTCCTCTATGTCATGCTCTAATAGGAAAAAATATAGAAATTCCTAGGCCCTAGAATTACCATTCTGAGACTGGGGAAAATTAGTTACCTCTGGTCGAGACGGTAACTAGGCCATCAAATAGTGAGGGCACTACAGCAAGGGCATGATCATTGGCTTTCTGTTGACATAGTATCCATTGATCTCATAGATGAATACCTTAGAGTCTCACTTGATGTACAAGTGGGGAACATAAATCATGAGGTCCAGCTTGAGACCACTTAAGAGAGCCTCATACTCTTCGTAATTATTAGTTTAACCTCTTAATAACAGGAACTAATAAATAAGGATGTCATATGTGGGTGTGTTGAAGACAATCCTTTAGAAAACTCTGTTAATCCAGTGATCTTTGAACCTATCACCAGTTTCACTCCAGGGGAACAATTGAAATGCATCTGTCAATATGGCACAACCTAGTCCATTGAGATGATATCCTTGTCTGAAAATTCATGATCTAGAGGTTGCACTTTGGGGGCCGGATGGGTAGCTAGAAATTGGGCAATTCTTGAACCCTAATGGCCATCTGTAGAGTGAATCTGATGTCTAACTACCGAAGAATCACTGGAGACCCTTCTACATGTCCCTTCAATATATGGTAGTTCAATATATACAATAGAGGGCCCACATGAAATACAAAATGTATCCCTTGATGTTGCAGATCGTTTCATAACTTCTACACTATGAAAATCAGCGTGAGGTAGCTCTTCTCGATAGGAACATCTCTAGACATTGTTTCAAGGATAATGCTTCTAAGATAGTATAAAATATTCTTATTATCTTCATTGTTCTTCATGATGAGTAGGGAATTGATGGAATGTTCTAGAAAAGTCACATAGGGGAATAATGGTTTCCTGGAGATGGGTGGTTTAGAAATAGAGGTTGTAGTGGGTACTTCTTGATCTCCTAGAATTTGGTTTGAAACTCTTCACAATATTGGTAAAAATCATACTTCATCAAGAGTTTGTAAAAAGGATTACACTTGCTAGCTAGATTCTTGATGAATATAAATATGTAGGATAAGTGCCCATGAAGGCCTCAGAGATCCCATATGTTTCTTGAATTGGGAATCTGGATGATGGCCTTGATCTTCTTTGGGTAAATCATGATTCATATATATCTGACTGTGAGGAAATGAAACATTCTATAGGTAACCACTAAACCACACTTTAATGGGTCTATCTTTAGATAGTGAGAGTATAGGAAGCCAAAAAAATTATCAATATCTCAGATTTGGTCCTTAAGATGAAAGTATCTTACCAACAAATCATCAGTGTAGCCTTCCACTACAATCTCAGGGATCATTTTGAAGTTTAGGTTCATGGAAAGATGATAGGTGGATCCTCCTTTCTTCAAACTAAAGGACATTACTTGATAATAGAAGGTTCCTTGAGGCACTCTGAATGTGGTATAATATACATCTTTAGGATCAATCATGGTCATATTGTACCAAAAAATACCCATCAAAGAAAGAGAGATCAAGGAACCTGACACTAGCTTTGATCAATAGCTTTGTCATAGGAAGGGTAAAATCAACCATTGGTCTGTGGTAGTTGAGAATATGGTATTCAATTACGAATCTAATCAGTTTTTTCTTATTCTAGATAAAAATGATGTTGGTGAGCTACCTGAGGTAATGAAAATCCATGATGATGTTTTATTTTCTGAGCTTGTCAAAACTCTGCAAACTCTGCAATCTGGCTGCAGTTGCCGGGACTTCCCATTCCTTTTCAAAATCCAGGACTTCTACGCTCAATAGGTAACTCTATTGGACGATTTATTTGCTGCGATCAAAGAACTGCCTCTTTGTCAAACCCTGCTTCTGCGATATTTTGTGTTGAAATGGATCTCTCAAGAGTTCCTCCAGAGGTTGTTTGGATCATCGTGGAAGGTGAATACAGGTACGCTCAAAAAATTCTGTATGAAAATTGGATTCCGTTTTGTTCCAATTGTTGCAAGCAGGGGCATGAAGCAGTTAAATGCCGAAGAAGGATTCTGGCGTCCCATTCGGGTGCGCCTAATAACAATGGGAATGGTGATATGGTTCAGAATCAAGAAGATCTGAATCCAGGGGCATCTGAAACTGGATTGGTCCCGGCGGTTGATGATATGGTTCAGCACAAAACAGGTCTAGATCGAGGGGTATCTGAAATTGGACTAGCCCCAGTGGTAGATGATCTGGTAAATAATCAGGGTCATGTTGAGATTTCATCAGGAATGTGTGTGCGGTAGAAGACTCAATCAGGAGAACTGCCAAATGGTAGTAAGAGAGGTATGGAAGTTTCAATGCAGGATAATGAGAGTTCAATGCATATGGATAACAGAAAGGGGAAAGAAGTAATGGAACTTTCTGATAATGAGGGGATGAAGGCTGGTGAGCCTAATGTACTGTATATGGGCGGGGGACTGGAGAAAAATCAGACATATAGTGGGAGTAAATCTACAGGGCAGAGCTCCCCTGTCATGGTACAGGTGAGTGATGATGGATTGATAAATTGTTCGGAAAATCGGTTTTCTGTTTTGATGGATAATGATCAGGAGGAGGATGAACCAATGGAAGAGGAGGCATTTCAGTGTCTCCCATCTCATGAAGATGCCATCATTGTCCATGTGATGGCGAGCTCAGCTGTTCTGACCGTGGGTGATTCTGGTGGACAACCTCATGTCTCACCTGGGATGGAGCAGGTAAAAAATGGTAAAGGTTTAGGGGGTTCTGATGAGCAGATCAAGGATATCTCAAAGGAGGTGAATGGGTTATTAGAAGCTTCCCATGGGCAGGTTTCTCAAGGTAGGTTGGTCATTAATGGTGTGTCTGAACAACAGCATGGTTCTGTGGTGGCAGAAGGCTGTGAACATGACCTTGCCATGCCAAAAGAAACAATGGTGATGGAAAATCTGAAAGTGTGTTTGGTTGTTGGAAGAATCATGAATGATTTGAGTAAGAGCAAAAAGGTTGACCATGGATGTGTTGTGGAGTCACATGGTTACCCCATGCAAGAAGAAGAACTCCATAACCACAAAGCATCCTACACTGATGTTTTCAAGCATGGAATTCATGAGACCCTAAGCAAGGAAGTGGAGGGGAAACCCAAAAGTAGGAGGAAGACACGGAGGGACTATACGGACCTACCCAAACCAATGGCGACGAGGTCTGCTTACAAGAATGAAGGGTCACAAGAAATTGTTCATGCAAATGGGAACAGTGGCAAGCGAAGGGGAGGGTCTTCTAAGATGGATAATGGACATAGTGGGAAACGGACAATCAAGGAGAAGATGTCTGAGGAGATGCTTAGGAATAAAAACATGTATCTTGAGATGATGCGGAGGTATGAATCTTCAGAATGGGAGTTAGCTGATCCTGGTGATGAGTTATCCGATGATAGGGAGAGGGATGAGTATGGGTTTTATATAACGTAGCATTTTTATTTTCTACTGTCTTTACTTGCACTTTTTTCTTAATAAATTTCCGGGGTCGGGCTTTCGCCCGGTTCAGACTTTTCTGGTATTTTTTCTAGGAGGCTTCTTGAACTCACAATGACTTTTGGGAAGACCAAGACACTATATGGATACCCGAGTGTCTTGTCGTGGTATTTGATCATAAATAAAGGAAAAAAAATCATAATGTTGTTTTTTGAAATACACATACAATGGTTATTCCTCTATAGTCATGACTATACTGATCAACATTGTCCTTGGATCTACCACGATACCTAGATTCATTTCAACCAACTCATTGTATGTGGTGGAAATTCACCTTTAAAATATGGGAGGAGAATCTTTCAAATCCCCTTCACTATATAAGGTAGGAGAATTGGTGGGAGGAGACCATTCCTCCATGAAATCAAAATCCATAGGAACACTACTTCATGCTGGGGATAATGTGGAGTCCTCATTGGGGAACTCTTTATCTTTTGAACCCATAGTGATGATAGATGATTACATGATTCCATCAAGACTCCTATCAAGGTTTCCACACCTGATGATGTCAAATAAGTGGTGTAATTTTTGTCTATGTCAGCTCATCCCATCTTGGTGGAATAGAAATGTATGGCACAGATTTGTAGCCATCTGGAGAACATCCCGATATGCTACAAGGGTAAGGGGTTCTTGAATCACTTGAGCCTATACGATGTTGCAGTATGAGCTAATCCTCTGATAATTCTTGTACCTAGGAATGTGTCTATCCTTATTTTATGAAAAGATGATGTTGTGTCCAAATTCTGAAATTGCAGCATCCAACTAGTGAATCAGGAGTATAAAAGAATCACCAATATCCATCCATGGGTCACCCACAGTGATATTGTTCTCAACCTCATTGGTCAGAACCCATTTTTTACTTTCACTTTTAGTAGTTGGCATATATATAGTGGGAATCACAATATTCAAAGGGAGACACATCACCTTGGAGGAAAACCAGTTGACCATTGAAGAAGTACTTCAAGCATGGTTGATTTGAGTAGGAACTACTACATGTAGATGATGCCATGGTCTACCCATCATCGCATTATAAGAAGTATCCTGAGAGACAACCTTGAATTTATTGCTTAAAATAAGTCCACAAAAAAGGTATTAAAGTGAATCATACCACATGCCATTTTAAAAGTCCTATCATAACCCTGTATCATTGGGTTAAAGGGTCCTCTATCTACATCATTCAATTCAAGCTTGAGAAGCATCCTGGATGGGAGTAGGATGATCCTGGAACTTATTTCAACAATATAGAGAATTAATTCCATGTACCTAAAATAAAAAATGATGCACAATGGGTAAATTTTCCCCAATAAGGGGTCAGCTTCATCTTCTCATAATAATGAGATTATGGCTTGGTGTTCTGCTCACACAAATTCTCTAGTATAGATGGATTTTTTGGTCACTACCTCAATTTCAAAATAGATGGGGACCCTCAAGACTTTTTTGTGGGATTCTCCCATTTATTATAATGTATAGAGGTTATGAAGGATCAAGAGAGTTGTAATAATGTTATAAAGGTACACAATCACATAATACCTCTATGAAAAGAAGATATTCATAACTATAGAGAGGATTCTCTTTGGTTGTCGGTATTTCAAGCATTTTCAATCGAACCAATGGATTTTGATTGGAGATGGAAACTTTCTGATACTCATCAGCTGATGTACGCAAGGTCACTACAGACTTACTGTAGGGTAGATTAGACCCGAACATAGATGTATGTGACATGTTATGTTGCGGTCTCAGATGTTATTTATGGTCAAGTATCATAATTAGTAGTGGAAACAAATATGAAAAGACAGGATGAGAGGACACAGATTTCTAAGCTCTATATTGAACATGTTGGCTAGTCTCAGTTGAATTCCTCAACTGGCTTGATGTGTGGGCCTATGAATTCCAATGATCTATATATCCTTAGCTATATTGATGATGATAATGGAAAGAGGTAGTCTTAGGACTCTCTTTATACCCTTCATCATCATGGATAATATAAGGATCAACTAACTCGATGATATTCACATAGGCATACCCCTAATCATCTTCAGAGGAATTTTTCAAAAATGGGTGTAATCTATGGGTGATTCTCATCTGTGGAGGCATGAAATCACTAGGACAGTGGGATGGAATTGGTGCATCAATAGTATTTTTCATTCCAATGTGTTGTCTATTCCCACTCTTCTAAGAGGTGGAAGACTCCAACATGGATGCTGATGCTGTGTCAATTGGGAAAGGTGAAATAACTTCATAAGGTTTGAGTAGATTCATACGAGCATAAATGACACCATCAGTGTGGGAGACTCCTCTATGAGCCAACCATTCATCATACATCTGAGTCCTGTGGCTGGAGGCCAACATCTATTCTCCTTCAGTGTTAATGTTTGACTTTACAATGATTCATGCCACCTGTGTCGGGGTAGGGCCCAAACTAGCTACAGTGTTACCTACCTTTTCCTTAAGGCAGTCCTTGAATTCCTAGAATTTCATGATTATATGACCGAGTATCCTATGATAATGGTTTTAGTAAGGGATATCTAAGAGATCAGTGATATCAGCCTCTTAGTGTTTCCTCAACTCTAGAACCATAAAAATTCCTACCACTAGGGAACAATAGAGAAAACCTAGAAACTGATTCTCAATTAATTAGTAAGTCTTATTTCTCCTATCTAAGAAGGTATCATTGGTAGCCTAGCATAGATGGTGGGATGAATCCTCATGTGTCTCTAGGGAATGATTCACTCACCTATGTGGTAGTGGTTCATTACACGGTGTTACCTACAAATATGAAATTTGGACTTTCTGATCCCGAGGATGGGCCAGCAGCTATTTACCTTAGTGAGGATATAGATGAGGATATACTGGTATCAAATGTATTGGTCTAAGGGACACTATCTATGCATCTACATAAATATATTCATTGGATTCACTTATTATAGGCGTTAGAGGAGACAATGGACCTTCCTACTTAGCTTGTTACAGGGCTTCTCCTAGGATGTTGGCCCTATTAGTAAAATCCCATAAACCCTTGGGATGTTATGAGTGATGAAAGATAGATCCAAATCATTCCTAACATTCCCCACATATATTTTCAATTTCATCATTTGAGTTAGTGTAATATGTAGAAAATATGTGACCCCTGTCCACCTGGAGCCAAATTCTATGATGCACTCAACGAGCCTTTGGATGCACTTGAAGAGGTCTAAAAATCAAGTATTCTGAGTGGTGGAGCTGAACACATAGAGAAACCACTAGTAAATATTTTCACAACCATTAATGGACCCGATGGGTAGCTGGTTGTACTAGATGAATGATGGCCCTTCCAATGTCTGCAAAAAACATCGATGAATGGTAAACTTATACTGCTCGGGTGTCCCCAACATCGGTCCTTACCTTGAGATGAAGTGGGCTAGTTTATATATAAATCTTCCCATTGCATTTAAGGAGATGAAGGTTTCATTACCATAACATAGGAGGGGGGTGCTTTCATGTTATCCACCCATGCCGAATAATGGTTTCCATTTGGTGGTATTTCCACCTTTCACATATCAAGGATCTCAAGATGAGTACTATGTGTAACTACCATATATTCTTGTCGGGGGTCCTGTTTTGATAAGGATTCTTGACTACAAAATTGTTGGAAATCTCATAAACATCATATGCCTGCTCAGTGGCTCATAGTGCAGCTGGTGAAGTGGCTGGTGGAACATCCTATGGATTGGCTCAATCCAGATCTTGAGGAGTTTTATCATGCTCCTAATATTTATTTTATAACTCATATCATGCACGATTTTCATAGATTCTATTCTCAACCCTTTTGGGATGCATTATATTTTTTATATTGATGGGTAAACTAGATGAGGAACTATGGATTCACTTAATGACCTAGTGGAGGAGGGACATGAAGGGGTTAAGTATCACTGTAATCTAAGAACTTCTCTTAAAGGGACTAAGTAAGGAGCTCATCAGTGGGTCTCTTTTTATTTACAATCCACTAGAGCAATTTGGTCATGGTGAGAATAATATTTTCTTATTTCTCTACATCAAATAGTTCATGTGGTTTGGAAGTCCCAATCTTACAATTACCCCTATTTTTGTTGTTATCAATGGGAAATTTTATGGAGGGTTATCTTAGCCTATGTGTGTGCATTTTTCCACTGGATTATACAATGCCACATGGATAGGGTTATCTCTATCATATCCCATATATGTATCATAATATCTATTTATTTTAGGGAAAACCATTTTCATTGTGAATGTTTCTGAAGGAATATCATCGACCCCACTAGTCATTCTAGTTCATCACTTGATAGGAATCTAGTATAGAGTAGTGTACTTACCCCAACTATAGATATTCACATGTGGAGATGCTTCTTCAATGATTATATAGAGCACTGTGAATATTTGAATGGATATATGTTGAAGGGTCTAGTGGTAACTAGGGAAAGCTGGATGATGTGCCACTGGAATTGATACCAACTCATTCATATAAAATTTCATGTTGATGTCATTGAAAAGCCCCTAAATCCTTAGGTAGATAACATTATGGTTGTGGTGGTGTAAATATGATGCCAAGATAGTCTGATGAAAGAACTAAATATCATCCCGAATGAGGACCTATGAAATGTTGAATTCATTAACAATAATTGTCCAAAACATCCCAGACAATTGCTCTACAATGTGTGTCAACCAAAAGATTCCCTGTTTGGATGTGGAACCAGACTCTTGGCTACCAATGCTTTAATCAGTGTAGTATGAGGAACTAGAAATGGAATGGATTTCCACCATTGTGGAAGTAGACTGGCTAGTGGAGATAATAATGCATGCACTGACTGGTCAGTAAATATTTGTTCGTCTCCTCGTTGTAGTGTAGACTGAATCATCACATCTCTATAGCATGGTGTTACAATGCCTACATTTTTTGGTAGGGTAGAGGTAGTCATCTTAAGATCCATAGGGTTTCGTGATATATTATATCCTATAATTATTCTATGTGATATCATGTAAAGGTAGAGAATGAAGCTGGTGATGATAAAGATGACTACATCGTGACTCCATGAAAGGGATCTAATTCTTCTTCATCCTGCAAATAACTGTGAAGGGATTCTGAGATCTTGTGAACATCACCATCCACATGATGAATCTCTACTACTGCAATCCCTTCCTAGACTCTCATTTCAATGATTGGAGTATGGAACCATCATCAAGTCAAATTAAGTGTCA
Source organism: Viscum album (assembly GCA_963277665.1). Taxonomy (NCBI): domain Eukaryota; kingdom Viridiplantae; phylum Streptophyta; class Magnoliopsida; order Santalales; family Viscaceae; genus Viscum; species Viscum album. The sequence continues at coordinate 2,109,500,170 of OY728119.1, read as the reverse complement.
AAATTGGATAAGAAAATATGATCGACCATGACATAGAACATCACATAATTTTTCCTTTAGCAGTGACGGTTCTCCCTTATCCCCCGATATGGATCATTAGGGCATGGAAATTATTTGGAATTTGGAGTACCTTTGTGTTTTGCGTTGATTATGTGGGGAGGACATCTTTTTTTATTTTTTGAGATATGGGGAGGACCTCTATCTCATTTTTCCCTATATAGGGGAATACCTTCACTCTAGATGCGGGCGGTATAAGGAGGACTATAATGAAAATGTATATTGATGTATTTAGGAGGACCTTCATGCAAATGGAAATTCACTAATCTAGAAGGACCTCTTTTTGAGTCTCTATGAATATGGGGAGGGCCCCTATGCTGGTTGTTGGTGGAGTGGGGAGGACCATCCCATTGGTGAGATGTTGTTCGAGGAGAACCTTGGCGTATATCAAATGAGACATATGGAGGAAATCAATGTTTAAAAACATGTATATGTAGAGGAAATCCCCACTTATTTATTAACTTTTGGGGAGGACCTCCGTGGTGGTGATTAATAGAGTAAGAAGGGACTCCACTTACTCTGGTGGGAATATGGGGAGTACCTCCATTTTGGCGGCCTATGATATGGGGAGTACCTTAGTGTTGGTTAATAGTGATAGAAATAGGGGGACATTATTACTGATCATTGATGAAGTGAGGGGGGGGGGTATTTTCATTGATCACTGTTAGAGTGGGGAGGACCTCCTTTTGAGCTCCTAGTGATATGAGGAGAACAACTATGCTGACGATTGAGGGAGTGGGGGAGACCTCCACTCAGGTTGTTTATGGTATGTGGATGACCTCCGTACTGACTGGTGATGATGTGTGGATGGATTTCTCTTGGACGGTTTATGACATGGGGAGGTCCTCTATATCTGGAACTAGAGGCATGGGGAGGACCTTCATATTGGTTGTCAATGATTTGTTGAGGACAAATTATTTTTCAATGATGGGAACATGGGGTGGGCCTCCATGTTGGGTACATGAGTGGGGAAGACCTCCACTCTATCTAGAAATGGTTGGGGAGGCACTCTTTATTGGATTTCATCATCAAGAGTTGGCCCGTGTTGACTATTGGTGGTGGAAATGATTGATAGTGTCTACCTGACCCACATGTGGGATGGCTAAGGTCATGATTCTTATCAGTCCTTGATGGGTAACTACTCTATAGTGGCATGGATCTAGTGGAACACACTCATTGTGTAATGTGCCATAACAGACATTGAAGATAATACCTTCTGATGTGAATATTCTTAAGATTCATCCCAACATTGGAGTTAGTTCATCTAGACTAGGTTCGACAGATTAGATGTGTAAACCACTTATTCATTAACCCAAGGGGTAAGACATTGGTGGAGTTAACAAGGCCTATTTTGAGCTCTCTTTGTTCGATCGTTGGTGGTAGTCTTTGATGGGATTACCTGAGTGTCCCCTACCTCTTTGGTATAGTGGTGAGTGTTATTAGAGTGCTTTGGGGAGATTTTTCCAGAGTTATTAGTCTTTGGAGAGGGGATAAGTGGCTATCTATGATACCCTAGGGGGTGGAGGTGCTCAAGAGACATAGAAGCCTCCAAGTCATTGAAGGCCATGTACCTCATACAAATGACCCCTCCTGCTCATACTAGAAAACAAGGATGTCTATCACCCTCTATTGGGTGATTTTTGATGGTGAGATTGGGTGTGTCCACCCCAAATCCATAGTTGTGGATTAAGCCTTCACACAAATGGAGTTTAGTGGATTTGCAACATTAATGTTTCTCCAACCCTAGAACAGTAGGATGTGGGATGATTTGTAACGACCTGAACATTCATGAATAAAATTACCTTTCTTTTATTTAATAAAATGTATTATGGTTATGGAAAAAAAGAACTTTTTTATTTGGGTTTAAATGAGTGATAAGTATCATTACCATTGATAATATAGCTATTGAACATTGATCGCATGACTGATATAAATTTAATGTTTTTTAAAAAGAATCCTTTTGACACAAAAAAGGAGAGGATGTCTGCATCTAGTAGACTCGAACCATACTAAGTTCATTTTTTGATGCTTGTAAAGTAGGTTACATCACTGGGCTTCACTATTGACCAATCCCAAGCCGAGATTCAATACTTTTTTCTTGAACAGAATAACCTATGACTAATGTGGAAGTTAATAGAGATTACCACTTGAACAATGTTATATGATCTGCCTCAAGAGTACGTCACCATCGCGCACCATACCCTTAGGTCATATGAGGTTATTATAAGTGTATATATAATAAAGAATAGGTTACTTTTTTGTAATCCAATTTATAAATAAAAGTCTTATTCCATGAATTCCTATATGAGAATAATTTTTCTTAAAAATATAATGGATTAGATAAATTGATTTTTAGGTAAAATGGTAATTTTTAGAAATATATAAATTATCATATTAAACTATGGTTTTATTAATATTGTTATTCTAACAGTGTTATAAAAACACTCCTTTTAATTATAAGTGGTTATTATATTTCTTATTTTTTTAGTCTATAATTGATAAAGTATTCTGTTTGATAAGAATTATAATTTCATTAGATAAACCGGAAATTGTATTTATTAATTAAAGAATTTATTTTGATCAATTAATGAATTTTTAGAATAAATAAAATGTTAATATTATAAATTTTTTATAACTTATCATATAATTTTTATGTATTCAAATGTTATTTTTATTAACATTTGGAAACTGCTTTTGTCAAAAATGATCAATCTAAAATAAATGAATGTTTTCATTTTAATAGTGAAAATTCACATATTTAGAAAATTATTTAGATAAAATGAATATTATTTTTGGAATCATGTCTTTTAAATTATCAAATGTGGAGTTTTTTATAATTTTTTTTGAGACAATCGATTTTTTTGGGTAATAAATAAATTCCGAATAAATATATTATGTGTTTTATGACATCATAATGACCAAATAGTGATGTAATAAAATACTATAAAATGGTAATTCTGAAAATATATAACTTTCCATTTAAATAATTTGGTTTTTGAATTTTTCATTATTTTTATAATTCCTTAGTGGACCCTCCAAGACTTATAAAATATTTTAACATTTTAAAATGTTTTCCTTGAGAGTGTGGCTCACATCCACATAAGCAAGCCTATTATTTTAATAATTTTTTCTATTTTCCATATAAAATAATTTTTTCCACTCCCATTGGGAAAAAACCATTGGCACAAACCCTGGGGTGGTTTGTGGTTTTGAATATTTAATTATAGATTTTCCAAAACTAATGTTTAGGAAATTTTGACGAATTCCCCTCTCGTTTCCTATATTAACCCTCCAAATATCCCACATCTACTAAATACAAATCCTTTTAACACATCACTAATTTTCCCTCTTATCTATATAATCCTCCCAATTTTCCCCAATCTCTCATGAATCTCCTACTCAAGATTTTTGAGTCACTGACTCAAGTAAGCGAGCGTCACGTTCCACTTCTCCTTTCTAATTCAAGTATCATATTTGAATGTAGTTCTTGTAAATTAGAACATTTATAATGTCCTTATTTTATAATAATTATATTATTTTCCATTTCATGTTATTTTAATTATTTATTATTTATCCCCCTTAATTTTGACTGCAACCTAAGCTATTACCATGCCGAATTTTGGTAAGGTATTTCTTCATTTCTCATTTTGACCATGTTTATTTATGTTGATATACCCTTTTATTTATCAATAAAAAATGCTGGGTTATGATTTCACACCTACCCCATACTTCCCTCATTATGTTTTAATTATGAGAGACCTCTTTCTATCTCATTAAATTGTCCCATGTACACCGGTTTCCTTGCTGAAATTTCTTAATAGTTATTACATTTCTCCTATTTTTTCATGTTTTTTTATTATGTCACACCCTCTATTTAAAAATTTAATGTGTCAGGAAATGTATCTATATCACCCCCTTATTTTCCATTTCATGTAAATATGAATAGATACCCCTTTCCTTCCCGTCAACAATTTTTTATGAATTTTTATGTCACACTCTTTTGCTACAGAAATTGCACTGTGGGTTTCCAAGAAAAAATCATTTTGTAGTGAATTCAATACCCATTTTTTATCATGGGTATTCACCTTTATGCATATATACATATTTAATGATACATACATGTATTTATTCCACATTCCATAATCATGGAATAACTTATGATGTTTAATTATTCCTTGTTATATGATCCATGTTGCACACTTATGTATGAAATGAAATGTTTATAAATAGTGCACCCTAATAGCGCTCCAATTCATTGGGTAATTTTTAGTATCCCGATAAACCAAGTGAAATGATGGATTAACCATTATAATTTAAGTTAAAATAGAGTTTACTCATTCTAATTCGAGTGCAATGAGGCTTTACTCATGCTAATACATCTAAAATGATCCTTGGATCATGCTAATATCATGTTGTCTATTTAATCTACACATCCATGTTACGATAATCATGCTATATCATGCCATTATGTTCATGTTTCTCTCATGATCTATTTATAGTCCTATTTCCTAAAATGTATTTTATTATTCATGTTATGCCTTTTTTAATCCCTTACTGGGCTTTATAGCTTACCATTTTCTTATGTATGTCCTCAGGTTATCCCATGAAATTCTATGTATGATGAAATGTTGTGGTCATGTAAATAATTTTTCAGAAAAGATATTGTATTTTATGTATTAATTTGTCACATAATGTTCTTAATTTCCCATGTTACTAGACCTATCAATCCTCATAGTTTTTTAAGTGAATGTTTATGTAATAAATCATGTATAGGTGTGTAATTAAGAGAAGGGTTGTTATAGTTTGTATCAGAGGATATGTTTAGTTACTTTTGGGATTAGGATTAAAAAACCCTAGTAAATGACATATTTTTAAGTATATGTATAATAAAAACATCCCTATATTTTGGTGAGTATAGATTAAGTGGTTTATGAAGAAAATACATCACTTTCTGGACACGAACATGTTGAGGTGGATCTGGCACAAATGTATCTCGGGGTAAAACCTGAAAACACCACTTTGATCTAGACTCAAACTGGAACTATTTCACAACAATGTGACTTAATTCACTCTTTGTTCGACACTCCCAAGGGATATTCTATGATAAATTCATAATCATAGTATGAACTATTATTAAGGGGAAACCATTATCCAAATAATATATACTGGGATGTAGATCGTGGATAACATAGATTGAAACCTTTAAATTCAAAATTAAAGGAAATAAAGGTAAATAAATAAGATATTACTTTTTTTCATTGGATTAACCTCAATTTGTAACCCCTAACATTCATTTTATTCCAACTAATAGCCTATAATAGGATGACTCGTGCTAAAAATAGATGAGAAGATCAATGTGATGATTGTTCTAATGAGATGCTCAATCTGATGGGAGTGGGAATCACAAAATTTGTCAAGATACTCTCTTAGTTGAAACCCTTTTTGAATAAAAAATGGGTCAAGAGGAATTTCCAATTCCCACTCCCAAGAAATAACAAGCCACAATCGAGAGTTTCATGAGACAAAGGCCTCATACTTTTAAAGGATCATCTGATCCCTCAATCGCTGAACAATGTATCAAAACCATTGAAAAGATCTTCCCCATTCATTAATGTTACAAAGAAGTGAAGGTTATTCTAGCTGCATATTTTATGGAGGAAAGAGCTAATCAATTATAGACACTGATCCAATATATGAACCCTAAGGAAGAGATCAACACATTGGAATGAAATGATATTTGGAAAAAGTTTTTTGGTAAATATTTTCCTCATACCATCTAACATAAGAGGTAAATGTAATTTCTTCCCCTCAAGGAAAAAGATGAATAATCCATTAGATCTTATTAGGAAAATATAAAATGTCTTTCCTAATATGCCCTTGGCGTTTTCGTTAACCCCGAATGCATGGTTGATCACTTCTTTGGTGGGACAAAACCCAGCCTAGAGAAATACAAGAGATCCATGAATTTGATTGCTATGAGGAAATTATCTAATGTGCCCTCTAAGTAAAAATACAAATCAATGAATCTCAGGGGTATCATGTGGATACGAAGTGAAAAGCGACTTTAATTATGTTGGTTCGATGGATAAATCCAATGATTCTAATAGATTCCCGCACCCCACATTCCAAATGTTTGGAAAGAAGCACCATGGAAATTTCATGGAGGTGATGAAAAAATGTTTTAGGTTTGGAAGAGAATGGATCATTGCCATAAATTTCTGAAAAGAAAAATTGCTATTATGAAAGAGGAGAGGAACACTTCATTTGACCCTCAATGCACTATTCATTACGTCAACTGTAAGTAACCAAAGAACTTTTCAAACTAGTTCCCTAAGCCAATGGTTTTTGGAGGCAACCAACTACCTACAAGGTAGAAAGGGAGAGATCATTCCATTGACACCATGGAAGAAAATCCTGACAAAAAAATCGAGGATAGGTACACTAGTTATTCATTCAATAATAGAGAATGTAGTTTTTTATTCTGGTTCTAATCATTCTTTTATATCACTATAGTTTAGTAGAACAATCTCATCACCACCAAAAATCATGGAAGTAGAGATATCAGTGAGAATGAAAAATGGGGAAATTATTGAGTCTGATGAATATAACTCCTCCCCAATCACAATTTTTGGTTTTAACATCTCAGAGAACATCGTCATACTCACTATGGTGGAATTTTAGGCAATTATTAACATGGTTTGTCTTTCCTTATATGGAGTAAACATAAATTTCCATGAGAGGGTAATCACACTCTATATGGAGAATTGACCCCTAATTCTGTACAAGTGCAAGGAGGAGGATGAATATTATTTATCACTATCATTTCAAGTGATGATATTACTGCCCTATGACAACACATATCATGCTTAAATTGTTGAGTCTAAGGATGGAACCATGCTATAATACATTCCTATTGTGATGGAATTCACTGAAGTATTTCCAAATAAATTTCATAGTCTTCCTCCTAGAATACATATTGAATTCTCAAGAGATCTTATACCTGGGGAATTCCCAATATCCAAGTCTCCATAGAGAATACCTATTGTAGAGCTTGATGAGGTAAAGAAATCACTAAATAATAATTTAGATAAAGGGATTATATTCCCATGTGCTCCACCCTGGGTGGCACCAATCCTCTTTATCAAGAATGTGGACTGGTTAATGAACCATTTCATTGAATATCATTAGATCAACAAAATCATGATGAAGAACACATATCATCTACCACAAATTGATGACTTGTTAAATTAGCTACATGTAGAACAATACTTCTCCATGGTGGATCTATGGTCGGGATACTTCCAAGTATGGTTGATCAAGGAGGATATCTCAAATATTTTATTTTCATACAAGTTACGGGAACTATAAATTCATAGTAATGCCTTTCATACTCACTAATTCTCCATAAATCTTCATGGACTTGATTAATACTGTGTTTATAGATTACCTCAGAAAATTTGTGGTAGTCTTTATAGATGATATTCTAATACACTCCAGATCCAAGGTGGAGCATGAGGAGAATCTATGTTTTATAATAGAGACCATGCAATAGGATAATATCTATGAAATGTACAAAATTTGTGAGTTCTAGTTGAAGGATGTATCATTATTGGGTCATATCATCACAATAAATTAGATATTTGTGGATCCCATGAGGAAAACTGTAATTGAGGGATGGAAGAGGAAATCATCTATGACAGATATACCTAGATTCCTTGGGTTAGATGGTTATTATCCTTAATTTTTGAGAATGTTTTCATTATTTTTAAACCCTCTTAATAAGATAACACCAAAGGGCGTCAAGTTTTCTAGGAGTGATGAATGTGAAGATAACTTCAAGGAGTTGAAAAATAGGCTTATAATTGCGCCCATGCTCACACTACCCACAAGTGGATATATTTTTGTGGTATTCAGTGATTCATCAAAGAAGTTACTAGGGTATGAGTTGATGAATAATAAAAAAGTTATTGCATATGATTTAACAAAATTGAATGGTCATCAGAAAAACTACCCAACAAAAGATTTGGAGTTGGATGTAGTAATCTAATCTTAAAAAATTTGGAGAAATTTTCTTTAAAGATGCTAAAAAGTACGTTTTGGGAATTTAGAAGAATGGGGAATGTATTTGAAAAGGTAAATCCTCAGAGTTTAATGTTAATGAAGATATAATTGGGAGAATTGGTTCTAGACTATGTGTTCCATCATGGATTGAGTTAAATAATTATGTTTTGGATGATGCACATGGTTAGAATTTCACAATTCACCAAGGAAACACAATGATGTATCAAGATCATCGATAGAATTATTGGTGTGATAAAATAAAGATGGAGATCACTTAATATACATCAAAGTACATGATATATCAGAAATTGAAGGAAAATAGGTATAATTCTAAGGGGATGATGCAATAATTAACCATACCCACATGGATGATGGAACACATCACCATAGACTTTGTCACTGAACTTACAAAGACATCTAAAGAAAAAAAATTCTTTTTGTGTTGTTGTGGATCATCTTACAAAGACTGTACACTTCATTGAAATTTGGGAGGATTTCACATTGGATCAACCAGCATGGATATACATCAGATAAGTGGAATGGATGCATAGGGTACAACTATACATTATCTCCGATCGAGATCCATGATTCACCACTATGTTCTACAAGAGTCTCCAACATGAATTGAATAATGAGATTAACATTAATACAACTTATCATCCTCAAATTGATATCTAATATAATTAGACTATCTAAACACCTGAGGAAATGTTTATAGCATGATCAATGGACTTCAAACGAGGATGCGATCAACATCTTCATCAGGTCAAGTTCTCCTACAATAATAGTTTCCACTAAAGCATCCAAATGGCTATTTATGAATCCCTTTATCGGTAGATGTGTTGAACACTGACATGTTGGGATGAAGTTTGAGAGAGAAAACACCAAGGTCCAGAAATAGTCACGGGAATGGTGGATAATGATAAGACCATCCAGTAGCACAATGATTTTTCTCAATCTCGACAAAATAGAAAAGCTAACAATCATTGACTAGACCTAGAGTTTGTTGTTGGAGACACGGTATTCCTCCTCATATCACCATGGAAGAGAGTTATGAGATTTAGGAATAAGGTAAAACTTATTCCAAGGTACATCAGCCCTTTTCTGATCCTTGGTCATATTGGAGTAGTGTCCTATTGACTACCTCTCCCACCAAACATGTCTCAAGTACATTACTTATTACATGTATCACTCTTGAGGAAGTACATACCTAACCCATCACTTGAACTCAATCCAGAGGTGCTACCATTGGAGAATGATCTCTCCAATAATGAGAATCCAGTGTAGATATTGGATTGTAGGGAGAAAGTTCTACAAAATAAGGCAATTCCCCTTGTCTAATTGTTAATGAGAAACCCAAAGTTTGAAAAAGTATTGTGGGGACCAGAGGAAGTTATAATGTGGAGTTTTACACAACTTATTTAGTGTGGGGAAAAATAAAATTCGGGGGAAAAATTTCTAAAGGGGGAAATCATTTAATGACCCAAACATTCATGAATAAAATTCCATTTATTTTATATAATTAAATGTCTTATGGACATAGAAAACTCATGAATTTTTTTATTTGTGATTAAATGACTATTAAGTATAATTACCGTTGATAATATAGTCATTGAACAGTTACCACACGACTAATATAAATTTAAGGTCTTCAAAAAGAATCATTTCGACACATATAAAAGAGAGGATGAACTCATTATGCAGACTCGAGTCATAAAAAGATCATTTGTCTATGCTTGGAAAGGAGGTAGTTCACTAGGATTTGATCTTGAAGATGACCAAGTTGAGCTTCAACATGTTAACATTGAATGGAATCGCCTATGGTAGAAGTGGAATATAATAGAGGTTACCACCCGAGCAATTTTATCGGTGCTTCCCCAAGAGTCTGTCACCATAAAACACTTTACCCTTAGGTCTTATGCTGGTGTTATAAGGGGTTATGTTACAAGGAATTAGTTACTTGTTTTGTAATCAATTTTATTTAAAAGGTCTTATTCCATCAACTCCTATATAAGAATAGTATTTCTTAAAAATATAATAAATTAGAAAAATTGACTTTTCATGTAAAATGGCACTTTTTAGGAATATATAATCTATTATATTAAACTGATTATTTATTAATATTGTTATTATAGAGTTATAGGAAAAATCCTTTTAATTGTAACCGATGATTATATTCCTTATTGTTTTTTTCTCTATAAATGATTACATATTCAGTTTGATAAGAATAATTTTTTCATACGATAAAACTGAAATTGTATTTTTTTAATTAATTATTTTATTTTAATGAATTAATTAATTTTCAGAATAAATAAAATATTATTATTACAAATTTTTTATAAATAATCATTTAATTTTTATGAAGACAAATGTAATTTAATTAAGGTTAGGAATCTGTTTTTGTCAAAACCCATCAATCTTCAATAACTGACGGTTTTTTAAAGGTGAAAATTCACATATTTATAAAATTATTTAGATAAAATGAATATTAATTTTTAAATAAGGATATAAAAATTATCCAATTGTGGATTTATCATAAATTTCTAATACAATTGAAATTTTGTGTAAAAATTAAATACTGTATAAATATATAATTTGTTTTATGACATCATAATGACCCAATAGTGATGTAATAAAATAATATAAAATGGGGATTCAAAAAATATATGTTTTTATATTAAAATAATGTGATTTTAGATTTTTTTATTAATTTTATAATTCCCTAGTGGACCCTCAAATACTTATAAAATATTTTAAAATTTTAAAATGATTTCCTTAACAGTGTGACTCACCTCCACATAAGCATGCCTAATATTTTAATGACATAGGCCATTGTACTTATAAAATAATGAATTATAGTCCCCTTTAAAAAAAACCCATTGGAATAAACCATTGGATGGTTTTTGGTTTTGAATATTTTATTATATAGGTTCCAAAACCAAATTTTGTGGATTATTAATGAATTCCCCTCTCATTTCATATATAAACACACCCATGATCCCACTTCTCTTAACTCAAAATCCTTGTAACACGTCCCTAATCTTCACAAATATCTATAGAATCCTCACACGGTGCCACAATACCTCATGAAGCCCCTCCTCAAGCTCTTGTAGTTTCACACTAATGTAAGGGATCCTCACTTTCTTCTCCTCATTTCAAATTCACACATTTTATTTGAAAGTAGATCTTGTTAATATGAATGATTAATATTTAATTATTTTATAATCATTCTATTACTGTCTATTTTATGTTATTTGAATGAGAGATTATTTATCCCCCCATCATTTTGACCCTAACCTAAGCCGTTATCATGCCTAATTTTCATGAGGGATTTCTTCCTTTCTCATTTTTTCCTTGATTCTTTATGTGGATATGGAATTTTTTTTCAATTAAAAAAGTTGGGGTATGATTTCTCACCTCCCCCATACACACCTTTTTATATTTTAATGGTGAGAAAACTCTATATATCTCATTAATCCCTCCAATTTACACCTGTTCACAAGCCAAAATTTCATAGTAGTTATTCTGTTTCTCCAATTTCATCAAGTATCTTTATTATGTAACACCCTCTATTTAAAAAACTCTATGTGTAGGGACATTTGTCTATACGATGCCATTAATTTCCATTTCATGTAAATAGGATGAGATATCCCTTTATCTCTCATCAACCATTTTTTATTAATTTTTATGTCACATTGTTTTGCTGCCGAAATGGCACCGTGATTTTCCATACTGAATTCATTATATAGTGAATACCATACCCATTTCCCAATCAAGGGTATTCACCATTATGAAAATATTCATATTGAATGGTACATACATGGTTGTATTCTATATTCCTTAATCATGGAATAACTTATAATGTTGAATGATTCCATTTTATATGATCCATGTAGCACATTTATGCATGAAATTAACTGATTATAAAGGGTGGGCCCTGATAGCACTCCAATTCATTGGGTAATGTTTAGTATCTGGATACACCATGTGCAATGAGGGTTTAACTATGTTATTAATGTTCACTAAGGATTTAATCGTGCTAATTCAACTACAATGAGGGTTTACTCATGCTAATCTTGGTGCAATGTGCCTTGGCTCATGCTAATATCATGTTGTTTGTTGTTTTCTCATTTCCATGTAATGATCATCATATTATATCATGCCTTTTTTTATTTTTCCTCACGCTCCATTGATATATATAATTCAAAACATGTATTTTATTCTTCATGTTATGCCCTGTTTACTCTCATTGGGGGCTTTAGAGGTCACCCTTTTCTTATGTATGTCCTCTGGTTATCCCATGAAATGGTAAGTATGAAGGAATGTTGTGGTCATGTAAATGAATTTTTATAAAAATAAGTTGTATTTTATGTCTTAATTTTTCATGTAATGTTCCTAATATATGATTTAATTAGACATATTGATCCTCATTGTTTCTTTAAGTGCAAGTTTATTTAATAAATCATGTTTAATTGTTTAATAAAGGACAAGGTTGTTATAATTGGTATTAGAGGATATTTTTAGTTATTTTTGGGATTAGGATTAGAAAAAAATAGTGAAGGACTAAGGGATAGGTATATTTTTTATAAAACAATACCTAAATTTTGGTGATATAGAGTAAGTGGTTTATCAAGAAAATAACTACCTGGCTGGATACAAAAAAGTATAGGTGGCTATGGCCCAGATGCATCATTGGGTAAAAAATGATATCACCACATTGAGTGAGACTCGGATGGTAACTGGTGAAAGAAAATGGGCCTTGTTTCCCAGTTGGTTTGACATTCCTAGGGGATATTCTTTGATAAATTCATAAGCTTAGTATAAACCATTATTAAGGGGGGAATTCCCCTATGAATAAATGTTGGGAGGTAGACCATGGATAACATAGATTGAAGCATATAAATTCATATGTTTAGGAAATAAATGTAATTTAAAAGATATCCCTTTTGGTCATTGTATTACCCTTTATGTGTTACCCATGACATTCCTTTTATTCCATCCACTGGCCGGTAATAGGAGGACTCAGGCTAACTACCGATGCAAAGATCATTGTGATGATTATTCTTATGAGATGTCCAATCTGATGGGAGTGGGAATAATAAATTTTTTCACGATACTATCACATTTAACTCATGTTTTGAATAGAAACATGGGTCAAGAGTAATGTCCAACCCCCCTAAGGAAGTAAAAGACACAATCCGGAGCCTCATGAGACAAAGACCTCCTACTTTTAATGGATATTTTGATCCCTCAATTTGAAAACAATGGATCATCTACATTGAATAGATCTTCTCCATACATCAATATTATTAAGAAGAGAAGGTTCTTCTGGATACTTATCGTATGGAGGGATAATCTGATCAGTAGAGGGAAATGGTCAAAAATATAATGCCTGAGTAAGAGATCTAGGCATTGGAATAGATGGATTTCCAAAAAATGTTTTTCATAAATACTCTCTTTACACCCTCTAACATAAGAAGGAATGGGAAATCCATGACCTCTGGAAAAAAAGATGAAGAATCCCTCAGGTAATACGAGGAAAACTTCACCAGGCATGCATGATATTCCACAAGCTTTGTTCTTGGCCCTGAATTCAAGGTTGACCACTTATTTGGTGGGATAAAACCTAGCCTGTTTAAATCCCTAGCGATCCATGACTTCAATAGATATGAGGAAATTTTTTAGGTCCTGTCAACGTAGAAATTGAGATCTGTGATTCTTAGGGGTATCATGGGGATATTATGAGGGTAGTGGATTTTAATTTTGGTGGTTCTATAGATAAATACAACGTCACTATGAAATTACAACACCCCACATTCCAAAGTAGTTGAAAGAATAATGCATGATATTTAATGAAGGGGAAATGGTTTAGGTGTCGATGAGAAGGGAACCCTTCCATTGATTGTTGAAAAGAAAACCCACTGCTATGACAGAGGATAGGAACACTCTATTTGACCCTCAATGCATTTTTCATTACTACAACTACAAATAATGATGGAACTCTTCCAAATGATTTCCTATGCATTGGGTTTTTTGAGACAACCAAAAAACTCCAAGGTACCTAGGGGGAGATTTTTCCACAACTACTTCTGAAGAAAATTCCGACAAAAAAGAGGTGATATGTTACCTAGTAATTCATTCAAGAATATCAAACATATTTTTGTATTCTAGTTGTACACATTCTTTTATATCTCTATAGTTCATTAGAACAATACCAACAACACCACAAATCATGTATGTAGAGATGTAAGTGAGAACTAAAAATGGGAAAATTATTATATCCAATAATAAAAACTAATCCCCTATCATAATTTGTGGAATTAACTTCCCATAAAACCTGATCAGAGTCCCTCTAGTGGTATTTGATGAAATTCATGGCTTGGATTGTAATCCCCTATATAGAACCAAAACAAATTTCCGTGAGTGGGAAATCACACTCCATATGGAGAATCAGTCCCTGATTATGTAGATGTGAAAGGAGGTGGAGGAATCATCTATAGCACCATCATCTCAATCATGGAAATTACAGCCAATTAGCATTTTTATAGTGAATTTATGATTGACTCTATGGAAGGAACCATCCTTGAAGACATTCCCCTTATGATGGAATTCACAAAAAATTTTCTCGAAGAATTTCCTGGTCTTCCTCCTAGAAGAGATGTTGAATTCTTGATTGATATTATACCTGAGGCATTTCCAATAACCAAGACTCTATATAGAATGGATATTGTGGAGCTTGAGGAGTTAAAGAAACAACTACAGAAGAATCTGGAAAAAGGTTTTATATGCCTTGGTGCTTCAAAATGTGGTTCACCAGTCCTCTTTATCAAAAAGAAGGAAGGGTCAATGCTCTTTTGCATTGATTACTTTGTCCTCAAAAAAATCAAGATAAACAACAAGTATCCTCATCCACGAATTTATGAATTGTTCAAATAGCTATGTAGATAAAAATACTTCTCCAAGATGGATCTGAAGTCAGTATATTACCAGGTAAGGTTGATGTAGGAGAATTTCTATTAAAATTGCTTTTCGAACAAGGTACAGGAACTACGAATTCATTGTAATGAACTTAGGACTCACTAATGCTCCATCAATCATCATTGAATTTATGAATAGAGTATTTAGAGATTACCTTGGGAAATTTGTGGTAGACTTTATAGATGATATTCTAATATACCTGAAACCTAGGTGGAGCATTAGAAGAATATGAGAACCGTACTAGAGACTATATTAAAGGACATGCTCTATGAAAGTATAACAAGTGTGAGTTCTCATTGAAGGAGGTCACATTCATGGGTCATATCATCCCAATAAATGGGATATTTTTTGATCCCTCTAAGTCAAATGCAATTAAGGGATGAGTGAATCACACATCTGTTATGGATATCCATAGCTTCCATTGGTTAGCTGGATATTATAACCATTTTGTGAGAAATTTCTCATGATTGTCAAACCCTTTTATCAATAAACTTGGAAGGGATTAATGTTTTCTTTGAGTGATGAATTCAAAGATATCTTCAAGAAGTTGAAAAGGAGGTTTATCACTACACCCGTTCTTACACCTCCCACATGTGGGGAATTTTTGGGGTATTCAGTGATGCTTTGAAGAAGTTCATAGGCATAGTGTTAATGAAAAATGACAAATTCATTGCCTATGCTTCAAGGAAATTGAATGTTCATGAGAAAAAACTATCCAACACATGATCTAGAGTTGGTTGTAGTAATCTACACTTTAAAATTATGGAAAAATTATCTATTTTTGGAGAAGTGTGAAATATATATATCACCAAATCCTCATGTATATATTCAAAATGAAGGAGTTGAACATGAACCAATGAAGATGGTTATAGCAAATCTAAGACTATGAATGCTCAATACATTACCACCTTGGGAAAAAGAACAATATGGTGGATTCTCTATATATAAACGACCCATTGATTCTATCATTAATGAGAATTGAAAAAGATCCAATCATCCTAGATTTTCTAAAGTTGGTCATGAGAATCATAAATAAGGAAAAATCATCAATCCTTTCAAAAATTATTTCCCAACCATATCTTTTGGAATGGTAGAAGGATGCTGAAAATGATGAAGTGGGAATTCCTATGAAAGTGGAAATGATCAAAAAATGGAAATCCATAGAGTTCAATGTTAATGAAGAAGGAATTGTGAGATTTAGGACAAGACTATGTGTTCCGTAATGTCTGGAGTTAATTAATGAACTTTTGGATGATTCACATAGTTAAAATTTCTCTATTCACCTAGGAAACACACTGATGTATCAAGAACTTAGAGAGCATTAATGGTGGGATAAAATGAAGAAGTATATCACTGAGTATACATCAATGTGATTGGTGTGTCATCATGTAAATGATGAGAGGTAGAAGTCAAAGGGGTTGATGCAACCATTACACATACAGTCATGGAAATCAGAAAACATCACCATGGACATTGTCATCGGACTTCAAAAGACATCCAATGGTAACAATTCTATGTAGGTTATTGTGGGTCTTCTTATAATGACTGCACACTTCGTTGCAATTTGATAGGATTTAACATTGGATCAACTAGAATTTACATACATCCGAGAAGTGGTACGGTTGCATGGAGTACCACTATCAATTGTATATGATTGAGATCAAAGATTTACCTCTATGTTCTGGAAGAGTCTCCAACATGATCAGAATAGTGAGATGAACATCAGTACGTCTTATCATCCTCAAAATAATGGACAATATACAAGGACTATCCAAACACTTGAGGAAAAGTTTAGAGCATGCTCTATGGAGTTCAATAGAGGATGGGATCAACATCTTCCTCTGGTTGAGTTCTCTAATAATAACAGTTTCCACTCAGGCATCCAAATGGCTCTTTGTGAAGACCTTTATGGGAAGAGGTGCAGAACACCGCCATTTGAGGATGATGTTAGGAAGAAAAAACTAATTGGTCTATAAATGGTTGAATAAAGGTGGAGAAGGTTATGACCATCCAACAACACATTAAATATTCATAGAGTTGAAAAAACAGCTTGGCTGACAAACATCGATGAGACCTACAGTTTGATGTTAGAGACCCGGTATTCCTCTTCCTATCATCATAGAATAGAGTTATGAGATTTGGGGTGAAGGTAAATTTCAGTCCATGGTGAATCTATTCTGTTTAGATCCTTGATCACATTGGATTTTTGGCCAATCAACTAGCCCTCCCATCGAACATGTTTTTAGTACATGACATATTCCATGTATCACACATGAGAAAATGCATACCTAACCCATCAAATGTACTCAATCTAGAGGTGGTACCATTAGAGAATGACATCTCATATAATGAAAATCCTGCGGAGATCATGGATCATAGTTGAAAAGTTAAACCAAAAAGATAATTCCCCTAGTCAAAGTGTTATGGAGAAACAACAAGTTTGAAGAAGCATCCTGGTGACTAGAGGAATTGATGAGGTGGAGTTAGCCATATATGTTTTAGTGTGGAAAAAATAAATTTCAAGGGAGAAATTTATGAAGGGGGGAATGTTGTAACGAACTAAACATTCAAGAATAAAATACTCTTTCTTTAATTTAATAAAATGTATTATAGATATTGAAAACACATGCACATTTTTTATTTGGGTTTAAATGACTGTTAAATATCATTATTGTTGATAATATCATTTTTGAATAGTAATCACACAACTGATAAAAATTTAGGGTTTTTTAATAGAATCATTTCTACACAGAAAAAGTTCAGGATGACCTCATTTAATAGACTCGAGCTGTACAAAGCGGATTTGTTGGATCTTGGAAAGTAGCTGGAATTAGTGGGCATCACCCATGACCTAGACTAAGCCGAGCATCGACACGTTAAGCTTGAACTGAATAGCCTACGGGAGAAGTGGATGCTAATAGATATTTCCACCTGAGTGATGTTTTCCGAGCCAGCCCAAGTGTATGTAACCCTAACACACCTTACCCTTAGGTATTATACATGTGTTATAAGGGATTATGTAACAAAGAATTAGTTACTTTATATTTATAATACCTTTTATAAATAAAATTATTATTCCATCAATTCCTATATGATAATTGTTTTTCATAAAAGTATAATTAATTAAACAAATTTATTTTTCAAGTAAAATGGTAGTTTGTAGTAATTTATAAGATATTATATTAAAATGTGGTTTTATTAATATTTTTATTATAATAGTGTTATATTAAAAACATTTTACTTATAAGTGGTGATTATATTCCTTATTGTTTTTACTCTATAAATGATTAAGTATTCAGTTTGCTAAGAATTGTATTCGCATATAATAAAAATGAAATTTTATTTTTTTATTAAAGAATTTACTTTGACAAATTATTGAATTTTTTGAAAAAATAAAATATTATTTTTATATAATTTTTAAATGATCATATAATTTTTATGAGGACAAATTTTATTTTCATTAGGGTTTGGAAACTGTTATTGTCAAATCCCGTCAATCTTCAATAAATGATGGATTTTATTTTAAAAGTAAAAATTCACATATTTAGAAAATTATTTAGATAATATGAATATTATTTTTGGAGTAAGGATTTCTAAATTATAAAATAGTGAATTTTTCATAATTTTCACAGACAATTGAATTTTTGGCTCAAAATTAAATACGGTATAAATATATAATGTGTTTTATGACATCAAAATGACCCAATAGTGATGTAATAAAATACTAGAAAACTATTTTTCAGAAAATATATTTTTTACAAATAATATAATGGGATTTTATATTTTTTTATTAATTTTATAATTCCATTGTGGACCCTCAAAGACTTATAAAATATTTTATCATTTTAAAATGATTTCCATGAGAGTGTGACTCACCTCCACATAAGAAAGTCAAATATTTTAATAAGTTAGGACATTTGGCATATAAAATAATGTCTTCCACTCCACTTAGGAAAAAACTTGGTGAAAAAATAATGGTATGGTTTGTGGGTTTGAATATTTAATTATATAGGTTCCTGAACCAAAGTTTGGGAAATATTAAAGAAATACCCGCTCATTTCCTATATAAACCCACCCACGATCCCACTTATCTTAAACAAAAGTCCTTTTAACACGTTCATACTCTACCCTCCTATCTTTATAATCCTCCCATGGTTTCCCAAGCTCCCAAGAAGCCCATCCTCAGGCTCTTGAAGTCACACACTCAAGTAAGGGATCCTCACTTTTCTCTCCTCCTTTCAAATTCTAGCATCTTATTTAAAAGTAGGTCTTGTAAATCAGAATAGTTATAATGTCATTATTTATAATCATTATATTTCCTTAAATTTGATGTTATTGGAATGAGGTATTATTTATCCCCTCTCATTTTGACCCTAACTGAAGCTGTTACCATGCCAAAATTTCGTAAGGGATTTCTTACTTTCTCATTTTATTCTATGTTTTGTTATGTTGATATACCCTTTTTATTTTTCAATTTAAAATGTTGAGGTATGATTTCACACCGCCTCATACTTCGTTCCGTATGTTTTAGTTATGAGATACCTCTTTCTCCCAAATTAATTCCCCCCCCTGTACACCAGTTACCATGACAAAATTTAATATGAGTTCTTCAATTTCTTCTCTTTCTTGAAGTGTCTTTATTATTTTACAATCACTAATTCCCAATTCCATGATTTAGGACAAGTATCTATATGCCCCCATTACTGTCCATTTCATATACATATAATTATATACCCATTTCCACCACATAACCCCTTTTTTTCATTTTTTGTCACACTGTTATGCTGCCGTAATTGCACTGCAATTTTCCAGTCCAAATTCATTTTATAGTGAATACCATACCAATTTATCTATCATGGGTAGTCACCATTATGAACATATACATATTTAATTTTACTTACATGTATGTATTCCACAACCCTTAATCATAGAATAACTTATGATGTTGAATGATTCCCTGGTATATGATCCATGTTGCACAGTTATATATGAAATGAAATGTTTATTAAAGGTGTTCCCTGATAGCGCTCCAATGCATTAGGTAATATTTAGAATCATGATACTCAATGTGAAATGTGGGTTTACCCATGCCAATTCAAGTTGAATGGGGTTTTACTCACGCTACACTACGGGAAAAATGGGTATTTGCGACGGGTTATTTGCGACGGGGATAAATCCCGTCGCAAATAGTCCCGTTAGAAACTTATTTGCGACGGGGGAATTTGCCCGTCGCAAATAAGTAGTTATTTGCGACGGGTTATCTTTCCCCGTCTCAAAAAGACTGGCGCGCTTTGCGCGCCAAATCGCGGGAAAGTTAGTTGCGACAGGTGGTTACCGCCCGTCGCAAATAACCGGCGGCGGTAAAAGCTATTTGCGACGGGAATATACCCCCGTCGCAAAAGGAGATCGCGGGAAAGTTAGTTGCGACGGGCGGTTACCGCCCGTCGCAAATAACCAGCGGCGGTAAAAGCTATTTGCGACGGGAATATACCCCCGTCGCAAATAGTATGCCGGCAGGTCATTATTTGTGACGGGTCCCGTCGCAAATAACTATTTAACCGTTGACCGTAATAAATGAGGGCTAAGGTATTTGCGACGGGCACCGTCGCAAATGATCTAACCTATAAATACCCCACCATCCGTTTTTTTTCATTCATTCTCAAATTCGATCTTCTCCTTCTCTCAAAACACTTTTTTTAGAGTTCAGCGTTTCTTAAGTTTAATTTTTTTTTCCGGAGTTGATATTGAAGTTTTCAACAACGATCAGAGATCAACCTCAGATCAATTTTAAAGGTATTTATGTTCATTTTAATTTAATATTTATTTTAAATGTTTTATTAGTTTCAATTATTCTTAATTAGTTGTAATTTAATTATGTTTACATGGTTTTGTTACTTAATAAATTTAAATTATTAGTATTCATTGTTCATAGTTAATGGTACTTAGGAATAATTAGTAATAATTTCCAATAATTAAGAATAAATGCTAATAATTAGTAATAAATACCAATAATTAGTAATAATTAACAATAATTACCAATAATTAGTAATAATTACCAATAATTACCAATAATTAGTAATAATTACCAATAATTACCAATAATTAGTAATAATTACCAATAATTACCAATAATTTGTAATAATTACGAAAATTACCAATAATTAGTAATAATTTCCAATAATTACCAATAATTAGTAAAAATTTCCAATAATTAGTAATAATTTCCAATAATTACCAATAATTAGTAATAATTAGTAATAATTACTAATAATTACCAATAATTAGTAATAATTACTAATAATTAGCAATAATTAGTAATAATTACCAATAATTAGCAATAATTAGTAATAATTACCAATAATTAGTACTAAATAGTAATAATTAGTAATAATCACCAATAATTAGTAATAATTAGTAATAATTACCAATAATTAGGAATAATTAGTAATAATTATCAATAATTACCAATAATTAGTAATAATTAATAATAATTACCAATAATTCGCAATAATTAGTAATAATTACCAATAATTAGTAATAATTACCAATAATTAGTAATAATTACAAATAATTATCTATAATTAGTAATAATTACCCATAATTATCCATAATTAGTAATAATTACCAATAATTATCCATAATTAGTAATAATTACCAATAATTACCAAGAATTACCAATAATTAGTAATAATTTACTAATTACCAATAATTATCCATAATTAGTAATAATTACCGATAATTACGAATAATTAGTCATAATTTACTAATTACCAATAATTATCCATAATTAGTAATAATTACCAATAATTAGTAATAATTACCAATAATTAGTAATAATTAGAAATAATTACCAATAATTACCATTAGTTAGAAATAATTACCAATAATTATCCATAATTAGTAATAATTACCGATAATTATCCATAATTAGTAATAATTACCAATAATTACCAATAATTATCAATAATTAGTAATAATTGGTCATAATTAGTAATAATTACCAATAATTACCAATAATTACCACTAATTAGTAATAATTAATAATAATTACCAATAATTAGTAATAATTAATAATAATTACCAATAATTATTAATAATTAGTAATAATTACCAATAATTAGTTATAATTAGTAATAATTAGTAATAATTACCAATAATTAGTAATAATTACCAATAGTTAGTAATAATTACCAATAATTAGTAATAATTATCAATAATTAATAATAATTACCAATAATTACCAATAATTATCAATAATTACCACTAATTAGTAATAATTAATAATAATTACCAATAATTAGCAATAGTTACCAACAATTAGTAATAATTACCAATAATTAGTAATAATTACCAATAATTATTAATAATTATCAATAATTAGTAATAATTACCAATAATTACCAATAATTAATAATAATTACCAATAATTATTAATAATTAATAATAATTACCAATAATTAGTAATAATTAGTAATAATTACCAATAATTAGTAATAATTAGGAATAATGAGTAATAATTACCAATAATTAGTAACAATTACCAATAATTAGTAATAATTACCAATAATTAGTAATAATTACCAATAATTAGTAATAAATACCAATAATTAATAATAATTACCAATAATTACCAATAATTACCAATACTTACCAATAATTACCAATAATTACCAATAATTACCAATAATTACCACTAATTAGTAATAATTAATAATAATTACCAACAATTACCAATAATTACCAACAATTAGTAATAATTACCAATAATTAGTAATAATTATCAATAATTAGTAATAATTGTCAATAATTAGTAAAAATTACCAATAATTACCAATAATTAATAATATTTACCAATAATTATTAATAATTAATAATATTTACCAATAATTATTAATAATTAATAATAATTACCAATAATTAGTAATAATTAGTAATAATTACCAATAATTAGTAATAATTAGGAATAATTAGTAATAATTACCAATAATTAGTAATAATTACCAATAATTAGTAATAATTAGGAATAATTAGTAATAATTACCAATAATTAGTAATAATTACCAATAATTAGTAATAATTACCAATAATTAGTAATAATTACCAATAATTAGTAATAAATACCAATAATTAATAATAATTATCAATAATTACCAATACTTACCAATAATTACCAATAATTACCAATAATTACCAATAATTACCAATAATTACCAATAATTACCAATAATTAGGAATAATTACCAATAATTAGGAATAATTACCAATAATTAGGAATAATTACCAATAATTAGTAATGATTATCAATAATTAGTAAGAATTACCAATAATTAGGAATAATTACCAATAATTAGGAATAATTACCAATAATTAGGAATAATAACATTATTACATTATTAGTATATTTTATTATTAATATTAAAATAATATAATTTTTTATATTATATACAATTCTCCTTTCATCTGTGTGTTTTCTGTCTCCACATGTAATATTTGTATGTGGAGACAGAAAACACACAGATGAAAGGAGAATTGTATATAATATAGAAAATTATATTATTTTAATATTAATAATAAAATATACTAATAATGTTATTATTCCTAATTATTGGTAATTATATGAATAATTACCAATAATTAGGAATAATTATCAATAATTACCAATAATTAGGAATAATTACCAATAATTACCAATAATTAGGAATAATTACCATTAATTACCAATAATTACCATTAGTTAGAAATAATTATCAATAATTAGGAATAATTACCAATAATTAGGAATAATTACCAATAATTAGGAATAATTAACAATAATTAGGAATAATAACATTATTACATAATTAGTATATTTTATTATTAATATTAAAATAATATAATTTTCTATATTATATACAATTCTCCTTTCATCTGTGTGTTTTCTGTCTCCACATGTAATATTTGCATTCTTTTTCAAAATCATCAACCTACTCACTAATGGAGAGGTGAAAGTGAATGCAAATATTACATGTGTAGACAGAATGTTAAACACACAGATGAAAGGAGAATTGTATATAATATAGAAAATTATATTATTTTACTATTAATAATAAAATATACTAATAATGTAATAATGTTATTATTATATAATTAATATTTATGAAAAAATAATATTAGTACTATGAAAATAATAAAAAATTTATATAATATTAAAATTATCAATATTTGTAATAGGTTTTGCTTTATTCTCAACATGTTCAATTCTTAAAGGGTCATTTTTTGGGTCTATCTCAATAAAAAGTTTGCGTCAGTCGTGTATGATGTAAACTCTATAATTATCCTTGCTTGAGTGTTTTTTCTAACTAAATTATTCAAAACCAGTAATGCTTTTATATTTTATAGAAAAATTTGGAACAACGAGGTCGTCAACACTCATTATTAGGTGACCGCATATGGATAAATCAACGTAGAAATCCAAACGGTTATGGTTTAAATCCAGTATATGTAGAGGGTGTGGAGACTTTTTTATCATTTGCGGCATCAAATCGAGAATTTGTTTTAGAAGGCAAAATAAAATTCCCTTGTAGAAAATGTGCATTGAGAACGTTTGACACATTTGACAAAGTGGGGGGACATCTCTTGCGTTTTGGTTTTCAACCAGATTATGTATTTTGGTATCAACACGGTGAACACAGTTCTAGAGCAGGTGATACCAACTTGATTCCGGATCCATCTCGGTTTCAAGATTTAGTACATGATGTTGCAGGTTCATCTGTTCAACATACAGAAACTCCGGCTGATATAGCTTCAAATCCTGAGTTGGCACCGTCTGAATTTTATGAGTTGTTGAGGTCTGCTGAGGATGCATTATATCCTGGCTGCAAGATGAGCAAATTAGAAGCAGTTGCAAAATTTATGGCTATCAAATCAGATAACGGAATGTCAAACACCTGTTTTGACCAGATATTTTCTTTGCTTAAAACACTGTTACCTGAAGGAAATGTTTTGCCTGCAAATTACTATGAGAGTAAGAGGCTGGTTCGAAATTTGGGACTTACTTGTCAGAAGATTCATGTATGTTCAAATGACTGCATTTTATATTCTGGGGAAAATGAGTCATTGGATAGTTGTCCCACATGAGGGCAACTGAGATATAAAGAAGGACAACATGGGAAGTCTGATTTGATTCCCGTAAAACATTTGAGATATTTTCCGCTTACATCCAGACTTCAGCGTTTATTCATGTCTAAGAATACAGCGACAATGATGTCATGGCATAAAGAGAATATTTCAACCGATAAAAGCTTGAATCATGTAGCTGATGGTGATTCATGGAAACATTTTGATAGAGTGCATCCATCCTTTGCTTTAGAAGCTAGAAATGTTCGACTGGGCCTTTCTACTGATGGTTTCTGTCCGTTCAGATCTTATGGTAGTCAATATTCATGTTGGCCTGTTTTTTTAACTCCGTACAATTTACCTCCATGGATGTTGATGAAGGAGCCATATATATTTTTGACTTTACTAATTCCAGGACATCCAAAGAAAAATATTGATGT
Source organism: Viscum album (assembly GCA_963277665.1). Classification (NCBI taxonomy): domain Eukaryota; kingdom Viridiplantae; phylum Streptophyta; class Magnoliopsida; order Santalales; family Viscaceae; genus Viscum; species Viscum album. Next base: position 2,109,474,539 of record OY728119.1, on the reverse strand, counting down.
TTATTTGAAACCATTGATTGATGAATTAAGTTTATTGTGGAGTACTGGTGTCAGTACATATGATGTTGCGACGAAACAGAATTTCATACTGAGAGCAGCATTGATGTGGACAATTAGTGAATTCCTGGCTTATGGGATGTTATCTGGCTGGAGTACACATGGTCAGAAATCATGTCCTTACTATATGGGAGAGAACAAAGCATTTATGCTCATTCATGGAAAGAAACCTTGTTATTTTGACTGTCATCACAGATCTCTTCCAGCTGATCATCCTTTTCGCAGAAATAGATCTCATTTCAGAAAAAGGAACAGTTGAAAGGGATGGACCTCCAAAAATGCTATCAGGTTCGGAGTTAAAATCATGTGTATTTTTATTACCTCCCATCACTTTTGGTCCCACAATAAACCAACAGAAAATTTCTGGTTTTGGGAAGGAACACAATTGGATTAAACGTAGCATATTTTGGGATTTTCCATATTGGTCTGATTTGTTGGTCCGACACATGTTAGATGTCATGCATATTGAGAAGAACTGTTTTGATAATTTGTTTCATACAGTTTTTGATACGCCAGGAAAGAGCAAAGACAATGTAAATGCATGTTTAGATCTTTCCCAAATTTGCAGGCGTCCAGAACTGGAACTGTTTGAGAATGTCAGAACAGAATGGTTACTGAAACCAAAAACAGCTTATACACTGTCTAAAGAAAACCGTTTATTATTTTGTCAGTGGATTGCAGATTTGAGACTTCCAGATGGTTGTGCTTCCAATTTGGGAAGATGTGTAAAGAATGGTCATATTACTGGATTAAAAAGTCATGATTGTCATGTTATAATGGAAATAATTCTACCCATTGGATTAAGAGGTCTGTTGAATTCTGCGATTTGGGATTCCATAACAGACATGTCTCATTTTTTTCGGGAAATTTGTGCGGCTACAGCAGATTATGATGCTCTATGAAAACTTGAAGAAGATGTTGTTGTAATTATATGTAAACTGGAAAAAATATTTCCGCCGTCTTTCGTCGACTCAATGGAACATTTGATGTTACATTTTCCATATGAAGCCAAATGTGGAGGTCCAGTACAGTTTCGATGGATGTACACATTTGAAATATGCATGCAAAAATTGAAAAGAAAAGTACGTAATAAAGAATCTGTTGAAGGATCTATTGCAGAAGCTTATTTTCAAGAGGAAATATCTTTTTTCTACTCCCATTATTTTGAATCTGAGTATCCTTCAAAACAAAACCGAATGGGACAGAACGAGAAGAATTTTGATGAAATCGACAATCAATTATCTGTTTTCAACCAGCCAGAGCTTGGTTTTGGTGGAGTTTATGAATGCTGGCTTTCGGATGATGAACATCACAGAGCTCATACGTATGTTCTGCTCAACTGTGAAGAGATGACATCAGTTGTACTGTAAGTGTTTATATCACATATTCTATCATTTATGTTACAGTAAATAACTTTGGTTTTTATAGGTTGTATGATAATCATATCAAGAAACAAATTCCACAAATTACAACAGCTTCTCTCGAAGAAAGCCGACTGAAAAACTTCTCTCAGTGGTTTCAAAAACTGGTAACATAAATTTTTTATCTTTTACCAACTCATTCAATGTATAGTTTACTATATTGATAATTATTTCACAAATTTTCAGGTGTCTCGACATGCTGATAAAATTGACAAACGGCTGTGTATATTGAGTAACCCACCTTCCAAACTTGTTAAAACTTATAATGCATATGTGGTGAATGGATTTCGATTTCACACACATGCATATGGGGAATCGAAAAAAACAATGAGCAGTGGAGTTAGCTTGAGAGGATCTCATCATCGAGAAAATGAAGTTTACTTTTATGGCATACTTGATGAAATCATTGAACTCTGTTATCTTGGACAACATTACATAACCATGTTCAAATGTCGGTGGTTGGATATAGAGAGAGGCGTGTTTGTTCATCCGACTCATGGAATCATCGATATTAAATGTAAAAGTGTTCTCGTAGTAAATGAACCATTCTTATTGTCTCAACAGGCACATCAAGTTTATTACGCAAAGTACTGTTCTACATCAAGAGACTTGACTGATTGGTGGAGTGTAATAAAAATCAAAATTCGAGACAATCAGTTTAGTCAAAGTGAATGTTCTTTCACTGATGTGTAAATAATTGAAGTTTTTCAAGAGAGTCATCAAAATCAATCTTTTTTACAAAGAGACATGAGTATCGATGACGACACCCCACATTTAAGAGTCGGTGATGAAGATGATGTTAATGATGTAACATATGAATTTGAAATGGTAAGAGATGAAGCAACTGGAACTCGAATGGATATCAATGATGTTGAGGAGGAATATGAAGATGACATTGACATATATGAAGATGATGATAAAGATGAACACTGATAGAATTCCATGGTAGTTATATAAAATCATAATATATATATATATATGTATATATAATAGTAATTATCAATTATTTGCTAACAACATTAACATTTTCTGTTTCAGATGGACAACGACACATTTCGTGAGTTGGCGGATGTTGACCTAACTTTCGATGCAGATGAGTTGCTGGCAGATGACCCTCAGCATGTAGGCGCTCCAGGGAGTACGCGGAGGGGGCGCGGTCTTGCACGATTGATGATTCCTGACCCCGTCCCCGAGCGACGTCCACGTCTGGGGTTTGATCCACGCACACAGAGGTGTGATAACCTGTGTGATAATCTGTGGATTTGACTAAGATTTCATTAATCTATTCACATAATAAATGTTTATTATTTTTACAGTTTTCCGCATATAGCAGTCAGACAGGGCATCGCTATTTTGCGCAACTATTTCTCTCAGCCGTGGACCACATGGGAGCAGATTCCCATTGATGCGCAGCAGGCCATGTTCGGCCATTGGTTGGTACGTACGTAAATAAATAATTTTTATTTTGAAAATTATTTCATTTCTAAATTGATATTTTGATTTATTTGTAGGGTTTATGGTATCCAAATGAGGATACCATGCGTGACACCATCCACAAGGCGTGGGAGGTGGCCATGCATGATCGCTTTCGTCAGTTTTTGCATAATTTAAGAAAAGCTTCCACGAAGAAAGTAGGAGTGTCAGATTATGACGAGTCATGTAGATCACACCAACCAGAGTACATTTCATCCCATGTATGGGATAGATTATGTGCGCACTGGTTGAGTGGTGCCTTTCAGAGGAGATCATCGGTGGGGAGGCAGAATCAGGGGAGACAGGAGGTGACTCATTGAGCTGAGAGTCATTCTTTCAGTACTCATAGACAGCATCTGGTACATACATTATTTATAAATATTTTATATAACTATAAATATTAATAGTTTATTTTTTATTCTTATAGGCTGTCGAGCACCCTGATATTACGGAGTACGACGTATATCAGAGGATGTATAGTGATCCTACTACTGGGGAGTTCAGAGGTGATCGTCAGCATCACATCGTGGTCAGTATTATTTGTTTTCAAGTTTAAAAATTAACTGCATATAATATATTCACAATTTTAATTTTAAATTGAAACTACAAGAGTCATATGAGGCCTCAGCGTCACATACACGGCCTGAGAGTCAGGTCGAGTCATCAGATTAGACCACTGGATGTTAGTTTGATGAGGCGGCATGGATGCAGGCCACCCAGTATGCCTTCGAGAAGGGCCGGATAGTTGGTATTAGCTCTCGACTGACTCCCGGAGATTATTATGGCAGTGCTGCGATGTCGGCGTCCAGCTCGAGAGGAGCTCGTGCATCTTCTTCTGCTACACAGTATGAGGATCAGTTGTGATCTCAGACTGCACTGATAGAGAGTCTCTAACAGGATCAGGAGTAGATGCGTCAGCAGCAGCAGCAACATGAGGAGGAGCGTTGATGCCAGCAGCAGCTGTACAAGGAGCAGATGAGTCGGTGGTAGCAGCAGCACCAGGAGCAGATGGAGTACATGCGCCGACTCACTCATGCTTTAGGGATGGAGTTTCCTCCACCAGCATCTGCAAATCCCCCCTCCCCCCCTCCTTCAGATTAGAGTTTGTTTTTATGTTATAAAGTTTCTTAAATCAAAATATGAATTTTTTTCTATTCGTAGTTTCTGTCTCATTATAAAATATTAATAATATTATATTTTGAAATAACAATATTAATATGAATAATAATATTATTTATATTTTATAATATTAAATTTTATATATATATTAAAATTTTATAATATTATAATTTAATTATATTTTTTGTAATATTTGAATTATTTTAATATTTGAATGTAAAATAATTCTATTATTTTTATATTAATTAAAATAACTTATTAATATTTTTTTATTTATGAATTATAATTCTAATATTATTATATTAATTAAATCATTTTTTAATATTCTATTATTTTTTATTTTTTGAATTATAATTCTATTATTATTATATTAATTAAAATAATTTATTAATAATTTATTATTTTTATTTGTGAATTATAATTATATTATTATATTAATTAAAATAATTTATTAATAATTTATTATTTTTTATTTTTGAATTATAATTGGATTATTAATATATTACTTAAAATAATTTATTAAAAATTTATTTTTTTTATTTTTTTTATAGTATTTGCGACGAGATACTATGCCCGTCGCAAATATTATTATTATTATATTCATTAAAATAATTTAATAATAGTTTTAATTTTTTTTAAAAAAAATAGTAATTGCGACGGGGCCCATTGCAATTACTATTTGCGACGGGCCCGTCGCAAATACCTATTGGGACGGGCCCCGTCGCAATTACTATTTTAAATTTTTTTACAAATATACGGAGTAATATTTGCGACGGGAAGGATCCCCATCGAAAATAATATCTTTAGCGATGGGCCCGTCACAAATAATTGTTGTTGCGACGACATTTTCCGCAACGGGCGATTTGCGACGGGATTCCGTCGCAAATGACCCGTCGCAAATACCTGTTTTTCTAGTAGTGCTAGTTCAAGTTCAATGTGGTCTTACTCATGCTAATTCAAGTGCAATGAGGGTTTACTCATGATAATCCAGGTGTAATGAACCTTGGCTCATGATAATATCATGTTATATGTCGTCTCCACATTTCCATGTTATGATAATCATGCTATATCGTTCATTTATGTTCATGTTTCTCTCATGGTCCATTTAAATTCACAACATGTATAGTATTCTTCATGTTATTCCTTATTTACTACCTTAATGGACTTTATATCTCACCATTTTCTTATGTATTTCCTCAGGTAATATCATGTAATACTATATAGGAAATAATGATATGGTCATGTAAAATAATTTTTCTATAAATATGTTTTATTTTATGTTTAGTTTTTCATGTAATGTTCTTAATTTCCCACGACAATAGACCTATCAATCCTTAGAGCTGTCTTAATTTAATGTTTATGATATAAATCATGTTTAAGTGAGTAATAAAGAGTATAAATTTTATATATTATTTATTATAGGTATCTTGGATCCTATAAATCATTAATGTTATTCCATATGTATGGTTATTAGGAAAGAAATTGTCAATTCCCTAGTGTCATCCAATGTTCCATGGATAGAGAGAGAGAGATCCACATTTTTTATACTGCAAACTGAATTCAAAATGATTAACTACCTGAAATTATGGTGAGTTCCATAACAGACCCACTATTGGATTGAAGTGACCTGACATCAAATATCTGGTTCTAATTATGTGCTTATATATCGATGTATCGAATGCTACTAATCCTCGGGTGGAAGATAATAATTCATGTCAGGTTCACCATTTCTGTTTTCAATGCCTTCTACTAGTGAACTCCCTCCTTGAATGTTATTATCCACTATCGTTGCATTGTTTTCATTCAATACTCCATTAAAATTACATGTGGAATTAAGGAAATTATTGGTGATATTTTCTCCTCAATCAAAACCAGATGATGGTATTTAATCTTCCCCTTAAATTTATTCCTCCTTGGAACTTATCTCCTAGTTCGGGTTTCCCTCAAAGATAAATACGTATTTATGAAACTCATTCCCAATTCAATCTCATTATCAATGTTGGTTAACTACGCTACTTCTATCTGGTCATTCTTTGGGGTCTTGATAGGGAAACAATCTTAGGTATGGGGATTATTCACATTGGTCATCGCTGATATGTTTGGATGATGGGGCATTGGTCACATGTTTTCTTCCACATGGGAGGGATTCCATTGGGTGTGGAACCCAAGGAATCCCACAAAAATCATAGGGTATCTTATTCAAGAGGAATGTTTTTTTAGGATTTCCCCAAGCATCCCATGTTCGATATGGGGTTGGTTATGAGTTTAACATCTTTCAAAGACTAGATGAAGTTTTTTTGAAAATCCCATGGAGATGACTCATAGATGATGTACCCCAATGAGTGGTGGAATTTTTTACCATTGGTTGGGATTGAACCACTAGGAGGCATGTTACATACCTTTTTTTGAATAAATGGATCCAAACTGATGCATGTTATTGGGGATGGAATAAGACTTACCCACTGAGACTGACTCAGAGTTTCTATGAGAAGCTATGACGTGGATGGGTCTTGCGTATAAGAATGAACCATATATATGGATTGATGTTACCTGGACGTTGTAGCCCAAATAACAATACTTATGGACATGGATCAAGGGCTAAGGTGGAAATCATGGAGTTTATGGATTGTTATGGGTGTCGGGCTTGAACCTTGAGGTGGTTTCTTAAGTATCCCAATTGGTTGGTAATCAAATTACACATTGTTATGAATGGTAGATTTGGTATTAACACCTAAGGTGGTGTCCCATTAAATGGATGTGAATTAATGTCATGATCATACCAAGATTTGATGAACTATGAAAAATTGGCGTGAATGATGGATGATGGTGGTTGGATCATAACACCCCATGAAAGGTGGATATGGGGGATGTGTCCCATGAAGGGAAGGATCCACTAAATCAGGGTAAATTCCTAGGAGGGAGAACATACTTTTACCATTGGCCAGGATTTAACCTCAAGATGGCGTCCTACATACACTACCCATAGTGAAGGGATAAAATCCCACATAGTTCGAGATAGGGCTGAGACACCTACAGAGGAGTCCCAAGATAGAAGCGAGGCATGTGATTGGAGATTACTCTTCAATAGATTCTCATTAAAGCTGGAGAATAGTATCATGGTCAATAGTAAAATCTAATCCCATACGAGACATTCAATATATGAGAATCATAAGGATTATGTAGACTAGAGGGCTGCATCATGAATGATTAGTCAATGAGAGATAGTGTGGGGCTTACAAATAGATGATTTTAAAGGAGGATGATGTTCTGTGCAATGAGGATCTCATTACATAGGAGGAAGAGTTTGTTCCATTCCAATCATATATAGGGTATCCTATCAATGGAAGTTTCTTGGATTATGTGGATACCTATGGAGGATCACATGGAAACAAAGCCCAAATGGAGGGGGACATAGATCTAAAGATGTGGGAACTAGTAGGCTATTGATGACCATCACCTCTCTATTCATGTGTATAGGATTTCATTCAAATTTTTCAAACATGGTGACATCCTGGTCTTTCCATGTATTGAAAGATCATAGTTTATTGTAATTTTTGAGGATGTTGGTGCTAGGAAGTTTAACATCCTACAACTCAAATGTTTAGGAATCACACCTCCCCCATTGGGCTTATATAATTGATGCCTATCAACACTTGGGAATGGGAAGGATTTATTAATTCTTGGTTTGGGTGGTGTGGTAGAGTGGATGATAGTGGGATCTTGGTTAGAATGGACATACTGAAAAGAAAACAATATTAGTGTGACTATATAAATAAATAATGATGCAGGGAAACAAAATAAGGGACACCTCATGAGGTACCATGAAATCACATCCTGTGAGACTAATGGGCCACACAAAAGAATAACGTATGATGCAGGGGGGCCTCACTGAGAAGGTATTAATGAAGCTCAAAAGTTTTGTGAAGAGAAGGGGATTTGATAAGGAATGAACTTCATGGATTAGGGTAATCATGCCTAGGCCTGGGGTCTTGGCTGAGTTGATGATTTCATCACAATGTAAGAATTCTCAAAAAACATTCAAGTAACCAAAATGATATCCTTCCTCTATAAATGAAATATACTTTCATAAAAGGAATCCTAGCATAGGCAAGGAAATTGTGTTATAATGGAAAGGGTCTTTTGGGATGCTCAATTACTTTGAGTGATTAAATTTTTATATAGTATATAGTTCTTATATGCTTCAAGAAATTAAAGAGAATATGTACAAAAGTCAAAGTAGCTGTTCCTTTGACGTAGGAGGAGATGGATATTTATAGGAAAAAGTGTGTTGTGTTTCTCAAATGCACGCCATGATGTAAGGGGCTCTACAAAATTTCTTCTCTCCATCATACTCATGGAGGCATCCATAAATTATTCTTATATATTCATTGAGGGAATTGGACTCGTGGGAGTACAATCACCATCTTTAGTGTGGTTTCAGTAATGATGGGCTTCCCGAATGGGATGCGTGAAATTGATTCCTTTAAAGGATTTTGGGTTATTTGATCTTGTATATCATCCCAAATAGTATTGGTGCCTCTCCACCTATCATCGGACACATATTTCAATGCCTATAAACATTTTTACACTTTTCCACATCTAAACATGGCCACATGGAATCTTGAAAACAATAAATCGTCATTTGGGAATTTGTACATTTTTAAATTGGGGAAATTGGTACATTAAAGAATTTTTAATTTTTTCATTTGGCTATTTTTATGTTTGGTCATTTTTTCATTTGGCTATTTTTATGTTTGGTCATTTTTTCATTTGGAAATTTGGTCATTAGTCTACATGGATATTTATTTATTTTGGTGTTATGGCTTGTTTGCCACTGGGTCACTTGGCTACCCGACCACATGGACACTTGGCCACATAGGCACTTGGACAATTAGAAACATGTCATATTTGTGTCGTGGACAATTTTCTCTTTGGTCAATGGGTTATTTGGTCATTAGGTCACATGGTCATTTTGGTCATTTCTATTACAAAACCCACTTGAAATAAATACCTCATACTTAAGTAACAATATAAATATATAGCTTAATTAAATTCATATTATAGTACCTAGAGATTCTCATGCTCTAGAATTTTAGTGCACCCCAAAGTGTGAAAATACATCATAGCATAATTCTTCTTTTATTATTTTACCTAAACATCCATAAAAAATCATCATAATTAAGGACAATTAAATTTTAAATTAAACGGAATTAAATATATGGAATACCATAAACTCATTACTCTTCCATTATAGAATCATTTCTTTATATTTTGTAATCTGACTATTGGGGAATACTGATACACCAACTAAATAAAGACTGAATATACTCTTCTAAACAACATATAACTCATTCTTATGTGATCTCCACAAGTCCCAAAGTTCCATCAACTGTGTGACCTTAGTATCTTCAACATCATAAAATTTAAAAAACACTACAAAAAAATTGATAATTCATATAAATGATTAGTAATATATATAAAAATTTTAAAAATTTTACTAGCCACATATCTGCCCATGTTTTCTCCTTGATTTCATTACTAATATGCCTCACGGGACAGCTTTTACTAGAATGATATTTTTGTATTTGGATAAAGATCCCATAAAACTTCCACACTGTTTGGAATTTTCACTTATCATCTGACTGTCTTCATTGTAGTCCATTAATGTTTTTAACTTCAGGCTTCAGACATATAGGTATAACCACATCAAATATTATATGATCTCACTGAATAAGATAAAAAATAATAATTAAGTCAAAATTCAACAATAAAAACTGATGTGATATAATTTTAAACACATATAAAAAAATAAAGATGATGTACGATACTCATTTGGATCTAATGGATCCCTGGGATGTCTTGAATCAATATCCTATAAAGGATGTTCATGTTCCAATGCATGTACTAGGTGATCTATATGAACTGGGGTTTAATATGACAGAACTCTGTCATTAGATCCTAGATGGATTGTAGGAAAAATTTGTGGTGTAAAAATATAAGGATAAGGATAAAAGGGTTGGGAATATATCATAGGATATGGATATGGTGTAGTTTTGAGCATCCTTAGAGGAGGTGTAGACATTGTATTTGAAGAATATGAAAAATGACATGATGAAAGAAGAATGGGTAGGAATATCACAGGAAACTCTGATAGAGGAAGAGTTGGTGTGGTAGATGGGGGATTCCTAGGAGGTTCATGGTGTGAATTGGTACAACAGGTTCTCATTCTAGCTCTAGGATTTCACTGACTCAAATCTGTAATAGTGGGAAGTGTAGAAGTCATCACTAGTTTATATGAATTCCCCTAAAAATGATAAATAATAAGAACATAACATTAAATAAAATGTAGACTAAAAATATTACAATTATTATACTCACTAAGGAAACTAAAGGAGGAAAAACAAGAATTCACATACATTGATACTTATCAAATAATATCTTCATTCAAACTTTTATAATATCTTTCATAATCTGAATAAAAATTAAATTTACAATTTTATGATTTTTTTTGAAAAATTATGCATACAACTTTAATTTCGTATATTTCATTAACAAGTTCATAACATGTTCTAGAAAAAATAATTAAAAAGAAAGTTATACATTAATGAAATCCATTTTAAACAAAATTTTCTAAATTGTAATAAACCAAATTATTTACAGTTTGAAAAATTAATTCAAAATCTAACATTTCATTCCAAACTAAATATAAATTACTGTAATTATAATACAATCTCTAGAAACCCACATCTAGGTAAACTGAATGAACTATTAAAAAATATGGTTTCTTGTATATATTACCCAACACAACATTAGGATCTACATCTATTCTCATAATAGGACAATATGAGTCATTAAATATTTTTTTGTCACAAAAAATGAGGGCACCAATTGTTTCAATTTCAACCCCACTATCTTAGAAAATATATATTTGGTTTACTTTAAAAATGAAAACATAATCTAATATCATATGACATTTTAGATAAAACAATTCAATTAACATTGACATAAAAAATATATGGTTAATAAGTATCTATGAATCGAGTGATGTCAATAACTCTATATCCACAGTCATTAATAATTGTACTTTGTCAAGTCATTTAATCAAACAATTTACATTTCATTATTTTGACTCAACCATTAGAGAATAAATAGAATAAAAATAATTTCTAAACATTTTTATAATAATAAAAAATTTCATATCAAGGCCTCCAATATGATACAATGGAAAACCAATTATTTTTTGTAGTAAACATAATGACATCATCTTGTGTTAACATTTTCGATGCTTGATTAATAGTAACAAATATATACCCATTGATTATTAATGGTTTTCATTAAAAAACCAATTAATAGAGACGAAAGTACAATGACCTTATTTCATATGAGATATAGTCTACATGTAACCTTAATAACTATAATATATGTGAATACTATAATTAAAGAAATTTTCTACATTTTGAATTAATAAATTTAATTTTCATACCTTGGATTTCAACCAAGAAAGAAACTATATGTGATGAAACTCCTCTCTCCTTATCAAAGGAAAAGATCTATGAATGGTACACATAATTTTATTATTTTTCATTCATAAAAAAGTAATTAATGTTTAAGTTATATATGGAATGACATAATATGAGATAACATATATATATTCAAATTACGTAGTTGTTAATATAATCAAACAAACAATAGTAAAACACGAAACAATGAATTTAAATATCCTGATCATCAAATGTCACGTCCCATCCCCCAGGGCCCATATCATGACTACCCCAAGCCCTCCTTCCATAGGCCAGGGGCTGACAACTAGCAGCAAAGTCGTAAATCACTAAACTTGGAAAGCATTTCCTTTATAGCTACCAAAAAACACCTTAGAGTACACAACTGGAAGCAAAACAGAAAGTAAAATTGTATACAAATGAAGTGCAGAAAAGTAAAATGGGGCCATAAATACATGCCCAACAGGAAAGTACAAGTACAACCGAAGAAAAGTAAAGCAACTACTGGGTTGTATCTGAGGTTCCTACCTAAAGGATAGGTATAGATGGCCTCATCATCACTCCACGTCCATCTGTCTCCTCCATGTGCCGTCAGACCGAGTGGCACACCTCTGGGTACCATCCAGTCCTGCTACTCTTTGCCTCAGTCAGCGCTGTCCATCGTCTGCAACCAACACATCGAGGTGTGGGAATTGCCTGTGTATGGGTGAGTATAATGATACTCAGTAGGGACCTCGAGACCCTCAAGGTCTCACTAAATCCAACAAGGTTAAACCAAAAATTATGCAATCAATGGATAACCATTACTTAGGTATATGCCCATACATATACCTAACTTATCTAGTAACCCATCTCAATCATGAGGAAAACACAGAAGTCATTAACACAACTCAAACCGGGATTTTTATTATCGAAACCACGGCTGGTGGAATACTCCTCCTCTATCAAGTATAGTGGGCCTGCGTGTCAGAAAGAGGCGCTTCCCAATATCCTTGGACTGTTGAGGTACTTCTCCTGTCGAGTACCGTGGAGCTGCCATGTCACACAGAGGCTCTCCCCACCATGGGTATGCCGCACACACACAGAGGTGATCCCCCTCGTAGCCTATTGTGGTTATCCTCTTGTCGAGTACCATGGGTCTACCGCGCTCACACAGAGGCGCTCCCCACCGTGGGTCCAGACCGTCACACATAGGTGCTCCCACTGGGCTAGTCGAGTCACTCTGAGTCGAATTAGTCAAGTAATCATCAGGTCTCAGCTTGCTACTAGGTCTATGTACTCTGTCTTCTTGCCTCTAGAAGGATCCGCTTCATGAGATACTGGATGATACTCCATCTGTCATGAAGTGCCATGAATAAATATCTCAAAGGTCCGCCACATCATAGGGGTCTCAACGAAATAGCCGACGCATTACTCGGATTCCTGGTCTGTTTGTTATTAGCCTTTTGTCCCTTGGGCCCGATTGGATTTGTGTACGATCCAACCTAACCGTATATCAACTATAATCTGAACTCTAGTGGGGTATTCTCAAAGGGATGGCTTCGATCTAAGAATACCAGCGCCACTGACGGTTCGTCAAACAGACGTCCGGTGCGAAAGATATGGTCCAAGAAAGTAATGGGGTCAGTAGTGGGCCTGGGTTCGGTCCGACCAAGTCGGACCGAGTCGGCCCAACCCAGTCTGGGCCGACCTGGTCTGGGTCGACCCGGTCAGAATCGCGGGGTCTAACCTATCCCGTTCGGTGGGTCAGCCCACTAAGTTTGGCCCAGTTCGCTGGGCCCATCCCAGCAGACTGCCAGGGTGGTTCGGCCTGGGCTCAGGGCCAGTTCAGCCCGAAGTATTGCAAGGGCGTGGCCCGGTGTGGCTCGGCACGGAGGGCGCAAGGGAGATGGGACGCCAGCTCGACTAGGAGCGCACGGGTCACATGGAGGCTAGCTTGGGGGCAGCCGGTTCGTGGTGGCCCGCGCGAATACCAACTCAGGTGCGGTCGGGCAGGCCGCGACATGGCACCGGTCAGGCCGCGGGGGCACCGACAGGGTGCTAGTCAGGCCATGGAGGTGTCGGGAAGGGCGTGGAAGGAAACTGGGAGGCCGCGGGAGTGCAGGCAGGGCATCGGGCAGGCCGCAGGGGTGCCGGGAAGGACGCTGTAGGGCACCGGGAGGCCGTGGGTCGGAGGCCCAGGTGCCGAGTAGGCCACGAGGTCGCCAGATAGCATGCCTGGGGGGGGGGGGGGGGTTGGGGGGCACAGTAAGGCTAGTTTGGCAGAGCTCGGGCTAGCATGGGCCGTCAGTGTGATTTATAGAGGCCGCAGGTATTGCGGCCTTTGTCGTTGCCGCCTTCATCACTTTGTCATTGATACGTCGCCATGCTGTAGAACGTCACAAGAAGAGAGAGATCGATGGAGGATGTCAGACCATGTTAGGTTGGACCATAGTCTCCATGTTTTGGGAGATATCATTTTTCTCATCATGAGAAGAAGATGATCAAAAATATGTCTGATTCAATCCCTTATTATCCTTTTAAGAAGATAAGAAAAAGGTACAACTTCAACAAGTAATAAAACCCCTACCTTTTGATTCATCATTCATCGTTTGTCATCCATCGCGTCCACCATACGTCTCAAATCCTGAGCTACGTCGGATCGTTGATGTTGCGGATGGTAGGTCGGTAGGTGTCTGGGTAAAATAATGTTGAAGAATAATCTTCGTCGACATTCTTCACGTTCTTCGTTGGGAGGGCCGTTCTTCATTGGAGAGGAAAAGTTTTTCCAAGTGCCCTTCCTCTCCCATGTTTCCACCAAAATGAAAGTGCCCAAAATAATAGTTTGTCTATTATTTTAATCGTTGGTACAAAAGTCAAAAAGGTGAATTAATTGAAAAGGCTAGTCCAATTTAATTCATTAGAATGGCACATTAATTGGGGAGTTGGCACAAATTCAAAAACTAGGGGAGATGGAGAGGCTCTCCCTCATTACTAAGGGAGAGTTGAGTGGTTATAGTCTCCTCCCATTAATAGGGGTCAGGTGGTCCCCACCCCTATTATTTAAATGAGAGGTTATGGTATCTAGTGGTCCCCATGTCTTAACCTCTCATGGGAGGTTAAATTTGTGCAGTTCCTACCACCATAACCTCTCATGGGAGGTTAGGGTGTAGCAGTCCCACCTCCAACTCCCAAGTGGAGGTTTTAACCAAAAATCACACACATGGTAGCTTATAATAAAATAAAGTGTTGTACACTTTGTTTTATTAAATTTTTTTTTATAAAAAGCCAAAAACTAACTGTTATTCTCGACTAACTGTCGTCGAGGTGAAAGTCTTCTTAAGATAATATCAGCGCTGCGAGTTCAATGATGCCCTCAAATTTCAGTTCCGAGTACTAGTTCAAATATTATAAAATCACGCTCGTACATTTACTGAATGTACTCGAAAAAACATCAGAAATTGATTCCAGGAACACTGGGCCTCAGAATCTAACGCCGTAAATTTTCGGGGACTCGTAAAAATCCCATGTATTTATGAAAAGAAATTTCCTAGAATTTCCAGGTGTTTACATTCTCCCCACCTCATAGATTTATGTCTCCATAAACTACAACTCGAACTATTGGAACAAATGGGTGTACTGAGCACACATCTGAGCCTCCTGCTCCCGTGTTTCCCGCGTAGGCACACTAAAGGTATCGACCATCCACGCAGGGCCCACTCCTTTAAATCTTCAATCTCTACTAGATCCTCCGTAAAAGTTACCCCATCATCGATGTCCTGCTCTCCATGGACAATGATGTGGGAAGGGTCATTCATGTATCTCCCCAGCTGAGATACATGGAAGACATCGTGCAGCCGATGCAATTGGGGTGGAAGATCTAAGCGGTAAGCCACCTATCCTACTCTACCGAGGACCTGGAAAGGTCCAAGGAATCTCAGAGATAACTTGACGCGTCGGCTAAATCGTTGTAGACCTCGTCGAGGCAAGACCCGTAGAAATATGTGGTCGCCATCCTCGAACTACGGAGGTCTCCGTCTCCTATCATCACATGACTTCTTCCTACTCTGTATTGTCTTCATCCGCTCCTGGATGATCTTCACCTTCTTCGTAGTAGCTCGTACCATATCCGGTCCCACTAGTGCAGACTCCCCAGGGTCATCCTATCACAAGGGTGATCTGCAAGGTCAATCATACAAGGACACAAAATGTTCCATCCCTATGGTGTAGTGATACCTGTTGTTGTAAGAAAACTCCACCAAAGGCATGCGATCTTCCCAACTACCACCAAAGTTGAGGAAACATGGACGTAGCATGTCCTTGAGGGTCTGAATGGTCCTCTCAGTCTGACCATCTGTCTAAGGATGGAAGGCGGTGCTCAAGCAAAGCTATGTCCTGAAAGCCTCCTGTAACCCCTTCCATAGTTGGGAAGTAAACCGTGTGTCACGGTTGGAGAAGATAGAGGAAGGTACTCCATGTATACGTAAAATATCTTTCACATAGAGGCACCCCATTCTCTCTACTGAACCCTGCTCTCTGATCCGTAGGAAGCGGTCTGACTTGGTGACTCGGTTGACGATCACCCAAATCGAGTGATTACCCCTGGATGTACGTGGAAGATCTGTCACAAAGTCCATGGATATCCCATACCACTTACACTTTGGGACCTCTAAAGGATGAACCAAGCCTGATGGTACATGGTGCTCTGCCTTCACTGGCTGACAAGTGAGGCACCGTGAGACAAACTCTGGTACCGCCTTCTTCATTCCTGGACTCCAGTTCTGTCATCGAATGTCCTGGTACATCTTCTCCACTCCTGGATGTACCCCTTGAGGGGATGCGTGGAACTCCCTCAACACTTCCTCCTGAATTTCCACATTTACAAAGGTACGTCCTCTAAAGATGTTGGCGTGCTCTCCACCTTCATAAAATTCATCAGGTGCCTGCCCTGGGGATATCTGAGCACAGTGTGTCTTGCAGTCAGCATCCCTATGTTGTGCCTCCCTGACTTGCTGAAGAAGTGGGGGTGTGACCATAAGAGAATGTATGAATGCTTCTCAATCTCAATCCACATAGGATATCTGTAAAGCATCCAGATTCTTTGTCGCTTCTCCTAGCGGTTTTATACCAGTCCTCCTACTGAGTGCATCTGCAACAACGTTCCCCTTCATAGTGGTATAGACTATCTTGAAGTAATTATGCTGGAGGAAGTCATCCTAATGTATCTCTCTCAGGTTCATGTCCTTTTGAGAGAAGATATACCTGAGAACCTTGTGATCAGAGTGCATAGTAAAATTCTCTCCCATCAAATAGTCCCACCATATCTTCAAGGCGAAGACCACTGCTGATAACTGTAGGTCATGGGAAGAGTAGTTCTACTCATGCTGTCACAGATTCCAAGAACCATATGTGTTCATTTCTCTCTCCTGCATCAGGACACACCCATGTCTGGTCCCTGATGCGTCGCAGTAAACTACGTACCATACGCCCTCCTCTGGAAGCCTCAAGATGGGGGGACTATTCAGCCTCTACCTCAGCTCTTGAAAGCTCTGCCGGCATCTCTCCAAAAACACAAAGGGTTTCCCCTTCTTTGTTAAGGCTGATAGTGGTGCTGCATCTCTAGAGAAGTATGTAATGAACCTCCGATAGTATCCATCCAAACCCAGGATACTCCGTACCTCTGTCACACTCTTAGGTGGATCCCAAGAAAGTATCGCATCAATCATCATTGGATCCACTGCAACTCCAGCCTCTGAGATGACATGTCCCATGAAGTGATCCTCTTGAATCCAAAATTGGCACTTCAAGAGCTTACCATAAAGCTGGTGCTCACAGAGTGTGTCCAGTACTACCTGAAAATGGTAGGCATGTTCATCCTCAGTAGTTGAGTATATCAGAATGTCGTTAATGAAGACTACGACAAAGAGATCAATTTATGGCTGTAAGATCCTCTTCATGAGTTCCATGAACACTGTTGGAGCATTGATTATGCCTAATGGGATAACTAAGAAGTCGTAGTGGCTGTAATGACACCTGAAGGCCATCTTCTGCACATCCTCATCTCGAACTCTGAGTTGGTGATAACATGATATGAGGTCTATCTTCAAGAACCACCATGCTCCCTTCATCTGATCTAAGTGGTCGTAAATCCTCGGGAGTGGGTACTTTTTCATCATGATCACTTGGTTCAGGTTACAATAGTAAACACAAAGTCTCAAGATCCTATCCGCCTTCTTGTAGAACTGAATTGTGGCTGCCCAGTGAGAAACACTGGGCCATATGAATCCCTTCCCCTGCAAGTCCTCTAGATGTACTTGCTGCTCCTGAAGCTCATCAGGAGCCATCCAATATTCTGGTTTAGATATTCGTACTGTCCCAAGGTACATATCAATGTAGAAGTCCACATCTCTATGAGGAGGTAATCTTGGAACATCGTTAGGGAAAACATCAGCATATTGTTCCACCACTACAGGATATGTTGGACTCTCCAAATCAACTTCTTGGAGGATAAGGCAAGCCAACTGGTGAGTGATCGGCTGCACCCTCCTCCGAGTAAATCTGTCCTATGATGAAAAGGTTCTCTTCTAGTTGGTGAAGGTAAACCTAGTCCCATCCGTGTGGACACACTGCACTTTTCACCTAATACAGTCAATCTGAACATTGAATGGCGATACCCAGTCCATACCAAAGATGACTTTGTCAGGCCTTGACGCCGCTACTAAGAGATCTCAGCTGAAGCTCTCACCTCATAGAGTAAGATTTCACTACCGGCACCAGTGCGTAATAATCGAATCAGCTACCGTAGGAGTCTCTAGTTGTAAGAATCATGACAAGGGCCCCGTCGGAATCTCAAAGCTCTGAACGAGGGCAGTGAAAATGAAAGAGTGACTAGAAACTATGTCTATAATAACTGCAGCTAAGGTTTAGTAGATATAGATCGTACCTCGAATCATCTCTGGTGCACTATGACCGTAGGACTCAACTGCTAGAATCTGAGCTCTCCCTTGTCCACCCGATCCCTGCGGTCGGGTTGGGCCTCCTAGTGGTGGTGGTGGTAACACCTCATAACATCACCCCCCACCAGCTGCACGTCCAGATCCTCTGCCACGTCCGCCTCCTCCTTGCGGACCACTTCGTTTGAACCAATACCGCTTCCTGGGAGGTCCCTCAACTATCTGGTAATCATCTGAATGGTGGGTTGGATAGTCACGAGCCATGTGACCCTGCCCACCACATGAGTAACACTTCCGGCTATTGTCATGTGTGTCTCTACTCCATGTGCCCCGCACAACCGATCTGGAGTCATGAGGTCGACCACCTGTAGGTATGGTCCTCTTGGACCACTGCGACATCTGTCTACTTCCAGCTGTAGAAGACTCCCCTGAGTGTCCTCTAGTAGTGGGTCTCGCTGATGGTGACTGCTCAGCAAGGAAACTCTTCACTAGGAGGGATCTCTCTAACACCCCCACCTATGTCAGGATGTTGAGGGAGATCATCAAAGCTCTGATCTCTCGACTGAGCCCCTGCTCGAAGGTCCGGGACCTGAAGGATGGGTCTTGTACAATATCAGTGGAGTAACACGAGAGGTTGATGAACCTTACTGAGTAATGTGCTACTGTAATGCTGCCCTACTATAGATGAAGTATCTCCTGTATCCGCACTGCGCAGAGAGTGGCTGGGAAAAACTCCGCCAAAAACAGGCTCTCGAAGTCTGCCCAGGGTAGCGTCGCCTCTTCATTCACCTAGAACATCAGACTCCACCATCTACCTGCTTTTTCCTGAAGGAGACTTGCGACAAGTTTCACCATGAAGTCTGCTATTATCCCTACTAGCCTGAATACTATCTACACAGCCTCCATCCAATCCTCATCCGCCTGTGGGTCCATCATTCACCTGAACCTAGGTGTCCTCTGGTGCTGGAACTCGTGCAACGTGCTTGAGCGGCGTGCATCATCTTATGCTGGGGCTGGTGGCATCGGTGGCCCGATGGGAAGTAGTACAGCTAGTGCCTCCACTGGAAAAGGGCCCTACACTGAGGCCTCATCGCTCGGTGGGAAGTTAGTACGTATGAATCTTGAGGCTATAACTGGTCATCCATGGGGAGGCATCCTGAAAGAAAAAGACGCTACATGGACAAAATATTATACCTGGTGAGATAACCGAGTTGATATGAATTAAAGAAAACATTTGGAAACATGCACGCAATCAGTGTTTTTGTGCACTAAGTCAGAAATCAGAATTCAGGGTCCTAGTGTATGGATACGTTGGCCACTCAGACCAACACTGGACTCCCTGAAATGAAAACCACACTTGGTACCCTTAACACTATTTCTTCATAGAAAAGAATGACCAGGGTTCTTGTTCTGTGGTAGAACCGACTACTCTGATACCAGTTTGTCATGATCCATCCCCCGGGGCCCCTATCATGACTACCCCAAACTCGGTTTCCATAGGCTAGGGGATGGAGACTAGCACCAAAGGCGTAAATCCCTAAACATGGAATGCATTTCCTTTATAACTGTAAAAAACACATCAGAGTACACAACTGGATGAAAAACATTAAGTAAAACTGTATACAAAAGAAGTGCTGAAAAGTAAAAAGGGGCCAGAAATAAAATCCCAACAGGAAAGCACAAGTACAACAGAAAAGAAAGTACAACTAAAGAAAAGTAAAGCAGCTACTTGGTCATCATCCGGGGTTCCTACCTAAAGGGTAGGTATATATGAACTCCTCAGAATTACACATCCATCCATCTCCTCTGTGTACCATCACATAGAGTGCTCCACCTCTGGGTACCTTCCAGTCCTACTACTCTCTACCTCAGTCATCAGTGTCTGTCGCCTACAACGAATACATCGAGGTGCGGGAATATCCCGTGCAGGGGTGACTTTAATGATACTCAGTAGGGACCCAGAGACCCTCAAGGCCTCACTAAATCCAACAAGGATAAACCAAAAAGAATGAAATCAATGTATAACCATTACTTAGGTATATGCCCATACATATACCTAAGTTATCTAATAACCATCTCAATCATGAAGAAAACACAAAAGTAATTAAATCAGCTCAAACCAGTATTTTTATTAACAAGACCATTTCTAGGGGTGTATTCTTCCTCTATCGAGTATTGTGGGCCTGTTGCATCATAAAGAAGAGATTCCCACTATCCATGGACTGTAGAGGTACTCCTCTTGTCGAGTACTGTGGATCTGACGTGTCACACAGAGGAGATCCCCACCATGGGTCTGCCGCACTCACACAGAGGCGCTCTCTCTTGTAGCCTGCTGAGGTACTCCTCATATAGAGTACCGTGGGTCTTCCATGCTCAAACATAGGCTCTCCCCACTATGGGTCTGTCACGTCACACAGAGGCGCTCCCCAGTGGGCTAGTCGAGTCACTCCGAGTCGAATTGGTCAAGCAATCGTCAGGTCTCATCCAGCTACTTGGTCTTCGTACTCTATCTAATCGCCTCTAGAAGGATCCTCTCCACGATCTACTGGACGATACTCCACCTGTCATGAAGTTCCCCGAATAAGTATATCAAAGGCCGGCCATGTCATAGGGGACTCAATGAAATAGACAGTGCGTCAATCGGACACCTGGTCTATTAGTTATTAGCCTTTTTGTCCTGGGGGCCCAGTTGGATTCATGTACGATCTAACCTGACCGTATCACAACTGTACCTCGAACTCCAGTGGGGTATTCCCTAAGGGACAACTTCACTCCATGAATACCGGCGCCGCTGACAGTTAGTCAAATGGACGTCCTGTGCAAAAGATATGGCCCGATATGGTAATGGGGTCAGTAGTGGGCCCGGGTCCGGTCCGACCCGGTCGGACCGACTCGGCCCAACCCAATCTGGGCCGACCTGGTCTGGGTCAACCCGGTCAGACTCCCTAGGTCTGACCCGACCCATTTGGTGGGTCATCCTGCTATGTTTGGCCCAGTTCACTGGGCCCGACCCAACAGACTATGGGGGCGGTTTGGCCTGGGATCGGGGCCAGTTCGGCCCGGAGCGTTGCGAGGGCGTGGCCTGGCGCAGCTCGACAATGGGGGCGCGAGGGAGCCGGGACTCCGACTTGGCCGGGAGAACACAGGTCGCATGGAGGCCGGCCCGGGGGTGGCCGGTTCAGGGTGGCGCGCATGGGGGCCAACTCGTGGGGGTCGGGCAGGCTGCGACTGGGCGCTGGGCAGGCCGTGACAGGAGGTATGGGCACCGGGAAGGCCACGGGGGTGCCAGGTTGGGCGCTGGAGGGGCCTTGGGCAAGCGGCCTGGGCACCGGGTGACGCACCTGGGGGGGGGGGGGCACGGGCAAGCCAGTTTGGGGGAGCTCGGGCCGGTGCGGGCTAGCGGCGCAATTTGCAGAGGCCGCGGGTAGTGTGACATTTGTTCTTGTCACCTCCGTCACCTCGTCGTTGATACGTCACCATGTCGTAGAATGTCAAAATAAGAGATAGATCGATGGAGGATGTCAAGCCATGTTATGTTAGCCCGCACCCTCCGCGTTTAGGGAGATACCATTTGGCTCATCATGAGAAGAAGATGATCAAAAATACGTCTCCATCAATCCCTTTTTATCCTTTGAAGAAGAAAAGAAAATGGTACAACATCAACAAGTAATAAACCCCCTACCTTTTGACTAGTCATTCGTCATTCCTCATCCATCGCATACGCCACACTTCTCAAATCCCGAGCTACGTCGACTCATTGACGTTGCAGAGGGTAGGTCGGTAGCTGTCTGGGTAAAAAAAAAGCCTAAGAATAATCGTCACCGGTATTCTTCGCTTTCTTCGTTGGGAGGGACATTCGTTATTGGAGAGGATAAGTTTCTCCAAGTTCTATTCTTCTCCCATGTTTACACCATAATTAAAGTGGCCAAAATAATAGTTTTTCTATTATTTTAATCGTTGGCACAAAATTCAAAAAGGTGAATTAATTGAAAAGGCTCCTCCAATTTAATTCATTATGTTGGCACAATAATTGGGGAGTTGGAACAAAATAAAAAAATAGGGGAGGTGGAGAGGCTCTCCCTCATTACTAAGAGAGAGTTGAGAGGTTATAATCTCCTCCCATTAATAGGGGTCAGGTGGTCCCCAGCCCTTTTATTTATATGAGAGGTTATGGTCTCGGGTGGTCCCCACGTCGTAACCTCTCGCAGGAGGTTAAATTTTTGTGGGGCCCACCACCATAACCTCTCATGGGAGATTAGGGAGTGGCGGTCCCACCTCCAACTCCCAAGTGGAGGTCTTACCCAACAATCACATAAATGGCAGCTTAAGAAAAATAACGTGTTGTACACATTATTTTACTATAATATTTTTTAAAAAAGCCAAAAAATAAATTTTTATCTCGACCAACTAACGTCAAGGTGAAAGTCTTCTTAGGATAATATCGGCGCTGCGAGTTCAATGGTGCCCTCAGATTTCAGTTCTGAGTACCGATTCAAAAATTATAAAATCATGCTCGTAAATTTACTGAACATACCATAACAAAACTTCAGAAATTGATTCCGGGCACACCGGGCCTCAGAATCAAGCGCCGTAAATTTTTGCGGACTCGTAAAATTCCCATTTTTTGTTCCATATAACCTATCACAATGGAACATTAAGAATTATTTATGTTTCATACATAATATTTCATTGTATAAATTTTACTTTTAGTAGGATACATCCTAAAAAACGTAAAAGGTCCCCAAAATGTGTTTTTATTCAATGTTGAACTATTAAATGCAATATGCAAGTAAACAATGATGTAGTAAATTAGTTTCCAAATAAGAAAAAAGTAATGGATCCCAATGTTGATTTTTTATCATGAAATGAATGGATAAAATTTTAGAAAAAGGAATTTAAAATGGAATAAGAGAATCACTGCCAACCTTGTATTATTTGATAGTAAATGATGGATTTAAATTTTCATCAATTCACGAAGAAGGTTGTGAAAATCAATAGTTTCTCGGGATTTTAGATTCAACTCCCTTATATTAACTCAGTTAAATATGTTTCCATAATATTCATAAGATACCAATAAATTCTAAAATACTGATATAAATTTTGTTTTCTCTATAGGGTTCATCATATATTAAGCACATGAAACATTCCATTTTTTAAACTTATTCACACAGGATAAAGTTATTCTGGAATACCACAATACAAAAAGTCTAAATGACATCATATACTTTATCTGCACTTCAAATTTATATTTATAATAATTGAAATAAACATTTCACATCTATTCTTATCATTTTTCATTATTTCTAAACATTGATGTAAAAAAAATTTAGAATATCTTGAAAACTCAAAAATGATGTTTTTATTTTTCCAATTGTAAGTAGCTTGGATGTCAACATTCTTCCACATTTTATATTTAATATGACCATTCGAAAATGAAAAAATGTAATATTTCAATTCATTAAGAACATTAGTCCTTGACGTTCACTAAGGTGGCTATTCAGTGTCAAAAAGTTTATAAAACAAATGACGATTCTACATGTTTTGCTAATCCATTAATAAGAATCAACGATTCCCCATGAAAACCAAACTATGATGATATTTAGTCATTATTAACCTTGTATGCCTCATCCAAATCGGACATGATAGTTTTTCCAATATTCTCTAACAATACATCATATCATTACCAAGGAAATAATTTATTATACATATAATGTAATCACGTATCAAAGCTATTTATTTTGAAGAAACATAAAATTTTTAAACACCTATATCCAAAAGATGCTTCACTTGTCAAAATAATGTTTCAAATTAGACTAATAAATAATTTATATTATTAGTAGGTACAAATATTAGTATAGTAAAGAATGTTAATGTTTTATTCATACACATCCATGAAGGAATATTATAATTGTTAAAAAATTGGCCACTAGTTGTGAGCAGTAAGAGTCTATCCAAACTGATAAAAACCATCACAAGATAGACCTAATTTGACATTACAAACCTAAACAACTAAATAGGGATTTTGTACATAAAATTACCACCATTCTAATAGATTTGCTGGAGGAACTAAATTGACATTATCTTTAATTCTCTCATCATCATTCTGTCACATAGTAGTTGTGATTTCTATAAACATGAATTGATTTTAAATCCAAGGAAGCAGTAGAATTTTAAGAATTAATTTATGTGGAATAGATATGGTGTTCCAAAACAAATAACAATATTTTAAAAAATTTTGTCATTTATTATAAGAAAATATAATCTTCTTTATTAACATCCCTATATTATAATGACTATAGGTAATATCTACATCATTAGTAGGAATTTCCATTAAAAGGTAAGAATATAATCACGGAAGGTATTATAAAAGTCACACATGGTTTTTCTAAAATATAACCACATTCCAAATTCTGTATTATTCATTTCAGAACATTCTCGATATATAAGAGTTACGGAATCATCCATTAATATTTTCACTATCTCAACATCATAATCTTCATTCATTTCCACATGTGTATTGATATCATTATATTTTTTCTCTGGAATGATATATCCCTCATGATGATACCTAAATTGAAACTAATAAAATATAAAATTATACATACCACCTAATCCGTCTTGTTCATGAATAGTGGAATATTGTGTCATCACTTTATTCTGATACCGAACATAATAGTTTCTTTGAAATCCTTCTTTTGATATATAGTTTTTAATTTCTTCCTGACATAAACATTGTCTTACCAAATAATTATATGATGGATAATATATACGACCAATATTAGAATAATTTGAAAATGAAGAATTTGAATAAATAACAACATTCAAATAAAACTCAATTGAAATCATAAGAGTACAATACATCCATCATCTATCCATTCTATTACCTGAAAAAATGTATATTCAAATAAAAAATGAAAACCGTAATTACAAAATTCATTTTTACAAATTTTAATTTGAAATTCATCAATGTATGCTTGCATCTATCAAAATAAATAATATGATATAAAACATATGATATTAGAGATTCATGTAAATAATGAACCAAAAAAAAAGAAAAGGAATGAGAAAAAACTATTACACAATCTAATTAAATACATGCATCTTTATGATTTTTTTAAAAACATTTATTTTATTAATATAACATTAATCCAATTAAATAAACTTGCCTATATGATGGTAAAATTTACAAAAAAATAACAACATTTTGTCACACATATTCAAAACCAAAAAAATAGTTCTTCATAATATCTTAATCATTCTTCCATAATGGATATAAATATAAATAATCATCCAATACTAATATCATAGAAACTAAAATTATTAAAATAAAAAAATATCCAAAATATAATAAAGGTTATATATTCCAAAGGTTTTATTATATTTGAAATGGGATTTTTTGTATTGATTGGTGTAACCATTAATCCTATCTGGTTGGGAAATTTGAAATTGGGTAGTGACATAGAACCATGATCCAATCCCTTATAGTGTTGGTGTATCCTAATAAAAACTTCATTAATAAAATATTCACCACTGACTATGATGCCATATTAGGGGTTGTATCATATAGATATGTCCCCATTTATATACATAATAATAAGACTATAAATACGAACAAGTCTGCTAAAATGAAAATAATGCAAGAATGATATCCAAATTCCAAGGAACATTACAAGCATAGTGTAGAGAAAAATAAAAAACACAAATAAAAAACAAAATTCAATAAAATAATTGAATAAAGTTACATTATATAATAATTATATTTATAAAAACAATGATAAAATCATATCATAATAAAGTACCAAGTTATACTTATAGAAATCCAAACCAGGTGCATGTATTAGAGTAAATAAAAACTATGGATTACTAAGAGAAAAATGTGTATTAATTATCCAGAGTTCTTTTTTAATTTTAAAATAAAATTTAGTATAACTTTTATTCATAAAAATATTTTATTTATGGTAAAATTACTTATATAATTCAAACACAGGGAAAATATATTTTACCTGATGTACTATTTAGATTTAAAAATTATTTAATTATTCGAAATCACTCAAGAATAAATAAATTTTCTATTTCATCCCATATTATGAAAACCATTCATTACATCACTAAAAATTAATCCACTAAATTGAGGTAAATTGTGGTTAGATGTATTAAAAATCATTTAATGTGTAGTGGAAATAAATAGATAACTAATCAATACATGATAAAATAATTAAGGATGAATTTGTTAATAAATAACTTATTAATTCATAATAGTGAATCAAAATAGGTGAAACAAAGGTTTATATAATAAAATTTTTCTCGATGAACTAAATTATTAAGTAAAAAATTATCAATGGAAACAATGATTCAGAAAATAAATATTAGCTAACAAGCATTAAATTATTGATTATTTAAATATTTCATGATAATTAAAGAAGAGTTCTATTAATATTTATACAAATTAAAGGTTTTTAAATTCATAAATGTTTTAAATATAAATATAATTTTTTTTAAAAAATCTTTTTATCTTTAATTTATATATAAATCATAATTATGATTTTTATGAAACATTATTTACTTGTAATATAAATATTATAGTGAATTACTGAAGAACCGACCTTCATAAATTATGAAACATTCCATATTTACATACCATAGTATAATCAAGTACTACATCATACAAATATTTCATTTTGGGATATAACAATCCAATAATTAGTTCAAACATGGTTCATGATATAACATATTAAATCTCAATAATTAAATCCCAAGACTTAAGGATAATAATAAAATGAACCCTTATAGTAAACTGAAATTTAATTCCCAACACTAAAAATATCTAAATCCATGAAATATTCAACCAAAATAATATAAATTTTATGTAAAATTCTTATGAATGCCTATTATAGTTTTAAACATGAATAAATTGTATTAAAAAATTACTCATAAGAATTTAATATACAACATATAATCTCTATTTGACTATAAATTTAAAATCATGATGATAGATGTGATTCAAACATGATCCATTATAATCACATTCATAGATAAAAATGAAAATAAGAGCAAGTAGATGTGATGAAAAATAAAGAAATCATTATTTGGATGTCAAAGAATATTAGAATATAAATTCTGTGAATTTTGGTGGAATGGTGGAGAAGAAAACCTGCCATAACTCAGGTTATGGGATAAGAAAGAAGAGGTGATAAGGAAATATTACCACTCAAGGATCACAACATAAAATAATTATAATAGAGGAAGAAGATCATTCCATTTGGGGAAGCATCACCTGATTAGGTGAGGGTTGGTTGAGGCCTTTAATAGGGTGGGGTAGATTAGTACTCAACGATGTGGAATGGACTGGGATATTGATATGTTATGGAGAAATTCCTATGGTTCCTAAAAAAATAATTTGTATAAATGATCCAATGTAAATTTTTCCTTAGAACTGTGTATATTTATTTTTTCATGAACTCTATACTCATGGTTTCTCTAAATTGTGCATATAGATGCACAGGTATATCTACATTTCCATGTACTAATTGGTGACAATATGATTAAATCCAATGAAAATACTTGGAATAAAATTAAAATTAAAATATTTATTTCACATTATTTATTCACTTAAGAGTTAAATTGGAATATTATTTTCTTTCAGTAAAAAAATAATTTTATTTTCATTTATTCTGTTCATAAAATTATTTTCAGTTTTTATAATAAACTATTTAAATTAAACAATTTGGTATATCCTTTGGGTATTTTTCTCACCCACCACATATGTTAATTGATTTACAGAAACCATATTTTATCTCATGTTAGAAAGGGATGGAAACTATATACAGATAGTGGGTGGTTGGGCTTTTTTTGACAGAGTATGGGGAGGTGACATAGTAGTATGTCACTTTATTTCATATGGGGATGGGTGGTCAAATCATTTTTTATTTATGAATTTCTTATAGACCTTGTATATGACTCATTTATTAATATTTAATTAATCATAAAAACATAACATATATAAAATTTATATATAAGTTGAAAAGTATTCCTTACACAACCTAATGATCTAGACTAAAATAATTATGTTGTAGTGCCTTTGGAAACAAGGACACGTAAACAACATATCCACAAGTGAGCCAACTCATGCACCATTATGTTTTGAATAAAAAGAAACCCTTATAGACATATAAAACAAAATAATCATTATTATATTTATAGGATATGAAACTTAATAAAGGGTGATGATGGATATTATTTAAATCTATAAAAGGAAGATATCAATATAAAATGATCATATGTGTATGATAACATGATAATAACATTCTAAATCTAGATCATGTATTTTTTTTATCAAAATAATTTTTCATTGAATAAATCATGGAAATTTTTATAACATGAATCATCATGTAATCAGTGAAAATATAAATGAGAGAATAATATTAGCTTAAATAATAGATTTGGGGCATACACATAGGTATAGAAAATATTATTTTAGAGACATCCAATAGGATATTTATACATTTTAGGCTTGTCTTAAACACACTTGTATGAGCTTAGGGCTTAGGATAACCTCACTTGTACCTTCTGGTAGGCTTGGGCAGGACACCCATGTAACCTATTTCAGGGAATGGTATAACTTCTCATGTACCCTTTGAGCTTATATACCATTAATCATTGACTAATTAATTTTAGGGTGATTGATGTCTCAACCATTATAAAATGAAAATCATACCTATGTGTTCTAGAATAACATAAAACATTCATATTATCATAAATAATTACAAGAAATGGGTTTCATAATAGTGTTCATTATACCATAACCCATGTAAAATAAACTATTTTCCTAATTATTTCATCATTTCATCATAACATAACAAATAGAAAATGTAATGGGGTTTATAATCATCTTTTCATCATAAACATAAAAAATTCTAGGAAATAATAATAATGTTATCCTTGGATAATATCTGCAGTGAAGTCTAGTTGACCTCAAAGTATATCAACTTCGAAGGAATATTATTTTAAAAGTTCAATTTAAACATTTCTTTAATAAAATAATATTCTGATATTGATATTGTTCTTTTATAAAAATTTTTAAATACTTTTCTTCTAATTTTTTTTAATCCTTTAAAGAATGATTTAAAGGTAAATTAAAATGATTCATAGTGAAAATTAACTTTTCACTTTGGAACAATATTTTTAAAATAAAAAACTTTTTAAAAGTCCTTTTCTTTGAGAATAACTTTTGAAACATTTAA
This sequence comes from Viscum album, assembly GCA_963277665.1. Lineage (NCBI taxonomy): Eukaryota > Viridiplantae > Streptophyta > Magnoliopsida > Santalales > Viscaceae > Viscum > Viscum album. Next base: position 2,109,444,798 of record OY728119.1, on the reverse strand, counting down.
AGGTAAAATATAATTACAAACATTTTATGATGAAAAAAAAACCTTTCTTTGAAAATAAATTTTCACAATAAAAATTCCAAAATAATTTTGTAAATAAATATCAGTAAAAATGAACTTTGAAAAAATAAATTAATATTTACTTCATTGAGTGTTTATAATGATGATTAATTATATACACGTTAAAAATAAAAATCCTTTCATTTTTTTACTATCTGCCAAACGATCCTTATTTTGAAAAATAAATGAATATTTATATTATAATTATTTTTTAAAATATAAAAAAATAATAAAAATAAAGTGAAAAAACATCAATTGAACATTAATATATATTTCTAAATATTTCTAAAAAACATGGATATAGGGAATAGGGTTTTGAGTCCATGATAGAAATAATGTGGGTTTTCATTAAATCCATTTTTTTAGAATCATAAGATCATAATGATACGAGAATGAAGAGAAAATATCTATTATCAATATATATCATTAATATTATAAAATTATTTAGTTTCTTGAGATATAGTAAATAATATTCTTTATCAAAATAATAAACATATCCCATCCCATTAAACAAAGAGGTTATACTATTAAACCCTTCCCATATTGGTAACATTGAATCATAATCCCTATAAAGGAATAAAAATAAATTAAACATAAAATAAAATTAGATTAAATTAATATATGATATTAAATTAAAATGGGGATGTATATATGCTTCATAAAATAAAATAGGATATTAACATTTTTTATGTCATAAAGATGTCAAATTGAGAAAAAAAATCCATACATGATTTGGTAATAGTTGAATTGTGATCCACGTTGAAAGTACGAAATAAAATGTAACATTAAATACCAAAAATATAATTACATTAATGATATTACATTTCCAAGGGGAGGTATTTACATATTAATTTTTATTATATATTTATTAACAATTCCTTGATAAAATCAAAATTCAGGTAATAACTAAAATTTTTCATGTGATCATTTTTTTGTTATTTTATGAAATCTTTATTTTATAATGGTTACATCCTCTATAAAATGATAAAAATGTTTAAAATATCGTATATTTTCAGTATATATTTATTTTGTGTAATCCCTAAAACATTGATATTTAAATTGAAATACAATATTCATGGAAACAGTAGGTTGTATGTATGCATGAATATTGTCTCCATTTTATTGATTGATTAAAATAAATAATTGAAAATAATATATTAATATTATAAAATCATTATTATGTTATATATAACACATATATTCATTATATTTTACCTCATTACCTACCATCTTGAGAATTAGTGAAAAATGATTCAAGTCTCTTCATGAAGAGATAGTCTTCCATACACATGAACAATATTATCATATCCCTCACTAATTTGAATGTAAAATGTTTTAGGTGATATAGTAATTCTAATAGTATAATTATATCAAAATTATAACATACATATGTTAAATCATTCATTATGATCCCATTAACCCTTACATAATAATTAAAATGTTTTGATGCATATAGATGTAATAGAATCAATAAATTAAGTAAACTCATGTGTCGAATATATTTTTCAAGGTTGATAACATCATTTATAAACATAAGTACTCAATATACCCTTTACTAAAAGGATACATTTTACAATGGTTAATATTCATAATTTCTAAAATCAAAGGGGAACAATTTACAAAATTTTAACCTCTTTCTTCTAAATATGGAATCTAATTCCTCAAATAAAATTCATATTATTCATATAAATTAATTTGACAATATAATCATAAATATGATGAAATATTTATATAGAATAATGCATTTTAAGCCCAAAATTAACTCATATCAATATTAGTTAGACTAATAATCCTAATTTAAAATAAATTTATAATACATCACTAAAATACTAAATCGAAAGTCAATTTTATTATTTTAAATAAGTTTATTTAAAGTAATGAATTCATAGTAATAAAAAAATTGTACTTATATTTTTTTCATTAACAAAAATCTTATTATATTAACCTCAAAACACCATCCTAAGATAATAATGACATGACAAAAATATAATTTCCACATAATAATATTTCAATAGTTTTTAAGAATTCTTTTAAAATAATTGTTGCATGTAACAAATTCTATCAATGAAATTAAACATATTCCAAGTGATATATATCACAAATTCTCATGTTGTAACATTCTATCACCTCATAGGAATTTCCTCTATAAATTCTACCTCTCTTATATAGAAAAGATGGTATAATTCAACATCATCACCTACTTAGGTGTCTACATGTCTTCCTCAAATTTATCATTTAACCATAAAACATTAACCATATGGGTTTTCCAGTTCTGTAAGACTTTCTCTCTAAAATCCAAGATCTCTACAAGTTATTCCAAATAAAAAAAATATACCCCATTTGGTATGACCTCTAAGATCCATAAAAGTGAGGTATAAAATATTTAATTAATTAAGAGTTATAAAAAAACACATCATGAACTTGAGTTAGATTAGGTGGAGGTGGAAATTGATAATATACCATTCCAATATGATCACAAATTTTGAAAGAACTAATATATCATAGCCTCATATATTACATCCTTTTAAATCCTATGACATTTTTCGAAGGGGATATTTATATAATGAATTATCAAAAAATTAACTCTCTATATATCATCGACGACTATCATCATAAATTTTATGTGGTCATTTAGATACACCTATGTTTTGTTGAAGGGATAAAACATTAATTTCCATTTCCACTAGTAGATCTGGTCACAATAGATTTAATTCTCTATATATTTCATTATATGTTAGAGCTCTGCACTTCCTTCTATTGAGGGGCTCATAAAGATCCATATGAATGCTTGATTGAAAGATACTATTGTAATAAAAATCTAATAATGAATATATTGACCCCAATAACCTTTATAAGACATATAGAAAGCTGACAAAATTCAATATAAAATTTCAATTCTCCCCCCATACTAACCATCTGTTTGAGGATGATAAAATTTAGGAAAAATATTTTTACTCCCTTAATCCTCACATTAACATTATAGTGTAATTTTGTGAGCTGATTAAGAGATAAATCATCTATAATAACAATACATTCTCTAATATTTTACATTGTATGCGTACAATCAAAATAGAGTTTTTCCATTTAGAAGTTTTGGGATTCTAATAATGAAATATGTGCTAAATTTTTCCATTGAAATTTTGGTATGGATACTATATGAAACATCCCCTGATAATTATATTTCTAAATTATAACCAGTGGATAAATCATGATTCATGATACAAGTATATAATACCCCTTTTAAGGTTATCCCACAAAAATACTCTTTTATATCACCATATATCTTCATTATTCCTCAAATAATTGTTATTCATTTGATAAGATATTCAACCAATAGCTCATTCATCAGGTTTAGTACTTATGAAAAACGTTCTTTGTTCCTAAAAACCATCCTTATAGTTTGATCATGGATTAATTTGGGAGAATTCTCCACCATATTCTATAATTCAACATCATTCTTATGTGCCTTATTATTATCTCATGTATTAATGGTTGAGCATTCATGCCAGGAAGATATTATTTTTCACCATTACACATGATTTCAATATCCATATTCTACAAATTAGAAAATATTTTATCATTTTCAATAATCATCTTGTGAAAAATATAATACTTATTCTATAGTAGAGCATCAACTACCATTATTTCATTAAAATAGTAGTAAATTATTTTCTAGTAATAATATATTTTTAAATACATCTATCTACTTTAGTATATATTCATATTTTTCTTCTTAAATATATATTTTAGTCATTTATTATCATTATTTACAAAAATATTTTTGTAAACAAATAATTACTTCATATCATAAAATCCAAAATTGCAGGTTAGAACTCGAAATCAGGATCCTGGTAATTTTCTTGAATAATTTTCAATTAGAGATTTACATTTTATATCACCCTATCCATTTTAATGAGGGAACATCCCAATCCATTCATTTATTATTTCATATATATATATATAAACCCCTTCTCTACTATAATTTAATTGATGCTCAGGCACACTGACCAACCTTCTCCTTAGTTCACTGAAAATATTCTCACGTTAATATGTCCCCCTGAACACAACCCCCTTCCATATTGACTTGGTGAGTGGACTAGTTGGTCATGAGAAATATCTCTCAAAGCACTGGTAGTATACTTCTAGACCAACAAAATTATATATCTAATTTATCAATTTTTATCTATTCTATTGATCAATAACTTCATTCATTGAATATTCCACTAATATACACTCACATTAGATTATACAACCCAATATTGAATTTTATGATTCCAAAATTTACATTTTTTTAAATTATGAATTATACTTATAATTCCATAGGGTCTTTCACACAATTCTAAAATATTCTTCAAACACATTTATTCTACTCAAATATGTAAGACTATAAATGATAATGAATAAAAAAACCGATCAACGTAATCAACGAAGAAAATATTAACTCAAAAAAAGAATATTACAGGAGAATTGATAATTAAATTTGGTAGTATTTTAATTTAAAAATGAACATACCTCAAACATTGGGTTGTCTTAGGAATATCCAATACATGACCAATAACTAAAAACATCTAGATTAAAGATATATCTGGGAGAAATATTTGATCACCATAATTGATCAAACAGATCATTCATATGGGGTAGAGGATACATGTTATTAATTGTGATCTATTTAAGACCTAAAAATTGAATGAAAGGAATAATTTATCAATATTTCATATTAATAAAAAGAACATGTGCAACCCATGGTAATACACTATTTATTATGAATCATTTATATAAATTTTCTTAGAGATGATTCTTAATCACCTGAAACACAATTTAGTTCATTCTATATGAAGTAGTTGAAATAGGTGTATCCCAAGGAATGAGTTATATTGATATATAATCTTCACTATTAGAAGAAATAAAATGGAACAATTTATTAAATATATCAGCAGACTCACATAAAATTCCCACATCTTCAGTTAAGAGTTTCTCCTTATCCATCTGAGGTAAATGTCCTACATAAAATTGTTGTGAAACCCTTAAGATGTAAATAATTTCCTACATAAGTTTAGGTTCATCCTCACACAAATATACTCACTTATATTTACTATATTATTTAATGTCACATCCATTCCTAAATAATTTATATGTTAACAATACTCAGATATTCAATCCATGCCCAAAAGTATAACATATTCAAAAAGGGGGAGAATAAACTGATCTTATTGGAATACAATTACGGAAAAAATCTATCAATTAGGATATATATATTTGTTTTTTGATTATCCTACCAATATTCATTTTTACATATAGATAAATATCTAATCATTCAGGTGGTCATGTGATACACATCGATAATCTGTTAAATATAAAAGATATGGTAGAACCTGAATCAAATAAAACAAATATTCTTATAGATTGGATGAAAAGTGAAAAATACACCACATCTATTAGAACACCAACTTTAGCTATAGTAATTCAATATAAATGGTATTACCCCCTTATTTAGTTCTTTGGTTTTTTTATTTAATGCTTTAGAACTATCATGAATAATTCCCCATTTCGTTACTACTGAAGTACTATATAAATTTATTTCTTTATTTTCCTTACATTATTTATCCATATGACCTTTATCATTGATCATGTAACTAACTCAGATTCTAGTTAATAATTTTCTTGGATGTTTCATTAAAAATAACATATATGATAAAATTTTCATTAGATCATTCCTCTTCTTTAATGTTTTCCTTTTTTCATGGTGTTCAACTAACATCTTCTCTTATTTAATTCCCTTGAAGATATATAATTTTGAAAAACAATTTTATTTCATAATTTAACTTGATAATATATGATTATATGATGAAAATTCTTAAGAAACTAGGGAACTTCAATGACTTAGCTTATTATAGTCAATGAAATGGTCAATCATGTTTTTTGGATCATATATATACTAAGAGCATGAATATCTAATCTTGTAATGTTTTCCTCATATTGTTTCACTCATTATTTTTATCCTTAATTAATATATGTAGCTTACTCTCCATTTCAATTTTCTCTTCTTAGGGGACGTATTTCTAAAAGAATTTCACTTTACACAATCAATATTATAAAAAATATTTTTCATAAACCTCCATAGTGTTCGGGATCAATTACCATAACTCCTCAACATCTCCACTAAATCAATACACTACTTGAATAACCATTTTAGTTTCATTTCAACCCAAAACCAAGAATATATTCATCTATGGAATTTTTTTCCTCATAGACCAATTTAATAGAAGTTACACAAAAATATAGGGGTGGTTGACAAATTAAATGATCCATAAATAGTAAATCACACAATTTAATAACATTTTCATCGATATACCAATGGTTTTTCATCATATCCACATTCTCCAACCCTAATATATCCATGAGCTTCTCATTTTCTACCTCAACTATATTGGATTTCTTAGCAGGGGAATCCATGCATTTCCTACTGGTGTTAATTCCCATTCTTTTGTTAGGAATCATCTTAAAATAATTCCACACATTTATTTTTCTTATTAACATGATTAATATTGATCCACAAAATAAAAATACCTATAATGGAAAATTTTTCGAAACACTATAATTGTTTATTATAATTATAATGTTTCATTTGTTTATATAAAAGCTAGTAACCAGGGATTGAACAAAACTTAAACTAACACCAACTACAGAAGACCTAACTATAGAAACCTTGATACAAAGTCTATGTTATTAAATTATCATAATATATATGAAACTAAATCCAAAATTGAATGTCAAGTAATAATTTTGAAGGAACATATACATAAATGATTCCCATGTTACATTGGAAATATAAATTACATATCATAAGAATCAAGTTCACTAGATTTATATTATTCATAATATCATACTTTATATAATGAGGAATTATAATAAAATAATGTTTCATCACATACGATCAATAATGGTTAAGTATAATGGATTCTATCAGGAATAAATAAGGAATAATCAAAATTAAAATTTAAATAACTAAAAAGACATTCCATTTAATAAAGACCATGTGATAAAAATTAATCAATATATAATATTAATTCAGCAATATCATGGGAAAAAACTTAAATATTAATGATTGAAATGATTAATATTTGACATCATGATTTCAGAAATCATGATATGTTTACTATTAAATCCATGGGTTAGGATTGTTTAATCGATTCATAGGAATACACCTAGAATGAATTTTATTTTTTCAACTAATTTTTATCATTATACTTGTCGATGAATCGATGGTTAATCTATAACTAGGCCCCACCAATTACTTAATGTCCAATACATTCTCCAGATACTGAATGACCAATTTAATATTTAAAAATACAACATATCAATAAATATTTATATTGAATAAATAATACAAAATATTATGATTTCCCTATTCAATCAAACAACTATCATGTAAAACATTTATTGAAATATTAAATGATTTATGAAATAACCATAGACACGACACCAAGAATATTGATATTTAATAGAAATTCAGTTTCAAGAAAAAAAAGAAAATATATTGATATTTTAAATTAATATTTCAATACAAAAAAATTTATCAAGAGTTATGTGATGTCTATAAATTTATCAGAAATGTATATTTTTTAGTAAAATCAATCCTTTTTGAAGAATAATATAAAATTGAAGATAAAAAATTAAGAGAAATTTTAATTAAATAATATTATTTGTAAAACCATTGAATACTTATATAAGATATTAATATAAATAAACAATTATAGATGTGAGAAAATTCATTACTATTATATATGTTAAATAGAATAATTTGAATTCAGTTTAAAAAAAAATAAAAAATTACTCTTTCAAAAAAAATTATAAATGCTCATTCCAAATGTTTTGAAATTTCATGGATCAAATAAAATTTCATTAGTAAATAATTTGAGTAAATATTATTGATATTTTTAAAACATTTTTCAAAAAATATGAACATAGAAGAAAAATATACCTAAAAAAAAGAAAAATAAGATCATGTTATATTTTAAATATTAATTTTTTTTTCATCCAATAAAAAATAGTAAATGTTGGAATAAAATGAAGAAACATATAAAATAGATATATAATTATAATAAAAATTAACATTATAAAGAATATATTATAAAATTACATTAATATAAATAAGCAAAATATCAAAAGAAATGAGATAGTGAAATAAATTCTTACCTCTTCGGTAACATTTAAATTATATGATATTGAAAGGGTAAAAATGATTTGAAACATTAATAATTGTGAATATACATATATTTATCTCAAATCCATCAAAGGGGTAGCATATACACCACATAATAGTAAATATTTCAACAATGCATAATCTTTATCAAGGGAATAGAAATTGAGATGAAATCCTTTACATTATGTGCATCATTACACATAAGTTATTTTAACCTCAGATATATAAATTTTTATTTATTAAAATTATTTATAGCTTAGTATATTTTTCTATAATATCGTATACTATCCATTGGTAACTTCTTATACGCATTTTTTAACAATATTCTATAATTATCATTATTTTGGGTCTTAACTACATCATTTTTAATGTATATTTTGATTAAGTAGTTTTTTCCTTTCATATTTATCAAGGTTTCATCATGTATGTATTTTTATTTATGGGATGTAGATTATATATATTAAATATTTATATATATTTATAGTCATCTATAAAACAAATATAAAAAAATAATTGCACCATTTTGGGATATGGTTGGTTGCATATACGTATATAAACATTTTTCACCTTTTGACATATAGAATGAAATAAACTTACATTATAATTCACCATTGAAGAAAAATTATTATATATTATATATAATATAAATTAATTTAATCTATATTTATTTAAAACAATGTAACATAGAAATCAAAAATTAATTACTTCTCACAAAGGTGGTACTCCCCACGCACACATGAGTGACATTATCATTTTCTAGAGGTTTAAAATGTAAGATGTATTATATGAAAATATGAACCTAGATTAATAATTTTTTATATATTTCATATATATATATATAGTTAATAATTATATTTTTACATTCATCCATGAAAAGTGGTGATAAAAAATGTATTACACCACTATATGAAGACTGTAAGTCGTATGTATGCCAAAGTGATTTTTCATTTTTATAGGATATAAAAGACATGGAAGTGATTTTAATTCAATAATAATAACATATTCTTATATTTATAATGATGGAGTTATTATTTTTAAATGGATACATAATATTTAGTGCACGTAGAAGAAGAAATAAGCATAAATATGTCTATAAAGTGTAATATATCTTCATCAGTAGACTTTATTTAGATCCCTTCATAAAGGCCCATATAATGGTCCTTTTAGAAGACCAAAATCATTAAATCGTTACTATGGAAGTATAGAATTTAATTTGATTAGGGGTTTAGAGCTAAATTTTCCAAAAAAATTATATAAATGAGATAAGGGGTGCCTTTTTATATGTGAGGGGAAGGATTTTTGGTATTTTAGAAAATATAAATTTAATTTAAATAATATTCCCTAATAAAATAGCTACCAATAGATATAAATTTAATACATGATGATTATGATTTTTAAACCTCTTTTATAATAAAATGACCAATAATTTTGACATGGTTGATTTATAAACCATATACCATTCAATTTACCAAATACATTATTTATATGAATTTTAAAAAATTTAATAAAATATGATTTATTATTTTTTAACACAAATGTATTTATGGGAACTATGTAATTAATTTTACATTGAAAACAAAATGAAAAACATGGAATTAGAATAATCATTTTTCACATAACCCAAATATATTATATCTATATTTATAAATATTTTGTGGGACATTTTAACTCAATCATAAAATATTACTATTATAATATTTAATATCCCTTGCATGATTTTTAATGATTGCATTAGTATTATGTCGACTTCGAACAAGAATATAACGTAATTATTTTATAACATTAACTAAAAAAGACTTACCCTGAAAAAAAATCATCGATGTTTCATATAACACCTTAAAGCTAAACATAAGATATTTTTATTATAGTAAATAAAATATTATTTATATTAAGATAAGGAGAGTGAAATTTTTAGATTCTCCTTTACATAAATATTATATAGGTTAAAATCATAGCTAAAAACAAAAATGTAATATTTTAAGATACCTGATGGTTATGGATAAACTATAATCAAAAAATTTAATAATGGAATGTTTTGTATAATTTTTTATGCACTATAATACTATTTTAATCCTTAATTATGTGAATTACCCTTTAGTACGATGATAAATTTTTCCTTGGTTAGTATTCATAATATATAAAAATAAAAGAGACATTATTACTAAATATGAATATAATAATTTAATATAATTAATATATTTTATATAATACAATTCTTAGGAGCTGTGGAATCTTATTTAAAAATAAAACAAATAATTTTGATGAAAAAATGATCTTCTGCAATAATTCCTTTTTATGCCAACAAATAGACTAATATAAAAATTAAGTAAAATTATTATATGAATGTAAATAAAGTTCATCTGAAGTCTCATTAGTACTAGAAGGAAAATATAATTAAAAATTTAAAAATACTTCATTTTATGATAATAAATGTTAATTTTACCAAAAACATTACCTTTAACTATTGACTTAAAAATGAATCCTTTAGGAAAATTACTACAAAACCATCCAATGAAAAAAAATGAAATGGGAAGGGATAGTAGTAGAATAATAATAATATTTCAATTGTGTTTAAATATTCTTTTAATAGCAATGTATCATATAAATAAATATATCAATGAAATTTAATTTACTTAAAAAAGAAATATATCATAAAATATCATGTTTTTATAGAGATGGTGCTTCAAACGTTTCTAAGGATCTTCTTAATAGTTTCAAAACACTATTACAATTATTTGGAGTGTGAATATAGGAAAAATTATTCATAATTTTGGTTTTAGTGACATGTAATGAGAGTTTTGTTTGATATTTATAGAAAAGTAGTGGATAATTCATTGAAAATTTATAGATATAGTTTTTGGAATTTAAGAAATAAAATAATTTATTCCACAAACCTTAACATTTTTTGGACCATTATTTCTACCAAATAGGAGGGGTTTCATATTCTTTTAGTATAAGTGAGACACTTATTAATATAATTCCATGCAGGATGGGGATGTGAGTCATGTTTATAAAGAATTGTTCACAAAACTATAAAAATATACTATTGGTTTTGTATAATTCATAATTGTTTTTTAAATTAATCAAATAACATAAAAAACTAATTATTATAATCGTAAAATATATTTATTATTGTGGTTACCATTTATAATTTTTCGTACATCACTTTTATGTTATGATGATGTCATAATACAAACTGTATATTTATTTCCTATTTAATATTTACCCAAAAACATTTATTATATTAAAATATTATAAAAATTACACTCTTGGACAATTTTTATATTCTCATAACAAAAATGATATTTAATTTTACAAAATAATTATTATATATTGAAATTATAATAATTAAAAAATTATTTTTTATTTAAAAATACTAGTTTTTATGACAGAAAAAATGTTCAAACAATTATTATAATTATTTTTGGATTTCATTAGATTACATTATGAATTATATTTATATACAAATTAATTAATAAAATTATTTAATAATTATGATATTTTTCCAATTTTTTAGTTCATATCCAAATATTTTAAAAAAATTAATATATATATATATATATCCAAAAACTAATTTAATTTTTTTATGAACACATATATATATTTTTTTCAAAATCAATATATAGTTTGTATATATATATATATTAATAATTAAATGGGATAAGAATAATCAATATTTTATAAAACAGATAAATAAAAATTAATACTTATATGGCCTAGATACATAACCCCTTATTACACCATTGTAAACCCTAAGGGAAATATGTGTAATGGTAGTACATTCTAGGGGTGGTTCGATGCACCTGATTTGGGGGGTGGTTTCTATGAGCCTATAATTGTATCATAAATAGTTTCCCTCAGGCTACAGTTATTGAAACATGGATTGTTTTTGGCCACGTTAAAGGCTCAATGATTCCATATCCTTTAAAAGTGTTGATAAATCGGATTTATAGGGTACTATACATCTGTTGGAGACCATTGAACATTCCTTATAAACTAATTAGATCATGTCCTAACTTTTAATATACTATAATTTTATATTTGGCCATAGAAAAACTAAATTATGAATTTGTATAATACATAATTCACTTTTATGTTTCATATAAAATCGATGTCTACATTTTATAAAAGATAAAAATAAAAAATGTAATATAGTGAATTTTTTTCAGTAACTACATTTTTCAGGATCCAACCCAACTAGGACTAGAGAAACAACTACCAAGACCACCATAATTCAACAAGGGATGGAGACTAGTGATGAAAGACATATCCTAAATAGGTAAAATTTTCCTAACGTCCGTGTATGCTCACACCTAACTATCTAAATTTAGAAGAGGAGATGAATAGTAATAAAAAGATGTATCATATAAAAAATAAATCATGTATGAAGAACCTATCTGCTATTTAAGAGTATGAAAACATACACTATAAATTAAATGGGAAATAAAATCCCAACCAAAAGATTTCCTAACCTAGAAAAACTAAAATGTAATATTTAAGAGAGATATCTGGACTTGATCTCTATGATCTGACCATCGTACATAGTCTAGTTCACCAAGTATCCCTATGTATCATTAAAGCCACCAAGACCTATCTATAAGCTATATATGGCATGACATGTGTTGTTAAATCTGATATATGGGTGATTATATACTTACCTAATACAGAACCCCAAAAACAAAATGGGGGAGTAGTATGAGACAAAATAGGAATCAAAATTCAGTAAATAGCTCAACCCAAAATCAAGAAATCAACCTCAACCATCCAAAGGGGGATAGCCACTCCATGTAGCTAGAATACATGTCATGTCTATGAAACCCATGGTAAGAGAGTTGAATGTTATGTCAAAATGGATATATATATATATATATGATCAATCCAAATAAATCCAAAAAAGGGATAATGAGATATCCATTTTACATCCTAGCCCATGCACAGAGTTTCACCAGTTATAGACGTCCATCATGGATGCCCAAAATTTTGCATGTCTACCCAACTAAAATCATCGACACCAAACCACACCTCATCACTATGTTTCATAGAATATGATCACAGATCTCTAGATACAAGACCATTCCCATATATAATAGGAGGGTCCCTATAAGTTGATTGCTAGAGGTCACATGCCCTGTCCTGCATGATAGTGTCACTCTAATGGTTAAGATACAATTCCCTATCTCTACAGAAGAATTACACTCATGTAATATGTAGAGGTACCATGAAAAGCATATCTGGAGGGTTCCACCCACATAGTATATAGATGATCTTTAACTAACCATTGTAGAGGGCCCCACTCCAATAGTTAATTACCCATTCCCTCTCTCTACATGGAGGGTTTCATATCGGTAATCTATAGAGGACCCATTCTTGGCTTAACTAGAGGATGGAACAACAGTATTCGAGGACCCATGCACTGTTATATTAAGGGTATAGTGACCCCATACATTTACACACATCATTACATGATTTTATAAATAAATTACCATCAAATACAATCCAAGGATCTTAAATTCTATTGTCTTTGGAAGAAAAGGTACCTAATTGAACATAATAAAAACACATTTTATTTAAACTCCATAATGATTTACAAACTCCCATTGAACTCCTATATCTGTATAGGAAAAAATAGGGAATACATGAACCAAAAGGGATGAGCTAATATCCATGTAAGGAAATCACCAAAAGAATAAAACAAGACACAATGGTCAAAAAGAATAATAGGATGGAATAGTGGAATAGAAAATAAATAACCATAAATAAAAATAAGTTGTATATTATGGAAATATAATCAAGGAATCATAATAATCAGGTAACAACATATAACATGACAAAACATTAGTCAAGGCTAACCACCAATACTATATAACATAGTGGACAAAGTCCCATAAAGGAATCAGGTACACCAATGTCCTTATATAACGTCTCATGAGAATAAACAATACCATTGAATTTTAGACCTATATAGGAACACCCATCAAAACATTTTCATTAATATGTGTTCCACATGGGTAATATTACATAAGAAATCAAACATAAACATAATGGTTACCCGTGGTAAGAAATGGGTATCGTAATCTTGTCAAAAGGAATTACATTAGGGAATATAACAATGGTGTCCTTAAAAGAAATGATTAAAATCATGAATGGAAATTAATAATGAAAAATAGGAATATATCATGATACGATATTTCAAAATGAAGTGGATACATTTAAATGAATTCATTTTATGAAACTGTAAAAAAAATTAGTACGGTTTAAGGAAATTGTTAATGATCATTTAAAGATAAAATGGGATGTTTATTTTCATAAAACCAAAAATGAAACAAGATAGTTATTTCACTATAAAATGAGTGATTTCAGAAAAATAATGATGTATTAAAATAGATTATATAGTGCACATGAGATTAGGTTAGAATACAGGAAGTTACCTTAAATGATTCTTGCTTATTGAGAAGAATTGAGTAGGGGGCCTTTTAGAAACTTGTATATCCCCAAAATAGAAGGATGAACTGATATTGATACATGATTTTGGAAATTTAATAAATCATTTAGTATATACACATAAAAAATGATAATTTCATTTTTTTAAAATGTGGGAAAGAGTAAACTAAACTAATAACGGAGGTTTAGGTAGAATCCATTTCCTTAGGTTTGAATCTATTTAACACATGAACTTAGTGTCATGAGTAGAAAAATTATATTGATTAATTTATAATTATAAAACACATTATAAATGTATTTTATTTATTATAACAATATTTTGTTTGTTTGTGGCCTTTTGGGCGAGTTACAAGGTTTAATTCTGTCATTCATGAGTTCTCGTTTTTTAAAATTTAACGATCGTCTTGCTTATGTAAGACTGTATAAGATCCTCTAAATTGGGAATTGATGCCAAGAATTAAAGATATATGTTATTAATGATCATAAATACATTTAGAAAAATCATGTTTTGTTTAATTTTAATTTTTATAATATCTTTTACTAATATATAATTAGGGAGAATATAAATATATTTTTAGTTTTTCAGTCATCATTATTCTTAAAACATCTATCTTAAATTGCTGATAATTACACTACTATTTTAACCACTGAATACACTAATTTATTACTTCCATTTAATTATTATCTTGGAAGATAAACCATTCATATTCCAAACATACAGATAAAATATATATCCATTAATCATTATTAACCAAAATATATATCATTAAAATTCAAATATAATTATTCAACCCCATCATCATCAGTAAAGGTGATTAATTTAATAATGACTAAATAATTGATCATTTTTTACTGACATAATTTATTGAATGATTTAAACAATCAATGTAATTTATTATATTTTATTGATTTCTATATTGAAAAAATTTGTTTCATCATAAGACTTTTAAAAAAAATATAATTTATCTTTTTTTATTCTTCATTCACAATCATTATCCATGTAAACATACATAATCCACTATGATATTCATATGATTACATTATTCAATTGTTTGATATTTCCTCATTTAATTTTGTATATATAAATATAGTATTATCTTTATGAATTCAAATATTTATCTTACCTTATTTTACAAAAATAAAATCTCATCTAATTTCCAAAAATCAACTTTTAAACATTATTAGAATAGGAAAAATGACTTCTGTGTCATGAAAACAATATATTATAGAAATTTATACATTTACACCTTGATTTCAACATCTTCAATGATATAAATTTAATAATTAATTGAATAGTTGAGAAGATGTAATGAAATTCAAATCAATTGTTCGACCTGTGAAATATAAGGCTTATACTTGATCAATGATCACAAATTTTGTAACAAACTATTTACTAAACAATTATTCATCAAATTATAAATCTTCTCAAATAACATGATATTTAAAGAAATATCTCTTTAACAAACACTGATCATTCTATTTTAGTAAAACTATATATTAAATTTAATTGTACCTTATGATTTATAATATTTCAATTTTTAATTTATCACATCTAAAAATAATAGATAATAACTATTAATATGAAAAGTTATATTCAAATTCTTGAATAAATCATAGTAAATTGAAAATTTATCTGCAAAATTTTGTCCTAAATTTTATTATAAATATATATGGTGGAAGTTATAGGTTCATTTTAAATATTTTATCATATATGACCATTTTTTATGATGTAAATATTATATTTATTAATTCACTTTTCTTATTTATCTAATTTTTATCGTTGTTGTAAATTAAAGATTCAATTTCATTATCATCAATGCCTAATTTTCTTTGTTATTCTTTTTATATCTTTTTCTCACAACATTTAAATTCTACATTAGTTTTAACATTATCTTCCCCAAATTTGATCCTTTATTCCTCTTAGTTAATTACATTATTTTTATTCCCTGGTGTTTCATTATAATATGGGTGATTTTTTTAATTCTATACAATTTTTACAAAATATGATTTTCTTTGCAATTAATGAATAAAACATATGATCTTTCAATTTTTGTAATTCATGATAAAGTTAATTTTTTGGTTTTATGATTCCATAGGAATAAAAAAGGGATGTTGTAGAATATTTTCTCAAAAATAGTTTTAAATGTTTCTTATGATTTATCCATTTCCAATATTTATAATTAGTTTAAGTTGAATCAAACGGGACATAAAAAAAATTATTCAATGAATGAGTTAAATAAATATGATATAGATAGAACATAAGGACACAATTGTTTATTTGATGGTAAACCAAATCAATGCGATTTGATTTTATTTGATGATAATCTTGTCATATTTCACTTCTCATGGTAATTATTTTGATATTACAATAAAAACTTTGTGAAAGTATATTTTATTTTACACATATTAAAAGTGTATCTTATAACATTTTATGTTTTTGTAGTAATAATACAATGAGATGATAAAATTAATTTGGAGAAACTGAATAATAATGTTACCAATGTAAATGAATAATATCCTCCACTTATTCACCATTATGTGATCAAAAAAAATTCTTCATGAGTTGTAGAGTATTTATATTATATAGTACATTTAAAAAAGATTCAATGTATTTAATAAATATCAATGGATTATCTTATGATTTTCTTTGGTTTTTAGCTATGGTAAATTATATATTATTTATTAAATACCAATAGGAAATGTCATATTATATGGTATAGATATAACAATCATTTAAATGAAATTTAATTAGATATTTAAAAATCACGATTTCTTGTTCAGTAACAAATTAAATATTATAAACATGTTAGAGGGTTTCCGATGCTAAAAATATCTTATAATTAATTTTATTTATATGAAATGAATGGGGATGTATAAAAATTTCATTGAATTAAAATAATTATTTTGGGATTAATATTCTTCAGAAACAGATAAATATATATAGAATAATTTATTTTTAATATAAACTCAGCCATTCAATTTTGATTGTTTTTTTTTATTTTTTTTTAAAATACAAATCCATGAAATAATTTTCATTATATTAATGAAAATTATATATGAAATATGTAAAATAATATTTTTTCTACTAATATAAAAATTTAGTATAATGATTTAATTTTAATCAAATTATTAGAAATATGTTATCGAAATCTCTATATATGTATTAATTCAAGAGATAAATATCAATTGACCATCGTACATAAATTCTATACTATTTAGATTTTGAAATTGCTCCCGAAATATATGTTCTATGTTAACTAGTGGAAAACACATTTATTTTTCCAATTTTATCCTTAGATAAATGGACATATATTATCCCCTAAATTTTCTCAAACTATATATACATATGTAAACCTTTTTTTTGGCATAAGGATGACCACTTTTTGATTTTTATACAATCTGACTCTCATTATAAAAAAATTTCCTATTTAATATGGTGGAAATATAGCATGGTACTATTCCCAATTTATCATAAATCCAAAGTACACAAAACATTATCTTATAGATTTATTTATTATTGTATTTATCTAATAACAAAATATTAAATAATTTTATCCATATTATTTTGTTTATATAGATATTGGATGAATAATAAGGGATAAATGATTAATTTTTTCAATTGGCGGTAAAAAAAGTTTTATCTTCCATGTGTTTAGGTGACTAATACTTTTTTGACTCAGAAACACCAAATAAAGGATCCAATTGATTTAAAAATTCTTGAAATTCATCAATGAAGTAATATTGGGTATTTAACTACACTTTCCATTAAACATATTTATGTGGTTGGAAAATTAAGGGATATAACACATGTTTATTCTATGTTTGGATAAAAAAAGTTCCAAAATTTACACTCTATTAATATAAAATTAATATATGAATTCATTTAAATATTTTAATAAAATCTCAAATATAGGAGAATTTTTTTAAAATTGATTTCTAATAAAACCTAAAAAGATATTGAAAAGTATAAAATTTATATTATAAAATCATAAAACCCAAAACATTCTGACATTATATCTCAAAGAGAGAGACTATTGACACCTTATTATAATGAGGAGTGAAAAATGGAATTAAATATATATTTTAATGTAAATAATTAATTCAATATCAAAATGAATCATTGATATTAATTTTATATACCTTCTGCCTCCCTGTTTGGATTTATTAAAAATATATAGAAATTGCATCTGTACGAACAAATAGAATAACATTAATTTTACCAATACACATATAATAACAATGTTCTATATATTTTAAAATAAAATATTATACCTTGTCATGTAATAATATAAAATGTTTTCTTACTTTTTTAAATAGGATTATAATGGTGTTTTTTGACATTCTCTCATATTCTATTTCAAGATAACAATTCAACTCCCTCATGTGTTCTAGTGGAGAATACATATCTTTTACAATCACACTTTCCTCAATTTAAAATCTATTTATGATTAATACTTGTAATAAAATATAATATTTTATATCCTACTAGAGTCGGTAATAATAACATATTTATGTTATTTCCAAACACACATCATAGTATTTTTATTCATGAAATGGATCATTAACATTTTGGAAATTAAATTTCTAAAATTAATATTTTTCATTTTTAGAATGGATATAATTTTTAGTTTATAATGATGAAATAAGTTTAGAGTGATGTTTTTTATTTTTCTAATGTACTTTATTTTTATGTAAATAGTTCAAAATACCAATTTTAAAATTTCATAACATTTATGATATAATTTAGATATAGAAATAATGTAAACATATATGAATCTGGGATAGAGTAATGAATTTTTATATATAATTAAAATTAATTTTAATATTTTATGTTTTACTTGGAAATATAATCATGATTATTTTGGTTCAAAATATATATTTTGAAAAACTAAAAAACTTTTTTTGTCATTTCATTTAATAGTGTGCTTGGACAGTTCCATTTAGTTTTAGAATGGAAATAATTTAAATTAAAAATAACTTTGTTTATTAATAATAAATAGTTTATTCTTTAGGAATCATCACCACTCATGATACGTTTTCCAAAACAAGTATAAATTAATTTTTTGACATAAAAATAATCTTTTTGAAAAATAGTTCATATGCTCTTATATTAAATTTAATTAATCTCAGTTCAAGGAATTGAATATTGAAAAATCAATTCCATAATTTGAAAAATAATATAAAAATTTATTTTTTAACCTAATACCATTTTCAATCTCAAAAATAATTTACCTAGTTAAAAATTTATGTCATCTATATAATGTTTAAAATGGTTTTGAATGGGTTCAACTATAAGAAAAAGATTAAAATAGCAATAAATCCTAATTAAATGTTATTGGTTGTGTTTATTTAAACCCAATACCATATTCTCATAGAAATTAGGATAATGTTGTGTTAAATTAAAATGAAATAATTTTTTTAATTTAGAAAATAGAATAATTACAATAGTGCCACTACCGACACATAAAAAATTCTAAATTCTTTCCTAATTTATTCACACAACCAAATATCCTTATCTCAATTATTTTCTTCCAAAAATCCATACCAAATATTCATCAGAAATTTAAATGGTCTTGGTCCTCCCAAAATCCCCATATTATAAGGATTATGAAGTAATCAAAAGGATTTTATCCAAGGAGTATGTATAAGTCATAAGCAAACTATTTCTTGTTTATTTACTTTTATAATACATTTTGAATTTTTCTATCAATTCCTAAAATGAATTATAATATTTACTATAATGAATTTTTATTATGATCATGGAAATAATTTTTTCATATCCTTTCTATCGTGTTGGATATCAAAACGTCGCTCATTTATATGTATAGACTACCACCTCTATGAAGTGATGTGTTTTATCTTTCATTATCATCTCACATGGATAGATATAAATATATAATGATTGAATATATATGATATTTTTAATTTTTCTTTATTTTATAAAGGTAGGATACTATGTAACTTCATAACCTTCTTTCATTTAGAAAATGAAAATATCTCCCAAGTATATATGTGAACTTCCACCTCGATGTGGGGATCTGGTTTTTTTTCTTTTCATCCATAAATAGAAGTTCAAAAGGATGGATTAAAAATTTATTATTATTTTATAATATATTTACTATTTTTTAAAGGTAATAAAAAATATAGATTAATTCATTTCCATCCCTTACAAAATGAAAACATCATTCATGTGTACATATGGACAACAATCTCCATGAAAGGATCTGGTTCATTTTTTAATTTTCAGAAAAAAAACGTAAAGTTATTATTGTATATAATATTAAGAAAATGTGAATTATAACATCTTTTAACCTTATATATATGTTTAAACCATGAATAAGGCCCATGAGTTAAAATCATTAAATCAAGGTATGCATGAGGAATAGAACATTTAACACCCCAAATATGGATTTTAATAAAAATGTTAATAATAAAATTAAAACTATAAATTTTATGTAAAATGTATTATTTATTATAATAATTATTATAGTTATAATATTTATTTACAATGAATAAAAATTTATTAAATAGAAGGATTTAATGTGTATAAAGATGGTCAAGAATTTAGGTAAGGATTTATTCTATAATCAAATTCTTACACATGGTTGTTAATGTATAAATTTAAATTAGGTAATAATAAGTTATTTAACAACAAAAAACAAATTTTATTCCCCTTTAGTTATTTCTAGGGTTTCCATGTATTCTTTAGATTTGACATTTTTTATTGAAAATAATTGATACATTTTTATAAGAAAATCTTATCATATTTCATATTTATGTTTGCAAATATCCTAGAGAGATGTTTTTTTAATAAATACACTAACCACTATTAAAATATTTTAATATTATTTCAATTTTATATATTAATTTCATTAAAAAATTGTTTTATTGAATTTTTCTATCACATTCCATAAATGAAATTTTTGACTTTTTAGAAAAGTAGTAGGATGGTGTCTTGTCCACATTATCTACATTACATATTTTTCCACCATCAAAACTAAAATTAATTATAAATATCCCCATACATGTTTATTTTATTTTAAAATAAAATCATATACCAATTAATTTCAGAATTTTTAGATCTACTTTTTTAAAAATAGACAGATATTTCTTTTAATCCTTTTAATGAAATTTTAATGTCTTTATAATGTTGTATTTTATCCACATCAATACCCATTAAAAATTATTGTAATTCAATAAAGATATACTATAATGATTCCAAACAACTTATTTATTTAGATGGATTATGATTACATTGTTTTATTTATTATCTGTTGAGCACACAGACATTTGTTATGTTTATTTTTCAATATGAATATTTCTATTGATTTTGAATTTTAAATTTATTCATTTAGTTAAAATGATTCATTTATTTTACATAGTATGTGACCTGATATAAACAATAGTAAATGGACCCTTGGTGTGTGGATTATTATCATGAGACACTCTATCATGGGTATTTGGAGTATAACATACATATTTATATATTATTTAATGGGATGTGGCCTTTAATGAAAGATAATGATGTATGACATTATCTATTCTATCATTATGAAACAAAGTACTATATACATGTCATTATTTATGTTTTCATGTTTTCCATGGATATATTCCCATTTTATAATATAAAAAATAAAAATTTAATTATTGATTATATCTTACATAATATTCAAGACATATTTATTTTATGGAAGATTCATCTATACACATTCCATTATTAAACATCCATGGTCACCCATTATTATGTTTTCCTTTCCCCAACATACTAATAATGTAATATTGAATGATTTCATGGATTTAAAAAAGGAATAATAATATTCGAGGTTGAATTTATGTTCAATTTCATGTTTTAAATTGTAAATTTAAAAGCATGTATGTATCATGTTTCTCAATACTACTCAACTATTAGATATCATGTGTTGTGACCTCTTATATGTTTTGATAATGTAATATTGTAAACTCGAGCCCTATATTACTAGGTTTAATGTTTTAATATTTGGTATCAATGAATGATTTATAGAAACCTTGGAAACTATAGCTATATAGACATAATAGAACATGGAGAGAACAATATATTAAGAACATATCATATTAAATAAACACTTCTAGATTATTTTACACACATTAGAATAATATTATATAATTTAAAAGTCTTGATATAGTGTGGAAATCATGTGTGTTTTATTATTTATGAATGGTGTCTAATGGATAGAAATAACCTATAATCACCAATATCTTATGTAGGAATTTTCCCTATGATCATGTTAATGTATTCAATGAGGATTGTTCTAGATATTTATATTATAACAATATTATATTAGTTCACTAAGTCCATGAATGATAACATTTTATATATGGAGCAATATTAGAATCCCCAAAATGGAAAAAAAGTTACAAAAGTTCATATAAAAAAAACCTATATCATTTAATAGAAGTAAAAATCAATTAACATATGATCAATCTATCAAGTCACAAAATAAGATATTTCTTACATAGGGAATTATTGAAAGGTAAAATGATATAGTGGATTTTTATTATCTAAAGGGAGAAATAGATGAATTGTGGTTATTGATCAAAATCACGAATAAAATATATTAGGTAGAATGTATGGAATAAAAAACTTATAGTTATACTTTTTGAAATATAAATTCCTCTTATAGAAATGAGATGATATGGATAGTAAAATCCTCCATAAATGGTTGAAGAATGAATAACAATATTGATAAATATGAAACTAAAATTAAAATGATAGCACCACTGTAAGTGAATTATATACATAATTTAATAATTTTTATTGAACTCATATTTTATTTGATAAAACATTACTCGTAAAGGGAACCAATCATTATTACATTCTCATTATATCATGATAAAGTATCAAGTTTGGTCAATAATGATAAATTATTATCCAAATATATTATTTTACAAGTAAATCAACAAAAGATGTGGGATGATTCTCATGATTATAATGAAAATAAGTAAAATGTATCAATGGAGGGATATAATTTAAAAAATGCAATGTATTTGAAAATATTCACAATTGATGATTTGAGAATAGAATGTAATTTCGCTTCATGTCTAGAGAGAATGTCCACCTCTATCATGAATTCAAGGGAAATAAATAATAATACAATGCCCAATGCTATAAATTTTTCTATATGGGATGGAATTTCAATGAATTCCATATATTTAATGTAAATTTACAATGAATATTTATAGTTTTCTAGGTTACAGATCTAAGTGATTAGTATAACTGGAGTTTATTTCCAAAATAATATTATCAAATATATATTGATCAGAAAATCAAAATAGTTAATGATTTAATTTCATCCAAATCAATGATATCATTTTTGTATCTATAATTTTTTATAAAATAATTATATCACCTCATTACACATTGATTAAATATTTATTTATCAATAGACAAAGTGGGAATATTCCTTCAATAAGTATATACTAACTAGACTTTATTCAGATGAATAGATACTTTCTTGATAAAAAGTAGATTATCATATATATAATTGAAAAATAAATTATAATCGTTATGGATAAGAATTAAAATTATAAAAAAACTATTGTTCATATAATTATATTAGTATTTATAATTTTTTAATGTATCCCATGTTTTAGGAGAGAATATCCATTACCTTAAGATTTATTAGACGTACCCCCAACAGCTCTGTTTTATGAATTCCTATGATAATAGGAATTGAAAAAACTATTTGGGGATGGAAGATAAATCATAAGGATAGAGTATGTACAAATTTTTAAATAATAAATTTATATTTTTGTTAAATAATTTCCTGGACATCTACTTGATCATGAGGTTGAGTTATTTAATGAAGTCATATCTGATGTAAAATGAATATCATGGGGAACCTAAATAATATCTCTAATTAAAATGGTAGAGTATAATAAACTACTATTTTATTTGTGTGATAATATATTTAAATTTATAAATGTTTCTCCTTTTAGATCCCATATCCTATTTTTGAAAAACAATTATGGATATTTGAGGATTTTGTTGAACATTGTCAGATCAATTCCATTACATTAAGAATAAATATTAACCAAAAATTGATTAATTTTGTTTTCTAAATCATCAATAATAATATTTTAAATGATTGATATTAATATTAATTATCATAAATTATTGTTAAATAATAATGATATACAACAAAAAACGTTTTATAGAATTTATATGTATTATGACTTTATAGTATTTCAATTCATTTTAAAAAATAAACCTTCTATTTTTGTCAATATAATAAGTAAAACATTTAGGGATTATCATTAGAAAATCACAGTGGTATTAATTGATGTTATCAGGATATTCTATAAAACCATTTAATAGAATTGGAATCTTTTTTATTTTTTTTGAGACTCTTAAGGAAAATGAATTTTAGTGGATATTTATTTTGTGCGAATTTTGGCTCTAGGATGATTCATTTATTAGATATATTGTCACTAAGGATGAGATATATATTGTAACTTTAATGAAAAATATAGTCAAAGAATTACCAACATTGAGGAATATAATATTGATAAGGAATTTCATTTTCTAGTTTGATAATATGAATGGTATGCACATATTTGTTCCTAATTTTACAAACCATTAACAAAGTTGATATGTGAAGGAGATAAATATACATTTTTAGGGAAAGTGTAGAATATTTGAAGGAGATAAATTGGTTATTAGTTAATGCATCATTATTTCCTTTACCAATTGGAATGGATTATTTTTTATATATAGTGGTGCATCAATGAATAGACTGGGTTGTGGTCTTATATAGAAAAATAGAGTGTTTTTTTGCATTAAGGCATTTGACTATCCCTGAACATAATTTTTTAACTCATGATATTGATTTTTAGGTACTAATAATTTTTCTGAATATACGGTGGAACTGTATCAATAAGGAAATATGATCCATATATACCAACCATAAATGTTTTAAGTACATATTCTCTCAAAAAATAGCTCGACGTGGTACAAATAATAGGGTTACAAACACTTAATCAATATGATTATATGATACTATAACACTATGGGAAGGAATATAAGATGTTTGTTACATTTAATAAGAGGAAATATAATGTTTTTAACATGAGGAGGATTACAATGTATCCTATATTTCTAGATTTATTGATATTGGATAAAATAATTTTTAGGCAATTTGAAACATAATTCATTTTCATGAAATTTCTAAACAATATTTACTAAAATAAATAAAGAACTCCTATATGGATGATAATAGTTTAAATTTTATGATTAAATTAGTAATTGAGGTGAATTTATAAGAATTCATTTATACAGATGCAGATTGTATGTTTATAAAGTGGTCATATGTTCCACCTATACTAGATAGGGAAGGGGAGTCACATGATGAGAACCAAAACTCTTATTTAAATATATTTTTAGAAAACAAGAATATGTATTTAAGAGAGCATTTTTACTATTATGGAATTAAAAATTATATTACATAATATGTATCCAGATTCTTAGTGTTCTACAGGGAAATTATGAAAAATGTCATCTTAAGGGATTCTTCCATGCATTGAATTTACAAATATGGAAGTGGGTCATTGATATAAGGAACGTTTTCACTGAACTCCCAAAGTCTCCATAGATGAATGATGGTATATTGGTTATTAATAATCATCTTAAAAATTAATTATATTTCATAATTTTAGGGGATGATAGTCCCATTCAGTCTATTTACATAATTATTTTAACGGATTTTTTTAGATAACATAGTTTGTTCTATCTACTATATCTTATCACGACCCTTAGTTCTGATTAAAATTTAAGAAGACTCCTCAACATGATCTCGGTACTGAGATACATATGAGAAACACCTATCATCCTCAAATTGATGGCCTTACTAAAATTATTATTTGGATAATAGATTAAATGATTATATATTTCTTAAATAACATTCATGGTGTATGTGATCAGTATCAACGTATGTATCAATTTGTAAATAATAATATCTGTCATTCAAGAATCTTTATGGAACTATAATAATCATTGTGTTTGAAGATATATCATTATCCATCAGTTTTGGATGAAATTTAATAATGGAAGATAGTATGGTCAAACCATATCAAGAAGAAATCATGAATGTTTATACTATTTAGAATACTATCAGGAATACTAATGTAGATAAAAGTGTTAGGCTGATAGAAAGAGGAAATACTTGTAATATCAAGTGGTGGATCTTGTCATAATGGTGTGTCCTTATAAATGAAATATAATATTTGATATAAAGGATTGATTAATAAATTAGTTTAAAAATAATGTTATGTAAGATTTTTTTTCTTGTTTATTAGTATTCATTAAGTTGATATTTATTTTAATTATAAAAATATTGTTTAATTTTTAATTCTGAAAATATTTTTTTTCATTAAACACGTTTCAAATATTTTTTTATTTAAAACTTTAATTTTTAAATTATCAATTTTTAATTAAAAAAATGAATTTCATTTTGTAGTTCATCAAGTAAGTATTATCTTAGGATGAAATTTATTTACTTTCAGAAATGATTTTTTAATCAATTAATAGTTAAAAAAATAATTTTTATTCGAAACTATATTTTCTTATAAATGATTTTGAATGTCATAGTATATTTTGAATTAGTATTAAAATTTTAATATTTTGTTTTGAATAATTAAGATCTAATTATAGTACCAAGAATGAATTTTATAAATGAATTTTTTAAAAGAATATTTTAATACATAAAAGTGATTTTTCTAGAAATTTGTTTTTCTTCGTGTTTTGAAACTCTGATTTTAAATTAAATTATTTGAATTCAATGAATTGAATCAGGAAAATGAATTATATATTTTTTGTAATCATTAGGTGTAAAATTGGTCAATATTTCCATTTTTTCATATAAATACAGACTGTAGTAAATAATTATAAACACAGTAAGCGTAAATTGGGTATTTATTGTTAAAAATAATATATAATTAATAAAAATTGGCATAAACACATTCCTTTAACCTATTAGATGCATGGATTACTGAAATTTCATTCCAATTTTCAGAAACATGGGAATGTGGTGCCATATTTCATAGATTTCACCCATTAAAAATTTATGTGAATGATAATATTAAAAAGTCCAATTTCATTCTTTTAATATGTATAATATTATGTGATAGGGGAAAAACAATTAATTAATTTTTCTAAATATTAGTTTTAAATATTAATTTTTTTCCTTAATCATTGTTATTTATTTATACTTTTTAGTGAATATATAAATAATTTAAAAGTTATGCCACAACCAAACCATATTTATTCATTTTTTAGTATTATAAGTAAATTATTTTAAATATAATAAAGTAATATATTGTTAATGATTTATTATTTACATTAATTTATTATATTAATATAACCTAATAGGTATGTTAAAATGGATTAGTTTCCAATTCCTTTACTTTCATGTAGTTTTCAAAGATATATTAAATTATTATTTAAAAAAATTGCATTAATGATATTTTATAGTAAATTATATTTTATTAAAATATTTATAATTATTAGAAATCAAATAATCAGTCATGTTATTTTTATATGGTATAATATTCTATACAAGGCCCTTTTATAATCTAATTTTCCTTTTATAGTAAATTCAGTAACCCTAAATAGTACAAACCAGGTTATCTTGGTAATCCTCAAAAGTGTAAATATGGGTTTCGATCCAAATTATAATGTTATAAAAGTAACCAAAACATGTATAAAATTTATTGTTTGAGATTTTATGCAACCATCGTCATCAATTATTTGAAATAAATAATTCTTTTTATCATTTTTTAAAATAAAATTAATTTATATTAATTTTAAATTTTATATAATTCCAAGGGTTCTCATCTTTTCACTTATAAAATGGAACAAACTATCCTCTTAACTTCACACTTCTAAAGCCTTATTATTATACCAAACCCTACCAAAATTACTTCCATATATCCATCAAAACTTCGTAGAGGCATTGATTTTATCCTAAAACAATCCTATGATTTCTTTGGAAATAAAAATTTATTTTTGGACTAATAAAGAGATATAATTCCTATCTAAGCATTTTCATATTAGTTCTTCTACTAACTCCTCTAAAATATCTTCAATAATGGTAAAATAATTTAAATATTTGTATTAATATACATATATGTTTTTATGTTTTTCTAATGACCTATATCCCTCTATTATTATATCAAATTAGTAATGGGTCCATCATCCATTTCCACGGCAGTCTATCGTCTCGCCAACCAATTTAATTAATTTTCACTAACATCTACTCGCTTGTGTATAAAATGATGGATTTATGGAATATATATGATATTAATTAAATATTTATTATAATTTAAAATTTTTATATGATATATTTTCTTAAATTTACATTCAATGAAAAATTATAACCTTGATAATCTATACTAATGGATTGCCACCTCCATAAAGCGATGTGATTAATGTTTTACCACCATATCACATAAGAGTTATATATACATGTATTTAAATAAATAATATGATATTGATAATATAATTATATTTATTTAAGGATAAATTAACACTTACATTATTTCTATAAAGGTATTTTAAAATATATAATCATTATTCAATGTATAAACATGTCCTACAGTCTCTATGATTGTAACATAGATAATTTTTTATAATTAAAAATCATGTTCAGTTATAAAATAATAATTTATAAATGAAAATTATAATTATAGTTTAATTATTATTTTGATGATGATGATAAAATAACCTTTTTGAGCATAGTAAACATACCGAGGTCATTTTTGACTTATGATCCCAATATTTCCATAATGTCGTACATGAATATAATTGGTTAAAAAATTGAATATACCATGGTATTAAATAATATTAAATGAAAAAAATAATAGAATAGGTTTATTAAGAAATTAGATAATTTAAATTATTCTATTTTATAGGAATATAATGAATATACATGTTGATCCAAACTCATAGTAAGGGATAATTTACAAAACCAAATTGTCTTAAAATGTTTTGAAGACTTATTCTCTAAATAATTTTCATCCATTTAAAAAAAGTTTAAAAAACTTTTTAAATGTATTTTATGGAAATATATTATTTATAAATAATATATTATTATTTTATTGACATATATTCAATGTTTTTAAAGGAGAATAATTTTTCCTTATTTATATAGAATGTTTTTCCTTTATTCACAAAAGAAAAAAACAAATATCATAATTTATCACATAAAAACTCAACAAATTATCTTTTTGTCATGAATTTTGTTTGAATTTTGGTATCCAATAAAATTGTTGTAGGTTTCTTTATAGAAGCAACGTCATTTTGATTTATTATTGATACTTTATTTTATAAAATAATATTTTAATATTAAAATTTATTTTGGTACTAGAATGACTTTTGCATGTGAGTTTAAAAGTGTTTTTAAATGGTATTATGTTGTAAAAGGTATTGAATAAAATTATTTTTTCATGATATATTACTTGATAATTATATATGGTGAATTGGGGATCCTGATATATCTTATAAAACATGATATCCCAATGTAACTTACATGAAGGGTGATCCCAATACAACATAAATGGTTGTTGTTCCCCATTAATTATTTATAATTCATTGGGTAATTTTCATTTTCTACAATGATAATAATAATGGAGGTGTCTTATGTGGTTCCTCTTATGTATTTAATGGGGATCTTTTTATTTTTTATAATAGCTATGAATATTTTTTTAGGTCACCTAACATAGGTTTCTATTTTCCTTTTAAGGGAATCAATGATTTTCATTGACCAAACAATGTTTTGTTTTCATATGGAAATGATTTATATCATATCCTCATAGAATAATTTTAAAAACGTAATAATTTTATCGATTTTCAGGATTTCACTAAATATGTATATTTATTATTTTTAGGTATCGTGATGATATTTTAATGCTCATACAATATTTTAAAATGGTTTTCACCAGGTTTTTGGATGGATAAGAGAAAATAAAAAGTCACGTTTAAATTCATGAATTTTTTTCCTGAATAGAAAACTTGTTTCATTTGGAAACAATTATTTTATGTTGAAAAAGAAAACACAATAGTGGTTTCCATTGTTTAAAATACTTATTTTTAATGTTAGTAATGCAACATAGATATATAAAACTCAAAACCATGTAGATAATAATAATGTAATGAAGTAAAATCATTAATAAAAAGTCAATAATGTGATATGAATATGAGTGGGTCCTTATATATTGTATAAAAAAATATTTGAGAAAAATTCACAGTTTATTATAATATTAAAAGGGATACATAATAATATTAAACATTATAGATAATTTTAATGAATATATAATGAAAATATTACTATAATGATTCATCTAATTTATGTATTTTAAAATTGTCTTCCATAAAGTTAAACTATAAATGAAATTAGGATGGTATCAAGAGGAAAATATCCAGCCAAATAAAAATTCCATAATTAATTGAAATGGATCTAGAAATTTTTTCATATTGATGTCCTAGTTAATGTATGTAATAAACAGGGGAGGCTTCCATGTAAGAGTAACGAGATTTTATATAGGGGATCATGTCTATAGTGAATCGTTTTTTGAAACAAGAAACTCTGTATTTCAGTGGAACATCATATCTAGTGCTAGATGAATGATGGATCAATTATATTGAAAATATTTTTAAATTCATGGTATTTTAACATCATAAAAAGGTAAATCCTTCAATTTATTTATTTGTTGGTGAAGACAATCAATGGTTTTCTATGGTTAAGAATTCTATTAATAGAAATGAGATTTATTTAATGGATTAAGATACATTTAATAATATTTTTCAAGATAATTATTTCCAAATAGTTTTTTACTGTGGATAGTGAAAAAAATATTAGAATTAAAGAAAAATGACAAAGAATCAGTGGCCATATATTAACAAAATTTTAAATTTTTGGCAATATGTAGATCAATTTTTTTCCCGTCCTCGATAGAAAAAATTAATATAATTCATTCAGGATTGAAAAATTATTTACAAAAATATTTTTCCGAACAAGAATTTACATTTTATGTGAATTTTGATCATTGTGTTGGGAATGATGAGATATATTATTCTAAATCATATAATTATTGAGATGAGAATTGTATGTTATGGTCAATATTGTAAGAAATGGATAAGTATCAAGCTATGGAATATATATAAAATCCCCCAACATGTTCCATGTGTGTTAAAAAATATATTGGGTAATGTTTTTCAATATCCGAAAAAAAGACATGTGGGATTGGATTGGTCACAGGGAATTTGACGAAAAAAAACTTCCTTAAAAAATACAAAAAATGAACAAATAGATTTTTTTCCAATGACGGGTTGTTTCGATTTTAATATGTTTAGAAATTACTCTACCGTATGTATGGAGTTAGTTTCTCATTTTTTAAATCATCAATTTCAAAATGGAAAGGTTTATAAAAATCAATTTAATCTAATATGGTTGTTTTTGGGAAATCTAATGAGGTTGTGATAAGTATATTACATATTCCATTGAATTATGACAGTTCCTTGTTTGATTCTAGATCCTTTAAATCCATCATTTTTTATAAATTTAAAATAAAAATGTGAATATCACATGCTTAAAAGAAGATAAAACATTTGGTGAAAATTGTTGTGTAAATATCAATGTAACTATGATTTGTAGGAATATTAATTTCATTATTAGTGGGACGATCATTCTATAACATCTTCATGAACTGGATAATGTAGTATTTAAATTTATTTTTTGGTATCTAATATCATTTTTTTATCATTATATGATAGATTTAAAAGATGATAAAGTTATATTTAATTAAATCCTGACATTAATAAACTTCCAAGAAGCTGTGAAATTTATTTAATAAGGAGGTGAGAGTAACAAATCATGTGTAATTAAAATGAATGATATTCTTCAACATAGTGATGTTCTAGTACTAGATGATTATGTTGAAATATTTATTGATGATTTTAATGTCGTTATCCAGGATTAGTGGGTTGAGATTACTATTGACATAGTCTCTGAAAATAAATAATTTTAAATTGCCAGTATTGAATAGTTCATTTAAAAAATATGGAATTAAAATTAAATTTCAATAGATTCATTATTAGTGTTTAATTTTTAAAATCACTCCACCATGGTGTGGTCCAATTTGGTTTATTAAAAATAATTATGGTAAAATGAGACTTGGAATTGATAATTGATCCTTGAATAAATTCACTATTAAGAACTACTATTCTTTACCTCACATATATGAATTATTCGATTTTTTGGTGGGGAGAATTTTTTTTGAAGATTAATCTAAAATCAGGGTATCATTAGTCCAAGGTGGTGTAGGAAGGTATTCTGTAGACAATTCTCTATAATATATATTTTAATTTTTTACTTTCTTAATATTATCCTTGGGTTATATAATGCACCAATTATATTAATAGTTATTATAAATAGATTTTTTCATGATTAGTTAAATACAATTTTCTTTATTTTTATAGATGATATATAATTATATTATAATATTCTTGAGGATAATGAAAGAAACATAAGGATTGATTTCCATACATTAGAAGAAAAGGAACAATTTGGAATATTAATTATGTGTGAGGATTGGTTGAAAAAAATTCATTCTCTGCATATACAATTTCTAAATATAGAATAACTATTGACCCTTCTAAAAATATCGATGTTGATGAATGGAAAATACCGACATATGACATAGATATTTGATGTTTTCTAGTATTAGTGGGTTACTATTTGTGGTTTGTTAAAACAAAATCAATTGTCAGAACTACTGACTAATTTAACTCAAATAAAGTTATGTTCAAATGCATTAAAGTGTGTAATAATTTACTCTAGAAACTGGAAATAATATTTTCTAATGATCGGTTTTTGTTATTTCCATCATGAAATGAAGAAATTTTCATCTACAGTGATGCATCATTTAAGGGAATTTATTGCGTTCTAATGCATAATTATTATGTAATTGTTTTTGCGTCATGATATTTGAATCCTCCTGAGGTAAATTCTATAACAAATTATCTATAATTATATGCCGTTGTTTTTATTGAAAATGTTTTTATGCATCCAATATATGGATTAAAGTTTAAAATTTATACGGATAATATTTTTTAAAGTATATGTTCATTCAAAAAAATTGTATGATGTGCTAAGGAAGATGACTTGAATGATTAAATATTACCAATAAATGATTCAACTCTATCATAAAAATCCAAAAAATATTTAAAATCATTGAGTTTGAAAAATAATGATAAAATAATTAAGTTATATATTTATCATGACCCTTTAGTGTGTTATTTTATGAAATTTGGTGTTGAAAAAAAGAAAGAAAGATCATCCTTGGTTTCACTCCATGTGTTGTAAAATATTCTCTATTAGAAATATTTAAGCAATCCTAATAGGTGGATCTTATTTTAGGAGAAAAGTTGAATATGTAAAGAATTGTTTGTTTATGGATTATAATATTGATGAATAAGGCTTTTTGTTATTTTGAAACTGATTATATGTGATATTTAATTCCCAATTTTGAAGATAATTGGTGAGTGAATATTATATTTACCTATTTTCAATTCATTATGGAGGAATTAAGATTTTAAGATTCCTTATAGAGAATTAGTGGTGGGATGAAATGAAAAATTATGTTTCTAACTTTATAATGAAATGTTTTACTTATCAACAGGTTAATGTAGAAATAAATTTAGGGTAGGAAATCCTTCAGTATTTTCTAGTATCAGAGTGGAAATGGGAACATATATCCACTAATTTCATGATGGGATTACCCAATAAATATATATATAGTAATATAGTATTGTTTGTAACTGATTAACTAACTATATATCAAAAGTTCATTCCAATTGATAATATCATGTCATTAGATCAATCTTTCTCAAACATAACACGAATAGATAGTTTGGTTACAATTCGTTTCACTCTCCATTTTATCTAAACATGGTCCCTTCTTCATATATTATTTTTAGAAATGACTTCAGAAGTTGTTGGTTATTGAAT
Organism: Viscum album; assembly: GCA_963277665.1. Lineage (NCBI taxonomy): Eukaryota > Viridiplantae > Streptophyta > Magnoliopsida > Santalales > Viscaceae > Viscum > Viscum album. The sequence goes on along the minus strand of OY728119.1, from coordinate 2,109,410,058 downwards.
TAAATTTCAATACTTATTTTAACTTTAGTATGATAGAGAATATGATCAAATGATTTCGGTCATCAAAGACATCCATTGTGCGTAATCAATGGATTATCAGGGATAATGTGATAAATATCATTGTTAGTTTGATTTATCCTATAATAAAATTTTGATTCAAGTATGTCATTGAACCCTTTTTAAGAATTATATGGAAACCAATGTCAAAATCATACATATTCTGTTGATGTAGGTGAAAGTATTTCTATTGAACGACAGTTAGTTGTGTTAGTTTTTAAGAAGGTAGAGATTGTTAATTAGCTTAGAAAGATAAATTATATAAGTATGAAATGTTATGTGGATAATAAATATAATATATTTTATTATAATGTTTTATTCAAGAATTTCCTAATGTATATATATGTATAAGTGATATGTGTTTCAGTTCTAAGGGGAAACTAATAGTCCAACCATATTTTTTAAACCACCCATTGGCTTGAAAAACTCTTTAACAATGTATCGTTTTAATCCCTCCTATATGAAACACCCATCTATTACAATTTCTTCTTTCAAAGTAGACCAAGTCATGATGATCTTATTCCCCCTTATATTTCTTATTTGATGCTAAGATATTACTTTGTATGTTGGGATGTTATTAACTAGCACCAAAAATAATGTCCAATTTCATTACATGAATAAAAAAAATTAGATTATATAGGAAAATTTCACACTCCTATATAGATTCATAGATTCATGGCCCCTTTCATTCAGCCCACATGAGCACTTCTCATTTGTAAAATGTTTTGAAGGTGACTACCCACACATTAACAATTGTAAAGGGATGAGATTCAGATTGAATCACCCATCCATATCTGAATGGTTGTTATGGAAAACATCCATAATATTATTGTTAAATGTAAATTAATCTTCAATATATTGGAATATTCCAATAGGATGTTTTTTATCAATATTGTCAATGGTAACTTGAAAGAAGACAATCTTCACAAAGTCATGGATGTTATAAACAATGAAATATTGTACAACTTGTTTGTTGTAGCCACTATATTTGTAATTTTGAAATCCTGGATAGCTATAAACTCAATGGTCTTTTAAAATCATACCCACTATAACAACCAAGTAATTTATTATTTCATTTCTAATATATTAATTTTTAATTTTTCATCACATGAAAACCAAAATCTACTATTAATATTATTATTTAACAATGATTGTTAAAACAAAACTGTTAAACATTATGGTATAAATAGAAAGAAATACATTTTAAAAATTTTCATAATTGATTTTCATAAATAAAATATATTGATAAAAACAGTTATTATTTAGTAAAGTCAATATAAATTTCTAAAATACTATTTCATGAAAAAGTAGTTATTTTGGAGAAATAATTATACTTGATTATTTCAATTTTAGAAAATTTATTCTTAAAAAATTTCATTTTTTAAAACAAAATTTCAAAAAAATACTATTGGGGGATTTTTCATAATTTAATGAAAATATTGTTTCTTTGATAAGGATTGAAAAATAATGGTTTCTATTTAAAACTACAATATCCTTTGATTCCATAAGAAGTTATATTTATTATTAATTTTTCATATTAAAGTAAAATTAGATCAATTATGTTTTTAAATGGAATTCAATTCTTTATAATAAATTGGATTTTTATTTTTTTATAAAAACTTTTTTTATTTAAGGAATCTTATTATTTGCAAAAATGGTTTCTCATCATGTCATTGAAATAAATTTTAATTTAAAATATGTTGATTCATTGAATGATTTTTAAAAATTTATTATTTATTTGGAAACATCATAATTAATATTATATATTATTTTCATCTTAATTTTCAGTAATAATTTAAATTTAAAACAATTAAAATTAATTACCTAGTTTAAGGATAATACTAGTATTTCGGGGGTTAAACCAAAATATAAGGTTACTATTTCCTACAAAACTAGCCTAATTCTTAATTTATAGACATATTTAAACCTTATTGTATATAAAATTATATTATATAGTAATTTTGATGAATTTTTCAATATAATTATTTATTATTTTTATTTCTTATTGAATTTTTCATGTTGTATTTAAATGGGTTCCCTTATATAATTAAAAAATGATATCCCCTCTCCACTCCTCTTCAAGATATAATATCATTTTCTTTCAGATAATTGCTTCCAAAATTGTTTTATTACATCCAAAAAGTTGTTCTAGAGGACATTGTTTTATTATAAAAGCCTAATGTAAAGAATTTTGGTGTTAACCTAAGGATGTTTTCCGAATAAGAGGTATCGTTTCATAGAGATAATTATTAATTAATTAATATTTCACATCATTAAAAAAATTCATGGAAGAGGATATAATAAAAAAAGAATAAAAAATATATAAATATGTTATTGTGTTATTGTAATAACGTAAATCAATCTACTCTTCCATTTATTGATAAATAAAACCTTCCACCCAATGTATAGAAGACTACAACCTCCCAAACCAATGTAATTTGTTTCCATGACTACCTCTCGTGGATTGATATAATGAGATATTTAATAAATGTATATGATATTTATAATATTATTAAACTTATTTAAAAGTAATATAAATGATTATTTTTACCATCCAATCTATTGGAAAATATTATCATCACTCATGCATACATGTGGAATACAACCTCTGTAAAGCGAAGTGATACATTTTCCATTTTATTTTGAAATGAATTGTAATAATGATAGATTTAGATAAAATACATGATATATATGAAATGATAATGAATCTGGGAAGGCAATATTTTTGTCACCTTTCTTGTGATCCATCTGTCGAGAAAAAGGAAATTGCAATCATGTGTACGTAAGGCCTACTATCCCTATAAATATTAGAATTCATTTTAAATATATAAATATTATGGGATACTATAGATAAAATTAAAATGAACATATATTATATTCATATCATGATTTAAACAGTAGAAATTGGGGAAACATGATAAAAATAACATCACTAAAATACTCAAAAAAACATACAAGAAGAATGAATGTGTTATATGCTGAAACATGATTTTAACAAGGAATTTTTAATAATTAGGTAATAAAAGGTAATAATTAAATAATATATCATATATATATATATATATATATATATTGGTCTAGAATATATTTTTTAAAAAAACATATTAATTATACAGGTGGTTTGGACTTGTTTGAAGGAAGCCGACACCTAAGGAAATGGATTCCATGTCACGGTTTTATTTCTATGAGACATATGACTACACACAAATAATTTATTTTGGGTGGTTTTTATACTAAAAAGTGTACATTTTATGTCATTAATAAAAATTTATCCATGATATTTAATGTTTCTTTGGATATTCTTATTTAATCGTTCTTACAATCAAAAGTTTCAAAAGTGGTATGGGATTTTCATGTCACATTTATTTATGTGGGACACGTATCTTATACTGAATTTATTTCTTTTTTGGGGTGTATATAATTCCTTTGAAATACTTTTATGATTCTTCTCTTGAAAATTATGTTATATTAAAACCAATATAATATTATCCCTTTTACGTGGCTTATAATTAATGATTGTCTGAAATGGAAAGGGATATATGTTGTAATTTCATTGTTTACTATGAATATTTTTGATTCTTCTTATGTTAGTGAAATAATATAATATATCTCTTAGGAAACTCAATAATCTTATTCCCATTCTTTAATTTCTTGAAATTACATTTTTTTCCTTTCATTTTCATCTATTTTTACTCAATAGATGAAAATAATCGTTTTAAGGTGAAACAACTTTTTTTATCACATAGATTGAAAATATTTTGTTGTTCCGTATCCATGTGATTCTTATTTTTTTTAATAATATTGTTTACAATATAACATATTGTATGTTTACTTTGATTTTTATCTTTTTTAAAAAATTTCTAAACATAAATGTTCTTATAATTTTTCATATGTAGTACTTTCAACATTTTAACGAATAGGAAGAAGAAATAATTATTTAAAATATATGAAATGAATAGTATTTTATACCTCAATGATCAATTAATTATTTAAAATACTCAAATGTTATTTTAAAAATAAACTTTTTCCAATAATATTTGTAATTTCATTATTTAAATATTTTTTAAAAAATTAGAATCTAAATTTTCTTCATTTATTTTGCTAAGTGATATTTCCAAATTTTGTTCCACTAAAGCTGTTATTAGGTGTAGTTCCTTATGAATTTCTTGTAATATTATCAAATTATACCATCCAAATAATTTATATGGATTTCTTATGTTTATGATGAATATATTTTTGTGAAACCTCATCCTTTTCCATAGGTTATTTAATGATGTAATGATGAAATGTTTTAGAAATCCAGTTCTTTTACAAATGTTATGCTCTGATGAAATGTTAAAGAAACACATTTCTGTTCATGGGTTATGATATGATGAATGTTATATTAACTTGTAGATAATATATAATTTATTTTCATTTTCTGATGGGAGGGACCTATATCCCCTTCCAATGTAGGGGTAAATAAGGATAACTAATGGTTACATAATGTATCCCTAAACCTGATTTCATGTCTCAATTTTAGGTATGGACCTTATTTTCATGTCTATAAGATTAATTTTTCTATTGGTTTAAATTTACATAATATTATGAATGTGATAGTATTTCATGTATATATGGCGATATTTTGATCTATATTTATATCTATATGGTTATGTTTGGACCATGTTTCATGTCTATAATGTTATGCATCAATCTTGTTTCATGAACATATATTTATGTGAAGGTGTAATTTCATTTCGTTTACAGAATGAGTTACTATATTTTTATTCATAAATGTTCAAAATTTTATAAGTTTATGTTTTTACACATTATTTTTCCTATTTTATGCTCAAATGGCTTACGTTATGTTATTATATTATATCTAATAACTTATAAACATCCATGATTTATGCCATGAATCAAGGATATGATATTTTTTATGTATGTTAAGGTTTTCAAATACTAATATGATGTTATTATAACAATATTCTCAGGTTATGACTATTTGATCATTTATATTTACCTTTTTACCCTTATTTAACCTCTTAGATCACCCTTTATTGTGTTTCCTTTCCCCATTCTAAGGAAAACGGTTTCTTGATGGGTATATCTAAAAAGAAAAAATTGTGGGAAGATATTTATGGGGGATATTAATGATCAATCCAGTAAATAAATGACAGTGTATCTTGTGTCCAAAGTCATAAACCATTATAGTCCTCATTATATTTTGTGTAAAATGAAATCAGTATTCATCTATTAAGATTTAATATCTATGCATGAAATTCCTAGGTCATAATAGTTTCTGTCATAAGATATTTTAAGATAAACATTTGATACAAGGATGAAAAAAAATTATTCTAGACCATAATGATAATTATATTTATAGGAATATATCCAAGAATTTATGTGAAGGATATATAGATTGGTTTATATGAAATTATACGCCTTTATAGATACTAAAACTGGATTTGGCTTTGGGACAGTTCTTCCTTGGCATAATAACTCCAAAAGGGACCATTGGGCTTTGACTCAATCATCAAATAGTTCATAACGATGGGCCTAATTGCACTACTATTTTATGAATCATAGGGGTGTGTTTAGGTAATTTAAAAACTCTTTATAATACATCATGACAAAATTGAAAAAATTATGACCATAGATCATCTAGTTTATACCTAGGGAATCATATATTGAAAATAAAGTTTCATGATTTATGAATCATTGAATAATTAATCACTCTCATCAATGAATCCAGATATTCATGCCTCCTATTTTTGTTTTATTAATGGAATGAAGATAAAACAATGAATTTGGGGTAGTGATAGGTATACTCATACATTTAATATTTATTAGAGGTTAGTTATAAAAATCCCTATAAAACATGAAATCTGTTTAAAAATGTCCATTCCTATCCTCAATGGTTATATATTGAATTAATAGGGAAAATAACTAATGTTATAACTATCACACCTCGTGTATATAATTATTCTCATGTTAAATTATATGGAAATTTATTTTTTGTAAATCATATAATTCATCCTCAAGTTATATTTATTGATATCGTATGCATGGATTCTCAATATATGAATAATTACCTCATCAATTTCCAATGAAGGAGGTCACATTTGATATTCTGAACCATCCTATGATCTTCTATTAGTGTGATAAAAAATATGAATATATTTTGAAAGTATCATCCATTTTATTGGTCATGATTCATATTAAAAATGGGTTTTTATCTCAGAAGGGGGGAAATAAACTCAACATCAATGATATGCCTTTTATACATGAGATTTTTTATGACCTTCTAGATGACTTTCGTAGTATTATAAAGAATCGTGGAGTGGAGTTCTAAATATAACCCATACCTTGTGTTATGAGAATTTACAAGACTCCATATAGAATGGTCCCAATCGATTTATTTTAATAGATTAAGAAATACCTCAAAAATAGTAAAAATGTTTTTATTCAACCATCTACATCACCCTGCGGTGAACCTACTATTTTTGTTAAAAAAATTTGGATCGTTGAGAGTTGGAATTGATTGTCTAGAACTAAAAAAGGCTCATAATCTAGGAAAATAATCCACTACATTATATTGATAACATGTCTAATTAACTTTTTAGAGCTCGATATTTTTATAGGATTGATCTACATTATTCATTTACTCAATTGAAGATCAACAATGAAGATATGCTAAAGAGAACATTCTTGTACAAGTTATGGAAACTACTAATATATATCGATTCAATTTGGCCTTAATAATACCCATGAATCTTTCATTGATTTAATTAATATATTCTTTAAAGATTACCTTTATCAATTTTTGGAAGTTTTTATAGATGATATTATTATACAATCAATGGTAATTGATATCCCTAAAGATTACATGATATTTTTAATCAAAAAACTATCAAAGGGTAAATTTTATAAAACAATTTAAAACTGTAAATATTATCAATAAAGAGTCTCTTTTTTTGTTCATATAATCTAATGACCAGGCATTTTTATAGATCCATAAAAGAAAGAGTCTATTAAATATTATCCCTGATCAACTATGGTGGATGAGATCTGTAGTTTTCTTGGGTCAGTGGAATATTATTCATTATTTTTGGAAACATTATCATGGATCTACAACCCACTAATCATTTCATCTCAAAAGTGAGATAAGTTCATTTGGATAGAATAATTCTTAGAAAATTTTAAGGAACTGATGAGATAGTTTGTCAATGGAACTATGCTCACACAACCCTACAGAGAATAATATTTTGTAGTCTATAGGGATTCATCAAAGAAGGTATTGGGTTTAATTCTCATATATAATGGTATAATTTCAACTTAACATTCATACATTTGATGTTATATTTGGAAAATTACCCATATATTGTTATGGAGTTAGCTATGGTTATTTTTTTATTAATGATATAGATGAATTATCTTTATACAGAATTGTGTGATATATATAATAATAATAATTTTTTAAACTATATGTTATCATAGGTGTTGTATATTATTATCTATGGAAGATAGTTCAAACTAATTAACATTATGACTAATTGATATATTTTAAACCTTGTAAGGATAAAAAGGTGGATGACTCTTTGAGTAGAAAGAATCATGTAAGATTATATATGATAAGGATTACTAAAAATATAATATTAATGGACTCTAAAAAATGTTTCAATAAATATTAATGAAAGGGGATAAATCTTATCATTATCAAATACCTTTTGAACCATCTTACCATGTGATAATTAATGAGATTATGAAGGATGGTGTATAGATATAGAAGAATTATAGAAATTTTCTTGAATTTAACCTTCATTATTATCAAGTAATATGGTTCAGAAGTTGTGTATGTGTTCCATCTAAACATGATTTGAAGTATGAGATATTTGAGGTGGATTAAAGTTCTATATTTTCAATTCATCCTAAAATTTAAATGATTTAAAGGTATTTAAGTGTGTATTTATAATAGTATGGAATAAAGATAGATATTTCTATGTTTTTATCTTTACTATGGGATTATAAACATTTTAACGATGAGTGAAAAATTATAAGGGTTTATTATGACCACTTACCATACTAGAATGGAAATGGGGAAAATCACCATGGATTTTTTCATCAAACTCTCTATAACATCTAAATGTAAAAATGATATATAGGATTTAGTCTACCACCTAAATTTTTTAGCATAATTATTTCCTATTAGAAAATATTTTTATCTACATTATATTTTCTATAAATAAATTATAATAGTGGTATATTTTTAAGGGTATCATATTCAACTATATTTGAATGTGATCCAAGTTTCACCTACATGACTGGGTTAATTATTAAATTATATATTCATATGGAGTTTTGTTTCATAAAATCATATCATCCATAGATATATTCATTGTATTAGGGAACAAATAAAAACTAATTACATATTACATGATCTTATTTTATGAATTTTAAATGTTGTTGGGATCAACACCTTCCTTTAATTGTTTTTTCATACAACATTTTATTTCACATGTTCATTCTGATTGATCCTTATGAATCACATTATTTATTGAAAAATAAAATTACAACATTTTAGGATTATGTTAGAGAAATAAATCTGATCTGAATAGAGTTCTCTAATGAAATGAAATATAAGGGTATATCCATTTGAAAACATATAATGGAATCAAAAATTACCAAGAAAAATTATGCTAATAATCATTGAAAAGATTTGGAATTTGAATTTCTCGAGAAGGTGTTTTTAATAATTTATCATTGGAAAAAGGTTATTTGATTAGAAATTAATTGAAATATGAGACCATGTTTTTTTTCATATTTGATATTCTTGATCAAGTTGGGATGGTTTCTTATCACTTTTTTCACCCACTGAACCTCTCTCAAGTTTGCGATACATTCTATGAAGTTCTCTAATGGAAGTACATACCATATCCTTTATATGTAAAAAAATAAAAGTTCGTACAACTAGATCCCGATCAATCCTATAAGGAAAATCATTTTGGAATTATACATCTTAGAGATAATGTGATACCAAACGTAACCACTCAGAAGGTCAATGTTTAGGGTGAATCAACGAGCATAAGGAAGGTACATGAGAAATTGGGATATTGTTAGGTAAAGGTATCTTTTTTTGTTATCATCAATGTTATTTAATTTCAATGGATAAAATAATTTTATAGGGGTAAAATGTTACAAAATGAGATTATCTGATTTTTTTGGAAATAAATTAATTTCATTAGCTTGTGTTATATGCAACATTGAGATTTAAAAAACCACAATATACTATTTATATTTTTTAAAACATGACCATTATAAAATAGGAATTATACATAGTGGTATTAAAAGTGTTAAAAAAATTTATATTAATTATGTTGGTTTCATAAAAAGAACACATATTGAGAAAAATGTCTTAATTTTAGTAAAGTCTTTATATTCTTTGAAAATATTATTTTCTCAATACAAAATTTTGAAAAAATAAAAAAAAGAAAAATTTCCAACATTAAAAAAAGTTATTTTTAAAAAGACATTATTTTGTAAATTTAATATGTCAATATTATACTAATGTGATAGTTTAATATTTTTCTAAATTGATTATTTTTCGATGAATAGTGAAATATACATATTTTTACTAAAAACATTAATTTTGTTTAAATAATATAAAAACATATATTTTGTTTTAAATTGGTGGAAAATAATACTTAGATTAGTTATGTTATTATTAATCCAATTTAGAACATTGTAATCAAATTTTTTATTTTTGATATAATTTTTTTCGACTTATGGATTCTTTTTCTTTGCAAAAAAACTTTTTAATCATAGAAACAATGTAGATTTAAAATTTGATTCATTAAATTATCTAAATTAAATTTTAAAACATAGATTCCATATTTTTTATTAGAATAATTAATAATATATAATTATTTCTACTAAATTTTCTTTCAAATCTAATATTAAAAACCATAATAATGAATTATGACTGTTAGGGTGTAAACATGTTTACTAGGGAGGGTAAACCAAAGAACAAGGCTATGTTGTATAATAAAAACTATCCATATACTATTATATATCCTTATATATATACTATAATATTAAAAAGTCTAAAATAGAAGAAATTTGATGAAGTTTTATTTTGAATTGAATTCTCATTTTGGATTCTTTTTAGAAATTTCCATGTAGTTTCAATGTGTGTTCTTTTCCCCAATAATAAAAATATATCCCTAATCCTCTCATAGTCACACTCCTATTAAATATGTATGGAGAAATAATTAAAAATATTATTTTATTACTTCTCTCCCCATATATTATATTTCTTATTTTTTCTTGGAAACCATCCAAAGATAGTTTTTGGTGATAACATATGGAGGTTGTTCGAAGAACATGTATCATTCTTAACCACAACATTTTTTATTATTTATTATCAAATATAATTAAAATGTTCATAAATTATTATTATATAATAACATAATTATCTCCCATATACATATATGATATTATTTTAGTATCATATCTATCATCCATATTCACTTCAATTAAATGGGAAATGATATCATTGATCGTGTGTTTGTTAGACACAAGGTTAAAAAACTTATTTAATTATTTTTTCATTAATTTAACTCATGAATAAATATAATGAAGTATTTTACATATTAATTATATTTTTATTAAATAATTATACTTTTTAAATTATAATATCGGTTCAACCTTTTTTACTTTCCAATTCGTCGTAAAACGACAACGTTGCTCATGTGTACGTGTGGACTACTACATCCATGAAATCATTTGAAATGTTTTTCATTTTTTTAAACATGGATTCTAATAAGGATTTATTTATTGAATATATATTATATATATTATATTTAAATTATTCAATAAATTTTAAATTTTATTTAAATTATTCAGTACCATTCATCGATAAAATGAAAACAATATTAATCCATACGTATGACCTACCATCTCCATGGATGGTGTAATTAATTTCCTATCTCTAGATTTTGTGGATTAAAAAATTATACATATATAATTAATATATATTATATTTATATCATTGTTAACTTTATAGAAATTATGGAACCATTATCAATGTAATATGAACAAAATACTAAAAGACATGCATGAAATAAACGATGTTGTTATTACCGAAAACATGATTTTAACATATTATTCTAAGTAAAGGTGTAATAAAATTTAATAAGTATAAAATATATTTTATGATATATATAATTATGGTTTTTTAATATATATATATATAATATAAATATTTATTAATAAAGATCACTGATGGTGTACGAAGGATGTTTAGACTTGTGGTATGAGATTTCTGGTGTTCCATTTATTTCAAGGAGACATATATCATATTCACCACTTATTTTTTTTTGGTGTATATAAATAACCATGAAAATGTTTTATAATGACTATATGTATTTTCATTATATTTAATATTTCATTTTATGTTATCCTTTAAAGGGGCTTATGAATCAGTTTTTTTTCATCCTTGTAATTGATTTCCACCTCTCATGGATTTCTATAGGACATATGCCTTATACACCACTAGATTCATTTTTCAGGTTTATAAAATGTGTTGTAATTTATTTTTTGAATATTATCATGATAAAAATGGGATATTATTTTCCATATAATATTATCTCTTTTAGAAGTCCTATGATACAAAATATACTGATATTGGATGGGTTTGATGTTGTAATCTTGCTTTTTATTTGTATTGTTTATGAATATTATTTTAGAGAATAAATACAGGGATCTATATATTAATAAAGTCATGAATAGTTTTATACTATGGTTATTTATATAAATTACATGATTTCCATTACCCTACTCTATATGTTTACTCAAAATATTGAAATATTTTATCGAAGAAAAACCGACTATATTTCTCTCTTCAGTCGAAAACCCTTTTTCATATCAATGTTTTTATATAACCGTTTCAATAATTATTTTAAAATTCTATAAGTATTATAATAATCCATTTATACCCACTTATTCCATTTTACTTATTTGTTTAAATATAATCTTCTTATAATTTTATGAACGAGTTAATTTTAATGTTTTACCAAAAAAGTTAAAGAAATAATTTTTAACATCTATGGAATTAATTGTAATTTCTTTCATTATAAGTAATAAATGATTTATTATTTTTTTAAAAAATATTTTAAAATAATTTATTAATAATATTTTATATTTCCATAGATTTTAAATATGTTATATCATAGTGGAAACAATATTTTCCCCATAAAATGTTCCAACATACCTTTCAAACTCATTTTTCATTTAATATGTCATAAATTAATTTTATATAATAATTATAGGGGATACGATCCAATTATACCATCCTTATTTTTTATATGGACGGTTTATGATAGTGTTGATAACATTTTTATGAATCCCATTCCTTTTCTAGCAGTTATTCAATGATTAAATGATGTAATTTTATTAAACTGGTTCATTTTCCAAGGGTTCTCCAATGATAAAATGTTTATAAAACCAATTTCTTTTCATGAATTCGAATATGATGAATGTTTAATGATCATATAGAACACATATGTATTTTTTTTAATTTTTTATGGGTGTGAATTATTTCTCTCTCTAAATAGGTGGGTACCAATTGATAAATCATGAGTGAATTTTATTTGCATCAACAAGATTTCTTGTTTATAATTTTATTCATTGAACCTGTTTTAATTTTTATTATATTAAGAATGGTAATTGTTATAATGTCAATAATATTAATTATATTATTGGGGTTCATTCCTATAAGGTTATGTGTGGACCTCATTTCAATCCCATAAGATTAATTTTGGACGTAGTTTAATGTCTATATTATTATCCGTAGAAGTCGTTTCATGTTAATATGTTTTTGTGAGTACATAATTTTATATAAAAAATTAAAATAATGGACCTATTTCTATTTATACAAGTAGAAAATGTTATATGAATATGTATTCTACATTAATATTACTATTTTATTCTCTAATGTATTATTTTCATTGATTCCATTATGATTAATTTCATATGAACTACCACAATCTACATTATGACTCAAGATTGTGTACCTTTTTATGCAGGGAATGGTTTTAAAATTCTATAACCATGTCCCCATACCAAATTTATGCTTTATTATTCATTTCTTATGAACTACCATGATTTAATTCCTATGAGATCATTGAAATCACCCCTATTTTCCTTAATGATATTTTCATCTCAATATTTTTTATGTTCCCCTTTCTTAGGTTTGAATAATGGATTTATATAAAATCTTTCAATGAATAGTACTATACTGGATGATCATTGTTTTAGATATTGAAGCTCATTCGATAAATAATATTATTTTGAATCTATTCACTAAATACACTAAACCATTATCAATTTCATTCGTATTTATGTAAAATAAATTGAATATTCATCTAATAAGACTAAATATCTATATATGAAAACAATGGGTCTCTGTAGTTCTTATCAAATTATAGGTTTAGATAATCTTTGGAAACTCAAATGAGAAAACTTTAGTATGAAAAATAATGATAATTCAATATTTTGAAAATTATCGTGGAATTTTGGTAAAGGATAGAGAGTGTGGTCTCAATGGAATTACATCCCAATATTGACCGTACAAGTGGATATTGATCTAAATTAGTTGTACTATGGGGTAGTAACTCCCAAAAATGAATATTGGGAATTGACTCAATGGTACCTTGATTGATGATAATGGAATTGGCTATAGACCGGGATTTACCCTCCTAGGGGATATGTTTTGGATGTTGAACAACTATTTACAAACCATGATAGATTTGAATCAATTGTAACCAAGAATGACCTTTCTTAAAAATAAGGTTTAATAAATTGAGAAGAATGTTTCCTAATTTAGATATCCTATGAATGATTGATCACTATGATCAAGGATTCTGGGCATTAATATTGACCATTGTTATTATATTATGGGATTGAAGATAAAATAATGAACTTAGGGTGGTGTATAGTATGCTTATATATTAATGTATAATATTTTATCATAGTTATATACATTATATTTAAAAATTAAAAGTGTTTATGAATTTTAATTACTGTCCCCAATGATGAGATATTGAAATGGAAATGAAAACACATATTAGCATGATGAATTTATCTCAAGTCTATGATATCTCTCAAGTTGAATTACTTTGGAGTGTACTTATGGAAAATCATTTCATTATTCATCTGGTTGAATTTTATGTTATATATTAGGAATGGATTGGATTTCTATACATAAGTACAATATCAATTTTTTGTAATGGATGTCGCAGTTGATATTCTAAACCATAATATGATCATCTTTTAATGTAATGATAAATGTAAACTTAATATTGAAATCAAATAAGTTGTATCAGTTTTTATTCTTATTTTGAAGGGTTTCTTATCTCAAATTTTTGGCGAGAAACTCAAATTCGATGAAAATTTGATTTTATGGTACTTTTTATGTATTTTTGGATTACATTACTAGTCTGACATAGAATCATGATGTTGAGTTGTCAATAGAAATAAAACTTGTTGATACAACTATTTTGATAATCCCCATAAATTGGCCCAAATTCAGTTCCAGGGTTTACATAAGAAACTCCATTAGAATATTGACAAGGGTTATATTCATACAAGTGAATCACTAAGGAGTTCATCAGTTGTTTTTTTATAATTAAATATGGATTATTGTTAATATTCATTGATTAATATCACAATCAATAGTAGGTATTCACAACAACACATCAATGACTTATTAGATAAACATCAAAAATCTCAATATATTTCAATGATTGAAAAATATTTCGTATATAATAAATTTATGTTCAATAAGGATAAATATATAGAATTAATTACTCCTTATGAGGAATGGAAACTATGAATATATAGTGATTTCATTTATTCATTCTAATTTCCCCATAGTCTTCATAGTTTTAATAATTACAGTCGTTAGAGGTTACACTATTGAGTTTTTGGAATTATTTATGTATGATATTGTTATAGATTCAAATATAATGGAATATAATGAATATCAATTTATATTTATACTAAATACTCTATGAAAGGATATACTTTATGAAAAATTTTCAAATTGTAAATTCTAGAAACAAAATGCTACATTTAGTTATTAGAAAATATCAAGAAATCTTATATCAGTTGATCTATCAAAGTTTTTGTCATCGAATGTCATCCTAGATTAACCAAGGACACAAAGATACTTATATTCATGGGTTTTATGGATATTATCAATTAATTTTTGGAAAATATCTTGGGAAAATCCAATCCACTAACCATGTTAACATAAAAGGGATCCAATTTCCTCAGGATTGGATAATATGTGGAAAATTTAATTGAACAGAATATATGGTCAGTAATCACACAAGAGTTCACATTATCCTTCAATATAGATGGGGTTTTAGTTAATAGTGATCCATAGATTAAGTGATTGGGATGTGTTCTCATGAATCAGTATATGCATATATCTCATGTATCATAATAACTTATGGTTATAGAGAAAAATGACCATACACTTGAATTGAGTTAACTACATCAGTTTTTTAATAGAATTTGTGTTAGAATTATATTTTTAGAGAATGTTGTGATAAATATATTGATCTTAAATGTTTAATATATATATATATGTACTCAAATAATAGATTATGAATATGAACCAAAGAAAATGGTTGTAATTTTTTGAATATTATGACTTCCCAACACATTACCACCCTAATAATGTGAACTTGGTGGCTGGTTCTTTTAGTCAAAAGGATCATACTGGATTATATATTATTATAATAAAAAGGATCCAATATTTATGGATTATAAAAAATGGATCTGGAAATATTATGGTAAGGGGTAAATCATATATTTCTCAGACGATTGTTAAACCATTTATCCAAGTGAAAATTAGCGAGAAACAAAATAATTATACATAGTTATAGAAAAAGGTTATAAATTATCCTAAGTTTAATAACTATTATGATGTCATGATATAGTTTTGAAACTATATATATATTCCATACAAACCCAATTTGAATATACAGCTATTTGAGGAATCACATGGTTATTCATTTTCTATTCTTCTTACTAGTTCAAAATCTCTCTTGAGATTTGAATAAGTATTTCTAGTGGGATGTCAGGAAGGGTAATATATCAGTGTTTTTATCTTTATGTTTGGTATTTCAAAAATATATTTCAGACAGAAAAAAATCTAACGAGGATATTAAAACTAGTACCTATACTAGAATTAAAATTGGAAGACGTCCCCAATGATTTTTTCATCGGACACCCAAAAACATTTGAAAGGGAATAATTTTATATGGGAAATGGTTGATTAGAATACAATATTATAAGAAATATTTAATATCCATGATGATTTTTAATGGGCACATCATGTCATAATATACATTAATGAAGTGGTATGTTTTAATGAATTACAAAATTATATTATTTCTGATTTTGATCCACGTTTTTCCTAAATTTTCTAGAGAAGTCTTCATAAATTTTAAGATTTAGAGTTAGGATTCCATGTATCTTATCATATATAAATAAATCATTAGTCAGAGAGAAAAATTAAAAAACATAAGGATATTCTATGATTCACTTATTTTTATTTCAAAGGAGGTCAATATCAACACCATCCACCTAATGAGTTTTCTAAGATTAATAGCTTACACTAAAGAATTTATATGGGTCCTTATAAATATTTCTATGTAATTGTGAGTATAACTATATTTTCTTGTGATAAATGTGGTGAATGAATTATTTTTGGACTATATATGGCTGATGAAATGAAATATAAGGATAATTTCCTTATGAAACACATAAGGGAAGCAAAAAGTAGAAACAGAATATATTTTGGCAATCATTATCATGTTTTCAAATTTAATGATGGTGAGAATGTATTTTTATGAATTTATATATGAAATAATTTAGTGATATTTAGGGATAAAGGAAATATATGACCTTGTTATATTGGCCATTTTATGATTTTTATTACTAAGTATTGTTTCTTATCACATTGGGATTCCACTAAACCTCTCCCAAGTCCATGATGTGTTCCATGTTTTATCTGAAGGATTTATATATAGATCTATGAAATGTAATAATATTAGACATTATAACACTGGATCATGATCTTACCTATGAAGAACAACTTGGGGAGATTCTACATCATGGAAAGAATGTTATATGATAGAAGACCTCTAACCTGGTTAATGTTTTAGGGTGAAACCACCATCTTGAGAAATCTACATAAGAACCTAAAGATATAATGTGGAAATATTATACTCAATTTAATTTATGAAAGTGGAATAATTTCTAGAAATAAATCTAGTTTGTGAGATATCAAATTTAAGGCATTGATATTGTATAATTTTTTAAAATTAATTAATTTCTATCAATTTTAATAAATGCAATATTGAGTATTAATAAATTAAATTATACTATCAATATTATTATTTAAACATCACTATTCAAACATATCATTTCAGCTTGAAGGTTTTAATATGAATATTTTTTTTAATTATCAATAATGTTTTTAGATAAATTAAATATATTTATAAAAAATTAAATATTTTTTAAAGACTTTATATGCTTCAAAAATACTATTTTACCAAAAACAAAAATTATTAAATTTTGTGAAATAATAATATATGAAATTTTTTAACCTTTTAAAAAATTAATTATAGATAATAAATTCAATTTTTTAAGTCAATATGATGAAATTATCTTACAGTCAATGTTTGAAATTTTTTTGGAAGGATTTATTTTTCTATGAATAGTGAAAATTATTAAATTTTATTGAAAACTTCCCTATTATTTAAATAATTTTAAAATTAATATTTTTTTAAATGGTTCAATAATAACATTATATAATTAATGTAATTTTTTGTCTAATTTAATTTATTTTAATCAAATTAATTTTTTTATATTAACACTTTCTAAACATATTGTATATTTTTCTTTGGAAACCACTTTTTCATCCCATCTATACATTTTTAAATTAAATTATGCCACATTTATTTAATTTATTTGGAAAATGGACTCAATATTTGGAATTATAATAATTAATATTTTATAATATCTAAAAGACATTTTTTTTCTTCAAATAATTTTTAAAATAGTAAAAACAAATTGGTCGATGTTAACATTAAAATTGATGTACTATGGGGTTAAAAAATATAATTGTATGATTACTAATATAACATGTCAAAATAAGGTTTTAATTCTATATTTAATCCATATCCAATAATAAATTTTAAAATATGGCCATTTGGTTTCATTTTTTTAGGGAATTGAAAATAATTTGGATTCCATTAGGAAATATACTAGTAGTTTCCATGTGTTTTGCTTTTCCAACTTATAAAAGGACATCACCTCTTATCTTATATTCATAATAAAAAATTATATTTTCATCCAATAACATTCAAAAATAATTTTCCTTAATTCACTAACCATGTCCTAGAGGGAATACGTTGATTAAGAATACATCCTTTGATGGATTTTGTAGCGAACCGAAGGAGGTTTTCTAAAAAAATAGGTATCCCTCTTAACCAAGAATATTTATTTTATTTTTTCTTCATGATCATAAAAATATGTTTAAAAGATGATGATATAACATCATTAATATCACCCATTTAGTGATATTTTATTATTTTATTTCAATAAACTACATTCATCATCTCTTCCATGATATGGGAAATTAAACCATCTGTCATGTGTATGGAGGACTACTGCCTCAATAACTGATGTAATCTGTTTTCCATTGCCACCTCTCAAAAAAATACAATGATTTATTTATCATATCTATATGACATTTATAAAATAATTATAATTTTAAAATTATAATATCACATCTATCATCTTATATTCGAACCTGTTAAAGAATGATATTGTCGCTCACATGTATGTGTGGAATACCACTTCACAAAGTGATGTGGTTTGATATTCATTTTTTAACATGTATAGGAGTAAGTATATAATTTATGATGAACCATGTAATTTTTACATAATATAAAATTTTTATTAAAAAAATTATTCAATTTTTACAACACAACAATCATAAAGGCCAGTTGTCTTTAGAAGGATGAATTATTAATACATAAAACATGAAATGGTATTTGGTTTTCCATAGTGTGCTACTAAAACTTATTTGATCTCCTAGGTTTTCATTGGATAACATGGGTAATAAATAAATAATGGGTGGATTTAAAATTACTTTTAATCAAATAAACATGATATGTTATAATAACATGCATGTCAAAGGTATAATGTAATATTATAAAAGAGAAGGAACATATGTAATCACATATATAAACAATATAAAGAATCTTTTTTCATAAATTCTTGGAATTATTGGAAATGAAGAAGAAAAATAAAAAATTACACAATTATATGACAATGATAACTACCAAGGAAAAAAATCACATGGTATATAGAGTAATATAATTGATTATATTCACCCCTTAATCTAATATATGATTCCTCATGATACCAAATGATTAACAAATGAATTGGTGTGATATCTGGGAACACACATCATAACATGATCATGAAATATGTGTTTAAAAAAAATTAATCACAAGGTATAACATACTAATTTACCATGAAAATAATATGGGTAGAATAATATTTTATCATATAAAATTAAATATAAATATAATAATTAATGAATTTGAGAAAAGATCATAGAACATATATTATGCCATCAATAGAAGGTATAAAATAAAATATTTATATGTGAGAGATATATATAAATAACATGTAAGTAATCCATATCATAAAATGTTTTTTTCATTGATGACAATGATTTTCAAAATATTAACAACATTATAGATGAAAATAATGATTACAATTTGAGTAACATCAATGTATGCGATCTTATATGGAAAATGTTTTTAAAATATCACTTTGAACAATTCATTAGGAAAATATCCACAAAGTTTTTAAAATAGATAAATAAAATATAAAACCATTGAAAAAATTAATAAATTATGAAAATAAAATTTCAATCTTAAAGAGGAAGCTTTAAAACATTGAGTTTTTGTACTGAAGGAATTGATCAGTGGATTCCAAATTCGATAAAAAAAACAAGTATTCCATGCACAATATTTTAGAAATGAAAAAATTTATCTTGTTCAGAAAATAAGGGGAAGATTCATTAATGTTTTTTAAAACTAATTATGGGTAAAATTAAACTAAATAACAATAATATAAATTTTTTGAAAACATTTTTATAATACATGTAATTAATTGAAAATAATTCTTGACTGAAGATTGAAATAAATTCATATATTCTTAAAAACATTTTGTATTAATATTTAGTACTAAATAGTGGGAAAATAAACTATAATTTTTTTTAATGAAAACCCATATGAAATGAAATGTAAAGGTTTTATGATTCAATGGTAAAATAATTTCCTTCAATTAGAATTCAAGAATAAATAGTCAAAAATAAAATGATATTTTAAACATAAACCCATATTAAATTGGTATCTTTTTGAATCATAACATACCAAGAATTATGTATATGAATGTTAAATTTTAAAAAAAATTCAGAATGATTAATTATATAGTATGTAGAGGGTAATTATATACATTATTAAAAAAAATAGATTCAAAAAATAACATGTGTCTTAAAGGAGGAAGTTTGAGATGAAACCTTTAAATTTGTATATTTTTTATGAGAGATTTAATAATTGAGGTTATTATGTTTAATAAATTTCATTGCATAATGATATAGTTTAATTTAAAAAAAATCAATAAATATTTATTTCATATATACTCTCATTATAATATAATCAATTATGTATATATATTACCAAATGATTGAAAATTTAGTTAAGAAACATTTAATTTTCACTTCTAATTATTTGAGATGTATTAAACCTCATGTATTGTGCATTTAAACATGTAATTAAATTATATAAGAATGATAATAATTATTTAGTATATAATATTTGATACATTTTATAATATCTTTTCTCATGTTTATTGCAATCATTCATTATCATTATTATTTCCACTGTTAATTACATTTTTTTCTCATGGATAGTTTGTCATCAAAGTTCCAGATCTTGAAAATAGGATTTATTTGCATCATATTCATAATGGTTTTAATGTTATTAATATTATTTTTGACAATTAGTTTCATATTTAGAGTCATTATTTAATTCTGAGAATGTATAATGAATCACAACATTTCACAGAGATGGTTGGCCATACGTACGCATGTACGACATAATCTTGTCTTAATATATAAAAGGTCTAGGAAGTGTATTGTATATTATTTTTAAAATATCAATATAATGTCACATATATCACATATATCCATTAATTTAACCTTTATTAACATTCCTGTAAATCATTGGAGAAAACCAAATCACATAGCTTCATGGGGAGGTACTCCACGATACAAACAAATGACGTTAATATTTATTGAAAGGAAAAAAATTATAAATTATATGATATTTTTTAATAAATTATTAATATTTCCTGAATATCACATATTAAAATTATATCAATCCTTGTTTACATTCTATGTAATGCGTATGAGCGAATAGAGTCACAAAACATCTAAAGGTGATATTTCTCCTTAAATATGAGTGGAATTATCATATTTCCAAGGGATATGTAAGTAAGAATGAATATTTTATATTAAAATGATATAATTATACATAATTAATTTATATAACATATAAACATTAGATAAATAATTATATCTAAACATGATAAGAATTAATGGAAAATGAATTATATTGTATGTGAGGTGCTAATCTTTACTACACATGATCAATAGTTTCAATGCCTATTCGAGGGGGTTGAGAAGGATGTATGTCATGAAATTAACATAAATAAAACTATGTATTTGGAAGATAATGAGGTTTTTATAAAATAATTGTTTTATAATATTTTAAGGAGGTAAAGGAAGAAATGAAAAATATTTGTTTAAGGATGCTTCCTCTTATTCCGAAAAATTCTTTTGGTTTTAAGAAAAATACTTCTTTGGGAGTATTTATGACCAAAATAAGGATTACAAGAAGTAATGAGGGAGTTAGAAAATTTATTTGGGAAGGTAATTGTTAAAAAATACTTCTTGGAAGTGTGTACATGATATTAGTGGTGTTTCCCATTTATAAGTAGGGGTGAAGAGACACATGAAATTTTTAAAAAAACATTAATTATACCCATTTTATTCTATTGAAGAAAGAATCAAAATTGGGCTATTTTATAAAAAAATAAGTGATTAAGTAGAAATATAACCCATAATAAGTAATTAAATATTTTTGGGTTATTTTAACCCTTATCATTTTATTTTAATGCCCTACTAAACTATTTATTACCTCAACCATAATAAATATTTTTTTATGATTGCATTATTCACTATAGTAAAAAGATTATGTATACCATGTTAAATAATTTAAATTATTCTTATTATGATTATTTAATATGTTTTTCCAAATTCAATTCATATAAGTGGAGTAATTAATTTTGAAATTAAACCCGCAGAATTGTCGAAAAACGATTTACAAGAAATGAGTTTCTTATTATTAAAATAATCTCATATTAACTATATGATTTTTTTATAAGTTTATGAATTTCAATTAATATTTAAATATATAATCAATAAATTTTAGTTATATAATTCACCATTAAAGGAAACATTATTTATTTAAAATGGATAAACACTATACACATTAAAATTGATTTTGAAAAAAAGGTATCTTAAAACCTAAAATTAAACTTACACTAACATCTAGTATAAAGTTGATTTATATGTATTAAATTTTTTAATACGATTAAATATTTTTATTTTAATATTAAATAAATTTATAATAACACAGGTAATAAAGCATAACATTTTCATTTAAATTATTATAATTTTATTTATAATCCATAGATAAAAATTGAATTTATTGAATTTATTGAATTTATTTATTCCTATTCATACATTCCAAAATTTAGAGCTAGGATATAAATGTATATTATATTTCTGCTAATTTAAATTAAGAACATCCTATTCCATAATCCATCGAAGAGAATGAATTTATTTAAAAATAAATTTAAAATAGTGTCTGGGGTTGTAATATTCTATTTTAAGCTTCTTGTTAAGTGCCATATACATTATAAAAATTTTATTTCTTAATTAAACTCTCATGGTGTTACTATGAAAACACATATCTTTGTTACATATTAATTCATTATTTATTACATAAAAATACTTCTTAAAGACCCAATTGTGGAGAAGACATGTTTATTTGGGAGATTATATACAAAGAACATTCACATGATACAATATATACAATAAGAATTTTTCAGAACATCCATAATATGGTTCTAAAATTCCATATCATTTGTAAATGTGCGGGATAACCTGGGGACATACATAAGAAAGTGGAGAGATAAAAATCTAAGTAAGGGAAAAAAGAAGAAGGTAATTGGGTAAATAAATTAATGTGAACAAATAGTAATAATAATCATAAAAAGAGGTGAGAATCATAATTATGGACAATGAGGCATGATATAACATGATAGAATAATAGAAACATGGGAAAGAGGAAGTGAAATTAAACATGGAATCATAAGCATTAGTTGTTGTTATCCACCAATACATAATAACAAACAATTCATACGATAACCTCAAATTTACCATAAATTTAATATAACGAGATTAAAACATTACCCTATGAATTAGAGGGATATTGGGGTGCACCCCTCATAATCATATCATGTACTTGCATAAGTGTGACACATAGATAATATATCATAACAATTTATTTCATCTATATTAACCCACATATTGAGAAGTATATGTTACATACATGGAATTACCCAATCAAAAATGTATGTAAACATTTCTGTGAAAACCCATGAGTGATA
Organism: Viscum album; assembly: GCA_963277665.1. Lineage (NCBI taxonomy): Eukaryota > Viridiplantae > Streptophyta > Magnoliopsida > Santalales > Viscaceae > Viscum > Viscum album. The sequence goes on along the minus strand of OY728119.1, from coordinate 2,109,386,130 downwards.
ATTTTAATAGAAATTCACTTCAAAATCTTTTGGCATGAGAAATCACATTAAATTTTTTGAAGCATAATGGATGTTTGTAAAGATTTATAAATTTTTTTAATGTGAGAGAAATTGGTCTCTTATCAATTTGATATGTAACAGAATGAGTGAGGGATAAAGAAAACATATCCCTAACATTGTAATGTAAAATAAAAAGGCATGAAATAAATATCATTCTTGGATAAAGAGGAGAATGATATGATTCATTAACTTGAGAGGGTGTTTCAAAATGCATGGGAGGAGACTCTAGTGATCTTGAGGGTAATGTGGGAGGGTGATAGAGAGGGAATAGTAGAGTAAGGATGTTCTCCATAGTTTATGAGGGGATATACATGGGATATTGGGAGGGATTATATAGAAAAACATAGGGGAGTTCTTTATTATATCATAAACATCATTTTTTGAATCTATACTATAATGTAACAAAAACACCAAACAATCCCATGGTTTCACCAAAATATTACAATTTTACAATTCAATGATTTGATCTCACTAATATATTACCGTCTGTGATGTTGTGGTGAGTCTTGTTCATAATGAATTTATTTTAAGACCATAATATATATTATTATATTTAGAGGACTTATAAAACTAATCTAATAATCCCAAAAAAATATCTTAAAAGGTAATTATTAATTTTCTCATCAAAATATTTTTTTTCATGATTACATCAATTTTGGTTCATTACTATTTCATAATATATAACTTATATTTACACCATATTTTGTTTTTCTAGAAAATTTGAATATATAAAAAACATATGAATAAATACCCATTTTATAATTTTGACATGAGGAATTATAAAATAATATTTATTTTTACCAAATATATATTTTTACATTATTTTTTTAAAATAAAAATCCCCATTTATTTAAAATTAACTTTTTTATATAATTATAATTTTATGCCGCGTAGAAAAATTATTTTTGAATTATTAAAATTATATTATAAAATATAAATAATAAATAGTTTTTACTAATAATATTTTGTTAAAATATATTATATTTAGAAATTTTGAATTATTTTTTAGAAGTTATATATTAATTTAAATTGATTAGTACCCGAAAATTAAATTCGAGTTTATTCATATTGAAATCTAATTTACATAAAACTCATTATTTAATTCTTTCTAATGTAAAATTACTAATTAATTATTATAATAATTATTTCATATGATATAAAATATATATTCATGTTTTAGTGTTCATATATATATATATATCCTTTATTACACCATCAATCTCCATAAGGATATGATATGCGATTTTGAGATTTTCATTGGGTAGTTCAACGAATAATATTTGGGCCATGATTTTAAAGAGATTTAACTTCCCTCACATATTGTTATACTCATTATTTTTTATGGAATATTTCTTCTAATTGGTCAAGTACATAACCCAAAGGTTCATTCCACCATTGTTGCTTTGGTAAATGGTTTTCATATTGCACGATCCTACTGGTCGAGGTAATCACTTCATTTTTCAATGTGAGTTGGATTTTTAATCACCCTAAATATATTAAAATCATAACATCACTTCATCACTATTTTTATTTTCTATTATCAGTAGTTATAATTCATAATGGTCATTTTAATAATATATGATATACTTTTCTAAAAAACCCATTAATTTTCACTTGGATTCTTATAAATTCATTACATAAAATGTATTTAATTCAACAATAAAGTTAATTTAATTTATCAAATTCATTGTCATTACATTATTTCCACATTTAGAAATTTATCCCTTGAAATTTTAATTTCATAAAATAAAAAATTTGAAGTAAAATCTGTTTGTTCTTAAATTTCCGTTCCCATATCAATTATTAAAAACTTTTGTTAATCCATAATACATTGACTAGGTGAGTTATCTTGTTTTATCGAATATTAATTAAAAAATCCATGATATTTACCAACTCCTCTACATATGAAAGGTAATTATCGAATGGTTCGACATCTATATTTAGTATAGGTTAGGGGTATGGTATGTTCTATCTCAAGAGAGATACATGGAACACATTATTTACATGAGATAAATTAGGTGGGATTGCTAGTTGATATGCCACCACTCTGATATGATTATGATCTCAAAGGGGTTCTTGTATCTCATACTATGATATCCATTTTTCCCAAACATCATGAAATTTTTCCACAGTAATATACAATGGATCACTTTATCACCAACCTAAAATTGTAGGTCTAATCAATGATTGTCTTCATAGATATTATGTCCACTTTTTGTCGATTTAATGTGATTCTGAATGGTTTGAACCATTCTTATGGTCTCTTGGATAAGATCAGATCCCATTAATTTTTTTTTTCTCCAAATTCAACCCAAAATTCCATAGTATGACACATCTTCCCAAACAGTGCCTCATAAAGTTCCATTTGAACGATCTAATGAAAACTGTTGTCATTTTGGAACTTCACTTGGGGATGGTTTTGATCATAGTATCCTTGTAAATCTATCAATCATGATCTCATCATATATTAGAGATTTTGAATAGTCCTTTTATACTCACTATCCATATGAGGGGTGATAAGTAGTTCTGATTCTCAATTCTATACTGAACTCTTTTTTAAGGAATATCCAAAATATTAAGGTAAACATTGGATGTTGATAAAATTTATTAGAGAGTGGCACACCATTATTTCTTAGAAATTCTGCTATGTATATCATAGATAGTTAGTAAATATAGAAATATTCTTTTATGGTAATGAAATGTGATGATTTAGTAAAAATTTCCACTACTATCCAAATAAAGTTGTTATAATTTGGCATTCCCGGTAGTATAATAACAAAAATCCTTGCTTACCTTTTCCCATTTCCACATTGGTTGTGTATATGGTTGTATCATACCCTTAAACATTTTTCATTCCACCTTGACATTCTACCATGCACAACATTGGAATACTTCCTAGAAATATATCTCTTAATTTATCCCAATAGAAATTTTGTTTCAAATATATATACTTATTATTGTTTCCAAAATGAATAGAGAATCATGAGCTTTTCTCATCTTTCAATGGTTTTGTATTATGTTCTAGATTTTATCGAACTTGTATCTGGGTTCCAAAATATATTACTCCATCTTTACCAATATAGAACTATGGATTATCCAGTACCTTATTATTTAGAACCACAACCTCTTTATAATACTCCTTGATCCACTCAAGAATGGATGATTAAGCAGTTACATGTGAAATTTAGTATAATGATCATTTTATTATTCCCATTTCCATCATTTTATTATATATGATGATTGGATCCCTTGCATTCCTTAGCATGGATAAAGTTAGGGGATCTATTCTACTCCAAGAATGTTATATTTTTATTGGTTTTATATGATGGTAGTGGATTCAATAATCATAATCCTTGGTTAGCTCCCACCACCTATATTGGAACATATAAATATATTTTTTTGTAAACATATTATTGAGGATTTTATGGTCTATAAATATGTCATCTTTTACTTATTGAGATAATATTTTGACATTTTAAATTAAATATCATTTTATCCATTTCTAGATTATAAATTTAATAGTTTTTCTCATGGATATTAAGTTGTTATGAGTCTATGGCCATCAAATTGTCATTTTTAATGACAAAAAACCCATCAAAACTCTTTGATGAATCATTATACTTCGCAAATCCAACCTCCATGGGTGGGTAATGTGAACACCTATTTAGTGACTATTCTCTTCATTAGAACGTTAATGAATTCCTCAAATTCATTATTCCATACATTCTTCAATCCATTACAAGTTTTCTTGGTTATGGGGAATGAAAATCATTAGATGTTTCTCAAAAATTTACTATAGTATCTAACTATTCCATGGAAACTACATTTTTAACCATATAGTCTTATATTAGACACCCACCAATATTATCCATTTTTCAAAGGATCTAGAGATATTCCTTCATTGGTGATATCATTTCCTAGGATATTTATTTACTCTAACTAGGACTCATATTTAATATACATCACATATATACTTCCATTTTTATATGGTCATCAGTACAATATACCAATGTTCCTCATGTTCCTCTTTCATTTTTTATTACATAATATCTTCTATTATAAAAACATCCAAAAATTGGTCGAGGTAATATCTAATGAATCTATTTATCATTTCCATGTATATTTTTATAGAATTAATGATTATTAATGGAATCAAAATGAACTCCTTATGTCCATACCATGTAAGAAAATTAGTCCTGGTGATATCCCCTTTCTTCAATATTACGTAATATTACCCTGAATGATCATCCATCATACATAAATATTGGCACTCATGTATAAGATTTAACAAGTAATCAATCCATATAAGATGAAACATGTTCTTTATTTTGATCTCATTAATCTTAGTATAATTAATACAGAGATACATTCATCCAAAATTATTCTTGATGAAGAGGATTGGGGCACCCCATAGTGAAGTATTAAGGTATATGAAGACTTTATCTAGATTTTACTGTATTTTTTCCTTCAATTCCAAGTTGTAAATATTTACCATTCTATATATACTCTTGGATACTATAAGTTCTCCAACTATTGGATCGATAAAAATTAACCCCCCTTACTTGGAGGAAGACTATTAAATACATTGGTAAACACATCAGTGTTTTACCTCAAAAAGGGAACGTCTTGATGGATGACCTTTTAAGTAGACTCAATCCTTTTGGAATGATCCTCTTGCTAATAAGGAAATAATATCATTTATTGAGACAATGGTACCAAATAATATTCATCCTCTTAATTATACTTATATTTAATTGGAGGGATATTCCGAATATGAATGGTGATATCCTTATCTACACGGTTTATGTTTGATCAATGTTAGGAAATCCAATCCATGCCAAGAATATGATCAAATTCAATAAAAAGGGAATGAAAATTTTTACTGGTAAATTTATACTATATATGGGGACAAGGAAATTATTATATGCCTGGGATTCAAAAATTCCCTAGTTTTTTGTTTTGACCAACAACTCTACTTCCATGATTTGTATTGGTGTCTTAATAACCCTACTAAACGTTTGAGATGTGAATTAATGAATAAAAATTATATTCACTAATCTTGAATGAATAACTCTCATTCTTATAACCATATGTATTGTCAGGATCCAACTTTGGTGTTGTGTTGAAATATAATCAACCTTTTTTTCTCTGATGCATTTGGCATTGATTGCCTTTAACAAATTATTGCTTTGGGTGATGATTGTCCTAGATTTCTTTTTTCCTTACTATTGAAACATTATAAATAACAATGAGGGATGACTAGAGAATTCCACTCTTAAATCAAATAGGTGGGATTACCCTACTGGAAATATCTATCTAGATAATCTTATTATTCACAATTAAAAAGTTTTATTATCCTCATAATATTATTTTTAGGAAGATTCCTCTCACACTTTAGACTAGTGGGATATAGGAATTTCCTTCCGCCATTTTATTTCTCCAGCACACTACATAATTAAACTTTACATTCTATTTCATTTATCCAAGAGAAACTTGTGTTTAACTGATATCCATTACTAATTTGATGGAATATCAAACAATTTCATTATAACTCTCAAGATCACGAATTTCCAAGACTTTTCACAAACATGACATCAGTACACAAATAAAGCTATAAACATTATATATGGTGGTAACCATAATGTTTAATGTGTATTTTTCACATCATTGGATGATTTCCTTGTACAAACCAACAAAAGTTTCATCCATTTTATTGGGGTTATGGAATTCCCCCTCCATTTTTAGATAGAGGGTGTGAGGAAAATATTTATCAAAAAAAGATTTCCATAATTCCTTTCAATACATTTCTATGATCACCACATCAATCATTATATTCATTACAAGTGTACTCCATTATTCATATTATCATTAAATATGATAAATATCCAGTAAGGACTTCTATTACTTATAGAATTGATAGATTTAGAATATATTTCATTGTATTTTATTCATTGTTCTACAAATAATGGATTAAAAGATACCCAGAAAGTTATCTACCTTTTTCCTATGATGGTACTAATTAAAACTCTCCATTAATTGTGAGGAATTTGACTTTCCTCCTTATTCATTTACGAGTTCAAAACATCAATAAGTTGAAAAATTATAGTCATGAAATTTGACATTTCAACTATCATCAGGTTGGACATATCCTTTAGGAAGTCATCGCATTTCCCCTTGCATTGGGTATTTACACAATCCTCCTATTCTCTTCTATCGAGTAAACTAAAGATAATTTTATGGATGATAAATTTATTATGATTTAAAAATAAAAGGGAAAATATAAAGGTTAAATGGTTATGTATAAAACTACTCATGTTCATTAACCTATGAATTTCTATAACTCAGTCATTATTATCCATTCTATATTTCCAATCATACAACCTTATATGAGTCTTCTATTCACTTAATAATGGATCATAATGAAATTTTGATTTTAAGAAAATAATATCCTCAAGAGTCTCAAACCATGTATGAAATAGGTCTTGTTGTTGTTCACCAGTTTCCAATTGAGTCTATCCCAATAACATGTTTGGGAGTATTTCCATAGGTAAATATATTCTCAAGACACATCCACTTGCAGTATCAATACATGGATTTATTTTTCTGAATCAACATAATATCTAATTTACCACAAATTGGTATTTATTAAATTATTTAGTTTTATTCCTAACTCCAATATTTTCATAATCATAATATCAAACATAACAAGATATTATTTTGATACCAACTATAAAAGCCCATAATTTCTTATGCATTAATTACAGAATTTTGACATAAAATAAAACTTCGTACAAACTAGTAGAAAAATAATCCTACTGTATTTGGGAGACTAGGAATATATAACAAAAACATGGAACTTGGATATGAAAATATTATTTAAAATGTCCTCAAAATTCTTCTAATATTGCACATATTTTAAAACTACAAAATATTACTTTTGAAAATACATAAGAAATAGTTGAGCTATGAAGAACAGTAAGGTAATAAAAAAATAGTGTAGGTTAATGAAATAAATTTAATCTAAGATACATAAAATTATAACATAAGAGGTGAGAATAATAATCATGAATAATGAGGTATTTTATCACATGATAATATAAAGGAAACTTGGGAAAGTGGTAACAAATTAAAAAAAACATAATATGAAGTAGTAATATTCAACCACTATAAAATCACGACATATTTTTATTTTTATAACCTCCCATGGACATTACATGTAATATAATGAGATTAAAACATTTCCAAATACGTTGGAGTGCTATCTAATAACACCCATCATAATCATACCATGTACATGAATAAGTGTTTCAAATAGATCATACAACTTATGAATGCATTTCATATATTTTAACCCCAATATTTAAAGAGTGTGGTTAAAATACCAAATAATTCTAATGAGTGATTTATCAGTATATATAGCTGAATTTCCTTTAGTTAAAAATGGTATTGGATTTCACTTCGCTATTATTTCTCATGAAAAATTACAATGACTTTTCATCAAAATAACAAATGTATGTAAAGATTAATAAAATGTTTTAATGAGAGAGAAAGTTGTATATCAGAAATTCAAAGGACAAATGGATGTTTTAGGGCCATTGAAACCATATCTCTACATAATTAATTTGAAATAAAAATGAATAAATTAACAATTATTCTTGACAAAAATGATTAAGAGAGGATCCCTTTTATTGAGAGGGTGATTCCAAAATATTGGGAGAAGAATATTGAGATCTTGGGGAACATTGGAAGGGATATAGAGTGGTAAATGTAGAGTAAGGATGTTATCCATGTGTTTTTTGTGAATATAAATGAGATATTAGGTTTTTTATATATAAAAATAGGGGGAGTTGTTTATTATTTCTTAAACATAGGTTTTGAACTCTATAAATTAATGTAATGAAACAAAAAAAATAATTTTTTTTACAATTAGTAATGCAAAAAAATATTGGAATTCATTATATTCTATGGAATTGGGAAAAAATCACAAAAATATTACACTTGGTGATGTGGAAGTGAGTAACATTCATAATGAAATTATCTTAAACCCATAAGGAATAGTAAATCTTTTGTAGTGTTAATGGTGTATTTATAAAATTAATAGAATAACCTAAAAAAATTATTTTAAAGGGTAAACATATATTTCATCATGTATACATTTTATGAAATTTATTTTTCAATTTAGGGTCATTATGATGTCATCATACATACAATTTATTTTTATTGTATTTATTTATTATATAAAAATCCTAAAATATAAGAGAATTAAGAAAAAATCACCATTTCTTAATTTGGATTTGATGAATTGAAATATAATATTTATTTTATCCAAATAAATATCTAAATATGATAACATATATTTTTATATCAACAATCCGAATTTATTGAAAAATATTGGATTTCTATGCATAATTGTTTTCTAGCCGTTATAAATGTTATTTTTAAATTTAGGAAATTATATTATCAACAATAAATAATTAATGTTATTTGAAAATAAGATTATTTTAAAATAAAATGAATTTTTAAAATTCACATATTATTCAAAAATATTTTATTAAATGAAATTTCATATTACCCATAAGTACAATTCATGTTTTTTCATAATGAAAAATAATTTTTATCAAACTCATTATTTGTTTTTTTCTAAATTAAATTAAATATGAAATAAATATAATAATTATTTCATAGAAAATAATATATTTTTTTAGGTTCATTATACATAGACATTAATTACACTAGTGAACATCCTATAGGTATGGTGTGCAATGATTATATTTTCATGAAGTGGTTCCATGAACATGGTTTGTGTTCTGATACTCATGAGTATGGACATCTCCCATAAATGGTTTGATCATGCTTTAGTTTTTCAATCTCAGAATAGTACTTGTCATAAGAAAATTTTATACATTATACCACCCTTTGATGCTCCGATAAATGAGGTTCATATGGTACAATCCTCTTTCTTGAGTCCACCACTTCCTTTTTCCCTGTCAATCGGATTTTTTTGTAAGCCTTTATATATCCATAACATAAAATCAAATTTTGATGGTTTTATTATAATGTTTTCTGATAATTAATGATCCTTTTAATATGACAGGATGTTATATTCACAAAAATCATATAATATCTTGTTTTTTATTTATATTTGTAATATAATGATATAAAAAATTTAACTATAAATTGAATATTATTTATAAAAATTTGTGCCTTTATAGTTACATTGTACCACCTTAAATAAATTATTTCATCAAAAATTGAATCATGATATAGAAAATAAAGGGTTTAAAATTTTAACAATTTTATTTGGAAAAACCGACAACATAAAACGGGTTAATTAAAAAATTTACATAAAAATCAAGAAAGGTAAATTTGGATTCAATCAATGAAATAGGTTTCTCTATTTTATAAAATTTTTGATAGTGAATATATGTATAAGGAATAAATATGTAAATAATTTTGGATATTTATAGAGATAATAGGTCACAAGAATGTGAATGATCAAGGGAATTTCTTACGCCTTAAAACCATAAATCTTTGGCATGATAAAAGATAGTTTATTCATCACAAATGATTGTGAAATTATAAAATTTTTTGTTTAAAAGTAATTTCCAAAATATAAGGTAATATTTTACTATATATAATAGGAACAAATGATTTATTTATTTATAAAACTGATGGAATGAATTGGTCAGCCAATTCATTCCCTAATGAAATTTATTGAAACAAACTTTTATAATAAAATTGTGATGTGTAATGTGATTACACGAGCAAGGAATAATGGGAATACAATAGAGATCCAATAAAAACAAGAAAATCATCAATACTTGAAAAATTGAAATGTAAGGACTTCTCAAAGAAAGTAGATTATGCTTCTTTTGATGAAATTATACATTCCATGAAAGTGGGTACTGAACCTAGTGTTCTCAAACCCATGGAACTTTCAATCCAACCTATGTTGAACCACCGATTTTAAATAAATACGCTATATTCAATGATAAGATGCCAAATAATTTCTAGGAACCATCACCAAATGGGCCCAAAAAGAATACAAATTCAAAGACTTGTTCTGGTTCATTAAGTGGGATGAAAAGTAGGTTGGTGGATTCTGTAAATGTATAAATGAAACCAATGAAAGAAAGCCCATAATATGTAGACAATATGAAGCCAAATTTGTTGAATAGAAGTCTTGATATGAGAGGAATATCAAATTATTTAAAATAATAGATCAAGCAATTAATAGCAAAGAAAAACTAGATCAGCTAAAATAAGTATAAGTGTTATCTCCAGAAAAAAAGACACATTTACTTTTAGACTAAACTCGAGTCATATCTCAAACCTCAAAATTTTGAACTCCTAAACTGTATCATGATTCAACAAAAATGAGTAGCTTTAAATAGTGGTCAACCTCTAATATCAATTTGAACCAATGGAATCAAGTGTGGTAGAAAAATATCCACTCACAAATAGATCAATTCAAAACATTATAAAACTTTAAAAACATTGAGAGACATAAGAAAACATAAATATCACCACAAATAGATATTTTAAGAAATACTGATAATTTCCAAGGGATGTCTATAAAGTTGAAATCAGGATTATTTTTGTATTCATCAACCATCCTAATGAACATGTATTTCCTGATTTGATGGTACATCTCAGCTGAAATATCACCATTATTTTATTTTTGGAATGTAATTTCGTAATGTTCATTAGTCAATTCATTAATTCAATGACTCACATCATCAATATCTATAATAGTATAAGAATATCTATACATAGGGTCAGTATTTTCATCATATCTGTTAAAGTAAGGTTTTCAATAGTTTCAACAACTATCTTTTATTTTGGAAGATCATTGTTTTCTATCCTCGAGGTATCTCCTGATCATGTAACTATTGTTCCTTGAAGAGAAGAATAGTCCTTATGATTCTATTTTTAGAATTTGGGTTAATATTTCTATCATCATCCACCATCATCTTTTTTCCATTCCAATAATGTTATTTGAAATAAGATTACTCAATTTTATTAGTTTGGTCATCATCCTCCTATAGAGAATCACAATTATCAGAGAGGCCACCATGCTATTTATATCGTGTCTCATGTGATTCAAAATGTTTAACCTATTCCCCTACCAGATTAGGTGGGTTCATGTTAGTACTAGTGGAATTAGGGTGAGTATCAGCAAGGATTAACATTCTTTTAGAATGTTGTTCATTCACAGTACTCTCCTTCACATCATTAGAAATTACATTGGGCCCCGAATTTCCCCTATAAGAAACATTATTCCCATCTAGTCCAATATTTTTATTTCGTATTTCAACCAAATTATATTTATTGTCTTCAGTGTGTGTAGTCTTAAAGACACATTCTTTCATAACATATCCAATCATAATACAATAATGACAATTATCTAGAATACATTCATTGAAAACCTCCTAAAAATTCATAATCCCCATTTTGGATAAATATTTGAGAGGGTAGGTCCTGGAAGACATAAATTTAAATTCATATTCTAGAAACATAAATTCTTGATAGGGTTCTTGTTGATGAATCTAGCTTTAATTGATTACCAATGGACATAGAGATCCAAAATAGAAGAAATTGTTTAAAATAATGCATTACTAGCCAAAGGAAACCAATCCACATCGAGATAATGGGAGACTCAGAGAAGTGATCGTTGTTTGGGGCCCATTTAGGAACATTCATGGAATAACTCCAAAAACACCATGATCATTTTTCCGAAAATTGAAAATAGTCATCATTAGAATAAAATAAAAAACAACATTGGAGGAGTTTAGTAGGAAAGTGTGAAACCCCGAAAATCTGATGGCTTGAAGGGAGGCTCACAATAATAACAATGATGATATAATATAAAATAACTTCACGAAAAGAATAAAGCATTGATCTGATGTAATAAAAAATGTAAATATACTTACATTATATTAAAATCGTAATCCTTTAACCAATTTCCACCAAAATCTCATATTTTATTAAATATGAAGAGTTTTCAAGATGAATTATCCATTCCTAATGTAGTAAAATAAAGATCTTATAGATCATTTGTTGAAAAAAAATAAAAACAATATTTTCAACAAATATTTACTAAATAAATGGTTAGTAGGGAAATTCACCAACATTAATCTATAATAAATTAATAGTAAATATTATTTTTCAAAGTAATCCATTTCATAAGTATTTATCCTTAAAACCCGTCATGTTACATCTTTCAAAAAATGGAACCATTCATAAAAAATAACCCTTTATGGGAAACTGTAGTGTAATATATAACTATACCTAATAAAAAGTCTCCTAAAATATCATTAATTACCTAAAATATATATGATCAACGTAATATTTATTTTTCAAATAACGTAATTAAAAATAATTTAATACAAACTGTTATATCATGTAGGCTAGTGGTTGGTGTTGCAACCTTATTTCCCTTTAGTTTTGAGTTTAAGACACATGGTTGTGCTGGATGCAATGGGTTGTCTCATAATATCTGAGTTTTCCTCTTTCAAAAACTATAGATTATATTATATGATGATTATATTATTATTGTGTGTCGGAGTGGACACTCAAGAGGGGGGTGAATTGAGTTCCAATTAAAATTTCTGTTAAAATATTGTCTAGTTAAAATCCCCCGATTTATAAAATAAGTTAAACTGTAGTGAATTTATATAGATTTTAAATGTTCACTTAGCTTCTCAAAGATTGATTAGGTCTCAGTTAATTTAACCACAAGGTCAAACTAACTTTTTAATCAAACATATTGATTTACAATAAGTGTAAAAACTTTCTAATTTAACTATCAAAGTAGCTTCAAAATATTTGTGTATTTCAAAGTAATAGCAGGGGAATAAATAAGATATATGTAGTATACTTTAAACATAAATAAAAGATGCAAAACAGATATAAAAAGAGGTTCAGTCTCAAGACAAGACTTAGTCCTCTCAAATATATATATAAATTTGATCCACACCCTGGATCGGGGTTAACAACAGTTTTACAAAACTGTCCAGGCCACTGAGGGACCTCTACCACTGTTATTCGTGGGAAAGAAAATAAATACCAGGTCACACAAGGACCTATTCCACAGTTGACGTGGGTAAACATAAGTTAAGATAATTTGAGTGAGGATTTTGATATCCTCCAGTTCAGTGTAGGAGACAGTGTGTGTAAAGATATACAGAGTACACCACACTGCTCGAAAGTTAATAAATAAATCACGTAGAGAAGATAAATGAGAGTTTAGAAATCTCTAGTGTTTATAAATGTTGCTCTGGACTCGTTGGATTCAGCAGGAATGCTTATGAGTTCTTCTATGGTTATTCTGTTGACAAAAAGAGTGTCGTAGTTCAGCTTGTCTTCTTCATGAGTGAGAAAGATCTCTTGATCCGTCGTGTGTTCTTCAACAGTATTGGATTGCATTCATGAGAGTTCTTTGAAAGTCTTGAAATCTCTTTCTTTCTCGGGATTGTTCTTCTTGTTCACCAACGTGCTCTTGGGTGTATCTAAGTTCTTCTTGTTGTATCGTCACACTTTTCTCGCTTCACTTCTTGCACGTGTTCTGCATCTCAATCTTCCTTATATTCCACAAGTTCTGGCAGTAGGAATGATTCACTTTTCATAGGTACGAGATACAGTTTCCTGACATGACAACAACTATCATTAAATAACATTAATTGCATTAAAAACAATAAATATGACCGTTAGCATTATTTAAAATAATATTTACAAAAGCTTAAGAAACAGTGTCACAGTGATTATAGAAACTGTGTCTTCTTCATGGTATGTGGTTCATGGTATGAGCTTCACGGTGTGTCCTTCACGGTGTGTCCTTCACGGTGTCTGGGTCATGGTGTATGGGTCACAGTGTCTGGTCACGGTGTCTGGGTCACGGTGTCTGGTCACGGTGTCTGGTTCACGGTGTCTGGTCATGGTGTCTGGGTCACAGTGTCTGGTCACGGTGTCTGCATACTTAGGCAAATATCTTTATTTGGACTAATACAGTGATATGCAGAATATGGATTAAGGTTAATCATTAGAGAGTAAGAGAATGTGAATCATAAATATAAAGGGGTGATAAAATATAAGTAGATTAATTAACATAATAAGATTTGTTATGATAAAAACATGATGTGTAGCTATTATTGAGATTGAAGAGAATTAGAAAGATGTGCAATGAAGATCGAGATTAATTAACAGTAATGAGATTTGTGATCAGTAAAACATGATTAACACATGATGAGTCCAACAATCTCCCCCTTTTTGATGATCACAAATCATATATAGGAATAATATAAATGACATGTAATATTAAAGATACTAACATAGCAAAAACATTAAAGAACTGATACTTGTAGTTTTTATCCCCCATTTATACTATTAGAACTGACACCTTTAGTTTTTCTCCCCCTTTTGGGATTATCAAAAAGTAGAGAGAGGGAAATGAAGCACTGCATTTGGCATTAAACAAAGGGTTCAAAATACAATAAAACATGAAACAACAAAAGACATCCCATCAAAAAGAAAAATAGTCCACGGATGCTTCAGGGATCCACCTTGACTTTGCCTTTATCAGTAGTAGGAGCTGGTGCTGAAGTATAAGAAGACATAGATGTTGTAGAAATTGAGGGTAAGGGTAGACCTTCAAAAATATATGGAGCCAAAGTAGGAGCAGTAGAAGATCTAGGCTGTGGTTGGTCAAGAATGATTGGTCAGATCTGAGAAAGAGCTTGGCTAACTGTCAAGGCAGTTGAGGCTAAGGCAGGTAGACCAGGTCTAAAGGGTGCAGCAGCTGGATCAACTATAGCTGTACTCTACACATGAAGATACAGCTTCAAAATATTGATGAAATCAGTAATGATTTCACCACCATATTGCATATCCTTTTCAAAATCATCCTTATTCTCCAGAAATCTGTCCAACAATCTGGTGAACTCTGAAAGTTTCTGAACATGAGCTTTAAAAGCATGAGTCACCAGAGGGATTCTCAAATTTTCCACAAGATATCTAAAGTGATATGTCATATCACCTTTTGAGAAAATCCGGGAAAGATACAAATCTATTTTCTTGGAGATCTCTTGTTGAGCATCATTGGCTATCTTAGAATGAATTCTAACCAAGTCCAATGCTCTATCACTATTCTGAACCACTGCTGACAAAGAAGATAGATCCCATCCACTGAAGGCATTCTGAAATTCTTCTTTTATTATGGATCTTATCATAGAATCATCCAAAGAAGGTGTGGAGGTCTGACCAGAAACAGGTGAAGCCTTGACAACTTCGGTTAGAACTTTGAGCTGTTTCAGAACTTTTTGCAGGCATCCAGTGTATTCATCTGTAAGCTTATTCCGATTTTCCACAAGCTCTCTCATGTATTCAAGCATCTTGGTGTTAATTTTTCCAATATTTCCATCAAAAGAAAGTAGGTATGGATGAACTTGATACACAATCTCCCTAGAAAGGAGGGAATCAGAAGACTCAGGAGAAACATCAACAGGTGCAGGGGCAGAAATAGGAGGAGGCTCTGATCTCAAAGATAACTCACTCTACAGACTTGCTACCATACTTTTCAGATTTACAACATCAGCACTTAGAAGTTTATTCTATACTCTGATTTCTTGAATTTCTCGGATCATCCTTGGTTGAATATGCACGATAATATTTTCCAATAGAATTGATGCATCTTATTGACTTAACCGAGTCACTGGGCGAGGTTGAGTGGAGACAATTTTCTCAACTCCAGCTAACAAAGTCTCTCCAAAAACATTCAGATCATCTATGGTCACAAAGGAGTGAAGCTCAGGTAAGGATGTAGGTAAAGGTAGAAGTTCAGATTCTGGTTGAGGTTCAGATTCATCTTCAGACTCATATTCTGATTCAGATTGAGGTTGAGGCTCTGATTCTGGTTCTGAATGAGCTAAGGACTTCAGTTGAAACAGAGAAGAAAGATCCATTCCAGTTACAGTCAATTGATGTGACTCATTCACATCAAAAAAGATTGGGAACTCATATCGGGAGTTCACAGAGTAAGTGATAGAAGGTTGAGAAGCTTCAACAGATCCAGCTTCTGCAATATCAAGGTTTTGAGGTTCCTCCCCCTCAACTTGTACTTCCCTTCCAGATTCTTGAGGTTCAGGAACATGCACAGGATCCACAGGATCTTCCCTAACCTCTTCAGCAAACTCTTGCCTTTCCAGCTGAAAGGAAATTTCCATTATTTCCTCAGCAGATGGAATAATCGCAGGAACCAATTTTTCCACTGGATAAGTTTCTTGACTTGATTCTTTCTCAACAGAAAGATCCTCTTCAACAGGATCTGCCTCTAAGGTTTCTTTCTGTTCTGAAACAGGAAAAACCAATTTCCTTGCAGCATTGGGATGAGATTCTTCCTCATGAAGAACAATTGAAGGATCCTTAGTCCTTTCCTTTTCAACAAAAACTTCCTCTCCTTGAGGTATTTCACCAGGGACAACAGTAGGGACAACATCCATTTCCTCTTCAACTGGAACTGTTTCCATTGGTGGTATTATAGGTTCTTCTCTAGGTGGTACTTCAGCTGTTACTTCTTCTTGTTCTTCTTCTTCTGAATACTCATCCACTTCATCAGGTTCCAAACCAGGATCAGCTTGGTTCGTAGGCCTTCTTGGATTGTCAACAGGATTAAACTTTTTATATAGTTGATCACTATCTTCAACCCACTGCTTCTTCTAGGGATTCCAGCTTATCTTCATACTTCTGATGATAGGTATGGATATGCAGAAATCAAGGTCCTCTAACTTTTCTTCATTCAGTCCAAGCATCCCTTTTGCAACTAACATAGCTGAAATCATCCTTCAATAAAACAGGGAGGTGGATTTGTAAGTTACTTTGATCATCTCACATATATGGTTGATAACATACTTACACAGATTGATCTTATGGCCAGTCTTCTACAGGTGAATCTGGAACACATCCTGATACTTCATCACAACAAAATCCCCTTTTCTTGGACTAACCAAATTCTGAACAAACTTGAATAGAAGTCTTGTCTCCCCACCTAGTTCAGCAGCTATGGACCATCGCTTGGTGCCATTTCCAGTTAGACATTCCAAAGCAGTCTCCATGTAAAAGATGTCGGTTGTTGGAGGAGGGTCTCTCTGGTAATCTTCACAAATTCCTTCATGGGGAATTCTTAGGCATGCAGCCCACAACCTTGAAGAGAAAGAGCACTTCTGACCATCTATCCATCTAGTCACCATAAAGCTTTCTCCAAACTCAAAATAGAACTTCACATACTGATAGAATTGAGATACCAGTCTCGGGTAAATCGGTCTATTCTATCCAGTGAACCATTCAAGACATCCTTTTTCTCTTAAAACTTTCAAAACCAACGATCTGCTATATAGCAACCACTCATGGGAAAACTCCTTTCAGGTATAATGGTAGGACTTACCATGTTTGGGTTTAGCGGTCCTTCAGGAGCTATCCTCGGTATCCTCTTTTGTTTCTTAGATCGGCGCTTCTCAGACGAGGGTGAAGATGGACACTTCATCCTTGGCATTCACTAAAGGTTCGGACGAGAGGGAAGAGAAGGTTCAGGAGAGAGTTTGGGTAAGGAATCAAATGAAACCCTTAAGTTTTATCATTTGGGAATGTCAAACATCATAAAAACAAAAATGCGGGAAATAAAATAGTGGTGCAATAATAATAAAAAATTACCGTGATACGGGTTAAAAATAAGAATAAAAATAACTCTTCATGGTGAGACTGTGAGTAGGTATTATGGTGAGATGAAAACTAGTCATCACGGTGAGACAATTTATAGTCGTCACGGTGAGACAGTGAGCATTTTATATAGTCACGATGAGACAGTTCATAGTCTTCACGGTGAGACAGTGAGCATTTTATATAGTCACGGTGAGACATTTCATAGTCGTCACGGTGAGACAGTGAGCATTTTATATAGTCACAGTGAGGCAGTGAGTTGTTAGACCATGATCATGAAATAGTAACTTTGAAATAGTGAGTATGAAACCGTAAGGTAAAGTACAATAAAGTATTAAACATTAAGATCAGTAAGATATTAATTTATGATTAATCATACCAAGATCATGTATGATGTAGTCTAATCTTTCATAATTTAATGGTTTAGTGAATATATCAGCAAGTTGATATTCTGTACCAATGAATTCCAAAGTGATATCACCTTTTTGATAATGATCCCTCAAAAAGTGATGTCTTACATCAATATGTTTTTTCCTAGAATGTGAAACATGACTCTTAGAAATATTAATAGCACTTGTGTTGTCACAATTTATTGAGACATGTCTGAATTGATATCCATAGTCTAGTAATGTGTGGTTCATCCAAAACATTTGTGCACAACAGCTGCCAGCAGCTATGTATTCAGCTTCTACAGTAGATAATGCAACTGAATTTTGTTTTTTACTACACCATGATACTAGTGACTTTCCTAAAATGTGACATGTTCTAGAGGTTCTTTTTCTATCTAGCTTACATCCAGAAAAGTCAGCATCAGAATAACTAACTAATTCAAATGATTTTCCTTTGGGATAGAACAATCCTAAATTGTAATTATGCTTGAGGTATTTGAAAATTCTCTTTACAGCATTTAAATGTAACTCTTTAGGGTTTTCTTGAAAATGAGCACACATACACACACTAAACATAATATCAGGACGACTAGCAATCAGGTAGAGTAGACTTCCAATCATTCCTCTATAAGTGGTTTCATCAACAGATTTACCATTTTCATCAAGATCCATCTCACAGGTGGTACTCATGGGAGTGTCATTAATTTTTGTGATATCCAATCCAAAACGTTTTAAAAGATCTCTAGTATATTTACTTTGCGTTACAATAATTCCATCATCATTTTGAAATATTTGAAAACCAAGAAAGAATTTAAGTTCACCCATTAAACTCATTTCAATTTCATTTTACATCATTTTATAAAAATCAGTACATAATGTAGTTTTTGAAGATCCAAAAATAATATCATCTACATAAATTTGTACAACTAAAACATCTTTATAAATTCGTTTTATAAATAGAGTAGGATCAGCTATTCCTTTGGTAAAACCTTTAGAAATTATAAAAGTACTTAATCTCTCATACCATGCTCTTGGATCTTGCTTTAAACCATATAAAGCTTTTGATAAATTGAAAATATGATTTTGGAAAATGTGGGTTTGAAAATCCAGGTGGTTGTTCAACAAAAGCATCCTCAACAATATATCTATTTAAGAATGCACTCTTGACATCCATTTGATATAGTTTGAAATTTAAATGTGCAGCATAAGCAAGTAAAATCCTAATGGATTCTAATCTGGCTACTAGAGAAAAAGTCTCCTCATAGTCAATACCTTCTTCTTGACTATAGCCTTGTGCAACTATTTTAGCTTTATTTATAACTATGTTTCCGGATTCATCTACTTTATTTCTAAACACCCATTTAGTGCCTATTGTTAAAGTGTCCTTAGGTATTTCAACAAGATTCCAAACTTTATTTCTTTCAAACTGATTGAGTTCTTCTTGCATAGCAATTACCCAAAATTCATCATTAATAGCATCATCAATGTTTTTAGGTTCAAGCGGTGACAAGAAGGCTTGATGTTCAACCTGATTTCTAAGAGAATCTCTAGTCTGTGTCCCTCTATCAAGATTTCCTATAATAGCATCTAAAGGATGATTATTTAGAATTCTAGTTGATCTAGTAAAGGTAGGACTAGAAATTTCAGGTTCATCAACAGGTTGGGAATCAATAGAAGCAGGTTATGGAACATTTCCAAAACTGGTTGTCTTTATAGCAGGTTAATTTGATTTGTCATTAAGGCCTAGAACAGATAAGTCTTCTTCAAGATTTTCTGGAGAGGTTTTAGGCTCATGTGGATAAGTTTCATCAAACTTGATATGAACAGATTGTTCCACACACTTGGTTCTTTTATTGAAAACTCTATAGGCTTCACTAGAAATAGAGTAACCTAGGAAAATTCCTTCATCACTCTTGGATGAAAACTTGTCAAGATTATCTTTGGTATTAAGAATAAAGACTTTGCAGCCAAAGAATATGAAGTAATTAACCTTAAGATTCATATGGTTCCACAACTCATAAGGGGTCCTCTTAAGAACATGTTTGATCAAGACTCTATTGATAATATAACAAGATGTATTTACAGCTTCAGCCCAAAAATAAATAGGTAGGTCATACTCATTGAGCATGGTTATAGCAATTTCCTGAAGGGTTGTATTCCTCCTTTATACTACATCATTTTGCTGAGGTGTCCTAGGGGAAGAAAAGTTATGAATATAGCCAATTTGTGAGCAATAGGATTCAAATTCATGATTCTCAAACTCAAGACCATGATCACTTCTTAGAGTTTTAATCTAAAGTCCACTAAGGTTCTCTACAGACTTGGAATATTTAACAAAGTAAGAACAAGCTTCACTTTTGCGAGCTAGAAAATATACCCAAGTATACCTAGAAAAGCCATCTACTAAGACATAGACATAGTGCTTCCCATTTAAGCTAGAAACTCTAGATGGTCCAAAAAGATCCATGTGAACCAACTCAAGAGGTTGAGAAGATGAAACTTCTTTCTTTGGTTTGAAAGAGATTTTGTGTTGCTTTCTCTTTTGACAGGGATTACAAACTTTTCCATTTGGAAACTCAAGTTTGGGTAGGTCTCTCACTATGTTCTTCCTAGTAAGTTTTATAAGTGAGTGTATATTGCAGTGTCCTAATCTTCTGTGCCAAAGCCAAGAATCTTTATGAAAAGCATTTAAATAGGTAGTATTTTTCATGGCTAAAGAATTTATGTCAACAGTATAAACATTTTAATTTCGTAGGGCAAGAAATACTAAAGAATTTTTATAATTAAAAACATTGCAAGAATCATTTTCAAATTTAACATTAAAACCATCATCACATAACTGAGAAATAATTAACAGATTATATTTAAGTCCATCAACGAATAAAACTTTAGAAATTAATACTGAGTCAGTGTTACCAATCTGGCCTAAGCCGATGATTTTCCGTTTAGAATTATCACCAAAGGTGACAAAGCCTCCATCAATTCTGACTAAGCTTTTAAAGAATGAGAAGTCTCCTGACATATGTCTTGAACATCCACTGTCCAAGTACCATGTCTTCTTACAGGAGCTCTTCAAGAAAGTTTCCTACAAAACAGATTTAGATAGGAAATGATTTTGGTACCCAGATCTTCTTGGGTCCAGACAGGTTAGTAATCAAAGCTTTCGGTACCCAAATTTGTCTTATGGGTCTCATAAAATTTATAGAATCAACAGATTTTGAAAGATAAACCTTATTAGATCCGTAACTATGAATATAACTAGTTGAATAATATAAATGTCCAGAACTAGAAATAGCAATATTCTGTCCAGATTTAGGAATAAATCTATTCTTAGTAAACTATCTCTGTCTAGGTTTGTAGACTATTCGAGTAGTTTATTTTGGTGCAACTTGCTTTCCTAGAATTTGAGTTAGTGTATCTTTTCCATTTGTGAATTTCTCTAAATCCTTTCTGAGTTTCTCACTAGACAATTTCAGTTCAGTGTTTTCCTTTAACAGTTGAGAATTTTTCTCTTTTTCAATAGTAAGTTCAGTTTTAAAAGTAGTAGTGAGAGCATGCTGTTTCTTTAATGATTTGTATTTATCTTTAAGTTCATTGCATGTCTCTTCCAGCATATTACAATATTCAAACAATTCCTCACTAGTCATGTTTTCAGAATCAGAATCAGATTTTACACTATCTTCAGAATAATAAGAATTTAAAGCAGGAGTATTTAGGGTTACCTCAGATGTGTTTGTCATAAAAAACATTTTTTCCTTATTTCTGGTTTCAGTCTTAGAAGATTCAGATTCACTAGAGCTATCCTCAGAAGTTCTCCAAGTAGCCTTCATAGCCATTTTGTACTTACTGTCCTTGTAATCATATTTATTCTTGAATTTGAGCTTTGGGCAGTCTGATTTAATATGTCCTTTTCTTTTGCACTCATAACAGACAACTTCATCACTTTTATCTGACTTTTTCCAATCCTACTTCCAATGTACCTTATTGTCATACTTTCCTTTGTAATTTTATTTTCTGAATAATTTCATCTTCCTGTAAAATTTCATAAACCTTCCGTCTATCTGAGCCATTTCAGCATCACTATCAGAGTCTGAATGTTCACTGGTTGAACTGCCAGTAGGTAGTTGAGCTTTATCTTTGTCCTTGCTCTTTGAAGCAGTAGTCGTGAAAGCCAATGATTTTCTCTTAGGTTCTTCATCTTCCTCTTTATTCACTTTGAGTTCATCCTCATACATCATAAGCTTACCAATGAGTTCTTTGACAGGTAGAGCAGCAATGTCACATGACTCTCTGATTGAGACAGATGTGCCTCTCCATCGGTCTGGTAAACATCTCAAGATTCTCATAATTTGTTCCTTTGCTGGAACATCCTTTCCAAGTGAATTCATTGTATTGAATATCTCATTAAACCTGAGATACATATCAGAAATAGGTTCATCAGTCTTCATTTTAAAATTATCATATTTAATAGTATAAGTATTTAATCTCATTTCTTTAAAATAGGTTGTTCCTTCATGAGAAACACCCAAAGTATCCCAAATTTCAAAAGCAGTTTTACAAGAAGAAATTCTGTTAAACTCTTCATTTCTTAAATCATAGTACATGGCATTCATATATTTTCATTTATTATTGTAATCAGTCTTTGTAGGTTCATCCCAAGTGGATCTAGCTGTAGTGGGAAGTTTATATTCTAATTCTATGGAAGTCCAAATATCAAAACCTATGCTTTCTAAATGAATTTTCATTTTAAGTTTCCACTGAGCATAGTTTGTACCATTGAAGAAAGGTGTCCTGTTAGTAGCAGCACCCTCTAGTATATTATCCATAACTAGATTTTAGAACGATAATTTAAAGAGATAAAAATTTAGAACTAAGAGATATTTAAGATCTTTAAAGATGGAACTAATATCACTGTTGAAAAACAGAGTATTTCAAAAATCTTTGTACAAAAACAAAATCCTCTGATACCAAATGTTGGTCGGAGTGGACACTCAAGAGGGTGGGGTGAATTGAGTTCCAATTTAAATTTCTGTTAAAATATTGTCTAGTTAAAATCCCCCGATTTATAAAATAATTTAAACTGTAGTGAATTTATACAGATTGTAAATGTTCACTTAGCTTCTGAAAGATTGATTATGACTCAGTTAATTTAACCACAAGGTCATACTAACTTTTTAAGATAACCTATTGATTTACAATAAGTGTAAACACTTGCTAATTTAACTATCAAAGTAGATTCAAAATATTTTTGTATTTCAAAGTAATAGCAGCAGAATAAATAAGATATATGTAGTATACATTAAACTTAAATAAAAGACGCACAAACGATATAACAAGAGGTTTAGTCTCAAGCCGAGACTTAGTCCTCTCAAATATATATATAAATTTTATCCACACCCTGGTTCGGGGTTAACAACAGTTTTAAAAAATTGTCCAGGCCATGCAGGGACCTCTACCACTGTTCTTCGTGGGAAACAAAACAAAGACCAGGTCACACAAGGACCTCTTCCACAATTGACGTGGGTAAACAGAAGTTAAGAGAATTTGAGTGAGGATTTTGATATCCTCCAGTTCAGTGTAGGAGACAGTGTGTGTAAAGAAATATAGAGTACACCACACTGCTCGAACGTTAATAAATAAATCACGTAGAGAAGATAGATGAGAGCTTAGAAAGCACTAGTTATTATCAATGTAGCTCTGGACTCGTTGGATTCAGCAGGAATGCTTCTGAGTTCTTCTCTGGTTTTTTTGTTGAAAAAAAGAGTGTCATAGTTCAGCTTTTCTTCTTCAGGAGTGAGAAAGATCACTTGATTCATCATGTGTTCTTCAGCAGTATTGGATTTCATTCATGAGAGTTCTTTGAAAGTCTTGCAATCTATTTCTTGCTCGGGATTGTTCTTCTTGTTCACCAGCGTTCTCTCGGGTGTATGTAAGTTCTTCTTGTTGTATCTTCACACTTTTATCGCTTCACTTCCTGCATGTGTACTGCATCTCAATCTTCCTTATATTCCACATGTTCTGGCAGTAGGAATTATTCCCTTTTCATAGGTATGAGATACGGCTTCCTGACATGCCAACAACTATCATTAAATAACATTAATTGCATTAAAAACAAGAAATATGACCGTTAGCATTATTTAAAATAATATTGACAAAAGCTTAAGAAATGGTGTCACAGTGATTATAGAAACGGTGTCTTCTTCACGGTATGTGGTTCACGGTATGAGCTTCACGGTGTGTCCTTCACGGTGTGTCCTTCACGGTGTCTGGGTCACGGTGTTTGGTCACGGTGTCGGGGTCACGGTGTCTGGTCACGGTGTCTGGTTCACGGTGTCTGGTCACGCTGTCTGGGGCATGGTGTCTGGTCACGGTGTCTGCATACATAGACAAATATCTGTATTTGGACTAAGACAGTGATATGCAGAATATGGGTTAAGGTTAATCATTAGAGAGTAAGATAATTTGAATCATAAATATAATGGTGTGATAATATATAAAGAGAGTAATTAACATCATAAGATTTGTTATCATAAAAACAAGATTTGTAGCTATTATTGATATTGAAGAGCATTAGCAAGATGTGTAATGATGATCGAGATTAATTAACAGTAATGAGAATTGTGATCAGTAAAACATGATTAACACATGAGGAGTCCAACAATTATTTATCCATGATCCTATAACATTATTAGGACTATAATGATAAACATCATAAATAATATTAATCATAATTTTTTTTTCAACCGCTACATTTTTCTAGACATCTCAATCTTTTAAAAATTGAACTAATTACCTAAACATCAATAAAATATAAAATATTATTATTTCCTCAATTATGATTGTTTTAAATAAGAAAAAATTAATCATTTTTTCTTTTTGATCATATTCCTATGATTTCCCTCTAGGAAATTTATTTTAATAATACACATTTTTTCCACAATCCAAATAATCAAATATTAATGATGAATTAGGGAATCCATTATTTTTACCTATTGTACATTCCAAACATTTCAGTTTTCCTCTAAAATTACCTAACTTTTTAATTATTCTCAATAAGTAAAATATCTTATAATTATTGTGACACATTATGTTGAGTGATTCTTCCCAGATTTATGAAATATTGGGGATTGAATCTTCTTTCCTCCATGGTCTCCAACACTATAACCATTAGGAAATTCTATCCTTATCTTATTTAGTGATTTTGAAATTCAGTTAAAGTGGAAGTTATTAATCATATATCATGATAAGTAAATATTATGAATCATAATATAATTTACCCCATAATCATCCAATTTTATATCTCAACAATACATTGTTTATCACATTAAATATTAACTATGTTTCTTCTTATTTTCACCACTGACTAACACTATAATGAATTATATGGGAATGAATATTGGAAATGGTAAATATTATAATTATGATAAAATGTGAATAATATTTCTAAATAATGAAACAATAATTTTAATTTAAGATGTGTTAGGTTTAACCAAATATATCCATTATAAACATATATTAAATCTATTAGGATGGTCTATAAAAATATATAGATTTTCAAAAACTAATCCCTAATAATGTCAAACATGGTGCACATGATGTCTTGTATCCATGTAATAGTTAATGCTCAAGTCAATCATGACCCAATTTTCTGGAGTTATTACTAATATGTATATTTATTCTATAACAACATTAACTTTTAGTATCGAGATAATGATATTATTTCTTTTTAAAAACTCACTCAAAACATCCCCAATATTCTTGGATACATAACTCGTTTTAGACTTATCATTATACTTGTCTTTTGAACTATCCTTATGGTTCTCACAAAATTTTTCAAATCCTAGTTCAATTTTTTATCAAAACCTCTCCTATGATACTCATAATGGATACCCAAACCATTTACATATAATATTACATGATCTATAAACATAATTTCCAATAATTATGACACAATGATCGTAAAGGCCTATTTTGTTATTAATAATAGGTTCGTAATACATAAATCATGACCTTCTTATTTAATCTACCTTTTTAAGATTATAAAATCGTTTTGGGATTCTAAATATCATCAGATGGCATGGGGAATACATAAATAGGTGAGTGATATAAAAAGTACTATAAGGGAAAAATAAAGATAGATTATAATTACATCTGATTGAAAGTAATAACGTGATATAATAAAAGTGAATCCACAAGAGAAGTCAAATTGAAGAATAACCTATAAAACATTTTATCATAAAGAAATGGAAATGCAGTAATTGTTTTAGAAATATAATTCCTATAATAAGCATAAGTCATGGATAACATCCAAAAAAACATCACACAGTGCATAATGTTTCATAACAGGGTTGGTTAACTCCCTAATCCCCCACATGACATCTCATGAGATTAAAACAGTACCAAATAAATTGGACTGCTATCTATGTGCACCATCATAACATGTTAATTATATCCGGCCTATATATATATGAGATCTATCTTAATGGATTACATAAGAATAACTTTGTGATTAAAAATGTGTCACATAGTATTTCTTCATATAATATTCAATGGAAATTTAATAATGATGGAATTTTTTAAATGATCATAGAAAAAGTATTACCCCATCAATGGAAGGGAGAATAAACAAGGTATATATTTGATAAATATACATAAATAATTTAGAAAAATAAATAATAAAATTTTTTATTATCATTGAGGAAAATAAATTTAAGGGAGTTAATAATTTATTGTGGAAAATAAAGCATCCACGTTGAGTAACATCAAAGTTTATATTCATAGATAGAAAATTATTTTGAAATATCCTTATAAACATTTGTTGAGGAAAATAACCCTCCATGTTTTGAAACATTTATTTAAAATATAAAACACACTAAAACATGAAAATAATGTTTTTTAATATAACCATGGAAATATAAAGACAAATATTTTGAAACATTTTCTGGTCATGATGAAATAAAAGTTCCCTTCATGATCAAAACGTTAAAAAAATATACCTTTCATATTTTTTTATGAAATGAAAAAAAATTGGTTGGAAATGATAAGGAAGATTTAATATAATATTTTTTGTAAAAATATCATTAATCATAAAAATGAATTAAAAAATAATTTTCAAATATTTCGGTAATCATTTTTAGAAAACATTGATTTGAAATAAGAAGGATTTTTGAAAAAAAATATTAAAGAAGATAGATTTTCATAAAAATATTGTCAATAATTTTAACATCCAATTAGAGGGAAATTGCAATATTACTTGAAATCATCATTATTGACTATTGTAAAATAAAATCGAATGGTTTTATTAGTAAATGATCAAATAATTTCCTTTAATGAATATTCATGCATTAGAAATACCAATTAAAATGATAGTGAAACATAAACCCTTATCACTTTCTTAACTTTTGAATCAAAATTTTCATAAAATAATTTATATTATTTGTAATATAAATTCATTTGATGATTTAATTATTAATGATATAATATTTAAAGTAGAATTATATTTGTATCATCCTGATATTTTATGAAATATATCATTTCAAATTATTTTAAATTATTTAATAGATTTTGTTATGATTTAAACAAATTAAAATTTCATCACGTGTATCACCATGGTTATATTCTATTTCAAATAACATCGAGTTCATTCTATGATTAATGTTTCACACCTGTTTATGTCTTTCCTCAAAAAAATATTGTTAATTTTATTTATGTTAGATATCACCTATCTGTTGGATTGGCTAGAATGAATGAGATTAACTAAATTATGGAAATTATATTTCACATATGTTTATAAAACTAATTAATTTTTTAATAATTTATTAGAAATGAAAATTAAGGCAAATTGAAAATATAAATTATGTTTTTATGAAAAACATTTTTTATGACTAGAATGGAGTTTTAGAATAATAAATTAAATTAATAATTATTCATTAAATACACTATTGAAATTTATATATAAAATATTTATAAAAATGTTTTTAAATTCATCCAAAACATTTTATATGGTAATATAAGAATAAATCCAATTTTAAACATAAATATCTGTAAATTTTTAGAGGGTTGTTTTACTGGAAATTAATAAGACAACTATTTGAAATATAATTTTTGAAAAATTAAAAAAAATATTATTAAAAAAAATAAAATTAAATATTAAAATATTAATATCAAATATAAAATTGGGTGAGTTTTTGTTACTTTTCTGAGAACATTCATATTTTAGGAATAGTGAGTGATAATGAATTTTAATTGAAAATGTTTTTTATCATAATAATGTGTAGTTTTAATTATATATTTAATTATTTTGAAGGTATAATTAGATACATTCTATATATTTTTAACCAATTTAGGTTATTGGAATAAATTTTGCCTTAAAATGTGACATAAAAACATTCCAAACTATTGATATTTTCTCTTTAAAAACCCTATTTTTTGTTTAGTCAATCAAATTAATTTTAATTTTATTTCTACCAGTAATGTGATTGGAATTTTGAAAAATGTATTGTATATATGGACACAAATAATTTATGATGTTTAATAATTTCATTTTTGTTTTTTACGAACAATATTAGGGAAATTAATTCAAATTAATTACAATAATTATGTTTATAATGTGATTACTTAATGCTTAAACATTAATCTTAATGATTCAAATGTGCTACAAAAATGTTCAAAACGAATTTAATTGATATTATTCGACCGGATATCAAATTTTATCAAATTTTATCATTTTTAAATTCACATTAAGAATGTGAGACCTCCCAATAGTGTTTACCTTTATATATTTACAAAAATGTCAGTCCTCCTCAACTATAAAAAGGCACTCCCCCTACCCCTCTCCTAACACCCCTTATTCCATTTTGGATCATAAAATACCTACCATAATAATCTCCCAGAATTAGTTCTCTCATCTCAGAAGCCTGAACTTTCTATGAATGAAATATAAGGATTTCATTTAGTGTAAACCAAATTAAGATTCTAAAAAAAGAGGTATCATTTCTTAATGATAATTTTCATTTAATTTCTTTCTCAAAAAATAAGTTCATGATATTACAAGAATATATGAAAACATATGTATCCTAATTAAAATGATTATTTTTTTATGTTAATCATTATACCTACACACTCAGACACTTCCATTTAATGCGATAAACAATCATGGTTTATGTGTATGGTGGAATACTGCCTCATAAACCAATGTCATTCGTCTTTCCATTACCCCCTCTTATGGTTGAGAATAATTATTAACATACCATATTTATATTTTATGTATGATATTTATAATTTTATTATTTTTATGGAATTTTTATATAATATAGAACATTATGATTATCATTTTTGGAATATGATAGCATTGTTTGTCGACGTGTAGACTATCACCTCCTCAAAGCGATGAGATTAGTTCACTCATTAAATGTAATGTATTATGGATGAGTTTTACTAAAAATATTTTACATAAATGATATATATATATTATGCATGAAATTATTACCTATCTATAAATATAATATATCACTTTATTTAACACCTTTTCCAAAAATGAAAAAGTTACAATGTCATTCGTAAACGTGTGGACTATCACCTCTTCAAAGATATGACATTCCTTGTTCATAAAAATAATTATAAGTATAATTATATATAATTATATAGTATTTTATTTATGATATAATTATCATTATGGAGTAATAAATTTTACTTAACTTATTTTTATAATTATCATTGATAAATGGGTACATTACTCATGTGTACGTATGACCTATCGTCTCCATTATAGTAATGTTCAATAATTTTTCATAACCATCATTATTTATTGGGTTTCAAAGTATAATTTCTCTATAATTATGATATTTATATCATTATTATAAATTTTGTGATGTTGTTATAATCACCCCTTTGACCCTAGTAGACCAATCAATATCGTTTTTGATACATAACATGAATATGAGAAAACATATGACTCAAATATCACTGATTGTGAAATTGTATATTGATTTTTTGTAAGATAAATAAAATTTATAATAAACAAGAAATTTGTTATTAATAAATTATATAACAAACATAATTTTATTATTCATGAAGATAGAAGAAAAACATGAAAAATTAGAATCAAGGTAAGGGATTCCTATCACACTTTTATGAGGAATACTCAATATCATAACTTATTTCATTTATGTTGTGTATAAATTGCCACTATTTTATTTTATACTATTAATAAATTCAAATTAATGTTATTCAAATATTAATTTTACTTTCTTTCTTTCATAGGGATTATGATTCAAAAGTTACTCAAGTAGAAAGGGATTTCTTAACGCTACTTTAGTTCATTGGGTTACACTTCTATGTAATTGGTTATTTCATTCCAAGAGTATGAGTGAAAAGAAATTTAATTTTTTTCCTATTTATTTTATATTTTATTATGTTGAGTTACATTTTTCATACATAATTATATCATTGATCTATGCTCACTCCCAGGATATGATGATTGTTAGGGGTGTTCTTGTATCTCAATTTTTCTATGAGACATATTACATATTCAACATATTTTTTAGTTGGGTGTTGTATATAATTCCCATTAGTCTATTTTATGATTATTATCTTTAAATTTATTTTGTTTTAAATAAAATTTTTCTAATGTAAAATTAAAAGAATTTAATGTTTCAATGTTACCAAAGTTGTAATGGAATTTTCCCACAATAATCATTCTTTTATATGGCTCTTATGTTATAGACCTATCATCATTTATAATGTGTGTATACTTATCCTTTGAAAAGATATATCATTAATCTCTTTATTATTATGATATTACATATTTCATTTAACATTATTACTTTATGGGTCTTATGAATCAAATGTTTTATTGTGGTGTGGGGAACTTTGGAATATTTAAAGGTTATTTTACACATGAATTTTTTAATGATATTTTGTTGGTATTTCTATAAATAAACATCAACAACCATTTTTTTAATTATCATAAACTAGGGATCTACTTATGTTATATCACCTTTGTTCATTTATGGATAGATTAAGATTGATTCAAAGGGATTATTTTGAGGCTTATTCTTTTTTCATGGGTTAATTATGATTCAAATACAATATTATTGAACCCATTTCTTTTTCATGGATTAATAATGTCTCATTGATATTGTTTTTGAACCAATTTCTTTTCCAGGGCTTTATCATGTTTTACATAGTTTATTTTAGTCACAAACCAACCCATTTTAACCCTAAATTGGTTTCCCTAGCCGATCTACAACATGGTGTGAATGGCGATCCCGATCCACATGTACTGGAAACTAATGAAAAGAATCAATGGAGTAAACCAAAAGGGAACAATTTAACCCCAAAATAAATAAATAACTAAATCGTGGAAATATGAACATAGAAACCCATTATATAAATAAATCTAAACTGAACATCATTTATATAGGAATCATTAAAGTACAACGAAACCAAAAAATAAAACCCAAACTAAAACCTGACAACCCAACACCTCCATGTGACCCAAATGGTAACTCATTGATAAAATAACCAATGCCCCCACAATAGTCAAGTACAATTTGAGACCTTACCTACAAGATAAAAAATAAGAAGAAACTATAGACGTGAGTATTAAAACTACAAAGACATTATTGAACAATCTATTCCCAATGAAAATTATTTAAAATTAAACAATCATTAACCTAATGTTTGTAATAAAATATAAAAATTAATATATTTCATTAATATTACATTTTAAAATTACTTACAGTATATTTCCTGATTTCCATTCCCAAAACCAGATTCTTTTCCATTGAAAACACATTAACTTTTCCAATGGGAATGTTCTGATTTCATTTAAAAAATGAAAAATATATTATAAAATACTTTTAATTAATAACAATTATCTTAATCCTTTTGAAGCCAACTCATAACCTTCCAACAAAGACATGACACAAGAATCCTAGTAATGGTCACATAATAAGGGAAATAATTTTTTTTACACACATGTAATCAAGTATCTCAATCACCCTTAATTAGTAAATAATAATCAATACACATGGGAAAATATAAGAGATCGTGAATAATAAAGAACATAATACTACATGAGACCCATCCCCAGAAGCATGCCTCACACGATAAAGTCAAAAATTCCATAAATACTCTAGCCATATTAACTATTGATTAACAATGGGGAAAATACCATAGCAATAAACCCAATATAACAACCTACTGTTAGACACTAGCTATTGTGTTATCTAGCTATTGAATAAATTGTTCTCATAAAATTATTTCACTATTTCCAGTTCCTATATAAAATATATAATGGGGTTATATAACTAATTACATATGAGCATCCAATTACTTGCACATATAAAAATATTTAAACATCATGTGTCACCCTAATCCAACCCAAGGGTAAATATATTGTTATAGCACAATTATATCTCAAGTAGTCCATATCAAGGACATACCATTCCATACTAGTGGTGGGTAATGAAGATTCTATAAGGAAGAACTCCCTCCAATTCACATAAATATTGAATTATAATACTCCAAGAATATTTTTCAGAATAATATTTTGAACATATTTATATAAGGGTCAAAAAGGCCTCAAGAACATTTCAAATAATCTAAATCCTTTAAAAAGCTAAATACATTTCATAAAGACAGAAAAAAAACCCTTTTAAATTTTATAACTATTTGATTAAAAATCCAACAATTTTCATGCATTTCACTTTTAAACCAAAACCATTCTTATAAAAATTCAAAATGGGCCAAAAACAACCAACACATTCCAAATAAAACATTAATTGAAAATAAAAACTCCATTTTAATCCAAAACTCCTTGATACCCCATTCATGGAATAAAAATAATAATTTTAAATAACATAAAATCATTTACAATTCCAAACAATGTTTTTTTTACCATAAAATAAAAACCATGTACAACAGGAAACCTACCGAAAATCCATGGATCATCATAACAAACACCCTAAAATAAACCACTAGGTTTCCAATAGCCGTGATCTATCTTGTGGAACCCTAAATTAATAATGCCCAAAATTTCAATCCACTATATGTAATAAAATTGTAGAAACATGGAAAATAGAGTTAGATGTTAAATTAAAAATATAAGAAAAGTAAATGAGAAATAGCGGGGAGCCCTAACCATTCAAACTGGGTAAATATTCGCCAGGAAACCACCATGAAATCCTCTTTTGGGGGCTTGGAGGATCCAAACACCACCATGTGAGGTTTTTTGGTATTAGTTTTCGAAATTGGGAGGATGAGGGGTGAAATTACAATTAAAAATAAGGAGAAAAGCCTAAAATACTCTTTCTCGAGTGGGTTGCACTATTAGATCTCATGTTATAACAAATTGTGTGTAGACCGTGTGATTTCACACTGTCTAGTGTTCCATGGGTTGTAAACATTCGTTTTAGGGTTTGATAATCCATACACAACCCTTGTGTCCACTTTTACACTTACCTTTATTATTAAACTAACTATTCTCATTAACCTTGTGACCTAGTAAAAGTCCCCAAAATCACTCATTTTCATCGAATAAATCAATTAACATTAGGTAATAAACTATCCAATAGAATACACTATAAAATTGTTCCATTTGGACTATTAAAAACTCATTTTCTAAGACTCTTCATCCTCATACCTTTCATGATCACCAATAATTGGACTTAAATTCCACCAAAACCTCCAAAGTGTAAAATTTAAATCTAGAACACCATGAAATATAGATAAAAAAAGATGAAAAGGTACTCCAAAACAAAGAATGAAAACAAAATTTGGGTATCAAAATTCTCTCCTACGTAACTCATTCCACCCTCGGAGATCCACAACATTTTCTAGTTGATCGATCAATGTATAAGGATCCTAAAAACCACAAGATCCCACAAATCGATCTAAAAACATCCTTAAAAATTGAAACTAAATATATGCCTCCTTCCGGAAACATACCAATAAACTAGAACAATATAAAAAGAATCAATGGGAAATTAGAGCCATAAATTTCACAACCATACTTTAAATAGAACCATTGAGAGCACTAAAAAGATCTAAATATTTTCCCAAACAGACAAAGACACTCATAAATCAAACAACTTAAAAATAAATATACTTCATCCAAAATAACACCAAATACAAAAAAAATAGATCACTAATTGGGGGAGGCCTAGATATATTTCCCACCATTTTAAGATACCTAGTAATGATTTATTATATGATAATTTTCAATGAGATGCATGGAGGGTCTCCGAATAATTATAAACTAATCAGATTACACAAAATAAAAAATTTCCCCAAATAGGGGTGTGGAGGGAAGGGACCTAATGATTAGAACACAAAAAACACAACAACAAAAAACACATGGCCTATCACCTTAGCATTCCCACAAACCAAATACACAACTGATTCACAAGGGCCATCCATTCAGGGATACTGAACAGAACCTTTCTCCCAAAAAGGGAAACTCATAGACATTTTGTGATGGATCAGTCTATCATTCACATATCAACAAGAGGTAATTTATGATGATAGAGATACCATAATAGAAATACATGATCTACCTCACCAAAATGGTGGAGTCACATGATTATCTAAACTCCTCAAACCCTTCGGATTCTAGATTATGTTCCCACTTCACTCCAAGGCCTTTGGATAGAGACATTGTGTTAGAAGAATCAACATCCCTGAGTCAAGAAGCTAGTAATCCCTAATCAAAGCACCCTATTTTTGTGCCATAAGCATCAAAACATCACTCCAAGAAAAAATAGAAGATCAATACACAATAGGAAAATACCATTCTCAAACATCATACTTAACCAATTATGGGAATAAAATATTAAAACACCATTGTTTCTCACTCTAAGAAAGGAATAGAATGAATAGGAAACCTGATGAAATATACAAAAAATATCGAGAATAACTGATATAACTGATATAAACACTAAAATAGGGAGGGAAATTATGTTGAGACCAAATATCTCCCTACTCTAGAAAATGGTGTGGGTGTCCTCTAGATACACAAATTTAACTATTTAATATTTAGAATGAAATCCTTAGTTTGATCAACTATAAAACCATCTAATAGGGAACCACCCATAGCCACATTAATATCATTCATCAAATCTATTTAGGGTTAACACAAGGAAAAAAAAGAAAAAAAACATCATTGTCAATACAATCTCATGATCCAAAACTAATATATAACTAACCCCTACAAAAATGGAAACTAGCTCAAATATTCCCAAAACCTTTCTGGAAAACCGCTAAACACTTCTTCCAAACTGAGAAACCATTAATAGTTCACCTTAAGACACAACCTGAGCTTCACTTCTAAATCATGAGAATTCGTATGAATAAATTATACCTTCAAAACATAGAAAAACAAGAAAAACAACCATTTTATTATAAAAAACTACCCAATATCCAGCATAGAAACACTTTTAAAAAACAAACTGGTTTTATTATTCACACTCACTAATGGTGTTATGTAGATTCTCTATCTCAATAATATTTTCCTTCCAATCCTGAAACATATGAACTCATTCCATTCTAGGAACTCATCAACCATGAAAATCTCAAGAAATATCCACCCACATCATCATCGAATCACTTACCGCACATATCCATGCATGTGCGCACCCATGAAATACCTCAATGGAAAAAATCATTCTGATTTAAAAAAAAAATCATCCAACCCAATCCAAATATTCATGAAACCTTTCAAAGGTTCACTAACCACTAATTCAAAAATCATTTTTAGATGCCACGTTTAAATCCATTTTAGTTTGTACAAAAATAAAATATCTTGAATTCCAATCCAAAAAATTCAATTCATTTCATTAATTTTTTTTCCAGAAGCATAATAAAACTAATTTAATCCGAACCATTTGATTAAAACATACCCATTTTCATTTAAAAAAATTACCAATAAGAACTGCGTTCAAACCACTACTTTCAAAAACTCCCATTTATAATTATAATATTACAATATCATTAAATCATTTCCACTTTACCCTAAGGGTTCATTTAATAAAAATTCATTTTTTATATTCTTCCTCGAGGTTGATTTTGAAAATCCATTTCCCCACATTCTTAAAATACATGAATTTCCATTAAAACCCTATTTTTATAATTCCAACCAGATGGATTTCAAAACTGTTTTCATAATCCATGAAGATCAAATAAACTCATAAGTGGGGAAACTAGTGTCAATGGGTGATTTGCCCATATGTTTGGAGGCCATATTCCAAAAATACCATCAACATAGAGAACCATATCGGACTACGCCCCCAGATCCACATGGATTTCTAGGCCCTGATATATTAGTAGGACAACTATCCGAACTCCCTTTTGTATACTAAAAAAAAAAACAACAACGACCAAAGAAACCAAAAAATCGTACATTTTATTAAAACCCAAGGATCATAATGACTAAGGGATCATGAAATCCTTCCAATTACTACCCCTAAAGTCCTAAAAATCATACTCCATCTACCTTTACATTTCTAAGTAGAAAAGGGAACTATTAAATGCAATGTACTATAAATAGATGACCTTATTTGATACCATTTTGAAACGATCCAACTCAGGTCAACCCTGAACCAACCATCTGAACCGATCCACGAGATGACCCAATGGGAATACCTGATCTCCATGGGCTGGAAACTAGTGTGAGGAATAAATAGAGTAAATAAATTAAACAGAATGATTTTTCCCAATAATAAATAAATATATGAACATTGTAATGAAGAACAAACCATCCAAATATATTAATATAATGGAACTGAAAAACATTTTTACAAGAATCATAGGATTACAATGAAACGTCACAACAAAACCCAATATGAATACTAACAACCCAACATATCCATGGGACCCTGAGTGTCACTCTTTGATACAAAGAAC
Organism: Viscum album; assembly: GCA_963277665.1. Classification (NCBI taxonomy): domain Eukaryota; kingdom Viridiplantae; phylum Streptophyta; class Magnoliopsida; order Santalales; family Viscaceae; genus Viscum; species Viscum album. The sequence continues at coordinate 2,109,349,069 of OY728119.1, read as the reverse complement.
CATTATCTCCCACAATGTTCAAGACCAATTTGATACCAACACCACAAGAAAAAAAACAGGAATAAACTAAGAGGGTGAGTATTAAATCTCATTAAGCGTGCCCAAATAATCTATTACCAATGAACTTCCTTTAAAATAAAAGCAACCTCAACATCAAGTTTCAAATACAGTATAAAAATTAATATTTTTCCTGGGTTTCCATTTTAAAATAAATCACTGTCCATTTCACATTATCCATTCCTGAAACCACATTCATTCCCACTAATGACATATTATAATTTTAAAGGGGAAATGGAAGATTTAATTTCAAAATATCACAAGAGAGTATAAAACACTTTTACATGAAAAAAAGATTCATAAAACCTTGGAATCCAACTAATCAATTTCAATGAAAGACACCACACATGAATCACTATAGGAATCCCATAATAAGAGAAATGAAAATGTACACACAAGAGTAACCGAGTATCTCAATCAACCATCATAAGTAACTAATTTCCAATAGACATGGTAAAACCTAGGATATCTTGAATGATCCAAAACATACTAATACATGAGACCCATCCCTGGAAACATCCCTCACACGATGAAATCAATGTCACCCTAAATACTCTAATCCACCATAACTCAAGATGGACTGAGGGGAAAATCCTAGAGAAATAAACCCAATATATCAATATACTATGGGCCTCCATCTAGTTCATTATCTAGCTAGTGTCATAATTATTCTTAGAAGATTATCTGACTATTCTAGGATAACATGTCTCACATATAAAGGGGGTGAGCCAATATATTCCTATATATAATCAAATAACATCCTCATATAATAATAATTAAATAGCATGTCACACCCCAATCTACCCCAAGGATAAATATCATTCCATAGAAAAATCAGATATCAAGGAGTCTATATCGAGGATATCTCATTCCATACAAGGGATGGGTCATGAGGATTCTACAATAATGAAATCCCATCCATTCACATAAATAATGAAATAGAATCCTCCAAGGACAACTTTCATAATAAATATTTCCATTATTTTTATAAAAGTTACAAAAGGGACATAATAACATTTCAAATAACTATAATTCATTAACGAAGAAGATAAATTTCCCGAAAATGCACAAAACACTTTTCAATTTCACAACCATTTTTAAAATAAATCCAAAAATGTGCTAAAATTTAAATTTTAAACAAAACCATTCTTATCAAAATTTAAATTGGGATACAATATACCTACACATTTTAAATCACATTTGAAATCCAAATACACACATAATTTAAATCCAGAACCCCTTGAGAACAAATTAATGGAAACCATGTCATCATTGGGAATATCATAAAATAAATTACAAAGAAAAAACATGATTTTTATGTCTCAAATCACTCATTAAATCCAATTGTGAATTTTATCATACACTTGGTGGTCACAATATAATCGAAATAATATGATTTATCCAATAACACTAAATAAAAAACCATTTTTCACATTTGAAAATTATTCAGTGGATAATATAATAATATTTAATATTCATGGATGGTGATAAAAGTATGAAATCAATTATTATTAAATTAACAAGGCATGTTAAATGGGTAACATACCTCAAATCCATTGTGCATCGATGGTGCACACCTCAAAATGAACGACTAGTATTCCATGAGCCAAGATCTATCATGTGAAAACCTAACGAATAGTAACCCCAATTTCTCACCACCATTGGTAATAAAATTGTTAAAACATGTCTAATACGGTTAGAGTATAAATGTGAAATAGATGATAATAAATTGAGATAGAGAGGGGAGAACCAAACTTTAAAACCAGGTGAAGATTCACTATGAAATCACCTTGAAATCCACCTCTTAAGGATCAGATGAGCCAAAAATCACAATGAGAGGAGTTTTGGTAATAGGATTGTAATGGGAAAGATTAAGTGAATAAATACCAATTAAAATATGGATAAAAGCCGAAAATATACTTTCTCTAGTGGGTTGAATGGTTAGATCACACAATTTTACAAACCATGAACAAACCATGTGATTTTCTAATTTTATGTTATACAGGGGCTGCACAATTTGGGTATAACGTTAGATCAAAAATGCACAAAATATGTGACCAATTTCACACTTACATAGATGATAAAACTAATGGCGTGCCTCAACCTTGCACCCTTGAAAAAGTCCAAAAAACACTCTTTTCACCCAAAAACTCATCTAACTGAAGGAGTAAACCATCCATCTACATACCCCATATAAATGATCCATTAGGAGTGTTAAAAACATATTTTCTAAGAAAAATCCTCCTCATAACTTTCACAATATACAAAAATATGTTTAAAAACCGACCAAATACTCCAAAATATAACATTTTAATATAGAACACCTGAAAAATGGGAGAAAAAATAATATCCAAAAGGTACTCTAAAGCAGAGGATGAAATCAAAAAAATGGGGTAATATTTTTTGATACCATTTCATTTATTTGGTTTATTCATGATTCCAATAGATAATTTTGTACCCATATTATTCCCTTGGGCTGATCATGGTTCAACGATATTGTGTGGAACCCATTTAATTTCTATGGTTTAACAAGGTTTTAATGAGATTCTATTGGAACCCATTTCATTTACATAGACATATCATGTTTCAATGAGATTTATTTGGAACCCATATCATTTCCATCTCTTAATCATATATTATATAGATTATTTTGAACCCATTTCATTCATGTGGGTTAATAATTATTCAAAGATATTTTTTTGAAAACCATTTACTTTCATTGGTTTAATTATGTTTCCAAGATATTTTTTTGGAACCCATTTGACATACATTGGTTAATCATGATTCAATGAGATTTTTATGGAAATAATTTCGTTTCAATGGGTTACCAATGTTCCCAAGACATTATTATGGAACAAATTTCTTTTCCATTGGTTAATGATTTTATGAAATTAATAAGCTTGTTTAAATTAGTTTTTATTAATTATCTATGTATTTGGTTCATGAAATTATAAATTATTGGTGTTCCCAGACAGTGTTGGGTGAGGCCATTTTACCTTGTTCGATGGGTCACACATACAACACTCTAAAGCATTGCGTACGTCAGATATGGATGTTAACCATAATGTTTATTCCATTTGTAAGGGTAATGTAAATATTATATAAGGGTTCTGTAAGGCTTATTAGTGATGATTTTCCAAGATACCAATATGTTTTATCTATGCTTTATATAGATATGTGATGTTTATTTTTATTAGTATTAATATCAAATGACTCGTGATTATTTATTTGTATGAAAAAATCCTTTGGTAAATCCTTATTCAATGTTTTCATGATCTTGGTTTTGATTGGTTTGAGTTATTTTATGATTCAATCATGCACTCTGATTATTCCACCATTCTCTTATGCATTCCTATTATCATTGATTCTATTTAATTGTTAATTTTTAGGTTTACCCTTACGGATCAATAGAGATCACCCTTCTTAAGATTCATTTTTTTCAAGTTATATAGTACAATTTTTAATGATATAAGACTACAATGGATTTCAAAAAGAATATTTTGATGACCAAATTTAATAAAAGAAATGAATGTTATTATGGGAGATGATGTTTAACCATATAAACCTGTTTTTTATGAGTCCAAATTTATATGAGTTGTTTATGTAAGATTTTTTTTCTAATTATATAAAAATATTATCCTAAAATCTACTCCACTATGTTAGTGATCCATGTTCACCATTTTATATTAAATATCTTATATGAATAATTAGGGTCACATTTATAAGTATCACATCCGAGAATGTAAGGTTGTGGATTTTCAGCACAGAATCTTGGAGTATGATTCATGTTATGTTATATTTGGTACCAAAGGTCATTTTATATAACCTTTGGAAATATTATGTTTTCTTATGACATTATATTAAGAGTTAGGGATAGTTTCATATAACTATAAGATTAAGGATGGTCATAAGTTCAATGGATTAGAATACCATTTGGGGTTTTATTCTCTGAAATCACAAATTCATTAATACCATTTTTTGGAGATATTTAATTGGGATGAAGTATACATAAAACATAAGTTTAATATGATGTATTCCGTTACTTTTTTAGAAATAATTTATAAGGTATTTATAATCATTTGGAATTATAAGACACCAGATATTAATGCAATTATTGAAACTCAAGTATTATTGTATAGATAACCATGGGATTGAGGAAGTGGCTAAGTAAAAAATGTTATTTCAAAATAATATATCCATATTTTTGGGATTAAAAGATGAATGGAATGTGACAAAAAATTATATTAATAAAATATAAAAATTTATGGGTTTTAGGATTGATTTAGTATGAACATAGGGTTTTAACACTAATGTTTAGAGATTAATGTATAATATGAAGTGTTATACATTTTTGGAATTATCTTGACATTTGATACACTTTTCATGTTTTGCTGACATAAAAAGGCTTGTGAAATATATTTATTATCCCTTATATGGTTATGTGTTCATAAAATGTATATTTTTTCTTCAAAAACAAATTCTACCTATTAAATACACATCATTTGAAGATAAAACATGCTATTAATTTGGAAATTTACTAAAGGATGATGTTTTACTCATAATGTAAGTGTTTTTTCTATTATTCTATATGGTAAGTGTATAATTTAATTATAGGAGACTTATCCGAAAATAAAATGTAATTTCATACTACCATCAATTCTGACTGTGACATCACAGAATCAGATGGCACTTAATAGGTTCCCCAAGCTCGGTGGCCCACATTATCTCAATCACATCTCCCAAAATGCAAGAGGTTTCCGACTAGCAGTGAGGGTCTAAGTTGTGTCCATGGGGGGACTATTCCATCATTAATAGAGTGTAGAAAATGGATAAATAAAAATGGTGTAAAAAAGAATATGTAATATAAGTAAACAAATGGCATAGTAGAAATAGAGACAATAGTGACAATAATAGAAATAACTAAAAAAACATACAAAAACTGATGAAGATATTTTATGTATCTATAAAAATGGAAAACATGGATATAAGATGGTTGGAAAAACATGCACCACAAAAGTATTAAGGAATCCAATGACTATCCCATGAATTACAATCTCCAACTCAATATTATACTATTAAGATCCATCCTAAATAGTCAGAAATCATGTGTTTGAAGCTGTATGATTCCATTTATCCATACATTCATTCGTGTAATTTTCCCTGGGTACCAAACAACACCCAAAGAGGGGATGAGATAAATCTCACTAGGTTACCAACAATCGTATTTATAACCTCTAGCATGTGTAATATAAATGTAACAGTGTGAAAGAATGCATATATAATGTAAAGCAGTATAATGTAACTAAATAAAAATTTAACTACTTCAGTCCTTGGATGGTTTATGAACATGTAACGAGTTCATTAAGTGATTGTTACCACTTTATATATAAGTCACATTTTAAAAATAGTGATGTTTCTATGATGTAATATTGAATCTTTTAATGATAATTAATAAAGTAGTTTGAAGGTAATATCCAAGACAACCTAGACCTCAAGGGTTGCTAACTCAGTAATGATTTTTTCCTGGAAAAAGGGTATGAGTGTAATCCAAGGAGCATACTTAAATTAATTCCACAATAAGACACTAACAGAGTCCAAGGAGTTCATCTAATGTAAAATGAGGAAAATCAGTGACTGGGTCCAAAGGGGATTAACCATGGAACCTACTTTTAAATGTCATATCCAAGGATTGTATCCATGGAATCATATAATAATATCAATGGTATAATATGGTGTCATACTAAGTATCCAAGGTTATTCAAGGATATGGTTTTAGGTGGGTCTCAACCTATGTAAGTTGTATCCTTGAATCAGAATGGGGTTCTCGAGTGCTCAAGGAATTCCCCATTGAATCAAAGGTGAGAACAAGTTGGACCAATCATATTTGATAACGATGTCATATATTATTTGATACGATTAAATTTATTACCTTTCCTTATAGTGACAAGTCTAATTTAGCATGAAACCATTTAATCATGTCATAATTACTCAGTAATTCCATTTGGATGAGGCCTTGCCTTTCATTAGTGAGATAAGTCCAAGTAAAATGAACCTATTCATTTAATATATTTAATGCATTTTTTATAATCAATGTTCACTATATTCCTTTCCATTAAAATGGAATGTGTTCTATGGACATAAAACCAAACATTAATTTTCATTTAATAATTCAAAGACTTATACGTAGTATACTTTCCAATTTCCTTTTAAAATTTATTTTTCTATTTGAAGCCCATTCCTTGGGAGGTTTAAGTGGTAATAATTCATGGTACTTTCCATTACAAAAATAGAAATATAAATCTATACATTTTATATATAAATTCATTCTCTCAAAACATTCAATACAAGGCTCACCCTAATGGTGGCTCTAATGTGTCAAAATAGTAAAAAAATTATTGAAAAAACATCCAACAAGGTAAGGATAGAGTTTTGGGAATAATCAATAACAACTAATCACATATTTGGAAAGATCATAAAATACAGTTCTATTTATTATATGCATGAATTTTAAATTCTATAAATGTCACCCAATGAAATTTATGGGCCACACATGGAAATTCCAAAATCATTATACTCAAGGGAGAATTATAGACCACCAACCATTGGCTTATACAACTCTTCTCATCTAGTATTAACCAATGATTTGTCTTGGAACAAAGTTGATTTGTAAAAAAGGAAAAAACACTCACACCAAGATAAATATGTCTAGCGAATGAGATGAGGTGAATGGAACAAATAGACTCGAGTACCTAACATTCCGCATCTGATGTGATGAACAGAATCTTGAACAGTTCCCGAATGAATGAGAACTATGGATCCCAAGATTAAGCCTAAAAAAGATCCTAAAATAGGAATGGAGGATTTTTTCATGACAATTCAAAATTGGGAATAAGGTTAGTTTAATTAGATTATTAAGGATAAAATGATATAATTAGTTAAAAATTATTATTTTCTTGGTTAGGCCACATGATTTGACAATCCATTCACCAACAATGCTTGAACACCTATAGAATATGGGGAACTCCATTGTTTCCCCAAGTTTATGGAAACTATGAACCAACTATGTGAGATGAATCTTCCTAAAAATGAAGACTACCCACATAGTTTTATCTAACCGTTCACCGACCCACATGGTTTACTCTAAAAATATGACATGTTCGTTATTCCCCAAATGATGGGTTCTATGCTTCAAAAACATTCCTAAACAAGCTTGGGACCATTGCTAACTAAATAAGTATCCATATTAGGTCAAAAATAAAAAATTAGAATAAAATGTAATGGACCCATACCTGAGTGAAAAATTGAGTTCTTACAATCTTCTCCCTTTAAAGAACTTATCCCTAAGTTTACCTTAAAAGGTTAGACAAACACTACCTAAGAAAAAATCTGACCACTAGGCATGTAGGTCAGCACGATTCTCCCAATTCATATCCTAAACATGGTCGTGTTACCATAGAACCCATACTAGTGGGACATAATAGCCTCGTAGGGCCTTCTTGCTCCAGTCAATGATGCGTACTGGATACACAAAAAAGTCTGAATCAGCATCTCACTAAACATCCTCAAAATCAATGGAATGTGATGGGTTGGCATAATACTGGTGAAGCTGTGAAACATGGAAGATGTCGTACATGTAACAATGTCTCTCAGGATAAAACAAATGATAGGCTACTAGCTCGACTCTCTCTATAAATTAAAACATCCTTAAATACTGATGTGACCACTTCCATTTCTTATGTAACCACCTTTGACCTTGCCTGGGCGATACTCGAATGAAAACATGATTCCTGACCTCAAAATATAGAGGTCTTTAATTGAAATCGACATAATATTTCTATATATACTGAGAAGTAGTCATACACCTTCTAATCAGATGATCCTGCTCCAAAGTCTCCTGAATAATATGAGGACCTAGTAGGGGTTCCTCACCTACCTATATCGAACACAGGGGTGAATAACATGGTCTTCCATATAAGGCCTCAATTTAATACATCTTAATAATCACCTAAAATTTATTATAATAGGTGAACTCAATGGGAGGGATATTATTATCCCAAGAAAAAAAAAATCAATAACACATTCTTTAATAATATCCTCTTGAACCTATATTTCATGTTTTGATTGTCCATCGGTCTGATGGAGAATTTTTTTCTTAGAATAAATTTTTCTCCCATATCCCTTTGCAATCCCTTCCCGAACTATGATGCGAAATGGTCACACTTATTGGATACAATAGTATGAGTGACTCCATGTAGTCCTGTGATCTCAGAGGACTAAATTATTCCTAGCTCTTCAACTGAGAATGTCTCTCGAATTGGAATAATGTGATGCACTATCATCAGCCAATCAATGATAACCCATACAGAGTCAAATCCTCTAGGGGACCAAGTTAAACATTATAAAAATTCCATGTAAATATCTTCCCATTTCCATCCCAATAATATAAGTAGTTTTAACAATTCTACATGTCTCTTGTGCTTTACCTTCACCTACTAATATGTGGAACACATAGTGATAAATATTTCTATATGATGCTTCATCCAAGGCCACCAATACATGCAGCACATATCTTGATACATCTTGGAGATGCCTAGTTGAACTAAACACTAAGAAGTGTAGGACTCTTATATTAACTCCTATCTGATATATGTAGAAACCCATTTAGGTCAAAGAATCCGTAGGATGCCATCTCTATCTACAGACCAATCCGGAGGCTGGTTCACTCCTTATATACTATCACAGAGAACAAATCCATCAAGATATAAAAATTTTATACCCTTTACCATCTCAATGATGTAAGAGGTATCTTTCAAACACGAGAGGTAAGAAATCTTATGAAAATAATGATACTCTAGAAGCATCTCATTAAATATGGCCATTAACATCCATTCACTACTAGCTTCCCATATAGAATGTTCCTTAGTTTTTAGACTCATTTCATTCATAACTACATTTCCAATACAAAGGAGTATAGGCCAGATAAAAATTAAAGGATTTTAGATATCTGACCAATCTCTGATGTTTGAGGTTTATTTCACATTGATGGACATTATATTTTTGGCTTTTGTAGTCATTGTTCCCCACAAAGTGCTAACATATCAGATAGTGTATCCAGAAAATGTAAGGCATAGACAACTGTTGATAGCTCTAGGTCATGCCTTAGGTAATTTCTCTCATGAGCCCTCATCTATTAAGATCCATATGCAGTTACTCTATCCTACTGCATCATTATTGTTCCTTGGATGATTCCTGAAGTGTCACATAAGACGATATGAACTCTATGAGGCTTTGGAAGAATTAGAATATGTGTTGAGAGAAGCCACCCATTCAATATCAGAAAAGCATTCTCACCCCCTTCTGACCATAGGAAATTAACACCATTCTTTGTAAGGCTTATAAAAGGTGAAGAAAGATGTAAAAATTCTTGTGTTAAATTATTATAATATTCATCCATCCCTAAGAAACTCTATATATTGAACACGTCCTTCAGATACTCCTAATAAAATGAAGAACAATTTTTTTTGGGTTAATAGAGACTCCTGATTTTGATATGATATAACCCAAAAAGTGACATATTTGATCTATAAGTATAACACTGGAATCTCGGAATAAAAATGATGTTCTCTTAGTATACTCATAATGAACTCAAGGTTTTTAGCATAGACTTTAGGAGTATGAGAATACAAGAATATGTCATCCAAAAAGACCATAACAAAAGTGTCGATGTAGGGATGAAAGACCCTATTCATTAGAGCCATGAAAATTGAGGGAACGTTTGTATGACCGAACAACATAACAAGGTACTCATACATACCACACCTGCTACGAAATGGTGTGTGATGTATGTATGATGGTTTACTCACACTTGGTGATAAATTGATCTCTAGTAAATCTTAGAGAATAACTTAGCTCACTAGATATTGTTAGAGCGATAATCTATTTGAGGAAAAAAATACAATTTCATGACTTCAAGATGGTTCAACTTTCTATAATCATTGCATAGTCTTAAGGATTCATCCTCCTTATTGGTGACAAACATGGGTAAACCCCCAGAGGATGTACTGGGATGTATAATACATTTTGAATCTAAATCCTCTAACTACTTCTTAATCTCATAATTTTCTTTTGGAAATATCCTATATAGAGGAATGGATACTAGAGCATCTCCAAGAATAATCTTGATTAAAAATCTAACTCTCTCTTAGGAGTTAATCCAAAAAAAAATCGGGAAAGATTTCTGTAAAGCAATCCACTACTGGAGGGAAATAATCTATTTGTAAACCCAGATCATCCATGAAAAGATATTCAATTTGGGGGGTAACTCCACCTAGCCCATGGTGCTTTGGTCCTGTTATACCATCCAATTCATCCCACTAAACCTTATCTTGATAAATAATTCACTCGGGTGATGTAAAGAACTACCTACAGTGATAGAAGTCTACAAAATCATGACACTAAACCAACCAACCCATCCCAAGAATGACTTCAAATCCTATCATCACACGATTGAAGAGGTTCTATATGAAAGGGTAATAGCCATCCTCAAGTGGAAAATTCCAACATTGGCATTGTAACACCCCTGAATGATAATGGGTTAAATGACTAAATGATGTGACTCATGTCAAGAAGGTGCACCTTCCTTTTCCGGAGCCTACCTAATTTGAACTCCTCAGTTAAGCATGCTTGGACTGGAGTAGTGATCCGGATGGGTGACATTCTAGAAAGTATCTCAGGGTGTGTGTGGTTGAGGAAAAAACACACTGAAAAGGACATGTGTTGGCATGTGGGGATAAACATTAGTCAGATGACCCATTCAGGCATGTGGGTGAGCCCCCGGGTGGGGACCACATGTCTGTGGGGCAACTGGTTGTACCTAGTGGGCCATGACCCGGTGACCTTGTTGAGGTGGGGTGCCTGTGCTGTCTTCGGGGCCCACTTTTCACATTTGGTATCAAAGGAGGAACCTTGCCATAATTGAGGTGCACTGCCTGGGTTGACATGTAGGAACCACAACGAGGACGTTGTGCTATAGGGGGGGATTGTAACACCCCCGAATGGTAAAGGGTTAAATGACTAAATAATATGACTCATGTCAAAAAGGAGTACCTTCCTTTATGGGAGCTTTCCTGATTAGAACTCCACTACTAAGCATGCTTGTCCTGGAGTAGTGATATGGATGGGTGACCTTCTGGGATGATTCCCAGGGTGTGTGGGAGTGAGGAAAAAACACACTGGAAATGACAAGTGTTGGCCTGTGGGGATAGTCATTAGTCGGATAAACCATTCATGCATGTGGGTGGGCCTTATGGTGGGGACCATGTGTCTATGAGGCAACTGTTTGTACCTGGGGGGCTAGGACCTAGCGACCATGTTGAGGCGGGGTGTTTGTGCTGTCTCTGGGGATCAGTTGTCACATTTGGTATCATAGGAGGAAGCTATTCTTAATTGTAGTGCACTTAATGAGTTGAGATGTAGGGCCCACAATGAGGACGTTGTTCTCCGGGGGGGTGATTGTAACACCCCCAAATGGTAAAGGGATAAATGAATAAATGACATGACTCATGTCAACAAGGTGTACCTTTCTTTTTTGGAGCCTGTCAGATTAGAACTCCACAGTTAAGCAAGATTGGCATGGAGTAGTGATCAGGATGGGTGACCTTCTAGGATGTTTCCCAGGGTGTGTGTGAGTGAGGACAAAACACACTATAATGGACTTCTATTGTCCTTTGGGGGATAGTCATTAGTCAGATGAACCATTCAGGAACTTGGGTGGGCCCTATGGTGGGGACCACATGTCTGCGGGGAAACTCGTGGAACCTTGCGGGCCAGGACCTGATGATCAGGTTAATACAGGGTGTCTGTGATGTCTTCAGGGCCTAGTTGTCACAGGCATATTCCCTATGATCATTCTAATAAGAGTGTATCTATTTTCATTACACTATAGTTATATTGTATATCCAGTCTGATACATTCCTTGAAAAATACATAGATAAATGATTTTGAAGCACCAGTATAAAATAATGTAGATACTAAAGTAAATACCATAATAATAGTGCATCATATTATAGATAGTCCCACATCCTGATCCTTTGTTATCTATTCTATTACATAAAATTGGATTGATCCATGAACCTGTGCAACATTTTTACTACCATGATCATAAATTCTCTGTTGGAACTATAGATGATCAAGGGTTTAGATAACTAAGCCATGACCTCCTCTTTAGCTAGTCCTTTGGGTGATATTCCAACTCCCCACCTAAACCAACACAAAAGAACCCACTCTAAAAGGTGTTTCCAGTGTGGATCCTTTTCCAATAAAAACTAGTTGAAAGGTCCTATAAAATCTCTAAATATGACCCATATAGCTGCTAATATTGCACTCTTCGATGATAGACCTCGAGGGAACGTTTCCTGCCATAGGGAAAACTTTTGGGCTACTGCGACACTGTTCCTCTATGTCTATTTGTATTTCTATCCTTTAGGTTGCACTCAATGATAAGAGCCTAATTTACTATTCCCAAGAAAATATGGCTGGTGAAATACATTCACCTAGGTATAGATGGAGTAAACAAGCCCATCCTCAAAGCAACTGGCACATGACATCCCATCACCCATTAATAGTGGGGAAAAGCATTGTAACTTTTTCAAACATGCTGAATATTCCATAACTAACATATAACCCTACACAAGATGCATGAAATCTCTGGATCTATTTTCCCTCAGTGTCTATAGAATGAACATAACAAAGAAGGTAGTCTGGGAATCAACCCATAACATGCTGTTAGGATGACCATATTGGGTAATCACATCCCACCAGCGCTTGGTTGAATCATTCAACATATAAATTTAAATTCAGATCCTATGGTCTACAAGAATCTATAGATGATAAAAGATATAAAAGGTGGAATCTAGCCATTAATCAGTAGCCTATGGACCACCATTCCTGAAGAATTTAGGAGAATGCTACTGCTGGAACTCACGAGTCAGATCATCGATCATAGGTGGATTTCATGGAGCACCATGCATGGACTGTATTAGATGTAGGAAACTATCAATAATGTGGGAATCTGAGCTGAGATCATGTATAACAAGAGGTTACTCAAGTTAAAATCTTGGAGGTAATATTTCCGGGCTAGCGCCCATCACATCTAGAGCATGGTCATTGCCACCCTCATGGAATACAATACAAGGACATTGTGTCAGCATTGGTCTCCAAAGTCCATGAACACACCTCAATACAATATTATATATAATGATCAAATCACTAGATATGTTTTAACATAATAATTGTCACTAACCAAGTTTCTATACCCAAACTACCTTCATATAGAGCTAGGTATCGACAAGTGATCAAGTATAAGTTTCATTTCATTTTAAATTAAATTACCAAGTTCACTCCATTACGTTTCATAAAAATGAAAAGTAAGGATAAAGATGAGCAACCATTTCATTTTTGATGAAAATTTTCAATTTATAATAGATATTCATTCCCATATGATTAGTTCATACACACCTTTTCACTAAAAACTACAAACATTTATTTATAGTGTAATGGTTGGACTCGGTAAATTACTCATCCCAACCCAAAAGAGCCCATACAAAACCTAAATTGAGACAGGAAATCACTCAATCATAACCTAGAGTAATAAAATAATATTCTAACTATCACAACATTACTCAAATATTACAGTCATAATAAAAATGGAATAGAGTGAAATCAAATTATAAGGCATGGAAATATGCTTGGGATGTGAATTCAAGGTGCCTATAATGATTCGTGTAACTATTATCCTTGCCCTCATATCATCTGCCCAAGGAACACTCAAATAGAGTAATAATAATAACCTCAACACTGTATTTGTGTCACCCAATTTGGAAATAATGTCCACTATAATAGGAAAAATAGAACATCAATTTTGAATCACGTAACCTGGGTTTTACCCCAAACATGGGTTCACAACTCCAATGAATGTCTTATGAACAATTTATAGTCATTACTAATCATTAATATATTGTATCTAAATAGTAATTAAAGAATGGAAAACCCTCCATTAGATACATATTTTTGATGTCCCGGACCAGGACTCCACTTAGTAGGTTCACCCATCCTAGTAGGCCAGATGGGCTCAATCACATCTCACCAAAAGCTAGAGGCTGTCGACTAGAAGCAATGGCCTATTGTGTGTTTGTGGAAATACTATTATCTCATTTCGCGAGTGTAGAACAATGAAAAAAATATAAATATAGGTATACAGTGAATGAAATTTTATTATAAAAAGTGAATAGTAGAAATAGAGACAATAGTAACAATAAATGAAATAAAATATAACAAGTGATGATGATATGTCATGTATTTACAAAACCGGAAAACATGGATACACGATAGTATTCATAACATGTTCCACAAAATTATAAATGAAATAAATTAATATCACATGCATCCTAAGAACTAGATTGGTCATCTTCTATCATGCTCCATCCTAAACACCAAGTAATCTGGTGTTTGAATCCATATACCTCCCTTTATCAAAACCTGCTTTCATATAATCTCCCCCTATATACAAAATGGCTCCCAAAGAGGGTGTGACATAAATCTTCATTGGACACTTCCAATGGAGTATATAACCTTCATCCTGTTTAATAAAAATATAATAGTGAATAAGCATTTATATATAATGTAATGAAGCACATAGTAATTAAATACCCATGAACATAATTCAGCCCTTGGATACTTTCTGAAGATGTAACTACTTCAATAATTTATGTTTACTAGTTTATAAATAAGTCACTTCAAAACAACAGTTAACGTTCAAATATGTAACAAGGAAACCTTTAATGATATTTAATAATGAAATTCCATGGAAATAAAGAAGGTAATATAGACCTCAAGGTTCACTGACTCAGTAATGACTATAGTTTCGATACAGGGTAAGAGTGTAATCTAAGGAGAATAGACCAAGACATTCCAAAATTAGATGCCTACAAAGTCCAAGATGTTAATCCAAGGTAAACATGGAAAATAAATAACTAGGTCCAATCGAATTTAACCATGGAACCAACATACAATGATGTATCCAAGGAGTGTATCTACGACATCCTATATAAATATTGAATGGATTCTACGGTGCCATACTGAGCATCCAAGGTTAGACATTGATCGGGTTCAAGGTGGGTCTCAACCTATGAAAGTTGTATACTTGAATCAGAATGGGGTTCTCGAGTGATCAATGAATTCCCTATGGAATCCATAGTGATCCTGATTCATACGAATTCTATTTGATAATGAGGTTATATAATATTTCATATTGTTCAAGTCATTACCTTCTATTAGCGTGAAAAGGATAATTGTGCATGAAACCATTTCATCACCTCTTAGTTAATTGAAAATTTAATTTTCTTCAATCCTTTCTTATTATTAGTATGAAAATATCATATAGAATACTACCATTCATTTAATCCATTTAAGACATTTTTTATAATCTAGGTTCACTCCGCTGCCATCCATTCACATGGATGGGGTGCTATGGACATGAAACAAAACATCCATTTATATCTAATAAGGTATATTCATATACCATGTTTACATCCCAATTTCCATTTAACATTTTTTAATTAATTTGAATAAATTTTCTTATGTGGGTCAAGTGGTGACCATACATGTTAAATTCAATTATGAAATTCAAAATATAAATCAAGACATTTAATATATAAATTCTTAAAATTTGTAACATAATGTCAAGGCCCACTCAAACAATGGCTCAAATGTGTCAAAACACTGAAGAGACAATTAAGGAAAAACATCCTACATGGGATGATAGGAGTTGGGGGCGTAACCGCTAAAAACTATTCACATATTTTTAAATAGAATATCCCTATAGTTTTAATAATCATTAGAATGACATATATATTCAATAAATGGTACCTGATGAAATTGGTGGGCCCTACATGACAATTAAAAAATCAACGAACTTAAGGGAAGAGTTATAGGCCACCCACCTTAGACTTGTATGAATATCCAACTCTAGTATCTACCTTTGTTTGGTCTTAGAATGGATTTTATCTCAGAAAAATGGGGAAATGATCACACCTTAATAACATTATCGAGATAATGAAAAGAGGAGAATGGCTCAATCAATCTTGAGTATTTACTATTGCGCCTCCAACATGATAAATGGATGCTCGAACAGATCTTGGGTGAAGGAGACCTATTGGTACCTATATTAGTCCTTCAAAAGCTCGAAAATGTGGTGAAATGGAGGTTCTATCGACTATAATTTAAATTAGGAAAGAAGGATAGGATAATTAGATAATTAAGGGTAAAATGGTAAAATTTCACACAATATAGTATGTGCACTATTTTTTTTCACGGTTTAACAAAACACTTGCCAACAATGCTAGGGAACCTATAGAAGAGTGGGAACTACAAGGTTAGGTCACATGGTTAAGGAAATCATGTTCCATCCTTGAGAGATGGCTCTACGCAAAAATGTAGACCATCTTCATGGTTTCATATAACCATGAACCCAACCCATATGGTTAACTCTCTCTGTGAGACACGTCCATTCAACCCAAAATTAAGTGTTGCAGGCACCTTAAAATATCCAAACACCATTTCAACCACTACTAACTCACTAGACATCCATATTATGTCCAAAATAAAAAATTAGACTAAAAAGTAAAGGATTCATACCTTAGTGAAAACTCAGTTTCTTAAACTATCGAATTCATTGTCTCTTCAATCATCACAAATTTATGTTTTTGAGGACATTAACATTCCATCAACCATTCACCTATTTGGGATAAATTTCCTCAATCACTCCCCACAATTATTTACTCTTTTCCTATATACTCCCCTTATATTGAATCCTAGTTATGTGTATCTTCAAGTGACCTTTATTTTTCCCATATTCCCTTTATATATGAAATTTTACTTTTTTAATTTTTTATATGTGGTTCTCAATAATATCATTCTATATATGTTAATATTTTAACTACAAAGAGGAATTTTGATGGTGGAATTCATTTAAAGGGGTGTACGATATAACATCTCAAGATTTTATAAAATATATCATGTGAAATTACTTTATGGTCATTAATATATTTCATTTCATGAAATACAAAGATTATATTTCATCACATTCCATTCCATGGTTATCTAGCATTTCACTCAACATCGAGTTCCATTGATGATTTATGTAACACAGAAACCCATGTCATACGAGACAAGAATATACTATTATATTATTATGATAATTATCACATAGCCATTTGAATGGATGGAATTAATGAGATTATCTAAATTATGAAACTTATTAAATAGAAAGGTTTATAAAATTAATTAATTGGTTACTAATTAATTATAAATTAATATAAATTCCAATTGAATATAAAAAATGTGTTTTTTTGAAATACTATTTTTATGACTAGAATAGAATTTTATAATAAGAATATAAATTAATATCTACTAGTGGATAATATTATAGATATTTATATGTTATATATTAAATATTTTTTTTAAATTAATCCAATATGTTTTTTATGGTTATGATAAAAATGAATCCAATTTTACGCATAAAAATTTGTATATTTTTTTAAGGGAAGCTTAATCCTTTTAATAGAACTTCTTTTTTAAAAACCTTTTTTGAAAATTTTATATTTTTAATTTGAAATAATAATAATTTTTTTAAATAATAGTATCATAATTTAATTGGAGTTATTTGTTTCTATTTTCCTAAACACATCCATGTTTTGATGAATAGTGAATGACACCGAGTTTTAATTAAAAACTTTTTTTTATAAATAATTTATAGTATATAATTATATTTTTCATAATGTATAAAGTATAATTAGATAAATTTAATATTTTATTTGAATCAATTTAAAAATAAAATTGGATACAAAAACATTTTAAACCATTGATATTTTCTCTTTAAAAACCCAATTTTTCATCCTGTCCACAAGATTAACTTTAACATAATTTATGAAACCTATATGATTGGAATTTATATAAATGGATTAACAATTATGAATCAAGAGAATACTTAATTCCTAATAATTTCAACATATTTTTTGACTGAAAATATTAGAAAATGTTATTAAAATTAATTACAATGATTAAAGTAAAAATAAGATTACATAATGTTTAATCCTTAACCATACGGGGTCAACTGAACTAGAAATAAATAATAATCTAATTTTATGTATATTATTTGACCAAATAATACTTTTTGACTTATTGGGATCATTATTAGAGTAACATATTGTATGGTAGACCTCCAAATATTATTAACCATTTTATAATTACAAAAAATGGCACTACTCCATGAATATAAAATGGCACTCAACCTCTAAATTTTTTCACACATATAAATCCCTTTTTAATCATCCAAAACCATAAAAAATAATCTTAAAAAATCCATAATCTCATTTTAATATCCTAAATTTTGGAATAAAATATTACAAGGATGTACTTTGTTGTAAAAGAAATAGAGTTACCAAAAAAGGTCACATTCTTCAATGATCACTTTTGTTTTATTTCATTATCAAACCAATTATATTATTATCATTACCATTTTATATAAAATATAATTTATCATAATTAAAATGAGATGTTTTTATGTTACGGTTTCCACCTACACCTTCACGCACTTCTATCAAATGAGATACACAATCATCATTCTTGTCTATAATGGAAAACTGCCTCACAAACTGATGTTGTGTGTTCTTCCAATACCACCACTCTAGGTTTGTAATAATGATGGAATTATAATTTTTTATGATATATATGATATTAATAATTTTATAATTCTTATTTAATTGTAATATAAATCATAGCCTCATGACATTAATTTTTGGTAATATGATAACATCGTTTATGGATGTGTGGAATACCACCTCATCAAAGCGATGTGATTCATTGACTATTTACATGAAATATATTAATGGGGAGTTTAATTAAAATTATGATACATACATGAAATTTATATTATATACATGAATTAATTGGATTATGTATATATAACATATCATTTCCATTAGCATATATTCACAAACAAAAAAAGTGATAATGTTGTTCCTTGACGTGTGCATTATCGCCTCCCTGAAGTGATGTGATTCTTTTTACATCACAAGAATTAAATTTATAAGTACATATAATTATAAAATATCTTATTTTATGATTTAATGAACATTCTAGAAAGTCAAATTTTACTTACCTTATTTCCACAATTATCATTGAAAAATAGGAACATTACACATACGTATATAATCCCTACCGTCTTTATGATTGTAATATTTGTACATTTTTAATAATAAAATTATGGATTGGTTTTAAATGTTTAATTTGTGTATATGTATGATAATTATTTAATTATTATTATTTAATTTGTTTTTAATAATGACCCCTTAGGCCAAATTTGACCTACCAAAGTGGTTTTTTACCCATAAACCTAATATAGTAAAAACCTCCAACCCAAACATTATAGATTAAGTTATTGAATATTACTTGTTTATAAGTGAGTTAAAATTAATAATAAAATTATTAAATTTTATGAATCATTTGTACAATTAATATAATTTTTCTATTTAGGAAGATGGAGGAAATCATGATAAATCAGACCCAAGGTAAGGGATTCTTGTCTCTCTTTAACTTTCATGATGCATACACCATATTAACCAATTATTTCATTTGGGTGGCGTATATAATGCCCCTATTTTTTTTATACAATTAATAAATTTATGTTCATTGAATTTAATTTTTCATTTCAAGTCACTTCATTCATGGGGCTTATGAATCAAAAGTAAGTAAAGTAGTAAGTGATTTCTAAACAAAACTTTTGTTCATCCAGTAAAACATCCATGTAATTAATTTGGTTATTGTAGGAACATTTGTAAAAAGACATATAGTTTTATTATAATGTATTTCCAATTTTATTTTTTGGATTTATATTTTTTCACACATAATTATGTCATTTATCTATTATCACTCAGATGATACAATATTTATAAGGGTTTTTCTTATCTCACATTTATTTATGTGAGATATATTTAATATTCACCACTTATATTGGTTGTTTGTCATATATACTACCCATGAATGTATTTGATGATTATTATCCCTAAATTTATGTGGTGTTATATGTAAATTCATTTATATCTCATTCATAGGATTTATCAGTTCAATAATACCAAAGAGGTAATGTATTTTGGTTACAATGAAAATTCTTTGTAATGTTTCTTATGTTATTCACTTATATTCTCAATAAGGTTAGTATACATAGAAATTGACATGATATATCATGAATATCTTTATTTTTATGATATTATAAGTTTCATTTAACACTATAAATTTATGGTAATTATTAATTAAATGATTGAAGGTGGTATGAGACACATTGGAATATTTAAAGGTTAATTTCCTCATGAAATATTTTAATGATCATTTTTTTTAATAATCAATATCAACCACCCTTTTTTTCTTATCTATTTCTCGGGATACTTTGAATAGATACAATCCTCATTATTTTATGGATGGATTAAGTTTGTTTCAATGATATTTTTATTATACCCACTCCTTTACCATGGGTTAATAATGTTTTAAAGAGATTATTATGGAACTTGTTTCTTTTCCATGGGTTGCTGAAATTTCAATGAGATTATTTTGGAACCCATTTAATTTACATGGGTTAATCATTTATGAGTGAATTGTTTTTGGAACCCATTTTATTCCCTTTTGTTAATTAGTTTTTAAGGAGATTGTTTGGAACAAATACAATTTACATGGGTTAATCATGTTTCAAAAATATTATTTTGATCCCAATTTATTTACATTGGATAATCATGTATCATTTAGATTATTTTGGAAGACATTTATTTTCAACTGATTAATTATGTTTCAAAGTGATTTTATTTGATCCCGTTTAATTTTTATGGGTTAATCAGGTTTTAAAGGGATTGTTTTAAATTTTTTTAATTTGAATTAGTTAATCATGTTTCAAAGAGATTTTCATGGAATCCATTTATTTCCCATGGGTATACAGTGTATCAAAGAGATTGTTTTGTAACCCATTTCATTTCAATTGGATAGTCAATTTTCTAAGAGATCATTATTGAACCTATTTAATTTCAAAATAATAACCACGTTTCAATGAGATTTTTAGAGAAATTTTTTCCTTTCCATGAGTTACTCATGTTATGAAAATAATAAACGGTGTTTCAATGAATTTTGATGATTTATCTATGTATTCAGTTCTTAGAAATTATAAATGATCGGTTCACCCAGATAGCGATGGGTTATTACATTATATCTTATATGATGGGTGTACCCTAATATCTCTTTGAGGCATTGGGTACTCAGGAGATGGGAGTTCACCATATTTGTTATTCTATTTTTAATGGTTTTATGTCATTAAGGTTTCTATGAGAATTTGTTTCAAGATACCAATATGTTTTATCTATGCATTCTATGGGTTTTTATGTTTCTTTTGATCATTATTGATATTATATTGATCATGATTATTTATTCATAGGAATGTATCCTTTTTAATTTCATATGACATGTTTTCAAGTTCCATGTTTTTATGGGTATGAGTTTCATTATGTTTCACTAATTTAATTTGATTATTTCATCATAACCTAATGCACTCTTATTCTCAGTGATGAAATTAAAATTTTAATGATTGTGTTTAACCATATTGAGAATCTCATATTACCGTTATTGTCCATACTTTTCCACAAGTTATAATGAATGAGGATGAATGATTTATGACTACAAATGATTTCAAAAAGATGATGTCAATGTTCTAATGTGAGATAAGAAAAGATGAGTGTAACATGATATGATGTTAATCCTTATAAACTACTATTTTATCAATCAAAATTGAGAAGATTTATATATGTAATATTTTTTCCTAATTATCTAAAACTCCAAACCTAATATATCTTCTAGTATGTATGTAGTAACATCTGATGTTTTTCAAGAATAAAAACTATGTTCTTTAGTGTACGTGATAGACCACATCTATCATAAATAAAGAACTATATATAATTATGTTGACATTGTAACTTAACTATTAGAAGGGTGGGAATGATAATGATGAAATGAATTATTAAAATATGGTTTACATAAGTATAATTAATTAATTATTTTTTGAATTAATTATCCAAGATTGTAAAACCCTATTTTTTAAAAAAAATCCAAAAATCTATTTAAATGTGCAAAAGTGTATTTTATACAATGAAATTAAAAAACTCTTGTTGGATTATATTGATGAAATATATAAATATAAATATATATATATTATCTAAAAAATTTCTAAATTCATATTATGTATTTTATGGACATTATTAATAAAAAATCCAAATCTATGCATGCAATATGTATTTTTAAAAAATACAGTTTTTCTCCATTTGATGTGGCACTTATTATAAATCTAGTTTTTACGCATTTAAAACATTTTTTTAATGAAATAAACTTCTTAATTTTATGATTGATATCTTAATTTACATTCATTTAATTTTTTATATTTTTCGGTAAGTTTCATGTTTTTATGAATAATGAATCAGTTCTGTAATTTAATTGAAAACAACTTTTTCAGAAAATTTATTTAGTATGTGAAATTTTTTAATTCAATTATTTTAAGGTATAATTAGATAAATTTTTATAATTTAATCCTCTTTAAGTTATTAAAATCAATTTTATATTTAATTTATATATATAAAATTTCAATCTTGGATTTTTTTTATTAAAAACCGATTTTCTTGATCCGTCAATGGGATTAATTTTAACTAAAAATTAGAAAATTTTGTGTTTTGAAATATAAATAAAATTATTCTATATTCAGAATCATAATTTCAAAATCTATTAAATATTTCTCATTTATTTTGGGACATTGTGAATAGTAACTTTAGTAATATTTCTATTACAACTTTTAAGGGTATATATGGTAATTAAAGGAACAAATAATTTTATAAAGATTAGAAAATTACCCTAACACATGCCCAAATTTTATTTAGTGAGGATTTTTAGACCTAATTCATCATTGGCAAAAAAAATTAGATATTGGATCCACATTGATGACATTAAGCCATTTATAGCATTTTATTCAATGAATACTCAATTTTTTCATACATGTGTTTTTAATAAGTGAATTATTTTTAATTTGGAGAAATATAGTAGAAATTTTAGACTATAAATAGTTTTATGGAAGATAATTTTTTTATATTAATAATTATATTTTAATCTGAATTTATATTTAAGATATAATTAAATTAAATTCTTTCACAGTGTTGATGCAGTAATTATTTAATGAATGGAAATATCAAATAAATGATATTTAAAATGTTAAAATGAATATAATTTTAAAGAATTAATGTCATAAAATAATTTTCATGATGAATTTTACTTGTTTTAGATGATTTAAGAGATTGTATTTTTCATAAATAATTTTGGTATGGTATTTTTAAATATTACTTAATTGAATAATGTCAACATTGATATTAATGATATTGTAAAATAAATGTTATTTTATTAAATGATATAAAATTTATAAAAATATAGAATTTTTCTAACTGATTGGGTTAAGTCCAAAAAATACATTAATGAAAAATTATTTAGTCTATTATCATTTTATAGTAATTATATTAGCCCAAATTTTTTGAATTACATGATATCAAGATAAGAATTAAAAATTAATAAATAAGTTTTAAAACATAAAGGATATGGTTTATAAATTAGTAAAAAATTGTATAATTTTTTTTTATTAAAAAAATGTATCCATAAAAATTAAATATTAAAAATTTATCACATTGGTTCCATTTGGAGTAAAAAATTAATTTATATTGATTTAATATTTTGAATAATTCCAAAAGTACCTATCTCCTCTCCTATAAAAGGGTTCCCATTATTCTCAATTCAAAAAAATTAAAAACCATTTTTTCATCAAATTTCTACCCATATACATACCTAGAAACCATAAATACATTATTGAGCTCTTTTTTGGCATAAACCTACCCTTATTGGTATTAAATAGATTTGAAAATGAGATTGTAAAACGAAAACATATTGTTTTAAATTAAGTGTATTTTGTTTCTTCTTCTAGCTCATTCAAATATTATTAAACAGTGATGAAATAATATCTCCAGTATACTAAATATTTTTAGTTTTTTTTAATATCATCAATTAAATACCTCTAAACTTCATTAAAATGGAAAAATAATAATCATTCGTGTGTACCGTGAACTACCTTGTTGTGAACCGACATAATTCATTTTCTATCACCATATCTCAAGACAACTTGTAATGGTAGAATTAATTTTTATATATTATATTAATGAATTACATTTATTTATTAATTTATAATATGAAATTTATGTACTTATCCTTCCATAAACATAAAAATTATAATGTTATTACTCCTTATTTGTGAACTATTACCTCCATAAAGTGATGTGATTTGTTTTTCCACACCACATCACACGAATTATATACATAATTAAATTTGAATTATTAATATGTAATTAATGATATTTTTATGATTATTTAATTTTAAAATAATTATTAACATATTTCCAAAATGATTGTTGAAAAATGAAAACCATACAGATGCGTACGTACGACTTTCCATCTCAGTGATTGTAACGTAATTAATTTTTCATATACATATGTAATATAGTGAAGTATATTTGAAGTATAAAACTGAGTATATTATCTTTAATATTATTATAGCGGTTATGGAATAATTACTACATTGAATATTGACATCATTATAAATTCATTTTGGACTCGTGTACTGAATATCATCAAAAACTCCGACGTGAACATAAATAGTTTAGTAATTCTCATAACAAGGTAATAACTGATATAAAAGGAATATTAACATGAAAAGGTTCTAAATAAATTAAATAATTAACATAAGTTTATTATTTAGGATGATAAATAACATACGTGAAGAATTGGACTAAAGGAATGGGATTTAGACTAAATAAACTTTAATTGAGGCATATTTTAATGTTATACTATAACCTTGTTTTATGAGGATTATATATAGAAATATTAACATTTGATATAATATATTTATTTAATATCATGTTATTTGATGTTTTTATGTGTTATAATTTCATGGGGGTTATTGTAAAAATTACAATGTGGTATGGGATAGCTTGAATGTTTAAAGATTTAATTATCAAATATTTTTATACATGTAAATATTCATGATATTATTTTACATAATTATTCATATGGACATAAAATAATTATAAAATAATTTTTTTATATTTTTTATTTAATTAATTTTTTTAAATGGTATCTTTTACCTTGTTTTATATGGAATGTTTCACCAAAATACAAATTGAATGTTCTATTTTAAACATACACATCGACAACGACATTCCAACTGCCCAGAATAATATTTAATTTCAACCATACAATTCTAGAATAAATATTTTTTTATTTTTTTTTAAAAAAGTATTCCATTTTTGTTGTTGTTGTTGAATGTGTTTGTTTTAAAATAAATGTTTATTTATATAGAAAATTGTTTTTCATTAGGGATTAAAAGTTTTTTTAAAATGATTTAATGATTAAATAGTTTTTATTAATTATATAGTATTTGATTATTATAGGAAATGGGTGAGACCAATATAACTTATACATGGGGTGTCCCAGAAAGTGCTGGGGAATATCAGTAAATCTTAACGTGCGGTGGCCTAGGTAGCACCGGGGAAGCACCTTTCATCTTAACATGGGGTGACGCAAATAGTGCTAGGTAAGAGTGTTATATATTACTACGGGGTGTCCTAGATAGAATCAGGTTAGACCATAATAAATTCTTTGGAAGTCATCCATATGGTTATTCCAATTGAATGGGGTTTTAAATGGTTTTATTTATAATATTCTCAAAGTCACCTAAATGATGTTTAATTATATATTATGAGTTTTATAGATTTTTTTTGATAAAAATTTGTTTTTCCCATGTGAAAGTTTTTTATTTTATATTCTAAAATAAATTTGATGATAAATGTAATCATTTGGTGAGTTTCATATTTTTTCTAAACTAAATGTTCCCTTTATTTTAAATACATTAATGTTATTTTTTTTTCATAAAATGTTTCTAATTTTTTTTCATAGGATTTAAGGGAGTATAGAGACAATGATCAAATCAAGGGGACAATTTTTGATATTTATCATGAATATAAACCATGATTTATGTTAAAAGGGTTTATCGTGGTGGAAAAATTTGTTGCCATGTATAATTGTCCACCTGTAATGTCTGAGTTTACTATGTGTGAGTTTTTTAAAATTATATAAAACTCCAATCCTAAATGATATTATAGAAACAAATAAAATTACTTCTAGTCAAAATTCACTAGAATATGTAATTGTTACGTTTGATTACTTACATTAGGGATACATGTTTTCCTTTTCAACATGTAGGTTTAGATGAAAAATTTGGGTCAAAATATTAGAATGAAATCGAAGAATGTAAATATGTGGATTTTAGCATAGGATCTAGGAGTGTGGGTCTTGAGCTGTTATAATATACACTATTCAAAACAAATTTGGTGCATAAAAATATGTGACTCAAAGAATTATATTTGCGATGAAACCCTTAACATGTTTGTATAATTTATATGGGAGTCAAAAAAATGTCTGATTATCTATAACAAATTAATAAATAGAAAAATTTAGTTTAAATACAAAATAAGGCTTTAAAAAGACATTTTACAGACAATCCTGGAATTATATAATCAATGATGTCGATTTATAATCAAATTAATGAATAATGTGGTAAGAAACCTCTTACCCGAAAATTCCATTTAGTTTAAAAGTCATTAAATTATTATATATTGGTTTTAATCACATTATTAACTTACAAAATAATCATATTATTATATATAATATCATATATAATCCCTTTTATATAAATATTTCAGCATTTTTTAACAATAGTTCATTATCAGAACCAGTTCGGGTGTTAATATTCCAATTTTCAAATCCATGTTTTGTCAAGAAATTTTTAGATCTAAAAAATAGTGTGTATAGTTCCATTATATTCACAATTTTATTGATTTCATTAATAATTTTTTTTTATTAGATACATATTATGAACATTATATTACTTTTAACATGGAGAATAATTTCATCACTTTGCTGATACCATAGGTCATATGTATGCACAAGAAACATTATAATTTCTTAATTGGTGAAAGAGTATAAAAGTATATAGTCTATTAATTTCAAAATATCAAAATCATGTCATACATGTCAAGTGTAATCATTAAATGTATCCTTTATTAACTTCCATGTAATGTGTTAGCAAATCAAATTGCATCGCTTCAGGAGGCGGTATCCTATCGTACCCACGAAAGATGTCATCATTTATTCAACAGATAGTAGGGAAAAAATATAAATGATAAATTTAATTTTCTATAATTATTAATATTTCAAGAATTTCATATATCAAAATCATATAAATCATTATTACCTTTTATATAATCATAATTGAAAAATGAATTACATCTCTTTGTTTTTCAGTTGTATATCTTTCACAAGAGCAGCGTTATCATATTCCAAATCGAATAAAATGTAAGAAGAAATATATTATATTATAATCATATAATTATAATAAAATAAAATATATTTTATATAAACATTTGAAACATCATTATATCTAGAATTTTTAATGGATTATGGGAAATGAATTACATCGTTTCACAATACAGTCATCCGACGTACTAACAATCAATGATTTTGTTTACAAATTGAGGGAGGAGGTCTTGGTTTAATGAAATTTCCATAAAATAAAAACATATTAAGATAGGGAACATTTTGAGGTTATTATAATAAATTTTTTTAATTATATTTGGATGATGTTGAAGAATAACTAATGTAAATTCTCTGTTGAGGGAGTTACCTCATCTTTCGAAATATTATTTTATTTTGCATCAAATTCTTTCATAGGATTGAGTTTTGACCAAAAAAATTATTCTATGCTTATTTGAGGGAATGAAAGTGTTAATTTGGATTGATAATGGTAAAAAAATTGGTTTCAGATGTGTGGAATAGACATGAGAGTGGGTGAGAATTTATAAGAAGGTGTGGGGACACATATGAAAATTTTTGTAAAAAAAGAATTCTAAAAATGTTTTTATCATGAAAAAATTCATCAATATAGAATTATTTCCAAACATTATAAGATATATTGTAACAATATTACAATAAAATATTAATATAAATTGTATTGGGTAATTTTTGGCCCTTATAATTGAATTTTACTCTCCCCATACTGTTAAACCTATTTTAACATTATCCTCGAATTTATTTTATTTCATTTACAATATATTATCATTGAAAATAATTTTAACTTATTCGAACATTTAAATTAATATACTTCTATATTTGAAATAATTTTTTTCCAAATATATATCACATAATAATCATAATTTAATTTCAAATTAAATCCATAAACGTGTCGAGAAAACAAGTTTTCAAGGAATATATTTTTTAAGGTAAAATATGATCTCATATATAATATAAGAAAACAGGTCAAAAAGAAATGAATTTAAATTAATATTTATATAATATATATATATATATGTATATTTAATTTAAATAATTTCTTTCAGGGGTTATTATGTTTATTTAAAATTGACCAACATTATACAAATTAAAAGAGTTTTTAAAAGAAAAGAAATGCTTTTTAAATCCTAAAAAACTTATAATAATATATACATTAAAAATTAGTTAAATATAATTAATTTTATTCAATAAAACAAAATAACTATTATGATAAAATGAAATAATATTAAAGTTTTTTTTTGACTTAATTTTTTAAAATGAAATTAAAATTTTATATAAAAAGTTATTTGTTAATTTTAACATAAAAATTAATATTTTTTTAAAATAAATCCAAAACATTTCACTGTAATTTAATATCAATAATATGATTTATAAAATTAAGTTAATATTATAAAATAAAATTTCTAAAAGAGGTAAAAATAAATTTTAATTTGTTTTTGAAATGCACGACTATACATTCTTTAAGAATTTTTTTTTCAAAAGAAAAACATATTTTTTCATTAAATTGATTCTTATTTTTTAATAATAAATATATAACCATAGAATATATTATATAAATTTTCAAACCATATAATATTCATAATTTATTTAGAGTTATTCGTACCTTCCACGATAACACCTTGGTTATAAATCTGTATTATATAACTGTTCATTTAGAATTGGGTTAGTGTGTTCTCCAAAATATTAAACTGATTTTATTTATTTAAATGGAATTATATTTTAAAGCCTTAGGGTTTTAAATTTTCTTTTATAGTTGTTGATTTATGTTCTATTAGATATTTAACATGATGTTACTCTTATAAAATCATTTTTTGTAACAGATTTAGTTAATATTTTTGATATATTAGACAAACCAACTATTGTAGAAAGGTGAAATATTGTTTTACCACACTTCTATTCCCTCTGATGAATAAAAGGAACAACGATCATTAGTACACATGAATTACCATCACCATTAAAGGATTAATTCATTTCCTATATATAAATTATTTTAATACACTAAAAAATATATATTATGAAATCAAGTGATATTCGTATCATTGTTAGCATACTAGAGATAATCTAAACACGATGAAAGTAAATGGACTGAAATCACTACTAGAAATATCACCTATACCAATGGTTTTAAACCGTGGGTATAGGATATACCCACAGTTTCATGAACCCTGGGCTACAATGGCATCTTTATAGCCTTATACCCACAGTTTTTACAAAACCGTGGGCATATCCCATAGAAATTTCATAATACCCACGATTTGCTTAAACTGTGGGTATAAATCTATTGATACAGTTTCCAGAACCACTGGAATAGATATTCACAGAAATATAACATACCCACGGTTCAATGAACCATGGGTATAAAACAAAAAAATTGAACTTTCATTAATAAGAAAAACTACAAGAAAGCGTGATAAAAACCAAAACTGATCCTACATTACAAATTAAAATTGTCTTACCAAAACACAAGTAGAATTAAATTTTGGAGTATATACTTTGGCTAGTTCTAGATCCATGATCTATAACATAAATACATACATATTTTACTAGGTTTCATCAGATGAAGTATTGTAGATAATAATAGATAAATGAAGGTGCACAATTAGAAGATATATTGAAATAAAGAAAGAATGAAGATAATTTTTCAAAAGATGATTCCTAGAAAGAATTTATTGTTTATCCAAATGATTAAGTAGGAATCACTAGAATTAGATGCATCATTAGAAGCTAAATGATACAACCATGAAAAAGTTCATAATACTTTACTAGAAAATAATAGATTTACAAACATTGAATAAATTCTCATAGTGATACATAAGAATAAAATATTCTTCTATAACAGCTAGGAAGATAGAGAAAATGGTGTTTGGCCTAAAGGAAGATGTTTTCAAAGAAGAATAAACCAAAGTGTGAAAAATTAAATAGTGTTTTGGCTAAAGGAAGATGTTTTCAAAGAAGAATAGCCCAAAGGTAATGGTACAGAACTCTTAATTTTTCAAATCACACTGAATGTGTTTTCTCTGAAAATATAGATTCTAAAGACAAAATAATGGTGTTTGGGATAAAAGAATATGTTTTAAGGTTACTCTAACATTATGAAAAATTAATGTTAAAGAAAACCAAGAATAATCCCTTGGGAGAAGGCTAAATAAAGGTTGCCTGATGCTTGGACAAAAAATATAATTTCTTATATACAGTCACCAATATGTTCTAAGATCAATGATTCTAGAGTTACTATTTGTGTTTTGGGAGTTTTTTGGCACATATAATTTAATTATTATATGAAAATATGATTAACATAGAACAAGAATGAATCTATGGGATACATCATAGAAAAAGAATAATCAATTCTGTGAGAAATAGGAATAATACCAGAATGTAGAAATATACAATTGTGTTGTCTAAAATAAGTCTCTAATGATTTATAAACATTATATGATTCAAATAATAAGTATAAAATCTGTTCAAAATATTATGAGAAAAAATAGAGATCTAATTGAAGAACAAAATTATATTTATGTGGAAATGAAACAAGGAAAAACTAATGTTTTAAGAGAAACTATGTGGGAAATATAAGGTTACTGGACATATTGCATATATGACGAAGAATATGCTAGCTTATAAGGTTGCATTTCACTTTGTTGCACATTCAATAAAAGAGGTCCCACACAATAAGCCTATTGAGAAGAATGAGAACATTAGGTTATCTATAAGGATAAATGATTATACAATTAGGAAAAGATTATTAAGGATTATCCAAGTGATAAAGTTGGGATGTATGAAATATATCATAAGAGAGACATCTATCAACATTCTAGGCCTAATTAATGAGAAAGTACCCCCTCCTTATCTCCTTTCATTTGATGTTTTCTAACATGTATGGAATTGAAAGAATCAAATATTAAGGAAATTGGAAGAGGATATTACTTCAGTATAACAATAGAATATTCTCATTGTTGAGTATATAAACTACAAAGATGGTGAGAAAGTTGGTTTATCCCATTCAATGGATGAAAACATGTTAAAAGGATTTCAAAGTGTTCAAAATCATGAAATCTATAATTCTGTATACATCATTAAAAATATGAATTAATAGTTATTCCAATAACATTTTCTACCCCTTTTTTTATATCTTTCATAATATATTTTTGATGTTCTTGATGGGATGTGATGATGATTTTAGTTCTCGTTAAATCTATTTAAAACTAACCCAAAATGAGAATTTGATAATGGTATCACATAATGAGAATTCTTGGACAACCTAGATGTCTTTGGGAATAGTATATTGTTTTCTACACTATGTTTTCACATGTACACATGAAGTAGATTAAGTGATGTCTCTTGATTAATTTCTATGATGTGTTATCCCTCTCCCACAACTAAATCATTTTGTAATACAAATCATGAATTGTTCATCAAATGTTCATTCCAAGCGGAACCCCCAAGTGTGAGTTGCCTCTTCCAATTCTAGAAAACATGTTTTATTAATGGGCACCGAGATGGTGCTCGTGTTCTGATTATACCTCTCTCACACTCCTTGTGCACCCAACTTATAGGTGCAATACCGAACATCCAAGTGTAATACCCAACTTATAGGTGGAAAATGCCCCTACTTCCCACAACCAAGCCTCTCTGTCACTACCTCAATGCACATTTTAAGGCTTCTCTGCCATATCCTCTCAGCTATTGCTCATGTGCTTCCCACATGTGATGTCACATGATCACACTATTGAGTCTTTTCTAGGTGCTGCATCATATTCTATATGTCTTTTTTCGAGGCATCCTATTTCAGATAAGGTTTTTTAGTCATTTTCCAGATGAATTTTTCAAGGTATCCAGATGAATGTTTTTATGCATTCCTCCTTCAGGTCACCTTTTCCAGATACCCTATTCCATGCATCCTCTCTGTTATTCTTTCAGAACCTTCTTTGATGACCGAGAAGATGAAAATATCTATATAGATGAGTATCTTCCTTGATAGTTATAACATTTTCCCCAGTTCCCATGGGGTCATGTTTAAAAGTCTTGTTGTTCACCATTGTCTTGCTATCTGCGTGGTGGACCTCTCTAGATGATCCAACCATAGATACCACCTTTGGATCTGATGTTCATGTGGTTGAAAGAATCTATGAGGTGAAACTTAGCACCCAGGGGTGAGTGGAATTTTATCCTGGCACTATGGCGATGATGGTCCCCTTACTTTTCCACATGCATAGCCCCAAAGGGGCTAGATAAATGAAGTACATTGTTTAGTGTCATAGTTTGGATTGATGTCATTTTTCAAAGGTGGATAGTTTTGTGGTGATGAGTTTCCCATACTATTTTTCATCATTTCCCATTTATGTATAGGATGGGACCATCTGCTTGTTGGTACAAATGTGACATAACACTTGTGTTAATTCACTGCTCCTCTGGATTTTAAACAATACATCATATAAAAATCATTATAGACACATGAAAATCTAGTATAATTCTTCTAAATATCTAAAAGGATGTTGGTACTTGGCCTCATCCTCTAATTTCACCACATACATGCTCCATGATCGACTAGTGTTTCCTCAAGAATGTACCCTTTTCATGCTCACTATAGTCAACAACACACACAATCACACCACTACTTGGTCAAGTGATAAATTTCAATCATATTAACTATCATGATCTCCTTAGAATCCTGGTTCAATAAAATTTTCATCACAAACACTTCATAAACTTATTATGTTAAAATTTCTAATCGATGTTTTGTTTCCCTCACTAGAAATATAAATTTATGATCAACTATACAATTATGATAAATCGATGATCTTTCTTGATGAATTTTAATAACTTGGTGAGAGGATATTAGACATTTTTTCACATCTTTGAAGTCTTCCATCATAGGTCAACCTAAGTGTTCTATATGAAATTATAGATCTTCTTAATTATTATAGGACATTTATTATTATCCCAGAGAATTCCTATGAAACCATGTTATTATACTATACAGTTTTAGAAAACGGGGGAATGAACTCCTATCATACATATGGTATTCCCTTAAGATCATATCATGGCTAATGCCAATGCAATTTTTTTTCAAGAAATAATTTTCATAGATTGAAAATGCGTTAATAAACATCATTACCACATAGTGTTAAATTGATTGGAATAGATACTCATCATACCACCATAAAAATCATGGAAATGTAATCATTGTAATTTTATAATCTATTATAGTTTAGGGGTATTGGTTGTTTTGGGGGGTATTAAGTGAGAGAGTTGTATGTGAGGGGGGATACAAATCTTTTTCCAATTTTCCAACAGGACGTTGCTGGTGAAAATCCTTGGGAGGTCATAGCTGGTTCTTCGAAATGAGAGGACTTCTTCATGTAGGTATTCCTACTTCCCATTATTTTCTTCATCTTCATTCATCTTATTCTTCCACTTATTTTTCTATTAAGATACATTGTTGTAATCCAAGATTCTAGAGAAATTAAACAATGTATAAAGAATTTTTTCTACACACCCTCTCTCATTGACCTAACACTCATTATTGGTTAATAAAATTCAAATTATTTTGGTTTTTCATACTAATATGATGTCTTAATTAATTCATTTTAATATAATTCAATGTAGCCCAAATTTATATCGTTTAGTTTTTTTTTCATCGAGTCTGTTCAAGACCATTATTATAAGAAATATATATCACTATTTAGTAAAAAAACATGGTCCGAAGTACAAAAATTCAATGATTCATTTATCTTAGAGGTTAATGTATAAGGAAACCTAAGTCAAACTCAAAGATCTCTGCTTATGACGACGGCAAATCAAATCTTCCCTTTACAGCTTGCACACATATGCACTTTCACATATATATAAGGACTCCTAGCCCCTATGTATATATTTTCATGTCCAAATATGTATAAAGGGATGCTTTTATATATGTTTATACATGCATATACCCCTTTACCTTACACAAGTATGCATTTTTCATATATATATATATAAACATATCTATCCCCAAATATATATATTCAAATTCCCATGAGTGAATATATATATATATGGGGGAACCTATATATGTATATGATTACCTATACATAAATCTGTAAGTCGCCTTTGACAAAAGCTACCTGAAACCACTACAGCAGGTCAAAAATACTCAAGAAAAACACCGAAAACTCAAAAACACCAAGACCTATAAATTTAAAAATAACAACGAATTTAAAGGGAACAAAAAATACCTGAAAACAATGGAGAGACCACTTCCCTTGATAGAGGTGGCTAGAATCATCCTCTAAAGTGACCCAAGAGACGTAAACATTAAGAATCGACCAAAAAACCCATAAAACTGGTTATGATTAAGTTGTAGTGATTTAAAATGAAATGAACAGTGAAGAGGAGTCCAGAAATATCACATAAGACGATCCATAATAAAGAAAACACATCCTAAATAAAACAATACTTCTTTAAGAATTTTACCATTCAGAAAAAAAATTGGAGCACCCAATAACATGGTGTCCCTAAAATTTAAAAAAATATTATTAAGAGGATTATAGAACAAATCCCACCTACAGAAATCAAATTGAAAAATTGAATTAAACATACTGAAACATTCAAAAATGATAACATGAAATAGTACACTACATGGAATTCAGATTCTGAGTATACTAAGACATCATTTTTAAACTTATAATATAAAAAAATAATATCCAAACTTATAAGAATATAAAAATTTCTTTTGTAAAAAATTTATAATAGAAACAATCAATATATTAAGGGAAACATAAAAACATTCACTAATGTTCTAAACTTTCTTGAATGAAAATGGCATATCAAATCCAAATTTATATTTTAACATCCAATTTCCCTACCCATATTTCTATAATCTATATAGTTATTTCCTTTCATCTATTATTTAAATGAAATAAAAAATTATATAAATATCTATTAGACATTGAAAAAATGGATGGTAACCAAAAAAATTGTTTTTCCATTAAATAGAAATTATTATACCCCCAAATTCCTCTATCAACATGGTTAAATGTCTTCACAAAGACTTACAAATTGAGAAAATATAGATTAGAATTTAGAATTTACATGATCATAAATATACATAATATATTCCTCAAAAAATAAATAAATATTACCTTTTGGAAGAACTCCCTAATTTATTGTATCTACCCATTCATCCTAAATCACGCAAATAGATATATTATAATATAATGTATAAGGGGAGAGTGATACTGCTGAGAATTCTGAATTTTTGGATTATGGTAGCTCGTGGTGAAGCAACCCATTGTTCATTTGTTTTTTCAGACATTATTTTTGGTTATGTTTTAAACAATACTTATTTAAGAATCATTCCAAATTTTCTATCCTACCGTCATCATGGTTATAAGAAAAGAACCTGCATTCCTCTTTGCTTGTTCCATCATTCTTAAGAATTAAAACTAGTTTTTCCATATGATTAATAATTACTTAAGAACACTCTCGAGTATCTTTTTTTTTCTCTTATCTAATGGAGGACTCTTCTTTCATACTTCACTTAATTAGTTTTCATGTTTGTTAAATTGGATATATTCTTCCTTAGTTGGTTCTTCTTTAATTTCATTCTTATTTCTCCCCATCCTCAATAGAAATATCCACCTTTTATTTCTTAAACATCTTGATTTTCTTATTTTCATTCTAAGTGGTATACTATGGGTGTAACATCATTGATACTGGATTCTCCTTCAGTTGAGGTCTTATTTCTATAAAAACATTATATTTTTTCTCTTTTATTTTAGTGTATATACTCCCGTTCTATATCATATGGATAGAGGAATTCCTTTTGATCTCTTTTATTCTTTTCCCACTCTACTATAATTTGAAATACACATGGTTGTTACATATAAATCACCTCCCATAAAAAATATTTTTTTAGTATTTCAACTGTTATGTTGATAAATTAATGTCTTCTACCACCATTGTGACCTCGAGCTTCTAGACACACACTCATTGGGTACACCACATTTCAATAATAGTGTAGCATTTTTGGTATTTTGTGAGAGGATATAATTTTATATTTAGCATCATGTGAATTTTTTTTCACAAATTACCTTTCTTCAAACAATTCATACCTAATATAGATTTTCATAGGCTCATAAATAAAAAAAAGACTCCGATTAAATTGGGTCAAACCAAGAGAATAGAATAAACTAACCACAAATGGTGGTAGATGAACCATGATGATCCAAAATGATTTTCCATCGGCAGTGGATGCAAAAACACACAGCCGACCAGATATAACCCTGATACGCCCTTGAAACAGGGATCAAAGTTAGAATCTCGGATCCTCAAATCCACTGGGGTTTGTCTGAATGAAACTGGGCAATTGGAGAGAGGAAAAAATTATGAAATTTAAGAATTAAATAATATTAATTCTTACATCAAATTAACGACTAAGAACCATCATGAAAATCGATAGAAATGGATGAAGGAGATGGAGCTAAGAGGGGGGGATGTCGTGCGGGGTGTTCGGCTATGGGGGATCTCGCAGGTGACTGGGGAGGATAAGGGGGCTGAAGAACATCACTGTAGGAAAGGGAGCCGATAGGGGATGTGGGATGTCACAGTCGTCAGGGATCTGGGAGGGGAGAGGGGGGTGTCGCCGGATGAGAGGAAGCCGAGAGGGACTAGGGGTAGGGAGGCGTAGGATGGGACATTGAGGTGGCGGTAGAGGCCGGAACGTTGAGGCGGAGGTAGAGGCTGGGAGGTCGAGGCTAGGGAGGGATGTAGAGGGACAGGAGGGAAGGAGAGGGACCACACAGGGAGCCTGATGAAAATGCGAAATTGAGAGGTGATGCCCGATGGAATGGTAAAATTTGGTGATGTTTATCCATGGTTTAAAACATTACCGTGGGCATTGAAAAGATTATATCATCTATACCCATGGTTCTTCTAAACCGTGGGTATAGATGTGTGGGGATAGATCTATTTTCCTATAGTGAATACCAATCCGAAACACACATGAATTAAATTAATTTGTTATTACTTGAAATAAGATTTAGTAAAAACAAATGTTAGTAAAATGGTAATAAAACATCATAAATATATCATATATGGTGTGAGATATATAAATATAGTCTTTTAGTTGATTTATAATAAACATATATATGATATATAGGAGGATCAAACCTGTACGAAGGAAATATAAAATTATGGTAATGATTTATTGTATCTATATTCTTTCGAGAAGTAATATTCCATATTCACCAATCATTTTTTTGGGTTTTATGCTTCAAATTGGACATTTTATATCAGTCATATTATAATTTTTATGATATTTAAAGTCACATTTGTCATTTTTCTTTAATGGGGATTACTAGTCCAATGTTTCCAAAGTTGTAAGTGATTTTTCCTTACTTTTATTTCTACGGGACACATGACTTATACACTACTTGATTAACTTATGGACAATACAACTGATGAATTTTTTTATTCTATCATGATAAGTATCATATATAAGTATTCATCCAATAGTCTCTTTTTCATGGGGCATACAATCCAGATGTCACCAATGTAGTAAAGGTTTGATGTTATAATCAAATTATTTATCTTGATTATTTATGATTATTCTTCTAATGATAAAATTTTGTGATTTATATCTGTAAATGTCATTAATAGTTTTCTTATATACTTATTTAATGAAATTACACTTGTTGGTCTAATTTTCGCTTGTTTATGTACTCAATATATGAAAAGAATATTATTAAGGATAACCGATTTTATTTCTCTCCGTGGCTAAAACCCTTTTTTTCTTCTAATTCCATATTTATTTAAATATGTTTTAAATTATTTTTTAAATATCATAAAATTATTTTTATAGTCATTTTTTTCTTTTAGACGTTTAAAATTTTTTCCAATAGGATTTTTCTAGTTGTTTTCTGAATGATGTACTTTGGAAATTTTACTAAAAATGTTAATTTGTTATTTTATTTAAAAGTTAAGACAGAAGCATTATTTTATACATTAGTACACAATAAATGATTTAATATTTTCCAATATTATTTTTGGGTAAATTTAATTTTCTAATGTTTTGGTTTTTTGTGATTTTAATCAACTAATTTCAAAATATAAAGAATACTTTCCTCAAGAAATGTTCCAAGTGATATTTCTAAATAAATTTCCATCTAATATGACTTCCATTGATATTATATAAGAACTATTTTTGTTATAATATATTTATAAGATCCATATTATTTATCTATATGGTTTATGATTATAATGGAATGATTTTTATGAAACCCATTTCATTAATATGAGTTATGAAATGACCAAATGATGAAATTTTTGTGAAATTCATCTCATTTACATTGGTTATCCTATAATGAAATTATTATGAAACCCACTTCCTTTCACCAATTCTGATATAATTAATGTATTATTATATTTTGGCAGACATATATAAGATTTTAATTAAGTGATGGCTGAGACATATATCTTATTCGAACATATTTTATAATAATTGATAACTAATATGTAATTTTCTTATGCATGAACTTGATTTCATGTCCACAAATTTATTCCTTGAAAATGTTTACATATACATAAAAATAACCATGGCCCTAATTTTCATTTCCTTAAGATTTATAAAGGGACTAGATTTCTTGTCCATATTACAAATTTTTGACCTAGTTTTATTTCAACATGGTATTATTGGAACTTGTCTCATGACTCTTTGTTTATGTATGTATGTGGTTTCATATTGATAACATTATGAATGAATCAAATTTCAGGTCCATAGATTAATCAGCGGACTTCTTTCTATTTATACATTATCATAATTTTATGAAATTACATTTTTCTATATCATTATTTCAATGTTCTTATAACATGTTTTATGTTCTTTTTTCCCTTTTTGAAAGATGTGTTGTGAAATTAAATGAAATATTCCATGGAATATGATTATGATGTTTTTTATTTAGTGTATGGTTTTAAAATCCTTATATCATGTTCTCAAGCCATTATTCTCAAGTTATGAATATGTGATCATTATTATATCCCTTTTATCACATTATTGAGAATCTAAGCTCACCCATTATT
The DNA here is from genome assembly GCA_963277665.1 of Viscum album. Taxonomy (NCBI): domain Eukaryota; kingdom Viridiplantae; phylum Streptophyta; class Magnoliopsida; order Santalales; family Viscaceae; genus Viscum; species Viscum album. The sequence continues at coordinate 2,109,309,379 of OY728119.1, read as the reverse complement.
AAGCTTATTTTCTCCAATAATTTCAGAAAAGTTTTACAAAGGATATGTATAAGAAGATTACTATTTTGGAGGATCATAATGGGAGATGTTGAAAATCATTCAATAAATTAGAATATTGTGAAAATATACTCGAAAAAAAATAATACCATATGGTACTCCTTTTTTGTTTATATATAATGAACCGAATAAGAATTTATTTGTAAAATGACTTATCATATAATAATTATCATGTACATATTCCTAATAATTGAGATAAGTTGTTTCCATGTTGAATAAATTGGTTGGTGAAAGCCCATTAAGGAAATAAAAACTAGAGGATGCAGTACAGGATTTAAAATAAGTAATGAATGACTAGGCACATTTTTTAAGAACATACATTTAAAAAAAATTCAATAAATATTTTATTCTATGTTTTGGGGGGCATAACATAAAATATCTTTCTATATTAAGTAAATATAAAATTAATATCCTATTTCATAACACTGATCATTATATTTCTATAATAAAATAGTTATATTTTACATTTATATGTAATAATTCTAATTTATAAAATATTAAATTGATAAAATTTTCATTTTTTTGAGGTTTTAATTATTAATATATCTTAGAGAGAGCATTTTTATTTTTTTGAAATATTTTATTACTTAGTGAATAGAGAAAAGACTGATTTAGAAAAACCATATCTTTTTTGAAACCATTATTCAATAATAATAGATTAAATATATATGAATCCATTCACTCGATCAAATATTTATTTGTGAGTAAGATAAAAAATATAAAATTATTATATTGAATTTGGAAATCTATATAAGACTTTTTTGATCAAATGTTATATTTTATTCTAATAAAGAAAATTTAGGTCTATGCATTTAATTAAATCATAGTAAGGAGAAATTTTGTTTCATCATGGTTCTAATTTTCAATAATCATCCATCCATTATTAATATGATAATAAATTCATGATATTTATTCTAATTATTAATCATTATAAGAAAGGGTATAAATTCTATTTTACTCAAAAAATAATAATATTTTTTAAAATTATTTTAATTTGCTTATATTAGACATAATTTACACTACTTCTAGAAATTGAATCATGAAAAAAGGATTCAATATTATAATCATAATTTCAATTCTATTTAATTCAATTTAGTTTTGGAGATAATAATAAGATACCATTTGAGAAAGTAATGTTATGTTAGTATAAGTAATGATTGGTTATATGGGGTGGAAATATGTGATAAAGATAATAATATCTGCAGAAATTTCATAATTTTATTAGACAGTTATATTTGGACCCTATATAATATTTCCTTAAGAAATGGGATTCTTTTATTGAATTTTCCTAAAAATACTTTAAATTATTCTAAAATCGTGAATAATTATAAGAGTGTCACCCCGTCACTTATAAAAGGGAACCTTGTCTTGTCACTTATCCACACCACATGAGTATTGTAGATTGAACAAGATTCAACCAAATTACTTATAAAATATTTTTCCCATATTGAAGAATTCATCTGAATTTAAAAATATCCATCCAAATATGATTAATGTGTAATCCATCATATTTTATCTAAGGAAGAGGTATGAGTCCCAACCAAATTTTTTTCAGTTCCTTTTGTGACGTCCCTGTTCCAGAATCCACCTAGAGGCGCCACATACCTGATGGGTCACATGGCCTCAAGCGCATTTCCACAAACCCCAAAGGCTGCCGACTAGTAGTTAGAGACTTCTATGTGATAGTGGAGAAACTATTCCCTCATTGGCAGAGTACACATCGGATGTAAACAAATCATACAATATCGGAAGTAGTAAATACCCAACAATAATAAATAGGGGAAGACTAAAACAATAAACAGTAGTATCACACATGAATATATTAAATGATGCACGATACATATGTATAGGAAAGCATCCAAAAAAAAGTCACAATGTTGAACACAATACTAAACCAAATTATAAAGAAAGTAAACAGATAAGAAACTCCTCATCATCGCAAGCCTCGACTTGGTCCCATACTATCCTGCTCCAAAGAAATCAAGTATCAGAAGTCGAAGGGCCCTTGACCTTGTCTACACCTGTAACTACATAGTCTTCTTGGGTCCAAAAGTATTTCCCAAATAGGGTGTCAGACTAAAATCCTAGTACGCAACCACCTAAAGATCTGTGCCTAACAATCAGTGAGCATATGATAGGTAATAGTACGGTAAGCAGTAAACAGTAACATTAAACAGAAGGCAGTAAACATTAAGCAACAACGGGATGATATACAATGGTAATCAATCTATAGAACAACAAGAAGCAATGAAGCAAACAACTAAAACAATAGGAACTCCTATGGGAAGTACTCATAGCCAAGCCCTCTGGTCCTATCCAAGAAGTACCAACAAACCTCTAGGCAATGCACTCAACCTAAACCCTCGGGTTTGGTCATACGAAAATTACCAGACTCTATGGAGAAGCTCACTCGGTAAATTCCCTTTATAGTCTAGGGTAGTCAGGGACTCTCTGAGGAAGTTCACATGGTCTAACCGTCTTATAGTCCCAAGGTCTATAAAATCATTGAGGAAGATCTCTCATTCAATTACTCCTATAGTCTCAGGTCTATCAAAGACTGTCTAAGGAAGCTCGCTCAGTCAATTCATTCTCTATCCTGGAAATTTTTTTTTCAAGAAAATCAAACAATGTAAAGACTCTTTGAGTAAGCTCACTCGGTCTACCCTCCTGTAGTCTATAATATCCAAGACTCCCTGGGAAGCTCACTCGGTCCATCCCCTATAGTCTATAATGTCCAAGACTCTCTAAGGAAGCTCACTCAGACTACCCCTTGTAGTCTATAATATCCAAGACTCTCTAGGAAGCTCACTCGCTCTATCCCATAGAGTCTATAGCACCAGGTTCTCACGGTCCCATTCCAGTAAGTTCATAATAATTCTATAAGGCCAAAGTACACCTAAAGAGCTACTTGGATTACCAATTTACAACATAACAAGCATGTCAAGAATATTATTCCATCCTACGGTCACAAGGCATGTAAAACAGGTATAACTGCCAAAGGATAATAAGACCCAAAGGTTGTAACAAGAACAAGGCATGAGAAAGACATCCAAGTATAGGAATTATCCACAAACATGATCAAAAAACCTTTACACAATCATGAAATAAAGTAAGTAAAACAACATGGTCAAAAAGGTAAACAACCAATACCTCGTTCACGTGTATTGTTGTAATTTTCACATAAAACTCAAGACATCAAAATTTAAGGCACAAACCACCTACCTTGATTCTAGGATATCAATATACTAGAACTAAGAGGCTTGGTTCTCCTTATAATGGCGTATATATACAAAAATGCACAAAAAATTTAACCCACGATATATTGAAAAAGAGGGAAAATCATGGAATGAGACTCCAGAAGAAGTAAGATCTCACTGCTATGGTTCCAACGCAATTGATGGAGGTCGATTCGGCAAACAGACGGAGGATCGGGGGATCAGAGGTTGTCCGCGGCCATACGTGCCGCTCTTGGTCGAAGAACCTAGAGAAGAATACGTTTTGATCGATTAGGTGCGACCCTGGTCTGATTAATGAAAAAAAAATAAACTACATGGCGTGTACTTATGGGGTACATGGCATGTACTTGGAATTTCCATAATCTTCTTTAAGCGGCCTCCACATCGCCCCTACAGACCGTGTGTGTGGCCCGGACATAGCCAACATGCGGCCTGGCACTGCATCAAAGTTCACAGTGTGTATTTTTAAAATTTCCAAAATTTCCACTTTTTCTAAAAAATGATCATAAAAGGAAAAACATACCTGAAACGAAGATCTATGTTCTTACAAACTTCCCCCCTTAAAGAAATTTGTCCCCGAATTTCCTAGTGAGGAGTCGAAGAAGAAACCCCGAACAACTCCGGCCACTGCGATCGTTCATCGGCCTCCCTCTCCCATGTCTCATCCTATACACGCTCGTGCTTCCATAACACTCATACCAGAGGAACAGACCGGCCACTAAGAACCTTCGTACTATGATCGACAATCCGGATAGGATGCTCCTTAAACGACGCATCCGCTTCAAGCTCAACCTCCGTGGGTTGAAGGATATGAGACGGGTCTGAAAAGTATCGTCGGAGCTGAGAGACGTGGAAGACATCATGCATAGCCCGATACCTCTGAGGTAACTGAATTTGATAGGCAACCGGACCAAATCTCTCCAACACCTCAAAAGGACCGACATACTGTGGTGAAATCTTACCCTGTCTTCGAATCTTCTTGTGTCCCAACCCTGGTGCGACACGCAGGAAAACCTGATCCCTGAACTCGAAGTCCATAGGTCATCTCTACTGATCAGCATAAGACTTATGTTGAGACTATATTGTAGTCATCCTCTTCCAAATTAGCTCTATCTGCTCTGAGGTCTCCTAAACAAGACAAGGTCCTAGCAGTGCTGCCTCTCCTGCCTCCATCCATCATAAAGGAGATCGACATGGCCTACCGTACAATTCTTCGTAAGGTGCCATCTGAATAGTCGCCTAAAAACTTTTGTTATAGTAAAAATCCAAAAGAGGAATATTCTTCTCCCAAGAACCTCCAAAGTCTAAAATTCAGGCTCGGAGCATATCCTCGAGCACCTGGATCGTACGATTGGACTGGCTATCTGTCTAGTGATGGTATGCTGTACTAAAAATTACCTATGTACCCAAAGATTCCTAAAACCCCTTCCAGAACCGATAAGTAAAATGCACATCCCTGTCTGAGACAATGGATTGTGGAACTCCATGAATATGTACAATCTCTCGGATGTAAAAATGTCATATCTCATCAACACTAAAGGTCTCCTTGATCGGCAAGAAGTGAGCAACCTTAGTAAGCCTGTCGATGACAACCCAGACAACATCACTCCCTCGAGGTTTCCATGGTAACCCGGTAACGAAGTCCATCGTGACATAATTCCACTTCCATTCAGGAATGGGTAACTGCCATAAAAGCCCTGCTAGTCGCTAATTCTCCACTTTCACCTGCTGACAAGTAGAACATCTAATAACGAACCCAGAAACATCTCTCTTCATTCCTGGCCACCAATACTGGCGGTGTGGATCACGATACATCTTGGTGATGCCATAATGAACTTCCCAAACTGAAGAATGAAAATCCCACATCAGTTTCTCACATATGTCTACTAGTACCCATACACATTTCTGGAAATGCAAGATCTCATCCTTGCCCACTGTCCATCTAGGAAGAGGGTCCTCTCCCGACACACCCTCTCGCAGGACATGGTATTAGGAGTATGATAGTTTCCTCATCCACACCCGATCAATAAGGGTAGAGGTAACAGCTACATAAGATAGGAAAGTTTGTCCCTGTTTGTCGTGCACCTTCAAATGAATATCAGAGAATAGATCTATAAGCTTCCACTCACTCATGGACTCCTGAACTGCCTGAATATGAGTTCTCATGCTCAACACATCAGCCACTGCGTTTCCCTTTCCCAGCGTATAGGCAAGCTCAAAGTCAAAGGATTGAAGACACTCGACCCACTTGCGATGTCTCTGATTTGGATCATGTTGAGTGATGATATACTTGAGACTCTTGTGTCTTTAAACACCACAAAGTGCTCTCTCAAAAGATAGTATCTCCAACATCGTAATGCGTGAACAACAGTTGGAAACTCAAGATCGTGTGTTGGGTAGTTCCTCTCGTGTGGTCTCAACTGCCGAGACCCATACGCAACGACTCCATATCCCTACATAAGCCCATCTCCCAATCCAACACCTGAAGCATCACTATAGAATGTATAGCTCTTTCCTGGCTCTGGAAATACTAGTGTCGGTGCTGATGTCAATCTCCCTTTCAACTCCTGAAAGGCTAACTAACAGGAATCTGACCATAAGAACTTCACACCTTTCTTGGCCAGACCTGTCAGCGGTGCTGCAAGGCGTGAAAAGTCCTGTATGAAACGCATGTAGTATCCATCCAGCCCGAGAAAACTCCACACCTCAAATACATTCTTCGGCTGCTCCTAAGAAACTAAAACTCTCACTTTCTATGGGTCAATTGATACTCCTGTCTCTGAGATAACGTGACCCAGGAAATGAATCTGATCAATCTAAAAGTTTCATTTCGAGATCTTAGAATATAAATGATGCCCTCTCAGTGTACTTAGAATGATCTCAAGATGAGAAGCATGGTCGTGTCCAGTGTGACAGTACACCAAGATGTCATCCACAAAAACCACCATGAAGGAATCCAAGTATGGATGGAATACTCAGTTCATGTGTTCCATAAAGACTATTGGCACATTCGTGATACTGAATGGCACGACCCTATACTCGTATAGACCATACTGTCCTGACCCATCCTCAAGTCCCATGTCGTGACTACCCCAAGCCCGCCTTCCATAGGCCCGGGGCTGGCGACTAGCACCAAAGGCATAAATCCTAATAAAAGGGAAGTCATTGCCTTTATATAAGTAAAAAACACAATAGAGAACACAAGATGATGTAAACACTTGGTAAAATGAGTACAAAAGTAAGTGCTAAAATGTACATGGGCCAGAATACAAACCCAACTGAATGTACAGTACAACTGAAAGAAATTACTGTAGCAGTAAAGTAAATTAGCAACAACCGAGTCGTCCTCCGGCTATCCCACCTGAAGGGTGGGTACTGATGGTCTCCTCAACTCCTCGGGTCTGGCTGTCCGCTCCGTGTACGTCCCGCCTGATAGTCCACCTCCGGATACCGTCCCGCTCCTCAACCCTCTACCACGATCAGAATTGTCCATCGTCTTCAACCAACACCACGACGTGCGGGCATATCCCATGTAGGGGTGAGTATACAATACTCAGTAGGGACCTCGAGACCCCTGAAGGTCTCCCAGAATCCACAAAGTATATACCTCAAAGAAAAGATACAAACACGAATTATCAACCAACTCTACTTAGGTATATGCCAATACATATACCTAAGTCATCAATTCCAGTTTGGCTCCAACTTACGAGCCCAAGTACAACCCAGTCCACACAAAAAAGCACAACCCAATCCACACAGGAAAGCACAACCCATTCCACATAGGAAAGCAAGTCAATCATATCAATGATATTGATTGAATGTCAAGACTCAGCTCATAAAGGTATACTACTCACGAAGAGGGGTGGATATGATAGATGTAGCCTTTGAATCATCTCCCCTGTCGAACCCATGTAGGATCCAAGTACAGAAGTCGTCGTTGCCGAACCAACGTAGGATCCAAGTACTGTAACCATCGCTGCCGAACCCACGTAGGATCCAAGTACAGTCTTAATCACTGCCGAACCCACAGAGGATCCGAGTACAGTCATCCTCACTACCGAACCCACACAGGATCCAACTATAGTCGTCATCGTCATCACAGTCGCAGCCAGCTCTTCGGTTCCCGCACACAGCATGCTCGATTCCGGGAGGGTCCGCTCCACGAGCCAAGGGGGATCAATACATAAACTCTCATAAAGTCCAGAGTTGATGTATCTCAAAGTTCCGTCTCGTCAATAGGAACTCTATGCAATGGACGTCGCGTCAATCGGATGCCTGGTCTAAGAGATATTGACTTTTCCGTTCCAGGGGCTCAGTTAGAAATACAATCGTTTCTATCCCAGGTGATATCCAAGTACATTTGAAACTCACATAGAGTATCACAAAAGCACCGTCTCATCGAAAGAGTCCTAGTTCCACAGACGGCGCGTCGATCGGACATGTGGTCCTTAAGTTATTCATGTTTATGTGAATAACGACCCCGACCTATTTAGCCCAGTGGGCCGATGGGTTGGGTTAACCCAGTTTGACGGTTCTGAACTAGCAGGGGTGTCAGACCGGTCTGAAGAATTATATAACTCAGCCCGAAGGGGCGCGGCCCGGCTTGGCCTGACCCGGCATGGCACGGCCCGACCGGACGGGGCATGGCCAGGGCCCGGCGGGGCGTGGCCCGGCCTGACCCAACACATCTCGGTCCGGCCCGGCGTGGCCCGGCTCGGCCCGGCCCAGCGGGCTCGGCCGAAGCCGAGCGGGCTCCAGGGGGGCACCCCTGGTATTCTGCACCGGCGGTGCCAGCCAGTGCCGCCCTTTCCCAAACCGGCCGGGTCGGCCGGCCGGCCCTCTGGCACACGCGGCCCGCAAGGCAGGCCTTGACTTCTTTAGCGCGGCGCCCTCCTGGGGCTGTTGTACGGCTCCACCCGGTAGGGCGATAAGCTAGCCGGTCCTCTAGTGGGGTGCCCTCCTGGCGCCGCGGCTGCTCTTTGCCCTGTCGATCGATGGGCCGACCAATTCTTCCACCGAAGCGGCCCGTGTAGCGGGCCGCGGTTCTTTCCGCACAACTGGCACGACAACGCCAGTTCCCTTCGCCTTGTTCCTGGCACGGCGCGATGGCGTCATACTTCCTTCGCCATCAATTGCTATTTCTAAAAAAATAATAAACGAGAACAATGGAGTGTTGTCGGGCCGTGTTAGTTCGGCCCGCACCCTCCACATATAACGATAGCAATCGGCCATATTCAACATCGATTTCCAACAATAATGGGGTACATAAACATCGACTTTCAAGATTAAACCGCTACCTCGATAATCGATGTCGTTCTCCAGGCATCGCGGAAGATGGCGTTGTTTCTGTCGTCGTCGGTGTGCACCCAAGGAAGAACGATGTTCCCTCACTTGTCACTAAGGAGAGATAATTAAGGTGCGTCGTCGTTGGATAATTGCCCATGTTGGTGTCTCCTCTCTTTTCGTGGAGGAAGAAGAGGATGAGAACCATGGTTTCCAAGTTGTTCTATGTTGAAGGGGTCGATGTTCTTCGTCAGAGAAGAACTGTCCTTCGTTGAGGATGATGTTCTTAAAAAACACAAGTGTTCTCCCAATTCCTCCTCACACAACAATTCTAACCAAAATAAAATAAATCTTCTCCTTATTTTATTTTTATTTTCCATGCATTCAAAATTACAAAATTGAAATCCTAATTCACTTAATTAATTAAACCATGAGTTTTCTAATTAATAAAGTGATAGGTTGGAAAGTTTTTAAGAGGGATAGAGGAGAGAGGAGGAGTTACACATTTAAATGATACAAAATTAATGGGGAGTTTCCTTGTAATTAACTTGGGAGTTAAAAGGGGGTTAAGGTTTTATGGAATGTGAAAGGGATGGGGATCATGTGGGCCCCACCTCCCACATAACCACACAAGAGATGTTGGGTGGTTGTGGGCCCCAGCAACAACTTCCCATGGGAGAGTTTAACTTCCACAGAAAATAAAATAAAATTGTACACAATTTTATTTACTTCTTATTTAATCCCCAAAATTTAACTTCTTCTCCCGTGCAAACGCATCAACGGTAAAAGTACACTTAAGAAAATACCAGCACTACAAGTTCATCGGTGCCCTAAGATTTCAATTCTGAGCACCGGTACAAATGATAGAAAAACCCACTCGTTCCTGTACTGAATGTACCCGAGCTAAACTTCGGAAATTGATTCTGGGCACACCGGGCCTCGGAATCAGGCGCCTTCAGAAACTGTGTACTCGTAAAATCCCAAATAATTTAAGAAAAAATTTTCCATGAAATTTACGGGTCTTTAAATCACTCCAAACTCAGGTATTTACATCCTCATAAAGCTATATCATAAACTAGGGAAACAAATGTGGGTATTGTGCATGCATCTAAGCCTCCCTTTCCCATGTGCTCTCCTGGAGGTTCCCGTGCTACCAACGAATGTGCACTAGAGAAATCGACCATCCATATAGGACCCACTACTGTCGATCCTCGATATCCACCGAGACCTCCGCAAAATGTCACCATGTCATTGATGTCCATATCCCCATGATCAATGATATGTATCATGTTGTGCACATATCTCCTCAGCTGAGATACATGGAAGACTTCGTGCACTTGTTGAAACTGAGGTGGAAGAGCCAGACAATATGCCACCTCGCCTACCCTGCTGAGAACCTGTAATGGTTGATGAAGCATGGAGATAACTTGCCACCCCGGCCAAATCTCCATAATACACGTCGAGGTGAGACCCGTAAGAAAACGTGGTCACTATACTTGAACTCCAGTGGTCTCCACCTCCTATAAGTATAGGACTTATGTCTGCTCTGTGCAATCCTCATCCGCTCCTGGATGATCTACACCTTCTCTGTCGTAGCCTGAACCATCTCTGGTTCTATGAGTGCTAACTCCACAGGGTCAGTCTAGCACAGAGGTGATCTGCAAGGTCAGTTGTACAATGCCTTGTATGGTTCCATCCCCATGGTTGAGTGGTAGCTGTTGTTGTACGCAAACTCCACTAAGGGTAAGTGATCCTCCCAACTATGACCAAAGTCGAGAACACATGCTTGGAGCATGTCCTCGAGAGTCTGAATGGACCTCTCGTCTGGCCATCCGTCTGAGGATGAAAGGCGGTGCTCAGGTGTAGCTCCATCCCAAAACCCTCCTGTAACACCTTCCAAAGACGGGAAGTAAAGAGAGCCTATCGATCAGAGACGATAGACGATGTCACACCATGAATCCTTATGATCTCCTGTACGTAGAGGTGCCCCACGCTCTCCACTGAGCCCTGCTCACTGATAGGTAGGAAGTGGGCTGACTTGGTGAGTCGGTTGAAAATCACCCAGATGGAGTCGTTTCCTCTGGAAGTACGAGGGAGCCCCGTCAGGAAATACATATATATCCCACCCCACTTGTACTCTGGGACCTTTAAGGGTTGTACCAAGACTGCTGGTACCTGGTGCTCTGCCTTCACCTGCTGGCAGGTGAGGCATCATGAAATGATCTCTGCCACAACCTTATTCATACCCGGCCATCAGTGCTGTTGTCTGAGATCCTGGTACATCTTCACTAATACAGGATGTACCGCCAAAGGGGAAGTGTGAAACTCTCTCAGCACCTCCTCCTGTAATGTAACTGGTACCATGGTACGCCTGATGAAGAGTATGATGTGCTCTCTTCCTACAAAAAACACATCAAGTGCCTATCTTGTGGATATCTGTTCACATCGTATCTCATAGTCAACATCCCCACGCTGTGCCTATCTAACCCGTTGATGTAGTGGAGGAGTGACTGTGAGTGACTGTAGAAAGGCTACTCCATCTCTATCCATGATGGATATCTGCAATCTGGCTCGTTGCTCCATCGCCTCTCCAAGTAGCGGAATTACCGATCTCCTACTGAGAGCATTAGCTACCATGTTCCCCTTACCAGGAGTATAGACTATCTCAATGTAATTATCCTCGAGGAACTCAATCCATCATCAATGTCTCAGGTTCAGGTCCTTCTGCGAGAAGATATACCTGAGACTCTGGTGGTAAGAGTAAACTATAATGCGCTCGCCCATCAGATAGTGCCGCCACGCCTTCAAGGTGAATACCACTATCACTAACTCCAGGTCATGGGTAGCGTAGTTCTACTTGTGCTGCCTCAACTGTCATGAACCATAAGTGATCAACACTTTCTCTTGCATCTGGACACACCTGATTCCGGTCCCTAATACATCTCAGTATACTACGTACCCTACATCCTCCTCCGGTAGCCTCAAGATGGGTGCACTGGTCAATCTCTGTCTCAGCTCCTGAAAGATATGCTGACATCTATCTGACCACACGAAGGGTTTCCCCTTCTGCTTCAAAGATGAAAGTGGTTCTACAACTCTGGAGAAGTCTGGAATACATCTCTTTTAATACCCATCCAGACCTAGGGAACTCCGCACCTCCATCACACTCCTGGGTGGCTCCCAAGCAAGTAATTCCTCGATCTTTGCAGGATCCACCACATCTCCCGCCTCAGAGATGACGTGCCCCAAGATGTGGGCCTCCTGAATCCTGAACTGACACATCAAGAGCTTTCCATAAATATGGTTCTCTCGGAGTGTGTTCAGTACAACCCGTAAGTGGTAGGCGTGCTCCTCCTCAGTAGTCGAATAAATCAATATGTTTTTGATGAAGAATATGAAAAATAGACTGAGGTATGACTGGAAGATCCTATTCATGAGACTCATGAACACTGCTAGAGCGTTGGTTATTCCAAAAGGCATAACCAAGAAATCATAGTGGCCATAGTGACACCTGAATTCCGTCTTCTGCACATCCTCATCTCGAACTATGAGCTGATGATAGCCTGATCTAAGGTCTATCTTCAAGAATCATCATGCTCCCTTGAGCTGATCAAAGAGCACTTCAATCCTCATGAGTGGATACTTGTTCTTTACGGTCACCTTATTCTGGTGACGGTAGTCGACACATAGTCGTAAGCTCCCATCCACATTCTTGGAGAATAAAATCAGAGAAGCCCAGGGTGAAACACTGGATCATATGAATCCATTTCCCTGCAAGTCCTCCATCTGTACCCGTAGCTCATGAAGCTCACCGGGAGCCATCCAATATGCTGGAGTAGATATCAGGGCTAGTTCTAGGGTATAGGTCAATATAGAAATCTACCTCTCTATGAATAGGGAGTCTTGGAACGTCATCAGGAAAAACGTCCGCATACTGATCCACTACAACAGGTAAACTCAGACTCCGCACATCAACTGCTCTGAGGATGAGACTAGCCAACTAATGTGTGATCGGCTGCCCTCTCCTTTGCGTAAGTCCATCCTGCACTGCAAAGGCTCCCTTCTCGCTGGTGAAGGTGAAACTACTCCCATATGTGCGGACACACCGCACATTACACCTAATACAGTTGATCTGAGCATGGACTATAGATAACCAATCCATGCCCAAATGACGTCGTAAGACCTCGACGCCACTACAAGAATATCCCAGCCGACACTCTCGCCTCTTAGAGTAAGATCACACTGCCGACACCGGTGTGTAATCATCGAGTCTTCTCTCGTAGGAGTTTCTAGCCGTAAGGATCGAGCCAATGACTCCGTCAGAATCTTCAAGCTCCGAACAAGTGCAGCGGTAATAAAAGAATGACTTGCACCTGCGTCTATAAGAACTGCAGCAAGGGTGGAGTAGACCCAGATAGTACTTCGAATAATCTTAGGTGTGCCATGGTCATAAGACTCTACTGCCTGAAGCTGAGCTTTCCTCTTTCCGCCAGCTCCCTATGGTCGGGGTGGACCTCCTCATGATGGTGGTGGTAGAGTCTCAAAGCGTCGCCCACCACCCGCTGCTTGGCCAGCTCCTCTGCCTCGTCCGCCTACTCCCTGCGGACCGCCATGGTCAAACCTCTGCCTCTACCTGGGTGGTCCCTCAACCGTCTGCTGCTCCTCTACATGGTGGGTTGGGCAGTCATGATCCATGTGGACCTGCCCGCCGCATGAAAAGCAATGCCTGCCTCTCTAATGACTGGCTCTACTGCATGTTCCCCGCACCTCTGAACCAGTATCTTGAGGTTTCCCACCTGATGGACTAGCCCACTTGAACCACTGTGACATCTGTTTACTGCCGGCTACAGAAGACTCCTCTACATGTCGCCCTGTGGTAGGCCACACTACTGGCGTAGGCTTAGCAAGGAAGATCTCCCCATGTAGGGCTCGATCCAGTACTCCTACCTGCGTCGGAATGCTGAAAGAGATCATCGAAACCATGATCTCATGCCTCAGCCTCTACTTGATGGTATGGGCCCGGAAGAATGGGTCTCGTACCATGTCTGTGGAGTAGCGCGAGAGGTCGGTAAAACTCACCAAGTACTGGCCTACTATCATGCTGCCCTTCCACAGTTGTAGTAACTCCTGGATGTGCACTGCATGGAGGGTGGCTGGAACGAACTCCGAGAGGAAGAGACTCTCGAAGTCCATCCATAGTAGAGATGCCTCATCGTGCACCTCGAGCATCATGCTCCACCATCTACCTGCTACTGCATGCAGGAGACTCACCGTAAGGATCACCATGAGGTCAACTGGTGTCCCTGCTAATCTGAAGACTCAGACAACAGCCTCCAGCCAATCCTCCGCTGCATGTGGGACCGTCTCTCCATGGAACCTGGGTGGCCTCTGTCGCTGAAACTCGTACAACACACTCAGGTGGCGTGCACTCTCCACTGCTGGGGCTGGTGGTATCAGTGACCCAGTGGGTAGAGGTACCGATGGTGCCTCAGCTGTAATGGGGCCCGGCACCGAGGCCTCATCACTCGGTGGGCTACCATCTCATACAAAGCTCAGAACCCTAGCTGGCTACCATCGTGGGGTCATCCTGAAAAGAAACAGGTATGACATAGTTAATACAGTATACCTGGTGAGCTAACACAAAGTAATCACAAAGAAAACTTTTGAAACACACATGGAATAAGTGTTTTTGAGCACTAAGTCGGAAATCAGAACTCAGGGTCTTGGTGTATGGATACATCGGTCGCCGCACCAATACTGGACTCCAAGGACGGATAACCACACTCAATATGCTTAAAAATATTGCTTCATAGAAACAAATTATCAGAGTCCTAAGTTCTGCGGTAGAACTGACTCCTCCATACCAATCTGTCACGACCCGTCCTCGGGGCCCATGCCGTGACAACCCCCAGCCCGCCTTCCATAGGCCAGGGGCTGGCGACTAGAACCATAGGTGTAAATCCCGATAAAAGGGAAATAATTACCTTTATATAAGTAAATAACACAACAGAGAATGCAAGATGATGTAAACACTAAGTAAACTGCATACAAAAGTAAGTGTTGAAAAGTAAATGGGCGAGAATACAAACCCAACGGAAAGTACAGTATAACTGAAAAGAATGTACAGCAACAGTAAAGAAAATCTGCAACCACCGAGTCATCCTCCGGCTATCCCACCTCAAGGGTGGGTAAAGATGGTCTCCTCCGATCCTCGGGTCCAGTCGTCCGCTCCGTGTATTTCCCACCTCATAGTCCACCTCCAGATACTATTCCGCTCCTCAAGGCTCAACCCCGATCAGTACTGTCCGTCGTCTGTAACCAACACCACGTAGTGAGGGCATAAGCCGTGCAGGGGTGGGTATACAATACTCAGTATGGACCTCGATACCCCCGAAGGTCACCAAGAATCCACAAAGGATAAATCACAAAGGAAAGATACAAACAAAAAGTATCAACCAAATCTACTTAGTTATATGCCCATACATATACCTAAGTCATCAATTCCAGTTCAGCTCCAACTTACGAGCCCAAGTACAACCCAGTCCACATAGGAAAGCACAACCCAATCCCCACAGGAAAGCACAACCCATTCCACATAGGAATGAAAGTCAATCATGTCGATGATATTGATTGAAAGTCAAGACTTAGCTCACACAAGTATACTACTCACGAAGAGGGGTGGAGATGATAGATGTAGCCTCTGAATCATCTCCCTCGCCGAACCCACGTTGGATCCAAGTACAGAAGTCATCACTGCCGAACCCACATAAGGTCTAAGTACAGTAACCATCACTGCAGAACCCACGTAGGATCCAAGTACATTCGTCATCACTGCCAAACCCACGGAGGATCCAAGTACAGTCGTACTCGCTGCCAAACCCACGTAGGATCCAAGTACAATCGTCATTGTCGTCATAGTCGCAACCAACTCTTGGGTTCCCGCACACAGCACATTCTATTTCAGGAGGGTTCACTCCATGAGCCAAGGGGGGGTGATACATCAAACGTCCCGAAGTCTAGATTTTATGTCTTTCAAAGTTCCATCACGTCAATAGGAACTCTATGCAACTGAAGGCGTATCAATCAGACGCCCGGTCGGAGAGATATTGTCTTTTCCGTTCGAGGGGCCTGGTTAGAAATACGAACTTTTCCAACCTAGATGATACCCAAGTTCATCCGAAACTCACATAGTGTATCGCAAAAGGACTGTCTCATTGAAAGTGTCCTAGTCCCGCAGACGGCGCGTCGATCAGACGTGCAGTCGTTATGTTATTCACATTTAAGTGAATAAGGGGCCCGACCTGTTTAACCCAATGGGCCGACGGGTCGGGTTAACCCAGTTTGATTGGTTTGACCCAGCATGGGTGTCATAACGGTCCTAATAATTACATAACTCGGCCTGAAGGGGAGTGACCTAGCACGACTCGGCACGGCCCGACGGGGCGCGGCCTGGCGCGACCCGGTCCGGCTCATAACGACTCAGCCCGGCCCAACGCGGACCGGCTAGCGCGACCGGCTCGGTCGAAGCTGAGCGGGCTCCATAGGGGGGGGGGTCTTTTACACCAGCCCGCATAGTGGGCCACGAATTCTTTAGCGCATCACCCTCCTGGTGCCACAGTACGGCTGCGCCCAGCCGGCCGACGAGCCATCCGGTCCTCTAGCGCGACGCCCTCCAAGCACCGCAACTCCTCTTCACTCGGCCGGCTGACGGGCCGACTGGTTCTTCCACCGAAGCGGCCCATGTAGCGAGCCATGGATCTTTCTACAGAACCGGAGCGATGATACCGGTTCCCTTTCGCCTCGTTCCCGGCATGGTGCGATGTCATCCTACTTCCTCCGCCATCAACTGTTAATTCTAAAAAAATAATAAATTAGAACAACAGAGGGTTTTCGGGCCGTGTTCGTTCGGCCATCACCCTCCGCGTATAACGATAGAAATCAACCATATTCAACATCGATTTCCAAAAAGAACAGGGTACGTAAACATACCCTTTCAAGATTAAACCTCTACCTTGATAATCGATGTCGTTCGCCGGGAGTCGCAGAAGATGGAATTGTTTCCGTCGTCATCGGTGTGCACCCGAGGAAGAACGGTGTTCCCTCAATTTTCATGAAGGAGAGATAATTAAGGTGTGTCATTGTTGGAGAATTCCCCATGTCGGTGTCTCCTCTCTTGTCACTGAGGAAGAAGAGGATGAGAACCATGGTCGCCGAGTTGTTCTACGATGAAGGGGTCGATGTTCTTCTTCAGAGAAGAACCGTCCTTCGTTGAGGATGATGTTCTTCAAAAACACAAGTGTTCTCCCCATTCCTCCTCACACAAAAATTCTAACCAAAATAAAATAAGGATTCTCCTTATTTTATTTTTATTTTCCATGCATTCAAAATTACAAAATTCAAATCATAATTCACTTAATAAATTAAACCATGAGTAATCTATTTAATTAAGTGATAGTTTGGAAAATTTTTAATAGGGGGAGAGGGTAGAGGAAGAGTTACACATTTAAAGGATACAAAATTAATGGGGCGTTGCCATGTAATTAACTTGGTAGTTCAAATGGGGTTAATGGGTTATGGGATGTGAAAAGGGTGGGGCTCATGTGGGCCCCACCTCCCACATAACCACACATGGGATGTTGGGTGGTTGTGGGCCCCACCAACGACTTCCCATGAGAGATTTTAACTTCCAAGGATAATAAAATAAAATTGTACACAATTTTATTTACTTCTTATTTAAACCCCAAAATTTAACTTCTTCTCCCCTGAAAATGCATCAACGGTAAAAGTCCTCTTAAGAAAATATCGGCACTGCGAGTTCATCGGTTCCCTCTAATTTCAATTCCGAACACCGGTTCAAAAGATAGAAAACCCAGCTCATTCGTTTACTGAACGTACCCTAGCTAAACTTCAGAAATTTATTCTGGGAACACTGTTCCTCGGAATCAGGTGCTGTCACAAACTACATACTCGTAAAATCCCAAAGAATTTAAGAATAAATTTTCCATGAAATTTATGGGTCTTTAAATATACCTATTCGTAAAGGATGTAAGAGAAATATCTAATGGTATAAAGCACAACTGATGATAACTGGACCACAAATTGATCTTTTAAGACACCCGGGCTCCTCGAAGATGATAAAGAAGGTCGTCGATCCTCGATAAGGGATATCGGGTCTTGATAGTCAACTGGTTCAGCTTCTGATTATCCACGCAAATCCTAAGGGTGTCGTCATCCTTCTTCACAAACAGGACAGGTGAACCCTAAGGATAAGTACTGGGTCGGATGAAACCCTTTGTTTTCAACTCGTCCAACTACTTCTTGAGCTCTTGCAACTCGGGTGTAGCCATCCTATAAGGAGGAATGGACACCGGTGCCACTCCTAGCACGAGCTCAGTCGAGAAGTCTACCTCAAACTCCGGAGGCAAACCTGAAAAGTCCTCTGAGAAGACATCCCTGAAACGATCCACCACTGGAGGAATGTATAACTGCGAAGTCCCTTGGTCATCCAGATAAAGACTGGAACTCTGGGCGGTAACTCCCCCTAGTGCATGATGCTATGGTATAGATCTACCCACCTGTTCATCCCAATCGCCTCTAAGAAGAAAATATTCGCCCCCTCATGATACAAAAATCACCCTACAGTGATAGTAATTTACTACTCCCTGGAAGGGAACTAACCAGTCCACACTAAGTATGACATCATAGCCTATCATCTCTAAGACATAGAGGTCCCATAAGAATTGACACCCTACATCCTCTAGAGGGAACTCCCTGTACTGATGTACGCTAGACGTCCTCGTCCCCAATGGTGTATCAAGAGTAAACATGTCAGCAGATGAAAATATACAAATCCCAAGGCTCTCCACAACAACAACATAGATAAAGCTATGCGAAGCACCAGTATCGAAAAGAGCTGAAGATAAAACAGAGGCAACTAAGATCGTACCTCGAACTATAGAAGGGCCCAGATACTACTCTTGATAGGTATGATCCACTGAGAATGTATGGCCTGAACCGTGGTCCTGTGCCCCCAGTTGATGACTTTGAGCTGATCCACTCTAGTATTGCTGGTAACCCGATGATTGACCACCACCTGCTGCGACCTACACCTTGGCCCGAACGGCCGGAAGAACTCCAGTTCCCATACTGGCGAGAAACTGGTGATACATCTCATGCACGTGGGGTCATAGAAGAACCCCTACCACTAGATTTAGGTCAGAAGATCTGAAAAAACATTGAAGGTGGACCATCTTCCCGCAAGATCAGCACTCTATCGGGTCTCTCTGATATTGAGGCCTAGTATACCCACTCCTACCACACTGGTTTCATACAACCTAGATGCCTGCAGATAAATTCCTCCAACCCTACTCTCCGTGAGTAGACTCCCAACAATGCTTTCTGTTATCAGTAGTAGGAGTGCTAACTCTGGATGTCGAACCGCCCGAGCTCACTACTCCAGAATCACTCAGATTGCACTCAGTGATCAGTGCCTGGTTGACAATAGAGGAGATCAAAGTCAACTTGAAGATATTCACCTGGAAATGGATCTCCTTCCTGAGACCGTCCTCAATCTTAATAGCAAGGAAAACACATCACCTGATGAAATCGGCATGAAGCGCTATAGCTCGGTAAAACGAGACGAGTACTCCATAACAGAAAGATTACCTTCATGAGACTCATAAACTCCCGGGATCGGTCGTCCCTCAAGGTCTCCGAATAAAATCAATCTTAGAGGATGCACCGAAACTCATCCCAAGTCATACTCTGCTAGCACCCTGACTGTGAGATCACCTCCCACCACCTCTTGGCAATGTCTCGGAGTATATAAGTAGAAAGATTTACCCTTTTCTCTGGAGGTATCTCGTGGTGCTCAAAGATCATCAGCGTGGCCTCTAGCCACAACTCTGCATCCTGGGGTCCTTCATCCCTTGAGAAAGTAGGAGGATGCTGCTACTAGAAAACCCACATCAACTAAGCCATCGAAGAGGTAGGAGGCGGCCCTCCCTAAGAGGTATGCATCATCCTCAGGATGTCCTCCCTAAATTGCGCATCGGTGCCTACAATGGGTATCACTACTGGTGCCATGTTTCACACAGCAGGGGTATCTGCAAGAGATCCCTGATCGGCTATATCCGGTGTCTGATCACCGTCTGCAAGTTGATGTAAACCTGGAGGATGTCTCAGAGGCATAGCTCTGAAAGATCAAAAGCACCCCTTAGATAAGGATTATCATGGACAGAGAACACAAGAGCAGAAAACAGGAATAGGGGAAAACAAAAAAAAGTTCTACAAAACATGGCTACACGGCATGTATTAAACTACACGGCGTGTCCACTTAAGCCAGACACATGGGCGTGTACCTCTTCCACCTCTGGTCGTGTAACACCCCCGACTACACAGCGTGTTGTACCCACACACTGCGTGTACTGGATCTCCATTCCCCTGCCCGATTCTCTTTACACGGCTAACCCCCACAATCCTCTTAACCCTAGACTAAACTACATGTTCACTTAAGGACACGATGTGTACTAAATGAGGTTTCGGTGACCCGTGATGGTAGTTACACGACCGACTACAGAGCTGAATCTTAGATGGTGTGTTCCGAACAAACACTATGTGTATAGTAGAGATAACATTGTCCCATGTTTTTCGGGACATGGCCGGGTACCTGGATCAATGCTACACAGCGTGTTCATACCAAACACGACGTGTACTACACGAGCATCCCCGACCCATGTTGTTAGTGACACAGCTGGGTACATGGTTCACTACTACACGACATGTAACTACTGTACACAACATGTTCCTGAAAACTTTTTCACCACCCTGTATTTATGCTCACATAGTCAGTGACACGGTTTAACACTACACGATGTGTAGTCAAGTACACGCCTTGTATTCTGGGTTTTTCCTAGAAGTTTCTCAGAAACTGCACCGAACCCCAGAAAAAACTGAAAAAAAAAACAGGGAGGTTCCAAATTCCGATCCATGGTGACCCATACTCCCCGCGAATCAAAGCTTGGAATCTTTTATATATCAAATTCAAGGGAAACAAGTAAACGATCCACTAAAGTCTGATTCGTGAGAGCCCATAATACCTCAAGAATCAAAATTTGGTATTCATTTAGGTAAAGGTACAATACAACCAATTTATCTATCAAAATGTAGGGATTCCATCAAATAATCTATCACAACTATATGCATAATCTACACAACGTCTATCAAAACAGCATGCAATTGCTAATACACCCTATATGGAAAGGCACGAATGCATGGCATGTGATTTCTAACAAGTGCCTATATGTTTCATGAGATGGAATACCCTCATATCATAGGGCTGTGATAGAAATAGAACCACAATAGCACAAAAATAACAACACAAGGCATGTGAATCACTCTAGGTGAAATCATATGAACCGTAAAATCTCAAAACCAGAAAACTGCAATAATTGAGGTAGATTTTATTTTCCCTGTACACGGGTTAGCTACTCCCAGGCAAAGATTATTTCCATGTACCAAATCCATCCTATCCCTCGATAAAGGCTCCAAATAGTAATTCAAGAGAAAAGAATCCTCTGATACCACTTTGTAATGTCCCAGTTCCCGAAGCCACCCAGAGGCGCCCCGTACCCGGTGGGTCACATGGCCTCAAGTGCATTTCCCCAAATTCTAGTGGCTGCCGACTAGCAGTGAGGGCCTTGGGTGTGATAGTGGGGAAACTATAACCTCATTGGTAGAGTACATAACAGAAGTAAAAAAAGCATACAATAGTGTAAGTGGTAAATAACCAACAATAATAAATAGCGGAAGACTAAAACAATAAACAGCTGGAGCACACATGTATATATGAAATGATGCATGATCAATATGTCTAAGAAATAATCCAAACAAGTCACAACGCTGAATACAATAATAAACCATAGTATAATGAAAGTAAAACCAAAAAGAAACTCCTCATCATTGCAAGCCTCAGCTCGGTCCCATGCTCTCTTGATCTAAAGTAATCAAGTACCATAAGTCGAAGGGTGATTTCCCTTGTCTACCCCTGCAACAACATAGTCTGCTTGGGCCCAAAAGCATGACCCAAACAGGGTGTGAGACTAAAATCCCAGAAGGCAACCACCCAAAGATCTCTATCTAACTATTAGTGATCATATGGAAGGTAATAGTATGGTAAGAAGTAAACAGTAACAGTAAACCGCAGGTAGAAAATAGTAAGCAGTAACAAGATGATATACAAAGGTAATCAATCCATAGACCATCAAGAAACAATGAAGCAAACAACTAACACAACATGAACCCCTCTGAGAAGTACTCACATCCAACCCCTCTGGTCCTATCCAAGAAGTACCAAAAACCCTCTGGGAAGTGCACTCTGTCTAACCCCTCTGCTTTGGTCATACTAATATTACAAGACTCTCTAGGGAAGCTCGCTCGGTCAATTCCCCTTATAGTCTAGGGTAGTCAGGGACTCTCGGAGGAAGATCATGTGGTCTAACCCTTATATAGCCCTAAGGTCTAGAAAATCTCTAAGGAAGCTCTCTCATTTAATTCCTCCTATTGTCTCAGGTCTATCATAGACTCTATAAGGCAGCTCGCTCAGTCGATTCCTTCTCTAGCCTGGAAAAAATGTTTTAATGAAAATAAAACAAAGTAACGACTCTCTTAGGAAGCTCGATCGGTCTACTCTCTTGTAGTATATAATATCCAAGACTCTCTGGGAAGCTTAATCGGTCCATCCCATATAGTCTATAATGTCCAAGATTCTCTGAGGAAGCTCACTCGGTCTACCCCCTGTAGTCTATAATATCCAAGACTCTCTGGGAAGCTCACTCAGTCTATCCATTATAGTCTATAGCACTTGGTTATCATGGTCCCGTTCCAGTCAGTGCATAATAATTCTATAAGGAAAAAGTACACCTAAAGAGCTACTTAGCTAACCAATCTACAGCATAAAAAGCTTGTAAAGAATATCATTCCATCTTACGGTCAGAATTCATGGAAAACAGGTATAACAAACAAATGTTAACAATAAAAAAAGATTATAAAAAGAACAAGGCAGGAGAAAAACATCCAAGCAAAGAAATTATCCAAAAACATGATCAAATTACCTATACACAAGCATACAAGCAAGGCAGGAAAACAACAGGGTCAAAAAGGTAAACATGCAATACCCTGTTCACGAGTATTGGTGAAATTTACACATAAAACTCAAGACTTTGAAAGGTAAGGCACAAACCACCTACCTTAATTCTAGGAGATAAATATACTAGAACCACGAGGATTGATTATCCTTAGAATGAATTAGATCTATGAAAACACACAAAAAGTTCAACACAATATATCTTGAAAATATGGAAAATCATGGAATGAGACTCAAGAAGAAAGAAGAGCTCACCGATGTGGTTCCAACACAATTGACAACGGTCGATTCCGAAAAAAGACGGAGGCTCAGGGGCTCGTAGGATGTTCATGGTTGCAAGGGTCGCTCTCGGTCGAAGAACCGGGAGAAGAAGACGTTTTCGTCGATTAGGTGCGACCTCGGTACGATTAATGAAAAAAAGAAACTACACGATGTGTACTTCTGGGGTACACGATGTGTACTTGGCCTTTCCATACTCTACTTTAAGCGGCCTCCACATCACCCCTACACACCGTGTGTGTGGCCCGGACACGGCCAGCACACGGCCTAGCGCTGCATCAAAGTACACGGTGCGTACTTATAAAGTACACAGTGTGTATTTTTAAAATTCCTAGATTTTCCAATTTTTCTCAAAAACGACCAAAAAGTAAAAACATACCTAAAAAAAGATCCATGTTCTTACACCTTTATTATTCTACAGTCATCTATTTTATCCTAACCATTGAAACATAATTAAATCAGAATATGAAATATTCTTTAAATGTTATTATGATTATAGAATAAACCTTTCCTCATACATTCCATCCTATGATATTTAGAAACAAAACATGTGGGTATTGGTGGACTACCACATCCATGAAGTGAAATGATTCATTATTTATCACCACCTCACATGAAAATATATGAATATTAAATTGAAAAATATAAATTAAATTTATGATATCTTTCTATTTATATGACTATAATATATTTCATAACTTTTAACCCTTCCATGTGTTGGAAAATTGTAATTTATTTCATGGGTACATTTGGTTTACATCCTCCTTGAAGAGATTCTTTTTTGGGTGTCATTTATTTCATATATATTTTATGAAATGTATGGATTTAATTAATAGATACTATCTAAAAAAAATATAGTTATAATTAAATAAATGTAAATACTTTTATACTTTGTTTCCTTTCCATCCATTAGAACAATTAAAACGAAATTCAAGCATTCATAAATACTAACATCTTAAGGAAATAATGCTCCTCATTTTTCAATACCAATTTACATAGAAGGATAAAAACATATACAGAATATATATAAATTTAAATTATAAGTTGTTTTATATTATATATATGATTAAAATATTACCAATTTCAAGGAAAGAAAAATTTATACAAAACTTTGCATTGGAAACCGAACTGTTAATACCCTAAATGTTGATGTTAATGAATAATTTATAATAATGGAATAACTAGAAATTATACGGTAATTATATATAGTCATAAAATAATTAATATTTTTTATTAATTATTTATATTAAAGATAAATTTATTATACATGATGATAGGACACATAAAAAGAATGTGGGGACTTAAGTTAATGGTGTATTCTACTATCTCATTTTTATTTAGGATTGTTTGTGTTTAATTTATCATTTGGGTAGATATATGATCCTCACCTAAATAAGTACAATAATAATTTATATAATATATTTAGTTTTTTTTCATTTTTCTATTCATATTACCTTTTTAGGTACTGAAAACCAATGAAATAAGTTTTTTAAAAAAACTTGGAATTATTTCTATTTTTTATTGCTAATATATTTCTAACATAGATTTTTGTGGTCGGTCCTCTAATGTCCTCTTAAATTATTTACAAACTTTTTTTTGTACTTTCATTAAATTTTATTACATTATTTTTTATGGGATCTACCTATCATCTTAAATATGAATAATTTTTTACTTCATACAAAATAATTAAAGGTTTTTTTTTGTAAATTATGGCATAAAATATATTTATTGATATTGTAATAATTATTTGATACCATGATTCCTTTAATAGTTACCTTTGGGTTTTAAGGAATATACTATATAGAAATTTTGGGAATATTTGGTAATTAATTAATTTCAAACGATAATGATATTTCTTATTATTTTAAGGTTACTATATAATGGAATCATAATGTTTTCTTAAATATTTTTATCACTATTTGATGAATACAATATTTAACTAGGTATATAATTTATTTAATACATATAATTTATTTGTCTTAATGGCCAATGAACATGTTTGTTTCTTAATTAAAGGTGGAAAATATTTAAATTTCATTTTAATTTTTTTAAAATATGTTTTTGTTTTTTATATATTTTATATTCATTCATTTCACTCATATGATGATTGAATTTTACATAGTATGTGTTGGGTGATTATGAATATTAGATATCTCCTCAATGCATTGACAATTCTAATGAGATAGACTAGCTTGTGTATTTGGAATATTCCTTAAAATTTTATATTGGATATCTTGGAATGAGGCCATAATTGTAGGAATATTATGTCTGCTATTATGAATTATATCATTGTTAAACTAGTTATTTTTATCTATTTCATTATTTGTGTTTCTATGTAATCCATGTATACATTATCTTTTTATTATACTAATTATTAGTTATTTTTTTTATTTTTTCTCTATTACATACTCTTCAAGTCATATTTATTATATATGGGATGTGATAAACTCTTTCTATTATTGATTATCTATGATCTACCTTTAATATTTATTCTTTTAACTATTGTAAAAATAATTCAATATTAAATTTTTTTCATTTTTGACTAAGATAACCATTAAAATAAAAATATATTTTTTATTTAATGTTTTTTATATAAAATTATAATTATATAGATATATCGTTTCTTAGAAATAGTAAAATATTTGATGTAATAGGATAAGATATACTATATTTTTTGTTAATTTTATATATTAAGAATTAGACATGGGACTATCAAATTGGGATTGTTACATAAAATACAAAAAATTATTTTTAGGATAAAACATTCCCAAAATAAAATTTAAAATTTCAATAGTGACTATCAGTAATGAATTCGTTATCATAACCGTGATATTTTATTTTCAAAAATATAATCCTATTTTAGTTCTCAAAGACTCCCTTCTTACATAGTCTATAGGGGTTTTTTTAACATTTTTTACAAGGGTATAATCATTTGGATTTTTAAACATTTAAGGAATATTTTATGTCATACCAAATATCCAATAAAATGTCCATATTTATATATGTGTACACTAGGTACGAAATAATACCAAACAATTTCATTATTTATTTATAATTTCAATCTTTTTTAGTCTTTTTATACCTAATGTGACTAAATTGTGGTTCTTTTAATTTGATACTGCAAAATGTACTAAAGATAAATGTTTTCCACCTAAGGTGGACATATAATCATCCACATATTCAACCTAATTTTCCTCATTGTAAATATAAAATTTTAGTATCCCCTATTAATTGTTCTAAATAGAGCCTCCTGGATCATGGTACACTAATGGGGGTGAAGTGAATATGTGTTCAATGATAAATGAAAAACTATTTTCCAACTTCATAAATAAAATAATAATATTTTTCATTATCAATCACATATTATAAAGTAAAACATGTATAATCCAATTTTTTTACAATGTTCACTAGCTGATGTTAATGGATAATACTAATCATGATATGGGTGACATCACATAACACATAGTATTCTTCCTATTATAAATTTTAAACAATCAAATATATGAGAAATACTTAGCCCTTTTTCAAATATATGTCTCATTAAATTATGTGCCTCTCACTAAATTCATAAATATATGAATATGAAGGAGATCCCAAATCATAAGAAATAAAATTGATTTGAATTTGAATTTATTTAACAAATAATAATTATTCTTCCTCAAAGTTACTAAAAGAAAAAAATTCCCATAAATGTTTTCTTCTTCTTTATAGTGACTCTATCTATCAATTATTGACTATTTAAAAATCATACAATCATTTCCTCATATTCAATATACTCTGACAATAGTTTCTATTTATATATATTGTGATCTTCTATATATTTTTAATAACAAAATTAATCTTATTACTACTTGTTATATTTTACTAATCACATTAAAATTTCATTTAGAAATGTAATAAGGATAATTGAGTGTGTAGAGGATGTGTTGATTGATTAATTATAAACTATTCCATTTTGAATATAATTCCATTAAATTACCTATTTTTGTGTATGATCTCCTATTAATAAACTAAATCATAATTAATGATAAATCTATACAAAAAAGACCTCAAAAAAATATTATATTTACAAGATTCATCATCTATTATAAGATTTTAATCATTAGTTATCATCTTATATTTTAATGAGTCTCATGTAATTTTTATATTTCAACATCTAATGAATAATAATAAAAAGGGAATAAAATTGAATACATTATAAAATATGTTTATTAATAATCAATTAATTATTCTACATAATTTTAAAGAGTGTATATTCTAAATACACTATAAAAAAGGATATTATATAAGTTAGAATATCATAATGATTGATATCCATCTTATAACATAAGTGTTATTTTCCCCACAATGAATTTTTGAAATGAAATATATATGAAATACAATTTATTTTGTGATGAATTTGAAAACATCCAAGTATTATTTTAATGAAAATTATTACATTTAGATGGTAATGTTTTAGTGTCCAAAAACCATTGGGATTTTATGAGGCCCTGATTTTTTAGCAGGGATTTAAGGGTCATTTTCCATTTCAAAATTTGAATTCTTTCTATCATTGTCACTTGAATGATCCCATGATAATTTTTTCATTCATGCTATCTATATGATCCCTTGGAAAGTATGTTTATTACTTAACATGAACAATTAGATCTTTTTTGAGTTTAGTTGGTTCTTTAATGGTTTCAGTTGTTCTCTTCATACACTTAGTTGGTTACTTCATGTTGTCGGTAAGCTACTTATTTATGTAGGTTGGTTCCTTCATAAGGTTAGTTACTCCACATGCAACACTTAATATTAATGAAACCGTAACATATTTCGATAATATATATACTATTGTTTATAACCATTAAAAACCTAGTGGTTTAATTAATGGGAATTAATAGGATTATTCTCTTTATTAATTATTTTTATATATAAAGTAATACTATAATAATTATGAATTAAATTCAATTAATTTTCATGAAATGACTAATAATATCTTTTCTTATATGGAAAAGTATATTTCTAAAATAATCATTTTCTATGATATAAATTTCTATATAATGAAAAATATGATTAATGATTATAATATTTTTGAAATTAATAAATTGTTAACACCAATTTAGTTTATAAATTACATCAAATAATAATTATAATAGGTAATAATTCGAAATTTCATTTTTTAATACAAATGGGTTTTCAATATATTTTATTATTTTTTAAATTTAAATTAAAAAAAACATGGAATTTTAAATGAATAAATTAAATACATTTTTCTGAAGTCCTCAAATAATTATTTATTTAATATAAATTGTATTTTTCTTTCTAGAAAAAATGTTTTTGTTAAAAACACGGAATCTATTAAACTAGAAATTTTTCTGAAATTATAACTTAATATGAATTTCCAATTAATTTATAGATCCTTTTATTTAATAAAATATTAAATTTCTGAATAAAATGATTCATTTTAAAATATTCTTCACACTTATAAATGCAATAGAAAAAATTTCTATAACTAATTATATTATTTCATCAATAAAAAACTACTATTATACTTTTTTTAACCATGGTTTTTAAGGGATATTTGATTATTCTTTTCAATTTAATCCTCATATACTTTTTTATAATAATTAAATTTATTTCAATAAAATCTATATCAATTATACATTTATCTTTTTTAATAATGTAAATCATAAAAATGTTTTTTTCCAAAAAAATGATTAAAAATGTCAATGTTTTTATTTAAAAATAACATTTTAAAACATTTACATAATCCATTTGATAATATGATTTTAAAAATTTAAATAATATATTTCTAAATTGTAAATATGATAAACATCGATTTTTTTTTTTGAATTAATTACTATTTATAAACTGTGTTTGTTCTAGTTTAAATTGCATAAAATTGTAAAAATATTCCTTTAATTTAGTTTATGTCATTATTTACACCTAGGATATTTTTTTCAAGATGCTTTTCAATTTTGAATCCTTGGGACCCTAAAATGAAAATTTCAATATATAAAAAATAATGTAGTTTCCAAAAGATCACTTACACTAACAAACAAAAACTCACCACTTATACACATTAATGATACAAAAAATCTTAATATTAATCCATAAAAAACTAGCATTTTTATATCCCTAGAACTATATCCTGTGAACATAGTCCCTTGGTCACACATTGTTATCTTGATCACATAAAGTTAAAGATATGTCCATGGAAAATTGAATACCACAACATTGGTATTATCAACAACATAGGTATCTTCATAATTATCATATTCAAAATTTAATATATTCATAGTAATATAATAAGATTAAAATATGTTATATATAAAATTTTAATATATTATGGTTATTTCCATAATTTATTCTTACACCTGATATATAAAAGAATGTTTTTTTCATTTTTGTGTTGTGTATACTACCACCTCCACAATGTAACATGTGTCATTTTCTTAAACATCCTTGGATAGATTTGTAAAAGTATGGTATTAAATTATAATTAATATTTTTATTATATAAGTATATTTTTTTCTCTGAGAAATTATTATAAACTACTAAGGATATGATCACGAAAGAGAATCCTTAAATTAAATATTTAAAATAATAATACTAGAAGAATAACCTTCTCTAAAATTTGTGTAGTGTCTTCTTATCTGTTATTTTTTCTTCTATATGTTTAATATTATAATATATCACATTATTAAAAATTAAATAATATCATTATTCTTATATTATAATTATTATACAAAAAAACCATAAAAAATTCATTTATTAAATCCGAGTATGTTCACGTATAGGTAGTTCTATCCTGCTAATTGAACGGTTCTATGAATTTTTATAATAAAATAATTTAGTAACATGTTTAGTGAAATTATATGATATAAATTTTTAAATATTTTTTTATTTTAAGTAATACTATATCAAAATTTCATTCATTTATTTATAAAACAGTCTTTTAATTTTAACAACCCCCAAAACTTTATTCTTATCAATTTTATCATCAATTAGGGGGAATAAGATACTCATGAAATGATTTCAAAAATTCATAAATGATCATTACTCATCCACAGTGGAAAAATTATTCACCGAGTAATGAAAATCTATATAAAATAAATAAATATGGGCCTCAAAATTATGAAACCAGTACAAATGATCAAAACTATAATCACCATATTTGTAATATTGGTAGCATTCATATGAATAATGAATGTTTATGAAGATTATAAATGAAAAATTAAATGGGTAATGTTATGAGTTATTTTTATAATAAGGATATGTTATTGATACATTATGTTAAAGTACAAGTGTAGATTTCTGTGTAAGAGGTAACAATATTCATCTTAAATTATTTTCTTTGAGACATGATAGGTATTATTAAACAAATTTTATTTTTCTGAGTATATCCTTAATATACTATATATATTATCATGAATTATCATGGGAAAATCTATAATATGTTTAATTATAGTCCCACTATTTTAAGGGGTTTTATTAATGTTTTACTCAAGATGCATGGGTATTCATTGTCTCAATTCTCGTTCATTAAGGAATAATACATTTTGTGCCACATTCATTCATTGAATGATGTATTCACTACCCATGGATACATTTAAATTATACTCCTATTTTTTATAGTATTTTAGTAATGACTAGAAATGTAATAAATTAAATTTCACCTTGTATTTTAATTAAATATACTAATTTGTATAATGGTTAAAGAAAATAAATGAACTTATATTGTTTCATTATATCCTCTCAATTTTAAAAGACTGTTAAAAATCATTAATATTGATATTAAATCCATTAAATAGTGATCATATGATTAATATAAATAATGGGTTTTAATAAATCCAATTGGCACAGAAAAGTGAAGTGATAACACTAACCCAAAATTATGTACCCTATGAAGACCATTTATCATAGCTTCCAATGGAGATTGTATCTATGGGATTTTACCTTGAAAAAAACCAATCTATGCTCTAATAATTTAATAACGATTGAAACCATTTATTGGAAATGTTCTAGCCCATTGAGATCACATCCCAAACCATGTACGTTGAACCACTCCTAAATGGCTCACCATCACAAACCTTACTCTAAAGAAGTTTTCTCCTGTATTAAACTAATATGAATAAGGACCCTAGATGTATTATTATTTACATTAATTAACATATTTCTACCCTATTACTGTTACATTATAACTATTTTTCATTTTAATTCAATAAAACACAAATAGTATTTTTGGGTGTAATTCAAATTCAATTAAAGAATGTTTTTGATTTATTAAAAAATTTTCTAAATAAATAATATTTTAAAAAAATATGATTAGTAAATAATTTTTATTAAATATAAATGATCATATAATTTTTAAGAATTCAAATGCAAGTTTCACAAGGGTTCAAAAATTGTTATTGTTAAAACAAAATATTTCATTATAAAATTTCATTCTTATTTTAAAAGTAAAAATACAAATATTTATAAAACTATTTATATAAAAGGAATATTATTTTGGAATCAAAACTTTGAAGTTATACAAAGGGTAAATTTTCATAGTTTTCTGGGATAATAAATTCTTCGGGTAAATATCAAAAACAGTATATGTAAATGGTGTGTATTATGACATCATAATGGCCCAAAATTGAATTAAAAATTACTATAAAGGGTTTACACAACCAAATATTTGTTGTACCTTTAAATTATTCTTATTTTATGTCAATTTGTTTAATTTTATAAATCATTTTGAATCCTAAAAAACCATTAATATATTTAATTTTTTAAAATCATTTCTATATGATTATGACTCACTTCCACATATGAAATTGTATTATTTTATTAAGTTAGACCCTTTACCATATAAAATAATTAAAACCAGTCCCATTTTCTATAGACCATGGTGAAATATCATGGGATGGTTTTTTTTGTTGTAATTTTAGTAAATATAGTTCAAAACATATGTTTGAGAAATAATTAAAAAATAAACACTCATTTAATGTATAAAACCACCAAAGATACCATTTCTATTCACTAATAATCATTTTATCATGTCTTTAATATTACCTTACCTCTATATATTACTCCATAGGTTCCCCCAAGATCTTAATAAGAAGCTGTCATGTATTTGGATTCAGAAACTCAAGTAAGGGATCCTCACATTCTCTTCCTTATTCATGTTTTTTTTACTATCTTATGTCTTAAATTTATAATTAATAAATGGGGGATCTTTCTATACATGTCCTTATTAAATCCCATTTTATAACCAGGTTATTAGAGACACATTTCTCTCTCATCACCACATTTTATGAATTTTATGTGATTTCATTATGCTTCCGAAATTTCCCAGTAATTTTCCTTGCCAAAAAAATTGGGAATTGAATATCATACCAATTTATTATATATGGTTTTAAACATTATGAACTTATACAAATTTTAATTGGGAATAAAAAGTATTTCTTCCACACTTTTTATCGTGGAATATAATATAGCGATGAATGAATCATTGTTTTATGATCTATGTGGAACACATAAGAATGAGAATGAAATGAATGTGATGGTTGCGCCTATGATTATTTTGGTTCAAATGCTTTGGGTAATGTTCAGTCTGATAAAATATTATGTTTTTACAAAGAGTGAACCTTAATCATTTATGGGATTTTTTCAAACATGATATATTTTCAGTAATCAATGACATATATTTATGATGTATTGTTTTAAGTCAGTACCACATTTCCCTGGATTCCATTATGATTGTCTTGTCATATAATGTTTCATTCTACATAATAACGATTATTTCTCCTTATGATAGTCCGATTACTTAACATATATTATTATTTTCATTTATTACATGTTTTTTTTATTTCAATGCTTTAAATATCAAGCCTTTCTTATGTATATTCCCAGGTTATCCCATGATGTGTATCATTAGGTGGAACATTATGATCTTGTTGTATAAATTTTCAGTAAAGATGATGTATTCCCCAATTTAATTTGTTATGTAATGTGACTAATTTCAAAGACATTATAATTTTTGATCATCAATTTATTATTAAATGTAATATTATGTAATAAATCATGAGTTAATATGAAATAAAGAGTTTGGTATTTGTAGTTAGAATAAAAAATGTTTAGTTGTTTTTTTGTTTAAACATAGAAAAATATATATAATCCCTTCAGGATAATACTAATTATAAAAAGACATCTATAAATTTGTTAAGTTTAGATTAATTTGTTTATAAAAAAAACACCCCTGTCAGGATAATACAAGTGGATGTGCTTTTGTCACAGATGAACTTAGTGGAAAAATACAAAACACAACATTGAGTTAGACTTGACTGGTAACTAGGGCACAAAAATGGCCCTTACTACACACCTGGTTTGACAATATTAGGTGATACAATTTGTTAAATTCATAATATTAATAAAAATCATTAATAATATAAAAAAATACTCAAAAGAATATATGATAGGAAATAGATCATGCATCACATTGATTAAATCATAGAAATTTAAAAGATAAGGAATTATATATAATTTATAGGTTATCACTTTAAGACATTGTATTAATTATAATGTTTTAAATAAGTTAAAAATACTTATACAAAATTTTCCTTTTATTGTATCCAATGGCTGAAAATTAGAGGAATTAGGTAAATTATAAACGCAACAGGCAATGTTATAACTACCCTAATGAAATTCCCAACCTAATGGGAGTAGGAATTGAATAATTTATAATGATAAAATTTCATATGACTCAGATTAAGAATAGAAAATATATCCTATAGATCACCAAAATTACCCTAAGAAATAGAAATCTATAATTGATACATTTATATTATAATGGCATTAAACATTCAATGGATCATATTATCCCTTATCCAAGGAACAATGGATCAAGTCAATTGATAAGATATTCTTCATCCTTCAATGTATTATGTATTAGAAGGTTCTATTGGATAATTATCATATAGAGGGTGATGTTGATATATTGAAGACATTAGCAATAATACGAATCCCGAGGAATTGATCAAAGAAATTGGGTTGAAGGAATTCCAATAAATGTTTTCAGAAAAACCTTTTCCTCGCACTATCTTCCTTAAAATGTAAGTGATTTCCATTCCCTCAAGAAATAATTTGAAGAATCAATCAGGTAATATTAGTAAAACATCACAAAAAATGTGGGGTACAACATTTTCATTTTCAATTCCCCCAAACTCATGGATAACTGTTTATTTGGTGGGATAAAATCTAAACTTCGAAAGAACCTAGTGATTAGTTCCTTTGATAGGTATGAGGAAATTTTCTAATGTTCCATCAATTTCCAGATAGGGAAAATACAAGGCAATATATTGGATAAATATTTCATTGCAAGAACATTTCAACATCCCACTTGTAAAAGGTGTAGAAATAATCACCTTAGAAAATTTCTAGGGGGATAAGGAAATGCTTTAGGTGTAGAAAGGATGGGAACCAAGCTAGCGATTATCTACTGGTGAAACCCACTAATGTTTTGGAGGATATGAATGCTTCAATCTTCCCTCAATTCAATTTTTATTTCTCCAACTATAAGGAACTTCTGAACAACTCAAACCAATGCACTAATACAAGGGTTATCAGAGACAACCAAAAACCTCTAAAATAGAAAGGGTGATATCTTTCAATCCTAATTACTCTAGTAGATCTATAAAATGAAGTAGTGAAAGGTATGCTGGTTATAAATTCATAAATAGTGAACATAATTTTTTATTTTGGTTCTATGAATTCATTCATATTAATAACTTCTATTATAACTATTAAAAAATACCGCAAAGCATGGGAGTGTACTTGTCATTGAAAATAGTGAATGGGAAAATTATTGCATCCCCAGCATATAAAACCCCTATCAAAATTTGCTAGATGATAATCCCAGAGATCCTTATCATACATTCCATAGTAGAATTTGATGCAATTCATGGTATTTACTAGCATTCCCTATATAAAGTGAACATAAATATCCATCAAAAGGAAATCAATCCCCGTATTGTGAATCGACCCTCAATTATGTACAAGTTTAAGGATGATGACCATTCTTATTTAGAAATAACATCTCAATAATGGATATTATTTCTCTACTTGAAATCATATTTACCTCTAATGAATGATTATAAGGAAAAGGTAATCCTTGAAGTCATTCACATTGTAAGGGAATCCATTGATGTCTTTCCCAAGGAATTTTCAAGTCTTCCTCGATGAGAAGTTTAAATTTATATCAATCACATACTAAGGTAATTACCATTATCTATGAATCTATATAAATTGATTTTTGTGGAACATGAGAAGATGATGAAACATAAATAGGAGAATCTAGATAAAGGGCTCAGAATATGATGTTCTTCAACTTGTTGTGAACCTTCCTCTTCATAAAGATGAAGAATGGGTATATTCACCATGGAATTGAATATCATGAGAACAACCCAAACTAGATAAAGATTAAGCATCATCATCCATTGGTCAGTGACTTCATATATCACGTACGTGGGGCACTATACTTCTCCAAAGTGGATCTACGATGGATATATTTCAATGTTAGGGTAAATATTTAGGATATCCCCATGATTTATTTTCATATAAGATATAGGAACTATGAGTTAATAGTAATTCCATTCAGACTCCTTAATTATCACTAAATAATTATAGAAATGATGAATAGAGTCCTTAAGGAATACCTTTATGAATTTATTATAAAATATATATACTATATTCTAATATACTCCAAAAGTAACAAGGAGCATGAAGAGCATATAATCACTATTCTTAATGCCTTTTAAAGTAAATTATTTATGAAATATATAGAAATTGTGAGTTAATGTTGGAGGAATACTCATTCTCGGGGAACTTCATTACATGAATTGGGATATTTGATGACCATTCAAAAATAGAATCATCTAAAGGATCGATGAGGAAAATATCTAAGACAGACATTCATAGTTACATTTGATTATCTAGGTACTATCATGAATTTGTGTGAAAATTCTCACAATTGTCAAACCCTATAACCATGATAATGTAGAAGGTAGTCATGTGGTCATTTAATTATGAATGTGATGATAGAATCATGGAGTTGAAAATGAGGCTCATCACTACACTTAATACAACTCAAAAATTGGATAATATATTGTGGTATATAGTGTTTCTTAAAAAACGGGTTTGGGCTATGCATTAATGAAATATAACAAATTGATAGATTGTGCTTCAAAGAAGTTGATTTTTAACTAACAGAACTAACCAATGCATTTTTTTGGCATTAGCTGCAGTGATCGTTGCTTGGAAAATATGGAAGAATTACCTCTTTGGAGAGATGTTTTAGATATATATAGATCCCAAGATCTGCAAATATATATTCACACAGAAAGATTTTAAATTGATCCATTAATTATAGTTATAGTATATCAAGGACTATGACTGCTCAATCCACTACCATCCTGGTATATAAAATAAAGTGTAATATTCTCTATGTAGAACAGATCTATCACTTCTATCATTGGTGAGAATTGAGAGGGATCTTATCTTCTTATAGTTGAATGGGATAGACATGAGAATAATAAAGGAAGGAACATAATCAATCCTTTCACAAATGATTTCACAAGTTTATCTTTTAGAAAAGTCAAAGGATGCATACATATATGTTGTGAAAATTTCGAAAAAGGTGGAAGCTATTAAAAAAGAGAAATCCTCATAGTTAAAAAATGATTAGGAAGGATTATTAATATTTGGGTCACTACTATGTATACCATATAATAAATAAATAAATATATATATAGATTATGAATGATGAACATAGATCAACCTTTTTCTATTCACCTAGAAAGAACAAATATGTTTCAACATATTTAATAGAACTATTGGTCAGAAAATATGTTGAAGGAGATAATTGAATATACATAAAAATGGATGATATGTTAATAATTTATGGCTGAATGTAAATCATCTAAGAGGATGATGAAACTATTACCCATGGAAACATGGAAATAGAAAAACACCCCCATAGTATATTTCCCCAAACATTCAAAGGAATCTAGAGGAAATAATATTGTAGGAGTTGTTTTTTATCATCTTACAATGAATAATCATTTTATCAAAATTTTATAGGACTTATAAATTGACTAACATGCATAGATATACATCAATGAAGCGGTTAGGATGCATGGAGTATCACTATTTATTTTATCTGATCCATATCAGTGTTTTATCCACATGTTCTGGAAAATTATCCAAAATACTCAATATACTAAATTGAACATCAGTATGGCCTATTATCCTCAATCTATTGTCAATTATGAGAAGACTATTCTAACATTGGAAGACATGGGGAGATCATGGTATATGGACATGAAAGGAGGATCTGACCAACAATTTCCTGTAGTTGAGTTCACATACTACAACAGTTTCCACTCAAGATTCCAAATGGATCCCTATAAATCCATTTTATGGTAATAGGTGCATAACATTTTCATCCCAGGATGATGTTTTGGAATGAAAATTTATAAGACCTCAAATGGTTGAGAAAATGATGTAAATGGTTTTGTCTATTCTGTATCAGATCATGGATTCTCAGAGTTCATAGAAAAGCTATGTATATAATCATTGATGACACATCGATTTCGATGATGGAGACATGGTATTCCTCCACATATCTCAATAGAATAATGTGATGATATTTTTGATTAATGGAAACCTTAGTTCAAGATACAATGACCCCATTGATATCCTTGATTGCATCGGAGTAGTGGCTTATCGACAGGCACTCCCACCTATCCAATCTCATGTATATGATGTATTCAATGTATCCCTCTTTAAGAAGTAAATACCAAACCCATAACATGTACTCAATCCAACGGTGGTACCATTTGAAATTCATCATTCCTATTATGATCATCTGGTGAAAATCCATGATCATAGATACATTGTTCTGTGGGATAGGACAATGCTCTTTGTCAATGTTCTGTAGAGAATCCAAATGTTTAAAGAAGCAACATCAGAACTGGAAGAGGTGATAAAATAGAGTTACCCTCAATTATTTTGGTGAGGAAAATGAAAATTTCAAGGGAGAAATTTTTGTGCAGGGGGGATGATTGTAATGACCCAAAAAGTGACAAATAAAATTTCCCCTTCTATTTTAATTGATTAACTTTTATGTATTATGGTTATAGAAAACACATGAGTTTACATGGTTTTATTATATAATATATTATTTAAAATACCATTAAATATCCTTACCATTGATAATATAGTCATTGAAAAATGTTCATTTTATTATTATAATTAAAGGGTTTTAAAAAATTAAATTGATACATAAAAATTGATGAACTCAAATAGTAGGATCATACACTATCAAGACCATTTTTTAGAGAATCTGAGGGATATTGAATATTTTAGAATTTTCCTTTATGAATCCAAAGATTAGATCCAACTAATTAAGCATGGGAGAAACCATTTAGAATTTAATCTCATTGAAATCATGGACCAAACCATATACATCGAACCACACCATGGTTGTATCACTATTTCACAACATACTCATACTGATTTTGTTGGTGTATTAATGGGATATGTATCGATAACCTAATAGTATGTGTTTGTAATTTATTGAACTTATTTTCATCTAATCATTTTTACTTTTAATTGCTTTTAAAAAAAAAATAAAACATATATTGTATTTTTGGATAATATTAAAATTCAATTAATGAATTTATTTGGATAAATTTATAGTTTTTTGAATAATTAATATTATAAAAAATTATTATTATAATATAATTTTTATCAAATATAATTTATCATATAAGCTTTATGAATTCAAATATAATTTTTATAAGGGTTCAAAAATTGTATTGTAAAATACCCCCAAAATTTATCAGTATATATTGAATCATATTTTAAATGGTAAAATACAAATATTTATACAATTATTTATTTAAAATAATAATTATTTTTTTAGTCATGACATTAAAATTATTTACATATCAATTTTTTATAATTTTATGAGACATTTAAATTTTTCTATAAAAATGAAATATAGTATAAAATACAATGTCTGTAATGAAATCATAATGACCCATAAGTGATATAATAAATACAATAAATGGTATCCATGTATGATTATATTTTATCCTAAAAAATATTGTGATTTTACGTTTATTTGGTTATTTTTATTAATCCATTTTAAATACCCCAAATCCATTAAGATATTTTATGTTCTAAAAATAATTTTGTTATGAGTATGAATCAATTCTATATAATAAAGGGTAATTATTTTGTTAATTTCGGACCTTTAACATATATAATAATGATATCCACTCCCATTTGATATATACCATGGGATTGTTTGTGGTTTTGGTTATTTTATTCTATAGATTCCAAAACTTACGTTTAAGAAATAATAATGAAATCACAACACATTTCCTATATAAACTGACACATGATATCATTTATCATTATTAAAAATCATTTCATGACATTCATACTCTTCCCTCTCATCCCTAGAGTCCACCTAATATGCAACTAGGCTTTGACGAAGCTCTTCCAAATCATTTAGAATCACACACTCAATGGCTCCTCCCCATCTCTTATTTATTCAAGATTCATTATTATGTTGTGCCTTCTATTTCAAATTCATAATTTTTTTATATGTATGTATATGTCCCTATTAATTCCTATTATATGTTAGAAAATTTTATACCCATTTTTATGTCATCAACAAATTTTATGAATTTTTATGTGGCGATGTTATGCTTTTGAAATTTCACTACAATATTCCATGCCAAAATAATTGTGTAGTGAATACTATACCCATTTCCTATCACAGGTGTTCATTTTTATACACATTTACTTATTGGAATTTGGAAATACATGTATTTATTCTACAATCCTTGAACATAGAATAAAATAAGACGATTAATGACTCAATGTTGTATGATCTATTTGGAACTCTTAAGTATGAGAATGAAATGAATGTGAGGGGTGATCCCAAAATTATATAGTGGAAAAATGAATTCATAAATCCTTAGTGTAATGAGATGTTATGTTAGGAATGTGAGTTTAACTATTTCCTTTATGTGAATGTTTTCATCAAGATGTCTTGTTAGTCATTCTAGACCACTGTTTATGATGTAGTGTTTTATGTGGTTTCCACATTTTTCACATTTTCATTATGATAATAATGCAATATCATGTCTCATTGTTCGTGATTATGATTATATCTATCTTGGATAATCCAACTATCTAACATGTAATATCATCTTAGTCTCATTCCATGTTTATTTCTTATCAAGGATATAAATATCAAACCATTCTTATGAATGTCCCCAAGAAATCATATGTCATTTTATGTTTGATGGAATATTATGATCATGTTATGGAATGTTTCAATAAATCTTATATATTCCCCATTTTAAGTTGTTATGTAATATAACTATTTCATTAAGAAACAAGAATTATTAATATTTTACGTTATATTATGTTTAATATTTTGTAATATGTCATGTATTAAGGTGAATTGAAGATAATAGTTATAATAATTTTCTATCAAAAAAAATTTCCCTTATTCAAGTGGATATTGGGGGCCATTCCAGTACTTTTTTTCCATGGAAATACACTCATCCTGATAGAAGTGACCCCGGTCCTCCAACATCGTTCAGGTGAAGGGGTGGAAGATTTTCATGTTCCTCCTACTAAGGATCAACCTTTCTCCTCTTCCCCTCTCCTATTTACAATTTATACTCTGCATTTACAATCAATTTATCATTCACTAAAGGATTTATAGTACTTTGATGGCTCACACATGATCTATCTTTCTTGTTCAAAAATAAAAAAACAATTAAGCCTTTTATATCATACATTGATGGATCGATTTCACCCCCATCGACCATCAGTTTCTTATTTTTAAAAGATCATCTTGGATTACGAGGTTTTTCAAGGTCATGTGATTGTGGGTATCTTTGAAATGATTCATTTCATTATCTATATTTTTTCATCAAAGGACTTGATCAGACCTTGTGTAGTCCAATGTGACATTATAATGGGAATCATATATTTCAATTCTATTGTTAAAATCAACATTATATGATTTGATATTCTCTTTTAAATTAATTGTGGGTACGTTTCACATGACTTATATTACTCTTTTAAAACCCATCAATCATTCACGTGATTTGGAATTTCAACCGGTGTTTCTTTTTTTCGGATAGAAATACATATTTCTTTTCATCCAATATTCCCCACCATATTTATGTTTTTGTTGTTGTATTCAGCACACTAGTGTATTGGATTTGGATAGAAGTTGGGGAAGAGATTCATTGTTTATATCTAGTTTTTCTTCAATCATGGTCATATTATTGTTAATCCTATATAGAAATGGGTCGTATTCCCTTGAATTTTCATTGATAAAGGAATGAAGGACTTATAGGCCTTACGTCGTTGGCCAAAATTTTTCCTGGTAAAGATGCAGTCATACCCATAATAATGGGAAAAAGAGGGAGATATTGGTTTGTGTATGGAAAATTTTATACAAAATACCAAATTTATGGGGATACATAGATGAAGGTTATATATATCTTCAACTAATTAAAAAAGTGTTTTTGACCCCAAGACAACTGTGAAAACTCCTACATGGCCAAGGATATCTGGGGATTTGACTTATGTAGTCCATTAACACTATTCATCCTTTTATACATGATTCATGCGATCTAGAAATGTGGATTAACCTTGATGGGTGAGACACGAGACATGTGAGGTTGTTTCAAAGGGATTTATTGGCCAGGATAATCCTTTTCTGAGTGTATATTTCAAGATGAAGGTTACAAAAGTTCCACCTTATGTTAGAGCATGTATAATTTTAATATGAGTAATCATTTTGGTGGTCTAGTTTCAGAATTTCAGGTCATGGACTAAGGTGATCTTTTTGTTTCATTGGATGATGGGAAAGCTTAGTCTGGAAATGAGTTAGGTAATGAAAAGTATGGTAATTTTTGTGATAAAATTGTAGGGGGGATATCTTGGTAGAGGGATACAATGAATAAGAAGGAATAAAGGGAGAAAGTATTGTAGGTACTCCAGTAGATGAATCATATCCTAGTGGAATAAATATAAAGGATTGAAGGACTGATCATTCATTCCCAAACCAATTTATATAAGAGATAAATCAATATATAGGGTCATGGAAATAAAATGTGTCTATGTTTCTAAAGTATAGGTACCCTAAGGTGGTGTTTCGATGAAAAAAATGATCTCTAGTGGGGTGACCAGATTCCCTAATATGATACAAGGATGCTTGGTGGTGGAGGATCCTTCTAACAGTGATAAATCTGATAGACTAGCGGATTAGAATCAAGAAGAAGTTAAGGAGTATTCTCTTAATAGGTCATATGGGGATCATTTCAATCATTAGTTAGAAGAAATTATTGAGAACTTGTTTTTGATTAAAGCCCTGATAGAGGTTGCATATCAGATGTTTGAGATATTTTTTATGGTGGACACAAATAATGATCAATGAGAATGGATAAACAAGCATAAACATATTCTGAAAATAGTATTCAAGAATGGATGACTTTCTCCGATTATTTCATTCAAATGTTAGAAAAAATGTATTGTTGGATCGACGACATGATCAAGGACAACCATGATATGAAGGTGGAACGTCCTTAATGGAAATTATATAGGTATGTGAGTACTAAAAGCCTCATGAATGATTTAAATGGTGTTTTTATTTCTAATAGATTTTGGATTTTTGTGGTTTGGCTTTTGAGATTCTCACTTTATGATTAAAAGTGTGTGAATGTAATAAAAATTTAATTTCCAGTGTGGGAATTAAATCATTTTTCCTCAGTAGCAAGATATTTTGGACACTAAAGATGCATTCCCTAATTTATGGTTATTATCTTCAACCAATATTACATAATTTGGGTAAAATATACAATTTTATTATGTTATATAGTATCAATCCATTATTTATTGGGGGATATACATTACTACCACATAAATTTTTTTACAAAAACTCCTCACTTATTGGGAGATGTTATCTTAAAACCACCCACATTAATTCTATTGATGAATTATTATCATGTTATTCCATCATTTACTTATCTATATTCACATTAAACTATATGTATTGAATATCACATTTTAACTAACATTGATTGGAATTACTTCACCTATAAATTATGATATTCAATTTACAAAGGGAAAAGTAATGGAAAACTTTATATTTTTATCCCGATATGGATGATTATTTTCATGTTAAAATTTTAATATTTGAGCTAATAACATCATTTAATATGTA
The DNA here is from genome assembly GCA_963277665.1 of Viscum album. Classification (NCBI taxonomy): domain Eukaryota; kingdom Viridiplantae; phylum Streptophyta; class Magnoliopsida; order Santalales; family Viscaceae; genus Viscum; species Viscum album. The sequence continues at coordinate 2,109,266,094 of OY728119.1, read as the reverse complement.
GTTGATGATGCTGTTATCCATTTTAGTGACATGGGGGAAATTATTAGCATTATTTATGATTATTGACTACTAAAAATGCTTGATTATGTATTATATTTATATAGTTCTCAAAATATTGATAGATATGTTTTCTTAATTATGAGGTTATGTTTTTAATGGCATGACATGTCTTGATAGATCACATGTTTAATTTATTGGACATCATTATTTTTTATGTGGGGCATATTATTATATATCCCTTCAATGAATTGAATTTTTTAATGATATAAAATATTTTTGGTTATTTAGATCATGCCTTCTGAATTCAAAAAATAAATTGACTATGATTGTAACATCCCAAGTAATTAATGAAAAATAGATATTTTTATCTATGTCTATTAATGAATTATATAGTGTTTTAGAGGCTTAAAATTAAAATAAATACAATCTTATGCATGGAATACACTAATGTTCTTAAAAGATTGTTTTACTGCCTTTTGATGGAAAACCCTTTTTAAATCAAAATTTTGACAATTTTATAATCTATATTTGTAAAAATAAACATATTAATTTTTATTGGGACATTTAAATTTACATTGGATAAATTTTTGGTATTTTTCTGACAATGTTCATTTTTTAATGAATAGTGAAAAAATACTGCATTTTACATCAAAACTGCTTTTTCATTTAATTTAATTATATGGAAAGATTATCCTTTTTATTGGTCTTAAAGTGTAATCTGAATATAGTTTTACCATTTAATCCAATGGTGGTCATTAGTATTAATTTCACTTTGGAATTGGTCATAAACTAATGCCAAACTTTTCATAGATATTGTTGCAAAAAACCCGCTATTTGTTTTGACAACGGGAATTATTTTTAAATAAATTATTTCAATTTATGTGTTTGGAATTTGGTAAAATGGATTACATATTTGGAATCAGAAGGTCCAAATTATGTAATTAAGACTCTTTTATTTTTGGACATTATGAATAGTAACGATGGTAATTATCTTTAATTATCTTGATTAATGAGTAATCAGGTAGTTAAAGATAATAAAATGATATCATAATAATACAAAAAGACCACAACATGTGTTCTAAGGCTACTGGTTGTCTCATGACCGACCATGGGATGCCTTGTTCCAAACTTCGGGGCCCCATGGAGTCACTTTTGTGAGAAAGTGACTTTTTATCTTTTTATTTTTAAAGAATGTTAAATGTGACAAAGAATGTATCACCTAAGTAAAATATTTTTAATTTTGTCTACATAAATGATCTTTTGTACTATAAATATTCATTTGAAATCTAAAACGATTTCATACATCATACTATTTTTTTCATAATTTTTAGACTTTAAATAAATTAAATTATTTTTGACATCATGATGATGCAACGATTACCTCATTAATAAAGGATTTAAACAAAATGAAATGATAATGTAAAATCTATGACCTAAACATGTCCAAAACCTATTGGATGGGTGTATTTATAACCCTTATCACCTTACCCTCGAATTATAACAATGTGGGACCTTTTGAATCTGAAAATCATTTTCAAATAAAGTAACATTTCTTTACTTTCCAAGAGTGCCCCTCCTCTCCTCTTATAAAAGGCCCCCACCTCTACCTCCTTACCCACACTCCCAAAGCCTTTGGATCGGCCAAACCCTTCCCATTTTGTCTCTCCACTTCCCTCTCTTACTCCTTAAAGCCTCACTTTGGGCATAAGTCTTCCCAAGGGAGCCTTTGAGCTCAAACCAAAGGGAGTTACCCGATTTTAAGGTAATGTCTTCACTTGAGTCCTTTTGTTTTATTTTGCTTCTCCAACCCCCCTAAACTCTTTTTATTCATTTATTTTGTGACGAATCCAGTATCTTAAATATACTAGTATGTTTTTATAAAAATTATTCGAGCTACCATTACACACACCTACATCTAATGGTTAAAGGACATACTGTTTCCGTGGATGGTGAATTTATGCCTCCCGAAACGATGATTGTTCAACATTCTTTTAACACCTTCAATGGTGGACATTAAGATGTCACTATATTTATATATGAAATACAATATTTTTATGTTTTCCTTAAGCTTATTTATTTTTCATTTTGGGCATACCTTTATGGTTTCCATTATGGGTAAACGTGATATCTTCATTTAAGGAAGTGCGGACTACCGCCCCCTCAAAGTGATTTGATTCGTTAAATACCATATGTGGGACGTATAAAGGATGGAACTATGATATTATATATGATATTATAGTGGAATTATAATATACCTTTATATCATTATGATTCCATTCTATAAAATACGAAATAGAAATGAATGTAGCGTTCATGTGTACGTACGGCTTACCGTCCCCATGAACGGTGCATTTCATTTCTTACCTCTAAATGATTATGTAATTTTATAAATGCATGTATATACTGGATATATATGATATATACATCATGATTATAATTCTGTATATAATGGATACATGAAAAACTTGTAATTATAAAGGGTTTATTTTTGACTCAAATACCAATGATCGTTAAAACGACCGTTATTAACTTAAATAATTACATAGTGTTCATGACATGGAAATAAGTGATATAAAAGGAATAATGAACTTGAAAAATGTTATTAAGAAAGTAGAAATTAACTCAAGTTTATTATTCAGGACATTAAAGAATGATCGAGTCAAGTCGGACCCGAGGTATGTGATTTCATCTCAATCTCCTTTCATTGAGGCATATTTTATTTTATACACAACCTTCTTTTATACGGTGTATAAATCCCTTTGAATTTTACGTTTATCCAAAAGGAATCTTTTTTATGAATCATTTTACTAAACGACAAAAGGGAATGTTTTTGTCGTACGTATGCGGCGACAACGACTTCTCCGCCACCGTGACCATTATTTGAGTTTCGGCTTCCTCTACAAGCCATACCTTTTTTTAAAAGAAAAATAAATACCATGTTTTACTTTTCTTTTATTTTGGTATTGAAAATGGTTTTCATAATGTTTTTATACCAATGTGTTGTATTTATATCTTGTGATTAAAAGGTGGAAATGTTATGTTTCCTTTATGCATGTTTTATGTGATACGATTATGTTGAGGTTCTTGGGAATTATTATGAAGACGAGTGGTTCCATGATAAACTAAGGGTGGGTGAGCCCGATATAGCTCTCCAATGCATTGGGTAATGCGAAGGAGTGAAACGTTAAGGTTTCTCTAAAGAGATTTAGGGAATATACTGTGATGGGTATTCCAAACGTAACCAAGATGGTTACTCCCTACGTAAGAATGTTATGAATGCTCAAGTTACCATTATGTCTTATGATTTCTATGATTTATTCATGATTTGATGAGGTATGTTAAAGTGATTTTGTTTTATGGGAAAATTATGATTTCATTCTTATGTATATATGTACCCATGTTTCCTTTCCATATTTTTATATCACTTACTGAGCTTTTTATGCTCATCCCATGTTTTTTGAAATGTTTTTCACAGGTCAAGGGAAAGGTACATGATATGATGATAGTGTCAAGGAAGTGTCAAGAAAGAATCCATGTTTTATTTTAAATATGTTTCCATTGATGGGAAAAATGAATACTATCATTTATGTAACCACTTTGTTTAAATGTGGAATGTAATGAATGTTTTATGATCTAATTCTCTAAAACTCTAAACCCGAAAAGATCCTCAATGTGTAATCTTGTAATAACTCAAGATTAAGTAAGGTTTAAGGCTGGGGCCTTATAATGATCTTAGCTACATGCAACATTTTATTGAACAAGGCCATAAAATATGTTTTATTATTATCAAAATTATGTATTAAATCAGTATTTATTTAGTATTATTGATACTAATGATTTAATTTATTTTAATGGATTTATCATTCTTCTAGTATAATGACTAATATTGATTCATTTTGTTTACCGATTTCATCTATAATATTTATGCCATGTTTATTCCGCGATTTCTTTACAGTTATGTTTTCCCTTTAGGAGTATTTTATCTCACCACATATTATATTTTAATTACCCATGATATATAAAATATTAGTATAAGTTATTGTTTTTTAATGATATCCTGTGAGGAAGAATTTATAGGGGAGTTGGTGAATCATCATTGTTCAAGTAGTTTGGTATATTTGATTGAAAAAATTGTATATTTTATATAATTAAGATGGGATTTATTATTTTATGACTTTTCCAAATTATCTAAATCTCAAAACCTCAAGATATATTTTATATCTATGAGACAGAATAATAATTAATTTTTTATTAATTATTCATGGTTATATCCATGGTTTTAGATATGGTAACAAAGAAAGTGTGTAATTTATTTATTTATGGAACCTTATCAGGTTGTGCAGGTCTCGAGTTCTATATAGTTTTTAGTCTTTTATTTCATTCCAATATTTAATATTATATCTTTATGTGGAAGCACATTGGGTCATGGGTTCAGTATAATTGATTCAAAAATTCATGTTTTTCAAAATTTCCCAATTTTTCCAGAATAACATGAACATTACATTTAATTTAAAATATGGAATAAATAATATACATACATGTTTTAAAATTAATTTTTATAAGGATTAAATAAATTATTTATATTAAATTATATACATGTTTTTAATGTTTTATGATATGTGTTTTAATTGAATATAATTTGAATGAAAATTGAAATGCCTGGTTACTAGTGTAAATATTCAAGGTTTTTTCATTATCTATATCATTCGACATAAAGTGAAGGATTTCATCCATTCAAGTATTTTTTTTATTTTCATTGAGTCTTAATTAACCTAATAAATTTTCTTCTGACATGGACTCATCTAACAATAACCTAATTCCTTATATATCAAGATTCATTTTGTGGTCAATAGCCAGGTTCCCTCTCTATTTGTCTGTTTCTTTTTTGTGTTTAAGGTAGATGGTTTTTTTTCATTTCATATTACATTGTTCTATAGTTGAATATCTAGATTTATCAAGCCCATTACATTAGAATATCTAGGTGGAAAAATAATATTCATTTTTCCTGTTTTTAGTGCATTATAATTTGGATGTTCTTATCTGGGTTGGGGATCATTATTTTACTCTTATTTTGGTCATCTATGAAATTATCATTTTTTCTTTCTAGTTAGGGCATGCTAAAGATTAACTAACTAATATAAGAAATTATATTAAATATAATTTGTTGGGAATGATAGTAATTTCTTTTTTCTATCTATATCCATGTTATTAACTTTGGGTTATTCTTGAAACATATAACCTATTACAACATTCATTTCATGGATACTATAAATTATGACCCTTTTAAATGAACTGGGAACCATTATGGTGTTAAAATCAACACTAATAAAAGGATAAAAATAGATATGCACCTAAGATACTCATTGAGTGTAAATTTTTAAACCTCCTAGAAATACTAAATCATGAGTTGAAAAATTATAATATCCACCCATCAAATGAAATCTAGAACTACCTAGATTGTAAATCTATTATTGTGAAATTTTTATTGTGTTTTTGTCGCCACTATGGTTTTTTGGATTTTGGTGGATTGTGAACAGGTGTTGGTGACCAGTTTCAGTGTCATATATATTTTGGGTCATGGATGTGAGGATGTTAATACGTTGTAGTTGTGATATAGTGGTGTTTCTATGTTGGTTTTTACAAAAGACTTCATGGGATATTGGGTGATAAATTAATAGAGTACTCTCACATAAATGGAATATGAAGTCAATAAATTTTAAATTGTAATGGCGTTGGATGGGTTTTAATAAGAGTATATTTTAATTCCCATGTGGTAACTAGTTCAATGAATTGAATAAAAATAAAAAAACTTGACGTAGATGTAAATTTAATGTAGGTGTTAGTTGCAATGTTTTTTCAAAAAATATGAAGTTAAATAGAATAATTTATTACTGGTGATAAAAAATGCTTGATTCTTGGACGGGAGTAAATCAATAATTTAAATAATTCAATGTGTGTGGTGAACTATTATTCGGTGTGGTTTTGTGTCAAATAGTAGTGGTAGTGATTGGTAATTATCAGTATGGAGTTGATGATAAGAACAATGTGCTAATTTTAGTCAAGGACTATTTACTCTATATTTATAATATTGGAATATATTTTATTATTACATTAATACACTCTCCACCTGAATCATATACTATGTACTGATATACTTATGTTTCTGGTACTATTTTCCCTAGAACTGAAATGGTGACAAATAGAAGGTTGATTACCCCCACTTCTTATCTCTTACTTTGGTAGTTATATGTGGGTGTGATACATATATTGGCCTACGTATTGACCAATGATTGAGTGTTTGGTGGTGATACCCAATGTGAATATGAAAATTTATATAGTGGTTTATATGTGTTGTAGGAGGAGGTAACGTGGTTTATTTCTTCAACATTAATAATGCCTTACTCCTCTGAATATATAGTTTTGGATGGATTTGTGATATTTTAAAAATTTAATGAGTAATGTGATTGATGGAATTAATACCCGCATAAGATGTTGGACCATACATGGTTTTGTGGAAGGTATGATTGTAACATAAACCACATCAGACATGACTGATACATGGTGATGGTAAATACTAGATGGGATGATAGCTCAATACATTTGATTTTGGATTGCGGTGGAAGAAATTTGGGGAATTTTATGTGAGGTTCCATTATTAATTATTTATTAATACTTCCTAAAATTATTATTTCTTTATTTTGTGGGTGATATATTGTGAGGTTGAGATAGATAGATGAAATTTCTATGTAATTATTGGTTCTACAACGTTTTCATTTGTGAGTTAATTTTTTTTAAATTTTCTTGCACCCAATAGGTATAGTCTTATTAAAGATACAAGTATTCTCACCATAAATTAATACATATATTATTATGGTTTCTAGTGTGGTTTTATTAACTTATTATAGAATTATTAGATTATAGTTCTGATATATTGTTAGATTTATTCTATAGAATTCCGTTTAATTTTATCTGGAAAATTTTATATGTGTCACTTTATTTCAAAATGGTTTGTTTTATTCTTTTATTTTATGTGATGGATTTTTTTTTGTGTTTCCCATCTTTTTTATCGAACCAATTTAGTTATTTTTCAGAAATCCTCACATCAGAATGTCTTATAACCATGGTGCTAATTGCTAACCAAGGCCCTACTAAAAGTCAAACCAGAGGGTAACTCATTCATTCTACTATCATCCGAGTGGGTGTACCAACATAGTGGGTTATGGGTTCTGATATATTATTATCTATTGTTTTGGTTTAGACATTGGATTTTTTTTATGTTAAGAAGTAGAGATGTATTCCTGGGAATTCTGGGGAAACATAGACTTGAAAACTTATTCTGTGATGTATCACATGATCCTGGATATGGGACAGGTTTTTAGGTCCCATTGTCATCCAATGTAATGAATTAAGGTTTAATAAACACCATTTGTAGGATAATTTTTATCATGGGGTAGAAAACTAGGAGACGCAAATTTATCATGGATATTTTTTTGGCGATTCAATTATGTATTATCAGAATTAAAATATGAATTTAATTATCTAATGTAGATAAATTCCTTACAATCAGACATAGTATTGCTTCTATCATGTATTTTTTAAGATAGATCCTAGAATATTTCCATGTATCATTCAAGATATAGAAGTTTAATAGGATAATCCTTTTGATATCCAGTGGATCTATCCAATAGAGAATAATGATATGTGGACTAGAAAAAAACATTCATCGCAATATCAAGGTTGGGAAAGTTTTGGGGATTTGTATTCAATCTATGGAAAATGTGTCATTAGAGGATGTTGATAATTTCATTAGTGTATTTTAAACTATAATTATTACTTGTAACCATTGTATTTTTTTTCTGATGTGAGTGGTGGATCAAAAGTATTGGGCTCTTTATCATGAAGAACCAAATACAATGGATGTTTTCATGGATGAATTCCACAATGATTTTCATCACAAGATCATGACATTGATGAAGAATGTTTTAATGAGTCTATAGATGGTCTCAATTTTGAATGGAATATAGATTAACTAAGTGATTTGGATTAGGTTTATGAACCTCATTCATTTTATTTCTGACCACCTTCCAAATGACTAGTCTACATCATGAAGTCTTATAGAGGCATTCCTTCCACTGATCATATATACAGTCAACTCATTTACTAATTAAATGTATCTTGTGGTGTGGAAGAAGGTATATGTGATGAATTAGAAACAGACATGTGTGGGAGTTACCCGATTTGGTGGAAAACATGGACTCTCGAGGAAAAGAGAATTAGGTGGATGACCAAAGATTACAGGGGATTAAACATTACAATTAATGGGCATCAAACCTCCGTAGTATATTTCACTCCACTTTGTGGATAGAGACTCATGTGTGTCAATAAGGTGGGATTAATTTTTTTTATTTTATACATATAGATTTTAGAGAAAGATCTATTCTCTATTCCTAAATATAATGGGTGGTTAAGATTGTGATTTTCAAGAACAGCTTCAGGTTCCCATATTTCTGTTTCAACATTAGAGGCCACCAACATTTATTCAAAAAATTAGGGGAGATAGAGACGATATTGGTTATCACCATGATTTTCCTTATCCTTAAGTATGTAGAATACATTGTGGTCTTAGGGCTCATTAGTATTGACTTATTTGATGAGGGACTGTATAGAATCATGTAATGTTGGTTCTAAATCTAGAGGGACAAGATTATTTTCAAGGTATGATCAATTTATCATCAAGCGTAGTTAATTGTTTTTATAATTCTTGATATTTAAAATATATTATTTCATAGGAAATATTGTGTTTAGTAGGGATGTAGGATTATAGGATTACCATAACTTCCCATGATAAAAATGTCATAAATAATTCATTAATCTCATGATTAGAAAAATACATCTCATAAAATTTCATTTAACCCAACGACTGGATGTTTTAGTGTCATAATTATAATGCCCCGACCCCAGAATCTGATAGTGAGTTCCTCATTTTATTAGATTGGAATCATTACAAGGAATCTAATCCTGAAGTATCGATCAATTTAGCATATCTCAAAACCATATTATATATATGATACCCATGCGACATTGGGAAATAGTAAATAAAACCGGATTTATAAAAAAAGTTAAATGAACTACATCCTAGAAATATCATTCTAAAATTTATTTTCCATATCCTAGGGAAAGGGGAAAGAATAAGTGTGAGATAAAATGATCAAAAGTGGTATAAAAAATGGAATCTCTAATGAATAAATGTTCTTAATCAATAGGGAATGGTAAATAATTTATCGAAAATTCCATATAAATATCTAGACAAGGCATAAAAAATATGGTACTATAGATAACTGAAATAAATTACATTTAATCAATAAAGAAGAATGAAATTAATCTCTATATAATTTAAAAAACAATAATGGATAAGAAAAATAACGGAATTTTCATTAAAATACATTTTAATTATTGGAATTCATGTTTCCCTTATTCATGAAACCTTTACTATCAATAATTATTCTGAAACATTTTAAATTACTCTGATTTAGAGAAATTACTCATCTCATTAAAGTAATGATGCATAAAGGGGTTTTCATTAACTAGTACTCAAACTGTATAGTGAATGTTTAAAAAATTATTCAAATACAGAATAATCGATTTAACTCATAAACAATATTCCTTATTAAATATCTATATTGAGTAAAAGATACTGACTTTTCAATATTTAAAATAGTTTTCAAAGTGACCAACATATATAAAATGGTCTACAATTTTGAAAATAATAATATACACTGAATGAAAACATGGATATTTGAGATAAATTAAATTTAAAATAAAAATTATCATAAAGAAGTTATTGTTCTAAGATAAAGTTAACAATCACAAATGAAGGTGATATTTCAATTATAACTTTTTCCCTATGGTAATTCTCATTTCAAAACCCCTTGGATGAGATTCTTCAAAGTGAAACATGAAATAAAATTTTGTATCAGGGAATAATGATATTAAATAAAAAATGGGATTTATATACACCATATTAAATTTTATTGGTGCATGATAACATGTATGTCTCAATGTAATGTGAAGTGAGATAAAATCTATCACTACTTGATAGCTATTGAATTTATAATCCCCATAAATTAAATGACATAAAATGAATCTTTATATACCCTGAAGATAAATAAATTCCGGTATGAAGTAATATATTGGAATTATATACACCACACAAATGAAATAATTGTTTAAATTAGAATATGTATCATGGAATGAATAGTGAGCCATGAATTCTATTCCTTGAGTCTGACTTATCATGTATACCTCTATCATATGGAAAAATATAATTTTTTTAATTATTTAATTTATTGAAAAACCTTTTCAGGTTTATTATTACATATATTTAACTTATTGAAATTTTTATAAAACTACGTAAACAATTAATTAATGGTTGGGTGTTTCGACCAAATTCAGTTTATATGTCAAAAATGAATTTTGTAGGATGACTATGGCCAAAGGGGGTAATTATATAAACATTTAAAGAATAATAATCAAGAAAAAACAATCATAATTATTCTTAATTATTCTTTCAATCCCAATCATAAATTATTGTTATGAAAAACAAATAGATGTTACAATAATGGATATGGTAGGTCATGCCTACACATGAGTAACATTCCCAATTTTCATTGATCATTATAAAAAGAAGGTAATTAAGATTTTATCTATTAATAATGTTAATAATTTCAAAAACCCACAGTTATTTAATAATATGTACTAATATATATAATTCATTTAATATAAAAGGAATCACATTTTGTCGTGTAGTTTACAGTCCATAAATCCGTGAATGATGTTATCAATTGTTTTAGTGTTTGAAAATTGTAATAAAGAAAATGTTATATTATATTTACCTAAATGTTATTATATAATTAATATCATATATATGTCATTTATGTAAAATATTTTTAGTTAAACCTGTTGTTAAAACATTCAATGTAATGTGTGAAAGTATCACATCGATTTGTGGTGGTGGTAGTCCACACGTCCACAAATGATGTAATCATATTTAAAAAAAATAAAAATCAGTAGGTGTGATTTATCTAAAAATTATAAAAGTATTAAGAAAACATAACAGTAATATATATCAAATAAAAATAGTATTTCCAACATAATTACCAACAATGGGATGTGGTAATGGAAAAACAAATGACATATTTTCATGAGGTAGTAGTCTGCGAACGCATAGACGTTAATTTTGTTACCAATTTGATGGAAGTGTGTGTGGGTCTATGTAGAACCATTAAAATGAAAAAATAACTTATACTTATGATTTTTATGTTGTTATATAATCATGTAATAATAGTAATTTAATGTATTGTGAATTAAATAACACAAAAGTGATCCTTGAAAACTGTTACCTCTTTTCAGGTAACTCCATTTTGTCTGAACGAGAGGACATCCTTGGATTTCTTTCATACAAAATTAAAGATTATATAATGTGGAAAGGGAGGTTTGGAGAATTCTTTGGTAGTATTTTTATGATAGAAATATATTGATAGGTCTGAATAATTGGGAGGGGTTAGTGTTTTTAATAGTGAATGAGGAGTAGAGTTATTGTATATAAAAACTGGTAAACACTACTACTAGGTATCCCATACATCATGTTAATAAAATAATGAACCAAAATAGATGAAATTTTGTATATTTTATATATATGTCAGTACAATATGTTTTAACTAGTTTCTAGGACTTTTTCCACTTTATTATTAAGGATTAGTGTGTTATTAAGGTTAGTTTTACATTAATCGCATTAATTGATTTAAATTTCATTCAAAATTTTTTTTAGTCAAAAATAATTTTAACAGAATAGAAATTATAAATAATAGTGATTTAAAATTTGGAATTAATTTGTCCAAATTCTAATCTCATTAGTGGTAGAAAATAATTTATGTTTAATCTCACATATTGGATGAGGAAGTAGGTTTTAATGTTTTTTTAATAAAAGTTAGCATTGAGACCCCTGTATTAAAAATAAAGAAGAGTTACAAGAGGAAAAATGAAGGAATTTTAAATTTATCCAAGAGGAATGTTGGAACCATTTCATTAGGAAAAGTGGTTAAGTGATGACATTATTCCGTATTTACCCCTTTTTTTCATACCATAAATAATATAGTTAGCCACCCAGAATGTATGAGTGATAATGTAGTTCAAAGATGAGATCTTGTCAATAAAATTTATCCATTTATCATCCACCCTCTAACAAATGTGCCTCTAACCCACTCTCACATCTTGCAGGACAGTGGTGGTGTCACATTCAAACCAGACATTATTCCATTTCCATGGAATAAAAATATAAAATTCTATTATAAGACCCATCATCTCGGATTCTAGTGTCGTTATACTACCACAAGGGACATAAAATAATTCAATTACATCCCCATTGCAATACCTAAAGATGAATACATAACTCGAGAGGCCTATATTACCCCTAGAACCTCCATCTGTGTTGCACTCAATCCATCCTGCAAATGGGGGTGTCCAGAAATACTCCAACGTTTGTCATGGGGTAGGGAAATTACCCACGATCCTCTATCACCAAGGGATTATACAACCATAAATTGAGTTGTTTGAAATTTATGAATGGATCCCATTAGTAGCAAGAACCACATCGTGGATGTAACTCAACTCACTACCAATGTAGAACTAGGACCTATTGTGCACCACCACGTTGCGGCTACTCCAGATGCAATGAATATTCTCAACACAAGCCATATAAAAGGGTAATGCCACCTTCTTGGAGAAAGTGACATTTAAAAAGGCATTGAGAAAGGTTCAGATAGAATTCATACATGGAATTTGGATTCCAAAAATCATCCATACTACCATCCAAAGAGAAGATGAAACCTTGAATCTCATAAATAGGTGATCAACATGTTCTCTATAGTACATGCAAAGGTAATATTGAGAGAATAAGGAAACACTAACTCTTTGAAGATTGGATTCCAAAGGTATCTTGTTTGGATTATAACTCCATAAAAGAGTGAATTGTGAGGGTTTCATCTATTTTTTGTTCAAAATTCCAATCCACTACTTCTCACCATCAATAAGTTTCTTATAAATGCCTTTTGAATCAAGAAACCCATTTAAAAAACCTTATTAGATAAGAGTATACTCATAATTAACAAATTCATAACTGCTAACAATATTGAAAACATCATCTGACACCATTTCCAAATTTTCCAACTACTCCCTAATCATGATTTTATGATCAATGTTATTATCATCTAATTTAACTTGATTATTGAATTCATCACCAGTCCAGTTATCATACAAAAATGTTGGGAAGAAATTTTATTCACCATCCATTTGGAATGATAAAAATTTTTATGAAATATTGATGTTATCTCAGGACAAATGAAATAATGAAGATACATTATTTTTCATGTAATAAGTATTTTTAAAAATCAGTCCTAGAGGAAATCATGGGTAGTGGATTTGTTGTTGGGGTGTTTCCAAACAAACATGGCCTGAAAATACTAATTGATTGCCTCCAGGTTCTTGATTCCATGGTCTCTTAGATTATATGGAAATCATTAATTCTTCCATGGGGCAGTTATTACCTTGTTTTCCATAACATTTCCCCTCCATACAATGTTTTCCAGCATCATGTTAATCTTTATAGTGATTGAAAATTTCCAAGGATACACTATAAAAGAGTTGATCAACATCAATATTATAACATGCTTCACCAGGAAAATGTTTCTGGACATTGAACGGATTATACCCTTCAAAGAGGAAAGGGTTTGTTTCTCTTTTTATCCATTTCATTGGAGAAATGTGACTTTCAAGGTTTTCCCCAAAATAATGGGACACCGAGATAGACAAAAGTCAATGCACCCCTCCCCCCTTTATTGAAAAATAAGAGGTGAGGTGGGTCTTCCTTGAGGATTAAATGCTCTTACCAAAGTAAATTGAGGATTTTCTCTAGCTGATGACTTGATCAGTAACATTCTCATAAAGTCGGAGTTATTTTTTAATAGTGTAGATGTTCCTTATCACCCTGTGTAAAAACGACAATGTCGTCAGGAATGAATAAGTTAGAGGGAGCAGAGATAGCTCGACTTGATCTAATTTTGGACAAGTCAACCATGTTTACCTTGTCAATGAGAAGTCTATTATGTATATATTATGCTGTAGAAGAAATAATAGCTGGGAGGGGATCACCCTACCTCACCCCAGGGAGAATGTAAAGTAACCCTCTGGGGACCCATTAATAAGGATGGAGATATGGGCTGACTCAAAAAGAACCATGATCCACTTAATGAATTTCCTACTAAATCTAAATATATGAAACACCCTACCAATAAAGACTTATTCTATTTTATTAAAATCATTGGTAACTTTTAGTTTGAGAGAAATTTTTCCACATCAGTTTTCATTCGAAAAAATATTGACACTCTCTGAGCCAGTGAGCAAATAATCTTGAATGTTCTAACCTTTCTAGAATCCAAATTGATGCAATGGTATAATTTTCTCTGAGACAAAATCATTACTACTTTTACAAATTTTAGTAATCACCTAGTAAATAGTATTTACAAGAGTAATCAGCCTGAATTGGACAGTCTCACTAGCATTCTCAACCATCGGGATAACAGTGATAAACTAGGATTTGAAGCCCTAAGGAAAAGTCCCATACTTAAATAAATACTAGAATAGTTTCCAAACATCTTTTATAATGATTTACCAATATGTCTGGATGAATTTATTTGTAATCCTATTCATCCCTAGATAGATTTCCTTCTTGAGACCAAATATAACCTCTATAACTTCAAAGTCCATTGTAATAGTAGTGAGGGGGATGTTCTCCTCCTCCGTAACTAGATTTGGATTGATGTTATACTTTATCATTTCAATATTTAGGGGTCCATCAAAAAAGATACTATAATATGACACAATATGGGCTGAGAGTTCCTACATTTATTCCAAAATATTATCCCCATCATTGAGTAAAGAAAGAGGCATATTTTACATTTAATCCCTCTAAATAGTATAAAAGAATTTTCTATTTCAATATACATCTGAGAGCCATTGGATTTTAAAAATATCTTTTTAAATGTTTTCATAAAGAATGAAAAGACTCCAGAGATTGGATGAAATTTTAGCTTCCTACCTCAGGTCCTGACTAATGTTTCATTTAGTAGCAGATTCATGTATGTCATGTAAATAACATTCCAGCCCAAAAAATACAGCATCTAATGAGATTAACCTATTCTTAATTCATTATTTTAGTTTCATTTAACATATTTGAACATAGAAAGGAAGAACATAGGATTTACACTGCAATAATTCTGGGGCCATGTATCCTACACAATTCTTGAGCACTTTGGGAGGGAGGTTCAAGCATTTTTAAATATGAACGGGATTGGATGAGTTCTGTCAATATTCAGAAGACTCACTAGATTATGATGAGGATCTGAGTTATGCTTGGAGAAGGTGACACAGAAGATAGACATCCAAGGTGAAATTGAGGCATCATTGAAAAACATTCTGTCAATTCTACTAGCACTCAATCCATTAATAGGTCTCATATACTATGTGAACTCGGCCCCAATGAGATTAATTTCAGTCAGACATGCCCCTTAATACATTCTCGAAACTCTGTCATAGATGAGGTGTTAACCACTAGTCTGACCTTCTCATCCACATGATGAATGGAAATAAATTCCCCTATAATAATCGATGGGCCCAAAATCGAATGTTCTAGGTCTTAGATTTGGTTCTATTATAACCTATCATTATAGTTATTATGAGCATACACAAATGATAAAAACATCTTTCAACCGTACTCTTGGAAGCTAGAGGAGAGGATCTGGTCATTATCATAAAAAATATATGTATTAACAACAAATTTATTTACAAAAATCTAGAATCTATCTGGAGATCCTATAGACATGATGAAAATCATAATGGAGTAACCTCCACTACTAAAATACTACCAAACATTTTAGAGGAAGTCATATGCTCAGATATACCTAATATTTTAGGTTTGTACTTACCAATAATCAAATGAATGGAACCCATTGTGTCATGGCTATATATCCCCTAGAAGTTCAAGAAAAGTATCCCCATTAATGCTTTGACTTATAGTGTAATTCCCCCTTACCAATGGTATCCAATTATTGATATTTTTGAGCAGACGTTTTATAAGAGGCAGGACTTCTGTATTTGGACTGATTTGTTAAAGTAAAAATGTCAAAAATATTGAAAAGATTAAATATAAAATTATAATGTGAAATTTATTCTGATGAACTAAATTGGGTAATTTGATGTATAACTGATTTAACTTGACATTAAACATGATTTAAAATAATTTTTTTTAATATCAATAAATTATAGGAAAAAAAATTTGTCAATTAAAATTCAATAATTTTCTATATTCATTAAAAATAAAAACAACACAAAAAAATATGAAAATATCACACTTAGGTAATTTTGAAATTACAATTTCAAAAAATTAATATTCTTTTGTTCATAAATTTTTTTAAAAATTAATTTTTTTTTTAAAATTTATTTTCCATAAAAAGTTGATAAAAGTGGATTTATTTAAACATAGATTTTTATTCATAATATTTTGTTTGTTATTTTCTTATTCTTATAAAATATATTGGATGAATGCATAAAATATTTTATTAAATATATAATATTTATTAAATTAATATCATTCAATAATTATAATAAATTTAATTTATTAGGATAACATATCGTTGTGATTGTAAAAACGTTTATATAAGAAATATCTTTATATTCAACTGGTTCTTATACTCATTTTTAATTAATTTTTAACCAATGAATTCAACTATA
Source organism: Viscum album (assembly GCA_963277665.1). Lineage (NCBI taxonomy): Eukaryota > Viridiplantae > Streptophyta > Magnoliopsida > Santalales > Viscaceae > Viscum > Viscum album. The sequence continues at coordinate 2,109,249,252 of OY728119.1, read as the reverse complement.
TATTTTAATATGTTATTTAACCATATTCAAAATCGTCAATTTCATAGTTGTGATATATCTTATTATATTAAATAATATATCAAAAGATTATTTTGTTGTATGGTAAAACTCGGTCTTGTGTGTAATGAAAACTATCAAACAATGTCATTATAGTGTGTAATGAAAGATAAGTATGTGTTGTGTGAATTACATGATATATAATATATTTATTTAAAACATTATATATTTCATAATGTTTTAGGATATTATATTCCTTTTTATGCCTGGTGTTGTTTATAATTAAACCCACCAAAAAATTTTAATTTATTCTAAAATGAAAATATTGTTATGTCATGTGGTTTTAAATTCTAGCAACCATAACAAAATTTCAACCCCAAAATTAAAAAATTATCTCTATAAGGGAGGGTTGGATATTTTAAAATTCTTTTGTTGAAAAATACACATTATAAATAGTGTAAATAACACATATTATTAAAAAGTGTGAAATGAAAATGTGGAGGTCACCTCAAAACTAAGATTTCAAATAGGAGATCATTAGTGAAAACATGGTCATGGAGGAGAAATATAACTATCACATTATTATGTCAAGTGATATAGAATTTGTTAATTTTAAATTTGATGAAGAAAATCCTTAAATCACGATTGTGTAATTTTTCATTAATGTCATAAAAAATTATGAAAATATGACATAAATTTGTTTTCATACATTTTTCCTATATTAGAATAATTATTTAACTCTCTATGAATATAAGTAAATATAAATATATTTTTGAGGAATTATTAAATCGAAAAACATGAATCAGGTCTTAATTGCCGGAATCCAATTAGTTTAATACCTTAATCATATATTCTATTGAAACATGGTAATAACTTGAATGTCCATAAAACCTTTTTTAAAACAAAAATCTTCAATATTCCTTAAATATAACATATATTATTGGACATATTCTATAAATTAATGTGTGTGGTAAAATCAACCAATGATATTATAAATCCTATTTTCAAAAAATCAATAATAATTTCTAAGGTAGTATATAATATCCAATCTACATTATCAACATCAATTATCTTTATGTCCAACAAATATTGTCTTCGCAACAGTAACATGTTTAGGGTTATAATTCCCTAAACATGTGTTTTCTAAAAAGAATTACTTTTTACTGAATCATATTTTAAGGTACCATTTAACATATGCTTCAAAATCCTTAATGAAAAGTTCTATAGTAAAATCCTTATAAATTTGATAATTCTCAGGAGCAGTACCTTTCTCAAATAAAATAATTCATGAATCCAAACATACACATATTAATCATTCCTCTTCACCTATGGAATTAGAACAGTATTTACCATGATCTATTATCCTCTTTTGAGGTATATTCCTTTGAGACTTGAGACATATATTTATGTAGTGTAAGATATCCTTATAGTTGAATCATTATATATATGAAACTATTTTATTTTCCATTCAATGAAAATCTTTGTTTCCTCTATCTACACACTTTTAGGAGACAACCAATCGTTTTATGCAAGTAATAGGGTGACTATTTCAACAATTATTACTTATGTAAAAATAATTATTTTCCCGATTCCCATTATCAATGTTTTTACCAATAGTCCTCTTGTTCTCGTTATTCCCTCTAAATCCATTATACATATATATTTTTTCATAGTCTCGTTATCACATAATACTATGTTCTCATATGACAATAATGCTTTTGAGAATAGTTCCCTTATAAATATATTCATAATACCATAAATGAAAGAACCCTTTGAACTCTTTAAGGTAATGTTAATTTGTAATATTCACATTCCTTCTGTTAAGATACATTTAAAAATGAGGAAATACACATATTATATCATATAATTAATAAACATAATTAATAAACCCAAAAAAGTGAATTACTTTACCTAAATCCAAAACATTATGTGTTTCTAATATCATATTCATAATCATTTATTATTTGTGAGGTTTCTATATACTTATCATCAGATCCTATAATTGGGTTATGTTCCGTAATATTCACAATCTTTAATATAGTTCCCATGATTCCTACTAATATTCTTTCCGTACCAATTGTAAAACCTCAACCATAGAAGCCCAAAGTCAGTGCCTTAGTTTATTATATTGATATAATTATAATGAGTAAAATATAAGAGGGACAATCATCTGATAATTTTTGGAAAACCATATTATATATATGATACTTATGTTACATTTGGAAATAGAAAATAAAATAAGATTAAGAATAAAATGAAATTAACTGCATCCTTGAAATCTCATCCAAATATTTCTTCTTTATATCCTTGGGAAAGGAAAAAAATATGGGTGAGATCAAAATAAGATATGTAAAATAGAATCAATACGGTATCAATTTGAATAAATTTCATTGAAAAGTAAATAATTGAGATCATATACCATATAAATATCTAGGTAAGTCATAATGAATACGACACAATCCATAATTGAAACAGATGCCATTTTTTCAATAAATTGAGAATGAAATGCATCTATCGATAATATCAAAGAATAAAATCATGGATAATAAAAATAATGGAATAATCCGTAAATAAATGAATAATTATTGGATTTCATGTTTCCCAAGAACAAGATTCATTTACTGTAATTATTTGTTCTCAAGATAGTTTAACCTACTCTTATTTATCCAACTAATTCGTCTCATGAGTCTACTAATGAATCGTGGGGATTTCATTAACTGATCACCAACCAATTTAGTGCATGCCTCAAGAATTCCTCAAATATCGAATAATCATCTTAACACAAAGTCAGTGTTCCTTATCAAATATCTGTATTGAGTAAAAGATAATGATTTTTAAATATTTAAAATAATTATCGATGAGATAGTCATGTCTAAATATTGAAAATTCTTTAGGAAATAATAATATCCATTAAATGATAATATTTATATTTTAGATAAATGGAATTTGAAATAAAAATTATCATTCATAATTAATTGTTCTAGGAGGTAGTTTCAAATAAAAAAATAAATTGATATTGTAAATATATCTTTTACCACATAGTAATTCCCATGTCAAAATCCCAAGTATGACATAGTTCAAAGTGAATCATAATTTACCATGAGCAAATAATGAATTGTGATACTTAAAGTCTAATGGGTACTATATACACCATATTAATGTGAATTATTGTATAATATAAAATATGTTTTAATGAAATGTGAATTCATAAAAAAATATCTTACCACTTGGTAACTTTTGAATTTATATGGCCAAAAAAAATTAAAAAACAAAGTGAAATTAATTGAAGATAAATTTTTTTAAGATGTGTAAAAAAAGGATAAGTATGTACACAACAAGAAAAATAAATTATTAGTGTAAATGGTGTATGCCTCAGGGAAAGAAAAGTAACAAATGAATCTCTTAACTTGAGACTAACTTGTCACATATGTATTTTTATTCCTGAATAAAAAAATAATGTTCATTATTCATATGATAGAGAATTTTTTTAAGAATTATTATAACTTTTATTTTACTTATAAAAATATTTTATAAAACTAAATAAGATGTTAAGTTTAAGTAGGGTATTTTGACCAAACTTTATTCATGTTTCAAAAATAACTTTGGTAGGTTTACTATGGTCAAAGTGGCAATTATTTAAACTTATCTAGAATAAATATAATATTATAATTATAATATTTGTACAAAAAATATTAATTTGAAATGAATATATCGTTGTTTTAATGAAAAATTAATAAACATTATAAGCATGGAGGTATTATGCAATAATTACACATAAGTAACATTCTAATTTTGCAAAGAACAATATCAAAATAAGGTAAGTAAAATTTTATCTATTTAGAAAAATCAGTATATCATAAATAAAATATTATTTAATAATACATACTTATTTATATAATTTATTTTATGTAATGTTAATCACTCCGCGTTGAGGATGTGTTTGTCCACACGTCTATGAAAAATATTTTCACTTTTTAGTGTGTGAAAAATGTAATAAAGAAAATGATATATTATATTTAAATAATGTTAATTATGTCATGAATAAAATAAAAATTTATTTCATTTAAAATATTTAATTAAAAACTTCTTTATTATATAAAATTTTATGTATTAACGTATCACATCTCTTTGAGAAGGCGATTGTCCACACTTCCACAAACAATGTTATTTTAATTTTAAAAAATAAAAGTATGATGGTATGTGATATAATAAATTACATAATTATTAAGAAAAAATAAATATAAAAAATATAATTTAAAAAACATTTTAACATTATAATTCCCATCAATGGGAGGTGGTAATGGAAAATATAATGACATTTTTTCATGAGGCGGTGATCTGTTGTACACATGAACAGTAAATTTCTTACCTGTATGATGGAGGTGTCTGTAGGTGTTGGTAGAAACCTTAACATGAAAAAATATAATTATATTAATTATAATTATGTTATTATATAGGCATGTAATAATAAAATTTTGATGGTTTGATAAATAAATAAAACAAAAGTGATCGTTAGAGAATGTTACCACTTTTCTCCAGTAACTCCCTTTGGATTACACCAAGGAACATCCTCTGTTATCTTTGTACACAAAGTGAGGGTTCTTTTTTGTGGGGTGATATTTTCATAGCTTATTTTGTTAGGTTTAAGAAGATCTAAATTACTTTAGTATTGTGAATAATTTAGAGGGTTTTTTGAATTTTTATAATTGAGGAGGAGTGGCATTCTATTAAATATCAAAAGCTAATCACTATTGACAGGACTTCCTTACATCACATTCTTCCAATAATGAACATAATTATATACATGGAATTATATGGTTTATATATGTCCCTGAAATATATTTATGAAATGTGTATAGGTAATTTTGGCTCATATTTTTAAGGTTTAGTCCCCTGTTAAGCTTAATTTCTTCTTAATCACATTAATTTATTATTAATACATCCACTAATATTTTTGGTCCAAAACTATTTAAACCATAATATAAGTTATAAATTATGTTGATAAACAATATGGGATTATGTTTCCCAAATTACAATCCTAGAAGTGGCATAAATTAAATTAAATTAAATCTTATAGACTTGATGAGGAACCATGTATTTAAAGTAAAAATGACAAAATGTTTGGGATGATTTTATATATTTTTTGATTTTGAAATTAATTACAATGAACTAAATTGAATTAATTAATTAAAATTTATCTAAATTGAAATTAAATTCAATTTAAAAAATAATTTAACAATGTAAATAAATTATACAATGAAATCAATAAAAATTACTTATTTTTAAATATTCACTAAAAAATGAAACTTCACAGAAAAATAATAAAATAACACACATATCAAGTTTTTATATTTGTATTTAAAATATTATGTTTATTTTTTTATATTAAATGGGGAATTTTATTTTTAAAATTGGTATGACATTAAAATTCGTTTAAAGAGCCTGTATAAAACTATATATTATTTTGCATAATATTGGGTTTGTTTTTATATTATTCTTAATAGATATATTAGATGACTATAAAAAATAATATATGGATTATATAGTTTATATATTTCATTAATATAATTCATTAATTTTAATTAATATAATTTTTTAGGGTAAAATTACTTTTTGAATGTAAAACAATTTTTTAAATACATTCTCTTAGTATTCAATTGGTTTTTATATTCTTTAATAATTAATTTTTAACCAATGAATTCTGCCATATATTTTAATAAGTCAGTAAATCCTATTAAAATCCATAAATTTCCTGTAAAGGTTGTATATTATTATATTTAATAATAAAATATTAATAGTATATTTATGTTCTGTAAAAATCATTCTTGTGTGTAACTCATGCTATCAAACTAAGGAGTCTGTGCATGTGACATAAGAAAACTCGGTGTTGTGTGCCATCCAAGATACAGAATATATTTATTTTAAATTTTACATATTGTATAAAGTATCAGGATGTTATATTCCTTTATATGTTTGGTTTTTCATGTAATTCATGCATGAAATAATATTAAATTTATTCTAATATGAATATAAAGCAAAATCTTAGGGTCTCACATTCTCCCCACAATAATTAAATTGCATCCTCACAATTTGAACATGATATGGATAATCAAGGGATTGATATTTTAAAATAATGTTGTTGAAACACCCACATCATAAATAAGGTTAATAACACATATTATTGATAATAGGGAAATAAAAATGTGAAGGTCATCACAATGTTATGCATTCAAATTGGAGAACATTAGTGAAAACATGGACATGGAAGAGAAATCTGACTGTCAGGTTCATATAGTGAGTGATAGATAACATGTTAATTAGAACATTGATGACCAATAAGACTAAAATATTAGTTAGGAAAATGTTGTTGATATAAATAAAAAAGATGATAATGGGGTAATATTTTAGATTTAAGATAATTTTACCTAGTATTGAGGAATTTTTTCACTCTGTAATAAACTAAGTTAATATTCATTTCTATTTCATAAACTCAATATTATTCTTTGGTTATGCCTTTAACAATTTGTATTTTATTTCTTATAAAATGTTGTATCAAATGGGGAAGTAATACATTAATATCAAAAACATCATTCCAATGTCAATATAAACCATTTCATAAATGTTCAAATTTGATATATGATTATGATCAAATGCTTTTAAAAAGAAGGATTCTAAATTCAAAAAATGAACTTATTATTAAAAAAAGATGAATTCAGTCTCAAATTCCAAATTCAAAAAATGTGAATACCTTTATCATGTATTCTCTTGAAACATGGTAATAACATGAATAATTTAAAAATCATACAGAAAATGTGCATGCATCCTCATTCCATAAATAGAAATTATATTTTTTTTATATTTCTTAAAACCAAGAGTGTGGTAAACTCCCTCAATGATAGTATAAACCACTTTGTCAAAAAAAATTACTTAGTTCAATGGTAGTCTGAAATATCCTATCTAATTTATCCTTATCAATCATATCTTTTTGGAAACATCACCGTCTCTTTATTCAGAACATGTTACGATTTATATTTCCCTAATCTATGTTTTTAACATAAAATTTAACTAGATAATGATTACCTTGTACTATTTCCATTCAGCATACACTTGAAAAACCATAAATTAAAGTACTAAATTACAATCCTTATATATTTTATAATTCTCAGGACCATTACCTTCTCTAATTATATAATTCTTGGATCCAAAAATAGAAAAAATAATCATTACTCTCCATTTATGGTATTAGAAAAACATTGAACATGATCTATTATCCTATTTTGGGATATATTACTTTAACAGTTGGGTTATTGGTTTTCATAGTTTTCCATCTCCTTATAGTTGGATCAATGTATAGTGGAAACCAGTTTCTTATCATTTTAATGACAATCACAGTGGCATTTCTCTCCACATATGAAAAAAAATCATATTACATTTGTGAAAGTACAAGCTTGACTATTTCCATAATTATTACACGTTAAAAAATACTTCTTTTACTTCTTCCATTTATCCATATTTTTCCTTGATGTTCTATTATTCTCCTGCTTTCATATGAATCCATAATACACATATTATTCATTTTTTGTCTTGTGAGAACAGAATGAAATGTCCCTAAATGATAATTTTTTTTGGAATATTATTTTCCATAAAAATATTATCTTAAAACCATAATGGTAATGATAATTCTTAATTTTTGGTTCACATGAAATGGCGAAGTTCACATTCCCTCTACTATTCACTATTTATAATTGATGACATGAAATATATTAGATCATATCATTAGGAAACATAATTCATAACCCAAAAACCCATGAAATAATTAACACAAATCCAAAAAATGTTTTTCAATATCATCCCATAATCATGATTATGTTGGGATGTTATTATATAATTGTCCCCAAATCCTATAATAGGGTTATGTTCCCAAATCAATGTTTTCCTAAATCTATTTCTCAAGTATTCGACTAAAAATTCTTTGATACATACTATAACAACCTGACCGTAGAATCCCAAAATCAGTGCCTCACATTATCACATTGTCATTATTAAAATTCATCAAATCAAAAAGAACTGATCATATTAGTATTTCTTAAAATCCAGATTACATACGTGATACCATTGTTTAATTAGGTAATAGAAAAACAAACACATAATAAAATGAAATGAACTGCATTCTTGAAAGCTGATTCAAATATGTTGTCTTCATATCCTGTGGAAAGGAAATAAAATAATGGTGTGTCCAAATGATCAGTAAGGGTGAGTAAAATAGAAGAAATAATAAATTAATGTTCATAAAAATAACAAAAAGTTAAATAACTAATCACACATGAAATATAAAAATCTAGATAAGGAGTAATCAATAAGGAAGTGTATATATAAGAACTAGGATCTTATTTTCAGGTACAGATCTTGTTTTTCAGATTGTTTTGAGGAAAAAGGAATAAAATACGCTTTCTTGAGTACAAATCGAGTACAGGAATGTACACCCCACATACCCAATTGCTGCACACAATAACGAACTAGCCATGTAACATCCGAGTACATGACTGTGTGGTGGCCTAGTATAACTACTTCAATCAGGGGGTCGGTTATGTCCGCTACACGATGTGTAGTTTTGGATAACATTCCAGATAGGTTTACTTTTCATTTGAAATATTTGAGGGGGTTCATGTCTCATATCTGAAAATACTTTATTCTTTTTGTGGTTCCTACAGGAGCAAGATAGAGTGACAGACAAATATTGATCTCTTGATTCTCCATCTGAACAACGATTGGGACATCATAGCATGTGTTAGATTCCCACCGGGGTGTTCTCATAACACCACGAGCCATGTTTTTGGATTTATCCTATCTTTTGAGTTACTCATATTAGGATTTTTTTCACCACATGTAGATCTATGATGATCTATGCTGATTCAAGGGATTATGTTCGTGTATATCGATCATACGACATCAGGGTAGGTGGGTTGATCCTTTTGTTGTTTTTATTTGGATTATTAATGATGAAAGTGCCACATACCCTTGGTTTGGGTATTAAATGATTTGGAATATAAAATTTTTGTTACCTATTATTGTTTTATTGATTGATAAAGGGTTGTTTCTTATGCATAAGGTTAGATACCTTATTAATGGGACAATTCATGGGTGTGTTTCCCTTGATTGTTTGTTTGTGGTTGTTTGTTCTAGGTTTCCTATGTAGGGTACCTTGTTCTCCATGCCTTTTCTGATAATGTGGGAGTTTGTTTGACTATATGAAATTCATGTGATATGCATTATAAATTTTCTAGCCATGTAGTAATTTTAGATTACATGAGATACTTTGTAATAATAACTGCACTATCAGTTTTGCAATAGACCATGAGAGCCTCAGACCAGGAAGAGTTAGGGGACTTCCAGATTATTTTTCCAATGGACCATGATAGCCTTAGACTAGGAAGACTTGGCAGACATACAATTTATTTACATTGGACTGTGAGAGACTTGGTGTACATACTTGACACAAGGGGATTATACCGTGAGAGCATTCCCAGGTGTTTGTTTATTTTTTTCTTGATACAATGTAGGACAAAGGGGTTAGACTGTGAGATTTTTCTAGTGGGTTAATTATATAAATGAGTTGATGTTGTTAGAAAAATGGTGTTGTAGAGTGGGAACATACCTAGAGTTTCATTATTTAAATGAATTGATGATATTACACTAAATGGTTTAGACTATTAGAGATTTTCCAGAGATTCAATGTGAAAATTGAATGATTTAGATGAGTTTACAAAGCTAGAGCACAATATTGGATTTGGTATTACTTGATTGTTCAGATGGTCTTCTAAGACATCTATTTTGTAACATTAAGAGGGGGATACAAAACAAAGGCTATATTCTAGGGTTATATGATTCAATAGAGTAATAAAAAAAGTTAAATGAATGTAAATGAAAACTATAGGATTTTTTAGTATTGAGTACTTCGTAGTTTACTGCTTCATTCTAGAATAATACTTTCTATATATTTTCATTGACCATTAAGAATAGACATTTTAGTGGTTGCCTACTAAGATTCATCTCACACATAGTTTCAGTCATGATTTTGGAACCAAAAAGGATATATGATTGTATATATAGATATGGGAAAGAACCCTTCTTCATTGGGTACTTGATTTCTTTTGGAGTTGGAGATCATGGGGCCAAGATAAGGATTGAAAGGCTACTAAAGTTTACTTGTTTTTTTTGTAATTCAGTTTCTGTATTTCATTCCAACATTGTGATTTTATTGGATTTTTTCTTAGATATATATTCCATGCATCATATATATATATATATATATATATATATTATGGGTTCTGTTGGATGTATTTTTAGTCTTCTGTTGTTATTCTAAGTTGATGATTTTTCTTCGTTAATTATTTACTATATGTTTTCCGCTATTTATATCATGTCAATGAGATAATAGTTTCCCTAATATCACAAATTGGAACTCACTACTAGTTGGTAGTCTCTAGAATTTGGGTATATGTGCTTGAGGTCATGTGACCAACCTGGTTCGGGGCACCTTTGGGTGGCACCTAGATCCGGGCGGTTACGAAGTGCTATCAGAGCAGGTTTTCTAGTTTTTGATAATGTTGGGTGACACTATAAAGGGATAGGAAGGAAATAGAGTTTTGAAATTAGTTTTCCTTAGGAGTATCTACCACATGTATATGGAAAATCCCAATTTCCTCGAAATTAATTGTAATATTTGGATTTTGAACTATTATAGTTGATTTGACTTGGTCGTTGGGTGATACACTTGATTTGTGCAATTAGTATTGTTATCATTGTGGTTCTATTTTTTTGAATCCTAATGATATGAGGGCATTCTCTCTCATAATCATATAGGCACTTATTATAAATCACATTTCATGCATTCTTTCCATGTTATTTAGAGAGTATTACTAATTTCATGCTATTGTGATTGATTTAGTACTAGATATGAATACTATTGTGATAGATGTCGTTATAAGAATACCTGCTATTTTGAGATGGTATTGGAATTTTTAATGTTTCCTTTTGATGGATGCCATTATTCGGTCCCTGAATGGTTATGAGCCCTCGAGGATCAGAATTTGGTGGACCATGTTTGAACATTAATTGAATTATGTTAAGATATGATATTAATAAGGATGAAAAACATGTATTCACGGGAAGTATGGGCTATCACAGATCAGAAAATATCATTTCCTTGGAAAATATTATGATTTTGGGGTTCTGAGGAAGATCTAGAGGCTTACTATATGAAAAACCTAGAAAACATGGCATGTGATATTATGAACACACTCCATGTATTCTTCTGTTCATGATAAAAATGACTTTTCATAAGTACATTTCGTTTACCATATGTACACTCTAGGTAGTTATTGACTGTGTTACTGACTGTGTGGGTAGAGACACGGGGTTGGAAAACTTTTGGTAGAACACTCCATGTACAGGGAGTACATGTTGTGCTAAATTTGACTATGTATCAGGCCTTGTGACTAACAACACTGGTGGATATAAATTTTTTTTACACATTGTGTCTCAAGTGTGCACAGTGTGTAGTGTTACATTAGAAGCACCCATGTATTTCTAGCCATGTAGATGTAAATGGGTAGGAGGGAGTATTCAAGTACACTCCGTATCTCATTAGGTACACGCCGTGTATATGGGGTGTTACACGACCATGTTAGAAGGGGTACACACCCAAGTTAAGGATTAAGGGAACACACCGTGTAGCTGTTCTACACATCGTGCAACCCTATTTTGTAAAATTTGAATTTTTCCATCTTATGTTCTATTTTTTCACTTCTATGATGTAGTAATTGATAATCATGATTGATGTGTGTACTTGACCATGAAGATTCATGCCCACAATACGTCCTTCAGTTGTATTCCATGTAAAATGTGATGATCAGACACCAAAAATGGTAGATCAAAGACTACCAGCAGATCCTCCTATAATGCTCATCTTAGAAGAAGCTATTATACTGGATGCAGGTGAAAATGCACAGTTCTTTGAAGGATTTGTGAGGATGATACAGACTTTTCAGGGAGCACTACATCATACCTCGACAATGGAAGAGTTATCACAAGTGTTCTAGCAGTAGCATCCCCCCACTTTTTCAGGGGATGGAGGACCATAGGCTATAGAGACATTGTTGGAGGCCATAGATTCTATCTTCAAGCACCTATAGATTTCTCCTAAAATGAGGGTGAATCTCGTGAATTACAAGCTACATGATTATGGAAAGAGAAGGTGGGATGTTATCTTATAGGTCGGATTACTTCGAGATATGGATTTGGAAGAGTTCCATATGACCCTCAATGATTAAAACTACACTAATTTGTTGAGGAAAAACTAAGCATGAGAGTTCTTTTATTTAGAGGAGGGCGCTCTTTCAGTGATGGGTTATTCTTCTCACTTTACAGAGCAACATATCTTCACACTAATTTGGGGAGGTGATGAGTTATCACTGCCTAGGTGTTTTGAGGATAGTCTCAGGTATAACATTTGATTATAGGTGAATGTTTTTAGTATAACATTGCAGGAAGTTATACAAATTAGGCACTGATTACTAAGAAATACATGAGGGATTTAGGAGTGGTGATCTATTGTAGTTAAGAATCTAGGGCTACTACTCCTTGGTTTGATAGAAGGAAGCACCATAAGGAGCCTTCAAAAATTGATTCCAATAGGTGGGATTTATATTCAGGTATCCATGTGAGGTGATACCAGTGCGAGAAGAGTGGGAAAATGAGATCACAGTTCCCAAGAGAACCTATTTAGAGCCAATCTTGTAGCATGACGGGGCATCATCAGTGTTTTTTTTCAAGATGATCCCACCAACAGTGAGTGAGAGGGGATCTATTATGACTCCATGTATAGGGGCGGGGCGACCTGTTTCTCATTAATCAAGGAACTGTAGTTTGTTAGGCCATTAAGGCTAAGGAGGTGTCCATGGTCGTGGTATCCATACGATAGATTTTTAGTGGAAGCAATGTATATTAGCTCAGGGTAGCCATGTAGAGTTACATGGCCATGGTAAAGGTCATACTTCTATGATGGAATAGACCCATGAAGAGTAGGACATCAAACTCTCTACAGATAATGGTATGATTCTAGTTAACTCAGATTTAGATTCATCACATTTTGATATAGGGGGTTCATATAAATTAATATTGGTTTCCATTGGGGAGAGCCTTGGGCTCTGTATCTTTACATCTGATGATTTTATAACCCTAGACACTCCATTGAAGGTTAGGGTGGGTAGGGTATATATTTTCATGTAGTCCCCTCTATAGGTTGAAGGGTGTCACATATTATAGGACCACTATCTCTTGTAGATGATAGGCTTCAATTTCAGTCTCATAAGATAAAATTTTGTCTCCCTTCAGTCCTTTGTTGACTAATATTTCTACTAAGTGAGTTTCACCTCAGCATAGGGTGGATCATTTATATGAAATGGTGAATGGGATGTCCAGGTGAGCAAAGCTGGACTCGAGAATCATGGGTTGGGAGGAATCGAAGACCAGATTGCTTGTTTATATCTGGATGACCAGTGGACTTCACAGAAGGACTTTCCTCCAATGGTGGATCATTTTAGATATATCTTCCCAGTCAACTTTTTAGGATTACCTCTATAGAGATGTATATTTCTCTATTTATCTTTTCCCAGGAGAGGAACATGTGTCCATTAGTCCTTAGAGGATGGCTACACTAGAGTTACAAGAGCTCCATAAGGAGTTAGTGGAGTTGTAGTCAAAGGGTTCCATATGACCCAATACTTCTCCTTGGGGTTCACCAATCCTTTTTGCAAAGGATTAGAGTGGCACCCTCAGGCTATGTGTGAATTATTTTAATCTGAAACAGTTGAAGTTCAAGAACCGATATCCCTTGCTGGTGATTGAAGATATTTTTTGATCAAATTTGAAGAGCCTGAGTGTTTTTGAAGATTTACATGAGATCTCGTTATCATCAGTTTCATGTTAGACCATAAAATACACCTCTTACATCCTTTCAGAGCATGTTTGGTCGATACTAGTATTTCATTATATTGTTTGGTCTTACGAACGTGCCGACAGTTTTCATCGAACTGATGAAGTGTGTGTTCCTTACATACTTAGATTCTTTGGTGGTACTCTTCTTATATGATATATTGCTGTACTGTCACACTCGACACCACCAAGACATCAATCCTGATATAGTATTAAGTACATTGAGAGAGAATCCGTTATATTCTAAGATCTTAAAATGTCACATCGGGATTGAAAAAATTAACTTATTGGGTTATGTCATATCAGAGAAATGATTATCTCTACAACCAGAGATGCTGAGAGTGGTACTTTCCCAAGATCATCCTGAGAACGTCTTTGAGGTACGAAGTTTTCTTAGGATGGATGGTTTTTTAGAGTCTTTATTCAAGAAATTTTACACATATTATCCCCACTAATAGGCCTAACTATGAAGGGTGCAAGAACTTGTGGATTGGTTCATATGACTCAACCTTTCAAGAACACAAAGGAAGATTGTATTTAGCCCCGATATTTATTTTTAGGGAACCAGGAGAGATTTACACCACTTACTATGATGCATCAGGTTTTGGTCTGTGATCCATGCTTATGTAGAGGGAAATACATATTGCTTACAGTTCCTGGTAGTTAGGGCCACATGAGAGGAACTACCCGACGCATGATCTCGAGCTAGCTGTAGTTTTTCATGTCTTTCACTTTTTAAGGAATTATATTTTGGGAGAGAATTTTGTGGTGTACACATACAAAAAAATCCTCAAGTATATTGTCACTCATTGAGATATGAATTTGATACGTCAAAGGTGGATTGTGTTCCTTCTGTCTTTTGACATTGAGATTTCCTACATTACTAGGAAAGGAAATGCAGTGGGAGATGTGATGAGTAGGAGGAAAAATATATAGGAAGTTCAGGAGGCCCGCAGTGAGTGGAATCTTATAGATCTATTCTGTAAGATGCATTTGGAGGTGCATGACAGATAGTGGAAAATGTATCTTTCTTATATAGTTGTTACCTATACTCTATTTGATTGTGTGATAATTATGTAGCTATCAAATTTTTATGGCCAAGTCCTACGAGACAGTGTGTCAGCCAAGGACCCTACTCCAGGGTGGACCATTGGCGAGGAGGAGGTTTATGTTTTTGATGTGTGTGTGTATGTGTGTCAGTAGACATACGTTAGGAGTTGATGTGATATTTTCATTATTCTATTTGGGAAGTTCATCCTGGTGTCACCGAGATGTATCTAGACCTACATAGTCAGTATTTGTGGCCAATTATGAAGAGGGATGTAGCCAGTTTTTTATGAGATGTTCAAACTATTAGAAGTTGAATGAGGATAATCAGCGACCAGAATGGAGTTTAGAGTAGTTACCCATTCATGAATGGAAGTTTAATGATGTCATGATGGATTTCATGATAGGTTTACCGAGATTTCCATGAGGTAATGATATGGTCTGGGTTCTAATCGACATGCTCAAGAAGGTTTCACATTCCCAGATGATTACAGAAACCTTTAGTGATGATGAGCATGGAAGGTTGTACATCAGGGATATACCATGTTTTCATGGGGTTCTTCACTCTACTATTTCAGATAGGGATACCCAATTTACTTGTCATTTCTAGTAGGTTCTACAGACAGTGTCGGGTACACAAGAACATATGAGTAAAACTTACCTTCCCCAGATAGATGGCATGTCTGAGTGCACGATTCAGTTTTTGTAGGACATGCTTTGAGAATGTGTCTTGGATTTCGGGGGATCATGGGAGAGACACACACCCCTAGTATATTTTCCCTAAAATAATAGTTTTTTAGGAAACTATTAATATGGTACCTTATGAGGGTTTATAGGGTAGTCTATTCTGATAACCCCTATGTGGGAAGGAGGCAGGATATGCAGCTATGTTGGGACCTTGCCTTGTCCAAAAGACCACTGAGTAGGTGGAGTTGATTTGGAAAAGGATGGATATTGTGCAGTCTCGATAGAACTATTATGTAGACTGGTAGAGACAAGCTCTAGGGTTTGAGGTTTGAGATCATGTTTTCTTATAGGTCACACCGATTTTGGGACACATGAGGATTAAGAGACATTGAAAAAATTCGCCAAGATACGTTAGTCTATTTGAGGTTTTCAAGGTAGTAGGGCTAGTTTCCTATCAGTTGTAGGTACCTCAGAGGTACCGAGATATGCATAGAGAATTTCATGTTTCTCGTCAATGGAATTACATTTTATACCCATATCATTTTTTAACCCGGGGAGGTTGATTAGGATGTGGATGCATCCTTCGAGGAGATCCTTATTTGGATTGTGGATTGAATCACGAGGGTTATTCATAGATGGTCTATTCCTCTAGTACGGTTGTTATGGTACCACAGGCGAGTGTAGGACGAGACTTGGGAGATGGAGGACAATGTGTTATTGTACTGGCCATATTTGTTCATAGATTCTTCTTCACCACCCATGGAAGGTATATTCAGGGTTGAATTTCTTTAAGGGGGATGTTTTTAAGAACCCATATCTTCTTCTAAAGTATGGATCTTGTTTTTGATATTGTTCTGATGAAAAGGGAATAAAATAGGTGTATCTAAGTAGACACTGTGTTCTTCCATGTACACGTTGTGTACCCAATATCTACACACAACCATGTACTGACCATGTACTGGTAGAGTACATGGTTGTGTGGTGACCCAGCTGACCTACTTTAGTTAGGGGCCTATTAATGATGATACACAACATGTAGTTCTAAAGAACATGCTTTGTAGTTTTATTTTTATTTGATATATCATAGGGGGTCATGTCTCATATATGGATGTACCTTATTTCTGTAAGTGGTTCATACACGAGCATGACAGAGCGATAGATGATGTTCGATATCCGAATTCTCCAGTCAAACTCTGAATGATACATTGTTTGGTGAGTTGGAATCCCACAAGTGAGTTCTCAAAACACCTAGAGCCTCATTTCTAGATTCATCCTCTCTTTTGAGTTATTCTAGGTTGGGATTTAATGATCTTTTGATAGATCTATACTGATTCAGAAACCTATTTTCATTTATATCAATCGTATAACATCGATGTAGGTGGGTTGTGACATTTAATGTCTATCTTGTGATTATATATGATTAATGTGCCACATACCAATGTTTTGGGAATTTCTTGAATTAAAATGTAACCTTGTTGTTACCTATTATGGTTTTTTTGATTTAAAAAGGGTTGTTTCATATGTGTAAGGTTAGATACCATGTAAATGGGACACGCCATGGGTGTGTTTCCCTTGATTTTTTATGGTCGTTTGGTCTAGGTTACCTATGACTCCTACCTTTTTTCCATGGATTGTTTGATTAGGATGTAGTTTGATGGACTATTTGAACTACCTATGATATGTTTTGTGATTAGTTAAACATGTAGTAGGTTTTTTTACATGATATTCATTGTATTGATAAGTGAACTATTATTTTTCCAGTGGACCATGAGAGCCTTGGACAAGGAATACTGAGGGGACTTCCATATTATTTTTCCAATGGACTGTGGGAGCCTTAGACCCATATGAATGAGTGGAAATCCAATTTATTTACATAGGACCATGAGATCCTTGGTGTTGATATTTGACCAGAGGGGATTAAACAATGAAATATTTCCTAGGTGGTCGTTTATTTTTTTTCTTGATTCTGTGATGGACCAAAAGGGTTAGACCATGATATATTTCCTAGAGGTTCCTTATTTAAATTAATTGATTCTCTTAGACCAAAGGGGTTAGACCATGAGAGAATTAATATAGGGAAATTATTTAAATGAATTGATACTGTTAGACCAATGGGGATAGACAATGAGTGCTTTCTCAGAGGGTTGTTGTGAATAATTGAATGATTGTGATGAGTCTGCCAAGCCAGGGCACAAGCATAGATTCTGTCTTACATGATTGTTTAGATAGTCTTCTAAAACATCTTATTTGTTACTATACGTGGGGGATACAGAGTTTAGGATAGATATCTACAATTCATTACTCAACAAATAGATAATAGATGTTAAATGAATGTAATTGAATTTTTTTTTGGATTGTGTAATTTTGAGTACCTTATAGTTTATTTCTTCATTATTGCATATCACATTCTATATATATTCACCAACAGGTATGCCAATATCATTTGATGGTTTCCAATCAGGATTCATCTCACACCCAATTTGTGTCATTATTTTGGACCCAATTAGATTAAATGATTACAGGTATAGATAAGGGAAACCGCCCTTCGTCATCTGGTACTTGATTGATGTCAGAGATAGAGAGCAAGTTACCTAGTTGAGGCTTGCGATGCTACTAAAGTTCATTTGTTTTTTTTATACTTTGGTTTCTGTATTTATTTCCATAATTTAGAATTATTTGTCTATTTTCATAGACACATATGCCATGCATCATATATATATATATATATATATATATTTATATACTTTTTCTTCTGTTGGATATACATTCAGTTTTCCATTATTATTCCAATTGGGTATTATTTATTCTCCTGTTATTTACTATCTATTTTCTACTATGTGTACTCTTCCAATGATGGATTAGTTTCCCCAATATCACTGTTTTCCCTCACTTCTAGTCAGAAGACTCTGGATTTTGGGGAAATGCACTTGAGGTTATGTGACCACCTTAGTTCGGAGCACCTTTGGGCAGCACCCAAATCTAAGATGTTAGAGTATTCAACTCAAACACGTCCCATTTAATAAATAAAATGATAATTAGCTATATCTATAGATAGTATCAAAGGTTAAATATCATGGCTAATAATAATAACATAATTATTAATAAATTAAATTATTAAATATTGGACATCATGAATCTAGGGAAAATGATACCTATACCTTTACGATTTATTATCATGACAGTTAATACTACTCAGATTTGGCCAACCTATTCGTCTCATGAAACTAATAATGCCTCGAGCGGCTTGAATTAACTGGTCAACAACCTATTTTGTGAATTTCCAAAGCATTCATAATATATTTAATAATAGATTTAACTCATAAACAATTTTCCTTATCAAATATCAATATTTAGTGTAGGATACATATTTATTAATATTTCAAATAATTGTCAATGTGAGAAACATATGTAAAAATGGTATATAGTTTATGAAATAATGATATAAATTGAATGAGAAATTGGATATTAATGATATTTCTAGTTTACAATAAAATTGATAACAAGTAAGTGAGTATTACATGAAAAATTTTACAATCACAAAAGCATGTGATGTTGAAAAGATATATTTTACCACATATAATTTAACAAGTGAAAATCCCATGGATGAGATAGTTAAAAGAGAAACTAAAAGTTCCATGAATTATGATTTAAATGTGATAATAAATGAAAAAACAAAGGAATACAAACCAAATTAATGTGTATTTGTCCATAATAACCAATGATTTTCAATGTAATGTAAATTGAGATGAAATCCATTACCACATGGTAACCTTTTATTTTATATGCCCTGTGAACGAACTAAATTCAAATTAAACATTAAATATAATGATGATACATTTATTCATGATATTATATATAGTAGGGGTAGTATAAAGACAATATATAATAAATAAATTTTTAAAATAGAATATTCCTCATAGAAAGAATAGTGGGACTAAAATCCCTTCCCTTAGTCTAAATTGAAATGTGTGTCTTTATATTCTTGATTAATAGAAATATTTTAACAATTTAATTACAAAATATCATTTTTAAAATTTATTAATACTTTTATTTCACTTAATTAAAATGTTATATACAACTACTTGAACAATTATTTTTATATTGGTTGTTTTGACCTAATTCAGTTCTTCTGGCAAAAGCAATATTTGTAGGTTGACTAAGGTCCAAAGGAGTCATTATATAACCACATATAGAATAATAATCATGAAATAATTATCATGATTATATATAATTTATTATTTTAATACCAATAATTATGTGTAGTTATTAAAAATCAACAAACATTACAATCATAAAGATGTTAGGCCATACGTACGTATGAGTAACATTCCCAATTTTATATATTCATTAAAGAAAGATGGTATGTAAATTTTTTTATTTATAGAATGATAAATATATAATAAATAAAAGTTTATTTAATCATATATACTTCTATATATTATTATTTTTATATAAATATAGTCACATCGTGTCGATGAAGTGGTAGTGCCGTCATTCACGAACAACGTTAAATCTTTTTTCAGTGTCTGGGAAGGGAAATAAAGAAAATTTTATTTTATATATATTGAATAGAAATTATTCTATTAATATCATATATATTTCATTTAAGTCATATTTGTTCATTATACCCACCCTAAATACAATCCATGTAATGTGTGAACGTATCACATCGCTTTATAGAGGCGGTAGTCCATACATCCACAAACGATGTTATCATATTTACACAACATGGAAGTAATGAAGGTATGTGTTATATGAAACTTTATTAAGTATGAAGATGATATAAATATCATAGGTTTAATATAAAAATGGTTCTTTCATCATAATTACTAACCATGTGAGGTGGTAAAGGAAAAACGAACGACATCATTTTGCAAGGTGGTAGTCCTCATATACATAATAATGGTAAATTCATTGCCCATTTTATGGATGTGTCTGTAGGTTTAGGTAGAATAATTATAATTTTATTGATAATAATATTGTTATTATATAATTATAGAAAAAAATAGTTTAATTATTTGAGGAATAAATAAAACAAAAGGTGTTGTTGAATAATGTAACCTTATCTTGGGTAAATCTCTTTTGTTTGCACCAAAGGACATATTTGGTTTTATTTCCTCCCAACCTGAGAAATCTAGGATTATAATTAGGGATTTTGGAGTGTATTTGTGTGGGATTTGGATGATAAAAAGGTATATTGATATATGAATAAGTGGTATGGGTGAGTTCCTTTTTATAGTTGTGGAGTGGCATTCTTATAAATATAAAAAAGTAAACCAAATTGAGAGGTCTCCCTTATATAATGTTCCTCAATTAATGAATAAAATTTTCTTAAATAGAGTATATGGTTGAAATTTGAACAGTAAATATTTTTTATACATGTTTATTGGCAATTTTTGTGCATAACAATAAATTTTAGTCCCTTGGTAACCTTAATTTTAGGTTAATCGCATTAATTAATTTTAAATATATTCACTAATATATTTTTGTCAAAAAAAAATTTTAACATACTATACATAATAAAGTATAGTGAATAAAAATATGTAATATATTCTTGAAAAAATCAATCATAGAATATTTAGACAGTAATTTAAATTTAATCATGTGGACTGAACGAGGAAACATGTTTTTAAAGTACAAATGTTCCTATGTTTGCAATATTTTTACATCCAATTTCAATTTTAAATTTCATTTAATGACCAAAATTGGATTAATTATTTTATAACTGATATAATTTAACTTTGAAACAAATTTAAATTATAATTTCATTATATCAATAAATTAGAAGAGAACCCGAATTTTCAATTAAAATTTAGTATTTTTCTATATTAATTAAAAAATTAATCCTAATATAAAAAGGCCAAATTCTCACTCTGAGAAATTTTTTATTTTGAATAGTCAAAAATGAATAATTTTGTTTCATATTAAATTTATAAATTTGAAAAAATTATTTTTAAAATAGGTGCGACCTTAAAAGGATGTAAAAGTGACTTTAAAAAAATAATTTTTTGTATGTAAACTATTGGGTTTGTTTTTATCTTATTCTTGTCAGATCTAATGGATGAATGTATAAATTATTTTATTAAATATTATATATTTGACATTAATATCATTCTCTAATTTAAATAAATTTCTTTTCAGCATAAATTGACTTTATGAGGATAAAAATAGTTTTTAAAAAAAATTCACTTTATATTAAATTGGTTATTAAATTCATTTGTAATTAATTAATAAGCAATTAATTCAACCCATGTATTTTTATAAGTTCATGAAGAAAATTAATGATAATAATTTTCATTGTTTTTTTGATTATTATTATATTAAATAATAATTTCTTAATGTTATATTTTTGTAATGTAAAACTCAATCTTGTTGTAATAAAAACTACCAAACAAATTAGTTATTGTGTGTAATGCAAGTCAACTTAGTTTTTTATGAATTAAAATATATAGAATATAATTATTTAAAATATTATATATATCTTAATTTCATGAGATGGTATATTGATTTCTACCCTTGGGGTTTCTTATAAATAAATCTAGTAACAAATTTAAATTTACTCTAAAATAAAAATATTAAAATGTATTGGGGTGTCACATTAATTATTAGATACCCAAAGAATATTATTATATTAATAATTATAACATTTATCTATATTCACCCCCTATAGACCCATTCATACACACTCACATGATGTGTTTATATTTATGACCCCAGAATTTGAAAATTATGAAATTTGTGAGGTCAAATATTCGTTAAAGAACAAAATATCATAAAATAATAAGGAACACGAAGAGACAAAAAAATTTAAAATTTAATATAATAATACAATACAGGAAAATAAAAAGTAATTTTATAGTATTATTAAATCATAAAATATCATTCTGCAAGAATAAAATATATGACATGGCCCATATAAATAACCATAATCATATAAAAGATGAGCATGACATTAAATTGCAGACTACTTTAAAAATATGGACTAATAATTAAAACATTAAACTTCATGGAAATTAAATGTTTCTTGAAAATTTTGTATATCCTGATGAACAACATGCAAATGTGTAACAAACATTAGAATAAGAAAAATTGTGCGATAAATCTCATTTTGGGTACACTTACATAAACAAATTCATTATGTCCATGAATGGATATATAAGAAAACCCGTCATTCCCATAAATATGTGAATAACTATTTATTTACATTATTTAATATATAATTGTATATAAAAAATCATTTTCAAGTGATATAGGATCCCACTCATCATCATCGATACAAATTTTTTCCACTTAAAATCAATCATAATATTATATAAATATACACATGGAAAAGTGTGGGTCTCAAAAACATTTAGGAATAATTCCTAAAAACAATCATAAAAGATCAAAGGAAATCAAAAAAAAATAATTTTTTAAAAGGAATCATTTTAAAACATTATATAGAGGGTGATAATGACATCACTTCATGATAGAAAAACAATTTAGGGTATATATAACTTAAAATACCAATGTTTTTGCAAAACCATTTATAGAATAAATATAAAAATTAAACAAAAAAATAATTTCAATGGTAAATATAATACTTTGGAAATGAATAAAATTTAGTATTTCAAAAAATTGAACCCTTGGAAATACATATTCGGTTCCAAAAATAAAATCTTAAAACAATTTGATATTTTTTACTTATAAACCAATTTTTAGTAATAGAGAGTTGGAAAAAGACAAAAATGTATAAAAAAATTAATTTGAAACTAAATTGTAAAAAATATAAATTTTAAATGATTAATTATAAATTTATCCGTGAAAAAAAGAAAAATTAAAAAATAATTTTTTTATTGGATGATAAAATGTTTATCTTGAGAGGATTGAAAAACCTTTTAAACATTTTCAAACTGCCAAATTGAAAACCAACATAATTAAATGGAATATTACTAATTTATTTTAAAATGAATAATGTAAGTATAAAATATAATTAGAGATAAAAATATTGAGTTTCTAAAAAAATAATGAATAATATTATTGGGAATTAAAACTAGGAATATAGAGAAAATTTTCATTTATGCTATTGGGAATTATTAATAATAAACTTTTTTTTCAATAATTATAATCATCTAGAAATAATACATGGATGTGAAAGAATACTTAACTTGAATTGAAATTTTAATCTCCCCCAAAGATTATCACATGTTTTAATAAGAAAATCATGAAGGATAATAAACTGATAAGAGTGATTGTGACCCATGGAAAGGAATTGAGTAAATATATACCCTTACGAATTTTGTAATTAGTGAATTAAAAATCTTTTCAAGCTAAGTAATAATATTTTCTTGTAAATCAAATTAATTAGTCATTTATTATTTCAATTTACGTTCTTGGGTATTCTATAATCCATATAAATAATAAATTAGTTCATGACATCAAAATATGTTTGAATAAAGAGATATTGAGATGAAAACCCCCATATTGTTTCATTACTCAGTTAATGACACTATAACTTCCATAAAAACATATATTACTTAATAATCCATTTAATAACCATTTTCATATATTTTAATTTTATATCAGTTTTTCATAATTACTTATTATGGGTATATTTTTTTGTTAAAACTTATTTTCAACCATGAGGTATTAATAACATTAACTATTTACTGAATTTATATAATGTTGATATAATACACCATTACATTATAAAAAGTGTATCATTAATATATATGAAATAATATTTTATATATAATCTTTTTAATTTTTATATCTTTCATACTGTTCCGTATTTTATTTAATAATGCTCTGTGAAAATGGAATGAGTATTGGCATACTCGTCAATTTTAAAGTACAAAAATGAAACTTTTATAATACATTAAATTATAAATATATTATTTAAAGTACAATAAAAAACATTGTTTTATTAATATATTAAAATAATTTTATTTTTAATTTTCCCATATCCATCCTCAATGGATTTATATAGCATCATTCATGTTGGTGGTTAAATCAACAAAATCTTGAACACAATTTGACACGATTGTTGAGTATGGTAAAGGAGGTTCCCGTTTTAAAATTATTTCATTAACACATATGTATAGTGAATATAGTTACATTTTTCTATTACGGTGAAAACTATTTTTATATTTTTTGATATATATATTAAAAAATATATGAAAAATGAAAAAAATGATTCTTTGGGAGGCGTTAGTCCACAAACACACAAAATTGACCTTCCTTTGTTTATCTAAGAATATGATAACGAATAACTAGGGGTTACAAAATTAAAATTACAAAATATTAATATAATAAAGATACTAATTTCATCATATTAATATGTGATAAGATATTTTTATTTTTATTTTTAAAAACATATAATTAAAAATTAGATAAAATTTATTTTGGAGACCTAGTCTTTCCGTGGAAGTTCCCTCGTAACTAATCTGATTAAGAAAACAATGTGTTAAAATGATAATTTTTTCCTTTTGTAGAGTTATTGGGATATAACAATGGAATAACTTAAAGGAGTAACTATTAGTATATTTTTTCCTTTAATTAGTGGAACTATTACCTTTTTGTATGTGGTGGTAAGGGTAGTTTTGGAAATAACCAATGAAAATAAATAATCAAATTTCATTATTAAATGGTTAAGGGACTAAAAATGTTAAAGGTGTATAAATGTGGTTAAATTTTGTTGTTCCAAACCTAAACAATCCAATTGGAAACTTGTTATAAAGAGGTCTTATCCTATACCCATAATAAATATTTTTTTTTACCATTTTCACATTTTACCGGGTTAACTATTTCATAATTATAGTACTCTATTAAATTCAATAAAATTAAAATTTAAATGGTAATATTATTTGGACCTTTTAATTTAAAATTTCAAATCCTTATTATGAAATAAAATTTATACAATTATGAAATGTATATTCTAAAATAAGAATACATAAATAAATAAGACAATTTTTCTTAAGAAGAACGTCATTTTCAGTTCAAATTTATATCTGATAACATTAATATAGTAATAAATTCTAGATAAATAAATTGAATTATATTTAATTTCATAAATTTTAAGATGATAACATGTTAATAAAAAATTGATCCTCATCTTGAGAATATTTTATTAATGTACAAGATCCAAAACAATATAAATATGTGTTTGGGTTTGGGTTTGGGTTTGTTTCTATTATAAAGTAATATTGTTTATTCTTTAGAAAAATGGTTCATATAGGTTATATATGTTAAAATAAAATTTAATGATTCATAGTGTAGTAAATTATACTCATATTTGATTAAATTAATGGGTTTTTAAAATAATCTCCATTATAAATCTAGAAATTATTTTAATACTTTAACATTCAAGCATATAATTTATAATTTGATTAAATAAAAAAATATAAAATTTATTTATTTATTATTGGCTAACATATTTTTTTTATATGAACTATATTTTTTATAAATTAAAAATTATTTTACTTCTAATAAATATTTTTATCATTCTAATAATGGAAACCTAGTTTGTTGAAATAAAATATTTATTTTTGAATAATAAATTTTTATGTATAGAGTGAATTTAGAAAACAAAAAATTAATTGTATATAATTTCATGGTGTATCTATATAAATATTTTATTAAATTTTAATATAAATCCAATTTCTATTTTCATAACCCCTTACCATATCTAGGTATGATATCAATATTATATATGCTATGGTTTAATTTTTGGTTGGAATTTCGTCTGGCATTGATCTGGTGGATATATCAATGATAATGAACTACTCCCATATATAGTTTATCTCAAACCCTAATTTATATACTTAATTATATTCATATTCATGTGGAATAATATGTGAATCATCACACATTATGAGTTCTGAAAAATTGGATTCATAAGGAATACATCCACTTTTGGATTCAATTTCGTCATAATTTCATTGATAATTTTTTTGTATGACTACTGGAATTTATACCCTCTAATTTAATAGATATATTTTTTGTAGATGTGTAATTATCATTATATATAACTATGTTTTACATGATAATTATTTTTCTTGTCAAAAATTATTTTTAAATAATATATATGTAATAGTAAAATATATTGAAATCCTGATTCGTCACATCTATCCTTAAATATTTTTTCCTCATAATTTTAATTCTTACTTACTAAAAAAGTTAGTTAAGTGTATCTTTATGATGACTTGAGATTTAATCTATAATGATGTATCAGCCACATCTATTCACGTATAATAGGTTTTACCCATATACTATGTTTCTTTTTATCTATTTGAGTTAAATACGTATCTTAGTTTGGTGTTAATATATTTACAACTTTTTTATTAACATAATAGTTCAGGTAAGATGGGATATATTATCATAAATTGGTATAATGTATGATATATTTTATTCTATTTATATATTATCTACACCACACACATCTATGTCTTCTCCCACTTGGTTTCTCAACATGACAGTGTAGGTATAAATTTCAAGTAGAATGATGTAGTTGAAAAAGATTTATCATCCTCCTTCAACGTATCATTATGATAGATGTTATGGTCAATTAAAACCCTTTATTTAATTTATATATATAGTGAATGAACTCATACCTCTCCATCCTATCTATCATATTTATCTCCTGCTTCAACAGATTACCACACAGCTCATCATACACCTATTTCACTAGTCTTAGAACTGACCACTCCCAAAAACATTCTTTAATAATGGTTGGTGGGGGCGCATGGCTCACCCCATCAACTCTATGTTCCATTTAATATATCAAAAAAGGGCCTTATAATACTTGAAATTTTTCCTTCACATGCTACACGTGCTCACGTGTTCTAAGACATCAAACATCTTTCTTGAACTATACCCAAACACAATATCACATGGAGGATCAGACTTGTCCCAAAACACTATATCTTGTCGAAGTAGTGGTTTTATAATGGTAATTAATCTCCTATTCACAATTTTATTCATTATTTCAACTTCTATATAAACATTGATGTTTGTACATGGTAGTGGGGCACTAATGGATAATGATGAAGATGATTCAATAGTGTATTATATTATGTCAGTTTTAGTATCCCAGAACACTATCAATGAATTTAGATTCTTATATTTATTTCATATATTATAGATTACATAATATCACTTATAAAACAAAATAAATAACTTAATAAATTAGGAATGAACAAAATATATTGTATTTCTAGAGGTTATAGAACCTATACCGATAAAATAATAACATTCCATTTTGAATAGTATTGCTACCATTATGAATAGAAATATGAACCTAATTAATAGTAACCTAACCCATGAAATTAGAAATAATATTTAGGAATTTTATGATTGAAAGTGTGATATAATTATATTAAATATAACTGAATATTTTTGAATTTAATATTTATGTGTTTATATTATTGTATGTCATAAATATTTAATTAATATTTACAAATTAATAAAAAAAAATATAATAAAATTTATTTTTATGAGATGTATACAAAAAACATATTTTTGTGTCTACTGGTTTTAGGATAATTTTATGAGACCTTAGTTAATTTTTGAATGTTCCATAAAATTGGTTAAAAATTTAAAATCTGTAACTTTCAAGTAAATAATGATTTTAGTTAAAAATTAAATTTATCATATTTAGAAATTTATTTTAATAATATTGAGCTTATTTGTTATTTTTGCGTGTTCAAAAATGGATTGGGTGATTTTTTTGGGATTTTTCTAAAATTATTTTATTCTATTGAATAGTAAAATACAATAATTTATCATATATGATAAATACATCGTTTATTGAGTCATAGAATATGTATGGATGATATAATCCTATAATATCGAACAATACATCATTAGTTTGACATATTTTATGATTTTTTTAAAACTATTGATATTCTTGAGCCAAAAATAAAATTCTATTGATTAAAATATTTAATAATTACCCATCTCCTCCACTATAAACACCACCCTCATCCCCTCTTCTGCTCACACCTCTAAGCTAGGAAGACTATAAATTTTCCTAAAAAATCATCTTACCTAGACTCATCCCACTTCTAGGGGATAATAGTCTAACCAAAATACCAAAACCCCTTTTTATAAGGATGTTCTCAAGGAGGTTAATTCAAGAGGTAACCCCTCTCTCTTTTTCTTTTAATTTTATTTCATTATATTTTCATTTCATGTTCTCAACTCTTTTACTCTACCGAAATGATCACGATAACTCAAGTGTCATATATATACTCTAATTATATAATTTTAATTGAACAATAATCATCAGTACCCTTACTCCCTTTATATTATTTTTAATAACCAAATCATCATTTGGAAGGTTCCGATTTACAACCTTCATGGATGAAAAACATTCACTTTTTAATATAACCTTAAAGGATAGTCATGAAACAATTTTTATGGTTGGAACCAATTTTTATATTTTTATAATATCTTATTTAATGTTCTAGAACCATTTTACGTACATGACATTAAATAATAGAAAAATGCTTGATCATTGTGATCAAAATACTGCTATAATTAAGCTAAATGATTACCATTAGTATGAAATCTAATTAATAATCATCATATATGGAAAAAAATACATTACACCAATTAAACATTTTCTTGGTTATTAGTAATATTAAATTTAATTTTTTTACAACTATACCCAATGTATATGAACCACATTATTCATAATCAGGAGAACCCATCATGAAATCAGGGTAACAAACACTCTAGAATGAAAAATTGCAATCATATAACTTATCAATATTTAAATAAATTAACTTAATTAAACTATAATGAAGAAAATATATGTATATAAGGTTATAAGTTAATTAATTAATGGATTTAATATTATTATACCTGAAAATATGGTAATGTTCAGAGCATATTCACGCATAAGGTGGGGGTTTCTACCCAACCATCCATTTTCTTTTATGTTAAACTTTTTTACCCTTTACCCCAACAAAATTATTAATTATTACTATATACTCCTCATAAATTATTTTTTAAAGTTATATATATATATAACAATTGTAATCCTTCATTATTTTATGGGGATTTAGAATTTATAAAAAGGTCTTTCTCAAATTCTTCTTGATAAACAAGAAAAATTCAAGGGAACATCCCTAATTAATACCTATTTTTAAGTGCACTCTATAATATTTTTAAATCCATAATTATTATTCTAAAATAAATCAATCTATTATGAAAAACAAAACTTATTTATCTTCTTGTTATATAATAATATTTTTCCAAAATTACTCTTAATTGTAATGTAAAATATTATTTCACTCAGGAATTACTCTAGGATTTTATAAGAATATCTTGACCTATTTCAACACTCTTATTGACTATTATGATTTATTTGGATAAATAATTTATGATATCATATAAAATTTTCATAAATTTTTATTTATTACTTTTACTATGGTCATGCTATCTTGATTCCATTCACCATATTACTCTAAAAAGTTAGTGTTTATGTTTACTAATTGGGGAAAGTTATTTTCATTATAAATTTTAATTTAAATATAAATGTATATGTTTATTATGTTTCTCTCCATTAGTATGAGAAATTAATTTGTCTTATTAAGTGTAATTTGGGTCCCCCTATAGCCCATCAGGGCATCAGTATTTCTCATTATAAAAACTAGTATGGGTTTTTACCAGTTTATTTATAGTATTGGCACGTGGCCGTGATAGTATGGTTACGATGTGACATATTTTTCATTCCCTGATTAATAAAATAGTAATTTACAGTCCACAGTATTATATCACTATTATAATATCCATAGTTATTTTTTATGGTACTATTTAATCATCTTTTATTTCATCCATATTATAATAAAAATTATGTTTAACCAAATGTGTAGGTTTAGTTATTCACTATTCTCTAATATTTATGCTTCTACTATATTTCCTACCCTAAAAAAGCATATTATATCATCCATTTCTTATGATTTATTTTTCTCCAATATGCGACAAAGTATATTATGAATGATTTTATAGGATAATATATGAGTTATGGACATTTGAAATGTAATTTCTATAATGTTTTTCTTTTCATGTAATAATGTTGAACTTATGTATCTATCTGGTTTTCCGATTCTAATAAACTGTTATATCCTTTGGTTTGCATCTTCATTATTTATATGCTAATTTAATAAAATGAGGCATTGTCATTGGGATACTATGTTCACGGTCCTTTTAGTTTTTATTAGAGTATGTGTAGTAGAATCCTTGGAAATTAGATTTAGGAAATGTAGATTAGTGTACAAAAATAGATAATAGTCTTTGAGGATAAGCTTACAATAAAATCCTGGAGTTATGGAAATGTATTGATTTTTTTGATCTTCCTATAAAATAAATCTCTTTCTGTATACTAAATGTGGATGTTGTTCTGGAACAGATGTTCCCAGGAGTAACAACTCCGAAAAGGTGTTCTGGCCTTGACTCTGGGTAACCCGGTACATATAAATGGTCCTTACTATGCCACTAGTTCAAAACTCCCTAGGTATATACTTAGGATAATTCATATTTTCTTTAAAAAACGTTATGAACGATTTAAATATAAGTATTTCCCCCAAGAAACAATTCTTATGATTATGATATCGTAAAAACATAAAAATTAAATTTATAACAAGTCTTCTTCTAGTTCAATGATGTATATGATGATTCATAAATTAATTTAATGTGTGATATTCTTTTGAAATGGATCCTAGTGGATGGAATGGAAACTACAATAGTGTTTGTATCCTATCTAGGGATTTCCATCCTATGTAAGATAATTATATTGGTACTGGAGTTATGGCTAGTGATAAGAAACTTATTTCTATACTGGGATAACAAAATCAAGTTATAAAAAATAACCTTACAAGTATGGAGCATCCGAATCAACATTGTGGAGGAGAAATTCTAGATCACATTATGTAAAAATAGCCTCTATTATTCAATGGGACTAGAAACCCATTTGCGACAGGGTAATAGATAAGTTATTTAGAGAAGATATTTATCACCTTGGGATGTAATGAAATGTGGATGGTTGTTAAGGATATTTCTCACCTTCTAGGAGATGATGATCAATGGTGGTCATTGATTCAAAACATGATTTAGGAGGATACAATAGCAAACCTGGAATGTATTGAATTTAAAGAAATTTTCTTTGTAAAATAATCTCCTCATAAAGAATGAGATGATATGAAAAAGGAGTTTCTAAATCTGAGGAAAAACAAGGATGATAACGTTTCAATGTATGAAGTTAACATCATAAGGTTGTTAAGGTACGTTTCAGACTACATACATAACATAAAGAGTAATATTGACCTATTATTTGATGGTTTAAATCCATTCATTTGATATGAATCGGTCTGCCAAAATTTCTCATCATACAAAGATAAGTCTCATCTTTTATCAAGATTGAAAAGGAATTCTCAAAGTCTTATAACTTTAACTGAAACATAGATAAGAAGAGGGTTTTAGAAATCAAATGAAAAAGAAATAAAAAAATGGGAAATAATGGAAGGGTTGAATTTTATCCTATAATAATTGTTGGAAGAAACCCCTTAGTTCTTGCACAAAGGTAATGATAGATTGTTATAATTGTGGAGAAAAAATGCACTATGCACGTGATATCTAAGGAAAGAATAAATCTTCCAATGTTCAATGTTATAATTGTAAAAATATGGGAAAGTATGCACATTAATGTTTAGACATTAGGGAAACATTTCTTAGTGAAGGACATGGGAGAAAGGGAAAGCTTATATGATCACAACAACTAAGGTTTATATTCCTAATGATATGGTGAAAGGTACATTAATAATTTCATCAAACTTAGCTAATGTATTATTTTATTCTAGTGCATAAAATTCTTTTATATCTTACTAGTTATCCAAGAGATTTATAAATTTTCAATTTGATTTAATATAGTATTTTTCAGTAAAAAATATTAAGAGAAGTAGCATTACAAAAAAGTTGTTTGGATAAATTTTATTTGTGACACATAAACATGATTTAGATACTGACCAGATCATCTTACCCATGTTTGATTTGGATATAATAATTGGTACGAATTGGATTGGAAATTATGATGTAAAAATTTATTGTATGAATAAGGTATTTAAAATTATTGAGAATGATATATAGTCCCTTATAATTAGAGTAGAAACATTTCTATCTAATTATTATCTTTATCCATACCCAATAGCATGACTAAATTCAATTCATGGTGAGGAAGAGAACACAATATTTTGGGTGAGGAAAGAAATATTCAAACTGAGGACGTAACTATTATGAATGAATATATTGTTATATTTTTAGTTTATTTACCTAGGCATCCTCTGGTGTGGAAAGTTGAGTTTTAATTTTATTTAATTCTTGGTTCGAGGATTATATCAAGGACTCCTTATAGAATGGACAAAGTGGAATTAGTATAACTGAAGAAACAATAAGAGGAATTTAGTGATAAAGGATCTATCCATCCTATTTTTCCCTATGGGGAGCCGCTTTACTCTTTGTCAGAAGGAAATATGGATCCATAAGATTGTGCACTGACTATAGAGATATTAATGCTATTATAATTAAGAACAAGTATCCACTACCTCTTATTGCTGATTAATTTTATTTACTTCACAAAGCTCAATATTTTTATAATATTTACCTTCAATATGGATATCATCAGTTACATGTGAGGAATGAATACATTCCAAAGATAGAATTTCCAACCATGAGTGGACATTATGAGTTTATAGTAATACCATTTGGGTTAACTAATGCACCCCCCCAATGCCATGGATCTAATGATAATAGTATTAAAGGAATATCTTGATTAATATGTTGTGTTATTTTTTGATGATATGATTATCTTCTCTAAAATCATTGAAAACCTTGAGAATCACTTGATAATTGTTCTGAATAATCTTAGAAGAAAAACATTATATGCGAAGTTTAGAAGGTTTGAATTTTTTCTTCAATCAATTTATTTTCATGGCAATATTGTCTCAAAGGATGGAATCTAAACTAATCCTTCCACTAGTATAAATGGATGTTTTTGCACTAGTTCAATGCAAATGGAATGAAAAAAATATTTTTATACATCTTTTAGAGAAACCTTTACCAACAGTTTGATGAAACCATTATTATATGGACTTTAGAATGAATATTTACAAACAGTTTACTCAAAGTGTTGGGAAATATTTGATTTAATTATTTTATTCCAAAGGTTTTTTAAAACCATTACTAAATAATATCATTCCAAACAGTTTTTAATAACAGTTGGGAAATGTTTCACCCAAAATACATAGTATCTCCAGCTCCCCTATTTGCATGATTACAGCCCTAATCGGATGATCTCATGAAGCACTCTCTTTACCCTAGGATGGAAAACTCCTTCCACCCGTTATATCCATCTTCAATAAACAAATTTTTTAGTTATACACATCAAATTAGTATGTGGTACCTTATTTTTAATGATCTGAATCTATTTTATTCTATTTTTATTTGACATAAACCATAGTTCTTTGTGGTCGGTGGCATGGTATACCGAACACTTTGAGATGTTTTCTGATTTGGTTCTACACTTCAGGTGTTATGATTGTGTGAATCACTTTTATTTAAAGACTTCATTTCTAGTCCTTATATGTAGAGTTCATGAAACATATGAACTACTGGGTTCTTGTGATATGTATCCCCCCAAAAATATTGTAAAGGTTTTGTTTATTCATATTCTCTCGAGGTGGGTAATGGATATATGGATGGTTAATGTGAATTGATTGGGGATGGTTAGGGTAGTGGTGTAGGTGGTTTCCCATTTCTTTAGTAGGGTGATATGGTAGTTTCTATGGACTATAGTTTAATTGAAAATTGGATTTGGATTTTGTATTTATAGATTTTGTTCACTGAAAAATGTGAAGGGTAGTGATATTGAGGATGAATTGGTTATTGGTTGGGTGATGGATTTTAATTGTGATGTTGGTTGGATTGGGTATAGGTAATTTTCAAGAAATTATTTGGGTATTGCTTCCCCTGAACACCCCCACCCCCACCCCCCTAGACACCCCGCACCCCCTAGACACCCCACACCCTGGACAACCCCCCCCCCCCCACTAAACACCAACCCAACTCCCCCCAGCACCCCCCTCCATGTGGAAATCCTCACCCCCTTGACACCCCCACCCCTAAACACCCCCACCCCCAGTACACCCCTCACCCCCATGGATAGCCCCCCATCCCCCAAGACACCCCCACCCCGGGACAACCCCATGGACACCCCCACCACCTTGACCCCCCCTGTAGACACCCCCACCCCCTAGACACCCCCTCCCCCTGGACACCCTCCACCCCTTGGACCCCCTCCCCCACCCCCCTGAACACCCCCTTGACACCACCCCAATTCCTTGACACCACCCCACATCCTTGACACCACCCCACCTCTTATGTGTGTGGCCATGTTTTTAAATTGGAATTAACTAAGTAGGTGATTTCCAATTTCCCCAATAACATTTCCTAAGTGACCCATATATCCTTATAAATAGAATTTCTTATGTTTTGATAAATTTAATGGGTTGTTTTGAAGGAAATTTCAGATTCAGGATTGTTTTCCTTTATTAATAAATAAAATGGGTTTGAATAAAATTTCCTTAATAGGCGGTGCATGGGGGTTAGGGGGATGCCCAGGTGGTGGAGGGTTGTCTAAGGGCTAGGGGGCTACAGGGGGTTTGGGGATACATGGGTATGGGTGTTGTGGGATATCCAAGGAGGGTATTGGGATGTCCATGGGGGTCAAGGTGGGTTGTCTAGGTGGGGGATGGGGTGTGCATTGTACAGGGGGGTGGGTTGTTCAGGGGGTAGGGGATGCAGGGGGTAGGGGTTACAAGGGTGTGGGGGGGGGGGGGGTTACAAGGGTGTGGGGTAGGTGTTGTGGGCTTTCCAAGTAGGGGTATGGGCTGTCCAGGGGGTGGGATGCCCAAGGGGTTGGGGTGGGATTTTCTGGTGGGGGAGGGGTGTGTGATATCCAAGGGGTGGGGGTGGGCTTTCCTAGTTGGGGAGGGGGTGTGGGATGTCCAGAGAGGGGGTGTGCTATCTAGGTGGGTGTGGGATTGGGTTTTCCATGTGGGGTGTGGGATGTCTAGGGGGATATATGCAGGTGGGGGGTGGGGGCTATCCAGATGGGGGGGGGGCTTTGCTGTCTTGGTGGGGTGGGGTCTGTCCTGGTGGTGTGGGGGTGTCAAGGTGGGGTGGGCTGTCTAGGGGGTAGGGGGCTGTAGGGGTATGGGTTTCCATGGAGGGGGTGGGCTATCTAGGGGGAGGGGGTCGGTTGTCTAGGTGGGAGAGTGGTGGGTTGTCCTGGGAGGAAGGCGATGTCTTGATGGGGGTGGGGGGGGCAGTGTAGGTGGGGTGGGGGCTATCCAAGTGGAGGGTGGGTTGTGCCGGGGGGGGAGGGTGGGGGATGTGGGGGGGGGGCTATCCTGGGAGGGGTGGGTTTTTAACACTGATACTCAACAATAAAAATTAGGAATCACATATAACAAATGTATATTTTCTTTCACATGTTAAGACTTTTCTTGAAGTTCCATACCAACACTCACTCTTACCCTTCCAAGGATAAGTGATATCTACAATAAAATCCCAGTTCGGTTCTTATCCACTATCCATATTTATCTCATACAAATATAACATTTGTAAAACTCCATATCACCTAATGATATAACAAGTATCATACTCCCATGAGTAGTTTCTCATCGAAACATGGATCATATTCCAAAACAACATACATAGGATCATATTTGACACAAACACAAAATTCTGTAATCATAGAAAATACTATATTTACACCTTGTATAAAAACCTCGAATTAGCTCTTAGTATGCCTCTAAAAGCATAAATAAACCTCATACATAGCACTAAATTTGGGGTTGTGTCTAAAAATATGTGTTTTTATAAATTCATGTATGATATTTAGAGTGGAAGATAAAATCTTATCCACGTATGATATTTGGAGGCATGCTTTAAATTAGGTGTGTTGTGATTTTTTGTTATGATATTCATGGTTTACACCAATAGTCTTTTGGGTAATCGATAATAGTCTTTATTCCATGATACAATAGGATATATATTATATTCTACAACCCTAGCTTGGGGGAGGACACCCCCACCCCCTTGGACATCCCCCACCCCCCAGGACACCCCACCCCTGAACACCCCACCCCCTAGACACACCCCACCCCTTGGACACCCCCAACCTGTAAATACCCCCACCCCTCTGAACACCCCCAACCCCAAGGGCTTCCCCCACCCATTAGAACCCCCCCCCCCCACCAATCACCCTCCATGGACTCCCCCAACCCCTTGGAAAGCCCCCAGGACACCACACCACCCCAGGACACCCCAACCCCCTGGACACCCTCTCCCTAGACACCCTACCCCACCCCTGTTGGACTGCCCTCCCCCCAACCCCATGTACAGCCCCCCTGTACACCAACACACCCCCACGAAACCCCCCGACCCCTAGATAGTCCCCACCCAAGAAACCCCCTCCCTCCTTGAATATCCCTACCCCCTTGGATAACCCCCATCCCCATGGGAATCCACCCACTCACCTGGACACCCACACCCCCTTGGAAAACCCCAATGGACACCACCCCACCCCCAAGACACCCACACCCCCTTGACACCCCCACCCCCTTAACAGCCCCCACCCCCCGGGATAGCCGCCAACCCCCCGGGACATCCCGCCCCCTTGGACACCCCAACCCCCGAAACCCCCCCCCCCCCACCCCCTTGGGCAGTGTATCTGATCAATCAAATAATCCACTAAAAACTAAAATTTCTTCGACATAAAATTTACTCAATTCTTGAATAATTCTCCTCCACAAGTGTACATGACCTTGTACACTCATGTATAGTTATTCATAAATATTTTCTTATAAATATATTATTTTTAGCCTATTATATTATGATTCTCATATTGAGTAGTGTGTTAGTTATGGTTTCATATAAAGTGACCAATTCTCATTTTCCTAAATATTTTTTCAATGAAACATCAATCATATTGAATTTATTTTAAAATAATGAATTAAAAACAACTTTTTTATAAAGTGGATAGAATATGGATGTAAGAAACCGATCAGATATTAAGATATTTTCAAAACAATTTGGATATCTTTTTAGTTTTTTAATTTTACAATGCTTCAAATAGTGGCCACATACACTTCCCATGTTATAATTGTGTTCTAAAACCATGGTTAAGCTATGAAGAAGTTAGATACCACATAAAAAAATATGTTTTTCATGAAAACTACTCTGTATGGTATCACATTGGGGAAAATGAAATCTCAAATTGTTCATGATCCAAATGAGAGGACTGGACGAGAGAATTTGTTATATGATAGGTTTCCATTTATTCTTCATCATGAAAATGAAAGGATTATGACCAAAGAAGACATCGATATGAGAAAAAATTATTTATCTAATGAAAATGATGATGTTGATAAAAAATTGAATGATGTTTCCACAACACCAGTATATCGACAATTCAGTAAAATGCAAAATATGGAATTTTTTAATCTCATTGTTTTCATGGTAAAACTATGTATGGGATTTATAATCCTTCCATCAATTACATTTTTAACTTATTGAAGGAGTTACTTCAATATGATGCATATTATCCGTCAAACACTAAATGGCATGGATGTTAGTTTGAGGAACTTGGATATTCAAGAAAAATATTCTTGCTTGCCTGAAAGATTACAACTTATACTAGGTGGAAACTACTAAACTAAATGATTATATAAAATTTGGCACAACCCTCTATAATCCAAATGTAGATGTACCACTATCCCGTGTGCCACAAAATGTAATGCGGCACTTACCATTGATCCCCAGAATCCAGAATCCATTTATGTCTAATGAAATATGAATAACAATGTGATGGAATTATACCAATAGAATGAAGTATAATGATGAGTTGGTTCACCCTATGAATATATTTTGTAACAACCCAAGATTTCATAGTGTGTTATCTTATATAACGTAATTAAATATCGTGTACTCCACATTAACACGGAGTTTGAGTGCCCCACAACTTACCAAAATAGTCGTTCAAATAGTGGTTATGAATAGTATTAACTGAATTTTAAATTTTTATGTACGACATATAATTTTAGAATCTATATTGTGTGTTTTTTAGACATAATATAAGAACAAATTAAATTTTTATATAAAAGAAGTATTTTAAAAAAAAATGTAATTTTACCTCCTTTTAATGGAAAACCTTATTTAAATACAATATTTGGCACATTTTTTATATATTAAATTTGAAAAAAATATACTTATTCATTAAAATTGGGACATACAAATTTAGTTTGAATGAAATTTTGTTTTTTTTTCTAATAACTTTCATATTTTTGTGAATAATGAAAAATACTAAATTTTAATTGAAAAAAACTTTTTCAATATAAATAATTTACCATAATAAATTATACATTTTAATGGTTTCTAAAGTATAATTAGATTATATTTTTTACCATTTAATATAATTTTGGTCATAGGAAGTAATTTCACATTGAAATTGGACACAAAAAATTGCCGATCATTTGATAGTTTTTATTTCATAAAACACGCTCCTTGTTTTGACAACGGGAATTAATTTTAAATTAATTGTTGTCACTAATGTGTTTTGAATTTGGAAAAATAGATTCAATATTTGGAATCGGGAGGTTGAAATTTTGTAAATAGGTAACTTATATTTTTAGACATTTTGAATATTTATTTCAGTAAATATTTAATTTAAATTTGTTAAAGAAGTAAACCTCGTAAAGAAGGGTAAAAAAATAATATTATAATAACATTAAATCACCCTAACATGTTTTCTATTCCTATTGGTTGATACATATCCGACGACCATTAGCATCCTAGGGTCTATTTTGGGACCCATGGAGACACTTGAGTGTGATAATGACACTATATTAATTAATTTAAAGTAAAGAAAAAAATGAAAAAAACATATATGATTTAGTAAAAAAATTATTATAAGGGGTTGTATAAGTTATATTATAGACTATAAATATTAAATATAAAGGTAAAAATATTTCCTACATAATGGTATTTTATTTATAATTTTTAGACATTAAATAATTTAACTTATTTATCACACAATGATGATGCAGTAATTACCTTATTAATTAAATATTAACATAATTGATATTATAAGTATCAAAATAAATGTAAATTTAGACTTATAATGAATTATACTAATTTTATAGGTTAATATAAAATTTTATGGATGTTTAATTAAATTTTATTCAATGTGACAATGTTTTAATGGCTTTAAAAAATCAAATACTAAATTGTGTCAAAATTGACATAGTAGAGTTTTTAAACCAAATACTATGTTATTTATTGATATAATATTCATAAAAATCTAAGGTTTGACAAAGAAAACTTATATAAGGTTTAAAATATTAACAATTAACTACTTGAGATTTTGTTGGATGTTTACAATATGTTTATTAACCATGTAATATAAAAATACAAACAGACATGGTAAATGTCATACTATTTAACAAAGAGTTAAATCTAAAATATAATGATAATATGTTGACCTAAACCTATCTAAAACCTATTGGTTGAGAGGTTTTAGAAACATCCCCACCTTAACCTATAAATAAATCATTTTGGGTCCCTTAGAAACTGAAAATTATTTTATTATAAAATAATATTTCTATCTTTTCTTAATGTGACCCTCGCCTCTCTTATGAAAGGGAACTTCCACTTTTCTCAATATCACTCTTTCAAAGATATTTTAATCACACAAAATCTGCCCAAATATCATCCCAAATTTACTCCCTTAATCCTAGAGGCCTTCCTTTGGTCAGAAAGCCAATCTATGTTTCCCTTTTGATCAAATCAAAAGAAATAACCTGTAGAAGATGTAAATATTCCATCACCTCTTTCATGTTATTTTCATCTTCCACTTCTTCTTTATTTGTTGATTCCACACCAAAATACTTAATCCATTAACTTCAACATAGTGTGATGTTATTATAAATATCTTCCAACCATATTCATTTTTATATCAATCTTATAAATGATAGTCACCATACGTGCGTACGTACGACTTACCGTCTCCGCGTCGTGGTGTAGTTTGTTATACACAAACATCATTTTTTGGATGGGTATAATAATGAGTATAACTAATTTAAATAATTAATATAACATGTTAATTATTATGTATATATTATATACCATCCAATTACAAACAATTTAGCTATCAATATAATGATATTGTTGCTCATGCGTACGTACAGATTACCGTCTCCATGAACACAATGAGATTAATTTCCCCATCGTAACCATTCAAGAATAATTTTCATTTGATGACTAAAAATAAAACTTATGAACATAATATCATTCTGTATATGAATCTAATACATCATATCCATAACAAACATATCTTATGTAACCAAGCATATAAATGAAAACGAATCTGATAACACCCGAAACGATTATACTACTGAAATATTATTTATCAAGCAATATTAGAGGATCATATATGATATAATATTTATTTATATAGTTTTTTATAATTAAATAACATATTTTTAACTATTTTACATGAGGATAAAGTACCATTGACTAAGGAAAAGTACAAGGTAAGGGGTTTTCATCTCATTTTTATTTCCGTGTGATTCAGACTATATTTTCCACTATTACATTTTCTGTGGTGCATGTACGGCCCATTATTTTATTTTTTTCATAATATTAATTAATTTAATTATATTTAAATAATAATTGAATCATCTTTCTTTCATGGTTTTTTTTAAGTTACCAAATTGGAAAGGGAATTTAAAATTTCAATTTCCCCTCATTCAATTTTACTCAAACATTATTGATTACTTTACTCCAGGATTATTTATGAGAACACTATTTATTTTCTTATAGAGTAATTTATACTCGCCTTTGTTTGGATATAATTCTGATACACATAATCCCTCCATTGA
The DNA here is from genome assembly GCA_963277665.1 of Viscum album. Taxonomy (NCBI): domain Eukaryota; kingdom Viridiplantae; phylum Streptophyta; class Magnoliopsida; order Santalales; family Viscaceae; genus Viscum; species Viscum album. Next base: position 2,109,207,547 of record OY728119.1, on the reverse strand, counting down.
TAAATTCTCAAGTAATTGATATAAAATTTATAAGAGTAATTTTAACTCAATTTGTATTCATTGAGATAAACATCCACGACATTGGTGTTGTTTTTACAGGAGTATGTGTGAATATCCTCTGATTGATTTACAATGAATATCCAATCATATTTTGTGTATTTATATTGGTCACACATAATTATGTCATTGATTTATCCTTAAACTAAGGATATAGTCTTTATAAATGAATTCATCTCAACTTACATTCCATTAAGACATCATTGTCATTATATGGAAATTCAATTTTATTTAGGGTATATATTAAACTTTGATATAGTATATTATTAACCCCTTTATTTTCATGATATTATAATGTTCTTATCACCTCAATTATTTGTATTCAAGTGTCAGTCATTTGGTTAATAACTCTAACTAAAATTTCATTTTAAATTTTTTAAAAATTTATTCTTTTAAATCTTTCTCATTAATGTCCAAGTTTTAAAAACGATTTTAATGGTTTTACTTATATATATGGATATTAATGTTTTAAAATTTAAATTCCATTTAAAATATTCAAAGTGTTATGGGGCCCTTGGATTCAAAAATATATTTTAAAGTGCTTCTTGATAAATTATATGACATTTAAATGATTTCAAGAAAAAAGGCATATTTCCCTCAATAATTTATACTGATCATTTTCAACTATGTCAACATCCTTTACGGGATAATATTCTTGATCAAGGTTGATTTACTAAAAAAATATTTTATATTGTATTGAATGTTTTGTGATATGTTTGATTGTGTATGTGTTATTTTTATACCATCCATGGTTTATGGTTAAAGTATTGACATTTTGTATGCTAGTTTTAATATGAATGTATATGTTGTGTTTCAACATTTTAATATGAGGAATGTATTGGACATAGTAAGTTATAGGTGGATCCCTATATATATCCCTGATGCATCGGTAGGTCTCATTGTACAATTAGACATGGAATTGGTAGATGCCTTTCCTAATTTTGATATATGGTTTTGGCCGAGGCCATAATCTTTTCTAGATGTCTTGGTCGAGGCCTTGACAAGATATTTGAAAATGTATGGCATTATAAATTCCTTCATTATGAATATAATAATGATGGTTCATGTGGTTATTCGACTAGTATAATTCCAATTTCTATGATTTATTATGGCATTATTTACTCATCTCATATTCCTGCCATAAAGTGTTCATCATTATTATTTGTAAAGGAATGTGTTTGAAATTATTCACCATGCCTAATGTTTATGTTATCATCCACTATATTTCTTAACTTTACTAAGAATTTGAGCTCACCCCTTTATTATGTTTCATTTCCCCAGGATATGAAGATGTTAGTTATGAGTGACTTGTAGGTATAATCTAGGAGGCTTGGATGTTTCTAATGGAATAAATTAGAGTTCTATTTCTTTTCAAGTTGTAATTTCAAAATTATGTTAGTATCTTGTTTCCAAGACTACTAAACTAATCGGTCCTTTGGGACTTGATTACTTGTAATCATGCTAATTTTATGTAATAAAGCACCGACTATCGGTAGCCAGGGGTGGGGAGTTACAGTTGGTATCAGAGGAAGTTTAGTACAAACATGGAAACTAGATTTTTAAACACAACTTTTATGAGGAAACAGTACTCTAATATAGACATTGAGAATTAGTATAGAGAAACATCCAATTTTGTTTAATGTAATTATAATTTGGGTTTTCCAAGAAAAACATCCCTGTCTGGATACGAGAAGGTAGAGGCGGCTTGGGCATAGAATTACCTAGGATTTAAAACTCCGACAAGGAGTTTCGGGCTGGACCTAGGGTATCATGGTACACGACAAAGGGCCTTTCTTCACACTTGGTTACGATCCTCCTGTGGGATATTATTAGGATAATTCACATTTTTTAACAAACCAACTTGAAGGATTTTAATATAAGATGATAATAAATAACCCTGGTTAATATCAAGGTGTTTTAGATTGAAAATAAGGTGTTATGATATTCTCAAAATGATTTTAAGACTCACACTATGATTTTATGTGGTAGTTAATCGTTGGATTCCAAGGAATTCATAGTAATGTTGAACATTATGTACAAGGTGGGCATGATGGTGGAAATGAGCTACGAAATTGAATGTTGATAGGTGTAAAAGATATTGTGTTAATTCAAAATAATTTTTCCAAAAATATGATCAACAACATATATATTAACCAACTCATAGACTCAACAAAGAAGAGAAAGGCGGTGAATTATAAGTTCCCCAACAGTGGAGACCATGGAGAAAAGAAATACTAATTTCCATCATGCAGGAAATGTGGAATGAGACACCAAGGAATATGTCTCAATAGGACAAATGACTTCTTTATGTGTGGGAAAGAATGACATAAATTAAATAATTGCCGAGGAAAAATAAAGAGTATTGTGGAAGAAAATAAAAATGATCCCAAGAATCCATTTACAATAATTTTCTGTAAATGTAGATCACTTGGGAATTACCCATGTGAATGCACTATTCTATATAATAACTACTTTTTCATTGAAGAACTAATGTCTAAATAACTGGATAGAGAAATTATTAAAGGTATTAGTACTCTTTGTTGATGGGATTACTTTGGAATAATTTTTTGTATGTATATTTGTGTAGATTGTTATGTGAATATTTTATTTTAGGAAGCATTATATTTTCTATTGTTGGTATAGTTAAAGATAACCATATGAGTTTATATAGTCTTTCAATTTGAGGCAATTACAAGATGTTAAATTTTGGGATGAAAATGTGACGTATGAGATAAAATTTGTGGTGAAATTATGTTATGATTTTTTTGATTAATTTATCTCATTTTGGGAATGCTATAAAATATATTTTTTGAAAAATGAAAACACGCAGACCATGTGAGAACCCTTCGCATCTGACAAAGCTGTGGGAATCAAACCCACAACCAGCATGTGATTGGGATTTATTACCTACCACTGGACTACATGATGTCCCTGGTTAGTGTAACTTATTATTTTTAGTTAAATGATTTTATTGATCAATAATATGTTAATTTTGGATCTTATTTCTTATCAAATGGATACCCTTAGTGTAGGAAAATGATTTGGTGATTAAGTGATAAATGTTATTTTGGAAGAAGTTCTCTCTATTGGGAACACTATATGCCTATGGAAAATAGAATACTTTGGGATTTCGTTTTAGGAGTATGGTGGATTTTTATCTATGTTTTTATTGTGGATTTATAGTGATTTGGGTGATTTTTAGAAATTATTAACCAATCCAAGAGAATTTGTGAATAGGATAATTACTTTTAAGTACGTGACTTTAAGAGATGTCGATGTCATTTAGATATAAAATTTAATGTGGAAGATGACATTATGAAATTATTCTTAGATTTGGGGTTCAATATTAGATTGGATTATATTGAAGAATTTTATGAAATTTTTTTTTGAATGGTATTTATTGATATTTGGTTATAGTTAGATTAATTTAAGAAATTAAGATTAATATTTATTTCTCTAATGGATTATCCTTTTTGGGGATCATCTTATCTTGTACTAACCATTTTGGTTGATGTTAATCAGTATTGAATAGGTAAATATATATATTATACATTGTGGATCATGTGATTCTCTAGAAGTTTATTCTATCTCTTCAGTTGTGACTGAGTCATCTTAAATACACATTTATTTGAAAAAAAGATGAGATAGTGGTAGAAATTTATTAAAGGATGAAACTGTACATAAAAATTAAGTATATATATTTATGTTCTTAGTCAATCTCATAAATAAATTTCTCAACATTATGGAATGGAACTTATTATAAAAAATAGTTGTCCGTTTAATTTTCCACTTGGGAAACTAATGACCGTTTATCCTATCAATTTTTTTTGGTTTTCTTATTGATATCATTATTTTGATCTTGTTTGCTATCACTCTGTATCAGAACGTGAAACTTAGTTTATATTCCATATCCATGTTTTCCTACATTGAATCCATATATGGGTTACCTTAGGTGACCATTATACTTCTCTTTCTTTCTTTTAATTATATTGTTTTATTGACTCTTATTAAAATTTGGGGATTTTAATGAAGTTCCCCAAACCAATTTTAAAAATTACGAAGACACAATTTCCAAAAGGGGGAGAATGAAACACCCCAAGATTTCATAGTATGTTATCTTATTTAATGTAATTCAATAGCTTACCCTACACGCAACACTGAGTTTGAACGCACCACGACATACCAAACTAGCCGTTCAAAGAGTGTTTACCAATATTATTAACTAATATTTAAATTTTATATACAAAATATAATTTTTGAATCCATATTATGAGTTTATTATACATAATAAAAGAACACATTCAATTTTCAAATAGAAGAAGTATTTTTAATAAAATGAAATTTTACCACCTTTTAATGGTGATCCCTTTTTATATAAAATATTTTAAAATTCTTTTAATATATTATATTTTAAAAAATAAACAATTTCTTTATAATTGGGGCATAAAAATTTAGTTTGTATAAATTTTTTGTGTTTTTAAATAACTTCTATATTTTGATGAATAGTGAAAAATAATAAATTTTAAATGAAAACAACATTTTTAATGAAAATAATTTACCTTGATAAATTATATATTTGAATGGTTTATAAGTACAATTAGATTATATTTATACCATTTAATATAATTTTGGTCATTTGAAGTACTTTCACATTGAAATTGGACACAAACAAGTGCCAATCTGTAGATAGTTATTATTTCTTAAAAATAAGCTATTTGTCTTGACTACATGAATTAATATTAAATTTATATCTTCAACTTCTATGTTTTTAATTTGGAATTTTTTTTTACATATTTCGAATCAGGATTTACAAATTCTGAAAAAAGGAAACTTTTATTTTTAGACATTATGAATATTTACTTCAGTAAATAATTTATTTAACGTCGTTAAAGTGGTATATCCGGTAAATAAGGGTTACAAAATAATATTATAATAATATTAAATTACCCAAACATGTGACCTATTCTTACTGGTTGATGTGTATCTGACCATGGCCATTCTTTGGCCTATTTTGGGACCCCATGGAGCCACTTTAGAGTGATAATGACATTTTATATTAATTAAATTAAAGTAAAGACAAAAATGACAAAATTATATATCTTTTAATAATATAAATTTTACAAGGGGTTTTATATGTTATCACATTGAATATAAATATTATTTATAAATATAAAAGGATTTACTATATAATTGTTTTTTATTTATAATTTTTGGACATTAAATAATTTAATTTATTTATATCACAATGATGATTTAGTAATTACCTTATTAATGAAGTATTTAAATAACTGATATTATAAATATTCAAATATATGTAAATTGAGACTTATGATGAATTAAACTAATTTCATGCGTTAAAATTACATGGTAGTGTTGGGTAAAAAAATTTATTCTAAGTGATTAAGTTTTAATGGTTTTCAAAAAACTCAAATACTAAATAGTGTCAAAATTGACATAATTTAGATTTAAAAAAAATACTATATTATTAATTGATATAATATTCATAAAAATTTAAGGTTTTCCCAGAATTCATAAATAAGGATACATATATTTATAATGAACCACTTGGGGTTCTTTCAGAAGTCAATAGTAAGTTAAAGAACCATATAATATAAAAATACAAAGAGACATGGTAAATATCAATTATTAAACTAAGAGTTAAATCTAAAAGATAATGTTATTATGGTGAAAAAACCCTGTATAAAACCTATTGGTTGATATTTTTTTGACCCACCGCAATCATAGACCCTAAATTTATCATTTTGGAGCCATTACAAACTGAAACTGACTTTATTATAACATAATATTTCTAGCTTTTCCTAAAGTGACCCTCACCTATCTTATAAAAGAGAACATCCTCTTCTCCCAAAATCACAACTCCAAAGCCATTTTTATCATCCAGACTCTTCAAAAATATCCTCCCAACGTTTATACAACAATCCTAGACAATTTAATTTGATCATAAAGCCATACTATGCTGCCCTTTTGATCAAATCAAATCGAAGAACCCGAAGAAGAGGTAAATATCTCATCACCTCTTTCAAGTTCATCTCTTCTTCCACTTCCTCTTTCTATGTTGTTTCTATACCAAAATAATAAATCATGTACCTTATACATACTTCTATGTTATTATAAATATTTTAAAACCATATTTATTATTCTATCCATCCCATAAATGAAAAGTCACCATATGTACGTATGTACGGCTTACTGTCTCCACGTCGTGGTGTAGTTTTTTATTCGAACACATTATTATTTGGATGAGTATAATAATGACTATAAATAATGTAAATAATAAATATAACATGTTAATTATTCTTTATATATGATATATTATACAATTACAAATGATTTCTCCATCAATATAATGATATTGTCGCTCGTGCGTATGTACTGATTACCGTCTCCACGAACGCGATGAGATTCATTTCCCCATTGTAACCATTCAAGAATAATTATCATTTGATGACAAAAAATAATTCTTATTAACATAGTATAATTATTTATATGAATTATATACATCCAATCCATAACAAACATGGCTTACATAACAAATAATATAAAGGAAAACGAATCAGTTAACACAAAAATGATGACACTACTGAAATATTGTAATCAAAGTAATTTTAGAGGATCATATATGAAATCATATTTATTTATATAGTTCTTGAATAATTTAATAACAATTATTTACCTATTGTACATGAGGTTAACGTACCCTCAACTAAGGAAAAGTATAAGGTAATGAGTTTTCACCTCACTTTTATTCCCATGAGATTCGTGCTATATTTTCCACTATTACCTTTTATGTTGTGTATGTACGACACATGATTGTATTGTTTTCATAATATAAATTAATTATTTGGTATTTACATAATCATTGGATTATCCTTCATTAATGGGGTGTATGTTTTGTAAGTTACCAAATCGGTAAGATAATTTCAAATTTGAATTTCCCCTCATTCGATTTTACATAAACTTCATTGATTACATTACTCAATGATTATGTATGAAATCATTATTTATTTACATATGTAGTAATTTACACTCCCCTTAGTGTGGATATACATTTGATACGAATAATCACTCCATTGATATATTTTCATGTCATCGATATAAACACGATAAGAGTAATTTTAACTCAATTTCTATTCATTGAGTTAAACATCCAAGTCGTTGGTGTTGATTTTACAAGAGTATGTTTGAATTTCCTCTGATTGATTGACACTGAATATACAATCATATTGAGTGTATTTATACTTTTCACACATAATTATTTCATTGATTTATCCTTAACCTAAGGATACATTATTTATAAACCAATTAATCTAAACTTACATTCCATTGAGACATCTTTGTTGTTATTCACCAATTCACTTTTATTTAGTGTATATACTGTACTTTGACATAGTATATCTTGAACCCCTTTATTGCCACGATATTAAATTTTTTTGATTACCTCAATTATTTTCATTCAAGATTAAATCATTTGGTTTGGAACTCTAACTATAATATCATTTTAAATGTTTTAAAATTTTATTCTTCTAAATCTTTCTCATTAATGTCCATGTTTTAATAATGGTTTTAAGGTTATTTTATATATATGGACATAATGTTTTAAAATTGAAATTAATTTTAAATGTTTTAAAGTGGTATGGGAAACTTTGATTCCATAATCTATTTTAAACAACTTATTAATAACTTATTTGACATTTAAAGGATTTCCTGAAAATGGGATATTTCTCTCAAAGATTTACGCTGATCATTTTCAACTATATCAAAATCATTTATGAGATATTATTCTTGATCAAGGTTGATTTATTATTGATATATTCCATATTGTATTGATGTTTTTGGGATATGTTTGACTATGGATGTGTTATTTTTATACCATTGATGGGTTATGGTTAATGTATTGAAATTTTTTATGCTAGTTTTAATACGAATGTTTTTATTCTATTTCAACCTTTTCATATGTTGAATGTATTGGACTTAGTAAGTGACGGGTGGAGCCCTCTATATCTCCTCAATGAATCAGTAGGTCTAATGAGACAATTAGACATGGAAATGGTCGAGGCCTTTCCCAATTATGACATATGGTTCTTGCCAAGGCCATATTCATTTTTAGACGTCTTGGATGAGGCCTTCACAAGACGTTTCAAAATGTCTTGAATTATAAATTCCATCATTATGAAAATAATAATGATGGTTCATCTAGTAATTTGACTAGTAGAATACCCATGTCTATTTTTTATGGAATTATTTACGCATGTCATATTTCTTCCATAAAGTGTTCATGTTTACTATTTCTAAAGGCACGTGTTATTAATTATTCACCATACCTAATGTTTATGTTATCTTATGTTGTATTTCATACCCTTACTATGAATTTGATCTCACCCCTTTCTTATGATTCATTTTACCATGATATGAAGATGTTAGTTATGAGTGACATGCATGCATAATCTAAGAGGCTTGGATGTTTCTAAAGGAATAAATTAGTGTTGTATTTATTTTCCAGTTGTAATGTCTAAAAAATCTGTGTATCTTTTTTGCGAGATTGCTAAACTGATCGGTCCTTCTAGACATGATTCCTTGTAATCATATCAATGTTATGTAATAAAGCACTGACTCTGGGTAATTAGACACGGGGTATTACAGTTGGTATCAGAGGAAGTTTAGTATAAATCATGGAAGCTGGATATAGAAAAAAACTCTGATTAGGAAAAACTACTCTAAGTTAGACATTGAGGATTAGTATAGAAGAACATCTAACAATTTTGGTAATGTAAACATTATGTGGGTTTTCCATGAAATACATCCATGTCTGGATATGAGCAGGTAGAGGCAGCTCTGGTATAGATGTACCTAGGAGTGAAAACCCTGAAAAAGAGTTTCCGGATTGACCCGAGGTATCCTAGTACTCGACAAAGGGCCTTACTGCACTCTTGGTTATGACACTCCCAGGGGAAATTCTTTGGATAATTCACATTTTCATTAGAAATAGATTGGAAGAATTTTAATATAATATGAGAATAAATAACATTGGTTAATTCTAAGGTGTTTTAGATTGAAAATATAGTGTAATGATATTCTCTAAATGATTTTATGACACATATTATGCTTTCTTGTGTTGGTCAATGGTTGTATTCCAAGGAAGTCATAGTAACATTGAACATGATCTATATGGTGGGAACGAGTGTGACAACCGGGTCCCGGTGACAGCACAACCACCCCGCCTTAACATGGCCATCGGGTCCTGGCCCACCAGGTACCACCAATTGCCCCCACAGACATGTGGGGCCCACCCTAGGGTCCACCCACATACCCGAGGTATCCTAGTACTCGACAAAGGGCCTTACTGCACTCTTGGTTATGACACTCCCAGGGAAAATTCTTTGGATAATTCACATTTTCATTAGAAATAGATTGGAAGAATTTTAATATAATATGAGAATAAATAACATTGGTTAATTCTAAGGTGTTTTAGATTGAAAATATAGTGTAATGATATTCTCTAAATGATTTTATGACACATATTATGCTTTCTTGTGTTGGTCAATGGTTGTATTCCAAGGAAGTCATAGTAACATTGAACATGATCTATATGGTGGGAACGAGTGTGACAACCGGGTCCCAGTGACAGCACAACCACCCCGCCTTAACATGGCCGTTGGGTCCTGGCCCACCAGGTACCACCAATTGCCCCCACAGACATGTGGGGCCCACCCTAGGGTCCACCCACATACCCGAACGGGTCATCTGACTAATGATAGTCCCCACAGGCCAACACATGTCTTTTCCAGTGTGCTTTGTCCTCACTCACACATACCCTCAGAGACTTCCCAGGAGGTCACCCATCCTGATCACTACTCCAGGACAAGCACGCTTAACTGTGGAGTTCTAATCAGACAGGCTCCCGAAAAGGAAGGTGCACCTTGTTGACATGAGTCATATCATTTAGTCATTTAACCCTTTATCATTTAGGGATGTTACAATCACCCCCCCCCTTTAGGGCACAACGCCCTCGTTGTGGGCCCTACATCTCAACCCAGGCAGTGCTCCGCACTTAAGGCTGGGTTCCTCCTCTGATACCAAATGTGACAACCGGGTCCCGGTGACAACACAACCACCCCGCCTTAACATGGCCGTCGGGTCCTGGCCCACCAGGTACCACCAGTTGCCCCGCAGACATGTGGGGCCCACCCTAGGGTCCACCCACATACCTGAATGGGTCATCTGACTAATGATAGTCCCCACATGCCAACACATGTCCTTTCCAGTGTGCTTTGTCCTCACTCACACACACCCTCGGAGACTTCCCAGGAGGTCACCCATCCTGATCACTACTCCAGGCCAAGCACGCTTAACTGTGGAGTTCTAATCAGACAGGCTCCCGAAAAGGAAGGTGCACCTTGTTGACATGAGTCATATCATTTAGTCATTTAACCCTTTATCATTTGGGGATGTTACAATGAGGGTGTAAATGAGTAACGAAATGTGATTTTTATAGGTGTAAAAGATATCATGTTCTTGCCAAATCTGTTTTCTAAAAGAATGATCAACAAAATATATATTAACCAACTCTCAGACTCAACAAAAAAGAGAAAGGCTATAAATGATAAGATCTCCAGAAGTTGTGAACATTAATAAAATAAAGCTCAATTTCCATCATGCAAGAAATGTGGAAGAAGACACCTAGGAAAGTTTCTCAGTGGAACAAAGGAATGCTTTATGTGTGAGAAATAAGGACATAAAGTAATTAATTTCTGAGGAAAAATGAAGAGTATTATGGATGAAAATAAAAATGATCCTAATAATCCATTTACAATAATTCTTCGTAAATATAGAGGACCAGGTCATTACCCGAGTGAATTCCCTATTATATAAGATAACCTCTTCCTCATGGAAGAACCAATGTGGAAATAAATAGATGGTGAAATGTTTAAAAGTATTAGTACTATTTGTTGATCAGATTTATTTGGAAGACTTTATTTATTTTATGTGTAACCCTGCTATTTGATATAGTTATAAATAAACATTTTTGATATATAGTTATAAATAACCATTTTTCTTTATATGGTCATTGAAATTAAGGCAATTACAAGTTGTTAAATTTTGGGATTAAAATGTGATGTATGAGAAAACAATTGTAATGAAATTCTATTATGATTATTTTGAGGAATTTATCTCATTTTGGGAATGTTATAAAATATAGTTTTTGAAGAAGGAAAATACATAGAAAGTGTGACAACCAGTTGCATCAGACAATTCTCGGGAAACGAACCCACAACCAGAGTGCGATTGGTATTTATCTCCTACCACTGGACTACGTGAAGTCCTTGGTTATTTTGACTAATTATTTTTAGTTAAATGATTTTATTGATCAATAATATGTTGATTTGGGATCTTATGTCTTTTCAAATGGATACCCTTAGTATAGGAAAATTATTTGGTGATTATGTGATAAATGTTATTTTTGAAGACCTTTTCTCTTTTGGGAACACTATATGCCTAAGGAAAATAGAATACAATGGGATTTCATTTTAGGAGTAATGACAGATTTTTATATATGTTCTTATTACATATTTATAGTGATTTGGGTTATTTATGGGAATGATTAACCCATAATAGAGAATATGTGATTAGGTTAATTACCTTTATGTATGTGACTTTAAGAGTAGTTGTTGTCATTTGCATATAGAATTTAATGTGGAAGACAAAATAATCAAATTATTATTATTTTTGGGTTTCAATATTAGTTTGTATTATATTGATGTATTTTAATGAATTTTTTTATTGAATTGTATTTAATAAACTCGAAGTATTGTTGGATAAATTTTAGAAATTAAGATTATTATTTCTTTATCTAATGAATTATCCTTTTTGGGGACTATATGATCTTTTACTAACCATTTTGGTTTTGGTTAATCTCTAAATACAAGTTAAATATATAGTTATCTTTTGTAGATCATGTGATTCCCTAGAAGTTGATTCTAGCTCTTCAGGTGTGGCTGATTCATCTTGAATACTCATAGTTTGAAAAAAAAAAGATCAGCTAGTGGTAGAAATTTATTAAAGTATGATACTAAACATAAAAAGTATGTATATATCTTTATGATCTTAGTCAATCTCATAAATCGATTCCTCAACTTTATGAAATGGAACTTAAAACTGAGAAACGTTGTCTGTTTACTTTTCCTATGGGGAAACTAATGACCATTTATCCTAGGAAAAGTTTGTGGTTATGTTGTTGTTAACTTTCTCTTGATCCTATTTTCTATCACACTCTATCAGAACACGACATGTAGTTTATCTTCCATACCCATGTTTTCCTACATGAAATCCTAGTATGGGTTATCTCGGGTGACCTTTGTACTTCCCTTTCTTTCTTTTAAAGTGATAGTTTTATTGACTCTTTTTCTGATGTGGGACATTCAATGAAGTTCCCAATCCCAATTTTAAAAATTATAAGGATTCAATTTCATAAAGTGGGGAAGAATGTAACACCCCAAGATTTCATAGTATTCTATATTCTTTAAAGTAATTCAATAGCTTGTGCTACTCGCAACACCGAGTTTGAGCACACCACGACTTACTAAACTAGCTGTTCAAAAAGCAGTTATGAATAGTCTTAATTTAATTTTATATTTTATATACTACATATAATTTTATAATCTATATTACATGTTTTTAGGCATAATAAATGAACAAATTAAATTTTTAGATAAAACAAGTATTTTTTAAAAAAATGAAAATTTACCACCTTTCAATGGTGAACCCTTTTAAGTAAAATATTTGCCAATTTTTTTTATATTAAATTTGAAAAAATAATCTTATTGTTTATAATTGGGACATAAAAATTTAGTTTGGATAATACTTCGGTGATTTTTTGAAAACTTTCTTAATTTGATGAATAGTGAAAGAAACAAATTTTTAATTGAAAACAACATTTTTAATTAAAATAATTTTCCAGGATAAATTATACATATGAATGGTTTTTAAGTATAATTTGATTATATTTTTACCATTTTATCTAATTTTGGTCATTGGGAGTAATTTCATTTAGAAATTGGACACAAACAAGTGTCAATCTATTGATAGTTATTATTTCATAAAAACATGCTCTTAGTTTTGACAATGTAAATTAATTTTAAATTAATTTCTTCCACTTCTGTGTTTTGAAATAGGAATAATTTATTCCATATTTTAAATCTAGAGGTCCAAATTTAGTAAATAACAAACTTTTATTTTTAGACATTATGAATATTTACTTCAGTAAATATTTTAGTTATCGTGGTTAAAGGTGTAAATCCGGTAAATAAGTGTAAAAAATAATATTAAATTAAGCTAAAATGTGTCCTATTCATATTTGTTTGATACATATCCGACAATGGTCATCCTTGGGACAATTTGGGGACCCCTTGGGGCTACTTGAGAGTGATAATGACACTTTATATTAATTAATTTAAAGTAAAGTCAAAAATGGAAAAAACATATATCTTTTAGTAAAACAATTTTTACAAGGGGTTATATAAGTTATCTATTTAATTATAAATTTTCATTATAAAAACAAAAGGATTTCATACATAATGGTATTTTATTTATAATATTTATACATTAAATACTTTAATTTATTTATATCACAATGATGAAGTAGTAATTACCTTATTAATGAAGTATTTAAATAACTGCTTTTTAAATATCCAAATAAATGTAAATTTAGACTTATGATGAATTCCACTAAATTTATAGGTTAATATGACTTCTTATTGTTGGGTAATTTTTTTTTATTCAAGGTGATAAAGTTTTAATGGTATTAAAAAAAGCAAATACTAATTAGTGTCAAAATTGACATAATTGAGTTTTAAAAAAAATACTATATTATTAATTGACATAATATTCATAAAAATATAAGTTTAGGAAAAAATACATATATAAGGATACATATATTAATAATGAATCAATTTTTATTCTCTTGGAATATTATAGTATGTTTATTAACCATATAATATTAAAATACAAAGAGACATGGTAAATGTCAAAATATATAACTAAGAGTTAAATCTAAAAGATAATGTTAATATGGTGACCTAAACATGTCTAAAACCTATTGGTTGAGAGGATTTAGACCCATACCCACCATACCAACTAAAAAATCATTTTGGAGCCATTATAAATCGAAAATGATTTTATTATAATATAATATTTCAAGATTCTCCTAAAGTGATCATCACCTCTCTTATAAAAGGGATCTTATGCTTCTCTCATAATCAAACCCCCAAAACTTTTTGGATCATCTGACCTCTACCCAAGTATCCTCCAAACATACCCCCATTCATCCTAGAGGCCTTACTTTGGACATATAGCCATCCTAAAATTCTCTTTTGATCAAATCAAAAATAACAACTGGAAGAAGAGGTTAATATTTAATCCCCACTTTCAAGTTCTTTTATTCTTCCACTTCCACTTTATTTTTTTACATAAAAAATTAATAAATCCAGTACCCTCTACATACTATTATGTTATTATAAATATGGTATAACCACATTCTTTATTCTATCTATCCTATAAATGATAATGTCGCCACTCGTGTGTACGTACGGATTACAGTCTCCACGTCGTGGTGTAGTTTGTTATTCAGACATATAATTATTTGGATGGGTATAATAATGAGCAGAAATAATGTAAATAATAAATATAGCATGTTAATTATTCTGTATATTTTATATACCATAAATTACATATTATTTCTCCATCAAAATAATTATATTGTCGCTTGCGCGTACATACGGATTACCGTCTCCACGAACTCGATGAGATTTCTTTCCCGATCATAAGCATTCAATAATAATTTTAATTTTATGACTTAAATAATGTTTATGAACATAATATCATTGTTTATATGAATCAAATACATAAAATCCATAAAAAACTTGTCTTACATAACCATGCATATAATGAAAACGAATCAGTTAGCTCCTGAAATGATGATACTACTGAAATATTATTAACAAAGCAATATTAGAGGATCATATATGATATCATATTTATATATATAGATATTTTATAATTTAATAACAATGAGTTAGCTATTATACATGAGGTTAACATACCTTCTACCAAGGAAAAGTACAAGATAACGCTCTTTCATCTCACTTTTATTCCCATGAGATTCATGCTATATTTTCCACTACATCCTTTTGTGCGGTGTATGTACGGCCCATGATTGTATTTTTGGAGTAATATACTTAAATTTATGGGTATTTACATCATAATTGGAAGATTCTTATTTCAGGGGGTGTATGTTTTGTATGTTACCAAATCGGTAAGAGAATTTCAGATTTCAATTTCCCCTCATTCGATTTTACGCAAACTTCATTGATTACATTACTCCAATATTATGTGTTAAATCACTATTTATTTACTTATGTTGTAATTTCCACTCCCCATTGTGTGGATATACATTTGTTACACAAAATGACTCCATTGATAACTTTTGAAGTCATCGATATAAACCTGATAAGAGTAATTTGAACACAATTTCTATTCATTGAGTTAAACATCCAAGTCATTGGTGTTGTTTTTACAAGAATATTGGATAATTCCATCTGATTGATTTACATTGAATATATAATCATATTTAGTGTTTTAAATTTTTTACATATAATAATTTCATTGATTTATCCTTAACATACAAATACAATCTTTATAATAGAATTCATCTCAACCAACATTCCATTGAGACATCTTAATTTTTATATGCCAATTCAATTTCATTTGGTGTATATACTATAATTTTAAAGAGTATATCATGAAACTCTTTATTCTAATAATAAAATAATGTTTTTATTACCTCAGTTATTTGTATTCAAGTGTCAATCATTTGGTTAGGAACTCTAACTAAAATATCATTTTAAATGTTTTATAAAATTATTCTTCTAAATTTTTCTCTTCAGTGCCAATGTTTTAAAAATGGTTTTATGGTTTTTTTATATATATGGAAATTAATGTTTTAAAATTGAAATTCCTTTTAAATTTTTCAAAGGGATATTTGAAACTTTGATTCAAAAATATATTTTAAACAGCTTCTTCATAAATTTTGTGTTTTTTAAATGATTTCATGAAAACGAGATATTTGTCTCAAATATTTTTACAGATCATTTTCAACTTTGTCAGAATACTTTACAGGATATTATTTTTTATCAATGTTAATTTATTATATAAATATTACATATTTTATTGAAGGTTTTGTGATTTTATTGATTCTGGATGTGTTATTTTTCTATGATTCATGGTTTATTGTTAATGTATTGAAATTTTGTATGATAGTATTAATACAAATTTTTATGTTATGATTCATTATTTTCATATGAAGAATGTATTGGACTTAGTAAGTGATATTTGGAGCCCTCTATAGATCATCGATGCATCGATATTTCTAATGAGACAATTAGACGTGGAATTGGCTGAGGCCCTTCCCAATTTCGATATATGGTTTTGGCCAAGGCCTTAATAAATTTTAGAAATCTTCGCCGATGTATTTAAATGATGTTTTAAAATGTTCAGCATTAAAAATTCCCTCATTATGAAATTAATAATGATGGTTCATGTGGTTATTTGAGTAGTAGAATACACATGTCTATGTTTTATTATGGAATTTTTTACTCAGCTTATATTCCTTCCATAATGTGTTCATGATTATTATGTGTAAAGGAATGTGTTTTTAATTATTCACCATGCCTAATGGTTATGTTATCTTCCACTATATTTCTTACCCTTACTGAGAATTTGAGCTCACCCCTTTTTTATGTGTCATTTTCACAGGATATGAAAATTTTAGTTTTGAGTGACTTGTAGGAACAATCTAGGAGGCTTGGATATTTTGTAATGGTATAAAATTGTGTTGTATTTCTTTTTAAGTTATAATGTCGAACTTATGTATGTATATTGTTTCTAATAATGCTAAACTGATCGGTCCTTATAGACGTGATTCCTTGTAATCATTCCAATGTTATGTAATAAATCATCATATCTGGGTAACTAGGGTCGGGGCATTATAGATTTTCATGTTAGAGATTTTATGCTTGATATCATGATTTTATATATGAAATGTGTTATGTGATGTTGGGTCCTTCATGTGATGGTTTTAATCTGTTTGGGCAGATTTTTACTTCGCACATCACATGGCCAGTTTTTATACACATTTATAACCTTCCCCCATGGTTTGTATGAAAAAACCATTCAATTTCAAGAGTATAATCATATCTGGATCTTTTAATCCTAGCAATGACATAGACATATTCATGAAACCTTTTATAAAATATTTTAAGCTTCATCGGCATGTGGGGGTTCCCTTTTACAATGCATGAAGGGAAAACTATCATATCCTATATGTATAAAAAATAAAAATTCTATAAGACTGAAACATAATTATAGTTTTGGTTTTAAGGGTCATCAATGATTCTTGCCAATGGACCATCCATATAGAAATAATCGTTGTAGATTTTACAATACCATGGAAACCGATGATCCACCACAGCCTATGTCTAGAATTTAGGTTCTTAATGAATTGAATGATTTCAGTTTTTCATTTGGGAAGGATCATATGAAATCCTGAAAGAGAAAGAATGTTTCCACTGAAACCGATTACGATTTTAAGAAGAGAACTATCTTATTTTATTTTAATTATTGTTCAACCAATTTGTTATGTCATTGCTTAGACGTAATGCAGATTGAAAATTATTTATATGAAATGTTGCTTTCGATTAATCTAAATGTTAAGGGAACGACAAAATATGATTTACGATCTCGGCATGACATTGTTTATTGGTGCATTTGACCATAATTGCATCTTGTTCTTATCAGTGAAAATAAATGGAATGTTCCATGTGCTTTTTATGTGATGACAACTACAATAAAAAATCAATTTCTATAATTACTAAAGACTATTAATGTTCCTAATGGATTTTCAAGCAACAAAACTAAATGGTTCGACAGAAGGTAGTTGAAGCTAAATTCCTTGAAGAATCGTGGTTTTTACATCCTTTTATATGAGTTAATTCTAATAGAAATTAGTAATGGTTTTTCCAATATTTTATGGTTGGTTTTCATTCAGTTGTTCCAATTTTTAGATATCTTTGTACTAAAAAGTTTTCCAGGACTTTCTTGAAAAAAAATGTTGGCATATGGCCCATTAATTTTGTCTGAGTTAGAGAAAATATTTCATTCATCATTTTTCACATGTATGATGCATCTGACTGTCCATATCCCAAATGAAATACTTCTTGGAAGGCTTATTTCATTTTTTTGGATGTATCCATCTAAATGAAATATGATCACATTAAATTCTTATGTATGAAACAGGAATCATCCTGAATATTCTATCATGAATTATTACATGGCTCAAGAATGTATGGATTTCTACTCCATGTATTTGTCTAATCATAATACAAGATTGAACAGACCAATGAGAAACAAGTAATAATATTATGATCAAATTGAAACTAGTTTTCCATCACTTCCTCAAACAGGAGTAATTCATGGATCAAATACATTGACAACATTATTCCTTGAAGAGTATGAGATGTCAATCACACATTTTTCTACAACTGCGATTTGTTCGATGAATACATCAGGTATGTAAATTGAATATATGTATATCTTACATATATATATGTTAAACAATTCCTATTTTAATCTATAGGGAACATAAATCAATGATAAATAGAAATTATTTTTCATCATCTTTGGGAATGTGGGAGAATTTTCATAACAAATAGTTTTCTGCTTCGTTAAAATTGAAGGTGAAATTATTACTATGTAAAATAATTTAATCAATATTTAATTAAGTTTAATATTCATTCATATTTAAGGTATTGAGTATTATTTCCGACTCTGTCTTTGAGGAAATAAGAGTTTTGGCTTGTGGTCCTAATATTCTAGTTTGTGACTATAAATTGATTGTCATCAGTGGGTACAGAATTATATAAACTATTTGAGCAAAGAATAGAAGAACACAACATTATGGTTTTATTGTTACTGCCACAATAAACTATTATTCCATTATATATGATTGTAGATTGTGATTTGAAAATTCAAGTTATTATGGAGTCATTGAAAAAATAATAATGTTGGATTATTATTCTCTTTGATGAGTCATAGTGCTGAAATTCCAGTTGATTGATTTAATGACATGGAAGGGAACATTTAATGATGATTTTGGATTTTGAGTAATTCATTTGACCCTCACTCTTGCTAATGATAAACCATACGTATTGGTATCAATGTTGAAACAAGTTTTTTAGTTCAAATAATGTCTTCGATCAAAATATGGTGTCATTTTTTGAATTAATTCTACCACTTATTTTTTATTATTGTGATGATGTAATTGACACTAACCCTACTACCATTCTAAATTATACATTTATTACTTTTGATGAGTCCAATAGATTAATTGTCATATTTGACTATGGGCCTATGTTGTGGTGAGAAATATAAAAAATCATTAATCCATGTTCTCAATTCATTCAGTTTAGCTGGACTTGGATTGTTAAGGTTGGTACAATTCAAATTTATTTAATTCTGATTACAAATATGTTGTATCTTAATTGATCGTTATGTGAATTTTCAAGGTTTATTGGGGGAAATTTTATTAGTATTGCATTTTCTAATTTGGAATTAAATTGTATTCAAACTTATGGAACCAAAATTTCTAACTTGGTGATCTTTTAAATGCTTTATTAACCATGTATAAAATTAGTATAACTCTAAGACCTCCCTCTAACATTTTTTATAGATAATTAACATGATGTATTTTCTTATTCTTCTAAACATGTATTAAAAGCTACATCATCTACCTGGGTTAATGAAATTAAATTTTTCCTTAATTTTGACAAGTGGTTTAACCCTTATAAATCTCATAGATATATTCTCATTGTTTGTATGTTTATATCATCTTATCCAACTATCATAAGGTTTTAATCATTCATAATATATACAATTCTGAATTTTCTAGAGGCATAATTCATAATTCTCCCTCTCTTGGTTGTAGATTGGAATAAATAGCAGAATCAATATTCCATGATTTTAAATGAATGATAAAACATAGTAAATAACTATCTGACTAAAAACTAAATATTGTTAATACATGCTGTATGATTTATTGAATTCATTATATATTTATTCAATATAACATAATGTAATGGATAGTTAAATTATCCATGAAGCTCCTTATTCCATATCATTTATTTTTTTTGGTTTGCACATTAGTTATCGATTTCTAATTACTTTTATATTTGTTTTCAAATGCCGGAAATGCAACCAATTGAAGAGAGATGACTGAAAAAGATGAGGGACAACAATCGTTGCATGGATGGGATGGGCATCCCACCATCAGTGCCTATATTGAGTATTTAATTTCAAATATATAAATTTAAATAATATATAGTGTAATGTGATTAATTCTATTTTAAACATTTTTGTTGGATCCAACTCTTAGGCATCAATTGTTTGATGAGCTACCAAGTAGTGGTCCAATTACTCATGGTGTTCGTATGAAGGGGGTGGTACCAGAGCTAGGCGATCATGTCAGCGTACCCGATTAGACCCTTCCCCTCCCACATACAACCCATCAATCTCACATTCTGATCCTGGTGTGTTGTTAGGGACACACAAGACATTTAGGATTGTTATGTTTTCAACAACCTTTACATTTAACTCTCCTCACCCATCTTTACCATATCTGATGATGATTCCCACTCTCGATCTAGCATTCAGCCTACCATCCATGCCATCATCTTTTACTTATACTTCCTTCTATCTGAGCTTCAATATTCCATCTTCTTCAACTTCGGTTCCACCAGATTTTTTCTATGTGGAGCATACATTGAAACCCACTCCACCTAGATAGGGTTCTCCTTCAGTTTCTGCATATCCAACAGTGCCCATTGATTAGACTTCCGCAGGTATAATTATAGAACCCTAAAAAACATTTATACCAGTCTTCAATTTCATTATAACATGTATTGTTAAAATGTCTTTTTTTCATTTATAATAGATACATCTATTGATTGGAGGTGGGGGTGGGGGCATACATGCATGCATGCGGTGTGGAACTACCACACACAGGTGATGATGAAGTACAATGAAGACAGTCAAATGATTGAAAAAACTAGGCAACAATGTCAACGTTTTTTGGAGACACATTCCAAATACTCTGACATCATTCGTGTCATCTTGATAACATGGAGAGAGTTACCAAATGAAGTCAAGTATAATGATTGGGCAGATATATGGGTAAAAAATCAGTTGTATTTAATGAAATATATTATTTTTTTGTTTTTATATGACTTGAAATATTAATGCCAGCTTCGGTTTAATTTCCTTGATGATGATGGTGCAAGGATAGCACATCGAAAGGATTTAGGTGATCATTAAAGAGCCTCTATGCATGATTTGTATATTGTCTGGCATGCTAGAGTTTGAACAGAGTTAGAGGAAGTCCTTGTTATTGATTATTATCCAACAGAACAGTATAGGTAGATGATTACTCTTTGGACGACAATCCAGTTTAAGGTATTAATCACATTTGAGTTACTTAAATGGAAAATTTAATGTTTTCATTAACACAATCTTTTATATTATTGAATTTTACATAGTAATCATCAAGAAGAAATAAAAAAACGTTGATGCTAAAAAATACCTCTATGCAATTGGATGTACTACGATGCCAGATCATGAGAGGAAGCAGGTATGACAGTTGTTAATAATTTTTCGTAATGAATTTTACTTTATATTGTTTCCTACATAATTTATTTAATTGATAAAGTTATAATATAATTTTATTTATGAAATGAATTATTTTTATACTATTTTTAATTATGGATCCTACATTCAATGTCATCTTAGAGGCAAACATTGAATTTTGAAGAACGTGAGCCTTGAGTTGAACTGTTTTTTAGTAGAAGGAAGAATGATTGAAGTGCAGATAATGAACCAACCTAATAGTAGATTGTAAGTTTTACTTTGTTGATTTTAAATTTTAAAATATATTTTGTTACATAATAATCTATTTATATTTGTAATAGGTTTCTTTAGAGGAACTTGATTCCCAGAATGCTGACAATTTCTGGAAAAATGATCATCTACATTCGGTGTTCAGAGATGAACACCATGGCAGAGTACGCTCCCAACGTGGCAAGAGTATAGTCACGATGAGGTATTGACCATGCCTAGGATTGTGTTGAAGCGAAACAATGTTATAGAAGGTTATGGAACATGCATAACATGATGAAAAAGGGCCACAGAGACGGCACAATAATCTTCTAGGGAAAACACCTCATTTATGAAACATGTGGATGTTTTACGTCTTACAATTCCACCAAAGGCCCGTGCAGCTTGTGAATAATATATGTCATCTATGCATTATATATATGAGGAAGAAGCTGGTGGTTCTATTGTTGGTCAAGATGATGAGGAGGAGGAGGCTAATGAAGAGGAGAATGAGGGTGAGGAGGAGGCAGAGGAGGAGTATGAGTGCATGGAGAAGGGTGGGGATATTGATTGGGATAGCGGTGAGGATGGGGGTGGGAATGATGATGATAATTATGATAGTTACTATGATGAGGGAAAGAGTGATCTGTTACATTTTTTACTGATGTTACTAGCATTTGATGATTTATGATTTGATGTGACAGATTATTTATGTTATTTTTAGGTCAAATTGTCTTTATTTCTTTATCTATAAATAATAAAACATGACATGATGATTTTTTGTGACTGATTCACCCCCCGGGGGACCCCCACCTACCAGGACCCCTCCCACACACCCTAGACACCCCCACCCCCTTGGACAACCACCCACACCCCTTGGACAATCCCCACCCCCTAGACACCTCGTCCCCCCTTGGAAAGCCCCTCAACCCCCTGGAAAGCCCCCCCCCCCCAACACCCCCTATACACCCCCCCACCACAGACACCCCCACCCACCCCCTGGACACCCCCACCCCCTTGGAAACCCCCCACCCCCTAGACACCCCACCCATGGGACACCCCCCACCCCTGGACCCTACACCCCTAGACATACCATACCCACTTCGACCCCCCCCGGGACAACCCCACCCCACCACACCCAATGACAGCTCCCCAAACCCCCTAGACACCCCACCCCTGAACACCCCAACTTTCATGGACAACCACAAAACCCCCTAGATAGACTCCCACTAGACACCCCCACCCCCTAGACACCCATACCCCCTTGGAAATCCCCCCAACCCCATGGAAACCCCCAACCCCAGGACACCCATAACCCCCTTTGTAAACCCCCAACCCCCTAGGCAGCCCCCAACCACTAGACACCACCGACCACCTAGACACACCCACCCCATAGGACAACCCCATCAACATGGACATAGAGACCCCCTTGGACAACCCCATAACTCCCTAGATAGCCCATGGACACCCACCACCACCCAGTACACCCCCACCTCCCAGGAAACCCCCCATACAGCCCCCCCAGACACCCCCAACCCCCAGACACCCAACCCCTTGGACACCCCCCTGACATCCCCCAACCACCTGGATTACCCCACCCCCATAGACATCCTCCTAACCCCTAGACATCACCCCCACACCTCAACCCCCAGACACCCCCACCCTCTAGACACCCCCTACCCCCTTGGACAACCCCCAACGCCCTGGACACCCCCAACCCCCTAGACACTACCTAGACACCCCTAACCCCTTGGAAAACCCCAAACCCCCTAGAGAGCCCCCCATCCCCCCATCCCCCAGTACACCACCCCACCCCCTAGACACCCCCAGCCCTGGTCACCCCCACCCCATCAATAGCCCCCATCCCCTAGACAGTTGTACCACCTTGGATAGCCCCTCAACCCACTAGACACCCCCACCCCCTGAGACACCCCCATCACATTAGTCAACCCTTGGGACACCCCTACCCCCATAGACTCCCCCAACCCCCGGTACGACCCCCACCCCCTTGGACACCACCCCACCCCACGGACACCCCATCCCCTAGACAGCACAAAAACCATGGGTAGACACCACCCCCACCCTCCTGGACACCCCTACCCTCATTTGACAACCCCCAACCCCCTAGACAGACCCCACCCCCACCCCCACCCCCCGGGACCCCACCCCACCACCTAGACACCTGCACCCTGTAGACACCCCCACCCCATTAGACTGCCCCCCTAGACAGCAGAACCCCAACCCCCGGAACACCTCCACCCCCATTGGACAACACCCCACCACCTGGACACCACCCCCACCGCCTAGACCCCCACCCCCATGTATAGTCCCCAACCCCTAGATAGCACCACCCCCACCCCTAGACATACCCACCCCTTGGACAGCCCCTAAACCCCTGGACAGTACCCCCAACCCCTATACCCCCCCCCCCCCCCACACCAACCCACCCCATGCATTCCACTTACCCCCTTGGATATATCCCCAATACAATTGACAGACCCCACCCCTGGATACCCCACCCTCATGGGCATCCCTCTAGGTACCCCCCTCCCTGGACACCCACTTTGTTACCCTCCCATATGAAATGGGGGATTCTGAACCTGGAATGGATATTCTTACCATGATAAAATAACTATTTATGGGCACAATGCAGAGTGACTCTACGAGTAATGTGGAAATACTTGTTGTATGTTTTTGAATTCTTTATGTATTCTACTAGTATTTAGAATTCTGTATGAATTCTATATGAATTTTTGATTTTCTAAAGGTTCACTGGAAGAATTATGTATGAATTCTATATGTGTTTTAGGATTACTATAGGTTCACAGGGGGGAGGCTGGACTACTACTACCGGTGCATAAAGAATACGTCAACGGTTTACAACCATTGTATTATTTGTAAAAAGAATAAATATACCAAAATTTTCATGTAAAATTTTAGTAAAAGTATATACCAACGTTTTACAAAATCTTTGGTATGTATCCTTTACATGAATTTTCCAAACAGTTTGTGAAAAAAATTTGGTAAAAGTCTATCCGAATGATTTAAAATCATTGGTATTGACATGAATTTTGATATTTACAATGGGTTTAAACCATTGGTAAACATTTATTCCAACAGTTATAGGAAATTGTTGGTATATAATCCATTCTACAGCCATATTTCAAAGGTTCTCATATAACCATTGGAAGATGTCAATCCCCATGACTCCAGATCCAAGGGATCGTGAAACCATTAGTATGGTTTTTACAAACTGTTGTTTAGCCTTTACCAATTTTATGAAACTATTTGTAATTTCAAATTTTCCAATACTATGTGAAGACAACGGTAGTTCAAGAATGGCTTGCACCAACAAACATAACTGAGGTACAGAGTCATTTTGAATTATCCTGTTATTATCGGTGTTCCATTCCAAACGTCACAAGATTAGCTAACCCATTAATCCATAATAAACCTAAGAGGGGAAAGTTCATATGGATAAAATAATGTGAATAATTTATTGATTAATAGAAGAATATGTTAGTGAATTCTCTAATATTGACTCTACCATCAGGAAATGGTGGATTTCTAATTTATAGTGATGCATCAATGATAATATTTTGTTGTATACTTCTGATAAATGATAGATTTATTTCCTATACATCAAGGAAGTTAAAAACTGATGGAGGGAACTACCGAACTCATGTTCTTGAGTTTTCAGTAGTAATATTTTCTCTGAATATATGCACACACTATCTCTATGGTCAAAGATTTTAGAAATATACGGATCACAAGAGTATGAAATATATATTATCAAAGAAGTATGTAAACTTGGGGAAAAGGTAATGGATCAGGATACTCAAGGATTATGATTTCTCAATACACTACCAACATGGGATGGTGAATAAGGTAGTAGATGAATTGAGTATGAAGGAACATGGGGCTCTGATCAAAATGAGGATTGATAGAGATCATGTGTAACTGGATCTACTAAGGATGGGTATGAAAATTATCAAGGGAGGGCAAGAATCACTACTTCTTCATGTGGTTTCCAAAACATCTTTTTTGGAATGGATTAAAAAATTTCAGTATGAAGATGATATTCTTAAAAAGAAAATTAATGTTGTGAATGATGGTAATTCAGAAGACTTCATCTCTAAGGATGTAATTCTACAATTTTGGAGGAGGGTACATTTTTCCTATATCCCAAAACTAATAGTGGAGTTATTGGATTATACCCATATCTTTAATTTCTCAATACACAATCTTAGTAGCACTATGATTTATAGAGATTTGAAGAAACATTTCAGGGGGATAATATGATGCGGAAAATTGATGATAATCTATCAAGATGTTTAGTCTATCAATAGGTGAAGGCTATAAGACAACATCATAGATGATTCATTGAACCACTGACTATTCTGATAAGGAAATGGGATGACATAAATATGGATTTTTTCACTAGATTACCAAAAACACCATGAATGAATGATGCAATATGGGTAATTGTTGATCGAATTAACAAATCTGCACATTTTCTCCCTATAAGGGATGATTTTCCAATGGATTGCATTGAAAGACTCTATATTAGTGACATTATAAGACTTCAGGAATCACCTCTATTTATAGTATATGATCATGATCCATCATTTACCACAATGTTCTGGAGATTTATTCAGAAAGCCTTAGATATAGAGCTTAATTTGACTACTACATACCACCCAAAAACTGAAGGGCATTTAGAGAGGATGATACGGACTTTAGAATACATGTTTTAATCATTTTAACATGATTTTAAAGGTATGTGGGATCATACTTTACATTTTGTAAACTTTTCATACAAAAATATTATCCATTCTAGTAACAAAATTGCCCTATATAAAGTATTTTACAGAAAGAGTTTTCTTACACCAACAAGATGGGATGAAGTTGATGAAAGGAAGATTCTAGGCCCCGAGATTTAGGAGTAAACAAAGTGAAAGTTAATGACTATTAAAACCCAGTTTAATATAGCTAAAAGATTGAAAAATAGTTATATCGATAATTGAAGTATTTGTAATTCTAAGTGGGAGATCATGTTTTATTTAAGTTATGTCCTTGTAAGGGTGTTCTAGGATTTGAAAGGAAAGGAAAACTAAGCCCTAGGTACAATGGTCCTTTAAAAATTCTAGAGTGAATTGGATCTGTGGCATATCATTTGGTAATTCCTCATATCCTTTCTAAAATACATAATGTGATCCACCTCTCATTATCATGGAAGTACATGTTAGACCCAACATGTGTATACACTTCAGAAGGAATAGAATTTGAACATAACTTATCTAACTATGAACAACCTATACATATTATAGACACTACATAAAAGGTGTTGATGAATCAGATGTCTTGTATGGTAAAGGTAATTTGGAAAAATAATAAAATTGAAGTGGTGGCATGAGAACCAGAGGAACTTATAATTAAGAACTTCTAAAATATTTTTATGAGATATCATTCGTGTAATTTTGTGGATGAATTCTTTTTATAGAAGGGGAGAATGTCAAGAACTAGAACGCTATCAATGAATTGCCCTTCAAATGTTTATTTCACATAGTATAGATCACATTAAATAACTAATATTATTAAAACTTTATAAATGAATAATGAATAAAATAAGAGGTATTTATAGTAGTTATGGATCCTATAATGAAGAAATAATAACATTCTCTTTGGAATAGTAATGATACCCTTACGAAAGGTAATATGGCCCTTATGAATAATAACCTCGCCCATGAATGTATTAATATAATTTAGGCATCTCATAAGTAAATGTAAGATATAATTAAATCATAGTATATGTAAGTGAATATTTTAAAAAATTAATATTTAAGTGTTTTTATTTTGGCACGTCATAAATATTTATATAAAATATTATAATTAATTTAGTATTTACGAAAAAAACATTTTTAAAAAATTTATTCAAAAAATAATATTTTTTTGTCTTATGATTTTAAAATAAATTTGTGTGATCTTAATTATGCTTTGAATGTTCCGTAAATTCAGTTATGAATTTAAATTCTGTATGTTTCGAGTAAATATTGATTTTAATTAAAAATAAAATTACTCATAATTGGAATTTTTTTTTTCAAATATGGATTTCAGGATTCCATTATACATGTAGAAAAATGGTTAGGGGAATTTTTTTGTATTTTTTTAAAATATGTGAATTTTTAGTGAATAGTAAAATACAATAATTTACAATAAATGATAAATACGTCATTTATTAAGTAATAGATAATGCATAAATGATGTATGATTATATTATTTAAGTATCATTCCTCATTCAAACATATTTTATAATAATTATAAATCTATTCAATGACCCGATCAAAAAATGATATACTAATTATTAAGATATTCCAAAATTACCCCTCTCCTCCACTATAAAAACCAACCCTCACCCCCGCTTCTCCCAACATATATAATCCATGAACATTTTCACATTTTTGAAACAATACTCTTCCCTAGTCTCTCCACACTTCCAGGGGATCCTTGTATTTCTAATAGACGAAAACCCATTTCATTAAGGAGGTCCAAAAGGAGGTCAATTCGAGAGGTAGACCCTCTTCCTAATTATTTTAATTTCATTTTAATTTATTTTATTTATTTATCCTCCCCTAAACTTCAATATCGTAATGATAATAATAAATCCACCATCATATATATATTGTAATTATATCATGTTAATGTAATTACCATCATCAATCTCGTTACTCACCCTTTATTTTTATTTTTAACTACAAAATCATCATCTCAATGGTGCAAATTTAAAACCATCGTCGACGAAGAACTTTTGTTCTATTATTTATACTTTACACATGGACATGAAACAATATTTATGGGTAAAATGGATTAAATAATATGTATTATATCTTATTTAAGGTTATGTAACCCTTTCATACACATGATACAAAATAATAGAACAAAACTAATTCTTTGTGATAAAAAACCACTTAAGTTAAGCTAAACGATTATCACAAAATTGTTATCTATTGATTCATCTTCATATATGGAAAATAAATGATTAATAAAACCTATTAATCTTATTTTTGTTAATTTTTAAAAATAATTTGATATTCTATAGATTTTTACCCATTTTACATGAACTCTCTTGCATATTATCCAGCGAAGCGATCATGAAATCAAGGAAACAAACACTTCAGAATGGAAGAATACATTATTAAAACATAACAATAAGAAATAAATGAACATAATAAAACTATAATTATTAAAATATAATCACATATGGTTTTTAATTAATTAATTAATACAATTTTTTATCATTCAGGCCTTAAGTTCAAGTGTAGAATACATTAAGACATTAGGTATGGGTTTCTACCCAAACCACAATTTTATTTTGGGGTACAATTTTTCTCTATTTATGCCAATGAAATTATTATTTATTATTATTTAATCAACATGAATTCAATTTCAAATATATATATATATATATATATATATATATACCAATCATAATGATTCTTTATTTTATAGGGAGTTACATGTTTTAAAAGGATCTTTCTCAAATTCATCTCATTAATCAAGCCTGATCCAAGGGAACTTCTCAAATTATAACATATTATCAAGTTCACTATATAATATATTTTCAGCCACCATTATTTTTATAAAATAAAAATTTGGTATTGAAATAACTTAGTTTACTTCTGCTTTTATAAAAATATTTTTTCAAAATAACTCTTCTTTGCAAAGTAAATGAGTATTTCTCGGAAGAATTACTCGATGATTTTATATGAGAATTTTCAACTATTTAAAAACTATTTTTTATCTTTTGTTTAATTTCAAATAATATTTTACGATATCATATATGATATTTTACTATATTTTTTACGATTTTTTTGACTATGGATTTTTTATCATGATACGATTCACCATACTACTTTGAATGGTTAGTGTTTATGTTTACTGATTGGAGAAAGTTATTTTCATTTCATATATTAGTTTCTATAGGAATATATATGTTCATTATGTTTCACCCCTTTTATATGTGGAATTCATTGTACTTAATAAGTGTTATGTGGGGCCCATTATATCCCCTTGGTGCATCGGTATGTCTCATGAGATAAAAAAGTTTGGGTTTTTAGTCGTTTATATATGGTCTTGGCATGAAGCATTGACATTATTGTTATGGAATCCCGCATTATGAATTACCTCATTATGAAACTATAAATTGATAGTACATATGATTATAATACTAGTATAATATCCATGGTTATGTTTTATAATAGCATTTTCTAATCAGCTTTTATTCCTTCCTCATTATGCTCAAAATTAATTTTAATGGCTTGGGTACTTTTTTTTATTCACCATACCATTATATTTATGATTATGTTTTGTTGATTGACCTTACTGATCATATTATCTCACCCCTTTCATATGTTTCATTTCTCCCAGGATGCGAAGAAGTATATTATGAATGAATTTCAAATATAATCTATGACTTATTGATTTTTCCAGAGAAATTTCTATACTGTTTTTCATTTAATGTTGTAATGTCGAACTAATGTATCTTTCATGTTTTCCAAAGCTACTAAAATATTCAGTCCTTCAAGATGTGTCATATATGATTATATGTAAATGTAATAGAATTAGGCACCATCACTGGGAAACTAGGGTTGGGGTATTTACAACAGTTACATTAATATATCTATGTGTTCACTACTTGTTTCTATTTCTTCCCCCAATCAATTTTAAATATTGAGGATATCATGTTTAATGTAACAAGGTTATGTAAATATACTGTCTATATTAAAATAGTTAATCCATTACATAAAATCCATCTAAAAGGATATTACTATGATTTCTATTCTAAATAACATAAATTTCAATAAAACCATCATAAAAAAGATATTTTACTCGATAAAAAATAATAACGGTGGTAGACATAGAAAAAAATATGGGAAATATATAATGGATACAATAATGATCTGATATTTACAATTATAATGTAAAGAATTTAAATACCACAAACCATGTCATCATAATTAATTTAACAAGATCCACATTTTTTGGTATATTATGTTTTTTGTTTCTAAATATCATTTTTGTCCTATGTATATTTGTGAAAATATATTTGGTAAAATCCATGTTTTCCATATTTCTATTGAATTTATATTTTCTAGTCCCATCTAGTGTAACAATCGCATCATTTTCCTCTGAATAATTGATGTTCAATGAGCCCTACTTTTACTTGTATTTAATATTTTGGTCCTCTTAATTAAATTAAATTGTTTATTCTTCAAAAAAATTGACATATAGGGAATTGAACATTTTTCCTTCATAATAATTATCACATAATGTTTTATGAGACTAAGTTTTAGTATTATTTGTTTTGTTTTTGATAGAGAATACATCAAAATTAATTACAATTTTTTTAGATATAAATTTGTTTAAAATAATCATGAGTATTCTCACTCAATCTATAATTTTGATGGGTTGTTCATTGAGAAAATCTTTTTATTTTCCCTTCTATCCATAGTTCTTTCTAGTTTGAGCCATTAATGAAACAAAAATAAGTTGACATGAGTGAAAAAAATTACAGTATAGGGATATTATTATAGATATAAAAATTAATTATTTTATAAATTGTATTTTCTTTATACATTTCACATTTCTCCAATATTTCATTAGTTCATCAAATATCAATCATTGTTTTATCCAGGTTACATTAAGTAATGATATCTTATAACACTGAAATTAACTATGAAATACATCATTCATAGTTTTTCATAAAGATCATATGACCAATAAAATAACATTCCTTAGGATTATCAAATTAGTTGTGTAGTTATGCCTCTTTTTCAAACACTTCTTGGTAATTGAGTTAATACGCAACATACCCTTTTTAGAGTAATTACAGCAATGAACATCTATTTTAGAACCCACATACACTAGTAGTATTCATTCGATGATATATTTTTATGATAAAACAATATATTCATGAATTTACCAATATATTATTATATCATCTAATACATAGACTCATTTGTAGGTTTTTACTTTGTTTCCCTATCAATAATATCAAATTTAACTAAAATACTCTCTAAAGTTACAAAATTGTCATCCAAATTAACTAAACACTTATTTTATACATAATATATCAACCAAATCTAAACATTGTATAAATGATACATTAATATCATGACTTAAATAATAAAACTCCCAAATAGTCGATAGACCCATAGACTGAATGCTTTAATGTCTCATTGATTAGATATATACACATTTTATTTAACTGGACTTGTGATCGAAAATCCTCTTCTAATACCATTTTCCAACCTTAAATGCATTAAATAGTTGTATAATTAACCTAGAAATTTATAAACATTAAACGGTGTGGAAATATATTCTTTATAATGAAATAACATCTAATAGAATGAGGTCAAGAATGGGGGAGATAAAAATATCATAATAAAAAGGTTGTACGACCACTAATAATAATCCTAGAACATGATAGAGAAACAAAAGATCTTTCAAAAGTCATGAATGACTCATAAAACATATAACATGGATCCATACAGATCACAATAATCATATATCATCTGAACATGACATAAAAAAATTCAATACTTTAAAATTAATGCATTACCCTAATAAATTGAATATTCTAGAAATGAAATTCATTTATAAATTTTTTTCATTAACTTTTGAAAATTTTTAAAATATAGAACAACCATAGTCATTGAAAAACCAAATTTATAATACTCATTATTACCAAAATTAAATAAAAAAACACATAGTTACCACACTTGAATATGTGACCAACCTAATCATGCACATGTTTCTTTGAAAAAACACTTGTTTTCACTCATAAATATCTCATGAAATATAAGAATAAAAAATTAAATTGGTGGTTGATAAAATACCCCACCCTTCATCATCCATAAATACATTTCCCACCTAAAATCACTTATAAACACATCATAAATAACCCATTTAAAATGAGTGAGTTTCTTATATATACCTAAAAAATCACAAAAAATAAATTTAAAATAAATTAAAAAATCAAAAATATCATCCCTAAAAAAGGAATCATATAATAAATTTATATAGTTGTTGAGTGAAAATATACTTAATTAATGACTAAACTTATTGGGTAAATTGAATTGAAAATATTAAATTATTCACAAAACCTTTTATAAAATCATTGTATTAAATCATTATAACACACAAAAAAATTGTTACATGAAAGAGAATACTTTTGAAACCATAGTATTATGTGTTATAAATAAAATATCATTGATAATAAATATTTATTAAAAATGGATATTAAAATAAATTGATAAATTTTACAATTTAATTAATAATTAATAATGGATAATTGTAAAAATAAATATTGATTTTAGTAAAATATTGAGAAAAAATGGGACAAATTTACTTCTTGAGAATATATTTATTAAAGAATATATAAAAAATGAAATAATAATCATCAAAACAATATTGGGAGTGGATTAAAAAAATTTATATTTAAGTAGATGTAAAACCCATTTGAAAATTTTGAAATAACATAAATGAAAACACCAACCATTTAACGTATTATGAAACATCTTTTTGAAATTAATTAATTAATGAATTATAATTATTATAGCTAAATAAAATTTATTTTCTATATGATAAAGAATAAAATTGGTGTGAATTAAAAACATGAACATATGTGTAATAATTAATTTTAATAATGTGAGTTTTTTATAAGAAAATGGATTGTAATGAAACATTAGAACCATTAAGGAAGATGATTTTTTTGTGCAACATGATTTATCAATAAAATAAGTTGTAATTTAGTCCTAAAATTATCAGAGGTTATTATGGATCATTCCTGAAATTCATTAGTCAATATTGAGTGATTAAAACCCAATGAATAAAATTGATTCATGAAAACCCCTTAACAATTGAGTATTTTTAGAAAAACAAAGTCATTAGAATCATAATCCTTATATGGTTAAAAAATACAATTTATATAATCATGGGTTATCCTAAAATATACATTTAGTATGTATATAAACCATACAAATAAAAAATTTGGGTATGACATTAAAATATTTCTCAAAGAAGTGACATTTAGATGGAAAATATTCACCAAGATTCCTTTATTAATTTATGACACTATAAATTCCTAAAAACTAACATATCTTCCTTAATAAAATATTTCTTAACCTTGATCATATATTTTTACATTTATTTACCCTATTTATTATTGTTTTATATAGGTATATTGGTATGTTATAACATATTTCCTAGAATAAGGGGTTGATAACGTTAACCATTTGTGCATGCTCTATAATATTGAAATCATTACCCAATAATTGCTAATTTATCTTAAATTAATATACCATTAATGATACAATAATATATAAAAAATTTTCCTTTTTAAGTCTCATATATCACCCAATATTTTTTTATATTTTGTAAAATTTGGATCAGTGTTGTCTTATTTCGATGATTTCATCGAACAAAAATGATACTTTAATAATAATTGGAATAATAAATATAATATTTATATAACCATATACCAATCACGATTTCATTAATTTTTATAAAAAAATTATCCTTGTGTCTATATTCATCCATAATAAAGTTTTCTAACATATCTCTTGTAGGTGGTTCGACTTACCAAAACATGAACATTCATTAATTCAATTAATGATTATAGTTGATGAGGTGTTTTTTTTTGAAATAATATAACAGATTAATAATTATTATTTTTATTTTTTTATTATGGTGATCCATATTTAATTTTTTCTTTATAGATAATTAAAAACTAGATGAAAAATAAAAAAAAAATATTTTTGTCTTGGAGGTAGTCTGCACACACACGTGATTGTCATTCCTTTTTCTTCAAGGTTGTCAGGAATCAATAAATTTGGTTTCAAAAATTAGTATAAAAGTATATTAATATAGTAATGGTAGTTAATTAATAATATTTTTTTTGATAATATATTTTTATGAGTTTGATCATGAAGATAAACATTAAAAGGAGATAATACTTATGTTTTGATACTTGATCATTCCATGGTGGTTCACTTGAAAATAAATGTCAGGGGAAAACTATAATTGATAAGGGAATAATTTAGGTGATAGAGGGTTCATGGTAGAGTAATATAGTATAGTTTCTGGGAGGAAATTTAATGATATGTTATTCTTTATGTGGTGGATGTGTTACCTTTTTATATGAAGGGAGAAGGGTATTTTTTCAAATAACCATTTCATTTCAATTACTTAATTTCACTATAAATGGTTCATGGGATAAAAAAATGTAAAAATTATTAAATGGGTGAGTTTTCATTAATAAACAACTCACAAATACATTTTTATATAAGTTTGAACATGTTTTTCCCTCAGTAATAAATGAATTCTAATAACTATTTGTTTTTACCGAGGTTACTATTTCTTATCCTTAGTAATTGAATTTAAGTAAAAAAATTCATTTTACCTAACTACCTAGTTTTAATTTTTTCTTATCATATATGAAAAAAATATCAAATAAAATTTATCTAGGTATGGAAATTTTGTTTTAAAATAAAAATACTAATAGGCATAAAACAGTTTTTTATAAATAACATTATTAAGAATTTATGTTTGCCTAATAAAGGTAAAACAGATACTAATTTTATATAAATTATTCAATTTATAATGTATTTAAAAAAGTTAATATAGATTACATTTAATGAAACTACGTAACCTCTCCTCTAAAAAACATCATTTGAAGACAGGAACAAAAAAATTATCTTAATGCAACATTTTGTTTTTGTTATTAAAGATTTTGACATAGTTTTTTTTATGAAAACTAATATATATAAATAATAAATTTTTATTCCACAATTTCTTATTTTATTGTTTTAATTATATTAAAATTTTCAACGTTATGCTTACATAATGTAAAAATCATAGAAATTATAATTTTCAAAAAGCAGACATTTTTTCACTAAAAACCACCTTTACATATAATGATCAAAAAATTATCTTATGAAAATAAAAACATCATAATTATAATAATGATGTTTATTTTTTAAACATTACATTGTAAAATTAATAATTTTTTATTTTAATTAAAAAATATAGAGTTTAGAGGTAATTTATGTTACATTGTTTTTTTAATATTAGTAATATTTTTTGAATAAATTACTAACTATTCTATTAGTAAAATCATGTGTCATTACTGAAAAATATATAAAATCACATTCTTGAAATAGAATTCCAATTTCTAAAAATATTAAAATTGTATGCATGAAACTAATTTTGAAAAAAGTCAATTAAAATACATACAATATATATCTATAAATATATATTTTTAGTTTTTTATATAATAAAAATTTTACTAAAATAACCAATAATTAAATTTTCATAGGATTTATGAGATATATAATCCATGTCTGGAGTTTTAGGTATACGTTTTGAAATAATGTATCTTCTGGAAATTATTATGTGCATGAACGTCTCCAAAATATGGTTCCACTTAAACTATAGATGTTCGATTTCAGTATGGTCATGGTTAAGGGAAAACACTATCTAGGATGCCTTCTATTTGAGTTTGAAAAAGTAGTATTCATAAGGAAGTATTATGCTTCTAGATTCTATTTCTTAGTAATTTCCCTATTTTTTTATGGTTACAAAAATTAATTCCAACTAATTTAACAAATATGTTTTTATAGTCATATTTAATACCTATAATATTTCAGGGTTTTATTCCAATGTTATGTGGTATTGGGTTTGAGACTATAATTATTATAATATTTATTTATGGATAATAAATTGTAAACTAATGTGACATTATCCTTATAGTTACCCTGGTGTTATCCATGTCAGTTAGAGGCTATTAATGTTATTTGATGTGTTTTAGTGATGTAGAGCAAATCATAGAAAACATCCATCAATAATGATTTCATTTTCATTGTAGATGAATTCATTTGATTTCATCAATAACAGAGCCATGTAGAATTTGGTAAATTCAATTTTTTAAAAATTATTTAGTGGAGTTGTGATTTATGATATAGAGGGCCAGTGAGTGGTGTTCATTAGTGAACAATGAATTTAGATATGTGACAGGTGGTTAGAGCATCTTCTATATTTTTTTGTAGAATTATCACTAGTGACCTTGGAGGTGTAGACCCCTTGAGTTGTTGAGTTATATTCTTATTTATCATCAAATGATGTTTTGACACTTCCCCTTGACTCAAAATATAATTTGGTATAGAGTGACAAAAAATTTACGCTCCATGTTTTATGGATCCTTACTGAATTTCATCCATTATTTTATGCGAGTTAAGACTCATGGATAATGATTTGTAGTATAAGTGATTAATCTGACCTAAGGTATCACCTTAGGGTTCTTTAGTTTCATTCTCAATGAATTTATATAGTAGATAGTGGTTGTGTGTGGACCAACAGAGGTTGAACCCAATGATGATTGTGAATTTTTCTCTCATTAGAGAATTACTAATTTCTTTGACGTGGAAATGGCATTCAATGATTGATTTATAGATAGGATATTTATTTATTATGGTAAAGGAGAAGGTTATCTCAAAGACTATTTTCTGGTTTTGGTATGGAGACATTGAGTTTGTTTCCATGTCATTAGATTTCATGAACATAGTATTTTTGTTCATAGAGATCGTGACCTCCATATTCCATGTGTTTCTAGGCCATTTTATTATCATTTTCATTAGAGGATAACTTATAAACACATGGTATGATAAGAATTTATTGAGCATAAATAAATTTCATGTTGTTTATTCGACACTATTAACTCTATAGAGATTTATCGAAGTTTATTTTTTTGACATGGGATGTTCATTTCCATAGAAAATGTGGTGTCTTATTTGGGTGTGGTCATGGACATGTCATAGGTTAATGTAGTAATTTCATCATATATACCCATGATCATAGTTTAGGTTTGAAATATCCTTGATATTAATGGAAATTACCATATGTTTTTTCCAATATTTCTCTAATTTTGACCCCATGGACAAATTCAATAATGAAATAAGAAGATTTTATCTAGACGAATATGCGTTGGGTAGCCTTTGAATAACTGAAGTAGGGGTTGATTAGAGCCTCCGTACATCAATTGTTGGAGGAAAATTTTATATTGTATGTCCTTAGTGATTCTTATTTAATGTTTTCATGTGAATATATATGCAATAAAGGACTTTATCTCTTATAATTCAAAGTATTTTCAACACTATGGGTGTATCTTTTCCACACATTACTTATATAGTGGTTGTATTGTTTTCTAGGGACTTATCAGGGTATTGCCTCAATAGTGTGAGATTTGTGGTCTCTATTGACCATGATAGTATGAGGTATGTCTTTTTTAGTAGGTATATAATCATATGTTAGTGTTGGTTTATTGAGTCTCTATAAGATTATGATTTCTATATTTTATACACCTTAGGAAAGGGGTCTGTGGTTCCCAATGAGATGAGTTTGAAGTCATAAGGATATGTCTTAGGAAATTATTATGGTTCTTGGAAAGGGATGTATGATCTTGAATAAATGAACCATGGTGTGTAGGGGGTCAATATAATAGTTTTTATCTATCAAAAAATTGTTTCATCATCTATGATGGGGTGGGATGTAGAGTCTCATTGGGGATACTCAGAGGTGGAGGTGATGCATGACCATATCAATTAATATAATCCTTCAAATGGGTGGTTGGAGGGTGGTGAAAACATGATTTTTTTCAGGTAAGGTTGTTTTTTATTATTAATTCATGATTTAGTTAGTCGTTAGTTTCATATATCTCCCATGAAAGTGAATGTAGCTGTATCCATGATGTACAACGATTTGTGGTGTCATATTTAGTGGAAATGTGTAAAGTGGTTAGTGTGGAGTTCATGGTGAGGATTCTTGTTTTTTTCATGTGAAGGCCATGAAAAATTTTCCTAGTTATTTTATAATTCTTTTCATACCCATAAGTTTATGTGGGAGGACATTTCAATAGATTTTTAAATAGAGTATCCCCGATCTATGTTAGTTTGTTTTTAAAATTTGGGTGATCATGGACGTACTAATGATGTCAACCCATTTTCTTGAAATCGAAAGGTCGGGTTCTTTTGATAATCTATCTAGGTAGTATTTTGATGAGATTATGAGATCCATGGGGTACCAATGGAAATTTAATCATAATAAGATACTTTTTTTACCTCACGTGCCCATAGAATATTACAATAGTTATTTGGATATTTTTTAGGCCTTAGTAATTCTTTCCATCCCCAAATAGATTAGTATATAGATAAGTCCAACTAGAAACTTCTGGATATATTTTAGGATCATTCCATTGAGTTTGGGGGAACATTAGATAAATAATAACCATTGGATGAGTTATCCAATAATGATAGTTGATTTCCTCATTGGTATAGATCTGTTTGATGCATATTTTAGGGTTCTATGTCATTGAATATTTTGTTGTACTATTTGGTGGGGGTCATTGATACATTTATAATGTAGTGAAAATAGAGACAATAAATGTTAATTGAGGGTATATTATGGGGTTAAATATAAACCAAAATTCCCGTGTAGGTCATATGTGGAGTCCCTTTGAATTTGATATTCAAGACAATATGTTCATTATGGATTCTCATATTCGGGGGAAGTGAAGGTATGGATGAGGGAAAGTCATTTCCCCTAGTTTTTGGTCCTTCTAATGTATTATAGAACATTGTAAATGTCCCTTATTCGTTATCACTTTTACCACAACTCGATTGAGTTCATGAAGACTTCAATGTCTCCCATCATTTCCAGTATTATTAGGGCGAGTCCTCTCTTATTGATTTGAGAGTGTTAGATATTATAAATTATGTGACATTTATAGAGTTCCCATCTGGGATCCAGGATATTCAAGTGATGGTTATGAGTGAGAGAGTTAACCCCATTAATCAAGTTCTATTGGGGTATGGTGTATTTCTTGTGAAAAATTGATGAGACTCGCAAATGAGTCCTCCATACTCTATGTTGTTCCAATTTGAATTCTTCAAAATTTCTTTCAATAATATTTTTAAATTTTATATGATTTTTGAAATTTTAATTTATATATGTTTATCTATACCCAAATATGATCACTTCATATGGTTATGTATTTTATTCTACTGATGTCTTGATATGTTCTTGTTAGAGATATCTCTATGAGAGGTATCTCATTGGTTATAGTATGGACAAACATTTCCCATTTATTCTCAATTATATGTTGAATCATGAGGATGAAAATAGTTTTAGATTCATATGATGTGATTTCATTGGTTCCGAAAACATTCCCTTTATTATTTATTAAGTACTAGATATGTTAGGAGAATGTTAATGGTGTGTTTACTTTTTAAAATTTCAGTTTTTCACTCATGGTTACATGGTTGTACATGTGGTCAGATTTTACATTATGTGTTTAGTTGGTTTCCAAATACAGTAAATTTATTCAATCATGCTGTTATTTTCTCTATGCAAGCAGTTTGATTGATTTTTCATACTGTGGGACAGTTACTCCTTGTGGATGGTTGGATCCTTGAGGTGGTCTTTTGGATCTTTTATATAGTATATAAGTTCCATATAGTGGTTGGTTAGTGCCTACAAAGTATTGGTTGGTTCCTTCATTCTTTTAGTTAATTCCTTCATGTGTTCAATTTGTTCGTTTTTGTCAAA
The DNA here is from genome assembly GCA_963277665.1 of Viscum album. Lineage (NCBI taxonomy): Eukaryota > Viridiplantae > Streptophyta > Magnoliopsida > Santalales > Viscaceae > Viscum > Viscum album. The sequence goes on along the minus strand of OY728119.1, from coordinate 2,109,166,837 downwards.
GGATGGTTCTCCATCAAGTATCTTAGTTGGGTAATGTGGTTGGTCTAACAGTTTAGAAAATTATAATTTTTCAAAATTCCTTGATTTTCCAAAATTACAAAAACAAGTCTTTAAAAGTAATTTATATAATTAAAGACTTATATTAAATATTTTTAAACCACACACACACACACTTATATTAAAATACAAAATAATGTTTGACTACATTATTCCATAGAGTTATTATATATATTTGGTTGTAATCATAATGTATTGGATTTTAATTGTTCTAACCTTCTATTTTTTATTTTGAGTCTATATAAATATAAACCTTGCTAAGGATCCAAGGAGTGTTCTTACATTCATTGGAGTCTATCATACATATAATTATTGTCATGTTCAATATCATGGTTCCCTCACTATTTTCTATAAAAAGTTTTCAAATTTGTGGTTGTATGTTGTTTCTCCCCACTATAGATGCCTTATCTATGAGTATTGTTTGATAGATTATTACCTTAAATTCATGCTATCTACGTTGAAAATTAATATTCCACTTCCTCTATTTTATGTCCAACTTGTTTTGGAACATCGTTTCCAAGTAGGGGTAACTGTTATCATCTTATTTTATTAATATATTCAATTATCATGATTTTATATTAAATTGGTTGGGTAATATAGATTGAATAATAAATATTATGATCTATTTTAAATTTAATTAGTATATATGGTGAGTAATATAATATATTTACTTATTGAGATTTTATTACACTTTTTCTCTCTATAAGTATTTAAACTATTTTATTTTCATGTTTTAGATACTATGAATTGTAAATCATTGATATTTAGTTATATATATTCTTGAATTAAACACAAAAATCATAAAATTTTTGTTCTATATATCCATCTAAGAGACTATTTGAGTGTCAATATGAAGACTCTATAAACATACCTATTCATGGGATGATAAATTAATGAGAAAACCCCATTTAAATATATTAATGATATTTGGGGTTTGGAAATATGATGTTTTGTACTGCTAGTATGTATTTTTTTTCCATGTTGTTGTGTGGTATTTATAGGGATTATTCAATGTTGGTGGTGGTGAGCTCTGGTAAAATCTATGTTATTGGTATTGAATGGGTGGTGGTAGAAATGTTGTTTTTTTGAGATGGATGGGTCACAATGTTGTCTTTGGAAGAAGACCTGCTGATATTATTTTTGTTGACTTGTTATAGGAGTCTAGTAGAGATGTAATAAAAGGTTGGTATTTATGTAATAGTAATGGTGTGTTTATAAATTTATTAAATTTGGACTATATTATACATATGGTAAATGGTTAAAAAATTGAATAGTAATAAAATAATCTATCCATAAATGTTTGATAAAAGATAATATTGGTTATAAATAGTTTTCATGAAATATGAAGTAAAATGGATTAATAGATGAATGGTTATATTTAATTTATTAATCCAAGAAGGGGATAAATTTTTAAATAAAGGAATATAATGTAGGGAATCTATGTCTTTTTGGTGTGGAGGACTTGTATTTATAATTTCTAACATGCGGGAACAATTAGAATCGTATTGATGAAATGGTGAAGCTGATGATATATTAATGTGAAACCTTTTATACTAGATTATGTGATGTCTATGTCTATTTATTGGATTCTATTTTTCATGTAACTTTTAAATACAATCACCATTATTCTTTTATTTTATACCAAAAAACAAATTTGGGGGGGGTCTACATCCAGATGGTGATGAATAGATGTATGATTACCCCATCTTCCATAATCTCCCTTTTGTAGTAGTATGTGGTGGAAATACACAATTCGTTTTGTGTAATGACCAATGATGACAATGTTTCTAGAATTTCTTAACTATTATAGAATGTGTTATTTAGTGGGGTTCATCATGAAAATATCAACGTCTTCCACATTTATGATACCATAAAATTGTTCTATTTGAATCTCTAGATAGATATATGATGTTGCAGAAGTGGAATGAGAGACTTGGATGATGAAATTGATTTTAACCTAGGATTCTAGGCCATACGTGAGACTTGGGTAGGTATGGTTATGATCATAACTATACTGGATATGGATTAATACATAGTGGTGGGATAGAATATATTATATGAGAGGAAAGACATTTGATGATGGGAATTGATTGTGGAAACTCAATAGATAATGTTTATTTAGTGAACCTGTATAAATATTTTATTGATTTTATCTAACTATTATCAAGAATTGATTGGTGATTAATCCGTGGTGAAGTTCGAATGGATAGATAAAATAATAGGTTACTTGGTTTCCATACTATTTGGTCACTAGTGCTTTAGCATTGTATTTTCACAATTCTAGAGGAGTTCATGGGAATGATCCTAATCAGTGTATGTATTATTCTAAACCAATACATATAGAATAATTTTTATGGATTCAGGTGTGGTTTTAGAGAAATATATGGAACATACATACAATTAGGTTGGTTTTATTTATAATTTTCCTTGGTATGATTACATTTAGTTCTATGTTATAGAATTTTATATGCATTACATAACTAGCACATGGGTCTTTTGTTTCATTAATGTTACAAGATGAAGATATTAGTGGATTTATATATTATCATTATCCTTTACATTTTTTGAGGTCATGTAATTTCATTTGAGTGTTATAAACTATCAGTTCTATCTCGCATCTTAGGGCCTCCTAAATATTTGACTCGAGGGGGGGGGGAGGTAGGACATAGTCTCTTTACTACCATCTCTGGAGGGGTACTATTGTAAGGGGGTGATGATAGAGAATGTCATCATAATACCATTATAAAAATTATATTATATGATTTATATGATAATATAAGTCAAATTCTTCACCCATACACTATAAGATATCATCTTCTAGCTAAGTCATCATGTGATGATGTTTGGATTAGTTTTGTGATAGTTTATTAATTTTATTAACAATTTAAATTTTTATTATAATAGAGAACATAATTATAAATAGGTGTAATGTTATTAACATTTTTTAAATGTTTGAGTATGTGAAAATAATTTTTGAATTCTTTTTTATTACAAAGAATATATTTGAAAGTATAAATAATATGATTAAATAATTATTAAGGTATGTGTTTTAAAATATTGATTTTATCAATCTGAAAAAATTTGGAATATAGGAAAAAATTATACTACATTGGGATGGTGGATTTTATTATAACCACATAGATAAAACTTATAACATTATAATAATAAAGGGTCATATTTTTTTCATATTGTACATTATGTATAGTATAAATTTATTGGGTCTTTGGAAAAATGTTTTAGTGGTTTTTTCCATCATTTATAAAAGTTTATTCTCCATAAAACACAACATCGTACGCCTATTTTCTACTTAGGGTTTACTCATTAACTGACAATAATTCTCTCATCATTGTTTTGTACCACTCTCTCCATTCACATGTGAAATTCTATTTGTAAAAAGTACTTTCATGAGAAATAACATGTTTACACAGAGAACATATTATTACAATCAATCAATTTTAGATATTACTGTACTGATTTTGAATCAATTATATTTTAAATAAGTAAATAGTCATTTCCATGAAATAAATATCGCAATATTATTCACATCCAATTGTAAGTATATACCATTACATGGTCATAAATGTTTCCAAAAACCAAGATATATTTCCAAGACATGTTTATCATCTTCTATTACCCATTAACGGTCTAAATTTGATCCCAAAACACTTATCATAGTGCATAAATACAAATTACCGGGAATACCAGCCTTCATTATTTTGAATTTTTTTTGTACCGTAACATTGCTTTGAAATATACCTTGATTTTCATGAAATTTTTCATCAACTCTTTGGAATAAATCATATGTCAACATCATGTTTTATTAAAAACAATTATATTATAATTTCACCATATCAGGGTTTCATTGACATAAACCCTATTTATAATGGAGGATGATGTAAAAATAATATTTACAAAACTACCATTAAATTATTCATTTCCATAACTCTCCGTAAATCACTAACAAAACTGAAACAATTTCATGAAAAATAAATCCAAAATATCAACGGAATTAAAAAATCCAATTTTATTTCAAAATATGATAATATATATGTAGATAACTATGGGATTATGTAATTTATATGATAAACCTCAGTTTCATGATTTAAATAATTATAATACATTTTGCAGGGTGTATTTTATCTTCTAAATTATTTAAATAATATTATTATTTTAACATTCATTGTCACTAATGTGTATCTTAAAACATATCATAGGAACATCAAAATCCCTCATGAAGTCATTAATCTATAGATTTATGTATTGGAATAAATCATTCAATATTTAAATATGAAATATCGAAAATTTAGGAAATTATCTATATATATTTCTATCTGAAAATAATTTTCATCATTTACAAAACTAAATTTCTTTTAAATATTTATAATTTGTACATACCCTAATATTGTATCTTTATTGAAATTAGTTATATGTTGTTTTCTCAACTCTTAATGTCTCATAACTTTTCATTCCTTTAATAAAAATACTAGTTTTATTATTTTTTTTATAAAAAGATTATACCCCATATATGACCACCTTTGATAAAAAATGAATATAAGAGGATACATAAGAACTTTCTAATAATATTTTTTTTTGAGAATTCAATCCCAAAAACTATCATATATATAGATATACATAACTTTACTGGATAATTATAATGATATATAAAACATTATTTTTTATAGAAACATACTTCATGTTTTTACAACCAATATCCATCTTTTTATTAATGTATTTTTATATATTTTTCTGGATGAAAACTATTTTAAATTATTATTTGTAAAAATTATATCATTTTGGTTTTCACAACCAATCACCATTAGAAATTCATTATTAACTCGTATTATTTCATAATAATGTTTTATCTGAATTACTTTTCTTATATAATGAGATTACATTTGGTAATCATAAAAATGTTTAGTTTTTGTGATGGAATTTTTATTGGTATTTCATGCCACATTTTCCATCAATGAGTAATTTTATTCAAAAAGACACATTTCTCTTGACAATTAAACCTATGAAGTTTATTTTAATAAATACATTAATTTATTTTCCTCTACCACAACAAAAACCCAAAGTAGGTGTTACATTAATATGTTTTTTTATCCTTAATTATATTGTAATATGTGATCCCCTATAAATTCATTATTATAATGTCAATTTATTAAAAACAAAATACTATGAGTCTCTATGAAACCAAGAGAAACAAAATTATAGTAAATATCATAAAAATAGATTGATTGAATCCTATTATTTTATCATCCTCAATCAATTTTTTCCTAATTAAAGTTGTATTTTTTAATTCCATAAATGTAACCTTTGTATAAATCTACACTAATTACGAATAAATTTTTTCATATCAAAATAATATATAACATACTGTGGGTGTCAAATAAAAACCTGAAAAATTATCATCCCACAAATCATTAGTATTAAAAAATATTTTTTTATTTATTTATTAAAATTTTATAATATTTTATCTCTATTATGATGAATATTATTTCATTGACATATAATATCCAAATGAGAATTTTTGGGCTATTTTAAATGAAATATAATTTTTTTAGAATATTACTCTTTTAAAAATCACATTCATTACAAAATTATTAATATTTAAATTTAATGAAAATATAACTCATTTAAACCAATATAGTTCCATTTAAGTAAAAAAATACCTCTGTAGTCACTGGTAAGGATTATGCCTTCTAGTTGTTTGAAAAATACATCCTTTTCAAGATACACATTCAAGACATATGAATTAACATCCATTTTAAAACTCTTATGATTAATTTGATCACATATGAAAAGAAATATATTGATCATTAAAATATGTGATACTAGAGAAAAAATATATTTGAAATAATTATTCTTATATTGGAAGAAACATTTTCAAAACAACCAAGATTTATTCAATTCTTCATTACCTTCATCATTTATTTTATTTATGAAAACTCATTTCTTATAATAATTTTTTTATTTTCAATTAGGACTAATAGTTTAATTTTTATTTTCTATGTTTTATTCAATATATAATTAAATGCAGAAATTGAACCCTTATTTTATAAATATAATTTATACTCATCACCTTAAATTTAATAAGAAAATTTTTATAAGTGGTATTTCTAAAATTTAATCTTGTTTTACCATTCAATTTCTCATTTTTATCATAATCATCTTTAAACCAAATAGAAAAGTACATTGATATTATTTTATTACTATTAATCTCCATGTTAATGACATCAAAATTTTAAATGATGTTATTTAAATTTTTTTAGACACATATATATTCATCAATTTGATGAATACCAACTAAAAAAATATATCACTTGCTATTTTATTTTGCATAATCAATTTACCTTAACATTAAAAAATGGTTTCCTAGTAAATTAATATAGATCAAACAAGAATATTAACCATATAAAACTAATAATTCATGTTGTAAATATTTTTAAAATAAAAAATTATATTTTAAAAATATCCATTAAAATATTTATCATATTTTAAAATATATTTTAAAGTGGCATGATACGATAAAATATTTTTGCACATATTGATAAAATAATTATTAAACTTGAATACTCTTTAATATTATAGATAATAGAGAGAAATATATTCCTTTTTTTTTATTTTACAAATATTCTATAAATTTTTTTCTTTGATACTTAGAATAAATATTAACAAAATGTTTTTTGAAACCATAACCTATTTTCAACTCAACTAATTTCTAGTAGATTTTACACATATATAAAGCTTATGATTTAGTTGACATAATAATAACAAAATTAATTTTATAAATTTATAAAATACCTAAATCTATTTCTTTAATTTTGCCACGTCGTGCCACGTAATGAAAAATGAAAAGATGAAGTGAAATACTCCAGTTAATCTCTTTAGTTTTTTATATCTAGCTCACCATTTAATTTTTTTTATAATCCAAATTGTATATAATAAATCTTAATTAAATTTAAATAAACTACTACTATATTATTATAGATAATTATTCACATATTATTTCCTCGAGGGTCACTGATTACTTTTCTTCCCTAACACATTTTCTCATGTGATTCTAAATAAAAAAATAATTCTTATTCTTGATTATAATTATATGTCCATTTTTTAATACCCTATCATCCTAGTGATTTTATTTTACAATTATATAATGAAATATTAATTATTATACAATATATATTTATTATATTTTATAAATATTAATAATAAATGAATATTTTATATGCTAAACTAAAAAATAAAATACATATTTTTAGGTGAAGTTATATTAATAATATTGATCTGTCCCTATAACATTGATATTCAATGAAACATAATTGATGAATGTTATCATATTTAGATATTTCCAACTCTTTCCTTTTATCTAGACATTTTTCTATTTTGTCACATCTTAGGTGACTCTTCGACATTCATGTAGTGGGATACCTGTCCATCTCCTTGGATGGTGATTCCAGTGGAATTTTTTAGATGAGAGGATGATACATGGGCAAATCACAAAATGGTTTTTATTTTCTTTTCCAAAAATGCATTGAAAATATATGATATGTTCATTGAATACATCATGTAATTATATATTTAACCATTATTTTATATAGATTGATTGACTACATGAGATTAAGAGTATACTGGTCATGGGAATATTTTTCTCTCTTATTCTACACATGTTTTGTTGGTACACTATTGTATGGTTAAATATAGAAATTAACATTTCAATTTATTGAAATCTTTGATGGTATTGGGAAATTGTGAATTTGGGAGGAAAATATTTTTGAGTTTAGATTAGGCCTATTAATCTGGACTCTTAAGTGTTCATATGAATGAAATTAAAAAAATAGTTTTGTTCCATTAAAGAATATATATAAAATATTTTAGGATATTTGAAAATAACTATTGAATTTAAATTTAAATCCATACTTCTTTGACCATTTTAAATTAGATTAATTTTATTTGGTGTGTACTAATATGTTATAGATACCCATAAATGGGTTTTTGTTGGACTTAAACATTATTTTTAGTATCCTGTTTAAGATAAAAATTGAATTAGGTGAAGGATTTATAAGAAACAAATAAGAAAATCTCAACCTAGGTTATTTAATGAATGTAAGGGTATAATACAAGATAAATATATGTTTGGAATGAAAATAGAGAATATAAAATCATGTTAATTATGTAAATTAAATTTGATTATTTGGATCTGGGAGTTGGAAAACTATTTGGAGAATCTCTACATGACATGTTTTAGTGACCAATATATGTATCTCAACTCGACATGATTTAGGAAACCTAAGGGAAACCACAGTTTATGGGGTTTTGTGGTTTAATGATTTAGTTTTTGGAATCACAACCCATATCATGTTTTACATAAGCTAAATATATTAATTTTATTTTCTCATGTTTTCATGGATTACATAGATGGTTGTAGAGAGATCATGTAGAAGTGGCTTAAAGATAGGTGACCTTGGTGGAAGGAAACCCTAGTTTGTGACCATGGGGAAGTGGTACCTAGAATGGGGTCATGGAAAAATTTGTTCATATCTAGATGACCTAGGTGAGTTTAAACCATGGTAGGGATATTGGTAAGTGGGAAACTAGATAATCAAAGAGAAATATATATTGATTCAGTAAGTAAAGACTTGGAAAATCTATAAATATTGGGATCTAAATGATGTTTTTTTCGAATAGAATCCCTCCTTTGGGGGTACTATGTAAATTTTGGTGTATCTTCTAGGACATAGATAATCTATGTTCTATGGGATGCTTGGGTGTTACACCAAATATTAGTATAATTAATGATATGGGACAACTTGGTGTGGTTCATGGACCAAAGGGAATTGGTAATCTATGGGATACATAGTTTTGGATCCTTCGGTTTCACTATGTTTTACATTTTTAAATCAACTGTATGAGTTCATGGTAACTTTCTTTCATTATCCAAATAACATTTCACTCGCATTACCATGGTGTTATTTCTATTATTTATATAAAATGTTATGGGGTTAATTTTATATTCAACACATATCATTGGTTCTCTACTATGGGTGGTAACTACCAGTATCCACTTCTTACACCCAATAATGGTCTTTTAGGTGTGCACTATTATTATAAATTATAGATGTTGGTAGTGAAATATTTGTACATGGGAGTGAAAAATATTATAATTTATGTAACACCTTGTATGGGATATCACAGTATGCATGGAGTTAGGATCGAGAGATGGAAAATGCTTTTTGAAACTTGAGGAGGAAGGTGCAGACATTCACATTGATAATACATTATCATAAATATAAAAAATAAAAAACCACAACATATAATCGACGATTCCATTTATCCAAAAAACCTATCAAATCAATAATTATAATATTTAATTACATTCCAACATCATAGATTATGAATATATGATATTTTTTAATATAAAATGTTCTTCAATATATATCTAAAAACTAAAGATACCATTTTCCAATAAGGTATTAAATCTATATCCTACTTCTAGTGGGCGTTTCTATAAAATATTCCACTTGATTGGGAAAATATTTTTATGTGTATCCACCCCTTGGAATCCGAGATTTCATATTAAACACATAGATCCAATTCATGTATTCCTTATTATGTTGGACACTCTTTATTCTTTAATCAACACATGTCATCCTAGTGAGGAATATACAATGATCAAAAAAGAAAAGTAAATGAAACATTTCCAATATAAAATATTATATAAGTGAAAAATTATTTATATTAAAAAATCATTTGTTGGGTCATACTTGAAGAGTGTCCATGTTCTATTATCAAATATCTCCCAAGATTATAGTGTTTTAATGAACAATATAATAGTATTTCCTTATATTGTTTATTTTGTTACTATGAAGGTTTATTGAGATAAATATTTATTTAACATCATCTAATACAAAATTCAAACTATAATATGATGTTTTTAATTTTATATTATATATTATACATATCTTCTTAAGAAATTATTATTTTTATATATATTTCAATTCATGATGTGTTCAGTTATTCGTTATTCATTTTAAAAGTCTACAAAAAAATTAAAAATGACTAATTTATTAAGTATAAAATAATTTTTTCCTATAAAATTTATTCCATTTTCCAATAACCCTAAAACATTATCATTTTTTATCATGTAAAATCAATTCATATGATTAATTTGGTTTTGAAAAATTTCACACTATTAATTTTATTAATTTATTTGGATTTTCTAATTTTTATAACATTATAATTTTTTAGATATTCTATTATATTTATATTTTAATATTGGTCAATTATTAAACTCTTTTTTCCCTCACATACCATTACAGTTCAAATTTTTAACAACATTTATGGAAAAACATTTAAAAAACATTTATTTAAATAGATTGTTCATTCCATTTCTCATATCCACTAACATCAATATATCAAATAAAATATGTTCTCAGAAGATATAATGTTTATTTCTTCATGAATTATTAAATGAACAATGAGGTTTAACAATATTTGTTTTATTTAGAAAAATAATCCTATATTTTAATGGATTTATAAAAGGCATAGAGGTTATTTATATATATAATATTTAGATTAAGATAACATTAATTGATGTGATTGAATATATTCTTCTCATATAATTAATAGGGGTATATTAAAAATAACTATTTTGTTATTTTTTTATACGAATAATATTATCATCATTTTAACTATATAACTCTGTATTATGTACACAATTAATTTTATAATTTTATGAATTAATTAATTTTCTTGATGTGTATTTTTCATATCATTATTGGAAACCATCTTAATAGAAATCATGTGATATTATCCAATGATTTATTCATTATATGTTGTATACTATTATTAATATCTAATAAACATAGTATATAACTAAGGAGGATGGGGTGATTTAGTTGTAATTGTTTTTTTAAATTACTCCATTTCAAATAGACCCCCCCAAGTGGTTAAAGTCAATATTTATTAATTATGAAAACTTCCTTACTCATAGAAAAATATAAATAAATAATATCACAAAATAAATATTACAAATTTTGGCCTTGACGTGATATCAAACTGAATTTCTTGTTCAACTACTATTGAATCATATATTTTATTGTCACATTATAATTTCACAGGTTGAAAATTCCTAAAATTTTTTAAAAAAAAGTTTCATGAAGGTATCATATAATTCTTCTCATTTGAAGGTATCACTCACATCCCACTTTTTAATTTATGACAACTTTTTTTAGTGGAACCGCTTGTTCATCAATTATTTTTTCATTTATCTATAATGAATCTAACTATAATACTTCCACCAAGTGTGTTTATATCAAATAATATATATTCTTATTGGTAATAAATTATTATTAAAAATATAATGAGATAAATTTTGTTTTTTCATCAACCTCTCATATAAATTTAAGGAAATATCCTCCTGAAAGAAGGAAAGAAATCATGAAATAGACAAACTCCTCATAATAAATAATATTTTTAAAATCTAAAAATAAGAAACATTCTTTTGGTTTATTACAAATATTTATGAAAACCCATATGATTTGATATTCTTCAACTTCTCTCGCTTTGATATAGAAAATTATCGAGATGTTTGTTTTCAACCGCACTCAATTTCATCATTTATCCTTTTTTAAACACATCATTGATTTCTAAAAATATATATACATAAATATTTTTTAAATCCCCATATAGATCAGTTTATGTGAATTTCATCATCAACAACCATGAATACTTTTCATATAGACATGGAAATTAATAATCTCTTATAATTAATTTGAAATATTATCAAATACCATAATATCCTTCTCATTTTAATTATGGTCAAAATATCATATAGAAAAACTCCATGAATTCCATAATAAATTTCTCCAAGAAAAGAACAATAAAACACATAGGAAATAATGTTTAATTCCCATTAACCTAGAACAATGACTTAGATACCTCCACTGCATTTTTAGAAACTCATCTAAAAGAAAAACATCAATTTTTTTTCTTCTAAAACCTCATATCTAATCACAATTAATTCCAATCACAATGATGGTTCTTCGATGAAAGAAATTTGTGAACATAACTTAAATTAAATATATTTATTAGAATAAATATTATATAATTATCATCAAATTTAAATATTTTTGATAACTCAATATTTCACAATATATTTTTTATTACAGATGAAACAATCCTTTCAATTAACGTTTTTACAATCATTCATATGTTAATTAGGTTTAAAAAACACTTAATATTACTAATGAAAATGTCGGATGTGTTTACACATCAATATATTTCTATTTTTAACATTATCTACATACAATAAATGTTTCTACAACAATAATATTATTTATATGTATTTATTTTTAATCATTACATTGATATAAATGATTATTATAAATCATTGAATACCTAGAAAAATATCCATTATGGGGATTAAATAACTCTTATGAACCCTCAATGATTTTGTTTATATAAAAATATTCCTTCATAGTAATGTTTTATGGAGAATATGGGGAATATTAATTTTGTCACTCCCAATACACAATATTGAAAATAATTTCAATTTAAATCAACATATTTCGGAAAAAAACTTCCACCAAATTTTAGAATCTTCAAAATTTATAATCATATGATCTGGAAACCTTTTTCATATGTGGTGAAAATAAAGAAAACAACTTCAAATTTTATAATGGACTGTCAATATCCGTTTTTCTATTTTCCATCCTCCCTTGAAAATATTTTTCAAAAAAATAATAAAATTAAAACTCTCATTCTATAGACACAATGTGAGCCCCTTTATCAAAATACAAAGTCATTTATGCAACTCCACATGTTAGTGTTTTTTTTTCAAGATTATTCCAAATCATGGTGACATGAATCATCTTTATCGAATTGGGAAGATGTTTGCCCCCCCAAAATTTTAGAACATAAATCTTCTATAAAATCTACGATTTTTAAAAAATTAACATCCACTAAAATAATAATATATATTAATATTAAAAATAACATATTTAAATTAAATAATTTTTCACCTACTTATCTTCATGAAAATTACAATCAAAGGGTCTTTAGATATCTCCTGATATACTTATAATATTATGGGAAGAAATATAACCCAGGATCTTGCACCTTTTATAAAATCTATCTTTAGGGACCTCCATAGAAAAGTCATATTCCAGTTGATATCAGGCTTAGAAAATTTGTTGATTTACATCCCTATTTTCTACATTTTCCTTGTTTAAATTAAATATTATATATATATGCAAAACCATCAGTCTTGCAAATAATTTTCAGAATGGTATGTAACATTTTCGTTATCAAAATGAATTATTAGAGGTCTGTCAACTGTCTCTCACAGATGGATCATCCACTATTTTTTCCAAATAATTTGACTCAATTCCCAAGTAACAATAAAATATTTGGCGTCTATAGTAATTAGTTTGATTCATTTATATTTCATACATTGTCAGTGAACAATCTACAACATAAAAGAGAAATTCAATTGAATGTGTCTCGTTAATCCTAAAAATTATTTCACCAATAATATATATTAAATACTTATTTATTCATTTATATTAATATCTTATATCAAATAACATATTTTTTTGTTCGATTAATTTATTTTTGAAAAATTTTCATAACCGTAATACTTGAATCATTGGGATAACATTGAAATCCATCACGTAGGCTACAATCTTAAACATTATCATGTCTAGAAGATATGAGATAATGTATTATGCAACTAATTTTTCTGAAATATTTTTGAATTACTCTCATTCATTTAGAATATTTTGAAAACATTAACCCACATGAATAGGTGTTGACACAAGATTTGATTCGTCCATCTCAAAAATATAAAATAAATGTTTTGATTATATTTTATGGGATAGAAATATAATTTCTTAACCATTAAAATGTTATAAATGATAAAAAATTTTAATATCACCCAAAATAGAAATTTTAAACGGTTATTTAATCTGTGTGGAAATTATTAACAACTATTCTAATGTGATCCTCTAAAAATAATATCAATAACATTAACTTTTATAATAAGTTTTCTGGATATCATTTATTTATTTTTCATTTTATGTCCACATTTATATCAATGAATGTATCATTCCTCTATAAACTTTCAACCTTTTAATACTAGGAACTTGGGGTCTAAATTAATCCATATAAAGAATTTTTCAATTAAGACATAATTATGGAATTATTATAATGAATAAAAATTAAAGGTTTCTTTATATATATTTATTCATCAAACTCACCTTTTAGGATGGAATAAATTAAATTTATATATTACATTTTATACTGAAGAAAATATTTTATAGTATAGAACAACATGATTAAAAATAATTATAAAATATCACCAATAGACTATTCAAATTAATCTCACTAACCATTATAATTAACATTTTACACTACTCTATTAGTTTTCCTTTTATAACTTATACACTATATTTTAAATTCTTTATGAATGTCCATTTATTCCCAATTTATTTTTCAAGTCCTGGAAAAAGTTCCAAAGTGTAATTATTCTAAATTTGATCAGTCTCCTCATTCTTTAATTCAATAAACTCATTATTTTTTATAGCTTCTTCCACTGATTTTGGTCAAATATAAGATACATGTAAAGTATATTTGTAAAAAATGTATCCTTATATTAGTTTTATGATCTATTAGTTTATCTAATATCGTTTTTATTAATGTTTGAAAAATATTATTTTAACAACCATTAATGTTTTCCTCCTCCACACGCCTCTTCATCAATAGATTATACTATTTTTAATTATTAGTATCCTTTTTATCAAAACACATTTTATTAGATTTATTATTATCAACTCGTGGTACAATCACATTTGGTTTCTCAATGATATATCTAGAAATATACTTTTTGGGTTTAAAAAAATATTTTAAAATGATTTTATCCAATACAATATTTATGTGTTTATCTTCAATTATATTGAAATCCAAATTTTCAACCATCTTATGATGTCTTTTATTCCAACATTTATTTTCTTTATCATTAGATATTTTTACATGATAGAAAACATCCCCTACACTCTCATGAACTTTTCCATATTTTTGGTCATTCTTTTAGTAATAAATGGTCATAAAAAGTCCAAAAATCAACTCACTATAGTATTATTTATGTATTATATTTCATATGATTTAAAATTGTAGTTTTCCCAAAAAAATATTTATATTATGAATGTGTATATTAATGTAAAATTATTTCCCCTAAAAGAATATATATATTAAAAATTCATGAGTCATTATTCTCTACATTTAAATTAAGATTCAATTAATTATATTAGCAACATCATTTATAAAAATTTTATAAAGGGTTTTATATTTATTTCAAATAGGACAATTGGGATGAATGTATTCAAATTTTCTGATGTTTTATTCATTACCATTGGGTTTTCCCAGTTCATTAATAAGAATTCCAATATCTAAATAAAATTATCTTTTATAATATTTTAATACTTCCAATTAATATAACTTGTTGTTCATTAATATCAGTCTTTTTATTCTGACATTGTCATCAATAAATGAGATAAAATTAATGTAACCTCTTTCGGAATTGCTTCTAATTCTACTATCATATTTAGAGTCAATTAATTCAATGGGACATGATGATTGTTTATCTAATCTTTTGTTCTTTCATTTATCCAATGTTTTCTTATATAAGGTTATATAGAAATAATATCAATAGAATAATAATTAGAGTAAATCCTGATAACCATTTCTTTATGACACTTTACGTATATTCTTTGGTGAAAATTTACCAATTATATATTCTTAAGATTATTTTCTTCAAATTCACTATGGTATAATGAATTGTTAGGATGTCAAATATTAGATAAATTTCTAGTGGTTCAATTCTATTTTGTTAAAATTTTCTCACCTAGAATTATTTTAATGAGACAATAATTTTTCATGAAAATCACAACATTGACTTCATCATAAATTAAACTTATATTCCATAAAATAATTTTGAGTTCATCAATAAATAAAAAATATTGTAACATCAAATTTTTTGGACTAAAATTTTACTATTCTAATTCCTATTATTTTCAATGCAACACCTGGATATTTTATGTCATATTTTTTGACAAATATATTTAATTTCAATGATATCATGAATTACTAGTGACATAAAATTTTGATTAACAATGATAAATTATTAATATTTTTATTTAATCATTAATAAATTTATACTAGATGTTAATCATGGTATTACGAATAGGAATAACCAAATTTTCAAATTTTTCTATAATTTTTTTCATAATGTAAATATATTTATAAATAAGTACTTGATTTATACTAAAGTCTTCATAATCCTTGAAAAAAAATTTCTTCAAAAAGAAATGGTTTTTAATGATTCTTTGAATAGATAATAAAATAAAAAGTTTTATTTTTTAAAAAATAATATTTATAAAAAATTACTTAATATTTGGAATAATAATTACAGAAATAGTTTAGGGTATTTTTTTGGAATTACTAAAAACATAACATTTTTTTAAATAGTGAAAATAATGATTTTTATTAAAAATGCCTTTTCATTGAAAGTATATTCAAATTTAAATTTTTCATAATTTTTTTAATGTAAAATGAGTTTAAATATTTGTATTATTAATACTATATATATTATTGGAATCATTTTCATGTTCATATTTGATATTACAGATTCTATACTTTTAACAATTTTCTCTTTAGTAATATGCTTTATCGTAGTGTCTATAGGTTTTTAAATTACATTTCCAAAATAATATGAATATAATTTTTAAAAATTGATTAAATATTTGAAATAAGATAAATTAAAATTATATAATATGTTAAAATTAATTTTTGATCAAAATAAATAGTAAACAAAGTAAAAATTAATTATGATGGTTAAGGCTAAGATATATTTACCGGCAGTGAAACTTAAAAGATACAGATAAAATTTTACTAAGTGGATGTCCAATAACACTTTTATGGTGATATTTCTATCTAATATCAAATAAGTTTGTTACAATGTTCTATTTTGGAACCTTGTGGACTGTGTAAAGTGTCAATATACATTGTCGTTTTCATAATTTCAAAGTGTTTCATCCGCCCCACACATAGAATTAAAATCCTTATCCTATCATATTCATAAATAAATATCATTTTCTATCATCAAATATATAATGAAATTCATTAAATATATCACTTACCTTATCATAGATTCCTTATCTTTATTATAAATTCCTTATATTCTGGATGTTGTGGATAAACTATGAAGTTATTTTAAATAATATTTATTGTTCTTAACCATTCATTTTTATTTGATTACATCTTATAACTACTATGAATATTATTGATCCATAATTATTTAAAAAATAACAATATATAATGTATTTATATGTAATTATTTAAATTTAATGACCTATGTACATCTCTTCCCCTATCAAATGAGAAATAAAATAGTCCATCATGTGTACAGCGGACTAACGTTGTGCAAAAGTGATGTAATTTTTCCCCTCACTACTTCACGTGGTTGGAGATAATATTGTATTTAAAATATTTATAAGATATTTATTACATGATTATACTTATGGAATTATAATATCACATCAAAATTATTACCTTCCAATGTGATGGATATTGATAACATCGGTCATACATTTTTTTAGACTACTACCATCACGATACGAATAGAAGCATTTTTAGTTTTAGAATAATTAGGATGATAATAAGTATAAATTTTGCGATTGAATATAATATATATGAAACAAAAATTATCCCAATACACATATATATTATTTACCTTTCCTTGCTTCCATACATTGAAAAATTTGAAACAACATTCATGCTTTTGTATGACATACCGTCTCTTTGATATGTGACATTCATTTTCTATCTATAAATATAATGTATTACTATAAAACATATATAATGAATATTTATTATATTTATATAATATTTATCATTCTAGATATTATGTAACTATGATCAAATAAAAAGGAACAGAAATACCAAACCAATAGAAACATGAATAAAAACTAGTTATTACCCAAAACATGATTTTCACTATGAATTGTTAATTAATGTGTAATAAACGGTCATAGATATTAAAATATGGTATTATAGATATTAATATGTTTCTGAAATCTATTTATAATAAACCATTTATTATATAGGGTGTTTGAATAATTATTAAAAAAGTCCACACTTGAGGTAAGGGATTTCATCTCACTTTTATTTCCATGGGGCGCAAACCATATTCACCACATGTCTAATTTTTGTGTTTTATATACAACCCTTGAATATAATTTCCTATTCTTATCCTAATAATCATGGTATATAATTATGCATCATATATTTTCACTACAAATGGCCATACTATCCAAATTTTCGTAAAGTTGTAAGGGTTCAATGATAGAATCTCACTATTTATCAATATTGTTTATGGTTATAATTACAATTAAGAAATATTATGATTTATCATTCATGAAATTAATGATTATTAATTTTTTATTTTTATTTCTTGATATTCCATTTTTTCCATTGATTTTCATCCCTTCATGAACTCATGATTCTAATGAATGATTGTAATGAAAACTTACATTATTTCTATCTCCAATTAAAAAATATTTTTTCTTCCATGTAAATGTTTAAAAAATTATTTAATGAATTATTTTTATATAATAAATTGATTCCCTAAAGAAATATATAAAATGATTGATGTTTTATGCAGTTTTTAGAATGGAATCCTCCTTTCATTTTTCAAGAGGTACTTTTTACTTTTTACGAAAAATGGGAAAGGAATTTTTGTTTTAATTTCTATTACTTGAATTATATCATTTTCCATCATGACTACTCAATTATTTAAATATTCCATTATAATTTTACATGTTATCTTTCATGTAATGTTTTTTCTTTAATCATTGAGATATTATGGATTTAAAATAATTTATTTCTAATTTAAATGGATATTTTACATAAGATATATTCAATGTGATCTTTCATAATAATTTTCACTTAATATGGTGTCCTTTGATATTAATTAATATTTACTAGTTAAATCACTTAAGTAACCTATACTAATTATTTCTCTATGAGGTTTATGTTTATGATGAAAGTATATTTAAAAAATCATTTCCATTTTCATGAGTTATGTTATGATGAAATGATGAAATATTTAGGAAAATAATTCATTTTAAATTTGTTGTCATATGATGAAATGTTTTTGAACCCCATTTATTTTCATGCATTTCGACGTAATGAATATTTTATAAAATGATTGGGTAAAATAATTCATTTTAAATTTGTTGTGATATGATGAAATGTTTTTGAACCCCATTCATTTTACACATATATATGATTTTCATTATGAGATGGTTATGACCAATATATCCCTCTAAATAATTGGGTAAAAATTGATATAGAAAGTAATAAATAGGATGGGAATGGGTAGTGAACCTAGTTCAGTAATGGAAATTTTACACTTTGATATTTCTATGAGTGAATCGTTACAACTCTAACAGTTTAGGTAGTAAACTCATTCCAAAATTAAGGATTGGAAATGATACTTTACAACTAATGAATAATTTTATATGATTAGGTGCTTTCTAAAAAGAAATGTATGTGTTCAATTGTTTTGTTTTAAATGATGAGAAAATTAGATTCCATTATGATTCTTGTCTTGCAAAGTCTTAAGATTTATTCCATAAATCATGATTATGATCACTAGTTTGTAGGGTATGTTTTTTAAATGTTATAAATCTTGTTCTCATACCCTTATGCTCATGTTATGATTAAGTGATCAATGATATCTACCTTGTTCACCCTAAAAAATCATCCCAGATCAAATTTTTATGTTTTATTTCCTTAGGTTATAATGAATGATATTACTTATTTTATATTGAAGAAGGGATCTCATTATGAATAACATAGTGGGAGAGGATTTAGTTCACTTATGAACAAATTTTTTACGTATCTATGTTTCCAAAGGAACTAGACCTATACGATTATGTGGTGGATCATTATGGATTTAAATGAAAATTCTTTGAATCTGATGTAATACCTATATATTAAAAGTATGGGTCATTTTAGTTGTTGTTAGACTAAAAGAATAATATACTTATGGAATATCATGTGGGAACATTTGGATAATCATGTATCTCAACCCAAGGTCTGTATAAGTAAAGAGATGCCACTAGGGATGATGGTAAGGGTCACATTGAGGAGTGGTATCCACCCATGGAGTGATCTGATTGGTATTAACACCACAACAAATATAGACTTTAACTGTGCTAAAAATTTCCATTGATAGTGGAAACAATAATTATGACTACTATAGTATGATTAAGAGCCCAATGATTTTATCATCACTATTCTAATGCTGATAAAAGGTATTGGTATTGACATTATGTTATGTACTGATAATGTTCCCACATTACTATTTTTTTCATTAGTACTAATAAAGGATACATTTTACCAGCATTATTACTATCATTCATAAAGTGGAATATTTTTTGGTGTGTTGTTAAAATTATAGCACACTATATTTGTAAAAAAAAATCAAAAAAATATATAACCTTCAAAAAAATAATATAAATGAAATAAAATTGGTAGCAGAAATTTAATAAAAGCTATATTATAGTCATTTTAAAAATTGGATTCAATAGTTACATTAGTTAGTAAATATTTTCACACTAATTCAAAAACATCAATATTCATTATTATTTGTCTCTCAACCCTTGGTCATGTTATTTTCTAACATACCACCCAAGCTCAATCAAGACAATTAACTTATATTGGACAAAAATTCTTATATTAGTAATATTATAAAAAAATAAATTTATAAAAAAACAAAAATTTAAAACAAAAATCACATTATTTTTTATTATTCTAGGAACATTGTGTATCATATTGATTTGTGTATGATTCATACATGTCATTTTATTTCTTATTGTTCTCAAAATAATGTAATTTTTTATTGGATATAATACGTGGGTATAAAAAATCACTTCGGATATGTGTCAATTCAATTAGAAATAATTTTTAAAAGATAGCCTTCAACTGTCATGCAATTTCTTATCCATATTGAAGAATAAGTTCTATGAAAATTAACAAAATTATCATATGAAAAAAATGTTTACTATATTAATTGAGTAATAGATCATAAAATTATAAGAAAAAAATACAAACACATTTTCTCAGTTTTTACGAAGTGATTATCAATTTAAACTATAATAGAACATATATATTGAAAAATACACTTTGGAAAATATTAACTACATCATGTTTCAGATTTACTTGTTCTCAGATTTAATATTTCATGAAATAATTATACATCATCTTAAATTATCTAGAATATTAGATCATTTATTTCTATTTTTTAGTGTGTGACATATGTTTTAACCTAATTTTTCTTGTATAAACAGATATATCACAATTTGTGTCAAACTAGGTACAACTTATAATGCATTATGGTGTAGGTGATTTCTAAAAATCATAAATTAAATATTGATTGTATTCCTAATGTATTTAATAATATAATTGTTTTTTCTCTATTTTGAGTATTCCTTTTTTCCTTTAAAATAAAATTACTATCAATTATAACTAAAATACACACTTAGAGTCATATTATTCAAAATATGGATCATATTTAGGTGTGGAATGTTCCTACATGTTATGATGACATGTGGAAAATTTTCCCAATGGGTTATAAAAATTTAAACATGTCTTATTGATTTTGATTATGTCACATGTTTTTATTATTAAAAAGACATTTTGATCTCGAAAATTTCAATTTGAGCCATACCAGTCACATAATTTATCGGCTGGTTGTGAGACTGATTCCTACATGTTACAAATGACATATTTATTATTATATGAATTTACCAGCATAATTTTAGGGTGTATTATCACTTTTTAGTGAGTTATACACGTTTTGAACTAAAATGTCAATTTTGAACTATTAACAGAGACATTGAGTTACATTGGGTTCACTGTGTATCATATTAAGGTTTCGTTAATTCCAACGAATCAAAAATTAATTTTGGGTTATTTTACTAACATATCAAAACAATATGATTTTGTTTTGTCTATTTTGAGTTTGTCCGTTGTCGTTCATGCTAAAATTATTTTAAATTTCAAATAAAAGTACACACATGGATTCATACTGTCCACACCATGCATCTGATATAGGTGAATATTATTACTACATTTTTTATATGACTTATGGATATTTTTCATAAGTTTCCAAAACAATTTGAATGTATTTTATTGGTGTAGAGTATGTCACTAATTTTTTTTACTAACATGACATTTCAAACTAGAAGCACATGATTTGAGTCCTAAAAGTCATATATTGTGTCAGTATAATGTGAGAATGACTCATACATATAAAAATTTAATTATGAACTATTCTCCTAAATTATCTAAATAATATGGAACAATTTATTAGTTTTTAGAGAGTGATGTTATTTTAGAACTAAAATGACAATTTTAAAAAAATTACAGACACTTTGTGTCATACTAGGCACACTGGGTATCTAAATGAGGTTAATATGATTCTTACATGTCATAAATGAAATATGGAACATTTTTCTAATGTATTAAAACAATTCAAATCCATTATCTCGGTTTTGTGTATGTGGAATGTCATTTTTACTAAATTTAAGGAAAATTTTAAATCAAAAAACATATGAAGATGTACTGATCACACCATGTGTTAGATTGAGCTTCATTTCATTTATAAATTTCAAAAATGACTTTGGGATTGTTCACCTACTACATCCAAATAATCTAAAATCACATTGTTAGTTTCTTGTATCTCACTTGTGTTTTTTACTAAAATTTAATTGTTAGCTGCAAACAAGCACTTTCATTCATACCAGGAACATCATATATTTGTTTTATGTCAGATGAATTCCATATTCTCACAAATAACTTATTAATAATTTTAAAAAACTATCAATAGAATATGAATGCTTTCTTTGATTTCATTACGTGACACACATTTCGACCTAAAATTTCTATTTTATACTGATAACATATACATTTAGATATATTGGGAAGACCATATATTATATTGAGGTTTTTTTGATTCCTACACATTAAAAATTAATTTCTATCTTTTTCTTGATGTAAAAAAATAATACTAAGGGATTTTCTTGTTTTATGAGTTGTTAAATATATAGTATAATAAAATTAATGTCAATTTTAAATAAAAAGACACACTTTGAGACCTTCCAGTCACCCCATGCATTGGAATAAAGGGTATCTTAGGAACAAATGTCCCAAATTACAAATGCATAATGTTCCTCAAGTATCAACACAATCTGAATTAATTTTCTCAATTTTGATAAATTCATGTGTGTTTTGAACTGAAAAGTAATGTATAAACTAAAAAAATACAGTTGCAGTCATATCAGGAAAACTATGTATTTGGTTGAGGTGTGGATTATTGATTATGTTATGTGTATTTTTCTTTCAAAAATCTATAAAAATATTGAAAACATTGAACATGTTCTATTTTTATAGAATAAGAAACATCATTCAAACTAAAAATCCCCACATTTTTGGAAACATAGTGTTTTATATTATATCCAAAAGAAAAAGTTCTCACATTATTGGATTTTTTACTATAGTTAAGTGAAAAATATATCTTCCCAAATGATGGGTGAAAATTTATGTTTGTATTATATAAAAAGTATTTGGAAATTTCCTAAAATTTGTAGATTATGTGATGAAAAAATTAACTTAATAAGTAGTATAAATTCAACGTTACAAGATGTTAGTATAAATTCTATACCCATTTTCTTATTATCATTATCTCAGTTGTAGCTTTGATGTCCAATATCTCATGAGCATTAGTATCTTCAAAAAAACCACAACAACTTGAGTGAAATAGTACACTGGTATAATATAAATATTCTATTATTTTTAATACTCTTAAAAATTATATTAAATAGAAATATGAAACAATAATTTAATAAATTTAAAATTTTATACTGAACCCACACAATTAAGGTCATTCTAGGTACATGTTTTATTGGATTGTGGTATGACAGATTCCACCAAGTTTTGGTATCCTAAAATTCATTCAACATTCGAGTTTATCCAATAATATTTTCATTTTATAACCTGTAATAGTGAATTCATTGGAGAATAAAATGTAAATTACCTCATCATGTGTATATCATCATTATTGTGTGCATGATCATTGTACATTAGTGAATCTTCCGTATTAAAAAATCCATTTCTTCATGACCATTGTGAAAATTAAAAAATTAAGAATGAGATAAAAATTATAATTAAATTAACTAATAAAGTAGATAAAATGATGGAAAAAACAACTAAACAAATACAATGATGTCACATATCCATGATATATGGGTATAATCTGAGCTCATTTACTCTATTTTGACTATTGTATTAACATTTTTGTACTAAAATGAGACTTCATTATTCAAATCATGTACTTCAGGTCATACTAACCACATCAAGTATTACGTTGACTTGCGGTTAATTCATACTTGTGAAAATTGTATTATTTATTGTTTTCCTAATGTTCGAAAACAATCCGCATTCATTTTCATAGTTTGAATATTGTTTATATGTTTAAAAAAATGAGACTTTATTATTGAATTCACATAATTAGTTTCGCACTGACCACATCAGGTGTCATATTGATATATGGTCAATTCCTACATGTCGCAAATGACTTATGGAAAATTTCAGTAATGATTGAATATAATCATAGCTCATTTTTTCAATTGTGTTAATATGAAGTATTTTTTGAACTATAGTGTAAATTTTATAAAATAAGTATCAGATAAAAATTATAAAAAATTTAACTAAAAAGAGTAGATTGAATAATGAGATAATTAAATAAATAATTATTAGGAAGTAACCACTTCATAATTTCTATATACATTCTGGATGCATGTATTCTAATCATTGATTTCTAAAAAACTTATTTTCCTCTATTATAATATCCTTGATAAATTAATCAAAAATAATATAAAATCATTCTGATACAAATTCATCTCATACTAAATATATTCATAATTTCATATATTCTACTTGTTCACAAACATAGCCGGTAATCACCTAAATTATATGTATGATAACATTCTAACACTATGTAAACTACCTAGTCCTCTATAAACTAATTTACTTCTTCATTGGGGTACAAATATTTTCAAAATTAATTTTAGTAATGAGAAAATATTGAAAAAACAACTAAAATTTATTTTTAATGAGAAATGAATTAAATTTAGAAATTAACTATTCCGGGATATTAGTATTTCCATGGTTTAATGTATCTTTCATCAATTTTAGACATAATATTCCCAATATTTTTTGTTATAATTATTTAGAATCTAAAAATACATAGAACCACATAATTAAATTCACTTAAAATATTTTTATAGTTAAATATTTCTATATATATCATTAATTTAAACCATTTGAAGTAATCCATTGGATTCTTATATTCATTTAGAAATATTCTACAATGATTTTACCTATATTTAGTGATCAATATATCACATAAAAATTATTTTTAAAACAATAACTTAAACCTATAGTTATAGTTATATAGATAATATTTTCATTCCATGGAATTAAAAATTCACAGTACACATCTTTTGTGGTCAGTTTGTTGGATATCCTTACGTTGGTTCCAAAAAAATAAATATTTAGGGTATCAAGATTTATTATAAATGGAATATAGTGGTTAATAAGAATAGAAAAAAAAAACAATTAATGTAAAGTAAAAAAATATTATATATGATTAGATTGAAGGGTTTTACCCCCACATTGTTCGAATTAGAAGAGTCTATTGTATGTTATCTTATTATGAAACACCTAATTTGACATATGATTTTATTTATCAGTTTATTCAAAATCCATAGGAATATGTTTTATAGAAAATATATATGGATTAATGAATTCAAATCATTTTTCTCACAGTTTTCCATTTAAATTGTACTAATGTGAAATCATATAGAAAATATGAATAGTTATTATCTTTAATAGAAAAATTATGTAATTTTTTAGAATGATATATTTGAAAAAGTATTTTATATTTGTATTCCCAATTGATACTCCCTTCTATTAAAACATCAAAATCCCATGTATACTCTCTAAACAAACCATTTTTGTAATAAATGTTCCAAATATTTCTTCTTTGTATGGAATGTAGGATATATCTCCATATTTGAATGTCGTGTCAGTATTATGTTTTCATGAAAATATATGTTGCAATTGAACCAATATTTAAAATGTCCTCTTATAATGTATTTTTGTATTCCTAGTCTATTAACTATGTTCTCTTGATCAGACCATTTGTTTCCCAATCAATTTATTTTCCAATAATACCATACCTCACATTGGAGGTTATTTTATTAACTATTATAATTTTTTTCATTTTAAATATTTCTATGCGCATATCTCATGAGTCATTATAAGATTATATGGTCATACTAAGAAATTTCTAGTAGAGTTATTTTCTATTGTAATATTTATATCATCATGTGGAACAACAAACTCAATGCTCAGTTCTTGAGATACCACACTCCCTAACACGTTTGATCATTGGGGAGTTATTTTTTATTTATCATTTTTTCTAGGATGTTCTATATTATACCCCTTGTAACACGATGATGTGTGGGTGTTGATTCATAGGAATCACTTAAAACATTAACCTAAAGAATTTTAGTATTAATTTTTTTATGTTTTTTCATTCACATTTTATAGAATGATTAATGAAAAATATTGATTAACTCGGTTAAGGTAAACAATTGAGGGGATTTATTAGAATATAATCTAGCAGGGTAGTTTGGGTGTTCATGTACTAATCTTTTTTCCACCCCATATATTATTATGGAAAACAAAACAAGATTATAATATGTTTTAAAAAAATCATAATCCTTTCATTATCTTATATATATAATCTTTTTGTTTTTTCATCTTGAATTATGTTTGATGGGAAACTCAAAACATGACTCCTCTAATATGACTATATTTTTATATATCCTTTGAGTATACTAAATGTAGTTTTTATTCTAGTATGATTGATTCTAATTCGATTTAGTAAGGAGTAAAAATAATATATGATCATAAATAGTTATTTTTATGAAATATGTTTATAATGAATTAGGACTTATTATTATATAATACATATAAATGACACCGGTTAAGATCTTTTTTCATTAACTAGTTTCTAGTCCTTCTTTCATAGAACCACCGTCCATAGGAGAATATGAGGTAGGGAAGTGGATTTATATTTTGATTCATCAGTCATCTAATAAAGAAAGGAAAATATATTGTTTTATATCACATAAAACATTTATTCTATATTTAAAATACATAACAATATATTCTCTAGTGAATCATAGCTAATTAATTCTTTGTGATAGAGTTACCTTATTTTGGATTAATTCATTTTTATTATCATCTCATATGTTGTGTTTCATAAATTTTAAATTTTAAATATAATTTTATAAAATTGATAATTTAAATAAATACATTATCAACATGTTCAAATCAGACCCATGATCCACTAAATAGTTCCTCTAGCTGGTGGGTCACATGGTCATAAGAGTGGCTCTCTATAATTCATAGGTTTCCAACTATAATAAAGGGCTTGTAGTAGTACATTGGGGTGACTTTACCCTTAAAAATAAGTGTATAAAATAGTTTAACCAAAATAGTCAATAGTAGAAGTATAAAAAATAAATCAATCGTATACAAAAAACCAGATAGAAGTAATAATAATGAGTACTAAAATCAGTGTCATATAAAATTTGATTATCATGACATGTCACTATAAAAAATTGAAAAAAATTAATGGAAATGGAAACCCACTAAAATACATGTATGAAAAGTAGAAGAACAAAAAAAAGTAATTATCTCCTACAAACATCATGATCATATCTCGATCATTTACTCCCCTTATCATAGGCATAACCAATAATGAATTTTGTAGTTGGTGAATTCTGAAGACACTACATGGATCCATGAAGTCTTTCTGGAATCCAATGGGGCCTACATAGGTTGTGAAATAAAACCATGTAGGCCACCACCAACGATGTATACAATATTTCCATTATATTTATAATCACTGAATAATTGAGAAGTATATAAAAAGTATAATAGTAATAAAAGAAATGCATCAAATACAGAATTGATCTTTCCAATCCAAACATGGATCCATATGAATAATAATTCAGAACCCATAAAAGTGGAAAATTTTAATCAATGATAATGAATATAACATTCTCTATTATGTGTAATCAAGTGCTAGGACTGAAAGGTCTAGATCCCTGATATAAATTACCAAGTAATCCTGATTGATCGTATAGAGGTTCTCAATGGATACACGGTAAACACCTTGGTGGATTCCAATGTGAATATCCATGGAGCATGTGATAGGCGAGCCTACTCAATCTAGACTCAAGGAGTAGAAATTTCCATGGAAAAAAATTAATTTGGATCCATGGAGTATAAATTTCGATGGCGTCCTACCGAATCAATATCCTATGTGTAGAAATGTCTAAGGAATCCACAATCATAATCAGGATCCATAAAGTATAAATTTCCATGGAATCCAATGGAATAAGGTTTTGAGGAGATGAAATTCACATGGAATCTACCACAACTATAAATTGATAGTCTCATTTCATATTCCAGTTTATTATGATTCATATACCCATAGTTCATCCTACCCATTCCATATTTTCACATTTGACAATTTAATAATTAAATCAAATTTATTCACAAGTAGAGGATTCATAAACCATTTCATATTGAATAATTTAATTCTCACATAATTTAATATAGCTCCCACTGAAATGGTAATCTCACACCCACCTAGTGGGTTGGTATAACAAGTGTATAAATAATAACACACCACATGGGTGGTCTAGGTTAGGGTAATAACCTCCAACTATAATACGAGACTAAGTGGGGAACCTAATTATGTTCCAAACAATTTAATCAGGATATTCAATTAGTTTTAGGGATAACATGTCCAGTCATAATTATTGCACAATGAAAACAAGGTATTTAAAACACCAAACATCAATGAAAAGTTACACACAACCGACCATAAACCCATGTCAAATAAATTATTTAGAATCAAATCCTAACTATACCTATATCGAACGGGAATGGAGAAATAGATTAATTTCCTGAAAATATGGAAAATTATCTTCTACCAAAAATAACAATGTCGATACAAATGAAATTGAGGAACTGAGCCTATGGAATAGATAACTCATTGATGTGGTTCCAATGATCATAATGGCTCATTAATCAGAGTCTTCATGAAGAATTGAACCCAATACTAGTATTAGGCATCAATAAGTTCTCAAATGGGAGGAGAATGAGACTCCATGTACAATGGAAATAAAGGATGATAATAGGATTTAGGTTAAATGAAATTTAAGATAAAATTGGTCATTTCAGCATATTTAATTTGGCGTCACTGTTTGGATGTATTATTGGACAAATTTATTTCTAACTATGAACCATTATATACCTCAGGAGAGACCTTGCTTGGTTCATCTGCGTGTTCTATACAACTGTGAAAAAAAAATTTCACATGAAACTATCCAAAACTCCCCTCACAGGATTGTGACATATAGTTAGAAAAACTATGTTATAACTATGTTTTCGACCATCGATACAAATTTTAGCTGCTCTTTCATGGGCATGAGGACCTAGTTTCATGGTTTCATCACACAGTATAGCCCTAGTATTGTCTCTAAAATACCCAGTACTGTTTACATAAACCAAGGGACTTGGGTATAATGTTTTTTTATTACCCTTTGGCCTAGATACCTTTTCTAAAAAAAATTCATCAGACTCCAAACTAGCACAAAAACCCTTAAAACACTCATTAACACATTAATAATTAACATCAATTTGGGAACATGCAATTAAACTAAAATTATTAATAACTATACCTCAATGAAAAACAGCAGATCTTATGATCATCCTAATTAAATATTATTTGTCCTCTAATCACCCTTTAAAGGGTTTTCAACATTCATTAGAGAATAACTATGAAAACTAAACATGTATTTCTTCCTCCCACTCCCAAGTCTTTCCTATAAATGGTCATTCTTCCATTGTACCCATACTAGAGGAACTAACTAGATCTCGGTATCCTTCTTTCTCCGGTGAATAATAATTATAGGATTCTCCTCAAAGGATGAATCTACTTATAGATCAACCCAATCCATATGAAGAGTGTGTTATGGGTCTGAGTATTAATGATGTAGCTGAGATACATGGATTACATCATGCATATATCGAAACCACTAAAGTAACTATAAATGATAGGCTACCATATTGAATCTCTCCAAAATATCAAACATTCGAAAATATATTGATGAAAGCATAGAATATATTCAAATTTTTATGTTTCGCAGCGTCATTGAGATATGAAAAAAAAACCATATCCCTAACATAAAACTCTGGAGTCCATAGATGCTGATAGATGTAGGATTTCTATCAAGAGTTTGGGATATCCATATATTTCATGATCAATTAAACCTACATTGAACTCTCATGTATGAGATGTGTTATAAGAAATGTTGTATATCCTTCCACTAACTAGAGTTGAGGTGATTGTCATGTCCTACCATAAAAAGCCTCATAAGGTATTATATGTATCATCTCATGATATTATTTGTTATAGGTGTTTTCAACTTGAGGTAAATGCCTCTCTAAATAACCCCTAAAATAATGGATGCATGATATAAACATGTCCTCTAGACTATATATAGTGCACTCTGACTGGCCATCAATATGAGAATATTTTGTTGTGCATAGAAGAATCCATGTACTCTACACCATTTTCATGAATTTCAAAAAAATGATATTTAAATATTGAGTCCCTATCTAATAAAATGGTATGAGGAACCCTATAAGGGATGAAAATCTCTAGTATATAATATCTCTCATGCACATCAACTAAGAATGAGTCACTATTTGGTAGGAAAAGAGACACCTTCATGTGATTTTACATAACATCCCATAGCATTAACTCAATGCTTTACTCCTTAAACTCCTGTAACAGATTCCTTCATCTCAAAACATCAATAATTAAATTCCACTTTCTAGTGATATATGCAATATTGATGTGAGAATATTGTATGTACTCCTCCAACCATTGTTTCCTCTGATTCAGTCTAGGCTATGTAAATATATTATTTAGGATTGTTTTGTTCGTTTACACCACAAAACACTCTCCCAGTAAATAATGCTTCCAATAGCGCAATGAATGTATGACATTAGATTACACAAGATCGTGTGTCAGGAAGTTCCTCTCCTATAGACTCAACTAATAAGAACCATATGTCATGTTGTGCTCCTCCTAAAATAGAACATCTCGTAGAGAAATAATCACTGCATAATAATACACATTGTTTCGTCTTCCTGGATCTAGTAGAATTAGAACTTGTGCCGAAATCAGCCTCACATTAATCTCTTGAAAGGATGTCTCATAGGTATCTGACCATAAAAACAACACAACCTTATTAGAAAATCCCTTAAAAGTTACTTATAATAATGATAAGTTGAATATGAAATTCATGTAATGACCTTATAGCCACAAGAAACTCCATATTTCAATGTCATTCTTGGGATTCTTTGATGATATTTCAACTCTCAACTTCTCAAGGATGACTGATACTCCTATATCTGAGATAATATGACCCAATAAATGAATCTTATCCATCCATAAGAGGTACATAATGGGATATTCATATAAATAATTCTCTCATATTTCATCCAATATGATATTAAGATATTTTTCATGGTCGTGTAGATTGTGAGAATATAGTAATATATATTCCACCAATTCCACAAAAAAACAGATCTAGATAATGATGGATAACATGGTTCATCAGCACCATGAGAAATGCTAGTGTGTTCTTGAGAATGAATGAAATAACAAGATAATACTATAGACTATTCCATATATAAAATGTTGTATGAGTTATGTCATTAGGTTCAACACATACATGTTGATAACTAGAATTGTAATTAATCTATGAGAAAACTTGATCTCTATGGAGCTCATTAAACATATCATATATTCATGGAAGTAGATACTGATTCATTATCTTTAGCTAGTTAAATGTCTGATATTCCAAACATAACCTATGGTTTCTATTAGACATTTTTACAGAAAGAACCGATGAATCTCATTTATAGATAATAGTTCTTATGAACCCCTTTACTTCCAATTCCCCTAACTTTCTCTGTAGCTCCTTAATCTCTAAAATAGATATCCTACAAGGTGTGATAGATATCGGTGTAGGCCCTAATACATGTTAAATATAAAACACCACCTCTCTATTAGGTGGTAAACAATAAAATTCATCTAGTAAGACATCTATGAAATGATAAACCACTAGAGGGAACTCCTCCTAACTCATTCCTTATTCATTCAAGTATGTACTTGAAAATTGGGTTTTCATCTAGCACAACCAAGTTGTATAGGTCCATCTCATCTCACTTGGAAATCCCATTAACCATATTGAGTAAAAATAATTCCCTATGGGGATGATATAGTCATCATTTGGATATAAGAGTTGATTTAGGAGTGATATGAAACTAACCAGTGCATCTTGAGTATGAAATCGGGCCAAGTCATCTCAAGGAAGAACAAAAACCATACTAAGTGACACACACTTATCATAAGGGGGATAGCTCTGTACTATCATACACACACCATTTCTATACCAAATGCATTATCTAAATTCATAACACTACCATAAAATTAAAGAACTAGTCCTAGAATCTCCACAAATGGTACCAATATGAATCTATGATAAGCTCTAGTATTAAAAGGAGAATATAATATAGTATAGGATTCTAAGATCATTATTATCACCATAGATGACCTGATAATATTATCATAAATTGTATTATATACAAAATAAATCTATCATGAACCATGGGCCTATGAAAAACCCTCACTACATAGGGTAGTGACTACTATGTTGTAATGATAAAATGGGTACTTGGCCGAAACAACAACTACCACTACCTCATCCAATGTGACCAACACTAATCTAGTTAAAAACCTGATGTAGAGATGTGAATCGTGCTCCCAAACATATATTCTATATAGTTTCACATCCACTGATAGCTGGAGGGATGTTCCTATCGAATCGTCTCACATGGACCATCCTTATGCATTCTTCGATATCAACTAGGACTCTATAATAATAATACGTCATATTTACCCATCACCCACACTAATTAAATAGTAAATAACTACCATTAATCTAACCCTTGTAGGTAGTGATATCTTGAGAATCATTAAAAGGTAATTTCTTCTAGATGAAACTGATCTACTAGTTTTAGAGGCTAGATTTCCCTGATCTATTCCCCCCATCTTTCTTTAGGTTTTATTCAGTGACATGTGATTGATTCACTATCTTCGAAACATTAGTTATCTGAAAAATGATTACTTATGATAGAATGTAATTCATGAGGCCATCCTTGAATCATATCCCCCTTTATGGATAATTATAATGATTAATTATCACAAAATTCTAAAGTTATGTGATGAGTTTTGAATAATCCATAAATTTTATCACAACCTACTCCAAACGTGTGCGGGAAAAGCCTGTGCAGGGGTGAGTATAAACATACTCAGTAGGCACCCCAAAACCCAAAACCAAAGAGAGAAACTGAAAGGCAACAGTCCGCTCATCCCAGCCAGAGGGAACCCATATGAGAGAGAAGCTCCATCTCGTGACCATACTCGGCTAAACACAATTCGTCAGCTCAGCTCAGGTGTATGCCCATACATACACCTTGAACAATCCAGATATAATCCGCTCACGCAACAAGCCACCTGAGGTACCGACCTCAACACTAGCAATGGTTCACAACTAGGAGAGCACACTCCACGATCACTATCATCCCAGATGAAACATGCCCGAGATATACACTCCATCAGGTCCCAAGAAAACATCTCAGATGCTCACCCGAGAGACCATGCTCATCGGATTCCATCACTGAGGAAACCTTGCTGAAACAATAGAACTACCAAATTACTCGGATATGGGATCGATCCTAGGGTCTACTAGGGGATACCAGAACCCACTCCAGTATACGAAGCTCGAAGATTGGGGATCACTCCCAGGGTCCGCTGGAGGATACCATGACCTGATTTGACATATGTAGTTCTCAAAAATAGGGGATCACACCCAGGATCTGTTGGGGGATACCACAACCCGATCTGGCGCTCGACAGAAGAACATCCCTCAGATAGAGAATCATCGCCCATATAAAGGTGGTCAAGACGATACCGGAACCATTTCTTGTATAACTCGCGGTGTAGGGGATCGAACCGATGATGCCGCAACCCTTCAGAAACCACGAGCTAAGTAGGGGATCGCATAACCAACGATTCTGCAACCCTACTAGACACCTCATGCTGAGTAGGGGATCGTATACCCGACGATGCCACAAGCCTACTAAGTACGGAACACTGTGTAGGGGATCATAATCCCGATGATTCCACAAACCCTACGGGGTTAACCTCCTAGATAGGGGATCACCGCCCGTGAATAAGCGGTCACAGCGATACTAAGAACTCAATCTAGGGAGAAGATTCTAGAGGATCCTTATCTGGGGCCATCGAAGGGATGCCACAACTCTAACAGTTTAAACATCCCATCGAGAGGATCACGAACCTATACGAAGGTTGTAATTCCACACAAGCCCTCGTGGGAACGAACCAAGGGAGTACCCTCAACCACTGCTGGTCCAAAACGTCACTAATCCGAGCGACCCACAACAACGCCACACTGCGCACATCCAAGGCCAAAACAGAGGCCACCATCGCGTTCCACACTGAAAAACACACAGGATAAGCTGTTTACTCGCCTGAAACGGAGCACCGGTGAAAAAGTCACTATTCACCGTAGCTAGCTCATGTGGGGCCCAGACAATGATCCCGAAACCCATCGAGCGGGTCATACCACATCGATCCCCTCAGAAAAAAAAGTGGAATCAACTACTCGCTTGTCCGAAACGGACACTCGGTGAAAAAGGAACTATTCACCGAAGGCCTTCCCGGGTGGGGCCCATGCCTCGATCCTGAAACACATCGAACGGGTCGCCCCATTGCGATACTCTCGGAAAAACACACAGGATCTACTAATCAACCGCCAAAATCAGACTCCTGGTGCGAAAGCTGCATTTCTCCGCAAACGCCAAAACCTGGCCTCGTCAGGCCCGCACCCCGTTCTCGGTCCCAACACCTAGAAACCATCTCAAAAAGTTTGTCTTACCACCAGGGTCTCAACGCCACTGACGGCACGTCATTCGGACACTCTGGGTGGAAGTTCCAACGGCCCGAAGTCGTAAAATAAAAAAATAATATTATTTTATATGACATTTCTAGCTCCCGGGCCACAATCCCGAACCATTAAATCCTCGAACCCACACCGGAGTGTTCGCCTCATCGTCAGGGTCGTGTCGCCGTAAACGACACGCGAATACGGCTCCCGGATTGCAAGATACGGTGGTTTAAAGACCCCCGTATGATAAAAGAGGTCGGACCGGCCTCAACCGGCCGGCCGGCGGCCCTCTGCCGCGTGGTGCACAACGCCTCCGCCCTCCCCGGTGCGCTGCCGCGCTGGGTGGCTGACCGCCGCGGCTCCACCACAGTCCGCCGGCACCGGCACCAGCGGATCTTCCGCGGACCGCCGGGGGAACCCCGTTGGTCAGTTTTACGATCCGGAGGCGTCTACACGACCCTCAGAACCCGATTTACACTGCTATGGCTTCAATTTGCAGAAAAACGCAGGCAAAATGGGATCAAGGGTTAAAAATCAAATCTTCCTACCTTGCGGGCGAAACGCCGACGTTCTGCCTTAGATCCGCACTCTAGAGCTTCCGCTGCGCGCTCCTAGAATCTCCGCCGTCGAATTCCGAGCTCATGGGTGCTTCGTTTGCTCGATTCGGCGGATCGGCGGCGAAGAACGATGAAGAACGCCGAGAGGAACGATAATGTGGGGGGGGGGGGTGCTGATATTTATATCATCCACCCGCCGGCGCCAAACCCGCCTCGGACCCGACGCCCGATGTGAACAAAGGTAAGGTCACCCCTAGGGTAAACACGCCATTCTGAATGCAATGGAAGACTCTGATTTTCAATCCAAGACTCCGTTCAGAATTTATTCGAGCCAACGCTCACACACTAACTTCTCCATTTAATTACGAAAACACCCCTGGTGGCGTTTCTCACCGCAGGCCCGCGCCAGAAAATTTTACACCTCGCCTAGGGTAAACGGCACGTTCCAGACGCAACTGTGCCCTCATATTACCATTCTAGGCTACCATTTAGGAGATATCACACCTCCTACATGTGCATGGTATAAAAATACTCAATATTTTTATAAAATTAATTCCGGGCACACCGGGCCTCGGAATCGCACGTCATCTTTGCGCCTAGCTCTGGATTTATTCGTAGAAATATTCAAAAGTCTGACAGGGCCAAAAACCCGAGTCGCTACATCCTCCCACCCTTAGAACATTTCGTCCCCAAAAAGCCCTAAGAACAAGGAAAGAGACTGGACTCTCAACTGGGTCTCACACACTAGCGAGTTCGCCAACAAACACGCCTTCCTGAACACATAAGTCAGAGGGAATCATCCACCACACCTCGATACTATCCGCTTTGGGCGGCACTGACTCGCTCGCCCAGTTTTAATCGCATCATAAAAACGTGTCTCGGTGGGGGAAGGATCCCTCTTTCTCACGCATTCGAAGCATGCCGAACAACACCCACACAGTGTCTTACCAACGCCCTGAACAAAACTCGAGCAAGCAAAAAAAAGGAATGAGTACTTCTAGAAAGTGCCTATCAAACTACTGCAGAAAGTAGAAAAGACACAAGGCGTACCTCTATCCATCCGTGGAGCCTCTGGGTCCACAGACTCTAGGGAATGTAGCTGTCCTCACCCTTGGCCACCAGCTCCCTGAGCTTGGCGTGGACCACCTGGGGGTGGGGGTGGTGGCAACTGATACCGCCTACCACCACCTCCTCCTACACCCGCTCCGCCGCCACGTCTGCCGCCCTGTAGACCTCCTTGCTTGAGACACTGCCTCTGCCAAGGCAGTCTATCGAATAGCTCCCTCTTAGAAGCAAGTCGGGTCGGACAATCTCTAGAAAGATGTCCCCAACCGTTGCAAGCGTAACACCGCCTCTCCTGCAGCTGACCAAAACTGGCATGCAAGCCCTGTGAGCCCTGAGCCTCAGATCCACCATCCTTGGGTTGCCTCCTGAAATGGCGCCCACGCCCAGTCCCCTGCGTCTGCCGTCGGCTACTAGATGCCGACGTCTCTGCTCTTGCATGCCCAACACTAACATGGTGAATCTGCTCAGCCAGAAAACTCTCCACCACCAACACTCACTCCAGCACTCCAGCATAGGTGGGCAGGCACAAGGAAACCACACATGCTCAGATGTCCCTACGTAAGCCATGCTCGAAGGTCCGAGCCCTAAATAATGGGTCTCGAACCATATCCAGGGAGTAGCATGACAGGTCTGTAAACCTTGCTGAGTACTCTGACACAGTCAGGCCCTCCTGCCGAAGCTGTAGAAGCTCCTGAATCCGCACTTACCTCAGTGTCACGGGATAGAACTCCTCCCTGAAGAGCCACTCAAACTCTGCCCACGTGAGCGTCTCCTCATCATGGGACTGCATCACCAGGATCCACCATTGCTCGACCGAACCATGAAGAAGGCTCACCGCTAGGACCACCATATGATCCGAAGGTGTCCTTACTAGGCGGAAAACTCAGGTGACTGCCTCAATCTAGTCATCAGCTGCCTGGGGGTCTGGATCACCCCGAAACCTCAGAGGTCACTGCCTCTGGAACTCGTGCAGTGCACTCAGCCTACATGCAACCTCGTCCTGCACTGCCGGCACAACCAGCTGCTCGACAGGTGGTGGCTCAACTGGTGGACCACCTGGAGGTCCGGCCTCAAAACCTGCACCCTGGTCCACAGCCTCTACACGGGGCGGATCGTCACCACAATCCTACTGTGGAACCCTCACTGGCTGTCGTCTTGGAGGAATCCTGAAATACATTCAAGACGCACCACAGTCAAAGAGTATATCTGGAGAGATGACTCAAGAAGGACAAGGGAAAAACCAAAAACCCAGTCCTATATGATGCATGTACTGTTATGTACCTGCGACCAGTGTATGAATGTCCCGAGTCGAAAGGCAGGTTATCAGAGTCCTGGTGTATGGATACGTCGGCCGTCACACCAACACTAGAGTCTTTGGCCTGAAAGACGATCTTGAAACATCATAACACTGCCTCTATGCAACCCAAACCAAACTCACAGCTAGACCAGCTACGCTTTGAGATCAAAATGGTGGAACCTCCTTCGATACCACTCTGTCACGACCCAACCCAATGGGGCTCGATCTGTGACTCCCCAAGCCCGCCTCCAATAGGCCAGGGGCTGGCGTCCAGCGCCGAGTAGGCTATCACACACATGGGAGGCATTAGCCTAAGGTACCTATACACACGCACCGACAAACACCTCCATGAAATAGTGCAGAGATATATAAAATTGAAAAATAAAAATGCAAGCATACATTATCCCACAACCAGAGTACAACAGAATTACAAAGGGAAAACCAGGGCCCACAAAAATAAAACTACAAAAGCGCGTCCAACCTGCTCTGAAGAAGGGGAACGCTGCCACAAACACCACCAGAAATCTCCCTCGGAACCGCACCGGAAATCACCACGGTCAGTCTCGCTCACTCAGCTCCACCCACTCCGGGTCCTCCTGGGACTCCGTCGAAAGGCCTGTGGTCTGCACAAGACACAAACATGTGCAGGCAAAGCCCGTGCAGGGGTGAGTATATACATACTCAGTAGGCACCCCAAAACCCAAAACCAAAGAGAGAAACTAAAAGGCAACAGTCTGCTCATCACAGCCAGAGGGAACCAGATGAGATAGAAGCTCCATCTCATGACCATCCTCGGCTAAACACAACTCGTCATCTCAGCCAAGGTGTATGCCCATACATACCCCTTGAACAATCCAGATATAATCATCTCACACAACAAGCCACCTGAGTTACCGACCTCAACACCAGCAACGGTTCACAACCAGGAGAGCACACTCCACGATCACTGTCATCCCAGATGATACGTGCCCGAGAGATACACTCCATCGGGTCCCAAGCAAACATCTCAACTACTCACCTGAGAGACCACGCTCGTCGGATTCCGTCACTGAGGAAACCTCACTGAAACAACAGAACCACCAAATTCCTCGGATAGGGGATCACTCCTAGGGTCCGCTAGGGGATACCAGAACCCACTCCGATATACGATGTTCACAGATAGGGGATCACTCCCAGGGTCTGATGTGGGATACCACGACCCGATCTGACATACGTAGTTCTCACAGATAGGGGGTCACACCCATGATCCACTGGGGGATACCACAACCCGATCAGGCGCTCGACAGAAGCACATAACTCAGATAGAGGATCATCGCCCATATAAAGGTGGTCAAGACGATACCGGAACCCTATCTGGTATAACTCACGATGTAGGGGATCGAACCGACGATGCCGCAACCCTACAGAAACCACACACTGAGTAGGGGATCACATAACCAATGATACCGCAACCCTAATATACACCTCATGCTGAGTAGAGGATCATATACCCGACGATGCCACAACCCTACTAAGTATGGCCCACTGCATAGGGGATCATAATCCCGATGATTCCACAAACTCTACGGGTTTAACCTGCTAGATAGGGGATCACCGCCTATGAATAAGCGGTCACAACGATACCAAGAACCCGATCTAGGGAAAATATGATTGAGGATACCGTTCCGGGCCCACCAGAGGGATACCACAACTATAACAATTTAAACATCCCATCAAGAGGATCACAAACCTATACGAAGGTTGTGATGCCACACAAACCCTCGTGGGAATGAACCAAGGGCGTACCCTCAACCACTGCTGGTCCAAAACATCGCTAACCCGAGCGGCCGAAAACAACACCACACTGCGCACCTCCAAGGCCAAAACTGAGGACACCATCGCGTTCCACGAGGAAAAACATGCAGGATAGGCTGTTTACTCACCCGAAATGGAGCACCAGTGAAAAAGGCACTATTCACCATAGGTAGCTCGTGTGGGGCCCACACAAAGATCCTGAAACCCATCGAGCGGATTATACCACGGTGATCCCCTCGGAAAAACATGCGGAATCGACTTCTCGCTCGTCCGAAACGGACACCCGGTGAAAAAGGTACTATTCACTGAAGGCCAGCCCAGGTGGGGCCCATGCCTCGATCCCGAAACACATCGAACGGATCGCACCATTACGATCCTCTCAGAAAAACACACAGGATCGACTAATCAACCGCCAAAATCGGACTCCTGGTGCGAAAGCTTCGTTTCTCAACAAACGCCAAAACCCAGCCTCGTGGGGCCCACACCTTGTTCTTAGTCCCAACACCTGGAAACTATATCAAAAAGTCCGCCGTACCACCAGGGTCTCAACGCCACTAACGGCACGTCATTCGGACGCTCCGGGTGGAAGTTCCAACGGCTCGTAGTCGTAAAATAATAAAATAATATTATTTTATACGATGTTTCTAGCTCCCGGCCCACGATCCCGAAACTTTAAACCCTCGAACCCACACCGAAGGGTTCGCATCGTCTTCAGGGTCTCGTCGCCCCAAACGGCACACGATTCCGACTCCCGGATTGCATGATACGGGGGTTTAAAGACCCCCGTATGATAAAAGAGGTTGGACCGGCCGGTCCGACCGGCCTGGACCGGCCGCCGCCGCCGGCCGGTGGCCCTCTGCCATGTGGCGCACAGCATCACCGCGCTCCCCGGCGTGCCGCCGTGCTGGGCTGCCGGCCGCCGCGGCTCCACCACGGAGCGCCTCGGTCCGCCGGGGGCACCCTAGTGGTCCATTTTGTGATCCAGAGGTGTCTACACGACCCTCGAGACCCAATCTACACTTCTACAACTTCAATTTGTAGAACAACATAGCGAAAATGGAATCGGGGGTTAAAACTCAAATCTGCCTACATCGCGGGTGAAACGTCGACATTCTACCTTAGATCCGCGCTCGAGAGCTTCTGATGCGCGCTCCTGGAATGTCCGCCGTCGAATTCCGAGCACGTGGGTGCTTCGTTTGCTCGATTCGGTAGATCAGCGGTGAAGAACGACAAAGATCACTGAGAAGAACGATAAAGGGGGGGGGGTGCTGATAGTTATATTAGCCACCCGCCGGCGCCAAACACGCCTCTGACCCGATGCCCGATGCGAACAAAGGTAAGGTCACCCCTAGGGTAAACGCGCCATTCTGAACACAATGGTGGACTCAGATTTTCAATCCGAGAATCTATTCAGAAGTTATTCGAGCAAACGCTCAAACACTAACTTCTCCATTTAATTACGAAAATGCCCCTGGTGGCGTTTCTCACCGTAGGCCCGCGGCAGCAAATTTGACACCTCTCCTTGGGTAAACGGCACGTTCCAGACGCAACTGTGCCCTCAGATTCCTGTTTTGAGCTACCATTTAGAAGATATCAAACCTCCTCCATGTGCATTGTATAAAAATACTCAGTATTTTTATAAAAATAATTTCGGGCACACCGGGCCTCGGAATCACACGCCGTATTCGCACCTAGCTCTGTAACTATTCGTAGAAATATTCCAAAGTCTTACAGGGCCAAAAACCCGAGTCTCTATAGTTCATTCAAAAACATGTCTTCTAAATGGTTTACAAACATATTTTATTATTCTTATATGATCATTAAAATAAATTCTTACCCATGATTTAACTTTTAAAAAATGATTTTTAATAAGCTATCTACTTTTCTATTTTAGGTCGAGGCACCTTTATAAAATGTCTATAGTGTAAAATGAATGTTTGGAATATTTGGGTTTTTCCACAATCAAGATAAACATTCCCTTGATGCTTCCATTACAATATTTAAAATACATTTTCATTTAAAAGAAGTAAATTTCTCTTAATATTATGGAAATTCAATGATTCAAATTATTTTCAAATAAAAATGTTCTTAAAATGTTTTGATGCTTGTGTTAAAATTTTTCCTATTTGTTTTCATAGAAAATAGTTTTCATGAAGTTTTAGGTCATAAAAATAATTTTCCTAATAATAAGGATATTTTTCTCAAGAAATATTTTTAAAGGATATTTCAAAATTATTTCCCTTCTAAGATAACATATGTTGACGTTTCTCATTCCTTTCATGGAAATGAACTAAATTTTACATTCATATTCTTTCTCTGAAGGGTTTATGCTCAATGTCATGGTATTTATAAAACCATTTTCTCTTTAATGGGTTATATTTTTATCAAATCCATTTTTCTGTCATGGGTGATGTTTTTTATGAAATTATTCTGAAGCATGTATCTTTAACCACAAGATAGGATAATATTACATTTTTAGAATACCCATCTCATTTCATGGGTAATTATATGATTTTTATCATTTTTTTAAAATGTATGAATGATTTCATTATGTGATGGGTTGAAAAAATATATCCCACCAATGCATTGGGTAATGATTTATATCTCATGAGACAGACTAATATTGTTTGGGGAGTGAACCTTGAATAATAAGATGATCATGAGAGTGAACCATGACTATCAATATGGTAGGATGGGTGAAATCATGCTACTATGATGGACAAGGGAATGATACATGGATTACAAGATTGTATAAGGAGTGAACCCATACAAATAATATGGTCTCAGAATTGATTTCTTATATAATATGGAAATAATTTTATATTCTTATGTGTCTACCACAATTCCATGTTTTATTCTTATGTTATACTTTCATGGATTATGTTATTAATTTCCTTATGATTCATGTCTTATGAACTACAAATATCTATGCAGTGATTCATTTTTATGATCATTGATATATTGGGTATTAACTTCAAATGTGTTGATCAAGCTCTCATACCCCTATGATCATGTCTATGATTACATGTCTCCAATATTTACCCTTACTAATCATGTGAGATCACCAATTTTTATGTTTACATCCCCATGGTATTAAGATATTTATAATCTTCGATGGGACTAAGTTGTGTACTAGTCATGAAGATCATAGTGGGTGATAATAAAGCCTTCACACATACCAGCGTTTATGATTCCAGGTTTCCAAAGGAACTCGACAAGTATGGTCTTATGGAGTCTATTGGTATTATATTTTATGTATTTTTCAAAATTTATGTAATGTATATTAATTTTAAATTTTTGGTCATTATAGTTGGAACCAGAGTGAAGGTTTATTTAGCATTTGGAAATTATTATTTGAAAACATTATTGAGACACTTATGGATATTCGTAAGGATATGTATAGGGATGTCTAAAAGGAAAACTATAAGGATGGGTAAATGTTGAGGAATATTTCATGAAAATTTGGTAAATGATATAGTGAGTGGCTTCCTAGAAATACATCCCTATCTTGATAATATAGGTGGATATGGATCTAGAATAAATGTAACAAGGAATAAGAACTCTAATATGATGTTTTGGGTCCAACTCCGGGTAATTTGGTACATGAAAACAGGCCTTACTGCACACCTGGTTAGACACTCCGTGGGGATATAGTTTGGAAATTCACAAAATCATCACAAACCATTATAAATGATTTAAATATAATAAAACTATGAATAACCTGAGATAAACATCAAGTGTCAAATTTTAAATAATATGTCATAAGTTAGACAGCCTATAAGTGACGATAAATGATTATGTGATTCCTCACATTTATAATTATTTATTACATAACCAACTCTTGAACTCAACAAAGAAGTGAAAGAAAGCGTTTTCTGATAGTTTTGCTAATAGAGACCATATAAGAAGATAGATTCAACTTTCTTTGTATCAATAATGTGGAAAGAATCACTTGAGTAAATGTATTAGGGGGTCAAGAAGGTGTTTTGACTATAGAATATAAGGACATAAATAAAGTAACTACAATGGGAAAATAAAGGGTTCAAATAACCAAATGGATGAGAATACTAGATTTTTAAATAAATCATCAAATCTTGGATGATTTAGGTGTTGAATGAATGGTAATTATCAAAATAGTTATCCTATGTGAAAATATTATGAATTGAAACATCAATGTGGTATGAGTGATGGTTTTAATAATAATGATGATGAGACTACATAGGAAATATGAATAGAAATATGTAATATGTAATAGGATCAGGTAGCCTTCTAATACTTATGGATGATGTGGAATAATCAATGTTTCTTTTTTATTTGTATTAAATAATTATTTAGTATCAACGGTGAAATAAACATGGATTGTTCTGGTAATGTTTTTCACTCAGTATTTACATTATTAGGTTGAATGATTCTAATGGACTAGAAAATATTTTGATTAAGGGAAGATAACCCTCAATGTGGTCATTATGTTAAGATAATTTTGTTTTTATAAATAAATGTTGGATATGAAAAATTAAATTGGACTGTATTGATTACCTTAGAACTGATAAAGGATCCATTGACAAAGAATCCTTTGTTATCATGGGATAATTTTACAACTTCTTCGATTTAAGGAATATTTCTAGTAACCTTTTGAATAAGGAAGGATTCATGTTTTCCAAAAGTTTTTATGGTAATTAAATTTACTACCCTATTATTTTAGAATATATGATAATGGTATTCACAAGATGGAATTTGATAGCCAAGAGAAACTTTTTGATATATGTGGGATCAATGTCAACTTATTTT
Source organism: Viscum album (assembly GCA_963277665.1). Classification (NCBI taxonomy): domain Eukaryota; kingdom Viridiplantae; phylum Streptophyta; class Magnoliopsida; order Santalales; family Viscaceae; genus Viscum; species Viscum album. The sequence continues at coordinate 2,109,121,967 of OY728119.1, read as the reverse complement.
TTTAATTTATTTATAATGTTTTGGATATTCATAATGTAAAATGGTTATAATGTTATCAATTTATGGGATGTTTGAGTTAAACATAGGATGATATCTGGGAGATTATTATATTATATCACCACATGAGGATTCATTCATTTTGGAAAAACTGCTCTAACAGTTTTTTGTTCATGGTAATTAAAGAGATATGGGATGACATAACATGTATCTCATGATCTATTAGTACTTCAGAAATTAAAATTTCAAATTTATTTTTGGAGAAATATGTGAATTCGATTAAGTAAAAATGAAGGGTGAAATTTTCCAAAAGTTCTCTAAGTATATATTTTTACTGAAATTCATATACTTTAAGAAATCAATATTTAAATAAAATTCCATCATTGTACCTTTGTTTTTAATGGATCAGATGGTCCTTTAGTTCATCGTAGATTTATGGATTCTTGATTGTTAACTTTCTCTTGACCTTATTATCTATCACTTTCCATGATAAATTGATGGTAATATTTGTCTACCATGTCCATGTTTTAACTTCCAACCTATATTATTCTATGTGGGAACCTAGTTATGAGTTACTTTGGGTAACCATTAGTGTTCTAACATTCCTTTTTTTAAAGGATGTTTTAGTATTCATATTTCTGATGTGGGATTATATGAAATAAACTATCAAGTTTTAAACCATTGATAACCCAAAATGTGTTTTGGGGAGAAATTCATTTTAATGGTGGTATAATGTAACTCCCCAACATTTGTTTATATATATTATTTTATTAATTTAATCTGTTTAATATTTTTCATTTCAGAAAACACCTAAACTAATTATTTTATATATACTAATGTAATAAGTGTTTCATGTTTTATGCACAATTTTATGTTAATAATTCACTATAAAAGATATAATGGTTACATTCCACTATATGAAACATTGAGGGAAGCATATGTTTCATGAACGAATTACTTTTTTCAATGGCTTTTCTAATATGCAAGGCTGAGTGTTACCGAACAATAATATATAATATATATATATAACATATCCATTAAATTAGATTTTAGGTATATTATTAACTAAATAATGTAACTATATGGTTTTAAAAAAATATAAAATAAATTTGTTAGTTTCAAAATGAATACAAGAAAAAATTGAATATAAAGGTAGTATTTTTATAGAAAATTATTTTTAGGCTCACAAAGTTTTTTTAGTCCAAATAAAATAATTAAAAAAAATTATAAGAAATTTTAATTTAATATTTTTTTATATCCATGTATGTATTTTTTATATTCATACTATATAATTTATAATCGTAATTTAATAATAAAACCAATTAAACTCATAAAACCCAATTTTTTTATTAAGGCGATTTTAATGCCTTTTAATGGAGATCCGACTATAATGATAAATTCATGAAATTTTATAAATATTATACGTAAAAATAATATTTTTTAATTGAAATATAATATTAAAATTCATTTAATGGTGAATTTTTTGTATTTTAGGTGATTTTTTTAATGAATAATCAATAATACTTTATTTTAGTTCAAAAAAAATTTCATATCATTTATTTATAAGGTAAAATTAAATTTTAAATAGGTTAAATGTTTAATTAGATAATATTTTTATAAATTAATAGAATTTACATCATTTGAACCTACTACACAAGGAAATTTGATATAAAAACAAATCAATATTTTGATCATTTTTACTTTAAGAACATGTATTTCTATCCTACCTATGAGATTATATTGATATTAATTTCTTCCACTTAGGTGATTTTAATTTGGAAAAATGAATTAAATAATTTTAATATTCATAATTTATTATTTCTAAACGTTTTGACTTAGTTTTCATCACAAATATTATTGATATTAATGAAAAAAATTCAAAATGATTAAGGTTAAATTAAACATAATAAGTGACTAAATCATTACCTTAAAGACCAAAATGACAAATACAATTTCCTGAAATCCATTTTTAACCATTTCTCTACTCAATACTAAATTTTCTCAAATTTGGAAAACTATTGGATACACTTTTAAAAACAAAATGTTTGTTGGCATTTCATTTTTCGATATTATTATCGGAGTGCCACTCCTCCTCTGTTATAAAAGGGATCCTATCCTCTCACTTAATCACACATTTCAATATAATTTGGTAGAACCAAACACTTCAAAAATAGCTCCCCAAAATCCCTCCCTTCTTCATTGATGGCTATTTTGGGTATAAATCCTTTTATGGAAGCCCTTTGGTGCAAACCAAAAGGAGTTACCTGATTAACAGGTTACACCCCCCAACCCCTCAATATTATGTCATTAATTTTTATTCTCCACTACCTTAAATTTTATTATTCCATGACTATAAAAAAACCCCAATTACAAATATAATATTATATTTTAATAAAAATTATTAAACATACACTTACGCACAGTTTCATCTAATTGGTAACGAACATATTGTTTACATGTATGGCGGACTACAGCCTCACTAAACAATGACAATTAATTTTTCCCTTTTCCACCTCTCATGTTGTAAATTATGATGGAAACTATATTTATATATGTTATATAATATATTTAATATATAGTTATGATTTTTAAAATTATTTTACAACAAATATTTTAATACTTTCCATTTTGGTTCATATGATAATTTCATTTGAGGAGGTGCAGACTGCCGCACCCTCAAAGAAATGTGATTGGTTCATACACTAAATGTAATTTTAAGGATGGATTTTTTAAATAAATATGATATTTATGATATAATAAACTTTATTTAATAATTATATATATATATATATTACTTTCCTTCATTCAACATGAAAATTAAATTGAAATAACATTCATGTGTACGTACGGCTTGTCATCTCTATAAACGATGTATTTTGTTTCATTCTTCTATATTATATTTATTTATATAATATATATTTACAAAAAATAAAATATATTTAAATAATGTATTAATTTCTTTAAATAATGATATTAATATAATGACCTACTATATAACAAATTAATACCCATGTGGAAAACCAAGTGGATATTATCTGAACTGAAATATTTACATAGAACTGTTAAGTAGTGGGTAATATAAAGCTATAATAAAACCATATATGTTATTTGAATTAATAATAGGGTTATGTTATATATTTATAACAAATTTATATTTATTATAATGGATTTTAAATGAGTATGACTAGAGTCATGACATAAGGTAATGGAATTTCATCCCACTCTTGATTTTCGTTAGATCCAAGCCTTATTCATCACTCACTATTATTGTGTGGTTGGTATAATTACCATTAATGTATTATATTCCTATTATAATTAAATATATGGTTATTAAAATAAACATTTTATAATATTTCTATCATGGGATTTTTGTTTCCAATGTTACCAAATTAGTAATGTCATTTAAGTCTCCAATTTACTTCTTTCAAACACATGTCATGTTATGCACCTATTATTTTATATAAGGTTTATATACTATATTTGAGATTCTATAGGATAAATATAATTCCATTAATGATATTCAATTACTCATATAATTTCATTTTCATCATGGGTAGTATGGTTCAATGTTACTATGCTATAATAGTTTATTGAAATAATCTCATCACTCTTCAAGATTGTATATGATTGTGCTTTATTTGATGAAATTTTATGATCCATATCTCATTAAAACTGATGAGTTTTATTATAATATGGTTATCCATGATATATTAATGTAATGTTATAATATTTACACTCTTCTACATTAGATAGTTATGAAGTTTTTAATAATGTTTGAGATTACCTCTCTCTTCAGTTGGAAATCTTTGTTCATTCCAAAACAAGACATCTAAAAGGTTTCCAAAAAATATTATATTATTAGCCTATGATATTTAAAATAAAGTTATACCAATTATATAAATTTTAAAATAAAAATGGGTTTTAATAAGGAATCCTCTTGTCCTTTTTTGTCATAGGAATCTTTCTAAACATTTTAAAATTTAAAAGGAATGTTCGGTCTGTTTAGGTTTATCCTCTGTCATGATTGTCATTCCCTTGGATATACCTTTAAAAGATTAAGAAGTTTTTGTATTTTGAAAATAATGTATTCCAAATATTATAGAATGTCAATTTTTAAATCTAAACTTCATTAAAAAGGTTTTAAAAATGTTTTTGAGCTTCCATTATACATTTTCAAGTTTTTTTCCATGAAAAAAGTCTTCAAAATATTTTAGGTTTTAAGAATAATTTTTCAATGACGAAGGATATTTTTCTCAATAAATGCTTTTAAAATATCTTTAAAAATTATTTCTCTCCTAAGATAACAACAATGGATGTTACTCATTCCTTTCTTGAAAATGATCTAAATGTTCCATTAATATTCTTTCTCGGAATCATTTATGCTTGATGTCAGCATCTTTATGAATCCCATTTCTCTTTCTTGGGTTATTATTAATGAAATACATTTTTCTTTCACAGGTTAGGCTTTTAATCAAATTCCTATTAAAATTTTATATTTTTTCTACATTTTATGATATGATTATGTATTTATTATACCAATTTATTTTTATGGGTTATGAAATGATTGTTTTTTATTTTGTGGCACATGTATATAAAATTTCATTATGAGATTGTTTGGACCTATATCTCCATAAAATAAATTCTTTAAATATTTATATCTCATGGGATAGACTAATATGATATTGGGAGTGATCCATGATTCTTATGATAGATATGGGGGTGAACCATGACAAGTAATATGTTATGTAGAGTGAACTCATTCTACTTAGATGGCCCTAGGAGTGAACCATGACTAAAAAGATGGTATGGGGAGTGAACCCATACTACTAAGATGGTATTGGATGTGATTCCATGGATAATATGGAAATCATATTATAATCTTATGTGTCTTCAAAAATTCCATGTTTTATTATTATGTTATTCTTTTATGGATTATGTTCTTCATTTAATTTTGATTCATGTATTACGGACATCCAATATTTACAAAGTGATTCTTATTTATGATATTTGATATGTAGGGTATGATCTTCAAATGTTTTGATCATGTTATTGTACCCCTATGATCATTGTATTCTTTCATGTATCCCTTATTTACCCTTTCTCAACAGTTGAGAACACCTGTTTTTATGTTTCCTTACCCAATTTATAAACATATATATTATGTTTTATATGTCTATGAAGAGTTCCAGTCATTAAGAACCCATTGGTTATTATCACACAAATCAGATTCCATGGGAAAAAAATTCATTCACCAAATATACAATCCTGGCCTTTTATTCAAGGTTTTATCACACAATAACATATCAAGGGTCTCATCTCATGTAATCAAACTATTATAAAAAATTTATTGCATTCTATTTTTCAAGTCAGTTATTTATAGACAACATAAAAATACATGTATATTGATTTATCATGTTGGATATTATATAAATGATGTGATATTACATTTTACCTAGTTTATCACGTCGATTATATAATAAAAGATGTGATATATAGTAAAAAAATTTATGAATGTTTGGTTAGAATCATTTCGGAGTTATTCAATAAAACAAATGTAGAATCATTTCTCCCATGTGAAAGACCCAAACCTTGGTTCATTAATCGAGTGGAATCCAATATCTTATTTTCATATTCATAAATTATTAGGTTTCATCGAATTTTTTTTTCACATTCGATCTACTCGTCTCTGAAGTAAGCCTCACACATCGATCCTCACTTTCGGTAATTCAATGTCGCAGATTCCCAAACTCTCTTTTTTCGATTTTGTGGAAGAAAATATCACATTAAAATAATTATAAAATTTTAACATTAATTTTTGTATGATGTGTCATCATATTATTTTATTTTTAAAATAATTACCAAGGAAAATTATTAATCAAGAATAGTAATGGTAAATAGCTAAATAAAGAATGTGAAAATTTTAGTATTTAAAACTTCACATAAACATCTTCCATGAAATTTTAAGTAATAAATTGATAAACAAATTTCTCACCACAAATTTATAAAAATATCTTATCTTATCAATCTCACTTAACACCAATGTGGTCACATTCCAACCCATTACCTTACTTTAGTTTTCCATGACAATGCCCCTGTTTTCATATATAAAAGGAGCTCACTCTAACATTTTCTGTCATCACACTCCACCACAATTTTATGTATCAAAATTTTACCATCCCAATCCCTATATAATTATCTCCCATTTAGTTTATATGGTTCTAAGAATTCCTCTGAAACATTAAGAAGTTGTGTGGAAATGTAAGGGTTCTCCTCACCTACTTTTTTATTAAAGTACATCTTTTGGGATAATATCATTGAGTTTCAGTTTATTGTTATTGAATATGATAATAATAATTCATTTACCTTAAAAATAATTCTATATTTATTATAGAATACCATTAAATTCTATTAAATCCTTTCTATAAAACTTTTTATGTAGTACTCATGCCGTAAAAATCACTCCTTGATTCACTTACACATCTTTTCAATAAGTGAACGTCCATTGTTTTAATCCATTAGGTTTCCTCATTATTATGTATGTAAATAATCATCATAAATTCATTAAATTAATAATTATAACATTTTAATTAATTCAGACATTTTTCACCCCTTTATGACATCCCATATTCAATTTTTTATAGTCGTCACACTGCCTAAATCATTCATTGAGATTCCAACATCAATTTATGATTACCGATATCTATTACCTTTCAAAGGTATCCATATAAATAAATATTTTATATGGATAAGTTTATTTTTTTTAACAAATCAACAACTATAGCTATTTTTATTATACAAGTGGTTAATTTAAATTCATAGACGTAATGAAAATTATAAAGCCTTTTCCATCTCTACTTCTCCTTTCTGAGTAATATTTTGTGTTTTACACCTAATTTCAATGATTAATTGTATATATGATTCCGATTTGAAATATTATATTTTTATAAATATTTATTCATGGAATTTTATGATCAATTTTACGCGAAATCATTCAAGTGGTTATGATTAAATTGTTTACCCAGTCATATATGAGGTTTTTCTATCTTAATTTTCATTATTTGATAACCATTTTATAAAAAAACATTTTTTTGTATTGTGGATACATTGAATTTTATGATATTATTTTCAATATACTCAAGAAATTTAAGGTATTTAATTTTCAATATTATTATCCCTCTCTTGAATTCTTTTGATTGTAGTGTTACCATAACCATTGTATAACTCAATCTTTTTTAATGTGGAAAAACCATCCAAAGTATTTGTAAATTAAATTTATATGTAATTCCTTATAAAATACATCCCTACATAGATATTAGAAAGTTAATAAGGATTTTAAATAAATTAACCAAGGGTAAATCACCCTAAAAATTATTGATTGATAATTGACTCAACAATTACCCTGATACACAGCTAGAGTGTCGATGTCTGGACACCTAGAGAGACACTCCCAGAGGATATGCATTGGAATATCTACTTGATATCAGTGAACCTTGATAAATGATTTTTCCTACAATTTTCTTGGACTCCAACCAATGAGAACTATTGATCACAGTGGTAATATTATATGAATAAATCATCACATTTATAGTACTCTCACTCCTAGATTTCATTGATGATCATACTTCATGTTACATTCAATATACCCATAGATTCAAAAATAATTAAGTTATATTATCCGAGTAACCTACATTATTCTATTGAAAATGGAAATATATGATATTATTATTTGTCCATATATATATAGCTATGTTTTATTTAGTATGAGGCTCATTATCAAATGGTATGAAAGATTTTGATTATTATTATGGGGAACTCATTGGACATAATCAAGTGATGGGTGGTTATGATTTATATATCCCCTAGATCATACAATACACATCTTGTGAAAAAATAAGATTGGGTATTTGGTGAACATCTTAAAAAAATTTAGATATTCCTTCACATAAATCCTAGTGATAAGAAAATTCTCTTCGAGTAAGGGATTCTTTTACGTTTTTGATATTTGAAATTATGTATTTCAGAAATATGAGATCAATAATTATTATTATTATATAGGTTTTCAACTCTTATCTAGGATATATAGTTCCACAATATTCATTTTTTATAGATTCATGTTTTTCATTTAATCATTCCATATCAAATATATCATATACATGATATGTAATGTTTTGTTATTTTAGGAAACCTATAAGAGGAATATGTATTATTTTAAGGGATTTTATGTTAGGGAAATTATTTATCTTGAAATGTTTTATATTTATATATTATGTTTAAATTATAAAGTGGGAATATAATTATTCTTCTAAGAATAAAAATCAATTCAATCATTCAGGAACTCATTTACCCTACAAAAATAATGTAATGTGACAATATGCCTTAAGTTTTTAGAGTCTGAGATGTTGCAGGTGGTATTATAGAATGTTTAGTACAATAATTATGTACATGATTTATTTAAACCATGGAATATATCACACATACTATGAAATACAATCAATATTTCTAGGTAACACTTTAAAAAATAATATTGATTATATTTTACAATTCAATACTACATGCTAATTATGGGTATTCTATTTTAGATAGACAAAATCTAACATTTGGTATGGGAACTATATCAAAAATCATTGTCAGTGGGGGGACATTCCCCCCTAAAAATGTTAATGAATTTAGAGTATATGTTAATCTATTCATAAAAATATTATAGTAGTTAAACCTACTTATGAAAAAAAAATCTCTCCCACATATAGCGACAAGTTGATCCATGACATTAGGTAAGTATATGAGATCACATAATACAATAAAAACCTATATCATTTCATTGAACTAACAATCCATTTTTATCTTGACAATGGTTCACGTCCTTAGATAGGATCATTCATTCTTTTGGAAGTAGTAATAAGAAAATTTTCGGTGTGGTAGTATATCATCTAAAGGATGTATAAATGAATGGTGATCACTAATTTAAATAAAAAATAGGGAATATGTGATCATGTTTATAGTATTGGGATCTTTTGACTGGGTGTATTATGAAAAACACTTCCTTCATTATAATAGAGCTGAAATAGAGAGTTGGTTCCCCAATATATGGCAAAAGGAGGAGGAAAATTTTGATGAGTATGTGGATTATATTACATGTGTATTTAGTAATGTTATAGACTATTTATGTATATTGGAAAAAAATATGTATCATTTTAATGATGGTTTAAATCTAATCCTTCAATGTGAGTTGGAATCAAGATGATTTTCTTTATATGATGATATAGATACATGTTCCATTTTGATTAATGGAAATAATGTAATTTTAATCCAGGATACTATACATATGGTCAAATTTTATATGACCATAATTATAGATTGTATTTAAATATGTAATGAAAAAATTTATTTCTAAAAGAAGAAGATTAAAATTCATGACGGTTGGGTGGAATATATTACAAATATAGGTGAAACATAATCATCTAAATCTTGTATTCATACTCCCCTTGTATCACTCATTAATTAAATTATGGTAATATAGAATGATCAATAACAATATATAGATGTAGAAGATATCCTATGAATTTAAAATGTTTATATTTTATAAAAATTAAATTATGTTTTTTTTAGAATAATATCACATTCTACCACAGGATAATAATATTGAGTTCCCCAGTGAAATCATTCCTAAGGAAAATTCTATGCCTAAAACTCTTCAATTAGTGGAAACATTAGAGTTGGGGAAGTAGAATAAATGGTTTTTTATGTTTAGAGAAAAGGGTTTATATTCCCAAGTGTTTCACTAAGGGGGGCCTCTATATTATTGGTGAAAATTAAGGATATGAATTTGAGAATTTTCATCACCTACAAGTTGATAAATTCTATTAATATAATGAATATTTACCACTTACCGCACAGTGATATCATATTTTATCATCTTAAAGACGCCTAATAAATTCTAATGACCAATCTTAACTATTATTATCATCATAAAAAGGGTAAAAAATTATGATATAATAAATAAATGGAATTTCAGATATGGTACAAAAATTGTGAGTTTACATTAATTAATTTATGATTGACTTATACAACTCCAATCATTATTTATTTTTAGAATATAGTATTCAAGAAGTATCATTATAACTATTTGGTGGTTTTAATTGATAATATCTATATATACATTAAGATATGTTAATAAAATGTGAGTTATCTAAAAACTATTCTAGGGACTCGTAGAATATAAAGATTAAATGGGATGTGTAGTAAGTCTGAATTTTGTCTCAATAATGTTTCTTTTCATGATATATTATCTATATGGATGGGTTATATTTAGACCATTTAATGAAAAGGGTAGTTAATGAATTACATACAACAAAAAACCTAACTAGGAACCACATTTTTCTATTCTGTGTAGGTTAAGATTTATGTTTTGTTCATGATTTTCCTTGCTTGGAAAACTCATTAATGAAGTTATCATGTGAAGGGATTAAATTCGCATTTTCCAAGGAATTTATGGAATTTTTTATGATTTAATGAGGATACTAATTAATTTACTCATATTAACTCTACCATTTATAATGAAATGATTTGTAATATATAGATATTAAAATATGAAAGTACTTTTTTGATTCCTTATACAAAAGTATTGAGTGAATTACTACTCGTCAAGACAATTGATGGTCCATGAACAGAACTTTCCAACTCATGACATTGATTTTGCATCTATAAGCTTTTCGTTGAAAACATGGGAACACAACCTCTATGGTGAAATATGTTAAATATATTTATATAGACCATAATTGATTGATGTATATTTTATCTTAGGTTTTTCTCTACATGATACAAATTAAATGATATGGGTTATTCAAGGACAATGATTTCTTGATACACTAACAAAATGGGATGGAAAACTTGGAAGATGATGAACTGATTAGGAGGTACCATGGAGTTTTTTCAAGGATGATAATTTTCAAAGATAATATATACAAATATTTAGTAAATATGGGTTTGGTGATTTTTAGGAAATGGGATCCATCATTCCCTTTTCATGAAATTATTACACCTCATTTCTAGATATCATAATAATGCACTAATTGGATGAAAAGAACATAAAAAAGGAATATTAAAGATGATATTAATATTGATTTTTTCTATTTTGGAGAAGTTTATATGTTTTTCTCTACAAAAAATAAAGAGGGAAATGATAAATGAATTTGATTGATCCTATTTTTCTATAGACCCTATTAACTCAATGTTGTATAGGCCTTTAAAGGAGAATTTCTGGTGGGATGGTACGAAGTGGAAAATTGTGGAATATGTTCTCGTAATCAGAGTATATCATCACAAAAATATTGAAATAAAACATCCAAAGCGAGTAATGAAACTTATTCCCATTCTTATATGAAAGTGGAAAATTTTTACCATATAATTTTTCATAGGACTCTGAAACACTCCTAGTAAGAATAGTACTAAATTGGTCTTCATTAATCAACTTATAATGTGTTCTAATTTGTTATAAAAAAAGAGGGTTTTCCCCTTATATACCTTAAATAAGTCTATGTTAACGAAAATATTTGTCTTTTCGATTCTCTTATATCGATTGTAATAATTCAACACCCAAGTCTCACCTCAAAATTATGGAAGATTCTTCAAAAGTTTAAGCATTATTTATCTTCCCCAAATACATGGGATGTTTTAGAAGACAATCTATACATTTTATTACTTGTTGATATCATTTTACCTTGACTTTTAGGATATATTGATTCATTATATACCTTTTCTAGAATTTCTACAAAATAATTTCTTCTATTCGGCCATCCACATAACACCATATGAAGCATTGTATGGGAATGGATGTTGTAATCTGACCATTTAGGATGAATTTGTCGAAATAATGTTAGTTTGACCCAATTTCTAGATGAGAAAATAGTTATGGGATAGACTATTCCTAATAACCTTAACACTTCCCAAAGAATAAGGATGATATTAGTTGATAATCAAAGGGAATACATGGAATTTCAAGTTGGTCATCATGTATTCATCATGGTTATTCCCTAGAAAGGAGTGTTAATTTTTTTAAAAAGTGTATGTTGATCCCTCTTTACATTGAGACATTTAAAATACTATAAATATTGGATTTATAGCATAAGAATTATCTATACAACCCAAACATGTTATTGTACATGAATAATTCCTTATTAAATTTATATAGGAATACATGAGGAATAAAATTAATTTATTGAAATATAATGAAATATATTTGGAACCAAACTTAATGTATAATTTAAAACATTTCTAGATTCTAGATTCCATATAACATGTGTTACAGAATTGGGAATCTTAATAGGTGAAACAATTATTTAGAAATAAAAAATTATAAGAGGAAATATTTGGGGTTTAAGAATCAATAAGAAAGGTGTATCCATATTTGTTCAATGGATGATATATTCCATAATTTTTAAGTAGTTATTATTCACAGTGGTATAATTTAAATTTAAATACCCTACAATAATAGGAGAATATCATATCCTCAACTATCACATACTACACACACTAATTGTCCTGTATTCATAAGTATATTTTAAAGCATAATTTATGAATCATAGAATTTTAATTTAACTAAATACACTTCATTTATTAATTCATCATAAATATAAAAGAAACTGATGTATTTTTTTGTTATTTCTCTAAAAAATGGGTTCTATACACGCCAATGATAAAATTAATTTTCCCTTTATAAATTATTTTTTTGATAAAATGGAATTTATATTAATATTTTGTATATCCAAATTATTTATTTATTTCAATGTTATTTTTATTCATTGAAGTTAATCTACTTATGATAAATATTAATTATCGTGAAAAATTAAAAAAAAATTAATTATTAATTTTATTAGGGTTATATAAATGTTTTATAAAAAATTAGATACTAATAAAAACTATCACATGACCTATATATGTTGTCTAACAACATACAAATGAATATAAAAACTCATTCAAATAATAAATAATAGTAAATAATAATAAAAATCAGTTAATATAGAATTCTTTTTCCTTTAAAACAATTTTCCTGATATCTTATTTTGTAATTTGAAAGTTCATTTCCTCATATTTATAAATTTTATTAAGCTAAATAGATTCGAAATTTGGATTAATCATATTTATGTTTGGTATAAAGGATCTTATTATATTTTTATGAATAAAATATTTACCATGTTTTATTATTAATCATGATTAAAAAGGGTAAATGGGTAATTAAAGAATCTCAAATTTTTAACAATTAGAAGGTTACATACTATTTTTAGAATTACTTGGTAGGAATGAAATTCATAACCACATGTATCAAATTACATCTATACCCATAATTCAGCTAACTTACCAAATCAAAATAAAATACATTTGATCTTAATTCTAACCCATCCCTAAGTCAAGTGTTCCCAGAAAACAACACTTTTCACCAAAAAAAAGGAGGTCACTCCCACTATTTTTGTTATCCATCAATATCCCAAATTATTTTATCATGACAACGCCTTCGTATAAAACTATTATTGCATCCAAAGTATTTTTTATTTTTTCAAGACTCCTAAAAAATTTTATGATTCTATATGGAAAGGAATGGTTTCTCCACCTCCTTTTTCTATTCATATTTTTCTTTTGTGCTATTCCCTTTGAGTTTCAGTTTATTTTTCTTTAATATGAAAATAATATACCATTTATGATCAAAATTATTATATATTTATGAGATACTCCCACTACCTCCTTATAAACCCAATCTATAAACCTATCTCTATAATTTTTATGATGCTTAAGTCACTCCTTTATTATTTCCCTCCTATTTGCATCTCAAAAAAATCATTTATATAACAATTTTGGTTTCCTTTTGATTATGCACCTACATTTTCATAATCAATATTTTATTATCCACATGATATTATAAAATTGTCACCAATGTGACCAATTTACCTCTTTTTAACATATAATTTATAATATTTTATTTTATTTTTTATTATTAAAGTATTTTAATTTTTTAATAATAATCAAATGTTATTAATTTTGTTGGTAAATTGTCAATAAAAATATTTATTTTTTACAATATTTATTTTTTTGACTATTTTTTCTATTTTTTAATTTTGAATCATTTAACGATTTTTTTAAATTTCGATTTTTATTTAATTTTTTTATTTAAAAAAATAATCTTCATTTTTATTCTTTTTTTTTTGGTTTTAACTATTTCATTTATTATTTTATTTGATTAATTGTTTTTATAATTGTTTTTTTAAAATAATATATCTTAAGTAGACTAATTAATCATTTTATTTGGCTCATATATCTAACTACATTGATTTTTTTTATTTTTTTATTTTTGTTATTTTTTTTAATTAATTCATTATTTGAATAAGCTCGTTAATTAATTCTTTCATTGTTTTATTTTGAAAATAATTAATTATTAATTTTAATTTTACAGTATTTATTATTTATAAATTAATTCATTTATTTTCATTATTATATATTTAATTTATTTTGTTTTAGGTCTGGTGGATGAGTATTCGGCACGATGGGTGGCTTCCAAGATGACTTTCTACTGGTGAGCGAGTGATAGGAGGTGTTTCCTCCATGTTATGATACATCCAACATAGTTTCCCCAAAACTCATCCACTGAAAGCTCGTAAAGAGTCACTTCAAGAAGTATTGGCCTAAGTAACATCTATAATAGAGAACAATGACTCAAGTCATTGTCACTATCCATGTGCTTGCTCCACCAGCAAGCTTTTTTTACCCAGTGTTCCTCCAAGTGCTACTAGATCCACTCCCTTGAGTCACTGTCATTATGAAGAATGGTGACTCATGGGTGTCACCACCATCTTCCATTCACTTATTGTCACTACCATCCTCTTCCAAAACCATTCTCTTCACTAACATAAATTCAACAATATCATAGAATTTCACCTCCATGCACCTTGAATCACCACCAGCTTCACCCAAATATTTCCACCCACCATCAGGGAAGTCACCTACAACACTACATCCCATCACCACAAACAAAATCTGTAGTTACATTAAAAACACTTCAACCGGTGTGCAATAAAACAAACTAGAAGAAGAATATTTTTTGCAGATCAAAAAAATATTGGAACTGATGTTTCCCTCCAATGGGAGAAATCAAAACAAAATCCCACCGAGGACACTGAATCTGTAATACCAGCCTCTTCCACAATCAAATGACACCCACTTGTTGAACCCACAAAATACATTAATTCATGACCCCAAAATGATGATGTCAAACCAAATAGATGCTAGATCCTCCACTAAATATTCCCCTGTCTCTTGTTGATGTTTTAGAGTCTCTTCTCGAATATCCCAAACTACAACCTGAAGATGGAGTTTTCCTTCCCCAGTTAGAGTTTTCATCGAACCCCCATAGACCCCTACCCCTCTTTCTATAGAACCAAACCCCACCCATAAAATATCCACTTGATCTCCCCCCCCCCCTCCCCCCATTTTGGTTTTAATTAAACAAATTTAATATAATAATTACAATAACAATAATAATAATAAATGATATTGATATATTAAGAAGAATAAGTACAGAAATGTTTATATATATTCATGTATTATTAAAAATATAATATAATTAAATCACATAATATATATAATAGTAGATATATATACATACATACATATTTATATGTATTTTTTTATTTATTTAATAATTTTTATACTTATTGGTATTTTTTAATGTATATATTTAAATAAATATTTTATAAATAGGTTTACATCTTTACTACATAATTAAGTAAATATAAAAAATGTATACGCTTATATATTTATTTAAGACTAATATATGTAAGTAATATATATTTATATAATATATTTTAGTAATATATTTTTAACATTTTTTTAAACTGCATTTTTATTCATTTATCATTTCATTTTCACTGAATCATGTAAGATGGGATCATGTTTCAATGCTTGAGGTTTGATCCTTCTATTGATGTGAATCTACTTCATTCAGAAATGAGGAG
Source organism: Viscum album (assembly GCA_963277665.1). Classification (NCBI taxonomy): domain Eukaryota; kingdom Viridiplantae; phylum Streptophyta; class Magnoliopsida; order Santalales; family Viscaceae; genus Viscum; species Viscum album. The sequence continues at coordinate 2,109,105,972 of OY728119.1, read as the reverse complement.
GATGTTTCTTATTAAATATTCTACACCTAGGCAAGAGATACCAACCATGAATAGTGATAGGAGCTAGAAAGGGGGAGAACACTCTAGATGATGTGAGAAGGAGTGGGACATCTAGAAATTTCCAGTAGAATGATACGTTGATCAAATATTTCACACAAATCCATTTCTATAACAGGAGATCAACAATTAAATTTTATGATTTAGGATAATTCCATCACCATCACATTTACTATGATATAGAGAACAAAGCAGTGAGGGTACTTGGAGAATGATGGATTCTTATACGTTTTGATTTAGTCTATTTTACTATTTGGATTCGATTTTAATGAATTATATATTTTGTGATACTTAAATAAATAATTTCTATGTCATTTAGTGTGGTTTAATTGGATAGACTAAACTACTATCATTTCATCTGATCGTGAAATTAGATTATTCACTTGAGGGATGAGGTTCTCCGTCTAGTGATTTTTTTTCACTTCCTCATAATAAATATTTCACTCCACCCCAAGTACAGAGAGGTTAACTGAAGAGTATCCTTTTTCCATGGTGACCACAAAAAATGTTCTAAACTAGAAAAGGATGTTGTAAGATAGTATACCTGAGTAAAAATCATTGTCATGGGTTCTGTTAGAAATAATTATTCCCGAAATAGATCACTGGTGAGGGAGATTTATCTATCAATAGTTAGATATCTCAATCTTATGCACACAACCACAATACCTCTATGATAGTTCCCAAACAAGAGTAAGGACATGTTAAAAATCCATTCAAGTTTGGTTCCCCTAACTCAACCGTTGACTAGCTCACTCTCTATTTCTTGTTCTCCCTAATCCATTTCACACATTCAATGTCATGCCTAATTTTTCTTCATCTTCATTAAATTTTTTATTTATTATTCTATTTATTATTTTTATTCCACTATCACACACATAACCCTTTCCATGTGGTTCGACTCCATTACTACCACGCCAATTGTACTAATTGGGTTTTATGAATTTCAAAATTTTAAATTAATAATGATCCCACAATCAAATTTTGGGGCTATTTTTCAGGAAATCAAGTGTGTCTAAGTACAAAAACATACATATATATATATATAAACTAATGAATAGAGATTAATAAAAATCTATGAAAAATAAAAAGCATAAAAATTGTACAAAAAATTCTCAATTTGGTTGTTTCTACGTATATAATAACATAGGGTCTAATAAGTCAAAAGTAGAAACTCCAATTTTAGAAATAAAGAAATATTGATTTATTCTTAGGAAACAAAAGAAAATAGAAATGGAAAATCTATAAGTAAGATATGAAAACAAAAATGTTAACCTTCCACAACCCACATTTCTATTCCCTGAGATACACTGGGTTATGGAAAAAAATTACAACTATGGAAAAAAAACAATTTTTTATTAAGATTCCACATAACACTATGATATATGAGATCAAATAGTCTCAACTTTTTCAATTACTATTATTCACTATCTTCCAATAGAGGACTCACTTGAGTTCATTAGAGACTTTTATGGTTCTCTCCCATAACTGCCTTTGTGCGATCTGAGTGAGGTGGAATTGAGGTTGAAATTGTTCCCATTCTAATTAATGTTGAAGGTTAGGACGTATTTCCAATACAATAATAAAAAGATCTTTCTAACCAGGTGTGAGGTGTTTAGTGTATTTTTATTTAAATTTTATCCCTGGGACACAACCACAGATGAAAGGAATAAGATCACAAGTTTTTTCAAGTATAATGAAGTTGTCTTATGAAGCATGTGATTGGTTTAGAAGTATTCTTAGGATATTTCCTAATCAGCAGTTATATTCTATCTTTTCATAGATAGTTTTTAAAATGATCTCACCACTTATAAAAAGAACATTGATGACCAATCATATAGGGGTGACTTCCCTATATCAAAAAAATTATTTTAAGAAGTCGTCTGATAAACTTTCCCTAAATTCCCAACGCAATTTCACTTGGAAAAGAAAAATTAATAGGTATAAGTCAAACCCAAAAGCTACTTTTGTTAATGACAGAGTTTTCAGTGAGAAGTGATTTCATTATGGGATGCTAGGTCACACTCAAATATGCTTCCCAAACATTGACCTCTCATCCCATTAGGAGGATAATTCCAAGTAAATTAATTATATAGATATAAATAAAGTGGAAATAAAAAAATATCAAAACATTAAAATTATGGATATAACAATCACCCAAACCATTCATGGAAATATTATGATGTCATTAAACAGAACACTACCACAAATTACATACCACATCTAAAACTATTTTTTCAATAATCAATATAGTACTAAATAATTTAATTTTCAAAGCGAATTAAATGGGATTTCATAGTTTTTCTTGGGTGAGATTAGTTCATGGAGTAAGGATACTAGTACTGAGACTAAAAATTCAAAACATCCAATGTTTCAAATTATTGTACATCTAAGTGGTAGGGGAAAGAGAAAGAATCCCAACCCTACAAATCTTTATCCATAAGAGAATTTCATGGATTAAACAACTAGATATAGCCTCCAAACCCAAGGGAATGTTAAGTAAAACCCTGAGGAAGCTAAAAATAATGAAAAAAATATGATTCTAAAAATAGAATTATGGAAAACTCCCAATCTATAAATAGATAATTTTTTTCCCAAAATGAACAGAATTTGGAACCCACCTCTGAAATATCCAAAGAATAAAGGAAAATGAAGCAGCGATTAGTTAATAAAGGAAAGATTAATGTTGGGTTTTTGGATTAGGTGAAATATCACTATATTTGAAAACCTTATTACCCTCATATTACCTTTATTGAAAATGTGAAAAAGTGTGATAAACTTGGATACCTTGGATTCCAAAAAAGGATTTCAACCTTCATCATTAATGTGGAATTCAATAAAATTGGGGATAAAATCCCATCATATGAAAAATTAACAATGATGAATCAAGATAAAAAAATTATTAGAAGAAGTTAGATACTAACATTCTAAAAGTGTAATTCATTTTTTTCAATTGGGGAAGTTTCCTATAATATTCAATGACTCTGTAATCCTTTTTATTTAATGTAGAATAAGAGGAATTTACCAACTAAATAGTATGATTGATTTACGATTTTTTATTAACATGATTCCTTACTATTTATTTAAAAATATAGGCCTTAGATATTTCAAACCAACTATTGTTTCTCTTAAACTAGAGTACAGGTCACTCAATCATCACTATGGGATTGTGTATGGCATATTAGTGAGTGTTATAAAAGTCACACAACCCACTATTTTTTTACTTCTAGATATGGAATGTGAAAAAATGGACTCAATCAACCTAGGCTGACCATTCCTTGCTTCAAGATGTTCCATCATTGATGTTTATAATGAGAAACTAACCCTCTAATTTTTGGACGATGTGGTTGATATTTTTTTCAAACCCATGAATAAGGTTAAGTGTAGCTTAATTGATGTTATTAAGAATCTATTTTTGAAAATTGAGTGTATATATGAGTATATATTTTCCCTTTAGAGGAAATATAGATAAGAATTCCCCAACCCATGTGAATTTTTATGCAATATTCTTCTCATTCACCACACCATGTTTTTAATGAATAAATTCTTTCCCTAGAAACAATTTTTGAGTTTTAGTCAACAAAATTTCTTAAACATTATCAACTTGTTAATTAATCATTCCCTTTTAATGATAAATTCATTATTATTCCAGAATTTGGGGAGGGTATTGGTGTAATTTATACTGAAAAACATTATTTTTATCATTAATAACTATTTTATTTTCATTCATACTTATTTCCAATTCAATTTGATACTTTGAATGATGAAATCAACCCGTAATTATAAATATTACCTTAATTTGAGTATTATGAGAACATTGTAAAATATCTATTTGAAGCTGAATATTATTCCATCAAATGGGAGTATTCTGAGTTATCTCATCCATAATCTATTTTATGATTCTTTTCTGGAATTTGTAAGTATGTTCCAATTATATTTTCTTTTATTTCAAGGTTTATTGAAGAATATAAGTGTGGGGTAAGATGAGGAAGAATTATTTATTATTTAAGTGATTTTTATGGTCTAATATTTATATTTTTTAGGGATAAGGAATGGGGTTTTACTGAATAATGAGCAAGAAAACACGTTACCTACTGATGGGTTGAAAGAGTTTGGGAGAATTCTACTTGATGTTAAAGATGTAAATTTCTTGAGGGAACATACTATTAATTACTTATATATTAGTAAGTCCAAAAAAATAATAACTCATACCCATTAAATAATCATGGTAATAAATATTTAGGGTAATAATGTGTGGATGGGGATGTTAAACCATGCACTACATGGGAGGCCACACAATAATTTTCTTATTTTTATCTTTTAATGTCAATTTTAATAAATGATTTTAGATTGATTAGGTTTCTCCCTAAATTGGTGAACCATAGTTTCTTTATTTTTATGGACATATTCTTACTTTTTTTATATACACATTTTTAGTTTTTTTTCTTATTGGAAATCATGAGGTAAAAGTTTTGTGCGTTTGATGGAATAAGTTGGTAATGTGAACTTTTACCAATAAAATATGGATTTTGAAATTCAATTACCAAAGGAGGCCTCTAGTTGGAAAACACATCACAAAAATTCTCTCAAATCAAACTCTTTTCAGCCTCAAATTCCTCTATAAATTCTCAAATGTATCATGTTCATCACTTCCTTTTACTGGAGCTTCAATTTCTCTACTAGTGTAAATTTCCATTACATTGGGGGAGGTTACACCATTATTTTTGTACATTAAATTTTTTTTACATATCTGGTGAGTAATTATATCAATCATTTTTATATATCATAGTGATGTTTTTGGTTAATTTCATTCACTCTTTTACATTTTATAATGAATTTTTGCATTTCATGTTTTTTTCATGATGCCCATTGTATGATTTCTTGTTAAATTGTTGTGCCTCCATGAAAATATACCATTAAATCTTCTATTATATGATTCAGTTTAGAATTAAATTTTCTATACTTTATTCTCTAGTAGTGTTCATTAGGGTTCTTTCATGTATTACGTGATTTTTTTGTGTTTTGTATAGAAAATGTTGGTTGAAATTTCCTATCACCAATCAAACCAGAATGTTGTGTATGTTACATTTATGAATCTTTGTTAGTCAAGTTGTTTAAATATTTCTCCCAATATGAGAATAAAAAATGGTGAAATTTTTGTGTTTTTAGTGTCTTTGTGGGGTCAAAATTAATCAAAACATTGTTTCACTGATCACACTTCAAAAACAATTTTTTTTCGAATTTGATCTTGTTCAAACTATAAATACATTTTCTTTTTCTACATTTATTAAATTAAAACCAAAAAAATCAAGAAATAAAATTTCAATCCTTAAATTGTGATATTTCATTTGAGATTAATGGGTTTGGAAGACTCTAAAATTTCACAAATTAAATTATTATTGAGTGATTGTGGCCCAATGTTTTGTGGAAGTTCATTATATGAGATAAAAAAGGGAGTATAATGGGAGTTATTTTTATGGAATTCATATTAAAACATTATAAAAATATAAATGTTAGCTTAAACATAGGTGACACACACGTTTTGATAAAAATTTTAGGGAGCCAACCAAAATGATAATCCTCTAAGTCCATTGAACATGGTGTAAAATGATAAAATGGGTTCGGATTGTCAGTATTTGATACATGGGAACATGGTGTGTTTCTATAAATAAATGAAATCCATTATAAAATTTAATATGTTATTTACGAAAAACTATACATTAGAAATATATATATCAAAATTTATAATAATATGTCCAGACAAAAATGAGTTCTTTCTAGTGACAGGAATTTTGAACCCAAATAAAGATAAAGATAAATGACTTATATAATAATAATTTTCATTTAGTTAATGAAGTGAACCAACAACCAAAAAATAAGGATTTTTAATTTGAATAATATATGGGAGTGTGATAATTGATAATGAATATTGTTAAAATATTCATTCCATTATTATTTAACCTATTTCACTACTAGGACGAGAACATTTTCAATTTGAAATAGAAAAGTGGATATCATTCACATTGGAGGAATTAATTTTCATGAACTAGAGGGATTGTTTATCTTCTTTTATTTTAGGGTTTTTTGAAACATTATCAAGATGATATTTATTTTTTTTTAGTTTTTTAAAATAAATAAAACACATTGAATTTCATTGGAGTGGAATTAAATTAGTGTTGGTGAATTTTATGTGACTATTTTTATATCGTTTTTCCACATGATTTTTATTATATAGTTTTTTTATTATTAAATTTGTTTACAAAGTTTTATAATTTTCAACAATTGTAAAATTTTTAGTTAAATTGTTAAAACAACAATTTTTTGTTAAACTATTAGTTTTATTTATTATTTTTATGATTAACTATAATTTAAAATCAATTAAGTATTTCTATTTTAATTTTAACTTTGTATTCTTCTATTATATTTATAAATATTTTTTCATTTTCATTATTTTAATTTTTTTATCATTTAATTTTTTGTTTAAACTATTTCATTTTTTCTTTAATTTGATTATTTTTATTGTAATTATTTTTTCAATTTTTTAAATCATAAATAGTCTAATTAATGATTTTATTTTTCTAATTTTTTTAATTTCTCAAATTTTTTATTTTATTTTATTTATAATGTTTTTATGATTAAAATTTAATTCATTATTTGAATTAATTCATTATTTTATTCATCATTTCGTTTACTTTAAAATAATTAACTTTTCTTTTTATTTTTAAATTTTTTATTTCATAATTTCATTCATTTATTTTCATCGTTATTATTTTTTTGATAGGTGGATGACTAATCACTAGTATGTATCACTTTTAGGATTAGTTTTTGTTACTGAGCCACCACCCTGAGGTGTTGTTGATAGGTTCAACTACCATTAACACTACTACCACCAAATCTTTCCACTGCCAGCTCCTATATAGTCTCCACCAGAAGAAGAATCCAATTTCAAACCTAGAATAAATAGAGGTGACATGTGTCATCACCACTATCCAATTTCAACATCCTCTAACATGTTGACTCTACCATAGGTGTCAGCAGGTGTTCATACCCCCAATCCCATGAGCTACCATCATAATAGAGAAGAGTGAATCATGGGAGTCATAGTCAGATTGCATTATCCAACCATTATTACAACCCTCCACCACTACCACAGTCACTGTAATCCTCAAACCAATGGTAGTGCACAAAATCTCCGCTAGAAACCCTATATCACTACCATCATCACCCATATATAACAACCCACTGTCATAACATTCACTTCCAACAATAAAAAACATTACCCCAAACAACATCCACCACTTCATCAAAAAAAACAATCCACCCATAATCATCATATAATTCCAAAATAAGAAGATTTAGAATTCTATGTCTAAAAAAACTGGAATAATATCTACCAGTAGATCAAAGAATCAATAATTGAACCCCACTATTAACATTGTATTTGTTCTACCATCTCCAGTTTAACATAATTCCACTCGAGAACTGAACCCTCACTAGATATTAATTCATTGGTTCCATGAGGTCGATACTAAATAATATCAAATCTAGAGCCACTACTGAGAGCTGTAATCGAACCCACACAGACACATGTACCTTTTTCTGCAGAACCCACCCCACTCATCCTCTATTCGCTCAAACTCCCCCTCATTTTTATTAGTTATATATATTATAATAATAGTAATAATAATAATAAATATTATATATATGTGTTTGTATATTAATAATAATATGTATATAAATTTTAATATATATACATATATTGTTATACATATTATATTATTATATTAAATTATATATATAATTGTAAATATAAATAAATAAATATTTTTATGTATTTATATTTTTATTGAACTGTAATTATAATTATAGAAATTTGTTAGTATATATATTTTAATTAGTATATTTTTTAAATATTTATATTTTTATAATATATTTTTGAAAATATAAAAACACTTGTATATATTTATATATTCATTTGAAATTAATATAATTAAATCATGTATATTAATATAATATAATTACGTAATATATATTTATATTTTGGTTAAAACTATAAGTTTCTTCTTTTTCTATTCTTTTTCACTGAATTTGGTATGTGGGGATAGTGATGAAAGGGTCAAGGGTTTATCATTAGGTTTGAGCGGCCTCTACTTCTGTCACCAATGAGGATGATATTTCATGGTGAATGTGCCATGCAGTGGTGAGAGAGACAATCCATGAGCGATGATAAGATCTGGTAAGGAGAATAACACTCCAAAACAAGAGAGAAGGAGAGGGATATCCAAATATTTCCCACAATAGTAGACTCTTCTCAACAATTATCTACTTAACTATTTATAGATTAATAGAGAGACACTTACATTGGTGGATTGAGGTTCATTCCTCTATTCCCACATTAAATGCGACTCAGAGTAAGGAGTAGGGATCTTATTAAGAGCTCGAGTGCCTCTTGTTCTTTCTAATTTAAACTTTTTAACTGTTCTATGATTTTTCTAATATATTATATATTTAATTTTGAAAAAATTATGAATTTATGAGTAATTTATGGGGTTGTATTGGATGGATTGAACTTATATCAATTAATATAAGCATTTAATCAAATTAATCACTAGAGGGTTGTGGTGTTTTATCCATTGATTTCATTTTCTCTTCCTCATGATCATTCTTTTACAATACTCCCATATACCAATAGGTTAACGTTAACATATAATTTTTCCATGTAGACTAGATCTGAACTATTGAACTAGAAAAGGTTTTGGTAATATCTTCTCCATGAGAAAGCATAATTTCATTTGGATTTTTTAGAAATAATTGTTCCCAATAGAGACCTCTAGTTAGGGTATTTTATATAACAACAGTTGCACATTTCAATCCTCTTCACGCAACCAAAACACCTCAATGATATGTACTATTCAAAAGAAGCATTATTTTAAAAAATAAATTTCCATCAAGTTCCCCTAACTCAACCATTGAATTAATCACTCTCTGTTTCTAGTTCTGCATAAACCATTTCACATATACCATTTTACACATCCTTTTTAACTTTTTCTTTCTTTTTGGGTTGTTTTTTTTTATTATTTTTTTTGTTCATTGGATCACATATAAGTCCTTCCCTATGATTAGAAACCATTATTACCACTAGCCTATTGGTAATTAAGTTTTATAAATTTTAAATTTTTGTGATTTCAATTACCCCGTGGTCAAATTTTCCAATATTTTAATACATTGCCATTAAAATCACAGAAATTTTAAATTTATAAAACATAATTACTACTAGTGCAGTTTTACGAATGGTTTTCTAATACTGTGAAGTAATTATGTGTGTCCCGAGGACAAAAAAACTTAAATCAAGGAAAAAATACACAAATAAAACAGTGAAAAGGGATGTACAAAATGGTGTAGGGAGAATAATTAACAAAAGTGTGGAAATCAATGGTTGAGTTTGTGGTACCATATATGAATTTATTGATTAAAATTCCACTTCTCTTGAATAGTTCCAATCATATAGTTATAGTGGTTTTGTGAAAAGGAGTGACATTTCTAACTGTTTTTAGATACATCACCCCCATCATTGATCTATCTTGGGAACAATTATTTATAATATATCCTAGGAAAATGATGACTCTTGTGGATAATAGGTTACAATTGACTTATCTAGTTTAGTACTCTGGATGTGGTCTTCAAGGAAAAATGATAATCTAAGAATTACATATTAATATATGGGGTAGAGGTAAAGAATGTTAATGAGTAATTAGGAATGAAATCACAGGATGGAATACCTCATATCACTATTGATTAATCAAATTTAATGAACATATGAATTTATAATAGATCAATTCATCTGATCCAACCCCCCAAATTTACTTATAAATAAAAAATTGAAGCTGTAAAGACCATAAAATTCTGTGGAAATTTGTTTCCTAAATACATAGGAATTTTAGGTGTCTCTAGTTTCTGACGGCGCTTGATTCTGATGCCCGATGTTCACGGAATCAATTTCTAATGTTTTTTTCAGGTACGTTCAGTAAATGTACGAGCAAAATTTTTTATATTTTGAACTGCTGCTCAGAATTGAAATCTGAGGGCACCATTGAACTTGCAGCGTCAGTGATTTCTTAGTGAGACCCTCACTGCAATAGCTTTTTAACGAGAATGAACATTAACTAATGGGGTTTCTAATTACATTAAATAAAAATAAAGTTTTTACTTTATTTTTATTTATGTTGGTTTTATCCTCCAGAGGGAGGTTAGAGGTGGGGCCCACCCGCACATTACCTCCCTTGGGAGGATATTATTTAGTGGGTCCCACACGAGCTTCTTACCCCCATTAACTCCCCATTATTAATTGGGCACCTCTCTTCAATAATTGGAACTTATCACCTTCTCTAAATTTTGAACTTGAACCATTCTTTAGCATTAATTAAATGAGTTTCCTAATTTAATTAAACACAACTTTATGTTTTTGTGAAAAATAATTAATAGAGGCCATCTTTTATTATTTTCATTGTTGGCATAATCTTTTGGAAAATCTTGAGAGAGGAATGCTACATCCTTCCAATGAAGAACCAACAAAGAACGAAAAAATTATCCTTCAATCTTCGACCAACCCAAAAGGGAAGGAGCCACCCATGAAGAACGCCGACGACGCTTCATCCTCAGACACCTCCTGATGTCAATGAATCGGTGTCTGCCCTTTTTCCACGACGTCATCTATGTGCATCAAATTGAGGTAGGGGTTTGTTTTTTAATCTCAGTTCTTCATTGTTCAAATTGAAGATTGAGAATTGCCTTGTGTTATCATCATAACATGGAGGATTTGGGCCGCACGAACACAGCCTGACCCCCCTCCCTTTATCTTCTATTGATGGGGAAAAGGGCAGCGCAACAGCGTACTAGAGAAACGGGCTGCTGCGATATGCATGGAAACCAGCAACGAGCCGGCCTCGAGAAGAACTGGCGGTGCAAGGGCCGCCGAGTCACCGGAGGAGTGCGGCGCCGTCGCGCCATATGGAAGATCAGGCCATGGCCAAACAATCCTCGGTGGTTCCAGAGGGGCGTGGTTCCGTTACACCATGCCGAAGGTTGAATCCACTGCCTAAAAGGCCGTAGCGGCCGGACGTTATGGGTGTGGCGTCATCGCGCCACGACTGGGAGGAGCTGCGGCCTTTGGCCACGCCAACCGGAGTAGGGCGTCGCTCCACAAGGCGAGACCTAAAGGCTCCCGTGACACTCCAAACTGGTACTTAGTGCTAGTTTCTTCGGATGTCGGGGGGCACCCCCCCCCCCCCCCCCCCCGCGCGGCGTGGCCTGCCAGGCCGAGCGAGGTGGACGGGCAGGCCGCGTGGGCCGTACGGGCAGGTCGCAGGGCCGGACGGCTGGGCCACCTTCGGCCGGGCCGCCTCGGGCTGGGTCGCCTCGGGCCGGGCCCCCTGTCGGGTCGGGCAGCCTCTTCCGGTTGGGATGTCATTTTAACTGAGGTCGCTTTCTCGGACCGGGTTGGATCCGCGGACCGGGTCAGACTCTGGTATAGACCGGGTCGGGTCGGGTCCGCCCGATTGGGTCGGACCGGACCTGGACTCATTTGGCCAGTTTACACCTTTTTCTCCTTACAATGTCTACATCTGTACGATTGATGGACCGACTATGGTTATGGAAGGATTGGAGCGAGACAGTTCTTTTGGCATATCCCACTAGAGGATTGGACGTAGTTGGGGTATGGCCATGTTGGTTTTAACCTAAAAACCAACCGGTCCCCTAGAACGAAAATACCAATAACTCTCAGACCGGGCATCCGATTGACGCATCTTCTATCACATTGAGTTCATTATTATGAGATGTAAATATGGGATACATCAACTCGAGATTTCATGGTAGTTGATGTAACGACTCTAGGATCAAGGAGCGGACCCTCCCAGAATAAAGCATGTTGTGTGCGGAAACCCTATGGCTGGCTGCGATTGAGAGGATATGATCCAACGTGGACCTACTATTGTGCTAGGATCCTCTATGGGTTCAACATCGACGATACCATACCAAGATCCGCTATGGGTTCAACAGTGATGACTTCTGTACTGGGATTCCTTGTCGGTTTGACAGCGCTGATACTGTTCCGAGATCCTATGTGGGTTCGACAGAGGAGATGATTCAGAGGCTACATCTAATCATATCTACCCCTCATCATGAGTTTTATAACTGAGTGAGACGATTCATTCCTTTCAATCATTATCACCGAGGTGATTGAATTTACTTCCTTTGTGGATTGTGTTGTGCTTAGGCTCGAGAGTTGGAGACAGACTAGGATTGGTAACATTGGTATATGTATGGAATATACCTTAGTTGGGATGGTTGGTACTTCATTATTGTATCTTACTACTATAGTTTATCCTTAGTGGATTCTGGGAGACCTTCGAGGGTCTCGGGGTCCCCTACTGAGTATTGTTATACTCACCCCTACATGGGCTTCGCCCGCTCCTTGTTGTGTTCTGTGTAGACGATGATCAATAGTCATTGAGGCAGAGGGTGATGGACGGCAGGCTGCTCGGAACTGGACTAGACGGGACGTACCTCAGGGAAAAATTGTTCGATACTTGTACTTACCCTTCAGGTAGGATTCCCCGGTGGACCATCCAGGAGTAGTTTTACCTTTTTACTTATACTTGTAGTTCAATTGGTTTTGTATACTGGCCCACTTACTCTCAGCACACCTTTCTTCTATATAATAGTACTTGTTGCATCTACTGCATGTGTTTGGTCTGTGTTTGTTCCAGGTTTAAAAAGCAATGCCTTCAATTTCATATCAGGGATATGCTATTGGTGCTAGTCGCTAGACCCTAGCCTATGGAAGGTAGGCTTGGGGTAGTCACGACATGGGCCTCGAAGATGGGTCATGAAAAATTGGTATCAGAGGAGTCAGTTCTACCGCAGAACTTAGACTTTGATTAATTTAATGGAAATAGTTTTATGTGTTTTGGGTGTGGTCATAAGTTTAGGGAAACTGGTGTAGGTGTAGGGGCCAATGTATCCATACACTAGAAATCTGACTTTTGATTTCCGACTCAGTTCATGAAAACACTAATTGCGTGGGTTTACTTTGAATAGTATTCTTTATGATTACATTGTGTCTGCTCCCCAGGTATATTGTTTAACCGTGGAACACCTATGTCTTTTCAGGATGGCCCCACAAAGGAAGCCAGCTAGGCTTCTCAATTTTGTTCGAGATGGTAGCCCATCGAGCGATGAGGCCTCCGTGCAGGGCCCCATCACAGCGGAGGTACCAGTGAAACCACTACCCACTGGTACATGGATACCACCGGCTCTAGTAGCAGAGAGTGCACTCCATTTGATTGTGTAACACGAGTTCCAATGCCAGAGGCCACCCTGGTTCTGGGGAGAGATGGACCCATAAGCAGCTGAGGATTGGCTGGAGGCAGTTGTGAGAGTTTCCAGATTGGTAGGGACCCCAGCCGACCTCACGGGGATCCTTACTGCGAGTCTCCAGTATGTAGAAGCAGGAAGATGGTGGAGCCTAATTATCCAGGTGCATGACGACGAATCACTACTCTAGGAAGTCTTTGAGAGTCTCTTTTAGTCAGAGTTTATTCCAGCCACCCTTTGTGCGGTGGAGATACTGGAGTAACTGTCTCTACAGCAGGGTAGCATGATGGTAGTTCAGTACTCAACGAGGTTCACCGACCCCTCACACTACTCCACAGATATGGTATGTGACCCATTATATTGGGCTCATACCTTGGAGTAGGGACACAAGCATGAGATCAGGGCTTTGATGATCTCCCTCAGCATCCCGACATAGGCGAGGGTGCTGGAACGAGCCCTTCTTGTGGAGAGTTTTCTCTCTGAACAGACACCAACAGAGTGACCCACAACAAGGGGACACGTAGCAGAGTCTTCTGCAGCTGGATGTAGACATATGTCGCAGAGGTCCAAGTGGACCGGGCCATCAGGTGGGAAACCCCAGGATATAGTTTCGGTTGTGCGGGGCACACGAGACAGAGCTAGCCATATGAGAAGCAGGAAGTGCTATGCATATGATGGGTAGGGTCATATGGCTCAAGACTGCCCAACCTGCCATGCAGATGATCAGAAAACACTAGAGGGACCTCCCAGGCAGAGTCGGAGGTTCGATAGTGGTGGTCCACCGGGAGCAGGCGGACGTGCCAGAGGAGCTGGCTGAACAACATGTGGTGAATGACGTTTCAAGGCCCTACCACCACCACCACTTAGAGGGCCACCACAACCACAGGGAGCTGGCAGACAAGGGTGTTCTCAACTCTAGGCAGTTGAGGCCTACGACCACGACGCACCTGAGATGATTCAAGGTACTATCTGTGTCTCCCCCACCCTTTCAGAAGTACTTATAGAAAAATTTGCGAGTCATTCTTTTATTTATGCTACCATCGTTCAGAGATCGGAGATTCTGACAGAGCCGTTGGCTCGATCATTATGTCTAAAGACTCCTATAGGAGTAGACTCAACGATTACGCACTGTTTTTGGAAGATTGAGCACTCTTGGAGGTGAGAACATCGGCTAGGATATCCTCATAGTGGCGTCGAGGCCTTACGACCTTATCTTGGGTATGGACTGGTTATCCACAATTCATGCATAGATTGACTGTATTAGGGGGAAAGTGCGGTGTGTCTGCATAGATGGGACCAGGTTTACCTTCAACGGTGAGAAGGGATACTTTTCAGTGTATGATGGACTTACCCAGAGGAGGGGGCAGCCAATCACACATCAGTTGTCTAGCCTCATTCTCAGAGTGGTTGATGCACGGAGTCCGAGTTTTCCTATTTTGGTGGATTAGTACGTGGATAACTTTCCTGATGACGTTCCAGGACTACCTCCTCATAGGGAGGTTGAATTTTTCATTGACTTGTACCCTGGGATGACACTGATATCTACTCCAGCATATCAGATGGTTCCCATGGATCTTCTTGAGCTTCGGGTAAAGCTGGGGGACTGGCAGGGGAAGGGATTTATCTGACCGAGTGTTTCACCCTGGGCATCCTCGATTTTTTTCTCCAAGAATGACGATGGGAGCTTGTGACTATGTGTTGATTATCGGCGCCTGAACCAGGTTACTATGAAGAAAAAGTACCCACTCCCAAGGATTGACAACCTTTTTGAACATCTGAAGGGAGCACGTTGGTTCTCGAAGATAGATCTTCGGTTGGGCAATCACCACCTCAGAGTAGAGGATGATGGTGTGTAGAAGACGGCCTTCGGATGTCGTTATGGCCACTATGAGTTCTTGGTTATTCCATTCGGCATAACCTACACACCAGTAGTGTTCATGGGACTCATGAATAGGATCTTTCAGCCATACCTTGATCGCTTTGTGGTTGTATTCATCGATGATATTCTAATCTACTCAGCTACTGAGGAGGAGCAGAGTTACCTTTTGTGGGTAGTACTGGACACACTCCGATAGCACCAACTTTATGGTATGCTCTCGAAGATCCATTTCTGGATCCGAGAGGCACAATTTCTGGTACATGTCATCTCAGATACTAGAGTTACAGTGGATCCAGAAACGATTTAGGCAGCACTTTCTTGGGATCCACCCAGTAGTGGGTTGGAGGTATGGAGTTTTCTAGGGCTGGCTAGGTACTATCGGAGATTTGTGCCAGACTTCTACAGAGTTATAACACCACTTTCAGCATTGAAAATGAAGGGGAAACCCTTCATGTGGTCATAGAAATGCCATCAGAGCTTTCAGAAGGTGAGGCAGCGGTTGACTAGTACACCCATCTTGAGGCTACCAGAGGAGGACGTTGGGTACGTAGTTTGCTGCAAAGAATTAGGGGACAAGACTCGGGTGTGTCCTGATGCAGAGACAGCGGTTATCACTTATAGTTCTTGGCTGTTGAGATAGGATAATCAGAACTACGCTACCCATGACCTGGAGTTAGCACCAGTGGTCTTCTCCTTGAATATGTGGCGACACTATCATCTAAGCGAACACGTTACGGTCTACTCTAACCACCAGAGTCTCAGATATATTTTCTCTCAGAATGACCTAAACCTGAGACAATGGTGATGTCTTGAGTTCCATTGAAACTATGACATCAATATATTCTATACTCCTGGGAAGGGGAACATTGTTGCAGATGCTCTCAGCAGGAGATAAGGCTTTCAGATGCTTGGAGAGACGATGGAGCAGCTGGCCGCATTGCAGATATCCCTTGTGGATTGGGAAGGAGCAGCCTTTCTGCAGTCTCTTACAGTCACACCTTTACTTCTTTAGAGATTTCGGGAGGTGTAGTGTGGGGATGTTGACTGCGGGGCTCAACGTGCATAGATATCCAAAGGGTAGGCACATGATGGATTTTCTGTAGGTGGGGAGCACTTCATTATATTTAGAGGACATACCATGGTACCAGTTGCATTTTAGGAGGAAGTGTTGAGGGAGTTTTAAAAATCTCCTTTAGCGGTACATCCTGGAGTGGCGAAGATGTATCAGGACCGTTGATGACAACACTAGTTTCCAGGTATGAAGACAGTAGTAGTAGAGTTTGTCTCACGATGCCTCACTTATTAGAAAGTGAAGGCAGTGCACTAGGTTCCAGAAGGATTAGTTCAGCCCTTATAGGTCCCAGTGTGGAAGTGGGACACGATATACATGGATTTCATGACGGGACATCCACGTACAACAAGAGGACACAACTCTATCTGGGTAATTGTTGACCCACTCAACAAGTCAACCCACTTCCTACCGATCAGAGGGAAGGGTTCAGTAGAGAGCTCAGGATGCCTCTATGTTCATGAGATCGTATGGCTTCATGGTGTTCCATCAATGATCATATCCGATCGAGATTCTCGTTTCACTTCCCGGCTATGGAATATGATGGAGGAGGCTTTAAGGATGCATCTTCGATTAAGCACCACCATCCATCCTCAAATGGATGTTCAGACTAAGAGGAACATTTAGAATCTCTAGGACATGCTTCATGCATGCGTCCTTGATATCGGTCGCAGCTGGGAGGATCATTTACCCATGGTGGATTTTTCGTATAACAACAGCTACCATTCCACCATCGGGATGGGACCTTTCAAGGATCTTTATGGCCGACCTTGCAGATCACCTCTGTGATGGACTGACCCAGGGGATTCAACACTTATGGTACTAGAAAAGGTGTAGGCTTCAATGGAAATGGTGTAGATCAATCAGGTGTGGATGAATACTGCACAGAGTAGGCATAAGTCTTATGCCGATAGGTGAAAGAGACCACTGGAGTTCTAGGATGGTGACCACGTCATTCTACGGGTCTCACCTCGATGAGGTCTATGGAGATTTGGCCGAGGCGGAAAGTTATCTCCGTGATTCATCGAAACTTTTCTAGTCCCCAGCAGAGTAGGTGATGTGGATTACATCTTAGCTCTTCCACCTCAGTTGCATCAGGCGCACGATGTCTTCCACGTATCTCAGCTGAGTAGATACGTGCATGTCCCTTCTCACATCCTCGACCATGGGGAGCTGGACATCGATGACAGGGTGACTTTCATGAAGGTCACAGTGGAGATTGAGGATCGATAGGAGCAGGTCCAATGTGGATGGTTGATTCCTCTAGTGCACATTTTCTAGTAGCACAAAAACCTCCAGGAGAGAACATGGGAGCGGGAGGCTCAGATGCGTGCTCAGTACCCCCATTTGTTTCCGTAGTGTGATTTGCAGCATTCGGGGACATAAATCCCTGAGGTGGAGAGAATTTAAAGACCCATAAATTCCATTAAAATTTTTTCTTAAATACATGGGAATTTTACCAGTCCGCTATTTTTTACGGCGCTTGATTCAAAGGCCCGGTGTGCCCGGATTCAATTTCTGAAGTTTTTTTTTGGATGCATTTAGTAAAGGTATGAGATGAATTTTATATCTTTTGAACTAGTGCTTGAAATTGAAATATAAGGGCACCATTGAACTCATAGACCCTTACCGCAGTTGTGTTTTAACAAGAATGGAAGTTAGTTTATGGGGTTTTTAATTACATTAAATAAAAATAAAGGTGTTACATTATTTTTATTTTGGGCCGTTTAATTCTCCAAGGGGAGGTTGGAGGTGTGTCCCACCTGCTCATAACCTCCCTTGGGAGGATATTATTTAGTGGGTCCCACATGAGCTTCTTACCCCCATTAACACCCCATTATTAATTGGACACCTCTCATCATTAATTGGAACTTCTCACCTTTTTGAAATTTTGAATTTGAACCATTCTTTAGCATTAATTAAATGAGTTTCCTCTTTTAACTAAACTCAACTTTGTGTTGTCGTGCCAAAGAATTAATAGAGGTCATCCTTTATAATTTTTTTGTTAGCATAACCTTTTGGAAAATCTTGAGAGAGTAATGATTCATCCCTACAAAGAAGAACCACCAAAGGATGACACACTTCTCCTTCGATCATTGACCATGCCAAAAGAAAAGGAGCTTCCTGCGAAGAACGCCGACGACGCTTCATCCTCAGATGCTTCCTGACGTCTACGAATCAACGTCTGCCCATTTTCTATGACTTCGGCAACATGAATCAAATTGAGGTAGGGGTTCGAGTTTTACTCTTAGTTCTTCATTGTTCAAACTGTGGATTGAGAATTGACTTTTGTTATCATTATAACACGGAGGATGCGGGCTGCACGAACACATCCAGACACCCCCCCTGTTTATCATTTCTTGATGGCAATGGAGGTGGCGCAGTGGCGTGCCGGAGAAACATTCCATGACCAATGGGTCGCGGCGATATGCATGGTGACCGGAAACGAGCCGGTCGCGAGAAGAAACAGTGACAAAAGGGCCGTCAGGTTGCCGGAGGAGCGTGGCGTCGTTGCACCATGTGGAAGATCAGTTTGTGGCCAAGAGGGTTGCGTCAGTGTCGGTGGGTGTGGTACTAGCACACCGCACTGAAGGATGAATCCGTGACCATGAAGGTCATGGAGGTTGGATGATATGCGTGTGGAGCCACGACCAAAGGCCCCGGCGGACGGAGGAGGGTGGCTGGCTGAGCCGACCGTAGGTGGCGCTATACAAGGCGGGACCCGAAGGGTCCCCCACCACTCCAAACCAGTGCTTAGTGCCGGTTCTTTCGGAAGTAGGGGGTGCCCCCCCCCCCCCCCCACCCTTGTGGCGTGGCCGGCCTGGCCCCGCGGCTGGCCGCCAGGCCCTGCGGGCCGACCCACCAGGCCCCGCAGGCCAGCTGGCAGGCTGGACAGCCCACGACCGGGCCTCCCCTAGGTCAGGCCCCCTTCGGCCGGGCCGCCTTAGTTGGGGCCGCCTCGGGCCGGGCCACTTCTTCAGGTCAGGCCATCCCATCGGCTCAGTCCACTTTCTTAGACCAGGTCGGATCTGCGGACCAGGTCGAACTCCGGTATAGACCGAGTCAGACTGGACCCAAATTCGTTAGCCTAGTTTACACATTTTCATCCCTTACAAGGGCTACAGTTGTTAGATTGACAAACCGCCTACGGAGATGGAAGGATTGTAGAAAGACTGTTCTTTTGGCATATCCCATTTGAGGTTTCGATGCAGTTGGAGTACAGACGGGTTGTTTTGAACCTAAAAACCAACCAGGCCCCTGGAACGGAAATGCCAATAACTCTCATATCGGGCATCCAATTGACACGCTGTCTATCGCATTTAGTTCCTTATGATGAGACAGAACTACATGATACATCAACTCAAGACTTCTTGGTAGTTGATGTAACAAATTTTATCTCAAGGAGAAGACCCTCTCGAAATCGAGAATGTTGTGTGCAGAAACCCTCTAGCTGGAAGCGACCGAGATGATAGGATCCTACGTGGACATACTAATGTACCAGGATCCTCTGTGGTTTTGACAGCGATGATACTATACCAGGATCCTCCGTGGGTTTGACGGCGAAGATACTATACCAGGATCCTATGTGGGTTCGACAGTGATGACTTCTATACCGGGATCCTCCATGGGTTCGACAGCGCTGATACTGCTCCCGGATCCTACATGGGTTTGACAGAGGAGATGATTTATAGGCTACATCTAATAATATCTACCCCTTTTCATGAGTTGTATACCTGAGTGAGATGAGTCTTGTCTTTCAGTTGTTATCACCGAGGTGATTGACTTTACATCCTTTGGGGAATGGGTAATGCTTGGGCAGGAGAGTTAGAGCCAGACTGTGATTGGTAACATAGGTATATGTATGGGAATATACCTAAGTAGGGATGGTTGGTACTTCGTGATTGTATCTTACTACCGTGGATTATCCTTAGTGGATTCTGTGAGACCTTCAGGGGTATCGGGGTCCCCTACTGAGTATTGTTATTCTCACCCCTGCATGGCCTTTGCCGGCACCTTATTGTGGTCTGTGCCGATGATGGTCAGCAGTGATCGAGGTAGAGGGTGATAGACGGGAGGCCACTTGGAGCTGGACTAGATGAGATGTACCTCAAGGACAAGTTGTTCGAGATTTGTACCTACCCTTCGAGTAGGATTCATCGGTGGATGATCCGGGAGCTATTTTTACTTTTTAATTGTACTTGTAGTTCAGTTGGGTTTTTATACAATCCCACATACATTCAGTACACCTTTCTTCTATATAATTTTACTTTTTGATTCTATTTCTTTCATTTGGTCTATGTGTGTTATAGGTTTAAAGGCATCACCTTCCCTTTCTTATCTGGGATACGCCTTTGGTGCTAGTCGCTAGCCCCTCGCCTATGGAAGGAGGGCTTGGGGTAGTAACGACATGACCCCCGAGGATGGGTCATGACAAAAGAAGTAGTAAATATATAATTTTTTAGATTCATTTTGACAAATTAAAATATATTAAATACATATGAATAAGAATCCCCTCTAATATATGTATTCTTCTTGCTATGTTCTCTGTGTCCCAGTAGGTGTGGTGATGGTGGGATGATGCTTGGTCTTCCATTGTTTGTGTTGATATCCCACTATTGATATATAATAGTTGGTAATATTTGTAATGTATCTCCTTCTACAAGAAGTCTCTGGATGTCCCACTATTTCTCGCTTCTTCTGGAGTGTTCTTGTCCGTTTCCGCTCCTATCGCTACTCATGGGTCGTCTCTCTCTCCCCCCACATGGAATATTCACCATTCCACTTCCTCTATATTTTTGATTGAATCGTAATCCCTCCAGTAGAATTTTCAACCCTCGACCCATTTAGCATGATTCCCTCTTACCCGATTCAACGAAAAAGAAATGAAAATGATGAAATAGGCAACTTAAAAAAATGTAAAAAAATATAACTTAATTATATTATATAAATATATATTACATATTTATATTAGTCTTAAATAAATATATAAATATATAAGAGTGTTTTTATATTTAAATACATAATATATAAAAATATAAATCTATTAAATTTTTTTGAAATATATACTCTAACAAATATATAAAATTATAATTATTATTAAATAAATATATAAATACATATAAATCATTATTTTTCTGTTTATATTTATTATTATATATATTACTCACTCACCAAACACAATTTTTGATCATTTTCGTGTAGTCTTCCTTGTGAAAAAACCATTATTTTATTTTTCATCTTCATGTTCTGAATACCCAAATCTAATATCATTTTAAGGAAGTCCATAAAAATGATCTTTATAAATGGTTATGTGTATAGGTAAGGGTTTCCTATCACAAATTCCCCACTTTTAAGCATGTTTTTATTTGGGTCATAATTTTATTTATGTGGTTTATATATGATTCCAATTTTAGATTTTTTATCATAGAATTCTGTTATTAATGGTATTTTAAGTCAATTTTAAGTCATATATTTCAATAAGTTATGATTCAGTTTCTACCATACCCATATGTGGTGTTTCTCCACCTCAAATGTTTTTCTATGATACACATGTTATTATCAAAATTTATTTTTTTAGGGATGATACATTTCGATTGACTACATTTTTTCCATTTTACTTTTTAAATTTTTGTGATTTACAAGTATATATTGTAATCATTATCTCATATTATTTTCTTCCATGATTTTCCAAAAATGTTTTAATAATCAATATTTTCCTTGGTGGAAACCCCATATAAGTTTTTAGTAAAGTAATAGTGTGTGGATTTGAATCTATAAATTTACCTGGTAATAATGGAACCCACACATTCTTATGCATACTGCTTCTGTGGTTTGAAATCCTATTATGATGTACAAGAAGATCAAAAACCCACATTTTGGGATCTATTCTCATATAATTCCTGATGTTGATATTTCTAATTTTATTATGGAAGATGTTCTGTTAACTACTAAGGATAGAAACATCTACTTATTGATTCAGTATGATAGAAAACAAAAGTTCTATACATAGTGGATGTTCATTGGAGAAAAAATTTCTAAGTGAAACTGAGACAAGGAGTGTATCCTCTATAGTTTTAAGGGACATGATATCACTAATTGTATAAGGACGAATAGTAATGAGAAAACCCATAATTCTATGGACATCTCTAGGCCCACGTCCAACAATATTGAGGATGAAACTAATCAATATGTTATGCTTCCCACTAGTGATGAAAATACTGGCAAGGATTGAACTATTATGTGCCAACATGAAGGGATTTTTGATGATAGGGAATTTGAGTTGGGTGGGAAATGGTTATGTTTTTTCTCTCCAAACCTAATGAGGATGCTGTGGTGGGATTTATAGGACACTAATAGGGGACTTCCCAAAATCAAGAGGCTGCTTCTATTGACACATTGATTAATAGAACCCCTAAAAATCCTTATAAAGAGGAGTCTATAGTTTAGATTGATCCCATTGATGATAAAAATGTTTTCACAGAGATTTCACTTGACTAACACTCACCTCACACTAAAAATTAGGAATATTTTTGTGGTGTGCAGGATTCTAAATTCACAGTGGTAAACCCTAATAACACTTGCATCCCCTGAAAATTGAGGAATTGCCAATCAAATTCTGTAGTGGTAACACCACTAAACATGTTTATGTTGGCATTATTCAAGACTATTCTGCAAAATAGTCTGATTTCCTAATAATCAGCACCTTGACACTATCACCATGACATAATCTATTGAACAGGTTACCGATGAAAAAGTCTCCCAATTACTGAAACCTATAGGAAAATATCCTATGACCATTATATCTGAGAAATTATCAACTCCTCTATGTCATGATTTTTGGGCTGATGAAGTTGAGGATTGGCCACACCCTATGCAGACTAACAAGGATAACACATTGCATTATGGGAGAACATAGTTGTCAAAAACAGATGCATCCCACAAGATGGGAAGAAGAGTGGTAGAAAGAATAAGGTCAAATTCCATGCTAGGATGGCACATAATGAAGGGAATATGATTACGGTTATAGAGCCTAATGACGAATCTTTAATACTAAAATTTCCAAGGGTTAGGGAACTCCATATTGGTCATAACCCATTGGAATTTTATTATGGTCGGCAAACCAATTATCATTGGAATTGAAAAACCAAATAATATTTTTAAGGAGTGGAATCCTTTTAAGATGAAATCTATGGGATATAATTTTTTGTCTTAGAATGTACACACAGGTGGAATGGATCTCCTTTGAATTCTCCCACCTGAAACTATTCATATTTTCAAATTCTCTTACAAGAATCAAAGTATTACTACTACTCTATATATCTCAGGAAATAATTTACAAGTCACATTTGTGTATTCCACATCATTCAATTTTTAGAGAAGAAACCTAGAGAGTGAACTAGAAGAAATCTCTGGAACTATGACCCAAAAGTGTTTGGTGATGGGTGAATTTAATATTGTTCTTAAACTTGAGGAAACGACTACATCTAACTTCAACAAGATTATAGCATCTGAATTTTCATATTACATTGATCAATGAAATCTGACTAAAGATACAATTGTTGGGGATGATTTCACATGGAGAAGGTTTACATGTAATGGAATAAAGGAAAGAAATACTAAAAGGTGTTTTGTTCAAATTGATAAAAACATAAGTTACACCAATTGTCTTTCTGGACTCCCAATACCCTATCATCACACTGACCAGAACCCAATTGGTGTGTAACTATCCACTATATCTTGGTCAGCCCTTTTTTCCATTTTATTTCAATAATGGTTGTGTATCCCTTTATGGCTGTAGAGAAACTATTATAGAATCATATCGACTTGATGTAATATGGAGCCCACTCCAAAGGATTGTGAAAAAATTAAAGCATAAGAAAAGGCTTCTCAGGGAATGGTGTAATTTTTTTTCAAATCATGATCTATATATTCTAAATGACAAAAAACACCATGAAAGCATCCAAAATAGGGAAAAAATCATGACTCACCATCGAGGGAATTAAACTTTTTACACAAGAATCTTGCTGATATTTTAACCGTTATTTAATGTTGGGTCATGTGTCACATGAATGTCAAATGGTTGAGAGAGGGAGATAGAAAATCAATTTTTTTCCACAGAATACATAGGGAGAAATGATCCAAGATAGGTAACCATTAAATCAACATCAATGCTATGCTCCACACTTCTATAAATGATGTCTCCAAATAAGTGGATGAAATTTTTTATAGAATTTACACAGATTTTGGCATCGATAAAACATCAAAGGTGAATAATAAAATACCCTATTGAAACGATGAATGGAAACACAAATATCTTTATAGAATTCCTGAAAATGATGATATAAGGATATACGTTTTCTCTCTCAATATGTATAGCACTATAGGACTGAATGGTTTCACTAACAAGTTCTTCATCTTCTACTAGGTCATCCAGAAGGAAGATTTGGTCAGTGATATCATGGGTTTTTATCACACTTTTCTACCTTATAGAAGCTACTCAAATTTAATTTCCTTCATCCAAAAGAAATGTAATGAGGATGAAATCCAAAATTTAATGATTGTGGTTTATGGGAAGACAATACCCAAATCTGTTAGAAAAATTATTATATCCAAGTTGGGGGGAATTATTAATATTCATATCACTTCAAATCAATATGGTTTTGTTCCTTGAAGATGCATTGATAATTGTTTATTCGTTGCATCAGAGAGTTTTAACATAATTAGGATTAATGAAAAAGAGGGTAATATTACCCTCAATATTGACATGTCTAAATATTTTGGCACTCTAATGTGGAATTTGTTTCTCACTATCCTCAAGTGGTTTTGGTTTACTAGAAAAGTCAAGAAGATGATAAGTTTCGTTATTTAATTTTCTGATATATCCATCTTGAGTAATGGGATCCCTAGAGGATACTTATACTACATTTGAGGAGGGGGTAACGGAAACCCACTCTCATGGATTCTCTTTATGAATGATGAATACTATCTAATCAGATGCAATAGTGACCTTTCCTGGTTAGTTTGTTCATGAAAATTAATGTTGTTAGGAACATGTTCACCACTACACACCTGGGTTATGCAGATGACACCCTTCTTTTTGGACAAGCATCAAAGAGAACCATTTTGAGCATTTTGAATATTTTCTTCCATTCTGAGGATTTTGCTGGTCTAACCATTAGTTTGGGGATATATTTTATCATATTAAGAGAAGGTATTTCTGATGGAAAACAAAATAGGATGAAAAATAATCTTGGTGTGAGGAAGGGTCACTTCCGTTTAATGACCTCAGTGTCCCCCTAATTTGGGGGAGAGTGAAAAGAATTTTTCTCAGAGGAATTATAAATAGAATATTCAAATGGATACCTAAATGGAACGGGAAGCCATTGTCCTAATATGGGAGAGTCCTCCTTGTCAACTTGGTTATAAACTATTTTTTTCTATTTCTCACAATATAAGTGGCCAAAATGACACTTCATTGAGTAGAAATGTATAATTAGGAATTAATTTAAGATAGGGTTAGTGCATTAATGAAAATTGATCACAATTTCCTAGAAATATTGTATCAACCCCATTGAAATTGGAGGGATCAACATCAATTTCATAGAATTTTCAATAATGGATGGATTAGAAAATTTACATGGAATATGATTACTTTAGATGGCCCTTCTTGTGAATTATTAAAAACCATGATTAAATATAGGATTCTTGATGGCTTTTCTCACTACCTTAGGTCATCTATTTGGCTATAAATTAGATCTTATTTTAATGATATTATGCATAATTTTAAATAGATGGTCAGTAGGAGCTATGATCTTAATTGCGGGAATTCCTACTAGCATGACCAGCCTTTCAAGGATAGGCTAAACTTCCATCCTAAAATGATTCATATTACGATTTATAATTTTATTTCACAATACAGCATTCAAGACATTATTTCCCCACTGATGGTTATCGAAGTGAAAATTTTTTCCACTTTGGACATTGAAACTATTGTGTGGAGGGTTGGATACACTGTGCGACGCACTACAAAAGTGTGTTATAGATTCAAAAACAAGAGTTTCAATAGGATTAACTCGTGGCTTGCCTCTTTCTAGAATAGATTAAATCATAATTTTAATTTCATTCTAATATGGAATATTTGGAGGAACAAGGTTCTAACATAGGGTCAAATGAGATTTGTAGGGAAATTTATTGTCTTAGCCTATCCTATGTTCTTAAGAAATGGTTAAAGTATTTAAAAATTATTCATTGAATATTTATATTTTGGAAATATGAATAAAACATTTTGGGTTAGAAGCATTATAGGAATATCGCTTCAGTTCAACCTTTCACTTCTTTATAGTACCATATGGAGCAAGTAGGTGCATCAATTACTGTAAGAATACAATAATTCTATACTTGCTTCAATATGGAGAGCTCGGAATATGATACTATTTGAGGAGAAGTGTCCCTTAATTCATGATTTAATGTTGTCTATTCATAAAGATGTCCACTCAGCTGCTAGTGTGTTGGTTGGTACTATGCACAATGACATGAGTGACAATCTCAATCATAGGTGCTTGGGAGTTGCAGGTAAGCTAAGGCCACAACTCATTCACAAGTAGGCGAGATTGATACCGAAAATTGGATTGTGGATAAAAGAAAACTTTTATAGAGTGTCCTTGGACATGTCAGGTCCATCATGCTATGAATGTATTTTTTGAACACACCTTTGATTTTTAAAGGATTTTTCTACCATAATGTTTGGATTGGGATATCATATAGGGCATAACTCAAGGAAATGGTGTATGCAATTATGTATATTTTTCATCAAAAGTGGGATGCATTTTGCATTGAATCTGAATCTGAAAATGTTTTCCTGGCCCAGAAGACGATAACCGGGGATGTTCCATAGAATATTTTACCACATTGGGTTGCGTGTCTGGATCACCATACTCAGATTAATTTTCTTGTCTCACAAGAATATAAATAATCTAATCAGGGGGAGGATATGTTGTTGAATAGGGCAGTCCTTGAATAGAGTACAATTTAGGCCTTTGATCCCAATATTACTGCACCACACTAGTGAATGATGACATTCGAAGGGTGGTACACTCACATATCTACAAACTCCCTTGTAATTCTTCACTTTTTATTGTATATTTACTCTTTTAAATGAATTTTTTGGTATAGGGTTCCCTTGGATCCTATATTTTCTTTGTAATTATTATGTTTTTTTTTCATAACTTTTCCTTAGCCTACTACTAATGAAATATATTGAACACATTTACGATATTTAATGGATAACTATGCACCTTAAGATTACCGTATCACTTATATTTCATTTATTTGGGTACCTCATGTTACATTAATGATACCGCGTATCATTAATGTTGATTAAGGGAGGCTGTTATAGACATTTTCATTGTCCGATTGAATGGGGAAGTATTTGATTTTTGTATTTACCATTATATAAATATAAATGTTTTTTGTAAGAGGAAATAATAGTTAATGGTAAGAATGGAATTAATTACACAGATGATATTTGAATTAGACATTATTAGGTGATGTGTGGGGCCTAGAATTATGTTACCCCTCAATGAATTGATATATATCATCGGAACATATATTTTTGGGTATTCCTAATTTTATATCATAATTAAGGAAGTCTTGTAACTATGGAAATGATGGAAGGTTACATGGAACAATTCCTTGATAGTAGGTTTCTAATATACCTCATTAAACATTCAATGTGTATGAGATCATTGATTATTGATAACCATGTTATTATTTTTTTTACATCGATATAGAATGATCACAGTTTCAGTTTATTACGTCTTCATGTTATTCATTTATTATTTCTATATCACTTATTCCATGTCCATGTAATGTATGATTCCATTATCTGGCACACCTTGCTATGCATTTGAGACCACAATTATTTTTTCCCTCTGCTGAAAAACAAAGAGGAGAACTATTGTAATTTTTATGCATATAGTGGAATGGTTACTAATTTTCTTGTACATGGTCAATTTTGAATATACCATTTTTATTCCAATGCATGAATGTACCTAGTATTCCAATAATAATATGTTTTTATATCTAGTGGGAAATGTGGTATTTTATAATAATAATGTAATATATATACTAGATCTTCATTTAGGGAGTTTGGTATGTTACAACCATTTTATGTCTATGTAATAAATGGTCGATCTTAGATTAATGTTTTCAAAGGAGTATCCTATGACTCCTGAAAAACATTTTACCATAACATTCCATTCCATTAAGCAGATTAAAGTGAAATTCCCCATTATCATATCCCATCCAATCATTATTTTCATGAAAATTTACATATTTGAAAAAAAATCCACACGTTTATCACCAAATATAACTACTGATAAATTATTCATTTAATTTCACTAACTTCATAGTTTTTTTATTTATGAGGAATCTATCCCCCGTATAGAAATAAAAGGAATTAAAATATTTTTCCAATAATGAAAACATAATTTAATTAATTTTACTCAAATTTGGAGAAAGGATATTAACCATATCTCCTCGTGATTATGGAGGTGGTTGAACACAAAAGTATACTCTTCTTTTCGAAATGTTGGGGTATCTATAGTATTAGTCATGATATATTTAAAATTTTGATTAGTTCTAACATAATATACATTAATTATACATTTATATGCATATTATTTGGGAAATTTTATATATAATATGAATCTATTCTGGATAAGAGTGATGTACTAGATTCATAATGAGATAAATTTAAAAATTTCACCACAAAATTTAATCATACGATGGTTTAATTTTTTGAAAAATATATTTTAATTTTTTCTTCATAAAATTATTTTGAGAATATAAAATTGTTACTAAGATATATTTTGATCATACACTTCTCAAAGAATATATTTCCTACTTTTTTACTCAATTGGCCTAAAAATTCAACTCATGTAAATATAGAACCACTACTTATGTAATTTTAATCCATGAAATAATTGATGAAATCGAAGTTATAAAAAAGTGAAAATTTATAATACAATTGAATATAAACGTAAAATATAAAACTATGTGTATGTTGGGAAATGTTATTTCCAATTTCAATATTGTAAGATGATCCTCCTTTGGGTTACATTAGAAATGGGCTACCAAACATGTTTCAAAAATAATATATGGGTGAGTAGTATTCAAATAAATAAAGATTATAATTATCCTTACATGTAAGGTATCATGAAATGTTTATTAAAATTATAGTTCCCAAGATTTTTTGCAACCCCAATCGAAGAAGAAACTGGTTTGGAAACATGAAAATGAAATTTATTTAGTAGATCTCTTATGTTTTTATAGAAATAAAATTGTATTTTACTCCTTGAAACACTTCTAAACCTATAATATATTTCATCTCCCCAGTCATGGAAAATTAAAATTACAACCACATAGGATTAATAAATTCCTCTATGGATTTCTAACTGTATCCACAAAAAATAATATCATTCACATAAATAAGAACCATGAATTATTCTTCTTGACATATATTAACATAAATACTATGATCAAAACTACACATTCTGAATTATATCTTAATTTTATTCTATTCTAGATAATAATATGATTATCTTGGTTCTAATTTTACATCATATAATAAATTCTTTAATCTATATATTTTTATTTCATCATTTCTTATTAATAATACGATTGGATCAATAATATAAAGCCCCCCATTGTACAAATAACATAAGAATTCCATTTTTATAAATCTAATTAATCCTGAAAACCCTATAAATCATGCTCCACCTAATTGTTATGATATACTCATATCAATCCACTATTGAAAATATTTCATTAAAAACAACATTTTCATTTTGGTATAATCCATTAAAAACATTTTTCTTTATTTTTAATGAAATTGATTATTTCATCAAATATATTATTAAATATCAAGGATATTATAATAAAAATTTGATATTTAGTTTTTATAACTTGTTCTTAAGTCTTATTCACCTAAATGTATCCAATTAATCTTTCATGAATCTCTATCATTAATTAAATTTAAAAACTTGTTCGAATAAAATTACTTGCCCATTATATATTATAACAATGTGATCTATACTCTGTAACCATATTAATTTTGTGTAGATATATTTACCATTATATTTGGTGGATAGTCATAGATTAAACTATACAATATTTAGTCAGAAAATAATTTCAAATAGTTCCCTCCTTTTATCTGACCATCGAATCCTCATCATTTCGGTATCGTTATCAAAAATTGAAATTTTCACAAATATATCTATCATATTTATATATTTTATTGATTTTATCAATTCTATAATCTATTAAAAAAAATTTCTGAAAAAAATAATATCATTGTTGTAATACGTCATGTTTCTATATACATATTTTTCACAAATAAAATAACTTTTCATTGATATATTTCATTTCAATAATTCAACAATCCTTTCAAACAAAATATACTTAGAATATGTTACATTCCACACTATCATGGAATATGTAGCATGAAACACTAAATTCGCATAAGTTACACACTACAATGTGTTTTTATGAAACATATTTTTATTATAATTATTTTAAGGGGATAATTATAACCTAGATAATAAATATTGTAATATCATTATTAATAAATAATTTTAAAAATATTATTTATAATGTTTTTATATAAATAAATCATATTAAAAATGAAAGATATAATTTCTGGTAAATTCAATATATGTTTAAAAATACTATTTTATCAAATGAATTTGTTTCATATGCTTCTATAAAAAAGAATAAAATTAATTTTAGTCACATTTAGAAACATTATTTTTTGAAATAATATTCTTTTTGAAATTTATAATGTCTAAATTAGATTAGGGGATATTTTTCGGATGTTTTTGAAAACCTTCATTTTTTGGATGAATAGTAAAGAATGCTGAATTTTATTTCAAAACCATGCATTCATCTAATTTATTTATAAGTATAAATTATAAGTATAAATTGTTTTAAACATTAATTAGATTTATGTTTTATCAATTAAATTTATATCAGTCAATGGAACCAATTTGACACTGAACATGGATATAGAAACTTATCTACCTTTTGATCATTTATACTTTAAAGCCCCACAATGTTGTCCCATCAACGAGATTAAATTTAAATTACTTTTTACCCATTGTTTGATAATAATTTGGAAAAATGGATATCATATATGTAATAATAATAATTTATAATTTATAATAAGGTATACTTATTTTTTAAACCAAAAATATTTGTGAAAATAATTTGAATTAATTACAACGATTACGGTAAAATTAAGATTAACAAGGGAATAAACCATAATCATATGAGTCCAAAGTACCAAAAAAACTTGTAAAATTGCAATTTTATGTCAATAATTAGTCTATTTAACATTAATTATTATGTTATTTTTGGTTTTTTATGATTTTTTAGGTATAAATGTGCATACACCTAACTTATTTTCCTAAATATCAAGGTTATCCCCTCCCTTCCCAATAAAATGATAGAAACTCTACCTATTATTAACACATCTAAAACCTATTAGGTTTAGAAAATATCTACCCAATACACTTCCCATCATCCATTATTTCTTCCATGAAGCCTCCCTTTGAGTATAAAACCCTCCAAATAATCCCTTGGTGAAAAAAAGGAGTTACCCAATTAAGTGGTAACACCCTCCCTCAAGATCCATTATTTAATTTTCATTATCAACTCCTTCATGTCTTTTTATTATATTTTTTTTTTAAATATGTTATCCTAAATGTACTGATATGTTTTTATACTATGTGTTCTACCTACACATACACCAAATTCCATTTAATGGGTAATGACCATACTATTTATGTGTTTGGAGAACTACTACCTCATGAAACAATGATGGTTCATTTTCCTTTACCTCCTATCGTGATGGAAATTATAATGGAAACTATATTTATAAATTATATATATGATATATATTATTTATTTAAGCTTATTTAATTATTTTAAAACAAAAATATTTATACTTTCCATTTATTGTAAATATGATAATTTGATTTGAGGAAGTGCAGAGTACGACACCATCAAAGCGATGTGATTTAATCATAGTCCACATGGAATATCATAAGGATGGTTTTAGGGAACCTATATGATACAGATGATTTAATAATACTTCTTGAATATATATATATATATGTCATTTACTTTCTTCCTTTCAGTATGAAAATTGAACAGAAATAACATTCATGCGTATGTACTGACTACCGTCTCTAGGAACAATGTATTACATTTAATAATTATATATTTTATGTATAATTATAATTAATATATAATGAATATGAATGATATTTATATCATTGTTTACCTTCATGAAATAATTATACAATTATAAGAACAAAATATATAACAAATAAATACACATGAAAATAACATCAAGGATATTACCCAAATTGAATCCTTAACATAAATTTTTTAGCAAGAAGGAAATATAAAGTCATAATAAAACCATATAGGATGCTAGATGTCTTAAAATGGTTCTTCAATTAAACTTATATTTATTATAAACGAGTTTCTAATGAGTGTAATGAGAATCAAGACACAATGTTAGGGTATTTTTAGTCTCACTTTTATTTTTATGAGATTTACACCTTCTTCACCACTCATCTCTTTTGTGTAGCCATTATACTACACAGGAATATATTTTATGATTTTTATCCTTAATTTTATGGGTATTTATATTTCCATTTTATGTTCTCTTTTTCTTGGGGTTTTTGTTTCATGATTTACCATGTCACAAAAATAGTTTTGTCTTAATGTTCCTTGATGAGATATATGCCTTGAACATCAAGAAACATGCTTTCAAAAATGTTTTCAAATAATATATTTTATAATAATTTTCAATTGAAGCATTATATAAATATGTTTTTGGTTTTCTAGCTTCCTTTAATAGTTTTCAGAGTATTTTTTTGTAAATATTTTTCCAAATTTTTTCTGTATTCATTTATATGTTTTCAAGGAATATGGTTCCCAAAACATTTTCCAACAATATTTATATGATTTCATAGAAAAAATTTTCCAAAAGGTTTTCAAATAATTATTTATATGTTTTCATGTTTCATTTTTTGAAAATAGTTATCAATAGTTTTTATGTTTATAATATAATTTTTCAATGAATATATTATATTTTCCTAAAGAAATGTTTTCAAAATATCATTCCATGTTATTTTTCATCTATTATGACATTTATTTATGTTACTAATACCCTTATATAAATCATAAAAATGTTCCATTCATATTATTTCTTTAATGTTTTTCATTTTTATGGAATGATCCTCATGACAATCATTTCTATTCCACAGTTTATTTGCTTTTGAAACCTGCTTCTTCTCACAGGTTATGCTTTGATGAAGTGAATATGAAACCCTTCTCTTTTCCATAGGTTATGATGTGATGAAAAGTTATTGGTACCCATTACATTTCATGGTATTATTATAGGATGTTTATGAAACCCAAATCTTGTTATGGGTCATGATATGGTGAATGGTTTATTATCATGTGGGGAATTTATGAATGATTTTATAATGATATATGTGGGACCTATACCTCCCTAAAATACATTGGGTAATGATTTATATATCATGATATAATTATTTGAATCAATTTGAAGGGCCTGATACACTATGGGAAGATGGTTAAATTTGATCCCTTACAAGTAAAGGAATGTGATTGGGGATGTTCATATATCATGCCTGGTAGGTGTAGTCCCCATGAATTTGGAATATAGGGAAACCCAATCCACTATGGGAAAAAGTTCATACTCGATCCCTTATAAGGAATGGACTGTGACTGGAAATGGTGGTGGGTGCCACCCTATAGGTATGGCTCCAATAAATTTCCTTAATAATTTCTACAATTGTATCTTGACTTATAGGGAATGATATAACATATTTATGTATGAAAACATTCTATGTCTTTTTCATATGATATGATTTCATGGCTTATGTTCATTATTTACATATGATTAATTTCTTATAAACCACCATGATTTATTCCACGATTAATGTTTCTAATGTTATCATATGTAGGGTATGATCTTTCAATGTTATGATCACATTCAATACCCATATTCTCATGGTTATGATTCCATGCCTCCATTGTTTACCCTTATCGAGCATCTGAGCTCACCCCTTTTTATGTTTCATTACCTAGGTTATGATGATATGTATTATGTTTTATGAGTCTAAAATGGTTATAGTCTTGAATAAACAAGTTTAAGATAAGGTGGGTCACATATGTACCCGTGTTTATGTTTCCATTCTTTCAAAGGCACTAGTCTTGTGTGGTCTTTGGGCATCTTTTTGAATAATGCTTTAAGTATTCTTCAAAAGTTAGGTAATGTACATGTATGAAAGGGGAGGGCCTCTATAGTTGTAATCATGGAAAATTATTAGATATAATTTGGAATGTAGGATGATGAAACCTTAGTGAGAACCCTAAGGACATGTCTAAGGATAAGTCTAAGGATATGGAAATGTACTAGAAAATGTATTAGAATTTTGGTAAAAGATGGAGTTAGTGGTTTCCTTGAAATGAATCCTTGAATGGATATTATAATCATATGTGACCCTAGTAAACATGTACCTAAGTGTAACAAATATGAATAGGTGTGTTGGGATTGACTCATTTTTAACTAGAACATGAAAATTGGGCTTTCTATATGTCGGGGTAGACACTCATGGGGGATATGCCTTGGGAATTCACCAAACTCATCATGGATCATCATGATGGATTTAAATATATGTTCCCTAGGAATAAACTTGGACAATATTAAGGTTTCATATATTAAATATGGTGTCATAATTTTGACATCATTTAAGTGGGTTTTCATTATTATGTGGTTCCCCACTATGATAATTTTTCTAGTCTATTATTTTTGGTTTTAGTCAATGGACAGAACCTAAAGTAACTGCGTTAGTAGTGATGTTCACAAACAATGGAATTAGTTTTCTTTTAAGAATTAGAATTATATGGTAGATGGAATTGAATCCCTTTCAATGCTCACACAACTTTCTGAATCTATGATTTATTCTAAGAATCCAAATGAGAAAAAGATAATAAAACATTATTTTGAGTCCTTCAGGATGCAATGACCACCTTTTTTCAATGGGTCTTTGGAAAAACTTGTTGCGAAACACTGGATCAATATCACTGAAAAGAGATTCTCTATTATCTAGTGCATGGATCAAGAGAAATGCATTCTATCTATTTATCAGTTAGAAGTTTAAGTAGTCAAGAGATGTAATCTAATAAATAACATGTGTAATTAAGATGAAATTGAATCCTTGTATTGGGATGTGTTCAAGAACTAATTCTTTAATAATAACTTTCCACATGTTATTTGTATGAATATATATAATTAGTCCCCTGATTTGAAGAAAAATGATAATGAATATATTGTTACCGATGAGGAAAATTTCACATGACTTGAAATGTATGCTTCTGGAATTATCATCCTACCCAAAAGTAATGTTGATAGGTCCTTTAGTGGGTTAAAGCCAAGTCTTTGAAGGGTTTTTACCATAATATACTTTGGTTGTTATGGAGATATTTTTTTTTGTGGAATAAAAGTTAAAATGTTGGTTGGAGGTACATAATAATCCAATGGTTTTAATAATAAAGGGGTGTTAGAGGTCAAATAAAAATCATAAAACAATGAATTGAAGAAAATGAGCCTTCCTTTATGCTCTAAATGTTGAAATAATCATAAATGGAATTTTCATATGGGTTCTAAAATGTGTTTTATGTGTGGAAATGATTTCCATTGGGAAATTTATTTCCATTATGATGGGAAAAGTTTGGATGATGAAGAATATTGAGGAAAATATATACAAAATGCACCTCACACACAATAGTTCTTCTAGTGTAAGGAGAATGGGAATTATGCTAACCAATTCCCAAACCCCTGGGATAATGATTATTATCAATGTTAATAACCTCATAAACAAAGGGATAACTCGAACTGTACAATAATCATCCACTCTAGAAGTTATAATGTCTTATTTGATTATATATCTACCAACTCTTTCATATCTAAATTATTTTGTACGGGAATTATGATTCCACCGAAATGACTAGATATGGAATTAGTAGTTAAAACCCCTAATGGAATGGCGATTTAATATCTAGTATATGATTCCTATCCGGTTGATATTTGTTGAGATGGGCTTACTTCGAATCTTGTGATTCATTATTTGGATGAATTTAATGTCATCCTAGTCGTGGACTGAATTTCTCTGCATAATCCCACATCAATATTTCCGGAAGGGATGTTATGTTGGACATTTCGACCCTCCTATGACCATCCATCAATGTGAGGATCAGTATGAACATCCTGTGGATATTACATCCAATATATGGGTATGAATTACCATTCATAAGGGTTGTTTATCTCAAATGGTTGTGGCTAATATTAACATCGATGATATGCCTGTTATCTTAGAATTTTAGGATATCTATCCGGGAGAGATTCATATCCTTCAACAAAAAATGTGATGTTCAGTTCTCAAAAACACTCATACCTAGTTCCCTAAAAAGTTCTAAGACACCCTATATAATCTCACTAATTGAGTTATATTAATTTAATAATCAACTCAAAGAAAACCTTGTTAAGTGATTCATTCAATCGATTGTGTCCCCATGTAGTGAACCTGTTCCTTTTGAGAAAAAAACCATGGATCAATGAGACTCTGAATTTTTTACTAATATTCGAACAAGTTCACAATCATGTACAAGTATCCTCTTCCCAGTATTGACGAAAGGTTTGATCCACTATGTAGATCTCAATAATTTTTGATGAATAACGTTCATTTTGAATATCATCGATTGTTGGTCCAGAAAGAGGATATAACCAAGGCAGATTTATATAAATGGTGTGGACATTATGAATATATATTAATTCATTTTGGTATTTCTAATTCCCATAATATCTTCATGGATTTAATGAATACATACTCAAGGTATTACCTAAATAATTTTGTGGTATTGTTTCAAGATTATATTCTTATATTTTCAAATAGAAAGGAATATAAAGAATACAAATTGAGAATTATACTAAAGACCCAAGGAATGAAAAACTATGTGAAAAAATTACAAAGTGTAAATTTTTTCTTGAAAAGGATTCATTTTTATGTTTCATAATCTCAAGAGATGGTGTATTAGTATATCCATCTAAGAAATAGGCTATTGAATATTGTCCTAGACTAACTACAGCGTGTGAGATCTGTAGATTGCTTGGTTTAGTTGGATATTATCAATGGTTTGTGGAGAATATTTCACAAATATCAAATCCTCTAACCAAGTTAACTCAGAAGGGTGTCATCCTCCAATGGACAGATGAATGTGAGTAAAAAATCAAGAAACAAAAGTGAATTTTTTTAAGGCACATGTTATTACATTATGGGGTAGAGGAGAAAGGTTATTTATATTTATTGATGCATCCAATAAGGGATTAGGATATCTTCATATGCAGAATAAAATCATTATAACTTATGCCTCATGATAGTTGAAGATTCATGAGAAAAATTACCCAACTCATTATTTGAAGTTAGCATCATTAATTTTTTTAGGAAAGATATAAGGGAACTATCATTAGGGAGAAAATTTTGATATATATAGACATATCATAAAGTTTTAAAATATATATTCACATATAAGGAGTTCAACATGAACCAAATAATATTGTTAGATTTTATAAAGGACTATTAATTCTCAATACATTAACATCCTGGGAAAGTGAACAAGGCGCCCGATGCATTGAGTCGAAAGGATCAAGCTTTCTTATCCATGATGAGGATCCCAAATTGTCCAATATTTCTTGATATACAAAGGATTGAGATGGAAATCCTAAAGGTAGGGAAAAAATGTTATCTTTCACAAATTAATGTTAAAATATCTATCCAAATAATTATTATTGGGGAATAGAAGGAAGTTTTATATCTTTAAAAGAATGTTAAAAATTATCTCGAGTTTATCCTCTAATTAGGATGTAATGATGAGGTTTAGGAGACGTATCTCTATTCCTTCCATACCAGATTTGAGGAAAGAGTTATTAGAGGAAGCTCATAGTTATTCATTCTCTATTCATCCTAGAACTAAGAATATGTATAGGGATTTAAATGAATACATCTGGTGTGATTTCATAAATAAAGATATCACAATGTTTGAATCACATTTCTAGGTATGCTACGAAGTTAAGGATTAAATAAAAAAGTCAAAGGGAATGTTGCATCCATTACCCCTTCCAAAACAGATATGGGAGAACATCACTAGGAATTTTTTTCATTAGACTACCCAATCCCACTTATGGGTTTCAATTTTATATGGGTGGTATTTTATCACATTAAAATTTCTTCACATTACATCACTATGAGAGAATAATTTTCATTGGATTGTCTCCCTAGGATATAAATTAATGAAGTCATAAGGTATAAAGGAGTACCATATTATATTATATTAGATAGGGATTTTATGGTTACCTATATGTTCTTGAAAAGTCGTTAGAGACCACTTGAAATATAATTGAGTTTCAGCACTACCTATCATCCTCAGATAGATGAACATTATTAGAAAAAAATTCAAACCCTAGAGTATATATTGAGATCTTGTTATCTATATTTCATAGTTATTTTGGATCAAAACCTTCCTCTAGTTGAGTTTTCATAACACAATATTTTTCACTAAACAATTAAAATGGAACCTTATAAATCCTCTAATAGGGAGAAATGTGGAGCTCCAACATGTTGGGGTGAGGTTAGGGAATGAAAGCTATTGGGACATGAGATTGGTGAAGAACTACTAGAGAAGGTTAAATCCATTCAATAGAATATAAAGGTAGGTCAATGTTAGAATAAAATTCATTCCTATTACCTATGGAAGGATCTATAATTTTATGTTGGTCAAAATTTGTTTCTACGAATGTCTCCTAAAAATAAATTTATGTGTTTCAAGATGAAATGAATACTAATCCCATGGTATATCTGTCACTTATATATTATTGGACATATCAAGAGGGTTTCCTATCTATTGAAAATTCACCCAAATATCTCTCAAGTCTATGATTTGTTCCATGTATCTCTCTTGAGGAGGTAAATACCTGACCCTTAACATGTACTCAACAAAGAGGTCATACTGCAAGGTTATGATCATTCTTCCAATAAACAACCAGTTGAAATTCTGGACCATACAAAGAAGGATATATAAAATAGTACCAATCACCTGATCAATGTTTTGGGAAAACATCACCATTTAGATAAAACTACAAGGGAACTTGAGGATATAATAAAGCAAATGTATCCTCATTTTTTAACTAAATGATTAATTTTTAGTGTAAACCACATTTCAATGGTGGTAGAATATAACCCCCCATTTTTTATTTTGATGTTTTTTTACCATAAATTAAATTTTCATTGATATTTTTCATTTTACTAAGTAAAAAATTCCTTTCACATGGAATTTATTCGATATACATTACACACAACATTGAATTGGTGTACATTACATGGAACCCTGACTTGGTGTACATTACACATAACATTGAGTTTCTATAAAATATTTTTTTGTTATAATTATTTATATGAGATAATAATAACCTATACATTTTGGATAGTTATATGAATAGTAATAAATACTTTTGACATATTTTTTTAATTTTTATATATATATATATAACATATTGATAATGAAAGATATATTTTTTTTGTAAATTCATTATATGTTTAAAAATATTATTTTCTAAAATGAATTTCATTTTTTATCCTTCTTTAAAAAACAATAAAATTAATTTTAGGCACATTTAGAAATATAATATGATAAAAGAGACATAATTTTGGAATTTATAATGTCTAAATTATCTTAGGGTGATTTTTTTTGGCATTTTCTCAGAAACATATTTTTTGATAAACTGTTAAAAATACTGAATTTTAATTCAAGACATCATTTCCATATAATTTATTTTTAAGGATAAATTAAATTTTAAAGTAGTTTTAAAGTTTAACTATATTAAAGATTTGTAAATTAACCCAATATAAGTCATTGGAACAAATTTCACAAAGCAATTAGATGTAAAAATAGAGAAAACCTTTTCTCTTTTTACTTTTAAAACCCATAGTGTTGTCCCATCATATGGATTAAATTTAAATTAATTTTCCCCTTTTTATTATTAGAATTTGGAAAAATGGATTCCATATTTTTAATCAGAATTATTTTTAATTTATAATATGTTCAATTTTTTTTACTAAAATAATTAGTGAATGTAATTAAAATTAATTAAAATGATTAAAGTAAAATTAAGCTTTAAATGGAATAAACCTTAAACATAATTTCCCAAATGACCTAGCCACATGTAAAATAACCATTGGATGGAAATACATCTTACATTAAACTTCTATTTTAAAGTTCTTTTTTTATATGACTTGTTTTCCTTAAAAACGTGGGTACACCTAACTTCTTTTAAAAATTTTCCCCACCCTTCCCTATAAAAGCCCACCAACTCTACCCACTATTCACACATCTAAAAACACTTATGATAACCCATGATCATCCCAATAAACTTCCAAAAATCTCTCTCTTCCTTGTTGAAGCCTTTACATTGGATGAAAACCTTCCATGAAATCTCATGGTGAAAACCAAAAGGAGTTACCCGACTAAGATGTAACACTCTCCCTCAAGCTCCTTTCATTTATTTTAGTTCCCCACTCTTTAAATAATACTTATTAAATTATTTTTTAACAATAATAGTGTACTTATTATATTTCATTTTTTTAATAAGTCTTTGACCAACACATACACACACTCCCATCTAATAGGTAATGAACATACTCCATATGTGTACAATAATGTTTTTCCTCATGAAAAGATGACAGTTCATTTCCCTTTACCTCCTATCATTGTAAGTATTATGGGTGAAACTCTATTTAAATATGATATCTATGATACATATAATTTATTTATGTTTTTTAATTTTTTTACAAAAAATATATTTATACATTCCATTTTGTGTAAACATGATAATTCTGCTTGAGGAAGTGTGGACTACTGCCCCCTCAAAGCGATGGGATTCATTCACACACTAATGGAATGTATCAAGGATGGGTTTTGTGATCTTATATGATATATATGATATAATAATTAAACTATAATAATTATATATATATATATTCTATTTACATTCTTCCATTCAATACGACAATTAAATGGAATCACCATCCATGCATACATACGACCTACCATCTCCATGAATTTTGTATTTCATTTCATACTTCTATGTTATATAGATTATTATAATACACATATATTGAATATACATGATATTTATTTAATGTTTTACATTCTCTAAATCAATAGATAAGTGTAATCACTAATTATAAGAAAAATTAGGACACATGGGAAGAACAAAGCATGTATAACCCAACGTTAAACATTAACATTGAACTGTTAATAAGTGGGTAATAAAAAGTAATTATAAAACCATATATAGTAATATATATAATAATATATTTATTTATAATAAAATTATATTTAATATACAAGAGGTTTGAACAAGTACGATGACAGTTAAGACACAAGGTAATTGTATTTCTAGTCATTTATTAATTTCGATGTGATTTACGCATTATTCAATACTCATATATTTTGTGTGATGATTATAATTCCCATGAATATATTCTAGGATTTTTATCCATAATTGTATAGGTATTGACATATCCATTTTTTGATCCCTCCTCCAAGGGGTTTATGTTTCAAGGGTTACCAAATCCAAAAAGTAGTTTGGTCTCAATTTTCCTTATCCGAGACACATTCCATGAACTTCAAGAACCTTATTTTCAATATTGCTTTCAAAATAGTATCTTTTATTCTCATTTTCTAGGGAAAATTATTTTAATTTTTTTTATGATTTTCAATAATCCTTTAAAATTTTCCAATGTATTTTCAAATAAATAGTTATCAAAATGTTTTTATGCTTTGTTTATATATTTTCTAGGAAAATGGTGTCAAAAATGTTTTTGAACTCTCTTTATATATTTTTAAAATAAAATGTTTTCCATAACATTTTAAAATATTTATTTATTATATGTCACGTTTATTTTCAAGAAAACAGTTTCCAAAATGTTTTATATTTTAAAGATCATTTTCAATGATGAAAAGATATTTCTTCAATAACTATATTCAAAATATCTTTCCAAATTATTTTCCATATTATATGACATCTATTTATGTTACTCGTTACCTTCAAGGACATTATTTAAAGGTTCCATTAATATTCTCTATTGAATGGTTTATATTTAGATGGAATTATTTATATGAAATCTGCATCTCTTCGATGAGTTATATGATTTTTAAACCTACTTATTTTCATGGGATATTGTTTTATGAAATGATTATGAAAACTATCTATTTTCAAATCTTTATGATGTGATGAAATGTTATTTTTAAAAATTTAATTTCATGTGATTATGATATAATGTCTATAAAACCCATCTCTTTTTTGGGTCATGATATGATGAAAGTTTTATTATATCATAGAATAATTATGGATGATTTTGTTATGAGATGGATGGGACCTATATCTCCAAGAAATGTATTGCGTAATGATTTATATATAATTTTATAATTATGTGAGTCATGTCAACAATATTGATCTACTATGTGAATATGGGGAAACCTGATCCCTTACAAGGAATGGACTGTGACTAGGGATGGTGGTGTGTCTCACCCAGTAGGTGTACTCCCCATTAAGTGGGAATATGGGGAAACCTAATCCATTATGGGTAGATTGGGAGAC
Organism: Viscum album; assembly: GCA_963277665.1. Lineage (NCBI taxonomy): Eukaryota > Viridiplantae > Streptophyta > Magnoliopsida > Santalales > Viscaceae > Viscum > Viscum album. Next base: position 2,109,062,781 of record OY728119.1, on the reverse strand, counting down.
CTGATCCCTAATAAGGAAAGAACTATGAGTGGGGATGGTGGTGTGTCAAACCCAGTAGACTTTGATCCCATGATGTTATTTGATAAGTTCTTGCAATGCGTCTTGACTTCTAGGGTCTGATATCACATGTTTAATTATACCACAATTCCGTGTCTTATTCCACTGATATAATTTCCTAGATTATGTTATTTATTTCCATATGATTTTTATCTTATGAAATTCTAAGATTTATACCATGATTCATTTTATGATCTTATGATATGTTGGGTATGATCTTATAATGTTATGATCATGTTCGCATACCACAATTCTCATGTTTATGCTTACATGTCCCACTTTTTAATCCTTACAGAGCATTTGAGATAACCCCTTCTTGTGTTTATTTCCCTAGATTATTAAGATATGTATTATGTTTTATGTGCGTATGATGTTTGGTAATCGTGAATGTCCTATTGGGAGATAATTTAGCTCTCTAATGTACTGTTATTTATGTTTCCGTGTTTCTATAGGCACTAGAGTAGTATGTTCTTTGTGCATCTGTTTTTTAATGTTTTATGAATTATATTAAAGTTATTTAATGTAAATGTATGAAAATTCATGGTCATTATAATTACACTCTATAATCATATTCACCCTTTTTGTCAGATGTATAGGTTATAAATGTTTTTTGCGTAGTACAAAAATACTTTATCTTTTGTATCCTCATTTGTTAATTGATTCCAATATTTCATCTAGAATTTTAAATTGATTCTATATAATAAAAAATGTTTCAATGACTATTTACATTCATACCCTATTTAATATGGGGTCTTTTTTCTCCATGGTTTAGTTATTCCACTTTTTTAGTATACCATCATCAAACTTTTCTTATTCCCATAGTGTCAAGTTGATCCACTCACAATAATTTGTGTCTTCTCCATATTTCTCACCATCAAATTTCTTTATTAAACCACACAATTCTTTTAAATATTTCTCACTGATGATACCTTGAGTCTAATTTGATACAACTAAATGTTATCCCTAACCTCTACACATCCCTGCATCAATATAACAAAGTATATTCTTCTATAATCATTTAAAAAATAGATGAAATACATCTCTATACATAAGTCATGTTGATTCATTGGACCACAAACATATATTTGAACAAGATCAATCAAACTAGATTCATTTTAATCTTTTAAAAAAATTCATTCTATCTTTCCCAATATTCATGATTCACACTTCTTATCATAAACCATATTCATATATTGAATTTTTGGTAATGAATTTTTCGTAAATAAGTTAACTATGATTTGGTAGAGAATATATCCCCTCCTCCAGTTCTAAAATTTGTTTTTCTCTTCAAATTTTTTGGTGTCAATTATATTTAATATCTATATGGTATTTATTACAATGTTCCCTCAAAAAATCCTAATTGAGTATATGGACATGAATTTGATTAATGACATGTGTTGTGTAAATGTGTTGTGTAAATTATCCCTCGTGCTGAGATTGAAGATTCTGGCACCAGTGTGTAATCGTCGAATCCTCTCCCGTAAGAGTCTCTAGACGTAATGATCGAGCTAACGGCTCCACCGGAATCTTTATGCTCAGCACGAGGACAGTGGTAATAAAATAATGACTTGCACTTGTGATTAAAAGTATTTCATAAAAGGTGGAGTAGGCATAGATAATACCTTGAACCATATCAAGTGTGCCGTGGTCGTAGGCCTTGAATTCCTGGAGATGAGCCTGCCCTTGTCCGCTAGCTCCCTATGGTCGGGGTGGACCTCCTACTGGGGATGGTAGGACCTCAAAACGGAGTCCACCACCTATTGTTAGGCCATCTCCTATGCCACATCTGCCTTCTCCCGGTGGACCACCATGGTTGAACCTCTGCCTCTTCTTGGGGGGACCCTCTACTGTCTGTTTCTCATCTTCATGGCGGGTCGGGCAGTCATGAGCCTTGTGACCCTGCCCGTCACATGCATAGCACTGCCTGCTCCTCGTATGGCTAGCTCTGTCTCGTGTGCCTCGCACAACCCAACCTATATCCTAGGGTTTCCCACCTGATGGTCTGGTCTTCCTGGACCTGTGTGAAATCTTTCTACTACCGGCTGGAGAAGACTCTGCTATGTGTCGTCCAGTGGTGGGCCTCGCTGCTGGTGACTGCTCAGAAAAGAAAACTCTCCACAAGAAGGGATCTCTCCAGCACCCCGTCTTGCGTTGGGATGTTGAGGGAGATCATCGAAGCCCTTATCTCATGCCTGAGTCCCTACTCGAAGGTCCGATCCCTGAATAATAGGACCTGTACCATATCTGTGGAGTAGCGCAAGAGGAGGGTGAACCTCGCTAAGGAGATATAGGTCCCACCCATCTCACAATGATACCATTCTTATGCATGCCACAAAATCATAAACCATACATCATATCATAACCCATGTAATAAAAATGGGATTCTTAAACATCGTGACATCATAAAACAATTCATATAAGATAAAGGAATTCATAAAAATAATTACATCACAACATAATCAAATCAATGTAATAATAGGGATAGAAATAGAACCCTATATTATCTTAGATGGAAAATAATTTTGATAAAACACTTGAACTCCATTCTTGAGGAAAATATCATTTCTACTTCAAAAACGTTTTCCCTTCTTAACATGTCATACAATTTTAAACTAAAAGAAGTTGATTAAAAATAAACTTTAAAACTTTTAAGGGAAGATTCTTGGAAATAATGTTTTAAAAATCCATTCATGCCGTAGAAGTTAAAAAAAACATTCTTTCCGTACTTTTTTCGGAAAAGTCAAAAAGTACCTCGTATGAAAAACGACAAAAGATTCCTTTCATATCTTTTACTAAAAACCCACAGAAGGGTAAAATTGGATATTAAAAATTGTAGGTGGATGGAAACAATATTTCATATTGAGGAAACATGGATGTGGATGATAAAATAGACCCCAGTAAATTCTGAAGTATAAACTATCTCAGATAAAAATTGAGATTTGTGAGATTTTCCCTTACCTTAGGTCTGATTTGCTTTGTAAGTGTCTGAACCTCCTGTATAATGATTTAAATAATGTTATTGACTTATTCCAGAATCATACTTATTTTTATGATATCATATATGGTCATATTATTAGCTTCTTATTAGTAATATTTCATTACTACTTGTTATTCGGGTGTTTATTACTTTTTGTTCTTATGCGTGTTTTGTCGAATAAATTCTTATTTTTCTTTTTAGGTTATAGATACCTTATTTCCATAATGGTATTAATGTAATATATATCATATTCATTCATTAAATTCATTTATATAATCATTATGCAATGAAGATCATGTATAACAAGTCGCATCACATTGTGGAGACGGTATTCCGTACGTACGCACGAGCGATGATATCATTCCCATGATCGTGGAATTGTATTAGAGTGTATATATACTATTTTAGAATCAATATCACTTTAAAATAATCATATATAGTTATTATTTACACCATTATACCCATCCAAGTAAGGTGGTGGTGGAAAATAGATTACACCACAACGTGGGGATGATATTCCGTACGTACGCACGCGCGGTGATTTCATTTTCAGTAGGATGGATAGATGGAGAAATAGGGTTGTTTAATACTTATAATGACATATCAGTATATGAGTGATGCTGATGTTATTACTTCATAATGAAACAACTAAATAAGAAGAAGTGGAAGAAGAAATAAAGATGAAAGAATCGGTAACGGACATTACCTCTTCTTTGAAGTGCTTCTTTGAGACGTCCTTTTAGGGCACTAAAATTGGTCTTTGAAGAGGACCATGACCTCTAGGATGTTTCTAGGGAAGTGGGGAGGAGATTTTTCCAGGGGTTGGCTATAAATACCCGCAATTATTTCATACATAATCTTGAATTTAATCAAGAAAACACTTCATTTTACATTGATGATATTTTCAAGTTTAGAGATTTAGATAATTAAGACAAAACATTCATAACATTACACATTGTTACATAGTGGATACCATAAAATCAGTTTCCATTTTCCTCAGAATATAAAACATTAAAACATAAAACAAGACTCCTTGACAATTCTTCAACATTTAACATGTCTTCCTTCCTTGTATTACTCATCATTAACCTGTGAAAAATCATTTAAAAACATGGGATGATCACAAAAGCTCAGTAAGGTATGAAAAAGATGGAAAAATCACATTAGTCCATGAACACGCATGACGTATGAAAACATTTTCAAAAGACATGCTTTCCACCCATAAAATATTACTTAGCGTAACATGAGATTTACACAAGATCCACACAAACATAATTATAATCATAGAGGTATATTGGGGCATTACTTACATAATCTTGTAACCATCTTGGCTACCTTAAAATTTGTAACCCTCACGGCTACCTTACTTTGTGTAACCATCACAGTTACACTTGGAGTAACCATACGGCCAACCTCCAACTTACTCTTACCCAATGCATTGGAGGGAAATATAGGTCCAAACCTTCATCATAAACAATTCCCAATAACCTAAACATAATCATACAACATAAACAATAGCATAAAAACATTGCCTTTGAATCTTATAAAACAGAATTTTAAAAGATGATTTTAGAAGAAAAGTCCCTTATAAACATCATATACTTGAAGTGAGGATTAATAGAGTGGATTTAATATGTATATACTCTGTAAATACACATAATGAAACATAATATAAACAAAACCCATCACACAAACAATTTAAATAGCACATAAATTATAAAGTAGAATGTTAACCCAATGAATGGAAATCGGGTTAAGAATTCCCTTACCTTGGGCTTGCCTTACTTCAAAATTGTTTAAACCTCCGGTATAATGGTTAAAAGAGTGTTATTAGTATTTTACAGAAACATGTTCATGTTTATAACATCTTATATGGTCATTTCATAACCTCATTTCACCCCTTAATTGTTAGTATTTTGTTCCTTGCATTATTTTGGGTGAGTTCTTTTGTGATTTTTACGATCGGTTCATGATGAATCGTTCTTGTTGATTGGAAGTGAAACTCCAGAATTGGAATGGAGTAGTATTTACATATTTCCAGTAACATAAATTATACCATTTATCACTTTGGTGCTTTATATGATGATGATTTATAAGTTAAAACATTAATTATGTTCGTTTAGGTCATTTAAGTGGTTCTTTGATAATTACAACTTCATTTAGTCTTATAAATTTGAATCATGAGTACAAAAGAATTCCAGAACCTTATATGAGTCATAAAACATTTATTATAACCTTGTTCAACCATATAAATGGTTTCATGACCAGACTTGAAATAATTAATGGAAATTGAAAATACATCATCCACGATATCGGTAATTCGACACAAATGGACAATGTTTTTTGATTCTTTAAATAAGTGAGAGAGGAGAGGAATAATGATTTGTAATTTTCCATAAACATGACAACATCCAGAATATACATGATTCTAGAGATTTCATGCCTCTTGGATAAGAGAGGGTTAAGAAAGAAGAGAAAGGAATCATGAAATAAAGAAAACATGAGAAATTTCTTACGAAAATTCGGCAGCCTAACGGCGTCTCTTAAAATTTCATAAAAACAAGATTGATGAGAGGAATGGAATATATCATCAATCATAAAAAATTTGGACAGTAAGGGGAAATATTTAATGAAATATCCCAACAAAATATAAAGGAAAAGGAAGAGAATAACATAAAATGGAAGAAAAGAATGAAAATGAAAGAGGATGTTTACCTCTTGATCTCTTCTCCTTGAGATCCTTATTAAGGGCTTTGATTTTGGTCTTTTGGTGAGACCATCAGCTCTAGGAAGTGGGGAAGAAGATTGGGGAGGGCATTTGGCAGAAATTAGACAATGCTCAAGGCTTGAGAGGTGTGGGAGGAAGAGGGGAGTGAGGGTGGTATTTATAGTGGAGGAGGGGAGGTATTTTAGATTATTTTAATTATTATTATAATATTTTTATCAAGACTGTGAATAATCTCAAATCAAGTGGCCCTAAATAGTGATAATATCATGTGATTTCGAAGAAAGTGGCCTTGCATCACTTATTATGTCATAAATAGTGCATATTTACTAATAAATTGATTATACGGTATTTTATCGTATTTCACTATTCACTGAAAATTCAAGAGTTTCAGCAAAATACCAAAAATTTACCCCTACCATTTTTTGACATGTAGAATTAAAAAGTGAAATCCATTTTTCAAAAATAATTTTCTAAATATTATTAATTTAATTTTTAAATAAGGTCACAGTTAATTCAAAAAATAACAATATTGAAGTGCAATTAGTTTTATGTGACATTGGAAAATTCATTAAGATCCCATTATCCTACTGCCATGGGAAAATAAAATAATAATATTATTTACTATTCATGAGGTCATATCACTATTCATATTACTATTCATAAGGGCATGTTACTATTCACCAAAAAAACAAGTTTGTTCCATTAGACTCTAAATAACATACTGAACACAATTGTAGATGACAGTTTCGTGAAATTCAAAACATAGAAGAAATAAAATTATGTTTAAAGGATACTTATAAATATATACCTTAAACAAAATTTCAAGCATTTTCAATTTATTTTTAGAAAACATTGGGATGTTACAATATCCCCACCTTCTTGAAATTGCGTCCTCGCAATTTTATTTACTTATTAAACAAGTGAGGGTACCTTGATCAAGGTGTCAACTCGGTTTCATCGTCATCTTGTTCACGTAGGTAGAAGTCCCATGCATTACAACAATGATTTAGAGATCCTTCAAAATCATTTGCTTCCTCCATCCAAATACACCTCGTACAACATGGGTCATATGGGTGTTCACAGAAAAACAGTTTTGGAAAATAATCATGTATGACATATAATTCCAAAACATCTGATAAAACATGATTTCTATAAAATAGTCGGACCGAAATTGAGTTGAAACTTTCTATTATTGGTCCTTTTAAAATAACATAAGTATGTGATGTGAGACTATATTTTAAAATCAAATATAAATAGGTTGCACAAGGGTCTCCTTCCTCAGCACCATTTTTAAAATCATAATATTCTTCAAATTCTTGTGATAAGGTAAAATATTTGAAAATACCTTGATAATATTTACCTTTCTTGAAATTATGTGAATATTGTGAAAATATTATTTGTCTAAAAACAACCCATGATCCACGATGATAACGAGGTATTGAGGAGGTGTTTGATATCTCAAAAAACTGATTGCAAGTGAGTTTTATGCTAGAAAAAGTTTCACAATCATCCGAATATGACTTTGCAATAATTATTGCAAGCCTGTCATCAGGAAGAGATAGGAATGTCGTTTGAGATCCTTATACTTCCATTCGTAACCGACTTTACTTCACCTAAAAAAAATTATAAAACAAGGATTTAACTGAAATAATAGATATAGGGACTAATCACGTTTCTCACAAGAACTCCTAATCCCTAAAGTTGTCTAAACCGACCTCTGATACCAACTATAAAGACCCGCACTTATTTCTTACATAATCTTGAATTTAATCAAGAAAACACTTAATTTTACATTGAGGATCTTTTCAAGTTTATAGATTTAGATAATTAATACAAAACATTCATAACATTACACATTGTTACATAGTGGATACCATAAAATCAGTTTCCATTTTCCTCAGAATATAAAACATTAAAACATAAAACAAGACTCCTTGACAATTATTCAAAATTTAACATGTCTTCCTTCATTGTATTACTCATCATTAACCTGTGAAAAATCATTTAAAAACTTGGGATGGGCACAAAAGCTCAGTAAGGTATGAAAAAGAAGGAAAAATCACATTAGTCCATGAATACGCATGACGTATGAAAACATTTTCAAAAGACATGCTTTCCACCCATAAAATCTTACTTAGAGTAACATGATATTTACACAAGATCCAAAAAAACATAATTATAATCATAGATGTATATTGGGGCATTACTTACATAATCCTGTAACCATCTTGGCTACCTTAAAATTTGTAACCCTCACGGCTACCTTACTTTGTGTAACCATCACAGTTACACTTGGAGTAACCATACGGCCGACCTCCAACTTACTCTTACCCAATGCATTGGAGGGAAATATAGGTCCCACCCTTCATCATAAACAATGCCCAATAACCAAAACATAATCATACAACATAAACAATAGCATAAAAACATTGCCTTTGAATCTTATAAAACAGAATTTTAAAAGAGGATTTTAGAAGAAAAGTACCTTATAAACATCATATACTTGAAGTGAGGCTTAATAGAGTCGATGTAATATGTATATAATCTGTAAATAAACATAATTAAACATAATATAAACAAAACCCATCACACAAACAATTTAAATAGCACAAAAATTATAAAGTAGAATGTTAACCCAATGAATGGAAATCGGGTTAAGAATTCCCTTACCTTGGGCTTGCCTTACTTCAAAATTGTTTAAACCTCATGTATAATGGTTAAAAGAGTGTTATTAGTATTTTACAGAAACATTTTCATGTTTATAACATCTTATATGGTCATTTCATAACCTCATTTCACCCCTTAATTGTTAGTATTTTGTTCCTTGCATTATTTTGGGTGAGTTCTTTTGTGATTTTTACGATCGGTTCATGATGAATCGTTCTTGTTGATTGGAAGTGAAACTCCAGAATTGGAATGGAGCAGTATTTACATATTTCCAGTACCATAAATTATACCATTTATCACTTTGGTTCTTTATATGATGATGATTTATAAGTTAAAACATTAATTATGTTCGTTTAGGTCATTTAAGTGGTTCTTTGATAATTACAACTTCATTTAGTCTTATAAATTTTAATCATTAGTACAGAAGAATTCCAGAACCTTATATGAGTCATAAAACATATATTATAACCTGGTTCAACCATATAAATGGTTTCATGACCAGACTTGAAATAATTAATGGAAATTGAAAATACATCGTCCACGATATCAGTAATTCGACACAAATGGACAATGTTTTTTGATTCTTTAAATAAGTGAGATAGGAGAGGAATAATGATTTGTAATTTTCCATAAACATGACAACATCCAGAATATACATGATTCTGGATATTTCATTCCTCTTGGATAAGAGAGGGTGAAGAAAGAAGAGAAAGGAATCATGAAATAAAGAAAACATGAGAAATTTCTTACGAAAATTCGGCAGCCTAACGGCGTCTCTTAAAATTTCATAAAAACAAGATTGATGAGAAGAATGGAATATATCATCAATCATAAAAAATTTGGACAGTAAGGGGAAATATTTAATGAAATATCCCAACAAAATATAAAGGAAAAGGAAGAGAATAACATAAAATGGAAGAAAAGAATGAAAATGAAAGAGGATGTTTACCTCTTGATCTCTTCTCCTTGAGATCCTTCTTAAGGGCTTTGATTTTGGTCTTTTGGTGAGACCAGCAGCTCTAGGACGTGGGGAAGAAGATTTGGGAGGGAATTTGGCAGAAATTAGACAATGCTCAAGGCTTGAGAGGTGTGGGAGGAAGAGGGGAGTGAGGGTGGTATTTATAGTGGAGGAGGGGAGGTATTTTAGATTATTTAAATTATTATTATAATATTTTTATCAAGACTATGAATAATCTCAAATCAAGTGGCCCTAAATAGGGATAATATCATGTTATTTCGAAGCAAGTGTCCTTGAATCACTTATGATGTCATAAATAGTGCATATTTACTAATAAATTGATTATACGGTATTTTCGTATTTCACTATTCACTGAAAATTCAAGAGTTTCAGAAAAATACCAAAAATTTACCCCTACCATTTTTCGACGTGTAGAATTCAAAAGTGAAATCCATTTTTCAAAAATAATTTTCTAAATATTATTAATTTAATTTTTAAATAAGGTCACAGTTAATTCTAAAAATAACAATATTGAAGTGCAATTAGTTTTATGTGACATTGGAAAATTAATTAAGATCCCATTATCCTATTGCCATGGGAAAATCAAATAATAATATTATTTACTATTCATGAAGTCATATCACTATTCATATTACTATTCTTAAGGGCATGTTACTATTCACCAAAAAAACAAGTTTGTTCCATCAGACTCTAAATAACATACTGAACACAATTGTAGATGAAAGTTTCTTGAAATTCAAAACATAGAAGAAATAAAATTATGTTTAAAGGATACTTATAAATATATACCTTAAACAAAATTTCAAGAATTTTCAATTTATTTTTAGAAATCCTTGGGATGTTACATTGGCCGAGCTTGAAGGCTCAATGTGGTGTGAGGAAGAGAGGGAGGAGGTGCCCTTTTATAAGGGAGGAGAGGGGCACCTTTGGAATAACTAAAAATATTATTTTATTATAAAGTCAAATTCGGTATATTAATAGATCCAAATTGATATATTTCTAAGATAAGATGGGTATGGGTCGAAATCCTCTCATCCAATAGAATTTAGACAAGTTTAGGTATCAATTTTAACCTTATCATTTAGATTTAACTTTAAGTTAGATAATTTAACTTTTACCATGTCTTCTTGTTTTCTTACACTATAAGGTTAATAAACTTACTATATCAAGCCAAACGAACCCCAAGTTGTTTATTATTAATATATATAACCTTATATAAGTAATTTTTCCGAACTTTAGATTTTTATGAATAAAATAACAATTAATAATATAATATTTGTTTTAAAAACTATTTTATGTCAATTTTGACACTATTTAGTAATTGATTTTTGTGAAAATCATAACAGAATTATTAGTTCGAACAAAGTTAATTAAATCAATATTAACATGTCATATTAACCTAGAAAATTATTTTAATTCATAACAAGTCTCAAATTACATTTATTTAGGAATTTATAACATCAATTATGTCAATATTTCATTAATAAGATAATTACTGCATCATCATTGTATCATAAATAAATTAAATTATTTTAAGTCTAAAAATTACAAAAAAAATACAATTATGTTGGAAATATTTTTAGATTTCTAATTAATATTTATAGTCGAATTTATCTTTTGTATAACCCCATATTAAACATGATTTACTTATTAAACGTTGATTTTAACTATTTTAACCCTTCATTAAATAAATTAATAATAAATGTCCTAATCTAATCCAAGTGGGCCTAAATGGTCATATTTTATTCCTAAGGTTGTTTTTGGTCGAATTACACTTATCCAATAGAATTAGGACATGTTTTAGGGTAATATAAATAACAATTTCACCCTTAATTACCCTATTTACTTTTAACAGTGGTAAAAAAAAGTAAAAAGTTACTATTCACCAAAAATTATTTTCATCTTATTGAACCACATTTTAGTCCTTGATATTAACCATGTCTCTCGGATTTTCGAAATTCTACTCACAAAAGCGGTAAAATTATGTTTTATGAAAAATTCAGTTTTTTTAACTACCACTTAGTGGTTTCACTATTCATCAAAAATTGAATGTTTTCAGAAAAATACCAAAATTTCACCCTAAGATATTTTCGATATTCCGAATCCAAAAATGAAGTCTATTTTGAAAAATAAAATTTATAAAATTTCAAAAAGTGGTTATTACTATTCATAACCGCTAGTTTTAATAATATTTTAATAACATATCATTGTTTAGTGAAACTCGGTATTGCGTACAACACAAGCTATCGAGGAAGGCCACGATTTCATGTAAAGAAAGCCAATCTAGTGTTGTGTGTAGTGAAAGATTCCTTTGATGATTTAAAAACAGAATATTTCTCATAAAATTCTCGGGTGTTACTGTAAAGACCCGCAAATTTCAAGGAAATTTTTTTTCTTAATTTTCTTTGGAATTTTACAAGAGCGCAGCTTCAGACGGCACCTGATTTCGAGGCCCGGTGTGCCCGAAATCAATTTCCGAAGTTTGGCTTGGGTACGTTCAGTGAACGGACGAGCGGGTTTTTCTATCTTTTGAACCGGTGCCCGGAATCGAATTCTGAGGGCACCGATGAAATCGCAGCGCCGGTATTTGCTTAGAAACGCCTCTTCCGGAGTTGCGTTTGCTCAACCGTGGTTTTTAAAATTTTGGGCTTTAAGTCGGAAATAAAATAAAGGTTGTGCGACAACTTTATTTTATTTCACTTAAGCCGCTTGGAAGTCACTTGAAAGCCACTTGAGCTGAGTTAAAGCGGATAGGGTTCTATCCGGAAATATCCTACCCTCTTGGTAGGATATTTGTGCGGTGGGGCCCGCACGAGCTCCGCCGTTTCTTTCGCTAAGTAACGCACCCGCGAAAACCCGTCAAGTAACTGAAAAGTCAACCGACGCGTTTTCCTTAATTCTTAACAGACCATTTAATTGGGCGGTTTATTTCGTGAATTAAATGGGCTGTTTCATTCGTTGAATTAATTCAACGAATTTAATGGGTCGTTACTTACGCGTTTGCGTTCGTTGGCAAATTAATAAAATAGACAAACTTGTCTATTTTGGAGGATTGCTATCGTTGTGCGAATTCTCTGAGTCTCCACCCTCCTCGCGAAGAACGCGAAGAACGCGAAGAACGCCGGCGACCGGAATTCGACGACGCACACCGTGATCTGCGACGTCGACGAGCTCTACCCGCGACGTTCTTTGGCGACGCCTCTTCTTCCGCGGCCGATCCTCGTTCGGCAACTAAGGTGAGGAACGGATCGTTTAATTCTCCCTTTTTATTTCAATGACAACGGATTTAATTAATTAAATCCGTTTGTTCTAGATCCGGAGATCGTCGGCGCGACGTTTTTCCCGCGGTGCGACGAACGTCTCTTCGGCGACGACGCGACGATCCCCTCCTTCCGCGACGAGCGATTCCGCGACGACCTCACGTCTGACGGCGACATCGAGGTAGGGATTTATTTTTCTTGGTGATTCGTTCCCGTGATCTAATTCTTTTTAATTAAAGAACCAAACTTGAACAATTTTATTTTTGGATAAAATTGTGGCTGCCTTAATCCCTCCCGATGATTATATGACTAACGCGGAGGGTGCGGATCTAACGAACAAGACCCGGCAACCCTCCGCCGATCTTTTTGTTGTGCGGATTTGGCGGACGACGACGAACCGTGCGGCAGGGGCGATCCGTTGATCCCGCAGTGAAGATCGGCCCCCGGGAGGAGCTATGGCGCAGACGGGAGGCAAAACGGGCCACCGGAGCAATTCCGGCGGCCCGCGGAAGGCGGTGGCGCCGGCGACCGGAGGCGGCGGCGCCCGGCGCGCCGCCGGAGGAATCCGCCGCGGCTCGGCCGCGGCAGCGGCGAACCGCCGGACAGCGTCCGCGGTCCGGCCACCCAGCCCGCGCGGGCCGCATTCCTCCAAGCCGCGGGTCAAACCCGCCGCGGTTTTCTTCGGCGGCTCGGCCAAAGCCGAGCCGGCCGGTCCGGTCGGCCGGGCCGCGCCAAGGCCGGGTCGTGTCGACCCGGTTCGGGTCGACCCGGTTCGGCCGACCCAGGGGTGGTTCGGGCCGGGTCGCCCCGGGCCCAGAACCCCCGTTTTCGGGCCCTCTTCGGTCTTTTGCCCGTATCTTGGGCCTGGGACCTCCGATTGACGAACCGTCAGCGGCTACGCGATCCTTGGATCGATACGGTCGTTTCGGTATATTACACTCAAGGTTTCGGAAGACTTTGGGTACGGCCGGGTTGGTTCGTACACGAAACCAACCGGGCCCTCGGAGCGGAAACGCTCATAACTTGAGCTACGGACGTCCGATCGACGTACCGTCAGCTGTGGTAGTTTCCTCTAAGTGAGACGGAACTTTTGGCATACTCCTCCCGAGGATCGGACACAGGCGGAGTACGGTCGGGTTGGTTTTGCCCTAAAAACTAACCGGGCCCCTGGGACGAAAATGCCAATAACTCTCAGACCGGGCGTCCGATTGACGCGCCGTCTGTTGCGTTGAGATCCTGTTGTCGATACGGAACTTTTGGATACATCAACTTCGGACTACGTGTCAGTTGATGTATCAGCCTCTCGGCTCGTGGAGCGGACCCTCCTAAACGAGCTCGCTGTGTGCGGGAACCCTAGTGCTGGCTGTGACTTCGACGACAGAGCAGAGATCCTCCGTGGACTGCGACGACGATAGAGCAGAGATCCTTCGTGGACTGCGGCGACGACTGTGCATAGATCCTCAGTGGACTGCGTCGACTACTGCACTCAGCGATCCTACGTGGATCAGTGCTACAGGTCCTGTGTGGGCCCGATCCTGTGTGGGTCCTAACTACCGGTTCTGTGTGAGCCACTGCCTACAGGTTCTGTGTGAGCCCGATCCTGTGTGGGTCTTTTGCGGGGGTTAGTACCTATCGATCCTTCGTGGGTCCGACGACTTAGATGGATCAGTGATCATCTTTGACGTCATCTGAAAAAGTATACCTGGTTGAGCTGAATCTTATGTTACTCTCCTTTGTGGAATGTGTTGAACTATCCTATGTGGATTTACTGTTTACTCTCCTTTGTGGATTTGAGTCTTGCTTTCCTGTGTGGATTGAGTTGTTCTTGAGCTCGTGAGTAGAGCTAGAAGTGGGGACTTAGGTATATGTATGGGCATATACCTAAGTCGAGTCAGATGTTACTTCGTGCTTGCACCTTCCTTTTTGTGCTATATCCTTTGTGGATTTCGGGAGACCTTCGGGGGTCTCGGGGTCCTTACTGAGTAGCTTATACTCACCCCTGCACGGGCTATGCCCGCACCTTGTTGTGTTGGATGCAGACGACAGACAGCGCTGATCACGGTTGGGGCGTGGAGCAGGACGGTACCTGGAGGTGGACCACTGGGCGGGACGTGCTCGGAGCGGACGTGGGACCCGAGGAGCCTGGAGGCTATCTGTACCCACCCTTCAGGTGGGATTGCCAGTGGACGACACGAGGCCGCCGTCTTTTCTTCAGTTGCTGTTCTTTTCCTTTTCAGTTGTACTTTCAGTTGGGCTTGTATTCCGGCCCCCTTTACTTTTCTGCACTTTGTAGTTACTTTCCGCTTGCTGACTCTGTGGTGGTTGTTACTTATAAAGGCAATGCCTTCCCTGTTTACCGGGATTTTACGCCTTGGTGCTAGTCGCCAGCCCCTGGCCTATGGAAGGCGGGCTTGGGGTAGTCACGGCACGGGCCCCGAGGTCAGGTCGTGACAAATTGGTATCAGAGGGGTCGGTTCTACCGCAGACTCTGATCGTCTTTTCTTCCTATATGAAGCAATAGTGTTTAGTGTATTGAGTGTGGTTATCAGTTCAGGGAGCCCAGTGTTGGTGTGGCGGCCGACGTATCCGTACACCAGGACCCTGACTCCTGATTTCCGACTTAATGCATGAAAACATTGATTGCGTGTGTGTTTCAAGTTTTCTTTGTGATTACTTGTGTCAGCTCACCGGGTATACTGATCTGCTTCATGAAAGTCTCAAGTTTTCCTTGTGATTACTTATGCCAGCTCACCAGGTATACTGTTCTGATTGTGGTGCTCTTGTTCTCCTTTTCAGGATGGCCCCGCGACGACAGCCATCTAGGGTTCCGAGTGTAGGGCGCGACGGCAGCCCACCGAGCGACGAGGCCTCGGTGCAGGGCCCTTTTCCAGCAGTGGCACCGGCGGTAGCTTTACCCGCCGAGCCACCGATGCTACCAGTGCCAGACGCTGACGATGCACGTCGCCTCAGGGAACTGCATGAGTTTCAGAGCCAGCGACTACCCAGGTTTCGCGGTGAGGCGGACCCCCAGGCCGCCGAGGACTGGCTAGAGGTGGTGGTACGGATCTTTAGGCTAGTGGGGACACCAGCGGATCTCATGGTGATTCTCGCGGCGAGCCTCCTGCAGGTGGCGGCAGGACGATGGTGGAGCTTGATGCTCCAGGTTCACGATGAGGCATCCTTGCTCTGGACGGACTTCGAGAGCCTCTTCCGCTCTGAGTTCGTCCCGGCCACCCTCCGAGCGGTGCGCATCCAGGAGCTTCTCCAGCTGCGCCAGGGCAGCATGACGGTCGCTCAGTACGCGGCGAGGTTCACTGACCTATCTCACTACTCGACCGACATGGTATGGGACCCCTTCTTCCGGGCCCGGACCTTCGAGCAGGGCTTGCGGCAGGAGATTCGGGCGTCGCTGATCTCCCTCAGCATTCCGACCCAGGCGGGAGTACTGGAGCGAGCCCTCCTGATCGAGAGCTTCCTGGCAGAGCCTTCTTTAGCGACGAGACCTAGAAAAGGGCGGCAGGTAGCTGAGTCTTCGGCAGCAGGTAGCCGACGGATGACTCTCGGGTCCAGGCAGACCAGACCCCCACGCAGACGGCCTCAGGACACCGGCTCAGCAGTGCGGGGCACACAGCGGAGTGCCAGCCTTCCGAGAGGCAGGCAGTGCTACTCCTGCGGCGGGCAGGGTCACATGGCTCGTGACTGCCCGACTCGCCGATCAGAGGAGCAGCAGACGGTGGAGGGGCCACCCAGGCAGAGGCAGAGGGTCGACCGTGGCGGTCCGCAGGGAGGAGGCGGACGAGGCAGAGGAGCTGGCCGAGCAGCGGGTGGTGGGCGACGCTTCCAGGCTCTACCCCCACCACCACCAGGAGGGCCACCTCGACCACAGGGAGCTGGCGGGCAGGGATAGGCCCAGCTCCAGGCAGTGGAGGCCTACGACCCCGACATGCCAGAGATGATTCGAGGTACGATCTGTGTCTATTCCACCCTTGCTGCAGCACTTATAGACACAGGAGCGAGTCACTCTTTCATAGCCTCTGCCCTTGTTCGGAGCTCGGAGATTCCGACTGATCCGTTGGCTCGATCCTTACAGCTAGAGACTCCTACGGGAGCAGACTCGATGATTACGCACTGGTGCCGGTAGTGTGAGCTTACTCTAGGAGGCGAGAGCTTCGGCTGGGATCTCCTTGTAGCGGTGTCGAGGCCTTACGACGTCATCTTGGGCATGGATTGGCTATCCACGGTTCATGCCCAGATCGACTGTTTTAGGCGCAAGGTGCGATGTGTTCGCACCGACGGGAGCAGGTTTACCTTCACCGGCGAGAAGGGAACCTTTGCAGCACAGGATGGACTTCCGCGGAGGAGAGTGTAGCCCATCTCTCATCAGTTGGCTAGCCTCATCCTAGGAGCAGTGGACGTGCGGAGTCCAGTTTTTCCTGCAGTGGTGGACCAGTACGTGGACGTCTTTCCCGACGACGTTCCAGGGCTACCTCCTCGTAGAGAGGTAGACTTTTACATCGACTTGTACCCCGGGACAGCCCTGATATCTACTCCAGCATACCGGATGGCCCCCGCCGAGCTTCGAGAGTTGCGGGTACAGTTGGAGGACTTGCAGAGCAAGGGGTTTATCCGACCCAGTGTTTCACCCTGGGCTTCCCCGATATTGTTCGCCAAGAAGGCGGACGGGAGCTTGCGACTGTGTGTCGACTATCGTCACCTGAACCAGGTGACAGTGAGGAACAAGTATCCGCTGCCACGGATTGATGACCTCTTCGATCAGCTCAAGGGAGCGCGGTGGTTCTCGAAGATAGACCTCCGGTCAGGCTATCATCAGCTCAGAGTTCGAGACGAGGACGTGCAGAAGACGGCCTTCAGATGTCGGTATGGCCATTATGAGTTCTTGGTTATGCCGTTCGGCGTAACCAATGCTCCAGCAGTGTTCATGAGCCTCATGAACAGGATCTTCCAGCCATACCTCGACCGATTTGTCATGGTCTTCATTGACGACATTTTGGTATACTCGACGACTGAGGAGGAGCATGCCTACCACCTGCGAGTTGTGCTAGACACACTCCGAGAGCACCAGCTTTTTGGAAAGCTCTCAAAATGCCAGTTCTGGTTACGTGAGGTCCACTTCTTGGGGCACATCATCTCTGAGGCGGGAGTTGCAGTGGATCCCGCGAAGATCGAGGCAGTGCTAGCTTGGGAGCCACCCAGGAGCGTGACGGAGGTGCGGAGCTTCTTGGGCCTAGCCGGATACTATCGGAGATTTGTGCCAGACTTCTCCAGAGTTGCGGCACCACTCTCAGCCTTGACAAATAAGGGGAAACCCTTTGTGTGGTCAGACAGATGTCAGCAGAGCTTCCAGGAGCTGAGACAGAGATTGACCAGCGCACCTATCTTGAGGTTGCCTGAGGAGGGAGTTGGATACGTAGTTTACTGCGACGCATCAGGGACTGGACTCGGGTGCGTCCTGATGCAGGAGCGGGCCGTGATCGCCTACGGATCACGTCAGTTGAGGCCGCATGAGCAGAACTACGCCACTCATGACCTGGAGTTAGCAGCAGGGGTCTTCGCTCTGAAGACTTGGCGGCACTATCTGATGGGCGAGCGCTTCATAGTCTTTTCTGACCACCAGAGTCTTAGGTATATCTTCTCTCAGAAGGACCTGAACCTGAGACAGCGGAGATGGCTTGAGTTCCTCCAGGACTATGACTTTGAGATAGTCTATACTCCTGGGAAGGGGAACGTGGTAGCCGATTCCCTCAGCAGGAGGACGGGCATTCAGCTACTTGAGGAGGCGACAGAGAAGCTAGCCTCCTTACAGTTATCCTTCGTTGATAGAGACGGAGCAGCCTTTCTTCAGTCTCTCACAGTCTCTCCTCCACTTCTACAGCAGGTCAGAGAGGCTCAGCGTGGGGACGCTGACTGTGAGACCCGGCGTGCACTGATATCCTCAGGTCAGGCGCCTGATGGTTTCTCCCTTGGAGCAGAGCACGACATCCTTTTCAGAGGACGTACCTTCGTACCAATCGCTTTACGAGAGGAGGTGCTGAGAGAGTTTCACACTTCTCCCTTGGCGGTGCATCCCGGAGTGGCGAAGATGTACCAGGATCTCAGGCGACAGCACTGGTGGCCGGGCATGAAGAAAGCTGTGGCAGAATTCGTTTCACGATGCCTCACCTGCCAGCAGGTGAAGGCAGAGCATCAGGTACCAGCAGGCTTGGTACAGCCCTTGGAGGTCCCGGAGTGGAAGCGGGACGGCATATCTATGGACTTCGTGACTGGACTTCCACGCACTTCCAGAGGTCACGACTCCATTTGGGTGATTGTCGACCGACTCACCAAGTTGGCACACTTCTTACCCATCAGGGAGCAGGGCTCAGTGGAGAGCTTGGGACGTCTTTACGTCCAGGAGATCGTACGGCTTCACGGTGTGCCATCGTCTATCGTCTCCGATCGAGATGCTCGTTTCACTTCCCGGCTTTGGAAGGGGTTGCAGGAGGCGTTCGGGACGCGACTCCATCTGAGCACAGCCTTCCACCCTCAGACGGATGGTCAGACTGAGAGGACCATACAGACACTCGAGGACATGCTCCGTGCATGTGTTCTCGACTTTGGTCGTAGCTGGGAGGACCACCTACCCTTGGTGGAGTTCGCGTACAACAACAGCTACCACTCCACCATCGGGATGGCACCATACAAGGCGTTGTACGGCAGACCCTACAGATCACCGTTGTGCTGGACAGACCCTGGGGAGTCAGCACTCGTGGGACCATAGATGGTCCGAGCCACGACAGAGAAGGTCCAGATCATCCAGGAGAGGATGAGGACAGCTCAGAGCCGGCAGAAGTCATATGCTGACAGGAGGCAGAGGCCACTAGAGTTCGAGGATGGCGACCACATCTTTTTGCGTGTCTCACCTCGACGTGGTTTACGGAGATTTGGCCGAGGCGGCAAGTTGTCTCCACGCTTCATCGGGCCTTTCCAGGTCCTCAGCAGGATAGGAGAGGTGGCTTATCGCCTGGCTCTACCACCTCAGTTGCACCGGGTGCACGACGTCTTCCACGTGTCTCAGCTGAGGAGATACGTGCACGACCCAACGCACATCATCGACTTTGGGGAGCTGGATGTGGACGATGGGGTGAATTTTGCGGAGGTCCCAGTGGAGGTTGAGGATCGACAGGAGTGGGTCCTACGTGGGCGGTTGATTCCTCTTGTGCGCGTCAGATGGAAGCACGGGAACCTCTAGGAGAGCACTTGGGAGCGGGAGGCTCAGATGCGTGCTCAGTACCCCCATTTGTTCCCCTAGTTTTTGATGTATCTTTACGGGGACGTAAAGCCCTGAGGTGGGAGTAATGTAAAGACCCGCAAATTTCAAGGAAATTTTTTTTCTTAATTTTCTTTGGAATTTTACAAGAGCGCAGCTTCAGACGGCACCTGATTCCGAGGCCCGGTGTGCCCGGAATCAATTTCCGAAGTTTGGCTCGGGTACGTTCAGTGAACGGACGAGCGGGTTTTTCTATCTTTTGAACCGGTGCCCGGAATCGAATTCTGAGGGCACCGATGAAATCGCAGCGCCGGTATTTGCTTAGAAACGCCTCTTCCGGAGTTGCGTTTGCTCAACCGTGGTTTTTAAAATTTTGGGCTTTAAGTCGGAAATAAAATAAAGGTTGTGCGACAACTTTATTTTATTTCACTTAAGCCGCTTGGAAGTCACTTGAAAGCCACTTGAGCTGAGTTAAAGCGGATAGGGTGCTATCCGGAAATATCCTACCCTCTTGGTAGGATATTTGTGCGGTGGGGCCCGCACGAGCTCCGCCGTTTCTTTCGCTAAGTAACGCACCCGCGAAAACCCGTCAAGTAACTAAAAAGTCAACCGACGCGTTTTCCTTAATTCTTAACAGACCATTTAATTGGGCGGTTTATTTCGTGAATTAAATGGGCTGTTTCATTCGTTGAATTAATTCAACGAATTTAATGGGTCGTTACTTACGCGTTTGCGTTCGTTGGCAAATTAATAAAATAGACAAACTTGTCTATTTTGGAGGATTGCTATCGTTGTGCGAATTCTCTGAGCCTCCACTCTCCTCGCGAAGAACGCGAAGAACGCGAAGAACTCCGGCAACCGGAATTCGACGACGCACACCGTGATCTGCGACGTCGACGAGCTCTACCCGCGACGTTCTTCGGCGACGCCTCTTCTTCCGCGGCCGATCCTCGTTCGGCAACTAAGGTGAGGAACGGATCGTTTAATTCTCCCTTTTTATTTCAATGACAACGGATTTAATTAATTAAATCCGTTTGTTCTAGATCCGGAGATCGTCGGCGCGACGTTTTTCCCGCGGTGCGACGAACGTCTCTTCCGCGACGACGCGACGATCCCCTCCTTCCGCGACGAGCGATTCCGCGACGACCTCACGTCCGACGGCGACATCGAGGTAGGGATTTATTTTTCTTGGTGATTCGTTCCCGTGATCTAATTCTTTTTAATTAAAGAACCAAACTTGAACAATTTTATTTTTGGATAAAATTGTGGCTGCCTTAAACCCTCCCGATGATTATATGACTAACGCGGAGGGTGCGGATCTAACGAACAAGACCCGGCAACCCTCCGCCGATCTTTTTGTTGTGCGGATTTGGCGGACAATGACGAACCGTGCGGCAGGGGCGATCCGTTGATCCCGCAGTGAAGATCGGCCCCCGGGAGGAGCTATGGCGCAGACGGGAGGCAAAACGGGCCACCGGAGAAATTCCGGCGGCCCGCGGAAGGCGGCGGCGGCGCGTGTCACCGGCGCGGCGGCGCCGGCGACCGGAGGCGGCGGCGCCCGGCGCGCCGCCGGAGGAATCCGCCGCGGCGGCGGCGAACCGCCGGACCGCGTCCGCGGTCCGGCCACCCAGCACGCGGCCCGCGCGGGCTGCGTTCCTCCAAGCCGCGGGTCAAACCCGCGGCGGTTTTCTTCGGCCGCTCGGCCGAAGCCGAGCCGGCCGGGTCGCCCCGGGCCCAGAACCCCCGTTTTCGGGCCCTCTTCGGTCTTTTGCCCGTATCCTGGGCCTCAGACCTCCGATTGATGAACCGTCAGCGGCTACGCGATCCTTGGATCGATACGGGCGTTTCGGTATATTACACTCAAGGTTTCGGAAGACTTTGGGTTCGTCCGGGTTGGTTCGTACACGAAACCAACCGGGCCCTCGGAGCGGAAACGCTCATAACTTGAGCTACGGACGTCCGATCGACGTACCGTCAGCTGTGGTAGTTTCCTCTAAGTGAGACGGAACTTTTGGCATACTCCTCCCGAGGATCGGACACAGGCGGAGTACGGTCGGGTTGGTTTTGCCCTAAAAACTAACCGGGCCCCTGGGACGAAAATGCCAATAACTCTCAGACCGGGCGTCCGATTGACGCGCCGTCTGTTGCGTTGAGATCCTGTTGTCGATACGGAACTTTTGGATACATCAACTTCGGACTACGTGTCAGTTGATGTATCAGCCTCTCGGCTCGTGGAGCGGACCCTCCTAAACGAGCTCGCTGTGTGCGGGAACCCTAGTGTTGGCTGTGACTTCGACGACAGAGCAGAGATCCTCCGTGGACTGCGACGACGACAGAGCAGAGATCCTTCGTGGACTGCGGCGACGACTGTGCAGAGATCCTCAGTGGACTGCGTCGACTACTGCACTCAGCGATCCTATGTGGATTAGTGCTACAGGTCCTGTGTGGACCCGATCCTGTGTGGGTCCTTACTACCGGTTCTGTGTGAGCCACTGCCTACAGGTTCTGTGTGAGCCCGATCCTGTGTGGGTCTTTTGCGGGGGTTAGTACCTATCGATCCTTCGTGGGTCCGACGAATTAGATGGATCAGTGATCATCTTTGACGTCATCTGAAAAAGTATACCTGGTTGAGCTGAATCTTATGTTACTCTCCTTTGTGGAATGTGTTGAACTATCCTATGTGGATTTACTGTTTACTCTCCTTTGTGGATTTGAGTCTTGCTTTCCTGTGTGGATTGAGTTGTTCTTGAGATCGTGAGCAGAGCTAGAAGTGGGGACTTAGGTATATGTATGGGCATATACCTAAGTCGAGTCAGATGTTACTTCGTGATTGCACCTTCCTTTTTGTGCTATATCCTTTGTGGATTTCGGGAGACCTTCGGGGGTCTCGGGGTCCTTACTGAGTAGCTTATACTCACCCCTGCACGGGCTATGCCCGCACCTTGTTGTGTTGGATGCAGACGACGGACAGCGCTGATCACGATTGGGGCGTGGAGCAGGACGGTACCTGGAGGTGGACCACTGGGCGGGACGTGCTCGGAGCGGACGTGGGACCCAAGGAGCCTGGAGGCTATCTGTATCCACCCTTCAGGTGGGATTGCCAGTGGACGACACGAGGCCGCCATCTTTTCTTCAGTTGCTGTTCTTTTCCTTTTCAGTTGTACTTTCAGTTGGGCTTGTATTCCGGCCCCCTTTACTTTTCTGCACTTTGTAGTTACTTTCCGCTTGTTGACTCTGTGGTGGTTGTTACTTATAAAGGCAATGCCTTCCCTGTTTACCGGGATTTTACGCCTTGGTGCTAGTCTCCAGCCCCTGGCCTATGGAAGGCGGGCTTGGGGTAGTCACGGCACGGGCCCCGAGGTCGGGTCGTGACAGTTACAGGTGCCCTGTGGGGCCCAACCTAGAAATCAATGGGGGGGGGGGTTACACCCCCCCCCCCCCCTCGTCTTCAGCAATGGCCATTGCGTGGCGTAGACCCAGTCATCGCGGGACCCTTTAGGTCCCGCCTGTAGCGCACCCACCCACGATGGCACCACACCCGCTCGTCCGACCATCGTGGCCTGTGTGGCCTTGGCTCCTTCCTCTGGCATGGGGCAACGACACCTCGCCCCTCCTGCACCGGCGCGACCCGATTCTCCATGTGGCGTAACGGCGCCGCACCCCTCTGGCTTCCCTAGCACCGTCAGCTTCCTCCATGGCCATGTCATTTTCGGTCGCCATGTGTCCTGCTGCGGCACATCGGCCATGACCTATTCCTCCAGCAGCGTCGTTTCTCCACCACCTTCATCAATGAACGAGAACCAACGAAGGGGTTTTAGGCCATGTTTGTTCTTCCCGCACCCTCCATGTTAGGGTGATAGCAAACAACTATTATCAAAGTTTAAAAACGATGAAGAACGGAGATCTAAATAAAAAAAATGACCCCTACCACTTTTTGTTGATTGCTGACGTTGAGAATAGGGTTTGTAGATGACGAAGTCCAAGACAACGTCATCAGCGTTCTTCATGGGTGATAGTTTCGTTCCTCGATCGAAGGTTCTTTGATGGAGGATAGAACATCGAGGAAGAAGAGATCCTCGTTGGAAATCCATATTCGACCAAATCTCCAACCTCAAAGAGAAAAACAATCCTCCATGAAAGAGGAAAATCCCACATTTAATATGAGTATAACAACCAATTAATGTTGGCTCACTAATTTAGAGTTGCAAGAGTTACACCTCATTAAATGAGTTGTTTCAAAATTGGGCGGTCCCCACCTAGAGATTTAAAATAAAATAAAACATGTTAATTTTATTTACTCTTCATTCTCCCATGAAATGATTGGAATTAAACTTCCATTCTTGGTAGAATGCAGATGTGGTGGAGGTCTCACTAAGAAATCACCGATGTTGCGAGTTCAACGGCGCCCTCGGATTTCAATTCCAAGAACCGGTTCAAAATTTACCAAAATCCACTCAAAAGATTACTGAACGCACCTGGTAACTTTGGAAAAACATTCCAGGCACTCCGGGCTTCAGAATCACATGCCGTCAGAAACTGCGGACTTAGAACAATTCCATATAATTACGAAAATTACATGGGATTTTTCGGTTCTTTACAGAAACAACCATAAATATTAGATAATAATGAGAAATAATTTGATTCATGTTATAAAATTTGAACATCCCCAAATAGCATAAGAAGAAAAAAAATAGCATTATGGTAGAATAAAAAACAAAGGTAACATACACAAATACACTAACTGAACTGAAGAAACCAAAATTGATCCACGGATGACTCTACTACTAGAGAACTATAAGAAAAAACTGTCATCAACCAGAATATATAACTTAGATTCTCTACTAATAATATATGATGTCTTTTATTTTACTATATCTTGATAAATATCATTTATATACACACTATGTTTCATATAGAGTGGGTGAGTATATCATATCAGTATGATATCTACTAGAGGATTCGTACACACACCACAAAGACAAGATCATATTTGTTAGAATTGAATATAAAATATGAGTGATGCATTTTGTAATAGATAATCTAATCAATCCATTTATGTAACTCACACCGAAATGAATTTTAATTTAAATTCTAATGTTTCCATAAAACCACCAATACTTGGTATGAACTCAAAAAACCAATTCATGAATCATAGAACATTCCTCTCTATTGAGAGGAATCACATTATTTTTATAAAATTCATCACATGGTGGAGTAAAATATTCTTTATAACATATATATTTGGATATAAAACTATCTTTAAACCCAAGACAGACACATACAATGCATTATGAAAGCACATAAAATCAATAAACCTAGAATGAAAAATTCATTATGAAATCCATGCTAACATTCATAATAACCTTTTTAATAGAATTCATTAATTCAAGATACATTTTAAATGAAATGTTCACATACAAAAATATATAATTTAACAAAATCATTCCTACAATTCATCTATCATATTATGGATGATTCTTATAAACATTGTTTACAATGTTGTAAAGAAAGTGGCCTTCCAAAACCAATTTTCCCTAGAATATATTATTCCAAAAAAATATTTTGATTTTGGAAAATCCAATACTTGTTGTTATTAAAAGAGTATAGTGGAAGAGAAAACACCTACATGAATACATTATCTATGAATAACCACATTTTAATTTCATCGAACAAGATTATTCTTCTACTTACATTGGCCACAAGAAAACCCTAATGTAATTCTGGATCACCAAATATCATTCCCCAATGCTTAGACTCAAGAACTACAGGGAAATGTTTAATGTACCTCAATAAATATCTAGGGGTTCCCTATAAAATGAGTAGAGGAAAAATAATTAAAGAAAATCAAAGGGGTAACTATAATTAATAAAGTAGTTGTACATGGTAGTTTCATGAAATGATGAAGGGAATCGCAATAGAAAACATTGATATGGCCAAAAAAATTTAAAATCAAGTCCCCTTAAACATATATTCCTTAAACACCATTTACGGTATGAATCTAACTCAGGTCATCAATAAAACATCTTGATGTAAACTGAATCATGCAACCATATTCGAGTTCTAGTTTGATTCCCTCCTCTAAACACATAAAATGAACAAACCCAACACATCGTAACATAAAATTCATTATAAAACCGATATATCCCCAAAAAAATCTATATACCATGTGTAGTGAACATCTTCTAAGATAAATAGGGGAATAATTTAGTTGCATTCAAGTAATAAATGTGTGATGAGACACCATAGGTTATTCATAAATTGATTAGAAGTATGCATTTAATATGGATATAAATAATCTAAATATCATATGGGAAAATCTTAAAGAGAGGAGATAAATGAAAAAAAACTCAAAATAGTTGATAAATTTCATAAATCAATTACAAAATTACTAAATGAATCTATCATAGAATAGGCATAGGGATTCAGGTTTATATTTTTAAAAAATGGTTGTTAAAGATGGAAAATTAAATTATCTTATAATAGGTACATTGATTTCTCACTAAATGATTGATAATAAATTATTTTATTTCATATAGTCAACCACTTATATATCATAAATGATTGAAAATAAAATCCAATCATCCCTTGAATATTATGTAATGAATTAAAAGTTTGAACACTAAGTAGTCTTTTGATTTCAATAAATATGGAACTAGAAGTTCAAAATATGATGCATGTGGGTTTTTTAGTTTCAATTTTATCTAATATACTCATGGTGTATTTTTATATATTATTGTGGATATATTAGAATAATGTTAAAATTAGTGAATTGGATATGTAATTACATGTCTCTATAGGGGATATTTCATTAAGTAAATCTTGTATGACACCACCACTTGTATATCATCTTAATGTTATATATATAGAAGAAATGGAAAAAATGAAGTTAGACACTAAAATGTAGTAAGAAATTCCACATAGGTTTATCACACACATGGGAGGCCTTATCTTATGGTATCTGTACACACGAACCAACAATCATCTCCATAAATTAGTAGATTGATAAAAGTTAGACACTAAAATGTAGTAATAAATCTATCCCAAAATAGATTTTAGTAAAAGTAATGAAAAAACCAAAGGGAAAAATATATGTTCACCGTGAACATAAAAAAATATTACAAGAATAAAAGGAGGGGATCATTATCTAATTCCACTGGTGGAAATCTCCTTGGACAAGCTTGGGTAGACACCTTGTTCTGTCTAGATAACTATGCTCTACCTACCTCAGGACCCCCTATGACTCTATCAAAAGGCCCATGTTTTCCCAAGACACAACACGTGAGGGAAAATACGATGAAGGGGTAAGTATTACAATACCTAGTGGGAACCCCAATCCCCTAAATTAAAGAAAAAACTAGAAGTTATTAGTCTGCTCAACCCTACCAAATTAATCAAAATGAGGGGGAAACTACATATGAATATTCTCATTTACACACGAATATTCAGCCCCTAACATAGTGTGTTACAACCAAAGGATGAGAATACACCACATTCAAGCTCAAAAACACCATGAAATACATATCTTAGAATCCAACTCTCATGAGGTTTTTGAACTCATAGCCAACAACAAGGTTCTATTTGAGGAACTAAGTTAACACTCATCTTGGGGAACCGAATCCATGAGCATATCCATCCAAGATGATATTCATACAATAAATATACTCCATTAGAAATAAATCTTCCCTTATGGGTGGTATATATGAGAGAATCAACACCATCCAGAAACAAAAATCCAAGGTAAAATCCCTTCCATCCCAAGTGACATTCATATGAGAGAACACACTCACCGGATCTCACCACAAAGAAAGACACACTGGATCCTAGTGGATCTCGATAATCATATTGGGGATATCACCCATATATAATGGGGATAATTATAACCCAAAATGAATTAAAAATGGTCTCTTCACTCAGAAAGTATATCACTCCCAGAACCACTAATGGAAAATTTAAACCCAATCAGTAATACTAAATACCAAACCTCCTCAGATAAGGGATCACTCCCAAGACTGTAAAGGGACACCATAAACCCAATCAGTTAACAAAATGATCTCTCAGAATGGGGAACACATCCAGTACCATTAGAGTCCACATGAACACAAATGTTACATCTTAGAGACATTATTTCCCAGATATGGGATTTCTTCATATGTAGAGTTTGTCAAGATAATTCCAAAAACCCCACCTGGTATAGTTTATGATGCAGAGGATCTTATAAGGGATAATTCCACAAAACCTACATAAATTTTCTAATAAGTAAGTGATCATATAAAATAAAATGACACAACCCTACTAATACCTCCATCTATGTAGGTGGTCATATGTAAAACGATGCCACAAAACCTAATGGTATATCCTTATAGACATGATATTTTACCCAATATAGGGATATTCATGATGATACTAAGAAAATTATCTAGGGAAAAATGATATGATATTGGATCTCACTCCAGCCTCCCATGAGGGATAAAAAGACTCTATCTATGTGCATCTTATCAATGTTATCACAATCCTATGCAGAGGATATAATACCACAATGTAGAATCATAGGAATTGACCAAGGGACTAAATGAAATATTTATGGTCTAAACATCTGTATCCTTAGAAACCCACAACATCACCTTGCATCATAAAACAATGTCCAAAATTATGGTCATCATCTTGATCTATGTGAAAAACTACTCAGGATAAGAAACTCATGTGCATGATTTTGATACTTCACGAAGTATATACACAAGGGGAATACTTCCAAGAAGGTGTAAACGACATTTATGGGGGTCCACATGAGGTGTGACCCCTCCTCAACACATTTCCATGTCATTTCTCACATGCCTTGGCCATCCTTATGACACACAAGGTGTATACCCTAGGTATAGGTCATGTCTCGACCACCAGACCACTTCTTGTTGGATCTTGATTTGGTATGTTCACATCACTATATGTGCTTGTACTCTACCCATGTACTTTCACATGACCATGTCTCTTGAAATGGATTCTCTGGCCATGCCATTTAGCCACATGACCTAGGGTCACTATACGATGTATAACCATGGTATATTGAAGTCCATGGAGACTCATCTCTTAACTTCAAATTTATTAAAATAAGCATTACTAGTATTATAGGTAAAAATCCCAGTCACTACATCCTCCCCACATTAGGTCTTTTCTCCCTTGAAAATATAAAACCTAGGATGGAGGATAAAACCTGATCTATCAACTAGAAATCTTATGCCAATGTGCTAAAGAAGGGGTTCTCGTGATGCCTCCAAGAATTCACTCCTGGGAGCCACACTACCGAACCACACCCAACATACTTAGATGAGGTATACATCATGCTATAAGGAAGGCACATGTATCCCCAGCTACGACAGGTTCGAAGAACCAAGCCCCACCAACCATCAATAGTCATAGGGATCTACAGGTACACCACATGACAAACAAAACACAAATACCAATATAAACCTAACCTAATAACACATTTCAAATGAACTTGTCCTCCACACCTCGACACTATACACATTGGGGGGAACTATCTCATATTCACAGTTTTGGATAGTGTCCCAAGAATTCATCTCAGTGGGGGAAGATTACCCACTTTTTGTGAGTCTGAATCCATGTTAAAACTCAGAATATCTTCTTTAATCATCTAAAATAAAAAACCTTTACAGAACACCTAATGGTACCAATGAACAACACAAGATTTCCAATGTGTAAACAATAGGTCTAACAGGGCCTCCACACAATCTTTTAACACACAACCCCACCTCGAACACACTATTCAGAGGGGATTTTCCACCAAACCTTGACACTATCTGCTATAAGTTTCACTAACTCACCTTATTGTTTTAATTATGACTATAAAACACATCTCAGTGAGGAAAGAATACCTCTTCCCTGTGAATTAGAAGTTATTATAAATATTTCTAATATATGGTTCTACCATTTCCCCATTCCACCATAGATAATACCTCAAGAAAGAAGATGTAAAAAAATGAGTACCTCATAATGGATCTATCAACACTATTAAATGAATTACAATGTACACATATCATACCAAAAATCATCTTTAGAGACTTTGGGTCAGAGGCCACTGTGGCCTTTAGTTTTCCCCACCCTCTTCCTCCAACTCTCGGATCCTAGAGCAAACCACATGGGGATGATAGTGGGAACATATACCATCTACCACCTCGTGTTTCTCGCTCATATCCTCCTCTATTTACACAAGAATATATAAATACATACTCAAAAATATGTCTCTACCTTGGATAACCATTGATTGGATCCCTCTCTACATCATGATGAGTCAGATATTTTTTTTCAAGATTACACAGACCATTACAAGCATATCACCACCTCTCCTAAGACAGACCAAAACAAGTCTAGAAACCCTAAGCCCCAAACCCTCTATTCTAACATCATATCCTAAAGCATATCGCATGCCCATATCCCTTAGGGTACCATTGGATACCATCTAGAAAGGTCTCAAATCATGTGTTCCTATCACTATGAGTCAAAGTCTGCTTAGTCAGAAATATATCCTCCCCCAAGATTCCCTCGAGCACTCTAACAAAGTTCAGGATTCACAAATATACCATTGATGCCCTGATCTCTTAGTTTAAGCCCTTATAAAATATTAGGTCTATAGAAAATAGATCTCCAACCATATCAAGAGAGTATCATGAAAGGTCTGTAATCCTCTCTGAGTACTCTTCCACAAACATGTTATCTTGATGAAAAAAATAATCTCCTCAATACATGATGATATCAATGTGTATAGATAGAAATCTTCCCTGTTGAGCCACTTAGACTAAGCCCATGTTACTGTCACCTATTCGTTGGTCTATATCACCATACTCAACCATCACCCAGTCAAATCATCCAGATGTCTCACTACTTGGACCACCATCTGATTGAGACGTGTCATCACAAGGATGAACCAATGCAAGACTTCGAAGAGTAAGTCATTAGCTTCCTAGGGAACTTAATCAAACGTATACCTCAGAGGTCGCTACCTTGATAACTCATTAACAAACTCATCTGATATTCTTCATCATCCATCACTACCGGAACAACTTACTGCTCGTCGAGTGGAAGCTCAACTGGAATAACACGCAAAGGTCTACCCTCTAAACCTATTCCCTTCACTGGAGCCTTTTCAGGGGAATGGACTTCATTGATGTTCTTCTTCGAAAACTATTTTACTTTCATCATGATGGAATCCAAAAAAATAATCTAGATGTGCCATATTCAAATTGTATATCAAGGGAACTAACTGAAAATGAATGAAAAAACCACAACCTAGTTCTATATGATGTGTGCACCAAAATTTCCTTGCAACCAGTTTCCTATTGTACCATGTCCTAAAGCAGGTTATCTGAGTCCTAGTGAATAGATATGTCATCCCATACCACATGGTGTTCCAACCAAATATGTGAAAACACAACAAGTAAACCCAAAACACCATAATATACTGTCTCATACTCTAGGTATCATGTGGTTCCAACCTCAAATACCACTATAGTGTTCTACTCATGACTCAAACGTAACACTCATCCAAGAGAAAAAATTCCATAAGAACAACCATAATTGATTGAAATCTTCCTAGAGATAAAATCCATTGTGAAAAACTCAACAATCGCTGATTGAACATCCAAGAGATACCACTCAATCGGGCATAACAAAGAAGATGGCACATCCACACCATCATAAGTGGAATACATCTAAGAGAATACGCTCTATAGATCTATCCATGAATAAGGTCATGTTGGAACCCAGTGAATCTCAATATTCAAAAATGTTATCTCACCCATCTGAGAAGGTTGATGCTATTAACCCAACTAGAACCACTAATTTCCACATTTCATAGATAGGGGATCACTCCCAAAACCACTGGGGGATGAAAAAAATCAATCTAGAAAACTATATACTCACCTCTTAAGATAGGGGATCACTCCCAAGACAAATGTGGGACACCATGAACGCAATATGGAATCTCAATGATAACCCAGAAAAGGGATCACACACAGTACCATGGGGGGACACCACAAACCAGATATGACACCCCAGAGATCATATCTCTTAGATAGGGGATCACTACATTTGTAGTATTTCTCATGATGATTCCACAAACCAAACCTAGTATAACTCACAAAGAAGAGAATCATATAATACACAATGACACAAAACCTTCTAAAATTGTCTACTGAGTAGGGGATCATATACCTGATGATTCAAAAAAGCCTTATTAATACCACCCACTACATAGGGTATTGTATATACAATTATACCTCAAACCCTACTAGGCTATCTTACTAGATTTGGGATCAAATCCAATGTTGTGTTATTCCTGATGATACCAAGATACAGATCTGGGGAAAATGATTCAATAGAGGATCCCACCCTGACCTCCACTGTGGGATTTTAAAACTCTATCCAGTCTCATTCTATTGAGGGGATCAAAATATTTTATTAAGGACCAGATTAAACATTATACCCTCGTAGGGATATACCAAGGGACTCACTCAACCACTTCTCTTCCAAGATTCTCTGACCTAAGGGATCCACAATATAAACTAGCATCACATCTCAGATTCCCAAACCATAGACTCCATCGCATTCTATTAATAAAACTACAAATGATATGATAATCACAGGCCTTAATATGATCCCTGATGAAGGTTATATGAATGTAAGAAACAAATAATAAGGATTAAATTGTGTGCATGGGGGTCTACATGGTGTGTTACCCTACCTCAACACATATTCGTTTCATTCCCCAAATGTATCAGCCAACAATGGAACACACATGGTGTGTACCCCAAGTAGAAAAACATTTTCTGATCACCCAAACACTTGGTCAGGTCTCTTTTCTGTTCATAGGTTCGGTTCCCTGTGTTCGTGTTCTCTGGTTTTTTACTTTCACAGGACCATGTCTCTTGACATAGAATCCCTAACCATGTCTCATGGCTAGATGACATGTAGTTACTACTCAGTGTGTAACCAAAATAGACGTATTGTAGTAACAAAACGTAAACTTCCCTAAAAGGTAATAAAACAAATAATATGACTCTATACTACACATTGTGTGATCAATAATTCCAAATAAGAATTCCCTACTAACCGCTAGATTCAACCGAGTTACCCCTAAAACATCTAGGTCGACCCCCACACGATCCCTAGAAAGAGTAAAAGTCAACTAATCCATTAAAACAATGTATAAAAACGGTATTGGAAAATAAAACCAAAATATTCTTACCTAGTGGAGAAATGATGAAGCTTCGTGTTCACATCCACACACTGAATTCACTTCACCATCATCTAGGATCGATCTCCATCAAGATTTAAGATTATTGGCTCCTCATTACCACACTTCCACCTCAGTTCATTCATCAGTCCATGGTATAAGGGGTATTCCTACATATTTTTTGTGAATCTAGGGGATGTGGATGGTTATTAATTTAATTTTATTAAATAAATAAATCAAATTTAACTCACTTCCAACTCAATCCACAAAAAAACACATGGTGCCAACATATTTTATGTTCCACATAAATAAAACACCACATTCTAAACTCAACTTTGGTCTTATATTTTTTCATCTAATGTACTTACCATGAGTTATTTGAAATTTAGAATGAAACATATTTTGTGAGATATTATATATTTAATAGTTTCAACATCTCTGGATGGAGGAACTATGGATAGTATAATTCTATGTCAACTCAATACCTAGCTTTGGAATTTTTATTAGAAATTTTATGAAGTCATACATGTAAAATCACAAGTCACTACCATATTAAAAATTGTTTGTGAATGAAATATTACATACACATTCTTAGAATAGGAGAATTGTTATAATAAATTTGTTGTTATGAGCTCATTGAAATCTATAAGCATTTACAATAAGTGAGGTTTTAATTCTCATCTTTTTTTTTGTAATCTATATTTTGTCAATTTTGTACCCACCCATGTCAATATATGAAATTATACATATATAACAAAATTACAATATAACTAAAAAATTTTATTAATACCAATAGGAAATTATCAATATGTATGTAATGGAGTACCATTAAGGATCCCTATACACACTAAAAAATAATTTCTTATGGAATAATATAATTACCTTCATAATTCACCACTATCTATTTGATAAATAAGATTGCAGGAAAAACATAAATCAGAAAGAATATAATCATGGAATTACAAAACCCAAGATAATCCCATGAAAGGAGTAATAATTCTATAGGTATAGAAAATATTTTTGAAACATCAATTATTTGATAAGAATATATTTTTTCAATAGGGGTCACAAGACCACGACAATTTATATAATAAATGTCTATAAGTAAAATAGAATGAATGGGTAGTGTTACTAATATATTTATAGACAATATTTAGAAGGTCATAAGAAGTCAAGTGATTCCATCTATAAACTAAATAAAAAATATAATGACATATTATAATCAAGTAAACCATGTAGTAATTTTTTTGAAGTGTTTCTGGAAAGAGAAATCGTATGCTTACTTTATATTTGGAAAATAAAATACTCTACAATTGATAGACTATAAGAAAACCAATGGCTTTAAGATATTGAGAAAGAAAATAATAAAAATTGTGTAACATTTATCTTACTTATATGAATTAGAATAGGAATAATAATATTTGAGATTATATGTGGATTTACCTTGATGAGGGATAACTCTGATGTCCAGTGGAATAAACATTGTTCATGAATGAGGGATTCAACATACAAGATGAAAGAGACCTAGATGAGAGATTATTGAAGGTTATTTTTTATGTATTGTAGTGAAAAAAATACAGTAACTATTTTGATATAAATTTAGAGGGATAAAAATAATAATATTTCATTTTCAAATGGATTTCACCTAGAAAGCTACCTAGTACATAGTGCTAAGAACCATGTACTTGGTGATTCTTGAAATAACCACTTTATCATAAATATACCCCACAACATTCCTTGTAAAAATAAATCATGTACCCTGAGCTTTCTTCACCTCACTCCCTTCATCATTTTCTTAAAACTCCTGTTGAAACCATTTTATTCCTCCTTATTAATTCATTCGAATCGATACAATTTAAATAGAATAACATGTATATAGGGGTTAGAGTCATTGTAACCAATCAAACATCAACATTTTTGTCCTTTAGAATATCCAATAATCATATTGAGTTAAAAATTCATACATTACACCATCATCCCATCCTATCACCCCTTTATTTGATCCTAGATTAAAATTTGATACCACATTACACAAATCAAAGGATTGAAAATTCCTTATAACATATTCTTACTTGGGTTGATGATATATATTGGATAATCTATAAAGGATGTATCAGCCTAGATCATAATATCATCACATTAAATAATATTTTAAGTGTTGGGAATATACTACATTATCTATGGAATATTTAATTTTTTATGTATGCCATTTAAAATAAGATTTAGAGATAGTTAAAATTACCCATATCTTAGTTTGTATAAAATCATCAAAGGTTTGATAAATAAAAATTATCATTTACATTGTTTTAACAATAATTGATGGTGTTATCATAGCATAAACAATATAATTACATGATCAACAACATTAACTTATATGGATTTCCTTCAAAAACTAGTGTATAACATTTGTGAAAATTGAGCAGTTTTCATCATGTTCTCATGATTACAATTTTTATCTATTCCATTGGTTTTGATCAATTAGTGTTTCTCTCACACCATTGATATAGCCAATACGAATTTTTTAATAAACCATTGGGAGTAAAACTATTCATATTACATTTATATAAAATTTTTGTAACACCATCGGTATTATCATCCATTTAAATAGTTTCAGATTGTTATAATTATATTTTGGAAATATTTTTCGAAACCGTTTGTAGAGTTATATACCAATAGTGTTGACAAATATTGGTATTTGAACATTTAAAAACAATTAGAATATTTCAGACCCAATACATATTAATTGTGATTAGATAACATCATTAATAACTTATAATTAATTATATAAAAATATATAATTTTATAAATATATATTTATTTATGTATAGAAGTTTTCATGACTGATTGTCACTGAGATCTCCTCTTTTCCCTATAAGGAAAAAAATAGTGACACCATGAGGCCCACATACAATAGGTCATGGGTTGGTGACTAGATATAAGTGTAAAAAACATACAAATGGGATGTGTTGTCCTTATAAAACATATAATTTTAAAAAATAACTCTATGATTAATAAAATTTAATAAATTAAAAATGATAAACATACTGACCCCATAATGAATGAGAGTTTCATGAAAATAAAATCCCAAATTAAATAACAACAAGGAAATAGGTGGTGACACAACAATCATACCCATGGTGAAAGCTAGTACAATCTAGATTAGTCAACAAACAGAATATGGAAACTTAAAAAATATTTTGTGTATATATATTGAGGTTATAAAAACATGTATACTAAATAGGATCATAATCATGAACTACCATTAAATTGTTGAAAATACAAACTAATTCTTCAATGAATAAAAAATAACCAAAAAGAACATATCAGATCACCTATCACCTAGCCACACCGAGTCTGAATCACTAAGTGTAACATGTGTGTGTAGAAATATAATATTATGAAAATATAAAATTTGATTCCCCATAACCACATACCAACTAATTTGATGCTATCACACCATATTTCTAAATCACCTATTCTCACTCTATTAACCACTTATTAAGTGTTGGGTGGTATTCCTACCTATCCAAACCTCACACACAGTCTAGCATCATCTAATGGAATCATTGAATTGATTCTATAACCAAAACCATATGATAAATAATAAAAACATCATCATTACCATTCCACATATACATATATATCTCTAATCACTTCAATTAATCATATATCTAGTACTATCTTGTATCAATAAAATTAAATTCATTAACCTCTTTCCATCCTCCTATAATGAAAAAATATTACTAGATATATCAAAACATCATCGATAATTCCTACCCGTTATACCAAAATTAGTTGGGAGAATATAGAAGATGGGGTATCTAACTATCAATATTCACCAACATGGATACTATGGAAAACACATTGAACCCAAAACATTTGTGAAACACCCCAATATTATAGACAATAAAACTTTTTCTCATAGCGTATTTGAAATGCAGATCCGAGTTTAAAAGAAACGTAACATATTGTTAAAATATTATTATTTAATATTATTGTTATTACCTAGTCATTATAATTGAGACTATGAATATGATTCACTAAATTATGAAAATATATAGTTTAAATATGTAAATTAAATTAAATTTTTGGTGTCCAATTCACTTATAATGAAAATAAAATACATTTCAAAATAATGGAAAACATTTTTTTTGTAAAACTAATTTTATGTGAAAATATAAGTTTGAGTTAAATAAATTAAAAAAAACTATTTAGGAGTCATTTTAATTAAATTTATATATTATATATTAAATTAAATTTTTAACATTGATTTATTTTTTATACAAGATATAATAATGAATCCAATTTTACACTAAAACTGTATTTTTCTAAAAATATATTTTATCACATTTTTACACACATATTTTAAAAATATAATTTTTTAAAATATTATAAATTTAATTGGATAAAATAGTATTAATTTTTAAATCATATTTTCAAAAATATAATTGGGTAAATGTTTTATAATTGTGTGAAAAGATTAATTTTCTGATGAATAATGAAAAACAAAATTTTATTTAAATACTACATTTTCATTTAAATTTCTAAAAGACTTGAATTAAATTTAATATTATTATTATATTTACAATAGTTGAATTATATATCAGTTATTCCAATTTAAGTCATTTAAATAGTTTTCATATTTAATTTTTATTTAAAAACATCGTAATATTTTGAACATTCTCCCTTTAATAACCAGCATTACGATCACATCTGGGGGATTACTTTTGTAAATTAAATTTAACAACTTATAGAAATTGAATTTGGTAAAATAGATTACATATTCATAATCATAATTTCTAATATCTTTTAATAATGCAAACTTAATTTATCCACATAATATATAGGGAACATTGTAAAATTTAATTACTATGGTCAAGGTAAAAATAGATTTAATGAGGGTTAAACTATAATGATATTGGTTAAAATGACATAAAAATTTGAATAAAATATATTTTATAGAGGTATATAGACCTTAAACCTTATATTATTTAAAATGGTCCACTATCGGGCCTATTAGACATGAAAACATGTGGATGATATTCATTCTATTCAAAAATAAAAAGTGCTCCACTCACCTCGCTTTTAAAAGGACGAACCATATCCTACACTATTAAAAACATCAAAACATATTGGTTAGAAAAAACCATACCCAAAATAAATTCTATACATACCTACTCTCATTGTATAATCCTTATTTGGGAATAAATATAAATAATGAAGGCATATTCTACCACCGAAAATAAGATACTCGAAGAAGATGTAGTGTTCTTCAACGAGTGTTTTTATTTTCTTTCTTCCACCACCTCATTAAATAATTATAAAATCATGCTTATATGATATCCTAATTATCTTAAATATATTTATATGTTATTATTATATTTTAGTAACCCAAATAATTCATTTATTTTATCAAATGAGTTAAGAATTTGAATCTCTCATATTTTTTCTTGTATAATTTTTAAATATTATATGAATATTATTTGAGATAAGGAAATGAGACAGTGTATGATTATGAGGCCCTAGTTTTCCAAGAATAATTTTTTATAATATATTAAAATACTAGATATTATAAGAACATGTTTCATGAAAAAGTGGTATAACATCTAAATGGGTGCCAGAATCTGAAATATGAATGCACTATTGCATTCATTATAGCAGCTTTACCCTATGAATGGCCAAAGATTAGTTTGTATCGATCAACAATAAAAAGCAGTCACTGGTGTTTTTAATAAATAAAATAAATTGAAATATTTAATTTATTCTCATGTTTCATTGACACAATGACACGTTGATGGTTTTATTAAAAAAATAAACCTTTAGGTAGGGATCCAAGGTTTCATTCATAACTAAATAATTCCATAGAGGCACTAGAGAGGAAACCATGAATATATATATTGGTTGGTGATGATGGTATTTTAGGACCCCGGGACACCCTGAGAGGGGAGGGGTGAATCAGGGTGTCAAATTTTTCTTCTTAAATTTGTGGATCTTGTTCCCACGTTGGTAGGAACTACTTAAAACTGTATGATGGATATGATCAGCAGTGAAACATTCACATGCAAAGAGATAACACATCAATTTTACTTGGTTCACCACTAAGGGCTACATCCAAGGATCATACACCGACAAGTTTCCGATCGTAACAAATTCCACTAATATTCACTAGCTGTGGATTACAAAGGTTCAGGAATAGTCACTCTTTCCCAGGCTCACTGCCTTTACAAAAGTTTAGGGATAGCTTACTGCGTCCCTCGGGTCACTCTCGTTGACTCCCCCTGGCTCACTACCATTGGTGAAGTCCCGCTAAGTTTATAAACATAAAGGTATCCTCAATAGAATTTTATTGAAGTCTTTCTCTCTGATTCAGAAAGAGAATTTTCTTGCATCAGGGTTCAGAGTAGATTTTCTTTTTCAGTTCAAACCTTCTTCTTTAGTGAAATGACTAATACACTAGATCCTCTTGTCTCCGTTTGCTGGAATCACAATCACTGATCTGATTACTCAATAAGTGAAGCTCATCTTACTTGGCATTGTCAGAATCAGTTATCCATGTATGCATGAGATCATGCATTTATCATTTAAATTTCCTCTTTAATCTCACTTTGCATAGAAAGTATCAGGCAATCTTTCAGCTCTCATGCAGCTCCAGAAAGGCAGGCGTGCTCCAACAACACCTGGATCTCATTTTCAAGCCTAGCATGCAAGTCTCAATACGATGTGCAAGTCCCAATACAGCGCGCAAGTCTTCAACGCACAAGTCCAAACTGGCGTGCAAGTGTCACCAAAGAACCTGTGCGACACTGCTTTCTTGAACTTCAAACCTGCGAGACTCACTTCCTTTCTCCCCCAAATCACCTTGGGCACGTAGCCATCAACCGGCGCGCAACTTCTAAGAGCTGGCGCGCAAGTCTCTCCAAACCACTTGCGCGAAAACTCACCACTTGTGAGACTCCTACACCTACTCGACGAGAGCTCTGATTTTATCTAAGGGTTGAGCTCATTGTAAATGAGGAAGGGTGGTCCTCTATTTATAGGTAAACTGGTCAACCTGTGCGGCGGCGTGCAAGTCACCCATCGGCGTGCAAGTCTCGGCGCGCAGCTCATCACCCCTAGCCTCTATCATGAAACTCACTTGTGTGACCCAACCAATACTTGCACAACCATCTTTCCTTTGCCATATTTTGAATTTGTGTTCTTGAAAAACGATAGGCGCGCAAGTTTCTGATCCTTCTAGGCACTGGCGCGCATGTCTCTTCCTGGAACGCAGGTCACTTGCGCGACCAACCCAAAACTTGCACGACCCTCTTCCCTTTGCCATTTTCCATGTTCTGATCCTGAATTTCATATGGCGCGCAAGTTTCCTCTACATCAAGTACACGGAACGCAAGTCTCTTTGACAAGAACACTTTTCTCCATTTGTCGATTTTCAGGTCCAAAAATTTGGTAAACACTGGGAAACAACGCAACCTTGTATCTGATATTTTTATACCACCTCCAGATCATCCATTCCTTTATCGACGTTCTTGAATAAAACATGGATCATTAACCATAGCCCTTGAACTGGACATGCCACCATGGAATCTATTTTTTCAACAAATTTGTATTTCGTTTGTTTGCTTTGTCAACCAGAACAATCACCTCAAAAACACTTCTTCTCGGTGATTTGAATCCTTCATCAACTCTTCTTCATTCATCACAAACTCCTCTATCGTGATATGTATCCTTCAGCTTTAGCATCATCATCTTCTGAGATAATGTGATGTGCATGGCCATCTCATAATTCCGATCCCTTGAACACTGTCTTCTTCTTCAACCGTCATTATCTACTTCATGAAAAACATATGATTCAATTATTCAAGAAGTCTCTTGCATGGTTCTCATTCAATCATGAAGAATTTCATGGTTTTCATCAAAACCCATCTCTTCTTTAATCATCCTAAGATGGATTATACCTCACATTCTTCATTTTTGTAAACAATGTGTCACCTTTGACACATGTTCTTTGAACTTATGATCAGTACAACAATCGTCTGAATTTACATACCTCCATTTCATTGGAGAAATTCTTGATATCCTTCATTTTGATCTTCATTGACAACTATTGACAACAAATACAACCTTATACACAAAGTGGTTCCAACAGGAATTGTGGATTGAAGATCGCTGATTACTGATCCTGATGGATCTCACTAGAGGCAATTGTTCTACAACAACAAGCAATCAAATTCCAAATTTGAATGTATTATGTTGGATTTCCTTCCCTATTCATAGATTAAACAATGAACGTAGACAAACCAATGAATAGGTTTATCCATGGTTTAGTCATGCTTTGTGTGATGGGTTTTAATTGTGAGATTTATTGGGTTTTATTATTGTTTTGATTCTTGATTATTCTTATGGGAATATATAAAGGCTTGAACAAAAAATGGTCAACATTGGTTCCATATATTTTTCCATTATAGTCATTCTCCCCCATTATTTATATTTCTGTTCTTCATTCTTTGACATGTTGATGAGAGATCAATTGTTACGCCTTCATTTCATGGTGTATTATTTGAATATTCATGTTCCTATATCAGGAAGACCTAATGGAGGTGCGACGGTAATGATGACCGACAAATTAGATCAAATCGAAAGAAATAGTTCTTTGAGTGGTTTTGATCAGAGTGGATTACAATAGTTTTCCAAACCAATTTAAGGCATGAAAAACATTGATTCTGTGTTTGGGTGGGGAAAATAAAATGGATCTGATTCTTCGAGGCAAACAGGACAATAGAATTAGATTCACATCATCGGTTGAGGTGTGTGGAAAGAGAAAATGACTAA
The DNA here is from genome assembly GCA_963277665.1 of Viscum album. NCBI lineage: Eukaryota > Viridiplantae > Streptophyta > Magnoliopsida > Santalales > Viscaceae > Viscum > Viscum album. Next base: position 2,109,020,774 of record OY728119.1, on the reverse strand, counting down.
TTGTAAAAACCCAACGATCATGGTGTGTAACCTAGGGTTACAAAATGTGTGTACCCCAATGAATGGATGAAAAGGTTTTTGAGAACAATAAAATATCACACGGCATGTGACCACATTCACATTACATGTAGTTCTTCGCAGATCCTAGGTGTGTATCTCGAGAGATACACTGATAGTGGGTGGAGTACACAGGGTTCTTACACGGTGTGTACCCCACCACTCAACTTGGTTGGGTCTAAGTACATAGAAAACCCAGTATACTTCCACATAGGGAAAGACACATAGGTTGACACTATGTACTAGCATATGGCTACAACACATGGGTGAACCCCGGATGGAAGGACACAACATGTGACTCCTTCTACATAGTGTGTATGCATATTCTACCTAAAATGTTCTAAAGACATGAGTCATTGTACATGGTTAGTACCTAGGGTGAAGGGACATGGCGTGTGATAGTGCTAAGCTTTTTCTACCCCATTTCTATATGCCTTTATTCTCTTTTCCTTTGTATCTTTGACAAGATTCATTAGGTTTTATTCCATTTATAGATTTCCATAAAGGTATGTGTGAATCATTTTCTACTTATCAGAAAATGATTACTTAAATAGGAATTCTTCAAGAGAGTTTTTGGAACCCCCACCCCCCCAAAAAAGTGGCCAAGTGCAGGATCCCATATTCATTATTCATGCCCTATGTAGATTCTTCGGTATTGATTTGACGATCTTTATAAAGATTAGACCCTCTTTATAGTATGGTAATCAAGATGGAGTTGTTGTTATCACCCCATGGCTCTAGATTTGATCCTCATATATTATATTGTATCTCTATCTTCAGATATATATGTGTCTCTCTCTCCCATGATGATTACTAATGAACATTACTTCTTAGAAGGATGTCATTGAAGCTATCAGAATCATGATTGTGTCCTCCCAGATGAGTGCTTCATGGAATCTTCAGAATGAATCCCTAGTGATAGTATATGGTAGTTGAGTATTAACTCTTGTATACATATCTTATATTGAGTATTTCTAGATAATATTATTATATTTTTTGTAGAAATATACTTGTGCAGAGTTGGATGTATATTTCATTTATATATTTCTTTATTGTTTCAGGGTGTCCTTATTAGAATTTTTATACTCACCCATGCAGGGAATTTTCCTGCACATATCATGTATTTTGTAGAATAGAAACCTTTCGATAGAGTCCTAGGAAAACCAAGACCGGATGGTGTTTTGTGAGATCAGGCAGACTGAGGTGTGTTTCTATACCTACAGTTAATCATTCTTATACCTTTGCTTCTATGTTGGACTTGTGGTTATAGAATTCTTTTGGTGGGATTTTATCTATCTTAGTTTATCATTACATTACATTCATATCATACTCTATTGGTTGGGATATAGTGTTATGCAAGAATTGTTTACTTATTAGTTTTTACATATAATCATTTTTGGGATTGGAAATGGGTGTTTGCTTACATGTATATAGGAATTGCCTCCCATGTTAGTTATATGCCTAATTGGTGCTACTCACCAACCCCTAGCCTATTGGTGGTGGTCTTGGAGAGTCACGACATGGGCCCCACTGGGACGAGTCATGGAAGAGTGTTATCAGTGTTGGTTAGTTCTACATTAGGACTAGGATTCTGGAAGATTGGTTTGGGGAAACAATGTTAAGTGTTTTGAGTTTAAATTTCAGGTCAGGAATTCCAGTGTTGGTGTAGGAGGCTGACAAATCCTTATACGAGGACTCTGATAACCTTCTTTTTAAATCATTACATAAGGATACTAGTTTCAATGAAAATAATGGTACATGTATTATATAAGAATGGGTTGGGGTTTCCATGTCCTTTTTAATCATCCTTACAGATAGACTCATTCATCGTGGTACATATTGTTTTCTTACAGGATGACAATGAGATGCATATCATCTAGGTTTTAGTAGCTTGATCATGAGGATAACCCCCTCAATGAAGAGGTGTCGACATAGGTACCATTTCACCATATGTTACCTCATGATAGTTCACCTAATACACTCCCACCTATTGAGTATCACATGGTACCCCAAGTACCAGTAGAAGAGGAGCACCGCCTAGGCACGCTCTATGGGTTATAGAGACAGATTTCCCTTAGGTTCCAACGCAATCCTAACCCTTAGGTGGCTATAGATGGGCTTGAAGCAGTGACCTGAGCTTTCCTCCTTGTCCAGACACTGGTAGATAATATTTTGGTTCTAGTGGAAATCCTTATACATGGATCCATAGGGTGACAATGGAGTTTGACTATCCAGACTCACTGTTATGTGAGTCTTTCATAGACAGAGTTCAAGTGTCTCTTTAGGGAGGAGTATTCACCAGTGATGCCGAGATATGTGCATATACAAGAGATTTTTCATTTCAAATAGGGTAACATGATAGTAGCTGATTATTTATCAAGTTTCAAAAACATTTTAGGTACTCGATGGATAGGGATAGAGATCAGTACATTAGTGATCAGACCTTTGAGTGAGGTATTCATAAATACAACCAATCCATTGTTATCTCTCAATGAATTCTAACAAATTCTGGTGTGATTGAGAGATCATTGGTTGTTGAAAGATACATGGCTGAGAAGATTCATCCATTAATTGTTAGCGGTGGATGAGTAGGATTAGTGGATGTGGTAGGAGGGAACCAATGTCAGTCCTATGTACCTGGATGTGGAATAAGTTTTAGTGTGATGTCTCAAGATAGAGGATCTGTAATTCATAGCTCACAGTGTGGGTCCATTAAGACTAGGAGAAGGTAGTTCTATTCATGTGAATGTAGGTTACATCATTCATGAGATTGTATAACCCATCATGTTGATGATAGGAAGACTATTGATGCAACACTGAGGTAGAGGAGTGATAGGAGCATGCAGATCTGTTGGGTGGAAGATGTAGTAGAGAAACTGGGGGATCAGCTATAGGTGATTGGTATTTCGACTAATTAACACCACTACCCTAGGTGGTCCACATCAGGCCCATAGAGCTAGAGGACACGGTTGGAGATAGATAAATGTGATATAGGCATATGACTCATGGGATCCATGAATGTTCTGAGGTATGATATGTGTCTTTTCAACATTAGTTATATAAATTTTTAACATAGGTTATAGTCATTCCTTTCTTTCCAAATATCTTCTTCAGGACCTAGAGATTATGGTTGAACCATTGACTCAATCGTTCCTCTTGGAGACACCTACTAGAGAAGGCACAACAATCACACACTTGGTTCGATAGTGTGACTTGACCCTAGGAGGAAATACTTTTGGTAGGAACCTCTTAGTGGTCGCATCGAGGCCTTACGAAGTAATTTTTTTATAGATTTGTTACACACAGTCCAAGCATAGATTGAATATTTTATGGGAAGGGTGTAGTGTGTATTTAGGAATTAACAGAGTTTTTCCTTTTCCGTGAAAAAGAAACCCGGGAATTACAGGATAGACTCATGCATAAGAGGGTGAAACTGATTACCCATCAGTTGTCTTTCATGACCATAGGTGGAGCTGATTTTATGAGATTCCAATTTCCAGTGGTGGTGCCAATGTACAAGGAAAAATTTCTTGAAGATTTTATAGGATTACCTCTTCATTGGTAGAAGGACTTCTGTATTTATTTACACACCGATACAACCCTGATATCTGCACCAGCATGTCAGATAGATCCCACAATACTTCTCAAGTTTAGTGTGAAGTTGGTGTACTTGTAGAGGAAGGGATTCATGAGACCATGTGTTTAACCATTGTCAACCCCATTTTTGTTTTCCAAAAAGGAATACAGGAGCTTGAGGCTATGTATGGACTACCGACACTATAACCAAATGGCTATAAAGAACATGTATCAACTATCGATTTTCGATGAACTCATTAATTACTTAATAAGGATATGGTTTTTACTGAAGGTTGAACTCAGATTAGTCTATCACAAGTTACGAGTATAGGATAAGGATTTACCAAAGATGGGATTCAAATTTTGTTACAGTGGCTAGGAGTTCTTGGTGAAGCCCTTTGACAAGAAGAATTCCCCAATAGTGTTCATGGGTCTCAAGAACAAGATCATTCATCCTTATTTAGACTGGTTTCTAGACGTTCTCTGAGAGAACCATCTTTATGGGAAACTCTCGTAGTTCATGTTCTAGATTCATGTTTTTCACCTTGTGGGACATGTTTTCTCAGCAGATGGGCTGGTAGTGGACCCATCCAAGGATGATGCAGTGTTAGCATGGGAGCCACCCATGAGAGTGACGGAGGTGTGAAGCTTCCTAGGGCTATAAATATATTATCAAATATTCATACCTAATTTCTCCAAGATATTATCACCTATGATAGATTTTCCTTAATAGAGACAACCATTTTTTTGGACATTTCAATTCCAGAAATATTTTCAGTAGCTGTGGAAGAGTTTGATGAGTGCTCAGATCATGAGATTTCTGGCGGAGTTTTTCGAGTACGTAGTGTTTTATGTTGCCTTCGTAACTGGTCATGGATGTGTCATGATGCAGATACTAGAGGGTATTATATAAGGTTCACACTAGTTGATACCACATGAGAAAAACTACATGACATGTGGTCTTGAGTTAGCAGTTGTTGCCTTCAGATTAAATATGTGGAAACAGTACCTGATGGGTGAGTAGTTTGTTTTATACATTGATTAGAAGAGTCTCAAGTGTATCTTCTCTCATAAGGATATGAACATGCGATATAGTAAATGGTTAGAGTTCATCCCAGACTATGACATGGAGTTTTTATATACTCCTACGAAGGGTAGCGTGGTGGTAGACACACCCAGTAGAAGATCAAGTTCGTCATTGCTGAATTAGGTTTCAAAGTAGTTATCCTTGTTACATTTATCCTTTGTGGATAGATATGTAGTGGATTAACTCTAGTCGATTGTAGTTACCCCTCCACTCTTACAACGAGTTAGGGGGGCATAGCTTTGGGTTACCAACTACGAGACCCTACATGCTCAGATATCCATAGGTCATGCTCCTGATGGATATTAAAATGGTACGGAGTACATCGTTATTCTCATAGGATGCAAAGTATTACTAGTGACATTGTGAGAGGAGGTTTTGGGTGAGTTTCATACATTCCCTTTGGCAGTAAATCTAGGTGTGGAGAAGATGTACCAAGACCTCAGATATCCGTTTTGGTGGCCATGGATGAAGAAAAATGTTGTGGAGTTTGTTTCTCGATGTCTTATATGTCAGCAAGTGGAGGCTGAGCACCAGGTTTGAGCATGATTATCTCAACACCTTGAGGTGTCATAATGGAAGTGGGATAGGATATCGAAGTAATTTGGGATGAATTCAGCATGAATGTCTAAGGTACATGATCACATCTAGGAAATCCTTGAAGAACTCAATAATTTTGGCGACCTCCTCCCAATCAGAGAGCATAGTTTAATAGAAATCATGGGATTCGTCTATGTTTAGGAGATAGTTCGACTCCATGGGGTTCCATTGATGATAGTTTCAGATCGTGGTGCTCATTTTACATCCTAGTTGTGTAAGGGATAACAAGTGGTGTTTGGGACCCAGTTATAATTAAGCATATCAATTCACCCACGTATATTTTTCTAAGGGGAGTGGACCACTCAGATTCTAGATGACATGCTATAATCTTGTATGTTTCACTTCAGTCGTAGTTGGAATGATCATATATCATGGGTAGAGTTCATGGACAAAAATAACCACAATTCCACCATTGGTATGGAACTATTTGAAGCTTTGTATAAGAGACACTAGAGGTAAACACTTCACTAGAATGACCTAGGAGAGTCAGCACTATTGGAACCGAGTTTTTTATGAGCTACTACCGAGAAGGTGAAGATCATCCAAGATTGGATGAAGACATATCAAAACCATTAAAATTATTATGTTTAATGGTAACAGAGAACTTTTGAATTCAAGGAAGGATACTATGTGTTCATATATGTTTCACCTCGATGTGTATTATAGAGATTTGGAGGTGGTGGAATGTAATCATTTAGGTTTATCAACCCTTTTCAGCTAATTTTTATATTTGGAGAGGTGGCATACCTCTTATATATACCCCACAATTGAATCAGGTACACGATGTCTTAAATGTGTCGCAACTATGGATGTTTGTGCATTAATCAGCACACGTCATCGACTAGGGTGAGATGGACATCATAAATAGAGTGAAATTTTCTAAGTATCTATTAGAGATCGAGGATTGGCATGATAGAATACTTCGTGAGAGACTGTTCATTTAGTGTGTGTCCAGTGGTAGCACAAGAATCTCTACGAGAGAACATGGGAGCAGGAGGCTTAGATTCATTCACATTGACCTCATTATTTTTATTATCCATTGTTTTAGCTTTTGGGGTTGTAAATCTATAATGTTTGAAAAATGTAATCTACTTCATTTTCTAGTGTAATATTTTTAAATATTAGATGGATTATATCAGATAATTAAGTGCCAAGACAGCATGCAATTATAAGTCATTCATGCCTAGAATAAATATTTTAAATATATTAAAATATTAAATAGCACACACATTGTTTTCCTAAAAAAGTGGAATAACACTTAAATGGCTCCCCACATCATAAATCTAAGGGCACCGTTTCATTCAGAATAGAATCTTTACCCTAGGCGTGACCTAACATTGGATAGAGTGGGTCAACTATAAAATTTAGTTGCGATACTTTTTAATAAATTAAATTAATTTGAAATATTTAATTTATATTTCGGTTTTGTCAATGTAGCGATGTATAGATGGTTTTATTTTAGAAATAAACCATTATATAGGGATCCGGGGTGAGGCTCATATCCCTGGAATTCCCTAGAGTCTCTGGAGAGGAAATCCTAATTATTTCTCTCAGTGGGTGATGATGGAATTGTGGATCGAATATTGGAAAACATTGATATTTATAGATATCACTGGATTCCATCGGTATTCAATATCGAGTGATCCAATTCCCAAGTAGGATGAGTTATTTTGGATTTCCTTCCCCGTTCTAAGACTCAATGAAGAACACCGACCAACCAATGAATAGGTTGATCCACAGTTTGGTCATGCTTTGTGATATGGGACATTGTTTTGGTATTTATGGGGACTGATTGTTGTTTTGATTGTTGATTATTCTTACGAGATCTTATTGAGGTTGTAATGAACAACAATTCGGGCTTGTTCCTTGGATTTATTAATTGTTCCTTGTCTCCCTAAATATTTATATGTTTTTTCTTCATTCATTGATGCACTCATGAATGATTGATCATTTCTCCTTCATTTCATGGATCAATGATATGAAATTAGATATCTGTCATCATGAAAACCTAATGGAGGTGTGACGGTGACATCGGTGGACGAATCAGATCGAATTGGAAGAAATTTTTATTTAATATGTTTGTGTTGGAATGGATTGATATGGTTTACTTAGTCGATTGAAGGCATAAAACACATTGATTCAAGGTTATGGTTCAAAAATGAACATGTATTTGATGTTTTGAGGTGAACAAAGCACGAAAATGAGATCTGGATCATCGGGCAATGGGTGAAAGAAGAAAAAGACATTCTAGAAAAACCATATGAACAAGGCATGTAACTGGGGGTCCCATGGAATGTTCCCCCTCCCTCTGTAATGTAATATAGGGTTTTAGGGAATAGATAAATATCACACGAAGCTTGACCCTAGTCACACGGCATGTTGGTACTCCCCAAATACCCGACATGTATCTCAAGAGATACACAGACATGGGGTGGAGTTCACAAGTTTCTAACATAGTGTATACCCCACCACACAACGTGTCTTGGACCTAGTACATAGACTACCCCATTTATAATTACATTGGAAATGACTCAAGGGCTGACACCATGTTTTAGCACATGACTAGAGTACATGGGCAGACCCCTGATGGAAAGACACGGTGTGTGACTCCTTTTATACGGTGTGTACCCATAAACTACTTGACATGTTCTAAATATAAGGTTCACTGTACACTAGTTGGGCCTGGGGTTAAGGGACACATTGTGTGACACTACTACACACCGTTGACCCCCATTTTCTATAGATTAATTCTCTTATCCTCTGTATCTTGGACATGTTTGGTTAGGGTTTGTTCTCTTTATCATTTTCCATGATGGAAGGTATGAATAATTTATTATTCATTAGACTATGATCCCTTAAACATGACTTCTTGGATATAGTGGTTGAAATCCCCCCCCATAGTAAAGAATCTGGATCATATATTCATTCTTCATTCCTAAGGAAGTGTCTTGGGTACTAACATGATCTATTTTACAATGTTCCTTTCCTCTGCATAGCTGGTTAATCCAAATTAAGTTGTCAGTATCACCCCATGTCTCTAGCTATTATCCTCTTCTATTGTATCTTATATCTATATTATGATCTATCTGCATCTCTCTCTCTTGACGGTTCCTAAAAAATAGTTCTTCTTTGGTGGACATAATCAATGCTATCAGAATAAGTAGCGTGTCCTCCTGGATGGGTGCATCTTCGAATATTCGATCTATATACCCAGTGTTGGTGTGAAGTAGTTGTGACTTACCTCAAGTCTATGTTTCATGGATTTATTATGTCTAGATATTATTTTTATATGTTTTGTAGACATATAATTGTGTAGATTTTACTATATATTTACTTTTGGTATTGCTTTGTTGTTTTTAGGATTCCTTCTTAGTATTGTTATATTCAACTCCACATGGTATTTTCCTGTACATGTCATGTCTTATGAAGATGATAGAACTTTTGACATAGTCTTAGGCAGACCAGGACCGGATGGTGCTTTGTGAGATCAGGTAGGCTGAGGTGTGTTCCTACATCTATAGACAGTAGTCTCAATACCTTTACATATAGGTTAGAGTTGTGGTTACATAATTATTTTGGTGGGATTTTTTTTGTCTTAATTTCACATTACATTATTTTCTCATCTTACTCTATTTGTTGGGATATAGTTGTATGCATTCACTGTTTACATTGTGGTTTTTACATTTCATCATTTTGGTGAAACGAAAATGGGTGTGTGTAAAGTTATATATGTAATGCCTCCCATGTTATTGATATAATTAGTCAGTGCGAGTCACCAGCCCATGGACTATTGGAAGTAGTATTAGGGAGTCATTGAATGGGCCCAACTAGTATGGATCCTAACAGAAATCACAATTCATGTGTATAGGGGACTATAGTCTTGCGAACCAATGTTAATTGTTTTTACATTACCACCTCACACAATTGGGTATTATGATGGATAAAAGTATATATATGATATTTATAGAAAAATTATAAATTATGATTCATTATTTCACATATACAATTTCTAATTTTCTATTCGTAAGGTATACGATAATGTCATTTGTGTCTGCGATGGACTAACGCCCCACGAAGCGATGTGATTCATTTTCACCATTTTTTACACCGAAGTCAATAAAAAAATATATTTTATACACATAAATTTTTTTGATATTCCTTACATATTTACCATTATAAAAGGATAATATATCATTTTCATTCTTACATATTCACTCACTAAAAAATAATAATGTAGTTTGTGTATGTGTGGACTACCGCCTTCACAAAGCGATGATTCTTAATTTTAATCTCAGAAAAACTAGGTGGATTGGTATAGGTATATTGAAATAAATAATCTTTTATTTATGAAATTAAAACCATTTTATACAGAAATAATATTACTTATCCCCTTTCCATAATGATTGTTGAAAAATGTAATTTGTACTTCCTACCATCTCTATGATCGTGATTTATATCATTTCCCAATACCATATTACATGATTGGTATTAAAAGTATAATTGATTTATAAATATTATTATCATTACATGATTTCCATTTTTTATAAAATGATACCTTGATCAATGTGAGATAACCAAAAATAAAAAATCAAAATATATTCTAGAAATAATACGATTACTACACAAAACATGATTTTAACAATAAAATCATAAGAAACAGGTAATAAATATTCATAGCTAAATAATATATGGTATTATATATATAATTATAGTTTTATAATATATTTTTTAAGAACATAAATTTATTATACATGATTTTTGACATTGTATGAAGTTATAAGAGAATTAATGTAAGGGATAACTTTTGTCTCTTAAATTTTTGGTAGACATATAAAAATTTACCACTTATTTATTTTATGTTGTGTATATACTACCCCATTAAAATGTTAGGTCTTGAATCCCATTATTTTAATTTTTTAATTTTTCATTTTTTTATGTTCTATTCGGAATTATGTTTAATTAAATTACAATATTGGTAAGGTATTTTTGTCTCAATTTTCATTCTTTGAGACTGATGTCATGTTATGCACCTATATTCTATAATTAGGTGTACATAAAAACCATATAAATTTTAATATCATGAAATTATTTATAGTCAATATTTTTTATGATTCGTTTAATGTTATCCTTCCATGGTTCTTAAGATTTAAAGTCACAATGTGGTAAGAGTTTTATATTACAATATTATCATTTATCAAGATTCTTCATGACTGTGTATCCAATGTTTTAATCATATAATTTACATATCAAAAAATCTAATTTTTTTTTTCTCCTCCGGTTATTCGTTATATTTTCAAGTAATTTTTCCATTATTTCACTCTTTGGAACTGAAAATAATTGATAAAATGTTTTTAATAAGAATCATCATTATTTCACTCTTCATTTGAAAAACAATTTTCATAAAAACCATTTTTATTTTTAAAAAGTTTTTCAAAATAATTTTATCCTTTAATAAATTAATTATTAAATAAATTTTTATCTATTTTAAACTTTTGACAATAAAAATTTTAATGGAATTGTCATGTCATCTTCCAAATTATTCTCATTTTCCTTTTATCGAAAAAGTGAAAGGAATATTTGTATTAACATGAATGGCATGAATGGAATTATCATCCATCATGATATCTATTTTTTTTTAAAAAATATCTTTTCTATGTTTCAAAAAATATCTATAAATAAATTATTTTAATTTTTTTGAGTAATGAGTTTTAAAAAGTGATTCCCAAATTGAAAGAGTAAGATTTCCTTAAAAATGCTTTTAAATATCTTATTATAGTATTTATATTTAGAAACAGAAATAGACCATTATTCTTACTCTAATGGGTATATGTCATATTGATACCATACTTATTATTTATATGGATGGATTATGATTGATTCTAAAATATTTTTATGGAACCCAGTTCACTTCTATGTGGAAATCATGTTTCAAAGTGAATGCAATGAAATTCATTTAATTTCCATTGGTTAACCCTATGTCAAAGATATTTTTAGAAATCATGTTTCTTCTCCATTGTTTAATCATGTTTCAGAGAGATTTTTCTGGAACATGTTTCTTTTTTAAGGGTTAACCATATTTCAATGAGATATTTTTTAAACTCGTTTCTTTTCTATGGGTTAATCATGTTTCAAATAGATTTATATGAAATCCGTTTCTTTACCATGTTTGTAATCATGTTATATAATAATAAATAATAATAATAATACGAGTTTTGTGATGAAATGAAAGTACTATAAACATAATTCATATTGTGGTTCATGGATATTGTATACGATGGGTTTTCCTAGATAGTGTGAGGTGATCCCATTATCTCTTATATTATGGGTGCACCAAGACAGTACTAGTCATTCCCTTTATTAATTAGATGATGGATACACCCATATAATATAGAGTGATCCCATTATATATTATATTATGGGTGAACCTAGTTAGTTACCTAATGCATTGGCCAAGGATAATGTTCTTCGGAGGACGACTTTTGTAATATGTCCATATGGTTATTCCATTTGTAATTGTTTTACAGGTGTTCTATGATGACGATGTCCCAATATGACAATACATTACATCTATTATTTATATGGTTTTATAATGTTTTTGATGATAAATATTGATTCCATGTGGCTCGTGACTATTTATTATGATGAATCTTGAATTTTTTAATCTCTTATTTCATGTTTTCATATTTGACGATCAAGGTATTGATGAGTGTGAATATTCTTATGTTATGTTCATTAACATTTCTTATATCATAATACTATTATTCTCTTCTTATACTCACTTATGAAATTTAATTTTTTTTTATTATGTTCTTACTTGTGTAGAATTTGGGGTCACCCCTTCTTAGGTTTTATTTCCATAGGGTATGGATAACATTTTTTAAGTAGGGTACTAAATGGAATTATAATTAAGGGAAACATTTAATATCATTCATGAACTAGAAATACTTTTTCAAATATTCTAAATGTAGTAAAATAATATGTTCCTTAGGCATTTGTTTGTGTATTATAATTAATATTCATCTAAAAAGTTGAAATATCTATACATGATATGACTAGGTCACTTTAATTTTGGAATTAGTATAGTATTCCAACATATTTGGGGTGAATCATGAAATAATAATAAAATCGTGTATATATACCACCCAGTTGCCCAAACGAGAGATTTTGCAACAAAAAATATTAACAAAATCTTGTAATCATCACTACAAAACCAATGTAACACAACAAACCATTTCCAACTATGATACCACTATCCTACCCACTTTTAAACATACTGCAACCATGATAACCAAACACTTATTTCCATTTAATCATCCCATTTCTGCATTTCTAGATTTACCAGTTACTAAAAATTCCCATGTACTAATCCATTCAATTAAATATTCATTGAGAAACCACTTTTATACAAAACCAACATAAATTATGTGAATATACCTTCAATATCATTATTACCTACTAATAAATATTACCACTATAGAGAAAAAATATCAAACCAAAAAATGAAATATTCCATCATCTCATGATAAACAACAACCATGTCTATAAAAAAGAAAATCAATAACATCCCAACCTCTAAACCTCCATGAAAATCCTATAAAACATGAAACATACACCATGAAACTGTCCATAATGAATCTCATGCCAACCAACACAATCCCACTTCCAAACACATATCACCCAATGTATCCTTATTGCCAAACTCAAGCTAATAGAATCATATGAATGCAACTATATCAACCACTGTATATAATCACCGATATAAACACCCAAAAAATATCACAATAAATTCCTTCAAAATAAAAAAACTAAACAAAAAATTCACCAAAAATACTATTTAAACCACCTTTTTATAATGGAAAAACATTATCTTGTTACCAATTATGAGATATAATTCATTTAATTTTAATCATCATGTGATTGGCCATTTCAAATTGGTGATTCTACTAAACAACACACATTATCATCATACAAGGCTTCAAAAAACCTATTTTTTGTAATAGTGACGTGAGGTCATAAATATTAGGAAAAATATCATGAATAATATTAAACACATGTGATTCATTGCTTTCTTTCAATTTTTTTATATCTCGTTCTTTATCTTTTTTAGTATAATATATTCTACCTAACCAAAAAATGGGTTTAATACAAAAATTAATATATAATAAAGGAGATTTATTGAATCCCATATGTTAACTAGAGATTCACAATATTCTGTGCAATATATTTCATAGAAGATATAGTTGAAAATTCATAACCTACTAAGGGAATCAATGATTAACAAAAACTGTTACAATTCCCAAAAAATATATATATTGTAAATCTCTTAATTTGAATTGAAACTACCATGGGGAATTCCTTAGGGTTGATTAGAAATAAACTATGAGAAAAATAGGGGGTACATACCTAGTATCACCAATAATCAATAAAATGAAGACTAGGATCAAAACTAAGGAAGTGGAATTGAAGGGTTTGCGAAAATAACATAGTTTCCACCAAAGAATCTAGGACATTATTGGTCAACAAATGAAATTTTGGGTATAAAAAATTATTCAAAAAAATAAAAATAGATCCTAATGGATTAATAAATACATTACTTTGTATTATATGATTTTTTCTATAAAACCATGAAATTTTTGTTACGCTATGATGCAATAGCCCTATATAGAACCAAATTCAAAAGCCCAAATAATAAATCCCTTTAAATTCTATAAAATTGGGGATGGGTCATAGTAGAAGACTCATATATATTATGTAAAACTTATAATTCCAAACATAATATAATACATTCTGATATTAATGATATAAAAAATTACAACATGAAATAATAAAAAAACAATCCACTTTAATCTCTATTTCACAGCCAAGAGTAATATGTTTAATATTTTTACATCCCATCACCATAAAATGTCAATAGTCCCTAACTATGGTGTAACAAAGTTCCACTTCTCAAGGGACATTGAGATGGGTGGGCTCCAAAATTAGTCTATCGGGTCTCTATGCTACACCTTCAAACAGCAAGATAAAGTTAGGCCTACCATATAGCATTTCACAACCAAAAAATAACTTCCATTCCATAACCCTACCTTGATGATTAATGTTTTCCACAACTCAATTGATCATCCCTCAAACCACTTGTGCACATTTCTATCACCCAAAAAAATGTAATGGTCTGGGAAGGTTTGTTCCATTAAAAAATTAAACATATATTTTGAAATATTTAATATTTTTAGACATAAATGTATTACTCTAAATATTATACCAGTGGATCTCCAAAACTATTACAATATGTCTATGATAATAAATTTTGGGAAACATTGATATAGGTGCTTTAATATTTTGGGAACATTAAAAATCAATTTAGAGAAATAATGATTTAGGTAACAAAAATTATTGTCACCAATGAACACAGTGGATAGATATAATCACTTAAGATTAGGTTGAATCTAACCCACTAGATTATATGATAAATTTCAATTTAATTAAATTAAAAATTTCTTCGATATCTTGTAATATAGACATCCTAGAGTGTAAGTGAATCGTACAAAAGTGTAATATTATCTCATTGGTATTGTATTTGTCGATATTAATAGGGATCATAAAATAAAAAATAATTTATGTTTTATAATCTTATAAAATTAATTTTTTTTATAAATTTATTATAAATGAAAATAAAAATAATTTTAAAATAAGATATGTTTTTCCGAAAAAAAATGATTTTTTGTGTGTAATATTTTTTTATTTTAATATATTAAAATAACTACTCATTGTGAATGATTCTAATTCCATTAACTTATTATTTAATAAATAAAATGTTTTAACATTAATATAATGTTTTTATATGCATGATATATGAATACATATTTATTTATATACTTGAGAATGTATATTTTCTAATAAACTGTTTTCTTCAGGTTTTAAAATTTTATATTAAAATAAACTTCTACCATATTTGAAAATTCAATCATGAAAAATGGACTCCATATTTGAAATCATGTGGATAAAAGTTGGTAAATAGATCCATTTTTATTTTTCAATATGAATAGTAACCATATAAAATATTTGTCACCTTAGTAAGGGTAAAACGGGTAAATAGGGTTTAATAATTGTGTTAATGATTTAAATTTTCTCTATGAAATTCATTTATCCTATTTTATGTATAGTTTTTATTTTTTACATTCACTCCATCAATATAGTTACACTTTGTTCAAATTTATTTTGAATAAGACCTCTGTATTAATTTCTTTAAATAATAATTACATAATTTCACTCCCTATTGTATAATGTCATTAAAATTTTTACATAGTGATAAAAAGAGGATATGTTCTTTTATAAATGTTAATTTTAAATATATATTATTCTTTATCTTAAAATTTTTTTAAAAAATTTAGTCATTGAATAAATATCTTAAACACCTTTTCAAAATCTAAACATATTTATTAATTTAAGAGAAATGTAAATGAAATAATATTAAAAATGTTAAATGTAATAAATTTTATTGAATAATTATGCTGCGGGAATTTAATATTATAAAATAACATATTATATATTTTTCAATGTTTTATATTACAATTCCACTTATGTAATTTTATTTTCTATTTCAAACTATGTGAATAGTTATTAAAATGACAATAATAGTATTTTAAGATAATATTATTTTAATAAATGATTCAATAAATATTTTAAAAATCATAAATATAGTTAAATAAAAAATTTACAATGCTGAAAAATTTAAAATAACATATATTTAACATTTATGATTAAATTTTAACAATAGATGGTAAGTTATTCTCCTTTAATATAAAAAAGTCTTTACTATAGTTAAGATTATAATAGGTTAACCAGGGGGTTAAATAAAAATATTAGGTTTAAAATGAAAAAAATGAGTAAAAATTTAATTTAAGGATAATATTTTGACCATATCAACTTTTCTTAAAATATATTCCCATTTTAGTTCATTTTTATATAGAGTTACATTTTTAAATTTTATTCATTTTTGTTATTCCTATTGTGTATTTTTCCTTCCTTATAAAATAGAATCCCTTGTATATTTTCTTCAAAAAACTCTAATCCATATAGCTCAACCAAACCCTATGAAATTATCTTATAAAAATAAATATTAATGAATTAATGTTTTTGGTATTCTTGAAAAAACATTTCAATGGTCTGTAAGAAATGACATAAAGGAGGCCTACCAAAGAATTTGTAATCTTTATCCTGAATCTCTTTCAATTTATTTCCTCTTATACATTATCTAAATATATTATTTTCATTATAAAAAAATTCATATTATTTAATATAATTAAATATTATAATTATTTTATAACTACCATTATACACCCTCTTTTCCATAAAATGGGATGTGAAAGTATGGGTAATACATACGTGTTGACAACAACCTACGCATAAACATAAAATTCAATTTTCATCATCATCATTCATTAATTTGTTTTATGATGGGTATAAATATTATATATTATATTTTGAAATAATTATATTTTTATAATAATATATTATTATATTCCTTTATACCTTCCCATCTATTGGAAAATGATCATGTTTATCATGTGTATATGTGGACTACCACCTCCACAAAGCAATGTGAATCATGTTTTCAAATTAAAATTGTGTGGATGGTAAAAATAATAAATTTAATGGATATATTTGATATATTTGATATAATAAGGATTATATAATGTTTAATTATTATCTACAATTATACCATTCCATCAGTTGAATTATGAAAATAGTGTTAATATTTATGTACCACATATCGTCTCCTTGAATGTTGTAATTCAATTTTTTATCTCAACCACTTTTGGATGAGTATAAATATATATATATATATATATGTGAATATATAATTAATATATAATATATTTTATTCATTATTGATATTAGGGAGATAATTGAACCATGTTAAATGTGAAAGAACCGAGACTGCTGAACAGATACATGCATGTAAAACAAATCATTTATCAAAAAGAAAATTGATTTTAATAAAAAACTAGTAATAAATGTGTTAAAATATGTACTTAATAAATCATATATTCTTAATAGATATAAAAATTTTAGTACAATAAATATATAAAAAATAGGTATATTTATTATACAAATAGTTCAAATGCATGCCTGCAATTCATTTTTTTCCATTTCTAGAAGCCGGTTTATGGGTTACTGGTACCCAAACATACAACCATAGACATGTCAGACAAAATAAATCAACACAGACTTACACATCATAATAACCAGATTCATCTCCGCATCCCAAGCAGCAGTCCTTCTCTCTTTTATTTCTATAAGTCATATAACAAATTCAAAACCTGTTTGTTTAAGGTGGCATATATACTAACCATAAATCTATATTATGATTCCTATCATAAATATTATTGGGATATAAATTTACATCTAATTTTTTGTCATTCATGAGGGTTCAATTCTATAGATACCAAAGTGATAAGAAATTTATGTCTTAATACCATTTTATTCAAGATTTTTTATTCCGTTGGAAAAATAAGCTAAACTTTATGTGATAAATTAGTTTACATTTATTATCCTATTATTGTTGATATAATTTAAAATAATTTTTACTATATTCCTCTATGGTGTAATAAAAACAAGTGGGAAAATATTTTAATAAAAACAACCATTATTTTCTCTTTATCTGGGAATGTTTTTCATCCATGTCATTATTTTCATTGAATTTTTTTCTATAATGTTGAAAATTATTCTCTAATAATTTTTAAAATTAATTTTTAACCATGTATAACATTCTATAAATTGTTTCAAATGAATATTATTATAATTTTATGAGCATTATTGTTTTACTTTTTTATAAAATATAGAAAGGAATGTCTTATTTTATATTATATAAAATGAAAATATTTTACTACCATAATAAACAATAAATGTTTTGAGGATTTCATTACAATTTTATATGGTTGTTTAAAAATAAAATATTTTCCTTAATATTTCTAAAATATTATTATTTTAAATAATGAAATTCAAAATTAAAATGGAATTTTCCTTAAAAAATATTCTTGTTATTCTTCTAAGACATTTTCATGTATGATAACTTCTTATTATGTCAAATATGTTACTGGGGATATTATAAAATAATTAAATCATTATTATTTCACTTAGTAGTTTATATTTATGATGATTATATGTTTTAAATGACCATTATTCCATTATATTATATAATAATGGATTTGTTAAATGTTTATGAAACCCACTTCATTTTCATGGGAAGAATAATAATATAATAAATGTTTTATAAATTATTAGGAAAGATTTGAATGGTTTTCATTATGCAATGTGGGACAAAAATTATTTATCCCTATAATGAATTTGTAATTTTTTATATCTCATGGGATAATTATAGGAAACATTAAATTCTAACTGATCCTATACGGTAAATTTGTTGATTTACTTGATCCAATTTTGCATACAAGTCGATTTTTGTGATCCAATATGTGAAACATGTGTTCATGTATGATCTTATATAATATAGGAAAGACGTTTTGATTACTGATCCATTATGATTTTATGATCTAGGTAGTTAACCAAGACATATAAAATGGATTCAATACATATATGGGTAACACGATATTATAAAATGAATATATTGTTCATCATTTATCTATGATGAATTCTCACAAATATGAATCATGTATTTTTAAAAAGAATGTGGTTTATTCCATAGATCATGTTTATAGTCCATGTTTGATTCAGTATTGAATTTTTATGTTATGTTCATGGTATATGTCCCTTTGTCTAGTAATATTCTTTCATATGATCATCTGCTGATATATCATAGGTTTACTACTACTCAACATCTGAGCTCTCCCTTTCTTATGTTTAATTTATCTTAGTTATGAATAATGATTTAAAAAGGTTATGTCTGTTGAGGGTAACATGTGGAAATATATTTATGGTATTTTTTGAGTATCATTCATGAAATTAAAGGATTCTGTTTCTAGTCTCCAAATACACTAAAACATTATGGTCCCCAATAATGTTTTTGTGAAATGTATTGAATATTGATCAAAAGTGATTCGATATATATTTATGAATAGTATGGGTCATTATACATGGTATCTGAGTGAATATTTAGTAAATAAATAGTGATTAGTGTTAGAAAACCTTGGTGAAAAAATTAAGTATAATTATATATATAATTTCAATTAAAAAAATTTTAATGACCATGGATAACGTAGGATAAACCTAAAGTGTCATATATTGAAAATGATATTTCATGATTTGGAAATAATATGAATTATTTTTCATAATTAATCAATCTAATTAATAATTCTTTATGGCCATGCTAACCATTTTGGTTCTAATAATGGATTGATTATGGAACAATGCAGTTGTAGTCATAATATGTATTATCAAATATTTAAGTACCATATATGAGCTTAGTAATATAAATTTATGTCATTAAATATCTATAAGAATGTTAGTTCCCATCCTCTATGATTTGAAGTTGAGTTAGCAGTGAAATTATTTAATTTAATGATGGTCACATCTTAAGACTATAGTTCCTCTCTGATTGTTTTTTATGAGAAAGTGATTCCAAAAAATGATTGGATTATCCCTTTAATTGAATTTTATGTGATTATAGATATGGATTTGAATTATTTATAAATTTATTTTATCAATTTTCTGAGATGATATATTATTTATTTGGATATCATATGTATGTATTTGTTTTTATTTATATGGATATTGTTTAACATATAATCTTTTAATATAGAATGTATTAATAATAACTTCTAATGGAAATTACTTCAATCTTGCACCTATTAATTTATATCAATAGAATTTATTTATCTAATAGGATTGGTGATAAATAAACATTAAGGATAAAGATATTTTCTAGTATTTTTTTCTCTCCTTCTATTAGAGTTCATTATTCTTCATTAAAATAGTGAAGTAGAGTTCTAAATATAACTCATACATGGTGATACACAATTTTTAAATACTCTTTATATAATATCCAAAATTTAGCAAATGTAATTGTTGATGAAACAATCTAATAATATTTCTAAATTCATAAACATGAGTGCATCACTTTGCGGAACACCTATTTTTTAAAAGGGAATGATTTTCCATCAAACATTTTCATTGATTATCAGGAACATAAAATGATCACTATAAATAACAATTATCATCTAACCTGTTTTTATTAATTATATTATCAATTATAAGGACAGAAATACTTTTCTAGGATTTATGTTCACTCTGGATATCATCAATTGAGTTTTAATATGGATGATATACCAAAGACATCCTTCAGTATGAGGTATGGGGATTGTGAAATTACAGTAATTCCATTTATACTTACTAATTCCCTTACTATATCCAATGACATAATTAATAGATATTTTAGAGATTACCATGATTAGTTTGGGTTAGTATATATTGATGATACTCTTATATACACATACATAAAAGGGGAACATGATGAATAATGGATAATTGTTTTGAATACCCCAAGGAAGGAGAAATTGTATGAAAAATTAATCATGTGTGATTTTGGGTTAAAGAATGCTATATTCTTAGTTTATAGAATCTCATGTGATAATATTTATGTGGATCATTCAAAGGAAAATGTTATTATGAAATAGACCAAACAAATAATTTTTATTGCGTTTTATAGCTTTTTGGGGTTGTTTAGATATTATTTAAACATTTTCAGATAACTCTTATGACTTTATAATCCTCCAACTAAGTTGAATCGGAAGGGGTCAGGTTCTTCTGGATAGAATAATGAGAATTGAATTTTTGGGAACTGAGGAGAGGCTTGGTCAATGATCATATGCTCACACTACCATATAGTGGATTGGGGTTTGTGATATATATTTATAGATTAAATATTTGATAAATAAGTTTCCTTAGGAAGAATGATATTTTGATATTATATGACACATGCCAATTGAGAATATATGTGAAAAATTACACGAATTTGGATTTGGAACTGTCAGCTGTATTTTTTATGTTAAAGATATGGATGAATTATCTTTTAGGGGAATGGTGTGACATATATATGGTTATAAATTAAAGAATTACATCTTCATAAATAAATATATGAATATGTGATAAAGAATTTAGTTGAATTTTATTATATATTATTAAAAATCAATACATAACCACCCTAGGAATGAAAACTAGGTGGATGATTCTCTGAGTCAAAAGTATCATGCATTATTATAAATGATGTGGATTTAAAGTGATTCAATACATATGGAATAGTAAAGGATGGAACTTGGAATCCTAATGTAAGCATTCAAATCATATACTTCTCCAAGAAAACATTAACCATAAATCCATGTGAGAATTAAAGAGGTGAAGAGGGATGCTCTAAAACAATTTAATAAAGTGACATATATTCATAAGATCCAAATTGAATGTGATGGAATAATGATTTAATATATTATAGTGTGTATCCTTAAACAACAAATTTATTAAGGTACTATTATATTAATATAATTTTTTATCATTATTTATGCATCATAGAAGTAAAAAAAAATGCATAGAGATATGGAATAATATTTCTCGTGGGAAAAATTGAATAGGGATATTTTAAATATGTATCTAGATACAAAATAATTCATCTATGTTATGGATGAGAAACCCAATTTATATATGGATCTTACAGCCATTTTTTATATTTAACTGGAAATAGAAAAACATTGCCATGTAATTTGTACACAAACTCACAAAAATATCTAAAGGTAATAATGATAATTAGGATTAAGTAGATCAAATGGTTTTGTAATTAAATTTCATTTCCATTCTAAATAATTTTTCTATTGATGTGATTTCTAGGATGTACATTAAAGAAGTTGTATGATTTCATCGAGTACTATATTCTATTGTATATAACCAGGATTTGAGGATTACCTCAATGTTTGAAAGAAGTCTTCATGAAGATTTGGATATAGAGTTGAGTTATTATACAATATATAATCCTTAGGAATATTTTTTGTCTAAAATTAATATTCAGACTCTAGAAGTCATGTTGAGAACATTATTTATAGATTTCAATGGTTATCATTATCAGCACCTTCAATTAAGGGGATTTTTTAGAATAATATCTATAATTAAATAATTAATATGGCACCTTATGAATACCTATATGGTATAAATAGAATAATTCATAAAATATGGTATGTGGTTGGTAAAATAGATCTATTGGGACCTAATATATCAGAAAAATGGTAAAAGGTTAAATAAATCTTGTAGAGCATAAGAGCATCTTATAATTGACTAAATAGTTTTGATAACAATTATCAGTGATATATGGATTTTGATTATGGTGAAAATGTATTCCAAGGAATATCTATATTGATGAGGTTTACGTGTTTTTTTAATAAGGGTATGTTTAGCTATATAAATTTTAGTCTTTTTAAAATTCTTAAACATATTGGAAAGGTATCTTATCATTTAGTACAACCGAAGAATCTCTCTCATGTTAATGATGTTTTTTATGTATCTCTCTTAAGAAAGTACATACTAGATTCTTCACATATACTAAACTAATACATAATAATTCTGTACTAATATCAATCTTATTAGGAAACACCATTGGATATTATATATCACATAGTGAAACTCCAACGAAACTAGATCACTCAAATGGTCAATGTTTTTGGGTGAAACAATAAATTAGATGAAACTACATGGGATCTAGAGGATGGGATGAAACAAATGTATCCTCAATATTTTATATAGGAGTGATGGAATTCTATGGGTAAAAATAATTTTAATGGGGGTACAATGTAACACACCTTTATTAAATAATATATTTATCTTTAAATAAATTTAATTTCATTAATATCCTGTGATATACACAACTTCAATTCTAAATGGAAAACACTGAAGTATATATTTAAATACTATTAGTTGGATTGGAGTTTATGAATATAAAAAAAATTAAAAAATTTATTGTATAAACCATTTTTAAAATTACAATTTTTTAATAAATTGATTAGAAATGGAAGGAAATAGTTTCAAATAAAATTACATGTTTTTCTAAGAAGTAATTTATTACATGAAATGTGTTTTTATCTTATAAAACTAAATCAATCATTATTGGTGAATGATTTTAATTTAATATATATATATTATTCAATAACATAGTATATAATAATATGATGTTTTTCAATGTATTATAATAGAATATATATCCAGTTTGTGGCATAAAAATGTATTTTTTCTAAAAAACAGTTTATTTGTATTTTTCACATTTATATGAAAATGAATTTCTATTACTTATGGAAATTTCATCTTGAATAAAGGATTAATATTTTAGAATAAGGTGGATTAAATTTTATAAATTGTTCCATTATATTTTTTTCAATATCAAATTAACCATAACATATTTTTATCACCTCGATAAATATAAAAAAACCTACAATATGAATAAATGTTTTTCAAAGAATTGAAATTGTTTTAGCACATTATATGATCATATTAGAATAGTATAGATTAGCCATGTCCATCTAATTACTGAAAATATGGCTACTCAGATTAATTTTTCATGAATATCACCTTTATATTTATTTATCAAAAAATAAGTACAAAATCATACTATCGTGACTTTAATGTCTCTTAAATTTATATATAATGGTAAAAAGAGTAATAATTAGACTCCAAACGTTTATTTAAAATATAAATATAATGTTTTAATCATAGTGATTATTTTTTAATTTTTAGTGATTGAATAATTATCTTAAATAGTTGTGTAATTCCTTAAAATTATTTATTCATTTAATATAAAAGTAAAATAAATTATATTAAAATATTTAAAAGAGTTAAAATTTTGGGGAATAATGTTCTGCAATGAATCTTATTGATTAATATAACATATAAGAGATGTGAGGGAATTTTATATTTTAATTCCATTACGTTCATGTTTTTTTCAATGTAAAATTATTTGAATTGTTCTTCGAATTTAATTTATATAATTTTATGATAATAAAATTTTATTAAAATATAGAAAAGGGAAAAAATGAAATAAGATAGTTAGGATGGTATAGGGTCTAAAATATTATCCCCTATCCATTCATGACAAAATTATTTCCTTATAAGAAAAATTTTACCCTTTAATATGAAAAATTCCATTTCCATTGTTAAAATTAATATTAGATAACTAAGGTGTTAAATTGAAATATAATTTTTAAAATAACAATGAAAACAAATATAATTTTCATTATTTGATTTTATTTGGACCTTTACATATTTTTCATGAAATATATATCCATTTGAATGCATTTTTCTTCACAAGGAATACACTATATGTTAATATTTTTACAGTTTCAATTCTATTCTCCAATTTCCAATCCTTCAATTGTAGGTTCTTTTCGTCATAAAATAAAATTCTAATTATCCTTAATAACAGATATAGTGTAGGTCCACCAAAGAAGAGGCAATATTTCGACACAATATTATTTAATTTATTCTTTTTAATAACTTTTCTAAACTGATGTCCTTGAATATTAAATAATCATTTTAGTATCCTAAGTATATAGAAATGTTATTATGATTATGGAACACCTATTATTAACCCACATTTCCAGATAATGGGAAGTGGAAGTGTCACTCGTTTGTATGTGTGGACTATCACCTTCACATAGAGAATACAATTCATTTTCCATCACAACATTTAATGGATGATTATTATTATGGGATTAAAGATTTTATATGATAATTATGAAATAATTATATTTTTATAATAATTATAATATCATATATACATTATTACCTACACATCCATTAGAAAATGAAAATGTATCTCATGCATACAAGGGGACAATGTCCTCCAAAAAGTTATGTAAATCATTCTTCATATCCAATTTACATGTATATAAATAAGCATAGATTTAATGGATATAAATAATATATATGATATAATAATTATTATATATTCATGATTCATTTTTTAACTTTTATTCATTCTAACCATCGTGAAGTGAAAAAAGTGTTCTTGAGTATGTATGGACTAATGTCCCCATGAACAATGTAATCCCATTCTGTATCTCTATCTTTTATGAATTAATATATATATATATATATATATATTTTGTTAATATATATAATACTTATATATTTATCATCGTTCTAGATATTATGGAACCACAATAAATGTACATGTAATTGGATATATGAATTGAAAATTACATGAAAAAAAGATGTCATTATAACCCAGAACAGTGATTTAAAAAATACTATTAATAAAGAGCTGAATTGATTCCTATTTAAATCATATATGGTATGATAAATATTAATATGGATCTATAATACATTTATATTTAAAATATAATTATTTTATGGGTGGTTCTAATGCGTACAGATAAAGACATATGTAACATCTTGTTCCCAACATTCAGGTAATTAACTTCTATTCATAGGATTGCCGCTTAAATTGGGTGCATCGTGGAACTCCTGAGGATGGAAAACATTTTTTGAGTAAAATAACCTAAGGGTTAAGAATTTATTTTTCTTTGAATATAGGGAGTCTTGGTATAAATGTGTAATGTCTCAAATGGGTTCTCCCCAAGTTCATAAAATTCCGGAGGTAGTTTGGGTTTTCTGTTAAGAATTTTTACATTTTGTAGTTTGTAAGAGAATAATTTTTGTAAAATAGAAGTAAACAATATGTACTGTAAGAACCCAGTTTTTTCTATAAAAGACTTTGGAATATTCTTTATGTTATTTCAGAGCAGCGCCTTCAAACGGCGTGCGATTCCGAGTCCCGGTGTGGTCGGAATTAAATTTTCAGTGCCTTCACATTGGGAATGAAAAATAAATGGGATAACTCCTAAACAGAGATCCGGATCAGAATTTTGAGTGTACGGATGAGTCTGAAATGGGGTGTTTACCCTAGGAGCGACATAAAATGAGTCGTCGCGGGACGTTCGGGCCCCTCGCTCGTTAGCGGTGTGTTAAATGGATAAATTAAATTAAAATTTATTCATTTAATAGCTCAAACTCAAGTATCTCATAAACAGTTTCTCAGATGGGAAACCTGAAGGCACCGTTGAGTCTGGAGCATGCCGTTTAACCTAGGCGGGGTGTAAGAGTTGTGGGCGCGGGCCTGCTGTGGGAGATGTCACCCATGGGAAAACCCGTTTTTTGAAATGTCCACTTAGTGATTTTTGTCACTGGAATTCGTTTTGAATAACTTTCGAACGAGGTCTCGTAATTGAAATCCAAGACTTCTGTTGAGTTCGGAGTGCGGTTTTTTTCCTAGGAATGAGATAAAATAGGCGGGCGTGAGGGTTTCAGAATCCGCACCCATTGGGAGAGTTTTAGTGAATTTCTATAAATTCGCTAAGTGTTGGGAGAACCCATTTCTTCCTCCCTACCTCCCTCTATCGCTCTCTCTCTCTCTCTCATGTTCTTCGGCGTTCTTCGCCGTTCATCGACGGATCGAGGAGCGATCTCCACCGGAGCCATGGAGGATCGAAGCGGGAGCGTCGTGGACGCATCGCCAACAACGAATGAGCAATCCAAGGTAGGATTCATGATTAAATTTCCACACCTTCGTAAATTTTGTCATTTAATTTTTCTAAATTTTGAAATTGGGACGGTGGCCGAACGAACACGACCATCATCTGAGCCCCGTTTTATTTATCGTTCTAGGGCATTCTTCGTCCCAATTTTCGGACGCATCAAATTCTCAACGGATCAACGATCAGGGGCAGGCGTTGCGAAGGCCTCATCCCAATGATCCCGAACCCACGTTCGGTTCTAAAATCGGGTCACCGGATCGGTGGCGGCTGCCATTGGAATTCCCAGCTCCGGCAAGGGCAGTGGCCGGAGGTCGGGCGTTGGGTAGCGGTCGAGTAGGAGGGGCTCGGGCGGAGAGGAGGCATGCGACCGGTGCGTGGAGGTTTCCAACCGGGGAAGCTTTGGCGGAGCAGGGGACTTGGCCAGGTGGTATGCTCGGCCGGGGTGAGCGGAGGCATCGGCGCTGTGCAGTGGGCGTCGACAGGGTGTAGGAAGCCAGATGGGCTCGCGGAGACTACTAATGGAGCCAGGCGGGGAGGTGGCTTCGGCGGAGCCAGGCGGAGGGCCGGCGCGGACCAGGCGGAGTCGTTGGGGCGGGGTCGAGCGGAGGAGCTGGATCCAGCCGGTGTGGTGAGCAACGACGAGGGATTCACTGGGGAGGCGGCCGACCGCGGCCTGTCGAGGTCGGCAGGCGAAGTCCGGAGGCGATCAGCGCCTCGGGAGAACAATGGGAGCAAGGACCCGCTGATGGCGAGTCCTGCTGCGCGATGCGGAAGACCGGCCAGATGGCCGGTCCGTGTGGAGAGAAACCGGACCAGCTCAGGTCCAGTGCTGAGCAGCAGGCCGCGGCGGATCCGACCGGACCCGTGGCTGGGCCGCGGTCCGGTGGCTCGGTCCGGGCCGGCCGGGGTGAATCGGCCCGGTTAGGCCCCCCTTGTATTCGGTGGGCCATATCTTTTAAAAGGTGCGTCCATTTGATGCGCTGTCTGCGGCTGTGGAATCGTATCAGAAAGGCGGTATTTTTAAGATGAGTCCCGAGGTTTTTTGGGTTCCGTGCCCAAAGGTGAGTGATCGGAAACACGTTAAATTAATAATAATAAATTATTATTAAGGTTGCGACGGACGTGGCTCGCGTGCCGGATGCCCGTTTGACGTACCGTCAGAGGCACAGTGGCCCCGGACCTAAGACGGTTATTCCGAAGTTGGTTTAGAGCCTCTGCGGGTTGGTTTCATTGCTCGGTGGCCCGAAACACCAAATTTGAGTAATTAATTAATTAATTAATTGTTGTGTCGGACCTAACTCCTGTTTGGGATGTCAGATTGACCCGCCATCAGCAGCAGCCTGATTCAAATCCTCGTGCGGACTTTTCGAGATGCATTACGAAGCGTTCAGGTTGGAGATAAGTTGTGGGCCCCACAGATCCTAGTTTGCACGTTTTGCGGTGGAACGTCACTTTTTCACCTGACATCCGTTTGGGGTGAATGACCACTCGTTTCTGAGTGTTTTTCTGAGGGGATTGTGACGGTGCAATCCGCCCGCTTAAATTCGTGCTTAAGTGTGGGCCCCACGTAGTCCCATTTGCGTATAATGCGGGGAGTTGCAGCTTCTGCATCCGGAGTCCGTTTTAGGCACCGTCAGTGGCGTTGTGACCCTGGAATGGAGATGAGGTTGACCTGGGTGGTTTTAAGCGATGAAGCCGGAGTTGAGACGTGGGACCCACAGGCTGTCCTTTGAGTTGTGTGTAGTGTATTACGACTTTTTCATCAGACGTCCATTCAGGGAAGATGAATAGTTTTTTGAGGTTTTTTTCCAAGAGAATCGCGATGGAACAGTTCGCCCGACCTTTTTCAGGATCGTGGTGTGGGTGCCACCCGGGCTGGCTACGGTGAATAATACCCTTTTAACCGGGTTTCCGTTTTTGGTGATTGAGTAGTCAATTCCGTGTGTTTTTTCGAGGGGATCACATTGGTGTGATCCGTTTGTTCATTTTTTGGATCTTGGTGTGGGCCCCACATGAGCTGGCTATGGTGAATAGAGCCATATTCACCAGTTGACCGTTACGAGTGAGTAAATGGTCTATCTCGCGTGTTTTTTCGTGAGGATTGCAATGGTGTGATCTGTTCGGGCATGTGGATCCTCGTTTGAGATTTCATTAAATGTGGAAACATGAAATGGTGTTGGATGGAGGTCCCTTTGACGCACTCTGAACCAACACACGATTGCGATGTTGGTAACACCCGGTGATGTCAGTTGCAGTGCTGAGTTGTCGGACACATTACCAGGTCCACCCTCCAGCAGGGCTGGGTAGTGGGTCGCCTGGCGATTTATTCCAGGTCTACCCTCTAGCAGGGCTGGGCAGTGGGTCACTTGTTGACTACTTTCAGGTCTACCCTCCAGCAGGGCTGGGTAGTGGGTCGCCTGTCGACTACTTTCAGGTCTACCCTCCAGCAGGGTTGGGCGTTGGGTCGCCTATCGACGTGTTCCGGGTCTACTCTCCAGTAAGGCTGGGCAGTGGGTTTCCTGTTGATTTATTAGGGTTTAACCTCCAGCAGGGCTGGGCGTTGGATTATCCATTGGCATTTCAGACTCAGGCCTTCTCATGAGGCTAGTTATTGACTTTTTCTCCATGACTATCGGAGCAATATCTTTGGTTGTGCAGATCGGTAATGTGAGAGCTTTTACGTGACCATAGGACATATGTGAACGAGGGGAGCCTTTCCCACCAAGACGCGCCCTTGTGACGCAACTTAATAGTCGTGCGGGCGAGACAGTGCCGCAAAAAGCGGATAGTATCAAGGTGTGGTGATTGAGCCCCTTTGACATGTACCTCCTAGGTTGACATGTAGGACGCTTGGGTTCAGTGTTGGATATCTTTTGAACCGTTGGTGACTCTTCTTGGGCTGATTGTGGCGACAGAGAGCCCCTTACCCACTCATTCGGGTTTCTCGCTGAGCATATATATACATCCTATTGTTGTTCCTACTCCTTGGGTTCGGTGACTCTCCTTCTAGGAGGGGAGAAGACGCGCGAGGTATTCCACGTGCTTTCCGTGTCTATCTCCTCATGGTTGGATGATTCTACTCTCCTGCTATAGGAAATGAAGACTTGATGAGAAGTTTGTCTTCTCACCGTCTCTATCTCCTTGCATCTAGACGAGTCTGCTTCCTTTCTCTTGTTGGGTTGAGTTGCACTCTCTTTCTCTCTTTTTAACTCTTACAATGTTCTATTAGCTATCTACTGCTCCCCATTTTAGCACTTCCCTTGTTGCTCCCTCGAGCTTTCGGGGCATCCTACTATGTATTTTTATACTCACCTCTGCTTGGGCTTTACTTGCACTTGGTGTGACCTTGTAGACGACGGACATGTCGGTCAAGACTACAGAGGAGCGTAGATGACACATGAGCTTAGGTTGAGTTTGGTGGCCATAGAATGAAATCCTCAGTGTGAGAATCACTAGCGGTTTACCTTTGTTTTACCTGTTTCCGGGTTGTGTAACCTTTTTGGATGGGCGCTTGTTTTTCCCCTTTTACTATTCAGTTTACTTTCAGTACATTACTTGTACTGGTTAGAGGTCAAGCCATGTATGTTGGTTCCCCTTTTTGTAGCAGTGTTGTATCTTTCTTTCTTTTCCCTGCACTGTTTCTTTGAGTTGGTTGCGTGTGTGTGTACAATTTCTTAGGAAAAGGCCTCCCTTAGTTTATTGTGCCTTCGGCGCTAGTCGCCTGCCCCTGGCCGGTGGAGGTGGGCTTGCGGTAGTTGCGGCTCAAGCCTCGGTATTGGTCGGGTCGTGAAAAAGTGGTATCATAGGTGGTTCATTCCTTGGGGAGATGTTTGGACGTACCTAAAAAGGAATTGGTTGAGTTTTTGGGCAATAATGTCAATGTGTCTTGAGAGTAGCTCTCCAACCATGGAGTCCAGTGATGGTGCGACAGCCGACGTATCCATTCATGAGGACCCTGATAACCCGCTTGTCGACTTGGCACACTGAGACACTTGTTTCCAAGAATTTGGTTCATGCGTCATATAGGATTGAGTCCTTCACTGTCCTTCTTCAGTTAGCTTCCCATTATTGTTGATATATATGTGCTCATTTGACTACGGTGCTACTTGATCGGGTTCAGGATGTCTGCGTGATGATAGCGAGACAGGATACTAGATCAGATTCATGATGAAGATTTCATGAGCGTAGAGGCCTCATATTAATATCCATCATACGATTACCCTTTCTCCAGGAGGATAGGAAGCAGCACCTCCACCTGTGGAGTAGCGGTTAGTACCGGCAGTGAGGGCCGATGACGAGCGCAGGGTGGACGTGCTACGTGAGTTCCAGCATCGGAGACCGCTGAGGTTCCATGGTAAGCCATACCCTCAGGCAGGGGAGGGTTGGCTACAGTCGGTGGTCTGACTCTTTAGGCTTGTTCAGACACTGACAAGTTAGATAGTGGCTTTGACAGCCAGTCTTTTTCCACCCTGTAGTTTGGCGTAGTAGAGCCAGGGTTACTCGGATACTCGATGAGTCTTCAATTTCGTGAGGCGATTTTCAGCTGCGGTTTCGTGAGTAGTTTTACCCCACCTGCTTATGCTCCTTTCGGATCCAGGAGCTCCTGCAGTTTCAGAAGGGAGGGATGACAGTTCCTATGTACGAGACTAGTTTCGCAGACCGTGCATGTTTTTTTCCGAACCTGGTTCGTGACAGCAACTTCCAAGCACAGAAGTTTGAACGAGATCTCTGTAGAAGAGATTCATGCCAGTGTAGTTCCCTTGTGCATCCTCACCCATCTCAGGGTACTAGAGCAGGCACTGGTGTAAGAGAAATTTCTGGTATAGGGATGTCTATTGGTGGGGCCTTGATGTTGGAGGTTTCCCCTTGATGAGACTTAGGCACATGGTTGGGGACAGCGTCGAGCACATAGATAGCTCAGGGAGGACTAGTGCTATGTTTGTGATGTGTGAGATCACACGACATGATACTACTCAACCAAATGTGCGGAGTCTTCCAGATAGTTGGTAGATGCACCGCCACGACAGAGGCAGTATTGTGATAAGAGATCTCCCAGATGAGGGCTGGGTGGTCCCCAGGAAG
The DNA here is from genome assembly GCA_963277665.1 of Viscum album. NCBI lineage: Eukaryota > Viridiplantae > Streptophyta > Magnoliopsida > Santalales > Viscaceae > Viscum > Viscum album. Next base: position 2,108,988,857 of record OY728119.1, on the reverse strand, counting down.
GTTGTTTTGGAAGAAAGCAGGAAGAACTGTGGTTGGCGGATGACGTTTCGAGGTCCTTCCATCACCACTAGGCGGCACATGTCAGGCTTAGGGAGATGACGGATGGTCCGCGGACGGTTGTGTGTCGTGGTTGTTTACAATCCTACAGCGCAAGAGATGATGAGAGGTACGCTATGCGTCTTTTTCTACTTTTCTCAATAGAACTTGTTAGACACTATGCGAGGTACTCTTTACTCTAACTCCTTGCTCGAGGGGTTACCGAGGGTGACACAGGGGGTCGGTGTACCCCTGTGTTGGTGCTGGTGGTGATAGTTTTTACCTAAGAATGTGGAGACACTCTTCCGGGAGAGCGTGTTGTGTTTTGATCAGACCACCAGCTTCTCAGGTGCGTCCCAACATGGAGAGACTTGAATCGGAGATGAAGGTGCTGGGTGGAGTTTCTACAGAAGGGTACAGCTTGTCTGTAGTTGATAAGGCCGACTCCTTTTCTAGTTTATCATGTAAGAGAGTCTCGGTTGTGATGCACCGACTGTGAAAACTTGTGTGACCGGATATCCTTGTGTGTTTCACCAGATGGGTATTCTGAAGGAGGGAATCACCAGGCCTTGTTCTAGGTGCGGGCGGTGATTCCAGTCGTGGCGTGCGACGTAGGGGTTCATTCATGGAGATGAGCTACCCACGAGGGCCTTCGGTCCATTTGAGACCGTGCGAAGGGATGGTGAGGTTTTCCACCGCCTTTCCCTGACCCCCAAAGTCGGGAGTGGGTGCACGACGTCTCACGAAAGGCTTACCAGAGGAGATGTGTGCATTCTCATGTGCATGTCATCGATAAGGGAAAACCTTGCTTGAACAGATCAAATCCTTTGGTCTGTGTGTGGTGACAAAGAACTGTGAAAGAGTTCTTTTTGGTACGAGAGAGCCAAGTGTGGGTTTAGTACCCTGAGTTGTTCCCTAGTTTTTTCTTTTTGAGGATGAAAATCTTGAATGAGGGAATGATTTAAGAACTCGGTTTTTGCTATAAAAAACTTTGGAATATTCTTTATGTTATTTCAGAGCAGCGCCTTTAGACAGCGTGTGATTTCGAGCCCCAGTGTGGCCAGAATAAAATTTTCAGTGCGTTCTCACTGAGAATTCCAAATAAACTGTATAACTCCTAAACCGAGATCCGGATCAGAAACTTGAGTGTACAGATGGGTCCAAAATGGGGTTTTTACCATATGAGCGACATAAAATGAGTCAGCGTGGGACGTTCGGGCCCCTCGCTCGTTAGCGGTGTGTTAAATGGATAAATTAATTAAAATTTATTTATTTAATTGCTCAAAATCAAGTATCTCATAAACAGTTTCTCAGATGGTAAAAACGAAGGCACCGTTGAGTCTGAAGCATGTCGTTTACCCTAGGAGGGGTGTAAAAGTTGCGGGCACGTGCCTGCTATGAGAGATGTCACCAAGGGGAAAAACCATCTTTTCGAAATGTCCACTTAGTGATTTTTATCACTGGAATTCTTTCTGAATAACATTCTAATGAGGTCTTGGAATTGAAATCCAAGACTTCGGTTGAGTTCGGAGTGGAGTGTTTTGCCTAGCCGTGAGATAAAATAGGCGGGCGCGAGGGTTTCAGAATCCGCGCCCATTGGGAGAGTTTTAGTGAATTTCTATAAATTCACTAAGTGTTGGGAGGACCCATTTCTTCCTCCATCCCTCTCTCTCTCTCTCTCCCTCTCCCTCCCTCTCTCTCTCTCTCCTGTTCTACCGCGTTCTTTTCCGTTCTTCGACGAATCGAAGAGTGATCTCCATGGAGCCATGGAGGATCGGAGTGGGAGCGTCGTGGACGCGTCGCCAACGACGAACGAGCAATATGAGGTAGGATTCTTGATTAAATTTCCTCACCTTTGTAAATTTTGTCATCTAATTTTTTTAAATTTTGAAATTGGGATGATGGCCGAACGAACAGGGCCATCGTCCGAGCCCCGATTAATTTATCATTCTTGGGCGTTCTTCGTCCCAATTTTCGGACACATCAAATTCTCAACAGATCAACGATCGGGGGCAGGAGTTGCAAATGCCTCCTCCCGAGGATCCCAAAACCGTGTTCGGTTCTGAATTCAAGCCACCGAATCGGTGGCGACCGTCGTCGGAAGTCCCGGCTCTGGCGTTCAGCAGCGGTCGAGCAGGAGGGGCTCTGGCAGAGAAAGAGGCTTGCGGCCGGTGCGTGGTGGTTTCCGAACGGGGCAGCCTCGGTGGAGCAGGGGACTAGGCCGGGTGGTGTGCGCAGTCGAGGTGTGCGGCATCATCGGCGTGGTGCAGCGGGCGTCAGCAGGGCGGAGGCAGCCGGAGGGGTTCGCGGCATCGACAGACGGAGCCAAGCGGGGAGGCTGCTTCAGCGGAGCCAGGCGGAGAGGCGGCGCGGACCAAGCGGAGTCGCCGGGGCATGGTCGAGTGGAGGAGCGGGCTATAGCCAGTGCGGCAAGCGACGACGAGGGCTTTACCGGGGAGGCGGCCGACCACAGCCTGTCGTGGTTGGCAGGCGGAATCCCAAGGAGGTCAGCGCCTCGGGAGCATAGAGGGAGCGAGGACCCACCGAATGCGGGTCCTGCTGTGCGACGCGGAAGACCGGCCAGATGCCCGGTCCGCGTGGAGAAAAAACAGACCCGCTCAGATTCAGTGCTAAGGGGCGGGCCGTGGCCAGCGGGCCACGGCAGTTCGGGCTGGACCCGTGGCTGGGCCATGGGCCGGCGGCTCGGTCTGGGGTGGCCGGGGTGAACCGGCCCGGTTAGGCCCCTTGCATTCGGGGGGCCATATCATTTAAACGGCGCGTCCATTTGAGGTGTCGTCTGTGGCTGCAAAATCATATCAGCAAGGCGCTCTTTTTAAGATGAGTCCTGTTGTTTTTTTGGGTTCCGTACCCAAAGGCGAGTGATCCGAAACGCTTTAAATTAATAATAATAAATTATTATTAAGGATGCGACGGACGCGGCTCGCGAGCTTGATTTCCGTTTGACGTGTCGTCAGAGGCGTAGTGGCCCTGGAGCTGATACGATCATTCCAAAGTTGGTTCGGAGCCTCTGCGGGTTGGTTTCATTGCTCGGTGGCATGAAACGCCAAATGTGACTAATTAATTAATTATTTATTTAATAAATTAATTGTTGCGTCGGACCTAACTTCTGTTTGGGATGTCCGATTGACACGCCATCAGCGGCAAGATGATTCCAGTCCTCGTGCGGACTTTTTGAGATGCTTTACGAAGCGTTCGGGTTGGAGACAAGGTGCGGGCCCCACAGGTCCTAGTTCACACTTTTTACAGTGGAACGTCACTGTTTCACCTGACATCTATTTTGGATGAATGAGAACTAGTTTCTGAGTGTTTTTCCGAGGGGACTGCGACGGTGCAATCCGCCCGCTTAAATTCGGGCTGAGGTGTGAACCCCACGGAGTCCCGGTTGTGTATAACGCGGGGAGTTGCGGCTTCTGCTGCCGAAGTCCATTTTAAGTGCCATCAGTGGCATTGTGACCCTGGAATTGAGACGAGGTTGACCAGGGTGGTTTCAGGTGATGGAGCAGGAGTTTAGACGTGGGCCCCATGGGCCTTCTTTTGAGCTGTGTGTAGCATATTGCGACTTTTTCATCAGAAGTCTGTTCTGGGTGAATGAATAGTCATTTTGAGGTGTTTTTCAGAGAGCATCGCGATGGCACAGTTCGCCCGACCTTTTTCAGGATCGTGGTGTGGGTGCCACTTGGGCTGGTTATGGTGAATAGTACCCTTTTCACCGGGAGTCCGTTTTGGGCAATTGAGAAGTCAATTCCGTGTGTTTTTATGAGGGGATCACAATGGTGGGATCCGTTTGTTCAGTTTTGGGATCTTTGTGTGGGCCCCACATGAGCTGGACATGGTGAATAGTTCCTTATTCATCGGTTGACCATTTCGGGCGAATAAATGGTCCATCTCGCGAGTTTTTCCACGAGGATTGCAGCAGTGTGATCCGTTCAGGCATGTGGAGCCTCGTTTGAGATATCATTAAATGTGGAAACATGAAATGGTGTTGGATGGAGGTCCCTTTGATGCACTCTGAACCAACGCATGGTAGCGATGTTGGTAACACCCGGTGATGTCAGTTGCAGTGCTGAGTTGTCGGACCCATTACTAGGTCTACCCTCCAGCAGGGCTGGGCAGTGGGTCGCCTGACGATTTATTCTAGTTCTACCCTCCAACAGGGCTAGGCAGTGGGTCTCCTGTCGACTACTTTCAGGTCTACCATCCAGCAGGGCTGGGCAATGGGTCGTATGTCGACTACTTTCAGGTCTACCATCCAGCAGGGCTGGGCAGTGGGTCACCTGTCGACTACTTTCAGGTCTACCATCCAGCAGGGTTGTGGAGTGGGTTTCCTATCGATGTGTTCTAGGTATACCCTCCAGTAGGGCTAGGCACTGGGTCACCTGTCGACTTCTTCCAGGTCTACCCTCCAGTAGGGCTGGGCAGTGGGTCGTCTGCTGATGTATTAGGGTTTACCCTCCAGCAGGGCTGGGCAGTGGGTCATCCATTGGAATTTCAGACTCATTCCTTCTTTATGAGGGTTTTCAGTGAATTTTCTTTTTTACTATCAGAGTAGGATCTTTGGTTACGCGGATCAGTGATGTGACAGCTTTGACGTGACCTTAGGACATATAAGAACGAGGGGTGCTTTTCCCACCGAGACGCGTCCTTGTGACGCGACCTAAAAGCCGTGCGAGCGAGACAGTGCCGCCCAAAGCAGATTGTATCGAGGTGTGGTGATTGAGCCCCTTTGACTTGTACCTCCTAGGTTGATGTGCAGGATGCTTCGTTTCAGTGTTGGATATCCTTTGAACCGTTGGTGACTCTTCTTGGGTGGAGCTCGGAGATAGAGATCCCCTTACCCACTCATTCAGTTTTCTCATTGAGCATATATATACATCCTATTGTTGTTCCCACTCCTTGGGTTCGGTTACTCTCCTTCTAAGAGGGGTGAAGACGCGTGGGGTATGCCACGTGATTTCCGTGTCTAGCTCCTCTTGGTTGGACGAGTTTACTCTCATGCTATAGGCAGTGAAGACTCGATGAGAAGTGTGTCTTCTCCCCGTCTCTAGCTCCTTGCGTCTTGACAAGTCTGCTTCGTTTCTCTTATTGGGTTGAGATGCACTCTCTTTCTCTCTTTTTCACTCTTACACTGTTCTCTGATATGTCTACTGCTCCCCATTTTATCACTTCCCTTGTTTCTCCCTCGAGCCTTCGGGTCATCCTTCTGAGTATTTTTATACTCACCCCTTCTCGGGCTTTTCCCGCACTTGGTGTGCCCTTGCAGACGATGAACAGGTCGGTCGAGACTACAAAGAAGTGTATAGGACACAAGACCTTAGGCTGCACTCGGTGGTCGTAGCATGACTTCCTAGGTCTGAGACTCACTAGCAGTTTACCTTTGTTTTACCTGTTGCCGGGTTGAGGCACCTTTTTGGATGGGCACATGTTTTTTCCCTTTTTACTATTTTGTTTACTTTCAGTACTTTACTAGTTCTGGTTAGAGGTCGATGCATGTATGTTGGTTCCCCTTTTTGTAGCAGTGTTGTATCTTGCTTTCTTTTCCCTGCACTGTTACTTTGAGTTGGTTGCGTGTGTGTGTACAGTTTCTTAGGCAAAGGCCTCCCCTAGTTTATTGTGCCTTCGACGCTATTCACCAGCCCCTGGCCTATGGAGGAGGGCTTGGGGTAGTTGTGGCTCGAGCCTCAGTACGGTCCGGGTCGTGGCATGTACTATATATTAGGAGAATGTCATGAACTAGGTGCACATCATGAAGGATGTACATCTTGTGTATATATTACACACCATGGAAATAGGGTTTTTGATGTATGGAGACACCATGGATTATACGACATGAAAATGGGTTACATTCCATGAAAATTTCATAGATTGTGATTTTATGGATTCATATGAGTGATATGTTTAATCATTCAATGTGAAATCTCTTTGATCTCAACCTGTTTCCCATCTACTATTATTTTGGAGACCACCAACCCATTTAGATTGTTTTGTTTTACATTAACCATTGCTTCAGCTGTAGATAATTTCTCCTGGTGAGTAATAATTTATCCTTATTAAGTTCCTTCGATTTTAATAGAGTCATTACATTGCATTATCAGATTAGTTGATCTGTATTGATGATTCCCTTTATTATTTCTAGATATAATGTGCATTCTTTTTTTTGGGGTCGCTCCTTAGTTGGTTGGAGTGTGGAAGGTGTGCATTCCTGATGTATGTTAGGATATTTCCTTTTTTCAACCATTTTTATAAGTTTAGACAATTCTACAATGTGTAGATATATTCTAGGGCCTCTTATTTATTATTTTTATTCTTCCTATTACTAGAACCATTGCGGGAATGTGTTTCCTATATTTTGAGGTAGGTGGTTCTATTTCTAGCTTGTGTGGATGAACATAATTTATCTTTTTAGATAAATATGTTTCTAACTGAAATGGAAAGGCTGATTGATTTGGTTTTCATTGTGTGGAAATATTTTTTTTATAAAATATGGGATTCCTTTTGTTTTTATAAATTAAATTGGGTTTTCAATGAATTGTGAAATGGTTTTGTGGAATGGTTTTCAAATCATGGTTTTAATGATATGGGTTAATGAAATGGTTTGGAAAATAGTGCCCATGGTATGCCATGGGTACTTCGATATAAGGTGATGTAATATGCCCCATCTACTATTAGGGTGTTTTTTCAATGTGATTTTCTCTTCTAACTAGGCATGTTGTTCTTGGGACTTATTAGATATATTGTGGGTTCACATTCTTGGGTGTTCCTGGGGCCACTAAACCCGATGCATATTTCTATTGGAATGATGCGCACATGAGTATCTATGTTAGGTACAATTTCCTAGCTCTCCTGACCTAGTGTGACCCTTGGTGTGATGTTACGTATGATTTGGGTTGAAGTGGTTTTTTTGTTTTGTATAATTTTGGTTGTACTGTAATGGATATGATATGATATGTGTTTCATGATTTGTATTGACATGATATATCTGCTTTGATATATTTATATAAAATTCATTAAAATTTATTTACCTACTTTATTTGGAAATGTTGAAAAGGGGGGAAATTAATTTTTTTTCATGATTTTGTTATAAAACTATTAAACTTTAAATCATTCCATGTTTTCATTAATTTTTTCCATGATTGGATTATTATTTAGAGACATGATATAAAACTTCTGGATGGGACCCTAGTGAGGTTGTTAGCTCACACTCTATTCACCCATTCAGTAGTGCATAGACATTGTTTTGTTTTTTTGATGTAGGCAATGGAAAATTTCCATAGTGAGGATATCTTCTACTAACTATGAATGGGTAGATGGAGTGATATGGTGGTATTTTTCACACACTATCAAATAGAGACTATTAGTGTAGCTATTTTAGATTCTCCATCCTTTTCAATTGGACTTGTATCGTAGGACAAATGTTACCTGTCTATTGTTCTCTTTATGTTATGGAATATATATATATGTGTCTGTGTGTATGTTTTATTCCATTCTTTCATTATATACATGTGAATATATTCCATTATATCTGCTTTTGGTTGGGAGAAATTGTTCCATCTATTTGTTATTGATTCTAGGGTGCTAGATGCTAACCTATAGGGATAGGGACACTATTTGGGTATGAGGAAATTCAGGTTGGGTAATGTTTTGAGATGGTATTATGGTCAGATTAGACAAAGTATGGAATCAAAGGAGATACTTCCTCAATATTACATTTCATGGGACATTTGGTATATTGGAGATATGATTGTCAGGACATCAGAAGTATATTATATTGAGTGCATGGCCATATCATGCTATGATGAGACTCAAGTTTCCAAGGGATGATGTGATGTGTGTCTCCTATTTTGATTTATTGACCTTAATATTAGTTTTTTCATTATGGATTATCTAGTTTTAATTGAGATTATTTTTGTGTTTGAACATATATATTTTTCAATGTGTAGTAATATGACTCCATGACGTGTTCTGTGTGTTTCGTAGGAGGGTTCAACTGATTCTACATAGGGTTATCCTCTTATGAATCAAAAAATTTAGAAGATATCATTCATGAGGTTCCTAATGTAGATTATAATATACCTCAATCTCATAATGCAGGTTTTGATATATAGTCGGGAGATGTAAGGGATTAGAATGGATCATTAGAGATCTTTCAGGAGAAAATTACATCCATTAAAGGTATGAATGAACCTCAATAGGTGGATAAATAGCTTGATTATATTGATAAGATCTTTGAATTCTTGGATACAACTGAGTGTATGAAGGTGAAGTGTGTGATGTTCAAACATGAGGGTCCAAGTAAGTGATGGTGGGATTCCATGGTATAATTGGATATGCAAGAGGGATTTCACTGAAATGGTTTCAAGACACTATTCTTCAAGATTTTTTATTCAGAATCATTGATGATAGAGAAGTCTCTAGAGTTACTCTCTATGTATGAAGGATATAATTCTGTGTTAGCATACACCAATCAATTTGTGGAAGAGGTTATTTTTGTGACATAGGTGGGAAAAAATGTCTAACGAATGGATTAAAAGTTCCTAAAAGGTTTTTAATGGATATCACATTTCATGTATTTGTTTGGAATATTTCAACCCATCCAAATACAGTGGATAGGTCTATGATAGATGAAATTATTATGGATATCATGGTTTAATATTATGATCCATATCTTCAGCCTAATAGAATATTAAGTGGAATGTATGGGAAAAGATAATTTGGTATGATCATCTTTGGAGTTGTGGAGGTGGTTCATAGTTGTTGGACTCCTTGTTGCCCTCAGTTACATATTCATGCGTTCCATTAGATTGATATCTGTGGGGAATATTCAAACATACCATGAATTCATGTATTTCACTAATAAATACGTGTTACAGTTTTGGATGTTATTGCCTTCTACAATGTTTCTATGAGGCTATTTCTACACCTCAATATGGTTAACTATTGTCTCCTCTAAAGGTTACTGCATTGTAGTTAGTTTCTTCCAATACAATAGGGATCCTGCTATAGGCCCAAGGAGTGAAGAAAATTCATGTATTAGATGTGATTTTAGTGGAGGTAGATGTGGATACGGTGACGGGGAGTGGTACCATATCTATTGTATCTTCCATAGATATTACATTATTTGATAATGGTTCCTCCAACTCATTTATATATGGCCTTTTTTATATTCCTGAACATCTAATAATGTTCATTTCACTTATTATGGAGTTAGTGACACATCCTAGGATGAAGAAAGAGCTGGTATTTTGGTATCCTTCTTTTTCGTTATAGATAGTTAATGATGAGTTAATTTGGTATTTTTTTATTATTGTTCTAGATATATTTTAAATAATTATTAGGATGGATTGGATTGTTTCTCGTTCTTTTAAGGTTATTTTTTTTACCATTGGCATGTATTATTTCTGGAGGTTTACAGGCGCTTATATGTGTCTCTGGGAGACTGGTATCTGAGGTTTGGTCATGTCAGATCTTCCTGCCATAAGCTCAATAGTTTTTCTGCTACTATAGTAGTTGTGCCTAATGATATTTCTTCTATTGTTTATCTTCTTGTGGTTGTTTGGAATTTTCCTAACGTCTTCCCACCCAATTTCCTTTGTCTCCCTCCAATGAAAGATGCAGAGTTTACGATTTAATTTGTAAAAAGTACAAATCTAATTTTGATATCTTATATTTTGATGGTACCAATAGTGCTGAATGAACTCATGGATTAGTTATAAGACCAGATGGATAATGGTTTTTTTTCACCCTGGTGTTTTTCCATTGAAAACCCCAGTTCTATTTTTTAAGAAAGAGGATGGTTTATTCAAATTATTCATGGAAAATTGGATGTTAAACTAGGTAACAGTTAATAACTTGAATCAATTTCCTCATGTTGATAATTATTACTGATTATATAATAAAGTAAAGGTGGTTTTCAAATATTAATCTTCAGTTGGTTTTTCATCTGCTCAGAGTTAGGAAGTCTGATATGAAAAAATAAATTTCATGACTAAGTTGGATAATTTTGAATATATTGTGATACTCTTTGTTCTGAAAAATTCTCATATAGTGTTTATGGATTAAATTAATAATATATTAAATTATTTTCTCAACACTTTTTTATAATTTTCTTGGATGAAATCATTGTTAATTGGACATCTAAGCATGAGCATGAGAACCATTTTTGTTTGGTTCTAGGAATCGTAAAAATTCACCATTTGAAAAATAAGCTTTGAAATTTTAAATTCTGGATCAAATAAGTGAATTTCATATGAAATGTGATATTTGATAATATATTATTAGTTTTTCATTAGAAGGTAATGGGTTTCTTTTTATGTGAATATCTATGGAATGTCTTTCAGATTCAGAGTTTCCTTAGTCTTGTTGGATACTATCGATGGTTATTTATGGATTACTCGAATTTGGTGTCACCTTTGACATCTCTTACTATGAATGCTTTCAAATTCATATGGGAAGAAAATTATTAGTCTTATTTTAGTGATATGGGATGAATTTTGTAATAATCTACCATTCTATTTATTCCTAATCTTAGTAATGGGTATGTTGTTTTTGTGATTCTTATTTAAATGTTTTCGATGGTGCTGTCATGATGTACGACCATGTGGAATAATATGGTTCTCATCTGCTTCAGCGACATGAAAATAATTTTACCCCTCATGATTTATAGTTTTCCACATTTTTTATTGTGTTTATGTATTTTTGGAACTATCGTTTTGGTGAAATATTAACTATCTTTTATAGATATAAGTCTTTGAGTTATATGTTTTCTCAAAATAGTGGAATCTCATATAGAGATGGTTGGGTTAATACCTATAGACTTTTGACATCAATATCTTCTACACCCAAAGAAAAGTGAATGTCAAAGTATTTTCTCTTAATAGAAAAATGATATCATAATATATTTTTTAATTGATGGAAGAGTGGAACCTTATAGAATTTTTTCATAGTTTCATATATTCTATTTGGATGATATTCTAGGTATGTTGGTGATCAAGTTTTAGTTATATTTATATATACTTGAGTCTAGAATGCATATTTATTAGAAATATTATGACTTCATACGAATTTGTGAAACCCTTTATTCTGGGAAAACCATTTCTGGTTGGTCTCTCTCTCTTCATATGGTATTCTCAATTTTGAGGATTTTTTTCATCCCATGTTCTGTGAGAAAATTAGTTTTTTTTATATTAATAATTCTTATTTGTTTATTCATCCTAGAAATATTAAAATGTTTAATGAAATTATATAGAGAATATGGTGGAAAGGTATGAAGCATTCCATTGTTTATTTAGTGTCAAACTGTTGCACTGAACAATAGATAAAGAAAGAGAATTTGAAACCTTCTAACTTGATCTAGCCTCATCCAATTTTGTTTTTTAAATGGGATAACATACCCCATGTATTTGGTTGTTGGATTACAACCAACTTCTCAAGTAAACAATTGTATCTGGGATGTTATTGATCAGTTGATGAAGTCATCTCATTTCATTATGATCAGGGATGTCACAAATGTTTTTGACCTAGGTAAGTTGTATATGTAGGATATTTTTATATTACATGGGGTTCCTTATACCATTTTATCATATAGGGATCCTAGTTATACTTTGAGTTTCTGGAGGAGTTTCTAAAATTTTTCTGGGGAATCTGGTCAAGTTGAGCACAACTAATTATTTATAGAGAGACAATAATGTGGAGAATTATATTCATATCATATGGGATATTCTTCTTGCCTATGTCTTAGATTTTGGTGAATCATTGGATAGCCATCTAGGAATTATTGAGATTTATTATAACATTGGTTATCATTAGTCAATATAAATGGAATATTTTTAGGCTCCGTATGGTCTCTCAAATATGCCACATCTTTGTTGGATAGTTGTCGGTTTAGATAATTTGGTGGGACTGAGTCTTGTTTTGGAGATGTTTGTGAGGATTATGAATAAATGTCAACGTATGGTTACAACTCAGAGCACGTAGAAATATTATGTAGATCAATAACACCGTCCATTGGTGTTTTCTGTAGCTGACTGGATTTTCTTGAAAATTTCTCCCATATTGGTTCATTGTTGTCCTGGAAAATATGGAAAGTTGGATCTGTGATATTTTGGACCATTTGAGGGCACTTACCATCTTGGGAAGGATTCTTATAGGTTAATATTTCTATTTCATTAGATATAAATTCATGATGTTTTCCAAATATCACATATCAAAAAATACCATCATGATCCCCCTCATGTTCGTAGTTGGGAAGGGATTGATTTAGAGGAAAATATTTCTATTGTAAAGTTTCTAGTTGATATCATTGACTCTCATCTGACGGGAGTTCAGTGAAATTATATTTGGTTGGTCATAGTGTTTTGGCCGCATGGATCATATTCTCCATAAACTTTTGAGCACATGTTTTTGATGAGGGAGAAGTGGAATCACCAATTTACCAGAAATCATTCTTCCACATGACTTATTTGGGATGGAAAGACATACAATAGAGATTTTGTAACATCCTTATATCCATATTCAATTAATTCTATTCTATTCATTGACTTTCCTCGTTTATTGGGTGTGACTTCTGACTCTCGTGGATGGAGAAACATTTCTGAGGAAACTGACCAAGTGTTTTGGGATGTATATTTCATTTGAATTAATGGGGTCCAGGTACAAATGTGTAGTGTCTTATTAGGGTTATCCCTACGTTCAGATAATGGGCATGATGGTTTTGGTTTTCATATAATAATATTTACATATTCCGATCTTCAAGAGAAATACATGTCCTATAATGGGAGAACAGAGCATGTAATTTCTATAGTGGAGATTCCATGAACCTAGTATAAATCATGAAGGATGTACATGTTTTGAATATATTACACATTGTGTAATTTTAAAAATCGGGTTCTTAATAAAATGGTGGTCCTTTTTTATGAATCAGGACACCATGGATTACAATACATGTAAATGGGGTACACGTTATGAAAATTTTGTGCTCTAGGATTTTAGGTTACATAGGAGGTATATTATTTTCATTCAATGTGAATCTTATTGTATATTAACCTAGATCACTTTTCTGATTATTTTGGAGACCTACAACCCTTCTGGATCTTTTTATTTCAGTTGATCATTCTTGCAGTTATAGTATGTTTCCAGAGTGATTAATCCTTTCTGATTATTTATTTCATGTGTTCATAATAACATCATTACTTTACGCTATCAGATCTATTGATCTTTGTTGAGGATTCCATTGATTCTATCTTGATCGGTTTTGTGTCCCTGTTCTTAGGGTAATTATGTTGTTTATTTTTATATCGAGGGTGTGTGTTCTTGAGTTATGTTGTGATCTTTCGTCTTCATCAACCTGTTTGTTAAATTTTATCAATATTGATATTTGTATATTGATTCTAATTCTAATGATGTCATTGTTTTTTCCATCCTATTAGTGGTTCTATTGTGGGTCTGTCTGACCGGATATTTTTGGTAGGTGGTTCTTCCACCATCTAATGTTGGAGAACATTGTTTTCAATGTTTGATAAGTTTCATTAAAAATGAAATTTCATGATTTATTGAATTTTTGTGTGTGTGTGGAAATGGATTTTTATTATAATATGGTATTTTTAATGTTTTTGTAAATGAAAAGTCATATTCAAAGCATTTTGAAATGTTTTTCAGAGCATGGAATGATAGAAATATTTTGAATAAATGGTTTAGAAAATAGAGAAAATTGGAATCCATGGGTACTTTGGTCTCATGTGTACAAATAGGCGTCATCCATTGTTCATGGGTTTCTAATGGGGATTTCTTATGCTCCCTAGGCTAATTTTTTGGACATTTTAAAGAATTTTGTGGGTTCTCTTCATATGGTGTTCCTCTACACTTTATATATAATGAATATGAATAGAGGCTTGATGCGTTCATGATTTACTATAGTAGGTATTATTGACCTTGCTATCCCGAACTAGTGTGACCCTTGGCATACTGTTACCTATTATTTTGGTTGATTTGGGATGTTTTGGCTTATAATTTTTTGGTTTTAATTCCATAGTTTTAAAATTATATGTGATAAATTATTTAATTTTTTATTATATAACTATTTTGATATATGTATATGAAATTATTTGAAATTGATTTACGTATTTTATTTGGGAATGTGGAAAAAGGGAAATTAAATTATTTTTCTGTGCATTTGATATAAAACTATTACAATGTTTATCATTCATTGTTTTCATTATTGTTGTGAATAATTGGAATGTTGTTTAGGGAAATTATGTGGGACACCTGGGTAGGAACCTACATATCCTATTAGATCACACCTCGTTCACACTATAGGAGGTGAGTTAAAATTGTTATAGAATTTGATGCAAGTAAAAGAATGGAGCCATAGTGAGGTGGTGTGGTTTTCTTACGACTATGACTGGGTAGAAATTGGTGAGATTGTGGGAGTTTTCTATGCTATAACACGAAGACTATTGGTGTAGATTTTTTAGTTTTATTATTATTTGTTTTGGAATTTTAACATAGATATTTTTTGATATTATTCATTTTTTATGTATCCTTTGATCTCTACCAATTTTGTAAATATTTTTTCTCATGTTTTCTTTATCTTTTTCATTCTATACATGTATATATATTTCTTGTTTCCTAATTTAGATTAGTAAAAATCTTTCCTCATATTTGTTGTTGATTTTGGTGTGTCAGGATCCATCCAATGGGGATTGGGAATTCTATAAGAGTATGTGGAAATTCAGGTTGGATACTAGTCTGAGAGGGTATTCCTGTTAGGTTCTTCGTAAGAGACCTCATGTATGGGATTTTTTATAAAATTAATTTTAGTGAGACAAATGCCTTATTCCCCACTAATTTAATCTAGGTGGAATATATACTTTCTAGGAATGTATTTCATGATAACTCTAATGAATACTATGATAATTTAGAAATAAATTTATGGTTCCCCCTTTCACGAGGATTCAATTGAAAATTTAACAAAGTGTTATGGGATTTACATCTCAATACCATTTTATTAGTGATTATTTAGGATTGAATACCCATTTAAGATGTTTTATGTTCATAATATGAAAAACTCATATCATTTTACTATCATATAGTAATTTAAGTTTTTTAGGTATTAGTAAAATGTTTCTCTCTTGGGTACTTAAATTTATTGGGGAAATGTTTTTATGAAAAACATACATTATTTTCACATTATTCATGAATATTTTTCTTCCAAGTCATTTTTTTATTTGAAATGTTTTCAAGAATGATTATGATTTTTCTGAAATGATATTAAAATAAATACTTATGTATGTATGAAATTATATAAAATGTTCCAAAGTATTATTAATTTCATTTTCTAAAAAAGAATCTTTTTGACTTATTTAGAAAAGTGTGGAATGAATGGTTACTTTTAACATATACTGCATGAAATGAATTTCCCACCATCATGAATGTTAATCACTTTTAATCTTAATTTAAAAGATTCATTGTACATTTCAATATAAAAAATAATTAATATTTCATAAATAATTGTATTTTTAGTATTTAATTTTCAAAATAAAACGGTTATTTTCCTCATTAAATATTCGAGCCAATCTTTTAAGGTAATTTTAAAGTATGAAAAAAATACTTTAATGATAATTATATTTCTTGGGATATGATCCAATTATACCTTACTTATTATTTCTATGAATGGTTTATGATTATGATGTTGAGATTTTTTTGAACTCAATAATTTTCCATTGGATTTTTCAATAATTAATACCTAAAATGTTTATAAATCCTGAGTTCATTTTATAGTTTATGATATAATGATATAATGAAATTTTTTTGGTCAAGAGGAACACCTATGTAAGGTTTTCATTATGATTAGAGGTATCATAATTATATAAACCTCTAATTCATTAGAAAATATTTTATTTCCCATGTGAGAATTTTGGGCAACATTTCAATATGCATGATCCACTATTGGATATATGTGATCATGCCAGATCAATAACGACATGGGAATACAATATGGATAATTAATCCATTATAATTTGTTTTTTCAATAGATAACCCGAGAATATGTAATGGTTTTTATACATAGAATTTTTGTAGAAATTTATGACATGAACCCATGGTTAATTAATGATTTCTTTTGATTTCTCACTATTATGATTCATGTCTTCTAATGTGATGAATTTTTATTCCATGAATATTTTTATGGTCCATGTTAGATTGCTTATGACCTATGTAAGTTAAATTCATTATCTCATGTCATTATTATCTTATTATTTAATACGATAATTGATTAATATATTCCATGTTTACCCGTACTAATCCTCTATGGTGACCCTTCGTTATGGTTCATTTCCGCATATTGTAAAGAATGTCCAAAGTTGGGTATTTCTATAAATAATACTATTTTGAAAAATATTTATTGGAGGTGTTTATGATATTTCATAAGACAAGAGGATTTTAATTCTAATATCAAAAGAAACAAAAAATTTATTATATTCAAGCATTAAAATATGATATGTATAAAATATTCATCTAAAAACATATCATATTTATTTATGAAAAGTATATGTCATTGCAGTGAATCTTTTTTTGCTAATTTCTTAAAATTTCAAACCCATTAATTACCCCCAATGGAATTCAATAACTATTTATGGTTAGTGAAATTAAATCATTGTTATATTTTACCTATATATTACCAACTATACCCATGAAAATAATGAATATAAAGGCTATGTTATATATTTACAAGGTTCTATAAAAAACATACTATATAGATTTATTGGTTGTTATTCTGATTTAAGAATTATCTACTATAATATGATCTTGATTATAGTGGTTGGGTTTTCTCACATCCCACTAAGTCTCATAGTGTTTAAAATGCCTGAATCTCACCTGAAATATTTTTCCCTTGACACACAATGCTTATCACAATAGGTTAACACAATTTACACAATGTCACCCAATGATATACTTTCATTACCTATGTCACATAAGTTTTATGGATTTCCACTATATATATGTGATTGTTTATTTCAATGTTCAGCATGTAATTAAATCAATGGATCATTATAGGATGCTTCATTATTAATTAAATATATCTCCTTCAAATAACATAAACTTTATAGAAAGCTAGATGGTCCTAATGAATATTATATAACTCATTCACTAGTTAAAATATTTCTTGTATGGTCATAAAATATGGATCATATGGATTACACACTACTCAAATAATGAAACAAAATTCACCTCGCATAAATAGTATGAAAAGTATATTCATCCCATTTCTCTTTATCTCACTGCATCATATTAATAATTTCAAAATTTATCCTCCAAATATTCTTTTACACATCATTTATCTCACACCTCGTCACACAATAAACTCCATTTTACTCATATTCTTTAATATTTATCTTTGATATTCCACACAAATTTCACAAAAAATATGATAACTTCTATTATACAAGTCTATCTCGTAGCAATGACAGTTTCATTATTTCTTATCTATTCTATCTCAAGATTCACAGCATAATTTATCATCAAATTATTATTTCAAATTTATTTAATCGAATCATAATCATTAAATGGAATTTTAAGGGAATATTCTCACATCCATCCATAAAGTACTATCATGGAGTACTCATTTTATTTCCCTACATTACATCATCTATTAATTTTTAAACACAATGCATATTTTTGGAGTACTACTTATTTTTTCTATCTTATTTTTGAAAGTTGGCCTAAATTATCTTAACCAAAATATATTATAGGGATGGAATCTTATTTATCTATAAATTAACCGCAAAATTTTCACTATAAATATTTTCAATTGAACATAGATTTACTACATGTCATATCTATAGTGTGAAAATAATCTTTTTTCTAGATTATTGAAATCCAGAAGTCTTATCATTTCTTTAGACTGTGGTAAATTCCTAGAATTCAATCTTAGATCAAAATGATCACTTAAAAAACCATAAATAAAAAAATATATTCCATGATTAACAATATTTTTAGGTTTTTTAGAATATTTTCACTATTATTCTTAAAAACATGGTGATATTATTTTTTTATTTTTGGAAATATATGAATTCTATTATATCATTTCATATATCTAAAAATAGGATTTGATCATTTATTTTATATGAATAAAAATATTTTAAACTAGAAATAACTACTCAATCATCAAATGACTATATTATATAAAAATAATGAGTTATCGAAACTTCCTTTTTGACTTATCATTGATCTTACATTTATATAGATGAATAAGGGCCTCTCCTTATTCTTATTCTTGAATCATAGACCACTCAATGTGTTTCATATTTTTGAATACATTATGAAAGGATTAAGCTTTTAACTAAATAAATTAATTATTTATATTATATAAATCTATAATTATAAAGATTACACTTGAAAAATATATAAAAATTAGGCCATGTTAATCCCACAGGGGAATTCGAGTATGTAGATATATAGTTTGTATTGATATTCTCACAACAT
Source organism: Viscum album (assembly GCA_963277665.1). Classification (NCBI taxonomy): domain Eukaryota; kingdom Viridiplantae; phylum Streptophyta; class Magnoliopsida; order Santalales; family Viscaceae; genus Viscum; species Viscum album. The sequence goes on along the minus strand of OY728119.1, from coordinate 2,108,970,326 downwards.
CATTCATATATCTTAATTAGGATATTTGGTCCCTAATTTGCTTAAGCTGTCCAAATTTTCATGTGAGATCAATTATGTTCCATTTTTATATGTTCTATGAATTTCGTTATATTGATCTTTATTAGGCTATGTTATTCCTAATTTTGATACATAGAATAATTTAGCTATGTAGATTCTCAAACATTTTTCATTTTGATAGGTATCTATATTCTTCTATATGGATATTTATGTATGAAAATATTTTCATACATAGTGACTTTCGCTAGATGGATTCATCTAGCTAATGGTATTATTGAATTTTACCATTCATGTATGTTACTATTCATATATATGAGAATTTTGATATATCTCCATTTCCATATTTCCATTAATTTAGAACCAACACTACTCCCCTCAATCTACAATAATTCCAAACCACTAAAAAGAACTTCAAATCCTAGAGAAACTTCATAAAATGATTATTATAATTATTTGAGTAATTAAAAACTCGTACATTCTATGTTCCAACATATTTAAATATATACCATACTCAAATACGAGTATTTTAGTTATAATATTTGACATACCAATTGTAGAACCTCTTCACTGTAACCCATCTATCACTAATCACTTCTACCATAAATTGGGAGTCATATGAAATTTATTTTAGTAGTTAACCTGATTTTTATACTTTGTTGGTTTATACACATTCAATTATCCCCCATTAATTTTTTTACATGATTTATATGTGTTATCCACATCCATACAGGATTTACAGCTTTTGGTTTTTCATCAAGATTTTCCGTCTTCTATTTATCCAATCTATTTATGTTATAAATAACACTAAAAAATTATAATACATGTTATAAACATAAACAACATCAAATAAATTATTATATTTTATTACGGAATTAAAACTAGAATTAGTCTATCATGGTATTCAAGGGATTTCACCTCCTCATACTTCTTTAAATAATATGACATAAGAATATCTAAAAATAGTGTAATTTTTTGATACACATTCCATTAGCCATATCGTCACCTTTACATAATAAAATGGAAAATGAAAATGATAACTAGTGATAAAAAATATAATCAACGACCCATGGTCACTATAGTATCCCCCCACCCCCGCAATTATTTATTTTGAATTTCTCATTTACTCCAATAGTTAACATCGTTATTCTGACCAAAAATGACAATGAAAATATTTGGGCTAAATTTATCACTTTAATTTATAAGGCTTATCATTTACATGAATTATTGCATTATATCCACTTTATCATCTTGTTATCATATGAAATTTAGGAAACAAAGACTTCTCAGAAATTATACGTCACTTAATCATTATATGACTTCTTAGAAAAACCTCGTGTAGAAACTGAGAGTTTATATCTTAGATACAAAAGTTTTCCATTGCATTTTTCAATGATGTTCCAAATATTAATTTTCCATATTTATGGGATGTATAAATCATATTTTTGAAAATTTATATGAACATAAACTCATCTTAAAAATCATAGTATAATTTTAATATGCAATAATATTACATCATCTTTTCATAAGACCACCACTACACCATAATGATTATAATAAGAAAAAATTATAAAAGGTTAGGAAGAATGAGTATCATACTATATACATCTTCATTTCTACAGATGACAAGATTTCCATCTTTTAAGATTTAAAAAATATATCATGAACTATACTTCATTAGTTGCTCTCCCTCAATGAATTCATTCTATACAACATCATCATGACAATTTTATTCTATAATTATGATACATAAAATTATGGCATGTGTTTTTGAGAGATAAAAATTTGAAGTGAATACTAATTAAAATTATAAACCACTGTGTTAGTCATCAATAAAGGTTTTATAAATATTGTAAGCCTCCATCAGAATTCACCATTAATCCATAATATTGATACATAAGAACTATTTATTTGGGAATACATTATACTTTACCTTAATTCATAGTTGTAACACCGAGGATGTGACATAGGTTATAAACTCTCCATAAACCATATGAATTTATAATTTATTTTATAACGTTTCTTTCTTTATATATTATTTCATATACGTTATATATCCATATGTTTTTTCATTGGTTTGTATGGATTTATTTTCTATAACAACTTTCTTCATATAAGTAATAGATTTACTTTCTTGAAATAAGATAACATTTTCATATTTTTATGAATCATACGTCCTCAGTTCCTTATCCTTCTACTCAAGAGATATGATCAATATCTAATTAGTCTTATACACCTTCATTCATTTCAATGTGAATTTATTCATTATACAAAATGATTTAGAATTATAAGCTAATGTTTCTTTACCTTTATCAATTTCCATATTATTTTAACCTGGAATAGCTAAAATTCATTTGTTAAGAGGGTTTAAAACTATGTTTTAGCTTCCATGAACTTCATTATCAACCATTATCATACCCTTCATAGGAAGCCTCAAATATTCTTCACTCGATATTTCTTCCAATATTTAAATCATTTTATCAATATTCTTATTGATTCCAGTAATGAAACTTATTTATTTAGTATAGATGTCTTCATTACAAAATTTTATGGTGAGGTATCTATTTCCACAATAGATGAATCTCCTTCCTGTAATTTTGACATCATGGTTATCCATCTTTACTGACTTCCTAGGGTTATTGCTTATAGTATTTTCCCTAGTTGACTACTCCTCAAGGACAAATTTTCCTTATTCTTATTTTTCATATAATTCTAATAGTATAACCACTTATTAACATTATTAGATGATTTATGGACGGATGTAACATATAAATATTCATCTTATGTGTGTCCATATATGATTAAATTTACACATAATTTTTGAATGGTTTCAATCCATTTATTTAGTGATAATTTTTTTAATCTATGAAACCTATTTCTTTTGAAGATTAGGGATGTTAGTATTTTTTTCATTGTTCCTATAACCTATTGTCCTTAGATAACATTAATTTTCTATTATGTTATGTAAATAGTCTATGGCTATATTCCCAATCCAAAAATAGTTGAAACAGTGGTTTGTAAATCACCTTTTTATTTTGGGAACAATTTGAAAATATTTAGAAGCTTGTTATTTCTAACATTTCTCACCAACCTTATGAGATTTGTTTAGGTTGATGAAATTATAGGACATATATGCCTCTAATTTTGATCCATTGGAGTATTATACATGAATTTTAACCAGAAAAATTTGTATGGTAATTTATTTGTATCATATACATACAATATAAACATATTCAACATTGACAGAATGAACTAGGACATGTGATACTTTCCTATATAATATATTATAAAATTTATCATTTAAATAATTCATGATCTAATTGGAAATAATTAGATACATCTTAGTTACCATTCACTTCTCATATATTTTTGGGGTAGAACATATCTTCTGAGATCATTGGGGAAGCCCTTCTAAGGTAGATTTTAAATTCAATAGTTCGATTAATAATATAATTAAATTTAGTGTATGTATATTCATACAAACAATAAATGAGTACAATTACCATTATAATATTTTATTTATCTTTTCAATACCAATATCATGAATCTCTCTTCTTTCATGAAGGATACATTCCTACTCCTTCACCCTTTTAAATTTTATCTGCAACTAATCACTATTGAAAACAATATGAGGTTCATTTGACCCTCCATATACCTCGATTTTATTTTCACAATCTTCAATAACATCAAGGATTACGTGAATATATTATTTCATATTTTCATCTACTGTTAAAAACTTTTATCTACATATTTATAGGGATTTTCCCTTCTCAAACAACTCCATGACAACAGAGTTGCATTTTTGGAAACATCTCTACAATTTCAATTCACTCAACTTAAAAAATATTCATCAATTGTTATTTTTCATCCTCATGTTACATAATAATATTAAAAATATATGTAAAAGATTTGGTATGAATATTATTCATGTAGTCCCAATCCTCATAGTACAGATACTAAAAAACATTAATAAATTCAATATATTCATTACTTGAACTAATAACTACATTATGACTAACTTTGGTAAAATGGTGTTCTTACATTCTACATGATGTTCTTCAATGAATTTTAGTTGTTTTGTTTATCATATTTTCCATCACATTGGATGATATTTTATGTTTTTTGAAACAATATATATATTGTTACATTCCTATGTATTTTTATCTAACCATCACAAATATGAACTTTTTAAACCCAAAAAATCAATAGTTATTTACACTAGATCAAATAAGATGCTCCATGACACTTATACAAATTGATCGACATAATGGAATGGTGTAGGAACCTGATATGGGGGTAACATAGGTGTATAATAATTTTTACCAATTAAAAATTAATCATTTATTAATTTACCCGATTTATATTTAAACAGTTATTTTTGGATACTGAAATTATATATATGTCATATGTTATTAAGAAAAAAGCATCCAATTGAATAAAAATAATATAGATAAATGGAACATGATATTTTTATAGGGCTTGATAAAAATACCAACACCTTCCCTAGATTAGTTTCTCTCCCTAATCAATGATTATCCACAATAATATGATGTTAATTTTAGTTGGTTGTTTTTCCCATTCAAACACTAAGTGTCACAGTGTTTACAATTAATGAATCTCAGAATATTTTTTGACATATTCTTAATAGAAGTATATTTCTAGATTAAAACTGTTTTTAATGATTCACATGGTGATATGATTTCATACTCCATGTTACATAGATTAAATGGAGTCCCACTGTATATATGAAATGGATTTTTTTGAACATCCTCCTGGAAATATATCAGTTGAACTTTATAGAATAAATATTTATAAAAAATAGATTATATTCATCTAAAATTTTCTTCTTCAAATGATAAATTATCTTCAGGAATATACTAAAAAAATTCACTACATAAAACTTTGTTTCAAATATCTTCTTAAAGTTCTCATCTAGATTTTTCTTTACTCAACCACATAAAGGATAAAAAATGTAAGTAAACTATATAGCATAGTCTTCCTTTAATATATTGTTCTTATCATCACTTTAGCTTGATAATTTATAGATTATATTTCCTATTATTATTTGTTATCCTAGTGACCTAACTCCTCAGCATATTTTGTACTCCTTATTATTCATGTTCTTCAAGATTTAGTTTTATTATTTTTTATGTCATGGAACAATAATTCATGGATTCTATATCATTAAACTCTATCTAGTATTATATATTTCTTCTTTTCATGTTTTTCTTCCTCTTTTAGATTCATGAGAATATGTGTAATCTTTTAATTACGCTAATTTTATCTAATAAAAATCAGTAACCATAAATGGAAATAAGGGGGAACCTACCCACTTCCACCAATAATATTCTATTTAGAAAGACTAGTTTTTGGTACCCACAATACATCTTGTACTACTTTTTTAGTCAATGAATATTAAAAAAATTCATGTATATAATTCTTCTTAGTTTTGAATATTGGATTAAATAATCATCAGAATAATCTAAATTATGTACAAATTCATCTTCATCATGAAGAATCCACAAACTCAGCAACAAAAATCTTCTCTTTTGTATAAAAATCTACAAAATGTCATATTTATGGCATGTAAGTATTATTCTTTTATATATTACTAAAATATATAAGACTTATTATATCATAAATATTGGGTAAATTCATATAAATTCATATTAGATATTAATTAACACTCCAGTAGACATGAATCATAATGATGAATGATTTTATGAACAACATCTCCAGTTTCAATGGATCTTCATCTACATTATTGTTGAAAACATGATTATTTCATTTAATCCTTGTAGAAATATGTGTACTGAATCATATCATTTGATCATTTTCAAAAACATTCTTAGATTATTTATCTTTTAGACAAAATAGTAATTATAACATCAAATCAAAAGATAAGCACTGGCTAATTTCAATACATCAAAATTAAATTATTCAAGAAACAATGTTTTTCATTTATCTTTAATATTACCTTTTTATGAACTAATATTAGCTTCTCTTATATGTTAATAATATATTATAAACCATTAATGGTTTTTGTGGTGTTTGAATCCTTAATTAACATCATTTTTTATAGATCGGAATTAATTTCATATTCAAATTCTTTAAATATTGAATTCAAGAGATTTAACCTAGTATATATAAACCATTTGGATACATGAATCCTTGTGTAGAATTCACTAACGGTGATATTCGAAATATGATGAATTTCTTATATTGAAATTCACGTATCTGAATTTGGATACAAGATCCTCCAATTCTCTAACACAATGTAAATTAGAATACATGGGGTTAGTTTTTTCCTATTTGGATGCATTCCATGAATTCATCTACTTGGATCTTAATTAATCTATGTAGTTCATAAATGGGATACATAAACAAATCGCTACAAGGATTCCAAACAATATGTCATCTGACACATATCTGAATTAATGTATATGTAGATTAATGTATGAAAGTATTTACATATGAGGTAACTTCAACAACATGGAAAATTAAATGTACTAAAACTCTTATACATGACAATTTTTTTACAAGATAATTATCATGCATGGAATTATGGACGGATTAATGTATTCCATAATTCCATTAATTTTTAACCAGTGCTCCCCCACTCCATCTGTAGTAATTTTTAACCACCCAAAAACATTTTCAAATCATCTAGAAATTATTCAAATGAAATTTTGATTTATTAGAGTACTTACAAGACCCCTTTTTTATTTATTCTATGTTATGTAAATTATACCACACTAAAATAAGATTATTTTAGAAATTATATCAACTATCTGAAGTTCATATCCTCTTTAATCAGTCTTGATCCATTTCTAGTAACTATAGACTTCATCTGGGAGGTTTATAACATTTATTTCCCTCATGAAAATTATATATTATCATTGGATGTGATATCCACTATCTATTAGCTCTTATTCATGCTTTGAACCTAATTTATATGATTTATTAATAGCTACATAGGGTTCCAGACCACAATATCATCAACCATATTTTTTCTATTTAGTTATTCTTTTATTTTTCTATTTTAAAAAAAACTAAACCACTTTTAGAAAATTTCTAAAACATAATGAACAACAATTAAATATTACAATGATAGTATCATATTCCCACATGATTTTATATTATATAATTATCTATGGTATCATAATCCTCATAATACTTTACCCAGTGTGTGGGAAAAACCTATGAGATTCATTTAATGAGTTGGTATGAACTCATTCCCCCATATCATCACCATTGTATAATGAAATTAAAAATGAAAATAAAAATAAGTGAATATAAATACAATCACCATCCCAAGGGAGCATTTTTGACATATAAAAATAGTTTGGACAAATATCAGGGTAGGTATTTTATATGAATAGTTTATTCATACAATTTTTATAGTTAAAACATATAACAATGATTTAAATTAACCGTATGTATTTTGTACTTATATAGAAGTTTTTCAAATCCATTGATATATAACAGTTAGTATAGAAAAGATTTCCAAAATTTTATAGATCAATATTTCCAACACATTACCGTCAAAATGATGGTAAGACTGATAATATAAGTTTTTTCTATTTTCCCTTAACACAAGATAGAATGTCCTAGTAACACATATATGGAATCAATGGGACCATATAAATATAATATTTATATATGTTATTAATGTATAATTCCATCAAGGGGATGTGGTTTTTCTATCATCCATGGAAATATCATATGCAAACCTTAATGATATAAATTTAAACATGAATGTCCATCATTGATTTACTATATATGTATTACTAAATTTAGTAATCAGATTTATCAGTGAACCCAAATCACATTTCATCCCCTACCAGAATTGAGATGTAATTCTAATATCTTTATGAGAGATAATAATAATAGACACATCTTGAAGATTAAAAATATATTCAATATATTGCTTCTAAATTTCATTGATTGAGAAACATTATTTATTTCGTATAAATTGATTCATATTGTTCAGATGATCTTGGACCACCCATAGTATATCTCGACCACCTTGGGTCTTTAAAATATTAGTCATGAAGTCTATGGTGACCAACTTTTAAACTGAAAATGGGATTAGATATTGTATTCCCACCGAACTGTGGTTATTTTACATAAACTATTTATAGTCAAGGAAAGTAGAATTGAACCATATGATATCATTATTCAATAAATTCTACTAGAATATGAGATAAACATTATGGTACATAATCATGATTACCTATTGTACATGCCATCAGAAAACATAATATTCTTTTAGGGAAATAATTTTAAAACTACTTTTGCATCATGTACTCAATAGATATATAATATGGATGAATAATATGATAACTATACATCATGTCAAATTCAACCATTATGTACGTTTTAGATAACTATATATTTAGAATAAGACAATTATGAATACATAATCTACTCTATGATAGATTATTCCTGGATGATATGTCATAAATTAACTCCATAATAATCATTAAAGATATCTATGTCGATGTTATCCCTATTAGATGCCAATATACACTAATCCATGGATTCCATAAATGTATTATGGTCAATATTTCATCTTTGAGAATATAAAATTACAATTAGCCTACTAGGATCATATTAGATATAAAAATAAATTTAATAGCAGTATTTTAAAAAAAATATAGTTCCCAATATTCATGTAAAATTGAGAAAAGTATATTTAAAATATATTTGGTCTATAAAAATCATTATTATATTTTTAAAGATATAGTGTCACATAAACATCATGTCTAAAAATTAATACCCAATTCCAAATAAAGGGTATTGTTCTTCCATTCATAAGGATGAAATTCTTTTGAACCATATACCATTACCCAATCACAATGAATAAGATAATATCATAATATCACTAGAAAAGAATTAAAATAAACCTAAATTACCTCACCAAACCAAGGTATAATATCATATAGAATTATGTTTACCCATTATTATGATTTTGAAGAAAAACACACTAGTATGACCATAGTAATTTCACTCATTTTTCTTTTAAATCTATCATCAGAGAAAAAATCTTGGAAAAGAACTAAATAATATAAATTCAATACCATGTATATAAATAAAATATTGTGACTTCAAATAATATCACTATAATATTCTATGACAGAACTGAATCTAATCCCTCATGGTCCATATAATCAACTTAATTATATATGACTTGCAAAAGGAATGTTTCCACTCAAAACAATAATGATCATTTTAATGACACAACATAGTACAGATTATATATTAAATTATCAAAAACGGTATAAATATTTTATCTATTCCTAGAAGTATTTCTCTAGTGTATAATGATATCATCCTAGAAAAACTGTAATAATATTGCCTAAAATGGTTGAAAAATAATGTTCATTAATTCCACAAACACAATAAAATAATTTCGTTCCCACAGTCATTACCTGATATTCCAAAAAGCAATACTAGAAAAAAATTAACATCATAAGAATAAGAATATTTTGTTTTAATGGATCTATTAAAATTTATATTGTGGGGTTTTCCACACTAACCACTCTGAATATAAGTTCTTCTGGAGCTATGCGATGTTGTTATAACATCACACATGTTTACTTGTTTGGATTCACTTATAATCACATGTTAACATTCTCTCGTATGAATCATAATGTATCCATCACATGGGGTCCAATCATGTAGTGGACCAACACCTCATGTACCTCCTTTATAACTATTCTCTATGATATGGAATTTTGTAACCACTTCGATGACTGTTAGAAAATTAAAGGGTGTCACCTTGCTTTTCTGAGGATCCTTTATCCCTATTTCAAAATGAATTACTTAAGATTTCTTATCAATGCTTTGAGGGTTCTTGGAGTGAAGTTAAAGTGTATTAGGTTGTTCCAATAAAAACGATTCCATCAAATTCTTTGGATTTATCCTCATAACTAGGTTGAAAAACATTTTCATAATCCATAATGATAGGATCTTTCAAAATAATATTATTAATTGATTTACTAAATTAAAAATTAACCATTCATTGAATACAGTCATTATCATTTAATCGGTGTACTGATATTTTCATATCATTTTTTTTGTATGAGGAAATAATGGTATATACCCTCTATAAATGATCCACATATGCTCTGAAATCCCCTATTTTTCACTATATAATTTTATGGGTGCTGGTGAAGATGAATCTAATTCTTATGAAAATCCCTTTAGATCCCCAAAAAATACATCAATATAGAATGATTCATTATTGGGTTGGAAGAGAGTTACTCTATGTTCATAAAATCATTATGGAGTGGATATCTCTAAGGTTAGAGAGAATTACCACTCTGTTTCATTTTGAAAATTTATTAATGAAACACGAGCTTGCCCAAATTTCAATATCCAGAATTATACATTGTTTTCTTATAAAATAAGTAATTATTCAAGGGAAATTATTGTTTTCATAATTTTCTATATAATGTCCATTCATTTCCTTGAGGTATAGAATCTATTGTTTTTTTATTTCTATTACTTTAAACATAATGGAATTTCTTATGAATTTCAATAGTTTTTAAAAGTATTCTAGAAGGCATGTGTCAAGAAATTTGTTTTTGAAGAAAAGTAATTCTTCCTATGGTTAATGAATATTTGTGAAAGCCTTCTCCCTTGACCATGAAACATTGAAAGGGGGTGATAATGGTTTTTCAAAAGTGTGAGGTGGGTATATAAACCTTGTAAGTCCTACAATTTATTTAAATTTCACTTCTCATTGTTTGGGTATATTTTTTCTAGCCATACATGTAACCATGAAAAATGTTATCATGTAGTATAATAGAAATAAAAAATTGGTACACTGTTTTTTTCCACCATGTTACCTATTAAAAATTGGAAACATTTACTATTTACCATTATTTACACCTTATGTATAATATCTTCATTAATTGACATCATTTTCACACAATATCAGTCCATAGGATCTCCCTCACCTCTCCTCAATTCATGGTGGGATATTCTACTTCTTTCATCCATTTCAATCATCATCGAACATGTTGGAACTCCCTCAGTAAATCTATTAATCATTTACCTTAAAATATCACCACTTATTTCTGTGTAAACCTCTTCTTCCAGATTTAACATTGATACCCTATTTCTAGTATATTTTTTTATAGCTTTACAATATCTTATATTCAAGATAAAATCTAAGGAAAATACTACAATAGGTGTCTTACAAGGGCCCTAGGTCAGTGTTCTATATACTCTTCTCTAAAAAAATTCTATTTCTAAATTTTATTTTCCTTGCGCTTTCTGAAATATATAATAATTGTCCATAAAATTAAATTTGTTTAATTATTCAATGAAACCATGAACAAGAAGTAAAATGGAACTAATTAAAATCATTAATAATTTATGAACTCATCCCAATCCACCATTTAGTGTTTTTTCAATAATTTTATTAAAAACCCCATTGATCCATCTAGTTTAACTAATCCAACACTTAGGGTGCATTTTTTCTCCTTCAATGAAGAATTATTAGGATGGAATTGGGTATGTCTTAAATAAATGAATAAATTGGAAAACGATTGAAGTTTAATTATGATTAAATCCATGATATAAATAATTTACTATCCACATATGATTATTTACATGTTACATTAGGAAATTACATAGGGTACTTTTCTGACATCATCTTATCTCTAAAATTCCATGAGAAATATTTGATTCCTTTTTGAATTCCTCAAGGAAACTCAAAGGATCCAACCTAATTAATTAATGTTAATGCCACATGGTTAACAATTATTATATTTGGTTGATGTATTACTTCCATTAATTTCATAACTTGAATTCATAAATTCATTTGTATCTCTATAAAAAAGAATGCAGGGGATTATCTGTAAGGTTTGGATTAATGTTCTCATATAAGGAATGCCTTAGGTTACCCCTTGGATTCAAATTGATATCTACCCCAAAATTAAATGATAGCATTCCATTGTTTTATTATGGAATATTATGGGTAGAATTCCAAGTGGTAATCACTCATATTTTACACAAAAAATCTAAACTCGTCGATTGGTCTCATTGAGTTGGTTCAAAAAACAAGGACCTATATAATTTCATCGGGCATCTATGGATTATACTCGAGTGAATTGTGTGGAATTTATAAATTAAATCAATGAATGATGTATTCTTGTGACTATTTTAATACACAAATTCATTCTAGATGTCTCATTTCTATATAATACCCCATATTTTGAATGACATATGTCTTTCGCATAAGCATATAGGGTTTCTCAAGTGTCCCATGAGGTGTCAAAGAAAAAACAAATTTCTTATACAATGTTTCTTATTATTAATAGTCCTATATACTTTTAAATATTAGATTCAGGGACTATATTTTCATTACACAACATTTATCTTGGCCCATTGGGTTGTACCCACACCCCGTTTGGGCAGCCGCATGGTACCCAGGATGATTTCATGGATACAGTTATGGAAAATGGAATGCACCGTAATGTGGTTTTTGGATTCTATATTAGCTTTGTTCATGGGAATAGAGGACTGGGATGAACGCATGATTCTCTTAGATATTAGATATTTTTGGGTCTTTTCATATCTTCTACTCAGTCGAGAATTTATTGATTTTATATTTCTATGACATGCTTGTTTATATTTTCTATCATAATGAAATCACGTATATATAGAAATGATTAATAATTTATATCAATTTTATTTGTTATATTTATTATTTATATTTCATTATTTCCACTACATTTCACTCTAATAATGACGGTATATTCTTCACACATTACAGTCATATATCCTGATTGATATTTGGTTTCCAATTTCATATGAGTAGGCATGAACAACTCCGTTTGGCCCAAAGAACCAGTTAATTATGAGTGAACCATGATTGGGATATGAAAAAGTCATATCAATGCATTATTTTCTTTCAACATAAAATTTTGGGATGGTAGAAAGGAGAATAAGAAGTGTCATATCATGGAAATAAGTCATTCAAAGGGGTATCTAACCCATGTTAGGGTGAAAAGATATGTTTCCTAGGAAGGGACTTATTATTATAGAGTAATCATGTTACAATTTTAATATTTTCACCATTGGTTGATGAACATATTATTTTATGATTTGTTTTATAGGATAAAATCTCTTGGTCCACTATGATAAGGGATCGTTTTCTAATGCATAATCATTGGAAAATATATATTTATCTATCATTTATATGACTTTCTAGGCATATTTAATAGGTTATAATAACTTTTTACTATTTAAAATTCATTGGTTAATATGATTTTTTTTATAATATTATATTATAGAAACAATAATGGTTACACAAAGTGTTTACAAAATCCTTAAGAGTATTTCCCAATCAATATTGATGATGAAATTTTATATTAAAAATATTAATATGATTAATGGATTAAAACTATTGATGTATATTTTAGATTTAAATTTAATTCAATTAAATGGTGTTTCAAATATGTTTTATAAGCTATATAAATCTATAACATTGGAATCGAAATCATTATAACTAAACCATTATGTGTAGACATGTAAAATTAAAACTCTTGAAATTCGAAATAAATGGGTTAATGTTATATGGGATTTGAATTGAAACATAAAATGTTTTTACCTCTATAATACAGGGTTAGAAACCGATATAACGAACAATTCTTATAATGGATTAGATACTCCTTAACCTAAACCTAGGGATGGGTAGTTGGGGATAGTTTAATAACATGTTTTAAATCCTGATAGGTTTTTGAATCTATTATAATGGGGGTTGGGGAGTGTTATTTCATTCGTTATATAAAATGTTACATTATTTAACACCTTTTTTTGAGAAATGTTCTTGGTATTGTATAAGCAGGCCTCCATGATGGCCTTGGGTCAAGTTCTCATAAGGAAGTGGTGACCATTCCCCAAAGGTAGTCAGACCTAAACCATCGATAATTCCACCAATGGAACCTCCCATAGTACCATCTTAAATAAAAATAGATGTTACTAAAAATTGACATAATTTAGGTTTTATATTCGTAGTGAAGTCCTCTAAGAGTGATCCATGGTCCATGTAGACCATTTATGTGTTTACTAAGGAGTTCTAATAGTATCACCAACCTAGTTTCATAGGGTATGGCTTCCCCAAGACTTTAGAGTCTTAGCCAGCATCCATTCATACCATATTCAATAATTTGGAGGTGCCTCTGAAAATGAGGGTAGATCTTACAACATATATTCTTCATGGATCATCCATGCATTGGTTGGTTTTTCTTACTCATGTATATCCACAGTAGGGCTTGGTCTGGATGAAATTCCACACTCTCTATTATGACTAATTCTTATCAAAGAGAATATGGGACTATCAAGCTATGAAATTCATTTATATTGAGTAATGAATAATTTTTTTCCTAGATTACCTAGATCAATTCCTTAAGGTGTAGCATTTTGCATGCACTCTTATAGGAGACGATGTATCCAAAGTAATAATTTTTTAGGATGGACTCAGGTATGTCATTTGATCTCATGTGAATGTATTTTTACTGACTAGTGTTTCTCGGATAGTGAACCATATTATTATCTGTAGTATAATTTGAGGGAGGCTAAAGCTAAATGTCATGGTGGTTCAACATCATAGACTAGTAGTTAGTCATACTATTCTACAAATGAATTTCATAATTCTTCTCTACTAGGTAATGAATGTTAGGGTTTACACACCGTTTGTTCTATTTAATGTCACTAGTGTGGATGGTAGGGCATCATGAAACCTCATCAAGATAGTAATCTAATATTGTGTCGAGCCTATGAAAATTTGGTAAATCTGCATGTATTCTTCATGATCTTTGCACGGGTACCTAGGGAGATGGGAGCTGCCACATTTTTGAGTTCTAAAGTGGGATCTATTTCCTAATGTTAGGAAGGTACCTAGAGTATTACTAGCCATTCAGGCTAAGTACTTGGTCAGGGTAGAGGGTGAAAATCTCGATATGAGCAGAATTAGTAGATAAGGGGAACTATTGGAAGACTTATAGTAGTTCTAGAACATGAATCTTACCTGTTTCATATAGTGAATCATATACCTGAGGATTATAGCTATTGACCATCTACCTTGAATAGAATGATCACTGTGTCATTGGGATTTTTTAATCTTTGTTTTATATGAGAGCTTCACACTCATTTATATATGATGATTTTATATGAAGTCTAGGATTGTAAATTAAATATATATATATATATATATATATGGGATGTGGTCCTGAGAAGTAAATTTAGGAATCTGAGAAGAGGGAATTCAGCATTAGAAATAGTGTCCTCAATAGATAAGTTGATACCATGTTCTATTAGAACTTCTTTTCATTTGGATGATAGGATGAGACATCATTATTAGTATGTAATATCGAGTTAAATTTCAAAATAATATTTGTTATTATCACTAATAGGTTTCCTTCTCCTAACCTGAGGGTGTTATATATTTTCATAAAGGAGAATGGGATGTATTGGATGGACATGATATACTTAATCATCACGGGGTGGGTGGTTTTTCATGCCATATTTCCATACTCTTACATGATGATCATAGAGTGTGGTATATTATCTCTCATCAAGTTGTAGAATAATTCAGGGATTTATTTCTTAATTACTTCTCCAGTATACCTCTCAGGAGAGAGGGAAAATAAAAAATCAACATATTTCTTGGAGAAGAACTATTATCTATTCCTCTATATAGTATTTCACCAATAATGATAAAAGAACCCAAGAGAAAGTTGGAGGACATTGAATCGAATGGATTTATACAACCCAATACATCTCTTTATTGTTCAAAGAAACTTTTTTAAGATGGTGGATGGTAATTTATTACTATTTGTGGGTTAATTTTGATTAAATTAGATTATATTGAAAACATCTTCCCACTTCCTTATATATATGATATCTTCAACCAGCTCTAGGAATACATGGTCTTTTATTAGATTTATTTGTGATCAAGATATCATCATGCGAGAGTTATACCCTGAAACATATCATATTGAACATTATGAATACGGTATTTCTTATACGATTATTTGGTAATGTATTTTGGTATGAATAATGAACTTACTATCTCTATGGGCGTAATGAATCAGTTATTTCAACCAAATTTATATAAATTTATGGATTTTTATTATGATGATACCCTTGTTCACTCCCAATAATGAGTGGAGAATGTTTAACTTCGATATGTTCTTGACTTCTAAAGGTTGTCATGTCTACACATCAATAAAATTGAATTTCTGAAAAAATCTTGAAGTGATACATCTTGATTGAGAAAATATAATTTTTAGGACACATCGTATTTGAAGAAAGGATATTAGTGGATCGTGAAAATGTGAGATAAGTTGTTTCTTGTTAGAATCTGAAGATATATTTGAAATTTAGAGCTTTTTTTGGATTATCTAGTTACTACTGGTTGACCATTAATAATAATAATTCCCTCATTAAAGCATCATTTATTGGATTGAACTTTATTTGTGTATTTTTTATATGGTCTAAATCTTGTGAAAGGCCTTTTCAAACATTGAAATTATTGGTGACCATAAATTTTTTCCTTATTTTTTAGAGCCAATTAGTGGATAGAATTATTATTGTGACGAATCATGAATCAGTTTGGGTATTGTATTAATTTTATTAGAGAGATTAGTAAGGTAAGAGTCATAGAAATTGAGACCCCACAAGCATAATGGCCTAATTCATGACCTTATGTTAGTATCTGTTGTTAATTACTTGCATTACTAAAGACATTACTTATTGGTGGATGGGTTCATGGTGTATATGAACCATAAGATCCATAATTATATATTCTACTAGTGTGAGTAAAACCTCTAGAGGAGTATGTTGGTTTAATATCTTGAGTATTTTTACATTAAGTTCACACATAAATCATGTAATGATAATATTGTGGTTGATGGTATGAGAAAAATTAATTTTGATCAAGTTTTTATAGAAGCTAGTTGAGATTTGAAGTTGATGTCCCTTTCTTGAGACGCACCGTTATGTTTAAGAGTATCATGGGGAACCTATCCTCGAGGATTTATTACTTGTTCCAATACATCTGAATTGAATAAATATGAGGTATGTTTCTAATCCTTAAGGGTTGTCCATGATAGATTATAATAATAGTGGGATCTAAAATTTTTCCTTATCAACATAGATGGTATCATGCATGTATGTGGGGTGTCCATATTCTAATAGAAATTCAAGAGTAACATATCTGATAATATAATTCTTTTAAGTTGTTAGTATATCCTCAACTGAAAAACATTTATCATGACATGCACTGATAGTATTTGTGGCTAGGGTTTAAAAAATTAAATAGTGGGATTTTTCACTCCATATTCCACCATTCAGTAGATGAAAGCAGATCACCAGCAACCTACTATAATTTTATCACTATTACATGTCCCATAATGAAAATGGGAATATGTCACTATTGGATTTGTAATAGATTTAAAAGGATCACTTCGAGGTAATGACTCCATATTGGTGATTGGGGATAGTATGATGAAGGTCACCCACTTATTTAAGATCTTGACTACCTTCTCAATGAATGATCTTCATAGATTAAATTTCTAAGAGTTTATAAATCATAGTTATATTCAATGTAACATTCTATCACATAGGTACATTTGTTTAACCTCAATGTTCTGGTAGGGGTTTCAGAATACTAGTGGATCCCATGAAATCTTGATTATAGTATATCATTATCAAACTGATGGCTTGTTTGAGATAATTATTCATGTACTCGAGGAAAATACCCTGGGTTATGACATATAATTTGGAGGATCATGGATGAAATAGTTTTCTATTTCAAATTTTGACTATAATAATTGAATCTAGATGATAATTTAGACATATTTATATTAGTCTCTCTATAATAGATTGTGTTTTTTGTTATGTGGTTTTGATAAAGTGGAGGAACTGCTTCTAGGACTATCTATCATTAATGAATGATAGTGAAAGTAAAACTAATCTGAAAACATAAAGATATAGATCTATCTAGAAGAAATCCATAAGTAGATTGGAATCACTAACCATTAGTGTTTAATTTGGGGATATCCTATTATTATATATTAATCATTGATTGGTCATAGATGTATTTGGATGAACTGGAAGATTAAACCATCAATTCATTTATCCTTTTGGGATCATGGAGTGGTTTGAGCTAGGATAATATCATATAGGTCTTCCTCTATATCATAGGGATATGCATGATGGCATCCATATATCTCATCTTCAATATTATTATTCTAACTCATCTCATTTTTATGATATTGGGTATGTTTAATTAGATTTTGATTTTTCTTTTGAGAAGTATCTTATTTATATCATAAACTATAGAATAAATATGGTACAAGGAAAAATTAATTTCATATTGTTCAGGTGTTGTTGAAACATTACTATTTTAAAGAGGGAACATGGAAATTGGAGTCCTACAAACATGTGAAATGGTATAATTAATTCTAAAAAATAGTTCAATAAAATATAAAAGTAAAACATGGGACTGAGTTGTGTTAAATAGAGAGTTTATGTAATCTGGACATTTATATCAGGTATGGACTCTTTAGTTTTTTTATTTTTATACTAATATTACCTTATTGTATGTTTCAAATGGATTAAATGAGGTTTTTGGAGAATTTAGGAATGTTGGGTCCAGATTTTTTGTTCTTTAGGAAGCTGTGTGTGGTGCATGGTTATAACATGGTTGTGCTTACCATTGAACTTATATATATAGATTTGAAAGGGGAGGATAAAAGTTTATCCAATCGTGTGAATGGTGATTTTAAACTGTTTAAGGCTATAATTTATTTCGTGTTCACTTCACCAGGAATTCATGTAGTTTTTCTAACTATGTGCATAACAGTGATGGGTTTGGTGCTCTGGGATAAAAATGATACATGGTTTGCATAATATTTTTCCAACCATGTAGACAAACAATGTACTTAGTTATAAAGTGGTGAAACTTATAGTTTCAAATTTTTTTCCCTTATGTCTAATTTCTCCATTCATTTCACTCATTTTGAAATAAAATCCCATGGAATTATCTCCTTCATTAATCCTAATGGATTGGGTGGAAAATAAATATCTGGCCTATATTTTCATCTCTATTAATCATGTTGGAACACCAACATTAATTCCAATAATCCTTTACCATAAAATCTCATTATCTCTTAACATCGAAACTTCTTCCACCATATTTAGCATTAATAGTTAATTTATATAGTTCTCACCTATCATCAATTTTATCTCAAATTTGTGGCTAATACTGAATGAGGAGTCTCCCCCAAACCCTAAGAAGGTGGTTTATATTATTTTCCCTAATATAATAAGTTTTAATAATTTTCAACTTCATTTTAAACACCATACTTTATCATAATTGAACATAATACATATATTCCTATAGTTTTCTACCTTGACCATGACTTAGACATACAACAAAACACTTGGAAACCTCTAATCGTTATTAACACAACCAAAGACACATAATAGGGGTTTTTTGGACTATATTTTTGGAAAATAAGCTTTTTCCTTTTTTTTAATTTATCCACCCCTTAGG
The DNA here is from genome assembly GCA_963277665.1 of Viscum album. Taxonomy (NCBI): domain Eukaryota; kingdom Viridiplantae; phylum Streptophyta; class Magnoliopsida; order Santalales; family Viscaceae; genus Viscum; species Viscum album. Next base: position 2,108,950,732 of record OY728119.1, on the reverse strand, counting down.
GTGTTTTTGGGTGTCATCTTTAGAGAGGAATTATTATGATTTATTTGGGTTTGTCCAGTATAAATGGTAAAAACATGCACCATTGTAGTTTAATTTTGATAAAATTATTGATATGATAACTTTTATTGACACATTTGATTATTACCATATTTCCTAGGGTATTAATTTTTTGTACCTTTCTTACAATGTGAAAGGTGTGGCATGCATTGACAAAGTCATGTATTCCATTTTAGAATGCCTCAAGAAAACTCATAGGATTCTTCCAAAATAAATAATGTTAATTATAAGTGGTTAACCATCCTATATATGTTCAATGTATTAAATCCATTAATTATATGGTTTATTCAAGTGTATTCATTTAAAACATCAAATAATCTAGAATGATTGATATTATCACTAATATTGAACTTGACATATATAGACAAGGAATTACATAGTTCGTCCCCTCGAATTCCAATAGAGAACTACCCAAAATTCAAGGATATATTTCCTTCGATAAGATAATGACCCATTGCAGTAAAATTACCAATTATTATCCCTCAGTTTATGCTCATAAGTGAAATGATTACCACAATCATTCATCAACTTCAATTGTCATAGAAACTGAAAAATTGGTGAATGTCATGGGACTTCCAAAGATTCAATTTGTGTGTGTCGTGTGTAATTCATTGACAAGTTCCACATATTCATTATGATTAATATTATTTTATTCCTTGACCATAAGAAATGGATCCCTTTATTACATAATAGTTCACATGTTAAGAGAAATTTAACATATTCTAATGTATGTTGGGTTGGTTGGGTATCCATTGAGTAGGCCAGACTCAACATGGGAGTATAATACCAAGTTGTACATATGACGATCTTTTAGCTTAATTGGTTATGGGTACCTTATTCGCTTCTTTATATTCTACTAATGCACGTATGCCTGCTAAAAATACATTATTATTTATATTTGGAATCATTATGACATCATCTATATATTGCACACTTTTTTGATAATTATCTAATTTTTTCTTATATGGACGATTGTTTTTCCTTTATTTTTATGGTATTTCAATCAGATTGGAATGGTGCAGTCTCGCCACGATACCACCATACACCCTCTCTACTAGTCATAATCCAAAGTCATAAAAGGATTTGAATTTAAGGCCTTTTGGCCCACTAGACTGATTATTTATGAGTGAACCAATCTAAGGACATAACATAGAAAGAACCCATTTTTTTATAAAAACAATATTATTATTATTTACATATCGTGTGGTAAAATCACTGATAAAATAAATATTATTTTTATTGATTAAATTAACTAAAATTTATTCAAATAATAATTACTATGTAATTTCTCCACATTCAATTAAACATGGTCTTATAATACTCCTCTATATTTATTCAAATTTAAATTATTACTCATTATTTAATTACATACCACTAAAACATTCCCCATGAAAAACAAAAATATTATATTCACCTAAAATAGTGACTAATTAATTATCAATTTTTCACAAAACTAAATATATGAATATTTTTTACCATATATATAAACAAGAATAAAAAAATAATTCATGTTCACATAATTAAATTATAAATTACATCATGAATAAATATTTACTATATAATCAATTCAAAAATATATTTTTTCAAATAAATTTTGAATTAATATTTTAAATCAAACAAACATGAATAGTTATGAATTAATGTGTTGGAGTCATATTTACCCAACATGTCAAATTAATATATATAATTTTATTGAGGTTCGGAATAAACAATGTGGGTAAGCCTAAAGTAGCATTTCATAGTGGAATTTTTCAACACACCATAATTTCCAAGGATAGAATCTAGCAACATGACAATGTCCAAATAGAGAATGAAAATAATATCACAATGTCCTGTAACCTTCAATAAATGAACACTGTTTTTTATAATTCCATTATCTTAATATTCATAATTAAGAAGTTTTAATGATAGTATCATCAACTAATATTCTCTCTGTATCATTCTCTAACTTTTCGTAATATAATTTTCAAAAAACACCACCATGGGCATGGAAAAAATTATTTTGTTAAATTAAAATCAAATGCCATGAGAAATAAACATTCATTAATGATTAAAAGGGACAAAACAATTATCCCATTATTCATTAATACAAATTCAATTGTGATTCACCCAATATATTCTACTTCACTGTGTGAAAATATCATCAAATTTTTGTCAACACTTTATAGTACGTGACATGTGAGTTGTAATAATATTAATCATAATTTATAAGTATCATTAAATACATTCAAAAAAATACCCAATGACATATATAAATGTTGATTTCCTATTATTGATTAATTTTCAAAAAAAATCTAATACTGTTGATTACAAAGTTCGTACACAATGAGAATGTTTGTTAAATTCTTATAAGTCTCTACCCATGATATCTTGTATTCTTTTTATCCCATCTAATGATATCATCTATCTATAGAAAACATTTTATGAATACTATGATGAAGATTCTCTATTTTCATATTATTATGGAATAAATTTTTCCTTTCTGTTTGAAAAATACTTTTGGACATTTTCACAGAAAACGTCAAAAAATAACATTCATGATATGATGGAAACATTTATTGATATTCATATAAATTAATACTAATAGTCATAAAATACCTAGGAGTTTGTTCTTGGTATCCAACTAAATAATTATTATGTTTGGAGGTATATGGATATGGTATATAAGCGTGGTGAAATATTTCATGACAGACAATGAAACATAATGAAAGTTTAGAAACTTCTTCTCTTTTACCTTTGAAAGTGTATCTAGTTAAAATATAAAAAATTAGTTTTATTGTATCCCTTCCCATGAGTGATTATAGTCATTATTTGACTTTATATTCATTCAGCACCATTAGGATTATCCTAAATATATCATTAAAGTAGATATTTTAATTATATTCATCTGAGGTGTTTTAATTAATTTTGAGAGGTTGTAGAGATAATTAACCCTTTTCTTAGCCTCCTCATGTGATAGGCCACCCAAAACGTTATGGGGTAGTGAACTAATTTACCTCATGTTATAAAATTACTTTGGATATTTTTCAAGGTTAAATATGACTATCAGTTTGAAAAAATCATTCAAGGACTTTCCACACCATTGGGTTAACAATGAGTTGGGTTGGAAATACATATTTATCTATCTCTTCCTGCATTGATGGATATGTTCGCCTTGATCCAATTATCTATAAAAAGTTTAGTACAATATAAATAAGTTATTATTAAAATATAATACCCTAATGAATAATATTTGTATATATGTTAGATTATTCCTTGATTTTCTCTCTTATTCATTGATTTAATTAAATACATTTTTTTTGTGTGAACACCCTTTGTAAATCATTTTGACATATTTTCACATTAATAAATAATAATTTCCAAATAAGGGAGTAATTTGGTTATAATAAAAAATAATATTACTATTATAAATATATAAATACAATATCAATCAATTAAATTATTTGTTAATAAATATAAACTTATACATTAATAAAAAATTATTGAAAAGTTTATTTATTTATAATGATCCATCTAATATGAGTCTTTAAATTTTTCCAAAAACACTAAAACAAATGTCAGAAAGCATAAAACATGTAATGATACCCTATAAAAACCTACCTATGGACACATTATCTGATACCTAAAACACAAAGTATAAGGGGTGATATTAGGGAAAAGAAAATATGGTCATATACTACCACTTGAAACTAAAACATCCAAAATAAATGTAATTAACATGAAAACAATTTAGGTTATTTCTTAATTCTTGCGAGTCATAATTCCAGTGTACTATTATATCTGAACCCCAATTGAAATAAAATTGGGATCTAATTCCACTCTACATAATCCTTGACCTGAATACCCAAACAAAACATGATTATTTTCATCAAAACACATATTTAAGACCTGCCATTTCCAAATGATGGCCTAAATACTAGAGTTTATATAATATAATTTTGGGACTATTTTGTTCACATTTAAAATTCATGAAAATTAAATTAGCATTATACCTAATGGTTAAATGACCAACAACAAATTTTAATATATAAAAAATTATATCCAGTTACTAGTAAAAGAAAATGTAATAATAAAACAATACAATTAGAAATATCATTATATGTGTATGAAAATCCATATATTACATAATCCATAACATCATACCGTATACAATGTAAGTGATGAAAATATAATAAATTTCATTGATATATGTTTAGAGGCTAAACAGGGCCTATGAAGCTAAAATACTGCTCACGTATATACATCATCTCTAAAAAAATGGAATATATATATATAGTCCATGATACATGTGTTAAAAAAATTGACACCTATGATTGAAATTCCCCATGTGTTATTATATCACATAGTTTTCTGGTATCTAATTTTCTCGTTCTTCTATAAAAGGTTCTTCTTATGTCCTAATAGGGCCCTTGTAGGGAATGAGTATAACAAATCCCTATCCAACCAATCCCAACACCAATAAATCTATCTTGAGGTCGACTGTATGATATGAATAATTATAATATAATGTAGTCATATATAAATAAGTAAATAGAAAAATGAATAATTTAGATATATTGGTATTAATTGAAATTTAATATACAGTAAATGCAATATCAATAAAAATATATTTTATTTGACACACATATCATTATTTGTGATGATATTATTTGGCCATATATTACGATAGGTGTTAAAATTACCAACAAATAGCACAAAATGTACACATACACACCCATATGTTACTGTATATTTTCCATATTAAGAAGAGGTTATATATATCAATCCTATAAGAAAACAAGTTTTCTTATTCAATCATGGAAATCATACATCTCATCCTAGTGAGTGGGGGTCTGTGTATGATGGGTTTAGTCATTACAATCCCCCCTAAATCTATCAACCTGTATGACATGTTCCCCATTGAAGACAATTGCAATTGGGAAACAAGTTCACCATCATCTAGGTCCCTTATAATGCTAATATAAAATTATATTTACATTTACATCATTTAAAAAATAACCTATAATCTAAATATGAAATAACATGATAAGATGAAAATTAATATCAAGGAATATAAAAACAATTCACTTTATTCTCTAAAGTAAAAGATAAAATGATTTTAAATATCACCCTTTAGGAATTGTTAGTTTAAATTTTATAAATAAGTATAATAAGTAAAATAAATAATATAAATTATATACTTGAAGCATTACAAAAAACATTTTATTAAAAAGAAATTAGTAAAAAATTCCTCTTTAAATATTAATTATGAAACATAATTTATTTGTTTGAAATCCTACTATTAATTTTTTTTCGCAAGGTCCTGAAGAATTTTTTTGTTAGACTTTTAAGTATAAGAACAGAATATGGATTATACCAGCCAATTTATATTATCACTATCTCTTTGAGATCCCAGTAAGTGATGTGAAGTAACAAAATCCTAGGAAAACAACATAGAAATAGATTATAATCACATCCGTCATTCAATGATTTTATATAAGTGATTCTCATAATTAAAACCATATTCTTACATTTTATTCATATATAGATATATTACATGGATATAAGTCCAAAATTAAGTCAAGGTGTTGTGATATTTATCTATTACAAATCAGATAGAGAGGACGACTACACCGACTACTATAAATGAAATGGATGATGAAGGAGACCAGAGATGAAGGCTATAACTTAATGAATAATGGCTCGAATACCCAATAAATGACACCTATATCAATAATAAGTATATGAAAATGTTTTATTGAAGTGAGTGGGATAGATTCTCATTAAAACATCAAAATTATTTATAGTATAGTGCTGAAATATCAACCCCAAGATACATAAATATTAATTATAAGGTTAAAAAATAAATTTATTTCATTAATTTAATCATTACTAAACCCCCAGGAAACCTGTTTTGTGTGATCACGACACCTATATCCAAGATATCTTCTAGGTACCTGGTATTAATACACTATTTACTGGGTTCTTGATGAACAACACCCCTTCCCCTTATTCATTCAACTCATTTTGAAGCCCTATAATACCCCATTAAACTCAAAATAAGTAATGAATTAATTGAAATAGATCGAAATTATTGAAAATTTCTATTCTATAGAGTTCGGGTTATTTTTCATCACTTTCATTCACAACACCATAGTTATATGTTCCTATTTAACATCTAATATTTTTCTTGGTATCCTCAAAATTATATTCCTTTGTAATTGTTTAAAAACTTTTAAAAATTATGATATTGAAAAAAATATATTTACTTGAATTTTTTAATTATAAAAAATTTCTAATTACTTTCATTAATTACTATTTTATTTATTTATTCTCCATAATTATATGCTTTAAATTTTGTAATGATAAGATTTAATGTCAAAACCTAATTTAATTATTTCTAGAAAAATCCTTTCCTCAACCCTTTAACATATATCTTTTGTATGATAATAATAATTTTGACAACATGTGTATATTTCCACTAAGAGATGATTGTTTTTTGATTTTTTACCCATTACTAAAAAAATAGGGAATACGAAATGAATCTGATTATTGTTTGGTTTTCTATTTTTAAAACATAAAACACATTTATACACATATATTTTATAATGTTTTTTGATATTTATGTTTTTTCCATAGTTATTAGGATATTGATAGAATATAGATGGATTATTTATATTTAACCAGGATATATAGTGATAATAATTATGTTTGTAAAAACATAATTATATGTTCAAGAATCAAATTGACATTGAGATTTTATGGAATATAAAATGTTGTGGCTAATGTAGGAAAAAATTTAAGTTTGTTGTAGTCTAAGAAATGGGATTTCATTTTCCATGGAGTAATTAAAAACACAACATTGTATTTAAATATGAGGATCATTGGTTCAATTATTATTTTTAAATATTTCTAGATGATATGTTTCTCTATGTGAAATGACAAACCCATCCATTCCATAGTGATAGATGCGATGTCATTCATGTGAGTTTTATAATATTGATAAAGTCCTCATTCGTATCTGATGTGTAATATTATTACAAGTGGTGTATAAGATCACCAACAATTTCAGAAAGTGGTGTAATTTGTTTATAATCAAAATTAGTAGGCCTATTCAATTTTGAAAATTTTCAATATATTTTATGGTTTTATCAATACATTGAGGATGATTTTTCCCATTGTAGAAAATGTATTATCAGTTGATGGTGGTACATAGTAGTGAGTACTATTCAATAGAAGATGTTGGTTGTGGGAGAAAAGATTCTGTTAAAAATCAAAAGTGTAGAATATACCTCTGAACAAGAAGTATTGAGATATTTTTTTAATCGGCCTTTTCTAGTTGAATTAATAATGCATAAAAAAATATGTGGTGAAATCTATGGTTAGTGAAAATGTTTAACAACACAAGGTTTTAATTGATAATAATTAAATGGTAAAAATAACATCATTTATTGTGACTAGATTTAAACATGTGGATTACTTGATGACTTATAGGGAAGTCATCAATCAATCAAAAATATCTATGAATAATAAAGGGTGTCTAAGAAGTCTTATATGATCCAAATAAAAAAAAATCTTGAGTAGGTTGTGATATTTTGATCTATTATTTTGAAATGAGAAATTAAAATTTGATAATTCTTGGAAATATTTATTTTTATATTGTGATAATAAAACATTTTCTAAAAATAGAAATATATTATTAGAAAATAATGTGAAGAAGAAAGTGAATTATGTTTCAATATTGGAAGAAGAAGTAAAGTATATGAATAAGAAGAATAAACACTTCAAATATATGATAGAAGTGTGATCCAATCAAAGAAACCTTTAAAAAAACCTATATCATTGACTGGGTTTGAATCTTATGCAATAATACAAGGAAATATTGTGTAATATGAGTAAATTATAAATACTAATCATCTATAATCCACATGACGAATCAAGTGGATAGTATGATCTATAGTGAACTAAAACCATATAAAGGAAAACTTACTCCAATTCATTAGTGAAACATTTAAATCTATAATGATTGATATATAAGATCATTGCAGTGTGTATCAATGATCTGATATACACACTAACATGTTATGTAGGATGATTAAAGGAATCATAAAAATTAATCAAATTCACTAATTAATCTCCCCCTTAGTAAATTATCATTAACCTTGAGTTTCCTTTTCTAGTTTCATCAGAGTGATATGTTTTCCTACATAGATGATTTGTTTTATAGAGCTTAAATTGGAATAATTACTCTATATTTGTGGAATTAATTACAAAATTTCAAAATTTTAATATATAAATATTTATTTTTGTGAAATATAATTTTATTCCAACTAATATTTATAACATATGAAATGATTGATTATAACATACATGTTATCTATTATTATGGATCTTTTTAAGGTTCAATAGATTTATTATTCATTCATCATGAAGGTGCGACTATGACTGAATATGATAAAATAATACTAGAGAATGATGGGTGTACTTGAAATTATATTTTTTCATCTCCTGTAGAGAAGGATTTTCTATAGGTAAATTGGATGAAAAAAACAATGACCATATGTGACAAGTTACATGTGATGTATAAAGGAAATGAAAAGGTAAAGAATGATGAACTATAGTTTGTGAGACTAATATGTAAATATATTATGATTAATTATGATGGAACAATAGATAAATTTTATATTAGATTAAGTTAAATATAGAGAACAATCATAACATTTCATGAGATATTTTATGGTTCAATAGTTGACAACAAGTTACTATTCATTCCACCAGATGGGTTTCATGAAAATATTTTGTAATGTGGAAACAATGATATGTGTAATCATATATTATAATATTTATATAAAAATATTATTTAATATTTAATGTAAATTGTAAGTGTGTTAAAACAGAAGAGTATTATTGAAAAACAATTCATTTAAAGCATTAGAATATAAAAAATTTTGGAATAAAAAAATGATTGAGGATGAATATTTTAAAGGAGAAGATATTGAATTAAATTATGATAATTATTTTACACCATTTATATAAATATAATATGAATTAAGAGAAAACATAATATAAATATTCCACTAAATTATATCAATTGTGGATCTATTCAACACTTTTTAGAAAACTATCAAAAGATAAATGAAAAATATGATAGTCTCGGTGAGGATAAGAATCAAATGATATCCTATATTAAAAAATTAATAATATATGTAAAATCAATGTTTTCATAAAAACTTATAGGTAATAATTTCTCTAAATAAAAATTGACAAATTTCTCATAAATTTTTTATAAAATTTATAGTTTTAAGGAAGAAGAGAAAGATATATCTTTCAATTATGTTAAAAAAACATTTAATTTTTACTATGATAATGAATATTATCCCTTATGTTGAATATAGTGAATCGAGTATAATATAAGATGAAAAATAGATTTTATGATAAACCTTGAACATGAGTAATGTATTTAAAAAACAATTTTATAAAATGAAATAATCTAATTAAGGAATGAAAATCAATCTTCAAGAAACAAGGTTTTTTTATGATGATAATGTTTTAGGAGGATATAATATATTTATCATTATGTGATTTATCATTATTTAATAAGATACCACAAATGTTGAGATGTATAAGAGTGTTAAAAATAATGGAAATTATATTGATACTGTCTCATTATATTTTATTATCCTTTAAAAGGTATTGGATTATAGATATAAAAATTTAATAATTCTATTCCAGAAGTTGGAGAAGGCTCAATAAATATTGTTGGGAAATATTTTGATTCCCCATAAAGTGATTTTGGGGATTTTTTCGCTAATGGATCTCACAAAAAGGGTTAAAATGATATTGTAATTATGTTTTTAATTATTTTATTTGATTTCATTATTTATTAATGTTTTGTTTGTTGAAAATCCATATGATTCAAAGAATTATTGAAATTCTACACACACAGAAATGAATAAAAAAACTACTAAAAAATCTATTTTATTAAATATCTAAATAATCCTATATGAAATAATAAATTTCTTAGATTAAATAAAAAATTTCATTCAATTGAAAATATAGTTAAAATTGATGATAGAAAAATTAAATAATGTCATTTCATCATCTGAACTATATTCTCTCTTTTGTGGAAAATATGAATTTTACGGATTTTATTGGGATTTAGTGTGTTTTGTAATTTGAAGTGGAATTTTTTTAATCATTAGTATTTTAATGAGATTATAATTTTTTGGCGATGATGGTTTAGTGAAAGTGATTCCACTGAAAAGAGTTGTTTTCAAATGAAAATAGAAGATTCTATATTAGTAGTTGATAATAAATTTCAAAAAGTGTTATGATTTTTATGGATGATGTGGCTAGCTTTTTAAATTTATTGAATTTTTAATAACATTGTACCAGTCTAAATAAGTATGAAATTCACTACTCAAAATTCATATAAAAAAGATAAGATGAAAGGAAATGTCTCATTTAATGAATTTTTGTATACTGCAACTAAAAGGGATGGTCTATTAGTTTTAATTAATGGATGTTTATCAAAGATGATCAAATGTTTTATAATTTTTTAGAATTTTTAAATGTTCGATCAATTACAGATGACATTTGGAATGATGGTACACGTAATATAAAAAAATTTGGATCAGTAGTCATTATAACAGAGTAGTTGAATTCTAGGAAAACATTATATATTTCAGGGAAAAAATAAAATATATTTAAAGGACAGTGAACATGATGAAAAATTATTTGAGTAGGTTTCATAAAAAATCATAATAATTAATCATAAATTAAGAAATCAAATTATTTAATCAAATTCATGGAATTCATTGGAAAAACATGTCTAGGCTTATATAAGGATAGAAATCTCTAGATATACCAATGATTATGATTGATATATAATATATATTCTCCACATGTTAATAAGAAAATATTGTTAACTTTTAGCCAATAAAGTAATTATTAAAAAAACTCATCTATTATAGTGTATTTGATCCATAAAATATGAGTATTTGAGGAAGAAATCTATAATTGTATTTACCCATATCACGTGTGTAATGATTTTGAATCATTTTTTGAAGCATTTAAAATTTTAAGTGTTTTTTAATGAGTGATATAATTGAATGGAATTTATCCATGAAAACTTTTCTTGATTAATAGTGGTGTGTAACACAATAACGGGATATTAAATGAATATATTGAAAAAAATAGTTTTTACCATGAAATAATTGAACCACACATATTAAAAATGTATGATATAGAAAATAATATTTGTATTTTTGTGGATATAAATCATGTAATATAGATCGACTAGTACACATCTTGGTATTTATAGAGATATGAAATTGGTGCATAGATTCACCTAAAACACATTAATTATATATAAATAATTCAAATATGTCACCATACATGATCTATTGTGTGAACTACCCAAGTTTGATTTATTTAACGGTGCTTGGTAGTCCTTATATAATCAAAGTGAACAGTGTAAATTGTATGATCTTTAAGTAGAGGGAAGCTAATGTCATAATACTTGGATATCAATTAAAATGGAATTCAATGACACTATTATAATCAATAAATATGGATTATTCTTGAAAATTTTAATACAAATGTTCTAGGATACTTAAAGAAAAAAAACCCATGAATCATTTTCTAGAAGTAGGTATTATGCAGTTTATTTGAGATTTAGTGTTATGTATCTATGAATAATGAAAATTCAACGATAGAAATAGTGAAAATAGATGATTCCAACATTTCTAGTGATGCATAGAAATCAATATCTTCTAATCTATGTTTGAAAAATCCGATAGAGTTTTAATATATAATTAGACAATAAGGGAAAGTGATTTAGACAATGAAATTGAGGACATCAAAACATAAATCATTGTGCACTGATGTTTGACAATGAAATTTGAATGATTCTTTGGAGAATCAAGAAATCATAAAATATATGAATAAGATATATGATAAGATTAAGAAAATGTATAATTGGAATTAGTTTTCAAACAATCCAATAATAATGTTATTGAAAAAATGTGGGTTTTTAAAAAAAAGATAAATAAAGAGGGGAATTTGAATGAATAAAGGTGATAATTTTAGGATAGATGTACTTATATATTTAAGGGATTTATTTTCATTATTCACTAAAACTGGTGTCATGAATAGAAACTGATATAGTATTTTATTCAATTAAAGAATAGGGGAAATAAAACATTTTACAAATGGATATTTAACCTATATTTCCTAATGTTCAATTGGAAAAGGTTTTGTATTTAGAGATATAAATTATTTCCATATTTATTAAATATCAAAACTATGTTTTTAGGTTAATAAAATAAAAATATGTGTTAAAAATATATAATTTCATCATGTTTACATATATTCATGCATTATTGAGTCAATAAGGTTTCCTTATTACTTTCCCATTTCTTCATCTTTTTAAAATCACAAACACATTATCTTAATGAAAATTTTATTTTACGTAAAAATAATCTCTATAAAATAAATTCATTCCCAAAGGAAATGTTAACCTTACCTATGTTTTCATTATTCATACCATTGTTTCCTTATTTCTAACTCATTTTTTCTTCTAAATCCTTAAAATCAGTTCCACCTCTAAAACCATAGAATCCTATAAATCCTTAGAGAAAGTGTATTCTATTTTCAGATTCTAAATTATTTGAAATTCTGATTCGGAATTCTCAAAAATATGGATTCTAAATTCTCTGAAATTCATACTCTAAATACTCTAAAATTCAGACTCTGAATTCCTTAAAATTCAAACTCCAAATTCTTTAGAATTCAGACTCCAAATTCCTCATAATTAAGACTCTGAATTCCATAGAATTCCAACATAGAATTCCTTATAATTCCGACTATGAATTCCTTATAATTCATACTCCAAATTCCATTGAATTTAGACTCTATATTCATTGGAATTCAGAATCTAAAATCTACTTTATTCAGGTTTGAAATACCTTGAAAAAAATAATCTAAATATTTATGATTATTTTCTCCAAGTGTTTATTTACACAGTCTCTGAACATTATTTTTCCTTATAATATGAAAAATAGATTTGGTTAAGTAACCATATATTACATACCCATATTATTGTTTTGAAAGGATGTCACACAATCTGTTTCTAACTATCCATTGTTTGAGTGACACATGTAGAGGTCCCTCTATGATTCAATGAAAAATATGACTACTGGGATAGGTATATGACCATTGGAGAAATTCTTATAAATAAAAGCTCATTTGAATGAGCTCATAAAAACTGAGATAATGTTGATCTCTCTATAGATTTTATGTTTTCTAAGTGATTTCTAGAGAGAGATACTCTCACGCCATGTTTATACTAAACAACATGTTTATCTTGATTCGTGTGACTATAGTTGTTGTTGTGTATAATAGTGGACTTCTGGGTATATGAAGATAGAGGTGAAGACTACCATAAATTTCGAGGACTTCCTTGATTAGGAAGATAGAGGTACCGAATACCTTGAATTTTGAGGGCTTACTGGGATATCAAGACAAATCCTGATATTCCTATCAAATTCTAACCCTGGTGTGGGTAAGAAAGACTTACATGAAAGTATAAATCAAAGGACCTTTATCCAAGGTTGTTGGATACCCTACTTTTTAGGTTAAAATATTTCATAATTGTTACTTTTTTTGTTTCCAGTTTATATTTTAAAATATTTTTATAAAGTAAGAATGTATAACCTTCTTATACTTTATTTTTCTTTTATGTTCTTTGATTAATAAGATTTTATATGCTTTGTGGAAGAATCTTTTCCTTGTAATCTTTTATTATGTTTCATTTCCGAAGCCATATTTTTGGAACCTAGTATGTTTCGAGAAATAAGAGGTCTCATAAATTTACATTGATTAACTTTTTTAAACATAGTTTTCCTAATGATTAAAAAAAGTTCATAAACAATGAATTAACCCCCCCCCCCCTCTAGAAATTGATCATCTACATTCATATTTTGATCCTCCAATTGGTATCTTAATAGGTCTATGAAACACTTATATTCAAATATATGTTTTATTGATCAAGTTTTCATTGTTCTAAAAATATTTTTTTTGCTTAGGATTTTTATCCTCGTTTACAAACTTTTACTATTAACATGTTTCTATGGAAAGATATTTTCTATTAGATGGTATAAATAAATGTTTTTTTGATTGACAATCTAAATCCTTCTATACCACCGATTTTTTATGGGAATGATTATGAATATTGGAGAGATATTATGAATACTTTTGTTATTATTAATTTTGTGGACAACATTGTTATGCTTACTAGAGATTACAATATTCCTAATAAGGAAGTCTAAACTTTTACTAATCAAGAAAAGTCAGAATGTCAACTAAACTACAATGTACACAATACTCGATTGTGTTCCATGACTAGTAATATATATATATAGTCATGTTTCTTCTTGTGACGCTGAAATTTTTATTTGGAAGAAATTGGAGGTCACTCATTTATTTAAATCCAAGGTTATAGATACTAGAAAATCTATTCGTAGAGAATAATATCAGGGATTAATATTTCCTTATAGAGAACTAGTGTGCAAGGTAAAACAAAGGTTTTTGACTATGGTTAATAGTTTACAATCCATAGATGAGAAATTTTTAGATAATTAGGAACTTTTGGATAAGATTATAGATATCATGCCTAATGAGTGGAAATCTAAGAGAACTGCTATTGATGAGAATATTAAAGTATCTCAAATTACTCTTGATGAGATTTCTATAACTATTCTTCAACATGAGAAAATAATGAAAAGAGATGCATATTTAAATAAGAAGAATAATATAAATAGAAGTGTATCCATTACTATAACTAATGTCAAGACTCTTGAAAGGGTTATAATATCCAAGTCAAATAAAGTCACTATTTTATCTGAATCCTACTAAAGTGAACATTCAAAGACTGATCTAGATAATATTTCTCAAAGGATGAACTAGATAGTTATAAAGAAATACTTTTAGTATATATTTAAGAAGAAATAAATAAAACACAACAAAGACTCTGAAGTCACCTGTTCAGAATGCAAAAAAAACATTGTGAGAGAAATAGAAAGAAGTATTACAAGGGTAAAGATAAGAATGTTTTAAATACTAATGTCACCTAGAGTTCCTGCAGTGGATACTCTTCTAGTGAAACCTCAAAGTATGAATCTTCTAGTCAGAAGAATCTTGGCTTACTAGCCATATTACCCATTGAAAATCATTGTCTAATGGATAAGGTACACAATGCTGAATTTATAACCAATGTATCCTTAAATGATAATTATATTGATAATAAATATTATGAATCTTCATATGAAGAATATTATTATGATGGAGATAATACATTACCTACTTATAAATAAGTTTATAGGTTTTCTACGATTCTTGAGAATGAAAATTCTAAACTCAAGAAAAAACATGATAAGGAAAATTCTAGAATTTCTATTCCTACTAAGAAAGTATAATATCTTTATAAAGATCATGATAAGAAAATTTATGATTTTGAAAGTATCTCAAAAAACCAAGAGGAATTTAATTCTGAGTGGGATAAACTTCTTAAGGGTCTTGAAAATTTAATTTCTATGAAAAACATTATAAAGGATAACTCTGGTGCTAAATCAAATGTTTTTGGGGATAAAAACATAGTTATTAAACTAAAGTAAGAAATATTTTCCATCAGGAATTGTTTGTTAAACTTTAAATTAGGTAATGAAAACATTGATAAAATGTATTCCCAAATTTTTCCTCTAAGGAATAATTATGGATTTGGTTAAACTCATTCTAAACTAGTTCTCAGTAATAACTATTTTGTTCCCCAAAGTGCTCCATTTTGTAATAAATGTCAGTGTGGTGGAAATTGGTCAAAAACAGTTCTTTAAACAAAACTTAGTCTTTACATTTTCATAAAGCCTAATTTTCTTATAAAATGTGGATACATAAAATTTTTCTTTCTGAAGGATCCCGATCCAAGAATGTTTTGGTGCCGAAAGTCTAACACTATTATTTTTAGGAATATAAAGAAAGTACCAACAACAATACATGGTACATGGATTGTGGATGTTCTCGGAATATGACTGGTAACAAAAAATTCTATAAAAATATATCAAGATTAAATGAGGAAAAGTAACTATTAGAGATAATGAAAAATGAGATATCATTAATCATTTTTTCAGAACGCAAGATCAACTTACTGATATTTTCACAAAATTATTACCCTTTGAGAGATTTGAATATATTAAACATAAGTTTGTAATGATAAACAAAAGGTAATATTCCATATTAACATCTTGTTGAAACTTATCTCCTTACAGTAAGAAACTCATTTTCATTAGGGGAGTATATTTGGCTATTATTAAAATTAAGTTAGTCAAAATTTTCGTAACTAAATTATTCGTAGTGAAATTTCTTTTTGTAGTAAAATTTTTCGTAGTCAAAATTTTCATAATCAAATTATCGTAATCAAATTTTTATGTAATTTTTTTTAGAATTTCTCTGGAACCTAATTTTCTTCAAGAAGAATTTTACTCATTATGGATAATTTACATTAACAATCCGAAATATCTGTTTCCTTTCATAAATTTTCATAATCATCTTTTTACATGTTATTATTTTCATTTGGTTTTAAATTTTTCAGATTCACATTTCCAAAAATATGATAGTTTATCTTAAAAACCTCAAAAGGTCAGAACATAACAAATCCTTCATCGGATATAATATCAACTGTCATATATAATCCAGATTATTTCAATTGTTAGATAAAGTAAGGAAGTTGAACCGTCACATCAATCGCCTATATAAGGACCCCCCTAATGGTTTTCCCACATTGATCTTCAAGATCTGGCATGTTGTATCCCTACTTCTCTACCTAGGTTTGTTCCAAATAGTCAAGGGTGATTAATTTTGAATATCTGTACAAGCCTCTCCTTAGAATAAAATGTCTTCTGTAAAGGAAATCTTCAAGTGGAAGATATATAGAGTGAGGTTAGTTGATCCAAAATTCTTTTCTAATTATGATTCCATAGTCTTAGTGAATATTTATCTGAATGGCTGGGAGATTCTATGTATATCGTAACCAAGGGCACAAGATCTGGTTTATCCTAATTTTTTAGTCTAGTTCTATGATTCAGTAAGTTTCTTCAATGAATGAGGGAGAGAAATTTTTTCATTAAGAGTCTATGTAATTACATACTCCCTTTCTTACAAAATGGCTTTTAACCTGATTGAAATTCATTATGAGGGAGACCAATAGTTCTGCTCTCATGAGTTACCTGATGTAGCAGGATATTTTGACAAGGAGAAATCTATAGAGTGTCTTGGCTTGAAGGAAGTTAAGACTCTGAAAATTATTCATCTCTCTACAAATATTCAGAATCATTCACTATTGGTTGAGGGATTTCTCAATCCAAGAAAAGGGGGCAAGGATACCTTGATGAAAAGTAATATCTATGCATTAGAGTTTTTGTTAAATCTTAGGAAAATATATTTAGTAAAGTATGTTTTTCTAACAATTAGGAATATCATGAATGGAACCTTAAAATCACATAATATCATTTATCTATCTATTCTTTCAAAGATATAGTTCTTTATCTTCAGTCTGTCAAAATTCTATGTAGTTCAAATCCAATGAATTTCAAAGTAATGTTGCTAAGTGATGATACTCTAGGGAGAATAAAAGTTTATTTTTCTAGTGATTGAAGAGAATTTCATGATTTGTTGGATGTTGAAATCCAAGATCTAGAAAGGAAATTGTAGGTGGCTGAAACATCCAAGAAGAGTGGAAGAAAGAGGAAGGTAAAGAAACCATAAAATAAAGAAAAAACTCATGCGGCTAAGGTAACTCAATCCAAACCTCCAAAACTAAAAAATTAGAAGGCTTATCATGATGAAGTAGTGGCTAAGTGGAGAGAAGATAAGAAAAATAATAAGGAAGGGGATCCTACTTTTTGTTTGGACCCTACTGAGGCAAAAGAGATAATGATAAATGCTGGTGGAGATCTTGAGAAAGAACATAAATAGAAGAAGTAGAGGAAGAAGTTATTGGAGGTTGAAATTGTTCAATACCTTCACAATGATGCTAAGAAAGCATCTGAACAAATCCCAGTGCCAGAAACTTTTTTTCTTGAATCACTTCCTGGGACTCTGGGAACGCAGGTTTTTATTCCGGATATAGAACAAGAAGAAGAAATTTTTCCAGAAGAGGAAGAGGAAATAGATGAAGAATAACAATAAGAAGGGGATGACACTGAAGATGTCTTAAAGAAAGTTTAATATTACCAAGAGAAGGAAAGCACCTCTCTAAAAGTATCGATCCAGACTTCTCAAGCCAAATTATCAAAACATGCTACTCCAGGGAATGAACATAAGGGTTAGGAAGAATAAAACAAACCTTCTGAAGAAGAAATAAATAATTATGACTTTGTTTATCTAGATGATCAAGTGGATAATGAATAGAAAGAGGATCTTGATGAAGATAAAACTTTCCAGTTATCTGATAGTGAGCATTAATCACCCAAACCAGAAAATATCATTTAGAGAGTAGATAAGGGGAAGCAGTTTTTGGTCCATTCACCTTGTAAATATTTAGTGAAAAGAATGATGTTTGTTCTTAGTCAAATAGAAAATCTGAATAGTTAGAAAAAATTTCCTCACTAACCAAACACTCGGATTCTGAGTCATCCTCCCTTGGACATGATTTTTTGGTACAATCTTTAAAAAATCAGGTCAGTAATATTCCTTTGTTTCTGAGTATTAACTCAAGATTCCAGTTGCTTTAACATTCATTCAATCAAAAATCAGATTGAGTTTCCATTCTTAGTTATAAGTTTGTAAAGAATGAGGAAGATTTCAAATCATTTCTCATCCGTTATGAGTCTCATAAAATATTTTGAAAAAAGATTACAGGCTGGTCAAGGAAGACAGTTGATGATCTGAGAGCTTTTAATGAATTTCAAGATAATGTCAAAGATGAATTTGACACCGAAGATGGAAAGATTAATTATCTTACTAAGAGATTAGAGGAAAATATGACTCTCTAATAGACTACTCAAAGGCATGTAGTCATGAAATTAAATGGAAAGCTTATTTCTGTAGCTGTGAATTGGAAGAGGAAAAGGGATCTCGGAATCAAATTTGAAGAGAATATTTTTAAGCAAGAAGAAGTGTTGAAAGCTCAAGCAGAATTTCATAAGAATCAAGAAGAAAAAATTAGATCATTGGAGTAGAATAGTGAAGATCAGGATCTGTTGCTTAAGTGTATTGATAAATATCACAAGGAGATAAAGAAGCTGAAAACCATTTCCAAGAAGCCTATGTCGAAGGAAAAAAGATGGATAATTTTTCCAATTCTGATCTTTTGTTGAATTTAATCCATGTATAAATTCTTTCAATCATAATGAGATTTTGGTTGTTCTCTTATATTTGGTTATTTTGTACTAATTTTTCAGGTGCCATTTCTTTACATTCTGTCTATTTGTTTTTTAAAATCACAAAGGGGTAGAAAGGAATGACAAAAATATACTAATAAAGAAGAGATTTCCCTACTTAAGGGGGATTTCATCTAAGTGGATGTTCTTATCAATGAAGATTTTTGAATGCAAAGAAAATGTAAATTCACATTCAGGAAATTAAAAATATGATCCTTAGGGATTTCAAAACCTAAGGGGGAGTTAGTCTTATTCACTTTGATCCATTAGTAATGGGAGATAAGTATTTATTTTGATGTCCCTAAAATTTTAAGTCCTTAAATTCTTTTTCGTAAGAATGTTTGTGCTTTCCAAAAAAAGGGGAGATTGTTGAGTCAATAAAGATTCGTTTTGACTTTTATGTTCCACCATCTTTTGAAAATCACAAACACGATATCTTAAGAAAAATTTTATTCTCCCTAAAAATTATCTTAATAAAGAAAATTTTCCTTCCATAAGGAAATTTTATCCTTAACTATGTTTTCATTGTTGACACTATAGTTTCTCGATTGTTAACTCATTTTTTCTTCTAAATTCTAAAAATTGGTTTCAAATATAAAACCACAGAATCCAATAAATCTTTAGATATAGAGTTTTTTGTTTTTAGATACCGAATTCTCTAAAATTCAGATTCCGAATTCTCTAAAATTCATATTCTGAATTCACTGAAATTTTGATTCTGAATTCTCTGAAAATCAGATTCCAAATTCTCTGAAATTCAGATTCTGAATTCTCTGAAATTCAGATGTTGGATTCTCTGAATTTCAAATTCTAAATTCTCTAAAATTAAAATTCTGAATTCTCTGAAATTTAGATTATAAATTCTATGGAATTCAGATTCCAAATTCTCTGAAATTCAGGCTCTGAATTACATAGAATTCAGACTCTGAATTTCTTATAATTTAGACTCTAAATTCCTCAAAATTCTGAATCCAAATTCCTTATAATTCGAACTATGAATTAAATAGAATTCAGACTCCAAGTTCCTACAAATTCAGAATCATTATTCCTTATAATTTGGAATCTGGATTCTTTTTAATTAAAACTCTAAAATCTGTAGAATTCAGGTTCCAAATTCCATGAAAAACAAAATCCGAATATTTATGATTTATAGTCTCCAAGTTTTTATTTACTTAGACTCAGAACACTATATTTCCTTATACTCTGAAAAATGTATTTGGATAAGTAACCATATTTTACTTACCCCTGTTATAGTTATGAAATGATGTTATATATTATGTTTCTTACAAATTGTTGTTTGAGTGAAACATGTATAGGTCGCTCCGAGATTCAAGGAAAAATATGTCATCGGAGGAGGGATCCGATCATTGGTGAAATGAATATAAATAGGAGATCATTTTAATGATCTAATTACAACTAAGATAACGTTGATCACTCTAGAAATTTTATGCTACTGAAGTGATTTCTAGAGAGAGACTCTCATGCCTTGTGCGTACTAAACATCTTGTTCAGCTTGCTTCATGTGACTCTGATTGTTGCAGTGAACAATCAAAGACGTCCTGGGAAATGGAAGATAGAGGTGTCGACTACCTTAATGTTTGAGGACTTCCATGATTAGGAAGACATAGGTGTGGACTACCTTAATGTATGAGGGATTGTGGGGATATTAAGATAGATTCCAATATTCATATCAAAGGGTTACCCTAGTGTGGGTAAGACAAACTTAATTGAATGTATAAATCAAGGGACCTTTATCCGATGTTGTTGGATACCCTACTCATTGGGTTAAAATATTTCATACTTATTAATTGTTTTGTTTCAATTTTATTTTTCACTGTATTTTGATAAAAGAAGAAATTATAACCTTCTTATACTTATTATTTTTTATACTTTGATTAATAATATTCTACACTCTTTATGGTAGAATCTTTTCCGTATAAACTTTTATTACTTTTCATTTCCAGAACCATATTTCTGGAACCTAGCACATTGGTAGAACTAAGAGGTCTTGTGAATTTACAATGTTTAACTTTTATAAACAATATTTTTCATTTAGGTTAAGAACGAATATTTTTAAACATATAATTCATCCCCCCTCTTGTAAATGAGCATCTACATTCATATTTCATTCCTACATGCATGATGTAGTTAATATTTAGGAAAGTAAGAGTAAGAAAAACATCTATATTAAGGATGATAAATAAGTAACACTAAATGTAATTTTCTATATAAATGATACAATTTTGTATGGAATTGATGAATGGGTTTGTGAATAGTTTTATTTGGAGACAAAAAAATGTTTTAAATATACCTTTTGGATATACGAGACACATTTTTTCTATAATAATTTCATAATAATAAAATCAAATCTTTATTTGTTAAAATAAATATACTTACTAACTTCTATGGATGTTTGGATCGAATGATAAAAATATATTTTGTAATATAATGTTAGTGGAAAATAAATTTTATATGGATGAAAATGAGAATGAAGATGAATAAATATAATTTCATAATCTTATTATTGGTTTAATTATTTAACAAGTTCAAGGCTAAACATTGTATATGATGTTACATTATATGGAATGTATCAATGAACAAATAATAATAAATATTTAATTTATGGAAGGAGAATTATTTATTCTATAATGTTTTGATGGACTATGGACCGAAAGATAACAATAATGTAATATTTGATCTATTTTAATATATATATATATATAAAGGTAAAAATATAGAAGATCATAGATTAATATCCAATTGAGTTTCCAACAGCCTTGAATACTATTGTAGTTTTATTTATGGATTCTAATCATGATAAAATCTAATTGATGTGGATTGGTAATAAATTAAAAGATCTCAAGGAGTATGTGATGTTGGCATTAGTTTTGGGAAATGATAATCAATATGCTACCAATTTATCAAGAAAATATGTTTAGTAATATCAGTCAGGGAACATAGATATAATGTATCACTTCATCAAGGGTATTATATATAGAAACTTTTTGAAATAGGAATTTCAATAAATAATGGATAAAAAATTTGATATTTCATAAAACCACTACAAAATGATACATTTTTAGGATTGAGGTTCATTATGGGAGTTCAACCTTATTCCTCTCCAGGCTAAGGAATAAATAATCCATACCTACATAACATATTATTTTTATTATTATTTTAAATGTCGTAGAAATGAAAAATATATTCCATTTTTTTTATTACATTTTATATAAAAAAATTATATTTATAAATGTAGAGAAAACAATATTGGTATAATTTAGATATATGGGTTTAGATAGAGTTTTTAAAAATAGTGACATATATGTTTAGTATGTGGATGTGTGATATTTTGTTTTTTAAACTATAGAAGAATATTTTACAGGAATTATTTTAGAAAAAAATAATATATAGGTTTGATGAATTTATTTTTGAAAAGGAATAAGAGTTACTCTGAAGTTTTATCACAAGTTGTGTTACAGTGTGTGTAAGTACCTGTGTTTTCCCAGACTGCAAATTTGAAAAAAAAAATTGAATTTTTGTTGTTGAATTCTCATGAGTGGTAAAATAGTTCTTTTCACCTACTATTTGTTCTCAGATAATTTTTTTGACAACTCAGTTGGTCTTGTAATAGAGTGTTTACTTTAGGATAGGAGTTTGGTATAAATCTGAGTTGTTCTGCTTTTTGAAAAATAATTAATAATTAATAATATTAATTTATATATTATTTTATTCAGGTGGTTTCATTTGGAAAAAAAATTGTAATGGAGCATCAAATTTAGATTCCATTTACGCCATTGAGTCCAAAATTGGGAGTTTAGCCTATGCAAGGCATAAACTCGAGTCTGGCATTGGGGCCTACTCAGGCCCTGTTTTCTTTCTTTTCATTTCTTCTTTTCTTTTTTTATTTTATAATCCTTATTCCACCTTCTTGTCCATGATCCATGTGTGGATCCTCCTTGGTCGTGTCCCATTGGAGAAAATGGGCATAATGAAATAGAGATAAATTTAAGGAGAGATTTGTACCATTGCGAATTCTCGACGCATCGAGTCGGCGTATGGAATTCGTGGATGGTGAAATCAAACGAAGCATTAGTAGTTTATGCTTGAAGGTAGGTCTATTTATGTTTTAACCATATATCCCCTTCAATGTGTTGTTATGTTTTTATTGCCTTTTTTTCTTGTGGCCCCTTGAGGGCAGATATGTTGTTTCAGGGGAAAAAATGGGTGTTTTGGGCATTTTTAGGGATTTCCCATCGGGAAACCTAGGTTCCACAACATTTGTTGTAGGGGAACATGCATAGTGTTCTTCCTGTGGGGGGGTGAAAATGTTTTTATTAATTACATGCCATTTACTCTAAGTACTCATAGTGTAGTGGTTGGTTGTGTGTTGTCAGTGTCCACAAAACCCATTATTTGAGGAGAACCTTTTGAGGCTAGTTGGATAACATTTTTGATTGGTAATGATACTCGGTGGTACGAAACATCCAAAAAATAAAAAAATTATAATTATTATTAATGGTTATTATTGAATCAGACGTATCTTCTATGTCTGATGTCCATTTGACACAAATTCAGTGGAGTTGAGATTCTAATTTAATGGAAACGCATTTAGAGAATGATTTCATGTTCTTAAGACCAAAATCGGTTGTGTGCCCCACTAATAATCGTTGCGTTGAACAATATATTTTTCATCTGTTGACTATTTTCGGCGTTTTAGTAGACCATTCTGATTGTTTTCCACATATATCGTAATAATGGAATCTTATTGACTTTTAGAGGTCATAAACATGGTGTTTTGGGGGGTTTTATCTTAATGGAGAGGTTCTTCCACTGGTTATCAAGTTCTGTTGTCACCTGAGAGTGAGACATGGCATGAATGGTAGGTTGGGGTGTTCAGACCAACATTGTTGAGACCTTTGTTCTAATATGAGTTGTGAACTTTCTCTAGCGACATATGATTCTGAGGATGTTTCCCTTGTGAGACGTACCCTTCTGGCCTATGATTCCAAGAGACCAGATGCTTCCAATGATCCACTGAGGGATTCATTTACTTATAGGTGGACCTAGGGAGTCCCTTGTAGGATCTCCATCCTCTATTCATTGGAGATGATCCCTATTATATGATGCCTCTGTTTTTCTTAATTTGTGGATCCAATGTAGGATTCCTCCCTCACTCTTCACTAAGGATCATGTGTAAGATACCTTTTCTCCTATTTACATAGAGGATTTTGATTAGGATTCCTCATTAGTATATGACTTGTGGGTCCCAACGGGTGCCAACTTTTTGAACGACCCTGAGTTATTCCGTCGGATTTGGGTAGAGATGGTGTTCAGGTGTAACCTAGTACCCGTAAAAAACTTGTAACCCATGGGGTTGTGGATGTAGTGTTGGGTTGGGAATTCAGGCCACCCTCATTAATTTGTTTAAATATGACATGGTTTTTCTGACACATCAGTGTTTACCAGAGGTGCTTCCTGGTTGTTAGTTGTTGAGCATAACATGATGCATCTTTCTATATTTTTTTGGGAAGCCCGGATGTGCTCTCTTGGGATCTGACTTATAAGCCACGTTATTTCTAATATTTACTATACCCATAAGTATTACCTGGGAATTGGCTGTTATGCCTTACATGATGCTTTTGGTTATATAAATGTTTTTCCCATGTGTTGACGCTCCTTTCGTCACAGAATCTAAAGATCGGAAAAGGGAATATCTCAGCTGAAAGTGATTCATCCTTTGAAGAAAACATCAAAAATCGACAAAGGCATGAACAAAGGATCAACAGAAAATCCACCGCGCAAGTGATACCACTTTCGCGCAAGTATACTTGCGCGGCTACCTTGGTCGCGCAGATGACTTGCGCGACCTAATTGGTAACCGCCCGGTAACCGCCCTGGGTCTTCTTTTGCCTATAAATAGACCCTGTGGGCCCCCCATTCGAGAGGATCTTTTTTCAGAAACTCGGATTGAAGCTCCCGACGCCCAAGTCCCTTCTCAAAGCTTCCGGAACACTTCTAAGGTAATTTCTTACCTAGAACGGAAGATCTAAAGAGAAGAAGGAAGGCCTAAGTGTTGAAACTTATCAAACACTTGCGCGCCGACTTAATTCCTTCAATATAACTTGCGCGTCCCTTCTCTGGAAGAACCTCAAGAGGATTGTAAAGGGTTTTCTAAAGAGTCGCTCAAGCATTTCAATGCTGGTTGAAAATCGCGCAAGTACCACTCATGTCGCGCAAGTATACTTGCGCGACCAATACTTGCGCACCGCCGCAGAACTTGCGCGCCTTTAAATACTTGCGCGCCCCTAATTTTTTGGGTGCCCATCTTGCCCATTTTACCCCTCTTAAGCCATTTCACCTTTCCTGTTCAAGATTCAGTCTTCAAGATACTCTTCAAAGCCATTTATGGCATGATTTCTTGATTTGACATCCTTGTATGAAAGGAATTCTGTGAAATATCTCTCAAAGTCTAGTGATTTAAATATCTTTATGTCACCAAAGATTGAGAGTTCATTCATTCAACCTCATCCTTTAAAATGAGAGAATCCTTAACCTGGGTCTCCTTTTCAGGAATAATCCCCAGTTATAAAACCTTTGATCTGGGCATCCTCCTCAGGAGTAAGCCCCAAATCTTAATCCTTAACCTGGGTTTCCTTTTCAGGAATAAGACTCAGTCATAACCTTGGGCTTCCTTTTCAGGAATAAGCCCCAAGTCCCCTTAAACTTCTCTTAACCAGTCATAAATTACCTTTGATTTGGGTTTCCTTTTCAAGAATAAAACCCAATCATAAGTCCCCTCCTAACTTGGGCAACCTCCTTAGGAGTAAGCCCCAAGATTAGAGTATTCAAATCTCCATGAAGCACATATAACTTTGTGGACCCTATTCATGGATTTTCTCCCTAAAAGTAAATCCTAAACCTTCATCTATTTGGGCAGTCATCTATACATAAGCCCCAAACAAATTCTTATGATTGCATCTTTTATGGCACAATTGTCTAAATTTTACCAATACCTCTTGTTTCTCACACCGAGCATGACTCACGTGAGCTTAGAGTGTAAAAGTAATTATGACATTCATCTCTGAGCCATCAATCATAAACATCATACTCCATAATTCGAACTACGTGGGTTCTGATTCCTTTTTAAGGATACGTAGGTAGCCCATTTATGGGTTCGATCCCAACTTTGAAATAATCTATGTCCTTCTGAATGACAATAAACTTCAAGTGCCCCACTGAGTGGCTTTAAAACCAGTCTGGTCATCATAAATGACCAAGAGACTTTTATATAAATGTTTTGAAGGATACCATTGACCAAGAATCTCTAAACAGATATAGATGATTCTCTATTGATCAAGAACCTCGAATACCTATAAAAGATTCTCTAAATTTCTTGCATATTTAATCATTGATTGTTAAAACTAAAGGAAAGCACATTTTATACTTGGTAATGTAATAAGGATTCACGAACATAACTTAAATCTATAAAGAGAGTCCCGGAGTAGACAATAATTCCCCTCAAAAAGGTGTGATGAGTTCGACCTCCCATCCTCTCGACCAATGCAAATTCCCAAGCCTCATTAGCCCACAAGCTAATGAGCGCCTGCCTTTGGAAAGTAGGTCCAAACGGATGGGGAATCATTGGATGTTTCCGGTTCTACAAACAAACCCGTTAGAAACCGATCGGAACGTTTGAATCTCCCGTCCAGGAGGTCATCCCCGGATTCCGCGCGAAACAAAAATGGTGAACCCGACGTGAATCCTTAACCAAGTTAAAGTGATGTTCTTCTTATCTGTTAGGCCCCTTGGTCCAACAAGGCAATCATTGACATATGATCATCCAAAAGATGTAGTAGCCGGATTCATCTTGATTATGTCTGTTACATGGAACAGGCACTCTTTTTTCAAGATCTTCTGCAAAAATGGCTTTCCTTAAATTCACCCCTGTGAATACTGCTGCTGTGAACACCTCTACTGTGAGGTCTGCTGCTGTGAAAACCAATGCTGCTACTCCTGCTGGAACGTCATCCGCTCTGAGGATGACATCACCAACTCAGCATCTTCAACGCTGTGTTTCTAATGCACTGGTTAAGGAGTACCGTCGCAACGGTACTATCCCAACTCTGGAGGCCGCTCGTCAAGCCCTCCAAGTTAACAATTCTACCTGGTCATCCGGACAACGGCGACCAGCAATCAAGAAGCAGGCGGTGATGACTACCCTCTCCAACCGTTTCGGGTCGTTATCCCCGGAACGAAATTTCAATTCACTCCCTTATTCCGAGGAAGTGAATGAGCAGGTCCCTCGGGGCCTTAATTCAAAAAGTCAGGAGTCCTTCTCAAGGGATCCCATCAACAATCTCCGCCAGACTCGTGCGGTAGTGCGCCCTCAACATGATGAGGGTACCGACTCCAGGCATTCAGCTCAGGTTCCTCGAACCCGAGCAGGCAAGATGAACCGCCAGAGACAGAATCCGGTTAACAATAGGCAGGTTGTCATCCCTGCTATCTCTGGAGAAGTCCACCAACCTAACTTGGTGGCAAACAACGAGCAGGCACACACACCTGCCCGTTTTAATTCAGCTGTCCAGCAGACTCGTCTGACAGCATCAAGCCGATCCCGCCAGGCAATTCCGGCGGAGTACCATAGGCAGGAACATACACCTGCTTATACATCACCAGTTAGTCAGCAGGCTCGTCTGACTACATATGGTGGATCTCGTCAACCGCGTTTGGCGAAGTGTAATCAGCAGGCACATACACCTGCTAATACTAATCAGGCCTACCAACAGTCTCGCTTGGTAGCGCACGGAGAAGTCAGTCGGAAAGTCCCGACGACAAACAGGGGGCAGACTAAACTCTCTGCCTCCACACTTGAGTACTGTCAGGATTCACTGACAGGAAAAGGAGGACAGGAGCAGGCACATACACCTACTCTAAGCCCGGAATGGACGTATATCCCTGTTCCGGCGGCTGAAGTCACCAAGCATATTTTGTCAATGGTGAAAGAGCAGAAGCAAATTCCTGCTCATATTCTGGATGCTTGCCAGGATATCATAACATCTTCAGCATCATCTCAGGGACAGACACATAAATCTATCCCTAGCAGTGGAGTGACACATCAACAATTCACTCCGGAACAGACACACACATCTGTTCCAGTCCAAGAGGGTTATGGGGCATACTCCCCCATATCATATGGACAACCAAGTCAGGCACATACACCTGATTTGAGCGATGATCGTCAGCCTAACCTGACCATCTTTCCTGATCAGGCACATACACCTGCTCAGAGCAATCACTTTCGTCATCAAGTGGTTTCTAAAGAGAGTAAAAAGGCATCTAAGAAAAAGATCCGCCCAGCACAGTCAGGAGATCAAAGGCCAATCTGTAACCAAGCCTTGCTCGATGCTGGAGTTCTTGAAGCCCTCAGACATTTATCTGTCGGAATTCAAGATTCTACTCCCTCAGTTCCCAATATCAGGAACATTAATTCTGAAGGTCTTCAACAGACACTTCCTCATGAAAACTTGCTTCATGAAAATTTGGTCAATCTTGAAGTTTCTTCTTCAGATGAGAGCCACAGGAACCCTCTGTGTGGTCAGAAGGCCAAGGAGCAAGAGATTTCATCTTTTGTTGTAACCCATCATGACGGTCCTCCTCATGGTGATGAACTTCGCTGCGAAAGTCCTCTCCGCGGTAGTGATTCACGTTGTCTCGAAAATTCTTCAGAAGGCAATGTAGTGACGAGAAAGCCCTCCTATATCGAGGCACTTGCAAACGTAAAACCAGTCATGTATGATGATTTACTATCGGCAGGTGAAACTCTTTCTCCATCAGAAGATAGCCTGGGGTTCAGGTTATTCTCCGAACCTTCCCTAGGTCATTCATCTTCCAGCATGAATAGTGATTCCTCTACCAATCTTGTTGAATCCAATGAAGCAACAAGGAAACACCAACTATGGTCCAAACAGGTAGAAGAATCTTCATTTAATGATAAAGAGGAAATGCTGAACATGAGGAAAAAACTGGCAAAAGGTGAAGTACCAGTCATGTTTTGGCCTTTGGCTGATTCCCAGTACGACATTCCAAAGATGTTGACGGATGATGGAATCCATGATATTCGTCTCAACATATGGAAAAATCTTTGTCAATTAAAGAAGAAGGTATTATCTTACGATGAATATGAAAATCATCTTAAGATAATAGAAGGGTTACAACGCCAGATTGATTTGGCATCTCTATCAGTCTCTCGGTATCCGAAGGCTGAAAAGCAACAGAGAACCCTTCAACGTTCATGCCTTGACGCACTAAGAAGATTGCGTCAGTTAATTTCCAATGCTCCATCTAATGTTCATATCAGAGGATGGGGTGTTCATGGAGCACTACATTTCACAGTGCTTTCCGGTCAGCAAAGCCCACCGAAAATGGTCTCATGCAATGTTATTGCCCATGGCCGGCCATAGTCAATGGGCTTTGTTCATAATCAAAAGATTGCTCGAGAACAAGCTTCATCTAGTTCCTCTCAAAATCAAGTATATAGAGAACAGGTTGTTGAATTGCTCCTACATCAAGCAGGAGAGAATATTGCACAAGCCTCTCGTCTGGAGCAAACACGTCATCAAATGACATAAGTTTCGGAAATCATCCAACGGTCTGTTGAACCAGGTGATAAAAGTGGATACAGGTTAATGCATCCAGCTAATTTCTGAACTAAGATTCGCAAGATCAAGAGAGATTTCAAAAAGATCTCAGACATAGCATGTCAAGAGACATCCCAGCTTGCCAGACTGGGGACTTCTCTAACCCAACCCTTAGAATCAACGAATGGGATTCGAGGAGTTGAGCGGAAGCAAAAGGAACACCCCCAGTCCACCGGACTGGGGACTTTTTCAAATCTTCAATCCCTCCCTCAGAGAAAGTCAGTATTCTCTCGATTAGGGAATAAGCCTCAAGAGGAACGAAGAGCCAAGATGTCAAGAGATTCTCTCCAAGTGACAGTTCTCCAAGAAATTCCTGAGGGATCAAGTCAACGGAATGCCATGTCTCATCATGGACATAGAAGGAGACAATATCACAGAAATGCTGATAGAAAGGATTCCATGCAATATGCATCCATTAATGTCATCAATTCCGTTGCTACTAATTCACCAGATGAGGCTCAATCAGAGGGATCAGACGAAGAGGTTCCTGCTCAAGAAGTTGCGCACACAGACCTAAATGAAGAAGGTGTGCGCACACGTAATCAAAGGCTTACCCAAAATCTGGGTATTCCTTCAAGTAACCCACTTCCCCCTCTCCGAAAAGGATCCAATAAGGGGAAAGGTAAGAATCAGGTTACTTCTCACCCTTCCTCTGAAGGAGGTCAATCGCTGTCATTAGAGCAAAGGTTTGCACAACAGGAGGAAGAAATGAAAGAATTAAGAAGGTTGAATGCAGAACTACTTCAGAATAGTCTTCTTCTTAAGAATTCTGAAGTCCGACAGCTGAAGGAATTTGTTGTAACTACTGAGATGGATCAAGAATATCCTCCTTTGTCAGTACACCCACAGAGGTCTAATCCTATGGGTCAAACACAACAACGGTTGGCAGCACTACCATCAGTTGCAGCACCAACCACCACGTCTGTCCAAGATCCATTCATTGCACCTACCCAAAACCAAGTTCAACCTGACGTTTCTCAAAAGTTAATAACTACTATTGAGTCATTAACAGCTCGATTAGAAACTATGGAAGGGAAACGGGCGCAAGTTCAACCTGAAAAGAAATTTTACCCTGAATGGGTAGATTCAATTTCTCCTCCATCCAGTTTTGGAAACCCTATTTTCCCTACTTTCAATGGATCAGGCGACCCTGAACAACATTTGACGCATTACGTATCTTGTTGTGATCCTATGATGGGAACTCCAGAGCAGCAAGAAGCAGTGAAACTCAGATGCTTCGTGCGAACCTTGCAAGGACCAGCTTTTGTCTGGTATACAAGCTTGAAATCCCGGTCAGTCATCGGATGGGAGGATCTTCGTCAAAAATTCCTTCTTCAGTTTATCTCAACTTTTCCAAAAATGACATTTTTCGATCTTACAAACTGCAAGCAAGAGTCTCTGATTTCATTGCTCGTTGGAAGGGATTAACGTATTCTTTGAGTTTATCACTCCCTCAGGAGGAATTGTTGCCAATCTGTGTGGCAAATTTGCGTGACGAATTACGCACGCCATTGATCCCTGTGAAATACACAGGAGGGTTTCGAGACCTTACTTCAATCGCTCAACAGATTGAAGATTCCCTTATACAGGCTAAGGTTAAATCTCGTGTAATTCCATCAGCTCCAGGAAGAAGAATGGGTAAAGCAGAAACTGCTATAGTTATGCTTAAACAGGCACCTGTACCTATTTCTACTTCAAAACCTTTATCTTCTCGAAGAGCTCCACCTCCTGAACGCCAACAACAAAGGCTATTTCGTCCAAATGAACAAAAAGATCAACGACGAAAACAATTTGAGGATATGAAGAGTAAAACATACTCTTTCCGAAGTGAGCAAGTTCCTGGTTACTTCATTTCAGCTCTGGAAAATAATTTGGTTCAATTACCAGTGCCCAAGAGGCCAAAAAAGGAAGGAGATGAAGACCGTCCCAATTATTGTCCCTTTCATCAAATGTTGGGGCATCCCATCCAGGAGTGTTTTGTCTTTAAAGACCTCCTGCAAAAGATGGTCGACTTGGGACAAGTCAAATTGAAGGGTTCTTCAACTCATGTAGCGTGTATTACCGCTACAGATCCAGAATAAGGAGGCGAGTGGCAGGAAGTCAAAAGCAAAACTGCGAAAAAATATGATGATTGGATGGTCAGAAAGACAATCAATCGGACCCATTCCATTTTGCGAACACAATTGAAGAATCCAATTGTGTCTCCTACAAAAGCTGCAGTAAAGCCTCCATCAAAGGACAAATCCTCAAAAGGGAAGCACAATTCAAAGAAGAAAGAGGAATCAGGAGAAGATGAGTATGCATCAAAGCCTAAAATGTCTTTGACTCTGGCAGATTTCATGCCATCTACTTCAAAGCAACGGGCACCGCCCCATCAAACGGCACAGCCTAAACAGGCTAACCAGGCAGAGTCTTTATCAGACGAATAGTTAATCTTTGGTTCTGTTAATATGATTCAATTAACAGATTCATATTTCAGTCTTGATAAGCCTGAATTCCCTGTATCAAATAAAGGAACCCGAGGA
Organism: Viscum album; assembly: GCA_963277665.1. Classification (NCBI taxonomy): domain Eukaryota; kingdom Viridiplantae; phylum Streptophyta; class Magnoliopsida; order Santalales; family Viscaceae; genus Viscum; species Viscum album. Next base: position 2,108,918,038 of record OY728119.1, on the reverse strand, counting down.
AGTTCTAGAGGTTCAGGATATAGGGGAAGACGTGGATCTTTCCGAAGCCACTACTCTAATTCTACCCCTGCTAGCACTGTATACGCAGCAGAAACTCGTGGTAGAGCCCTTCAGCGAGCTCAAAAAGAACAAGCAAGTTCTTCTGCCAATGGCCAACTCAGCTTCGACACAGTTATTTTGGAAGATCGATTAAATGTTCCATATTCTTTATCTCAGCAAGTAAATGGATCTAATCAGTCTAATTTTCCAAAACCAAAGATGTTGCCAACTTCAATACAAGATGCATCAGCTTCCAAAGCATCTACTTCCAAGGTACCTGCTAAACCGCATATTCCTATTGGGAAACGCAGGCCTCTAGATCAAAAGTATGATATATTGAAACACTTGGCCCAAGTACCAGCCAAATTATCAATTTTGGATGCTTTGAATCTATCAAGAGATCTTCGGGAAGCACTCATCGAAGCTTTGTCATGTCCTCAGGAGTTTGAAGCTGAAATTGCTGCAGCTGAAATTTATCACATAGAGAATAATCCTGCAGAATGTCATGCAGTGATATCTTTTACTGATAAAGATGAAGATGATGTTGTGCATGGGCACATAAAACCTTTGTACTTATCTGGAAAAGTCAATGGTATAGATGTTCGAAGAGCTTTTATTGACAATGGTTCAGGAGTCAACCTCATGCCCATTCGTACACTTCGTCGATTGGGCCTCACGGAATCTGATTTGTCTCCTTCTACCATGATGTTGCAAGGATATGATAAAAATGAACAAGAACCACTGGGAGAAGTTACACTCAGAACTCAGTTTGGAGATCTTGTTTCCAATTCGGATTTTATGATTGTTGATCAGGACTCAGCTTTCAATATCTTGCTTGGAAGACCCTGGCTACATCAGCATGCAGCTATTCCGTCATCATACCATCAATGTCTCAAATACTGTTTCGATGGTCAAGTTGGAACATTGTATGGTGATAAGTCCACGTTCAAGACATGTGAGTCTCAATACATTGAGGTTGAATTTTATCACATGAAAGGAAGAGAAAAATCTACAATGAAGGAAATTACCAAAGTTAATGCTCCATATGGTTTGGAAAAAATTCCAATAAATCCATTTTCACATGTGAGTACAGATTATGTGTTACCTATCAGTCAAATTGACAAAATAGTCCCAAATCAAAATACTCTTATGGAAAGATCCATAATGTCAATTACGGCAATCGAGCCAGACAACATGGGAGAAATTGGTAACTTACCAAGCAGTGATGAAAGCATAAGTGGTGACGTTTTCATTTCGTCTGCTGAAATCCAACAAGTCTATACTTCGCTAATCAGGCCAGAAGAAGTTATAGCAACACCAGAGGTGAATATTGATGTCGATTCTCAATCCATCATCTCCTCTTTAATTCCCAAAGAAGACCCTTTATCATCAATAGGGTTGGAAATGGAAGCTTCTTCTTCAAAATGTGAAAATTTTGACATCTCTTATGGTCATGAGAATTTCATTTTTTCATCTACTTTGCAAGTAGAAACGGAAGAAATAACACATGATGAAGAGGAAGAGGAAGATCTTAGAGATGCTCCTCCAGCATTTGAAGAGGGTATCTCTACCACTGTGGATGAACTCAGAGAAGTAAATCTGGGTACAGAGAAAGATCCACGCCCCACTTTAATTAGTGCGTCCATGACCCTTGAAGAACAAGAGATTTATATTTCTTTTCTAAAGCAAAATAAAGATATTTTTGCTTGGAATTATACAGAGATGCCTGGTCTTGATCCTGATGTTTCCACCCATCATTTGGGTTTGCCAAAATAACATCGAGGATTCAAGCAAGCCGCGAGAAGAACACACCCAACCTATGCTTCCAAAATCGAGGCTGAAGTGGATAAGCTTATCAAAGCTAACTTCATCAGAGAAGTTCAATATCCCAATCGGTTGGCTAATATTGTCCCTGTAATGAAGAAGAACGGACAAATTAGGGTTTTCATCAATTTTAGAGATCTTAATCGGTATTGTCCCAAAGATGATTTTCCAGTTCCGATTACAGAACTCTTAATTGATGCGACGGCTGGCTATGAAGTACTTTCTTTCATGGATGGATATTCTGGATATAATCAGATCCGAATGGCCCCAGAAGATGAGGAATATACAGCCATCAGAGCTCCTCAAGGTGTGTTTTGTTACCGGGTGATGCCCTTTGGTTTAAAGAATGCAGGTGCAACATATCAACGCGCCATGCATCGTATCTTCAAACCTTTTCTAGGGAAATTTGTTGAATGCTATGTAGATGATTTGGTGGTTAAATCCAAACAACGTTTTGATCACTTGGATGATTTTGAAATCATATTCCACAAGCTTCGACAACATAATTTGAAGATGAACCCCTTAAAATGTGTTTTTGGGGTAACCTCAGGAAAATTCCTCGGCTTTGTTGTACGCCATCGTGGTATTGAAGTCGATCCTGAGAAGACCAAATCAATCCTTGGTATGTCACCTCCTCAGAATTTGAAAGAATTAAGAGGACTTCAAGGACACTTAGCCTATATTCGGCGTTTCATCGCCAATTTGGCAGGCAAAAGTTTACCTTTTACCAAATTATTGAAGAAAGGAGTCACTTACCAGTGGACTAAAGAATGTCAAGAAGCATTTGATGTTCTCAAGAAATACCTCTTGAGTCCACCAGTACACATGCCACCTGTTGAGGGTAGGCCTCTTATCCTCTATGTGACAGCTTTAGAGCGATCATTGGGTGCCTTTCTCGCTCAAAAGAATGATGCTGGGAATGAAAATAGTCTCTACTATCTTAGTAGAACTATGCTTGAAGCAGAAACCAGGTATTCGAGTATTGAAAAGTGCTTCCTAGCATTAATCTTTGCAGTTCAGAAACTGAGACACTACCTGCAACATCACGAGGTCCAATTGGTATCTCGTAATAATCCACTCAAATTCATCCTTAGTCGTCCAATGCTTACAGGACGTCTGGCAAGGTGGGCGGTTATTCTACAGCAGTTCGACATCCAGTATGTGTCTCAAAAGGCAATTAAGGGCCAAGCTCTGGCTGATTTCCTGGCTGAACACCCTTCAGTGGAAGACACGTATTCAGATATCGAAATCCCTGATGAGGAAGTTTTTTCTATTCAAGAGAGTCCTCAAACATGGGAAATGTATTTTGATGGTGCTTCTAGAAGTCCAACAGGGAAGAAAATGGAAAATCCTAAATTCAACAAAGTTGGTTTAGGAATTGTGCTCATTTCTCCAGATAAGGCAGTGTTACCTTATTCCTTTTTGTTGTGGGAAGGTGGTACCAATAATGAAGCTGAATACCAAGCTCTCATTACAGGCTTGGAGTTAGCGCTTCAAGCACAAGTGAATCACTTAAAGGTGAAAGGTGATTCAGACCTGGTAATCAAACAAATCAATGGGGATTATGCCATCAGAAAAGAAGAATTAATCCCTTTGTATGATTACGTCAGAGAGTTAATGTCGGAATTCCCTTCAGAACCGACATTTTCTTATGTACCAAGATCACAAAATGCTCAAGCTGATGCACTGGCTAATATAGCCACAGCTTTAGCAAATCCAAATCGGGACGAGACAACCATCTGTATTGCCCACCGTCGTGAAATTTCACCTTATGTTCAAGTCAAAACAGAGGAAATTAATGAAATTAGTCCCATTCCTGAACTGTATGGTCATACTACAGGATGGATGTCACCTATCAAGGAATACCTTCAAAATGGAACACTTCCACCTGATAGAGCCGAGAAAGAACAAATTCGGCAACGTGTGGTCAATTTTACTCTTTATGATGGTCCAAACCACCTCGAGAAAATTCTCTACAAACGTGGTTTTGATGGAGTTCTCTTCAGATGTATTGATGGTGAAGAGACAATGGCTGTCATAAAAGAAGTGCATGCAGGAGTCTGTGGTGCCCACCAGTCTGGACATAGACTGTCTGATCAAATTCGAAGGCTTGGATACTTCTGGCCTTCAATGATACAAGATTGTGTTAATTTAACAAAGAAGTGTCATTCATGCCAAGTATATTCCAACTTCATTCATCAACCTCCAGAGTTGCTTCATACAGCTAAATACTCATGGCCATTTTCCACATGGGGAATGGATGTGGTGGGACCTTACCCTTCAGCTACGGCCAAGCAGTTTAAGTACATTCTTACTGCTACTGATTTCTTTTCCAAATGGGCAGAGGCAGTACCTCTCAAAGAAGTCAGTTCTAAATGCATAGTTAGCTTCATCAAGTCTAACATCATTTCTAGATTTGGTGTCCCTCATACCATATTGACGGACAACGGCACCAACTTCTGTTCTTCTGAGGTAAAGAAATTGTATCAAGAATACAACATTAAGTCCAACCATTCATCTCGATATCATGCAGCGGCTAATGGCCAGATAGAGGCCTTCAACAAGACTCTTTCAAATATACTGCAAAAGATGGTGGATAAAGATAAGAGGTCATGGCCTGATAAACTCTATCATGCTTTATGGGCTTATCGGACTACCACTCGCAATGCAACGCGGTCTACTCCATATTCATTGGTATATGGAACAGAAGCAGTCTTGCCAATTGAAGTTCAATTTCCCTCACTCAGAATAGCCATTTGTGATTAGTTATCAACAGATGAGCAATCCCAAAATCGGTTGAATGAATTAGAACAGTTAGATGAGAAGAGATTGTGCACTTTGCACCACTTGGAAATCTATCAGAATCGGATAGCACGAGCTTTTAACAAAAAAGTTCATCTTCGTTCATTCATTCAGGGAGAATTGGTATTAGTTCTCAGAGCACCAATGATACCAGGAAAGAAGCCTCCCAAGCTTGAACCAAAATGGGAAGGACCTTATTCAATACATAAGGTCTACTCCAATGGAGCGTATTCTCTGATTTCAATGGATGGAGAACACATCACGACTCCAACTAATGCCAGATTTCTGAAGAAGTATTTTGTATAAACGCAAAATATTGTTCCCAGAACCAAGACTCTTACATTTGGTTCATACAGTAATGGTCCAGTATGACCTTAAACTACAACTTCGTCCAACATGACGTTAAACTGTGTCACCTTCAATGTCCTACATGACATTAAACTGTATAATGTCCTATCTACATGACATTAAACTGTACAGAAGTTCCTTATTTGTCCGAGATGACATTAAACTATATGTCGTCCAACATGACGTTAAACTGTGTCACTTCAATGTCCAAGATGACATTAAACTATATTGTGTCCTAGCAACATGACATTAAACTGTGTGGCACTTTCATCGTCCAGCATGACGTTAAACTGTAAAAAGTCCCCAGAACTGATATCCTCATATTGGTTCACCTTAGTCCTAGCTACATGACTTTAAACTGTACAGCACCAGTTCGTCCTTGCTATATGACGTTAAACTATACAGCGATGGTCCAGTATGACTTTAAACTGCAACTTCGTCCCACACGACATTAAACTGTGAAGAAGTTCCCTAAACCTTCCAGTATGACCTTAAACTGCATCATCCCTGGTCCATGTATATGACCATAAACTATTTGCAAATCCCTTATGTCCAGCAAGACGTTAAACTGTGACGTCCTAAATTACATGACGCTAAACTGTATAAAAGTCCCTAACGTCCGGAAAGACGTTAAACTATATAATCTCAAAAGTCTAGTATGACATTAAACTGCACCATTCACGGTCCATGCATATGACCTTAAACTATTCGCACCTTCGTCCGACATGACGTTAAAATGATACACTCTTTTGTCCTTATTGCATGACATTAAACTGCACAGTCCCCCTTTCGTCCAATATGACGTTAAACTATTTTATCCCCATCGTCCTAACTACATGACGCTAAACTGTACAGAAAATCCTTGATAGGTCCTACATGACATTAAACTTTATTTTGTCCCTGCTACATGACACTAAACTGTGCAGCACCAATAGTCCTAACTACAAGACTTTAAACTGCATAGTCCCCTTTTTTATGTCCTACATGACATTAAACTGTACATCGTTAAGGTTGTTATTACCTCTTGTTTCTCACACCGAGTATGACTCACGTGAGCTTAGAGCGAACATCAACCATAACACTCCCTTTGGACCACTAACCATGTGTAAGTCCCAACAATATTTTTTATTAGATCATTGTCCACAAGAACAACTTGATCATTGATTCATTCTTTAATTGAACTACACGGACTTTGATCCTTGCCCTCCAGGCTAGGTATGTAGGCAACCTCCCAAAGGTTCAAGCCCAAAAACAATCTCTTCACATCGGTTCACCACCATCTCATATGATGATGATTTGTGAAACCACCCCTGGAATCAATATCTTTACATTGATTCACTTTCGTCCTTGTTATATGATGTTAAACTATACAACACTTTTGTCCGGTACGACAATAAACTACAATATTCTTTGATTTCCTCATTTGAGAAGGAACCATTATTAACATTGATTCTTTTTCAATCATGTTTTTCATTTTCAAAAGACTACGTACATACATGGTAATGCCTAAACTTTTTATCTTAGGTTAAAACCATCATTGCACTAAAGTCCCCTTTCACCCTTCACATGTACGAACCAAATTTGTACAAAGGGTAGTTCTAGAACTACGTGGACTTGATTCCCATCCTTATGGGATACGTAGGAACATTCGAGTGTCCCTCGAATCCAGTCCCAAGTCTTTTGGGCCTAACCCCAAATTTCACTTTCAGTCCCTTGGTTGAAAAGTCTTCATGAAAACACACACTGTGTATTCATTATTATGGTCCGAATTATATGACCTTAAACTAAGATCACTCATACTTTCGTCCTGCACGACGTTAAACTACATTTCAAGAACTACGTATGGCTTGATTCTCATTCTTATGAGATACGTAGTGAAGTCCAAAATTTCAATTTAGGACCCAGCCACAACATGATTATGGTTTTCATTGACCTATGTATCTCTATATACATTGGACAATACCCATCTTTATGTGTTATAATCCTAACCTTAAATATTTTCAGATCTTCATAACCCTTTTCATGACTTCTAGTCACAAAAATGTCAAACTTCTGAGAATTCTTTTGCCTGACTATGCAGCACGTGCCCATAGGTGGCCTTGCATAAACAGTCCACATAACAGACTTGTCAGCCAAAAGATGCTATTTTATTTGACTATGCAGCCAATGCCCATAGGTGGCCCTGCATATTTCAACCCCCTAACGGGTTTTGTTAGATAATAGTAACTTCATTCTTGGGAAGAATGCCTCTTTTGTCCTTATTTGTCTTAAAACGACAGTATGTAGGGATCCGCAAAAAATAGCCATCCTTAACATATTTGTCCCATATCCTTTTTCATGATCTGAAAGTATTCAAGTCTATGGTTTATTCTTCTTCCCTACGTTTGGGTCAGACCTTCGTAGGAGTGATATTCATCCAGTTCTTCGATATTCTTGTTTGGAAATATCTTCTCCATATTCAAGTACCTCTTTCCATACAACAAACTCTATGCTTTAGAAAATTTGAATCTCCATAAACTTCCACTGGCTTTTAGCACTAGGAAAGTAAATTTCTGGGAGTTCTTTTGCCTGACTATGTAGCACGTGCCCATAGGTGGCCTTGCATAAACAGTCCACATAACAGACTTTTCAGCCAAAAGATGCTATTTTATTTGACTATGCAGCCAATGCCCATAGGTGGCCCTGCATATTTCAACCCCCTAACGGGTTTTGTTAAATAATAGTAACTTCATTCTTGGAAACTACTTCTTCTAATGCCTTTTAGCTCTTTTTTCATATCATTCCTCAGATTCAAATATTCTTAAGCCATAGTTTACATTTTTTCCCTCATACTTGAGTATGGTAAATATGTTTTCAGATAAATTGTCAAGGAATTGAATCCATTTTAATCCATTTTCGGTCAAAGCTATTTCGACCTTAAACATTAGCCACTTTATGTCCGGCGTGCATGACTTTAAACTGCCCACACAAAAGACAAAGGAACTCTGAATAAAAGTCAAGTTCCAGCTCACTAAATATACATTTTTTGTATGATTTAGGTAATATTGAGCAGTTAAAAGGTTCAAAGTTTTTAGGATTATTTGTAATAATCCTAGTAAAAATCAAACTATGATTACTAAGCCCATTGGCTTAAGTAAATTTGAAACAGGTAATGGAAGAATGCAGGTACAAATGATTGAAGACAAAAGTGTTTTTCATTGATACACAAGAGTTAGAAGGACATCCACAGACTGGAGTCTCTTCTTTTCTTTCAAGAATTACAAGAGGCTTTCAACATAACACTTCATTTGATTTACGGCATCCCGATCTTCATTAGCAACCACCTAGAATTCATTCATTCAACTGGATAAAATAAGAGATGCAGTGATACCAGCTCTTCTTGGAACAATTGTAAAAGGATGTTCTTGAGTGCGGTTTGAGAAAATTTTCTGCTGATCAAACAGTGACTCTCTTTCTGTCCAAGAGACTTGGAAGATGGATACGTGGATTTGAGAATGGAGCATTGGAAGTAAAGAGCCATTTGGAGAGAGTACTCTTTTCAGATATTGCTCTAATACCATGTTTGTCTTCTCTCCACCAACCGGCAGTGGAAAACATTTCAGCCCATGGGTTTGCTATTTTCATATCTGCAAGGGAATGACATGGAGGAAGAATTTGAAAGTTCACACCATTGTTGTTACTCTTAATGCACAGCATAACCGAAATAGAGAAGTATCAGTGCAGCTGCATCTCAGGTGTATAATTGTTTGCATTTGGAACATTGACTCCTTGCAGATGACCATGAACACACAGAGACAGGTAGATGCTCTGTGGGAAATTAAGATGATATTTCTTCAAATACTTATCCAAATCTGGGAAAGTGTTGTCGCAGATATCATAGTAATCATGGCCAATAATGTTCATCATGTCATCAATCCGCTTGCTAGCCAGTTCATCAGCCGTTTCAATTCCCTTGGGAGCCATTGAATCTGCACAGGAGTTGAATAAATTAAACTCTTAAGTGGGTTTATTTTTTCATAAAATTTGTGAAAGAATTTGGAAAAAATGGCTAAGGCATTAAGGCACGCAAGTATGGAGATGTCGCGCAAGTGGTACATGTGTCGCGCAAGTTTTTGTCGCGCAAGTATTACCGCGCAAGCCCTATTACCTTGAGAGTAGCGCGGCAGCGAGGAAACAGTGAAAACAAGAGACTTGCGCGGCGAGGAAGACTTGTGCGGCGAGAGCTCGAGAAATCCGGAAATCCAGATGCATGTAATGGAGAGGAGGCCGTGTATTTATAGGCTCGGAAGCCAACCTGCGCGCCGTACCCAGAGCACTTAAGGCCTGCGCGACGCAAACTTGCGCACCGCCCTTTGCGTACTGAAAACTTGCGCGCCTCCCTTTTCCTTTGGAAGGATTCGATTTCCTCAGAGTCAAATCCTCATTTCTCTCCGGATCCAACTCTGAGGGGGGACTTTTATTGACGCTCCTTTCGTCACAGAATCTAAAGATCGGAAAAGGGAATATCTCAGCTGAAAGTGATTCATCCTTTGAAGAAAACATCAAAAATTGACAAAGGCATGAACAAAGGATCAACAGCAAATCCACCGCGCAAGTGATACCACTGCCGCGCAAGTATACTTGCGCGGCTACCTTGGTCGCGCAGATGACTTGCGCGACCTAATTGGTAACCGCCCGGTAACCGCCCTGGGTCTTCTTTTGCCTATAAATAGACCCTGTGGGCCCCCCATTCGAGAGGATCTTTTTTCAGAAACTCGGATTGAAGCTCCCGACGCCCAAGTTCCTTCTCAAAGCTTCCGGAACACTTCTAAGGTAATTTCTTACCTAGAACGGAAGATCTAAAGAGAAGAAGGAAGGCCTAAGTGTTGAAACTTATCAAAAACTTGCGCGCCGACTTAATTCCTTCAATATAACTTGCGCGTCCCTTCTCTGGAAGAACCTTAAGAGGATTGTAAAGGGTTTTCTAAAGAGTCGCTCAAGCATTTCAATGCTGGTTGAAAATCGCGCAAGTACCACTCATGTCGCGCAAGTATACTTGTGCGACCAATACTTTCGCGCCGCCGCAGAACTTGCGCGCCTTTAAAGACTTGCGCGCCCCTAATTTTTTGGGTGCCCATCTTGCCCATTTTACCCCTCTTAAGCCATTTCACCTTTCCTGTTCAAGATTCAGTCTTCAAGATACTCTTCAAAGCCATTTATGGCATGATTTCTTGATTTGACATCCTTGTCTGAAAGGAATTCTGTGAAATATCTCTCAAAGTCTAGTGATTTAAATATCTTTATGTCACCAAAGATTGAGAGTTCATTCATTCAACCTCATCCTTTAAAATGAGATAATCCTTAACCTGGGTCTCCTTTTCAGGAATAATCCCCAGTTATAAAACCTTTGATCTGGGCATCCTCCTCAGGAGTAAGCCCCAAATCTTAATCCTTAACCTGGGTTTCCTTTTCAGGAATAAGACTCATTCATAACCTTGGGCTTCCTTTTCAGGAATAAGCCCCAAGTCCCCTTAAACTTCTCTTAACCAGTCATAAATTACCTTTGATTTGGGTTTCCTTTTCAGGAATAAAACCCAATCATAAGTCCCCTCCTAACTTGGGCATCCTCCTTAGGAGTAAGCCCCAAGATTAGAGTATTCAAATCTCCATGAAGCACATATAACTTTGTGGACCCTGTTCATGGATTTTCTCCCTAAAAGTAAATCCTAAACCTTCATCTATCTGGGCAGTCATCTATACATAAGCCCCAAACAAATTCTTATGATTGCATCTTTTATGGCACAATTGTCTAAATTTTACCAATACCTCTTGTTTCTCACACCGAGCATGACTCACGTGAGCTTAGAGTGTAAAGGTAATTATGACATTCATCTTTGAGCCATCAATCATAAACATCATACTCCATAATTCGAACTACGTGGGTTCTGATTCCTTTTTAAGGATACGTAGGTAGCCCATTTATGGGTTCGATCCCAACTTTGAAATAATCTATGTCCTTCTGAATGACAATAAACTTCAAGTGCCCCACTGAGTGGCTTTAAAACCAGTCTGGTCATCATAAATGACCAAGAGACTTTTATATAAATGTTTTGAAGGATACCATTGACCAAGAATCTCTAAACAGATATAGATGATTCTCTATTGATGAAGAACCTCGAATACCTATAAAAGATTCTCTAAATTTCTTGCATATTTAATCATTGATTGTTAAAACTAAAGGAAAGCACATTTTATACTTGGTAATGTAATAAGGATTCACGAACATAACTTAAATCTATAAAGAGAGTCCCGGAGTAGAAAATAATTCCCCTCAAAAAGGTGTGATGAGTCCGACCTCCCATCCTCTCGACCAATGCAAATTCCCAAGCCTCATTAGCCCACAAGCTAATGAGCGTCTGCCTTTGGAAAGTAGGTCCAAACGGATGGGGAATCATTGGATGTTTCCGGTTCTACGAACAAATCCGTTAGAAACCGATCGGAACGTTTGAATCTCCCGTCCAGGAGGTCATCCCCGGATTCCGCGCGAAACACCATGTGAGTTGATTATTGTGAACCATGTAATAGTTTAATTTACATGTGTTGTGATAAATGCCGAAATGATAACACATTGGGATTGACCCTAATAAAAGATGAAATGCTGATACACCGAGCATGGCCTTGATGCTTGTAGAAATTCTTATAAACCTGATTTGGACACTGATACATGCATAAATTCTTATACATCGGGTTTTGACTCTAATATATGCTAAAATTCTAATACACCGATTTTTGAACCCAATACATTCTAAAATGATTATACACTGGGTTTTGACTCTGATACTTGCTGAAATATGTATATTCCGGGTTTTTACCCTGATACATGTTGAAATGATTATACACTGAGTTTTGACCTAGAAACATGCTGATATGCTTATATACCAGGTTTTGACACTGATACATGCTGAAATGGTAATATATCAGTTTTTGGCACTAATTGGTTGGTGATATTCTAGCGGGTAAGGTTTTCGGAGTCTTGGTTGTATTCATGGGCTTATGATTTGTGTTTTCTGACCGGTAAACTTTAACAAGATTGACCGTCGGTATACAATATCCCTCCTTACAAGATTTAATATCATTATATGGTATCCTAGTTAGTGATTCTAGGTGAGTACAAGTGAACCCAGGTTTAGGATGAGTATCCCCCTGGGGTGTCGTAGCTTGCTCAGAGATATAATTCTGGTGTTATCTAGAAAAGGTACATGTCGATGGGATTATAGACACAGAGATCTTCTTAATGTTACATGGCTTGAGTGGCATGACATCTAGCTCTATGACCTAGAATAGTATTTCTAGGTGATCGGGATTACGGACTTAAGGATTGACAATTGTTTTGGTTTCCTGTTATTTGATTCACATAATCATGAACATTCACATTTATGTATATGTGTATAATAATGGTACTATACATGTATAAGTATATAGATATGAACATCTGTGGAGGCACATTCCCAGTTTATAGGGATTAAGGACCCTGATCTTGATTGTGGTTGCACGTTTGGGTTAATTCTTTTTGGTTTGTGTTCTAGCTATACTGAGCACATTGTTGTGGCATAAACTTTTAGTAGAACAGTTATATGTTGCTTGTCAGGATTCCCTACTGAGATTATTTATCACCCCTTCATGTGCACCTTGGTGTACATTTAGAACTTATGTCAGCTTTTCATATTGAGCATGAGTTTTACGGTGGACTGGGCTGAGACCCAGTATTGCATGATCCAGTTGAGCTTCTCGAGTTGCTTTACTAATTATGCTGGTGAAGTTCAAAGGTGTCTAGATATCGGGTACGTGGGTTGGATCATAGTTAGTAGAATACCCCCTATATATTGACAATCAATTTCTTTTGTACTTCTATCATTATGGTTATCCGATTGGGTGACATGTGTTTCATTGTATTGCATTGTTATTCTGGACTGTACAACATTTTATTATTATAGCTTGTTCTATTTCAGTTGATTCTTACTTTTGTACTCTATTCAATTTATGATGTGTATGATACATAGTTATTTTGACTATTTTATTACTATGGTGTGAGGGAATAGTCTCCCCAATATCAAACCCAATTCCCTCACTACTTGTCAGTAACCTCTACTGTACGGGGAGGCACACTTGAGGCCTTGTGAAAAAATGTCTCGGAGCACCAGTTTAGTGGATTCCAGATCTGGACGTCACAAAGTGGTATAATAGGAGTTTCTTTTCCAATGATTTATTATTTGGAATATGGTATACATGAGTATTATAAATGTGTCGAAACCTGTGAGGTATATCAAAATTGTATATCAAGAACACTTGTTCCGGTAAAAATTCATGATTTCAAGGGAATGGGATTGTTGTTCTGATTTTGTGATGTTACAGTTGTATATGATTTTCTCCTTGAGTGAAGAACATGTTGTGTGTCGGTTTTATGATTTACTATGGATCTATGGATCTTGTCCAATGATGAGAGGCCAGAGATGGATTTTGACTCTTATTTGGAATAGTCAAGAGGTTTCTCATGCATCATACTATGCACATATGATTCACAGCTTCTTGTCCTACTAGTGTGTGTTTTTACTGATGACCGATAACTTTGGGTCTTCTTACCCATACTTTTACTCTGATCACTAGTTATGTGGATCTACGTTGATTTTTTGTTGTTGTGAGGACGATGACTCATTCCCCATAAAAAGGTGGTGCAGTGACCCTAGTACGTCAATATAGCACTCGATGCATTTTTATTTAAACCCTTGTTGGGTGTTGTTTCTTGGGTATTTGGTAATCTAGTTGGATCGCTAAGTATGATGCTGATAGATACCAAGTAATTTTTGTGAAGTGGACCTCATTTGGGTATTTCCATATGGACACCCGATGTGTGTCAGTTCAGCTTTTCTCTTTTTTATTTGTTGTGATCTCTAAGGAGAATTTCCTTCTGAGGATTCTCTAAGAGGATCAGGGCCCTCGTTGGTCATGTGTTTTAGTTTTTACTTTCATAGGTCTTTTTTATCATTACCTTCTTTGAGAGGATTCAACTGTTTCTCTAGGTGGGAGAACTAGACACCATTGGTTTGGACTCTAACCCTTGTAGGTCGGTGTATGTTATGTTCTAAGGAAACCTGTGTGAGAGAAGGTTACCCCATTGTTAAATCCCGGTTCGGTTTTGATAGGATAGTTATTGTCGATCAGAAGGAGATGTATGGGCCCTTCTGTAAAATCTTAGTTACTCATATATATATATGATCATGCAAAATCTTTATTCGTCTTGAGTATTTTGATAGATCTTTGGCCCTATGTTGACCGCCTTCTTCGTTCATAATGTTATTCCCTATTGAAGAGGGAAATTATTAAGGTTGCGCTCTAGGAGTGGTGTGAGGAAGTTGATTTGGTGGGGAGTGCAACATTGGTAGTTTGGGGGTCGTTTTTATGATTTAAGTTAAAATTAGGTGTTTTATGTGATCTTTTGGGCTCGGATTTTTCTTTTGAGATAGGGGTATTCCTACAGTGGGGAGTGCCAGTTTAGTCACTGTTAAATGTCATTCGTGTATAAGGAAATTGTTAACACTATAAGGATGGTCTTTGGAAAGTCCAAATAGCTTGGTTGTGCAGATACTCAGGTTAGGATCCCGGCTATTGTTCCTTTCATTGATCTTCTCGGTGATGAGATGGTTTATGGTGGAAAGTTTGTAAGGACCAATGTTTTTCTGTAATGAAAATTTGAGAAAAATTTTGAATTTTTGTTGTTGAATGCTCATGAGGGGTAAAATGGTCTTTTCCATCTACCAGTTGATCACAGAATTTTTTTACGAAAACTATCTTCGTCATAGAATAGGTTGTTTACCTAAGTACAGGTGTTTGGTGGAAATCTGAGATGTTCGAGTTTTAGGAGAATAATTAATATTTAATATTAATAAATTAAAAATTAAATTATTCGTGCAGTTTCTATTGGTAATAAAATTTAAACGGAGCACCGGATTGTGATTTTTTCTGCATCACTAATTCTATAATGGGGATTTTATCCTTGGTCAGTCATAAACTCAATCCGGGAAACAGGACCGGATCGGGCCCCTTTTTCTATCTTTTCTTCTCTTCTTTTCTCTTTTTTCTTTTCTCTTACTTCCTTAACCTTCTTGCGCACACTCCATGTGTGGATCCTACTTGTCCATTTCCCATTGTAAAAAATGGGTATTAGGAAAGTGTGAGAGATGTAAGGTAAGATTCATACCGTTGTGATTCCCTCGATGTATAGAGTCGGCATATGGCGATCGTGGATGGTGAAATGAACAGAAGTTTCGGAAATTTCCACCCGAAGGTAGGACCATTTATTTTGTAACCATATATCCACTTTAAAAATGTTTTTTGGTATTTTAATTCTTATATTTCTTGATTGTGGACCCTTGAGGCTGGATCTGTTGTTTCGGGGGCAAAAACAGGTGTTTCGGGCATTTTGAGGGATTTCCCGTCGGGAAACCCAGGTTTCACGGCTTGTGTTGCAGGGGAACAAGAAGTGTGTTCTTCCCATTCAAAGAAGAAACTTTTTTTTCTTAATTAAACACTTTGTACTATGATTACACCCAATTTATTGGTTGGTCATGTCTTCAGTCGTGTGAAAAAGGACACAAAATGGTGGTTTTTAAGGTGTACACATCCTGTACTGAGAGTATAAACTGTCTAGTGGCACATGGAAATGTTTTCGAGTGAAAACGCAGATGAGATAGAATTTTTTGAATAGTACACACTTTTTACAGTAGCTTACGTGCCGTGAACTACTACTTGGACAGACCCCATGCACTCCAGATTACATGTCATGTACTCCTTCCAACCTGTTTTCATCCGGGAGTTCTTTAAATCCATATAACTTGCAATCCAGAGGACAGTTTTGTGTGTCATCTACATGAACCTTTCATTGAGGTGGATATTTTGAGGCTAGTTAGAGAACATTTTATTTTGGGAATGAAGCATGGTGGAATAAAAATTCGAAAAAAAAATTAATATTTCATTTTTATTTTTTGTCGATTATTGAATCAAATGTATCTTCGGGGTTTGATGTCAGTTTGTCCCACCATAAGTGGAGTTGTGACCCTAATTTAAATGTAGACATTTAGAGTCTGATTTCAGGTGCTTAATACAGTAATTCGGTGTGGCCCCCACTCAAGATTGTTACATTGAATAGTACCTTTTTTACCGGTTGACTATTTTGGGCGTGTGAGTAGTCCATTCTGAGTGATTTTCCACATTGATTGCAATGGTGGAATCCTATTTACATTTAGAGATTATATAAATGGTTTTGGGGGTTTTATATATTAATTGAGAGGTTCTTTATAAGGTTATCATTTTCTTTTTTCACCTGAGGGTGAGACTTTTTGTGGATGATATGTTGGGGGTTCAGACCAACATAGTTGAGACCTTTGATCTAAGATGAGTTGTGAGCTATCTATTGTGACCTATGATTTTGAGGATGTTTTCCTTGTGATATTTTCCCTTATAGAGTATGAGGCCAGGAGACCAAATGCTTCCATGGATCCCCTGAGGGATTCTTTTACTTGCATGCTGACCTAGGGAGTCCCTTGTAGGATCTCAATCATATATTCCATTGGGAGGATCTCTGTTATATGATGCCTCTATTATTCATCACTGAGGATCATATATAGGATCCCTCCCTTACTCTTCACTAAGGATCCCATTTGAGATACCTTTTCTCATGTTTACCTAGAGGATTACAGGTAGTAAACCTCCTCAGTGTTTTACTTGAGGGTCCTAGTAGGTATAGGATGTTTGACCGACCTTGAGTTTTTGCATCCGGTTTGGGTAGAGATGGTGTTTGGGTATCACCTAGAACATGCAGCGAACTTTTAATCCATGGGGATGTGGATGTAGTGTTGGGTGGGGTGTTGAGGACACCCTCACTCATTTTTTATATATATCCTTTTTTCAAATGTAGCAGGGTTTACCAGAGGTGCTTCCTAGTTGATGGTTGTGGAGCCTAATGCGATGTGACTTTATATATATTTTTGAGATGCCCGGACTTTCTCTCCTAGGATCCAAATGCAATGCCATGTTATTTATCATATTTACTATACCTAGAGGTATTACCTAGGAATTTTGATGTTAATACTTAATTGATAATTTTTTATATATGTTGTTTTCCCATGTGAGTTGGTTATTGTTAACCATGTAATAGTTTAATTAACATTTGTTGTGATAAATGTGGAAATGATGATACATAAGGATTAGCCTGGATAAATGCTGAAATGATGATACATTGGGCTTGACCCCGATACATCCTAAAATTCATACACACTGGATTTAGACCCTGATACATGCTGAAATGATTATACCCTGGGTTTTGACCCTGATACATGCTAAAATGATTATACACCGTGTTTTGAACCCTGTACATGATTAAATGCTTGTACACTGGGTTTTGACCCTGATATATGCTGAAATTATTATATACTGGGTTTTGATCCTGATACATGATGAAATGATTATAAATGGGTTTTTGACCCTAATACATGCTAAAATGCTTATATACTAGTTTTTTAACCTGATACATGCTAAAAATTTTATATATCAGGTTTCACCTAGATTGGTTGGTGATATGCCTATAGGCAAGGTTTTCTGAGTCTTGGTTGGATTCATGGGCTTAAGGTCCATGTTTTCTGACTGGTGACCTTTTACAGGATTGACCATCATTATATGGTATCCTTCCTTATAGGATTTACTGTCGGTATATGGTATCATAGTTATTGACTGGTGGTGAGTATGGGTGATCCCAAGTGTAGGACGAGTATCCCCATGTGGTGACGTAGCCTGCTCAGACATATAATTCCAGCATCTGCCAAATAAGGTTCATGTATATGAGATTACGGACCCAGAGATCAAATTAATGATATAACACATGAGTGGCATGACGTCCAACTCAATTCCCTTTCCCAGGATGTCTAGGAGATTAGGATTACAAACCCAAGGATCGACTGCTGATTTGGTTTCTTGTTAATAGATTCACATACTCAGGAATATTAATATTTTTTTTATTTTTGTATATGTATGGGACTATACATGTATAAGTAAATAGATATGGACATACATGGTTTCACATTCCCATTTAAAAAGGATTACGGACCCTGAGTTCGATTGTGGTTACATGTTTGTTTTACATATTTTTGTTCTCTATTCTTTCTAGGCTGGTCGCATTAATGTAGCATACACTTTCAGTAGCATAGTTATAAGTTTCTTGTCGGGGTGCCCTACTGAGATTATTTCTCCACCCTACACATGAACCTTGGTGTAGCTATAGACCTTATGTTTTCTCATCATGTTGAGAATGAGTTTCAAGGTGGATAGGGATGAGACACAGTGTTTCATTATCGAGTACAGTTGCTCGGGTGGTTCTACTAATCAGGATTGTATAGTTCAACAGTGTTTGGAAATCAGGTACCTGGGTTGGCTCGGAGTTATTACTTGAGCCCGGTAATTTTACTTTCAATTTATTTTGTACTTCTATCTGTATGGTCAGCCTATTGGATGGCCAGTGTTGTATTGCAATGCATAGCTATTCTGGATTTTACATAATTTTCTTATTAAAAATTGTTCTATTTTTTAGTTGATTATTGCTTCCGCACTCTGTTTACTTTCTATTGTGTATGTTAATTGGTTATTTTCTCTATTTTCTTACTCTGGTATGAGGGAATAGTCTCCCCACAACCACATACATGGCCCTCGTTGCTAGTCAGTAGCCTCTGGTGTACGGGGAGGCGCACTTGAGGCGATGTGGTGAACCAGATCAGAGCATGAGTTTAGTGGCTTATGGGTCAAGATGTTAAATTGTGTACCAAAATGGATGCGTCTTGCTATTAGGGATAAAAATAATATATTATTAAATGTTCTTATTTGATATACCATGTTCACTCATATAGTCTATGAATTATTAAATGATGAATAATTACTACATGGGATTTGTTTTAATGTGATCTATGTTCCTAGGTTACCAAAAAATCTAAAAGGAGGGTGAGTTTCGAGACTAAGATGTTTTTTGGTTCATTTTTTATGATTTAGTTAAAGATATATTATATTATATAATGTTTAATTGATTTGTTTCTGGTGTTTTTTTTCAACACATTGATTTGTCATTATGATGTGGTGTTTTTATGCTTAATTTTGAATAATTTTCCTTTAATTTTTTAATAATGATTGGAAGAACATGGAAGGAGTATTAAAATAAAATATTCCTTTAATGGGATTTTTAATGCACAATTTACATCACCACAATATATTCAAGCCTGAGACAAGTGTTTCATCGGTCTATAAACAAATTATTACATTGTTACTAATGAAACTGGTGTTTTTTATTCATGTTCATATAATTTTTATTCAACTATGATACTGTGACCTATAATTTTCAATCCAAGAGGTGAAATATAATTATATGAGTATTGATTATACAACATTTTGTTCCACCTTATTATTGTATAGGTCAGGTATCTTTAGAAACTCAAAATCATAAACAATTGATTCATAAATGAAAAACATCACTCTCCCACTTATTTCTTCATAAATAGAACCAATTTTAAAAATATAATTCTTAATAACTTTTGTTATATCATTGGTAAAGGAAACATAAGAAAAGGGGGAGCTTAGAAACTCAGTAATGGTAAAAAATATAGATATAAATAATCACATAAACATATCATGAGAATAAGGGTGTAGGAACACAATCTTATTATTTGAAAACCATACCATGTAGATCAAATATAAAAATATATTTTCATGATAGTAATATTCATAGTTCAAAGAGATGAATCATAAATGAATCAATGAACATGAGCCATAAGAGCATAACATAGACAAAATTAATTTTTTCACATTGACTCAAAACAAGTGTTCTAGTTAGAATCACTACTTGTAGAAAGTTTACATTAGATTTTATTATGGAACCGGAATCATCGAATGGTTCTTTATCCAAAGGGAACTTCTTTCCAAAGGAAGGAATTATTTAGGCTTAGAACTATGATTCCTGAGAACATACATTGTTCGAGAGGATGGGAGGTTGGAATTATCACACCCTTTTGGGGGGGGATTATTTCCCACTCTGGGACTCTCTTATTGATTTAATATATTTCTGGTGAATCCTTATTAATTTACAAAGTATAACCTAGGTTTCCCTTGAAATTTTCAATCAATTATTATCATGTGTGAAATTTATAATCAACTGTATGTATTTGAGGTTCTTCATTAATGGAGACATCAATATATATTTGAGGTAATTCATAAATGGTATCATATCATATATTATTTGTAGATTCTTTTAAACATTGTTATGATAGTACTGGTTTTTAAGACACTCAATGGGGAATTATAGAATTTATTTTCATCTAGACAGACAAACATTTTTTTGATACTAGCATCATACCAAGAAATAGGCAACATGTGTATCCTTGTGAATGGAATTAGAAAACTTGTAATTCGATGCTGCTTAATGGGACGCATCATACCTTTCAAGGACATGTGATAAGGTCCTACCAGTATAGTTTAATTTCATATGGTATGGACATCTATGTGGAATGTGATTAGTCAAATATAGGTGTGTGACTTATTCCAAAGTAGCCCAAATAACATGGAAAAGATATGAGTTTCTAAATTGGATTAGACACTGTCAGGAATATGGCCTAGGAAGATCAGGGTTGATTTGAATTGTTGGGTTTGAACTTTATGGTGGATTCCTACATATCCCACATATATGGAAATCAAAGCCCGCATACTTCAATTGATCTCATAGGATAATTTAGACTTTGGAGAGAAATTGGTTGAGTCTTAATCTTATAGATAATTCCCAAATTAAGGGAATTTGGGTTGGATTCTTGAAGAGAATATCTAATGATCTCGAGCCTTAAGAAGGCTTCCTAAAAATTTCTGGTTATAATGGGAATCAGTGTTCTCATAGTTCAAGAGATAGAGATCGGTCCATAGGAACACTTCCTATGTATCCCATTTATAATGGGAATTAGAGTTCTCATAGTTCAAGAGATGGAGCTCAGGGCATAGGAAGGATTCCTATATATCCTAGTTATGTTGGTAATCCGAGTTCTTGTAGTTCAAGAGATGGAGAATTTTGTGGATGTTGTGATCATTATAGTTCTCTAAGACCACTTGAGTCATGATTAGTGTGAGAAACTAGAGGATGTGAATGATTCAAAAAACTACACACACACACACACACACACTCTCTCTCTCTCTCTCTTCTGCTGATGGTAGAGAGTAGGCCTATGACGAAAGATGCTGGGTGGCCATGGAAGAGGGCATGGAGCAATGAACCTTTCACTGTGGGATGACATTAGTGGCCATGTGGATTGGACCTCAAAAATAATAGAAACTTACCTCTGTGGGATTGACCTGACGGATCATAGTAGAGGAGGGAGATATCTCATTTGTTTGAGTGGAAAAAAAGTGTGACCCTTACTCTATTTATTATGAACAGAAGGCTCCGAGTTTTAGAGATGAAAAGGGGAGGTCATGACCCAAACCCTAATCCTCCAAACCGAGAACCCCCCAACACTATTCCTAGGAGAAATTTCCATCTGAGTGTGAATATAAAAACAAATAGACACTCTTTGTATCATAACCTCATTGAAAAACAAATGTGGGAAACCTATGATTACAGATATACAGACCCAAATAAGAGAAACATTGATGTGCCTCTTCCAAAGTTTTAATAAGTCATGATGTTTTTGTGGAGGCTTAAAATTTGTCTCTTTCAGATAAAGGAAACATGGAAGGAGATACCATTCCATTAGTGTCTTTGAAGAGGGTTTACAAGATGATGTGTAGGCCATATTCATAGTAGTGCCGCATAGGTACACTACGCAGGTATGATTCATAGGAGTGTCACGGAGGTCATAGCAATGACTAAAAAAATTCTTAACATAGGAGAACCAGGACAATGAAAGATCCAAATTATTAATGTATTTAAAATCATGATTACTCAATAATATTATCTATTCTATCATGTTTTTAGAGAGATACCTGAGAAAATTTGAGGGATCTGGGAGGAAGAGATATGAAATGGGAGCATTAATAGTTCTTCGAACTCTTTTAGTTGTCAAATGTGGAGCCCAGGGGTCCTATTTATATGAAAGGATGGGGTTTGGTAAAAATCATTATCTTAGGTCATCCACACAAATCTTCCATGTAGCTCTTCATACATAGGTTTATAGAAAACATCTGGTTCAATAGCTCTATTCCATAGCTCTTCTGAACATGTCCTTTATAATTTTTTATTCCTTTTAGTTGTTTAAAATTCTTCTTTAGGATTTGATATATTTTGGGGACATCATCATATATTATTATCTTACTATAGAGTGTCATCAAAATCCCCCCTCCCCTTCAGATTGCATCTGATTAGAAATAGGTTCGTGTCCGAAGGTAAGATTGTGGGGAAAGGAATATGGAGTAAATTATGAACCATGCAAGTAAATCACATAGCTATATCATGCAGGGTTTCTGTGTAGTTGTATAAAACAGGTTTACCACAGAGGTCGATATTGTCTATAAATAGCTACGTTTCTTTTTGATTTTCTTCAAATGGGATCTTAGATTTTCCACTCTCATTGCATATATTGCTCATCCACCCTTTCCGCGTTGTGATCTCACATAGGTACCAAAGAATTTTCTCAAGGAGAAATATTTTTAGCGAAGGAGCTATGTTGAAGGATTTCATCGAATGATATGTTCTAGGATCCTTGTTGAAAGACCTATGCTGATGAACTCATTGAAAGACCTATTCTAAGAATTTTCTTCTCCAAAATTTAAAATTCCTATAAGTTGAAATTAGAATATTCTTAACTCAAAATTCCTTCCTAATAGGGAAAACAAGATAAATCTTTTGTAGGTAATGTTTCACTTGATGACCACCACTAATGAATCTATGTATCTGCAAAACGAGATGATGAAAATTGTTGGACCATATTGTTATGACATTGTGGAAATTACCCTTCCTAGGCTTCTTAATGGATTAATTCCATATCAACATGAATATCCTCAAATTCACTATATTCCCATGTACGAACATGGGATTTTCCAATATTCCCACATTCTAGTTATTAGGAGATATATCGAAATGAATCGGTTTCTCCAATACTCTAAATTTCACTGCATGAATATAACTGTGAAGGGTATGCTATTTCATGAGGGAATGGTCCCTATTGGATGAATCCTACATCATAGTGATTGTACTCATGATATGAAAGATCATGTTGTAGAGCCCAGACCACTTTGTAATGATTCAACCATTCAGGCTTACCAGACAGATCAGTATAATGGTTGGAAGGAAGACTGGTATATTCGTTCTAGAGGAGGAGTTAAACCTAAATTGGTGTGTGTGTTTTGGGAATGTCGAACTTGTGCAGAATTTTGGAAACAGATATCATATGTTCACATTTAGTATGATTTCTAGATGGTAAAACTTGTGTTAATAAAAATGACTTCATTTCTCAATTGCGGAGCCGATGGAGTCCAAAAAAAAGTACTTTCCACTTGATCTGTGGTAATTTGGGCATCAGTTAATGGGATATCATACAAATATTTGGTGACCCCATTCATGGGGAAATGTAGGATGAGTTCATTCCAACAACAACAACATGGGGTTATGTTACTAGGACACCGCCATGGTCTCATGAATTAATTAAAATATAAAATGAATTTCTTAAAGACAATAAAGATATTCATTCAAGAGTGTGGATGGAATCCTTATTAGAACCAACAATAGAGAACGATCCCACCTGCAGATGTCCTATTGCTTTTCCTTTGGTAGATAACCGGGGCATTTCAGGAACACATTGTCCCACATTGGTGAAAGGTGACTATAAGCACTAGGTATATAAAGTCCAAAATGATATTGATGAAAAAGTACGCTTATCCAAATTTCATTTCATGTTGTTAAATATTTACATGCTTCCAATTTGTGAGTCTGACAACAGTGTAAGGCTAGAGACTTTTGTTATCACAACCAAATTGGTAGATGGAAAATATATTAGGTTAGCAACTCCTATATTTTGAAATTTTTATTATTCAATGGTGAATTTGTACAATGGGAAGTATTCATTTAGACTTGTTAGGCCATTACAAGTGTTGTGGATCTGGATTGCGGCACACTTTTCTTCATATTTAGTGTTCAATTTAGTTAGAGTACAAAATGTCTGACTTACTCCATTTTTATTGAAAGTCTCTAGTAATTAGCCTCAGAACATGATACATGATGTACTGTTGAGGTCATTGAATGCATCAGGAAAATACAACATCTTCCCTTTCAGTAACCCACCAACTAGAACATTTATTGATGATGGTAAGGAAGAAATTATGAGCTGAGGTCCTATATGATGGAATTGAGGGATAATGTATTATCGGCTAGGATTGATAATTAAATAATCTATGAGGATTATGTCCCTTATAGGTTTTCTCTCCAATTAAAATTTCTTAAACAATATATATTTTTTCCTCCCATGTATGTTAGACATGAGAAACACCAAATGGTAGTGTGACAACTTTGGATTTTGATAGCTTTATAAATCTCCAAATTATCAGTTATTTTACCTCCATCAGATGTATCAATTGGATTGGAAGCTAGATATGCCAATGTATAGGCTTCCTCATACCCTAAGGGGGATTTGACAAAAGAAATATTTGGGTGGTGTCCATGAATATAGTTGTGCATTGAAATAATGGTATGAAGTCTAAAGAAAAAGATGATGTAGAGGATTCATATGTTTAAGAACCTTTAAAACTTATTCACAGAAGGTATACCAAGAAGGCTAAGGCTAGAGAAACAATACCTCTAGCACTGATGGAATCTATTCATAGTCATCAGAAAGAGATTCCCATCCCATTTGCTGAATTTTCTGAAGAAGAATAATAGATGCCTATAGAGGCTCTCCAATCAGAGGGTGTTGAGTTTTCTTCACATCGAATCATATCGAAACTGAATTATGTGTTGCCTTCAGCTATTAAATTTTAGGGGAGCTTAACTCATGAACTCATGGATGCATGGGAATTCATTCAAAATGAAATTTTAATACCATGTGTGGGTGACATTAAATATCCTTCTAATTTTCATCTAGAAAATAACCTGGCTGATGTACAATAGTATACCTTGGAGCTAGAGAACTTTATATATGCAACTGATGAACATGTCCTAGCCTTTATAAGAGTATTTGATATGCTGGAACTCGGGATACGTGAATGGGTAATTTTTCACCCTGAAGAGGAATGAGACATTTATGTTATTACTGAGAATGTATTTTCATTTTATTTTTTCAATTATGCTTTATCATTCACCATCATTAATCTTGATGATATTGTATCTTGCAGCATGAATTTAGGGAAGGAACCTCAGTACATGTTCTCAGGTCACCAATGTATGGACCTATAGGTTATCCAATTGACCCATTAGATGATCCTTCCAAGTCTCCATAACATTGTCTCAAAGCGAGAATCATGACTGGGGAAATTGAGATAGAAACTCTTCAACCATTTCCTCAGGATTCTACTTCAAAGAGGAGAATTTCTATTTCTCCATAATCATATGAAAATAAATTAAAGATACCCTAGAGATTGATCCGATGTGTGCATCAAAGAAGTAAGTATTTATATCATCCTATTGTATTGTGACTTGCATGATACACCTTGGTAACCAAAATCATCTTTTTGAAGGATAATCATCTCTATCTTATATTAAAGGTTTAAAAACAGGTCCTTCATGAACATAGATGGAAACCCCAAGAGATTCACATATTCATGCTGATGAATTTGTTACCTTAGTAGGTAAAGTAATGACTCAGACAACTACATCTATTCTTCAATCTATGAAGAGAGAAAATTCATGTTAATGTCAAAATACATTTCTATTGAGTATCAAATGCTATTGTTAATATTCTTCTCTTCATAAAGTCTAAAATCTATTTCCCATTCCATTGGATCCTACAATAATCAATGATGATATTCCCACTGTACCATAAGGAAGGAATATGGATCGTAGGCAATCTGAAGTAGATATTACAATTGATCCTAACATGGAAAGATCAAATGATGTTGCACCTGTTGAATAATTTAATGAAAAAAGCCAGCAGAGGAAATTTTCGTATCAACCAACATTTGTTGGATACCTTAAATGGTGAGGATTATATAACATTCCAAGCCACTTACACAAAAATAAGAGATTACCTTAATCCAAACATTGAACTTCTAGGTTCCATCAAGGAGTTTTGGGACTTCCATGTGGAATTATAAGTATTTAAGTTTTCATTATTGCTTTTTTACATACATATTTGTTCTTCTTTTACATGATACTTCACATAAAAGTTCAACTTATGAAGCTTTTTCTATAAAGAATGTTGTGAAGGCCCCCAAGAACAAGTAATTCCACTATATCTTTATTTTTCTAAAGCTGGATAAATACCAACGGAGGACCCAATGTTGGGAGAGACTCTAGATCATCAGAATATGAAAATTGGGAAAACTCAAGAGAATACTCCTCCCTATGAAACACTTGCTCAAACTAATGAAGTTGAGAAGAGTATGGATGAATCTAATCAAGTATCCAAATTATCATTTGGTAAATTTTATCGATAGTCTAAATGATAATCAATTTGATCCATTCTTATAAAACTAACAATGATCTTCATTCACCATTTATGGAGTCAACTCCTATAGGTAGGTCAGATGGTGAAACTAAAGTGTTGGCTCTAAAATCACAAAAAGGTGAAGCTTCCACTATTCTAAGGGATACAGAAAAAGGCACCTCTTTAATTCATTTGTTTCCAGAATACATTCTACCCAATGGTTGTGATTCAGATTTATATTTAGATATGAAGTTTTCTCTTGTCATGAAATGTAAAAAGACATGGCAACATATATTGAAATTATTGTCAAGAAGCCTTTGGATGAGTTGCTTTCCCATTTTGGAAAACATCCAAAACTATTTTTCATATTGGGATTTGGTATATTTGATTAAGGCATAGTATACAATGAAATGAAAGAGTCCATTCTTTGAAGGGAGAAAAAACATAAGCCAGGGAAATATCTTGAAAAGGCTTAACAACTAATTATTGTTGAGAGCTTCCAATTTTTAGTAGCTGAGGCCGAGGTTGAAAATAACAAGTGGTCAATCGAAATCAACCAAAAAATTAAATTGGCAATGAAGGCAATGATACATCTTCAACCGAAAATAAATTCTATTCATAACAAGATTGATCAATTAAATAAAACATTGGTAGAAACTTAGTTGGAATGGATAACCACCATTTGAACTTCCAAAGAAGTACTCCATCAAGCTGAGGCGGCTGAGGTAACTGAACATTCTAAACATAAACAAGTGACAGTAAGGTTCATGAATTCATTCAACAATGGAAGAGTCATGCTAAGAGTATCTTTTAACAAGAGATAGAGAGGCTCCATTCTATGGATGTCCCTATGATTTTACCATATTAATGAAATAAATTTTGTCTCCAATCACATATGTCTCCACTACTGGAATTAAAGGTATTTGAGACGGCCAATTTGCGACGGGATCCCATCGCAAATAGACCGTTTCAGAAAACGACATTGCAAATACTATTTTTTGCAACAGGCCCGTCACAAATACAATTTTTTGCAACAGGAAAGTTTCTATTCACAAATAATTCTCGGATTATATACATTATATATAAATAAATCATTTACAACTCGCCCATCGCAAATAAGTCTTCGATTATATATATTAGATATAAAATAATTTTGCGACGGGGTCATTGCAAATTGTATTTGTGACGGGCCTGTCGTCCTGTCAAAAATACTGTTCTTAAAAATATATATTTAAACTATTTGTGACGAGAGCCCGTCGCAAAAGTACCTATTTCAAATACTAATCATAATAAAAAATATTTAATAAAATTGCGATTAATGAAAAATTATATTAATATTATTAAAATAATAAAATATTAAAAAATATTATAATTCTCAATATTCTCAAAAAAATTAAAAACACATAATCAATTATTATTATTATTATTAGTAAAATAAAAAAACATTAGACAATATAACACTTAAAAATATATTTAGTAAAATTATGTATAATGAAAAATTAATTTTAATATTATTAAAAAAAGATAAAAATTTATAAAAATACTCAATATTAACAAAAAAATTATAAAAAAATCATAAAATAATATTATTAGTAGTAGTAAAATGAACCAATATTAAAAAATATAATACTAATAATAAAAAATAAAAGATTAAAAATAAAAAAAAATTATATTATGCCATATTGGAACCAATATAAAAGACAGAAACTATAAATAGTTCATATTACAACAAATCATGAATTCAAATGTTTTTAACATAAAAAATCACTGTGGGTCATCTTCTAGAGGAGGTGGAAGAGCTGTTAGAGTTGGTGGAGGAAACTCCATCCCTAAACTACGAGTCAGGTGATGCATGTACCCCATCTGCTCGTGATGCTGTTGTTGCTGATACTACAGCCATCAACGCATCATCTCCTCGTGTTGCAGCAGCTGCTGCTACAGCTGCTGATTCATCCCTTCATGCTGCATCTGCAAACTCCCTATAAGCTCAGTCTGAGTTCGCTGCTGCTCCAGATACTGTGAGGCAAAAAATGATGCCTATACACGATCTCCTCTCGAGCTGGACACCGATATTTTTGCAGTACCATAATAAGTACTATGATTCATATGAGAGTTGATACCAACTACTCGGCCTTTATTAATGCCATAATGAGTCACCTGCATCCATTATACCTAATTGTAATGGTGGGCACTGGTTGTTTAATCATCTTGTCTTGACTCTCAGTCTGTGTCTTAGAGGTCACAGCCTCATATGACTCCTTCAATTCCAATTTGAAATTAAAATTGTGAAAATAATATTGCAGTTAATTTTCAAACATAAAAATATAATACTAACCACAATCTGACATTGGCGATCACTTCTAATCACTCCAGTGGCAGGATCACTGTACATCCTCCAATAAATGTTATACTCTATTATATCGGGATGCTCGACTGCTACAGAAATATAAAATAAAATGTTTATATTTAAAAATATAAAAAATATTTAAAAAAGATACTTACCAGATGCCCTCTATGCATACTGAATGTAAGGCTACCAACTTGATGTGTCACCTCCTGTCTCCCCCGGTTCTGCTGACCCACTAAAGATCTCCTCTAAAATCCACTACCCAACCTGTGTAAACCTGATCCATCTAAAACATGAGATGAAATGTACTCTGGTCGGTGGGATCTACACGAATCATCGAATTTTGTCACTCCGACTTTCTTAATGGACTTTTTTCTAAAATTGTGCAAAAACTGACAGAAATGGACATGCATAGACACTTTCTATTCCACGTGGATAGCTCCACACATGCTATCATCGATGGGATACCATAAAACATAAAAATAATTTATAATATCAAGTTATTAATAAAATAAATTTCAAAACAAATATTATTTATTTATGTACCAGCCAATGATTGAACATGTCGAGATGCACATCAACAGGAATCTGTTCCCATGTGATCCATGGCTATGAAAAATAATAGCACAAGATAGTTCTCTCGTATCTAACAGCTACATGCGCAAAACTATGAAAATGGAATATATAATCTATCAATTGGTATATATATAAATAAATTAATGAAATCTAACTAAAATATATAGGTTATCATACCTCTGTGTGCATGGATAGAAGCCAAGATGTGGATGTCCCTTGGGGATAGGCTCTCGAATCATCAGTCACACAAGACCGCACCCCCTCTGTGTACCCCCTGAACTGCTAGTAGGATGAGGGTTAGATGATCCAAAATCCCTCTCATCTAAAGGTAGATTAGCCTCATGCAACTCGCAAAATAGATCTGGATCCATCTGAAATAAAAAATAATTTTTTTAGTAGATAGTTGAAAATAACTATTATATATAGATATATATTAGTTATGATTATAACCAGCATTTAACTGTGTCAATGTCCATCTTTATCCTCATCTCCATAGCGGTCGATGTCAATGTCATCATCTTCTTCCTCATCATCATCAATATCCATATGAAGTTCAGTTTCATCATGTCTTGTCATTTCAAATTCATTTGAAACATCATTAACATCATCATCATCATCGATCCTTAATTGTGGGGTTTCATCATTGATATTCATGTCTCTTTGTGAAAAATATGGATTTTGAACAGTCTCTTGAAGAATTTCAATTCCATACACTTTAGTGAAACCACATTCAGTTTGAGTAAACCGATTTTCCAAAGATTTAATTTTTATTATGCTCCACCAATCACCCAAGTCTCTTGAATTTGCAAAGTACTTTGCGTAATAAATTTTATGTGCCTCTTGAGCCAGTAAACATGGTTCATTTTGAAAGAATCTGGTTCTTATTATTGATGTAAGGGTTTCTTCTTTCCTTTCTTCCTTAGGAGTTTTTGAGAAAATAAAGAAAATGGGGAAAATCCCAAAATTTGTAGGTACGCGCTCTGTACTTTACCACACGCCGTCTACTTTCGCCGTTTAGGATGAATATATAGGGCGCGTAGGCCTATCGGCAATGAAGGGTGTAAAAAATGAATACACACCATGTACATATTATATACACATAGTGTAATCAATTGGAAGGTGAATAGTAAGGTGGTGGAAGTATAATCCAGTAGAACGTTAGTACACATCGTGTACTCAGAAATACATGTCGTGTAATCAAGTCGACAGATGAACAATATGGTGGTGAAATGTAGCCGCCAGAGGGATATTTAAAAAATGTATTGTAGACTCCGTGTACTTGAGAGTACATTTCATGTAGTTGCATTTTTTATAAACTAGAAGTAGCCTCCTTTTTCAAAAGAGGAATCACAGAACATCGGGATGCCACAGGAGAGATGACCAAACCTTAGAAGAGCTTTCCACTAGACACTGGGACTCCAATTCCTTCGCGGACGGTCACATTTGGATTGTGAAATAAATACCTTACCTCTCCTTTTTGTTTCTTTCTAATTCATTCCTGATTGGATTTTATTTGAGTTTGAATGGGTGAACATTTATACCAGATCTACGTCATTCATAGATGATTCGGGAGGTGTCATTCACATATATCGATCAATGGAGATCGATGTAGGTGGCATGATGTTTATTTCCAACTATTGAGTTGTTTTTGTGTACTGTTGTGCTACACGCCCATTTTTGGGGTGTTGTATGGATGAGGCCTTATCTAATATGCTATTTAGAATTTCTTAGATAATATACTGAAAAATATAAACTAATTTTTAGGATTGTTTCTTGGATCCAGGTCCACCCCATGGGTGTATTTCCCTTGTTTATATATTTGGATAGGATACCCGTAGGTATGCCATGATTATAGAATGCTCTGAGTTTTCTTGAGAGAAAATTTATATATATTTCCTGCTTATTTTTTGGGCTCGGCCCAGTTAATTGATTATCTTGAGGTTAGTGTTTTTCATAGCCTAAGGGTAGTGTTTTGTTTATCCTGAGGGAAACTTTTCTCATGCTTGTGGGTAGTAGCTTTTGTGCCTGTGGGCGTCACCTCATACGCCTAAGTGCAATATTCATTTTTCCTATGGGCAATCAATAGAGGGTTACAATACTGATTACCTATGTGTAAGTATTTTCATGTCTGAAGACAATGTTAACATTATATATTCAGTGTGGTGATTTGTTATGTTATACCTGACAAGTTAAATCAAAGGATTGGAATTGATGAATAATTAATTAAATGGAAATTTAACTGGTAGATATTGTCACTTTAGATTACTGCCTGGTTTACTTCATTTTATTATTTCACACTGTTGTTGCACATTTTCACCGATAGTTGGGCATGGGCCTTTGGTGGTCTCCTACTGAGATTTATTTCTCCCACCCTATTTAGGTCATGCCTTGGGCCCAAACAGATTATATTTCTACAGCTATTGATAAGGGAAAGAGCCCCTATACAGGTACTTGATTATTGTCGAGGAGTGGGAGAGCATGGGACTAAGATTAGTCTTGCGTTGTTGCTAAGTTCTTACTGCACTGTTTTAGTTTTCTATGTTGTACTTGTACCTTGTACTGTATTATTCTAGATTGCAGTGTGTCAGGTTTTGGCTAATTTCCTAGATATAGGGACATAATGCATCATTATATATATATGATTGTTGTCATATTTTGCTTCAGTACTCTTGTCCTTTCAGCTTTGAATTGTTACTGCTTCCACTTTCGTATGTTTATATTTCTCCATTGCGTTATACTTTGAAAAATGAGGGCATAGTTTCCCCACTATTAGACCTAGGACCTCGCTTCTAGTCTGCAACCTCTGGTGTTTGGGAAAATGCGCTTGAGGTCATGTGACCAATAGGGTTCGGGGAATCCGTTGAGTGGAACCTGGATCCGGGACATTACACATTTACGGAAAGAAGACTTTTATATTTAATATCGATGATTCAATGAGTCAGATGAACACACAAGCCTCACTTAGCATCTGACCACCGATATTTAAACATCATTATGTAATTTTTTCCAATATAACACAGCTCAATAATTTCATCCATAATTCTATAAAAGTCAACTTCAGTTTTTTGGTGACGCGATCTTCTCAAGAAAACTCCACTGTTCATTGTGTTTTTTTGATTCCCATATGCATGTGTATGAAATAAAAAACCATTCACCACATATTCATTATAAGATTTAACAAGTTTGGATAGTGGGTTACTTAATATACACAATCACTTATCAATTTTATCCACATGTTGAGACACTTGGAAATTTGTAAATCAATTATCAATATAATAAATAATAAATAGAATTAATATTAAACCACCAATAATTTATGTTACATGTTTTTTAAACCATTGGGAAAAAAATTTGTCTTCGTTCTTTAAGAAAAAATGTTGTAATTTGGGGATGTTGTTTCTAGATATTATTATCATATAACCTACAAATAAAATAAATTAACATGCTGTAACATAAATTAAAGAATACGTGAGAGAATAAATCACAGTACAAATGATGTCATTTCTTCACAGTTGACCAGGACATATATATGAGCTCTTTGGTGTTCATCGTCTGAAATCCATCATTCATGAACTCCACCAAAGCCAAGATGTGGATGATTTAAAACTGATAATTTATTGTCCACTACATAATTAACATTCCCCTGCTTTCTTCCAATGTGATTTTGTTTTTAGGGATATTCAGATTCAAAATAATGAGAGCAGAAACAATAAATTTCCTCTTCAAAATAAGCTTCAGAAATTGTTCCTTCAACTGATTCTTTGTTATGTACTTTTTTCATCTATTTCTGCATGCATCTCTTGAATGGGTACATCCATCAAAACTATGTTGGACCTCCACATTTAGCTTCATGTGGAAAATGTAATATCAGATGTTCCACAGAGTCAACAAAAGCTGGTGGATAGAGTTTTTCCAGTTTACATATAATTATAGTAACATCTTCTTCCAGTTTATATATCACAATGTAGTCTGTTATCACTGCACAAATGTCTCGAAAAAAATATGATATGTCTGTTATCGATTCCCAAATCATAGAATTCAACAAACCTCCTAATGAAATTGGCATAAGTCTTTCCATTATAACATGACCATCATGACTTTTTAATCAGGTAATATAACCATTCTTAACACATCTTCCAAAATTGGAAGGATAGCCATCTGGAAGTCTCAAATCTACAATCCACTGGAAAAATAATAAGAGACACTCTTTGGAAAATGTATAATCTACTTTTGGCTTCATTAACCTCTATGATCAGTCTTTTTCAAATTGTTCAAGTTCGAGTCTCCGGAAAATTTGGGCAAGATCTAATCATGCCTTTACAGTATCTTTGGTCTTAGATGGTGTATCCAAAACTATAAGAAATAAATAATCAAAACAATTATTCTCAATATGCATGAAATCCAACATGTGGTGGACCAACAAATCAGACCAATATGGAAGATCCAAAAAATTGCTTCATTTTATCAAATAATGTTCTTTCCCAAAGCCATGAATTTTCTGTTCGTTTTCAATTTGACCAAATGTGATTGAAGGTAATGAAAATACAACTGATTTTAAATCTATATCTGAGATCATTTTTGGAGGTTCTTCCCTTTCAATGGTACCTTTTCTGAAATGAGATTTGATCCAAAAAAAAGAATGATCGGTTAGAAGAAATCTGTGATTATAGTCAAAATCGCTTGGTTTTTTACCATGGATGAGCATAAAGGATTCGTTGTCTTTCATTAAGAAAC
This sequence comes from Viscum album, assembly GCA_963277665.1. NCBI lineage: Eukaryota > Viridiplantae > Streptophyta > Magnoliopsida > Santalales > Viscaceae > Viscum > Viscum album. Next base: position 2,108,883,748 of record OY728119.1, on the reverse strand, counting down.
GACATGATTTCGTACCATGTGTACTCCATCTAGATAACATGCCATATGATGTAAAGTAACTAATAATCCACATAAATGTAGCTTTAAATATGAATTTTTGTTTTGTAGTAACATCATATGTACTAACACCATCACACCACAATGAATTTAACCCATCAATAAATGGTTTCAAATACACATCAATATTCTTCTTCGGATTTCCAGGGATTAATAAGTTAAAAAATATATAGGGCTCCATCATCATCATCCATCGAGGTAAATTTTATGGAGTTGTATATACATGCTGACATGAATACTGACTATCATATGAACCGAACGGATAGAAACCATCAGTAGAAAGACCCAATCGCACATTTTTGGGTTCTACAGAAAAATACATATGAAGATGGTCAAAATGTTTCCATGAATTTCCATCAGATGGATTATTTATGCTTTAATCAGTTGAAATATTGGTTTTGTTCCATTACATCATTGATGTTGTTTTCTGAGACATAAAAAAAATTTCAACCTGGGTGTAAGGGGTAAATATCCCAACTGTTTTACTGGAATCGATCCAGACTTCCCTAGTTAACCTTCTTTATACCTCGATTTTCCACATATGGGACAATTATCCAATGAATCATTTTTATTGGAATATAAGATGCAATAATTTGGAAAATCATGAATCTTCAGTTAACTAAGGCCCAGATTACGAACCAGCCTCTTGCTCTCATAGTAATTTGAAGGCAACACATTTCCTTTAGGTAAAATAGTATTAAAGAATGAAAATATCTGATCAAAATTTTTGTTTTACAATGTATTATCTGAAGAAATAGCCATATATTTTACAACTAATTCTAATTTTCTTATCTTGCAACTAGGATATAGTGCATCCTCAACAGACCTCAAAAACTCATAAAATTTGGATGGTACCAACTCAGGAGTTAAATCAATATCATCTTGTGTTTCTATTTGTGGAACCGATGGACCTGAAACATCATGTACTAAATTTTGAAACCGCGATGGATCCATAATCAGGATATCTGTATCATCTCTGTAACTAAATTCACCATGTTGATACCAAAAAACATAATCTGGCAGAAAACCAAACCTCAAGAGATGTCCCCCCAACCATGTCAAATGTGTCAAACTTTCTCATAGTACATTTTTTTACAAGGAATCTTTACTGTTCCTTCTGAAACATATTCTATTTTTTATGATGCAAATAATAAGAAAGCTTCAACAACCTAATTATATATAGGATTTAAAATAGATCCATTTGGATTTATACGCTGATTTATCCAAATGCAATCATCTAATAACGACTGTTGAAGACTTCCTTTGTCCATATTTTTCTACAAAATTTAAAATAATTACTATTTTGGAATAATATGAAATTATGAAAACACTATCTAAAAAAAGGATAAATAATAATAACTACTTTTTAATAATTACCATTACTTATGGGATATGAAATTTCTAGTGGATTGACGGCTACTCTTTTGTCTGACAGCTTATTTACTTGCAACTTTCTCACATAGAAATCATAATGAATAATCTTCTGGGAGGAACACATATTCATTCTCATGTATACAAGAATGAATATGTGTACCTCCAAGAAGATGATTCATTGTGATTTTTGTGTGATAATGTTGCACGAAAATGAGCCGTTGGGAAAAAGAGCCCACTTTTCATTAATGAATCACCTTCTTGTAACTATCACCACCTGAACACATTTCAAAAAATGTGGTCCTATGAATGCATATTCAAACTCGTGTATGCGCTATTGTATATGAATAAGTAGAAGCATACTATTCATAATGTTTTGAGTTGGTGAAAGTTGAAAGGAGAAGAGTCATCGAGCAAAAGGAGTGTCCTCAATCCACTGGAAATTGTGCCAAGTTATTACAGGTAATTGCAATTTATTACAACTGATTTTATTCTTAATTTTTTCAATTTCTTACTAATTGTTATTAATTGTAGCAATTTATTACTAATTTTTACAATTTATTACTAATTGTTACAATTTATTACTAATTGTTTCAATTTATTACTAAGTGTTACAATTTATTACTAATTGTTACTAATTGTTATAATTTATTACTAATTGATAATAATTTTTACAATTTCTTACTAATTTTTACTAATTTTTACAATTTCTTACAAATTAATATTTTTTAACTAATTATTTTAAACTAATTATTCCTAATTATTCGTAATTATTCCTATTTATTCATTATAATTCTTAATTATTCCTAATTATACCTAATTATTCCTAATTCTTCCTAACTATTCCTAATTTTTCCTAATTTTTCCTAATTTTTCCTAATTTTTCATAATTATTCATAAGTATTCATAATTATTCATAATTATTCTTAATTATTCGTAATTATTATTAATTATTACTATTTATTGAAAATTATTTGTAATTATTCGTAATTATTCCTAATTATTCATAATTGAGGTATGAGTTTCTTCTTTCCTTTTTCCGTAAGAGTTTTTGAGAAAATAAGGAAAATGGGGAAAAATTCACAAAAATTGTGGGTACACGCCATATACATTGGCCGTGTAGGATTAGTATACAGGGCGTGTAGGCCTATCGGCGATGAAGGATGTAAAAACTGACTGCATGCCATTTAATTTGTATATACATGTTGTGTAATCAATCAGTAGGTGAATAGTAAGGCGGTGGAAGTAGCCACTAGCAGAATGGTAGTACACGCCGTGTACTCAGAAATACTCATCTTGTAATCAAGTCAATAGATGAATAGTATGGCGGTGAAAAGTAGCTGCCAGTGGAATAGTTAAAAAATAGAAAGTACACTCCATGTACATTAGAGTACATGTCGTGTAGTTTTTTTGTTATAAACTGGAAGTAGCCACCTCTTTCAACACAAGATTCTTATAACGTCAGGAAGCCATTGGAGAGATGACCAAACCTTGGAAGAGCTCCTGACCGAACACCGGGACTCTAATTCCTTCACGGACAGTCACGTTTGGAACGTGCAGGTAAGACCTTCCCTCTCCTTCTGTGATTGTTTCCAATTATTTCCCAAGGGGATGTTATTTGAGTTTGAATGGGTGAATGTTTATCCCAGATCTACATCATTCATGGACTTTTCGGGAGGCGTCGTTCATGTATATTGATCTGTGGAGATCTAGGTAGGTGGTCTGGTGTTTATTTCCAACTATTGAGATGCTTTTTTGTATCGTTGTTCTAAGCGTCCATGTTTCAGTTGTCTCATGGCTGAGGCCCAAGATGATAAGATATCTAGAATTGCTTAGATAATCTATTAATAAATATAAACTGATGTTTGGGATCGTTGCTTGGATCCAGGGCCACCGCATGGGTGCATTTCCCTTGTTTATCCATTTTTCCAGGATACCCGTGGGTTTATTATAGCCTTCTTTGAGTGTTCTTGAGAGAAAATGTATATAGATTTTTTGATTATGTGTTGGGCTCGGCCCGGTTACGTGCATAGCATAATGTCAGTGTTTTTCTTAGCCTGAGGGCTGTGTTTCATTTGTCCTGAGGGAAACTTTTCTCGTGCATGGGGGTAGTGGCTTCTATACCTATGGGTGACACCTCATACGACTGAGGTAAATATTCATTATTCTATAGGGAAATCAACTAAGGGTTTCGATTTTGATTACCTGAGGGTAAGGATTTGTATGTCTGTGGACAACGTTTATTTTTTATAGTCACTATAGTGATTTATTATGTTGTACCTACCATTCTAATCCACAATCTTGGAATTGATAAATAATTAATAAAATGTAAATGTAACTGGTAGATATAGTTAATTTTGAGTACTGGCTTGTTTACTACATTTTATTATTAAACACTGCTCTTGCACATTTTCACCGACAGTTGGGCACAAGCCTTTGGTGGTCGCCTACTGGGATTTATTTCTCACACTGTTTCGGTCATGTCTTGGGCCCAAACAGATTATATTGATGTAGGTGTTGATAAGGTCAAGAGTCCCTATATAGGTACTTTATTGTTACTGTAACACCCCAAGCTTCCACGGTACACATCTCTTTGAATAATACAGTAGCGTGTGTTGTACGCAGCTTCGAGTTCTAACACACGCCACAACCAATCAAAGTAGCTGTTATGAATAGTAATACATACTTTTTGAAATTTTATAAATTTTATCTCTCCAAATGGACTTCGTTTTTGTATTCAGAATATCAGAGTTATCCTAAGTTGAAATTTTTGTAATTTTCTGAGAACTTCCAATTTTTTATGAATAGTGAAAAATACTTAAAAACAACTTTTTTAATAAAAATAATTTATAGTTATAAATTATACTATTGAGTGGTTTAAAGTATAATTAGAATATATTTTTACCATTTTATCCAATGTTGTACATTATAAATAATTTCACTTTGAAATTATACATAAACAATTGTCAATCTTTTGATATATATTGTTTCTTAAAACACACAATTTGTTGTGACAGCGGGAATTAATTATAAAATTAATTAATGCAACTTATATTATTTTAATTTTGTAAAATAGACATCATTTTTGAATTTGGAATATCAATTATAGCTTAGGGTGAAATTTTGGCATTGTTCTGAAAAACATCAATTTTTGATGAATAGTGAAACCACTAAGTGGTAGTTAAATAACTGATTTTTTTTTAAATGAAATATTACCACTTCTGTGATTTTATTTTAAAAAATCCTAGATACATGGTTTTCATTAAGAAGTAAAATGTGGTTTAATGGGATTAAAATAATTTTTTGGTGAATAGTAACTTTTAAGTTTAATTAATCGCGATTAATGGTAATTAGTGATATTTAAGGTAAAAATGATATTATAAAAATATGAAAATACCTTTACACTTGTCCTACCACTATTGGATGGGTCATGGTCGTCCAAGACAATCCATGGGTCAACTTGGGGACCCCATGGAGCCACTTTGGTAGGAAAATGACATAAATGACATTTATTTAAAGTTAAAATAAAAATGTCACAAACATAAGTTGTTTTACTAAAACAATTATTAAATGGGGTTATACAAGTCATATTTTTTACTATAAATATTCATTAGAAATATAAAACTATTTCCTACATCATGATATTTTTTTAAATTTTTAGACATGAAATAAATTAAATTATTTATGACACCATGATGATGCAGCGATTACCTCATTAATTAACGATTTAAATAAAATGAAAAGATAATGGAAAATATAAGACTCAAACTTGTCCAATGCCTATTGGATGAGAATATTTCAAACCCTTATCACCTTATCCTCGAATTATATAAGTGTGGGACCTTTAGAATCCGAAAATCATTGTATAATAATGTAACATTTTATTACTTTCCAAGAGTGCCCCTCCTCTCCACTTATAAAAGGCCCCCACCACTACCACCTTAATCACACTTTCAAAGCCTTTTGGCTTGGCCAACCTCTGACCAAATACTCTCCCAACTCCCCTCCCTTACTCCTAGAATCCTCACAGTGGGCAGAATTCTTCCCAAGGAAGCCTTTGGCTCAAATCAAAAGAGTTACCCGATTTTAAGGTAATGTCTTCTCTTATGTTATTTTGTATTATTTTGCCTATCCATCCCCCTAAAATCTTTTTATTCATTTCATTTGTAACAACACCAGTATCCTCAATATACTAGGATGTTGTTATAAGAATTATTCGAGCTATACTTACACAAACCTACATCTAATGGTTAAATAATATACTGTTTCTGTGGATGGCAAATTTCTGCCTCACGAAATGATGATTGTTCAACACTCATATAACACTTTCAAAGGTGTCCATTAATATGTCACCCTATTTATAAATGATATATAATATGTTTATGTTTTACTTAAGGTTCTGTATTTTTCATTTATGGCATACCTTTATTGTTTCCATTGAGGGTAAACGCGATATTTTCATTTTAGGAAGTGCGGACTACCGCCCCCTCAAAGTGATTTGAATCTTTAATGCCATATGTGGGATGTATAAAGGATGGAGTAAATGATATTATATATGATATTATATTGGAATTATAATATACATTTATATCATTATGATTTCATTAAATATGAAATAGAAATGAAAGTAGCGTTCATGCGTACGTACGGCTTACCGTCTCCATGAACGGTGCATTTCATTTCTTAATTATAAACGTTATGGAATATTATAAATGCATGTATATAATGGATATATATGAGATATATGATATCTATATCATTAATATAATTATGGATATAATGGATATTTCACCACATTAACAACTTGTAATTATAAGAAGTTTATTTTTGACTCAAGTACCTACGATCGACAAAATGACCGTTATAAACTTAAATAATTACATAATGTTCATGACATGGTAATAAGTGATATAAAAGTAATAATGAACTTGAAAAAGGTTCTTAAGAATGTAGATATTAACTCTAGTTTATTATTCAGGAGATCAAATAACGGTCAAGTGAATTCGAACACGAGGTAAGGGAATTTCTTAACCCAATTTCCATTCTTTGGGTTAATCTCCTACTTTCAAATTATGTCATGATATTATTATGTCTTATCTTGTATTTATACTTTCTTTATGTGTAAATATAGTGAATACACATAATAGATATATTTTTTAAAAAAATTAACTTTTTAAGGGACTTCGTCTCAATCTCCATTCATTGAGGCATATTTTGTTTTATACACAAATTTATTTTATACGGTTTATAAACCCCTTTGACTTTTACGTTTATTCAAAAAGAATCTTTTTATACGAAGCATTTTACTAAAGGACAACATGAATGTTTTTCTTGTCGTACGTATGTGGCGACAATGACTTCTCCGCCGCCGTGACCATTATTTCAGTTTCGGCTTCCCCTACAAGACATAACTATTTTTAAATGAAAAATAAAAATCAAGTTTTAACTTTCATTTATTTTGGTATTGAAAATGGTTTTGATAAGGTTTTTATTATTTCAATGTGTTTTCTTGATATCTTGTGATTGAAATGTGGAAATTTTATGTTTCCTTTATGCTTGTTTTATGTGATACGATTATGTTATGGTTTATGATATGTTTAAACATGTTCATATGAGGAATGCATTGGACTTAATAAGTGATGGGTGGAGCCCTCTACAGCTCCTCGATGCATCAGTAGGTCTCATGAGACAAACTAGTGTCTTGGCACGAGGCCTTGACAAAATCTTATTTGTGGTCTTGGCACGAGGCCTTGGCTACGTGGTTATGATAGTATGACATTATGCATTCCATCATTATGAAAGTGGTTATTGATATTGCATGTGATTATTCCACTAGTAGAATATCCATGCGAGTAAGTAAATGGCATTATTTAATTTATTTTTTCCATATTATGCTGACGTTAAAGTTTAAAAAGGATTTTTTTAGTTAAACATTTCTTTAAATGTTAATGTTTATTTATGAAAGCTTCCGCAATATTGTTATCCTTACTGATCATCTGAGCTCACCCCTTTCAATGTTTTTATATATTCCAGGATGTGAAGAAGTATTTTATGAATGACCTGCAGGGATAGTCAGAAGAGGATATGAGTGTGGACTATAGAGACTTTGTTATTGTAGATTTTCACTTTATGATGTCATGTAACATTTATGAATGTATCTACTGTTTCCAAGGCTACTAAACTAATCGGTCTTTCGAGACTTGATCTTTTGTGATCATGCCAATGTTACGCAATAATGCACCGACTCTGGGCAACTGGGGTCGGGGAGTTACAGTTGGTATCATAGGAAGTTTAGTACTAACCTTGGAAGCTAGATTTAGATAAACTCTGATTAGAGCACATAGCCCAAAGATAGACTTTGAGGATTAGTATATAAGAACGTCCTAAAATTTTGGTATTATAGAGATGTTGTGAGTTTTTCAAGAAATACATCCCTGTCTGGATACGATCTGGTAGAGGTGGCTCTAGCACAGAAGTACATAGGGTTAAAACCTGAAAACACTACTTTGAGCTAGACTCGAACGGGAACTGGTGCACGACAACAGGCATTGCTGCACTCTTGGTTACGACACTCCCGAGCGATATGCTTAGGATAATTCTCATTTTCTTTACAACCCACTATGAAGGGTTATGAGTATATAATTCCTCAAAGAAAACATTTTTATGATTATGGATTATATCCATAAATAGTTCAATTTATGTTAAGTATTTTACAAGTATGGAATTATGTATTTTGATTCATAAACTAATCTAGTTTATGCCATTGTTTAGAAATGGCGCCTAGTGGAAGGAATGGAAACCGTATCAATGCACGCACACCGTGTAGGGATTGCCCTCCTACTCAAGATAAATATTGTGGATCTGGAGATACAACTGGTGTTGATCAACTTATTACCATACTGGGACAACTCACTCAGGTTATGAATAATAACCTTACTCGTATGGAGCACCCTGGTCCGCAACGTGGAGGATCAATGTTAGACCGCTTCATGAGGCAACAATCTCCAACATTTAATGGGGGTACAAATCCATTAGTAGATGAGCAATGGATAAACTCCTTAGAGAAAATATTCCACGCCTTGGGGAGTAGTGAAATGGAGAAGGTTGTCATGGCAGTCTACCGCCTCACTGGAGATGCCGATCAATGGTGGTCACTGATTCAAAACACAAAGGAAGACGATGAAGTATCAAATTTTGAATGGAGAGAGTTCAAAGATCTTTTCTTAGAAAAATAATTTCCACATGACCATCGGGAAGATATGGAAAGGCAATTTCTGAGTTTGAGGCAGAAGGAGGATGAGAATGTCGCAAAGTATGAGGCTAACTTTACAAGGTTAGCGAGGCATGCTGCAGATTATATACGTAACCCAAGAAGTAAGATTGATCGTTTCTTTGATGGGTTAAAACCATTTCTCTGTCGAGCATTAGTCTCACAAACCTTCTCGTCATACGAAGATATTGTCTCGTGTGCTATCAAGACGGAAAAGGAATTCTCTAAGTATTATGACTTTAAAGAAAAGCAAGAAGAGAAGTGATCTTCTGATCAATCTGGAAATAGAAATAAGGGGAAGAAGGGAAGATTTGAATATCAGTCCTGCAGTAAATGTGGAAAGTAACACCCCGGTACTTGCTTGAAGGGAATGGGAGTCTGTTACAAGTGTGGTGAAAAAGGACACCAAGCACATGATTTCAAGGGAAAGAAAGTTGATGTCATGTGGAATTCTATAATTGTAGAGAGATGGGGAATTATGCAAATTAATGTACTAAGCGTCAAGGGAACATAACTCAGAAGAGGCCAAGGGATCAAGGCCAAGCTTATGCTATCACTACTGCTAAGGTTGAAGCTCTGAAAGATGTGGTGGCAGGTAATTTAATGGTTTCCTCATGTTTAGAAAATGCATTATTCGATTCTGGATCATCGCATTGTTTCATATCTTCTCAGTTTTCTAAGAAAATTAGATATTTCTAGTTTGATTTAACAAAAGAATTCTCTGTCAAAACTCCTATGGGAAGTATTATTGCAACAATGTTTTGTGAATCAGTCCCCATTAGAGCACATAACTGGTCTTTATCCGCTGATCTCATTGTCATACCTATGATTGAGTTTGATATAATCCTCTGTATGGATTGGCTTTTCGACTATGATGCAAAGATTTATTGTAAGAAGAAGGAGGTTATGATTTTTGAAAATGATGATAAGGAACACCGTATTTTTAGAGCAGAATCGTCACCACCTAATTCTTATTTAGACCCACCCCCAGTAGCTAAACTAAATTCAATTATTGGGGAGGAAGAGAGTGAAATGACTAAGGGCGAGGAATGTAATGTTCAAATAGGGGATGTAACTATTGTGAAAGAATATGAAGATGTGTTTCCGAAAGAGTTACCTAGACATCCTCCAGAATGAGAAGTTGAGTTTTCCATTGATTTAATTCCTGGGTCAAGGCCTATATCGAAGACCCCTTATAGGATGGCCACCGTGGAATTAGATGAACTAAAGAAACAAATAGAGGAATTGAGTAATAAGGGATTTATTCGCCCTAGTGTTTCTCCATGGGGATCCCCTGTCCTTTTTGTTAAGAAGAAAGATGGATCTATGAGGTTGTGCGTTGACTACAAGGAGATCAATGCTATAACAATAAAGAACAAGTATCCCCTACCTCTCATTGATGATTTATTTGACCAATTTCACAGAGATCAATACTTTTCAAAGAATTACCTTCGATCTGGATACCATCAGTTGTGTTTGAAGAAGGAAGAAATTCCGAAGACAACATTTCGAACAAGGTACGGGCATTACGAGTTTACAGTAATGCCTTTTGGATTGACTAACGCACCTTCTGTATTCATGGATATAATGAATAGAGTTTTCAAGGAATATTTAGATGATTTTGTGGTGGTATTTATTTATGACATATTGGTTTACTTGAAAAGCTACAAATATCATGAAAATCACTTGCGCATTATCTTGAAGACTCTTAGAAGGCATGAATTATATGGGAAGTTTAGCAAGTGTGAATTCTGGCATCAAGAGATTTCTTTTCTTGGCCACATTGTCTCTAAGGATGGAATTTCTATTGATCCTTCTAAGACCAAGTCAATACATGAATGGCCCACACCAACAAGTATAGCTGAGGTACACAGCTTTATTGGTTTGGCAGGTTATTATCAACGTTTTGTCCAGAATTTTGACCGATTGGCTAACCCATTAACGAAGCTCACACGTAAAGGGGTTAAATTTGCCTGGACAAAAGAGTGTGAAGAATGTGTTGAAGAACTGAAGAGAATATTAGTAAACGCTCCTATATTGACTCTACCATTAGGGAATGATGGGTACGTTATTTATAGTGATGCATCAATGAAAGGCCTTGGTTGTGTACTTATGAAGAATGATAAGGTTATTGCCTATGCATCACGACAGCTAAAAATTCATGAGAAAAACTATCCTACTCATGATCACGATTTAGATGCTGTAATATTTTCCTTGAAGATATGAAGACATTATCTCTATGGTAAAAAATGTGAGATATATACCGATCACAAGAGTTTGAAATATATTTTCTCACAAAAAGAACTCAACATGAGGAAAAGGTGATGGCTTGAACTACTCAAGGATTATGATTGCATGATACACTACCACCCAGGGAAGGAAAATAAGGTTGCAGATGCTTTGAGTAGAAAAGATCATGGAGTTTTGAACATGATGAGAGTGGAAAGGGATCCTATTTTCATGGATCTAGTAAAGATGGATATGGGAATCACCATGGAAGGTGAAACATCAAAAAATTTTCAAATGGTTTCCAAACCATATTTACTAGAAAGGATAAAGAGTTCTATGTCCGATGATGATGTGTTGAAAAAGAAGATTAATGCTGTGAATGATGGCCGGGTGAGGGCCTTTGTGTATGAAGATGGAATTTTGAAATTTGGGAGGAGACTCTGTGTTCTCAATATACCTGATTTAAAGAGGGAATTGTTGGATGATTCTCATAGTTCCAATTTCTCTATACACCATGGGAGCACCAAAATGTATAGAGATTTAAAGGGACATTTTTGGTGGGACAACATGAAGAGGGAGATTGCTGATTTTGTGTCAAGATGTATGGTTTGTCAATAAGTGAATGCTCGAAGGCAACTGCCTGGTGGAGTATTACAACCTCTTCCCATACCTGAGTGGAAATGGGATAATATTACGATGTATTTTGTCATGGGACTACCAAAGACTCCTAGAAGAAATGACACAATATGGGTCATTGTTGATCGTCTCACGAAGTCAGCACATTTTCTTGCTATAAGGGAAGATCTACCACTTGAACGTCTAGCAAGACTATATATTAATGATGTTGTGAGACTTCATGGAGTACCCATGTCGATTGTCTCGGATCATGATCCTCGTTTTACATCAAGATTCTGGAAAAGCCTTCAGAAGGCCTTGGATACTGAACTTCGTTTGAGCACTGCTTACCACCCTCAAACAGATGGACAATCGGAAAGAACTATTCAAACCTTAGAAGACATGTTGAGATCATGCTCACTTGACTTTCAAGGAATGTGGGATCAATATTTACCTCTGGTAGAATTTTCCTATAACAATAGCTTCCATTAATGTATTCAGATGGAACCATATGAAGCGTTATATGGAAAGAGATGTTGCACACCAACCTGTTGGGATGACGTTGGTGAAAGAAAACATGTAGGCCCAGAACTGGTGGAAGAAACGATGGAAAATGTGAAGGTAATCCAAAACCACATCAAAGCATCTCAAAGTAGGCAGAAGAGCTATGCTGACAATCGAAGGAAGGATTTGGAGTTTCAGACAGGAGATCATGTTTTCTCGAAGGTATCACCATGGAAGGGAGTTATACGTTTCGGTAAGAAGGGTAAATTGAGTCCCAGGTACATTGGACCCTTTGAAATTCTAGAACAAATTGGGTCTGTAGCTTACCGTTTGGCAATGCCGCCAAGTCTCTCCAAAGATCATGATGTGTTCCACGTATCACTGTTGAGAAAATTCATGCCCGACCCAATTCATGTACTCACCTATGAGGAATTAGAACTGGAACCCGATATGTCTTATTGTGAAGAGCCCGTCTGGATTATTGATACAAGAGAACAAGTGCTGAGAAATCGGACGACTCGTCTGGTAAAAGTTCTATGGAGAAACCATAAGATGGAGGAGGAAACGTGGGAAGACGAGGAACTTATGATGAAGAATCACCCGAGTCTTTTTATACAGTGATATTATATGAAATTTCGAGGACTAAATTATTTGAAGGAGGGGAGAATGTAACACCCCAAGCTTCCACGGTACACATCTCTTTGAATAATACAGTAGCGTGTGTTGTACACAGCTTCGAGTTCTAACACACGGCACAACCAATCAAAGTAGATGTTATGAATAGTAATACCTACTTTTTGAAATTTTATAAATTATATCTCTCCAAATGGACTTCTTTTTTGTATTCGGAATAACAGAGTTATCCTAAGTCGAAATTTTTGTAATTTTCTGAGAACTTCCAATTTTTTATGAATAGTGAAAAATACTTAAAAACAACTTTTTTAATCAAAATTATTTATAGTGATAAATTATAATATTGAGAGGTTTTAAAGTATAATTAGAATATATTTTTACCATTTTATCTAATGGTGTACATTATAATTAATTTCACTTTGAAATTAGACATAAACAACTGTCAATCTTTTGATATGTATTGTTTCTTAAAACACGCTATTTGTTGTGACAACGAGAATTAATTATAAAATTAATTAATGCAACTTATATGTTTGGAATTTTGTAAAATAGAAATCATTTTTGAATTTGGAATATCAATTATATCTTAGGGTGAAATTTTGGCATTGTTCTGAAAAACTTCAATTTTTGATGAATAGTGAAACCACTAAGTTGTAGTTAAATAACTGATTTTTCGTTTAAATGAAATATTACCACTTCTGTGATTTGATTTTCAAAAATCCGACATACATGGTTGTCATTAAGAAGTAAAATGTGGTTTAATAGGATTAAAATAATTTTTTGGTGAATAGTAACTTTTAAGTATAATTAATCACGATTAAAGGTAATTAGTGATATTTAAGGTAAAAATGATATTATAAAAATATAAAAATACCTTTACACTTGTCCTAACCCTATTGGATGGGTCATGGATGACCAAGAAAATCCATGGGTAAACTTGGGGACCCCATGGAGCCACTTTGGTAGGAAAATGACATAAATAACATTTATTTAAAGTTAAAATAAAAATGTCACAAACATAAGTTGTTTTACTAAAACAATTTTTAAATGGGGTTATACAAGTCATATTTTTCACTATAAGTATTCATTAGAAAGATAAAAATATTTCCTACATCATGATATTTTTTTTTAATTTTTAGACATTAAATAAAGTAAATTATTTATGACACCATGATGATGTAGCGATTACCTCATTAATTAACGATTTAAATAAAATGAAAAGATAATGTAAAATATAAGACTCAAACATGTCCAAAGCCTATTGGATGAGAATATTTCGAACCCTTATCACCTTATCCTCGAATTATAAAAGTGTGGGACCTTTAGAATTCGAAAATCAATGTATAATAAAGTAACATTTTATTACTTTCCAAGAGTGCCCCTCCTCCCCACTTATAAAAGGCCCCCACCACTACCACCTTACTCACACTTTCAAAGCCTTTTGGCTCGTTCAACCTATGCCCAAATACTCTCCCAACTTCCCTACCTTACTCCTAGAAGCCTCACATTGGGCATAATTCTTTCCAAGGAAGCCTTTGGCTCAAATCAAAAGAGTTACCCGATTTTAAGGTAATGTCTTCTCTTATGTTATTTTGTTTTATTTTGCCTATCCAACCCCCTAAACTCTTTTTATTCATTTAATTTTTAACAACACCAGTATCCTAAACATACTAGGATTTTGTTATAAGAAGTATTCGAGCTAAACTTACACACACCTACATCTAATGGTTAAAGAACATACTGTTTCTGTGGATGGCGAATTTCTGCCTCACGAAACGATGATTGTTCAACACTCATATAACACCTTCAAAAGTGGCAATTAAGATGTAACCCTATTTATAAATGATATATAATATGTTTATGTTTTACTTAAGGTTCTGTATTTTTCATTTATGGCATACCTTTATTGTTTCCATTATGGGTAAACGCGATATTTTCATTTTAGGAAGTGCGGACTACCGACCCCTCAAAGTGATTTGAATCGTTAATGCCATATGTGGGATGTATAAAGGATGGATTAAATGATATTATATATGATATTATACTGGAATTATAATATACCTTCATATAATTATGATTTCATTAAATATGAAATAGAAATGAAAGTAGCGTTCATGCGTACGTACGGCTTACCGTCTCCATGAACGGTGCATTTCATTTCTTACCTCTAAACGTTATGGAATATTATAAATGCATGTATATAATGGATATATATGAGATATATGATATCTATATCATGAATATAATTCTGGATATATTTGATATTTCACCACATGAACAACTTGTAATTATAAGAAGTTTATATTTGACTCAAGTACCTACGATCGACAAAACGACCGTTATAAACTTAAATAATTACATAATGTTCATGAAATGGTAATAAGTGATATAAAGGAATAATGAACATGAAAAAGGTTCTTAAGAAGGTATAGATTAACTCTAGAATATTATTTAGGAGATCAAAGAATGGTCGAGTGAATTCGGACACGAGGTAAGGGAATTTCTTAACCCAATTTCCATTCTTTGGGTTAATCTCCTACTTTAAAATTATGTCATGATATTATTATGTCCTATCTTGTATTTATACTTTATTTTTGTGTAAATATACTGAATACACATAATAGATATATTTTATTTAAAAATTATCTTTTTAAGGGACTTCGTCTCAATCTCCATTCATTGAGGCATATTTTGTTTTATACACAAATTTCTTTTATATGGTGTATAAACCCCTTTGACTTTTATGTTTATTCAAGAGGAATCTTTTTATACGAAGCATTTTACTAAAGGATAAAAGGAATGTTTTTCTTGTCGTACGTATATGGCGACAATGACTACTCTGCCGCCGTGACCATTATTTGAGTTTCGGCTTCCCCCTCAAGCCATTAATTTTTCTAAATGAAAAATAAAAACCAAGTTTTAACATTCATTTATTTTGGTATTGAAAATGGTTTTGATAAGGTTTTTATTATATCAATGTGTTGTATTGATATCTTGTGATTGAAATGTGGAAATTTTATGTTTCCTTTATGCATGTTTTATGTGATACGATTATGTTATGGTTTATGATATGTTTAAACCTGTTCATATGAGGAATGCATTGGACTTAATAAGTGACTGGTGGAGCCCATTACAGCTCCTCGATGCATCGGTAGGTCTCATGAGACAAACTAGTGTCTTGGCACGAGGCCTTGAAAAAAATCTTTTTTGTGGTCTTGGCACGAGGCCTTGGCTACGTGGTTATGATAGTCTGGCATTATGCATTCCATAATTATGAAAGTGGTTATTGATATTGCATGTGATTATTCCACTAGTAGAATATCCATACGAGTATGTAAATGGCATTATTTAATTTATTTTTTCCATATTATACTGAAGTTAAAGTTTAAAAAGGCTTTTGTTTTAGATATACATTGAATTAAATGTTAATGTTTATTTATGAAAGCTTCCGCAATATTTTTATCCTTACTGAGCATCTGAGCTCACCCCTTTCAATGTTTTAATATTTTCCAGGATGTGAAGAAGTATTTTATGAATGACCTGCAGGGATAGTCAGAAGAGGATATGAGTGTGGACTATAGAGACTTTGTTATTGTATATTTTCACTTTATGATGTAATGTAACATTTATGAATGTATCTAGTGTTTCCAAGGCTACTAAACTAATTGGTCTTTCTAGACTTGATCTTTTGTGATCATGCCAATGTTACGCAATAATGCACCGACTCTGGGAAACTTTGGTTGGGGCGTTACAGTTGTCGAGGAGTAAGAGAGCATGGGACCGAGCTTAGGCTTGCTATGCTACTAAGTTCCTCCTGCACTATTTTAGTTTGATATTATTTACTTGTTCCTTGTACTGTATTATTCTAGATTATAGTGTATCCTATTTTGGATGCTTTCTTAGACATAGGGACATATTGCATCATTATATATATATGATTGTTGTCATCTTTTTCTTTAGTATTGTTGTCCTTTCAGCATTGAATTGTTAGTACTTCAGCTTTCTTATGTTTATATTTTTTGCATGCATTACAATTTGACAAATGAGGGAATAGTTTCCCCACTATCAGACCTAGGCCCTCGCTGCTAGTTGGCAGCCTCTGGAATTTGGGGAAATGCACATGAGGTCATGTGACCAACTGGGTTCAGGGAAACCGTTGAGTGGCACCCGGATCTGGGACGTTACAAAGTGGGATCAATGGATTTCTTTTCTTGTTGACTTACTGTTTGGAGCCTATATCATGGGATAGGATGGAATAGGTACTTGGTAATAAGCTGTTCCTTGGAGTAGCTAATTCGTGTATAGGGAAAATCCAATTTACCTCTTATTGAATATTTTTATCTGGTTTTTCAATTTTACAGTTGATTTGATTTCACTGATGGGTGATGCAGTTGTGGTGTGCCGTTATTTTTTTTATACTTGGGTTCTATTTAGTTTCAACCCGATTAGATGAGGATATGCCCTCAAAAGCATCATTTAGGCACATGTTAGAATCACAGTCCATGCATAATTTTCATGCATTGTATGTGCATTAAAAATTGTATGTTGTGGTGATAGATGTACTTCTAGTAAACACAAGTTGTTGTGATATTTTTTTGAATAAAATACCTGCTATTTGATCGGGTATTGTTATCTAAGATTTTGTGAATGAACGCCAAACTTGGGTTCTTGAGGAGTATGGGACCTCATCAACCGGAATTTGGTGGATCATCAACTTTATTACCTTTTTATAACACGTATAAGATACCAATATTTGATTCACGGGGAGTTTGGGACCTCACGGATTGGAATTTGGCACTTAGGTGTTGGTTTTAGTGTTTTTATGGGCTCCGGAGATGTTTCTAAGGCTTATTGTCTGGAAAAACCCAGATTACACACTGTGTAGTTTTGAGTACACGCCATGTCCTCTTCTATTCTAGAAGAAATGAAATTTTTTTATTTATATGTCATGTACCATATGTACACACCGTGTAGTTTCTACCTATGTCACAGGTTGTGTAGGCAGAAACATGAGATAGTGAAACTTCGAGGGCACACGCCGTGTACCGCTTGTACACACCATGTTTTGTTGACCCTATGTCCACCGTGTTACTAACAAACACAGGTGGAGAAATCTTATCTTATACAGGCCGTGTCTAAACTGAACACATCGTGGAGTTTAACCTGGCGATCTATCCATGAAACTAACAAACACATGTTGATGTTATCTCTTCATGGACACGTCGTGTACCTGTCGGACATGCTATGTAGTCCTGATCGGAGAGAGACCATGTGGACTTGGTTGTGTGGCTGGGGAAAACAAGGTGGTGTACATACCGTGTGCTGGTGTAACACACCGTGTAGTGTCAACTGAGTAGTCGGCTGTGTTGCTAACAGCACAGGTAGTTGGAATATATGTCGTACACATCGTGTCCAGCTGGAACACGCCGTGTAGTGTGAGCTGTGTACCCTGCCATTTCATGAACAACACGGGTCGGAAAAGCTCATCTAGCACACGCTGTTTAGACCTTATACACACTGTGTAGTCTCGTTCATAATAGAGCAGTGTGGATTAGCCGTTTATAAGGACTCGGGAATGGGAATAGAATTCAAGTACATAACGTGTGTTTGGACAACACGCCCTGTGTTTGGGGTGTTACACGACCAGTTATGGAAAAGGTACACTCCCATGTGAAAGGCTTACGAGAACACGCCGTGTAGTTATTTTAAACGTCATGTAGTCATGTTTTGTCAAACATGAGTATTTTCTTTCTATTATTCCCTTTTTATGGTTCCAATTCTTAGTCCTTGATAGTATTATTATAAGTCACGTGTATGACCTTGTAGAGTAATTCCGCCGAGACGAACATGAGTTTCTCACCATGAGAGTGGAAAAAATTATAATACAGAGATGGTTGGACATGGGCTTCTGATGGATCCTCCAGCAGTGCCAGATGTGGCACCAGCCGTCATACCGGATGCAGGCGCTGATGCGCAGTTCCATGAAGGCTTCATTCTATTTATGTAAACCTTTCAGGGAGTATCGTCGGCTTCGACATCAATGGAAGAGGTGACACATATATTCCAGCAGCAGCATCCACCTATGTTTTCAAGGGATGGAGGACCATCGACTATAGAATCATGGCTGGTTTCTATGTAGACAATTTTCGAGCATCTGGAGACGCCTCCAGGGAGGAGGGTAATGCTCTCTACGTACATGATTCGTGATTCTACCAGGATATGGTGGGATGTTACCACTCATACTGAGAATCACCGAGACATGGTGTGGGAATATTGTTAGGCAGTATTCTAGGACTTTTTCATCCTGGAGACACTGAGGGAAGATCAAGCACCAGAGTTCATGAGTCTGTAGCAGGGCGCAATGTCAGTGATGGATTATTCTGTCTGCTTCACCGAGCTACAAAGTTTTGCACCTGTTCTGGTCAGTGACGAGACGTTGAGGGATATACACTTTGAGAATGGTCTTTTATACAAAATATGAGCACTGGTGAATGTTTTCAGGTTTCCTAGAGTGCATGCTATTGTCAACCAGGAACTGATTACTGAGAGGAACCTGTGGGAAGCTAGTGGTGCATGCCATGGCGGTTCAACACCAGTTTCTGGTACTATTTCTAATAGTAAGAGGAAGAGGCATATGGTTTTCTCTCACGGTGACAATACTTTATAGAATATTTCTTCATGTGGCTAGGTAATGTGATACCAGTGTGTTAAAGAGGGGTATAAGAGTCCTCAGTGTCCATGTGACATAGTGGAGTGCCGAGTTTATGGAAAGATGTCTCATCTCTAGAGTTTTTGCAGGGAGTTTCCACTAGGGACTAGTGATTGGGATTCTGTGCAGACTCCGCGTGCGGGAGTAGGTCGAAAAGATTCTCAATAGTCAAGGAATTGGAATACATTGGAACGTTTAGGTCGAGATGGTGGTCATGGTCGTGGTAGCCAGACACCAGGATCTGACATACAGTAGGGCAGGTCATCTTAGGGTAGTCAGGCAGTGTCATAGGGCCACAACACTGGCAGACATATGCAGTGCAACAGACACAACAATAGTAGGATCCTGGACCATCCACTGTCAGATGTACTATTCTAGTTTGTTCTGTTTTATCTTCCGTACTTTTCGATACGAGTTCTACACATAGCTTAATATCTGTGTCGATTGTGGAGATCCATGGGATCTATGTTTCTTCTTCTTTGGATATTATGACGCTAGACACTACGTTGGGGATTATAACAGATGGTGTGTGTCAGTGCAGGGAGTGCCCCTTAGAGGATGGTGGGTCTCACTTTCTCTGGGACCTCAATGTCTTAGAAATGATGATCTATGAAGTCATTCTTAGGATGGACTGGTTGGTACCCTTTAGATCCTTTGTAGATTCCTACAATCCGAGGGTGAGTTTCACATCACCAGAGGGTGGAGAGTTTCTATACAAGGAAGAATGGGATGTCCAGGTGAGCTGAGTTAGACCCGAGTATCATGGGCGAGGTGGAGTGACAACCCAGACTGCGAGTTCATATCTGGATTACTTGGGAACTTGTCAGAAGGGTTTCCCTCCAGTGGTTGATCATTTTATGGATGTCTACCTAGATGAATTTTCAGGTCTACCTCTAAAACAATAGGTTTCTTTCTCTATTGAGATTGTTCCAACAGTGGCACTGGTATCCATTCCTCCTTAAAGGATGGCTAAAAAAGAGTTTATGGAGCTCAAAAAATTGTTAGAGGAGTTTCAATCAAAGGGATTCATCCGACCCACTATTTCTCCTTGGGGTTCATATGTCCTATTTGCGAAGAAGCCGGATGGTACCGTCAGACTCTATGTGGATTATCAGATGTTGAACCAGTTGACGGTTAAGAACCAATATCCCTTACCGAGGATTCATGATCTTTTTTATCAACTTCAAGGAGGATGAGTGTTCTTAAAGATTGACTTGAGATCCAGATATCATCAATTGCGTGTTAGACAATAGGAAATACCTCTTACAGCCTTTCAGAGTAGATATGGTCTATACAAGTACACAGTTATGTCGTTCGGACCCACGAACACACCAAGAGTTTTCATGCATCTAAAAAATTGTCTGTTCCATCCATATTATGATTCTTTTGTGGTAGTCTTTGTGGACGATATTTTGGTGTACTCTCACACTCGACACGACCATGCTACCAATCTTGAGATCGTACTGAGTACACTAAGAGAGAATCGGCTATATGCTAAGCTATCAAAGTTCCACTTTTGGATGTACCAGATAAACTTCCTTGGTCATATTATCTCAGAGGTGGGAGTTTCTATAAACCGAGAGAAAGTGGGAGTAGTAGTTTCCTAGGAGTAGCCTAAGAATGTGTTTGAAATACAGAGTTTCCTGGGGTAGGTTGGTTACCACAGGAACATTATATAGGAATTCTCCCACATAGCAGCACCTTTGACGGGATTGACTAAGAAGGGTGTGATGCTCGTTTGGTCAGAAGATTGAGTGATACCCTCTCAAGAGCTAATGGGAATGTTGAGATCAACACCAGTTCAGATACTTCCAGGGCAAGGGAAGATCTATAAAGTTTTATGTGGTGCATCAAGTATTGGGCTTGGAGTAGTGTTGATGTCGGGTGATAGAGTTATTGCATACGAGTCTCAGCATTTGAAGCCACATGAGAGGAATTACCTGACACATGATCTTGAGTGGGTTGTAGTTGTTCATGTGTTACGCTATTGGAGAAATTATATCTTGGGAGATAACATTATTGTGTTTACGGACCACAAAAGTCTTAAATACATATTTACCCAGTGTTACGTGAATTTGAGATAGTGAAGGTGGGTTGAATACCTTCAGTCCTTCGACTTTGAGATTTACTATACTCCTGGTAATGTTAACGTAGTAGCTCATGCACTGCGTAGGAGGACTCTGATACATGCAGTGCAAGAGGCCAGTGGTGAGTGGTGGCTCATGGCTTTGTTTTTAAAGATTCATTTAGAGGTGCACGACATTCAGGAGAAAACCTATATTTCTTCCTTAGATATGACTTCTACCCTCCTAGATAGAGTGAGTATGAGACAAATATCAGATTCGAAAGGCCTAGTTCTACGAGAGTCAATGGAAAGTGAGAACCCTCCTCCTAGTTGGACGATAGGTGAGGATGAGGTACTACATATCCATGGACAAGTGTGGGTTCTAGGGGATATACGTGGGGAGTTGATGCGGTAGTTTCATGCTTTAGCTTGGGCGGTGCATCTTAGGGTTACCAAAATATACCGTGACTTGAGACGTCATTATTGGTGGCTGGGTATGAAAAGGGAGGTAGCTAGTTTTGTTACGAGATTTTCCACCTATCTGCAGGTGAAGGCAGAGCATCAGAGGCCAGTCAGACTGTTTCAATAGTTACCCATTCCAGAGTAAAAATTCGATGATGTTGCGATGGAGTTCATGATAGGGTTGTCGAGGTCACCTCGAGGCAATGCTGTCGTATGGGTTATTGTGGACAGACTTATGAAAGTAACTCACTTTTATCTGATCAAGGAGACTTTCTGTGTTGACGAACCTGGAAAGTTGTATATCTGAGATGTAGTACATCTTCATGGGGTCCCTCTTTCTATCGTTTTAGATAGGGATACTCATTTTATGTCTCAATTATGGCAGAGTTTTCAGAGGGCATTGGTTACACAGGTGCTTCTGAGCATAGCTTACAACCCTCAAACCGATGGCCAGTTAGAGCTTATGATAGAGCTGCGAGAGGACATGTTGCATGCATGCATCCTAGAATTTGGGAGATCATGGGATAAGAACATAACCCTGGTAGAGTTTTCCTACAATAATAGTTTTCAGGATACTATTGAGATGGAACCTTATGAGGAATTAAATGGTAGGCCTTGTCGATCAGCTTTGTGCTGGTTGGAGGCAGGTGAGGCATCTTTACCAGGACCACATCTCGTGTAGAAGACTTCAAAGTAGGTCCTGTTGATTCAGAAGCGGATGGCTACGACACAGTCTCATCAGAAATCATATGTTGATCGCTGTAGATGTCCCATGGAGTTCGTGGTTAGGGATCAGGTTTTCATGCATGTTTCACCGAGGTTGGGACACCGATGTATCTAGAGACAGGTTAAACATTCACCGAGGTATGTTGGGCCGTTTGAGATTCTGGAGAGAGTTGGGCCGATTTACTATCAGTTTCACTTACTACAGAGGTATCAGGCCATGCATGACGTCTTCAATATATCTCAGTTGTGCTGTTATCACTCAGACCCAACTCAAATTTTTCAGCCTGAGGATGTTGAACTTCAGGTTGATGTGTACTTTTAGAAGCATCTGATTCATATTGTTGATATGAGCATGAAGGTTCTCTGAGGCTGGTAATTTCTTCTCGTATGGTTTCTATGATAGTATGGCCGATTGTAGGATGAAACCTGGGAGCGGCGAAGTGACGTACATGCTCAATGTCCAGAGTTTTTCTCTACTTTATCTTCACCACCCTTAGAAGGGTAATTCTGGGACAAATTGTTTTAAGGGGGATATTGGTACGAACCTGGTTCTTTTTCTTGAGGCACAAGTTTCTTCATTCCTTTTTCCTTATGTGTTTTTTATAAAATAAGGAAAATGGGGAAAAATCCAAAAATTTGTGGGTACACACCATTTACTTTTCCACATGTCGTGTACTTTGTCCATGTAGGATGAGTATACATGGGGTGTAGGCATGTCGACGATGAAGGTTGTAAAAACTCACTACATGCCATGTACTTTTTATATACACATCGTGTAATCAGTCTGCATGTGAATAGTAAGATGGTGGGAGAAGCCTCCAATGGAATGGTAGTTCATGCTGTGTACTGAGAAATCCACACTGTGTAATCAAGTCGATAAATGAACAGTGTGATGGTGAAAAGTAGCCGCCAGAGGAACAGTTTAAAAATTGGAAATACATGCCTTGTACTTGACTGTACATGCCGTGTAGTTGTGTTTTTTTGTTATAACCTGGAAGTAGCCTCCCTTTTCAACCGAGGAAGCATATAACATTGGGAATCCATGAGAGAGATGAGTGAACCTAGGAAGAGCTCCTAACCGAACACTGGGACTCCAATTACAACGCAGACGGTCACGTTTGGACCGCGTGAGTAACCCTTCCCTCTCCTTGTGTGTTTCTTTCCAATTATTTCCCGAGGGGATGTTATTTCTGTTTTAATTGGTGAACATTAATCCCAGATCTATGTCGTTCACGGATTATTCAAAAGGTGTCATTCCCGTATATTGATCAATGAAGATCGAGGAAGGTGGTTTGGTGTTTATTTCCAACTACTGAGTTGTTTTTGTGTACCTTTGTGATAATCTCCCATGTTTGGGGTGTCGTATGGATGATACCTTAACTGATAATATATCTATAATTGCCTAGATAATCTATTGATAAATATAAACTACTCTTTGGGATTATTGATGGGATCTAGGACCACCCCATGGGTGCATTTCCCTTGTTTAGCCGTTCGGCTAGGATACCTGTGGGTATGCCGTGATTATAGAATTCTATGAGTTTTCTTGAGAGAAAATGTATATAGATTGCATTCTTATGTGTTGGGCTTGTCCTGGTTACTTTCTTATCCTGAGGGCAGTTTTTTTCTTTTCCTAAGGGATATGTTTCATTTAGCCTGAGGGAAACTATTCTCATGCTTGTGGGCAGTAGCTTCTTTGCCTATGGGTGACACCTCGTACGCCTGAGGGAAATGTTCATTATACCTTAGGGAAATCACCTTGAGGTTTCGATTCTGATTACTTGAGCGTAAGGATTTGCATTTCTGTTAACAACGTTTACATTGTATATTCACTGTGGTGATTTATTATGTTGTACCTTCCAAGATAAAGAACAAACTTGGAATTCATAAATAATTAATAAAATGAAAACGTAACTAGTATAAATAGTTACTTTTGAGTACATCCTAGTTTACTGCATTTTATTATTGCACACTGTTGTCGCACATTTTCATCGACAGTTGGGCACAGGCCTTTGGTAGTCTCCTACTGGGATTTATTTCTCACACCCAGTTTAGGTTATGTCATTGGCCCAAACAGATTATATTTTTGCAGGTATTGATAAGGGAAAGAGTCCCTATACAGGTACTGGATTGTTGACAAGGAGTGGGATATCATGGGACCGAGCATAGGATTGCAATGCTGCTGAGTTCTTGCTGCACTATTTTAGTTTTCTATGTTGTACATGTAACTTGTATTGTATTATTATAGATTGCGTTGTATCTTGTTTTGGATACTTTCCTAGACTTTGGGAAATATTACATCATTATATATATGTATGGTTGTTGTCATCTTTTGCATCATTACTATTGTCATTTCAACTTTTAATTGTTACAACTTCTACTTTTGTAAGTTTATATTTTTCCACTGCGTTACACTTTGACAAATGAGGGCATTGTTTTCCCTCTCTCAGTGTTAGGACCTTGCTACTAGTCGAAAGCCTCTGGAATTTTGGTAATTCCACTTGAGGTTATGTAACCAACTAGGTTTGAGGCAACCATTGAGTGGCACCTAGATCTGGGACGTTACACATTTTCTGCAAGAAGAATTTTATATTAAATATCCATGATTCAACAAGTCGGATGAACATGCAAGCCTCTCTTATTATCCAAACACCGATATTTAAACATCTTTCTGTAATTCTATCGAAGACTACACAACTCAATAATTTTATCCAGAATTCAATAAAAGTCTACTTTAGTTTCTCTATAATTTTATCTTCTCCAGAAAACTCCACTATTCATTGTTTTTTATTCCCCATATGCATAGGTATGAAATCTAAAACCATTCACCATAGATGAATTATTAGATTTAACCATTTTGGATAGTGGGCTACTCAATATACATAATCTCTTATCAATTTTATTAGAATGTTGAGACACCGGAAATTTTTTTAAAAAATTATCAATATAAAAAATAATAAACGGAATTGATATTAAACCATCAATAATTTATGTTACCAATTTTTTAAAACATTGGGGAAAAAATTTGTATGTGTTCTTCAAGAGAAGCTGCTGTAATTTAGGGAAGTTGTTTCTTGATATGATTATCATATAACCTACAAATGAAATAAGATGACATAATCTAACATAAATTATAGAATAAGTGATATAAGAACTCATAGTATAAATGATGTCATTTTTTCAATGTTGAGCAGAACATATATATGAGCTTTGTGATGTTCATCATCTGAAATCCATCATTCACGAACTCCACCGAATCCAAGATTTGGATGATTAAAAACTGATAATTGATTTTCTATTTCATCATTAACATTCCCCTCGTTTCATCCTATGTGATTTTTATGAAGGGATATTCAGATTCAAAATAATGAGAGAAGAAAAATGCAATTTTTTCTTGCAAATAATCTTCAGCAACAGAGTTTTCAATTGATGCTTTGTTGCATACTTTTTTCTTCTATTTCTGCAGGAATCTCTCGAATGAGTACATCCATGAAAACTATGCTGGACCTCCACATTTAGCTTCATGTGGAAAATGTAATATCAGATGTTCCACTGAGTCCATAAAAGTCGGCAGATAGAATTTTTCCAGTTTACATATAATTACAGTATCATCTTCTTCCAGTTTTCTAATTACATCATGGTCTATTGTTGCTACACAAATGTCTCAAAAATATATGATATGTTTGTTATCAAATCCAAAATCATAGAATTAATCAAACCTCTTAATCCAATCGGCATATGTCTTTCCATTATAACATGACAATCACGACCTTTTAATCTGGTAATATAACCATTTTTAACACATCTTCCCAAATTGGAAGCATAACCATCTAGAACTCTCAAATATGCAATCCACTGAAAAAATAATATGTGACTCTCTTTTGAAAATTTATAAGATTCTTTTGTCTTCATTATCCTCTATGATCGAACTTTTACAAATAGTTCTAGTTCAGGCCGCCTCCAAATTTGGGCATGATCTAATCGTTCCTTTACAGTATATTTGGCCTCACCTAGTGTATCCAAAACTGTATGAAATAAATAATCAAGATAGTTCTTCTCAATATGCATTACATCCAACATGTGGTAGACCAACAAATCAGACCAATATGGAAGATCACAAAAAATGCTTCATTTTATCCAATTATGTTTTTTTCTCAAAGCCATGAATTTTCTATTTGTTTACTATTAGACCAAATGAGATGGGTGGTAATTAAAATATTACTGATTTTAACTCTACACCAGAGAACATTTTTGGAGGTTCTTCTATTTCAACTGTACCTTTTCCGAAATGATATTTTTTCCTCCGAAAAGGATGATCGATTGGAAGAAATCTGCGATGATAGTCAAAATTACAAGTTTTTTTCCATTGACGAGCATAAAGGCTTTGTTGTCTTTCATAAAGTGACAACATGATTTCAGACCATGTGTACTCCATCTAGATTAGATTCCATATGAATAAAAGTCACTAATCATCCATATCAATGTAGCTTTTAATATGAAATTTCATTTCACTGTAACATCATAGGTACTAACATCATCCATCTACAATGCATTTTACTTTTCAAAAAATGGTTTCAAATAAAAATAAATATTATTCTGTGGATATGCTATGATTAATAAGGTCATAAATATATAGGTCTCCTTCATCAATATACATGGAGGTAAATTTTATGGAGTTATAATGACATGGAAACATGAATACTGACTACCATAAGAACCGAACAGACAAAAACCATCAGTAGAAAGACCCAATTGCACATTTTGGGGTTCTAAATCAACATATGGATGTAGACGGTCAAAATGTTTCCATGAATCACCATCAGATGGACGATTCAAGATTTTATCAGTTCAAAACATGGTTTTATTCCATGACATCATTGACGTTGTGTTCAGAGATAGAAATAAATGCCGCAAATAGGGTTTAAGGGGTACAAATCTCAACTTTTTTAATAGAATCGATACAGACTTCACTATTTGAGCATCTTTACACATCAATTGTCCACATGTGGGACAACTATACAATGAATCATTTTCATAGGAATATAAGATGCAATAATTTGGAGAAGCATGAATCTTCCAATAACTAAGGCCCCGATTATGAACCTACCTCTTGCTCACATATTAATTTGTATGAAATATATTTCTTTTAGGTAACAGTGTATTAACCAAAGAAAATATCTGATAAAAATTTTTGTTTGACAATGTATTATCTGATTTAATTGCCATAAATTTTTCAACTTCTTCTAATTTTCTTATCTTGCAACTAGGATATAGTACTTCCTCATAAGACCTCAATAACACATAAAATTCAGATGGTGCTAACTCATGAGTTAAATCAATATCATCTTGAGTTTCAGATTGATGAATATATGGACCTGTAACATCATGTACTAAATTTTGAAAATGTGATGGACCTAGAATTAAGATATTAGTATCTTTCCTGGAACTATGTTCCCCATGTTGAAACAAAATAACATATTCTGGTTGAAAATCAAACCGCAAGTGATGTCCCCCAACCGTGTTAAATGTGTTAAATGCTCTCAGAGCGCATTTTTTAAAAGGTCTCTTTATTGTGCCCTCTAAAACATATTCTGATTTTGATTATGAAAATGATAATAAAGCTTCAACACCATCAAAATATATAAGATTTAAACTAGAACCATTTGGATTTCTATGCTGATTTATCCAAGCTCGATCATATAATAATGACTGTTGTCGACTTCTTGGATCAATATTTTTCTACAAAATATAAAATCATTACTTTTTATTGAATAATTTGAAATTATAAAAACACTATCTGAAAAAAGGATAAATAATTATAACTACTTATTAATAATTACCACTACTTTCAAGTGACACAATTTCCATTGGATTGACAACTACTCTTTTGTCCGACAACTCATTAACTTGCAACTTTCTCACAGTGAAATCACAATGAAGAATCTTCTCAAAGGTCAACATATTCATTTTCATGTATACATGAATGATTTTTCATTCCTCCGAGAAGATGCTTCATTGTAATTTTGGTGTGAGAAAGTTGCATGTAAATGAGCCGTCAAAAAAAGAGCCCCCTTTTCGTCGATGAATCATCTTCATGAAACACTCACCACCTGAAAACATTTTGAAAAATGTGGTCTTGTGAATGCATATTCAAACTCGTTCATTCAAGGTTGGATATGCATACGTAGGAGCATACTTTCCATAATGTTTTTAGTTGGTAAAAGTGGAAAGGATAAGAGTTATCGAGCAAAAGGAGGGGCCATCAATTCACTGGAAATTATGCCAAGTTATTCCATGTAATTTCAATTTATTACAACTGATTTTATTATTAATTGTTCCTATTTCTTACTAATTGTTACTAAATATTAAAATTTATTACTAATTGTTACAATTTATTACTAACTGTTACAATTTATTACTAATTATTACTGTTTATTTCTAATTGTTACAATTTATTACTAATTGTTACAATTTATTACTAATTGTTACAATTTATTACTAACTATTACTAATTGATATAAATTATTACTAATTGATACTAATTGTTACAATTTCTTACTAATTGTTTCAAATTTTTACAACATCTTACAAATTATTATTTTTTGACCAGATTGTTTTAACTATTTATTCCAAATTCTTCATAATTATTCTTAATTATTCGTTATAATTCCTAATTATTCCTAATTGTTTCGAATTATTACTAATTATTCTGAATAATTCCTAATTATTCCTAATTATTCCCAATTATTCCTAATTATTCCTAATTATTCCTAATTATTCCTAATTATTCTTTATTATTCGTAATTATTCGTACGTATTCATAATTATTCATAATTATTCATAATTATTCGTAATTATACGTAATTATTATTATTTATTCAAAATTATTATTAATTATTTGTAATTATTCTAAATTATTCGTAATTATTCGTAATATTTGTAATTATTACTATTTATTACTATTTATTACAAATTAATACTATTTATTACAAATTATTTCAAATTATTACAAATCATTACAAATTATTACGAAGTATTACAAAGTATTACAAATTATTACTCGTAATTGTTCGTAATTATTCGTAATTATTCGTAATTATTACTATTTATTACTATTTATTACTATTTATAACTGTTTATTACTATTTATTACTATTTATTACTATTTATTACTATTTATTACAAATTATTACTATTTATTACATATTATTACAATTTAGTACAAATTATTACTATTTATTACAAATTATTACAAATTAATACAAATTATTCTTATTTATTCCTAATTATTCCTAATTATTCTTAATTATTCCTAATTATTCCTAATTATTCCAAATTATATCTAATGTTCCTAATTATTCCAAATTATTCCTAATTATTCCAAATTATTCCAAATTATTAATAATTATTCCTATTTATTACTAATTGTTCCTAATTATTACTAATTATTCCTAATTATTAACAATTATTTATAATTATTACTAATTATTCCTAATTATAACTAATTATTCCTAACTATTAATAATTATTCATCATTATTACTAATTGTGGCTAATGATTACTAATTATTCCTAACTATTACAAAATATTTATATTTATTACTAATTGTTCCTATTTATTCCTAATTATTCATATTTATTATTAATTATTCTTAATTATTTCCAGATTATTCCTATTTAAAATAATTATTCCTAATTATTACTAATTATTCCTAATTATTACAAGTTATTCCTAACTATTACAAGTTATTTTTAATTATTAATAATTATTCCTAATTATTAATAATTATTCCTAATTATTACTAATTATTCTTATTTGTTACAAATTATTCGTACTTATTACAAATTATTCTTTCTTATTACTAATTATTCATATTTATTACTTATTATTCATATTTATTACTAATTATTCATATTTATTAATAATTATTCCTATTTATTACTAATTATTCATAATTTTTTTACTAATTATTCATATTTATTTCTAATTACCAGTAATTATTACTAATTACCCATAATTATTTCTAATTAAAAATAACTATTACTAGTTTGCATTAATTGCTATTAATAACTACAATTTACAACTATTAATTACTAATAACAAGTAATTATTTATATATAATAATAATTTTCTTTAAAAATTATTAATAATTACTAATAATTAAGAATAAGTACTAATAATTTCAATTTATATTACAAATAAATACTGATAAAAAACAATTTAAATCTAATTTAATTACAACTAATCGACAATAATTAAAACTAACATAAAAAATTGAAAAAAATAATAATTAAATTAAATATAAATACCTTTAAACTTGATATGCAACTGATGTAAACGACTTCACAACTTCTTCATAAAAGAAAAACTAATTTAGTGAAATTTTCACCCTAAAATTAGAGTTTAGAGAGAGAGGAAATAAGAATTCAGGGGAATATGAAGAAAAATGAAGGGAGTTATATATAGGTTAGATTAGTTGTGAAGGGTCTTTTTGCGACGGTATTCCCGTCTCCAAAGGTCCTTTTTGTGATGGGGCCCGTCGCAAATTCCTTTGACCGCATAAATTGCATTCAGCAGTTAAAAGGGTATTTGCGACGGGACCCCTCGCAAAAAGTGGCCAACCGACACACTTTTTGCGACAGGACCACATTCCGTCGCTAAAACCCTTTTACCGCCGCTGATATTTGTGATGGGACCTGTCGCAAATACCCTCCGACCAACACACTATTTGAGATTGGGGAATCCCCCTGTCGCAAATATCCTTCCCGAACTTTAGCGTGCAACTGGTGCCAAACCGCGCATTACCTTTTGCGACGGGACCCCAAATCTCGTCACAAATAAACCCCAAGATGGTCTATTTGTGAAGAGAATTAATCCCGTCGCAAAAATCCCGTCACAAAATCCTTTTTTCCCATAGTCCTCTATTCATGCTTTCTGTAATTTCAATATCAATGGCGATGATGATGATTTTTTTTAACATCAAACCTTTATGCCAGATGACCATAATTAAAATAAAAAGAATGGAGGTGCGCAAATGTTTCTAATTATGCTAATGGGACAAATGAGCATATATTGATTTTCACTATGGTTATATAGATAAACCCCACAAATATTGAATCTTTTGGATTTTTATTTCTCAATATTTCCTAAACCATAACAAATATAGGTTTAGTGAGCCGAGACATGACTTATGTCGAGGGTTCCCTTTACGGGTTTTCAATTTGGTGAGTACCATGTCTCTTGTTATTGGATGTTTAGAGTCATGCGTGTCGGACTAATAAGGGTTGTGTTTATGGTCGAATAGCTTTGACCATAAAATTTGAAATTTGATCGCAAACAAGGTTCAGTAGCTATGAATTGCTACCATATTTTTTAGATACCACCAAGGGGAATTTTGAGTCATGATTTTTATGGTCACCAAATCTAAAACGTGTATTAACATAGAGGAGGTATTTTATAAGATTAAAGTTACCATTATTTGACAAACCTGTTATAGGGGTTGAATTATGCAGGGCCAACTATGGAATATGTCACATAGCCAAATAGTGGCATCTTTTGACTGAAAACCACTTCTAAACAAATTTGGTGTTTAAGGATTGGTTGAAATTTGTTAGAAAGGGGGATTCCTGATATCATTATATGTAGTTTAAAATACACGTAATTATGACATTATACTTTTCTGTTTTTAGTCATGCATTGAGGACATTATACTATGCATTTTTTGGTCAGGTAGTGAGGACATTATACTTTGCAGTTTAGCATAATGCAATAAGGACATTATATTGTGCAGTTTCATGTCAGGCAGTGAGGACATTATATTGTGTAGATTCAAGTCTTGCAATAAGGATATCAGGTGGAATTAATTTAATTTTGTTAGCTCTAACTAAAGATTTAAGAGTCTCTAATTCCTTGATAATGTTTATGGAAACATACCACCATGTTCAAGTATGGAATGAAAGAATTCTAAATTTAGATTTGGGAATTTCTGGATCTGGTGAATTATATGGGAAATGGGCTAAAGTTATTATAGGAAGTCTTCTCCAAGAATGAAGTTACCATTATTTTACGAACCCATCATGGGGGCCATATTATGCAGGGTTCACTAGGGCATATGATACACATTCATATATTGTCATCTTTTGACTAACAGACCTGTTATGTAGGAAAATTTTATACAAGGCCACTGGGGGCATGTAGTACATTGTCAGACAAAAGAGATCATAAAAATTTGTCATTACATTGTTAAAATAAAAAGAATGTTTACAGAGATTCATATTTCACACAACAAAGAGTTCAGTTTTAGTAGAAAGGTCCCTGAATAGAGAAAGAATATTTCCAATCATGATTTTTAGAGAAAAGGAAAAATTGGTTCTCTATGAAGGTCTATCCCAAATGTAAAAAGAGGTGGTTGTAGTTTTACGTAATGAGACAAGGACCAAAATATAATTGAAACTATAGATGATATGTAGTAAAATTATCCAAGGTTATTTCAATATTATTTGAACACATAGAGAGGGAAATGTGTAAACTATGGTCTTGGATAATTTCAGATCAAGAGAAAGTTAATAGGAAAAATATACATGGATGACCGCTTTAAGATATGGATTCTTATATATTTTCATCAATATTTGAGGGGGGAAGAAGATGATTTTACCAGGAAATGAAGTTACCAATATTTTACAAACCTATTATGGGGGATGTATTAAATAGGGCCAACTAGAGTATATGCTACTTAACCAAACATTGGTATCTTTTGACTGAAAGGACTGGTATGTTGGCAACATATGCAAGGCAACCTAGAGGCATGAACTGCATAGTTAAGCAAAAGAGTTCTTAGATTTAAAAAACACTACCACCAAAAACCTTAAGAATGATTATGAATATTTGAAAATATTCAAGATAAAGTGCGTGAATACAAAAGGGGGAACACTCAGCGCATAGGTGAAATATATGAATCAATATTGGATATGAGTTTGGATTTCATTACATCGAGATGATTCATTTGTAAAATGGGAATAACTCTTGTTTCTTTGATGGGCTCTCTAAGGAGAGGACCCAAATGAAGACTACTACATAGATTATTATTTATATGTTGAAGAGATATTCAAATTTATCATCTTGCTGAGGCTAGGAGATAAGTCCTAGTTTTCACTACTTATCTCAATGGGATTAGAATGAAGACATATGTAGTTCTTTGGGAGATTTTCATTTTAATTCTATTCAGCAAGGACATTTTGTTATTCAGTTTAGAGTCATGCATTGAGGACATGAAGTGATTTCAACATGAAAAAGTAATATTGTTCATGGACCAACTAATTTAACTTGTGTGTCACTGTGTATATCGTATGGATGAGAATCAAGCCACGCATAGTTCTTTGAACATTCCCTTTGCAGGTTTGATTCATACACACAAGAAATAAGGGGGGGTTGTGGTGGCTGGGCCCAATATTAGAGATATATGTGTCTCTACGTATCCCATTGAAAATGAAAATCAAGCCAAACATAGTTCTTGAAATTATCATTTCCCAAACCAATTGAGTTTGATGTGACAAACGAGGGATTTTAACACATTCAGGAAGAATTGTTAAACTTAAGACACAAAATGGTATGAAGATAAAACCATGTATCCTGAAAGAGTACTCTATATAGATCTTGTTTATATACATAAGGATAAAAGGGAAATAAATTTTTTTGTGATTACGGTTGAGCCCATGATTATAGATCTAGGCATCCCTACGTTTCACATTGAAATGAGAATCAAGCCACACGTAGTTCTTGAATTGAGGTCTTTATGCAGATATGATTCAAACATTGGGAGATATGGAACTCATCTGTGACTAAAGAGTATCAATGATCTATTTGATGCATGTGCAAAGAAGATACTGATTTTTATAAAGAACCAAAAGGAATACCCATTTATGGTATCTTATGGGACTTAATAATGTTAAATGAAGAATACATTAATCTTACAGTTTAATATCATGCATCAAGGAAAAATGGTGTCATGTAGTTTAATGTCATGCGACATGGACAAAGATTTAATGCATTTTAACGTTGTTCAACATGGACACGTATGGTTGTTATACAGTTTAATGTCTTACAACTATGATGAGCAGTTTAGAGTCATTCATCAAGGACATTTGATGTTGTGCATTTTAACATCGTGCGATAATAACAAAGATGCTATGCATTTTAACGTCATGAAGCATGGATGCATATGGTTGTCATTCAGTTTCTTACCTTGAAACATAGACTTTGTGTTGTGTAGTTTAGAGTCATGGAGTGAGGAAATTATCATGTGTAATTAAACAAAGTAATTTTTCCGGAATCTTTCATTGTTTAGACATTTAATAAGTTCTCCATCAACTGATATTAGGGAATAAGATCAATTTAAGTAGACCTTATGTAAGGAATAAGGTCCTTCCCACTTTGGCTAAAATTTTAGAGTTTTCTTTCCTGGTATCATCGATGTCCTGAGGTCTAATACCAATTATCCTTAAAGAAATGAGCAGAGGTGAAATTTCTTCATAAAAACTCATACTATTCCATTATGATAGACTTCCAAATGATGAAAATTATACAATCTATTTTCATCTAACATTACCATCATATATAATCACTTATAAGACTGTTCATATGTAGATAAATAATCACAGATTGCAACTTGGAGTGAAGGAAATTGGATTTCAATTGGAAAAACTGCTTCTGTTCTATATACTGATGAATAAGGGGGTGACTGAGTGGTTGTACGGGTAGTAGTTGGATAATATCCTAAAGCATGAAAAAATTTACCAGGCCAATATTTCTTATCTTTATCCACCATTTCTTGGAGTATATTTGATAGGGTCTTATTAAAAACCCCTATCTTTCCATTTGATGCTGCATAATAGTGAGATTAATGGTTGGATTTGATATTGTTCTCCAAAATAACTTCTTTACCTCAATAGAACATGAATTTTTGTTGTTATCCATAAATATAGTATGAGGGACACAAAATATTGTAATGATATTAGCGTTGAGAAAGATAACAATGATTACGGCTCCAAATTCATTGAGATGTATTGCCTCTACCCATTTGGAGAATAAATCTATATCAATAAGAATGTACTTGAACTGCTTAGCCGTAGATGAAGGATAGGGTACTACACATCCATTCCCTATGTATCAAATGGCCATGAGTCGTTAGCTGTCTGTAGATACTCTAGGAGTTGATGAATGAAGTTTGAATGCACCAGGCAAGGATGACACATTTTTGTTAAATCTATTCAATACTGTGTTTTTGAAGTCTAGAAGCATCCAATAGATTAGATTTAATCTAAAATCCTATGTGTAGACTGGTGAGAACCACAACCTCTTTCATGTACTTCTTTAATGATAGCTGCAGATTCTTCTCCATCAATACATCTGAAGGGGAGTCCATCGACGACTCATTTTTAGAGGATCTTCTGGAGATCTAGGCTATCATAAATAAGTAAATTGGTCACTCTTCATAAGATATGTTCTTTCTCACCTCAATCTTGTGTATGTACTCTATTTTGAAGGTATTCCATGATAATATTCATCTATTAGATAGTATGACCATATGGTTCGGAAATAGGGAAATATTCATTAATTACATCTATTATAGTTGGAAGAAATTGTAAAACCACATGAAAATGGGAAAAAATGATGATTGTATAATCCCCATTTGAATCTTCCAAGGTTGTCTCTATAATAGAAAATGCATCAGCTTGAGAATTCTTTGATTGTGGGACATAAGGCAATGTTATAACTGAAGTAAATTCAGCCATTAACCCTCTAACACAATCACAAAAAGGGATTAACTCTTCTTTTATAATATAATAATCCTTGTTGATCGTTTTTATTACCGATTCTATATCACATTTCACATTCAGGTCGTTCACTTGTACCTATAGTTCCAATTCTTGGCATGTAATGAGAGCTTCATATTCTGCCTCATTGTTAGTACCGCCATCATTTAACAAAAAAGAATACAGAAGTATTATCTTTTATAGGTATATAAGTACAATTCCTAACCCATTATTATTGAGTTTATGGTTTTCCATTGTCTTCCCTATTGGACTTATAGAATCACCATCAAGGTACATTTCCCATGTCTGCGGATTATCATGAATAGAGATGATTTCTTCACTGGAAAGTTCAATATTCAAAGATGTATCTTCTACCGATGGGTGTTCATCAAGGAATTTTACCAAGTCATGGTTTTTTATTGATTTTTAAGGCACAAACTGTACATCGAACTATTTCAAAATAGCTGCTCACCGTGCCAAATGTTCTACAAGCATAGGAAGACTAAGGATAAATTTGAGTAGGTTATTGCGAGATACCAAGTGGACCTCGTGATGTTAAATGTATAGCCAAACATCTAAAATGAAAAGATTAATGCCAGGAATCACTTCTCGATAATTGAATATCGAGTCTCTATGTCAATAATAGTTCAACTGGGATAGAAAAAGCTATTTTTATTCCAAGCATCATTTTTTGTGCAATGAAGGAACTCAATGATCACTCTAAGGTTGTCACATAGAGAATAAGTGTCTTTCCTTCTATATGTTGAATTAATACTAGTGTAATAAATTGATATTTCTTGGGGGTATCAAATTCCTCTTAGTATTCATCGTTCCATTGATATGTAACTCCCTTCTTCATCAATCTGGTGAAGGGTAAAAACTTTTCATCCAAATTAGTGATAAAGTTCTAAATATAGGCCAATTTTCCTTGATGTTCTCTTAATTCCTTTAAATTTTAAGTTTGTGGCATTCCAAGGATTTCTTTTGTCTTCTTAGGATCAACTTTGATGCCAAAATGGTGTACAATGAAGCCAAGAAATTTTCCCAATGTAACCATGAAATCCCAATTCAATGGATTTATATTCAAATTATGTGTTTGATGATTACTGAATATGGTCACCATATTAGTTACGTGATCAGAATGGTGTATGGATTTAACCACTAAATCATCTACATAACATTTGACAAAATTTACTAGGAAGGGTATGAAGATATGGTTCAAGGAATGTTGATATGTTGCACCTATATTATTTAATACAAATGGTATTACCTGATACCAAAACACACCTTGAGGGGCTATGAAGGTTTTAGACTCCTCATCCTCTGGGGACATTCGGATTTGATTATACCCAGAGTATCCATCTATGAATGAGAGAGCTTCATAGCTAGCTATTTCAACAATCAAATTCTATGTGATCAGAACTGGAATGATTTCTTTGAGAAAATATCAATTAAGTTCTCTAAAATCAATGAAAACTCTGATTTTCCAATTCATTTATTTCACTGAGACAATTTTAACAGTCTATTTGGGATATTTCACCTCCTTGAAAAAGTTTTGTTTGATGATCTTTTTTTACATCAACTTGAATTATAGAGGCATTATTTAGGTGTGTTCTTCTTGCTACTTTCTTAAAACATTGATTCTCTTTTGGGAAACCCAAATAAAGTGTGGCCACATCAGGATTAGGGCTTGTAATTTCTGTATAGTTCCAAGAAAATATATCTCGATTTTTTTTTCAGAAATGAAGTGTACATACCTTTCTCTTCAGATTTCATGGTTTCACTAATTAATGTGGGGTGTGGATATTCTTTTGTACCCAGATTTATTTCACAAAGATTATCCATAGTGGTGGAGATTCCTTCCTCCAAAGCTGGAGTGGAATCCAGTAGATCATTTAATTCATCTTAATTACATGTCACTTCTTCTTTTTCTAGTTGCAACGTAATTGATGAAATTTTTTTTTCGGATTTGGGGGAGGAGACAGTTTTTGAACATCTTGAAGAAGAGGGAAAAATTTCTGACCCATCTGATGTGGAATGGTCTTCTTGAATCATTAAAGATAATATGATGGGTTGGGATTTAACAATATTGTCTTGAATTATTACTGTGCCAACTTTTTCTAGCCTGATTGGTGAAGCAAATACTTACTGATATTCTGTGGATGAATTGGAGGCATATCCATGGAATCTTTCACTATCATATTATTTTCCCATGTTGTCAGGCTCGATTTCCACAACTAACATTATGAATTTCACTAGATTATTTCTTGTATTTGGGTATATCATTTTAGTTTTATTGATATCCAATATGTAATCTATACTCAGATGTTTGAATGGGCCAACTGGGATCTTTTCTAGGCCAGCTGGAGCATTAATTATTTTTACATATTTTTCCATAGACCTTGTTCCATTTGTGTGATATAATTCTACCTCAATATATAGTGATTCACACATTTTGAATCGATCCTTATCACCATACAATCTAAATATTTGAACATTGAATCAATACTTGATACATTGGTCATATTACGATGAAATGGCTTTATGTTGATGTAGCCAAGTCCTTCCAAGAATAATGTTGATGTTTATGTCTTATCAGACAACCATGAAATCAGAATTAAACAAAAGATCCCAAAACTGAGTTCTGAGATTAATATCTCTCAAAGGTTCTTGATCATTCTTTTCATAACCTTGCATCATCAATGAGGAAGGAGATAATTCATATTCAATAAGGCCTAATTGATGAAGTGTACATATGTGAATGTGGTTGACTCTAGAGCCATTATCAATGAACAATCGTCAGATGTCTATATAATTAACCTTTAAGATAGATACAAGGGTCTGATGTGTCCATGTACAACATCATCCTCATCTTCATATTTCAAAGATATTACTACATGACACTTTGTATGATCATTATCTATATGGTAAACCTCAGCTGCAATAACATTGGTTTCAAACTCTTGAGGACTTGAAAAAAAATTTAATAAGTGATTCTTGAAGATCTTTAGACAGAATCAAGGCATCCAAGATTGAAAAATTGGCTAGTACGTTGGCTAGTTGTTTCAAAAAATCATAATTTCAGTCTAACGGTCTGTATTTTCCATCATGAAGATGTGGTTTTAAAGGAACCTTTGAAGT
Source organism: Viscum album (assembly GCA_963277665.1). NCBI lineage: Eukaryota > Viridiplantae > Streptophyta > Magnoliopsida > Santalales > Viscaceae > Viscum > Viscum album. The sequence continues at coordinate 2,108,844,155 of OY728119.1, read as the reverse complement.
TGATTCTTCTGATGTAGACGTACCATGTGTCCTTGAAGAACATAAAATACTTCTTCTCCTGGTGGATTACAATAACTATGTCTACCTACATGCTGAGAGAGTGTTGGTGTAATATCTAATTGGTCTTTCTAGATAATCAGGTCAGGTCTAATCCTATCATGTGTGGGATAATTTTTTTATTTATGATGGGCCCACCGAAGGGATCTCCCATGAGTTTCTTCCAAATAAACGGTTTGAGAAGGTGTATTGTTAAAATAGTGGTTTATATCACATCCATGTCATCCCATATATCCCCAACCTTTGATTGTTCCTATATATCCCTAGTTAGGTACAGGGAATTCAATCTCTTCATAACCAAAATTATCATTTTCATAGGGTTCCATTAAGTGGATAACATTAACGAAACCAAAGATCAATTCTTCATATGATTAAGAGTCTTCATGACATGTGGGTTATATTTATTCCATTTTGTGGGAAGGTTCCCATGCTTTTGAGACAGATGGCAAGAAATATGAAAAATTAAATGGCAACATTGGCATTGACACGAGCTTGTCTTCTTCTGACTGATCTTTTTCTTTTTGATCACATCAATTCATTGAGGATTGACCTTGGGATGACTGATCTTTTAATGTATATGTATCTACTGTAGAAAAAGTGGAACAAGTCATAATCAGTTGTTTCAGCTGTGTTCTTAGGATAAAATGAGTTCAGTTGATCATTTTCCTAATCATCCAATCATAATACTTCTACACATTTTTTCTTTTAACTTCTGATCAGTTTCATTCTTTCTCTAGATCAGTATCATTAACACATGCTAATTGGGCTGATAAAATTTTGAGTTTCACTTGTCAATAGTCAACCATTTTTTATAGGAGGTCTATAAGAAACACTCCTAAGTGGTATTCCCCAATATTTGAAGAAAGGGGAAATAATTTGGAAGATCCCCATCTCCTTCTTTGTTCGGTTTCTTCAGCCTTGGAAACTAAATCAATCTTTTTAAAAAAACTGAAATAAAGTAACCAGGAACCTGTTCATTCGGAAAAAAATAAACTTTATTCTTTAATTTCTCAAACTCCATATTCCTTTTATGTTTTTGATCATATTTATGAGTTGGTTATTTCTGCTGATGCTCGGGAGGTGGAAAATTTCAGTATAACTATGATTTTGATTTAGAAGTAGGTATAGGTGCTTGTTTGAGTGTGACCATATTAGCCTCAACTTTCCCTATTCTTCTTCTCAGATCCAATGTTATTACGTGAGATTTAGCATTAGTTTCCATAATAGTTTCCTCCACATATTGGGAAATTGAAGAAAGTTATCAAAACCGTTCTGTGTATTTTATTGGGATTAGTGTTGTGTGTAACTCGTCATACTGATTTGCCACACAAATTGACAGAAACTCTTCATGATATAGTGCTAGATTTAAGGAATATGTCAATCCTTTCCATCGAGCAATGAAATATGATACTCTTTCATTCTCCCTTAGTTTTCAATTTCTATGATCAAGAATTGTTGTTGTCGACAACATTGAGTAGAATTGGAGACAGAATTTTAGACCGAGGTCTTCCTATCTAGTAATTGATCGAGACTACAAATATATATACCAGAGAAATGCTAGGCCCTCTAATGATTACACAAAACATCAGATATTTACTACTTCTTATGGTTGAGGGGTTCCCATCATGGGATCACAACACAAAAAAAAATTGTGTTAAGTGCTACTATGGATCTCCTAAACCATTAAATATTAGAAATGTGGCATTCATAATGTTTTTTGGTGGAGGGATTAGATCTCCCCATTTGAGGTCATATTTATTTTCCAGTTATACTAGTGAATGTCATTATTCTATAGCTTCCAATTGATTTTTAATTCCTAAATTGTATTCTTAAGAATTTGGGGAATATCTAGATGATTTGGGACCTGTACATGTACATCATTTGAAACTTGAACTAACATGATCACTAGAAAACCGACTAGTGGCTGTGGTGATGGTATTTGTCTTGGATAACCCCTGGGGACTGGCATATAAGGATGTGTTTGATCTTATACAATAAGTGTACGCAATTGAGGGAATTCGTTATCCGCATCTATAGTTGCAACAAATCCTCTTTGCTGAGGTGTTTCTACAAGATGTGCAAGTTGAGGATCTACTTATGGAGAATGTATGGTAGATATGTTTTACCAATGTAACTAAGTATTCAGTCATTTAAATTCCTTCATCTCCTCCTCTTACTGTGAAAATATTTCTTCAAGAGATATATATTGTCCTTCTCCAATGCAATATTGAGATGTCATCTGACCATTATCTTTCCCCTTGTTAAATTCCTTTTGAAGAGGTGGGAGTTGGAAACGTGAGAAAATACCTAAATTTTGGGTAAGCCTCTGATTTTGGGTATGCACACCACATTCATTCGCTACAGTGTGTACTGTATTATGAATAAGGACTTTATCCTCTGACTCCCCTTAACTATACTCAGTTTCAGGTGGATCTTCCATAATGATATTAATTACATTTATTGACATGTAATACATTAGTGGGATTTTGTTAGAATCTTTATAAGATCAAATCCTCCTGTATCCTCTATGATATTTTTCTCTTCAATATGATTAATTTTTGGGAATTTTTTGAGGGATAGTAACCTGATGGGAATCCATGGGTAGTTTAGTTATGTGTTCACTTTGTAACTTCTTCCTGAGTCAGGATATAACTGACTTCCATTGAGGAGGGGACTGTTGTGGTGAAAAGGCCCTCAGCCCTGTGAGTTGGGGCTATTCATATTCTTCAAACCTTTGATCCTTTTTTATTGAATTAAAAATTTTAGTTAGATAATCCCCCATCCCAGCAAGATGGGGTGCCTTCGGAACAGTGATAACTGGTATTCGGGTGGATACACTTCTGATTTTGCAAATTTTTGTCCAAATATTGGTTGGATTCATTATCCAACAACCACTAAAATAACTCATTTTGGATGACCATTGTTCTATTTTAGAAATTTTCACAATTCGAAGGCTAACATCCTCTAAGAGGGAATCCTGATTAATATTCCCAAATTCTTGAGGAAAGAATATCTCAATAGCTTTCTCTCTTTGGGCATGAATTTTATGAGATCTACTTGAGGCATTCTCTCGAGCGTATCATTGATTACACAAAAAATCTGCTGATTGTAGTCAGCCATGGGTAATTACATTGTATGAGTCCACATTTGGCAGGCTTTGTTGATTTTGGAGTGTAGTTAAATGCAATTCTCTATGTACATAATGTCCTCTAATACAAACAACAGATGGGGAATCAACAATGAACAAGCGTAGCCTCTTTTTTGCATCTAGGCATGCACACTGTAGGGTTCCCCTCTATTTTTCAAACATTGGATGTCAGGAAAAAAAGTGAGATGCCAAGTCAATTTGGTGTTGCAACCCTTCTATTACATTTATATTACTTTGATATTCATTATATGGTAATAATTTTTCTTTATAATGACAAACAGTTTTCTATATGTTGAAGAAGATATCATGAATTCAATATTCTACCATCAATTCTATAATGTTGTATTTAGAGTTTTCCAAAGGCCACAATATGACATGTATTTTACCCTTAGCAGGTTGTTTTCTCATATTCAACATATCCTCGTTATATTTTTCTAAAGGGTTCTCAACTTGGTCCAACAAGAGTGGACGCTTCTTGATTTTTTATCATAAACAATTGGATCAGTTGTTTTTCCTCTGGTATATTAGAAGACCAATGTCCCAAGGGGGATCAGAGACTGAATGTCACCTTGGGATGTCTTCTAGTTGAGAAAGTATTTTACTTGTTAGTAACAAGGAATCAAACATGGCTGGCCTTATATTGGAAAGAACCTCAAGATAAGATGAATTTATCATTACTACATTGTTAATTAGAAAATTATCTTGAAAAAGCAGAACACTACTGCAGAGAGAACTTTCTTAGCGAATTTCGTCATGAGGAGGACCACCATGGTTGATTATAGAATGGGATAAATCATCGTGATCCTTGGTCTTCTAGACACATGAAAGGATTTCGTGGCTCTCATATGGAGATTGATTCTCTAGAATGACTGAATTTTCATGAATCAAGCCTTCATGATGATGTGTCTAATGGGGAACTTTATAATTACCTAAACTCCCCCCATAAATTTGTAATGGTAGAGTAGGATCTTGAGTTTCAATAGATAAATTTCTAAGGGAATCATGAACTCCAGCATTTAGAGGAGTCAGATCATAGATTGGATTTCAATTTTTAAACTATGCTTGGAGAGACTTATTCTTAACTACTCATTTACATGTAGTTGGGGCCACCTGTGAAAACCAGGACCCGCCCACTAGTTTCCCTGCAGTCACATGGGCCCCACCATAGGTCCCACCCACATGCCCGAATGGGTTATCTGACTAATGATAGTCCCCACAGGCTAACACTTGTCCTTTCTAGTGTACTTTGTCCTCACTCGCACACATCCTGGGAAACATCCTAGAAGGTCACCCATCCTGATCACTACTCCAGTCCAAGCACGCTTAACTGTGGAGTTATAATCAGGTCGGCTCCCAAAAAGGAAGGTGCACCTTGTTGACATGAGTCATATCATTCAGTCATTTAACCCTTTATCATTTGGGGATGCAACACTACCTGTGGGGAGAAGAGGTTATCATGGGTAGGTGTCTGTGCCTGCCTTGGATTGGTCATCCAAATGGGCCGATTATCCTCATTTGGTAATGGTGTATGTTCTTGATCTGGTTTTCCATATGATATGGGGAAGTATTCCCCATAACCCTCCTAGACTGGAACAACCGTATGTATCTGCTCCATGATGGAATGCCAACGAGTCATCCCAGATGTGGGGATAAAATTATGTTTATGTTCCTCTGGTACTACTAATGTTTCCATTAGGATATTTTGGCATGATTCTCGAATATGTGATGGAATTTTTGCCTACCCTTTCACCATTTTTAAAATGTATTTGGTGACTTCAGCAGTCGGAACATAAATATATGTCCATTCTATATCTATTGTAGGTTTATTTTCCTTTTCTTGTCCTCCCTATCCTGTCTGTGGATACTGAAATTACTCATGCATGGGGGCAGTGAGTTGAGTTTTCCCCATGTTTTTCGTCAGAGCATTCTGATTGACTTTTTCTGGTGATTTCAAACAAGACATGTAGGAGGCTTGATGAATTACGAAAGGTGTATGTTACCACTGGCTATTTTCCACCCAGTATGGTTCATAGATTTCTTTTAATGCTAATAGACGATACTGCAGGAAGGATTGGTGACTGTAGGTAGGTGTATGTTCCTGCCTACCAATTTCCACCATATTTGATTGGTGGGATTATTTGAATTTATTAAGACGAGTCTATTGACTTCACAATAGTTTGAAAGAATCTGTTTTTTCCTGCTCACAAAACTCCATCTAATTTATATGGTGGGATTGGTTGGTCCCCGCCAGATAAGTAAACTGGCCGGCATAATTGTGACAGTTGGGTGTATGTGCTCGTTCATTGTTTTCCACCATATTAGGTTGATGGAATTCTTTGGGGGAATGTTAATAATATTCTCCTTGTTGGACAGATGTTGTGCTCGTTGTTTCATCTTGCATGCTTGGGTCAAAGGGACTTGGGATGAACTACCAAAGGCAACACCCCCATCATGTTGGGGGTTCACTCCCGCATGATTCTGTTGATGGAGATTGTTGGTGGAAGCCCTTAGGAAGGACCCCGAAATCTTTTAGTTGAGGTCGTGACTGACCTATTGATCCATCTCCCTATAGTATGGTATGGAATTGTTATAGAGTTCCCAGTATAAAGACATGAAATGGTTGAAGACGGTGGTTGGCACCGTCTACTTCTGGACAACTGGTCGTCAATAATTGAAATGATCTAGGGTTTTTATTAACATGAAGAGCCTGTCGGGCAGCGTCCAGAGTGGGATTGTACCATTTTGATGGTATTCTTATACTCGTACATTTTAGTCCCAACTTTGTAGATTCTGATTTGGCGATTATGTCCTTCCAACGAATGAGAATCTATCATGAGCAGCAGCCAGGGCATTCACAGGTGAAAACTTGGAAGAAGCCATTTGGAGTGAAGGGACATCTAAGAAAACTAGCAAAAAAATGAACTCCATTAAAGAAACATCTTTTATATAGACACATGCATGATTTATTCCATTTTATGGCTTTCCATAATCTATTTATAGGGGCCTAAATGATCGTTAATACTATCAACTTGGTTTAGGATTCACATCGGGTTCACTATTTTTTGTTTCACATTGACTTGGAACCTATGTTCTGGTTGGGAATCACTACTTCTAGGCAGATTTCTATTAAATTTATTTGTTTAATTGGAAACATCCAATAGTTATTTATCCAAAAGGACCTTCTTTTAAAAGGAAGGTGTTTTTCAGGATTGGGATAACTATACTTCAGAACCTTCATTAGTCGAGAGGTCGGGAGATCAGACTCATCACACCCTTTTGGGGGGGGGGATTATTACTTACTACTGGATTCTATTATAGATTTATGATATTTCTTATGAATACTTATTAATTTACCAATTATAACATAGGTTTCCCTTGAAATTTTCAATCAATTATAGGGTTTTGTGAAATTTTGAATCATCCATTTGTTTTTGAGGTTCTTCATTAATGGAGACAATCATATATATTCGAGGTTATACATCAATGATATCCTCTCATAAACTATTTAGAGATTATTTTAACCATTGTTATGATAATACATGTTTTTAAGCCACTCAATTGGGAACTCTAGAATTTATTGTCATCCATGGAGACGAATGTTTGTTTTGATGTTGGGATCTTACCTATAAATGGGCTACCTATGTATCCTTGTGAAATGAATCAAAACACTCATAGTTAAGTGACCCTTAATGGAACACATCATACCTTTTAAGGTCATGTGATAAAGACCTAGTCATACTCTTTCATTTCATTTTGTATGAAAATCTATGAGGAAGTTTCTTAGTCAAATCTTGGTGTGGGACATATACCTAAGTAGCCCACAAAAGTTGGATAAGTTATGAGTTTCCTAGTTGGATTAGACCCTGTTGGGAATACAGGCCAAGAAGAATTGGGTTGATTTGAAGTGTGGGGTTTGAAACTCAGGGAGGCTTCTTATGTATCCCTCATGGATGGTAATTAAAGCCAATGAAATTCGATGAATCTCATAGGAAAATTTAGTCCTTTGAGAGAAATAGGTTGAGGATTACGCTTAAAGAAAATTCTAGAATTATGGGAATTATGGGTGGATTCCTAAAGAGGATATCCAATGAGATTGGGCCTTAAGAAGGCTTCCAACGTATCCTAGTTATGATTGGAATCCGAGTTCTAGTAGTTCAACTGATAGAGATTGATCCTTAGGAAGGATTCTAATGTACCCTAGTTATGATGGGAATCATACTTATCTTAGTTCAAGATATGGTGCTCAGGAAATTTGAATGCTTCCTACGTATTCCAGTTATGATGTGAATCCGAGTTCATGTAGTTTAAGAGATGGAGTATTGTGTGGATGTTGTGATCCTCACAGTTCTTCAAGGCCACACGAGTCATGCACAGTGTGAGAAATAAGAATGTGTGAATGATTCCACAAACCATAAGATATTTCTTCCACTTAAGGGAGAGGGTGTGCCTATGGTTAAATTAGCCAAGGTGACTGTGGAAGAGGGTGTAGAGTGATGAACCTTTCAATTTGGGATGACATTGGGGTTATTGTGTCTTAGACCTTGAAATATTAGGGACTTACCTCAATGGGAGTTCCCTAATGGATCCCATGATAGGAGGGGGACTTCTCCTTTGAATGGAAATGAAAATGGGACCCTCGCTCTTTTTATTGGGAACTGGGGGATCCATGTTTTTGAGATGAAAAGAAAAAATTCATGACCCCAACCCTAATCCTTTAAACCGAGAACTCCCCAATACTATTCCTGGGAGAATGGTCTATGTCAGTTTGGATTTAAAAATCCACAGAGACTCTATGGATCCTAACCCCATTGCAAAACAAATGTGGGAAACCTCTGACTGCGAATATAAAAACTGAAATAGAAGATAGGCTGATGTGCATCTCATAAAGGTTTGATAAGTCGGTACATTTTTATGATGGATTCAACTTAGTCCCTTTTAGATAATGGAACCAAGGAAGGATATACCCTTCCATGAGTGATCTTGAACAGGGTTTACAAGATGATGTGTAGGCCATGTTCATAACTTTGCTTCTTAGGTACACCACATATGTACACTGTGTCGGTACACTTCAAAGGTATGTTGCATAGGTGTGCCACACAAGTCTTAGAAATTACTAAAAAATTATTAACATAAGATAACCAATCCAATAAAAGCTTAAAATTTTCAATGTATTTCAAAACATGCTTATCCCATCTAACTACCTCTTCTCTCGTGTTTTTAGAGATCAACCTAAAAAAATTTGAGTGATATGGGTGTAATATTTTCATAATGGAAGATTCAACAGTCATTAAAACATTTTTAGTGGTCCAATGGGGAGCCCAAGGGTCCTATTTATAGTTCAAGAGAGGGGTCAATCGAAATAAATTTGTCGGCATAGGTCATCCACGTAGGTCTTCTGCATAGATCTGGTATATAGGTGTATATGAAACATATTTTTGTGTCTCTCTGTTGTGTAGCTCCTCTATGTAGGTCCCCTGCAATTTGTTATTCCTTTTCATTCTTTGCGCATCATCTTGAGACTTTGAAATATCAGGTGGGATATCTTCATAGTATTTTTATCTTACTAAGGAGTTTCAACAGGCATAACATTGCAGCATACACAGAAATATAGAAAATAATTCCATTAGTTGTGAAGGTTCTTTTCTAATACAATCATAGTGGAATGGGTTCACTCCCCAACCCATCATAATAATCAAATCTTACTCTTAATACTATCATAGTGGGAAAAAAACATATTTAATAGGGTTCTCTCCCAATATTAGTCATACTAATCTTACGATATATTAATAATTACCCAATTCATTGGATATATATATAGGTCCCACTGGTCAGTGGGGGAGTGTGTATAATGGGTCTGGTCCTTACGATCCCCTCTAAATCTACCAACAAGTATATCAAGTTAGCCTCTAAGGATCATTCCCATTTTGAAACATGTTCACCATCTTTTGGTTCCCCTATAAAGTTAATATGAAATTATATATACATTTACCTCATGTAAAAAATAATCTATAATCTAAATGGAACACTACATGATAATCTCAAAATTCATATCAAGGAATATCAGGGAGTATTCACTTTAACCTAAAATGATAAGAGAAAATGATACCAAATATCACCCTTTATGCATGAGTAGTTTAAATTTAAAATATTGGTATGATGATTAAAACAAATAATTTAAATAACATACAAAAATAATTAAAAAATATCATGGTATGAACAATAATGGAATACATATTCTCTTTATCTCAGAATGAATTATGAAAAATAGTTTATTGTTTGAACTCATATTTTATTAAGTTTGTGTGGCCCAAACTCTTTTCTTATTAAAAAATTAATAATAGAAAATAAAAGAGGTATATACAAGATAAATTAATTTTACACATTCTCTTCGAGATCATAGGAAGAGATGTGATATAACAAAATCCAAGGAAAAAAACCTATAAAAGGATTAAAATCATGTCAATCCAACAACGATTTGAGGGATATGATTCGCATAAGTAAAACCATATTCTTATATATTAATATATCGATATCCTTCATGGATATAATTCTATGAGAAAGAAAAGAGAATGGAAGACTGATCTTTCCTTTAAATTATAGAGGGAAAGATTACACCGACTAATATAAATGAAATGGATGAATAAGGATACTGGAGAGGATAAAATGTTATACCTTGATGAAGAATGGATGTAATTATGAATAAAAGATACTTGGATCAATAATTAGTATGGGTACTGATTGGATGGATGATTGTGAGATGGATTATCATAAAAAATTGAAAAAATAGGATTGAAGTGAAATCCTAATCCCCCAACTACATATATACTAATTTTTTGGATTAAAAATACCCATTTTAGATTGTATTTCATACGGAAAGATACCATGTAATCATTATTAATTCATTGGGTAACCAGTTTTTTATGATCAAACCACCAATACCAAAAAATCCCCACCACATAAATGGTATTAATGCACTATGTACCATGTTATTAATGCACATCACCCCTTCAAAATATTTATTCCACTCTTCCTAAAGCACTCTAACACCCCCTTCAACTCTAAATAAGAAAACAAATGATTATAAATAGATTGAAATTATATATAATTACAATTTTATAGTGGTTATTATAAGGAACCGACCTTAAAACATATATAATCTTAAATTATGTTAATAATTCACATTGAGGATCTTTTCAGGTTTAGATTTTTAGAGAATTAGGATATAACTATTACATTTATTTTAAAAAATTACAAAGTAGAAACTTCTACTCAGTTTCCATTTTTTCACAAATAAAAAACACTTGAAAAAAGAGTCATGTCTAGTTCCATGTTTAAGATAACATGACATTTCCTTGATCCCATACTTGACCCTAATCTTCTTTAAGTCCTGTGAAAAAAATTTCAAAAACTTAGGATGAGCATAAAAATCTGAATAAGGGATACAGAAAGAAGGAAAACTATTATTTTTTCCAAACAACATGTGAACCATGAATACTTTAACGTAAGTAATAATTTTCACCTTTTTGAAGTAGTACATACTCTTCACTGAATAAAAGATCACTACTTACCCCTTTGTAACCAAATGATTACCATAAAACCCACATAAATTACACATAACATATAAAGGTAACTTGGGACATAAACATACTTAAATGGAATTACAATACGATCAACTTCCAAACATATCTCTAAATGGAATGGCCATATGGCTGAATACCATACCCAATGCATTGGAGGTTATAACATAACCACCCATCCTGGTTTATCAGGAAACCACCCATCATTTGGTTTATCACGTAACCACCCATCAAATGTCCAAGTACCATAGTAAAATCATAGAACAAAAAAAACAAATATAAAGGAAAGAAAATATTTCCACATTTCAATCAGAATATATCACTTAAATATATTGACATAAAATAGTCCTTTATCAAAACCATTTTCAACACAAAAATACATAAAAGATAATATGGTATTTAATTTCAAATACAATCATTACGTCTTGTTGAGGAATCCAAAGATCAAATAATACTCGCGGCGACAGAAAGGTCGTTGCCACTGCTTACGTTAAAATAAACATTCCTTTTTTCGTTAAGTAAAATTCTTCGTAGAAAAAGATTCCCATTGAAAATTTAAGGGAGTTTATACAGCGTATAAAATAATGTCGTGTATTAAAACTAAATATGTCTCAATGAAAGGAGATTGAGACGAAGTCCCTTAACTTGGGTCTGACATGACTCGATCGTTCTTTAATATCATGGATAATAAATTAAGATAATTTCTACTTTTTAAGAACATTTTTCAATATTATTATTCCTTTTATATAACTTATTACCATGCTATAAACATTATGTAATAATTTATGTTAATAACATTCGTTTTGTCGATATTTGTTACTTGAGTAAAAACTGAACACCTTATATTTACAAGTTATCCATGTGGTCAATATTCCCTTATATCCAGAATGGAATTCATTATTTAGATATCATATATATCATATATATCCAGTATATATATATATATATTTATAATAGTACATATTATTTGGAGGTAAGAAATGAAATGCAGCGTCCATGGAGATGGTAAGTCGTACGTACGCATGAACACTACTTTCATTTCTATTTCTTATTATAATGGAATTAAAACATAATGATACATAGGTATATTAAAATTAAAGTATAATATCATATATAATATCATATATAATATCATTAAATACATCCTTTATACATCCCACACAAGTCATTAACGAGTCATATCACTATGAGGGGGCGGTAGTCCACACTTCCTCAAATAAAATTATGACGTTTACCCATAATGGAAAAAATAAAGGTATGATATAAGTGGAAAATACAGAAGCATAAAGAAAAAATATAAATAATATATATCATATATAAATATAGTGACATCTTAATGGCCACCACGATAGGCAGTAGGAGATAATCCAATAATTATCGTCTTGTGAGGTGTTAGTTTGACCTCCACAAAAACAATATGTTATTCACCCATTAAATGGAGGTGTGTATAAGTGTAGTTTGAATATATCTGATAACAACATCCTAGTATATTTACGATACTAGTGTTGTTATAAAATAAAGGAATAAAAATAGTTTCGGGGTTGGGGAAGTAAAATAAAAGAAAAGAAGTTAAGAGAAACGATTACCTTTAATTTGGGTAACTTCCTTTGGTTTGAACCAAAAGGACTTCTTGAAGTGTTTAATGCCTAAGTTAAGGCTTCTAGTAGGAGGATAGGGATTTAGGGAGCTTAAATGGGCAGAGTATGGATGAGCTTAATGGAATGAGAGGTGTGATTAATCGGTTAGAAGTGGTCTCCTTTTATAAGGGAGAGGAGGGGCTCTTTAGGAAAGTGTAAAAATATTATTTTATTATATAATGATATTCGGTTAATAAAGGACCAAAAATCATTATAGTTGAAGATACAATGAAAAATGGTCGAAAAAAATCATACAATAAGAATTGGACACGTTTTGAATGTTATTTTAATATTTATAATCTTATTTATTTAAATGATTTATTAATGAGGTAAACACTGCATGATTATTGTGTCATAAATAATTTAATTTATTGGATATCTAAAAATTATAAAAAAAATACCATTATTTCGGAAATCATTTTATATTTCCAAATAATATTTATAGTCCAAATTAATACTTATATAACACTTTATAAAAATTAATTTACTAAAAGTGTTGTTTATGTCATTTTTCCCTTTTCATTAAATTAATTAATTTAAGTGTCATTATCATTCATAAGTGGCTCCATGTGGTCCCAAAATAGACCCAAGGATTACCATGGTCGTATATTACTCATACAATAAGGTTAGAACTAGTCTTAAGGTAATTTTGAATTATTATAATATTATTTTTACATTGAATTACCCTATTTACCTTTAATCGCGGTATATAAAAGTCAAAAGTTACTATTGAACAAAAAATTATTTTCATCTTATTGGCCCAAATTTTACATACTAATAACAACCTTGTATGTCAAATTTTTGAAATTCAATTCATAGAAGTGGTAAAATTTCATTTAAATGAAAAAGTTAGTTTTTTAACTACTACTAAGTGGTTTCACTAGTCATAAAAAATTGATGTTTTTCAGAAAAATAGCCAAAAATTCATCATAAGATTTAATTGATATTCAAAATTCAAAAATGATGTCTATATTTATAAATTAAAAACATATAAGTGAAATTAATTAATTTTAAAATAAATTCCCGTTGTTATAACAAATAGCGTGTTTTTAAGAAATAATAACTATCAAAAGATTGACACTTGTTTATGTCAAATTTCAAACTGAAATTAATTCCAATGAACAATATTGGATTAAATGGTAAAAATATAATCTAATTAAGCTTTAAAACCAATTATAAAGATAATATTACCATATAATAAATTATATTAAACGACATTTTTGAATTAAAGTACAGTATTTTTCACTATTCATTAAAAAATGAACTTTATCAGAAAAATACCAAAAAATTACCCAAAGTAAAATTTGATGTCCCAAATCTAAAGAATAATTTTATTTGGTCAAATAATAAATATAAAAATGATCAAAACTAGATTTAAAGAGGGATCTCCATTAAAAGGTGGTAAATCAACCCTTTATTGTAAATTATGCTTAAAATTAGATTCATTCACATTTTAGGCATCTAACATTTATTAGATAAGTGTAAATACATTTAACAAACATGTATAATCATATTGTAGTTAGTTTCATTCATTCCCGCCAATACAATGGCTAGGAGTTAACTACCATTTAAAATAATAATATTATATTATTAGAATGCAACACATGATTTCAAAGAAACTCATTGTTGAGTATTAGGTACACTATCGAACATAGAAACTCCTTTAAAGTGAAATTAATATTTAATTCACAAATATTAATAAATATGAAATATGTCTTATTATTTATTTACCTGGGATGTTACATCCTTCCCCCCTTTTGGAAATTTCATCCTCGCAATTTTACTAATCAAAATAAGCGGGGGGTATTTATCCCTCATTGAATTTTCGGATTCCCACGTTGACTCTTCAACCATATGGTTTTTCCAAAAAACCTTTACCTAGTGAATTACCATATTCCCCAACACTTGCTCTCTATGGTCAAGAATCTAGACTGGTTTGTTCTTTATAAGAGATATTCTCTTCCAACAGAAGTACCTCTGGGCTGAAAACATTAGATAGATTTGGCATATACTTTCTCAACTTCAAAACATGAAAAACATTGTGTACCTAGGATAAACATGGATGTAAAGAAACTATGTATGCCATTGATCCAACTTTCTCCAGAATTTTATAAGGTCCAATGAACCTCATACTCAACTTTCCCTTCATACCAAATTGCATCACACTTTTCCATGGAGAAACTTTGAGAAAGACATGATCAACTACCTCAAAAGATAAATCCTTCCTCCAGTTATCTGCATAACTTTTCTATCTTCTCTGAGCTATTCTCATGTGCATCTAAATCAACAGAAATTTCTCTACCATCTCTTCTACCAATTATAGTCCCATCATCTTTCATTCACCAACTTCATCCCAAAAAGATTGAGTTCGACAACTCTTTCCATATAATGCCTCTGATGGAGCCATCTGTATACTGGAATGAAAACTATTATTATATGAAAATTCATCCAAAGAAAGATGTTGGTCTCAACTTCCTTGATAATCCATTGATCAATCACATAACATATCCTCCAATGTCTGAATTTTTCAATCTGATTTCCCATCTGATTGAGGATGAAAGTTTGTAATAAAATTTAATTCAGTACCCAACGACTTCTGGGGGCCTTTCAAAAAGTTAGAAGTAAACATGGGATCACGATCTGATACCATGGAGAGGGGAACTCCATACAACCTGACTATCTCATACAACATAGAATGTTGGTCCAGAGACAAGGTATCTCGAATAGGAATGAAATGAGCAGATTTAGTCAATCGATCGACAATAACCCAGATTGAATTATTACCTCAAGATGAATTTTTTAATCCCAAAACCTAGTCCATGGATATATTTTCTCATTTCCACTCTGGCACTGAAAAAGGCTGAAGCATCCCATTCGGTTACTGCCACTCTGCTTTAACCTACTGACAAGTCAAACACTTCACAGTAAAATCAGTAATATCTATTTTATTTCCAACCCAATAGTAATACTCATGAAGATATCTGTACATCTTAGTACTGCTAGGATGAACTGAAAACGGGGAACTGTGAGTTTCACACAACAACTCAGTCTTCAAATGTGAATCACAAGGAACACATAATCTCTTTCCAAATCTCAAAACATAATCATTATCAATGTTACATTCAGAAAACATACCCTTCTGAACCAACTCTTCCTTTTTCTGTAACTGACTATCTTCTTTCTGTGCTTGCTTAATTCTATCTGATGGAGATAATCTCACTGATACCTTACAAAACAGAAAATTTTCTGCACCAAAAACTTATATGTCAAAGATTATCAAATAAAAAACCAAAGGAACTTGTTCCAAACATAACATGGTTAATGAAGAATTACATTTTTGACTCAAAGCATCAGCCACATTATTTTCTTTTCCTGAATGGTAATGGAATGTGCAATCATAATCCCTGATTAATTCCAGCCATCTCCTCTATCTCATGTTCAATTATTTCTGAGTGAATATATACTTTAAACTATTTTTGTCGGTATATATTTCACATTTTACTCCATACTTATGATGCCTCTAAAATTTTACAGCGAAAACAACAGAAGATAATTCAAAATCATGTGTAGGGTAATTTAACTCATGAGTTTTCAAATAACATGAAGCATAAGAAATTACCTGATCATTCTACATAAGGACACAACCAAATAATTTCGAAGAAGCATCATTATAGATAAAAAATCACCATATCTGGATGGTAATGCCAAAACTGGAGCATCCACCAATCTTTTATTCAATTCTTGAAAACAATCATCACAATCTTTTTTTCTAAATGAACATAACACCTTTTCGAGTTAACCTAGTAATTGGACTAGATAACCGTGCAAAAGTTTCAACAAACCTCTGGTAATAACCTGCCAAACCAAAAAAACTACAAATCTCAGTAATATGTGTTGGTCTTGGCCATTCTTCAACCACATATGTTTTAGCAGGATCAACAGTTATGCCATTTTTTGAAACAATGTAAACGAGGAATGAAATTTTTTGAAACCAAAACTTGCACTTGCTGATTTTCCCATAAAGTTTCATTTCTTTTAAGGTTTGAAAGACAACCCTTAAATGACTATCTTGCTCCTCTTTACTTTTTCAATAAAAAATACCATCAATGAACACAACCCAAAACTTATCCAAGAACTCACAGAAAATTTTATTCATAAGATTCTTGAATACAGCAGGTGCATTGGTTAAATCAAAACACATAACTACAAATTCATAATGGCCATATCGTGTAAAAAATCCAGTCTTCGAAATTTCATCTTCCTTTACTTTCAACTGATGGTTCCCCGACCTCAAATCAATCTTCGAAAAATACTGATATCCCTAGAGCTAATCAAACAAATCATCGATATGAGGCAAAGGATACTTATTCTTAATAGTGAAGTTATTCAATGCTCTACAATCAATGAAAATTCTCATTGAACAATCTTTCTTTTTAACAAAAAATATAGGAGCACCCCCTGGTGATGTGCTAGGTCAAATGAAACCTTTATCTAATAACTCATGCAATTTCTTCTTTAACACTAAAAGTTCAATTTGAGCCATTCGATAAGGGGGTTTTGAAATTGTCTTAGCATCAGGAACTAATTCAATAGTAAATTCATGTTCCTGATCAGGTATAATACCAGGAAACTCATTAGGAAAAACATCAAGATACTCATTTATGACTGGAATATCATTAATTTGAAAAGTTTTTTTCAACAATATGTGCAAGGTAACATTCATTTTCATCTTTTACTAGTTTCTCATCTTCTTGATATGTTATCAAAAGAAAGTATTCATTCTTTTACAAAAACTATCTATCTTTATAAAATGAAAACTCTTTAGCTCTTTAGTCAATCATAGCATGATAAATAGAAATCCAATCCATTCCCAAAATAACATAAAACTCTACTATATGCAAAAAAATATAGTTTGCAGGTAGATTATTCCCGCACACAATGACATGAAGGTTATTATGTTTTCTTTTTTTTTCTAAACATTTCCTCCAGTTGTTTTTACCACAGGTTCTATATTCATATCTTGAGATGGAATTCCCTATTTACTAGAAAACATCTTATAAATAAAAGTGTGTGTATACCCTAAATAAGACAACACATTGGCATAATTTGAACAAACAAACAATGTACCTGATACTACTTCATTTGATGGACAAACATCTACTGAAGTAGTTGAAAATGACTTCACCACCCCTTTCTACGTGTAGAATGAAAGCTTTCCCCAGTTGAGTTCTTCACTAGACACTCATTTTCATAATGACCCATTTCATTACACTTAAAACATCTTACCAATGGCTTTTCATTGCCTGCTTGATCATATTCCTTACAGTTATGAGCAATATGACCAGACATACCACACCGGAAGCACTTTCCTGACTTTTAAAAACATTCTCCAGGATGCTTTTTAACACACTTCTCACAAGTTGGATATTTAATTATCATACCTTGTGGCTTCTTTGATGAATTATTTCCCTTTGACTGCCAACTGGACCTCCTATTCAATTGTTTTTCAAAGAACACCTGATCATCTGCAAACTCCATTTCCACCTTCTCCGCACATCGAAAAAGTTTTTCATTACACTTGATCTTGCAAGAGGATAATGCTCTTCGATATCGTGGCTTTAGTCCTGAGTAAAATATATTTATCTTAATATCAAGATCTCGGATGAAATTTGGTGCATACCTATCTAGTCGATTGAACTTTGCTTCATAAGCATCCATTGAGTCATCCTCCTGCCTCAATTCTAGGAATTGTTTTTCCATCCAAAGACGTACCACCATAGGAAAATATTTCTCATGAAACATTCCATTAAATTCATTCCAATCAAGAGCATCAATATTCTCAATATCCCTGATATTTTTCACCATCGACCACCACTTATCAGCTTCACCTTCAAAACGGTATAGAACAAGACTAACCTTTTGATGTTCTGAATATCCCATATCATCGAAAATATTCTCTAGTGCTTTAATCCACCCTTCAGCAAGCACAAGGTCAGATGATCCAATAAATGATGAGGGATGTGGACTCATGAAATTCTCAACTACTAACATGTTCCTCTGCGGTTTATTAGGCTGATCTCGTGCATGGATACCACCACCATTTATAGCCTGTGTCAACTGTGCCATCACTGCAAAAAACTGTTCAGTTCCGATTCTAACCATCTCAGTTTTCTAATTTGGAAGGTTGTCTTCTTCTTGATGTTGTCCAAAATAGCTTCCATGTTTCCTCTGCGGAAAACCATTCTAAACACATAAATATCCTAGGCAAAGAAACATGGTAATATTTAAATGCTATATCATTTCAATATTGCCATAAATTAATTTATAGACATTTATTTTACAATACCCTAACTCTTAAAGTTGTCTAAACCGAACTCTGATACCAACTATAAGGACCTGGCCTTAAAACAAACATTATTTTGAATTATGTTAATAATTAATATTGATGAACTTTTCAGGTTTAGAGTTTTATGGAATTATGTCATAACTATTAAATTTCATTTCAAAAATTACAAAGTTGAAAATTCTACTTAGTTTCCTTTTTTCAAAAAAACAAAAACAAAAAAAAGAGTCATGTTGAGTTCCATGTTAAAGATATCATGAATTTTCCTCGACCCTAATCTTCTTTAAGTCCTATGAAAAAAAATTCACAAACATGGGATGAGCATAAAAATCTCAGTAAGGGTTCTACAAAGAAGGAAAACTGTTAGTTTTTCCAAAAGACAAGTAAACCATGAATACTATAACATAAGTAATACTTTTCTCCTTTATGAAGTAGTAAATTCTCTTCACTGCATAAAAGATCACTACTTACCATTTTGTAAACAAAATATTACCATAAAACCCATACAAAGAACACATAACATATAAAGGTAACTTGGGACATATACATACTTAAATGGAATAACCATACGGTCAACTTCCATACACATCTCTAAATGGAATAGCCATACAACTGAATTCCATACCCAATGCATTGGAGTTTATAACTTAACCACCCGTCCTGTTTTATCACGACACAACCCATCATTTGGTTTATCACTTAAGCACCCGTCAAATGTCCAAGTACCATAATATAATTATAACACATAAAAAAATATAAAGGAAATAAAAAATTTCTACATTTTAATCAGATTATATCACTTAAATATGTTGACATAAAAGAATCCTTTATCAAAACCATTTTCAATACCAAAATATATAAAATATTATATGGTATTTATTTTCCTTTAAAAACATTATGGATTTTTGAGGAAGCCAAAGGTCAAATAATACTCTCGGTGGCAAAAAGGTCGTTTTCACCACTTACATTAAATGAGACATTAATTTTTGACGTTTAGTAAAATTATTCGTAGAAAATAATTTCCTTTGAAATGTCAAGGGTGTTTATACAGCATATAAAAGAAAGTCCTTTAATAAAACTAAATATTCCTCAATGAAAGAAGATTGAGACGAAGTCCCTTAACCCGTGTCCGACTTGACTAGATCATTCTTTAATATCATGGATAATAAACTAAAGTTAATGTATAATTTCTTAAGATCATTTTTCAAGTTTATTATTTATTTTATATCACTTATTACCATGTTATAAACATTATGTAATCAATAAAGTAAATAACATTCGTTTTGTTGATATTTGGTACTGAAGTAAAAAATGACCACCTTATATTTACATGTTATCCATGTGGTCAATAGTCCATTATATCCAGAAGGACATTCATTATTTATATATCATATATATAATATATATCTAGTATATATATATATATATATATATATATTTATAACAGTACAAATAATTTGGAGGAAAGAAATGAAATGCACCGTTCATGGACACGGTAAGCCGTACTTACGCATGAATGCTACTTTCATTTCTATTTCTTATTTTAATGGAATTAAAACATAATGATACATATGTATATTATAATTCCAGTAAAATAGAATATATAATATCATATATAATATCATTAATTCCATCCTTTATACATCGCACATAAGGCATTAATGAGTCATATCACTTTGAGGGGGTGGTAGTCTGCACTTCTCAAATAAAATTATCGCGTTTACCAATAATGGAAACCATAAAGTTATGATATAAATTGAAAATAAAGGATTATAAAGAAAACATAAAAATAATATATATCATATATAAATATAGTGTCATCTTAGTGGCCACCATGATAGGTCGTAGGAGATAATCGAACAATCATCGTCTCGTGAGGCGTTAGTTTTCCATCCACAGAAACAGTATGTTCTTCACCCATTAAATGGAGGTGTGTGTAAGTGTAGTTCTAATACTTCACAAGACAATATTATAGTATATTTAGGATACTAGTTTTTTTATAAAATATAGGAATAAAATAGTTTAGGTGTTGGAGAAGTAAAATAAAAGACAAGAAGTTAAGAAAATTGTTACCTTTAATTTGGGTAACTTCCTTTGGTTTGAACAGAAAGGACTTATTGAAGTGTCTTATGCCTAAGGTAAGGCTTTTAGGAGGAGGAGAGGGATGTAGGGATCTTAATTGGTCATATTTTGGAAGAGGATAAAGGCTTGAGAGGTGTGAGGAATTGGTTAGAATTGGTCTCCTTTTATAAGGGATAGGAGGGGCTCTTTAGGAAGGTGTGAAATTATTATTTTATTATATAATGATATTCGGTTTCTAAAGGTAATAAAATAATTAGAGTCGAAGATAAAATGACTCATAGTTGAAATAAAATCATCCAATAATAATTGGACAAGTTTATGATGTTATTTTAATATATATAATCTTATTTATTTAAATGATTTATTAATGAGGAATACACTCCATCATTATTGTGTCATAAATAATTTAATTTATTCAATATCTAAAAATTATTAAAAAGATACCATGATGTAGGAAATCTTTTTATATTTCCAAATAATATTTATAGTAAAAAATATTACTTATATAGCACCATATAAAAATTATGTCACTAAAATATTTTTGTTTATATCATTATTGCCTTTATATTAAATTAATTAATCTTAAGTGTCATTATCATTCATTAATGGCTCCATGGGATCCCAAAATAGAATAAAGGATGCCCATGGTTGGCCGTTACTCATCAGATAAGGTTAGGACAAGTGTTAAGGTAATTGTGAATTATTATAATATTCTTTTTACCTAGAATTACCCTATTTACCTTTAACTGCAGTAAATAAGTCAAAAATTACTATTCACAAAAAATAATTTTCCTCTTATTGAACCAAATTTTACTTAATAATAACAACCATGTATTTATGATTTCCGAAATTCAATTCATAGAAGTGGTAAAATTTCATTTCAATGAAAAAGTAAGTTTTTTAACTACTACTAAGTGGTTTCACTGTTCATAAAAAATTTAAGTTTTTAGAAAAATACCAAAAATTCAGCCCAAGTTATTTGATATCCCAAATTCAAAAATGATGTCTATTTTTGTAAATTAAAAACATATAAGTGGCATTAATTAATTTTGAAATTAATCCCCGTTGTTAAAACAAATAGTGTGTTTTTAAGATACAATAACTATCAAAAGATTGACACATGTTTATGTCCAATTTCAAAGAGAAATTAATTCCAATGACCACCATTGGATTATGCGGTAAAAATATATTCTAATTACAACTTTATAACCAATTAAAAATATAACCTAACCATAAAAATAAATTATATTAAAAGGAACTTTTGAAATAAAATACATTATTTTTCATTATTCATTAAAAAATGAACTTTATCAGAAAAATACCAAAAAATTACCCAATGTATATTTTGATGTACCAAATCTAAAGACGAATTTTATTTGGTCAAATAGAACATATAAAAGTGACCAAAACTAGATTTAAAGAGGGTTCTTCATTAAGAGGCGGTAAATCAACCTGTTAATGTAAATTATTCTTAAAATTAGATTCATTCATATTTTAAGCCTCTAACATTTATTGGATAAATGTAAATACATTTAACAAACATTTATTATCATATTTTAGTTAGTTTAGTTCATTCCTTCCAATACAGCGGCAATGAGTTAACTACCATTTAAAATAATAATATTATATTTTTAGTGTGTAACGTATGATTTAAAAGAAACCTGTTGTTGCTTATCGGGTACGCTATCGAACATAGAAACCCCTTTAAAGTAAAATTAATATTTAATTCACAAATATTAATAAATATGAAATATGTCTTATTATTTATTTACCTGGAATGTTACTTCCTTCCAACCTTTTGGGAATTGCGTCTTGGCAATTTTACTTATCAAAATAAGTGGGGGTGTTTAGCTCTCATAGAATTTTCAGATTCCCACGTTACCTCTTCAACCATATGGTTTTTACACCAATCCATTACTTGTTGAATTACGATATTACCCAACACTTTCTCTCTATAGTGAAGAATGTGGACTGATTGTTCTTCAAAAGTGAGATTCTCTTCTGACTGAACTGCCTCTGGGCTCAGAACAAGAGTTGGATCTGGCATATAATTTCTCAACATCGAAACATGAAAAACGTTGTATACCTGGGATAAAATTGGAGGTAAATCAACTCTTTACGCCATTGATCCAACTTTCTCCAAAATTTCATAAGGTCCAATGAACCCGAGACTCAACTTTCCCTTCATACCAAAACACATCACACATTTCCATGGAGAATCTTCGATAAAGACATGATCACCTACATCAAAAGAAAGATCCTTCCTCCAGTTATCTACGAAACATTTTTGTCTTCTCTGATCTGTTCTCATGTGCCTCTGAATAAACTAAACTTTTTCTGCCATCTCTTCTACCAATTCTGGTTCCATCAGCTTCCTTTCACCTACTTCATCCCAAAAAGATAGATTTCAACAGTGCTTTCCATATAATGCCTCAAATGGATCCATCTGAATACTGGAATGAAAACTGTTATTATATGAAAATTCAACCAAAGAATTATGTTGGTCCCAACTTCCCTAATAATCCATCGAGTAATAATGTAACATATCCTCCAATTTCTGAATTGTTCATTCTGATTTTCCATCTGATTGAGAATTAAAATTTGAACTAAAATTTAATTCAGTACCCAACAACCTCTGAAGGATATTTCAAAAGTTAGAATTAATCATGTGATCAAGATAAAATACAATTGAGAGGGGAACTCCATGCAACCTGACTATCTCATACAACCAAGAATGTTCATCTAGAGACAATGTATATCGAATTGGAAAGAAATTATACGATTTAGTCAATCGATCAATAATATCCTAGATTGCATTATTAACTCGATAAGTTTTTCGTAATCACACAATGAAGTCCAATGATATATTTTCCCATTTCCACTCTGGAATCGGTAAAGTTTGAAGCATCCATTTCGGTAACTACCACTCTACTTTAACCTACTGAAAAGTCAAACACTTCATAGTAAAATCTGCAATATCTATTTTCATTCAATCCCATCAGTAATACTCACAAAGATCTCTTTACATCTTAGTATATCAAGGATGAACTGAAAACGGGGAACTATGAGCTTCAGATAACAACTCATTCTTCAACTGTGAATCACTAGGCACACATAATCTACTTAAAAATCTCAAAACACAATCATTATCAATGTTAAATTCAGGAAACTTATCCTTCTGAACCAACTCTACCTTTTTCTGTACCTCATTGTCTTCCTTCTGTGCCTGCTTAATTTTGTCTGATATAGATGATCTCACTAACACCTGATACAAAACAGAATAATTTTCTACAAAAAAAACTTCTATGCAAAAGTTTATCAAATCAAAAACTAAAGGATATTATACAAGACATAACATGCTTAATGAAGCATTACTTTTTCGACTCAAAGCATCAACTACTTTATTTGATTTTCTCGGATGGTAAAGGATCGTGCAATCATAATCATTGATTAATTCCAGCCATCTTCTCGGTCTCGTTTTCAATTCACTATGAGAGAATATATAATTTAAACTTTTGTGGTTAGTATATATTTCACATTTTACTCTATATAGATGATGCCTCAAAATTATTAAAGCAAAAACAATAGCAGCTAATTCCAAATCATGTGTAGGGTAATTTAACTCATGATTTTTCAACTAACGTGAAGCATAAGAAATTTCCTGATCATTCTGCGTAAGGACACATTCAAGTCCTTTCAAAGAAGCATCACTGTAGATAACAAACTCACCATCTCTGGAAGATAGTACCAAAACTGGAGAATTCACCAATCTTCTTTTCAATTCCAGAAAACAATCATCACAATCATTTTTCCAAATTAACATAACACCTTCTCGAGTTAACTTAGTCATTAGACTGGATGACCGTGCAAAATTTTCAACAAACCTCCAGTAATAACCTACCAAACCAAGAAAACTACGAATCTAGGTTATATTTTAGGGTCTTGGCCATTCTTCAACAACTTTTGTTTTAGCAGGATCAACAGTTATGCCATTTTTTGAAATAATGTGACCATCAAAAAAAATTTGTTGAAACCAAAACTCCCACTTTCTGAATTTCCCATTATGTTTCAATTCATTTAAGGTTTGAAATACAACCCTTAAATGACTATCGTGCTCCACTTTACTTTTTGAAATAACCAAAATATCATCAATGAAAACAACCACAAAATTATCCAAGAACTCACTGAAAATTCTATTCCTAATATCCATGAATACAGAATGTGCATTGGGTAAACCAAAAATCATAACTACAAATTCATAATGGTCATATCTTGTACGAAATGCGGTCTTCAGAATATCTGCTTCCTTTACTTTCAACTGATGGTACCCTGACCTCATATCAATCTGTAAAAAATACTAAGGTCCCTGGAGCTCATCAAACAAAACATTGATATGAGGAAAATGATACTTATTCTTAATAGTGATGTTATTCAATACTCTATAATCAATGAAAAGTCTCATTGAACCATATTTATTTTTAACAAACAATATAGATGAACCCCATGGTGATGTTCTAGGTTGAATGAGATCTTTATCTAATAACAACTAAAATTGATTCATTAACTCTAAAATTTCAATTTTAGCCATTCGATAAGGGGATTTTGAAATTGTCATATCATTAAGAACTAATTCAACAATAAATTCAATATCTCGATCAGGTATAATACCAGGAAACTCATTAAGAAAATCATCAAGATTCTCATTTACCACTGGCACATCATTAATATGAATAGTTTTTTTTTTCAACAATATGTGAAAGGTAACATTCATTTCAATCTTTTACAAGTTTTTCAGCTTTATGATATGTTATAAAAAAAGTTTTCATTCTTCTATATATACTGTAAATTTTTCTAAAATTAAAACTTTTAAGCTCTGTAGTCAATTTTAGCATGATAAACAGACAACCAATCTATGACAAAAATAATATTAAACTCTAATAGAGGAAAATAATAAGGTTTGTAGGAAGATTCATCCCGCACATAAGGACAGGATGGTTATTATGTTTTATTTTTTCTCAACATTTCCTCCATGGGTTTTTACCGTAAGTTCTGTATTCATATCTTAAGATGGAATTATGAATTTATAAGAAAAAATATTAGAAATAAAATATTGTGTAGATCCTGAATCAAACAACACATTGGCATAATCTGGAAAAACAAACAGTGTACCTGATACTACTTCATTCGATGGCCCAACATCTGCTAAAGTAGTTGTAAAGGATTTCACCACCCCTTTCTGCTTGTATTTTGGATGCTTTTACTCAGTTGAGTTCTTCGATGGACACTCATTTGCAGAATTAACCATTTCATTACACTTAAACATCTTACGGATGGATTTTCATTGCTTGCTTGATCATCTTCCTTACAGTTACGAGCAAATATAACCAGACATACCACACATGAAGCACTTTCCAGACATTGATAAATATTCTCAACAATTCTTTTTACCACACTTCTCACAAGTGGGATATTTAATTTTTTTACCTCCAGGCTTCTTTGATGAATTCATTCCCTTTGAATTCCTACGGGACCTCTTATTCAATTGTTTTTCAAAGAACACCTGATCATCTTCAAACTCCATTTCCACCTTCTCCACACATTGAACAAGTTTTTCATAACATTTAAATTCACGAGAGGATAATGCTCATCGATATCATGGCTTTAGTCCTGAGTAAAATCAATTTATCCTACTATCATGATATCGGATGAAATTTTCTACATACATTTCCAATTGAGTGAACTTTGATTTATAGGCAGCCACAGAGCCATCCTCCTGCCTCAATTCTAGGAATTGTTTTTCCATCCTAAGATGAACCACCTTAGGAAAATATTTATCAGGAAACATAACTTTAAATTCATCCCAATCAAAAGCATCAATCTCCTCACTATCCCTGATATTTTTCACTATAGACCCCCACTGATCAGCTTCACCTTCAAAATGGTAAACATCAACACTAACCTTTTGATGTTCTGAGCACCATATAGCATCGAAAAGCTTCTCAAGTTCTTTAATACAACCTACATTTAGTAGAGGGTCCGATGAAACTTTGAATTATGGGGGATGCTGCCTCATGAAGTGTTCCACTACTGACATGTTCCTCTGTAGTTGATATGGCTAATCTTGTGCATGGATACCACCACCATTTATAGCCTGTGTCAACTATTCCATCCCTGCAACAAACTGTTCATTTCCGATTTTGAACATATTAGTTTGCTGATTTGGATGGTCTCCTTCCTCCCGATGTCGTCCCAACATAGTTGCCCTATTTCATATGCGGAAAACCATACTGAACACAGAAATATATTAGGTGATGCAACATGGTAATATATAAATTTTCTATCATTTAAATATTACCATAAATTAATAAATGGACATTTATTTACAAATACCCAAACTCCTAAAGTTGTCTAGACCAACATCTGATACCAAATATAAGGACATAGAATTAAAACATACATAATCTTGAATTATGTTAATAATTCACATTGAGGATATTTTCAGGTTTATAGTTTTAGAGAATTAGGTCATAACTATTACATTTCATTTCAAAAATTACAATGTAGAAACATCTGCTAAGTTTCCATTTTTTCATAAAACAAAAACTCTTAAAAAAAGATTCATGTCTAGTTCCATGTTTAAGATAGCATCACTTTTCCTTGACCACATACTTGACCCTAATCTTCATTAAGTCCTGTGAAGAACATTTCAAAAACTTGGGATGAGCATAAAAATATCAGTAAGGGATACACAAAGAAGGAAACTGTTAGTTTTTTAAAACAACAAGTAAACCATTAATACATTAACATAAGTAATACTTTTCAACTTTATGAAGTATTAAATAATCTTCACTGAAAAAAAGATCACTACATTCCATTTTGTATCCAATTTATTAACATAAAACCCATATAATGAACACATTACATATAAAGGTAACATGGGACCTAAACATACTTAAATGAAATAACCATACAGTTGACTTCCACACATATAAATAAATGGAATAGCCATACAGCCAACTTCCATACCCAATGAATTGGAGGTTATAACGTAACCACCCATCCTGGTTTTTCACGGCACCACCCGTCATTTGGTTTATCACGTAACCACCTTTCAAATTTTCACATGCCATAATAAAATCATAACACATAAAAAAATTATAAAGGAAAGAAAACATTTCCACATTTCAATCAGAATATATCACATAAATATATTGACATAAAATAATACTTTACCAAAACAATTTTCAATACCAAAATATATAAAAGATTATAGGGTATTTATTTTCATTTAAAAACATTACAGCTTGTTGAGGATTCCAATGATCGAATAATACTCACGGCAGGGAAAAGGTCATTATCACCGCTTACATTAAAAAGAAACATTCCTTTTTTTTTGTTTAGTAAAATTCATGGTAGAAAAATATTTCCTTTGAAAATTCAAGGGTGTTTATACAACATAAAAAATAAAGTTGTGTATTAAAACAAAATATGCCTTAATGAAAAGATATTGAGATGAAGACCCTTACCTCATGTCCGAATTGACTCGATCATTCTTTAATCTCTAAATAATAAAATAAAGTTAATTTATACTTTACTAAGAACATTTTTTCAAGTTTATTATTCCTTTTTTATCACTTATTACCATGTTATAAACATTATGTAATCATTTACCTTGATAACGTTCGTTTTGTCGATATTTGGTACTTGATTCAAAAATGAACACCTTATATTTACATGTGGTCCATGTGGTCAATTTTCCATTCTATCCAGAATAACATTCCTTATTTAAAAATCATATTTATCATATATACAGTATATATATATATATATATATATATATATTTATAATAGTAAATATCATTTGTAGGTAAGAAAGGAAATGCACCGTTCATGGAGACAGTAAGTCGTACGTACGCATGAACGCTACTTTCATTTCTATTTATTATTTTAATGGAATTAAATCAAAATTATACATAGGTATATTATAATTATAGTGTAATATAATATATAATATCATATATAATATCATTAACTCTAGCCATTATATGTCCCACATAAGGCATTAATGAGTCATATCACTTTGAGTGGGCGGTAGTCTGCACATCCTCAAATAAAATTATCACGTTTACCCATAATGGAAACCATAAAGGAATTAAATAAATGGAAAATATAGATACATAAATAAAACATAAACATAATATATATCATATATAATTCTATTTTCATCTTAATGGCCACCATGATAGGCGGTAGAAGATAATCGAACAATCATCATCTCTCGAGGTGTTAGTTTTCCATCCATAGAAACAGTATGTTCTTCATCCATTAAATGGAGGTGTGTGTATGTGTAGTTCGAATACTTCTCAGAAAAACATACTAGTATATTGAGGATACTTTTTTTTATAAAATAAATGATTAAAAATAGTTTAGTGGTTGTAGAAGTAAAATAAAAGAAATGAAGTTAAGAGAAATTGTTACCTTTAATTTGGGTAACATCCCTTGGTTTGAACCAAAAGGACTTCTTGAAGTGTCTCTTGCCTAAGGTATGGCTTCTACGAGGAGGAGTGGGTTGTAGGGAGCTTAATTGGTCCATGTTAGGACAATCCTCAAGGCTTAAGAGATGTGGGGAATTGGTTAGAAGTGGTCCCCTTTTTTATGGGAGAGCAGGGGCTCTTTAGGAAAGTGTGAAAATATTATTTTATTATATAATGATATTCGGTTTCTAATTGTCAAAAAATCATTCGAGTTAAAGATAAGATGACTCATGGTATAAATAAAATCATCCAATAAGAATTGGACATGTTTTCAAAGTTATTTTAATATTTATAGTGTAATTTATTTTAATGATTTATTAATGAGGTAAACACAGCATCATTATTGTGTCATAAATAATTTAATTTATTCGATATCTAAAAATTATAAAAAAATACCACGATGTAGGAAATATTTTTATCTTTCCAAAGAATATTTTTAGTCAAAACCATTACTTATATAACACCATATAAAAATTAATTCATCCAAAGATTTTGGTTTATGTCATTTTTGCCTTTACATTAAATTAAATAATCTAAAGTGCCATTATATTTCATAAGTGGCTCCATGGGGTCCCCAAATAGACCCAAGGATTCCCATGGTCGGCCATTACTCATCCAATAAGGTTAGGACATGTGTTGAGGTAATTTTGAATTATTATAATATTCTTTTTTACCTTGAATTTCCCAATTTACCTTTAACCGCGGTAAATAAGAATCAAAAGTTACTATTCACGAAAAAATTAATTTCATCTTATTGAACAACATTTTACATACTAATAACAAAAAAGTATGTCGTATTTCTGAAATTCAACTCTAATAAGTTTTTAAATTTCATTTAAATAAAAAATTTAGTTTTTTAACTTTTACTAAGTGGTTTCATTATTCATCAAAAATTGATGTTTTTCAAAAAATGGCCAAAACTTCAGCCTAATCTATATTTAATATTCCGAATTCAAAAATGATGCCTATTTTTCTAAATTCAAAACCTAAAAGTGGCATTAATTAATTTTAATATTAATTCCCGTTGTTAAAACAAATTGCGTGTTTTTAAGAAACAATAACTAGCAAAAGATTGACACTTGTTTATGTCCAATTTCAGAGTGAAATTAATTACAATGACCAACATTGGATTAAATGGTAAAAATATATTCTAATTACAATTTAAACCCAATTAAAAGGATAATCTAACTATAAAAATAAATTAGATCAAAAGACACTTTTGAATTAAAATATAGTATTTTTCAGTATTCATTAAAAAATGAACATTATGAGGAAAATACCAAAAAATTACCCAATGTAAATTTTGATGTCCAAAATATAAAGAATAATTTTATTCGGTCAAATATAATATAAAAAAATGACCAAAACTATATTTAAATAGGGTTCACCATTAAAAGGCGGTAAATCGACCTTTTAATGTAAATTATGCTTAAAATTAGATTCATTCACATTTTAAGACTCTAATTTTTTTTGGATAAATGTAAATACATTTAAAAAACATGTATAACCATATTGTAGTTGATTTAGTTCATTCCCACGAATACAACGTCTAGAAGTTAACTACCATTTAAATTAATAATATTAAATTATTGGTGTGCAATGTTAGATTTCAAAGAAACACGTTGTTGCGTATCGGGTATGCTATTGAACATAACAACCCCTTTAAAGTAAAATTAATATTTAATTCACAAATATTAATAAATATGAAATATGTCTTATTCTCTATTTCCCTGAGATGTTACTTCCTTCCCCCCTTTTGGGAATTGCATCCTCGTAATTTTACTTTTCAAAATAAGTGGGGGTATGTATCCCTCAAAGCATTTTCAGATTCTCACAATGCCTCTTCAACTATATAGTTTTTTCCTGAAACCTTTACGTTCTGAATTACCTTATTCCCCATCACTTTCTCTCTATAGTCAAGAATCTGGACTAGTTGTTCTTCATAAGAGAGATTCTCTTCCAACTGAACTACCTCTGGGCTCAAAACATGAGATGGATCTCGCATATACTTTCTCAACATAAAAACATGAAAAACATTGTGTACCTGGGATAAATGTTGATGTAAAGAAACTCTGTACACCAGTGATCCAACTTTCTCAAGAATTTCATAAGGTCCAATGAACCTCAGACTCAACTTTCCCTTCATACCAAAACACATCACACTTTTCTGTAGAGAAACATTGAGAAAGACATGATCACACACCTAAAAAAATATCCTTCCTCCATTTATCTACATAACTTTTCTATCTGCCCTGAGCTATTCTCACGTGCTTCTAAAATCAACTGAACATTATTTTCTATCTCTTCTACCAATTCTGGTCCCATCTTCTTCCTTTCACCTACTTCATCCCAAAAAGATGGAGTTCGACAGCGCTTTCCAAATAATGCCTCAAATGGAGCAATATGTATACTCGAATGAAAACTATTATTATATAAACATTCAACCAAAGAATGATGGTGGTTACAACTTCCCTGATAATCCATTGAGCAACCTCATAACATATCCTCCAATGTCTGAATTGTTCGTTCTGATTTCTCATATAACTGAGGATGAAAAGTTGTACTAAAATTTAATTCTGTACCCAAAAACTTCTAAATTACTTTAAAAAAGTTATAAGTAAAACCAGTATCACAATCAGATTCAATGGAGAGTGGATTTCCATGCAACATGACTATCTCATACAACCGAGAAAGTTGATCTAGAGACAATGTATCTCAAATATGAAGGAAATGAGTAGATTTAGTCAATCGATCAACAATAACCCAGATTACATTATTACCTCAAGATGTATTTGGTAATTCCACAACCAAGTCCATGAATATATTTTCCCATTTCATCTCTAGCACCGGTAAAGGCTAAAGATTCCCTTTGGGTAACTGTCGCTCTGCTTTAACCTGCAGAAAAGTTAGACACTTCACAGTAAAATCAGCAATAACTATTTTCATTCCATCCCACCAGTAACACTCCCAATGATCCTTATACATCATAGTACTGCCAAGATAAACTAAAAATGGGGAACTATGAGCTCCACATAACAACTCATTCATCAACTGTAAATCACAAGGCACACATAATATTTTTCCAAATCTCAAAACACAATAATTATCAATGTTAAATTCAGGAAACCTATCTTTCAAAACCAACTCTACATATTTCTATAACTCACTATCTTCTTTCTGGTCTTTCTTAATTCTGTCTGAAAGAGATGTTCTCACTGAAACCTGATACAAAACAGAAGAATTTTCTACACCAACAACTTCTATGCCAAATTTTATCAAATCAAACACCAAAGGATATTGTTACAAACGTAACATGGTTAATAAATAATTACTTTTTCAACTCAAAGCATCGTCCACTTTCTTTTCCTTTCCCGGATGGTAATGGATCGTGCAATCATAATCCTTGATTAATTCAAGTCATATCCTCTATCCCATGTTCAATTCTTTCTGAGTGAATATATACGTTAAACATTTGTGGTCGGTATATATTTCACATTTTACTCCATACAGATGATGTCTCTAAAATTTTAAAGCAAAAAAAATAACGGCTAATTCCAAATAATGTTTTGGGTAATTTAAATCATGATTTTTCAACTGATGTGAAGCATAAGAAATTACCTAATAATTCTTCATAAGCACACAACCATGTCGGTTCAATGAACAATCACTGTAGATAACAAAATCACCATATCTTGAAGGCAGTTCCAGAACTAGAGCATTCACCAATCTTCTTTTCAATTCCTGAAAACAATCATTACAATATTTTTTCCAAATGAACTTAACACATTTTTTGAGTTGACTTAGTCATTGGACTAGATAACCAAGACAAGTTTTCAACAGACCTCCGAAAATAACCTTCCAATCCAAGAAAAATATGAATCTTGATTATATTGATGGGTCATGGCCATTATTCAACAAATTTTGTTTTAGAAGGGTCAAAAGTAATGCCATTTTTTGAAACAATGTGACCACGGAAAGAAATTTGTTGTAACCAAAACTCACATAGGTAGAATTTCGCATAATGTTTCTTTTATTTTAATGTTTTCAAGACAACCATTAAATGAATATCATTCTCCTCTTTACTTTTTGAAAAAACCAAAATATCATCAATGAACACAACCACTAACTTATCCTAGAACTCACAGAAAATTTTATTCATAAGATCCATGAATACAGCAGGTGCATTGGTTAAACCAAAAGGAATAACTACAAATTCATAATGTTCATATCTTGTATGAAATGTGGTTTTCGGACAGTATACTTCGATTACATTCAAATAATGCTACCCTGAACTCAAATCAATCTTTGAAAAATACTGAGCTCCCTAGAGCTGATCAAACAAATAATCGATATGAGGCAAAGGATACTTATTCTTAACAATGATTTTATTCAATGACCTATAATCAATGCAAAGTATCATGGATCCATCTTTCTTTTTTACAAACAATACATGGGAACCCCATGGTGATGTGATAGGTTGAATGAGTCCTTTATCTAATAACTCCTTCAATTGCTTCTTTAACTCTAGAAGTTCAATTTGAGTCATTTTATAAGGGGATTTTGAAATTGGCTTAGCATCGTGTACTAATTTAAAAGTAAATTCAACATCCTAATCAGGTATAATACCAGGAAACTCATTAGGAAAAACATCAATATATGCATTTACCACTGTCACATCATTAATCTGAACTGTTTCTTTATTTTAAAAATATGTGAAAGGTAACATTCATTTCCATCTTTTACTTGTTTCTCAGCTTCATTGTTCATTCTTGTACACAAACTATAAATCTTTCTGAAATGAATCCTCTTTAGCTCTACAGTCATTCTTATCATGATAAACAGATAGAGAATCCATTCCCAAAATAACATCAAACTCTACTAGAGGAAAAACAATAAGGTTTGCAGGTAGATTCTTCCCACACACAAGGAAAAGAAGGTTATTATGTAATCTTTTTGTCTCAACATTTTTTCCAGGTGTATTTACGGTAAGTTCTGTATTCA
This sequence comes from Viscum album, assembly GCA_963277665.1. Taxonomy (NCBI): domain Eukaryota; kingdom Viridiplantae; phylum Streptophyta; class Magnoliopsida; order Santalales; family Viscaceae; genus Viscum; species Viscum album. Next base: position 2,108,809,776 of record OY728119.1, on the reverse strand, counting down.
AATCTTGATATGGAATTCCCAATTTACTAAAAAACTTCTCAGAAATGAAAGAGTGTGTTCACCCTGAATCAATCAACACATTGGTATAATCTGAATAAACAAACAGTGTACCTGATAATACTTCGTTCGATGGCCCAACATATGCTAAAGTAGTTACAAAGGATTTCACCACCAATTTCTTCTTGTAGTCTGGATTCTTTCCCTCACCTGAGTTCTTCGATGGACACTCATCTCCATAACGACCCATTTCAATACACTTAAAACATCTTACAGATGGATTTTTATTGCCTACATGATCATCTTCTTTAATGTTACGAGTAATATGACCAGACTTACCACACCGGATGCACTTTCCAGACATTGATAAACATTCTCTAGGATTCTTTTTACCACACTTCTCAAAAGTTGGATATTTAATTTTCTTACCTATAGGCTTCTTTGATTAATTATTTCCCTTTGACTGTGAACTGGACCTCTTATTCTATTGTTTGTCAAAGAATACGTCATCATCTGCAAACTCAATTTCCTCGTTCTCCACACATCGAACAAGTTTTCCATAACTTTTGAACCCATGAGAAGATAATGCTCTTTAATATCATGGTGTCAGTCCTAAGTAATTTCAATTTATCTTACTATCAAGATCTCAGATGAAATTTGGTGCATACCTTGCCAGTCTATAGAACTTTGCTTCATAAGCAGCCACCGAGTCATCCTCCTGCCTCAATTCTAAGAATTATTTTTCCATCCTATGGCGAACCACCTAAGTAAAATATTTCTCAAGAAACATACCTTTAAATTAATCTTAATCAAGAGCATCAATCCCCTCACTGTCCCTGATATTTTTCACCATTGACCACCGTTGATCATCTTCACCTTCAAAACTGTAAACATCAAGACTAAAATTTTGATGTTATGAACAACCCATAACATCAAAAATCTTCTCCAGGTCTTTAATCCAACCTTTAGCTAGCACAGGGTCAGATGATCCGCTGAATTATTGGGCATGTTGCCTCATGAAATGCTCCACTACTGACATGTTCCTCTGTGGTTGATGTGGCAGATCTCGTGCATGGATACCACCACCATTTATAGCCTGTGTCAACTATGCCATCACTGCAATAAACTGTTCAGTTTTGATTCCAACCATCTCGGGTTGCTGATTTGGAAGGTTGTCTTCCTAATGATGTCATCCCAACATAGCTGCCATGTTTCCTTTGGGGAAAAGTAGTCTGAACAGTGAAATATCTTAAGCGACGCAACATGGTAATATATAAATGCTATATCATTTCAATATTTCCATAAATTAATTTAGGTACATTTATTTAACAATATCGTAACTCATAATGTTTTCTAAACTGACATCTGATACCAACCATAAGGACACAACCTTAAAACATACATAATCATGAATTAAGTTAATAATTCCCATTGAGGATCTTTTGAGGTTTAGAGTTTTTGAAAATTTGGTCATAATTATTACACTTCATTTCAAAAATTACAACGTAGAAACTTCTACTCAGTTTCCATTTTTTCACAAAACAAAAAATCTTAAAAAAGAGAGTCATGTCTAGTTCCATGTTTAAGAAAGCATGAATTTTCCACGATCCCATCCTTGACCCTAATCTTCACTATGTCCTGTGAGAAACATGTCTAAAACATGGGATGTGCATAAAAAATTCAGTAAGGGATACACAAAGAAGGAAAACTATTAGTTTTTACAAGCAACAAGTAAACCATCAATATTTTAACATAAGTAATACTATTCACATTTATGAAGTAGTAAATACTCTATACTAAATAAAATATCACTACATACCATTTTGTAACCAAAATATTAACGTAAAACCCATATAATGAAGACATAACATATAAAGTTAACTTGGGACATAAACATACTTAAATGGAATAACCATACATTCGACTTCCACACATACCACAAAATGGAATATCCATACTGTGGAATTCCATACTCAATGCATTAGATATTATAACATATCCATCTATCCAATTTTATCATGGCACCACCGGTCATATGGTTTGTCATACAACCACCCGTCAATTTTCTAAGTACCATAGTAAAATCATAACACATAAAAACTAATATAAAGGAAAGAAAACATTTCCCCATTTCAATGAAGAAATACATTACGTAAATATATTGACATAAAATAATAATTTATCAGAGCCATTTTCAATACCAAAATACCTAAAAGAGTATATGGTATTTATTTTCTTTTAAAAACATTACGAATTGTTGAGGAAGCTGAAGATCAAATAATACTCGCGGCGGTGGAATGGTCATTATCACTCCTTACCTTAAAAGAAATATTCCTTTTTGTCATTTAGTAAAATGTATAGTAGAAAAATATTACCTTTGAAAAGTCAGGGGTGTTTATACAAAGTATAAAATAAAGTTGTGTATTAAAACAGAATATACCTCAATGAAAGGATGTTGAGACGAAGTCCCTTACCTCGTGTCTGACTTGACTCGATTGTTCTTTAATATTTTGAATGATAAACTAAAGTTATTTTATAATTTCTTAATAACTTTTTCAAGTTTATAATTTCTTTTATATCACTTATTACCATATTATAAACATTATTCAATTATTTAAGTTAATAACTTTCATTTTTTCGATATTTGGTACTTCAGTCAAAAATGAAAACCTTATGTTTACATGTTGTCCATGAGGTCAATAGTCTATTATATACAGAATGACATTCATTATTTAGATATCATATATACCATATATATCCAGTATATATATATATATATATATATTTATTTATAATAGTACATTTAATTTGGAGGTAAGAAATGAAATGCACCGTTCAGGGAGATGGCAAGCCGTATGTATGCTTAAACACTACTTTCATTTTTATTTCTTATTTTAATGGGATTAAAACATAATGATACATAGGTATATTATAATTCTAGTATAATATCATATATAATATCGTATATAATATCATTAAATCCATCCTTTATACATCCCACATAAGGCATTAACGAGTCATATCACTTTGAGGGGGCGGTAGTCCGCACTTCCTCAAATGAAATTATCACGTTTACCCATAATGGAAACCATAAAGGTATGATATAAATAGAAAATAAAGAAGAATAAATAAAATATAAATATAATATATATCATATATAAATATAGTGTCATCTTAGTGGCCACCATGATAGGCGGTATATGATAATCGAACAATCATCAACTCGTGAGGCGTTAGTTTTCCATCCATAGAAACAACATGTTCTTCCCCCATTAAATGGTGGTGTGTGTAAGTGTAGTTTGAATAATTCAAATAATGACATCCTAGTGTATTGACGATTCTGGTATTGTTATAAATTAATGGAATAAATTTTTTTTAGGGGTTGGATATGAAAAATAAAAGAAATAAAGTTAAGAGAAACTGTTACCTTTAATTTGGGTAACTTCATTTGGTTTGAACCAAAAGGAATTCTTGAAGGGCCTTATGCCTAAGGTAAGGCTTCTAGGTGGAGGAGAGTGATGTAGGGAACTAAATTGGTCAGATTTTGGTCAAGCCTGAAGGCACAATAGGTGTGAGTAATTGGTTAGAAGGTGTTTCATTTTATAAAGGAGAGGAGGGGATCTTTAGGAAAACTGTGAAAATATTATTTTATTATATAATTATATTATGTTTATAAAGGTACAAAAATCATTATACTTTAAGATAAGATGACTCATGTTCGGAATAAAATCCTTCAATAATTATTGGACATGTTTTGTTTTTTTTCAATATTTATAATCTTATTTATTTAAATGATTTATTAATGAGGTAAACACAACATCATTATTGTGTCATAAATAATTTAATTTATTTGATATCTAAAAAGTATAAAAAAATACCATGATGTAGGAAATATTTTTATATTTCCAAAGAACATTTATAGTCAAAAATATTACTTATATAACACCACATAAAAATTAATTTACTAAAAGATATTTGTTTATGTCATTTTTGCCTTTACATTAAACTAATTAATCTAAAGTGTTATTGTCATTCATAAGTGGTTACATGGGGTCCCAAAATAGACCTAATTATGCACATGGTCTGACATTACTCAACCAATAAGGTTAGGACATGTGTTAAAGTAATTTTGAATTATTATAATATTCTTTTTACCTTGAATTACTCTATTTACCTTTAACCACGGTAACTAAAATTTAAAAGATAATATTCACCAAAAAATTATTTTCAACTTATTGAACCAAATTTCACTTACTAATAACAAACATGAATGTTGGATTTTAGAAATTCAATTCACAGAAGTGGTAAAATTTCATTTAAATGAAAAAGTCTGTTTTTTAACTACTACTAAGTGGTTTCACTATTCATCAAAAATTACTGTTTTTCAGAAAAATATGAAAATTTATTCCTAAGATATATTTGATATTCCAAAATCAAAAATTCTGTCTATTTTTCTAAATTAAAAACATAAAAGTTGCATTAATTAATTTTCAAATTAATTCCCGTTGTTAAAACAATTACCGTGTTTTTAAGAAACAATAACTTTCAAAAGATTGACACTTCTTTATGTCCAATTTAAAGGTGAAATTAATTACAATGGCCAAAATTAGATTAAATTATAAAAATATATTCTAATTACACTTTAAAACCAATTAAATGGATAATATAACCATATAAATAAATTAGATTAAAAGGCACTTTTGAATTAAAATACAACATTTTTCATTATTCATTAAAAATGTACTTTATCAGAAAAATACCAAAAAATTACTCAAAGTAAATTTTGATGTCCCAAATCAAAAGAATAATTTTATTTGGAAAAATAGAACATATAAAATTACCAAAACTATATTTAAATAGTTTTCACCATTAAAAGGGGTTAAATCGACCTTTTAATGTAAATTATGATCAAAATTAGATTCATTCACATTTTAAGCCTCTAATGTTTATTAGATAAATGTAAATACATTTATCAAACATGTATAATCATATTTTAGTTATTTTTGTCATTCCCACCAATACAATGGCTAGGAGTTTACTACCATTTAAAATAATAATATTATATTATTAGTGTGCAACGTATGATTTCAAAGAAACTCATTGTTGCGTATTAGGTATGATATCGAACATAAGAATCCCAGCAAAGTAAAATTAATATTTAATTCATAAATATTAATAAATATTAAAATGTATTATTCTTTATTTACCTTGGATCTTATAGTTATGGCCTTTATAACCACATTCGTAAAATACCATAGTCATATGTTACTCTCTTATGTAAAATATTTCTCTTCGTATCTACAAAATGATATTCCTTGGGAATTGTTTAATAACATTTAATATTTATGTCTTCTTAAAAATATATTTCATTAAATATATTAATTATTAAAAAATTCAAATTAACATCTTAAAATTCAATTTTATTTATTGATTTACCATCAAGATATGTTTTCAATTTTTAAATGATAAGATTTCAAGTCATACCCTAATTTAATTATTTGTAGAAAGATAATTTCATCAAAAAATAAAATTATCTCTCTTAAAATGAGAATAATAAGTTTTAAAACATGTGTATGTTGAGAAAAGATATTTTTTTCGTTATTTGTAATCATTACTAATAAATATTTGGGGGACATGAAATTACTATGATAGTTGTGTGGTCTTATATTTTGAAAAAATAAAACACATTCATACATATGTGTTTTATATAGTTACATTTTTGTTGAGGTTTTTTCCATAGTTTTTAGAATATTTAAAAAATATATAATTGTTATTGAGATTAAAGAGGGATATATGGATATATAAAATGTTCTTGTAAAATTAGAATTTTATGTGCAAGAATCAAATTGATGTGGTGATGGTCTAGAAAATAAAATGGTGAGGATACTATAGAAGTGAGAATATTAGTTTTTTATAGTCCAATAAAGTATATTGGACTTTTTCATGGTGCAATGAAAAAAACAACATGGATTGTAAAAATAGAGATCATTAGTTTAATTATTTTTTAAATATAACATCAGATGATATGTTTCTCTATGAGAAACAAAAGTACATTTCCATTCCATAATGATTGATATGGTTTTATTCATATGAGTTTTATAATTTTTATATATTTCCAATTCTTCAGCTATGCATAATCTTCTTATTTGTGGTTCATTACATTACTTAAATTATGAGAAAGACGACTAAATTTTTTGTAATCAAAATTGGTAGGCCCATGAATTTTAAAAAATTTCTAGATATTTTATGGTATTTTCAAATCATTGGGGAGGATTATTTCTATTGTGAGAAATGTATTATCTGTTGATGGAGGTAAAAAACATATATTTCTATTCAATGGAATCTATCTGCTGTACGAGAAATATTTTTGTTCAAAATGGAATGAGTATAATATATAATAGGACATGCTGTGTTGAGAGGATATTGGAAGCAATTTATTGTCGTTGAATTAAAAGGAAAACAATACGATGTGGTAACATCTATGGTTAGTGAAAATGGTAAATAACGCTGTTGGTGCCAAAATTTGGGATGAAGAAGAAGAAATTTAAATCATTAGGGGCGGCCTTGTGAATCCTATGTGTGGATCCCCCGGGGCCCCACGCTGGTGCAATGTTCCTCCTTCGGGAAGACGCTATTGAGAAATGAGGCAGGATACTATGAGAACCCCTTTGACATTCGTGAACTTGCAGCAGAACAAGGTGGCAGGATTCTCTATGAACCCCTTTGACGTTGGCGAAACCACCGCAGAGCGAGGAGGCGGGGTGCTACGCGAACCGATTTGACCTTCACCAATCCTGTGCAGAGTGAGGAGGGGGCTTATCTTTGGACTCCTTTGATGTTCACAAACCTACTGCGGAGCTAGCTTTGTCTTTGCACCAAGTGGTCTCTTCTTCCCAGTGCCTCCCCCTATAAATACCCACCTCACCCCTTCATACAGACGGTTCTTCCACCCCTTGGGTAGCCAATCGCTCCCATTTCGTGGAGCTCTCGAGCACCATGAAGTGATGCCCTTCATGCCCTTTGTGAATTAGGGAGCACCTTTGGGTTTCTCGAGGCTCTACAAGTAGCTTCACTAACTAAGATGCTCCGCAAGTCCATGCTATGGGAGTAGCTTCTTCTTTATGTAGCTCCATGATTACATGCTCCGTGAGAAGCTTCCTTCGAAAAGCTACTTTGTGGTTCCATGCTCCATGAGAACCTTTCTGTCATAAAGCTGCTCTATGAGACCGAATTCTCCATGACCCCAATGGATGGTATTCCATTAAATTCCCCAATCGACTGTAATTCGTCTTCATATGACCTATGCAGACATTGATTCCCTACCACATGGATATGTAGGAAGCCTCTTTGAGGTTCAATCCCATCACTCATGACTCATCCTGATCTACCTATTTATCCCATGGGTTTCAGGAAAATCATGCCCCAACCTGGAGGTTCTATTAACTTCAGATCCCATCCATGTGTCCATTCTCACGAGCTGCCTCCTCGGGTGTCCCATCGTCCCACAGAACTACGTGGACTTTGATGCCCTACCATGATGATACATAGAAAGTTTCTTCAAGGCTCAATCCCAACATCACTGTCATCCTCATGTCGGTTCCGTATTATTCTTCTTGAACTTCATTCAACTATGAATCATCCATCATGACTCTTACCCAGGCAGCCACATCACAGTGGGATCATGTCATCCGCCTCTTCACTACACTTAGAAGTACTTGGGATGGTTTCCATGCATAATCCCAAGCATTTATCCAGGTTGTTTTTCTTTTTCTACACCTCAATTCATCACCCCTTCGAACTACGTGGGTTTTGATCCCTGTCGTCTACACATGGTATGTAGAATGTCTCCATAAGGTTCGATCTTATCCAATGGTAAAACATGGTGCTCCCCAATTCTAGGGTGCACACTCCCTGATCTGCCCTCAATGATGTCCAGATCAGCTTTCTCAGTGTGACATCTTCCCATTATGGGGCACACCATATTGGTTCTATTATTATTGTGTGTTCTAATCCATCCACTCAGTAAACCCTCTAGGTGTTTCCTCCTGGGGATGTACCAATCTGATCCATCTTTATGGGACTTTTTGATCACCCTCATTCCATCTCTCAAATATGTTAAACTCGAGGCCTACCTCGTGTTAAACATGACATTCATGGGGAAAACCTCGGAAGACATGAATTTGGTGTAACCATCTCCTCCAGACATTAAACTCGAGACATAGCTCTTGTTAAACATGGGATGATGAGGAAAACCTCAGAGACATGCCTCCAGCATAAGATACCCTACGAATGAGGTGGGATTCCTCAGGTTCGGTACCCTTGAGATGCCTTCTTATGAGAATGAGTATAGATTCCCCAATGTCAATGCATCCATTGATTCCCTGACATACCTATTGTTTTCATCTACTCTGACCGAAGGTTGCTACCATGTCAAGACCCCATGGACTATCCTGAGGGAAGTAGTGTAATTAACTGGAATCCACAAATATATTTCACCGGTAACAAGATTCACAAACCACGACATAATCTTTATGGGAGACTCGGACTAGGTGACATGTTCCGAGGAGAAATCCATGAAAGGAATAACCAACATCCCATCATCCTGTTTCGATCAAGGTGAAAACATTCCGGAATAAAGAACGGATTCCACCTACCTTTAGAAAGCGGGAATGCGGGGCAACAGTTGTGCACCCTCCACGGACGGACACGTGCACCCTGGTGAAAGTGTCGAAAATGAACACGTAGTGTTAATGGATAATAAAGATATTTTCAAAATAATGTCATTGATTTGGAGTTGATTTAATGATGTTTCATAGCTTAAAACTCTTGTATTATGTGGTAATAAATCATAAATATCTATGAATAATCAAGTGTGACTAAGAGGACTTCTATTATCAAAATTACGAAAAGAAGTCTTGAATATATTTTTATATTTATATGTATGATTTTAAAATGAGAAATTCAAATTTTCTACTTCTTATAGGTAATATATTTTAAATTTAAATAATAAAAAAATGGCTGAAAATTGAAATATATTATTACAAAGATGATAGAATGAAGAGAGTCTATGATGTTTCTAGACTAGTAGGAGAAGGAAAAGCAATGAATTAGAATAATAAACAATTAAACAACATTATTGAAGTATGATCCTATCAAAGACTATTTTGAATAAAAATAAATTCTATTTCATAGATTATGGTGCGATCACATGGAGAGATATATGGATATATTGATTAATACTAGTAGATGATAAATAATACTCGTCTATAATCGACACAATGAAACAAGTGGACAATATGAGCTCTAGTGAACTCAAATCTTACAAAGGAAAAGTGACAAATCTTTAGAAGTGAAATAATTAAATATATTATGTATACTCAGTAAAATAATTGATGTATGTATCAATGATCTAATATGAACTCTAACAAGTGATGTATGATGATTATAGGAATAATAAAAAGTAATCAAATTGTCTACGTCATCCCCCCATCTAAGTTAATTAAAAATAATATTAGGTGTCCTTTTATAATTTTATTAGAAATTTTAATTGAATTATTCCACTAAATTTGTGTAATTTATCACAAAAATTGAAATTTTAATATATAAAAATTAGTTTTAGTGAAAAATAATGTTATTCTGACAAATATTTATAATATATGGATCAATTGATTCTCATATAATTATTTTATATTAGTATTATGTTTTATGAGGTTTAATAGATTTATTTTTCCATCATTATGAAACTATGACTACCAAAAAAATAAGATAAAATAGACTAGGAGAATGATTGGTGTGCTTGAAATTATATTCTATCATTTGTTGCAGGGGAGGATTTTCTTTAGTTACATTGGATGAAGAAAAAAATGATCATATGTGATATGTTAGAAATTATGTATAAAGGAAATGTAAGGGTAATGTGTGATAAACCTTAGTTTTAAAGACTAATATATTAATATATTAAGATGCATGCATGATGAAAATGATATATAAATTATGTTGGGACCACTTTGTGTATGAAGATTGTATTTGTGCCAACATTTGCCAATACTGGTCAAAATAAGGAAGGAGATGAATAAGGACTAAACAGTTAGTGGATATTGTCTAAAGTGAGGTTTCCTGGAGAATTGTTATGGAATCCTAGCATTGGATGTCACACATGAGAAATTCTCTAAGAAGATAAATTTAGACAATTGTTGAACTGATACTATGTTCAAATAACTTGTGTCAGGGGAGACACATTGTTTAAAACAATGAATAATGGTGAATTATCATCCATCTAAGGATGATTGATGAAGAATGAGGATTTAAAGAAGACCATGCAATGCATCACGACTGCATGAGAACCATGCGAGAGCATTCTTGAAGAAAAGAATCATATTATTTGAATGAAGTATAGAATGACGGATAAAGAAGAAGATAGAGTGTGGAAGGGCTTGGAATTATAAGAATGTCATGAATTACACATTTACATGAAATAATATGATTGTTGTATTGTTCTTAAAGTTCCAAATACATGTATCAAAGGTGATACATTGTCCGCAACATTAAAGGTATTTGAAGAAGCTTCAAGCCTCCACTTTTGGAAGAAGAGAGATGATTGGAGTTATTTGGAATTCACACTCCAAAAGGAATTGAGGATTTGATGTATGTATGAAGAAGTACTTTGGAATTCATTTTCCAAAAAGAATGGACAAAACTATGATGATGCTTTTCTGAGTTGTATTTCAAAAATATCATAAGTTTAGAGAACTTGTGATGCAAGCCTTATGAAGGATAGGGAGAGTAAATAAGTGTTTTTAGAAAAGGGAAGAAAGCAGGACACATGTCAAAAGTGTCGTGCATGTGTTCCATGAAAGTATATGTGGCGGGCAAGTATATGTTGCGCACAAGTCATATTTCATGATCATCACATCAAAATATGACAAAGGAATTAAAGTGGCGTGCAAGTTAAAGATTGGAGCGCAAGTCAAAAGCGGTGCACAAGTGTGAAGCGCTAGTATATGTGGCGTGCAACTGTATGTTGCACGCAAGTCATATTTCAACATCATCATATCAAAATATGACAAAGGAAAGAAAGTGGTGTACAAATTCTAGAGAGGAGCGCAAGTGTATGTGGTGTGCAAGTCACCAAAATTCCTATAAATAGATGAATATCCTCCTCATTTTTTTAATGCTCAAAACTTAAGAGAAAATTAGAGCTCTGATCACACAAGTAGTAGAGGTTACTCTGATCGCGCAAGTAGTAGAGGGTGGAGTGAATGTTGAAGTGGCACGCAAGCTGAGGGTTATTTATAAGGCACGCAAGTAGGGTGTCACATATGTTTTGTCACGCATGATTTGTGCAAGTTTCTAGAGGCACGCAAGCAGGGAGGTGCTTTCAATAAGTGGGATGTGTATAAGCCAAAGGTGGCACGAAAGATGTGAGTTTTGATCAATGGTGGAACGCAAGTAGTGAGTAGGCGCGCAAGAAGGTGTCACGCAAGCAGTGAGGTTCACAAGCAGGGAGGTGCGCAAGTAGAGTAGCGTGCACGCAGGGTGGTGCGCAAGTAAGGATTTCCATACAAGCTAGAAGTTGTGATTCTAGAATGAATAAGAAGAAGAAGATCTTGGTGGATATGGTTTTTCACTGAAAGAAAACATGTGAAGAATAGTGGGTTTCAGTGCATCTGGTTTTTCATTAAAGAAGCAAAAGAAGAAGAAGAGTGTGCAGCTTAAAGGTTTTCTGCATAGAAATAAGAGAATAAGAATAAAAATAACAGAGTATGCCCAATTAAAGACTACCATTATTTAGGGAAGTTAAATTTAGATGATACAATGTGAGCTGATCCTCGGTTTATGAATAATCACATGGGTATATGTGATTCTGGACAAGAAGAGAGAAGAATATTTAGTGCAGTTGGTTATTCCACTAAGAAGGAAAGAGAAGAGGATTTAGTTCAGTTGTTTATTGCACTAAGAAGATGAAAGAAAAATTCTAGTGCAGTTGGTGTTGCACTAGAGAAGAAGATAAAGAAAGATTAACGAAATTCTTGCCTACTTCTTTGTAAGTAATCACGTAAAAAGCACTAAAAAAACCAAGAGCAGAACCTACCTTATCAAGACGGAAGAAGACTGCCTCTATAGGCAGTATAAAGAACCAAATAGAGGCTGCATGTTGGACAAGACTATCACAAGTCCATGTAAGAGAATTGTTTCCCACCCCCTCCAAAGTGTAGGGACTTTTACTGTCTAGAGGATTGTTTTCTTAACCACTCCATTGTAACAACATAATACATTATAGTGGAGAATCCTTACACTGGTCATTCCAATTCATGGAAAGGATGTAGATACTCTTATTGAGTGGTGAACCTTGTAAAAATATCTTGTGAATATTTTTACTTCTTTCTATTATTTCACGCGGCAGGGAAAATAGAATAAGAGAATCAAGATCCTAACAGGTCAAGAGGTACAGTGATAAAATATGGAATTGGTTTAAAAAGTCTCCAACACAGATTCACCCCCTCTCAGTTTTAGTTATATCCCAAACTAATCCTCTCAATTTCAATCATAGGTAAGTTCACCTCTGTTGGATTCTCTATAGTGAATCTATTCCCTTTTGATGATTTGAGTTCCATTCCTGATTCTACAATGAAGAGAAGTGTTAGTAAATATTTGGTTACCTTTGATCAAAAGTTTATATCTACCAAGACAATGATTAAAAGGAAAAATATAGAGAAGATAAAGTTGAAGAATAATTCCATCTTATCTAAAGAAGAGGAAGCATCTGGTTCTCCATATCTAGCTGACATTGAAGACACACTGACTTGGAAAGTTATGGGAAGGTGGATCAATCACCCACCAAGAAGATGGATAACCTTCCTACCTAAAAAGATTAGGAGGCATGTGTTTGTACATTTGGAAATTATTTTCTTGATGAAAATGCTGGCACAAGTGGTGATGATCAATGTACAACATATTAGGAAATTTTAGTTGATAGATTAAGAATGATTATGCATGGTATTCCTGAAGATAGTTCATCTCTTGTTTGTGGCATATTTCAATTCATGCCGGAAATATCACTCAACTGGAAGAAGAAACTGATGCTTTGGAGAAAGGCTTACAAGAAAAAATTGTCTAATGTTTAAAGCTGTCTAGACAGGTTGGAGCCTTTAAAGCAACAAAGAGGGGATTTTGAGTAAGTTCTTCAAAGTGGTTCAAAGATATTGAATAGAAAGTGGGAGTCTACAAGACTCTAGAATAGAATATCCATGAAATTGAAGATGATATGTAAAATGGAAATGATGTCAAGGAGATATATTTGGATGGAAACTCCAAGAATATCAAAGAACATGACTCTTTGTTACAAAAAAATGTAAAGATGCATGTAGATGAAGATGAAAGACTCAAGAAGTCTTGTGAAGAGAATATGACTATGATTTAAGACCAAGAATTCATCCTCAATATGAGATGTCTAGAATTTTTGGCTAAGTTTTCAAATATTGATATGACACATAGTGTGTCTCCACAAAAGAAGGAAATAGATTCTACTAGTACTCAATTCTCAATGGAGGATTCTACTATCATAATACCACCAACATGTGATAAGAAGATCAAGGGTTCACTCATTGATCTATCACAAGCAACTAGGAAATTAAATGTACCATCCATACCAACTTATACAGATGGTACTAAAATTTATTCTACAAAAAGAGAAAGTTGGATGAAAAATTATAATCAAGTATGGATGATGAAAAGTGAGAAGAAACCTACCACCATGGGTAGAGTGGATTGGGGAAAGAGTGTAGAATATAGATCCCCATAGAATGCACAATATACAAAGAAGAACATTCATCAAACTTATAAAGAAGATGGAAAGAAGTCACGGTTTTTTGGTCAATGTTGGTGCTGTAATAGATTTGGGAATTGTGCACTGGCTTATTGGTACAACCCCTTAAATGTAAAAGCACATAGAAACCCCATCTCAAGGGGGAGAAATCCAGAGAAGAAGAAGAAACATCCACATATCCAAAAGAATATGTATACTACAAACAGATTTGGAATATTAGATAACAACTGTGATTTATGCAATCAAAGTGGTCACATGAATGGTGCATGTTCACCTCAACAGGTACCCAAAGCTGATAAGAAAAAAATATCACAACAGGTGGATAATAATGAAGAATCATCTTTTGGAAGAAATCAGACCAATGTTGTAAAAATATTCTCTTAAGAAGATTCCAAGAAGAAAAGTTGAGAAGCTGTTGGATTCTATGTCTAAGGAGGTGAAGGGCGGTGCGTCCAAAAGAACTACTAAGAATGATGGTACTTAGAAGAAGCCATGTAGGAGATCCAATATTGATGCCTCAGCTCCTAGTGACATATTGGTGGTTTGGCCAAATTATTTGGAAGGAATGAGGAAAATGGAATATGCACAAGCTAATTCTGGTGCTAAAAACAAAAGTTTTATTCTACATGAAGGCAAATAAATTCTATGTGTGAGGTGTAACATGGCTAGTAACACTATTAGAATATGCTTTGAATTTACTCCAGCCAAACAATAATTCCTCAAAAAGATGAATGTTTCACTAGGATATTCAAGGGCTTTAAAAGCTCTTGAAGAAAGAAGAATCACACACAAGGAGATGGAAGAAATAGAGAATTCCACACAATCACAGTCATCATTGATTATCATTTGTGAAAGTGTGAAGAATAGAGAATCTCGGTTGAGAAAATCATCTCAACCTTGTTGTTCACATTGATGGAGAAAATATGATCCACCTTTTCCCATTAAATCCTTGTGTATTGTATTTGTTATTATCATACACGGAATTGGAGATGATGTAAGATCTCTGGGGGAAAACCTGGGATTCAGTGAGGAGAAGTGTTTCCTTGAGGGGGAGACACTTGAAGAAGTTTCTATAGTCATTATCTCAATCAGTATCAACATCAATTGGTATAAAATTTAATTACTCTGAAGATTTTCTGAAGATCATGTTATTATAAAAGGTATTCCATTTCATAATCTATCATCCTTGGTTACTCAAAATATATATATTTTTACTGGGGGGGTTAACTAGGCCAATTAGTGACCTAAGAAGAATTAATGTGCCCCAAGTCCACTTATCCTACTAATTTCCCTTAAATGTTTTTGATCCTTTTGTTCAAGTGAGTGGAGGAATTTCAGGATGGATTATTTCCAATCACATTCAATATCATTGTCCTGGAATTAAATTGGAAAACCCTTGAAGGCAAGTGTAAACGATCTCATCTCATGAGATATCATGATCAGTGGATAATGGAAAGCTTTGTTGTCTAAATCAAATCCTCATTTTTTCTACATCGAGCATTGCTCAAGTAGACATAGAGTGAAATGATTGATGGAACAATGCATAAGTAAGGACTGATACCCTCTCTAACATGGACATTTTATTTCTTCTCAATAATGGGGATAGAAAGAGAAATGAATGTTTGAAATGAAAGGGGGAGACAAACAAGTAAAGGGGGAGAGAGAAGATTTTTATTTTTACATTAACACATTCATTTGATGAGACTTTGTGGTATTGATAACAAAATACAAAGCGAAATATTTTTGGGACCACATTGTGTATGAAGATTGTATTTTTTGTCAACAGTTGTCAATACTAGTCCAAATGATAAAGGAGATGAAGAAGGACTAAAAATTTAGTTGAGATTGGATGAAATGAGGTTGCTTGGAGAATTTTAATAGAATCATAGCATTGGATTTCATACTTGAGGAATTATCTAAGAAGATCAATTCAGATTATTTTTGGACTGATACTATGTTCGAATTACTTTTGTCAATGGTGACACATTGTTTACAAAAATGAATAATGGTGAAGTATCGTCCATCTAAGGATGATTAATGAAGAATGTGGATTTAACGAAGACCATGAAATGCTTCATGATTGCATGAGAAAAATGCAAGAGCATACTTGAAGAAAAGAATCATATGATTTTAATGAAGTAGAGAATGATGGCGGAAGAAGAAGAGAAAGTGTTGAAGGGATTGGAATTCTAAGAAGGTCATGAATTACACATTTCCTTGAAATTAGATGATTGTTGCACTGTTCTTAAAGTTCCAAATACATGTATCAAAGGTGATACATTGTCTGCAACATTAAAGGTATTTGATGAAGCTTCAAGCCTCCACTTTTGGCTGAAGATATATGATTTGAGTTATTTGGAATTAACACTCCAAAAGGAATTGAGGATTTGAAGTGAGGATGAAGAAATACTTTGGAATTCATATTCCAAAAAGAATGGTCCAAACTATGATGATGCATTGCTGATTTGTATTTCACAAATATCATTATTTTGAGAACTTGTGATGCAATCCTTATGAAGGATAGGGGGAGTAAAGAAGCGTTTTTAGAAAAGGGAAGAAATAGGCGTGCATGTCAAAAATGGCGTGCAAGTGTGGCGCACAAGTATATGTGGAGCGCAAGTATATGTTGCATTCAAGTCATATTTCAAGATCACCACATCAAAATATGAAGAAGCAAATAAATTGGTGTGCAAGTTAAAGATTGGCGCACAAGTGTGGCGTGAAAGTATATGTGGAGTACAAGTGTATGTTGCACGCAAGTCATATTTAAACATCATCATATCAAAATATGACAAAGGAAAGAATGTGGCGCGCAAGTACTGGAGCGGTGTGAATGTGATGGAGCGGTGCGCAAGTGCTGGAGTGGCGCGCAAGTGTATGTGGTTCTCAAGTCACCAAAATTCCTATAAATATATGACTAGTCTCCTCATTTTTTAATGCTCAAAACTAAAGAGAAAATTAGAGCTATCATAGTGCAAGTAGTAGAGGGTGCTCTGATCACACAAGTAGGAGAGGGTGGCACACAAGCTGAAGTGGCGTGCAAGTTGAGGGTTATTTATAAGGCGTGCAAGTAGGGTTGTGCACATGTTTTTTCACGCATGTTTTGTCATGCATGTTTTGTCGCGCATGTTTCCAGAGGCACGCAACAAGGGAGGTTCTTTCAAGAAGTGGGATGTGTATAAGCCAAAGGTTGCACACAAGTTGTGAGCTGCGCTTAATGGTGGCACACTAGTAGTGAGTAGGCATGCAAGCAGGTGGCGCGCAAGTAGTGTGGCGCACAAGCAGGGAGGCACGAAGGCATAGTAGCACACAAGTAGGGTGTAGTTCAAGTAAGGATTAGCACGGAAGCTAGAACTTGTGATTCTAGAAAGAAGAATAAGTAGGAGAGCTCAGTGAAAATGGTTTTACACTGAAAGAAAATGTGTGAAGAAGAGTAGGTTTCAGTGCAGCTGGTTTTTCATTGAAGAAGCAGAATAAGAAGAAGAGTGTGCAGCTTACAGTTTTGCTGCATAGAAAGAAGAGAAGAAGAAGAATAACAACCGAGTATTCCTAATTGATGACTATAATTTTTAGGGCAGTTTAATTCAGATGATTCTATGTGAGGTGATCCTCAGTTTCTGAATAATCACATTGGTATATGTGATTCTGGCCAAGATGGGAGAAGATGATTTAGTGCAGTTGGTTATTGCACTAAGAAGAAGAGAGAAGAAGATTTAGTGTATTTGGTTATTGAACTAAGAAGAATAAAGAATAATCATTGTGCAGTTGGTGTTTCACTAGAGAAGACAAGAATGAAAGAAAGAAGAAACGATTGCCTACTACTTTGCAAGAAATGAAGTGAAGAGCACTAATGAAGACCAAGAGAAGAACCTACATCATTAAGAAGGAAGAAGACTATGTATATAGGCAGTATAAAGAACCATCTAGAGGCTGCAAGTTGGAATAGACTATCACCAGTCCAGGGAAGAGGATTTTTTCCCACCCCCTCCAAAGTGTAGGGACTTACACATGCTAGAGGATTGTTTTCCTTGAAACTCCATTGTAATAGCATATTACATTATAATGTAGAATCCATTCACTGGTCATTCCCATACATTGAAAGGATGTAGCTAATCATATTGAGTGGTGGACCTTGTAAAAATACTATTTTCATATTTTATTACTTTCTATTATTGCATGTGACAGGGAAAATAGAATAAGAGAATCAAGATCCTAACAGGTCAAGAGGTACAGGGATAAAATTTGGAATTGTTTTAAAAATTCCTTGACACTGATTCACCCCCCCCCCCCCCCTCTTAGTTCTAGGTATATCCCAAAGTTGTCCTCTCAAAATTTACACTAGAGTAAATGAAATAGTGAGAAGAATCAGAAGATTTCAGGAGATATTTGATGGTCTAATATTCATCGAGAATATTCTATACATTCTATTAGATAGGTTTCATGCAAAGATTTTGTAAAATGGAAACCATGGTCTGTGTACAATTATATTAGTATTATTATATAACACTATTATTATATATATTATTTAAATGGCATGTGTCTTCAAAAATATGATTAACTTTTAAAATAAAATTACTTTTATGGTAGTAGAATGTGAAAAATATTAGAATGATGAAATGATTTAAGATGATTATTTTTTATTAGAGGAAATATGGAGAATGGAAAATTTGTAGCTGCCTCTGCTCCACCAAACTGAAGACCCCGGATGGACTACTCCAACATGACATGAAATGTGGTAACCATGTCCAATTCTGTGGTGGCAAAGAAGGTTGTTTCTGATTCCAAGTGTGGGTGTGCTAACAATCAATCCTCCAAATATAAACTCACATATGAGAGGTTAAAACACATAGAGCTATATATCAATATCTTCAAACAATACCATTCACATTATGATTGGGAATCGGTTGATGCTGGTGCAGCTTCTTTTTATGCTCATAGTGAGGATTTGGATTGCTTTAACATGTAACAACACTTTCTCTATTCTCTGATTTTTCTTTCCCCTATTTTCTGTTATGCAACTTTTATTTTATTAACTATTCTCGAGGATTAGGATTTATTCTTGGTCATGTGCCTTCCTTGGTAGATGTATTCAACATGTTTTAGTGATAATATTGTTAACATTTTGTATGATAAAGTAAATTTTCAAATGTCTCATACATTGGAGATTATTTAATAAAATGTTTGTGGGACTATGAGGATTTAATCAATTAGAAGATGTGTGTATTTTTTCTATTTCTCATGATTTTAGTAATATAAATTATTTTCTATTTATGAATAAATAGTCCATGTCTCTAAAAAAATTTATGACTTTAATAATCATTTCTGAAAATGATTGATGTTTCTCCCTGAGAAATTATCCAGAAAAATAATGGTGTAGAATGTATTAATGGAATATTTTAAATATATATTGAGAAGAATGTAATTCATTATGATATTTTTACATTGAATACAACACAAAAAAAATCTTCCCAAACTGAATAATTTTAGGTTGGAATAGATGGCTAGTAAAATATAGATATGTTTTGATACATATTGTTATTTATAGAAATGTAAAATTAGTGTTATTTTTTTAATGAAATAATTTTTTTCAGTAAAAAATCAAAAAATTAACCATATAATATCAATTATAATAACTCTATATTTTAGACATATTTTATTATTTTTAAGTGATTATATAATCAGAGTAAAAAGTTTAATTCATTTGATGTTTTAGCCGAGTGGAGAAATTTTCATCACTAGAAATCAATATGAAGCCGTATATTTGAGATGAAATTTAAATATTTCATTGATAATGAAAATTAAAATAATGTACAAGTTGTAGGAAATGATTCATAAATTTCTAGTGAAAAAGATAAATCCATATCTTCCAAACCAAGGATGAGAAAACTAGTGAAGGATCAAAATATTATTGGGAAACATGGAGAAATGGTTTTGACAAAAATAATATTGATGAAAACAATATATACATCATTTTTTACATAAGTTAAACCCTGAAATTTAAAACAAGCATTGGAGCATCTTGAAGGTATTTGTTATATGACTAATGGATTTGGTGAGATCAAGGAACAAAAATTTTGAAAAGTGGTTCAAAATATTAAAAATAATAATATTAATAGAACATAGTAAATTTTTCAAAAGAAGAAAAAAATATTTCAAAAATTATATGAATAAAAAAAATACTTTTGTTTAAGTGGTACTCATTGGTTAATGGAATTTATTTTTATTTTTTTTTTCTTTTTAAATTTTTTTATACTTGAATCTATTACAATTTTTCATGAAAATATGTAAAAAAGAAAATACAATATTTTTAATATATAATTTGTACATGCATTTCTTAATTATTAAATGGTTTAGGTAGCATACATTGAGTAATCTATTTTTTTATTTATTTGGTAAGACAAAATATATGTTTTTAAGTCAATAAATTCGCAATATATGTCCAAAAATCCCTCAGATTATATTATTTAAATTTATTCTTTTATAATAATAATACTTTTCATGAAATAAAAAGTGGAAATTCCATGATAAGGATGATAAAGAGGTAATTATTTTAATGATTATGAAGACGATATCATTTTATGTTAAAAAATATTAGATTATTGGAATATTTGTCTATACGGAAAAAAAGTTATTTCAGATATCCATTATTAGAGAAAGAAAATATATTTTTTGTTCATAACATTATTTAGAGGATGATCATATTATTCTTTCTAAAGATTAAAAATATTAATAAAATTTGAGTATGTTTATATTCAATGAATGAAATTTAGTTTCTAATTTAATTTATTTGGAAAATTAATTATATGTGGTAAATAGTGGGAATTAAATTGACCAAAAATAATTTATAAATCTTATAGAAGTTTAAATTATTTAATATATTCAAGTAAATTAACTTTATATGATGTTAATTTTTTTTGGACGATTTCAATATGTAATTAAGGAGTATTATTTAATTGGTTGAAAGTGTATTTATATGTATATTGATGGCATAAATTACAATAGAAAATAAATATAATTGTATTAGAAAGCTTAATGTATTTGGATACACAAATGGGGTTTAAATTATAAATATAGATGATTAATTATCAATATCCAATAGTGTTTTTAGTGTCCTAGAGTATTGTTAAATAGGAATATGTTGCTTCTAGTTATGATACAACCTAATTCATGAGGATGAATACTCAACTAGAAGATCTCAATGTGGAAGTTAATTTTGACAATTTTTGAGAAATGTTATATAATGATCCCTAATGATCAAGATATCAAGTTCAACAATATCAGTCATCATATATTGATTTAAGGTAACTAATGATCAAATCACGTGTAGGGGAAGATATGTGGAATTTGTTATTTCTTTCAAAAAAAATTAGAAAATTGATTATATTTTAATGAATCACAACTAAACGATACATTTCAATGATTGGTAATAATGGGAGTTAATGCTTTTTCCTCTGATGTATATGGGATAACTAATCCATCACATACCTCAATTTTTCTTTTGATAATTATTTCCAAATTTGGAGATAAATAAAATAAAACCCGCATGTTTGTTCCTTTATGTATTTAACATGTTTATTAATACGTGGTAAAAAACTATATACGGGGAGAATATAGAGATATCATTATAGAGATTATTTTTTAAATTGGAATGTAATGAGTCCAATATGTGAGTGTGTGATTTTTTTGTTATCTATTTTAGCATGTTTAATGAGATATTATATATAAAACTATAACATACAGGTCTATTAAATTTATTAGTGAAGTTGAAAAATAGTTACCCTTAAGTTGTATCACATGTGGTATCAATGTGTGTGAATAAATGGATGTATTTACCAATTTTAGATAAGATGAATTTACTATTAAATGTTTTTTTCCTACATTGATCTCACTAATAGAAGCATAGAATTTTTGAATGATGATTCATTGATACATTTATTTATTCGGAATGTTATTTATTTTCATTGTATACAAATCTAATACAAATAAGGGGATTTTTTAGACCAAGATATATTTTGGTTGTCTTTTTATCCTTTATCTGATAAAAAATAATACAAGATAAAGTGGATAGGATTCTTCTTTTGGGGGTATTAAATGAAATATTTGACATAATAAATTGGATAAGATTGTTGTGTCATGTTATTTTGAACACATAATTTTTGTTCAAGATTAGGTGATTATAATGGTTTAATTAATAGAATTTTTATTTCATTATTTTTAAAATCATTTTAAGAACATAGAAGGAATATTGATTTTGATGATATATTTTCATATATCTTCAATGTCCATGTTACAATACCAATATGTGAGATAGATTGAAACATGTGTCCCACGTGTTTGTAAAAATAAAATTGTATAGTTTCTATGAAAAATGATTTTTTGGTTTGCCTTGGTCATACAAATGTTATTAGACTATTAATTGAGGTAATTAAGAAAAACAATATGGGGTTGAAATTGGTAGATCATCAGTTCTATGGGAGTTTCACAAGTCATTTCATTTTGGATACAATTTACCCCACACAACTCCTTTATTCCTATTAAATTTATCTAGAAATCACACTTAGTTCCAATTATATTCTTCTTTTTTGTTTTCAACAGTACATGATTCCATGGATCAATATTCCGGATTTTGTTATACTCTTATTTAAAAAAATTTCACCCATTACTTTTTTGTAAAATCTTATTCAATAATATTTAGAAGAAATTGTTCATAAAAAAATTTGTTGTTTTATATCCTATTTTGTTTAAAATTACATAATTTCATTTTAATTTCTGATATTTTTTATCCATGATTCAAAAGCATAATTTTTATTTTCTTATCTTATCAATACTATTCTCTTCATTGGAATATTTTGAAACAAATTCATCATTGTTTATTTCACCATCATCATCATTATGTCCTAAAATTTTAGCTGGTATTTCTTATATGGATTCATCTATATCATGTTATTTTGGATGATCCTAGGCATCATTAATGAAATTCAATTATTCACTATCAATTAACCGTACAAATTTAATCTTTCAAAAATTATATGGTCTTCCTTCAATTATATAAATAAGTAGTATTCTAACAATTACTTTTTCATTAACTTCCCAATAGTATTTTTGTTCTCTTTGGCATTAATAAACTCATAAATACATTAAATTGTTTTATTTTTTATTTTCTTACTATATTATTAAAATATATGTTTTTTAATATAAACACAAATTATATTAATAATCATGAATAGTATTTTTCATGGATTCACCATATCAAATCAAATTTCAATCTTTATATATTGTATTCATACTGAAAATAATTTCAATCAAAATTTTCATTATATCCAATATCATCTGATACACACTCATTAAGAAAATGTTCATACCATTTTTTAAGTAAATCCATCGGATGGACGTCTCTTTTTATCCAGAATATTTGGAACTACTTTATCATATTGGAACATATAGCTCTTAATAATGTAATGTTAAAACAATTTCATGCATTTTCTTATAAAATTAATGAAAAAAAATGATATCGTTCAGTTAGTAATAAAATTACTATTGAAGTGTCTGGTGTCCCTGTCCTTCATAAAATATTGAATAAAATGTGATTATTTTAAATCATGGTGAACATTGAGAGGCACACCTATAAATACATGGTCATTTTAAAAAAATTATAGTTGTTTTTATGTTATTTATCATGTGCATGTGCAATGTGTTTTTCTATTATTTTTCTAAATTGTAAAAGAGTGAACATCTTATTCCTAATATTTTTTATTTCTTTATAGTGAGAAAATTTCTAAAGGAAACCTTATCAAGATATCTCCTTAATAATATGTTGTATTTGTTCATGTGATTCTGATTTTTATGATTTTTATCAAGGGATTCAAATGATATGAAGACAAATTATCTTATCACCATATAGATCAAGGTCTTGTGGGGATAGTAAGACAGTTCTGATCATCATATCGAGGGATTCACTGGATAGGAATATAGAAGATGATCCTAATATCGGGGTATTTTACTAGTAAGATAAATACATACTTTCTTGTAAGTATAAAACAAGGGTCCTTTATCCAAGGTTATTAGATAACCTTGTATATGGGATAAAATAAATCTATTCATATTGTATTACTTGTTTTATTAATAGTCTTTTAACTTTGCTATAATAGTAATAGAAAGTAAATTATTTTATATTTATATTTCGAATTTTATTTCATTTATCTTGAACACTTTAATTACAATTCATTTTCAATAGTATTTATTACATTGTGAATACAATTTTACAATAAATAAAATTATATAATCCTTAAGACAGAATCATTACTTTATCATAACCATTTTGATTATGATACATTTATGAATACTCTGACATATGTTTTCTACTATGAATACGATTACATAACCTATTGAATATGATTCTATTCACTAGAATAAAACAAGTGAATTATATATCAGAATCTACTTAATTACTATATTCTTATCATTGGAACCAAGGGCACAATATGATTATAGCTTTAATATATAAGACTTTTTGTTAATAATTGTTTTTAAATATATTAAACAATTTTTTTTAAGATTAAAAATGAATGTTTTTTATACTAACAACTCACCCCCCCTATTTTAGTTTTTCATATGTATATACATTTCAATCCTATAATGGGTATTAGAGCCAAGTCTCTGTTTTACCGATATTTTCATTTGTTATCATAGTAGGTTTCCACTGATTACTTGATACCTCTATATCATGACATTTACAATTTAATTAAATTTGTTATAAAATTTTTGTTTATAAATATTTCGTACCATAACATGTATTGTGGAACAGATTTTTTTTATTTATTTTAAACATGGAAGGAATCAATGTTGGCTCAATAAATAACCTCAATCCAAATAGACCAACTATTTTTAATGGAGTTTTTTTTAGTATTGGATATATAGAATGAATACATTCATTATAAATAATCTAGTTGAAAATTTTGTCATGTTAACTGAAGATTACAAGATTCCTGGTAAGGAAGTGACTACTTTTACAAATTATGGGAAGAAAAGGTATCAATTGAATTAAAAGGTAAATAATTCCTTATTATGTTCAATGATAAGAAATATATATAGTCCAATCACTTCTTGTGAAGCTACAAATATCATTTGGAAGAAGTTATAAATTTTTCATTTCAGAACATCAATAGATGTTTGAACTTGAAGGGATATGCCTAGAGCTGAATATCAAGCTTTTAAATTTCCTTATGGAGAACATTTTTCTAAGGTATGAAAAAATATGAAAATAATAAACTGTTTAAAATATATTTCAGAGAAAGGATGTGATGTTTAAATTGTTGTGGAAAAGATTATTGATATTATACCCAGTAAGTGGGAATCTAATAGAACAGCTGTTGATGAATCAAAGAAGATAAAAAATCTTACTCTTGATGATTTATTTTTAACTCTTTTACAATATGAGGGAATGTTGAAAAGAGATGGTGACAAAGTTAAGAAAAACAATGGTGTTTTTGTTTTTACTACTTCTAAAAATACTAAAAAAACTCATTATCATGATAAACATGTTATGTTTTCTAGAAATAATAAATCTATTATTCAATTTGATTCATGTAATTGAGATCATTATAGGAATTATTTAGCTTATCTTTCTCAATGGATGAGTAAGAAATCATGTAAGAAACACATAAAATATCATTATAATATACGTAAAAAGGGTAGGAATGGAAAGAAAGATTATGATGTTACATATTATGAATGTAAGAGAGCTTGACATATAAAACCAGATCATCCAAAGATCCAATGGAATGATAGGAAGGAATGGAATTATGATAGAAATCAAAAAAGTATTAAAATCTAAAGGGAAGAATTTTTTTAAAGCTAAATATTCTTAGAGTGGTAGTAGAGGAGACTCTTGAGATGATTCTTCTAATAATGAAAATTACATAAAGAGGAAATATATGTCTCTATTCCATAATACCTTTTTAAAATCACTGATTCCTAGCTAATTTACAGACCTATGATTCATTAAATAATATTTATTTAAATGAAAAAAAATCATCATTAGAATAATTCAATATCATTGGATGAATCAGCCTCTTCATTCAGCGATAATAATTCTATACCATCAAATGAAGAGGTTTCTAGATTTTAAAAACTTTTTGAAAATGAGAATCTAAAAGTTATAAGAAAACATGAAAAGGGAAATACTGTAATAAATAATTTTAAAAATAATTATGAGAAATTTCAAAAGATCATTGTAAGAAATCCATTGAAAATGACTCTATTTATAAAAACCATGTAAAATAAAATTCTTAGAAGGATAATATTTCTAAGGATATTGAAAAACTTATTTCTGAGAAAAATATTTTAGAAACAAAACTAACATCTAAAACTAATAATCATGATAATAAGAATTTAGTAATCAAACTAAAAATAGAATTTTTTTTAATGAATCTATTATCAAATTTTAGTTATCAGAAATAAAATTTAGTTCAAATATATAATCAAATTTTCACATATAGTAATAGTTCAGAAATGGTTCACTCCCATTCAAAACAAATATTTAGTAAAAATTAATTTTTTAATAAAATTGCACCCTTCTATACAAAATGGAAATTTGGTTGACACTAGAATATAAAATCCCTTCATAAAATTCAATTCATAGGGTTCTAAAAAGAAATGTTTTTAAAACAAATGTGTATTTCTAAAATCGTGTTTTATATCATTTCGGAACCTAATAAGGTTTAGGCTTTGAAAGTATATTTCTTTCATTTTCAAGAAAACAAAGGTAGTACCAAAAACCAGAATATATGATACATGGATAGTGGGTGGTCCATACATATGACTGTTAACTAATATTTCTTTGAAAATACTATCAAAATAAAAGGTAGAAGAGTTAGTTTCAAAAATAATACTCAACGTATGATTTTTGGTATAGGTATCATCGTTCTTCTTGGATAATCGTTAATTTAAAATCTTTTATTTTTCAAAGGTCATAAGAACAAATTTATAAGAAGAATTCTATTATGTGATCATGGATATATTTTGAATTTTATGAATAATAATTTTGTTCTAAAAAATTGCAAGGATGAATTCATTTTTTCATCCAATTAGAATGAAAATTTATACGCACTTAACATTAAAAATATTATGATCCAAGACTTACCTTGTATTAGTGAAATAGAAGATCAATCTCGGTCATGGAATAGAAGGTTAGGACACTATAACTTTAAAAAACT
Source organism: Viscum album (assembly GCA_963277665.1). Classification (NCBI taxonomy): domain Eukaryota; kingdom Viridiplantae; phylum Streptophyta; class Magnoliopsida; order Santalales; family Viscaceae; genus Viscum; species Viscum album. The sequence continues at coordinate 2,108,782,740 of OY728119.1, read as the reverse complement.
ATTGAAATTGACTAATAAAATACTTGTTAAGGATCTACCAAAGAATAGATTTAATTATTCAAAAATCTGTTATCCTTTCCAATATATTAATCCACATAAGTCAGGTTATAAATCTATTATTGAAGTCTCAGATTCTGAAGCTTTACAGATAGTGCATATGGATATTTTTGGTACTACACAAAATAAAAGTATTGGAAGCAAGTGCATCGTATTTTTTTTAGTTGATGATTACACTAGATATACATGGGTTTATTTAATAGAAAGGAAGTCTGGATCCTTTTATATTTTATAGATTTTGTAGCAAAATTTACAAATCATAAATCCCTTCCCTTGATAACTATTCATAGTTATCATGGAGGAGAATTTGTGAAATCATATTTTGAAAATTCTGTAGTAAAAATTGAATTACACTTAAATTTTCATCACCTAGAACTCCTATAAATAATTGTGTTTTTGAAAGATGAAATCATATTCTTCCATAAATAAAAATAACCATGATTATTGAATACTAAATTTCCAAAAAAATGGGTGATTTTGTTATTAATTCTTTGTATACTAGAAATCAAATTTTAATTCAAACCTTTATTAATAAAACACCTTATGAGGTAAAGGCTAGATAAAAAAAGTATCATAATTTAGAGTATTTGGATGCAAAGTATTCATCCTGAATACAAATAATAATTTATAAAAATTCTTTCCCAAATCTGATGAATGTATATTATTAGTTTATTCCAAAAATTCTAAGTCATATATAGTTTTTTACAAAACATCTAGTACTTTTAAAAAAATTGTACATGTTAAATTTGAGGTAATAGATACTTTTATTTTTTAAAAAACCCAACAATAATCCTCAGATGTGTTTCAATTTTTTTTTCATTCTTTAGTCGATGATTCTTATAATATTAAAAATACTCAAGAAATGGGTTCTAAATTATTCACTCCTGATGAATTTCTACATTGTGTTGATGAACATGTTTTATAAAACCCAAGTTAGTTTTTTCTTAAGAATAACCCTAGTGATATTATAATTAGTGATTTCAATCATCCGATAAGGACTAGGAGCTCTTTATGAAATGAAGTAGATTATCTAGCATTTCATTCGCAATTTGAACCAAAAAATCCTAAAGAGGACTTAGGTGATGGGGAGTGGATTAAATATATGCAAGATAAGCTAAATGAATTCTAAAGGAATAAAGTCTAGACATTGGATGAAAGACCTAAAGAAACCTCTATAATTAGAGTGAAATGGGGTTTTAGAAACAAATGTGATGAAAAATGAATAATCATTATAAATAAAGAAAGAACTATTTCTAATGGTTAAAATCCACAAGAGGTAATAGATTATAAAGAATCCTCTGTATCAGTGGATAGACATGAATCTATTCGTATTCTATCAACCATTATAGAATTCATTAATTCCAAACATTTTCATATGGATGTGATGTTTTATTTACTTAATATACATGATAAAGATGATGTTTATGTTGATTAATGTAGTGTCACACCTGGAGTGCCTCCAAAACAGTCCCTGAGAGGATGTACCACAAGACCTCAACTGTATCTGCCCATATTTTAGAGGCTTATGACTAGTAGTAATGTATTTGGGTAAGTTCTTGGGGAGACTATGACCTTATATGAAAAGGTATATCATGGAGGATGGTAATAATATAATTGTGTAAGTAGAAGAAGCAATAAGAAAAGAAAACGACAGTAGTAGAAGTAGATAAATGACCCAACAAGAAAATATATAATAAATATAGAAGTTTAAATGTCAAAACTGAAACCATGATGATTTCAATGTATGATTCCAAATTTTAAATAAATCAAAGTACATGGGTCTATGGTAAAACCATAGACTGCATGCTAATGAAGTCTCAAAAGACCAAACAAAAACTATCACATGGAATCTCAATCATGGATCAGTATTAATTTTATTCATCTTCTTATCCTCGATCCCTGGAATATTTTCTTAATGATAACCCTTCCTAGGGTTTTTCTATGTTTTTGGACACCCCTTCGGGTGTACCAACTTAATGTGCCTATTTTGATCAATTTCCTTGAATGATTAAATTATCAACTATGTGTTTTTTTGATACTTTAGGTTGAATTTTAAATTGAATAAAAATATTTAGGGTTAATTTTTTCCTAAATGATTTGGTTATAAGGTTTGTTGTTCATTTATTTTATTAAAAATTTGTTTCATGTACATATGATGACAAGTGAAATGTTCTTTTTAACCCGAGTTATGATATTGGAATTGATTTGTTACCTGAATGGTTTTAATTATGAATGATTTTTTTTAGGATATATCTGTGTATATATTTTATTGATTGAAGGTAATTCGTTCAATGAGATAACATGGGTTCCATATTAAGTACCCACAAATGGACTCACCATTCTCGATAGGTTATAACACAATATTACATGGAAGAGATGTTTAGGCTCACCATGCATGGGATCCCCCAGTCTTTTAATATCAATTGAGTGACACTAGTTCTTGAAGGGGAAATAGAGGATAGACCAATTAGCACGATGGCTATGCCATGTCACAATTGAGACTAGGTCCGTTATGTATGATACTTGATACTCTATCCTGGTTACCACACCACAAGCGATACCTAGGATTATGAAATCGGTATCCTTGGATGGTCATGGTGCCATTGGATAATTGATTGGATGAACACCAATTAAAACATTGATATGGGCTCAGAATCTACCATTGTACGTATCAATTTTATTTTAAATTTTTGAGATTCATTTATTGATGCAGAATAGATTTTTCTTTATGCTTGTGATCCTATATTTTTTTTAGTGTGACTATTTTTGACATGTTGTTTAGACCCCAAGCCAAAGCACAATCTTGGGGGGTATGCACTTTTCATTTCGTTGTCATGTTAAATAGCCCTTTAAATATATATTATTCATTACCAAGTATCTCATTTAGACTTCATTCATAAGATGAAGACAATGGGATGGTATGGGTGTTCTCTTGGAAACCTGGGTCACATTATAGTAATTTTTATTATTTGAGTTAACTACTTATATTATACATTGATACAATACTATTTTTTTATTACATTGACTATAATGGTCTAGATGCCATGGGTGGTGGCCTATTGAGATTATATATTACAAACTTCTCATGCACCGTTTGGTACCCATGTAGAATTTATGTTCATAGGTATGGATACAGGGAAGCATGCTTCTTCTAAGTCTTGATTTCATTTCTATTTTTGATTGATATTTGGGGGTAGTGGAATTATCCATGCTCGAGATTTCATGTTGCAGTTTCTATTTGGTATTTTATGTTTTTGTTAGTATGCAATCTATGGTTGTACCTTGTACCGCTACACTATTATTTATTTACATTTGTCATCATATATCGACACAATCATGGTATTCGTTATGACATTTCAACTTCCTCATTAATTATATATTTTTCTATTGGGTCATTTATTTTCTTCTACTGCGGTCTGTTCCTATTCTTATAGCTTCTGATAATTTATCAATTTTATTACTATCATTTTCCATTATATAACTTTTACAATGAGATTATATTCTCCCCATGGACTTACACCAGGCCCACTCTGGTATTCGGATCCCTCTAGGGTTTTGGGAGATGCACTTAAGATCTTGTGGACCACCATCTCGGTGCCCATTTTGGAAGCATTCGGGGTGGGATGCTATAAAACACTCCTAGTTATGAAGATAAAAAAAATATTAAATACATTTTTAAACATAAAAAATCATTATATGGACTTAAACAAGCTCCTAGATCCTTTTATTATAGATTAACAAGATTATTGTTACAAAAAAATTATGTTAAGGGAACTTCTAATCCAACTCTTTTTATAAAAAAGTATAACAAAAACATTTTGGTTGTTCAAATTTATGAGTATGAGGGGTAAGTTAATATTTATTCATGGTTTAAACATTTCATAATGACAAATGTTATATATATATATATATTAAAAAAATTATATCATAGATATTCTTAAAAATTCTAGATATGACAATACTAAATGTATTAGTACTCTAATTGGTACCTCAAATACACTTGATCTTGATATAGCTAGAAAACCAGTTGATCAAAAAATATTTAGAGGTATGATAGTAAGTATATAATACGAAACAAATAGTCCTTGTGACTTAATGTTTTCATTATGATTATGTGAAAGATATGATAAAATCCAAAGTAATCCCATTTAAAAGAAGCTAAATTATTTTTTGGCTATTTAATCGGAACAACAGAGTTAGAACTATTATATTCATCCATAAATGATTTTGTGTTGAAAAGTTTTTCAAATTCTAGATTTACTGGTTATAGAATGGATATGAAACAGTACATCTAGAACATGTCCTTTCTTAAGATATTCATTAGTATATTTTTATTTTATGAAATAATAATTAGTAGGAATTTCCACTGTTGAAGCTGAATATGTGGCAGCTGGAAGCTTTTGTGCCCAAGTGTTGTAGATTAAATACACACTCACCAGTTATGTAATGATTTTTACAAAATATAAAATACATTATGAAAACACAAGTGTCATTTCCCATTGTAAAAACCATACACATCACTCTTTTGTAAAACTCATAGATATTAGGTATCACTTTATTAGGGATCACACACAAAAATGAGATATAATTTTACAATTCATCGGAATGAAAGAAAAACATGATGAAATCTTTAAAACATCATTACATTATGATATATTTAAAAACATTAAACAGAATCCTTGAATGATCACTGTAATGTAATAATTCATATTTCTTATTTTGTAAACCATATCCTTAAATTATGTTACTCCTTTTCATAAGGGGTACATATGATTTCATTTAACAATACTTTTATTCTATCAATGTTATAATTTTTCAAAAAAAAATCATAATAAGTCTTTAAGTCTTGATTTTATTTTAAAAATAAACTTAAAAATTTCAGATTTAAATTTTTTGGATTTAATTTTTTTTAATTCTAATAAGATTAATAAACATAATTGAATTAAAATTTCTAATTAGATATATAAAAACAATAATATTTAAATTTATTATTGGATTTAGAAAATTAATCATATATGAAATATATTTATCAAAATTGAAAATTTTTCATATTCTATATTGAAAAAAAATTGGAATGATTTCATATTAATTTTATTGGTATTTGAAACCTTTGATCATTTTCAAATTTTAATTTTAAAAATTATTGTAATTGAGTATGAACTCTTGTATTAGTTTTCAAATATTTTAGTTTATCTATTAATTCAAAGAATAACATATTATTATATCAATATTTTTAGTCCATAAGTTTATTTCTATAATTTATACTTTAAACACTATTTCATTCTAATTAGTTTTGTTCATTTTTTTGTTATTCCAAATGTTTAATTTCAAAAAAGTGTTTCACCTTCACAATAATATTCATCCAATATGATAAAATTTTTATAAAACATCATGAGATTATTTTTTAAAAAAAATATTTCTTTGGATATTCTCTCAATCACCAAACCAAAGAGATTAAATGACAGTCATGGGATATGTATGGAAGTTCAAATGTCACTGCAGATTCCCTATAAAAAGGGGGACCCCCCTCATATCTTATATAAAATTCCTCTTCTTCTTAGATGAAAAGTAGTGTCTTGTTAAATATTCAAACTCTGATTCCCTTCATCTCTCTTTTATCCAGCCTAAATATAATGGCCCTAATAAAGGATTACAAAAATTTGTTCATTTTCATAGAAAGGTTAGTCTCTATATCTTTTTATTAAAGGTATGATTCAAAATTCAATAGAATTATACATATTCTAGGATTGGAATCCTTATTTCTGGAATAGTAATATTAGGACTATGATTTATTCTATTTATATATTGTTCATGATTTATATTATTCTATCATGTTTTACAAGAAATATGGAAAATATATGTTTTCCATTCGCATTTATGAAAAATATTATAAGATAACCCCTAAATATGTCGTATGTTTTCTTGGTTTTTATGATGAAGGAGATGTGTTTTTACCATATCACATGTTTTCATATTCTAAGGTAATAGTTTTAAAAGAAAGAGCTGAAAAGTCTCTATTTAAAATAGATAAAGATCAAAAAGAAGTCACACTTTTAATCCCCGATCATAGAGTGTTACCAAAATGGATGGAAGGATTTATTATTCTATGAATATAAAATAGCGATACTCTCAAAGTATCTGATTTTTTTTCATTTTAGGCTACCCTGTTAATATGAGGAAGATCAATCTTTCTAGATTTATTCTTTTGGCACTGAAAAATATCTATTCAATGTCTATAAAGTCTAAAATTATAATATTTCCTAGATTTATTAGTATGTTGATTGAAAAAAACCCGAGACATTACAATATAGAAATCAAATCCAAACCTGATAGGGAAAAGATAATGTTTATTAGTGAATATATAATTAGAAGAATTAAATACATTTTTTATCCAAAATCGATGTTATTTGTGAAGAATAATCTATTGTTTGCATTAGAGGAAGAACCCTATATGATAATGAATGATGTGAAATAATAGAATATATTAAAAGATGACTCCCTTATATCAAAAAAATAGAAATAGAAGAAATTATCAAAGGAAGTTATTGATTAATGGAGAAAAATGATGAAAGGAAAAAAGAAGGAGAACCACAATTTGGTTTGGACCTAGCAGTAGCATTCACAATAAGACTTCATGGTGAACAATTATTGGAGAAAAATGTCAAATAAAATACTTAGAAGAAATTTTTTTATAAGAATAGTTGTGTGATATTTTTTTGATGGGTGTAGAGTTTTATTTAGGAAAAAATACAAATTATTAATGTTGATATAATTTTAAAAGAGATAGTAGTAGTTCATAATGATTCCCCGTCTGAAAAAAAATAAATGTTAATAATTTTTTGTTTTTCAGGTATCAATTATTATTAGAAAAACCAATTTGAGAACATATTCTGAAATTCATAAAGTGACAAATAAATTTTCTCAGGGAATTAAAGAAGAATTTATCTTCAATCAAATAGACGAATATGAAGGAAAATAAGGGGAAAAGGAGAATAAAGAGATGGTGGTCAAGAAGAAGGTGGTCAAGAAGAAGAAGAAAAATAAAATGATTCAGAAACTGAATAAGAAGGTGTAGTTGAAGATGAAGGTGATGAAATCGAAAATAAATAAAACTCTAAAGAGAAACAAGAGGATAATCATTCAGATAATATTTCTTCAAGGAATTATCAAGATTCATTAGAACAATTTTTTTCCCTTGGAAATTATAATGTTAATTTAGTCATCCTGTAGAGAAAAAAATTATCCTTTAATTCAAAAAATCATATCTTCATCCAAGAGGAATTATAAAATCATAATAAAAATACTAAAGTAAGATGGTTTATATTAAGGAAATTCCAATTTTTTATGAGAAGAACGGTGAATAAAAAATTCTAGAAATCAAATTCTAGGAAAAAAAAGAAAACAATTCAGTGAAAGAAGTTATTTGAAAAATCAATATAAATATTCAATCATAATATGAATCCAATAATATGATCACTACTCAAGGTTTTGATTATATTTTTCATACTTTAACCAGATTGTAGATGACTATTCAATTATTTTGAAGATTAGAAACAAAATTTGATTTGGTTGTGGCAAACCAATAAAAATATTTGGATTCACTTAAAGACTTTATAGATAGATTAATAAATTTGGAAGTAGGTTTCAAGGTATTTATAGAATTTGATAAAGTCCACATTAAGTGTTGTAATAAGTTTGTCATATGGTCTCGTGTTATTGATGAATACATTAAAATTCATGATGATAATCTTGTAAAATTCAAGAAATATTTCGATGAGTTATATATTTATTTCAACACTCTATCAAGGGATATTTATAATAGGTTAAAGTAACTTGGTACATTCAAAATAAATTCTGATAAGAAGACAAAATATATCTCATATTGACATGAAAACTTCAAATTTATAGTCAAAGAGATTTCTATACTCAAATAATATAAAGATAACATTACATCCTTTGTTAATCATGATAATGTTGTTTAAGAAGTAATTACATCATAAGAAGATACAATTAAACTTTTGGAAGAAAATTTTCAAGATCAAAATTAAAAGGAGAAATAATTTGATAAACGAATTTAGATCTTGATGAAAGGATTCCGGAGTTGGAAAAGAAAAACAAGTCCAAGGATGATCTCATAGAAAAAGTTGAAGAGGGCAGAAAGGAAGTAAATAAGCTAAAAACAAATTTCAGATACTTGATGCCACCAATGAAATACTATTTCTTTTTAAACACTTATTATAATATCTATTTTGGATATTAGTAATGTACTTTTTCATCTGTATATAACTTTTCAGAATGTCTTCCAATTCTTTTCATTGAATTTTATTTAATTTATTTTTAGATGATCAATAACACTATTGTTTCATATATTTTTTCTATAACCCTATTCATGTTCCTCAAATATTATTCCCATTCCTTTTTAAAAAATAATATGGGGGAGAATTCTATGGATAGGGTGATGAATTTATACAAAATGGGTGAATTCTATAGTAAGGGGAAATATTAAAAAAAAGAGAATACGACCCTTAGGGGGGGATTATTATGCTAAGGGGAGTTAGTCATATTCACTACCATATGCAGCTGAGTTTATAAACTTAGGGGGAGATAAGTATAAATGATTATTTTTGAATATGAAAGTTCATGAAAATAATTTTGGACATAATATTTTCAATTTTATTTTCTATTTTAGCTTTTTGGTTTATTCATTCAAAAAGGGGGGATATTTTTTACTCAAAACTTATTTTTGAATTTTCCATTGACTTTATTTTAGAAATCACAAGCTCATTTTTAAATACATAATATCCAATAATTTAATGTCCAATTTTTTTTTGTAGAAAACAAATAATTATTTACCATATATGAATTAATTTTAAAGTTTTCATGAGTTTATATTGTAATTTTCACAATGAGAATAAATCCTATATTTATTTAATTCATGTTGTCAAATCTGATTTAGGACTTTCTATCTTGTATATGTATTAACAAAAGTTTCTAATGGATTTTACTTCGGATATGATATCATCATATTCACACTCATAGATATAATTATAATAATAATTTTTAAATAAACTCATCATATTGACATTTGATTTTATCTTGAATATGGAAAACCACTTTATCATATTGGAAAATTATACTCTTAACACTGTAATGATAAAATTATTTTAGGAATTATATTATAAAATGCGTGAAGGAAAATAATTTCATGCTTTCGATTATAATATAACTATTGATGTGCCGAGTGTCAATATCCTTCCAAAAATATTCGAGAGTATATGAACATTGGAAATGAAAATGAACGTTGAGAGGTACTCCTTCATATACTGAGTTATTTGAAGAGTATTATAGTTTGTTGACATTATTTCTCTTGTGTTTGTTCTTTGTTTTTATCACATTTTTCTAATTTGTAAAAGCATGAATAGATTATTCCTAGTATTTTTCATTACATTAGAGAGAATATCATTCTTAATAAATACATTTTAGGTTGTCTTCTTAAGAATTTATGGTATTGCTTTGTGCGATTCATATTTTTCCATTATGATCATGGGATTCCGAGAATATGAAGACAGAGGAGTTGATCACCTTCTTGATTGAGGGCTTGTGGGGATACCAAGATAGATCTGATCATTGTGTTGAGGGATTCTGTGGATTGGAATAAATAAAATCAATCATAATATCATGGTATTTCTCTAGTAAGAGAAAGACAGACTTTCTAGAAAGAATAAAACAAGGGACCTTTATCCAATGTTTCTGGATCCCTTATCTTTGGGTTAAAATAATTCTATTCAAATTGTATTACTTGTTTAATAACAGGCCTTTTATTTCCTATGCAACTGTAATTGAAATTGAATTCTTTTATATTCATCTTTCTATTTTTATTTCATTTATCATAATAACATTAATTACAATTCATTTTAACTATTGTGTATTATGTTGTGCATACAATTTTACTATGAATACAGTTATATATTATTTAATATAGAATAATTACATTATCATAACCATTTTGATTATGATACTTTTATTAATACTCTTACATATCATTTTCTAATGTGAATTTGATTACACCACCTATTGAATACTATATTATTCAGTAGAATAAATCCTGTGGATTATATATTGGAATCTTATAGATTATGATATTATTATCATCGAAACCAAGGGTCTAGTCTAATTATAGTTTTAATATATAAGAGGTTTTGGGAATATGATTTGTTTAATTATATTAAAATTTGTTTTCTTAAGATAAAAAATGAATTTCTTTTAAATTATTATTCATCTTTGTCATCTGAATATACATTTTCATCCTATAAAATAAACATGTTATGTAATCAAAAAAATCCACAACATTATAAATAATATTTTTGAGTATAATTTTTACCATTTTGTAATGTAAACCTCTTGACATCCTAAAAAAAATATTTTAATCTTATCCATAATAATAATTGACCATATGTATGTTTGATTGATAATAAATTTTTAATTTGTTTTTATAAGTAAAAAATATAGAAATTATTTAATTTTGATATTATTTTTTATTATTAGGTATTTTTATTAAGAGATATGTAACGAGAATGATGAATTATTTTTCAATCCCGAAGATAATTTATTTATTAGAAACCTAACAATGTGTGGATTTGGTTCTATAAATAATATGTACAACATCTATACCATGCAAGTGTTTCCATAAAAAATCTATATATATATATATTCAGATTAGCTTTATTTTTATTCAATAACCTAAATTCATTATTTTATACTGAAAATATTAAATGTAATACAAAATATATATATTTGTGTGTCTGTGTTTTTTTAAATATAGATTACACTAAAACCCCAAAAAATTTAAGAATTTTCAATATTTTTACAACCATATAAATAAGCGGTCCTAGATTAAGGTTATAATATATATGTATTCAAAATTAAATAAATAGTAAAATAATAACTACATATACACCATCATGTCATTATTATTTATTAATGAGAACCATATTGTTGATAGGGAATTGGACTAAAAAGTAATGATAGTATAAAATTATAAATGTTCTATGTATTAGTAGATCTAGAAAACTATAGGGATATAATATCATGTTATGATTTTAGATGTTGATAATGTACTTAAAATTCCAATAAACCAATACATGGGGAAACCATTTATCTAAAAGTTAGTCGATATAATTTCAAGATGTGAATTGTGGAATGAAATTAACGTTTTATCACTTAATTCATGTTATATAAATAATGTTAATCAATTGAAATGATTAAATGGGAGACTATTCCCAAAGAATAAAAAATGAATATAATCATTTATATACTATCATTGTTAAAGGATTTTAATAAGGAAATAATGGACACTAATTTATTAATACACGAATTTTTATTCAATAATTTGAGAAAAAATTTAGGGGTCTTAAATATTTAAATTTAAACACCATTGACGAGTCTGAAATAAATTATTCAATACCACTGTGTTTTTTATAATTAATTATATATATATATTTCTATTTTTTTTAGTTATTTTTTATTTTTCATAGATTCTATTTTTAACGAAAAGTTATTATAATATATAACCCCCCACTAAAGTGTAGGCTTTAATAGGTTCTTCAATAAATTATTATTTTTTGGTTTTTGTGCTCCAAATCCATTTTTTTTTAAATTTTCTGAAAACACTTTTACGATAAAGTGTGAAACTTTACAAAATTACAACACATCACAATTCACTCAGAAAGAATCCAAAAATAAAAACATCCATAACTATGTGCCAATGTAATACAATTTTGAAATTCAAAATACCTAATCCGAATGTCCATGCTTTGAGAACCGCACCGCGCCTCATGGATTCCAGAACCACCAAAACACTGATATGAGGGTCACAATCCACACATCACTGACACCATCATCGCTCCACCAACATCACTGTCATCGACATCACCATCATCCATACCAATCAACACAGTTTCAGTCACTGGCCAGAATGAACGTCAGCCGAACCCGTCACTCCACCAGAGAGAATCCCACAATCCTAAAAAATCAAGAGACACCACCATCATATACATCAAATAACAAACTACCATCATCGCCATTCGAGCACCATCGTCACCATTTTAGCAAGCTGGATGCGCCTCCCGGAGACCACTATCCACTCGAACAACAAATCCCAAACCATCCATGAAGACCGCCGCAGCTACCGACTTGGAAAAGAGCATTGGACCAGGATGACAGAGCAGAGTGTGAGCAGCATGAACCACCGACGGCTTCCACCATAACCAATAAAGAGCAAATCCATAACAAAAATCACCCATAGAACCTTCATCGGGTTGGTCTCGAGAAGATCGACCGCCAAAGACAGTGACTCAAACAAATCATCCATGAGAATTGACGCATACCGCGCAAGGGGCACCGTCGTCCACCGAACCCCACCTCCCAGAACCGTTGAGGGACCATCGATTCAGATCCAACTCGAAGAGAAGAAAAAGGGCCTTGATGGTCAGGGCATGGATAATAGTGGCCTAGGTCTCCAAACAGAAACAACGCGGTGAGCCCAAAACCAGAACCACAAAGAAAATTAGAGCCGAAATGGAAGCGCCTGGAGAAAAGAAGACCGCCAAGCCCCTTAACCCAAAACCCCTATGTTACAACCACTCCAAATCCGACCTAGAGAGGAGTGGTGGAATGCGAGATCAGGGTTGGGTTAAAGGAGCCAGAGCCTTCAATTGCAGCAATCTTCGGCAGGACCAAAAAAGTCACCCAAGAAGACGAACACCAAGAAAACTGCACCTTCATATTTCCAAATCGAAGCAGCTCAAATGTTTTTAGAGAATCATTGACAGAGACCACCATTGCCGCTGAAGAAGCTCCGTCTGAAGCCCTCATTAGAAAATGAGGCTATGTCGCCTCGTTGAATGGAACACCAGAAAACATCTGCGTCGAAGCCACTTACTGGGGGCAAGGGACTCCCGCATCAAGGATTTGAAACCTAATACCATAGATCACGGTTGGCATAAGAGACCAAGAAGGCAGAACATGGTTCTGAAATATTCTTGAGGAGGAGACACCAGAACGAAATCCTTCTCATAGTATTGAGAAGCTACAGTGACAACGGACCATGCCGGGACATGCTGGGATGTGCCGGGACATGCCGGAAGAAGGAGGAGGGGGAGGCCACGCAGGAGATTCCATCCGGTTCAATGCCGAGACTGCGATCAGGCCTCCCCCTTCAGATTGACGCTGAGTGAAAACCCTAGTACTTAATTGTAGGATTCAATGGGATATTTATAATAAAATATATATTTCTATTTATCATGTAACAACAAAAATTGAAGTGTGATGGAAGTTATAGAGGGTGTATTGGGAACATTTTAACCTAATAAATTATAATTCATTGTATTATTTATTTTTCTATTTATATTACCCATTTTACTAAGGCCATAACATTAGTCACTATATTAATTCCATGTGATTTTTATCTATGAAAAATTAGTTTCAATAATTAATCTCATTTTGATATTTTTTTACTCTATAAATATAATATAGAAATTAACCTATCCATGTGAATGAACATGTTTTTTTTCCAGTGAAGGAATAAATGATGAACGGGTAACAAAAATGTAACTATTCATTAATGGGAAAGACTATAATTACTAAAAAAATTAATATAGGCTTATCTATATAACCATTGAAATTATAAATAAGATTTTATGGTCATATCCTATAATATTATTTGGGTTTATTTATAAACTATTTTCAGTAATGATTCAATAAAACAAGTTTACAATTATAAATTAATGAATATATTATATTATATTATTACTACAAATGTTTTTGTGATATTTTTCCATGTAATATGACCTATAAGATCAATATTACAATATAAATTTAACATCATTTAATATAAAAACACTAAAATAATCATTCTATATTGAGATATCAGTATTAATACGTTAGGATCTTTTGAAATGAGGTAGTTGGTCTGATAAATCATCATTTAACCAAGATATAAAATGAGATGATAATATTATAATAACCTAAATAAACTCTATTATTATGGAAATTATATTATGATTCTTATGAAAGATAATGAATTCAATGATGGTGTCTATTAATTAATTATGAAATTTTTCAAAATACATTTTTGATTGAATTTTTTGTTATTTATAATATTATATTATCATGTTTAATAACATCAATGAAGTGTAATATTCAATAAAAAGGATTTTATTTAAAATTACTAATATCTTATATAATAAATCTTTTGATATTATTGATTTATATTTGAATAAAATAGAATTGGAATTTGTTTTTAATGAACAAAATTATTTTATGTAAATAAATTGTATTTAAAATTATAAAAGATGATATGTCAAGAGGAATGATAGGAATGGTAATACATATAACTGTAATTTCAATATATATGTTGTGATATGTTATAGGTATATTAAAAGTAGATCATCAATCCCACCAATCCCAATATTAGAAATGGTAGGAAAGATAAGAAATTCAAGAGGAAGTAATGTACAATAATTATTTACAAAGTGTTAGTGAATACATTTCCTCAGTGAATAATCAAAGATAGAGAAATTATAAAAATATTTTCTTAGTGACATAAGTGGATTAGTTCATGTTTTATAAATTTCAACATGGGTTTAAAAACCTTATACAAAAGATATTAATGATATTTTTTGTAATCTTCTAGAATAACATGACCATCTCTATAAGGTTTATGATAATATGCTGGAGAATAAAAAATAAATGGTGGAAAAAAAATATTTTGAAAAAATTGGGAAAATATAATGATTGATACATCTTCAATAAAAACAAAAAATTGAATCTATGAATAAAAAATTGGTTTGGAAATATTCAATGAGGCACTTTTATGTTTACTAGTAGAATGGATAACTATGATATGCCAATAAATTTATGAACAACTACATCTAAATAAATTGTTTAATTTTCAATACACAACATTAATATGAATTTTTAACCATAATAGAAATACATTATGATAAAATTACACTAAATAGAATATTAAATTCTAATTAAAAACAGAACCAGAAATACAAGAATTGTATTTTAAATAAAATGTAACCATAAAAGCATCATAACTATTCCTTCACAACATTCACCCTCCATCAATCCCCTAAAATTTGTACTGGACATTTTCATTCAATGTAATTTTATATTATGTATATCTAATAATTCTATAGACATGTATGTGGTTGGTTATAATAACCCATTTAAAAAATTCTTATCAATCCTCATTTTCACAAATATTCTAACACTCTATCTAGTTTTGTAGCTTCCTTATTTGATTCAATCGATTGTTCATATGTTTATAATATTTGAAAAATTTTATCCACATATCAATACTCTCATTTTATTGTTAACTAAAATTAAAACAGATATAGAGAATACAATTATCGATTTTAGGATTTCTCAAATAGCCATATGCATAACAACAAAAAGGCTTTACCCGAACAGAAAGTATCATTTTTATTTATATCTTTAAGACTCCAATAACTTACAAGGTTTAACAATAATATGAATAAGAATTGATATTTTTTTAAAAACCAAAAATAGAATAGAATTTATTCATTTAATGACCCCTTGAATGAATTTCTACAATTCATTTTATCATTTGTCATATGTGAGGATGATATTCTTGTGGTTGTTCTCTAAGATATCTTCAATCATTGGGATAAAATAAGGATTTTATTTTTAAATTGATATCATTTAAATGTTGGTATATTTATTGTTTGTGTTTATATGGGTACTGAAATATTTTATACCAAATAATGATTTACCCAAAGTCTCATTTATACACATGATATCTTTTGATCAATAAATTCTATAAAAGTTATATAAGACTCTTGAATTATCATTGGTAATGGGATATGGGTTTCCCAATGATGGTGATATAAAAATAAAAAAAATCAATAGATAAGATTGATAAAATCTAATATTTTTTTATAATTACAATGAAATTTCAAATGTTTTTTTTAGAGGTAGACTTTTATAAATTTCTAATAATAATTATTTTTCTGTATTGATGTTTTATTAAATATTTTGTTATTATTTCATAGTCATATTATTGTATCCTATATATGAAATTTTTTATTTATAAATTCATAGTTTTTAAGCATCATTTAAATGCATATAATTCTTTAAAAATGAAAATATTTATAACCTAAATATTTATTTTCTTACACTGAAGAATTGGAAATGTATAAATTATTTTATAACAACTATTCTTTAGGAAATATAATATTGTTTCAATTAATTTTAAAATTATATATAAAAATTTGATCCCATGATTGGTCTTCACCGTCGTGATTTTATGTTTGAAATAATCATGTTTTATAGTCCTTGTTTAAAAGATAAAAGGAAAAAAGAAGTGCTCTATGTTAAATAAAGATCCTGGCATGACAAGACCATTATAACATGATCATTTAGTCTTTTTTTGACAAGAATAAGTTACATGGTTGGGTTGAACAAACATAGATGTTTTATTATATATCATTTTCAAGAGTCACATATATTTATCTCTTATCTCCTAATATGGAAATTTTTTCAATTTTTTTTACCAATTATAATTTGTTTCCAAATGAGAAATGTTTTTTCATAATAAGATTTAATAATAGATTAGAATAATATAATAATTATTTCAAGAGATTTTATAATTATAATATATGTACATACACCTTTTATGATTTAATGACCATATTTCCAAATAGGGTCATAGAGGAGAGAATTCATAAAAAAGATGGAAAGAACAATTCTTAACATGATTAAAATTATTTTTTTAGAATATTTTTTTATACTATATATTATCTTATGATTACTACTTTATTCATTCCTAATATAATGAATTCATCCAAACAATTGTGGAAAAGTAAACTGATTAAAGATATATATTTTAGTTTTTTTAGTTATAAAATATTTATCTTTATTCCAAATAATATTTCACATAAATTTATTGGTAAGTCTAGTTATAGAATAGTATATGTATTATGTAAATTCAATGGTCTAAAGTGTTTAATAAGTGAGATCTCAAGCATTTTCATAGTTAGTTCATTTTTTGTAAAATAAAAATATTCTTTTTAACAAATCAAATCACCTCTAAAACTTTTATAAATATTTTTTGATGTTTGACTTGAATTTTTGTCATTTAGTTAAGAGTATTGATAATAGATAAATTTACAAAATTTATAGGGCTCGTAAAATCATCATAACATTGAGTATTGAGAACTCTCAATGATCCTCCCATTATTGGAATAATTTTGAGATATTGAATCTCATATTTTTACAAGAAATATATTATAAACCATGAGTTAGAGTATAATGTTTTTTCTTAAGATAGATCCCTATGATATAAAAGGGGAATTTAATAATCTGATATGGGCTACCAAATTATAGTAGGGAAAAAATATGATTATAAATAAAGTTTCAAGTAAAGGAAATAATATCCCAATAATCAATATGTTTTTCGAAAAAAATTGTTTTCCAAGATTAAATTTTATGAGTTTGAATTTTATATGGAATATCATATGAATTAAATCATAATTATTTCATATATAAGAATTAATAAACTACAGGAAATAATTTTTCCCCAGTTTCTAGAGTATCATTCATTTGCATTGTCACACACTAGGCTGGTCATATGTATTTTTTCTTTGATAAATTGATGTATAATATTATTTCATAAATATGTTAATTTGGAAAATTTTCCTTTTAAAAAACCATTATTGTTGAACCTGAGAATTAATATAACATTTTTTATGTTTTTAACAAGGGTTTTATGGTTTTAATTGGGACCCCTGGGTCTATTATTATAGATTATCTCCCTTGGTGAAATGATTTTAAAAGTTGTAATAATATTAATTTGTATGTATAAATATTTTTTCATGTGATTCCATTATTTTATAGGTATATTTCAAAGAAAAAAATCTATTCTTATAGAAACCAATCCTTTTATAATGTGTTTTATTATTTAATAATAAATAAGTTATAAATGTGTTTTTTGAGGGATATTTAATTTCAATTTTTGTTTTTCAAATCCATTAATGAATTAACTTGATATTAGTAGATCTGATTAGATATTTAATGTATATGATAAATAGTATTTTGTTTGAGAAATCATTAAAAGACACACTAGTACAACTAGTAAGATTGATAAATCCATGAATAAAGGTTTATTATATCAAAATTTATATAGAGGAATAAATGGATGTGTTCTTTATCTCACTAATAGTATACTGAGAATCATTATTAGTGTTTTTTTGTATGAAAGATTTAATACAATCCCAAAGGAGATTCAATTTAATATAATTATAATTATCACAATATAATTTTTTGGAATTGTAGATCATTGTTTTTTAACCTTATGGTATTCCTTATAAGATATTTGGTTACACTGGTTCTGGAATAAAGGATTCATGATTTTTAAAAAGAGTTTTAGTGTATTATAACACATTCTTTGAAATCCTCTACTATGAAACATTTCATAGATGATTATTTCTAAAACTTTACTTACAATAGTTGTTTATTTTATCATGGATTTATGTTTTTCTATTCAATCTCTTTGAATAATATTTAATCCAATTGATTTTAATTTATTCTATGATTAATGTTCATTAATTGAGATAATATTAACTCAATAACTATATATAAGAACTAAATATATAATTTAAATACAAATCATATAAATTTAATGAATACATTTATGGAAAATGAATTATATAAAGGGGGTCCATTTTATAATTTGTAACTATATAGAATATTTTAAAAATTATTATAAAAAAGTCACTAGAATAATGAATGGGGGAAAATATAAAATTCAACATTAAAAAGATAAATTATTTTTAAAAGATCAATGGATTTATTTTTTGACTAAATATATTAAAAAAATTCTGTTAGAATAGAAAATACATTTTTATTATCACAATCTTGATAAAAGTATGATATAGCTTGACGCATTATCTTAAAAAATTGAGTAAATCAATTGATGATAAATATTGTAACAAATACCAATATGATGTCTTTTGGGATTGTTTATTGAAATGTTTATAAGAGGGATTTAAAAACATCTTATTATGTTATTTATAGTATATAAAACATTTCTAGAGATGAATTATAAATATTCTATTTTAATTTAGTATAATTCTTGTTTGTACGAGATATCTAGATTTTTTAAAGTCTTTTTTTAATGGTTATTTAACATTTCGTTAAGAGAATGATCTAGAGGGATTAGAAAATGATTTTAAATATTGGAGAATATACTTGTACATTTAATATTAAAATTTAAAAGATTCACATAGAAATAAAAATTTCAAGAAAACAGAAGAGTTATTTTATGAATTTTATATGGTTTCATTCTCTATAAAGGTGAAATCATAAGGGCCATCAAGAAGATTTTATAAGTGTGATATGATTTTATTATGATTGATATAGATTTAATAATGATCACATTGATTTTCATAAGTCTCAAAAGGGTAATAATACGACATGGAATGTAATGTTTATGAGTCAATAAGGATTATTTATAATATCCATAAAATTCATCAGAAAAAAATATGGTTCATCCAGTGGGTTAAAAATGGAAATGGTATTATATTATCCTATGGAGTGTAACAGTGAATTTATGCAAAGGCTAAAAATGTAGGATTCCACTAAAAATCATTATATATATCTTTTTGATAATGTAAACTATGTAAGATTCACCTGAATAAAATATATAATTCCTCAAGGTGTTGTACAAGACTCGTAATATTTTCATATAATTGAAAATTTATGAATAAGGGATATAGAATGAAAGGTTTATTTTCTAATTTTTTATGATTAATTTCTATTAAATATATATAAAAAATAATATTTGTTTATTTAATATAATTTTGAATTTATGTGTTAGTTTAAGGATTTTTTTTAAGTGTTATTTCACTCAGTGAGAAATTTTTTTGTGTCATTTCCATTAATAATTTTTATTGAATGTTAGGTTATCGAAATTAATTTGTGAAATATTTTATTAATCAATGATATGATTAATTTATAGTACCACTATGGAGACTGAAAATAATGGTGATATTATTAGGTTGATCAATCCATAGATTTTATGTTTCATAAATTTAATATTTTTTTTATTTAGTGTATCTAGTTTTCAATATGATACACATATTGTTGAAAAGATCTCATGTTGTGTAGAAGGTATAAATATTTTTGGTGTTAATTTAAAAAATTTATTTAACAAAAGATTAATTGGATGAATATTTTCATAATATTAGTACTTTTACCCTAAAATAGTGGATAAAAGCATATTGTATTTTTTTAGTTTTAATTTTAAAAAAATTAAATATTTCTCAAGTGATTTATTTTGGAATAAAACAGTAAATAAGAAAATAAGAATATGAGAAAAAATAGTGCAGCTCCTAGAAACTCCCTCAATAAATAAGTAAACAATTCTATATTTTTTCTATTAAAATTATGTCGAGAATATGGGTGATACATTTTAGGGATTTAATTTCCAGAATAGATGTAGTGTAATTCTATAATTTCATTGGTGTTATAATGATGGAGAATGAAGAATTTTTGGATTCAATAACTGTAGATGTTAAATGAGGTATTATAGATTGATAAACAATCAATAATATAATTTTCACATACTTTAAATATATGGAAAGGTTATTTATATGTAAAGAAATTACCCTATCATATAATGTCAATAGTGAGTTCCGAAATTATTTACTGATGGTTGTAAACTTTGAGGGTCGGTGAAGACATCATTTATTATAAATAAAAATTAGTGTATATAGTGTTTTGGTTGATTAATACATCACTATTTCATGCACTATTTATTATCTTGGTTTAAGGGAATCAATTAAATTTCTCATTTCCATTTATTTTACCACTTTTAAACATGGAAAATTTTGTAAGGAAAATGGATTTCCTAATTTTTTTTTGAATTAGATCATTGGCGAGGGATTATTTAATATAGGCATTCCTTAACTCACCCCCTTATAGGGTATAAAATTTTCAGGATATAAATGTGGTATTAGAGATAAAAGTTTTTAGTGATTTTATTCTAACGTTTTCATGTAATGTATATTGACATCAATCCAAAAGGAGTTTTAGTATTCAATGGAAAAAATTTCAATCTATGTACAAATAAAATGAAGTGGTGTTAATTATATTTATTAATGGTTTTTTACATGGATTCTATGCATATGATTTCAAAAAGCATAGAGGGTAATGAAATATAATTGAAATATATTAGAGTGTATTATTCCATTGAAAAAAGTAGTAAAACCATTATATAATGTTATATACAAGAAGTTGATATCATGTAAAAAAATTACATACCATATGGGAAATGATTCTTGATATCAATGATGTTGAATACATGGTCTGGGAAAAATCATACATGTACAGTGAAACTGGTATGATGATTTTATTATGAACCCAAATGAAAATGGTAATGTATTATATTATCTGGTGGACATACATGTGGAGAAAATGTGTGATCTTGGTGAAAAATTCGATGATCTCAAAACCATTAAGAGGATACCAAGATTATTAGCACCATCGTTTAACCCAATATTTATATTTCTCCAAGAAAATGAACTAAATGAAGTGATGTTGAATAGTTATCATAGAACCCAAACATCATACAATAAGAAATATAATTCAAATTAGTATTTGATAAGTGTTAATTGTTATAAGGTGTCATTCAAGGTGATTAAGAAACTCTCACTAGAAGTTGATTCCATTGATGGGGATATTGGGGAGGAAAAGTATTTTCCTTCATTAAATAAGAAATATTTAGGTGATAAATTCAAATGAACACTTCTAAATACTTGAATATAGTGTTTAAATTTTGGAATCTCATTATAATGTATCAAAATAAATTTCAAGATAACGATGATGAGGAAAAAACTTGAATAAATATTTTAATAGTGATAGTGGAATGATATAAATACATCTGAAATTATTTATGAAGAAGAAATTTGATTCTCATAAGGATTTCATCTTGGATGGAACATAAGTGGATGAAAATATATGGACATTATATACCTTGGTGAAGATATACTTGTGGCTATTGTAGTCAAACAAAATTTATATGAAAAAAATTATAACAGTGAATATGTTAAGGGAGGATTCCTCCTCTAGAATAATGTTAAAGCTAATTATGAAGAAATTGGGGTGTTGATGGACATGATTAATATTGAAAATAGATTGGTGTATAACTCAAAATTATTTATAAATATTTAAGAGCATAAAATTACATGTTTAAGGATAATATTCAGTGAATTATTTTGAATTATTTTGGTATCTCAGAGATAGATGTATAGATCAACATCAAAATTTAATAACATGGAATGATTATTTATAGAATTACTAATTGTTCAATGGATTATATCATTAGAATTGGGGAAATAAATAGTTAATTCATTATTATTAAATGAAATACTAATGGTCATGAATAATATCTAACTCCAAATTTGAAATTAGGATGTTTATATGAACATGATATGAAACTAGATAAGGATGTTCTTGGGAATTATACCAAAAGGTTTTTTTAATTTTTTTCAAGTGCATCAATTTAATGATTATGGAAAATATATTGAGAGGTTTTATCACGAATAAAAATTGGTGGTGGTTAATGAAAAATTGGAAGTTCCCACTCTCTAGAATAAGGTAGATGTGCATTACTGAAAACTCATATATAAGGTTCTATGTGTAGAAGTAAAGGCATAAAATAATACACCAAAAACTTAGCATTATAATTTTTAAAAAATGGCGCATGCATAATATGTTTGAACCCTAGTAATATGTATTTCTGGTATCTAGGATAAAAATAGTAAAAAAATTTCTTAAACATGGGATTTTTTTCACAACTACTATTTCTTGGTATGTTTATGGACAAAAATCCATACACTACATATCGATGGTACAAAAAAGTTTCTAAATGAGTCCCAAATATTAGGAAGACCATATATATAAACATGTTAAAGAAGGATAAATTTCATACTGAATTTGTATCATTCCTAAATAAAGATGAATCCTAATATTTAGATGTCAAATAATCTTATCTACCAACAAAGTGAAGTAGATATTATAGTCTAAGAAATAAAACATTTATATGGTGAGATTCATAGTTAAGACTTCGATAGAATCTCATCATGAAAAAATATGGATTTTATATTGCAGTTTTACATCCAATAATGCTACAAAAAGATCTTCTCATATGTATAATTTTTTATAATGATGTTAATAAATATTAAATTTATAAAGGATGAATATCAATAGCTTTAGTGATAAAAAATTTGACGCAAAATACTAGATTCACATGAATCAATTAAGGGTTAAAGTCCTTGGATACAACCTAAAAAATGCACGTCAATTATATGACTTGGGGTGTGTAAAACAATTTGTCTAAAAAGCTATCATTAATATTGGAATAGAGGGTTAAATTTTTATATAATATAAATATACTAAGAAAAACCTATTTATCATTAGAAAATTAAAACATAAGTATTTTTTATCCATAGAATAATAAAATAAAGTATAACAAAAATTAAATTTCAAATTGATACAAACATATCTATAGGAACTCATTAAAAATAAAAGGGAATGAGGTATCACAAAACTCTCATATGATCACTCACACATGTGTGAACCTTGTCAAAAGGAAAAATTGTACAGTATATGGATAAGAAAAATGATGTGAAATCCAAAAAGTTTTATTTAGTAGATTTTTAATGATATGTGAGGTCTTATGACAAAAAACCTGGGATGAAAAGATGTCTTATCTCTTGTTTTATGATGGTTACAACAGGGTGGTATGGATTATGATCATTAATTTCAAATCCAATTTTTTCATATGCATTACATGTTATCATATATTTATAGAGAAGATGAACTAGATAGAAATTAAAAATATTTATATGATTAAAGGAATTAAATTTTCCAATAATGAGGTAGAGGTATATCTCCAAAAAAATGCGATACTTCACCATGTTTCAATAGTGTTTTGAAAAACTTGAGCCCAACTAGATTCGGTGTGATTGTATACCCGCATCAAATATTTGATCCTTTGTGGATGTGGTCTATGGGAGAGTGTTGGATAACACGGGACCCTTTCCCCCAAATGTCACCATGTATTTTGAACTTCATGTCAACCATAATTCTTTTCAACACAACGGCCAATTGGTGATTTCCTTCTCAATGGTGAAGGTAAATCTTCTTACTGTAGATCTTCATTTTGTTCTTGTTGGGAAATTTTTTAATCTCAGACCCTTGCTAAAATTCTCAATATCATCTCTTGAATCCATTTTTTTGGGATTTTTTATCATCCTCCTTAACTCATCTTATGTTATGTTTCTACTATCTTCTGAGGAGGACTATTATCGACTTTGGGTTAAGTTCTCATGGAATTTTGGGGGTTCTTCCATTAATTTTCCCAAATCTATCATAGATTTTGATCCCATTTAAGAATCTAGTATAGTGAAATCTGGGTTGGTTTCCCTAGGATTATGTTGCATCTAATCAAACAAAATTCTTTCATTCTGATTTCTAAGCTTATTGGAAACCCATTTAAAATGGAATCGATGATAAGGACTCTTGAAAGGAATTCTATTGCATGATTTTTTGTGGAAATAATTGTATCATAGTATCTCCCATGTTAAATTTGGATACATAATGGGGAACACAGATTCTCTCAATAGGTTTTATATGAAAAACATCCAGATTATTGTAATATTTGTTTTAAACTGGGACATCCCTCTAAGGTATGTTTCAATACAACGGTTGGTACTAGGGTTAAGAGAACCACTTGGATTGTAAAAGGCAAGAAGCATTTTGGACTATATGGGACAAAGGATAATATAGGCCCATCTAGACCTACTCATGAAGGCCCAAAGAATTATGGGAAGAAGGGAATTTTGGTCAATATTCCACATCCTACTGAAAATAAAGCAGTGTAAATCATCATGGAAAATGTTCTTATTGTCACCAGTGACAACACTGCCCCTATTTTTATAGAGATGGATCGAGGGAATCAAATCTATCCACATGACACAAGGGAATGAAAACAAAGAGATATCTCTGATAACTCTCTTCAAGAGGACGATGAGACATCAGATCAAATTGAGGAATAATACCACAAATCAAGTGATGGGAAAGGAAAAAAAGCTAATGGTGGAAGCAGATGGATTCATTACCCCGAATCCCAAGAAGATTAGAAAACACAGAGACTAATCTGATATGGAATGAAAAATTGTCACAAGATCCATCTAAGCCTCTGGGAAGGATATCGATCCTCCAAAACATCTGTTCGAAACTATTTCAATCTCTAAAGAAGAGAAGGAATATGATGGGTACAAAGATCATGTACATAGAGATGCCTATTTTATTGATGAGTATGTAGGTGTGGAACATGGTGCATGGATGGATAAATAAGATGAGAAAATGCACTAAAAATGTGTCCATCATGAGATCTATTTTAAAACATACATTGAAGTTCGAAAATGAATGTTTATAAAGATGGTTAATGAATACAAGAAGCATCGGAATTTCAACGTCAGGGACATACCTTGGATTTGAGCATTTGTATTTAGTTTTTATTTCATAGTCACTGGTTGTGTCACTATGTGTCTTAAACATTGGGTATTCTATAGTTGTGACTCCTGTTTCAAATTTTGTATTACAACATTTTAAGGATTAATGTGGCTCCCCCTTTTGAGTGTTGTTGCGCCAAAATTGATTGTTCATTATTTTTACAAAAGACTGATATGTTACTTCTTTGAGTGTCCTTGTTGGGTTTTTTCGGATGTTAATTTCTCCATATTCAGTTGTGGTACTGTGCTATAATGGGATGATCATAAGAAATTAAACTCTTGTTCTGGATTAATTCGCTGATATGTTCATGAGGAACTTGTTGTGTGTGAGGACACAAATCAGATTTGGCAACAAGATTGACAATGTTGTTTTGTTTGTCACTAGAACTTCTCAATAGAAGGATGTCTTGGATCTTTTGGATAAATTCCACCCATTGGTTATGTTTTTGAGTTTCTCAAAAATTGAGTTATCTCTTTCGATTGGTAATTGTTAACACACCCTCGACTACACACTTTTCTGAGTGCAACATATATGATGACTTGGATGGCATGGTCTTCATTTTTATGGAGAACATATGGATTTAGGAAATTTTGGTGTTGGCCATTTTATGCTCTCTGAGGTATTGGATATCTTTTGAAACATCTCTGCATGGAAATTTTTGGATTGTATGCATCCTCATGATGGCACTTGCTGAAAGTGGTTCTTTGTCTTGTATTTCTCTTAAATCAGGGTTTGTTCCCCCCCAATCAATGCTAGTGTAATCTCCTTAGACCTCATGTTTGTATTGGATTTTGGACTTAATAATTTTTTTAGGACATGAATTTGGTGTCCATTTCATGTCACCTATTTTCTAAGAAAACAATATGGGTCGAATAATCCTTATAAAAAATAATATACCTATGCCTTATTGTATATTTGTTGTTCTAATATCAATATAAATATCAAATGCAATTTTTTTATATTTTAATGATGATAATACCCCAATAAGATATAATACAATAATATTGTGACACATAATTAATTTTTAATTTTCAAAATTAAGTGTTTCATTCTCCAAAAACATAGAATTAGAAATTTAATGATCATGGAGAGAAATGTATTTTTAATGTATATTCATCTAAAATAAAGGAATTTAAATTAAGAAAAAAATTCATGTGAAAATAATTAAAATAAAAGATATCATGGTTTTTTAATTTATTTAGATTTTGTACCAAGGTTATAGGTTCGATAGCTAAACAATAATAAAATGTTAGAAATCAGTGATGCTAATTTAAATAGCCAATGTGGAGGTCAACCCATTTTAATAGACACAAAATAATGAGTTTTTGATTAGTAAAATAGAGTACTATGATACAATAAATAAAATAAAATAAGTAGGGTTAAATTTTATGATGGAAATATAATTACTGACCAAAATGATAAAGTTTAATCATGAAAGAAAAAGGATTAGTAGAAAACATCACATTTGTATTATGTAAATCTAAAATCTATTGGAGAGGATAGTAAATATGTCAATTGGGTTGAGGCCGTGAATTATGAAATTGAACAAAATAAAAAATATATATATACCAATAATGTTAGTCAAAGTTTTTAATAAAAAATTGTGATCAGAACCAAGTGGGTGCATCTAAACAAGATAAATAAAAACAGTAAGTTAAATATTTCTGATGTATTCATCAGGGCTTTAGTGTAATCTTTCCACCATGTGGCGACACAGAACTTATTTCTTCCCAGTATTTCCATCTTCCAAAGGTGGGTGTCTTTCATCACTTTCATTGGTGATATCAGATCCTTGATCAAAATAACATTATGTGATATTGATTCTTCTTTCCATGGATTCCTCCTTGGAGAAATTTTTTTAGACTATTTCTCCCTCATAGATTAATTCATTTCTATGTAAATCATTACCAATTCCATCTCAATGTTTATGACGGTTAATTATGATGTGTCTATCTAAAATGTAGTGAACCCTTTCGTTAGGGAGAGTAGTCAAGTTGGAAGCTTCTGGGGTTTTATGAAAATTGGGTATTTTGGGGACCCATAAATTCTTCCCCTTTTGGTGGGAATCTCATATAAGGTATGTTATCCATGAAACCTAAGTTATCCTATATTGACTACCTGGTAATTGAAACTAGGGGTGTAAGTCATATGAGGCTTTTTACCTTTGGTTTCTAATGTTTATTAAATTGGGTAGTTATTGTGGACTAGGGAATGATTTTGACATCATATGGAGATAGGAATATGGTAAATGTGTTGTGTATATAGGTTTTCCATCCGTTTAACATATTATAGGCACAATATTAGAACAACTTATTGTGGTAGATCGAGTCACATGTTTAATGTCTTATAGAGAAGGATTAGAATGCACTATTGAGATATATCTAGTCACGACATTAACGACTTTTGGAGATGGATCAAGATGTATTTTTGAGAAGGATCTAGTCATAGGATTAATATATTGTGGATACAGATCAAAAATCTTATTGATACAAATCTAGTCAAAGGTTTAGCCTCCAATGGGGACAAATCAAAATGTCCTAAAGAGAAATATTGTTGATGTGTTTCTCTATGATGGAATATTTTACAACAAGATTATTGTTGATGGTATTAAATATAACGAAGGAATCATACATCGATTATTCAGGAGATAGGGATAAAAACCCATGTAACTTGATGCCACATTTTATGCTAGTGTGATAAGACCGATCCATGTGGTTGAACATCATGTAGTAAGTTTTCTCATGTCACAGGAAGAGAATATATGAGGGATGGTGTGGGTATTATTCATGGAAGTTTCATGATGCAATAGGATTAATCTAGGGATGTCGTTAGGGGATTATTTGTGGAGGCTTCCCATGGAATCAGTTTCATCCCACCTGGAGAGAGGACAATGTGGGGAATATGTGTGGAAGCTTCTCGTTGTAGGATTCTCTACATCTAGTGAGGAATGTTAGTGTTGGTATTACATGTGGAAACTTACCAGGGGTGGTAGTTTAGTCCCCAAGGGTGTATTTTCATCCCATGGTGGGGGAGAAGTTGGAATCCCATTATGGTCGTGCAAAGTGAATCCTTTGTTTATCACACATGGTAAGAGGTTTTGGGTCATCTCATGTGTGTCATACTAGAGGCATCATGTGTTAATAATAGAGGGTAAGGATATAGTATAACATCATTTTATGAGAATATTGGAATTCATTTAAACATCATGCTAATTGGGTGTATAGTGATCTATTTTTACATTATGTAGCTCAGATGTGGTGGGGCTCACTCCTCAAGGGGGATTGTGTCAAGGTGAGTGGAAGATCTGACATAAAGACCATGAACAAAGATAGGTGTATTGTTTCCCTCAAATACCCCACCTCTATTGCTCATGTGACCACCACTCAAGTACCTATGGGTGGTACAATCCATTGTAACTACCATGGAAGAGTGGCAATTAGGAGGACCAGTGATAGGATACCTATGCTTATGAGATATAGGCATTAGGGTACATATTCATCGGAGTTACAGGTAAGGTAATGGATACACATGAAGAATTTGGATTATCAGATAGGTGACCCAAATATTGTTGATTCCATCTTTTTTGTATTTCATGTAATATTTCTGTGAGAAAGGGGGTATAGAACAATAGAAACCCATGGATACAAATGGAATTGTTTCGTGAGAGATTTTGTGTTGCACATAGATCCAGGTTTCTCAAAGGAATCATATCCTTGAGATAACCCCACCAAACATATGATTAGTAGAATATGGATCACCATACTAAAGTCCAAGACTATTTTGTTCCCATAGGAGGTCTTTCACAGAAGTTCCCTTGCTTCTATGGTCCAATATCTCTGGTGTTGCACAGTTTCATGAAAGATAGGGGTTGAATTCATGGTAGTGTCACTTCTTCTTCCAAAGAACCTCTCAACTGTGGTTAAATATGTTATATTTATAGCCAAAATCTAAGGCTTCGTTTTTAGAACATATTTATTGTGGAATATGGTTATGCACTTCCATGGAAAATTTTTCTAGGGCTTGGATTCATAATATCTTCGGTTTGATGTTGCCTTGGTGGAACAAGTAGACGGTTGCATGATGGGTTTTCATGTAACACTCATTTCTTGCACGTGACATGCCTTTATTTCTTGCTTGTTCCTTCGGAATGACTAATAACTCTTAGGTATCCACTGCAATCCACATCACCTTTGGTGTGAAACTCATTCTCTAATGGATCCACATCTTTGCACACAATAGTTGTATTTTGTACGCAACCTTTTCACAGTACCATGAATTTCGTTTCGGGGAGGGTTGTGTGATTGGTTCATGTATAATTGAAGATTTAGGTCTATGACCTATTTTTAGAGACAAAAAATGTACCCCCTTTGAATAAAAGCTTATAGGGTACATGATGTTTGGGTTCTAAGAAAAATGTTGAAGAGAATGTATAATTTCATGTGGGAGTGCATCTCTTCTCTTTTGTGTCACCACAATCTTATGCCTTTCTTGAAAGTTAGAAAATGGACTATATAAATAGGGATAGGTTCCCCTTTTAATGTTGTTGTTGATATTTGGATGGCTGAGATGGTGTAACATCCTATCCCAAGTGCCACACACTGATTCCCCAAACCGTTCAGTCTAATAACATCAAGCGCACCTCCCAGAACGCAAGAAGTTGTCGAATGGCAATGAGGGTCTAATATCAATCATGGGGAGAATATACCCTATTTATTTATTTATATTAATACACCAGTGGAAATAATTAAGCAATAAAAAAGTAATATAACATAACTAGGATAATATCAATATCACATGATGACCAAAGCTAGAGATATAATATCAAACAGAACATGTAATATTTTATGCTAATGTATGTTCCAAGTGTCAATATGAAAAATCAAAATTATATACACTAAGGACTCTCATGTAGGTCCCAAACCTTATCTGGTTCCCTCATCCGTGCTCCATCCCAAATCATCCATCTAACTCCTGGCCCTTACCCTTAACCTGTCCTACAGTCATGTAATCTATTCGGGTACCAATCAGACAGCTCAAGTAGGGTGTGAGTACAACATAGTATGCCACCACCCATGGTGTCTGAAAAAATATACAATCAAATATTTGTGTATTAAGTGGTATATATAAATAATTACAAGAATAAGTAAATATTTATCACATTATCAATTATTCTTTATTTAATAACATAAACCTCCAGGTTCTTATAGACACCCGTAACTCAATACTTTCTTCAACTCATGTCGGATCCAAAAGTATATCTAAGGGACATCATATCTCCGAGTGAAATTGTAACCATTCCATAATCTATACATGAATGTCCATATTACCATTCAAAGTTCACATTATAGAATGACAATGTTCCCATTCTTTAAATTATACATAAATTCCCACGTTTCCATTCATTATTCACACATTAGAAGGATCATGCTCCCATTCTTTATTTCATAACTAAATGACCATGTTACCATTCATAACATTACCATTGAAAGACCATGATACCATAAATCCACACATAATTAATTCAACCATTAATTATCCAAATCAATTCCATTAAAAATTCAACAATTAGTTAAACATAAAAAATCTATTAGTAAATTAAATAATTAACTAATAACATCAATAAAATTAATTAATTAATCAGTTAATTAATCACATCAATTCGACTAGTTAATTCAAATATTAACTAATCACTTCGATAAAATTAACTAATTCAACAATTAATTAAGCACATTAAATCCTCTAGTCAATTAAACAATTAAATAACCACATCAATAATATTAATTAATTAAACAATTAATTAATCACAACAATTTTATTAGTTAATTAATCAATAAACAAACCAAATTAATAACATTAATTAATTAAATAATTAATTAATCACATTAAAATACCTAAATTAATTCACCAATTAATTATTAACAAAAATTTTCATTAATTAATTCAACAATTGACAAATCACACTCAACTCCCTCAATTAATTCACCAAATAATTATTCAAATCAGTATCCATTAATTAATATCACAATTATTTAATTACATTAAATCAATTCAATGAATTCAAAAATTAATTGTCCATGTCAAATTCCATTAATTAATTCACAATTAATCAATCACATTTCATCTCTTTAATTAATTCTCCAATTAATTTTCCATGTCAATCTCATTAATTAATTCAATTAATTAATCTCATCAATCACATAATTTCATTTAACAGTTAAATAGTCACATTACTCCATTAATTAATTCATCAATTCCATTATTTAATTTAATAATTAAATAATAACATTTCTACATTAATTAAAGGATCAATTAATTAATCTCATTATTTAATTAAATAATTAAATAATCATATTTATCCTCTTAATTAATTCATCAATTAATCAATCCCATAAATCCCATTATTTAATTAAATAATTAAATAATCACATTAATCTACTAATTAATTCATAAATTAATTAATCTCATCAATCTAATTATTTAGTTCAAAAATTAAATTATCACATTACCCTAGTAATTAATTCACCAATTAATTAGTCCCTTAAGTCTTAAATAATTACATTACTCTATCTATTAATTCATGAATTATTTAATACCATCAATCTCATTATTTGATTAAATAATTAAATAATCCCATTAATCCCCTTAATTAATTCATCCACTAATTAAACACATTAATTCCCTTAATTAATTAATTAATTAATTTATCTGTTCCATTATCACTGAAATTCCCAATATTAATTCATCAGTTAATTATTCTAACTTAAACAATTTAATAACCCCTAATTAATTCATCAATTAATTTCTCCGTCTCAATCAGCTCAATATCTCCAACTAATTCCTTAATTAATTGATCAGTCTTAATTAATTCAATAACCCCTCATTAACTCCAAAAATAGTTATTCTATCTCAATCAACTCAATAACCCCAAATAATTCCTCAAATAATTATTTTATTCAACAATATCAATCTCACCATAATTAATTAATCAGTTAATTATTACAAATAAAAATTTCATAATCCAATCCATTCCAATTAAATAATTAAATAATTTATTAATCAATTTCATCAATGTTATTTCTTCATAATTAATTCAACAATTAATTATTCACCATATTTCATTCTATTATTCTCTATTTCAAAATTTATATTATTAAATAATTCAACCAATTAATTAATTCAATCACGAAATCAATTAATAAAAGTCTAATAGAAATTATACAATTAAATACACATAATTAAAATCAATACTTTGAGATATTAATTATATATCATCTACCTAAATTCATTGAGGAACAATCACCAAATGGAAATCCTCAATTTGGATGGAATAATGATGTAGCGCAAGATCCTGCTCTAAAACCTAAATCCGAGATTAAACAAATCATGATCCCATAATTATATATCTAGATCATAAATTCATTGGTCAATATCCAAGAAAAAGAGAGGATATCATTCCTCTAAAAGATTAGGGATGTATGGGATAGAAGAAAGATACCACATAGGATTAGATCCTCTTACTGGGTGGACCAATGATCTTCAATATTCCATTCGATTCTACAGGAACGGTGGTTAAGAAGGCTTGAAATCTATTTGAAATCCAAAAAAATGTGAAAGAGAGGTTATTATTGATCTAGGGTTCAGTAGGGGTTAAACTAGGGGCTTAGGACATTTTTTAAACAAATATAGATAATTTAGTTCCCACATATGGTTTTCTAATCAAGGCACACAGTTTACCCTAACTATGCACCATAACCATGCACCTCTTCTAATGGGTGCACAGTTTCTCCATTTAGGGTGAACTGTTTGGAAATTTGTGCATTAGCCATGAAAAACACTCTATCCAGGGTTGCATGGTTTGTTGGTCCAGGGTGCTCGGTTTGGGAAAAATGTGTGTCGGTCATGAACTACACAAACATCTTCCAAAATTCTGAATATTTACCAAAATTTCAACCAAGATTAAACCCAAATAAAAGGTACACATTTCATGTAATAAGAGTATCTATTAATGAGCCTTATACATTATCAAAAACATTGGGCTCTTACAATCACCCCATCTTATAGTAGCTTATACTTGAGATGTACTCCCAAGCATCCCTATGATTCTTAGCTACATAGATTAGGCCACTGAGCCCTCATATCCACTTATCTCTCCCTTGTTTCCTCATAAACGAGGTCATGTTGCAACAATATATTAACTATGGTCATGGTCTTTCCCCACTCCACTTTCTCACTGTGATCTAACACATGTATCAGGTGCTCCTCAATGGACACATCGATCACAAGATCACTTCCATAACATACCTAATGTATTTCCAAACTCATTTATCACAACAACCTTAATAACACCATCCACCATTGTCACTTAGGAATTATATACAAAACTTCTTGGGTAGGATGTACATCCACCACCTCCAAGGCCCAGAAAGCCTTTCCCTAAAGAATTTAAACATATACCTTACAGGTTTCTCATTTATAAATAGTTCGATGTGTACCTCCCACCATCCATCTCCACATATTTTTCTTCATAAGTTCATCCTCTAAGGGGAACCATATCCTACGAAAACACATTTAGGTTTCTAGGAATAAAGATAGATCTTTCTCAGTGTACCTGGGATGATGTCAAGTTAGGGCGCGAGATCATCACTAATTAAGATTATGCGAAGATGTTTTCGGTAAACCCCATCTCAAATAATCCATTACTTATGTAGTATCCAACTTAGAAACCACCTTAATTTGTAGAATGTCTCGACCTTCCTGAAAAACCAACATTTCAATACACTAGTCCAAAACCAGACGGTCCCCCACCCAACCAATAAACAAGTTCTCAAACTAAAGAATTGTCCTTACCAAAACCACCCAAATCAAGGGCTAAATAAACATAATAAAGGATTAAAATTTCACTAAATTAGCACAGTTATCAATATGGATTAAAAAACCATAACAATTCTTCCCCCTTGTTCCCATCACATTGTCAAAATTGGGGCACTATCACTACACTTAACAATCCTACCTCTAGGTTAGGGTTAAAAAGGTTAAACTCATTATCATTATTAATGTTTATCATTAGAAACTAATTTATTATCAACATACATCATATAAAAATATTTCTTGAATAAACATTAGGGACCTTTTTCAGTTTAAATTTCAAAATAATGTAAACAAATCATGTTTAATAACTTACCCATATCATTATTTCTTATGAATGCCTATAAATTATGAATGTCACATAATAATCATGAGTTCCTATAATGATACATGAAAAATACACTCTCATTCCATACTAGTCCATGAGTCAAATCTCATTAAAACTCAAAGAAACAGTCCCATCACACAAATTTTTATCACTTATGGTGAAATAAAATTCAATTATAAAAATAAAAATAAATAACAAAAATTCCACCTCAGTTACTTGGGTTCTCCATCGAATATGGGAAAATTACTCTCCAAAACGAGATCATAACTAAGGACCAACTATTCTTAGTCTCCTGTATCACATTGAAAAATAGTAATACAAAAGAAAAAGAAAATAAAACTATTTTGATACCACTTGGTGACATCCCATCCTGGGTGCCACACAATAGTGCCCCAAACTGGTCAGTAACACTACCTCAAGCATCCCTCTTCATATTCTTGAGGCCTTCGACTAGTAGAACAGGTCTAATATCAATCATGGGGAGACTATACCCTATTCTCTCTTCATTGTAATACATAATAAAAATAATAAATGAATAAAATATGTGATATAACATAACCAGAATAATATCTACATCACTTGATTACCAATACTGGAGAAACAATAGAAAACTAAAAAATAAATATTTCAAGCTATAGTTCATGCCATGTATCAATATGAAAATGTAAAAATAATGAAACTAATGACTCCCAAGTGAGTGTGAAACCACTTCTGGATCCCTCATCTATGCTCCATCTCAAATATTCCATCTAACATAATGCTTATTCCCATAACGTATCTTGTAATGATGTAATCTATTTGGGTACCGATCAGGAAACCCGAGTAGGTTATGAGTACAACTCTGTAGGCCACAACTAATGGTGTCTAAAACAATATCCATACAAATAACATTGTATGCAGTTTTATAATGAAAAAATTACTATTCATAAGTAAAAACTTATCACATTATCAATTAATATTTATTTAACCACAAAAACTTCCTGGTACCTATATAAACTAGTACCTCAATACCTAATTCAGCTCATGATGGATCCCAAAGTATGTCTAAGGGAAATCATATCTCAAAATTCCAATATTACCATTCTTTAATCCATACATTTATGACCATTTTACCATTCATACTCCATAAAATAGAATAACCATGTTCCAATTCTTTAATTCAAATTTGAATTCCCATGTTACCATTCATACATTACAAATTAAAATTACTATGTTCCCATTATTTATTTCAAAACTAAATGACCTTGTTACCAATTATAAAATCAAAATTGAATGACCATTTTACCATTTATCAACAAATAATTAATTCAAAAATTATTTATCCATATCAATTCCATTTCTAATTCAACAATTAGTTAAACCAAATAATCCCATTAATTAATTCAACCATTTACTAATCACGTCAACGAAAATAATGAATTCAAAAATTAATTATTCACATCAATTATTCTAGTTAATTCCAGAATTAACTAATCTCATAAATAATATTAATTAATTTAATAATTAATTAGCCCCATCATTTGCTCAAGTTAATTCAATAATGAGCTAATCACATCAATATTATTAATTATCTCAAAAATTAATTAGTCATAAAAATTTCATTAGTCAATTCGGCAATTAAATAATCACATCAATGTCATTATTTAATTCAATAATCAATTAATCACATCAATTCCTCTAGTTAATTCAGTAATTGACTAATCATATCAATAATTTTAATTAAGTCAACAATTAATTAATCACATCCATTCCTATAGTTAATTCAAACATTATCTTATCACATAAATATTATCAATTAGTTCAAAACTTAAATAATCACATCAATTCCCCTTTTTAATTAAAAAATTATTTAATCACATCAATAATATTAATTAATTTAAAAATTAATTAATCACATAAATAATATTTATTAATTAAACAATTAATTAATCACATTAATTTAATTAATCTCATGTGATCCCTTTAATTAATTTACTAATTAATTGTTTACATCTAGTATAGTAATTAATTCAAAAATTAATTAATCACAATCAACTCCGTCAATTAATTCACCAATTAATTGTTCACATAAACTCCACTAATTAATTCCAAAATTAATTAATCACATTCAAGTACCTCAATTAATTCACCAATTAATTTTTCACATGAATTATAATTAATTAATCGCATTCAACTCCCTCAATTAATTCACCAATTGATTGTTCATATTAATTTCCATTAATTAATTCCACAAATAATTAATCACATTCAACAACCCTAATTAATTCACCAATTAATTTTACCTATAAATTTTCATTAATTAATTCCA
The DNA here is from genome assembly GCA_963277665.1 of Viscum album. Classification (NCBI taxonomy): domain Eukaryota; kingdom Viridiplantae; phylum Streptophyta; class Magnoliopsida; order Santalales; family Viscaceae; genus Viscum; species Viscum album. The sequence goes on along the minus strand of OY728119.1, from coordinate 2,108,745,577 downwards.
CAATTAATTAACCACAAGTTAACTCCTTCAATTAATTTACAATTTAATTATTCACATCAATTTCCATTAATTAATTCCTCAATTAATTAACCACTTCCAATCCCTTCAATTAATTATCTAATTAATTGTCCCTATCATATGACATTAATTAATTAAAAATTAATTAATCTCATTTAATCCCATCAATTAATTTTCCAATTAATTGTATATGTAATTCCCATAAATTAATTCAATTAACTAATCTCATCAATCCCATTACATAATTAAACAATTAAATAATCACATTACTCCATTAATTAATTTATCAATTAAGTAGTTCCATCAATTACATTATTTAATTAAATAATGAAGTAATAAAATTAATCTATTAGTTAATTCATCAATTAATTAATCCCATTATTTAATTCAGTAATTAAATATCCATGTTTTAATAATTAATTAATTTGTCAGATAATTATTCCCATCAATCCAATTATTTAAATAGATAATTAAATAATCACATTAATCTATTTAGTAATTCATCAATTAATTAATCCCTTCAATCTCATTATTTAATTTAATAAATAAATAATCACATTACTCTATTAATTAATTCATCAATTAATATAAGGCCCAGCCATAAAAGGATACATATTCTTGAGGTAAGTCAATAACTTGACTTTAATTCAAATCAAGGATATTTTCAGGTTTAGAGTTTTATAGATTTAGGCCATAACTCATACATAACAAAACCATAGAAATAGAATGTCGACACATCAAACAATATCTATTTCTTCCATTAAACAAAAACTTTTAATAGGAAGAATGTATTCTTTTCATGTTTAATCATTACTTTTACTTGATGTCGTCCTTTACTCTATTATTATTTAAAATATAGATTTTTTTTTCAAAACATGGGATGATAATAAAAATCTCATTACATGATACATAAAGAAGGAAAATAGTTATTCTTGTGAAAACATGCAAAGCCTGAATACTTTATCATAACGTAATACTATTTTTATTTAAGAAGTAGAAAAAAACTTCATTGAATATAATCACATTGCTTGCACTTTTTGTAACCAAAATATTAACATAAATCTCATAGATAGAATCATATGACATGTAAATTTAACTTGGGAAATAAACATACATAAATGAAATAACCATACGGTCATCTTCAACACATATCACTAAATGGAATAGTTCTTCGGACAAGTTCCATACCCAATGAATTGGAGGATATAACACAATCACCCATCCTTGGTGTATCATAGAACCACTCGTCTTTGGTTTATCATTTAACCACCAGTGTTTAGTTTATCACGTAACCACCCATCATAATTCCAATTACCATTATATATTAATAACACATAAAATATTTTTATTTTCAACATTTCATTCATAACATTTAATTGTCAATCATAAGAAAAAACATCAAGATATTGAAAGATTAAATACACTTTCAAAACCATTTTCAATTATAAAACAATAAAAAATGGAATAATTTATTTCTTTTCCATTTAAAAATATTAAGGCTTATAGAGGAATCTAAATATAAAATAACAATTACAGCGGTGGAGGTGTCGTAGTCGCTTCAAACGTTAAAAACATTATTTTTTTTGTTTAGTAAAACTGTTCATAGAAAATATATTTCCATGGAATTAAATTAAAATTCAAAGGGTTTTATTATACACCATATAAAATATGGTGGGTTATAACATCAAAATATTCCTCAATGAAAAGAGATTGGGATGAAGTCCCTTACCTTGAGTCGGACTCATCACGTAGAGTCATTTTTTCCTAAATAATAAACTTAGGTTAATTTATAATTTCATTAGAAAATTATTCAAGTTTAATATTCCTTTTATATCACTTATTAGTAGGTTATAAAAATTAAATAAATATTTATGTTTACTTTGGACGTTTTGTCGAAATTCGGTACAAGAGTCGAAAATGAACTTGTTTTGTTGTAAATTGTCCATGTAGTAATAAGTACATCATATCTAGAATATTATTCATGATTTAAATCTCATATATATCTAGTATATATGTTTTTATAATATCCATAATATTTCAAGAAATGAAATGAAATGCACCCTACATGGAGACAGTAGGTCGTACGTACGAATGAATGCTACTTTCATTTCATTGTCATATTAAAAGAATAATAATCAAATGATATAAATTTATATTATAAAACTAGTATTAATGTTATTTAATGCATGTATAATAGGCTTAATAAAAACATCATTTATATATTCCATGTATAATGGGAACAATCCACATGATAGGTGGTAAAAGAAATTTTAACAATCATCATTTCCGGAGGCAGTAGTTCATCTTACACAGAAATAGTATGTTCACTATACATTAGATGCAGGTGTGTGTAAGTGTAGGTAGAAACCTTATAATAAAAACATACTAGTATATTTTTTATACTTTTTTTATAAAATAATGGAATAATTAGAGGTTAGGGTTTTGGATAATGAAAATAAATGAAATGAGCTTAAGAGAAATCGTTACCTCTAAATTGGGTAACTCCTTTTGATTTGAGCCAAGAGGCTTCCTTGAGTTACCTTATTTATAAGGTAAGGATTCTAGGAGGAAGTTATGGATATTGAGATATTATTTCACCATAATTTTTTTGATTCATGGGGCTCGATAGGTGTGAGTAATTGTGTAGTGTTGGTGTCCTTTTTAAGAGAGAGAAGGGGAACATTAATAAAATATTTAAATATTACATTACTATAAATTTATTTTCAAATTATAATAGTTCCAAAGTGATATATATCTAATATATCATGGTTATGGTTCTAAATATTCTCAACCAATAGGGTTTAGACATGTTTAGGTCACAAATTTACCCTTATCTTTTGGCTTTAACCCTTAGTTAAATAAATTATCTCTTATCATGTCTTCTTGTATTTTTACACTATATTGTTAATACGGTTACTATAAAAGGCCATGAGAACCTAAAGAGGATCATTAATGAAAATTTTAACATTATATAATTTAGTTACCCAAATCTAATATTTTTATTACTATTATATCATTTAATACAATTGTATTTTTTTAAAAATCCCCTTTATGTCAATTTTGACACTATTTAGTAATTGATTTTTTATAGTCAAAACTTCATGTTTTATTCTAAAAAACAACATTAACTCAAATATAAAATGTCATAATCATATAGAAAATTCTTGGATGGCATCAAACAATTCTTATTTTATTTATTTTAAAATTTAAAATTTTATTTATTTGAATCATTCATTAATAAGGTAATCAATGCATCATCATTGTGTCATATATAAATTTATTTATTTAATGTCTCAAAATTATGTATAAAATACCATGATGTAGAAAATATTTTTACCTATCTTGTTACTATTTATATTCAAAGATACCAATTTTATAACCCCACCTTAAAATCATTTTAGTAAAAATATATATGTTTATGTTATATTTCTCTTCAATTTAAATTAAGTAATATAACATGTCATTAACACAACCAAGTGGTTCCATGTGGTCCTAAAATCGACCTGAGGATTCGCATGGTCAGCCATAACACATCCAATAGTGTTAAGATATGATTGAGGGTATTTTTATATTTTTATAATACTTTTTTACCCTTATTTACCAGATTTTCCCATTGACTATGGTAAATAAAAATAATTACTAATGTTACTATTCATAATATCAAAAAAATAAAAGGAACATTTTTACATAATTTAGAACCTATGATTTCAAATACAGATTCAGTTTTTCCAAATTAAAAACATAGAATAGTAAGAAATTATTTTAAAATTAATTCCCATTGTCAAATCTAAAAAGTGGGTTTTTAAGATGTTAAAACTATCAAAAGATTGACATGTGTTTTTATCCAATTTCTATGTGAAATTAATTCAAGGACCAAAATTGTATAAAATTATAAATAACATAATCCTATTATATATCAAAAACAAATTAAAAGTATAATATTAATATATAAATAAACTAGATTAAAAGGTTGTTTTTAATTTAAATGCGGTATTTGTCACTATTCATTAAAATATAGATTTCATCTGAAAAATATCAATATTCAAACACAAGTAAATTTTGACATACCTATTATAAATAATAAGTTTTGTTTTCAAATAGAACATATAAAATTGGAAAAAACTAGATTTAAATATTTTTTTCCATTAAAAGGATGTAAAATAGCCGTTTAAAAATATTAGAGTATTTTATGCTTAAAATTGGATTTATTCTAATTTTATGTCTCTAAAATTTATTGGAAAAATGTAAAAACATGTAATAAACATGTGAAATAATATTGTAGTTATTTCTATTCATTCTCACAAATATAATGGTTAGGTGTTAAATAATGTTTAAAAAACTAATAATATTATTGTATTATTTTTTAGTATAACTCAATGTTGTGAGAAATGTATGATTTCAGAGAAACCCGTTGTTGTGTGTCAAGTAGGTTATCGATAAAAACTTTCCAATTTATCATTAAATTAATAACATATTAATATATATTATTATATCTGAAGATGTATTATTCTATAAATAATTGTAATGTTACATCGTTATCCGCTTTTGGAAATTGCGTCCACAAAATTTTAAAATTTGGGTCAGTAACTTCATTGAAAATACCACATTATAAAACATTCAATAATACAACCACTTTAAAAGAATGAATGAGAAGTATAAAGGTCAATCGAGATGACACCTATAACGATTCCATGTAGGAATACATGGATATGGAAGAAAAACTAACCATCTTTTCTAATGGAGAGTGATAGAAAACAGGATCAAGAGAAAGTTAGAAATTAGAAAACCACAAACTTGTGATGGGTTAAATGGTATTTGATTTAATAGTAGGGAAAGTAAATGTAGAACATTTTTCTTTTATGGTCCTTTTCATAAATTTTAGGAATTTATTTATGATCTTGAGTAATAACATAAACAAACATACTTACATGTCAGGTAGAATATCATCCTTTAGTAAATATCTACCACAAACACATATTTTCTATAAAAAATGAGTATTCAAAATGAGTTGGTCACACCTGAAGCACTAGAGTCAACATCTAGATAATCACATAATCCAGAAAATATTAACTATAAATTCATTCTTTCTTGAAAAATTACCGAGAACCAAAATGGTTATGATAAGATAAGATAATTCCCCCAAAATAATAATCATTTATAAGAAAGAAAATTACTGATTTTAATCTTCAAAATTAAGTATTAATAACAAATGTCCAACATATAACATTCAACAAATAACTTTCTATAAAATTACATGAATAATCTAAACTATGATTGTGATAAAAAATTTAGAAGGATTTGATCACATAGTCATATAGGATATGTTTTAACATTTATTTCCAAATAACATCGACCAGTCTTAATGTCTCATACGAAAAAGTAATTGTATAATCACATATTTTCTAAGATAAGTTAATCACCTCAATAAAAATATTGAATCTCCATAAGTCCACAATAAAAAAAACATGGATTCTTTTAAATTATAATTAAATTATAACTCCTCAAATAAAATAAAATAGTATTCTATTATACGAAGGTATATAGGGTAGAAAAAATTGTGATTGTCTTCTAAAATAACATTTAACACTTAATCCTCAAATCATTTTCTAATACCAAGGATATATATTTGATAAAATGTATGTTCCCAAAGTCAAATTATTCTTACTCCATCAAATCATTTATCTAAAAGGAAAATTCATACAATCTAGGGACATCACATAGTCTAGTGGTTGGCGATAAAGCCTTGTCACACATCAATTATTGGTTCAATCCCCATGACCTTGTCTAACACGATTGGTTGTCACCCCTCTTGTGGGTAGTCCTTTTTCTAAAGCTATATAATTCATATAACCTTTCCAAAATGTGATAAAATATTCAAAAATAACTATGACATATTTTAATCTCAAATTTTATCTCATGTCCATGATTTTGCATCCGAAAAGGTAATATCTTATAATTACCAAAAAATCAATTGTCATATAATGGTTATCCATTACTTTATAATTGTTTCCGCAAAAGAAAAGATAAATCTTCTCGAATACATTTTTAAAACAACAAACTATAGGATTACACATACTATAAAAAGTCTTCCAATTTAATCTCATCATCAAATACGAATTAATAATTTAGAAATATCATCGTCAAACAATTAACCATAACTCTTGAATCCTTTATATGTCTACTTCTTAATCATTAAATGGTATTCATGATACCCTAACATGAATTTCCATATTATTCCTTAATAATTCTTTCCTACAAATAGAAAACACTAATAATGATCTAAGATTCAATAATTTCAATACATGAAGTAAGAAATAATCCATATCATTCATATTTCATTTTCAGTTTCCTCATCTTCAATCAAAATAGAATTTGGTATTACTAAACACATATTTTTAGGCTCCTTCTAGTTATATTCCTGAACCTTCTTCATATGACATCTATATTCATAATGAACATACTCCACACATATAAATCATTCAATTGATAACTCAGAAAAAACTTCTTTCCCTTTCCCATATTCCACTGAACGCTTCTTTTTTCCATGGAAGGATATTTCCTTATAACCATCACTTCCACATCTATATCTTCTTCTTATACCATTAAAACATTTCCCTATGTGATTCTTTCCACATCATTGGTATATGGTATGTTAAATATACTATCTTTTATTAGAATTACTTGAACATCAATAGGGATTCATCTCTCGCATATATGATGCCTTAGAAAAAACTCTAAATTTCATGTGGCCAGTCATGACTCTACATAGTCAGCTTAGAATAACCACAAGAGTTCCCATTACTTCTCCCATTTCATTCGGTTGATTATTCTGAAAATCACCATACTTTCCTTCACATATATGGTTACCTTGGTGCCAACTAGATCCAGTCATTTACTAAAACGAAAAATATTTGTGTGAGTTTATCAGTAAAATAAACATATACTATCATATGATTAAGATAAACACTAATATATACTCATCAATTTAATCTCAAACACTTTCAATTTTTCTAAAATTATAAGGATCCTTTCTTATATGATTACAATTATTGTTATATAAATCATTTCACTTATACTTAAATAGCACCTTAACCTCTAAAGTTATATAAACTAACCTTTGATACCAACTATAAGCCCCCATGATTAAAATGTAACATATTCATGAGATAATTCTATTATTTGACTTTAATTCACATCGAAGATATTTTTAGGTTTAGAGTTCTACAGAGTTATGCCATAACTCATACATAACAAAACCATAGAACTACAGTTTGGACACATAAAATAGTATCCATTTCTTCCATAAAACAAGAAATTTAAAAATGAAATGTGGTTTCATTTCATGTTTAATCATAGCTTTTCGGTGATCCCATCCTTGACTCTATTCTTATTTAAACCGTTGAAAAACATTTCAAAATAGAGGATGAGCATAAAAAATATCATTAAGGGATACATAATGAATGGAAAATATTAGCCATCAGAAAACATGTAAACCATGAATAATTTATCCTAAATTAATTCTTTTCACCTTTAAGAAGTATCAAAAACACTTTACTAAATATAAAATCACTGCTTACCTTTTTTGTAATCAAAATATTACCATAAATCTTATAGAAAGAAACATATAACATAGAAAGGTAACATGTGAAATAAAAATACTTAAATGGAATAACTATACAGTTGACTTCCACACATATCACTAAATGGAATAGTCATTCAATCAACTTCAATACCCAATGCATTGGAGGTTTTAATGTAACCACCCATCCTTGGTTTATCATGGAACCACTAATCTTTGATTTATCACATAACCACCCATATGTTTTTATCACATAACCTCCCTTCAAATGTCTATGTACCATTACATAATAATAACATGTAAAAGATTTCAATTATCAACATTTCACTCATAAAATTTCATTTCAAATCACAAGAAATCATTTCAAGATATTGAAATAGTAAATCGAGGTTCAAAACCATTTTAAATACCGAATCACATAGAAAGGGAATAAGGTATTTCCTTTCCTTTTAAAATACATTAAGGCATATATAGGAATCCAAATATAAAATAATGGTTACAGTGGTTGAGGAGTCATTGTGGCCGCATATGTCAAAAAAATTCCTTTTTGACATTTAGTAAAACTCTTCTTAATAATAGATTCCCTTTGATTGAAATAAAAATTCAAATGGGTTTATTATACACCATATAAAAGAATGTGGTGCATAATATCAAAATATGCCTCATTGAAAGTAGATTGAGACAAAGTCCCTTACCTTGAGTCTGAATCATCATGTATAAATGTTATGTTCCTAAATAATTAACATAAGTTAATTTATAATTGATTGAGAGCCTTTTTAATGTTTCTTATTCCTTTTATATCACTTATAACTATGTTATAAAAATTATGTAATTAATTATGTTCATATCAGACGTTTTTTCAATATTTGGTACATGAGTCGAAAATGAACTTGTTTTGATGTAAATTATCTATGTAGTCAAAATTCTAGAATCTCTTGAATATTATTCATTACTTAAATGTATTATATATCAAGTATATATTTATTATAATATCCTTAATATTTTGAGATAATACATGAAATGCACCGTTCTTGGAGATAGTAGGTCGTACGTACTCATGAAGGCTACATTCATTTTATTTTCATAATATAAGAATAATAATATAATGATATAAATGTATATTAAAATTACATTATTATATTTATGTTATTTATGTCTCATAGGTTTGATAAATCCATCTTTTATAAGTTCCATGTATTATGGGAATGAGTCACATCGCTTTGAGGGGCAGTAATCCACACTTCCTCAACGAAATATCGTATTTACAGAACATGGAAAGAATAAAGGTATGTTAAAAATAAAAATTACAAAAGTATAGAGATAATATAAATAATATATATATATATATATATCATATATAAATATATTTTCATCATTATTTCTACCAGGATAGGTTGTATGATAAAATTGAATAATAATCGTTTCGTGAGGCAGTAGTTCACCGTACATAGAAACCATTTTTTCTATATCCATTAGATGGAGGTGTGTGTAAGTGTAGGTCAAAACAATATCATAAAACATCCTAGAATATTTAGGATATTTTTTTCTTATAAAATAATGTAATAAAGAGAGTTTAAGGGGTTGGATAAGGGAAATAAATGAAAGGAGCTTGAGAGAAATTGTTACAACTAAATCGGGTAACACATTTGATTTATGCCAAAAGGATCACTTGAATTTCTTTCCTACCAATTTAATGATTCTAGGTGGATGGGAGTGATTTTGGGAGATTATTTGAGTAGATTTTGGGTGATACGAGGGTATTTAGTTTTGTGATTAAGTGGGTAGAGCTGGTGGCCTTTTATAAGACGGAGGAGGGGCACATTAGAAAGTCTTAAAATATTATATTATTAAATATTTATTTTTGAATTATAATAGTTTCAAAGTGATATATTTAATTTATAAGATTATTATGGGTCTAAATACTCTCAAAAATAGGTTTTATACAAGTTTTGGCCACAATGTTAACCTTATCATTTGGATTTAACACTTATTAAATAAATTAAGTCTTACCATGTTTTCTTGTATTTTTACACTATATGGTTAATATAGTTACTATAAAATGACCAAAAAACATCAAGAGGATCATTAATCACATTTTTAACATTATCAATGTTTTTTGGGAAAATATCAGATTTTTATTAATATTATATCATTTAATCAAATAGTAATTAAAAAAAACTCATTTATCTCAATTTTGACACTATTTATTATGTCATTTTTTAAAGTCAAAACAACATGATTTATTCAAAAAAACTAAATTTACTAAAATATAACATGTCATAATTATCCATAAAATTTGTGTAGGACATTAAAATTTTAAAATTACATTTATTTTAATATTTATAATATTATTTTTTAACCATTTATTAATAAGGTAATCACCACATCATCCTTATGTCATAAATAAATAAATTTATTTAATGTATAAAAATTAAAATAAAACAGCATGATTTATAACATAATTTTTTATTTCTAATAAATATTTATATTCAAATATTTCAGTTATATAACCCCACATTAAAAATCACTTTGTTAAAAAGATACATTTTTATGTTATATTTTAATTTACATTAATTTAATTATTATAACATGTCCTTATCGTACCCAAGTGGATCCATGGTGTCCTAAAATAGACCTAAAGAAGCTCATTGTTGGTAATATCTCATCCAATAGGATTATAAAAAATGTTAGGGTAGTTTTATACTATTATAATACAATTTTTACACTTATTTACCTGATTTAGCCTTAAACCATGGTAAATAAAAATAGTTACTGAAGTTAATATTCATACTATCCAAAAAATAAAGGGTACCTATTTACACAATTTGGACCTCATAATTCCAAATATAGAATACATTTTTCAAAATTCAAAAAATATAATTTATTTAAATTCATTTAAAATTAATTCTTGTTTTCAATACCCAAAATCATGTTTTTATGAAGTAAAACATATCAAAATATTGGCATGTGCTTATGTCCAATTTCAATGTGAAATCACTTCCAATGTCCAAAATTGGATTAAATGATAAAATAATGATCTAATTAATCTTTAAAATAAATTATAACCAAAATATAACTATATAAAATAATTGATGAAAATTATTGTTTGAATTAAAATGAAGTATCATTCATGATTCATTAAAATATGGATTTTATTAGAAAAATACCAAAATTTCCACCAAAGTAAATTATGATATCCTGTTTCTAAATAAGAATTTTATTTTTTATAATATAATTTATAAAAGTTACAAAAACTATATTTAAAAAATGTTCACCATCAAAAGATAGAAAAACAACCTTTTAATAATATTAGAGTACTTTATGCTTAAAATTGGAGTCATTCTCATTTTAAAACTCAAAAATTTATTGGATAAATAAAAAAACATTTAATAAACATAGATAATCATAATTTAGTTAGTTATCTTCATTCCCACCAATAAAATAGTTAGTCGTTAATAACTATTTAAAATAATAATAACAATAATATATTATTTTTTCATATCACTCAATATTGTGTGCAATATATGACTTTGGAGAAACCTATTGTTATGTGTCAAGTATGTTATCAGACAAAGTGTCCCACGTAACATAAAATTAATATCTTATTGATTAATATTATTAGATATAAAATGTATTATTCTATAAACACCTGGGATGTTATAAATAATAAATCACATCAATATCATTATTTAATTCAACAATTAAACAATCACATTATTATATTAACTAATTCATCGATTAATTATTCCCATAAATCTCATTATTTAATTCAACAATTAGATAATAAAAAAATTCTCATTACTTATTTCATAAATTAATTAAACACATTAATCCCATTAATTAATTCATTAATTAATTAATCAGATCCACCATCACAAAAATTCCCATAATTAATTCATAAATTAATTATTCGAACATAAATAATTCAATAACACCAACTAGTTCATCAATTAATTTTTTTATCTCAATAAATTAAATATCCCCAATTAATCCATTAATTAATTGATCTATATCAATCAATTAAATAACCCTAATTAATTCTTGAAATAATTTTTTTATCTCAATTAATTCAATAAAAACAATTAATTCTTCCATTACTTATCTTAATTAACAATCTCAATATCTCCATAATTAATTCAATTTTTAATTATCCCAAATCAAAATTTCATTATCCCAACCATTCTTATAAATTAATTCAATAATTAATTAATCAATTTCAATAATCTCAATTCATCATAATTAATTCAAAAATAAATTATTCAACATCTATAATCCCATTATCCCAAATTTCATAATCTCCTCAGTTAATTAATTCACCAAATTAATTAATCCAATAAGGAAATAAATTTTCAAAAATACAACATCAATTTTTCAATTACCTAAATGTAATTAAAATAAATACTTTTATTTTTTAATTATACGCCACCTACCTCAATTCATTGATGAATAATCGCCCAACCAAATTCTATAAATTGAAAGAAATAACGATGTAGTGCGCGATCTGGATCTAAACCCTAAATCCAAGATTGAACAAATAATGATCCTTTAATTATATATCTAGATCAAAAATTAATAGGTATAGATCCTATAAAAAATAGGATATATTCCCTATATCAGATGATATAAATACATGATAGAAGAATGAAACCACGTAGTATTAGATCATCTTTCCAGGTGAAATGCAGATCATCAATCATTCCTTTGATTCACCAAGAAAAGAGGTTAGGATGCCATTAATCTATTCAAGAGACACCCATAATGTGAGATAGTGTTTACGGTTGATCTATAGTCATGTAGTAGCTAAACTTTGGACTTGGTAAATTTTTAAATAAATTTTTTGTCTTATTAAATTCTCGCACACGATCTGCTGCTCGGGGAAAACAGTTTCCCCTAACCATGCGCTTTAACTGTGCACCTCCTCTAGGCATGTATAGTTTCTCCATTTAGGTAAAATATTTTGAAAAACACGTTATAACAATATAAAACCCCTTTATCTAGGTTTTCATAGTTTTTTAGGCTTGGGTGCACGGTGTGGGAAAACCATGAACCAACATTGCACTAGAAAAACTTATTTCAAATTTGACAATATTCACCCAAATACACCCTAAGGTAAAACTCAAATTAAAAGTACTAAAATTAATAAATATTATTAAATGCAAATGAGCCCAGGAAATTTTCATAAATGTTTGGGTTCATACATAAGGCATGGAACTGAAATATCCCTTAAACGAGGAGAGTAATTTCTTATAACCATGTGCTCATGGGATTACTGCCAGGTGCCCAAAGAAATTTTTTTCTGAGAATCCAATTGTTGTTGTATATATTTGAGCTAATATACGAGGTTTCTATCCCAACCATAAATATCAATATGCCACATTTCTGGTTCAACCTCCATGAAAATCGTTCTTGTTGTAATATCATTGTTCCGTGTCACCCTACTCAGGAACATGAGAACATGATCATACACACACTTAGTTGACATATAAGGATAGTTACTAGGGAGGATCCATAGAGTGAGTAATTCCCATATCAATAATAAATCATATTTCAAGGAATTATCCATGACAATAATAATGTTTTGTACCAAGATTGTGACTTATGGGCTGGAGGCAACTTCACTAATTAGTGGGTGTGAGCATACATGGTACATTTAACCTATCTGGAGTACAAGACTAAGATACATCATATCAAACTATATAAAATAGTTTGGACATCCATGTACCATGTGTATGATAAATAGAATATACTTTCCAATATCCCCAGCAATTGATCTCTGAACACTTATACCTTTAACCTCCACAATGGGGAGTTGGACTTGAGCCTATTTTATTTGAACTACATTAGCTGCATCCCACAATGTAGGTTCTTTTTTATGAGTGTCTCCTAGCACCAAAAACCTAGGATGACTGGTATAATACCACTCACATAGTGAAAATTATTCTGGAGGCACTCAAAAATGTATTGGGTCATCCTCCCCCATTTTGCTGGGATATACCATACAATACTTGGATGAGAATATTCCAGAAAATGGACCACTCAATGAAAATGATATAGTGACCATATAAGTGAATGACTGTTTAGAAACTGAGGAATCAGATATCATACTAGATGATCTTATAGGAGGAGAGATATGAGCAGTGTGGTTATATCATGGTGGATGTCTAGAATCCAATATTCCAATACACTGAATATCTGTCCATTTTCATCTGTGGATAGTTGATTCCAATCAATGATTTCTATGCATGTTTGTGCCTAGGGATGCTCGAGATGGAAGTGATCTTAACATCTAGTAATCGGGTGAATCTGGTCATACTGGTGCAGTCCCTTATTTATAGCCAATTAGTAAATGTGTGATTGGGAATAATGACCAAGTAGATCTGCGGTCAATTCAAATTTTTTAATAAGTGGATCATAGCGTCCATAAGACGCTCTGAGTTTCATTATTCAATCACCCTAACTACTGCTAGTTTTTAGACCTCACTACTGAAAATTTATGGGTTTTTTCTAGTGGAACTCAGTGAAGTCCGTGTGAGGACCGGCATTAATAACTTTGCGAACACCAAATTCCACCTATTCTCAACCCTAGTTAGAGAGATGATGGAAAACGCATGGGGAATGTGGCGTAGTGGGAGTACCTTTGGACCTTCCAAGGTAGAGTTCTCTTTTCTAGGATATATTGATACATATATTTTTATATGAACACTATGTGTCGGTTTACCTGAAATTTGGTTGCATCTATATGGAAATTGATATATTTTAAATGGGGGTCTATAAGGAAAGGAATCCTTGTATAGATTTATAGTTGTATTGGATATTAAATGGAGAACATACGAGAGATTTCATCATGTATCCATTAACTAATGTCAAAATTGTACTCTCTCTGATATATGCATGCAACTATGTTGCATCAAACAACGGTGTAATTCTTCCCTAGTTCCTGAGTTTAATTAAATCGACCAATGAGGTTCTAGAGTATTAGGGTGGCATATGGGCTTCTTTTGAGGATCCATCCAAGCATTGGGGGAATCTCAAGATGAATATTTAGTGGGAGAAGCATAAGGTGTTCTCTCACACCCACTTGCTAGAGGGTAGGTCCTTATCCAGAAGTGATTCTGGGGGAAAGAAGTGAGCTCTCAAGTTTAAACTAGTAGATTGAGGGAGGACTTTAGAAAGAAGCTATTATATCTATTGGACCTAGCCATTGATTCTACTTTCAATATGATTAGGGTAGAATAGGGGATGTTAAGGATGAAATTTATGGTGGAGCATTTATGGAGGATGTTGACCTATGTAGGGATGGAGTTTTTTGAGGTGTTTCACAGATGGAACATTTCTATGTTAACTTAAAAAATATGTTCAAATAAATGGTAGCCAGGGATTTATTTTCACTCCAACATGGGGCACATAATCATACCTATGACCTAGTGTGGGTGATGTTCAACTATGAGAATGACAAGGAGGATATTCCATCTTCTAAATAATCAACTATGGAGCAATCATTTGGTGATGAAATGTAGAGATCTCGTGAAAGAGAATCATGGAGGTTATCTACTGAGTAGAAGAGTCCTCGATAGAGATGTGAAGTCACTCCTATTGATAATTTTTAACCATTCGAGCTCCTCAAGATAATCTTGTTTACTTTTCTCTTCCATTCATTCCCATATTTTTGTTCTAACATTATTTCTGGGATTTATCATTTGCAAGATAAAGATGAAGGTGATCAAGGGTTCCATATTGGAGGGGATGAGGATGATTCAATAGGTTCTACAGTGCGTGATTTGGAACATATTCCCATGGTTGATGAAATTTGAGGGCCCAATGTGTTCTTCCAAGTGGTGTTCTTGTGGCCCCAATTATTTTTGCTCATCTACGGGGGATCACACCCTATCATCACAATAATGGTATTGAACTCTAGAAAAGCATGTCACTCAAGGTGGATAATTATTTAGATCAATATATATATATATATATTAATTTATGACTAAATGTCAATCCACATGTCCATTTTCTAACATTCTAGGATATTTTTCTTTAACGCATTAGTTTTTACTTATGAATATCTTGATCAATTAGCATTGGGGGGTCAAATTATATCCATCTATGTGTCCACCGTTACTAAGGGGTCTCTTGTTGTGGATCTCCATATTGAGACACCTGGATCATGCTTTTCCCAAGTGCTCTCCCTCCATAAGTATTTTTATATTATATGAACTATTTCTCCCAAACTCGTCATCACCACTCAAAGCAACTAATAGGATCTTGTTTCAAGCTATACCTGAGAGGATGTGTAACAGAAATTGGTTATTTCCCAAGGATCTGGGGAATCTTCTTCGGTGTTTGTGCCAACTCTTGTGGAATCGGACATCCATTTTGGACTATCCTTAGTTCCAGGAGGGTATCCTGCTTTGGTTATGGATGACACTACTAAAGAGGAAGGTATCAAGTCTGGAGTAGGTGGTGAAGCTATATAAGAGTCAGATGACCCCCCTGCTCGACATGGATCTACACCCCAATGAGAGGATCCCAGAGGATGACCCTACCACCACTATCCTTATGACCTTACCCAAATCTTAGGTTGTGCCACCTAAGGATCTGGAAGACTCAGGTTCTGATGTCCCTGAAGAGAACCACATTGACCTGCACAAGCCATGGTGACCATTCATAATTTCATCGGCCACACCTCGAAGCCTTATCTTGTGAGATGAATGGGGTCCCTTTGACACTGGTTGTGCAACATGGGCTTCATAGGTGTATATTTACATGATCTCTATGCACAAGTATGTGACTACGTTTACAATAGATACATTCAGAGAGCCAATAATTTTATGGTGCCTGACATAAGGAGAAATATGATAGAACAAGGAATCTCTAGGAATCAAATAATGAAATTAAACATCAATAAGAGTATGTGAACAGTCTTGCACCCATTTTCAAAAACCAAGAATATTTCATCAGTCAATTGATGGCTCATATGGTAGTTACCAAGACCAATATACGGGAGGTAGTGTCTCATATAGTTGTTTAAAATGATGTTATTGACCAGGTGTGAATTAGGTATGATGAGTATTATCCTATAAATGAGGAGGATTAATTAGAGCTCAAGAGGTGGTAATAGGCCCCATAGTCCATGCACCAATGGTTGGCCGGATCGGAGAACTTGGTTTCTAGGGTGGATCCATAGTGGAATATTTTCTAGTACATAACTGAGGTTCCTTTGTATGGATGATCCTTGGTATCTTCTAATGTTTCTTTTTTAATGTTTTTTTATTCGTGGACTTGGTTCTCATGGCTCATTTTACAATATCACTATAATAATACTCATGGGACAACCCACGACCAACTCCTACACTAATGTAGTCATACTCAGTGAGATAAAAAATAGATGAACATGTGATTTATCATTTATATAAGAGTTTTAAACAACCATTAGACACTCAGGGTGTGCATTTATTGATTGCCCACAGGGAGTGTTTGATCCTAGAGGGGGTACTGTTGGAGAGAAGGGATCTCTGAATATCCACCTTATTTTTCCCACATGTGATAGTTTACAAATGGGGTAATGCAAAGGTCATTGAACTCTACCCAAACTATAGCGATCCAGGCTTAACAAAACATGGATATTAAATCATTTTAGATAAATACGTATAATATTACAAACTACATGCATGAGGAATGTAATAGTTTAGTGTCTTAATAAAAGTGGAAACAAAATCTTTTATCTTGGTGAAATATCTTAAACATCTACCATAAAAATCTCCTCCTTTAGTAATTCTAAAGAAAACATTTTTCATAACCAAATGATAGAAAACATAATAAATGGGTGATCTTAGATGCTCAAAAAGGATAAATAAAGGAAATGAGTAAGAATAACATGAAAAATGGGTATTGAACTTGAGAATAACATTTTAATATCATACACTACATATTAGAGATCATACTAAATATTCGAAGTTAATAACACATAGATCATAATAGGATTAAGAGAATAATTCATGAAATCACAACATAAGAATACGACATGGAATTTGTGTCATGCACATTTTTTAAAATGTATACTTTGAAACAGGTTAACTCATTATGTTAAGGACATTAAATCAAGCCCATGTATCAGATTATATACATGAAACCAGGTCACTTAATAACATTGTGAATGTGTAATCTGGTTTAATCCTAACATTATGGATATGAAACATGGTATATGGATAACATTGTGAAAATTTAATGAGGTTCACACATAACATTTTGAACGTGTAATTTGGTTCACACATAAACTTTTGAACATGTAACTAGGTCCATGCATAACATTTTGAACATTTAATAAGGTTCACTCATAACATTGTGAATATATAATCAAGTTTGTGAATAAACTTATGTACATGTAACTAGGTCCATTCATAAAATTTTGAACATGTAATCAGGTTCACACAAAACATTTTTACTTGTGATTCATCCATTGTTAACAAATTAAATTGAGGTTGATATAGTTCCCACCAATCTCATAATAAAATAATTCATACATGTGCCAGAAGATAATAAATCTTTCATCTAATCATGAACCATGAAAAGATATATTTTTTATAAACATCATATCATAACCCATGAGATGAAATGGTTATCATTAACCTTTCATAACATCATAACATATGAAAATAGATAGGTTTCATAATAACTTCATGAAATCATAACCCATGAAAAGAACTGGGTTTTGAAACCATAAAACCTATGGAATTGAAATAGGTTTCATAAAAATCATTCGATAAAAACATAAACCAATCAAGAAATAATATGAATGAAACCTTTGTATTATTTCATAGAAGGTAATGAGTAACATCAACAGATGTCATAATAGTTGGAAAATAACATGGGAGGATATTTTAAAAACATTTCTTAAGGAAACTATCCTTTTTATACGAAAATACTCTTTAAAAAATAAAAACTTTTGACAACCATTTTCTTTAAAATAAACATTAAATCATATAAATAAATCTTTTGAAATTATTAGGAAACCATTTTCTTTGAATAAATATAAATAATTATTGAATACATTTTGAAAACCATTTTACATAAAAACAAATAAAAGGAGCGTGAAAATGTTTTTAAAACCATTTCTTTTAAAAAATATTTTTAAAAACATTTTCATAAAAATTTACCTTTATACAAGAAATTAATGATTCAATGGATTGATAGTGGATAAATCATTAGATGTTGTAAGAACCTGGTTCATCGTTTGAGGTATGTTTTTTCCTTTTCTGGAGTTTTTGAGAAAAATAATGTTTCTGGAAATTTTTGAAGTACACACCATGTACATTCTGAGTACATGTCATGTACTCTTTTACCACTCGAAGCTATTGGCCGTTCCTGGGCTACACACATGGCGTGTATGGGTGACGTGGAGGCCAATTTTGGCAGGGTACAGAAAGACCTAGTACTCGTCATGTACTATAAAAGTACACATCATGTACTTTCTTTTTTATTTCATTATTCAGACCGGGGTCGTGCCTAATTCTCATTAACGTCTTCTGCTCCGCCTAAATCCACCCAGAGTGTCCGAGGAGGCTGATTCTTCTTCGAGCCATCGATCCGTCACCGGTTGTCCGAATCAAACTCCAACGATTGCAGAAGAATCACAACGGTGAGTTCTTGGTGCTTCTTTGGCCTCGTTTCCTGATTCGTTCTCTCATGTGAGTTATCTGAAGTTGAACATTTTAGATGTTTTTGTAGATCTACTCCGTTATAGACCAATTCATGGGCCAAGGATCATGTATATCGATCATTGAGGATCGAGGTAGGTGTTTTGTTTCTCTACGTTGAAGTTCTTTGATTTTTGGTTGCAAAAGTGTCGGATACCCATGTATCGGGTATCCAGGGTTTAGGATTTTGATCCTATTGTTTATTTTCCACATATTTATTGTTATATTATGATTAATTGATGCTAATATATGCATGTTTGCATGTTTGAGGATCACCCTACGAGTGTTTCTCCCCCAGTTTGGCTGTTTATCGCCGTTTGGCACCGGTTGCCTGTGAGACAAACCCTATTGCGACTGTTAGTTTACTTGATATCACTGATTGCATGTGTTGCGTACTGTTTAAATACTTTCGATGCTTGGTAGATATTATAAAATTAGTTTTTGAACTTACTTAGGGCTGTTGACAGTCGATTACGCATGACTGGACTGCTCAGGGCTCTGAGAACCTGGTGCGGGAGATCAAAGAGGGAATATATGATTAAGTGCTTCCCTAGAGGGTCTGTTGGTTTTAGTTTCGTACGCAAGACCTATGGGAATAGGACTTTGTGCTTACCAAGAGTGTTCTTAGTTTACCCATGCATCAAGACCACATGAGTAATTAGACGTAAGTGCTTCCACAGAGAGTCTGTAGATAGCGTTGGAAGACCATAAGGGAATTGACGTGAGAGCTTCCCAGAGTGTCTGTGCCTTAGTTGATTACTGGACTATAGGGGTCTTCTAGTTTGATCCACCTAGAGGGTCAGTGTGAATTTTTGATGGTTGGTTATGATGAGTCCACCAAACCAAAGAACAAGCTTGGGTTTTGTACCGCTTGTGTTTCGGTAGTCTTTTGAGATACCTGCTGTGTTACTTGCTTACCATGGAATAGAAAACCTGCTGGTTTTCCCTGGTTGTTTAATAAAATTAATGTGAATGGTAATTGGTAGGATTATTTACTGGTGTACCCTTTGTCCATTACTATACTTATTTTCATTTTTTTGCTACATTACTCACTAACAGTAGGGCACAAATCTTGTGGTGGTTGCCTACTGGGATTAGTCTCACACCCTGTTTGGGGCCTTCTTTTCGGCCCAAACAGATTATATGGTTGAAGGTGTAGATAGGGATTGTGGCCCTTCTACCTCAGGTACTTGATTGCTAGTTGGAACAGGAGAGCATGGGACCAGGCTTTGGCTCACAATGCTGTTGGAGTTGCTGTTTATGTTTAGTACTTTGGTTTCAGTTGTATTTCAGCACATTGATTTGTTTACTTCTTTCCATAGATGCATGTACCGTACTGCATCATTATTATATCCGACATTTCTTCTAATTATAGTTCAGTTGTTGTATGTTGTTTACTGCTTCCGCTATTGATTATGTTTATTTTTCCGCTGCATACTTTACTAAATGAGGGCATAGTTTCCCCACAGACTCTACAAGGCCCTCGTTGCTAGTCTGCAGGCTCTGGCATTTGGGGAAATGCGATTAAGGTCTTGTGGCGAATAGGTATGGGGAACCAGTTATGTGGCTCCGAATTCGGGTCGTTACAAAGTGGTATAAGAGGAGTTTTCTTCTTTTCTATTGCCTTACTGTTTTGCGACAATAGACAGAGATAGGAAGAAATGGGTATTTATTACTTAACTGTTCCTGGGATTAATTAACATGTGTACAGGGAAAATCTATATTACCTCGTAATTTCAATTTTCTGTTTTTTCAAGTGTTACCGTTTATTATATTTCACCGTTGGGTGATCAAAATTTTTTGTGCAGTTACAGTTTATATGATTGTGGTTCTATTTTTTGCAACCCGATGAGATGAGGGTGTTCCATATCATGCATCATATAGGCACTGGGTAAGAAATCACATGTCATGTTTTTTACCATGCCATCATGGGTGCATTAGAATTTCATGCTGTTGGGATAGATGTCGTGATAAATTATGCATGTTGAAGTGATAGTTAATATGACCAAAATACTTGTTATGCTGTTTTACTTGATATATGCATTCTTCTGATACCAAGCATTTATTCTCAAGGAGTATGGGCCCCCACGGATCGGAATTTGGCACATAGATGTTTGTTTTTCAGTGTTTCTGGCATTCGGTGGAATTTCTGAGCTATTGGCCAGAAAAACCAAGAATACACGATGTGTACTTTTTTAATACATGTCATGTAGTTTTTTTTACCGTGTTACATATTGTTTGAACAAAAACATGGGGTGTCAGAAAGTCTTCGGGGACACGTCGTGTAGTAGTCAACTGTATTCCCGGCCGTGTCACTAACAACACGGGTCGGGGAAACTCGTGTAGTACACATCGTGTGTTATACGAACATGCCGTGTAGTTTTCTTATGGGTACCCAGCCATGTCACGAACAACACGGGTCGGTGTTACCTACTCTTATACATTCCATGTTTATTTGTAACACGCTATGTAGGGGTCAGCCTTGTAGTCGTCCGTGTAACCGCTACACGGGTAACCAAAACCTGTACAGTACACACCGTGTCTTTAGTGTACACGATGTGTAGTTTAGAATTAGGAGGACCGTGTATGTTAGCCGTGTAAAGAAACTCTGGTAGGGGAGTGGAGTTCAAGTACATGCCATGTTTTGGGACAACACACCATGTAGTCTGGGATGTTACACCACCAGTGGTGACAGAAGTACACACCCATGTAAAAGGATTTAACAAACACGCCGTGTAGTTTAAATACACGCAGTGTAGTTGGGTTTTGCTAACTTAAGTGTTTATCTCTCATGTTACCGTTTTGTACTCTTGTGTTTTATGTCCTTGGTAATCCAAAATCTGAGGCCTCATTTTGACATTTCTGGGATATGGCACCAAGACGTCCTCCTATTGCACACCAGGAACCAGGCAGTGACCGTACGCCTGATACGACAGACCAGGGACTACCAGTAGTTCCGCCGATCATTCCGAACATGCAACCTGCAGTGATTCCAGACACTCGTGTCGACACTTAGTTCAAAGAGGGTTTCATGAGGTTCATGCATACCATCCATGGAGCTCAGCATCATGCCCCGTCTATGGCAGAGTTGACACGAGTCTTCCAGCAGCAGCATCCTCCCACTTTCACAGGGGATGGAGGACCTCAGGATACAGAGTCATGTATAGAAACCATGATTTCCATCTTCGAGCATCTGGAGACACCCCCATACAGAAGGGTGAAGCTCACGACTTACATGCTACGAGATTCTTCCTAGAGATGGTGGGATGTAGTCTCACAGGCAAGGAGCCAGCAGACTATGGCTTGGGACGAGTTCCAGCGTACATTCTACAACTACTTCTATTCGGAAACTCTAAGGGCTGACCGAGCTAGAGTGTTCATGAACCTGTAGCAAGGTACTCTTTTGGTTATGGAGTATTTCTCTCATTTCACTAAGTTACAATGTTTCACTCACGTTCTGGGAAATGACGAGATGATTTTTGCAAGGATGTTTGAGGAATGCCTCAAACCACAGATCAGATTGCAGGTGAACATATTCCAGTTAACTTCTATTACCCTAATAGTCAACCAGGCGCAGATCACCAAATAGAATCTGAGGGAGACTGGAGATATTGAACAGGGTGGTTTAGCATCCAAGAGTGATTCATTGCATACTGATAGTAGGAAACACCACCGAGAGTCTACTCGAGGTGACTCGAGGAAGAGAGGAAATTCTTCTGGAAGACGGGACTTTCCTTCTGCCAACCTGGTGGTGTGCTATCAGTGTGGAAAGAGCGTGCATAATATGGCTCAGTGCCCAAGAGATCCAGTGGAGTGCCGAGCATGCGGCATGATGGGTCATCTACAACGTTTTTGCAGGGTTCTTCTTCCAGCAACTAATGAAGGAGGGTCAGTTTCTACTCTCCATACAAGAGAAGGATTACCAGTTCCACAACAGACTGGGGGCTGGAGTTCTTTGGGTCATTCAGGCTGGGGTAGAGGTCTCAAACATGGTATTCAGGCTTAGGGAGGATCAGCGCAGTGATATCAGGCTGCTACACAGGGCCGTAGTACTGGCCAGACGTGCGGTAGAGCAGATCCAACGGGAGCAAGATCCTGGACCTTCCACAGTTCGAGGTACGATCTTATAAGCCTCAGTTTTATCTTCTACACTTTTCGATACCGGAGATTCTCAAAGATTTATTTATGTGCACACTGTGGAGATCCTTAGACTTACTATAATTACTTCTGAGGATACTTTGGCACTAGACACTCCTTTGGGACATAGAACTCCTAGTGTGTGTCAGTGCAAGGAGTACCCCTTGAGATTGGTGGGTGTCACTTCTTGTGGGATCTTTATGTCCTTGAGATGGCGAGTTTTGATGTCATTATCATAATGGACTGGCTAGTTCCTTTTCAGGCCTTTGTCGATTTTTATCACCGTAGGGTGAGTTTCACATCACCAAAGGGTGGGTCTTTTCTTCACAAGGGCGAATAGGATGTCAAGGCAAGAATAGCTGGACCAGAGCATCATGGATTGGGCAGTGTTACAGCCCAGATTTCTAGTTTATATCTTGACAATTAGGGGACTTCTCAGATGGAATTCCTTCCGGTAGTTGACTGTTTTCCGGATATCTTTCCAGAAGACTTTTCTGGGTTGCCTCCGGAGCATGAGGTAGACTTCTCTATTGACCTTGTGACAGGAGCAGCAACGGTATCCATACCTCCTTATAGGATGGCTACGCTTGAGTTTAAAGAACTCAAGAAGGAGTTGGAGGAGTTGCAGGTGAATGGTTTTATCAGACCCAGTACTTCCCCTTGTGGTTTGCCTGTGTTGTTTGCGAAGAAGGTGGATGGTACCTTACGACTTTGCATGGACTATCGAAAGATAAACCAGTTGACAGTCAAATACTGATATCCATTGTCGAGGATTGATGAACCTTTTTATCAGCTTCGAGGATCTAGGTTATTCTCAATAATTGACTTGAGATCCGGCTATCATCAGTTGTGGGTCAGACCGTCTGATATACCTCTCACAGCATTCTGATGTAGGTATGGTATGTATGAGTATCTGGTTATGCCATTCTGTCTCACAAACGCGCCGACAGTTTTCATGGCACTGATGAACTGAGATTTCCATACTTACATGGATTCCTTCATGGTGGTTTTTTGTGGATGATATATTGGTTTACTCTCACACTCGACACAACCATGCTACCCATATTGATATCGTATTTAGTACACTGAGAGAGCATCATTTATATGCTATGCTCTAAATTTACCACTTTTGGATGGACGAGATTCACTTGCTGGGTAATGTCATCTCAGAGACAGGAGTTTCAGTAGACCCAGAGAAGGTGAGAGCAGTAGTTACCTGGGAGCAGCCGAGAGATGTCTTCAAGGAACGGAGTTTCTTAGGACTGGATGGTTACTACATGCAGTTTATACAGGACTTCTCACGCTTAGCAGCGCCGTTGCAGGGGTTGACTAAGAAAGGAGTGAAGTACACTTGGTCAGAAGTTTGAGACTCAGCCTTCTAGGAGTTGAAGGGGAGATTGACATCATAACTGATTCTAGTTCTGCCAGAGCCGGTCAAGAGTTATACAGTTTTCTGTGATGCATCTGGCATCGGGCTTGGGGCATTGCTTTTGCAGGAAGATCGTGTTATTGCGTACGGATCTCAGCAGTTGAGGCCACATGATAATAACTATCATACACATGGTCTGGAGTGGGCTGCAGTTGTTCATGCCTTGCGTTGTTGGAGACACTATCTCATGGGAGAGCATTTTGTGGTATGTAGAGAACCAAAGCTTGACGTACATGGACATTACATTACATTTGCAGAATTCTTAATACATGACAAAAACAGACACACAAGGATCATAATAGTTTAGTGTCTTTGGAAACATGGAATATAATCTTCTAATCCTATTGAAAGATCCTCAATAACTCCCATAACGATCTTCCCCTTTTTGTTTCCTTACCTAAAACCTTTCTTTATTTCCTGGGAAAAATAAAACATAAAAAGGGTGAGATCAAAAGCTCAGTAGGGGAAAACATAGATAACATAAAATAATCCATAAACATTTGGAAGCAAAAACTTGAACATGAAATTTAAACATTAAAATCTTGAGCAAAGACATAAATCGTGGAAGTACGTAAGTCATATATCATAATGGAACATCAACCATGATAAAATATAATGGGAATAAAACATGTAATTGTGGAAACCATTCAACACATGTTATGATTTCTATAGTATCCAAGGCATTGCTGCCAAGACCATCTTAGTGGACAAAGTCCATTTCTAAATTGAGTTCACTCCTCATTTCAGTCCTGTAACACTGAACCAGATTAACTTACCGTTACAGCCATGTCTATCTCATGAGATATAAATCTTAAGAGAATTCATTGGGGGGAGATATAGGTCCCACCCATCTCATAATGAAATCATTCTTACTTTTTCCACAAAATAAACATACATCCTTGATAATAACCCAATAAATAAAATGGGTTTCATAATCATAATCCCATCATCACATAATCTATATAAAAGAAATGGATATCATTTCATAATAAGAAAAGTGAAACCATGTAAATCATAGAGAAATTAAACTTGAAACATACACATATTAAATAATTTATTCTTAGATGAAAAATGGTTTTGGAAAAACACTTGAAATGAATTCTTGAGGAAACCATCCTTTCTTATTCAAAATCATTTTCTTTTCACAAAATTTCATGCAATTAAAAAAAGAAATTCTGTTGCAAATAGTCATGAAATATTTTGGAGGAATATTTATTAAAATAAGGCTTTATAAAACCGTAAAAATATTTTCATTCTTTATAAGTTAAAAAAAACATTCACCTCGTACTTTTGTCGGAAAAAATCCAAAAGTTCCATATATGGTAACCAAAGGAAAGAGTCCATTCAAACAATGTGGTAAAAAGTCAATAAAGGGTAAAAATTACTTTAAACATTAATGGAAGAATAGTAAACATTTTATGAAACCATTTTTAGAAATCATGGTCATGGATGATAAACTTAACCCCAGTAAATACTTACGAATAAACAATCTAGGGTAAAAATTAGATTGGAAAAGTTATCCCTTACCTTAGGTCTGATATGCTTTGTATGGATCCGAACCTCATCTTCTTTGAAGCGCCTCATTGAGACCTCCTCTTAGGGAACTAAAATTGGTCTTTGAAGAAGACCAGGACCTCTAGGATGTTTCTAGGGAAGTGGAGAAGAGAAATTGATAGGGGTTGGCCAAGCATGAAGGCTCAAAGTGGTGTGAGTAAGAGAGGGAGGAGGTGCCCTTTTATTAGGGAGGAGAGGGGCACCTTTGGAAAAACAAAAAATATTATTTTATTATAATGTCATATTCAGTTTTTAATAGCTCCAAATTGATTTATTTCGAAGCTAATGTGGGGATGGTTCTAAATCCTCTCATCTAATATAATTTAGACAAGTTTAGGTTTCTATTTTAACCTTATCATTTAGATTTATCCTTATGTTAAATAATTTTACTTTTACAGTGTCTTCTTGTTTTCTTACACTATAAAGTTAATAAACTTACTATAATAAGCCAAAAGAACCCCAAGATGTTTATTATTAATATATATAACCTTATCTAAGTAATTTGGTCGAACCTTAGATTTTTAGTAATAAAATAACAATTAATAATATAATATTTGTTTTAAAAACTATTTTATGTCAATTTTGACACTATTTGGTAATTCATTTTTGTGAAAATTATAACAGAATAATTAGGTCTAAAAATGTTAATTAAATCAATAATAAAATTTCATATTAACCAATAAAATTATTGTAATTCATAAAAAGCCTCAAATTACATTTATTTGGGTATTTATAACATCAATTATGTCGATATTTCATTAATAAGATAATTACTGCATCATCTTTGTGTCATAAATAAATTAAATTATTTAATGTCTAAAAATTATAAATAAAATACCATTATGTAGGAAATATTTTTAGATTTCTAATGAATATTTATAGTCGAATTTATCTTATGTATAACCTTATATTAAAAATGATTTAGTTATTAAACGTTGATTTTAACTATTTTAACCCTTCTTTAAATAAATTAATAATAAATGTCCTAATCTAATCGAAGTGGGCCTAAATGGTCATATTTTATTCCTAAGGTTTGTTTGGTCAAATTACACTTATCTAATAGAATTATGACATGTGTTAGGGTAATAATAATATCATTTTCCCTTAATTACCCTATTTACTTCTAACCGTGGTAAAAAAAGTAAAAAGATACTATTCACCAAATATTATTTTCATCTCATTGAACCAAATTTTAGTCCTTTATATTAACATTGTCTCTCAGATTTTTGAAATTCCACTCACAGAAGCGATAAAATTAAATTTTATGTAAATTTGCAAATTCTCCTAGGAGGCGGGTAAAAGAGGGTGAAAAGTTCAATAAAATTTTTATATATCTAAAATTATAATAAAATTACTCCAATTAATTACTTTGAACTTATAAAGGTATTATGTATCAATTTTTACCTAAAATAAATTTAAATAAAATAACTAATTATTTAAATAAAAATTCAGTTTTTTAAATAGTAACTGAGTGTTTTCACTATTCATCAAAATTGAATGTTTTCAGAAAAATACCAAAATTTCACCCTAGGATAATTTTGATATTCCGAATCAAAAAATGAAGTCCATTTTGAAAAATAAAATTTACAAAATTTCAGAAAGTGGGTATTACTATTCATAACGGCTAGTTTTAATAAAATTTTAATAGCATATCGTTGTTTAGTGAAAATCGATATTGTGTACGACGCAAGATATCGAGGAAGGTCGCGATTTCGTGTAATGAAAGCCAAGTTAGGGATGTGTGTTGTGCAAGAACCATTTGGTGTAGCATTCAACATAAGACATTAATGAAATTAAAAAGAATATTTTTCATAAAATCTCGGGGTGTTACATTCTACCCTCCTTAAAATGAATTTCGCCCTTGAAATTCGTCGGGGTTATAAATGGTCTACTAATCGAAAAATTATTTAATAGAAACCCACATAGTAAAAAGGAATACCAAAACTTGGCTTTAAAAGCTAAATTATGAAACTTAACGGTTACCCAAATTAACTAATCACTGGGATTCTACATAGGAGAACATAGGTGAAAATAAGGATATATAAGAGAAATCTAACCGTCATGTTCTGATGGAGAGTGGTAGAGAACATGACTATGAAAAATCAAACAATCACAAAGCCATAGATTTGTGATGATCTAAGGTACCATCTGATTCATCAGATATAAGGGCACTAAGACAACATTTTTGGTTTTCAAGATCATTTCCCTAAAGTTGATGAAATTGGAATTAGAAAAAATACTTTCGTGATTTTGGTACAGTCTCACCGTTGGTCGTTCTTTGGAAAATCTCCACTTCATCTCTTAAAGAAATGAATTTTAATTTTTCATTCTTGAAGTGTTAGTAGATCATGTGATAGAATGATGGGTCATTCCATCTGTCTCAAACAAAAGGTTATAAAAGTTATCAAAAATACATAAGTCCATCTATAGTGAGATTAATCATATATGGTTCCTAAAATGGACTTATACTTAATATATCATACTACTTAATATAATAATACTAGTTTATACTAAATAGAGACTTCATGTAGGCCGGTGGTAGGTGATAAAGGCCAGCCGCACTTTGGTTGTGGGTTCGATTCCCACAGCCTTGTCCGACGCGATGGGCTCTCGCCAGTCCTGCAGGTTTTCCTTTTCCTAAAACTACCTGACTATAACATCCCATAAATAATATGGAAAAAAAACTTATATCCTTAAATAATACTAACTTATGTCCAACATAATCCATTCCAATCTTTAGGCTTATCCATAATACTGCAGTCCACTCTCATATTATAGTGAAAACAATTACCAGAGATTTCATATAACAAGCATGTTAATACCATATTTGATCCCCATATATCATAAGATATGTCTTGTTGGTCACATTCCAAACATTTTAAGGCCTTAATCATGTATTATATTGAAAAATGAATACCCATTGATCCTTAGTGAAAACATGAGTGGAGTTAAAATTTAACACTTTCCACATACCAAAATCCTCAAAATTATATATACTAACCCCATGTTATCACTTAGTCCTTATACCAATCATGAGCTCATGAATACTATCAAACATTTAATTTTCTCCTTATCCCTTCATTATTCACATATCAGCTGCTTTCCAAAATATTTGAATCACTTTTCATGGTTACCGGTACCATAATATTATTGAAACCCACAATAGACTAATACAAAAACATTCAAATACACCATAAAAGTACATAAAAAACATTATTCATGAATACCAACACATAAAAACATCAATACATCCTCTTCAATGATTTTCATGGAATAAGTCATTCATTGATTTAGAAGTAACTTTTTAGGTCAGGGCATTAAGTTGGGTAATTCCCATGTTCTCCACAAATAAGACATTGAACCCCATAACAGTCTGTCACTCTATGACCCTTTTCTCCACACAGATAACATATGTCCCTCCATTTGAGGTATTCCTCAAGGTTCTTCTTACCTTCTTTAGAAATCTCAATATTCCTTTCTTTATGCTCCTCAACATGCAATCATGCATAAAAGTCTATCTTCCTCTTATTTGATGAATTAGGCATACCACTAAATTTCACCTTGTTAATCATATATCGCGATGACTGATTCAGCATAATCACAATATCTTTCTCTCTAGGAATTACACAATTTTTTTTCTCATAGTCACCAATTTGTCCATTGGATTCAATGTAAACCAAATTCCTTCTGGTTCCCTCTAATGATTAAAACAAAAAAATAATTCTGTGAGAGGAAAAATCATACAAGTAAAATAACATAATCAAGGGGGAGTACCTTTGACATCTAACATCTTAGGTTTAATTCTAATATCATTACCATAATTCTAGGACTATAACCTATACTTATACTTAACCTTAGGGACATCCCTAGACATACCTTTGAAATATCTCTGGGGATCTCACTAAAGTTCTCGCATCCTAGTTTCCAAAGGTTGACTAAACCTTTCCTCTAATACCAACTGTAGAGACCCAAATCTTGACGTACATGGACATTACATTACATTTGCGGAATACTTAATACATGAAAAAAACAGACTCATAAGTATCGTAATAGTTTAGTGTCTTTGGAAACTCAGAATATAATCTTCTAATCCTATTGAAAGATCCTCAACAACTCCCATAATGATCTTCCCCTTTTTGTTTCCTTACCTAAAACCTTTCTTTATTTCCTGGGGAAAATAAAACATAAAAAGGGATATATCAAATGCTCAGTAAGGGAAAACATAAATAACATAAAATAATCCATAAAAATTTGGAAGCAAAAACTTGAACATGAAATTTAAACATTAAAATCATGAGCAAAGACATAAATTGTGGAAGTACGTAAGGCATATATCATAATGGAACATCAACCGTGATAAAATATAATGGGAATAAAACATGTAATTGTGGCAACCATTCAGCACATGTTATGATTTCCATAGTAGCCAAGGCATTGCTTCCAAGACCATCTAAGTGGACAAAGTCCCTTTCTGAATCGAGTTCACTCCTCGTTTCAGTCTTGTAACACTGAACCGGATTAACTTATCATTCCATCCATGTCTATCTCATGAGATATAATTCTTTAACCAATGCATTGGAGGGAGATATAGGTCCCAACCATCTCATAATGAAATCATTATTACTTGTTCCACAAAATAAACATACATCATTCATAATAACCCAATAAATAAAATGGGTTTCCTAATCATAATCCTATCATCACATAATACATATAAAAGAAATGTATATCATTTCAAAATAAGAAAAGTGAAACCATTTAAATCATAGAGAAATTAAACTTGAAACATACACATATTAAATAATTTCATCTTAGATGGAAAATGGTTTTGGAAAAACACTTGAAATGAATTCTTGAGGAAAATATCCTTTCTTCTTCAAAATCATTTTCTTTTCACAAAATTTCATGCAATTTAAAAAAAAGATATTTCGTTGAAAATATTCATGAAATCTTTTGGAGGAAGATTCATGACAATAAGGCTTTATAAAACCGTAAAAATCCTTTCATTCCATATACATTGAAAAAAACATTCATCTCATACTTTTTTCAGAAAGGTCAAAAAGTACTTTATATGGTAACCAATGGAAAGAGTCCATTCATACAATGTGGTAAAAAGTCAATAAAGGGTAAAAATGACGTTAAACATTCATGGAAGAATAGTAAACATTTTATGAAAAAATTTTAAGAAAACATGGTCATGGATGATAAAC
This sequence comes from Viscum album, assembly GCA_963277665.1. Classification (NCBI taxonomy): domain Eukaryota; kingdom Viridiplantae; phylum Streptophyta; class Magnoliopsida; order Santalales; family Viscaceae; genus Viscum; species Viscum album. The sequence goes on along the minus strand of OY728119.1, from coordinate 2,108,713,960 downwards.
GTAACCCCAATAAATACTTACGAATAAACAATCTTGGATAAAAACGAGATTGGAAAAGTTTTCCCTTACCTTAGGTCTGATATGCTTCGTATGGATCCGAACCTCCCCTTCTTTGAAGCGCCTCTTTGAGACCTCCTCTTAGGGAACTAAAATTGATCTTTGAAGAAGACCAGGACCTCTAGGATTTTTCTAGAGAAGTGGATAAGATAAATTGGCAGGTGTTGGCCTATTTTTAAGGCTCAAAGTGGTGTGAGGAAGTGAGGGAGGAGGTGCCCTTTTATAAGGGAGGAGAGGGGCACCTTTGGAAAAACTAAAAATATTATTTTATTATAAAGTCATATTCATTTCTTAATAGTTCCAAATTGATTTATTTCGAAGATAATTTGGAGATGGGTCAAAATCCTCTCATCCAATATTATTTAGACAAGGTTAGGTTTCTATTTTAACCTTATCATTTAGATATAACCATAAGTTAAATAATTTTACTTTTACCGTGTCTTCTTGTTTTCTTACACTATAAGGTTAATAAACTTACTATAACAAGACAAACGAACCCCAAGTTGTTTATTATTAAAATATATAACCTTATCTAAGTCATTTGGCTAAACCTTATATTTTTAGGAATAAAATAACAATTAATAATATAATATTTTTTTTTTAAAAACTATTTTATGTTGATTTTAACACTATTTGGTAATTGATTTTTTTGAAAATCATAACAGAATTATTAGTTCGAAAAAAGTTAATTAAATCAATACTAACATGTCATATAAACCTATAAAATTATCGAAATTCATAAAAAGCGTCAAATTACATTTATTTCGGTATTTATAACATCAATTATGTCAATATTTCATTAATAAGATAATTATTACATCATCTTTGTGTCATAAATAAATTATAGAATTTAATGTCTACAAATTATAAATAAAAACGAATTATGTATGAAATCTGATTATCTTTCTAATGAATATTTATAGTTGAATTTATCTTATGTATAACTCTATATTAAAAATGATGTAGTTATTAAACTTTGATTTTAACTATTTTAACCCTTCTTTAAATAAATTAATAATAAATGTCCTAATCTAATCCATGTTGGCCTAAATGGTCATATTTTATTCCTAAGGTTGTTTTTGGTCGAATTACACTTATCCAATAGAATTAGGACATGTGTTAGGGTAATAATAATATCATTTTTCCCTTAATTACCCTATTTACTTTTAACCCTGGTAAAAAAAGTAAAAAGTTTCTATCCACAAAAAATTATTTTCATCTCATTGAACCACATTTTAGTCCTTGATATTAACTGTGTCTCTCGGAGTTTCGAAATTCCTCTCATAGAAGCGGTAAAATTAAGTTTTATGTAAATTTTCAAATTCTCCTAGGAGGTGGGTAAAAGAGGGTGAAAAGTTCAATAAAATTTATATATATATAAAATTATAACAAAATGACTCCAATGAATTACTTTGAAATTATAAAGGTATTATGTATCAATTTTTACCTAAAATAAATTTAAATAAAATAAATAATTGTTTAAATAAAAAGTCAGTTTTTTAAATAGTCAAAAATTGAAAGTTTTCATAAAAATACCAAAATTTCACCCTAGGATAATTTTGACATTCCGAATCCAAAAATGAAGTCCAATTTGAAAAATAAAATTTACAAAATTTCAAAAAGTGGGTATTACTATTCATAACTGCTAGTTTTAATAATAATTTAATAGAATGTCGTTGTTTAGTGGAACTCGGTATTGCATACGATGCAAGATTTCGAGGAAGGTAGTGATTGCGTGTAATGTAAGCCAAGTTAGGGATGCGTGTTGTGCAAAGTTCCTTTTGGTGTAGCGTACAACACAAGACATTAATGAAATTAAAAATAATATTTTTCATAAAATCTCAGGGTGTTACATGGTATATACTGACCACAAGAGCCTCAAGTATATCTTCACGCAGCGTGACTTAAATCTGAGATAGATGAGGTGGGTCGAGTACCTACAATATTTTGACTTCAAGATTGCTTATATGCCTGCGAAAGGCAATGCTGTGGCAGATGCACTGAGCAGGAGGACTCAGTTACATGCAGTTTAGGAGGCCAGCAGCGAGTGACAGCTAATGGCTCTGTTCTCTGAGATGTATTTCGAGGTGCACGACAGACAGGGACGGACGGTTATTTATTCTATAGTTGTTACCTCTAATATTTTAGATCGAGTTTGAATGAGGTAACTATCAGAACCAAAAGGCCTAGTACTAAGGGAGGGTATGTCAGATGGAGACCTTACTCCGGGGTGGACAGTGGGCGATGATGAGGTGCTATGTTTTCACGGCCGCGTATGGGTTCAGCAGACATACATGAGGATCTGATGCAGGAGTTTCATGCTTCATCTTGGGAAGTTCATCCTAGTGTCACTAAGATGTACCGAGACATACATTGTTAGCATTGGAGGCCAGGTATGAAGAAGGATGTGGTTGGTTTTGTTATGCGGTGTTCCACCTGTCAGCAGGTGAGGGCATAACATCAACGACCAGCAAGGATTTTACAGCAGTTACCCATTCCTGAGTGGAAATGGAATTATGTCGCGATGTACTTCGTGACAGGGTTACCAAGATCGCCTCGAGGAAATGATGTGGTTTGAGTTGTAGTGGAAAGACATATGAAGGTTGCAAAATTCTTGTCGATCAAGGTGACCTTAAATTTTGATGAGCTGGGACGGTTGTACATTCGAGATATTGTACGTCTGTAAGGAGTTCCACACTTCATTGTTTCAGAGAGATATGCGTGTTTTACTTCAAACTTTTGGCTGGGGCTATAGAGGGATTTGGGTACACATGTACTTATGAGCACTGCATTCCATCCCCATACTGATGGCCAGTCCGATCGTACAATCTAGGTGCTTGAGGATATGCTCCGAGCATTCATTCTAGACTTTGGCGTTACTTGGGAGAATCATATCCCTCTGGTGGAGTTCGCCTACAACAATAATTTTCAGGCGACTATTCAGATGGCACCTTACGAGGCATTGTACGGTAGGCCATGCCGACCACCTTTATGTTGTCTAGAGGTGGGAGAGGCAGCTTTGTTGCGACCTCATCTTGTTCAGGAGACCTCAGAGCAGATAGAGTTGATTCAGAAGAGGATGGCTACAGCACAGTCTCGACAGAAGTCATATGCTGATCAGCGGAGACGACCTCTGAAGTTCAAGGTCAGAGATCAGGTTTTCCTGTGAGTTACCATGAGGTTGGGACATAAGAGGATTAAGAGTCATGGGAAACTCTCACCGAGATACGTCAGGCCTTTTGAGATTCTGGAGAAAGTCGGGTTGGTTGCATACAGGTTGCAGTTACCTCAAAGGTACGAAGCCATGCATGACGTCTTTCATGTTTCTCAGCTTTGACGGTATTTCTCAGACCTGTCTCATGTTTGTTAACCCGAGGAGGTTGAGCTGGAGAAGGGTGCATCTTTCGGGGAGCATCCTATTTGGATTTTTGACTGTAGTGCAAAGGTAATCCACGGCTGGTCTGTTCCTCTGGTATGGGTGCTATGGCAGCACGACTGTATACAGTACCACACTTGGGAGATGGAGGCTCATATGCAATCGCAGTGGCCAGAGTTGTTCGAGGTTTCTTCATCTACACCTCCTTATGGAAATTAGGGGAACAATTTCTTTAAGGGGGAGGTTTGTAAGAACCCAGATCTTCATTTGAGGTATGTTTTTCCTTTTCAGGAGTTTTTGGGAAAAACAATGTTTCTGGAAATTTTGAAGTACATGCCGTGTAATTTCTGAGTACATGTCGTGTACTCTTTTCCTGCTCGAAGCCATGTGCTGGCCATGCCCATGCCACCAAAATGGCATGTAGGGGTGACATGAAGGCCGATTTCGGCGGAGTACGGAAAGACCCAGTACACTCCGTGAACTCTAAAAGTACACACCGTGTACATTATTTTTTATTTCATTAATCGGACTGGGGTCGCGCCTTATGATCATTAAAGTATTCTTCTCCACCTAATTCCGTCCAGAGCGTCCAAGGAGGCTGATTCTTCTCCGATCCACCAATCCGTCACCGGTTGTCCGAATCGAACTCCGTCAATTGCAGAAGAATCGCAGCGGTGAGTTCTTGGTTCTTCTTTGGCCTCGTTTCCTTATTCTTTTCCTCGTGTGAGTTATCTGAAGATGAAAGTTTTAGACGTTTTGGCAGATCTACTCTGTTCTAGGCTGATTCACGGGCCAAGGTTCAATTATATCGATCTTCGAGGATCTAAGTAGGTGGTTTGTTTCCCAACATTGATGTTATTTGAGTTTTGGTTGCAAAAGTTTCGGATACCCATGTATTGGGTATCTCGGGTTTTGGATTTGGATTTAATTGTTTATTTGCCCTATATTTCGTGTTTTCTTATGATTAATTGTTGCTAATATATGCTTGGTTTCATGTTTTAGGATCACACCATGGGTGTTTCTCCACCAGTTTGGATGATTATCGCTGTTTGGCACCGGCTGCCTGTGAGGAAAACTATAATGCGATTGTTAGTTTAATTGTTATCACGGATTTCATGTGTTTCCTGCTGTTTAAATGCTTTTTATTCTTGGTAGAAATTAGAAAAGTAGATTTTGAACTTACTTAGGGCTTCTGATAGTTGATTACGCACGACTGGACTGCTTAGGGCTGTGAGAACCTGGTGCGGGAGATCAAAGAGGGAATAGACGATTAAGTGCTTCCCTAGACGGTATGTTGGTTTTAGTTTCGTATGGAGTACCTACGGGAATATGACTTTGTGCTTCCCAAGAGTGTTCTACGTTTACCCACACATCGAGACCACATGAGGGATTAGACATAAGTGCTTCCTTATAGAGTCTGTAGGTATCGTTGCAAGACCATAGGGGAATTGACGTGCGAGCTTCCCAGAGTGTGTCTGCCTTGTTTGATTACTGGACTATAGGGGTATGCTAGTTTGAGCCACCTAGAGGGTCAGTGTTAATTTTTTATGGTTGGTTATGATGAGTCCACCAAGCCAAAGAAGAAGCTTGGGTTTTATACCACTTGTGTTTCAGTAGTCTTCTGAGATAGCTACTGTGTTACTTGCTTACCTTGGAATAGAAAACATGCTGGTTTTCCCTGGTTGTTTAATAAAATTAATGTGAATGGTAATTGGTAGGATTATTTACTGGTGTACTCTTATTCCATTAATGTACTTATTTTCCTTTGATTTTTCTATATTACTCACTGCCAGTTGGCCACAAATCTTGTGGTGGTTGCCTATGGGAATTAGTCTCACACTATGTTTGGGTCCTGCTTTTCGGCAAAAACAGATTATATGGTTGCAGGTGTAGATAGGGATTGTGGCCCTTCTACCCCAGGTACATGATTGCTGGTTGGAGCTAGAGAGCATCGGACAAGGCTTTGGCTCATGATGCTGCTGGAGTTTCTGTTTATGTTTAGTACTTTGGTTTCAGTTGTATTTCAGCATGTTGATTTGTTTACTGCTTTCCATAGATACATGTACCGTATTGCATCATTATTATATCATCCATTCCTTCTACTTTTAGTTAAGTTTCTGTATGCTGTTTACTGGTTCTGCTATTGATTATGTTTATTCTTCCACTGCATACTTTACCAAATGAGGGCATATTTTCCCCACTGACTCACCAAGGCCCTCGCTGTAACAACCTTATATTTTATGAGATATATTATTTTTAATTTCTTTGATGTGTTCTATTATACACTACACCATGATTAGCTTGTATTATATGCAACACCGTATTATCTTGGAGTATACAAAACACTATTCTTGGCTCGTGTTACACACAATTTCAAGTTTGTTTTGTGGAAATTATTCTACGCAACATTAAGTATAGATGTTGTTTAATCTATAAATGATATATGTTTTGATTATGTTATATGAAACACCAAACAGATATTTCACTACACGCATCCCAGACTTGTCTTGCATTATACGCAATCAAGACCTTCCTCGATAGAGTGTGTATTACCCAATACCGAGTTTCACTAAACGATATATTATTATAATATTATTATGAACTAGCCGTTATGAATAGTAATACCCACTTTTTGAAATTTTATATATTTTATCTTTCAAAATGGACTTCATTTTTGGATGCATAATATCGAAATTTCACTAGGGTGAATTTTTGTAATTTTTCCGAAGACTTTCAATTTTTGATGAATAGTGAAAACACTGGGTTACTATTTAAAAACCGACTTTATATTTAAATAATTATTTATTTTACGTAAATTTTTTTTAGGTAAAAATAGATACATAATACCTATATAAGTTCAATGTAATTCATTAGAGTAATTTTATAATAATTTTAGATATATAAAAATGTTATTGAACTTTTCACCGTCTTTTACCCACCTCGTAGGATAATTCGAAAATTTACATAAAACATAATTTTCCCGCTTCTGTGAGTGGAATTTCTAAAATCTGAGAGACACTTTTAAAATCATGTAGTAAAATGTGGTTCAATAAGATAAAAATATTTTTTGGTGAATAGTTACTTTTTACTATTATTTACCACGGTAAAAAGAAAAAAGGGTAATTAAGTGTAAAAAAGATTATATTATTACCCTAAAACATGTCCTAATTCTCTTGGATAAGTTTAATTCGACCAAAAATAAGCTTTGGAATAAAATATTACCCTTTAGGTCCACTTGGATTAGATTAGGACACTTATTTTTATTTTATTTAAAGAAGAGTTAAAATAGATAAAATCAAAGTTTAATAACTAAAACCTTTTTAATATAGGGTTATACATAAGATACATTCGACTAGAAATAATCTTTAGAAATCTAAAAATATTTCCAACATAATGGTATTTTATTTATAATTTGTAGATATTAAATAATTTAATTTATTTATGACACAATGATGATGCAGTAATTACCTTGTTAATGAAATATTAACATAATTGATGTTATAAATACCAAAATAAATGAAATTTTAGACTTTTTATGAAATACACTAATTTTATATGTTAATATGAAATGTTAGTATTGATTTAAATAAATTTTTTCGAACTAATCATGCTGTTATGATTTTCACAAAAATCAATTACCAAATAGTGTCAAAATTGACATAAAATATTTTTTAAAACAAATTTTATATTATTAATTGTTATTTTATTCCTAAAAATCTAAGGATCGTCCAAATGACTTATATAAGGATTTATATATTAATAATGAACCACTTGGGGTTCTTTTGGCTTGTTATAGTACGTTTATTAACCGAATAGTGTAAGAAACAAAAAGACACAGAAAAAGTTAAATTATTTAACTTAGAGTTAAATCTAAAAGATAAGGATAAAATAGTAACCTAACCTTGTCTAAAAACTATTTGTTGAGAGGATTTAGACCCATACCCATGTTTGATTCGAAATAAATCAATTTGGAGCTATTAAAAACCGAATATGACTTTATTATAAAATAATATTTTAAGTTTTCCTAAGGTGCCCCTCTCCTCCCTTATAAAAAGGGAACCACTTCTCTCTTCTCTTCACACCCTTTTGAGCCTTGAAGCTCGGATGAAACCTGACAATTCCTCTTCTCAACCTCTATAGTTATATCATATAGTTTTTGTTCTTCTCAAAATATCAACTCTAGTGCCCTAAGAAGAAGTTTAAAGGAGGTGCGTCGAGGAAGAGGTAATCTCTTCTACCGACTCTTTCATGTTTCTTTCTTCTTCTACATCCTATTATTTAGTTGTTTAGTTATAAAGTAATAAAATAAGTATTAATAATATACTGATATGTTATTATAAATATTAAACAACCCAATTTCATCTTCTATCCATCCTACGGAAATGAAATACGGACTACCGTCTCCACGAACGCGATGAGATTCATTTTCCATGATTAACCATTCAAGTATGATTATAAAGTATATATAATAAATAATCATGAAATATATTAAATAATAATGATACTGGATTTATGTACATATTTTTTTAATTTATTTAATTCCATTTATTTCAATAAGGAAACGAAAACAGCGTTCATGCGTACGTACGGCCTACCGTCTCCATGAACGGTGTATTTCATTTCATTTATATATCTATTATATATATATATATATACTGAATATATATATGATATATAAATAATTATTTACATTATTTAAGTAAGTTAATCAAGATATAAGTAATAATAATATCAATAACAATAAGTCCAAACACGTACGATAAAATAAAACGATTTTACCCAAAACACTGCTTTAACGTGGAACTTACAAAAGAACGGGCAATATAATGTCATAAGTGAACCATATGTGATATCATAACAATGAATATGATTCTGTAATAAGTTAATTACATTATTTAAATCATTATACATGAGTTTTGGATAAGGACGAAGCTTATCAAACCTAAGGTAAGTGATAACTATTCCAATCTCATTCTTATCCGATATTGTTATTCATAAGTATTTACTGGGGCTATTTTTATCATCCATTACCATGTTTTCTAAAAAAAATCACATATTTTTAAAGTCCTTTTTACCAATTTTTTAAATTTACCACATGTTATGAAATAAATCTAACTTTTTTTACCACACGAGGAACTTTTTGACTTTTCCGACAAAAGTACAAGAAGAATGTTATTTTTAACTTATACAACGTGAACATATTTTTACGGTTTCATAACGCCTCATTTTCATGAAGATTTCTCTACAATATTTTACGACTATTATCAACGAAATACTCTTCTATTAAAATTTCATGGCATTTTGTGAAAAGAAAATGATTTTGAAGAAGAAAGGATTGTTTCCTCAAGAATTCATTTCAAGTGTTTTATCAAAACCATTTTCCATCTATGATGACATTATTTCATATGTATATGTCTCATGTATAATGTTTATATGATTTACATGGTTTCACTTTTCTTATAATGAAATATCCATTTGTTTTATATGGATTATGTGATGATGGGATGATGTTTATGAAACCCATTTTATTCTTTGTGTTATGATGAATTTTTTAAGTTTATTTTGTGTAAAAAGTAAGAATGATTTCATTATGAGATGGGTGGGACCAATATCTCCCTCCAATGCATTGGGTAAAGATTTATATCTCATGAGATAGACATGGCTGGAATGGTTAGTTAATCTGGTTCAGTGTTACAGGACTGAAACGAGGAGTGAACTCGATTCATAAAGGGACTTTGTCCACTAAGATGCTCTTGGTAGTAATGCCTTGGCTACTATGGAAATCATATCATGTGCTTAATGGTTTCCCAAAATTATATGTTTTATTCCCATGATATTTTATCATGATTTATATTCCCTTATGATATATGCCTTGCGTACTTCCAAGATTCATGTCTTTGCTCAAGATTTTGATGTTTATATTTTATGTTCATGTTTTTTCCTTCAAATGTTTATGGATTGTTTTATGTTCTCTATTTTTACCCTTATTGGGCATTTGAGATCACCCTTTTTTTAAGTTTTCTTTTCCACAGGATTTAAAGAAAGGTTTTAGGTAAGAAAATAAATGGGGAAGATCTTTATGGGAGATGTTCAAGATCTTTCGCCAAGATTAGATGATTATATTATGAGTTTCCAAAGACACTAAAATATTACTGTCCTTTGGTGTCTGTTTTGGTTATGTATTAAGTATTCCACAAAAGTAATGTAATGTCCATGTACGTCAAGCTTTGGGCCTATACAGTTGGTATCAGAGGAAAGGTTTAGTTATCCTTTGGAAACTAGGATGCGAAAACTTTAGTGAAATTCCTAGAGATATTTCTAATGTATGTTTATGGATGTCCCTAAGGTTTAGTATAACTATAGGTTACAGTACTAGAGTTATTTTGAAGAACATGAATAACCTAGGGTGAACCTAAGGTGTCATGGATTAACGAATGTGTGATAATTTAGACATCCCATAAGTGACTTTTAATGATTATGTGGTTCCTTGTAATTTTAACTATTTCTTACACTATGGTTTCTGGTTTTAGTCAATGGAGGGAATGAAAAGGTATTCAGTTAACGTTGATTCCGATGGAAAAATTGGTGAATGTGATCAACAAAATTGTTTAATTCCCAGAGAGAATTATATTTTGATTATGATGAATCAGTCATCACGAAATATGATTAACAAGGTGAACTTTGGTGGAATTCCAAAGTCATAAAATAAGATGAAGATGTAATTTTATGCATGTTTTCATGGTGAGGAGCATAGAGAAAGGAAGATTGATATTTATAAACAAGGGAAGAATAACCTTTAGGAATACCTAAAATGTAGGGGAAGATGTTATTTGTGTGGAGAAAAGGGTCATAGAGTGACAAACTGTTATGGAGTTCAATGTTTATTTGTGGAGAACATGGGAATTACCCAACTCAATGCCCTGAATTAAGAGGTTACTTCTAAATCAAGGAAGGACTTATTCCATGACAATCATTGAAGAGGATGGATTGAAGTGTTTATGTATTGGTATTCCAGAATAATATTGTTGAGGTACTTTTATGGTATAATGGAATATCTATGTATTGGTCCATTGTGGTTTTAAATAATTATATGGTATCGGTAACCATGAAAAGTGATTCAAATATTTTGGAAAGCTGATGATATGCGCATAAGGAAGGGATAATATGAAAATGAATTGTTTGATAGTATTCATAAGCTCATGACTGATATAAGGAAAAAGTGATATCATGGTTTGAGTATATAGAAATTTTGGGATTTTGGTATGTGGAAAGAGTTAACTTTTGACAACATTCATGTTTTCACTAATGTTCAATGGGTATTCATTTTTCTGAACAATACATGATTAAGGTATTGACTAGTTTGTAATTTGACCAACAAGATATATCGTATGATATATGGGGGATCGATTATGGTATTCAAATTCTTGGTAGATGACATTTCTAGTAATTGTTTTCTTTATACTATGAGCTTGGACGAAAGTATTTTGGATAAGCCTAAATATTGGAATGGATTATATTGGATAGAAGTTAATATTGTCTAAGGATAGAACATTTTCGATATTATTGATGGAATGTTATAATAATGTAGTTTTAGAAAAAGGACAACTTGCAGGACGGGCTACCACCCGTCAAGTCGGACAAGGCTGTGGGAATCAAACCCACAACCGATGTGTGATGGGTCTTTATCACCTACCACTGGCCTACAGGAAGTCCCTAGTTAGAGAAACTAGTTTTATTATATTAAGCAGTATGATATATGAACTATAAGTCCATTTTAGGAACCAAATATGATTATAGTCACTATTGATGGGCTTATGTATATTTGATAACTTTTGGTAACCTTTTGTTTGAGACAGATGGAATGAACCATCATTCTATCAACTGATCTACTAACACTTCATGAATGAAAAATTCAACTTCATTTCTTTAAGAGATGAAGTGGAAATTGTCCAAGGAATGACCAAAGGTGAGATTGTACCAAAATCAAGTAAGTATTTCTTCTAATTCAAAATTTTCATCTTTAGGGAAATGGTATTGAAAACCAAAAATGTTGTCCTAGTGCCCGTATATCCGATGAATTATATGGTACCATAAATCATCACAAAATTATGGCTTTGTGATTGTTGGTTTTTTCATAGCCATGTCCCCTACCACTCTCCAACAGAACTTTATGATTAGATTTTTGTTCCATATCAATATTTCCACCTATGTTCTCCTATGTGGAAACCCAGTGATGAGTTTATCTGGGTATCCATTACATTTCTTACTTTACTTTTTAAAATTATGTTTTAGTATTCCTTTTACAATGTGGGTTTCTATGGAAGAAACTCTCATGTAATAAACCATTTATAACCCTGACGAATTTCGAGGGCGAAATTCATTTTAAGTGGGGTAGAATTTAACAACCCGCGATTTTATGAGATATATTATTTGAATTTCTTTGATGTGTTATATTATACACTACACCAAGATTAGTTTGTACTATACGCAACATCGTATTAGCTTGCAGTATACACATCACTATTCTTGGCTCGTGTAACACATAATTTCAAGTCCGTTTTGCGGAAATTATTCTACGCAACATTAAGTATATATGTTGTTTAATGTATAAATGAAATAAGTTTTGATTATGCTATACGCAACACCAAACAGAGCTTTCACTACACACAACCCTGACTTGGCTTGCATTACACGTAATCAAGACCTTCCTCGATAGCGTGTGTAGTACACAATACCGACTTTCACTAAATGTGATATTATTATAATATTATTATGAACTAGCCGTTATTAATAGTAATAACCAATTTTTGAAATTTTAAAAATTTTACCTTTTAAAATGGACTTCATTTTTGGATTCGGAATATCGAAATTAGCCTAGGGTGAATTTTTTGTATTTTTCCGAAGACTTTCAATTTTTGATGAATATTGAAAACACTGGGTCACTATTTAAAAACTGACTTTTTATTTTACTTAAATTTATTTTAGGTAAAAATAAATACATAATACCTATATAAGTTCAATGTAATTCGTTAGAGTAATTTTATAATAATTTTAGATATATAAAAATATTATTGAAATTTTCAACGTCTTTTACCCACTTCCTAGAAGAATTTGAAAATTTGAATAAACCATAATTTTATTGCTTCTGTGAGTGGAATTTTGAAAATCTGAGAGACATGGTTAATATCAAGGAGTAAAATTTGGTTCAATAAGATAAAAATATTTTTTGGTGAATAGTAACTTTTTACTATTATTTATCACAGTAAAAAGTAAATAGGGTAATTAAGGGTACAAATGATATTATTATTACCCTAATACATGTCCTAATTCTATTGGATAAGTGTAATTCGTCCAAAAACAACCTTTGGAATAAAATATTACCTTTTAGGTCCACTTGGATTAGATTAGGACACTTATTATTATTTTATTTAAGGAATAGTTAAAATAATTAAAATCAAAGTTTAATAACTAAAACATTTTTAATATAGGGTTATACATAAGATAAATTCGACTATAAATATTAATTAGAAAGATAAAACGATTTCCTACGTAATGGTAAGTTATTTATAATTTTTAGACATTAAATAATTTAATTTATTAATGAGACAATGATGATGCAGTAATTACCTTTTAATGAAATATTAACATAATTGATGTTATAAATACCCAAATAAATGTAATTTTAGTCTTTTTATTAATTAAACTAATTTTATGGCTTAATATGACATGTTAGTTTTGATTTAATTATGTTTTTTCGAACTAACCAAGCTGTTATGAGTTTCTCAAAAATCAATTACCAAATAGTGTCAAAATTGACGTAAAATAGTTTTTCAAACAAATATTATATTTTTAATTGTTATTTTATTCCAAAAAATCTAAGGTTAGTCCAAATGAAATAGATAAGGATATATATATTAATAATGAACCATTTGGGGTTCTTTTGGCTTGTTATAGTAAGTTTATTAACCATATAGTGTAAGAAAACAAAAAGACACGGTAAAAGTTAAATTATTTAACTTAGAGTTAAATCTAAAAGATAGGGATAAAATATTAACCTAAACTTTTCTAAAACCTATTTGTTGAAAGGATTTCGACCCATCCCCTCCTTAACTTATAAATAAATCAATTTGGAGCTATTAAAAAAATAATATGACTTTATTATATAATAATATTTTAAGTTTCATAAGGTGCCTCTCTTCTCCCTTATAAAAAGGGCACCACTTCCCTCTTCTCTTCACACCCTTTTGAGCCTTGAAGCTCAGACAACCCATTCCAATTCCTCTTCTAAACCTCTCTAGTTATATCATATAGTTTCTGGTACTCTCAAAAGACAAACTCTAGTGCCTTAAGAAGATTTATAAAGGAGGTGCGTCGAGGAAGAGGTAATCTCTTCTACCGACTCTTTCAAGTTTATTTCTTCTTCTACATCCTCTTATTTAGTAGTTTCATTATAAATTAATAACATCAGTAATAATCATATACTGATATGTTATTATAAATATGAAACAACCCAATTTTATCTTCTATTCATCCTATGGAAACGAAATCACAGCGCGTGCATCCGTACAGAATACCATCTCCACGCCGTGGTGTAATCCGTTTTCTACCACCACATTAATTAGATGGGTATAATGGTTTAAATAAATAACTATATATGATTATTATAAATTGATATTTATTCTGAAATATTTTACATACATTTCAATACAACTCCACGATCATGGGAATGATATCATCGCTCACGCGTACATACGGACTACCGTCTCCACGGACGCGATAAGATTCAATTTCCATGACTAACCATTATAGTATGATTATAAAGTATATATAATAAATAATAATGAAATATATTACATAATAATGATACTAGATTTTTGTAAATTTATGTTTCATTTACTCAATTCCATTTAATTCAATAAGGAAACGAAAACAGCGTTCATGCATATGTATGGCCTATCGTCTCCATGAACGGTGTATTTCATTTCATTTATATATATATTATATATATTTATATAATGAATATATATATATATAATATAAATCATGATTTAAATTCTGGAAGTAAGTAAATCAATATATAAGTAGTAATAATATCAAGAACAACAAGTCCAAACATGCACGATAAATAAAACGATTTTACCCAAAACGCTGCTTTAACATGGAACTTACAAAAAAACGGGTAATATAATGTCATAAGTGAACCATATATGATATCATAACAATGAATATTATTCTGTAATAAGTCAATGACATTATTCAAATCATTATATAAGAGGTTCATATATGGACGAAGCTTATTGGACCTAAGGTAAGGGATAAGTATTCCAATCTCGTTCTTATCTGAGATTGTAATTCTTAAGTATTATCTGGGGTTATTGTTATAATCCATTCCCATGTTTTCCAAAAAAAATATTTCATGTATTTTTAAATTCCTTTTTACAGATTTTTTAAATTTACCACATTTTATGAAAGTAATCTTACTTTTGTTTACCATATGAGGAACTTTTTGACTTTTCCGAAAAAAGTACGAGAAGATCATTATTTTTAACTTGTACGGAATGAATGGATTTTTACGGTTTCATAACGCCTCATTTTCATGAACTTACTCTACAATATTTTACGACTATTTTTAACCAAATACATTTTTTTAAAATTTCATGGCATTTTTTTAAAAGAAAATGATTTTGAAGAAGAAAGGATAGTTTCCTCAAGAATTCATTTCAAGTGTTTTATCAAAAACATTTTTCATCTAAGATGACATTATTTCATATTTTTATGTTTCAAGTATAATGTCTCTATGATTTACATGTTTTCACTTTTCTTATGATGAAATATCCATTTGTTTTATATGGATTATTTGATGATGGGATGATGTTTATGAAACCCATTTTATTCATTGGGTTATGATAAACGTTTTAAGATTATTTTGTGGCACAAGTAAGAATGATTTCATTATGAGATGGGTGGGACCTATATCTGCCACAAATTTATTGGGTAAAGAATTATATCTCATGAGATAGAAATGTCTGGAACGGTAAGTTAATCCGGTTTAGTGTTACTGGACTGAAACGAGGAGTGAACTCGATTCAGAAAGGGACTTTGTCCACTAAGATGGTCTTGGCAGTAATGCCTTAGATACTATAGAAATAATATCATGTGCTTAATGGATTTCCACAATTACATGTTTTATTCCCATGCTATTTTATCATGATTGATAATACCTTATGATATATGCCTTACGTACTTCCAAGATTCATGTCTTTTCTCAAGATTGTGATGTTTAGATTTTGTGTTCAAGTTTTTTCTTTCAAATTTTTATTGATTGTTTTATGTTTTCTATGTTTATCCTTACTAGGAATTTGAGATCACCCTTTTTTTATGTTTTATTTTCACCAAGATTTAAAAAATGGTTTTAAGTAAGAAAATAAAAGTGGAAGATCTTTATGGGAGATGTTGAAGATCTTTCACCAAGATTATAATATTATATTCTGAGATTCCAAAGACATTAAAATATTATAATCCTTTGGTGTCTGTTTTTGTTATGCATTAAGTATTCCTAAAAAGTAATGTAATGTCCATGTACATCATATTTGGGGTCTCTATACTCGCTGCTAGTCGGCAGCCTCTGGCACTTTGGGAAATGCGCTTGAGGTCATGTGGCGAACCGGGTACTGGCACCAGTTATGTGGCTCCAGATCCGGGTCGTTACACATGTCATGTGTGGTAAAATGTGCATTCCATTTAAAAGGTAAAAAGGGTTAGAAAAATGCCTCATTTAGAAAGAGACAAGAATATTTCATTGAAAGCATTGATGAAAGATGAAAAGGGTAAAAATTTATTTTAATGATTATAGGAGATTAGTAGAATATACTTGGAATCCCTTTTTAGTGAACATGGTTTTTGACTAAAGTGAGGGTAAAGTTGAACTTTCTTTTAAAACACTTTCTTAACTATCTTATGTACCAAAGAGTAGAAATATGGTACCAATGGATGAGTATAGAATTAATTTCCAGATGGGAATAAAATTCATGAATGTATTAATAGATTGGTTGTAATATTTCATCAAAGGAATAATAAGTATAAACCATCTTGAAAATATATGTGATTGTTTCAACAAACTCTAGTCACTTTGTAACATGGAATCATAAACTCCATGTAATAAAATGAAATTACATTAGTCAGATAATATTATTCAAATGGTTATATTCATTATATATAAATTAATATGGAATTATACACACATCAATAATGAATTTAGGTGCATTATAAGACACGTGTCTCAATGAAGGAAAATCGAGACAAAACTATTTCGCTGATTTGGTAACTTTTGAAACATAACCCACATGAAACAATGATCATAAAATTGACATGTGAATACCCTTAAATAAATGTATAATATACATATAATATAATCATTGAAATTATATAAACCTCACAAATGGAATGAGTGGTGAACATAGCATTTATCTCAGGGAAATAATACTTATGATGAAATCCCCTTACCTTGTTTCTTAAAACTTATCGTACTCATTCAAACAAAATTAATGATAAATATAAATTTGTTATACATATTCTACACAACCATATTCTTATAACTAATACCATATATGGTTATATTATGACCTTTTATTTGCCTCTTGTTAACAATATAATGTTAAGCATTCACTTCGGGAAATATTCTTTTTATTCATACCATGTTTCTTAATTTGTTATATCATTGGTCCTTATACTTATATCATGATTCCGTAATGTAAACCATGATATAAATATAATTTCAATTCATTATATTTTTATTATTAAAATATATAGAATATATAATTACATAATGGAATATATTGTTCATGGAGATGGTAGGTCGTACGTATGTATGAATGTTATTTTTGGTTAATTGTCAAGTCGAAAGTATGTTAGTAAAGGAAATATATGTATATATATTTATTTATATATAATTTCTAAAATATATTTATTATATAATATATATTCACTAAAATCATCCTTAATAAAATCCATGTAGTTCATAAATGAATCATATCGCTTTCAGGGTGTGATAGTCCATACTTTCTCAAATGAAATTATAGTATTTACATAAGATGGAAAACCTAATGGTAGGTTATAAATTAAATTTAAAAAATGAATAAAGACATTATAAATAATATATATATATAAATATCTTATATAAATATATATATCCCATCATAATGGCCACCATGGTTGGTGGTAATGGGAAAATGAACAATCATCGTTTTGTGAGAAAGTAATTAACCAAACATAGAAACAGTATGTTTGTTAACCATTAGATGTAGGTGTGTGAAATTGTAGTTGGAACCATTTACATAACAAAAAAATAATATATTTAGGATAATGGTTCTGTTTTATAATAATTTTATAAGGATATTAGAGGGAAGGAGAATGGAAATGAATCTAAAGATCTAGAGAGAAGAGGTTACATCTTAATCAGGTAACTCTTTTTAGTTTGTACCAAAATGATTCCATTGATAACTATCATACCAAGTGGAAGATTATGTAATGATGGGATGGATATAGGAAGCTTATTTGAGAAGATTTTGGGTGATCCAAGGGGCTTGAGTGTTGTGAGGAAGTGGGAGGAGATAAGGCCTTTTTATAGTGGAGGAAGAGTGGCACTCTTGTAATATTTTGACAATGGAATTCCATACATCTGTTTCAAAATATAAAGTGGATAAACAATGAGATACAATGGATTATAGGGTAAATATATGGCCATAAAAGAGATTTGGATCAAGTTGATACGATATTTTGGCCATTAATATTGAGGATTAGTCCCTAATTAAGCATAATTTGACCTTAATCATTATGATTTATTATAATCACTTTTACTACTCCTTTTTGTAAAAAATCAACACAATATAATTATAATATAAATATAATATTTTTCAAATTGTGGTTTATTGGTTTTTTGAAATCAAATTTACATAATCCTAAAGATTAAGATTAATGTTATTCCAACAGACGGGATGGAATTACTGGTTTTTAAAGTAGAAAAATGTCAAAAAAATTATTGAGTTTTTATATTAAATTTAAAGGTAAAATTGATTCTAATGAACAAAATTGAATTAATAGATATATAAATGATAAAATTTTACCTTAAAACAAATATAAAATTTAATTTGAAAATAATAAATATTTAAATGAAAAGGAAATTTTTAACCTTAAAGAAGTATTTTCCATATTCATCAATAAATGATGTATCTTAGAAAAATATAAAAAATTCTTCCTAAGATAACTTCAGAATTATAAAATCAAAAATTCATTTTATTTTATTAAATTAAATTTTAATATTTGACAAAAATTAATTTTATTTTTTTCATAAAAGGATATGAAATGTAGTTTATTTTAGAAAATATTATTTTTAAACATTTAAGGTTTTTAACAAAAAAAATTATATCTTTAATTATCAATATTTTTATTTTTATAAAACCATTATAAAAAATATTTGAAAATTATTATTACTATTCATATTACTAAGTTTAACATCTAGGTTGTAATTATCTCATTAAAAAATTATGACTGTAAAATGATGTTTTGTAGAGACATCAATTTTTCATGTAACATATTCCAAGTTGGTGTTTATTGTAACATAAGACAAGTCATAGTTGTTATTAACATACACCATGTCTATGCTTCATATATCATACATCGAGCCAGTGTTGTGCAATGTTATCCGAGTCAGTTATGTGTGATAAGATTGTTTGACATACTATGTTCGAATATATATATAACTATTTCTAATGTAATGTGAAATGAAAAATGTCAAAAAGATAAATTAATTTGAAAAAAAATAATTCATAAAATTTCAATGTGTTACATTCTACCCCCATTAAAAATAATTTTACACTGAAAATTCATCAGGGTTATCAAAGTTTTATTACTGGAAATTTTCATTCGTAGAAACTCACAACATAAAAATAAACATTAAAACTTCCATTAAAAAGGTAATTTTAAAACCATGATAGTTACAGATGAAACTAAAAATGAGGTTACCACATAGGAGAACATAGGTGGGAGGTGAAAACATGGCCATGGATGAAAAATATCACCATCATGTTCTGTTAGAGAGAGATAGAGAATAAGGATTGGAGAAAGTTGACAATAAAAAAGCCATAAATCTTTGATGACCCAAATGAAAATTTTATCCATAAAAAATTGTACTGGGATAATATTTAATTTATAGATCCTTTTCCAAAGGATGAAGAATTTTCATCAAAATATATAATCTCATGATTTCAGGACAATATCATCATTTTTTTTTCGTTGATCCACTTCCCCACTTTCTCAAAAATGGTAGGTGAATTTTTTATTCTTGAAGTACTAACAGATCATGAGACCCCTTTTATCCTATACCATCATTTATCATCAACATAAATTGGTTATCCAATGTCAATCAGTCATTTTATGGTGGGATAACACATTAATCTAAAAAAAATTATTTTAGGATAGAATTAAACTTTCCATAAATGTATATCATTGTATCCATTATAATATATTATTCTCCATTCCTTCCATAAATATTCTCTCATATTATACAAAAATCATTTTTATTGAATACTTAGGTTAATCTATGCATTGATAGAACATTAAATGTGATTTTATTATTCTAAAATTCATTTAAATGGTTATAATCACATGAAACGTCACTAAATGATGAACTAGAAGAATATAATAGAGATTATTCATAAAATATCCAACATGAACTTCCTGAAAAATTGGGGGAAATATAATTTTCACCCTAATTTTAATCATTCACTTAATCTATTATGATTACATAAGATTCCCCTTTTCCTTTTTTACTTAGAGTTTTTGGTGTACTGTCATCCATATTAGCCCTTTTATTGGGGAATTTATTCCCATAATTCCAAAACTCCATACATTTGAAATGTTGATGTGTGGGTGGTTTATTCTGTTGATATTTATCTCCACTCATTTCATTGTATTTCCTCTTATCTGCACTTTTGTATTATTTTTCCTCAGTGGAATAGATTTTCCTAGTTAAAACACCTTCTGATTCATTTTAGGAACTCTCTTAAGTGTTATTTCCCACTGTATTGTAAAGTAGGATATTGAAACTTTTTATTATCTTCATGGTTTTTATATTCCCCTTTGAACTCCACCCTCATTTTCTTGTTAAAACCCTGAGATTGATAAGTAACTCCAACCTATCTTTCATATTTGATTTCACAACAAACAATCTATTCGACACTACTAAAGTATCATATGGCCAACTCAATTATGAGAATTGGTTTTAAGACACTAAAGAACCTATTAACTTAACTTTAGGGTTGGGTGATAAAACCAGAAGTGTATATCCTATTTCTCGTGAAAATATCCTCATAGTAAATGATAGATTCATCATACTTTTACTTCAACTCTTGGAACTCCTTTTCCATATTCATATAAAGAACATGAAGAAATTACTTATTGAATAATAATTTCATGAACTCATCCCAATCCTTGGATTCAATTTCACCATTCTTCCTTGTATTATTGATTTGTGTCCACCACTAGTCTTCTTCACCTTCAAACTGATAAATAACTATAATGACTTTCTCATGATCTGAACACTTGAAAATATATATTATGCTTTCAATGGTACTTATCAATTGTTTATAAACATGTGGATTAGATTACATACTTAAAGATGGTGGGTTGTTCCTCATGAAGGACTCCACAAGACGTTGTTCCCTCCATTTCACATTTCAAAACTCAGTAAGATTCAATGCTTGAGAAAGCTATGAGAGTATAGCAATGTGGTTTTGTAATCCATTCCACAAAGCATTCAGAGCTTCTGAATGACATTGGTTGTATTTTCTATCACAGTCACCATTTACAAGGTTTCTTCGAGTTCCATCCATCAGATAAAACCAAAATCAAATTGTAAGAAAAAATTATCATAATGAGGAACCACATAATCATGAAAAGTCAGTTATATTTTGTGTAAAGTATGAAAAATTCATTAATCTATGACACCTTAGTTTTATTATAGGTTTTTGATAGTCATATTATATTTAAATCCTTTATTATGGTTCATAAAGAGTTTTTTAATTCCTAAATAATTTCCCCTAGAAATGTCAAACTAGTTGTGTAGTTAGGCCCGTTTTCATGTACCAGATTACCCTAAGTTAAGCCCAAAACATCTCTTCTATGTTGTTACCCCGAATTATATTTGTTCCAAATCCATATCCACTTGTAGTATCCATATATGGATGTATTACTAGAAAAAAATTCACTCTATCCTTATCCAAAATTCCATGAAATTTTCTTATACATTAACTATACTTATACTTATACGTAGATACAACCATATACATATCCTTAGAAATATACCTTGGTATCTCAATAATGTTTTCTAATACTAGTTTCTAATGGTTGACTAAACCTTTCCTTAGATACCGACTATATAGAACTGGGGTTAACATACATGGATATTACATCATTTTAGATGAATACTCATTACATTAAAAACAAATATATTCCTCAGGACCGTAATATTTTAGTGACTATGGAAAATTGGAAACAAAATATTCTATCCTGGTGAATGATCTTCAATGAATCCCATAAATATCTGTACATTTATTAATTCTACCTAAAACCATTCTTTATAACCTAGGAAAAGGAAACATAAGAAAGAGGAGAGCTTAGATGCTCAATAAGGGTAAATAAAGGAAATTTGTAAGCATTATGTGATCAAATGGGTATGGAACATGAAAATAACATTTTAAGATCATACACTTCATATTAGAGATCATAATAATGATTAGTAGTTCATAATACATATATCATAAGATGATTAAGGGCATAAGTCTTCAATGCATAACATAGGAATAAGACATGGAATTTGGAGCATGCATATTTTATTATAACATTTTGAACATGTATAAGTAGAAACAAGTTCACTCATAATGTTAAGGACATGAAATAAGTCCCCCATAGCAACATATGGACAAGAAACTAGATATATACATAACATTGTGAATGTGAAATCAGGTTCACTCATAACCTTATGGACATCAAACTCAGACCATGAATAACATTGTGAACAGGTAATCAAGTTCATTCCTAACACTATGAAAATGTAATTAAGTTCATGCATAAACTTATGGAAATGAAACTATATCCATGCATAACATTGTGAAATTTTTATATGGTTTACTGATAACATTGTGAAAATGAAGTCAGGTTTTTGCATAAATTTATGGACATGCAACCTGGTCCATGTACAAAATTTTGAACATGTAATTAGGTTCAAGGATAAAATTGATACTCATGATTCCTCCATCGTTAACCAACACATTTTAGGGAGATATAGGTCTCACCCATCTCATAATAAAATCATTTATATGTGTGATATATGATAATAAAAATTTCATCATATCATGACCGATGAAAAGTGATAGGTTTCATAAGAATCAATTTATTACAAATTAAATGCAATGGGTATAATTAACATTTCATCACATCACAACCTATGAAAATTAATATGTTTTGTAATCACATCACGAAATAATTACCCATGATAAGATGTATATTTTAAATGCATAAAACCCATGGAAGTGAAATGGGTGTCTTAAGAATCATTCCATCAATAATTAAACCACTAAACAAATAATATTAATACAACCCTTGAATTATTTCCTAAATGGTAATGAGTATCATAAAAACATTTCATCATAGATGGTAAATAAATAAGAAGGATACTTTGAATACATTTCTTAAGGTAAATATAATTTTTTATTTGAAAAGTACCCTTAAAACATAAAACCATTTGAAAAACATTTTAGTTGAAATAAACTTTAAAGCTTAAAAATAATGGTTTTAAAACCTTTATGAAACCTTTTTATTTGAAAACATACAAAGAGATATTGAAAAAAATTTGAAACCCATTTTCCATATAAAATTATAGGAGGTTGAAAATTTTTGGAAAACCATTTCATTCAAAATCTACTATAAAAATATTTTCATGAAATTTAACCTTTAAACATGAAAATAAACATTCAATGGATTGATGGTGTATAAATCCATAATTGTCATACGAGGTAAAAAGAGCATTCCCTTTACATAGTAAAAAGGGTTAGAGAAATGCCACATTTGAAAAGAAATAAGAATATTATTATGAAATAATTTATGAAAGACAAATAGGGAGAAAATATATTTCAATGATCATTGTATATTGGAAGAATATACTTGGATACCCTTTTTAGTGAATAGGGTTTTCTGACCAAAGAGATCGTAAAGTATAGATTTTATAAAAATAACTTTTGTAACTATTTTATGCACCAAAGACTAGAAATATGGTACAGATACATTGGTATAGAATTCTTAACCATCGTGGAAGAAAATTTATGAATTTATTAAGGTATGTTCAATAATATTTCATCAATGGAATCACAAACATAAACAATCTTTAAAAGTGATGTGATTTATTTAATAAACTCTTATCACTTGGTAACTTGGGATCATTATCTCCATGTAAGAAAAGGAAATTACATGAATCTTATAATATCATGAAAATATGGAGATTCATTATATGGAATGTAAACTGTAAGTATACACACCTAAAAAACATTACGTGCAAAACAGGACATGAGTCTCAAATAAGGAAAATTGAGACAAAACAATTTTACCGATTTGGGAACTATTGAAACATAAACACCATGAAAGAATGATCATAATAAGTACATGATAATTACAATAAATTTAGTTATAAGATACATAGAATAGAATAATTGGTAGTACATACACCACATATAAGTAAAGACTGGTGAACATAGGATGTGTCTCATGAAAATAAAAAGTGAGATGAAATCCCTTTTCATTATGTCCCGACTCTCATCAAACACATTCAAACCGCCTGTATAATAAATATAAATTTAATATACATCTTATAAAGAGCTATATTATAATATATAATAACATATATTTTTTTATTATGAGCATATATTACCATATTATTAAAAATCTTATGTTAAGGTTTTACTTCAGGTAAAATTCTCTATTATTAGCATGTGTCTTAATTTTTTATATCATTAGCCCTTATACTAATATCATGATTCCAGAATTTTAACCATAATATAAATATAATTTCTATTCAGTATATTTATATTATAATTATATATGTAATATATAATTATGAAATGTAATACACCATTCATGGAGACGATAGTTTGTACGTATACATGAATGATATTTACGTTTATCTGTCATGTTGAATGAAAGTTAGTCAAAGAAATATATGTATATATATGTATATATATATTTGTTAAAAAAGATTTATTATATCAGATATATTCACTAGAATCATCATTAATACAATCCATGTGGTGTATGAATGAATCGTATCGTTTTGAGGGGGAGGTAGTCCACACTTCCTCAAACGAAATTATCACATTAACATAAGATGGAATTCATAAATATAAGTTATAAATAAAAATTACATAATAGTAAAGACATTATAATTATAATTTATAAAATATATAAATATATTTTCAATCATAATGGTTTGTATGATAGGTGGTAATGGAAAAATTAACAATCATTGTTTCGTGGAGCAGTAGTTCGGCGTACACAGAAATAGTATGTTTGTAAGCCATTAAATAGAGGTTTTTATATTTTTAGGTTGATAAATTTACATAAAAATATCCTAGTATGTTTAGGATACTTTTTGTGTTGTATAATCATATAATAATGAGATTTTAGTGGTGGATAATAGAAATGAATCTAGAGATATTGAGAGAAGATGTTACCTATTAATCGGGTAACTCCTTTTGGCTTGTGCCAAAAGGATTTTTTGGATAGATTTATACAAAATGGTAGTCTTATAGGAGTATAGAAGGGATGTTTGGAGCTTATTTTATTAGATTTTGTGTGAGACAAGGGGCTTTAGAGTTGTGAGTAAGTGGAAGAAAAGGAATCCTTTTACAGTGGAGGAGGAGTGACACTCCAGTATTATTTTGACAAAGGCATTCTATACATGAGTTTCACATTTATATTGGATAAAATTAAATAAAAGTGATTATATAGTCTATATATTTCCATAAATTAGATCTTATAAAATTGGATAGGTCGTTTGGTCCCCTAAGATTGAGGCTTAGTCCCTAATTAAGCTTAATTTGACCTTAATTGTTGGGATTAATTTTATTCCCTTTTACTAATCATTTTGGTCAAAAATAAAAATGATATAATTAGGCTATAAATATTATAATTCTTACAATGGTTTTTATTTATTTTGTAAAATTAAATTCACATAAGTGGAAAAGTTATGATTATTGTTAATCCCACAGATGGGATGGAAATAACGGTTTTTAATGTAGAAAATTATTTAAAAGTTTATTAAGTTTTTATATTCAATTTAGAAGTGAAATTGATTATAATGACTAAATTATATTAATAGATTCATTATTTATATAATTTTACCATAAAAAATTGAAAATATAATTTAACATTAATAATAATTTAAATAAAAAAGAAAATTTTAACTTAAAAGTAGTATTTTACAATATTCATCAAAAAATGATGTTTCTCAGAAAAATCTAAAAAATTAATCCTAAGTTAATTTTTTAATTATAAATTAAAAAATGTATTTTATTTTATCAAATTAATTTTATATTTGTGTATAAAATTAATTTTATTATTTTTTATAAGACATGAAATTTAGTTTATTTGAGAAAATAGTATTTTTAAACATATAAGGTCATTACCAAAAAATATATCTTTCATTATCAGTATTAATTTATTTATATAATACCATTATAAACAATATTTTAAATGTAGTTATTACTATTCATATTACTATGTTTAATTTCTAGGTTATTATTTCTCATTCAAATATTTATTACCGTAAAATGATGCTTCGTAGAAACATCATTTTTTCGTGTAATGTAAACTATGTTGGTGTTGTGTGTAACATATGAAATGTTTTGGTTTCAAGTAACATACACCTAGTAAATGTTCTATGTATCACAAACCGAGTTAGTGTTATGTAATGTATTCCAAGTTGGTTCCATGTGATAGGAATGGTTGGCTTAGTGTTTTAATATATATATACATATAAGTACTTCTAGTGTCATGTGGAATGAAAAAATATAAAATATAAATTAATTCATAAAATAATAATACACAAAAATTGTTGGGTTTTACACAAATAAGAAGAAAGAAGGTTGTAAATCGAGATACCCAACATTTGGAACACGGTGGGGTTGTCATGAAGATAGAGGATAACTACTGTCCATGTTTGAAACACAAAATCCATTATCAATTTATCGGTATGGGGAAAAAATGGGGGTGGATCATTGATCATGTTTGAAACATAGGACCTATCTCAGAATGTTGTTTGATGACATATGGGGAATCTTCTTAGGATAGTAGGTGAGATATTATGGCATCAGAACAATCCACCAGGGGGTCCCATTCAGATATAGTGGAGGATGAGGATCCAAATAAAATGACATGAAAAGAATGGAGATAATTTTATGGAATATTTGAATGGAGTTTAACCCACTTAGAATTATGAAACTATGGATTTGAACTCACTAGGAATGCATATCTGTCTGAAAAAATGTCAAACTAATCTATCATGGGGTGCATCATCTTAGATTCCAAACGATAGTCATGGAACATGAATGATGTTATAGGTGGAAAACATCAGAGGAAATGGATTCTCAAACAAGGGCCTAATATTCCTTGTAGTTTTATGTCATGAAATGAGGATGATAGACACACTTTTTAGTGTCATATTTTGAGGATGTTCAACATGAAGTTTCATACAGTATGATGATGATTTTGGACTTCTAGTTTAAAGAAATATATTGAGGATGTGGGGCATATAGTTTCATGTCATATAGTGGTGACGTGAAATCTCTTAGTTTAACATCATGTGATTGGGATGTAGTGAACCATCATGAAAAATACCCACCCAATAGAATTGGCAGGATACATAAGAGGGTATAACAATGGGGTACTCTCTAGATGGGAATATATGTAAAATATGGTCTTAGAAGACTTTTCAATAAGAAAAATATTTTTTTTGAGTAGTACATAGTTAAATGTCATGATTATTAGGCTAAAGGTTTTTATCAAATGTGTTTTGTGTGGAATATGGTTAAGGTAACCCAACATGGATGGAGAGGACTAGGAGGCCCTGACACATGAAATATCCCAATGTCATTTTCACACATTTTAATGTCATGATTTTATGGACCTTGACTATTATTCTATGGTCATAGTCCTTATGCCGTAGAGTGAGAATCCCAAAATGATGTGTATAGAATGCTGGAGTGATAACCCATCATGAATTGATGTCTAAGAAGAATTGATTCCACAAAACACATTCGTGAGGATATTTTAAAATATTTTATTATCATGATACCTCGACATGAAAACCATGTTTACAGTTATAGAGTTTGGACCACGTTTACCCTATATTGTATAGTGTGGCACAAAAAATTAATTTCCTGATGTGAAAGGAGGCTGAAGGGATGACTCACACCCCAAAACATAAGGGGTGGTTTGTAAATAGATTAAGGTCAGGATTCGTATACAGAGGATCCTAGTTTATTGTCGTAGATATTGGACCATGTGATCTTAATTAACGGTCATAGATTTTGGACCATTTGAAAATGTTTTACGTTCATAATGCTTGGACCATGGGCTTTGTGTCTTGAAAGAATATGCGTGGTATTGAAGAATGGTTACCCAATGTGAATAGAGGGGGCCATGTGGCCACCAAACATCACACAGAATGTACCTGATAAATATTTTACAACATTTAAGGTCATTATTCTTAGACCATGACTCCTGGTTTAAGGTCATAGTGCTTGGAACATAGGGTTTCGTGTCTAGAAGGGACATACACAACAATCGGGAAAGGATACACTAAGTGGAATGAGGGGTCTAGGAGGCCACCCATTAATGCACAAAACACCTCCAAGAAAACATGAGAAAAGAATAAGTTCATGATTTGTAGACCATGGTGTGGTTGTGTGTCTCAACCTTGCTTGAATAAAATACCCTCCAGAGTACTAATCATGCATGATCCATGATTTTTCTTATAAACTTAGAGTGGTATGGAGTTCTATTTTTTCTTAGGGGAGAACATGATGAGGGGAGGAAGTGGATGAAAAATCCAATGAGGGAGACTATGATTTTTATGACATAGATAGTGAAAGGGAGTGTCCAAAAGATGGGGAACACAAACTATTGAACATGTTAAAAACACAGGTTCTATATCTGTATCAATTAATGATGGGTTGAAAAAATTCAGGATTGAGCATTGATCAATTTTAAAATGTTGGATCCATTGATTCCTTCCAAGTATCCTTCAATGTATGATCCCCATATGGTAGCTGAGCCAGTGTGGAAATATAACATTTCATTATAGAGCCTATTCAGATCAATGGGATGACGATTATCCAAATTGGGGAAAGGATGAAGCCTAGAAGTTGAAGTGGGGAATATCCCAAAGGAAAAATTAGGTTCCCAAGGAACTATTCTACCATGTGCTCAAACACATTGGAGAAATTTTTGGGAAGGAGAGAGTAAATTCAAGAATTGAAGGTAAGGATCCCAAGGTGATTAGATGGTAGATATGGGATCGAGATGAAATTTATGAGTTTCACTATGTATACCTTGATAATGGGAATAATGCCACATGTAGTTCTGGGAGATGACACGATTGGAGATGGACACTAGTGGAGTGACATTATATTTGGAGTGGATATCAAATCAAATCATATTAGCAGGCATCCCAAATTTATATGATGTGAAATATTCTCTCATCCCATATTTGTTGTATTAGGAATCCCACTGGAATATGGGGTAAAATCACTAACAATTAGTGGCATCTTAGTTTTATACAGGGTAAGATCATAGTTTAGCACCATGCACTGGGGATGTTTGATTTTCAGTTTAAAATATCACAACTCAAACTGTGGTTTATACTAGTTTAACGTCATGATGCTCAGAATATAGGTAACGTTGCAGGTTTAAGTTCATGTATCATTGACCTAAAGGGTGGAGGAGGTTCTCTAAGGAGGTTTGTGTGGCATGATAGAGATATAATTAATCATAAAAGTAGAGGAATATGGGAACTCCTTTACACAAAACATGAAAAACTATACCCCTAGTTTACTTTATGCTTTCATGAAAGAGACAACCCTATAATGAGTTTATAATCAAGGCTAAGCCTAAGACGTAATATTTGAGCATCACTGAATATCCCATGAGGATGGGAATCAAACCGAATGTAGTTCTAGAATATGATGTGTTAGGAGAGTGACACTCTTAGGGGGATATCCTATCATGGGAGGATACCAAACCATCCCATATTAGGATGTGAGGGATCTTGAATTTAAATTGGATAATGCTATAATTTAACAATTTGTTCAAAGTATATTTTTTGATGGTCATCCCATACTAGTCATGTGGGGAATATCGGTTTTATATGAGGTAAATGATATCATATTATGAGGTATCCTATTATTATATAGGGTAAGATTAGAGTTTAACATCATGTTTTGAGGATGTTGGAAGGTCTGTTTATCAATCTGCCTATTCTTTTCATCTTCATTTCATGTTATGAGGTAATCTCTTCTCACTAATGGGTCTAGGAAAATGAATGTGGATTATACCTAAAATTGAGGCCCATGAGTGAATTCAACAGTGGTAACACTACAATTAGTAGTCAATATTATAGTTAATCTATGTCTTGGACCAAATACAGAAGGTCTAAGTGTTACTACATATCCCAAGAGGTTAAGAATCAAGAAACACGTAGTTTTACAAAATGGTGGAGGAATAGGATCGCGAAAACACTATGGTTAAACAAAACCCATGTGAATAAGGGGAAAATGAACATAGATTATGTCCATAGTTCTTGGACCGGGGTGGTGGATTTGAGGATATGTTCGTATCATAAAGAAGATAAAACTCAAATTGAATGGAGTGAATGGGGGATAACACCACATGAAGTAATCCTGAAGATTGTTGCATATAGTTTAATGTTTCATATCCTGGACCAAAGAAAAAATTTTAATTTCATGATTCTTAGAATATAATAAAATATTTTAAAGTCATGATGCTTGGACTAGGGGAAAATTTGTTTTAAGAGAATTTTCATGGAACAAAATAGGTATAACCCAACTTGAAAGGAGGTCATGTAGGCCCCCATAAAACAAAAATACCATTGAAAAAACCGCACATACATGAAGGTTGTAATGATTACACCAGGGTAAACATTTCAAACAGTTTAAATTCATGATTCTTGGAATTAAAGGATATTGGTCTCAAGGGAATCTGTGTTGAAGTGGAAAAAACTAGTGTAAAATAATCCAACTAGACCCTACACCGTATAAATTACATTATATGAATTGAACATAGTTTTATATTATAATTATTGGACCATGAATTGAGAAAATGGCTTGAAGGGGTGATATTTTTTTTACTGGTTCCAAAGATGGGAGAACTAGGAATCAAAAAAAATCCTATGTTAAAGGGAATCAAGACACATATAAATATATAGCATATAATGTTAGAAGACGAACACCCGAATTAAGGGAAATAATCCTCAACTAGGGAATCAAGGCATCCCACTATTGTCACGGGGCATTATGTTCTTGGAAAATGGTGTTAGGATATATTATAACATCATTTTCTAAAGATGTTGATTTTGGTTCATCTCATATCATATGAGGAATACTGATTTAATGAGGGGTATGTTTTATGATCATCTCAAAATTTTTGCAAGAGCATTGTCAGTTTTATATGATATAGGACTTATTAGAACATCTAATACTTATCATATGAGAAATAATTGTTTTCTATGGGGTAAGCCAATAGTTTAACATCATGTTAGGGGGAATTTGGTTTGATGTTCATCCTAGAATTGTCAGGTGGGGAATCCCTATTTTTTATGGGGTAAATAATTTCACATTAATAGGAATCCTAATTTTATATGGGGAAAATAACAATTTAATGTTGTTCACTGATGACAATTATATTTTATGTTTAAAGTCATAAAAAATGATTATATGGGTAAAAATTATTTTAACATAATAATTCATGGATAATGACTCCAAGTTTAAGGTCATAGAGTTCAGAAAACATTTTTTTGAAGTTTAGGGTCACCTAGCATTGAAAAATTATAATCTATTTATAGTCATACTTCCTGGACCATGGGGCTACTATAAGTTTGGGGTCATAAATATTAGACTAATAGAAAATAATTCATGTTCAAAATTATTAGACCATTTCATAAATTTTAAAGTCGTGTTTAATGGACCATATTTTCTTCACATAAAGTGTGGATTGAGAAACATGGCCTTTGTGGGAGGTGTGATATGCTCCATATCCCTTGTAATCAAATAGTATGATCCATAAGTATTAATCTTATTAATGATCTATGATCCTTCATCGTTGGGATCAAAATTTGGTTTCTTTTTTCCAGTTACCATCGGTGTTCTTAGAACCAATACCGTATCACCCTAGACGAAGGAGTGGAGGATATAATTCTTGTCGAATTCTCTTGTTATCATATTATGGTGCCTTTCGAAGTTGATCAAGGCATGAAATATATTTTCCTCTAGGTGAGAAAACTCATCAATATAGAATTTTACACTTTTTATAGAATTTTCAAGTCATAATCATCTATTAAAAGTGATAGAAAATTAACCTCAATGGGAAATACTTCCTTTCATCCATTAACCAGGGAGTACAAAGTCAACATAATGGAATTATGATTCATCTTCTAATTAGACCAGATAGATTTGGGGAAATTTTAAGGACAAATCCATTTATTTGGGACCACCATTTCTTATAGGATGGAATAGAGGATATTTGGGAGATCCTCGATCTTTCCAATCTTCTATGTATGGTAGTGATAATTAGGGTTGGCTTTAATGTTGTACATGGATTATAATTTATTTAATTGGGTATCATGGAATTTGTTGTCATTGTCTATGAGAATAGTGTGTGAAGCTCAAAATAGTTGAATGATGTGGGAGATCAAGACATCGAGCACAGAAAGGTATCTGACTTCCTTGAGTGGAATAACTTCTATCCATTTGGAAAATGTGTTGGTCACAACCAAAATGAACCTATATAAGAGATTTTTCACTGGAGGTTATGGCCCCATGACATCATGTCCCCATAATAAAAAGGAACAAGAATACTCAATGGTGTTAATAATCTATTGTGGACATGCACAAAGTTGGCATAGATTTGACACACATGAAAAATCTTAGAGAACTCGATGTAGTTATGGAAAATGGTGGGCCCAAAGTATCCCAACCTCTAAATATTATGGGATAACTTCAATCCTACTTGATTAGATCGACAATACATTTCATGGACTTCCTACATACCATGATGGGTCTCATATCCTTGGATGAAATGGAGGATAATTCAATCAAACCCATATCATTAGAGAGTCTTCTTATGGTTAATCCCACTCTAGAGGGTAAAATAAACCACATTCTAGTGGATTAACTCATGACCGACTTAGTCAAAAAGTATATTGACACTCTAGAGATACTATATGAAGGGAGTTGTTAAATCAAGTATTTTCTCTTCCATGGGGGGTATGGGGGTTTTGACGTAGAAGAAATCATTGCCCATTGGTTTACTTGTTGTTTACCATCATATGATGTTGATGGGGGAAATGACCAACTGATATGCCACATGAATAAGAATCTCATCTCTGTTTGGTTTTGAGAGAGATGTGGCAAGAAATTCCAATGCATCAGGTTAGCCATTCTATGAATGATTGAATTGGGTTATCTTTTTATGGGAGGGGAACATGGCCATAAATAGATGGGTACACTCCATTAGGACTGTAAACTCTTTATTTCTAATGATGTAGTCACCATTGATCTGTTTGATGACTAACACAAAGTTTCACCTCGCATGAAAATCAGATACATCAATATCAAGGGACAAATTGAGACTAAAAATGTGACCTTGATACTCTACCTCATTATTGATCCATCCTTCTAACAATAGGAAAGTGTATGGAAGGAAGTCATATTCCATTCAGATGAAGATGATCCCAGTCCGACTCTGTTAAGCATGTTATTAGTTAGCCTTCAACAGGTCGAGAACTAGGAGGCACTATCAAAAATCATCTTACAACATGGAATGACATGATCCACTAAGAGGAGGGACTCTTATAGGAAATCAACATCTAGTTCAAAGCCTAAACCCGAGAGTCCTGAAGCTGGTGCAATATTTTAATACATTGTAATTAATAGAAGGAATAAAATCATGAAGAACAGATCAATTTAACTATCATAGAAATCCAAATTACATACATGATACACATAATACTTTGGGAAATAGAAAATAAAAACATGATACAAAATAAAAAAAAACATCCTTGAAAACTTATTCAAAGACTTATTCTTGATAACATGGGGAAAGGAAACATAATAAGGGTGAGCTCATATTCTCAGTAAGGGTTTGTAAAGTGAATGAAATAATAAATCAGTAAAAATAATCCAACATGTGTTGGTAAATAACTAATAACAAATTATAATAGAATAACAATATATGGAATAGTCAATATGGAAATTTATGTCAATATAAAACATGCCACTTATTCAATAAACTGATAATATATTGCGTCCATAGATATGTCGATGCAAAATATCATGGATTATTAATAGCCGGATCAAAATGAAGAAAATTATAAATTTTTTGATGACATTTATAAGGTACATGAAAACCAATACCATCAGGAACTTTCACAGGATGATTTAAAACTATGGATAGAACCACTATTAATTTGGATAACGTATTTGTCTCGTGAGAACCTTTTACTACATCTTGGGGTTATATTATTTCTACGCCCCACCCATCATTGTCAGTCTAAAGAATTACTCATATCGAATAATAAGAATAAATTATTATACTTAAAAAATAACCATATTGAATAACGAATATTTATTTATCAATTATTCCTGATAAATAAAAATTATTTTTGACATTGAGAATGGTCATAGCCTAGAAGGGAAACATTATTGAGGGAAATAATCATTCAAAATTCCAAAGTGTCCCAGACCACGTTGAAACATTTTAAAAATAATTAATCTGAATTAATAAAATTAGATAATCATATAAAATCTTTATAATTAGTAAATTCATGATTAAACATGTCAAATGGACTTATATACACCATATAAAATAATCTTGGTGAATAGACTTACAAAAGGTCTCAATAAAATGAAATTGAGATGAAATCCATTAACTTGAGTATTTCTTGTCATGAATGAATTTATATT
Source organism: Viscum album (assembly GCA_963277665.1). Taxonomy (NCBI): domain Eukaryota; kingdom Viridiplantae; phylum Streptophyta; class Magnoliopsida; order Santalales; family Viscaceae; genus Viscum; species Viscum album. The sequence continues at coordinate 2,108,679,226 of OY728119.1, read as the reverse complement.
ATTATATAATAAACATATATTAATTATTTACTTCACTGATAACCTTGTTCATTTTTATTATTACTTTTACTCCACTTATTATAATGTTTTAAACAACTACTTAAACAACTAGGTTTACATCTATTATTTTGACCATATTCGGTTTATGTGTCAAAAATGACTTTGGTTGATCGACTATTGTCAAAGTTATCATTATATAAAATTATACATAATAATAATCATAAAATAATTATCATATTTATACTTGAATTATACTTATAAAACCAATCAAGAAATATTTTTATGAAAATTAAACCAAAGTTTCAATCATGGTAACGGTAGGTCATTCGAAGGCACGAGTAAGGTTCCCATTATTCTGTGATCATTTTAGAGACTTGGTAAGTAACACTAAATATTTAAAAAATTATTATTATATTTTAAATTAAATTTCATTTAATCATATATACTTATACATAGGATTCTTGTGATTTAAAAGGAATGACATTTTGTCGAGGATGCGATAGTCCATAGGTCGATGGCCAACGTTTACAGTCTTTAGTCTGTGAAATGGGTAATAAGGAAATGATATAATATATTCAAATATAGGTAATTATTTCATTAATATCATAGATATTTCGTTTATGTGACTTATTTTTAATTAAAACCATCCTTTATATGTTCCATGTATAGTTTGAAAGAATCGCATCGCTTTAAGGAGGTGGTAGTCCGCACTTCCACAAACCATGTTCTCGTATTTACAAAAAATAGAATGTATAAATGTATGTGCTACAAAATAATTAAATAATAATGAATAAAAAATAAATATCATATGTAACATATATATTATGATTTCCCAGCATAATTCCAAACCATTAAAGGAGGAAAATGAAAAATTAGTAATCATCATTTTGTGAGGCGGTAGTTCGTCGTACACATAAAAAGTGTGTTCATTACACATTAGAGGAATTTTTGTGTGATTTTTGGTCTAAAAATTTGAATAAATACATCCTAGTATATTGATTATAATGATTTTTATATAATCATGGAATTATATGAGTTTAGTGAGTGGATAATGGAAATAAAACAATAGAGCTTAAGGAATAATTTTATCTCCTCTTTGGGTAACAACTTTCGGTTTTCAACAATGGAATTACTTGGATAACTTTATACCTAAGCGGAGGATTTTATGATGATGAGAGATATTTTTATGAGATTTTGGGCAGACCTTGGTTGGGCCAATGTGGCATGGGAGGTGTGAGGAAGGGGAAGAGTGAATTCATTTTTATAGTGGAGGAGGAGTGGCACTCTTGTAAAAACAAAATATTATACATTAATTGGTGGTATTATTTACCTAATATGACTAAAAAATGAAAAATAAATTATTAATGGGAATAATGGTAAATAAAAACCTCTAACACAAAAAGATAATGGAATTTTTATAATTTGTTTCCTTAACTTCTTTGTTTCTCCAATTTTATCATTTTTGTTTTTATTAAAGAAACTGGTTTTCTAACCTATGTAATTTAAAATTTTTGAATAAATTAGTGTGTTATTTTTTTCAAAATATAGATCCACATAATTATAATTATTATATATAATTTACAAAATAAAAATCTCATGTGTGTTTGAAATTAATTTCAAAAAAAGTGCATGTAACACGCAAAGGCACTAATTTAACTAGGATCATGCTAATAATTTTTTTTACAAACTATGGGTTAATATGTTAATTATTAGAGATCAATGGGTCCATAAATAGAAATGATTTAATATTTATTAACAGTTAAAAATAAATTGGCAGAATATAGGATTTTATTATTTTTAAAACATTTATGAAAATATAATTTATTATAAAATAACAATAAAGTCAATTTTGGAACTATATATTTAATTTTAAATTAAAATTTTCAAAAAATGTTGGAAATAAAATATATAATTCTCAAAGATGTGTACCATTATATATAAATATAAAATGTAATTAATGACATTATGTCATTGAATTTTCTTCACTTTTAATATTTATAGTATCATTTATTTTATTTGATTAAAATCATAATAATCATTGTGTTAGAATTTATTTAGTATTTTATGTAACTAATTCATCTAAAAAAATTAATTATTATGATAAAAATAACCCATTTATCATTAAAAAGAATTTTTATAACTTAAAATATGTTGTTTCTTACATATATCAAAATTTTATAAATGTTAAAGTTAAGTAAGGTTCCCTTTTTTTATTTTTTCTTACCTAACTTCACATATAGGTAAATTTCATGAAATATTATTCAAATGAATCATAAAATTAGAAACAAGAAAAAATATGGTTGATATATTAGTATCCAATGGATTTTGTACAAGTTTATAGGTCAGTTTGTCCTAGAAGATTGAGATTTTGTCCTTTAGAAAGATTAATTGTACCTTAATCACTGTAATTAATTTTAATTACTTTCACTAAACTATTTGGTCAAAAATTAAGTAAATATTAGTTGAAAAATGTTTTTGATGCTTTATTTAGGGCGTGCGCATCTATCCGTTTGAGGTTGACGAGGAAACGATAGCTATTGACCTTCACTCTTACTTTCCAATGGCGGGCGACATTAATCACTTATTCAGAGATGTTATCTCCTTGATCAAAATGGGAGAATGGGATGTCAGTTCTTCCTTCTGTGGATTCTTCCTCAGAACTCTTCATCTAGTCTATGTATCCCTTATAGACAAAGATGTTGTTCATTAAAATCTTCCCAATGTCATGTCTTCATGGACACCGGTTAATTAAACTGCTTCTGTCGTGACATTCCAAGGGGTCCAGTGAGGGCAGCAACCTTCGGTCGGGGGAGTGGTCACGCTAGACATCACTGGCGTGTTTGGACTCTATAAAACTATAACATATGGGTTCACTCCCCTTATTATAGGGCTTATCAAGGGAATATAACCATGATTCATCCCACATCTAATGTGGGGAATTATATGTCGTAGACATGTATCTAAGGTTTTTCCTCAGCTTCCCATGTTTAACAATGGGTATGCCATGAGATTAACCTCTAGAGAAGACGGATCTGACTGATCAGAACACTGAATATAGTGGATTAGATGGGTGAAACCCCAAGAGGGAACACTGATATCAGGGCTAATGTGTGGTTAGTTACTCTGTTACTACTAGGGGAAGTGAAGAGGTGAATTTTCATGATCTCACCGGGATATGTTAGCCCGAGTAAGAATCAAGGTGGATAATGGATGGTCATGTTATGTGAATTGAGAATGAGATGAAGTTGACTCGTGGGTGATGGTGATGTTGGTATTGAGCCTCGTAGAGACCTCCTACGTATCCCCGTGGCAGGGAATCGAAGTATACGTAGTTCAGGATGGATGTATAGAATCGGGTTTTGCGTAGAGGACAACAACCTGATGATATACTAAGGCTTACGCATGGTCAGCAGCATGAGGTTGGACTTAAAGCACTGGTTCAGACCAGTGTTATGGGTTCTAATGAATGGGATGGAAATAGCTTACCACCAGATGGAGGCATAATGACTTACTACAGGATGGGATCACAACAGCTTACTACTGGATGGGGTCCCAACAGCTTATCGCAAGATGCGGTCACAACAACTTACCATTGGATGGGGTCATAACGGCTTATCATTGGATGAGGGTGAGGTTATTATTATTTTCACAACCTTTTATGTTATCCCTTTAGTGATGTTATATGAAATTTGAAAAATTAGTGTGAAATATTAATGTTTAAATATCAACTATAAATTCTGAGCACTATTTAAATTCATATAGATTCACATCTGTTTAATGTTTTAATAATAAATTTCACCCTTATTATAGAAATTGAATGATTATTATTTTTTAGGGATCTATATGCAAATTACAACATTTCATTAGAAAGAACCTTTGGCCAAATCTTCCACTTGTAGTGTCATATGGTCCACAAAAATAAGACCCAAAGAAACATTGATGAAACTAGACTAGCCATGATGATTGAGTTGCTTGTCTAAACCCGGAACCACCAATTTCATTAAAATCAACCATATGTTCATTATTATCCAAATGAATCATGGATAAAAATTTTAAGGTCCAAATACATGAACAAGGGGGAAAATAATGCTTTTAATTCCATCCCACCATTTGGGTCATATATTAAAATCCATACACTAATAATGACATAACTCATGATGTAATCATCAAATAAAGCTGATATTTTGCAGTCGGAAATAGTAGATATAGGAGGCATATATTATTGAATAATGTGTTCATATTTGAAATCATATTTCAATTGATAAACCCATTAATATTTCGGCCTTCTAAAAAGTATGGATTGAAATGGAATGATTAACATTGTTTAAACATATGGCCATAACTTTTGCTCGATGAGTCCAAATGCCTCCATATTTTGAGATTAATCAACCAAAATTATTATCTATAACATATAAGAGTCATATATCTTAGGAGTCCCCTATCTAGATGTACAAATCATTGATCCAAGTGGAGCGGTAGTTTTGGAATGAAAACAGTCCACCACCTTGGGCTATAAATACATCCCCTCATCTACTTACAAAATGGTTGGCATTTCAGAGAAAATGGTGATAGTTTGGAATGACCAAGGCTCTACCAGAGGTTTGGTAGGATCTTATATACTCATTTTTTATTTTAGAAACCATTCCTCCTTGCTTCATTTCATTTACATTTGGGTTTTCCTGTGTTTGTAGTCGTGTAAGTGTTTGATTTTTTTTAATTCTATTTTAATGTATGTTTTCTCTTAAATATCTATTACTCTCATCAAACTTATGTAGTTTAATATTAATTTTCTTAAAATATTTGAAATCATGTTAAAACCCATTCCCTTCTTTTTCTTCCTCATTCAATCTAAAGTCTATTTTTAATTCTCATTATCATTTGTGGGTATGTTCGACACACCACTCTTTTCTTTTCCCTTTTTTTCTTATCTTCTTAATTTATCATCATAATTATTATAACCAGATTACTAATCCTTTCAATGGATGAGTAAAACTCTCATTTTTTTGACATATAATTTAGGGATGTTAAGCAATTGATAGCTTTTGGTCGATGAGTATTCATTGAATTAACATTGTGTATGTTGGACATAAAATATCATGGATTAATGAATTGTTTTGTTTTACGAGTGGTTTCCATGGAATATTAGAACAATAAATAAACTACCACAAACAAAATATGATTAATATTAAAACCTTAAGTTATGTTAAGGCTTATATTAAAACCTTAACACTTTGGAACTCTAATCAACATCAACTTGTGAAATGGGTGTTAATTTAATGCAATATAAATCAAGGCTCAAGGATATCACAAGATTAGCTACTTAATGATTAAAACACCCCAATATTTATCAATTTTGTTAAATTAATCATAATCAATCAATCATTTCATATGCTATGCAAACAAACCCCACCAATCAGAATATAATCAACTAAAAAAATCAACTATTAAAAAGTATCATTGTCAACGATTCGACACGAGTGATACTATACACATTAGTAGAGCACCATAACCTTGACCAGTCAATAGGGGACAATCGACTGTGATTTTAGAGGGTGCAGTGGCCTACTGCTCGATAGAGACCCAATATATTAATGTTGGATGGGGGCACAACCGCTTACCGCTGGATGGGGTTACAACTACTTACCATTGGATGGGGGAACCACGACATACCACTAGATGGGGGAACAATTTCTTACCACTGGGTGGGGGAACAATGGATTACTGCTGGCTGGAGTCACAATGGATTACCGCTAGATGGGGGCACAACGACATACCACTAGATGGGGGAACAACGACATACCGCTAGATTGGGTTGAGCCTCAAGGAGGCCTCCTATGTACCATGTCTAAGACACATGGATCATATACCACGTGGTTCGGGTTGGTGGATGTAGTTTAACATTGTGTAGGATGAAAATGGGGGATACAATTTAACGTCATGCGAGACGAAGGTGGTCCGACGTGAAGGGGGTCGAAACCAATGGTCCTTGGGCTTGGACCTCATGGAGGCTTACTACATACCTTCCCATGGAAAGTATCAAAGTCCACGTAGTTGGGTATGTTGTTGGTGAACCTCCGTGATATGGTCGGGACCAATGAGTGTTGGGCATGATCCCTAGGGAGGCATCCTACGTACCTTGCTTTGGCAAGATCAATGTTCCCATAGCTCAGTATGGGGTTGGTGTACCAACATGAAGGGTTTCGGGACCAATAGATGGTGGACATGAAACTCAGGGAGACTTCCTACGTACAATTCCTTGGAAAGGATCAAAGACCACGTAGTTTAGAAGAGGTGTTGCAGAACCGACTTGAATGGATTCAGGACCAATAGATTGTGATCTTGAACCTCGGGGAGGCTTCCTATGTACCTTGCCTTGGAAAGGATCAACGACCACATAGTTCAAAAGAGGTCATGGTGAACCAACGTGAAGGGTGTCAAGGCTAATAGATGGTGAGATTGAACCTCAGGGAGGCTTCCTACATATCTTTACTTGGAAAGAAAGAAAGACCACGTTGTTCAGAAGAGGGCACGGTGGACCGACGTAAAGGGAGTCAGGACCAATAGATGGTGGGATTTATCCTAAGGGAGGCTTCCTTTGTACCTTTCCTTGGCAAGGATTGTAGTTCAGAAGAGGTCATGGTGGACCGACATGAAGGGAGTCAGGAAAAATAGATTGTGGGATTGAACCTCAGGGAGGCTTCCTATGTTCCATGCCTTGGAAAGGATCAATGATCAAGTAGTTCAGAAATGGTGTGTGGGGCTTACACTCTAGGATTCCCCGGGATTATGTCATGGTTGATGCATACTCTAATCCCACATCAGTCATGCTCGGTGTGAGAAACAAGAGGCAGTGAACACCTGATCATCACATCACAAAAGATGTGTCTGTGGGAAGTGGAACGAGGCTTACATGTGGTTAGTAGCCCAAAATGGAAACATGGGCTTATGCGTTGTCTCCAGCCCAAAGAGGAAATATGAGCTAATGAACGGTCTATAGCCCCATGTTGAAACAAAGTCTTACACATGGTTAGCATCCCAAAGAGGAAACAAGGGCTTATGCTTGGTTATCAGCTCAAAGAGGAAATAGGGGCTTACGTGTGGTTAGAAGCCCAAGGATATGGAGATTGAAACTTATTCCAAGGTGGATTCCCGGTGGAGACAAAGCCCAATGGATGTTGGATTTGGCATCGAAGAAAGGAGGTCTTTGTTTTCCATCCTCTCCTCTATAGTCTTCAGTCAAGAATAATATAGGAGGAGCATGGATGCTGCCTCCTACAAGAAAGGATAGGTTCTTACACCAAGATGGTTTCCATTTCCCCATGGACAAACGTCTCTCTAATAAAGAGGATATCATTCCATGTGAGGAATGATTTCACTCACGTGTAGACCAGTGGCCATAGAGAATGTCTGATATGGGAAGCCCCACGTATAATGCATGGGGAAAGGATACACTTTAACATCATGTTTTGAGGATGATGGTGCGTGGAAGTTTAACATCCTGCAGCTCAGATGTGGTGGGTTCTCTCCGCACCCCTATGACTTACATAACTAATACCCTCCCACCCTTGGGGAAGGGAAGGCATCAGAAACAAATTATAAAAGGGGGTGTTATGGAGTGGTACCTTGAGGGATCCACATTAGTGTGGTTATGCGAAAATGAAATAGTGGTTAGCATGCATGGGTTCCATTAAGGAGTGAAAATGGTGAATGAGGCTTATGCATGAAAGCTACATGTGTGCTGCTATGGAGGGACAACAGTGAGTGGAGATTACGCAGCGATTCATTCCATGTGCCAGAATGGAGTGGCAATGGGGGATTGGGATTAAGCATGGATGTAGCCTGTAATGTCTTCCTCATGTCTGGATACAAGGGAATCCCAACATGATGGTGGGTTGAGGCATATAATTGATCTATGCACCTAAGAACGAGTGCACAATAAGTATAACACCAAGGGCACTGGAATCGATCTGAATAAATGGGGATGAAAAATGTGAATCACATGCCCAACATTCGGAATGCGATGAGGGTGGCATGATGATGGTGGATAACTATTGACCTTGTTTGAAACATGGAATTCATATCATGTTAGCCTTAATGGGAAAAACAAATTAGGGTTGACTGTTGACTGTGTTTGAAACATACGACCAGACTCAAAGTGTTTCCCAATGTCTTATAGGGTGTTAGCCCAGAATGGTAGGAGAGCCGAGGCTACATGGGAATAGGCCGTTAAAGTGTCCCGTCATACATGAAAGAGGATGAGTATATGAATGAAGGACACACAAAGCCTGAGGTGGAATTGTGTTTTGTTTGAATGGATTCCAACACTCTTGAAATTATGCCACTGTAATCATGGAATGAGGCATCTTATTCTTAGCGCATAAGACATATCTTATTTGGAAGAAGAGGAATCCAATTATTGAATGACAGGGCATGATACACAGTATAGTAATGTATAGAGGATTGTTGGATTCTTATGCTTGGCACATAAGAAATCTCTCGTTTGGAGAAAGAGGCATCCTATGTTTGGAACATAGGGTTTTCTAAAGTTTAAATTCATATAGATAGGACTGTTAGGAATCTTATGCTTGGCGGATAAGGCATCTATTTTTTGGGGAAAGAGGCATCCTATTTTTGGAACATGTGGAGTACTACAGTTTATAGTCATGTAGAGAGTACTATTGGTTATAAGGTGCCTAGAAATGTGTGGTGATGGGACTTACCTAAGGGCGGCCCTCTTTAGTTCAACCTGGCATAAGAGTCAGGTGATGGGGGTTTGGATGAGTTGCTTGGGAAATGGTTCGACTCAATGTACTCAGGAGAATTGATGATGAGAATCTCAACTCAAGACATTAGAAATAAACTAAGAGGAATATGTTGACACAAGGTGTTTCAAGGCGTGAGGACGAGTATCTAAAATCACGGTGTTCCATAGGTGGAAGGGGACGTGCATAAGGGTTCAATGGAAAATTCTGATGCCCCGAGCTGTAATAATTGTGGTGCAACTGTCCATTTTTTATGGGTGTCAATGCCGGGATACGGTCCTGGCCCACAGGGGTGAGGGGAGTAGCTCTCATGGTATGGACTGGCGGGCGCAGGCCTGGGCACTGTTTCACATAAGATAGGCTAGGCGCAGGATAGGTTGCATGCAAGAAAGAAGGATTTAATACAATAGGAAAAGCCTGCGCACAATAGGGAAGGAGTTCGTGCAATATGGGAGATGTGCGAGCAATAGTGTGTCATCCGTGACATTGGGAAGTAATTGCACACAATAGGGGAGGTCGTCACACAAAAGGGGATCTCTGCATTCAAAAGGGAAGGTTCATGCAATAGGGGAGTTATGCACACAATAGGGAAAGAATTGTGTGAAATATGAGGGGTTCGTGCACAATAGGGAAGGTGTGCATGCTATTGTATAGGTGCAACACGGGTGGCTGAAAAATTGGGTATTCTGGCATTGTTGTGAACAAAAATTATGCTTTGCGTGCAAAATTGGGCATGTTTTCTCCTTTACGCGCAAAATTGATGTTTTGCATGTAAGATGGGGGGTTTTCATGCAGGCATTGAAAAAGTGGACTTACGTGCATTAGAGAGATGATCGACCTCTAGGGGACCTTTCAAAAGAAGGGTGTGTGCTTGTATTTATAGTTGAAATATTGAATATCAATGCGCATAAAATTCCATTTATATTTTCCACGCAAATCCATTTTTCACGCAAGATTCCATTTTTACGAGAAAGATTCCATTTTTACATGTGAGATTCCTTTTTACACGCAAGATTCCATTTTTACACAGAAGATTCCATTTTAACGTGCAAGATTCCTTTTTATGTACAATATTCCTTTTTTCCATGAAAATCCATACTTTTCCCCAATATCGTTCTTGTTGGCCATTTCCAGCTGCCTAACTTCGAACGACCATAACATATGATCCATAACTCTGTTTGGGCACCACAACCAGACAAATCGAAGCCTGTAGAACGTGCTTTGCTCTGAGATCATGTATCACAACATTAGGTGAGTTAAAATTAACCAACAAAAATATTATACTGATTACAGTTTTGTATGTCCATTGTTTAAAATTCAAATCATATTGGTTTAAAAATTATGTTTAACACTAATCTCGCAGATGTGGCTGGAAAACAGGTTTTTACATTAAAAATGTTCAAAATTTAAATATGTTTTTCTATTCATTTTCAATATAAAAATGATTCCAACGACATAATTTTTTTAATATATGTTTAATTTATATGTTTTTATTTAAAAAACTATTTATAATATAATTTAATATTAATAATTATTTAAACAAACAAATAGTTCTTAACTAAAATTCACTATTTTTCAGTATTCATCAAAAAATGAAACTTCTTAGAAAAATAACAAAAATTAACTACTAAATAATTATGAAATTATGAATTCAAAAATTATGTTTATTTTGAAAAAAAAATAATTTTTTTAAAACATGATTCAAAATAGGTTCACCTTTTAATGGAGAAAATACTCGATATAGCGTGTCACGCAAGCTAACTCAGTGTTGTGTGTAGCGTAAGATCAACATGGTGATGTGTATAGATAAATAATCAAGAAAAAGAATTATATTCCAAAAATAAAATATTATAAAATATTTGGGTGTTACATTCTTCCCACCCAAATTAAATTGTTCCCTTGAAATTTAAACTTGATCTCAGTAATCAAGAGTTTATATTTAAAAATAAATTTTTGTTGAAAAACTGACACAATAAATCAGGTTAACATCACATATTCCTAATAATAGATTCAAGAAATTATAATGGTCACTTATAAAACTTCCCGAGTAGGATAACATAGGTGGGAAATGGAAACATGGATACAGAATAAAAATCTAACAATCAAGTTTTGATAGAGAATGATAGAGAACCAAGTTATGAGATAGTTAACAATCAAAAATCAAAAAACATTGATGATATAAGGTTTCATTTGATTCATTGGAAACAAAATTAAAAGTATAAAATTATTGGTTTCAAGGTCATTTTCTCTATAGTTAAGTAATTATTTCACTCTTTGGGAATATAAGTAAATATACATACATGGTATGTTTTAATAAGCACAATCTTATTCTTTTAACATGCCTTGAACTATTTATATTTCGTCTCATTACACAGGTTTCATCATATGGTGATGTAATACATTAACCTCTAAAACCTCATCCAATGATCAAGAAAAACCATTTCATAAATAGTTAAATTTTCCAAAAGATTATGATCCAACTTTTTGGAAGGAAGGTAACTGAATTTCCAAATTGTAATTATCATTAGTATTCCATCAACATAAATTTTTTCTTTGATCGTCACATACTAAAAATGTTAATTCCTTCATCATGCAATCACTTAAAATATGGAAATAAAATAAATTACCAATAAACTATAGTATAAACATTAATTATTCCATATTTTTTATGTAGAACACATGGTATTGTATATATTATATAAGTCAAAAACATTTTTAAACTATATCAGTGATATCATATACCACATTGTCGAAAAATTGTTAATCAATTCTCAAGAACATAGCACATAACTAAATAAATATTTACTTTATCCAAACAAAATTATCTAAATATTAGGAACATATTAAGTCTTATCTTTCCCACAACCATGTATTTTTTAAAATGTTTAACTAGATACTAAATCATAATTCATGGTTATCGGTACTGATCAAAACATGCCTTTTAAATCCTTGGTGAAAACTTTTTGTAGTACAATCCTTATATATTTCATTATTAATAATTCTTGAATCCAAATACATAAACACATTGATTATTCTACTTCATACTTAATCCATTAACAAGGCTTCCTCATCCTATTAATTAATACCTCTTCCCTTTCACATTTCACCAGTATTATCATCATCATCAACGTCAATATAACCATTACTTGAACAAACTTGTTGATTCTATTTATGATTTTACACCTGGTACATCTATTTTTATAATGAATATTCATTCCACACATAAATCATTTGTCTGTTGATGGAATCTTAGGGGGGAAAATATTCTCATCCATTGCATTAACTACACTATTAATTTATTCTCTGTAGATAATTTATGTGTGTCCCTATTTTTTATAGTCAAAACTTCTTCTTGTTAATATAATACATTTTATTTGGTGATTCATTCAAGATAAATAACATATAGGAAACTAAATCTTCTTTTCTCTGTGGACTCTATTACCCAAAATCCCAGCGAACACTTTCCTCCTCCTTGGTTAAAGTACACATTGTTAGCCATGATTCGTGAAAACTGATTTGGCATGTTCACAAAATCCTTCACTCCAGTGATCATTTCATTTAACTTATCATAAAAAAAATTTCCATTACATTCAACATTCACCAAATTCCTTCTAGTTCCCACCATTGACTAAAACGAGAAATCATAGTGTGAGAAACCCTTATCCAAATAGAAAATAACATTATCATGAAAATTTATTTATAAGATTCCTAAATTGTTGATCAAAATTCTTTAATTAATGATACCTTAGGATTATCCTAGGATATTTATAGTCATATTATACTTACATATTTCATGATGGTTCATAAAGAAAAATATGAATTATCATAACCATATCCCCTGGTAGTGTCGAACGAGGTTCATAGTATGACACGTTGTCATGTACCAGGTTATTCAGAGTTAATCCCAACACAACTTTTTAGAGTTTTTACCCCTAGGTAAATCTATACCAGAACCACATCCACTTGTATTATCTAGACATGTATGTATTTTTAGGAATACCCACATAATCTCTAGCTTTTCAAAATTATAGGATGTTCTTCTATACTAATCCTCAAAATCTATCTTAGGGTTATGTTCCATAATATAATTTTCTAAACCAATTTTTTAAGGATGATGAAAAAATTCCTTTAATACAAACTATAAATCCCTAGCCCCAGAATCATAGAGCTGGTGAATTATTTTATTACATTAGCATGATTATAAGGAATCAAATCTCAAAGGACTAATCGGTTTAGCAGTCTTAGAAATATAGATTACATACATGATACACCTAATACATTAGGAAATAGAAAATAAGAACATGATACAACATAAAATAAAATAAACAACATCCTTTAACCCTTATTCAAATATTTCTTCATCATAACATAGGGAAAGGAAACATAATAAGGGTGAGCTCAAATGCTCGGTAAGGGTAAGTAAAGTGAAATAAATAATGAATGAATAGAAATAAACCAACATGGAAAGGTATATAACTGAGAAAATATTCTTTTTAAATAACTAGATAGTGAGTAATAAATATTTAAAAGTAATAAACATAAACATGTTCTAATTAATTAATAAACTGATAATAGAATGCATTCATAGATATGTAGACAAAAAATATCATCGATTAGTAATAACTAAATAAAAATAAAGGAAATTATTAATTATTAGACGTCATCTAAATGGAACATTAAAACCTATACCATCAAGACCTTTTACAAAAAAAAATTATTTCTACATATAGAAACCCATTAAATATTTTTAGCTTGTTTTTCTTATGAGGACTTATCGATGCATTGAATGCATATATAAAGTATAGGCCACATGTCATTTCCAGTCCAAAGCATTCCTCATATTGATGAATAAAAATAAATTATATGCCTTATCAAATAACCATATTGAATGCAGAACATATATTTAAAAATTATTCCCCAATAGATTATAAATAACAACAATTATTTTTGTCATTGATTAATGGACACACCCTTTAAAAACCATTCTTGTGGGAAATAATATTTAAACATTCCATGCAGTCTTGTACCACATCGAAAAATTTGATTCATAATTACCATGAATTAATTACATTAAAAAATCATATAATATAATTAGAATGAGTAAATTCATGATAAAACTTGTCAAATTGAATTATATACACCATATAAATAAACTAGGTTCATAACCTTACAAAATTTCTTAATGAAATAATATTGAGACGAAATATCTTACCTTGAGTATGTTTTGTCAAGTGTATCTTTATATTCCTGAATAATAAACATATGTTAATTATTTTATTTATTGAGAAAATTTTTCTATTTTATTATTACTTTTACTTCACTTATTACAATTTTGTAAAAAACTAGATTTACATTTGGTTTTTTGACCATATTCGTTTTATGATTCCAAAATGAATTTTGTAGATCAAATAAGGTCAAAGGTGTCATTTTATAAACATATCCCGAGTAATAATCATGAAATTTTTATAAAATTTATATATTAATTTTAATTTTAAAACTAATAATTAAATATGTTTATGAAAAATGAACCAATGTAATAATCATGGAGACGATAGACCATACGTACACATGAGTATTGTTCCAAATTTTCAGTGATAATTTTGGAATGAAGGTAAGTAACACTGTATCTTTTTATAATGATAATTATATCATATATACAATGTAATATAATCATATAAACGTATAAATATTATTCTTTTGATGTAAAAGGAATCACATCTTTTCGAGGAGGCGTTTGTCCACACATCCACGACCGACATTATCACTTTTTAGTGTATGAAAATGGTAATAAAGAAAATAATATATTATATTTACATAATGGTTTATATATAATAAATATAATATATATTTAATTTATGTTACATATGTTTAGTTAAATCCATAATTTATTCATTCCATGTATTTTGTGAACAAATCACATCATTTTTTAGGAGGCGGTAGTCCACAATTCCACATACGATGTTATCGTATTTACACAAAAGGGAAATTATAAGGGTATGTGTTATAATAGAATTAAATAATAATAAATACATAATAAGTATCATATATATCATATATAAATAGTTTTTACATCATAATTTCCAACCACCAATGGTAATGAAGGAAAAAAATGAACAATCATCATTTCGTGATGCCATAATTAGTCAAACACATAAAAAATATGTTCATTACCAATTAGATAGAAGTTTGTATGATTTTAGGTCAAATAATTTTCATAAAAAACCTATTATTTTGAGTATAATGGGTTTTTTATATAATCATGGAATAATAAGAGTCCAAGGGGTTGATAATAGAAATAAAACAAAGGAGGTTAAGGAAATATGTTACCTCTTCTTTGTGTAACTCCATTTGGTCTACACCAAATGGCCTCCTTGGATGGATTTCTACCCAATTGGATGATTCTAAGATTAGGGGAGGTATATTGAGGAGCTAATTGGAAGAATATTATTTGTGATGAAGTGTCTTAAATGGTTTCAGTAATGGAGAGAGTGAATGTAATTTTATAGTGAATGAAGAGTGTCACTCTAGTAAATACCAAAAGTTATACATTAATGGGAAGAATCCTTTACTTAATGTCAATAATAATAGGACAAATAATGGTTCAAATTTTAATTATTGTCAATAAAAACATCCACCACATAAAAATAAGTTCATTTCTAATATTTGGTTCCATAATATCTATGTTTACCCAATTTTATCGTTTTGTTTTTTAATAAAGAAACATGTTTTATAACCAATGTAATTTAACCATTAATAATAAATTAGTTTGTGATTTATTAGGAAATATAGATCCACTAAATTATCAATATTATTACAAATTTATAAATTTAAAATCCCATTAGTTTGGAAAATAAATTTAAAAATAAGCGCACACAACGCACAAAAACACGGTTTTAACTCGGACCTTCCTAACAATGTTTTTAAAAACTATGGGTCAATAGGTTAATAATAAGATATATTTATCCATAAGTAGACTTTACTTAATATTTATTAACACATAAATAAAATTGGCATAATATATAATTTTTTTTAATTTTAAATCATTTAATAAAATATAATTTATTATAAAATAACATTATTGTTAATTTTGACATTATATGTTTAATTTAAATTTTAAAATATGAAACTGATATTGGAATTAAAATATACTATTTTAAAATATCTATAAATTTATATATTTATCTAAAAAATAATTCAAGATAATAATTCACTCAATTGGCATCAATTGTAATATTTATAGGATCATTTATTTTAGTAGATTATTAAGTAAATAATCATTACGTTGGAATTTATTTAGTATTTTAAGTAATTAATTCATCTCCAAAAATTAATTATTATGATAAAAATAACTCATTTTTCTTTATAAAGGATATGTATAATCGAAAATTATATTTTTTTGTATATCTCTCAATGTTTTTTAAATGTTATAGGTAACAAAGTTTTTCTTTTTGTCTCATTCCTTACATAAATTATCATATAGAGAATATTCATGAAATATTATTCCTATAAACCATTAAATTATAAATAAGGGTATAATGTATAACTATTTGTATCTAATGGATTTTGGAAATGTTTAAAGACCATTTTGGCCCTTAAGATTAAGGTATAATCCCCTGTTAAGCTTAATTTTACCTTAATCACCATAATTAATTTTAATCTCATTCAATAATCTTTTTGGTCAAAAATTAATTTGAAATTATTAGACCAAAAATATTATACTGATTAACATTTGGTATGTTTGTTTTTCAAAATTCGAATCACATATGTGGGAAAATTATGTGTAACACTAATCCTATATATGTGGTGGGAAAACATGTTTTTAGAGTAAAAATGATCAATAGTTCAATATGTTTTTATATCCAATTTCAATAAAAAGGTTTTAATGAAACAAATTGGGTTAATATATGTATAATTTATCTATTTTTACTTAAAATACCAATTTATAATATAATTTAATATTAATAATTAGTTTAATATGATGTATATAACTAAAACGTAGTATTTTTTACAATTCATTAAAAAATGAAAATTCTCAGAAGAAATACCAAATACCAACCCAAATTTTTTTTGACATTCTAAATTCAAAAATTATGTTTATTTTGAAAAATAAAATTTATAAAGTTTTCAAAATTATATTTAATATAGGATCACTATTAAAAGGCAGTAAAACTCGATCTTGCATGTACCGCAAGCTAGCTCAGTGTTTTGTGTACCGTATGATTAACATGGTGTTGCATATAATACAATCCAGAAAAATAATTAATTTTATTCCATAATGAAAATATTGTAAATTATTAGGCTGTTACATCATGGGATGATCTTCAGGGGTCAGATGCATGGCTAGGAATTCATCCAATGCCTGGCCTTTAATGGCCCTATGCGGGACAAACCAGATCTCAAAATGTTGGATGATCAATGACAGTTATGCCAGTCATCCAATCTTTATGGGGTGATTAAGTATATACATCATCAGGTCTACTTGGGACACCAACTATATCTCATTTTCCTGTAAATAATGTAGTAATATTTTCACTATGAAAACCATCATGAAGACACTCTTCTCGATGGAGGACTATCTAGTATCAGTTTTAATGAGCAGGGGATTGAGATAGTATAAACTAATTTAAATACCCTTTTTTTGCTATATGGATATTGAGGAACCATTCCAAGGTATTCTCATATAGGACCAATGTATTTACTAAAATATGCGAAATCAGAATAAAAGGTTGTAGCAGGTACTGCTTGATCTCTTCAAAAGTAATGTTGAACACCTCTTTCAACTGGTAATCAGTTCCATTATTCTTTATTAATGACAACAGATTAAAATTTCTATACAGATCCCAAATAAATCAATATATATATGTTGAGTTTCTTTAGAGGCCCCACATATCCCAAATATTTTATGGGGGAAGCATCTAATTGATGAATTTTATCTTCTCTAGGATAATCTCAATGGCACTAAACCATATGATGTATCTAAGAAATTTCGAAGAGGTAACCCCTAATGCACACTTTAGGGTGTTTAACGTCATGTTTTGGGAGTGGAGGAAGCTAAAAAAATTCTCAAGATCCTTTAGAAGGACTTAGAACTGTATGGGTTTTACCACTAGATCATCCACGTAGTATTCCACCAAAGTCCCGATAATTGGCCAAAATATGGGGTGCATGGACCGCTAATAACTGACCCCTAAATTTTTCAATCCAAAGGGAATAACCTGATAATATAAAGTCCCTTTCAGCACTCTGTAGGTGGCATAATCATCCTCTAGGTCCATATTGGTCTAGTTTTATCTAGAGTACCTTACCAAGAAGGATAGGACCTAGAACACTGTTGTAGCATCAATAAACATCTTTGTCACTAGAATTGGAAAATCCTTGTTCAGACTATGGTGGTTGAGGTCTCAGATGTTGAAATAGACTCTGATCTTACCATTCGTCTTCTTGGTAGGGTCTATGTTGGCTATCCATCTTGGGTACTTGATTTTCCAGATGAATTTGGTTTTGATAAGCTTGTCAACTTCGACATTGATAATAGCACCATGAGTGGGGTGCATCTTCCTGGAGGGATTCTTAAACTCGTGATTACTCACTGGGAGTCCATGATGGTGAATGGTGACCTAAGGTTCTAGTCGTATAACCTCATCATATATCAAGGAAAATACATAATTATGTTGTTTCAAAATGGCCATATACTGATGCTACTCTTCTAACATGGAAGCATTGATTAATGTTGGAATTAGATCTTCCTTGGTACCAAGGTTCAACTAGGTTTTCTCATAAAAAGTGGTGGATAAACCCTCTTCAAATGTAGGAAAGTTGTCTTCAAAATCCACTTCACCATCAGAGATAGGATAATTAGTGTGAGGAGGTGGATATTCCAGACCATTCAACTTAGGGGGAGCACTGGTGCCTTCTTTGGTGGATATGGAATCATTTATGAGGGGTTCCCACTCTACTAAAACATTGGTGATAAATTTTTTCTAGCCAATTACATTCATCATCCAACCAAGGGAAGTATTATTTATTTCAATCAAATAGTGGTGTTTCATCTTTCATTGAGTCAATCCTACTTTCCAGAATAAGTGGGAATTTTTTAGATTTGTTGTAATTGGGTGAACTTATTAGTGATTCACAGTAATGGATTCTGGTATCACCAAATATTGTGTGGTGTAAGAATGTGTGGTATTTTTTGGGTTCTTCTTCTACTTTGGTGTGTTTAAGATATATTTATTAGATAAAAAGAAACATCCCCAATTTTTTTGTTATGGCCACTAGTTGATGAATCGGTAGAACAAAGTTTTCATTCAATTCTTCCCAAGGATTGATTAATTTTTCCATCAAATAATTAGGAGTATTGATGCACTCAAATTATATGGTATTAACCTAATTACCCTATCTCTTATAATATCTATCATATAGATAGTGAGCCACACAAGAGTCAAAGGGGTCATATCAACCTAGATTACCCATACTCAATCGCTAAGGGAGTACTTTAGGCACTGGTGATATGAGGAGGAGACTGATGCATGTAAATGAAGCCAAGGTCTACCATGTAGTACGTTGTATGAAGTATCCCGCTATAATTATAAAAACTTGTTTCATAATAATAAGACACAAAATTAGGTCTTCAGTCAATCCTTTCCTTGCAATTTCTACTCGCCCTTGTCATAACCTTGAATATGTTGGATGGACTCAGATTTACTTTTGTTAGTCTCATATTGTGGAGTGTCTAGGTTAGGATAAGGTTGATCTCAGATCTAGTATCCACTAGATTTTATAGTACCTACATGACATTAAACTATAATATGATATAAAATGGTCATATGATCCCTTATATGATGACACCCTCTTCTTCATCATAAAACAATATGATGGACCGACATTCTTCTTTATCAGCCTCTTCTTTATAGTAGGCCACTGTAGCAGCTACTTCGTTTTTGAACTGTAGAGAAAATTTCTAGGATTATGAGAGGGAATCATGCATTTATTTTCACAATTGGAGGTACTCAAGGATAAAAATACTCATAGCTATGATGTCGATGTGCTTTAACACATCATAATTCCATGATAGTGGATTATTTTTTCCACAGAGGGGCTCACTTTAGAAGGGGAAACATATGCATTCTGATTAATTGCTAGGGTAGGACTAGTGCTGGAAATATTGTGATACTGAATATCTAGTCCACTTTGAAATACATTCATCTTAAATTTACTTGTCTAAGATCGGCTTTAGGTGGATGTGGCTAATCACAATACAGTCTTAGCTGAGGTTCTTGGTCAACTGACTCAATATATTGCAAAGGTGTAACTGATGGAGTAAACTAGGATGAAATTACTTGAGTTGGTATATAAAAACATGTTTCCTAGACTTTTTATCAAGAAGATATTGTTTTGATCCACTATCCTGAGCATTAGGGTGGCTCATGTATCCTTTTCATTTCCATAGACGGTGTCGGTCGGAGGCTCATAAAGGGTTTATTTTTCATTTCTCATTATCAAGCATCATGAAGAAGTCCAGTAGATCAAAAAAATCATGGAGGTATACTCCTACTGATCGTCAATGGGGTATTCATGGGTTTGGCAGACCCTGAGTGAATCTATTATCTTAGTATCAATGATGTCTCCAAGAGTGAGAGATGGATTTTGCACCGATATTGGGATCAAATTTCCCTTGTGTTCTTAGTGCCTACTCTTGCAAGGCAAGGAATTATTCTATGAATATGTGGAGGTGGTGACCAAAGCAGGTTAGGAAACCACAAGTGGGTTTGTCATACTAAAACAAGAATGTATGACACAATTAGTATGAGTGACTACCATTCCAGTCAAACAGTCGTCGTATTTTTGTGTCTTGGGACTAGATGACTTCTTCCATTCACTCGAACGCTTATTATCACTATCAGTATCGATGGATAAATTTATTACCTACATCATAATATCACCCAGAATGAATAATTCATGATCTAATTGGTCTTGGAGAAAATATTTTAACAAGAATCTATCCTTTAGGGTGTTTCAAAGGATCCTATGGTGTACGAAAGGATTGGTATGACCTTTGAGTCCACCTTCGTTAGGCCTCTTTAACTAAAGAAATTTTAGAACTACCTTCTTTAGGGAATAGATTAAATATCATGATACCTATTAATCCTTGAAGCAATAGGTCTTCTTTCTTATTTTTGGTAACAGAATGCTATGAGCACGTCCCGGATGTGGGGATAGAGCCACATTTTCTCAATGAGGAAGCTACACTAAGTGTTGTTATGCCTGACAGGGATTTTTTGAGCAAAGATAATCTCGGTAGAAACACACATGGAAATGATATTCTAGAAAATGATCCAATGGGTTTTATGGATCATGATCCTCTATATTTATTTCATTGGTGGTGTCTTCTTTTGAATGTCTTCCCACGTGAGAAGGAATAGGTAACATGTGCAACTATTGTCTGGTATTCTAAATGGATTATTTAAGTCACTGAGCCTTTTTAGAGAACTTTTGGATTCCACCTAGGTTTTTCTGTGATGAAGGTAGGTACCGACTCAATATGAACACTCCTCACTCACATAATATGCATATTTTCTTCGAACAATGGTGTGTCTATTGAATATTTGAGGCATCTCCGTCAGGATACAAAGTCATTGAATCAATAATTGGACCTTTGTTTTCACATTAATTGGTCAATGACACATTTCAAACATGTAGAGGACCTTAAATAATAGTGTAACTATCTAGTAAATTCCACCAAACCAAAAATGGTCTCGAAGTGAAGTTGGATACACTAGAAGTGCATAGGTCCTTTTATTGTCTGGATAAAACATCAAATCTTGTCGGCCTCTTATTGTTTTGGGGTCCTTAACATAGTTCAACACCATGATGAAAAGTGGTCCAGGTGAATATCGGATCACCCATCCCATTTAACATAGTAATTATGGGGTTTCCAAATTATGGGGGTGCATATACATTGTCCACCAACACTGAGCATGGATTTCTATATGGTATAATTTTAACCTATCATCTTTTTTGAGCCTCAAGGGGAAGATGGGAGTGGATATCATTTCCTCATGGTGAGGTTATATGCATAATAAGGTGTTAAAAGGCTCATCGATAGGGGAAATGGCATGGCCATAATATCAAGAAGGATAATCAAAGTACCTGGATGGGGTCTGTGACTCATACATTAGTGGATTTCTATATCCCATGGAATTTTACCTGTCTGGATATGTGTCCCCAATCCTGAATGGGGATGGGTTTCCAAGGATTATTGAGTGAAAAAATATTATAGAATCCTGTTCCATAATGTAATTTACATAATATGTAATTTTTTTGTGATGGGATCAGTGGTAAACATTTTATATTCCACATGTTGTTGAAGAAAGGAAGCTACCCTGAGTTTTTTCTCTACTTTTATTGTTACCCCAGATGAGTCGAATGTCTTGATATGTACCTTTATTTTTTCAATGTTTTTACATATTGTATAAAACTCCTTGTTGGGGGGGATATGAGGTCCTGTGCCTACCTCTGCTAATCAGTGAGAACACCTACTATAGGGTCTTCTAGGTACCGTGTTACCCATTGAGGCAGGTCTTCACTATCATGCCTTGTATTAGTGTCCCAATTCCTCTTATCATATGGAATGATGGGGATAACCATATTAAATATGACAGTATTAGTAGGGTTGTTTTCATCATCAGAAAAGAGGCTCGAATTTTGATCATGTTTTTTTCATAGTATAGTTCTCCACTGCCATGCCCTGTGTTTGTGTCCCGTTTACTATGATAATATAGAAGGACAGGGATGACCATATTCAATATTATAGTCTTCATAGGTTAATTTTCATCTTCAAAAGATAGTCTGTAATTTTTATCATATTGTTGTCATATGATAGTTCTAAAAGGGATGATAGTATATTGTCCCTAGCATCTGATCTGTATGTGTGGAGATGCAACTCCACAACTCGATGGTCCATTATGAGGCACTTAATTCATGTTCTTTGATGGGAATAGAGGTACCCATATGATTAAAATCACTAATATACAATGATCCCTAGGATCTTAACCATTCTGCATCATTGGTCGAATTCATCAAGGTGATCCTAACTCCCAGGTTAGGCCAATAGATAACCACATAGGAAATGAAATATCACCCAAATAATCTAGTAGAAACACACTACATTTTCCCCTTTAGGTAATCTTGAATGTCAAAATTTTAATCATTAGGTGGATAGGACTCCCCATATATCTATCTGGTACCTGGGTCCTCCCACGATCCCTCTTTCTCATAGGAATTGTCTTACTCTTGGTCAAACCAAACCCCAATTAGTGGAGGTCCAGATATGGGTGGTGTTACCAATGTAGAACATATTTTATACTCATCTATCAGAATAAGGAGTCTTATATAGGTTATATGGATGGTACATACATGGATGTCACCTGGATAATGGTCCAACATCACTACAATCTCCATAGAGGGTGAGTTTCTCAGCACTTCATCATGAGAGAGGGTCTCATCATTCATCTGTAGATCAGCATAGTGCTCACCCTATTAAGGAATCAACCAAGACCATGAAATCTCTCAATTTCCCATATGTGGGTAGATATGAGTTAAAACAGTAGAGAAAAAGATTGATTCATTTAAATCACATGGAAGGTGTCCAAAACATCCTCCACCTACAGTTATCATTCGAGGGGTCTAAGGATTCTATAGGACTTGGATTTTAGAATGGTAAGCCTCAATTGATGGGATTCTACCCTAGACTCACTTAGTTGGGTTAAGGGTTCCAACATCAAGTCTTACACCACCTTATACTATGATATTTCAATGATGATGTGGTACTTCCACGGGTTCTGGATCCGATGGTAGTTGTTCTCCCTTCTTCCTCAGGTTGGTTCTTTAGGATTGGATAAATCTTATACATGGGTAGGAACTCCATGTTTGTTGTTTATAGAGCGGGTCTGACCTATGCTATAATTGTTTGGACCATGGGGAGGACCAATGTACTAACTTTCAATTGAGGGGGAGGACATCTACTCCAGTTGGTAGTGATATGGGGAGGACCTCCATATTCCCTAGTGAATGAGTAGGGAGGTCATCCACCTTAGTTGTTGATAGAACAAGGATTACCCTTGTACTAGATGTTAATGAGAATGGATGACCTCAACTCTCAAAGGTAATAGTGTGGGTAGGACCTCTTCATTGGTTGATGGATGAGTAAGTATGACCTCCTCTTTGGTTGATAGGAGTATGAAGAGGACCTCTGTTCTGGTACACTTTGTCATAAGATGGCCCATCACGGCTGTCGATGGTGCTAGTAATTGAGAGAGTCAACTTAGCCTTCATATGAATAAACTATGGTCTCAATACCAAGTAGGAAAAGAAGTATCCATGTTAAAATGTTATAGGGATCATGTGGGGAATTCTGATGGTGGTAGGGACCATAGGAGCTATAAACGGTGATACTTATCAAAGATCATCCTAATCATTCCCCCAACGTTGGCATCGGGTGCCCTAGACTGGGGCTTGTAGAGAGGGGATGAATTAAACTCACTCAATGACTTGTGTTACCAGTCAGTTTTGTTGCTAAAGAGGCCTAGTGGAATCCATCATTGGTGGCTACCAAGCAGCCATCGTTGCTGGTGTAGCTCGAACAATCCTTACCTCTATATCCTCGGGGATCGATTCATTAGAGAATTATAGGGAAATACTCAAAAAGTAGTTTACCATTGGAATAGAAAACTACATCCCCTTGCACAGCCCTTAGGGGAAGCTGTGTCAATGTGGTTTTGATGCCTCCAAGTCTTAGGGTTCCATATACCTAGTTGGATTGACCCCCTCCTTATACCAACACAATAGTATCTTGATCACCCACCTCTAGATAATTTCAAGGGTCGAGATATGGAGAGGCCACCAAATAGCTAAAGGATATTTATAATTCATCGAAGAGGTGTAGTGGAAGATTTTCACATCAATGTTTCCCTACACTGGTGCCTATTATCTCTTATTTTCATACATCCAATGGCATTATTGATATTTATAATACAGATTCGTCCTTTAGAATAGGTACTATGACAGTGATTCCCAATGACCCAAAATCATCCAATATTATTTAAGTATGGAAATTTACATGTTGATGATGTCAAAAATTTAGGATTCCCAATGATAATTTCCCAAATTCACTAGTGATTTTCATATTGGGTCCAACATTTTCTTGCTGGTACCTGGTGCTGAATGTATGGATCTACTGATATAAAAATATTTTTGTGCACAAAAATCTAATCATACCCATATTTGAGGATATTTTTTTTATATTGGGTTCACCATTTTCTATTTCTGATGCTTTCATCAAGGTCACAGTGTCTGCATATTCCATGTGGTGATATACTGCTTCTTGGTTCCATGCATTCCCACTTTCCAAAGGAGGGAATATTTCATCACTTTCATTGGTAATGTCTTCCGCTAAGTTTTAATGGGATGATGGGATGTCAATTCCACATTATATGGATTACACATTGGATTTCAATCCCTATTCTAGGTCTCCCTCATAGATTATATAATTTTCATGGAACTGATTCCTATTTCCATATCAATATAGACACTGGTTAATTAGGATGCTTATGTATCAATAAGAAATTAACCTTCTTTTAGGGACGGTATTCACGTTGGGAACATCTAGGAATGTTTGGACATTTGGTATATTGGGAATCTATAAATTCTCCCTCTTTTGGATGTAATCTCATATGAATCCTCTTTGTCACGGAACCAAAGGCATAACGAGTTTTCCATGAGGTAATTGATGTCATGGGCATACGTATCCCATGAATTTTTACCATAGGTATCGCATCTTTATTTCAATTGGAACGTATTTTGGAATAGGGTATGAGTTTAACATCTTTTTTCGATGGTAACAAGGATAATTTCTTGTGGGGATGGGTAGGTCACATGTTTATCATATTTTGGGGAGAAGATGAGAACATCTTATCAAGATGGATCGAGTCACATATTCAACATCATGTTGAGATGCATCAGAACATCCTATTGAGATAGAACATGTCATGATTTTAACATCTATTTGAGATGGATCATAATTTTCTATTAATATTTATTGAGTCAAATATTTAGCATATTTTGGGAAAAGGACATAACATCCTATTAATATGGATTGAGCCATATGTTTAGCTTCTTGCACTGATGGATCAAAAATTCTTGTTCAGACCATTTGTTGAGGTATCTCCCTAGGTGGGAATATTTTACATCTGGATGGCTGTTTTTGGGATTTAACCTCAAGGAGACAACCTATGTACCTTGTTTACGATAAAAGTTTCAAATCTAACATAGTTCCATGTCGTCATTTAAGGTTTTCTGACAGGATTGATAAATATAGTTTAATATCATATAGTAAGGATGGTCATGTCATGGAAGGATATTAGTGTTGGGATTGAGAATGGAATATTCACAATACAATATCATAAATCTTGGGAGACATCTCGGTGATTATGTTGGGAAGCTTCCCTTGAACAGTGTTTCATCCCCCCTATAGAGAGGATAGCGTGAGTCTTATATATGGAATATTTCTTTCGTGGGTGTCTCATCCCCATGTGAGAAAGGATTGTGTGGGGATTCCATGTAGAAGCATCCCAGGTGTGGTATTCTCATCCCTTGGTTTGGGAGAAGGTGGCATACCAATATGATCTTACATAGAACACCCCATGTCTATCACACAAGGTAAGAGGTGTGGGGTAATCCAATGAAACACATACATGTTGAATCTCATGTTCATAACATAGTTTATTTATATATTATTATGTCATGTGTTGAGAAACTTTTGGTGTTTTTTAACATCATATGACTAGGAAATTGAGTTAGGAAGTTTTACCTCATACAACTCAGATGTGGTAGGGATCACTCCAAAAGGGGGGATGTGTCAAGGCAAGAGGAAGATCCTTCATAAAGACCCTCAACCATGAAAGGTGTATAGTATCCATTGAATATTACACCTCTAGGTCTTATATTACCACATCACATGTTCCAATGGGTGTTACATTGAATTGGAACTATCATGGGGGAGTGTAAATTTGGAGGCTCGATGTTAGGGTATATGTTCATAAGAGAAATGAGCATTATGGTAGCTATGATTAAGAGCAACATGTAGATTAATTACTACAATATAATTATATGGAACATTGGGTAGGAGATTATAATGTGGTTTCCTAAAACATTGTTATTTTTAACACTTGATTTTCATTAGAAAAGTTCTCTAAAAAATAAACTATTTGATTTAAGGGGAATAGTCTCATTCAGTATTTGTTGTTGCGCATATATCCAAGTATCATGAATGAATATTATATTTCTAAAAACCAAAAAATAGAGGGTTGGTTATGGTAGGTTCACTCCACCATAGGCCAATTCCTTTTTAGGCCCAGATGACTTCTGTCATGTAATATCTCCACCTTTCAAGGTCCATTATCTATGATGTCATGCATTGTTATCGATAAGAGGGATTTTCATGCACTGCATCATTACTTAATCTTATATAGAGACTCTCCAAGTTGAGAGTGAGGATATTTTTGTATTAAAAATCCTGAAATTGAGTAATAAAATTTCTTGGGCATAGAACAGGTTTGTGCACATCTCATTCATTTTCCCATAGGACATGGATGTGCATGATCTTTGGTTCTATATTATATTTTCTTTAAAATGGATATTTTTTTGTAGGTTTTGTTAACAATGGTCATTTTCTATGAAAAAAACTATTTCTTATGCACAAGGTAATTGGGTATTCCATAGAACATGGTGAAATATAAAAATAAATCCATGTAGCCTTTTCGGTGAAACTCATTCTCATGCTGAACGACATATTTTCATGAAACCATTGAATTTAGTGAACATCCTAGTACTTGTACCCAAGATTCTTCTTCAGGGTGGGACATGTGTTCAGTTCATCCAAAACTGACCAGTTGAGTGTGTGGTAGATTTTTTGATTCCAATAGTAACTCATAAAAAATAATTTATTATTAAATATATATTCTCATATAAGAGTAATTAATGTTTGAATGAATATTTTCCCTCATATCCTATATGGGAAAAATTCAAGTATTTCATTTTATTTCATTGAAAATAAGATTATAGATGTACCCAATCATTTTCAAATTATAATTCAAAAATGGAATTCAATATTAAGAAGTATACCTTAAGCAACCATATTTCATTATTTTTGATCAATATTATAACAAGGAGTGATAGATTAAATTGGGTTTTTGTAGACTGAATAACTAACCAATTCTTTGGTAATCATGGATGTATTAATACATGAGAAATAATGGCTTACAATTTATTATTATTGATAATATATTCTACAGCAGAAAGTTGAATAATCAATGAATGTGGTGGATTATTAATTAAGACTAAATATTTTTTAGTGGCATGAATGAATCATAATAACTATAGTTTTAAGAATCACTATTATGGGAGTTTGATGTTGACGACCATTTTGAATGTTATTGTTACACATTCTATATATTTTGTCAAAATATATTTTTTTTGTTTTTCTGTCTATAGTAAGGAATTGTTTTTGGGCATGTTAATAATGATTTTTTATATATTTCTAGAGGAAGATACAAAATAATTATTAACAGTTTTACGAAACCTTCCATATGTAAAATGACGTTTTTAAATATTTATGTTACATAAATCATAATGAAAATTAGGATCCTAAATGAGTTTCACAAATATTGATGTTTTTCAATATCACAAGGAGGACTATGGATAATTCAATTAGATGTAGGTTTCCAAGTATTCCATATTTCTATGTTCTTATTCATTCTTACAAAGTAAAATAAGTATAAAGGGGGAGTCAAAAAAAGTTCTTGGATTAGATATTTTAACAGTTGTACAAATATTAGGCTAGTGTATAAGACTGATACGGTGAACAATGTTAAAGGTGAATGTGTTATGATGTTTAAATTTCATGCTATGAAAAATCAATGATATAAAAATCAAGGAGGTTGTAATAAAATGATGGATATTAGATCCTTTCCATCAGATGAAGATCCATAAAATTGGATTTTTTCATGACCTAGGTTTTTCTAATCCTTATGAAGAAGTCATTTTATAGATTCTCTTGAACACCATTGAACATACACACCATTAATTGCGTTGCAAAAATATGTGTGAAGGCCAGTTGTGGGAGTTCAACGGAACTAGAGCTAATGAAGGGAAATGTGATTATTTTTGGTATTAATATTTAAATCTTCAAATGTCATAGTGATATGAAGGGTTATACAATATGAATTTTAACATATCAAGTACATCAGTCAGAGACTCATCAGTCAGAATGGTTTATAGTTTCTACACAGTAGAATGAATCAACAAATAGACAAAAATCATAAAAATCAATATGATGTCATCGGATCGATGAAGATGTAATGTTTTAAATCCATATAATTTTTATATATTTTATGTCATTTTATTTTATGTTTGGAGACCATATGGAGTCATCACAAGTAATTAGTTATAGTGATTCTGGATTTACCGAACCAATTCATTTGGTTGAAGATGATCAGTCAAAGTTGAGTTTAATTGAGCTATTCACCTACAAATGAAATGGAAAATGATAACTAGATAGTGGAAAAGTCAATGAGACACAATTCTCTTATTAAGTCATTAGGAAAAAAACAATATGGGATGAGTTTTGAGAATCTTAACCAATATTTATGATATCCTTATAAATGGAGTTTATGTACTATTTTTTCAATATTTATTTTCTTATTGAGTTTAAGGAAGTTTGAAAAAGTTATTTAACACTGAGTTTAAGTATATTCAAAAATATGATGTTCTACTCAAGTTTGTAAGAAGGTTCATAAATGTTCTATAATGTTATAGATGCCTCCAAAAATGTTGATTTGAGTGGGAAATTTGATATTTGAGTTTTGGTTGAGAGGGATTAATTTTGTGTTCCTTCATTTTCTCCTGAGTGGCTACCTATTTAAAGAGGTGTACAAACCACATGTACTAAAATTGTTAATTTGTAAAAAAAAGGTGATGTGCTAAATAATTTCAATAATAAAAAGTTTCAAAACATGGAAAAACTCAGTTGTTGTGTAATTATACCATAAATTTTTGTAGAAATAAGTAGTACCAGATAAAGGTTCCAATATGAGACACTAGTGAAATGTATTAGTAAATGATACTATAAAAAGGTTGTTCTATAATGTGATTATGAATAGTTTGTGAGGAACAGTTTTTTTCTTCAATAAAAAAGTGTATATTTGAGGTGTAGTCTCATGATTCACACCAAATGGAGTACACTATAATAACTCTTATGGCTCGCTGAATAGAGATACTAGATTGAGGAAAATTACATATATTTTTAAAGAGAATTTTGTAAGTAGACTAGAAAATATTTATATCTTATCTTGCACTAGTTTGACTATAAAAATGTTTAGAAAATGGGAATCGGTATAATAACCTATGAGGATATAGAAGGAGGCTTATCAAAGATGGCCAAAAACTGTATTTACTTAATATTATAGTGACATTCTAAGGACTAATTGGATTCTCCATGGAAAGGAAGTTGTCATCCTCACTGGGGGTGAACCCTATAAATCATACAAACTCATCCTTACATTCCTAACATAGTATAAAATGTGTGTATAAGTTTTATAAATATATAAAGGATAGATAATTTTTTCATGTTGTAGGGTTTAATTTAATCCTGGGAATAAATTGTTAAGGATTCCCACTAATTTACTACCCCCAATGCTTTATATAATCCTAAGGAACATCAAATGGGATCAAATTAGGTTTCCAGTTCTTAATAAATACCATGGATAATATCATCTCAGATAAAAGCATGAGTAATCCTACCATTTATGGAAAAAACTATCTCGTATTTTAAAAAAATAATTACACCCTATCTTTTACCTCTTCATTTCTAGGTAATTTATACTACTACTGTTTGTTTTCCACCAATTGAGAAATATTCTAATATGTAAATAGTGGTTTCTATCTACATATAGGCACTAAATGGAGTACAATTGGTAGAAATATAAGATGTATAGATAATGGAAAAAATACGGTTTTTGCCAACTCCTTAGAAAGAAAGTGAAGATTAGGTATGTGAAAGAAGAAAACGTGTGAAGAATGTTAAATAAACATAATTTAAACAAACTTATTCTTATTGGAGGAGTATTTTTTTTAGTTTTTTTTATAAAATTATTTCATTAATTATATGTCCAAGGAGTATGTGAGTTTTCAACAATCTATAATGCAACACATGTATACGTTATTACCTACCTGTTATTGTAAAATACAAAGGATTGTTTTAGAGTAGAATTTTTGGAATTGGATTATTTCTTAACTGTTACAAGGACTAACTATTGTTATTGAGTTGTGAAAATTTTAAATGCATTTGTTCATTTCAGTATGTTTGTTTTATTGTTTATAGTAAATTCATACCTCTTTAATAGGATATGACAATAAATTTATAATATAGAAAAATATTAAAAAGAAAAGATCTCTGATTCACCCCCTCCACCTATCAATGGTGACATAGATCCTGAATTGTCCTTTCACGTGGTATAAGTGGGATGGTTCCATTCATTTAATCCTTAATGATGTTGAATGAAAATGAAGGTTTGAAAATATTCATTGAAATATGTTAATGGTAAGAAGATTATGATTTTCAATATAATGAACTGTCATATCTAGAATGTTAGAATTTCACCACTTCTTATTTCCCTTAATTATGATGTTCTTGAGGATGATACATATGGTTTTACACCTTATGCTGAATAGTTTCCCCTAACAGGTACTGATAAGGATAATTTGGAGAATTATGGGTGATCTAGGAATGTTATACATTCCTCACTCTTTAAAAATGAGTTTCTAATATATAAAGTAATTATAACTCAAAAATGCATATGGGAAAATATGAATAACATATTTGAATGAAATATAATAGGGAAGAGAAATTAAAAATCTAGAGACTAAGGTATGAAGATCATAAAATGGATGAAGATGAATTAGTTGCTGACTTATTTATAAGGGTGAAATACTTTTTATATACCATAAGATATCTTGTTGAGATGTTTTAATATTCAATTTTTTTTGAATGGATTTTTAGAATACTTACATATAAAATTGATTACAATTTATCCTTTTTGTTATAAAGAGATCCTAAAACTCAATATCATGATGACCTATATAGTTCTATTATCACCTATGAAATAGTAAAATAATTTATTATTATGAATAATGAAATTTTTTATTGGTAAAATTCCTTCAAAGTAAACAATAAACGAAAATATAATAAAGTTATCATGGGTGAATCTAGTGAAATTGAAATTGTATATGAGGTTAGTAAAAATTTGATGAATTTATGTATTTGTTTTCTAAAATTGTGAAAATATGCATATTAATATACAATGTTATGTTATATTTAAAATAATATTTTGTGGATATATTGATCATTTTCCTTTTAATCTTCCTCTATGAATATAATATGAAAAAATTTATGAATGTGTAAATATTTCAAGAATATTCCTAAATAATAAGGTTTATACATCCAAATCATAATCTAAGGGAAAAGATAAGAATTTCTCTAAATAAAAAAGATAATGTTTTTATCTATATATGTGGAAAGTAGTGGTAGGGAGGAAGAAGCTGGTAGCATTCACAGTGATGCTACTAAAAAACTTATTATTACAAAATTGATTACTGAAAAGTTCACAAATAACAAACTCAATGGATCAAAATATTAATAATAAAAGACATGAATGGATTTTTTTTTGTTAAGAGAGTGTTGAAATAATATATTTAAAATATTTTATTACTTAAGAGGGAAATTATGATATTGAATAAATAAAATCATATATCAATCAATTAATAATAATTTCTTTAATGAAAATCCATGTTTGTAAAATAGATTTATAGTCTAAAAATTTTATTAATGAATATAAGAACGTAAATATAAATATTTAATAAAAGTTTAAGGTGAAGGTGGAAGAGATATAATTATCTCAACCAAAACATGTTTGACATATTAAATTAATTAAAAACATCTTGAAATTAGCTACCAAAGTGGTTCAAAGTTCCTAAAAATGAAAACCTAATATTGATGATGATTTTTCAAAGAGAAATTAGTATAATAATTCCATGTTTCATTCTAAAAAATAATGATATTAAAACCTAAAATTTTAATAGTTTCGTATTTTGAAACAAATGTTTCCAATATTGTTAATTCAATTGAGTCTGATAAGAAATCTATACTAAAGAAAAAACTCATATTATAACAAAAAATTCGGTTTATAAAAATGATCCAATGTTTAAGGTAATAAATTTCATGGTAAGCATGTACACAAAACTAGTAAGTGTATAAGTTAAATATGTAAATAAATTTTATATAGTTACCACACGTAATTTAGATGATTGTGGATTACACTAAATATGTGTCGGTTAAATCCAAAACGTTTTTGTGAATCTAAGAGAAACTAGATGAACAATTTGGGGGAGTGAAACAAAACAAATGATACAACCTAAGAAATCCATTATAATGATTTAAATTATATTACAACACATGTAAACAATTTCAACATGATTTTATAATTTTATAAATATTCCAAAATGTTGTAATTTCATGATATCATCACAAAAAATTCAGTACAAAAAATATTAAAGTCCCCAATAGAAGAATGATAAATCAAATAAAAAGTTTGAATTGTTGAAACTACTCTCAAAGATATAAAAGGAGTGTTACCATGGATGTTAGACATTGTTTTTTAATCACATTTGATATGAAATTTTATGTTATTGAATAATATGAATGAATTTATATATGGTATAACTAATTTTGGAAATGATACATCTTACGGAATAAAATCCATTGAATCTGTTATCAATGGGAAAATATTTAAAATTCAAAAGAGTGTTATTTGTTTATGGTATGAAATGAAATTTTTTAAGGGATTCATAAAATATTTACGAATGTAAAATATATTTTTTCAATAATTTATATTTTTGATTTAAATTATTGAAGATGGAAAATATTAAATGAGAGGCCAGTGAACCAAGGGAAACATGCTCCATGTTGGTGATGAAAAAATATCATGTTATCTAAGGATGATGGAGGAAAATAATATTTGGGACAAATGTATGGGGAACATGTGTTATAGGAATATAGTAAATCTAAAAAAGAGGGAAATTATTGATGATATTATAAATATGAAAATAATAAGACATTGGTGTTTTTAGATATGCTATAAAGGGAAGAATATGTATTGAGTTCAGAAAAATGTTTTTACACATTCAAATAGTTACTTATAGATTATATATGATAATATTTGTAGGCCCAATGGTATGTAATAAAAGTTATAGATAAGTAATTTATTTATTTTATTTATTATTTTACTCATATTTCATGTAATAATTTTTTGAATAAAAAATTAGTGGCTCTGAAAATTTTTATTGTTTTAAAGAGAAGTACAAGAAAATAATGGTCATATTCTATAAAAGATGCCTCAATTAATAATAGTGTAAAATATAAAGAATGGATGATTAGATATTATCTTGAAAATCATAAGACACGTCATGAGTCTAATTCACCATATTCACCACATTAGATATGTGTTACTAAAAGAATAAATAAAATATTGGTATATCTTTCATGAAAAATATTTATGGAATATGATACATATTTTTATTTTTTTGATTCAAGCTATAAGAGCATATTTTTTTTAAAAAACTTTTGTTTCTATACGATGAACCTTGATATGAATCATTTAAAGATGTATTATAGTGATGCCCCATAATTAAAACACCTACTGGAGTTTTAATGTCTATTCATTATGAAAGTCAATGGTGAGAATCTTGGTAAGTCTGATATGAGAGGTATTGAAGGAATATTTCCTGTAAACCCACATAATAGTATAGGTTACAATTGTAATGATAAAGAAATATGAAATAATCTTAACTCAGTATAAGTGAATGTTCATGAAATTTATAATATCACATACTATAGAAAAAGTGGAAGAAAGGGAAGATGAGGTTGTTATTGTTGAAAAATGTGAAAAAATCACATAATGATAGTAAAAGTTTTGATATAGGATGAGATGAGTATTTAGAATCAACTATCTCATGTGATGAGGAAAATTACATTCATCTTATCATAGGTTGAGGAGGAATGTTTTAGTTTATTACATCATTAGAGATCAATGATAATGAGTTCAATCTAGAAGAACATCAATTCTAGTTTAACAAAATAATTTATACTTGCAAGTTAAACCAAAATATTTTGTTGAAGATTTGGAACATCAATAGTCGATTGATGCAATAAATTAAGTGATTTAAAATATTGAAAAGAATGGTGATTCATAAATTTTTCCCAAACTAAACTATAAAAATATTATTGGTATGAATTGGGTTAGCAGAATCAAGTTTACTAAACAAGGAGGCATATTAAAAAAACAATGCATGACTGGTTTATGAACTTTACACACAAATTAATGAAATTGACTTTGACGAGTCCTTTGATCTAGAATAAAGACTAGAAAATATAAAAATATTTCTTGTCATTGTTGAATAATGGAGATATAAAATATACCAAATGTATAGTAAGATAGATTTTTTTAATGGATATATCAATGAAGAATATTATTTTTTGTAGCCTTGTGGATTAACTCAAGAATAGATGAAATATAAAGGTGAATATTAGAGAAGGATTTGTATTGTTTTATGAAATTTTTTAGTTTTTAGTACTCTAAATTATATACTTTCTTAAATATATTAATCTTCAAGAAAAATAGAGAGTTGATAGTAAAATGAGACAAAATAAAATAAAGAGGTTTCCCCCATTATGATTTTATATATTGACGATATCATATTTATAGGGAGTTATTAATAAGAAAGTGAAAATTATTTTGTTGAAATGAATATGTTTTTTGAAATTTATGTTCTAGGAGATATGAAAAACATTCTAGGATAAAGAATCTCTCAAAATAAAAAAATATTATCCCAACACATAATATTTTTCCTTAGAAACTATTGAAAAATATTTCCATTTAATATTTAAAAACATATTCTACACACATATCATTGGTAACTATGTTTTGAAAATATGTTGAGGTAATGTGGTTGATTTTTAAGAGTTTAGAAAGCTATTATAAATATTATTATATCTAAATTCGTCAATACTAGATATTATGTATGATGTTACATTGTGTTCTTAGTTCCAAAGTCTTACAAAAGAATAAAAATTGTGGCTAGGAAGATAATTATCATATATATAAAATGAACAATTGATTTCAGAATAAAATATGACACCTCAAGAAGGATTGATATTTTTGTTTATAAAGATTTATATTTTGATGCTTTTGTTAGTTACAGATGCTCCACATATGGTGGAGGTTTATTTTAAGGATAATTATGTGTAAGTTATAATTTAAATAATTAAAATTAAATAAATCTTAGTATGGTTAAAGATGAGAATGTATTCTCCGCTCAAAGTGTAATAAAAATTATGTGGATTTAGAAACTATTTGAATATTTTTTCAAATATTTAAAGTTATCCGTTATCTTGGATTTTAATAATCAAAGTCCTATAAATCTCACTAAGAATCTATTTCAACATTCTACTACCAAACATATTGATATAAAATATCACTTCATCAAATGGTGTGTGGAACAAAATTAACTAGTGATGTAGTTAGTTAATAAAATATATCAAGCTACTGATATTTTTGAAAAAACGTTTTCAAACGAATCATTTCATGTGTGAAATTTATTAACATTTTGTTGAAGTGGTTGAATGAAGCATTCTTCTTGTAGGAAAAGTTAAAAGTAATAAAAAGTTTCTTAAGAGGTGTTAAATATGTTTTCTAAATCATTTCTTATAGACAACATGGTATTCTGGGTTAATGATTCTTGTTTCTTACAGTAGGTCTGCTCACATAAGCATCGTATTGCTAAATATATAACCCATTTCATGACTTAAAAAATTTATGATATTTATGTTACACTATTGAAAAATAAAATACATAATATGATCTTGTTGATCTTGGATGTACAGAAGTGTTTTTAGAAAAAAAACTGTTCAAATGAACGTTTTCCAAGAGTTGTTGTCTTTTTCATCAATGTTTAAAAACATTAA
Organism: Viscum album; assembly: GCA_963277665.1. NCBI lineage: Eukaryota > Viridiplantae > Streptophyta > Magnoliopsida > Santalales > Viscaceae > Viscum > Viscum album. The sequence continues at coordinate 2,108,642,335 of OY728119.1, read as the reverse complement.
TTTTTTATGTACATAAATACCTTAAATTGTTCATCATTTCAACAAATGCGATGATATGGAGATATGTGATCAGGTAGAAGAGGTTGGATTATCGATCCCATTAAATATAGGTTATCAGAATGTGTTTTTATATTGGATGATTATTTGATCATGAATCCATGTTCCATTATACATAGTGTTGGATTATAAAATTCAGTGATAATTTTTTGTCCTCTAGTTGTAAAAATTAGACTACTAAATGTTTACCATGATCTAAGAAGAAGTTGAAAGGGGGAGAATATCATTCACCTGTACAAATATCTTTCTAGGAATAGATTTGGAGTTTTTCAGATATATGATATAGGGCAAAGTCATCCACATTAGTTTTAAGAGCTGATTATTGTAATAGTAATTCCACTGTCATTATGTATAATAATTGGGCCCCTCTTACATCCCAGAAACCCAACCTTAATACGGTTTTTAGTTCACAGCCCTCTATGTACCACTATCTACTCCACATGACAACAATTGTTCATTCCAGTATGATTTTTCCTCACTCACACACATGCTAGGAAAATTCACCAAAGGTTACTCATCTTGATCACTACTATAGGACAAGAATGCTTAACTATGGAGTTATAATCAAGTATGCTCCTGAAAATAATGGTTCACCATGTTTACATGAGTTATAACATTTAGTTATTTACCACATTATCATTTTGGGGTGTTACATTCACCCCCCTCCCCACCCCAGAGCACAATGACCTTATTGTGGACCATACATATCAACCCAGGATGTTCCCACCAACATGCCCAAATGGGTCAAGAGACTAATGACTATCCCCACAAGACAACACTTTTTCTTTCTAGTGTGATTTTTCCTCACTCACACACACCCTGGGAAACATCCTAGAAGGTCAACCATCTTCATCACTACTCCAGGAAAAGAATTATTAATTATGGAGTTATAATTTGTTGGATCCAAAAATAAAGGTTAACTTTATTTTCATGAGTCATATAATAGATTCTTTTAAACCATTATCATTTTGGGGTGTTATATGATGTTATTAAAAGAATTGTTGTTGTGCTGGGTTTATTTCAAAATATTATAATATTTATTATTCTTTATTTCAAAGATTGTGACGTTTTTTATGATAGTTGAATGATTCATCAGATGAAGAACATAAAACTATGTCTCGTAATTTTAGTGGTTTATTCTTATTCGGAGAATTTTTTTTAATGTTTTCATGAATATGTATGATAACTTATATACTGCATCAATCAGTTGGACATGTAAAAATTCATAAATAGAAGTTGTTACAGGATGATTGGATGGAGGTCTCTGAGTCATCAAACATAAGGCTATTAGGATGGAGGTTATGGTCAATGTTATCAGATAGATGTTTCTATACAAAGAACATTGGTCATAGGTGGGAATGATAGGAAAGGGTCAAATATTTTTGATTTAAATTATTATACATTAAAAGTTACTTTAAAAATACATTATAAATATTCATACTAAGTTCGAGGAGCATTTGTTGGAGGTGTATCATATGGAAGTGTTTCTAAACAATTAATGGATAGATGAGTGCCATAAAGATAAACCGGTTTGAAGGATATTACAAAGCTTTTGTGAATATAAATAACATGAATAACCTAAAAATAATAATAACAGTTTGTTATCTTGCTAAGATAAGTATGTTTATAAAAGATACCTAACAGTTATGTTATGTATGTTTATAGAAGAATGTGGATTCTGAACAAATCCTTACGTTTTAATAATTTTGGGGAATAATTGAGAAGCATCCAGTGAATTACATATGAGTGGAGTAATTAGACTATTGATATTGGCTATATAGGAAATTATTTCATGTTTCATTTAACTTCTTCCATTGGATTCCCTAAATAAAGTGGATTGAATATTGTATTAATTATAAAATTTTCAAATGTATAGAAGAAAGGAGAAACACTGTGGAGTTAGAAAGTGGATAATATATATTTTTTGAAGAAAAAATGGATAGAAAATTACAAGAGAGAGACTTCCCATAATTTTTTATCATGTAGATGGTGTGTATAAATGACCAGTCGAGCATATATAAAATGATACAAGAAATAGTAATCTGTCATGAGGTATTATACAAAGGGCATGATGAGGTTATTAGATAAACATTGAGATAGTAGTTATTTTAGTATACATGGAGGAACTAGATGGAGTATAATGTATGAACTAATTAGACAGACATGTGATTGAATGAAGAAATTTCATTCATGATTCTTGAAAAGATATAGGAGAAGTAATTTATGAAATATAATGTGTTATGGAAGTATAGACAACACAATGAGAGAACATATATTCTTATTATTGAATGTTTCTTATAATTACAAAAATCATTATGACATTATTTATCTATGTGAGGTTCATATGTACTTCTATTTGAATATAGTCTAACAGAAGTGTACAGATATACCCTTGTTATTATAACCACATAAAAAGAACTATTTTCAAGAGGATTGGGTGGTATTGGATGATTTTAAATCCATTGGAAGGACTAGGTACTATTATTGAGTAGTGAAACTTTTACCTACTTTTTTCATGGAGTTCTCTTTCTGTTATAGTTTTTAATAAATACATATATCATTAATATAATGAGAATTTTGTTTTATAGAAATGAAAAAAAATTAAAATAAAAGATCATTGATTAACCCCCTCCCCCTCTCAGTTATTACATAGATCCTGAATGGTCCTTTCAACCAAACAGTGGCAAAATAAGTCATCTGCTATAGTGAGTTTGAGATTACCATACCAAGTCTAATTTTCTATGAATATTGTTCAAATGGGATTTTAATACAGTGTATAACTATTCAAATAAATATAAAATATTTACAAAATAGAGAAACATTCCAATGGATGGAATTTTCTTATATTTTCATTAAAAAAATTCTTATTTGACGAAGTTTTGAAAGGTTTTTTAAATAATTGTGATTCCCTTATAAATGATGACGATATGATTTTATTTAAATGTTTTTTTCTAACATAGATTAATGTATTTTATAGAATATACTTAACATTGAGTATAATGATGTTTGCAGAGTTGAAGTCGGTGTCGACTTTGTAAGAAAAATCGACAATGTTCTATAATATTGTAGAGGCATACATCAATGATTATTTGGGAGGGGGATTTGATATTTGAGTATCAGTTTAGTGTCAAAAAAAATTTTCTCTCAATTTATCCCAATTCAGAACCTATAAAAAAGGGTTTATATACAACATTTAATAACACTATTTATATGTGAAAAACGGTGAAGTTAAAAATTCTTCCGAGCATGATAAGATTCCAAAAAATAAAACACCAGGTATAAGTATTAGTTTGAATGAAAAATTCAAAGAGATAAGTGGTACTAGAAAGAGGTGTCGATCAGAGATTCCATTTATAGTAATTGGTCAATGAAACTAGTTAGTGGTTATACCAGATAGGGATTATGGAATTTTTTTGAGGAATATTATTTTTATTCATCACACAAAGAATAAATTAGAGGTGAAGCCTCATGGGAAACACTTTATGGAGTATACTAGATAAAGGAAGAAGGTATAATAGATAGAGATATCTGATGGAGAGACTAGATTGATATTTTCTAGATTAAATTTAGTGACCTGATATGAAAGGATTTCTATCTTATTTTTGATTAGTATAAAAAGAAGTAATTGTAACTAGGGGGTTAGTATAATTACATGTTATGATGTAAAATGAGTCTATCATGGGTTGGATTAGATTTTTTCTACTTCATATTATATTGAATTTCTATTGAAAAATGCTATTATCCCTAGAAAAGACATTTTCACACACACTGGGGTATCCTTGTAAATATTATTTCCTCTACATTATATTCCAAATATATAACACAATGTGTGGTTGAGTTTTATAAAGATAAAAAGGACAGAAAACACTATTAAGAAAACATGGTTAATTTCAATGAGAGAATTAAATGTTAAATATTTCAACTAATTCAACCCCTCCCCCCCTTCAATAGTTCTTATGATCCTATTTAACATCATATATATATATATGTGATTGGACTATTTAAATTTTTACTTCTATGTAGAGAGATTATATTGAAGAATGGTAGATTAATTTCTGGAAACTAGATTTTCCAAAAATGTATTAAAAAATTTTGGAATAGAGGATTCTATATTAGTGAAAAATTTAATGGAAACATATATGATATTTTCAATAGTGGTTGATTGAAAATTGGTTGGTGAAATAAAATATTACAAGATTATTTAAATCCTATTATTCTTGAAATCTCAAAAAAAATAACCTTTTATTTTATCTGAGTCATGCTATTAATTTCCCAGACTATCACATGAAAGGGAATATTGTTATAGTGAAATGAAAAAAATATGTTAATATTGTAATGTAATTTTAGCTGTTATTTTGCAACACTCTATTATAATTTATTAGGCTGTATAAATACTGATTGGATTGTCATTGTGAATTACTAAAATTTAAAATTAGGTGGTTATTTTAATCTTGTAGGTTCATAAATTTTATTTCTATTTATGAAAACATAATTCATCTAATTTATCATTTCATAGGATGAATATATTGTGGATACTCAATAATGTACTGAATTTATATAGATGATGAAAAAAATTGTATATGACAGAGTTGATGTAACTTATCATATCAAAATCAAGTGTTCTTATAGATTTTTTATCAATCATAAAAAAATATAATTCACCAATCAATTAAAAATTTCATCAAGATAAAATTTCATTTCATACGGGTTATCTTTGACCAATCCCCTTTGAAAATTAATTATTTGATAAAAAATAAAGATATTGATATCCTGATAAATCAACTTCCCATATATGATTTTTGAAGGAATGATTATGATCACAGAGTCTAGCTGTATCTATAAATAAAAGTATTTTAGACATGGTACCCCCAAAATCCCATTGTATTTTCAATGTAGAATGTTTTAGTTACTCTCTATAATAATACATTTGGATTTCTAGCCCTAATTATTTAACATTCAATTAAGTGTTAATTATTTTTGTTGAAAATGTGGGAGGATCTATCAAAAACTATCTATGAGAAGTTTTCTATGTTTTGAAGTAATGTATATAGGGAGTGTACATTCAAATTTAGAATAAGGGAGAGTCTTTGAATTATTAATCAGGATTAGATTATCTTTATGAGAGTTTATAGAGCCTATAAGTCAAATAAGTTCTTTTCATGAGAATCTTTTCATTTAACTCTTTTTCTCACAATGAGAGTGACTCAGGTGGACCTGGTGTTTATGTTTTTTCAATAACTAATAATCTATTTTGAGTAAATTGATTAATACATTGATTTTGGTTAGATTAATATGTTAGTGAATATTCCATGTAAAAACAATTTAATAATTTTTTTAGTAATCTATAATCATAAATGGCGTGTTGTCCGAGAAAATCCTTATAAAATGGTTTTTGGAATATGTTGTATCAAATATTTTTTGAAGGGTCTTCCAAGACATCAATTAAATTCTTATATGTAACATAATTTCATGGTAGGAGAGGCATATGATATATTCTTATGGAATTATAGAAAATTATTTCTTATATACAACCCTTTGAGTTTATCTAATTATATTTCATAAGGTCCATTTACTCTTTATGTAAGATTATGTTCAAAAATAAAATTTGAAATATCACATAAAATTAGAGAATATTTTTATATTTGTAACACTATGAATGAAAAATTTGAAGAATATAATTGTTAAAAAAATAAAATAGAAGAGAAATAATAATTGTGGGAGGGGAGTAGAGGGTAGAAGATTTAAGTGGGATAGAAGTGGTGGAATCTTAAGGACTCCCTCAAATAAATTAATATAATCTTGAGGTCAAGATATAATTCTGAATTATTTAATAATATCCTACTTCAAAAGAAATTGAAGTAATAAGATCATTCTCTTTATTCTCTACATTCCATGTGCGAGAGAACTATAATTGTTTTTTTTTAAATTACTCATAATATTTTAATATTGTATGCAATGTTCCGGTGGCTGGGGGAGGAACCCAGTATAGCTTTGACCACCAAAGTCTTGTTTGATTAAACTAATTTTTAAACTTTATAAATACCATAGAGAAATAACATATTAAATTATAATATATTCTTCTTAGATATAATTCCACTCTCCACATAATAATGAAAAATATGAAATGGTAGAATGATCGTACTCTCGAAAGATTCCACTATCTCACTTGATTATAGGAATGTAAGTCCCATTTTGGTTTAGTTTGACCCCATAATATTTGGGTTACCAATTCATCATGTGGTTCAAGAAACCCAATGTTAAAAATATATCTAGTTGAAGATCAAGGAATCTTGTTATTAAGATGATAGAAGCAAACAACACCCCAAAATATTGAGATGAGACTGACAACATGGTATATGAACTAACATGGAATATCCCAACTCTAGAATACCCGGATCCAATGCCTTGAAAGATGATGTGTAAATTTTTAACAAAACATGCACTGATATTTCACACATCATGTCCCATATAGAGGATCTATTGAGTTCAGGTTCTGGGAAACTAGCTACTTCTGACATGATTTTTCAGTTGAAAAATGTCACCTGAAAAATTTATTACAAAAAAGTAATATGATCATACGAATGCCCAGTAAGGGGTTTTAAAATTATATAATATAAAAAATATAACTTTTGAAATCATTCTTCAAAACTTTCCATAAATTGTTTTCTTAAGAACTATCATATCAAGTGAAACATATCATAACAATTGTCTAAGAAATAAAAGGGAACAATTAAAAACAAACTAACAGAATTACATGGAAAAAATATTCAATTATAGGAATTCTCAATTAGGGTAATAGGTATGGAAATTCTAAACATGTATGATCAATTAATATAAAATTATAAATTTAATAACTGAGAGTGATACATAATCAGAGTTTCATATAAGGGAAATAACTTCAATTTCATTCTTTGCTGCTGTGAAATATACACTAGCTAATAAATCACTGAGGGTAAAACAAACGTCATTCCATAACCATTTACTTCTTCTGATACTCATATATATTGTATCTTAACCATGTATATTATATTTGTCAAATATCCACTTGGTTAATTAATTATCATAAAAATAATTAGGGGACATATAATATCATACCATGTCAAGACCTCGTTTCAAGACTCTAAAATGAAAATGGCCTTATGCTACGACCTAATTGTCTCGTGAGAAATATCGATGCATCGAGGGGATTTCATTAACCGGCTCCCATCCTATTATACCGAGTCTACACATTCCTCATATGCCACACAGAGTTGTATATTCAGAATTTCCCATACCACTTTGAATATTTAATTTTCTCATTTCATAATATTCAATGTGTCCCTTACCAATTTAAATAATTTAACACTTAATCCATAAAAGGTCATAAGGATTTTAATTACATTCATTAGCTTTTACATATATATAGTGAATCTTGCATACATTTATTAAATAAAAAACTATCACCTACATGGTTATTTCATTAAATTGTGAGTAAGATAAGAAGATTGTGTCATATGTGATAATAACTAATGCACAAAATGAAATACATGCCTTATCACATAAAATTATAACCTTACATTCTAAAACCTTATTAATAAAATATATAATGGAATTTCAATATGATTTGGATTCATAATTAATTAAAAGATAGACCATGTACTTCATGTGGGGTATTAATATCATGATGCTCAAGCATTTATTACTGATATTAATTTTTATAACACATCACAAAGGTATACATAATTCAAAAAATTGAAACCATGAGGTTCAACTAAAACTAACACCATTTAAAATATATATATATATATATAAGTAATTCATAAAAATGAATACAAAAGTGGAAAACCCAAAATATTATACACATGTACTCTCCACAATCACTAAAAACATCATAAGTATAATATTCATAATATCCACAATTAGGGTTTCTGAAATTTTTTCATTCAAGATGGTGTTTATAAAGAGTAGTGTTTTAAACAAAAACAGATTTTTAAAACAGATTTTTTATTCTTTCTTAGTAGTCCTTGAAAAATTATATGTAAAATCGAGTATCAAATTAATTAGCATACACATATTTTCACATATCTAAATACAAATTATGTATTAAAGGGTTTAAACCAATAATTCATAAACACCTATATGACTTTGATATTTTAGTCAAATTAATTAAAAAAGTCCCTAGATTTTAATTCAGATTATAAAATTTAAAAGGATTATTTATTAGACAAATTAATAAAAATGTAAACCTCGATCACACATATAATTTATATGAATAATCGGGTATACCTAAGGGTCTTACACCAAAATCAATTGACACATACATGTTTCTAAAAATGTCAAAAAATCATTGAAGTCCAATGTTGAGAGACTCAAAATTGGTCCAGAAGGTGAGTTATACGAACTATATAATTATACATGCCCGTGTAGATATTATATATATATATATATATATATAATTACTTATGTTTGAAACAAAAATCTACTTCTTCCTTGAAACTCAATGTTTAGAGATCTTGTAAACGAACATAATAGAGGTTATTTTAAAACCATTTGGTTATATATATATATATAAATATATATAAGTACATAAATAATCGGATATATAAAGTATATATATATATACTGCATGAGTAAAGTAAACCTTCATGTTTAAAAATTACCTCATAACCCAAAATCTATAAGTCTTTGGACCGGGTATAAGGGGGTTTTCAACTAAACTGCAATGATATATACTTATGTATATAAGTGTGTATATATATATTTATTCATAAGCTGAATATATAAACTATACAAACATATTACTTCACAATGAAGACAAAATGTAATTGAACCCTTACATTTATAATACTACTAGAACTCGAAAACCAAAATGCCTAGGATTGGCATAGAAGAACATTTTAAATAAACCGCAAGGTTATAAATATACTTTTATGAGCATACTTATATATGTATATAATCTCAAAAAATAACATTACAAGATAATTTAACCCTTACCTTGGTTTGAGGAGGAGTGGGTTGGGGAATCCTTGAAGGAGGATTGCTGGGGATTGAGGAGAAAGAGGGATAACCAAGGGAATGGGTGCAACTGGGTTCTTTATAAACAATATTATGTATAAAAATATGATGAATAATTTAATTGTAATACAGAAAAAACGATCCCTATATAATTTATTAAGAGAATGGGGGAATGTTCTTATGGAAAACACATGAAAGGAAGGGGCCAGCGGGGTTACTGGTGTGGAAAAAGTAGAGAAAGGGAGATAAGGTTAATGTTCTCGAGAAGTCGGGAGAGGAAAAAGATGGTATAGGGGAGAAAAAACTAGGGAATGATTGGATGGTGCAGATTAAATGTGGAGATGATTGGATAGCCAAGAATGATGCGACGATTAAATGAAATGGATGGTCTCGATTAGATATGTGGTGTGATCAGATGGCTCTGGTTAACGCAGTGTTTTAAAAAGCCTTAGATGGTCTATATTAGATATGTGTCAGATCGGATGGCGCATAAAAAATGAGGGGGATTGTGTGGTTACTGAGGATTGAGTGCCAGACCAAAAAAGATAGCCCAAATTTCACACGATGAGATATGGTAGCTTGGATTCAATCTCGGATGAATTTTCACATCACACATCAAAAATGAGAGACCTGTGCGGCTTCATTATAAATGTGAGTCTCGGATCAACCGCTCAGAAATATCCTCCCTCCCCTCCCAACACCACCTTGTACTGGGTGCTGTGGGAAATCTCTTACACCCAGCCACACCTCAGTGCCGCCCCGCACAATAGTACCTATAGTTCCCTCGTGCACTCCTGTGTGCCCTTCTAGGTAACTATGCCCCCTGCTCAGGTCGGCCTGTTTTGAGGCTGAGGGATAAGCTCAACCACCTAGCACGTGCTACCTCCCATAGCCCGGCTAGAGGGATGACACCTAGTGGGAATATTTTTTTATAAACATACTACTCACAATACTAAATATAAAATCATCCAAAGAATAAAAAATTTCATTTTAACAATTAAGTGAATATATTACCTTTTATAAAACATGATTTGCACTTTAATCATTAAAATTTTAAGGTAAACTAATTAAATTATAATTTTCCTTATCTAGGAGTATTACTAAAAATATTTATAAACATGTTTCCAAAATCAGAGATAAAAATCATACATCCTTTTGAACACAAAGATATAACATAAAATTTTATATATCTATACAAAAACTATTATAGTATTATCAAAGGCCTTGTTTATGCATTCGGAATGAAAATATTTACATGATATTTGATATATTAGAAAGGTGTTTGAAATCCTCACCTCATTTTAAAATCACACTAAGAATAATTCTAAATATTAAACATTTTCCCTTTTAATGCTCATAGTAAGAGGTTATATTATATTTTTATAACTTAAATGTTTTGAAAAAATAAATTAAATATATTTTATGAAACCACCGAAAACACCAACGACTATAATTATAGCCATTAGAACTCAACAGTCACAAGCATGTCCAATGGACACCCAAGGGTAATAGTCGGGTAGATGCTTTATAAAACCAAACATTATGGTGTCCTAAACTAAATACAATTGTATAAGATGGTACTTTCTATTCCACTAATGCTCAGTATGGTTTTCATGATTCTGGTTGTGATGTTCTTCGTTCTGACTAACCCTAAAGATCTTCTTTATTTACTAGGTATCTATGTTGTGTTATGTGGTCTCCCTATGGATTTGATAGGGTATTTAGTATGTTTTTGGTTAGTATAATTTTCCTTTGACCTTGTTGTAATGATGATGTTTCAATGTTTTATTTAAATAAATTGTCAGGTATTTACCATGTATGTTTTGTTTGGATAATATTTAAATAATACCATAATATTACTATTAAATGATTGATTAGTTTTTGGGGCGTCACATTACATTTTATGTTTCATTAAAGAGTCTTTGATTTATGATGATATACTATATTTTGAGACTCCAAATAAACACATAAAATGGCTAAAAATTATTTTTATTCCATGAAATTCCATGGGCAAACCTAAATTAAAATTTTAATATGCATCCCGAAAATTATCCACTGAGTTGTACCCAACTTTATCCAAGGTAAGTCCCATGAGAGAATTCTATGTGATGGTATCACAATCACCTTTAGTAAACATGTGTACCATTGATTCCACATATCAATTAAAGATATAAAATGATGTGGGTAAGGTTTGTAACATTGTTTTAGAGCTTAAATTTAGAGGATATAGTATAAGAACACATCATTAAATAGTACATAATCATGAGTGTTTGGTAAAGAATTAATTTTCTTATATTTGTGGATATTTATAGTTTAAAATTTTAATAATTAGGTTTTCACCCTTATATAAATAAATATTACATCACAAAGTGGACACATTCACCTAATAACAATTATTCCAAAAAACAAATCTATTATTATATAACTATTTTTCATTTCCTGGCATAACACTCGAATTTTTATCATGACCTTAATCATGTCCCTCCTCATCCTTAAAACCATATAAAAAATATTTTAATATGTGGGAAGATAACAGAAATATTACTATCATAAATTAAAAGAAATAATAAAACTATATAGTTCATAAATAGTTATGAAAAAGTATTTCTTCCCCAAATTAAACATATGTCTCAAAATAGTCATTTTCTTACTCCTGAAATCACATTCTCTAAAAATATATTTTGATAAATCATCTCAAAATGAATCATAGATTCATTATTAAACTCAAAAAGGTTTCTTATAAATCATGAAAAAATTTAAAAATATACACTTTTCACATTTAATATGTCTTATATAACATTATTTAAAAAAATTCATTTCTTACCTTTTTGAAATCATAAGTGTAACTCCCCAAAATTCTAATAGAATAACATAATATTTGATAGCATATGTGACCCAAAAAACAAATATTATAATAACAAATAACACCCTAAGACTTGAAGATATATATATATTTAAATAAATTCAATATAATTAATATCTTGTGTTACAGACAACACTGAGTTTATCTTGTGTTATACGGATCATCGAGTATGACATGAATTACACGAAACATCGTGTTTAAAAATTTAAATTTTTTTAAAATATTATTATTTTATATATTGGTTTCCTTCTATTCATTAGAATAGAATGTATGAATATTATTAACTAACTTATGAAAATTATTTTTATCTATTAATTTAAAATGAAATGATAATCATTTAAAATAAAAATAAATGTTTTCTAAAAAACAATAATTTTTCTAAAGGAAGGTTTAGTCGAGCACTGCACACATAATTTATATAAATTTTTTAACATCACTTGAAAATTTATTTTGAAATATAAAATTAATTTTTTAAATCACAATAAAAAAATTATATTAGGGATAATTTTTCGTATTTATTTTGAAATGTTTTATGTCTTGATTAATTGTGAAAAATACAGAATTTTAATTGAAATCTGTATATTTATTTAAATAATAATTATTGTAAAATTATATTTTGAATTGGTTTTAAAGAAAAATTAGTTCGATTTTATATCAATTAATATAATTTAATCCATTGGAATCATTTTCAAATTTTTTTTTGGTATTAAAACTTTGTAAACATATGAATATTATCTCTTTTAAACCCCATATTCTCATCCCATCTATGGGATTAAATTAAAATTAAAATTTTAGAGTTATGGGAATCAACTTTTGTTAATGGATTCAATATTATTAATTAGAATTATTTATATTATCTAATAATTTGAAATTATTTTTTGTTCATATTAATTATTAAATATAATAAAAATTAATTACCGTGATTAAAGTTATAGGAATTATTTTTTCATGGTACATACGCTTATGTAAAAATAATTTTCAACAGAGAACAAATTATTATTTGGAATTTTTTACATATTAATATTCAGTTTTTAGAAATTATATAGTAATTATAATTTTATTTTAGGCTTAAATATTTAATTACCTAGTTCAAAATACTAAATACCATAGTGAAAACTAAAGTGGAAAAAAGGGAGAAAACATAAAGGTTATGGTTTTACCTATTTAAAACATCTGTTCTTTTGTGCAGTGGAGGTTTGTATCAAATTTAGCATCCCTACCCTAAATTATTTATCAATTTTGGCTCCAATTGAGGTGATTGTGACCTCCCATTATTGAATACATTAGGGCATTTACAAAAATTCCACTCCTCCCCAATTATAAAAGAAAACTCGCTCTTCTCAATAATTCACACATCTCAATCCCTAAATATTGACCAAAAACTCAATAAATAACTTCCCAAGTTACCTAATATCATCTTATAAGCCTTATTTGGGGCATAAATACATCCTAGGAAGGATTCTGGTGAAAACATAAGTAAGATACCTGAAAAAGAGGTAACATAATTCAATGAGTGATTTTATTTTATTTCATTATCCACCTCATTCAATTAGAATTAAAAAATTATGATATAATAAACATATTAAATTACATATAATAGATTATTTTTTCAATTTTTGGGGTATAACCTACAACTATCCCAACATCTATCAAATTTTTTATGAAATCATCATTCGTGTTTACGATAGACTGTCACTTCATGAACCGATGTCATTTATTTTTTCCTTACCAGCTATAAATATTGGGTATGATGGCAGAAATAAGGTGTGTATTTTATATATACAATATAAATTTACATATTTAGTCATTAGATTATATGTACTTATTTTACTTTCCATTCCAATGGAGATATGATAATGTCGTTCATGTGTACGGTGCACTATCTCTTAATTAAGTGTTGAGAATCATTTTTCACTAATGTTTTACATTGAAGATAATTAGGATTATTTTAAATATTATCTATGATATAAATGACATAATAATGATATTAACAACATATTTATAATTCTTAAAATATATTATATTATTTTCTTTATTACATTTTCACTCACTAAATGATGACAACATTATTCGTGTTTGTGTGGACTACCTCCTCTACGAAATAATGTGACTCTATTTTCATCACCACACCACATGGATGAAATATATAATTATATTTAAAGGAATAATATGAAATTTATTATATTATGATCAATATGGAATTAAAAAATATCACTTACCATCTTTCCATAATGATCGTTGTAAAATTGAAACGTTACTCATGCTTATGTTTGGTGTGTTGTCTCGATGATTGTAACATACATATTTTCTCAAAAACATATTTCATGATGGGTAATAAAAGTATACATTATTTTCTAGTATTATAATTATATCATGATTATTATTTTTTATAAATTAGAAATATATAATATGTTCAAGAACTGGGTCTTTCATGATGAAAAATGCATGAGAAAACAAGGCAATTAACCCTCAAAACAATGAAAATAATAAAATATTTTTAACAAAAATGTGGTAAGATGTTATAAAAGTATCATATATGATATTTAAAATATTAATATGGTTATGTTATAAGTTAATAACCTTTTTTAACCACTTCAAAGGATATTCATTCACATTCATCCAAAAGGATGTGTGAGGTTATGGATTTCGTTTCAATTTCATTTAATTGAGGAATATTGTAATTTAATGCACCAAATTTTATTTATATAGTGTATATAATTCCCCTATTAAATGTTATATTATTTTCATTTTATCATAAAAAATTAATTATCTCACCCATTGTGATTTTACATCAAATTTACAAATTGGTAATGAATTTTATAACTCAATTTCTTTTCATTGTGTTATATTACTTTTCTATTTTCCTTGATATTATAAGATTATGAGTTTAATCACATTTGATTATCTTATGTTTTATTTCCAAATATTTAATGGAAGATTATTTTTGATACACTTAATTGATTAATTTATTAATTATAACTTCAACTTTATAATCATTGTAAGGGTTTATTACCTAATCTCATTTTAATCGATATTATTTTTCTTGAATTTCAATTTAAAAAAATATTTGATAATTGTCTAAAAAATACTTTTAAGTTTCATATCTAATAGTTATTAAGGAAATTATCAAAAAATATTATTTCCACATTAATTTGTACTTACAATTTCTTATAAAATGTCATTATGAAAATGCTACTTTATTTTTCACTTCAGTCAGAAATATATTTTCTTCCAAAATCATGTTTTTGAAAATAATTTCAAAAATACTTTTATCCCATTTAATAATAACTTATTAAATACATTTTTATCCATTTTTAGTTTTTATGAAAAAAAATTATTCTTCATGTTGTTTTCAAAATAATGAATGTTTTTTTATTACCGAAAATGTGTAAGGAATATGTGTTTCATCATAGTCCTCATGTATCGAAGTTACTTTCATCAAGATCGCCCAGTGGTTTATAGAATCCTTTATTGGTTTCAAATTTTATTTTATAATAAAAGGATTTCAAAATTTGTTTATGTTTTAAAAATTGATTTTCAAAAGGAAAAGGATATTCTACCCAAGAATTGTTTTAATGAACTTTTATTGTATTTTTATTCATCAATGACAAAACCCCTTCATTTTACATATTTAAAACAAGGGATATGTTGTATTTGTACCATCCTAATTGTCCCTATATATGGTTTATTATTATTTTTAATAAGGATAATATTTATATTCACTTCCTTGATTAATTTTTTGGGCAATACCATTCCCTTCAAATGTCCACTTAACTCTGATTTGTGGACATTAAATTTCCCCTAAATATACATATTATTTATCAGGGATATGTTTACTACATTAACAATATATCACTATTAATATAGTTTTCAATAATTAAATTCCTTTGTTTATCTAGGAAATACTGATAAATATATATTCTTTACTCATTACGAATATTGGATGATAAGGAACACTGTTTATGAATTACATCTATTATTAGAAAAAATATGAATGATTTTGAAAATAAATACATATGTAGGGATAAATTATAGATACCCCCAAAAATCATAAGTAGTCTCATGGGAAGAATTAGCGGGTTATCTTTAGTAATGTGTGTTTTTACCCATCAATTGTAAAAATTCTTAAAGATAGATCTTGATGGTAGAGGTATCATATAACATGGAAACATGACGTCTAGTAATTATTCATTATATCCATTCAAAATTAATTTATAATTATCCATTATATTATCAAAATGATAAAATATATGGATACATTTCATTCTTATTTTATTGATTATATATAATGTGTTTTCAATAATTTACATTACCATATTGATTAGGCCTTATCCAGTAATGATAGTCATGTTATTGATTAAATGTAATGTGTTTTTAGTTATTTACCATTCTATATTTATTATTCTAATAATATTATTTAAATGGAAGGTTTCTTAAGTAATATTTTTTTCATGATAACCTTTATAATTAGGAAACCTCATGGAGAATTTGATCTCGCCCTTATTTTTTTATTTCCCCAGGAATCAATGATGTGAACTATGAAATATATTAAAAAATATTCTAGATGGAATAATGGTATTATAAAAAAAATGTGTTAATATATGTATTAATATATAATCATGTATTTATCTAGTTTACAAAGATAGCTAATCTTTTTGGCGTTTCTGGACAAGTGTCTCTGTATCTTATGCCAATCTATTAAAGCAAGAAACGACTCTACGATACTAATTTCGGTGTTGGTATACTTGGTATAATAGGATGTTTAGTATAAAACTAGGGAAAAAAATTAATTAAAACCTATATTAGGGAACATAAACATATGATATACTTTTAGGATAAGTATACAAGAATATTGTAATGTTTGGTAAGGATTTTATTATATGGTTTTTACTAGAAAATATACTCATGTTTGGATAATAAATGTAGGCGTGGTTCTGGAAAAGATGTATGTAGGGGTAATAAATCTAAAAAGTGAGAATTTGGATTCAACTAGCTGTAAATTGTTGCACAAAAATTGGCCTTATTGCACAATTGGTTTGATAATCGAAGGGGATATTCATAAGATAATTGATTTTTTCTATAGAAACCATTATGAAGGACATAAATATATATTGAAAATGAATTATCATAGTTAAAAATACTTTTTCATAGTTTTAAGAATGGTGTTTTGTGATTTGAACATCCAATAAATTATTATATGGTTTTCCAAATATAGTCATTATTGATCACACTACGCCTACAAGTTTTAGTAAATAGATGGAACCTAAAGGAAACATTTTAACATTTAATTTTAAGGAAAAGGTGCTGACTATGAGAAAGCAAATGGGATAATGTCTACAGTGAAATATATTTTTATTTTTCCCAATAATTTATCATGAAATATGATTAATAATATATACATATTCTTACTCTTGGAATCACCAATGAAGATAAGGATGGTTTTATATAAGATCTCAATTGATTGTGACCATAGAATAAATATTTCTTGATTTACATCATATAATAAATGTGGAATGAGATACCGAGAAAGTGTATCAATATAATAAGACAATTCTTTATGTGTTAAAAGTAATGTCATAAAAAAATAATTTATAATGAAAAATGAATTGTATGTGGGAAGGAAATAAATATAATCCAAGGGATCCATTTATAGTTCGTTGTCTTAAATGTGGGTAATCATGGAATTATTTTCTTCAATTCCATTTTCTAAAGGATAAACCCTAGGCCATGGAAGGAACTATGTAGAAATAAAACATATGAATTATTTATGTATTTCAGTTTGATAATTAAATTTTATAAGTGTTTTTTACTGATGGTATTTTGGTTATAAGAATCATGAAACATCTATGGATTGTGATGAATTTAGATGCAAATTTATATTCATTAACTTAAGTGTTATAGAAACCATAATGGTTATGATTTTGAGAATGATAATAAGTTAAAATTCATAAAAAAAACTTTTTAGGTTTTATGTTATGGGAGTCTAACAAGATTAAGGACATTTTTTAGAAATTTATGACATATTTATGTTTTAGTGGAAACGTTTTTTGAGGAATAATACCTTTACATTTTATAGGATTATGTTTAAAGGTATTGATAGCCTTTATACTTAATATGATCATTAATTAAATTATAATAATAGTAAAGTAAGATTATTGGAGTTTGTGTTAAAAATAATATTGAAAACCATAGTAAAAATGTTATTTAATGATTAGTTTTATTTAAAGTAGGTCCATAATAGTTTTGTAAATGATAATTTAATTTTATTAATATGGTTATATTAAAAGTACAACATGCATGTTGAGTGACACCCCATCAGATCGATCAATGTCATAGAGCTTGAACCCACAATCAAAGGATGATAAAGGATTAGTTCCTACTAGGGTTCTATGTGAAGTCCTGATTAATATGTCATCATGTTTAGCTAAATAATTTGATGAATAAATATTAACAAATAACTAGTGGTCTTGCAGTTGAGGATTAAATATTAGTTTTATTATATTTTATAACTTTTTCTAACAAAATTTTATTTGGAAAATAGTTATAGATATATGGAAATAATTACCACACATTTATGGATATTTTTATCCATTACAGGTGAATTTTAGTGCTTCGAAAAAATTTTTTTTTTTAGATACTCATTTCATAGAGTAAATGATGAATTAAAATTTGATCAAATCCCAACAAAAGAATGAAATTTTGATTATAAAATTAAAAAATATCATGTAAGTATATTTCCTTGTATTCATAAAGAGTAAAATAATTTCCTAACATTAAGAGAAGGATCCTAAAACAAAAATGTTACACTACTACATTATTATCTAATGAGTAATAGGGTCTTTTCAATCATCACATATTTTTTATCACTCACTTTCTTCAAAACAATTACCTCAATCACTCTATATAATTATTTTCTCATTTCTTCCATGTCTATATCTTTACATTCAACCAATGATCTCTTACATAGAAACATAATTATTTGTTATTTCATAAGTCCTTTGTATTTTAATTTCCCTCCTGTTAAGAGGATATTTTATTAACTCCATTTATGATGTTATTTCTCAATAGAATAATTTTCCAAAATCAAACCCTTTATTACTGTGGTCAAGTGTAAATTTGAAGGATATAGTTTTTTAAAGTTGTATAGAATGTAACGCTACCAAATTCTAATAGAATAACATTATATTCGATAGAGTATGTGACAGAAAACACCAATATTATAATAAAATATCAAATTAAAACACATTAAAGTATAATTAATTTTAAATTAATTTAATCACATTAATATATTTGGTTATAAGAAACACTAAATTTTTCTTTTATTCCCCGTAACATCGAGTATAGCTTGCATTACCCATCAAACCGAGTTAAATAAAATGTGAAATGTTATTAAATTATTATTATATTATATAATTGTTATAAGTTTGACATTGGAATGGAATGTATGAATAGTATTAGAAAAATAATTATAATTTTGTATATATATTAATGAAAAAATAAGAATCATTTAATAGAATATGTAATGGATTTTGAAAACTGTATTTTTTCTAAATGAAGGATTATTCACACATTCCACAAATAGTTTAAAATTAAATTTTTACACTTATAAAATTTATTTGAAAAAATAAACATTTTTTTTCAAATCAAAACATCAAAATTATATTTGATTGTTTTTTACTTTCTACAAAGGTTAATTTTTTTATGATTAGTGAAAAAACTACATTTTAATTGAAAACTACATTTTTGATTAAAAAATTAATAATATTAAATAATACACTGAATTGGATTTAATGTAAAATTATTTCAAATTTAACTCAATTAATAATAATTCAGTCATTCGAATTGTTTTCTTTTTGAGTTTTAATATAAATACTTTGTGAACTTTTGAACGTTTTCAACATAGAAGAACACTTTGTTGTCGCATCTGTGGGATTAATTTTAAATGAAAATTTCCCACTTTTGTTAATTAAATTTAGACAAATAGATTCCTTATTTGGAATAATAATAATTTATATTTTATAATGTGGATAAATTTACTTTTTCCCATAATACTTATTTAGGTCAAAAAAATAATTATCATCATTAAGGTTAAAAGCCGTATTTTTAATGTTACATGCGCTTGTTTTAAACATAATTTTCAACAAAAATAATATTTTTATTTGATAAATTTAATTTAATTTTTATAATTAATATCTATAAATTCTATATTAATCCTCATTTTACATTATGACTAAATTTTTAATTTCCTATGTTAAAAAACTAATTATCGCGGTGGAATCTAATTAGTAAAAATGAGTAAACATAAATAATAGGGAACGACATGTTTATGACATATGTTATTTTGTATTTTGGAGGATTCTATCTACCATATCATCCCTAGATCCATTATTTATCAATTTTTCAGACACATGAGGTGAGAGTGGCCTCCCATTATTTAATAATTTTGGGTATTTACAAAAATGACACTCATACTTAATTATAAATGTCAAATCTCTCTACAAACTTCTTTACACCTCTCTATTTGGCTCAAACAACCCCTACCAAAATTAATTCCAAATATACCTTATTTTATCATATAAGCCTTATATTGTGATGAAAATAATTAAATGAAGGATTTTATTGAAAACCTAATGAGGATGCCCTGAAAAAGAGGTATCATTGTTCAACAAGTGCTTTTGATTAATTTCTTCTTCCACCTAGTTAAATTATTATTAAACCGTGATGATATAATAAAATTAGTATCTTACATATTTTAAGATGTTAGTAAGTTAAGTTAATTACCTAAAAATACCAAATACCGTCAAATGGGTTACAAAATCACAATTCATGCATATAGTAGACTTCGACCGTACGAACTGATATTATTTGTTTCTGCATTACCACCTTTCACGGTTCAGTATGATGGTGGATAAAAATTATATATATTATATTAATAACATAATTGTACATAATTATTAATTATATCATATATTCCTTTTTAATTTCAATTCCTTATGGTATATGAAAACATCCCTTATGCTTATGGCAGACTATGGTCTCCTGAAGTGATGTGATTTATTTTTTACTAACATTTTATATGGAAGGTAACATGGATAAAGTTAATGAATATATGTTATATTAATGAAATAATTATTATATTCATGAAATATTTATCTTTTTTAAAATATAATATATCATTTCATTTCTTACCTTTCAGTCATTGAAAAATGATAACATCATTCATGTATGTGTGGACTATTGCCTTCACAAAATGATGTGACTATCTTTTGATCACCAAACCACATTGATTATATATATAATTTTTTTATTGAAATAATATGGTATTTTTGTTATTATAAAATTTTTTAAATATAAAATATTATTTACCTTCAATCCATTATGATTGTTACAAAATGGAATAGTTACTCATGCGTACATATGGCCTACTATCTTCATGATCGTAATGTACTCCATTTTTCAATTCCATCTTCCATAATTATTATTATAAGTATAAATTATGTTTTAATATGATAATAATTTCATTATTATGTTTATAGATATTATATAACTATATAATATTCATAAAAAAAATATTTCATGGTCAAACTTGCATGAGAAAAAAAGGAAATTAACACATAAAATAGTGAAAATAATGATATATTATTAACATATTGGAGATATTATGTTATAAAAGGATCATATGTGGTATTTAATATATTAATATTGCTTTTTTATAGGTTAATAACTTGTTTGAATCCACTTTATAGGAGGTCAATTCAAGTTCAACCAAAATGAATCATGAGGTAAGAGATTTTTTCTCAATTTCATGTCATTGTGAAATATTGTAATGGTATGGGGCTAATTTATTTTATATGGTGAAAATAAAACCCCTATGACATTTTCTATTATGCTTCACTTATAATTAATATTATTTTCATATTAAATTTTAATTATTCCATAAAAGGGTATTTGAATTGTAAATTATAAAGCAGTAAAGAATATCATAACTCAATTTCTTTTCAAATGGTTTATATTACTTCTTAATTGTCATTTATTTTTTAATATTTTTTGTATAACTACTTTTGAATATATTATGTTTAATTTCAACTTATTTTATGTGGTTTTTTAGTTGATAGACATAATTTATTTATTGATTAATTCTCACTTCAATGTTATAGTCATTATAAGGGTTTATTTCAGAATATCATTCTAATCAAGATATCTTATTATTGAATTTATATTGAATGAAATTATTTGAAAATTATATAATAAACCCATTAAATTTTCTTATCATCTATTTATTCATTATATTCTCATTTAATAGTACCATTATTCCACTATTTATTAATTAATGTTTTTTAGAAAATCCATTCATGAAAATTCGACATCAATTATCTCTTCTGTCCAAAATATATTTTCATCCAAGATAATGATTTCTAAAAAAAAATTCAACCCTTTTAAAAATGATTTATTAGATATGTTATTACCCATTTTGATTTTTAGAAAAAATATTGAATTTAATCATCAGGTTTTTTTCCAAATAATAACCTTTTAAATTTTATTGAAGATATGAATTAAATATTTTTTTGAACATACATGTCCTATATTGAATTTCCTACCATCTTGAACAATAAAGGTATTAAAGAATCCTTTATAAGTTTCAAGTTTATTTTCAAGGATAATTATTTAAAAAATAAGTGTTTTCAAAAATGATTTTTAAAATTAATAGGATGTTTTCCTTTAGATTGTTTTTGAAGACATTTTATGGTATTTATATTCAGCAATGGCCACAATCCATCATTTTACATATAATTCACTAGGGATATGTTATATTGATAGAGCCTTTATTATCCCTATGGATGGTTTAGTATTATTTTAGTCATGTATAATATTAAAATTCACTTCACAAATTGATGTTTGTGGTCAGTAACAGTCCCTTGAATTGTTCAATTTCATGTGATTATTTAACATTAAATTTCCACTAAATATATATATATATATATATATATATATTATTTATTAGTTATATTTTAATTTCATAAAGAATATAACATTTCTAAATACAATTTATATATTGAAATTCATTTTTAACTAGGAAATATTGATATATAAATATTCTTTACTCAATACATATATTTTATGATATGGAACATTGTTTATGAATTAAATCAATTATTAAATATATAAGTAAATAATTCTAATGAGATACAAGGGTGGTTCCTAATTATAGATATCCCCTTGATGCATCAGTAGTATCATTTGATGAGTCAATTTTATTTCCTTAGTTAAATGGGTTTCAACCCATTGGTGTTAAACTATATTCATGGAAGATCGTGATTAAAGAGGTATCATGTGCCTAGGAAACCAGAAATATAATTATAAATAATTTCCATTATTTGGAATTCAGTTATTATTATCAATGTGGTTTCAAAATGATATCACCTATGAATGAATTTAATTGTAATTTTATTTATAAAATGAAATGTGTTTTATGTTATTTACATTTTCATGCTGAATATTCCTTATACAATTATGATAGTCATGTAATTCAATAAATGGAATGTTATTTTATGTATTTATATTTATATATTGATTATTATAGAAAATTTAATTAAATGGAATGTGTGCTCAGTTACTTACCATTACATGTTTATTGTGATCATTTATTAATGATTGCTTATTATGTACTTAATCCTTATTTTGCATTTTTCTCACACTTATTATTTTTTACTTTCCTAGGAACCCATAAAGTGTAATATGAACGATATACATGAATATGGTAAGGGGAAAAAATATTATAAAGAGAAAAATTATATTTTTTACTTTTTGAATTCAAATATAATAATTTAGGTATCTAGTTTACCAATACATTTAATGTATTCGGTACATTAAAATGAGATTATGTGTATCTTATTAAAATATACTAATTTAGGCCCTAGCATTGGGTAACTGGAGTCGGTGTCTCTATAATATGATATTCATAAAAGCCCATAGAAATCATATTTAAATCATATGGGTAAATTAAGGTGTCATTTTCCGTCCACTATTGTAAACCGTCACAATTAAAAATGGTATAACCTTCACGGTTACAAATAGATTATCCTCCATGGTCCACATCCAATATTAATTTTTTCCTATTCATTTGAGGGTTATCATGGACCTACCCATCTATTTTTTTTATTATAGCCACTGGTGTATTATTTATAATGAAACCTCAAACCATAATTAACAATTCCCAATAAAAATAAAAAAATCATAACATATAAAATTATAATTTTTCATCATTACACTCATAAAAATATTTTTTCACCCATAAGAAATCATTTTCAGATAATAAAATTACATTTCCATTTAAAACCCTTTCAAAAAAATACTCCTAAAAATAGAAAATATTGTTTTTATTTAATGAAAATATTAAATATTTTAAGGTAATATAAACATAAAATAATTTTTATGGTGGTGGTAAAAACTGCTGGCACTCAATATGTTATAATAAATCATTCCTTTTTATCTATTTTCAAAAACATTATTTATAAAATATTAAAAAATATTACTTTTAAAATCCACCGAAATAATGTCAAAATTGACCTAAAATATCCTATAAAATTCTTTAATTCCCATATAAGTACATCCATAAAATAATTTTAAGAATATTTTAATGGAAGAGAAATATTTATAAAATAAATCTTCAAATCATTTAAAATTTGGTATTTAAAGTAAAGTTTCCCTTACCATGAGTTTTAATCATCGTGTACCTTATTTATCATCATAAGTAATAAAAATATGTAAATTATATAATTTCTTAATAACCCTCCTCATGTTTATTATTCTTTTTTGGAAATTTCAAAATCAATTACTAAATAAATTATCTTCATTTCATACATTTTGATGATATTCGACTCATATGTCCAAATTGACATCTGTAATAATTGGATGGTAAAAGAGTTGATTATTACATCATATCTAGAGTAATAATCATAAAATATTAATAATTTTAATAAATAAATTATACTTGAATACTAACAATGAATTATGTTTATGAAAAATGAAATATGTTATAATCCTGGAGATGGTAGGTCGTACGTAGGCATTATTAACGTTTAGTTTTTTCAAGGATCATGAAAGAAATAAGGCAGAGTGTTATTTTAAATTTGAATAAATTATATTATAACATAAATATCATGTAATGTTTTAAAAAACACATATATATATAATCCATATTATGTGGTGATGAAAAACGAATCACATCGCTTCGTGATGGTCATGGTCCACGTCTATGTATGAATGATGATATCATTTTTCAATGAATGGAATGGAATTAAAAGAAATTATATTATATTTTATCAATATAGAATAATAAATATACCATGAATATAATATATATATACATTAAATCCATCATCACATCATGTTTTAAGAGGCGGTGATGGAAAATTATTACATCGGATTGTGAGGATGCAGTTTGTCGTACACACAAAAAATGACTTTGTTTTCCATTTGATGAAAGAAGGATATATAAATTAGTAAACATATGGACTTTAACATCGTTGAAAATGGACATTAATAGGGGTAAAAGGGATGTTAATTTCAATGATGATAAAGGGTTTCCTTTATCCGTGCTAAAAAAGCACTGATAAAGGACCCCCTTTATCAGTGCTTTTTTAGCTTTGATTAATGTCTCCTTAATCAGTGCTACTTTAGCACTGATAAATTGCTACCCACCTGCAAGTTTTTTGTTTATATAACAACACAACTAGTATAACCTACAATCAAACTTACACACCAAACATATCACACCCAAACTCATTCCTAATATACACATTTAATTGACTTCATGAATATAAATATTTCCACCCATGGTATATAAAAAACACTATAAATAACATTTCAAATTTTTTTTTTAAATAATTATATTTACAAATGTCCAACAAACATTCTAAAAAATTCATATTTTCATCTTTTGACTCCAGTGATCCCCTCTCAAAAATCACCTATTGTGGTATCTGTTGCCGAACAAATCATCTCAACCTGAAAAAAATATTACACCTATATAAGAAAAGAAATATTATGTTAGTAAAACTATAAATAAATAAAATATACAATAATATGAAACAACACATTAATGAAATTAAATCTCTAATTAAAATGACACATTTACTTAAACTGGTCACACCATTTTTCCAATTGATGTGGGGTTGAATAATATATGTTATAAATGATTTATGGGACATTTTCCTATAATATCAATACAATCCAAATTTATTTTCTGGGTTTCTAGTATGTTACTCATTATTTTATAAAATTAATGTCAATTTTAAATAACAAAACATTTGGAGTTATATCGGCCACAAAATTCATCATATTGAGGTGAGAATTATTCTTCCCTATAAAAATTAAATATGGATCATTTTCATAATGAACCAAAATAATCCTATTGTGTTTTCTTTTTTTCTATAGGTCAGTTCTACTTTTTACAAAAATGTCATTTCAAACTGGAAATGCACATTTTGAGTCATACTGGTCGCATCGTGCATTGTTTTCACATGATACTACATCATACGCTTAAAAAATGACTTATGAATCATTTATTGAAATATAAAGATAATCGGAGAGTGTTTTCTTGGTTTTTAGTGAGTGTGAAATTTGAACTAAAATGTTGGTTTTAATCTTATAACAGACACTTTTATTCTTATCGTCCACACAATGTATCATATTGAGGTATAGCTAATCCGTACACATAAACAATGACTCCTGTATTGTTTTCCTAATGTATAAAAATAATTTTAATGTGTTTTCACAGTTTTCAATATGTCACTTGTTATTTTTACTTAAATTAATGTCAATTTTAAACAAAAAGACACTTTGAGTTGTACTAGCCACACTGCACATCGTATTGAGGCGTGTCTAATCCCTACATGTCAAAAATGACTAATAAATCATTGTCCTAAAATATCAAAAAACTCTCTAAATGTGTTCTCTCAGTTTTCATTATGTCACTTGTTTTTTTTACTTAAATTAATGTCAATCTTAAATGAAAATAGACACTTTGAGTGATACCGGTCACATCGTGTGTCATATTGAGGTATGGTTGAGTCCTACACATCAAAAATGACTAATGGATAATTTTCCTAAAGTATCAAAACAATCAAAACGTGTTCGCTCATTTTTCAGTATGTCACTCGTGGTCTCTACATAAAATAATGTAAATTTTAAATTAAAAGAGACACTTTGTGTTTTTCAGGCCACACCATGTAATGTATTGATGTGTGTCTGATCCCTACAAATAAAAAATGACTAATATATCATTTTTCTAAAATATAAAAACAATCTAAATGTGTTTTCTTAGTTTTCATTATGTCACATGTTCTTTTTTACTCAAATTAATGATAATTTTAAATAAAAAGAGACACTTTGTGTGATACCATGCACACCGTGTATTAGACTGAGATGTGGTTGATTTAAAAAAATCACTAAGGACTCATGTATCATTTTTTGAAGTGTGAAAACAATACAAATGTATTTTACTAGTTTTCAGTATGTCACTTGTTGTTTTTACTTGATTTAATGTCAATTTTAAATAAAAATAGACACATTGAGTTTTAATGGTCACATCGTGTGTCGTATTGAGGCGTGGATGATTTATATATGTCACAAATGACTCATGGATTGTGTTCCTAAAGTATTAGAACAATCTGATTGAGTTTTCTTAGTTTTCAGTATGCCACTTCTTCTTTCTACAGAATATAATGTAAATTTTAAATAAAAATATACACTTTGAGTCATACCGACCACACAGTGTGTCCAAATGTAGTATATCTGATTCCTACATGTCAAAAATTAATTATAGATCATTTTTATAGAGTATAAAAACAATAAAAATGTTTTTTCATGCTTCTCAGTATGTCACATGTTGTTTTTACTTATATTGATGTCAATTTTAAATAAAAAGATACACTTTGTGTTATACCGATCACATTGTGCGTTGTATTGAGGTGTGGCTAATTCTATATGTCAAATAGGACATATAGATTTTTTTCCAAGAGTGTAAAAACAATCTGAATATTTTTTCTCTATTTTAAGTATGTCAGTTCTATTTTTTTACTAAAATGTAAATTCACACTAAAAACCCACATTTTAAGTCATAACCTAAGGATATGAAACATAATAAAGGGTGATAATAGATGTTTAATAAGTGTAAACAAGGGAGAAATAAATGATCATATAAGGATAAAATGAGAATCAATATGTTAGAAGTTGATATTAAAATTAGAAATTCATACCCTGAATGTGGAAGTCACATCTTCATGCTATTTGATTACATTATTTATTCATGTATGGTACTCATTCGTCTTTGAGCATATCTATATCATCTGGTGAATATGATTTTTTTTAAAATTGTGGAAATACTGGAAAATTATCAATACAAAGAGGATTATTGAATATTTTAAATTAAATATTAATTATCTTTGAAAATAGCTCTTTAGGGATTCTAGTTTGTTCATGGAATACGATCTCTTCCTTAAATTTACAAACATAATAACCACAATATTTTCAGTTGATTTCTTTTATACACTTTATTAACATTTAATAGAATAATTAATTTGTTTTTATATGTGTTAGGGTGGTGGAATATTACTATATATACCCTGGTACTGATCAAGTTGTAGTACTTGTCTTCATCCTTGTCCTTATCCCCTAGCCTGATTCCTTTTTTCAGATGATAGTAATGCCCTGTCCTATCATAAATAATCATCCTCAAAAGATAATATAACTTGTATAACTTGATACTTAGTTCTAAAATATTGGATGTAGTGTATTAAAATTTGAAAAACTCTATCATGTGTGGAATGTTTTTGGATATCCATGTACTGAATCCATGAAATAAATCATTGGAGTATTCAAATTTATCCCAATGAGCATCAAATGCTGCCTGAAAACAAAAAAAATATATGCAATGAAATGAATGAAAATATATTTGACGTGATTAAATTATAGAGTCTTAAACCTAAATTGTTGGTATTAAATAGTGTCTATCATCTTAAATTTTTCTTTCAAATGATTTTATTAGACCTACCCCTATTTCTACCTTTTTTGGTATCTATTTCTTTTTATATTATGGAGGTGATGTGGGGACTAATGAGTGAAAAAAATTCATGGGAAAATCCCTTAAATTGTTCTTCATATATACACATCCCAAAATTATGAAATGTATTTAGTCATAATTAACATAGTATATCAACTTTAGGAAAATGAAATCATGAGAATATATCTCATATATACATTTACAACTATGATTCCTAGCTAGTCATAGTTAAGGATTTTTGTTCCACCTTAAACACCAATGAAGACATTATATTTCTCTCTATTGATATTTTCATCAAAATAATCTATGTGACTGTGACTATCTTGTACCTTTGTATCCACATGAGCATTGAATGCTAGTAAAGGTAGATATAGAATTTGTGGGGTAGTTGTGCTTTTGATAGATATTTTTGATCAGTTGGTTGATCCATTAGATGGTATTGATACAATATTCTATTTTATCCATGTCTCTTTGTCTGTCTATAATAAAATTCATCAGATCAGTCCTTTTTCATTAATTGTAAAAGTTTTAGCTCAAAAAGTGAATTCAAAATAAATACCTCCATATCACCATAATTTATTACAAGATGTGATGGTTATGAGATGAATGTTCCAACATCTTTTTCAACCATATTAATATCATCCTCTTTAATTGGAATAGGTAGCTCTATGCTCGTATCATGGTATAAGGTGATTGACACTCACACATGACCTATTGGAAGAGGTATGTTGTGTAGCATGTCCTTATGAATATTTATCACTATATACCTCGCTACATGGTGATGAGTTAGTGTTGATAGATATAAATCACTATCATTATCACCCTATATAATATAAGTACAAGAAAGTAATATGTGTCTTTCTAATTCAAATTTCACAGAAACATTTATTTGAACATTGGTTACCTCTTTTAAGACATCTCTTTGAGGGTAAAGGAAAGCCCTGTAACTAGAGGGGGATGGGGTAAGATCTTCATGTAGTGTCTATTCTTGAGTTTCATCTTATCTTTTCATATCCCTCATTAATGTGTCAATAATCTCTAAATTACATTTTAATTTTCCTTCAAGGGTATATATTATGTATTTCATCTATATTATTAATTTTGTTTGATCATCCTCTTGTTTTTTATCTCAAAATATGTTTGGGGTGTTACCCCAAAACCAGAACCTCTGATGCAGACATACTATTCCTACCACTTCATGGCACTACTAGTATGTGTTCATCATGAATAGGTGTTATTGATTCCTTTGGATATGTTGGATAGAAAATATAGGAAAATAAGTGATCAATATTATGTAATAGCGATTGAAAAAAAAATTTATTATGTGATACTGACATATGATTCGATTTTTTTTTTGGGTTTTTATCTATTTGTATCCTTTATTTATTTACACATGCCTCCTTCTATAGAACATGGCGTGGGATGGAAGTGTCTTTGGATTTTGATTCATCAATCTGCATATAAATAGAGGAATACAATTATTGTTTTATTTTTTGTCACATAAATGTATTATACACGAATTGATATACTTACCAATTAATTTCAAGTGAAGCGTATGCCATCCTTGTTTTACGGTAGGGGTACACTAATTTTTAAACTCATTCCTTATTCCCAACACTAAGTTGTTGTTTCATAAATAAAAAATTATCAATCAAGTTTATGAATACAGGTATCATCAAACAATATATTTCTAGCCACAAAGTACTTGAAAAGACGTATCTCAACAATGTCTATTAAACACATTCCAATCATCTTAGGTTATGAAGTGTGCATAGATAACTTGTGTTCATGGGTTTATTTCTCCTTCAGCGTCTTTAAGATAATTGTTTGTTAGTATTGGGTGAAATCATTTATGAATACTTCCAGCAAGAATTAATACACACTTTTTTATAGGATTCATCTACTATAAATACACTCTATAATGTATGATGAATAGTAAGTCAATGTTTTTTTATTTTATTTTTTAGTAAAATAATGAAATGATATCATAATGTTGTTGTGATATCTTCCCACATAAGTTTCTTCAGCACGAGCACAACATGGTCCATGAATCTACGTCAATTCACAGACACTACCAATTAAAAATTCCAATATAACTTCTTAACATGGCCTTGTTGGTGTTAACATGCTGACCACTTGCATTACAACCCACCTCGAATTTTGTTATTTTGACTTTAACCTCAATTATTATTTCTAACTCTGTCAAACTATGGTGGTCCTATATTTATGCGCCATTGGTCCATCGTCACCTGGAATTTCCCCCAAAATCAGCATAGTTAGTATGTTCCTTTGGAACGGTATCATCTGTATATGCATATTGTTATGGTACCAATTTACTAACAGTAGATACATGTAGAGTAACCTATTTTTACTTAGAAATTAGAGCATCATCATGTGAATAAGGTTGTTCCTCTACACTCCGAGTAGCATCAGGTTGAGAGACCTATTGTTCCTCATGATTGGGAGCACTGGCATGTGTGGAAGTCATTATCAGCATAATTGGTTTAACATTTAATGTATAGTATAAAAATGCATCTAAAAATAGATAATAACATGAGGTAACATGATGTGTATTAAAAATAAATGTGACATGATTATTGAACTCTCTTTTTATTTTTTAATGGATGAAGGGATTTGACCCCTCTATTGACGATCCAAATACCCTTATTGTAGTATCTTATGACATACAAAAATTCATCTACATTATGACCATTCTGAAATTATTGTGATGCTCCAACAAAAGGGTCAACCTTGATTAAATTTTCATATGAACCTTCATTTGTTTTGGTCGATAACAGAATAATTTTCCACTTTCGGTTTGCAGGATCTATAACATAAAATACCAGAATTTCTTGGGATGCCATTATAAATGGTTTGTCTTTCTACCATTCCTTAAATCAGATTTCAAAAATCTAAATTCATATATTTTAAGGGAACTCCAATTATCATCCCAATTTCATTGAAAAATTAGCACTTTAATGGCTATCTAATTCAACTCACATATATGGTTGATGAGGCCAAATTATGACATATTCACATAAATTGTATTTTTTTTCCATAATACCAGAAACATGATTCCATTCATCCAAAAGTGTAACTCTTCTATTTTTCATGGTACTATCATCATTATTCTCATTTTTATAGAACATAAAACCATTATTTACAAAACCAATGTAATATAATATATACACACTTGGTCCTTCGGTTATCCATCAATGTCATTTTTAAATTGAATCTGGATTTTGATCTAAATCATTAAAATTATTTTCCTGAAACCATTATATAATCTATTTATTATGTGTATTTGATATCCATAATTCATCCCATGATGGATTTAAATGCATAATAATTTCATTATGGGTTTCAACTTATGGGGAAACCACCAAACTATTATACCAATCATAAGGTTGGGACTGCTCCTGATCTGTAATATTGATTGTAAAAACATATCCTCTAGAAATTCCTTCACCTACAAGTTGCCCAGTGTGATGAAATTTCAGAAGACCAATGATTTCCAAACTATATAGGTATTCAGTACAGAATTCAACAGTTTCCTCCACAATATATCACTGCACAATACAACCCTATGACCGACTTCAAATTTTTACATACCCTTTCAAAATCATCATATAAAATTTAATGGGATACATCCATCTATAGTGTATAGGACACCATAGTTGAATCTCTCTCACCAAGTGAACCATCCTTTCAAATAATGTTGGTCGAAAGAATATTT
This sequence comes from Viscum album, assembly GCA_963277665.1. Classification (NCBI taxonomy): domain Eukaryota; kingdom Viridiplantae; phylum Streptophyta; class Magnoliopsida; order Santalales; family Viscaceae; genus Viscum; species Viscum album. The sequence goes on along the minus strand of OY728119.1, from coordinate 2,108,609,623 downwards.
CCAATTCACATAATATTACAGCAATTTCTCATTCTTTATTGGGAAATTTATTCGGTTCTATAACGTTTCTTTATATAGCTTTTACGAAGAAACAGAGTTTAGTTAATGTATGATTGGGATTCTTGGAAAAAATTCAAAGTAATTCTAAAGGCATTGTATCTTACATAAAAAAATTATAGTCCTGTGATTTCAGAACCTTTAACATCAAATCATTCATTGACATGACGTTCTTGATATTCATTGAATACCCCTATGGAAACTTTATTTCACCAAATATTATTCAAAACTAATATATCTCATTCCTGAAAAAATTGTATGTAGCTGTAGGAAGAGAAGATCATTTTCCACCCTTTATTGGCACCAACTCTTATTGTATTCCCATGTAAACCATGTCCCACCTAGCCTTAATGTCATCTTTTATTTTGACAGGTTCATTTTGAAAAGTGTCGATGACATTATCCCAAATATTTTTTTTCAACATGAAAATTTTCAATAAAGTTTCTAACATACATACAATTTTAGTATAGTAATTAAAAAAACTGATCTATTTTTCCAACTGGTTTTTGTAAGGTTTTTGAAAAGTATTTTCCAAAATCAGTGTCCATATATTTTACTCTCTCAAAATGTTTATCACCTATTAGTGGAGACATTGTGGTACATTCTTATCTACTTCCATCAAATGATGTTTTCAAAGATCTGTACATATGTCAGCAGAGTAGAAATATGTAATGTCCAAGAAACACAGTTTTAGATGAATGTTTCAACCTAATTGACTGTGTACCCAGTTTGCAGACAGGACACCGTGTATTTCTTTTAAGGCAATATCCTGAAAAATTTCCACAAGATGGAAGGTCATTTATCGTCCCATATAACATGGCTCCCAATATTAAATCTTATTTTCTGTAATAATCAAACAATGTAACACCAAAATCCCACAATAATTTCAAATCCTAGATTAATATATCCAAATAAACATCAAAAGAATTACCCAGTTGTGTTTGTACTGATATAAGCATAAATAGCATGATGTGTTTTTGATTCATGCATAACCATGGTGGGAAAGTTATAATTTTACAATATAACTGGCCATATATTGTGAGTGCTTCTTCGAAAACCAAAAGGATTCACTCTATCTGTAGATAATTCAAAACAAAGGATTCTAAACTCATTTCAAAAATCAACATACTCATGATTTATTACCTTCTACTAAGGAGAGTATGTCAGATGACATAGTTTCAAATCTTTATTTCTTTTTCTACGTGCCACGTCAATTTCCCTCCAGTCTCATCAATTTTATATAGGCTCCTAGACCTTGTAACGATTAAAAAGTACCATACAACATTCATATGACCAAATTCATCATTTCTTGTATCAAGAAGAACTACACATTAGGAATTCTACAAGTGATTTTTGGTACTTTAGAAACAGCGTACTATAATTCAGGAAGGCGAGTATTCTTTTAGAGATCATACCTTTCGAGTGTAGCTTTCGTTTGGCATTGCATATTCAGATCAGGATCCCATTATCATCTGGGAGAATGTCAATAAAGTGATCAATTAATTCTTTAAAACTGGGGTCACTCCATCCATTGTCTACTTTAAAATTATATAGCTTTAGTATGGATGAAAATGCTATATATTTAGTGAAAACACTATACAATGTCTACTTTTCAACTCTCATTAAATACTCAATCAATTTTGTGCAATCAAAATTGTTATCTTCAACTACCCTTATCATTTCCTCAATATGATCTTCATCATCATTCACATCTATAATCACGTACATGCTATGATCTTATTCATTGTCCACAGTTGTAATCATATCAGATGATCCATAAAACCATGTTTTATCCCAACCACTAGCTACAATCACTTCCTCCACTATTTATTCGAGCATTTATAACTTCGATCTATTCCAGGATAGATCAAGTGTTCTTCCAACTACTCTAGAAAAACATGTCTTGAATAATAACATTGTAAACATGGAAAAGGGATTTGAGAATGGTTATATCCATGATCTTTTGAAAACATGATGAACACTTTCACTCCATCTTCATACTCTTTTATCAAATGATTGGCATCCATCAATTTTTTCTTCATATTCATCCTATTTAATTTGGTTATATTAATATTTAACAAAATAAATACACTAAACGTTGATATAAAAATTTACCAAGGCTAAAAATTTTAAATACTTCAATTCTCCTTTGGAAACTATTTATAAAAGTATACTTGAAATCCCATTAAAAAACCCAACCATTTACACAAATTCCTATTTAAAATAATAACATCTTTTTAAAATAAAATAATTAGTTTCAAACACTCTTTCTCAAAACCCTGATTCCTTTTTTATAAAGCATTCAAGGAAACCTCATTACCCAATAATCTTAAACATTTAAAATGAGTGACAACCCACTATATTTTACAAATTCTCATTTAAAATTTCACAGATCCCTTGTGAAAATGAAACCAAAATTACATATGCTTTCAAAAAATTCACATACCTTTATAAAATCCAATAAGGGGAGTTTAAATACACTTTCATGCAACCTATGTCCATGCAATGTGTTTAAATAATTTTAAAGTTACTTAAGACCAAACAAATGTATTTTGAACACATATATTTTTTTACGAAATATATCAAAACACTTATCATTTTAATATATCCACATAGGAATTTTCATAAAGACATAAATCTCAAGGGAAACACTTTATAACAGATACATGAATAAAAATAACCATCATTTTATAAAATAAAAATCTATAAAAGGTTTATGATGTATCTCATGAATAAATAGTACGAATCCTATATTTTACAATAGTAATAATACTGAGGATTGAATAAGTGATAGATAAAGTCATAAGTGTAACTCGACCATTATACTTTTGAACATAAAGTCACATCTCTTCAATGTGGGAAACCGTCTTCCACTTGAGGCTTGAATGATGTACTACCTAAGCTTGATCCTTCCACTATTCACATTCATCTCATTCACACAACATCTCGCATAACCACATAACCACTCTAAAGTAATCACAAGATCATATAAACTACATCACCTCATTCCCACCATAACAAACCAAATGAAACACAAAAAATCATCACCACATAAAATTCTATACAATAACCAAAAAAGAATATCCTTCCTACACCATTATACATAACACCCCAATATCCCAAACATAATTGTTCACCCATAACTCTAGCAAAAAAATCATCTATTCACCATTTATATATCAATAATCACAATATATATGCATTATTAAGGATGTCAACCATCACACCTAATTCATAACACATTCCTACACCCTAACCAACCATAATAATTACCAACTGAGACTACCCAACCCACAACAAAGGTAACACAACCAACCACAACAAACCCAATAACAAATCACAACAACCAATCCCCCTCCCATAATTATTTTTATAAGTATTAAGTGTTTCCAATACAACATCATCACCAAATTATAGATTTCTAAATTTCTTTCTCGATACCTTCTTTAAAAGATTCACCTTTTATGGAAAGTGACCATATCAATTCAATTAGATAAATATCGCATAATAATGATAGGAGGAAATATCACTAACATTGACCACTTCAGACAAATTTCAATGAATCATCAATGAAATTATAGACACACCATCAATAAAGTGTAATATTTATATTAACTATCATTTAGATTGTCAAATTCTAGTTTTTGGAAAATAGGTTACCAAAAATATATATCAACACCTTTTGGAAACAATAATAAAATAGAACATGAAAATAAATAATCTAAATTTTGTAAGGAAAACATACTTTTTAATTCAATAATATCACTAAAACATGCTTCTATATTATAAAATGAAAAATTAACATGCTTAAATGTTATTCTTTATGATTGAAATGCTCGAAATAAAATGTATTGAACTTATCATTACCAAGGAGACATTCCTCTATATTACATAAAGGGTAACATACACATTTTTCCATAGTTCGGTGAAATATTCTCAATACATAAACATGGTGGAGAAAATATACAAGACTGATTCTATAATAATTCATGAAAACATGTCAACTTTAGACATCCTTATAAAAACATATAATCTATATCTTACCCTTGTTATGTCACCTACTCATTAAAATTTTAATTAAACTACACATTTAATGGAATTTATAATTCCAAAGTGAACACACAAATATTTTAGTATCGCAAAAGGAAATGTGTGAGGTAACTCAAAAGGTATGGAGATTTAAAAAAGTACCCAAGTTTCGCACGTGCGGCAGTTGAGGAGATTTTCATGGTTGAAACAGATGATGGATTATGGGAAGCGAGTATGAGTAGTAGTCGGCGACAGCAGAGGAGGATGAGGAGGGGGAAGAGGATTCGGTGGTAGCGAAGGAGGAGGAGGAGGAGGAAGAGTGGCAACAGCGAGGAGGAGGAGCGGCGACAGGGAAATTATTCGCCAAGAGCTTGAGGCGTGCAAATGAGGAGATTGTTAAGGTTTTTTTATAAAATTGGGGAAAGCATTTATCAGTGCTAGCTAATAAACACTGATAAAGGTAGGTTTTATCACCACTAAATTAGAAAGCGCTGATAAATAAACCCTTTATGAGTGCTAAACTTTTAGCGCTGATAAAGACCCATTTTATCAGTGATTTTTAGCATAGATAAAACTATAACGATAATAAATTATTTAAATTTTTAAATATATTTATAAAATTATATTTATAATAAATTTAAATTTATTTATTTATAATAATAACTATAAATAAATATATATTTCTTTATACAATAAATATTCATTTCTTTATAATTAATATATATATGTAATAAATATATATTTATCTCATAAGTAATTTATAATTATTTAAATAAATACATATTTATATTTAAATAACTATAAAATTATAACAAATATATTTAATACATAAATATATAAAATTAAATTAATATATTTTTAAATAAATACAAATATTTATAAATAAATATATTAACTATATATAGTTATAAATAAAAATATATATGTATATATATTTAAATTCTGATGAAATTAAAATAAATATACTAATTATAATTTCTTTTATAATTTCATGATTATTTAAATAAATATAAATTTATATTTAAATAATTATAAAATTATTATAAATGTATTTATAATATATATATATTTATAAAAAATATATTTATTATTTAGTGAAATTTATTATATATATATATTTGAATTATTAAAAAAAATATATTAACTATAAACATGTGTTTTTTATTTAAGGTATACAAATAAACATTATTGTTTAACATAAATATAATAATTCCATATAAATTAAAAATATTTTTTTATTAAAAAAAATATTTGCACTAAAAATAGCACTGATAATAGTGTTGGCTTTATCGACCCTTTTATCTAGTGGTGATAAATGTCCCCCTTTTATCAGTGCTTTTGATTAGTGCTGATAAAAGTCGGTGCATCCTTTGCCCGGATCTATGGTAGTGAGATATATGTTGTAAAATTAACATAATAACATATAAATATGTGGAAGATTGTTTATTTGTCATATAGTAATCTTTTATGATGATTTGAATGATGTGGAAGTGAATAAAAAATAAAATATTTAGTTAAAAGTTGTACCTCTTTTTTAGAAAATATCATTTCCATTACACCTTAATCGCTCTAAGTATAGTTTTATATCTAAACCATGAACAATATAATAAGGGTAGGGATAACAGAAATGTTTTTTGTTAGGTATTTTCTGAAACAAATGGATTTTTATGTGTGAATAAAATAAGAGAGGATGTGCACTTTTAAAAGAGAGGGGAGGGACACTCATGGACTTAAATGAATTATTAAAATAATATAAATTAATTTTCATTGATAAATAGATTCAAAATGATATTTTTTTTAATGTTGGATGAGGATGGGAAAATTTAACCACATCCAATAAAATTTGAAATAATTTAGACTATGTTTTAGCTATATCTTTTGGTCTTATCCCATGGTTAACCCTTTCATTACATACCATGGTATCAAAGTTTTTTACAATAAATGAGTCAAGAAAAGTTACTATAAAAGGAAATTCAATCTATAAATTAATAATGGTTGATATTATCAATTATATACCATTTCATGGATGAAGATAATATTTTTTAGAATTTTAAAACAATTATTAAATCGTAATTTATTATTTAATGTCATTTTTATTCATTTTGGAACTATTCATTTAATTTGACATTCAGATTAACTTGAAAGAAAATGAATTAGAACATATTACATGAAAACATCTCAAAATTAACATATTTCGATATAAAAATTCAGAAAACATTAATTCCTTGAAATTATATAACCTTTAATATTTTTATTATTATTAATTTTATTTTCCTATTAAGTAGATATATACTATGTCGGTATAGCATGTGAATTTAAAGTAATTATTTTTATAATAAAATTTACAAATAAATTATCATGATAGAAAATAATTTATATTTTAAATTAATATTTATAACTAAAAATAATTTATTACCCCTGTTAATAAATATGATAGGTATTAAATAAAAGAGAGTGATATTTTTTATATTATATTTTAATTAAATATTATAATGGTCTAAATCAAGAAAATATAGAAAAATGTTTGCATATTTTCCCAAAGTATGGATATAACCAAATTCCACTCATCCAATGCGATAAATAAATGAGTTAGGGTAAATTTTTAGTCCTTATCATATTTTTTTTATCTTAATTACTCAATTTACCCTTACCATGTGGATAATTTTGTACTATAGTTTCTATTCATAATGAACAAAAATTAAAGGGACCCATTCACCAAATTTATACCTTCTAATTAAAAAAATTTAATCCATATTTCAATATTGTATTCCAAATAGTGATTTAATTTAATTTAAAATTAAATATACAAATCACGCATGAATCTAGTTTTCAAAATAACTTCTATTAAGTATACAAATATTTTTAAATAATTCATATATAAAATGCATTCCCCGGACTATAATTAGATTATTTTTAATGTAAGGTAAATAATAAAATTGTAAACATAATCCAAAATAACATATGAAACTGATAAAAATTTAAAAGAATATACAGTTTATAATAATAATCATTATTTTCAATATTTATTGATAAATCAATATGATATGAAAATTATCAAAACAAAATCCTAAGATAATTTTGACATGAAAAATTATTAAATTATATTCATTTTTTAAAATTGATAATCTATTACTTTGATATTATTATTTTAAATAAATATTTATTAGAAAAGAGTTTAATAAAACTGTTTATTTATTTTCTTAAATACTTGTATAACATTTTTATAATGAATATAACTATTTAAATCATGAATGATGAACCTTAAAAAAGATTAATTATCTAAATTACTATGTTGTTACATTAATTCCCACATTATTAAATTGAATCACCACATATTTCTTTCATTTCAAAAATATGTGGGGATATAATTCCCTTTTAGAATCGTCATATTCTCATACTGCTTCTTCATCCATATGGTTTTTCCACTAAACAATAACTTAATGAATTGCTTTAAACCCTAATAATTGATCTCTATGGTTATACACATCAAAAATATGTTCCATATATGAAATTTTATCATCCAATTAAACTGCATTAACTCACACAACATGAGACATAACCAGATCATATTTTCATAACATTGAAGGTGATAATATATTGCATTCCTAGGATAAACTCAGAGGAAAGTACACTCAGTAGAAAATTGATCCAAATTTCTCTATGATTTAACATGGTCCAAATGAATCATGGACTTCGCATCCCTTTTTTTAAATCACATAATAATATGCAATGGATATACATTAATAAACACATAATCGTCTACCATGAAAGAAAGATATTTAATCTTTTTATCTATATAATTTCTATTCCTTATCTTAACCATCATCAAATATTACTAAGTAATTATTATCTTTTCAACATATTATTTTACTGAATCAAGTCATTATTACTTTATTTTTCCTATTCATTCCAAAAAATGGAGTTTGGATCTACTTTCCATGTAATTCCTCAAAAAATTCCATCAATTTAAACGAATAAAAACTTTTATTATAACAAAACTCAAAGAATTCAATATGTTTATCCCATATTCCATAATAAACCATTGAACTAGATTGTGGAATATCCCCCCCCCCTATTGTATGTCCATCTCTCTTACTATCCTTCCATCTTATTGAAGATGGAAATTTTTAAGAAAATTTAATTTAGTTCCCAATGAGTTCGGAAATCCATTCCAAAAAATTTGATGTGAACCTAGGATAATGGTAAAATATAATAGATAATAACTATATATAACAAGATTTCCTCCTTGAATGATAGTCCAGCAATATAATCAATCTAAAAATTATCTCTAATGGGAAGGAAATGTGAATATTCATTTATCAATCAATAATAAAAAATTTCATTATTTCCTCATGATTTACTAGGTAATTAAACTACAATATATATAAATATATTTTCACATTTCCACTCTAGAACTAAATAGTTTTGAAGCATACCCTTTGGTAAATATTTTTATCCTTTATCATATTAAAATTATAACATTTAAATGTTAATTCTTTAATATATCTTTTGATTCCACACCACCAATAATTATCCCAAATATTTGATTAAATATTAGTGCTACCAAGATAAATGATAAATGGGGAAGTTTGAACTTCACTCTAAAACTCACTCTTCATCTAGGAATCAAAAAGCACACGTAATCACTTTCCAAATCTTATAATACCACCTTAAACAACATTTTACTAAAGAAACATATAATTCTTAATAGATTTTACCTTTTATAGTAATACATGATCCTCCTTCTGTGGTTTCATAATTGTTTCTAGCTAATATTGTTATAATAACACCTGAAAAACACTGTAAGTTTAGGCATGTACAATTTCTAGGCTATAATTCATAATATCACTAAAATACGTCCATGTTAAAAATATTACATGGTTAATATATAATTATTTTTTTACTCAAATTATTATCTAAATTATTTTATTTTTCAAGATTGTAAATAATTTTGGAGTTTTAATTCTTTATCAAAACCATCAATCTAAACTATAGCATGTTCAAATATATTTTAGTGAACATATAATTAAAATGTTTATGATCAAAAAATATTTAAATATTTATTTCATATAAATTATGGTTCTAATTTTCATAATGAAAACTCTAAATCATCTAGTTCAAGTTCATGAATAGGATAATTCTTGTCAAGTGGTTTTAGTTGACAATAAACATAAGAAATTACTCAACCATTCTTCATTAAAACACACAGCCGACCACTAACTGAAGCATATTTGTAAAGATAAAATTTACCATTTATCGATGGTAGATAAAAGACTATATCATTCACTAATTTTATTTTAAATTCATGCCAACATTCATCACATTCCTTTTTCGAGATGAACCTAAATAAATTTCCTGTTAAAATTATTAGTGGGATAGGTAACCATGAAATGTTTTTAAAAAATGGTAGTAAGAGACTTAAAATCAATGAAGACTATGAATCTCAAAATAATTTTAGTTCTTGTACATTCCTAAACCACTTTATTTTTAGTAAGATCAACTATTATGACATGTTTATTTATGATGTGTCCATGGAAGAAAATATTATATAATAAGAAATAACATTTGGTAAATTTTCCTTATAGAATATTTTCATTCATTGGTTGTAGTGATATCTTTATATATTTTTTCATGATCCTCAAAAATATTTCAATAAATAAATATATAATAAATTAAAACAACTACAAACTTATCCTAATATCTATAGAATATTCTTCTCACGAGATCTATAAATACAATTGGGGAATTTTCAACTAAAAGTGAATAACCACAAACTCATAATTCTGATATGTAGTACTAAATGTCATTTTATAAATTTATTCCTTCTTAACCATTATCAAATAACAGACAAACCTGAGATCAACATTAAAAAAATACTTAATTCCATATAGTTGACCAAGAAATTCATCGATATGAGGAAATAGATAATTATTCTCAAAGTTAATGATATTTTAAGATCTAAAATAAATGCAAATCATTATATAATCATATTTATTTTTCTAAAAAAAATAGGGGACCCCCTGGTGATCTTCTAAGAGGAATAAATCTATTATCAAGAAACTATTGCAACTAATTTTTCAATTCTATAATATCCACTTGATTAACTTGATAAGGGGGTTTTGAAATTGGATTTGAATCAAGCATTGATTCCATGGTAAATTAAAATTCCTACTCCGGTATAACACTACAAAACTCATTAGGAAAAACATCTTGGTATTATTTCATTTTTAGCACATCATTAATATGAATAGTTCCTATATTTTTAACAACGTTTTTATGATAAATTTCTTTTACGTCTTCAAATAGTTTCTCATATTATTAATATGATACCAAATATATGAATTAATTCATGTATATAATATGAAACTATTTCTATTAAAACAAATTCATTATATAAAAAATATATCTATACACTGTATAAAGAGATTCCATTCACACAAGAATGAAATCAAACACGACTATGGTAAAGGAAACATGGTTTGTATGTAAAGTCTTTCCAAATACAAAAATATTAAGATTTTTATAATTTCTTATTTCATAACACATCCCCCAGGTGGTTTTACTATATGTTATAACATCAGTAATTGAGGTGAAATTTCTAATTTTCCTTAAAAATTATCATAAATTAAATAATCATTAGAAATCAAATCAAAAAAGAAATTTGCATTACGTGAATAAACAATAATTGTATATATTACCTCTTTATTTTATATCCTAACATATTATAAAGGTGATGAAAAGGATTTAATCACACCAATATAATTATTGTATTATTATATCCCATCATTCATGTTCTTGTTCAGATACTCATATGAATAACGAACCATCTCATTACATTTAAATAACTTTTCTACCTTACTATCCAAATTGGATTTACCACCACTAAGGTATTTTTCATTGCAATCATGATCCATATTTCTAGACATATGACATCAGATGAACATCCAAATTTTATTAGGAATTCCCCATATTTCTTTTTACCACACATATTACAAAATGGAATCTTGATTTTTTTACCTTTGAATTTCATTGATGGGTTATTTCCCACTATCGTCCACCCAGAATAATTTTTTTATTACCATAGAACACCACATCATTCATGAACTGACCAACCGATGTTCGCCTGGCAGTTGTAGAGTTGAGCAAAAACTACCCCAATCCTAACACCGTAATATAGGGGAAGGAAACCAATGCAGGAAGGTGTAACTAAATTGGGAGGAATTTTCCTAATTTACGTGTATTTATGATCCCAACCATCTCTATACATAACTTTAGAGTAATAATAATAAATCATGTAACAGACAGAGTAGAAACCATGCATGAAACCCCTATATGGAATTAAAATGATTATGGAAGCATAATTTGACAAAATTAAGGGGAAAAAACATTCCTATCCAGATAGGATGTCCCAACCAGACAATGAAAGGAAAATTAAAGTGTTGAGAGATCCCATATTTAGATCTCCAAGCCAAAACACAGTATTCAATATATTCCCCTATGTATCCCTTTAATCCTCTAAAACCCTATATTTTTTCTGTATAAGTCATGTAATGTGTAGGAAAATCCCAAACATGGGTGAGTATATACAAACTAAGTAGGATGCCCTAAAATATGGAGGAGCAGTGAGGACATGATAGAAGTAGAAACCTCACCACATAGAAATATAGGAATGAAATCCAATACAGAGATATACATTTATTCTCATTAAATAATCCTAGAATAGAGAGAAAAGGGATATCCATCTCCCTACCTATCCTAGGATGATGAGTTGGCCAACTGTTCAAAGAGACCCTCAATAATTCCAATCGTCTCACATGTCTGTCTGAAGAAGTCATATATAGAACCTACACCCTGTTGAAATAGGGGAGTTACACCTCTAGATTTTCACATCGAGTATGGGGGTCTTATGCCTTAGTATGATAGGGCAGTACTATCTCCATGTATAGTAGATATGTGCCTTAGTATGATAGGGGAGTAGTGCTTCTATGATAATAAGTATAGAGGAACCACACACCGATAAACCAGAGGAGTACCATATCCATGATAAGTTGTTTGGAGGACTCTCATGCTGATATGAAAGTGTAGTACCATTTCCATGATAAGATATACGGTGGACCTATATGTTGATATGACAGTAGAGTATCGTCTTCTTGATAAAAATTATGGAAAAAATGCATGGTGATACAAAAGTGGATAACAATCTCCATAGATAGAGGACTCGTACACTATTAAAAAAATAGATTTCCATCTCTATAACATCACAAGAATGTCTGGAGAACTCAAATCCTAGTATGATAGGGGAGTATTATCTCAATTTATGGAGGACCTGCACCCATGTTCCGCATGGTTGAACCACCTCTATCGATACTCTGATGATCCTGCCTGATCATTATCATCATCTACCACTTCCAAAAGAACTATCACACTTGAAACATCTTGCATCATATCACACTATACGCTATAAAGGACACCATAATGTTCTACCAATATTATAGATAGTTCTTTTGAAAGTGATAGAAACTAATTTTATTAGCACTAGAAAAGAGTTGTTTATTGCAATAAAGGGGTACTCTTTATCAGTGTTAACAAATCACTGATAAAGGTGGTCTATTATCTGCATTAAAAATCACTGATAGAGGCCCCCATTTATTATATCTATTTTATCATGGATAAAGGATACACTTTTTTAGTGATATATTTAGCATAGATAAAGGTCTAGCTACCTGTGATGTGCTGTTTATATAGCAATACACCCACCAGCACCTGCACAGTGCATACACACCACCTGCCCAAAACAACACCTACAAAATTCACACAAGAACAATGAAATGCACACAAGGGTTTAAAAAAAATGAAATTTACATTTCAAACATATTTTATATAATTACATTTAAAATAATAAAAAATTAGTTAAAAACATTAATTCTTCATCTTTTGACATCTTTGATCCCCTCTCAAAAATGTCTACCCATGGTATTAGTTGTTAAATAATTCATCCCAACTCATAAAAAAGGATCCATCAATATAAGAAAACAAATATTATGTTAGTAATATTATAAATAAATAAATTAAACATTAATATAGAATAATAAATTAATAAAATGTCATTCTCTACAAAAAAGAAACATTTGGAGTTATAAAAGTCACATCGTGCATCATATTGAGGTGTGGTTGATTCCTATAAGTCCCAAATAAGTTATAGATCATTGTCCAAAAATATCAAAACAATAAAAATGTGTTTGATTTCTTTTGAGTGTGTCCCTTGTTCTTTTACTAAAATTAATATCCAATTTAAATGACACATTTAGATTTATACCGATCACATCGTTCACTGGATTAAGGTGTGGTTTATTCCTAAACATCAGAAATGACTCATGGATCGTTTTTGTAATGTATCAAAACAATCTGAATGTAGTTTCTTAATTTTCAGTATGTCATTGTGTTTTTCACTAAAATATCACTTCAAACCATAAAACCCCATTTTGAGTCATACCAGTCACATAATGTGTCATTTTGAACTGAGAATGCTTTATACACATCACAAAGGACTTATGAATAGCTCTCCTAAATTATGAAGACAATCAGAGGGTGTTTTATTGGTTTTCAATGAGTGGAACATTTTGAGATAAAATGCCAATTTTAAACTGATAATAGGCACTTATAGTCAGACTGGTCACACCATGCATCAAATTAAGGTGTGGTTGATTCTTACACATCACAAATGACACATGTATCATTAGTATCAAATCAAAATGAATGATTTTACTCAGTTTTTAGTATGTCACTTGTTCAGTTTACTTAAATTAATGTCAATTTTAAATAAAAACACATTTGGATATGTAATGGTTGAGGTGTGGTTGATTCCTACACATCACTAATGACTAATGGATCATAATACTAAAGTATCAAAAAATTACAAATGTGTTGGCTCAGTTTTCATTATGTCAGTTTTGTTTTTACTAAAATATCATTTCAAACTGAAAATACACTTTTTGAGTCATACCTGTCGTATCATGGGTGGGTTAAATATGAGATATATTTATAAAAATTACAATGGACATACGAATAATATTCCTTATTTATGAGGATAGTCATAAAGTGATTTCTTGATTTTTAATGAGCGAATCATTTTAATCTAAAATGTAAATTTTAAACTGATAACAGACACTTTTAGTCATACTGGTCACACCATACATCAGATTGAGGTGTGGTTGATTCTTAAATGTCATAAATAACTCATTCATCATTGTCAAAATGTATCAAAACATTCCATATGTAGTTCCTATGTTTTCAATATGACAATTTTTATTTTTACTTAAATTAATGTTGATTTTATATAAAAAACACATTTGAATTTCTACCAGCGACATCGTGCGTTATATTGAGGTGGGGTTGATTTATACACTTCACAAATGTCACATGGATCCTTTCTATAAATTATCAAAACAATCTTAACGCATTTGATCAGTTTTCAGTATGATATTTTTGTTTTTTTACTAAAATTAATATCAATTTTAAGTAAAAAGAGACACATTATGTCATACCAGTCGCACCGTGGGTCATATTGAGGCGTGGTTGATTTTTAAACATAAAAAATGACTTATAGATAATTTTCCTAAAGTATTAAAACACTCTAGATGTGTTTTCGTAGTTTTTAGTATGTCAGTTTTTTTACAAAAATATCATTTCATACTTGAAACACATATTTTGAGTCATACAGGTTTTATCATTCGTCATTTGGTCATGAGACTACTTCAAACTAGAGACACAAATTTGAGTCATACAGGTCACATCATTCATCGGTTTGGAATGGGACTATTTCATACACATCATAAAGAACATATGAATCATTTTCCTAAATAATGAAGGCAATCTAAGTGTGTTATCTTGATTTTAGTGAGTGACACTTTTTGACCTAAACTGCCTATTTTAAACTAATAACATGCACTTTTATGCATATTGGTCACATTTTTCATCAGATTTAGGTGTGGTTGATTCCTACATGTCATAAATGACTAATTTATTGTTTTTATAATGTTTCAAAAAAATCGAATGTGTTTTCTTAGTTTTTAATATTTCACTTGTTCCTTTTGAAAAATTTATTGTTAATTTAATATCAAAATGAACACTTATTGTAATAACATTCACACTGTGAATTAGATTTATGTGAGGTGTATTCTTACATGTCAAAAATGACTTATGGATCATTGTCCAAAACTATAAAATAAATCCTAATGTGTTTGCTCTGTTTTTAGTATGTCAAATGTTTTTTTACTAAAAATAATGTTAATTTTAAATAAAAATGGACACTTGGAGTCACACTGGTCACATATTCATGAAATTTTTTTACATTCTTACATCAGTTATGCTTCCCATTCATTTATAAACAAATCTATATCATCTTGTGAATATGATTCTATTCAACAATCATGGTATTACTAAAAAATATATAAATATCAAAAGTATTAATAAATATTTTAAATGAAATAGTAATTATAGTCAAAAAATCATTTTCATAGAAGAAATTTTGTTCATGAAATACGATCTATTTCATAAATTTATAAATTTAATAACTGTAGTTTGTTTTGTTTGTTTATTTCGGACACTATTGAATCATTGAGAAAAATATGTAATTTTTTTATATGTGTTATTATAGTGAAATATTAATATATATATATATACCCTAATACATATCCATTGTTAGTACTTGTGATGTTTCTTGTCCTTTTTCCCTGGCCTCATTCTATGATGTAGATGATATTCATGCCCCATACTATTATAAAAGAATCACCATTAAAAGTTAATATAAATTATATAACTAGATGTTTAGTTCTAAAATGTTGGATGTAGTGTATTGAAAATTGACAAATTCCATAATGTGTGGATGGTTTTTTGGATACCCATTCATTGAATCCAAGAAATAAATCTTTAGAGTATCCAAATTGACCACAATGAGTATCCAATTCTTCCTAAGAACATAAAAAAGAATAAGTAATGAAAGAAATTAAAATATATTTTATATGATTTAATTATAGAATTTTACACCTCTATCATTGGTATTATGAATAGTCTATCATTCATATTTTTTCTATTAAACTATTTGTGCAGGCCTGCCACTATTTCACCATCTTTATTAGATTCTATTTTTTTTGTCCTATAGAGGTGACGTGAGGACTAATGAGTCAAAATTTATATTCATGGGGAAATACCTTCAATAGTTTTTCATATGTACACATATGAAAAATATGAAATATATTTAGTCATAATTATCCTTGTATATTAGCTTTTGGAAAATCAAATCATGAAAACATACCTCATGTACACATTTACAACAGAGCTTCCTAGCTAATAATACTCCTAGATTTCACTTACATTGTCAACAATAATGAAATCTGGATCTTCCCCTCTATACATATTTTCATTAAAAACAATTAAGTGAGTTCCACCATATTTCAACTTCGTATTCACATAAGCCTGCAATGATAATAAAATCAGATATAGAACATTCAGGCTTAATGGGTTTTCGGTAGATTATTTCGATCGGTTGGTTGATACTTGAGACAGTTTGCAGTCGTTCTTTCTTTTCACCCCTTATCTATGTCCTTCTATAAAAAAAATTATATCAGACCTTTTTCATTAAATATGAATGGTTTATCTTGAAAACTTAATTGGAAATGATTACTACCTTGTCGACATGTTTTTTAACAAGCTGCAACAACCGTGTGATGAATGTTCCATGATCTTGTTCGACAATATGAATATCATCATCATTAATTGGAATAGGTAGATTATTTCTCAGCTCATGGGCTATGTTAATAAACACTTTTACATGACTTATTGGAAGTGGTCTGTTGTGTAGAATGGTGTTCTAGATATTGAACATTTTATCCCTCACTACAAGGTGATAGGCGGGTGTTGATAGATATAAATCAAAATCATTTTCACTCTATAGAATATCAGTATAAGAATGGTATCAATGTCTATCTAATTCAAAATTCATAGAAACATTAATTATAACATTTATTACCTTATTAAATATCGGTTTTTGAGGGGAATGGCTTGCATCAAAGCTAGCGGGGGTGGGGAAGGATTTTCACTCACTGGTTATTATGAGTTGCTTCATCTCATTTCCCCCCACTATTAAATTTGTTATGATATCTCTCCTGCATTGAATTTTTTTTCAAGGATATAAACCCTTTCTCTCATCATTTTCATTTCTTCACAATGATCTTCATATTATTTTTTTCTTAAAAATTTTTGGGTTGTCACCCCAAAACCTGAACCTATGACGCGACCAAAATTATTAGGCTGCTTCATGGCCAATGAAAGTATATATGCATCTGGTTTTGGTGTTGCTAATTCATGTGACTACTTCACATAGAAAATATAGGAAAATAATTCATCATTGTTATGTAATATTGATTTAAATCAAAAAATATATTCATTATGTCATACTTACACATGTTTCCCACACTTTTTATGTGTTTTCATCTATTAGTACCCCAACTATATTTATATGTTCCTCCTTCCATAGAACATGGAATGTGATGGGAAGTGACTTTGGATTTGGATTCATCAATCTGTATATAAACAGAGGAACAAAGTTATGATTTTTTTTATGACACAAAAATGTATTATGGTAGATTTAAAAAATGTACCAATTTTTTACGTGAAGCGTACCCCATCCTTGCTTTATGATAGAGGCATGTAGGTTTTACTTTTTGTTCCTTATTTTCATTACTCATTTATTGTTTCATAAATAAAAAAATTTCAATCAATGTGACGAATAAATTTATCATCAAACAACGTATTACCAAACAAAATTTACCAGAAAAGACTGCTAAACATTAATACAAGTTAAATCATCCCACGCTCCTTAAGTTATCAGGTGTTCCTAAAGAGGGGGTGGGTGCTGGTATATTTTCCCTCTAGAATCTTTAATATAATCTCTGATTAAAATTGTGTGAAATCCACTATGAATCCTTCCATCTAACCTTAATACATAGTCATTTTGTGATTAATCTACAAGAAATGCACTCTCAAGGGATGATGAAGAGTAATTCAATGTTTCATTAATTTATTTTTAGTAAATTAAAGAAATGATATCATAATGTAACCATAATATCACTCAACATCAATGTCTTAAACCTGGTGACTACATGATGCCACAACAATACATCAGTAGGCACGCATAACTGAGTCATGATTCCAATGTAACTACTGAACATGGCCTTGTTGGGGTTAACATGTTGGCCTTGCATATTCTATCCAACCTCATATTTGATGCCTTTCACTTTTTCCATAAGGATTTTTGCTAACACCATCAAACTAAGACACTCCATTTTTTGTGTGTCTCCAGTGTTTCATTGACTTCCATTTCCTTAGTTTCACCATAATCTATGTATTCCTCCAATGATCTAGAATCTGTATGTGGAGATGGTGGTTATACCTCTGCATTAGGTGCAACACCATTGGTTGAGAATACTTTTGGTCCTCTTCACAATGAGAAACACTATGTTGAGAGAAATATTGTTCCTCCTCACAACGAGCAACAATAGGTTGAGAGGCATATTGTTCCTCTTCACTACGAGTAACATCAGGTTGAGAGACATGTTATGCCTTAGGATTGGGGACATTATCACATATAGAAGTCATTATTTATATATGTGAATTAATATTTAATATATATTACATAAAATTAATAGTGAATAGATAATAACATAAGTTAACAGGGTGTATATTATTAAAAATATATAACCTAATTATTGAACTCTATTTTTTTAAAAGGATGAAGGGATTTGAACCCTCTATCGAATATCCAAATTCCTTCATTTTAGTCTCATCTATCATAAGAAACAATATCTTAATTGGGACCACTTTAAAATGATTACGACGTCCCAATGAAAGGGTCAACCTCTGTTGAATTTTCATCTGAACCTTTAGTGGTTTTGGTCGATAACTAAACAATTAACCAGTTTTGGTTTGCAGGATCTGGAATATAAAATACTTGTACTTCCATTAATTCCATTATAAATAGTTCAACTTTGTACTCTTCCTTACTAAAATAACCTCTCTCGAATCCCAACTCATCCATTTTAACAACACTTCTACTATAAACCCACTTGCATTGAAAAATTTCCACGTGGAATTTCATATAATCCCAACTCCCATTTTTGTTTGAAAATGGAGATGTATGACACATTCGCATAATTTGGATTTCTTTCCATAGCACCAGAAACATGCATCACTTCAGCCATAAGTTTAACTCCACTATTCTTCAGGGTACTGTTTTCATCATATTCATTAGTATAGAATGTATAACTATTTATTAGATAATCATTATAAGATAATACATACACTCATGGTCTTCTGGCTAGCCATTGAAGTCATTCTGAAATTGATTCTTAATTATCATCTGACTCCATAAATATCCGGTCAGGAAACCATCCTATAAACTATAAATTATGAGTATTTTATATCTATTTTCCTGCCCTTGGTGGATTCAAATTCCTGTGAATTTCGTTGTGGGTTTTGATATATGGGTAAAATTCCAAACTATAATGCAAAATGTAAAGGTGGGTCTACTCATGAACTATAATATTGATTGTGATAACCTCTCTTCCAAAACTTCCTTCTCCCATAACCTACCCAATGTGAAGAGATTTGGGTAGACCAATGCTTTCCACACCGAATAGGATTTTGGTACATAATTCAATGGCTTACTCAATAATATATTGCTCTGTAATACTACCCTCTGGCCGACATCAATTTTGGATATACCATTTCAAAATATTCATATGTCGTTTAATGGGGTACATCCATCAATAGTGTATATGACTACATTGTCAAATATATCTCACCATATGAAGCAAAAACTAGACTATCAAATCAAATAATGTACGGTGGAAGAACATTCCCAATTCATATAATATAACGGGAATTTTTTTTCCATACATGAAAAATTCTCCGGGTCTATAACTTTGTTTCATATAGATTTGAATAAGAAACAAGGATTCATTAATTTATAATGGAAATTCGTGGAAAAATGCAACATAAAAGTATAAGAATTAGATATTTCATCAAAACATGGTATTCTTTTGATTTTAGACCCATTAACTTTAAATCAATCATTGAAACTATATTCTTGATATTCGATTAAAACCCCTCTAGAACCTTTATGACATTCAAATAGTTGAAAACTGGTATCTATCCTTCCAAGAGAGAGTGTAAGCAGCTGGAGAAAGAAAAGTTCATTTCTCACCCTTTACCGACGCCAACTCTTTTTATATTCTCATATAAACAATGTTCAACCTAGCCTTAATTACATAATTTGTTTTGCCCGGTGAATTTAGCAACATACCCATGATACCATCACATATTTTTTTAAACATCCATAACATCAATAAAGTGTTCGATTTACAGACAATTCCAGTATAGTAATTCAGAAAAATGAACTCTTATTCCAACTATTTTTTGTTAGGATTTTTGAAAAATGATTACCAAAACCAGTTTCCACATCTTTTACTTTCTCAAATAGTTGATGACCTATTAGGGGAGACAATGTTGTATGTTCTTCTGTTCTTCCATCGAATGATTTAATCCAAGATCAGTACTTATGTTTTAAGGGTGGAAATATGTGATGTCTTAAAAACAAGGTTTTTGGTGAATGTTTCAACCTAATTGATTGTGTACCTTGTTCACAGATGGGACACCCATGAGTTCCATTAATGTTATATCCTCAAATAATTTCATAAGTAAAAAAGTCATTTATCATCCCATAAAACATGGCACTCAATGTGAACACTTTATTTATGTAAGAATAGTATAATGTAACACCTGAATCCCACAATAATTTCAAATCCTCCATCAACGAAGCCGAATAAACATCAGTTTCATTACCTGGTTGTTTTGGTCCTAATATATTCATAGTTCTCATTATGTGTTTTAATTTAATGCATAACCATGATGTAAAGTTATTATTTTCCAACATAACCATCCATGTATTGTGACTGCTTCTTTGAAAACCAATAGGATTCACTCCATCTATAGATAACACAAGATAAAGGTTTCATTGATCGTTCCCAAAATCTAGATACTCATGATTGATTCTATTCCACTAAGGAGATTATGTCTGGTGATGTATTTTCCAATATTTATTTCTTCTATCTGTGTGCCACGTTAATTTCCCTTTAGTCTCCTGACTCTTATATAGGAACCTAATCTTTGGAATGATTGGAAAAGTACCATACAGATTTCATAGGACCAGATTTATCTTTCTGGTATCAAGAATCACCACACATTGGGAATTCTTTAAGGTATTGGTTTTCCTTTAGAAATAGTATACATTTATTTGAGAAGACATGTATTCTTTTTGAGATCATACCCATTAGACGTAGCATTCTTTTGGAGTCATATATTCGACTCAGGATTTCAATATCTTCTGGGAGCACATCATTCAAGAGAGCATGTAATTTTGTAAAACTTGTGTCACACCATCTATTGTCTGCATTCAAATTATACAGCTTTATTATGGATAACAATGATGTATATTTAGTGAATCCACCATACAAAGGTGACTTTTCACAACTCTTTAACTGCTCAAAAAAAATGGGAAATCATGAAGTTTATCATCAACAATACTTTTCATTTCCTCAATACAATATTCATCATCATTCTCATCTATAATCATGTCCTTGATATGGTCTTCTTTATTTTCCACACTTTTAATCATATCAGATGATCTATAAAACTCATCGGTATCCCAACCACTAGCTACATTTTCTTTTTATCCATATTTATTCCATCATTTATAACATCAATCTATTATATGACAAATCAAGTTTTCATCCAACTCCACTGGTCTAACTTTTCTCGAATAATAAGAATGTAAACCTGGACAAAGGATTTGAGAAGTTTCATATGCATGATCTTTTGAAAACATGATGAACTCTTTCACTCCATCTCCTTACTCCTTTATCAAATGATTGAAAACCACACATTCTTTATTATTATCCATACTATTTTATTCAATGATATTAGTATTTAACAAAATATATATAGAATATATTGATATAATATAAGGGTTTTCCAAATTCTATAAAACTATATACTTAAAATATAATGGAAAAACTACAGTTCAAATGTCCTATAAAATCTATTTCAAAAATCAAGCTTTAAATCCCATTAAAAAACAACCATTTAAAAAATCCTCTTCAAATTAACAAACCCTTTTTATAATAAATGAATATGTTCCAAACACTGTTTCACAAAACCAAAATTCATTTATTTAACTTTTAAGGCAACTTCATGCCCCAAAAATCATAATCATTTAAAATGACAAACATCCCTCTAAGAAACATTTCACAAAACATGAATCATTTTAAAAGATACACTTAGTCATTTTCAAAAAGACATAGATCCCAAGAGAAGAAAATTATAAAATATACATAGAAAACTCCTTTATTCATTGCAAATCAAACAGTGTTGTGTGATTCTATCACTTTATTCCAAAGGTTGGTGTAATAATAATAATATCAATAAGCATGTGATATTGTGCTCCCCACGATTGGATAACCCTTATACATGATTCCATTATCCAATTATATCAATTATCCTTCACCACAACACCATTGTCCCAATGGATATGTTCCATAGTCATTGACCACACTCACACCCATGAAACACTCGTGTTCCAGTTTACTAAAAACACTTCATTATCCCAATGATAATTGGATCACACCAAATAAATTGGTTGTACACCCAAAGAAAAATGTATATGTCTCTCAGAAGAAGTACTATTGGTTCCTTACTTTGTAAATACACCCATGGAAATCTACAAGCATGAACCGAACTACTAGAACGGGAGCGCTCCCAACACTCCACTTCTCAAGTCCAATGCATCCACATGCCTGCCAATGAAGGTGTATTTCATATAATTATCTCTTGTTGATAGAAGACCCCTATATGCACAATAAATTTGAAGATCACCCACACCCATCCAAGCCCTTGAAGAATAGTAGTCCCCCATGATACCACTATAAGAAATGATAGATAACACCTGGTAAGAATTTCCCCTCCTCCCCTATGGGGGTTTGGAACACTTACCATGAAACATGAACCATGAAGAGTTTCAAAAAACCTGTGATAGTGCTAAAATTGAGAATGATATTAGAAGATATAAGATAAGAGTAGCGTAAAGTAGGTCGAGGAAATAGTTGAGAAAGAAATGTAAGAAGATAAATGAATAATGGAAAAGAAATAAAAGATGGGTGGTTGGTTAGTGAGTAAGAACCAAAAAATTAAAAACCACTACTACCCTTTCAAGCGAGTGAAAGGACATGAGAGTATAATGAAAAATGAGAGGAATTTTTAGAGTTTATTAAGAAATAATAAATTAACATACCATTTGTTGAGGCTATAGTGAACATGTGTACCTATACAAAATTTATGAATGAAATGGTTTATGAAAAGATAGAGCCAATGGAATTGGGTACTATAACATTGATGGGGTATTGTTCTATTATTGTTTGAAGAAGCCTATGGAAGAAGTAATGTAATCTTGTTAACCATTCCATTCTAATTAAAATTGTGTCTAATGATTTTGGTTAGGATTTTAGTGGATTCTGAGTGAGCATGAATTTAATGTCTTAATTTATATTTAAAATTTAGGTATTTAAAGAGATTAATACAACTTGGGTTATGATTTATCTTGTAAATATTATATTCTGGAGTCCATTTGGTTCTCTTTAGGATTTCATTTTCAAGGTGGAAAAGTTCAAATTCGCAGTCGACTATATTTTGATTGACCTGGAAACAGAGAAGGTTCTTAAAATCTGGTGAGGACCATACCAATAAATTGTAAATAATTGATCTATGTTTTATGTGTGGAGTTATTCATTATAGTTATTGGAGTATAGGTGATGTTAAACATACATCAGATAATGATAAATCTAGATATGAAAGTAGATGAGTAGGGAGAATATAGATTACAAGTACTTGAGGATACTACTGTACTTGGAAAATTATTTTATATAGAAACATTAATTAATAAATAAGTGGGTGAAAAGGCAATATGTAGATAGAAAAGGTTGTTAGAGATACATCATTCAACTAAATCTTCATTTTTAGTGAAATCACACATATAAAAGAATATTTCATGTTAATCCTACATGCCTATAATAATGCATGGGCATGGGAATATTACCAATAATACAAGATTGAAAACCCTAAAATCATAATATTCAAACTCGTGTTTATCACCCATGGTGAAATCATATAACAATATAAATGGAAACAAAGACCAACAATCCCATCACCCCGGTAACTTGGACTTCCCATCGAAAAATTTGTTCATTACGATCTAGTATGATGTATGTCATATGTTGTGATACATCCCTTATCCTATTAACTAACAACCCCCAAAATTATAAAAAAGATAGGCATCGATACCATATGATCATGAACCAGAATGTGTTTACTTGACCTATCACCTGATCTAGTAGGAGAAAAAACCTCTAGAAACCCTCCTCGTTTTTTAGAGGCTACCAAAAATCCATGGGGTCTTAAAAAGAATATGGTGGAGAGAATATTTCTTTGGATCAATGTGAGGTAGCAGTGGAAACATGGACAACAAACATGCAATTAATTCAGTGCAGAAACAAGGACCACCAAGAGACACGATTTTTAGCAAGGAATTTAGCTTGTACAATTCAAAATATCACCATTAATATCAAACTATAATAACATGCGAAACAGATGAGAAATATGATAAAGGTCACTATGATGGTGTGGTTCAGCGCGCGGAGGAGGTGTGTTAAAGTCAGAGGAGAGGAGCGTGGTGGAGGAGTCCACCAACGGAGGATAGGCATGTGGGGAACCTGGGTTTATTGTGGAGGGAATCGCAGAGGCAGGGGAGTTGACGGCGGAGGAGAGGTGTGTGGCAGAGGAGAGCCATGCAGGGAAGGTGAGGCGTGCTAGGAAGGTGGGTTCACAGCGGAGAAGTCTGTGGGAGAGGGGGAAGAGGTGGGGAGGAGGAGGCGGTGGCAACAACGATCAGCTTCTACGAGAGCTTGAGGTGTCCAAGGAAGGAGGAGACTGTATGTGTTTCTTTGTAAAACCCGGAGAACCTTTTATCTGCACTAGCTAAAAAGCACTGATAAATTAATGTTTTATCAGTGCTAAAACAGAAAGTATAGATAAAACATGCCTTTATCAACATTTTTTAGTGCTAATAAAGATAGGATTTTATCAGCGCTGATAAAGGTATAATGTTAATAATTTATTTATATTCTTATATATATTTATAAAATTATATACATGATGAATATATAATTATATTTATAAAATTATAAATTAAATAATCATAAAATTATTAGAAATATATTTATTATATTTATAATCTAAGAAACATATATAATAAATATATTAATTATATATATTTATATGATTATAGATGTATATAACTATATTTCTTCTAATTTTATAATTATTTATATGAATATATATTTATTTATAATTATAATTATAAATGAATATATTTCTATTTATTTAAATAATTATAAAATTATAAACAAATTTATATTTCTAATATTTATAATCTTATTAATATATATATATTTTTAATATATTTATTATAATTTTATAATAATTTAAATATATATATATTTATTTATAATTATAAATATAAATATTTGTATTTACCTCTCAATATTTCTATATATTTGTAAATATATTTAGAAATATATTTATTTAATTATATAAAACATTATATATGAAAAGAATAAATATATTTTTTATGAATTAATAATTATTTAAATAAATATTTGATTATTTATATTTATAACTAATAAGTATTTATTTATTTATTTTTAATTAAAAATTATAGTAAATAAATTATTTATAGCTGTAATTCTTAATATATATGTAATTTAATCTAATTATAAAATTATATCAAATATATTTATAATTTTTTTAAATATATATAATTAATATATTTATTATAATTTTTTAATTATTTAAATATATCTACATTTATTTAGAATTATATTTATAAATATTTGTGTTAATTTATATATATTTGTATATAATTATATATAATTAATAATATTATTAAATTTTTTTAATTATTTAAATATATGCATGTCTATTTTGGAATTTTATTTATAAATATTTTTATTTATTTATAAATATTTTTATATATTTATTTAATTATATATTAATAACATTATAAGTAGTATAATAAATATATTTTTTATAATTTTATAATTATTTAGGTATAATTATTTATTTATGGTTATAATTAAAACTATAAATAAATATATTTAAATATATTTGTATATTATTATATATATATATATATATATAATTATAATATATCTATAAATTTATAGTAATTTTATAATTATTTAAAAATATATATAGTTATAATTATAATTAAAAATAAATATATTTAATTTTTTTTAAATATAATTAAAATTTAATAGTTATAAATATAATAAATTTATTTATTCACTAAATATATTTAATGTAATTTTATATGTATTGAGAACGTAATATAGTACATATATGGGTAACATGCTTGAATTAATCCTATACACCTAGTAAAATATACATAATAAAGAACAAGCCATTAATGGACAACATGCATAATAAGAAGAGTGTAATGTATAAATGAACATTCAAAACGATACATAAACTTATATGCACGCATGATCAATATATTTACTGACCAAATTCATTGGAAACGCATATATATTTAATTATAATCTTAGAAATACTTTTTTTAAACATTATATATATATATATATATTTGAATTATTAAAAAATATATATTAATTATAAACATGCGTTTTTCATTTAATGTATAAAAAACATTATTTTTTAATATAAATATAATAATTGTAAATAATTTATTATTATAAAAATTTATCAGTGCTTTTAGCTAGCTCTAATAAAGACCTCCCTTTATCAGTGATTTCTACTTAGTGCTGATAAAACGAGATTCTTCCCTTGCCTAGTTTTTTGGTAGTGTACACAGAAAAATGCTAAATATATGCTATTTACTTTCCCAAATCAGACGTTCGGTGAAAAAAAGAATTTCACCATAGTACATAGGAAGGGATATTCATGGGACCCACCCATATTTGAAAATTAAATACATGATATTTTCCTCAAAACAACCACCTCAATATCAGGGTCATAATGATAAAGACGATTTTTCTTTCGGACATTGTACGAATAAGATATATCATATAAAAGATTCCACAACAACAATATTATTATTAAAATTTGCTTCCTAGAACTAAGACATGAGCCTGAATTATGTATCCAGCATTGGTTTTAAAATGACCATCTCAATATTTAGACCACACTGTCATAGAAAACACATCAATATGAAATCATACGAAGGAGTTATGACCGAATAAGAATTTTGAATTATGTATCCATTTTATATTTTATTATTCCCCTCTTTTATCTGTTCTTCTTCCCGCGCTTTTCACACACCCACTATAAACACTAATTTACAGTGCCATCGCCTATCACATGGGTCTCATCCACATACTATGGAACCAAGCAGTGGATGTCGCTCCACCATTCAGCTAGGCCACCACACACCTCCCCTCATGGGATCCTCCGACTCGCACCGCCTCTCGCACCAGAATTCTATGGATACGTTGACCTTCTACATGGGCCACCCACAATGGACAACATGATACCCTCATTCCCCTTGGACTATGGTTTCTCAAGTGAGCCAATCCACCATCATACAAAAAGCATCTGATATGTCGACACACCTCAATATCATCATCATCTCTCTCTATCAGGGCTGGTGGGTCTCCATTCAGGTTAAATGACTGGGGATCGAGAAAAAGAATACAGTGGAAGAAGCATAATCCTGAAAAAAATGTGCCAGATCAAAAATGAGATTGATAATTTCAACAAGGTCCAATAATTTGTTAAAACAATGATAGATTTAACAAATTTATGCATCTCAATCAGATAATGAGATAGGTGTTCAAATCCTAAACTAAAATAGGGGATAATCGAAGAATGAGAAAAATAGGGATAAATATAATCTAATATCTACTATATATACTAATCTTGGATTTCCATCTACAGTGTGTCATTCTCATAATTCTCCACATTTTATTTTTCATACGTGCCAAGCCTATATCCCTCCACGTCCCTCCTTCGCCCCCTTTCTATACCATTCTCTCCCTCCCACTCCCACTCCTGCTCCTACGTCACATCCACATCGTGAATTCCCTCTCCCCAATTTCTTTTTTCCCATTCTCCTCCATTCTTCCTTCCTCTCCATCTATTGGCCTCACTTTCTTCAGTCTCCCCAATCAAGGGTTTCCACTGTTTCACCATTCTCCAACTTCACCGTATTTACCTTCTTCCCCCTCTCGTGATTTCCCTCCTCCCTTTTTCCTTCTTTTCCATCCACCACCTTCACGTCCTCTAAATCCCACTCCTATTTCACCCCCACTCTAGATTTCCCAATGCTCATACGATTCCCAATAAAGGTGTCCTGCTCCTATCATTCACACTGCTCCTACGGTTTCCGCTGACATTTCTTCTCTGCCGCTACTCCTAGGGTTCCCGCTGCACCTTTGCCATTGTTACTGATTCCCTATCTTAATTTTATCTCTACATACCATTTCACCCCTGTCATTGATCCTACGCTTTGTGCTCCTGTTTCCCCTCCGAAGATGCTCCAGCAGTTCCCACTCTTGCTATCACTCCACTGCAGCTCCTAGGGTTCATTCTCTCATTTCCCATCCCATCATCATGGAGTACCCAAAATACACTTCGGGTTTCTTCTACACTAATATTTTCTTCTTCTACTACAGTTCATCCTCCAGAATCAGCTCAGATCATCATATTTTTTTGTTTCTTCTACTAAGTTGAATTATTTCACTCAGGTACAATCCAAATTCACTACATCCCATTCCATGATTCCCTTAAGTGGATGGTGTCCATCTGTATATACAGAAACTCTTTATGCTCAATTGAGTTTAGAATGATATATTTCTCGCCCCACAACATATATGTGTTTCTATTCACTGTCTGATTATTTTATTCAATGCTAGTCTGTTCATTGATCATGTGGTTTGTTTCTACTGCATATTGATTACATCGTTTTATGTGTTCTAACAGTTCATTATCAAAATATATAATGTTTACAATGCGTTTTCAAACATATTATAGAGCCAACGTTTCCCTAGCTACTTTACATTGTTAATTGTATTTTTTATATTCTTACTTGTATGACCTATATTAGTGTGTGTGGCTCTTTCATTTTTCTTTGTAGTGATGGATAAGAGGAAGCGTATTCATTCCAATTGAAAATGATTTGGGGGATGAAAAAATAGATCATAGACCATAATATCTCTCAAACTACATGACTTCAAGGAATCAGGTAGTCTCCATTTTAACATTACTGTATATTGTACATACATGTGTTAGGAAAAATGTGTTATTTTAGAATAGATGAAACTGTAATGTGAAATGATGTATTTTCCATGGGCACCACTACATAATCGTGACCGACCAACTACACACACCTTCATGTTTGGTATATTTTTTGTAGGATGATAACAATTAATGATTTGGGGGGATGAAAAAATATGTCCTATACCATACTATCTCTCACTCTACATGAATTATTTGAATCATTTAGTCTCCATTTTAATATTACTATATATTATACATATATTTGTTAGACCAAAATGTTTTATTTTTTGAGTAGATGCAACTCTAATGTGAAATGATGCATTTTTCATGGGACCCACTAGATATTCATGACTGGCCAACTACACAAACCTTTATGTTTGATCTATATTTTGTAGGTTGATAAATATTAATTCATTTAAACTAATTTTAAAAACCTTTTTTATCAAAATATTATTTACATGTTTAGTTATGTTTAGTTTATTTAGAAATCTTTTTTCCAGTATTTAGAATTTTGAGCATAATATAGATTAAACAAATAATTTTGGTTTAGGATTTTGGTGCCCTTTATCATTTCAATTCCTTCATATTTGAATCTTTGTTATTTTGTTAAATGCAGATGGGTCACCCTCCCACTGAATATGCTTTAATAAATTACTATTTCACCAAGGTCTGTAACTTCCATAAGACTATGCCGCTGATCCTCATCAGAGTTGAATGTATTGCTATGCTAAGTTGTGGTTTTGATGAAAGAGGCAACTAATACAGAGGTAAAAAATATCATAAGTTTTCATTGATTCTTCCTCTTAGAAAAATCAAACAACTTGAGTTTTATACTCCATTAGAATACCAAAATCCCTCATTTTTATGATATATCTTAGGATGGACGAAATGTTTGTGATCTTATACACCTTTGAAAATGAATGTTCACTATTATCGTTGGTGTGAATTATTCAATTATTTATGTATAATTACATTCTATGATAATATATATAAATCATTCATTATAAAATTAGTCACTTCTAAAATAATGTTATCAAAATTATATTTCTAGCTACCTCTAATTAATTTTATCCTGTAGCAGAACATGAACCAACTACATCATATAATTGAATATCCCCAAATCAGTTCTTTTTTGTTTGTTTTTTGTAATTTTATTCATCACCTTGTGGCTACTTTTGATTACTAATTTAATAATATACATTATAATGAAATTACAGGTTTGTAATTTCATCATAGTGGAATCTTCCATTCACTTTTCTAGTAACCAATAACAACAAGATTCATATTGTGAACACTGAATAATATTTTTCTTCATCCGTAATATATTAAAGTCATTATTTAGAATAAATTCATTAATTTTTGTATACATTATTTTAAATAGTTCTCATATATGTTTCATTTTACATTTCTTGCACATTTAATTAGTTAATGTCTATATCAGTTTTTATATATTTTTTGCATTGGGTTTTACAAAAAATCCCCATTATTTAGTTAATTTCAGAATTTCCATTTTCTATTTACTGTACATTTTAATTCATACCTATAATTTGGATCCTAATTCTCTAAATCATTTACAATTCCATTTTTTCATTTCTTTTTCCATTTATTTATTTAATTTTTTTTCATCTTTATTTTTAATTGTAATCCATTAAATTATTCTATTTAACATTTAATTAATAAGCCTACATCAAATAGGACATATCTATCTAATTCAATTATGAAATAAATTGTATACAAATTTTGTGACCTATATTGAAATGTAGCATTGAAGAAAACCATGTTGGAGGGAGTGAATTATAGAAATGATATGGGGCCTCGATTGGGAAGGTAAGCTACGCTATAGATCTCGACCGGGATTCATTTGGCACTATAATGATTTATCGAATTATGTTTTCCTGTCTTTTATGAGGTAACACAAATAGATCAAGGTTGTGTTTGACATCAGTAATTGAACATTGCATCATGCAATATATTTCATAGTACTTAGTAAAGTTATTTTGTGAATTATTCTGCATAAAAATAAAAGTTCATATGGTATATCAAACTCTAATATACATAATTCTCCCCCCTACATTTTTAGTAAAAACATATTGATCATTTAAAAAATAAAAAATAAAGTCATGGGAACAGAACTCTTTGAAATTTATGAAATCTTTGAAATTCTATCCATGTTTAGATGATGTTCAGTTTCAAATAATAACACCTTTTAGGGCTTCAGAAATACTTTTTGTAATTGTAATTCATAGTTCATTGGGAACTAAATATATGACTCTTGTCAGAACAATGCATAGGTCATTGGGATCAAAAGAGATGACTCATGGAGTTGTATAGAATTGAGTATGGATTAATATATATATATATATATATATATATATATATTGATTTCATGAATGTATTCATAATTAATGTGAATTAAATTAAATGATTTAGTGATGATTTCTAATTAAATGATTATGTTTTTAATTATTTTTCACTGGATAATTGGCTGAGGGGATGATGATTCAACATCTACGTAATCTACTAACTATACTAATCCTAGGTACTCCTCCAATCCATGTGTCTGAACTATAAGAAACCATGTTCATTCTCCACCTATCTTCCAAATATGTTTCCTGGGTAATAACATTCCTCTACCTACCTCCTCCTCCCACTCGCAAATTTCATTCCTTCTCCTAGGGTTCCCGCTCGGCTCCCTCCGATGATCTGCCTTCGCCTACTCCCCGTCTTGGTACTGTACCTCAACCTCTTTAGCCTTAGGCTCCTGTGTCTCTATGGTAAAGGTTATACAATAAAAAATTACGCACTTATTTCTCCCTACTTCCCATTTATCATTCTCCATCAATTTGTTTAACTATGATTTTAGGGTGTGAAAGATCTCATGGTCGAAGCGGTTGGGATTGGTTGTTAGCTTCTCAATACTCTCATCCTATATTTCTCTGAATATGTGCAGATCATGAGTATAATTTTTTAAAATACATGTTTCTATAGAATAAAAAATAATTGTTTCCTATGATTAACCTAGAACGCACAATGGTGGTCTTTTATGGTGCTTGAGTACATTTAGTTTTTTTAATATTATAATATTATATAACGTTCCAGGGTATGGAAAGTTAGATTACAATTTTTCTACCAATTTTTTATTAGATAATGATTGGAATTATGTGTTGTTCTGTTATGTCTAGTTTAGAAATGTTGTAACCTCTGATCAGAATGATGAAATGATGCTCTTTTTACCGCATTTTAATTTATTATTATTTTGTGTTCTTAACTAGCTGAAAGTCATCTGTTTTGCTCAACAATTATTATTTTGAAGAATAAAAAGTTATTATACAATTATTAATGATTTTCATGTAATTCTTGAGATATGTGTATTATGTCATCAATGTGATTCAACCATGCTTCCGGTAATAATTTATTATTCAACCACGTTTTTTTTTCTATCAAAATGACATTGATACAATAAGATTTTGTATAACATAAATAGAAAGTTGTTATTTTAGCACAAACATGTTGGGAGATCTAAAGCTAATGTAGGGTTTATTGTGTTATTTATGTAGGAATTTTTCCCTATGGAAATTTATTTGACTAATAATTCCACTAGGATTCCCGAGATGTTGTTTTGAGATTTAGGCCTCATCTAAGCATGTACATTATCATGACATCATCAAGGATCCTGAATTTAATGTTTAATTTTTAAGAAATTTAATATTTTTTAAAATGTACTTGATAACTTAGATTCACGGCTCCATGTGAATCACCTTTTCTTGGAAACTAATGTCCCTTTGGTAGAAAGTGGGACTAATGGGTTTCTAGGATAGGTGATGTTGTATTTTTTTAATTTAATCTGCAAGTGTTTTTATAAACGTATCATAATTGATTATCTAACACGATTGTATACATTTAAAGGTCCATTTTTATACACAGTTTAACTCATGAGCAAGAATATAAATGAATTTTATATGTTTTATTGTTATCTATAAATCCTCTGCATTTATCTCCTCCGCCTTCTGCTCCTCTGCCTCCTGCTCCTCCACCTCCAACTGCTCCACCTCCGACTCCTCTACGTCTACATCTGTGTCTAACTACAGTGACTCTAACTACACAACCTATTCCTATTATATTTCCTCTACATATGGTAAACCCTACATCTTTATGAATCTATCCTCAACGTACTATAAAACCTCCTATGGCTCACAATATCTATCCCCTGTACTTATGGTAACCTCCATAATTTTACTATTGTATCCTCTACCACCGCAAATCCCTCTCAGGCTCTCAATTTCTATCCCATATACCTGTAATAAGCCCTCCATTATTATTGTTGTAACCCGACTCGTGATTTTTCCCCCTCTACCTAAGGTAACCTCTACATTTTTAATGATATAACCTCCACATTTTTTTATTGTGGTCATTCTAGTAAACATCATGGCTATATCCACATGCAGTAGTTTTGTTTTTTACAATCGTGTGCCCATTTTAGGGATGCATGTTTTTAGAGGTATTTTGTTATTTCCTTCCAAATTGATCTTTACAAATTGGTATGAATTGGGTCCCAATAAGATCCTGGATAAATTACCTGGATACAGTATGTTAGATAGCTGGTCCCCGTGGGATAATATTTTGACTGGTTTTTGTGTTTCATCAGTGCCCAAATTTTTTTAATAGGGAGAATGAAGCGTGGGAATCTATATAGATCTAGAAATTATGAAGGTTGTGGTTCTAGGCCACCCAATAGAGGTTAAATGAAGACAGGTCTAATTTCATTTTTTCTATTTTTTGTGGTCATTGTCTCTCATTTTGGATTTTTATTTCAATGTTTTTGTTTTAGTATTTGACGCAAGTTTTTTCCCTCCTAGAATGTTTATTTTCTAGCACTATAGATGGATTCACAGTCTTAGTTTTTTGTTTTGATCAAAGTGACATTAACATATTATTTTAATACCATTTACTTTTCCAAACACAATATATAAATTTATGCATAGTTTTATGGTTGAAATTATAATATCTTTTTTATGAGATGAATTCTGTAGTACTCCTCAAATGGTGCGCTAGACATCATCATATGAGCTTATTTATTTGTTAAATGATTTTCAATTATTTTTTTCATAAATATCTTTCTGATCATTTTCTATACTAAACATTAATTGTAATCTGCAAAAAAACTTCCCTATCAGGCTGTATTAAATAAATTATTTTAATAAAAATTGGCTGATTAAATGTAAATATTAGATGAAACATTATTATGATGATGATCTATATCACTGTAGATGCTTTAGGGGCTATTTCTAATGATGCACATACATGCATTTATGTTGCATGACATCTCACTAAAATATTCTCTTAATTGTTTACTATTATATTCTCATTCATAAATTTCCCATCCAAAGATAATCATATTCATGCATTGATTTCCATATTGTAGGTTTAGATGATATTCCTTGTAAGAACACATGAGCTTTGAACATCTGGTTCAATTCATTTTGGATGTTTAAACCATTATATTTTAACCTGCCAGCTATATTTCCCATCTACATTGTGTTTCAATTTTCAGTGTATATTATTCATACCTTTTTAGGGGAATACCCAGTTCTCGATAATTTTCATTTATATTGATACAGGTAAATACTTTGTCCTAGATAATTTAATATATTTTTCAACATTTTCAAGATTTTTGTGTCATTAATCTCAATATAACAAGTGAATACTATGTTCTCCATAGATTTCATTTCTCTTGATTCAGGTAAATACTTATTTCTCTGTAATTTGGTATAATTATTAACGCGATCAAGAAATATATATCATTTATCTCAATTGTGTCTTGTAGTGTTATTCGTATCTATATTTTTCTTTCAAGTCATATTGCTTTATCTATGATCATGCTATTCATATTTGACTTGTATCTATCTTTGGCATGGGGTAAGTGTGTCAAGAAAATATGATGATGTGTTCTCGGTATTAAAATGATATCTTTTTCTCAATTAATTCCACATTTTTGGTTTTCTTTGGTATCAACTCAAGATTCCATACTCTTTCTTTTCCTCCTTTCATACCTATTCTTTACCTTTTCCTCATCTGCCTTCTTACGCTTCTCTTTTTTATTATTTTTCGTATGTCCTCTTTTAATCCAGTTATATTTTTATGTAAATTTTCTAGCCTGCTTCAAATCCAAGTTAATCCCAGAACACCAATATTTTCATTGTAGAAAAAAATATTTATTACGGCATATATTTTATTTCTTGTTTTGATGGTTGAGAATTATGTTTTACAAATCAGGAACTAATTTCTTTAGGGGACATAGAGAGGATAAACTCACAGTATGCACCTTTTTCATTATGACTTAGTTCGTTTACATTTTTTATTAAAAGGAATGATGATATTTCAGTGAATTTATTTTTATTGTTTCATTTCCATTATAAGATACCTTCTAATTGGAAGAAGAATAATTATATTGATAGGTGTGCTCCTTTATTTTGTGGTTTTCATACTTTGTGTGTGTATGGTTAATGTTTAGTGATACGTGGGTGTTGAACTTTGGTAACATTTTCGTTGCATCTAATCATATTCGATGGTTATGATCTTCTTTATTTTATTCGTGATTCTGATTCCTCAAGCTTCCGTGTTCCTAAAAAAATAGAGGAAGAAAATAAGTTGCAAGAGTTTTTTAATTCTGAGGATTATCAGGATTTAATTACACATCAATGTAGAGGATTTTAGTACTTTTAGAATTTATTCATGTGTTATTTTTTTAGAAGATTTCTTTCTTTTATCTCCATTATCAGTATCTTCCCCATGCAAAGCAGTTCAGGTCAAATACTATATTTGGGCCAAATTTTTGTCAAGGGACTGATGCCATGTAAACCATACATTATAAGATATATGTATTAATATTTACTAATGAGGAAGGTTTTCAAAATTTGAGTTAGGATATGGATGCAAAAATCTATGCTTTATTCACATCTGATTGGTTTAGTTGCCCCCTCCCTCTGTTTTATTTTTTTATCTTTCACTTTTTATTTCAGTGTACGCATTACTGTTATTGTGACTGATGTTGAAAATGAATTCAAATTTCCATTCTCAAAATTTAGAAATTTATATGCTTTTAATATATCTTTTATCATTGTTAACAATTTAAATGTTGTATCCATATTATTTTCACTCTTATTCCATTATCATACAACATTACTTTCTAATTAAAAATTATTCAACATTATTGTTTCTTATCAACTGTTATAAATGCTAATCTCTTATTTAAGGAAATCCTAGTAATTGAATATGCCATGCAATAACACCGGTGAGTAATAGTTTTAAATAATGTTATAAATATAATTAATTAAATATATATATATATATACAAATCTCTATAAATAAATACTAATATTTTAAATATAATTCTTAAATAAATATTGATATATTTTAATAATTAAATAATTATATGAAATATATCAATTGTATGTATTTATATACAAATATCTATAAATAAATACAAATTATTATAAATATAATTCTAAAAAATGTAGATATATTTAAATAATTAAAAAATTATAATAAATATTTTAGGTACATATATTTATAAAATAATAAATATATTTGTTATAAATTCATAGATATATATATATAATTACAACTATAAATAATTAATTTATTATAATTTTCAATTAAAAATAAATATGTATATATTTATTAGTTATAAATATAAATAAAGATATATTTATTTAAATAATTATTAATTCATAAAAAATTTATTTATCATTTTCACATGTAATGTTATAGATAATTTAATAAATATATATAAATATTGAGAAATAAATAAAAATATTTATATCTATAGTTATAAATTAATACAGATATATTTAAATAATTATAAAATTATAATAAATATAATAAATAAAAATATTATTAATATTATTAATATTTTTTTTTTATAATTATATAATTATTTGAATAATAATATATATATTATTTGATAATTATAATTATAAATAAATAAATATTCATATAAATAATCCTAAAATTAGATAATATGTAGTTATTTAAATCTATAATCATATAAATATATAAAATTAATATATTTATTATATATTTTATAAGATCATAAATATAATAAGCATATTTTTTATAATTTTATAATTATTTAAAATATAATTTTATAAATATACATATATATTTATCATTTATATAATTTTATAAATATATATAATAATAGAAATAAATTATTAACATAATATTTTATGAGCACTTTTTTAGCTCTAATAAAGGAATATCTTTATCAGTGCTAAAAGTATGCTGATAAATGACGTCTTTAACAATGCTATATTTTTAGCGCATTTAATAACATCCTTTATCAGTGCTTTTTTATCACTGATAAAGGATTATCTTTATCACTGCTAAAAAAGCGCTGATTACGACATGTTTTATCAGTTCTTTCTAGTTTAATTTTGATAAAACATATGTTTATCAGTGATTTTTAGCTAGAACTGATAAAAGGTTCACTGGGTTTTATAAAAAAAATATACCTTCTTCCTCCTTCCTCACACCCCTCAAGCTCTCGTGGAAGCCGATCACTGCTATCACGCCTCCTTCTCCTCCTCCTCCTCCCCCTCTCCTGTCGCCACTAATCTGTTGTGAACCAAACCTCTGTCGTGGGCCTCTCCTCCGCTGCAAACCAGACCACTGGGCACATCTCTTATGCTTTGAGCTAGACGCTCGTGCACCACTACTCAGCTACGCTCCACACCTCCATCACACGCCCCACATCTACTGCAAGCCACACCTATATCTCATGGCTCTCCTCCGCCGTTCTCCTCTCCGCTGTCGGGCACCTCTCCTTCACTGGAGTACTCCCCTGTTGAGCACCATTCCTCTGCCATGAACCCACCTCCGCCGCACGCTGAAGAACACCTCCATAGTGAGTTTACTCATCTTTCTCTTTGTTTGATGGTGATGTTGTTAATTATACAAGCTAAACGCCCCGCTGAAATTTTTTCCCATTAGTGGTCCTTATTTATGCACTAAATGAATTCCTTGTTGGTTGGTTTTTTAAAATAAATTTGTAGTCATTGTTTGCATACTAAATGAATTTCAGGTTGGTTTATTTTTGAAGGAAATTTTATTATTATTGAACTATGTTGTTAGTTTTTTTAACATTTTATTAATATTATATATTAATTAGATTTAGTAATATATAATGACATCTTATATGATATTTGGACACCCCATTATGTATGTTTGATATATTTATGTTGGAATTTAAATCTTTTATTATTTAATGGAGTTGTTTATTATGGTTTTAATTGTGTTTGGTGTCCAAAAAAGGATTTTATGTGCTCAAAATGGGTGAAATGTTTTAATCATCATTAGGAAAATTATTAAAAATAATATCATTTTTTGGTTATCAATGAATTCTCATAGTGCTGGTTAGAACTTTATAAAAAGAGTTTTTTATTTGGGAAGATTTTCGCAATATTATATTTGGATTTTGATGGTTATATAAAGTGGTTTGAGTTTCTTTTGTAATGTGTTATATATGGGTGAAAGACGGTTGTTTCAGTAAAGAGTGTTTAGAGGTGAGATGGACAGTTTTTTTATTTCATTCAGATTTTATGCGATTGACTTCATGATTGATTTTGATTGCCTCCATTTCATTTATCATGAGAACGCCAGTTACTTGGGCGGGACCTAGGACATGTACTTTCTATACATTGATCATCTCTCCATATAATGGGATTAAATCCCCACACTAACTAGGAATCATTATACTTTCCCTAGATATGGATCAAAACGCTTCACTTTCTTGGCATTGATACATTCTCAACAAGAACCACTATTTCACAAAAACCGCTACCAATTATACTCCTTGATCCCTCACTCTAAAACTCATCACCCTTTCATGCTCATCATAATTGAGGCATTTCCTTCTTCCCTCTTGGATCCATATTCTCTTAGACACACCATTAAAAAAATTCTAATGGTTTCTTCTCATCAGTCCCCATTCTACTGAACACCTTGCTTCTGACTATTTCAAATTCAATGTAAATTTTGAACTCTTGAAGAGTCATAAGGCCATATTCCCTAAAATTTTCAATCCTCCACAATTGAATATTTATTCTATTAGCTGACATCAGAAAGGTGATTTTATGAAAGTTGTGAAGAACTCATGGGAGCAACTGATGGAGGGATCTGCGCGGGTCAGTCTCAAGAAACATCTGCAGCGACACAAAAAGGACCTGCAAGTGTAGTGTGGCAACTATATGGGAGAGGATATTAATCTTGAAAAGATAAAATATGAGATAAAGAGGATAGAGGAAAACCTTTAGGTGGTCTGGGATGATGATAGGTTCTCCTGTCTGATGGATAGGAAAAATATTTTGGCAGAAAAACAAATGGAAATCCAGTGGATCAATAGTTAGAAATATATAACCCTTTGGCTTATGGAAGGTGATAAGAACATAGCATTTTTCCAGCATGATTGAAGAAATTAATGAAGGATAAGAAGAAAACTATTATACTCGATGATGACATGTTTACTTATGATCTACTGGTGGTTGGAGAGATACGTTTTAACACTTCGAGGGACTAATGGAAGGATATGAGATCTTGTAGGGAGACCAATATATAAGGGGCGGAGTGGCGATGGACTTTATGGGATGTATCTCATAGCTGGAGAGTGATAGGGAATGTAGGGAGCTGGAAGACCTACCAAACTAGGATGAAATTACGATGATGGTTTTCAGAATGAATAAGAAAAGTTCCCTCGGACCAGAGCAGCTTAAGGGGGAGGTACTGGATTTTTTCAGGGGAGGAGAAATCAATAGATATATTTGTGCTTCAAGGGTTTTCATGATTCCCATGGTTAATGATCCCACCCAAATTATTCAGCATGGACCAATATGTCTATGCAATTTTGTTTATAAGATTTTAGCCAGCCTTTTAAACAGAATAATGATAATGGTGATACCCAAGATTGTTTCTGAAGAGAAACATGGATTCATGTAAGGTATAGGCATTTAAGGATCCATAGGAATTATGACAGAAATAGGGGAGGATCTAAAAAAACATTGGGATCCAATGTGATGGTGAAAGTGGATAGATATAAGTCATATGAATATTTAGAATGGAGATTTTTAATAAAAGTAATGAGGAATTTTGGTTTTGAGGAATGGTTTTTTGATTTGTGTTTCAAGTTTATGCTTCTCCTTGGATCAAAATTTCTATTAGAGGTAAAGTCTTATGTTTCTTCAAATCAGTTAGAGGAGTGAGGCAAGGAGACCGCATATCTGATAGCCACTTCATTTTGGCCAAGGAGGCGATTTCCAGGAATATTCACAAGGTGATGAAGGATGGGAGGATAATGCATTTTAAGAATAAAATGGGGGTTAGCTTGATTTCCCATATTATGTAGGCTGATGACATTCTATTATTTATTAAATTAAGGAGAATATTATTGGATGATTTTAAAAAAATATTTACATCTTATGGGGTGTTCAATAGACAATGGTTCAATTTAAGGAAAAGTATCATTTTTATATCAATTAAATGTTCTGGGAGGTGTAGCATGGATATTCATGAATGACTAGTCATGAAACAACGTCGATTTACAATGATTTACTTTAGTGCTCTAATTTCCAATAGAAGGATCAAAATTGCCCCTTTTCATGACATCTTGAATAGAAACACAGGGAGGATTTTCAATTAGAAAAATAATTTTCTATATTTTGCTGGGAGAAAAATTTTGATCCAATATTTTTTGACTTCAATCCATATACATATCCACTCCATTATTAAACTCCCCAAAGGGACAATAGCCAAGATAGAGAACGTATTGAAATCTTTTCTCTTGGATGAAAATCAGATAGTGCGGTGTCATTGGGACTTCTGGAAATGGATGTCCATGATAATGGTGAGGGTGGTATTGGGATGTGGAATGTGGGTGAAACCATGCCAGCTATAGTGGCCTAGGAGGTGGTCCTTGGAAACTCATTATAGGTGAACTTCATGAAAAATAGTTACGGGGATGACTGGCAGAGTCGGGATGATAGCAACAGTAGGTTGTTTAGCCTTATTTGATGAAAGAGTGCTCATCTCAAGGTCTTGTAGGATCAGGTGAGATGTATTGTTTCTATTGGAGACATCAATATGTGGATAGATAACTAGGCATGAGAGGATCTCTTTTTTCTAGGATGTCTGGTGCCAAACATCATTTTCAAAGAAGCCACTAGACATCCTTCATTTTTTATTGCTATTCTAAATTCTTTGTTGATGTAGGCTTGCAAGACCATCGACCTTGTGTATTAACATGACGGTTTCATGTTCGTAGGTTCCAAATCATGGTAGTTCTTTGGACATGACTACATGAAGCTGATGCATGTGCGAGATAGGGAAGGTGAGTGGAAGAAAAATCTGGTGCAAAATGATTCTGGGAAAACTAAATTTCCTTGTTTGGAGAATAGGAAACCAAGCCATTACTAATGAGTATAATATTCAGAAGAAGGTTTTGGTATATGTTTCACCTTTCTAGTGCTATACTTACCCTCAAAATGAATCTTTAGAGCATTTATTTTTCATTAGGGATTAGGAGAGAGTGATCTGGGGCTTCTTGAGGCAAACTGTGAACATCGGCGGGTGTTGGGTTTCCATCAATTTTTTTTTGGAAGATCGGTTTCTAGGTGCTAGAGAGGAAAAGGTGGAACTCAAGGTTCGAGGGATGGTTTCTTCGGTAGTCTGATAGATGTTGTGGGATGCGAGGAACATGGATGGAGAGGGCATTATATGAACTCATGCTTTCCTTCAGATCCATGTTAAGCTTCTGGTGGCGGAGCTGGGTACGATAACTAATGGGTGGAATGATACAGTTTTTTCGGAATATCATTCATGAATCTTGCATGTACAGAGGCTCAGTGATGTTGTAGGGGCTGTGGGTATGCAGTAATGCTCCTCACTCCAAATTAAATCTAAATGTGGATAGATTGTTTATGGATGGAGTTATGAGAGGGGGGCCTGATAAGGGACCACATGGGATTTATTATTCATTCTTTTAGTGATTTTTATTGTGAAGGCACGTCTTTAGGAGAAGAGGCTCATGCTATGAACATCTGGTTGTCACTGTTCAAGTGTTTTAATATTGTGATATCTAAAGTGGAGTCTGACTTAATAGTTCTGGTTGGGATGATACACAAGAAGGGTAATGTACCTTGGTAGTTAATGTATATTATCAGGAAATGAAGGGTCCTCCTTACTCAAGGAACCTCTATTCTTCACATGTGAAGGGAGGGGAATGGTGTAGCTGACTCTATTCCCAACAAAGGTATCTCTGAGGAAAGGTTGATTTTGTACTCCAGCTCAAGTTCCTTACCTAATCATTGCCTGCTTATTGCTGAAGGTGATGCTCTAGGCCTTCACCACTTTCGCCCTCCCTTAGGAGGGCGTGTAATTTCATGATTTAAATAAAAATTTAACTTTCACTCAGTAACGTCATTTTTTTGAAAATAACCACCATATAAAAATGAACAATAATGGATAAACACAAGATATAAATGGAATAAACACACCACATGAAATTTATGTTTTCTGGATGAAAATAAAACTTTATAGGAGAATAAATTAATATTTTTATTGAGAGATAAATTGAGTTATAAGGGAAACATTTATTTTTTTATCCCTACGTGTCCAAAGTAACATGAGACTCTTTTTGGTAACCCTTTCAACGAATCATAACAACACATGTAATGAATCCTTCTACCCACAAGCACATTATGGTGAATCCCCTCAAAGGGACAAATGACATAATTCTAGTGATCATTAAATAATTTTTTCTTCTTAGAATAATTATATATATAAATATATAAATTATTATTTTATTACAACATTACAAAATTATTGAATGAATTATTAACTATTGATATTCTATATTTTGAAGTGGTCATGACATTTATGTTGATGTCTCCATCAAAGGTACCAAACCAAGATTTTATTTATGAAAATTTCATTAAAAGGTTCTAGACTATTTTGGGAGTTGGTGTTGTTAACCTCATGAAGGAGTTTTGGAGAGGTAAGAATTCTCATGAGACATATAATGATAATCTTGTCACATTGATTCTAGAGGTCTCTGATATGAGTCTAGTTATGATTTATATAATGATTTGTCTTTGTAATTCCATTTATAATGTCTTCTAGAATATTTTAGAAAATAGACTGTGGAAAATCATATCATCTATTAGTTTAGTACCATAGTCCTTTTCTTATTTTGACATGAGTCATGATGTACATAAAATTAACGGGAAAGCTGCATAGTTTATTCTAGTGATAAGTGGCATAGGGAAATTATTTGTGTGAAAGGAATTACACTTGAGAAATTTTTGATTATGTATTGGGTTCAAGATTATAGATTTTATTAGGTGTATTTATAAAGGAAGGAACCAATACTACTTTATGTGAGATACACATAAATTGTTCTTTGGGAGTACAACCAATTTATTTGGTGTGAGACAAGGATAATTGAGATAATGTTGTGTTTGTAGTAAATGAGGAAATGAGTGTTTCATGGTTGTCAGTGTGGTCAATGACTATGGAACATATTCATTGGGAAATTGGTGATCCGGTGAAGGATAATTAATATAACTAGATAATAGAATCATGGAAATGGGACATCAATGGTGGGGAGAACAATATCAAATTCCTTGGTAAATTATTATTATTACAACTACCTTTGTAATAATATGATCAAATCACACAACACTAATTGATTTGGGATTAATAAAGGTGTTTTCTATGTAACTTTTATTAAGTGTCTCTATTGGTATCTATGTCTTTGAGAAAATGCCTAACTGTATATTTTAAAATAATTCAAGTGTTTTTAAATGATTATTAGGGGGATATCACTCATTTTAAATGATTAAGTTTGTTGGGTCATGAAGTTGTCTTGAATGCTTTAAAAAAGTAATTTTGTTTTTGTGAAAGAGTGTTTGGAAATGATTGATTTATTTTAAAAAGAGCGTGTAATATTAAATAGGAAT
The DNA here is from genome assembly GCA_963277665.1 of Viscum album. NCBI lineage: Eukaryota > Viridiplantae > Streptophyta > Magnoliopsida > Santalales > Viscaceae > Viscum > Viscum album. The sequence goes on along the minus strand of OY728119.1, from coordinate 2,108,565,071 downwards.
TTGTGTAAATGGTTGGTTTTTTAATTGGATTTAAAGGGTGATTTTTTAAATATTTTTCAAAGGAAATTTGAACACTAGTTTTTTGATAATATTTTAAGTTTATATATTTATAGAATTAGGAAAACCATTACATTATAACAATTTTTTATTTATTTTGATAAATACTAATATCACCAAATCAAATTGGATGGATATGAGTAAAGATTGGATGGGTCCCAATTGTTTAACAAGAGAGTATTAAAATAGAGTGAAAATTTTCATCAACTTTCCAAAAGATCATGCAAATGACCATTATCAAATCCAATGTCCATGTTTATGATATTATTATTTGAGATTCCAGAGGAGTTAGAAGAACACTTGATCTGTCACAGAATAGATCGAAGTTATAAATGTTGGAATAAACATGGGGAAAAAGAGAATGTAGCTAGTGGATAATATATGAGTGCATTTTATGTATCATCTGATTTGATTACAAGTGTGGATAAAGAAGAAGATAGTATTGAGGATGTGATTACAGATGTGAATGATGATGAATATAGGAATGAGGAAATGATAAGAACAGTTGAACATGAACTTTGTGATTGAAAAAAAAATTGATCAATTAAAGAGTTTGGAAAAGATGCCTTTGTATGAGGGTTTCACTAAATATACAACATTATCATCCATATTGAATTTGTATAATTTCAAGGTAGGCAATGGATAGAGTGACGCCGGTTTTAATGAATTCATTTCTCTCTTGAATGAAATTATCCCAAAAGATAATGTGCTATCTAGGAAAAAATGTGATGCCAACAAAATGATACCTTTGATGGGTATGATCTCTAAATGAATACACACCTACCCGAATTACTATATAATATTTCAGAAGGACCAGAAATCATTTAGAGGATCCCCATATTGTGGTTATTCTTGATATAAGAATGATTAATCGAGTCCTACAAAAGATGTATGGTACTTTCCAATAATTCTAAGGTTTAGGTACCTCATTACTCCAAAATAGGGAAAGGGAAGCACTGCCATTTATCAACGCTAATCCGAAAGCGCTGAAAAAGGGGTGGGTCTTTATCAGCGCTAAAATAAGGGCTGATAAAAGTTTTTATTATTAATTTATATAAAATTGTTTTATTAATATTGAAAATAATGTTTGTTTTTGTACATTAAATAACAAACAAATGTTTGTAATAAATATATATTTTTTAATAATTCAGAAATATATATATATAATTTTTTTAATTGAAAAAGTATTTCTATGATTTTAAATATATATATATAATTAAATAATCATAAGATTATAATAAATTAAATTAAAAAATAAATATATTTATTAGATTTTTTATATTTATGAGAGATTTATTATATTTATTAGATTAATTTATTGTATTTAGTATATTTGTTATATTTAATATATTTAGTATATTTATTTCATTTATAAATATATTATACATTTTAATATATATTTATAATTATAATTATTGAATATATATGTGTTTTCCAATGAATTTTGTCAACAAATATATGTGTATTTATTATGTATCATTCACATGAATGTTCATTTGTACATTACATGATGTGGTATATTGATTAATTCATAATGTTTCCCATTTGAACTATATAGGTTCTAAAAAATGTACTTATAAAATTTCATTAATTATATTTAAATAATAAATATATTTTATTTTACTTTTAATGACATATATATATATACTTTTCAAAAACATTACTAATTATAATTTTACTAATATAAATATATTAACTGTTATATACCAATATTTATAAATATATACTATTTATGGGTATAATTATTAATAAAAAATATATATTTATCATATATATCATTTTAAATAAATATATAAGAATATAAATAAATTACTAAAATTATTCCTTTATTAGTGTCATTTTAGCACTGATAAACGAATATATTTTTCAGCCATAAAATAATTATAAAATAAGTTTTTATCAGTACTATACTTTTACCACTGATAAAGGCATATCTTTATTAGCGCTAAAAAAGTGCTGATAAAGGTATGTTTTATCAGCGCTTTCATTTATGCACCGATAAAACATACCATTATTTGTGATTTTAACTAGCACTGATAAAGGTTCAAGTGGTTTTAATAAAATAAACCTAACATGCCCCTCCTCCCTCGCACCCATTCAAGCCTTCACAGAAGCTGAACCCTGCATTGTCGAACTCTCCTCCACTACGACCCCTCCTCCACCTCCTCCAACTTCACCGCTATAGGTACCTTTTCTTCCTCCTCCAATGCCACTACCTTCTCCATCTCCTCTACTATGATCCCTAAACTATACCACGACCCTACTTTTCATCCTCCTCCACTGCCTCCTCTTCCTCCTCCTCCAGCTGCCGACTCATCCTCCTCCGCTGCGATCACTTACTCCTCCTCCTCCACCTCCTTCTCCTCCTCTTCCTTGCATTGTACCCTTGTCTATGCGACCTTCTCTAGTATGCCCTCCTCATCTAAAGATCATCCTGAAAGCCTCCTATACAGTGCACATATCCCCCCTAATGAGTCTCTTATGTAATGATTTTTTACTCTACCACATTAGAATTACTGTTGGTGTATAGAGTTAGGTCTAATGGACCCTATAGTGATATTGGTTCTTGTTATTAATTAATAATAATATAGGTTAAAACTCTAATAATGGGATTATGATCAATCATTTTGTATGTCTCATGGGTGGAGGTTTCAATGAGGGAAGAATTATGGTAATCACATGGAAATGGTCTTTATATGGATTGTTAATTGAGGTATAGTGATCGTGATATGAGCATTACTAGTAAAGACCATGCCTTTACAAGAGATTTAGCTATCCTGAGTTGTGGGCCTTTTATGTATTACTGTATAGTGTGATTGGGGGGATGCCTTGGTGGGTACTAGGGATGGAATAACCAGTGGGTAGGTTGTTGTGTGAGATATATCATGAATTATTTTAAATCTTAAATCATGTTGAGTACATGGTTTGTATTGATATCCCATGGAGAATATTTATCATGGCTATATGAAGTTGTGAAATCTCCCTTATAACCATTATATGTACTATACATGGAATGGGGTTTATTATGATGTTAGTGTAAATGATAATGTGGATTGCTTATGACCTTAAGGGTAGGTAAATCCACACATTTGGTGGTGTAGGTTGGTACCTAAATATAAATAAAAAGATTTATTGTTGACATATTGTTATCTATTGGTCTTGGGATCAACATGATATTTTTTATCTATAGCATATACTAATGATGGATAAGTTTAGTGAGGATTCTTAGGATGGGTCACGTATTAGCTTCTTATGTAATAACCTCTTGCCTGATGTTAGGAATCACCATTTTCTAGCTAAGAAATATTATGAGGATTATCTTCCTTGATTTTTCATTATTTAATAATAATTATTATATATATTTTATGAGTATTAGGCCATGATACCTTGGGATTGAAATGTAGAGATACTCCACTAAGGTGAACATTCTTTCAAAATATTGTATGTTTATGTTTGGCTATACATCATGGGGTATATGTAGTTTTCCACATGACATAAATTATTTTAGTGGTTTGTATTATATTGATGGTTAGCTATGTTATACCCTCCCTAGGATCTGATTTATATATATTCATTGTATCCAAGGTATATATCTTAAATTGGTAGTCCTTCTCAGGTAGTAAGTTGGCTCTTTTATGACCTTCTCATGATCCACTTCCAGTACATCTTATTAGCCAGGCAGAATACCTAGCTTTAGTGATTTAGATTGTGTTAGTGGTTAGATTGGTTATTCATATTTAGGTCCTCTTTTATGTATGTGAGTTTATCCATGGGACCCGCCTTAGGTTAATGGATTGGATCATGTGGGAGGTTATCAATGTTATTCCCTCCATACAAATTTTTGTGGGTGGATGTTATTCCATGAGGCATATAGTCAAATCACAATTAATGATCAAAATTTAATGGTTCTACACAGGGGATGAGTTTTGAAGTGTATACCATGTGGTAATTCAACAATGTGACATTATAGGGTGAAATATGCAATAGACCCTTATGTTACACCATAATGTACCCTATTCATGAAATGAAAAGTGATTTTTTAGTCTTTTAAAGAGCTTCCCCTATTCCTTATTAGCCACTCAACCTCATCACCCAAAACATTCTTACCCATAATGTTACCCTCTCATAATTCACTCTTTAGGATACCTAATGGTCATTTCATAGTGGATGGACCACCCACCTCCCTAGATAGCCCACACCCCCTCCCTCACACCCCTTCATCCCCCCACCTGGACAGCCCACCCCCAACCCACCCGACCATGGTAGCCCACCCCCCTCCCTAGATAGCCCACACCCCTCCCCCACACCCCTTCATCCCCTACCCCCAGACAACCCACCCCTTCCCCTTTGAACATTTTATGTTTTAGTATAATTTTCCCATTTTCTCTTCCAAAACCCCTCCGTGTTCTGCCACCCTTTCCCTCCTATCATCTTTTGTGGTTTTCCCTAACATGTTGTGTGTTTCATATTTAATCACTTGTATTTGAGAGCCTATGATAATTTTTACCTCTATTATTCCTTCTAAATATTATTTTCTGACCCCAAATCCTATATTTAAATCGACATGCTTCAATTAAAATTGGAAATATAATGATATGGCCCATACTGGTATCATAATCAATAACGAACCTGACTTTATACTAACCTAAGATGCGTTAATGATCCATAAATGATAGAAACAATCCCAAGAAAAAATAAAATAAAATTAATGTGGAATATTTTACCCCTAAATTAGTGTAAATTAAAAATAATCTTTCCCTAGAAAAGAAGATATGTCCCATTCATAATTTTAACATCTAGGAAAATAGTAGGTACACAAAAAATAAATAAATAGGATGCAGATATCATAGATGGAAAATAAAATCCCACTAATGAACAATAAAATTGTTTAACCAGACATTTCCCATTCCTCAATTTCATTGGACATATTTTGGATAGGTATAACATATGAGTTCTTAATTTATGTTTTCTTCTTAGTTGGAAATATCCTCTATCGCGCGCCTCTGCTCTGCCACAAATGCTCCTCTACTACGGAATCAAAGACACCTTTGTGGTGAGTTTTCTCCTCTTAATTATTGGTTTCCAATTGTTAGCATATTATTACAGTTTTTTATTGATGGTTATTTTTTGAAATGAACGAGCTAAATTCCCCGCTAAAAAATGTGTCTGTTGGTGGTCCTTGTTTGCACACTAAATGAATTTCATGTTGGTTGGATCATGTTGATCATTTGAATATAAAAATCAGTAATTTAAGTATACTTGACTAATGAATGACTGCTCTAGGATGAGAGCATCACTGGTACACCAGATTAGAAGTTTAGATCAGATGTTATTCTATGCAGAAGTTAACCAACAATATTAAAGTGCACAAAGAAATTTTAGTTTTTTATTAACTTATATATGGACCAAAGAAACCCTTTGAAAATATGTAAATATAATGTTACAATATAACATGTATATTTTAAAAAAATTATATAATTTATCATCTATTTTATGGTAATTATTCCTTACAGGGTTTGTATATTTTAAATGATTTCTGTCCATGTAGCATGCCTTTGTTGGAAGAGAAACGACGCTGTGTCTACTCAATCACAGAGGTAATGTGGACGTTTTCATATTAAATTAATTTTCCATAGATCATTCGTCTCAACAATTTCAGAAATAAACTTGCATCATATATACATACACATGGGCATCAAAATCTTGGTGCCTACGCACCTCGTACAGAACATGCATCACATCAATGCCCAGATGCATACACACCACACATAAAAATTCTAGAAGAAAAAAAGGACTTTGTTACAAGGAAGTGAATACCTGACTGATTCCCTTAGGCTTCTATTTTACTTTTATTATTCTATGATACTCTTGGTATTCGGTGAAATTTACTATAGATAGAAGATTAATGGGAAATCTATCTCACTATTGACTCAATATTTCATAGCTCTATGAGAACTCTTAGGCTTTTTCACTAATACACATAAGACTCTTCATGTGATCATGTCACATAAGCTCCTTTTTATGAATTCTTCATGTGAACTAGTCGTGTGTTCTTATCACATTATCAAATCAAATAAACAAATCACGTAATTGAATAATGTAATTCACTTTAACCATGATTTTGGAATTCTTGTCTTATTTACATTATCTTATAATGCTTCATGGGCTGTGTAATGGTATAAATATCCTAGGTTCATTTCATCACATGAACCTATTATGGTCTCGAGATCACATGACTTTGAACAGGTTATGCACTTAATATGATATTTCTAATTAGTCATGTGCCCCTTTCTTACTAAAGTCCATTTTTTAACAAAAAATCCTCCATTTTCATAAGTAATCTAAATGTTATATTTCTTATGATTGAAATGAATTCAAAAATTGGATATGTGTAGGCTATAGTTCAGTGTACTACAATGGCTGATAGTGTGGAATTTGACCTTTTCATAGACATTCAGTCCACTCATGAGAACCTTAAAAGCTTAATCGGAGCCAATATCTTGGATTTTGAATTTTCTAATTAGTTTCCCTTATATAGGTTTGTTATTTTAAATGATCCAATGATCTCTCCACCTCATGAAGGGATCCTTCTTCCATCTTACATCCTAAAGACTAATAATATATTCAGGGAGAACATCTCATATGTGGGTAATTTCCTCTCCAAATAAGAAATCTCTAATGGTTAATTTTGAAGCCTATATGGATTGATTTTAAAGGGTGATAACATTATATAGAGCTTAAAACCCATATAGATAGATAAAAAATGTAGAATTATATTTCAAATTAGATGTTTGTGTAGTCATTTTTCTGGGTTATTAGATCAGGTGGAAGCTTTGGGTTGAACCGGGTTTGTCCCTTCTTGGTTTAGTGTATTGCCACAGAGTTTGTGGTTGAGCAGAACAAGATTGGATTATATGAATCTATTTAGGCTTAAAAACCCTTAAATATTTCAAAAAAAATTAATGTTAGACATGTTTATTTTATAGATTCAACACATGAAAACATTTCATTTTATGTATTTTGAGTTCAACATCAGTATATAGGACATTAAGATGATCTATTGTGTGATGATTTTAGGAGAAAAGTATGATGAGTAAATTAATACACCATATACATGGGATGACATGGAATAGAATCCTCCCATTATGAATGATATCATCTATATGACTAGAGCATCCCTTGGTAAGGACCCATATCCATGGGTTAACAGCCCCTTTAAGAAGTGGGATGACATGTTCCTCAAGAAGACTCGACATTAGTGTCTGAATAAGAATCCAAATGCTTGGCCATCCTAAGAATTTTATAGGGGAGAGGGTTATCACTTTAAAATAGTTTAAAAGTTTCAATTAAATGACTAGGTATGGTAAGTCACCTCCTAGTACAATCACCTTCTCTATCAAGTAAGATTATTAGCAATGAACCTGTGTGGGTACTTATTAAAAATGCTGAAAAAAGTGGAGGTATGGTATCCAACTTAATGATGGTAGAGGTTATTTTAGGTGGTATTATTATCATATTTATTGTTCCCATGTCGGATAAGTTATATTTCCAACTTCACCACATCTATAGGGGTATTCCCCTTTAATAATATTCAGACCCTTCCAACTACGGTGGGGTTGGATGGGGGCCCACATTGGTGGATATGAGTTACTTAATACTCATAACATTCCATGTTATCAGTTCATGAACTTTTTATAAAGTATCAGTGGGGTCTGGCTAATGCTACCAAATAACTAGGAGATCAATAGAAAAGTGAATAGGTATGATCAATTTTTCTATACCATTCAGAGCACAAACCTGTGAAATTTCCAATAATGTAAAGGGTGATCATGTAGACTAGACTTTATTTTATTCATTTGTGAGGTTTTTTTATCCACTTGGATTAACTGAATTATATTCCATGAGTGGTAGTCATTATACCACATTGGGAGATAGTTCAGTGAATTCATATGAAATTCCCCACTCCTCCAAACATCCATTCAGAAATGCATCCCATGGTGGATCACAAATGGATGTTAATTTTTACCAGATAGGAAAAATAGGTCTGGGTGACACTTCCCCTGGATAGTGTGGGTTTTGGCCTCTCTAAGGATTATGTGGATTCCTTGGTCCGATCATAACTAAATGTTCAGTTGGATCCATTGGCGACAAAGCACATAGATCAACTAATAGCGGTTGAGGAGGAGGACACATCAACTCTAGCATCACCAAAAATTTTGAGTCCATACAAAAACTAATATTCTAGAAGACCCACATTTCTCTAGATTTATTAGAAGAAGATGAGGAACTAAGATCCAACAACATCAACAAGGAGGGTGCCAGCAGATTTGGTAATAATGTATGGGGTTCTTGTGAAAGAAGTTCCAGTCGGTGGGGGATCAGATCAAATTATGGTGGTGTTTCCCATCACATTCCAATACTTGGACAACTAGAGGAGTAATAGATTGACCAAATAGTTTTAGAGAGTGATGTGTCAAGTGGAAATAGATCTAGAGGGATTTGGGAGTGTGATCGATCCCAAAGGAATCTTCTATGAACAACAACCCATTGAAGTCAAATCACTTCTCCAATAACATAGTGTGGTGATTAATTTGTTCAAAGGCTAGGTCCATTACACAACCCTTGATTATATAATGATAATTCCTAGAATAATGGTAAATTTTAAAGATAAGGCAGACTATGATGGATCTAGAAAAGAGGTAAGATAAGTTTTATAATCCCTTTCTTATATTCATTGAAATTCTTAGGACTATGGTGAACATTATTTTCTCACGGATATTTCAACAGGCTATTACAATTTGATCAACTCCCACATCTCTAGTTTACTTTTCCTGGGAAATGTTGGCCAATGTTTATAACGACCCATACTTTACATACATTGTTATTACTTCAAAATTGATGTACACTTATTACAACATATAACAAAACCATGGAAGGATGGTATAGGTATAGTGTTTATAGAAACTGGGAAACATAAACAACTGGTTCATAAAGCGTCTACACTGTCTCCCATTTATTTCATCATATCTATAGTCCCTTTTGGAATATATTAAACAATAACCTTATTCCTGACCTAGGGAAAGAAAACATACAAAAGGGTGATCTCAAATGCTCAGTAAGGGTAAACAAAAGAAATATCAATCACATCATATTCATAAGAACATAAACTTTTGGAAATCTTACCCTACAAAAGAGATCATAATTTCATAACATGGGATAAATCATGGTAGTGAAATGTAATCCCAATAATCATAACATAAAATATTAATCTTTGAGGAATACACATATAATCATAGAGAATCATTTATTATTGGTCAAGACTCATTTCCAAGACTATCTTAGTGGACAAAGTCCATTTCTGAATCGAGTTCATTCCTCGTTTCAGTCCTGTTTCACTGAACCTGTTTAACCTGCCATTCCAGCAATGTCTATCTCATGAGATATAAAATCTTTACCCAATTCATTGGAGGGAGATATAGGTCCCACCCATATCATAATGATACCATTCTTATGTGTTCCACAAAATCATAAATCATACATCATAACATAACCCATGTAATAAAAATGGGATTATTAAACATCGTGACATCATAAAACAATTCATATAAGATAAAGGAATTCATAAAAATAATTAAATCACAACATAATAAAATAAATGTAATAATAGGGATAGAAACAGAACCCTTTATTATCTTAGATGGAAAATAATTTTTATAAAACACTTGAACTCCATTCTTGAGGAAAATATCCTTTCTACTTCAAAAACACTTTTCATTTCATAACATGTCATACAATTATAAACTAAAAGAAGTTGATTAAAAATAAACTTGACAACCTATAAAGGAAGATTCTTGGAAATAATGTTTTAAAAATCCATTAATTCCATATAAGTTAAAAAACATTCTTCTCGTACTTTTGTGGGAAAAGTCAAAAAGTACCTCGTACGAAAAACGACAAAAGATTACTTTCATATATTTTACTAAAAACCCACCGAAGTGTAAAATTGGATTTAAAAAATTGTATGTGGATGGAAATAATATTAAATATTGAGGAAAAATGGATATGGATTATAAAATACACCCCAGTAAATTTCAAAGTATAAACAATTTCGAATAAAAATGAGATTGTGATATTTCCCTTACCTTAGGTCTGATTTGCTTCATAAGTATCCGAAGCACATGTATAATGATTTAAATAATGTAATTGAATTATTACATAATCATACGCATTGTTATGATATCATATATGGTCATATTCTTAGCTGATTATTAGTAATATTTCATTACTACTTGTTATTCGGGTGTTTATTACTTTTTGTTCTTATGCGTGTTTTGTCGAATAAATTCTTATTACTATTTTTAGGTTATAGATACCTCATTTATAGAATGGTATTAGTGTAATATATATCATATTTATTCACTCAATTAATTTATGTAATAATTATGCAATTAAAATCATGTAGAATGAGTCGCATCACATCGTGGAGACGGTATTCCGTACGTACGCACGAGCGATGATATCGTTCCGATGATCATGGAATTGTATTAGAGTGTATGTATACTATTTAATAATCAATATCATTTTAAAATAATCATATATATTCATTATTTACACCATTATACCCATCAAAGTAAGGTGGTGGTGGAAAATAGATTACAACACGGCGTGGAGACTGTATTCCATACGTACGCACATGCGGTGATTTCGTTTTCTGTAGGATGGATAGATGGTGAAATAGGGTTGTTTCAGACTTATAATAACATATAAGTATATGAGTGATACTTATGTTATTAATTCATAATGAAACAACTAAAGAAGAAGAAGTTGAAGAAGAAATAATGTTGAAAGAATCGGTAACGGACAATACATCTTTTTTGAAGCGCTTCTTTGAGACCTCCTTTTAGGGAACTAAAATTGGTCTTTGAATAAGACCAGGACCTATAGGATGTTTCTAGGGAAGTGGAGAGGAGAAATTGTCAGGTTTTGGCCGAGCTTGAAGGCTCAAAGTGGTGTGAGGAAGAGAGGGAGGAGGCGCCCTTTTATAAGGGAGGAGATGGGCACCTTTGGAAAAACTAAAGATATTATTTTATTATAAAGACATATTCGGTTTTAAATAGCATAAAATTGATTTATTTCGAAGATAAGGTGGGTATGGGTCTAAATCCTTTCATCCAATAGAATTTGGACAAGTTTAGTTTACTATTTTAACCTTATCATTTAGATTTAACTTTGTGCTAGATAATTTTACTTTTACCGTGTCTTTTTGTGTTCTTACACTATAAGGTTAATAAACATACTATAACAAGCCAAAAGAACCCCAAGTTGCTTATTATTAATATATATAACCTTATATAAGTCATTTGGACAAACCGTATATTTTTTGGAATAAAATAACAATTAATAATATAATATTTCTTTTAAAAATTATTTTTTGTCAATTTTGACTCTATTTAGTAATTGATTTTTTTGAAAATCATAACAGAATGATTAGTTCTAAAAAAGTTAATTAAATCAATACTAACATGTCATATTAACCTATAAAATTAGTGTAATTCATAAAAAGTATCACATTACATTTATTTGGGTATTTATAACATCAATTATATCGATATTTCATTAATAAGATAATTACTGCATCATATATGTATCATAAATAAATTAAATTATTTAATGTCTAAAAATTACAAATAAAATACCATTATGTAGGAAATATTTTTATATTTCTAATGAATATTTATAGTAGAATTTATCTTATGTATTACCCTATATTAAAAATTATTTACTTATTAAACTTTGATTTTAACAATTTTAACCCTTCTTAATAATAAATGTCCTAATCTAATCCATGTCGGCCTAAATGGTCATCTTTTATTCCTAAGGTTGTTTTTGGTCGAATTACACGTATCCAATTGAATTAGGACATGTTTTAGGGTAATAATAATATCATTTTTACCCTTAATTACCCTATTTACTTTTAACCATGGTAAATAAAAGTAAAAAGTTACTATTCACCAAAAATTATTTTCAACTCATTGAACCCCATTTTAATTACTGACATAAACTGTGTCTCTCAGATTTTTGAAATTCCACTCACAGAAGCGATAAAAATAAGTTTTATGTAAATTTTCAAATTCTCCTAGGTGGTGGGTAAAAGACGGTGAAAAGTTCAATAAAATTTTTATATATCGAAAATTATTATAAAATTACTCCAATGAATTACATTGAACTTATATAAGTATTATGTATCAATTTTACCTAAAATAAATTTAAATAAAATAAATAATTATTTAAATAAAAAGTCTGTTTTTAAATAGTAACCCAGTGTTTTCACTATTCATCAAAAATTGAAAGTTTCCAGAAAAATACCCAAATTTCACCCTTGGCTAATTTCGATATTCTGAATCCAAGAACGAAGTCCATTTTGAAAAATAAAATTTAAAAAAATTTGAAAAAATGGTTATTGCTATTCATAACGGCTAGTTTTAATAATATTTTAATAGCATATCGTTGTTTAGTGAAACTCGGTATTACGTACGACGCAAGCTATCAAGGAAGGTAGCGATTGCGTGTAAAGAAAGCTAAGATAGTATTGTGTGTAGTGAAAGATTATTTTGATGATTTATATAAAATAAAAAAAATATTTCTTATAAAAGTCTCGTGTGTTACATTCTACCCCCCTTAAAATGAATTTCGCCCTCAAAATTCGTCACTTCTAACTAACAGATGAGGATACCTATCCCTCGTCATATCCTAAATCTCCCATGTAGCTTCTTCTAATTGGTGGTTCCTCCATAAAACTTCCAACAAGTGAGTGGTCTTGTTCCGTAGGACTTTTTCACTACGATCAAGAATCTCTATCGGCTGTTCTTCATAAGAAAGATCTTGTTCCAGCGGTACAAATTCTGAGCTGAGTACATGTGAAGGATCAGGTATGTACTTTCTCAGGATTGATACATGGAACACATCGTGAATTTGAGAGAGATTTAGTGGAACCGCCAATCGGTAAGCTACCTTCCCAACATGATCCAGTATTTCAAAAGACCAATATACCTAGGGCTCAGCTTTCCCTTCTTTCCAATTCTCATTACCCTCTTCCAAGGAGATATTTGTAAGATCACTTTATCACCCACTTCAAACTCTAAGTATTTTCTTCGGTTGTTGGCATAACCTTTTTGTCGACTCTGAGCTGCTCTTCTGTGTTGTTGAATAGATCAAACCTTTTCTGCCATCTCATCAACAAGATCAGGTCCTAATAGATTTCTTTCCCCTACTTCATCCCAGCAAGTTGGAGTCCTGCATTTCTTTCAATAGAGAGCTTCATAAGGAGTCATCTAAATACTGGAATGAAAGCTATTATTATAAGAAAATTCCACCAAAGGTAGGTGTTGATCCCAACCACCTTTGAAATCCATAGAGCAAGATCTCAACATATCTTCTAGAGTTTGAATTGTCCTCTCAGACTGACCGTCTGTCTGAGGATGATAAGTAGTGCTGAAACTCTACTCTTTATCCAGAGTATACTGAAGACTTCGCCAGAACATTGAGGTAAACCTTGGATCCCGATTAGATATAATAGAAAGTGGTTCTACAGGAAATCTTACCACTTCCTTTACATATATCATGGCAACTGATCCAGAGAGAAATCCTCTCTAATAGAAATGAAGTGTGCAGACTTTGTAAGATGATCAACTATGACCCAGATAGCATTATTGCCTTAGGATGTTTTAGTAAGTCCTGTGACAATGTCCATAGTGATTTTTTCCCATTTCCATTCGGGTATTGGTAATGTTTGTAAACTCCCCTTAGACTTATGTCTCTCAGATTTAACTTGCTGACAAACCAAGCATCGAGAGACATATTCAGCAACATCTCTTTTCATTCCATCCCACCAGAAGTACTATTTTAGGTCCCTATACATCTTCGTGCTTCCAGGATGAATAGAGAATGAATAACTATGAGCCTCATCCAGCACCTCTTTCTTTAATTCAGGGATGGGAGGAACACAGACCCGATTCCTGAACTTTATTATCCCATTACAATCAAGGTTGAATTCAGGAACATTTATCACCTTCTTTTATAACTCTACATCTTCTTTCTATGCCTCTTTAATATTAACATGTATAGATGGTTGAACATTAATTTGAGAAAGATACGATTTTCCCCTTTCATTATAATTCCAAGATCCATCCTTTGTAAATCCATAAATATTAGATCTTTTTTGATCCTCATCATAGATAAACTGGCATGGTCTTGTCGACTTAATGCATCTGCCACCTTGTTTCCTTTCCCAGGGTGGTAATGAATTGAGCAGTCGTAATCCTTAATCAGCTCCACCCATCTTCTTTGGCGCATATTCAGATCCTTTTTTCTGAAAATATACTTTAAACTTTTATGATCAGTATAAATGTCACACCTTTCTCCATAAAGATAATGCATCCAAATCTTTAATGAAATGATTACCGTATCTAACTCCAAATCATGAGTTGGGTAATTTTGCTCATGGATTTTCAACTGTCGTGTGGCATAAGCTATCACCATATCATTTTTCATAAGAACACACCCCAGTCCCTTCTTGGATGCATCACTGTAGACCACAAACCTTTCTCCACTACATGGCAGTGTGAGCACAGGTGCACTGGATAACCTTCTTTTCAACTCCTTGAAATTCTCTTAACATTCCTCCATCCAAACAAACTTAACTACTTTCCAAGTCAACATGGTGAGTGGATTAGATAATCGTGAAAAATCTTTCACAAAACATTGATAATATCCAGGAAAACTAAGAAAACTTCGGATCTCGGTTACTGTTGTTGGTCTCGACCATCTTTCGATAACCTCTGTTTTTGATGGATCCACAGATATCCCCTCTTTTGAGATTATGTGACCCAAAAATGAAACTTTTTGAAGCCAAAATTCACACTTGGTAAATTTGGCATAAAGCTTCTCCTTTATCAGGGTGTTCAATATAATTCTAAAGTGATCTTCATGTTCTTCCTTGCTCTTTGACTATACAAGAATATCGTCTATAAAGACTACCACAATCTGATCAAGATATTCTCTAAAGACTCTATTCATGAAATCCATGAAGATAGCAGGGGCATTAGTAAGACCAAATGGCATCACTATAGTCGTCTTTGGTATATCCTCCCTTTTGAACCTTAATTGATGATACCCTGAATGAAGATCAATCTTGGAAAAGTATTGAGCTCTGCGTAGTTGGTCAAATAAGTCATCAATGTGTGGGAGAGGATATTTTTTCTTGATAGTGATCTTATTTTGTTCTCGATAATCAATGCAGAGTCTCATTGATCCATATTTCTTCATAACAAACAGAACAGGTTCTCCCCAAGGTGACACACTAGGGCGCATGAACCCCTTATCAATATTCTCTTGGAGCTGCTCCTTCAATTCCTGCAACTCAATTGGGGCTATTCTATAAGGTGTCTTTGAAACAGGCAAAGCACCCGGTACGAGTTCTATTGAAAACTCAACTTCACGATTTGGTGGAAGACCCGGTAATTCCTCCGGAAAGACATCGTCAAACTCTTGTACAATGGGCATATTCTTAATCGTGAGTTTCTCACCAACCATTTGAGATAAATAACCATCATTTAGTGGAATCAAGACCCATAAGATGGATGAAATTTCCACTGGAAGGTTATGTTCATCCTTGCATCGATAGATGATCATAGATTGATCTAGAATATGAAATGTGACTTCGCTTCTTTGGAAATTGATATGAGCTCCATATAAAGAAAGCCAATCCATGCCAAGAATCACATCAAATTCTACTATTGGGAGGATCACAAGATTTGCAGGAAGCACGTTCCCGCAAACTTCAATCGGAGAATAATTATAAACTTTAGATGTGACTGTTGTTCCATTAGAAGTTGTCACAGCTGACTCAACATCTAATTGTTGAGGTAATACAGTGATACCCTTAGAATATTCTTCATAAATAAAGGAGTGGGTGGATCCAGAATCAAATAAAACATTTTCTACTTTAGAGTGGATGGTAAGTGTACCTTTCACCACTTCATTATCGTACTCCACATCGCTGATAGAAATAGCATGTAACTTTCCTTTTTCTTTAGCCTTAAGAGTTTGTTGACATCGACCATCATCATCAACCCTTGGATTTGGGCATTGAATAGCATAATTCCCCATCTCCTTGCATTTGAAACATTGAAGTGTAGGAGGTTCATTCTGTGTATCCCTTCCTTTGATTGCATCATTAGAAATCTTCTTCCCATCATGGCGGCATTCAAATGCCCGATGACCTTCCTTTCCACATTTGAAACATTTACTCGTCCCTTTAAGACAACTCCATCCATTTTTCTTTCCACACTTTGAGCATAAGGGAAATCTCATCTTCTTTTCAGTGTGCTCTTTAGATTTTCTTTTGAATTCCATTTTCCTCTTCTTATCAAACCCATATGACTGATGGGTTATTCTAATCTACATCTCAACTTTGAGAGAACATCAAATGATTTCTTCATAGCTATTGAAGTCCCTTATGGATAACTCCCTTCGAAGACTTGATTTTAAGCCACTAAAGAATTGATCGATCTTACTCTGAGGTTGGATAATAATACCAGAAGCGTACCTTGCAAGTCTTGTAAAATTTGCTTCATAGTTACCAACAGATTCATTATCCTTTTGCTTAAGTTCAAGAAACACTTTCTCCATCATTGTTCGGATAATACGAGAGAAGTACTTATTGAAAAATAAGTTCTTGAACTCGTCGCATTCCATGGACTCAATTTCATCTCTTGGCCTCCTATTCTTGATAAGATTCCACCATTGATCAGCATCACCTTCCAAATGATGTACTGCTAAGATGAATTTATCATGATCAGAACATTGAAGAACTAAAAATATCATTTCAGTAGTACGGATCCATTGTTAAGCAACTAATGTATCAGTAGACCCACTGAATGAAGGTGGACGATGTCTCATGAAGGATTCAACAGAATGTTGCTCCTTCCTTTGATAGTTTGGAAGTCTTTCATGATTCATAGCTTGAGAAATTTGTGTGAGCATGGCTACAAGATTTTTCATTCCAGCTCCCATAACGTTTGGTTGCTCAGGGGGACAATCATTGCATTGCCCGTCGCATTCTGCATTAACATGGTTCCTTCGGGTTCCAGCCATTGACTAAAACCAAGAAGAATAGTGTGAGCAACACTAATTATAATAGGAAAACCACATAATAAAGAATAAAATTTCACACTTAAAGTCTTATACTAGGTTATTCATGGAAATTTATAAAACACTAAGATTGCGTTCTATGCTTAGATTATCCTTAGGATTCTTACCAAGGCTTTCACATCCAAGTATCCAAAGGTTGACTATACCTTTCCTCTGATAACAACTATAACGGTCTGGAATTACTTCCAGTGGAATATAATTGATACCTATCAGGGCACTCCATGGGCGGCTACACCCCCTGGGCAGGACACACCACCATCCCCAGTGGCAGCCATTTCCTCATGAAGCCCTTGGGCGGAGAGCCATGCTTCGTCCAACGCTCACATGTGAGAGTTCCCAAGGATCGGATACATTCCTACCTCCTTTGCCTCTGATACCAACTATAAAGACCCATACTTTACATACATTTTCAATGCTTCAAAATTGAAGTACACTTATTACAACATATAACAAAACCATGGCAGGACCGTATAGGTATAGTGTCTTTAGAAACGGGGAAACATAAACAACTGGTTCATAAAGCGTCTACAATGTATCTCATTTATTTCATCATATATATAGTCCCTTTTGGCATATATTACTTAATAACCTTCTTCCTGACCATGGGAAATACAACATACAAAAGGGTGAGCTCAAATAATCAGTAAGGGTAATCAAAAGAAATATCAATCACATCATATTCATAAGAACATAACATTTTGGAAATCTTACCCCATAAAAAAGATCATAATTTCATAACATGGGATAAATCTTGGTTTTGAAATTTAATCACAATAATCATAACATAAAACATGAATCTTTGTGGCATACACACATAATCATAGAGAATCATTTCTTATTATTCAAGACTCATTGCCAAGACTGTCTTAGTGGACAAAGTCCATTTCTGAACCGAGTTCATTCCTCGTTTCAGTCCTGTTTTACTGAACCAGTTTAACCTGTTGTTCTAGCCATGTCTATCTCATGAGATATAAAATCTTTACCCAATTAATTGGAGGGAGACATAGGTCCCACTTATATCATAATGATACCATTCTTATGTGTGCCACAAAATGATAAATCATACATCATAGCATAACCCATGTAATAAAAATGGTATTCTTAAACATCATGACATCATAAAACAATTCATATAAGATAAAGGAATTCATAAAAATAATTCCATCACAACATAATCAAATCAATGTAATAATTGGGATAGAAACAGAACCCTTTATTATCTTAGATGGAAAATAATTTTGATAAAACACTTGAACTCCATTCTTGAGGAAAATATCCTTTCTACTTCAAAAACACTTTTCATTTCTTAACATGTCATACAATTATAAACTAATAGAAGTTGATTAAAAATAAAATTGAACAATTAAAAAGGAATATTCTTGTAAATAATGTTTTAAAAATCCATTCATGCCATATATGTTAGAAAAACATTCTTCTTGTACTTTTGTTAGAAAAGTCAAAAAGTACCTCATACGAAAAACGACAAAAGATTCCTTTCATATCTTTTACTAAAAACTCACCGAAGGGTAAAATTGGATTTAAAAAATTGCAGGTGGATGGAAATAATATTAAATATTGAGGAAACATGGATGTGGATGATGAAATACACCCTAGTAAATTTCAAAGTATAAACAATCTCGGATAAAAATGAGATTTTGATATTTCTCTTACCTTAGGTCCGATTTGCTTCGTAAGTGTCTGAAACTCCTGTATAATGATTTAAATAATGTCATTGACTTATTCCAGAATCATATGAATTGTTATGATATCATATATGGTCATATTATTATCTTATTAGTAGTAATATTTCATTGCTACCTGTTATTCGGGTGTTTGTTACTTTTTGTTCTTATGCATGTTTTGTCGAATAAATTCTTATTCTTCTTTTTATGTTATAGATACCGCATTTCCAGAATGGTATTAGTGTAATATATATCATATTTATTCACTCAATTCATTTATGTAATCATTATTCAATGAAAATCATGTAGAATGAGTCGCATCACATCGTCGAGACGATATTCCGTACGTACACACGAGCGATGATATCGTTCCCATGATCGTGGAATTGTATTAGAGTGTATGTATACTATTTCAGAATCAATATCACTTTCCAATAATCATATATATTAATTATTTACACCATTATACCCATCCAAGTAAGGTGGTGTTGGAAAATATATTACACCACAACGTGGAGATGGTATTCCGTACGTACGCACGCGCGGTGATTTCATTTTCCATAGGATGGATAGATGGTGAAATAGGGTTGTTTAATACTTATAATAACATATAAATATATGATTTATACTGATGTTATTAATTCATAATGAAACTACTAAAGAAGAAGAAGTGGAAGAAGAAATAAAGTTGAAAGAATCGGTAATAGACATTACCTCTTCTTTGAAGCGCTTCTTTGAGACCTCCTTTTAGGGCACTAGAATTGGTCTTTGAAAAAGACCAGGACCTCTAGGATGTTTCTAGGGAAGTGGAGAGGAGAAATTTTCAGGGTCTGGCCGATCTTGAAGGCTCAAAGTGGTGTGAGGAAGAGAGGGAGGAGGTGCCCTTTTATAAGGGAGGAGAGGGGCACCTTTGGAAAAACTAAAAATATTATTTTATTATAAAGCCATATTTGGTTATAAATAGCTCCAAATTGATTTATTTCCAATCTAAGGTGTGGATGGGTCGAAATACTCTCATCCAATAGAATTTGGACAAGTTTAGTTTACTATTTTAACCTTATCATTTAGATTTAACTTTAAGTTAGATAATTTTACTTTTCCCGTGCCTTTTTGTGTTCTTACACTATAAGGTTAATAGACATACTATAACAAGACAAAAGAACCCCAAGTTGTTTATTATCAATATATATAACCTTATATAAGTCATTTGTCCGAACCTTAGATTTTTAGGAATAAAATAAAAATTAATAATATAATATTTGTTTTAAAAATTATTTTATGTCAATTTTTACTCTATTTAGTAATTGAGTTTTTTGAAAATCATATCAGAATTATTAGTTCGAAAAAAGTTAATTAAATCAATAATAAAATGTAATATGAACCTAAAATATTAGTGGAATTCATAAAAATTCTCAAATTACATTTATTTGGGTATTTATAACATCAATTATATCGATATTTTATTAATAAGATAATTACTACATCATATTTGTGTCATAAATAAATTAAACTATTTAATGTCTAAAAATTACAAATAAATTACCATTATATAGGAAATCGTTTTAGCTTTCTAATGAATATTTATAGTCTAATTTATCTTATGTATAACCCTATATTAAAAATTATTTACTTATTAAACTTTGATTTTAACTATTTTAACCCTTCTTAATAATAAATGTCCTAATCTAATCCAAGTGGGCCTAAATGGTCATATTTTATTCATAATGTTGTTTTTGGTCTACTTACACTTATCCAATTGAATTAGGACATGTTTTAGGGTAATAATAATATCATTTTTACCCTTAATTACCCTATTTACTTTTAACCGTGGTAAATAAAAGTAAAAAGTTACTACTCACAAAAAATTATTTTCATCTCATTGAACCACATTTTACTTACTTACATCAACCGTGTCTCTCGGATTTATGAAATTTCACTCACATAAGCGGTAAAATTAAGTTTTATGTAAATTTTCAAATTCTCCTAGGAGGTGGGTAAAAGACGGTGAAAAGTTCAATAAACTTTTTATATATCGGAAATTATTATAAACTTAATCCAATGAATTACATTGAACATATATAAGTATTAGGTATCAATTTTGACCTAAAATAAATTTAAATAAAATAAATAATTATTTAAATAAAAAGTCGGTTTTTAAATAGTAACCTATTGTTTTAACTATTCATCAAAAATTGAAAGTTTCCAGAAAAATACCAAAATTTCACCCTAGCCTAATTTCGATATTCTGAATCCAAAAACGATGTCCATTTTGAAAAATAAAATTTACAAAATTTAAAAAAAATGGTTTTTACTATTCATAACGGCTAGTTTTAATAATATTTTAATAGCATATCGTTGTTTAGTGAAACTCGGTATTGCGTACGACGCCAGCTATCAAGGAAGGTCGTGATTGAATGTAAAGAAAGACAAGCTAGTGTTGTGTGTAGTGAAAGATTCCATTGACGATTTATATAAAATAAAAACAAAATATTTATTATAAAAGTCTCGGGTGTTACAATGTTGCTTCAAAACCTGACTGAGAGGCTGATGATTAGGGCTCTCCAAGTAAAATGGAGCTCATGGATGTGGTTGTTTCTAATGCAATAGAAACACCATTTGTGCCACCATCAGCACTACCTTTGTAACCTCATGTTATCATTTGACGTTATTTCTTATATGAGGACTGTAAAGAGAAAACGGGAAATTGAATACACTAAGAAACATCTAAAAATCATTAATTTTAGTACTTTGTGGACTTTTTCCTTTTCATTACTATTATAGCTTATCAGGGCCAATAAAATTTTGTTGGTTCTCATTATTCCCTATCTAAAACTAAGAAATACATTCCTTTCTTACCATCAATGGGACTTTAGATATTGTATGGTGTCTTTGGAGAGGCATAAGTAGTCAGGGTGCAAGTAGGGTTGGTCCCGATGTCTAATGAGAATGTGCTAGCACTCATTCCCTTTGACCTGGCATGGGAGAGTACACTCTTAGAGGCTCATCATATATGTAAATATTATATTTATATCCTATTTAAGATGGTGGTTTAACTAAGAATGTTTTATAATTTATTCTAAAATTGAATACTCTGATGAAGTTGAATACTCCATCATGTATGTTTCATATTTTATAACCTTTATTTACACTTGTAGCATTTCAAGGTGAAGAACAGTTAGTATTGATAGAACATACTTTATATGTGAATTAGGGTCATTATTAATAGTAATATTTCCTTATCACTAATCAATTCTACGTTGAGGTCATGGATGTGGCTAATAATGTGGCTGATATAGGTATGTTCTCAATTATTATCATGAATTTTGATTATTTATGGCATTATTTTTCTATTGAATAATAATATTTATATGCTTTATCAAAGTAACTCCACCTTAGAGATCAGAAGTCCCATACCATTCCACTTTTTATCTCTCCCCGCTATAATAAATAATGCATAAGTATTTTCTTTTTAGGCACATAAATGTATGTGAGTATGAGTCCATTACTAAGAAGCATGGTACTGAAGTGTATGCCTATTTCTGGACTATTCCCGAATTGAGTTTCAGAACATGCAACATTTCATCAATTGTTTTGGTGACAAGTGTTGGGATATTTGGAATATAATCATTGGGGGAACATTGAAATAGCTAAAATACTAGTTTGGACACCTCTAGAACAAGTCCACAACCCTAGGTTATAATAAGTTATATTATCAACAAATCCATGATAGTGTGAAGGAGGTGGTCATCATTAGGGAGAAAAATTAGTTCATCGAGCTGAGATTATCAATGGTGGAGGCATAAAATTCATACATTCAACATCACAATGAGGAATTTAATGAAGCATCGATGTGTACAATATAAGTATACGCTCATAAAAATTTAGTATCATTTAGTCTTATGGCTCCCTACCTACCCTAATGTCCATTTTTTTATTAAAAATTGAAATTTTATTAATGTATTCATCCATATTAATTTTTAATTTATTTCATAGTTGTATTACTAACATAATATTTGTTTTATTATATAGGTGGAATTTTTTTTCTTGAGTTCAGATTCTTTTTTCGGCAACTATTACCATGGAGAACATTTTTTGAGAGGGGATCACATATGAAAAAAGGATGAAACATTAATTTTTTAATGTTTGGTTGGATAATTGTAATTGTAACCATATAAAAACTTGTTTCAAATTTATATAGAAGTGTTTTTTTGTATTCATGATTTCATGTAAATGTATATATAATTGTTTGTGAAACTCTTGTGTGCACTGTTTTGTTCTTCTATGATTTGTTTGTGTGTAGGTGGTGTTTTGTGCATCTATTTTGTGTGATGGTGTTGTTTTGTATTGTGTGTAGGTGTTGTTTCTGTGCAGGTGTGCAAATGTGCAGGTATTGTGAAGGTGTTGTGTGTGCTCAAGAAACTTGGCATTTATTAGTGCTCAAAATATCATTGATAAAGGGGTCATTTTTCATCGCTCCAAATAGTGCTGATAATGGTGTCCTTTATCAGTTCTCAAAATAGTGCTGATAAATTGGGCCTTTATGAGAACTCAAAAGAGCATTGATAAAGGGGGACCTTTATCTGCACTATTTTTATTGTGAATAAAGGGAACCTTTTATCAGCAATTTTTTAGCGTTGTTAAAGGGGACCCCCATCTTTTCCATGATTGATATCTCTTTTCTAATGCTGTTAAAGGTTGTTTCTAGTGTTTTTTAAAATATCTATTTGTAGTAGTTCCTATATAGAAGTGAGGAGACTGCAGGGCAATTGACGTGGCACATAGACAAAATAAATAAAGATGGTAAACTACGTCACCCAACAAACTCTTCTCAGTGGAAGAGAATCGATCATGAGTATCCTAATTTTGGATATGAGATGGGAAAACTTAGTCCTGCATTTTCTATAGATGAAGTGATTCCTTTTGGTTTTCAATGCTGCACTCACAGTACCAGGCTAGTTTTTTTGGAAAATAATTACATTCCACTATGGTTATGCATGAAACAAAAACACATAATTCTATTTATGCTTATATCAGGACTAAAATAACCAGGTAATGATATTTATGTTTATTTGGATCCATTGATCGAGGATTTGAAAGTATTGTGGGATTCAGGTGTTACGTTGTATGATGAATATATAAATTAATATTTCACACTAAGAGAAATTTTGTATGGGATAATAAATGAATTTCCTATTAATGTAAATTTATCAGGATATAGAATTAAAAGATTTCATGGGTGTCATGTCCTCCAACAAGGTACACAGTCCATTATGTTGAAATATTCACCGAAAACTATGTTTTTAGGACGTCGCATATTTCTACCCCGAAGACATAAGTACCAATCTTGGACGTCATCATTTGATGGTAGTTTAGAAGAATGTACGACACTGTCTCCAATAACAGGTTATCAACTATTTGAGAAATTGAAAGACGTGGACATATCTTTTGCTAAACCATTTTTGAAAAACATTATAAAAACTAGTAGGAAGAAGAGATCAGTTTTCTTGAATTACCATAATGGAATTTTCCATACGTCATACACTTTGATGATTTTATGCATGTTGAAATAAATGTATGTCATAGTGTCATTAGTACATTGCTAAATGCACCCAGCAAAACAAAGGATGTAATTAAGGCTAGGTTAGACTTGGTTGACATGAGAATATGAGAAGAGTTGACAGCAGTGAAGGGTGAAAAATGAAATTTTATTCCACCAACTACTTACACTCATTACAAGTAGGATAGATATTAGTTTTTTCAACTTCTTTAATAACGTAAAGTTTCTAGAGGGAAATTCATCGAATATCATGAACATTGTGTCAACGACCATTTTAATGTTAAAGGGTCTGAAATCACATCATTACCACGTTTTGATGAAGGATCTAATTTTTGTAGCTTTACGTTGCATTTTTTTTAATAATTTCTATTTTACATTAATGTAGCTATGTTTCTTCTTAAAAGGAATATACATCATGGTTATAGACTTGGAAAAATTGTTGAGTATGGAGAGATAAATTTCTGTCATATTTTTTGAATTGGAAAATTTCTTCCCCCTAAATTTATTCTATATGATGGTTCATTGGATTCTTCACATGGTGAGAGAGATTCAACGATGTGGTCTTATACACTATATAATGATGTACCCCATTGAACGATATATGAAAACTTTGAAAGGGTATGTGAAAAATAGAATTCAGTGAGAGGTTTGTATTGTTGAGTTATATATTGTTGAAGAAGCCATTGAATTATGTACCAAATACCTATCTAGTGTGGAAAGAATTGGTCAACCAAAATATCATCACACTGGGAATCTTGTAGGTGAAGGAATTTATGGAGGAGAAGTTGTCACAATCAATATTACAGATCGGGAGCATGCCCACCTTTACTTATTTCAAAACCATTTGGAGGTTGACCCATATGTCGAAACCCATAAAGAAATTCATAGGCATTTGAATCCATCATGTGATGAAAAATGGATATCAAGTAGAAATAATCAATAGATTATAGGGTGGTTTGGAGACCATATATTTAAGGATTCAGATGAAAATTTGTACTCAATTTTATAACGACATCGATAGCTAGATGCATGACCAGCTATGTTTGTATTATCTTATAATGCTTATGTAATTAACAGTTATACATTCTAAACTAATGATCATGATGGAGATAGTACCATAATGAATAGTGGATTTTAACTTATGGCTGAAGTGATGCATGTTTCTGGCGCTAAGTACAGAAATCGAATTTATGCGAATATGTCATACTTTGGCATCATAAAAAAATGGGAGTTAGATTATACGAACTTCCAACTGCTGATTTTTCAATGCAATTTGGATGACAATAAGAGTTCTATTAAAATAGTTGAGTTGGGATTCATGAAAGATGATTTCAATAAGGAAGGGTACAAAGACAGCCCATTTATAATGGAATCATAGGAAGTACAAGTATTTTATGTTATAGATCCCATAAACTGAAACTGTTCAATTATTCTATTATCGACCAAAACCACAAAAAGGTTAGATGAAAATTAAACAGTTGTTGACCCTTCAATTGATATGTCACAATAATTTCATAGTGGTACAACAGTAGATGGTTGTTTATGTCAGAGGAGACCATAATGAAGGGATTTTGATTGTAGATATAGGTGTCAAATCCCTTCAGCCTTTAAAAAAAGATAGTTCTAGAATTGGATTATATTTTTTTTAGTATACATCATGTTACATTATGTTATGATTTATTCACATCAAATTTTATGTAATCTAAATTAAATTTTAAACCACTTTTACAGATATAGACTTGTTCATGTGATGATCCTCTGAATTCAAAGGCACAAAAAGACTCTCAACATGCTGCTACTCGTAGTGTAGAGGACCAAAAGTATTCCCAAAGTATTGCTGCTACATCTCCCCGAGAAAAGGTGAAACCACCATATGCAATTGCTGATGAGAGCACTCTGGAAGAACATATTGATGATGTTGAAACTGAGGAAATGGTAGGAAATGAAACACTGGTGGCATAGAAAAAATAGAAGCATCATCTATTCACAGTGTGAGAAAAAATCCTTTAAGAAAAAACTGAAAGACATCAAATACAAGGTCATATGGAATAAGTGAGGCCATCATGTTAACCCAAAGAAGTCCATGTTTTGTAGTTACATTGGAATCATCACTCAGAATTGTGTGTTGATTGACGTAATGTCATGGAACCATGTTGTCACATGGCTTAAGACACTGATGTGGGGAGATATTACAACAACATTATGATATCATTTATTTAATTTACTAAAAGATAAAATAAAAAAATATTGACTTACTCTTCATCATACCTTATAGAGTGAATTTATAGTGGCTGACTCACCCATG
Organism: Viscum album; assembly: GCA_963277665.1. Lineage (NCBI taxonomy): Eukaryota > Viridiplantae > Streptophyta > Magnoliopsida > Santalales > Viscaceae > Viscum > Viscum album. Next base: position 2,108,538,259 of record OY728119.1, on the reverse strand, counting down.
GACTATGTATTAAGGGTTACTGTAGGGATTCATAGTGGCTTTTGGACAATTTTAATGAAATTTTATCATAAAGATGATGAAGGTAAAATAAACCCACACTCACCTACTATTTATGCACACCTAATTACCCAAGGATCAAGGGATGTGTTTACAAGTAATCATATGGTGTAGTCTTTTCTGGTAAACATTGTTGGGTAATACAGTGTTTGATGATACACATATTCATCACTTTGATTGACATTTTTATATTTATGCAACCACAATTGAGTGCTAAAAATAAGGAACAAGCTGCCAAACCATCGTACCCCTACTGTAATGTAAGAATGGGGTATGCTAAACATAAAAAAATTGGTACGTATTTTAAATCAACTATATTACTTTTATGTGACCTAAAAAAACACAATAACTATGTTACTCTCTTTATATGCAGATCGATGAATCCAAATCTGAAGCCACTTCCATCGCACACCATGTGCTATGGAAGGAGGTGTGTGTAAATACATATGGGATACTAATAGATTAAAACACACAAAAAATTTGGGAAACATGTGTAAGTATAACATAATAAATATTATTTTACTTTAAATAGATATTACATAAAAATGATTACTTATTTTTGTATATTTTCTATCTTAAATTGTCACAGGAATTAGTAATTACCAAACAAGATGTAGACATACTTTCAGTGGCCTTGAAGAAGCCATAAACGTATGGTCACGTCAGAGGTGTAGGTTTTGGGGTGACACCCTAAACATTTTTTGATAAAAAAAAGAGGAGTATCAAAGTGAATAAATAAAAATGACGAGAGAAAGAATATATACCTTGAAGAACAAATGAAATTTTAGAGAGAGTTCATGGAAAATTTGATGGTGGAGGGGCAATGAGAAGAAACAACTCAAGAACAACCCACGTGTGATGACCTCTCCCAATCCCCACTACCATTGAGGTGACCATTCAAATAAAAAAACTATCTTAGCTGAGGTAATAAATGTTATAATAATTGTTTCTATAAATTGTGAATCAGATAGACACAGATACCTTTCCTATACTGATATTGCACAGGTTCAAAATGAACATGATTTATATGTATCAACACCTACCCATCACCCTATAGTGAGGGGTACGGTGATAAATATCATGAATTCCATGCTAAAATAAAGACCACCTTCAACAGGTCATGTAAAAGTGTTGATTAACGAATCCCATGATCCCATCACTATGCTACATGTTGCGATTGATGATGAAGATATTCATATGGTTAAAAAATCTCTTGGAACATTCATCCCATGGTCATCATAAATATTAAAAAACACATTGACAAAGATGTATTCATTTCCAATTTATTTTTCAAGATAAACCTTTTACATTTATTGAAAAAAGGTATGTACCGATGAATGTTATTACATACCTACATAGAGAAGGGGGTGAAAAGAAATAATGACTCAAAACCATCTCAATGATCAAACAACCAATCAAAATGATCTACCAAAAGCACCTTAAACACACCCGTTATTTTTCCACATTTATTATCATTATAGGATCATGTGAATATGAAGATGAAATATGATGGGGTGAACACAATAATTTTTTTTGAAAATATGTACAAAGGGTATAGACTAGATTTCATTAGTGTTGACTATGTAAGTGAAATTATGGAGTATGATTGGCTAGGAGACTTTTTTGTAAATGTGTACATGAGGAATGTTTTAATGATTTGATTTTCTTAAAGATAATATACTATGATAATTATGAATAAATACATTTCATATTTTTCACAGGAGTATATATGAAAAAAAATTGATGGGTTTTCTCCATGAACAAAATTTTGGCCTCATTAGCCCTCACATAAACTATACATAACAAAAAGAAATATAATCCACGAAAGAGGGTGAAATTGTGGTAGTCCTGCTCAAATATTTTAATAGAAAAATTACAGATGGCATACTCTACTTAATACTGACGTTGTTGGGTTAAAAATCTATAATTTAATCATATAAAATATATTTTAATTTATTTCATTATTTTTTCTTTTTTTGTGTTATTAGGCAGCATTGGATGATAATTTCTATCAATAAGGATAATCCAAATATTTATTTACTATATTCAATTAATGTATATCCAGAAAACCGACCACACATAATGTCATTTGTCAATTTGTAATAGAAAACATCTAGCATTTTGGAACTCAAATTCAAGTTATATAATTTATATAATCTTTTAATGAGGATTCTGTTATGATAGGGAGGTGCATTAATATCCTCTACACCATAGAATAAGGCCAGGGTAAAAGGACCTAGAACATCACAAGTACTACGACTGGATACAAATCAGGGTATATATAATGATATTTCACTATCCAAACACATATAAAAAAATTCCTTATTTTTCTCAATGTTTCTGTCGTGTCCAAAACAAAATAACTATAATGAATATGGTTATTATGTTTATAAATTTATTAAAGATATCGTATTCTATGAACAAAACATCATCCCTAATGAGGCACTTCTGAAGATAATAACCATTTCATTTAAAATATTTATTAATCCTTTGCGTATTTATATTTTTTTAGTACTACCATGATTTTTGAAAAGAATCATATTCACAAGATGAGAAGAATTTCTTTATAAATTAATAGGCAGCATGCCTGATGGATGAATGCACACAAATAGTATGAATATCTGACCTATATGACTTGAAGTGTCTATTTTTATTTAAAATTGACATTATTTTTAGTAAAAAGAATAATTGAAATACTTAAAACTGAGAATAAACAATGGGATTGTTTAGTCACATTACAGAAATGATCCATAAGTCATTTTTGATGTGTAGGAATCAAATTCACCTAAATCCGACACATGGTGTGATTTTTATGACATTATGTGTGTATTTTTATATTAAATTAAGAATAAATTTAGGAAAAAGAACTAGAAACATACTGAAAACCATGAAAATTCATTTGGATTGTTTTGATTCCTTAATAAAATGATCGATCTATTATTCACCTCAATCCAACAAACGGTGTGATTGATATGACTAAAAGAATTAGTTATAAGTTTAAAATAGAAATTTTCTCTCAAAAATTTTCACTGACTAAAAACCAAATAAACTCACTCTAATTTTATTCATAATTTAGGAAAATGATTCATAAGTTCTTTCTGACGTGTATGAAGTATTCACCTGTCAAAATGATGCATAATGTGACCATTTTGACTCAAAATATTTCTATCCAGTTTCAAAAGAAATTTTATTAAAAAAACACAACTGAAATACTGAAAAATAATAAAACACATTCAAATTGTTTTGATACATTCGTAAAATGATCCATAATTCATTTATGATGTATAGGAATCAACCTCACCTTAATCTGACCCACGGTGTGACTGTTATGACTCAAAGTGTCTCTTTTTATTTAAAATTGGCATTAATTTTTGTAAAAAAACACAACTAGCATATTGAAAACCATGAAAACACATTCAAATTGTTTTGATAATTTAGTAAAATGATCCATGAGTACTTTTTGACATGTAGGAATCAAACCTACCTCAATACAATGCACGATGGGACCAGTATAAATCTAAATGTGTCTTTTTATTTAAAATTGATATTAATTTAAGTTAAAAGAACAACTTACATACTGAAAATTAAGAAAACACATTTGGATTATTCTCATAATTTTGGAAAATGATCCATAGGTCATTTCTGATGTGTTAGAATCAACCGCACCTAAATCCGATGCATGGTGTGACTGGTATGACTAAACTTTTCTATTATCAGTTTAAAATTTACCGTTTAGTTCAAAACATGTCACAAATTGAAAACAAATAAAATAATTTCCAATTGCCTTCATAATTTAATATAGTTATCATTCAACCCTTTCTAATGTGTATGATGTAGTCTCACATAAAATCGATGAATGATGTGATCCGTATGAACCAGAAAGATTGTTTGTAGTTTCAAATGATATTTTAGTAAAAAAAACACAACTGACAGACTGAAAACTGAGAAAATACATTTGGATTGTTTTGATACCTTAAAACAACAATTACTGAGTCATTTGGGACATGTAGAAATCAAACACACCTCAATTTGATGAATGATGTGATTGGTATAAATCCACATATGTTTTTATTTAAAATTAAAATTAATTTAGGCAAAAATAATGAGTGACATACTGAAAACCGACCGAATTCATTTGGATTGTTTTAAAATTGGAATTTTAACTCAAAACGTTTCACTCATAAAAAACAAGAAAATTATCCCTGATTGTCTTCATAATTTAGGAGAGTGATTCATATGTCCTTTTATGTGCATGAAGCAGTCTCACCTCATAACTACACACAATTAAACCGATATGACTCAAAATGGGTGTTTCAGGTTTGAAATGATATTTTAGTAAAAAAAGACAACTTTCATACTAAAAACTAAGAAAACGCATTCATATTATTATATAACTTTAGCTCAATGATCCATGAGTCTTTCTTGATATGTAGGAATTAACCAAACCTCAATTTGACAAATTATGTGACTGGTCTAAATACAAATATGTCATTTAAATGTGATATTCATTTTAGTAGAAAATGGTATATACTCAAAACCAGGAAAACCCATTCAGATTATTTTTTTTATTTTAGGAAAAATATCCACAACATATTTTTGATGTGTAGGAATCAACCCCACCACAATACATTGCACGGTGTGACCTATATAACTACAAATGTTTTTCTGTTTATTAAAAAGTGACATTTTATTAATGTATTATTTCATATTAATGTATAATTTATTTATTTATAGTATTACTGAAAAAATATTAGTTTTTATATCTAGGCGGAACATTTTTCTTGAGTTGGGATGATTTTTTTGGAAACTAATACAATGGAAGTAAATTTTTGAGAGTGGATCACATATGTTAGAGGTTGAATCATTAATTTTTTTAACTGTTTTTTGGATAATTGTAAATGTAATTATATAAAATATTATTTGAAATGTAAATAAAATTGTTTTAAAAATCTATATGTGCACTGATTCGTTCTTGTGTGCTCTCTGCAGGTGCTATTTTATGTTGGTGATGTGTGTCTGTTGTGTAGGTGTTACTGGTGGGGGTGATGTTTATATGTTCAGGTGCTGCTGGTGGGTGTGTTCTTATATAAACAACACATCAGAGTTAGCTAGCCCTTTATCAGTACTACTTTGAGTGCTAATAAATTCCCCCTTTATCAGAGCTATTTAGAGCCCTGATAAAGTCCCACTTTATCAGTACTATTTTGAGCTCTGATAAATCCCCCCTTTATTAGCGCTAATTAAAGCACTGATAAGGTGGTATTTTATTAATTTTAAAAATATAACTAACAAAGAGATTTCTTTATCGGGGATAAAATTGAACTGATAAAGGGGGGGTCCTTTATCAATGCTTTTTTAGCGCACATAAGGAAACCCTTTATTATCGTCATTAATGGGTACCCCCACCCTTATCTTCGGTAAGATTACCAACCCTTTTATTACATTGTTAGAAGTGTTTTCTAGCACTGATAAAAGTACTATCTATAGTCATGTGTAAAACTCATGTTCTAGACTCAACAGTGGTCCCAGATTTCCTTTCAAAAACATTATTTTCGATATATACCATTATTTATAAAAAACATCAAGCACATGAGTAAAAATATTTTTAATATTTTTATAAAATTAATTCTATGATCCCTGGGGCCCAGAATCCTGTTTCGTATTAGTTATTTGCTCCAAAAATATTCATTTATATATTCCAAATTATTACATGGAAAAAATAAGGTCTCTACATTGTTCTCCCCTTTATGTTTTTCATCCTTGAAAAGAAAAATATAAGCAAATAAATGGGATACTGAGCCCACATCTGTCTCTCACACTCCTTGGATATCTCTGGAATTCTCATGTTCTGCCACATCACCCAAACCAAGGGGATAATCCATCTATATTGGATCCTATCTTGCCAATCCTCCATCACCACTAGATGCTCCGCATATGTGGCACCATCCTCAATGACTATCTTAACATAGTAAAAAAATGTGCGTAGGATCATGCATGTATATCCTCATCTGTGACACCTAAAATACATCATGCACCCACTCCAACTGTGGGGGTTAGGTAAGGTGGTAGGTGGCCTCACTAACCCTCTATAAGTTATCTAATGACACTATAAACCTCAAGGATAGCTTTACTCCCTCTTTAGATCTCCACTACCCTCATCGTGTGGAGAATTTTATGAAAATGTGGTCTCCCTACTCAAACTCCACGAGCATACAACATTGATATGCATAATAGTTTTTTTGGATCTGGACTATCCACATATAATCATTGATAAAATGGAACTTATATATTGTCGCAAGCTACATCTATTGAAAATAAGTGATTCCTCACCAATCTCGGTCCTGCATTATAGAGACCCAAAGCTTGATGTTCATGGAAATTACATTACTTTTTCGGAATACTTCATACATAAAAAAACAGACACACAAGGACCGTAATTGTTTAGTGTGTTTGGAAACTCAGAATATAATCTTGTAATCGGGGTGAAAGATCTTCAACATCTCCCATAAAGATATTCCACATTTTTTTTCTTACCTAAAACCATTATTTAAATCATGGGGAAAAGAAAAACATATAAAGGGTGAGGTAAAATTCTAATTAAGGGTAATCATGGTGAAAATAAAACAAATCATATACATTTGAACATAAAAAAACATGAACATAATGTTTAAACATAAAAATCTTGAGCAATGACATAAAACATGGCAGTACGTAAGGCATAGATCATAAAGAAACATTAATCATGATAATATAGCATAGGAATAAAACATGTAATTGTGGCATCCATTAAGCACATGATATTATTTCCATAGTAGTCAGAGAATTGCTTCCAAGACCATCTTAGTGGACAAAGTCCCTTTTTGAATCGAGTTCACTCCTCCTTCCAGTCCTATATCACTGAACCGGATTAACATACCATTCCAGCCGTGTCTATATCATGAGATATAAATAATTACAAAATTCATTGGAGGGAGATATAGGTCCCACCCATCTCATAATAAAACCATTCTTATGTGTGCCACAAAATCATAAATCATATATCATAGCATAACCCGTGTAATAAAAATGGGATTCTTAAACATCATGCCATCACAACATAATCCATATAAGACAAAAAAAACCTCATAAAAATAATTCCATCATAACATAATCAAATCAATGTAATAATAGGGATAGAAACATAACCATATATTATCTTAGATGTAAAATAATTTTGATAAAACACTTGAACTCCATTCTTGAGTAAAATATCCTTTCTACTTCAAAAACATTTTTCAATTCTTAACATGTTATACAATTATAAACGAAAAAAAGTTAATTAAAAATAAACATGAAATTTTTTTAATGAATATTCATGGAAAAAAAATTCTATAAAAATCCATTAATTCCGTATAAGTTAAAAACATTCTTTTCGTACTTTGTCCAAAAAAGTCAAAAAGTATCTCGTACAGAAAATGGCAAAAGATTCATTTCCTATAGTTTATTAATATTCACCAATAGGTAAAATTTTATTTAAACAATTGTAGGAGGATAGAAATAATATTACATATTTCAGTAAAATGGATGTGGATGAGAAATATTCCCCAGTAAATTCTGAAGTATAAACAATCTCAGATAAAAATGAGATTATGGGATTTTCCATTACCTTATGCCTGATAGGTTTCGTATGTATCCAAACCTCCTGTATAATGATTTAAAATAAATTTAATTGACTTATTACAGAATCATATTCATTGTTATGATATCATATATGGTTCACTTATAACATTATATTACCTGTTCTTCTGTAAATTCCATGTTAAAGCAGCATTTTCGATAAAATCGTTTCATTTATCGTACATGTTTGGACTAGTTGTTCTTGATATTATTATTACTTATATAATTATTTTCTAACTTCCAGAATGTAAAAAATTACTTATAAATCATATATATATGCACTATATATATATATATATAATATTGATAAATGAAATGAAACACACTGTTCATGGAGACGGTTGGTCGTACGTACCCATGAACACTGTTTTCCTTAACTTATTGACTTGACTGGAAGTAAGTAAATAACATATTCATAAATAAAGTATAATTATTATGTTATATATACCATTATTATTTGTTATATAAAGTTTATAATCATTCATTAATGGTTAACATGGAGATTTAATCTCATCGTGTCGTGGAGACGGTAATCCGTACGTATGCACGAGCGATGATATTGTTCCAATAATTATTGAATGGAATTAGAGTGGATGATATAATATCTCATAATCATTATGCTATTAAAATTTCCATATATAGTTATTCTTTACACCATTATACCCATCCACGTAAGGTGGTGGTGTAAAAACAGATTACACTACGACATAGAGAGGAAATTTCGTACGTATGCACGCGTGGTGATTTCATTTTTTGTATGATGGATAGAAGGTGAAATGGGGTATTTTAATGTTTATAATAACATATCAGTTTATTATAGATAATTACGTGATTAATTTATAATGAAACAACTAAAGAATAATAAGTTGAAGAAGAATGAAACTTGAAAGAATCGGTAGAAGTGATTACCTCTTCTTTGATGCACCTCTTTTAAGATTTCTTTTAAGGGACTAGAGTTGGATTATTGAGAAGACCATAACCTCCAGAATGTTTATAGGGAAGTGGAGAAGATAAATGGGTAGGTTTTGGCCGAGCTTTAAGGCTCAATGTGTTGTGAAGAGGAGAGGAAGGAGGTGCCCTTTTATAAGGGAGGAGAGGTGCACCTTTGGACACCTCTAAAATATTAATTTATAATAAACCCAAACCCCACTTAATAACTACCAAAGTGACTAAAATTCGGATATTAGATAATATAGGGTTGTAATATCATCATCCAATTAAATTTATACATGTTTTTATTTTATTTTAAACCTTATCATTTTGATTTATCCTTATTTAATGTATTTAAATTTATTTGTGGTAATAAAGTTATAAATTTTATATGGTTATAAATACTTAATTATGTGTTATTAATAATACATAATTAGATAGCCTATGACATGTTGGATAATATAAATTTTAATATGTAATTTGTTAATATTTTTGTGATTTTGAAACAATTTAAAAATGTAAAATATCAACAGTGTCAATTTTGACACAATTCATTTATTTGAATTTAAATAACATCCAAAGATAATATATTTTATAAAAAACCTATTTAATAGATTTATAAAAAGTCATATTCATCTATAAAATTAGTTTAGTACATTAATTAGATCATATAATATTTATTTTAATACTTTTAAAATCATTTATTTGATATTTGTCTTAATAAAATAATTAATGAAACACTTTTTTATAATTATTTAATACACTTATTTGTTGCATAAAAATTAAAAATAAACTCTTATGATGAATATAAATATAATATATTTCATAAGAATACTTTTAGTCAAATTTATCTTCTAAAACAACCCACTTTTAAACTTTTATCTTTATTAAATTATGAAGGTGACAACATTGAAATCATTTAAAATAAAATAATATAGGTGTCATAATCGATTTTATAAGGCTCCAAATGGTAAAATATTATACCAATGGATGATTATGGTTTACAGGTACATGAAAAATAATTTTTTTTCAGGTTTTCTATTCTTTTTATGGTGACTATTAGTTTAATAAAAACTATATTATTGATTTTTCACTAAATAATCAATTTCTGCATCACTATTGTGTCACCATTAATGACAATTATTTAATCCCTAAAAATTATAAATAAATTATCATGATGTAGATACTTTTATTCGATTTCTGGAGAATATTTATATTCAAGTTTTTATGATGTTTATCACTAAATTAAAATTATTATACTTATAAGATTTAAGAGAGTGACATGTTGTCACTTTCGTTGGTTTTAATAATAATTAAATTATTTTCATGGTCAAAAGTCCATAAAATTAATATATTCCAACTCTTAGGTGATATGGGTCTATATTTAGTCATCCAATATAATTTTCGCAGGTGTTAGAGTAATTTTATAATCTAATTTTTACCCTTAATTACCCGATTTACCTTTAACTGCAGTAAATAAAAATTACCATAGTTACTATTCACAATATCAAAAAATAAAAGTAAACTATTCACATAATTTGGACCCAATAAATTCAAATATGAAATCAATTTTTCAAAATTCAAAACACAGAAGTTGCAGTAATTGATTTATAATTTATCCCGTTGTTAGGAAAACGGGTTTTAAAAGTTAAAACATTGGCAAAGATTGAAATGTTTTTAACTACCAATTCAACATAAAATTAATGTTAATGAATTATATTATATTAAATGGTAAAAATATATTCTATTTATACTTTAAAATTATTATATATTATAATTTAACCATATAAATTATTGAGATGAAAAATGTTGTTTTTAATTAAAATATAGCGTGTTTTTACTATTCATTAAAATATGAAACTTATCAGAATAATATAAAAAATTTATCCAAAGTAAATTTTTATATCCTGATTTCAAAGAAGAATTTCATATTGTCAAATTGAACTTATAAACCTATCAAAAACTAGATTTAATGTGGGTGCACCATCAGAAGGTGGCAAAACTGCATTTTTTTTTGAAAAATAATTATTTTACACGAAAAAATTATTTTGTTCACATAACTTGTTTTAGAAAATGTGTAAGATGAATATTAATGTTATAAAATTCAAAATGTAGTTAATACTATTCATAACGTCTAGTTCATAATATTATTATAATATATCATTGTTTAGTGAAACCTGGTATTGCATACTACACACGCTATCGAGGAAGGTCGCGATTGCGTGTAACGCAAGCCAAGTTGGGGATGTGTGTAGTTAAAGCTACTTTGGGTGTTTTATATTACATAATCAATACTTATTTCATTTATACATTAAACAAAATCTATACTTAATATTTTATAGAATAATTCCTACAAAAGGAACATGAAATTGTGTGTAACCCGAGCCAATAATAGTGTTGCGTATACTGAAAGCTAATATGGTGTTACGTATAGAGAAAGCTATTTTTTTTGTAGCATGAAACAGAAGACATCAATGAAATTAAAAAGAATAATAAAATATCGGGTTGTAACATTCTACCCCCCTTAAAATGAATTTCGCCCTCAAAATTCGTCGGGGTTATAAATGGTTTACTACTTGAAAGTTTCTTTCATAGAAACACAAATCATAAAAAGGAACACTAAAAAATAATTTTAAAAAGAGAAGTATGAAACATAATGGTTACCCAAATTAACTCATCACTGGGTTTCCACATAGGAGAACATAGGTGAAAATATGGATGTGGAAGAGAAATATAACCATCAAGTTCTAATGGAGAGTGGTCGAGAACATCGTAATGAAAAAGCCAACAATCACAAAGCCATAAATTCGTGATGATCTAAGGTACCATCTGATTCATCAGATATAATAGCACTAGGAAAACATTTTTTGTTTTCAAGATCATTTCGCTAAAGTTGAATAATTTTAATTAGAATAAATACTTACTTTATTTTGGTACAATCTCACCGTTTTTTGTGCCCTGAAAAATTTCCACTTCATCTCTTAAAGAAATGAAGTTGAATTTTTCATTCTTCAAGTGTTATCAGATCATGTGATAGAATAATGAGTCATTCCATCTGTCTCAAACAAAAAGTTATAAAAAGTAATTAAATATACATAAGTCCATCTATGGTGAGGTTAATCGTATATGATTCCAGAAATTAACTTATACTTCATCTATCATACCACTTAATAAAATAAAACTAAATTCTTCTGACCAGGGACTTCCTATAGGATAGTGGTAGGCGATAATGTCATGTCTCACTTTGGTTGGGAGTTCGATTCCCGCAACCTTGTCCGATGCGATGGGTTGTCACCCTTCCTGCAGGTTGTCCTTTTACACTATTATAACATTACAGAAATAATATCGAAAAAAGTTATAGCCTTAAACAATACTAACTTATGTCCAACATAGTCCATTCCAATCTTTAGGCTTATCCAAAATACATCTTCCCAAGCTCATAGTATAAGGAAAACAATTAGGGGATTTGCCATCTACCGAGCATGTGAATACCATCATTTATCCCCCATATATCATATGGTATATCTTTTTGGTGACATTCCAAACATGTGAATACCTTAATCATGTATTCTCTTGATAAATGAAAACCCATTGAACCTTAGTGAAAACAAGAATGCTGTCAAAAGTTAACTCTTTCCACATACCAAGATCCCAAAATTTCTATATACTCAAACCATGATATAACTTTGTCCTTTTATCAGTCATGAGATCATGAATAGTATCATATATATTATTTTCACCTTATCCCTTCATTATGCGCATTTCATTTTCATTCCAAAAATTTTTCAATCACTTTTCATGGTTACCGATACTATACACTTATTGAAAACCACAATGGACCAATACATAGATATTCCAATATACCATAAAAGGATCTCAACAAAATTCTTCTCCAATTCCAATATATAATCCATTCAATCCATCCTCTTCAATGATTGGCACAGAATAGGTCCTTCCACAATTTAGAAGTAACCTCTTAGGTCAGGGTATTGAGTTGGGTAATGCCCATGTTCTCCACAAATAAGACATTGAACTCTATAACAGTTTGTCACTCTATGACCCTATTCCCCTCATAGATAACATATTCCCCTCCATTTGAGGTATTACTCAAGGTTCTTCTTCCCTTCTTTAGAAATATCCATCTTCCCTTCTCTATGATCCTTACCATGAGAACATGCATAAAAGTTAGTCTTCCTCTTATTTGTTGAATTAGGAATACCACTAAAGTTCACCGTGTTAATCATATATCGCGATGTCTGATTCAGCATAATCATAATATATTTCTCTCTAGGAATTACACAATTTCTCTTCTCATAGTCACCAATTTTTCCATCAGATCCAATTTTAACCCAATTCCTTCTAATTCCCTCCATTAACAAAAACTAGAAACCATCGTGTAAGAAACTGTTAAAATAATGAGGATCCACATAATCATAAAAATTCACTTATAGGATGTATAACTTATGAAACCTCCTTTAACCTATGAAATCTTTGGTTCACCCTAGGTTATTCATGATCATCAACATAATTCTAGGACTGTACCTATAGTTATACTAAACCTCATGGAAATCCCTAGAAATACCGTACAAATATCTCTAGGGATCTCACTAATGTTTTCGCATCCTAGTTTCCAAAGGTTGACAAAACCGTTCATTTGATACCAACTGTAGATACCCAAAGCATGACGTACATGGAAATTACATTACTTTTTCGGAATACTTAATACATAACAAAAACAGACACCCAAGGACCGTAATAGGTTAGTGTCTTTGGAAACTCGGAATATAATCTTCTAATCGGGGTGAAACATATTCAACATCTCCCATAAATATCTTCCCCTTTTTGTTTTATTACCTAAAACCATTATTGAAATCCTGGGGAAAAGAAAACATATAAAGGGTGAGCTCAAATTCTCATTAAGGGTAAGAATGGAGAAAATAAAACAAATCATATACATTTGAACATTAAAAAAACATGAACATAATGTTTAAACATCAAAATCATGAGGAATGACATAAAACATGGCAGTACGTTAGGCATAGATCATAAAGAAACATTAATCGTGATAAAATTTCATGGTAATAAAACATGTAATTATGGAAACCATTACGCACATGATATGATTTCCATAATATCCAAGGAATTACTGCCAATACCATCTTAGTGGACAAAGTCCCTTTCTGAATCGAGTTCACTCCTCGTTCCAGTCCTGTATCACTGAACCAGATTAACTTACCGTACCAGCCATGTCTATCTCATGAGATATAAATCATTAAAAAATTAATTTGAGGGAGATATAGGTCCCACACATCTCATAATAAAAGCATTCTTATGTGTGCCACAAAATCACAAATCATATATCATAGCATAACCCATGTAATAAAAATGGGATTCTTAAACATCATGCCATCACAACATAATCCATATAAGATAAAAGGACATCATAAAAATAATTCCATCATAACATAATCAAATCAATGTAATAATAGAAATAGAAATAGAACCTTATATTATCTTGTATGGAAAATAATTTTGATAAAACATTTGAACTCCATTTTTGAGGAAAATATCCTTTCTACTTCAAAAACATTTTTCCTTTCTTAACATGTAATACAATTCTAAACTAAAAGAAGTTAATTAAAAATAAACACGAAAACTAGTAAAGTAATATTCATGGAAATAATTTTATATAAAAATACATTCATGTCGTATAAGATAAAAAACATTCTTCTCATACTTTGGCCAGAAAAGTCAAAAAGTATCTCGTACTGAAAATGACAAAAGATTCATTTCATATCTATTACTACAAATTCAAAAATATGTAAAATTGGATTTAAAAAATTGTAGGATGATAGAAATAATATTACATATTGAGTAATCATGGATGTGTTTGATAAATATTCCCCAGTAAATTATGAAGTATAAACAATCTCGGATAAAAATGAGATGGCGGGATTTTCCCTTACCTTATGTCCGATATGTTTCGTATGTATATGAACCTCCTATAAGATGATTTAAAATAATTCATTGAATTATTACTGAATCACATTCATTGTTATGATATCATATATGGTTCACTTATGACTTTATATTACCCGTTCTTTTGTAAATTCCATGTTAAAGCAGCGTTTTCGGTAAAATCATTTCATTTATCGTACGTGTTTGGACTTGTTGTTCTTGACATTATTATTACTTATATCATGATTTACTAACTTTCAGAATGTAAAACATGACTTATATATCATATATATATGCAGTATATATATATAATATATATATAAATGAAATGAAACACATTGTTCATGGAGATGGTAGGTCGTACGTACGCATGAACGTTATTTCCCTTTCCTTATTGACAAGAATGGAAGTAAGTAAATGACATATACATAAATAAAGTAGTATTATTATGTTATATATACCATTATTATTCATTATATATACTTTATAATCATTCTTTAAGGGTTAACATTGATATTGAATCTCATCACGTCGTAGAGACGGTAATCCGTATATACGCACGAGAGATGATATCGTTCCCATAATTATTGAATGGAACCTGAGAGGATGATATAATATCTCATAATCTGTATGATGTTATAATATCCATATATAGTTATTCTTTACACCATTATACCCATCCAAGTAAGGTGGTGGTGGAAAAATAGATTACACCACAGCGTGGAGACGGTATTCCGTACGTACGCACGCACGGTGATTTCGTTTTCTGTAGGATGGATAGATGGTGAAATAGGGTTGTTTCATATTTATAATAACATATCAGTATATTAGAGATACTTATGTTATTACTTTATAATTAAAAAACTATATAATAAGAAGTTTAAGAAGAAATAAACTTGAATGAATCGGTAGAAGAGATTACCTCTTCATCGACGCACCTCATTTAAGCTTCCTCTTATGGGACTAGAGTTGGTCTATTGAGAAGCCCAGAACCTCCGGAATGTTTCTAGGGAAGTGTATAATAGAAATGGGCAGGGGTTTTCCGAGCTTGAAGGATCAAAGTGCTATGAATAAGAGAGGGAGGAGGTTCCCTTTTATAAGGGAGGAGAGGAGCACCTTTGGAAGCATCTAAAATATTAATTTATAATAAACCCAAACCCCACATAAAAACTTTCAATGTGACTCATATTCGGATATTAGAGAATATAGGGCTGTAATATCATCAACCAATTAAATTTAGACATGTTTTGAGTTTATTTTAAACCTTATCATTTTGATTTATACTTATTTAATCTATTTAATTTTATTTATGGTAATAATGTTATAAATTTTATATTGTTATAAATACTTACTTATGTGTTGTTAATTATACATAATTTGATATCCTATTAAATTTTAGATCATATATTTTTTTTAATTTGTAAATATTTTTGTGATTTTTAAACAATTTAATAATATAAAATATCAATAGTGTCAATTTTTACACAATTCATTTATTTGAATTTAAATAAAATCCCCATAGAATATATTTTCTAAAAAACCTATTTAATAGATTAATAAAAACTCATATTCATCTATAAAATTAGTGGAATAAATTAATTAGTTCGTATAATATTTATTTTAATACTTGTAATATCATTTATTTGATATTTCTCTTAATAAAATAATTAATACAACATTTTTGTGTAATTATTTAATACACTTATTTGTGGTATAAATATTTAAAATAAAATACTATGATAAAGATAAATATAATAGATTTCATAATAATGCTTTTAGTCAGATTTAACTTTTATAACAACCAACTTTTAAAATTTTATCTTTATTAAATTATGAAGGTGAAAACTTTGACATCATTTAAAATAAAATAATATAAGTGTCATAATCACATTTATAAGGCTTAAAATGATCAAAAATACGACCATTGGATGATTATGGTTTACATGTACATGACCAATAAGTTTTGGTCCGGTTTTGTTGTTCCTTTTATTGTCACTATTAGTTTAATAAAAACTATATTATTGATTTTTCACTAAATAAACAATTTTTGCATCACTATTGTGTCCCCATTAATCACAATTATTTAATCCCTAAAAATTATAAACAAATTCTCATGATGTAGATAATTTTTTAGATTTCTGGAGACTATTTATTTTCAAGGTTTTATGAAGTTTATCACTAAATTAAAATTATTATACTTATAAGATTTAAGAGAGTGACATGTTAGCACTTTCTTTGGTTTTAAAAATAATTAAATTATTTTCATGGTCAAAAGTCTATAAAATTAATCTGGTCCGACCCATTGATGATATGGGTCTGATTTTAGTCATCCAATTGAATTTTGGCAGGTGTTAGGGTAATTTAATAATCTTATGTTTACCCTTAATTACCTGATTTACCTTTAACTGTAGTAAATAAAAATTACTATAGTTACTATTCATAATATCAAAAAATTAAAGTAACATATTAACAGAATTTGGACCCACTGAATTAAAATATGGAATCCATTTTTCAAAATTCAAAACACAGAAGTTTCTGTAATTAATTTAAAATTAATCCTGTTGTTACGAAAACAGGTTTTAAATGTTAAAACATTTCCAAAGATTGAAATGTTTTTACCTATAAATTCAATATAAAATTAATGGTAATGACTTATATTATATTAAATGGTAAAACTATATTCTATTTATACTTTAAAACCATTCAATATTATAATTTAAACATATAAATTATTACGATGAAAAAAGTTGTTTTTAATTAAAATATAGTGTTTTTTATTATTCATTAAAATATGAAAGTTATCAGAATAATATAAAAATTATATCCAAAGTAAATTTTTATATCCTGATTCCAAATAAGAATTTTATTTTTTCAATTTGAACTTATAACCCTCTCAAAAACTACATTTAAATTTGGAGCACCATCAAAAGGCGGCAAAACTGTATTTTTTTAAAAATACTTATTTTACCCAAAAAATTTATTTTGGTCACATACCATGTTTTAGAAAATGTGTAAGATGAATATTAATGTTATAAAATTCATAATTTAGATAATACTATTCATAACATCTAGTTCATAATATTATAATAATATATCATTATTTAATGAAACCCGGTATTGTGTACTACACACGCTATTGAGGAAGGTCGTGATTGTGTGTAATGCAAGCCAAGTTAGGGATGTGTGTAGTGCATGCTCCCTTGGGTGTTTCGTATAACGTAATAAAAAATTATTTTATTTATAAATTAAAAAAAATCTATACTTAATATTTCATAGAATAATTCCTATAAAACATACTTGAAATTGTGTGTAACACAAGACAAGAATAGTGTTGCGTATACTGCAGGCTAACACGGTGTTGCGTATAGCGCAATCACATTTTGGTGCAGCTTAAAACACAAGAAATCAATGAAACTAAAAATAATAACAAAATCTCGGGTTATTAAATGCATAAGGGTGATCTGTAGGGTCTCCCATAATGGGCCTAGTAAGGTCTCATGTTGATAGAATATTTATAGCCATTATTATAATAAAACACCTCCAATGGTAATTGATCCTTTCAACTTCAGAAAATCCAATCATGACTATTATTCACATATCCTTCACCACATAGATAGTGTTCTTGATATTTCCATCTGTATGGGGGTGAAATTCCATATTCATCCTCATATGGATCCCAAATTCCTCTAGTATGCCTCTCTAAAATAATGTAGTGAACCACACATCACGGATGGAGACAATTGTTGAGGGAACCCCATGTTGTCAGATGATCTATCTCTCATTAAATTACCCCAAAATCTATACCAAACTATGCTCTATGATGTCGAGGAATTATGCTAAATTTGTAAGTTGGTCAATAATAACCAATACGTCGTTATGGATTTTCACAATTATCACAAGCCCTAAAAACAATTCTAGGGTTATTCCATGCCATTTCCACTATAGTATCTCAAGATGCTAAAACAAACTCGCCAACAAATGGTTCTCATCTTTTACATTATAACATGAGAGGCACTGTGTGAGGAACTCGATCACGTTCCTCCTCATGTCATCCCACCAAAACTACTGCTAAATGTCCTTTTACAAATTTCCTACACCAGGATATACATCCAATGGAGAGGTGTGAAACTCCCAAATATCTTCCTCTCGCATCATGACCAAGACCACTATCGGTCCCAATATCAGGTTGATGTGATTTCCTCTTTCATAAAATCCATATTGTGAATCTCTTAAGGATATTGGTTCATGTAGGATCTCACAATCGATGTCTCCCAACTAATCCTACCTCGCACACTAGAGAAATAGGGGAATTGGTACCATCAATGGTAAAATTTTCCCACTAATCCTATACCAAGGTCAATTTTATAGAAGATACATGCTCAGACACATCCTTCACCAAGTGAGCATGGGACTTCTTATTAAGGTAATATACCACCACATTTGCCTTACCGAGAGTTTATAATATCTAAAATTCATAGTCCTACAAGAACTCAAACTCGTTCCTCTACCTCAGGTTTATATCCCTTTGTGTGAAGACATACCTGAGACTCTGATGGTTTGAGTAAACAATAAAGAACTCTCCCAGAAGATAATGTCTCCACATCCTCATATTGGAGACTACCGCTCCAAAATATAGTTTTGATTCACATAGTTATTCTCATGGGATCAAAACCTCCTTGAACAACATGTGATCACTACCTTCCACTTCATCAACACATATCATAGTCTAGCTCTAGAGGAATAAAAATATATTATGTACTCTACACCATCCTCTTATAGTCCCAAAACAGGATAACTCATCAACCTCATCCTCAGCTCCTAAAAAAATATCTTGAATTGATTGATATATGTAAATGGATACCCTATATGTATCTGGTCATCCAAAGGGGATACAATAGTGGAGATGTCTAAAAAATATTTCATTGTATACCCTTCCAATCCACAAAAACTGTGCACCTCTAATTCTTTCTTCGGTGGCTCCCAGGAAATCACTTCATCGATATTCATCATGTCCATTGATAATCCATTATTACAGCTAACATTACCTATAAAGAGATCCTTATAGATCCAGAACTGAAAATTAATGAGAGATTATAATAAAGATGATACTCCCAAATTAAATCTAGGAACATCCTCTAGTGAATTGCATGCTTATACTATAATGCAGAGTAGATGAGTATTTCGTCAATGAATTCAACTACAAATCGTTCTAAGTATGGATGTAATATTTGGTTCATCGGAGCTATAAACATAGTGTAGTAATTCATCACATAAAAAGGAATCACCAGAAATTAATATTGTTCATAGCGACATCAGAATGCTAGCTTGGGAATATCAGCCTCATGAACTCTCAACTAGTGGTAGCCGGATGTAAGATCAATCATTGAGAACCATATCACACTTAAAAAATGGATCAAAAATGTCCTCAATCCTTGGAAAGGGGAAATTTTTATTTAAAATCTCCAAATTTAGGTGATCATAATCAACAAAAATATGCAAACTTCCATATGGATTTTTCAAAAACACAACCAAAGCATCCCAGGAGGACACACTGGGTTTGATAAAACCCTTATCTCTAAGGTACTCAAATTACACCCTCAACTCTTATATCTTAGTTAGGGTCATTATATATGTAATATAATACATTAGGGTGGTTATGGAGTGAAAGTCAATGCAAAACTCATTTTATCACCTCAGATGTAGTCTCAGAACATCATTAGGGAAGACATCCATATAACCCCCCATGACTAAAGGAATCCACAAAACTAAAAATCATATTTTTATGAGGGGTAAATTTTAAAAATTATGGGTGATGGGTTGTATCATCCTACTCACAATACCCACCTACTCCACCATGATATTTCTCTCACCCACACAAGTGAATCTCATTACATATATCTCAAGGAATTTGACTTGTCTGTGGTGATAGTAAGTCTTGGATCAGACTGTGCAAAACTATTCTATATCAATGTTGATGTCATAAGGTCTCATCGTGAGGACTAAAAGCTCTCACGACCCCAATAGCTAGTTCCCTGAACCTGGCATGGTCCACCTAGTGGTGGTGGTGGATGTAGCTCATAAAATCTTCCACCACCCAGGTATCCTTTTCCTAGAGCCCCAGCTGCTCCTTTTCCATCTACACCTCCTAAGGGTCCACAATGTCTACTACTTGGAGTAAAATAATCATGGATTTGTCTCTATCATCATGGTTTGTCCATTTTCTATCTTCCCTCCTTATAATGTCGATTAGGGAAATCATGTTCCATTTGACCTCACCTTTCACATTCATAATACCGCCCATATGGGTCTACTGGGTCCTCTATGGGGTCCCTAAAACACATGACCACATGCTTGAGTATGGTCAATGATATGCCTAATGTCCCTCATCTCCTATCTCCTGCCAACCGTTGTAGATGATTTCATCCATAGATTCCTACTTACAGAACAAGCTACATATCATCGCTCAGATACGAAGCTCTCCATCACTAGTTCCCACCCCAATACTTCAACATACATGGAAATTAAAATGGGTACCACACTGCCACATATGTATCTCTACAAACCACACTAAAACATTCTCACCAGGAAGTTTCCATCCAAAATCATATTGATAGATTACAGTTTAAGGTATGTAAACTTCGCAGCATACTTAGAAACTATCATCCCTCCTGGTTTTATGTCAATAAGCTCCTGAATTTGAATTGAGCATAGGAACGAAGGGTAATAGCCCTCACAAAATATCTTCTAGAAGTCAGTCCATGAGTGTGTCGACTCATCATGAATTTTTGTTACTAGACTCCACCATCTCCCAGCTGCGTTGTAGAAAACAATGGATTCCAATGCAACCAACTAATCAGTCGGTTTCTGGATAAGTAAATAAAATAGTATCAGTGACTCTAGTTAAGACTCCACCTCCTAGGTATCAAAATCACCGTGTAACCTCAACAGCCTCTAGTGCTGGAAATTTCAGAGTTATCTAAGACTGAAATCATCCTCAACCTTCTTTTTTGGTACTATCTATTTCCCAATAGGCATAGGTTCTACAACAAGTATTCTTGGAGGAAATATCTCATGTGATTTCTAATAAAATTAGGTCTCATCACTAAATAGATCATCATCACGATCTTGAATCAGTAACCATGATAGTTTTCTTCCTGGAGGAATCTTGAAAATTAACTCAAGACGTACCAGGGTTAAATGAGAATATATATATATATGGTTAACTGACACAAGAAGGATAATAACAGACTAAATCTTATAAGATGTATGTAGAAATTTCCATGAAACCAATTTCTTAGTATGGTGAGTCGAAAAGAAGGTAGTCTGAGTCCTGATGTATGGAAACATCAGTCTCCACAAAAACATTGCGTTCCCTAGCCTAAAATCCACACTCAAGACACTTTAACACCATTTCCCTATGTTCCTAACCAATCCTCATTTGGGGAAAATCTCGCAACACTATCCCGAGGTTGAAATGCCTTTAATTCTAATATATCACGAAACAACCCATCAGGGCCCACCTGGCTAGTGACGATCCAAGATACCACTACCTGTAGCCCAACTCCATTTACCCAGGGATTTCAATGAGAAACAAAAGGCATGACTAAATTGAGAGGTATTTTCGGAATTCATCTATATGAATGATCCCAACCATCTCCATGCCATAATGTAGAATAATAATAATACAATATAAAACATCTAGAGTAAAATCCATGCATGAAAACCCTATAGGGAATGCAAATTAGTACAATAAAAAATATGAAAATGTAAAGGCAAAAAATAAACACCCAACTAGAAAAAACTTCCCAACCTAATAACCAGTGGGAATATAAAGTGTTGAGAGAACCTAGATCTAGATATCCAAGCCTTACCACCATACACTGTCTATGAACCCGAGTATCTCTATGATTCTCTATAGTTACTTAAGACCTATACATCATTATAATAATACTTGACATATGCGAGAAAATCCCATGTATGGGAATATATATACATACCAAGAAGGATGCCTCAAAATAATGGGGATTTAGTAAGATACATGATAGAAGTAAATAGCTCAACACATAGCAAGAGAAGAATGAAACCCATCACACATATATACATATATTCTCATTAAAGAAACCTATATGGGAGAGAAAGGGGATCTCTATGTCATATCCCATCCCAAGATGATAAGTCTTCAAAGAGTTCTAAGAGTCCATCAATGATGCCTATCATTTTTTATGTCTATCTAAAGAAGTCATATAGAGGACCCACGCCCAGCGGCGATATGGGTGTTCCACCTCTATATTTGTACATTGAGTTTGGAGGAACCACACCCCCATATTATAGGGGAGTACCATATCCATGTACAAGGGACTCACTCCCTACATTGATAGGGGCGTAATTCCTATATTATAGGCATTATAGATGTCCCATGTGTAGATACAATAATAGATTATTGTGTCCCTGATAAGCAGTATGGAGGACCCGTACACTAATACAATAGAAGTATAATATTTCCATAATATGTAGCATGGAGTACCCACAAGATGATATTAAAGTTGAGTTACATATCCATGATAAGAATTATGGATACCCTCACGCTGATACAATAGTAGAGTACCATCTCCATGAATAGTTGACATACACGATGTTACGATTGTGGAGTATTGTCTTTATATATTCATAATATGTAGGACCCATAACATGGTATGATAGTGAATAATCCTCTACATGTATATGGGACATGTTACCTTATTCCATAAGAGAGTAACACCTATCTCTATAATCTGACGATCCTACATATTCACTGTTATCATTAAGCATTTCCTAAAGAAGAATCACAATCAAAATATCTAGAATGGTATCTCATAATCCACTATGAAGGAAACAATCACATTCTATGTGGAATTTCTTTGTGTAAAGCTATTAACTATCATAAACTAGACACCTAGTTAAAAAATCCATTTCACCATATAATGCTCCAATGGTAATTTATGGGTCCCACCCATAAGACTAAATTAATTACCAGATATTGGTCTTAAAACTCTCACCTCAATATTAGGGTCAGGATGCCAAAAACAATTCTTTTTTCCAATGTCATAAGAAGAAGATATTTCAGATATAATATTCAACAAAAAATAAAATAATAATAATAATATTATACTTAGGCACTTCATGGACCTAATCCATGAGCCCAAATTAAGTATCTAACATTGGTTTTGAAATTATTGTCTCAATGTAGAGGCCACGCTAGTCTAGACATAATGTCAATCTGATGTCATACAAATGAGTTATGATAAAATTGATATTTTGATAATGAAAATAAAAATAATAAAAATAATATTATTTTATTATTAATATAAATTTATGATGGCACGCTAGCCTCCCATTGTTTCATTCCCATATTGGTCCTAGAACCCCCCTATATTTCCCTTTCAATTTTTATTCCATTTCATTTATCTTTTTTATTCCTCTCTTTTAAAATTTCTTCTTCCTAAGATTTTAATAGCCTAAATAAACCCTAAACTACATTACCTACCACACATCACCATGAAAGACCCATATGCATGCTATGTCACCAAATAGTGGATCTCGCCCCACCGATCAGTTTGTCCACCATGTACCTCCCCTCATGGGAGCCTCTAACACGCACTGCATACCATGTCTGAATTCCCTATTTACCTAAACCTCCATCATTGGACACTCCCAATGAAAAACATTAAACACAAATGATGATTCACCTTTGGCTTCTCGATTGAGCCAATCCCCCATTATTTAAGATGTTATCAAGCAATCGACTAACCGTGATGAAATCACAATTCCACACTATCAGGGACGGTGGGTCTCTACTCAGGTTAAATGATTATGGTTCCATAAAAAGAATAATGAGGAAGAATCATTTATGTAGAAAGAAATTTTCATGATCAAAAATTAGGATTGATAATTGTAAAGAGGTTTAATACATTGAAAAATCAAATGATAATTTTAACAAATTTATAAATGTTGACCAAACAATTAGATGCATGTTGAAATTTTAAAATAAATTAGGGGATAAATGATGAACAAGGAAATAGGGGATTAAATCCACAAATAAAAATCCCTACCTTGATTTGGATCAATCGCTAATGAGGAACAATTTTGTTCCATCATCCATGAGGAGGCCCACAACTCCCCTGCACACTAATCATTGATCCACGATCTAGTTATCGCTCATCCAAGAGTTATCCTACAACGGATCCTCTCAAATATCATTGTTATGAGACTAACCCAATGTTTTTTCAATACCAATATATTTATAGAAAAAATGTTTTGTTAAGGTCTTTAATAAAATAATTAAATAAATATTTCAATTTATTTATTTATTTCACCCATGATGGAACTCAATCACAACACTTGATGCCGGCCAAGTTTGTGTCATAAATAGGGTAAATCCCATGTTCTAGACTCAATGGTGGTATAAGATATAATATATGAAACACTATTTATGATATATTTTATTATTTATTAAAAACTACAAGGGCCTGATATAAAATAAATTTAATATTTTTATAAAAATACTTCTAGTCTAAATAGGGCTCAGAAATGCGTTCCGTCTCTGTGGTTGGCTCTGTAAATATTCCATGATATATTTCAAAGTATTACAAGTCAAAAATGGTGTCTCTACATTGTTCAATTTTTCATGATTTTCATCCTCAAAAAGTCAAATATTAGAAAAAATACGAGGATACTGAGAACGAATTTGGAACCCCCGGTCCCAAGAGCTCCCCTGCATTATCCCATCTCGTCACAACACACAAACCAAGGGGATAGACCATCCACATGGGATCCTCTCTAACCAATCCATGATCAGTACTGGATGCTCCACAAATGCAGCTCTATCCTCCATGTCTATCTCACCACATTCAATAACAGGCATAGGATCACACACGTATCTCCTCAATTGTGACACATTGAAATTTTAAGAACTCATTCCATCTATGGGGGTAAGATGAGGAGGTATGTGAACACAGAAACCCACTTCAAGTTCTCAAAAGGACCAATGTAACTTATGGATATCTTTCCTCCATGTTCAAATCTACACAACCCTCATTATTGGGAGACTCTCAGAAAAACACGGTCTCCCTACTCGAATTAAAATAGGCTACAATGTCAATCATCATAGGATTTATATTATCTTTGGTCTATCCTCATCCCCTCATAGATCACTTGGCTTTTTTTTTATAAACACATGCACTATCTTTGTCCAATAATAGATACCTCTCCTATCTCAGTCCAATAAAAGGTTGACATGAATGGTATTCCGTTGAGGAACTCAAAAGGATTAATGATGATATTAGAGTGAGAGATATTATTATAATCTAACTCCACCAAGGTTAATTGATCATCCTATATTTGAATGAATTCTAGACAGCATGCTATCAACATATCGTCCATCACCTAAATAGTACTCTTGATATTCCCATCTTTCTGAGGGTGGAAGGAAGTACTCATCCTCATCTTGGTCCTGAATTCCTCTTGTAGGACTCTCCACAACCATGATGTCAACTGTATATCACATATAGAGATAAAAATCAAGGGATCTCCATAAATTAGGAAAATATCTTACATGCATAACTACCCCAAACTCTCCACCAAACTATGCTCACTAATAGAAAGAATGTGTTATCACTTCATAAGTTTGTCAAACATCACTCATATGATGTTATGGAATCTCACTATCCGTTGAATCCCTATCAAAAATCCCATGTATATATATTCCCATTTTCTATAAAGGATTTTAGGATGATTCAAAAAAACATCCAGAACTGAGTGATCAAATTTTACATGCTAAAACGTGAAGCACCTTGGGATGAAATTGACCACACTCTCCCTCATGTCAGCCCAAAAAAACTACCACTGAAGGCCCTTGTATGTGTTTCGAAAACTGAGATATAAATCCAAATTAGAGGTATGAAACTACCTCATCACCTACTACTTCATTGTGACTAAAACTATTGTTTTTCCTCAGAAAAGGACGATGTGATTCCCTACATCATAAAATTCATCTAGTAAATCTTCTAAGAATATTTGGTTATGTAGAACCTCATATTTGATGTCCCACAACTGACCCCCCCTCCCATCACATGCTATAGAAACCGAGGATTCAGTTCCATCAATATAAGATAAGTGTACCCCTCATCCTCATGAAGGGTCAACTCTAAGGAAGATGACTACTCGGATGCCTCATCCACCAAGATAGCATATGAATTTATAATAAGGGCATATTTCATGTTGTTTCCATTCCCAAAAGTATATACAATCTCAAAGTTATATTTATATAGGAACATTAACTAGATCCTCTATCTTAGGTTCAGATCCCTATATGTGATTAAATACATAGGACTCCCATGGCCTGAGTAAAAAAATAATGAACTCTACCATAATATAATGCCTCTATGACCTTAGAGAAAAGACTACTACTAGTAACTCTAGGACATGATTTTCATAGTTCATCTCATCCAGTCCAAACCGCCTTGACCCTTATGTGATCACTGTTAACCTCTAAATAAAAAGACAGCTGAGCCCAGCTCCATATGCGTCTCAATATACTATGTACTCCATACACCCTACTCCCTTAGTCTTAAAAATAGGATCACTCATCATCCCTCGCCTTAAATCCTCAAAGACTCTCTAGAACTGCTCATTCTAGGTAATTGGCAGCCCTTTTTGCATCAAGGTGGTCAAAAGAGATTCAAACCTGTAGATTTAAACCAAAAACATCCTTTTTCACCATTCTGAGCCATGAAATGTTTTTTCCCATGACACATTCTTTGGTGGATCACAAGCAATCACTACATCGATCTTATTGACATGTATAGTTAATTAATTATCATAAAAACATACCTAAGAAATTAATCATTGTGGGTCCATAACTGGAACATAGAGAGATTGAAATAATGCTGGTTATCTTAAAAAAAGTTTAAGACCATCCTAAATTTCTCCTCATGATCCTCCTCCGACCCAGAGAAGATCTATATGTTTTTAATGAAGACCACTACTAATCTATCCCCGCATGGGTCGATGATCCATTTTATTAGAGCCATAAAAACCGTTGGTTCATTAATCACACAAAAGTGTACCAATAATAACTAATATATAATGTAGTGACATTAGAATGACATATTTAGAATATCACACTCGAAAAATATCAAATAGTGGGGCCATACCTAAGACCATTCTTCAAGAACCAACTCAAGAAATGCATCTGATAAAAGATGCTATCAACCTTTGTGAAGGGATACTTTTTATTTATCATTTCTGGATTCATGTGATTATAAAACATAAAAATACATAATCTCTCATCCATATTTATCACAAAAAAACATAAACTACCTAGGGGGACATATTGGGATTGATAAAACCCTTCTCTCAAAGGACCTCTAACTTCACTGCCAGCTCCTCGAGCTCAATGGGGGACATCTAATATGTCGTAGAAGATATCAATGTGGTGTCGGGGCGTAGCTCGATGAAAAAAACTACAAAATCATCATTTAACAGTTCTAGAATATCCCTTTATTAGAGATAAAGAAGCACTGATAATCAGAGCGCGGTTAAAAGTTCAAAATTTTTAACAACACTAAAAAAGTGATGTTAAAGACCCCACTGATAAAGGGTGTGTAATTTTTTTCCATGCCTCACCCCCATTTATCAGTGATTCCTTACCCCTTTATGAGCACTTCCCCAACCCCTTTATTAGCACTCTAGATAATCACACCCTCTCAAGCATGCCCCTTCCTCCAGCAAGTATCGATCCAAAGACCTCCAGCCTATACACCAGCACCTTTTCCACTCCTGTATACTATTTTTTACATTTTATGATATATCTATTTATTTATATAGATATTGTTACATTTTTCTATCCCTAAATTTATATTTATGTTTATATATTAATAAATATATTTTATATGTAAATAAGTTTAATTATTTATTTATAAAATTTAATTTTTATGAGTGAATATATAAAAAATATGTTTATATTGTTATATATTTGATTATAAATAATAGTTCATTTTGAAAAATGATAAAATTGAAAAATCATAATATCAATATGAATGTATGCCCTTAGAAAAATTTTAGTCCCCACTGAGAAAGGGAAAAATGCCCTCATAAATGAGTCCCAAAATCCATCGAATGTTAAAAAATTGGGGTACCCCAACTCAAATCATAGTTTTGGAGGCCTTCTAGGTCTTTCTAGGCCTCAAAAAAAATATGACATTGGTTTACATGTGTCACGAGAGGCATAGATCTCATAGCAAGATTTTATTTTATTTGTGGTAGAGCTCAAAAACACACCCAGATCAAAATTTATGACCATATGATGTTTGAGTTATGCTTTCATCATTTTTTAGATATTTTATTAATTTTTTAATTTTTTTATCTTACAATTAATACTGAATGACTATTACTCAGTAATATTTACAAAATTATTGATTGAAAAAAATTATTTATTTATTTTATAATAAATTTCTCTAAATATCTTTTATATTAAGTTAAAATTTCTTTTTACCTACTCTAAAACATATTTTAAACATATATATTATATTTATATCAATATAAATATATTTATATTTTAATATATTATTTTCAATGAAATTTTGTTTGTTTCTAAAATTTACCATTTGTGCGCTACTAAAAAATCCCTAATCAGGGGGGGTGACTTCATCAGTGCATTTTTATAAGAACTGATAAAAATCCCCAATTATTAGTACTTTTTTAAAATTGATAATAAAGGGTGGACCTTTATCAGTGCTTGTAAAAAATTGGTGATAAAGATAACCCTATAATAGTGCTAAACAAACTCTGTAAAATACCCCCTTTAACAATGTTTTTTTTGTGCTGACAAAGGGTTTCTTTAACAACACCTTTAACTAGAACTGTTAAAGACCTATCACTAGATATACCCAATTTTGTAGTAGTGAAAACCCCATATCTCACCATGGAGTTAGTCTTGGAATTTCCTTAGAAAAGTTGTCTATATAATATTCCACAACTAATGAAATCCAAATGCCTAATGTGCCTTCTAGGATAAGGGACAAATCACTAACTGATGAGTGATGGGATACAGATTCCTACTCTCAAGACCCAGTCGCTCATCCATGAGATCACTCCCACCCAAAAAGAAAAATCAAATCTTATCTATATAAAGACATCTGACACATCTGGGGGGATAGTCAATCTGGGTTTGGCCCATGGAAAACCATTATATTCACAAGATGATGTCGATATGTGTCATCATGATAATGAAGAGGTTCCATGAGAAACTCTCTCAACAGAACAATATTTATCACTTTCAAAAGGTTAAAGATAATGAATAATCATACCACATAAGAACTTGAAACCAATACTATTGGGATAATGTCTTAACTAAGAGATTTATCTCTCACACCAGGATTAAAGTGATAAAGGAATGACTGACACCTATTTCTGTTGGTACTATAGTAAGAGTTAATAGACATATGTAATACCTATAATTATAGACCGACCTACTTGGTCATTAGCCTCCATAGCATGTATGTAAAAACTACGCAGGCTGCTAGCTCCATGATCGTAGCCTGGGATGCCTGGTGGTGGTTGTGGATGTAGCTCGTAATGACGTCCATTGACCAAAACTCCTCTTCCAAGAGCCCCTCCTGCTCCTATTCCAACACCTCTTCCATAGTGAACTATTGCTAATTGGTCCTTTAAATGTTCTAGTTAAAGTAATTTATCAGTTCTATATAAGCACTGATAATGTAAGGGATGTTAAAGGGTTAGCTTTAATAGTGCTCATAAAATTTTTTTTAATGGCCCCCTTTAACATCCCTAAAAAAGTGATGATAAAGGGGGAATTTATCATCACATTTTATTAGTACTAATAAAGGGGGGTTTATTTGCACTATTTTTAGTGTTGTTTAAGGTCACCATTACCATTGCTTTTTTAGCGATGTTAAATGTGGCCATTCACAACACTAATAAATCACTAATAAAGGAACAAATGACAAAGGGGATACTTTTTTTTTGTTCACCACCCCCACCGTTTAATAGTACTTCCCCAACCTTTATTGGTTCTTCCCACCCCACCCCCTTTATCAACACATCCCCCAGCCCTTTATCAGTGCTTTAGAAAATCCCACCCTCTCATGGCACCCCTAACTCTAGCGAGTTTCCAACCTGAGACCTCCAGTTTATACACCTACGCCTTTTACACTCCCATATATTGTTTTATTTTACATTTTATGATATGTCTATATTTTTATGTATAATTTGTTACATTTTTTATCCATATATTTAAATATATAATTTTAAATAAATATATAATATATGCTTTTGTGTGTGTGTATGTGTGTTTATAAATACATACAAACATACATATATCATTTATATATATACATGGGTATCTATAAAATATATATACAATTTTTATATTTATTTACATATATTATGTATTAATATTTATATTCTTATATTATAATATATAGATAAATATATATTTTTTTTTCAATAATCATATATATTAATTTTATAGGTATCCAAATATTCAGACATTTTTAATTTAAATAAATTAGATATTACATTTTATTTACATAAGGATTATATATTGAGAAATATATTTTATATTTAAATATGTTATATTATTTATTTATAAAATTAAATTTTTATGTGTCAATATATAAATTTTTTTTATATATTATTATATAATTAATTATAAATAATAGTATATTGTGAAAGAAGATAAAATTGCAAATCCATAATATCAATGTTAATGTAATCCCTATGAATAAATTTAGTCCCCTATGAAAAATTGAAAATAGGTACTCTTAAATGATGTTTAAAATCCATAAAATGTAAAAAAATGTGTACCCCCACTAAAAACTCAATTATGCTGGACTTATGGGCCTTTTGGGGTCGAAAAATATGATACAAATCATAGTGCTCAGTCTAGTTCTTTGCTGCATAGATATCATCATAAGATTTTATTTTTATGTGGTAGAGCACAAATAGACACCCAAATCAATATTTATGGCCTTTTCAAGTTTGAGTTATGTTTTTAACTTATTTTAGATCTTTTATTTTATTTTTATCTTCAAATTATTTCTAAATGAATATTACTCTACAATAATAAAAAATTATTAATTAAAAATAATTTTTTGATTTTTTATAAGTCATTTTCACTAGATATTTCATATATTATGTGTAAATGCCAATTTAGTCTTATCTAAAACATAGTTAAAAATATATATATTATATTTATTGAATTTAAATATATTTAGATATTAATATATCATTTTTAAAGAAATATTATTTTTGAAATATATCTATTAGCAGCGCTAGTAAAAAATGTGGCTAAAGGTGGGTATTTATAAGCACTTCTCAAAAAGAACTGATAAATACCCCCCTTTATGAGTGCTTTTTTACAAGCACTGATAAAGTCCCCCCTTTATCAACATTCTTTAAACTACTGATAAAGAAAACTTTTTTATCATTTAATTTTTACTAGTGCAGATAAAGGGTGCCTTTACCAGCGGGGTTTTAAAAATTCTAATAAAGGGGGGTCTTTATCAGCACTTTTTAGCGCTATTAAATACCCCCTTTCACAATGCTAAAAAATCATTGTTAAAGACCCATTTTAATAATTATTTTTCTTGTGTTTAAAATGGGTATATTTTGAAATTCTTTTAATGAGCGCTATTAAAACCCTAGAATAAGATAAATCCAATTTTGTAGTAGTAGTGTATGCCCTAGTCATGCCTGGGAGGGCCATAATCACGACAATGTCTCTGTCGTGGAATTCCATCTACTATTTTCTTTCCCTCAAAGTACATTAGGTTAGGAAATATCATGCCACATGACCTCAATTGACACATGAATATAATCACCCTTCTCCATGATTCTCTAGTCCTATTCATGGTCCATAAAATGCATGACCACATCTTGGAGTCCAGTCATGTGTACGCCTCTTGTAGCTCATCTCCTATTATCTTCTAGCCACTGTAGATGAATTAGCCCAAGGATGCCTACTAAAGTCACCAGTTGCATAGTTTCCCACAGATAGGAATCTCTCTTTCTCCAGTTCCCACTCTAACACTCCAATATACAAAGGAAAAATGGGTTACTACTTTGGCATGGATGTCTCTATGGATACCCTTCTCAACCTTCATCACTTTGATGTAGCCATCCTGAATCATATTGAGGGAGTAATATGTAATGAATGTGAACCTTGAAGCATACTCAAAATCTATTATCCCTCCCAATGGTTGCACCAGAAGCTACTGAATTCTATTTGATCTCAAGAATGATTGGTAATACTCCTCTTGAAACACCGACTTGATGTAGGTCTATGAGAGTGTCGAATCATCATGCATTTTCATGACTTGACTCCACCAACACCCAACTTCTTTGTGGAAAATACTAGATTCCAACCCAACCACCTGATCAAGAGGTTTCTGGATAAGTATTAAAATGTTGATTACCAGATCTGGCCAATCCTCCACCCCCGGACCTTCTAGCTCACTATGAAACCTCAACAGCCTCTAGTTTTGGATGTCATGGTTTATGCTAATCTTGTACACTTCCTTAGCCTACCATTTTCATACTATTTGATACTCAATAGGTAGGGTTACAGCTACCTATCTACATATATTAAATATCTAACATGATGGCCCATAAATTGAGGCCTCATCACTCATTATATCATCATGATGATTCTAAATCGGTAACATGGAAGAATGTCTTCATGAAGGAAAATTGAAAATTAAATCAAGATGTACGATGGTCATTTGAGAATATATATATATATGGGGATCTAACTCAAGAAGGAAATTCTAAAAATAAATATTTTATGATTCATGTAACAATTATCCATATATCCAATGTCTCAGTATTCCGTGTCAACAAGAAGGTAGTTAGAGTCATGATGTATAGATATGTTTGTCATCGCACCAATAGTGGGGTTTTTATGTTACCAACCCATCCTCCATAGATGAAAGAACTCATAACATTATCATAAGTTCAAAACACATTTTATACCAATTTTTCATAACCTGACCCACCAGGGACCACCTAGCCAGTGGAGAGCTAAGACACAACTTCCCCAAGCTTGTTTCCCTAGTCCCTGGGCTTGTGAGCTGTGCCGAAATTTATAACTAATATTAGAGGCCTTTTCATAATATACACGTACACACATATCCATGAATATCCATGGAGAAGTTTAGATAAATAATAAGAAAAATTTAACTTCTGGAGTAGAAACCATGCATTAAAAACCTCTAAGGAATAAAAATGAGTAGAACATCATATTCTATAAACGTAAAGGGGAAAAATTCATGACCAACCAAAAAGTATTTACCAACCTAAAAATTAATAGAAAATAAGGTGTTGAGAGATATTAACTCATGATGTCTATGCCTGACCACCGTATATAGTATAGGAACCCAGGTATCACTATGCTACTCGGTAGTAACCACTGACAGGTCTATCATCTGCATAAGACATGACATGTGTGGGAAAATCCCATACTGCTATGAGTATATACATACCCAGTAAGATTCCCTAAAAGTTGAATGGGGAGTAGTAAGAGACTAGATTGAATTAGAAATCTCAATACATAGAAAGAGTGGAATGAAATAAAATACATAAAATAAACATATATGCTTATAAAAGAATACTAGATAAGAGAGAAATGGGATCTCCATATCGTAGCCCTGCCCATGATGATGAGACTGTCAACTATTCATAGAGTCCATCAATGATGCTTTGTATCTCACATGTTGTTTTGAAGAAGTCATATATAGGGATCATTCCGTAGTGTGAAAAAGGAATGTCTCCTTTGTATTTGTACATTGAGTATAGAGGACTTAGTCTATGGTATGACATGGGAGATTAGTCTTCATGTGTAGAGGACCCATGCCTTAGTGTGATATTGGAGTCCCACCACCATGATAAGTAGTATAGAGTACTCTCACACTGATGTGATACCTATTTACCATCTCCATGATAAGAAGTATAAAGGATCAATTTATTGATACGATGTCGGACAACTGTCTCTATGATAAGCATTATGGAGGACCCACAAACTACTACGATAGTGGAGTACCCTCTCTAAGAATCAAGTACCATCTCAATGTTATTATAGTTGGAAACCATCTCCATGAATAGGGGATATGGATGCCATTATGATAGTGGAGTACCATATATATATATCATCACAACAAGTAAGGATGACATGCACCCTGATACTAGAATGGAGTAATGTCTCTATGTAATGTGGATCCACACCCTGGTTTCATAAGGGTGTACTAACTCTATCTAGACTCTGGTGATCCTCCCTAATCACTTCCATTGTCAATCATAACCTAAAGAATCATCACATTTGAAATATCACACATTGTATAATACAACCCTCTATGAAGTACACTATCATATTATGCATGAAAAAATATTCAGGATGGGCTATTTACATTCCAAAACTAGAAACCCAATGAAAAAAATTAATTTCACCATATAACACATGATGGGAACTTTGTGGTGTCACCCTTGACTCAAAATTAAATAACTGATATTGGAATAAAAATGTTGGCCTCAATATTAGGGTCATGATTTCATAGACGGTTCATTTTTCTCACATCATACAAGGTAGATACATTTGATAAATTATTCCAAAACCATCAACAACTACAAAAAAAATAATATTATTAGTTTCTTTTTTGGCCCAATATATAATCCTAAATTGAATATCCAACATTATCCATGGAATGAATGTCTTAATGTATGGGCCACTCTATTACTGAAGGTGTATCAATCTTACATCATACAGAGGATATTTGATGGAATCATAGTTTTTATAATAATAATAATAATAATATTATTATTATTATTATAATTATTATTATTATTGAAATTATTTTATTAAAATAAAATTATGAAGGCATACTGGCCTCCCCATTTTTCAATATTTTCCTACACCCCTTAGGGTTTCTCTTTTATTTTTTTATTCCATTTCATTTTGTCATTTTTTAAATCCACTCTCATATCTGGTCTTCTTAAAACTATTTTCATGCCCCCTTTATTCCCTCATCTGTAGCTCATAACATGCAGAACTATATTGGCCTCACCCATAGGCTCTGAAACCATGAAACAGACCTCACTCCACAGATTGGATAGGCCACCATACACCACCTCTCATGGGATCCTACGACACACGATTCATACCCTACATGAATTCAATAGTTATGCCGAACTTTTTCATGGGCCTCCCCAACAAACAACATACTACCCCCATTCCACATCACATATGAATTCTAGAGTGAGTCGATCTTCCATTGTATATGATGTTGTCAAGCGATAGACACACCTTGCTACCATTATCATTCCTCGCTACCATAGAAGGTGGGTCTCCTCATGAATTAAATGATTGGTGGTCGAGAAAATTAATAACAAGGATAGTGCATTTATCTAGTAAAAAATGATAAAGATCCAAAATGAGGATTGATAATTGAAATGTGGTTAAATAATTGGATAAATAAAATGATAAATTTAGAAAATTTACGCATATAGGTAAAATAATGAATTATTTTTTGAAATTATAAACATAAAAAGGGGATTATCGAAGAACAAAACAAATGGAAATAAAAAATCCAGAAAAAAAACATAAAACTATTTTCATCAATCAGTAATGAATAACAGTTCTATACGGTCATTATTGGAGGGATCCAAAAAGAATTCACACTAATAATCAATCCATGATCTAGTCATCAATCATCCAAGATTTCCCCTCCAATGGATCCTCTAAAATATTAGTTTTATGAGGCTAAACCAACATTTTTCCATAACCATATATTTATAGAAAAAAATTAGGCTAATAACTTTAATAAAATAATTAGTTAAATATTTCAATTTATTCAATTATTTATCCCATGATAGATCTCAATCCTAACACCCAACACTTAACAAGGTAGTGTAGGTCTCATATTGGTCTCAAAGGGTAAAACTCATGTTCTCGACTCAATATTGGTCTCATGTTTCCTATCTATAACTTTGGTTAAGAGATATTCCATTATTTTTGAGAAACTACAAATGTGTGATATGAAATATAAGTAATATTTATATAAAATTAATTACGGGCTCATATGGACTTGGAATCATGCATTTTCTTAATTCCCTGATCTAAAAATATTCCTTGATATATTTAAATGTCTTATATGGAAAACCAGTGTCTCTAAATGATCATCAGAAAAAATCATTTCAACCTTCTCTACATATCTAAAAAATTCTTATAACTTTTAAATTAATAGTATGCCAATTACCTTCATTTTCTTGGATTCAATCCTTAGTAAAACCTTTTTTATTTTACTATCAATATCCTATATAAAATTTTGAGTGTACCTTTACAATTGTGTGAAGTTTTTTTTATATGGGACCAAGAAATATTCCTCCTTTATATTCATGTCCATTAATTTATTTTTTATCATAATTCATATAGTCTTAGAAAAAAATTCTCATTGAAGATATTCAAAAATTTATCACATTCTAAGGCAACAATATCTTCTGTTTATTTAGTATTCATAACCATTTGCCATTTTTTATCATATTTGCAGTCAAAATTTTAAATATAAATTGTTTCCATTTGATATTTTGAACAGATTATGTCATTGAATACATTTTATAGGAATTTAATGCATCCCTTAGATATCATAGGGTTAGATGATCAACTTAATATTTGAGGGTGTTTCCATATAAAATTAACCACTATTAACACGTTTCTTTATTGTAGAACTGGTTATTCTTTGGGATGCATACCATTACTATTTACAGAACGTGTCAACTAATCCATCATAGAAACAAACCACTAAATTCTAATTCTATCCATTATAGGTTACTAGATTGGAAGGATATTTTCAACTTGGTTCTTTTATACCATAGAATCTGTGATTCTTGTACATTGAATTTTTTGAACGAACATAGTTCAGATGAATAAATATGGTAATATTAAAATTCTAAAACATAAAAACTATCAATTTAAAATATCTTATGTTTTTCTACATAAATTTTTATAACCACTAAATTTATCTAAAAATTTCCTCTAATACAAAATATAAAGTCCCAGCCGTTAACATTACATAATTTTGAGTTTTAAGCCAAAAATTCATTTTCATTATTTTGAGGATCTTTATAGTTAAAATATTTAGTAAATTTTACCATAACACTTAAAGAAATAAATATTACACCACAATGTGGAATAATACACTTAGTATATATTTTTATAACAAAATAAAACCTTTGTGAAATAATAATTCTTCTTTTCATGAAATATCTCCAGAAGTTTCATATTAACCTCATTAGTGACCCAAAAAATTCTTAAAAACCTTTGAAAAACATTCCTAAACATGGTATGTTCACCAAAATATATTTAACATACATATTAATAAATAAATAAAATTATTATTTAATGAATACTTGTAATTTCTCCCAATATTAAAATTAAACTTCAGGTTTATAATAAACATTTTCTTATTCAAAAAATCATTTTCTCTGTAAAATTATTATCATAAAACCTTTTATAATATGTTTTAAAGGGAATAATAAATCACATAATGTTTTTTAATCTCAAGAAATTATTTTCAAAATGATATCATTATCACCCTAATTATGAAGCATATACATTCCTTTATTAAAAAATAAACCCATTTTATTACCTTTTTGAAATCATAATATTTCTATAAAATACCTCAGAAATAATAGATAAATTACAGAGGTAACATATGAAATCATTTTAATATCACTCTTTCAATAAATCTTAAATATAGAATAACATTAATAGTTAAAAATGGAATATCCTTCATAGATATAAATTGAATAACCTTCGCAGTCATCTTCAAACATTCATCTTACCCAATGCATTTGAGAGATATTATGGACCCAACGGTCCTTGGTATATAATAGAACCACCAATCCTTTGTTTATAACCAAAACAGCTATCATTATAATCAATTATAATGAAACATAACATAATAATAACACATAAAATCTTGAATTTTTAATCCTTAGACACATTAAAACATTCTTTTCCTCCTTATGAAAACATTTCCAAAAATTGAAATATCGATTAAATTTAAAAACCCTTTGGAAAATACTCAAATTACTGGGAATGTGGTTTTTTATTTTAATAAAATATGAAATCTTATATAGAAATCCAAATGTAAAATAATTTTTATAGATTCCAAAAAATCCATACATGTTTTATATGTTATAACCGAACATTTATTTTTTGTCTTTTTATTAAAATAATTTATATAAAGTATGTAAATATTTTCCTCTTAAAAACCAATAAATGAAACACAAAAGTGACATAAAATTTTCATTATATTTAATTCATGTTTATATTAGTACATATATAAAATAATTTTATGAATATATACATAGAAGATAAAAATTTAGAAAATAAATCATTAAAACATTTAAAAAAATATTTTCAATGAAATCTGTCCCTTACTTTCACTCAATATTATCACACATGTTCTTTATCTTCCTAAATAATAAACATGTATTGTTTATTTAATTTTAAAATATCCCTTTTAATGATTATTATTACCTTTATTTCCATCTTATAATAAATTACTCAATAAATTATATTCACAATGAACTTTTTGATAATTTACATCTCATATGTCAAAAATGAATTTGGAAGGTAGCCTATGGTAAAAGGGATCATTATTCGGTAATATATAGAATGATAATTGTAAAATAATTTTTCTTTTAATATCCAATTATACTTTTAAAACCATTCACAAAAGTTGATTTTGATAAATGAACTATGTTAGATTAATAAAGATGTTACGTCGTTTGTACACATGAGTAACTTTTCAATTTTTCAATGATCATGATGGAAAGAAGGTAAGTATTATTTTCCTCTTAAATAATTATTATTATATAATAAATATCACATAATTTATTTAAATACACAAATTATATAGAATCTATATGATGTGGTGATGAAAAATAAATCACAACGATTCACTGAGGTGGTAGTTCACACGTACGCACGAATGAGATTGTATTTTTTTAATGAATATAAAGGTAAGAAAATAGATGATATATTATCATTAAATCATGATAAATATTTCATTAATATAATATATATGCACATTAAATCCATAATTGCATCTAGTAGTGAGAGGCGGTGATGTAAAATGGATTACATTGATTCATGAGACGATAGTCCATCGTACAAATGAATGGCGATTTTGTTTTCTTTTGATGGATGAAAGATATTCATTTGTAATGAAATTAACATAATAACATCTTTGTATATGTGATATACTAAAATAATAATATCATAATGGTTTAATAATATTATAAGTATGTGGAAGGGGAAACAAAAAAACATTAGATTATAATTTTCATATCATCATTGGATAATCTCCTTTTCTTTAAACCCTAATCCCTCTATAGTTGGTATTTGGAATAAAAACCCACTAAATATAGGAGAGGGATTCTTGGAATGGATTTAATCAGGCATGTTTCACACCAAAAGTATTTTTATATGTAAATAAAATAAGAGTGGAGGATCCCTATTATAAGAGAGGTTTGTGGCACTCTTGGAATTACCTAAATGATTAAATTAATTTAAATTCATATAAATTTATATTAATTAATATTCATGGAAAATTTGATCAAAAAAATATATATTTATAATACATGATGAATATGGGTCAAAATAACATTCTAAAATATATTTTTTAAAATTTTTATACTTTTTTTACCCCTAAATATTAGTTTTAATCCTAAATTATCCCATATCACAATTACTATTTTATAAAAGTGTTCTAAAATAATGAATTCATAAAATTTTTTATAAAAGGAAAAATATCAATTAAATTTAAAAACGATGATATTAGAAACTATATCCCATTCTCCCGGCTGGGGAGTTGCCTTCGGGTACTACCCCTTCGTAGGGGAGGGGGGTTTCTCTGTGTGGAGGTTTCGAAAAGGCCACACTGGGGAATTCCCATTTTCAAAGGAAGAAGGGTAATGATGGAACCTTTCATGTTGAACCAGATATAGGAATTTTTACTTCACATAGCCCAGGTGACCTGGGAGTCCCCATTTTTATTCATAATGAATTTATTCCAGAGAAACTAGAGTAATATTTTCCTACCAACCTAACATATCTCTCATGCATTTCATACTTCAATCAATAATTTTGTGATTAATACCCCTTTATCGACTGTAATATCCTTTCTAGGAAATATTTCCCAATTGTGATGACCTTCTTAATGTGAATACAATATAAATCTTTTGACACTAATATCAATGTTCTTTATCATTGATTTTTGATCCATGAAGACTAGTAGAACATGAATTGGAATATAAGAGGGAAAATAATTTACCAGAGTTATCCATCCAAAAATAAAATCAATCACATTTTAAAATATAAAATCTGTCTTGTGATTCTCTTAATGAATCGATCAAAATGGTACAGATTATTCCATTGAAAAGTAGATGACCTAGATAGTCCATTGGAAAAATCATTCTAGAGGAACATATCGTTTTCGGAATAATCATGGATATACTTCCCTTTTTTTATATGTAAATTATACTTTTTCTGATGGTGAAGCACTAGACACTTCTGATATGATAATTAACCATGATATGTAAAAAATCATGAATTTAATTTCTTATAGTATTAATGAATAATTGTATAAAATACTCCAAGGATAAATTAGATATATCAATATATACATAAAACCAGATTAAAATATGAATCAAACCATTTTAAATTCCATTTTTAAATGCTGTAATAAAATATATAATGTACTAGAATAAAAAGGCTCTTAGAGAGTGCATCTATCTAGAAAATACCTCTAACATATTTGAAAAAGAAAAATATCTATAACATATGTGATACCGTGAACCAAAGAATGGAGAATATTGGAAAATATTATCTTAACACTACTTTGAGAAACCACACCACAATATATCTTTTGTAATCAAGCGTCATCCTATCTTTTCATAAGTTGTTTCCATGTTATATTTCAACAAAACAAACACCTATCTAAAATGTTCCATAATAATTTCTTGACCACAACAAAGGGACCCTTGTATTTTTTTACCTTGTTGGATAACATGTTTTTGAAATAAAATATTTTAATCCACTCTAGGAGATAGCTTGTTTTAAAGATAAGTTATTTGAACTTTATATGATAAATTAAACATGATTAAGGGATGAAGATGGTCAAAATTATTGAGATGATTAACTTTGTTGAAAAGATCATGGATTGTCAAAGTAGAAAATATGGGGAAGGGGATACCCTTAAAGAAATAACAGCCCTCATAAATTAATTAATTTTAGATGAGGTCCTATTCATATACGTAAAAGGAACATGATAAAATATCCAAAAAAGGTTAGTACTTGGGCTGAGGCTTCATAAACACTCCTTGATTTCGTACTCATCTAGTTTAGATTATTTCAAATTGTTCTATTTATCACCCATAGAAATTAGTATATTATATAATATATTTTCAATATCATCCTATCTTTGGTCATATTCCATCTACTATAGTTTAAGACCTTTATATAAACCTAATAATAAACACCTCTAAGGGGCCTCTGTCATTTTCATCACCGATATAGGATCCATACACCAGTTTCATGTTATTTTTCCCAAATATTATCCTCTCTCATATGAAATTATATAAATTGTTCTTGATTATATACCATTCACTTAACCAATGAAATTGTTATTTTTATATATACACTATTACTTTTTCAAGAAAATAATCTAACAAGAATCTTCTCTAATGAGTTTGGAGGATAAAAATAACATCATTACATTGATAATATAATTAAAAATTGTGCTAAATAAAATCTTCCAGGAGTTCTATTAGGTTATTGATGAGTAATATATAGTCTTTTATCCACAAAATTATTTCACCTTTCAATCTAAAAATACTATTTTTATGTGCCACCCACGAATTCCCCTAGATTGACCCCAACATGGATAAACACAATAACTCTTTAAAGCGACTGAATTCCATCCACCAGTTATAATAATTTAATCCATGATAATAAAAAAATGAGATT
This sequence comes from Viscum album, assembly GCA_963277665.1. Classification (NCBI taxonomy): domain Eukaryota; kingdom Viridiplantae; phylum Streptophyta; class Magnoliopsida; order Santalales; family Viscaceae; genus Viscum; species Viscum album. Next base: position 2,108,495,577 of record OY728119.1, on the reverse strand, counting down.
TTGAAAAAATGAAGTAGGTTAGAGTGATCAAATTGGTTCCTTTCCAATCTAGTTACATATAATAAAGAAATTCTAGAAGAGTCCCATAATTTTGATAAACATATGTATTGTCAGCATCAAATTCTAATACTTCCACACTTATTGTTATTCTATATGATTTTTTCACTATTGAATAACATATCCAATTTCTTTTTATATGAATTAAATACGAATAAATATTTCTGTTCCCTATTAAAATGTTAACATTCTCCCTTCCTTTCATATTTTTTTAATGATTGTATTAAAATAAACACCTTAAAAGATTACTATAGAACAATGAGAAAAGGAGGGAATATTAATATATAGACAACCTCTTTTGAAACCCTCACATTTATCTTGGATGATCATTATAAGGAATCAGGTTATATATTTACATACCTTTATGGTATTCTCATCGAGGGAAGACTTGATGAAATCAACATAGAGTTAGTTCTCCTTGAAGATCCATATATGGGAATCGATATAGATTCTATGAATGTAGTTATCTAAATGGTGTTTTATAGAAAATAATTTGATTTTTGAAAGCATGAATTTTTTTCTATAAATTCTAAAAGAGAAATACAGTTGTAAATAATGTTTTTAAGGGTACTCAATTTGTTATAGGGAACTAATTCCCCTTGAATTCCTTATTAATGAAGTGGTAAAAATGAATTTGGGAGTCATACCAATATTCCCTTGTTGATTTGATTTTGGGATCGATTTTACCAATCGATGTTGTTTTTAATGGATTAAGTGACCATGCGAGTCAGAATATGAGTAAAGGATTTTTGTTTTCATGTGCTAGACTTGAAATGGAAGAATCCAGGAATATTCTTCATCAACTAGTTCCAGATCACTGATAGAATTAGTGAAAAAATGAAATTTATCTATAGGATGGAGGTGTATACATTATTTGGGTTAATAATATATACACACACCACTCATAAGATCCCTGGAATTGTATTCACAAATTCTTAGCTCTAGGAAGCTATAATTAATGTTGTGTATCTGAGGGGGAATCCGGGTAGGGAGGTGTATAAGGTTGTTCTAGGGAGACATACTTTGGAACATGGGATGGTGTTGAGGTTTACAAGCCCAATGTCTCAAAAACATGACCATTTGAAGGGAATTTTTGGGAACTCCTTTCATCATTATGAGAGTTTATATTTCTTTAGAAAGTAGATTTAGTCTGGGGAACTAGTTGGGAAACTAGTCATATGAATGGGAAAACCATACAATTAAGAGGAATAACAAATTTCATAGGTTGAACTGGGTACCTTATGGAGTAATTTATAGGGAGTAACTCCAGAAACACAGGTCACCATTACATGGAACCTATACCATCCAATCCATAAGATAAAACTAAAACTATGTGAATAGGGACTCATCTTGACTCCAAGGATTCTATAGTAATAGCATATATGGTTTTCCTTTTAGGAAGAGGGATAACGCACTTTTTATTGTCTGAATCAATGTAACCATGAATTTAAAAATGAGAGAAAAAACCTAGTATTATTGAATACAATATATTTTTAAAGAATGATATTTTTTATCAGTACAAATAAGGATCCATTAGGGGTGAGTTGTTTTAAGACTAACTTACACACAAATTTGGGAAACCATTTGAAACTCCATTCGAAAAGTGTCATAATTTTTAAAATTGATGTGCCTAAAAGAATAAAAAATTATATTTGGAATTTATGGATTATTAAAGGGGAGTGTATGTCTAACAATCTCGAACCACAACATCACCAACGAAGAATATCCTCCCTTATGAGCATCTAAGGACTATAATAAGGAGAGAAATATTTCACATGTGAGGATTTATCAAGATCATGCACTCATGAAATCCATATTTGATAATATTTGAGAAAGTTATTTCCTATTCTATATGGGAATGGCCACATGGCCAATGATTTTACATGACTTGAATAAATTATTGAGAACCACAGATAGGCTATTCTCACAAAACATAACATCTAAAGCCCATTTTTGGTACTCTGAATCCACTGTAAAATGGTTACTAGTGGGAGATAGAACAAAAAAACATTGTCCTTCTCATGTTATTTACTCAACATGGGTATCCGAGGGATCATTGGGATACAATATTCTAGGAGAGGGTGAAGTTCACCAAATTGGAACACCTTTTTTGACCCACTATCAGGGGTTGTTGGGGATCACAATGGGGACCAACAAGATCCTAATTGATTTTTGGGTAATAGAATTCAACATTTTATGGAACTGTATAAGGTTAGTTTAGGGTGTAAGGCTAGTAATAATAAATTTTGGGTAGAGAATATATGGAATATCATAGGATGGCTAATAGATATCCAAAACCCAAACATGATTGAAGATGTTTTTGGGATATTATCACCTTTAACCTTGAAGATATGGTGATTCTATAACCAAAGGATAAATAAAAAGGGTCATATGAATAATTTTTTAAGGGTCATATGTCCATATATATGAAATGATAATGGATATTTTACATATTTTATAAGGGATATTTGACCCCCTAATAGTCACATTAGATTTCTTAAGATAACCTGATATTTTATAAGGGCCACCAATACTGTTTGAAGATGGAGAATGGAAAATTAATGAAACCAAATACTTATTTTGACCAATTTTTAGATTAATTATAATAATTTATATACCCTTATGTTTTTATAATCTAGAAAAAAAATTTAATTCTCTGTGGAGTATAAAGGTTATTCTTATGAAAATGGTAAAAACATAACACTTATCTCTAGAGTTCTATAAGAGTTATTGGAATTCTGTTTTGTGTAAGAGTCATAAGATATTTATATAAGACTTATATGTCCATTTCAAAAGAATCATCATCACTTCACTTAAGAGTTATTTTATTTCTATGGAATAGTGGAAAAAACCATCATTTTTTCGTTTTATAATATCTATTTCTTTGACATCGAGACATAGAGAGAGAAACATAATTTCCTTAGAAATATTTTTTAGTAAGGTGGTATATCAATCAATTTTTATTAAGGTGTTATTTCACACATAGTAAAGAGAATAAGGTCCACCCCCTTAGTTAATTTTCAATGAATCATTTGTTATCATAAATAATTTAATTTAATTTTAATAATAAAATGTTACTAATAACTTGGTCTGTTGGGGAATAAGAAAAAAATTCTAAGAGTAGCTGTAGAATTAAGATATAATGATTTAGTGATTTAATTTCATGGGTTTTTAGGCTAACTGGATCTAGGATTGGAAAAGTTACACATAGTAATGGGGGGATTCCACACTAATTGGAAAATTGTAGTTGTTTTGATTGTCATTCAAAATGTTATTTTATAAATGATTGGGGATCTGATTAATTGTAAATAATAAGAAACTTTTTTACAAATCAACGGTGGATAAAATAAAAGTATTATTTTTTGGGTATTCTCGTTTAATTTGAAAATTGTTTCCCATGTGAATATTGAATGAATAATATATGAAAAATATAAATAAAAAGAATTAAAAATTAGTAGATAATGGAGACTCTCTTGAAACATAGGGAAATCATATATATTCGTTTAATTTAATTGAAGAGAAGAAGTTATGAAATATAACCCCCAATTTTATTTAATTAACGCTTTATTTATGTATTTTATGTATATAAGTTATTTGTGTTATGTTTGGGAAGGTTTGGAGGAGGTTTGGATTGTTTATAAGATTTTCTGAAGTTATACGGTTATAGAATGGTTAGTATAAAGCATAATACACATCCAAGAAATCCTAAAAAAGAAAAAAATAGTAACATGGAAGGTGAACACATAGTTCACGGTTTGTGTGAATCATGTGGCCCCTATTAGAACTCATCTAAAGTGGAACAGAAGTGATAATCAGGGTTGGCACATGGTTTATCTAACTATGTGATCCCACCATGAGAGGGATGTTTGGAAGAATTGTATGGCACCTGATTCTACTAACTATAATCTTAAATCTTGAAATTTTGAAAGTGATATCGGTGTTTTATGTATATAATCTAGTTTATCCTTTAAACCCCTAGTTTTTCTACTAATCAAACCAGAACTTGAAATCTTACATCATGAGCATCCATGGAAGAACATAGGGTAAAGAAGATTTAACATTTGAGGAACTCCCTAGCTCAAGCACTGATGAAATACATATATGGGGATAGTTGAAAAAATTATATCCTATTACAAATGGGAATGTCCACATGGAAAATGATTTTTACTGACATTAAAAAATGATAGAAACCCCAGGGTAGGTAATTATCAAAAAATGGCATCAAAAGAACATTTATGTACACTAAATCCACTATAAATTGGTCATTAGTGAGAGATAGAACCCAGAATACATTAGACTTCTTAGGTTATTAACTCAACATGGGAATCAGAGGGATTATATAGAAATAGGTTTCTGGGAGAGGGTGAATTTAAACTAATAGAAACACCTTTTATGACCCAATATCATGGGTTGCAATAGATTACACTGTGGCCCAATTAAAGACTAATAGGTTACTAGGTAACAGGATCCACCATTAAATGGAACTGCATGAGGTTCCTGGTGGGTCGATGGTTAGTATTAATACTTTGAGGATATATAAGTTATGGAATCCATCAGGAAGTCTAATAGATATCCAACATCCAAGGCAGATAATATATTCTTTTGGGATAGGATCACCTCAAAATTGGAAGCTCTAGTGGTTCAATAAAAAAGGTTAAATCATAAGGTACATATGAATAATTTTTTAAGGGTCATTTTTACATATATATGAAATGATAAGCGTTATTATACATATTTTTTAAGGGATATCTCACTCACCAATGTTCACATAGGATTTTTTAAGGATAACATGAAATTTTATAAGGGCCACCGATATAGACGGAAGATGAAGAATGTAAAATTAATTATACCAATTGGTTATTTTGAGAAATTTTCAGAGTAATTATAACAATTTATATTCCAATAATTTTATTTAATTTGGAAAATATTTTGACTACTCAGAGGAGTTTAATGGTTATTCTTAAGAAAATGGTAAAAAAATAGTTACCTATAATGTTCTGTAAGAGTTATTGTCATTATGTTGTGTATAAGAGTCACAAGATATTAATGTAAGATTTATCTATCCATTTCACAAGAATCATCATCATTACACATAAGAGTAATTTTATTTTATCATACTAGAGGAAAAAAGTATCATTTTACCATTGTATAATATCTATTTCTTTGACATTGAGAGTGAGAGAGAAAAATAATTTCATTAGAAACATTTGGTTGTAAAGTGGTATATCAATGAATATTAAGTAATGGTTTTTTCACACATTATTATATTAATATGGTCCACTACCATAGTTATTTTTCAATTAATCATTAGTTGACATAACCAATTTAATTTCATTTTAATAATAAAATATTATTAATAACTTGGTCTGTCATGGAATAAGAAAACCATTATAATATTAGTATTATAATCAAGACATAATGATTTGGTTATTTAAATTCATGGTTTTTGTATACTTAGTGGATCTAGTATAAGACAAGTTAAACATAGTAGTGGAGGGATTCCACATCCTTTGGAAAATTGTGTAGTTTTGATTGTAATTTGAATTTGCATTTTATAAAATATTAGGGTGCTGATCATCTGTAAATAATAATTATTTCTTACAAATTAATGGTGGATAAAATGATATTATTATATTTAGAGTTTTCATATTGAAATGTATAAATATTTCTCATGCGATTATTCAATGAATAATATATTAAAAATATAAAAAAAAAGAAAAATGAGTAGATAATGGATACTCTCTTGACATATAGAGAAAAAAAATATTATTTTTATTTAAATAAAGGGGAGATGGTATATTGTATAACCCCCAATTTCAGTTAATTAACCCTTTATTTCATTTTTATAAATATATAAAGTATATGATTTACATTTGGGAAGGATTGGAGGAGTTTTATAATGTTTTTAGTATGTCTCGAAGTTGCAAAATTTTAGAATGGTTAGTATAAAGAATATAACACATCTAATAAATCATTAAAAAAGAAATTTTTTTACATGGTAGGTGCATGGTTGGAGCATGGTTTGGACGAACCATGTGGCCCCCCAGGAGAACTCATGTAAAGTTGAACAGAGGGGCTAAGTAGGGTTGGAAAATAGTTTATCTAATCGTGTGACTCCACAATGAGAGAGATGTTTGGATGAAGTGGATGGAACATGGTTCTCTTAACCATGCACCTAAATCGTGAAATTTTAAAAATGAGATCGGGGTTTTGTGGATATAATCTAGTTTATTATTTAAACCTCTAATTTTTCCTCTAATCAAACCATAACTAGAAATCCTCTCCTCCCAAAGGCTATGTAAACCTTTCCATTCATCTTTGAGAAATTTGTGTGTGATTATTTATACATTGGAGACAAATATTCCATGGTAAGTGTCCATTGTTTCTTGTTTTCTTTATATTTCATATTCTTCCCTCTTTCAAATTCATAGATATAATTTTTTGGGGATAGATATATATCAATGGAATTCAATAATGTTAATATATGGTTGTGTTTTTTAAGGGAATAATATATTATGTTGGTTTTTGGAGTTTTAAACTTATTTGTTGAAGATATTGTGTCGTTCTTTTTTTCACCAAAGTTTTTGAGTTAGGTGGATTTACACACAACTCCTCTTATTAGAACATGTGTTCCTAGTATTAAATTCATTTGAAATTATTGAGAAATACTCTATTAATTTTTCGATTGTGAATTTTTCAGAATTGGTTATTATGCAATGTGCTTAGTTCATGATTTTAAAATTTTGATTTTAAATTATTTATTTGTTTTGGTTCATGGATATTAATTTATAGAATTTTTTTAATAAAAGACACATTTTATTGAAATGACTTGGAATGGTTGGTTTGGAATGGATTTTGGTACAAACAGTTAGCGTGTTTTCATTTGCATTGATGTGACCCTATGGAAGGGGAGTGTTCTATTAGGTGACTCTCTATATGGTTACCTTATGATTAATTAGTTTATTGGTGAGATAATACTGATGATTATGGAGATATCACTTAGTAATTCCTATGTGGATTTGTGTAATGAATGACTTCTGCCAAATGGGATTTGATAAGGGGTTTTATGGATTTTTTTGGTTCCTTTCAATGTAAAATTGTTTTTCTTAAAAATGGTTTTGTTTGTGATATAAACAATTTTTTATTTATCTATATAAATTGTTTTATATTAATGTGAAAACATGTTATATCCCAGTCGTGTGAGGAATTCATGGTGAAATCATACCGATTTTTATACTCAACCACTACTTCATCAATTATTCATTTTTGCAAATGATGTATATAAGGCAAAATAAAATAAAATTTATACCAGTTCTTTAGTGATACATCATGATACATTGGGAATAAATTTTTGAGTTGTATATTGGATCCAATTCGGAGTTTCTATTGGAGTTATTGGTTGTCTTTTGATTTTTTTGGTTTTTGGTTTCTCTTTTATACTCTGATATGGTTCTTGGTTATAGTTTGGTATTTTTTTCAGTCTATATTACTTTGAATTATATCACATTACACTCATGAAACATATGTTTGTTTGTTTTTTATGGTTTTTATGGTTTGGTTTTTTTACTTTCAAAATGGAAAATCATCCACCAATTGTTTATGAACCCCTTGATATTTTTTTCCATCCTTTAGTATCTTGTAGATTTTTCTTAAGGCCTACTAATTTCACCACCTGTACCTAAGAAAATGGTTGTGGTGTGAGTTATTATAAATGGTATAAGTATTGGTCGGTCGCTCTTTCATTTTGGAAGAAATGGTATTGGTTTTTTAGTCTTTGAGATGGAAAATAATTCTTCTTAGTCCTTGAGTTATGATGGTAGAAATGGGAGAGGATCTACAGAGCCTGAAATTTAGAGTATAAAGAGGCATAGATAAACTATTTATTCTAAACATAATGTTTCCTAGGAGTTAGTTACATATGTTTTTTGAGACTCTTCTTGGATTTTGTATCTCATTGTCTTGGTTTTAGAAAATTCGAAGAGAATGAAATTTGTTGATAGAAATGACTTCCCACTAGGATCACATATTTCATTTTGAGTAATGATTTATGATCTTTAGAAAATGTTCTGACTTTTGAAAATTGTTGAGAATGTTTTTATTTTTACAGACTATGGTGGAATTTTCCAAAAATGGTTTGATAGTGGAAAAATGTTGAATTTTGGAAATCCTTTTAATGATTTGTGTGATGTGGTAAATTTTAAATTGCTAAGACATCAGTTTCTAGAGAGTGAGACTAAATAAAATTTGCTTTTGTTATAGATAATGGAACCCAACAGGCATCATAAGAAACCAACCAAAAGTGGCTGTTGAAAATTTGGTTGCACCTGAGCCATAGGTGAACCAATAGCTAGTTCATAATATTTTTCATGATTTTTAGGTCGTGGATAGATGGAATTAAAGGGATGAAATATGGAAAGTGGGTCATTCCATTTAGTTCTAGAAGTTGAATCCACCCATATTTCATGGTGATTCAGAACTAGAAAAGGAAGATGTATTATTGAATATTATGAATTGAATCATTGATTTCCTAGGCACACTAGTTGAGTTAAAAGTAAAGTCTATAATGTATATATTGTATCATCTTTCATGATAGTGGTTGGATTTAGTAGTTCTGGATAAATTAGACCATGTCATTTTGATGGAGTATTTTGAAAAAAAAGTTGAACAAAAAATTCAATCCTCTACACGTTAAGTATGTCTAGAACAACTGAATTTTTCATCTTGATGTAAGAGAAACTCTTAGTGATTTAGTACACAGCTAAATTTATAAATTATTCCATTTTTATCAGATGTTTTTTCAAGTGTGTCCTTGAAGACACACATTTTTTAATTGGGGTCAAATCCAAATATTTTCTTAATGATTTTCATGATCTACGTAATGGATTATTTGAAGATGGTCAATAGAGAGATAGTGGCATAAAGAGACATATCAAGAACTATGGGTTGAGGTACCTCATTGATACCTATTGGAAATGGCGGGAACTCTAATATTAGGAATAAGAGGAAGAGGGACCATTACTTCCAAGGTAGTGGTATGACACCTAATCATATGGATGGATCAGTGATTATTCATCCAAAACAAAAGAGATATCATAGTTGTTTTCAATGTTCATTTTTTATCACATGAATCTGGATTATATAGAATGATCTAGATCATGCAATAATTGAACATAGATGGGACACATTCAGTATTATTCTCTTAGTTCTCTATTATTGGTTGTTCGGGACACATCTCGCATTCTGTCAACATTTTATGGTTCAATAGGATGACTACAGAAGAGTAACACTCTTTAATAAAACTAAGATAGTCTTGGTTATTCTTGTAATAACATCATTTCTAGGGAAATGAAATGTCAATGGGGAAATATAGAACAATGCTTAGAGAGTAAGCAATTTTATAGAGATGAGAAAGTGATAAGGGATGATCAATCGAAATCCTGGATGGTGAGAGGTGAAATTCTTTTGAATTATACCCTTATGGATTTTTTTTGATATGGGTGCATCCCATTTTTTATTTCTTCATATGTTTTTTTATCATTATGGTTTACAAGTTAAGATGATTCCTTTTGTTTTGAAACTTCAAACTCCTCTTGGCCAGAGAGAATGTTGATCCTTTATTTAAAAATAATGTTGTATAACTATCGATGGAGCCCAGTTGATATGGGATTTCTCTATACAAGATAGGATTTATATTATATAATCTTTGGTATTTATTTGTTGATATTTTTTAAAGCACACATCTATTATTGTACGAAAAGTGTTATTTTTACAAATGATGATGGTATCAGGAATCTATTAAGAGGAGAACAAAATGTAAATGTATATGAAATTGGATTAATGGAACCAGAAATTGGATCTATATCATACCATTTTATAGCTTTGACCTTGGTAGTATTGGATGATATTGAGAATAATGGTTTTCCTACAATTGTTGATCAGTTTCCTAATGTCTTCTCAATAATTTCTCACGGTTGCCACCCATAAAAGAAGTATAGTTTAAAATTTATGTCTTACCAAGGATCAATTCTATCTCAATTCTGACTTATCAGTTGGAACCATCAATGTTTAGGGAATTAAATGTCTAGTTTGAATAGTTTTAATGCATTATGATCATTCAGCCGAGCACATCTCTCTGGGCTACCCTGGCCTTTTTTGTAAAAAAGGGAGGTGTAATTATTTGGATTTGTGTAGCTTATCAAATTATTAACCATCTAGATATAAATAATCTGTATCAAATTCCACTAATTGATGATATTTTTTATAAATTTAGGGGACCCTAGTGGTTCTCTAATGTTTAATTGGGATCTAGATATCATGAATTACCAGTTCAGAAGGAGGATAGTTTATAGATAGTTTTCAAGAGTATATGTGGCCATTAAAAGTATGTGGTTATGATGTTAAATCTTACAAATACACCATCAGTCTCTATGAAATTGATGAATCATATGTTTCAAAGGTATCTATTTTTTTTTGTGTTTTTGGATGAAATATTGGTGTATTTAAGGAAAAGGGTTGAGAATGAAAAACACTTAGTGACAATGTTTGGAATCTTGAGGGATCATCATTTGTATGTCAAACATTCAAACTGTTTTTTGGATATAATTGGAATATTTCGTTGGATATTTTATCTTTAAAATAGGTGTTTCTATTGTTCTAGGAAAGATAAATGTAGTAATATCTTAGAAACCACCAAATAATCTCTTCGAGTTATGCAGTTTCCTTGGCATAACTGGTTATAACTGATGTTTTTTTAGGATTTTTTTTAATTAGTCCACTAAAGATAGAATTGAGAAGAAAACTATTCCATTAAAAAGGGTTGAATAATGTTATAAATATTTTCAAGAGTTTAAAGTTCACCATACATTAGAACCAATCCTGATATTATATGAATAAGGACAAGGGTATTTGGTGTATTAACATTCTTTAAGATTAGGGTTGTGATGTGTTCTCATGTAGGGGGTCTTGTTTTTTCTTATGGATCGTGGTAGTTATATTTGAATGAGAATAACTACCCTACATAAGATTTGGAATAAGCTATTGTAGCCCATGCATTGAATACATGGAATCATTACCTCTTGGTTTATAAATTTATAGTGTTTACAGATCAAAATAGTTTGAAACACATTTTCTCACAAAGATATTTGAATATGAGAAAAAAATCTATATGTAATACCTCTAAATGTTTGGATTTTAATTAATGTATACATTGGGTAAAGGAAATTCTATGTAGATGAATTTACTAGAAATTTATATAGTTATTTGGAAAATGAATATTTAGATCGGTGGCAGTTGATGTCGATGATTGTCAACATGCACTTGGATTGGGAATACAGAGGTAGCATTGTAGTTTTCTTTTAGGTTTTTTTTCCCTCATTTTATTTTGATGTTTAAATAGGAATAAAAATATAATTAATAATGTGTTTCTATGTGGTCAAAACTCAAAGGTGTGGAATCCATTGAGGGGTGGTAGTTAGAAGGGAGTTCATATTTGTGGCTTCAGGGTTGGATGGTCATACCTTTGGATTTTCAGAAACAACTTCTTCATTATTAATACAATTTGATATTGGTTGTTCATCCTGGAATAAATAACATATATAAGGAACTAAATTATCAATTTTGGTTGATTGGAAAAAGAAGAAAAGTGGTATAGTTTTTTCACAAGATGACTCACCTATTAGTGGATTATGGTATAACATCAATTGTTGTCATGTATATTGCAGTCATTTCCTAGTATTATTTCGAAATGGGAGAAGATTGACTTGGATTTTTTGAAATATATCCCATGGATGGTTTGGAAATATGATTTCATATGGGTGATAGTGGATTAGTTCAAAATGACGGAACATTTAATTCCTATTTATGAAGCTCAAATAGTAGAGAACTTGTTTAAAATCTATACCTGATAAGTGCAAAAGAGGCATGTCACACCATTTTTGATAGTATCGAATAGATAGATGAGGTCAGCATCTCATTTATGGAAATCCTTATAGAATTCCCTTAAAATTCAGTTGAAATTTCCAATTTTGTATCATCCTACGATGGATCGAAAATATGAAATTATTATTTAAACAATGTATGTCATTCTTAGGGATTGAGTAATGGATTGTGGTGGCTCATGGGAGGATAAAATACCATTAGTGGTGTTCTTTTATAAAAACAATTATTAGTACACATTACATATAGATCCCTTTGAATCATTATATGGGTGTCCTTTTTGTTCTACACTTTGTTGTGTGGAAGCATGTGAGACTTCAATGGTTGGACCAAGCCTTGTGCAAGAGACAATGGAAAAGATTCAGTTGATTAGGAAATGTAGGGATATGGCTAAGATTCAACAGAAATCATATGTGGATCATTTTTTATGTCCATTTTCATAAAAGGTGAGTGATCATGTTTTCTTTAGAATCACTCCTGGGCTAGGGAATCATTGTTTTGGGAAGCAGGTGATGTTATCTTCTCAATACCTAATCCCTTTTGAGATACATGAATAGGTTGGGGAGGTGGAATTTTAGTTATATTTTCCACCAAGGTTCATTTTAGTCCATATGGGTTTCATACATCTCATTTGGATAAGTATCTTCCTGATCTTGACCATATGATTTGATGGGATCATAATGACCTAGAGTTAGATGATTTGTTGGTTCATTTACCAGTGCAGATAGTAGATAGGAAAGAGAAATTATTGGGTGGAAAAGCAGTGGTCTAGTGTGGGTTTTATGGAAACATTTTCATATTCATAATGAAGTATGGGATCTTGAGAAGGAAATAGCTGATAAATGGTACCAACACTTTGATAAGAATGGTGGTTTTCTTCTATCTAGGTAAGAAATTCCATTGGTTGGGAGAATGTAACACCGATGGTTTCTGGTATATAACCCCTTATTTATGTATTCTAGGTATATAAAGCAATTATGTTATGTTTGGGAACATTTGGAGGAAGTTTGGAATTTTTTGATTATTTTTTAATGGATCACAGTTGGAGCATGGTTAGTAGAAATAGTGAAACACGTTCAAGAAACCATGAAAATGGAAACGATGGGCATTGTGTAGGTTTAAAATTTGGCCAAACTATGAGGCCACCCATGAGAAGCTGTGAAAGGTAAAATAGATGTGATAAGAGTAGTTGGCACGTAGTTTTTTAATCATAGAATACAACCATGCGATGGATGTTTGATGGTGGTGGACGGTGCATGGTTTGTGTAGGGTTTTCCTAACAGTTCACCTAAAAAACAATGTATTCCAAATGGGATACTGATTTTGAGGATCAAATCGGGTTTAGACTTTATACCCCTCATTTTATTACTAATCAAACCATATCTCTAAATCAACGCTTCACAAAGGATGTAGAGACATTTCCCTTGATCCAGGAGCAATCCATGGGTGTTTAATTATGCGTTGGAGGCCTGAATTCCTTGGTAAGTGTTCATTCAATGTTTTTACTTAGATTATGTATTCTTCCCTATCTTGTAAACATAGATCTAATCCATTGGGGATAAATCTAGTTATTTTGATTTCTATCATTATTATATATGGTAGTCTTATTGATATTGAATAATATCAAAGGTGGATATTTGGAGTTTAAACCCATATTATTGAAGAATATGTTCCATTATTTGTTTTATCCATAGTTTTTGAGGTATTTGGCTTCACACTCAACTCCTATTATTGGAACCTGAAAGCTTGTTTCAAATTTAAGTGAAAATTATGATATAAAGCATCATTAGTGATGGTTTTCTAAATTATTTAAATTAGTTGTAGGGAAAATTTATTTTTTCATGATATTAAAAATATGATTTAAAAATATGTATTTTTTGTTTTATGGAAATGGTTTGATAGAAATGTTTTCAATAAATGAAATATTTTATTTAAATGACTTCGAATGGATGGTTGGGCCTGTGTTTTGGCATAAACAGTTGGCGTGAGTTCATTGTCATTTACATGAACCTATAGAAGTGGCATGTGCAATTGAGTAACTTAGTATATGGTTACATTTATTTGAATTGGTAGATCAATGAGTGACTGATCATGAGTATGTAACTATCACTTGGGGGGTGCATGAGTGGAATGAATGGGTAATTCCAAATGGGATTTGAGAAATGGTTTTGAAAGACATGATTGGTTTCATTCAAGGGGAGGCTATTGGTATTATAAATGGTTTTGGTTTTTATATAAATTGTTTCTTATTGATTTATATAAATTGTTTTATATAAATGCACTGACTTGTTCTATCCTTGTGGCCTGGTTAGGGAACATATTAGGGAAATTATAATGTGTTTTTAACTCACCCCCTTCTTGGAATCTTATGTGTGTGTGAAGATCTTGTATATCAATACATGTATAAAGGAAAGGTACCCACGTTATTTAGGGATGAATCATGATATCTTGGGCATGGATTGCAGTGTTGGATCTTGGATATTATTGGGAGTTTTTTCTGGAGGTCTTGGTTGTCTTTGGGTTTTGTTGGTTTTTGGTTTTCTCATTGTACTCATATATGGTTCTTGGTTGTAGTTTGGTATTGTTATCAGTTGTTATTTCATTGAGTTTTGTTACATTGTACTCATTCATAATACAATGGTTTGATTTTTATGGTTATCATGGTTTTATTGTTTTATTTTCAATTGGAAAAATCATACTTTGACTGTTTATGAATCCCTTACCATTTATTCCTAGATTTTTGTGTCTTGGGGATGTCACGTAAGGCCTAGTAATGTCACCGCCTCATCAAAATCCAGTGGGTGAGGGGCGGGATAATACATAGGTGTTATAGAATGGAGATATATTTAAAATACAATTGATGGAGTGAAACTCTAGGCATAAACAAAAAACACAACAAAGAAAAGGAAGAATTCATTTTTAGAGGCTATATCTCTTGATGTTCATGTATGTGTTTTATATTTATGTTCATCATTAGTTTATTTTTTTTTTGTTTTTTGTATACGAAAAAGCTGCTAACATGAAGGGGAGTGGGTTTCAACTTAAAGATATAGTGTGTTATTCAATTTTTTTATGATTGTTAACCTAGAGAGATAACATAACTACTTCATATGGTAAAATAAAAATAAGTGCGCTTAGTGTTTTATCTGAATCAACACATCCCTATAGTATACTTATTATAATATAGAAGTTTGGTTGAACCATATAATTTTTTTTATTTACATTACCACTTTAACACTTCGCATAAGTTTTATGGGATTGAATGTTCTTATAATTTTAGAACAGGATCATTTGTAAGAAAATATTTAAAAAATACATACCCGAATACACCACCTTTTAGTTTTTTAACAATTCTTATGACAAACAACATTTTCATTATAGAAAATTAATTTACCATGTTACAAACTTTTTCAAGCATAAAATCTAGTAGGAGAGTAAATTTTAGGATATTAGAAGTGTGGATATTTTAATGAAATATTCTAATAAAAATTAGTTCTAGTACATTAAATACTCCTAAGTTGTTTTAGCTATTTTATTTCATTCTAGGTTGAGATTTTTTCATTTGGAACTTCAGTGTAAAAATAATTAACTATTATTTAAGCTTAAAAGGTTTTATAGTCACTTTATCTCACTGGGTGAAAATGTGCAGGACATCATAAATATTTCATTGGACCAATGAATTTGGATATAATTACTAAATTTTAATTTATAGACTATTAATTCTGATTGATAGAACCAACTCAACCGTCATTATAAAGTGGTTCATGTAGTTTTATATATATTAATTTTATGTAATCAAATTGTAACGACATGAAATTATGAATAATTTTTGTTTCCTAATTTCATGTGTTAATTTATTTTATACTCAACAGAACTGTATTCTTTAAATAACAAATTGAGTATAATTAAATGAGACTATTGGGTTTGGACTGTTATATGACCTTTGGTGAATATGACTGTTGGAAACAAATCTATAATCATTACAATTATGGTTTATAAATAGAAGTGATCTTGGTTAATTAATATAAAAAGAAGATTTCATGGCCTCATCCAGTAGGTTGGGGCCATTTGAAGCCCATATAACAGAACTTTGGAAGGAGGTATCACCACTGGGAATTTCTCTGGACCAAACCCAAGCCGAACTTCATCATGTGAAGCTGGAATGGGATTGCCTTCGGTGGAAGTTCAAGCAGATATAAATTACAACTCAAGCAATGTTAGCCGAGCCGCCCCAACATTCTATCACCATATCACACCTTAAACTTAGGTCCTATGCTGGTGTTATAAGGGGCTATGTAATGAGACCTTAGCTGCTTTATGTAATCCTTTGATATAAATAAAAAAATTTATTTCTTTTTATGGGTATTTTTGTGAATTTTCATGTGCCCGAATGGATATATGATACATATTATTGATGAATTTTGAAAAAGGATATTTTAAAATATTTATGTAATCCTTAAATAATTAATAATGAGTAATGATTTTCAAAAAATGGTCTTCTACATCTATTTTCAGTAAGATATTAAGAGTCTAATAAGGTCAACATAATTTTTAGTGAATAATAAATTATGAATAGTGATTTTATGCTTTTAATTAGTAATGTGACCAAATGGATTAAGTAACCTCACTTAAGAATGTATTAATATAATTTTGGAACCTTGATTAAGTAATGTGATTCAATAAAATAAGTAAATAACTGTTTGAGAAATTATTGGTAAAGTATTAGTTTTTTCAGGTCAACTGGGTTTTTTATTTAAAAATAAAATTAAAAATATTTAGGAAAATAGTTTTATAAAATGGAGTTCATTTTTTAATTCAGAGCATCGATGTTAGGTTATGGTGATTTTTGGGTATTTTTCTGAAACAGTTGAATTTTCAGTGAATAGTTAAATTGTAGTTTTGAGTTTCTTGTGTTTAATGACATCATTAAGGATGTAATAATTATGTAATCATTCTATTTGACTTATGAATAGTAATATATTCTGTGAGGTAACCCACATGGTTAATACCATGGCCAAATACCATGGTCAAGCCCATGGTTTTTCTAATACCACCGATGAGGTGTCCCTTGGTAATTAATGATTTGTTCCCTCACTTTCATTATAAATACCAGGACATTACCCATCCATTTCATTCCAAAATCTTGATAAATGATTTTTTGGTTTCCTTACCTCCCAAGGAGTCCTCCCAATGTGCCCTCGAGCCTCCCAAGGTCTCAACCATCAATCTTTCAAAGTTACTCTTCAAGGTAAGGGATCCTTTCAACCTCATCCTTTAAGTCATGACTTCCTTTATGTTATGTCTTTAGTTCCAATTTATTATGTGGGGGATTGTTCTTCAATATATTTACTACTTTCCATTTCATGTCCAAATTATTAGAGACCCTTTCCTCTCTCATCAATTGAATTTATGAATTTTTATGTGACGTCGTTAGTCTGCCGAATTTCTTGTAAACGAAATTGCATCTTCCCTTTCCTTTAAAGTTTCCTTTTCTTGTGGTATGTCAATAAAATATCCATACCATGTTCTTATCTCCATTTATTATAAATTTATATTGTAATATGAGTTATTTATGAGTGGGTTACCCTTTTACCCTCTATTTTTATTATTTTCTAAAACTATGTTATAAAGATGTTATGCTATATAATTTTCTTCTCAAAATCTCTCTCTTTTTCTCTAGAAGTTCTCTTGTATTATTTTTGAGAATAATAAACTCTATTTTCATTTATAGGGTTATTAATCAATAAATATAATTTATCTATTTTATTTTGGTATTGACATACATGTAACCCTCACTCCATTTACATGGGTTATAAATGCCATAACTATCAAGTTTTTAAGTACTTTTTAAAAGTCACGATTTGACATGAAACACATTTATTTGATTCTTTTTGTGTTATTTATGAAATGATTTATTATGATCTATATGGATCACATGAAATTAAATAAATATTAATGGTGTTATCTGATAGCGCTCCAATTTATTGGGTAAAGAATTAATCTCTAGAGATGACAAGTTTCACGATACCTTGGCGAATAGCCTTGGTAATTTTTATGACACATTGGGGATGGACCTTGGTGAAATGTTCATGAATGTCTAAATTAAATGTTTAAGCCACATATTCATGTATTGCTTCATGTTCTTTTTATCATGGTATTCTTATTCTCCCATTTCACATGTCTTTATGTTTTTATTCAAGTTTTTATTGTTAACACAAGTTAATTAATTCCCTTGTTTACCCTTACTGGGCCTTCTACTAACCCTTCCTTTTGATGTATGTCTCTAGGATATGAGATGCAGTAATTATACAAAGTATGAACATATGATGAAGCCTTACAAGTGTATTAGAAAAACAATTATGTTGTTTTCATGTTTTATGTCACTGGTTTCCAAGAAACTAGATATTAAAGATCCATTGTATGTAAAATGTAATTAAAAGTTATGTCATAAAAAGGTGGGATGTCATAGTTGGTATCATAGGATAGTTTAGTTATTTATAAAAATTAGGATATGAAAACATTAGGAAGAATCCTATAGAAAAGTATGAATATAGGAAAACATTTTGGTATTTTGGTGAGTATTGAGTACGTTTTTTATCAAACAAATACATCCCTGTCTGGATACAAGCAGGTAGAGGTGGCTCTGGAACAAATGAACATTGGGGTAAAACCTGAAAGCACCAATTTGAGCTAGACTCGAATGGGAACTAGTGCATGAAAATGGGCCTTGCTTCACTCATGGTTACGATAGTCCTGGGGGATATGTTTGGTTAATTATATGCTTTTTATGAATCATTATGAAGGATTTAAAGAGAATGCTAATTGTTAAAAGCATGATGTTTTAAGACATATAATCCTTTACAGTTAAAAGATTCTTAAATCAATTAAGTTTCTCAAAAAAGGGTGTATTCTTTTAGAAAACGGGGGGTAATAGGAGGAACCGTGCAAATGGTGACCACAACGGACCATGCGCTGATGGCCCTATAATGGAAGCCGAAATGGAAACATTCATGAAAATGATGAACCAACTGACTCAAGTTATGGGAAATAAGTTGAATCAAGTTGAGAGACTGATATAAACATGAAGGGAACAATATTCTATAGAGTCCTTTATGCGTGAATGACCACCATCCTTCACTGGATCGACTGACCCATTGATTGCTGAGTAGTGGATCAGCTCCATCGGAAAGATCTTTTCTGTGCTCCACTGTTCAGAGTAAGAGAAGGTCACCCTAGCTTTCTATCTCATAGAATGAGAATCTGATCAGTGGTGGGAACTGATTAAAAACACAAGGACAAGAGTGGAAGTAGAAGCTATGGAGTGGGAAGAGTTCAGAATGACTTTTTCAGTAAAAATTTCCCTTGTTCCATGAGAACATGAATGGAGAAGGAGATTCTCAAGATGAAGCAGAAGGAGAACAAATCTGTCGAATGCTATGAGATGAACATCAACTGACTATCATGATATATCTCTAGCTTTTTCATGGATACAAATGGTATGTTTGATAGATTCTTTGATAGACTGAGACCTCATCTGGGGGATAATCAATCCAACCGAGACTATGATAGCTATATGGAGATCGTGCGAAGTGTGATTAAAGTCGACATGGTGTTTGGTGAGATGCAGTGGTCTCATATATCCAATGAAAAGAAGGCATCGATGGAGCCCATCTTAGGGATGAATTTTGATCAGGGAAGAGGAGGAAAGCAAGTTCAACTTCTCACGTGTAATAAATTTGGGAAGAATCATTCAAAGAACTGCCTGCTCAGAAGCGGGAAATGCTACCAGTGTGGAAGAGATGGCCATATTGTGAGGAATTGTCATAGTGAGGTGAAACCTAAACATCCAGACAAAAAAAAGGGTAAGATGGTGCAGGCCCTACCTGATGTCCAATGCCTTATGTGTGGACAATGTGGGCACTTTTCCAATCATTTTCCTAATCTGAGGGCAGTAGAGGGAAATGACCATCATCCTCAGCAAAGGACAAGGGATCAAGGCTATGATTTTGCTATCACGAAAACTGATGTTGAAGATCCAAATGATGTGATAGCAGGTACTCTAGTTGTTCTCTCAAAGATAGAAAGTACTTTGTTTGATTTTGGTTTTATGCATTTCTTTATTTACTCCATGTTTGCAATGAATTTAGAATCAACCCCTGATTTTCTAAAAGTAGAGTTATCAGACAAGACTCCTGGTGGGATTATAAAAGAATCATCTGTGTTTAGATACACTAGTATTTACTTTAGTGATCACAATTTTATCATGAATCTAGTAATCATTCTCATGATGGAATTCGAAATTATACTAAGGATGGATTGTCTCTAAAGTATAATGCTATGATCAGATGCAGAAGTAATAAAATAGGAGTAGTCTTGAAAGGAAAAGCAACAGTTATCTTCAAAGGAGAAATATATCAACCCGATCTTTGTCTAGAAGAACCTACTATATCCTTCATTATGGAAATGATCAGTGAAGAAGAATAAATATATGAGAGTGTTAGGATAGAAAATATCCCCATCATTGAGGAATACGTTGATGTATTTCCTAAGGAGTTACCTAGACCTCCATCAAAAAGAGAGGTAGATTTTTCTATTGAACTCATACCTAGATCTCACCAAATATAAAAGACCCCCTATAGGATGGAAAATGTGGAGCTAGAGGAATTAAAGAAACAACTCCACAATATTTTGTGAAAGGGGTTTATTCAACCGAGTGTGTCTCATTGGGGTGCTCTAGTTCACTTTGTGAAAAAGAAGGATAAATCAATGCGGGTATAGATTGATTATAGAGAACTGAATCAGAACACAGTACTGAACAAATACCCTCTACCAAGAATTGATGTATTATTTGACCAACATTATGGGGCTCATTTATTATCTAAGATTGATATTTGATCTGTTTATCATCAATTGAGGGTAAAAAAAAGAATATATTCTGAAAACTACCTTCCGATCAATATATGGGCATTATGAGTTTGTTGTTATGCCCTTCAGACTGATTAATTCACCTGTTATTTTTATAGATATGATGAATAGAGTCTTTAAAGACTACCTTGATAACTTTGTGGTAGTTTTTATTGATGATATTATGGTATATTCCAAAATTCACGAGCTCTATGATGATCATCTAAGGGTTATTTTGGAAACTCTATTGAAGGAAAGGTTTTTTTGAATGTTCAATAAATGTGATTTTTGGTTACCACAAGTGGCTTTCCTGGGGTACATTTCTACCAATGAAGGAATCACATTTGACAATACAAAACAAAATTTGTAGAGGATTGGCCGCAAACTACAACAATAACAAAGAATAGAAGTTTCCTTGGATTTGCAGGATATTATAGGAGGTTTGTGAAAACGTTTTCGCAACATTATAATCCATTAACCATGTTAACTGGAGAAGGGGTCAAGTTCATCCGGACAAAGGAGTGTGAGGAATGCTTCCAAGAGCAGAAGAAGATATTAGTTACTGCACCCATGTTAACTCTTCCCTCAAGTTGAAAACAATTCATTATTTTTAGTGATGTATCTCTAAAAGGGCATGGGTGCGTCCTCGTGCAAAATGAAAAAGTCATTGCATATGCATCTCGACAGTTGAAGACTCATGAGAAGAATTATCATATGCATGATCTGGAGCTGGTTGTGGTCATTTTTTCTTTGATGATATGGATCCACTATCTTTATGGAAAGAAATATGATATATACACAAACCATCAAATATTGAAGTATATCTTCACACAAAAGCAATTGAACATGAGACACAGGAGATGGTTGGAACTTCTTAAAGAATAATATTTTTCAATTCATTATCATCCGGGAAGGGAAAAGAATGTTGCTAATGAATTAAGCAGGAAAGACCCAGTTGTTATTTCCATGATGAGGATTCAAAGAGATCCTTTAATTAATGACCCAGTAAATCTGGACATGGTAATTATAATGTATGAGACATCATCAACCCTATCCCAAATGATTTCTCAACCATAATTACTCGAGAATATCAAGGTAGCTCAAAAACAAGATCCTTTGTTACAGAAGAAGTTTAAGGCTCTAAAGGATGGGAAGTTTCCCGAGTTCAATATTGATAAAGAAGATGTACTGAAATTTCATACAAGACTTTGTCTTCCTTTTATTCTGGAAGTAAAGAAGGAGCTGATGGATGAAGCTCATTGCTCTACTTTCCCTATATATCCTAGAAGCAAAAAAATGTATAGGGACCTTCGTGATCATAATTTGTGGGATAATATATAATGAGAGATTGCTGACTACACTTCAAGGTTCCTAGTATGTCCGCATGTGAAGGCAGAGTGGCAACTTCCTAAAGGGGTATTGTAACCACTACCCATAACTGCATGGAAGTGGGATAATATCACTATGGAATTTGTCACTGGTCTTCCGAGAACATCCAAAGGAAACAGTGTGATATGGGTTATTGTGGACTATATCACCACTACTTCCCATTTTGTCTCCATTCGGGAAGACTTCTCTCTTGATCAACTTTCTAGGTTTTATGTGAAGGAAGTGGTAATTCTTAATGGAGTTCCAATTTCTATCGTATCTGATCATGATCCAAGGTTCACATCAAAATTCTAGAGAAGTATTCAACCTTCTATAAACAATGAATTGAATTTCATTACAGCCTATCACCCCCAAACTGATGGTCAATCTGAAATGACTATTCAAACACTCTAGGAAATGCTCAGAACATTCTCAACGGAATTTAAAGGTGGATGGGATCAACATCTCCCTTTAGTTGAGTTCTATTACCACAATAGCTTACACTTGAGCATGCAAATGGAACCCAATGAATCACTATATGGGAAGCGATTTAGAACTCCTACTTGTTGGGATGAAGCTGCTGAGAGAAAGTCTCTTGGGCCTGATCTTGTGAAAGAGATGATAGAAAAACACCATTCCATCCATCAACACATTAAGGCTACTAACAGTAGGAAAAAGAGCTATGACGAAAACCATATTAGAGAGTTGGAGTTTGCTGTTGGTGACAAGGTCTTTCTTTGAATTTCACCACGCAAGAGAGTCAAGAGGTTTGGGAAGAAAGGGATGCTCTGCACTAGGTACATTGGCCCCTATGAAATCCTTGATCACGTAGGAGTAGTGGCCTATCATCTTGCACACTCTCCAAATCTAGCACTAGTTCATGAATTCTTCCACGTATACCTCTTGAAGAAGTACATACCTGACCCTTCACATGTACTAAACCCAGAGATGGTACATCTAGTACATAACCTCTCTTATAAGGAGCAGCCGATAGAGATCTTAGACCATAGAGACAAGGTTCTACATAACAAGACTACCCATCTTGTGAAGGTGTTGTGGAGAAACCAAAAATGTGAAGAAGACATGTGAAAACCAGATGAGTCTTTGAGGCAGAAGTACCCAAACATTTTATTTTTTGATGGTAAGAGTTAAAAGTTTGAGGATGAAATTTCTTATGGGGGGGGGAGAGAATGTAATGACCCAAAATTATGAATAATTTGTGTTTCCTAATTTCATGTGTTATTTTATTTTATATTCAAAAAAATTGTATTCATTAAATAACGAAGTGAGTATGATTAAATGAGACTATTGGGTTTCAACTGTTATATGACCATTGGCCAATATGACTATTGGAAACTAAAATATTAACACTACAATTATTGTTAACAAATACAAGTGATCTTGGTTAATTAATGCTGAAAGAAGATTTGATGGACTCATCTAATAAAATCGGGCTGTTTGAAGCCCTTCTGACAGAACTTGGGAAGGAGGTAGCACCACTGGACTTTACTGTGGACCAAACCAAAGCCAAACTTCATCCTATGAAGTTGGAACGGAATCCCTTCGGGAGAATTTCAAACTGATAGAAATTACCACTCGGGAAATGTTGGCCGAGCCACCCCAATATTCTATCACCTTAGCACACCTCACACTTAGGTCCTATTCTTGTGTTATAAGGGGTTATGTAACGAGACCTTAGCTGCTTTATGTAATCCCTTGATATAAATAAAAAATTTTATTTCTTCTTAGGCTAAAGTTTGTGAATTTTCAAATGTCCAGATAGATATAGGATGTATATTATTGATGGATTTTAAAAAAATGATATTTTAAAATATATAAATAAACCTTAAATAATTAATAACATGTAATGATTTTCAAAAAATGGTTTTCTATAGTTGTGTTCAGTAAGAAATTTAGAGTCTAATAAGATCAACTTAATTTTTGAGGAATAGTAAATTATGAAGAGTGATTTAACACTTTTGATTAATAATGTGACCAAATGGATTATGTAACCTCACTTAAGAAAGTATTAATATAATTTAGGCACCTTGGTTAAGCAACGTGATTCAATAAAATAGGTAAAAAACTATTTCAGAAATTATTGGTTAAGTATTTTTTTTCCTATAAATAGTGTTTTTTATTTAAAATTTAAATTAAAACTATTTAGAAAACTATTTTTATAAAATAGAGTTCATTTTTGAATTAAGTGCATCGATGTAAAGGGTCATTTTGGGTGGTCAAAACCACCAGAACGCCCTCAGAATGACATGAAATCATTTGAAAAAAACCATGGTGTGAATTTTGAAATGGTCGGGTAGACGGAATGTCAATCGGAGGTGTCGTTTGACCGCGGTGACTGGAAACGTGTTTCTGGAGTTAAAAAAGACCAAAACCGCGTGTCACAGTCAAATTCAGAGAAAACGTGTTTGGAATGACCTGAAACCACACAAAAACAATAGGAATATGATTATGGACATGGAGGAGGAAACAAAACATCCATCAGACGTGTGGTGCGTGCGGTACGACCGAATGTATCATTTTCAGCAGTTCGGTGCGCTCTGAAAGGGCGCGTGGGGTGGTAAAAACCACCAGAATGACCTTGGAATGCCATGAAATCATACCAAAGCAACTGTGTTGGGAATTGTAAAATGGTCAGGCAGACGGCACATCAATCGGAGGTGTCGTTTGACCGCGGTTACCAGAAACCAATTTTGGGAGTCATAAAAGACCAGAACAGCATGTCACAGTCGTATTCAGATAAAACGTGCTCCAAATGACCTGAAACAACACGAAAACAACAGGAATATTATTCGTGACATGTAAGAGGAGACAAAACATCTATCAGACATGCATTGCGCATGGTATGACTGAATGTGTCGTTTTAAGCAGTTCAACGCGCTCTAAATGTGTGTGTTGGGTGGTCAAAACCACCCGAACGACCTTGGAATGCCATCAAATCATACTACAACAACAGTGGTGTGAATTTTAAAATGGTCAGGTAGACGACATTTCAATCAGAGGTGTCGTTTGTCCGCCGTGACTAGAAACGCATTTCCGGAGTCAGAAAAGACAAAAATGGCATGTGATGATTGAGTTCAGAGAAAATGTTCTCCGAATGACCTGAAACAACATGAAAACAATAGGAATATTATTTGTGACATGTAGGAGGAGACATCACATCCATCAGACTTTTGGTGCGTGTGGTATGACTGAATGTGTTGTTTTCAGCAGTTCGGCGCGCTCTAGAAGGGCGTATTGGGTGGTCAAAACCACCAGGATGACCTCATAATGCCATGAACATATACGACAACAACCATGGTGTGAATTTTGAAATGGTCAGGCAGACGACATATCAATCAGAGGTGTATTCTGACCGCGATGACTGGAAATGCGTTTCTAGAGTCACAAAAGGCCAAACAAGCGTGTCACGGTCGAATTCAGAGAAAACGTGCTCCGAATGACCTAAACCCACAAAAAAAAATATAAATATTATTCGTGATATGTAGGCAGAGACGGAACATCCATCGGATGTGTGGTGTGCACGGTACGACTGAATGTGTCGTTTTCAGCAGTTTGACGCGCTCTAAAAGGGTGCGTTGGGTGGTCAAAACTACCCGAACCACCTCAGAATGCCATGAAATCATACGAAAACAACCGTGGTATGATATTTGAAATGGTCGGGCAGACGACACGTCAATCGAAGGTGTATTTTGACCACAGTGACCAGAAACACCTTTTCCGAGTCAAAAAAGACCAAAACGGCATGCGACGGTCGAATTTAGTGAATATGTGCACCGAATGACCTGTAACATCACAAAAACTAAAGGAATATTATTAATTACATGTAGGAAGAAGCGGCACAACCATCAGATGTGTGCTGTGCGAGATACGACCGAATGTGTCCTTTTCAGCAGTTCGACATGCTCTAAAAGGGTGCATTGGGTGGTCAATACCACCCGAACGCCCTCGGAATTCCATGAAATCATACAAAAACAGCCGTGGTGTGAATTGTGAAATGGTAGATTAGATGGCACATCAATAGGAGGTGTCGTTTGACCGAGTTGACCAAAAATGCATTTCCGGAGTAATAAAAGACCAAAACAACATGTGACGGTTGAATTCAGAGCAAACAAGCTCTGAATTACCAGAAACAATACTAAAAAAATTGTAATTTTATTAATGAAGGGTAGGAGGAGACGACATGTCCATCGGATGTGCGGTCCACATGGTACGACCGAATATGTCGTTTTCAGCAGTACCACACACTCTAAAAGGGCGCGTTGGGTGGTCAAAACCACCCGAACGACCTCAGAATTCCATAAAATAATACGACAACAACATTGGTGTGAATTTTGAAATGGTCGTGCAGAAGACACGTTAATAAGAGGTGTTATTTGACAGTAGTGATTGGAAATGCGTTTCCAGAGTTATAAAAGACCAAAACGGTGTGTCACCACCGAATACAGGGAAAACATTGTCCAAATGACCTGAAACCAGATGATAAGATAGAAATATTATTCATGACATGTAGTAGGAGATGGAACGTCCATCGGATGTGCAGTGCAAGTGGTACGACCGAATGTGTCGTTTTAATTAGTTCGATGCGCTCTAAAAGGGCGTGTTGGGTCGTCAAAACCACCCGAACGACCTCAGAATGCCATGAAATCATATGACAACAACTGAGGTGTGAATTGTGAAATGGTCGGGTAGACGAAACTTCAATCGGAGGTGTCATTTGACCGCGGTGACTAGAAACGTGTTTCCGGAGTCATAAAAGACTAAAACGGCATGTCACGATCGAATTCAGAGAAAACATGCTCCGAATGAGATGAAACCACACAAAAATAATAGGAATATTATTTGAGTCATGTAAGAGGAGATGTCACATCCATTGGATGTGTGGTGCGTGGGGAAAAAATTTCTTTTCAGACAACAACACACTTTCAGAAACTATAGCAAAGACTCCAAAACGAGAAAAAAAATCCAAAAATGATAAAATTTCTTAAATAGGGGTTTTAAATTATTATAGAACCCATGAGATGTCATATTTCATTTTGTTATATGTATATAATAACTAAATAAATATGTCAATTTTACGTTTGTTTTGTTTAGTTGTTTTCTTTGGTTGCTATTGTAGGTTTCTAAAGCAGATGGTTGTGGATAGTTGAAGCACGTCTATCATTTATTGTTTATGATGATCTTGATGTTTATGGTGTTTATTTTTGTTTTCCATTTTGTATGATTTATATTATACTTTTTTTTGATTCTGTACAATGAATTTTTTTTAAAATAAATATTTGTAGTTTAGCAACTGCCGCAGGCGGTTGCCCTAGGTTGCTTGCTAACCTCAACAGCGACCGCCATTAGCGGACACTTTTGAAAAACAACAACTACTGGTGGCAGTCACTGTAGGCCGGCATTTCGGCCAACTTCAGAGACTGAAAATGGTAGACAATGTAGGCTAACATTTTAGCAAGCTTCAGCGACCACCAATGGCAGTCACTGTAGGCCTACAACGTCTGGCCTAAAGAGACCGCCATTGGCAGTCGCTATAGGCTGAATTTTTAGTAGTGTAAAAGGAATATCCATACAACCAACTTCCAAACCCAATTAATTGGAGGTTATAGTGTAACCATGCATACATGGTTTATCATAAAACCAACTGTCTTTTATTTATCACATAACCATCCATATTTGGTTTATCATGTAACCACCTGTCAAATGTCCAAGTACCATAACATAATTATAACACATAAAATAAGAATAATAGAAAAATAAAACATCCCCATTTCAATCAGAAGAGATAATTTAAAGATATTAACATAATAAATAATTTTTCAAAACAATTTTCAATACCAAAATACATGAAAATGTTGTATGGTGTTTATTTTTCTTTTAAAAACAATACAGCCTATAGAGGAAGCTAAATATCAAATAATGGTTGCAATGATAGATATGCCATTGTCCCTACATATGTTAAAAAAATTAATTTTTTTGTTTAGTAAAATTCTTCATAGATAAAAGTTTCCATTTAAATGATGTTAAAATTCAAAGGGGTTTACTATACACCATATAAAATAAGGTGGTGTATATCATCAAAATATGCCTCTATAAAAGGAGATTGTGATGAATGCCCTTACCTTGATTCTGATTCGTCACGTACACTATTTATGTTCATGAATAATAAAATTATATTAATTTCTTATTTCTTGAGAACCTTTTTCATGTTTATTATTAATTTTATATCACATATTACTATGTTATAAAAATTTCATAATTATTTAAGTTCATATTGGTCATTTGGTCGATATCTGGTACTTGAGTCGAAAATGAACTTGTTTGATGTAAATCATCCATGTGGTATAAATTCCATCCTATACAAAACAGTATTCATTATTTTAGTATCATATATATCCATTATATATGTATTTATAATTTTACATAACATTTGGAGTTAAGATATGAAATTCATCTTTCATGGAGAGGTTAGGTCGTACGTACGCACGTACGCTACTTTCATTTCTTGGTCATATTAAAAGAATAAAAAAATGATATAAATTTATATTAAAACTCCTGAATTATATTAATTTCATATATGTATCATAGGTTTAATTAATCCATCCTTTATAAATTTCATGTATAACATGAATTAGTCATATCACTTTGAGGGGGTGGTAGTCCACACTTTCTCAAATGAAATTATCGTATTAACACATAATTGAAAGAATAAAGGATTATTTTAAACAAAACTTATATAAGCATAGAGGAAATATAAATATAATATATATCATATATAAATATTGTTCCATCATAATGGATACCATGATATGTGGTAGGAGAAAATTTAATAATCATTGTTTCGTGAGGTGGTAGTTTACCATACACAGAAACAGTTTGTTCTATATCCATTATATGGAGCTGTGTATATTTTTATGTCAAACCCTTAGCATAAAAAAATATTATTATATTTAGGATATTTGGTTTTTTATAAAATAATATAATAAATAGAGGTTATGGGTTTTTATTAGGAATATAAATGAAAGGATCATGAGAGAAGATGTTACCTCTAAATTGGGTAATTCCTTTTGAGTTGAGCCAGAAGGCTTTCTTGAGTTTCCTTATTCCAAAGGTAAGGGTTCTAGGAGGAATGGAGTAATGTTGGGAGCTAATATGAGAATAATTTGGTGATGAAATGGGATTGAGAGGTGTGATTAAGTGGATAGAGGTGGTGACCTTTTATAAGTGGGAGGAGGGTCACTTTATGAAATCCTTTAAATATTATTTTATTATAAAATGATTTTTTAATTATAATAGTTAAAAAGTGATATATTTATAGGATAATATTATTTTGGGTCTAAGTCATCTCAAAATTATCTTTTAGACAAGTTTTGGTCCCAAATTTAACCATATACTTTGGCTTAAACCATTAGTTATATAATTTAACTCATACCATGTATTCTTGTATTTTCACACTATATGGTTAATATGGTTACAATAAAATACCAAGAGAACCTCAATTGGATAATTAGTTATATTTGTAACATTTTAAAAGTCAGTTGGCCGAATCTAATATTTGTATGACTATTATGTCATTTAATATAATAGTATTTGTTTTAAAAACTCATTTCTGTCATTTTTTACACAATTTAGTAATTGATATTTTTTTAAAGTCATAAAAACTTTATTCATTCGCAAAAACTAAATTAAATTGAATATAAAATGTCATAATAATAATAAAAAATTGTGGATGGCATCAAAATGTTCAAATTACATTTATTTTAATATTTATAATATCATTTATTTGAATCTTTTGTTAATAATGTAATCGTTTCCGCATCATTATGTCAAAAATAAATTTATATATTTAATTTATAAAAATTAAAAATAAAATACCATGATGTAGGAAATATTTTTATATTTATAAATAATATTTATAGTCAAATAGATCATTTATATAACCCCACCTTAAAATCATTTTAGTAAAAGGATACATGTTTGTGTTATATTTCTCTTTAAATTAAATCAATTATTATAACATATCATTATCGCATCCAAGTGGATTCATGGGGTCCTAAAATTGACACAAGGATGATAATGGTCAGCCTTATCTCATGAAATATAATTAGGAAACGTTTTAGGGTAGTTTTATATTATGATAATATTATGTCATTACCATTATTTAACTGTTTTACCCTTTATCCATGGTAGATATGAATATTTATTGATGTTACTATTCAAATTGTCCAAAATTAAAAGGTACATATTTACATATTTTGGACCTTATGATTTCAAATATGGAATACATTTTTTCAAATTTAAAACATAGAATTTTAGAAGTTAATTTAAAATTAATTTCAATTGTCCAAACTAAAACGGACATTTTTTAAGAAGAAAAAACTATCAATAGATTGACATGTGTTTATGTCCAATTTCAATGTGAAATTACTTCCAATGAACAAGATTTGATTAAATTAAAAAAACATAAAACAATTACACTTCAAAACCAATTAAAAGTACAACCTATCAATATAAATAATTTAGATGATAATGCAGTTTTGAATAAAAATGCAGTATTTTTCACTGTTTATTAAAATATGGATTTTATTAGATAAATACAAAAAATTTAAAAGAGAGTAAATTTTGATGTCTCGCTTCAAAAGAAAAGGTTTACTTTGTCAAATAGAACATATAAAAGTGACTAATACTATATTTAAAACGGGTTCTCCATCAAAAGGTGGTAAAACAACATTTCAAAAATATTAGAGTATTTTATGCTTAAAATTGGATTTAATCGCATTTTAATCCACTAAACATTATTGGATAAATTTAAAAACATTTAACAAAAAATGTAATCATATTGTAGTTAGTTATATTAATTCCTTCCAATACAATGGATTATGGTTAAATACCATTTAAAATAATAATAATAATATTATATTATTTATATGTATAACTAAACGTTATGTGCAACTTAAGATTTTGGAGAAACACATTGTTGTGTGTCATGTAAGATATCAAAAAAAGAATCCCATTAATGTAAAATTAATATTCTATTCATAAATATTAATAGATATGAAAATGTATTATTCTATAAAAACATAGGATGTTACATCCTTCCCCCCTTTTGAAAACTGTGTCCCAAAAATTTTATTTACTTATCAAATAAGTGGGGGTATTTATCCCTTAAATAATTTTTAGATTCCCACATTGGCTCTTCAACCATATGGTTTTTCCAAAAAAAACTGCTACCCAATGAATCATATTATTTCTCAACCATTTGTCTTTGTGGTTAAGAATCTATACTGGATATTCCTCTTAAGAAATATTCTCTTCCAATTGAACTGCTTTTAGAATAAAAACACGATATGGATATGGCATATACTTTCACAACATTAAAACACAAAAAATATTGAGTATCTAGGATAAACATAGAGGTACATCCACTATGTAGGAAATTGATCCAACTTTCTTTAGGATTTCATAGGGACCAAAGAACCAAGAACTCATGTTTCCACTCTAACCAGAATGCATCACACTTTTCCATGGACAAAGATTGAGAAAGACATTATCACCAGCCTTGAAAGAAAGATACTTCCTCTGATTATCTGAATAACCTTTCTGCCTACTATATGTTGTGATCTTGTTTTTTTGAATAAACTGAACTTTTTCTACCATATCTTCTACCAATTCTGGTCCAATCATCTTCCTTTCAAAAAATTCATCCCTAAAAGATAGAGTTCGACACTGATTTCTATATAATGATTTAAATGGTGCGTTATGTATAGTGTAATGAAAACTATTATTATAAGAAAACTAAACCAAAGAAAGATGTTGATCCCAAATTCCCTATAAATCTATTGACGAAGCACATATCATATCCTCCAATATATGAATTGTTTGTTCTTAATTCCCATCTGATTG
This sequence comes from Viscum album, assembly GCA_963277665.1. Lineage (NCBI taxonomy): Eukaryota > Viridiplantae > Streptophyta > Magnoliopsida > Santalales > Viscaceae > Viscum > Viscum album. Next base: position 2,108,463,393 of record OY728119.1, on the reverse strand, counting down.
AGGATGAAAACATGTACTAAAATTTAATTCAGTTCCCATTGATTTATGAAAGCATTTCCCAATGATAGAAGTGAACCTCAGATCCCAATCAGATATAATGGAGAGGGACACTCCATGTAACATGACTATCTATTTAACATACAATAAATAAAGTTAATCTAGAGGTAGAGTATCTCAAATAAGAAGAAAATGAGATGATTTAGTCAATCTATGAACAATAAACCAAATGACATTGTTGCCTTGGGTTTTATTTACTAACCCCACTAGGAAATCCATGGATATATTTACCATTTCTAATCTAAAAAAGGAAAAGGATGAATCATCCCTTTTGGTAAATTTCATTCTGTTTTAACCTATTAAAAATCCAAACACTTCATAGTGAAGTCATAAATATTTCTTTTCATTCCATCCCATCATTAATACTCTTTAATATCTCAATATATATTAGTACTAACAGGATGGAATGCTAATAAAAAACCATGAGCTTCACATAACAACTCTTTCTTCAACCATGAAACTTAAGGCCCACATAATCTCTTTCAAAACACCAAAACAGAATCTTTATCAATATTAAATCTAGATAACTTACCCTTCTAAAACAATTCTATCTTTTTTTACAACTCACTGTCTTCTATCTGTGCTTTCTTAATTCTGTTTGATAAAGAAGATTTCATTGCCACTTGAAACAAAATTGAGGAATTACCTACACCAACAACATCCAATCCAAAATTAATCAAATCAATAAACAAAGGTCAATGTTCCAAGAACAACATGGCTAATGTAGCATTAATATTTCGACTCAAAGAATCAGCCACTTTATTTTCCTTTCCTGGATGGTAATGAATTGTGCAGTCATAATCCTTGATTAATTCAAGCCATATCCTCTTCCCCGTGTTTAATTACTTTAGAGTGAATATATACTTTAATATTTTGTGATCAGTATATATTTCACACATTACGCCATATAGATGATGCCTCCAAATGTTTAATGAAAAAGCAATAGAAGCTAGTTCCAAATCTTGGGTAGGGTAATTTAACTCATGACTTTTCAACTGACAAGAAGCATAAGAAGTTACATAATAATTATTCATTAGAACACAAACAAGTCCTTTTAATGAAGTATCATTGTAGATAACAAACTCACCATTCATGGAAGGCTAGTCCAAAACTGGAGTATTCACCAATCTCCTTTTCAGTTTCTGAAAATTATCGTCAAATTATTTTTTCTAGATGAACATAAATACCTTACATGTTTACTTAGTTAGTATACTTGATAACAAAGAAATTATTTCAATAAAACATTGGTTATAACATCATAATCCATGAAATATAAAAATCTATATGAAATCGGTAGTTCTTAGACACTCTTTAACAACTTTTGTTTTTGAATGATCAACAATTATGACATATTTATAAACAATATGACCAATGGATGAAATTTTTTGCAACCAATATTAACTCTTACTAAACATTCCATATAGTTTATTTTACTTTATGGTTTGAAAAAAAAATTATTAATTTACTTTCATGTTATTTCTGTCTTTTAGAATAAAAAAAATATTATCAATAAACATAACCACATGATGATCAATTCTAAATCCGACCATCTCAGGATGTTTATTTGGAAGGTTGTTTTCCTCTATATGCCTTCCTAGGTTAGTTTCCCTACTTCCTCTATGGAAAAATATTTTGAACAGACATATAATAGATGAATAAACATGGTAATATTCAAATTCTAGATCATTTCATATTGACTATAAAGTAAAAATCATTTATGGAAATTCTCTTAACAATATACTAACCCCTAATGTTATCTAAATTGACCTCCGGTACCAACTGTAAGGAACTAGCATTAAATGTTACATAATATTGATTTAAGTCGATAATTTGAATTTTATTCAATTCAAGTGCCTTTTTAGGTTTATATTGTTAGATAATAATTCAATAAGTCATTTATATCAACTTGATTATTACAATGTAGAAAATTCTACACACAGTCCAATTTTTTTATAAAATAAAAACTTTTTAAAACAAAACATGGTTTGTTCCATGTTTAAACAACATGAATTTTCCTTGATCCCATCCTTCAAACAATTCTTCTTTAATTCCTATGAATTATATTTCAAAACATAGGATGAGAATAAAAATATCATTTATGGAAACATAAAGAATGAAAACTGTTAGTCTTGTGAAATCATATGAATAATTTATCATAAAGTAATACTTTCCACATTTAAGAAGTAATAAATATACATCACTATATATAAGCTCATTGCTTACCATTTTTGTAACCAATAGATAACCATATATCCCATAGAAAGAAACATATAAAATTTGAAGGTAACTTGGGACATAAACATACTTAAATGGAATAACCATATGACCAACTTCCATACATATTACTAAATGGAATAGCCATATGAACGTATTATATACCCAATTCATTGGAGGTTATAATGTAACCACCCATACATGGTTTATCATAGAACCAAACATCTTTTTCTTATCATGTAACCACTCATCTTTGGTTTACCACGTAACCACTCATCAAATGTCCAAGTACCACAACAGAATCATAACACATAAAATAGGCATAACAGAATAATAACATTCCCACATTTCAATAATAAGGTATAATTTCAAGATATAAACATAATAAATCCTTTATCAAAACATTTTTCAATACTAAAATACATGAAAATATTATATGGTATTTATTTTCTAATAAAACATTTCATCTTTTAGAGGAAGACAAATATCAAATAATGCTTGTGGCGGCGGAGAATTCATGGTCTCCATATATATTAAAAACATTCCTTTTTGTCCTTTAGTAATAAAATTCATAGAAAAAATATTCCCTTTGAATAAAATTAAAATTCAACATGTTTTACTATACACCGTATAAAAAAATGTGGTTTATAACATCCAAATATGCCTCAATGGAAGGAGATTGAGACGAAGTCCCTTACCTTGAGTTTGACTTGTCATGTACAATAGTTATGTTACTGAATAAAAAATTTAGGTTACTTTATACTTTATTGATAAACTTATTCATTTTTATTCTTCCATTAATTTCACTTATTACCATTATATAATAATTACATAATTATTTATATTCATATCACTCATTTTGTCGATATTCGGTACTTGAGTCAAAAATGAACTCGTTTGATGTAAATTCTCCCTAGGGTCAAAATTCCATCATATCTAGAATATTATTCATGATTTAAATATTATATATATCTATTATATATGTATTATTATATTATATAACATTTTGATATAGGAATTGAAATGTACAATTCATGGAGACGGTAGGTCGTACGTATGCAAGAACGCTACTTTCATTTATTATTCATATAAAAAGAATAAAAATAATATGATATAAATTTATATTAAAATACCAGTATTATATTAATTTCATGGGTGTCTCATAGGATAAATAAAACCATCCATTGTACATTCTATGTATAATTTTAACAAGTCATATCACTTTGAGGGGGCGGTAGTCCACACTTCCTCAAATGAAATTATCGTATTTACACATTATGGAAAGAATAAAGGTATGTTGTAAATAAAAATTAATGAATCATGGAGAAAATATAAATATAATATATATCATATATAAAAACAGTTCCATCTAAATGGCCAACATGAGATATAGTAGGAGATAATTTAACAATAATCATTTTGTGAGGCAGTAGTTCGACATGCATAGAAATAATATGTTTTAGATCCATTAAATGGGGGTGTGTGAAAGTTTAGGTTAAAAAATTAGCATAAAAACATAATATTATATTTATTATACTAGTTTTGTTATAAATTAATGGAATAAAGATAGGTTATGGGGTTGGGGAAGGAAAATAAATGAAATGAGCTTGAGAGAAGACGTTACCTCAAAATTGGGTAATCCCTTTTAAGTTGAGCCAAAAGGCTTTATTGAGAAGCCTTATACCCAAGGTAAGGCTTCTAGGAGGAAGGGATGATTTTTTTGATCTTAGTAGAGTAGAATTTGGATTATCAAATGGGCTTGAGGGTGTTACTTAGTGGGTAGAGTTGGTGGCCTTTTAGAAGAGGGAGGAGGGGATCTTTAGGAATGTCATGAAATATTATTTTATTATAAATTTATTTTCAAATTATAAGTGTTAAAATGTAATATATTTCGAAGATAATATGAGTAATGGTCGGAATAATCACAACTAATAATCTTTAGACAAGTTTAGGTCACAAATTTTACATTATCTATTAGCTTTAACCCTTATTTATATAAATTAACTCTTACAATGTGTTATTCTATTTTATAATATATGGTTAATATAGTTACTATTAAATGACAAGAGAACCTAAAGTGTATCTTTAATAATAATTTTAATATTATCTAAGTTATTTGGCCGAATATAATAATATTATGACTATTATGTCATTTAATAAAATTGTATTTGTTTTAAAAATTCATTTATTTCAGTTGTGACAAAATTTAGTAATTTATTTTTTTTAAAGTCATAACAACATGATTCATTCAAAAAAACTAAATTGAAACTACTATAACATTTCATAAGCATCAATAAAATTTTTAGATGGAATCAAAATTTTCATATTATATTTATTTTAATTTTTATAATATCATTTATTTTAATATTTCATTAATACGGTAATCACTATATCATTATTATGTCATAAATAAATTTATTTATTTAATATCTAAAAATTATAAATAAAATACCAAGATGTAGGAAATATTTTTATAATTGTAATTAATATTTAATGCCAAATATATCATTTATATAACCCCACCGTAAAATCATTTTATTAAAAAGATACATGTCTATGTTATATTTCTCTTTACTTTAAATTAATTATTATAACCTATTATTATCATATCCAAGGAGCTCCATGGGATCCTAAAATTAACATAAGGTTGGTAATGGTTGTAAAATCTCATAAAATAGGATTAGGACACATGTTAGGATATTTTTATATTATTATAATATTAGTTTTTACCCTTATTTACACGTTTTACCCTTTAACCATGGTAAATAGAAATAATTAATAAAGTTACTATTAATAATGTCAAAAAATAAAATGTACCTATTTAAATAATTTGGAAATTATTATTCCAAATATGAAATCTATTTTTTCAAATTCTAAACATAGAATTAGATGAGATTAATTTAAAATTAATTCTCGTTGTCAAAATGATATAGAAGGTTTTTAAGAAGGAAAAATGATCAAACGATTGACATGTGTTTATGTCCAATTTCAATGTGAAATTACCTAAAATGACCAAAATTGGATTAAATAATAAATAATTAATATAATTACACTTTAAAACTAATTACAAGTAAAATATAAATATATAAATAAATTAGACGAAAACGCTGCTTTGAATTAAAATGAAGTATTTTACACTATTTATTAAAATATGAATTTTATCAGAAAATACCAAAATTTCCACCAAAGTAAATTTTGATGTCCCAATTATGAAGAAGAAGTTTATTTTTTCAAATTGAAAATATAAAAGATTAGAAAACAATATTTAAAAATATTTCTCCATCTAAAGGCGGTAAAACGATCTTTTAATAAAATTAGAATATTTTATCATTAATATTGGATTCATTATCTTTTTAAGCATCTAAATTTTATTGGATAAATGTAAAAATATTTAACAAACATGTGTAATCATATTTTTGTATGTTTTGTTTATTCCCCCCAATACTAGGACTATGCGTTAACAACTATTGAAAATAATAATAATATTGTCATATTATTTTTCAGTATAACTAAATGTTTTGTGCAGTGATAGATTTTGGAGAAACTCATTGTCGGGTGTCAATTATGCTATTATTAAAAGAATCCACCTAATTTATGATTAGTATTTTATTCGGAAATATTAACAGATATGGAAATTTATTATTATATAAATACCTAGGATGTTATAATGGGTTTTATGAATCTAATACATGGTCTAATCGAAGGCCAAATCATAATGATTTACAAGAGATAATGGAATTAAACCGTTTTGAACGTTTACAATTTAAAAAGGTACATAGTACACGAACATTTATTTCTAATACTAAAAATTCGTGAGAAGGATTTAGGAGTAAAATGACTATGAACAAACCATTTGGGTGATACTCTATAAAATAATTAAGGACCATTTAAATTTTCCATGAAACTATAATTTAACAAATATTTCAATCTATAAATTATTTTCTTCTATTATGAACTATTATGTGTTTAAAAATAATTTATGGGTTATTTTATTTATATGAGACATTAAATTGGAAATTTTCCTAAAATCAACTTTACAAAAATGTGGGAATTTTGAAGGGAATTTAAAACATGTATAACCCAAAAATTAAAGGTTATATAATTATATATATATTTAAGGTATATATATAAAATATAATAAATTCATGGGAATAATATTGTGTAATTTTGTTAAAAATAAAGTTAACATTCCACCAACAAGTGATGAGGGTTGTTTTGAAGATCCCTTACCTTAATATTATAAAGTTATATGCACTTCCACTTAACACCCTGAATAATTAAATTTATTTCATTAAATATATACCCAATAACCTTATTCATATATATTTAATTATATGAATTCCATTTATTTTAATTTTTTAATTGTTTTTGAAATTGGTTTCAATTATGTCAGTTACTCGGGGTTCCTCGATTATTTTCTTTGTAAAAAATATTTTTTACAATGTTCAAAGGTGTTGTAAAATATATTTCAAATCTCCAAAATTTTATTGATTTATATCCTTTTATATTAAATTATGAAAAATCTTATATAGTTTCAAATTTTATGCCAAAAAAGATGAAAATTAAGAAATATACCTCAATAAATCCATTTCCAGTGGTAAAATGTACTATGATTGTTTCTTATTAATCACACCCATATAAAACCCAATATTAATATTCTAAAATATTAATGTTGTTAAAAATACCATATTATTTAATTAAACAATACTTTTAAATCTATAATTTTTTGTGGGGATGTAAAATTAAAAACAGGGTTCATGGGGTGGTAGTCTGCACACACACAGATAAAGTCATTTTCCTTTTTCTTAATGATTTTTTATGATAGTGTGAAATGATAATTACATTAGTATAAAAAAACTTTATAATAGTGAAAAATATTATATAAACATATGTTTACAGAAATTGGTGATTTTATGGTTGTAGAAGATGAAAATTGATATAGATGTTTGGTTGAGTGTGTTACCTCTCCCATGGAAGTTCTTGTATTACTAATTAAGGTTACATAGCTTGGTCATTTTGTTAATAAAATACTTTAATGTCATATGGATGGTTTTTGAAGGGATACTAGGATATTGTTTTGGTTGAGAAAAATATTTTTAATGGTTAGTGAAATGTGTAGGATTTGGTGTCATTTTATATGAGAAGAAATGGTCACTTCTGTATAAACTCATTATTTATCAATAATATCAATACATTATTCAAGGGAAATGGCCCCAAAAATGTCTGATAACAGTGTGAGGAAGGATATAATGTTGATAATCCCACTAATACAAATTATCAATATTTTTTCGTATGTCTTTTCCTTTTTTAATATGTTAAACCATGTTTCCTCTAATTTACCCCAATTATGTTAACTCATCTTTCACCAATGAAACTAATTTTAATAGAAAAAATTAATATTAAAAATATTTAATAATTTTAAAAGGTTGATTTTAATAATTTTTATCATTTTATTGAATAAAATTTAATTGAGTTCAATAAATTAAATTTATTAATAGCACATATAAAGAGATAAAACCGGTTGTTAGTAAAAATTCATTTTGGTAATAAAACATTTATGTGGCATAAGATTATAATTGTTTTTTATTTTAAACCTAGAAATTGTTTTATTAAAAAAATTATTTTTATATTTAATATGTCCATAACAAAATTTACCAAAATATTAAGAATATTTTTTTATCCGGATTAAAATATTACATTTTTATAAGGTTAAATAAGGTTTCAAAAATATAAAAATATATCATTAAAATGTATAAAATTATAAATTATAAAATATTTGATCAATTATATGGTTTCATAAAATTATAAGTCTCTCTTATATTCTGATAAAGAAATAGAGGTCACTATTTTGGAAGAAACTGTATTTTCACTATTCATCCAAAGAAAAATTAATTTTCAAAATCCCAAAATAATAATACCATCCCTATTTTAACATGATGAATCCAAAAATTGCAGTATTTTTATTATTTAAAATTTATATAATAAATAAAAATAAATTCATAATTAATAAATGTAAAATGTATTAAATATAGTTTTTTTCAAAAAATATAACTTATGATCTAAATTGTCAAATATGATTTTTTAAATTAAAAACACAATTTTAAAATTTCTAAAGGAACATATACAAAATATTTCTTCTAGGAAATTGTTTTCATGAATTTTAAATTCATACATATATATTAATAATTTCATAATAGACACGTTATTTTAAAAAACAGTTAATTTTTATTATTTACCTAAAAATAATTCTTTTTAGAAAAACATATACCTTCATATTAAATTAATATTGAAATTCTAAATATAAAAATTAATTTTATGTTGTCATTTTCAATTTCTATAATTTTCAATTTTAACTATTAATTAAATTTGTAAAATACATTGGAAAACTCTTTTTAAAATAAAATATATTTTTTTAATATAAGATGTTATTATTCTGAATTTCATTAAAAAATTAATGAAGCTTGAATTAATCCTTAATTTTTATAAATCATAATATGACAATAATATGATTTATTTTCATTAATAAATATAATAACACATAAAAACATAGGTTGTTTAACAAAATAATGAATTGAGTAAATTTAGAAAATTGACATTTATATAAAATTCATTATTGTATAATTTGTAATCTGGATACTCCTATTCATACTAAGTAATTCAATGAATTGTTGGAATAGGTATAAACATCACAAAATTTCATTTTCATGTATTGTTTCATATAGAGAATGCTATAAAACATATTTAAAATAATTATATGAAAAAATATATTAAAATTTCATATCCTCAAATTCTCCACCATTAAATAAATTTCATCCTGAAATGTTTAAAAGTCATATGATGGATATAAATTATATTGGAAGCTCCAAATTAACCATACATTAGTATTCCATCATGAGATTATTTAGGATATGAAGTTATATTTATCTCTAACCAATTTTAAATGAGCACATGGAAAAGAGAGCCAATTCATCTACAGTAAAATATTAAAAAGTGAAGAAAAGATAAATCCATGTAGTCTAACTTGACTAACAATTTCATGATGTTTCATATACTAGGGATAAAATAAGTATACCACTATTATTTTTTAAATTTCTTAATACCTAATAGGTGAAATGTTACTTGACTTAATAATTCAAAAAATCAAGAGAGAAATATCACTATCTACCTGATCATTAGTCATTGAATATAAATTTTCTTTATCCCATTATCAAGGAGGAGGCTAGTGTTGGATTTCTACGTTAATTCTTTTATTGTTTCATTGGGGTTCATAGGGATCAAATTCCTCAAATATAAAAAATATAATCATTAATAGATTCTTATTAAGAAATTTATTTTCCATTTTTTTTAATATTTCTTTTTCCCAAGAGATATTGTTGCACAATTCCATCCTCTAACAAATTTAATTCATCTTCTAGTCCAACATAGTCCACTACCATGGTGTGTATTCTTTCATTTCTTAGATATAGGATGATTAATATCCATTCCCTCATTTTCTTCATCACCCAGTTTCCCTAGATACTCTATCCTTCAAAAAAAGTAGAACATCCTTTTATAAAAACTGTAGAAACCCAAACCTTCAAATATATTATTTAAAAAAGTAACATTCTTTTCTAATAAATATAAACTAAGTGTCAAGTGTTCTAGTGTCTTTATAAGATTAGATAAATGAATACATAAAATTAATCATAAAAAACATAATTTTATAAAACTCCACATAGTTCTCATGACTCCCATGGATATTTTAAAGTGTATAGGATACCCTGGGGAAAATACATAATGAAAATGTGAGATAGAACCGAAGTTGGGAATAATCAAGGTAATAAAACATAACATGACTATCAAGAGGCATAACATGATATCATAAATTGAAAAAATATTGGTTCAAAATCCTAGAATAATGAAATTAAATAACAAGATAATGTAATCATGGAATATATTTCAACAATATAACCTTGAATCTAGAATATAAGTTAATAATATTTCCCAAGAAAATCATCATAATGTGGGAAAAGTTCCATCTTATATTTGGTTCACTACCAATTTTCTTCTGACACTTTCATTGGGGCGCATGTGTCCATATCGTTTGGCAGGACAATGACAATGTCTCTTTCCCTGCGTTCTCAATTTCCAATGATCGGTGGCATCTGCTCTTTATTCAGGGATTTTTTCTCCTTGATCGAAACAGGATGATGGGATGTCAGTTATTTCTTCTTTGGATTCCTCCTTGGAACTCGTCACCTAGTCCCGGTCTCCCATATAGATTTAAGATGTTTTTTGTGAAACTCTTTCGGGTTCCATATCTTCAGGGACACCAGTTAATTACACTGCTTCATTCAGGACATTCCAAGGGGTCCGGTCGGGGAAAAAACCTTTGGTCAGGGGAGTAGTCATGTTGGACATCACTGACATGTCTGGATGCTGGGACACTAGCACATCTGCATTTCTTCCCCTTATTATAGGGCTTCTCGAGGGCATGGAAGCCCGAGGAATCCCGTGCAGAATGCAAGGAATTATATGCCATAGGCATGTTTCTGAGGTGTTCTTTATCTTCCCATGTTTAACAAATGGTATGCCACAAGTTTAACGTCTAGAGGAGATGGATTATACTAATCAGAACACTGATTAGAGTGGATCATATGGGTGCAACCCCTGTAGGGATCTATGATGTTGGGACCAGTGTGTGGTTGACTTCCTGGTTACTATTGAGGAGAATGGGGAGTGAGATGGCATGATTTCACTGGGATGTGGTGGCCAAGATCAAAATTAGGATGGATGATGGAGTGGTTGAATGAATTGGATGGAGAATGGGATGGATCCTTCACGAGGATGATGATGGTTTTGGTCTTGATCCTCGAAGAGGTTTCCTGCATATCCCCGTGGAAGGGAATCAAAGTCCGCGTAGTTCATCTGGTGAAGGCGTACCGCCAATTGGGGTTTTCATTGTCTTACCGCTAGATAGAGGCACAACGGCTTATCGCTGGATAAGAATGTCAACGGATTAACTCTAAATAGGGTCACAATGCCTTACTGCTGATTGAGGTTACAACGGCTTACCGCTGGATAGGGATATCAATGACTTATCGCTGAATGAGATCACAATGGCTAACCGCTGATTGAGGTCACAACAGCTTACCGATGGATAGGGATGTCAATGACTTATTAATGAATGGGGTCACAACATCTTACTACAGGGTGGGGTAGAACCGACCTGAATGGGGACGTGGGGCCCAAATAGATGGTGGGGCTTGAACCTCGTGGAGGATTCCTACATACCTTTCCTTGGAAAGTATCAATGAACTCGTAGTTAAGGTGGTGGGTACCGATGTGAAGATGGTCGGGACGACCGGTGGATGGTGGGATGGAACCTCCAAGAGGCTTCCCATGTACCCTACCTTGGCAAGGATCAAAGAACACATAGTTCAGGGTGTGGGAACCGATGTGAATGATTGTTGGGTCCAAGTAGTTTAGAATGGGGGACGATGAACCAATGTAAAGGAGGACCTGGGGCCCAGATAGATAGTGGGTCATACACTCTATTCTTCCTAGGGTTTTGGTGAACTGACGTGAATGGGGATGGGATGTCCAATGGGTGGTGGGCTTGAACCTCATGGAGGTTTTCTACATCCCCTGCCTTGGCAAGGATCAATGTCCTTGTAGTTCTTGTTATGGGGGTGTGGCTTACACTATAGGCTACCCAGGGTGTTGGTGAACTGATGTGAATGGGGCCAGAACAACCAATGGGTTGTGGGCTCCAACCTTGTGGAGGTTTCCTATATACCCTACCTTGGCAAGGATCAAAGTCCTCATAGTTCTGGTTATGGGGGTGGGGTTTACACTCTAAGATGCCCATGGTGGTGGTGAACCGATGTGAATGGGGCTGGAACAACCAATGGGTGGTGGGATTGAACCTTGTGGAGGTTTCATATGTACCCTTCCATAGAAATGATCAAATTCCTTGTAGTTATGGTTATGGTGGTGGGGCTTACCCTCTATGATGCCTAGTGTGTTTGTGAACCCACGTGAATGGTTTCAGAACGACCAATGGGTGGTGGGATTGAACCACGTGGACATTTCCCACATACTCTGCCATGACCAGGATCAAAGTCCTTGTAGTTCAAGTTATGGGGGTGGGGCTTAAACTCTAGGTTCCCCAGGGTGTTGATTGAATCTACCTGAATGGGGCCGGAACGACTAATGGGTGGTGGGCTTGAACCTCGTGGAGTTTTCCTACATACACTACCTTGGTACGGATCAATGTCCTCATAGTTCTGTTTATGGGAGTGGGGATTACACTCTAGGCTAACCAAGGAGGATGTCATGGTCGGTGCTTTCTCTAAGCCCGCGTGAGTTATGCTTGGCATGAGAAATAAGAGAAAGTGGAGACTTGACGATCACATCGTTAAAGGTGCGTCCATGGAAAGTGGAGTGGGGCTTACATGTGATCATGTCCCAAAGAAGAAGCATGGGCTTTATGTGTGGTTAGCAGCCTGAAGAGGTTGGGACTTACTCCAAGATGGAGGTCCAGTGGCGAAAAAGCCCTGTGGGAGAGGGATTTTCCACCAAAGAACGGAGGGGCAGGGATGCTTCCTCCAGCAAGAAAAGCTAGGGGCTTACACCAGGTTACTTACCCTTTCCCCATGTAGTATTCATGAGGGGGAAGTCCCAATTTAATGTCATTTGTTGAGAATGATGATTCTTGTCATTTTAACGTCATGTAGCTCCGACGAAGGAGGGTTCACTCTACACCCCTAGGACATACATACCTGGTACCCTATTCACCTTTGTGAAGGGAATGAACTTGTAATTTCATGGAAAGGGGATTTCATAGGGGATTTCATGTTGTGATCCATTGAGGGGTCCATGTTAGTGTGGATATGAGAAGAAGAAATATACATTATCATTCCTATGTGAAGAAGTAGTAGGCAGAGAAACACAACATGCACTATCATCAAAGGGACACTGAAATTTCATTGTGAAAACCTAGGAGGTTTCACAGGAGAGGGAGTTGTAGAGAAAAGGGGTTTATGACTAGATGCATCATGGAGATCTGGTCCTCCATGCAATGGAAGTGCTTCGTGAAGGTCCAGGATTCACGAAGTGAAGTGGCCTAGCCTTGGATTAGGGAATAGGTGCATACAAGAGGTGCTTCACGAAGTGGAATGGAATTCGTGAAGAAAATACCTATGAAGCATGGGTGCCTCGCGAAGCAAGGTCCTGTGAAGCAATGTGCTTCTTGAGGAATAATGACTCTGCCTTAGAATTTGAGTCATCTGTGCATGGGGGTGCTTCGCGAAGAATAAATTCTATGTGATGACCTGAGTCCCCATGAAGGACCCCTTCCTTCATGAAGGCCCACTGGATTAGTGAAAGGCATCCCTCTTGAAAGAGGGGGAACAAAGGAAAGGGGAAGAACATAGAAAAGAAAACATAACTTGAGCAGCTAATGGTTTGCAAAGTAGAGAGTGCTTCGCGATTTGGGAGCTGAGAAGGAGAAAGTTCGGATGATCTGTCCTTTGGGCCAGGGTGGGGGGCGGTATTTATAGTCAAGAGGCGCTGCAAAGTAGAGCTCACACGTCGTGGAGCATCCCGCCTCCTCTCTTTTCAGCGGGCTTGCAAACATGAAATCGGCTCGCGAAGCATCCCACCACCTGGCATCATGGCGGGCTGACGAACATCAAAGGCGATTGAAGAGCATCCTACCTCCATTCTTAGTGGAGGGCTCACAAACTTCAAAGGGGCTCGTGAAGCATCCCATATCCTCGCTTCGCATCAGGCTCGAAAACGTCAAATCAGCTCCCGGAGCATCCCGCCTCCTCTCTTATCGATGGGCTCGCAAACGTCAAATTGTCTCATGAAGCATCCTGCCTCCTTGCTTCGCATCGGGCTTAGGGACATGGTGCTCCACAAAAGGGCTTCACGAAGTAGCTTCAGATACATTCTTATTATCATTCTCCGTTCTGAATTGTGGGGCCAACAAATGACCCACCTCAGACATGGAGACGAGGAGAAATTAAGGATCAATGTTTGAGGGTCAATTGAAAAAATTTGTCGGCCGTTCACGAAGCTGGATTGCAAAGGAGGATCGCCAAGCGGGAATGTGACAGGTCAGTAGGGCGCGCTGCGAAGCTCTCCCCGGTCGAGACGTGCTGCGAAGCTACGAGGGTCGTCGCCTATAAATCTAGGGTCAGAATTCTCTTTTTTCCATTCTCTCCTTCGTGAGTTTGGATTTTATCTCTCTCGATTCATGAAGCACCATGTACTCTGTGATTGCCCTCCGGGAATCGGGATTTCATCTTCGTGGCGCATAGAGAGTCTTCGACATTGCGTTTGTGCGCTTCGTGACTCTGCGTTCGGAGGCCGAGGCAGGGCTCCTTGAACAGAAATCACGAACCCGCTTCGTGAACGCGATCCATGAACGAGTTTCGCGAATGAACCCTAATATCGCCCCAACCTAAATGACTGAATGGCTCCTTAATAATCTGCCCACAGGGTCCTTTCAGATGATGCGCAAAGGGATGAGATGGCGAATAGTCTTGGTTTAGGAGAGCTAATTTGGAGCCACTCTGACTATGGTTCTTTGGTGGAGTAACTATTGGAGAGTCATAGGAACTACCCATTAGTTAAGAGGTTTCAATTGTATGGATTTGGGTTGAGGGATGGTTTCATCATCCTAGAAGGAAGTCGGGATGAACCAGCTTACTAGTTCAGGAGCACGCTATGCCCGCACTGATGGTTCAGGGTGGCAGATGGCCATGCCTGGGAAGAATTTACACCCGTTATTTATGATTTCTTATACAACCACCTGGATAATGTAAACAGGAAGTAGTTACAACCATAGACGTCCCCCCCAATGCATCAGGCAATTTTGAAGGAAACTATGGGGAACCCCAAGAAGGGGCAGTCTGAGGAATGGGACCAGCACCATGGTTGCAACTTCATAGATGATTGGCATGGGATTACCGGGTAGGCACTTTATGTGAGGAGTTTGGGGCCGACCTGATAATAGTGGTCCTATACAAGGAATCTTGGGCCTCCGATTTTCACCACGGGGAATTTGACCTCAGCTTGTAGGACGTCCACCAGATTTCAGGGCTCCCGATACTGGGGGATATGTATGAAGAATTCCTCCCCGCCACGAGTGCGTGGGAGGACCCGGAGCAAATTTCACCGCTGATGATGGATTTGATGGAGCTTGTGCCAGGGGAGGACAAGGAGGCGGTGAGGGATTCCCATTTTAGGTGGTGGTTCAAATAGTTCCAGAACTTATTGGAGGAAAAACAGTTTCCGGTGAGGCCTCAGACATTCTTGAATGGGGACTGGGGTAAGGAGCACTCATACTAGAAAATTTTGGAAGTCATCCAGAGGAAGAAGTGGGGATTTGGTGTAATTACCAAACAAAAACTGATAGTCATGCCAGAAGCACTCATCGTGGCTCTCACCTTTGGTTGGATCCTACCAGTGAGAGCCACCAACATGGGAGTGCGACCAAGAACATTTATTATGTCTTCTTTGTTGGAAACTGAAGGGCGGGTCAACCTCGGGATCCCGATGCTTTCCATGTTGTATAAGATGATGCGGTATATCAGTGAAGGAAAGAGGTCGCAGAGAATATATTTCCCATTCCACCTCCTGTATGGGTGGATAGAGGCACATGCTAGGGGGGTTGACATATACCTGAACCCCATTTCCCCTCTAGAATAAAACATCCACCTATCAATCCTGAATGCTATTGGGAGCTTTCCAGCCAAGCTGACCGTACCGTCAGTTTTTAACCAAGCGGGGAAGGTAGACGAGTTCAACTTACACCTTTTTCCGTTGCTAACAGGGGTATTCAATGATGATGGCCTGGGAATAGAGGGGCACCGTGCCTATATCCTATCATTTCAAGGTGGAGTTTTTGTGTAAATGGTGGATCGTGAGCCTCTCTACGAGCCATACACCCTGCATCGATTTTCATGGAAATTCTGGTTCATGTAGAGACTTATCTCGTAGGTCTATCTAGGGGGTGCACTATGAAGAACACATGTGTGTGATGAGGTAGATGTGGCTCATGATTATATGGGAAGGTGGGAAGATGCAGAACTAGCTTCCTCCACTGACCACTATCATCGGGTTAGTGAAGGAATAAGCCCAGGGTTGGGAGGGGACCTACCTGGGGGAAATGCTGAAGCAAACAACCACTAAAGTTGATGATGGCATTCCTTCCAAACCTTAGGGCCGAAGTCTGAAGGAAGCAGGGGAATCTTGCAGTGGCGGGGTGGCCGTAGCGGCGAGTCCCGCAACAGTTGAGGGAGAGGTAGCAATGGAAAGGGACCTGGTGGTCCTAGAAGAACTGATCTATCCTGAGGGGAGGCCACCTAAAGGGTTCTGTAGAATATCCACATAGGCTCCAGGGAAGCAGCTACACAACATTTATATTCCAGAGAATGTTGTCTTCCTAGAAGCCTGGGATATCTGGAAAGTTAACCGACAATTCCTTGACCCTTCAGAGATATGGCAACATCTGAATCGTTTCGGGATGGATTTTCAAGGGATAGTTCTTATCAAGGCTGACTTTGTGGTATACCAGACAGAGGCGGAGCAATACAAGATAGAGCTGGAGGACTTTGTGCACTACCGGGGCACCACACATCCAATGAGGGATCAATTCAAGGTGTTCCTCGATCGCACCACTCCCCCATAGTTTTCATAATCTGACTTAAGGGAACGGTTCTCTTTATCAAAAGAATTAGATAAATCCTACTGTGGAGAAAAGTCCAAGAGAGGGAGCCCATTGGAGGAGGGTGAAGTCGGGGATCAAGACACTGATCATGAAGATTTCGCTGAGGCCCTTGAGTTAATGATTTCAAAACCCTTCATTAGGGCCCACGTTCAGGTCATTCTAGACTACATTATAACTTCTAAATTGTGTAGGAGGGCCTTGTACATAGTGCTCATTCTCTCCCTTCAAGTGATACAGATATGGGACCTTTGGGGGCCACACTTGCTTTTGGGGAGATCATCATGTCTGGAAAGGCTAGAATACCTGAAGTGTCTCCTGAATCTTCTGACCATCCAACAATATATGTAGGTCCACACTTCAGGGTCCTGATGATAGAAACCCAAGAATGAGACCATGAATTCGATCTCTGTAATTCTCCCCTACCAAATTAATTACTGTCATCCACTGACCATGTTAACTGATGTTCATGCTCCCTTTTTGGTAAGCACAGTCCTATAAATAAAATTGGTTTCCTTGGTGAGGTCGTTCGGTACCCCTAGAAGAGCCTTTCCCTAGGGAATGTTGGTGACTGTGGAGGTGGGGGTTCAGATTGATTGAATAGTGGCCCTCCCGTTCACCAGTGGGACTGTTAGGGAGGCTGAGCCATAGATTATCGAGGTGGGGTCCGATGATGAGGATCGGTCAGACAACACAACTCCCATCATGCCTGAACAAACACTGGATGCGGACCCAGATGATGAGTTCCTTAGGGAATTCCCTATATATGAGCCTGCCAACCATGTTGAATAGGATGAGATTGACTCTTATGAAGAGGACACCAGAATAGTCTGTCACCGATCATGGAAGTGGAACAAGCGCTTCATTGATGACCCTCAAACACTATGGCTAGATGAGATGGACATAATTCGCTTGCAACTACACTAATTGTGTTCTGGTATAGTGGATTCCTGACATCCTCACATGATCATCCAAGATATTATGGCAGAGAAGATTCGAGAGAATGATCGTGGCCTCGGTGTGGGTTGGCAGCGGAGGAAAGCGGTGAACATCAAGAGGATCCATGAGGCTAATGATGAGGTCTTGCAGCTGCAGAGTCGGGCAGATGATCACTCTACCTCCCTCAATGCAGAATCTGAGCTAAAATTGTGATTGATGGCCTAGGTGGAAGAGGATACAAAGGGCATGAAGCGTGCCTCCGACAAAATGATGGTCATCCAGACTAGCATGGAGCGAGCCCAGATTTTTGCTGATTAATTGTGCACCGTCACTGCCGAGGAGGAGCGAGAAATGAGCATGCGACATCAAATCTTGGATGCCACCAGCCCGAGGGTGATGGAGAATATACACTCTTTTGATGATGTTAACCAATCCACGGGGGAAATCGACCCTCGGGTACTGTAATGATTACAAACCCTCAAACATAAATTCATGCTTCGATTATTTGATTCCTATTGCATGCATGAGTTTTGTTATTTTTATTTGTTTATTTCACACCCGTGATATTCATGGAGAATCTTGTGCTCATCCCGTAATTTAACGTGGGTCAGGCCCGAAAAGAGAAACAAGGGATGAAAACCTTATCACTGCATCCATATGTATGAGTGCAAACCAAGCTTCGGGAATCTGGGAGTTTGAACAACCTATCTGGATTCCTAGTAAGAGAAGGGAGAGACCAGACTGTAGAATGAATCTCTCAGAACAGCTGAAGTACCATTTTCCAAACGTGCTCTTGGGCACGAGTGGGGTATCTCCAAGGGCACAACAAAAAATCTAAAGAGGGGTAATGGAGTATGTAAATTACAGTACCCAAGATTTGTAACACTGTACTGATTTAATGACAATTAAGAATGACTGATTAACACATTCGAAACACAGTATCCTTATCATGTTAGCCTAAAATGGGGATAAAAAATGAAGGTCGACCACTGACCATGTTCGAAACACCGGGACTGACTCAAAATTTAACCCATTAGTGTTCTAGAACGATAGCCCAGGATAGTAGGCAAGTTGTAGTTCGGGCATTTGTACTGTTAGGGGTTTCCTCTAGATGAAAAATAGGGTCAGGATCCGAATAAAGGGCATGAAAAGTGTGGAGAGTGGAGTGATGGGTAGTTCTACTAGAGGCCAACACTCTTGAAATTACGCCACTGGGGTGGGAATTCATTAGGTTGGTACATTGGTCTGATCGGGGGTCACACATAATTATGAACAAGACCTCTATAGTGAGGGAACATTTGCCTACCAACGTTGTCATGGGGCATCCCGAACTTGTTTAGGGTAAAGTTGTAATTTCATGGTTTCACAAAAAAACTCAGGTCAAGGGACCAAAAAAGGAGGGATGGGATTTGTAGATTCCTGGCACTGGACCTGGAGACAAAAAATTCCTGGGTGTTCCTATATATCCCATGAGGATGGGAATCATGCCATACATAGTTCTGGAAAATGTCTTCCAGTTTACCATCTTGCAGAAAGGACATGGAGTGGTCTTAGTTTATGGTCATATAGCTCAGACCATGGATAATTGGAAACATAGAAGACTCGTGGTGGGGTAATAATAAAACCTGATGTAAATGAGGACCTGGCATCCGGATTACCATGTGTTCCTTGGGGAAGCGTTTAGGTAAAGAGAAAAAACATGAAAGTTAGTTTGGTCCCATAGAGAAGTGTTCAGGCATTTCTACGTATCTCAGGAGAATGATAATGAATCCATACGTAGTTCTGAGAGCTGGAACTGTATGGTACCAGTGCCGGAGATAAAAGGGGCATGTGGTTCTATCCCTCACACTAAATAAAGAGGCATTGGATATGTCTTGTTTGTCCTTTAGGGTTAATGGAGGCGTTTTTTAGGAATTGATGGGTCTAGAATAAAGAATCTATGCATCGCAACAAGAATCAATCAAAAGGAAGGCATTGACAAATGGTATGTTGTTTGACCAATACCAAACATGATGTCCCTTGAGTGTGGACATAACAATGCGGTTCCATTTTTCTTCATGCACCCAAGATTATATTGTCTCAGTTTAAGGTCATGTGATAGGAACAACCACGAATTTTATCATCATATGGTATCGACGTAATAGTTAAGAGTCACGTGGGATTAGGAAGCATAGTCTAGAGTCGTATGGCTCAGACATATACAAGAAGAATGTGGTTCAAAAGGGAATGTTCATGGCATGATAAAGCATACCCGATGTTAATGAGGATGAGGTCCACATCATACCGTGCACGATTCTGTAAAAAAATCCTCAGACCGAGGGGATTGGAAAGATTATAGGATAAGGGGTAGGAGAAACTAGCTCCCAATTGAGCTGGACCTATAGACGAGGTGTCCAGGTGTTCCTATGTATCCCATGGAATGGGAATCAGGCTGTACGTAGTTCTACAAAGAGGAAATATGAGAAGATCAAAGTTTAAGGTCTTCAAACTTAGACTAATGACAAAGCAGGACTATTCCATGTAAGTGTGGACCTCAACCCAATCCCTAATCCTACGTGAGTCGAAATCGGTGTCAGAAACAAGGGTGGATAAGGTATTTTCAATACATGAAATACATGATAAGGGGAAATCAGTGGAGCCCAAAATGATTGCCTTATCTCCAATTTTTCCTCCTAACATGCTGTTGCACACTGAGGTATAGTACCAAGAGTCTCAAAATTCTACTTGGACATGATGAGGTGGAGAAGGATGTGAGCCATGTTACAGACATTTTGGGCTTAATGGGTTTGGCGTGACTATGGAGGATAACTATTGACCGTATTCGAAACATATAATCCATATTGTGTGACCTGAGGTGGGAACAACAAACGAGCATCAACTGCTCACAAAATTCGCAATGCGGGATCTGTATCAATTTTTTTCTCGAAACCATTGAGAAAGTTGGCCCATAATGGATAGAGGTCCCTTGTTCCAACTATCCATGTCATTCGGGGGTCCCCTTGGGTGCGGAATGTGATGGAAGTCCTACTGATGGACAACACGAAGCCTGTGAAATGGGTGAAAGTATGTCCGTCTATAATCCAACATTCCAGGAGCTAAACCAGAGTTCCCTTGGGAACATTAGTGAATTGCCGAAGTGGACCGAGGGTCTCATCATGAGAGAAGCTGATTTGAAAATATGAGTATAGAACAATGGGATGGAAAAATCTCAGGAGGAGGAGGTAAATGGTTTGGTTTTTATAATACACGACGGGAATGGGGGAATATTCCCATACCCCACCATATACCCCTCTCTTTGGGGGAATGTAGGCCAAGGGGACATGCAGAAAGAGATATTTATAAAATATGGGGTTAGACCTGAATTCTAGATGTTCGGGAGGTCCTACGTATCCCATAAGAATGGGAATAAAACCACACATAGTTCTTGAAGGGAGTAATGTGCAGTTTATCATCATGACGTAAGGATAGTATTGGGTAAGATACCCCACATATGGGAGGTGTACGACACAATGAGTAACTCGACGTGAATGGGGACATAATCTCATACCACACCGCACAACCCGAAGTGAGAACCTAGCTCGGGGGCCCGAAAATGCCAAGGGGCCTGAGGGTGGGCCTCGGATGGAATGGCCTGTCTAGTTTGCAGTTTAACATCTTGTAGTGAAGAAAAAGAAAGGGGTAAGTTACCCCCAAACAAGGGAGGTGTATGGCTCAGCATGTTGCCCGAAATAAATGAGTACATAATACCATACCTCACCATACAATCACGTAAGAGTTAAGACATGGGATGGGGCCTGATATTGGGCATGCGAATCATGGCAGGGCCTATGCTCATGGTATGGACGATGAATGATGGGAGGGATGTCTCAAGGGTATATGTGTGGCACGGTGAAATAGCCCGATGTGAATGAGAACATAAGTCTGTTCCATACCACACAACCCATAAATGAGCACTTAGGCCAGGGGCCAGAAATATCCGTGGGGCCTAAGGTTGGGAATCCCAGCCAATGGTTTCCGTACGACCTCTTGGGCGGTTACTGCCATATCACAGATCCTAAGCCCATGTGAGTAGTGCTCGGTGTGTGAAACAAGGAGCCGGACTTGGATCTCCCTGTCATATAGGGGTCCAATAACTGTCATTGCCCAAAGGGAGTTCTTCACTTGGAGATACAACAAGGTATAATGGACCACTACAATCAATGTTCAGGACATTGTGGGGTGTCTATAATGGAAAAAAATAGCTATTGACCATGTTCTAAACACAACGTCCCTATAGTGACCTGAACTGGGAACAAAAAATGAGCATCGACCACTGACGACATTCGCAACACGGGACTTGTATCAGTTTGTTGCTCAAATTTCTAGAGGTCATTGGCCTGAAGCGATTGGAGAGCCCTTGGACCTAGCATTCCTGCTATTCGGGGGCCCTTCTGGATGGGAATGATGGTGGAGTCCCAATCAAAAGAGTGGGTGAAGTATAGTTGTACCCATCATTGAATGGGTCGAACACCTCGGGGGAGTGGGACGTATGGAAAGATCGAGATGAGATCGATGTGAATTGGTGAAAAAGTTTGCACCACACCATAACTCTTAACTCAAGGGAAGATTATGGAATTTGGGTGGGTCCAATAGAAAAAATTTCTTGGCGTTCCTATGTATCCCATGAGGATGGAAATCTAGCCATACATCGTTCTTGAAGGCCATGTAGTTTAGTGTCGTACGGTGTGGACGTGGGAGGATAGAAGGATGGGGAGTCGGCACATGGTGAGACCGTCGTAATCCTGACATGAGTGGGGCTAAAAATCCTACACTATACCATTCAAGGATCCTCCGATAGAAATATATCTTGGGGGAATAGTCAAAGAAAACAGTTTGAGGCTGGGCTTAAGAGGAAATGCTTGAGCGTTCCTATGTATCCAATGGAATGGGAATCAGGCCACACATAGTTCTAAGGGTGCAATTTAAAATCTTGCAGGATGAAATATAGTTTATGATCATGCGGGATGAAGTTTTTTAGGGTCTTGTTGGACCAAACAGTTTAGGTTCATGCTGGACTGAATAGTTTATTTTCATACCGGACCCAACATTTTAGGGTCATGTAGGACCAGACAGTTTAGGGTCATGCCAGACCTGGCAGTTTAGGGTCATGTCGGACCAAACAATTTAGGGTAATGCTGAAACCAATGGTTTAGGGTCATGAAGGACCATCTGGATTCGTCCAATTATTGTTTGATAAATGTGGAATTTGTGGTAGGAGTTATACGCTCACCATCCCTGGTCACCATAGAGTATGCTCCATTTGGGTAAACCCTGAGAATTATGTAAGGTCCTTCCCATTTGGCCACCGACTTGGGTTGTCTCCTACCAGGGATCATTTGTGTCCTGAGTGCCATTACCAAGTCGCCTTGTAGGAAAAAGAGGAGGAGAACCTTCTTGTAAAAGGATTTAGATATCTTATTCTGAGGCCTTTGAAGATTGTGCTGGGAATGAAGCCTATTCCCGTCATGTGCTTCCAATTTTTCTAGACTAATTTTGGCTACCTTATCTGGAACCTGCTGCTCATAGATCACTGTGTGTAACGAAGGCAGCTAGATCTCGATGTGGAGGATGGCATTAGTTTCGTATAGCAGGGAATATGGGGTCACCTAGTTGGAATTAAGAGTCATTGTCTGGTAAGCCTGGAGAGCACTGGGGATATTTTCTGGAAAAATCTACTTATTATGTCCAACCATTTTCTACCAAATGTTAGAGAGGGTTTTGTTGAATGCCTCAATCTGTCCATTTTGTTGCGCATGGTAGTGGAAGGTATGGTTCTAATGGATGTTGTAATTGGCATACAATTTCTTCAACTCAGCTACTCATTAGTTGGTGTCGTTATCGGTGAGGACAGTATGTGGGACTCCAAACCAGTAGATGATATTGGAGCTCACAATGTCAAAGATAGAATGGGCCTCACCTTACTAAGTGGAACAAAATCTTCCCACTGGTAAAAGAAATCCATAGTGGTCAGGATGAACCTGCACTTGCGAGCTGTCGCTGGTGGATATGGTCCCGTGACATCGAGTCCCAATACCACCAATGGACATGAGTACAAGGTGGAGTGGAGTGGTTCTGGCAGAAGATGCATGAAATTAACAAGAATTTGTGTGACGCCCGATGATTTATGAACTTGATTAAGTGAATAATGATATGTTTTATAATGAGGTTTCTTGTTTTAAATGGTTGGTTTTTTATACCAATAAATGAATTGAAACTAAATAGATGAAAAACAAAGGTAATTTGTATATATTAAATTGTTACATTGTGAAATGCACTGTGTTGCATTTGTTGTCAATGAGGCATGATGTTGTCTTAGAATGAATGGATGTCAAGAGTTGTCAATATGTGAATGCCAAAGGTTGTGATGGTGATGGTGATGAATGGAGAATGGCCATGGTACTAAGATGCATGTCACTTAGGAGATTCACTAAGTGGAATAGGAGATGTGGTTGAAACATTCTCTAGTGAAATCAGACGATTGTTGAGCTGATCTTTAAGTTCAAAGAACTTGTATCAACTGGATACAAAGTCACAACAATATTAGAAGACCATGCATTGTATTGACAATGCATGAGGAGATGAAGTGATCCATCCACATACTCTAAGTGGATGAAGTGGATTAATGAAGTCCATGCACTATCACTTAGTGCATGTGAATTTGAAGAAGATCCAATTTGATCTCTGATTAGATCAATGAAGAACATTGAAGATTATAAGTGATTCAGGAGTTCGGTTGATGAAGATGAACCTTTTGAATTCCATATCCTAAGTGAAGATCTTATGAGGAGAAGTAATGGAATTCTTAAGAAGAAGATGAGAAGAAATGTAGAAGAAGAATGGCTTGGAAGAAGTGGCATTTGGCATTTGAACTTGGGTTACTTTGTTTTTATACAAAGTCCCTAAGTCTCTACTTAGGCAAAAAAAATTAGCCACCAAGAGCCAGCCTTAAGGGTTCAACCCAAGGCATATGTGGGACTAGGTCACCACTCCCAAGGGGATCCCATGGGGCCAGCCCGAGAGAGGCCGGGGCCGTGTATAATCCCCGAGGCCACGCGGTGATGAAGCCCGCGCAGCGTGAGCGCGAGGAGCGCGCTCGAGGATGCATAGTGGGCGCCAGTGGCGCGCCCGTAGGGAGCAGAGTGGGCGCAGAGCGCGCCCGCAGAGAGAACACGGTGCGGGGAGGCACAGTGGAGGGGGAAGTTCAATTGCTGAGAGGCGGGCAGCGCTTGGGTGATAAACCGCGGCAAAACCGCTCGGCGTTTCGATGTGGGACGCAGAAATTTCACCGGGAGCAAATCTCAGCCGTCCGAGCGATCTTGCGCTTGATCTGCGCCGCACGATTCATCTGCCGTGCGCCGCGATCTAATCCATCTGTCCGATGTATTTCAAACTCCGGATCCGACGGTTGAGGATTCGTCCACAACCTCGAGCTTTCCCGAGCCTCCCCGCATGCCTCCGTCGAACCAGGAGCAACCCGAGCACGGTTTTTGAGTTCCCGGCCACCTCCGAGCAAACCGAGACCTCCATGGTGATCGTCTGGCCTCTACGAACACATTCATGTATAAATATGAGTTTGCATGCGATGAGAAGAAGAATTTGAGATTTGGCCGAAGGCAAACCGAAGGTGCCGAGGCCATGTGGTGTTCGTGCTTTGCATGCATGGGCCTAAACAGAGGCATGCACACGTTCCATGCACGTAGAGGTGAAAGAAAAGGAGGAAAATAAAAAGAAGAGAGAACCCGCGTGAAACAGATGAGAAATGAGATTTGAAAAAATCTTTAAAGAACCGAAATCTTCGGGGTTTCGAAAGATATCTCACGCGGAGGACAAAGGCTTCTACTGCCTATAAAAATAGAGGCTGAACTCTCGTTTTTGCTTGCTGATCCTTTGAATATTTGAAGTCCCGTGAGATCCTTTTGTTCCTCGTGAAGTTTGGAGCTCCGCGCAACCCACTTGCGCGACGAAGCAGCCCGAAGCCACCCTTGGCTTCGTGAAGTCCCTTCTGCGCATATTTGCGCAAAAGAAGTTGGAGGAGACCCTGCGCGCATCCCTTGCGCGACAGGAAGGATCCGAGCTGCATCACCTGCGCGCCTTCGTGGTTCGTTGAGGCTTGCGCGACAGAAGCGCCCGCGGCAGTGTTGCACCCTTGCACACTTGAGCCTGCGCGGCATTTGAAGACAAGAAGAGGGCCACACCTCCTTGCGCACCTAGTTTGAGTTCGGGTATATTGAGACAAATACACTTAGTGTGTGTGTGCAAATTGAAGAGGAAGAACCCGAGGCTTGGTTGTGTGTGGAAGTGATAGAGCAGACTTAAACCTTGTGTGTGCACATTTTGAAGAACAAGAACACCCTATGGCCATTTAAGTGTGTGCCAAGTGCTAAGAAGACCACACATTGTGTGTGAAGTGAAAAAAAAGGCCGAGAAGAAGTGTGTGCAAGTGGAATAGGCCGTAGCCAAGTGTGTGTAAGTGAATAAGGCCAAAGACCACACCTAGTTGTGTGAAAAGTAGATAACCTTGTGTATGCAAATTGAAGAACACACCTTGAGTGTGTGTGTGCAAACAAGAAACAAGTTGGACGAACCTATGTGTGTGCACTAAGTGGTGTGAACACACTTAGAAGAAGTAGAAGACTCACACAATGTATAACACACATTTATGTGTGTAATCAAAATGAATTAAACGTGTGAAGGAAAAGAAGAAAAGGTGTGTGCTTAAAGTGACTACACCCTTTGAGGGTTTATTTCACCAGGAGGAGAAAGAGGAGAGTGCATGCATGCATGCATGCACATGCACACGTGAACAAAGATAAATCAGTGGTGTGCATTTGAGTTGACCAAGACCAGAAGATCTTGATGAATTAGAGTTTCCATGCATTCAGTGCATGAAGTTGAATTCCTGTGAGACTGGACCAGACTGAAGTTAAAGATATCAGTTGTCTGAATATTCAGTAGTTGGAGAGAAGCCGGGTCATCCTTAGAAGAAGGTGATAAAGCCTGAGCAAGACGAGAAGACCTGATCATCACAAGTGATCAGAGGTACAGAGCAAGGCCAGCAGTCTTTATCCCAGACTGCTAAAGATACTTGAAGAACTTAAGGAGAAGAAGAGCTACTCGTGTGACTCGAGGAGCCAGGAGAATCCCCCTGTGAGACTCAGGGTGGAAGAAGTCTTCAGTGGGATTCTGGAGCAGGCCAGTGGGACTCTGGTAACACTGTGGGACGCAGTATAAAGACCCTCCTGTGGGACTCAGGAGAGATACAGTGGGATGCTGTATCGACCATTGTAATTCTAACAAGTTATAATGGAGAAACCATGTTGGGGCGTATAACTAAAATGGCAAGGACGTAGGCCTTTGGTGCCGAACCTTGTAAATCCTTGTGTCCAGTGCCTTTACATTTACTGCATCATTCGAGGAAAGGTGAGAGATACAAGAAGAGTGGATCGAGGCTTTAACCATCCATAGAGGTTTAATTGATAAGAATCAATTAGTAAAAAGTTTTAAGGGATCACTGATTCACCCCCTCCCCCTCTCAGTGATTCACACTGATCTGGGCACTTCAATTGGTATCAGAGGGAGGTTACCTCTAAAAGATCCAAGGGAGTCTTTATGGAGTGCAGATTTGAGGAAATGAGTGGCCAGCCTCAAATGGAGATATCTGCCAAGTCTCAGAAAAATAGAAAGAAGAAACAGGCAAAGAAGATGAAGAAGAAGGTTGTTGCAATCAGAGAAACTCCTTCTATGGAATGAAATGTGAAAGTCACATCAGATGACAATTCATTTTATCATTCTTCTGATGAAGCCTGCTCTAGCTGTGATGAAGATGGAAGGAACAATGATATTCTAAATGCAATCAAATATCTTCAGAAGACAGTCCCCAAGGAAGTGGCAATGTGTATAGCTACAGGCCTCCTTGATCTTCAAGAAGAAAAATTACAGCTAGAAGATGAAGCCAATTCTCTGGAAGTCCAATTGGCTAAAAGGGTTGGCATAACCAACACTCTCAGAAAGCTGGTGAAGGCTAAAGATGAAACTGTTTCTCTTTGCAATGAAAGATATGAAGACACTGCTGAAGAATTGCAAAGAAGCCTTTCTGAGAAAGAAATCTTTATGATAATGATCAAAGAAGTTTTCCATGCACTGGTGAAGTTGCACAAAGTGTCAATGAATGTCAGAGATGCTCAACTCGAAGACAAAGTCAAAATGGTGAAGGAGCTTGACAATTCATTGCTAGAAATGAATAAGGTTCATGAAGAACAGATGAAGCAGCTGGAAGATAAATGGGAAGGAAGGCTAAGAACTGTTGAGGATGAGAAGAACTCCCTTAACATGAAATACTTAGAACTAGAGGTGATATTGAAAAATCTGAAATCACCCAAAGCTGAATCCTCCCAGTCAGCTGAAAGTAGAAATGTTGCTACACAAGTGTGCTTTGACAAGGATGATTCTAAAAGAAAGACATCCTCTAATGAAAGGGCAACATCTTCTAAAAAGAAGGAACCATCCATACCATCTTGTACTCATGCTTCTAAAAGTGTTTCTACTAAAAGTGCAGGATGGAAGAATGAATCCAAACAAGTATGGATTATGACAGTGAAGAAAGAAAGCTCTCCTGAAGCAGCACAACAAATCAAGACAAGTACCCTACAATCAGAAGGAATCAAAAAGTCACGATTTGTGGGTCAATGTTGGTGTTGTAACAAGTATGGGCATTGTGCAAAGGATTGTTGGTACAATCCACTGAATGCCAAAGCACAGAGGAAGCCCATGCCTAGGGGGAGCAAGCCAGAGGAAAAGAAGCAGCATCCACAGGTCCAGAGACATATGTTTACTGCAAACAGATTCGGATTGCTTGATAACATTTGGGATGTGTGAAAAAGTGGTCAAAGAGATACATGTCAATCTCCAACTGTATCCAGAGCTCAAAAGAAGAAAAGATCACAGAACCTGGCTCAGAAAGAATCCTTGGGAAGCAAGCAGAAGAAAGCTGAAGATTATCCCAAGAAGATTATGAAAAAGGAAGAGAAGACCTTGGAGTCTAAATCCAAGAAGGGTGATGCATCCAGAAGGACCACCAAGAAGAAAACATGCTTCTACTGTGGAAAGAAAGGACATATCATGGAACTTTGTAAAGAAGCCATGAAATTAAATAGAAGCAGACTGGAATCAAAAAGACAATCAATCCAAAAGATGCAGAAGGGATTGATTGAAAACAAGTTGCCTAAGAAAGGTAGCTTGAAAGCATCAAAAGAACCATGTGGAACTTCCAGAACTGAGGCCACACTTCCAAGTGACTTACTAGTCATATGGCCTAATCAGTTGCAACTTGCCAGAGAACTACAAAGAGCTAAAGATGAAGCACTGGTAGTAGCTAAGGCAAAAGGGAAGCAGAACATTTCACATGAAGATCAAGTTCTGTGTGTGAGGTGCAATCAAGCTGGACATACTAGTGATAAATGCATGATATTCATTCCAGCTCAGAAGGGATTCTTCAAAAGAATGAAGATTGCACCAGGAGACTCTAGTGCTCAGAAGGCACCTAGAAATATAGGAGTCACACACAAAGAAGTTAAAGAGGTGTTGAGATCCACACCAGCACAAACATCATTGAAGATCAAATGTGCAAGTGTGAAGAATGGTGAAAATGGGACATCTCGGTTGAGAGAATCTTCTCAACCTTGTTGTTCACATTGATGAACCAAGGAGGTTCCATATTATTCCCTTATACACTTGTATTTACATGTGATAACATTGTAGGGAATTGAAGACGATGATCATTCTCATCTGGAGAGTGGTTTGGACATAATGGAGTGCACCCCTTGAGGGGGAGCCAATCAGAAGAAGATGAGATTCTAAGATTTAATACCATCTTGAGAAAAGTGAAGGTATTCCAATCATACTTTCATCCCTTGTTTCTTAATTGAGTTTATCTTTTCAATTAAGGGGGAGTATGGATTGAAGACAAATGGATGAAAGGGGGAGCTTTATCTTTGCACCTGAACTTTCTAATGAGTTTTGTGAAGTTGTGCAGGATTTAGCAAATTCATTGTTATATCTGAAAAATTTCAAACCCCTAAGCATGATCTCACATGTGTAGAGAGTTATGGACAGCTTTTAATTCCTTGGTTACATCACTCTTGTTTTCTACACCGGGTTAGCCCAAGTAGACTTAGAGTTGATCAACTAAAGGTTCTTTGCTAAAGAAGAACATGTGACATCATCCCTCTCCTAGTGTTTTTCAAGAAGATGTTATTCGAAGGGAGGAAGATATTTTTGGAAGAGTACCACACCACACATTTGCATTTGATTTCCAATAAGGGGGAGAAAATATTGGCACACATATTGACCCATTCATATGTGCTGAAGAAGTGTATTGACAACAAATACAAAGGGGGAGATTGAAATGCACTGTGTTGCATTTGTTGTCAATGAGGCATGATGTTGTCTTAGAATGAATGGATGTCAAGAGTTGTCAAGATGTGAATGCCAAAGGTTGTGATGGTGATGGTGATGAATGGAGAATGGCCATGGTACTAAGATGCATGTCACTTAGGAGATTCACTAAGTGGCATAGGAGATGTGGTTGAAACATTCTCTAGTGAAATCAGACGATTGTTGAGCTGATCTTTAAGTTCAAAGAACTTGTATCAACTGGATACAAAGTCACAACAATATTAGAAGACCATGCATTGTATTGACAATGCATGAGGAGATGAAGTGATCCATCCACATACTCTAAGTGGATGAAGTGGATTAATGAAGTCCATGCACTATCACTTAGTGCATGTGAATTTGAAGAAGATCCAATTTGATCTCTGATTAGATCAATGAAGAACATTGAAGATTATAAGTGATTCAGGAGTTCGATTGATGAAGATGAACCTTTTGAATTCCATATCCTAAGTGAAGATCTTATGAGGAGAAGTAATGGAATTCTTAAGAAGAAGATGAGAAGAAATGTAGAAGAAGAATGGCTTGGAAGAAGTGGCATTTGGCATTTGAACTTGGGTTACTTTGTTTTTATACAAAGTCCCTAAGTCTCTACTTAGGCAAAAAAAAATTAGCCACCAAGGGCCAGCCTTAAGGGTTCAACCCAAGGAATATGTGGGACTAGGTCACCACGCCCAAGGGGATCCCATGGGGCCAGCCCGAGAGAGCCCGGGGCCGTGTATAAGCCCCAAGGCCACGCGGTGATGAAGCCCGCGCAGCGTGAGCGCGAGGAGCGCGCTCGAGGATGCATAGTGGGCGCCAGTGGCGCGCCCGCAGGGAGCAGAGTGGGCGCAGAGCGCGCCCGCAGAGAGAACACGGTGCGGGGCGGCACCGTGGAGGGGGAAGTTCAATTGCTGAGAGGCGGGCAGCGCTTGGGTGATAAACCGCGGCAAAACCGCTCGGCGTTTCGATGTGGGACGCGGAAATTTCACCGGGAGCAAATCTCAGCCGTCCGAGTGATCTCGCGCTTGATCTGCGCCGCACGATTCATCTGCCGCGCGCCGCGATCTAATCCAGCCGTCTGATGTATTTCAAACTCCGGATCCGACGGTTGAGGAGTCGTCCACTACCTCGAGCTTGCCCGAGCCTCCCCGCGTGCCTCCGTCGAACCAGGAGCAACCCGAGCACGGTTTTTGAGTTCCCGGCCACCTCCGAGCAAACCGAGACCTCCATGGTGATCGTCTGGCCTCTACGAACACATTCATGTATAAATATGAGTTTGCATGCGATGAGAAGAAGAATTTGAGATTTGGCCGAAGGCAAACCGAAGGTGCCGAGGCCATGTGGTGTTCGTGCTTTGCATGCATGGGCCTAAACAGAGGCATGCACACGTTCCATGCACGTAGAGGTGAAAAAAAGGAGGAAAATAAAAAGAAGAGAGAACCCGCGTGAAACAGATGAGAAACGAGATTTGAAAATCATTAAAGAACCTAAATCTTCGGGGTTTCGAAAGATATCTCACACGGAGGATAGAGGCTTCTACTGCCTATAAAAAGAGAGGCTGAACTCTCGTTTTTGCTTGCTGATCCTTTGAATATTTGAAGTCCCGTGATAGCCTTTTGTGCCTCGTGAAGTTTGGAGCTCCGCGCAACCCACTTGCACGACGAAGCATCCCGAAGCCACCCTTGGCTTCGTGAAGTCCCTTCTGCGCATATTTGCGCAAAAGAAGTTGGAGGAGACCCTGCGCGCATCCCTTGCGCGACAGGAAGGAGCCGAGCTGCATCACATGCGCGCCTTCGTGGTTCGTTGAGGCTTGCGCGACAGAAGCGCCCGCGGCAGTGTTTCACCCTTGCACACTTGAGCCTGCGCGGCATTTGAAGACAAGAAGAGGGCCACACCTCCTTGCGCGCCTAGTTTGAGTTTGGGTATATTGAGACAAATACACTTAGTGTGTGTGTGCAAATTGAAGAGGAAGAACCCGAGGCTTGGTTGTGTGTGGAAGTGAGAGAGCAGACTTAAACCTTGTGTGTGCACATTTTGAAGAACAAGAACACCCTATGGCCATTTAAGTGTGTGCCAAGTGCTAAGAAGACCACACATTGTGTGTGAAGTGAAAAAAGGCCGAGAGGAAGTGTGTGCAAGTGGAATAGGCCGTAGCCAAGTGTGTGTAAGTGAATAAGGCCAAAGACCACACCTAGTTGTGTGAAAAGTGGATAACCTTGTGTATGCAAATTGAAGAACACACCTTGAGTGTGTGTGTGCAAACAAGAAACAAGTTGGCCGAACCTATGTGTGTGCACTAAGTGGTGTGAACACACTTAGAAGAAGTAGAAGACTCACACAAAGTATAACACACATTTATGTGTGTAATCAAAAGGAATTAAACATGTGAAGGAAAAGAAGAAAAGGTGTGTGCTTAAAGTGACTACACCCTTTGAGGGTTTATTGCACCAAGAGGAGAAAGAGGAGAGTGCATGCATGAATGCATGCACATGCACACGTGAACAAAGATAAATCAGTGGTGTGCATTTGAGTTGACCAAGACCAGAAGATCTTAAAGAATCGGAGTTTCCATGAATTTAGTGCATGAATTTGAATTCCTATGAGACTGGACTAGACTGAAGTTAAAGATATCAGTTGTCTGAGTATTCAGTAGTTGGAGAGAATCCAGGTCATCCTTAGAAGAAGGTGATAAAGCCTGAGCAAGACGGGAAGACCTGATCATCACAAGTGATCAGAGGTACAGAGCAAGGCCAGCAGTCTTTATCCCAGACTGCTGAAGATACTTGAAGAACTTAAAGAGAAGAAGAGCTACTCGTGTGACTCGAGGAGCCAGGAGAAGCCCCTTGTGAGACTCAGGGTGGAATAAGTCTTCAGTGGGATTCTGGAGCAGGCCAGTGGGACTCTGGTAACACTGTGGGACGCAGTATAAAGACCCTCCTGTGGGACTCAGGAGAGATACAGTGGGATGCTGTATCGACCATTGTAATTCTAACAAGTTATAATGGAGAAACCATGTTGGGGCGTATAACCAACATGGCAAGGACGTAGGCCTTTGGTGCTGAACCTTGTAAATCCTTGTGTCCAGTGCCTTTACATTTACTGCATCATTCGAGGAAAGGTGAGAGATACAAGAAGAGTGGATCAAGGCTTTAACCAGCCATAGAGGTTTAATTGATAAGAATCAATTAGTAAAAAGTTTTAAGGGATCACTGATTCACCCCCTCCCCCTCTCAGTGATTCACACTGATCTGGGCACTTCACATTGTTACAAAGACACAAACTAACCGAGAACACCATGTGCAAGACTCAACATGGCCATAGCAAGACTGCTAAGAATCACAACTCCAGTACTCAGATAGTATTCATCTTCTGGGTCTGACAGTGTGAAACACATAATCACTAGAACCACAGTGCACGAACTCATCACCAATGGAATGAGGAGAGCCATGTACCTAGGGTCAGGTGCTATGAAAATGTAAAAACATCCTACCCCCTGTTTTTATAGTGGTCCTCTAAGGGAATATGACCGTTATATGACCATTGGGTTTACATGGATAAAGTGCATCTTTTTATAAAAATTTGGTCCTTATAATGCTCTTATAATCTTATGGTATTTCAATATTTTAATATGTACAGAATATTAGAATTATATCTTCAATTATGTTAATTTTAAAATAAATGATTATTCTTAAAAATGAATCTATTTTGATTTTTTTTCAAAATATTGGTGATATATATATGGTGGAAAACATAACATTTTTAATGTGTCAAACATCATGTCTAAAGAGGTATTTGTAATAATTGAAAAATATAACTTTTTGGATCTCTAAAACCATGTGTTTTGAATTAGGGAAAAACTATTGGTATTTTAAAATAGAATTTTATAAATCAACTAGTGATGTATGTTATAAATTGGATCTTATATTTTAAAGGTTATATGACCCTAGTAGTTATAAAGGTTTAGTATGAAGAATATATATTTTTTAAAAAAATTATATTAAATAGTATCATTTTTCTATATAAACTAATATGGGATTTTTGGATTTGAAAATTATGAGTTAAAAGTAGACATTAAATTGTATACAAATTCATATTATAATGTCCATGTTTTATATTGTTTTTTTTAAAGGGGGAAGTTCTATACTGTCTAATTTTAACATTTATTATACTGTTTGTTTATATATCTATTTTTTTCTACCAATCACGCGACCCAGGCCTCTTGCGTTTAATCCTGACCCCGTGCAACCTCATCTATCCGATCTCACCAAGTCACATCCCAGTTGTCGTTTCTTTTTATTTAAAAATTTGTTTCCCGTCATCTCCTACCTCACATCGGGTCCTGCTAACCAGCACACTGGTTCTCCCAAGATGCCACCTTCTCCACTATGTCGTTTGACCTTCCGCACCCCACCTTCCTAGAACATCATAGGATTGGCCTAACCCCTGGATTGATTTACATTAAGTACACTGAAACCTCTGTGTATGCTCGGACCTCCTGAGCCAACCCGCGCTGCCGCGACACCTACCTCATCGTCACCCCGCCACCACACATACCACCACTGATATTGCACCACTCTGCCCGAGAATGACCACACAAGCGTCAGAACCACACCGCTGATCACCACGTTGTCACCTTGCAACGTCTCCAGGTGGCCGCGATCTCACTGGACCAGCTCCGACCACCCATGTTCCTCTCGTTTTTCCAGCCACCTAGCAAGCCTCCCTCCATGGGGAGCTTCTTCCTTAAGCATTAAGGGTGATTTCATGTTTTGTTACGGTTTAAGAGAAACCTATATATACTCGGTATATATATGTATGTATATACATATAAGATTTATGGTTATATGCATATATTTACCATGGAAAACCCTCGGTTTAAGCAGAGTACTCTAAGGGTGTTTTCATGTTTTATGAAACCTATACTATTATACCCTCGGTATATACAATATATATATGTATATACAACACAAAACCTTCGATTTTGAAGAATTTTCAAGGGTGTTGCCATCGTGATATAAAAAGGGTTATCATTTTTAAGTTAGTTTTAACGATCCTATTTTACAAACCTAAAACTCATTTTTACGTGTATTGTGTATATACGGTTTTGAATATATATATATATATATACAAATATATATATTTATTTATAACTCAAACCTAATTTTTTTTGGGTATCCGAGATTATTCAGTATTTTTATACTAAGAATTATACTTTTGAAAAGGGTCTTTCTAAAATAAATTCCTAACATGTATGATTTTATGTAAGCCATATATATATATATATATAACTATATACTTATATAAGTTTGTGTATTGGAATGGAAATTAGTTTTGATTTTTAAGAGATTAATACTTATCTTTGAAGAATATTTTTGATGAGAACTTGGTCTTTGGTTTAAGTAAAATTATGTTATAGTTAAAAACAATGTTTTTTATATATTTATGTATTTATAGTTTCATGAACATTTAAAACCACATAAGGATTTGATTTTTAAACTGAATAAATGATAAGTAGTTAGAGGTTTTCATATTTTAAGTGAACCATGTTTAATTTATGAGAAAACCTATATATATACTTTGTTTATATATCCCTATGTATGTATGTGTTTTTAAGATTAATATCTGAAACCCCAGATTCAAGAAATGGTTATTAATATTTTTATGCATGTAGGATTTTAGTTCTTTCCTATGCTGTTTTAAATTTTTCTCTCTAAGAGTACACCAATGAACATGAATAATTAAAAATGTCGCCCTCGAAATGATTTAAGTTTTTTAAAGGATATGCTTATGCCTGTTTTAAACTTGTATTAAAAGGATAGGGATTTAAGGGTTATGTTAATATGTAGAAATCCTATATTATTTTTATAATAAACTTGCTATAGTGATTATTAGTGATCAGAGTTTAACTGCAAATTCTATGACCTTTGATGAACAATAATTAATGCCATGTTTTTTTAAACTAGTTTATTTCCAAGTATTAGAATTTTAAAGATTGAAAATGTTTATTATTCTTATAACAAGCATGCCGCAATGATTATTAGTGGTTGGAGTTTAGTTGTAAGTACAATGACCTGTGAAGAACAATAATTAATTCCAAGTATTTTCTTTAAGTATTTCATTTCCATGTACTGGAATTTTAGAGACTCATCATTTAATACCCCTTTTGGAAAATCTCATACATTCATCATTTTATGTGCATAAATAATTGCTCTATGCACATAGTATGCTTACTGAACCATGCCTGCTTTTATTCCAAATTTTCAATTTTATATGTCGTATCATGTATTTGTAAACAAATTATATAATAGTTACCTTATTCATATTATTATTCATGCATATGACTCAACATGATACTGAACTAAGAACTAAATTACCCAAAGTGGTATGGGACACCATGGGTAATGAGAAGTTAAAATGGTATTACCCAAAGCGGTATGGGACACCTTGGGTAATATGAAGTTAAATTAAATATTCGAAGTGGTATGGGACACTTTGAATATCAGACCTTACTGGAAATAGGAGGGATGCATTGGACTTATTATGTGACAGGTGAGGCCCGCTACAGCCTCTCGATGCATCGTTAGGTCTCATGAGACAAAATATGTTGGGTTTTTACCCGTAAGTAAGTGGTTTTGGCATGAAGCCTTGGCCAAGTGGTAAGGTAGTCTGGCATTATGTATCCCCACAATATGATCCTAGTAACTGTAAGTCCAAGTGATTATTTTGACTAGAGAAATATCCTTGGTTTAAGAACCATTATCTATGAATATCAGTGTGATCCCAGTAATTGTAATTTCAAGTGATTATTCCAACTAGAGGGATATCCTTGATTTAAGAACTTACCTATGAGTGTGATATTCAAGTGAACTTGGCATATGTTAAGATATTAAGTATCAGTTTACCATTTCAAAATGTATAAGCATATGCCGGTATTGTAGAGACCCGAAGCTGGAATTACATGGACAATACATTAATTTTGTGGAATACTTAATACATAAGAAAAACAGACACACAAGGACCGTAATAGTTTAGTGTCATTGGAAACTTGGAATAAAATCTTCTAATCGTGGTGAACGATCTTCAACATCTCCCAATAAAGATCCTCCCTTTTTTCTTACCTAAAACCTTTCTTTATATATTGGGAAAAAGAAAACATCAAAGGGGTGAGCTCAAATGCTCAGTAAGGGTAAGAATGGATAAAATAAAACATACCATATACATTTGAACTTAAAAACATGAACATACTGTTTAAACATCAAAATCTTGAGAAATGAAATAAAACATGGAAGTACGTAAGGCATATATCATAAAGAAACATTAAGAATGATAAAATAGCATGGGAATAAAACATGTAATTGTGGCAACCATTAAGCACATGATATGATTTCTATAGTAGCCAAGGCATTGCTGCCAAGACCATCTTAGTGGACAAAGTCCCTTTCTGAATCGAGTTCACTCCTCGTTCCAGTCCTGTATTACTGAACCGGTTTAACTTGTCATTCCAGCCATGTCTATCTAATGAGATATAAATCATTACCCAATGCATTGGAGGGAGATATAGGTCCCACCCATCTCATATTGAAATCATTCTTACTTGTTCCACAAAATAAACTTAAAACATTTATCATAACCCAAAGAATAAAATGGGTTTCCTAAACATCATCCCATCATTTCATAATCAATATAAAACAAATGGACATTTCATCATAAAAAGTGAGCCATTTAAATCATAGAGACATTAATCTTGAAACATACACATATCAAATAATGTCATCTTAGATGGAAAATGGTTTTGATAAAACATTTGAAATGAATTCTTGAGAAAAATATCCTTTCTTCGTCAAAATCATTTTCTTCTCAAAAAATTCCATGAAATTTTAAAATAAAATTATTTTGTTGAAAATAGTCATAAAATCATGTAGAGTAAGATTCATGAAAATGAGGCATTATGAAACCGTAAAAATCCGTTCACGCCGTATAAGTTAAAAATAACATTCTCCTCGTACTTTTGTCCAAAAAGTCAAAAAAGTACCTCGTAACGTAAACAAAATAATGATTCCTTACATACCACGTAGTAAAAGTAAAAAATGGGTAAAAAGGACTTTAAACATACATGAAAACACTTTTATAAAACATGGAAATGGATGATAGAAATAACTCCAGTAAATACTTACGAATAAGCAATCTCGGATAAAAATGAGATTTGCAAAATTATCCCTTACCTTAGGTCCGATATGCTTCGTACGTTTCTGAACCTCCTGTATAATGATTTAAATAATTTTATTGACCTATTACAGAATCATATTAATTGTTATGATATCATATAGGGTTCACTTATGACTTTATATTAACCGTTCTTTTGTAAATTCCACGTTAAAGAGCATTTTGGGTAAAATCGTTTCATTTGTCGTCCGTGTTTTGACTTGTAATTATTCATATGATTACTTAGATCATGATTACTTACATCCAGAATGTAAAAAATGATTTATATATAATATATATTCAGAATATACATATATATAATAGATCGATAAATGGAAAGAAATACACCGTTCATGGAGACGGTAGGTCGTACGTACGCATGAACATTGTTTTCGTTTCCTCATTGAATTGAATGGAATTAATTGGATGACATACATATATATATATATATACAAAAACCCAGTATCATTATTATTTCATATATTTCATGATTAATTACTATATATTGTTTATAATCATTTATGAATGGTTAATCATTGAGAATGAATCTCATCGCGTCATGGAGACGGTATTCCGTACGTACGCATGAGCAATTATATCATTCCCATGATCGTGGAATTTTATTGGAGTGTATGTATACTATTACAGTATCAATATCAATTTACAATAATCATATATAGTAATTATTTACACCATTATACCCATCCAAGTAAGGTGGTGGTGGAAAATAGATTTCACCACGGCGTGGAGACGGTATTCCGTATGTACGCACGCGCGGTGATTTCGTTTTCTGTCGGGTGGATAGATGGTGAAATAGGGTTGTTTAATACTTATAATAACATATCAGTATATGAGTTATACTTATGTTATTACTTAATAATTAAACAACTAAAGAATAAGAAGTGGAAGAAGAAATAGAGGTGAAAGAATTGGTAACAGAAATTACCTCTTCTTTGAAGCGCCTCTTTGAGACCTCCTCATAGGGCACTAAAATTGGTCTTTGAGGAATACCAGGACCTCTAGGATGTTTCTAGGGAAGTGTAGAAGATAATTTGGCAGGGTTTGGCCGATCTTGAATGCACAAAGTGGTGTGAGGAAGATAGGGAGGAGGTGCCCTTTTATAAGGGTGGAGAGGGGCGCCTTTGGAATTCTTAAAAATATTAATTTATAATAAATCTAACCCCACTTAAAAACCTCCAAAAATGACTCATATTCAAATATTAGATGAGATAGGGTTGTAATAGAATCAACCAATCAAATTTAGACATGTTTGGATCTTATTTTAAACCTTATCATTTTGATTTATCCTTATTTAATCTATTTAAGTTTATTTGTGGTAATAAAGTTCTAAATTTTAAATTATAACAACTAATTACTTATTTGTTGTTAATTTTGCATAATTGTTTACTTTATAACATTATAGACCATATAAATTTAAATTTATAATTTTTAAATATTTTTGTGATTTTTAAACAATTTTATAATATGTTATTTTTATAAAATAACAATAGTGTTAATTTTAACACTATTCATTTATTTGAATTTAAATAAACTATATACAGAGGATATTTTCGAAATAAAAGCTTTAATATATTCATAATCTATAAAATTAGTGGATAACATTAAATAGTTCATATAATATTTATTTTATTATTTTGAAAACCATTTATTTGGTTTATCTCTTAATAAAATAATTACGACAACATTTTTTTATAATTATTTAATCTACTGATTTTTTGCATAAAAATTAAAAATAAAATCCTATGATGAAGATAAATCTATTACCTTTCACAATAATACTTTTACTCGAATTTATCATCTTAAAATCACAATATTTAAATTGTTATATTTATTAAATTATGAAGGTGACAACTTTGGCATCATTTAAAATAAAATAATATTAGTGTC
Source organism: Viscum album (assembly GCA_963277665.1). NCBI lineage: Eukaryota > Viridiplantae > Streptophyta > Magnoliopsida > Santalales > Viscaceae > Viscum > Viscum album. Next base: position 2,108,422,883 of record OY728119.1, on the reverse strand, counting down.
ATAATCACTTTTATATGGATCCAAACGGTTATATATTAGGTCATTGGATGGTTAAGGTGTATATATACACAACCAATAGGTTTTGGTCAGGTTTGTGGGCCTTTTAAGGGGTATTATTATTTCAATAAAAACTATATTACTTATTTTCCACTTAATAAATAATTTCTGTATCATTAATGTATCACCATTAATGACAATTATTTAATCCCTAAAAATTATAAATAAATTATCATGATGTAGATAGTTTTATTACCTTTCTTGAGACTATTCAGGTTCGAATTTTTATTATGTTTATCACCAAATCAAAATTATTATACTTATATGATTTCAGAGAGTGACATGTTGTTACTTTCTTTGGTTTTAATAATAATTAAATTATTTTCTTGGTAAAAAGTCCATAAAATGAATCTAATACGACCCTTAGTTGATATGGGTTTAATTTTATCCATACAATAGAATTTTGTCATGTGTTAGGGTAATTTTATAATATTATATTTACCCTTAATTACCCGATTTACCTTTAACTATGGTAAATAAAATTTACCGTAGATACTATTCATAATTCCCAAAAATAAAAATTAGCCTATTAAAATAAATTGGACCCAATGATTCCAAATATGGAATCCATTTTTTCAAATTGAATACACAGATGTTGTAGAAATTAAATTAAAATTAATCCTGTTGTCAAATGAAAATGGGTTTTTGTTTAAAACATTGCAAACGATTGAATTGATTTAACCTACGAATTCAATGTAAAATCAATGCTAATGACATACATTATATTAAATGGTAAAAATATATTCTATTTATACTTTAAAACCATTAAATATTATAATTTAACCATATAAATTATTATGATGAAAAAAGTTGTTTTTCATTAAAATATAGCGTGTTTTTACTATTTATCAAAATATGAAAGTTACCAGAATAATACAAAAAATTTATCCAAAGTAAATTTTTATTTCTTGATTCCAACGAAGAATTTTATTTTTTCAAATTGAACTTATAAACATGTGAAAAACTTGAATTAAAGTGGGTGTGCCATCAAAAGGCGGCAAAACTGCATTTTTTGAAATATACTTATTTTACCCGAAAAAATTATTTTGTTCTTATACCATGTTCTAGAAAATGTGTAAGATGAATAATAATGTTATAAAATTCAAAATTTAGTTAACACTATTCATAACAGCTAGTTCATAATAATATTATAATAATATATTGTTTTTTAGTAAAACCCGGTATTGCGTACAACACACGCTATTGTGGAAGGTCGCGATTGCGTGTAATGAAAGCCAAGTCAGGGTTGCGTGTTGTGAAAGAATCCTTCTTTGTTTCGTATAATAGAATCCAACCATATTTCATTTATACATTGAATATATATATATATATATATACTCAATGTTGCGTAGAATAATTATTATCAAAATTGTGTGTAACACGATCCAAGAATAGTGTTGCGTATACTGCAAGCTAATACAGTATTGTATATAGTGCAAGGTAATCGGTGTGTATCATACAACACAAGACATTAATGAAATTAAAAGAATATTTTTCATAAAATCTCGGGGTGTTACATTCTACCCCCCCTTAAAATGAATTTCTCCCTCAAAATTCATCGGGGTTATAAATGGTTTACTACTCGAAAGTTTGTTTAATAGAAACCCACATCATAAAAAGGAATTCCAAAACATGGCTTTAAAAAATAAATTATGAAATGTAACGGTTTCCAAAATTAACTCATCACTGGGTTTCCACATTGGAGAACATAGGTGAAAATATGGATATGGAAGAAAAATCTAACCATCAAGTTTTGATGGAGAGTGGTAGAGAACATGGCTATGAAAAATCCAACAATCAAAAAGCTATTGATTTGTGATGATCTAAGGTACCATCTGATTCATCGGATATAAGGGAACTAGGACAACATTTTTAGTTTTCAAGATCATTTCCCTAAATTTGATGAATTAAAAGAAATACTTGGATGATTTTGGTACAATCTCACCGTTGTTCGTGAATTGAAAAATTTCCACTTCATCCTTTAAAGAAATGAAGTTGAATTTGTTATTCGTGATGTGTTAGCAGATCATGTGATAGAATGATGGGTCACTGCATCTCTTTCAAACAAAATGTTAGCATAAATTATAAGTCTATCTTATGGTTAGATTAATATTATATGGTTCCAAAAATGATCTTATACTTCATATATCATACAACTTAATAAAATAAAACTAGTTTCTACTAACCAGGGACTTCCTGTAGGCCAGTGGTAGGCGATAAAGGCCAGTCGCACTTTGGTTGTGGGTTCGATTCCCACAGCCTTGTCCGACGCGATGAGATGTCGCCAGTCCTACAGGTTATCCTTTTTCTAAAACTACATTACTATAATATCCCATAAATAATATCGAAAAAAGTTATATCCATAAACAATACTAACTTCTGTCCAACATAATCCATTCCAACCATTAGGCTTATCTAAAATACTTTGGTCCAAGCTCATAGTATAAAGAAAACGATTACTTGAAATGTCATCAATCAAGCATGTGAATACCATCATTTATCCCCCGTATATCTTGTTGGTCACATTCCAATCATTTGAATACCTTAATCATGTATTATCTTGAAAAATGAATACCCATTAAACATTAGTGAAAACATAAATGCTGTCAAAAGTTAACTCTTTCAACATACCAAAATCCAAAAATTCTATATACTCAAACCATGATATAACCTTCTCCTTATATCAGTCATGAGCTCATGAATACTATCAAACATTTAATTTTTTCCTTATCCCTTCATTATGCGCATATCATCTACATTCCAAAAATATCCGAATAACCTTTCATGGATACCGGTACCATGAATCATACACTTAAAAAACTCAAGGAAAGACAACAGTGTAACAATCCTTATATGTCTCTTTATTCCTTAGTACCATGAGATTACTTATACAACATTACACTTGATAAACATGTAATCATTCCACTACCTTCTTAAACCATTGACCGAGCATCAACAATTCTTTCATCTCATATATCATTTGTAGTCTCTTCATCATCATCCACATAAATACTAACCATACGGGCGTAATGATTCTCTTCATGAGACTTTCCCTTAGGGAATTGGTTTGCATAATGCCCGTACATTACACATTTAAAACATTTAACCATTGTCGACGTCGTAGCAATACCATTATCCTCATCCGTGGTGTTAACTGAACCTTTTCCTTTGCACTTATTGGATTTGTGTCCTTCTTTTCCACACCCAAAGCATCTTCCAGTTCCTTTGAAACATTCTCTGTGATACCTCTTCCCACATGATTTACATAGGGGAAATTGAACATTCTTTCCTCTATGATCATCATGAAACTCCATCTTTCTCTTATTAGCCGAGTCAAGAAACTTACCAAATTTGAGTTTATTGATCATATTATGAGATTGATGATTCGGCATAATAATGATGTTTGGACATCCAAATCTCGTTTCATTTGGTTTCTCATGAATAAAATCATTCCATTGTCCTTCATATGCTCCATTACCATGAATCTTCCTGTTTCCAGCCATTTTCTAAAACCCAAAAAGAATAATGTGAGAGGAAAAAATCATGCTAGGGAAAACAACATAGTAAAGGGGGAACACCCTCAATATCGAACATCTTAGGTTAAATTCTAAGATCGTTATCGTAGTTCTAGGACTATATCCTATACGTATTCTTATCCTTAGGTACATCCCTAGAGATACATTAGTAATATCTCTAGGGATCTCACTAATGTTTTCACATCCTAGTTTCCAAAGGTTGACAAAACCCTTCCTCTGATACCAACTATAGAGACCCGAAGCTTGAAGTACATGGACATTACATTACATTTGCGGAATACTTAATACATAAGAAAAACAGACACACAAGGACCGTAATAGTTTAGTGTCTTTGGAAACTCGGAATAAAATCTTCTAATCGTGGTGAAAGATCTTCAACATCTCCCAATAAAAATCTTCCCTTTTTTTCTTACCTAAAACCTTTCTTTATATCCTGGGGAAAAGAAAACATCAAAGGGGTGAGCTCAAATGCTCAGTAAGGGTATGCATGGATAAAATAAAACATACCATATACATTTGAACTTAAAAACATGAACATAATGTTTAAACATCAAAAGATTGAGCAATGACATAAACCATGGAAGTACGTAAGTCATAGATCATAAAGAAACATTAATAATGATAAAATAGCATGGGAATAAAACATGTAATTTTGGTAACCATTAATCACATGATATGATTTCCATAGTAGCCAAGGCATGGCTGCCAAGACCATCTTAGTGGACAAAGTCCCTTTCTGGATCGAGTTCACTCCTCCTTCTAGTCCTATATTACTGAATCAGTTTAACATTCCGTTCCAACCATGTCTATCTCATGAGATATAAAACTTTACCCAATGCATTGGAGGGAGATATAGGTCCCACCCATCTCATATTGAAATCATTCTTACTTGTGCCACAAAATAAATTTAAAACATTCATCAAAACCCAAAGAATAAAATGGGTTTCATAAACATCATCCCATCATTTCATAATCCATATAAAACAAATGGTCATTTCATCATAAAAAGTGAACCATGTAAATGATAGAGACATTAAACTTGAAACATACACATAACAAATAATGTCATCTTAGATGGAAAATGGTTTTGATAAAACATTGGAAATAAATTCTTGAGGAAAATATCATTTCTTCGTCAAAATCATTTTCTTTTCAAAAAATGCCATGAACTTTTAAAATAAAAGTATTTTGTTGAAAATAGTCATAAAATCATGTATAGTAAGATTCATGAAAATGAGGCATTATTAAACCGTAAAAATCCGTTCACGCCGTATAAGTTAAAAATAACATTCTCCTCGTACTTTTGTCAGAAAAGTCAAAAAAGTACCTCGTAACGTAAACACAAGAATGATTCCTTACATACCATGTAGTAAAAGTCAAAATGGGTAAAAATTACATTAAACATATATGAAAACACTTTTATAAAACATGGAAATGGATGATATAACTAACCCCAGTAAATACTTACGAATAAGCAATCTCGGATAAAAATGAGATTTGCAAAATTATCCCTTACCTTAGGTCCGATATGCTTCGTACGTATCCGAACCTCCTGTATAAGGATTTGAATAATGTTATTGACTTATTATAGAATCATATTAATTGGTATGATATCATATTGGTATCACTTATGACTTTATATTACCCATTCTTTTGTAAATTTCACGTAAAAGAGCGTTTTGGGTAAAATCGTTTCATTTGTCGTCCGTGTTTTGACTTGTAATTATTCAAATGATTACTTAGATCATGATTAATTACATCCAGAATGTAAAACATGATTTATATATAATATATATTCATAATATAAATATATATAATATATCGATAAATGGAAAGAAATACCCCGTTCATGGAGACGGTAGGCCATACGTACGCATGAACGTTGTTTTCGTTTCCTTGTTGAGTTGAATGGAATTAATTGGATGAAATAAATATATATATATACAAAAATCCAGTATCATTATTATGTCATATATTTCATTATTACTTATTATATATACTTTATAATCATTTATGAATGGTTAATCATTGAGAATGAATCTCATCGCGTCGTGGAGATGGTATTCCGTACGTACGCACGAGCGATGATATCGTTCCCATGATCGTGGAATTTTATTGGAGTGTATGTATACTATTACAGTATCAATATAACTTTACAATAATCATATATAGTTATTATTTACACCATTATACCCATCCAAGTAAGGTGGTGGTGGAAAATAGATTATACCACGGTGTGGAGACGGTATTCCGTACGTACGCACGCGCGGTGATTTCGTTTTCTGTAGGATGGATAGTTGGAAAATAGGGTTGTTTCATACTTATAATAACATATCCGTATATGATTTAAATTTATATTTTTTAAATATTTTTGTTATTTTTAAACAATTTTATAATATGTTATTTTTTTAAAATAACAATAGTGTCAATTTTGACACTATTCATTTATTTGAATATAAATAAAATATATACAGAGGATATTTTCGAAATAAAAGCTTTAATAGATTTATAAAAGGTCATATGTATTTATAAAATTAGTGGATCACATTAAATAGTTCATATAATATTTATTTTATTATTTTTAAAACCATTTATTTGGTTTATCTCTTAATAAAATAATTACGACAGCATTTTTGTATAATTATTTAATATACTGATTTGTTGCATAAAAATTTAAAATAAAATCCTATTATGAAGATAAATCTATTAACTTTCACAATAATAATTTTACTCGAATTTATCATCTTAAAAACAGAATATTTAAATTGTTATATTTATTAAATTATGAAGGTTACAACTTTGGCATCATTTAAAATAACATAATATTAGTGTCATAATCACTTTTATAAGGATCAAAACGGTTATATATTAGGTCATTGGATAATTAAGGTGTATATATACACTACCAATAAGTTTTGTTCAGGTTTTTGGTCCTTTTAATGGGTATTATTATTTCAATAAAAACTATATTACTTATTTTCCACTTAATATATAATTTCTGTATCATTAATATATCACCATTAATGAAAATTATTTAATCCCTAAAAATTCTAAATAAATTATCATGATATATATAATGTTATTATATTTCTGGAGACTATTCATGTTCGAAGTTTTATGATGTTTATCACTAAATTAAAATTATTATACTTATATGATTTAAGAGAGTGACATATTGTCACTTTCTTTGGTTTTAATAATAATTAAATTATTTTCTTGGTAAAAAGTCCATAAAATGAATCTAATCCGACCCTTAGTTGATATGGGTTTAATTTTATCCATCCAATAGAATTCTTACATGTGTTAGGGTAATTTTATAATATTATATTTACCCTTAATTACCCGATTTATCTTTAACTATGGTAAATAAAATTTACTGTAGTTACTATTCATAATTCCCAAAAATAAAAATTAGCCTATTAAAATAATTTGGACCCACTTATTCCAAATATGGAATCCATTTTTTCAAATTCAACACACATAAGTTACAGAAATTAAATTAAAAATAATCATGTTGTCAAATGAAAACGGGTTTTTGTTTAAAACATTGCAAAAGATTGAATTGATTTAACCTACGAATTCAATGTAAAATCAATGCTAATGACATACATTATATTAAATGGTAAAAATATATCCTATTTATACTATAAAACCATTAAATATTATAATTTAACCATATAAATTATTACGATGAAAAAAAGTTTTTTTCATTAAAATATAGCGTGTTTTTACTATTCATCAAAATATGAAAGTTACCAGAATAATACGAAAAATTTATCCAAAGTAAATTTTTATTACTTGATTCCAACGAAGTATTTTATTTTTTAAAATTGAACTTATAAACATGTCAAAAACTAGATTTAAAGTGGATGCGCCATCAAAAGGCGACAAAACTGCATTTTTTAAAAAGTAGTTATTTTACCCGAAAAAATTATTTTGTTCTTATACCATGTTCTAGAAAATGTGTAAGATGAATAATAATGTTATAAAATTCAAAATTTAGTTAATAATGTTCATAACGTCTAGTTCATAATAATATTATAATAATATATCGTTGTTTAGTAAAACCTGGTATTGCGTACAACACACGCTATCGAGGAAGGTCGTGATTGCGTGTAATGCAAGCCATGTTAGGGTTGCGTGTCGTGAAAGAATCCTTCATTGTTTCATATAATATAATCCAACCATATTTCATTTATACATTGAATATATACATATATATATACTCAATTTTGCGTAGAATACCTATTATCAAAATTGTGTGTAACACGATCCAAGAATAGTGTTGCGTATACTGCAAGCTAATACGGTGTTGCGTATAGCACAATGTAATCAATGTGTAGCATACAACACAAGACATTAATGAAATTAAAAGAATATTTTTCATAAAATCTCTGGGTGTTACAAGTTTTACATTTTAATTATGTTCACACTTTTAAGATAAGTTGTGATTTAAATTGTTTAAGAACAACTCTGATAAAATTTATACTCAGTAGTACTTACATGTCATGCATGTTATGCTTTCTTTATAATTCATTCCTTTTTGCACAAGAATGTTCATTATGTACTTTTGGTAGCTATCCTAAAAATACATGTGCATGAAGTGGTTAATTTTTTATTTCACTCTTTAAATGTTATGAAATTTTAAGGGAATTATTTTAAGTAAGCATTTTCAAAGTAGTTTTCAAAAGATGTATTTAGGTATTTTCAAAAAAAAACCCTTACTGAGTAATTCAATGATCACCCTACGGTTTTGTTAATTTTTTTACAGGTTGATAGAGCCTTTCCAAGTCTTGGATTTTTGTTCTCATCTCAGCAATAAAGAAGCAAAGCTGTTGTGTCTGATTCTCCAGGATCTAAACCAGAACGTTCCTCCTGCTGTGTTACGATGTGTAACTTATTTGTTTCGTTTGAATGAAATAAATTACACATCATAACCAGAGCACCGGCTCTGGGCTACCGTGGTCGGGGCGTTATAGTTGGTGTCAGAGGAATGGTTTAGGAAACCCTGTAAAATTAAGACAACATAAAAACATTAATAATGTTTTACTAAGTAGGGATTGTTCTTAAACTTCTCAGATGGCAAGAAAACTAACCACACCTAGAATCTTGACTCTCCCTACAGAGATCATGGAGACTATTGTAGCAAAATCCTGCTCAACAAGTTACAAACCTTTTGTTAACTTATGACTCACGTGAAAAACCCTCTATGAAATATTGAAAAGATCAAATGTCCTTCGAATCGTCCGGGGGTCGGAAGTTGTTTATAACCAAATGTCCAATGCACTGTTTGAGAATTATAAAAAGAAAATAAAGTAATACGAGGGAATCTTCCTGTGTTTCACTATAAATAATAAATGGTTGGCCTTCATGGCCTTCGGAGAAGCTGCAAAGGAGTTGGACTTCCACACAGTATTTATGTACCACATCCTGTGTTTCAACATGCTTGGGGACCTCTGTGATTTTCGATCTTTCATCGAATCTTTCAAATATGACGTGGTTCGAGAGATCTTTAGGAACCAAATCCAAGAGGATGTCACGGAGCTTGATGTCACTCGTTCACATCCCTGGAAAACCACCTGTATCAAATGGGAGCTTGGTTTTAACCATAATCCACTTTTCCAAGAATTTTTTTGGGAAGAGGAGACCCACAAGCTTCATTCTGCCCTTGGAATAGAGTTGAATAGTACCTTCATCCATAGGCGGTGGAGGTAGAGGGACATCACCAAGGGTGTCTAGGAAGAGGTGTGAATAAGTCAGTGTATGTACGCCGATCGAATTGCGAGGACGCAATTCTTTTAAGAGGGGGATAATGTGACACATGAGGATTTATGAACTTGATTAAGTGAACAATGATATGTTTTATAATGAGGTTTCTTGTTTTACATAGTAGGTTTTTGATACCAATAAATGAATTGATACTAAATAGATGAAAAACAAAGGGAACTGGTATATATTAAAATGTTACATTGTTACAAAGACAGAAACTAACCGAGAACACCATGTACAAGACTCAACATGGCCACATCAAGACTGCTAAGAATCACAACTCCAGTAATCAGATAGTATTTATCTTCTGGGTCTGACAGTGTGAAAAACATAATCTCCAAAACCACAGTGCATGAACTCAGCACCAATGGAATGAGTAGAGCCATCCGCCTAGGGTCAGGTTTTTTTGAAAATGTAAAAACACCATACCCCCTATTTTTATAATGGTCCTCTAATGGAATATGACTGTTATATGACCGTTGGGTTTCCATGGATAAAGTGCTTCTTTTTATAAAAATTTGTTCCTTATAAAGCTCTTATAATCTTATGGTATTTCAATATTTTAATATGTACAAAATATTAGTATTATATCATTGAGTATATTAATTTTAAAATAAAATATTATTCTTGAAAATGAATCTATTTTGATTTTTTTTAAAATCTTGATGATATCTATATGGTATAAAACATAGCATTTTAAATGTGTCGAACGTCATGTCTAAAGAGGTATTTGTAATAATTGAAAAATATATCTTTTTGGATCTCTAAAACTATGTGTTTTGAATTATGGAAAAACTATTGGTCTTTTAAAATAGATTTTTTTAAATCAACTAGTGAAGTATGTAATAAATTGGATCTTATATTTTAAAGGTTATAAGACACTAGTATTTAAAAAAGTTTATTATGAAGTATATATCTTTTTTTTAAAAAAATTATATCAAATAGTATCGTTTTTTTACATAAACTAAAATGGGATTTTTGGATTTTAAATTTATGTGTTAAAAGAAGTTATTAAATTGTATACAAATCCAAATTATAATGGTCAAGTTTTATATTTTTTTTAAGTTGGAAGTAGTATACTGTCTAATTTTAACATTTATTAGACTATTTTTTTATATATCTAGTTATTTTTTTTTCTGCCAATCACGCGACCCAGGACTCTTCCGTTTAATTTCAACCATGCGCAACCGCATTCGTCTGATCTCGCTAAGTCTGATCCCAGTCGTCATTTATTTTTTTTAACCGCGTATCCCTTCGTCTCCAACCTCACATCGGGGTCCTGCTAACCAGCACAGTGGTTCTCCCAAGACGCCACCTTCTCCACTGTGTCGTTTGAACTTGCTCACCCCACCTTCATAGGACATCATAGGCTCGGCCTAACCCCTGGATCGATTTCCTTTAAGTACACTGAAACCACTGTGTATTCCCGGACCTCCTGACCCAACCTGCGCCGCTGCGACACCTACCTCGCCGTCGCCCCACCACCACACAGGCCACCACCGGTCCCGTACGACACTGCCCGAGCATGACCACACAAGCGCCTGAACCACGCCGCTGATCACCATGATGTCACCTTGCAGCATCTCTAGGTGGTCGTGATCTCACCGGACCAGCTCCGGGCACCAAAGTTCCTCTTGTTTTTCTAGCCACCCAGCATGCCTCCCTCCGCGGCGAGCTTCTTCCTTAAGCGGTAAGGGCGCTTTCATGTTTTGTTCCAGTTTAAGAGAAACCTATATATACTCGGTATATATATGTATGTATATATATATATACGATTTATGGTTATATGCATATATTTACCATGCAATCCCCTCGGTTTAAGCAGAGTACTCTAAGGGTGTTTTCATGTTTTATGTAACCTCTACTATTATACCCTCAGTATATACAGAATATATATGTATATACAACACAAACCCTTTGGTTTTGAAGAATTTTCAATTGTGTTTCCATCATGATATAAAAAGGGTTATCGTTTTTAAGTTAGTTTTAATGATCCTGTTTTACAAACCTAAAACTCAAGTTTTAGTGTATTGTGTATATACGGTTTTGAATATATATATATTTATATACAAATATATATATATATATTTATTACTCAAACCCAATTTTTTTAAGGTTGTCCAAGATTATTCAGTATTTTTATACTAAGAATTATACTTTTGACAAGGGTCTTTATAAAATCAATTCCTAACATGTATGATTTTATGTAAGCTGTATATATATATAACTATATATTTATATAAGGTTATGTGTTGGAATGGAAATCAGTTTTGATTTTTAAGAGATGAATACTTATCTTTGAATAATATTTTTGATGTGAACGTCTTCTTTGGTTTAAGTACAATTATGTTATAGTTAAAAACAATGTTTTTTATATATTTATGTATTTATAGTTTCATGATCATTTAAACCCCCATAAGGTTTTGATTTTTAAACTGAATATATGATAAGTAGTTAGAGGTTTTCAGATTTTAAGTGAACCATGTTTAATTTAGGAGAAAACCTATATATATACTTTGTGTATATATCCCTATGTATGTATGTGTTTTTAAGATTAATATCTGAAACCCTAGTTTCAAGGAATGGTTATTAATATTTCTATGCATGTAGGATTTTAGTGCATGCCTATTCTATTTTATATTTTTGTGTCAAAGAGTACACCAATGAACTTGACTAATTAAAAATATAAGGCCCCTGCCTTAAACCTTACTTAATCTTGAGTTATTAAAAGATTACACATTGAGGATTTTTTCGGGTTTAGAGTTTTAGAGAATTAGATCATAAAAATTACATTACATTCCACATATAAACAAAGTGGTTACATACAGATAATATTCTTCTTTCCCATCAATGGAAACGTATTTAAAATAAAACATGGATTCTTTCTTGACACTCCCTTGACACTATCATCATATCATGTACCTTTCCCTTGACCTGTGAAAAACATTTCAAAAAAAAAATTGGGATGAGCATAAAAAGCTCAGTAAGGGAAATAAAAATATATGGAAAGGAAACATGGGTATATATATACATAAGAATGAAATCATACTTTACCCATAAAACATAAGTACATCAACATACCTCATAAAATCATGAATAAATCATAGAAATCATAAGACATAAAGGTAACTTGAGGCATTCATAACATTCTTACGTAGGGAGTAACCCTCTTGGTTACGTTTGGAATACCCATCACAGTATATTCCCTAAATCTCTTCGGAGAAACCTTAACGTTTCACTCCTTCGCGTTACCCAATGCATTGGAGAGCTATATCGGGCTCACCCGCCCTTAGTTTATCACGGAACCACTCGTCTTCATAATAATGCCCAAGAACCTCAACATAATCATATCACATAAAACATCCATAAAGGAAACATAACATTTCCACCTTTCAATCACAATATATCAATACAACACATTGATATAAAAACATTATGAAAACCATTTTCAATACCAAAATAAAACAAAAGTAAAACATGGTATTTATTTTTCTTTAAAAAAAATTATGGCTTGTAGAGGAAGCCGAAACTCAAATAATGGTCACTACGGCGGAGAAGTCGTTGTCGCCGCATACGTACGACATAAACATTACATTTTATCGTTTAGTAAACGCTTCGTATAAAAAATATTCCTTTTTAATAAACGTAAAATTCAACGGGGTTTATACACCATATAAAAGAAGGTTGTGTATAAAACAAAATATGCCTCAATGAAAGGCGATTGAGACGAAGTCCCATAACTCGGGTCCAACTTGACTCGGTCGTTCTTTAATCTCCTGAATAATAAACTTGAGTTAATTTCTACTTGTTTAAGAACCTTTTTCAAGTTCATTATTCCTTTTATATCACTTATTTCCATGTCATGAACACTATCTAATTATTTAAGTTAATAACGGTCGTTTTAACGATCATTGGTACATCAGTCAAAAATAAACCCTTTATAATTACATGTTGTTCATGTATCCATTATATCCAGAATTATATTCATTATGTATATATCATATATATCCAGTATATACATGAATTTATAATATTACATAATCATTTAGAGGTAATAAATGAAATGCACCGTTCATGGAGACAGTAAGCCGTACGTACGCATGAACGCTACTTTCATTTCTATTTAATATTTTATAGAATGGAATCATAATGATATAAAGGTATATTAAAATTAAATTATAATATCATATATAATATCATAGTTCCATCCTTTATACGTCTCACGTATGGTATTTAACGAATCAAATCACTTTGAGGGGGCAGTAGTCCGAACTTCCTTAAATGAAGATATCGCGTTTACCCATAATGGAGACCATAAAGGTTTGACCAAAATGAAAAATACAGAAGCTTAAAGAAAACATAAACATATTATATATCATATATAAATATAGTGACTTCTTAATGGCCACCTTTGAAGGTGTTAAAAGAATGTTGAACAATCATCGTTTCGGGAGGCATAAATTCACCATCCACGGAAACAGTATGTCCTTTAACCATTAGATGTAGGTGTGTGTAAGTGTAGCTCGAATCCTTATTATAAAAACATCCTAGTATATTGAGGATACTATAGTTGTTACAAAAGAAAAGAATAAAAATAGTTTAGGGGGTTGGAGAAGCAAAATCAAACAAAAGGACTCAAAAGAAGACATTACCTTAAAATCAGGTAACTCTCTTAGATTTGAGATCAAAGGCTTCCTTGGGAAGACTTCTGCCCAATGTGAGGCTTCAAGGAGTAAGAGAGGGATGTGGAGAGCCAAAATGGGCATGGTTTGGCCGATCCAAAGGCTTTGGGAGTGTGGGTAAGAAGGTAGAGGTGGGGGCCTTTTATAAGAGGAGAGGAGGGGCACTATTGGATGGTAAAGAGAAGTCACTTTATTTTAAAATAATATTCAGATTTAAGAGGTCCCCCATTGATGTGTTTCGAGGATATGGTGATAAGGGTTCGAAATCCACTCATCCAATAGGTTTTTTCCATGTGTAGGTCTTAGATTTTACATTATCATTCCATTTTATTTAAATCGTTAAATAATGAGGTCATCGCTGCATCATCATGATGTCATAAATAATTTAATTTATTTAAAGTTTAAAAATTATAAAAAAAATATTATGATGTAGGAAATATTTTTATATTTCCAATGACTATTTATAATCAAAAATCTGATCTTTATAACCCCATGTAAAAAGTGTTTTAGTAAAACATCTCATGTTTGTGTCATTTTTACTTTTACATTAAATAAAAAGTTATTTTTGTCATTTCCCAACCAAAGTGGCTCCAGGGGGTCCCCAAGTTGACCCATGGATTTTATTGGTCGGTCATGACACATCCAATGAGGGTAGGACATGTTTCATGCTCATCTCAATTTATTAAAGCATTATTTTTACCTTAAACTACACTAATTACCTCTAATCGCGATTAAGAACTTAAGAGTTACTATTCACCAAAAAATTATTTTAATCTCATTGAACCACATTTTACTTCTTAATGACAACCATGTATGTAGGATTTTTGAAATTCAAAACACAGAAGTGGTAAAAATTTATTTAAACGAAAAATCAGTTTTTAGAAGTACCACTTATTGGTTTCACTATTCATCAAAAACTGAAGTTTTTCAGAAAAATACCAAAAATTCACCCTAAGCTATATTTGATATTCCGAATTCAAAAATGAAGTCTATTTTAGATAATTAAAAACATATAAATCACATTAATTAATTTAATAATTAATTCCCGCTGTCATGACAAATAGCGTGTTTTTATGAAATAATAAGTATCAAAAGATTGACACCAGTTTAAGTCCAATTTCAAAGTGAAATTGATTCCAATGACCACCATTGGATTAAATGGTAAAAATATATTCTAATTTAACTTCAAACCCAATTCAAAAGATAATCTAATCATATAAATAAATTAGATTAAAAAGCAGTTTTGATGTAAAATGCAGTATTTTTCACTATTCATTAAAAAATGAACATTGTCTGAAAAATACCAAAAATTCACACAAAGTAAATTTTGATGTCCCAATAATAAAGAATAAGTTTATTTTGACAAAAATATCTTATAAAATTGTCAAAAGATAGATTTAAAAATGGTTTTCCATCAAAAGGCAGTAAAACAATCTTTTAAAAATATTTGTGTATTGCATGCTTAAGATTGGATTTATTTTCATTTTAAGCCTCTAAAACACTATATAATTCAGTTATAGACATAGATAAAAATATCTATTACTCATTACTTACTTGGGATGTTACAAAAAATGTCTCCCTTGAAATGATTTATGTTTTTTTAAAGGATATGCTTATGCTTGTTTTAAACTTGTATTAAAAGGATAGTGATTTAAGGGTTATGTTAATATTTAAAAATCCTCTATTATTTTTATACCAAACTTGCTGCAGTGATTATTAGTGATCTGAGTTTAACTGTAAATTCTATGACCTTTTAAGAACAATAATTAATTCCAAGTTTTTTTTAAAGTAGTTTATTTCCAAGTATTGGAATTTTAAAGATTGCTGATGTTTATTATTTTTATACCAATAATGACGTAGTGATTATTAGTGGTTGGAGTTTTTTTGCAAGTACAATGACCTGTGAAGAACAATAATTAATGCCAAGTATATTCTTTAAGTATGTCATTTCCATGTACTAGAATTTTAGAGACTCATCATTTAATACCCCTTGTGGAAAATCTCATACATTCATCATTTTATGTGCTTAAATAATTGCTGTATGCACATAGTATGCTTACTGAACCATGCCTGTTTTTATTTCATATTTTCAATTTTATCTTTCATATCATGAATTTGTAAACTAATTATATAATAGTTACCTTATTCATATTATTATTCATGCATATGAATCAACATGATAATGAACTAAGAACTAAATTACCCAAAGTGGTATGGGACACCTTGGGTAATGAGAAATGAAAATGGTATTACCCAAAGTGGTATGAGACACCTTGGGTAATATGAAATGAAATTAAATATTCAAAGTGGTTTGGGAAACTTTGAATATCAGACCTTACTGGACATAGGACAGAGGCATTAGACTTATTAAGTGACGGGTGTGGTCCGCTACAGCCTCTCGATGCATCGGTAGGTCTCATGAGACAAACTAAGTTGGGTTTTTACCCGTAAGTAAGTGGTTTTGGCATGAAGCCTTAGCCAAGTGGTAAGGTAGTCCGACATTATGTATTCCCTAAATATGATCCTAGTAATTGTAAGTCCAAGTGATTATTTCGACTAGAGAAATATCCTTGGTTTAAGAACCATTATCTACGAATATCAGTGTTATCCCGGTAATTATAAGTTCAAGTGATTATTCCAACCAGAGGGATATCCTTGATTTAAGAACTTACCTATGAGTATGAGATTCAAGTGAACTTGGCATATGTTAAGATATTAAGGTTCAGTTTAATATTTCAAAATATTTAAGCATGTTCTAGTATTACATTTTAATTATGTGCACACTTTTAAGACAAGTTGTGATGGAAATTGTTTAAGCGCAACTCTGATGGAATTTATGCTCAGTAGTACTTACATGTCATGCATGTTATTCTTTCCTTAGAATTCATGCCTTTTTTCTCAAGCATGTTCATTATGTACTTTTGGTAGCTGTCCTGAAAATACATGTGCATGAGGTGGTTAATTTTTTATTTCACTCTTGAAATGTTATGAAATTTTAAGGGAATTATTTTAAGTAAGAATTTTAAAAGTAGTTTTCAAAAGATGAATTTATGTATTTTCAAAAAAAAACCCCTTAATGAGTATTTGAATGCTCACCCTATGTTTTTGGTAATTTTTTTACAGGTTGATAGAGCCTTTTTAAGTCTTGGATTTTTGTTCTTAGCTCAGCAATAAAGAAGCAAAGCTGTTGTCTCTGATTCTATAGGATCTAAACCAGAAAGTTCCTCCTGCTATGTTATGATGTGTAACTTCTTTCTTTCATTTGTATGAAATAAATTACACAACATAACCAGAGCACCGGCTCCGGGATACCGGGGTCGGGGCATTACAATTTGGAACACATGACATCTCTTGGTGAACTCGATGCAATCATGGATCATGGAGGGCCAAAAGTACAACATTCTCTAGATCTAGTGAAATAGATTCAGCCCAGTCTCGTCGGTGCCATATGAACCGGCATGATCCTCCTACATGAACTGAGACATCTCGACTCCCTCAATGCAACTGAGGACGACACCATCAAACCAATGCTTGTAGAGTATATTCTTCAGAATGGGACCACTCTAGAGAGTAAACTGTATCGCACGACGTTGGATTCGATCATGCTCAGCCTGATAAGTCGGGAGGCAACCATTTTGGAGATACTCGACAAAGGGGGATCTCTAGTTGGGGGTAACTTCAACCACTGCATCTAAGGAAACTGGGTGTCCTGACATTGAGGTTCCAAAGGTATGATGTCTTATCTTCCGGCCATCACAATCATCTGGGTTGACAGGAGAAATGAATCTTTGTTGTGCCATGTGTATAATCAGATCATCCTGCTCGGGATCTGCATGTGATCTAGCCAGGCCGTCCAGGGCATCCGCTCGACTGTTCTGAGATCGATGGACATGGGTAAATTCTGGCTGAGATGGGAACTGGGCTAGTAGCTAGATAGTTCACTCCAATGATGGTACGATCTCTAGCTTTCTGATGACGTAGTAACCATTGATTTGCTTGATGACTTGTTCGGAGTCCCCTTTCACATGAAAATGGGGGACTTCAATCTCGAGGGCTAGCTCGAGGTCAGTGATAAGAGCCTGAAACTCTACCTCATTGTTGGTGTAGCCTCTTGAAAAATGGAATGATTACAACATAATGGCTTGTTTTGGGGTAATAAAGACAATAAACAGGCCTACCCTGTTGTTCTTAGGATCATTGAGCCTCCTGTTAGTGGGGCCTCAGGAAGAACCATAAAAGTACATCTGCCAACACGGGATGACATGATCTTCTGAGAGGATTTCCTCATCAGGAAAATTTAGATCCAAGGGCTGGTCAGTAAGAGCCAGATGGGAAGAATGGAAGTTTTCCCATGCTTTCCCCTTATTTTCTTTCTGAGGGTCAAACCTGAAGTCGAACTACTGTAGAATTACTGCTCACCCTGCTAGATGGCTAGTCAAAATGGGGTGGTTCAAAATGTACATCAGTGGGTCTACTCAAGACACTATTTGTACCTCATGGTGTTATAAGTAGTGTTTCAATTTTTATACAACGAATACTAGTGCGAGGTAGCTCTTCATGGTGGTGGAGTATCTGGTCTCCGTATCTTGGAGCATGTGACTGAGGTAATAAAGACTATTCTCCATCCCCTCATTGTTCTTTTGGGAAAGAAGGGCACCGAGAGATCATTATAGGGAATTCACGTATAGGATTATGGTTTTCTAGAGACTGGTGGCATCAGGATAGGTAGATGGAGCAGACACTACTTGATTTCCTCAAACGTGGTCTGGCACTCTGCGCCCCATTCGTAGGTGGAGTCTTTTTTCATGAGCTGAGAAAAGGGCTTACACTGGCTGTCCAGATTCGCACTGAATCGGGTTATGTAGGTTATGTGGCCTTGGAAACCTCAAAGCTCCAGAATGTGGCAAGGTGGATGCATCTAAGTGATGGCCTTGATCTTCTCTGGGTCAATCTCGATGCCCTGATAGCTGACAATAATGACAAGTAACTTCCCAGAGGTGACCCTGAAGGCACATTTCAATTGGTTCATCTTCAGGTGGAGGGAACAGAGGAAGCCAAACACTATCTCGAGTCCCTTGAGATATTCTGGAATTGGAGATATTTTACCACCAGATCATCCACATAACATTCCACCAATGTCTCGAGGATTGACATAAATATGTGGTGCATGGACCGCTGATAGGTTGCACCTACATTCTTCAAACCGAAGGGCATAACCTGGGAATAGAAAGTACCGTGGGGAACCTTGAAAGTTGTGGACACCTCATCCTCGGGGGCCATTTAGATCTGGTTGTATTCATAGTAACCATCCATAAAGGAGAGGCCTTGGAACCCTGCTGTAGTATTTATCATCAATTCTGTCACAGGAAGGGAAAATAATCCTTCGGCAGTGACAGTTGAGATCCCAGAAGTTGATGCAGAATCTGATCTATCTGTTCATCTTCGTGACTAGAACAATGTTGGCTAGACACTTGGGGTATTAGACCTCCTTGATGAAGTTGGCTCTGATGAACTTTTCAAGATCAGCCTTGACCATGGCACCGTGAGAAGGGTGCATCTTTCTGGGAGGCTACTTGATCCTGCGATGATTTGCTAGAAGACCGAGGTGGTGGACGACTACCTGATGATCTAGTCCTGGAATCTCATCATAACTCCAGGAAAACACATCAAGGTGTTGTTTAAGGAATTTTATGTACTGCTGATGCTCCTCAGGGGGCATGGCGGGACGGATCAATTTGGGTATCAGGTTTTCCTCACTACAAAAGGTTCACCTGTACCAGTTATCAAATGTGGTGGAGTGGCCATCTTCGACGTTTAGGGGAGAATCTTCCAAATCCTCTATTTTTTTTTGTGGAGGAGGGATACTCTATGAGGGAAGGTTCCTCTAGGTCAAAAGATTCCGATGGGAGGCTAGTACCTGCCTGAGCAACAGTGCTCAATGCATCGAGAGATTCTGGTACTACCGAAACCATATCAGTGAAAGATGACGACCTGATCCCATCTAATCATTGGCCCAAGGGGCTATGCTTGATGTTATCAAAGCAGTAGTTGAGTGTCCGCTTGAGGTGGTTAATTCTTCTACAGTGAAGTAGGTAGGTATGACGTACTGTCGTTTCCATGGGGCGGACATCCCAATACCTTACAGGGGTAGGAGGCTCTGAGATCACCTGAGGCTATTTTTTGTAAGAGTACGAGGTGATTTTCCACCATCCCTTGGACTAGGAAATATTTTTACCCCTTGTACCATAGACAAAAAAACAATTCCCCATGTCGAGGGGTCGTGGAATCCAATTAATGGATCGGGAAGACATAGGCGTCATCCAGACCTGCCTAGGGGTCGGTTGTGAGCATGACGGGCTCAACCTCACTAGCCTAAATATGTTTATCCTTGATCTTTTAATAGTCAGTGTCTAGAATTTAGGCTTCACAAGAGGTGAAAGGAGACGCGTCACCTTGGAGTACACCTACTCGACCATTTAGGGAGTACTTGTGGAACTGGTGATATGATGAGGGGACCGCCACGTACAGTTGGAGCCATGGTCTTCCCATCAATGCATTGTACGCAGTGTCTTGAGAGAAAACCATAAAATTGGTGCTAGAAACTTGTCCACCGAACTGTGTCTTCAAATGGATCTTTCCAACCAAGGTATTCATAGTCTTTTCATACCCCTAGATTCTTAAATCAGAGTGAGTCAATTCGCCCTCATATAACACTAGATTCTGCAGTGTCTGTGTTGGGATAAGGTTAATCCTGGAGCCAGTGTCAAGAAGACAACAATGAACCTCCACGCCGTTAAATTGGATGGTGATATAAAGTGGGTGGATGTGCCCCTGTATGGGATAGCTTTCATCTTCTCTAAATAACTAAATGATGGTCTGACATTCCGCGTTCTCAACCACTTTAGTATCAAAGACTGTTGCGGCTCCTACCTCCGTCTCAAAGTGGATGAGGCTTCTAAAAGCCTCAGCGAGGGTATCACACATATCTCACGACAGGATAAGGGCTTCAAAGATGGAAATCCTCACTGGGATGTTGGCATGGTGCTTGATAACATCATACATCCACGCCAAGAGCAAACTTCTGCTTGCAGGAGGCCGCTCTGTGACAGGAGGCTTGGCGGGCCCTGCCAACTGGGCCGGCGGCTGACTGGTGATTGGAATATCCTAATTTTAACTAGTCGAAGCCCACAAATTATCTACTGGATGAGGTCTAGATTAATGAGACCAGCCTATAGAAGGGTGATGCGGGTTGCGCCTTGGTCGAAGTGGCTCCGCCTGATCCAGTAGCACAAATGGTGGTGGGGCGGGCCTGATGACACCCGATGAGGAGGGTACACATGTTGAGCTCTATGTTGGGAATGTTGTATGGTCCCAATGGAATGCATGTCCAGGATAGAGGTGCCAACTGATGAGCCTCGAAGACCCATATGTTCACGGCTCTTCAAACATTGGCGTCGACTGGGGATTTTGGGGAGGTTATCCTGGCACTCCCCATCGTCGGGAGTCATATAGGGATTTACCAACTCCACGGTATTAACTGAAATGTACCACTAACTATCACTTGAAGTGTTATCCATTACTGGGTAGATTAAGGGAGGAATCATCATATATAGAGGCATGAAGTTTCCAAGAGTGTGGGAAGATGATGGCATTGGCGGGGGGTGTTTCTTTCCCTTGCGACGCCGATGCTTTCTTGTCGGGGAAGAGGCCAACTAAGATGACGATGCAGAGGAAGTGACTACAACTTATGAGGTCTTCGACTGATTCAGGCATTCATGAATGATACCACGGGAATGAGAAACCGTTTTGTGAGCCATCCATTCATCATACTTCTATGACTCACGGTTAGAAACCAACTTTGACACACCTTCATCGTCACTACTTTTGTTTGGCCTTACGAGGACGCATGCCACTTGTGCCGGATCTAGGCTCAGCCGGACTATGTTGTTATTGGATGGGTATTGAATCCAGTCATTGAACACATATCACTGCTTGAGGGTTTGCACTAAGATTCCATGAAAGGGTCAGTAGTTGGGGTGATCAATGGGATTCGCCTCTTTCCACCTTCTACACTCAGGAAAATGCACAATGCCTTGTTCCAAGGCACATCAGAAGTAGATGGGGACCTAATTCTCATTGAATGAGTAGGTCTGGTTTCTTCTATCCCTAAAGGGGGGACTTGGAGCCTATACCTGATGAGGTTATGGAGGAGCTTGTCGAGGAGGCGGATCTTGATTGTCCCGCCTCGACAGTGGTGACATATTATGCCGGGGAACCTTCTAATTCTGAGGAAGCCGATGATGAGCTGGAGGTTGCGCCTGTGGTAGCGGTCCACTAAAAGGACGGGGAGGTGGCCTCGCTGGTCATAATATTAGTTGTCTGGGGGCCTCAATTTGAGAAATCGCAATAGGCTTGGCTCTGACAGCCCTTCTCGCGGGAACTACGGGAGGCAACAGACGTGTCTGGCTGGCCTGTTGTCGGGATTCTTCCAGGAACATGGCCTTATCGGAGAAGTCTTGAAATCCCCTGGTGTAGTTTTGGGTTATCAGAGAGGGAACCAATTCCATATTGACATTTCCTAAAAACATAATCAGTAATTTCTCCTGATTCAGTGGCATGTCACAGGAATTTGTAACCCCTTTCCATCAGGTGATAAAGTCCACGACATGCTCATTAGGCCTTTGTTTGCACTTGAAGAGGTCTTTGATGCTCGTTTTTCTACATGGTGGAGCTGAACTGGTTGAGTAATTACATGTGATGGTCCTCCAATCTTGTTACGGATCTGATGGGAAGCTAGTTGTTCCATACCAATGCATGACCCTCCAATGTCTAAACAAAACAGAAGAGCTTGGCAGCCTCTGGCTACGCCAAAGTCCCTAACATGGGCCCACACCTTGAGTTAAAGAGGGCATGGTGCTGTGGCGGGTCCCCCATCCCATTAAAGGTGGAGAAGGTGGGATTTCTGAAACCCAGAGGTGCCAGAAAATCATCCACCCATAATAGATATGGCTTTCCATCAGGAGGGATTTCCACCTGTCGCATTTTATTTATCTTAAGGTGAGAAATTAGTGCATCTATTGGATCATCTAGGCAGGGGTTCCCATCTTGATGGGGATCCATAACCATGAGCATGTTTGTTGGTTCTTCAACATGGTATGCAGGCCCAGTGGCTCATGGAGTGGCTAGCGGCATGACCCTCGAGGTGGCTGGGGGAGCTCGAGGTAGGGCCCTTGGATTTTTGTGATGTTCAAGATGATTTTCCTAGACATACTATCCCCTATTTACATAAGTTCCGACCTCAACCCTGTCTGTAAGGGCAAGCGGTCAGGGTCACCTTGAGGCATCTCACCGAGGGGATGTTGTTCCTGCCCATGCTGCCCTGGCCTAGGATCACCATAGTCTGGCCGTCGCTCTGCACCGTATTCAGCCAAGAGGTTATCCACCAACTTATTCTGCTCAGCATGTCGCTAGGGAAATGTGGCCTTATTAGGGTCTTCCTCCATCTTCTTCACTGAGGTGGATGGGTCGGAGTGCTTGGAAGCTCCTATTTTCTCTTTACCCTTACCGGAATTCCTACTGTGTAAAAATTCCTTGATGGGTGCAGAGAGACCTATTAGGTTCCTCTGCTGGTGAGTAACTCTTCCAAATGGGTCCTGTAGAGCTGGCATGCCCTCAAGGGGGTAAGTCCCCATCATGAAGCTCCAACTCATCCCCCCCATCAACTATGTCAGCCATGTTGACTGTTAACCTTCCTGGGGGCACATCCATGATATTGCCTAGCAAGTCGGGATGCCACCAAGTTGGACTGAAGAGGAGCACAACATATTGACCCCAGCAATGGTTTTCCATGTGGGGGAAGCCTCCTCGGTGATCATGTGAAGTATCTTGAAACTCTAAACACATTGTTCTTGGAGGACCTTATGACTTCTTGGTGATTAGGGGCGCTGGGCCACATGGAGCACATCCATATCAACTAGATGACGTTGCTCGCTAATGTCTTCAGGATGCGCTTTGCTCCTAGGATAAACCACTCACTGATGAAGAAAATTAATGTTTGTCACCCAGAGGGATTTTCAGAAACAATCAACCTCCTCTGGGGTGAGGGGTTCCAACACGTGAAAATTTAGCACTCCCACAGGCCTGGACATCTCAGGGAAGTGGTCCGCTGCGAGGATACTCCATAAGCTCTTCAGATAGGATTCATGTTCTAGCCCTTAATTACCCAACCCATCAACTGGGGGAGGCTGAGGCACCGGTAGTGGTACTGAGGCAAACCACTGGGGCGATAGGTCGGTGGGTGGAGAGTACGGCGAATGGGCAGATTGGCCATTGGATCTCGGGCTTTCTTTTGAAGAGTCTAATGATCTAGCCAGTATGTCTTGATAAGATGGGCTGATGCCCGCAGTTCCTGGCTTGGGGGGGCTAGAGCTACTGGAAATAGGCCGCGCTCCTGTTCACCCGCCACCGGTCCCCAGAATAGTTTTATGTGATCTCTTGTTGAGGTAGTGATTGATTTTGATTATGACAGTGGTGATTGCGCGACTGTAACCTAAGGGGTTTCCAGATTTTCTTCCTCCTAGATATATCTACGGAGGGAGGCGGGAATCTGATGGAACTCACATTCCAGGAGTATTAGGTTGCTGCGCCTTGTTCCTTCCAAAGCACTTGACTCGGATGAGCGAGAGGAGGGATCCCATGTCGAGTTATATTCTGCTTCAGAGTATGAGAAGTGGACCAATTTGAGGTCGGTTTGGACCTTCCTAGAATTCTTCATATGGTGGTGACGAAAAACCTTCCTTCCCCCTGTTGGCTCCTTAGGATAGGGATGATTTATGACATGAGGTCCTTCAGCTGCACTGGTGCTGAGGGGGAGAGTGCTTCCACCTGAGTAAGATGGGGTGTGAGGAGCACCAGGACAATTTTCCATGGGGACATGGGGAGGAATTTCGTGTATAGATATGGAGTAGGCAGGACCTCCGCTAGAACTGGTAGGAGCATCGGTAGGACCTCTATGCTTGTTTCCCCTGGTGACCTAAGTATGAGGAGGCTCCTTGTACCGGTCCATCTGAACACGGGTTGGACATCTGTTTTGGGTGTTAGTGAGGCGAGGTTGGACTTCACCCCTCTAGTTGTCGAGGTGAGTAGGGCCTTCACCAGATTCTAAGAGGGCATAGGGAGTATCCCCAAGTTGAAGAGAGATCGTAGGTGCAATGTCCCTACACCAGTGGTCGGGGGCAGGAGGAATGACTCCATACGCTATGTAATGTTCACGGGAGAGGATTCCGTACCGAGTTTCACTGCCACGGGGAAGACCCTCATTTGGATTGAGGGTGGTATCAGGTAGACCTCCATGCCGAGCCTCAAAGAAGGGAAAGTCGCTCTCTCCATGGTTGTGGTATGGGGATGAACACTATATTGGGTGGCATTGCTGCGGGTTAGCTCGCGGTGACCACTACTTGTGCCAACGAACAAAATTGTCGACCCAGCCTACCCGTGGGGTGGTTGGGGCCTCGATTTAGGTCAGGAATATAAGTTCCCTTACTCAGTGTATTCAGGGAACTTATGATATGTTTAGGTAGTGGCTCGGGCCACAGTAGCCGCTAGAATTGACGCCCCTTGATGGGCGTTATATCATCCCGCCTTTTTGTCACATAAACTTTCATTACATTATACAAAACTAAGGATCTTTAAGGTTTAATGTCTTGGAAACCAGGAACATAATACATAAAACAAAAAAACATTCTTCTTAAACACTTGAAAGGCTTCTCCTTATGTTCATCCTAGGTTCATTACTGCATCTCATAACCTGGGGACAGACATCAAAAGAAAGGGTGAGCAGAAGGCCCAGTAGGGGAAACAAGGGGAAACATTTAACATGTGAACTTGAGATACATCAACTATGTCATGAAAAACAACTTTAAGGCATGAGAAAGAAATCATGTGGAATATCATAATAAAAATAAAATTTTTCATAAATTTAAGATGTGGATACATCATTTAACATAGACAATCATGAACATATCACCAAAGTCCATCCCCAAGGTGTCATTTGAAAATTACCAGGGTTATTCACCAAGATATCGTGAAAATTTTAATCTCTAGTGGTTACATCATTACCCAATGCATTGGAGCGCTATCAGGGTGAACCCTTAAATTTGCCTTTATTATCATGAGAGCCACATATATCATCATCAAAAATTTCATAAAAAACACATATAGCATAAAATAAATGGGTTTCATTTCATAATCATAACGTTTTAAAAACTGCTTTAAATACATGATCTTTACATCACTTTAAAACCCGCGGAAGGGGAGAGCGGGTCTCATGTATGTAAATACTAGAATTTAAAATAGAAAATTTTGATATATATGTGAATACCCATGTATAAATAAGATCATTTATTATTATCTTTATAACATAAAATAATTTAGAGAAAAGATAGAGGCATTTTGAGATGAAAAATCTGCAATATAACGACTATGTTTTGGGGTTTTATAAAACATTGAAGAAAGAGAGGACATGGGTCAAACATTCATAAATGACCCATAAAACAGTAGAGGGATAGAATATGAAGGATATATGAACATGGTAATGAAGTTTTAAGGACATACCATTTGAAATGAAAAACATGTAAGGAAGACAAAAATAAGATTTCACTTATGAAAATTCGGCAGCCTAACGGCATCACATAAATTTCAACCAAAAATGAATTGATGAGATCAAATAGGATATCCCAACATAAGACAATAAAAGATCAGTATGATAGATATAGAGATCATACCCTAACATAATAAAAAGTAACTTTCAAGACTTGACATTGAATTAGAACTTTGAAAAAGGAGAAAGGTGAAAGAACCACTTAAAAATTCGGCAGCCTAACAGCGCCACTTAAAACATGAAAATACTAAATTGAAGAGATCAAATGGGGTCTCTGATCATATAAAAATAAAAGATAGGTATGATAGATATAGAGATAATACCCCAACATAATAAAAAAGGTACTTGAAATACTTGACATGAAAGTAGATCTTTAAAAAATGAGAAAGGTGAACGAATCCCTTAAAAATTCGGCAGCCTAACGACAACACATAAACATCAACCAAAACTGAATTGACATGATAAAAATAGGGTATCTCATCATATGAAAATAAGGGTTCAGTATGATAGATATAAATATCATACCCCAACATAATAAAAGGAACTTGAAAGACTTGACATGAAAATAGATCTTGAAAACGAGAAAGGTGAAAGAATCCCTTAAAAATTCGGCAGCCTAACAGCGCCACTTAAAACTTCAAAATACTGAATTGAAGAGCTCAAATGGGGTCTCTCATCATATGATCATAAAATATCAGTATGATAGATATATATATCATACCCCAACATAATAAAAAATAACTTGAAAGACTTGACAAAAAAATAGAACTTGAAAATGAGAAGGGTGAAAGAATCCGTTAAAAAAAATTCGACAGCCTAATGACGCCACTTAAACATTCATAAAATGTAATGATGAGAGTAAGAGGGGGTATATAATCATATTAAAATAAAAAGGAAAGTATAATTAATATAAAATAACATCCTCCAACATAAGAACATGGAGCATAAAAGGAATGACATAAAAGAGATTACTTGAAAAGAAAGAGAGAGGTCAGATCCCTTACCTAAAAACGTAACACTTAAAACTCAAAGGTTTGGACCTTGAGGGCTTGGGGGAACCTTGGGAGGACTATTTGGGAGGTACAGAGACCATAAAAGCGTTGATAATGATTTTGGAGTCCAAAAGATGAGAGAATGTCTTGGTATTTATAGAGAAAGTGAGGGGACAAAGCATTAATGGCCAAGGGACGCCTCATAAGTGGGTTTCTCAAAACCATGTGCTCTCTGAAGATATTTCCCATGAATTTAGGCAACATGGGGCCCCCAATACAATACTTCATCACCTTTGGTCGGCCAACCAATAAAATATCTCATGACAACATCATGAAACAGTTATGATGTCATTAAACATACCGAAACCCTAAAACTGTATTTTTACTATTCACTGAAAATTCAAATCTCAGAAAAATCCCAAAATTTCACCTTAACCAAATATCAATGCTCTAATTTCAAAAAATGAACTCCATTTTATAAAAAAAATTTCTAAATGTTTTTAATTTATTTTTTTAAATAAATACACGATTCACCGAAAATTCATTTTTTTCAGAAAAAACCCCAAAATTTACCTTAACATAATATCGATGCTCTGAGTTCAAAAATGAAATCAATTTTTTAAAAATAATTTTATAAATATTTTTAATTTAATTTTTAATTAAAAAACACTATTCACCCGAAAAAACTAATACTTGAATAAAAATTTATGAAACGTTATTTAACCATTTTATTGAATCGCGTTACTTAATCAAGGTGCTTAAATTATATTAATACTTTCTTTAAGTGATATTACTAATCAATTTGGTCACATTACTAATCCTAAGCATAAAATCACTATTCATAATTTACTATTCATCAAAAATTATGTTGATCTTATTAGACTCTAAATTTCGTACTGAACATAATTGTAGAAGTCCATTTTTTGAAAATCATTACACATTTTTAATTATTTAAGGTTTACATAAACATTTTTTAAAATATCCTTTCTCTAAAATTCACCAAAAATATGCATACTATATTTATCGAGACATTTAAAAAGTCATAAACATCATCATAAGAAGAAATCCCAATTTTTATTTAAAACAAAGGATTACACAATGCAGTTACGGTCTCCTTACATAGCTCCTTATCACACCAGCATAGGACCTAAGTGTAAGGTGTGCTAAGGTGAGAGAATCTGAGGGAGGCTCGGCCAACATCGTACGAGTAGTAATTTCTATCAGTTTGAACTTCTCGTGAAGGCGATCTCATTCTAGCTTCACACGATGAAGTTCAGCTTGGGTTTGGTCTTTAGCAAAGCCCAGTGGTGCTACCTCCTTCCGAAGTTCTGTTAGATGGGCTTCGATCGGTCCAAGACTACTGGGTGAGGCCATCGAATCTTCTTTCTATATTAGTTAACCATGATTACTTGTATTTAGAGACAATAATCAAAACGTTTGGTTTCCAGCGGTCATATTGACCAATGGTCAAATAACAGTCAAAACCCAACAGTCTCATTTTAATTATACTCATATTATCAAATGAAACATTTTTGTTGAGTATAAAAATAAAATAAAATAACACAAAAAATTAGGAAACAAGATTTATTCAAAATTTAGGGTCATTACAATCTTCCCTATAACGACCCATACTTTGCATACATTGTTATTACTTCAAAATTGAAGCACACTAATTACAACATGTAACAAAACTAGGAATGGACCATATAGGTATAGTGTATTTAGAAACTGGGAAACATAAACAACTGGTTCATAAAGCGTCTACATTGTATCCCATTTATTTCATCATATCTATAGTCCCTTTTAGAATATCTTACTTAATAACCTTTTCCTGACCTGGGGAAAGAAAACATATAAAAGGGTGAGATCAAATGCTCAGTAAGGGTAAACAAAAGAAATATAAATCCCATCATATTCATAAGAACATATCTTTTGGAAATCTTAACCTGCAAAAGAAATCATAATTTCATAACATGGGATAAATCATAGTAGTGAAATATAATCCCAATAATCATAACTTAAAACATGAAACTTTGTGGCATACACACATAATCATAGAGAATCATTTCTTAGTAGTCAAGACTCATTTCCAAGACTATCTTAGCAGAAAAAGTCCATTTCTGAACCGAGTTCACTCCTCGTTTCAGTCCTGTTTCACTAAACCGGTTTAACCCGCCGTTCCAGCCATGTCTATCTCATTAGATATAAAATCTTTACCCAATGCATTGGAGGGAGATATAGGTCCCACCCATCTCATAATGATACCATTCTTATGTGTGCCACAAAATCATAAATCATACATCATTGCATAACCCATGTAATAAAAATGGGATTCTTAAACAAAATGTCATCATAAAACAATTAATATAAGATAAAAGAATTCATAAAAATAATTCCATCACAACATAATCAAATCAATGTAATAATAGGGATAGAATCATAATCCTATATTATCTTAGATGGAAAATAATTTTGATAAAACACTTGCACTCCATTAATGAGGAAAATATCCTTTCTACTTCAAAAACACTTTTCCTTTCTTAACATGTCATACAATTCTAAACTAAAGGAAGTAGATTAAAAATAAACTTGAAAACTTGTA
Source organism: Viscum album (assembly GCA_963277665.1). Taxonomy (NCBI): domain Eukaryota; kingdom Viridiplantae; phylum Streptophyta; class Magnoliopsida; order Santalales; family Viscaceae; genus Viscum; species Viscum album. Next base: position 2,108,392,587 of record OY728119.1, on the reverse strand, counting down.
ATGGAAGCTTCTTGGAAATAATGTTTTAAAAATCCATTCATTCCGTATAAGTTAAAAAAACATTCTTCTCGTACTTTTGTCGGAAAAGTCAAAAAGTACCTCATATGAAAAACGACAAAAGATTCCGTTCATATCATTTACTAAAAACTAATTGAAGGGTAAAATTGGATTTAAAAAATTGTAGGTGGATGGAAATAATATTACATATTGAGGAAACATGGATGTGGATGATAAAATAGACCCCAATAAATACCAATGTATAAACAATTTTGGATAAAAATGAGACTGTGATATTTCCCTTACCTTAGGTCCGATATGCTTTGAACGTGTCTGAAACTTCTGTATAATGATTTAAATAATGTTATTGACTTATTACATAATCATACTTATTTTTATGATATCATATATGGTCATATTCCTAGCTTCTTATTACTAATATTTCATTCCTACTTGTTATTCGGGTGTTTATTACTTTTTGTTCTTATGCGTGTCTTGTCAAATAAATTCTTATCCTTCTATTTAGGTTATAGATACCTCATTTCCAGAATGGTATTAGTGTACTATATATCATATTTATTCATTCAATTCATTTATATAATCATTATGAAATGAAGATCATGTAGAACGAATCGCATCACATCATGGAGACGGTATTCGGTACGTACACACGAGCGATGATATAGTTCCCATGATCGTGGAATTGTATTGGAGTGAATGTATACTATTTCAGAATCAATATCACTTTATAATAATCATATATAGTAATTATTTACACTATTATACCCATCCAAGTATGGTGGTGGTGGAAAATAGATTACACCACGCTGTGGAGACTGTATTCCGTACGTACGCACGCACAGTGATTTCGTTTTCCGTAGGATGGATAGATGGTGAAATAGGGTTGTTTCATACTTATAATAACATATCAGTATATGAGTGATACTGATGTTATTACTTTATAATGAAACAACTAAAGAAGAAGAAATTGATGAAGAAAGAAAGATGAAAGAATCAGTAACGGACATTACCTTTTCTTTGAAGTGCTTCTTTGAGACCTCCTTTTAGGGCACTAAAATTGGTGTTTGAAGAATACCAGGACCTCTAGGATGTATCTAGGTATGTGGATATAAGAAAGTGTTAGGGGTTGGCCGAGCTTGAAGGCTCATAGTGGTGTGAGGAAGAGGGGGGAGGAGGTGCCCTTTTATAATGGAGGAGAGTGGCTCCTTTAGAAAAAACTAAAAATATTATTTTATTATAAAGTCACGTTCAGTTTTAAATAGCTCCAAATTGATTAATTTAGAAGATAAGGTGGGGATGGGTCTAAATCCTCTCATCAAATAGAATTTATACATGTTTTAGGTTCCTATTTTAACCTTATCATTTAGATTTAACATTAAGTTAAATAATTTTACTTTTACCGTGTCTTCTTGTGTTCTTACACTATAAGGTTAATAAACGTACTATAACAAGCCAAACGAACTCCAAGTTGTTTATTATTAATATATATAACCTTATATAAGTCATTTCGACTAACCTTATATTTTTAGGAATAATATAATATTTGTTTAAAAACTATTTGATGTCAATTTTGACACTATTTAGTAATTGATTTTTTTGAAAATCATAATAGAATTATTATTTCGAAAAAAGTTAATTAAATCAATACTAACATGTCATATTAACCTAGAAAATTAGTGGAATTCATAAAAAGGCTCAAATTATATTTATTTGGGAATTTACAATATCAATAATTCTAATTTTTCACTATTATGGTAATTACTGCATCATCATAGTGTCATAAATAAATTATACTATTAAATTTCTAAAAATTATAAATATAATACCATTATGTAGGAAATATTTTTAGTTTTATAATGAATATTTATAGTCGAATTTATCTTATGTATGACCCCATATTAGAAATGATTTACTTATTAAACTTGGATTTTAACTATTTTAACCCTTCTTTAAATAAATTAATAATAAATGTCCTAATCTAATCCAAGTGGGCCTAAATGGTCATATTTTATTCCTAAGCATGTTTTTGGTCGAATTACACTTATCCAATAGAAATAGGACATGTGTTAGGGTAATAATAATATCATTTTTACCCTTAACTACCCTATTTACTTTTAACCATGGTAAAAAAAAGTAAAAAGTTACTATTCACCAAAAATTATTTTAATCTCATTGAACCACATTTTAGTAAGCTACCTTCCTAACACGATCGTGAACATGAGAGAGATTCGGTGGAATGGACAATCAGTAAGCTACCTTCCTAACACGATCCAGTATTTCGAAAGAACCAATATATCTAGGGATCAACGTCCCCTTCTTTCCAAATCTCATGACCCTCTTCCAGGGAGATATTCGTAACAACACATTATCACCCACTTCAATCTCTAGGTCTTTTCTTCAGTTGTCGGCATAAATTTTCTGTCGACTCTGAGCTGCTCTTATGTGTTGTTGAATAGATCTGACCTTTTCTGCCATTTCATCAACGAGATCAGGTCCTAATAGCTTTCTTTCCCCAACTTCATCCCAACAAGTTGGCATCCTGCATTTCTTTCCATAGAGAGATCCATAAGGAACCATCTGAATACTGGAGTGAAATCTATTATTATAAGAAAATTACACTAAAGTTAGATGTTGATCCCAACCACCTTTGAAATCCATAGAGAAATCTCTCAACATATATTCTAGAGTTTGAATTGTTCTCTCAGACTGACCCTTCTATCTGAGGATGATAAGCAGTGCTGAAACTCAACTCTGTATCCAGAGTATGCTGAAGACTTCACCAGAACATTGAGGTAAACCTCGGGTCCCGATCAGATATAATAGAAAGTGGTACTCCATGAAATCTTACCACTTCCTTTACATATATCCTGGCAAGCTGATCCAAAGAGAAATCCTCTCTAATAGTGATGAAGTGTGCAGACTTTGTAAGACGATCAACTATGACCCAGATAACAGTATTGCCTTCGTATGTTTTAGGAAGTCCTATGACAAAGTCCATAGTCATGTTTTCCCATTTCCATTCGGGTATGGGTAATGGTTGTAACATCCCCTTAGATTTCTGTCTCTCAGCTTTAACTTGCTGACAAACCAAGCATCGAGAGACATATTCAGCAACATCTCTTTTCATTCCATCCCACTAGAAGTACTCTTTCAGGTCCCTATACATTTTCATGCTTCCAGGATGAATAGAGAATAAAGAACTATGAGCCTCATCCAGCAAATCGGCGATGGGAGGAACACAAACCCAATTCCTGAACTTTATTATCCCATTATAATCAAGGTTGAATTCCGGAACATTTCTCACCTTCTTTTGTAACTCTACATCTTCTTTCTGTGCCTCTTTAATCTTCTCATGTATAGATGGTTGAACATTCATTTGAGAAAGATATAATTTTTCCCCTTTCATTATAATTCCAAGATCCATCCTTTGTAAATCCATAAATATTGGATCTTTTGTGATCCTCATCATGGATAAACTGGCATGGTCTTGTCGACTTAATGCATCTTCCACCTTGTTTCCTTTCCCCGGGTGGTAATGGATTGAGCAGTCGTAATCCTTAATCAGTTCCAACCATCTTCTTTGGCACATATTCAGCTCCTTTTGGGTGAAAATATACTTTAAAATTTATGATCAGTATAAATGTCACACATTTCTCCATAAAGATAATGCCTCCAAATCTTTAATGCAAAGATTATCGCAGCTAACTCCAAATCATGAGTTGGGTAATTTTTATCATGTATTTTCAACTGTTGTGAGGCATAAGCTATCACCATATCATCTTGCATAAGAACACACCCCAAACCCTTCTTGGATTCATCACTGTAGATCACAAACCTTTCTCCACTACAAGGCAGTGTGAGCACAGGTGCACTGGATAACCTTCTTTTAAACTCCTTGAAATTCTCTTCACATTCCTCCGTCTAGACAAACTTAACTCCTTTCCGAGTCAACTTGGTGAGTGGATTAGATAATCATGAAAAATCTTTCACAAAACGTCGATAATATCCAGCCAATCCAAGAAAACTTTGGATCTCAGTTACTGTTGTTGGTCTCGACCATCTTTCCATAACCTCTGTTTTTGCTGGATCCACAGATATCCCCACTTTTGAGATTATGTGACCCAAAAATGAAACTCTTTGAAGCCAAAATTCACATTTGGTAAATTTGGCATAAAGATTCTCCTTTCTCAGGGTCTTCAATATAATTCTCATGTGATCTTCATGTTCTTCCTTGCTCTTTGAATATACAAGAATATTGTCTATAAAGACTACCACAAAATGATCAAGATAGTCTCTAGAGACTCTATTCATCAGATCCATGAAGATAGCAGGGGAATTAGTAAGACCAAATGGCATCACTATAAATTCATAGTGTCCATACCTTGTACAGAAAGTCGTTTTTGGTATATCCTCCCTTTTTACCCTTAATTGATGATACCCTGAACGAAGATCAATCTTAGAAAAGTATGGAGCTCCACATAGTTGGTCAAATAAGTCATCAATGCGTGGGAGAGAATATTTTTTCTTGATAGTGATCTTGCTAAGTTCTCGATAATCAATGCAGAGTCTCATTGATCCATCTTTCTTATTAACAAACAGAACAGGTTCTCCCCAAGGTGATGCACTAGGGTGTATGAATCCTTTATCAAGATTCTATTGGAGTTTCTTCTTCAATTCCTGCAACTCAATTGGGGTCATTCTATAAGGTGCCTTTGAAATAGGCAAAGCACCTGGTACGAGTTCTATTGAAAACTCAACTTCACGATTTGGTGGAAGACCCGGCAATTCCTCCGGAAAGACATCATCAAACTCCCGTACAATGGGCATATTCTTAATTTTCAGTTTCTCACCAACCATTTGAGATAAATAACCTTCATTAAGTGGAATCAAGACCCATAAGATGAAAGAAATTTCCACTGGATGGTTATGTTCATCCTTGCATCGATAGACGATCATAGATTGATCTGGAATATGAAATGTGACTTCCCTTCCTTGTCAATTGATATGAGATCCATATAAAGAAAGCCAATCCATGCCCATAATCACATCAACTTCCACTATAGGAAGGATCACAAGATTTTCAGGAAGCACTTTCCCACAAACTTCAATCGGAGAAGAATTATAAACTTTTGATGCGACTGTTGTACCATTAGGGGTTGTCACAGCTAACTCAACATCTAATTGTTGAGGTAATACAGTGACACCCTTAGAAAAATTTTCAGAAATAAAAGAGTTGGTGGATCCAGAATCAAATAAAACATTTGATACTTTAGAGTGGATGGTAAGTGTACCTTTCACCACATCGTTATCGTACTCCACGTCACTGATAGAAATTGCATGTGACTTTCCTTTGTCTTTTTCCTTAAGAGTTTGTTGACGTTGACCATCATCATCAACCCTTGGATTTGGGCATTGATTGGAATAATTCCCCATCTCCTTGCACTTGAAACATTGAAGTGTAGTAGGTTCATTCTGTGTATCCCTTCCATTGTTTGTATCATTATGCATCTTCTTCCCATCATTGCTGCATTCAAATGCCCTATGACATTCCTTTTCACATTTGAAACATTTACTTGTCCCTTTAAGACAACTCCCTCCATATTTCTTTCCACACTTTGAGCATAAGGGAAAGATCATCTTCTTTTCAGTGTGCTCTTTAGATTTTCCTTTGAATTCCATTTTCCTCTTCTTATCAAACCCATATGACTGATGGGTTACTCCAATCTCCATCTCGACTTTGAGATCACATCGAACGATTTCCACATAGATATTGAAGTCCGTTATGGCTAAGGCCCTTCGAAGACTTGGTTTTAAGCCACTAAAGAATCGATCGATCTTACTCTCAGGTTGGATAATAATACCAGAAATGTACCTTGGAAGTCTTGTAAAATTTGCTTCATAGTTACCAACAGATTCATCATCCTTTTGCTTTAGTTCAAGAAACTCCTTCTCTATCTTTGTTTGGAGAATATGAGGGAAGTACTTATTGAAAAATATGTTCTTGAACTCATCCCATTCCATGGACTCAATTTCAAATCTTTGCCTCGTATTTTTAATAAGGTTCCACCATTGATCATCATCTCCTTCCAAACGATACACTGCTAAGATGACTTTATCATGTTCAGAACATTGAAGAGCTGAAAATATCTTTTCAGTGGTACTGATCCATTGTTCAGCAACAAGTGGATCAGAAGACCCACTGAAAGAAGGTGGGCGTTGCCTCATGAAGGACTCAATAGAATATTGTTCCCTTCTCTGCTCATTTGGAAGTCCAGAATGATTCATAGATTGTGTAAGCATAGCAATAGAATTTTTCACTCCATCTCCCATAATATTTGTTTGTTCAGGAGGACAATCATTGCATTTTCCATTGCATTGATCAACATGGTTCCTTCGGGTTCCAGCCATCGTCTAAAACCCAAAAAGAATAGTGTGAGAGGAAAAAATCATGCTAGGGAAAACAACATAATAAAGAGGGAGTACCTTCAATATCTAACATCTTAGGTTTAATTCAAAGACCGTTAGCACAATTCTAGTACTACAACCAATACTTATACTTAACCTCAGGGACATCCCTAGACATACCTTAGAAATATCTCTAGGGATCTCACTAAAGTTCTCGCATCCTAATTTCCAAAGGTTGACTAAACCTTTCCTCTGATACCAACTATAACGACCCATACTTTACATACATTGTTATTACTTCAGAATTGAAGCACACTTATTACAACATTTAAAAAAACCAAGAAAGGACCGTATAGGTATAGTGTCTTTAGAAACTAGGAAACATAAACAACTGGTTCATAAAGCTTCTACACTATCTACCATTTATTTCATCATATATATAGTCCCTTTTGGCATATATTACTTAATAACCTTCTTCCTGACCTTGGGAATGAAAACATATAAAAGGGTGAGCTCAAATGCTCAGTAAGGGTAATCAAAAGAAATATCAATCACATCATATTCATAAGAACATATCTTTTGGAAATCTTAACCTGCAAAAGAAATCATAATTTCATAACATGGGATAAATCATAGTAGTTAAATGTAATCCCAATAATCATAACATAAAACATGAAACTTTTTGACATACACACATAATCATAGAGAATCATTTCTTAGTAGTCAAGACTCATTGCCAAGACTATCTTAGCGGACAAAGTCCATTTCTGAACCGAGTTCACTCCTCGTTTCAGTCCTGTTTCACTGAACCGGTTTAACCCGCCGTTCCAGCCATGTCTATCTCATGAGATATAAAATCTTTACCCAATGCATTGGAGGGAGATATAGGTCCCACCCATCTCATAATGATACCATTCTTATGTGTGCCATAAAATCATAAATCATACATCATTGCATAACCCATTTAATAAAAATGGGTTTCTTAAACAAAATGTCATCATAAAAAAATTCATATAAGATAAAGGAATTCATAAAAATAATTCCATCACAACATAATAAAATCAATGTAATAATAGGTATAGAAACATAATCCTATATTATCTTATATGGAAAATAATTTTGATAAAACACTTGCACTCCATTCTTGAGGAAAATATCCTTTCTACTTCAAAAACACTTTTCCTTTCTTAACATGTCATAAAATTCTAAACTAAAAGAAGTTGATTAAAAATAAACATGAAAACTTGTAAAGGATGCTTCTTGGAAATAATGTTTTAAAAATCCATTCATTCCGTATACGTTAAAAAAACATTCTTCTCGTACTTTTGTCGGAAAAGTCAAAAAGTACCTCGTACGAAAAACGACAAAATAATCCTTTCATATCTTTTACTAAAAACTCACCAAAGGGTAAAATTGGATTTAAAAAATTGTAGGTGGATGTAAATAATATTACATATTGAGGAAACATGTATGTGGATGATAAAATAGACCCCAGTAAATACCAAAGTATAAAAAATCTCGGATAAAAATGAGATTGTGATATTTCCCTTACCTTAGGTCCGATAAGATTTGTACGTGTCCGAACCTCATATATAATGATTTAAATAATGTTATTGACTTATTCCAGAATCATACTTATTTTTATGATATCATATATGGTCATATTCTTAGCTTCTTATTAGTAATATTTCATTACTACTTGTTATTCAGATGTTTATTACTTTTTGTTCTTATGCGTGTCTTGTCAAATAAATTCTTATCCTTCATTTTAGTTTATAGATACATCATTTACAGAATTTTATTAGTGTACTATATATCATATTTATTAATTAAATTAATTTATATAATCATTATGCAATGAAGATCATGTAGAACGAATCGCATCACATCGTGGAGACGGTATTCCGTACGTACGCACGAGCGATGATATCATTCCCATGATTGTGGAATTGTATTGGAGTGTATGTATACTATTTTAGAGACAATATAGATTTATAATAATCATATATAGTAATTATTTACACCATTATACCCATCCAAGTAAGGTGGTGGTGGAAAATAGATTACACCACGACGTGGAGACGGTATTCCGTACCTACGCACGCACGGTGATTTCATTTTTCGTAGGATGGATAGATGGTGAAATAGGGTTGTTTCATACTTATAATAACATATCAGTATAGGAGTGATACTGATGTTTTTAATTCATAATGATACAACTAAAGAAGAAGAAATTGAAGAAGAAAGAAATATGAAAGAATCGGTAACGGACATTACCTCTTCTTTGAAGTGCTTCTTTGAGACCTCCTTTTAGGGCACTAAAATTGGTATTTGAAGAAGACCATGAACTCTAGGATGTCTCTAGGGAAGTGGAGAGGAGCACTTGTAAGGGTTTTTCCGAGCTTGAAGGCTCAAATTGGTGTGAGGAAGAGGGGGGAGGAGGTGCCCTTTTATAAGGGAGGAGAGGGGCTCCTTTGAAAGAAACTAAAAATATTATTTTATTATAAAGTCAATTTCTGTTTTAAATAGCTCCAAATTGATTTATTTCGAAGCTAAGGTGGGGATTGGTTGAAATCCTATCATCCAATAGAAATTAGACAAGTTTAGGTTCCTATTTTAACCTTACCATTTAGATTTAACATTAAGTTAAATAATTTTACTTTTACCGTGTCTTCTTGTGTTCTTACACTATAAGGTTAATAAACATACTATAACAAGCCAAACTAACCCCAAGTTGTTTATTATTAATATATATAACCTTATCTAAGTCATTTGGCCGAACCTTAGATTTTTAGGAATAAAATAACAATTAATAATATAATATTTTTTTTAAAAACTATTTTATGTCAATTTTGACACTATTTAGTAATTGATTTTTTTGAAAATCACAACAGAATTATTATTTCGAAAAACATTAATTAAATCAATACTAACCTGTCATATTAACCTAGAAAATTATTGGAATTCATAAAATGTCTTAAATTATATTTATTTGGGTATTTATAAAATCAATAATTCTAATTTTTCACTATTATGGTAATTACTTCATCATCATTGTGTCATAAATAAATTAAATTATTTAATGTCTACAAATTAAAAATAAAATACCATTATGTTGGAAATATTTTTAGGTTTCTAATTAATAATTATAGTCGAATTTATCTTATTTATTACCCCATATTAGAAATGATTTACTTATTAAACATTGATTTTAACTATTTTAACCCTTCTTTAAATAAATTAATAATAAATGTCCTAATCTAATCCAAGTGGGGCTAAATGGTCATATTTTATTCCTAAGGTTGTTTTTGGTCGAATTACACTTATACAATAGAATTAAGACATGTGTTAGGGTAATAATAATATCATTTTTACCATTAACTACCCGATTTACTTTTAACCGTGGCAAAAAAGTAAAAAGTTACTATTCGCCAAAAATTATTTTCATCCCATTAAACCACATTTTAGCCCTTGATATTAACCGTGTCTCTCGGATTTTCAAAATTCCACTCACAGAAGCGGTAAAATTAAGTTTTATGAATAATTCAGGTTTTTAACTACCACTTAGTGGTTTCACTATTAATCAAAAATTGAAAGTTTTTAGAAAAATACCAAAATTTCACCCTAGGCTAATTTCAATATTCCAATTCCAAAAATGAAGTCCATTTTGAAAAATAAAATTTATAAAATTTAAAAAAGTGGTTATTACTATTCATAACGGCTAGTTTTAATAATATTTTAATAGTATATCGTTGTTTACTGAAACTCGGTATTGCGTACGATGCAAGCTATCGAGGAAGGTCGCGATTGCGTGTAAACCAAACCAATCTAGTGTTGTGTGTAGTGAAATATTCCTTTGATGATTTAAAAACAAAATATTTCTCATAAAAGTCTCGGGTGTTACATTCCCCGCTTAAGAAATTGCATCGTCGCAATTTTTAAAATTGGGTTTTGAAATTTCATTGAACGTCCCACATCAAAAAAGGAGTCAGTAACACTATTACATTAAAAGAAAGAAAGGGAAGTAAAAAAGGTCACCTGAGTTATCCCATACTAGGATTCCATGGGGGAAAACATGGATATGGAAGAAAAAACAAAGGGTCAAGTCCTGAGGGAGAGTGATAGAAAACATAATTATGAGAAAGTTGACCATGAGAAAATCCCAAACTTATGATGTGTGTAAACGGTCTTTGATTACCTAGTAGGAAATGTAAACCAACAACATTTTTGTTTTACGTTTATTTTCATAATTTGGAGGAATTCATTTACTACATAGAACAAAAATATATGGAAATATACCTACCTTCATGTAGAGTTTCATCCTTTAATAAGTTTCTACCAAAACTAATATTTTATCCAAACGATGAGCATTCAAAACTACTTGGTCTCATCAAAACACAAGAATCATCTTCTAGAGAATCACATAATCCACAAAAGATTAACTATATATTTCTTCTATTTTTAAACATTATCCCAAAAACAGAAAGGTTAAGGTAAAACAACTCTTCAAAAATAAAGAATCCCATAGGAATGGAAACTACTTTTAAACCTTCAAAGTTCCATGGTACTACTCAAAGTTCATCATAGACCATTCCATAAATAATGGTCCTTAAAATTCCTCAAAATAAACCAAACTAAGATTGAAACCCAAATAAAAGAAGGATTTGATAACATAGTCTTCCAAAATAAACTTCATTGTTCATCTCCAAACAACATCAACCACTCCTAACATCTTATAACAAAATTATCTAACCTAAAAATATTTTACCCAAGATAGGTTAATCATTCCCATAAATAACCTAAATTAATATAAGTCCACCTTAAATTCAATGATTCTTCAAAATATAAGTCAACCTTACTCCTCAATTAAAATACTGTAGTAATCTATTTACCGTGATCATATAGGGTCCCCAAAATAGTGAACATCATCCAAAATAATAATCATCTTTTAATCCCCTAATCATCTCTGTCATATTCATATAGAAATTGTCGCATTTCATATCACATTGGTTGTTGGGACATGTTCTTCCATTTCCCACCATTAACTAAGAAGAGAAAGTATAATTAGGGGCTTAAATACTTAGCCAATAATCATGAAAAGGAACTTAAAGCATATAAGGATAACATGTAGAAGAATAGTATAGCCTAACTTGTGATCCCCTGGGTTCCCATATAGTTTATCCATGATCATGTCTTCTTATGCGAATCTTTATTTTATTTTATCTTTATTCCATTAACAATGGTTCGTACTAAGCTTATGAATTTACCAAAGCATATCTCCCGGGAGTGTCGTAACCAAGAGTGCAGTAACACCCATTGTCGTGTACCAGTTCCCGTTTGAGTATATCTCAAAGCAGTGTTTTCGGGTTTTACCTCTATGTACATCTGTGCTAGATCCACCTCTACCTGCTCGTATCTAGACAGGGATGTATTTTCTTGGCAACCCATTACTCAATACTCACCAAAATACCAAGAAGATTTCCTATATATAAACTTTTCTATAGGATTCTTCCTAATTTTTTCATATCCTAATTTCCACAAATAACTAAAAAATCCTTTAATACCAACTATAGAATCCCACCTTTTTGTCACATAAACGTTCATTACATTATACAAAACTAAGGATCTTTAAGGTTTAGTGTCTTGGAAACCAGGACCATAATACATGAAACAAAAAAAAACATTCTTCTTAAACACTTGAAAGGATTCTCCTTATGTTAATCCTAGGTTCATTACTGCATCTCATAACTTGGGGACATACATCAAAAGAAAGGGTGAGCAGAAGGCCCAGTAAGGGAAACAACGGGAAACATTTAACATGTGAACTTGATATACATCAACTATGTCATGAAAAAGAACTTTAAGGCATGAGAAAGAAATCATGTGGCATATCATAATAGATTTAAAATTTTTCATAACTTTAAGATGTGGCTAAATAATTTAACATAGAAAATCAGGAACATATCACCAAGGTCCATCCCCAAGGTTTCATTTGAAAATTTCCAAGGTTATTCACCAAGATATCATGAGAATTGTAATCTCTAGTGGTTACATCATTACCCAATGAATTGGAGAGCTATCCGGGCGCACCCTTAAATTTGACTTTATTATCATGTGAGATACATATATCATCATCAAAAATTTCATAAAAAACCCATATAGAATAAAATAAATGGGTTTCATTTCATAATCATAACATTTTAAAAACTACTTTAAAGACACTATCTTTACGTCACTTTAAAACCCACGGAAGGGAAGAGCGGGTCTCATGTATGTAAATACCAGAATTTAAAATAGAAAATTTTGATATATATGTGAATACCCCTATATAAAAAAGAGCTTTGAGTATTCACTTTATAACATAAAATAATTTTGAGAAATGAGAGAGGAATTTAGAGATGAAAATTCTGCAGCATAACGACTATGTTTTGGGGTTTTAGAAAACATTGAAGAAAGAGAGGACATGGGTCAAACATTAATAAATGACCAATAAAACAGTAGAGGGACATAATATGAAGGATATATGAACACAGTAATGAAATTTTAAGTACATACCATTTGAAATGAAAAACATGGAAGGAAGACAAAAATAAGATTTCTCTTATGAAAATTCGGCAGCCTAACAGTGTCACATAAATTTCATCCAAAAATGAATTGATGAGATCAAATAGGGTCTCTCATCATATGAACATAAAATATCAGTATTATAGATATATATATCATACCCCAACATAATAAAAATGAACTTTCAAGACTTGACATGGAATTAGAACTTTGAAAAAGGTGAAAGGTGATAGAACCACTTAAACATTTGGCAGCCTAACGGCGACACTTAAAACATCAAAATACTGAATTGAAGAGATCAAATGGGGTATCTCATCAAATGAACATAAAATATCATTATGATAGATATATATATCATACCCCAACATAATAAAAAAGGAACTTGAAATACATGGCATGAAAGTAAATCTTTAAAAAATGAGAAAGGAGAATGAATCCCTTAAAAATTCGGCAGCCTAACAGCGTCACTTAAACTTCAACAAAAAATGAATTGAAAAGATCAAAATAGGGTCTCTAATCATATGAACATAAGGGTTCAGTATGATAGATATAGAGATAATACCCCATCATAATAAAAAGGATCTTGAAAGACTTGACATGAAAATAGATCTTGAAAACGAGAAGGGTGAAAGAATCCCTTAAAAATTCGGCAGCCTAACGGCGCCACTTAAAACATCAAAATACTGAAATGAAGAGACAAAATCTCATAATATGATCATAAAATATCAGTATGATATATATATATATCATACCCCAACATAATAAAAAGGAACTTTAAAGACTTGACAAGAAAATAGAACTTGAAAATTAGAAGGGTGAATGAATCCGTTACAAATATTTCGGCAGCCTAACGGCGCCACTTAAACTTTCATAAAATGAAATGATGAGAGTAAGAGGGGGTCTATAATCATATGAACATAAAAAGGACAGTATAATTAATATAAAAGAACATCCTCCAACATAATAACATGGAGAATAAAAGGAATGACATAATAGATATTACTTGAAAAGAAAGAGAGAGGTCGGATCCCTTACCTTAAAACGTAACTCTTAAAACTCAATGGTTTGGACCCTGAGGGCTTGGAGGCACCTTGGGAGGACTCCTTGGGAGGTAAGGAGACCAGAACTTCGTCGAGAATTATTTTGGAATCCAAAGGATGAGATAATGGCTTGGTATTTATAGGGAAAGTGAGTGGACAAGGCATTAATGGCCAAGGGACACCTCATAAGTGGGTTTCTCAAAACCATGTGCTCTCCCAAGATATTTCCCATGAAGTTAGGCCACATGGGGCCCCCAATACAATAATTCATCATTTTTGGTCGGCCAACTCATAAAATATATCATGACATCATCATGACACAATTATGATGTCATTAAACATACCGAAACCCTAAAACTGTATTTTTACAATTCACTGAAAATTCAACTTTCTCAGAAAAATCCCAAAATTTCACCCTAACCAAATATCAATGCTCTGATTTCAAAAATTAACTCCATTTTATAAAAATAATTTTATAAATATTTTCAATTTTTTTTAAATAAATACACTATTCACCAAAAATTCATTTTTTCCAGAAAAAACCCCAAAATTTACCTTAACATAATATTGATTCTCTGAGTTCAAAAATGAAATCCAATTTATAAAAAAAATTCTAAATATTTTTAATTTAATTTTTAATTAAAAAAAACTATTAAACCGAAAAAACTAATACTCGAATAATAATTTATGAAACCGTTATTTAACCATTTTATTGAATCACATTACTTAATCAAGGTGCCTAGATTATATTAATACTTTATTTAGGTGAGATTACTATTCCGTTTGGTCACATTACTAATCATAAGCATAAAATCACTATTCATAATTTACTATTCATCAAAAATTAAGTTGATCTTATTAGACTCAGAATTTCTTACTGAACATAATAGTAGAAGACCATTTTTTGAAAATCATTGCACATTTTTAATTATTTATGGTTTACATAAAGATTTTTTTAAAATATCCTATCTCTAAAATTCACCAACAACATGCATAATATATTTATCCAGACATTTAAAAAGTCATAAACATCATCATAAGAAGAAATCCCAATTTTTATTTAAACCAAAGGATTACACAAGGAAGTTACAGTCTCCTTACATAGCCCCTTATCACACCAGCATAGGACATAAGTGTAAGGTGTGCTAAGGTGAGAGAATCCGAGGGAGGCTCCGCCAACATCGCACGAGTAGTAATTTCTATCAGTTTGAACTTCTCGCGAAGGTGATCCCGTTCTAGCTTCACATGATGATGTTCAGCTTGGGTTTTGTCCAGAGCAAAGCCCAGCGGTGCTACCTCCTTCCCAAGTTCTGTTAGATGGGCTTTGATCGGTCCAAGACTACAGGGTGAGGCCATCAAATCTTCTTTCTATATTAATTAACCAAGATTACTTGTATTTAGAGACAATAATCAAAATTTTTAGTTTCTAGTGGTCATATTGACCAATGGTCATATGACAGTCAAAATCCAACAGGCTCATTTTAATTATACTTATCTTATCAAATGAAAAAAAAAATTGAGTATAAAAATAAAATAAAATAACACATAAAATTAGGAAACAATATTTATTCATAATTTCGGGTCGTTACAGGTGCCCTCAACTAGCGCCTGACGCTGGCATCGGGTCGAATGAACCAGAGCCGGTGGTGAAGGTATGTGGCTTACCTGCTCCACATCTAGTAAGACCAGGTAGCAGCGCTGACGTGGCAGGGTGGGAGCCTTCGCTGGGAGCCCCTGGAATGGGACTCTGACCAGGCTAGGATAGACGTCACCTACCTCGTCATTGTAAGGCAAGGAGTTGTCAAAGTGTTCTGGGAGGGGCTCCAGAAATAGTTATTTGTTGGTGTGGGGAGGAGCGGCTCCCTATGCGGCCCTCAGGGACTACGTTGGTGATGAGGAGCATATTCCTATAGATCTAGGCGGGCCATATCCTGAGTTAGGATTATGCCCTCCTCCTCGTACCGGCATACAAGGGCATTGATCACCCTTCGTTGGATGACCTTGGATGGGGAGATGGGTTGTTGGAGCCCCATGGTTGTGGGTGTAGAGTCCGTCATGTAAATGACAATAATTCACGGGACTGCCGCATTGGCACTGCCCCTTCCCCTACATCGGTGTTCATGTGGTGATCGTGTTCAAGGTATAATAACTTGATTATGGAGGATCAAGGAGATTAACTTGTTAGTGCTGAAAGAAAAAGGAATCGACGACCAATTCCACAGTGCCATTCCATCTTCAATGACAGGTAAGAGGGATCCACGCTGATAACGTCATAGAACGGGATGCCCAATTGTCTACTTCCCCAACTTCTGTTGAGTTTCATTCAAGGCCTGCTATTTTTCATGCGGGACCCGGTGTAGGATAACCACATCCGGTGACACGCTAATCCATTGATGCCTCAAGTGATACTAATATCTATGTTGAGGAGAAGAGTTTCACGTCGGGTTCAACATTTCTATTTACCACACTTTCGCCATGGCATGCACGTTTGTCTCATTTGGCAGGATGGTGGCGCTGTCTATTTCCCCACATTCCAAATTTCTAAAGGTAGGAAGCATCTTCTCCTTGTTCATGTACGTTTTCTCCTTGATCGATATGGGATGATGGGATGTCACTTCTTCCTTTCTTGGATTCCTCCTCGGAACTCGGCACCTAGTCTGGGTCTCCCTTATAGATTTAAGATGTTGTTCGTGAAACTCTTCCTGGTTCCATATCTTCATTTATACCAGCTAATTACACTAATTTTGTTAGGACATTCCAAGGGGTCCGGTCAGGGCAACAACCTTCATTCTGGGGATTAGTCATGTTGGACATCACTTGAATGTCAGGACACTGGGACACTGGCGCATCTGGGTTTCTTCCCCATATTATAGGTTAGCTCGAGGGAGCGGAAGCCCGAGGTATCCAACATCGAATGATAGGAATTATTTTCCATAGGCATGTTTCAATGGTTTTCCTCAGCTTCCCATGTTTAACACTGGGTACGCCACATGTTTAACGTGCAACAGAGATGGATCAGACTGCTCAAAACACTGATTAGAGTAGATAAGATGGGTTCAACCCTTGGAGGGTACACTAATGTTGGGACCAACATGTGGTTGACTTCCTGGTTACTATTGAGGAGAATGTGGAATGATATTGCATGATTTCACCAGGATGTGGGCGCCCGGATTAGAATCCATATTGATGATGGAGCGGTTCAATGAAGTGGATGGTGAATGTGATGGAACCGTCATGAGGATGATGAGGTTTTTGGGCATGAGCCATGGAGAGGCTTCCTACATATCCCCTTGGTAGGGAATCAAAGTCCATGTGGTTCATCTGGCGACGGCTTACCGCCGATTGGGGTTTTCAACATTATACCACTGGATGGGGTCACAATGGCTTCCTACTAGATAAGAATGTCAACGTTTTCCCACTGAATAGGGTCACAACGCTTTACCATAGATTGAGGACACAACTGCATAACTCTGGATAGGGATTTGAATGACTTATCACTGAATGGGGTCCCAGTAGCTTACCGTTGATTGAGGTCACAACAGCATACCGCCTTATAGGGATGTCAACGACTTATCGCTGAATGGGGTCCCAATGGCTTACCGCTGGATTGGGTTGAACTGACGTGAGTGGGGACCTGGGGCCCAGATAGATGGTGATGCTTGAACCTCATGGAGGCTTCCAACATACCTTGCCTTGGAAAGGATCAACGAACTCGTAGTCTAGGTTTTGGTAACCGACGTGAAGATGGTCGGGATGACCGGTGGATGGTGGGATTGAACCTTAGGGAGGCTTCCTATATACCCTGCCTTGGCAAGGATAAAATACAATGTAGATCAGGGTGTGGGAACTGATGTGAAGGATGGTCAGGACCAATGGTTGTGGGGCTTGAACCTCAGGGAGGTGTCCTATGTACCTTGCCCAGGCAAGGATCAAAAACAACATATTTCCGAATGGGGGTCGGTGAAACGACATGAATAAGGACATGGAGCCCAGATAGATGGTGGGGATTATACTCTAGGATGCCTAGGGTGTTGGTGAACCGATGTGAATGGGGCTAAAATGAACAGTGAGTGGTGGTTTGGAACATCGTGGAGGTTTCCTACGTACCCTACCTTAGAAAGGATCAAAGTCCTTATAGTTCTGGTTATGTGGGTGGGGCTTACACTCTAGGTTACCTAGGGTGTTGGTGAACTGACTTGAATGGGGCTGGAATGACTAATGAGTGGTGGGCTATAACCTCGTGGAGGTTTCCTACATACCATGCCTTAGAAAGGATCAAAGTCCTCATAGTTCTAGTTATGGGGGTGGGGCTTACAGTCTCGGCTGCCCAGGGTGTTGGTGAACCGACGTGAAGGGGGTCGGAACGAACAATGAGTGGTGGGATTGAACCTCATTGAGGTTTCCTACGTACCCTGCATAGGCAAGGATAAAATTCCTTATAGTTCAGGTTATGGGGGGTAGGGCTTACACTCTATGATGCCTAGGGGGTTGGTGAACATATGTGAATGGGGACAGAACGACCATTGGGTGCTGGGCTTGAATATCGTGGACGTTTCCTACGTACACTGCATTGGAAAGGATCAATTTACTTATAGTTCTAGTTATGGGGGTGTGGCTTACACTCTAATATACCTAGGGTGATGGTGAACCGATGTGAATGGGGCTAGAATGACCATTGGGTGGTGGGCTTAAACCTCATGGAGGTTTCCTACTTACCTTACATTGACAAGGATAAAAGTCCTCATAGTTCTGGTTATGGTGGTGGAGCTTACACTCTAGGATTCCCAAGGAGGATGTCATGGTCAGTTCATTCTATAAGCCCACGTGATTCATTCATGGTGTGAGAAACAAGATACAACGAAGACCTGATGATCGCATCGCGGAAGGTGAATCCGTGGAAAGTGGAGTGGTGATTAGACGTGATCCCGACCCCAAAGAGGAAACATTGGATTTTAGCATGGTCAGCAGCCTAAATTGGTTGGGAATTACCCCAGGATGGAGGCATGGTGGTGACAAATCCCAACGGGAGAGGTATTTGGCACCAAAGAAAAGATGGGCTCAGATGCTGCCTCCTACAAGAAAAGCTAGGGGCTTACACCAGGGTGGTTTCCCTTTCCCTATATAGGATGCGTGGGGGGGGGGGGAACAGTCACCATTTAATGTCATGTGCTGAGGATGATAATTCTTTCCAGTTTAACATCCTGTATCTTGGATGAAGGATAGTTCACTCCGCACCCCTATGACTTGCATAACTGGTACCCTCTGCACTTTGGTGAAGGGAATGCACCGGTAATGCCTTGGCCAGGGGGTGACATGGAGCGAACCATATTGGGGTCCATGTTATCATGGCTATGTGAAGAATCATTAGTTGATAGCATGACTATGAGAAGAAGCATGAGGTGAATCAATGCAATGGGAATTTTTTACCAATGGACTTTGAAATTGTTTCATACGAACATAGGAGGTTGCACGGGAGAGGGCATTGTAGAGAAAAGGGGTTTATGAGTAGAGGCCTCATAGAACTCAGGTGCTCCATGAAATTGAAGGGATTTGTGAAGGTGCGGGCTTAGTGAAGTGAAGGTTCCTATCCTAGGCATGTGGAATAGTGGAATACAAGAGGTGCTTCATGAAGTGGAAGGGAATTCGTGAAGCAATTCCCTATGTAGCATGGGTGCCTTGCGAAGCAAGGTCCTATGAAGAAATGTGCTTCGCGAGGCTTAGTGGCTATACCTTAGCATTTGTGTCACATGTGCATGGGGGGCTTCGCGAAGCATAAATGCTCGGTGATGACCCGAGCACCCATGAGGATCTCTCCTTCCTTCACAAAGGCCCGTGGGATTAGCAAAAGGCATCCCTCTCGAAAGAGGGGGTGAAAACAAGGAAAATGGTAGGAACTTCATAGAGAAAAAGTACCTTGAGAAGCTCATGGTTATCAGAGCAGAGAGTGCTTCACAATTTGAGAGATGAGAAGGTGAAAGTTCATATGTTCTATCCTTTGGGCCTGGGCGGGGGGGGGGGGGGGGCAAGTATTTATAGGCAAGAGGCGCTGCAAAATAGAGATCACTCTGGGCGGAGCATCTCGCCTCCCCGCTTCGTGGCATGCTCGTGAACGTCAAATTGGCTCATGTAGCATCCCACCTCCTGGATTCGCAGCGGGCTCGCGAAAGTCAAAGGTGCTTGTGGAGCATCCCGCCTCCTCTCTTCACGGTGGGCTCGTGAATGTCAAAGGGTCTTGCGAAGCATCCCACCTCCTCACTTCACGGTGGGCTCACGAATGTCAAATCGGTTCTCGGAGCATCACGCCTCCTGGCTTCATGGCGGGCTCGCGAATGTCAAATCGGATCATAGAGCATCCGACCTCCTTGATTCGTAGCGGGCTCGGGTCCATGGCGCTCTGTGAAAGGGCTTCACGAGGTAGCTTCAAGGACTTTCTTATTATCCTTCTCCCTTCTGATTTTGGTGCCAACAAAATTCCTATAAGAATTGTGGAAAATGGACCAGGGTGGGTTAGTTTCACTCCATAATCCAATGCATAGCATCTCACAAGATATAATTCTTTAACCAATGTATTAGATGGAAATATAAGTATGATTCAACATGCCACATAATAGAGTGTTCTCAGGCTAAATGCTTATTCAGCATACATGGTATTTCCTGAGATGAAAATATAACCTAATACATTGGAGGGATATAAAATTCATGGATCACACATCACAAAATGACAATCATAATTCTGCATGTCAAATGTGTAAAATAATCCATACATTAGTTATAAGAATGATTAAACCTCAAGTGTGCCACCCCATACACAAGAAGCTACCGATATGTAGCGCGGAATCATATTCTATCAGGGGTGATTATAACCTCAATATAATAAAATATCCATACTAAAATAAACATAAAAGAATATAATTAATATATAATAATCATAGTGAATATGGAACACAAGTCATTGATAAAAATTACTAAGCTCTCGGTGTGGATATAAAACCAATATATATATATGAATACAGATAAATAAATAATGAACGATGTGGAATTATCCAATTTCCATTCATGTAAGCTACTATATGAAATATACACTTCTTAGCTATCATACAAGGTACCCTTTCCCTTTCCAATATCCCTATATATGATGTTTGAATGTCTATAAAAAATCCCATGCAAGGTGTGTGTAATAAAACATGATTGGACTCCACCAATGAGTCTATAACAAAAGTTCACTAGTGTAGCTGGTTTATTCCATGATAATAATAAATCCAGAAAAAATAATAAAAATAATACAACAACATATCGAGTGTTCATGTTAAGACCATGCTGCCAAAAAACCCTATATGTACCTTCTTAATCAACATGACAAAAGGATAAATGAGAAGAAGTCAAAGGTAACAAAAACAAGCTACAAGGATAGTGAAAATTATACTTTAATGTCTCAAAACATTATGTCGAGTCATGCCGCAAGACCAGCATGCCCCATATCTGTCATGGTTTAAGACTCTAGGGAACCATAACCCAAATTGGCCTTAAGGTTGGGCTCCATTCAAATATTCCCCTAAAGTTTCATCCTCAGGTCAAGCCTCTGGGCTATCATGCATCTACACTATTATCAGGTCTATCAAATTTATCTTCATATGACATGTGCTCTCCCCCTCTAAGGGATAATAATATCACAATTTCCAGCACTCTTGAGTACCACGAACTACCTCCAATTTCATGGAAATACACATAAACTATTAGACCATAAAAGTAATCATGGAACATAATCTTCAGAAAGAAACATAAACATAAAAAAATTGTGATCGACATCAATCATGATAACAATATTCTTTAGAAATACTCATGGAATCTAGCATCATAAAAAGGTATCACAAGTTACACACACACCCACATGAAATCGTAATCATCAATGGTCAACAAGTATTTTTCACACAAGAATGATACCACAGAAAAAATTGTATAGAAGAGCATTAAATGGTAAAAAATTTCTACCATAGGGTTGTTGGGGAATAACTCCAAAGATAAGGAATGAATACTGGATCTTGTGGTCCACCAACGTAGAGAAAGATTAAAAATCCAAGATTCTTAATTCAGTTTCTGGTTCATGAAATAAGTTTATAATGAGAATCTGGTAGATTCTACATCAAGATGGTCATATTAGAATCACATAGAATATGGATTCCGTCAATGGATATAATTTTGAGATATGTCAATATACGGGATTATAATTCACCAATTCCATTTTGGATCAAATAACGAATCATGACTTTATCATTGATTCTATAAAATAGCATATAGTCAAGCACACAAACATCGATCCATCCACAATCCATGATCTGAAAATTTGTTCAAGAAGAAGAGAATCTCAAGATAATTGATTAATGATTACTTACCATGAAAAATCTTGTTTTATAAATATTTTAATATTGGGTAATGAGGGGTTATTATACAAACATTGAATCATTAAAAAAACTACCAATGAATATTTAATGGATTATTGTTCTATCATCAATCTTCCCCCAAGAATGGGTTCAGGAAGATGATTTATTAATAGATATCCATAAAAATTTAATTATCAATGGTATATATTTATAAAATCAAGGAAACAATGTCAACATGATATATTCATAACTAATATATTATGAATAGAAGAATTATTCACTGTATCATCATAGAACCCACTGATTCAGGAATGATCCATGAATATATTACTTGGAAGAAGGAGAATTTATAGTATATCTAAGAATATATTTCCATTAAAAAAATAATCAGATCATTCCAACAATGATGAATAATTAGTAGATGAATGGGAGTACCTAAGAATCAAGATGGAATATCTCAAATTCAGAATCAGGAATACAGGTTTATAATTTGGAATCAAAGGGGGTGAAAAACGAGTGGCATTCAAAACCCATGGGCTGCATTTAATTAACCCTCAAAATGGCGGAACAACCTGGATAGTGGGACTAAATGGAAATATAGTGGAACCACTAGATAGTAAGTGGTGTTTTTAGAAACCATAAAACAAATATAAACTCCACTTAAGAGCTGATTGAGTCCACTGTTTGGCCAGTCGAGTCCACTACCTAGTTAGTGGTAGTTTTTTTTCAATGGTTCAACAAGAACTCCTGTCAAACTTTTTATTTAAGAATATTTCCCCCCTTATCATTAAATTATAACCTATTAAACACACTTTTCAAAGAAAATACATCTATGGGCCTATGTATTTTTAAACATTTATATAACATCTATTGAAAAAAACATTGGATGTCTCAATTCGCCCCCTTTAATTAACTATTATCCTCTTGAAGTGAATTCAATGGTTCAACTGAAACAACTAAAACCCAACAGTCATGAAATATGTCTCCTAATACTAATCATCCCACTAGATCCATCCATGATTCTAAATAACTAGGAAAATTTGTACCATTATCCATTTAATCTCCCTCTTTATCTAGTCTACAATCTACAGTGGGTACTTCATGTATAATGTGTTAGGATCTATCTCAACATCCTTAAAGTAAATGACAGTTGTGGGATAAATTATGTACATGTGGAGTTAAGATACATAAAACACATCATGTGTACCTTATTAATGTGAAGTAATATTCCATTGGAACTCCATATTTCTAACATGCATGGACATCTTGATCTTTCTAACATAACATGTGTCTAGATTTTATTTCATCCCCAAACATCAATATCCTAATAGATAAGTCACTCAAAGTAAATTTTTTATCTTAAATAAAAATCTATAATTCTCCTCCCACCTCACCATCTTTGTTAAAAAAAGTGGTGAATGAAAAGATCTCTTGAAAATAACATCATAAGTTTCCAAAAAAACTCATAATAACAATTAATGTATTTAAAGTAAATCAAAGAAAGATGAAAATACCACGTTATACTAATGTCTAGGATGAAATCTTGTAAAATATCACAAAGTATATGGATCATCATCTTTTACTATATTTCTATCTAGGGATGCTATGAGATGCTCAGATTTATCTAATTCCTTAATTATATTAGAAATCCATTTCAAATCATGATATAAAATGTGTTTCTATATTAGAAACAATGATCCAGGGATCTCCATATAAGTGTTTAGTCTAATAGATATTTATATTTCACATCTCATTAGCTGAGTGAGTCTCATGGGATCTATAATAATTGAGAAACATTCATTTGTTAGTCGAAAAGAACCTAGAAATCACTAAAAATATTTAGGGTAATCTGTAACCCCTTCCAAAAGTTCACCATGACATCCTCTCATTTAAACATGGTTATAAGAAGTGGCTTGAGTAGTTCATCAGGACACTGGTGCTCAACCTTTATCCTTTGGTAGTTATGACTTCTAGGGATGAATCCATAAATTCTACTCTTCACCCATAGCCACCATAATTTTAACCTAATGTCTTTGAACGTTCCACTCCATGATATACATCCGATTTAGAGGTATAGAAGTATTTTATCAGATATTACATGATTATAGTGTGTAATAAATCCCTTTTATTTACAAGGATCCCATTTTATTCATCCAACGACCACTAGAGTATCAAATACCTATCAACTAGATATTCTCACATCACAATTCACTCTGAGTCATTCCCTTTTCCAGCACTTTCCCAATCCACTAGAGAATATGTTACCATCAATAGGGAACATTTCATTGATCCCTATTCCTCCTAATCATTCATCCACCAATCTTCCAACAAGCTCATTAAATTAATTTATTCCTATGAAGTACATTCTCCAAGATCCTATGCTACCATCATATTACAACTAAGATAATGTGTATGAATCATAACATTAAATGGTGAATAATCCATCTCAAAGTTAAACATTGGAAAATAATCTACCCAATTCATCCCCCTTAGATTCAGTTCATGTTGTGTGATGATATAGTTGTGTTTAGTGTTGAAAAAAAACTTATCATCAAAGAGATATTATAAACAACACTTCAAATATTGGACCAGAGCTTCTAGCTCCATGTTATGTGAAGGAGAATTTGACTCCTAGGATCACAACTGACACAACCCATAAGTTACAACTCACTCCCCATATATTATTACTAGTCCCAATTTCTCTTAGGAATCAAAGGGTATAGAATAACTAATCCATTGTTTGGTATGTATCAATACACGATCTATAGTCAACCTCCACTTAAGCATAAGAAAATATTTTTGACACTAGTCCAACAATTGGATATTTATTCCCATAAAATTTATAAAATTCATAGGTGATTATAAATGTAATAAGTCCAAAATATAATGCCTCTATTGTCCCTATAGTCCTAGAAATCACCGGATCATGATCATTTTTAGTGAATTTTCCAAGACACCATACTACCACTGTCTGGTTTAATTGATATTTCAGTCTCAAACACAACATGAACCAATAATTTTACCTCATGAATCAAAAATATAAACTCAAATAGGTTTTCATAAATTCCACTTGATTAATGTTTACTCAGGACTCTCTTTTTTTTTTCTTTCTTACTTCTATAGGGTCAGTAAGTAGATGGGGAAGTCTTCGGTGAACTCTAGGACAAATGTGTCAAGGTATAAGGTCCAATATTTTTCAGGTACATCTTTATTTATGTTTGTTGTTAAAAATCATTGATATATCACTACTGGAAAAACGACCTATACCCACGGTTCAAAACCGTGGGTATAGCCCCCAAAACCGTGGGTATAGGCTATACCCACGGTTTTGGGAACCGTGGGCTGGAATGGCGTCGGGATAGGGGTCTTGACCTATACCCACGGTTTGGTAGAACCGTGGGTATAGGTGGTTCACACATGAAACCGCTGCTGTACAGCGTGGCATGGGGTTTTCCCACGGTTTGAAAACCGTGGGAAAAATTTATATTCAAAAAAAGAGCTCAGCAGGTTTTGAACCCGCGCCATGGAGGACAAATACGCGCAGCAACTGACCAGCAGACCAACCAAGCTATTATACTTATCTGTATATAATGATTATTCTATATTAATATATTAATACTGATGCGGTTATTAAAAAAAGGGGACCGCCGGGTTTCGAACACGGGACCGGGAGATACGCGCAGCAACTGACCAGCGGACCAACCGAGCTATTATACTTATCTGTATATAATGATTATTCTATATTAATATATTAATACTGATGCGGTTATTAAAAAAGCGGACCGCCGGGTTTCGAACACGGGATCGGGAGGGAGGGAACACCGTGGCGAACCAACTAAGATAGACCGATTTTGTTAATTTAAATATACAATGTTATACTTATATTAATATTGTTGAAATATTTAAAATTACATCCCGCCGAGTTTCGAACACCGCACTTTCCAGAACTGAAAGACTAACTAAACCAACACACCTAGCGAATTTATGTTCATTAATAGCAGTATATGTGTAATTAAATTATTTACAACATTGTTCTGACGTAAAATTTATTTCGTCCCGCGGAATTTTTTTCCCATTCCCTCCACCCGCAATAACGCGGGAAACCTATACCCACGGTTTTGAAAACCGTGGGTATAGGTCTTTGAAAAAAATACCCCCTATACCCACGGTTTTTAAAAACCGTAGGTATAGGTTTCCAAAGCAATGCCTATACCCACGGTTTTGGAAAAACCGTGGGTATAGGTCTTCACCAAAAAAGCTATACCCACGGTTTGGTCCAAACCGTGGGTATAGGGTACCTATACCCACGGTTTTCCAAAACCGTGGGTATAGGTTCCTATACTATACCTATACCCACGGTTCTGGAAAACCGTAGGTATAGGGGGGACCTATACCCACGGTTTTCTGAAAAACTGTGGGTATAGGCCCAATTTCCAGTAGTGTATGTTTCTTTAGGTTTATGACTTGGTAATAAATATCTTATTTGTGTTTGGTTAGTGTTCTTATGTTGTTTTGAGTGGAAAGAGAAAAGGTAAGGTAAACTAGATATATTAATAATTAATTCCAAAAATGTGTAACAAAATATATTAAATATTCTATGTAAACCCCATGAGCTTCGTACCTGGTATGAATGGCTCTATGAAAACCCCATGATCTTCATTGATTTCTTCAATAATTCTATACAGGCCTTGTGAAACCTATTGAAAGTGTAAATTAATATAGATAGACCATGAATCTTAAACCTCCACCCTGTGATGGATTCATGAAGTTATCTTGTTTTATTGGGTATTATTCATCATGAATATTGGATTTTCAATATACATAGGAAAAAATAGATAAATTATTTGAATCTAAAATTTAAACCTTAGATAGGGCATATCTAGCTGTTTATTTTAAACCCATGACTATCCATCTCATATCACTTATCCTTTTCTCCAAAATATTACACTATAATAAATGACCACAAGGAATCCTAAATGAACCAAAAGTACGACCACATTGGATCATGGTGCTAAAAAAGTAGAGATAAAATGTAGGCCTTTCAGGACTTATTTAAAATCATGATCCTTTAGTTTTTCCTTGGGAAACCCATGTTCTAGATATACATTTCATTCCAAAATTTGATATATTTAATTGAATGATTTTATGGTCTTTATTGAAAGGAATGAAGAAGGAACAAATTACTACCTATAAAATTGAGGGATTATATGTCAACTATACTTTTTAGTTGGGTGGTCTATAAAAAATTTATAATCTCTGTTTTGTTGCATCTAGTATGTGAAATATGTTCGATCATGGTGGGACACCATGTGTTCGATCTAACCAGATGAGAAACCCTATTTTTTTTTAAGAAAACCATCATGGTTAGACTTACCATGGATTTCATTGGGTCCAATGGTTTCGAGACCATGACTTGTAGACACCTAAGAGGTGTAATAACCATTGTGCCTAGGCTGAAATTTGGTATGGTTAAACCAAGAGCCTTTATGATGAATTGTAAATTATTGAGATTTGGATTAGCATAATGAAATTAGCGCAATATTTGATTTTTGAAAATTGGTAACATGGAAGGTTGTGACATTGGTTATTTTTTATAAGTAGAAGAATCTTCCAAATGAGAATAAATGGATTGTAAAATAGTAATAAAAAAATTGGCCAATATAGCTTGTGATAACATGGATGGCTTGATCGATGCATACCATTGGGGATTTTACTTATATTGTAAAATCCACCAATTGATATAGATATTCATGTTTATTCCTTGTATTTGATGTTTGGTTATTGGATTCATAGAATCAGTGATTGATCAGATGGAGGAGAAAATACCCATTCATATGGTTACTTTTTTCCATAGCATGGACATTTGCATTAGGAACATGTTAGCAGATTTTGCAAGGGGATTAAAAATGTGCCTAGTATGATATGAGTACTTTTTCCCATGTCCTGGAGATGTTCTCTAGGAATATATAAGTGGATATAGTTGGTATATTTGAAATGATCCTTGTATGATATGGTTACTTTAGCTCTTGGAAGTGACATGTTCCTTGGGAACATGTATGTGGGTAAAACACAGTCTTGAGTCTAGTATGATATGATTTTCTAGAGACTTGAAATTGGAGATTTATAATCGGTAGGAAAAATATCCAACATTATGGGTGATCATTTATATACCTAATGATCAACCACGTGATAGAGATATATGGCATCATGTCGAAGTGTGTTTGGCTGGACCCAGGTGTCAACCTAAAGTGAAAAGGGTCAGTAGGTTTATTTCATGTTCTATATTAACTTTTAAATTAATACCCTTTTCTCATACTATTTCATACCCTATATAAATTCGGTATGGATAGTTTAGACACCCTAGGTTTTAGCCTACTGAGTTGTACTTACATCATGTTTGGTCCACTTTTTGGTACATAAGATGAGTTCATTGATGATGGTATGTACAAGGAAAAGTGGCCCCATTTTCTTATTGTTTTCTTTCATGATGTGCTTCAGCATGGAGACATGACTACCATCCAGACATGGATTAGGTCTTTTCACGTCATTTATTTATTTTTTGTCTTTTTCTAGTATGAATTATTTGGATGATTTACTTTTCACATTTTTATGATTCATTGCATGTGGATTATTTATATTATTGTATCTCACTACAAAAAAATACATCTTTAACAGCATTGGCCTTTATCAGTGCTTTAAAAAATCCATGATGAAGGGTCCATTTTATTAGTTCTTTTTTAGAGCTGATAAATGTCACCTTTAATCAGGGCACTTTTTTAGCACTGATAATTGGTAACCTTTATTAGTGATTTATTTTTAGAATTGTTAAAGGGTACCCTTTATCATCACTTTATTTTTATCACCCATAAATGGATACTTTATCAGCGTTTTTTAGCACCGAAAAAAAGTTAGAATAAAATGAAATAAGTAAATAAAACATAAAAATGCTTTTATTAAAAAAAATTATTAATTAAATAATTATTGATAAACATGAATAAATTTATTATGATATATATAAATTATAAAAAATAATAAATAGTATATATTACATATATTGATATATTTGAAATTAAAATTAAATAAATAAAATATTGAAAAAAAGTAAATTCAGTAAAATATTATACATTTTATTAATTAAATATTTATTGATAATGTTCATAAATATTATATATTATATATATATATATATGAATGTATATAAATATGATTTATATAATACAAAATATTTATTCATTAAATAAAATAATAATATATTTTTCGAATAATGTTTTATAATTAAAAATTATTATGATGTAAAAATAATGACTAATTGCATCGAGTAATTGACATAGTTGAATGTCGTTTGATTTTTAAATTTAACACAGAAAAAACATATGTGATATTGATTTTACATATATTTAATTAGTTAATTTTTATATACAATGCACACTCAAACATATTTTTTTTTGGAATTTAATCAATTTCTATTATTTATTATATATATTAATATATTTACCATGTTTTATTATTTTGATTATTTATTAATATTAATTTAAATATATATACATTTTTTAATGAATTTATATTTAATTATTCAATCTTATCCAATTT
This sequence comes from Viscum album, assembly GCA_963277665.1. NCBI lineage: Eukaryota > Viridiplantae > Streptophyta > Magnoliopsida > Santalales > Viscaceae > Viscum > Viscum album. The sequence continues at coordinate 2,108,362,592 of OY728119.1, read as the reverse complement.
TTCAAGATTCTTAAAGTGTACTCATTTTTAATTATTCAATTTCAATCATTTTTAATAAGCATGCACATAAGATTAAATATTCATTACTAATGTTAAAATTATAATTATATAAAAATATTTTTAATTAAATATATTTATAAATGTATATTTAATACTTTTATATTTATATATATATATAATTATAAATAAATAAATATTATTTTTTAAAGATAATTTTTATTTTTAAAAATAATAAAATATATATATTTAAATAAATATAAAATTATATAAAATTTATGGAAATGATGAATATATTTATGTTTATATATTTATATATATTTATTAAATATATATATATATATAATTATATAAATATATATAATGATATAAAAAATATATTTTAAAAAATTATTTACATAATTATAAATCAATAATTCTATATTTAAAGAATTATAAAATTATAATAAATATATTTAGATAAATAATATATTTACAGTATATATATTTATATGTATTTATTAAATATATATATAATAATATACATATATTTATTTAAAAAATTATTTATAATTATAGTAATAAACCCTTTATGAGTGCTAAATTAATTTTCACATATAAAGGAATCTTTATGAGTTCTTTTTTTAGTGCTGATAAAGATAGTTTTTTATGAGTGCTAAAAAAAGACTGATAAAATCCATCCTTATCATGAGTTATACTTTAGCACTGATAAAGATATATATTAGCAGTTCTTTTTTAGCGCTGATAAAGATGTCTTTTATTAGTTCTAATTAATATATAACCGATAAATGAGAACTTTATATGTGCTTCTTTTGTAAGCACTGATAAAAGTGTCATGTTCTATTTAAATTATCCATAACCAGTCCTGAAATCATCGGGACATTCGAATGTTTCTGTAGAATCCACCCTCTTTAAGTGCTCTTCTTCAATGAATGGATGCTCAAATCAAGGCTTGAATCATGGCTCGAAAAATTTCAAGGCTCCAATTTATTTCTCAAACGTTTATAGGGTTGAATGAATCCATGACTCAAATGTTTTATAGGTTTTTGATATCTCTACTTTCTCTTGGAATATTCAAATCTTTAATCAAAGGTTTCTTATTTTAGTCTCATCCTCCACCCTCATTGACTGATAATTTAAAGAGTTCTATTTGCTTATTTTTACCATTATTATTTCATTAATTTAACTATATCCCTATAGTCAGTAATGTTTTTTGAGGATGTTATGTTGAAAATAGATAGAGATATCATTCCATGAACTCCCTCAGCCTCACCCCTTGTCAATTATATGCATCCCACCCTACTCAACACCACTAAAAGATGTGATTATTTATTTTTTTGTCTAAAATGTCCATTGGAATTATGGATCATTAATTATGAGACTTGATTCCTCTCTATAACCAAGAATGGAATCATGGATTATTATGTATCAATTGTTTTTAGTAATGTTCATTTAGTTGATGATAATGATATTCATATTATGGGGAAGGGAATTGTAAAAGATGATATTTCATATGAATGTTACATGAACATAGATAGAGTAGGGAACAAACAAATTTTATTGATGAACATAATTTTTTTTGTTAGCTGGATGAAGTCAGATTTGGTTTATGGTTCACAAATGAAAAGTTGAAAATTACACAGGGTTCCATTGTTTTGGATAGAGGTGTAAAATATAGGATTTTTTTTATATATAAACACACACACAATGTTTTTAAATATATACATATATATACATATTATAGATATATATTATACAAATAGATTATTAATATATATATATATTATATCTAAATAAAAATATACATTACACTACACAATTATATATTATACAAATATATTATACCAATATATTATGAAAATAGACTATATAAATATATTATACAATAATATTATAAACATATATATTATACAAATATGTTATACAAATATATTATATAAATTTATATGTATATAATTAAAAAAAATACTATTTTGTTATATATTTATATATATTATTTCTATATGTAAATAAATTTATAGTAAATATTAATCATTTATATATTATAAAAAACGTTTATAAAAATATATGTTATTAAAACCCAAATATATAATATATTACAAATATATATTAAATAAAAATATATATTATACAAATAAAGATATATATTACACCAATAAATAAATATATATATATATATATATATATATATATTATACAATGAAAAAATATATTATACAAATATATTTTAAAATCATAATATAAAAATATATTATAAAAATATATTTCAATAGAGATCATCCAATGTTTGAAATTTGTCATCCAATTTTTCTTATGAATATTTGCGTCACTTCGAAAAGAGTTTTGTAAGAGTGGGTTTTCTTTCATTTAACTTAAAACTTCTATATCTTCCATAATTACTATTATTTATTTCATAATAACTATAATTTTACACTATGTGACCAAAATCACCATATAACCCATAATGGCCATGAAAATGAAATTTTACAATAAATCATACTCTTTATCTACTTGAAAATAATTCTTGTTTTCAACATGTATAGTCATTATTCTTAAATTAATTTTTCAACTAATAATTTTAAGATGTTAAAATCATTTATAGTTATTAGGTATATTTTTTTCCAAAAATTATTTTACCCATCTCTTATAGTTTCAAAATTTAAATAATAATTTTCAGATGTTTTTAAATATTTGATATACAATTAATATTAAATATTATAATTCCTTACGTTGCTACATCATTTGTTCTAAAAAATAGGATGGAGGTTATCAAATTATATATATGTGGGAATAAATGTTAGAAACTATTTTTAGGTATTCTTCATTTTAAGTCTACAGATATTGGTTCCACCCTTATGAATCTTTTATTACAATCCATGTATATAAAATAACATTTTATTTTTTAAAATGTTTGATCAATATATTATTATATCTTCTATTTGATCGAATGATAGTTTATTATTATTGTTTATCATATTTGGGTTTCTTATTAATCCTTAGTTTCCTAAATTATATTTTCATTTACTCAGGTGATTTAATAAAGACTTGATTTATCATTTTAATATAGGTAGAACTCGTCCTATTTTTGGGATCAGATGTATTAAAAGTGATATTTCTCCTATAAAAATAGAATTCATAATGGCCCCAATGATTCATATATCAAAACATGTCCCCACTACGACACCTTTAATCACATACAATATTTATTATGCCCCCCAAATCTCACCTTCAATGGGCCACAATTTAATAACCAGTACCAATGGTGTAATTATCACATAAGAAAGGAATTTCCCCTTTTATAGAACCCAATGTAGTAAAATTTTCATCTTGATTAGCTTCGTCTCCTGAATATTTATGATTGAAATATGATTCCTTGAGAATAATGCCCCATCTATTTTATGTTTCATATACTACTTTGAGCATTATTCATTCCATGTAAGACTACTACTTTGATTATTTCATGAAACATAGGTTCATTTCCATAAGATATAGAGGATGTCTGTAAAAAAAATGCAATGATAAATGTTCAGGGGAAGAGATGATGGTGATGGCTGTTTTGTATAACTTTCACCTTTGAATAGATTTAGAGGATAAAATCTACAATAGTAGAGTAATTATATTCTTAAATTCAATTACCCATTTTTTTCAAAGCATACTAAAACTGTATGAAACAATAAAATTTTGGATTTCCCTTATTAGAATTATATCTAACGTTCACTTTTTATAATAAATATATTATTTGAATTTAATTACTTATTATAAAAAATTAATATTTCTTGAACCCAATAGCAGAGGTATGAATAAAATATGGATATACTCTAATCATTTTACAAAATAGTATAAATATTGAGTTAAAGAGTACATCATGATTTCAATAGATCATGCAAATAACCCTTCTAAAATCATTTTTCCTTATTTATGATGTTGTTATTCAATAAATATTTGTCCAAAATAGTTTTAATAACATTTAATTTTTCAAGGAATATAATAGATCTATAAATGGTGGACAAAAAATAGGGAAAAACTGAACATGCACACCGATTGGGATGATATTATGGTTTATGGATCTTTTGATGTGAATACGAGTATAAATGATTATGGAGATTGCATGGGAGAAATGAAAATGGAAATTGAAGATGACCTTTGTGATTGTCCAAAGTTGTTTGAGATATTAAATAGATGATCTAAGATAACATTATATAGCAGTTATACTAAATACATAACATTTTTAGTTGTAATGAATGTATATAATTTGAAATGTGCTAGTGGATGGAGTGACACCAGCTTTACATGTCACGACCCGCCCTCGGGGTCCGTGCCGTGACTACCCCAAGCCCGCCTTCCATAGGCCAGGGGCTGGCGACTAGCACCAAGGCGTAAATCCCAGTAAAAAGGGAAGGCATTGCCTTTGAAAAGTAAACACACACCACAGAGTAAACAAGCGGAAAGTAAACACTAAGCAAGCAGAGTACAACTGAAAGTGCGGAAAAGTAAATGGGCCAGTATACAAACCCAAACTGAAAGTAAAGTACAACTCAAAAAGGGAAAAACAGCAACTGAAAAGTAAAAGCCGCTACTCCGAGCCCCTTTCGCCATGCCATGATTCTTTTCAACGCGGCGCGACGGCGTCACGTTCTTGTAGATTTTTCCTTGACGTAGCGCGACGGCGCCGCGTAAATTATTTGTACGATCATCCGCGTGGTGCGACGGCACCACGCCACTTGCTTCCACCCGCATGAATAAACATAAACGATGGAGGGGGGTTCGGCCGTGTTCGTGCGGTCCTGCCCCCCTCGCGTTAACAATAACACTTATATAAAATATTTAAATGTCTCACGTAGACATGCGATCCAAGAGCAAGAAAAGAAATAAGGAAACCAAAATGAAATCAACAACCCCTACATCGGGTTTAAGATTCGAAGATTCGTCTACGTTCCGCGGAAGACGACGTCGCGGAGGTCGGGCGTCGCGGTCGTCGTTCGTCAAATCCGTTGACGAAGAGATATGCCCGAGGAGACACGTCGTTGGCGGATCTTCGTTTGCCGACGAAGAAGGTCCGTGGAGGAAGCGGCGTTCCCTCTTGTTGACTCCGAGGACGAAGAAGAGGGGCGTCGTTCTTCGTCGGAGTTTGAGCGTTCTTCGTTCTTCGTCAGAGCTTGAAGATGAAGAGGAGCTCTCAAAATGACAAACAAAGAACTCAAAATAAAAAAGGACTACCTCTTATTTTATTAACACATAACACAAAATAATTTCAAAGTTTGAAATTCAAAAAGACTTAACTCCCATAATTAATTAAGTAACTTAAGTCAACTAATTAGGGGTTAAGTATGTTGAGAGAAAATTGAAAGGTTTAGGGGCTCGTGTGGGCCCCACCACACTTAATCCTCCCAAGGGAGGTTAAGTGGGTGTGGGTCCCACTTCCAACCTCTTTTGATAGGTTTTATCAAGTTAGAAATAAAATTGTTCTACACAATTTTATTTAACTCAAACTAATAACCCCTAAAACTAACTTTCAACCCGCAACAAACGCAACTCCCGAAAAGGTCTCTTTAAGCGAATATCGGCGCTGCGAGTTCATCGGTGCCCTCGGATTTCAATTCCGAGCACCGGATCAAAAGTTAGGAATTCCCGCTCGTTCGTTCACTGAACGTACCCGAGCCAAACTTCGGAAATTAATTCCGGGCACTCCGGGCCTCGGAATCAGGTGCCGTCTGAAACCGCGCTCTTGTAAAATTCTAAAGAAAATTAAGGAAAAAAAATTCCCTTGAATTTTACGGGTCTTTACATTACTCCCACCTCAGGGCTTTACGTCCCCGTAAAGATACAACAAAAACTAGGGAAACAAATGAGGGTACTGAGCACGCATCTGAGCCTCCCGCTCCCATGTGCTCTCCTGGAGATTCCCGTGCTGCCATCTGATGCGCACAAGAGGAATCGATCGCCCACGCAGGACCCGCTCCTGTCGATCCTCTATCTCCACCGGGACCTCCGTAAAAGTCGCCCCATCGTCAACGTCAAGCTCCCCATGATCAATGATGTGCGTCGGGTCGTGCACGTATCTCCTCAGCTGGGATACGTGGAAGACGTCGTGCACCCGGTGCAACTGAGGTGGTAGAGCCAGGCGATAAGCCACCTCGCCAATCCTGCTGAGAATCTGGAAGGGTCCGATGAAGCGCGGAGATAACTTGCCGCCTCGGCCAAATCTCCGAATACCACGTCGAGGTGAGACCCGCAAGAAGACGTGGTCGCCATCCTCGAACTCCAGTGGCCTCCGCCTCCTGTCAGCGTATGACTTCTGCCGGCTCTGAGCTGTCCTCATCCGCTCCTGGATGACCTGGACCTTCTCTGTCGTGGCCTGGACCATCTCCGGTCCCACCAGTACTGACTCTCCGGGGTCTGTCCAGCACAAAGGAGATCTACATGGTCGGCCGTACAACGCCTCGTACGGTGCCATCCCGATGGTGGAGTGGTAGCTGTTGTTGTATGCGAAATCCACCAAGGGTAGGTGGTCCTCCCAGCTACGACCAAAGTCGAGGACACATGCGCGGAGTATGTCCTCGAGAGTCTGAATGGTCCTCTCCGTCTGACCATCCGTCTGAGGGTGAAAAGCTGTGCTAAGACGTAGCTGCGTCCCGAACGCTTCCTGCAACCCCTTCCAAAGCCGGGAAGTAAAGCGGGCATCTCGATCGGAGACGATAGATGATGGCATGCCGTGGAGCCGCACAATCTCCTGAACGTAGAGACGTCCCAAGCTCTCCACCGAGCCCTGCTCTCTGATGGGTAAGAAGTGTGCCGACTTGGTGAGTCGGTCAACAATCACCCAGATGGAGTCGTGACCTCTGGAAGTGCGTGGAAGTCCAGTCACGAAGTCCATAGATATGCCGTCCCACTTCCACTCCGGAACCTCCAAGGGTTGTACCAATCCTGCTGGTACCTGATGCTCAGCCTTCACCTGCTGGCAGGTGAGGCATCGAGAAACGAACTCTGCTACTACCTTCTTCATGCCCGGCCACCAATGCTGTCGTCTGAGGTCCTGGTACATCTTCGCCACTCCAGGATGTACCGCCAAAGGAGATGTGTGAAACTCTCTCAGCACTTCCTCTTGCAAAGCTACTGGTACCATGGTACGTCCTCTGAAAAGGATGTCGTGCTCTGCTCCAAGGGAGAAACCATCAGGTGCCTGTCCCGAGGATATCTGTGCACGCCGTGTCTCACAGTCAGCGTCCCCATGCTGTGCCTCCCTGACTCGCTGCAGTAGTGGAGGAGTGACTGTGAGAGACTGAAGAAAGGCTGCTCCATCTCTATCCACGAAGGATATCTGCAAAGAGGCTAGCTGCTCCGTCGCCTCCTCGAGTAGCTGAATGCCCGTCCTCCTGCTGAGGGAATCGGCTACTACGTTCCCCTTTCCAGGTGTATAGACTATCTCAAAGTCATAGTCCTGGAGGAACTCGAGCCATCGTCGCTGTCTCAGGTTCAGGTCCTTCTGCGAGAAGATATACCTGAGACTCTGATGATCGGAAAAGACTATAAAGCGCTCGCCCATCAGATAGTGTCGCCATGTCTTCAGAGCGAAGACCACTGCTGCTAACTCCAGGTCATGGGTAGCGTAGTTCTGTTCATGCGGCCTCAACTGACGTGATCCATAGGCGATCACGGTCCGCTCCTGCATCAGAACACATCCGAGTCCGGTCCCTGATGCATCGCAGTAGACTACGTACCCTACTCCCTCCTCAGGCAACCTCAAGATAGGTGCGCTAGTCAATCTCTGTCTCAGCTCCTGGAAGCTCTGCTGACATCTGTCTGACCACACGAAGGGTTTCCCCTTCTTTGTCAAAGCTGTGAGTGATGCCGCAACTCTGGAGAAGTTCGGCACAAATCTCCGATAGTATCCAGCTAGTCCCAAGAAACTCCGAACCTCAGTCACGCTCCTGGGTGGCTCCCATGCTAACACAGCCTCAATCTTCGCGGGATCCACTGCAACTCCCGCCTCAGAGATAACGTGTCCCAAAAAGTGGACCTCACGTATCCAGAACTGGCACTTCGAGAGCTTACCATAAAGCTGGTGCTCTCGGAGTGTGTCAAGAACAACTCGCAAGTGATAGGCGTGCTCCTCCTCTGTCGTAGAGTAAATCAGAATGTCGTCGATGAAGACCACGACAAACCGATCGAGGTATGGCTGAAAGATCCTGTTCATGAGAGCCATGAACACTGCTGGAGCATTGGTTACACCGAAAGGCATAACCAAGAACTCATAGTGGCCATACCGACATCTGGAGGCCGTCTTCTGCACATCCTCGTCTCTGACTCTGAGCTGATGATAGCCTGACCTGAGGTCAATCTTCGAGAACCACCGTGATCCCTTGAGCTGATCAAAGAGGTCATCAATCCTCGGTAGCGGATACTTGTTCCTCACTGTCACCTGGTTCAGGCGACGATAGTCAACACAAAGTCGCAAGCTCCCGTCCGCCTTCTTGGCGAACAATATCGGGGAAGCCCAGGGTGAAACACTGGGTCGGATGAACCCCTTGCCCTGCAAGTCCTCCAACTGTACCCGTAGCTCTCAAAGCTCGGCGGGGGCCATCCGATATGCTGGAGTGGATATCGGGGCTGTCCCGGGGTACAAGTCAATATAAAAGTCTACCTCTCTGCGAGGAGGTAGCCCTGGAACGTCGTCGGGAAAAACGTCCGCAAACTGATCCACCACTACAGGAAAACCAGGACTCCGCACGTCAACTGCTCCAAGGATAAGGCTAGCCAACTGATGAGTGATGGGCTGTCCTCTCCTCCGCGGAAGTCCATCCTGTGCTGCTAAGGCTCCCTTCTCGCCGGTGAAGGTGAACCTGCTCCCGTCGGTGCGTACACAACGCACCTTGCGCCTAAAACAGTCAATTTGTGCATGGACCGTAGACAGCCAATCCATGCCCAAGATGACGTCGTAAGGCCTCGACGCTGCTACAAGAAGATCCCAGCCGAAGCTCTCGCCTCCTAGAGTAAGCTCACACTGCCGGCACCAGTGCGTAATCATCGAGTCTGCTCCCGTAGGAGTCTCTAGCCGTAAGGATCGAGCCAACGGCTCTGTCGGAATCTCCGAGCTCCGAACAAGGGCAGCGGCTATGAAAGAATGACTCGCTCCTGTGTCTATAAGAACTGCAGTAAGGGTGGAATAGACACAGATAGTACCTCGAATCATCTCGGGTGCGCCGTGGTCGTAGGCCTCTGCTGCCTGGAGCTGTGCCTGTCGCTGCCCGCCAGCTCCCTGTGGTCGGGGTGGACCTCCTGGTGGTGGTGGTGGTAGAGCCTCAAAGCGTCGGCCACCACCAGCTGCTCGTCCAGCTCCTCTGCCTCTTCCGCCTCCTCCCTGCGGACCGCCACGGTCGACCCTCTGCCTCTGCCTCGGTGGTCCATCAACTGACTGCTGCTCCTCGGCACGACGGGTCGGGCAGTCGCGAGCCATGTGGCCCTGCCCGCTGCACGAGTAGCACTGTCTGCCTCTCGTAAGACTGGCTCCGCGCTGTGTGCCCCGCACTGCTGAGCCAGTGCCCTGAGATCGTCTGCCCGAAGGTCTGGTCTGTCTGGACCCCTGAGTCATCCATCGACTACCTGCTGCAGATGACTCTGCCACGTGCCGCCCTGCGGTGGGTCTCTGTGCTGGTGTAGACTCAGCAAGGAAGCTCTCGATCAGAAGAGCCCGCTCCAGTACACCTGTCTGAGTCGGTATGCTGAGGGAGATCAGCGATGCCCTGATCTCGTGTCTCAAACCCTGCTCGAAGGTCCGGGCCCGGAAGAATGGGTCCCGTACCATGTCGGTCGAGTAGCGCGAGAGATCGGTAAATCTCGCCGAGTACTGAGCGACCGTCATGCTGCCCTGCCGCAGCTTTAGAAGCTCCTGGATATGCACCGCACGAAGGGTGGCTGGGACGAACTCCGAGCGGAAGAGGCTCTCAAAGTCCGTCCAAAGAAGAGATGCCTCATCGTGCACCTGGAGCATCAAGCTCCACCATCGTCCTGCTGCTGCGTGTAGTAGGCTCGCAGCGAGGATCACCATGAGGTCTGCTGGTGTCCTCACTAGCCTAAACACTCGAACTACTGCCTCCAGCCAGTCCTCTGCTGCCTAGGGATCCGTCTCCCCGCGAAACCTGGGCGGTCGCTGGCGCTGAAACTCATGCAGTGCGCTGAGGCGACGTTCATCGTCAGCGACTGCTGCTGGAAGCATCGGGGACTCGGCGGGTAAAGCTACCGCCGGTGCCACTACTGGAAAAGGGCCCTGCACCGAGGCCTCGTCGCTCGGTGGGCTGTCGTCTCGCTCGACTCTCGGAACCCTAGCTGGCTGCCGTCATGGGGCCATCCTGAAAAGGAAACAGGTGCGCCACGGTCAGAACAGTATACCTGGTGAGCTGATATAAGTAATCACAAAGAAAACTTTGAAACACACACGCAATCAATGTTTTCGTGCATTAAGTCGGAAATCAGAAGTCAGGGTCCTGGTGTACGGATACGTCGGCCGCCGCACCAACACTGGACTCCCTGGACTGATAACCACACTCAATACGCTAAACATTATTGCTACACATAGAAAAGATCAGAGTTCGCGGTAGAACCGAACTCCTCTGATACCAATTTGTCACGACCCGCCCTCGGGGTCCGTGCCGTGACTACCCCAAGCCCGCCTTCCATAGGCCAGGGGCTGGCGACTAGCACCAAGGCGTAAATCCCAGTAAAAAGGGAAGGCATTGCCTTTGAAAAGTAAACACACACCACAGAGTAAACAAGCGGAAAGTAAACACTAAGCAAGCAGAGTACAACTGAAAGTGCGGAAAAGTAAATGGGCCAGTATACAAACCCAAACTGAAAGTAAAGTACAACTCAAAAAGGGAAAAACAACAACTGAAAAGTAAAAGCCGCTACTCCGAGCTGTCCACTGGAAATCCCACCTGAAAGGTGGGTACAGATAGCTCCTCTGCTCCACGGGTCCCGTCGTCCGCTCCGTGCACGTCCCGCCCAGTGGTCCACCTCCGGGTACCGTCCCGCTCTACAAACCTCAGCTAAGGTCAACGCTGTCCGTCGTCTACAACCAACACAACGTAGTGCGGGCGAAGCCCGTGCAGGGGTGAGTATAAGCTACTCAGTAGGGACCCCGAGACCCCTGAAGGTCTCTCAAATCCACAAAGGATAAACTACGAAGAAAAGTACAATCACGAAGTAACAACCGACACTGCTTAGGTATATGCCCATACATATACCTAAGTCATCAATTAAAAATACGCTCCAACCTCCGAGCCCAAGTACAACTCAGTCCACGCAGGAAAGTATACGTATTCCACATAGGAAAGCAAAACATAATCCACACAGGATTGCACAACACAATCCACACAGGAAAACAACAGGATTCAGCTCACACAGGTATACTTATTCAAGGACGATAAAGATGATCACTGACCCATCTAAGTCGTTGGACCCACGAAGGATCGATAGGTAACTAACCCCCGCAGAAGACCCACACAGGATCGGGCTCACACAGAACCTGTAGGCGCTGGCTCACACAGAACCGCTGAGCGCAAGGACCCACACAGGATCGGGCCCACACAGGACCTGTAGCACTGATCCACGTAGGATCGCTGAGTGCTGTAGTCGTCGTCGTCGAATCCACACAGGATCTCTGTACTGTCGTCGTCGCTGTCACAGTAGCAGTCGTAGCAGTAGTAGCAGTCGCAGCCAGTACTAGGGTTCCCGCACACAGCAAACTCGTACGGAGGGTCCGCTCCACGAGCCGAGAGGCTGATACATCAACTGTCACGAAGACCGAAGTTGATGTATCCAAAAGTTCCGTATCGTCAACAGGAACTCAACGTAACAGACGGCGCGTCGATCGGACGCCCGGTCTGAGAGTTATTGGCATTTTCGTCTCCGGGGCCCGGTTGGTTTTTAAGGCAAAACCAACCCGACCGTACTCCACCTGCGTCCAAACCTCGGGCGGAGTATGCCAAAAGATCCGTCTCACTAATAGGAACACAACGCGACTGACGGCGCGTCAATCGGACGTCCGTAGCTCAAGATATGAGCGTTTCCGCTCCGAAGGCCCGGTTGGTTTCGTGAACGAACCAACCCGGCCGAACTCAAAGTAAACCGAAACCTTGAGTGCGATATACCGAAACGACCGTCTCGATCCAAGGATCGCGTTGCCGCAGACGGTTCGTCATTCGGAGGTCCGAGGCTCAAGTTATGAGCCAAAAACCAAAACTGGTTTGAAACGGGGGGGTCCGGGTCCGGGCCGACCCGGCCCGACCCCCCCCCCCCCTGGGGCGGCGCGGCGGGCGGCGGCGGCGGCGACGGTGGCGCGGCGGCGCCTGGCGCCGCACGTGGGGCTGCGCACGCGGGGGCTAAGCCCCGCGGTTCTTCAAAGTGGCGCGGCATTTGTGCCGCGCCGGTTCTTTTAAAACCGCCCCCCTCACGTGGGGGGGCCTGCTGGCGCCGAACCAAGGGGGCGGCTGCCCCCTTCCCTCAAGAACCGCCCCCCTCATTAAGAGGGGGGTTTTGTTGAACCGGCCGGGGGATTTATTCCCCCGGTTTTATGTCATCCGGCCGGCCAGCTGGCCGGCCGGTTTTTACCAACGGGACCGGAAATTCCGGTCCCGCCTTCGACTTCCGACGCCGGCGGCCCGGCCGCTGGTCTCCTCTTCCGCCGCGGCCCGGAACCGGCCGCGGTCTTCTCGTCCCGCCGCGGCCCGGAACCGGCCGCGGTCTTCTCGTCCCGCCGCGGCCCGGAACCGGCCGCGGTGTTCGTCGTCCGGCGCGGTGCGACGGCACCGCGCCCCTTTCGCCATGCCATGATTCTTTTCAACGCGGCGCGACGGCGTCGCGTTCTTGAAGATTTTTCCTTGACGTAGCGCGACGGCGCCGCGTAAATTATTTGTACGATCATCAGCGTGGTGCGACGGCACCACGCCACTTGCTTCCACTCGCATGAATAAACATAAACGATGGAGGGGGGTTCGGCCGTGTTCGTGCGGTCCGGCCCCCCTCGCGTTAACAATAACACTTATATAAAATATTTAAATGTCTCACGTAGACATGCGATCCAAGAGCAAGAAAAGAAATAAGGAAACCAAAATGAAATCAACAACCCCTACATCGGGTTTAAGATTCGAAGATTCGTCTACGTTCCGCGGAAGACGGCGTCGCGGAGGTCGGGCGTCGCGGTCGTCGTTCGTCAAATCCGTTGACGAAGAGATATGCCCGAGGAGACACGTCGTTGGCGGATCTTCGTTTGCCGACGAAGAAGGTCCGTGGAGGAAGCGGCGTTCCCTCTTGTTGACTCCGAGGACGAAGAAGAGGGGCGTCGTTCTTCGTCGGAGTTTGAGCGTTCTTCGTTCTTCGTCAGAGCTTGAAGATGAAGAGGAGCTCTCAAAATGACAAACAAAGAACTCAAAATAAAAAAGGACTACCTCTTATTTTATTAACACATAACACAAAAGAATTTCAAAGTTTGAAATTCAAAAAGACTTAACTCCCATAATTAATTAAGTAACTTAAGTCAATTAATTAGGGGTTAAGTATGTTGAGAGAAAATTGAAAGGTTTAGGGGCTCGTGTGGGCCCCACCACACTTAATCCTCCCAAGGGAGGTTAAGTGGGTGTGGGTCCCACTCCCAACCTCTTTTGATAGGTTTTATCAAGTTAGAAATAAAATTGTTCTACACAATTTTATTTAACTCAAACTAATAACCCCTAAAACTAACTTTCAACCCGCAACAAACGCAACTCCCGAAAAGGTCTCTTTAAGCGAATATCGGCGCTGCGAGTTCATCGGTGCCCTTGGATTTCAATTCCGAGCACCGGATCAAAAGTTAGGAATTCCCGCTCGTTCGTTCGCTGAACGTACCCGAGCCAAACTTCGGAAATTAATTCCGGGCACTCCGGGCCTCGGAATCAGGTGCCGTCTGAAACCGCGCTCTTGAAAAATTCTAAAGAAAATTAAGGAAAAAAAATTTCCCTTGAATTTTACGGGTCTTTACATTACTCCCACCTCAGGGCTTTACGTCCCCGTAAAGATACAACAAAAACTAGGGAAACAAATGAGGGTACTGAGCACGCATCTGAGCCTCCCGCTCCCATGTGCTCTCCTGGAGATTCCCGTGCTGCCATCTGATGCGCACAAGAGGAATCGATCGCCCACGCAGGACCCGCTCCTGTCGATCCTCTATCTCCACCGGGACCTCCGTAAAAGTCGCCCCATCGTCAACGTCAAGCTCCCCATGATCAATGATGTGCGTCGGGTCGTGCACGTATCTCCTCAGCTGGGATACGTGGAAGACGTCGTGCACCCGGTGCAACTGAGGTGGTAGAGCCAGGCGATAAGCCACCTCGCCAATCCTGCTGAGAATCTGGAAGGGTCCGATGAAGCGCGGATATAACTTGCCGCCTCGGCCAAATCTCCGAATACCACGTCGAGGTGAGACCCGCAAGAAGACGTGGTCGCCATCCTCGAACTCCAGTGGCCTCCGCCTCCTGTCAGCGTATGACTTCTGCCGGCTCTGAGCTGTCCTCATCCGCTCCTGGATGACCTGGACCTTCTCTGTCGTGGCCTGGACCATCTCCGGTCCCACCAGTACTGACTCTCCGGGGTCTGTCCAGCACAAAGGAGATCTACATGGTCGGCCGTACAACGCCTCGTACGGTGCCATCCCGATGGTGGAGTGGTAGCTGTTGTTGTATGCGAAATCCACCAAGGGTAGGTGGTCCTCCCAGCTACGACCAAAGTCGAGGACACATGCGCGGAGTATGTCCTCGAGAGTCTGAATGGTCCTCTCCGTCTGACCATCCGTCTGAGGGTGAAAAGCTGTGCTAAGACGTAGCTGTGTCCCGAACGCTTCCTGCAACCCCTTCCAAAGCCGGGAAGTAAAGCGGGCATCTCGATCGGAGACGATAGATGATGGCATGCCGTGGAGCCGCACAATCTCCTGAACGTAGAGACGTCCCAAGCTCTCCACCGAGCCCTGCTCTCTGATGGGTAAGAAGTGTGCCGACTTGGTGAGTCGGTCAACAATCACCCAGATGGAGTCGTGACCTCTGGAAGTGCGTGGAAGTCCAGTCACGAAGTCCATAGATATGCCGTCCCACTTCCACTCCGGAACCTCCAAGGGTTGTACCAATCCTGCTGGTACCTGATGCTCAGCCTTCACCTGCTGGCAGGTGAGGCATCGAGAAACGAACTCTGCTACTACCTTCTTCATGCCCGGCCACCAATGCTGTCGTCTGAGGTCCTGGTACATCTTCGCCACTCCAGGATGTACCGCCAAAGGAGATGTGTGAAACTCTCTCAGCACTTCCTCTTGCAAAGCTACTGGTACCATGGTACGTCCTCTGAAAAGGATGTCGTGCTCTGCTCCAAGGGAGAAACCATCAGGTGCCTGTCCCGAGGATATCTGTGCACGCCGTGTCTCACAGTCAGCGTCCCCATGCTGTGCCTCCCTGACTCGCTGCAGTAGTGGAGGAGTGACTGTGAGAGACTGAAGAAAGGCTGCTCCATCTCTATCCACGAAGGATATCTGCAAAGAGGCTAGCTGCTCCGTCGCCTCCTCGAGTAGCTGAATGCCCGTCCTCCTGCTGAGGGAATCGGCTACTACGTTCCCCTTTCCAGGTGTATAGACTATCTCAAAGTCATAGTCCTGGAGGAACTCGAGCCATCGTCGCTGTCTCAGGTTCAGGTCCTTCTGCGAGAAGATATACCTGAGACTCTGATGATCGGAAAAGACTATAAAGCGCTCGCCCATCAGATAGTGTCGCCATGTCTTCAGAGCGAAGACCACTGCTGCTAACTCCAGGTCATGGGTAGCGTAGTTCTGTTCATGCGGCCTCAACTGACGTGATCCATAGGCGATCACGGTCCGCTCCTGCATCAGAACACATCCGAGTCCGGTCCCTGATGCATCGCAGTAGACTACGTACCCTACTCCCTCCTCAGGCAACCTCAAGATAGGTGCGCTAGTCAATCTCTGTCTCAGCTCCTGGAAGCTCTGCTGACATCTGTCTGACCACACGAAGGGTTTCCCCTTCTTTGTCAAAGCTGTGAGTGATGCCGCAACTCTGGAGAAGTTCGGCACAAATCTCCGATAGTATCCAGCTAGTCCCAAGAAACTCCGAACCTCAGTCACGCTCCTGGGTGGCTCCCATGCTAACACAGCCTCAATCTTCGCGGGATCCACTGCAACTCCCGCCTCAGAGATAACGTGTCCCAAAAAGTGGACCTCACGTATCCAGAACTGGCACTTCGAGAGCTTACCATAAAGCTGGTGCTCTCGGAGTGTGTCAAGAACAACTCGCAAGTGATAGGCGTGCTCCTCCTCTGTCGTAGAGTAAATCAGAATGTCGTCGATGAAGACCACGA
This sequence comes from Viscum album, assembly GCA_963277665.1. NCBI lineage: Eukaryota > Viridiplantae > Streptophyta > Magnoliopsida > Santalales > Viscaceae > Viscum > Viscum album. Next base: position 2,108,346,212 of record OY728119.1, on the reverse strand, counting down.
CAAACCGATCGAGGTATGGCTGAAAGATCCTGTTCATGAGAGCCATGAACACTGCTGGAGCATTGGTTACACCGAAAGGCATAACCAAGAACTCATAGTGGCCATACCGACATCTGGAGGCCGTCTTCTGCACATCCTCGTCTCTGACTCTGAGCTGATGATAGCCTGACCTGAGGTCAATCTTCGAGAACCACCGTGCTCCCTTGAGCTGATCAAAGAGGTCATCAATCCTCGGTAGCGGATACTTGTTCCTCACTGTCACCTGGTTCAGGCGACGATAGTCAACACAAAGTCGCAAGCTCCCGTCCGCCTTCTTGGCGAACAATATCGGGGAAGCCCAGGGTGAAACACTGGGTCGGATGAACCCCTTGCCCTGCAAGTCCTCCAACTGTACCCGTAGCTCTCAAAGCTCGGCGGGGGCCATCCGATATGCTGGAGTGGATATCGGGGCTGTCCCGGGGTACAAGTCAATATAAAAGTCTACCTCTCTGCGAGGAGGTAGCCCTGGAACGTCGTCGGGAAAAACGTCCGCAAACTGATCCACCACTACAGGAAAACCAGGACTCCGCACGTCAACTGCTCCAAGGATAAGGCTAGCCAACTGATGAGTGATGGGCTGTCCTCTCCTCCGCGGAAGTCCATCCTGTGCTGCTAAGGCTCCCTTCTCGCCGGTGAAGGTGAACCTGCTCCCGTCGGTGCGTACACAACGCACCTTGCGCCTAAAACAGTCAATTTGTGCATGGACCGTAGACAGCCAATCCATGCCCAAGATGACGTCGTAAGGCCTCGACGCTGCTACAAGAAGATCCCAGCCGAAGCTCTCGCCTCCTAGAGTAAGCTCACACTGCCGGCACCAGTGCGTAATCATCGAGTCTGCTCCCGTAGGAGTCTCTAGCCGTAAGGATCGAGCCAACGGCTCTGTCGGAATCTCCGAGCTCCGAACAAGGGCAGCGGCTATGAAAGAATGACTCGCTCCTGTGTCTATAAGAACTGCAGTAAGGGTGGAATAGACACAGATAGTACCTCGAATCATCTCGGGTGCGCCGTGGTCGTAGGCCTCTGCTGCCTGGAGCTGTGCCTGTCGCTGCCCGCCAGCTCCCTGTGGTCGGGGTGGACCTCCTGGTGGTGGTGGTGGTAGAGCCTCAAAGCGTCGGCCACCACCAGCTGCTCGTCCAGCTCCTCTGCCTCGTCCGCCTCCTCCCTGCGGACCGCCACGGTCGACCCTCTGCCTCTGCCTCGGTGGTCCATCAACTGACTGCTGCTCCTCGGCACGACGGGTCGGGCAGTCGCGAGCCATGTGGCCCTGCCCGCTGCACGAGTAGCACTGTCTGCCTCTCGTAAGACTGGCTCCGCGCTGTGTGCCCCGCACTGCTGAGCCAGTGCCCTGAGATCGTCTGCCCGAAGGTCTGGTCTGTCTGGACCCCCGAGTCATCCGTCGACTACCTGCTGCAGATGACTCTGCCACGTGCCGCCCTGCGGTGGGTCTCTGTGCTGGTGTAGACTCAGCAAGGAAGCTCTCGATCAGAAGAGCCCGCTCCAGTACACCTGTCTGAGTCGGTATGCTGAGGGAGATCAGCGATGCCCTGATCTCGTGTCTCAAACCCTGCTCGAAGGTCCGGGCCCGGAAGAATGGGTCCCGTACCATGTCGGTCGAGTAGCGCGAGAGATCGGTAAATCTCGCCGAGTACTGAGCGACCGTCATGCTGCCCTGCCGCAGCTTTAGAAGCTCCTGGATATGCACCGCACGAAGGGTGGCTGGGAAGAACTCCGAGCGGAAGAGGCTCTCAAAGTCCGTCCAAAGAAGAGATGCCTCATCGTGCACCTGGAGCATCAAGCTCCACCATCGTCCTGCTGCTGCGTGTAGTAGGCTCGCAGCGAGGATCACCATGAGGTCTGCTGGTGTCCTCACTAGCCTAAACACTCGAACTACTGCCTCCAGCCAGTCCTCTGCTGCCTAGGGATCCGTCTCCCCGCGAAACCTGGGCGGTCGCTGGCGCTGAAACTCATGCAGTGCGCTGAGGCGACGTTCATCGTCAGCGACTGCTGCTGGAAGCATCGGGGACTCGGCGGGTAAAGCTACCGCCGGTGCCACTACTGGAAAAGGGCCCTGCACCGAGGCCTCGTCGCTCGGTGGGCTGTCGTCTCGCTCGACTCTCGGAACCCTAGCTGGCTGCCGTCATGGGGCCATCCTGAAAAGGAAACAGGTGCGCCACGGTCAGAACAGTATACCTGGTGAGCTGATATAAGTAATCACAAAGAAAACTTTGAAACACACACGCAATCAATGTTTTCGTGCATTAAGTCGGAAATCAGAAGTCAGGGTCCTGGTGTACGGATACGTCGGCCGCCGCACCAACACTGGACTCCCTGGACTGATAACCACACTCAATACGCTAAACATTATTGCTACACATAGAAAAGATCAGAGTTCGCGGTAGAACCGAACTCCTCTGATACCAATTTGTCACGACCCGCCCTCGGGGTCCGTGCCGTGACTACCCCAAGCCCGCCTTCCATAGGCCAGGGGCTGGCGACTAGCACCAAGGCGTAAATCCCAGTAAAAAGGGAAGGCATTGCCTTTGAAAAGTAAACACACACCACAGAGTAAACAAGCGGAAAGTAAACACTAAGCAAGCAGAGTACAACTGAAAGTGCGGAAAAGTAAATGGGCCAGTATACAAACCCAAACTGAAAGTAAAGTACAACTCAAAAAGGGAAAAACAACAACTGAAAAGTAAAAGCCGCTACTCCGAGCTGTCCACTGGAAATCCCACCTGAAAGGTGGGTACAGATAGCTCCTCTGCTCCACGGGTCCCGTCGTCCGCTCCGTGCACGTCCCGCCCAGTGGTCCACCTCCGGGTACCGTCCCGCTCTACAAACCTCAGCTAAGGTCAACGCTGTCCGTCGTCTACAACCAACACAACGTAGTGCGGGCGAAGCCCGTGCAGGGGTGAGTATAAGCTACTCAGTAGGGACCCCGAGACCCCTGAAGGTCTCTCAAATCCACAAAGGATAAACTACGAAGAAAAGTACAATCACGAAGTAACAACCGACACTGCTTAGGTATATTCCCATACATATACCTAAGTCATCAATTAAAAATACGCTCCAACCTCCGAGCCCAAGTACAACTCAGTCCACGCAGGAAAGTATACGTATTCCACATAGGAAAGCAAAACATAATCCACACAGGATTGCACAACACAATCCACACAGGAAAACAACAGGATTCAGCTCACACAGGTATACTTATTCAAGGACGATAAAGATGATCACTGACCCATCTAAGTTGTTGGACCCACGAAGGATCGATAGGTAACTAAGCCCCGCAGAAGACCCACACAGGATCGGGCTCACACAGAACCTGTAGGCGCTGGCTCACACAGAACCGCTGAGCGCAAGGACCCACACAGGATCGGGCCCACACAGGACCTGTAGCACTGATCCACGTAGGATCGCTGAGTGCTGTAGTCGTCGTCGTCGAATCCACACAGGATCTCTGTACTGTCGTCGTCGCTGTCACAGTAGCAGTCGTAGCAGTAGTAGCAGTCGCAGCCAGTACTAGGGTTCCCGCACACAGCAAACTCGTACGGAGGGTCCGCTCCACGAGCCGAGAGGCTGATACATCAACTGTCACGAAGACCGAAGTTGATGTATCCAAAAGTTCCGTATCGTCAACAGGAACTCAACGTAACAGACGGCGCGTCGATCGGACGCCCGGTCTGAGAGTTATTGGCATTTTCGTCTCCGGGGCCCGGTTGGTTTTTAAGGCAAAACCAACCCGACCGTACTCCACCTGCGTCCAAACCTCGGGCGGAGTATGCCAAAAGATCCGTCTCACTAAGAGGAACACAACGCGACTGACGGCGCGTCAATCGGACGTCCGTAGCTCAAGATATGAGCGTTTCCGCTCCGAAGGCCCGGTTGGTTTCGTGAACGAACCAACCCGGCCGAACTCAAAGTAAACCGAAACCTTGAGTGCGATATACCGAAACGACCGTCTCGATCCAAGGATCGCGTTGCCGCAGACGGTTCGTCATTCGGAGGTCCGAGGCTCATGTTATGAGCCAAAAACCAAAACTGGTTTGAAACGGGGGGGTCCGGGTCCGGGCCGACCCGGCCCGACCCCCCCCCCCCCCTGGGGCGGCGCGGCGGCCGGCGGCGGCGGCGACGGTGGCGCGGCGGTGCCTGGCGCCGCACGTGGGGCTGCGCACGCGGGGGCTAAGCCCCGCGGTTCTTCAAAGTGGCGCGGCCTTTGTGCCGCGCCAGTTCTTTTAAAACCGCCCCCCTCACGTGGGGGGGCCTGCTGGCGCCGAACCAAGGGGGCGGCTGCCCCCTTCCCTCAAGAACCGCCCCCCTCATTAAGAGGGGGGTTTTGTTGAACCGGCCGGGGGATTTATTCCCCCGGTTTTATGTCATCCGGCCGGCCAGCTGGCCGGCCGGTTTTTACCAACGGGACCGGAAATTCCGGTCCCGCCTTCGACTTCCGACGCCGGCGGCCCGGCCGCCGGTCTCCTCTTCCGCCGCGGCCCGGAACCGGCCGCGGTCTTCTCGTCCCGCCGCGACCCGGAACCGGCCGCGGTCTTCTCGTCCCGCCGCGGCCCGGAACCGGCCGCGGTGTTCGTCGTCCGGCGCGGTGCGACGGCACCGCGCCCCTTTCGCCATGCCATGATTCTTTTCAACGCGGCGCGACGGCGTCGCGTTCTTGAAGATTTTTCCTTGACGTAGCGCGACGGCGCCGCGTAAATTATTTGTACGATCATCCGCGTGGTGCGACGGCACCACGCCACTTTCTTCCACCCGCATGAATAAACATAAACGATGGAGGGGGGTTCGGCCGTGTTCGTGCGGTCCTGCCCCCCTCGCGTTAACAATAACACTTATATAAAATATTTAAATGTCTCACGTAGACATGCGATCCAAGAGCAAGAAAAGAAATAAGGAAACCAAAATGAAATCAACAACCCCTACATCGGGTTTAAGATTCGAAGATTCGTCTACGTTCCGCGGAAGACGGCGTCGCGGAGGTCGGGCGTCGCGGTCGTCGTTCGTCAAATCCGTTGACGAAGAGATATGCCCGAGGAGACACGTCGTTGGAGGATCTTCGTTTTCCGACGAAGAAGGTCCGTGGAGGAAGCGGCGTTCCCTCTTGTTGACTCCGAGGACGAAGAAGAGGGGCGTCGTTCTTCGTCGGAGTTTGAGCGTTCTTCGTTCTTCGTCAGAGCTTGAAGATGAAGAGGAGCTCTCAAAATGACAAACAAAGAACTCAAAATAAAAAAGGACTACCTCTTATTTTATTAACACATAACACAAAAGAATTTCAAAGTTTGAAATTCAAAAAGACTTAACTCCCATAATTAATTAAGTAACTTAAGTCAATTAATTAGGGGTTAAGTATGTTGAGAGAAAATTGAAAGGTTTAGGGGCTCGTGTGGGCCCCACCACACTTAATCCTCCCAAGGGAGGTTAAGTGGGTGTGGGTCCCACTTCCATCCTCTTTTGATAGGTTTTATCAAGTTAGAAATAAAATTGTTCTACACAATTTTATTTAACTCAAACTAATAACCCCTAAAACTAACTTTCAACCCGCAACAAACGCAACTCCCGAAAAGGTCTCTTTAAGCGAATATCGGCGCTGCGAGTTCATCGGTGCCCTCAGATTTCAATTCCGAGCACCGGATCAAAAGTTAGGAATTCCCGCTCGTTCGTTCACTGAACGTACCCGAGCCAAACTTCGGAAATTAATTCCGGGCACTCCGGGCCTCGGAATCAGGTGCCGTCTGAAACCGCGCTCTTGTAAAATTCTAAAGAAAATTAAGGAAAAAAAATTCCCTTGAATTTTACGGGTCTTTACATTACATAACTACTTGGTATCCTGAATGATATGATACCAGAATAAAATTTTCAATCATGTCAAATGTTTGACACTTGAAAAATGCTACGTTCAATGGGAATGATCTCTAAGAATATATATTCTTGTACAAATTATTACATATAGTTTCTCAGGGACCATAAATCCCTCATAAAATTACCTAAGTGTGGTAAATATCGATACAAGAAAAATGAATTAAGACCTTCAAAATATGTATGGTATTTTACTATCATTCCATAATTTAGAAGACTATATAGATTTGAGGAAACTGAAAGACCATAGACATGTTATGAAGATAAAATAATTAAAAATGGGAACCCATGTCATCCAAAACATTCTCTTCATTAGAAGAACATTGATTACAAGTATCCTTAATTTGGAAATGAAACATGAATATTTCATCACACATTGTCTACAGATGTAATAAATCCCTTTTTTGTAAAAATTAGTACTCATAATACATGGTCCATCATGTTGGTAAATTATAACTTGATTACCAGTTTATTAATGAAGTAAAAATAAATTATTTTGCATTATTTAAAATCTGGAATAAATAATCCTCATAATGACATTGATATATATTTATATCCATTGATCTACGATCTATAATTGATGTGGGATACTGGTGATATAATGTATGATGCTCATAGAAGTGAAGAATCCACATTTAATTCCATGTGGTATAGGATGATAAATTAATTCAATGCTTATAGAAACTTATTACTCTATAGAATTAAAGGGATTTTTTGGTGTCCCATTTACCAAAAAATTGCACACTCAGTTTAGTTGAAATATTCCTTAATGATATTGTTTTTTGGACATTGAAATGTTTTGCATCGATGACATAAATATTAATCCTGGATGATATCATTTGATGTGAATATCGAACAAGGAATAACATTGTCTCCAATACTGGTTGATAAACTGTTTGATAAAGTAAAATATATTGACATTGTTTTTAGTAGAGCATTTTCAAAAAATATTATGTAATCAAGATGGAAGAATACATCAATTTTCTTTGAATTACCATACTGGGATTGTTTATATGTCAGAAATTTTCTTGATGTCATGCATATAGAAAAAATGTATTTGATAGTGTTTTTGGCATGATGCTAAATATTTCTAAAAACTAAAGATGGTATCAAGGCTAAATTACACATGATTGAAATGGGTACAAGGGAAGATTTGACACTGGTGAAGGGTAAAGGTTGTACTTTTCTTCCTCCTGTAGCTTACACTCTATCCAAAAAGTAAAAAAATGTAATTTTTCTTTTCATTAAGAGTGTAATTGCTAATGAAATGTATTTTTAAAATATCATGAATGTCATTTTAATGAATAATTTGAACTTACGAGGACTGAATCTGAAAAAAATCATGTTTTTATTCAATATTTGATGCATGTTTTATTCTATTTCATTCGACCTAAAAATTTATGACATATATTAACCAGATTATAATTCTTTTTTAAATCCATATGTAGTAAATTTATAGACCTGATGAAGTTCCCAGTCATGAATAAGGAGGTTGTAGTCATATTATGTTCATTTGATATGTTCTTCCCACTATCATTCTTTGATATAATGGTCTACCTGATGGTTCACTTGGTTAGAGTGGTTCAACTATTTGGTCCTATCCATTGTAGATGGATGTACCTCATTGAATGCTATATGATGATTTTGAAGGGGTATGTCAAGAATAAAATATGAAAAAATTATTATTCTGCAAAACAATATATTGACGATGAATCTTTTGAATTCTATTCTGATTACCTTTCAAATGTTGACAACATAGGTCTCTCAAAGAATCATCACAGTGGATGCATTATGGGAGAAGGATTTTCTATATAGATTTTTTTAAAATTACCTTAATAGAGTGGGAGAAAGCACACCATTACATTTTACATAGTAGTAAATATGTTTATCCATACATTGAATCCCACAATGAAATTATTTGAGATTTAAATCCATCAAGGGATAAAGGATGGATATCAAATACATATAATCAAGAGTTTATTTTATGGTTTTGAGATCAAATTTACAAGGAGTTACCTAAAATTACAAACCCAATTGTCGATTTACTTTAATGGTTAGCCATGAGACCACATGAAAATGTTATATCATACACAGGTTTAGTAATAAATGGTTATATGTTCTGTACAAAACAAAACAATGACTCCATTTTGATACAAAATAGAATTTTTATGGTTATAGAATAAGTGATGCACATATCTCGTTCCATGCATAGAAATATAATTTATTCGAATATCTCAAATTTTGGTATTATCGAATAGATGTATGAGTTGGATTTTATAATATTTCATGTGATGATTTTATATTTCAAATTGGTTGATAATATGAGTTCAATGAAAGTTGATGAAATGTAATTCATAACGGTCAATTTTAGTCCGGAAGGTGAAAAGGAAAAGTTGTTCATAATGTCATCAAAAAAATTACATGTATATTAGATCTCAATTCTAGCAAATAAGAATTAGTCAATTGCCCCGCTAGTGACTAAAACAAATGTCAGGATAGATGAAAATTCAATTAATGATGACCCTTTCTTTGAGTGATCAGAATCAGTTCATGACATTCCCAATTTAGAAAATTTCATGTATGTTAAAAGATACCAAAAATACGGGATTTGGATTTTATATATGTTCTCTATTTTACTAAAAACATATATAATGAAAAATTGATTTTATTCTCACTATTCATTCAAGAGTTCATTTTAGAAGATTGATGTTCATATTTCATGCTATTTTGAACCAAAACTTCCACAAACATAATCTCCCTAAATTAATTTTCCCCCTACATTATTTAATTTATCAATTTACTTTATGTTCCATCACTGCCTTTGTAGGAATAGAAATGATGCTACCTCTACCCAATCAAATTGTTAGCCTTGATGTTTTAAAAGTAAAATCATTGTCTACAGAATTAATGTATTATATCATATTTATGTTTAGTTTATTTATTTTAGTATTACTAAAATATGAGTTTTTTCTTATACAGGTGGATTATTTTGTTTGAGTTGGGGTGGTCTATCCATATTTCATTCATTTTTTCCAAAACACTCATATAATTAATCTACCCCAAAACCTTTTTACACCTATAGTAAAATCAATGTCCATTGAATTAATGTATTTTTTAATATTTATGTTTTTTTTTTCATTACTCATATAATAATTATTTTCAAATACAGGTGGATTCTTTTTTTTCAAGTTTGGGTGTTTTGATTGAAGATACCCTTGTTCATGACATATTCTACTTTGAGAATACATCTAAGATAATTACCACAAGGAAATACATTAAGAATATATAAAATCATCATGAAAAGGTGAATTCTTATTACTTATTTAATTAATTCTGTCATAACTTTATCTAATATTGTTAAGTTAATTAACTTATCATTTTTATCTAATAATGTTTTATTTTTTCACATATATTTTGGTATGAAATATTTTTCTTTCAACATTTTTCAACCGACAACAAAAGAGATAAAATGTTCCTTTCCGCCAATGTTACAAAAATTTATATTGTCTATCTTTTTCAACCTACCAAGACTACATGTTGACTTATTATTCATAGCCAAAATACCTATCTCATTAAAAAACAGAAGAGTAGAGGAAGATCATGTTTCTAATATGGTGACTTCTCATGATATAATAGAAACATGATCATCATCAGCTCTTATAACTTTCAACAATGAGAAAGGTTTTTATGCTAATTACATCGAGCCATTATACAATATCATTAGTTCAACATAGAAGAAAATGAAAATCATGGTAACATTGGAACTTAGTATTGTTTTGAGACTTTGGGACATGTAGGAAATATCTACACCTCAATCAAACACATGGTGTGAACGACTTGACTCAAACTTCTTCTTTTTATTAAAAATTTACATTAATTTTAGTAAAAAACAAAACTGACCTATTGAAAACCAAAAAACCATATTCAGATTATTTTAATATAATATAATAATGATCCATAAGTCATTTTAACACATAATAATCAGTATCATCTCAATCCAATACATGATGTGCCTAATAAGACTCAAAATTCCCGTTATTAATTTAAAATAAATTTTTTTGTTTATAAATCATCACTCATTTAAAATCGGGAAGACATTATCAAATTTTCATGATAATTTTGGACATTGATTCACAAATATTTTTTGATGTGTATGAATCAGTATCACATCAAATTGATAGACAATGTGATCAACACGATTCAAAGTGTGTGTTTGCAATTTAAAATGGCAATTTAGTTAATAACATAGGTGATATACTCAAAACTAAGAAAACACATTCTTATTCTTTTTAAACATTATTAAAATTATCCATAAGTCCTTTGTGACATGTAGAAATTATTCTCAACTCAATATGACACATGGTGTTACCGTTATTACTCTAAGTGCATCTTTATATTTAAAATTGAAATTAATTTTATTAAAAAGGACAACGGACCTACTCCCAACCAAGAAAATTCATTTGGATTTATTTTATATTTTATTTAAGTGATTTATAATTAATATTTGACATGTATGTTCAATTTTTTGTCAATATGATATACGATGTGACTAGAATGACTCAAAGTGTTCTATAACAGTTTAAAATCAGTATTTTATTTAAAAATGTGTCACTCAATGAAAAATGATAAAACACAATCATAATTTCTAGATACTTTTCGATAACAATTCATAAGTCAATTTTGACATTTAATAATTGGTATCACATCAAAATGATACATTATTTGATCAGTATGGGTCAAAGTGTGTGTTTCCAGTTTAAAATGACATTTTAGTAAAAAAGTTGTGTGACATACTCCAAACTATGAAAAAACATTCAGATTATTTTGATACGTTATGAAAATGATACATAAGTCATTTGGGATGTTTATTAATTATCTGCACCTCAATAAAATGCATGGTGTGACCGGTATGACTCCAAGTGCTTCTTTTTATTTAAATTTGACTTCTATTTTTGCAAAAAGGACAACTGACCATCTCAAAACCATGAAAATACATTATTATTAATTTTATAAATTATGGAAATAATCCATAAGTCATTATTGATGTGTATTAATCAGACACACCTCATTCTAATATACGATGTGCCTAGTTTGACTCAATTTTTAGGTTATCAGTTTAAAATCGACATTTTTGTTCAAAAATTGTCTCTCACTAAAAAAAATGAGAGAACACAATAAGAATTTCTTATTACTTTTGAAATATTATTTATAATTCATTTTTTACCTATAGGAATCTATCTCATATCTAATTGATACACGATGTGATCCGTACGAGTCAAAGAGCATGTTTCTAGTTTAAAATGACATTTTACTGAAAAATACTAGTGACATAGTCAAAACTAAGATTTTTTTTGGGATTTTTTGATACTATAATAAAACTATCCATTAGTAATTTTTGGCATGTATTAATCTGATTCACCTCAATCTGACGCATGTTGTGATAAGTATGACTCCAAGTGATTCTTTTTAATTAAAATTAGCATCAATTATAGTAAAAAGGGAAAATTACCTACTCAAAACCAAGAAAAAACATTCATATTTTTTATACATTATGGAAACAATGAATAAGTCATTTTTGATGTGTTGGAATCATACTCACCTCAATCTGATACATCATATGTCTGATATGACTCAAAGTGTCACTAATCGGTTTAAAATTGACTTTTAGTTCAAAAAGTATTTATAAGGCCCCAGCCTTAAACCTTACTTAATCTTGAGTTATTACATAATTAAACATTGAGGATCTTTTCAGGTTTAGAGTTTTAGAGAATTAAATCATGAAACTTTCATTACATTCCACATTTAAACAAAGTGGTTACATAAAATACAGTATTCATTTTTTCCCATCAACGGAAACATATTTAAAATAAAACATGGATGCATTCTTGACACTTCCTTGACACTATCATCATATCATGTACCTTTCCCTTGACCTGTGAAAAACATTTCACAAAACTTGGGATGAGCATAAAAAGCTCAGTAAGGGTTATAAAAAATATAGAAAGGAAACATGAGTTCATATATACATAATAATGAAATCATACTTTATCCATAAAACATATGCACTTTAACATACCTCATCAAATCATGAATAAATCATAGAAATCATAAGACATTAAAGGTAACTTGAGGCATTCCTAACATTATTACGTAGGCAGTAACCCTATTGGTTACATTTGGAATACCCACCACAGTATATTCCCTAAATCTCTTTAGAGAAACCTTAACGTTTCACTCCTTCGCGTTACCCAATGCATTAGAGAGCTATATCGGGCTTTCCCACCCTTAGTTTATCTCGTAACCACCTATTTTCATAACAATGACCAAGAACCATAACATAAACGTATCACATAAAACATGCATAAAGGAAACATAACATTTCCACATTTCAATCACAATATAACATTTTAGTATATTGAAATAATGAATCCATCCAAAAAGAAACCATTTCCAGAATTATTTAAAACATTTAATAAAGAGATTTTTGAATCAAAGTGTCCCATACCACCTTGAAGCTTTTAAAATTTTAAACTATTAATATCCATAAAAATAAATCCTTAAAACCATTTTGAAAACATGGATATTAATAAGAACAAAAAATTAAAACATTTAAAGCGATATTTTGGTTAAAGGGTTTTACCAAAATTAGAGACACTTGAATACAATAATTGAGGAATAACATTTAGTCAGAACTTTATAATATCATGAGAATAAATGGATTCATGATATAATATTCCAAAGGACAGTATATACACCATATAAGAGTTAATTTGTTCATAACAACAATGAAGTCTCAATAGAAATGTCAAATGTGATGAATCCCTTATAAAGAAGGTATCCTTAAATTAAGGATAAATCAATCTCAAAATTATGTGTGACAAATATAAATACACCCCATATAAGTGGATATTAAGTGTAAAACAATAAAAGGTCATTCACACATATTAAAAGGATGACATATTCAATAACTACATGTTGAACCCAAAGAAATCGAAATTTGGTTAAAAAGTTCCCTTAGTAAAATTCGACAGCCTAATGACATCACTTCAAAATTAAGAAAATGAGTTCATGAGAGATAGAAATGGAATATAATCACTTGGAAATAAAATTTACATCAATAATGATATAAAAGAACATATCCCAACATAATAGTATGTGAATTAAAAGACATAACAAAAGAAGTCTTTTAAAAAGAGGAGGGTGAAAGGTCCCCATACCGAGTTGGGTAACTTTCGAAACGTACACCCCATGGAAGAAGGGTCATACATTGAAGATGTGAATACCCATAAATGAAATTATAATACACAATGTGTATAATAGTGGGCAGTACATACACCACTCAAAGGAAATTGTGGCAAATGTAGCATAAATCTCATGGGAATAAAAGTGAGATGAAAAATCCCTTACAAAAACTAGGCAGCCTAACGGCGCCACTTAAAACTTCCAAAATGGATTGATGAGAGGAAATAGGGTCTATCATCATATCAAAATAATGTTTACAGAAAGATTAATACAAAATAACATCCCCCAACATAACAAAGAGGAGCTTAAAAGAAGTGACATAAAGGAGAGTACTTAAAAAGAAAGTGAGAGGTTGGATCTCTTACGAAAATTTGGCAGCCTAATAGCGCCAATCAAAACATCCAAAATGGATTGATGAGAGAGAATAGGGTCTCTAATAATATGAAAATAAAAATTACAGTAAGAGTAATATAAAATAATATCCCAATAACAAGAAATATGAGCTTTAAAAGGAATGACATAAAAGAGTGTACTTTAAAAGAAAGAGAGGTGTCAGATCCCATACCTCAAGTCCAACTTGTCTTGTTCGTTTCATTATATTCCTGAATAATAACCTTTGTTCAATTTATTATTGCTTAAGGACCTCCTATAAAGATTATTATTCAGTTAATATCACATATTTTAATGTTATAATAATGGGGTAATAATATGAGTTCATATCAGACATTTTTGTTGATGTTTGGTACATGAGTCAAAAATTGAACTTATTGGAAAATAATTTTCCATGTAGTTATAGGTACATCATATCCAGAATAGTATTGATGTTTTAAATATCATATATATCCAGTATATATTCATTTTATACTATTCCATAGCTTTTGGAGATAAAAATTAAAAGCACTGTTCATGGAGACGGTAGGCCGTACGTACGCATGAACGCTACTTTCATTTTTTTGTCATATTAATGGAATTAAAACAAAATGAGAGAGATATATATGTTATAATTCCATAATTATATCCATAATTTAGATGTAATATATTACATATATATCCATTATATATATGTACTTATAATAGTACATAACATTTTGAGATAAGAAATGAAATGTACCGTTCATGGAGATGGTAAGTCGTACGTACGCATGAACACTACTTCCATTTCTATTTCATATTTAATGGAATTAAAACATAATTATACATAATAGTATTTTAATTACAGTATGGTATCATATATAATATCATTAAATATATCCTTTATACATACCACATATGGTATTAACGAATCAAATCACTTTGAGGGCCAGTAGTCCGCACTTCCTTAAATGATGATATCGCGTTTACCCATAATGGAAACCATAAAGGTATTCCATAAATGAAAAATACAGAAGCTTAAGTAAAACATATACATATTATATATCATATATAAATATAGTTTCATCTTAATGGCCACATTTGAAGGTGTTAAAAGAATTTTGAACAATCATCGTTTCGGGAGGCAGAAATTCGCCATCCACGGAAACAGTATGTTCGTTAACCATTAGATGTAGGTGTGTGTAATTGAAGCTCGAATACTTCTTATAAAAACATCATAGTATATTTAATATACTGGATTTGTTAAAAAATAAATGAATAAAAAGTGTTTAGTGGGTTGGAGAAGCAAAATAAAACAAAAGGACACAAGTGAAGACATTACCTTAAAATCGGGTAACTCCCTTTGGTTTGAGCTCAAAGGCTTCCTTGAGAAGACTTCTGCCCAAAGTGAGGCTTCAAGGAGTTAGAGAGGGATGTGGAGAGACAAAAGGGTCAGGGTTTGGCCGAGCCAATGGCTTTGGAAGTGTGGGTAATGAGGTAGAGGTGGGGGCCTTTTATAAGAGGAGAGGAGGGGCACTCTTGGAAAGTAAGGAAATGTTACTTTATTTTAGAATTAGTTTTGCATTTTAATGGTCCCAAATTGATGTGTTTCGAGGATAAGGTGATAAGGGTTCTAAATCCACCCATCCAATAGGTTTTGGACATGTGTAGGTCTTAGATATTACATTATCATTACATTTTATTTAAATCATTAAATAATGAGGTCATCGGTGCACCATCATGCTGTCATAAATAATTTAATTTATTTAATGTATAAAAATTATAAAAAAATATTATGATGTATGAAATCTTTTTATATTTCCAATGAGTATTTATAGTAAAAATTCATAATTTTATAACCCCATGTAAAAATTGTTTTAGTAAAACATCTCATGTGTGGGTCATTTTTACTTTAACATTAAATAAAAAGGTATTTATGTCATTTTCCAACCAAAGTGGCTCCATGGGGTCCCCAAGTTGACCCATGGATTGTCTGAGTCGGAAAAGACACATCCAATGAGGGTAGTACTTGTGTCTAGGTCATTTCATTTTATTAAAACATTATTCTTTCTTTAAACTACAATAATTACCTCTAATCGCGATTAAAAACACAATAAGTTACTATTCACCAAAATTATTTTAATCCCATTGAACCACATTTTATTTCTTAATGACAACCATGTATGTCATATTTTTGAAATTCAAAACAAAAAGGTGGAAAAATTTCATTTAAACATAAAATTAGTTTTTATAAGTACCACTTAGTTTTTTCACTATTCATCAAAAATTGAATTTTTTCAGAAAATTACAAAACATTCACCCTAAGCTATATTTGATATTCCAAATTAAAAAATGATGTCTATTTTACAAAATTAAAAACATATAAGTTGAATTAATTAATTTAATAATTAATTCCCGCTGTCAAAACAAATAGCGTGTTTTTATGAAACAAAATGTATCAAAAGATTGACACTAGTTTAAGTCCGATTTCAAAGTGAAATTAATTACAAAGACCATTATAAGATTAAATGGTAAAAGTATATTCTAATTTACTTTAAAACCAGTTCAAAAGATAATATAATCATATAAATATATTATATTAAAAATATGTTTTGAATTAAAATACAACATTTTTCACTATTCATTAAAAATTGATCTTTTTCGGAAAAAATACCAAAAATTTACACAAAGTAAATTTTGATGACCCGATTCTAATGAAGAATTTTATTTTGTCAATTATAATACATAAAATTGTCAAAAAGTGGATTTAAAAGAGGTTAGCCATCAAAAGGCGGTTAATCGACCTTTTAAAGAATACTGGAATGTTTACACTTAAAATAGGATTCATTCGCATTTTTAGTCCTCTAACATTTATTGTAAAAAGTAAAAATATTTGACAAACATATATAATAATTTTGTAGTTAATTCTGTTCATTACCTCCATTACAACGGCTAGGCATTAACTACTATTTAAAATAATATTATTTTATTATTAGAGTGCAACGTAAGATTCCCAAGAAACTCGTTGTTGCATATTGGATACGCCATCGAGCATAGTGCCCCCTTTAATGTAATATTAATATTTTATTCACAAATATGAATAAATATAAAAATGTCATATTATTTATTCACCTGGGGTGTTACATCCTTCCCCCCTTTTGGGAATTGCATCCTCGCAATTTTTAAAATTGGCCTTGGAAACTTCATTGAAAATCCCACATTAGAACAAGAGTCAGTAAAACAATCACTTTAAAATAAATAAGGAAAAGTTCAAAGGTCACCTGAGTTAACCCATACTAGGATTCCATGTATGAAAATATGGACATGGAGGAAAAAAAAGGGTCATGTTCTGATGGAGAGTGATAGAAAACATGTTTAGGAGAAAGTTAACCACAAGAAAATCACAAACTTGTGATGGGTTAAACAGTATTCTATTCCCCAGTAGGAAAAGTTAATAGACAACATTTTTGTTTTATGTTACTTTTTATTGAGGAATTTATTCATAAGAAAACATAATTACTTAACATGTTGACTTTGAACTTTTATTAGATTTCTTACACAAACTCATATTTTCTCCAAATACGAGTATTTAGGAAGACTTGTTCACATTAAGAGTACTATAATCAACTTCTAGAGGATCACCTAATCCAAAAAAGAGAACTATATACTTCACTTATCTTTAGACCTTAACCAAAACCAAAACCAAAAAGGTTATTATGAGGTCAGACAATCCACAAAAGTATAATCCTTTATAAAAATATAATCTATTCTTAATCTCCAAAATTTGTCCAACAAAACCCAAAGTTCAACGAGGACCATTCGATAAACAATTTGTCCATAAAATTTTTCAAAGTAAACCAAACTAAGATTGAAACCCAAATATTTGAAGGATTTAGTCACACAGACTTCCAAGTTAAATCGTAACATTTATTTCCAAATAACATCAGTTGCTCCTAAAGTCTCGTATTGAAATGTAATTAACCTAATGACATATCCTCCATGGTAGGTTGATAAATTTTCATAGATAACCCAAAATAAACTTACTCTTATTTCGTCAAATAATCTAAATAAAAAGAATTAGTCAAACTAAACAGGGACTTCACGTAGTCCAGTGGTAGGCAATAAATACCAGTCGCACTTTGGTTGTGGGTTCGATTCCCGTAGCTTTGTCCAACGTGACAGGTTGCCACACGGTCTGCGTGTTGTCCTCTTTCAAAAACTATATAATTCTTAAAAAATTCCCTAAAACGAGATAAAATCTTCAAAAATAATCATAACATATTTTAACCTCAAATTTATCTCATCCCTTTCATTTTCCAGCATATCATATAATAACTAATAATTACCTCAAAAGTAAGGATCATATAAAATCTAATGGTTACCTTTATAATTATTACATGAACTTACACATTGATTGATCATCTCGTACATGATGCATTACAGAACACACCAAGGTTCAAGTGGTTGATCATGACTCCTTGATAGTTGGTTTAGAACAACCACGAGTTTCCTCATTGAATCCCCCATTTTATCTAGTATCTTAATCAGAGAACCACCACAGTTTCCTTCAAACCTGTTGTCTCTTTGGCTCCTTCTATATCCATCCATTCACTATAAATAGAAATGTCAGTGTGAGTATATCAAAAAAACCATCATGTACTAATGAGGAATACAAACACTAATATATACTTACTCATTCACTTTATCTAAAACTAGGACTCTATCTGAGATCCTAACCATTATGGTAATGTCACTTATGCTTAGAGAATACCCTAACCTCTAAAGTTATCTAAACCGACCTTTGATACCAACTATAAGGCCCCAGCCTTAAACCATACTTAATCTTGAGTTATTACAAGATTACACATTAAGGATCTTTTCAGGTTTAGAGTTCTAGATAATTAGATCATGAAACTTTCATTACATTCCACATTTAAACAAAGTGGTTACATAAAAGACAGTATTCATTTTTTCCCATCAACATAAACATATATAAATTAAACATGGATTCTTTCTTGACACTTCCTTGACACTAACATCATATCATGTACCTTTCCCTTGACCTGTGAAAAACATTTCAAAAAACTTGGGATGAGCATTAAAAGCTCAATAAGGGTTATAAAAAATATGGAAAGGAAATATGAGTTCATATATACATAAGAATGAAATCATACTTTATCCATAAAATACAGGCACTTTAACATACCTCATCAAATCATGAATAAATCATAGAAATCATAAGACATAAAAGGTAACTTGAGGCATTCCTAACATTATTACGTAGGGGGTAACCCTCTTGGTTACGTTTGGAATACCCACCATAGTATATTCCCTAAATCTCTTCGGAGAAACCTTAACATTTCACTCCTTCACGTTACCCAATGCATTGGAGAGCTATATCGGGCTCACCCGCCCTTAGTTTATCACGGAACCACCCGTTTTCATAACAATGCCCAAGAACCATAACAAAAACGTATCACATAAAACATGCATAAAGGAAACATAACATTTCCACATTTCAATCACAATATAACATTTTAGTATACTGAAATAATGAATCCATTCAAAAAGAAACCATTTCCAAAACCATTTAAAACATTTAATAAAGAGATTTTTGAATCAAAGTGTCCCATACCACCTTGAAGCTTTTAAAACTTTAAACCATTAATATCCATACAAATAAATCCTTAAAACCATTTTGAAATCATGGATATTAATAATAACAAATAATTAAAACATTTAAAGTGATATTTTTGTTAAAGGGTTTTTACCGAAAATAGAGACACTTGAATACAATAATTGAGGAATAACATATAGTCAGAACTTTATAATATCATGAGAATAAATGGATTAATGATATAATATTTCAAAGGACAGTATATACACCATATAATAGTGAATTGGTGCATAACAACAATTAAGTCTCAATAGAAATGTCAAATGTGATGAAATCCCTTATAAAGGAGGTATCCTTAAATTAAGGATAAATCAATCTCAAAATTATGTGTGAAAAATATAAATACACCCAATATAAGTGGATATTAAGTTTAAAACAATAAAATGTCATTCAAACATATTCAAAGGATGACATATTCAATAACTACATGTTGAACCCAAAGAAATCGAAATTGGGTTAAAATGTTCCTTGGGTAAAATTCGACAGCCTAACGGCATCACTTCAAAATTCAGAAAATGAATTGATGAGAGATAAAAAGGGCATATAATCACTTGAAAATAAAATTTACATCAATAAGGATATAAAAGAACATATCCCAACAGAAAATTATGTGAATTAAAAGACATAACAAAAGAAGTCTTTTTAAAAGAGGAGGGTGAAAGGTCACCTTACCGAGTTGGGTAACTTTCGAAACGTACACCCCATGGAAGAAGGGTCAAAACATGAAGATGTGAATACTGATAAATGAAATTATACTACACAAAGTGTATATTAATGGGTAGTACATACACCACTCAATGTAAATTGTGGCAAATGTAGCATAAATCTCACAGGAATAAAAGTGAGATGAAAAATCACTTACGAAAACAGGGCAGCCTAACGACGCCACATAAAACTTAAAAAATGGATTGATGAGAGGATATAGGGTCTCTCATCATATCTAAATAAAGTTTACAGAAATTGTAATACAAAATAACATCCCCCAAAATAACAAATAGGAGCTTAAAAGAAGTGACATAAAGGGGAGTACTTAAAAAGAAAGAGAGAGGTTGGATCTCTTACGAAAATTTGGCAGCCTAACAGTGCCACTCAAAACTTCCAAAATAGATTGATGAGAGAGAATATGGTCTCTCATAATATGAAAATAAAAATTACAGTAAGAGTTATATAAAATAATATCCCAATAACAAGAAAGATGAGCTTTAAAATGAATGACATAAAAGAGTGTACTTTAAAAGAAAGAGAGGAGTCGGATCCCTTACCTCAAGTCCAACTTGTCTTGTTCGTTTCTTTATATTCCTGAATAATAAACTTTGGTCAATTTATCATTTCTTAAGGACCTACTATAAAGATTATTATTAAGTTCATATCACATATTTTAATGTTATAATAATTGGTTAATAATATGAGTTCATATCAGACATTTTTGTCGATGTTTGCTACATGAGTCAAAAATTGAACTTGTTGGAAAATAATTTTCCATGTAGTTATAGGTACATCATATCCAGAATAGTATTGATGTTATAAATATCATATATATACAGTATATATTCATTTTATACTATTCCATAGCATTTGGAGATAAAAATTAAAAGCACAGTTCATGGAGACGGTAGGCCGTACGTACGCATGAACGCTACTTTCATTTTTTTGTCATATTAATGGAATTAAAACAAAATGAGAGAGATATATATATATATATGTTATAATTCCAGAATTATATCCATTATTTAGATGTAATATATTACATATATATCAATTATATATATGTACTTATAATAGTATATAACATTTTGAGATAAGAAATGAAATGTACCATTCATGGAGACAGTAAGCCGTACGTACGCATGAACGCTACTTCCATTTCTATTTCATATTTAATGGAATTAAAACATAATGATACATAATAGAATTTTAATTCCATTATGGTATCATATATAATATAATTAAATATTTCCTTTATACGTACCACATATGGTATTAACGAATCAAATCACTTTGAGGGGGTAGTAGTCCGCACTTCCTTAAACGAAGATATCGTGTTTACCCATAATGGAAACCATAAAGGTATACCATAAATGAAAAATAAAGAACATTAAGTAAAACATAAAAATATTATATATCATATAAAAATATAGTGTCATCTTAATGGACACCTTTGAAGGTGTTAATAATATTGAACAATCATCGTTTCGGGAGGCAGAAATTCGCCATCCACGGAAACAGTATGTTCTTTAACCATTAGATGTATATATGTGTAAGTGTAGCTCGAATCCTATTATAAAAACATCCTAGTATATTTAAGATACTGGAATTGTTACAAAATAAATGAATAAAAAGAGTTTAGTGGGTTGGAGAAGCAAAATAAAACAAAAGGACACAAGTGAAGACATTACCTTAAAATCGGGTAACTCTCTTTGCTTTGAGATCAAAGGCTTCCTTGGGAAGACTTCATCCCAAAGTGAGGCTTCAAGGAGTTATAGAGGGATGTGGAGAGACAAAATGGGTAGGGGTTGGCTGAGCCAAAGGCTTTGGAAGTGTGGGTAAGGAGGAAGAGGTGGGGGCCTTTTATAAGAGGAGAGGAGGGGCACTCTTGGAAAGTAAGGAAGTGTTACTTTATTTTAGAATGAGTTTCGGATTTTAATGGCCCCACATTGATGTGTTTCTAGTATAAGGTGATAAGGGTTCTAAATCCACCCATCCAATAGGTTTTTTACATTTTTAGGTCTTAGATATTACATTATCTTTCCATTTTATTTAAATCATTAAATAATGAGGTCATCGCTACATCATCATGATGTCATAAAAAATTTAATTTATTTAATGTCTAAATTTTTTAAAAAACTACTATGATGTAGGAAATCGTTTTAGATTTACAATGACTATTTATAGTAAAAAATATGACTTCTATAACCCCATGTAAAAATTATATTAGTAAAACATCTCATGTGTGTGTCATTTTTACTTTAACATTAAACAAAAAGGTATTTATGTCATTTTCCAACCAAAGAGGCTCCATGGGGTCCCCAAGTTGACCCATGGATTTTCATGGTCGGCCATGACACATCCAATGAGGGTATGACATGTGTCTAGGTCATTTAATTTTATTAAAACATTATTCTTACCTTAAACTACACTAATTACCTCTAATCGCGATTAAAAACATAATAAGTTACTATTCACCAAAAAATTATTTTAATCCCATTGAACCACATTTTACTTCTTAATGACAACCATGTATGTCAGATTTATGAAATTCAAAACACAAATGTGGCAAAATTTCATTTAAATGGAAAATCAGTTTTTATAAGTACCACTTAGTGGTTTCACTATTCATCAAAAATTGATGTTTTTCAGAAAATTACCAAAAATTCACCCTAAGCTATATTTGATATTCCGAATTCAAAAAGGATGTCTATTTTAAAAAATTGAAAACATATAAGTTGCATTAATTAATTTAATAATTAATTCCCGCTGTCAAAACAAATAGCGTGTTTTTATGAAACAAAATGTATCAAAAGATTTACACTAGTTTAAGTCCAATTTCCAAGGGAAATTAATTCCAATGACCACTATTGGATTAAATTGTAAAAATATATTATAATTTAACTTTAAAACCAATTCAAAAGATAATCTAATCATATAAATAAATTAGATTGAAAAGAGGTTTTTAATTAAAATACAACATTTTTCACTATTCATTAAAAATTGAACTTTTTCGGAAAAATACCAAAAATTTAAACAAAGTAAATTTTGATG
Source organism: Viscum album (assembly GCA_963277665.1). Lineage (NCBI taxonomy): Eukaryota > Viridiplantae > Streptophyta > Magnoliopsida > Santalales > Viscaceae > Viscum > Viscum album. The sequence goes on along the minus strand of OY728119.1, from coordinate 2,108,323,279 downwards.
TCCCGATTCTAAAGAAGAATTTTATTTTTTCAAATATAACACATAAAATTGTCAAAAATTGGATTTAAAAGAGGTTCGCCATCAAAAGGCGGTTAATCGACCTTTTAAAGAATACTGGAATGTTTACGCTTAAAATAGGATTCATTCACATTTTTAATCCTCTAAAATTTATTGTAAAAAGTAAAAATATTTGACAAACATATATAATCATTTTTTAGTTAGTACTATTCATTACCTCCATTACAATGGCTAGGCATTAACTACTATTTAAAATAATATTATTTTATTATTAGAGTGTAACGTAAGATTACCAAGAAACTCGTTGTTTCATATTGGATACGCCATCGAGCATAGCATCCCCTTTAAAGTAACATTAATATTTTATTCAAAAATATGGATAAATATAAAAATGTCATATTCTTTATTTACCTGGGGTGTTACAGTATTACTCCTTGAAAAACAAGTAAAAATGTTTTGATTTTATTGATGATTTAGATCATTGATTCATAAATGATTTATTATGTGAATGAATTAGTCTCATTTCACACAGATACATAATGTGATTGGTAAGAGTCAAAGCGTGTGTGTTTCCATTTTAAAATTACATTTTTTGTAATAAATACATGTAACGTACTCAAAAATAATAAAATATATTCTTATTTTTTAAATAAATTAAAAAACAATCCATATGTGTAGGAATTAGACTATCCTCAATCGGAATCATGATGTGACATGTATGACTCAAATTCTATCTTTTTATGAAAAGTTGAGGTCAATTTTAGTAAAAAGAACAACATACCAACTCAAAAATAAGAAATTTCATTAGGATTGTTTTGATACTTTAGAAAAATGATCCATATATCATTTGAGATTTTTATGAATCATTCTTACCTCAATTAAATACACAATGTGACTGGTATGACCCAATTCCCCTGTTATCAATTTAAAATCGACATTTTTGTTCAAAACGTTTCACTCAATGAAAGCCAAGAAAACACGCATAGATTATCTTGATACATTAGGAAAAAATTGGTATTTAATTTGTGAAATTCAGGTATGCGTATCACAAAAACCCAATAAACTATGTGATAAATATGATTCAAATTGTGTGTTTATTTTTTAAAATAACATTTTAGTAAAAAATATTGGTTAAATAATCATAATTAAAAAAAAGAATTCATATTATTTTGATACTTTTGAAAAAAGATCCACAAGCCATTTAATACATGTAAGAATCTTCAAAAAGAGAATATGATTCATAGTATGACCGGTAAGACTCCAAGAGTGTCTTTTTATTTAAAATTGTCATTAATTTTATTAAAAAAGACAACTGAATATGAACAAGAAATGGGGATTTATATTATAATTTTTTAATTAATTTTCATATATATAATTCGTGAATAAAAAAATAAATGGTATGACATGTAAGAATCAATTGAAACTCAATATGATACACAATGTTCCTCGTATGTCTCAAAGTCTAGAATAAAATTAACACTTTTGGTTAATTTATTTCTATATATTATTAGTAAAATAAAAATTATTTTCTTATTAAGGTGAGTTCATTTTCCCAAGTAGGTGTGTTTTTTCATATATAGAATGATTCCTGGTGAGGATCAAAAGACAAATGAATATTGAATTTTTTTAATGTATGTAATAATTTTTACTTATGTAATTGTATAAACCAATGTTTGAAGTGTCTATAATAAGTTTATTTTCCTTAATTTGTGTTGTAAATTTCATTTCATTTAAATTATGTATTGGTATATGATTTTTTTGATATCTAGAAGTATTTATTGTGTTATGGTGTACTATTACAACACATTTCACTGGTGCTGTAGTGTACTATTATAGCACACATCATTGTGTCCTTTAATTAGTTCTTTTAAAAGTTCTGATAAATGGGTCTTTCATCAATGATTTTAAAAGTGGTAATAAATGGTTCCTTTATTAGCACTTTTAAAAGATTTGATAAATTGGTCATTTATCAGTTCTTCTAAAAATTCTTATAATGGTAGCCTTTATCAGTGATTTTTTTAGTACTCGTCAGGGAACACATTATCATAACTTTTTTAGCACTGATAAAAGTATAGAGATTTTAATGTCAATCAGGTAGGTAGCACTTCTCATGCACTGATAAAGTCCATTTTTAGTGCTTTTAGAGGCCAATTTTTTAGTAGTTTATATAATTAACACATTTTTTATAGGGTAGAGTCTCTCTCTTATATTCCATACAACCTCACTGTTCATCAAAATCCTTTGGCATATTTGGAGGCATGCCTGAGGCCTCATAAATTTTCTTCTCTATCAAGTGATGGGGTATTGGGTTGGGGACATTATATATTGGTATCAAATGGGATTTTATTTAATATTTTTATTCCATTTAGGTATGGTAGAAAAATATTCTAGGATATTTCAGGACTTGGTAATGATATCATGCATGGGAGTACTAATTCCATTTTCGGGGAAAACCATGAGTTCTGAGGGATGAGATTATTTTTATTATTATTATATTGTTACAATTTTGTTGTCATTTCACATATAGTGATTCACTTTTTGTGTTATATTACCGATTTTTCCGATTACACTCATGGGTTCGTATAGCACGAGATGAGTATGCATACATCATTATAAGCACATAGGGATACATGTGGACATGCAAAGATCATGTTGGGGAAATATTTATTAAACATAAGATACCGACACATATAAACTGTGAAAATAACTATTGTAATAACTATTAAGAAGGAATAAAAGAATATATTAATATATTCTAATTCACTAGTCAAACCAATTATATAATTCTCATGAGATAGTGGTTCTTGGTTTTTGTGTCCACATTTTTATTTTTATCTTGTCATGTATTCAATGTTATTTGAGTATTGTAACACCCTGAGCAGAAAATCCTAGAGTAGGTGCTTTATTTTATTACATTTTCTTGATTATACGGAATCCAATATAAAGGACCAAGATTTTATCAGAGTTGGAAAACTATATTACATACACAATACCCATATTATATTGGATGAAAATAAAAACACGATACATAATAAATTTAATTAAACAACAAACTTGAAAGCTTATTCAAATATTTTGTAATGAACCGGAAACTTCATGAATTTTTTTTCTTAAATACTTTGGAATTTTAGGAGTCTGTGGTTTCTAACGACACTTGATTCTGAGGCGTGGTGTTCCTAGAATTAATTTATAACATTTTTTGCAGGTACGTTTAGTAAACGTATGTGCGAGTTTTTCTATATTTTGAATTGGTGCTCGGAATTGAAATACGAGGACACCAATGAACTCGCAGCATCGGTATTCGCTTAAGGGGACCTTTACCGTAGTTGCATTTCATGGTGGTTGAGAGTTAATTTTTGGGGATTTAGAATAAAATAAATAAAATTTTTGGAACACAATTTTATTTAGGGATGTTGGTTATTTCCTTCCAAGGGGAGTTATAGGTGGGGCCCATACCCACATAACCTCCCATGTGAGGATATTTGTGAGGTGGGGCCCACATGATCATAACCTTTTCATATACCCTTAACCCCCGATTTAACTCCCCTTGTATTTTTTATGAGAACTCCCCATTATTTAAGTGATCTCTTCACCTTCCACTCTACCTTTTAAATTTTTTGCCAACTCTTTTAATTAATGAATTGAGCCAAAATTAATTAATTAACGAGTTTGAATTTTGAATTACCTGTGTTAATAAAATAATATCCTTAGCTATTATTTTATTTTGGCACTTTTTGTGTTGGGAGAACCTTGAGGAAGCTCTGGAGAAATAGAGAAGAGTGTTATTCTCTCAACGAAGAACACCATTCTTTCAACGTGGGATGAAGAACAAGAAAAATTTTATCAATTAAAATTGACCATAATCCCCCTAGCTTGAAATAAGGTTCGCGGTAGTCGATCATCACGAAAAATGGTGTCATGGGGAGATGGCGTCAACTCGTTGATGTTGGGAAAGAAGGAGCCAAGGATGGTTCGTAGTTGTCGTTCCTAGAGGGTGGCTCCTTCTCCTTTGGTTTGGCCGAAGATCGAAGGTGATGATAGATGTTCCTAGGCGGTTTCTCTTTGGAAAAATGGTGTTCTTAACTGAGAGAAGAACACTCTTCTCTATTTCTCCAGTGCTTCCTCAAGGTTCTCCCAACACAACAAGTGCCAAAATAAAATAATAGCTAAGGCTATTATTTTATTAAAACATGTAATTCAAAATTCAAACTCATTAATTAATTAATTGGAGCTCAATTCATTAATTAAAAGAGTTTGCAAAAAATTTAAAACAGAGAGTTGAATGTGAAGAGATTACATAAATATAGGGGAGTTGTCATAACAATTAAAGGGGGAGTTAAATGGGGGGTTAAGGGAAGATGAAAAAGATAGGATCATGTGGGCCCCACCTCAGAAATATCCTCACATGGGAGGTTATGTGGTTGTAGGCCCCACCTATAACTCCCCTTCGGAGGAAATAACCAAATTCCATAGATAAAATTGTGTTCCAAAAATTTTATTTATTTTATTCTGAATTACCAAAAATTAACTCTCAACCCGCATGAAATGTAACTGCAGAAAATTACCCTTTAAGCGAATACTGGTACTGTGAGTTCATCAGAGTCCTCAGATTCCAATTATGAGCACCGGTTCAAAAGATAGAGAAACCCGCATGTACTTTTACTGAACGTACCTGAACAAAACTTTAGACATTAATTCCGGGCACACCGGGCCTCAGAATCAAGTGCCATCAGAAACCGTAGACTCGTAAAATATCAAAGTATTTAAGAAAAAAATTTCCTTAAAATTTTCATGTCATTAAATTACTCCCACCTCAGGGCTTTACATACCTGTATAGATGAAACACACACTAGGTAAACAAATGGGGGAACTGAGCTCGCATCTAAGTCTCCCACTCCCAAGTGCTCTCCTGGAGGTTCCCGTGCAACCAGCGAATGCGCACCAGAGGAATAGACTATCCATATAGGACCTGTTAGTATCGATCCTCAATCTCCACCAGGACCTCTGCAAACGTCGCCCCATCATCGATGTCCAACTTCCCATGATCGATTATTTGGGTCGGGTCATGCACATATCTCCTCAGCTGAGATACGTGGAAGATGTCATGCACCTGGTGCAACTGAGGTGGAGGGTCCAGGCGGTAAGCCACCTCACCTACTCTACTGAGGACTAGTAAAGGTTTGATGATACGCAGTGATAACTTGCCACCCCTACCAAATATCTGTAGACCTCATCAAGGGGAGACCCGTAAGAAAACATGGTCTCCATCCTCAAACTCCAGTGGTCTCCGTCTCCTATCAGCATAGGACTTCTATTTTCTCTGTGCAGTCTTCATCCGCTCCTGGATGATCTGCACCATCTCCGTCCTGTCCTGAACCATCTCTGGTCATACAAGTGCTAACTCCACAGGGTCAGTCCAGCATAGAGATGATCGGCGTGGTCATCCGTACAGTACCTCGTAAGGTTCCATCCGATGGTGGGGTGGTAACTGTTGTTGTACAAAAACACCACCAAGGGTAGGTGATCCTCCCAGCTGCGATCAAAGTCAAGGACAAATGCACGGAGCAAGTCCTCAAGAGTCTGAATGGTTTTCTCAGTCTGGCCATCCGTCTGAGGATGGAAGGTCGTGCAAAGACGTAGCTACGTCCCAAAAGCCTCTTGTAACCCCTTCCATAGCCGGGAAGTGAATTGAGCATCTTGACCGGAAATGATAGTCGATTGAACTCCATGAATCCGTACTACGAAATAGAGAAGAGTGTTCTTGTCTCAACGAATAACACCATTCTACCAACGAGGAACCACCGAGGAACATTGATCATCACCTTCGATCATCGGCCAAACCAAAGGAGAAGAAGCCACCCGCTAGGAACGCCGAATACGTTCCATCCTCAGCCCCTTCTTTCCCGACGTCAATGAGTTGACGGTGTATCCCTACGATGCCGTTTTCCGTGATGCTTGACTACCGCGAACCTTATTTTAAGGTAGGGAGATTATGTTCAATTTTAATTGACAAATTGGTTCTTGTTTTTGTCCCTTGTTGAATCAATGTTTTACCTTGGCCATGTGATATCGCCTAACGTGGACGGCGCGTGCCGAACGAACACAGCTGACAACCCTCCGATTGTTCTTGGATACTTTTGAGGCGGCAATGAGAGGCAGTGGCGATGAACAGAAGCAGCTGTCGTGCGCCGGCCACGTGCGGAAGAACCGCAGCCCGCAATTGGGGGTCGCTCGGCCGAAGGAGAACCGTCTGGAAAAAGCCGGCCGGGTTGAAGGGAGAAAACCACACCACAAGGGGAATCACGCTGCGGAGGACCGCGGCCCGCACACTGCAGGCCATTTTAGCGGGGAACCAGCCAACCCGTCGGCCAGACGAGTGAAGGAGTCGTGACATCCGAAGGTGCCACGCAACAAGACCACGACCCACCCACATGGGCCGTTTTTTCCTTGAAGGCCAGTCGGCTTCGGCCGGTAGGTTGGGAGGGTGATTCCACATGGCGCCACCAGTTTGGGAAAGTGGGGGGCCGCCGCTGACCCCCCCCCCTCGGACTGATCGGCCCCTCCGGGCCGAGACGTTCGGCCATCCGAGCCGGGCTGGGCCACACCGAGCTGGGTCGGGCCGCGCCGTGCCGGGCTGGGCCGCGCCCCACTGGGCCAGGCCACGCGTCTCATCGTGCCAGTCCGAACTTCTGTTGGGTCGGAGCCAACAAAACCGGGTTGACCCGACCCGCCAGTCTTCTGGGCTTAATGGGCGGGGACCATTTTCACTTAATGGGGAATAACACGAAGACCATGCATCCCATCGACGCGCCGTCTGTGGAAATGGGACCCTCATTACGAGGTGGTCCTATTTCAATACTCTAAGTGAGTTTTGGACAACTTTGGAAAATAGCCGGGTTGTGAATGAGTGTATTTCCAACTAGGCCCTCGGTGCTAAAATGCTAATAACTCTCATACCGGGTGTCCGATTGACGCGCCATCTGTCACGTTGGATTCGTTTTGACGAGAAAGAACTTCGAGATACATAAAATCTAGACTCCATGACAGCTAATGTATCGACCCTCATTGCTCGAGGAGCGGACCCTCCCAGAATCGAGCGTGTTGTATGCAGGAACCTAGAGCTGGCTGCGACTGCAACGACTATCATACTGGAATCCTATGTAGGTTTGGCAACGATGATTACCATACTGGAATCCTCCGTGGGATCAGCGACAATGATTATGGTACTGGAATCCTCTATGGGTTCGGTGATGACAACTACCATACTGGAATCCTCTGTGGGTTCAACGGTGATGATTACTGTTCTAGTATCCTACATGGTTCCAACTGTTTGACTTCTGTTCTCGTATCCTAGATGGGTCTGCCATAGTTGTTGTTCTAGTATCCTAAGTTGGTCTGACAACTTAGCTGGTGTAGTATCCAACGTGGGTATGATAGCTAAGATGAATCAGTGACTACATCTGATCATCTTTATCACTTTCCGAATGACATATACCCATGTGATCTGATTTTGGACTTTCAATCATTATCAATGATGTGATTGAATTGTTTGCTGTGTGCACTAGATTGTAATTGGGCTCGAGAGTTGGAGCTGAACTGAGACTGTTAACTTAGGTATATGTATGGACATATACCTAAGTAGAGATGGTTGATACTTCGTGATTGTATCTTTTTTCTGTGGTTTATCCTTCGTGGATTCTGGGAAACCTTTAGGGGTCACAGGGTCCCAACTAAGTATCATTATACTCACCCCTGCACGGGCTATGCACACACTACAATGTGTTGGATGAAGACGACGGACAACACTAATCGTGGTGGAGACTTGTAGAGCTGGACGGTAGCCAGAGGTGGACCACTTGATGAGACGTACACGGAGTAGACGGATGGACCCGAGGTGCTGAGGAGACCATCTGTACCCACCCTTCAGGTGGGATTCCCAGAGGATGACTTGGTGGTTGATGTTTTAATTACTATCTTTTTAGTTGTACTGTACTTACAGTTGGTCTTGTATTTCTGACCCCATTCCTTTCAGTACATACTTTTTGTATTCATTTTTTACTTAGTGCTTGCTTTACTTGTGTACTCTATAGTGATTCGTTATTTCAATAAAAGCAATGCCTTCACTTTTTTTGGAATTTTCACCTTTGGTGCTAGTCTCCAGACCCTTGCATATGGAAGGCGGACTTGGGGTATTCATGGCATGGGCCCCAAGGACGGGTCGTCACATATTTCTTCTTCATATCCTAGTTAAAGGAAACAAAATATGGTTGATCTCAAATTCTCAGTAAGGTTATGTACAATAGAAGGAATAATGAATCAATGGGAACAAATCAACATGGAAATATATATAACCAAGAACACTTGTGATTGAATCAATAGACTGAAAATAATATACTTCTATAGAAAAGTTCAAAGAAATAATATCATGGATAAATAATAACTGAATCATAATAATGGAAATGATAAATTATTGGATGTCATGTCTCAGCCACATGAAAACCAATACTGTTAAGATCCATCCTCAAGAAAATTTAATAATACAACTAGAAACCCATTTAATTTGTCCAATTGATTAATCAAATGAGAAAATTTTGATGCACTGAGGGGATAAATAAATATCATTCCCCACACATCAAGTAATCAATTGAATTAATAAATGATATGCATGATCAAATATTTGTATTTAATAAATGACATAAATTTATCAATAATTCCCTATTTAAATGGAAAATTATCATAGTGAACACCGTATGTAAAAATGATATATGATTTAGGAAATAATAATATCCATTTAATGATAATATTTACATTTAAGATGAAATTATCATAAGGAACTTAATTTCACAAGAGAAGCAAAACAATCACAAATGAAAGTGATACTACAAAGATAACTTTTACCATAAGTTAATTTTCAAGTAAAACACACATGGATGAGATAATTAAAATGAGAACCTTGAATAACATAAAGATAAAAGGATTCAAGATATAATATACAAAAATGGGCAGTATATAATCAATAGAAAATGAGTATCTGGGGAATATGGCATTTATCTCACAAGTGTTAAAACTGAGATGAAAATCCCTCATCTTAAATCAGACTTATCATGTTTTTCTATATATTTCTAAATAAAATTACGTTAATTATTTTCTTTATTAAAAAACTTTTTAAGTTCATTATTACTTTTACATCACTTATTACAATTTTGTATGCAACTACATGATAAATTATGTTTCCGTCGTGTGTTTTTAACCAAATTCGGTTCATATGTCAGAAACAAATTTGGTTTGTCAACTATGGTAAATGGGGTCATCACATAAACATATAAAAAATTATAATAATTACATAATTATCATATTTATACATAATTACGCTTTTAAAACCAAATATTAAACATGGTTATGAAAAATGAACCAACGTTTCAATCATCAAGACAATCAATCATACATTCACATGAGTAACATTCTTATTTTTTAATGATCATTATGGAAAAATGGTAATTAAAATTATATATTTAAAAAAATATAATTATATTTTAAATACCATTTTATTTAATCATATATACTTATATATATAATTCTTGTGATGTAAAAATATTCACATCGCATCGAGGAGGAGGTAGTCCACACATCCATGAACGACATTATCAATTTTTAGTGTGTGAAAAGGGTTATAAATAAAATGATATATTATATTTCAATAAAGGTAATTATTTCTTTAATATCATTTTTATTTAATTTATGTTACATATTTTTAATTAAAATCATATTTCATACATTCCATTTATAGTGTGAATAGATCACATCGATTTGTGGAGGATGTAGTCCACATTTCTATAAACGATGTTATCATATTTCCCATGGATTTCACAAATTTATGTGTTAAAAAGAAATATAATAATCATTAAGGAATTTTATATATCATATATATCTTCTAAAAATAGTTTTCCACTCATAATTCTCACCATGATAGGTGATAAAGGAAGAATGAACAATCATCGTTTTATGAGGTGGTAATCCTCTGTACATAAAAATGGTATGTTTGTTACCCATTAGATGGAAGTGTGTGTAAGTGTAGGTTAAAAACATAAATAAAAAATATATCATTAAATTAAGGATACTTAGGATATTTCATATTTATGGAATAATAATATTTGAGGGGGTGTAGAATGAAAATAAAACAAAAGAGTTTGGGGATGGATGTTACCTGTTCTTTAGTTTGTACCAAGGGATTCCAAGGAAGGAAATATTCTCAAAGGTTGTTAGAATTGGGGAGGGACTCTAGGAGATTATTTGAGTAGATTTTGGGTGGTCCAAATTTCTTGAGTGGTGTGAATAATTTGGAGGGTTGAGTGAATTTTATAGTGGAGGAGGAGTGATATTCTTATAAATTTTGGAAAAGGGAATACAACTCACATTTTTCCAAAGTCAATTGGCTCCAAACATCGAATAAATTTGAGATAATGGATGATAATGTCTAAATATTATCATATAATTTCTTTTGGACATGTTTTTAGGTCGTTCTGGCCATAAGCTTAAGGTATAGTCCTTTGTTAAGTTAATTATTCTCTTTATCGTTGTAATTAATTTTAATCACTTTCAATAATTTTTTTTGTAACAAAATAAGTTGAACTTATTAGAAATAATAAATTTTTTTGATTCAAAATATGGAATAAAATTTTCCAAATTCTAATCACATAATTTTTAGAAATTAATTTAATATTAATCATGTAGATGGGACGATAATGAGGGTTTTTTAAAGTAAAAGCTGGGAATATTTTGCTATGTTTTTATACACAATTTTAATGTGAAATTGATTTCAATGAACTAAAAAGGATAAATAGATGTTAAATTTTTCTACTTAATATTTAAATATAATAAAAAAAATATGATTCAACCTTATAAATAAATTAAATGTAAAATTAGTGTTGAATTAAAATTCAATATTTTTTCACTAATCATTAAAAATTGAACATTACAGAAAAATACAAAAAATTCACCCTATCCTATTTTTTTTATTTATCATTCAAAAATGAATTTTATTTTTTCATCTTATATTGATAATATTTTATAAATTAATATTTTAATTAGGTTCTCCATTAAATGGATGTAAAATTGACTTTATAAAAATATAGGTTTTTATGCATAATATTTTGATTTGTTCTTATCTTATGATTATAAAATATATTTGATTAATGTGAAAAATATTTTATCTATATATATATATATATTACATTAATATCACTCATTATTTTTAAATAATTTAATTTATTAGTATAAAACGACTTTTTTAGAAAAAAATATTTGTTTTATAAAAACATTCCCTTTATATTCAATTGGGGTTTATATTCATTTCAAATTAATTTATAAGATATTAATTCAACAATATATTTTTATACATTTTTTAATCATATTAATAACCATCATTTTAATGGCTAGGATGCAATTAATTATATTAAATTATAATATTTTCAATAATATATTATTGTTTAGTAAAACATGGTCTTATGTGTTACGAAGCCATCAAGGAAAGCCAGTCTTGTGTGTAATGAAAACTATCCTCAGCATTCCATGTAGAGAAAGATAAAAATTAATATGCATGTAACATAAGGTTAACTCATTTCTTTATATAAATAAATATAGGAATGAAAATTAAATTAATTCTAAAAGTAAAATATTCTAAAGTCATAGGTGTTACATTCACCCACTTAAAATAAATTTCATCCTCGCTATTAAAAATTTATTTCTATAATCATGTAATTGAATTTTAAAAATAATCTATAGATGAAAAACCCACACCGTGAATATATTTAATAACTCATCTTCTTGATAAGAGATAAAGATAAGTAAAATGGTCACGTAACTAGAATCCCTAGTAGGAGAACATAAATTGGAAATTGAATCAAGGATACAGAAGAAAAATCTAACAATCAAGTTCTGATGGAGAGTGATGGAGAACATGTTTAGTTGAGTGGTGATGACCACAAATCCTTAAACCACTATTATGAAAAATATCATTGGTGTTATAAAAATTATGACAATATGACATTTTTTTCAAGACCATTTTCTAAAATTTGAGGAGTTAATTCTCTCTGTGTGAATATAAGTAAATATATGTTTCTATTTCATAAACACAACCTTTTACATTGGTTTTTCATAGAAATATTTCTACTCCATTCTATAGTACAGGTTTCATCATATGGGGATGTAATACATTATATTCTAAAAAACCACATAATTATTAACATAAACCATTTGATAAATGGATAATTTTTTTAAAATATTATGATCCAATAATTTAGAAGAATGGTCATAGAATTAGAAAAATGAACTTATCAAATAAAATAATGTGGTTTTTAATTATTAAATTATAGACATTTGAATATAGTAATAATTGAAATTACCTTCAAACCTTATTGAAAACATACATCATTCTTATTCCTTAAATTGAATATATATTATTGGATATATTCCTTAAATCCAAAAATGATGTAAAATCAATCAATAATAGCATAAACTATTTTTTCAAAAAATAATTACTTTATTCCAAGGTATTATTACTTATCTGTTTCATATAATCCAAAACAATCATTTATTAATCCAAACATCATTTTATTAACATTAGTAACATATTATGGGTTATCATTCCCTCAACAATGTGTTTCCTAAAATATTTTATTTCATACTAAATATCATTTATTGGTATAATTAATAATATGTTCTCAAAAACTTAACCAAAAAGTAATGCAGTGAAATAATTATATATTTTATAAATCATATAATGAGAACATCATAACAACAATAATTTTACAACATATTTCATAGATCAAAATATAGATGTACATTAATTATTCCACTATGGTTGTGTTAATAGCATATTATTGACCCTAACCCCTTAGATTATTCTAATGTATATACATAATAATGATTGGGGTATTGGTTTCTGTAGTTCCCCATACCCTTACACTTATAACACATTATTGCCAATTTTTCCTTCATCTCTTTGTATTCTTTTTGTAGTGAACCTTTTTTCGGCACATATAACAAACTCCCAATCCTTTCAATCATTTACCAGGGTGACTCTTTCTATAATTATCACATGTGGGAAACTCCTTTTATCCCTTCTTCCCTATATCTATCATGTTCTCGTCCTTTCTCTTATTATTTTGATTCCCTTTGAAACAATATGACTTTGAAAATTCATTCTCTATCTTTATAGAACATAAAAATATTTCATCGTATTGTGAAAAGGTTTGAGACACCAGTGCCTTTTGGAGATGTGGATTAAGTCATTTAAATACATTCCTATTAATTTTTTTTTGTTTTGTATGAAATTTTTATAATACCTCACTAGCTTGGTAAAGGTAGCTTCATACTCCATAACAACTTATTCCTCATGTTTCATTAATCTAAGGAAATTTCTATTCATATTAGTTTGTTGATGATGATGGAAGTATTTATCAGTGAATGTCTCTATAAATGTTCTTCATTCTAGGAGTTATATTTCTTCTTTTTCCCTTTTATTATTGATCAATTACCACTATGGATCTAACTTTACATTCAATAAATATACTATAAGTGTAACCTTTTCCTTTTCACCACATCCCAATGCCATGTATATATTCTCCCAAGACTTAATCCATTTCTTAGCTGCAACTGGGTTAGTAGTCCCAATGAATGATGAGGTAATATTTCACATAAATCAATACAACATTAGAGAATATAATTTTTGAATATGTTACTCCATATGAGCAAGTTTATATGTCATATCCTGATGAATCATTCCTAATATATCCATAACTTTCTCTATTCCAATACTATCTATATCAGTTTTCTCAATATGGAATCCTCTACATTCTACATCGGTACTATTACCATTATTCCTTATGGGAACCATTTTAAAATAATGTAATATACTAGATTAGATCATAAAATTGTGTAATATAATGTATAATCCCAAAACTAGTGAAACAATAAATATAAATTGAAAACAAATTCCATAAATAATATCATAATAATGATCATTGTTTCTTTGGGGATATTATTTCTTTTAAATCCATCATAATGGATTGTAAATAAAATGTTAATTACCCTAAGCATATAACCTAGTAGGGTCAAAAAAAAGGTGCACAATTAGTCCGATTATCATGTACTAGTTTACACTTGAGTCAGGTACGATGAACCTTTTTAGAGTTTTTACCCATATATACATTTGTGCCAAACCCACATGAACTTTTAGAATACAGGTAAGGGGGTATTTCTATCAATACCAACTTATCTCTACATTACCAAAATTATTTGAAGTTCATATATACATACCCTCAAATTAAAACTTAGGGTTATGTTCCCTAATCTATGTTTTCCAAAATTTACGTTCCAAGGTTGTTACTAAAATTCCATTGATACCAACCTTCATACCCTAACCCCAGAAGTGCGGAGCCATTGTATTAATTTATTACAATAAAATTATTATAAGGAATCAAATCCCAAAGGAAAGATATTTTAGTAGTTTTGGAAAAACATATAACATATATGATACCCATATTACATTGGGAGAAAAAAATAAAAACATCATACCCAATAAAATAAAGTAAATACAATCCTAGAAATATTATTCAAATATTTATTCTTCAAAACATAGGGAAGGGAATAAAATTATGGGTGATCTCAGTTTCTCAATAAGGGTAATTAAAATGGAATAAATAATGAATCAATGGAATGAATCAACATGGCATAGTAAATATCTAAGAAAACATGACATTCAATCAATAGACTGAGAATGAAGTACATATATAGAAAATGTTAAAGATATAATTTCATGGATAAATAAAAATAGAATCTCAATGAGGGAAATTCTTAATTAATGGATGTTATGTTTGAGGCACAAGAAAATCTATACTTTCAAGATCCATCATCTATAAAATTTTAAATTACAGGTTGAAAACACTTTAATTTGGCCAAATGGTTTATCTCATGAGAACCTATCTATGCATCAAGAGTCTATATAATGTCTGGGCCCCACCCATCACTTCTTGTCTAATTAATTACTCATATTGAGTAATCAATTTTATTTATAAAAAATATTCCTTATCAAATATCCATATTGAATAAAAGATACTTAATTTTAAATAATTCCACAATTTATTGAGTTACTATAAAAGTGAAAAATGAATGTAAATCTAAAATATGGTTAGGAAATAATGATATAAATTGCATGAGAATATGTACATTTAGAATAAAATTAATATAAAATGTTATTTTTTAAATAAAAAGTCAAAAATCACAAAAGAAAGTGATACCACAATGATAACATTTACCACTTTGTAATTTTTAAGTAAAAACCCCTTAGATGAGATAATTAAAAGTAAAACCATGAATAACATGAATATGAAATTATTAATGAAAAAATATATCAAAATTGGCAGTATATACACCACAAAAAAGGAGTAAGTGGTGAATATGACATTTATCTTATGGATGTTAAAAGTGAGATGAAAATCCCTCAACTTTAGTCTGACTTGTCACTTATGTATTTATATTGATTAATAATAAAATTATATTAATTATATACTTGATTAATTACATTTTTAAATTTTATTATTACTTTTATTTAAATTATTGAAAATTTTTATACAACTTATTAAAACAATTAAGTTTACATCGGGTGTTTTTGACCAAATCCGGTTCACGTGTCAAAAATGACTTTTACAGGATGAATATTATCAAAGGGGTCATTATATAAAAATATTATGGATAATGATAAGGAAAAAATTATAATATTTATACATAAATTATACTTTAACAAAATTATAATTATGGTTATAAAAAATTATGCAACATTACAATGATGAAGACGGTTGGTCGTGCGAACACATTAGTAATATTCTCATTTTAAAATATCATTATAGAAAGATGGTATGTAACATTATATCTTTAAATAATGATAATTATATAATAAATAAATGTTTAATTAGTGATATATACTTATATATATAATTCTTGTGATGTAAAATGATTCACATCACGTCGAGGAGGCGGCAGTCCACACATCCATGAACGATATTATCACGTTTTTAGTGTGTGATTAGGGTAATAAAGGAAATGATATATTATATATATAAAGTTAATTATTTCAATAAAATCATATAGATTTCATTTATGTCATTTATTTTTAATAAAAACTATTCTTAATGTATTTCATGTATAACGTGAATGAATCTCATCGCTTTGAGGAGGCAATAGTCCTCACTTCCAGTATCAATTTTATCGTATTCCCACAAAAGGAAGTTCAAAAAGGATTGTGTTAAAAAATAATTCCATAATAATTAATAAATTTAATATATCATATATCATATATATATATATTATAATAACATTTTGTCTATCACAATTCCTACCATGAGAGGTGGTAAAAGAAGAACGAACAATCATTGTTTCGTGAGGCAGTGGTCTGTTGTAAACATGAAGAGTAAGGTCGTTACAGATTAGATAGAAGTTTTTTTAAGATTATGTTGAAACCTTAGCATAAAAACATAAAAGTAAATTTAGTATACATAGGATATTATATAATCATGTAATAATAATATTTTAGGTTCTAGAGAATGAAAATAAAACAAAAGATCTTGAGGAAGGATGATACCTCTTCTTTGGGTAACTCCTTTTTATTTCCACCAAAGGTCTTAATTTTATGTATTGTTATGTAAAGGGAGGGTTATAGATTTAGGGTAGGGATATTGGTTGATTAATATATCTTATTTTTGGTGATAAAAAGGTCTTTAGAGGTGTGAATATGTGGCATGGATGACTTCCATTTTATAGTGGAGTGTCATTCTTTTAAATTATGGAAATAGGAATTACACCCACGTTTTCCCAAGTTACATGGATCCAATAAATTAAAATTTATATAATAAGGTGTATAGTTTTTCAATAGGAACATCCAATTTCTTTTAGACGAGTTTATAGTTCTTTTGGGCCTTATGTTTATAGTTTAGTGATTTCTTAATGTGATTTTCCTCTTAATCGATGTAATTACTTTTAATCAAATTCCCAAATATTTTTGGTAAAAAACTAATTTGACATTGTTATAAATTATAAATTACGTGGATTAAAAATTTATAATCCATTTCTCCAAATTCCAATAACTAAATTGTTAAAAATTAATTTAAACATAATCCGGCCGACATGACAACAATGTGTGTTTCTAAAGTTAAAAACATTCAAAAAGATTGCCATGATTTTATAGCAAATTTCAATGTGAAATTGAATTAAATTACATAAATTGGATAAATATATGTACATTTTATCTAATTAATAATTAAAACTAATCAAAAATGTGATTTATCTTTATTACAAAATTATATGAAAAATCGGTTTTAAATTAAAATTTAGTCTTTTTACTATTAATCAATAAATGTAACTTCATAGAAAAATAAAAAAATAACCCTAACCTGATTTTGAAATTTTGATTTTAAAAATTATGTTTTTTTTATCCTATTAAATTCATTAAAATTTAAAATTTTAGATTTAATGTAGGTTTGCTATTAATAGGCAGAAAAATTGCCTTTATAAAAATATTGGTTTTTATGCCTAATATTGGGTTTATTATTATCTTATGATTATAAAATATATTATAAGAATATAAAAAATATTTTATTGAACATGTAATATATATATATTATATTAATATCACTCACTAAGTTTAAATAATTTAATTTATTAGGATAATACAACTTCGTGGGCATAATTGTTTTATAAAAAAAATTCCCTTTATATTCAAATTGTTCTTATATTAATTTATAATTAGTTTTAACCAATTAATTCAACTGTATATTTTTATAGGTTAGTTAATATTATTCATAACCATAAAACTAACAACTATGTGGTATATTATTAACTTAAATAATAATATTTTTAATAATATAATATTGTTCGGTAAAATTCGGTGGAAAGTTAGTATTGCATGAAACACAAGATAAACTCAGTGTTCTTTGTAGAGAAAGAAAACCTTTATCTTATGTGTAAAATAACCTTAACATGGTGTTTCTTATAAATCAATCTTGGTAAAAAAAAATTAATTTATTCTAAAAGGAAAATATTGGTCTTGGTGTGTTACAAGTGTGTTGGCATTCGTCAAGAAAATGACATTATGTCATCTTCATGATGAGTATATAGAGTTTTGTAATAAGAATACTCCTAAATAAGCTAAGCGAAAACATCCTATAGCTCTAGGGAACCAGATGGATCATCATCATCATGATAGATTCTTATGGGTCATGTGATCCATAGTGTCTCTAATGCATTTTTGTCGGGGCTATGTGCTGTCTCTGGGGAAGTGCATCTGTATACACCTACATTCTCACCTTCAAAATGCGGATGACATCCGTTAACTTTTTATAGAAATTTTCTCCTTTATCATAATGGGATTAGGGAATGTTGTTCCCTCATTCAATGGATTTATCCTTAGAATTATTCACTTAGTTTGGGTCTCCCTTAGAGATTAAGATGTTGTTCGTGAAACTCTTCCCAGTTTTGTATCCTTATGAATTATAGTTAATTATTCCACATTTATCTAGACATTCCAAAGGGTTAGGTCATATTAGAAAACATTAGTTAGGAGAGTAGTCATGTTGGGCCTCACTAGTGTGTCTGGATACTGGAAAACTAGTACACTAAGATTTCCCTTTGATAGGGCTTCTTCAAGGCACGGAAAGCCAAGTCATATCATGTAGAATATCGGTAATTTTATGCCAGAGGCATGTATCTGAGGTTTTCCTCATCTTCCCATGTTTAACATGGGGTGTTCTACCAGCATAATGTCTAGTAGAGACAGATCTGAATGATCAAAACAATGATGATATTGGATTTGATAGGTACGTCCCTAGGAGGGATAAAATAGAATGTTTACCAGATGAATGGGTCATAATTCCCAATAAGGACAGACCCATGATGGTGTGTCCCAAAAGGGGGAAGGATTAACACTATAAAGGATGATCTGGACCCCAAAAATGGGGGATTAAAAGATGGGGGTCCCATAAAAGGGGACACCAAGGATTATCATTGGCTGGGATTGAACCTCACAGATGCTTCCAACATACCTGGTTTGGAAGATAGGGATAAAACCCCATGTAGATCGAAAGGGAGAGGCATAGGATTGGGGTGTACACAAAGAATAACAAACCAAAGACATACTGGGGATTACACATGGTTAGCGACCTAGATTACACATAGAGTAGTGAGATAAAGGAGGCTTACACATGGTTAAATGCTCGTATGTATGGAATGATTTCACTCAGATGTGGAGGCCTTTGTAAAATTAGGATGGATATGGATGAAATTTCCATTAATGGAATTATTGGGGATGGAGCTGGTGTAAAGGGAACTACTGAGGGGGTTATGGTGTTTGGCTTGAACCACTAGGATTCTGCCTATATACCCTGTATTAGGGACATGGATCAAAGTATGCATAGTTTGGTTGAGAGGGGTACTGGGGATTATGTGTGGATAGTGGAACAAGGAGGAATTCATGGTCTATTCTTACTCTAATATAATGTGATTCATCATCAGTGTGAGAAAAAGAAGGTAATAATAAACCTGATGATCATGTGGAAAAAGGGGCATCTGAGAGGAGTATATTGGGGATTACGCATGGCTAGATGGGTAGGGAGAGGAAGATTTGGAAATTATCAGAGGGTGTATAGATGTAAAATGAGGTTATGGCCATCATAATGGGGGCACCATACCAAGTTGTGTCAAGGTTTACACAACGGTTGCCTGTCGAGCACCTAGAGACGAAGCGCAACGGGAGAGGAGGGTTGAGAGGGCGCTGGTGTCCATCCCCTTCATAGTCATCTTGAGCCTGTCCCTAATGCAGTTATCACAATTTATCATCATGTTTTGTGTACATGGGTTTGTCTGGTAGTTTAATATCCCGCATCTCAGATGATGAGGACTCACTCCTCACGCCGTGGACTTACAATGCTTCAACCAACCCGCACTTGGGGAAGGGAAGGAATAGGAAATGCCAGGTATTTACGGGGTTGTGGAGTGATCCATTTTGGGTTCCCTTCAAGAATAGCTATGTGAAGAGGAAATAACCATTATCATACCTATGTGAAGAAGAATTAGGTAGGGGAACACAACATGGAACACAACTTGAGGGACTAGAAAATCACTCTGTGCAAACCAAGAGGTCGGGACGGAGTAAGTGCATGCAAGATTGGGATGTTGCGTGCAATAGAGGATCTGACATGGTACCTTAGGGTATGGAAAATACATAGAGGACATTGGAAGGAGGCATTCAATATTTAAGGCTTGTACGCAAGATGAGAGTTTGTGTAAAAAATGAATGGTTTCTGCACGAGATGAGGGGATGTGTGCGAGATGGAAGCCTACACACAATATTTTCATGTCACAAGGACAAACATGAATGAATGAATGATATTTTGTGGAAAATTATCTTGAGTAAAATTACATGAGATAGAGTAAAGACACAGTGGTCCCACTTGAAGGAGTACCCCTAGGAGAATGATCGTGCATGATACAATAACTTGAGGCCATGTATTTTTCCTGGTCATGGAAGAGATCATCATACACACATGGGAGAGATGTTTTCTATTCTAGAACGGTCCCGTGAAATGAGGGAGGGGGTATGTTCATATTTATAGGAAACAAAATGAGCAGTGGCATGCAAGGAGGCCTGTATGGAAGTGTCATTTGATGTCACATTGGGTGCACAAGATAATGCATGCAATACATTTTCTTGCATGCCAAACATCTTTCTTTTTCACCTCTAACATGGAAATTTTTCAAAATTTTGATATAGAAGAATCCATTTGATGTTGCACTAGGTGTGAAAGATCTTGCATATGGATTTCAATCTTGCGTGCTGACCTCAAATCATGAAAACACCTCCCTTGAGCAACTTGGGATCGTCCTCTCTTTCAAAATATTCCTTCAATTTTCTTAAATATGGTGTTTCACAACCTCAAATGGAATTTGGAACCAACAAATGGTCATACCTTCAATGTATAACCTGACTATATATTTATAGCTATAAAAACACATATATTCACTAGGGAGGGAGGCACCCAGAAATCTGATCTATTGATTATGTTTACTCTAGATGATTTTAAATCACCTTGAGACACCAATATATATGAGGTTGAATATTTTTACCTATATATTTTGAGGTATATCAAAGAATTGGTGGGTCACTGTAGAGTAGCCCAGTCAGTAAGAGGATTTATATAGGAAATAAATTGACTTTATGTTCTTGAGAAACATATATTAAATGATATTTATAGATGATATTACTTGGGATTTCATGAGCATGACATGAGGGATCATGTCAGTGATGAGATATACTAGATGATTCAACAAACAAAGTAATTTTCTCAATTCACGGATGATGATGACATTTATTGGGAAGATAACTTCCATGATGGAATTTTCTATGAGATAAGATGACAAGATAATAGATTCATCTTGATAAACTATATAGATGTGGTGAATGATGATCTTGTCATAGAAGGGATCTTGTGAGAGGCCCTAAGTAGTAGTGATGTGTTATTATAAAGGTGAGTAGGGATTTATTCTAGTAGTAATAAGCAGAAACCACTAGTGAAGTAGTGGGTAGAGAATCCGAGGATGTGATTAATAATTTTAGGACCATATGTTGGTGTTGTTCTTTCAGTGTGGTATGACTGATTAAAATTTTAATTAGGTTCTTTAACCCAATATGAAGTGTCACACATGTGGTATAATAGAATTTATATGGATGTTTCATAGGATCCTATAATAGCGGTGTAGTTTCCGGGGATATGGACAGTCACCAGAGTCCGTGAAGGACTCAAATACCCCTCAGTAGACTCATATTTAGAGTTCCATAAGATGCACTAGATAATGAATGGGGAATTGTACAAATAAAAAGGATAAGTAGTTTTACCCATAGGGAGTTACATAGGGTAGTTAGTCTAGATCCCATGATATAAAAACATGTTAGCAACATAATACATAATCTATATAGTCTGGTCTAGATATAGGACTATCTACTCTCTGAGGTGTGATCCTTATGGAATCTACACATTTCAAATTTTGTTTGATAAAAAATCATCATAATCCTTTAAATATTTCCAATTAAAATATGTGTTGTTCCTTTTATGGAGGGATTTTATGTTTTTATGAAAATTGACACACCAATTTATGTATGTTTGGAGGATATAAAATGTTGTAAGGATTGTTTCTATGAAGTTAGTGGGTATATTTCCATTTGGATGTTACTTATACTTCAAATGACATGATTTTATTTGAATATTCGTTTTAGTTGTGCTGTTATGTACCAAGATCATATCATGTTTTACAATAGGAGTGTTACTTTTCAATCTCTATAAGGGGGTGTTTTATTCAAAAATGTTAATGAGTTTTTCAAGCTGGTCTTGCAGCACTAATTTAGTGCAGATTAGATTTTCTTGTGGATCAGATAATAAGCCATGTTCTAGATGATATTTTATCGTAGAATGATACTTTACCTAAGTTAGTGAACATGTTTCAAGACATATTTCTAGATGATTTCTCTCTTTTACTACCCATGTGAGTGATCAAATTCATGATCGATTTTGTGATAGGATCTGTACTATTTTCTATCGCGCATTATAGAATGACACCAATAGAGAATCTTGATATGATAGGAAATTTGGAGATCTAGAAGAAAATGGAATCATATGACTAAGTACTTCCCTAGGGGGTTTCTATGTTCTCTTGACTAATAATACTAGTAGAACATTGAGATTATATGTGGACTATCAGAGACTAAACCAGATGGTGGTAAAGAATCTGTATCCCCTTTCTTGCATCGATGATATTTTTGATCATCCAATAGGTTATAATGTTTTCTTCAAGATTTAATTGATTTCATGATACCACTAGGAGTGTGTGAGACTATCTCACATACCATAGACAAATTTTAATAGTGGGTATGGCTTGTATGAGTTCATAGTTATGAAATTTTGTTTGATTAATGACCCAAAAATATTCAAGGACTTGATGAAATTGATCATTGATCCCTTATTGAATTAATTTTTTGTAGTTTTCATTAATGACATATAAGTGTACTCCAAGTCTACATATTATCATGTCCAACATCTTTACATCATCCTATGTACATTGGTAGAGCATTGGGTTTATTCCAAGATATCCAAATGAAATATCTCGATTGATATAGTGAAATTTGAGGGATATGTTATCTTTGAGGATAGAGTGTCAATAGACCCAATGATTGTTGCAATTGTGGTATCTTGGGTGTGTACCAATAATTTTGATAAAATTCAGAGAATTTAATCTCAAAAATGATATTAATGATATTTTATCATGGACCACTCCACTATGGAAGTACCAATTTCTAAGCTAACTAATAAATGGTAAAACAATATATATATATATTTTCTGATATTTTAAAGAGATCCTTCCTGGATGTAAAGAGTAGGCAGAACTCAACATCGATACTAACATTACCAAGGTCAATTAAGGAATATACCATGTATTGTGATTCATCATATGTAGTTCTCAGAGCAATTCTTTTATGGGAGGATAGAGTGGGTTTTTATGCCTCTTGGAAGTTTAGACTACAGGAGAGGAATTACCCTACATATGATCTTCAGTAAGTTGTGGTGGTATACACCCAAGAATTATAGACACACTATCATTGGTATATGATATTTTTGGTGTACATGGACTATATGATCCAAAGGTACATATTTTCTCAGTTATATCTGAACCTTTAGTAGATGTGGTGGGTTGATTATCTGTATTATTTTCAATTAGATCTATAATAGACACGAGGAAAATCAAATGATGTTAGAAATTCCCTAAGCCATAATATATATAGATAGGTAGTATGAGATTCCTTTGATCAGTATGTGTTCATGAAAATATTTTTAGACATGCACTTAAATATTACAGATTCCTCAAGATGAGTTATTCTATCATTGACATTTGTCGTACCTATAATCTAGGACTAAATAAATATTGGGATGCTATCAGATATAGAGTTATTAGAACTATGGGACAACCTATATAGCGGGGTTCCCCCGTAAGGATCTTCTCTTGGTAGTAGTGATGTTCCTCATATCCATGGTCAAGTATAAAATCCTATAAGATTACATTATGAGATGATGAAAGAGTTTCATGTGTCCAAATGAGTGGTACATCTATTTCTTACCATGATGCACTGTTGTCTCTATAAGAATTACTAGTAGTTGGTGATGAAAAAGGAAATAGTGGGCATCATGAAGAGATTTTTCTCTTATCAATAGGTGAAGGATAATAATTAGATGAATTCTAGGATTTTTCATCCTCTTCCCAATCCAGAATGGAAGTGGGATCATAATGGATTTCATAACCAGATTTCCATGGACACATCACATATATGATGTAGTAGGGGTGATCATGTATAAACTATTTAAGGTTTCCCACTTCTTTCCAGTCAAGGTGACTTTTGTCATTCATGACATGGGTATCCTTTATATGTAATATATATTTCAATTTCACTATTTTTTTAGGATTATAATTTCTCGTTGATAAATACATTTCACGTCACCGTTCTAGTAGGGTATTTAGATATCACTAGGATTATTGGTTATATTGAGTACAATATAACATCCTCAATGGGATTACAATATTATTGAATATTTCAAATTCTATAGTATATTTATTGATCCTATTATTTTATTTATTAGGTTATTTTATAATTATCTAGAAATAATTATGTTCTCGTACGAAAAAATCTTCCATGAATCATTTTAAATTTATATATTAAATGACTGGTATGGGTGTATGTGTTGTCCAAATATTTCTGGTAATAAGAAAATGATTATGTTCTTATTGGGGCATGTCCCATGAAAGAGACATCAAGGATAGTGTAATTTATTAGGAAGTGGTTGGTAACCATATAGAGATGAAATAAATCATATTCCCACCATCAAATATGACCTAGGGATATTTATATTGGTTATAGGGATTTCATCAAGTGTCACCTAGGATAGGGAAACACTGTATTAAGAATCATTGGAAGCTATAACCCAGGTTTGTCAGGTCGTTTGAGATAGTATATAGGGCTATTATAGTAGAATTACATTTTGACCTTCCAAAATTCTACATCACTACGCATGACGTGTTTTATATTACACATATTTGGATATTTCATCCAGATCGTTCCCACAATATAAATATTGGCAACATTAAGTTTGATGTGGATTAATCCTTTGAGGTGAATATAATCCATATGATGTACTATAGTGAGAAGAATATCTAATTGAGAATCATGACACTAGTCATGTGTTATAGAATTGTGGGCATGTACAAGGGGAGACCTAGGATAGGGAATATGATATGTGAAAATGGTGTCTAGAAATGTTAATCATTTCCCTTCAAGGAAATTTGTATCATAGATGGGGGAAATCATTTATATGGGGAGGATGTTGTAAGATCATTTCTATTCCAAATATGTACTTCATTTTGTATTCTATTAAACTACCATGATTTTGATGTCTTTTTTCTTGGAAATTTTAAATTGTGCCTTTAATTTGGTTCATTTAGTTTTCTAGTGGAGTTCAAAGTGGAAAGATAATGGAAAATGGATAATGTTTATAGGAATAATTCATGTCATAATTATGTAATTCATAATGTGATATATTTTGGGAAGACACCATGAACTTCATACAAGGAATGAATGGTTCTAGGAAGACCTCACGAACTATAATATGGTTTGAATTATTCTGTTAAAAACCTATGAAGTATATCCAAATCCTGAATAATTTGAGTTAGAGAATGAATCATAAACTCATGTAGTGATATGGATTAATGATGTGGAATGGTTATTTCAAGTTTTATTAACCATGGTGATAGGTTTCTTGATATACATAGGAAACTGTAGATTCCAAAGATGAATCCTATATTTAATTCATGGATAGGGAATTCCCATTTTTTTTATTTTAACCCTCATGGATGAGTTTCTTAGATATATTCCCCTTCTCTCTTAAATGTATTCCTCCCATCAACAACCACTAGGAATCCTATTCAAACGAAAAACCACATCCCTTTAGATCTTATTGTTCCATACCTAGATTTAGAAGATACATATTTCTTCATTTGTTCCTTATTTGTTTTGTTATTTTTCCCTCAGGAAGAACCCTAGTTCGACATAGGATAACCATACCTAGATCTGATTTCATGCATTGATATAGTTCTTGGTCTTTATTTAAGAGACGGAAGGAGGAACCAAATCAAAAACTTTTATTTTGATGTATTTTTTCATCTAATATTATTTTAAGTTGTGTGGTCTAGAAAAATGCACTAATGACAATTTAATTTCTTCTAGTATGTGTAAGAAGTATCATCTTTCTAGAACACCACATATGTGACCTAACTAAATCAAAAATATTATTTTTATAAAACCCTCATTCATAGACTTCCCATAGATCCTTTTGGGTCTAATGGAATTGAGAATTGGACTTGCGGCCACTCAATAGGTGTTCTAACAATTGAACCTAGGTAAAAACATAGTTTCATTGAACCAAAATCCCTTTTGATGAAAATTAAATTATTGAGAATATATTTAACATTATGAAATAGGAATAACATGTGAATTATGATAATTTTTATATTGGTAGTATGTGAATTTTTTGATTCATCTTAGGCATGAGAATCTATAAAATTAGTAATAATGTTTTATTAAATGGAAAATGGAAAAACTAACCAATATGATGTGTGATAATATGTTTGGCCTAATTGATTCGGAACATATTTGATTTTTCCTCTGAAGAATAATCCACTAATTGAAATATATATGAATTTTTATTATCTTTATTTAATTTTTTTATATTATGAATGGAAATTTCGATTTATCTTAGGTTATAGAATCCACTAGTTAATATAGTCAATTTTACCCTTATTATGTACATGAGACCTGAGAACATAAAAGATGATCTAGAATTGTGTTTCATAATTATCTCATTATGATATAGCTTCATTGGAAATTTTATTGAAAATGATTCTTGGAACATTTAAGTGTATCTATAATGGGGATTTATAATGAGACCTGTATGATATGGTTACTTTGGCCCTGGGCATTTACATGCTCCCTCAAAAAATGTAAATGGATCTAGCATAGTCTTGATTCTTTTATGTTTTGGTTACTTGAGACATGACATGAGTCATTCATGCTAGGTAAGAGAGTAATCCAATTTTTTTGGTTATCTATAAAAAAGGAGGATATACCACTTGACATATATATCCAACACTATGCCAAAAAACTTTTAGCGAACCTTGGATGTCAACCCCATGCTCTATGGAAGATAGGTTTATTTTATGTTTTGTATAAATTTTGGAATTAATTCTGACATTTATAATAATATTTTATTAACAATATGTATTTAGAGTTAATATTTTTACACCATGGGTGTTGGCCTACTATTTAATACTCAGACCCAGTTGAGTCCACCGTTTGTTTTTTGGGAAGACTTCAAGGAAGTAGGTTTGGAAAAGGGTATAAGACCATATATTCTATTGTTTTCTGGATGTATGGGTTATATCATAGAGATATGAATGGCATGGGTTTTTAGACAAGGTATAATGGATACTTTTATTAATCTTGTATAGTCTTTTACTTGTATGACTTTTAGCTTGTCATTTAATTACATTCAACCTATCATTAAATGTTTTCTATTATTATTTTAAAATATTAATTTCCCCTTTATTATAATTCGTTTAAAATTTAGAATTTATATTATTTCTTCTAATATTATAAATCTAAAATAGTGGATATAGTCTCCCCATTATATTCCTTACATCATCCATACTATTTGGTAGCCTCCGATATATGAGGATGGGCATCTGAGGTCTCAAAACATCCAGTAAAAGTCACATGATGGAGTTATGGGATGGGGATGTTATAGAAGGTATATTTGGTGGATATATTCATGAGATCCATGAACATTTCTAGTGAATTTTTTAGTCCTATTGTCATCACCAAGTACTCATATATCCCATACCTTCTCCATGATTCCATGGTGATACCTGATGAGAGATGACTCATAGAGAACAATCAGGATCCCCATAATTGATCAAAGAGATCATCAATACTATTAAATTAATATATGTTCTCAACTATTACCTAATTCATCTTTTGGTAATCTATGAAGTGTTTAAAAATATAGTCTGACTTCTCACTAAACAAGATACAAAAACCCCCTTGTGAAGTAATCATATGGATAAACCCATTCTACTATGAGTCCTCAAACAGTACCTTGTGCTCCTTTAACTAAACTACTTTATATGATAATGGGGTATCTAAATGGTTCGCGTAACTAGAATAATATCTATCTTAAAGTCAAATCCTCCATCAAGATGAATTTTTGTAAAATCATCTATAAATATTTCCTAATAGATATGCATAACTGAATGAAAATGTGGTGCCACAATTGATCCTACTAAAATAGAAAAGCCTAAAATATTCATCATGATCATTAAAAGGTGGATCATGTATGGAATAAATCTACTTACTCCTAGTTCCCACTCTTTATAAATCATGTTATTATCTCCGTCAGGTGATGTAAAATATTTCCTTCACTAAAAGAAATTAATTTGAGATTGGAAGCTGGTCAAAAAATCCTCAAAAAGAATCACATCAAGGTTTTTTATCTCCAAAATGATAAAGTACCATAGATATCCATTACTAGAAATGACTATTGTACTCTCGAGGAATCAGTGAAGATATTACACTTTAATTCTCATTGATGTATCTAGGTAAAGTAACATGGAAGACAACTTGATCGTTAATTCAAGTTAAGAGACAACTTATGCGGTTATGATGGATTGTAAATAACAAGTATCAAGAAATATAGTAGATAAATTTTAATTGATAAAGTATGTACATTGAACAATATATGGCCTATTTTAACCATCTTTTAGAGTATAATACACTACATATACTCATCCTGTCTCTACTATGTAACCCTAACACTACATTGTGTGACTCACTTGAGTCATCATCATCTTAGCCTACTCCTAAGGACACTGGATAGATCCTTGGAATATCAGGGGAATCATCCATGCCCCTTTTGGAATCCCAAACTCAAATATCTATGGGATAATTAAATAAGATTACCCATATTTCCATATTTCTAGTACACTCTCTATGTTTCCATGTAGTCCCTTCTAAAAATCTTAAATGTTCCATTGTTGAAGAACTGTGGTTCCCCAATTAAGTAGTGTGAAGAAAAAGTACTATACAATACAAGCATAACATTACACAATTGCATATACACATTCTTCCACTTACTGGTACTAGAAGAGGTACTCATCACATTCGAAGGTGATCCAACCATCAGATCACTAAGGGGAAGAAGAATACCAACATCTTGATCTTCTTCAAGGACATTATTGATAGATAAGGCCTTATACAAAACCTCTAATCACGAATTCTGGTTAAAACCCCATAAATTCCAACTATTTCCGTGATGGGGAATGATTTCGAACTTCTTGTCCTTCAATGATTTTTTTCTGGCCTAGAGAGGTTCAATTAAAATTATCTCAGTGAAACAAGATAAGTAAGAAGATACTAAAATGGACCTACAGTATAGTTCTAGGAACTCAAATAGTTGTTTAATATTTAGTGTTTTAGTGAATAAATAGATAAATAACATGTTCTTCCCTATAGAACCCTCCCCTTTTCCAGATCATCCCATCATGTGACCCCACCTCTTGGTCGGTTACTATTGAATTAACATGGTCATATTTACCTTTTTATCCTAATATTTCTTAACAAGGAAAAATAAAATCATGACTATTTATATCCATTCCTCCACATCTTGTACACCTACACTTCCCAGAATGGATAGCGAATGTTTGAGCTAGATGTCTATAGAGAAGTTGACTATGGACCTTGGTGCCCCTCTCTTCCCTAAGTAGGAACAAGTAGTATCACTCATAGCTGAGGTGGGCCCACTGTATGAACCATTGGAGCATGTATAAGAGTATACTATTTTGTACCCTCCTTCAAAATACTAGGTGGGATTAAGGAATCCCCCTTATAAGAAGCACCATGATCCCCGTCATCTAAGGTTCTCACCAGTATCGTTTGAAGTATATGAATATGAAATATAAAGAAAACATTAAAAAAATAACTTTTTCATTAGGGTAAATCTGAATCATTCTATGTGATCACAGAAAGGTTCTCCTAGGAGTCTACAAATAACCCAAGGTATATCACTCCTAGCACTAACTGTGGTCCATTATCTCAACATGTTATTCATTTTCATATATATATATATATGTATATATATGTTTATATGTATATAACATAATATCATGAATAGGTAGAAGTAATTAATTCTAATAGATATATCCCAATGGCATGGAAACATATATATCACACTATCAAGAAACATAGGTCTATCTCGAACAGATTTAATAATCAAGGAATAAGCATTTAAGAACATGTATGTTGGAAAAAATAGGTTTATATATGGAATGTTAACCTATATTCCTATTCATGATTCATGAACACACCGAAATACACATAAAATAGTAATATGAATCCATTCAATAGTAACCTAGAGGTCTGTTTCACGTAAACATTAAAAGTATATAGAAACTCCCCTCCCCGAGTCCCACACCACTATTTCATTTCTACAATTTCATATGTTAGTGAAAATAAAAATAAGAAAAAATGTGCAATGTTAAAATTTTGAATCATCCAAACCTGAACCACTAGGTCTGAGTTGGAATGTCACAAGACCTCATGTGGTCATCCTTATAAAAAAGTGGTTTTCAAAAAGTAGTAAGGTTTTTTATGCCTTCAAAGGGGAGATTATACACTTGGTATCATATCATTTCCAAACACATTGAAATAATTCATGATAAAATAAAAACATACCAATCATACAAACATGTATAAACTATGAAGATCAAACCCATGTATTAAAAATAAACAACTGCCTCCAAGTGTGGAAATATAAATTAAAGCATAAGTACGAGTATATAAATAAATAATGAATTCTACGAAATATTTTGAATCCCATCCAGGTCTACTACCATCTCCATGCTCCACTGCTCAACTATCAGCCACTGGCACCTTTACCTTACCTGAATCCTTATAAATGAGGTGTGCATGTAAATTGAGGTGCTCATGTAATGTTCAATTAAAAAAACCTAGTAGTACACCTACAATTCATCATTAAAAACTGTTCTCAACTATAATAGTTGTATACAATGAAAATAATAAATGCATAAAAATCAAAAAAATCATACAATAATGTACCAAGGGGTTTGTATACTAACCATTCCACCAAAAACACTCAAACATATATACTTCATCTCAGTGGTAGAAGGATAACCAATGTGAAATTGGAAGTAACCAAAACACTCCCCATTGCTTGTGAATGTGTCACTCACCAGTGTCAATCCATCAAGTTATTTTAGGACCTTAGGCCATTGTACATCAGCTCTATAATGGGTTAGAGATCCATGATATCATACCTCATTTGAGCCTTGAGTTAGTTATATAGGTCATTATTTCCCTAATGTTGCTGCCCTTGGTAAGGCCCATAGCTCATCATTCCATTACCATATAGTCAGTTTCATCATTATCATCACCACAAGATGTGAACATTCACCCTCTAAGGGATAATCATATCATGTTGGTGAACATATCTACGGGATGAATAACTACTTCTAAATTCGTAGTAACAAACATAATAGGGTAGAAAATAAAAGAATGAATAAAACATCATTATAAATATTAGTTTCAACACAAACAACATGTTGTAAACATCACGAATGGTAATAATTTTCTCTACAAATAATCATGGAATAATGAATCATAAATACGTATCAAGGTATACACACACTCCAACATCAAATCATAATCATGAAAGGTAAATAATTATTCCATACAAAAAATCATTCCATCAGAAAATAATTTATAAAATACCCCCAAATGTTATTGAAGATCCTTCCAAAATGTCATTGAAGATGAAATCCAACATTCATTGAGGAACAGAGACCGAATCACATTGTTCGCCAATGAAGATCTAGGATTCATATCAATAATTCCTAATTTAGATTATAGTTCTAGAAATAGGTTCAGAATGAGACTCAAGGAGATTCCATGTCTTGAAGGTGAACTTTCAATCACATACATTATATAGCCCTTCAATAAGGGAAATTTTGATATATATCAATTAATGGGAAACCAAATAAGTGGATTCATTACTGATAGAAGAAAAGATCATGAATTATTTATCAATTATAGAATATATCCTCATGTTTAGCCATCAAAAATCAATCCAAAAACAATATTTCAATAGAAAATTGATTCAAGAAGAAAAGATTATAAAGATAATTGATAAAGGATAACATACCAAGAAACAACCACCATTGTTAAGAGTTCGGGGAATAATAAACCGGGTTTATCAGGAACATGTTGAGTTTTACACTAATATATCATGTAGTAATCAAAATATTAATGTTATATCCACATTATTCCATCAATAATTGGTTTAGAAAGATGACATATTAACCCATACTCATAGAAAATTCACTCTCGATGTTAGAACTTTTTCTGATCATGGAAATATCATCAATACGGTAGATTTTTCCTAATCTATGATAAAATTAATAATTCATCATTGGAACATCATAGAAACCAAATATACATAAAATATCCAATCTCATATAACAAGGAAGTGGATTAATTTTGATTATATCTAAAAAGTTCATACCATTCTAACATCGTCAAATTATTCCTGTAGAGCCCTATTCTAGATTGAACATTGAGAGGGGAGGGGTGAATCTATGGGTTTTATTTATAAATCAATTTTCTTTAAAATTAAATGTCAAAAAATTGTTAAGGTTATCGATCCACTCAATATTTTATATAAATATCACTTCCTATACAATGGTAGTAAAATAGAGAGAACCACATTATATTTACATGGGTTAGTACAAAGACTTACTCCTTACCATGTTGGTTCCCCAACACGGATTCTTCACTATAAAACATGTTATTACAATGCTATGGATCCAACTGAGAGAATATATTTTCCTATAGCTCCAAATAAAATACTTTTTATCCAACTCCAATCAACAGTCTCCTTCTGCTCCTATATCCAACTAGAAGACTTCAACTTCTCCCAAAACAAACTAGAAGACTTCACCTCTAATGAAAGGCTTGATCCTATACAGGATGATTCTCTTATATTCCTCGATGAGTTGTAGTATTATAATTTTCATATCTCCGTTAAAGTATATTCAATAGCCATTGGTCATGGCTTTTTTACTTGATAAATAATTCATATAACCTATAATGACTAGTTCCCACAATGAAAAAAATGCATGATCTATACTTTCTTCTGAATGAAGTCACATCCTCACTTAAATGTGTGAAAATGTTTCTCACATCTTATTTACTGATATATTATGCATAAATAACTATTTCAAAATTAACCAACTCAATTTATTTTCCTGAATATATTTCATGGAATCTAAAATCCTACCATATATATTTCCTCTATTATATTTTATATTCTTGTATTCACTAATCTAATTAAAGATTGACTCATCCTTGAGAGTGAATAATATTCTGGTATCATAATGATAATATGAAATTTTATCCATATTTTCATGTATGTGAATCCATTATACATTTTCCTCTTCTTTGTATCCTTTCACACACACTCTCAAGTTCCACATTCTGTATGCATAGACATGCACACTGTTAACCTTTCAAAGAGACAAGATTTTTATGTTAAAAAATCTTTCTTCAAAGGAATTGTATACACATTCAAGTGCTTCTCATGAATGTGTGGGATTATTCTACTACTTGCATGAGAACCAAAATTGGATAAAGGTATATATAATCATGAAAGGTCTTCTTCATAGGGAAGACAGTTTTAGAGTGTAACACCCTACAATTCTAAAGTAATAAAATTGTATTTAATAGCGTGTGTGACATGCAACACCAGCCATATATAAGAATATATCATATTGAGAAATTATGATGTATTTAATATTTTCAATAAATATATTATTTATCTTGTAATAAATGAAACACATAGTTAGATTTAATTATATGCAAGGATGGTGTCGTTCGATAGTTTGTGTTACACGAACGATCGAGTTTTACCGATCAATAATATATTCTTAAAATATTATTATTTAATATAATAATATATAACCAAGACACTAAATTATTGTTTATAAATAATATTAACAAACCTATGAAAACATTAGGTTTTAAAAAAATATAAAATTAATTTATTGGTTACCAATTAATTAGAAATGAATACAAAAACCAATTGCATATAAAAAAATGTTTTTATGCTAAAACATGTTTTATCCTAATAAATTAAATTAATTAATATTAGTAGATTATATAAATGAAATATATATTTTTAATATTCATTAAAATAATTTTTAAATTCATCTAATATATTTTATTTTCATAAAATAAGAACAAACCCAATTTTATCCATAAAAAAAATATTTGTCTAAAGGTAATTTTTACATCTTTTAATAGTGAACATTATTGAAATTTTTTTTTGGATATTTTATAAATAATATATTTAAATAAAAACTTATTTTTTGAAATCATAATGTAGAAATTATATTTGGGATAAATTTTGGTATTTTTTAGCAGTTTCTTTTTTTGATAAATATTAAAAAATACTGAATTTTAAATAAAAGATTCATTTTCATCGAATTTTATATCATCCATTTGTATTATTAGAATTTAGAAAAATGGATAAAATATTAGGAAATATATTAATTTATAATTTATAATAATTTCAACATATTTCACCAAAAATATTAGTGAATGCATTTAAAATTAATTAAGGTGATTAAGGAAAAACCAAGCTTAACAAGGGACTAAATTTAAAAATTAGGGGTCAAAATAAACTCAAATTTTTTAAAAACCTATTTAATGGAAATATTTATACCATGTAGTCTCTTTTATTTAATTCATTTCATTATTGGAGGCACATTTTGTTAGGGAGACCTCTCAATAGTGTTTAACTTTTTATATTTGCAAGAATGTATCTCCTCCTCCACTATAAAAAGGAACTCACCCCAAACATGGATTCAAACCCCTAAAGATATTTTACTCATCCAAAATATTCCCTAATAATCTCAAAACTTCTATATCCTCCTCTTACATGCCTCACATTTTGAATAATTCCAAACAAGGAAGTATTTTGGTATAAACCAAAATGAGTTTCCAGAATAAGAGTTAAGATTCTTAAATGTTCACTTTTTGATTAATTTATTTCTCCACCTTTTAAATTATTTTTAAATAATGAATAAATAATAACCTTAGTATATTCAATATACTATGATGATTTTATGCAATAATTTCAACCTTTACTTTAACACACATCCACCAAATGGGATATTGGTGTGAATGGAGGACTACCGCCTCACGAACCGATGTCGTTCATTCTTACATTACCACCATTAAAAGTTGGAATAATGATTTATTTATTGTTTATATATGATATAATAAATTTCATTATGATATTTTAATTTTTATGTAACACATACCTTTATGAATTCTATTTTATGGGAATATGATGACATTATTTGTGGACCTGTGGACTACCGTATCCTCAAAGCGATGCAATTCTTTCAAACTATAATGTAATATATTAAGGATGATTTTAATAAAAATATGTGACTTATAAAACATAAATGTTATAATTTAATTATGATATACATATATATAATTTACTATTCATTCTTTTAATACAAAAAATAAATGGAAGTAGCGTTCATGTGTACGTACAACATACCGTCTCCAATAACAATGCATTTAATTTCCTATCTTCAAATTTTATATATTTTTATAAATACATATGTACTAAATATATATGTTATTTAAAACATGAATTAAATTATGGATATTATTAACTCAGGGTCTAATTAATATAAATATTAAGTAATGGGTCAAAAACATACTCGAATAATAAGACAATTAATACCCAAAATAGTTATAATAATGAAATATTGTTAAGAAACTGGTAATAAGATATTATAAATATGAATATGGTTCTATTATAATTTAATAACCTGATTAAAACAATTATATAGGAGGTTAAATTTCATTAACCTAAAAGGAAATGTGTGGTATTGGATTGTTTCCTGACTTTTCTTTACTTGAGGCATACACCCTTTTGACCACTTATTTGTTTTTTATAGTGTATATAATACACCTATTTTATATAATATCTATAATAAAATTAACTTAATGGTATGTAATGTTTAATTTGATGTTATTTATTTCATGGGGCTTATAAATTCAGAAGTTACCATGTGGTAAGGGATTTCGTCTCAATTAACATTTCATTGAGACTTATTTGTTATTATACACCAATTCTCTTAAATTTATGTTAAATACTTCCAATATTTCTTTTAATATAATTATTCAATAATAATTAATTATATTATAAGTTTCAATTTTAACTATATCATCCAAGGGGTTTTTACTTGTAAAAGTTATCACTGCAATATCACATTATTTTATGGTTGTTAACTATCTTTAGAAAAATATTTTTCTCTTCATATATTTTCACAGAAAATTATACTTATTTTTCATATCAATATTATTTTATGATTGATATGATTAATTACTAAACATTATAGAATATTTAGATATGTTTTTTATAATGAAAATTATTTTATTTACTGGGGAAATATTTATAAATTTGTATTTTTAACTTAATACAGATATTTTATAAAGAACATTGTTTAAAATTTTAAATATATTATTAAAGATATAAGAAATGATTTAGAAATTAATGACATGTGTTGGGGAGTGGTTAATGTATGATCCTCTATGTATTGGTAGTCTCTTTATACAAAATCATTTTGTGGTAAAACCTTTGAGTTTTTTTCCTTGAAGAATAGATTGTTTTTTACAAAAAAGTTTAATCTATCTTGAAAAATTATAATAATGGTAAATATATCATGTGCCTAATAAACCAGATGTTAAATATTTTAGAATTTACATCATTTATAATTCAATCATTATTATTAACTATGATATTTTTTCCCTGAAATATCTATTAATGCATTCCATTCTCAGTTTATTAATTAAATGGAATGTGTTTTAGTTATCCACTATGCCATATTGATTATTCCTTATTGAGATAGTCATATAGAATGTGTGCTCAATTATTTTACTCTCAATGATTATTATCCTCGTTGGTTCATTATTTATTCTTTTGTACATAACTTTGCTGAGAATTTAAGCTCAGCGTTATTTTGTATCATTTCCCCAGGATATGATTATGAATTATTGGAATAAGTTTAAAGGATGTAGTTTATTAGTCGGGTTTATGTATTATGTTTTATTTTCTATTTAAAATTTTAATATGGGTATCATGCATGTAATATAGTTCTCTAAAACTATTAAAACTATTGGTATTTCTAGATTTGACTCCTTTTAATCATGCTAATATAATAAAGTAAGGCACCGACTTCGGGCTTATGAGGTTGGGGTATTACAAATAGACACTACCTGACATATATCTCAACTAAATAACCTGACCCGTGAACTATTTTTGGATTTTAGAACTTCATTAAATCCTAGTAAACACATTATTCCACTATCTAGAGTGTCCTCTTGAAAAAATATTCTTCACGAAGAAATTCTTGAGTGATTTGAAATTTTTGAACACTCACAGACTCCTCCTCCTTCATGCTAGTTGTAGTTTCATGGAGGGATTATCCATTGCAAACCAAAGGATCATGATGTTATATTTTTATCCAAAAAAATAGATCCTTCTAAATTTATAATACAAACATCTCGGTCACCATCTCCTTATATTTATATTCTTATTCCATCACTTAATATCTGATTTTTATGACGCATAGATATCCTGCATTATATATTCTATAAAAGAATATTTATGACACCTATGTTGTTTGAGTATATCTCAAATATACACTGAAAAAATAGGTGATTAATAATTTCATGTTCACAATGTTCTTCATGGTGATCACATTCATGCGATGATAATTTCATGATCCCAATTTATCTGAAATCTTGAACTCCCTCGTAGATGAATGGCCTCCTAAAACCATCATTTGTAGTTCATTCGTATCTCATTTTATTCATGTTATCACATGAATGAAAAATGTAATTACATGCATGATATTGAGATGATAAAATTATCATCATTCCATTAACTAGGTCTTCAATGATGGTCAATGTTGTTCATGGTGGGATATACCTAAATGCTAGTGGTCAAAAACCATCAAACACCGCTAGCGGTAGAAGAAGACAGTCACATTCAATCAGACGGCCTAAATCATCTCAATTGAGCATCTCATTTTATACGTGGAAATTATTTAATGGGTGAATGGAACCCATTTCATATTTTCCCACATCAAAACATTTTTATGGTGGTTGTGTAGTATATCAATAAACCTCCACCTATTGTGGCAATAAATCCCCTCCCCTGTTGTTGTATCACCCCACATGGTGGAACCTCTTCTAATGTGGGATATTGGCCCAATCAATGTTTTCCTTCAGGTATGTGCTTTGTAGCACCTATACACGGGGACTGATTAGGCCTACACTAGGACCATTAACCTTCTTGTTGGCTAGGGATATATTCCCTTCAGTGGAGCTAACACCGTGGGTAATTCATGTTCCCTTAGTTGAGTGTCGCATTGTTTTCATGGGGGTTGGCCATATACATAATCCCATACAAATACATAGTTAAAAAAATTATAGATTAGATTCGAATACTTCCATAATAAGAATTATAATCCAACTTCTCAATGTTCTTTTCATCATTACTTCATCAAAATACAATTCATAGTGCAAGGCTGTCACATTTCTCAATTATTATTCACATCATGAAATATGGAATTCTTATTTCATGGTCTTCTTAAATATTCTGAAAATTGTTCTAAACAAATTTTTATCCTTTGAAACATATATCGAACACTTAAGATCATAACAAACAATCATTAGAGTAAGAAACATGGTGAATTTATAAATCATGACACCATGTACTATAAATATATAATAATTCTCCATCCATCACCACCTCTCATCATTAGAATACCAAACACATATTTACATGATGAAAAAAATTCAAAATTTTTCCTAATAATCTCCCCCTTTGTATATTTTTTTCAGTACCTCTTTATCAAACTCTTTAAGAGTAAATATGTGTGATCAAACTTTTCTCCCCCTTACTAGAAATCAAATGAAAATGAAAAGTGTGGTTTTCTCAAAAATATGTTCTACTCCCATTAAATATAATTGCTTGAATACCTTTGAGAGAGGGATCATATCACATTGTTATATTATAGAATATAATTTTGTAAATAAACTCTATGTCTTCTTGGGATAACCCAATGTATAAAAAAGAGAGATATGGCCAATATTTCCAATATTTTCCCAAAACAATCATGCATGATAAATCATTCTCATAATGTATCAATTATTATCCAAGTAGTTGTAAATAATTATATTTATCGATGACATGAAAAATAATACACATATTTGAATAAACACATCAATATATTGAAGTGGTAAGATAAAGATACACCTTTATCTCAATTTTTCATCATCCACACACTCCCACATAATAGATATTTTTAATAAAATTAAGAATGATGGATTAATGTATGATTGAAATACCTTGACCGTTAATTATTAATTTTTCCCAAATTTTTCATTTCATCATAACGGTTCCCCCACCCTTAAAGGATGAAAACTTTTCTTCTATTTCATGGATGTTAATAGACACTATGAATTAATATCTCATCATGTTTCCTAGAAGTGACTTCCCCAAACATATCCTTATATTCCTTGAATTATTAGATAAAAATGCTTAAAATAATATGAAATAATGAGTGACCTATTGGTTTCTCAAAATTAACATTCAAATTGACAGTTTCCTCTCAATCTCAATGATTATTTTCGACTAATCACATCAAAAAAAATATTTGGAATCCTTATTTTTTTTATTCTCATAAATAAGAATTTTTTATCATCCCTTAAACATCAAAATTGGGTTGAATAATATTTTACAGCTCGGTTTTTTGGATCTTCAAGTTTCTAATTTTGGATAACTTCTCATCAACATCCACCACATTTTACTTTATTTTCTTTATATTTAGAATGTTTATTAACTTCCTCTAATTGTCTATTCAGCTTCAACTGATTTTTCAAAACAATTATTCATTCTTTCATTACATTTTCATTCTTCTAAAAATCATTACATGAATATTTATTGGTTTTATTTTGGGACCTCTCCCTTTTTACAGCCCTAGGAACTTATCCTTATAACATATTCACTCATAAATTATCCTTGTAACCTTCGAAACCATATCCTCCAAAAATTTCATCCCTAATATAATTTATTTTCTTGGATAGTTGGGGTGTAGATCAATTCATATGTTCTTTTATTTGATTTTTTCCCTATTATTCACATTAAAACCTCCCTTTGATTCTTACCTTATTCTTGGTAAAGACATGTTGAACCAAAATGGGTAGGATTTGTGACCATGCTTACCAAAACACTAAAAAATCCTTTATACTTTATTCTCCCAGATATGTTTTAGATGAATCCAGTTATGCGTTGTTATTTTAATTTCTTTTGGGGTTGTATCCTTCTTGTAAAAATGTGTGTCTCCACAACTATGGGTTATTGATTC
This sequence comes from Viscum album, assembly GCA_963277665.1. Classification (NCBI taxonomy): domain Eukaryota; kingdom Viridiplantae; phylum Streptophyta; class Magnoliopsida; order Santalales; family Viscaceae; genus Viscum; species Viscum album. The sequence continues at coordinate 2,108,282,539 of OY728119.1, read as the reverse complement.
TCATTCTACATGTCCTGCATATTCCTAGATTTCTCTTTAACACATTTACTATTAAAACTAACATATCCATCAAAATTATTAAGTTAATTTTTCCCTTTTTTCTCTCAATAATCGTAATATTCTCCCTTGATCTTAACATATTTGTTGAAATATTCTCTTTCTATATTCAACTCATGTTTGAATATGGCACATATATATTGTGTCTCAAAAAAATATTATTATCTAGATGTAAAACTCTATTCAATATCAAATATCATTTCATCCAATTTTTCAATTTTTTAATTTCTGCATCATTATCTCATTAGAAAAGGATAATTCTTTCTTGATCAGCTCTATATTTTCTTCAACAATGGTAACTATGTATTCCTTAATATTTTAAGTAGATAATTTTGTTTCTTTATTATCAAGTTTCTTCAATACTTTATTGAGATATTTTATATGTTACACGAAAAATTACAATTCATTATTCAACTTCCATTCATATTTTGTCTATTCCTCTCCATCATCACTACTACTAGATGAATTACATCTTCTCTTTTAATGGGAAAATAAACTAATTTCATTAAATTAAGAACAACATGATGATTAATCTTTCTTACTCTTACTCGTAATATTTCTCTTCTTACTACTATAGTGTTTCTTTTTCTTCTTATTCCAGTTGTTTTTAAGGGATCTTTAAAATTTTGATTATGATTTTTATTCTTTAACCTTATTCTTTCAAAACTATGTGGAAAAATTACTAATGATACCACAATTGAATAATTTATGTGGTTTCTTATTCTTTAACTTTCATTTTCCCCTCATTAACCCTTTTTCATAAGGGAAATTATTTGATTGAATACGTCATAATACTCATCACTATCTGACTATTCATAATATTATAGCCTATTTTCTTTGAATTTTACCTTTATCATGGATTCAAAGACCATTTAAATTTTTTATTTATTATTGAAAGATTAAATTTTCCTTATATCACAAGCTAGGATAATGTTATGTAGTTCATGAAGAGACATGTCTTCTATTTTTTCCTAGTATGAAACTTTTGAATCAATCTGATATATAAAAATTATCATCAATTTTCAATGACAATTGAGTCAGGAAACATCTCCCCAAATCCTTGAAATTTGCTGACTATATCATTACCTCTGGTGAAATATTGATTAATAATTTCTTCATCATTCATTTTTATGTACTCAAACTTAATCCTATAAACCTAATGTTTTTCTTCCTTATCATTTATATTTCCCCAATTGATTCTTCCGAGTTTATACCCGATATCATTAACAATTTGGAGACACATGAAATTGTGTAGACCTTTTCTTATAGATACATCAAGATAGAATTTTGAGCCTTTCTATATACCACTAAATTTCTCTTATAATCTTGTGCCATCAAATCATCATCATCAATGGGTGGAAAACCCTCTCTTTAAACATCCTTCACTTTTATGCATAGTGATGGAAGATATGGTAGAATCATATTCTACCCGAAGAGATAATTATTCCCATAAAATATTGGAACACCTCGCCTATTGAAATAATTAATATTCTATATCTTCTAGAATGATTCTTGGATATTTAGTAGGAACTTTTCTGATAAAACTTATAGATACCCAATCCAGATTGATCACTGAGTGTGGAGCATTAAATAAGAGGTTTACGTTTATGAGTCCCTTTTCTTTAAAATTCATCATCTCAAAATTTTTAAGGTTCTCAATACACATAGTATAATCTTTTAATATCAATTCATGTGCAGTGGTAATAACATAGATGGAAACACAAATTATTTACTAGTTTTGGTACAAAGACCTACTCCTCATCATGCTGGATCCTCAATAAAGACACTTCAATATCAAACAAGTGATTACAATGCTCTAACTCAAATAGGGTGACTCTATTTTCTTACATATCCAATTGAAATAATTTCTCTCCAGATCCAAGCAAGAGACTACTTCTACTCTTGGCTCTAACTAGGAGAATTAAACATCTCTTAGAAAAAAGTGGAAGAATTTACCTCTGGTGAAAGTATTGACCCACTAAAGGATTATTGTATGGTCGTTATCCATGATATTGTATGATCAGACTTTCCCATGCACCCATTCATGCACCTTCCACATGCATTGGTCGGGTCCTTTAGCCTTGCTCAATAATTATGATCACCTATAATGATTAGTTCTCTGAATGCAACAATGCTCAGTCTATGCTTCCTTCTGAATGAAGTCTCGACCTCACTTAGATGTGTGAAAAAATTTCACACATTTTCCTTACTAATATCTTATCCATGAATAACTCGTGCACAATTCTCAAATCAATTCAAATTCTTATACATATTTCATGGCATCTGAAATCATACCATATGTATATTTCCTCTATTATATTTTATGTGATTGTATTCACTATACTATTTCAAATTTGAATCTTCCTTATTAGTGAATAAGATTTAGTTATCATAGTTCTCACATGTATGTGAATCTATATTTTCATGAAAGTTATTTCATTATCCATTATCCTCTTTTTTGTACATGTGCACAGACACTATTAAGTTCCTCTTTACATATGCATGGACATGCACATTTTCCACTTTGCAAACACATATGGTTTTTACATAAACAAATACTTCTTGAATGGAACTGTCTCAATGTGAAACTATTCTCAGTATGGTGTGGGGTTATTCTACTTTTTGTTCAAAAAAATGAAGGGTAGAAATCTATATTTAGGAATGCAAGGACTTTTTCTTAGAGTCTAAAATGTATGTGACCCTGCCTTGTGGGTGTATCAACCGAATCTTTTGAACTTGGAACTGTTCAAGGATCTCAAATCCTCAGGAAAGTATCATAGATTCATTATAGCACTATATCGACTGGATTCATAAAACAATGTTCTTTACGAAGAAATTAAAGAGTTCCCTTCACTTTTTGAACTGTCACAGTAATCTTATCCTTTTCACAAACAGTATTTGTGTAGGAGGAATTCTCCTTCTCGGACCAGTAGATCGTAGTGAACTATTTTTTTCTAGACAAATGAGATGCTTCTCAATGTATAATCTATACTTCTCAGTATATGGATCTTTCTATTTATAGGTGGCTTCAATTTTAATAGATATGATTTTTAAGCCACATAGAGATATCAGATTATTTTCTATTTAATGAAATATTTATCACACTTGGTTCATTATAGGATATCTTAAATATATGAGGACATATATGGAATATAATATTTTAGTGTTTGTGATGTTCTTTGTAGTAATCATGTGTATGCACTGATAATTGTATTTTCCTTATTTATCCTGAATCTATAACTCCATCTTAGCTGAATGGCCTCCTCCAGATATCATTTGAAGTTCTATTGTAGCTCAATTTATTAATTTTATTACATAAATTAAATGTTTAATAACATGCACAATATCGAGATGATAAGATAATCCTCATTCTATCAGTGAGGTATTTAAATATTTTCAGTTTCATTCATGGAAGGATTGGCCTCAATTCTAGTGAACAGAAACCATCATATATCACTAGAAGTAGAAGATTGCAGTTGTGTTCAATTGGAAAACACTCAAATCATCTTGATCAAGTAGCTCCTATAATATGCAGAACTAATTTAATGGTTGAAATGTTCCTGGTTCATATTCATCCCACAATAAATCTTATATATAGTGGGGAACAATATATCAATAAAATGCTACCTTAGGTGTCCATAAAACCCCTTACCACTACATCAATGTCTCCCCACACAGTGGCATTGCTTCCCCTTTGGGATATTATCCCATTACATATGTGCCTTCGAGAACTTGTTTTATGAGACCTGTAAACAGGACTACCTTGGGCCTACACATGGTCCTACCACCATATAGATGGCAAGGGATTCCTTTCCTTGTTAACGGTTAACCCCATAGGTCCCGCATATTCCCTCAATTGAGGCTGGCCTTGGCTGGTTAGGGGTTTTCCATAATTTTAACATAATCCCGTAAAAACACATAGTAAAAAACTATGTATGGAATATAATATATGATTTACTTAATAGTAATTCCAAGCTTATTAATCAATATTGTTTTCACCTTTAATTAAATAAATTCAATTCATATTTCATGGCCTTCACTTTTCTCAAATCTTCTTCACATCATGAAATATTCAATTCATATTCCATGATATTCTTAAATATTCAAAACATTATTGAAAGAAAAATTTATCATTAGACACATGTCTTGAACACTTAATATAATCACAAATAATCATTAGAGTTAACAACATAGAGAATTTATCAAGAATAATATCCAATGCTGTAAATCCATAACAATTATCTTGGAATCATCACTTCTCATAATCATCTTTCCAATCACATATTGATATGTTATTGACAAAAAATGTAACATTAGGCCCAAAAATTCTTATGATGAATTAACATGTTTCATTGAAAAGAGTGGGAAAAACTCAAGGGGTGCTCTAAAATTAAGAATAGGTCCCTACGTTATGGAATTACGATCTAAATAGAGACAATAATAGTGGAATTTAAAACCCACATGAATTATGTTATGCACCATCAGTATGGAAGCACTAGATGGCCGGTTGTAGGCCACTGGTGGGCCATTATTCCTGGAAGAACCACCTAGGTGCTAATAACACCAAATGAGAGATGTCGTTACCCCACCGGTTGTCCGATCAGGTCTGTAAAAACCAATAGTCCAATAATAACTCTGTCGTTTGACTGATGGTTGTTTTTAGCAACCATTCAACTTGATCTCCTCTCAACATTCTAATTTAAGAACCCAAACACATTTTCATTAACACTGATCCAATTAAACTCCCTATAAAGTGATAAAATATCAGTTGAATATAGAATTTATAAAATTTTATATCTCATACATTTAAAACAATTGAGGATGTTGCAAAAGTGATTAAAATTAAATATAAAATTCTATATTTATAATATATTAAAAATAAATTTTTAGAAATATATAACACATGTTCTAAAATTTTAAATATGGGTTAATAAATTAAAATATTCTTTTTTTAAATCATAATGTCACATATAAAATATATATTTGGTCTTATAGAACAGCTATAAAAATTTTCAATTAGTATTTTTATACTAATAATGCAATAAATATCATGTTTTAAATAAAATTTATATATTAACTTATGTGTATAAACATTAATATTTTTTGAGAAAACACAAAAAAAAATATTGACATTATAAATACAAAAAATATTCCTATTATATCAAATTCAATTTCAAGAATAATCTATTAAAAAATTAAATTAAAATTATAAATTAAAATAAGAAATCATTTAATGGGAAAATAAATTTTTATTATTCAAGTACTTATTATTCATAATTTATATAAAACATTAATAAAATAACATTAATAAATCAATATTAATTTTATTAAAATAACAATTTAAAAATAATATATATAGATTTATTTAATACAAATTATATCATATAAAAATTTAGATTCTTAAACACAATAATTAATTATAAAAATTTGCGTAAAATAACCTTAATATAAACATATATATTAATATATTTTGTAACTCAAGTACACGTATTTTTACATACTAATTCTATTACTAGTTTTTTATGGTGTAAACATAATACTATTTTGTTTTTGTTTGGTGTCGCATGTGGAGAAATTTTTTGACCATATTTAAATTAATTACAAGAAAACATATACTAAAATATCATCTCGTAACACGTATAGTGCATAAACAACAACATTGAATTTTATCTTATAGTGTGAGAGGTTATATAATAAAATCAAATTGTAAAATTATAACTATACCCTCAAAACACCACTGTAACACCCCTATATTTTATAATATAAATTTCTTTAAATTAAATATAATTTTCTTTAAATTAAATATAATTTTCTTTAAATTAAATATAATTTTTCATTGTATTTATTTACTCCCTATACACAGATTTAAACGAAAAATGAAATATTATAACCAAGATATTAAATTGGTCGTATGAATAAGAAAAAAAAGAATGAAGAATATTATAATTGGTTTATTTAATTAAAATGTATCTATTCATTATTAATTTATAAGTAATCAGTTTTTAGTAAAATTAATTTCTGTTTCAAAAATTTTTTTTATTCAAAAATTATTTTAATTACATTTTACCTACAAAAACATTATAATTTATTAATGAATTTTGGGAATTTTATGTTGGAAAATTAATAACTTTTTTTAAATGATCATTTCAATATTATCTTAGGGTATTTTGTTTTTTATGAAATTTTATTTCTTCAAAAAATAGCGAAAATACCGATTTTTATAAATATATTCAATTAATTTAGATTAAAAGTACAATTATGTTTTTTATCTAAAATTATCATAAATATCATTCAATTATAATTATTATAATTAATAAACAAATAATCTTCATTATAGTTTATTTTTATATAAGTTCAATTTTTTGTTAAAAAACATTTTTCTAAAAACAATATTTATCCATACAAGGAGTTTTTATCTTAATAAATATAATTTTATATCGATTTACTAACTATTTCAATGAAAATAATATATTATATATTCAATAATTCATTTTAAAATTCATGTGATGGTTTTTACAATGAATGTTATATATGTAATGTATGGTTTATGGTTAAAGATTTATTCTTCTAAAAAGTGGTTTTGTAAATGGTTATTTACTTCTTTAAAATTGAATTATACCAATTATACTATTTTAATATGAAAATATAGATACCATATTATTAATTAAAAATATTAATACAATATAATAGTCTCAACATAAGTTTTCTTCATTGTGAATATTAAAAACAGTAAAATTTTGTTGGTAGTATTAAGGTTAAATCTGGCTTACCCGGGGTTTAAACCCAATGATAATGATTGGATTTCCACCCACAATAATATAATTATTATTGGTTGAAGATATTTTAAATTTATCTTATCCAACATTTTCATAAATTCTCAATCGTATACAATTCCCAATGAATGTGACCATATATAATTGAAATATTTTATGAAATTCCTTGTATGTCCCTCCCCTAACATACGAAAAGCGAACCTATACTCCTCTGATATTAAAAACATTATATAATTATATCTAACCCAATACCTACTAAAAATCCTTCATATAATCCTTCCTCTCATCCTAAATCTTTTGGACTTCTCTTTTGTTCAATCCATCAAGGATTATGTTGTACGGAACACAAGGTCTCTTGAAGAAGAGTTATAAATATTAACCCAAATCTTTCAATTTAATTTATCTGTATACATTCAATAATATTATCACAAGGTCTCAGTATCATAAATTTACTGAGGTGTAATTATGATGATGAAAGAACCATTTCCACCCCCTCTCCTTCAAATGACAAATAAATGTATCGCTCATTTTATGTTTGGAAAAACTCCTCCATGTAACAATATGATTGATTTTACATAACCATATTTCATTACAGATTAAAATTTTTGATTAATTTTTTTTATATTATATTTATAAACTATTTATTATTATTTAATTATAATATCTTATCTACCTTCTAACCTTCCAATCCATGGGAAAACGATAACATCGCTCATGCATACATGAGGTCTATCACCACCATGAAATGATGTGATTCGATTATCATTTACACTTTACATGTATGGTAAAAAGTATATATTTAATAAAAATATTTTCTATTAATGATATAAAATTTATTATATAAATTTAAATTATCAATTAAAATTCTTTTTTTCTTTCTGTCTATTAAAAATGGAAACATCACTCATGTGTACATACACCATAACTTCTCCATATAGTGATGTTACTAATTTTTTAAAATCAGTGTTATATGAATGGTTATAATTATGTATATAATTAATATATATTGTATTTATATAATTATTATCATTAGTGATAAGGATGAGCCATGACTAAAGTGCAGGGACCATAACTTTTGAACGAAAAAATACATGAAAAACAAAGTAGTTAACACATGAAATAACAACATTAATAAAGAATTGTTAGTAAAATGGTATTAAAACTATACAAGTTTATTATATATATATATAACTACCTAGTCATGAAATACCTATACATTACCTCACTTTTACAAAATACTTAAAACATTATAAAATTGACGCCCAAAGACTATATTAGTCTATTCCTTTGGAAACATGGAAATATGAACCCTTGTACATACATGAACTAAATTATCTCCCAAATTATTCTTAATGAATATAACCATTATTAGACACATCATACTTTCTAAATATCTTCATAACATGTGGAAGGAAACATAAAAATTGGTGAGATCATCTGCTTAGTAAGGGTAAACAAGGGAGACTTGTGAACATAAACATGAGCATATGAATATGTAAACATGATAAAAAAAATTTATGATCACACCCTACATATCAATGATCATAATAATGAAATATGGCATATATATTAACCTTTCATAAGACATAAATCATTAGAAACTAATGAAAATAATCCATGAAAGCATAACATAGGAATAAAACATAGAATTTTGGAAAACACATAAGCATATAATATGTTTTCCACAGTAGGAAAGGAATCACTACCAAGACCATATTAATAGTATGGGCTCACTCCCCATACAATATTGGTAGTCATGATTCACTCCCATGGCCAAATTAGTTGCAGGAGTTTACTCCTCATTCCATCTTGGTGGTCATGGTTCACTTCAATGGCCATCATAGTAGTCAAGGTTCACTCCTAAGACCATCTTAGTCGATCTCCTATGATATAAATCTTTACCCAATGTATTGGTGATAGGAATATGTCCAAACCAAATCATAATGAAATCATACATACATGTTCCACTATTTCCCTCGGAATTTGGGGATGACATCCTTGATTGAAGGCTCAAATATTCCAATCGGTTTCTAACAGGTTTGTTCATAGAACCGAAAACATCCAATGATTACACATCCATTTGGACCTACATTCCCATGGTAGGCGCTCATTAGTTGTGGACTGACGAGTCTTAGGAATTTTCATTGGTCGAGAGGATGGGAGGTCAGGCTCATTACACCTTTTTTCAGGGAATTATTGTCTACTCTGGGACTCTCTTTATAGATTTAAGTTCTGTTCGTGAATCCTTATTACATTACCAAGTATAAAATGAGATTTCCTTTAAATCTGACAATCAATGATTGATATATAGGAAATTTAGAGAATCTTTTATATGTATTCGAGGATCTTCATGGATAGATAGTCATCTGTATTTGTTATAGATTCTTAGTCAATGGTATCCTTTGATACGTAAAAGACTTTTAGTAATTTTAATGACCATACTAGTTTTAAAGCCACTCAGTGGGGCACTTGAAGTTTATTGTCATTCAGAAGGACATGAATTATTTCAGAGTTGGGATTGAACCCGCAGATGGGCTACCTACGTATCCTTTTTTTAGAAAAGGAATTAGAACCCATGTACTTCGAGTAAGGGAATATGATGTTTATGATTGATGGCTCAAAGAAGGATGTCATAATTACTTTTGCACTCTAAGCACACGTGAGTCATGCTCGGTGTGAGAAACAAGAGGTATTGGCAAAAAATCAGACAACTATGCCATGAAAGATGCAATCATAAGAAATAATGTGGGACTTATTTATATATGACTTCCCAGATAAATGAAGATTAGGATTTAATTCAGGGATGAAATCCAAGAATAGGGTCTATAAATGTATATGAGCTCTATGGAGATTTGAATACTCTAACCTGGGACATACTCCTGAAAAGGAGGCCCAATTTAGGAGAGGACTTATGAATGGTATTTTACTCCTAAGAAGGAATCCCAGATCAAAGGTAAATTAGGACAGGTTAAGAGAAATTATGATTTGGGGCTTACTCCTGAAGAGGATGCCCATATTTGAGATTGGGGCTTACTCCTAAGGAGGATGCCCATAATTAGAGATTATGACTGGGGCTTACTCCTGAAAAGGAGGCCCAGGTTAATGATTATGACTGGGGCTTATTCCTTAAAAGGAGGCCCAGATAAAGAGAACTATGACTAGGGCTTACTCCTGAAAAGGAGGCCCAGGTTAAGAGACTTGAAAAATTAAGGGAATTGGGGTATACTCCTGAGGAGGATTCCCAAATTAGGGGACTAGGGCTTACTCCCGAAATGGAGGCCTAGGTTAAGGGAAATTATGGCTGGGGCTTACTCCTGAGGAGGATGCCCAAATTAATGAGGACTTGGGGCTTACTCCTAAAGAGGATTCCCATAATTGGAGATTATGACTGGGGATTACTCCAAAAAAGGAAGCCTAGGTAAATGATTATGAATGGGGCTTATTCCTGAAAAGAGGCCCAGGTAAAGAGAGTTATGACTCGGGCTTACTCTTGAAAAGGAGGCCCAGGTTAATGAGTTCTCTCATCTTAAAAGATGAGGTTGAATGAATGAAATCTCAATATTTATTGACATAAATATGTGTAAATCACTAGGTTTTGAGATATATTCCAAAGAATTACTTTCAGATAAGGAAGTCAAATCAAGAAATCTTGCCATAAATGGAATTTGAAAAGTGTCTTGAACACTGAATCTCGAATATGAGAGGTGGAGTGGCATAAGAGGGGTGAAATGGGAAAGAAAGGCACCCAAAAAGGCAGGGGCGCGCAAGTCCTGGCAGGCGCGCAGGTACTGTGTGGGCGCGCAAGTCTTGGTCACGCAGGTATACCTGCATGACACATGGGTACTTGCGCGAAAGTTAACCAGTAGGGTAATACTTGAGCGACTCCTGGTTAAATCCCTTAGAATCATTTTGAGTTTCTTCCAGAAGAGTGGCGCTAAAGTTCTATTGAAGGAGTTAGGCAGCACGCAAGTGTGGCCATTTTTCTTAAGGGCTGGCCACATAGGTGCACAAGTGTTGATGAGTTTCAACACTTAGGCCTTCCTCCCCCTCTCTAGATCTTCTGTTCTAGGTAAGAAATTACCTAAGAAGTGTTTTGGAAGCTTTGGAAGGGACTAGGGCGCCGGGAGCTAAAATTTTATTTTCTGGGAAAATCCTCTCCTCGAAATGGGGGGCCCATAGGGTCTATTTATAAGATGGTGAAGAACTATGACGGTTATCCTTTGGGGCGCGCAAGTGTACTTGCACGAACAGTGCGGCGCGCAAGTGTACTTCCGAGACCACTGCGGCACGGAAGTCTACTTGCGCGACCATTGTAGAACTTGTGCGACCCTTGCGCAATGTTCTTATCCGTCCTTCCTTTGTCAATTTTTGATATTTGTTCAAAGGATGAATCTTCTTTGTTCAAGGTATTTCCCTTTTCATTCATTTAGACTCTGTGACAGAAAGGAGCATCAACAAAAGTCCCCCCCTCAGATTTTGATCCATAGAGAAAAGTATATTTGACTCTGAGGTGAGAAGAAATTAGAAATCTGGCAGTTTAATGTCATGCATGTCGGACTAAAAAGGATAATGTTTAAGGTTGAAATAACTTTGACCTAAATGGATTAAAATTGACTCAGTTCCTTGACAATTCATCTGAAAACATAGTATCATAATCAAGTATGAGGGAAAATATGTAAACTATGACTTAAGAATATTTGAACCTGAGGAATGATATGAAAAAGATCTAAAAGGAATTAGAAGAAGTAGTTCCCAAGAATGAAGTTACCTTTATTTAACAAACCCGTTAGGGGGTTGAATTATGCAGGTCCACCTAAGGTCATTGGATGCATAGTTAAATAAAATAGTATGTTTTGGCTAACAAGTCTGTTATGTAGACTATTTATGCAAGGCTTCCCATGGGCACGTGCTGCATAGTCAGGAAAAAGAACTCTCAGAAATTTACTTTCCTAGTGCTAAAAGCCAGTGAAAGTTTATGGAGATTCATATTTTCCAAAGTATAAAGTTTTCTGTATGGAAATTGGTACTTGAATATGGAGAAGAAATTTCCAAACAAGATTATCGAAGAACTTTATAGATATCACTCCTACAAAGGTCTGACCAAAACGTAGGGAAGGAGAATATAAACCATAGACTTGAATACTTTTCAGATCATGAAAAAGGATACGGAACAAATATTTTAAGGATCACTATTTTTGCGGATCCGTACATACTGTCATTTAAGACCAATAAGGACAACATAGGCTTTCTTCCCAAGAATGAAATTACCATTATTTAACAAACCTGTTAGGGGGTTGAATTATGCAGGGCCACCTAAGGGCATTGGCTGCATAGTTAAAAAAATAGTATCTTTTGGCTAACAAGTCTGTTATGTAGACTGTTTATGCAAGGACACCGAATGGCACATGCTGCATAGTTAGGCAAAATAAATCTCAGAAGTTTGACATTTATGTGACTAGAAGTCAAGAAAAGGGCTATGAAGATATGAAAATATTTAAGGTTAGGTTTATGACACATAAAGATGGGTATTGTCTAATGTATAAAGAGAGACAACTATTAATGCTAACCATAATAGTTTTGTGGCTGGGTCCTGAATGGAAATGTTGGACTTCACGACGTATCCCATAAAGATATCAAACAATCCATACGTAGTTCTTAAACTACAGTTTAACGTCGTGCGGGGAAAAAGGATTAATGATCTTAGTTTAGGGTCATATAGCTTGGACTATTGTAAGAAATACACAGTGTGTGTTTTCATGGGGACTTTTCAGTCAGTGGACTGAAAGTGGAATTTGGGGTTAGGCCCAAAGACTTGGGGATGGATTCGAGGGACACTCGAATGTTCCTACGTATCCTATAAGGATGGGAATCAAGCACACGTAGTTCTAGAAATAACCTAGGTACAAATTTGGTTCGTACATGTGAAGGGTGAAAGGGGACTTTAGTACAATGATGGTTTAACCCAGGATAAAATGTTTTGGCATTGCCATGTAAGCACGTAGTCTTTGAAATGAAACATGATTGAAAAATCAATGTAAATAATGGTTCCCTATCAGGTGAGGGTATCAAAGAATATTTTATTTTATTTTCATACTAGACAAAAGTGTTGTATAGTTTAACGTCGTATAAAAAAGACGAAAGTGAACCGATGTAAAGATATTGATTTTAGGAGCGGTTTCACGAATCAACATCGTATGAGATGGAGGTGAACCAATGTGAAGAGATTGATTTTGGGCTTCAACCTCGGGAGGTTGCCTACATACCCAGCCTGGAAGGCAAGGATCAAAGTCTGCGTAGTTCAATTAAAGAACGAATTAATGATCAAGTTGTTCTTGGGGACAATGACCTAAAAAATGACGTTGTTAGGACTTACACGTGGTTAATAGCCCAGAGAGAGTGTTATGGTGGAGGTTTGCTCTATGCTCAGGTGAATCATACTCAGTGTGAGAAACAAGAGGTAACAACAAACTTAACGATACATAGTTTAATTTCATGTAGGACATATAAAGGGACTATGCAGTTTAAAGTCTTGCAGTTAGGACTATTGGTGCTTCACAGTTTAATGTCATGTAGCAGGGACAATGTACAGTTTAATTTCATGTAGGACATATCAAGGACTTCATGTACAGTTTAGCGTCATATAGTTAGGACGATGGGGAAATTATAGTTTAACATCATGTTAGACGAAAGGAGGACTGTGCATTTTAATGTCATGCAGTGAGGAAAAAAGAGTAAACCATTTAACGTCATCTTGGACATAATGGGGACTTTTCTCACAGTTTGACGTCATGTTGGACAAAAAAGGGATGATACAATTTAGCGTCATGTTGGATGAAAGAGAGAATAGTTTAAGGTCATATTCATGGACCGTGGATGGTGTAGCTTAACGTCTTGGTGGATGGTGGTGTAGTTTAAGGTCATACTGGACCTTCGATGATTATGTAGTTTAACGTCTTGCTGGACGTTAGGGACTTACTAATAGTTTAGGGTCATATGCATGAACCATTGATGATGAAGTTTAAGGTCATACTGGGCCATTGAGGGAACATTTTCACAGTTTAACATCATGTGGGATGAAATTACAAATAGTTTAAGGTCATATGTATGGACCATTTAGGGAACGGTTACACAGTTTAACGTCGTGTGGGACGATAGTACAAATAGTTTAAGGTCATATGTATGGACCATTTAGGGAACTGTTTCACAGTTTAACGTCATGTGGGACGACAGTACAAATAGTTTAAGGTCATATGTATGGACCATTTATGATATATTTTGTGTTTATACAAAATACTTCTTCAAAAATCTGACATTGGTTGGAGTAGTGATGAGTTCTCCGTCCATCGAGATTAATGAATAAGCTCCATTGGAGTAGACCTTATGTATTGAGTAAGGTCCTTCCCATTTTGGCCCAAGCGTGGAAGGTTTCTTTCCTGGTATCATTGGAGTTCTGAGAACTAATACCAATTCTCCCTGAGTGAATGAACGAAGATGAACTTTTTTGTTAAAATCTCGTGTTGTTCTATTGTGATAGACTTCCATGTGGTGCAAAGTGCACAATCTTTTCTCATATAACCGTTCCAATTCATTCAATCGCTTTTGAGATTGTTCATCTGTAGTTGATTGATCACAAATGGAAACTCTGAGCGAGGGTAGTTGAACTTCAATGGGAAAGACTTCTTCCGTTCCATATACCAATGAATATGGAGTTGACCGAGTTGCAGTGCGGGTGGTAGTATGATAAGCCCATAAAGCATGAAAGAGTTTATCAGGCCATGATTTCTTATCTTTATCCACCATCTTTTGCAGTATATTTGAAAGAGTCTTGTTGAAGGCTTCTATCTGGCCATTGGCCGCTATACGATACCGAGATGAATGGTTGGATTTTATGTTGTATTCTTGATAAATATTCTTTACCTCGGATGAATAGAATTTTGTGCCATTGTCCGTCAATATGGTATGAGGGACACCAAATCTGGTAATGATGTTAGACTTGATGAAGCTAACAACGCATTTAGAACTGACTTCCTTGAGAGGTATTGCCTCTGCCCATTTGGAAAAGAAGTTAGAAACAGTAAGAATGTACTTAAACTGCTTGGCCATAGCCGAAGGGTAAGGTCCCACCACATCCATTCTCCATGTGGAAAATGGCCATGAGTATTTAGCTGTATGAAGCAACTATAGAGGTTGATGAATGAATTTGGCATGTACTTGGCATGAATGACACTTCTTTGTGAAATCAACACAATCTTCTATCATTTATGGACAAAAGTATACATGCCTTCGAATCTGATCAGATAGTCAATGTACAGACTCATGGGCACCCAGACTCCTACATGCACTTCTTCCATGACAGCCATTGTCTCTTCACCATCAATGCATCTGAAGAGAACTCCATCAAAACCACGTTTGTAGAGAATTTTCACTAGGTGATCTGAGATATCATAAAGAGTAAAATTGACCACACATCGCCGGATTTGTTCTTTATCAGATCTATCAGGCAGAAATGTTCTATTTTGAAGGTATCCCCTGATAGGTGACATCCATCCTTTAGTATGGCCATACGGTTCAGGAATGGGACTAATTTCATTAATTTCCTCTATTCTGATTTGAACATAAGGTGAAATTGCACGACAGTTGGCAATACTGATGGTTGTCTCATCCCGATTTGGATTTGCCTGATCTGTGGCTATATTAGTCAGTGCATCTCCTTGAGCATTTTGTGATCTTGGGACATAAGAAAATGTCGGTTCCGAAGGGAATTCCACCATTAACTCTCTGACGTAATCATATAAAGGGATTATATCTTTTTTTCTGATGGAATAATCCCCATTGACTTGTTTGATTACCAGGTCTGAATCACCTTTCACCTTTAAGTGATTCACTTGTACATGAAGTGCTAATTCCAAGCCTTCGATGAGAGCTTCATATTCGGCTTCATTATTGGTACCACCTTCCCACAATAAGAAGGAATAAGGTAACAATGACTTTTCTGGATAAATGAGAACAATTCTTAAGCCAACTTTGTTGAATTTAGTATTTTCCATTTTCCTACCTCTTGGACTTCTGGAAGCACCATCAAAATACATTTCCCATGCTTGAGGACGTTCTTGAATGGAGAAGACTTCCTCTTCAGGGAATCCAATATCTGAAGATGTGTCTTCTACTGAAGGGTGTTCAGCTAGGATATCATCCAGAGCTTGTCCCTTTATTGCCTTTGGAGACACATACTGAATGTCGAATTGCTGCAAAATAACTTCCCACCTTTCCAGACGTCCTGTAAGCATTGGGTGACTAAGGATGAATTTGAGCGGGTTATTGCAAGATACCAATTGGACCTCGTGATGTTGCAGGTAGTGTCTCAACTTTTGAACTGCAAATATTAATGCCAGGCAGCACTTCTCAATACATGAATACCGGGTTTCTGCTTCAAGCATAGTTCTACAGAGATAGTAGAGGCTGTTTTCATTCCCAGCATCATTATTTTGAGCACGAAAGGAACCCAATGGTCACTCTAGAGATGTCATGTAGAGGATAAGTGGTCTTCCTTCAACAGGTGGCATGAGTACCGGTGTAATAAAGAGGTATTTCTTGAGTATATTGAATACTTATTGACATTCTTCAGTCCACTGGTAAGTGACTCCCTTCTTCATCAATTTGGTGAAGCGTAAACTTTTTCCGGCCAAATTGGTGATGAAACACTGAATATAGGCTAAGTGTCCTTGAGGGCCTCTTAATTCTTTCAAATTTAGAGGAGGTGACATACCAAGGATTGACTTGGTATTCTCAAGATCGACTTCAATACCAATATAGCGTACAACAAAGCCAATAAATTTTCCTATGGTTACCCCAAAAGCACATTTTAAGGGGTTTATCTTCAAATTATGTTTCGAAGCTTGCATAATATGACTTCCAAATCAGCCAAGTGATTAGAACGTTGTTTGTATTTAACCACCAAATCGTCTACATAGAATTCAAAAAACTTCCCTAAGAAGGGTTTGAAGATACGATGCATGGCACGCTGATGTGTTGCACCTCCATTCTTTAAGACAAAGGGCATTACCTGGTAGCAAAACACACCCTGAGGGGATTTGAAGGTTGTGGATTCCTCGTCTTCTGGGGCCATTCGAATCTGATTATATCCAGAATATCCATCCATGAAGTAAAGTGCTTCATAGCCAGCTATTTCATCAATTAAAAGTTCTATAATCGGAATTCGGAAATCATCCTTAGGACAATGCCGATTAAGATCTCTGAAATCGATGCAAACTATAATTTTTCCATTATTCTTCTTTGTAGGGACAATATTAGCCAACCACTTGGGATACTGAACTTATCTGATGAATTTAGCTTTGATAAGCTTATCCACATCAGCTTAAATTTTGGAAGCATAATTTGGGTGTGTTCTTCTCGCGGCATTCTCAAATCCTCGATGTTCTTCTGGTAAACCCAAATGATGAGTAACAACATCAGGATCAAGGTCAGCCATTTCTGTATAGTTCCAAGCAAATATATCTCTACTTTTCTTTAGAAAAGAAATATACATTTCTTTCTCTTCAAGAGTCATGGCAGCATTGATGAAAGTGGGGCATGGATCTTCTTTTGTACCCAGATTTATTTCTCTAAGTTCATCCATAGTGTTAGAGATACCCTCTTCAAATGCTGGAGGAGCATCTATGAGATCTTACTCTTCTTCTTCATCATGTGTTATTTCTTCCGTTTCTACTTACATAGTAGATGATAAATAAGAATTTTCAGGATCAGAAGAGATTTCAAAATTTTCACATCTTGAAGAAGAAGCTTCCATTTCTGACCAGATTGATGATGAAGGGTCTTCTTTGGGTAATAAAGAGGAGATGATGGATTGATAATCGACATCATTATTCACCTCCTATGTTGCTATTACTTCTTTTGGCCAAATTGGTGAAGTATAGACTTATTGGATTTCAGCAGATGAAATGAAGACGTCATCATTTTTTCTTTTATTACAGCTTGGTGGGTTACCAATTTCTCCCATGTTGTCTAGCTCGATTACCGTAACTGACATTATGAATCATTCTATAAGAGTATTTTGATTTGCGTCTATCTTGTAAATTTGACTGATAGGCAACACATAATCTGTACTCACATGTGTAAATGGATTTACTGGAATCTTCTCCAAACCATATTGAGCATTAAATTTGGTAATCTACTCTTTTGTGGATTTCTCCCTTCCCTTCATGTGATAGAATTGCGCCTCAATGTATTGAGACTCACATGTCTTGAACGGGGCCTTATCACCATACAATGTCCCAACTTGAGCATCGAAACAATATTTGAGACAATGATGGCATGATGAAGGGATAACCTCATATTGATGTATCCAGCATCTTCCAAGTAAGATGTTGAAAGCTGAGTCTTGATCAACAACCATGAAATCCGAATTTGATACAAGATCTCCAAACTGAGTTCTGAGTGTAACTTCACCCAGTAGTTCTTGTTCATTTTTATCATATCCTTGTAACATCATGGTAGAAGGAGATAAATCAGATTATGTGAGGCCCAATCGACGAAGTGTACGAATGGGCATGAGGTTGACTCCTGAACCATTGTCAATGAAAGATCTTCGGACGTCTATGCCATTGAACTTCCTAGATAAGTACAAAGGCCTACTATGCCCATGCACAACATCATATTCATCTTCATCAGTAAAAGATATTACTGCATGGAATTCTACAAGATTATTCCCTATGAGATAGACTTCAGCTGCAACAATTTCAGTTTCAATCTCCTGAGGACTTGACAAACCCTCGATGAGTGCTTCTCGAAGATGTTTTGAAAGATTCAAAGAATCCAGAATTGATAACTTGGCTGGTACATGGGCC
Organism: Viscum album; assembly: GCA_963277665.1. Lineage (NCBI taxonomy): Eukaryota > Viridiplantae > Streptophyta > Magnoliopsida > Santalales > Viscaceae > Viscum > Viscum album. Next base: position 2,108,263,845 of record OY728119.1, on the reverse strand, counting down.
AAGTGTTTCAATACATCATACTTTTGATCCAGAGGTCTTCGTTTCCCAACAGGAATATGTGGTTTAGCAGGTTCCTTGGAAGAAGATGCTTTGGAAGTTAATGCATTTTGTATTGGTATAGGAGTTGACAATATACTTATTTTTGGAAGATCAGACCGATTAGATCCATTTACTTGCTAAGAGGAAGAAGATGTAACCCTCAACCGGTCGTCCAAAATAACAGTGCCAGGACTGAATTTGCTATTTGTAGAATAACTTTCTTGTTCTTGCTGATCTCACTGAAGGGCTCTACCACGAGTTTCTGTTGCGTACACAGTTCTAGCAGGGGTAGAATTGGAGTAGTGGATTTTGAAAGATCCACGTCTTCCCATGTATCCTGAGCCTCTGGAACTTCCTCTGATTCCCCTGTTTGATACAAAGAATTCAGGCTCATCGAAATTGAAACTGCGACTGGCATATGGATCTGTTAATTGAATCATATTAGCAGAACCGAAGATTAACTCTTCGTCTGATGAAGACTCTGCCTGATTAGCCAGTTTAGGCTATGTCGTTTAGTGGGGCGGTGCCCGTGTCTTCGAAGTAGATGGAATAATGTCTGCCATAGTCAAAGACAACATAGGCTTTGACACATACTCATCTTATTCTGATTTTTTTCTTTCATTGAATCATGTCGCTTTTTTGAGGACTTTCCCTCTGATGAAGAGGGTTTTGCTGCAACATTCATGGTAGAAGACACAATCAGTTTCTTTAATTGTGTTCGGAAAATAGCATGAGTTCGGTTGATAGTCTTTCTGACCATCCAATCATCGTACTTCTGTGCATTTTTTCTTTTGACTTATTTCCATTCACCTTCCTCCTATGGAACTGTAGCAGTAACACATGCTACCTGATCTGAAGAACCTTTTAGTTTGACTTGTCCCGAGTCGACCATCTTTTGTAGGAGGTCTTTGAAGAAAAAACACTACTGGATGGGATGCCCCAACATTTGATGAAAAGGGCCATAATTGGGACGGTCTTCATCTCCTTTCTTGTTTAGCCTCTTGGGCATTGGAAATTGACCCCGATTATTTTCCAGAGCTGAAATAAATTAACCAAGAACTTGTTCATTTTGGAAAGAGCATGTTTTTCTCTTCATATCCTCAAATTGTTTTCGTCTTCGATATATTTGATCATCTAGACGAAATGACCTTTGTTGTTGGCGCTCAAGAGGTGGAGCCCTTCGAGAAGATGAAGGTTTTCAAGTAGAAACAGGTACATGTGCTTGTTTAAGCATAACTGTAGCAGTTTCTGATTTACCCATTCTCCTTCCTGGAGCTGATGGAATTACACGAGATTTATCCTTAGACTGTATAAGGGAATCTTCAATCTGTTGAGTGATTGAAGTAAGGTCTCGAAACCCTCCTGTGTATTTCACAGGGATCAACAGAGTGCGTAATTCGTCACGCAGATTTTCCACATATATTGGCGACAGTTCCTCTTGAGGTAGTGCTAGGCTCAGGGAATATGTTAACCCCTTCCAGAGAGCAATGAAATCAGATAATCTTTCATTTTCCCTTTGATTACAGTTTGTAAGATCAAAAACTATTGTCTTTGGAAAAGTTGAGTTGAATTGAAGAAGAAATCTTTGACGGAGATCTTCCCATCTGGTAATTGACTGGGATTTCAAGCTTGTATACCATACAAAAGCTGGTCCTTGCAAGGTTCGCACGAAGCATCTGAGTTTCACTGCTTCTTGTTGCTCTGGATTTCTCATCATAGGATTTCAACAAGACACATAATGCGTAAAATTCTGTTCAGGATCACCTGATCCATTGAAAATAGGGAATACAGGGTTCCCAAAATTTGATGGGGGAGAGATTGAATCTACCCATTCAGGGTAAGCTTTCTTTTCCAGTTGAACCTGCGCACATTTCCCTTCCATTGTTTCTAACTGAGTTTTTAATGACTCAATAGTAGTTATTAACTTTTGAGAAACATCCGGTTGAACATGGACTTGGGTAGGTGCAATGACTGGAGCTTGGATAGATGTGGTGGTTGGTGCTGCAACTGATGGTAGCACTGTCAACTGTTGTTGCACATGACCTTTAGGATTAGACCTGTGAGGGTGTACTGATAGAGGAGGATATTCTTGATCCATCTCAGTAGTTACAACAAATTCCTTTGGCTGACTGACTCCATCACGCTTAATGAAAAGACTACTCTGAAGTAGTTCTGCATTCAACCTCCTTAATTCCTTCATTTCTTCATCCTGTTGTGCAAACCTTTTCTCTAGTGAGAGCGATTGGCCTTCTCCAGAGGAAGGATGTGTAACCTGATTCATTCCCCTCCTTTTTTTGGATCCTTTTCGGAGAGGGGGAAGTGGGTTACTTGAAGGATTACCTAGGTTCTGAGTAACCCTTTGATTTCGTGTACACACTCCTTCTTCATTTGTGTCAGTGCGTACATCTTCTTGAGCAGGAACCTCTTCTTCTGAGTCCCCTGAGTGAACCTCATCTGGTGGATCAACAACAATGGCATTTATTACATTGGTTGATGCATAACGCATCACATCCTTTCTATCAGCATTTCTGTGATATTATCTTTGTCCATGTCCTTGATGAGACATTTCCTTTTGTTGATTCAATCCCTCAGGAACTTCTTGATGAACCGTAATTTGGAGGGAATATCCTGATAATTTGGATCTTCGCTCCTCTTGAGGCTTCTTCCCCAATTGAGAAAAGACCAAATTTCTCTGAGGTGGGGATTTTTTATTTTAAAAATTACCTAGTCCGGTGGACTGGGGCTGTTCCTACTGTTCCCGCTCAACTCCTCGAATCCTATTTGTTGATTCCGAGGGTTGATTTAAAAGATTCCCCAATCTGGCGAGCTAGGGTGGGTCTTGACATGCTATGTCTGAGACTTTCTTAAAAGCTCTCATGATCTTGCGAACCTTAGTTCAGAAATTAGATGGATGCATTAATATGTATCCACTTTTATAACTTTGGTCAAAAGACCGTTGGATAATTTCCGACACTTATGTCACTTGATGAGGTGCTTTCTCCATACGAGAGGCTGGTTCAATATTCTTGTTTGCTTGATGCAGGAGTAATTCAACAACTTGTTCTCTTTATTCTTGATTTTGAGAGGAACTAGTTGAGGAATGTTCTTGGGAAAGCATTTGATTACAAACAAGACCCATTAACTGTGGCTGGCCATGGGCAATAACATTTCATGAGACCATTTTCAGCGGGCTTTGCAGACTGGATATCACCGTGAAATGCAGTGCTCCATGAACACCCCATCATCTGACATGAATACCAGATGGGGCATTTTCAGTTAACTGACGCAATATTTTTAGTGCGCCAAGGCACGGACGTTGAAGGGCTCTCTACTTCTTTTCATCCATCGGATATCGAGAGACTGATAGAGATGCAAAATCAATCTGAGTTTGAAACCCTTCTATTATGATAAGATGATTTTCATATTCATCATAAGACAATACTTTCTTCTTCAACTGACACAGAGTTTTCCATATGTTGAGACGAATATCATGAATTCCATCTTCCGTCAACATCTTTGGAATGTCATACTGAGAGTCATCCAGAGGCCAAAACGTGACTGGTGCTTCACCTTTTTCCAGTTGTTTTCTCATGTTCATCATTTCCTCTTTATCATTAAATGAAGATTCCTTTACCTGATTTGACCAGAGATGGTGTTTCCTTGTTGCTTCATCAGATTCAACAAGATTGGTAGAGAAATCATTGATCAAACTAGAAGATGTATAACTTAGGGGTGGTTCGGAGAATTACCTACACCCTGGGCTATCTTTTGATTGAGAAAGTGTTTCACCTGCTAGTGATGAAGCATCAGACATGACTGGTTTCGCAATTGCATGTGCCTCAAGATAAGAGGGATTTCTCGGAACTACATCGTCCACTGGAGCATTTTCCGAGCAATGTGCATCACTACTGCGGAGAGGACTTTCACAGCGAAATTCATCATCATGAGGAGGACCACCATGGTGGGTTACAACAAAAGGTGAGATCTCCTGCTCCATGGTCTTCTAACCATACAGAGGGTTCCTGTGGCTCTCATCTGAAGATGAAACTTCTAGATCGACCGAATTGTCTTGAAGCAAGCCTTCATGAGGAAGTGTATGTTGAAGACCATTAGAATTAATATTCCCACTATTGGGAAATGAGGGAGAAGAATCTTGAATTCCAACAGATAACTGTCTGAGGGCTTCAAGAACTCCAGCATCGAGCAAGGCCTTGTTACAGATTGGCTCTTGATCTCCTGAATGTACTGGGCGGGTCTTTTTCTTAGATGCCTTCTTACATGCCTTGGAAACCACTTGTTGACGAAAGTGGCTACTCTGAGGAGGTGGATGTGCCTGATCAGGAAAGATGGCTAGTTTAGGCTAACGATCTCCACTCAAATCAGGTGTATGTTCCTGACTTGGTTGTGCATATAATATGGGGGAGTATGCCCCACAACCCTCTTGGACTGGAACAGATGTGTGTGTCTGTTCCAGAGTGAATTGTTGATGTGTCACTCGAATGTTAGGGATATATTTATGTGTCTTTCCCTAAGATGCCGCTGAAGTTGTTATAATATCCTGGCAAGCGTCCAAAATATGAGCATGGATTTTCTTCTGCTCTTTCACCATTGATAAAATATGCATGGTTACTTCAGCTGCTGGAACGAGGATATACGTCCATTCCAAGCTTAGAGTAGGTGTGTGTGCCTGCTCATGTCCTCCTTTTCCTGTCAGTGTATCCTGACAGTACTCAAGTGTAGGGGCAGAGAGTTGAGTCTATCTCCTATTTGTCACTGGAGCTTTCCGACTAATTTTTCCGAATGCTACCAAGCGAGATTGTTGGTAGGCTTGATTAATACTAGAATGTGTATGTGCATGCTGATTGCACTTCGCCAAACGTGGTTTACGAGCTCCTTCATATGTAGTCAGATGAGCCTGATGACTAGATGATGATTTATAAACAGGTGTATGTTCCTGCCTATAGTACTCTGCCGAAATTTCCTAGCGGGGTTGGCATGATGCTGCCAGACAAGTCTGCTAGACAACCGAATTAAATGGGCAGGTGTGTGTGCCTACTTGTTGCTTGCCACCAATTTAGGTTGGTAGACTTCTATGGAGATGGCAGAGATGAGAACCTGCTCACTGTCGATGGGATTTCGCCTCTAGAGGTTCGTCTTGCCTGCTCGGGTTCGAGGAACCTGAGCCGAACTCCTTGAGTCGGTACCCTCATCATGTTGAGGGTGCACTACCGCACGAGTCTGGCAGCGATTGTTTGTGGGAACCCTCAGGAAGGACTCATGTCTGCTTGAATTAAGGCCCTGAGGGACCTGCTCATTCACCTCCCCAGAATAAGGGAGCGAATGGTTATTGCGTTCCGGGGATAATGACCTGAAACGGTTGGAGACAATAGTCAGTACCACCTGCTTCTTGATCATTGGTCGTTGTTGTCCGGATGACCGGTGTGAGTTGTTCATTTGGAGGGATTGTCGGGCAGCCTCCAGATTTGGGATGCTACCGTGTTGATGGTACTCCTTTACCAGTGTGTTTGATGTCCAGCGTTGAAGACGCTGAGTAGGTGATGTCATCCTCAGAGCAGACGACGATCCAGCAGGAGTAGCAGTAGTGGAATTTGCAGTAGCAGTATTAACATGTGTGAACTTGAGAGTAGCCATTCTGGAAATGCAGAAGATCTTGGAAAAGATTGCATGTTAGATATAATAGACGTAATCAAGATAAATTCATCCGCTACATCATTTGGATGAGCACATATGTCAATAATTGTTTTTTTGTCCCTCTCATTGAGTTTTAAATAGGGGCCTAACAAATAGGTAAAACATCATTTTAACTTTGTTAAGGATTCACATCAAGTTCACCATTTTTTGTTTCCCTTGGAATTTTGGGATGACCTCCTTGAGTGAAGGTTCAAACATTCCAATCGGTTTCTAATGGGTTTGTTCGTAGAAACGGAAACATCCAATGATTCCACATACATTTGGACCTACTTTCCAAAGGTAGGCTCTCATTAGTTGTGGACTGATGGGGCTTAGGAATTTTCATTGGTTGAGAGGATGGGAGGTCGGACTCATCACACCTTTTTGAGGGGAATTATTGTCTACTCCGGGACTCTCTTTATAGATTTAGGTTATGTTCGTGAATCCTTATTACATTACAATGTATAAAATGAGCTTTCCTTTAGATCTGGAAATCAATGATCGATATGTAGGAAATTTAGAGAATCTTCTATATGTATTCGAGGTTCTTCATTGATAGAGAATCATCTGTATTTGTTAGAGAATATTAGTCAATGGTATCCTTTTATACGTAAAAGTATCTTAGTCATTTTAATGACCATACTGGTTTTAAAGCCACTCAGTGGGGCACTTGAAGTTTATTGTCATTCAGAAGGACATGAATTATTTCAGAGTTGGGATCGAACCTGAAGATGGGCTACCTACGTATCCTTTTTTTAGAAAAGGAATCATAACCCATGTAGTTCGAGTAAGGGAATATTATTTTTATGATTGATGGCTCAAAGAAGGATGTCAGAATTACTTTGACACTCTAAGCTCACGTGAGTCATGCTCGGTGTGGGAAACAAGAGGTATTGGTAAAAAAATCAGACAATTGTGCCATGAAATATGCAATCATAAGAAATAATGTGGGACTTATGTATGTATGACTTCCCAGATAAATGAAGATTAGGATTTACTTTAGGGAAGAAATCCACGAACATGGTTCATAAAGGAATATGTGCTCTATGGAGATTTGAATACTCTAACCTGGGACTTACTCATGAAAAGGAGGCAGAATTTAGGAGGGGACTTATGACTGGGTTTTTACTCCTGAGAAGGAATCCCAGATCAAAGGTAAATTAGGACAGGTTAAGAGAAATTAAGATTTTGGGCTTACTCTTGAAGAGGATGCCCATATTTGAGATTGGGGCTTACTCCTAAGGAGGATGACCATAATTGGTTATTATGACTGGGGATTACTCCTGAAAAGGAGGCCCAGGTTAAGAGACATGAAAAATTAAGGGACTTGGGGCTTACTCCTGAGGAGGATGCCCAAATTAGGGGACTGGGTGTTACTCTTGAAAAGGAGGCACATGTTAATGGAAATTATGGTTGGGTCTTACTCCTGGGGAGGATGCCCAAATTAATGAGGACTTGGGGCTTACTCCTAAAGAGGATGCCCATAATTGGAGATTATGACTGGGGCTTACTCCTAAAAAGGAAGCCCAGGTAAATGATTATGAATGGGGCTTATTCCTGAAAAGAGGCCCAGGTAAAGAGAATTATGACTCGGGCTTACTCTTGAAAAGGAGGCCCAGGTTAATGAGTTCTCTCATCTTAAAAGATGAGGTTGAATGAATGAAATCTCAATATTTATTGACATAAAGATGTGTAAATCACTAGGTTTTGAGATATATTCCACAGAATTCCTTTCAGATAAGGAAGTCAAATCAAGAAATCGTGCCATAAATGGAATTTGAAAAGTGTCTTGAAGACTGAATCTCGAATATGAGAGGTGGAATGGCATAAGAGGGGTGAAATGGGAAAGAAAGGCACCCAAAAAGGCAGGGGCGCACAAGTCCTGGTCACGCATGTATACCTGCGCGACACATGGGTACTTGCGCGATGGTTAACCAGTAGGGTAATAATTGAGCAAATCTTGGTTAAAGCCCTTAGAATCATCTTGAGGTTCTTCCATAAGAGTGGCGCGCAAGTTCTATTGAAGGATTTAGGCAGCGCGCATGTGTGGCCATTTCCCTTAAGGGCTGGCCACTTAGGCGCACAAGTATTGATGAGTTTCAACACTTATGCCTTCCTCCCCCTCTCTAGATCTTTCGTTCTAGGTAAGAAATTACCTAATAATTTTTTTGGAAGCTTTGAGAAGGGACTAGGGCACTGGGAGCTCAAATTTTAGTTTCTGGAAAAATCCTCTCCTCGAAATGGGGGGCCCACAAGGTCTATTTATAGGCTAGAGAAGACCCCAGGCGGTTATCCATTGGGGTGTGCAAGTGCACTTGCGAGAACATTGCGGCGTGCAAGTGTACTTGCGTGACCATTGCGGCGTGCAAGTCGACTTGCGCGACCATTGTAGAACTTGCACGACCCTTGCACAATGTTCTCATTCTTCCTTCCTTTTTCAATTTTTGATATTTGTTCAAAGGATGAGTATTCTTTGGTCAAGATATTTCATTTTTCATTCATTTAGACTCTGTGACGGAAAGGAGCATCAACATCCACCAAATTATAAATAGTCATATCATATCCTAGGAAATGAAATGGGTATCATTAACATGTAATCATATCATAACATAGGAAAAAAGATACATGTTACATAATCATTTCATCAAAAACATATCCTGTGAAAAAAATGGATTTCATAATCATATAACTCGTTAAAGGGAAATGAATTTCATAAATACTATGGAATCAAGAATAAACCGTTCAGAGAAATATTATGAATGGAACCTTTATATCATTTCCACTAATGGAAGGAGTAACATCGTTGAATTTTATCTTATATGGGAAATAATTTGGAAATATCTATTAAAAACATTTCATAAGGAAAATATCCTTCTTCTTTAAAAAATTATTTTTAAAAACAGTAACCTTTTGAAAACTATTTTCTTTAAAAATAAACTTGTAAACTTATAATGGAATCATGAAATTTTTTGAAAGCCCTTTTCTTTGAAACTTATAATGAATCTTTTAAATAATTAAAAAATTGTGTTCCATGAAAACTTACAAAAGACTCTTATAAACCTTTTAAAACATAAAAACCATAAAAGAAAGAACATTGTATGGATATGTAAATAAATATAAATTTATTAATAATAATCATATAAAATATTCATGAGCATTATATACACCACAAAAAATATAATAGTGGTGAACATGGAATGTGTCTCATGGATATAAAAACTGAGATGAAATTACCTTACCTTATGTATTGAATTTCATTGTACACATTAAAAAATCCTTTATAAAAAATATAAATATATAATAAATATATCAATGAACTGTATTCTTACTTATAATACCATATATTGATCAATTATGTATTTATATTACCCTCTTGTTAATAATTTCATGTTAAGGTTTCACTTTGGGAAATATCCACTTTGTTTTCGGCATGTGTCTTAATTTGTTATATCCTTAGACCTTATATATATATCATGATTTCCAGAATGTAAAACTTGATACAAATATATTTTATTCTAAGTATATTTGTATTATAATAATTCATATAATAATGATTTATGAAATGGAAAACACTGTTTATGGAGACGGCATGCCATATGTACGCATAAACACTATTTCTGTTTAATTGTCATGTTAAAAGAAAGAAAGTATAAGACATATATATGTGTGTATATGTAAATATATCATTATTAAATTTGTTTTATTAAATCATATATATCATATATATTAACTAAATCTATCCATAATACATTATATTTAGTGAATTAACGAATCACATCTCTTTGAGGGGGTGGTAGTCCGCACTTCATCAATCGAAATTATCATATGAACACAAAATGAAAAGTATTAAGATAATTGTTTTAAAAAGAATTTAAAAAACAATAATGTATAATAAATAATATATTTAACATATATACACCTATATTCCCTAATAATTTCCACCGTGATAGGTGGTAATGTAAAAAATGATCAATCATCGTTTAGTGAGGCGGTAGTCCACCATACACATAAATTGTATGTTCATTACCTATTCGATGGAAGTGTGTGTAATTGTTGGTAGAATAAATGTAATAAAAATAAAATAGAATATTTATTATACTACTTGTTTTATAAAATCATGGAATAATAATATTTTAGGGAGATGGGAAAGAATATAAAAGAAATAATTTTGAGAGAGGGTGTTAACACATAATAAAGTAACTCCTTTTCGTTTTCACAAAAGGGATTACTTGGAAGGATTTATTCCCAAATGATGATTCAATGAGGAATTTAGTGATGTTGGGGGTATATTATTGTTATATTTCTTCCAAACTTATCTGGCTTGATAGGTGTGAGGAAGTGTGAGGAGGGGATGCCTTATATAATGGAGGATGAGTGGCACACTTGTAATATTTTGAAAGAAATGAATCCCACCCACATATGATATTTCATGTGAATCAAATAATGGTCCAAATTTGATATAATATAGTATAGTGAAAATGGCCATCCAATGACTTTTGGTAAGCCTATAGGTCATTTTGGGCCTTAAGGTTATGATTTAGTCCCTTATTAAACTTAATTTATCACTAATAAATGAAATTAATTTTAATTACTTTCACAATTGTTTTCATCAAAAACTAAGTTTATATTATTAGAAATTATAAATTATGGTGACTATAAATATGTAATATAATTTTTTTTTAAATTCCAAACAAAATATATTCATAAATTAATTTAAATTTAATCCCGTAGTTGGATCTACAATGCGAGTTTTTAAAGTAAAAATGATCTGAATATTTCATTGTTTTTATAATCAATATCAATGTGTAATTAGTTATAATTATCTAAATTGAATTAATTGAATTTTTCTATCTAATATAACTTTTAAACCATTTTAATAATTAATGTAAACTTATAAATAAATTAGATTATGTAGTAGTTTTGATATATAATATGGTATTTTTCATTATTCATTAAAGAAATAAAAAATCAAAAAGAATCCAAAAATTCACTGTAACTTAATTTTTATTATTCCCTTTTAAATATTAAGATTATTTTGAAAAATAATATTTTAAAAATTTATAATAAATAGATTTAAAATAGGTTCTCTATTAAATCATGGTAAAATTGCCTAAATATAAAAATTCGGTTTTATGAGTTAAATTGGTTTTATTCTTATCTTATGATTATAAAATATATTTGATGAATGTAAAAAATATTTACTTGGATATATAAAAATATATTGAAATAAAATTGGTTACTCATGGTTATTAATTTAAATTATTATTATTAAAACAACTTTGTGATCATAATAATGTTTTCTATAAAAAGACTCCCATTATATTCAATTTCTTATAAAAATTTTGTAACTCATTAATTCATTTTATATTCTGTGAAAAATATATATTTACATAAGTTAGTTAATGATATTCATAAAATATAACTTAATGGATAGGATATATATTGTTATATACATATATAATATATTATTGTTCGGTAACACTCGGTCTTTTGTGTTACGCAAGCCGTCGAGGAAAGTATGTTTTTTAAAAATCGTAAGATTACCTTAGTGTTCTGTATAGAGGAATATAACCACTATATTTCATTTAGTGCATGATTAACTTGTAATTGTGAATAATTAAATCCAGATTTATTTCTTTAATATATATAAAATAAAAAAATTCAGTGTGGCATGAAATAAAAAATATCAAAAAGATTAAATTAATTTTACAAATATACTTTAGAAAATCTCAGGGTGTGGAATTCTACCCCACTTAAAATGAATTTATCCCTAGAAATTCATTTGGGTTATCATAGGATCAATACTTGAGAGTTCCATTCATAGAAACAAATCTTGTAAAAACAAATACAAAAACATCCTTTTAAAAAGGACAGATGGAACCACAATGGTTACCCAAAGTAACACATAATTAGCTTCTAAAAAATGAGAACATAGGTTGGAGGTGAAAACATTGTCATTGAAGAGAAATAAAAACTTCAAGTTCTGATAGAGAGTGATAGAGAATAAAGTTAGTAAAAATTTAACAATCATAAATCCATAAATTTGTGATGACCTAAATGACCATCTTATCCATAAAAAACAATGGTAATATGATAAAATTTTATTTATAAGTTAATTTCCTAAAGCTGAATTATTTTCATGAAAATATATACTTACATTATTTCAGGACAATATCACCCTTTGTTGTTACTTGATACACTTCACCTATTTCTCCAAAAATGAAGTCAAATTTTTCATTACTAAAGCACTAATAGATAATTAGATCCATGATAAGTCATCCAATCTCTCATCAATAACCATCAACATAAAATTGGTATATCATGTTATCCAATATACACTAATCCTCATATGGTGAGATAATACTTTAATATCACAAACATCGTCCGAAGTTTAACTTAAACATCCCATAAATGGTAAATCTTTTAACCCTTCTAAATAATGAAAATCCAATAAATTTGAAATAAATTCACAAAATAAACATTTCATTGATCCCATGTATATCAAACAGTAGCTCTTAGTTGTCACATTCCATCATGTGAATACCATCATCATATATTCTCTGGAAAAATGTTAATAACCTGAATTACCATAAATAATTTTGGAAAACTTGCATGGTACCTTATTCCCATGGTCTCTAGATATAGTCCATGATGTTTTAAACTTCATCTATAATGACATATACCACTTTTTTAACTAATCCATAGTCATATCTAATGTAATAATTACCGTCTAATTCAATTATTTATATCCCCCATGTATCTAATCCAAAAATCATTATTTTAACGTTATAACACATTAAGGGTTATCTTTCCTTTAATCTTGAATTTCCCATGAATATTATGTTTTCCTTAAATCAATTTTTTGTCCATTATAACTATTTAACATATTCTTTAAAATACTTAACTAGAAACATAAAATAAATAATACTTATATAATTCACCATTCATAATTCTTATATTCAAATATGTAAATACTTTTATCATTCCAATATAATAGTTGGCCTATAATATGTCACTCCATGGTTTAGAAGTACAATCTTATGTGTGGGTATTGAGTTTGTTAATTCCCATCTTCTCCATATATGAGACATTGAGCTCTATGAAAATTCGTCACTTTATGACCCTTTTCCCATAGAGATAACATATTCTCATCCATTTGAGGTATTCCTAAAGGTTCTATTTCCCTTATTATTGTCATGTTTAATGCAAATATTATTTACTCTATGCTTCTTAGAATTTTAACATTTATTAAATTTTATCTTACTCTAACGTGATGTGTTAGGAATATAACGAATGTTCACATTGTTAATCATATATCATGTTAACTGATTCAGAATTATCGTAATTTCATTCTCTACAATAACTATCCAATTTCATTACACTTAATAACTAGATTGTCCACTAGACATAATCTTAAACAAATTCTTTCTAGTTTCCTCCATTAACTAAAACCAAAAATCATGGGGTGGGAAACACATATCATAGATCAAAACCACATATTCATGAAAATTACTTATTGGATATCTAAATCATAGAACCTACCATTTAATAAGCATCACCGTTAGTTTATAATAGGTTATTCATTGTCATATTCTATTCAAATCCCTCATAATGGTTTATGAAGATTTTATGAATTTCAAAAATCTTAACCCCTTGGAGTGCCAAATATGATGTGCATCAAAACCTATTGTCATGTACCAGATTTCCCCGAGTCAGGCCCATAACATCTTCTAAAAAATATTACTACTAGGTACATATGTGTCGTTGACACTTCTACTTGTAGTATCCAGAGAGGGTTTTATTTCTAGGAAACCCCTTAGTCAATCCATTACCAAAATTCCTGGACATTTTCTTAAATGTTAAACAATAATTTTACTTATCATTAGAAATATCCCTAAACATATAATTATAATTATATATACGGGTCTCGCTAAAGTTTTCTAATAATCGTTTCCCCAGTTTTACTAAACCTTTGTTCTGATACCAACTATAATGAACTACTATTGACATACATATAAATTACATCACTTTTTCAGAATACTTAAAATATTATAACATATATTCTTAAAGACTTTATTAGTCTAGTGCCTTTGGAGACAAGGAAACATGAACAATGGTACATAAATGTACTATTTTATCTCCCACTAGGTTCTTCATGAATATAACCCTTCCTAAGAACTTCATACATAATATATATATTCTTATCATTGGGAAGGAAATTTAAAAAGGGGTGAGCTCATATAAATATTAAGGGTAAACCAGGGAGACATGTATACATAAAGATGAGCAAAAGAGAATGAGGATGTGATCAAAACATTTGATTATCATACCCTGAATGTTACAGGTCATAATAAAAAAAATTGCATCAATATTGATAGTTAATAAGACATGAATCACAAGGAAATAAATAGAATAATCCATGAATTAATAATATAGGAATAAAACATAGTATTGTGGAAAACACATAATAACATAATATGATTTTCATTGTAGCCAAGGAATCACTACCAAGGCCATCTTAGTAATACAGGTTCACTCCCCATACCATCCTAATAGTCATGGTAAACTCCCATGTCCATCTTAGAATCATGATTTCACTCCTCGTACCATCTTGGTAGCCATGGTTCACTCCCATTTCCATCTTAGTAGTCAAGGATCACTCCCAAAATGATCTTAGTCTATCTAATGAGATATATATCTTTAACGAATGAATTGTTGAGAGATATAGGTCCCACCAATATCATAATGAAATCAAAAATATATATGACATAGAATTATAATCAATCATATCATAACCCATTAAATTAAATGGGACTCATAAACAAATAATCACATGATAACCTATGGAAAATGATATAAGTTTCGTAATCATTTCTTCAAAAGCATAACCCTGGAAAAAATGGATTTCATAAACATATAACTCATGAAAGAGAAATGGGTTTCATAAAGACCATGGAATCAATCATTAAATATTCAGAGAAATGAAATGAATGGAAATGTTAGATTATTTCTAGGAAAGGAATGAATTACATCAAAAAGATATTATCATAGATGAGAAATAATTTCGATAGATCATTATAAAACATTTCATGAGGAAAATATCCTAATTCATAGAAAATTTATTTTTAATACATACGAATTATTGAAAACTATGTCATTTGAAATTAAACTAGAAAAATTATAACTGAAACATGAAAAAAAATTAAATAACATTTCCTTGAAAATTATAATGAAGATTGAAAATAATTTCAAACTGTTTTCCGAGAAATCATACAAAAAACTCTAAAAATGATTTTGAAACAAAAACCACATAAATTAATAAAATACAATGGATATGTAAATAACCATTAATTTAGAGATAATATTCATATACCAAATTCATGATTAGTATATACACCACAAAAAATAAAATAGTGGTGAACATGGAATGTATCTCATAGATATAAAAAGTGAGATAAATATATTTTACATTGTGTCTTGAATTTAACAGTACTCATTATAAACTCCAATATAACAAATATAAATTTATTATAAATATACCAAAGAACCATATTATTACTTATAACTCCCTTACTTTTTTATTATGGCTTTATATTACCTACTTGTTAACAATTCATTGATCATATTTCACTTCGGTTAATATCCTCTTTGTTTTTCACATGTGTCTTAATTTGTTATAAATGTTATCATTATATGTATATAATGATTTACAAAATATAATCCATGATTTATTTATATTTTATTTTAATAATATTTTTATTATAAAAATACTTATAATATAGAAGTATGATATGGAATACACCGTTCAGGGAGACAGTAAGTCGTACGTATGCATGGAAACTATTTCTGTTTAATTGTCATTTTGAATCAATGAATATATAAGATATATATATATACATATAATTATTAAATTATATTTATTATATCATATACATTTACAAAATTATTCCTTAATACATTCAATTTAGTGTATGAATGAATCACATCACTTTGAAGGGGTGTTAGTCTGCATTTCTAGAAACGAAATTATCGTATGAACAAAAAATGGAATGTATTAAGATATGTGTTGAAAAATACTTAAAAGTATTAATGATATAATAAATATAATGTATATAATATATAAACATAGTTTTGATCTTAATATCCACCATGATGGGTAGTAACTGAAAAAAATGAATAATCATCATTTAGCGAGGCGGTAGCCCTCCATACCCGTAAATAGTATGTTCGTTAACCATTAGATGAATGTGAGTGTATATATAGGTCAAAAAATATTTATAAAAACATAAAATTAAATTTATTATATGGTTTTTGTTATAAAATCATAGAATAATAAGATTTTAGGGAATGGATAAAAAAAATAGAACAAAGAAGTTTGAGGGAGGGTGTTACCTCTTAATGAGATAACTCATTTCGGTTTGCACCAAAGATATTCCATGGAAAAATTTATGCCAAACCGGCACTTCAAGGAGGAAGTTATGGATGTTTTAGATCAAAATTGGAAGAGTTTTATCAATCATAAGTGGCATTAGTGTTGTGAGGATGTGGTAGGATAGGAGGCCTTTTATAATGGAGGAGTGTCAATCTTGTAATATTTTAAAAGAAAGGAACCGCACCCACATTTTTTTTATTTCAATAGGATCCAATAATGGTAAAATGTAGATGAAATTGATGATAGGTTTAAAATATGGTCATAAAATGGATTTTTTAAAATATTTTTTTTTTATTTTTCCCCGTAAGGTTATGATTTAGTCCCTTATTTTAAGCCCAATTTAACTTTAATCATTGGAATTAATTTTAATTACTTTCACAAATATTTTTGGTCAAAAACTAAGATTAACTTTTTGAAAATTATTATTTATTCTTATTAAAAATAGTTAATCCATTTTCTCAAATTCCAAACATATTAGTGGAAGACAATAATTTATATTTTATCGCATATTCGGGTCAACAATGCAGGTTTTTAAAGTAAAAATGATCAAAAGTTTTATATGTTTTTATATCCAATTTCAATATGGAATTGGTTCTAAAAAACTAAATTGTATTAATTTATAAAAAATTTTATAATTAAACATTTAAAATAATTTAAAATATAATTTATCCTTTTAAAAAAAATATATAAAAAAGGTGTTTGGAATTAAAATACAACAGTTTTCACTATTCATTAAAAAAATAAAACATCACATAAAAAATACAAAAAATTCACCATAACCTATTTTTTTTCCAAAAATTAATACGAATAGTTTTTTTTTGAAATATAAGATTTATAAAATTTCCATTTTTTTAAAATAGCTTCATCAATAAAATACAGTGATATTTCCTCAATAAAAATATTAGGTATTATGAGTTAAATTGGTTTTATTCTTATCTTATGATTATAAAATATATTGGATGAATATTGAAAATATTTACTTGGATATATAAAGAATATATTCCATTAAGTTACTAACAAATTGTAATTAATTTAATTTATTTGGATTAAAACAACTTTGTGAGCATAGTAATAGTTTTTATAAAAATAATCCCTTTTATATTGTATTTTTTCTTATATTCATTTTGAAACTAATTAATTCATATTATATTTTCAGAAAAACATGTATTTTTCTAACTTATCTAATAATTTTGCAAAAATATAATTTAATGTCTATGTTCTATAACGTTATAAATATAATAATAATATATTATTGTTCGGTAACACTCAATCCTACGTTTGACGCAAGCCATCAAGGAAATTTTGTCTAGCATGAAATGTAATATTAACTAAGTGTTATGTATAGAGGATGATAACAATTATATTTCATGTAGTTCACAATTTACATAACATTGTGTATAAAAAAAATCCAAACATTGTTTGTTAATATATATAAAATAACTATTTTTCGTATTGCGTGAAATGAAAAATATGAAAATGATTAAATTAATTCAAACAAATATTCTACAAAATCAAGGGGTGTTACAACATATATATAAGGAATCAAACATAAAAATTACATAATAAGGAATTAAGTTAAAAATTCACATCAAGGATCATTACATGTTTAGAGTTCTAGAGAATTAGGTCCCAACATATACATAACAACTTCAATATTACATGTAGACACTTCAACACAGTATCCATTTTTTCATAAAATAAAATCTATTGAAAAAAATATCCATGTCCAGTTCCATGTTTTGGACAACATGACTTTCCTTGATCCCATCCACAAACCTATTCATATTTAACTCCTGTGAAAAAGATTTCAAAATGTGGTATGAGCATAAAAAATCTCAATAAGGGTTATAAAATAAATAAAGTAATCATTAGTCCATAAATACATACAAAACATAAACTCTTTTAATTACCTCATTAAATCATAAGATTTATGAATAACACATAGTAATAAAAAATCATTAAGGTAACTTGTGGTATTTATAACGTACTTACATTGTAGCTTTCACAGCTACTTAGGGAGTTACATATGGGATTCCCATCATAGTGTATTCCCTAAACCTCTTAGGAGAAACATTCATGTTATCCTTCATCACATTACATAATGAATTAGTGATCTATCTCGGGCTCACCCACCCTAGGTTTATCACGGAACCACCCGTATACCAAAATAATTCCCTAGAACCACAACAATGTCATAACACATAACACAAGCATTAGGGAGAGATAACATTTCCACATTTCAATCACAATATATCATTTAAATATATTTACATAAAAAATCCATTATAAAAAGTTAACTATATAAAAAATTTAGACCTCTTAATTCCAAATATGGAATCTATTTTTCCAAATTCAAAACATAGAAGTGGAAAAAATTAATTTAAAATTAACTCCCATTTTCTAAATAAAATGTGTGTTTTTAAGAAATAATAACTATCAAACGATTTACAATTATTTATGTCCAATTTCAAAGTCAAAATACATATAATGATCAAAATTGGATTAATTGGAAAAAATATAAAGTAATTACATTTTAAAACCAATTTAAAAGATAATCTAACCATATAAAGAAATTAGATTAAAAGGCAGTCTTGAATTAAAATACATTATTTTTTACTATTCATTATAAATGAACATTATCAGAAAAATACAAAAAAAATCCAATGTAAAATTTGATGTTTCAATTCTAAAGAAAAATTTTATATTATCATATGGAACATATAATATTGAAAAAACAATATTTTAAATGGGATGACCCTTAAAAGGTGGTAAATCGACCTTTTAAAGAATATTAGAGTATTTATACTTGAAATTGGATTCACTAACATTTTACGCATCTAAAATGCTTTCGATAAATATAAAACATTTAAAAAACATGTATAATAATATTATAGTTAGTTCTGTTCATTCTTTATAATAAAACAGTTACGCGTTAATAGCCATATAAAATAATATTATATTATTATTATTTTAGTATGACCCTGCATTTTGTGCAATATAAGATTTCAATGAAACATGCTATTTTGTATCAAGTACGCCATCGAACATATCATCCCCTATAAAGTAAAATTATTATTTATTTCAAAAATATTAAAAACTTTGAAAATGTTATATTCTTTATTGACCTGGGATGTTACATCTTTCACCCCTTTTGGAAATTGCGTCCTCGCAATTATTATTCACTTATCAAGTAAATGGGGGTATTTATCCCTCATAGTATTTTCAGATTCCCACGTTTCACTTCTACCATATGGTTATTCCATAAAATCTTTACCTGTTGAATTACCTTATTCTGTCACACTTTCACTCTTCGGTCAAGAATATGGACTGGTTGTTCCTCACAAGAGATACTATCTTCCAAAAGAACTACCTATGGGCTCAAAACATAAGATGGATCTAGTATATACTTTCTCAACATTGAAACATGAAAAAAAATTGTGTACTTGGGATAAAATTGGAGTTAAATCCACTCAGTACACAACTAATCCAACTTTCTCTTGGATTTCATAAGGTTCAATGAACCTTGGACTCAACTTTCCCTTCCTACCAAAACGCATCTCACATTTCCATGGATAAATATTGAGAAAGAAAAGATCACCTACCTCAAAAGAATGATCCTTCCTCCAGTTATTTTCATAATGTTTCTTCCTACACTTAGCTATTCTCATGTCCTTCTAAATCTATTGTACTTTTTCTGGCATATATTCTAAAAATTCTGGTCCCATCAGTTTCATATTGCCTATTTCATCCCAAAAAGCTGGAGTTCGACATTTCTTCCCATATAATACCTCAAATGGAGCCATCTGTATACCAAAATGAATACTATTATTATAAGAAAATTCAACCAAAGAATGATATTGGACCCAACTTCCATTGTAATCCATCAAGAAAGCACGTAACATATCATCCTATGCCTGAATTGTTCATTCTGACTTCCCATATGATTAATGATGAAAACCTGTACTGAAATTCAATTCAGTACACAATGACTTCTGAAGGCCTTTCCAAAATTTAGAAGTTAACATGGGATTACGATCATAAACAATGGAGTGGTGAACACCATGAAACCTGACTATATCTTTAACATATAACCGATAAAGTATATCTAGAGACAAAGTATCTCGAATAAGGAGAGAAATGATTATATTTATTCAATCAATCAATAATATCATAGATTGAATTATTACTTCAAGATGTCTTTGGTTATCCCAGAACAATGTCCACAGATATATTTTCCCATTGCCACTCTGGAACCGGTAAAGACTGAAGTATCCATTTCAGTAACTGACTCACTTCTTTAACCTACTGAAATGTCAAACACATCACAGTAAATTCAACAACATATCTTTTCATTAAATCCAACCTGTAATACTCATGATGATCTCTATACATCTTATTACTTCCAAGAAGATCTGAAAACAGAGATATTTGAGCATCACATTAAAACTCTTTCTTCAATTGTGAATCACAAAGAAAATATAATATCTTCATAAACCTCAAAATAAAATCATTATCAATGTTTAAATATGGAATCTTACCCTTTTTAACAAACTACACCTTTTTCTGCAACTCACTGTCTTCCATCTGTGCTTGTCTAATTCTGTCTGATAAAGATGATTTCACTGACACCTGAAACAAAACAGAGGAATTTCCTACACCAAAAACATCTATTCCAAAGTTCATCAAGTCTTAAATCAAAGGATAATATTCCAAATGTAAAAAAATTAATGTAGCATTACATTATCAACTCAAAGCATCAACCACTTTATTTTCCATTCCTGGATGTTAATGAATCATGCAATCATAATCCTTAATTAATTCCAACCATCTCCTCTATATCATTTTCAATTATTTATGAGTGAAAATATACATCAAACATTTGTGATCAATATATATTTCACACATTACTCCTTACAAATTATGCCTCTAAATTTTCAAAGAAAAAAAATAGCAGCTACTTCCAAATTCTGGGTTGGGTAATTTAATTCATGATGTTTCAATAGACGTGAAGCATAAGCAATTACCTGATCATTCTGCATAATGAAATATCCAATTTCATTCAATGAAGCATCATTGTATATAACAAACACACCATTTATTTAAGGCAGTTCCAAAACTGGTGCATTCGCCAATCTTCTTTTCTATTCCTTATTTCAATCATCACATTCAGTTGTCCAAATAAACTTCACACCTTTTCAGTTTAACTTAGTAATTGGAGTAGAAAACTGTGTCAAATTATCAACAAAGCTCTAGTAATAACCTTCCAAACCCTAAAAACTACGGTTATCAGTTATATTTGTTGGTCATTCCCATTCTTCAAAACTTTTGTTTTAGAAAGATCAACATTTTTGCCATTTTTTTAAACAATGTGACCATGGAATGAAATTTGTTGTCACCAAAACTCACACTTGCTCAATTTCGCAAAAATTTTCTTTTCATTGAAGGTTTTCAAGATAACTATATAATGACTTTCATGTTCCTCTTTAATTTTGGAATAAACCAAAATGTCATCAATAAACACAACCACCATTTATCACCAGAGCCAAATGATCCTTCACTGAAACAAGCCATTCAATTATAATTCTAGCCATCTCAAGATGCAGATTTGGAAGGTCATATCCCTCCGTATTCCTTTTCTATAAAACTACCATTTTCCTCTATGAAAATGCTATTTTGAACATTGATATACTTGAGGCGATGTAACATGGTAATCTGTAAATGCTATATCATTTTAATATTACCATAATTCAATTTATGGACAGTAATTTAAAAATATTATAACTCATAATGTTTTCTAAACCGACATCTGATACCAAAATTAAGGACTCAGTCTTAATCATTATAAAATCATTCATTTTGTTTATAATTCACATCATGGATCTTTTCATGTTTAGAGATTTAGAGAATTAGGTGATAACATATACATAAAAACATAATTATTACATGTAGACACTTCTACACTGTATCCATTTTTAACATAAAATGGAAACTATTGAAAAAAGAGCCATTTATCATTCCTTGTTTTAGACAGCATGACATTTCATTGATCCCATCCTTGACCCTATTCAACTTTATGTCCTCTGAAAAACATTTCCAAACATTGGATGACCATAAAAAGCACAGTAAGGGTTATAAAATAAACAAAGAAATCCTTAGTCTATAAATACATACAAAATGCTAATTCTTTTACATTCCTTGTGAAATTATAAAATTTATGAATAACATATAGTAAACGCAAATCATAATGTTATCTTGTGGAATCCATAACAAACTTACGTTGTAGCTTTCACAACTACATAGGGAGTTACATTGTGAATACCCATCACAATATATTCCCTAAATCTCTTAAGAGAAACATTCATGTCTTCCTCTGTCACGTTACCCAATGAATTCAAGAGATACATCAGGCTCAACTGCACTAGGTTTATCATGGAACCACCTACATATGTAAACAATGACCAAAAACCATAACATACTCATAACACATTACACAATAATAACGGAAAGATAAAATTTCCACATTTCAATCACAATATATCATTTAAATATATTGAAATTAAAAATCCATTATCAAAACCACTTTCAATACAAGAATACATAAAAATAGTATATGGTATTTATTTTCCATTAAAAAATCACTATGACTTTTATGGAATCAATAGGTCAAATAATACTCACTGTGCCGGAAAAGGTCATTCTCACTACATACATTAAAAAGAAATATTCATTTTTGAAATTTATTAAAACGACACATAGAAAAATATTTCCTTTGAATGAAATGAAAATTCCAAGGTGTTTACACAATGTTTAAAATAAAATCTTGTATAAAACGAAATATGCCTCAATA
Source organism: Viscum album (assembly GCA_963277665.1). NCBI lineage: Eukaryota > Viridiplantae > Streptophyta > Magnoliopsida > Santalales > Viscaceae > Viscum > Viscum album. The sequence goes on along the minus strand of OY728119.1, from coordinate 2,108,240,836 downwards.
AAAGGACATTGAGACGAAGTCCCTTACCCCGTGTCCGACTTGACTCGTTCATTCTTTAATCTCCTAAATAATAAACTAAAGTTAATTAAAAATTTCTTAAGATCATTTTTCACATTTATTCTTCCTTTTAGATCACTTATTACCATGTTATAAACATTATGTAATCATTTAATCTAATAATGGTCATTTTGTCGATATTTGGTACTTAAGTCAAAAATGAAATCCTTATAATTAAAAGTTGTCCATGTGGTCCAAAGTACATTATCTCCATAATGATATTCATGATTTATATATCATATATATCACATATATCAAGTAAATATATGTATTTATAATAGTACATAACATTTCGAGATAAGAAATGAAATGCACCGTTCTTGGAGATAGTGTTCCATACATACGCAAGAACGCTACTTTATTTTCAATTTCATATTTAATGGAATGAAAACCTAATGATACACAGGTATATTATAATTCCAGTATAATATAATATATAATTTTATTAACTCCATCCTTTATATGTTCCACATATGGCATGCACGTGTCATATCACTTTGAGGGGGCATTAGTCCGCACTCCCTCAAATAAAATTATCGTATATAACCACTATAGAAACCATAATGGTATTATATAAATATAAAATAAAGAAGAATAAAAAATATATAAATATAATATATATCACATATAAATACAGTTCCATCTCAATGGACACCATAAGAGGTGGTAGGAGAAGATTGAACAATCATCGTTTCGTGAGGCAGTAGTCCGCCATCCACAGAAATAGCATGTTCTCTATCCATTAGATGGAGGTGTTTATAAGTTTAGTTCGAATCCTTATCATTACAAAAACCTAGTATATTGAGGATACTGGTTTTGTTATAAAATAAATAAATAAAAAGAGTATAGGGGTTTCATAAGTAAAATAAAATAAATGAACTTAAGAGAAGACGTTACCTTTAAATCGGGTATATACTTTTGGTTTGAACCAAAAGGTTTTCTTGAATTGCCTTCTACCCAGGGGAAGGCTTCTAGGAGGAATATAGATATGTAGAGAGCATAATTTTTTATTGGTTAGATGATCCAAGGGGCTTGAGATGTGTGAGTAATGGGTTAGAGGTGGCGACTTTTTATAAGGTGGAGGAGGGTCTCTTTAGGAAAGTATGAAAATATTATTTTATTATTTAATAATTATAGGTTCATAAAGGTCCAAAACTCATTATAGTCTAAAATAAGATGACTAATGTTCGAAAAAAATAATCCAATAATAATTGTACATATTTTTTATATTGTTTTTAATTTTCTTAAACTTATTTATTTAAATCAATAATTAGTGAGGTAAACACTACATCATAATTGTGTCATAAATAATTCTATTTATATGTCGTATAAAAATTATAAGAAAACTACCACGATGTAGAAAATATTTTTATCTTTCAAATAAATATTTATAGTTGAAGAGATAACTTATATAACCCCATGTAAAAAATTTTTTACTAAAAGAAATAAGTTTATATCAATTTTGTCTTTACTTTAAATTAATTAATATAAAGTGTCATTATCACTCCCAAGTGGCTCCATTGGGTACCAAAATCAATCCAAGGATGCCCATGGTCGTAAATATATCATTCAATAGTATTATAACACATGTTAGGGTAATTTAATATTATTATATTGTTATTTTTTACCCTTATTTACCCGATTTACCCTGTAACCATGGTAAATAAAATATCTATAGAAGTAAATATTTCAAATTACAAAAAATAAAAGTTACTTATATACATAATTTAGACCTCCAGATTCCAAATATAGAATCCATTTTTTCCAAATTCAAAGCACATGAGTGGATTAAATTAATTTAAAATTATTTCCCATTGTCCAAAAAAGCGTGCTTTTAAGAAATAATAACAATCAAAGGATTGACATGTGTTTATGTCCAATTTCATAGTGATATTACTTATAATGAGAAAATTTGGATTAATTGGAATAAATATAATCTAATTACACATTTATAAAAATTAAAAAGACAATCTAACCATATAAATAAATTATATTAAAAGGCAGTTTTGAATTAAAATAAAGTATTTTTCACTATTCCTTAAAAAATGAACTTTATAAGAAAAATACCATAAATTCACCCAAAGTAAATTTTGATGTCCTGATTCTAGAGAATAATTTTATTTTTTCAAATAGAATATAAAAAAGTGAAATAAAACTAGATTTAATGAATATTCATCATTAAAAGGTGGTAAATTGACCTTTAAAATAATATTAGAGTATTTATAATTAAAATTTGATTCATTCACAAGCCTCAAAAATTTATTGGATAAATGTAAAAAAAATTAAAAACATGTATAATTATCTTGTAGTTAGTTCTATTCATTACCTTCAATGCAACGACTAAGCATTAACTACCATTTAAAATAATATTATATTATTATTTTTTAGTATGACTCATCATTGTGTGAAATATAAGATTTCAAAGAAACCCATTATTGTGGATCATGTATGCCATCGATCATAGAAGCCCCTTTAAAATAAAATTTATATTTAATTCACAGATATTAATAAACATGAAAATGTTATATGCTTTATAACTAGGGCTGTTACAATATATATATATATATATATTAATTTGATTATTTTATATATATATAAAAACTTTTAATTTATTATACAGGATTTTAGATCACATATGAACAAGGAGGACTTTTTAAGGGTTTCTCCTCAATTTATCTTTATTGAGACATATTTTAATATTTTACACCAATTTATTATTTCAAATATTTATATCCATCCAAAGAATTTGTTAAATAATAATCCATGATTTAATGTGAGGCACTTTTATAACCATATGATTTTAAAACTTCAATTGAAATTCAATTTGATAATTAAAAAATCATTAATGGTTATTCTTCGTAATTCTGTTTCATTAAGGCATGTTTGAAGTTGTACACTAATCTTATTTAATGAGGTGTATATAATGCAACATTTTTGTGGTGTAATTAATATCATTGTTTTAATTTTATTTATTTTTTTATTTTATGTTATTTCTTCCTTGTGGTTTATGATTCAAAAGTTACCAAAGTTGTTAGAGTTTTCTGTTAATGTCTAATTTTTCTCCTAAATTTTTTATAATTAATTTATGAGGTTGAAATTGTATTATAAATCACTCATAATTATTATTTTATGTTATTTCTTTCTTGTGGTTTATGTATTCAATAGATTTAAAAAATATTTTTATGGAAAATCAACATCATTTTTCTCTTTGGTTGGAAATCTATTACCCAATTTCAATATTTTTGATAAAAAGTATTAATATTTTTTTTTTAATTTTTTATAAATTTTATTTTGTTAAATTTTTACTAAATATTAATTTCTATATAAAATTTTTAAATTAACTTTATTATCATTTATCCAATGATGTTACTTTAAAAATTTTAAAGAAAATGTGGAAGGAATTTTTGATTTAACATATATAGCATGAATGGATTTCCCCACAATGATGAATAATATTTTTTAACGTCTCATATATATGTTTACTTTTTTTTGAGGAAAATTATTTCCTAAATATTTTTATAATTTTTAGATTCTAAGTAAGTGATTTCCTATTAAAATTGTATTTTCCTCAAGAAGTGTTCTACTGATATTTTAATGGTAATTATATCTACATTAACATAATTTTCATTTTCTTATGATTTACTAGATATATGATCCAATGTCAGTATATTTATTATTTATATTTATGTTTTATCATTATGGTGATGAAATGTTTACAAAACCATTATCCTTTCCCTGTGTTTTGATTTGTTGAGATGATGAGTATTTTATGATCTTGTTGAACACATATGCGTGGTTTCAATTAGGTGATGGGTGGGACTAGAATTTTATATCCCTCCAATGTATTGGGTAAGGAAGGTTATATCATGAAATAATAAGGCATGGCATGGGATTTTAACCGAGTTCTGTAAGGGAATTTTCCCAGTAAGAGAGTATTATGAGTAAACCTTGACTAAAGATACCATGGAATGATGAGTAAACCCAATCCAATATGATAGTGTTGGAAGTGCTCCTTGAATTTTTAAATGATCTTATATGATTATTATAACGAAAAAAACTTATATCTTAGGATTAGGATATTTTTTAATGGATAATTTTTTATTATTGATGATTCTGAACTCTTATGTCATATGTCTTTTTTTCAAAAAACACAATATGAAATGTCTCATTATTAATGTTCTTTTACTCAAGGAGAATGATTATTTTAATAAATATTTGGTAGTATTATTTTTTGTCTTGATCATGTTCTCATACACTCATGTTTATCATATTTTCACTTTGTATCATTGATTGATATCTCAAAATATTTACCCTTATAAAAAAATTTGGTCACCCATTCTTATGTTATCCTCCCTCAGGTTAGGGAGAATTCTTTTAGGTATGTTATGTATAAATAGGGTAATAGTTGTGAGGAACTTAAAAATAAATTATTTAGATATTTTATATATCGTTTGTTTACATATTAATGTTTCTAAAGACAGTAATCCTTTATGGTCCCCAGGATTGTATTATTATGAAATGTATTGAATATTCATCTTTAATTAAGTAATATTTATATATGAAATTTATGGATCTATTTAAACCTAATAAAATCTATTATATTCTCTATCATTAATTCATGCTTTGATCCATAATTTATAATGTAATTATCATATGGATATTAACATCATAATATTAAAATTGAATCATTTAACCTATTATAGTGTTTTTATTTTTAAAAATAATTAATAATAGCTTTTCATCATCCCATTTTATTTTATTTGTATAATATTAATTCGTAAATATCATTTTTCATTATGTTGAATTCCAAAAATTATGAAATTTACAAAGTCCTATATACCTGATATCATATATATACCAAAATAAGTCTTACATATTTTCTATGAATGTTCAATAAATATCTTAAAAGACAGACACGAGAAAAATATTATACCCTGAATACAATTCATATGGTTGAAGTGTCGCATGGATTAAAATTTCTACAACCTTCCGTGAAACATTAAAATTGTTTTTTATAATTCATAGAGGACCCTCAAAAAACATAAATGTTCATAAAAATTCATACACAAATAAGGAGTCTTCTTCCTCTTTCAAAAATATACCACTAAATCCAAATTCATATACTCAAAAACCAAATCATGCACAGGCAACTCAACATCATACATGTAGTGAACCGGCCCTATTAAGCTCGATGATAATATCTACTACCATTACATTGGAATGATTATAATAAATCATGACCCTAAATACCTAATAGATAAATAGTATTGGTAAACTAGATACATAAATTATACTTGTATTAAAAATGAATACTCTAATTACAATATTACTTTCTTCAGTGGATAAATTTATTCCCACATAATATATCCATGCATATATTTCTTAGTAAACTTCACTGAATCCTGGGGAAAGAAAAAAATAATGGAGATATCAAATTATCATTAAGGTTCAAGTATAGAAGAATCAATAATGAATAAATTATAATTTTTAACATGGAAAGTTAAATAACTGAGAACACATGAAATGTAATCAATAATTCAGAAGGTAGTGAGTAAATAATATAGAAAGGTAAATAACGAAAAACAAATTTCATTTAATAAATGAATTGAGAATTAAATGAACCTATAGATAATTTCAAAGAAAAAATATCATGGGTAATAATAAAATAATCTAAATTAAGAAAAATATTAATTATTGGATGCCATGTTTCATAGGTACATGGTACCTTTACCATCAAGACCTTTCATAAGTTGGTTTTATATACTACTATCAAGACATTTCACGTGAAATATTAAAAATACTCTGGTTTGCGAAAAAACTCAAAGGGTTTTCACCAAATGATTTCGTACCATGATACTACCGATTCATTGAGGAATTATCTATAATTGAGCCCCACCCATGTTGTAGATTTCCAAATTAATTATCAAATATCGAATATTAGATTTAATTTATGAAAAATGTATCTTATCAAATATCCATATTGAATAAAGGATATGTATCTATCAATATTTTTCCAAATAATCAAATAACTTTCAAATTGAATTCCATATGTTAAAATGGTATATAATTTAGGAAATAATCATATCCAAGAAAAATGATATGTATATTTATAGTAAATTCAATGCTTAATGATCAACGAAAAATGAATAATTCAAGGGGAAAAGGGTAATAATAGAATTTTAATTCAATAATATCCCTGTCCAAATCAATCATAAACCATCAATAATAAAAAAAATATTTTATCAATGCAACATATCCTAAATGGAGAAAAAATAAGGTTTTTTTCATTAATGAAATAGAAGAAAAATTATAAAAACATTATAGAAGAAAATGTCCATTTTTTAAAAAATCTAAAAAACCATTTCACTGAAAATAGAATATAAACACATAATTTTTTTAAAAAAGTTGAAAATGACATTGATAAATAATTTTAAAAAGTTTGAAATCATTTATTAAATCCTTTTTAGAAAATAGTGTTTATAGAAAAAAATAGTTTCTCTGATAAAATAGAGAAATGAAGTATGGTTTTCTAAAAAAACATATTTTAAATCATTTTGAGTAAAAATAGTGGAAACAAGTACTATTACTTGAATACGGAAATGAATAACCACCTGATAAGAAGATGAATGATTTTCTGAATAATGATCCAATAATTTCTTATGAGGGAAATTCAAGTATAAACAATCTCGAACCAAATGTGATTGTGAAATAAACCCTTGATGTGAGAATAAATGAATGAATAGATTATATTTTTAAAATTTAAATAAAAAAACTTAAATATGAAAATATCTAGTTAAAACTGATTTCGCATATAATCATAGATTATTAATTACAATGAGGAAGTAATATAACCTAATGAATTGGGTTATGAAATTCCTTTCCACTTGGTAATGCTTAATTCAAATCCCCTTTGATAAAACAATTAATTTTGAAACTCCAATATCATGATAAATGAATGATTAATGATATTATGCATAAATGCGGGAGTATAAACACCATATATATGAATTTAGGTGTAGAACAATAATGTATGTCTCAAATAAAGTAAATTGGGACGAGGTCCCTTACTACTTGGTAACATTTGAGTCATATTCCCCATAAAATAGATAAATTCAAGTACAAAAATAAACAACAAGAAGATAAAATAATTAATAATATTATATTTATAAAGGGATAGTATTTACACCTCACAAAATAATAAAGTGGTGAAAATTGAGTATGCCTCGTGGAAAGAAAAGTGATACAAGAATCCCTCACCTTGCATTTCATTTTGGGAAAAGATCCTTAAAAAACATATATAATGCTTTCAAAAATGTTACTAACTTATTCGCAAAATATAATCATATTTATAATATCATATATAATCTTTTAATAATATATATTTCCTCTCTTTTAATAATATTTCATTATTTTCAATATTTTAGGTGTTAATGACCTTGTTTTTCGAGTTTTTTTTGACTCGTTACATATTCATCTTATTAAAAGGATTATTATTTCGTCATCTAAAAAATGTAAACAATTATGTAAATATCATTATACATATAAATATTATATTTATAATAATCCATTATATTCAGATATAGTAAATGAAATGCACCGTGCATGGAGATGATAAGTCATACATACACATCAAAACTATTTTCATTTATTTTCCATTTTAAAATAATGATAATTAAATGATATATATGTATATTATAATTACAATATCATGTATTTTTCATATAGTTTTCATATTTATATTAAAATAATTCTTTATAAATTTCTTTTATAGCATGAACAAATCACATCGCTTTGAGGAGGCGGTAGTCTACGCTTCCACAAATGATGTAATTATATTCCCACAAAATGGATATCATAAATGTATGTGTTATATAAAAACTAAAAAATAACAAAGAAATTATAAATATCATATATATCAAATATAAATATCATTTCCATCATAATTCCCAACCATGGGAGGTGGTATAGGAAAAATGAACGACATCATTTTGAGAGACAGTAGTTCACCATACACATAAATGGAATCTTCATTGTCTATTAGATGGATGTCTATGCAGGTATAGAAAAAACCCATATAATAAAAAAATATAGTTATATTTAGGATACTAATTTTATTATATAATCTCAAAATAAGTATATTTTAAGGGGTTGAGAAGGAAATAAAATTAAAGTGACCGTTGAAGAATGTTACCTTATTTTTAGGTAACTCATTTTCGATTATACCAAAATACTTCCTTGGATGGATTACATTAAAATGGGAGGATTATAGGATGAGGGGATGTATTTTGGGATATTATTTGAGCATATTTAGGGTGATAAAAAGTTCTATATAGTTCATATAAGAGGGGGCTGAGTGTCTTTTTATAGTGGAGGTGGAGTGGAATTCTTGTAAAATCTTGAAAATTGAATTACACCCTCATTTTCCATATGAATATTGTCTCCAATAGTGGTACAAATTATATAAAAGGTAAAATATGGTATGAATATGAGCATAAAAAGGTTTTTAGAAAGTTTTATAGGAATTTTTGGCTCCAAATATTAACTTTTAGTCTATTGTTAAGCTAATTTTTCACTTAATCACTGTAATTAATTTAAATCACATTCACTAATAATTTTTTTCCAAAGACTAATTTTAACATACTAGACATTATAAATTATGAAAATTCCAAATATGGAATATGCTTTTCTCTATTATAATCACATAAGTGGAATAATTTAATTTAAATTAAAACCCACATATGGGACGACAAAGCGTGATTTTAAAGTAAAATGTTCAAATGTTTGCTATGTTTTTATATTAAATTTATAATTTATATTTATTATAATGAGCTAAATTTGATTAATTGATTTAAAATTGATCTAATCAATCAATGAAATCAATAAAAAATATAAATTATTCTTATAAAAAATTTAGATGTAAAAGTAGCACTAAATTAAAATTTATTATTTTTCACTATTCATCAAAAAATGAAACCGCATAGAAAAATACCAAAAATCCACTAAAAGAAATTTTTTTGTTATTAATTCAAATATGCAGCTTATTTATATATAAATAATTTATAAAACATCCAAAAAATTGGATTTATAATAGTTTATCCATTAAAAGGAGATAAAAGTGCCTTTATAAAAATATAGATTTTTTGTACGTAATATTGGTTTTGCAATTATATTGTGAATATAAAATGTATTGTATTAATATAAAAAAAAATTTATTAGATATATTATATATATTTATTTCATTAAAATCATCCCCTAATTTTAATTATTTTAATTTATTAATACAACACCCCATTGCGAGCATAAAAATATTTCTTTTATATTCAATCGGTTTATATTTTTATTTCGAATTAATTGGTAACTTATGAATTAAATTTATATTTTTATAGCACATATATTTTAACAAGATAGTTTTTAATATTTACAACCACTAATTTAATTACTAGGTAATGTCTTATTATATTAAATAATAATATTTTAATAATATATTATTATTCCATAAACCTTAGTCTTGCATGTAATGAAATTCATCAATGAAAATAATTATTGTGTGTAGTGCACGCTAACTAAATATCAAATTCATTGAAATATATATCATGTATTTATTTTATTTAAAATATTAAATATAATTTAAATTATTGGGATATTATATTTCCCCATGTTCTTGGTGTTGCGTGTTATAAATACTATTGAATACATTGTTTATATTTAAGAGTTTCAGGGAATTACATTTTACCCTCCTTAATTATATTACATCTTTGAAATTTTAAGCCAAAAATGATAATACTTTTTTGATATTTCCCCTTTCCAAATCCCAAATAAGGATATGAGTTTTTAAAACATCTTCTAGAAAAAAGATAATAAAAATTACAAAGGTTACATAGACTGAAAAGTAACTAGGTCTTAAAGTAGAAGAACATTAGTGGAAAGTAAAGATATGTAAATAGATGAATAATATAAATATTTACCGGGATTTATTGAGGTCATCAATCAAAAATAATTGAATGGTTAATTGAATGTTAAGGGTCTCAAATTCATAAATATTTGATCATTTAAAAAACAATTGGTTAAACAAAAATTAAGGAATTAGGGAAACATTATTTTTTATCATTTTCCTAATGATGAGTAATTATTTTACAGACTAAGAATATAAGGAAATATTCTTACTTGATATATTTCAATTTTATTAGAAAAATTTCATATTTTGGACATTCTTTGATCAAATTATATTTCATACCTTACTCTATGAAATGGAAATCCAAAAATTATCTTTGATTCCTAAATTACTAAAATGAATTTTTAATGGATTGGTAATCCCATAAAAGAGTAAAAAGTATTTTCATTTGTATATTACTTTCCCCCAAATAAAATATGGTTAATACACTAATCTCTAAACCTAAAAAGTAACACTACATGATAATTATTAATATTTAATCATAAAAAATAGTGACATTTTAACCGAGAAATTTCATAGGCCAGTGATTGGAATTAAATCCTATTCATCCTTTGATAATTACTCCATGTCTTGAGGCCTTTCTGGACATGATGTCTTGTCTCCCAACATACATTTTTTCCATTTATATAACTGTATTATTATAATTTCCAAAATTAATATGATGGAAATCCTTGAAATTTAGTCATTAAATACCCTTTTATCAAATTATTTCAATACAACCTATCTATATAAATACATCATCCTTTTATTTCCACATAGGTACATCCTTGTTATAGAGTTTATTCTTTAGAAGAAATAATTTACAAAAACTAAAACCCATAGTATAAGCATCAATTATCATATTTGGAACATTGTATAATCATTTTTAGGAAGTCTAAATCTAGACATATTTTTTTAATCCAAGAAACCTCAGGTTTAAACTAGGTCATTTAATATATAAACCAATACATCATAATGGTTTTAAGAGAAAATGATAATCTACCTAAGAATATGCATCAATAGTTTCAAACCATGCGCTTAGTAAGGCCCATTGTCATGTACCACGTGACACTCAGTTCATGCCCTATGTATCTTTTCAGAGTTATTAACCCTTAGTAATTATGTGTCAGAATAGTATCCACTTGTAGTATCCAAAAGTGAAATATATATATAAATACTCATATATTCTAAATATTATCAAAATTATAGGATATTATTCTATAATTATCCAAAAATTATATATTAGGGATATGTTCTATATCTATGTTTTCCTAAACCTAATTCCAAATGTTGCTACTAGATTTCCTCTCAAACAAACTTTAGTGACCCAGGCCTAGTAAGCCCGAAGCTGGTGTTGACTACTATTACATTGGAATGATTACAATGAATCAAATCCTAAAGGACCAAATATTTTAGTAGTCTTGGTAAACCAGAAACATAAATGAAACATATATTACAAATTTCTAAATTAATTACAATATTTTTTGTCTTTAGAAGATAAATTTATTCCCACTGATCATATCTATACATATCCTTCTAAGTACACTTCACGGAATCTTGGGGAATGAAAAAAATAAGGGTGATCTCGAATGATCAATAAGGGTCATGTATAGTGGAATCAATTATAAATCAATCAAAATATTCAATATTGAAAGGTAAATAATTTAGAACACATGTCTTGTAATAAATAACTGAGACGGATGTGAGTAAATAATATGGAACGGTAAATAATTGAAATCACAAGAAATTTAGTCAATGAAAGTAGAATTAAATGCATATATGGATAATATGGTAGAAATAAAATCACATTTCTAATAATAAATGAATCTAAATTAAAGAAATTCATAATTATTGGATATAATATTTCTTATGTACATGGTACAATTACCATCAAGACCTTTTATAATACAGATTATAATAATAATATCTATATCATTAACAAGATAGTTTAAAAATACTCTTATTTGGAAAAACATCATAGGGTTTGTCAACAATTTTTCATAAGATAGTTTAAAAATACTGGGCCTCACCTGTTTCATACTTATCTAAATCATTCATCATATGTCAAATAATTGATTTAAATCATGAGAAATGTGTCTTATCAAATATATTTATTGAAAAAGGATATCAATATATCCATATTTACCCAAATAATAATATAATTTTCAAATTGAACACTGTTAGTAAATATTTAATATTATTTAGGAAATAATCATATCCATGAAAAATGATATCGATATTTAGGGAATATTCAATGTTAAAAGATCATAGGAAATTGAATATTTATAGCGAACAAAAATAATCAATTAAGTGAACATAAATAATATCCTTTTCCAAATAAATTTTAAACTATCTAGATGAAGAACAAGAATGATATCATTAAAACCATTCCCAAGTTGAGTTATAATAAGTTTTTTTGTCATTTATGAAAATATAAGACAAAATTTAGAAAATTTTTTGAGGAAAATATCTTTTCAAACGTTTTATTTCGAAATCACATTTAAAAACATAATTTTTTTTGTAAAGGGGAAAATTTATTTTCATAAATCAACTTTAAGTGGTTGAAAAAAATTAAACCTTTTTAGAAAATAGAGTTTTTAGAAGAAAACATGTTCACTGACTAAAGAGAGAAATGGAGTCAGGTATTATTAAACAAATTTTCTACAAAAACATAGAGTACCAAAGAGAGGAGAATGAAAGTATTACATGAAAAATTTCATAAATAACTAGAGGAAAATTAAAATAATGAGTTTATTGGAGAATTATTTAATAATTTCCTGTAATGTAAATTCAAGTATAAATAATTTGAACATAATGAGATTATGAATAAAACCCTTAAAAAGACTGAATATTTGATGTGAGAATCAATAAACAAATATATTATTTGTGTCAAAGGTAAATATAATCAAAAAATAGATAGTAAAAAAAAATTTACACATAATATTAGAATATTAATGACAACAAGGAATCAATATAACCCAAAGAAAAGAAACCGGGTTATAAAATTCTTATCTACTATATAATGCATAATTAAAATACCATTTGTTTAAATAATACATTTTGAAATAAAAATATAACTAAAAATGAATTAATAATTATATTTTATTTCGATGTTTTATTATGTACACCATATATAAGAATATAGGTGCACAATAATAAAGTATGTTTTAAAGAATGGAAATTTAGATGTTGTCCCTTAATACTTGGTAAATTTTGAGTCATAAGCACCATGAGAGAGATAAAATAAAAGATTAATTTTAATTCCATGAATATAAAATATTTAATTATATAATACATGAAAAGGTGTATTATATACACCACAAAAAATTCTTAAGTGGTGAAAATGGCATATTCCTTACATAAAGAAAAGTGAGACCACAATCTCTTACCTTGTGTTTCCATTTGGGTGAAAATTATTTAAATTATTGTATAATTAATTAAAAAATGTAACTAACTTATAATATAACCAAAAAATATTTATAATATCATATATAATCATATTATAATATCTTATCACCAGTTTGTTAATAATATTTCATTATTTTCACTATTTCATGTGTTAAGGGCCTAGATTTTTGAGTTTTTTTTAACTTATTACTTTTTTTCCTATTAATTATATCATGATTTAATAATATCAATAATCTAAAACATTATTTAAATATAATATATTTAAATTATATATTTATTTAGAAAAATCCATAATAATTGCAGACAGGAAATGAAATGAACTGTTCATAGAGACGGTAAGCCATATATATGCATGAATGGTACTTTCATCTATTCTTCATATCAAAAGAATTAATATTAAATTATATATATTATAATTATATTATCCAATATATGTCATATATAGTACATAGGTTTATTAAAGAAATCATTTATACATTCCACGTATTGCGTGAATGAATCACATCACTTTGAGGAGGCTGTAGTCCATACTTCCACAAACGACGTTATCATATTCCCACAAAATAAGAAAAAATAAATGTTGTGTTATATAAAAATTATATAAGAAAAAAGACATTAAAAATATCATATATATCATATATAAATATCATGTACATAATAATTCCCAATCATGATAGGTGGTAAAGGAAAAATGGACGACATCCTTTTGTGAGGCGGTAGTTCACCGTACACATAAATAGTAAATTCATTACCCGTTAGATGGAAGTGTTTGTAAGTGAAGATATAAATATTAAAAAAAAATATTAGTACATTATGAATAATTATGTCATTATATAAAAATTTAATAATAGTATTTGAGATTGTGTATATTAAAATAAAGTTAAAGTGATCATTGAAGAATGTTACATCATTTTTAGGTAACTACTTTTGGTTTATACTAGATGAATTCCTTGGATGGAATTATTCACAATGGGAGGATTTTCGTATGAGTGGAGGTATTTTGAGATCTTATTAGAGAAAATTATGGGTGAGAAAAAGGTATTTAAAGATATGAATAAATGGGAGGGGTGGGTGACCTTTTGTAGTGGAGGAGGATTGGAATTATTATAAATTCATGAAAAGGGAATTCCACCCATGATTTTCTTATGAAAGGTGGCTTCAATAATGATCCCAATTATATAAAAGATAGGATCGGTTCTCAATATTAATATCTAATGGATTTTTCTTAAAATTTTATAGGTCATTTTTTCTTTTAAGATTAAGGTTTAGTCCTTTGTTAAGATAATCTTTCTCTTAATCGTTGTAATTAATTTTTTTCACATTCAATAATATTTTTGGTAAAAAACTAATATTAAAGTTTTTATATTATAAATTATTCTGATTACAATTACCTAATACATTCCTCCATTTTCTAATCCCATAAGTGCAATAATTTAATTTAAATTTAATCCCACAGATGAGATGACAAAGCTAGTTTTTAACACAAAATATTCAAAATATCTTTTCATTTTTATAATAAATTTCAAATTTAAATTGACTTAAATGACCAAAATTTAATAATTTATAAAAAATTGATATTTTTAATCTTTAAAACCAATCTAAAACATAATTTATTCTTATAAATATATTAGAAGAAAATGAAGTTTGGGATAAAAATTCAGTTTTTTCAGTATTCATCAAAAAATAAAATCTCAAACAAAATACCAAACATTCAGCCTAGTATAATTTTTATATTCATATTTCAAAAAATTAGGTTTATTTTTACATATAAAATTTATTAAAGTTCCAAAAAATTGGATTTAAAATTGGTTCTCCCTAAAAAGGCAATAAAAGTGTCTTTATAAAAATATAGGTTTGTCTGCATAATATTGGGTTTACTCTTATCTTATGACTATAAAATATATTTTATGAATGTAAAAAAATTTCATTGTATATATAATAATTTTATTTAATTAATTTCATACTCTAATTTTAATTAATTTAATTTATTAAGACAACACACCTTTGGGAGCCTAAACATATTTCCTTTATATTCATTAGGTTTATATTTTCATTTCTAATTAATTTGTAACATATGAAATAATTTTATATTTTTACAAACCATATATTTTCAGAAGATATTTAATATTATTCATAACCACTAATTTTATGTCTTGGTTATTTCTAATTATATAAAATACTAATATTTTAATAATATATTTTCATTCAGAAAAAATCGATCTCGTGTGTTATATAAGTCATCGAAGTAACTCATTGTCATGTGTGACACACACTATCTCAATATCACATGCATTGAAAGATATAACATGGATGAATTTTTTTTAAAATAGTAAATATATTATCAAATATTGGGATATTATATTCTATTGTGCTCTTTGTATTGCATGACACACACACTATTGAATACAATGTTATTATTTTATAATTTTGGGGTGTTACAATACACTTGATAAATTATTCCTATTAGAGAACCTAATATATTTTGGATTTAAACATACATAATTTTTCATCCACTGTCCTGTATTTCAACCTTCGTAAAAATTAACTTAGAATCATTCTTAAATCATCATCAACTTGTATAATACTATTTTAGTTTCCTTATAATGGCTTTAAATATTTTCAGAAATTATAAAAGTAATTTCAATATTATAGAGCTTAATTTGATTTTAATTTTTAGTATATAGATACTTAGGATAGTGTATTTCAAAACATTTCCTTCCTTTTCTCCTCATCTTTGAACTCTTCCACTACTAGTTTTTGTCTACATGTTGTTAATAAATGTAAATATTAGTTCTCATGAAGGAAAAGAATATGATTGGTTATTTATAACTTTTTTATTAGTTCCCTCCATCCATCAAATATTTAAATATGTTAATAACAACTCCCATGATATTTATAAAGTTATATTTTCCATCATTTACAAGTTATTTCTGATAGCAGTACATCACATCACATGTATTTATCCATGAAAATAAATTCCATAATATGTATATCTGATTGATTCTAACCACGTTGTTTTCTCATTATATTTTTAAGCCATTATATGTATCATCCTTTTCATATTAAATGAAATGAAATGTCATTATCCTTTACCCATAATGAATATTTATCACCATCAAGTTCAGTGTGTGGATATTCACATAGTCACCGAACATATCCAAGTACTACATATTAACATATATCAATACTAAAACAACTTGAAAAACCTTTTGGTACATCAATACCCCCCTATGTATTATCTTTCAGCAATTATAAACTCCATAAGTATTAATGAATGTCTATATGGATTGTCCCTATTGTAGACAACATATGTTAATGAAAGACACTTCTCTCCATTAGTGATAATGTAAATGTTTGGGAACAAAATATTGTCTATTAAAAACTATTAAATTTTAAAATACATTTTCACCTTATTATTCCCCTTATTTATTAATTAAATTTTTACACCATTGGTTACATAGTAATGTTCCTTAAGAAATTAATCTCTATGTATACATAGGATATTCTAATGTAGAAAAAAATAATGATTTTACGATAACATAAAAGCTATATATATATTTCTCTCAATGTGGTTGAAATACTAAATTATAATTCCAAGGGATATATAAATATATTTTTAATATACTTCATTAACATGTAATCATTTTAAAAACAAATTTAAAACATTAATGTGAATGTTTTTTATATCCTTTTTTTGAAAGACACCCCCATGATAATAATATTAAAAACGAATAAAATGACTAATGGTTAAGTGATTATCAAAGTAGTTTATTAATTTATTTTTTGTGATTTCTAAAATATAATATTAATTATATATTAATATATCATTAATTGCTTTTTTTCTTTAATATATCACCCTTAAGTGATTTCATCAAATTTGACCTTAAATTCCATATTTTGAAGATATTAAACCATAAATGTTTTTTAATATTGTGGGTATTACATTGTATTTTTTGTTATATTATTTTGGATAAGACATAATACTAAACTAAAAAATCATATCTCTGAGCGTCAAATGTTTTTTCAATTTTTCATGCTACTGTTCTCTTTGAATTTCCAAATATTTTCGTATATGGGAAGCATGGTCTTATTGATTTCAACATTATGTTTAATTTGAATGGGATTCTCCATTTTAGTTATAAAGAATAATTTATAATTTTATGATTTCTATAATATTTTTACAACCTCAAATAGATCTTTCCCTATTATTAATAAATCTTCGTACACATGCTCAACTTACATCATTAGTGTAGAATCATTCTTTGTAATAAATTTCTATATAGTTGGAGTCATTAGTTATTTTCCTCTTTCTTTTATTAGATTGATCTGGATAGAATTACAAATTATGTTCATATTATACATATGAAATTCCTTCATTCACTTTCCACACACTTCTTTAACATCATTTGGCTCACACTTTTTGGGCAGGACCTCATACTCTTAATTATTAGAGTTTACTATCACTCAAATATTGTTATCCTAGTTAGGTATTTATTCCATTTTCAGTCCACGGTTGTGTAATTATTTTTTATATTTATGGTCATATATCAATTGTTTAAGATGTGGATCTAATAAAATAGTATAAGTGTCTTATCCTTATAGAGAAGTCATCATATGCATCATTCTTCATATTTTTCATGTGTGAAGTTTGATCTATATCCTTCTTCTCTAGTTTCTTCCTCAAAATTGAATCATCTTCATTATTTATATACACTATTCTCTAATGTGTTTTTTATTTTTAATTAATATAATTGTAATGATGGGATAACACATACCACCATACATCAAATAGTTACCACACATGACTCAATAATTAGAGAAATTTCCTAGTGACTAGAATATATTCTTGTGATATAAACATTTATTCTTAAAAGAAAAATGTTTTTAAATATCATGTATTACATTAAATTAATCTCTATTTCCCTAAATTTTATCCTTCTAAAGCTTTTATATAATGAAATTATATGGTATAAATCAATATAGATATTCCAAAACATTCAACAAGACAAACAATTTCCAGTAAACTAATAAATTATCTATTTTAAATTAATCTATATATATTTACCTGAATGTTGTTTTATGTTTAAAAAATATTTATATTGTGTTTTCATTGGGTATTTTTCCTTAGACTTCTTAAAATCCACCCATGATGCCTTTTGGGATTATCATGAATTTTACCCTCGAAAAGTTGTTGAAATTTTGAATTTATTCATGTACACGCCCATGAAAAAGAATCAGTAAACAAAATTTAATTGGAAATTTGAATACTTTTTTCAATGGTGATTTTATAGGTTAGTGTCCAAAGTATAAATAAATTATTTTTTTTATCATTTTTAGTCTCCTGTGATGGAATAATATATTTATATTTTTGTGTGGTGGCATTATTTATCTCAACATATTCAGACTAATTTGAGTGAGGCACTTCCAAATTTCTAATTTTTACTTCAATCTCTAAACCCTTCATGTTATGGAAATATTTATCTTCCAGTCCTAATAATAATATATAATTATATAATTCATAAAATATTTTATATATTCGTCATGATTGATGTAATATTCATTTAATTAATGTTATGTCATGTTATTCTATTTTCTTTCATGTTTATCTTTACATCCTTGAAATTCACTGTGAAATTTTATATCTTCCCTAATTCATTGAGTAATTAAATTACAACAATATTGAAAAAATAATTCTAAAAAAATATTATTCATAATTCATTATCTCTTAAATAATTTCTTTCATTTCAAAGTAAAATTTATTCTTCCTTTTCGATATTTTCACTTGAGAAAGTGTTAGATCTTCCTATCTATTTATTCAACGAATCATTCAAGAAATCATATTTTTTATCAAGATGTGATTTTTTTATTAAATAGTTATTTGACAAAATAATGTATTTATGTTTTTACTTCAAGCAGAACCTTCTTCAAATATTATATATCTAGTGAGTAAAATTATTAAACACTACAGATAGATTGATTATATATATTCTCAAATCATCTTATATTATAATTATTAAAAGTATAACTATTAACAATTTTTAAAGATGATCATGTAACACATTGATTTCTTTCATGTAATGTTATAAAAATTTCTTTGATCAATTTTTTCTTAAAATTATTGGCATCCTTTCTCATCCTATTATTCAATGTTTTGGTTGTAATCTTTATAGTGTCTTTGACATTGATTGAATATTATTTCTTTATATAAATATCATTTTATTTCTCTTCAAGTAAATCAAATATACACTTCTTCCAACTAAAATAAAAACTAACTCTGGTAAAAAAATTTATAATCCAATCAGTGGTAATATTTTCTATAATAGCACTTATTAGTCTTTATGGATCATGTGTAGATGCCCAAGATCGTGTGGGGTTAAAAAGGTGTCTATAACTTTTATCAGATTCATATATTAAAAAAATATTTATACCTTTTAAATCCACTTAAAAAATATCGACTTATGTTACTTATTTGGGTATGAAAGGATCTGGAAAACTCTTACCCAACATGAAATAAGAACAAGCAACAATGTACACAATTTAATTAGAAGAATGATTTATTTTCTCATGTATATTATCCATCATGGATACTTAATCCTTATTTTTATTGGTTATACATGCAAATTATATATTCTTCACTATTAATTCAAGTGATTACATTGGTTTCCATTATGACCCATAATTTATTCACACACAATCAATGATTCTCACCTCGATTTTATAAAACATTTTAACAATTAATTATGAACTCAAAATAATGAGAAATGTTTTCTTCATAAATATAGATGATCCTCAATATTTTAAAGGATCAACATTAAGATCATATCAAGAACAATAGTATTGATCTTTCCTTTCTATTTATTACTTACTCATATCACTCCTCTATAATAATGATTATTATAGAATCTTATCCTACCACATCAATCAATACTCCTCTAATAATCCATTCAATTCTACATTAGAATTTCAATTTTATTCATCTTATATGTGTGTATATGTTATATTAACTTCTTCATTCTCAGTCACCAGAATCATATCTCATATCTCATTCTTTTTCCCTCTAATATATTGGTCAAATAAAATATTTTTTCTATATTTTGGTATTTAAAATATCCTCCATTATATGTGGGTGATCGTGTAATTTAGGAAAATATTATTCATGGGTGTCTCCAACGTTATAGTAAATCCATTTTCTTAAATTTCCCCCTATTAAATGATAAGAGTACCCTTAATTTCCTCTTTTCTAGATTATCACTCATAGTTTAATATCACAATAAATTTTTCTATAATATCATAGAGAACATTCATTTAAGAATATTAAAAAACCATCAATAATTAAAACATCCCTCATTACTGTATGAAAAATTATAAAACACATAAACCTACCTCAATGTATTTTCTATTTTAGTGTGATAGATTCTGAAATAATAGTACACCTAAAACATCCAATTATACACTCAAAATAAATATCTACACAATAATATAATATATATATATTGAATAAAATTTAATTTTTTATATTTAATAAAAAAATACAATCATTAGTATCAAAATAATTTTAGCCCAGAATTATTTAATATTAATTTTAATATTTTTTGATTGAATATATTCTAAAACATTCATCATGAAATTAATTTTCTTATCCAAACCTCAATTTTATTTATCTCTCTCAAATTTTCTTGGAACATTAATTAATTTATAATTATTTTATCCATTATATATATTCCATTAATTTATGAATTTCATTTTTACTGATTTGGAAGTTTCCCAATTTAATTTTCAATCAAATATTCTGTAATTTCATCATTATTTGATCATTCATTGATATAGTTTGTCTACTATCAAGATAAATATTATAATATTCAGATTATATTACACACCATATTGTAGTAATTATGATGTTTATAAAAATTAATCATACTTTTTATATCATCCCTTTCTTCTCTTCAAAATAATAATTCTGGAAACTAACTTCTCATCCCTTTGAATTCTTGAAATTCTACAATGACTGATGTCATAGTAGTCTCCATGAAGCCTTACATGGACCATAAGATGTCTTACCATATTCTTGAAAATGTTATATGAACATATTAAAATTATGATTTGGGAAAATTCCCTCTCCTTTCATGAAAGTTTCATTATAAAAGTCTCACGAACCTTTAATATTATATGGAAGGACTGAAAGTCTTATAAAACTTATTTATAAGTTAGAAACTACACTCATAAGACATAAAAATTCCAAAAATATCATATAACCATAGCTTATTTCTCTCCTTTTCAAATTTCCACCTCAGAAACCAAATTTATACACTCATATGAGAACTCATAAAAATGTTTCTCTAAGTCATAAAATTGGGAGAGAAGTTATATATTGACACTTAAAGTATTATGAAATTAGAATTATGAAAAATTGTAGACACATTTATGGGTTTTATAATTATTAATATTTAACTAAGAATAATTCTCAAATAATATTTATAGATAAAAATATGGATAAAATTAAATGAAAAGAGAACCAATTAATTTTTTGAATTAAATAATAAATTTTAATCTTTTTAGTTTATGTTAAAGGTACTTTGCAACATACAAAAATTCATGATATAATTTTAGTGAATTTCACTACCATTTAATTTAATAAAAATATCATCCCATATAATCCTTCATTAAAGTTATTTTTTCCACCTTAAAAATCACCCTTTATGATAAAATAATATAATATGGGATGTTTAAAACATTGTACTTCAATCTCACCATTCATCCATATTTAAACTCAATTAACAATAGTTCTCAATGTTATTTAAAATGATTGGTTTTAAAACCATTATTATTATTTTTGAAAAATATTTCACACATTTTAGTACCTATCTTTATAATTATTGTTTTTTCAACAATCGTCACATTTTAGGGACTCTCTCTATGTAAATTTTCCATGTCATTTTCATTTTAATTATATCGATCTTCTTTTATATATCTTATGTAATCTTACACCAAGAAAATTTACCCATAATATATGTTAAAAACTATCAAATTTAGTGAATGGATACTCACACCAACACCCACCATGTCCATGTTAAATGTTTCAACACAAGTGGAAACAAATAAAACCAATGAGAACCATTGGTAACTTCATTAAAGTACTATGATATGTTTTTAGAGAATTGATTACTCAAAATCATCCCCACACTAAAAAACATTTATCCTTAAAAATATCAATATTATAAAAGGATAATAATTTTAAATCATGTAAAAAATTAATACTATACTAAGTATAATGAGAATCACCATATATCCAATGATATCATGTTTTAAAATGTTTTATACTTATTAAAATATCATTCATATTGGAACACCCTCACTAATGACCACTCATAATGTTAATTTAACTATATCTCGGTCAAAATCACATAATCCTAATATTTTTAATTATACACTTTTAAAAATATGGATGAAAAAAATAATTATATCATGCATAAATCTATCTATTATAATAGTATCTAATAATGTCAAACTAGTCATTTAAAAAATCATACATTTTTCATCAGCGATCATCCACACGGAACTAAAAAAATGACTCCTTCTAGAATTAATTTCAATAAAATTTAACAAAATTTATTATTATTGGAAAATGATATACCATACATCATATCATATATTCATATTCATCATAAATTGAAAGAATTTTAAAAATGAAACCTAACTCTCAAAATAAACCACATCTATCTAATCTGGGTGCTGAAACATGAAACTTATTTCTAATTAAGAACAAAATAACTCAATAATAACTGTATCCCAACTAAATATTTCTATTAGATACATATTTCAACTATCACATCTCATAATAATGTATTAAATGTGAAAAAATTAACAATTCAACTATAACAATTGTAATATAATTACCATTCAATAAATTCAAATGTATTACTATAAAACAACTATCTAAATACATTATTCCAATAATTTATCAATTAATTGATGAAATAAATATAAATTTAAATATATTATTTAATCTATAACATTATAAAACATATGTATCATTTCTACCAATACTATTGAAAAACTATTCATAATAATAATATTTTCAAAATAACTTGATGAATAACATAATAACCGTAGGGAGATAACTATCATAAAAGTGTGAAGTTGCCTAAATGTTTTTAATTCCTAGAATAACTACATATTAATATTTTTCAATTTGGAATTATATGACCCCCATATTTATTAAAAATATTCATGGTTCATATACATAGATTTTTGTCCATATTAAACCTCCACGTCAAACATCTTCCGGTAAAAAATATTATCTAAAAATATTATTCCAAAATATAATCATCCACAAAAGTGAGTTCATAATATAAATCACATTTATAATATTGTTAGATTAACTATTTGAATAAAATAATGAAAAAAACATCACATTCATGCATATCCTTTTTGAGGGAATAATGTTTTGAGTTCTTATTGGATTAGTGAAGAAGCTGGTTAACATTAAATGAGACTGTTTATAAATATTTCTTTTTTAGTAAACAAATATATGATAGTGAATAAGAAATCATGGTCTCTAAATTTATTGCATTATTAAATGTGAATTAACCACATAAAGAAATTTTAAATGACTACATGAATGAATATGAACTGGCCATATGAGGAATTAGGAACCTATCACATGACAGAATGTGAACTGACTACATGGAGAAATGTGAACCTAAAAAATTATGGATTTTGGATAAATTTCATGGTAGGGGAAGTGACCATGGACACATATTTTAGGTCATGTAACCATGGACCCACATGGTCTGTTGAGTGACCTAGGCTCATACGATAGGTTGATCGACTGCACAGTCAAGAATATTGATGATCCGGTCAAGGAATGTATGATTTATCTTAAAGAATGGTATAAATATAGTTACATTAAATTTTAAAATGTTTTATATGAATTAATATTTGAATATTGAAATAAATAAGAGACATTAATTTAGTTTATTCTGTGTGTTCCAAGAATTTGTGTAAAAAATATCACAATAATTCTCATTATGAATCCTACTAGAAAATAGAAGAAAAAAGAAATAATTAACATATGAATTTTTAGTGTTAAATATATAAATCATTTTATGACATGTGGTTAACTTGTGATTATCTTCATCAATTAAATTTTACAAGGATCTTGAAAAAAAATTGTTTTTGATATATAAATATCAAATTTCAAATGATTTTGTAAAGAAGATAGAGTTATATAAATAGATGAGAAGGATCATAAGATGTAAACGTTTATTGTATGACTCTATTGTCAAGAATAATTCTCTATGTTAATCGGACATCCTGAGAATATGATACTACTAGGGTTGAAATAATGATACATTCCAAAACATAAGATATTGAGGTTGATCAGGTGGCTCTGATGATGATCATAATCCTTCATAATGGTAAGATGTTCATAAAATATAACTTTAGTATGGTAGAATAAAGGATAAATTCATGATCATAAAACCTTGTATAAGATTATAACTTCTATTTAATTCTTCATGATATAGAAAATTTGATATGTTTATTGTTTAAATGCTATTTGTGTAGATTCAAAGGAGGTTTAAGAGGAAATGATATTTGTAAATGCTTATATATATATATATGCAATAAGTTATGGAAGAAGTTTCTTATGGAAGTTATTTTGATGACCAAATCTAAGAACTCTTGAGAATTAAATTTGATATTATGTACATGGTTCCATAAAAATTTGAATTAAGAAGAAATATATAAAGTAATTTATGCTAGATTTTATATATTTATAATTGTTGTAGATCATGGTGTTGTGCCATCAGATAGTTGGTATAGATATTTATTTCTAAATGAATAAAAAAAGATGATAAATAAAGAATAAGAGGATATTCCTCACTATTTTTCAATAAACTAAAGAAGAGAGAATAAGTGACCAGTAGAAGCATAATGTTAAATAATCCAACCAGAAAAGTAATGATGTTTTGATGTCCATTGGTAGTGTTATATTTTTTTACAAAATTTTTATTGTCATATAATCTATTCAAGATGAACATACACTACCAAAGTACTATAGTTCAAACCAAGTTATGGATATTCCTAGACTACTATAAATCATATTAATTTTTTAGTGGATAGTGTGGTCCAATATTATTTCCCAATCATGATAAATACTAGATACTCATATTGAGTAGTTTACCTTGATTTTTTGTGGATGTACTGGGGTGTTGTGTTTTAGTAGAGACATTTCTATTTAATTGGATGTAATGTCTTTAAAAAAATAATAAAACATAAAAATAATGGACCATTAAATCACCTCTACCCCTTTGTTGTCTCATAGATCATTAATATTCATAAAAATTGGTATAAAAGGGATTTATATTCATTGGAAATATGTTTTTATATTTTAAGATAAATAATAATTCCATTGATACACTAAACATAGTTAGTTGTAATGGTTTTATTGTGATTGATTGGAAGAACATTCATATCTAGAAAGAAGAAATTATAATTTATCTATTATATATTTTCTACACAGTTCGATAATCCAATATATATGGTTTCACTCATCTAATTAACGGTCTAACCATAATAGATAAACACAAGAGGAATCTTGATATGGATGGACCATCATGAAATTCTATTATATCCTCTCTCTCCCTCTCTCTCTGAAAGTGAATACATGACTGTCAAAAAATTAGAATGGATAAAAATTAAGGGATGTCTTGATGAATATTTTTTATGGGAATACAATAGTTGACAAACCCAATTTGAAACATTCTATATTTAAATATGAATCTATAATAATGGGAAATTGAAAAATTTTTAGTGTGTTCATCAAATGGAAAAATTATATTATAAGCTCTATAAGATGTTTTTAAGAAAAATTTGATTACTCTACAGTTGTAGAGAGGATTATGAAAATTATTTCTATAATATTTGATAACAATGTATAATCAATAAATGATAGTGATCCTAAAATAATATCTCTAGATAATTTTCATTGTATTTTCATTATATATGGGATGTGAAGAAAATATACTATCAAAATTAAGGGAATGTATAATCATGAAATATCTTTCAAATCCAATTTATCAGAAAATTCAAGAAGTTTTTTTATTAAGAGTGAATTGAGTGATTCTAATTATGACGGTGAAGTGATTAATAATTTCATTAAATACATGTATTTATTTTAATGAAAATTGAATAGAGGCATAGATATGTATAAATGAATTTCACCATTTGAGTGCATTAACTATGGATCTATTATAAATTTTTCTATAAATTATGAAATAGAAAAGGATGATAAAGATAGTGATAAAGAAAAGTAATTAAAAGAAATCAAGTGATGAATAATGTAGAAAAATAAAAAACTATTAAAAATTATGGAATAATAATTTACCAAATGTTTAAATAGAAAAGTTTTATCCATTTATAAGAATGTTGATGACAGTGAATACTAAGGGGATGCCAAAAATTCTAGTGATGATGGATTTATGAAATTTCTTATATTAAGCTAAAATAACGTGAGTTTTCAATTATTAAAGTGTTAACTCTAAAAAATAATAAGATAAAACAAATAATGACATTATTTAAAAAATATAAATCAAATAATGTCCCTAAAAAATTTTATAGCTGGAGAAATAGAACAAGACTCAAAAAAAGATAAAAATATTGTTAAAAATCTAGAAATCGTGCATGAAGAATAAAAATACAAATGGATGAAATATATTTATTAACTAAATAAGTTTCATGATCAATATAAAATATTTAACTTCAACTAAAATGAAATTACTAATAATTATATTAAATAATTTGAACTTACATGATGAAACTAGTTGAAGCCATATAATGAGAAACTACCTTTTAAAATTAAATTTTTGAATTTTTTGAAAGATATATAGAGTGTGAATCTATGAATGATATAAAAATATCTCTATTAGAGTTTGTTAATAAGGAAAAATATGTTAATAGGGATTCCAATAGTAATATAAAATTCAATAGGATCATGTATGATTCTAAAATAGTTGAATTCCAATGTTCTAGAATTTTTGAGAATTCAATCTATAATGAAAAAACTCTTACATCAAAGAAATAAAATAAGTACAATAACAAGTTTATTATAAGAAATAATATTTTTATAGTCTACCAAAATCTTTAATAATAAAAGGATCAAATATTTATAGTCGAAAATATGTTAGAAACTAGATACATGGTTCTAGAAATCATATATATTTCAAATGAAAATTGGTTAATATTAATATTTATGGTATTTTGGAAGAATTTGGTATACAATAAATATTTTATGGTTCAATCATAAAAACTAATATGGATCTTAGATGTATTGGATGTAGAGTTTTAGGGGGATTAAACCCACTTAAAAATTCAGACTCGAAAGTAATCTGAAAAACATAATTAATGATTGAGAACCATTTTGAACTTCTTGAAACAATATGTGAGTGGTTTAATTCTCAAAAAAAATATACGGGTTATTGTTGTGATGATTTTATCTCTATAATAATTTTATGAAATAACTAAAAAGTATTAGGGGAAGGATGAAAATGGAAATGATAAGTATCTTCTTGTAGAAACTATATTCAATTCTATGAAATGAGAATAAATGTGAATTTTGTGATGTTGGTTGTAATCACAAAATAGATGATATTTAAATATTTTTAGGAATTTTAAGGAATATAAATAAGTTAAAGTGGTTTTGTGAAGTTACGAGTGTCTAAGAATCAATGTAATTGGTTTTTTGTTATTGTAATATAAAAGATGTAATCTAGAA
This sequence comes from Viscum album, assembly GCA_963277665.1. Classification (NCBI taxonomy): domain Eukaryota; kingdom Viridiplantae; phylum Streptophyta; class Magnoliopsida; order Santalales; family Viscaceae; genus Viscum; species Viscum album. Next base: position 2,108,212,667 of record OY728119.1, on the reverse strand, counting down.
GTTCCTTGTTTGATGGTGTACTAAAAAAACATTCTATGTGTTTCAAGACATTTTTATAAATTAAATTAAGTTATATTTCAAGGATATTATTGTAATTTTAAAATAAATAATTATTGGGATGATAAGACAAGAGGAAAATGAACCAAGAGAACCCTATTTTTGGTTGGAGGTGCACAATATTCAAGTTATTTGAGTAGGAAAATATAAAATGAATTGAGTCCAAGAATTATTGAAAATATTACTTATAGAAAAATGAATAAGTAAACACATAGTGTAGGTGTTCATGATTTCTTTAATATAATAAAAATTATTTATTATTGTTCTTCCATATTTCAGAAGGTAAATTTCCAAATTCTACCCACCAAAATATTGAGATACCTATATCATATACCATTAAAATTATTCACTTTTAAATATGTGTTTCCATTAGGAATAAATAAAAAATTTTGGAAATGTATTTTGTTTAATTTATAATTATTTTATTTTTGTTAAATGTATTATTCTTATAAAACATTCACAATAGGATCTCAACATGTTCAAAAGTTTTAGGAGAAGTGTTAAAAAGGAATGTGGCTACTATATAAAGAATATATGAAATGATAATAGTATTAAATATATAAATTTATTTTTTAGAATATCATATTAGAAAACAAGTTATTCTAAATAAGATTAGTTAACCATACAGACCACAAAAAATGATGTCCCTAAAAGAATGAATATGACCATGGTTAACAAGGATCAAACCATTTTTATATAACATGGTACTTCTCAGTTATTTTTGAGGAAATATTTAATTGAAATAGTATACATTCAAAATTAATAATTCTATATAGTAATTTCAATTATATCTCAATATGAGATTTTTGAATAAGGGGAACCCATGTTTGATGTAAATAAGGGTATTTCAAACCATCTACATTATCAAATTTAAAGGATAAAATATTTTGTATATTTAATCCACAAGGTGTTAAAACTATCTTCTATTGGTACCCTGTAGATGGTATAGGTAAGATATTCTATAAAAAAATATATTTTAATACATGTTGATTATGTTCATGTGAAAGTGTTGTAATATTCAGAATGAATTTTTTCACAATAATTTACATATATAAGAGGATGTGAAGATAATGTTTTGTTTGTTAGAAATTATGTTGAACACTCTAATATAAGTGATAATATAGAAAATATACTGGTCGAATATGTTTATTAATTTGTTTCAATTAATGTGGTGTAATTTTATTTATATTATACAATGATTAGGATATAGGTGGAGGTTCAGAATATCATTGGGAGTCAAGGAAAATATTTCAAATTAGAATAACATGACGGGTACTCCTCTTACATTATTAACTTGAAAGGTTGATCCATGAGATGTTCAAGAGGATTCATATCATGTGGATTGGATTAATTCAATGAATATGTAATTGGTTCAGATTGAAAAAAGTTAGACATCAGAGCCATTACTCAATCCTAAAGATAAAAATGGTCTGGTAAAAAAGTGGATTTTCTTCCAAAAGATGAATGAAATATGTGAATTAGTAATAAATAACGAATGACTGGTTTATTATTGTTACAAAAAAGGTCAAAGAATTTATTTTAACAATATAACAAAGCCAACTGAAAGATTAAAATACAACATAATATGTATTTTCGTTTCTACAAAAATTAAATACAGTATTATTCAAATGGAAATGCCTAGTGAGGTTATGGAGGAAACAAGTGTTTCTGAGGCTTGTTTAAAACCCAAATTTCTAAATTTTGTAGGAAATAAATAGGTATCATGATTAGTATAAATCATTCCATAATGTCTTCAAGGTTAGAACAAAGTATGTATAAGGCCCCGGCCTTAAACCTTCCTTAATATTGAATTAAATGAATAATTCACATTGAGGATCTATTCAGGTTTAGAATTTTAGAGAATTAGGACATAACTGTTACATCTCAAAAGATTAAAAAGTAGAAAATTTTACTAAGTTTCCATAAAATAAAAACTCTTAAAAAGAAACATGTCCAGTTCCATGTTTTAGGTTGCATTACTTTCCCTTGATCCCATCCCTGACCCTATTCCACGTTAAGTCCTGTGAAAAACATTTCAAAAACTTGGGATGAGCATAAAAAGCTCAGTAAGGGATACACAAAGAATGAAAACTTTTAGTTTTTGAAAACAACAAGTAAACCATGTATACTTTATCAAAGTAATACTTTTCACCTTTTCGAAGTAGTAAAAACTCTTCACTGAATAAAAGTTCATTACTTACCCTTCTGTAACCAAAATATTACCATAAAACCCATATAAAGATCACATAACATATAAAGGTAACATGTGACATAAAAATACTTAAGTGGAATAACCATAAGGTAGACTTCCACACATATCACTTAATGGAATAGCCATTCACCCAACTTCCATACATACTTAATGGAATATCCATATGGTCGACTTCCATACCAAATGCATTGGAGGTTATAACGTAACCACCCATCCTGGTATTCACGGCACCACCCCTCATAATTTCCAATTACCATTATAAAATCATAAGACATTAAAAAAATATAATGGAAAGATAACATTTCCACATTTCGATCACAATATATCACTTAAATATATCGACATAACAAATCCTTTATAAAAACCATTTTCAATACCAACATACATAAAAGAGTATATGGTATTTATTTCATTTTTAAAAAACATTATGGATTGTTGAGGAAGCCAAAGACCAAATAATACTCACGGTGGCGGAAAAGGTAGTTGTCACTGCATACGTTAAATGAAACATATTCTTTTTTGTCATTTAGTAAAACACTTCGTAGAAAAAGATTCCTTTTGAATAAAAGTAAAAATCAAAGGGGTTTATACACCGTATAAAAGAAAGTTGTGTATAAAATGAAATATGCCTCAATGAAAGGAGATTGAGACGAAGTCCCTTACAAAGACGGTATCCTTGGTTGAAGGATAAATCAATTACATAATTATGTGTGACAAATGAATACACCAAATATAAGTGGATATTAAGTGTAAAATAATCAGAGGTTATTCACAAATATTCATAGAACGACATATTCAAGGAGTATAAGTTTATCCCAAAGAATCAAATTTGGGTTAAGAAGTTCCCTTGAAAAAATTTGACAGCCTAATTGCGTCACTACAAAATTCAGAAAATGAGTTGATGAGAGATAAAAAGGGTATCTCATCACATGGAAATAAAATTTAAATCCATAAGGATATAGAAGAACATATCCCAACATAATATTATGTGAATTAAAAGACATAACAAAATAAGTCTTTTAAAAAGAGGAGGGTGAAAGATTCCCTTACAGATATGGGTATCTTTCGAAACATACACCCCTTGAAGGAATGACAATAAAACATTGATGTAAATACTCATAAATGAAAGTATATTACACAATGAGTAAAATAATGGGCAGTACATACACCACTAAAAGGAATTTGTGGGAAATGTAGAATAAATCTCACGTGAATAAAAGTGAGATGAAAAATCCCTTACGAAAACACGGCTGCCTAACGGCGCCACTTAAAACATACAAAAATGGATTGATGAGATCAAATAGGGTCTCTCATCATATTACCATAAAGTTTACAGTAATAGAAATATATAATAACATCCCCCAAAATAAAAAAGAGGATCTTAAAAGAAGTGACATAATGGAGAGTACTTAAAAAGAAAGAGAGAGGTTAGATCTCTTACAAAAATTTGGCAGCCTAATGGCGCCACACAAAAATTCCAAAATAGATTGATGACAGAGAATAGGGTCTCTCATCATATGAACATAAAACTTATAGTAAGAGTAATATAAAATAACATTCCAATCACAAGAAAGATGAGTTTAAATGGAATGACATAAAAGAGTGTACTTAAAAAGAAAGAGAGGAGTAGGATCCCTTACCTGGGGTCCGACTTGACTCGATCGTTCATTAACATCCTGAATAATAAAATTGAGTTAATTTCTAATTTCATAAGAACCCTTTTCAAGTTAATTATTCCTTTTATATCAATTATTGACATGTTATAAACATTATGTAATCATTTAAGTTAATAATGTTTGTTTTGTCGATATTTGGTTCTTAAGTCAAAAGTGGACTTCTTACAATTACATGTTGTTCGTGTGGTCAAAGGTTCTTTATATCCAGAATTAAATTCCTGATTTGGATATCATATATATCATATATATCCAGAATATACATGTATTTATAATATTACATAATCATTTAGAGGTAAGAAATGAAATGCACCGTTCATGGAGATGGTAAGCCGTACGTACGCATTAACGCTACTTTCATTTCTATGTCATATTAATTGAATTAAAACTAAATAATAGATGTGTATATTTTTAATTCCAGAATTATATTCATCCTTTATATGTATCATACATCATATATATCCATTATATGTACTTATAATAGTACATTACATTTGAGTATAAGAAATGAAATGCACCGTTCCTGGAGACGGTAAGCCGTACGTACGCATGAACGCTACTTTCATTTCTATCTCATAATTTAAGGGAAAGAAAACAATAATGATATAAAGGTATATTATAATTCCAGTATAACATCATATATAATAACTTTAAATCCATCCTCTATACGTCCCACATATGGAATTAACGAATCCAATCATTTTGAGGGGGCAGTAGTCCGCACTTCCTAAAATGAAGATATCGCGCATACCCATAATGGAAGCCATAAAGGTATTCCACAAATGAAAAATATATAAGCTTAACTAAAACATAAAAATATTATATATCATATATAAACATAGTGACATCTTAATGGCCACCTTTGAAGGTTTTATATGAGTGTTGAACAATCATTGTTTCGTGAGGCAGAAATTCTCCATCCACAAAAACAGTATGTTCTTTAACCATTATATGAAGGTGTGTGTAAGTGTAGCTCGAATAATTTTTATAAAAACATCCTACTATATTGAAGATACTGGAGTTGTTACAAAAGAAATCAATACAAAGATTTTAGGGGGTTGGAGAAAAAAAATAAAACAAAATAGCACAAGTGAAGATGTTATCTTAAAATTGGGTAACTCCCATTGGTTTGAACCAAAAGGGTTTCTTGAAGAGCTTCATGCCTAAGTTAAGGCTTCTAGAATGATTAGAGGGATTTGGAGAGACAAAATGATCAGATCTTGGCCGAACCAAAGGCTTGATAGGTGTGGGTAAGGTGGTAGAGGTGGGGGCCTTTTATAAGAGGAGAGGAGGGACACTCTTGGTAAATTATAAAATGTTACTTTATTATCAAATGGTTTTAGGATTTTAATGGTCCCACATTGATATAATTCGTGTCTAAGGTGATAATGGTTCTAAATCCACCCATCCAATAGGTTTTTGAGATGTGTGGGTCTTAGAATTTACATTATCTTTCCATTTTATTTAAATCCTTTATTAATGAGGTCATCACTGCATCATCATGATGTCATAAAGAATTTAATTTATTTAATGTCTAAAAATTATAAAAAAAATACTATTATGTAGGAAGTCTTTTTATCCATCAAATGACTATTTATAGTCAAAATACTGACTTGAATAACCACATGTAAAAATTGTTTTATTAAAACAAATCATATTTGTGACATGTTTATTTTAACTTTAAATAAAAGGCATAAATGTCATTATCAAACCCAAGTGGCTCCATGGGGTACCCAAAATCGACCCATGGGTTGTATTGGTCGGCCATAACTCATCCAATAGGGTTAGGACAAGTGTCTATATATTTTCATTTTATTATAATATCATTTTTACCTTAAATCACACTAATTACCTGTAATCGCGATTAATAAAACGTAAAAGTTACTTTTCATCAAAAATTATTTTCATCCCATTGAACCACATTTAACTGAAAAATTAATATCATTTAAATTGGATTTTTGAAATTCAAATCACAGAAGTGGTAAAGTCCCATTTAAACGAAAAATTAAATTTTGTAACCACCACTTTGTGGTTTCACTATTCATCAAAAATTGATGTTTTTCAGAAAAAATACCAAAAATTAACCCTAAGCTATATTTGGTATTCCGAATTCAAAAATTATGTCTATTTTTCCAAATTCATAACATAGAAGTTTCATTAATTAATTTTATAATTAAATCCTCCTGTTAAAACCAATAGTGTGTTTTTATGAAACAATATCTTTCAAAAGATTGACACTCGTTTATGTTCAATATTAAAGTGATATTAATTACAATGACCACCATTGGATTAAATGGTAAAAATATAATCTATTTACACTTTAAAACCAGTTAAAAAGATAATCTAATCATATAAATAAATTAGATTAAAAAGAGGTTTTGAATTAAAATACAACATTGTTCACTATTCATTAAAATTTGAACTTTTTCGAAAAAATACCAAAAATTTACACAAAGTAAATTTTAATGTCCCAATTATAAAGAAGAATTTTATTTTGTCAAATATAACACATAAAATTGTCAAAAAGTGGATTTAAAAGAGGTTCTCCATTAAAAGGCGGTTAATCGGCCTTTTAATGAATATTAGACTGTCTACGCCTAAAACTGGATTCATTCGCATTTTTAATCCTCTAACATTTATTGTAAAGAGTAAAAATATTTGAAAAACATATATAATCATTTTGTAGGTAGTTCTGTTCATTCCCGCCATTACAACGGCTAGGCATTAATTATTATTTAAAATAATATTATTTTATTATTAGAGTGCAACGTAAGATTTCCAAGAAACTCGTTGTTGTGTATTGGGTACGCCATCGAGCATAACATACCCTTTAAAGTAATATTAATATTTTATTCATAAATATAAAAATGTCATATTCTTTATTTACCTGGGGTGTCACATCCTTCCCCCCTTTGGGGAATTGCGTCCTTGCAATTTTAAAATTAGGCTTGGAAATATCCTTGAAAGTCCCATATCGGAACAAGAGCCGATAAAACAATCACTTTAAAATAAAGAAAGATAAGTACAGAGGTCACCCAAGTTAACCCATACTAGGATTCCATGTAGGAAAACATGTACATGGAGGAGAAAACATAGGGTCTTGTTCTGATGGAGAGTGATAGAAAACATGTTTAGGAGAAAGTTAACCACAAGAAAATCACAAACTTGTGATGGGTTAAACGGTATTCGATTCCCCATTACGAAAAGTTAACAGACAACAGTTTTGTTTTAAGTTACTCTTCATTGAGGAATTTATTTTTGATCCTAACTAAATCATAATGAAACATACTTACTTGTCACGTGGACTTCCAACTTTTACTAGATTCCTTAATCAAACTCATATTTTCTCCAAAAGATGAGTATTTAGGAAGACTTGTTCACGTTAAGAGTACTATAATCAACTTATAGAGAACCACCTAATCCACAAAAGATAACTATATATTTCCCATGTCTTTACACTTTAACCAAAACCAACACTAAAAAGTTTGGTACAAGATCAGATAATCCAGAAAAGGATAACACTTTATAAAAAGAAAATATATTCTTAATGTCCAAAATTTGTCCAACAAAACCCAAAGTTCAACGAGGACCATTCGATAAACAATTTGTCCATAAAATTCTTCAAAGTAAACCAAACTTAGATTGAAACCCAAATATTTGAAGGATTTAGTCACATAGTCTTCCATGTTAAATCATAAAATTTATCTCCAAACAACATCAGTTGCTCTTAATGTCTCGTATTGAAAAGAAATTAACCTAATCACATATCCTCCAGGATAGGTTAATAAATTTACATAGATAACCCAAAATCAACTTACTCTTAATTCATTCAATCATCTAACTAAAAATAATCATTGAAACTAAACAGGGACTTCACGTAGTCCAGTGGTAGACGATAAATACCATTCGCACTTTGGTTGTGGGTTCGATTCCCACAGCTTTGTCCGATGCGACTGGTTGTCACACGGTCTGCGTGTTGTCCTTTTTATAAAACTCCAAAAATAACCTAACATGTTTTAACCTTAATAGTTTCCTTATACCTCTCTTTTTCATCCAAATATGTTACGGTATCAACATCTTAATTCTTGAAGTCTTATTTCACCACCATAAGATAAAATAAAATGATTCCCAAAATGAATAACATCATACCTTGATCATGGCGTCCACTCGGTTTCATCGTCATATTTCTCACGTAGGTAGAATTCCCCTGCATTAAAACAATGATTTAGAGATCCTTCAAAATCATTTTCTTCCTCCATCCAAATACACCTTGTACAACATGGGTCATATGGGTGTTCATAGAAAAACAGTTTTGGAAAATAATCATGTATGACATATAATTCCAAAACATCTGATAAAACATGATTTCTATAAAATAGTCGGACAGAATTTGAGTTGAAACTTTCTATTATTGGTCCTTTTAAAATACCATAAGTATGTGCTGAGAGACTATATTTTAAAATCAAATATAAATAGGTTGTGCAAGGGTCTCCTTCCTCAGCACCATCTTTAAAATCATAATATGATTCAAATTCTTGTGATAAGGTAAAATATTTGAAAATAACTTGATAATATTTACCTTTCATGAAAATATGAGAATATTGTGAAAATAGTATTTGTCTAAAAACAACCCATGATCCATGATGATAACGAGGTATAGTGGAGGTGTTTGATATCTCAAACAACTACTTGCAAGTGAGTTGTATGCTAGAAAAAGTTTCACAATCATCCGAACATGACTTTGCAATAATTATTGCAAGCATGTCATCAGGAAGATATAGGAATGTCGTTTGAGATCCTTATCCTTCCATTCGTAACCGACTTTACTTGACCTGAAAAAAGTTATTAAACAAATATTTAACTGAAATAATAGATATAGGGACTAATCATGTGTCTAACAAAAACTCCTAATCCCTAAAGTTGTCTAAACCGACCTCTGATACCAACTATAAGGCCCCGGCATTAAACCTTACTTAATATTGAATTAAATGAATAATTCACATTGAGGATCTTTTCAGGTTTAGAGTTTTAGAGAATTAGGACATAACTGTTACATCTTAAAAGATTACCAAGTAGAAACTTTTACTAAGTTTCTATAAAATAAAAACTCTTAAAAATAAACATGTCCAGTTCCATGTTTTAGGTTGCATGACATTCCCTTGATCCCATCCTTGACCCTATTCCACGTTAAGTCCTATGAAAAACATTTCAAAAACATGGTATGAGCATAAAAAGCTCAGTAATGGATACACAAAGAATGAAAACTGTTAGTTTTTCAAAACAACAATTAAACCATGTATACTTTATCAAAGTAATACTTTTCACCTTTTCGAAGTAGTAAAAACTCTTCACTGAATAAAAGTTCATTACTTACGCTTCTGTAACCAAAATATTACCATAAAACCCATATAAAGATCACAAAACATATAAAGGTAACTTGGGACATAAACATACGTAAGTGGAATAACCATAAGGTCAACTTCCACACATATCACTTAATGGAATAGCCATTCGGCCAAATTCCATACATACATAATGGAATAGCCATACGACCGACTTCCATACCCAATGCATTGGAGCTTATAACGTAACCACCCATCCTGGTATTCACAGCGCCACCCTTCATAATGTCCAAGTACCATTATAAAATCATAAGACATTAAACAAATATAATGGAAAGAAAACATTTCCACATTTCGATCACAATATATCACTTAAATATATCGACATAACAAATCCTTTATAAAAACTATTTTCAATACCAACATACATAAAAGAGTATATTTTATTTATTTCATTTTTAAAAAACATTATGTCTTGTTGAGAAATCCAAAGACCAAATAATACTCGCGGCGGCAGAAAAGGTCTTTGTCACCACATATGTTAAAAGAAACATTCCTTTTTGTCGTTTAGTAAAACGCTTCGTAGAAAAATATTCCTTTTGTATAAAAGAAAAAATCAAAGGGGTTTATACACCATATAAAATAAATTTGTGTATGAAATGAAATATGCCTCAATGAAAGGAGATTGAGACGAAGTCCCTTACAAAGACGGTATCCTTGGTTTAAGGATAAATCAATTACATAATTATGTGTGACAAATGAATACACCAAATATAAGTGGATATTAAGTGTAAAACAATCATAGGTTATTCACACATATTCACAGAACGACATATTCAAGTAGTATAAGTTTATCCCAAAGAATCAATTTTGGGTTAAAAAGTTCCCTTGCAAAAATTTGACAGCCTAATAGCGTCACTACAAAATTCAAAAAATGAGTTGATGAGAGATAAAAAGGGTATCTAATCACATGCAAATAAAATTTAAATCAATAAGGATATAGAAGAACATATCCCCACATAATATTATGTTAATTAAAAGACATAACAAAATAAGTCTTTTAAAAAGAGGAGGGTGAAATATTCCCTTACCGACATGGGTATCTTTCGAAACATACACCCTGTGAAAGAAGGACAATACAACAATGATGTAAATACTCATAAATGAAATTATATTACACAATGAGTAAAATAATGGGCAGTACATACACCGCTCAAAGGAATTTGTGGCAAATGTAGCATAAATCTCACGTGAATAAAAGTGAGATGAAAAATCCCTTACGAAAACACGACAGCCTAACGACGCCACTTAAAACATACAAAAATGGATTGATGAGATAAAATAGGGTATCTCATCATATTACCATAAAGTTTATAGCAAGAGGAATATAAAAGAACATCCCCCAACATAACAGAGAGGATCTTAAAAAAAGTGACATAAAGGATAGTACGTAAAAAGAAAGAGAGAGGTTAGATCTCTTACGAAAATTCTGCAGCCTAACGATGCCACTCAAAACTTCCAAAATGGATTGATGAGAGAGAATAGGGTCTCTCATCATATGAAAATAAAAATTACAGTAAGATTAATATAAAATAACATCCCAATCACAAGAATGATGAGCTTAAATGGAATGACATAAAAGTGTGTACTTAAAAAGAAATAGAGGTGTAGGATCCCTTACCTCGGGTCCGACTTGACTCGATCGTTCTTTAACTTCCTGAATAATAAACTTGAGTTAATTTCTACTTTCTTAAGACCATTTTTCAAGTACATTATTCCTTTTATATCAATTATTGACATGTAATAAACATTATGTAATCATTTAAGTTAATAATGTTTGTTTTGTCGATATTTGGTTCTTAAGTCAAAAGTGGACTTCTTACAATTACATGTTGTTCGTGTGGTCAAAGGTTCTTTGTATCAAAAATTACATTCCTGATTTGGATATAAAATATATCATATATATCCAGAATATACATGTATTTATAATATTACAAAATCATTTAGAGGTAATAAATGAAATGCACCATTTATGGAGACGGTAAGCCATACGTACACATGAACGCTACTTTCATTTCTATGTCATATTAATGGAATTAAAACTAAATGAGTGATGTGTATATTTTTAATTCCAGAATTATAGTCATCCTTTATATGTATCATAAATCATATATATCCATTATATGTACTTATAATAGTACATTACATTTGAGGATAAGAAATGAAATGCACCGTTCATGGAGACGGTAAGCCGTACGTACGCATGAACGCTACTTTTATTTCTATCTCATAGTTTAATGGAAAGAAAACAATAATGATATAAAGGTATATTATAATTTTAGTATAACATCATATATAATAAATTTAAATCCATCCTTTATACGTCCCACATATGGCATTAACGAATGAAATCACTTTGAGGGGGCGGTAGTCCGCACTTCCTAAAATGAAGATATCACGTATACCCATAATGGAATCCGTAAATGTATTCCACAAATGAAAAATACAGAAGCTTAAGTAAAACAGAAAAATATTATATATCATATATAAACATAGTTACATCTTAATGGCCACCTTTGAAGGTGTTATATGAGTGTTGAACAATCATCGTTTCGTGAGGCAGAAATTCGCCATCCACAGAAACCGTATGTTCTTTAACCATTAGATGAAGGTGTGTGTAAGTGTAGCTCGAATAATTCTTATAACAAGATCCTAGTATATTTAGGATACTGTATTTGTTACAAAATAAATTAATAAGAAGAGTTTAGGGGGTTGGAGAAGAAAAATAAAACAAAAGAGCACAAGTGAAGACGTTACCTTAAAATTGGGTAACTCCCTTTGGTTTGAACCAAAAGGGTTTATTGGAGAGCTTCCTGCCTAAGATAAGGCTTCTAGGATAAGGATAGGGATTTGGAGAGACAAAATGATCAGATCTTGGCCGAACCAAAGGCTTGAGAGGTGTGGGTTAGGTGGTAGAGCTGGGGGCCTTTTATAAGAGGAGAGGAGGGGCACTCTTGGTAAAGTATAAAATGTTACTTTATTTTCAAATGGTTTTCGGATTTTAATGGTCCCACATTGTTATAATTCGAGGATAAGGTGATAAGGGTTCTAAATCCACCCATACAATAGGTTTTGTACATGTGTAGGTCTTAGAATTTACATTATCTTTTCATTTTATTTAAATCCTTTATTAATGAGGTCATCGCTGCATCATCATGATGTCATAAAGAATTTAATTTATTTAATTTCTAAAAATTATAAAAAAATACTATTATGTAGGAAGTCTTTTTATCTTTCCAATTAATATTTATAGTCAAAATTATGACTTCAATAACCACATGTAAAAATTGTTTTAGTAAAACAAATCATGTTTGTGACATTTTTATTTTAACTTTAAATAAAAGGCATAAATGTCATTATCAAACCCAAGTGGCTCCATGGGGTACCAAAAATCGACCCATGGGTTGTCTTGGTCGGCCATAACTCATCCAATAGGGTTAGGACAAGTGTCAATATGTTTTAATTTTATTATAATATCATTTTTACCTTAAATCACACTAATTACCTTTAATCGCGATTAATAAAACTTAAAAGTTACTTTTCATCAAAAATTATTTTCATCCCATTGAACCAAATTTTACTTAACAATTAATATCATTTAAATTGTATTTTTGAAATTCAAATCACAGAAGTGGTAAAGTCCCATTTAAACGAAAAATCAAATTTTGTAACCACCACTTTGTGGTTTCACTATTCATCAAAAATTGATGTTTTTCAGAAAAATACCAAAAATTCACCCTAAGCTATATTTGATATTCCGAATTCAAAAATTATGTCTATTTTACCAAATTCAAAACATAGAAGTTGAATTAATTAATTTTATAATTAAATCCCGCTGTCAAAACAAATAGCGTGTTTTTATGAAACAATATCTTTCAAAAGATTGACACTCGTTTATGTCCAATATTAAAGTGATATTAATTACAATGACCACCATTGGATTAAATGGAAAAAATATATTCTATTTACACATTAAAACCAATTAAAAATATAATCTAATAATATAAATAAATTATATTAAAAAGAGGTTTTGAATTAAAATACAACATTTTTTACTATGCATTAAAAATTGAACTTTTTCGGAAAAATACCAAAAATTTACACATAGTAAATTTTGATGTCCCGATTATAAAGAAGAATTTTATTTTGTCAAATATAACACCTAAAATTGTCAAAAAGTGTATTTAAAAAGAGGTTTTCCATCAAAAGGCGGTTAATCGACCTTTTAAAGAATATTAGACTGTCTACGCTTAAAATTGGATTCATTCGCATTTTTAATCCTCTAACATTTATTGTAAAGAGTAAAAATATTTGACAAACATATATAATCATTTTGTAGGTAGTTATGTTCATTCCCGCCATTATAACGGCTAGGTGTTAATTTTTATTTAAAATAATATTGTTTTATTATTAGAGTGAAACATAAGATTCCCAAGAAACTCGTTGTTGCGTATTGGGTATGCCATCGAGCATATCATCCCTTTTAAAGTAATATTAATATTTTATTTATAAAGATAAAAATGTCATATTCTTTATTTACCTGGGGTGTTACAGTATGTGGGGTGATACAAATCACTGTTAGGGGTCACACAATTTGAAAAATCCATGCCACCTAGGTCGTACGACTGTACATGGATGAGATTGTGGGTTTGAATGGGTTTTGAATGGTTTGAATAACCATACATTATAATCCATATGGGGTGTACCCTTATACAATGGTGTGTGCATATTTGGATCATGGTTTGGCCAACTGTGCCTCCAAATCATAAAACTCTTTATAAATTAGGTGAATATGCCATTTTTTCTCTCCTTATATTAAACTCACCCATCATTTTATTTTCCCTACCACACACAAAATTCTACTTCCATTGAGAGATATCTCCCACACATAACCTAAGAATTCAATGACCTTATCTTTCCTTTGTCCCATCGATCCATAATTCATCTCATTGAATCCCTCTTGGTAAGATATTTGATTCATTTTCCCCTTTTCTCAATTTATCTCATAATCTTTAGCGCCATTTTTTTGCAAGACCATAAGTCACTTTTTCAGGTCATTATTCTATTCTTCTATTTTATATTGATTTAGGCTAAACCAAGGACTGATACTGGATGATTTTACTTCCATAGGCTTACGGTAGGTGGTCTATACATTTCATCTATTGTTTAATATTTTTATTAAAATATCATCCTTATTCAACTCACTGAACCTTCCAAGAATTTATCTTAAATTAAATATTAAGCATTAAATTAATCCTTTAACTTTAATTGTGATTCCTTTTTAGTAATTATACATGGTTGGAGGTTTTCATCCACAACCCAAACAACTTATGAGGTGTTTTCATTCAATTTTAGTGTGTTAAACAACCAATTTGGGTGTGAAATATCACCACCCTTTTTAATGGGATCCTATATTAAAATTAAATGAATTAGATAGAGGGGGAAATCCCTCATTTTCCCAGAAGTTAAATTATATTAAAATGATTAAATGAAAATTTGAAATGATATAGATATTCTCTTGGATTGTTTCTATTTATATTGAAAATTGTGATTTGATATGAATACTAATGTTGCCATTGAAATCTTATTATTATTACATACTTGATTTTGGATATCTCAGTATGGGAATAAATTATAATGAAGGTATGTCACCTGTTTCATAATGGAATGTAATTGACTAGAGGATCGAGGAATGGAACCAATGAACCCTATGTATGATTATTTACAGTATGGAATCAACTTGGGGATCTAAGAACTATAAAAAACTGACTTTATTGTGGCCGTTTATTTATCTAGGGGTAGTTTAAACCACTACTATATGGTTGTGTGATAGTTTCAAAAAAACCACTGCTAAAATTGGTGTTAGAATTCAACACATGACAATTCCTTTCATTTAGTAGTGATTTCTATAAAGTGTCATAGAATATATATTTCTTGTTTTCTTTGTTTTAGTGGTGATTTTCACCTAAAAAATAACTAGGATCTAGTGGTGGTATTCAACTACCCCTAAAGTATGGGCTTTTTTACCTAAAAAACCCACCAATAATATGTATAAAATCTCCACTAGATAAAATTTTTTCACATTTAGCGATAGTTTTAACCACCTCCCCTAAAAAATACAAAAATATAGAGACTGTTTAAATATCCGTGAAAAAAATCTATATTTACTGGTGGTCTGAAATGACATTATATCATGAATTAAAAAAACAATCTATAGGTTCTGCAGCCCTAGAACTAGTAGCCATAAAAACAAAATAGTTACTCTGAAACTTTTACCATATCATCAAATATATCATCAACATAAAAGGAAAACCACTTGTTAAAACTAAATAATAAATGTAGTTTTATTCAAACTAAAACATAAATAATCAACACATTGACCAACGAAAATAACACATTGAAAGAAATGATACATTTCTCAATACATGGAAAGAATAAAAAACACAACACATTAAAAGAATCAACCTCTATGTAAAAGAGGTAAAAGAAAATAAACATCATATATAATCATATATAAATTTCAATCTCCAGATCAAGTTGAAACGTAATATATATACACATGCTTATACAACATATACATAGGGAGCACGTTGTCCCGATCCCATCTAAAATATAGGAAAAAGATAATAAAAAATACCCACATTGGATTTACTTATACATGAACAGAAACACTCCACTAATCATTTCCCAATGATGAACAATGCTCATCACCCTCTCCATCTCCATCTCCACTTCTTGCTCTCGGCACTTGTAATAAAATTATATTGAAAATTAAACAATGTTTTATATTTATATTTAAACATAAAATCATTAAAAATATGTGAACTATATTATTTTGAAGTTGTGTAATTTACCTTCTCACCACAGTTCATCACTTTCAATCATTTTTTGTCTGCCAAAGGGATCAACTAGTAATTACCCCAAACACTTCTGTGCATTTGACCAGGATGCTCCTTCCCAAGGACTTTACCAAATGGGTCATCCTAGGAGACTATGTACTAATGTGTGGGATTGAAATCCCACAGTTCTTTAATTTTTACCTATAACTCAAATATTAGTCATATAAAAATCAATATATATTCATATAGTGAAAACTTATAATAAGTAATTATAATTAAAAATGAATTCACACACCAACTTCTTTAAAAATATCATTAACAAAACTACCAATATATTTTTTATGAACATTCATCCACTCTTCTGTTCGAGATGAATGGTGGTCTAAAGTAGATGACTGCATTAAACAAAGATAAATCAACAATTTAATATATTAAAGAGATAAAATTGTATAATAAATATTTAAAATAAAGAAAAAACTATCAGAGTCGATCGGCTTCTAGAAAAACACTTTCACTCTAAAGTGTGAGTATAACACTTCCTTGGTATTCCTGTCATTTAATCAAATAAAATTATGTTTAGAACTTATATTTCGAAAACTTCTTGTTGAAACAAATAGAAATGATAATAGATGTACAATACTATATATATATATATAACAATGATAATGAACAACTGCAAAAAGGACATAATTTGTTGATAAATTAATGAATAATTACACATAAAATCATTTTCTCATTTAATAATGTCAGTTTCATGCTCCATCATTAATTCGTATAATTCATCCGCTCTTTCAATACTAATATTTTCAATATCCTGATGGAAAAATATTACCTCTTAATAATATTTATGGGATTCAATGTCTGAGGTCATATATTACACTACATCACCCATATTATACAAGTCTCTTTGTTTTACATGAGAAACTACACTAAACCCCTTATCCAAGAAATATTTCAGATAATATACTATTTTTTCATTTGATGATAATATATATGAATCAGGTAGTTCATAGTCCCAAACATCCATCAAGTGAGAGAATTTCACAAAAGTAAATTCTAAGGTATCTCTTCTAACACCCCTGATAATATCCACTGAATTGAATTTGAATAAAACACTAAAAAAAATTGTGGTAGTTTAATTTGATATATTATTCAATTTTCCATAGTATTCCACATAAAAAACATAAATATGCCACTAATATATGTTTTCAAACCCTTTTCCCAATCAAATATATAGAATCTAAATCCATTATTGTTGTTAAAGTCAAACATTCTAGATTGTGTTAGAGGACCTCAGGCACGAAACTTCAAATATTTTAACAACTCTACATGAGTATTTTTATTCATGATAGGAAAAAAATTATATAGATTATTTTATTTAATAAATAAATGTACCACCTAATATCATTATTAATTGAAATATTTATGAACTTAAATGCCTTGAAAACTATTCTACAAGATCTTTATTAACAGCTTTTATTATATCATTATCATTTCCTGTTTTTCCTCTCGTTTGAATTTTTGTTTGTATCCTCAACTCTTCAATAAATGGATCTACAATTTCACTATTCAGTAGCACGTATCTTTGTGCCTATAATAATTCCATTTCTGTTAGTGAAACTTTTGAGCTCCTCACAACTGATCGACCAGTAAAGAAAAGATTTTTGATTTTCCATGTGCTTAATATGGAATCAATGTGTCGTCAACAAGTCAAAATCGAATGAATATTATCTCAATATCATCCAAGTATCTAGAAGAAAAGGTAATATAATTCTCTACCAAATATCCTTCAGAAATAGAGCCTTCACGTTGAGATATATTTTTACATATACGATTTCAAATACCCAAGATATCTGTGATATAAAAACAATGTATTTAATGAAGTTCCATTAATTTTATTTTTCTGAAATGGAAAATATATAAATAAAGTACCAATTGATTGTAAAAATCCATCCATAATGTAAGGGGCATCCTAATTTAGATTCCCCAACAAAATTAACAGTTAAATGCATCATGATAGTAAAAAATGACTGAGAAAAGATCATATCCACTGCAGAAAGTGACAATAAAAATCTCTCACGAAGGTTGAAAAACTGAAATGGATTTAGATTTTTCTAAAAAAAATTTCTAAACAATTTGTACAATTAGTGTACAACATCAGTAAACTTTTCAGGTAATAATGTACGCCCTTCTAATGGAAGTAACTTCTGCAACAAAATATATGAATTGTGGCTTTTTAATCCATGTAACCTACGATTCATAAATTCAACACACCTTGTTATATTACTTTAATACCCATCATATAGCTTAAAATGATTTAAAATTATATGTAATGTATGTTTATCCCTATTTTTCATTGAATAAATTGTCGGAGCATACTTTTCATTCTCATATTTCAAGAGATCATGATTTTTGTTCATTTCATCTAAGACTTTATGAGCATTGAGGTAATCCTTCAACTTTACATGCTCATTAAGAAATGTGAAGATCAAATTGAAACAAACATTCCTATCAATATGCATCACATAAATATTATGCCGCAAAAAATTAAATAACCAAAATAGATGATTGAAGAATATAATTTTTTTCTTCCATTATTGCATTCTGTTTTCACTTGATGATGCACATCGAACTCATTTCCCAGGGTCATTCAAACGATGAACCTTCCCCAATTCTGTTTCAAAATTTCCTTGTTGTGTCAATATTTTAGAAGCTACTAACAACTATAGAGGTGGTATACGATCATTGAAACCATTTAATTTTTATTCATTTTTCCAAAAAAATATGAGATACATCGAGACCTCATTTATGACACAAGAAGAACCAATTTATAGTATGAGGTAGCCTCTTGGGCTCAAAATAAATGTTTTAAACAGGACATTCCAAACCCATTTATGTATTTTAACTAGATAAATTCCCATGTTTGGGGAAGTCAATAATGGTCCATAGTAGAGAAGATTTCATTTTTAACATTGTTCTAGAATATTCATTATATGACTCAACACCATTGGTCTAGAAATCCTGTAATTTTTTAATTAAAGGCTGCTAGTATACATCAATATCGTTTCCAGAAATTTTTTTTCTTGAATAAAAATTTAAATAACAAAAGACATTTGTTGTAGACACATCCACAAAGGCATATTGTAAGGGATCAAAACAATCGGAAAAATGCTATAACCATTACTAAAAGTACCAAATGGGTTGAATCTATTGGATTCCAATCCTAATCGAACATTCCTAGGATCATATGAGAAATATGGATGTAATGAATCAAATGTATTCCAAAATTTTTAATCTCTTGGATATCACATTAACACATCTTTATTATTATCTACGGAATGCCACTTTATGTGTTCAGAGGTTTTTGGGGACATGAATACTATTTGTAATCAATGATTTAAAGTAATTTTACGAAAAACCTTAATAGGTATTTTCATTTTCTTCTTATTCATGAGAATATATTGATTTAGACTTCCAACATCACCCATTGACTATTATCTAGAGGAAGAACAATTCTTGCAATCCTACTTTCTTGAATCCTGTCCCCAGTGAAGCATGTAATCATTGGGACATGCACAAATTTTTGTATAATTTATACTTATAATGTTAACAAATTTTTTCATATCATAAAAAGACTCATAAATATTTTCTTCAATAAATGAATCATGAAAAATTACAATATCATGGACATCTCCTTATGTGTAATTCCAAATAGGAATTTGATATGATATAAAATTAGCAGAAAAGAATGTTTTGAATATCTCAAACATCCACTATAAAACTCTTGATTTCCATCATCAATTATTCCATGAAATGCATCTTTCTACTCAGTGAAGTTTTCTCTTACATTAGTCTCCAAAGAATCAAGATGAGGATCCAATGATATGTTACAATCTTGAACTGGATGTCCTACAATCTATAAAAAACATCACTTGTCACATTTTTATTTGTAGCACCCTCAAATTGTTGTTCTGATATGTTTTAATGTTGATGCTTGTGTCTTACCAGGATGAATTGATTATTTATAAGGTTTTTTATTTCATTTTCCCATGCCGATGTAGTTGGGAGCTCATTATGTGGATTGACAACAGTGCTCAACCTTTCTGTAACGTTTCATTCTCTGTGACAAATCCATGAGAAATAATGAACAAGGAATTTCTTCAATATGAAGTGTTTATAAACTTCATATATCTTCAACAATATTCCAAATTTACATTTTAGACAAGGACATCTAATTATTCCATGAATATTTCAATTGGAAATTGATAAATCTTAGAACTCCTCAAATCCCTTAACATACTAATTTGTGTTCCTCAGTAATGTGATATAACCTTTATACATATATATCACAATGTTCTTACACATTATGAATATAAATTAAAACACATTACTATTAATAAATTAGAAAAGCTATTCATATATACTACTTGAAAAATATTAATTTGTTAAATAACCATATAGTACCATTTAAATGTACAAATTACCATTTGTGAAATAAGAATTACAAAAATGACTGAAAAATAATAAAACTATTTGGTCAATTAGAATATATCGATGAAGAAACTGGTGTAGAGTAGTGAACTTAGACCATTATTTAATTGATACAAAAGAAGGAAATATAGGGCAACTAAGAAGGGCTCAAAAAATCAGCATAATAAATCCCTGAAGTTCTAAATGTATTTCTTATTCTTTATCAACTTCTTTCCTTTGCTTCTATTTATAGACAAAACACAAATGGATAACATTATTAAAAATCCATTGAATCTTCTACACATGGGTATTTCCAAATTATTCATCATACATTTAAAACCTAAAAGTTATAAATTAAAATAGAAACATATTAATGTTCAAAGTATCATGCTCAAAATAAAAAATACTCAATGTATTTTAGTCCTCGTATTGTTTTCTCGTGCGAGAGGCTTTCTACCATTCAAATAGAAGAGATACACTACTAATTAATTATAATAGGAAAATTTTATAACTATATATCCCACATAAGTGTAAAATAATTTTTTTATAGGCTACATCGGGGTACCAAA
This sequence comes from Viscum album, assembly GCA_963277665.1. Classification (NCBI taxonomy): domain Eukaryota; kingdom Viridiplantae; phylum Streptophyta; class Magnoliopsida; order Santalales; family Viscaceae; genus Viscum; species Viscum album. Next base: position 2,108,191,445 of record OY728119.1, on the reverse strand, counting down.
TAATTTTTGTAATTTTGATAAACTTAACCTATAAAATATAAAACTTACCTAAAGATAAGATGCATTGTACACAAGTTGTATATAGGTAAATTATATTTCTCTGTAAGGGTAAGAAAAAATTATAAGCATTGCATAATGGTAACTAGTAATGTTGTGTGATGGTATTCTTTTACTTTAACTGGTCATGTAAAGGTAACTAGAAAATAGGTATAAAGTCACACATGAGTTACATAAGGGTAATAAGAATTTTCTAAAGCCTGCATAAATGGGAAAAAATTCCATACTCTATTTATAGGTATCTAGTTCACTACACAAGGGTAAGTTAAATTTTTTTATGCCGCTTAAGTATAGCTTAGTACATGCGTAGAGGTAAGAAACCCATGTGTAATGCTAAGAAACACTTGCGTAAAGGTAATAATCACATACATAAATGTAAGAATATAATTGATGCCAACACTAAAAATTAAAAACATGTTTTTCCTATGATATAGTCACATTATAATTTACAAATAATTTAGTTTACCACATGATGGATATACAAGATTCATTGCATCATCAATCATATTTTACTCTCTCAACATCATTATTTTCATCAGTTGTATCTTGTATATTCAACCCACTGTATTCATTCTATGTTGCATTTTCTTTCCTGTGAGGATGGATAAATGGAAACCAGTCAAATATGAAATTCTTCATTCCACTCCTTTCATTTTAATCATGAATATACTAAGACTTATTTCACTCAATTTTAATACCAAACATAATTCTTTATCTAGAAACCATATGTTTTTATATAGTAACTCACTTTATTAAGAATAAACCTTAGTATTCCAATATAGCTATAACAAGGGAAATGTATAAGTCATCAATTTGAAGCGTTGTTAAATAAAAGGTAAAAAAAATTAATTTGAACTTTTATTGAGATCCAATTAGTATCATACATCTAGATTCTCTATATTCTTATATTTTTTTAAAAAATATAGATTTTAGATTATAATAAAAAAATTCAGCAAAAAAATGAATATTTTGAATAAATATTAGGATAAACGAATAATTAAAAAACTAAATAAATATGTTCTCATCATGGAAAACATTTCATAAAGATGAAAATTGTTCCATGCTACATGAAAGAAATTATCTTTTATAAACAAACTTTATTAAGGAATGTATTTATAATAAAAACATGAAATAATCCAACATCACATATCCAAAGACCAAATTCAATAAGAAAATCTAAATACCTATTTTAATTTGAAATTCCTCCAATCATTCCATTATCTATCCAAAATAAACCATAAGATATGGAATATTATATAATTGATGCATACTAGTAGTAACACAAATAATATATAAGACATGAAAAAAGAACCAACTAATATAAACTAGTTACATAGCAATTAAAGAACATATCTTGGATTAAGTTACATGAAATACATTCTAAAAAGGAAAATATATATTCTTCATCCAAATTAGTTTTCCATGTTTTGAAACATAATTTCGGGATAAAACTATTTAGAAAAATAGGTAGTATCAATGGAAAAAATGTTTTCACACATTTAACCATTTAAATATAATAAGTGTTCCATTTATACACAATATGTTTATATATTAATATGTACCAAATGAATCAAGTATTGGTAAAAATTGATAAATGTGATTGAAATAAAAAAATAATAAAAACTACAAAAAGGTTATGTTTTCAACATATAATATCTTATATAATTAAAGTGTAGTTCTTGAACTAACCCATACCTGAACACTTCTATAAAAATAGTGAATTTTTTTTATTCAATTTAATTTTTGTGTTAAAGAAAATCATACACAATAAATTTCAAAAAATAAATACAACTAGTATTTATTAAATTGAATTTTTGTTCAAAAACCAATTTCATCTTCAACACTTTTACAAAGTAAATGAAACTATTATTAATATTGTTAATTTTTTAAAAAAAAAACATAATTCAGACTTACATAATTTACTAACAATGGAATTCCATAAATGAAACATCTTAACTTCCTTTCTTAACCTAAAACACAAATTAAGAAAATGATTTATAAATTATCCAAGTAAAAACATATAAAACAAATCAACTCCCCTGTTTATATAACATAACCATGTAGAAATTTCTTTAATAATCCCATGTATGTAATCCTAAACATGAGTAACTTACTTCTAGTTTAATATAACATTACAAATTCAGTTTTTTAAATTATTTCATGCATGTATTCATGTCATTAGTAACATATGACTAAATTAAAAACCTATATCGAAATATTTCAAGTTATGTTGAAAGAAATATAAAAATTAATTTTTTATGATTAATAACGATTACATAATTCTAGAATGAGGAAATTCATAATTAAATTAGGTAAGAAAAAAAATTCTCAGTAAAAGTTAAATATATAACGATAATACATGTATTGGTATAACACCGAATAAATTATCAAAATAATAGAAAAAATGGGCAGAAGATGTTACCATGATTAATAGGTATATGTGTTTTAATGATCCAAGAGTTTAGAAGGCACATTAGAGGGGTGGTGAGGCTCAGGTTGGGTAGTGATAAGTGGGGAGGAGTGGTGAGGGTCGGGACTGGTGGAAAGGCACGACAAGGGGCAGTAAGGCTCGGGATAGGTGGTGAGGCACGACTGTAAGGCATTGCAAGGGTAGGTATATGGGTGTCATCTAGGTCGGGAGAGTGTGGGAATTGGGGTAAAAGTATTGGATTTAGAAAAAAATGAACATTTTAGTTGTTTTTTAACAAACTAACACAAAATTATTAAATTTGTTTCCAGTGGTTTAATATTCCACCGCAAAAAAAAACACCGCTAAACACTGCTTTTGGTGTAGCGAGGTATGGCACCCACGACCCATAGGAATGAAATATTATAGTATGGAACCAATTAGGAAGATTGAGGTATATATCCTATGAATTATATATACATTCAAATATCCAGATGTATGATTACCTAGCTATACACCTTAGGACCTTAACGATTTATGTCTAATATTATTCTAAGCTTTCATTTAATGAGAACCTTGGTGTTGATGTGGTTTCCCTTGTTACAAGCCTTATGGACTAACCCATATTGGTCTATTAATCTTTTAAAATTTGGTATATGCTGATATCGTTATCACTTATTGTTGACACTTCATATATATATGTTGATAATCATATATTGCAGGTAGATCATGTTACATTTTTTTCTCATTGATTTTTCATGTCTATTACACACATTACATCCTTTTCTATTATATCTACACACAATTATAGTTTATATTCAGATGCTATATTTTTTATAAAAAATAATTAGTGGTGGAATAATGAGTATATGTCACACCCTGTTCAGGATGTTGATTGGTACCCACATAGAATTTGTGGATGCATGTTGGTATATGGTAAGGTTACCATTTGTGTATGGATAATTGATTGTAGTATGGATGTGGGGGAGAAAAGGACCATGCTATGTGTCTTGATACTATCTAGATGTAGTATTTTGTCTTTTCTATTCTCATGTTATACCTGTATATATGTGTACATTATTCAATGTTTTAATATTATTTTTATTAGAGACATAAAAATACATCATTTTGTATATGGTACTGAATATTAGAATTAATAGTTTTTTATCTTATAGGGATGATATATCTTCTGTAGTTAGTTTATATAATGCTTCCACCATTAATCCAGTATTTACAATGATATTCTACTCCAATTTATAGGGTATATCCTCCCCACTATACCACCTTAGACCCATCGCAGCTATTCGGAAGCCTTGAGTATATGGTGAGGTTCGCATGAGGCCTTATGACCAACTAGATTAGGGAAATTATTAGTGGCATCTAGGATGGACGTTTCAAATTTTTATAATAGGTTTATTTTCATATATAACTTATTTAGGATGGTATAAAAAAGTCTAGGATGTGTTAGTGTTTGGCAATGAGCCTTTTCTTGGGAGTAACAGACCCACATGTTGGAAAAGGTCAAAATTTATTGGAATGGGACTTGACGTTATGGTTTATGCTTGTTGCAATTTTTTTTCCACTATTGGGTGACACAGATGATATATGATGTTTTATTGTTAAGATGTTGGATTACATTTATTCTTTGGCTTGGTATAACAATTATTTTTTGATCAAGAATCCCTTTTGAAACATTATAGGATTGATATTCCGTGCATTATTCCATTCCATATAGGTTCCATTTTCAGACATCATGATGCTTATTGTATGTTCATTGAGTGATTTATTTGGTACATATATATTTTTTCTATGAGAAAAAGGGAATTGATTTTTTTTTAAAAAAAATTTATATATCAACAAAAATTTTATTATCCCATATAGTTTGATGATGTAAACATAACTAACCAATTATCACATGTTATAGGAATGGAGCTAAGGTTGCATAGACTAAAATGATAGTTGACATTGAATTCATGAATTTCATTTGTAATATAAAGAGTTCATGCAACTCTATAGATTTGGAATGATGATAAATTTTGTCAAATCATCTCAAACTAGCTGGTATATTCTTCTATCAAACGAAATGGTTTGGATACAATTAAATGAACTTCCAATTTCAATTAAAAACAATTTAATTTTATAAATATGGTAGGGTACATCAGTTTACTAGCCTAATATGGAAATTCATGAACTAATAAATATGAAATTCGAGTATGGTCATCATTAAATGGGTTTTCCAATTGCAATATAAAGGGAGTTCTCTTATATCACTTGAAATTGAAATTAATTATTCTGTGACACATATAGTGAAACAAATATCTTAACCTAAATCCAACAATATTAGTGGGAAATAGGTTATGTATCTTGGGTTCCTTGTAATCATTCCTATGAACCCGACGTAGCTTTGGGAGAACGAAGAGGGTTGTGAATCTTATATGGGAAGTATTTCACTTTTCCTATGATTATGGTCATAATATTACAATTATCATATTTTATAGGTGGTTCATGCTTGAAATTTTTATAGTTATACCACCTTGATATCCTCAAGTCATACACTAGTAGGGTGGTGATGACCATGCTCCAGAAGTTGTGGGTCCTAATCAAATAGTGTTAACTCCAGTGGTTCTCTATATAGCACCTCCTATTATCCCTGATTTTATTGATGATTCCTAGTTTAAAGGAGAATTTATGCAAATTATGCAGAATATACAGGGAGATTTGTGACCTGCCTCTTCTACAGAAGTGTATATGTGAGATTTTCATCAGCATCATCCACATATTTTTTTAGTGGATGGTGGCTCCAAGGCAATATATTCATGGATAGAAGTCATGATGAATATCTTCAGGCACCTTGATCCACCTACTCTTAGGAGATTGAATATCACTGTGTATATACTTTGAGATTCTTCAAAGATAAGTTGGGATGTTATCAACCTAGTATATTTTCATCAGTATATGGCATGTGATGTTTTTTAGATATTCTTCAATGAATGTTTTTCCCTGAGGCCTTGAGGGCTTATCATTCCAAGGAGTATGTGAATCTAAATCTGGGTTCTATGCCGATTATGGATTACACATATTTTCTTATAGAGAATCAGTGATATGTTCTTTTATATATGGATGTTGATCTAGATGAAGTTTGGGCACATGAAAAGAAAATTTCTTAGGTGAACGTTTTAAGGTTTACTACCAGGTATAATGTAGTAAAAATGTACTTATTACTAAGTTCGTCCTGAGGGAAGGTGGATGTTCAGGTCAGAGTGGACCTGTTTCTCGACCTGGTAGTGTAGTATCTGGTGGTAGGAAGCATCATTTCAAGACCACTCATGAGGGAAGTTCTAGTTAGAGTGAATGTACTAGTGGGTTTTAGTCTTTTATCTCTGTGGAAAGTAGAGGAACATGAAACCTTAGTGTGAAAGGGGACTATTTGAGTGCCAATCTTATAAAATGATGGGACATTTATATTGTGTTTTCAGAATATTCGATCAGTTTTCTTGTGAGAGAGGATCAACATAGGCTCTGAGTCCTTGATTTGGATCATAAGCTCCATGTTAGGAATGGAGTTGGAGTGCTACTGGACGGTCAAGATAAGGAGGTGGTCATGGTTATGGGATCCAAAAACCAATTTCATTATGTCAATAAGGTATTATGCTCAATTATATCATGTTATATCTCAAGGATGCAGAATGGTCCATGTTTATTCAGTGAAACATGTGTTGTAGGAGTAGTGTCTTAAGCCATCTATAGTTGGAGGTGTGATTTTAGTAGCATCTACCTTGGAATATTTTTTTACATAGGGTCTTTGAATATTTTTATCTTTATGGCTATCATAGAAATTAGAAAAATTGAAATCATGTACTTCTTTGGTGTTTTTACCATTGAAATTCATTTGCTTATCTGATAAGAGGGTATACTCCAACGTAGTGAGTTCCCCTAGAGATAGGTGGATATCATTTTCATTAGAACCTTTTCTTCCTTAAGATTTCATGTTTTGAAATTATTTTTGAGATGGATTGGTTAGTTCCTTATCAATTATACATGGATTCTTATGGTCATAGGGTGCCTTTCATTTCACTGTAGGGTGTTACATATACTTACATGGTTGAGTGGTATGTTTAGGAAGGTAGAAATGGGCTAGATTTTCATTGGTTGAGTTGTGTGATAACCCAAATTACAAGACTATTTATGGATGATATGGGCATACATCAAGTTTAATTCCCTCCAATAATAGATCATTTCAGGGATGTCTCCCACAATAATTTTTTTTACTTACCTCATAAGTGAGAGGTGTATTTCACTATTGAGATGGTTATAGGATTTGCACCAGTGCCCATTCCTCCTTACAAGATGGCCACAACTGAGTTTCAGGAACTCAAGATATTGATGGAGGTCTTATAAAAAAAGGGTTTTATATTCCTTAGTACTTTGAACTAGGTTCACTGATCCTTTTATCCAATAATGTGGTGGAAGACCTAAAGATTTTGGTGGATTACCATTTTTGTGTTAGCTTACTATGAATAACTGGAATCATTTTCCCCATATCGATGACCTCGTTTATCTTCTTTTGGGATCATGAGTTTTCTCATAGATTTATATGAGGTTAATCTATCACCAGGTGCATGTTATACCTTTAGACATACCTCATACAACATAATGTAGTATTTATGGTCTTTATGTGTATCTTGTTATATCGTTCGGTCCCATGAACATGCTATTTATTATCACGGCTCTGATGAATTGGGTTTAAATCCCATATTTGGATTCAGTTTTGGTAGTATTGTTAGATTAATTATTGGTGTATTCTTGTACTCGATATAACCATTTAAACTTCTTTAGATTATTATGAATATACTAAAATATAACCACCTATTTTCTAAGCCATTTAAATGATACTTTGGTTGAATAAACTCCACTTCTTTGGTCACCTCATCATATTGACAAGAGTATCAGTTGACCCGGAGAAGGTAAGAGTTTTATTTACCTGGTTGAATCATATTAATGTTTATTTAAATGCATTTTTTTCATGGGGATAGATGGATATTATAGATGTTTATATTGGACTTTTTATTCTAAGAATAACCTCTTACATATGTAACTAATAATGGTGTGATTTTTATATTTTTAGAAGACCGTGACAGAGCCACTATGTAGCTTAAAGGGAGTCTAACATCAAAAATGATCCTTATTCTTCTAGAGCTATAAAGAATCTATACTATATATTTTTATCCATTAAGATTCAATATAGGAGAAATTATAATGTAGTAAGATCGATTTGTTTCTTGTGTCTCATGACATTTGAGGTCTCACAAGTGGAATTATCTGATGAATAATCTCGAGTTGGTTGTATTAGTTCATTCTTTGTGTATTGGAGGCATTACCTTTTGGGAAATTATTTTGTGGTGTTTACAAAACACAAAATCCTCAACTCCATTTTTATGCATCATTACTTGAACCTTATGTAAAAATGCTGGTTTTAATATCTATAGTTTTTTGATTTTGTTATTTCCTATATTCAAGATATGGTAAATGATGTATTAGATCATCAGAGCCAGAAAACATAGACACATTCAATGCATGAGGCCAGTAATGAGTGAGAGATTATGAAACAATTTTTAGATATGTACATGTTGGTTGAATACCATTATGGAAAGTCTGTAATTGAATCCTTATCATTTTCCTATTTACGGCTAGAGAGAGTGAAGATGCCTCAATTATCAGATCCTGAGGGATTTGTCCCACAAGATAGTGTTCTGGGAAAATATCAATAATTAGTGTGGACCATTAATTTATATGAGTTCTTAAACTTCCATAGAAGCATATGGGTTCCCAAATACATTCTAGAGGAGTTTATTTGAGAATATATTCCTTCAACTTGTGCACTACACCCTAGTATTTCAAAGATATATCGTGATCTTTGTCACATATATTGGTGTCCTAGAATGAAAAGGGGGATAACTGGTTTCATTAATCGATGTTACACATGTCAGTAGGTGAAGGAATAACACCTGTGAAAAACATGGATTTCATAAGCATTACCCATTCCTATGTTAAAATTTGATGTTTTCACTATGGATTTTTTGACTAGCATACTGATATCCCATAAATGTATTGATATAGAATGGGTGACTGTCGATGGGATCACAAAGTTCCCTCCCTTATTAATTATTAGAGAGAACATATTTGTGAATGAGGTTGGGAGAATATATGTGTGTGATATTATACACACACATGGGGTCCCATGAACAATTGTTTCTAATTTAGATTCTTGTTCCACATCGAGTTTCTGGCAACGGTTACAAAAAATATTTGGGTACTCAGGTACACTTGGGAACACCCTTTCACCCCCAAACTGACAGTCAGTCAGAACAAATAATAAAAATACTATATTAAATTTTATAAGCATTTCTCCTTGATTTAATATGCTTATTGGAGAAACTTATATCTCTTATCCATATTTCCTACAATAATATCTTTAATTATATAATCAAGATGGCTCCCCTTGAGGATTTTTATGGTAGGCCATGTCATTCACCACTGTACTTGTTAGAGGTATGTGAGGAAGCACTAACTAGAGGAACCTCTTATATGGGTGGTTGGAGTTATTATCATATTATATTTTACCTCCCATATAAGAGTTTCCTCTAGTTAATGCTTCCTGAAATACTTGTAGAGGTATGTGAGAGATATTTCATAAAGGTATGTCGCAGACTAGGGGAGTGATGTACGGAACCTAACACCCCTATTTATGATTATGTAGGGAATGAATCTAACTAGGGGATTGAATTAGGGAACCTAAGAACCCTATTTATGAATATTTATGGTATATCACTGATGAAGAAGATCGATTTGTAGCAACTGATACATTCATATATATTCGTATCCCCTGATGTAGAACTGCAATGTTATACACCGTGGGAACTATCCCATATTGGTCTAATATTATTCTGAACATAACATTGGATGAGATACTTTATCTTGAGGAGGTAGCCCTAATTATTATCCATAGGACCTATCCTATATAGGTCACTTAGTATTTATCACATGTGGAATATGTTGAGATGGTTATCTCCCTCTATTGACACTTCATATAAATATTGATGTTAAACTATTATATGTTTCTCTTATTACAACTTTTTCTCGTAGAATCTCAATAACTGTTAAAAAATTTACATCTATAACTATTATATCTGTACGTGATTATAGTTTATATTCAACGGTTTGTTTTTTATGGGAATTATATTTGGGGGCCTACTAAGTATATCTCCCACCCTATTCAGGCCACAAATTGTTACCGAGATAGACATCATGGATGCGGGCTAAGATAGGTGTATATTCCTAGTTGTTGGATTTTGATTGATTATAGAATGGGATAAGGGGATAACATGACAAATATATAGCTTGTGATCTTATATGGAGATAGTGATTGGAATTTTTGGTTCTCTTGTTATACCAATAATTTGGTATACCTACTTCCGTTTTTTTCGTTTTTTTAGATATATGAAATTATATGATATTTTTTATGATACTATATATTCATATTGATTGTTTTTTATCTTATTTAGATGATATATCTTATATTTTTAGTTGATATCACACTTCATCAATTTACCAAGTATTTACAAAATTGTGTTTTAGAGCATTAGTGATTTACGTTCCTTGGTTGAATAAATTTAAAATGGGGATAGTTTTTAGACCAAGATTTTTTGAGTAGTTTTTTGATTAGTCAAGAAGCTAATAAAAATGAACTTGTATTGTTTGTGGGTTTTTATTTTATTCTAAACATATAAATGAAACCAAATAACCATGTATGATAATAGAACTTCCTGCTACATTAATTGTGAACTAACCTCATGATGAAATTTGGACATTATCTGACTTTTGTAAGGAGGTACAAATTCTTATTTATTTTATTATTATAAAACTAGGTTTATATCACTCGAGTAACTTCAGTTCAATAAATTTCTAACTCTAATTCACCTAAGTAATTTTTCTTTGTGTTTTTACTATTTTACTAAAATAATAAATTTTTTGGTTTTAAGGTTTTGGAAAAAGTGAAATAAAATTGTTAAAATAAAATCAAGATACATCCAAATTAATCTAATAATAAGAAAAGTCTTAGTTCTATGGTAGGATAAGCTGTTTATTTTATTTATTTTATTATTTATTAAAATAAATTTTACCATCCATCTAACCGTATATGGTTCTTATTCCCTAACTTGATAATGACTTTTATCATGCCATTGAAACCTCTTTGGCACACCAAATTTAGCCACCCATTAATAAAAAACATGAGTGAATTAGAAATTCATTCCATTATGGATGATCAATGAACTAGAAAACTTCCCTATCATCCACAGAAAAAACATAATTAAATCATTTAAATGATTTTCATGTTATAATTAATAATGCCACAACCCCCCCAATCTAATCCTTGGGTTAGTTACTTGTCATTGTAATCTGTAAGGTGTCACAGTGGAAGGATGGAAGATAGGGAAAGTAATAATAATTGGGATTGGAATATAAATGTGAGACACATAAATTAAAATATTATTTCATTACAAGGAAAAATGAACTAAAAATAATAAAAACCCTATTCACACAGTGCAATATAAGATTCTCTAGTATTGGTTACTTCATTATAATCTCAAATCACCATCAATTTATAGGACCAAAAAAACCCTAGGTGCAATTATTTATGTAAATAAATGGGGCTTTGTTATCCTGGATCATCAATATGTATTTAAAAGTGTTTTATGCAATTTAAATTATCAAAATTTCTAAACATCATGTCATTCCAATGGTTCCATGTCATGAATAGTGATTTCATGATTGTATGGTTAACATCTTACAACTAAGTTAAAACATTGAATCCCTCAATATATGTGGCTTGTTTGATTCCTAGAATTACTATTTGTGTGATGTTTTCACACATAATTACATCATCTATAGGGGCTTTTTTCTTCACATATTATTTTAATTTCAATTATTCTTTCATGGTACACGTCATGAATGAAAATAATCACCTGAATTGCTGCTTCTTATAAAACTATTAATAATTCAATCATATTTCATTATTTTTAAGCCCTTGACTTGGTACTTTACTTGTCCTTTATCATTTGACATGATATTCTTGTGTAATTCCTAATATTTACACTTATTTTCTTTGAAACACAGTATATTTCCATATTTTAAAAAATAAAATAAAATATAAAAAGAATGATAGAATAAATTTTAAAATCATTGTGTTTATATTAAAATATTCATGAAAAATATTACTATGTCAATTCTCCCCATACATAGAACATTATTTTCGTTAAGCATGTAATATCAACAACATCACAGAGGAGGTTTAATATAACAATTTGTAAATATTAATAGCAATGAAGACAAAAAAATTCAATGGGAAATTAACATTCATATTTTATACAAAACAATTTATCCAACTCATTACTATTTAATGAAATAATTACAATAATTTACTTTAATTTTCCTCTTTTGTAATAAAAATTCTTTTCCTTTTTTCAATTATATCTCTTAATTCACCATTAAAGACAAAGAAAATTGTAATCTACATCACATAGAATTATTTTAACTCATATATCAAGGAAAAAAATTTATCTAAAATTGTGTTCATGCCTCGAGTTCAAGTAACTTACCATAAACAAGCATGGAATATAACAACCCCATCTCGTAAATATATAAAACAAATATAATCATGATGGATTTGTATTAATATACATATTTCTCCAAGTATTAAGGTATGTACGTGATAAAAAATATATATATCCAAAATTCGGTTTGACTGTTTAGTATACTACATTATATCAAATGATAATCATAATGAAATACTACAAAAAAGATCATATCCCCATTCCCCAAATCATAATGTGGGAATATGGTTCATGCTTTCATAATGAATAAATCCCTCCTCCTACTTTTTGATTATTTTTCTTTTTTCAATTTTGGAAATTGGATTAAGAGCATTCTAACATCCACCACCAAACACCATATGATAAAAAAAATTCTGGGAATGACAATTTTTTTATCCTTCCAAGACACAAACAATTTTTTAGTGAGATACGTGATTAATAGTTTACAAAAATGATACATCACCTATCTCAAAATGAAATGAAAACAACAAAATCACCTCAATAAAGTTCATCCCTACCCACCATAGACATATTCCTCTATACTTAGAATTTCTAAAATCATGAAACATACCACGAGTAGGGTAAGAATGGATATAACAGTCTTGTAACAAAGATCATTTCCTAATAAATTCATTAATGGATTATAGAGGAAACAATATGATTAAATATCTATGACGGTAAAAGGATATAGGGATCCATAATAAAATTGACTCAATCATTTTAGAAATAATTTTTTTCTCTTGAAGAGTTGATAAGAAGTAATGAATGTTCTATAAGAAAATGTGTCTTGTTTTCTAAAGAAATATACTATAGAAATGAATGGGGAATATTTTGTTCAAAAAAATTTCCCTAGGATGAGAACATATGGTTTCAGAAAAGTAATCATGGAAGTACACAAAAACAATATAATAATCCATATCAATTTCATTATTTTAATACAGGTCAAATATAACAATATTTTAATTTTAAAATATCAACTCATTCCCTCAAATAATGATTTTTAAATTTTTTACTACCATCCTCAACTCTAATGAATCAAGTCCCATTTTACACATCTAATCATGTAAATAGTGAAAATTAAAACATGGTATATTATTTATCCTAATAAATTTATATGTCTCCTAAATCGATACTATTATTCAATGGTTTAATGTGGGGAATGAAATTTTATTTTAAATATCATAAATAGATTAAAATTGTTTGGGTAAAATAAAATAAATAATTGTACATCATAATCCCCTTTTGATGAAGCTTTAGTTAAGGTCATCCTCATTCTATTAATTATGTTATTTTATGTCGGAGTTCATTATGTGACTTTCACTTTAATAACATGAATTATTTTTATGATGTGATTTCTCTTTTAATGTTGTGAGTCAACTACAGATAACATTTCAATTTACTCCTACTTCTTGTGTCACCATCATGATGAGAATTCAAAATAAAACTACTCATCATACAATAAGGTCTATATAGTTGAATTTAAAAAAGAATGATGTGTGGGGATACATGATAATTTATTACTAAATTAAGAGTTGAAATTTAAATTCCTAGAAATAAAATAAATGAAAAAATAGATAAACATTGGTGTGTCCCCCACAAGTGGGACCTTCGATTCCACTACCAAAAGATAATAAGTACCATCTTTTATCCATAATCTATTTATGGGTGAAGTGTTTTGGATTTTAAAAACCACATGTTTTTTTCCCATCCAACACTTCTCATTTTTTTGTGGAGGAATCCATGTAATTAGTACTCTGGATCTATCCACTTTACGATGAGGTACAACTTACATGGAGGGGTGTACGATAATGTATGGATCCACTTTCTTAATAATTGATACATGTGAATAATTTTCTTTATTATCTAGTGGATTCCAACAATATGATTCATTAGTGGACTAATCAAAGTGAATGTTAGAATGTAATTTTGTTTAAATAAAAGATAAATTTAAATAAAAATTTCAAATTTTAACCATTTTAAATAATCATATTATTTCACTGGATCTTTAGATAGATCAACTTGGATCTCTACATGGTATTCCATTGATTAGCCTTTAATAGGTTCAGAGATCTGTATATATTCTTCATGAGTTTAATTGTTTTTATTCATCTTCCTCTATGGAAAAATATCTTTTTGGTGAATCTATAGAATTTATCGAAGCAGAGGTAATAATGAATTCATATTTAGTAAAATAAAATTAAATTTGTTTTATAAATATATTATATTTCTTATTTGGTTCAATTTTAATTTATTATTTGGTGAAGGAGATCCTCTCAGAGTTGATTTATAATGGGTGGAGGTAGGTAGTTAGGATCTTCTATCTTCTCTTCTAATTCCACCACTTTGGTGGTTTCTTCTACTTCAATTGATAGATGTTAGTATAGTGGTGTGGATTCTTCATCATTATATACATGGATATCACAATGAATTTCATCATATGTGTAGTCCCCCCAATATTGATTTAGGACTTTTTGATCTCTCGGATGTACATTAGCAAATGAGACTTCTTATCCACTCTCTAGCTATTCATGGTAGGTTTCTAAATGGTGCATGAGATTGTTGGGAATGGGGTAGTCTTTATGTAATACCTCAAATTCGTGGATGGATTTAGAAAAATTAGGCACATCCAATGGAACATCCTCTTTTCTATTCAGTATAATTATGTCATATTTGATTTGATTGGCCATGTTTATCAGTTCATGAAATCGGTAACCCATAATATTTCCATTCATCTATTTCTCAACCAATGAAATGACTTCATCATCTCTACATAGGAAGGAATCCTTGACATGTTTATCATCTTATTATTGGCATTTCACATATGGGATATAATTCAACGAAAAATAGTAGAAATTTGGAAAAATCATGGAAAATATATTTCTTTGTATTTTTAAATTAAAAAAACAAAGGAAAATATTTAAAAAATGTGAAAATATAATAGGAGAATGAAAACCTAATTAGATCATCGAAAATATATCCTATTTTGACCATCCATTGGTAGAGCGGTATAAAACTTATTTATATTTCTAATGGAGAATAAAAGACTACTTGGGTCATCTCGCATGATGAGCTTCGTAGTCTATCAATCACTAATGATAATTCAACTACACAATTTGCTTTTAATTTTAGTAATGAAATAAAATTTTGGGTTTTAGGGTATTAGAAAACATATAATAAAAATATTAAAATCAAATATAGGTGTGACATAATGAATGTGATTAGAAGAAAGGTGTTGGTACTAGGGTTGGATACATGGATTCTTTCATTATTTTTTATAATTTATTAAATTTAACTTGACAAGCTATCTAACCATAAATGGATTGCTATTCCCCATCTTGAGAGTACGATTTGACATGCCCAAAAAACCTATTATACAAAAAAAAATCACCTCCTATATATAGATAATATTAATGAATTCGAGATTCATGTGAGTGGGAAAATCACCACACCCATGATCTTCCATCTTATACACCAAAAACAAAATTAATTTTTTATATAATCAACAAGTAATAATTAAGAACACTCTGAAACCTCCCCCAAGGCCAAGAATTGCGTTTGACACTTGTGATTACTATGTGAAAAATATCATAATAGAACGATGGAAGAGAGAGAATGGAATTGAAATTATGATTGGTATAATATTTTCAAACCGGCAAATTAAAATTTTATTTTATTACATGGAAAATGAAATTTAAAATAAAAACCCCTATAATAGTATAACCCTGACCACACAACATAACATAGTGGTGGATCCCCTCTGACTAGTTTATTCATTATCATCTCCTATGGACATCTTTTTATAGGTCTAAAAGCATATTGGCTACCTTTAATTGTGTCTATAACTGTGTCATTATGGTCAAGGATCATCAAATGGTGTTATAAAGGTTTATCCACCATTTATAAAATATAATGGTCTCATTTATGGGTCTGTCTATGGGGTTTCATGTCATGAATTGTGTTTTCACGACATGAAATGTGTTGGGTAGAGCTTCTCATGACATGGTTCACACATTACATCCCTTTATGGTGGTGTATTCGATGCATCACTATGTAATCTTATGTTTCAGAACATGACCATATATGTCATCATCCATATGGGTTTTTTAATGTATTCACTTTACATCCTGTATTTTATAAAGGTTCATTTGGTGAGTGAAATTCTCAATAGGATTTGATGTTTGTTATATTTTTTTCTCATTATAATCTTATATATTTATTTTTTATCCGTTGAATAGTTCCTTTTATTTTCAACCACAATGAGATTTAATCTTCATGTGGAATTCATCAGTTTTACAATTGTTTTCGACCAAACATGGAATCTCATCGAAATTTTCAAAATATATTAAAAATTATAATGAAAGATAAATTCATGTGTAAAAAAATTCTTTTTACATTCAAATAAGCATGAACAACTTTACTATATCATAAATAAATATAAGAAGGAGTAATAACTTTCTACATGAAAAAATGTAATCCTACCACATAATGGAATTAAAATCAACCCCAAAAAAGAATATTAACCTTTCACATAATAGGTAACTAATCTATTTTATTTTTGGTAAAGTATAAATGGCCTTGAGTGATTAGTCAATTGACCATGAACTCTCAAGGTAGGCTATGTGATGTGGAATTTCATAGTAGGTTGATCAACTACACGATCAACCACATTGATTATATAGATATAGAATATATAATTTATCAACAATCTCAACATGATGATGATGAAATTCAGTTATCACTTTGTTATGTAGATGATTTTTTTAAAGTAAAATAAGAATTTGTCTTATTTTAGTATACTACCTAAATGTCAATTTTTACTCTCAAAAAATATCACTATAATTCATATTATGATTCTTGTTTGAAAAATAGTATATGAATAAGGGAATTCACTAATTTATTTTCATCATAGATTATATAATTCTAGTTATACATGGTTATGATCATGTGATGATACTAATCGATTAAATTTCACAATGATATGTTGATTCAAGCAAGGATGTTCAAGGAAGATATATGTTTAGTAAAAAATATAAAAGAAAAGACAATTTTGCAAAGAAGATTAATTTGTTCTTGAATCTAACTAGGAGTGTAATACTTTGGCACTGATCATAAAATTATGATGTTGAGAATAGTTACTCATGATCATAACACTTCATGAGTGTCTGAATTCACTAGGGTGTAAAGAATTATCAATCATGAGATTAATACATTGAATTTGATAATACAACTCTTCTACTGTGTATAAGTCTTTATGGTTACAATACTTCACGAGTTTATGAATTCGCATGGGCTGAAAGAATAAAAAATTCATGGGAATAATACATCGGCTAAACTTATAATTTATATGTTACACCTTATGTCTTAGAGAATTTGAGATGTCTGTAGATTTATCATATTTACAAGGAATACTTCCATAATTAAAATTTTTAAGAATGTATTTATGGTGTTTTAAATGTGAATATTATTTTGTGGGATTACATTAGAAGAAATGTATGTTCAAATGATGTTAAAGTGGCTAAGATATTTCTTTTTGATTATATATAGTTACAATTAATTATATAAGTTGTTTCAAATGGATGTTATTTTGAAGACCAAATTTGACAATTACCATGATTTATATTCTAATGTATTCATATGGTTTCCTAAATATGTTAATTAAGAATAAATATATGTGGTAACTAATGTGTCATGTTATATATGTATAGTTGTTACAAATCATGGTGTAGTGTATGTGGGTGGTTATATGAGAATGTTTTTTTAGAAGATGGATAAAGTATAAAAATAAGGAAGAATAATTTATTTCTCTCTATTGTGAAAGAAATAAAATATGAATGTATAATTGAGTTACATAAGCACAAATTTTTAGAAAACACATAGTATAACGATGTCATGTAAAAACCTAATGTTCATGGTCTTTTACATTATTGAAAAATATATACTATAAAATAATATATATGATAAGTACATTCATTTTCAAAGGATTTATGTTTTATTGAAATTATAGATATACCCTTCTCATTGTAATCCACAATGACATTTTTATTTGACTATTCGATCTTGGATTATTACTAGATCATTTTAAGGACTAACTACCTTTTTGGAGAAGTGAACTCATTACATTATTATGTTCAAATGGGTTTCTTGGTGTGTTGTGATTCAGAAGACTAATTTATATTTAATTGAAATTGAAGGATGTTATAAAATAATAAAACATAAAAATATGAAATTGATTATTCACCGCAATCTTAGTGGTTACACAGATCCCGACTAGTCCTCAAAATACTAAAGAATAATCCATAATATACTTATGATATCACAATCATTGTTACAAATTAATATGGTTTTTGAATAGCTATTGGTTATTACTAACCCAAATATAAAAACAACCACCTCACATAGGATATGAAAAATATTCCATTGGGATTTTTATTTCCATTCATCATATCCATTATTCTAATCATTTCAATAGCACCATCTCACAAGATGAGGGTAAACACTGTCAATTTCATTTCAAAATTATCATGTGACATATTGAATATTTTCCTTAAATGTGATTATGGATATTTTTACATAAATAAAATATGTAAATTTTAAATTCATGTATTTTCATTTATTCTTAATAGATTAAATATATTATAAATTATTTATTTTTTAGAACTTTATTAATGATAAATATTTATTTATTAAAAAACAATAACAAATAGATTAATGGGAACACATATGGAGGCTATCACTATTTTATTTCATTAATATGACACTTCTCATATAATGGACAAATAAATTTTATTAAATTAAATTTTTTATAATGTGATAATTATAATTTTTAAATAAAAGTATCAATAAATGAAATTTCAATGCACCAAATTCTATGAGAATTATCAACTATCTGATCAGCAGTGTAAAAATAAAATAAAAATTAATAAAAATATTTCAATTCTTCCAATGTAGAGTGCATTTCATTGAGAAAATATTGATTGATGGATGAATAATGGAATTAATATAAATTTATATGATGTCTAAAGGTTTTATGACCGTTGGAAATATTACAAATTTAATAGTAACATTTCCATTAGAATTGTAATATAACAAATACGGTAGTAAATTTTCCACTAAAATAGTCAAATAATATTATAGTATCTTATGAAATAAGAATATTTTCAATTTACGTATTGAAAAACTATATAAATTTGTCAATTATTTGAAATTAAATATTTACAATAAAGAATTCATAATTGTATTTTTGGGGAATCATAAATTATTTTTCATTAAAATTAATTTTTTATTATATTAGTTAAAATTTAAAAATACATATTCATTTTAATAAATGGTTTAATAGAAAAATAATTATTTATATATAATTAGTAATACTAATTAATAAAATCTTAATAAATTTTATTAGGGTAAGAAAATTGATCCCAACCTATTCATTAATTTGTCCTCAATAATGAAGAATTTATATAAAATAAATTGTATATTATTCAGAAATTCATTTTGAAAGGTTAGATGTCATTTTTTGTATGATGAAATTAAAATTTGTAAGGGTGATGTTTCTATTATTTCAAAGAAAATTACAATGGTAGATAGTAATATACTAAATAAGTACCATAATTTTTAAAAGTATATATGAAAAAAAGTTTTAGGGTCTTATAAATAATACTGTTTTTATTATATAAAATCTACTATTAGATCAAAATTCACATACTATTGACTTTTATGTTTAATGAAAATTTAGAGAAATAATATTTTTTTCTAATATTTGACTCTAAAACACTCTTCTCCTGTCTTTATAAAAACAACTCTTCACCACTACATTTATTCTCACTTCAAGATTCTTAAATTACCAAATCCTAAGATAATTCTTTCCAAACTCATGTATCCACCTTTTATAGATTTATAACTGCACAAAGGATTATTATTTGAATCTGAAATATCATATCAAAATAGGAATTCCAATTGAAGATTAAAACTATCTTATACAATCTATTTTGAGTATAATCATTCATCTTATACAACCTCCATATTTCTTCTTGGTGATTATGATATAATTAAATAAGTATCGTTGTTATATATAAATGATTTCATATTACTGAGATATCAATTTTAATGTTCCTGTCATTATTTTGGACTGATAATTATTATTTTTTGGATTTTTCCAAGCACCCCTTTTAACAATGGTTGAGGGAAGCCTACATGAGTCCCCCATTTTTCCTTGGATGTGTAAAAATAAATTTGCACAATATTAAAATACTACCTTTGTAAAATTAAAATAAAATAAAATAAGAAATATGAGGAGAAATGAAACAAGATGTTTCAAAATCTCATCACATATGTGCTGGTATGATCTTGATAATAACTATTTTTTAACCAAGAGTCCCATGTGATGAATGATACACATCTACATCCATTATGTTTCCATTGGAATCTTTCTTCCTGGGCCACAAATTCCAAGTCTATGAAGCAAGACCTACTATAACAAACCAATAATGGTATATGGATAGAAGAATTTCAATTAATACTAGAGATGGGGAATCATCTTAGCCGATACAAAGCTTTCCAATGAACATCAATCACATCCACATATATGCACATGTTTTTAACAAAATAATCCCTACCATGTTACACTTTTCAACGGACCCAACCTTCCATTATGATAATAGATAAAACAAATGCAATGAAAATTGAAACTAATACTATATAT
The DNA here is from genome assembly GCA_963277665.1 of Viscum album. Lineage (NCBI taxonomy): Eukaryota > Viridiplantae > Streptophyta > Magnoliopsida > Santalales > Viscaceae > Viscum > Viscum album. The sequence goes on along the minus strand of OY728119.1, from coordinate 2,108,170,633 downwards.
GAACAATCATTTAGTGACCCACAAATACCATTCAAATACATCAATGTAACTAACGAACCTGAATTATATGAGGTATTTTGTTATAAAATGAAAATATCACCGATTTATTAATCGTTTTAGCACCTCCATAACCAATGTATTTTAGTTTTTAATAACCCATAAATGGATTGATTAAATATGATATTCATATATTATAATGGTATAAATGTCTAAATCAAATCATAATTAAGATTCGTTAATAATTTAATTAATATAGTATTAGGAACATTGATAGTAAATTATCATGGTTAGATGTACTAATTAAACCAAAAAATACATTACCTTGTCAAACACTACCATATATTTGGATTTATGCACCACCTCCCTTTATAAGTGCTAACAAATGGTAATAAATGGGTTGTTTTTATTAGTAAAAAATTTCACCGATAAAAGTAACCCTTTATCAAAAAATTTCTTAAGTGATGAATGTTTTCCCATTTATCAGTGCTTTTTTATGATGTTAAAAGGTACTTTTATCATCACTTTTCTAAGGGATGATAAAATTATATCATTTATCAGTGCTAAAAACACTATTTTTATCACTAATAAAAGATATACTTGAGAAAAAAATTATATTTCATTAAAAAAATTATATTAATATATAAATATATTTATATTAATATAAATATAATATATTTTATAAAATATGATTTATATAATACTAAATATTTAATTACACTTAATATATATGATATTTAGTGTAAGGTGGTATATAAAATAATTAAAACATTGAATTAATTAGAAATTGCAAATTTTTACAGAGTAATTTTCATTTAATAACAATTCAATGATAGAAAAAATTAATAAATTTATAAATTGTATAAGAATAGATTAACACATGACACAAAATTCTAATAGCTATAACTTTTGATTAGGGTGTCCTCTTGTGCTCTATCACATATCAAACAGAATCTTGGGGAGAGATGTACACCATAGTGATCATGGAAACCCTGTTATCATGTTTCTGGGTTTAAAAGCCTTTAAAGCTTCCAAAATAGAGATTTTTAGGGGTACCCACATTTTTAACATTTGATAGAATTTTATCTTTGTTTAAGGGAGTCTTCTAATATTTTTTGGGTGGAGACTCAATTTATTCTCAAGTATTACAAACATATTGATATTATGATGTTCAAACATTATGATTTCTTATATTGTACTATTATTTATAATTAAATATATAGAAATTTATACATATATTTATATATTAACAGATAAAAATTAAATTTTATAAATACATATGTTAATATATTTACATATAAAATATCATTATATATATATAAATCATATCTAAATAATAATAATTTCAATTTAATTTAAAGTAAAAATATATTTTTATTTATATACCTAAACAATTAATGTATATATAAGGTACATATATATATATAAACATATTTTTGTATGTGTATTGGAAAATAGATATATATTAATCAATATATTCTAATATATGTATCTAAATATTAATATATAATATAAATAAATAAATATAAATATGTGAAATTATGTCTATAGACACACATAGACACACATATATATGTATGTATATATTTATAAATACACCCACAAAAACTAAATATATTTTATATATGTACTAAATAGATTATATAAATATAAATATATAAATATATGTTTAAAAATGTAAAGAAATATATATAAATAAATAGATATATCATAAATTACAGAACAAAAAATTATAGATGAGTGTTAAAGGTGGAAATCTGTGAGGGGAGGTCTTTAGTTCAAAGCTTGTTAGAGGTAGGGGCACATGCAGAAGGGTTTAGAGATGTTAAAGGGGTGGGGGTGGGGGATTGAGTGGTGATAAAAGGATGGTGTACCACTGTTAATTGAGGAGGTTCAATGACTGAATAAAAAATATATTTTTAAAAATATAAATTTTTGAATTTTATTATCACTTTTTTAGAGATAATAAAATGGAGCTATTGAGCAACGAGTTTCCTCCATTTCGCAACGGATAGGGTTACATTTTGAATTCATCTTCTCAAATCCACTAGCATGACCGTGTCCTGATACTGTCTTCCTATGGTGTCTGGCATGGCACATCATTGGTTCCATTTCAGGATTCATGGATTCTGGTGTGGTTCGGAATCTATAGAGTATCTGGATCACAACTCGGGGGGGTTGGAGTGGCTCAATTATGGATCCGACATTCTCTATAGTGGCTCATCATCAGATCCACAATGAATTGGGGCAGGGGAGGTACTCTGGATCTTGATTTCAATATCTATTTTGTGTTTCGGGTTTTTTGTGTTGGATTTTTGTTTGGTTTCATGGAGGTTTGGTTGTCGGATTGTCATTGTTGTCGGCATGGCCCTACTACCGAGTCTTGCTGACAGTGAGTTCATCTAATCTAAATGAATGTAGGGTTGTGATTCACACTACTATGGTCCTACCACTGCTTATGTCCCTTGGTATTTGTCCATGAAATTATTCCTTCTACTTTTGTGGTCATGGTCTGATCTTGGGTACTGGTTACCGGTTTGGGCTTTTCCCTAGCTCAGATCCTTTTGGATTCATTCCTAGGGGGACACTTCTGGGTTGGATCGAATGTGACCCCCTCTCTTGTGATGCTTCATTGGTCTATTGTTGGGTCATATAGCCCTAGGTGGTGGTGAGTCGGCTTTCTATCTCATGGAGCGCTTGCCTCACCCATGGGGGGTATGCTGATGCAGTGCAAATGGAGACAATGTGGGTTGTTGGCTTGGGGATGGTCATGATGGTGGGTATCATATCTGGTAGTGTTGGTCGTGATATGTGGTGGTGCAGGTGTGAAAGGGTGACCGGGGGAGCTGGGGAGGCTATTTGATCCTTGCTGGTGATATTTTAGATATGTTGGTTTTCTTTTCAAGACACGGGATTTGAGGATACAGTTGGTTTGAGCTTCGTGTTAAGGTCTATTTCTGTTGTCTCCAACCTTCTCATGCTGTGAATTTGGTTTTGGCCTTGGTGTTCCTCCGCTCAAGGGTATTTTAAACTAATTGTCTATACGAAAATGATTCAGATGAGGTGTAGGGAGATGGTTTTCACTATTTCATTGATTTTGGAATAAGATGTTTTAGAGGGGATGGTTTTGGCCATTGGCTCTAGGCTCTTGTTCTTCTTCACGACACAACTGTCGTTTAGATTTTAGACAGAAGAAGCTGGATTTAATGTTTTTTTTTGTTGGGAGGAGCTTCTATCATGTAGTGCATGTTATTTTTTGGTATTGAGATTTTGGTTGGTTGGGGCTATTTGTTTTTCCTATGTCAATGATATCTTGAGGTTCCCCCTTGCCTCTTAAAGGGGGTCTATTTCAATAATAAAAACATTATTTTTCAGTCGTTAGAGCTGATAAATGACCCCATTTATTAGTTCTTTTTTAGAATTGATAAAAGGAACCCACTTTTAATAGTGCATTGATTATCCACAGTTTTAAACATTATTTATTGGTTTTTTAGCATTGTTAAAATCTTGTTTTTTAGTAGAGAAATTTAATAACTAAACAACACCCATGCTAAAAAAAATTCAGTTTTATGAACATTATGAAATAAATATAACGAATCTACTAGTTTTTTCAACATATGAGATAGAGAATGAGGGAATTTATCACAATTATAACAAAATATCATAAGACATTAATCAATTATTTAGAAGTATTTGACAAAAAATATCAAACTAATATAATATTATTGAATTGATGTAAAAGAACAATTATATGTGTGATAATTGTTAATAAGATTATCAGCAATAATGTTTTTTATTTCCAATTTTCCTTTCAGTATTTAAAATGGATTTCATTTATAATTATTTTAATAATTATAATAATATATTATGAATAGTATTTATAAATAATACAATTGAAATAACATTATAGATATAAAAAATAATCTGCAATAGTTAATTCAACCTCGTAAAAATAAGATTAATAAGTCAATTTTTTTAGAAAACAAATAATATTGGACAATATAATGATCATGGTACTTTTAATCCATTGTAATGAAATTAATAACAATTAAATTAAAAATTTTGAACTTATAGAACCATTAAACACATACCATTGACAGATACCATTGTATCGAACCAACTAATGTATTGTGGACCGAACAACATAATATAATCAACACAAGAAACAAAAAAAAAGTTCAATAATATGTTATAAAAATTAGATTATATAAAAATTATATAATTATTTATTTGGTTCTACTGAGAAATTACCATATTTAATTCAACTACTAAGGTGTTTAGAGGACATATGAAGTGATCTTGGACTTGATGTTTGGGGTTTTCTCTTTCATGACTATATTTTTTCATTTATTGCTTCATTATAGGATATCAAACTATATTTAGATTATATCTAAAATAATGAACATATATATTTTGTTTTACTACTTTCTTCTGGGATATTAAATGTCTACTTATCTATAATATGTACTTAATGACCACAATATTCATTTTTATTAATGGTCCACTCTTGTTCTTTCCTGTACTTGTGGTTATTGTCTCCATCATCACACTCTCCCTCCCTTTATTTATTTTTACTACATTATAATATGATTAATTTATATTATTTTTACATCATTATATCTTTTTTATGGATATTCAAAAATTCATGCTTTGCTTTGATTATTGTTTTTTCAAAATCTATGATCATTAAAAGTAAATATTCATTTTTATAATTTATCTTTCTCTATAACTAATTATTAAATTAACTTAATTTTCATTCATGATTTCATTATTGGCACATTTAATAAATACATAAATGAATGAAATCAATCATATAACCTTTTAAAATTTATTTTGGAAAATTATTTAGTACATTATTTTACAACAATATCACTTAACATTAGGAAAACTCTTTTAAAATTTACTCTTTTATATTCCTCTATGTTCTTATCAAGATTTTTTTTTCAATGTCATTAATTTCATTACATCTATTAATCATTACTCATTTCTTTAAATTACAATGTTTCTTAAAAAATATTTGAAACTATTTCCTTCTATAAAAAATATAATTTCATAATTTAAAATTTTCATAAAATGTAATAAATTTCATTTTTAAATAATTTTAATATTATTATTATGATAAAAAATATTTTTCATCTACATTTTTTCAATTTTAAAATAAAAACTTTTAATGTTAATAATTATATTTTCTCAATCATTATACTAATTTTTGAGTGTTAATATAGTTATGTAACTCCTTTAATCATTATCAAAATAATTTTTTATTTTAGGTATTATGGATATGATAACATTTCAATGATGATTGATCCATAATTTCTTTAAGAATGCATTTTCATTAATAAACTATAATTATAAATTTTACTCTATTTATTTTCAATTATTAATTCTATATATTTCCTTTATTTGATTGGAGGGTGTCCACCGAGATATCTAAAAATTCAATTGTTTGTGTGCATTATGGACTTAAACTTATACCATTTCTTCAATATAGTTAAAATACACTAAACTTCATTATATTTGTTGAAGGGATTTTACCTAGACTATAATATTAATTCTTTAGGTTCCCATTATATTTACATAAGTGAATAATAAAAAACCTTTTTGTTTTAGTATACATATTTTTCATTAAATTATTTTAATGTTTGATTGATTTTGATACACACCACAACAAAACTAAAATGTACATGATATTTTTTAGAAATAATTTTTTTTCAATTCCTGGTACACCTTAGTAAATTATTCTAATATAACATGAAACAATATTATAATAACTACAATAAAACTAATATAAAAATTAAATAAAAGATAAAAAACCTGAAATAATTATCTTCATGATTTACCATGAAATACATACCCCAAATATAAATAGGGAATAAAAAAAATTAAGAATACAATGGATATTTTGAGAGAGAATTAATGGATTAGGAAGAAAAGACTTTATGGAAGCATAAAAAGATGTCTCTAGGAGTGTAATATGATTTTTATATTTTTGGTCAATGGATATGTCATCATGGAGTATAAATGTATCCAATATGTATATTCAGTATTTTATTACCATATGTAAACAATGGGTTGGACATAAAATATTTGATAGATGACAAATCAATTTTCAAAATATCTATTATTTTAAATATATTTTTATATGTTATGAAATGAATTAATCATTTTAATAAATAGATTAACAACATTCAATGGATTCTGAATAAAATGAGTAAACAATGCTCTATGAAATAATAGAGGAATTTTAATGATTAAAAACATGATGATTTCTGGTTAAAGAAATATGTTTGATTTTAAAAAATTAAATTAATTATATATTATATTTATTTCTTTTCTTAGGTAAAATTTAATATATTTGGATTATAAAATTTAAATTAAATTTTTTGTTTATATATTAAATTAATTAAGAATGATTTATAAATTGGTTGTTAATTGTCTAGAAATACATTCGAAATCATTTAATATTTAGAGATGTAATTTTAAAATGCAATATATTTATATTATAATATAAAAGAAAAATTTATCATACTATAAAATTTTATATGATAAATGGACTATTTTTTCAAATGATAAAATAGAAATTAGTTTGGGGCGGGGATGTTTAGGAATTTTATGAAATAGATAATTTTCTTGTAACTAGTAAAACATTAATTTTTAATTATTAACTATAAAATTTATAAACTCATCCTTCTATAATTATAATATAAACATCATAAACAACTTTTGTAAACACAAAATGGATTTAATGAGAAAAATATTGCATTTAAAATTAATTTTTTTAATTTGTTAACCTATATTTTTTATTTTGAAACAGAAAATATTTTTATTCTAATGAAAAACTATTTTTGATTCTTCATATTTAATTAAGTTTTTCAAAAATTACACTCTATTTCAGAATTGTTTCAATTTAGAATAATACATTTTATTCATAGACTAATTAATGTCATGTTAGTAAATATTATTCACAATCGTTGTCATAAAAGAAAATAAATTAATACATTATTGGAAAATATTGCTTTCTTTTTCCAATATGGACACCACTCATTGAATAAGTTATTATAAGATAAAAAATTTATTCATATTCCAAATAATTGTTGTAATACCTCTTTAAAAACACTTTCTCACATCCTTATGAATCTTTTGTGACAAGAATCCCCTCCTTTGAAGGCATTAATCTCAATTGAAAGGTGGTGAATCAATGATCAAAGCATGGATTTACAAGCATCACTATCCTTTTTTTAATTCTGATTATTTGTCTTAAAAACAATTTAAAGGACTTATTATTTTGGTAAAATTATTACATTTATAAGGTATTTTACCTTTATTATCCATCAAAATGATGATATGTCACCAATTATATCCCACCAAGTACTTTTTCATTATAATTTACTTGGTCAAGAGAATGGTTTCATAATTATATGTTTTCATTGTATGCTAGAAATTACATTATTATAAAATAATTTAAAAATAATTTTAGTATAGATATATTATTTCATATTCATGCTTTTAAAATCTATTTTATACCATAAATAGGATGTATTACTATTTATCTTTCTCTAAACTATTTTCTTATTCCATTACAAAATTAATATTTTATTTTCAAAAACTACGACTTCTTATTTATGTTCTCCCTTTAACCATTTCACCAATCTACTTAATATATATATAGAACCCTAATATATTAGTTTATTTATTTGATATTTTTTAGTAAATTCAAATATTTTTTCTAATTTCCATAATTTTAAACACTTTTAGAAAGAATCACTTTCTATGGTGATTATATTATATTTTTGTGAATGATTATTATATTATAAACATATGTTTTATGTGGGTATTCATAAAAAAATCTTTATTGATTTAATTTAAATGTAGTATTAAATAAATTTAATGATTTTTATTTGATAATGGTAATAAATATGTTTATTAACTGCAAAAATAAATTCTTTTTAATCAAATAAAAACATACAAAAAATATATTTTAACCACTATTAATGTACCATTATAATAGACTCCATGAAATGACCATTGTAATCCAAAAATCTATAAAAAATATACTCTAAATCATTATGAACCTCCTTGATCTGAAGAACCCTTGATCAAGTTATAATTATTGGAATGGACAAACAGAACCATTCATAGAAAAAGATAATAATGAACTCCCTAATATCAAATGTAAAAATAAATTATTAAAATATTTATAATAAATAATTATAAATTAATTTTATCAGCTTAAATAAATATGAATAGGGATTATATAAATATGAATAATAAAAAAATTATATTGGGATTTAGACCATGTATAACCAAGAAGAATTATAAAGTGATAATTTATTTAAAATCTCATATTGAAATCATTATTGTTTGTGTCTACATTTATACTTGATGAAATTTCTGTTTGTTTCCTATGACACCCCAAAACATTATTCTCATTCATCTCTTTATTATTTATTTTTTTGAATTCATTCTCTAAACTTCTTTGATTTCTAAGGATTATTTCTATATCCTTCCTTCATTCTCCTTGTTAAATAATTTCCCTATAGGTTGTATTTATAATATCAGTATGATTTCTCTATATGGTTCAATTCTATCATTCCTGATGGTTCAGATATATTCTATGGTTGTTTTCATGGGTAAATGGCACTACTAGAAGTGGGTGGCATCTGTAGAGACATCTGGTGGCAGATGAATGTGGATCCTTCCCAATGTAGTCTCGATTATGATTCATTTAGTCTATTAATCATCTTACCCTCTTATCCTTGTTTCTCTTGTGGTTGTATCCCTGTTATTTATTGAATTTCATGTGGACAATGGTAGAATAATCGGACAACATTTTTAGTGTGGGGATGTGCGTCATAGGCTTAGGGTCATGTTTCTAGGTGGACGTTCTTTTACTCAGTTATGATTGTGATTGGACCTAAAAAATATGGCTTGGATGAATAAGATGAAATGTTGATAGTTTCAGTCTTTCAAATTGATAATGTGGAAATAGATCGGTCATGAGGATCACACTTGTGGTCAGCAGTAGTCCATGCACCACTTTCTATTCTACTGGTTGCGGCAATGCCATTTCAAGGAGGTGTAATGAGCCTTGGGTTGATGGTAAATAGTTGAATAAGAGATGGAGGGATTCATACATGGGCCTGAAGGTTGAATTTATTGGGCCTTATAGACTTTTGTCTTTTGGAAAATATTTACTAGAAATTGGGCCTTTGGACCTCCAAGTCATCACTTGTGGGGAGCATGCAACATGACTGGATTTAGATGAACGCATTGGAAAATAATGTAGGAATTTTATTAAAACTTTTACGTGGAAACCTAAATTTGAGGGATGTAAATATTTATGATCATCATCCAGCCTTCCAACTCATTACTGGATGGAAGCGGTTCTTTTCCATGTGACTTTCTCACTTTGTACCCATATGAAGATGTAGTACAAAAGTTTAGTGATTTGTGTGAAGGGATATAAATGAATAATATGATGGGAAGTTAAAAAGTGAGATGAGTGTTCTAGTACCCATAATCTATCCTACCTCTAACACTATGGATAGAGGGGTTCCCTTCCCCATTTCATCAGTTCAACATGATACTTTTTCTTTTGGTAGGGGAATTTTTTTCCAAAAATGAAATCATGTTGTGTTGACTACTGGTAGGGGTTGACAAATTAATTTTATGGTGTCAATAAGTTTTATAGATAACTCAATTAGGCAATTTGGTCTATGTTTTTCCTTTATGCTTTTGTGAATTCGAACCAGGTCACAATCAGTATTCAGGCCTTTGGGTAATGTAAGGGTTTTCTCTCGACACTAATTAAAGGAGTATTTACTATTTTCTTACTAAAGTGATATGAAACCCATACAATTTTAAAAAAATACACATTAATTCTACTTATTACTTATTTTTTATATAATATAATTAAATTATCCAAATTATTTCATATGAGGGATTAGGTAATTCCCTAATATTTTACAATATATATTTTCTATTAAATAAATATATTATTATCAACAAATTTTTTCACATGAAACACCGAACTAAAATGAAACTATTATATATTAAAATAAAATTATTAAAATGAACCATTAAAATATATCCTTTAAATTTTCTGGTTTAAATTCAAGTAACCATATTACAAAATTTACAAATAAAAAAGAAAGAAATGGAATAAGGTTTTAGAAGTCACCATTTTTAACCTCATTTCTCAGATAATGAGAAGATGGTGTATGAAAACCCATATTTTAATAAAACATAAATAATTATTTATTACATAATTATATACATAATACTATTCTAGATGATTTTGAGGCCTAGTTGCCATTGGAATTACGTACAAGACATAATATCTTGATTCATCGGTAATAAAAAATATTTAAAATAACTTCAACATTCCCTTTAAATTACCCTTATATTATAATATTTTATTTCATTACTAGGGTATGTACATAATAAAGATGTGGTCTATAAATCACAATAAAGGTTTTATTAAATCTATGCATAAGCTAAAATAATACAATTGGGCTAAGAAACATATTGAGGTAACATGAGAGTGGTGAGAATCTTAAAACCAAACATCGAACCATGATATATTATGATAAAAAAGGAAAAATTGGAGAATAAAAACAATATAAACCATGTAATCATAAACACAAGTCATCATTTATAACCTAGACATCATAACATAGTGTTCTTTGGGATACCACTTGCGCACCATACGTGGTATCTCATGAGATACAAATATTACCCAATTATGACACTTGAGCCTCAATTATAGAAGGTGAACATTATATATTAATAAAAATATAATAAAATTAATATCTTAATATTTATTGGATCAAAAATCCTAATTTTATTGGATGAAATTCAATTTTAGATATACTTGTCCAAAATAAGCCTTTATGATTTTTTGAATTTTTTCATTGAAACTACCTTTTATTAAAAATTGAAAATGTAGTTTTTAACAACCAATCCTATTATTTATAATAATTTTTAATATTATATACATATAAAAAATTTATTGACTATAAATTATATAGGAATAAATATAATATGGTTTGAGGTTAAAAACATGTATTTTTTTACAATTCTTTTTAAAAAAACTAATTATGTTTAAAAAGGTATAATGTTTATACATTTTAATTAATTAAAATAATATTTAATGGTGAATTATTTAAATTAATTTTATATATAATAAATTTAATTTTAATAATTTTAGTTAATCTAATTATTTTTACTAGTCATTTAGTTAATATAAGGTCATCATATACTTTTAAAAATACATTACTTGAATAACAAGTTTTCGACATGATTTGTAGGTTTTTTTAAAAATAAATTCTCCCAATTCATTAAATTATATTTAATAAAATTTATTCATTATTTTGAATTAGAATAATTAATATTATATAATATGGATAACTAGTTTTTCCATAATGACTAGTAAAAATTGTAAAAGTTAATTTACACGGTTGAGGTTAAAACATAGCATTGAACCTTTTTGAGCATTTGTTAAAATTAATTTTTCACACACACATGATTTTAATATGATATATTTTATTTGATATTTATAATAATTGGGTTGAAATTTTCTAAAATTGGTTATATTATTTTAATCTTAAAATATTAATTACTTAGGTTAAAAGCTTAAAGTCAGGCAAAAAAACAAAAATGAATAAAGTACGTAAACATAGAGTGTAAGGGAATAAAATATTTAAAAATTGTTTTGATTTTGTGGTGGTGTAATGGATTGAACTTATAATCCATAAAATTATTTGTTTATCAATTTTGGAGGCACTTTGGGGTGTTATTGACTTCCCATTATTCAACAGTTTTGGGTATATACAAAAATGACACTCCTCTAAAATTATAATATGGAACTCACTCCCCTCAATTATTCACACCAATGAGTCCATTTGGATTCAGAAAACCCTATCAAAATATATCATTTATATCTGTATCCACATGAAACAGTTGATGTTCTTCCCACACTACCAACCCTAGTGTCTATAAGAATATATCCAAAGGAGGTTTCTCAAAGGGTATGCAATCTTCTTAACAAAACACTTTCATTTTTTTTGTTATTTTAAAAGATTCAATTATATATTGACACTTGAAATATAATAACACAATTATATACCATATAATTATATGTTATTATATTAATTAAATAGTATTTATCCATCTCTATCTGCATCAAATGGGAAGCAAAGTCTTCACTTGTTTGTATGGAGAATTACCACCTCATTAACCAATGTATTTTTTTCCATCACCGAATCACATGGATAGTAATAATTATAGGAATATTGAAAATATATTATATATATGAAATGATATTAATTATTTAATATTAATATATCTTCCAATTCATTACATTTTCACCCATCAAGTGAATGATATCGTCACTCGTGTGTATGTATGACCTATACAATCCACAAAGCAATGCGATTCAATTTCAATGTCCAAAATTCATTAATGATTATAAAAATGTATATAATAATTACATATGATATTTATAACATTAATATAATTATTAATATTATGGATTTATATCCCATGTACAATTAATGGAAAATTTATTACAAAAAAGCATGATAAAACAAAGAAATTAACACATAAAACAATGAAAACAATGAAATATTAATAACAAATGATTTTTAAAATCATAAAAAAGATAATATATGATAATATAAAAATATATATGGTTATGGTATAAATTTAAAACATTATTAAATCCATTTTAAAATAGTTTAAAGGGCTTTTAACGAATGGTAAGTTTAAGGTAAGGTATTTCTTCTCAATTTCCATTATATTGAGACATATTTAATATTCAACTGTTCAATTTTATGTATTTCATATAATACTTATCTTCTTTATTTTATATTAATAAAATTTTATTTATTATGTTTAAATTTTTAATTCATCTTTACTCTTTCAAGGTATTTTAATTCGAATTTTACCAAAGTGGTAAGAATCTATTTTACAATCTAAACATCTAATGAGATTACATTTAATATCATTGAAGGAATCTTATCATTTATCCTTTATAAGATCAAATAAATTTCTTATCCATTAGATATTTAAAGAGTTTATATATATTCATACAATATTTCATATTTTTTTACTTGAATCAAGGAATTATTTTTTTAAATTAATCTTCTTTTATTTCTCTTTAAGATGAATATATTTTTGTTCAATATCTGTGTTTTTGAAAATTGTTTTACATAAAACCTTTTAATAATGTAGTTGATAAATTAAGGATATTTTACAATATCATTTAATCTTAAATATAATTTTATGGGATTATTTAAATATTTTTAAGAAGGAATTTTTTGATAATTTTTCAAAATGACTGTTTTTTAACGTATACGATGATAAAGAACTTCATCACCGATATAAATATTTTAGGAAACGTAGCTTCTTCTACACATTCATAATGGTTTTATAGTAAAAACTATTTTATGAAAGGTTATTTTAATACTTCTCTTCCATTCCATTTATTCTTACAAGGGAAAATATTTTATTGAAAAAACATATATTCCTTATGAATGGGTGGTTACCACTCATTTGTTGATTAATTTTTTGATTGTTAATACTCTCTTGGTAAAATAACATTACTTTGATTATTTTTCATTAAAAATTAAATTTTAACTAAATTTCCATGTTATTTTAATCATCTATATGATTATATTCTAAAATTTAATCCATTTTTACATACGGTGATAACTTTGAAAGTAATTCAAATAATTATTTAAATGTTGATAAATCTATATTCTTTAATCAATATAGATATTTTTCAATCAGGCATATAGTACATTGATTAAATATATCATTATATATATCATTAATTCATTGGAAATGCAGTGATTATTGGGTCTTGGAATAATATATCCCCTCGATGCATCAGTTTGTCTCTTGTCACAAATCAGTTGGCCAAATTAAATGGGTTTTTACCTATATTTTTAAACTATCTTAGAAAAAGGTCTTAATGGTATAGGTATTATGATGTATGAGATAACTACATCCAATATTAATCATTTCCTTTATGGTAAATTTATTTATTATTATCCATGATATTATTGTCATGTTATTGTCAATTGATGCATTTAGTGCTCATGTTATTAGTTAAATGGAATATGTCTTCCATTATTTAACATTACATATTCATTATACCTTATCTAATCCTGATAGTAACTTTATTTATTAAATGGAATCTGTTATTAGTTATTTATCCTTCCATATTTATTATTTATTATTGATTAATGATATATTCTATTGTATTTAACCATTACTAAGCATTTGAGCTCGCCATTATTTTGTTTCCTTTCACAAGGATATGGAGATAAAAACATAAAATTAGATTCAATGATATGGAGTATTTGCATTTTTTATTTTTGTTATTCTATTACCAATGTAAAAATTGTATCATCTATGTATATGGTCTTCTAATACTACAAAACAAATCACTCATTCGGGTTTTTATCCCATATATCTATGATAAAGTAATAAAGTAGACACTAGTTCCAGGTTGTTGGATTCAGGGTTGTAACAGTTGATATAAAATGATTTTTAGTAGAATAATTGTGAGCTATAACATAGAAAACATAAATTAGAGAATATAACACTATGTCATACTTTACTTATAGGTATATAAGAATATCATAATTTTTTGTAAGTTAATGATTCTATAGTTTTTCTTGTAATTTCTACATTTTATGGATACTATAATTGGATGTGGTTCAATAGAAGTTGTGTCTAGGGGTAATAAATATGAAATGGTTACAATAGTATTTGAATCAGGCATCCCATGATGCACAATAACATGCCTTACAGCAGAGACAGATTGACACTCCTAATGGTATATTTTTTGGATAATTCATATTTTTTTCAAAACATAATTAGGATTTGAAAATAATGATATCCCAAAAGAATCCAAGTTTATGATTTAAAGATTAGCAATGCATATATTTTCAATTTATATTAATTGTCACACCAAATTTATAATTATAAATTATGATTTAAAATTCATTATGTTATGATGTAATTTAGTATATAAATGTGTTTAGAAATTGATCTATGTAGAAATAATGGTATCAAAACTCATGGTAAATATAGAAATTTTCATATTGATAAATCCAATATCATTATTATTTGAGCAATTGGATCTTTCTCAATTTGATTCTCTTATGTTTGATCACTTCATGTGATCTAATACACAATCGTTTATTGGCAATAAAGAATGTATTAAGTCACTTGAAAGGATATTTGTGGCCCTAGGATGTGATCAATAATGAAAAGTTTATACATGAATTATACTATTTGAAAGGAGAATTTTATCAATGGTGGTCATTGATCCATAATTATGAGGATGAATAAGAAATAGAATAAATGAAATTGATATATTTTGAAGATAAATTCTTTAAAAAATACCCCCCTCGTGAGAAATAGACTAAAATAATAGAAACTTTTCTTAGATTAAAGAAAATATATTAAGAATGTAGTTTATATTATGAGGATACTTTTATAATATTTGACAGTTCTGTTATGGATTACATATTAAATAAGTATAAAAATATTTACCCTTTCATTAAAGGAATTAAGAAAAATCTCTAAAGGGAACTGTTCTTTCAAACATTTTCATCATACGATGAATAGTTTTATAAGACATAAAATCATATAAGGAATAACCTAGACCCAATATATTCCAGGGGAATCATTATAATAATAGTAAATTTGAACATCCAATAAAAGGGTTAGTGTTAGAGAAGAACAAGATGAAGAATCAATTTTCATCTTTTAATGATTACAGAATGAAATATCTCACAAAATTATTGAATAGAATTGGTGTTTGTTACAAGTGCAGTGAAAAAGGTCATTTAGATCATGAACATAATTGAAATAAATATAACTCTACTAAATATTTATTAAACTAAAATAAAATGGGTAATTATTCAATCTAGTTTCCCAAACATCAAGGGAATCTTCCATAAAAGATATCAATAGGAGAAGTCCAAGCTAATATGATCTATATATCTAAGGTGTAAGAACCCAATTCTATGATGGAAGATAATTTAATCATAGCATCAAATTTATCTAATGATTATTTGATTTCGAATATTCACAACTATTACTAACTACTATTTTTTCCAAAAAAAAGATATACTTCCCTATAACCATAAGAATGCATTTGTTAGTAATAAATTCTAGTGGAAGTCTCAATTTAACAAGGATGTGTCATGAATTCCCCATAATTACATATAAATGTGTTCAATTTAGAGACATTGTTATCATAATTATGGTTATCCTTTATATATACATTTGTATTGATTGGATTTCAAAATATGATGTGAATAATTTATTGCGTGGAGAGTGAGATTATGATTCGTGAGGAAGATGTGGAATTATGTATCATTACAGTCTAATCTTTAGAATATAAGTTTTTCAAGATCCACCACAATGGATATTATGAATGTGATTCTTTGGTAATAATAGAAAATAAATTATATAGATAGAGAAGGTAATATTCATATTTAGGATGTAACTACTATACATGAATATAGTGATGTATTTCTATAGGAATTATCTAGAAATCCCCTAAGGTGTGAGGTTTGATTTTCCATTAATTTAATCCCTAATGCAAGACCAATATGAAATAATCCTTATAGAATGGAAACTATCAAATTAGTGGAGTTGAAGAAACAATGTGATTATTTTTTAATAAGGTATTTATTCACCCTAGTTTCTGACCATGGGAAGCCCCCAGTCACTTTTTTAAGAAAAATAAGGATCCATGAGTCCATTAATTTATTATAAGAAAATTATTCCCATTACGATAAATAATAGGTTTCATCTACCTCACATTGATGACTTGTTCAATCAAATTAATAGATATTAATATTTTTCAAATGATTTACCTTCATTCTAGTTATCATCAATTGCAAATAAATATAATAGATATTTCAAAGATAACATTTTGAATGAGGAATGGGCATTATGAGTTTAGAGTATAGGCATTTGGATTTACTAATTCATTATTAGTTTTTATTGATCTAATGAACATGTCTATAGGGAATTATGTGATTGTTTTTATGTTATTAATTATTGATATCATGGTTTATTCTGAGATCTATAAATAATTTTTGAATAAAATTTGGGACACACTGAAAAAATTTAGTGGAAAAGCGTTATATAGGTAATTTAGAAATTGTAAATTTGGGCTTCAATAAATTTCTTTTCATGGCCATATTATCTCTATGGATGGAATCACAATTGATCTTATAATGATAATTTAAGTTAGATAATGGAATACACCAATGAACATAAAATAGGGATGTTGTTTCCTTAATTTTATAGGTTATAATCTATGATTCATCCATAATGTTTCTACATTGGATAACTCATTAACCATGATTACCTATAAATGGGTTATGTTTATATAGAAAAATTAATGTGTATAATTTTTTGATGAATTGAAGATGAAATTGGTCAATACAATGATTTTTACACTACAAGTAGGAAATGATGGTTTTTCCATATATAGTGATGAATTTAATAAAATAATGGGTCGGTTCCTTATGAAAAATGATAATGTTATTGCATATGCATAACGGTAGATGAAGTATCATAAATATAACTATCCAACCCATGATCTTGAGTTAGAAACTAGAATCATTATATTAATTATATGGAGACATTACCTCTATCGTGAAAATTGAGAGATATACAAAAACTATAAGAGATTGAAATAAATCATTTCACAAAAAGATATCAACATGGGGAAAATGTGATGGATTTAGATATTTAAAGATTATGATTGTTCATTTCAATACCACAAAGGGATTGAAAATATGATAGCTTATGCATTAAGCAGGAAGGATCATGGTGTTATAATCCAAATTAGGAATTAGAGGGATACTATTTTAAAAGATCTATTAAATATAGATATGGGGATTTTTAAGTAAGGGGACACATAACTCCCTTTAAAAATTATTTCGAAACAATATTTATCAAAAATTATTAATCATTCTCAATATAATGAGGATAATTTTAGGAATAAAATTAAAGATTTGAATTATGGGAAGTCGGTGGACATTATTTTTTAACATGATGTTATAAAATTTGGAAATAGATCATGTGTTCCATCTATAACTGGGCCAAAAAAGGAATTATTGGATGATAGTCATAGTTCCAATTTAACTGTACACCCTGGTAACACCATGATGTATATGGTTTTGAGGGAATATTTTTTGTTGAAAGAAATAAAGAATGAAATTTTTCATTATGTGTTTATATGTTTGGTTTTCTAGTATGTGAAGGCTAGGATACAACATCCTTGATGGTTCATGAAACTTCTTCATGTTCCTTTCTGGAGTGAGGATTCTGGAGACCACTAGTTGGCAGTTTCTATTGATCGTATTAGAGACTACCAAATAGATGTTTCTCTACTTTTACCACTCTATGTTCGAATTTTCTTACTATTCTCACTCGTTCACCTCAATTATTCCATAACCTCACTCCTTAACTTCCACACATCTCCTTTCTCTGTCTCATCATCGTCGATCTATCCCACCCTAGTCAAGCCCCATCATTGAGATATCCTTCCCCTATAAACCCACATTTTCATGTCCCTTATAGAGCCCCCTTTCACACCATATTGAGCCCCCTTAATTAATCCCCATGTCAATCCCCCTGTCTCCTTTTTAGATCCCCATGTCCCACCTTGTTGATCCCCAATTGTCAAGCCCCTGCGGTCTATCCCCCCTCCATGTTAGTGGTTCCTTGCCTTAATATTTTAGAATTTAAAACATTGAAAATGTGTGTAGACTTTGTTTTCTCCTATATGTGATTATGAGAAGAATATTTTACCCCTAATAATTTATAATGTTGAATTTATTACTATGAGGTAGGAATATTTGTTTATAATCTAGTTGTTGATTAATATTAACATCGATTTACAATTTTGATTATATTAATTAAATATATATTTTCTTTTCATTCAATCCCTAATGATTATCAGTCATCTTTTAAATGATAGGTCTACTACATAAAGTTATTGATTGAGATAAATGTTTCTTGTTCTAATCTTATCAAATAAATCTCATCATTTGTAACTTCGTTTTCTACTCCCCCCCCTTTAATTAAATAATTGGAAGGTTAGGAATGAATGTTGAAAATGGGTGATCAGGTGATAGAAAAGAAATTGAATTATAATGCAGTCAAGCCCCTAAAATGGGGTAACCAATGTAGTGAAGTTTCATTTACTATTGGATTCCATGTCTCACCCTATGACACTCATAAAATTTATGTAATTTCTATTTTTTCTAATATTCCTATGGGTATCCATTTTTATTTTTTTCCAATTTTATGTTAAATTTTTATACTTGATATTTTTAGTTTTTGATGAGGATCCAACCCATGTATTCTGAGGTGTAATGAATCTTATTCTCTACTCTATTATTTGAAGGAAATAATGGAATGGTGATTTAATCATTAGTTTAGGTTTGGATGCCTATCCAATTATTGGAAAACATTCTCTTTTTGTCATTATTTTGAAAAAACCATTTTATGGTTTTTTTAAATATTATAGAATTGGTATTTATTTAAAATTAATCAAACCTAAAAATTTTCATTTCATGTTATTGGTATCTAATATGATTTCTTTTTGGGAGTTTAAAATGTATTCTTTTCACTCTTGTACAACCATCATATGTATTTTTTTTATGTTTCCCCTCATTGTTGTTTGAATCAATTATTTATATAATTTATGTGTGTGTACATGCATTCACACATTTTCATCGTCATTTCATGACACATATTTCTTTATAATCTATTTGGGTAAATTATTTGATCAATATAATTTATATGCTTTGCATTTTGATATTAGAAGAGGTTATTACAATTTTTGATATAATGTTCATTATTGTTATTAATTTTGTTTTCATATATGATTTATACAAGATTTGATAACTTCCCCAACTAGTTTGGTATCTATAATTATTTTTCTCATCTACTTTAAAATTTTCTTCAGACTATGAATTCATTGGTTGGTAATTTTTACCGATATGAGTTTATTTTTAATTTAAATAAGTTATTTCAATTATTTAAATTATATTAAATATATATATGGATTAGAGCTAAATTGATATGATATATCATTTTTATGATAAATATTAGTAGGGGATTAAGCGATTTATAGATTACACTTGCAGATTTCAAAATGATTTGATTTTTTTCCATGTAGAAAATGTGTAAATAGATATCTCTTTAATGAAGAAAGTGTTATATAACATCAATTTCTGACTAGTTTTTTAAAAAACTGTAATATATAGACACATCATAGAGTAGAGTCTATTTACTATCACCATTAAGAAAGTATTCATATGGATCTTTATTAGAGAATAGTTGATATGATAAACATAATGCTCGATCATATGAAGCATCAATGTGAACCTGAAGATATTAATGTCATAAATGATGACATTGGGGGGGGGGTAATCCCCATTATTCTATAGATGTATAAGCATTGAAATTATTTTAAATTCCTGATGATACATGTACTATGTTATATAATGGAGCACTAAATTTGATAAATATTTGTTCATAATTATATTTTTAAATGAGAAGTCCTTGAATCAATGGATAGAAACCTCATTCAACATGTTGTATGTACTGCTAAATAAGTTACTCCTTTATATATTAAAGATTATTATGTTTTTCTTGGATGCTCGCAAGTTGACAGAAAAACTTGATTTTACATACGATACTATTGAAAGATGCCACAATAAATATATGTTGTTCTAAAATGAGAATATGAAGTTAAATAAATGAACCTTTTTCTATTCATCTATTTGTAAGGACAAAGATATTAATCAAGGTAGTAAGAGTCGTCCCAATAGGGACTTGAATCAAGAGAAAAAAGTTACTGCTATGTATATGTATTATTTCCCACTAAAATTAAGACTGAATATTCTTCATGATAGTTAAAATTTAAAAACTTATGAATTGTAATTCATAGAGAAAAATAGTTTGATAAATTAACACTCATGTATGTTTTTTTGGTATTGAAATATTTTTTTCAAAGACACCCAAAAATATCTTGAGATGGTTTTAATGGTCAACTAGGTTGGTTATAAAATGTTTTTAATGCATATATGTCCATGGTTGATGTGACACATATCACATAGCTAGTGGTGTTGGTTTCATACAACCCTCCCACCTGGGTATGTATGAAGAAAATAATTTTGTTTCATTCAAACATAATTGATGGACTGAGGGGAACTGCAGATAAAGTAGATGTTTATATGAAACCTTTGATTGATGGGATACAAGAATTTTTGGCAGATGGTGTCATTAAATTTGACTCATAAAATAATGAAGTGTTTAGAATCTAATATAATTTGTTATGTACAACTATGGACTTCTCATTATATGCTAGCTTATATGGTTTTAGTAAAAAAGTAGAATTTGAAAACACTCGTTTTAAGAAATTTAATAAAACGATATAAATTAGGAACTATAGAAAGTGTGAATATCTTGGTCACATATGCTTTCTCCCTATATTGAATAGTTCCAAAAAATATATCATGTCATTTTATGGGAATAAAGATCATGACCTATCAACATAAATAATTTCAAGCATTCAGATTCTTTAACAACTTGATCATGAAAACATCCTCATAATGTATGATTTTTTCGATTTATGGATTCATGTATTTCATTCTATTCATGCTAAAAATAGAAAAAAATCATAATAAGAGGAAGTGGTGTATTTTTTTCAAATTTACTTAATAGAAAGATAATATTGTATTCAATATGTTGGATGTGATTCCCATTGAAAAAATGGGTGGGATAATATATTGTAAACCATCTTAAGCGTCAAGGGGAAATTAAAGAACAGTGACAAGACTCAATGTGTTTTATAATAAATGGGATTGAGAAAACCTGTAAATTTAAAACTAGGTGATGGTAATTTGGCATAAATTCCAGTTTCATGGTACACAATGAGTAAAAAAGAGAAACAAATATTTTTATCAATTTTGAAGACTATCAAGGTTCTTGATGTTTATTTCTATAATATTTCTAAGAGTGTTTATATGATTGGAATGACATTGTAGGATCTGAATGTCATGCTAATCATATTCTACATAAATATTTAATCCCAATTTCAATTCTTGAATTCTTACCATAAATTTTTATTGAGCAATTGATTAAAGTTTCCTATTTTTTCAAACTAGTTTTTTTAATGAATCATCACATGAGAGGTTTAAAAAAGTGGAAGGATAAGATTGATCTTGCACTATGTATCATATAGAAACTATTTTTTTAACATATTTTTGATGTCCTGGTCCACTTGATTGTAAATTTAAATAGTGAATCCATTATTGGTAGTTCTGTTTCATTCAGGTGTATGTATCCAATAGAGTGATACTTAAATTAATTGAAATGGTATGTGCACAACAAAGCTTATCCATAAGATTTAATTTCTAATGGATATTTGATGGATGACTGGACTAATTTTTTTGCATCATCTGTTGATTAGGTTGAAATAATTTTTGATAAACCCTCTCGTATTAATGAGGGTCTAATTAGAGAAGGGATAACCATTGGTATTCACAGTGATGGCTGGGTTCTAGTTCATCGATATGTGTTGTTAAAAAATCCATCGGTTATGCCATTGATACAGTAAGTTGTAATATTAATATATTAAACCTTTTTTTTCTATATTTAATTTAGTAATTAACTTTTATTATATTGGAATTTAGAATGCATATCCTTGAGTTGAAATGGTAATGGCCTAGTGTAACTAACCATTAAATGCAAAAGTCATTCCAAAACATTTCATGAGTGGTTCAAGACTCATGTATATATAAATAATTTAGTTAATATTTTTATAATGAAATTGAGTTATATTTTCAAAATAATTTATCCATTGAATTATGTAAAATTTTTCAAATTCACAAGATGCATGATTCATGTGCTCATACTATGACTGAAGAACTCAACCAACTAACTGATAGTCTATTTATTATAGCTCACCACTACAAGTCTTTGGATGATAACGTATTCTGATTTTGTATTAATGATGTTGATGTTAAAAAGACAATATATAAGAGTGGGGTCAGTTGTACATATATTGATGTTAGTTATTATTATAGATTATTGATGGATATTATTATTGTTATTTATGGTTATGAATTAAAGTGTATATTTTTATGATGTGATTAGGTTGATCTGGTTTATGGAATCAAAGTTGACCATTTCCAATTTACATCAGTAAAATTTAAGATTATTAAATTAAGAGATTACTGAGTATTAAATGTTTCCTTCATACTGACATAACAGGAAGAAAAAGATTACTTTTTTGGTATTGACTCTAATAAGAATATTGGGGTGAATATGTCTGGTAAATGGATTTTTCTGGTTGACCGAGAGGAACCATATGTCTTCACCTTTCCTAATCAAAAACATGACCAAATAACTTTATCTATAAATGAATAAGATATATAATATTCCTAAGATACAACTGAGGGAGATATGATATACCTGAATGATTAGTAAATGAATGTAGTTTTTTAAATTAATGTTTGTAAAAATATTTATAAATTTTATGTATAAAAATTTCATGATTTAACTACATATTTTTTAATTAATGTAGTTATGTCACATGGTGATCATATTCGTTCCCTTGATGTTGTCATCATGTATGTTAAGAAATTTTAAAAATAAGTTATTGTAATTTTATGTAAGTATATTCCCCAAACTGTTTCTAATTTGTAATTAATTTTTTTATTGAAAAATTCATTCTTAATTAATGTTTTTATGGATCTGGTGAGGCTTTCAATAGATGTGGTTATCCTGGTATTGGGGATTGATCATGGACCTCTATAGACTAATTGGATGTGTTATTTGATGACACCTTTCATCCAGCTGGAGAAGGTGTGTGTATTGATTCATCAGTTAGGGCTTATGATATGAGACCCACACATATTCCCTTTGACAACTCGTGATTAGACATCATTCTCCTATCATACTATTGATAGATGATATAGATAAGTTTAGATAAAATAAATTATTAATTTTTCATGGAATTTTTATTATTATTATCTGAACTACTAACTTTTTTTAATATAATAATTTGAGATATGTCCAGATGTGTTTCTGGAAGTATGTGTCCCAAATTTTTTAAAAATATAGATGGATTACAAGGAAATGGTGAAGATAGATAACTGGATAAAATTTTTGGATTTTACATACATTATAAACCGAGACCCTCCTAGCATTCTTCCCATGAAGTGGTAGGATTTGTTTTTGTTTTTGTCAAGTGAGGCAGTGATGGTAAAATTTATTTATTTTAATCTATTAATTTTTATAATTATTAATATGTATATTAGATACATATGTTG
Organism: Viscum album; assembly: GCA_963277665.1. Taxonomy (NCBI): domain Eukaryota; kingdom Viridiplantae; phylum Streptophyta; class Magnoliopsida; order Santalales; family Viscaceae; genus Viscum; species Viscum album. Next base: position 2,108,146,247 of record OY728119.1, on the reverse strand, counting down.
ATTAAAAACTATTTCTTCTCTTTATTCATGTAATTTTGTTTGGTAGAGAATGCCTTCCAGACTTGGTATTTGACATGTGTCATAGCTCAGAGATGATGTATATTTATAATTAGTTGGTCATTTATATATTAGAAATATTATAGCATAATGTGAATATAAATATGTATTTAGTGGGTTCATTTATTATAGGTACACTGGTGAGGTGAGCTGGCTGATCAGATGGTGATATGGGTGCAGACTCTTTGGGCGGGTGATGATGATATTCTCATCATTATAGTGTGAAAATTATTTAGTGAATTTTTTTTATTTAATTGAAATTATTCATATTTTTTCATTAATTAAATATGTATTTTCTAAAGAATCAAATTTAAGCTGTGTTAGTAGTTCTTCCAAAGGAGCGATGTCGTAGTACTATTCAAAGAGATGACATATTTCAGCATGTCTTGGGTCGTAAAGGTCATCATTATTCTTTGAATTATAGAACATTCTCCCCATGATGTTTAATTTTTAGAGTAGAGGAAATGGGTTCAAGAAAATATATAGGGCTTCTCACATAGAGTAAGATAGACATTTCCATGAAAGATATAAAGCATAGTATAGATGAGTAGTTTTAGTAGTTACATGCATATTATGAGGAGAGATTACCACATGTGTCAACATGTATTGGTGAAGTGATGACGTATCTCGTATCTTCTTTTTGATGGTACAAAAGTGGTTATACTTGTTGAAAATAAAATAAATCATACTCCTCTCACCTTTTTTATAATCATAAGATACATAATATTTATATATGTATCAGGCTCCTCATATAGATGGGTGACATCTTCTTTAGTTAATTGGGGATCCAAATGAGGATGAAACTCTTGTATGAGGTAATTTACATTATAATTTTAATATTTAATGTTTCATTTCAGATGAATAATTTAATTTTTTTTATTTCCTAAAATATCCCACATAAATCTATCCAATTAGACTTTAGTGACCAATGCGATCAACTTACTTTGTATTAGAATTACTACTCTAGAAACATCTAAAAAACATATTTATGAATTTATGTTAAATCATCTCATCATTAGGAATGGAATAGTGCATGATTCTCCACACTAAAAAACTAATCTTGGATAGAATCACATTATTTCATTTAGATTTTGAATTAGGATCCAAGATCTGAGAATTATAAAATCCTTGTTCATGAATCAAACTCCTTTCATATGGATTTTCTTTCCTTGATTAAGGAATGATATTTATAAGCTTTCATTTATCTTATAAAATTATTATACTTGATATGTTATGGATTCATATATGTTTCCCAGGGAACCTGAACTATTAATATGTTAGACCCTTCATACAAATGGATTGATTTTTTATTTTCCATTGATTATTAAACCCCTTCACATAGATTCACGGTTTTACAATATTTTCATATTTTACACCTACATAATTATCCCATGAGTCAATTCCTTGAAACTTCGACCTATATTAATCCATCAATAATAGAATAGGTTATAAAAGAGGAACGAATATCCAATACCATGGGATGCGAATTATAAAATATCACTTTAGGATACATTGGTTATATTTTGATTCAAAAATGGAAGGTAATATATTTTGTTAGCCCATTTAATTTTGATGAAATAATGTTGATGAATTTTTTCATTAAATACAATTGAATTATCATTGATAGTTGGTATGGGAAATAAATATATGTGTAATTTTGAGAAATAGGTGAGAGTATAAGGCTAGAAATTATCTAATGAAGTTGGATATTAATATAAAATTGAAGTTTGAACAAACGAGAAACTAGTAAAAAATTATGGAAAATATAAATATAGGAGTAAAAATATTAAATGGATTATTATTGGAATTAAAAAAATGAGTCTAGGTGTTTTTATATAATTCTAAGAGGATTACTCAGCACTTCTGAATTTGTTTATTGATGAGAAATTTCCACCTTGTAGGTTCTGGGATGATTTAGGAAAATTGGACTATTCTTTTATCCTATGTTTCTATGGATATGCTAGGGATGGTATTTTCTTAAATATAGATGAGAAGTGTTTATTTTAATTCCCATTTTTATTTTTTATACCTATAGAGATTATCTATTTTTGTAGTATGTTATGTTAAAACTTAAATTGTAATGTGAGGATACAGAACTCCTTTAGAAGTAGTAGTTGGATAATTTTTTCTAGGGAGCATGTTGCACATTTAAATTATTTAGAATGTGAGATGCAATGTTAGAGGAAGGATGAGATGGGGTAGTCTTTTGGGGTTTGTTCAGTATGATTTAGTTTCACATTATAAGGCTATGACAGAGCTGGTATTTAATTGGAATGGTTTAAAGGTAGTACTTGAATATGCCTTCTTTGAAATGTTAGTTTGAAAAGTTATGTAGCTATAGGTTTAAGTTCCATTAGTAAATATTTTTGCATAAGGTATACATTATGGTTGCTACGATGTATTTTATGTTGAAATTGACTTGATAAGTGAGATAAATATGTTTCTATAACACAAAATAAATAAATAAATTTGTAACTATAATATAGGTTGGAATATGGGTATGTATTTATTATGGGTTCTAGGAAGATAATTAAATGAATGAATTGACTCCTTAACTTTTTGACGAGTGACATTAGTAAAATAATCAGGAAAAATATGTGTGGTGTTTTTATATAATTTAAAGAATTGAGATGAAATTGTTGGATATAAATTATGTAATAATTAAATGGAATTAAAATAAAAGATTATGGAATATGAAAATTAAAATCTAAACCTATGTAAAATATTGGGTATGCTTGTAAAACAATAAGTTTCACTGATGAATGAAATTAAAATATATGTTTATAACTGAAAAAATATAAATGATAATAGATAAGTCATTGATTATAAATAAATGGATGTGAGAAGTACTTTTCCTATTGGTAATAGCATATCTACGATGATGCTATTTATAAATTCTTATCAGATACTTGGCTATATTTTTTGATGAATGATGAATATAGACCATGTATGATAATATTGATTGTATTGTGTGTCTGGATATGTAAATACGATGTGTTGTCTATACATTTATTATATTTGAGAAAGAGATATAATGGATCGAATATATGTTTTTGATGTAAATACATTGTGATAGGACCGAAAACTCACTTATAGTGTCATATTATTATTCTTGATGTTTATGAGCATAGGAAACTTCAATTAGATGTGAAACCAACACGGTATAACTAAATATTACATTTTAAAAGATTTGGTGCCCTTTAAAAAGATGAGTTTAGGGGTTAAGACCATATGAAGGCACTATGAATGCCCTAAAATTAGATGAAAACAACTATGTAGTGAATTTTTAAATGGTAAAGTATATAGCACATTAATATGAGGTTGCATTTGACTGAGATGACAGAAAATGAACTTTTATGTCATAAAACACCAAAACATCCATTTAAAAGTTAAATTCATAGGGAACATCCTATAAATGACCTATACTTATAGGAAAAGAATCTAATTATTATTCGTGACCTATAAGAGTATACATAATGTCAATCAGATATATAGTATACTCTAAATGACATAAAATGTGGTTTTTAATTGTTTTACACCTTTTAAAAAGGTGTTTTTGGGGGTCATAACAATCCAAATGACACCATAATGATGTGAAATTTGAAAAATAATAACTATAGAATGAATTTTTAAATAGTTGAGAAGATATAATTTTAATCTGAGATTGTGTTTTCCTAAGAGGATTGAAAACACACTTTCAGTATCATAAAAAATTAAAACCCGCGTTTAATGATAATATCCAAAAAAATAGACCTCATAATGACATGAAATTATATATAACATGTATTATTATTATTAATAACATGTAATAGGAGAAGATACATCAATTGTACAAGTGGCCTATGTGAAATTATTAAATATGTGGTTTTTATAGATTTGACGCCCTTTAAAAAGGTGTGTCTGGGGGTCAACAACAACAGAAAGACTTCTAAATGGTGTGAAATTAGAAAAAAAAACCATGAACTGAATTGTGAAATGTTATAGTATATGTTATGTCAATCATCGGTTTCGTTTGACCCATATGATAGAAAACACACTTTTAGTGTCAAAAACACCAAAAGATGCATTTACCATAAAAATACATAGAAAATGACCACAAAATGACTTTAAATCACTAGAAAACCACCGTATTATTATTTTTCATGTGTCTGAGTAGACAACCTATCAATAAGTTGTTCAATCTTCTCAGAACAAATGAATATTCCATTTTATAAGATTTGATTCCCTTTTAAAAGGTGTGTTCTGGGATCAAAATGAAACGAATGGAATCCAAATGCCATGAAATCATACAACAACAACTGTGGCCTGAATTTGGTAATAGTGAATCATATAGGACATCAATATGAGCTATATTTTTTCCGAGAGGATCAGAAGTGCACATTTAGTATCATAAAACACAAAAGAATGCTTTTAACAGTGAAATACATGGAAAACAACATTATAATGGCCTTAAATCACTTGAAATGTGTCTTATTGTAATTATTAACTTGTTTGAGAAGATGAAACCTCAATATGTAATGCACTCTACTCGGAACGACTGAATATGTGATTTTTAGGGATTTTATGCCCCTTAAAATGGTGCATCGGGGGGTCAAAACCAACTGAATGGCATGATAATTCCATGAAATAAGATAACAACTGTATCATGAATTTTTAAATTTTCGATCGTTCAGAATATAAATCCAAGACAGAGTTTTCTTAGGAAGACCAAAAATGCACTTTTAAGTCATTAAACACTAAAACACTTGTTTAACTATCAGATCTATATAAAATGACCTCATAATGACTTGAATTCAAAATAAAAGAATTATATTATTATTCGTGATATGCATGATCATATTGCACATCAATCAGACGTGCGGTATACAATGAATTAGTGAATATGTTGTTTTAAAAGATTTGACGCCTTTTAAAATGGAGTATCTGGGAGTCAAAAATAGCTAAATAACCTCTAAATAATGTGAAACCAGACAAAAACAACCACGATGTGAATTTTGAAATGTTCGAGTAGAAGGTATCACAATCGATGGTTCTATTTGACAGGGATTATGGAAAATATACCTTTAGGGTCATAAAACATCCAAATGAGTGTTTAATGGTTAGATCCATATAAAACGACCTCATAATGTCTAAAAATCATAGTAAAACCATGTAATTATTATTTTTGACATGTATGTATGGATGAAAATTCAATCAAACTTGTGTTCTGCTCACAATGACTAAATTTTTGGTTTTTCAAGATTTAACGCCCTTTAAAAAGGCGTGTTTTTTGGTTAAAACAAATTGAATGGTATCAGAATACCATTATATCTGAAGGAAAAACCATAGAATGATTTTTTAAATGATTTATTAAACAGACATCAATATGTTATTATGTTTTCGAGAGAGGACGAAAAACACACTTAGTATCATAAAACACAAAAACACACATGTATTGGTTTTGAACCATATAAAACAACCTTGAAATGAACCAAAATCATAGGAAACTATATTATTATTATTCTTGACGTGTATGAGAAGAGGAAATATCAATCAGATGTGCAGTCCGCTCAAAAGGACTAATTATGTTGTTTTTAATGATTTAAGACCTTTTAAAAAAGAGGTTTTGGGTGTTAAAACCAACTGAATGGAATCTGAATTCCATGAAATTAGAAAAAAAATAGATTACAATTAATTTTTAAATGATTTATTAGACATAATTTCAATCTCTGGTGGAGTTTTCTCAAGAGGATTAGAAAAAAACGTTTTGGGTTATAAAACACTGAAATGCGTGCTTAACTGTAATATCCATGGAAAAATACCTCATAAAGACTTTAAATCACAATGAAACTATATTATTAATATTTTTTTGAGTAATTATAGAAGTCATGCTAATCAGATATGTTTTCTGTGCCGAATGATGAAATATAAGGTTTTTAAAGATGTAATTCCCTTTAAAAAGGTGCATATAAGGGTTAAAACTAGATGAATGACCTCTGAATTCTTTGAAGTTAGACGAAAACAACAATGAAATTAATTGTGATATTTTTTAGAAGATGATATGTCAATTGAATGTGCCACATGAACAGGATAACAGAAAACAAATTTTTAGTGTTAAAAAACACCAAAACATGCATTTAATAGTAATATCCATATGAAACAACCTCACAATGACCTATAATCCTAGAAAAATCATCTTATTTTAATTCGTGATTTTAATGAGTAGACAGAGTGTTAATCATTCTTTTCGTATACCCGAAATGAATGAATATGTGTTTTCTAAAGATTTAATGTGTCACACCCAACCCAACATATTGCAGTCACATGTATTTATATTTATATATAATCCTTTTTGTTTCTTAAAGTTTAAAAATTAATTAAGTTAAAATCAAAATGAAATAAAATAAAATAAACAGAAAGCGATTTAATAACAATAACAATATTATTATTATTGTATAGTTCGTATTATAATAATTATTAATTTATTATTATTATAATTTTTATTGATATTATTATTGTTGTTATTATTGTTATTATTATTGTTGTTATTGTTGTTTTTATTATTAGTATTAATTTTCTCTTTTTCATTTTCAATTTCTTATTTAATTTTTTATCTTTTATCTTGATAGGGTCCCCCCCTTTGTGCGTGGGGTGATTCTCCCCCTACCCCCTTTGCATTGTGACCGACACCCCCATGCACCGAGACCCATTTACCCCACTCCCTGGTTGTGGCAGACGCCCCCCCTTCCCCTGAACTAGTTGCGCAACGCCACAGCCCTACCCTCCCTCTGACGATCCATGATGTCGACTCGCTCTTCCTCCTGGTAGACCGTATCATCCCTCCAAGCTCTATTCGACGAAAAAACATCACACCAACCAAAACCTACACACCTCCCTCTCTTAGCCATCGTCCCTTGGCCACACCCCCTTCCGACGCAGCTCACCTCCAGCGCAGCTCCCGGGTAGACCCTTCTTCAACCGCTATATGTTTTTCATTTTTTGTGGGTTTCAGTATTCCAGCTTTTAGGGTGTAAATTAGCATCATAATCTTCGGTTTTTTTGTTCGATTTTATGAACTATGGTTCTCTTTGGGTCCCTTGTTATGCTTTTGGTGTGCGATTAATGTTTAACACCAAAATTTAGGGGTTTCAGCATCAATGGTTGGTGTTTCTGAGTATAATAAATATTTGGCTAATTATTGTTCATTCGTGGTTAATCAAATGTCTTACGTGGTTAATAGGTGGAGTGGAATTTTTTTTAAAAAAATATTTCATATGCGTTTGAATTTAAAGTAGCATTTTGGAATGAAATTGATTACTTTTCCATGTTTTACATTTTTTGTGTTGTTTGAAGTCAATTTATAAATCGTGAAATTGGTTATCTATATTATGTAAGTGATGCGAATGATGTTTGGAAAATTTTGATTGTAATTTTTCTTTATTAGATAATGCAAGGGCTGTGAATTCCATTTTATCATGTTATTGGCGTGCGTTTGCCCATAAAAGAGGTTTTTATTAGGCATTTGTGTTCAATTTTTGGTAATACTTCTTGGGTTTGTTTCATAATTTTTTTGAGTGGTTTATTAAATCTTATAAAAGGTGTGAAAATACTTCTTAAAATAATTTGATATGCGCTTGGGTCAGAATTGGTTTCTTATTGTGACATTGGGTGCACTTTTCATGTAAGAATCATGTTTTGCTTCTTTTAGATGTTTTATAAATTGTAAAAATGGTTTATTTATTCTTTCAAATGGATCGAATCATGTTTAAATGGCACTTATGGTGAAAATGGGTTTGGGTGGAGGTTTTTAAAGAGAAATGCATAATTTTGCATGTTTCAGTTGTCATGTATTTATAAATGTAAATTTTAGATGGTTTAGACAATGAAATTCATGTTTTCTAATTGGATCTAGTTTATGTGAAGATTTGAAATAGCCTTTGGAAATGGTTAAATTGATTATGTGTTTTTCTTTTAATATTTTCATTGGGTTTTATGAGTTATTTAAGCGGTGTGTCATTGGTGAAAATCCTTGATGTGTTATTTTGAAACCTTTTGTTGATCTTTTTTGTTTAATTACTTTATTAAATTAAATATGTAGTGCATTGGAGCTCGCTATGATGGTTTCAAGTTGCGGGGGTCAAGAATGCCTTCATGTGCTTGTATAAGGTAAGACATATAAATATAAATTCCCACTTTGTACATATTCCCTAATGGCACAGGGAATATCTGCAATGCTGCTAGGGGTATTTATATATATGTGTATAAATTCATGTTCATGGAAGTGTGTAGGGTTAGTTCGAGTGGTCTTCCACAAATGACGACAAGTTTGAGGAAGGTCCCCTATGCCCTAATCTTTCATTAGAATTTCCATTTCTACATGATGTTTCTTAAAAAAAATTCCTTGTTTTTTATGTGAATTCCATATGCACTCTATATATATGGTGGTGATTCTTAAAAAGTGGTTTCATAGGGGCTGAACATGAAATGGGTGTTTCCAAAATTTGTGCGGGCTTTCGTTTAATTTTGTTACGAAAGTGTAACGACATGCATTATTTTTAAAAAGGGGTTCCAAAGTGATTTTCAAAATGGGTTTTGGTGTGAAGAATAGATTAAAAGATGGTTTGACCTCCATAAAATTATTACTTCATTTTATGTGTGTTTTTAAGATTGTTTTAAATATATAGTTCCTTTATGTGTTCTAAAATGATGAATAATCCTTCTAAAGTAATGAGTCCAGTTTGTCACTTTAAGATTTTGTTTGCAAAAATGGAAAACCCCTCTTGAGACATTCCCCTTAATATGAAAAAAATGTGATGAAAGTGTTAATGTGAAGTTTGTGATATGTTCCTAGTGTAAAGGCTTGTGTGTGGCTATGTGATATAAAGAGGGGGAATGCACTTATGGAGGGAGAGATGTGGTGAGAGGTTGAATGATTTCTAGATAAAGAAAGTTTTGTGTACTTTTATGTTTTCTTGATAAATAAAACTCACCCCCATTTGAAATACAGAACAATGGAAACCAGGGTATCTATGTGGGTGACCAGGACTAGAATGCTACATGACATGGAAGGGGTTCATCCCGGTTCATCTAGAAGGATTGACGCAACAAAAGTAACTAAACATATGAATTTCTGAGGGTCGTAGTCTTCTAAGCCATATTTTCTAAGGGTCCTGGTCTTCTATTCCACGTTTTCTGAGTGTCATAGTCTTTTAAGATACATTTCACCGAGGTACGAAGTCTCTAGGTTCCCACTTGTTCTAACTACCTATAGGAATTACCCTTAGTGATCATTTACAACATGATGCATGAGATGAAACATTCTTTTCAGTTGTTTCATACTTGATGTCTTGTTTGTGAAATCCATATTTTAATCCAAACTAGTTTCTTTTCATTTTGAAATGTTAATTCATCCTTAGAACCTATTTTGAAAATGTATTGGTTGTGAAATAATTTACTTGAAAATGAAAACTCAATTCTTGAATTTGAAAAGAAATAAAACATTATTTTATTATATCATATTTTAAAACAAGCACAATTGGATTTCTTAATAAAAGTGGGGCCATAGGACATGGTTATATTTTGGCATTCCTACTGAGAATCTTAGTGATCATGCCTACTTTACCTTTTAGTTGCAGGTTTTTGTCATGGATCGCTGTTGGGAGTGAGTGCGGTTTACATTCCATGTTCACCCACGGGGTCACCTGAGGTATGTCACGTCGCTTCTTTATTTGATTTTTCTGCTTCCAATTTGTTTGGTTTTTTTCCACTTATTTATTTTATTTTTTAGTTTATGTTTATTAATCTTTGTTATGGGAAAAAATCATTCCCAGCTGGTTTATTTTGATGCCCAGCACTAGTTTCCAGCCCTTGGGGATAGGGAATACCCTTCTGGCCTTGTAGCAGACTGGGTCGGGTGACCGGTTTAGGGTCTACCCAGCTTGGTTTGTGACAAAATGGTATTAGAGGGGACCTCGTTATTTGGGGTGTCAAGTATCCTGGTGATTGTGTGTGTCAGGACTTGAAAGGTAGGTGTGGAAAGGACATCATGAACCCTTTCTTGTCCCAAGACTTGAGTTTCCAGGGGTGTTTCGGGATTTGAATTTTCTTCTTTGGATTGTTCTGTGTGGATGAGGGATGACCAATGGAGTGAACCAATGTTACGCGGTAGACTTGCATGGAGTAGTGACTCATGTACAACCTAAGTGCGCTGTTCAAGACACTTCCAGTGGGTAATGATCACTTGGAGCATGGTTATCTAAGCCATGTTACCGGGTGGGCATAGCCACTAGTTCCTTGTTTTTGGAAATTTTGATGTGATTTTTGTTTGACCTTCATTTTGGTTGGTGTGAGTAGATCTCATAAATGAAAATTTATTTTTGTGAATGTGTTTCCAAATGTGAATGTGCTGTTAGAGTGGAAATGTGGTTTCAAAATGGAAGTTGTTTTCTTTTAACGAATGTGTGGTTTCCAAAGGGAAAATGGGAGTTGTTTTGGAAGTTTTTTGGGATCTCAGTAGCACTTTTTGGAATGTGAATTTGAAAATGTTTTGGAAATTGGAAATGTATTACATTATTGATAAGTTACATTTTCAAATTGGTTGGGAGTTTTAGCATTATGATGAATGATCAGTTTTAAAAGTGAGAAGTGTCCTGAATTAACCCTTGGTATTCATATAAGGTATCACATACATTGAGGTGCGCATGTGGAAAGTGGAGAAATTGGTGATGTGAGGGGATGGGTGCTTGAGCTAGCACAGAGATATGTATGTGTGAGACTTCATGGAATACTAATGGTGGATATTTAAGTTGTATTGTTTAAAAAAAATGGTTTTCAGAAAGGGTTTTTCAAATATTTATAAAAGTGAGTTAGAAATTTTTTATTATTCTCATTTCATGTTTGGTATCTTTTTTTCATAGTTTCTTGCTTTTGAAATACTGAATATTGATTGGAATAGTGATTTGAGTGTGAGCAATAATTTGTGGTTGAGGTGTGGAATTTTGATTTATGATGAGTTTTGATTCGGTTTTGTGCTTCTTGTTTTTAGTGTGCTTCCCAAAAATGTCCCAGAAGTTTCTAGATAGATTATTTTAGTTGTTGGTTCTACCCAGACTCTTAGCTGAGTGGTGGAATTGATCTCTTTTCAATTATTGTCCAGTTTCTGTGGTGATCGTGATATATTGATGGTAGCGGACTGACTTGGTGAAATCGTTAGTGTTTTCGTGTTATTCGAAACTCCCAAAGCTATGAGTGTCCGTGTTGGTTTGAGTCCATTTGAAGGTGAAACTTTGGATTGGTGGAGGACATAATCCCAGCGTCGTTGCATGATGGAATGTTTTGAAATGTGTTTAAGACCACTCTCATCTGATGGTTTATACCTGATGTAGTGAAGGTGACGAAAGTGGAAGAACTAGTGAGTGTTGAGTAAGGACAACGAACAGTGAAGGCCTACGTCATGAATTTCGAGGGGACGATTCCAATTTCTCCGAAGGTTGCATCGTGGAATTAGTTAAAGTTTCTCTTGTGTGGGGTCTTCGTCCATGGTTCTAGGATATATTATTTATGGTGTTTGGGAATGTTCCACATCTAGTGAGGAGAGAGAACCCGAGGAACCTATATCATGCAAGTCTTCTAGTCAATTCCATCTTCTATTAGTTGGGCCACCCCCTTATATTCTTCTTGTGTGCTTGGTTTTGGTACTTTATGTTGCCTTGTCATCATCCTATGAAGGGTTCCCATCAGTGTGGCTATTTGGGAAAATTTTAGAGGATTCGTTAGTGGCATTGTTAGTGGGAGTATCGACCGAAGGAAGTCATCTCCTGACTACATGGCAGTAGATGCTTCAAGACATCAGAGCTCCAGCCACAGGTCTCGGAGTGAATCTCTTCACATAGTCAGGAATTGTTGGGTCTGGGGAACCTTGGTCTAACTTTTTTCTCTAGTGTTGAAACAGGGATGATTTAAATTTATCTATTCACGCTCCCTCATCTTTGAAGGTTATGTCCTGTTGTAAGTGGCATATAGGTCTATTTTTATTATTGTGGTATGTTCTTGGAATACCCCACTTTAGTTGTATGAAGGTGTGGTGATCTCATTTTCTTTTAATTCCAGTAGTTGTGCCTCCTCAAATATGAGGTTTTAATTTTGTCTCTTTATGCCTGGGAGTCTCAATGTTATTGTCTCTCTTATATGGATAGCTCATTTGGTGACTCGTTCTTGTTTTAGGATGTGCTCGTTTTGTAGACACATGCGTCTTGGGAAATAATAAATATGGGTGTGGTCTGCCATTCAGTTAGGGGTCTTTTACGAGGACCCCATGTGGTAGGGGTCTAGTTTACATGAAGAGTTCGTGGGTCGGTTTTTGTGGGCCCATATCGGTCTGTGCTAATAGGATTAATCTAGTTAGTTCTTAAATGGTGGGGAGACCCACCATGAATCTTCTCGTGCCTTCTTTGAGGTTTGGTCTATGTGGCGGTTTCCTCTTGGATCAAGTTAGCAGTTCCAGAGCTAGCCAATGCTGAGAGTCTCAATGTTGGTTGTGCTAGTTGGGTTATTATGGTCGGAAGAACCCTCCCTATTTTCAGGTGGCTCTTCTCTTTGTAGTATCCCTTAGAGTTGGTCAGGTGTGACTGATGGAGTGAAAAGTCACACCGAGTTTGTGTTTTTGTTGGCCTTGTTCAGTTTCGAACTCGAGTTTGTTTCCTCGTTTCGCTATGTGAATTTCTGGGGGAAGAATGTTTTTGGGGTGGGGAGAATTATCACATCTTATTCGACTTATTACAGTCGCAGTTATTAATATTTATATTTATGCCTTTTGGTTTCTCAAAGTTTAAATATTAATTAAGTTAAAATAAAAATGAAATAAAATAATATAAATGGAAAGCGATTTAATAACAATAATAATGATAATATTTTTTTTAATAATGATAATATTATTTTTAATTTATTATTATTATTATTATTATTATTATTGATATTATTATTATTATTATTGTTTTTGTTTTTATTATTAGAATTAATTTTATCTTTTTATTTTTCAATTTATTATTTAATTTTTTTTCCTTTTCTCTTATTAGGGTTCCCCCCCCATTTTGTGTGTGGGACGCTTCCACCCCCTACCCACTTTGTGTTGAGACTAGAACCCCCCCCCCCTACGCCGAGTCCTATTTTCCCCACTCCCCGGTCGTGGCGGGTGCCCCCCCCGTCCCCTGACCTAGTCGCCCGATGCTACCACCCTGCCCTCCCTCCAACGAGCCATGCTACAACCTCTCTCTTCCTCCCGGAAGACCGTATCATCCTGCCCTGCTCTATTCAATGAACCACTTCACACAAACCGAACCTAATGTGCCTTCCTCTTCTATCCATCGTCCCTTGCCCGCACCCCCTTCCAGCGCAGCTCACCTCCAGGGCAGCTCCCAAGTAGACCCTTCTTCAACCTCTCCATGGTTTTCATTCTCATTTTTTTGGGTTTCAGTATTCCAGCTTCTAGGGTGTAAATTTGCATCCTAATCTTGGTTTTTTTGTTCAATTTCATGAACTAGGGTTCTCCTTGGGTCCCGTGTCATGCATTTGGTGTGCGATTGAAGTTTCAAACAAAAATTCAGGGGTTTCGGCATCAAAGGTTGGTGTTTCTGAGTATAATAAATATTTGGATAATTATTTTTCCTTCATTGTTAATTTAATATGTTACATGGTTAATAGGTGGGGTGTGATTTTTTTTAAAAAAAATAATTCTTATGCTTTTGAATTTAAAGTAGCATTTTGGAATGAAATTGATTACTTTTTCATGTATAACTTATATCGTGTTGTTTGACATCAATTTATAAATCGTGAAATTGGTTATCTGTATTATGTATGTGATGCGAATGATGTTTGGAAAAGTTTTTTGAATGCATTTTTTATTAGATAATGGAAAGGCTATGAATTCTTTTTTTATCATGTTATTGGCGTGTGTTTTTCCTTAAAATAAGTTTTGATTAGGCGTTTGTGTTCAAAGTTTGGTAATACCTCTTGGGGTTGTTTCATAATTTTTTTGAGTGGTTTATTAAATCATATAAAGGGCGTGAAACTGATTTTTGAATGAATTTGATATGCGCTTGGGTTGGAATTGGTTAATTAATGTGAACTTCAGTTCACTTTTCATGTAAAAACCTTGTTGTGCTTCTTTTAAGTGTTTTATAAATTGTACAAATGGTTTATTTAGTTTTTCAAATGGTGTGAATCATGTTTTAAATATCACTTATGGTAAAAATGGGTTTGGGTGTTGGTTTTCAAGGAGAAATGCATACTTTTGTGTTTTTGAGTTTCCATGTATTTATAAATGTAAATTTTAGACTGTTTAAACAATGAAATTAATTTTTTGGTATTGCTTCCAGTTTATGTGAAGATTTGAAATGGACTTTGGAAATGGTTAAATTGGTTATGTGTTTTTATTTTAATATTTTCAATGGGCTTTATGAGTTATGTAAGGGGCGTGTCATTGGTGAAAATCCTTGATGTGTTATTTTTGAAATATTTTTTGGATTGTTTTTGTTTAATTGCTTTATTAAATTATATGTGTTGTGTTTTGGACCTCGCTACGATGGTTTCAAGTTGCGGGTGTCAAGAACGCCTACATGTGCATACATAATGTAAGACATATTCATATAAATTCACTCTTTGTACATATTCCATCATGGCGTGGGGAATACGTGCAATGAAGCTGGGGGTATTTTATATATGTGTATAAATGAATATTCACGGAAGTGCGTAGGGTCGGTTCGAGTGGTCATCCACAAATATCGACAAGTTTGAGGTTGGTCCCCTATGCCCTATTCTTTAATTAGAATTTCCATTTCTGCTTGAAGTTTCTTTAAAAGTATTTCCTTGTTTTTTTTATGTGAAATCCCTATACACTATATATATGTTTGTGGTTCTTAAAAAGTGGTTTCATAGGGGTTGAACATGAAATGGGGATTTCCTAAATTTTTGCGGCCTTTCATTCAATTTTGTTATGAAAGTGTAAAACATGCATTATTTTTAAAAAGGGGTTCCAAAGTGATTTTCAAAATGGGTTTTCGTGTGAACACAAGATTAAAGGATGGTTTGACATCCTTAAATGTATTAATTCATTTTATGTGTGGTTTTATGCTTATTTTAAATATATAGTACCTTTATGTGTTCTAAAATGATGAATACTCCTTCTAAAGTTATGAGAACCGTTTGGCACTTTAAGATTGGTTTTGCAAAAAAGGAAAACCCCTCTTGAGATATTCCCCTTAATTTGAAAAAAAATGTAATGCAAGAGTTAATGTGCGGTTTGTGATATGTGCCTTGTGTAAAGGCTTATGAGTGGTTGTATGATGTAAAGAGGGGGAATGCGCTTATGGAGAGAGAGTGATAGTGAGAGGTTGAATGAGTTTTAGATAAAGTAGTTGTTATGTACTTGTTTGTTTTCTTGATAAAGAAAACTCACCACCCTTTGAAATAGGGATCAATGGGAAACATGGGTATCTAGGTTGGGGACCAGGAATAGTACGCTAGATGACACAGCAAGGGTTCGTCTCGGTTCGTATAGCAGGATTGACAGAACAACACTAACTAAACATAAGAATTTCTAAGGGTCTTGGTCTTCTATGCCACGTTTTCTAAGGGTCGTGGTCTTCTAAGACACATTTTCTTAGGTTCGTGGTCTTCTATGACACGTTTCACCGAGGTACGAGGTCTCTAGGATCCCACATGTTCTATATATCTATAGGTATTACCCATGGTGCTCATTTGCGGCATTCTTCTTGTGATGTAACTTTATTTTCAGTTGTTTCATACTTTACGTCTTGTTTCTGAAATCTATATTTTAATCCAAACTGGTTTCTTTTCATTTTGAAACATTAATTCATTCATGGAACCTATTTTGAAAATGTAGTGGGAGTGAAATGCTTTAATTGAAAAATGCAAACTCATTGCTTGAATTAGAAAAAAAGGAAAAACATTATTTTATTAAATCTTATTTTCAAACTGGAATAATTGGATTTCATAACAAAGGCAGGGGCATAGGACATGGTTATATTTGGGAATTCCTACTGAGCATCTCAGTGCTCATGCCTACTTTACCTTTTAGATGCAGGTTTCAGTGTTGGATCGCTTTTGGGACC
The DNA here is from genome assembly GCA_963277665.1 of Viscum album. Classification (NCBI taxonomy): domain Eukaryota; kingdom Viridiplantae; phylum Streptophyta; class Magnoliopsida; order Santalales; family Viscaceae; genus Viscum; species Viscum album. The sequence goes on along the minus strand of OY728119.1, from coordinate 2,108,130,084 downwards.
GAGTGTGGTTTATGTTCTGCGTTGAACCACGGGGTCACCTGAAGTATGTCACGTCGCTTCTTTAATTCCTTTTTACACTGCCATGTTTTTTGGTTTTTTCCCTTTATTTATATGCTTGTTTAGATTATGTTTATTCAACTTTTTTATGGGCTAAAATAATTCCCAACATGTTTATTTTGATGCCTGGAAATAGTTGCCAGCCTATGGGGATCAGCAACGCCCTTCTGCCCATGTTGTGGACCAGGTCAGATGACTGTTTTAGGGTCGACACGACTTGGTTTGTGACATAATGCCCTTTAAAAAGGTGAATTTAGGGGTCAAAAAAACTGAATAACATCTAAATTCCATGAAATTATATGAAAACAAATATATCATGAATTGTGAAATGGTCAGATAGAAGGAATATCAATCCAAGCTAGCATTTTCCTGAGAGGACCCAAAACTCACTTTTAGTGTCACAAAACACCGAACCGCATGTTTAACAGTCATATCCATATAAAAATACCACTTAATGACTTGAAGTAATGGTAAAATAATAATATTATTATTTATTATCTGTAATATAAGAAGAAATGTCAATTATACATGCATTCTACGCAGAATGACCAATTTTGTGGTTTTTGAAGATTTGATGCCCTTTAAAAAGGTGCATCAGGGGGTCAAAATGTGGTGGATGTCCTTTGAATACTAAGAAATAATATGAAAAAACCAAGAAGTGCATTTCTATATATTCAGCAAGACACTATGTCAACCAGTGTTGTTGTTTGACCCGGAAGATGGAAAATTTACCTTTACTGTCCCAAAACACCACAAACAACATTTAATGGTCAGATCTAAAGAAAAAAAATAATGGGATGAATTCAAATCATATTAAAATTAATTTATTATTATTTTTTAACATGAACTATTAAAAGACACATCAACTGGATGTGTGGTATACTCAGAACGAGTCAATATATGGTGTGAAATTATTAGACTATAATGACCTCGACCCCCGTAGCCTGGAGCCGGTTCCTTACATTATTACATTGGCATTATTACAAGGAAGCTAAAACCCGAAGGACCCCATAGTTTAGTTGTTTTATAAAACCATATAAAAAGATAGTATTTACATTATAACATAAAAGGAAACACAATATTGAAATTCAATAAGCAACATCCATAAATCCTTTATTATCTTATAATGTAATTCATAATGTACCTCTCAGAATCCTTAGGAAAAAGAAACATAATAAAGTTGTGAGATCAGATTCTAAGTAAGGGTATATAAAACAACATAAGTTATCATAAACATAAATATTAGTAATGTTGAATAACTAAAAATAAGCCTTTAAAAATAAACTAGAAAATAATATGGTAGGAATTAAAACTGAGTAAATAATGCCGTAATGAAACATAAACATGGATGTTCTACTAGTTTTTTAATCACATGTGTCATCAATTACTATTTTCATAATGAGGGAATTCATAATGCGGGACATCATAAACATATCATCAAGGCCTCAACCAAGACATCTAAAAATACAAAGGTAAGCCATCAACCAATACCCAATTATATTTTGTCTCATGATTCCGATTGATGAAGCAAATGGATATTGCAGTCCCCTATCACTTACTAATTCCAATAAATTATTTATCTTAATAGGGTGAAGCATAAACTATATAAACATTCATATTGAAAAACTAATATATGAAATGTGAATACTTTTACCATATCCCCTGAATGGTATCAAATATCACATCAACTATAAAAGTAATCATAAAACCTTCAACAACATATGGTATATGGTATCATAATAGATAAAAAAATTAAATACAAGATTAAACAATGTATTTTTACATATATCATGATATTTTTAATTGAGACCGTTGAATGTTTTTGAGAAAATAATCTTTAACTATTCCAAAGTGTCCCATACCACTTTGAAACATTAAATTCATAATACCTTAGAATATCATAAGAATAAGGATACTATTTAAATTATATATCAAAGGTAATTACATGGAACACACATAAATAATAATTTTCTATCATGGAATATATATCACAGATGAAAAAGTGAGATGAGAAAACACCATTTTTTACTTTGGAAAGAAGAGTTCTTTGAGAAAATAATTTGTATTTGTAGTAAAATATTATTTTAAACATGTATATTATTGATGGGAAAATTTAAGGACATTGAAATAGTATTTTAGGCATAAATTATTTCCCAATTATCTCATATCATGTAAAAATATTTTTTAAGAAACATTAAAAATTAAACATTTTAGTGTTGTTTAAGGAAATTATTAAAGAGATTTTAAAGCAGAAGGGAATGTTTCATTTTCATAAAACCATAAATGAAACAATAAATTTTTTCACGATAAAATGAGTAATTTTAGAAAAATAATATTTTTTTAAAACAAATTTTGGAGTGTACTTGAAATGGGGTAAGAAGTCAGGGAGTTCCCTTGAATAGGGATTTTTTAATGGGAATAATTGAGAAGGGAACTTTTTTATACACATACATCCCCAGAAAATAAGGATTATATGATATTTATATATGATATCAGAACATATAAACATTATTTATAATGGATATACAAATAAAATAATCATTACATTTGAGTAAAGATGCAGAAAGAGTAACTAGATGGAAGAAATGTGGCTTCGGGTAGAATCCCTTACCATTTTGTAACCAATAGAATCATATACCCCTAAATAAATAATCATAAAATGAAGCACTTAATATCATAAATATAAATAGATTAATGATATGATACATAATTGGGTAGTATACATACACCACACATAATAATTAGTGGTGAGTAAGGCTTGTCTCAAAGAAATGAAAATGAGTTGAGAAAACCATTACCTTATGTCTGAATGTGTTCTGTAATTGACCTTAATGTACTGAATAATAAAATTAAATACATTAATTAATTAATTAACAAAATTATATATATTTATATTATTTATTATAATTTTATTATGTTCATTTAAGTCTTTTGTATGAGTTATAAGATAAAATTTTATTGCTCGGGAGCATTCATTTCCATGGTTTTTACGATTGGTATACTTATATATGAGTATGGAAGTTCAGATGGAATGGGTATAATTCTATAGAATTGAATTTATATGATATTAATGAAAATAAATAAGTTTAAATGGTTATATATATAATTTGGTTATATGTTATGAGGATGAATCCATAGATAAAACATTTAGAGATAATCATTAGCATTATTACGACAATTATTGATCACAACGAACTCATTTTGTTTTATCATTTAGTTTTATGTAAAAATGATACTTATAGAGCATAATAATGGTTAAATTAAACATATTATTTTATTTTTTAAACATAAAAATCATATCAGGTTGATCCTTGAAGAAAAATGTTATTTTATCGTCCATGAATGTTGTCAATCAGCACCTCCCGGACGATGATTTCGTTTAAAAAATTTGATAGAGAGTAAGGATATTTTTTATGGATATTACATTAACAAGATATAATTATAGTATATACATGATACTATATTTACAATTATTAAATGTATAGATTATGTGTCGATCTAATATTAAATAAAAATGAATATTAAAATAAAATTAAAAGAAAAAGAAAGAGGATTTACGTCTTGAATTCTACTTTTTGAGTACCTCCTTAAGGGACTTGGATTGCTATTTTTTTGTGAAACAAAAACCTTTTAGAACTTGGTTATAGTATTTTAATGAGGATTTGGGAATAATTTGGAAAATATTAATGTCTTAGAGGTTTGAGGAGAAGTGATGGTGAGGGGTAGTATTTATAGTAGGGGAGAGGTGTTATTTTTTAATATTTTATTCATTTGTTTATTATTATTGCTCATGACAATGAATTGTTTGAGTATTATACAAAAATGTATATAAATAATTAATTATTATTCGATATTATGGGCTTACATAATCCATATATCATCTATGACTCAATAATTCATGTATTTTCCTTTTATCGTAAATTACAATATTTTACTATTCACAAAAAATTCGAGTATTTTAGAAAAATACAAAAAAATAATCCTTTTCATTTTTTGATGTATATAATTCAGAAATGAAATACATTTTTTTTAAAATAATATTCTAAATATGTGAAATTTAATTTATAATTAAAGTCATCACTAACTCGAAAAATACCAATTTTAATATTATATCTAATTTTATGACACTTTCAAAAATTAACTATGGTCTCAAAAATATTTCATAAAATCAATAGAAAAAAAAATTAAGGTTTATGAATTCATTTTGTGAAAGTAATGTTTATTTAAAACCATATTATTAATTATAAAATTGTAATTAAATATTTATGACATTCAAAATACCAATAATTAACGTTTAATTTTTAAAATATTCACTTAGTTATCCTAATAATATAACAATTTCAATTATAAGATGCCTAAATTTCATTTATATATTAATGGATGAGGATACTATTCCTTTAGAAAATTTTCTATTCATAAGGATAGAAAGACTATTCATAAGGGTAACATTACTATTACAAAGGAGCAAGTTACTATTTACTAAAAAATAAGTTGACCCTATCAGACTCTTAATATCTTACTGATCACAACCATGTATGTACATTTTTCCAAATTCAATGCATAGAATTAGAAAAATTTTGTTTATTGGATATGTTATAAATATCTTGTTCAAATAATCATAATAAAAAAGTGTTGTTTCATAAAGTCTTAGTGTTGTGTGTATTACATTCCAGGACAACACTATTCTTTAATACACACTAAAACATGATTTATTACATAAATTCTTCACTTGATACATCCTGGAAGATCGATAAGTCTATTTTATTTGAGGCTTAGGATCATTACATAAAAACTTAAAACATGAAATACAACATCTTTATTGAAAACATCATTTACATGACCACAACATTCCCTCCTACTTACCATTACAAGGGATAACCTTAGGACGTGCATAAGAAAAGGATGAGCTATAAAGCCTGGTAAGGTAATAAACATGAAATAACACGAGGAATAAAATACATGTTTGAAAATAAGCATATCAATGGAGCACAATATAAACACAGACAAAAATGAATGATAAAGCATGATAATCATAACATTTAAATGTGGCAATAACACTTAACATGGAATTAGCATGAACCAATGATCATTACACATAGAACATGAGTAAACCCTCATTGCACATGAAGGGAGCGTAAAACCTTGTTGCACATGATTTATCATGAGTCAAAACTCATTTCACAGGATTTATCATGATACTATACTTTTCCCAATGCATTTAAGCGCTATCAGGGCACACCTTTCTTAAACATATCATTTGCACGTATAAGTGTGCCACGTGGAGCATAAAACATGGAATAAATCATAATAATTTATTCCAATATTAAGGTATGAGGAATAAATAAATGAAAATTTATAATCAATAAGTATATTTTCATAAATTTGAATACACTTGATAGAGAAATGGGCATGGTATTGACTATACATTGACATTGGCTTGAAAATCGTAGTGCAATTTCGGCAGCATAAGAGTGTGAAATAAGAACTCATAAAAAATGGTTGATGATAGGGAAAGGGGTGTATCATAGTACTTACATTAAATGGAAAGTAAGTGGTCATATAGATACATTTCCCAACAAAATTAATAGAATTTAGATTCATAATACAAAATAATTACTTGGATTTAAAATAGGAGAGGGAAATCCCTCACAAAATTTTGGCTTGGTAATAGGTGTACATGGGAGGCATTAATGAGAGAAAAATGGGTCTCCCATTATCCAAAAAATAAAGAGATCAGTATGGGGAAGGTGAAAAATCATACCCCAACATTTTTAATTTAAAATAAAAGGGCATAACAATATTAGGAAACTTGGATAAAAAGATAAAGGTAAGAATCCCTTACTTGGATGTGTGATCCCAAAAGCATGGGAGAGGCTGGAGGGATGCTTCTTGGGAGCTTGGGGAACCTTGGGAGTATTATAGAGAGAGGGGGAAGGGTTTGGATGAACTCGAAATGCTTTTAGTGAAGAGGAAGTCGGAGTTTGGGTCAATTTATATAGAGAAGGAGAGGGAATTCTTTATTATTTTGGTTTTGGACAGCTCACATTAAACTAATGGACACCACAAATGAGCCCATGGTTTTTGTCCAAGGTTTTTTCCAAAGGGGATTGGAATAAAATATTTTATAAGGCCAATGTCCAAAATTCATAAAATAATATATTTTCTTATGTGGAGGAGAGTCACACTCTCAAGGAAAACAATATAAAAAGACACAATCTTTTATAAGCCTTGAAGGGTCTACTAAATCTTTGAAAAATAAATAAAATGAACCCAAAATCAGATTATTTTAATTGTTCAACATATATTTTCTGATCATAAGGTTTATATTATTTTATTAGATCATTATTGGGACATTATGAAGTCATAAAACACATTAAATATTTAAATGGTATTTAATGTTTTACCCAAACAATCGACTGTCTTGGAAAATTATGAAAAATTCACCATTGGATAATTTCAACGTACTGATTCCAAAAAAAATTATATACATTTTATCTAAATAATTATCTAAATATGTGAATCATTGCATTTAATTAAAAATTGACATTTATCAAAAATTCATAGGTTTTGAAAAAAACAGCTATCAAACCATAATAAAAATTACAATTGCATCCATAAAATTATATGATAATTTATATTTATTAAAAACTAATTTAATAATAATATGGTTTTATTAATATATAATTTAATTAAAAAATCTATTAATTCATCAAAATATATTTCTTAGTTTAATATTAACTAAAAATACTATTTGTGCTTTAAAAACTATTTACAAAGTAATAATAATAAAATGAATTCACATTCTATATACAAAAATAATGTACATAGTAATAGTGCTAGGGTCTTGTTACATAACACCTTATAACACCCGTATAAGACAGAAGGGTAGGGTGTTCAATGGTGACAGAATCATGAGGTGGCTCGGATAACATCGCTCGGGTGGTAATCTCTATTAACTTCCATGTCTCTCATAGTTGGTTCCACTTAAGCTTAATGTGTTCAATCTCGGCTTGGGATTGGTCAAGAGAGAATACCAATGAATCCACCTCCTTTCCATGCTCTGGAAAATGGGATTTGTACGGGGGAATTCTGCTGGATGAGGCCATCGATGCCTTTTTCAAAGTAAATTGGTTTTATTAAAGCCCTATATTTATAATAATCATGTGGTCACTGTTCAAAGGATATATTATCAACGATCATAATTTTTAACAGTATTATAAAATCCAAAACATAAAACCAAATAAGTCTATACATTTTACATAACCACAATAAGACATTTAAATAAACCAAGAGGATTTTTCATTAATGAATTTTTGGGTAATTACAATCCCCCCCTTAAAAAATTGTGTCCTCGCAATTTGATAACATTGAAAAAGAACTATGAAATTTAAACAAGACTTCAGGGTTTCTTACCCCACACCATTAAGAATTCCCGTACCCACATTATCACATCAATAACGTAGAGCGAGGGTACACCTAGTCCAATAATACCTCAATACACATTCAATTTCTTCCACTTCCTTAGTCCAGACACATTCCATGAAAAATGGATTGTACTGATAGAAAATATGATGCCCTTTTCAAAAATAATTGTTTCTAATGTACATTTTAAAAACATCACCATGTACCAGGTTTTTGTAAAATAGTCTTACAGTGTCGACTTTGAAATTTTCAAAATATGGTTCTTCTAATATATAGCCTAAGTTTCAAAAAAGATCATAAGCTAAAACTATAAACATATAGGCTGCTCAGCGGTCTCCCTATTTGGAAGCTATCAAAAAATCAAATAGTGCATCATATTCTCTGGACAGGGTGTAGTATTTGAAAATACCCTCATAGTACCTCCCTTTCCATGATATGTGAGAGACTTGGGAGCTTATGATTTGATCACAAGTGATCCATGATCCTAGATGATTCTGCTGTATAAAGGAGGTGTTTGATATATCACAGAGTGTCTTGCAAGAATGTTTGAAATTGGAAAATGTTTTGATAATATTCAAGCTTGAATTAAAATTAATTATAGATAGTAAGTCCTCAGGAAGGGACAAGAGTGTTGTATGAGGTTCTTCCCCTTCCATCTCAAAACTATCCATTATCCTGCTGATGAAACATATGAAATTTTGAGTTACCCTCTCGAAAAGATAAAATTTTGATTTTAAACTACTTTATGTGTAATGATTTATTATTCCTTAATGAATGGAAAGTTAGGGGTAACAAATGATGAGTAATATAAGGACAAAACTGATGACTTATAAATAACATTATTTTCTTTATCTTATGAATCTATAGGCTTCAATCTATGTTATACAACATATATTCTTATGGGATTTTTTAACTCCAATAATAAGGGTTCATTATAAGATTGTGAATTTACCAAAGCATATACCCTAGGAGTGTCGTAACCAAGAGTGCAGAAAAGCCCATTGTTGTGCACCAGTTCCCATTCAAGTCTAGCTCAAAGCAGTGTTTTCAGGTTGTACCCCTATGATACATCTATGCCTGAGATGCCTCTACCTGCTCGTATCCAGACAAGGATATATTTTCTTGATAAACCACTTACTCAATACTCAGAAATACTTACAGATTTTTTTTATTATACTTATTCTGGTCTCTAAGGGTTCACTAGGATTTTCTAATCCTAATCCCAAAAATAACTAAACCTCTCATCTGATACAAACGATGATAACTATGTGCATTATTACACACTAAAACATGATTTATTAAATGAAATATTCACTTGATAAAACATGGAATATCGATAGGTCTAGAGTCTTTGGGGATTAGGATCATTACATATCAACTTAAAACATGAAATGCAACATCTTTATTTAAAACTTCGGTTACATCGCCACTACATTCCCTCATACTTAGCATTATGTGGGACTACCTGAGGACATACATAAGAAAAGGGTGAGCTGTAAAGCCTAGTAAGGGAATAAACATATAATAACATAAGGAATAAAATAAATGTCAAACCACAAAAATATCAATGGAGCACAATAGAAACATGAACATAAAAGCATGATAAAGATTGATAATCATGACCTGGAAATGTGGCAATAACACTTAACATGGAATTAGCGTGATCCTAGGCTCATTGCACATGGAGCATGAGTTAACCACATTGCACATAATTAATTATTAAAACCTCATTGAACTTTAGTTAGCATGAGTCAACACTCATTACACAAGACGTATCATGATACTATACTTTTCCTAATTAATTGGAGCGCAATCAGGGCACACCATTCTAAAACATATCATTTCATGAATAAGTGTTCCACATGGATCATACAACAATGAATCAATCATTATAATTTATTCCACAACTAAGGTATGTTGAATATATACACGAATCACTTTAATCAATATGTAAATTTTCATAAAGTTGAATACCCTTGATGGAGAAATGGGCATGGTATTCACTACACAATGACATTGGCTTGGAAAATCATTGTGCCATTTTGGCAGTATAACGACATGAAACCAGAACTCATAAAAAAATCTTTAATGAGATAGAAAGGGGTGTCTCATCATATTTACTTGAAATGGAATGTAAGTGGGTTATATAGATACATGTCCCAACAAACATAATGGAGTTTATATGCATAATACAAAATAATTACAAGAATGTAAAAGTGGAGACAGAAATCCCTCAAAGAATTTCAGCATGATAACGGGTATACATGAGAGGCATTAATGAGAGAGAAAGGGGTCTCACATTATCCAAACATAAAGAGGGAAGTATGGGGACGGTTCAAAATCATACCCCAACATCTATAATTGAAAATAAAATGGTATATCAATATTAAGAAAGCTGGATAAAAGGAGAAAGGTAGGAATCTCTCAAATGGAAGTGTGATCCCAAAAGCTAGGGAGAGGCTTGGGGGAGGCTTCATGGGAGATTGGGGAACCATAGGAGGATTATAGAGAGATGAGGTAAGGGGTTGGATGAACTCCAAAGGCTTTGAGTAAGTAGGAAGTGGGAGCTTGGATGGGTTTATATAGGGAAGGAGAGGGAATATATTATTATTTACGTTTAGGACACCTCACATTAACCAAATCAAAACCATAAACCAGCCCATGGTTTTTCCCCATGTGTTTTTACAAAGGAGATGGGAGAACATTATTTTATAAGTAAATTTTTTTAAATTATTAAAATAATATATTTTCTTATGGAGAGGTGACTCACACTCGCAAGGAAAACAATTTAAAAAGAGAAAATGTGTTATAAGCCTTGAAGGGTCCACTAAAGCTTTGAAAAATAAATCAAACAAACCCAAAATAAAATTATTTTAATGGTAAAACAAATATTGTCTGAACATAATGTTTATAGGATTATATTACATCATTAATGGATCATTATGATGTTATAAAACAAATTATATTTTTCAACGGGATTTAATTTTTTACCCAAAATTTTGACTGTCTCGGAAAATTATGAAAAATTCACCGTTAGATAATTATGACGTCTTGATTCCAAAAATAATATTCATTTAATCTAAATATTTTTATAACTATGTGAATTTTTACTTTCAAAATTAAATCTGACATTTATCAAAAAAATTGGGTTTTGACAAAAACAACTTTCAAACCTCAATAAAAATTACAATTGCATTCATAAAATTATATGATAATTTATATTTAATTAAAAGTAATTTAATAATAATAAAGTTTTATTAAAATATTATTTAATTCAAAAATCTATATATTCATCAAAATAGATTTCTTAGTGGAATATTAACAAGTAATACTATTTGTGCTTTAAAAACTCTTTACAAAGTAGTAATAATAAATTGAATTCCCATTTTTATACAAAAATAATGTACATAGTCATAGAGCTATGGTCTTGTTTCATAACCCCTTAAAACACCCACAAAAGTCTGAAGGGTAGGGTGTGAGATGGTGACTGACTCTTGGGGTGGCTCGGATAACATCACTCGGGTGGTATTCTCTATTAACTTTAACTTCTCCCATAGTCGATTCTGCTCAAGCATAACGTGTTCAAGCACAGCATGTGCTTGTTCAAGATTGAAGCCCAATGATACCACCTCATTTCTGAGCTCGGACAAATGGGATTCGTAAGGGGAAATTCTACTAGATGAGGCCATCGCTTCCTTTTTCTGAGTAAATTGTTTTTGTTAAAGCTCTAAATTTATACTAGTCATGTGATCAGTGTTCAACTACTATATTAAATACTATCAAAATTCATAACAGTATTTTAAAATCCAAAACATAAAACCAAATAAGTCTATAAATATTACATAACCAAAATAAGATATTCAAATATACCAAGAGGAATTTTCATCAATGGATTTTTGGGTTGTTAAACATTCAATATTAAATTTATTTTTAAATCCTTGTGGTGTTACATTCTCCCCACCTTCAACAAATCTCATCCTCATAATTTGATATTACACTATAAAAATAAAGGTTTATTTTTTAAAAAATTCCTTTGTGGGATGCTCACATCGAAAATAAGGTTAATAAATCATCCTCTTAATAAGAGGGAAAGAGGAAATGAGAAGTTAACCACAATATTAGACTTTCTAATAAGAGAATATTAGTGGGAAGTGAAATATTAGACATGTGAGAAAAATATAACCATCAATTTTTAATTAAGTATGATAGAGGACATGGACATTAGAATTATAATCATCACAAAACCATAAATCTTATTATTTGATAAAAGACCACTAATCTCATAGTAATAAATGTTAATAGATAACATTTTTGATTCAAAATAATTTTCTAAGAGTATATGTATTCCTTCACCATCTATACAAGAACATGAGAAATTAAACATACTCAATTAATTTCCATTCCCTATGAATAATATAATCCTTTGTTTATGTTTCGGTCAATTTTCACTTCATTCCTTATACATGGAAATGAACGTATAAAAGCAATTTTTCACACTTGAAAAATTTGAACCAACTTCTATGAATAAAAGATCATACAAAGTTATAATAATATATTTCTCTTATCTTTATACATTAACAAAAACCAAAATGTTTAGGATAATATAAGTCAATTTGCAAAATATAATTAACCTTTATATGATGAAAAAAAAATTAATCTCCAAATTTCAAATGTAATACTCAATGTTCAACATAGATAATTTATAAAATTACTATCATTCATCAAAAATATTCTAGAATATGAACCCAAAGTCATAATGTTCTGTTAATATAGTTTCCCAAATTACATAGATCGATCTTAAGTCCTAAAAAAATTTAATTTCCCCTATCACATATTATCCAAGATATTCTATCCATTTCCATAAATAACCTGAATTAATATAAGTCCACAATAAAATCATATTTTACTCCATAATAAAATTAAACATTTATTCATGAAAAATATTATATTTCCAAATATCTTATAAGATTCCCAAAATCAAGAATGTCTTAAAAAATAACAGTAATCACTTCATCACCAAATCATTTTCCAATACAAATGTTATCTATTTGATAAAAAATGTCCCTATAGTAAAAATAATGTTTATCCATTAAGAAAAAACGTTAATGTAACTAGGAATTCATGTCGTATAGTGGTAGGTGTTGAACCCTCATTTCCCTTTGGTTATGGGTTCAAACCCATATGCCTTGTTGAATGTGGTGGGTAATCACCCAGCCTATAGGTTGCCCTTTTTATAAAACCATATAACATTCAAAATAAATATAATGGATATCCTTGAAATATACTCAATCACAAATTAATCTTTTAAATAACATTTTCAATAAAACCTCAATTCATAAATATGTCATAAATTGTTTTTCAACATTGTTCATTTCTTAGTATAGAGGTTGTCCTATAGAATAGGGAATTTACTCATGTAATGCATAGGTCCCCTATATTTACTGAAAATAACAACAAATGGATTCATAGGATCAATTTTATTTCCTTCCATTATACTCTTCATCTTTCTTTGGAAATTATTTTCTTTATGTCCTTATTTCCCACACACTAATCATTTCTTCATTATTTTAAGATAGTTTTCGGGGTATCTCCTTCAACATTTCTTGTATGATGGAAATCGAGCCCTCATTTCTCTATGGTCTCCACCACTAGATCTCTTATAAAACATTATTATTCAATTATTTGTCAATTTAATAGTTGGTTAAGGTATATGTTATTAATAATATTTCTGGAAAACTAATTAGGCATGATCATAATATATTTCACTCCAATCAGCATCCCAATTAGTTACACATCACCACCACATTTTCCATATTATTCAATATTAAAATTAATCTTTCAAGTACTAGACATTGACTAAAACCCAAAATAATACCATATGTAACAATATTCATAGTGATAAAAATGTATTATCAATTATAGAATATCATAATGCCTTATTTTCAAACTAAAAACATTAGGTTTTAACATAGGTTATTCATTTCAATTATATATTCAAATACTTTATAATTCATTATAATGAAAATGTGAATTTTACAAATAATATCCCCAAGGAGTATCAAACCAGGTGTGCAGTAAGGCATGTTGTTGTGTACCATGTTACCCTGAGCATGGCTTGGAACACCTTGTCATAGTTGTTACTCCTTGGTACATTTGTTCCAGATCCATGTCCTGTTGTACTATCTAGACAGAGATATTTTTTTCTACAAAGTTCCACATAATCTATACCATACCAAAATTATAGGATGTTCTTCTATCATTATTCTCAAATTTCATCTTACGGTTATGTTACCTATTGTATGTTTTCTAAATCTAGTTTCCAAGGTTTCTACTAAAATTCCTTTAATACAAAATGTAAAGTCCCCGACCTCAGAAGCCTAAATCATGTGCCTTAAATTATTACATTGGTATTATTATAAGGATTTCATATCATGAAGAGGGAAATAGTTTATTAGTTTTGGAAAACTAGATATAGACATAATAATTACATTACAATTTCAAAGGAAATACAATATACCAATTCCATTAGAAACATACATAACTATTTGATTATCCCTATAAGTAATTCATAATATACCTCTCAAATTCTTGGTAAAATAGAAACATAACAAAGGTGTGAGATCAGATGCTCAGTAAGGGTATGTAATAGAGTAAAATTTATCATAATAATTATACATTAGGCTTCATGAATTACTAAAAAAGCATGACATTAAAAATAAAATTGAGCATAATATGGAAGGAATGAAAAATGAGTAAATAATGTTATAATAAAACAAAACCATGGATATTCTACAATTTGAATAATCACATGTGATATAAATTACTAGTTTCATAATAAGGTAATACATAATGCAGTACAATATAACCATATCATTGAGGCCTCAACCAAAACGTCCGAAAATATTATGGTAAGGCCTCAGCAAATACCAAAATCTATTTTGACTCATGATACTGACTGATGCATATAGGGGATATATCATGCCCCATTTTCACTTAAATTTTACAACATAATCCTCATATGAAAAGGGTGAAACATAATCCCCATAAACATTCATATTGAAAAACAAGCATTAACGTGTCAATACTTTAACCGTAAACCGTTAATTGTATCAAATATCAAATCCATTATCAAAATGATAATAAACCCTTAAACACTTATGTTATATGGTATCATAAGTTATAATCCTCAATTAAGTACAATATTCAACAAAGGATGTTTACCTAGATCAATTTACTTTTAAATAAGACCGTTAAAAAATTCAAGAGGAAATAGTATTTAAACATTACAAAGTGTCTCATACAACTTTGAAACATTCAAAAAATAATCCCATAGAATATAAAAATAAAAAATATAATATTGAAATGATATGTCAAAGGGTAGTACACACACCACACATATGGAATAATTTATTAACAATATTTATATATCACAGAAGTAAATGTGGGATGAGAAAAAACCCTTTTCTACATTGGAAATAAGTGTTATTTTTTAAAATAAGTTGTATTTCTCTTAAAATATGATTGTAAACATGTATATACCATAAGAAAGATGAATGTACATTTAAAATGTATTTTAGGAATAAATTGTGTTCCACTAAAGTGAAATCATGTAATAATAATTTTTAAGAAACATTAGAAATAAAAGATTTTAGTGCGGTTTAAGGAAATTGTTAAAGAGATTTTAAAGGGGATAGAAATGTTTGTTTTCATAAAACCATAAATGAATAAACATATTTCTTCATGTTAAAATTTTATATTTTTAAAAAACTGTAGTGTCTTCAAAATGATTTTGGAGTGCACTTGAAAATGGGTTAGAAATCGTGAATTTCTCTTGGATTAGGCTTTTTTAACGGGAAGAATTGAGAAGGAAGCCTTATTAAAAACAATATATCCCCTTCAAATATATATGATATGATATGTATATATAATTTTGAGTCATATATATAAAATTTATTAAATATACACAAAAATAATGATTCATTACATTTGAGTAAAAATAGTTAAAGTGTAACATGAAGGGAAAATAGATTTTCGGGTAGAATCCCTTACCATTTTGTAATCAATTGAATCGTATACCCCAAAATTAATAATCATAAAATGAATAATTTAATAAAATTAAAATACATATATTCATTATAATATACATCTATGGGAATTATAAATACCTCACACATAAGAATTAGTTGTGAGTAAGGCATATCTCATGAAAATGAAAGTGAGTTAAGAAAACCCTAACCTTATGTCTGATTGGGTTCTCTACTTAACCTTAAAATCCTGGATAATAAAATTTAATCCATTAATTAATTAATTATGGACCGTATATAAATTTATTTTATTTTTTATAATTTAATTACGTTCATTTATATCCTTTTCAGTGAGTTATAAGATATAATTTTATTGCAAGAGAGTGTTTGTTCCCCAAGTTTTCACAATGGATATACTTGTATATGAGTATGGAAGTTCATGTGGAATGTGTATAATTCTATATAATTGAATTTATATGATATTAATTAAAAGAAATAAGTGAAATTTTTTATTTATATTATTTTTTTATATGGTATTAGGATGAATCATTAGATAATAAATTTAGTGAAAATTCTTTAAATTATTATGATTACTATTGATCATAATGAACTCATTTTCTTTAATAATTCATTTTTTTTGTAAATATGTTAATTCTAAAACATAAAAAAGATTCTGATACATATATTATAGTCAGGTTTAACAATAAAAATTGTATCATGACTAGTAATTAAAAAGAAATTGAATAATGAATGTTTGTCAACCATTAATGTTTTAAATCAACACCTCTTAGAAGATGATTTCATTTTTAAAATAAAAGAGAGAAAGTAAGGATATTAATGATGGTTCTTATATTAAAATGATATAATTGTTGTATATAAATGATATTGGTGTTATCATTCTCAATTGGATATAGTACATGTGGAGAAAATAACAAATGTAAAAGGAAATTGAAAGGAAATTAAAAGAGAAAGAAAGAGCATTTACCTCCAAAATTATTTTATATTAGAATCTCCTCAAGGGAATGTGGATTGGTCTTTTGTTGTGTACAGAACATCCTGGATGTTGGAGAGAGACTTGGGAATATGATTTGGGTAGAATTTGGACAATATTCAAGGCTTAGAGGTGTGAGGAGAAGTGGTGGTGATGGGCGGTATTTATAGAGGAGGAGATGGGTGATTTTTGAATATATCTTTCATTTGTTTATTATTTTGAATTAAGAATATGAATAGTTTGATAATTATCACAAAATATATGAAAATAATTAAGTATGGTTTGATATTATGGGCTTAAATAATCTATATATCATCTATGACTCAATAATTCATTTATTTTTCATTTATCGTAATTTATTGTATTTTACTATTTGTTAAAAATCAAGTATTTTAGAAAAATCAGAGAAAATCACCCAACCCATTTTTTCATGTCTTATTAAAAATTAACTCCATTTTATTTAATTAATTTCCAAAATATGATAAATTTAATTTTTAATTAAAATCATCAATTTCTCAAAAAATACAAATTTTTATATTATAACGGATTTTATGACACTTACAAAAATTAACTACGGTCTCATAAAATTTTCCTAAAATCATTCGAAAAAAATAATTGTTTTAGGAGTATATTTTATGGAAATAATTATCTTTTAAATCATATTATTACTTATAAAATTACAATTAAATATTTATGAATTTCAAAATACCAACACATAATTATTAATGTTAAAATATTCACTTACTTACACTAATTATATCATACATTCAATTATATTCTTCCAAAATTTCATTTATACATTTATGGGTAATGTTACTATTCATTTGGATGATTTAATATTCATAAGTGTAATATTACTATTCACAAGGGTAACATTTCTATTCCAAAGGGAAAGTGTTAATTCACTAAAAAGTAAAGTTGACCATATAATACTCTAAATATCTTATTAATGTTTACCGTGTATGTATATTTTTTTTAAATTCAATTCATAGTAGTGGAAATGTTTTGTTTAATGGTTAGGTTATAACAGTATTGTTAAAATAATTATAATAACAATTTTCTAGTTCCACAAAGACTCAGTGTTGTGTGCATTACATTCTATATTAAATTTATTTTAATATCATTGGAGTGTTACATTAACACCCTTTAAAATGGTAAATTTTGGGGCGGGGGGACCAAATGAATGACATATGAATGTCCTTAAATCAGATGAAAACAACATTTTAGTGAATTGTTAAATGGTAAAATAAAAAATACATAAATCGATGGTGTTGTTTAACTGAGATAATGGAAAATCCACGTTTAGTGTCATAAAATACCAAAACATGCATTTAATAGTCATATATATAGAAACAAATCCTATGAATGATCATAAATAATTGGACAACTATATCATTATGATTTTTTATGTTTAAGATTAATAGAAAAATCAATCAGACATGCAGTTTCCTTGGAACGACTGAATATGTAGTTTTTAATGATTTGAGGCCCTTTAAAAAGGTGTGTTTGGGGGGTCCAAACCAACAAAAAAATCACAATGTTGTGAAATCATACTAAGACAAACATAGAATAAATTTTGAAATGTTTGAGCATAAGAAACATTAATTTGGGCTAGTGTTATCACGAGAGGACCAAAAAAACATTTTTTTGTCATAAAATACCAAAAAAAGCATTTACCGGTCATATCCATAACAAAAGACCATAGAATGACTTTAAATCACAAGAAGATCGTATGATTATTATTCCTGACATGTATGATAAGACGATGCATTAATCAGACAGGTAGTCCATGCGAAACAACAAAATGTGTGGTTTTTAGAAATTTAACCCCCTTTAAAAAGGTCCGTCTGAGGGTTAAAACTGGCCGAACAACCTCTGAATGGCATGAAATGAGATGAAAAAACTAAGAATTTAATTGGGAATTGGTCGAGTAGATGGAACGTCAGTCGGAGGCATCATTTGTTCAGGATGATGGAAAACTCACATTTAGTGTTATAAAACACCAAAAAATGTATTTAATGGGATGATCTATTCAAAATGAGCTCAGGATGACTTGAAATCATAGGAAAACCATATTATTAATATTATTTATAATGATTATAAGAAGACTATATGTCAATCAGATATTTGGTCTGCTGAGAATGACTGAATATATGGTTTTTAATGATTTAATGCTCTTCAAAATGGAGTTTTCGAGGTTCAAAATCCGATTCAATGGAATCTGAATTCTATGATGTCATATATTAACAACTATAGAATTAAATTTAAAGTGGTGAATAATATTAAATGTCAATTCGAGCTAGAGTTTTCCTGGGAGAATCTAAAACCTACTTTCAGTGTCACAAAACACCAAAACACATGTTTAATGGTTGGATCCATACCAAAAAACCTCTCAATAACCTAATATCATAGGAAAACCATATTATTTTTATTTGGTACTTTTAAGATAAGGTGAAACATTAATTAGATGTGCGGTCTACTATGAAGGAGAAAATATGTTGTTTTTAGAGTTTTAACACCCTTTAAAAAGGTGTTTTGGGGTTTAAAACCAACCAAATAGCATCTGAATAGCATGGAATTAAAAAAAATTATAGATTTATGTTTAAAATGGTTGAGATTTTAGAACATCAATCTAGGCTATTATTTTCCCAGCAGGACTGGAAACACACTATCTATGTCATAAAAAACCAAAACTAACTTCTAATGGTCAGATCGATATAAAATTACCTTAGAACTACTTGAAATCACAATAAAATCATATTAGTTTCATTTTTTTGTTATAAAGAAAATGAAATGTTAATTGTATTTTTGGTTTGTGTGGAACAAGTGAATAAGTGGTGTTTAATGATTCTATTCCCTTTAAAAATGTGTGTTTGGAGGTCAAAATCAGTTGAGCGACCTCTGGGTGCTGTGAAATCAGATGACCACAAGTGTGTAGTGAATTGTGAAATGATCAACTAGAAGGTATGTCAATCAGAGGTTTAGTTTGACCAATATGATTGAAAACACACATTTAGTGTAATAAAACACAGAAACATGTGTTTAATGATCAAATCCATAAAAATAGCCTCATAATTACATGAA
This sequence comes from Viscum album, assembly GCA_963277665.1. NCBI lineage: Eukaryota > Viridiplantae > Streptophyta > Magnoliopsida > Santalales > Viscaceae > Viscum > Viscum album. Next base: position 2,108,110,506 of record OY728119.1, on the reverse strand, counting down.
ATTAAAAAAAATTCTATCTTATCATTATTATTCATGACATTTATGTGATGATGACACATCAATCATACATTTGGACTACTCGAAATTATTGAATATGTGGGTTTAATGGATTGGACACCCTTTAAAAAGGATTGTTTTGTGGTCAAAACCAACTAAATAGCATCCAAATGTTATAAAATAAAATGTCAACAAACATAGCTTGAATTAAGAAATGTTCAACTAGAAAAAATTTCAATATTAGCACATTTTTTCCACAATGGAAAAAAATGATCTTTTAGTGTCACAAGACACCAAAACACGCATTTAACAGTCTTATACTTAGAAAAAAACCATGGAATGACTATAAATCATTAGAAATCCATCTTAATATTATTCGTGATGTGTACAGGTTAGTGAAACATCAATCAGACATGTAGTCTGTGCAGAACGACTGGATATGTGGTTTTAAAATATTTAACACCCTTTAAAAAGGTGTGTTTGGGGGTCAAAACCAGTTAGACGACCTCTAAATTCCATTGAATCATATGATACAATGATTCTTGAAGTGATCAGAAGTGTATTTTTATCAGGATGAAGAAAAATTCTCTTTTAGTGTTATAAAAGAACAAAAAGAGCATTTAATAGTTACATCCAAAGAAAATGACCTCATAATGACTTTAAATCACATTTTAACCATCTTATCATTATTCAGGAGGTGTATGATTAGATAACACGTCAATCAGACATGTGTTCTTCTCAGAACAATTGAATATGTGGTTTTTGAAAATAGAATCTCATTTAAGAATCTGTGCTCGGGGGGTCAAAACTAATCGAACAATATCAAAATTTCAGTAAATCAGATGACAACAACTGATGCATGAATTGAGAAATGGTCGAGCAACCATAACATCAATAAGAGTTGATGTTTTCATGGGAGGAACGAAAACACACTTTTAGTGTCATAAAACACCAAAACACGTGTTTAATGGCTAGATCCATTAAAAACAACCTTTTAATGACTTAAAATAATAGTGAAAACATCTTATTATTATTTGTGACATGTATGAGTAGATGAAATTTCAATCAGAAGTGCAGTCATTGAAAAATGATAGAATATGTGGTTTTTATTGATTTGACGCCCTTTAAAAGGTGTGTTTGGGGGTTAGAACTAGCCTAAAGATATATGAATGCCATTAAATCAGAAAAAAAAACAACTGCAAAATGAATCTTATTTTTTAGTATATGATATGTCAATCGGAGGTGGTGATTGACGAGAATGATAGAAAACACACTTTTAGTTTCACAAAGCACTGAAACGTGTGTCTAATGGTCTGATCAATAGAATATGACCTTATAATGTTTTGATATAATAGAAAAATTGTCTAATAATTTATTCTAATGTGTATGAGTATACATCACAATAATCGAACTTGTGGTCTACTCGAAATGGATGAATATATATTTTTTAAAGATATGACATCGTTTAAGAAGATTCTTTTGGGTGTCGAAACCAACTGAAATCCATCCAAATACAATGAAATTAGACAACAACAATAGTATCATAGATTGTAAAATGAATGATAAAAAATAACATGAATCCAAGATGACGTTTTTCTAGGATGATTGAAAATGAACTATTACTGTCACAAAACCCCAAAACGCATATTTAACAGTCAGATCCACAGAAAAATCCTCATAATGACTTGAAATCAAAGGAAACTGTATCATTATTAGATTTGACATTTAATATCAAAATATTTATTAATTGGACATATATGCTATGTGGAACGACTTAATATGTGGTCGTTAAAGATTTGACGCCCTTTAAAAAGGTTCATCTGTTGGTCAAAACCAGCCGAACGACCTTGAAATTTAGTGAAATCAAATGAATAAAATCATGAATTGAATTGTAAATTTTTCAAGCAGACATTATGTCAATCAAAGGTTTCATTTGATTGGGATGTCTAAAAATGAACTATTCTTGTTATAAAACACCAAAACATGATTTTAACGGTCATATCCACAGTAAAAGACATTGGAATGGATTGAATCATAAAAACTCATACCATTAATTTTCTTGATATGTATGAGCAGATGACATGTCAATCAGATGTGTGGTCTACTCAGAATGACTAAATATGTGGTTTTTAAAGACTTAACGCCACTTAAAAAGGCATGTTTGTCGGTCAAAATCAATCAATCAACATCCAAATTCCTTGAAATTAGACAAAACAACCTTAGATATAATTATGAAATTGTAGAGAAAACAGAATACATATATTATTTAGTGTTTTTCTTGGAGGAAACAAAATTCACTTTTAGTGTCATTAATCACCAAAACACATGTTTAGTGGTTGGTTTTAGAGAATATGACCTCAGAATGACTTTAAATCACACAAAAATAATCTTATTTTTATTGTTATTATTATTGATGTGTATGAGCAAACGACATGTCAATCGAACATACAGTCTACCCAAAATGACTAAATATGCAGTTTTTAAACGTTTAACGCCCTTTAAAAACACATGGAGGTGAAATATATCTGAACAAACTCTGAATTATAAGATTTAATATAAAAACATACATGGAATGAATTTTTAAATGATTGAGAAGAATTCAAAATGACCGGAGGATCCATTTGAGCATGATGATAGAAAATAGACTTTTAGTTACAAAAAACACCAAAACATGTGTTTAACAGTAAGATCCATATATAACTACCTCATAATCACCTGAAATCAAAGTAAAAATATATTATTATTATTTTCGACATGTAAGAGTGGATGGAATGTAAATCAGATGTGTAGACTTCATGGAATGATAGAATATGTGTATTTCAATTTTAAATAAATTGATTAAAATTTATTAATATATTATAAAAAATAATAATTTTGGTATGTTATAGAAAGTATTAATTGAAAAAAAAATATTTAAATTCATTTAATGGTTATGATAATTTTTACAGTACTTATTATTTTTTTTAAAAAAATTGCAGTTTTATTCGATGATAGGTTAGGAGCTTAGAAGATAATGAGGCAAAGAGCATTTTGGGATTGTGGTTTTAGTTGTTATGTATTTTTTTTTATTTTATAAATAGATTGGTTTTTCATAATGTTTCTTTTAATTTTTTTTAAAATTAAAATATATTACAGCTACTACCATATAGTGGTTGCTTTAGGTCTTTCCTGGTTGGGATATTGGAACCACTATTTTGAGGTTTCTATTGCCAATCCCATGTTGGCATATATCAATTGCCATTTGGAGGTCACTATAAGAGGTCTCTATCTGATATTTAACATTCAAAAAATGTCGGATTCTATAAGAAACAATGATGGGCCTAAAGAATCCATTGTTTGGCGGCCGCTAGCAGGATGCTATAGGCCATTAGCGATGAATTTTGGCAGTCACTAAAAGCCTTTCATTCTACAATTGTAATGTACTGCGGTAAAAACAACACCATATATTCAAAAAAAGAAACATCAAATTAAATTATTAATAACATATAATAATAAGTAGATAATAAAAATTGAAATTATCATTGATTTGGTTCTTTAGTGGGACATTAGCAAATATAATTCAATTGTAAAGGCGATTAGAGGACCTCTGAAGTGATCTTGGACTTGATGATATGGTTCTTTTCTTCCAAGACTTATTTCTTTTCATGTATTACATAATTATGGGATATAATATCATATATATCTTATATATAATATAATGATCATATTTATTATGTTATATTACTTTCTTCTGAGGCACTACAAGTATACTTACCTATAATATGTACTCAATGAACATACACTACATTGTTAATAATGGTCCACTCTTTTTTGTTCTCATTATTGTGGTTATTCTCTTCATTATCACCCCTTTCTCCCCCTTTTTAAATTTTTACTACATTATAATATGATTCATTTTTGTTATTTTTATATCCTTATCTCATTTTGGGGTAATTTAAATATCTGTTCTTCCCATAGATTATTTAATTCTTTCAAAACCTGTGATGTTTATAAGTTATTATTTTTTAAAAAATTTATCTTTCTCAATAACTAATTACTGCAGTAACATAATTTTCATTAATGGTTTCATTATTGGGGCATTTTAGAAACAAGAAAATGATTTAATCCAATCATATAACCTTTTGAATTGTATTTTGAAAATTATTTACTTCATTGTTTTAAGATAACATCACCTAAAATTATGAAAACCCTTTTCAAAATTACTCTCTCGTTTTCCATTAAGTTCCTATCAATATTCTTTTTCACTGTTAGTATTTGAGTAAGATGCATTAATCATTACTCATTTTTTAAAATATAATTTTTCATGAAAAAGTATTATAATTATTTCCTTCCATAAAAATGATACTTTCATTATTTGAAAATTACATAAAAACTCATAAATGTCATTCTTAAATCATTTAATAATTATTATTTTCATCATAAATATTTTTCATCTATATTTATTGAAATTTTAAATCCTACAATTTTAATGTTAATAATTATATTTTCTCACTCATTATTCTCATTTTTAAGTGTTAATATAGTGATTTAACTCCTTTAATCATTATCTAAATACATTTTTATTTCATCAAATATGGATATGATAATCATTTAGTGAGGATTTATCCATCATTTCCTTTAGAATGCCTCAACGTTAAACAATCTTAATGATAAAATTTCCTACATTGATTTTCATTTCTGAATACCCTACAGTTCCATCTTCAAATTGGAGGGTGTCTACTAAGATATCTATAAATTCATTTAATATGGTAATTATTGGCTTGACCATATACCATTACTTATATATAATTGAAATACACTATGCATCATTATCTTAATTCACTACGCCAAAATTATCATTTAGCGGCAGTTTAAAAGGCTGCTGAATAATTTTGTGATAGTTTAGGAAAACTATCGTTAAATTGTTTATCAGAAATCAATTAACTACTATTTTTAAAACCATCACAGAACGATTTAGCAGCGTTTTAAATCATCACTAAACCGTTTTTGTTTTAAATTTATTTTTTTTAATTTTTTTATTTTGTTTAATTTTTTATTTTCTTAGTTAATAAATTTATTTATTTATTAATATGTATTATGTATTATGTATTATGTATTATTTATATTTATATTTTTTATTTTTTACTTTTTATTTATTATTACCATGGTCATGCCTATCTCTATGCACAAGTCCTTGTCCTTGCGCATGTCCATGTCATATATAGATATTCAATGTTGGGTGATATTTGAACCCCTTACCTCTTGCTTATTCTCCAAAGACATTACCACTCCAACAGGCTCCCCAAATGGTCAAAAAATCAAATTTAATTTTCTTATATATATATATATATATTAATTGGAAAAACAAATAATACATAACAAATAGATATACAGTAAATAATAAATAATAAATATATAATATATAACATAAAATATATCATTAATTTATAAATAATAAATTAATTAAAAAACAATTTAATATATGATAAGTAAATAAATTTTAAATTTTAAATAATAAATAATAAATAAATAATAAATAATAAATAATAATTCATAATAATTCATAATTGATAATAGATCATTAAGAATTAATAATTAATAATTAATAATGTCACACCCCAAACTTCCACGGTACGTTTCCCTTTGAATAATACAATAACTAGTGTTGTACGCATCTTTGAGTTCAAACACACCACAACCAATCAAACTAGCCGTTATGAAAAGTAATACCCACTTTATGAAATTTTTAAAATTTCATTTTTCTAAATGGACTACATTTATGAATTAGGAATATCAAAATTAGTTTAGGGTGAATTTTTGTTAATTTTCTGAAAACATTCAATCTTTGATGAATAGTAAAAACACTGCAATATTGGTTAAAACTGACTTTTTTAAAAAATAATTATTTATTTAATTTAAATTTATTTCCAGTCAAAATAGATACATAATACTTATATAAGGTCAATGTAATTAATTTGAGTCATTTTATATTAAGTTTAGATATATAAAATTTTTATTGAACTTTTTACCATCTTTTACCCACCTCCTAGGAGCATTTGCAAATTTTCATAAACTTAATTTTACCAAATATGTAAGTTGAATTTAAAAAATCCAAGAGAAATGGTTAAGATTAGTAAGTAAAATATGGTTTAATAAGATGGATGTAATTTTTGGTGAATAGTAACTATTGTTTTTTATTTACCACGGTTAAAAGTAAATAGTGTAATTAAGAGTAAAAATGATATCATAATTACTAGAACACAAGTCCTAATTCTATTGGATACATGTAATTCAACCAAAAACAGCCTTAAGAAAAAAATATGATCCCCTTTGTTCCACTGTGATTAGATTACGATATTTATTATTATTTTATTTAAAGAATAGTTAAAAGAGTTAAATTCAATGTTTAATAACTAAGAAATTTTAATATTGAGTTACACACAATATAAATTAAGCTATAAATATTCTTTAGAAATATAAAATTATTTCTTACATAATGGTATTCTATTTATAATTTTTAGATATTAAATAATTTAATTTATTTATGACACAATGATGATGCAGTAATTACCTAATTAACGAAATATTAATATAATTGATATAATAAAAAAAATGTAAATTGAGAATTATTATTAATTCCACAAATTTTCTTGGACAATATGGCATGTTACAGTTGGTTAAATAAATTTTGTTCGAAGTGATAAAGATTTAATGGCTTTGAAAAAAATCCAATACTAAATAGTTTCAAAATTGACATAATTTAGTTTTTAAAACAAATAATATATTATAAATTGATATAATATTCATAAAAATATATGGTATGTCAAAAGGACGTAGATAAGGTTATATATATTAATAGTGAACCACTTGGGGTTCTCTTCGCAGTTTATAGTATGTTTATTAACTATATAATATAAAAATACAAAGAGACATGGAAAATGATAAACTATTTAACTAAGAGTTAAATCTTAAAGATATGGATAATATGGTAACCTAAACCTGTCTAAAACCTATTGGCTGAGAGTTTTTCAACCCATCCACACCTTAGACTAAAATAAATAAGATTTGAGCCATTAGAAACCAAAAATTATTTTATTAAAATGTAATATTTCAAGATATTCCTAAAGTGACCCTCACCTCTCTTATAAAAGTGCACTTCCCCTTCTCTTAATTCAACACCTCCAATGCCATTTTTCTCAGCCAAAACCTCTTAAAATATCCTACCAACTTTCCTACCTTCATCCTATAGGCCTTACTTTGGCCATAAAACCAATCTAAGGAGCCCTTTTGATCAAATCAAAGGAAATAACCCAAAGAAGAGGTAAATATTTCATCACCTCTTTCAAGTTCTTTTATACTTTGACATCCTCTTTATTTGTAATTTCCATTATAAAATAATAACTCTAGTATAATATTTATAATTTTATTTTATTATAAAAATGGTACAACCATATTCTTTATTCAATCCATCATATGATTGACAAAGTTTCCATACGTGTGTACATACGGCTTACCGTCTCCACGTCATGGTCTACTTTGTTATTCAAAAACATCATTATTTGGATGGGTATGATAATGAGTATTAATGATTTAGATAATAAATATAACATGTTATTTATTCTGTATATATGATATACCATCCAATTACATATGATTTCACCATCAATAAAATGATATAGTTGCTCTTGCGTACGTACGGATTACTGACTTCACGAACGCGATGAGATTCAATCCCCATCATACTAATTACAGAATAATATTCATTTTATGAGTAAAAATAATGTTTAAGAACTTATATCATTATTGATATGAATAAAATACATCCTATTCATAACAAAAAATGTCTTACGTAACCGAGCATTTAATAGAAAACGGATCTGTTAAGACCCGAAACGATGATATTACTAAAATATTATTAACAGAGAAATATTAGGGGATTATATATGATATAATATTTTTGTATATTTTTTTTATAAACTAATAACAATTATTTCAGTATTATATAGGAGGTTAATGTACCCTTGACAATGGAAAAGTACAAGATAAGGGTTAATTTCACAGTCTCTTTTTTATACAAGGTTGTTTTTATGTAAGTATCTACTGGGACATATTTATTATCCATGTCCATGTTTCATAAAATAGATTTCAAAGGGATTATTTTTAACGGAATTTTTTACTAAAAAATCATTTTAAATGTTTTAAAGATTTATTCTTCTAAACCTTTCCCATTAATGTCGATGTTTTCTAAATGGTTTTAATTATTTATTTATATGGACATTAATGTTTAAAAAATGTTAATTCCTTTGAAACATTTTAAAATGATATAGGGAACTTTGATTCAAAACTACCTTTTAAATTATTACCTTTATAAATTATGTGACTTTTGAATGATTTCATGAAAATGGGATATTTCTCTCAAAGATTTGTTATTGATCATTGTCAATTAGGTCAACATCCTTTATGGAATATTATTATTAATCGAGGTTGATTTATTATGATTCAAATCTACCTTATTTTATTGAACGTTTTGTGATATATTTGATTGTGGATGTGTTATTTTTATACAATTCATGGTTTATGGTTAAAGTATTGACATTTTGTATGCTAGTTTTATTACAAATGGTTATGTTTTGTATCAACCTTTTCATATGAGAATGTATTGGATTTAGTAAGTAGCGTGTGGAGCCTGATATAGATCTTCGGTGCATCGGTAGGTCTCATGAGACAATTAGACATGTAATTGGCTGAGGCAATTCCCAATGGGATATATGTTTTTGGTCTAGGACTTAATCATTTGTAGACGTCTTGACTGAGGCCTTGACAAAATGTTTCAAAATGTTTGGCATTATACACTCCCTCATTATGAAAATAATAATTATTGTTCATTTAGTTTTTTGTACAAGTAGAATGGCCATGACTATGTTTTATTATGGCCTTATTTACTCAACTCATATTCCTGCCATAAAGTGTTCTTGTTTATTATTTGTAAAGGCATCTATTTTTTATTATTAATCATTCTAAATGTTTATGTTATCTTCCACTGTATTGCTTAACCATACTGAGCATTTGAGCTTACCCCTTTCTTATGATTCATTTTCCCTGGATATGATGAAGATAGTAATGAGTGACTTGTAGGAATAATCAAGGAGGATTGGATTTTTCTAATGGAATAAATTATTGTTGTACTTCTTTTCATGTTTTAATGTTCAACTTATGTATGTATCATGTTTCAAATGTTACAAAACTGATCGGTCTTTCTGGACATGATTCCTTATATCATGACAATGTTATGTAATAAATCACCAACTCTGGGTAACTAGGGTCGGGGAATTAGAGTTTGTATCAGAGGAAGTTGAATACAAACCACTGAAGCTAGATTTATAAAAACTCTAATTACTGAACATTACCCTAAGATAGAGATTGTGGATTATTATATAAGGAAATCGTAAAATTTTGGAACTGTAGAGATTATGTGAGTTTTCCAAGAAATACATCCCTCTCTGGATATGAGTAGGTAGAGGTAGCTCTGGCAGAAATGTTCCTAGGGATAAAACCCAAAATCACCACTTTGAGCTAGACTCGAACGAGAACTGGTTCACGACAACAAGCCTTGATGAACTCTTGGTTATGACACTCCCAGGGGATATGCTTAGGATAATTTTCATTTTCTTTACAAACCATTATGAAGGGTTTATGAGTATATATTTTTTCAAAGGAAACAATTTTATGATTATGGATTATATTTATAAGCTTTTCAATTTATGTTAACTGTTTTACAAGTTCGGAATTCTGTATTGCGATTCATAAACTAATCTAGTATATGAAACTGTTTAGAAATGGTGTCTAGTGGATGAAATGGAAACTGTATCAATGCCACTAATCAATTTAGGGATTTCCCTCCTACGCAATATAATTATAGTGGACCTGGTGAAGTTACTAGTGCTGATCAGCATATCACTATACTGGGACAACTCACTCAGGTAATTAAAAATTATCTTACCCATATGGAGCACCCTAATCCATAACGTGAAGGATCAATGTTAGACCGATTCATCAGGAAAAATCCATAAACATTTAGTGAGAGTACAAATCCATTTATAATTGAGTAATGTATAAATTCCATTGAAAAAATATTTCATGCTTTGGGGAGTAGCGAAAGGGAAAAAGTTGTCATTGAATTTTATCACCTCACGGGAGATGCAAATCAATGGTGTTCATTGATTCAAAACACAAAGGAATCTTACGAAGTTTCAAATATGGAATGGAAGACGTTTAATGAGATTTTCTTATAAAAATAGATTCTTTATGACCATCGAGCAGATATGGAAATGAAATTTCTAATTCTATGGGAAAAGGAGATTTAAAATGTCACAAAATATGAGGCTACCTTTACAAGGTTAGAAAGTCATGCAACATATTATATACATAACCAAAAAAGTAATATTGATCATTTCTTTGATGGGTTAAAACCATTTATCCATTGAGAATTAGTCTCATAGTCCTTCTTATCATATGAATATATTGTTTCATGTGCTATCAAGATAGAAAATGAATTCTATAAGTCTTATGGATTTAAAGCAGAGAAAGAGAAGAAGTGATCTAATGAACACTCTGGGGAAGGACATAAGAAAACAGGGGAGAATACAAAAAATTTGAATTTTCACCCACTGATAATTGGGGAAGGAAGCACTCTCGTACTAAAAGGAAAGGGAGTATGCTACAAATGTGGATAAAAAGGCCATATTTCTATTGATTGAAAGGGGAATAAAGAAGCTACCAATGTTCAATGCTACAATTATAGGAAGATGGGACATTATTCAATTGAATGTCCTAAGCATCAGGGAATCATTTCTCAGAAAAGGCCAAGGGATCAAGTGCATGCTTATGTGATCACTACTGCTGAGGTTGAAGCTTTGAAGGACATTGTAGTATGTAATTTAATGGTTTCCTCAAGTTTAGACAATGCCTTATTTGATTATGTATCATCACATTTTTTCATATATTCCATGTTTTCTATGAAAATTAGATATTTCCAATTTGATTTAATAAGGGAGTTGTCATTAAAAACATTTAAGGGAAGTATCATTGAAATAAAGTTCTATGAATTAGTCCCCATTAAGGATTATAAACAATATTTATCTGGAGATTTAATCATCATACCGATGATTTAATTTGATATAATCCTTGGTATGGATTGGCTTTCAGACCAAGATGTGAAAATTTATTATAAGAAGAAGGAGGTTACAATTCTCAATGATGATAAATAGTTCCTTATACTTGGAGCAGAAATTTCACCATCTCATTCTTATCTAGATCCACCCCAAGTAGCTCTACTAAATTCTATTATTGGGGAGTATGAGAATGAAATCACTATGGGTGAGTAAATGAATTTTCAAATAGAGGAAGTACCTATTTTTCAAGAATATGTTGATGTGTTTCTAGAGGATTTTCCCGGACATGCTCCTGAACGAGAAATTGTGTTTTCCATCAATTTAATTCTTGGTTCAAGCCCATATCGAAGACCACTTATAGAATGTAGACTATGGAATTAGTGGATCTAAAGAAACAACTAGAGGAATTGAGTAATAATGGATTTATTCTCCCTAGTGTTTCTCCATGGGGAGACCCTATCCTTTTTGTTATGAAGAAAGAGGAATATATGAGGTTTTACATTGACTATAGGGAAATAAATGATACAAAAATAAAGAACAAGAATCTCATACCTCACATTGATGATTTAATCAACCAACTTCATGGATCTCAATATTTTTCAATGATTGACCTTCGATCTAGATATCATCAGTTGTTTGTGAAGAAGGGAGACATTCCAAGAACAACATTTCAAACCAGGTACATGCATTATGAGTTTACAGTAATGCCTTTTGGATTGATTGATGCTCCCTCTATCTTCAAGGATCTAAGGAATAGAGTTTTCAAGTAATATCTTGGTGAATTTTTAGTGGTGTTTATTGATGATATCATAGCATACTCCAAAAGCTACGAAGATCAGGGAAATAACATCTGCATTATTCTGAAGACTCTTTGAAAAAATGAATTATATGGGATGTTTAGAAAGCGTGAATTTCAGCTTCAGGGGATTTCTTTTATTGGCCATATTGAATCTAAGGGTAGAATCTATATAGATACTTCAAAGACCAAGGTAATCCAATAATTTCCAGAACCAATGAGTATAACTAAGGTACACTGTTTTATTAGTTTAGTAGGTTATTATCGATGTTTCATCTAGAATTTTTCCCGGTTGGCTAACCCATTAACCAAGCTCACACATAACGGGGTTAAATATGTTTGGAAAAAAAGAGTGTGAATTTTTTTTTGAAGAACTGAAGAGAATATTAGTTAATGCTCCTATCTTGAAACAACCATCAGGGAATGATGGGTTTTTTATTTATAGTGATTCTTAAAAGAAATGATTAGGTTGTGTCCTTATGGAAAATGATATATTTATTGCCTATTCATCACGACAGCTAATAATTCATGAGCAAAACTATCCCACCCATGATCTTGAGTTATTGGTTGTTATCTTCACTCTGAATATATTGAGACACTATCTCTATAGTAAAAAATGTGAGATCTGTACTAATCACAAGAGTTTGAATTATATTTTCTCACATAAAGGACTAAACATGAGTCATTGACTATGGCTTTAACTACTCAAGGATTATGATTGAACTATACACTACCACCTGGGGAAGGCAAATAAGGTGCCAAATGCTTTGAGTAGAAGGGACCATGGAGTTTTGAACAAGATGAGAGTTGAAAGGGATCCTATTTTCATGGATATAGTAAAGATGGATATGGGATTAACCATGGAAGGTGAAACATCAATACATTTTAAAATGGATGTCAAACCATCTTTACTAGAAAAGATAAAGTGTTCCCAGACTAAAGATGAGGAGTTTCGAAAGAATATTAAATCTATAAATGAGGGGATATTGAATGACTACATATATGAATATTGAATTTTGAAATTTGGGAAGATAAATTGTGTTCCCGATATACCTGATCTAAATAAATAATTCTATGATGATGCTCATAGCTCTAATTTCCCTATACACCTTGGGAGCACCAAGCTGTATAGATATTTAGAGGAACATTTTTGGTTTCACAACATGAAAAGAGAGATTGTTGATTTTTTTCAAGATGAATGGTTTTCCAAAAAGTGAAATATGGAAGACAACACCCTAGAGGAGTCATGCAACCTCTACCCATACCTGAGTTGAAATGGGATGATATTATGATGGACTTTTTCATGGGACAACCAAATACTCCTAGAATTAATGATGCAATATGGTTCATTATTGATGGTCATACCAAGTCACCACATTTTCTTACTATAATAAAAGATTTAACACTTGAACATTTAGAATGACTGTATATTAATGAGGTTGTGAGACTTCATGGAGTACCCCTATCAATTTTTTCTGATCTTGATCCTCATTTTACATCAAGATTCTGGGAACGTCTGCAGAAATCCCTGGATACAAGACTTCGTTTGAGCACTGCCTACCACCCACAAACTGATGGACAATTAGAATAGACTACTCAGACCTTATAAGACATGTTGAGATCTTTCTCACATGAATTTCATGTTATGTGGGATCCATATTACCCCTGGTAGAATTTTCCTATAGAAGTAGGTTTTATTCAAGTATTTGGATGGCACCATATGAAGGATTATATGGAATGATATTTCGCACACCAACATGTTGAGATGATGTTGGTGAAAGAAAACCCGTAGGCTGAGAACGTGTTGTGGAAACAATATAAAACATGAAGATTATCCAAACCCACATCAAATCAGCTCAATGTAGGTAAAAGAGTTATTCCAATAACTGAAGGAAGGATTTTAAATTTCATCTAGGATATCATGTTTTCTTGAAGGTAACTTCATGGAAGAGAGTTATACGACACGATAAGAAAAAGAAATTAAGTCTCATGTACATCATACCATTCAAAATTATAGAATGAATTGGGTCTGTAGCTTACCATTTGGCAATGCCACAAAGACTCTCCAAAGTTCACGATGTGTTCCATGTATCGTTGTTGAGAAAATACATGCTTGGCCCATTGCATGTACTCAACTATGAGGAAATTGAACGAGAACCATATCTGTCTTATTTTGAAGATCCTGTCAAAATTCTTGACACAAGAGAACAAGTGCTGAGAAACTGGAAGAATCGTCCGGTAAAAGTTCTATGGAGAAAACATAAGATGGAAGAGGCAATGAGGGAACCCGATGGACTTATGATGAAGAACCACCTGAATCTTTTTATGCAGTAATATTCTTGTAATTTGGAGGATGAAATTATTTTAATGAAGTGAGAATGTAACACCCCAAGCTTCTATAGTATGTTTCCCTTGGAATAATATATCATCTTGTGTTGTACGCAACATCGAGTTCAAACACACCAAAAACAATCAAACTAGCCTTTATGAATAGCAACACCCACTTTATGAAATTTTATAAAGTTTATTTTTAAATATGGACTTCATAATTACCCTAAAAGGTGTCCTAATTATATTGGATAAGTGTAACATGACCAAAAACATCCTTAGGAATAAAATATTATCCCTTTTGGTCCTCCTGGATTAGATTAGTACATTTATTATTATTTTATTTAAAGAAGAGTTAAAAGAGTTAAATTCAATGTATAATAACTAAAAAACTTTTGATATAGGGTTACACACAATATAAATTCGGCTATAAATATTATTTAGAAACCTAAAAATATTTCCTACATAATGGTTTTTATTTATAATTTTTAGACATTATATAATTTAATTTATTTATTACAAAATGAGGATGAAATAATTTACTTACTAATGAAATATTAAAATAATTCATATTATAAATATCCAAATAACTGTAAATTAAGACTTATGATGAATTAAATTAATTTAATAGGTTAATATGAAATTTTAGTGTTGTTTAAATAAATTTTATTCCATGTGATAAGGTTTTAATGGCTTTCAAAAAAATCAAATACTAAATAGTGTCAAAATTGACATAATTGAGTTTTTTAAACAAATACTATATTATTAATTGTTATAATATTAATAAAAATATAAGGATAAGCCAAAGTATATAGATAAGGTTATATATATTAAAAATGAATCATATTTGGTTTTTTTGGCAGTTTATAGTAAGTTTATTAACCGTATAATATAAAACTACCAAGAAACATGTTAAATGTGAAACTATTTAACTAAGAGTTAAATCAAAAAGTTAAGTTTAATATGGTGACCTAAACCTATCTAAATTCAATTGGATGAGTTTTTTTCGACCCATATCCATCTTATCCTCTAAATAAATCATTTTTGTGCCATTAGAATTGAAAATGATTTTATTATAAAATAGTATTTCAAGCTTTTCCGAAAGTGACCCTCACCTCTCTAATAATAGGGCACTTCCCCTTCTCTTAATTTCACACCTCTGAAGCTATTTGGATTTCCCATCCCCAACCCAAATATCCTCCCAAATTTACTCTCTTCATTCTAGAGTCTTTATTTGTAATGCCCCGACCCCAGTTTCCCAGAGTCGGTGCATTATTGCGTAACATTGGCATAATCACAAAAGATCAAGTCTCGAAAGGCCGATTAGTTTAGTAGCCTTGGAAACACTAGATACATTCATAAATGTTACATTACATCATAAAGTGAAAATCTACATAACAAAGTCTCTGTAGTCGACACTCATATCCTCTTCTGACTATCCCTACAGTTCATTCATAAAATACTTCTTCATATCCTGGAAAATACTAAAACATTGAAAGGGGTGATCTCAGATGCTCAATGAGGATAAAAATATTGCAGAAGCCTTCATAAATAAACATTAACATTTAAGGCAATGTATAACTAAAACAAAATCCTTTTTAAACTTTAACATCAGCATAATATGGGAAAAATAAATTAAATAATGCAATTTACTTACTCACATGGATATTCTACTAGTGGAATAATCACATGCAATATTAACAACCACTTTCATAATGATGGAATGCATAATGCATGACTATCATAACCACATAGTCAAGGCCTCGTGCCAAGACCACAAATAAGATTTTGTCAAGGCCTCGTGCCAAGACCACAAATAAGATTTTGTCAAGGTCTCGTGCCAAGACACTAGTTTGTCTCATGAGACCTACCGATGCATCGAGGAGCTATAGCGGGATCCACCCATCACTTATTAAGTCCAATTCATTCCTCATATTAATAGGTTTAAACATATCATAAACCATAACATAATTGTATCACATAAAACATGCATAAAGGAAACATAACATTTCCACATTTCAATCACAAGATATCAATACGACACATTAATATAATAAAAACATTATCAAAACCGTTTTCAATACCAAAATAAAATAAAATTAAAACTTGGTATTTATTTTTCATTTAAAAAAAAGTTATGGCTTGTATAGGAAGCCGAAACTCAAATAATGGTCCCGGCGGCGGAGAAGTCGTTGTCGCCGCATACGTACGACAAAAACATTCCCTTTTTTAATTTAGTAAAACGCTTCATATAAAAATATTCCTTTTGAGTAAAAGTAAAAGTCAAAGGGGTTTATACACCGTATAAAAGAAATTGTTGTATAAAACAAAACATGCCTCCATGAATGGAAATTGAGACGAAGTCCCTTAAAAAGATAATTTTTAAATAAAATATATGTATTATGTGTATTCACTATATGTACACATAAAGAAAGTATAAATACAAGATATGACATAATAATATCATGACATAATTTGAAATTAGGATATTAACCCAAAGAATGGAAATTGGGTTAAGAAATTCCCTTACCTCGTGTCCGAATTCACTCGACCGTTCTTTGATCTCCTTAAAATCGGGTAACTCTTTTTGATTTGAGCCAAAGGAATCCTTGGGAAGAATTCTGCCCAAAGTGAGGCTTCTAGGAGTAATAGAGGGAAGTTGGGAGAGTATTTGGGTAGAGGTTGGCCGAGCCAAAAGGCTTTGAAAGTGTGAGTAAGGTTGTAGTGGTGGGGGGCCTTTTATAAGTGGAGAGGAGGGGCACTCTTGGAAAGTAATAAAATGTTACTTTATTATACAATGCTTTTCAGATTCTATAGGTCCCAAACTTATATAATTTAAGGCTAAGGTGATAAGGGTTCGAAATGTACTCATCCAATAGGTTTTTGACAACTGTAATCCATGGATCTTACATTATCTTTTCATTTTATTTAAATCATTAATTATTGAGGTAATCGCTGCATCATCATGGTTTCATAAATAATTTAATTTATTTAATGTCTAAAAATTATAAAAAAAAATATCATGATGTAGGAAATATTTTTATCTTTATAATTAATATTTATAGTCAAAAATATGACTTGTATAACCCCATTTAAAAATTGTTTTAGTAAAACAACTTATGTTTTAACATTTTTATTTTAACTTTCAATAAAAGTTATTTATGTCATTTTCCTACCAAAGTGGCTCCATGGGGTCCCCAAGTTGACCCATGTATTGTCTTGGTCGGCCATGACTCATATAATAGGGGTAGGACAAGTTTCAAGGTCATTTCCTATTATTATAACATTATATTTACCTTAAATTTCACTAATTACCTTTAATCGCGATTAATTAAACTTAAAAGTTACTATTCACCAAAATATTATTTTAATCCCATTGAACCACATTTTACTTCCTAATGACAACCATGTATGTCGGATTTTTGAAAATCAAATCACAGAAGTGGTAATATTTCATTTAAACGAAAAATCAGTTATTTAACTACCACTTAGTGGTTTCACTATTCATCCAAAATTGATGTTTTTCAAAACAATGCCAAAATTTCACCCTAAGCTATAATTGATATTCCATATTAAAAAATGATGTATATTTTATGAAATTCCAAACATATAAGTTGCATTAATTAATTCCCGCTGTCACAACAAACCGCGTTTTTTTAAGAAACAATATATATCAAAAGATTGACAATTGTTTATGTCTAATTTCAAAGTGAAATTAATTATAATGAACACCATTGGATAAAATGGTAAAAATATATTCTAATTATTCTTTAAACCCACTCAATAGTATAATTTTTCACTATAAATTATTTTGATTAAAAAAGTTGTTTTTAAGTATTCTTCACTATTCATAAAAAAATGGAAGTTCTCAGAAAATTACAAAAAAATCAACTTAGGATAATTTCGATATTACGAATACAAAAATGAAGTCCATTTTGAAATATAAAATTTCTATAATTTTAAAAAGTGGGTATTACTAATCATAACAGCTACTTTGATTAGTCGCGGTGTGTTAGAACTCGATGTTGCGTAGAATGCAAGCTATTGCATTATTGAAAGAGAGACGTATCGTGAAATCTTGGGGTGTTACATTCTCCCCTCCTTCAATAAATTGTTTCCTCGCAATTTGAAATTTTTCATTGAAAATAAAAGGTTGAAAATAGAAAAAAAACCTTTGTGGAAAACCCACATCAGAAATAGGGTTAATAAGAATATAACATTAAAAGAGAGAAAGAGAAGTACAAAGGTCACCCAAGATAGCCCATACTAGGATTATCTGAAAATATGGATATGGAAGAAAAACAAACCATCAAGGTCTGATGGAGAGTTGTAGAAAACTGGATTAGGAGAAAGTTAACCATAAGAAAATCACAAACTTGTGATTGGTTAAACGGTCATTGAATCCCCAGTTGTAAAAGTTAACTGGAAACGTTTTTGTTTTAAGTTACCTATTATAAAGTTGAGGAATTTATTTAGGAGATTTACTAAGAACATATTGGAATATACATACTTGTAATGTAGACTTTCATTCTTTAATAAATTTTTACCACAAACCCATATTTCACTCTAAAAGGGAATAGAACTCAAAAATACTCTATTTATCCTAATTGTATATGGTTCCAAATATTAACACATACCATTTAGATTAGTAAAACTATTTTGTAATAACCAGGGACTTCCTGTAGGCTAGTGGTAGGTAATAAAGGCCTGACGCAGTATGGTTGTGGGTTCGATTCCTACAGCTTTGTCCGACGCGATGGGTTATGCCCCACCCTACAGGTTGTCCTTTTCCTAAAAATATAGTATTATAATATTCCAAAAATAATATTCAGAAATGTTTTAACCATAAACAATTATATTCAAAGTTCAACTTAATCAATCCCAACCTTTATAGTTATCCAAAATACCTCTCTCCAGACATTCTCTAAAAGGTCTCTTAATTCCAAAATCAATTTATCAGATTCCCCAAACAAAGTAAAGTTTCTCTTATTGTCTCATACTAAAAATATAATTACCTTCATCATATTAAAACCTTAATGAAAAGAACAAGTACTGTAGTACAATCCTTATATATATAACATTATTCTTATAACCAGAATATAATCCTTGAGTCCAAAAGCACCAATACATTAATTATTCCTCTTCAACTGTAGTCACAGCAAATGATTGGCCTTGATCCCTTGGCCTTTTCTGAGGTATGTTTCCCTGAAGCTTAGGACATTCATTTTCATAATGACTCGTTTCGATACAATTGTAGCATTCAATATTGATAGCCTCTTTCTTTCCCTTGCAATCACACGCCTGGTGGCCTTTTTCTCCACATTTAAAACAAACTCCCATTCCTTTTAGGAAACTACCATGGTGATTCTTCCCACAATTATCACATAATGGAAAAGCCGTATTTTCCTTTTTCCCTTTATCTATCTCTTGTTCCACCGTTCTCTTCTTCTCTTGCTTTACTTTGTTGTCATAAGATTTAGAGAATTCCTTTTCTGTCTTGATAGCACATGAGACAATATCTTCATATGACGGGAAGGTTTGTGAGACTAATGCTCGACGGAGAAATGGTTTTAACCCATCAAAGAAATGATCAATCTTACTTCTTGGGTTACGTATATAATCTGAATCATACCTTGCTAACCTTGTAAAGATAGCCTCATACTTTGCGACATTCTCATCCTCCTTCTGCCTCAGACTCAGAAATTGCCTCTCCATATCTGCTCGATGGTCATGTGGAAAGTATTTTTCTAAGAAAGGATCTTTGAACTCTCTCCATTCCATACTTGATACTTCTTCATCTTTCTTTGTATTTTGAATCAGCGACCACCACTGATCGGCATCTCCAGAGAGGCGGTAAACTGCCATGACAACCTTCTCCCTTTCGCTACTCCCCAAGGCATGGAATATTTTCTCTAAGGAGTTTATCCATTTCTCAGCTAATAATGGATTTGTACCCCCATAAAATGTTGGTGGTTGTTGCCTCATTAATCGGTCTAACATTGATCCTCCACGTTGGGGATTGGGGTGCTCCATACGAGTAAGGTTATTATTCATAAACTGAGGGAGTTGTTCCAGTATGGTAATAAGTTGATCAGCACCAGTCTTATCTCTAGATCCACAATAATTACCTTGAGCAGGAGGGAAATCCCTACACAGAGTGCGTGCATCGATACAGTTTCCATTCCTTCCACTAGGTGCCGTTTCTAAACAATGGCATAAACTAGATTAATTTATGAATCAAAATACATAATTCCAGACTTATAAAATACTTAACATAAATTGAACTATTTATGGATATAATCCATAATCATAAAAATGTTTTCTTTGAGGAAGTATATACTCATAACCCTTCATAGTGGTTTGTAAAGAAAATGAGAATTATCCTAGGCATATCCCTCGGGAGTGTTGTAACCAAGAGTGCAGCAAGGCCCGTTATCATGCACCAGTTCCCATTCGAGTCTTTTTCAAAGTGGTGTTTTCGGGTATTACCCCTAGGTACATCTGTGCCAGAGCCGCCTCTACCTGCTCGAATCCAGACAGGTATGTATTGCTCAGGAAACTCACAACATCTCTATAATACCAAAATTCTAGGAAGTTCTTCTATACTAATCCTCAAATTCTATCTTTGGGCTATGTGATCTAATCAGAGTTTATCTAAATCTAGCTTCCAAGGTTAGTACTAAACTGCCTCTGATACCAACTATAACGCCCTGACCCCAGTTGCACAGAGTCGGTGCATTATTGTGTAACATTGGCATGATCACAAAAGATCAAGTCTTGAAAGACCGATTAGTTTAGTAGCCTTGGAAATACTAGATACATTCATAAATGTTACATTACATCATAAAGTGAAAATCTACAATAACAAAGTCTCTATAGTCCACACTCATATCCTCTTATGACTATACCTTCAGGTCATTCATAAAATACTTATTCACATCCTGGAAAATATTAAAACATTGAAAGGGGTGAGCTCATATGCTCAGTAAGGATAACAATATTGCGGAAGCTATCATAAATAAACATTAACATTTAAGGCAATATATAACTAAAACAAAAGCCTTTTTAAACTTTAACTCCAGCATAATATGGAAAAAATAAATTAAATAATGCCATTTACTTACTCGCATGGATATTCTACTAGTGGAATAATCACATGCAATATCAATAACCACTTTCATAATCATGGAATTCATAATGCCATACTATCATAACCACGTAGTCAAGGCCTCGTGCCAAGACCACAAATAAGATTTTGTCAAGGCTTCGTGCCAAGACACTAGTTTGTCTCATGAGACCTACCGATGCATCGAGGAGCTATAGCGGGCTCCACCCGTCAATTATTAAGTCCAATTCATTCCTCATATTAATAGGTTTAAACATATCATAAACCATAACATAATCGTATCCCATAAAACATGCATAAAGGCAACATAACATTTCCACATTTCAATCACAAGACACCAATACGACACAATGATATAATAAAAACATTATCAAAACCGTTTTCAACACAAAAATAAAAGAAAATTAAAACTTGGTATTTATTTTTCATTTAAAAAAAGTTATGGCTTTTAGAGGAAGTTGAAACTCAAATAATGGTCACGGCGGTGGAGAAGTCATTGTCGCCGCATACGTACGAAAAAAAAAAATTCCCTTTTGACATTTAGTAATACAATTCGTATAAAAAGATTCATTTTGAGTACAAGTAAAATTAAAAGGGGTTTATACACCGTATAAAAGAAATTTGTGTATAAAACAAAATATGCCTCAATGAATGGAGATTGAGACGAAGTCCCTTAAAAAGATAATTTTTAAATAAAATATATCTATTATGTGTATTCACTATATGTACACATAAAGAATGTATAAATACAAGATAGGAAATAATAATATCATGACATAATTTGAAAGTAAGAGATTAACCCAAAGAACGGAAATTGGGTTAAGAAATTCCCTTACCTCGTGTCCGAATTCACTCGACCGTTCTTTGATCTCCTTAAAATTGGGTAACTCTTTTTGATTTGAGCCAAAGGCTTCCTTTGGAAGAATTATACAGAAAGTGAGGCTTCTAGGAGTAATGGAGGGAATATGGGAGAGTATTTGGGCAGAGGTTGTCCGAGCCAAAAGGCTTTGCATGTGTGAGTAAGGTGGTAGTGGTGGGGGCCTTTTATATGTGGAGAGGAGGGGCACTCTTGGAAAGTAATAAAATGTTACTTTATTATACAATTCTTTTCGGATTCTATAGGTCCCACACTTATATAATTCGAGGATAAGGTGATAAGGGTTCGAAATATACTCATCCAATAGGTTTTTGACAAGTGTAAGCCTTGGATTTTACATTATCGTTTCATTTTATTTAAATCGTTAATTAATGAGGTAATCGTTGCATCATCATGGTGTCATAAATAATTTAATTTATCTAATGTCTAAAAATTATAAAAAAAATATCATGATGTATGAAATCTTTTTATATTTCTAATGAATATTTATAGTCAAAAATATGACTTGTATAACCACATTTAAAAATTGTTTTAGTAAAACAACTTATGTTTGTGACATTTTTATTTTAACATTAAATAAAAGTTATTTATGTCATTTTCCTACCAAAGTGGCTCCATGGGGTCCCC
The DNA here is from genome assembly GCA_963277665.1 of Viscum album. Taxonomy (NCBI): domain Eukaryota; kingdom Viridiplantae; phylum Streptophyta; class Magnoliopsida; order Santalales; family Viscaceae; genus Viscum; species Viscum album. Next base: position 2,108,087,605 of record OY728119.1, on the reverse strand, counting down.
AAGTTGACCCATGTATTGTCTTGGTCGGCAATGACTCATTCAATAGGGGTAGTAAAAGTTTCATGGTCATTTCCTATAATTATAACATTATATTTACCTTAAATTTCATTAATTACCTTTAATCACGATTAATTAAACATAAAAGTTACTATTCACCAAAAAAATATTTTATTCCCATTGAACCACATTTTACTTCCTAATGACAACCATGTATGTCGGACTTTTGAAAATCAAATAACAGAAGTGGTAATATTTCATTCAAACGGAAAATCAGTTATTTAACTACCACTTAGTGGTTTCACTATTCATCAAAAATTGAAGTATTCCAGAACAATGCAAAAATTTCACCCTAAGCTATAATTGATATTCCATATTCAAAAATGATGTCTATTTTGTGAAATTACAAAAATATAAGTTGCATTAATTAATTTCATAATTAATTCCCGTTGTCACAACAAATAGCGTTTTTTTAAGAAACAATATATATCAAAAGATTGACAATTGTTTATGTCTAATTTCAAAGTGAAATTAATTATAATGAACACCATTGGATAAAATGGTAAAAATATATTCTAATTATACATTAAAACCACTCAATAGTATAATTTTTCACTATAAATTATTTTGATTAAAAAAGATGTTTTTAAGAATTCTTCACTATTCATAAAAAATGGAAGTTCTCAGAAAATTACAAAAAATTCAAATTAGGATAATTTCAATATTACGAATACAAAAATGAAGTCCATTTTGAAATATAAAATTTCTATAATTTTAAAAAGTGGGTATTACTATTCATAATGGCTACTTTGATTAGTCGCGGTGTGTTAGAACTCGAATTTGCGTACAATGCAAGCTATTGAATTATTGAAAGAGAGGCGTATCATGAAAGCATGGGGTGTTACATTACATTAGTCATAAAGCCAACATATGGAGACCTTTTGATCAAATCAAAAGGAATAACCTGAATAAGAGGTAAATATTTCATCACCTCTTTCAAATTCATTTCTTCTTCCACTTCCTCTTTCTTTGTTGTTTCCAATATAAAATAATAACTCCAGTGTCTTCTATATACTATTATGTTATCATTAAAATGGTATAACTATATTCCTTATTATATCCATCAAATGAATGACAAAGTCACTATACGTGTGTATGTACGGCTTACCGTCTCCACATCATGGTGTAGTTATTTATTCAAACACTTCATTATTTAGATGGGTATAATAATGAGTATAACTAATGTAAATAATAAATATAACATTTTATTGATTCTATATGTATGATATACCACCAATTACAAAAGATTACTCCATCAAAATAATGATATTCTTTCTCATGCATGGGTATGGATTACCGTCACCACGAATGAGATGAGATTCATTCCCCATCATAATCATTCAAGAATAATTTTCATTTTATGATTAAATATAATGTTTATGAACATCATATAATTCTGGATATGAATAAAATACATCCTATCCCTAACAATGATGACTTACATAACTGATCATTTTTGGATGACAAATTAGGTAACAGCTGAAATGATGATATTACTAAAATATTATTAACAAAGATGTATTAGAGGATCATATATGATATCATTTTTATGTATGTTGTTTTTGTATAATTTAGTAACAATGATTTAACTATTATGCGGGTGCTTAAGGTACCCTCGACTATGAAAAAGTACAAGGTAAGGGCAAATTTCACAATCTCTTTATTATCTGAGGTTATTTTTACGTATGTATCTACTGGGACATATTTATTATCCATGTCCATGTTTCATAAAAGAGTTTTCTAAGATATTATTTTTAAGGGAAATTTTTCTAAAACATCATTTTTAATTTTTTAAAGATTTATTCTTTTAAACCGTTCTCATTAATGTCCATGTTCTCAAAAAAATTAAGGATTTATTTATATGGACATGAATGTTTTAAAATGTTAATTACTTTCAAATGTTTCAAATTGGTATGAGAAACATTGATTCAAAACTCTATATTAAATTAATTCCTTTATAAATTATGTGACTTTTAAATGATTTTGGGAAAAAGGGATATTTATTTCAATGATTTTTTACTGATCATTTCCAACTACGTCAACATCCTTTACGGGATATTATTTTTGATCGATGTTTATTTATTATGATACAAATATTCCATATTTTATTGAATGTTTTTTGATATATTTGACTACGGATGTGTTATTTTTATAACATTCATGGTTTATGGTTAAAGTATTTACATTTCGTATGCTAGGTTTAATACGAATGGTTATGTTATGTTTCAATCATCTCTTATGAGGAATGTATTGGACTTAGTAAGTGACGGGTGGAGACCACTATAGCTCCTGAGTGCATTAGAAGTTATCATGAGACTATTAGACATGGAATGGGCCAAGGTCATTCCTAATTGTTCTATTGTTTTGGCCGAGGTCTTAATCAATTTTAGACATCTTGGCCGAGGCCTTGAAATTTTTTTTAGAATGTTTGGCATTATAAATTCCCTCATTATGAAAATAATAATGGTGGTTCATGTGGTTATTCGACTAGTAGAATACCAATGACTATGTTTTATTATGGCATTATTTACTCAGCTCATATTCTCACCATAAATTGTTCTTGTATATTATTTTAAAGGCACATGTTTTGAATTATTCTTCATGCCTAATGTTTATCTTGTCTTCTGCTGTATCGCTTACCCTTACAGAGCGTTTGAGCTCACCCCATTCTTATGTTTCATTTTCCCAGGATATGAAGAATTTAGTAATGAGTGACTTGTAGGTATAATCTTGGAGGCTTGGATGTTTCTAATGGAATAAATCAGTGTTGTATTTATTTTCAAGTTGTAATGTTGAACATATGTTTGTATCTTTATTCCAATAACACTAAACTAATCGGTCATTCGGGTCATGATTCCTTGTATCATGTCAATGATATTTAATAAAGTACCGAAACTTGGTAACGAGGGTCAAGGCGTTACAAATTATTAAAATTTAAAAATTTAAAAATAATTTATACATTTTTAAGAAATTATCAATAAATAAATAATAATAAATTAATAATAAATTAATAATAAATTTGTATTTAGAAAATTAAAAATATATAATAAATATATAATAAATAATAAATAATAAATAATAAATAATAAATGATATATAATATAGAATACATAAATAATTAAAATAATAGATAAATTAATAATAATTAATAATTAATAATAACTAATAATAAATAATTGATAGTAAATAATTAATATTTTGTAATTAATAATTAATTTTTTAATATTTAATATTTAATAAATAATTAATTAATAGTTGATAATTAATAAATTATTGATAAATAATAAATAGTTAATCATTAATTAATTAATATTGAATAAAGAATAAGTAAAGATTAAATAAATAATTAATAAATGATTAATAAGGAAATAATAAATAATAAATATTAATTAATTAATAAATTAATAATAAATTATTAATTAATGTTTACATAATAACTAAATAATAAATAAATAAATAAATATTAAATAAATAAACATTTAAATAATAAATTTATCAATAAATAAATGGATAAATAATTCAATAAATAGTAAATATGAAATAATATATAATAAACAATAGATAAATAAATAATAAATAAACAAATAGTAAAATAAATAAATAAATATTAAATAAATAAATAAAGAACAATTAAATGAATGAATAAATAATTAAATAATTAAATCATAAAAGGTTATGTACCTTTGAAACCCAAAAAAACACTGAAATAACCAAAAAAACTGATTTGTGACTCCTTTTTCAGCACCACAACCAGTCAAATCGAAGATCAGAAAAATGAGAATTGATATGACATGTTGTAAATGCCGAACGAACACCTGGATAAAAAGATATTACCATTTGAATTTTAACAAACCAGGGTCTCCAACTAAAACATTTGTTCGGGAGGCCTTTTTAGCTTTTCTAGCATAATAGAAAGGGCTAAAATACTCAAAGAGTTGGAACTATACCTAAATGGTGTAGAGATCATCACAGGCTTTGATTTTTTATGTCGTAGAGCCCAAACGAGCACATAGATTATATGTTATGGCCCTTTGAAGTTCGAGTTCAATTTTCAACCTTTTTGAAATTTGAATATATTGTTTTCATTGATTATAAATTCATTTAAATCTCACTTGGTTTTATCTCATTTCATAAGATTTTATATGACTTGTGGAGCTGAAAAGGACTCTCGAATCAGAAGATAGGGTTGTTTGATGTCGATGTTTGGTTTTTAGGTTTCTATAGATTTGTTTTAAGTTTCACGTTAATATTGACTAGTATTTGCAAATATTTTTTAATTAACACATTATAATTAATTATAATTATTAAAAATAAAATATTTTTATTGAAAATAATAAATAAAAAATATTAACTAATTAAATAATTTTTTTTTAGTTTTTTATTCAATTTTGTAGCAGTTTTGAAAAAATCGGCACTATTTCGTGACGTTTTATTAAAATAAACTACAGAAAATATTTTTTTAATTTTTTGGCCGAATGTTTAAAACATATATAAAAAAAATTTTAAAAATGTTTAGAGGCAGTTTTTTTGGAGCGGTTTTCAAAACCGCCATTCATTTTTTTCGATCAAAAATTTAGCGTTAGTTTTGAAAACCGCTACGAAAAAACCGCCACTAAAACACTGTTTTTTTGTAGTGATGTATGTGTTTTTACCAAGACAATAAATTTATTTCTTTTGGTGTCCATTATATTTCCATATGTGAAACATGTAACACCTTGTGATTTTCGTAAACATCTTTTCATTAAATTCATATTATGTTATACGAATATTGATACACACCACATCATACTAAAAAGAACCATGATTTATTTTAAAAGTATTTTTTCAATGATAAATACTCTATAATACATTATTATAATGAAATATGAAACAACATTATGAAAACTACAAGTGGCATAATATGCAAAGTAAATAAAGAGACTATATACCAGAAATCATTATCTTCATAATTTACCAAGATCGATATACCATAAATATAACTATGGAAAGTTAAAACATTAGGAATATAATTGATATTTAGAGAGAGAAGAAAACGAATGTGATGAAAATATTTTAGCAAATCATGTGAGGATTTCATTAATAATGTAGTATAATTGTATTATTTATGGTCAATGGATATGTCTTCATTGGGTATAAATGTATCCAATACGTATATTTGGTAATTTATTATCAAAAGAAACCCATAGGTTAGACATAAATTATTTTATATATCATGAATCTCTTTTCAAAATATCTATCATGTAAATCAATTTTTTTAATATGCTATAATATAAATTTATCATTTTAATAAAATATATTATCATATTTTAGTGTATGATCTATAAAATATGTAATGAATATTATGTGAAATTATAAATGAATCTAAATGAAAAAAATGATGATTTATATTTAATGAAATATGTTTTATTTAAAAAAATTATGTTAATTATATATGATATGTATTTATTTCATAGCTAATACATCATATATTTGGATTGTAATATTTAAATGATATTTTTTTATATAAAAATAATTATTAAACATTTATAAATTGATTATTAATTGGTTAGAAATACATTTGAAATAATATAATATTTAGAGAGATAATTTTCTAAAAAAAATATTTAAATTATAATTTTAATGGAAAATTTCTGATATTAGAAAATTATATTGGATAAAATGGATATCATTTTTAGAATCATCAAATAGAAATTATTTTTGGTGGATTTTTTTGGAATTTTATGTAAAAGTTTATTTTTTAGTAAATAGTAAAGAAAACAGTTTTTATGATTAATACTAACATTTACAAACTCATTATGAAATAAATATAATTTAAACATCATGAACCCATTTTCTCAACATAAAATGGAATTATGGAGAAAAATAATGCATTTAAAATTAATATTTTAATTTATTAACCAATATTATAACTTTTGAAACAAAAATTATTTTTAATCACATAAAAAATTATTTTTGATAATTCATGATTATTTAAGTGTTTCCTTGATTCCATTCGATTTTGGAGCACTTTTGATTTCAAATAACACACAAATTTTTTTATAGAACACTAAATTTCATGTTACTCAATATTATTCACAATCATTTGCATAAAAGTAAAAATAATCAATACTTTATTTGGAAATATCCCTTTCCTTTTCCTATTTAAACACCACTCATGGTAACATTTATCATTGGTATCAACATTTATCCATATTCCAAATAAATGGTACAGTAAATCATTCAACATTCCATCTCACATCTTTATGAATCTTCTATGATAAGAATCCCCTCCTTCAAAGGCTTTAATATCAATTAAATGGAGATAACTAAAAGATCAAGGTATGGTTTTTGAGCTTCTTTCACCTTTTTTATTTGTGATTATTTATCTCAAAACCCATTTAAAATCCATATTATTTTTGTTAAATGATTACTTTGACATGGTATTTTCACCATTTTTATCTATCAATGATGATATTATACCAAATACATCTCATCAAGCTCTTTTTCATTACAATTTACGATGTCAAAATAATTGTTTTTTAATTCTATGCATTCATTTTGTACTAGATATTCCATTATTATAAAATAATTTAAACATAATTTTAATATAGTTATATTATTTTATATTTATGTATTTTGAATCCATTATATACCCTCATTATGATATATTGATATTTTTGGTTCTTTAAACAATTTTTTATTCCATTACTACATTAAAATATTGTTTGAAAAAACTGTGCCTTTTTCTTTAAGTTATCCCTTTAAACATTTCAATAATGTAAGTAATATTTTCATATAACCCCAAAATATTAGTTTAGTTATTTAATTTTTTTTAACTTTATTCATTTTTTTTATTTTCCATTCTTTAATACTCTTAGAACGCAACACTTTCCATGGTGATTCAATGATATCTATGAAAAAGATGATTATATTATAAACTTATTTCATACAAGTATAATATATAAAATTTGTTTACGGAGTGAATATAAATGCAATATTTAATTAATTTAATGATATCTATTTAAGAATTAAAATATATATGTTTATTAACAAAAATAAATTCTTTTTAATTGAATCAAAACAAGGTATGTGAAACGGGTGGGCCGGGGTGGTGTGGGCCAAGAACACATAGGTTTGAGCCTCCATTGGCTGGTCCGAAAAATGCCGCATTTAATGTGAACAAAAAAATTTGAACCCACCCTGCCCTAAATAAGTCCACGGGTTGCCCGCGGTTTTCCCACATTTTAGAAAATATATTCTATTTATAATCATTTAAATATTGTATTTTTTTCTCATTTATATTGGTTGTTTTTTTGGAGAGTATGGATTGAAAATACCTAGAGTTTTAAGGGTTTTAATGGAACTTTGTTATATGGGTTAATGGTGGAATGCAGTGACGATGATGTGGTGACAAACTATTTCAATGCAAAGTAGGTGAGTGATCAGTGAGACGTGACGAATGATAATGTTGGTCATGTGGTGATGCAAACGACTGGAATGAACAAAGACATTCTAAAAAACAGTCAGTTTCAAATGAGGCTATTAGAGTTTCCATAAGGTCCTTTCCTGTTTTATTAATAAAATAATAAATAATAACAAAATTAAATGGACGCAAAAAATATTTCAATTGTAATAACACTTTTTGAATTGAAACCACGTGCAAGTGAATGACTTCCATTTTTTGGGAGGTGGGATGACACATCATTTGAATATAGTTAATAATCACAACATAAAAATTATAATATTATTTTAAAATAATAAATATAATCCTTTTTAAAATTCACATGTGATAGAATGGTGAATTATTATGATAATTACGGTGGAAAATCTTATTTGATGGTTTAATCATAATTATTTTATTAAAAAACTTAAATATAAAAGAAGAGTATATTATTAAAAAATATTTATATTTTTTTATATTAGGCCTATAGGTAAGATCACACTTGTGTGTGCTCAACCCACCCTGGCCCGCACCCGCGCAGAATCAACCCATATTGGATCGTGCTCTAAATGATCAATATTGTTTGGCCCACCCCACCCCGCATCGGCACCAAACCCACAAATCCCATGGGTTGTGGGTCCATTATTAATTACTAATGAAATATCAAAAAAATTATATTTTAACCACAATTTATGATCCATTTATACAACATCTATCAAAAGAACATGTACAATTAGCACGGGGATGAGTGTCACTGGCTAGGAGTCGTGTTTCTCAATGGCAAGGTTCAGACTCGACAGAGATTGCAATTGGGTCTTTCATAGATTGCATGGATGTCTATGAGGAATTATCAGGACCTTATCCGAGTGTTGTTCCATCATTCTGGATTTTATGTGGTAACAGATCAGTCATGGTACTCGTGGTTACTGCTAGTGGTAGTCCATGAACCTATTTTAGTTTTCATAGTTGCAGCGATGTTGTTGTTGTAGCATCGATGTTGGTTGGATAGGGGATGGAGGGCTCCAGACATGGGAATTGAGGTTAGATTTATAAGGCCTTATAGTCTTTGGGCATCTTTATCATGTATACAAGACATTAGACCATAGTACCAATGATCCACTACTTGTGGGGAGCAACTATCATGACTGGATTCAAATGAACCATTTGGGACTTTAGGTTGGTAGTGTAGTGACACTGTCGGGGGTGACATCAAGTGGATAAATATTCATATTGATGCTCATCATCCAACCTTCCAACTCAATACAGTGTCAAATGGGATCCTTTCCATGTGACTTTTTCTCTTTTTACCAATATGAAGATGCAGTGCAATAAAATGGTGATGTGTGCGAAGGACTCCAAAGGAATCACCAAAGATCAAAAGTGAGTTGAGTTTTCTAGCACTCATCATCCAGCCTACCTCACCCCATGGATGGAGGGGTGACTTTCCTCGTTATATCAATCCTACATGGTTCTTTTTTTTGGTATGGGGTAATGCATCTTGTGGTAATGACTACTGGCAGCGGGTAAAAAATCGTTTGACTGAGTACATGAATTGTTGTAGATTACTCACTCTTGGACTTGGGTCCATACTTTCTCCTTGAGGCAGCTGGGTCTTCAAGCCATGTCACATTGAATCTTTAGGCCTTCGAGTCATGTAAGAGTTACTTATTGAAATTTTTTAATAGCGGATTTGTGGTTATCAAATTAAAGGGATCTTGACCCCAACTTGTTTAATAAAATATATTTTAATTATCCTTATTCAATATCAGTTATATAATCTAATGAAACCATCTATATTATTTCATATAAATGGTTAGGCAATGCATTAATATTTTACAATATATCACACCTTTAAATAAATATATTATGTTTAACTACTTGTTTCACATGAAAAAAAAAATGAGATTGTGATATATTAAAATAAATTCTTTAAAATGAACCATTATAATATAGCATTTAAATTTTCAGGTTCACATTGAAGTAACCATATTATGAAATTTTTTAAAAAAAAGCAGAGATGCAATCAGGTAGCATAAGTCGCCCTTTAGAACCTCATTTGTAAAATCGTGAGAAGAAAGTGTATAAAACCATATTTTAATAAATAATAAATCATGATTTATTAAATAATGATATACATAATACACTCCCAAATGATTGTGATGACTAATTTCCTTTAGAAATTATGTACAAAACACAATAAAATGATTCATGAGTATTACAAAATTATTTAAAAACACATCCACATGAATATAAAATAGTACAACACTTCTAAAATTGCATGAGATAACCATAGGATGTACAAAATAAAGGGATGATCTATTAATCCCAGTAAGGGTTTTATTAAATCAATACATAATGTAAATTAATACATGCCATTCAAGTGGCATATCAATGTAATATAACAATTGTGAAAATTATAAAACTGAATATTGAACCATTATATAAGATTATGAAAAAGAAAACATGGGAGTATGAAAAAAATATAAAACATGGAATCATAAACATAAGTAATGGTCAACCACTTGGACATCATAACATAGTATTCTTAGGAATACCTCTCGTGCACCTTATATGGTATCTCCTGAGATTAACGCATTACCTAATTGTGACACCCAAACCTTAATTATAATAGGTGAACATTATATTTTAATAAAACTATAATACAATGAATATTTTTATATTTAATGTAACAAATATCATTATTTTATAGGATAAATTTCAATTTTAAACATACTTGGTCAAAATGAGTCTAGAATGAATTTTTAAATATTTCCCTTCCAAATAAGATTTTATAAATAATTGAAAATGAATTATTTAACTATTAATACTCTTATTTATAATAATGTGTAATATTATATAAATATAAAAATTCATTAACTGTATATTTTATAAAAATAAGTTTTATATCATTTAAGGGTAAAAATATGTATTTTTCCAAAAACTTTTTTTAGAAAACATTTTTATTTTAAAAGGAATAATGTCTATACAGTATAAATAATTAAAATAGTTTTTAATGATGAATGATTTAAATTAAATTTATTGATAATATATCGAACTATATTAATTTTAATCTATATAATTATTAGTATTAATCATATAGATAATATATGGCCATCTTAGCATTGAACAGTACATTTGTTGAATAAACTTTTTTCAACGCGATCTGTGGGTTTGTTTTTAAACTATATTCTACCACTTATTTAAATTAAATTTAATAAAATGGATTCCATATTTCAAATAATATTAATTAATATTAGTTAATATGGTCAACATAATGTTTTTCATAATCATTAGTAAAAACGGTAAAAATTAATTAGCATAGTTAATGTTAAAATGTGGTGTTTAACATTTCGTGAGATTATGTTAAAATTATTTTTCCACACATATGATTTTTATTAATTTTTTTTATATTTATAATCACGAGGTCCAAATTTTCTAATAATAATCATATTATTTTATTCTTAATAGATTAATTAACTATGTTAAAACCCAGTTAACATGGAAAAAATCTAAATTATATAGGATTAGAGAATCGTATATTTAGAAAATGTTTATTTTTATATGATGGTGGTGTTTCTTGAATGTAAAATACCTAATATTATTTATATATAAATTTTTGAGACACATGTGGTGATATTGATTTCCCATTATTGAATATTTTTGGGTATTTATCACAATGTCACTCCACCAAAATTATAAAATGACACTCCCTCAATTATTAAAACCTATAAATAAATTTGGATTGAACAAAACCTACCAAAATATATCCTCTACATCCCTCTGAATATTCAATATATAAAATTATTCCCAAACGACCAACTCTATGGTCCATAATAAGAGACTGAAAAGAGGTTTCTCTAAGAGAAGACAATCATCTTAATAATTCTCTTTCATATTATTTGTTCTTTTATAAGCATCAATTATATATTAACACTAACAATATTATAGCACAAGTATATAGCATATAATTAGACATTGTTATGTTAATTATACAGTATTTATCGATCCCCTTCTCCATCAAATTGGAAACAAATCCATCACTCATGTGTTCAACCAACTACCGACCTGTGAACGGATTTAAATTTTTTTGATCACCAAATCACATGGATAGTAATAATGATAGAAATAATAAATATATATGAAAAATATGAAAAGATATTAATGCTTTAAAATTCACATATCATCCAATTACTTACCTTTTCACCTATTAATGGAATGATATCATCGCTCCTGCTTATACAATATACAGTCTTCACTAAGAGATGAGATTCATTTTCCATGTACAACCATCATTAATGATTCTAAAGATTTATATAATAAGTGAATTTAACATTTATAAAATTAATATAATTACTGATATTATGGATCTATATTCCATGTATAATAAATAAAACAGTCATGAAAAATCACACTGGAGAAAATAAGGAAATTTAAACCCAAAATAATAAAAATAATGAAATATTAATACAAAATGAGTTATAATTTTTCTAAATAGAATCATTAATATGACACCCCGAACCAATTTTTTATTTTAGAATGATTCATTTTATTTTAATGTGAATTATCATCTTAGTGAAAATAATGAAACTCAAATCAATCAAATTAAAGACAAAAGTAATGAAAAGAGAAACTTTTATATATTAAAGCACTAAAATCTTACTTCGTTATGTGGTTTTGAAGTGACCATTGTTTTTAATATGACTGTTGGTTTTGGTAATGGTCATAAAATTTTATTATCATTAAGTATTTTTATTTTTTTAAGTATTCTATGTATATAAGTATTTTAGTTATTCCAAATGTTTTAAAAATGTTAATAATATTTTAAAGATATATCGTTGGTTAAATAATGACATAGTTTTAATTAAAGATATATTTTATATTTTCATTTTAAAAATACAATTATCAGTATATTTATTTTAACTTGTATATAAATTTATAAAGTCAATTTCATGATTTAAATGAAGTAATATTTTGAAATTTAATGTTTTAGTTTACAAACATATAAAATAATAACATTTAGAATGGGAAAGAATGATTATATATATAAGGATTTTATTATGTGTATTCTATTATTTTAAATTTTTTTAATAAATTTTCTAAAAATAGTTTGGGTAAGTGCCCCATACAACTGAGGGATTCCTTGAAGGCCAATACCTCAAGGATTGAGTGGGCATCTCACTTAGACAACCAAAATTAGAGAACCCTTGAAGCAGCACATGCATGGTGCATGCTGAGTCATGCAAAGACCATGCATGGTGAGGGTTAAGCACGTGAACAAAGAGGTGTATAGGGTCTGGTTAGGTGTGCACAGGGTTGATCCTTGTTGTACACCAATGTGGGTATAGGTGGGCCAAGGCCCGTGGGTGGGGGTCCCATGTGTAAGGACCCCACAGTGTGTTCTTATGTTATTGGAATATGGTTGTGAACTCGATACTTATAAGGAGGTCATGAAACCCTTCCCATTTCAATTTGGGATGGTTTTGTTTAAAATTAAATCTATTATAAACTATTTTATCTCCCCGCGCGTGATCCCCAAAGTTCCATCTAGTCTCTCCTTTGAAATCCAATGACTTCTTCTTATTACCATTATTTTCATCAACAGTCCAATCTAGACGCGTTTGAGCTTGCCCAAACATCCCTTTTAAAACATGTTGTTTCCCCATTACCATTTGTTTAAAGCCATGTTATGATCACATCCGTTCATAGGTTTTTAAAACCGAGGATATCACCACAACCTTTTGATTGATACACACCCAATCCAAATCATCTATTTCTTTTGAATTCTTCTCCCTTTCTTCTTTTTCTTCCTCGCGCTACACAAGGAAACATCACCCTATCCTTCTCCACTGTCTCTTCCTCCTCAGTGAGTCCTCTTATCCCTAAACACAACCTATTTATCCACTTTCTTTTGTCCACAAGTCTTCAAGGGTGATTTATTTAAATACAAACCCAATCCTTTTCCATGAATGTTTTTCCAAAAAATATATCTATAATAAAAAACCAACTTATTTATGGTTTACCATGATTAAGGTTTTTTATTGTCCAAAATAGTTGGATTCGAGTTGATTTGGGACTCTTTGTTTATTGTTTTTTGTTTACCATGATATATAAAATTATATATATATATATATATATATTTTACATAAACTTTTTATATAAACATCTATTTTCACCTTAACCATAAGGGTTATCCTCCTCCAAACTCTTCTTCAAATTCTGATAGACCCAACCTCACCATTAGAGACATGTAAGGGTTTATTAAATGATGTATTTAATTAAACCGTTTATACCCATATGTGTATATATGTTTACAGATAAATAATAAAACCCTTTTCTGTTTTGTGTTTTCAAATGACAATTTTTTGTATTTAAATGATGTTCTTTATTCATATAATTCATGTAAGGGTTTATTTATTTTTGTGTTTGATTAACCAATATATATAATTATATGTGTATATATATTTATCTAAAAAATCCCAACCTATTAAAATTTATGTTTTTTTATGATGAATATTTGTATTGAAATGATTTTCTTTAATCATATTATTCATGTAAGGGTTAACCGAGCATCATTTTATTTATAAAAAACCCATATAAAAACATTTTGTATATACGATGAGACGTATATATGTATATATTAATTATAATATTAATTAAGTTTTCATTTAACTGATGTTAGTGATGAAATAATGTTTTTGAAGTGTAATATACATGTAATGATTTATCTAACCTAGTTTTAGATATTAAAATCCTATGTATACACTTTGTGTATACATGGTGTTATATAATATTCAAAACCAAATCTATTTTGGGATTTTCAAGTGATAATTATTAGTAATTAACTGAAATTTTATGCATGTATTACATGTTAAATGGTTCATAAATAGTGGTTTTTAGTTTTTAAACTAATACATGTGTATAAATTTATATATAATGTTTTTAATCCAAATATTATTAATCATTATTTCTTCTTAATATAAGCAATTATTTTCCTTATACTTATTCTTTTAATTATGATTTTCAAACCCACATGTAAATATAGAAGTATCTCAAATAGAATTTGATATTTTAAAACAATAATAATTTTTTTTGTTATTGTGTGCCTAATTCTTTTAAATGAAGTCATCACCATGATTATTGTAATTGACATTACATACATCTCAATTTAAAAAATTTGAATAAATACATGTAAGTGTCTTTTGTAAAATACGTATACATACACATGCCTAAACACATTTTGTGAATTGTGTTTAATTATTTTATCATTAGAATCTCACATGAAATGAATGTTATACATTTAAAAATATTAAATTTTAATTCATGATTAATCTTCCTCAAAGAATTCTATTAATGATTAATGTTTAAGATTTAATTTGTTTGACACTCCTATTATTAGGGTGTGGTAAATATGAATGATTACTATCTTATATTAAAAACATGTATTTTAGTATATAAATGTTTATTTTTATGAAAAAAGGGTTTTGAATTTAATAGTTATTATTTGATGTGACAAACCATGAAATTTTTAGATTACCGCTTTCCTTTATTGCATGACTCACTTTATTTATCAGTATTGACAGTAATTACTAAATGAAATTTATCTCTTATGATAACTAATTGATTAATAATTTATTTTCTCAAAGTGTTACGAGACACTTTGAATAAGAGACAAAATTTCATTTTTCAAACTGGGATGGGACACTTTGAATAAAAACATAATTTTATAATTCAATTTGGTATGGGATACTTTGATTTAAAGACTTATTGGCCCGAATGTCCTGAAATACTTCTTTTTTATTTTATTATGGATAATACCCCTTTTAAGGGATGAATGAGAACCCTTACATGACCCACATGCCTAAGGCACAAGGCCCGACACAACCCAAAGGTCAATTCATAACCTGAAGTCCCAGAGGCATACAATGCCTACTACAAGACCCGTAGGCCCAACCCACTATTACTACCCCTCCATAGCTTTTTCATCATTGATCTCCTAGCTCCCCACTATGCATTGCTCATCGAATAGCATTTACCCATGCAAAGTTGAATGGTGCATTGTCCCGATGGCAGTTTCCATACCCTCTCCTACTTCTGATCAGGTAAGCTCTGGTTCTTGTGACTGTTACTTGATTTGATACTCTTCTGGGGCCTAATTTGTGTGAACTGGGCTACTCCATGATATCTAAGGTATGAAGGCCCTGAGGCCTGAAATCCTTTGGTGACCAAAAAGCCCTGAGACCTGTAGGCCCAAACTGATGGCCTAAAGACCCAAATTGGGTGAATAGTTTTGGATGCTATAGTGCAGAACAGTCCCTGCTATAGCACTGGTACAATACCCCTGGAAATTTTTCTGCACCCATGTTAGTCCTGCTATAATACCTAATATAGTACCTGATGGGTGAGGACCTCTATAGCCATTCGATGCATCGGTGGGTCTCATGAGACAAACTAGGTCCTGGCATAAGGCCTTTATAGAATGATTGTGTATGGTCTTGGTATGAGGCCTCGACAGAATGTTATGTTTTTCCTGCATTATGTATTATATCTTTATTTGATTAATACATAAACCATGTGATTATTTTACTTGTATAATATACTAGTCTAAGAATCTATTAATTATGAAAATGTTGATAAATGCACATGGCATGGTTATATATGTACTTGGAAAGTATACTATAAAAAAAGTGAATCATCTTTTTTTAGAACTTTAATATAGATGTTATAAATACATCTCTCATTTATTGAATTGAATCATATATGTTAAGTGAATTACGATATTGTTTCTTATTCAATTCTAAGCATGTATTGTTATATTTGTTCAATTGTACCTTCATCCTTAAATTCCACCCTTCATTTAGTTTGATCAACTCCTGGATTATATGAATCATTTTCATCTTTTTGTATAAGTATGAGTACTCTGATTTTTGTTTTATTGTTGGCCTTTAAAATGAATATATAACACTTTTTGTATGAGACTTACATAAAATTTATTTCATGAAACATTTTTAAAATAATTATGACGTACTATAAGAAAATTGATTCCCATTTTAGAAAATGTTTTATAATTGTTTTAAAATGATGTTTTAAAAAGGAATTTCATTAAATAGATTTAAAAACCCATAATGGGCATTCATGTGCTCACCATACAATTTAAATTTATTTTTATAGGGTTACAATATTTTTTAACTTTTAATTCTTCTATGTGGTGGAAGAAATATATAGCTTATCTTATACAGTTTTGAAGAAAAGTATTAGTTGTATCTAGTTTTCCATAACCAACACTAGGAATATCCTCTATGATGAGATGTGATGTGAAATTTTATCAACATATTTTTATAACAGAAAAAATTACACACCATGTTTTAGGAACTAGATCATGTCTTCTAGGGTCGGGTCCTCACAATTGATATGAGAGGAACGGTCTAGAAAATTATGGAAAATATGAAAAAAAATAAATATTAACTATGATTTGCTGAATATTAATTTTCTTAATTTTTTTGGACGGAAGGCATGGGTTCACCAACAAACCTCTTATGTCTCCTTACTGAGGCACCAGAAACCATAATTTTGAGGTTATGTATGGATGAATTTAATCCATTTATAATCCTTTATTTGACCTACAAACATCTTTTCCACATATGTAACACTTCTAGTATACATCACCTCCATCGAGATTAGGCATTTTTTATTTCCTCATAGTGTATTCTAAATTCCCATTCTATGCACATCAAGGAATGTTCTTTGAATTCCTCTTAAAATTTTTTACCCGAGGTGATAGATTTCTATCTATGATGGATTTCCAAGAAGCTGCAAGAGAGGGTGACCTTCATGCAGCATATCATTGGAAAATCTTGTCTTGATATCTCTATGGTTGAGTTTGAGACTTTGAAATTCTACAGGTCAAGACTTTTCATTAATTTTGTAGACATTAAGTCCATACCAATGTCTCCCAACTTCACACACCTCAGTCCACTCTCTCGTGATACTATAGTTTTGTACAAGATTTTGACCCGAGTTTCTCATGTTGTATCTGGACCATAGAAATTGAGGATTTTGAAACTATTCTGGTGATTTGATTATCCAGAAGGAACTATGAAAATTGATGACACCAGTGGAATTAGAGAAGGTATAAATAAAATAATATTTTTCATTCAATTTTTTTTAATAATGACTATAAAAATTATAGGGACATAAAGAGTGATGTCTGTGGAATGGTACTACGAAGCATAAGAGTACGATCAAATTTCGAGGACACAATTCATTTGAGAGGGAATAATGTGACGCCTTGAACCCAAAATGCATTTTGGAATGAATAAATTTTTGTTTTAATGTGAATTATAATCATAGTGAAAATAATAAAACTCAAATCTAAAAAATTAAAAATAAATGGAATAAAAAGCGAAACATTTATTTATGGAAACCCCAAATCGTTACTTTGTAATAAGGTTTTCAAGTGAATGTTGTTTTTATAAGACATTTGGTTTTTTCAATGCTCATAAAATTGTGTAATTTTTAATTATTATGAGTATTTTATGTACTCTTAGTATATAATAATTTTAATTATTTAATGTGTTTTAAAAATGTTTTAAATATTTTAAAGTTATATGATTGGTTAAATAATGTCATAGTTTAAATTAAATATATATTTTATATTTGGATTTTAAAAATACAATAACCAAGATGTTTATTTTAAAATTAATATAAATTTATAAAGGAAAAGACATGTTTTAAATGAAGTTATATTTTGAAATTTAATATTGTAGTTTACAAACATATAAAATAATGAAATTTAGAATGGGAAAGAATGATTTTATAAATATAAGTGAATTAATATGTGTATTATGTTCATTTAACTTTGATTAATAAATTTTTGTTACAATATCTGTCCATGTACCATACGCAAATTGAGGGAAGCCTTGAAGGCCAAGCCCTCAAGGTTTAGTGGGATTCTCACTTAGAAAACTAAGGTCAGAGAACCCTTGAAGCAGCGCATGCATGGTGCATACTGAGTCACGCACATTTCGTGCATGGTGAGGCCTAAGCATGGGAACAAACCTATGAATAGGGCCTTTTCAGGAGCACACAGCGATTGAGGCATGTCACACATCAACATGGGTATGTGTGGGCCAAGTAATATGGGTGGGGGTCACTTGTGTAAGGACCGCACAGTGTGTGATTGTGTTATTGGCATATGGCAGAGGCATCAAGACATTTAAGGTAGTCCCAAAACTATTCTAGTTTTCATATGGGGAAGAATTTGTTCTTTAGACTTAATCAGATCTATTCGATCTCACCGCAAAAGATCCTCACTATTTGATCTAGTCTCACCTTCGAACTTTGTCGACCACTTTTTATTACCGCGATTTTAGTCAACCATTAGATATGGACGCGCATGATCTTGATCACACATCCCTTTTTAAAACTCGTGGTTTCCACATGACCTTCTGGTCAAATCCATGTTATAATATCATCCTTTCATCTATTTTTAAAATTGTGTAAATCACCACAACTATCTGATTGATCCACACCCAATCCAAACCATCCATTTCATTTACACTTCTTCTCACTATCTTCTTCTTCTTCCTAACGCTGCACTAGTTGACGTCACCCCATCCCTCTCCATTATTTCTTCATCTCTTGTGAGTCCTCTTATGTGGGGGGTAGGGACATGGGGGATGGTCATGCCTCTCCTCTATGGAGTGTGGTTGGTCCCATCGTTAACTCTCTTTATCCTCATGCTCGTTGTATTGTTGGGACCGGAAAGATCTCCTTCTAGCATGATAACTGGTATGGGGAGATCATTGTTTTTGCTGGGTGTCCTACCACAAACATTTCCTTTCATGAGGCTAGTCTCCAACCATCCTTTATAAATGCTATTCTAAATCAGGATCAGTTATATTTGTTTCATCTCCTTCAGTTGTCTTCAGGCATGAATATATGTGAGTTTACTCGGTCTTCTTCCACCTCCTTTATGTCAAAGGATTATCATCAGGCTCTACTCACGTCGGGTGATGGGGAAGAATGTAATGAGTATCATTGGGATAAGAACATCCCCAAAAAGTATAATTTTCTTATTTGGAGATTCTTAGATATTGCAATCCCCACAGATGAGAATGTTAAGTGGTGTGGAGTTAGCACGACGTCCAGGTGTGTCTGCTGCAAGATGCACCAGGAAAAGAGTTCAGGGAACTTGTTTTTTTAGAGTGAGTGGGAGAAGGAGGTTTTGTGCTTTTTCGGTGATTACTTGGAATTTTCGGTTTCTGACATCGCAGAGAAGCCATTCATACCTCGCTGGTTCCATGGCTCAGGGGAGAGGGCCCGGAGGGAAGGGCTCTCGCTCTGGTGTTGAATTCAGGTTGTTGGTTTCATTGGCAGACACAAAACAAGAGGACCCATGAAGGGGTCGCATTGTCTTGGAGATATATTGTGATTAGTACTAAAAACTATGCTTATCAAAATTGGAAAATATCTCAGTAACTGGAAGGAGGCTGCAACCTTGCAGCGGCTCATGCATGTATCCATTGGCACTCATCCTGTCATCTGTCCTAATGTAGGAATTTGGGTAAAATGGCTCCCCCCAGTGGGGCTTGAAGATCAACACCGATAGTCTTGTGTGTCAGGAACTATTCATTACGGAGGAAACATTTTTTATAACGTTGGTTTTGTTATCCTCATTTTTTCCACCTGACTGGGCCCTTGCTCTTTGCTGTTGGCGGAGGAAAACTCTATTTTAGAAGGTATAAATATTTGTAGTCAGAGGAGTTTGGAACTATCAAAAGCGGATACTGATTCTATGGTGGTCCACATTACCCTTCACTACATCGGAGCTACCCCCTGGTCAATCATCTATATCATTCGAAAGTGCCTCAATATCCTCAACACTAATACCAAAGTTTCTCACACCTATCAGGATAGGAATAAGGAAGTGGACTACCTGGCCTTGCTGGACACACTAGGAGCATAAATAATATTTCTCGATGACCTTCATATTCTTAAACCTACAGGTGTTAATATCATTATAGGGGACTCCCTTGGTCTCCATCATTTTACGCCTCTATAGCCTATTTTCACCCAGCCATCCTTGATGGGCCTTGTGCGTGTCTTGTTTTTATTTAATAAAAAATTTCCAAATAATGATGATGATGATATAATAAAAAAACGTATTTATTTAGGGTTTACCATGATTATGGTTTTTGTTCTTGTCTGAAATAGTTCGATTCATGTTGATTCAGGTGTTTTTGTTTATTTTGTTCTATTTAATCATTGTATATAAAATTATATATATATATATATAGTTTATATAAACCACTTATATAAACCTCATTTTTCACCTTAACCCTACAGTTTTCCTCCTCCCAACTCTTCTTCAAATTCTACTCAAATCAGCCTCACCATTGGAGACATGTAAGGGTTTATTTAATTTTGTGTTTGATTAAACAATTTATATATATGTGTCTATATACATTTGTAATTAAATTCCAAAAACCATTTTTGTATTGTTTATTAGAATTATTTTCTTTATTCACATAATTCATTCTAGGGTTTTATTAATTTTGTGTCTGATTAACCCATATATATACTTATATGGGTATGTACGTTTATATAAAATGACAAACCTATTCTATTTTATGTTTTTTTAAAATGTTGAATATTTTTTTTAATATGATTTTCTTTATTCATGTGATTCATATAAGGGTTAATCAAGCTACAATTTTGAAATAATGATTTTCAATTATACGATACTTGTAAGGATTTATCAAAAATTCTTTTGGATATAAAAATCCTATGTATACATTTTGTGTATACACGATTTTATATAATCTTCAAAAACTAATCAATTTTGGGTTTTTCAAGTTCTAATTTTCTGTAATTAACTAATGTTTTTATGCATGAATTATTTGTTAAAAGGATTACAAATAGAGGTTTTTAGTTTCTAAACTAATACATGTATATATATTTATGTAAAATGTTTCTAATCCTAATTTGATTAAGATTTATTTCTTCTTAAAGTAAGAAATTATTTTAGTTATAATTATTCTTTTAATTATGATTTTAAACCCAAATGTATATATACAAGAATCACAAATACAATTTAATATTAGCAAACAATAAAAAATATTTGTTTATTTATTGTGTGTATAATTTTTTAAAAAGAATTCATCACTGTGATTATTGTACTTGATGCTACATGCATCTGAGTTTATAATTTTACGATGAAGAGTTGGATGTATCTTTTGCCTAATTCATATACATATACATGCATAAACCCATATAGTGAAGTGTGTTTAATTATTTGTGCATAAATATCTCATATGAAATGAATTTTATACATTTACAAATATTAAATTTTAATTCATGATGAAACTGCCACAAAGAATACTATTAATGATTAAAGTTTAAGATTTAATTTGTTTGACACTCCTATTTATCAGTGTGTGGTATCTATGAATGATAACTATCTTAAATTCCAAAACATTTCATTTAGTATATTATAGTTTATTTTTATCAAATATGGGTTTTTAATTTAATAGTTATTAATTTATGTGATAAATGATGATTTTTTTAGATTAATGATTACATTTATTGCATGACTCGCTTTCTTTATAAATATAGTCAGTAATTGCAAAATGAAATTTATCTCTTATGAAAAATTATGGATAAGTAATTTAATAATTTAGAGTTGTATGAGACACTATGAATAAAAGACAAAATTTAATTATTCAAAGTGGTATGAGAAACATTGAATAAGAGAAAAAATATAATTATTCAAAGTGGTATGGGACACTTTGATTAAAAGACATAATTTAATAAATCCATGTGGTATGGGACACTTTGATTTAAAGACTTATTAGACATATGAGTAATGAATAGGAAATATTATGTGATATGTGATTCCTGTTATAGCCTCTTCATGCATCGGTAGGTGTCATGAGAAAAACAAGGTCATGGAATGGGGCCTTGAAATAATGATTATGCACGGTCTTGGCATGACGCCATGACAGAATGTTATTAAATTCCTGCGTTATGTGTTCTCTCATTATCTGATTAATTCATAAAACATGTTATTATTCAACTAGTAGAACATCCTAGGTTAATGATATTTTACTTATGAAAATGGTGATAATTTCACATGGCATAATGAGCTATATACTTATTATGTGTTTTATAATTAAAGTGTAACATCTATTTTATGAACTTTAATATAGAAGTTATAAACACATCTTTCATTTTGTGATTTGCATCATATGTGTTAAGAAAATTATGATATTGTTTCCTATTTAATTATAATCATGTATTTCTACATGTGTGAAATAATAGTTTTATCCTTGTATTAAACTCTTAATTTAGTTTGATCAACTCATGGCATATATGCAGCATTCCGGGGTTTTTTGACAAGTATTCATACATTGATTTGTTTTTTATTTGTGGCCTTTAAAATAAATATATAACTTTTTTGGTATGATATTTCCCTAAAAATGATTTCAATAACCTTTTGAAAAATATGATGACATTCTAAAATAAATGTTGTTTCCTTTTTAGAAAAAGTTTTTTATATATTTAAAAGGAAGTTTTTAAAATGGAATTTCATTAATTAGTTTTGAAACCCCTTACTGGGAATTCTTGAGCTCACCCTATGTTTTTAATTTATTTTTACAGGGTTAGTAAATTTTTCAACATTGAGTTCATCTATGTTGTGGTAGAAATATGAAGCTTATCTTATACAGTTTTGATGAAAAGTGTTAGTTGTATCTAGTGATGAGGTGTGATGTTCAATTTTATCAATATCTTTTTATAAAATTAAATATTACACACCATGTTTTTGGCACCGACTCTGGGATTCTGGGGTTGGGGCCTCACAAAATATGATATTATAAAAATTAATATAGTTCGGGAAGAAATTAATAACATTTTTATACCATTATACAAAATTTTAATGTGTGTTAAACCAAAAGGAAGTGGGATATAAGGGATTTATTATCAATTTCTATTCCATTGAGACATATTTAATATAAAACTATTCACATATATGTGGTATATATACCACCTATTTTATTTAATTAATATGAATACCTATTTATTCATGATGTTTAATGTTTTAATTCATGTTTATTATTTCAAGGGATTATAATTTTAATAATACCAAATAAGTTATAATCTATTTTACAATATCAGTTTATTTTAAGATTGATATTAATTTCATTGATGGAATATGATCATTTATCCTACATAAGCTCAAATATTTTTATTATCCACTAGTTATTTAAGGAGTTTTAATATTTTTTCCCAAATTTTACTCTCTTGCATACATTAATCATGTCTATAATTGTTTAAAATAAAAAATGATTTTATTTCTATTTATATAAAATATTTCTTTCTCCCATGTCTGTTCTTTTGAAAATCATTTTACAAAATTCCTTTTAATTATGTAGGTCATATATTGAGGAAATTTTATCTTATCATTTAATTTTAAAATGTATTTGAAAGGATTCTTTTTACAGTTTTGTAAATTTAATGTTTTTCAAAAAGTGTCAAAGTTAATGTTTTTAACATTTACAAAAGTAAAAAACATCCATGATATTATAACCATTTTTATGAACTGTATCTTCTTCTACACATTTTCAATGTTTTTACAAAGAAAAATATTTTAAACAATATTATTTTAATACTTATGTTCCTCGTCATTTATTCTTCCATGGTGAATTATTCTATTTTAAAAATCTATATTCTTAGTGAATCAGTGATCACCTCTTATTTCTTGATTAATTTTTTTGATTCTTAAATTTTTAAAGGGGAAATCATGATGTTGTAATCATGTTTCATTATAAATTTCATTTCACATAGATATCCATATTTTTTATGATATATATGATTATTTCAAAAAAATTATACCATTTTTACATACATTTGTTTACTTAATTATATTTGAAAAACTATGGGAATATTGATAAATCTAAATTATTTACTCAATACAGATATTTTTCGAAAAGGAATAATTTTAATTATTAAAATAAATAGTTAAATATATGATGATTTATATGGAAATGTAGTGATGACTGGGGAATTCAATTATATATCCCCTCGATGTGTCGGTTTGTCTCACGCGACAAATCAATTGTCCAAATTAAATTGTTTTTTATCCATAGTTTTAAATTTTCTTAGTGAAATGTCTTGATGTTATATATATAATGATGTATAATATCCTGAAATCCAAGATTAATAATTTCCATCATTGTGAATTCAGTTATTATTATTCATGATAATATTATGTTGATACTATCAATTGATGCATTTCGTGATCAAGTTATTGATTAAATGGAATGTGTGATCAATTATTTACCTCTAAATATTCACTATTCATTATCTAATCCTCACAGTAAAATTACTGATTCAATGGCATGTGTTATAAGTTATTTACCCTTCTACATAGATTATCCCTTATTGATTAACTATATATTTCTCTTCATGTGACCCTTACAAAGCATTTGATCTCACACTTACTACGAGTTTCAAGGATTCTGAGTATTTGTTTTGTAATTTTTTATATTACATTCCCAATGTAAAATGAATTTCATTAATATAATTGGTTCTCTAAGAATATAAAACATTTCAATCCTTTGGTATTTGAGCCATTATATCTATTCCAGGGTAATAATGTAGACACTGGATCTAGGTTACTGGATTCATGGTTGATATAGATGAAATCGAAGGGTGTTTAGTAGAAACTGTGGGAGTTATATTATAGAAAACATAAATTAGGAAACATAGCCTTGTGTTAGACTTTAAGGATATGTTTAAATGACTATCTTAGTGTTTTGGTAAGTAATAAAGTATATGGTTTGTTTATAACAACACTTCATTATATATATAATATAAGTGGAAATAGTTCTATAATAGATGTACCTAGGGGTAATAAACTTAAAATGGGTGCATCTTTCATTGACCTAATCATTCCATGGTGAACAATAACGAGCCGTATAACACATATGGTTTGACACTCAATAGGGATATGCTTAGGATGATTCATATTTTATTTTAAAACTATTATGCAGTATTTGAAAATAATGACACCCCTAAAGAATCAAATTTTATGATTTAGAGACAAACAATGTAGAAATTTTAAATTTATTTTAAATTTTTCACTAGATTTATAATTATACATTATTATTAAAAATTAAATATTTATGAAATAATTTAGTATATGAATGTTTTTAGAAATGGAACTAGGTAAATAGAATGGTATCAAAACTCTTGATAAATATAGAAATTTCCCTATTGATAAATTCTATAAAATTATAATTGAAAAAACAAGTTATTTCACAATGTGATTCTCTTATGTTAGATCACTTCATGTGATAGAATCACTCATCATTTAGTGGAACTAAGTAACAGATTATATTCATTGAAAAGATATTTCTAGACATTTGATGTAATGAATAGGAAAAGGTTACACTATAAGTATAATATCTCAATGGAGATGTTCATAAATAGCTGTCATTTATCTACAATATTAGGGAAGAAAAAAATAGAACAGATAGAATGAAAAAATTTTAAAGAGAAATTTGTCAACATAAATTTCCTTCATGAACAACAGATGGAAATGAAGAAAAAATTTCCTATGTTAAATAAAATTTATGAATAATGTGTTCTAGATTATGAGGATAGTTTTAAATGATTTGATTGTTTTGCTACAAATTATATATGTAGCGTGTAATACATGATTTACCATTTCATTGCTTGCCTTAAGATAAGTCTTTTAATGGAACTGGTCATTCAATTCATTTTGTTATATGATGAAATAGTTTAATGTGCCATAAAAAAAGCTAACCAATTATGTAGACCATATATATATTAAAGGGAAATCAAGATAAGAACATTTCTTGTGGACAATAAAGAAAAAATGGAATTTTTTATGCAAAAAAAAGATTACAACGAAATTTCCATCATTTTTAAATTATAGAAAAAAATATCCTGGAATGTTATTGAATGAAATGGGAGTTTGATAAATGTTTTTAAAAAAAGGTGATTTGGGTCATGAATTTAAGGGAATAAAAAATACCACAACTATCCAGTGATTAAACTAAAAGGGAATGGGGAATTATTCAAACTAGTTTCCCAAATATCAAGGGAATCATCTAATAAAAGGGCTGATGGGAGAAGGCCCATCATCTTCCACCACTATATATAAAGTGGAAGTACCTATTGATGTGGGATAAGATACTTTAATCATATCCTCAAATTTATCCAATGATTATTTGATTTAAAATCTTCTCACTTTTTATAACATCAATGTTTCAAAAAAAATACTTACCTAAAACCTTATGAATGGGTATTTTAGTCAAAAATTATATTGGAAGTATCAATAAAAATGATATATCAAAATTTACCCATTATAGTACATAAATTTTCTCTATTTTTAGACTTTATTATTATAAATTTGGTTTCAATTGATATATCCCCCGGTGTGGACTAGATTTCAAAATATGGTAGAAAAATTTATTACATAGAGAATAAAATTATGAATCATCATTAAGATATATAATTACTTATCATTATAGTAGAGACTTCGATATATATGTCATGTATAGTTCTACCCTCAATGGATTTTATGAATGAGACTCTTTGGGAAGTAGGGAAAACATAATTTATGGGTGTGGATTATAATATTAAAATTGAAGATATACCAATTGTACATTAATATATTGATGTATTTTCTAAAGAATAATAGAGACGTACACCAGAGTGTAAGGTTGATATTTCCATTCATTTAATCACAAATTAAAGACAAATATGAAATAATCCCTATAGAATGGACACTTTGGAATTAATGGTGTTAACGAAACAATGAGAGGAATTTTCTAATAATGTTATTATTTTCCCTAATTGATCACTAAGGAAATAATGTATTCTCTTTGTTAATTATAAATATTGATTCATGATTCCATGCATTGATTATAGGTGTCACAACCCGCCTTCACTGAGATGAGGGAAGGGATAAGAAACAACCAAACCCTTCCTTACTCAAGTTGAAGGAGAGATAATGAACCTTGAGTCCCGCCTTCAATAGGCCCCCGAGTGGAGACTAGCACCTAGGGTATAGAATGAAAGAAAATATGGAAGGCATTACCCTTTTTATTTAGTAGGATTGGGAGATAAAATAGTAAATCCCAACATCACAATAACTTGAAGTAGTAGCAAAGAAAAAAACAATCCATTCTGAAATGCATCTTCCAATATTAATTTATATAAGGTGTAATTAAAATAAAAAGGGAAGTACTAAAGAAATGAAAAACAAAAAAAAAACAATTGTCCCAACATCTGACCTAGTAGGGTCTGGCATGATCCTCGAAGTCCTACTTGAAAACTGAAAGTAGTTTTATATATACATAGGGTGAGTATACAACTATACTCACTAGGGGAAATAAAATTTTCTCGTGCACAGGTGGGGAGGCATTCTAATGCCCTGTGAGAAAATGAGATTACCAAAGCACCAAGAAAGGAAACTATCCACCCAAAAATCTCCAAGGAACACTCCTCAAATTACTAAATTCAATTAAATTAATTGTAATAACACATCAATGTTTGGGTACCCGAACCACTCTCCCACTTTTTATTGAAGACGTCATATGTGTCAGACTTCCCCCTCCATTCCCCCCACAGTCCCACTACCACCCCAACAACATCCTGTTGGGACACCACAACGATAGTTATGCCCACAAATACTTAGGCCCCTACAACCACACATAACCACACTCGCAGACACCTAGGCCCGAAAAACCACACATAACCACGCCCGTATACACCTGGGCCCAAACAACTATTGTCACGCCCGAAGAAACCTAGGCATCACCCCAAAAATAATTGGGAAACAACATGCATTCACACACTTGATCTGGCCACCACAACATACCCTAATTGACGAATCAAGGCTATAACGGTCCTCAGGTTGTCACAGTCTGCTCGAAGAGTCTTGGGATACTCGAGGAATGGACCAAAAAGGTGCTAATAACCAGTCGCTCATAGGACTGTTGGGAAAACACCCTCACCCATGAAATGGGGGTGTTTGATACAAATTGATCAACTTGGGTGGGGTGAAAATAAGAAACATAAGAACTAAACTATACATATTGGTAAATAAACACTCATCCCAACCTAGGGGTTCCAAAATCATCCCATACAAAAATACCATATTTACTATTCAATAATAAAAAGCAAAACACCCACAACCAAGGCACAACTCACTCCTAGTAAACAATTCCCCATTGAACCCATTCTTTTTATGATATTAAAGTGATTCCATTTAAATAATTCTTCACTACCGAGGGACTAACATACATAGCCACAAAACAAAGAAGGGAAAACATCCAATAAAAAATTTAATCATTCACACCAAGTTCTTTTGTAATGTTAAAACTAAATAAGGGATCTGGGCGATCCACTGATGTACTAAAACCAAACCAAGCTTCAACATATGGCCCCACACGGCCTCAGATCCACAACCCAACAACTGAACCACAATAGGGGATCCAATACCCAACCACGTCACCCCACAAGCATCAAGTAGAACAACCACACATGTCACCCAGACAGAGAAATTGTGTTTTCATATTAAAACAGACCATTCATTATTTTACTTCTTTATTTTTTGTTAAATGAGGTGATCACATGAGGTTTCATATTCACATGACATCCATTTAATCAACCAGGTTTATGTGGTTAACCAATTTTCATGTTACAACCTTTTAATCATCACATAATTATATAGGAAATAATGGTTCATTAGTGCGCATGAAAAGACCACCAATGGAAATGATTTTTAGTGGGAATATTCCCATACAATTAACAACATATAAGAAAGGGTAAAAGAGTATAGTAGCATCAGTAAAAAAAACCCCTTAATTCCTTAAAAATTACTTATTATCTTTATTAAGGTTTGGTTTCATCCATCCCTAAAGAAAAAATTTTCATACCCACCCCGTAAGATACGCTATAAGAGAGAAATAGGAAAACCCCTAAATAGATTATCAACAATTGATGTTTTCTCCACACGCCAAGAACCGGGTATCTGCGACTTACAAGGGAGGAACTCTGAGGACTCAAAGACTGAGCAGGAAAGGCTCCAGTATAGGTGCACCACTTGCATTAGGAATCAGGACTCCAAACTCACCAAGGAAAGGAAAAGAGACCATCCAAGAAGAAGAAGAATGAATCTCGTGCAATAAAAGGTGAGGTCCAGGAGTTACGAGATATGAATTTTTGAATAGATTTGAAAGCAAATCATGGTTTCACCAAGCGGTTGGATGGTTACACATAATGGAATTAATTTTTATTTAATAATTCTCATTGGATAGGTGGC
Source organism: Viscum album (assembly GCA_963277665.1). NCBI lineage: Eukaryota > Viridiplantae > Streptophyta > Magnoliopsida > Santalales > Viscaceae > Viscum > Viscum album. The sequence goes on along the minus strand of OY728119.1, from coordinate 2,108,057,774 downwards.
TATAAAGGCTATGGGTTAAAGGGTTTCCTTTAAATCGAAGAAACTGTGTAATAGGGGATGAACTAGAAAGTAATGAAAAAAGGGGGTGGCATTGAGGGAGAAATCAATTGTTTTGGTAAGTCAAGGGTCACCGAGATCTTGGCGGATTTTTGATATCATTTATGGTATTTCAAGGGATTTTAAAGGAGTACTAATACACTTTTCGGTAAAAATATATATTGAGGGAGTGAAAGAAGTTGGAAACTAAGAAAATAAAGGGTGGGACACCATTGTTGGGACACCATCATGGTGCCACCCTCATAGTGCCACCATCATGGTGCCTCCGGTTCAGTGAAACACTATAAGAAGTGCCACAATTTTGGTGAACAAATGTGATTGTGCAATCTCTACGGTGCCACCATCATGTTGTCAGAGTGACCAATGCCACCATTTCGGAGGAACCATTTGATGGGATCGAGTTTTTGGAGAACACCATAATTGGTCACTATCTGGGCCATTATATCAGATACCTCCCAAACTCTTCTCGCTATCGATAATCAAAACCATATCTGAAAAAAGAGAGGGGTTCGAACAACAAACTCCAAAGATACCTCTTAGGAGTAAACTTCCTCGACATCCCAGAACACCTCCCCCTCATCTATCTTATGGAAAACCACATATACACTTCCAATCCTCTCCCCAAGTAATCACACATACTTGTAAAGGTCACAATCTCCAGTCATATGTATTAGAGAGTCCCTTCCTCCATGTCATGATTCTATCTGCTTTAGGTGGAACTGACTCACCTACACGGGTTTAATCACATCCACCATAATGTGTCTCAATTAGGGGTGTGGTCCCCCCTATCCACAATCAGGACACCACACACACATGCAGAGAACGAGGGAAACAACACATTTCATAGTTGAAAAGGTCAATCACTAGATCACAATCAAGTATGAAACAAAATAGAACAAAACCCAAAACAGCTCTGGGTAAGGGGGGTGAAAATATGCCTCATGTTCCCAGGTACTCTCCTCGAGGCCACCATGACTCCATAAAACACGAACTAAGGGAATGGTTCTTCCATGAAGCACATTCTCCTCATGTTCCTCGATCCTTAGTGGTCGCTCTACAAACATCGCATCATCGTCAATATCCAGCTCCCACAAGTTGAGGATGTGTGAATCATCATGTAGATACTGATGAAGATGAGACACATTAAAGACGTTGTGCACCCTTGGCAGTGGTGTTCATATCACCAGATGATAAGACACTTCACCGACCCCTCGCAACACTTCGAAGGGTTCATTGAACTTCGGAGAAATCCTACTTCCCCTTCCAAAACATTGATTCCCACTCTGAGGGGAGACCTTCAAGAACACGTGGTCCCCGACCTGGAATGCCAAACGTATCCTCCTATAATTGTAATAAGACTTATGCTAGTCCTGATCTACCCTCATCCTCTCCCGTATAAGATGAACCTTCTCTGTCATGCTCTTACCCACCTCCGGGCCAAGAACTCCTACTTCACCGACCTTTTCCCAACACATGGGTGAGCGAAACGACCTCCCGTACAAGGCTTCTAATGGATCCATTCTAATGGTATTTTGATTGATATTGTTGTAGGAAAACTCTAATATAGGAAAGCATTGTACCCATGATTCCCCCAAGTCCAAAACACATGCCTGTAGCATATCATCCTACACCTAGATGGTCTGCTCTGACTACCCATATGTCTGGGGTTGGAAAGCAGTGATGAGGCATAACTAGGTTCCAAAAGCATGTTGCAATCCATTCCAGACCCTTGAGGTAAACAGGGTATCCCAATATGTGGCCATGGACCTTGTAACTCCCCGCAACAACACCACCTCATCCACATACCTTTCTGCTAATGCATCCAACGCACTGGACTCCTTGATTTCTAGGAAGTGAGCTAATTTCGTCTGATGGTCCACCACTATCCTGATTACATCATAACCCCCTTGAACTCTTGGTTGTCCTGTGAATAAATCCATTAATATGTCATTCCACTTACACTTGGGGAAGTCTAAAGGTTATAAAAAACCTCCGGGGACCTAGTGTTTAGCCTTTACCAACTGAAACACGAGGCTCTTTGCCACAAACACTGCCACTGCCCGCTTCACCTTGGGCCACCAAAAATGACCCCTCAAACCCCTTTATATCATGGAAAATATTTTTTGTACCTCTAGGGGTGATTTGTGGAAATCACCAAGAACTCTCTTGTGAATTTCCTCCTATATGAACAACTTTCCATGAATCAGCATTTGATTCTTCCCGTCTTCCGACCATCCTCACAAAGCGTCACCCCATCTAACTCATTCGTGCATCACTTCAGCCTACATGTCCCCCCACTAAGGCACCTCTACCTTGTACAACAATTAGGAAAGCACTGTCATCTAGAACAGATAGCCTCTCCCACCCCCACCCTTGCATCCTAGTGTAGGTAATCCAACTCCTCCATCGCCTTCCAAGCATCTACCAATTCTCGAACAACATCCTTCGGCGACATCCTGTTCATGTCATCGACCACCACATTCCCCTTTCCCGAGGTGTACAAAATTTCGAATTCGTAGCCCCGAAGAAACTCCATCTACCTCTACTGCCACAAGTATAGGTCCCATTGGGAGAATATATACCTCATGCTTTTGTGATATGTGAAGACAAAGAAGTGATGCCCGACGAGGCAATGCTGCCAAAAATTTAATGTGCACTTGACCTCTATATGTTCCAGATCAGGGGTGTCATAGTTACACTCATGGGGACGTAACTTCCTAGACCCATAAGAGATCACTCCCATTTTCGTATCAACACACACCCCAAGCCATGGCATGAAGAATCACTAAATACCTCAAACATCACCCATTCCTCAGGAAACCTCAGTATTAAGGCACTAACCAGCTTCCACTTCATATAAACTAAAGGATTTATGGCACTATTCACATTATATAAAAGACTCATAATTCTTGGTCAACGTTGTCAAAGGTGATGGAACTCGGGAGAAGTTGGGTCTAAATATCCGGTAGTAACCAGCTAAACCCAGGAAACTGTGAACCTCAGCCACATTTTTGGGTGCTGCCCAAGAAACAACCTCCTTGACCTCCAATGGGTACACTGCTATTCCCTGTTCAGACACCACGTGTCCATGGAATTTAACCTCTTTTGTCCTAAACTTTCACTTAGACAACTTCTTGTAGAGCTGGTGGTGTCAGAGGACTTCTAAAACCATCCTCAAATTCTTATCTTGGTCCTCCTCTAATAATGAGTAAATCAGAAGGTCGTCAATAAAGAAGAATTCGAATCGGTACAGATATTCATAGAAGATGGAGTTCATGAACCCCATGAACATAGCTGGTGCATTCATAACACGGAATGGCATGAAAAAAATTCAATGGGCCCATATCTTCACCTGAAGATAGTCTTTGAGATGTCACCCTCCTCCACCCTAAACTGGTGATATCTGGACCATAGGTCTATCTTGGAGAACAATCAAACCCACTTCAACTGATGAAAAGGTCATCGATCCTCAAGATGGGGTAACGGTTTTTGACAATTAGCTGGTTCAACCTCTGGTAGTCTATACATAGCCTGATACCACCATATTCCATCTTCGAGAACAAGACTGGAGCACCCTTTGGTGACACTCTTGGTCGAACAAAACCCATCTTCGTCACATCGTCAATCTGAATTTTTGTAACTCCCATAACATAGAAGGCGCAATCTGATAGGAATTCATCAAAATCAGACGAGCACCGGGCTGGAAGCCTATCCAGAAATCAACATCACATTGAGGGGGGAAAAGTCACCACCTCCCTAGAGAAGACGTCCAAGAACTCACTCTTGAACTCTGGGACTTCCACCATTTCTATATATGCCAACTCCACTGATAGCTCATCTTATAAGGAAAGGTGGGGATCCACTGGCCGACTGCCCTCATGGAAACTCCACTCACCGAAAAAAGAATCATTTTGGCCACCCACATTCTTTGATAGAATTAGATAATGGCACAAACAAAGAACAACCAGTTGATTCCTATTATGAAATGAAACGGCTGAATCTGCAGCAAAATAAGGTCCCCACTAAATTGATGTGGTCCAAACATTAATCTGCATCCTCCTGAAAACATGAGAGATGGTGGTCTGACCTCCCACTGGCGTACTCAAAATAAGGAGCCGAAGAAGACTCTTTGTTTCTAGACCAATAGCATTTGCTAGACTGGGTGCAATAAAAAATTGTGAAGCTACTGAATCAAATAAGGCAGATGCAAGAGTTATAAACAAGATTATTGTACATCGAATGACTTCTGTCCCTACTTGAACTGCTGCTTCTATAGCATACAACTACTCACACCCAGATCCTTTTCTAATCAACTGTTGTCCGCCTCTCCAAAAATTCCTTGGTCGATGTCCTTGAGGATCACCCCAAGGTCGGCCTCCTCTAGCTATGTCATCTCTCAAAGCAACAGGAGCTCACTGTCCCTACTGCTGCTACTGAAAAGTCTTGGCTGGAAACTGATGCAACTGAGGTGGGCGCTGAACCTGCCCACCCCCACTGTATTCCACTCAATCCGAGCATTGATTCCGAAGATTCGTAGAACTAACACAGATGAAAAATCTTGTTCCTTGCCTCGCAAAGAAGGAGTTAGGACTGGGAGATCAAAAATGGAACTATTGGGGCCTACTACCCACTGGTCGAAACGTGGAAGGCCTAGATGCTGGAGGCCTGCTGCTGATGGACTTCCCCTTTGACGAGCCCAACTGGATCCTCTCTTGTGAAACTACACCAAATATGTGCGTCCTCTCCACCACTTTTTCCTTCTTCTAGACCTCAATGTGTGTCTGTAGAGTGAAGTGAGTAACAACATACTGAAGAGAAGGTCAGAGTGCATCCTCTAAACATCCCGCCTTGGACTCCTCCCCCCGAAAGAGGTCCAGAGCAAAGAGAAGGAGATCCTTGACCTTGATCCCCAAATCCCTCACAAACATGCTCCCCTATTGAAGGGAGAGTAGCTCTTGACTCTTCTCCGCCTTCATCATGGAAGAGAGGAATTCCACTCAGAATTCCCTCTCGAAGTCAGTCCATGAAACATCGTCCTCCCTCTTCTCCCCATGATAGAGCGCCAAACATTGATGTGATAGTCCCCACATCTATCTTATAGCCAGAGGAACCCAGTACTCCCTCGAAGCCTGAATCAAGATGAAAGCTATCAATGGTTGATCGAGCTAGATCTATGTCTTTATGGTCGAGATGCTGCCCTCATACTTCCCGAGGGTCTGCCACCGAAAGGCACAAAGTGTCCTCTACCATTTTTCTTCCTCCTCTACTCAATCATGCCTCTATTGATCAGCCGAATTAGCCTCCTGGTCATCAATCGCCGACAATAACCATGGTCCCTTTCCGAGTGCCAGAGCAGCAAGGTAAATAGGGAATGCCTAATCCCGATAAGTGTAGAAGATTGATTTTAAATTTCTCTTATACATTTTATTTATTTTAAATCCCCAAAATACCCAAGACACACAATAACACAAGTCATTATGATTCATGTACCATTACTAGGATCTCTACCTTGAAATCAGTGTAGTCTTACTTGGTCATATGGTAGGTCCAGATTCCTTGCAACAGATCACAGGAGGCCTTAAAATATAATGACCTAGAAAGTCTACCCTAGCCTATTTCATGCACCAAGACTTCCTAAAAATGTTCCCCTACTATCCCATGGAATCTTCATTGTTCCTAACTACAAACTCTATCCTATCTCTTAAAAATCACCTCTTATTCCATTCTGTCATAACATGCCTTCACTGAGATGAGGGAAGGGATAACAAACTTCTAAACCCTTCCTTTCTCAAGTTGAAGGAGATATAATGACCCCACGAGTCCTGCCTTCAATAGGTCCCAAAGTGGAAACTAGCACCAAGGGTATATAATCACACATAATATGGAAGGCATTGCCCTTTTTAGTTAGTAGGATCAGGAGATAAGATAGTAAATCCCAAAAACACCACAACTGGAAGAAAAAGAAAATGAAAAAACAATCCATTCCCAAATTCATGTTCCAATATAATGTTCTATAATGTACAAGAAAAATCCAAATGGAAGTACCAAAGAAAATAAAAATAGCCACAAAAACTATCCCAACGTCTGAACTTGTAGGGTCTGGCATGGTCCTCGATGTCCTCCTAGAAACTAGAAAGTTTTTTTTATATATAAATTGGGTGAATATATACGTATACTCAGTCGGGAAAACCAAAATCACTCATGCACAATTGGGGATTCATTGTAATGACCTGTGAGAAAAAGAGATAACCCAATCACATAGAAAGGAAACTAACCATGAAAACCTCTCTAAGGAACACTCCCCATATTACACAAGTCAAGTAAAGTAACAGTGAAAGCACATCGATGTTTGGTTACCCCGCACCACTCTCCCACTGGTTATGGAAGACATCCTACATGTCAGACCTCCCCTTCCATTCTCATCACAGTCCCACTACCGCCCCAATAACAAAATTTTGGACCACCAAAACCATAGCTACGCCCACAAACACCTAGGCCACGACTACCAAATGTAACCATGCCTACAAACACTTGGGCCCGAACAGCCACACCTGCATACACCTAGGCCTGAGAAACTATTGTCACGCCCGAAGACAACTGGGCCTCATCCCGAAGATACATGGGAAACAATTTGCAGGAACACACCTCGGACAACCAACACAACATACCCTACCCAAATAATATTGGGCTATAAAGGATATCAGGCCATCATAACCTGCCTAAAGAGTCTTGGGCTACTCAGGGAAGAGTGCAGAAAAAGATCAAATAACCAGCCACTCATAAATGTGTTGGGAGAAACACCCTCCCCCATGAAATGGGGGTTTTGGAATGATGTTCTCAACTTGGGTAGGTCGTGAATAAAAAACATAAGTGATAAATTATACATATAGGTAACCAAGAACTCATCCAAACCAAGGGGTTCCAAAATCATCTCATACAGAGACACTCTCGTTACTATTCATTAATATAAAGAACAACACCCACAACCAAGGCACAACTCACTCTTGAAAAACAATTCCCCATTTAACCCATTCATGTTATCATAATCATGTTATTCCATTTAAATAATTTTTCAATATCGGGAAACTAATAGACATAGCCACAATCCATGGAAGGAAAAACATCCAAGATACAATTTAATAACATTAACCTAGTTTTCTTGTAATATAACAACAACAAAAGGGATCCAGGAGATCCCTCGAAGTACTTGTACCAAACCAAGCATCAACATACTACCACACATAGCCTTAGATCCACAAACCAACAACTGCCCCACAATAGCAGATCCCATCCCCATCCATGTCACCCCACAATCATCAAGTAGAACAACAAAACATGTCACCAAGTCATATCAAGGGAGTTTCCATATTTAAACTAACCATTCATTAAGTTACTTCTTTCCGTTTGGTTAACTAAGGTGATAACATGAGGATTCTTGTTCATTGGACATTCATTTAATCAATTGGGTTTACGTGATTAACTAATTTCCATGTTACAACCATTTAATCATCACAAAATTATCCAGAAAATAGTGGTTCATTAGTGCGCATGAAAAGAACACCAACAACCATGATTTTCAATGGACATAATCCCATAAAATTGACAACATATAAGTAAGGGTAAAAGAGTACAAAAACATCATCAAACACACCCCTTCATTCTTTAAAAAACATTTATTATCTTTGTTAAGGTTTGGTTTCATCCATCCTTACAGGAAACATTATAATACCCATCCCACATGATACGAAGTAATATAGAGAAATGAAAAACCTTAACTAGATGAACAACAATCAATGTTTTTCTCCACGGACCAAGAACTGGAGATGCACGACTTATAGGGGAGGAACGCCATGGACTCCACGTGTGAGAAAGGAAGGCACTAGCATAGGGTCAATACTATTATCAGGACGGAGGACTTCATATACAATAAGGAAAGGAAAATAAACAAGAAAATAAGAATAATAATAGATCTCATGCGATAAAATGTGAGATCTTGGAGTTAGAGGACATGAATTCTTGAATAGATTTAAAGGAATATTGTGTTTTCACCTTGTGGTTGGATGGATACACACGATGCAATTGATTTTTATTTGATAATTCTCATTAGAGAGGTGGCCATAACATAAGGTAGTTAAAGGGAATCCTTTAAACAGAAGAAAATGTGTAACAGCGGCAGAACTGGAATGTATGTGAAAAAGGGTGTGGTACCGAGTAACAAAACCACACGTTTTGGAAAGTCACGGGTCTCTGTCCTCTTAGGGGATATTTGATATCATTTTTGGGCTTTTAATGTATTTTTAAGGGGTATTAAAACAATTTTATGTAAAAAGATGTGTTATGGGAGTGGAAAAATTCAGAAACTAGAAAACAAAAAATGGTTGGGACACTTTTTAGTGAGACACTATCACGGTGCCACCCTCATGGTGCCACCCGAACAGTTCTACCCTCATGGTGCCACCATGATATTGCCAACCTCATGGTCCCACCCTCAAATTACCACCATCAAGGTGCCACCATTTAGGTGAGAAAACATGAGGGCATGACTGCTACAGTTCCATGGTCATGGTGCCGCGGTGACCGGTTCCACAGTTCCAGTGGATCTTTTTGATAGGACCTAGTTTTTGGAAAACTCTTTAATGAGTCAATGTCTAGACCATTACAATAGGGAAATTGATTCCTCTATGATAATGAATTGTTTTCCTCTACATCACATTTATGACTTATTCGATCAACTTCATAGAGTTCAATATTTTTCAAATATTGATATTCATTTTGGGTATCATCAATTGTGATTAAATTTAGGATATATTTCAATGGAAACATTTTAAATGATCTTTTGACATTATGAGTTTATATTATATCCATTTAGATTGAATAATGTGCTTTTAGTTTTTATTGATCCAATGAAAAAAGTATGTAGGGATTAATTTTATGGGTTTTTATGGTATTCCTTAGTGATATTATACTGTATTATAAGATCTATGTTGATCCTAAGAATTAATTTTATCTTATACTTGATAATTTTAGAGGAAAAGTGTTATACTGGGAATTTAGAAAATAAGAATTCTTGATTCAAGATTTTTATTTTCCTGGAAATATTTTTTCTATGTATGGAATATCAATTGCTCTTGTGAAGATAAATGACTCCATCGAATGGAATACACCAAAAAACATAACATTGGGATGTAGTTTCATTGATTTGGTAGGTTACTATCAGTGATTCATTAAGAATATTTCTATATTGGATTATTTGTTATCCAATATTACATATAAAGGGGCTAGGATGCTATGGAAAATAGGAATGTGTAGATTTTTTTGATGAATTGAAGATGAGATTGGTCAATTCTCGAATTTTGAATCTCTAAGAAGGAAATTATGGGTTTTTCCAATATAGTGATTCATCTAAGAAAGGCACGTTTTTTGTCCTTACAAAAATAGATAATGTTTTTGCATATATAGAAAGGCAGTGGAATTCCCATGAATATAACTATCCAATAAATGATATTTTATTGTAAATTGTTATCCTTGCTTTGAATATATAGAGATATTACCTCTATAGTGAAATATAATGGATATAAATAGACCATAAGATGTATATGGATTTAAGGGAATATTTTTGGTGGGAAAACATAAAGTGGTAAATTTGTTATTATGTCTCCAAATTTTTTTGTTTTAAAATATGTGAAGGATAATTGAAAGAATCCTATAGAATTCATGAAACCTATTCTTATTCCTATGTGGAAATGGTATGACCTTACTATAGAATTTTTCATTGGACTACCAATGATTCCTAGAAGCAATGACGCAATATTGGTAATTGTTAATTTCCTAACCAAATGCACACATTTCTTCTCTATAATAGATTATTTACTTATTATGTGCCCCATATGCATGAACATTAATGAATTTAGAACACTTAATGGAACACCTATTTTTTCATGGATCATTAAACCTATTTTACATCGAAATTTCATAAGTTTTTTCATAAGGTTCTTGATACAGAGCTTCATTTGAGAAATACCTTCCATCCCCGGACTAATGGAAAGACTGAAAAGAATATTCAAAAATTAGAAAGCAATTTAAGGTCATGTTCACATGAATTTCTTGTTATATGGGATTAATATGTAACTTTTTGGAGTTTTCTTATAACATTGGTTTCCATTAAAGTATTCAAATTGAATTTTATAAATAATTAAATGGAAAGAGATTTCTTACTCTAACATATTGTATTGAAGTTGATGAAAGGAAACTCATAGGGCCATAACATGATAAAGAGACAATGAAAAAGGTAAATAATATTCAGGATTAAATTAATGTATCTAAATGAAGGAAAAAAATTATATCTAAATTTATAAGAATTATTTATAATTTCAAGAGGGAGATCATGTTTTCTTGAAAGTATCTCCACAAAAGGGTGTTATATGGTTCAGTAAGAAGGTAAAACTATTCCCTATGTATATTAGACCCTTTTGAATTTTGGAGAGGATCAATGCTATGGATTACCAGTTGAAATTGCAACCAATTCTCTCTAAATTACAAGATGTGTTCCATATATATTATTAAATAAGTACACGCTATACTTAGCGCATCTTCTCATGTATGAAGAAATAGTATTGAAACCTAGTCTACCTTACTATGAACTACCTTTATAGATTCATGATACTAGAAAGAATATATTGTGAAATCATAAAAAATTAATGTTAATGCTATATTGTAGAAATCATAAAATAGATGAAGTAAATTGGGAACCATAGGATGTTTTTAATATCAACTACCCTCATTTTTTGAAAGTTATATACATGAATACTTTGAGGATTAAATTTTTATAAGAGGGAAGAATGTAACACCCATTACTCAATTATTGTAGGTGAACAATATATTTTAATAATATTTTAATTAAATGAAAAGTTTTATATTTAATCCCACCAAAATCCAAATTTGGTAGGATGAATATTAATTTTGAACTAGGTAAAAATAACTGTAGAAAGTTTTTTTTGGAATTTATCTCTAGAAAAAAACATTAATGAATAATAAAAAATTTACTGTTTAAAAATTAATTTTTAATAATAATGGGAAATAATATGTAAATTTAAAAATTAATTAAAAATAAATTTTATAAAAACACATATAATCTCATTTGGAGGAAAAAACAGGTTCTTTTTTTAAATATATTTATTTTAGAATTTTTTGTTTAAAAATGAATAATGTATATCCATTTTAATTAATTAAAATAATATTTAATGAATAATGATATAAATTAAATGTATATATTATATATAACTATAATAATTTAAATCCGTATAATGATTATTACACATCATAGAGTTTATATAAGGTAATATTATTCTTGAAAATACATTTCTAGAGAACCCGTTTTACGACACCATTATAGGCTTTTTAAAAAATAAATTATACTACATAAGTAAATTTAATTAAAAAAATTATTCAAGAATAATAATAATAATATTATTTTTTAGTTAATATGGTAAACATAATTTATGGGTATAATGATAGATAAATATATTACAAATATTAACCTCACTAAAATTAAAATGATGTTTTACACATTACATTCACCTTTATTACAATTAATTTTCCAAAAACATTAATTTTTTATATGATAAATTATATTTAATATTTATAATCAATGGTTCCAAATTATTTAATAAGTAATATTTTATTTTAGGCTTAAAGACCGAATTACCATGGTTAAAAACTGGTTACCATGGTGAAAACTAAAATGTGAAAAGTAATTAAAATTTACAAATAAAGGTATAAATTGTTAAAACATGTCTATTTTTTTGATTTATAATTTTTTATAGACATTATCCTCCATAAAATCCATTATTTATCAATTTTGTGGACCTTGGCGTGAGATAGAGGTCCCATTATTGAATAATTTTGGGTATTTATAAAAATTGCACTCTTCCTCAATTGCTTATAGGTACTCCATCCCATAACTTCTTCACCCAAATCAAGCCATTTAAAGTGACCAAAACCTCTAAAACCCTCTCACAAATTTAATTAAGCACATTATATAGAAACTTGTATTCCTAAAATACCAACCCTATGGTCCTCAAGAAGATATCCAAAGGAGGTTTCACTAAGAAAAGGATGTCATCTTAACAAAGCTCTTTCTTTTTCATTCCTATTTTACAACATTTAGTTATTTATTAAAACATACAATATAATAAAAAACCTACATAACATATATTTAGATTTTATTAATTTTATTTCATTGGATTTATCAATCTCTTTCTCCATCAAATTGAAAATAAAGTCATTGCTTTTGTGTACGGAGGACTACCACCTTGCACTAATGTAATTTTTTCCATTACCAACTCTCAAGGAGAATAATAATGATAGAAATTATGATTATATATATGATAAATATAAAATATATCAAATCATAAAATTCATATACAATCCACTTCTTTACCCTTTCACCCATTAAGTGAATGATATCATTTCTCATGTCTAAATACGACCCACCACTTTCACGAAACTATGTGATACATTTTCCTTGTAAAACCTTAAGGAATGATAATGAATACATATATAATGAGTAAATATGATATTTATAGCATTAAAATAATTATATATATGATGTATATTTATCCCATGTACATGATCTACTTCTTTCATGAAAAATCATGAATGATAATAAAAGGAAATTTACACCAGAAACAATGAAAATAATGAAATATTACTAACAGACCAGTGGTAAAAAGATATAATAGGGTCAAATGTGATAATATTAATATTATTATGGTTATGGTATAAATGATTAATATTCCATAAACCATTATAAATGAGGCTAATTCATGTTAAACCAAAGGTAAGTGTGGGGTAATGGATTTCATCTCAATTTCTATTCCATCAACGCATATGTAATATGATAATACTAACATCATGTGATGTATACACTTCAACTATGATTTATTTATTGTGAATAAATATTTATTAATTATGTTTAATTATGATATTCATTTTTATTAATTCAATGGTTTCAATTTTAATGTAAACAATGTGGTAATAATCTATTTTACAATCTCAATTTCATTAGGGATTACCTTTTTTTGAAGTAATTTTTTATTTATTATTCATATTCACCAATAATTTTCTTATCCATGGTATATTTAAGGAATTTTAATACTTTCATAAATATTTTCCTCTCTTTTGTACTAGAATCGTGCTATGTAATGTTTAAACGAAATAATTTTATTTATTTCACTTTAAATCAAATATATTTTTCTTTTATATCTATGATTTTAAAAATTAATTTACCAAATTACTGTTAATTATTAAAATGATTAATTAAGGAAATTTCATATTATCCTTGAATTTTAATATTGGTTTTGAAGTAATATTACAACTTTTTTCAAAGGGACATTTTCAAAAAAAAATTTAAAAGGAATGATTTTTAATGTATATGATAATAATGTACTTCCCTACCTCCATAATCATTTTATGAAATATAGTTTATTATGCATGTTTTATATGGTTTTACGATGAAAATAATTTTAATAAAAATGATTTTAATATTTTACTTCCATTTCCTTTAATCATGCAAATGATATTATTTTATTGAAGAAACCTATATTCTGGATGAAATAATGGTCACCTATTATTTTGTATTAATTTTATGACTGCTAACTTTATCCTGATAAAATCATATTTTTGTGATCATTTTCCATTGGAAATTACATTTCTCATAAATATCAATATTATTTATATCATATATATGATTACTTACTAAAAGTTATATCATTTTAACATACAATGTTTATATTGAATTTAATTTTACAAACTAGTAAGATATTGATATATTTGTATGATTTAATCAATATATATATTTATTGATTAAGAATATTGTTTATGAATTAATTTTATCCTTTGATATATGAATAATTATTTATACATGTAGTGACGAGTGGTCCTTGAATGACACAGTCCCTAGATACACTAGTTTCTCTCAAAAGACATATAATTTGGCCAAATTAAATGGGTTTTTTCTGATAAGTTTAAAGATTTTGTTGAATGGTCTTGAAAGTATAGATTTCACAATTTCTGAGATCTTGAAAACTAATATTAATAATTATCTTTCATTGAGAATTTTGTTATTATTATCCATGATGTTATTTCATTAATATTATCCATGGATGAATTTCATTCCCATGTTATAAATTAAATAAAATCTGTGTTTTATTATTTAACTTCTGATATTTATTATATATTATCTAATCATTATTGTGATGTTATTTATTAAATTGATTGTGTTCTCAGTTATTTACATTTCCAAATTTATTATCCATTATTGATTCATTATGCCTTCCATTCTAAGTAACCCTTACAAATAATTTGAGATAAACCATATTTTTTCATTTTCCCTAGGATATGAAGATGAATACATTCAATGATTTTCAAGGGACACAATAATTTTCTTCTATTAGATTTTATATTCTAACCCTAATGTAAATTTGGTATCATGTATATATCTACTTCCCCAAGACCACCAAACAGACGTGTCCATTAGGATTTAAACCTCTATATCTATATCAATGTAAAATTATATAAACAGGTTTTTGTTTACTGGTGTTATAGTTTTTACACCAAGTAAATGGAGGTCAATATATTTTTTGGGTCACCCAATAAATTCATATCATGTACATGACTTTTTGTGCAACATTGATTATATAACATAAGAGTCCATTTAATAAATTTTAACCCAATGATTTAGTATTTTTGTTCAAATAAATTGAAATAACCAATCAATTACTTATAGGTACAACTAGTTGAATAAACTATAATGGAACTGGGGATGGGTAATCACTATATAAGTGTTTATCATGGAAGACCGGAGGATAATTTCTGCAGTAAAACAAGTGTATATAATGGTTTATGAGATATGTGAATGGAAGTGAAATGAGGATTATGAATATATTGTAATGTTAAGCAATGTAATGGTATGTGTAAAGACACATCACAACATGCACAATTTTAAATCAAATGGTATTAGTTCAAAAATGTTCTTTAAATAAAAAGAAGAGAAGAGAGTCTCTTACCATTGTTGGGGACTTTTAAAAGCTTGAGTGAAGATTAGTAAGATATTAGAAAGTCCAAGGGATGGATTTATAGAGAGATAAAGAGATTAAATTCATGATCAAGGTTTTTTTAGTAAAGAGAAATGGGATTTTGGGTGGGTATTTATTGAAAAAGTTTGGGCAATTCTTTTTTAATTTCTAAACATACATTGTGGGATCTATATGATAAAACTATCAAAACCACAAAAAATACCTTGCTTTTTCCCATGGATTAAACTAAATATGAGTGGTTTTAAATATTTTATATGGATATGATCTAAAATAATTTAAATATTACCCTTGGTGATGGGACGGTTAGTCATGTTCAAAAACATTAATTTTAAAAACATAAAATATAATAAAGGTTTTGAAGAATTCATTAAGTGTCTATAAAATCAATAAAATAACATCAAAAAATATATTTTAAATGAGAAACATAATTATGTATATGGATACTCTTTATGATATTTATTAAATCATGTATAGGATTTTATGATGTCATAATACATACAATATATTTATATCATTTTTAAATTTTACCCAAAAATAGATTATCATAGAAAATTATGAAAAATTTAGAATTGGATAATTTAGATATACTGATTTCAAAAATAATATTTATTTTATGGAAATAATTATCTAAATATTAAAATTTACATGTTTAAATATAATTTCACAATTTATTGAAAAATACACGTTTTTATGATGATATTAATTTTTATCCCTTTTAAAAATTACAATTGACTTAATAAAAATGTATTATCATTTACATTTAAATAGATATTATTTAATAAGAATATATTATTAAAATAACTTTTTTTAGAAAATATATTTAATTAATCAAAAATTGTGTTTTGATTCAAACTATATATTTTCCAAAAATTCAATTTTAGTTTCATCATATCAAAACTAGTTTTTATTATACTTATTATTTATTAATTTATAAATTAATAATAAAAAGGATGAAAATAATCATTAGTTTATTAAAAGTAAAAGTATAAAACTTCTGATTTTTTTGGATCTAGATAGATAGCCCCTTATTACCATATCATATACCCTAAGGGTAATGTGTAAGATAATGACACTTTCTTAGGGGGGTTTTAGAAAATATAGTTTGGTTTGTGGTCTTTATAATCCCAAAAAACTCCCATAAATAGTTTCACTCATGATTTATTTATTGAATCTATGTGTGGGATTTATCATAGGAAAATCATAATAATTAAACCTCTCTCAGAATATCTGATAAATTAGATTTATAAAGTATGATCCAACTAGTTGAAGTATTCTCTTCTTTTATTTATGTCAACTAGATTTAATCATAACCCATAATATATACTAATCAGAACGGTCAATTTTAAATTACTATATTATAAAGGGATATGATTATTAATGGAATTTTAAATATAATTGGATATAACTCATAACATCCCAAAATAACCAGTGTAGTGAAATTTATTTCTATAACTATATTTCATAAAAATGCATTTACTCATTTAAAAATGGAATTTCATTTATAAATTTTTGGGTCATTACATAATTCCCCCTTTAGAAATTTAAACTTTGAAATTTTATTTCCTAATGTAAAATTGGTTATGGTACTTTTATTTCATCTCTTATTCCAGTTCCCATGTCCCATCCTCAAACTTGTGCTCACACCACAATACTTTGTCCTGGTGATTTGTCTTGGTTCTTATAGACTTTTATATAAAATTTAAGATCTTCCATGTATGCTCTTCATATGAATGATCATTTTATAGTGGTAAAACCTCGTGATTCAATACATATGACGATTCTAGAATGTTCTTACTCAAGAGGGATATATGTAATACATCATGTACTTCAGATAGTTTGTGTGGGAGTTCTAATCAATAAGACATAGCTCCGAAATGATCTAAGTTCAAAAAGGGGATGGTTTATCATTGAAAAAGATTCTTATTTTCCACAAACCTCACATATTTCATCTAAAAAATATATGAAGTAACTCATTATCTTTTATCTCAATTTCCAAATCTCTTAGATGATTGTTTGTATATATTTTTTGTTAAATTTCTATATATTTCACATGTTGTTGAATGGTTTGAACCTTCTTCATCATCTCTTAGAAAAGATCATGTCACATCAACTTCGACTCTATAACATAAACCCATCATGATAGAGTCTAACACTTTTAACAATATAGATCATCATTAGGTGCCATTTTTATTCTAGAATGTATGTTATTGTTCTATGTGAACTCCTCTTGGGGAAGGTGACCATGTCAGCATACATGAAATTTCATTGGACAATATCTTAGAATATACTACAGAGTTCTAATGGTTCTCTAATACTTACCATCCATATGACGGTGATATGTAGTATTAAAACTTAGTTCTATATCCCACACTTTATAAAGGATTCTCTAGATCTTCAAGCTAAACCCTGGATCATGGTTACAATGTAGGTTGGAATTCCATGTAGTCTTACTACATCCCTTATGTATATCTCGTCAAGTTTTTCTAGATAGAAATCTTCCTTAAACAAAATGAAATACACTAACTTATAAAGGTGATTGATTACCATCCAAATGGAATTTTTTCCATATATATCCTTGGTATTATAATATAAAAAAATCTAAATTTATTTTTTCCTAGTTCTATAATGGTGCATGAAATGGTTTCATCAAAACCTTATCTGTTTTTCATTCATGCTTGAAATATTGTCATACAAATAATAAAGGTAGAAATTATACAATATACCTCTTTATGTTATCCGATTAGATGTTTTTCTTTAGATCAATATACATCTTCGGGATTCAATGATAAATAGATAACGGTGATCTATGTACATTATATATATGTTACCTCCTCATTTCTAGTTTTCATGGGAAACATATCCAGGTTCCAAACCATATACCTACATTATAAAAAATGTGAACTCCATAATATTTTCTACTTATTTATATAACACCATCCTTGATCCTATCATTAATGAATGGTAGAGATTTTATTTCACCATGTTAGGATGAGAATACTTTTATTTTCCCAATGTAAATCCTCTATTTTTCTAAGATGATTAGATCCCTTTCAAACCTCATCATGGATAGGGTTGCGATAATTTTCTACCTATATAATCTTCCACATTGTCCACCTTTCAACAATGGCAATGGGGTCAATAATAATATTCCTCAATTATCACTAACCAACTTTGTTGGACCATATTTAGCATTATTTATGTGGATATATACTTGAGGATTTTATAACCCATATATATGCCAATATTCTCCACATAAGGATAATGTGTACAAATATTCAATGAAAACATCACTACAACCAATTCTAGATCATGTGTTGAGAACTTCTTCTCGAGGATCATTAATTGGAGGGTGCAATAGGATATCACATTGTTATATTTAATTATCACACGATCCAATCCATTTTTGGACACACCGCTGCAGATCAAAAATACTTCCTCTATGATATATAATGTTAGTAAAGGTGTTGTGATTAAAATATTCTTAAAATCTTTAATGATCTCTATACATTTATCAGTTTATGAAAACAGGAATCCCTATTGAGTTATCATGGTTATCATGATTCAAAATCATGATAATGTTTCCAAAAATCTTATATAGTTCCTACAAAATCCAATGAAACAATGGATTTCCATCATAGATGATGGTCTGGGACATCATTCAATTGAAAAAATATTTGAATTATCTACAAATATCCCTTTTATAGTGATAAAATTCCTTATGATTGTTACTTTCTTCATTCAAAAACCAAATTTACTATACGTTTCAAGAAACAATTATTTTTAACATGATCTTCAATACAACATTAAAAATATTCCAATTTTCATTATTTCATTTGGTGTAGATAAGAATATCTTCGTTAAATATTACCACTATTTTTTTAGGTAACCCCTAAATACCCTATTTATAAAGTCTATATATATATATATAGATGTTGAATTAGTTATTAAAAATGGAATCCCAATTAACTTCTAGGGATTATACCTTGTTTGAAAAGCTGTCTTATGGATCTACTTATTCGACATTACATGATAATATTGTTAAAAAAAGATCAAACATGGAGACTCATTGGAATCCTTATAGATAATCGAATATGTAATCAATATATGGTAGATGACACTTGTTCTTTATTATTATCATGTTTATCTCATAATAATCTCTAGCGAGGACCATTGACAATACTTCTTATTCAAAAGAATGGACAGTTTCACCCCATGTTGAATCACTTGGTCATATAATACCTTTATACATATTCTCTAATAGTTTCCTCATGATCTCCTTATGTTCACAAATGGAAATTCTATCTAGAATCTTTGATATTGGAAAGGATATAGGTATATGTTTTATTGAGATCTCTTCCTCACGGCTAAGATGATAAGTAATAAATTCTTCATAAAACACATCAATGAATTTCCTTATAAGGAAAATTTCATCAAATAAGATCTTTTCCTTAATCTCATTCATTTGAGTAAGATACTCTACCAAATAAGGAAATAATATCCATTTTTAGATGATTATATTAAATTAAAATAATCATCCTTCTTTCACGTGTATATAATGATAGGGAAATTAATGATATGAAGGGTGAATTCCATCTACTGAAATTTCACGTCGACTCTTTATATGGAATGTCATGTCGTAAAATTAATTTCAACAAATTCTATTAAAGAGGGTATCAAAAGATTTGTGGGGATGATCATCCTTAAATATGGATAAGGTTAAAGTTATCTACTTATGATGAAAAAATTTAATTATTTTTCATCATCACCAATAACCTGACCGAAATGTTTTAAATTGGTGTTAGAATGGTTATATTAAATATTCCTGATTTGAAAGAATGCACAGAACCATAATTATATAGTAAATTTTAAGTCCATGAAAAGATTATAAGCCTACAATTATCTATTTTATTCATGTTAGAATCATCTGATTCATCCAAAATAGACTTAATTTTGATAATTTTAAAAATACAATACACATAAATGTGAAACTATAAACATTGAAGGGATAACTCATAAGTAGCATATATTTTTTGTAACGTAAGAATTTTTAGTTTTCAGTATATGTATCCATGAAAAAGTTCAAAACATTACACTTTATGGTAATTTTTTCACTTTTTTATCGTTCATAATGAGATTGTGAATTTACCAAAGCATATCCTCTAGAAGTGTCAAACTAGGTGTGCATAAAGTCCACTTTTTTATTCATTAGGTGATGATCAATTCAAAGAACAATATACCCTTTTCAGGGTTATTAACCCTAGCTACAAATATTCCCAATCTATATGCACTTATAATATATATACATGTATGTATTTTATTACAATACAATTATAATAATGTTAACAAAAATTTATTGATGTTTTACAATTTCTAAAATTATCCATAATACATTCACTATGTTTTTATAATCATAATTCCCAAAAATAATGAAACATTCTTTTAATACCAACTTGAAAAAACCTTTTATAATACAACTTAATTCATGGTTTCTTAAATAAATATAAAAACAATAAAATTCTATAATTTCATGAGGGAAATTTTATTTTGTAGTTTATGCACATAGAATAATAAATTGAAACATGAGTACCAAAATGTTTTTTAGAAACACCACATAAAGACATTAAAATTAAAATTCTCTACTAAAAATGTATGGGATAACCTTGGGACAAAATAAGAAAGGTGTGGGATAAAAAAACTAGTAAGGGATTAATAAAATGATAGCATAATGTAAAGTAGTATATGTGGGCTAAGAGGCATATCAAGGTAACATAATAGTGGTGAAAATCATAAACTTGACCATCGATGTGAGATATAATATGATAACTTAAAAGATACATGAGAATGTGGAAAGAACATAGAACATGACATAAAAAGCATATGTTAAGGATAATAGACTAGAAAACGTAACATAATGTGCTTTGGATAACCTCCCATGCACCATAAATGGTATCTGTTGATAAAAATACCAAATGCCTTGGATGATAACATAAAAGAAACATGATAATGTGGAAAGAACATAAAACATGACATACAAAGCATAAGTTAAGGCTAATAGACTAGAAAACATAACACAATGTGCTTTTGGATAACCTCCCATGCACCATAAATGGTAACTCTTGATACAAAAAGTACCAAATGCATTGGAGGGCTGCATAAATTTTGGCTGACCCAACAAATTCATATCCTGTACATTCATTTGTGTGCCTCATAGATCATGCAATAAAAATTCTTTTATAAAATTTAACCACATGATTTAGGAGTACTATTTATATACATGTACGTCCACATTAAATGAATGATATTTATAATTAGGTGAAAACCCTTGAGTGAAGATGGGGATGGGTATTCACTATAACAATATCTGGTATGAGAAATTATAGAACAATTTTGGAAGCATAATGGATGTACATATGGTTTATGCGTGGGGTGAATGAGAGATAATGGTGGCCTCTCATTACATGGACAACACATGTAATGTAAATGGATGTGTAAAAAAAATTATTTCATAGATAATTGGAAACCAAAAAATCATAGTATAAAGAATGTACTTGAAAAAAAAGAGATGAGAGTACCTTACATTGAGAGTGAACTTTTAAAAACATGGGATGAACTTATTAAGTATTTTTAAAAAAATATGGGAGATATTTATAGAGGGATAGGTATAGTAACATAATTTTATATATGTTTTTGAATATAAGGATTTAGGGTTTGGGAATGTTTTTCAGAAAAAGATATGAGAATTCTTTATTAATTTCTAAACACATGTTGTGGAATTTATATGATTAAATAATCAAAACCAAAAACCATCCTATTTTATTTGCAGATGGATTATTCCAAATAATAGCGGTTTTAAATATTTGATATGTCTATTAATTAAAATCATTAATATAAAAACATTGATGATGTAGAAGTTAGTCATGTTCATAATGAATTAATTTTAAAACCATAAAAAAATAACATTGGTTTTGAAAGATTCATTATGGGTTTATAAAAAAATAAAATAACTTCAATAACATGTTATTTTAAAGGGGAAACATAATTTTTGATTTGGATAAACTTTATATAATTTGTCACATAACAGTTCACTATTATGATGTCAACATATATACCATATATTTTACCATATATAATTTTTACCTAAAAAATAAACTATCTTGAAAAATAGAGAAACACTCACAATTTAATTGTTTTGTTGTGATGATTTTAAAAATAAAATTTATTTTATGAAAATAAATCTCTAAATATGAAAAAATTTAATTGAAAAAAAATTACATATTTTTTAGAAAATATAATTTTTTATAATGACAACAGGATCTGACCTATAATAAAATTACATTTGATTTAATTAATTATTTTATCATTTGAATTTAAAAAGTTATTTTTTAATGATATTCTTTATTAAAATATATTTTTTCAATAATTCATTAATTAATAAAAAATACATTCTTTATTGAAGGAGTATATTTCAAAAATAAATAATTTGAGTTTCCTCATATTGAAATATATTTTTTTTCAACATTTTTATTTAAACATTTATAAATTAATAAAAAATGATAAATATGACCATTATTTTTTAAAAAAACATATAAAATACAAAATGAATGTTTTTAGATATATAACCCCTTATTACCCCATCACAATCTCTAAGGGTAAGGTGTATGATAATGACACTTTCTTAGGGTGGATTGACATACATTGTTTGGGATATGATTTCGATAATCATGAAATTATCTAGAAAGTACTTTCTCTCATGATTTTGTTTTTGAATCTCAACATGGTATTGGTCAAGGGAATAGACTATTGATTTTATCTCCCTCAGAAGCTCTAATAAATGGAGGATATAAATTACGATACTAATAGATGAAACCATCACTTATTTCATCTATTTCAATTATATATTATCATAATACCTAATACATACTAATTTTAATAGTCACTATATAATGACAATATTATAAATTGTTAAGATACATAATGAAATTTTAAATATTGTAGGATATAACATATAATGGTCTAAAATAAATAAATTAGTACATATGTTTTATTAACTACAATTCTTAAAATATAATTTACTCATCTAAAAGGGGAATATAAATTATAAATTTTTGGTCCATTACATGTTAGATTCACCAGGGTTTTCCATAAAAATTTACAAATCTAATCTTAAAAAATTATTTTATGAGAGAAAGATTATGCGATTTAATGTAATGCATTTTTAAATTTCCATGAGATGCATGATATAAGATTAAAGACATGGAAGTACTACCATAGATTACATGATGATTACATGTTATATGGAGAACATGTGAAGATATAAAACGAAAAATGAGGAGGAAAAAATCATGTAACAGTTAATTGGGTAATTTATTTACAATATGTATTTTACATATAAACAATTTTATTTTTAAAAAACTGATAATATTAGAAATGCCATTTTCTTCATAGAAATGTATAAATTTCCGAAAAGTATTTAATAGAATTTATTTAAAAAATTAAATATACTTTAGAAAGTATATATTATTGATATGAATAATTTGTTAAAAATATTCTAATTTGTAATTAATAGGAAAAAAAGTAAGAATGGTTAATATTTTAAAAATGTTATTTTTCTATGACAATAGTATTTGCTATATATTTATGTTTTTATTCCGAAATTTAAGAATTTATTCTAAAAAAATAAATTCATTTTTATTTGGTGAATTTAAATATTATCTAAGGATTGTTTTTTTAGATTGTTCAAAAATAATTTAATTCTTTTGAATAGTAAAAAATAATCATTTTATCCAAAATTAAAAAATTTATGAAATTATTATTAATATATAGAAATTTATTGAAGGTTTAATTAATAAAATATGTATTTAAGGGTTAAAATTATGTATCATAAATATTATTATTAATATAGAAAATTACATTTTAATTTTCAAAAATTACAAAAAATTTTATTATTATTTTTTTAAATTTGATCTTTTATTTTGATGATATATTTTTAGGGTTAATTTTCAATTTAGATTAAATTGAAAGGGAAAAAAATTAATTTTCTAAAAACAAAAGAATACATGTTATATAAATTAATAAAATTTGTAATTTTAACATATACATAATTATTTTCAAAAAAACATAGTTTCTCTCAAACCTATTTTATGAATCATGCGACTTAATTATGATATTAAATTTTAAAAACATTATATATTATATAAGATAAAATTATTTTTATATATTAAATAAGTATTTTCAAATTAATTTTTATGTTAAAATTTTATATTGGTCATTACTATTAATTAAGAGTATATAAATATTAGTTAATTTGGTAAACGAAAAAAAAGGTTAAAATGAGTTTTAATAAGTGTAAATAGCCTCAAATGTTAAAAGAAACCATGTCTTTGAGTTTGTGTTTTATATATTCATTATAAAATCCACTTAACATCTATTATTTTACACTTTTGGATCCTTTTTACCTTGAAAAATATCATAACATTTTGAAAAAGTAATGGCTACTTCCAAAATTACCCTTCTTATCACTTATAGAAGGGGATCACATGAACCACTTCCCGGTACACATATACCTTCACAATTCATCCTAAAATTATGATTTTCTCTCCTAAAAGAGGAGGAAAATATTTTAATAATTCCCAAGACTCAATTATATATCTTATATATTACATTTCCAAGGATATTGTTTAGAAAAATCCCATGTTCTCAACATGATTATTTCTTACTAATTCGTTTTTTCTTATTAATATTCCCCTTAAAAATTGTGGACACAATAATATAATTAAATATATAATAAAAATATTTTTAAATGTTATTATATTAATGGATCATCCACTATTCAACATTTTCGAGCAATATATAGAAACAAAACAACATCAATCAAGTGTATATGAAGACTTACACATCCACAATGTGATGTGGTTATATTTCCAACATAATAGTTTTTGGATGGTAACAAGGATGTATTTTTCTAATTAATAATATTATCATTTCAAAATAGTATTTATGAAATTATAATTTAATATATACATTTAGTTCATCAAATTCATTGAGAAATGGAATATTTAATATTATGTAAGTGCGGATTACCGCCTCCACAAACAATAAATTTTATTTGTCACCAATACCCTAACGGATGGTTCGTAGAATGAATTTAATGAACGTAAATGGTATTTATAACTTTTTAATCTTTTTCAAAAATTATATTAACATTGTAAAAAAAAACATTTACTTCATCTTTAAATCATTATAACATGGATTTGTTTGATTGATTTTTACCACCTATGAAAACAATGTTATAATAATTATATAATTAATGACTAAGAAATGTTATATAATAGTTATATCACGTAATATTAATTTATTCAAGATTATGTTTTGTCATTATATAATGTTGTTATTAATAATAATTATAATTATTATTACACCACCTTTATATTATTAAACTTGCTGAAAGTAGTTCATTTCAATTTATTTTTTGAGAAAACATATTTTTTTTCCTCACATAATGAAATTTTAAGTAAGTTAAAATAAAAAAATGTTTTCATAAATTAATTAATAAAAAATATTTAATATATTTAAAAAAATAAGTGACAATTTTCCCCATCACTATAAATCTCCTCCACAAAAAATAATTGAAAAAATCATAACATACTCTGAACAAAATAAATTATATCTAGGTAAAATATTTATGATAGATGGTTATAAATTACGTGTATAAAAAGAAATATATTTAAATTATACAATATAAATATTTTCTGAGATATTTATGTTCAATTTACATGAGGTTATATCATGTTTGTTTGTTCGGTATTCAAGGTAATGGGTTCTTTGTCTCAAATTTAGTTTATTGAGACATATATCAAAATGTGAATTGTGATATATTTGATATGGTGTGACTACATCCTAAATGAAGAATTTTACCATATTCATGAAATTTATGATGTTTTAATATCTATATAATTTTATTTATTTTAATTAATTTGATTCAAAATATATCATGGTTGTTTGGCTTTCTCATATCAGTTTTCTATTATTAAAATATGACGTATAATCACAACATGTTTCCTTTTTTGTATATATACATATAATGGACATGGATTAATTTTAATAATAACTTATCATGAAATCTAAAGGATTTAAAAATCCATCTTCAAATAACTTTTCTAGGGGTTTTTATTTCTACTGTTACTAAATCCATAAAGTATTTTGATAACTCAAATCTGTTTTATTTGAGTTATAACTACTATTATTGAACTTATTTCTTTCATTATTTGTTTCTTCCACCCATAGATTTTATATTAAACATTATTTTTGTCATTTTGGAAAATAACACTTTTGGTTAAAATCACCCTCCTCCATTAATTTCATCCCCATAATAGTATATCAATGTTATTAATAATTAGAATCATTCTAATGGAATCTCATTATATTATTTTCCATGTTTTAAATTGATTTTCATAATTATTTTAACTCTTTATGATTTTGTAAATAAAATTAAATATTCTAGTATTTTTAAATAATATTTTTTTATTAAACTGATATTATGATTTTAAAATGTATTTGAAAGGCTTGTGTTTTAAGAAATAAATTTTCATGTATTTTATTATTTACTCAAAAAATGTTTTGAAACAATATTTCTCTTATAAAATTATTTTCAAAATGTCCAAATTTTTTATATTATTATTTTAAATTTTTTAATTAATCTCATTTATTTTATTATAAATGAAAATTATATAGAGTTTCAATATCTTTCAAAAAGGGGGTGTTCCATATTAATTTTAAAGTTATTTATCTTAAAAAATAAATTTTCATCGATGAAAACATACATAATTATTCTTATGTAAAATTGTGGAAACTTTTAAGCCAAAATCCAAAAAAATTTCTTTATATGACATTTATAATTTAAAAGGAATATTATTAATGAAACCCCGGACTTTCCCTAGGTTAATTTTGTGGTATTTGAAATATGAATTTTTTCATGTTCTAATATAACACATATGTATGGATGATTTTTATTATGAATGTTGGGGGGATTTTATTTCCCTCCAATGAATTATTTTAAGGAGTTATATCTCATGATATAAAAATGAGAGTCAAGTCATGGTTCTCTCTCTTATATGGTAAATGGGAAATGTTTCCTACTCGACTATTTTTTATGGTAATCGGGTTATGATTCCTATACTATTATGCTTATATGAATTAGGAAGTGATGCCTACTCCAATATAGTGATTAGGTAGTGATTCCTGGTCCACTGTATCATAGAAATGGAAGTGAATCATGCTTTACTATTTTTTAATTTATATCCTTATGGATATGTCCTAGTTTACTATTATACGTCATTTCTATGAAATTATATATCTTTATGCCAAAGATTATAGTTCATGGATCATGTCAATTGACTAATATTTCTAAACTCATATTCCATGGTATATCTTTTCTCTTTTTAGATTAAATGTCTTTATATAATGTTTTTGGGGAAACTCCTTTTGATCCATGTTCTTTTTTATAATACATTTATCAACTGGTAATCATTTCTCCCATGATTATAATCTAACCCTTTATAAAATATTGATAATTTTCCCATTTTTGATATTATGATCTCACCCCATTATTATGTTTCCATTCCATGGTAAATAATGATTAATATAAGTTATGGGATGTATATAATGTTATATAGTATGGACCAATTATTTTTATATATTCTCTACTATTATAAAATAACATTATTATATAGTTTATCCTCAATGACATGAAATGTTTGGTTCTATGAATTCTGTGATTATTTGTTATTTTTCCATTAAATGTATGTAAATTTTGTAAAATAAAGATATTTTCATCACTAATTTTATCAAATATAGTGTTGAAGGAATGTTTTTTTTATTAAAGTGAGGCCTTGAAAAAAATACTAAAGCACAATTTGTTATATAAAAAAGAGGTTACATGAGTCAAAAATAAGGGATCGGGTTATAGTCATTAATAAAAAGGGAGAGTAAGTCATTAGGTAGATCATCCAGACATGTAATGTCTTCATTTACTCCTTTACTGGAATAAAAATCTACAACCATGTTCTCTTCCTGATATATATGAGTTGTAATATTATTTATGTCATAGAAAAAATAGATATAATACATCCAACATGTATTAGTATACCAAGGCAGATGAATCAGACCATTCCAAATTTCTTGCACTATGGTAGTCAAATCACTTTCAATCCATATGTTGTTCAAACCCCGGTGCTTATCGAAATAAATAACAGGATTCACACTCCTCATTTCAACCTAAAAATGTTGAGGTAATCCCATAACATCCAAATAATAACCCTAGGACCAGTTTGAGGTGATCCCTGTAGATGCCACCACATCCTGTAGGTCTAGGATTTCCATTAGAAGCTCCATCCACATTCACTTTAATCCATCCAACGCATAGCGGTTTCCCGAAAACCTAAAAGGTGTGCCACGACTAGTGATAAATACCAGCTACTCGAAGATTCCATAGAATCATAATGTCTTTCACTGTATTGTTTCATAATCCCTTTTGAATCAATGAAATCTCATGAATAGTAATGAGGATCTGAATCCAACCTATATTAATGATAAATGATAAATTATTGTGAAGAATTTCATTTCTATCATACTAGATCACATGATAAAGCTCTATACCTATAGTATGAAATAAATTAATTATTTATTTGGAGTTATCAATATCAACAAAAAAATTTAGTTCAGCATGGAGAGAGTCAATAATTGACCATCTGATATCAACTATGTCAAAAATATAGTTCCAAAGAGAAGTTGATGTGGCATAGGAATGAAATAAATAGTTACTATCTTTCCCATGTTGATTACCAAGATGACATTTTTTACAAGTGTGGATCCCAAATTATTGTAGACAAGTATCCATGTAGATCCTTTTGTGAAAAATACACCGGATAAGAGTAAGTGTTGATGGCTTTATCCATATCTTATCAATGTTTTTGATACAGCTAAAATCATTTACAGAGTTATGAAAATGGTTGGAATAATATGTTTTTGAATTTATCATACCATTATGTGATGGTTCCCAGAATAGAAAGTCATATGTGCTATAAAAAGGATAACTTACTATGATATACCCAACATTCTCATGGAGACTATCGAAATGATAGTTAATAACACCCCTTCTAGTAATATTAGTGTTTTTAGGAGATTGTTCAGTGGGGATCATAGATATTAGAGGATCACCATTCCAATTATCCAACCATAATTTCTTGGAGGAGTTCCTAGAAACCATCAATCTAGAGTTGGTTATAATATCAATACACGCATTTTTAATGGAAGCCCATATTGAAGATTTCATAATTTTCATGTTTCCTTTCTTCAAATTCACATGAAACATATTTTTGATGAATGGAATAGAAGGATATTCATTTTGGATGAGGTTACAAGTAATTATGGCTTAAATGGCCTCATTAAAAAGAATTAAAATTTTAATTCCAAGCCCACCCTTATTTAATGGGTTGCAATAAGTAGACCGAGGTTTAGTTACTGATTTCCTATTCATAGTGCTACTGGGACAAAAAGAATTTTTGATGGAAACAATCATTTTTTTAGTGAGACCGGTTAGCCATTTTTTAACCATCCTAGAGTAAACAATATTGGATAAAATGACCGATTTTACAAGATCTATTATTCTCACTATAGATATAGTTTTACCTTTCCATGTAGAGATATGATTAAGATCTTGATCAACAATGTTGAAGAAATAGTTAGATTTGGGTCTACCCCAAAATATGGGAACACCAAGATACATAAAAGGAATATAGCCTTCTTGAATGACTAATTCATAGATAATATAGTTTTTTCTATTAGTTGGAAAATTTCTCCCAAAAAAGATAGAGGATTTGTTCCAGCTAATTACCTGACCTGAGACCTCCTTATAGTGTGAGGGAGAGCATTTTTTATGGGTCGGATGTTTCTTTTACCACCTTTTAAGAAATGAATGATTCCATCGGCATATAAAAGATGCATGGGGGAATTCAAATTCTTGGAGGAATGTATGGGTTTATGTTTACTTTGATCCACAATTTGAGTGAGAAATCTACTTATGTAGACTTCTTTAATGGTGAAAAGGATGTTAGAAAGGGTATCACCTTGTCTAACACCTTTAGTGCATTTAAAATAGCCTCTGGGGGAGCCATTGACCATGATATATTTAGAGGAAAAGTTAAATAGGTTATTGATTGAAGTAATAAAGGAAATATTGAAGCCAAATCATTGGAGAACATTGAATATGAAATTTCAGTCCATGGTATTCAATGTTGTTCTAATTTCAAGTTTTATGGAAATATTATGCCCTTTATTGGCATTTTTTAACATGTTAGTGCATTCAAAGGAAAGACAATTGTAGTCTTGAAAGGATATTCCTTTAATGAAACCAAATTGATTCTTTGAGATAATTTTGTCTGACATGGTAGTAAAACTATTTTCAATATGTTTAGTGATGATTTTGTATAGATTTTTAATAAGAGCTATGGGTAAGAAATGATTAATCTTAGAGGAATTATCAACCTTGGGGATCAAAGAGAAGAATTTCACATTCAACCCATGGGTTAGTGTCATGACCCACCTTCTCCAAGATAAGGGAAGGGATACCGAAGTGCCCTAACCTTCCTTACTCAATGTGAATGAGAGATAATGACCCTCGATTCCCCCCTTCAGTAGGCCTAGGAGTGGAAAATAACACCAAGGGTAATGAATCTCAAAAAAATGTAATTCATTATTCTTTTAATAGAACAAGATTGGGAGATAATATAGTGAATCCCAGCTACACCAAGACTAAAGGTAAAAGTAAATCCAAGAATCCATTCTCACATGCATGTTCAAAAGTAAAACTGATACAAGAAAGAAAAAACTCCCAACAAATGTACCAGGAGAAAAAAAACTATACAGAAACAACAACTATCTCGATGCCTGAGATAGTAAGGTCTACATGGTCCTCAAAGTCCTCTTGGAAACCAATTTTATTTTACAAACGTAGGGTGAGAATACAAGTATACTTACTATGGAAACTAAATCTACTCATGCAAAAGTGAGGTAACATACTAATCCCCATATGAGGAAACATTATAACCTCAATCACCTTACAAGGAATCCTAACTAGCCCAGCCTCACCAAGGCACACAAAAAAATGTAATGCAAGTCAACTAAAGTAATAATGTGAGCACAATGATAATTGGGTACCCCACATCACCTTCCCACTATTTAAAAACTCATTTTTAATGAATGGACGTCTTGACACTGCCACTCTTCCCACATTAAGTCCCATTACCACAACCTAATTGCACACACATGGGCCTCAAACCAAACACAACCGTGACCACACACACCTAGGCCACAACAACAACTGCCAGGCTTGAAGATGCCTGGGCTCAATAAATGCACACCATGCCTGAAGACACCTAAGACTCGTCCCAATGTTAATTGGTAAAACATACCGGTCTAAAAAAACCTAAGACTATCATCAAAAATATATCTTCGCCCAAGGAATATTAGACTATTGTAATACTCAATATATTAGATCATTCCCAGATATACTTGAGAGGCAAGATCTGGAAGACGTTGTGAGATAGAAAATCAATAACCAGCCATCTGTCCTAACACCAGGATGTTGGGAAATACACCCTCCCCCATGAAATGGAGGTGTTCGACACATAGTTCTTAATAGGGGTGGGGTGCGTATATAAATCACAATTAACACACACACACACACACAGACATATATATATATATATTGGAAATAAAACACATAGCCCCAACCTACGGGATTCACATGAACAAACAACAAGCCCACACCATCACCAAATTCGCTAAATCTCATACATGCATAACCACGCAACAACCACTATCAAATCCTAAATCCAACCCCCTTCTTATTCAGCTTCTATTTATTTATTTAATGGGATTCACATCAAATTATTCCCATACTCCAAAGAAACTGACAACCACAACCATACCAAACAATGATCAAAACCAAATTACATTCCCACTACAAAACAACATAAAACCATACTTTCAGTCCCACTACATATCCCAATTCAAATAAACCAACTATCATTCATCAAATTAAATACCGACCATTTATTCTCTCACATCCCAGCCTTGTAGCCCCACTTCCCAAAAAATTTCCCATTGTAATCCCACTACATAATGAGTTCCTAACTACACTGTAGTCCCGCTACATAACGTCACTTCATGACCACAATACAAAATGAAGGTAATTTGTCAACCAAGAATTTCTTCCATTCCATAATCAAATCAATATCTCAGATTGAGACACCATCAAAAAAAGGATAATCATACTACCTACATGTTTATCCATTCCACAATCAACCAATTTCTCATACTGAGACACTAACACACCCCTTATACCACCCCACAGACCATGCCCACTGAACCCGAACCGGGACATAAAACACATAACCATGACCATCAAACCAACCGTGTTCAAATTTAACTGAAAAGGGTTCATAAATTTTCACATTACTATAATCGGGGTGATCACATAACAGGTCGGATTCTAGGGAATCCTTTTATTTAACCGAGTGTATGAAATTAATCAGCTTTCATGTTACATCTGTGTATAAATACATCAAAATGAAACCGAACAGCAGTGAAAAATAAAAGAAAACCAACGATTGTGAATTTCAGAATACATGCATCCACACCACCCATAATAGAATCAAATATAACAAGTTAAAACAGGTGTCCACATCTAACCACAGCCTACCCATTATTTTATTTACGCGATTTATCTTATTTATTATATTAAATTCTTGTTTAATTATTATTTCAATAATAGTATCTGACTATTCATTATAAAAGGATGTTAATATTACCACCCCTTATGATGCACAATTGAGAAGAAGAAAAATAAAATCCCAACATGGAAGCTAACATATCAAAGTACTTTCTTGCACCAAGAACAAGGGATAGCGCGACTTAAAAGAAGAACTCCACCAACGTTGGGAGGGAAGGCTCCAACATGGGTGCACAACTCGTCTCAGTAGGATTCCTATAGGTGCACCAAGATAAGTGAAAAGTAAGAAGGAATAGAAGATCTTTTCTTAAGAAGAGGCCAGATCATAAAATCAAGGAGACCATTTAGAAGTACATAAAATTCGGATTGTGGTTTGAGCAGGCAACATGGAGGTTTCACACGTTGGAATTAATTGAGATTTAATAATTCCCCTAGGAAAAAGTGGAGATAGACTAGCGTATGGTTTTGAGTTGGAAAATTAACTTTAAACAATGAAAAACACATAAGAGGGGTGAAACTGAGAAAAATTTGAAATCTGGGAAAAGGGGTGTGACACCTTTTGGTGAGACACCATAGTAGTTCCACGATAAATAGTGAGACCGTGACAGTGATATTATAATGGTGCCACTATAACGGTGTGACTGTGACGTTGCTACCATGACGGTGCGATCGTGATGGTGCAACCGTGATGGTGCGACCGTGACGGTGCGACCTTGATAGTTCGAAGCTTACGGTGCGACCGTGAATGGTGAGATCATAATTGGTGACACCGTAACGGTGTGACCATAATAGTACCACTGTTTTAGTGGAACTAAGTTTTTGGAAAACACCCTTAGCAATCCACTTTGATCCCTAAAAACACTATTACCATAGGATTATCCCAAAGGAAAGGCCTGGAGAAATTCAGTTCATTACATCAAATACCTCTCAAACTATTCTTGTCCTTGAGAATCCGAAACCAAACCAGAAGAGAGGTAATTAGAAAAACAACATCTTAAGATACCCCTCAAGGATAAACTACCCTTTGTTGAAACATATTTGGAAAAAATCAACATCATGAAACACATCCCTGACAACCATCTCATGAACAACTAGGGAGACACTATGGCTCCACTACACCAAGAAAACAAACAAACACCGATGGTCATAATGTCGAGGCACATGGATCAGGGGGCTCCTTC
The DNA here is from genome assembly GCA_963277665.1 of Viscum album. Taxonomy (NCBI): domain Eukaryota; kingdom Viridiplantae; phylum Streptophyta; class Magnoliopsida; order Santalales; family Viscaceae; genus Viscum; species Viscum album. Next base: position 2,108,023,653 of record OY728119.1, on the reverse strand, counting down.
CCTTGTTAAGACACTATCCACTATTGGAAGAACTAACTCACCCACATGGGTTTAATCGCATCCTCATTAATACGTATTGATTTTGGATCAGGTTCTCTCTGCATACACATTATGACTTCTCACATACATTTAGTGAACAAGGGAAACAACTCATCTCATAGAAAACAAGTTCAACAATCCACCACAACAAGACACAAAAGAAAAAAAATAAGGTAAAAATCCAAAACAAATATGGGTATTGGGCAGGAATTTTCACATCTTGTTCCCATGTACTCTCTTCTAGGTCACCAGGACTCTTGTGCACATGAACCAATAGAATGGGCAGCCCATGCAACACCTTTTTTCATGGTCTTCTATTATTACCAGTCGCTCCATGAGCATTGCATCATCCTCTATTTTCAACTCTACATATTCTATGATATGGGAGTCATCATGTAGATACCGATGTAGCTGAGATACATGAAAGACGTTTTGGATTCTCTTTTACCATAGTGGTAACGCCAGCTGATAGGCCACCTGACCAACTCATCCCACCACCTAAAAAAGTCTGATGTACCGAGGGCAGAGATTACTCCCCATGAAAAACCTCTACTTCCCACACTGAGGGGAGACCTTTAAGAACATGTGGTACCCAACATCAATCTCCAAGGGTCTACTCCTATGATTTTCATATGAATTATTCTAGTCCTAATATACATTCATCCTTTTACGCATAAGATGAACCTTCTCCATCATGATATGTACTAACTCTGGGCCTAGAACACCTGCCTCCCCAACCACAGTCCAACACATGGGTGAATGACACATTCTTCCATACAAGGATTAAAATTGTTTTATTACAATGGTGGAGTGATAGCTATTATTGTAGGAAAACTCCACTGGGGGTAAATTTCGTACAAACAATCCTTTGAAGTCCAGAACACACGCACGCAATATTTCCTCCAATGTCTAGATGGTCCTCTATGTCTGCCTATTCGTATGAGGGTGGAAAGCGGTGCAAAATAATACCTCGGTGCCAATAGTAGGTTATAATCCCTTATATACTCATAAAGTAAAGTGTGTATCATGATCCAAAATTATGGATCTTAGAACTCCATGAAGTTTCACCACTTCATCAATGTACCATTGTGCCAATGCATTTATTGCACTCGAATCCTTTATTTCTAAGAAGTGAGTTGATTTCATCAATCAGTTAACAACCACCCATAAGGAATCACAACCTCCCTCATCCCTGGGTATTCCTATTAAGAAATCCACTAAGACATCATCCCACTTCCTCTTAAGAATTTTCTAAGGGCTGCAAAGGTACCATAAGAACACAATGTTTAGACTTCACCTACTAACACACTATTAAAATTGCCACAAACTCTGCCAGTCCCTGCTTCACCCTAGTCCACTAAAAATCACCTCTCAAGCCCCGGTACATCATAGAGACTCCGGGGTGTACCACTATGGGAGAGTTATGGAACTCACTGAGAACGCCCTCATGCATCACCATTAGCCACCACATTTCCCTTTCCTGAGGTGTAGGAGATCTCGAAGTCATAGTCCTATTAAAACTCCATCCACCTCCACTAATTCATGTTCATGTATCACTAGGAGAAGATATACCTCAATATATTATGATCTGTTAAGACCAAAAATCATTCCTCAATGAGGTAAAGCCACCAAAACATTAGTACGACATGCCCACTGTAAGATCCTTGTCGTGGGTGGCATAGTTATGTTCATGAGGATGCAACTGCCTAGATACATAAGAAATTACTCCTCACTATTGCATAAGCACACATCCCAATCTTAGCCCGAAATCATTATAGAACACCTCGAACAATGACCCTTCTCCTAGAATACTCAATATTGGGGTACTGACCAACTTTCCTTTCATATTTCTTAAATCTACATGGTATTTCTCACTCCATACGAAAGCCTGGTCCTTTATGCTCAATAACGTCAATAGAGCCATGACTTGAGAGAATTCAGGTACAGAACTCCAGTAGTAACCTGCAAAACCTAGGAAAATATGAGCCTCTACTAAATTCTTGGGTGATTCTGAAGAAACAACAACTTTACCATCTATGTTTATCATGATATTCCCTAATTGGACACCATGTTTCTAAGGAAGTTCACCTCTTGTGTCCAAAACTTCCACTTGGACAACTTCCCATAGTGTTGGTGGTTTTGGAGGACCTCCAAGACCGACCATAGATGCTCGTTGTGATCCTACTCTTACATTGAGTTGACCTGGATTTTTTTAATGAACATGGCCCTAAACCAGTCTATATACTCACAGAAAATAGATTCCATGCATCCCATGAACACATCAGGTGCCTTCGTAATACAGAACGACATGACCATGAAATCAAATTGCCTATACCTGCCACTAAATGTAGTATTTGGGATGTAACCCTCTTTCACCCTCAACTGGTGATAGCCAAACCATAGTTAGATCATAGAGAACCAAATTTCTCCCTTTAGGTGGTCAAAAAGGTTATTAATCCTTAGGAGGGGGTAACAGTTCATGACCGCTACTTGATTCAGTCTCTGGTAGTCAATACACATCCTGAGACCACCATCTGCCTTCTTTACAACTAGATCACCCCATGGAGACACCCATGGTCAGATAAAACACTTATTCATTTGGGCATCAACTTGATTATGAAATTCTCACATCTCAGAAGGCTCCATCTGATAGGGATCCATCGAAATTGGATGAGCACTAGGTTGTTGGTCTATCCGGAAAACAACATCATGCCGAGGGGGTAGAGTCAAAAACTCTTCACGGAAGATGTCCAATAACTCCCTAAAAATCTCTATAACATCCATCATCTCTAAGTCTACTGATTCCATTAAAAGATTTGATCTCAATGAAAGAAGGGGCTCTACACTCCGGGAACCCTCATGGAAACTCTACTTAGCAATGAAAGCTACACACTGGACACCAATATCTGATATCACAACTAATTTCTAGAAATTGTCGATAATGGCATGCATGGAAAACAGCAAGGCAATTCCAAGGATGACATCTTATGGATGCATATGTAGTATAATGATATTCCCACTGGACGGATGCTTCCCCAACATCAATCTACATTACTGACGAACAATAAACATGTTGGACTGAACTCCAACTAGATGACTAAAAACTACTGGCATAGGAAGTCTGTCCATGTCTAGACCCACTACATGGGATATGCTGGGTGAAACAAAGGAGTACTAAGAACCTGGATCAAACAAGGCATACACAAGAGTACTAAATATGTTGATCGTACCTTGAATAAATTTTGGCTCTTCTAGAACTGCTACCCCTGCGGCATGCCACTCCCACACCCAACCAATCTACCCCTCGGCAGTCGACCATGCCTTGGTCAAGGTCCCAGAGGAGTGCAATGAGGTTTCCCTCCTCTGGAACTGTCTGACCTCGGTAGAGCGGGAGCTCGCTGCTCAGACAGCTAGAAGGGCCTGGAAAGCAATGGTTGCTGCTGTAGTGGGCAATGATCTATCCCACCACAACTATATTATACTCTAATAGGGAACTAATTCCAAATATCCCCACATCTAACAAAAATAATGAATCTTAGTCCTAGTCCCATTGGGAAAGGGTGAGTACAGGGAGATCAGAACAGAAACTACTGAGGCCTACTCCTTGCTAGCTGGAACCTGGAAGGCCCTGACGTCATATACATGTTGCTAACTACATTCCACTTTGATGAAATTAGTTGGATCCCCTCTCGCATCACACCTCTCGGCCTGTGAATCCTATCTACTATTTAGGCCTTCTTCTGAACATCTAGGTATATCGGCAGAGTAAAGGGACAAATAACATACTGAAGAGAAGGTTATAGTGCCTCCTCCAAGAGTCTTGCCCGCGACTCTTCATCAGGGAAGTTGTCCAGAGAAAAACCAAGGAGATTATTGAACTCGATCTTGAACCCATTCACTGGAATACTCCCTTGCTGATGGAAGAGCAGATCTTGACTCTTCTTGGCCTTCATCGTGGAATAATGGAATTCCACCTAGAACAACTTCTCAAAGTCAGTCCATGAAACATCAGTTACTTTCTTCTCCCCAAGTTAAATCATCCACAACTGATGTGATACCCATTGCATATGGATCACTGCCAGAGGAACCCAGTACTCTGTTGGAACCAGGATCAAGTTGAAAATTATCACCAGCTCCTCGAGGAAGCTCTCTGTCTCTATGTTTGAGATGCTACCCTCGTACATTACCAGAGTATTCCGCTGGAAGGAATGAATTTTCTTCTACCACTGGTCATCCTCTTACTCTTGATAGGCCCTTTGATGATCAACCAGATCAACTTACTAAGACTCGACTACCTGTATTACTCATGGAAAATATCTGAGTACCATAGTTGAGAAAAGAAATCAAGAAAATCTTAAGCCCAGGTAGTGTGTAAAATTACTTTTTAAATATTGTTTGAACTCTTTTTTAATTTTAAATTCTGAAAACAACCACGACACAAAAGAACACAAGTCATTATGATGCATGTAAATTTCCTGGGGTCTCTACCCCATAATCAGTGTAGCATCACCTTGTCATTAGGTAGGTTCAGAGTCCTTTCATCAGATCATGGGGGGCCCTAAAATTCTATGTCCTAGCTAGTATTCTCTATTCCATTTCACGCACCAAGATTTCCTAACACTATTTCCCTACTACCCAATGAAATCCTCACTATGACTGACCCGAAACTCCATCATATATCTCAACTTTCAGCTCTCATACCATTCTCCCACAATCTGTCTTCTCCAAGATGAGGGAAGGGACAACAAAGTGCCTTCCCCTTCCATCATCATGGGGAAGAAGCAACAATGACCCCTCGAGTCCAGCCTTCAATTGGCCCCGGAGTGGCGACTATCACCAAGGGTATAGAATCTCATATAAATAGAAGGAATTACCCTTTTTGTAGAATAATATCACGAGATAAGTTGGTAAATCCCAAAAACACAAATAATAATGAAACTTTTAATCCAAGAATCTATTCCCACATGAATGTTCTGAAGTAAAACAAATACAAGCAAGAAAAGAATCCAAAATAATGTACCAAAAGAAAAGAAACTATGTAGAAACAACAACTATACTGATTCCCAATCAAGTAATGTCCAAAACTATCCTAAATGTCCTCATAGAAACCTAAAAATGTTTTACATACATAGGGTTATCATACAAGTATACTCAGTAGGAAAAATAATGCTACTCATTCAAAAGTGAGGGAATATACTAATGCCCCTATGAGAAAAAAATTGAACCTCATGCACCTACCAGGGAATACTAACTAACCCAAACACAACAAGGGGAAATCACCCATGTAATGCAAGTAAAGTAATGTAATAATGTAAGCACACATTTAATTAGGTACCCACACCACTTTCACACTAGTTAAATGCTTATTGCCAATTATCTAGCGTATTAATGCTTCTACTCATTCCACATGTAGTCCCTCTGCCACAACCAACCCGCACACACTTGGGGCTCAAACCACACACAACCATGCCTGCAAAAACCTAGTCCACAAGCACCACTGCCCTTCCAGAAGGCTCTTAAGCCTCAAATACCACACACCATGCCCAAAGACACATGGGCCTCATCTCTATGATACTTGGGATAGAATACAAATCTTGCAAACACCTGATCCCCTCATCTAAAAAAAACCTTGACATGAATACTCTTCTACTATGGTAAGATTCAAGCCATTACATCCTACCCGAATACACCTGAGCTGGAAGAATCAAAAGAGGGTGCGAGGAAGAAAACTAGTAACTTTCCATCCATCCACCCACCAGGATGTTAGGAAAGACACCCTCCCCCATGAAATGGAGGTGTTCGCCACTTAGTTTTCAACAAGGGTTGGCTGGTTATAGAAGTCACAAAGAACTAGAATATATATATAGGTAATCAAACACTCAGCCCCAACCTACAAGTTTCACAAGAACAGACAACAAGTCCACACCAACAGCACTTTCACTACTACTCCTACATGTAAAACCACACAACACCAACTGCCAAAGAATAAAACCAATCCCCTTCTCATTCAGCTACAATTTATTAACACTAATTGAAAATTTTCCTGTACCTACGGTTTAAAACCATTTTTATAGGTCCCCAAACTATTGGTATAGCCTATAATAATGTTTTGGGAAGCTGTTGGGTGATTTGACATGGGGAAAGACATATCCCAATGGTTTGGAGAAAACCATTGGGAAAGACATGTCCCAACGGTTTGAAAACTGTTAGTATAGGTCCTTCCAAATGGTTTTACAAACCATTTGGATATGTCTTTCCCCATGGTTTTCCCAAACTGTTGGGATTGGTATATAAGAAAAAAGTTTCATCAGTGGTTTGAAACCACAACCTCCACATTTTATAACAATGACTTTACAATTATCCTATACTTTCCATTGTGAATATATTTGGATAAATATATATTTATATTTATATTTATGTGCGTTCGTGTGTTTTTGTGTGTGTATAATTTTTAAATTTTTTTATTTGAAGATATTTGATAAATTTAATCATAAAAAATAAGGGTACTTATCCCAACGGTTTGCCTAAACTGTTGGGAAAAGTGCCGTCAAAGTACCCTTTCTGAACGGTTTTCCAAAACCATAGGGAAAAGTGGACCCTTTATAAATTGTTTGGGAAAACCATTTAGAAACATGTCCTCAGTGTATGAATTACCTATATTTTTGGAAAAAAAAGTTGGGAAAAGTGTACCCTTTCTTAATGATTTGGGAAAACTGTTGGTTAAAGTGGCCTCAATATACGATGTCCAAATAGTGTTCCCAAACAGTTGGAAAATTGGACAATTTCCCAATATTATTGGCAAACCAATAGGAAAAGTGGCCTCTTAGTACCTTTTCCTAGTGATTTTGTCAAAAAAAATGGGAAAAGTGGACTCAAAGTACTCTTTCCCAACGGTGTTTGGCAAAACTGTTGGGATAGGGGACCAATACCAATGGTTTCTATATAACATTTCTATAGATGAGTTGGTATAGGTAAGATTTATAGTAGTGTTATTTAAGGGTATTCTCTATAAATTATTCTAACACTCTTGGGAAACTAATAAATGAAACCATACCAAACAACGAATAAAACCAAACTGCACTCCTACTGCACAACAATACAAATCTAGACATGAAGTCCCACTAAAAATCCCCATTCAAATACTACCAAATATCATTATTCCGTCTAAATACCTCCCATCCCTTCTCGCACAACCCATCCCTATAGCCCAGCTTCCCAAACAATTTCCCATTGGAGTCCCACTACATAACGAGTTTTTAACCACCCCGTTATCCCACTGCCCGACGTTGCTTCAATACAAAAAAAAAAATAGAATGGTAGTTTGGATTCCTACATGTTCATCCCTTCAACAATTAATCAACATCTAAAAATAAGACACCAACCAACAAAGGATAGTCCCACTGCCTACATGTTAATCCATTCTGTAATCAATCTTTCATTTCGAGACACCAACAACCCCTTGTACAACCCCACATACAATTCCTATAGAACTTGGACTATGAAATACAACAAATAACCACAACCATAAAACCAAGAGTGTTTAAATTTAACTGACAAGGGTTCTTTAATTTTCACTTTAATATAACTGGGGTGATCATAGAACATGTTTGTTTCAGGGGCATCCTTTTATTTAACTGAGTGTGCAAGATTAATCATATTTCAAGTTACATATGTGTTTAAAAAGCTCACAATGAAACCAAACACTAATGCACCAGAAAATAACACCAACAGTCATTATTTTTAGAATCCATGAAGCCACAACGCTGATAAAAGTGTCAATGATAACAAGGAAAAACAAGAAACCACATAAAGCCACACCATTCCCATTATTTTAATCACGTGTGTTATCTTTTGATCATATTTCATTCTTATTTAATTCTAGTTTCAATAAGATTATATAGACATTAATTATTGGAAAACATTAATATAACAACCCCACATTATGTTTAATTAAAGAGAAGAAATAGAAAATCCCAACCTGGATGATCAGTGATTTAAGTTCCATCTCACACCAAGAACAGGGGATGTCATGACAAATAAGAAGAATTCCATGAAGGATAATCAGGAAGGATCTCACATGGGATAACAACTCATCTTGGGAGGAAGTCTCTAGGAACACCAAATGAAGTAAAAAGGAAGAAGGAAGAGTGGATATCGGCTTATGAAGAGGCCAGATCATAAAATCTGGGAGACCATTTCGAAGTACTTAATAGTTGGATTGGAGTTTGACCACACATCTTGGCAGTTTCACATGTTGGAATTAACTGAGATTTAATAATTTCCCCCAGAAATAGTGGAGATAAACCATTGGATGGCAGTGTGTTGATAGATTAACATTAAATGGTGAAAACGTACAATAATGTAAAAACTAGGAAAACTTAGAAAATTGTGAAAGGGTGTGTGACACAATTGGGTGAGACACTGAAGTAGTCCCACCATAAATGGTGCGACCCAAAAGGTGAAACCATAATGGGGCCATCAAAGCAGGGCCACAGTAGCGGTGTGAATGTGATAGTGCGACCGTGACGGTGCGACCATGATATTGAAACCATAATGGTTCCATCATAGCAGTGCCACCGTAGCGGTGTGAACGTGACAGTGTGACCGTGTCGGTGCGATCGCGACGGTGCGACCGCTGGGGTGTGACCATGCTAGTTCGACCATGCCCGTGTGACCATGATGGTGTGACTGGGACGGTGCAACTGGGGGTGGTTATATCGTGATGGTGCGACCATGACGGTGCGATAGTGACAGTGTGACAGTGACGGTGCAACCGTGACGGTGTGACAGTGAATGTTGTGATTTTGATAGTGCGACTGTGATCCATACAACTGTAATGGTGCAACCATAAGAATGCCACTGTTTCGGTCGAACCATTTAGTGGAACTGAGTTTTTGGAAAACTCCCAGAGCAATCCAATTATGTCCCTATTAACACTAAAACCACTCGATTTTCCCAAAAGAAATGCCAAGGTAAATTCAGGTCATTACCGGTATATAACCCCTAAAAAATAATGATTTTATGAGTTTTCAAACATCATCTTGGATAACATCCCATTACTGCTAGTAGAACCCATTATTAAATCCATCAGGACCTAGGGCACTATAAGGGTTCAAGATAAAAATAATATCTTTGATTTCATGCTCAATAGGAATGTTTAAAAGAAAAGAGTTATCTTCCTCATTAATAAAAATCGGAATGACATCGTTCAATAGATCTGTATTTAAGTCAGGGGAATTATAAATAGACTCAATATAGGGGACAACATGACTGAAAATATCATCCTCATTATCCAAATTATTTTTCACATCTTTGAGAAATGTTAATGGTCTATATGATTTTATTATTCATTGAAGAGAGTTATAGAACATGGTGTTTCTGTCACCATAAGATAGCCATTTGATTTTTAATTATATTTTATGCAATTTTTCTTGAAAGGGGATAAGTGAGTTAAGTTTCATAGAAATGTTAATTTCATAATTAATATCTGTAATGAAATTAGAATTGGTGTTGATGTTTTTAAGTTGATGGAGTTCATACTAAACAATTAGGATGTAATTATCAATTTGTTGGTCTTTTGAGCTACACCAACCATTATGATTTTGTTTAGGATTTTTTAATTTAAAATTTTAGGAAAAATAATTATTGTAATGATTCATATAGGAAAAAAAGTTTTTAAGGATATTACCACATTTAGAATATGAGAACCAAGAAATATTGAATCTAATGGGTAGATGGAGTTTCACATTTTTTAAATAAATAGTGACAATAATAGGATGATGGCCAGATTGAACCATGTAGTGGGTGGTTCTTAGAAATGGTTCCACATTTATCTAGAGAATTATCATATGTGAATGCTCTATCCAATTGTTTGGATACTACCCTATTGTAATGTCTTCTATATAAGGTATAATTGGCACCAGTGAGATTAATTTCATTAAGATTTTTATCCTCTAATATAGACATAAATTCTCTCATTGAGATATCAGAGTGGGATGAGTCTATTTTCTAACAAGTGGAAATGATAACATTAAAGTCCCCATTTACAAACCATGGGTTATGTATATTGGGACTTAGATGGGAGAGGTCAGTCTAAAGAGACCTCTTATATTGATATTTGTTCATTTCATAAACAAATAAGCGTAATATATGAGTGATATGTAGAGTAAAATCATATATAAGAATTTTCCCAAAGACATAGAAAATATTAACATTTTTCAAAGAAGGCTGAATGGAAACACAAAGTGTTTACACACTGGTAATATTATGACTCACACCTATAGAAGAATATACAAATCGATTGTGATACAGTAAAATAAAAGATAAATTTATCTTGGGTTCAACAATGGAGAAAATCAAAGGAAAATGATTGTTTAGAATTCGTTTAGAGATAATAAAAGTGTCTGGGTTAGCAATACCATGAAAATTATAGAAAAGGAAATTCATTTATACCTATGTTTGGAGTTATAACTCCATATTTTCATTCCCTTTGAGCCCTTTGGTCTTGATGATCTTCTGGAATTTTTAGACATGTTTGGTCTAGATATTTTCTCAGGCATTTTCTTAATAGTTGAAGAAGTAATACAAGAAGTACTTATATTCAATTATTATTTTTAATGTTCTAGAATAACATCTTTAAAAGGTGGGATCCAAGAACTACTAATCAAAATATCCTCATTATGAAGAAAATTATGAATTTTAGATTTTGAGGAAAACCCAATGACATCCATAATGCAAGTACCAACTATAATGTCCATGTTAAGAGAGAAAGGAGTTGAGTTACCTGATTTTTTATGTATATCATTTTCTTGCAGTTCATCCTTGTCCAAGACCGAAAGACGATTGGATTCATTATATCGAGACACATCCTTATTATTCTGTGAATCATACAAAGGACCAGATGTCATGATGTTAGTTTGTAGAATACCACTACCTGAATCGAGAGAATGATGAATAGGATGTCCACGAACAATGCTCTTGTCAACTAGCACATCATCTCCACACCTCAAGGTGAGAGTAGTAGTATCATCCCTACAATTGATGTCTTCTTTACTAGCCTCAAAATTTTTAACTATAATAGTTCACGATAAATGATTGGAATGATTAACAATGGTCTTACAAGCAACAAGTTCTTGTGTAGATTGAATTACATACATCACAATATCTGCTAATTCTTCAAGGAGATCCTGATTTGTCTCTTCCTCTCATACAACCTTAGGGGAAAGAGGATGGTGTGGTTTACACTCTAGTTCCTTCAAGGGTATTTCTAGAGGGATAATATATTTTCCTGTGATGTTAAGGTGCCTCAAACATGAATCAAAAATTAAAATTTCTTGTTCATATTGGGAATTCTTTATGAAATCCATGATACAAGATTCAATTTTCTCAATTATACTTTGTTCTCCAGCTTCAGTTTTATGGTATTCCACTAATTCAACCCAATATTTTCCTACCCAAACCCCTATGGGGTTCAATTATTTGGATTTGACAATCCATTTTTCATTATTCTTCCTAGTGGGTTCATGTTTATCTTAAAAGAACCCTTATACTTTTTATGATTTTTAGCTTTAGTCCAATTAGTAGAATTATGTTGGGAGACCTATTTATGGACCACTATATAGTTTAGAATAGAATTTCCATTTATTTTTCAATAGTCATAGAATGGAGGTTTTCTCTCATACATTACCCTCACCTTGGTCTTATAATAATTAGCATAGAAAGAAATGGTTTGCGGTAGTTTAGCATCAATATTAATTTCAACCATCACTGTAGAAAATAGACCTAATTATCCATTTAGAGTTATTTTTTCAATCATTAGAGGAGTTCCAAGAAATGATACTATATCATTTAAAAATATTGGGGGCAAGAAAAACCAGAAAAGGTTATGAAATATAACCCAAAGTTGTGCAATAGTGTTCTTATGGGTGTTCGGGTTGAAGGCAAGATTCCATTAAGAAAGACATAGTAGACCAGGATGATGTTGTATATTACCTAGCTTCCATAACTATTATAAATCATCCTGAGAGGTAAAAACTATATGAAAATAAAATTTTCCTAACAGGATAAAGTTCCAATTTTCAAATCCCCTATAGTTAAAAATATGGGGTTTAAGATCTAAATACGACCAGGGTTTATCACCTTTTATGTCAAAAATGTGTCCCAGAATTGAAAACATAAAAATTTTGATCCACTGCTGATGCGCTTCAGGATCTGCCTCAACTAAGAATCCTCCATCCTCAAGATTTTTGAACAATTGAGTCCTCTATGTTAATGATTTGGGTTGTTCATATCTCTGTAGAGATTCATGGAAAGAAATCCCCTTCTCTTTAACATTATGTTCTTGGTTAGTAAACCCCTACAAGAAGTTCTAAGAGATATTTCTAGGTTTGTGATAACATCTTAAGTATTTAGAAAAGTAGATAGTGTGTTATTATCATATAAATTACATCCTCATATGGATACGAGAATGTTGATGGGATTTTAGCACTAATTCACTTAGGGGTAATTACCTAGAAAGATTGTAGTTTAGTATATACTCAATATTCACTCAAGTTCATTATGAGTGGTACTATGATTGCAAACATGTATAGAATATCCAATGACAAATTCTTTAGCTGATCACATTCTCTTTATAAACTATAATAACGAATATAAATGAAATTTTAATACATAATATAACAATATTTTGGTCAAAGAAACTTGTAGTTTTATGACTATAGATAACCTAATTAAATAGAAAACGTGGTATATTTATCGAATTATATCATATCTGAATTGAATTCATCTTATGTTGAAATGAAGCTGTCATTGGAGTAGTCATCTATTTATTTGATTTTCATATTCATATTTTCATTTAATCCTATTTGATTAGATACTACCATAATGATTTGGTTTGGAATTTGGTTATAAATATGATCAAGGAAAAGATGTTTTGAGATGAATGACCCAATAAACATAGATAAATAACTATTGAAGAAAATTTGGAAAATGAAATTTGAGATAAAGGAAAATTAAAATACATGTTTGTCACGTGATTGATGATGATTCTCCAAGATTATAAGACTGTGAGGCCGATAACTCCCTGGAATTTAAATCATGATTTCCACACCATATTTTAGTCACCCATAGAAATTTTCACTATTTGGTAATAATTAAAATTCTGTGAGTTAAATTTATTTAGGGGGTGAGAATATAATTGAATTTGTTTTATAATATTTCATTCCTTTAAATAAATCTAATTAGTTCGATAACTTATTTCACGCACAATGGTGAAAAAATGAAATATTGATATATAAAAATTAAAATAATAAAATAAATCATTTTAATATAGTTATTATGTTATTAGGTAAAAATGGATGTAACCATATTTTGAAATCTATGAAAAAAATAAAGGAAATGGAATCAAAAAACAAAAATTATTCATTATGAAGCTCATTTTTCTATGGGATAGAAGGAGTTAGCTTCACTAGGTTTTTCTCTATTCTAAGATCATTTTTAACTCCAACAATTTTTTTAGAGTGGAATCCCATGAGGAAGAAATCTATGTTGATGGAAATTTTCATTAGATCTATTCTAGTAGAGTCCCCACCTATGACATCCATGTGATCTTACCTAATGCTTAGTTGTTACAAGGACATCTTGAGGGGATATATAATTATAAAATAACATTATATAATTATTTTTATAATAAATAGGTATGTTATTTATCACATTTTTTTAATTTAAAAATTATTTTTTTCTAACACATTGATAAAATTAACGCAAACATTTTATTCCAAACATATATTTTCTATAGTATTTTTATATGATTTTTAAGGAAATTGAATCTATTATAGATAACATATACTATTGTTTTGAATAATATAGTAAGACCAATATAGTTAGTAATTTTTAGGAAACAAATTTATGAATGATTAATATTTTAAAAAGGTTATTTTTATTTGAACTCAATTTTCAATATATTTTTATATTTTTATACCTTAATTATATAATTTTAATTCTTAAAATTTAACAACATTTTTGGACTGGGAATTTCATTATGAAAATGTTATGTTTTTAAGATTTCTTTGAAAACCATTTATTTTTAACAGAACTATAAAAAATTTAGTTTTTACTAAAATTATAAAGTTTAAGATTTCATCATTATTTTAGTAAGATATAAAATTTTAATAAATATTCTAATTATTAACTTTTAAATTTTAAGGTGAAAAATTAATATTTTGTAATTGTATTTTAATCATATGAAACCTATAATTAGTTTTTATAAATAAGATAAACTTTTACCCCATTTTCAAAACTACCATCAGTCATTTCATTTAATTAATCATTTTTGGAAGAATTTGGTTTTTTTTATATTTAGAATAAAATTTTATTAATTTTTTAAAAATCAAATTTAATTCATGTTAATTAATTTAAAATTTAATTTTAACCTGAACATTAATATTATACCGTAAAATACACTTTGAAAAAAATTATTTCTATGCGACATGTGCGTTAATCATGGAAAAAACTGTTCAAAATCATATATGATAGATTAAATGTTTTTTTAGATCTATAATAATAATATTGGAATTATTAAATTATTATAAAATAAATTTTTGTTAATAAAATTATTTATCAAGGATAGAAACATTTGTTACTGATGTAAATGTTAAAAAGGGTAAAAAGTGTCTTTTCTAGAGTAAAAGAATAAAAACATTTAAAAAAAATGCCAAAATGTATTGGGATTGGAGGTGGATTAACTAAAACTAATCCCCTCCATAATTTTACACTTTTGAAGCCTTTTACCTTAAATAGTGAGCTACCACAATTTAAATGTAATGGGTACTTTTAAAATGACACATAACATCAAATATGAAATGGAATCACATCCAACACTTCATGTTACACCTATGACATTTAAATTCAATATGAAAAACTAAAACTTTTCTTCTAAAATAATTATATATCATCTTTAGAATCTTATGGCCTTAATTTTTTATCATAATTCCTCATTTTCATAGGATATTTCTAGGATAAATCCCATGTTCTGAAAGTGAGAACTACTACCTCCATAGTAAATTCTTCTTAATATTCCAATTAAAAAAAATTAGACACCATAATTTGATGGAATTAGTATTATTAATGTAATATTATAATATTATTTTAATTTTAAAAACCATTATTCAATATTTTCCATCCACTAAGAAAATAATAACATTTATCGTGTCTTTGAGTAGACTAACACCTCCATCAAATAATGTGGTTCAATTTTCATCACCACCATTCTGGGATAGTAAAAAACGAAGGATTTTATTATTTAATAAATTAAAAATTAAAAAATTAAAATTTATCATTTTCCTACATTCTAAGTCATTTTTTGAAAAATAGAATCATTAATTGTGTGTATGTACGGATTACCACCTCCATGAATGATGAATTTAATTTGACATCACCAACCAAAAAATGATAGTTCTAAGAATAATTTTTTTAATATAATTGACATTTATAAAATGACAAATATTATTTTAAAATTTTATTAAAACTACATAAAAACATTTACTTACTCTTTAAATTATTATAACAAACTCCCATTTGGGTTAGTTTTACCACCTACATGAATGGTGTTATAATTTTATATCAAAAAGGATACATGAATGTTATATATTGATAATATAATTTGATAATAATTTATTTTATATTTTTAAAACATTATATAAATTATTTATTAATATTAAATATATATTAATATTGCACCCTTATATTATTACACACACCGAAAATAGTTCATCACAATTTCCTTTTTTCCTGAACCATATTCATGTTTTTCACCTAATTAAATGGGACTTAATAAATCATTGAAAAAATGAGATTATTTCATATTTAATGATAAGTAATTGTTAAATTTGAACCAATGTGTAATTATTAACCCAATCACCATGAACCTTGTGTGAAAAAAACAATTGGAAAAAACCTAACATCCAATGATGACAATAAACTTCATCACTGTAACATATTATTGATAGATTATTACAGATGATTTGTCTAAATGGTAATATATTTCAATACAAAATTTAAATTAGTGATAGTCATAGTCATATTCACTGTACATGTCATTATAGAATGTTTAAATACATGAAATTTAAGGTTTTGGTTTCATTATCTTAAATTTAATTTCATGCGACCTATTTCATATTGTTCATACTAATATAATTTATATGTTGTGATTACTTAATATTATATTTATACTAACATATTCTTCTAATTTATTTTTTATTAAGATCTATATGCCATTATTTCTTTGATTGGTTTCATTCACATTATGATTTTATATTTACATTTATATATATCCCATGTTAAAATTAATCTTTTGATTCCAATTTTACACATTGAATAATTTCCTCCCCATAAAATCATGAAATTGTTAATAATTATCCAGATACATTCTGAGAAATCACTTTTTTCCATTCCATTTTTAAAAAATGTTTTATAAATGATCAAAACCATTAAATGTTTAGAAAACAAAAAGAAATATACTTATGTTTGTTAGATGTGAATGTTTATGTTTTAAATGTAATTATTTATATTTGAAATATTTTTAAATGATTTTGTTTTATGAAATAACTTTTCAAGTATTTTTTATATTCTAGAAGAATGGTTTTGAAAGAAAATTTATATTACAAAATATATTCTCTAAAACCATAATTTTGGTTTTAATTGATTATTTTAAAATGTTTTATCAAAATTAAGTAATAAATTTTATTAAAATAACTTTTAAAGAGATTTTAAAACTTTTAAAAGGGGTATTCTCTCAATTTTTTCTAGTGGTTTATACAAATATCAAAAAATATATTTTTCATCAATGAAAAAAATAATTAATGATCCTTATGTCGCCCTTGTATTTTTTAACCATTTATCCAACTTCATTATATTGATGTATTATAGGATGATATACCATATTTTTTTCATGAAACCAACCACTTTTCCATGTGTTAATTATGTAATGTCTAAAGTATGATTTTTTTCATGTTCTAATAGAACAAATATGTTTCAATGATTATTATAATATTGATCAGAGTAATACATTTTCCCATAATTCATTGGTCAAGGATTTATATCAAATTAATTAATTACAAAAATTTATTATTGATGCTTTATACACAATTATAATTATGAATATTTTCTTGCTTATATGGAACATATAGTCATATTTTTTTTTCTTTTTTTAGGTTTTTTGGTCATTTTTATAGACAAAAAAATATTTGATTAAATGATCAAATCTCATGAGATTCGAAAATTTATTTGGGAGAACACTCTATCCACTAATGTGTAATAGGAATTAGATGTGAACCTAATCCACAATGGGTCCTTTTCTCCCATATTATAATGTTCTTGTTAACAATCAATAGAAATATAAATTATTATTTATTCTTATATATATGTCACATCTCCATGTTATGTAATATAACTATATTAGGTTTTATTAGATCAGGATTATGAATTAGTGTATCCACACACTTATAAATTTGTGATTATATAAAGGACAAACACTTATGATTTATAATGCATGTTTAATTGAGTTTTATTTTCTTTTGATATGTTCGTTCAAGTTGAGAATACTATAACCCACATATGTTCACCATATGATCACTAATAATATAAGATTATTAAATCATATGTTTACATTTAGTGAGCATCTGATCACACATTTTTCTTATGTTTCCATTCCTCAGAAAATATAGATAATTATTATATGTAATATTTATAAAAGGGAATTATGTGTAAATTATATAAGTTTATGATATTGATATATTAATATAAAATATATTTTCTATGTAGCTAATCTCTAATGACACTAATCATATGTATCTTGTGTTGTCATGTTTTAATATTATGAAGATATGTATAATGGTTTATGTGTTTCGGTATATTATAATTTTGTATATAAGTAATGTGAATTTAATATTTTTATTCTAGGTTGTGAAGAATAATAAAACATAAATTAAAACAATATATTATTAACCCAAAGTGGTGTAGGATTAACCTAAAATTTCATAGGTTGAAATAAAGGAATAACAATCTTGGACATCCATTGATGTTAAAAAATTATCTAGGGGGTTTCAAAGCCTGATTAGCCATTTTTTAGAGTCATTTAAAAACTTTTATCTTGGAATACACCTATTATATATGTACCCCATATCCTTGTTCATAGTTTCTTTTTAAAGATATGCTTTGATTGATTGTGGGGACCAAATAGGATTACAGATCCAATGATATTTCTAATAGAATATAGGCTTTTGAAAATGGGAAAAAGTTGAATTTATGTATAAATATATTAGACTTCAAATAGAATAATGTTCTAAAAATTGGTATTTATTCTTTCATAAAACAATCCTCTCTACCTAGGTACAATGTTATATGAACTGATGTTGAAACTCCATGGAACATTGTCTTTACATAATGTAGAAAAATTTCACAAAACCCTATATGGTCCTAATAAATACCCATTGAGGTCCTCATTTTTGTGAAAAGTCATTATAATTCCTTCTCAAATCTCTTAGCTCACATAACATGGCAATTCATAAACTAACATGAACATAGTGTCAAATAGATTCATATAGGTGAGGATTATATGAGAATTACCTCAGTTGAGTCCACAAATGTATTGTGTTTTATAAGAGATGAAATTTTCATAATCCCCATATATAATTGAAAAATTTAACATTATATTCTTACCCTTGATGAAGATCAATTTTTTTCATGACCAGAAAATTTTATCAATCCCTTACTATAGAAATAGAGGAGGAACCCTTGTAAAAAATACCCATGTATTGTGCAACTTCTAGTTTTTCACTACTCTTATTGATTTCGACACACATTCCAAGTGTCTCCATTTTATTCCATTCACATAAATGACATATTTTAAAGGTAGTTTTCATTTAATTTACATCCTTGATTTTTTTGGGGGTTTCCCTAGGTTTTAGGGAGGAATAGATGAGTATTCATGAATTGGGCCAAACCGTGAGCCCAATTCCAGATTGAAAAATAAATATTGTATCTTTTATAACTTTTTCATTTTTCAGAATTTTTCATCCATTCAAATTCCTACATGGACTCCCCTAACCTATTAACACCACAAAGTTAATTTGGAGCTTTTATAAATCCATAACCAAGGTTTATTTTGGTTTTTATCTAAGGGGTTGGGCCTGCCCGAAAGCCCAATTCCTATTTTAAACATAAATTTTGATTATGTTATAAGTTATTAAATTTTTGAAATTTTTCGGTGATTCATACTCTCAAACAAGCCCAATTAACCCTGCCGCGCATCTGAACTCTCTCCCCCCTCTTTGGAGCTCTGGTTAATCACGATTTCGTTCTGAACTTTATAGGCTTCCTCAAATCGTCCAAATTTGAAGAGGTAAATCAATTCTTTCATAACTCTCTGAATTATCAATATTTTTCCTCCATTACAGCTCCTAAATTACATTATAAATATTTTTCGAACGAATCCTGAATGTTGGCTATTTTAAATTTCATCTACTGGTGTTTTAGAGTGATTACTTCAAGATACTCCATGTAAATGAGTCCTTTTCTTTCCTCATTCAAACTACATAGGGTTTCATTCATTCTTCTTAGGGTTTCGTTTCTTATTATTTAGTCTACTAATGTCCAGAAACTATTTTTTCTATGATAGGGTTTAACATTGGGCTTTCGTGGCCAATTATTGTGGTTTTAGGTTTGATCTAGGTCTCTCTTGGTGCGACGGGGGTGCGATTTGATTTTCGCACGGAGATTCAAGGGTTTTTGTTACTTTGGTAGGTTATTCAATTGTGTTTGAAATTGTTGTGAATTATCTTGTTGTGTTCATTTTCCTTAATGTTTATTTCCCTTGAATGTTTCTATAAAAATTGGTTTTAGTTGCATTTATAATGCAAATGAATTTTAAGTTCCAATTTTTGGTGAAATTGGGGGTTTTCATTCAAATATTTTATTGGTTCATTTTGGGCTGACCTATAATTACTTAGTTGATCTTATTGAACTGTATTAGGACTGAAAATCATGTTTTGAATGTTTATTCTTTTTTTAGTTGCTGTGAAAGTTTGTTTAAATGGTGTTTGGGAAGAAAATGTGCTTTAAGTGCCATGTTTGTGTGAAATTGGTGGTTTTTAAAAGATATAACTTCTTGGTTCACATTGGACTATCCCATAACAGAATTATTGGTTTCATTAAAGGGTATTGAAATGAAATTATGTTTTAATGACTTACAAGTTTTCAAATAGTGTGAATGTGGATATTTTAAAGATTTTTGGGTGAAAAACAATGTTATGTTTTGAGAGGTTGTTTTATTGAAAATCAAATTATTTTATTGTGTGTTTTAAATGGTATAAAATGTGTGTAGCTACTATAATATTTGTTTGTGACCATTAGTGATATTTTATATGCAGAATGATTTGTGCTATTTTCTAAAATTGTTTGAGCACAGAAGGGGAAGCCTGGGTACCTAGGTGGGGTGGCTTTGTTCTAGTACGGCTATGGGATCAGATGGGTTTTGTCCCTATTTCACTTAGAATTTGGATAAAGAAAACTCTAACTAAACTATTTGAATAATGATTGGGGATCACTAGGTTATGGGTATGTTCCCTTCTAGTGTCTCGTACATGAGAATGGATTTTTCTATGGTTACTTTACACCGAGGTACGAGTACATAGGGCCCCGAGACAACCTAGTGCTTAGGGGTGTTCCCGATTTTGTTTCTCATTGGATTTGTGGTATTTAACCATGTTGTGGGGTGTTTTTGGAAGTAATTTACATTATCTCACATGTCTATTTAATGTGTTAACATTCTTAAATTCTCGGATTAAAAACTGTTTTCATTTGAAAGTTGCATTTCTTCGAATTTTAACACTATTTCACCTTGTGTATTAAAATTGCTTGTTTTGTTCACATTGTATTACATGCCCTTTGGAATCGTCTGGTGGTATCCTATTGGGATTAGTCTCACACCCTACTTACACCCCTTTGGTGTAAGTAGACCTTCTTATGCTTGACTCAGGTAAAGGGAAGGCTAAGGGTGATGGCGGTTCAGGGTGTTAGTCCCCATCGTTGGGGCGGAGTTCCAGAGAAGGCTTGCCGGTGATGACCCCCTTGTCATGTGGAGTCCATGGGGATGTATTTATGTTTTCATTATTTGTTTTTGGACCACTTTTAGTGCGTTTAAACATATTTATTCAGATCTGGTTTTGTTTAGAATTTTTTAGCATGAAAATTTCAGATTCTATTTATTGATTGTTTTTTAATGTTTTATGCTTTAATACTCAGGTAAATCGTTCCCAAACCAGATTTTTTGATACCCGGGAACTTGTGACAGTCCGCGGGGATAGGGAACAAACTTCGGGCCTTGCCACGGGCTGGGTTTGGTTCCGTTAATGTAGGTGATCAGATCTGGTTTGTGACAAAATGGTATCAGAGGAGGATAATGTTTTTGGGTTATATTGCTATTTTGGGATGAGTCGGGATAGACCGGAGCTAGGACTGTCGAGGCTCGGGGTTTTGGTTGTGAGTAGGGTTCCTTGCCCGCACCTCTCATGGCAGACCTTGAGTCACCAGGAAATGTTGTAATTTACGGATTGACTTCAATTCCAGGTGAGACGTGTGGGTTGCAGACCACATGTGGACATCAGGTGGATGTGGAGTAGTTGTTTCTTTTTTTACTGGAATGTGTTTAGTTTATTTATATTTGATGTATGTGATTAAAATTTTCAGAATTTTGGTATTGACTACTGTTTTGTGACTGTTTCATTTTGTAGAAACATGCCTCCCCGGAAAGCTCCCACGCGCCCACAGGAGGAAGCTGGAGAGAGTTCTCCCACGCCGATTGATCAGAGGATCGGGGAGGCTGTGGTTCGGGATATCCAAGATTTGGGACAGGGACCAGCTCCTACTCCTATTCCTGTTAGGGCAGAAGAGACAGGTCCTAGAAAAGACAAAGCACAAGAGTTTCTGAAAAAAAATCCTCCTACCTTCCGAGGTAGATCAGAACCCCAGGAAGTAGAATAATGGCTCGAGAAGATCGAGCGTATGTTTGAGTTCTTGGAAACACACGAGGAGCTCAGGGTGAAGTGTGCCTCCATTCCGTTGGAGGGTCCCAGCCATAAGTAGTGGGAGTCAATGCTTCAGTCTGGGAAGAATGAGCATATGCGTTGGGGATATTTGAAGGTTGTATTCAATGAACAATACTGCCCTGAGGTGTTGGCTTATGCTAGGTCTAGAGAGTTCATGGAACTTGTTCAGGGGAATCTATTTGTGATGGAGTATGCCAACCTATTCTCTGAGTTGGTTCAGTATGCTCTAGAAATTTTCTCTAATGAGCAAGCGAAGGCCCAGTGGTTTGAGAAAGGCTTGCGACTAGAAATATACTCCCAGGTGTTCTTGTTTAAGCTGAGGACCTATGCTGAAGTCGTTGATCGAGAGTTCATTGTGGAGATTGATAAGAAAGGTAGGGCTGGTTTCTATGGTTCAGTATCAGCAGTGGGCAGTGGCAGATCTTCAGAGAAGAAAAGGAAGAGGGAGGATCATGTGAAGAATGGAGAGGGTAGTTACGGCCACTCTTCCAGGAAGTTTTCTTCTGCGGCTTCTGATGCGAGATCGGTCGTGTGCCACCAATGTGGGAAGCCTGGGAATATCCTACTAACATGTCCACATCCTCCAAATCCTTGTTACAAATGTCAAGGTATGGGGAATTTGCATCGTTTTCGTGGTGTGGCATGTCCAATTCTGAGGGGGCTGGGTCAGTGGCTTCAAGAGGAGTGCTAACACAGTCTGATCCATCGAGGAATGGGGGATCTCGTTTTGGTAGTCCTTGTGGTAGGGTTGGGTCATCTTCTGGGATGAGCCAGTTCAGGGCACAACCACAGACTAGCGGTCGTCCTCAGGAAGATATTGGACATCTCCATGCAACAGATCAGGCACCAGCATGATCAGAGGTGGGACCGTCGACAGTTCGAGGTACCGTTCTTATCGCATCTTCTATAGCTACTGCTATTTTTGATTCTGGTGCCTCTGTTTCATTAATTTCTTCCCATTTTTTGGACATTTTGAATTTTCCAACTATGTTGATGTCTTTTGCGATGGAGTTGTTGACACTGCTGAGAATGATGAAAGAGCAGGGTCTCAGGTTCCCATCATGTGCTCTTTCTGTGACAGGGGTCGAGATGGAGTGGGACCTCTTGGTCATAGATATGGACTCTTTTGATATCATACTTGGGATGTATTGGCAAGTACACTTCCACGCATACATCGATTGCTACAGACGGCGTGTGAGTTTCACGGCACCTGATGGGAGTCGTCAGGTATTTCATGGAGAATGGGATCCTCGGTCAGGTCGTGCAGGGCCTCCACTCCCAGAGTTGGGAAGTGTTATCATCCTGTTATATTTGGTCATGCTATAGGATGGTATTTCCCATGAAGGTTCATTTCCTCATGTAGTGAATGAGTTTTTGGAGGTATTCCAGGATGATTTTTCAGGTTTTCCCCCGGAGCGGGATGTGGAGTTTTCGATTGATCTGGCGCAGGGAACATAGATGATATCTCTTCCCTCTTATCGCATGTCCCCCACCGAGTTGATGGAATTAAAGATACAGCTGGAAGACTTAGAATCCAAAGGATTCATTCGCCCGAGCGTCTCTCCTTGGGCCTCTCCTGTGTTGTTCGCAAAAAAGGCTGATGGATCCCTCCAGTTGTGCATTGACTACCGGAAGATGAATAAGGTAACAATTAAGAATAAATACCCTTTTCCGAGAATAGATGATTTGTTCGATTAGTTGAAGGGGGAAATGTGGTTCTCAAAGATAGACCTGTGTTCGAGGTATCACCAAATTCAGTTGAAGGAGTCAGATATCCCAAAGATAGCCTTTCGAAGTAGGTACGACCACTTTGAGTATGTGGTCATGCCCTTCGGATTGACCAATGCTCTAGAGGTATTTATGGAACTAATGAACAGGGTGTTCTATCAGAATATTGATTCCTTTGTTGTGGTGTTCTTGGATGACATTCTGGTATACTCTAGCTCTGAGGAGGAACACGAACATCACTGGAGGATTGTTTTGGGTACATTACGAGATCACTGCCTCTATGTAAAGTAGTCAAAGTTCACTTTTTGGATCAGGGATGTGAGATTTCTGGGGCATGTGATCTCTAAGCAGGGGGTTTTAGTGGACCCCGAGAAGATTAGTACGGTAATTTCATGGGAGCTGCCGAAGAATGTGTTCGAGATCAGGAGTTTCCTTGGCCAGGCTGGTTATTATAGGCGATTCGTTCGGGATTTCTCTCGGCTTACTTTATTGATGACTACCCTCACCCGAAAAGGGGTGAAGTTTTTATGGGGTACAGAATGCCAGGCGTCATTCGAGGAGCTGAAGAGGCGGTTAACTACAGCCCCTGTGCTAATTTTACCAGAGGCAGGAACGGGATATGTGGTCTATTGTGATGCTTCAGGTATGGGTCTTGGGTGCGTGCTTATGCAGGATGATCATGTGGTCGCGTATGGCTCTCGCCAACTTCAACCACATGAAAAGAACTACCCAACCCATGACTTGTAGTTGGCACCGGTGATGCATGATTTGAAGACATGGAGTCACTACCTCTTTGGGGAGAAGTTTGTGGTATTCTCTGATCACAAAATCTTGGATTATATCTTCTCGCAGAAGGACCTCAACGTGAGGCAGCGTCGCTGGATCGAGTAATTGCAGGGGTTTGAAATTGACATTGTCTATACCCCAGGTAAGGGTAATGTAGTGGCCGATGCCTTGAGCAGAAGGGTTCCAGTGCTAGCTTTGAGGAAGTCCAATGATGAGTGGGCATTGATGGGGCTCTTTTCTCAGATGCATATAGAGACCAGGGAACACAGTGAAGGGGCATTCTTAGCGAGCGTCCAGTTGACTCCTTCTCTATTGGAGTTGATTATGCAGGAAAAGCCTAGTGATGAGTTGTGTCAGCGGTTGAAGATGTTTTTTCATGGTGGGGAGACATCCTCTGATTGGTCATCGTCTCCTGAGGGCATCTTATTCTTCAAGGGCCATTCGGTAGTGCCATTATCTCTGCGGAAGATGGTGATGCAGGATAGCCACCAGTCTCAGTGGTTTGTCCATCTTGGTTCCCCTAAGATGTATTATGATGTCCGTCGGCAGTTTTGGTGGCCCGGTATGAGATGGGACATAGCGGACTTTGTTTCGAGATGCTACACATGCCAGTAGGTGACAGTAGAGCACCAAAGGCCTTCCGGTTTGTTCCAGCCACTACCCATTCCTACCTGGAAGTGGGATGAGGTCGCTATGGACTTCATTTTTGGTTTACCTCGTACACCTCGGGGTAAGAATTCCATTTGGGTGGTTATTGATCGTCTGGACAAATCATCCCACTTAATTCTAATAAAAGATACAACTAAAGTGGATGAGTTGGGCCATTTGTACCTTCCTGAAGTGGTGAGAATCCATGGAATACCATCATAAGTTGTCTCAGATAGAGACCCCCACTTCACTTCTCGATTTTGGGAAGGCCTTGGGGTCTCAGCTTAATATGAGCACGTCATACCACACTCAGACGGATGGTCAGACAGAGCGGGAGATTCAGATTTTGGAGGACATGCTTCGTGCATGTGTCCTGGACTTTGGAGGTTCTTGGGATAACCATTTGGGATTGGTTGAGTTTTATTATAATAATAGTTACCAATCCTCAATTTGAATGGCCCCTTTTGAGGCACTCTATGGTCGGCCATGTCGGTCCCCCCTATGTTGGGTTGAGTTAGGAGAGACTTCACTGTTGGGGCCAAGCCTTGTGCAGGAGACTTCTGAGAAGGTAAAGTTGATCAGGCATCGCTTATTAACAGCTCAGAGTCGTCATAAATCTTATGCTGACCGGAGGCATCGAGGCCTATAGTTTTCTATGCGTGACAGGGTATTCTTAAAAGTGGCCCCTCGTCTGGGCCATCGTCTATTGGGGAAGCAAGCTAAGCTGATTCCACGGTATGTCGGGCCCTTTGAGATCACCGAGCGAATTGCAAAGGTGGCATACAAGTTGGCCTTACCTTCTCAGTTGACTTCTATCCATGATGTCTTCCACGTCTCTCAGTTGAAGAAATACAACCCTGATCCATACCATGTGTTGAGTTGGGAAGAACTGGAGATAGAGCCTGACTTGTCTATTGTTGAGAGGCTGGTGAAAATAGTGGACTCCCAAAAGAAGATACGTAGAGGGAAGTCCATTCCATTAGTCTGGGTTCTATGGAAGCATCAGAATGATACACATGAGACATGGGAGCGAAAGTCATGGGTCGAGGAAGAGTACGCATTCTTGTTTTCTAACCAAGCTTCATGTTGACTTTCTGGGATGGAAAGTCCTTTATGGTAGGGATAATTGCCACATACATGACATATTTTAAAGTTATTTTTCATTTAATTTACATACTTGATTTGTTTTGGGGGTTTCCCTAGGTTTTAGGGAGGAATAGATGAGTATTCATGAATTGGGCCAAACCGTGAGCCCAATTCCAGATTGCAAAAAAAAATTTGTATCTTTTATAACTTTTTCATTTTTCAACATTTTTCATCCATTAAAATTTCTACATGTCCTAACCTAACCAATTAACACCACCATGTTAATTTGGATCTTTTATAAATCCATAACCAAGGTTTATTTTGGTTTTTTTCTAAGGGGTTGGGCTTGACCAAAAGCCCAATTCCTATTTTAAAAATAAATTTTGTTTATGTTATGAATTATTCAATTTTTCGGTTTTATTGGTGATTAAAAGTCTAACCCAAGACCAATAAACCCAAACGCACTTCTGAACTCTCTACCCCCTCTTTGGAGCTATGGTTAATCACTATTTGGTGCCGACCTTCATAGGCTTCCTCAAATCGTTTAGGTTTGAATAGGTAAATTCATTCTTACATAACTCTCTTAATTCTAAATATTTTTCCTCCATTCCAGCTCCTAAATTACCTAATAAATATTTTTTGAACGAAACCTTAATTTTGGATGTTTTAAATTTCATATACTAGGCTTTTGGAGTGATTACTTCAAGATACTTCAAGTAAATGAGTCCTTTTCTTTCCTCTTTCAAACTACTTAGAGTTTCAATCATTTTATGAGGTTTTCATTTCTTATAATTTACTTTACTAATGTCCAAAAACTAGTTTTTAGAACCTAGGGTTTAACTTTGGGCTTTCTTGTCCAATTCTTGTGGTTTTAGGTTTGATCTAGTTCTCTCTTGGTGCGGTGGGGGTGCGATTTGATTTTCACACGGAGATTCAAGGGTTTTTGTTACTTTGGTAGGTGATTCATTTGTGTGTGCAATTTTTGTGAATTATCTTGCTGTGTTCATGGTACCTTAATGTTTATTTCACTTTAATGTTTCTGTAAAAATTGATTTTAGTTGAATTTATAATTCAAATGAATTTTAAGTTCTAATTTTTGTGAAATTGGGGATTTTTCATTTAAAATCTTTTATTGGTTCATTTTGGGCTGAAATATAATGACATAGTTGATCTTATTGAACTGTATTAGGACAATAAATCATGTTTTGAATGTTTATTCTTTTTTTTGTTTCTATGAACGTTTTCTTAAATGGTGTTTGGGAAGCAAATGGGCTTTAAGTGCCATGTTTGTTTGAAAATGGTGGTTTTTAAAAGATATAACTTCTTGGTTCACATTGGGATTCCCCATAAATGAATTGTTGGTTTCATTAAAGGTTATTGAACTGAAATTTTGTTTTAATGACTTAAAAGTGTTCAAATAGTGTGAAATGTGGATATTTTAAAGAGATTTGGGTGCAAAACAATGTGATGTTTTGAGAGGTTGTTTTATTGAAAATGAAATTATTTTATTGTGTGTTTTAAATGGTATAAAATGTGTGTACCTGATATACTATTTTTTTATGACCATTAGTGATGTATTATAATAAAAAGTATGTGTGTTGTTTGCTGAAATTGTTTGAGCACAAAAGGGGAAGCTCGGGTACATAGGTGGGGCGGATTTGTACTACTACGGCTAGTGGATCAGATGGGTTTTGTCCTTGTTTCCCTTAGAATTTGGATAACAACAACTCTAAGTAAACTATGTGGATGATGATTAGGGACCACTATGTTATGGGTATGTTCCCTACTAGTGGATCATGCATGAGAACATATTTTTATTTGGTTACTTTACACCGAGGTATGAGGTACATAGGGCCCGAGACAACCTAGTGCTTAGGGGTGTTCCCGATTTTTTTTCTCATTGGATTTGTGGTATTTACCCTTGTTGTGGGGGTGTTTTTGGCAGTACTTCACCATAGCTCACATGTCTATTTAATGTGTTAACATTCTGAAATTCTTATAGTAAAAACTTTTTTTATTTGATAGTTACATTTCATAGAATTTTAACATTGTTTCACCTTGTGTATTAAAATGGCTTGTTTTGTTCAAATTGTATTGCATGCCCTTTGGAATCATCTGGTGGAATCCTATTGGTCTTAGGCTCACACCCTACTTACACCCCATTGGCATAAGATGACCTGCTTATGCTTGACTCAGGTAAAGGGAAGGCTAAGGGTGATGGCGGTTCAGGGTGTTAGTCCCCATCATTGGGGCGGAGTTGCAGAGAAGGCTAGCAGGTGATGACCCCCTTGTCGTGTGGAGTCCATGGAGATGTCTTTATACTGTCATTATTTGTTTTTGGACCACTTGCAATTTCTTTAAACATATGTATTCATATCTGGTTTTGTTAAGAATTGTTAAGCATGAAAATTTCAGATTCTAATTATTGATTTTTTTTATGTTTTATGCTTTAATACTCAGGTAAATCATTCCCAAACCAGATTTTTTGATACCCGGGAACTTGTTCCAGCCCGTGTGGATAGGGAACGCCCTTAGGGACTTGCCACAGGCCAAGTTTTGTGCCGTTAATGGTGGCGAAAAGATCTGGTTCGTGACAATTCCAATATTCACCGAACATAGTTTTACAAATGTTTCCTAGTCATTGGCCTTGTGTCCACTATACATAGGATTAATCATAGAAAAAATATAAGAAAAAATGATATAACGGACCCCTATTTCATAGAATTCAGCAGTATACACGGGAAATGAAATCCTCTACACCTTCATTACTTAGAATTAGAAAAACCATTCCCAAATACTTATCACTAATCATGGTCTAGTAAGAATCCATTATAGATTCTCATAAGAACTGGTTGAGAATCCAAACAATTCAATAATCCACACTCATTAAAACCGAACTCTTGAGTAGAACATGCCCCTTTCATTTGATATAATCCCAAATCATGGCATCATTGAGGGATAATTCTCCAATATACCTAATAATACATTATTTACCATGGTAATAATAATGAATAATTCCAATTATATCCTTCATTGGATCCTTATTCACAACACCAATTTCCTCCATGAAATATGTAAAAATTCAACCAACATATTGAGTATATATTATTAAGATATAGAAAAATATCCTTTGTAAAAGATATTAAAATATAAACAATAACCTTATTTAAAGGAATTAAAATGTATCCAACATCATTATTGTAAGATATTGAACAATAGATGACATCCTTAACACATGATTCTAAAATAAATAATTTATTTATTACAATACATTAAACAAAAACCAATATCCATTTCACAAGATGTTAAAATGAATCCAAAATATTCAATGCAAGTCATTAAAAATTATCTTACCCCATGCAAAGAACATTGAATTAAATATATGAAAAAACCTAGTATTAACTAGGTAATGAATATAGTATACCTCATGAGATGATAATTATCTTACACCCATACTCAAGGAATCCCAATTAATAATCCCCACCCCATCAATTATTTTCAATCCTTTCTAGAAACACTTTTCCTCACTGCATAATGTTAAAATACATGGTATGGTTTTATCACATGACCTTAAATTGTGTACTTAAAACTATATTTGTTTTTATCTCAATTTTCTAGAAGGGTACATATGATTCATCATAGAGGTTCAATCATAATATTTCAACAATTTTATCTTCCCCTAGAGAGGTGATATCTCAGAAGTCAGATCATATTTTTGAATAATACCGACGCTCGCACTATTCATTCCAAAGAAACACCAGTAGAAATTAAACATATTCCCTACTTAATATGTGATGATCATATATCTGAAAAATCACCATTAGAATTTAAAGTAATGACCAAACGCATACATGATGAGTGTATATGGGAAGTTTCACCTATAGAGTTAAAACCTATGGATGACTCAATACGCGGGAAGAAAATATGGTAAATATCCCCCCAGAAATAAAATGCGTTCTTAAAGAAAATTTTGATTATCCTTGGACAACCCCTACCCGATGAATCAAAAAACCTACCCAAGGTGAAGACCCTAGTGAACCTCATGTGATGATAAATAGATTGCATATGTGATGAGTATAATAATTCTATGTGAAATGAAAGGAATCTCTATACCCATTCTATAAGACACAACACTATATTATTTATTCACATGATGAGCATGGAATTCTTTATGTGATGAGAATAATATGCCTAAGCGACGAGGTAGAGATATCTTCATTCTCTACAAAGGTAATGGGGCTCTGATTCTTACCATGTGTGATGAGAAAACCATGTATCGAGTGATGATCCAGAAATTCCTTAATGGGAAATCATAATTTTCTTTATGTTATAATTATAAGATAAATCATGATATGAGCTTGTATAGCCTCTAGTGATAAGAAAGGTTTTCCTTAGGAAATAAGACTAGGATTTGATATACATTGAGAATATGTATCCATATATGAAAAGACTTAGATTCCCCATGTAATGAACCTAAGATACCCTATATGGTAAACATAATATAACCACATGAAACATATCAATGATGATATTTACCAATGTCCAATTGACCCAATTATGAATCATTTTCCTAAAAGAAAACTCATACTCTCCAATAGAAGATGTTCACTATACTATGTTATCTAGTTATGTAATTCATCAATGTCCATATAAAGATGGACCCCATAGACAAATTCACGAAAATATATTAAATTCATGATGGAGACACATATTAAATAAATATCATCATAAATATATCCAAGGAAGTATGGGATGATATCCCATCATCTCATTCTGATAAAGGTGTCAACACCATCACACCCAGTGGTGAAGGTCGACCACCTTTTTAAATAAATAATGTTGGACTTGTAGTATCACAACTCATGAAAGGAATAAGTTAATTAATTGTGTGGGTCTTAATGAATATTTACAAAAAAACCAAAATTTCATATGGATTTTCATTATCATATAATTTATCATGAATGTTATTATTACAAGATACTAATTCTAAATATTTTGGTTTTACTAATGGATTGGTGATAGATTCAAGGTACTGGTGTTTTGATAGGTATACTAAATATTTAAATCACCTTATCAAATCCTATTTTTATGAGTTTGGTTCATATCTTGAAAAGTATCTGACAATATTAATTAATATTATTAATAACTATATAATATATGATGGGTAAAAAAATACTATTAGTAAATTGAGTACATCCCATGTTTATAACATTTATCTATATGAGGCTTGTGTTAATACTATCCCTCTAAATCTAATTTTTATACCCTTTTTCAAATTTCATGTGATTGTTTTCAGGGATATTCTTCCTCTACATAGATCCTATATAAGTTTTCATGATGGGGAAGTCTCATATCTTATCATAAATAGTCCTATAATCATATATTAGTTTCGGGCTAATTATGAACCACCTATGAAAATTACATCCAAATATATGTATTAATACCCAATTATGATCAATATTTCTCTCAAATGATTGGGGGATATTAGAATTTTGATTATTTTTATATTCAATTGGAATATAAATTTTTTTTCTAAAATGGTGTTTCTTGTACTATTACTTAATTTTGAGGTATATTTTTCAACATATTTCATACTTTGGGAACTGTATATATTGAAGAGTCGTTATATAATTACCCTGATTAAACTTGAAGAATTAAAGGGGAAACTCCAAGAAAATGGAGTTAAGTGTTTTATACTCCCTAGTGTTGAAAATTGGTTACAATATACCTCTTTTTTAATATTTATAAGGTATTAATATATTCATTGATTTTCATGAGCATAATATGATCATGATCAAGAAAAAGTATTCTCTAAAATGTATTGATGACTTCTCCATTAAAATGATGGATGTAGTGGCCATTTATTTTTTTAAATGGAAATTATTTCCTGAATAAATGTGTGCCATATTATATAAGTATTATACACATATAATAAATAAATAAAAAAATATTAAATAAAAAAATAATAACATTAGTTAATTACTAAACACATTAAACTAAGAAATATTATAAGGGGACAACAAATAAAAATTATAAAAACAAAAATGTGAAATTTTGGATCTCCCTGTCAAGCTAAAATAATCATTCCCACGAACAAAACTACATAAAAGAAACATAATATAATTAAAAAAATAAAAATTATAGAAAATTTAAATGTAGAAAAATTATAGGAATTATTGTGAATAATTACTGGGGGAATGAATTATTTTTTGTAAGAGGAAATTGAACCATTAGAATAGTTATGTGACTTTTGATAATAGTAACTTGACCATTGAAAATAGTATCCAGACCTTGGGAAAAGCAATTTGACCTCAAAACAAAAAAAATTAATATAAATAATATTTATAATTAGTAATTTATGAAATTATAAATATTATAACAACATAAAATAAATTTCTAGATTAAATCACTCAATGAATATATGAGAACATTTTTAATAAACTGTATTTTAATGTATCGTATTTTTCATATTAAATATAAAAATTTCATAGGTTATAATTTTTTTTATAAAATTAATATAATTTTTCAAATCTCCATGTTGAAATTTTCCATGATTTATTTTTTTGGTAATTTTATGAAACACATGAATTTTTGAGTGAATAGTAAACATACTGTTTTTCTTATAATCAATGTATATTAAACTACACCGTTCACGTTATAATAAATACTTAATAAATTCAAGAAATTTAGACTTGAAAAAATAATATTAAATTTTAATTTTTTAAATTAAAATACAGTAAACATGACTTAGAATCCTAAAAATTCCCTTTCAATGTCTAAAATATAAAGTATTACATTAAAATAATATTTTCTCATTTTTCAAACGTTCCTTTTGATTAAACTAATGAATTAAAATATAAATTAATTTAAAGTGTTAAAATCATGTTATTTTATTCATATATGGTTTATAATTTAAAAAATATTAGTATTACAAGTTTTAACTTAGATATAATTTTTTATTCAATATTTTAACTCAAAAATACCCCTCTCCTCTAGTATAAATAACTACTCTCCCTCATCTTGGATAAGAACTCCTCAATCCCATTAAAAATATAATGATATTACAAAATCCACAATATTAATACTCATATCATAACAAGGTAATTTATGGATACATCTATATCTAACCATTGAAGGGTTTTATTATTGTAGAGAAGAAACAACACCAAGAAGAGGGTATGCTCTCACAAATTCCCCCTCTCATTCTCCTCCCCTCTTTCATTTTTTTACACCCATTTAAAAACCAAATTTTATACGGTTAATTATGTAATATGTTGAAATTATATAAGTTTGTTTTATCTAATTTAATTACTACTCTTAGGATATGTTACATTTCTACACTTCTTATTCCCCCTCTTTTGACAATTCCCCATTAACGATCGATTAACCACCAAGAAAGACATTTCAATTTATCATATTATCCACATAAATATGTATGGTTGTTATAAATTAATTATGATAAATATTTTTTTAAATGTATTTATTTTAATATTTTGGAATTAATTCTACTTATTTAAAAATTACCTTTAATAAAATAGTGAAGTCGATGAAAAATGGGAAATTTTAAGGAAAAAATGGTATAAAAATGATTCAACATCATTGAATTTTTTTTACAAATATAATAATATTTTTATAATATATAAATATTCTCATGAATTTACGTAAATCACTTCAGTTTCAATGTTTTATTAAACCTATGTGTTTTATTCATGAGGAGTAAAAGTGAAAAAATAAAGGGGAATTAAGGGAATGTAATTTTAAAACTCAAATCCTTTTCATTGGTTTATAAATATTTCATGAAATATTATATATTTATATACCTCTAATGTACTTTAAATATCCATTTAGTATTATTTTATATTATTCTTTTGAGATATACTTGATTCCAACTTGATTTTTAATCTGAAATACCATGATTTTTCAAATTTACATTTTATTCCAAAAAACATCTTTGACTCATTTGGAGATTTTATTCTTTTCTAAATAACCATGATATATATATGAAATATTTTTTCCCTTATTTATTAGTAAATGAAAAATTTTATTCATGAAATTATTCTATATTAAATCCATATGAAACCCATTCATTTCTATAGGTAATTTCATGATAATGATTGTTATACTTTCTATGTGGATGCATGATTCTGTGAATACTATAATGTGACAGGTGGTCCATGAATTATATAACCCTTCAATGCATTATATAATTTGATATATATAATGTTGTTATATTTATTATATATGTAAATAATTCTTGATATGTTCTCATTGATGATGTTATGATTTATGTACGTATGGTATGTGTGAACATTAGACTTACTTTGTTCATAACTATGTGTGGTATTAGAACACTATGAAATGATGTTTCATTTTTATCAATCACCATATTATATGAATTTTTCAAATTTTTTCCTAATGGTCATTATTATTATTCCATTATTATGAAATTATTATGATGATTAAGACCAACCTTGTTCTATTGATTCATATCTCTTATTTCTATTATGTTATCATCACCTTTTTAGGGATTTTATCTCACCCATTTCATTGATGTATAACCTCAATTAAAAAATTTTTGTAAGGAAGACGTGATATAAGTCCACATACTTATAATATTATATATTCTTGAGATATGTCAATAATTTTACTTTAATTCAAATTGGGGATCTTTTTAGGTTTAGAGTGTTACCGATTTAGGCCATAACTCATACATAATAAACCCAGAGAAATACAATGTGTACATTTAAAAAATTATCCATTTATTCCGTAAAAACTTTTAAAATTAAATTTGGTGTACTTTTATGTTTAATTAGAACTTTTCCTCGATCCCGTCATTGAATCTATTCTTCTTTAAAACATGTGAAAAACATTTTGAAACATGGGATGAGAATAAATAAGCTTAGTTATAGCTACATAATCTAAGGAAACTATTAGTCTTGTAAAAAAAATGTAAACCATGAATACATTATCATAATGTAATACTTTTCACCGTTAGGAAGTAGGAAAATTACTTCAATAAATATTGGAACAATTATTACCTTTTTTTGAAATGAAAAGAATACCATAATCCCAGAGAAATAAATATATAACATATAAATGTAACTTGGGACATAAACATACTTATTTTGAATAACCATATGGACGAATTCCCCACATATCACTAAATATAATAGCCATACGACCGACATCCATACCCAATGCATTTGAGGTTATAACATAACCAACCATACTTGGTTCATCACAGAACAACCCATCATTGGTTTATCATGTAACCACCCAATCCTTGCCTCAATAACCACACATAAAATTTATAAGTACCATTATAAAATAATAGCATATAAAAGATTGAAATTATCTAAATTTCACTCATAAAATTTTATTTGAAATCAAAAGAAATCATTCTAGGATAATTAAATAGTAAATCCATTTTAAAAACCATTTTCAATACTGAAACACCCAAAAGGTAAATAAGGTATTTCTTTTCCTTTTATAAATATTAAGTCTTATATAGGAAGGAAAATATCAAATAATTTTTAAGGCGGTGGAGGATTTGTTGTCACTGTATACATTAAAAACATTCAATTTTATCCTTTTGTAAAACGCTTCATAGAAAACTATTCCATTTGAAAGAAATTAAATGTAAAATGGTTTTATTATACACTGTATGAAATAAGGTGGTGCATAACATCAAAATATGCATCAATGAAAGGTGATTGATATGAATTCCCTTACATTGAGTCTGACTCATAACGTACAATCATTATGTTCCTGAATAATAAAATTAGGTTAATTTATACATTATTTAGAATATTTTTCTTGTTTATTATTAATTTTATATCACTTGTTACCATGTAATAATAATTAAATAATAATTTATTTTCATATCGGACATTTTGTCGATATTCGGTATATGAGTTAAAAATGACCTTATTTTGATGTAAATTGTCTGTGTTGTCAAAAAATTCCATAATATCCAAAATATTATACATGATTTAAATATCACATATATCCATTATATATTTATTTATAATATCCATAATATTTGGAGATAATAATTGAAATGCAATATTAATGGAGATGGTAGGCCATATGTACGCTTGACCACTACATTCATTTCCTTTTCATATTAAAATAAAAATAATAAAATAATCTAAATGTATATTATAATAACAGAATTATATTTTGGTCATTTATGTCACATAGGTTTAATAAAATTATCCTTTATATATTCCATGTATAACTTGAATAAGTCACATCGGTTTGAGGGGGCAGTAGTCCACACTTCCTCAAAAACAATTATCTTATTTACACAACATGGAAAGCATAATGGTACGTTTTAAATATAATTATATAATAATATAGAAAAAATAAATATAATATATATCATATATAAATATAGTTCCGTCATAATGTCCATCAAGATAAGGTGGTTGGAGAAAATTGAACAATAATTGTTTCGTGGGGTAGTAGTTCGCAGCACACATAAAAAGTATGTTGCATATCCATTAGATGGAGGTGTGTATAATTTTAGGTCTAAAACTTTGACAAAAAATACTAGTATATTTATTATAATTTTTTTGTTATAAATTAATGTAATAATGAGAGGTTTGGTGGTTGGTGAAGGAAAATAAATGAAATGAGTTTGAGAGGAAATGTTACCTCTAAATCGTGTAATTGCTTTTGATTTGAGAAAAAGGATTCCTTGAGTTTCTTTATTCCCATGGTAAGGACTCTAAGAGGAAGGGAGAGATGTTTGGAGATTATTAGAGCAGTATTTTGGTGATCCATGTGGCTTTAGATGTGTGAATAAGTTGGTAGAGGTGGTGCCCTTTTATAAGAGGGAGTATGGGAACTTTAGGAAAGTCTTGAAATATTATTTTATTATAAATTTATTTTCCAGTAGTAATAGATCCCAAGTGATTTATTTTTAGGATAATATATGGATGGGTCTAAATCCTCTCAACCAATAGGTTTTACACAAGTTTAGGTTGCAAATTTTACCTTATCTTTTGGATTTAACCCTTAGTTAAATAAATTAACTCTTACCATGCCTTCTGTATTTTTACACTATATCGTTAATATGGTTACTATAAAATACCCAGAGAACCTAAAGTGGATTATTAATGAAATTTTTACATTATATAATTCATTTTTCTGAATCAAAGATATTTAATACTATTATATCATTTAATAAAATAGTAAATGTTTTTTCAAGAACTCGTTTATGTCAATTTACACATTATTTAGTAATTGTTTTTGTTAGTCATAAAAACATGATTTGATTAATAGAAATAAATTAAATATAATATAATAGGTCAAAATAATCCAAACAAATTGTGTATGTAATCAAAATGTTAAAATATAATTTATATTTATAATATTATTTATTTGAATCTTTCATTAATAAGGTAATCACTACATCATCTTTCTATCTTAAATAAATTTATTTATTTATGGTATAAAAATTATAAATAAAAACCCATGATGTAGGAAATAAATTTAAATTTATAATGAATGTTTATTGAAAAATATATAAATTATATAACCCCTCCATAAAATCATTTTAGTAAAAAGATACATGTTTATGTTATATTTATCATTACATTAAATTAATTATTATAACTTTTTATTATAAAACCCAAGTAGCTCCATGGGGTCCTAAAATCTACCCAAGTATTCTCATGGTTTGATATATCTCATATAATATTATTTGGAAAACATGTTAGGGTAGTTTTATATTATTATTATAATTTTTTTACCATTATTTACTTGATTTACCCTTTAACCATAGTAAATAAAAAGAATTATTGAAGTAAGAATTCATATTGTCCAAAAATAAAAGCTACCTATTTACAAAATACCATAATTCTGATTCCAAATATGATATAAATTTTTCCAAATTCAAAACACACAATTTTCAGAAATTAAATTAAAATTAATCCCCATTTTCAAAACTAGATAGCATGTTTTAAGAAGTAAAAACTAGCAAAAGATTAACATTTGTTTATGTCCAATTTCATTATGAAATTACATCCAATGAACAAAATTGGTTTAAATGATAGAAAAATAATACAATTACACTTTAATACTAATTAAAATTATAATATAACTATATAAATAAATTATATGAAAAGACAATTTTGAATTATAATGTAGTATTTTTTACTATTCATTAAAATAAATATTTTATCAATATAATACCAATATTTCAACCAAAGTAAATTTTATTATCCCACTTCAAAATAAAAAGTTTATTTTCTCAAATAAAATGTATAAATGTGATGAAAATTATATTTTAAAAAGGTTCACCATTAAAATGAGGTAAAATGGCCTTCTAAAAATATTAGAGTATTTTATGGCTAAAAACTGATTCATTATCATTTTAAGCCTCCAAAATTTATTTGATAAATGTAAAACCATTTAAAAAACATTTGTAATAATATTTTAGTTAGTTATATTCATTCTCTCCAATAAACAGCTAGGTGTTAACTACCTTTTAAAATAAAAATAATAATATTGTATTATTTTTCCTTATAACTCAATGTTGTGTACAATGTAAGATTTTAGATATACCATTGTTACATGTTGAGTATGCTACCAGAAAAATTTTACCCTTAAATGTAAAATTAATAACTTTTCATAAATATTATTAGATATTAAAATGTATTATTCTATAAATTCCTAGAATTTAACTTGTCATACATTTGAAGAAGGTAAAGAATATATGATTTAATATTGTTTACACTTTATTATGAATAAGTAATGTATGATCCTAATTTTCCCGAGACACTAAAAATTTCAAAACATGAATGTATATCTATTATTTTGTTTGATTTCAGAAGTTTTCTTTGTATTCTTGCACTATATTGGGCTCCTTTATTTTTCTTGCTTTTAGTAAAAGAGTCATAGCCTCAATATTTCATAAAAACACTATTATGTTTTCTATAATAGAAATGATTGAATTGTAATTTAAAAAATATTGGGTCACCTTTTTTTTGAATCATAGAATGGTTTAGTTAATATAAGATTTCTTATTAAAAAACATTAGTGAAAACCTTGAGTAGAAGGTTATGTATAGGAAAACATCCCAAAGGAATAATTTTAGAAAAACGTTAAACATATGGACCCCATAAGATATTCCTTTAGAGTTAATATTTAAACAAGAATAAATTATGTATTCATAATTTTTGACATATATTTTGTTCAAACCTTTTCTATTTTAGAAAATAGTGGGAACCAGGAGAAACCTGGACAACAACCCATGGGAGGGACAATGAAATGATTATTCGAATGACATCCCCAATTATATGGAAGGTGGATTTTAAGACATCACAGTGATGCAAACCCAACAGTCCCAAGATATATAAAATAACCAAAACCATGTGGAACATATTCCTTTACAAATTAAGGAGAAAAAATCCATTGAAACTTTTATAGAAAAATACCATCTATATTTAGTGGATCCTCTAATCTATTTGTTACAGAATAGTCGGTTAACTCAATTGAGATGATATTTTCTATTCTCCAATTTTTTGAGAAAGATATGGTGACTCTAGATGATTATCATTTATTTGGAGAATCTGGTCAATGATATGAATTCGTAAATGAAACCAAGACGAAGGGTGAAACAGATGATATGTAATGGGGAGAATTTAGAAAATATTTCTTAATCACTATTTCCCTCAATATCATTGAAAAAATATAGAGGGAAAATTTTTAATGTTAAAGAAAATTAAAGGAAAATTTGTAATGAATTACAAGGAAAAAATCACAACATATTCAAGATATTCCTTGGGATTTGTAATCAATAGTGATTGAAAAATAGATATATTATTTATTTGTTTAAAACATCGCCTTTGAAAGGCTCTAGATATTCATGAATTTGGAAGTTATAAAGTGGTTCATCGATGTTCTCTCATTATATATATCGAGTATATTGAATTGTACCATGTTAATGGAGATAATAAAAGAATAATAGTGTTTCAATATGCTGTGTCAAATAAAAAAGGAGTAAAGATGATGTGTCCACCCTCATATAATAAATGTGGGAATAAGTATAATGGTAATTTCCATAACAGGATGGAGAAATTCTTTAATCTTGTGAGATAAGGCCACTGATCTCATGAATGTCAATGAAATTAAATTAATATGGAAATCATGATAAAGGAAAGGAAGGAATCTCTTAATTAACCACTCATGGTTAAATTCTCTAACAACAGGGAGAAACAGAACTCTATAAGTTAGTACATAAAACCTTGGTTCATTGAGGGTAGTCACCATCCACAACCACCAAAGCCAAAGAAGAAAGGGAAATATTATTTCATCATTACTGCTGAAGTGAATTGTAAAAATTAATTCATAAATGTTACAATTACTTTTAACCCAATAATTTAAAAGGTTTTATTTTGTTATTTTTCTATGCGATACTTTATATTCTACAGGTTTTCCAGAACTGATGAATTGAATCCCTAATAACCTTAAGTAGAGATATATATTAAAACACTCGTGTTGATATCATTGAAACCCATGTTTTTCAATCTCCTCCGGTTAGAATATATAGGGAGATTCTTAAAAAAATAATTATAATCCTCTCGTTAGTTTAATTTTATGCTATAATGGGCAAAGATTGGATCTTATTATATAGAGAAAACATCAACATTCATAAAATGTAAATCTTTTTTTTATATTCCAAACATATGAATGCTCTAGAAAAATGGTAATGATGATCGTAAATCTCCTTTTGATGATACCTGAAATGTGTGGGCGTTTGTATACTAAACATAAGCATACCTTTCTCAAAGGGTTTAGTGTAAGAAACAATCAACCTTGAGGAAATTAACATTGTTAGGGAATATAATGATATATTACATGAAGAGTTTCTTAGAAATCTATCACATTATGAGGTAGAGTTATAAACTAATCTTATGCTTGTATTCACTCATATCTACAAATTCCCATATAAGATTGACCTTAAAAAATGGATGAGTTAAATAAGAAGTTGCAAGATCATTTAGAAAAATCATTCATACTCCCAGTTACATCACCTTGTGGTGTTCTAGTTTTCTTTTTAAAGAAAAATTATGGATCAATGATTATATTTATTGATTATCAGGATATCAAAAAAATCACCATAATTAATAAGTATCCCCTTTAAAATATTTATGACTTGTTTGATCTACTAGGAGGAGTTATGTACTTCTCAAGAGTTGATCTACATTCTAGATATCATCCTTTTAAGGTGGAAAAAAGATATTCAAAAGGTATACTTACATACATGGTATAAACACTATGATATCATAGTTATTTCCTGTAAACTTACTAACTCTCCAACAATATTCATTGATTTGATGAATAGTGCCTTTAGAGATTACATTGAAAAAAGTGGTAGGGTTTATAGAAGTTATTCTATTTTGTTCCAAGATAAATAGAGAACATAAAGAGCATAAAAGGATTGTTCCAGAGACTTAAGGGAAAATGAAAATAATTTATAAGTATAGAATGTGTGCCTTTTGGATACATCAAGTCACATTATTGGGGAAGATTATCACAAGTGAGGGAATTTATATGGATCCATCAATGAAAATGAAAATTGATGAACTTTATAAGCCCACTAGTTTCATGAAAATCTATACTTTTCATAGATTTTTAGGGTAATAATATTGTTTTGTGAGAAATTTTTCACGATAGTACATCCCAATAATGAAATTAAAATTGAAAGGGGTAAAGTATGTATGGAAAAAATAATGCAAGGAAAACATTGAAGAGTTAAAAACGAGGATAATCATTGTTCCTATACTCACACTACCATAATTTTGATATGTTTTTGGGTTATATAGTGATGAATAAAATAATGGATTGGGTTATAATCTTTTATAAAGACAATTTGATATCCTAAGACTCTCTAAAACTAAAGACCCATATCCAAAATTACCCGATAGATAATCTGTTGTTGGAAACTGTGATCCATGCCCTGAATATTTGGTGGCACTACCTCTATGGTGAGAAGTGTGAGATATATAGTTTACAAGATAAAAAATTATATATTCACACAGAATGATCCCATAATTCATCAAATCAGACAATTAGAGTTAATAAATTACTATAATTTCTATGTTCACTACAATATAAGAATAAGGTAGTTGATGATGTTAGTAGAAAATAACTGACTCCTCTATCCATGATATAGATTAAAAAAGACCATATATTCATGGATATATAAAATATAAATATAGAATTTTTAAAGACTAATAATACATCCGACATTACCCAAATTATTTCCCAACTATATATCTTATGGGAATATAAGGAGGCAAAAAGGGATTATCTGTAGAAATAAAAAAGGGTGAAATGTTTAGAGGAATGGAAGCTATATGAGTTCCCAAATGATGAGGATGATATCATTATATTTGGAACTAGAATTTGTATGACCACCCAACATGATATAAAGATTTGGATATAAGATAATGTGTATAACACATATTTCTACATCCATCCATAAAGAACTAAGATACATCATTGTACTCTAGAACACTTTTGTTGCAAAAACATTAAGAAGTGTATTGTTGAGTATATCTCATGATTTTTGGTATCCCAACTTGTTAAAGGAGACTAAAAGAATTCCAATCGTATCATGTAACCATGACATAACATCACCATAAAATATTTCATTATTCACCCAAAAAAAATACAAAGGAAACAATGATATATGGGTTGTGTTGGATCTACTCTCCAATACTTCCCACTTCATTGCTATTTTAAAATTTTTCTTAATTAAAAAAAATTCCAAGATATATGTAAAGGAAGTGGTGAAGATGCATTGGGTACCACTTTCGACCATATCTGATCATGGTCTATGTTTTACATCTAAATTATAGAGAATTAACCAACATTATATGACTACAAAATTAA
Organism: Viscum album; assembly: GCA_963277665.1. Classification (NCBI taxonomy): domain Eukaryota; kingdom Viridiplantae; phylum Streptophyta; class Magnoliopsida; order Santalales; family Viscaceae; genus Viscum; species Viscum album. Next base: position 2,107,980,358 of record OY728119.1, on the reverse strand, counting down.
ATTTTAGTATTGAATATAACCTAAAAATTGATTTGAAATATGAAATACAATTTAGAAAGTAAAGTACATTCTGAGAGAATACTCAATGTAATTTAAAGGATAATGAGATCAACATCTCCCATTAGTTGATTTCACATACAATAATAGATTCCACCCTCATATTTGAATGGTTCAATATGAAGATATATATAAAAAATAATGAATAACTCCCAAATTTTGAAATGGAGAAGGATTTGAAATGATAATTGGACTTGATCTTCTTCCACAGATGATATTGAATGTGAATCCATCCAATAACATATTAAATATACTCATATTTGGAAGAAGGGTATACTAAAAACAATCAAAAGGAATTGGAGTTTAATGATTGAGGTAATGTTTTCCCTTGAATATCATCATGGAAGAGATTCATAGAGTTTTAAATGAATGGTAAGCTTAGCCCTATGAATATTATACCATTTTAGTTCCTTGAACTCATATCAGAAGTGGCATATAAGCTTCCAATTCTACAAAATATTTGGTAAATTTAATGAGGTATTATGCATATCTCTTATGAGGATACATATACTCGACCACAAAAATGTATTGAATCTATGGGTGGTACAATTGGAGAATGGCCTCTCATAAAAGGAAAATTTGGTGATGATCTTAGATCATATAGAGAATGTTTTATGAAACAATTAGACTCACCTTTTCAAAGTATTGTCGATGAAACCTAAGTAAGAATTTTTAACATGGGAACTAGAGGAAAAAATGAAATAGTTGCACCCTCATATATTTTCAATCAATAATACAAGTTGAAATTTCGGAGAAGAAATTTATATAGATTGAAAGAACATAACAACCTATAATTTTTTTAAATCTTAAAATTTTCCTGAATAAATGTGTGTTGTATTATATGAGTATTATACACATAGAGAAAAAATATAAAAACACACACATTAATTCATTAAAAAAATTATTACATTATTAAATTACTAAAACAATTAAAATACCAAATATTACAGGGGAAAAATATAAAATACAAAAACTATAATAGGAAAAATAGTGTTACCTGATCATCTAGAATCATCACACCCACGAACAACACTATAGAAATGAAATGGAATATTAATAAACTAATCATCATTATAGAAAATGGAAATGTATATCCTTGATATGAATTAGTGTTAATAATGGATGATATAAGGAATTATTATTTATAATAGGAAATGTGTTCATTGCAATAGTAACTTGGCCATTAAAAATAGTATACTGATCATTAGGAGAAGTATATAGACTATTGGAATTGTAATTTGACCTCAAAGTAAATAAAATAAAAATAAAAATATTTATAAATGTTAATTTAATAAAATATAGATTTTATAACAAAATAAAATAATTATTGGGAATAAAAAACTCAATGAAAATCTAAGTGCGGTTTTAATAAGCTATATTTTAAGGTATCATGATTTTTATTTTATAAATTCAAATTTCCTATGTTAGAAATTTATATTTAAAAAATTAGTAAAAAAAATTTATCATCACATCCAAATATTTCACATATTATTTTTTTATTATATTATGAAATACATTAGTTTTATAATGAATTATAATAATATATTTTTTCTCATAACCAGTGTATCTTAAGTTACGTCATTCAGGATTTAATAATAAAATGATCATTTATATACCAACATTCCTGACCAAAACATATTTAATGTGAAATTAGTTTCATTAAAAATATATGAAACATGATTTTAAAACCTAAAAAATAATTTCCAAATTCTAAAATCAAATGTATAACAATAAAATGAAATTTTCTAAAATTTTCCACCTATCCTTTTTATTAAACTAATGAATTGGAATAATAAAGTTATTGAAAGTATGAAAATATTGTTTTAATTCATATATGGTTTATAATTTAAAAAATATCACTATTTTAGGTTTTACCATAGATATAGTATTTTAGTTAATGTTTTAAATAAAAAAATACTTGTGTCCTCAAGTATAAATAACTCATCTCCATATCCTTGGAAAACTACTCCTCCCTTAATTGCGTAGATTAAAATATCTACAAATATAATATAAATTAAGTCTCTTATCATACCTAGGGAATTTGTTTGCCATACAACTCCAATAATCAATGTATTTTAGAGTCTTAGAGAATAAGTAACACTCAGAAGAAGGTAAGATCTCATTAATTCCAACTCTCATTTTTCTTCCCTCTTTCCCTTTTTTCCCACCAATTTAAAACAAGAATCTTACCAGGGTAATTAAATAGTATGTTATAATTTTATTAATTATTTTATCCTAATAAAATTATTAGATATATGATATATTAAATTGTCATATATTCTATTATGACTCTTTTGACAATGTCCCATTAACAGGTGGTTAACTTCTAATGAGATAGTTACCAATTCGTTTCATACCACCAAACATATGGATGGTTATTATAAATAAATTATAATATTATAATATATAAATATATTTATTTTATTATTATTTAATTATTTATACTTATGTGTAAAATAACTTGACCAAAATAGTGGAATCAAATAAAAATGAGAAACTTTTATAGAAAACATTATATCAAAACATTTCAACATCAACAAAAGAAAATTTAAAAATATTATAAAATTTTTATAATTTATAAATAATAACGACAATTAAATAGAATAAATTATAGTTAAATTTTTTAATAAACATAATTATATTATTTATTAGGTGAGAACGTGGTGAAATAAATCAGGATTTAATGTAAGGGGATTCTCAAAAGCAACTCATTTTTGGGTTATCCCTGTGTCATGAAATCTTCTATATGGATATTAATATAATTTTTTATAAATATAATACCATTAGAGTACACTTTTATTTTTAGGTATATATATATATGTTTCGACCTTGATTTTTAAGCTACATATAATGATTTTCCAATAATAATTTCATTCCAAAATACATCATTGAATCCTCTGGAAAATTTTATTCTTAAGTCCATAATGATGACATTTATAACTAATATGTTTTCCATTATTCATTTGGGAACCCCTATCTTTATTCATGAATTTATGATTTATGAAATACTGATGAAACCCATTCAATTCCATTGGTGACTTATGGCATGCAAGAATGTGTGAATATTATGATGTGACAGATGAGACCTGAATTATATAGCCCAATAATGCATTGGGTAATTATATTTATCCCATGAGATTATGATTATTATGTGTGAAAATGATTCTATCATTGTTCCTAATTATGACATTTTGACTTATGCATGTATGTTATGTGTGAACATGATGCCATCTCTATTCACAACTATTTGTGGTGTTTGACCACTATGACCTGATGTTTCATTTTTATGAAATTCCTCATTTCATGCCCTTTTAAAATTCTAACTCATTCTTATGTTGATTATACCATTTTTTATTAAATGGTTATGATGATTATTCTCACCCATGTACTATTTATTCATATACCTTATTTTTTCTATATTATCATTCCCCTTACTAGAATTTTATCTCTATAAATTATTTGATGTATACCTTTGGTGAATTCATGTTCTAAGAATAATGTGATAGATTTTATGTGGATAAATAATAAATATTTGAATAATTTATTTGTTAAATTATGTATATGTAATGTATGATCATGATTTTTCCAAAATACTAAATCATTTCATCCTTGAATGTTTAAGAGTTATGTTTTTTATCTTAAAATTGAGATAATATTCATTTAAAAAAAGTTGGTTCTCTATAAGGGATGATCAATACTTATCAAAAATATATCTTTTATATGTACATCATCTATTAATGGCTAAAAAGGTGGATATAGAAAATGGTTTCTTTCATATGGAATATAAATATTAATTCTTTATTATTCCATACAGGATTACAAATTCACAATCTATATTCATCAATATAATGAAAATATTTTTTAGTGATAACCACAACACATTTTTGGTAAACTTTAACAACGATATCTCATTTATTCAAATAAAAAGAAAAAATTGTGATCATTTTTTAAATGTGTTGAAGACCTTGAGAAACTATAAAATGAATGATAATATTTTCAAGTGTCTATATAATAAAATTATCATATATGGGTCTTGAAATTACCTTTTTGGGTATATTATTTGTTCATTAAATGATAGTGGTTTTTGAATAATAAACCAGATGAAACAGTATAACAAAATACATAATTATATAGCAATAGATGGATATTAGTGATAATTTTTGAAATGTTAGTGAGAAAGTGAAATCCAATAACCATGTTTATATAGAAGGGATTCATGTTATATAACTCCTAATGATCTTATGGTATATCTCTTTTTAAATAAATTTAATCTCTTAGATAACTTGCATTGCATGAAACACCAAGTTCAAATGAATCTAGATCAATTATTATGTGACCATTATCACATATTCATTAAATTGGTGGGTATAAAAAATACTAAATAAGTCTTAAAAAATATATTGTTTATACATTTGTAGATTAAATTCATTTATTATCATTTTAATAGAAAAAAATTTAAAAAAATAAAATAAGTGTTCTTATGAATTTTTTGGACTGCGTAATATATTAATATCATAATAACGCGAGTAGGTCAAGATCAGTTAATTATTTTAATGAAATTTATATATTATATATTCAACAGAATTATTTAACATCAATTTCATATTTTTTACTAATCATGGTATAGGAATAAATCTAGTTATATTCCTAAAAAAATTCATTTTCTTAAATATGTTTTTATCATGATTTGCGTGATTATTTTAAAATTAATTTATTCTATATATAATTATTTATTTGGATAAAATGGATTCTATATTTTTAATCAATAGGATCATATTTATTAAATATTTAACTTTTATTTTTTTGACAATATAAATAGTAACCTTATGAAATTTTATCACCTCGGTAAAGGTAATGATCTGGTTAATCTAGGTTAATACTAAATCATTATGAAATAATTTTTCAAAATAATTATTATTTTTTGATCGAAATTTGGAAATTAACACTTTGGGATATAAATTGAGATTTTTAATGGAAGCATATCCATGAAAAAGAATTATATATTATTTTAAAAAAAATTGTTACAAAATGTCACTCTTTAGGTTTTAATATCTCTTATGTGTCCACATTAGGGAAAAACAATATATGAACAAAAATAAATGTTTATTTTGAGATTAATAAAATTAATTTCATTATATAAATTATTTTTTAAATTTTAGAAATTATATAATTACGTCAAAGGCTTGTGCGACACTAATATAGTATTACATTAATTGATAGATTAATACAAATAAATGATTTCAAAAAAAATTAATTTTAAGATAATTTGAAGGATGTAATGTTTCACATTTATATAAAAGATCTATATACCATATTATAGTTGTGTGAAAACATTATAATATAATTTCACCTTGTTAGTGATGTATTTGAAGTCAATTTGAATAAATAGGGTAAAAATTCTTAAAAATGATATTTTATACAAATAATATTTTATTAAATTATTTAAAAATTAAAAAATTTTGAAATACTACAATGTGGAAATGATATGGTCTATAATTAAAATATTTTCCATTTATTGTCCAATTTTACCATTAAAATTAAAAAATTAAAACTAATTAATATGGAAGATTTTGTAACAATAGTTAAAATTAATATTTATTAATTATTGGTTAATCAACATGATATGGTTTAAAATGACATGAAAACATGTATAAAATACATTTTTTGAGGGTATAACATCCCTACCCTAACATATATTTTAATATATTTCCATTTTTAGTAATTTTAAAAGAGAATGAATTTATTATAATTTAATATTTTGATAAATTACAATAGTATCACTAACCTCAATTATAAAGGGCATCTCCTCACTCACTTTTTTACACCACCTAGTGCCATCTCGCTTGACCAATGTGTTGACATTTACCTTATAATAATCCTTATAAAATATCTAGAGTATTTTTCATCCCTAGAATTCTATCCTTTTTCCTTATAGTGGATATAATGAAGGTATCCCAATTAAACGGTTATTTCCCCACCAGACATCATTGAATTTATTTCTTCTTATACATATTCTAAATATCTGTATGTTCTCATAAAATAATAAATTAAAAATAAAAAGTATAATTATTTTTTTATATTTTAAAACATCCATTATCTACGGTCTCTCCCATCAAAAGGAAGGTGAAAGTATCACTCGTGTGTACGTACAACTTACCATCTCCACATATTGATATAGTTCATTTTTCATTACCATAATTTATAGATGTTATATATGAAATTTTTAATATATATATATAATATTTATAAAATAATATAACACATTTAATAATAATAACACATATACCTTCTTAACTTCATGCTTTTGGAAAATTATTACATCGCTTATGCGTACGTGTAAACTACCACCTCCATAAAGGGATGTGATTAGTTTTTCATTTCAATTTTAATTGGATAGTAATAAGAATATATTTTATTAATATATATGATTTATATGAAATAATAATTATTATATAATTTATAATTATTATTTACTTTTCTTTTGTTTCATCTATAGAATAATGAAAACATCGTTCATACCTATGTACAACCTACTATCCCCCTGAACGGTGGAACATATTTTTCTATATATACCATTAATGGATTAATTTAAAAACATGTATAATTAATATAATTAATATATATGATATTTTTATCATTAATAAAATTATCGATATGGTGAAATCATTATAAAATTATTAATAAATAACTACAAAACCAAAACAGGGAGGAAAAATAAAGTGGTTGTTACCTGAATCAATGACTTTTGAAAATTAATTGTTAAGAAAAATTTGAACAATATTACAATAATGTAATTAATGGTATCCTATATGTGATTATGGTTTTAAAATATTTTTATAATAAATCTATAAATATTATAGATGTGTTTTTTAATATGTATAAAGGAAGTCAAACATGAGGTCATGGTTTATTTTAGAATCTCATCAATATTGGTGATTGTTTATGAATATGTATCTATTGGGGAATATTTAAATTCCATATAAATATTTTCTATAAATGTTTTTAGATAATTTTTTAATGCACTAATTTATTTTCTGAATTTCATTTTTACCCATGTTGGACTACATAAATGATTGTTTGAAAGAAATATTCTCATTGTTTTCTGAACAATGTATTGTTTATGTTTTTTGACAAAAGTGTGAAATTAATGTATTTTAAAATTATACAACATGAAAATATTTTCATGAATTTGTGAATAATATTTTATTTTGTATCCCTTTAAAATTTTATAACATTCTTTTTAAATAAAATTTTCATCCACATAATTGAGCATTTTTTTTTAAAAATAAGTGCTTCTAAAAGTGATAGAGTTATTTTCTTTAAGGATTTTTTTCAAATAAATTTTTATGGTATTTACATTTATCAAATAAAGAAACCCTAATTGTAATTATTATACACTATGGTTATGTTATTATTATACAATCCATATTATTTCTAAAAATGGGTTACAATCTGTTTGACTGGGGATGTACTATTTTGATACAATTATCTATAATTCATTGGATGGTTTATGAATTTGTTAATTTATTGGGGAAATTATTTAAATTTCATATGCTAGTTTCAATATAAATGTTTAGGTTGATTATGTTTAAGCCCTTTAATTTTAGGAATTCATCAGAATTAGTATTTTATGCGAGGGACCCACTGTGGTCCATTGATACATCGATATTTCTCACAATACAAACTTGCTTGGGTATTGGATAAGTCCTTACACATTTATATAAGATGTTTGGGAATGAGTCCCAGTTGGTATGTTTATTTTGTTTGGAATTTTGTATTCCTATATTTCTGTGATTAGTTATTTATTTCCATGTGATTATTTTCATACTTATGATATCCATGGATATGTTTTTAGCTCATGTGATTATTAAATTATTTGATTTCAATTTATTACATTCTATATTATTCATTCCTTTTTTAACTTCCAATGTATGTATAAACTTACTGAGAATCTAAGATCAACCTTTTTATTAGGTCTGTTTTATCATAATATGCTAGGATGTTTATTATGATATATATTTCAGGACAATCTTGGAGAATAATGGTGTTCTAAAAGGAAACACTATTTTTTATTTTTTATTGTGTATTTTCAATTATAATGTATGATTCAATTATGTATCTAGTTTTCAAAAAATATTAATCTATCTATTCGGTTATGATGAAATTATTTATATATTATTTTAATGCAAAAAAGTAACCACCATCTCTGAGATATTTGGTTCGAGATCTTTATAGTTTGTATCATAGAATGTTCATTAGAAACGTTAGAAATTTATTTAGGAAGCATAGATTATGGAAACGTAACCCTACAATGAACTTTGATATTATTCCCAAAAAGTTGAGTTTATGATTTAGATATTATTTATACATAAATTAACAATTTATGTTAACTGTTTCAATCGGTTCAAAAAAATATATTAAAATTCATAATAAAATCTATTGTGTGCCATTATTTTTAAGTGGTGAATAAAAGAAGTAATGTAAATTGTATCAATACAGGTTATCATTATTTAGATTTACCTCCTTAGAAAGATAATGATGTTGGAGCTAGAGAAAATAAAATTATATTTATATTGGGATAAATGACTCATGTTATTAGTAATAAACATTTCTATATGGAGTAGATTTTGGATCCACAACTCGGTATAACAATTATAGACTACTTCATGCATTATCATCCTCTATCATTTAATGGGACTAAAAACCCATTTATAGAGAGTAATTGACTAGTTTCTTAGAGATGATATTTATCACTATGGGAAGAAATGACAGGGAGTATTTTTTTCATAGATTTTTTTCAGATCTTTGGACATATGGATCAATGTTAGTCAATGATTCAAAGAACTAAGGGTGAGGAAGATAAAGAAAACATGGAATATAAGTATTTTAATGATAATTTCATAGAAAACTATTTTCATCAAAGGTAGAGAACATATATCGAGAGAAAATTATTGAATTTATGAAGAAAGGATAATGAGAATGTTTCTATGAATAACAATAAATTTAGATGTTTTTCAAGTCAGGATTCTAATTACATATTTAATAAAAATAGAAATATTGATCAATTCATTTATATGATTAAGACAATTCCTCAAAGGGAACTGTTATCACAAAAGTTCTCATCATATAGGGATTTAGTATCCTATTATATGATGATAGTGAAAGAATTCCCTATGTATTATGGCTTTTAAGAGAAGAAGGATAAGAAGATGAATGATGAGTACTATGGGAAATGAAATAAAGAAAAGGTTAAGAAGGTAAGTGTGGAACTTATAACTTAAAATTAATATGGAAAGAAAAATCATGGAACAAGCATATTAGAAAAAAGATATTTCTATAAATGTGGTGGAAAATTTTACCATTCCCGTGATTTTAAGTAAAATAAATAAGATAGATATGTGAAATGCTTTAGCTGTAAAGATATGAGACAATATAAAGATGTATTTCATAGGCATGAAGGGAACATTCCCCAGAATTGGAAAGTGAGAAAGGAAAAGCTTATGCGATCACAACAACTAAGGTGTAAGTTCCTAATGATGTATTTTAAGGTACTTTAATTATATCCTAAAATTTAGGTAATCATATATTTGATTCTGGATCATCACATTATTTTATATCATCTAAGTTTGATAAAAAATTAGATATTTACCATTCAACTTAATAATGGAGTTATTAGTAAAAACTAATCATGAAAATTTCATGAAAACATATATGTGTTTAGAATTTCTTATTATGACATATAAAAGTTCTCTATTTTCTAATTTCATTATCTTACCTATGGATAACATTGATTTAATCCTTGGTATGGAGTATATTTTAGTATATAAAGTGAAACATTATTTCAAAGAAATGTAAATTATGCTTCATGATAATGATATGGAATTCCTTATCCTATAGTGGATACTTCGTAATCTGATTCATGTTGGATCTACCTCCAAAAGCTCTTCTAAATGATATTATTGGAAAAAAGGGATGAAAAACCATATAGATGAAAAGGTAAAAATTCAAATTGATAATGTACCTATTATACAATAATTCACTAATATATTTCCTGAGTAATTACCTAGATATATACCAAAGTGATAAGTTGAGTTTTCCATTGATTTAATCCTTTATGTAGGACATATATCAAAGACTCCCAATAGAATGGCTACTATTGATTTAGTCTATTTGAGGAAAAAATATATGATTATAGTGTTATGGTATTTACACACCCTAGTGTTTCACCTTGGATATCCCCTATTTTATTCATTAATAATAAATATAGATCTATGATCATATGAATTAATTATAGGAAAATAAATTCTATTATGATAAAGAAAAATATTATCTTCCTCACATTGATGACATTTTAGAACAACTTCATGGAGATCAATATATTTCAAAGGGTGATGTTTATCCTAGATATCATCAATTGAGATTAAATAAAGATGATATTCGGAAGACAGTTATTAGAATAAGGTATGGATATTATTAGTTAACAATAATTCCATTTGTATTGACTAACACACTCTACATTTTTATGTATCTAATGAATAGAGTATTGAAGGAATTTCATGATAATTATTTTGTGGTATTCATTGGAGATATGTTTTTGTAATCCAAGAACTATGAGGACCATGAGAGCCACTTGAAGGTATTTCCTTTCAATATTATAAGATAAGAGATATATGGGAAATTTAGAATGTTTTAATTCTATATTTATAATGTTTAATTTCTTGACCATATTGTCTCTATTGATGTGATCACAATTTACACTATGAAGATAAAGGCATCAGAATAATCACCTATAATAATGAACACAAGTAAGGTGTTTAGTTTCATTGGGTTTTTAAGTTATTATCAATTATTTGATCGTAATGTTTTTCAACTATATAACCCATTAACCAAGGTCACACATTAATGGGTAAAGTTTATTTATGCAATAGAATGTGAAAAAATATTTAATTGGAGACGATATTGGTGAATACACCAATTTTTACTCTCCCATTAAAAATAGTGGATTTTTTATATTTAGTGAAGCATAAAGGAAGGGAATTTTTTGGGTCTTTATGTTTAATGATAGAGTTATTTCCTATGAATTATGGTAATTAAAATCTACTGAAAAAAACGATCAAACTCATGATCTTAAGTTAGATGACATAATATTTTCTCTAGATATATGAAGACACAATCACCATAGTTACATATGTGAGGTATATAATTATATTAAGGGTTTTAAAATAAATCATCTTAAAGAAATAACTACAAATAAAGATATGGTGATGAATCTATATACTTAGATTATTATAATTTCATAATACACTACCTCCCATGTAAGATGAAAAAGGTAGCATATTCATTGAGTATTAAGGATCATGAAGTTAAGAAGGAAATGACGATTTAGAGGAATGTGTTCATGGATCTAATAAATATGGGTATGGAAATTATTAAGGAAGGGAAACATCACTCTATTTTTAAAGGATTCCGAAAATATCATTATTGAAAAAATAGAATTTTCTCAGTATGATGATGATAATTTTAAAAATAACATTAAAGTTGTGAATGATGGGAAATTGGAAGACATGTTATATGAAGTCAGAGTTTTAATATTTGTAAATATACTTTGTGTTACCTCTATTACAAATATAAAAAGGGAATTATTGGATGATTCTCATAGATCTAATTTCTTTATAAACACTGGTAATACCAAGATGTATAGGGATTGGATGGAATAGTTTTGGTGGTATAATATGAAGTAAAAAATTACAATTTATGTTTCAAGATGTTTGTATTTTCAACAACTTAAGGCTAAGAGACAACATCTTACAGGACAAATGAAAAATCCACATATTCTTATATGGAAATGAGATGAAAATTTTATTGAATTTATCACTGGATTACAAAAGAAACCAATAAATAATGTTGAAATAGGGTAATTATTGATCAACATACCAAATATTCAAATTTACTTTCAATAAGATAAAATTTTACACCAGACATCCATACATGACTATATTATGGAAGTTGTAAGAATGTATATCCATTATTTACATAAAAATTATGGAAAATTATTTAGAAGGATGTTGATACCGATATTTATTTGAGCAACTCTTATCACCATACAAATTTTGAGTAGTTAGAAAGGAATAAAAAAAATTTAGAATACATTTTTAGGTCCTTGTCCCATGAATTTGTAGGTAAATCGGATCTGTATTTACCTTTGGTAAAATTTACCTATAATAACAACTTCCAATAAAACATTCAAATGGAACATATGAAGTGTTATATAGAAAGAGATGTATTACATGATATTTTTTGGATAAATATGGTGAATGGAATCTTGTAGGCCGAGAACTATTACAAGAAACAACATAAAATTCAAAGACTATTCAAATCTACATCAAATTAGATTAAAGTACGCAAAAGAGCTTTATTGATAACCAAAGGAAAAATTTTGAATTTCATATGGGCAATCATGTTTTCAAGAAGGTATATCTGTGAAAGGGTTTTATAATATTTTAAAAGAAAGTAAAACTAATCCCCAAGGACAAATGTACCTTTGAAATCCATGAAATAATTGGATTTGTGGCTTACTATTTGTAAATGACACTAGAATTTCAAAATTACACATTTGGATCCATATCTATTTGTAAAGGAATTCTAAGAAATAAATGAAGAATGTTCTGACATCTGAATAAATAAAATTGAAACCTAATTTAACATATTTTTAATTCTATATATAGATTATGGACACTATGGAACAAGGGTTGAGGAATCCAATGACTTGAATTTTAAAGGTACTTTAGAAAAATCAGAAGATAAAAGACTTGATGTGAGATACTATGGAATTTTTGAGGAACTAGCCAACAATATTTATGAGGTGCATGTATGGAAATTTTTAATATTAAATGTTTTGAATGAGGGAATATTGTAACTTCTAAATATTTTAATTAATGTGTCTTTTTAAATAAATTTAATCTCTTCGATATCTTGTATTGTACACAATATTGTGTTCAAATATACCACAATCTATTATTATGTGAAGATTATAACCTAGAAATTAATTTTTTTTGTTATAAATAGGATGAAATAAATTTTGATAAATATATGTTTTATACATTTATAGAGTAAACTTGTCAGTTATCAATTTATTAGAAATAATAATTAAATAAAATTAAAATTAATTTTTTTGAATGACTATTTTTGTGTCTGTGTTATACTTATATCATAATAGACTCAATTATTCCCTATTATTGACTAATTTTTATGAAATTAATTTATTATTTATTCAATAAAATGTTTAAATAGTTATATAATATTTTTACTATTTATGGGATATGAATAAATACAATTTTATTCATAGAATCTACATTTTCTAAAATTTGGTTTTTATCACATTTTACACACATATATTAAAATTGATTTATGATACATATTAATATTTAATTTGATTAAATCAATTCCATATCTAGAATCAGGAGGCTTATTTTTTAATAAAAATCCATTTCATTTGTAGATATTAGGAATAGTAACCATGGTAAATATTATCACCTCGGTAAATGGTAAATCAAATTAATCTGGGCTAAATATATTGACAAGGCCATAATATTCCATAGTATTCATTATTTTATGATGGTATTTAGGACTTTAACACCATATTCTCAAAATTTAGATGTTCAATGGACACATGTCCACAAAAATGACTTATATATTTTATAAATCAAACATAATTACACAATGTATATCTCATTATTTTTAATATATCTTATGTGTCCACATAGGGAAAATGAAAGATATGAATGAAACTAAATTTTAATTTTGAGCATAATTATAGTATTTTCATTATATAAATTGGTTATTAATTTTTAAAATTATATAATTACCTTAAATTATTGTTCACCGCTAATATAATATTTATTTTAATAAAAGAATGTTGAAATATATTATTTTAAAAATATTAATTTTGATATAATTTGAAAATTTTAATTTATAAATTGAAATATATATATATATATATATGAAATTTTAGATATTTTTTAAGAATTATATTCGAATTACCCATTTTTCTTGATTCATTAGAAGTCATATTAAATGAATACTTTCAAAATTGACAAAAATGATATTTTATCCAAATGATATTTTATCCAAATTATATTTTATTAAATTGTTTAAAAATCATAAAATCTTGAAATAAGAGATGTTTTATATAATATGGTTTAAAATTTATTATCATGACCTTTTATATTTCAATTGTGACCTTATAAGTAAAAATTACAACTCCTTTATATGGAAAATGTTATTATCATAGTAAAAATTAAAACTGATTAACTAAGGGTTAATCAAAATTATAAGGTTAGAAATGAGATCAAAAAATTTTAAAAATCTATCAGTTAATTGTATTAAAACTCCAATACCTTTCCATTTTTTAATCATATGGCATGAGAGTGAACTTATTATAATTTAATCTTTTGAGAAATTATAAAAGTGCCCCTCACCTCAATTATAAAAGGGAACCTCATCGCTCACTTCCTCACACCACATTGAACCATCTATCTTGACCAATATCTAAACATTTCTATTCTCAACATCCTTATAAATGTTCTATATGATATGGTCTCCCTAAAAGTCCCTCCATAAGTGCATTAATAATGTATCTAAAGAAGGTCTCTCAAAGGAGAAGTAATTGTTTTACCCATCCTCTTTGAATTTATTCCTTCTTCTACCTCTTCTAAATCTATGGAAGTTATCATAAAATAATCCCTCACGAATCCTAAACACAATTATACATTGTTATAATTATTAATAAACCATTACCGACTATATTTCCTATCAAATGAGATGTGAAAGAATCACTTGTGCATAGGTATGCCTTACTATCTCTACATAGCGATACAATTCATTTTTCATTACCATATTTTATGGATGGGGATTATGATTGGATAAATATTTATATATGATATTTATAAAAAATTTATACATTATTAAACATAATATAATATCTGCATTCCTACCTTTCAAACCATTTCTAAATAGTAATGATGCTTGTGTATACGTCAGGACTACCTCCTCTATAAACTGATGTTATTCTTTTTTCATTTATATTTTACTTTAATGTTAATAATGGTAGATTTTTAGAATAATATGTTGTATATGATATAATAATGAGTCTATAAATTATAATTATTATTTAACTTTATTTTTTTCAATCTGTATAATAATGAATACAACATTCAAGTGTACGTACAACCCACCACCTTTATAAACGATGTAATTCATTATTTTACCTCTACCACAAATAGATTAAATTATATAAATATATAATTAATATATAAAATAATTTTATCAATATTGAAATTATGTAGATGATCTAAACCTAATCATGACATAAATATTGAATCTACAAAACCAAAACCTAGATAAAAAACATGTAATTACATGAAATTGTGATTTTTAAAAAAGAATTGCTAAGAAATAGGTAACAAAATATTATAAAAATGTCATAAATAGTATAATATATATGAGTAGGGTTCCATAATATATTTAAAATAAATATATATTATTATAAAATATTTTTCAACATGTAAAAGGGAAGTTAGACCTGAGGTAATGGTTTATTTCATAATCTCATCAATTTTCAGGATTGTTTATTCTCAAGTCTCTATTAGAGATTCCTTTTCTTCCACACCCATATTTTCTATAAAAAAAATTATGTAATTATTAAAATTCTCTAAAATTATTGTTTAAATTAATTTTTACCCACGATTGACTTCATATAAAATGGTTTAAAATGAATCTCCTTATCTATTTCCAAACAACGAAATTTTTGAGTTTTTTTTAAAAAAGTGTGAAATAATTGTTTTTAGGACTTATACAGTATGAATGGATTTTCCTACCTTAATTGATAATATTTTTTGAATCATTATTTACATGTTTACAAGGTTGTTTTTTAAGAAATTCTTTTCCACCATAATTACATTTTTCAAAAAAAATAATTAATTTTCAATGTGAGAAGGTTATCTACATTAAGAATGTCTTCAGTAACATATTTACAATATTTATATTCACCAATGAAAACAAATAGTATATTATTTATTTTCCATTGGGGATATTTTATGATGATACCATACTTATTATTTCTATATATTTTTTATAATCAATTTTACTAAGGATGAATTATTATGATATCATTCTCCATATTACTTTGGATGGTTTATGACTATGTTAATTGATGTGGTTGTTTTTTTACATTTCATATTCTAGTTTTAATAAGAATTTTTACATTGATTATGTTTCACCCTTTTCATATATGGAATTAATTTGACATAGTACATGATGGGTGGGGCCTATTATTGCCTCTCAATGAATCAATAGAAATCCTGAGACAAATTAGCTTGTGTATTGGTTAAGACCATACCAATTTATGAATTATGCCCTAGCATGAGACCTCACAAGTATGTTTATAATTTCCAAAAAAAAATCCCTCATTATTATATTAGTTATTGACTTCCATGTAATGATTATATTAGTTATGATATCCATGAATATGTTTTCAACTGAAGTGATTATAGAATTATTTGATTTCCAATTATTTCCTACCATAATATATATACCTTATTTAGATTACATTATATGAATACCCTTACTAAGAATCTAACCTCATTATTTTTCTACTTCTTTTTATCCCTATAATTCTATGAATTATATTATAATTGATATATATAGATAAGCTAGTAGAATAATTTTCTTCTCAAAGTAAATACTATATTATATTTTATGTATTTAATTTTAATGTAGGATTCTAGTATATATCTAGTTTTCCAAGAATTCTAAAATATTCAATCAGGTGGGTTGTGATTATTTGTGTCCAATTATAATGTAATAATGTAACCACAAACTCTAGGCTACCAGGGTCGGGGTCATTATAAGTTCCACTTTCCTGGTGAATGTGAAGAAAAATTTTAGAGGCATAAAAGATTTATATTTAGGGAACCATTACTCTAAATACCATGAAAAAGAGGAGGGGTTATTATATATAATTATGCATTGAAGAATTTATAGGGATGTGTATTCATGGATAATATAAATTTTAAAACTTATGTATCATACACATTAAATATCCATTAGAAATATTCACCAGTTTGATATTCATAACTATTGAAGTTAATATTTTCATTTCATATATGAAGAAATAATATCTAATGTTAAAAGAGTTATATATATTATTATAATAAAAGGTCATTGATTATATTCACACAGAAGGAGTTGAATGTACACAAAAGGAGTTAGTTGGATTTGATAAATAATTAGATTTCTCCACACACTATGTCCCTTGGATGGAAAACATGGTTGTTGATTCTCAATTCTAGAAGAATCATGTTACCTTTTACATGATAAGGATTTAAAGGGAGCCAATACTCATGTATTTTCAAAGTATATACCATTAAATCACAATATAAGGGGAAAATATTATTTTACCAATGTGATTTATCAACGATTCATCCATGAATGATCAAGGATCCCTAGAGGGAGGCCATATAGATATAAAATATAGTAAAGATTATTGGAATATTTAACCCTTAAATGGTTGAATTGTAATATTTATGATATGTATATATTCCCTTTCAATATTATAAATGAAGATTTCTCACGAAGAATATGCACATTTCTAATCATTCTCCATCCATTCTAGACAGTATGAAAATTGAGTTTTAATTATTATGAGAAATGGAGAAGAAGAGGAAGAGTTAGGGGAGTAAATGTTATTGAGGAATAAAGTGGTAATAACCAATGGTTCCCACATATATGATATTTACATTATTTATAGGTAAGGATCCTAAACATGAGTTAGTGTTTATATTCACTTTCGGGTTATCGTTATATACTAGAAGGAACATATCCCTAATACCATTTCACATAGTTTACAGAATTTAAAAATTTGAAGTAAGAATACTGTGAAATTTCATGATGGAGTAAGCGATGCTCTATTTTCTCAGATAGGGCTGACTGAATGAAAATTAACTTTTTTATTATCAAAACACTTTTATGGATAATGTGAGAGACCAAGAGTTCCATCAAAACAAGAACAAACAAACAAAACAGAGAATAACCTAGATCAAACTACAGGATCTGCCCCTCCCCAGCAACTGTGCCATGAAGAAACCTCCGCCAAAGCATGACCGTTTGGCAAGGAGTCCCGTGCAGGAATGCTAGGGCATAGAACCAATAGTGAAGCCATACCCTCTCAATTATCCAAATCCAAATTACATGCACTAGCGAAGGTTTTCTTCTCTGAACCTCATCTGAGGCAGATCTAAGTAGAGTTCTAGCATCGTAGCCCCACTATAAGATATCTCATCCAAACATAAAGCTTAAGAAGAATCAAAAGTAGACACAACACAAACCCACCTTCCCTAGACCAAAAAACAGAAACCATCCATTAAATAGGTTCATTAAAAATTAATTTGAGATTCCCAATATATGTTTCCCGAAACAATTTTCAGGATAAGGATGAAACCTGGATGCCTGATGACTCCATCATTAGCTTTTCAATCTCAGACGCCATCCGGTCCCAGGACTATATTTATTCTATAATGATAATCTTCCTTTTATTGAAGCCTCAGCCCATAATTAGGCCTTTCTTATCAATCCACGATAATTTCTCCTCATTCAGAGTCACATTTATAGGCCTCCCCATCATATTGGCCGCTTCCCCATCAGTTGCATTAAGCAGCAAGACCTATTCAATCACTTCATCTTCAGAACTTAGTAACAAGTCCAAGGCAGGAACACCCTGGTCCCCTAAATTCTGGTGGAAAATAAATTCAGTGTCTGTCTTCTTTTCATTAGCCTTTTTAGTAGAACGAGTCTCCAAAGGAGGAGGTAAGGAGGAGTAATCCATCCTTACCTTCCTCCTCCTTAAAATCCTGTTACTCTTCAGACTTAAGTCTTCATCTGCCGAGCACCCCTGCCGTCACTTACATGAATCTGCACCACCCAAACAAACCACCTCCGCATAAGAAATAGCAAGAGAAGCCTCTTAATCACCTTCCATCTTCTCCATAACAGCATTGATCCCCTTCCCTTGATCCTCCACTTGAGCAGCGTACTGTTGGAGTGACCCGGCCCCCTCCCGAACACTATCACTATTAGGACCAGCCTGGTCCTCCCTCAACCTGCTGACCACCTTAGACAAAGTAACAGAACTCGAACCTACTTCATTCAGACCTTCAAATCTATTTCTCACTTGTAAAGGGGACAGAGACTTCCAACTAGAACCTCATGTTCCCTCCTCTCTAACAGGAATGGCCGCCTCCTTAACATGTCCCTGCCTCACCTTGATAGAGACTCCATTGCCCGCATGGAGTGCCTCATAAATGGAAGTAGTGAATTCCACTGCCTCATCACAAGCCCAATTCTCCATACAAGAAGCGGCCTCCTCCACTTGGGGTAATTCAACACTCACCCTCAAACTCTCCACCTGAAACTGATCATTGTAGATGTGCTTGCCTCCAAGGTATTGCTTCATCCTGGAGAAGACTACATAAATCTTCGGATTTCCCAAATCCTCTGAGTCCCTTTTCTCTACCAAATCATCAGAACCCACAGCTGGTGATACAGCCACCGAGTCGCTGAGTAGAAGATTCTCCTCCACCGGACTCGATGTTTGCGGCTCCTCCAAACCAGACTGTGGAGAACAATCCTTGCCACCTCGACCATAACCTTCCATCTCCTTACCCTTATGACTCAACCGATACACCTCCACACGGACTTCCTCAGCCTTGCCACTGGCTCTTCCCGTCTTCCATCCATAAATGCGAACACCCTGATGACAGGCACCCGAAGAGTGACCCAACCGGTTGCAGGATGAGCAGAAATCCATCCCGTTCTCATACAACACTTGTTCCCTGCACATGTACTCCTCGCCGATAGTTACCCATACAAATGAAAAAGGGATCTTCGCCACATCCATCTCCACGCATATTCGCGGGTTGACAGGATGACATACAGAACTAGTTCGGCTATCAGCACACAGGAACCGTCCAACAATATTTCCAAGAATCCTAATAACAAGAGGACTTTGAAAAGGTAGTTGTAGGTTAGAGAAACTTACCCAAACCCCAGAAGAAGGAGGATCATGACCCATGTGGAATTACAAAGACCATCGAAATAGGAAGAAACAAAAGTCGTTGCAGCTGCGGGGAGCACTCGACCATGCAGTGATGAGGTCCTCCTCCAAAGCAAATCGGACCATAATGTGATGGTTATCAATCAAAACAATAGTCTCCCTATCCTACAAATTCCCGGAATTTAAGACGACCCTGTCAAAAGCATCCACCAGTGGTATCCTCTACTTAAATCGTGCAACTAGGGTTAGGTTTATGAGTGCGGATGTTTCTGAAAACTCCGCAATCGACAACTGGTGGTTGGGAAAACCATCGACCAAATCCGGAACTTTAGGGCCAATGAAAGCACTCAGAAATGAAGGAAGAAAATCGGGATTAGAAAAGGGGTGAAAGGGAGACCTTGATTTACTGAAGAGCGAAGAAGATCCCTCACCCACCAAGGGGTGAGGAATCGGCTTGAATTCCGTCGTCGCCTATGATGGCATCGGTGCCTTGGGTTCCTGCTGTGGGCGAGCCCTGACTAGTCCTTCTTCTAAGATAGGGACCTGATAGGGATTTGAGAAAAATGGATGATTCAGATTTATTATTGGATAATGTGATTTTTATAACATTATGGATTGATAACATTGATAATAGACCGATATTCCATATGAATTCAATTTTCATATTTTTTATAGGTCAAAAATATAATTCAGAATAAACTTTTTTGTCCCGGAATAGGACACCATCATGCATAATACCTTGTTTACATGATTTATTATTGATGAGTTTCAGAATCTATCATGGATTCCAATAGCATACCCAAAACCACTAGACTTTTCCATGTATGTATTACCATCTTAAATAGGATGAGGGATATCGAGCAAGACTACAAGAGGTTTGTTAGCCACCATGCATATACATTTGAGATAGAATCACTTGTAATGGTAACTAGTTTTGAGGTTTTCATTTTTGGGGGGTAAGCCCTTTGTGTAAGACTACATTAAGAGTCACCAAGATCACCAAAAATATATCAATGATATGAATTATTTGACCTTTATTGTTCATTTTAGTACTTACATTAATGATATAACAAGAAAAAACAACTCTCCATAGAGACTAAGATTTTTTAATTTCCCCTACTATAATTCAAGATAATGTTCCCAAATCTAATTCCATGAATATATAAAACACTAAATTTTTACATAAATTCTAGAAGTATAAATATTTAGAGGTATATTTTATTATTTCCATTTTTACATCTACATACCTAAGGGGAGTGGAATTTCAAATACATAAAATCAGTAAAATTAGATTTTTAGGGACATGAAAACAACATAGGATGATGGAACGTGAGTAATGTTTAATTGAGGAATGGATCATCTCCAAAAAGGATGATAATGTCAAGGCACCTAAAATAGGTTGATTAAAAATGTATTAGTTATTGTTTTCAACTAGTTAGATTCTATTATTGAGGTATTTCTATTCATCAATGAGTACGTTTTTTAAGAGATGGTGGATAGATATATCAAGACAAAAGATAAGGTCTAGAATAGTGCATCAAATGATGTTGAGAGGGAGATCGTCCTAGCTATCTTATAATAAATAAATGTATATTATTACCAAAATCCAATAGTAATTTTCCAAAATGAATTTAATGTTATCATTATGGCCATTCCACAGGTTGGATGATGAGGAACCCACCTTTCAAAAAACCGGTGAACTCCTATATTTTATCGTGATAAACTTGAACCAAATAGAGTGTCTCAAAATTTCATTTCAATATATTTTTTCATACAAACATCAAATACTATTAGATATGATATTATTATTTATTCCCCCCCCCCTCATTAATATTTTTTCTATCATAGAGTTGTTGTTCTAGTGATGATTCCCCACTTACTGTGAATCCTAAATGAAGAAGTTGAGAATACAATCAATATTGTTTAGGAAAATATTTAAATTCGTGAACACTTATAGAATATTAATTAGTATTGAAGTCAACACACTATTAAACAATGTAATACACCATCAAAATTAATGAAAATGAACTTATAATATGTAATACAATCCATTATTTTGTTTCCAATTCAATTACAGTAATTTATTCAAATGTTTCTAATAGTAAGAGGGGAACCAATATATTCCATATGGAATTAAATTTTTGTGATTCCATGTTTCTCTTCAATGAGCCTGGAATGCCTTCTAAAATAAGTTTTTAAAATGAATACATTGATTTTATAAGATTTTATATGTTTTATAATCCTATTTTTGTTAGTATTTTAGATTTTATTTATGTTTTAGATGAAATTTATTCATCAATTGAAAAGGAAGATCATTCCATCTACAAATAAGTGATATGATGCATCTTTGAACTCATACTGACGACTATAATGATTTATGTGGACATTGGGAATTAAAAAATTAATATTTCCATTGATAAAAAATTGAGATAATATAAATTTGCTCATTAAATATGATCTCTTTGATAAAGTCGCATAATATATTTGAAGAATCCAAATATCATTCCCACTATAGATACAATAAACAATTGTGAAGAAATTTAATAGAAAGTGTGGTCATATATCTAATAAGAAAATAAACACTTCAATAGGACCTTATTTACAAAGATCCATTACACCATATCATATGACTTCGCCATATCAAATTTAATCATTATATTAGAACCAATAATCTAGATATCTAGATCATGCACCATTTCCTAATCTAGGAAAACTACATCTTAGAGGTTCCATCCTTTGATGATGTTATGTCACACATTTGAAACATTACATCCCAACTTCTTTGAAATCCTTTTTTTGATATGTTTTTGTGAATTTTATATGATAATTTTTATAATATGATGGGCTAAAATAGATAAAAACCATTATAGTTTCCCACTATTGGGATAACGGAAAATACCCTAGAGGTAAAAACTCAATATAGAATCCCTAATTTATTGAATTATTGAATTTTTATAATAAAATAATGTTTCATCAGATCTGAAGAGGATAATTAAAATGGTCTTAAAGAACCATTAATTCCTAGGTAACTATTAGGGATGTGTTTATGAAAACCCCTTTAATATTATCCTCATTGGGTAACATTTAAATTTAGATGTTATCTTATCATTTAATAGTTCATGCTATGTTCCTAAAAAACAATTCATTTTGCTTTATCAATTTTGGATCCTCTCTAGTTCCAAAGATTTAACATGCAATTATGTTTGAAAAGAGTGAAACTATAAGGGGCTAGTGAAATTTTCGACACTAGAGTGAATACCATTATCATGAATCATGTTATTTTTGAAACAAAAATCTTCTCCCAAATACATCAAAGTAAATAAGTTGTATTTATATCTCCCTCCCATGACCATTTAGATATTTATCTCTCAATAAACACTTGTTCTTCATTTAATATACCCTCCACTGAGGCTTTCCGTTATTAATATTGAATAACATTTTTTCATCATATTGATATCTAAGATGACTATCAAGATTAATTATTTCCTTATTCATTCCCATGGTTGCTAAATTTAGGAGTAGGTTTTTTATTTTTCTATCGATTGTTGTCCCTCTTAAATGGTCAAGGATTATTTTATACGATCCCCCAAGGATTCCTTAGTATGTATGCCACTAAGGATGAGTGAGGCACCTCATTAAAAACATTATTTTATACCCATATACTAGTGTAAATGAAATGATTCTACTCATACATAATAAAATTGATTTTGAGTTGTATTGGTGGGTGGGAAAATAGAGAGAAAGAAAAGTTATTAACATTTGTAATAGATGAATTGGAGATGGAATTAATACTTTTAATGAATTTTTTCATCCTACTTAATGTTACCCTACTTCTACATTTGTGGTTAGGGAATGTGAACTTATTCAAACTGAAGACTGAATCAAGAAAGTTATTTTTTCCTAAAATGTAATTTAACTACCCCATAGACTTAATCAAGTAAATCCACCTCCCTTATTTTCATTTTATTCAATATTATGTGAAAATATTCCCCTAATATCCAAGATAACAATCCAGGATTTGAGGAGGATAAATTGTTCTAAAGTTATTAACTTATCATAGCATCACATTTTCAATATATAACAGATAAAAAAGAATAAATTTTTATACTTACTAAGACTAATGGTAATGTGATGAGAAGAGCTCAAAATATTACACTTGAATTTTTTTCATTAATGAATATCTATATATGAGAGTTTATCAAACTATCATGTATGATATTATCTATATGGATCATTAGAGTATATCCCTTAATGGTTTGTGCCCTTTTTAGAGGTTCCAATATATCTAGAAGATAAATTTTATTGATTCCAATTACATAGACAAGATATTTTATTTTTATAGGGACAAAATTAACATAGAAATTTATTTCATTAATGAGTTTATAAAGAAAACTAGAGGAATCCAAAACACATAAGTCACCTTTAGGTTTCAAAAAAGAGATAATATCTTTAGGGTTGAGCATATAGCTAGTGAACATTCTTCTATATTTTTAAGGAATAGATTTTAACTTCTATTTACCCATTTAATAAAGGGAAAATGTGGGTAGATCTTCATAATAGATTTGGAGAATAATAATCTAATTTGGAGGCTCAATAAAATCATACAAATAATTGGATTGTGTTACTTATATAAATCTATATGCTTTTAATTGAATAGATTCTAAAAACCATGGATTGTTAGAAGATTAATTTGTCCTGAAATCCAAGAAATAGGAAGTGAAATGAACTGGAGGATGGGACATCATACTAACATGGATATAAATATTATTATGTATGGGAGAAAGAGTATATATATTTACCCAGATGATAAATAGTTATAAGAACAATATAAGAATATGTCGAATTTTTAGTATTCTCATAGACCTGTCTCTTAGGAATATGAAATAAAAGAGAAGTATCTAACATATTCACATGAGGAAAAACCTCTAGATGATTGGATAATTCTAGATCTATGAAGACTAGGGACAAGGATTCAACTACATCATGCTATCCCTCATATAAACACAACCCTATCTATCAAATACAATAATTTCTTAGATAGTATTCCCTAAAACAATTTGAGTCAGATCAGGGTATAGAACCCAAAAAGGAGACTTGGAGTTGTGGTTTTGTACTGATATCTAGGAAGAGGGTTTACCACCTTGGTTATTTAAAATATGATATATGTGTTCTTATGATATGAATACATAAAAAATATGATATTTGTACTATAATATCATTTTTAAGAAGGAAATTGAATTCTCTAAACATAGTAGGATTCCATGAGGGACGGGAGAGGCCAGATCAATTTCAATGAAAAAAATGAAAATTATGGTTTGATAGATCCTTGGCGTGGAATATCACTACCTAGTAAATATAAAAGGGAACTCATAATGGATATGAGGACATCAATGTTATAGAAAAGTAAGTCAAATCCCTGAAGAAATATAAAAAGAACCACTAGAGATGATTTTTTAATTCAACTGAAATCAACACAAACATAAAGTCATAGGAATCCCATATGGTCATAGATTCATACTACTCTATTCCATTCCCTTATGAAATATTTCTTCTTGAAAAGAGGAATACATAGTTATTTCTATCTAAAAATCAGAAAATATTAATTTATGGAAAGACCTTGGGAATCGATGAAGTGGGAGAAAATTTCTTTGTAAGGATATATATATCCAATTATTATGAATAGATACCACTAGTGGTACTTTAGAGATTATAAATGTTATCCCACAGTAAGTTATAGTGATAGTCATCTTTCTATAGATTCTAGATCCTTCACCTCTATATAGATCATATGAATCTAGGGTAATGAGCATCGATGATGACGGGAAATACTAGCCAACACTACAGATTTAATGGATTGAATAGGATGTGGTGAAAAATATTGGAATGATAATCCTCTAGGGATATGAGCAGTTAGAGGGAGAAACATATCATAATTTGTAACAAGAGGTTTTTTCAGAAGGGGAAAGAATGAGGTAGGGTTAACTAACTAAAAACTAATAGAACCACTATATAATGAACAATTTCTACGAATTTCAGGTTCAGAGAAGACATGGAGGTCACTGGGGTGGTGCTATTGATAATCAAATAAAGATTTAAAAAGGAAGGAGAGATATAATAAGTGTTTTTATGATAAAAAACCTTTAAAATAATTCCATTTATCCTATATTAAAAGTAATATATAGATGTATTATGGATAATTTCTAGTGGGAAAACCTAAGGATGGAGATTATAGAGTATATATCCTAATTTATAGTTTCAAACAATGTTAAGTAAGAATATTTTAATTTTATAGGGATAGTGGAATAATTTCCTATACTTATATGGATATTTTATAACATCACCATGGATTTAACTATAAGTTTTTCTAATACCAGTAAATATGATAATTCTATTTTGGTTATAAATAATCAACATTTTAATTTAGTGTCTTTCATTACTATTTGAAAGAATTAGTCACTTGATCAAATTTCCATGATATACTTAATGGATGTGGTATGGTTGTTTTGAGTATCACTCTAAATTTTAACACACTATGATTATAGGATTTCCTCACTACTCTAGAGACCTATATAATATTAATTGTATAAAGAGATGATAATATTCATCCCTTATCATCCACACACTGATGATAAATCTGTATTTAAAATTTAAAAAACTATATGATATACAGAGATCATAATCAATGGATCTCTATTGAGTTTAAAATTAACACCATTCCTTGGTAGGGTACTCATATAATAATAGAATTCATTTTTGATGTATAGAAATGTAACATATTAGGACGACATTAAAGAGAATAAAATTATGTGACTGAATCTCATTCAAAATTTTAGAAAATATTTATAAAATTTAGTGGAATATTATAACATTAAAATTTTTACATAAGTGATATAATTATGCTATTTTGTGAGATATGAATTTGGAAGATGGTGATATGTTATTCTATTGAATATGAAAATTTAATCGGGTTTTGAGTTTCAAAATATTGGAAATTTAAGGCCTATATAATTTACCCATTTCAAAATTGATAATCATTTTATGATGGTATATTAATAAATTTAGCATATACCAAACCTCTCCCAAGTTCAAGATGTGTTCCTTGTTTCACATTTGAGAGAGTACTTATCCGACTCTTCACATGAAATGAAATAAAATATATTATAACTGGAAAATGATATCTCTTATGAGGAACTAACTGAATAAATATTTTATTATAGAGATAACATATTGTGAAACAACATCATTAACCTGGATAAGATTTTCTAGTCGAATAATATGTTTTAAAAAACTATATGGGAATCCAAATATGCAATTAGTTATAAGTAATGTCATTATTTCATCTAATTAATGAAATTTCAAGGTTAAAATTCTTTTAAGGAGTGCATAATTTAACATCCAAAATTTTCTTGTGTATTTTTTTGCTTAAATAAATATTATGTCCAATGGATTGTTATACTCATATCACCAAACTAAAATAATCCCTGAAATGTTTTATTAAGATAAAATATTACAATATATGGTATACATTATTACAATTTTAGGATGTAATATAAAACATCATTATGAAAACAATAAGAGGAATAAAAGGAAATGTAAATAAAATGAACTTGAAAATTAAATATTCGTCCTTTTGATTTACTTTGAAGATCATAAACTTCATTATAACTATAGAAAGAATAGGAAATAATAGTAAAATAAAAAAAATATTGAGAGACAAGAAAATTAATTGGATGAATATATTTATATCAGGAATAAAATATTACATAGAGGAGTGGAATATGATTATTAAATATATAGTCATTGGATTTTTGGTTGTTGGAGATACATGTATCCAACATTTATATTTATTATTTTATAGTTATAGGTAATTTATGTGTTACATGTAAATCATTCTATTTATATTGAATATTTTTTCAAAAGTATACACTATTTTATTAAGATTAATTTTAAATTAATAAAAAATTTTTTTAAATAAAATATATTTCTAATATTGATAGAATGATTAGTAAAATAAGAAAATTTGAATCTGTCATATCATAAATGAATTATAAAGTATAAAAATTTGGTGATTCATTATCAAAGAAATATATTTTCATTTAAAACATTATTTTTATAATATATGATATGTTTAAATTCAATGAATGTTTTTAGATATATAGATTATAAAATTTATAAGTATTTTTATATATATAATTTTAATTAAATAGAAATCTATATGTTTGTTATTAATTGATTAAAATTAATTATTAAATCCTTTTATATTTACAAATATTTATTTTAAAAAAAATTCTTATGTTTTTAATTAAAACATACATTTCTCATATCTGTAAAATTACATTGATTAATTGAAAACCCCTTTGGAAATAAAAACATAAAAATTAGCCTAAACTGAGGTTTTTATTTTTCTAAAAAATGTGATTTTTTTGGTGAATGGAAAAAAATATGACTTTTATAAATAAACATAGATTTTATGGCATCATCATGATATAAATATGACTTCTAAATTTATGAAACCATTTTATTTACATAATTCTATTTAATGGAGTAATATTATTACATTTAAATTAATAATTTACTTTTATTTATCAATATTATAATTTTTTAATCCTATGTTATATTATTTTATAATATGTAATAAAATTTGATTCTTTACATTTAATCAATTATTTCCATAAATCCATTCAGTTTTCATATAATTTTAATATTAAATATTTATTATTATATAAAAATAAAAAAATAAGTTTCTTTCGATTAAATATTATACATAATATTTTATCCAAATGATAAAATAATCATTACATTACTCAAAATACCCCACCCCCTAAACAAAACACTTCTTCCCCTTTCTTCTCACTTACATAATTTCTAATATTAAAAATTATTTTACAAATTATTTCTCTATAATTATATTAAAATTTCCATAATCCCATGGTGTGATCAAAATCCCCACCTTCAAATGATTTCATATCTATCCAAAGAAGGTGGCCTAATGATAAAGGGAATAGTTTCCAATATTATTTATAATATTGTTTTTGTGATTATCCATCTAAAAAAACAATTTAAACCTATAATTGATTTTCATAATAATAGCAATGATAGTGGATAAACCAATAGTGAGGGGTGGGGGATGGAGGGTGGGGAGGTGTATGAATTATTTATGGAATACTATTATACTAATTTAAAATTTTAGTTCTGTATCACCATGTCACTTATTGAGTGAATTGATCTATCTATTTTTTTATCTCTACTTTGGTTGGTGTACATGATTATACGATTAATAATAGAAATATAACAAGATCAAAAATATTTTCTTTTCACATTCACCACCCTTTATTGAAAACATCCTTGATGACACATGTTTATAAATACACTAGCACAACTTCATTCATATTATCAATGAAATAAAGTGAAAGGGTATGAAATTGAACTCTTTTATACTTGAACCGACCAGGTATAAAGGAAATAATGGATAGTTGTTCCATAAAATTTTCATAATTCATTAATCTTCCAAATGTTGTTGGTGTGGATCAGAAATGAAATTTTTTTTCCCATATGGAAAGTGTAGGTGATGTCCTTCCCCAACTTCATAAATGTACAAGGAAACCTATTTCCTTCCTCAATCATGAATCCTACCTCAATTTTTTTAGACCTGTATGATATATATTGTAGAAAAAATAAGTATTCTTCTTTTATTCAACATGATTTGTAGTAGATATGTTTTAAACCACTTCTCTTCTACTTGTTAAATTAAAATGATAAAATATATTTAAAAAATAACTAGTTATATTAATTTCATACTCTTAGACCAACAACAAGATCTACATTGAATGAATTTTATACAATATAAATAATATAATGTGAACAGTAGATTTGAGATCTAAAAATATTTTTTCATCAAAAAATATATAATATATAAGTGGGTTTTAGTATGGTATCTCATAGATTATTCTTGTATTTAAACATCCATAAATCATGGCATCAAATTTTCCCAAAATATATTACTTTTAAAAATAGAATATTTTATCTTCCTTTAAATTATTTTTTTCAAATAATTCTTTTAAAGTGTCAATTTTTCATTCCATATAATATTTAATATCTTGGTTTTTATTTTGTTTTTATTTTCCTCTGGAATCATCCATGTATATTTCATATTACCCATATGGATGTGAAAAATACGACATCATTGCATTACCTATGGTCAATAACTCCATATTCTAGACCATATAAAATCTTTAAGTTTTAGGGGATTCTAAAATGGTCACAAATATGATCCAGAATTTTTTCAATGTAATAATTTTATATAGGGAATATTCTCTCATAAAATAATCAACGCAATGATTTGGAGGTCACCTTTTTCTTATTTGTAAAATTTATATTTCAATTCTTTATATACCATTATCATTATGAAGCTCAAGGTAATCATTAATGTTGTTTACACAAAATCATTTTATTCAAATGAAATACCAATTTATTATTATAAAATTTATTTATATATAAAACATATTTATTAAAATTATATTTATACAAATCATTTCTATGTATATTATGTTTACATATATAATTTGTACACATACATTAGTTCCTTGAAAATATCTTTTCTTATGAATGAAGCAGTTTCTATATCTCTAAAACATATCATGATAATCATTATAATCATATAACATTTGATCTCATCTTCGATCACATTCTACACAGACCATAATGTTTTTAAAAAGATAC
This sequence comes from Viscum album, assembly GCA_963277665.1. Taxonomy (NCBI): domain Eukaryota; kingdom Viridiplantae; phylum Streptophyta; class Magnoliopsida; order Santalales; family Viscaceae; genus Viscum; species Viscum album. The sequence goes on along the minus strand of OY728119.1, from coordinate 2,107,949,475 downwards.
TAGTGAAGAGTTATATTTTTAGAGTTATGAAATCATGTATATTTGAGAAAAAATAACCTTAAAATCCATTTAACTTAATAGTCTTCATATAATTTAAATTAAATCCATATAACATATTATTAATCTTTTTCCAATAACTATAAAACATTTCATCCTATGTTATAAAAAAAATTCTTCCTATGATCCCGAATCTATTTTGGAATGATATTCTAGTGAATGTAATATCAATGTGCATGGAAAGATCATTATCCTGGTATTTCATAGAAATTTTCCTATAGTCAGGGGTTTTAAATCATGTTTCATGGTAATGTGTATAAAGATAGTGGATTAGTATATAAAATTAAATGACATGGATGATGACATAAAGGATGTCTCTTTATTTAAACCACACACAAAACTAAAATGATTCATTGTTACTATAATCACTTGTCCCACATCTAAATGGAACATGATATACAACTGCATAATAATCATCCATGTGTTAATATCAGATTCATAAAGACTTTTGGTTTCTAGTTCCCTCTCGTAGATGAATTTTATAACCCGTATATATTGATACTAAGAATGATTTTCACATACACACCTTTGTTAAACTAGGATTGTCTTGTATACCCTCTATTCCACTGTCATATGCTTCTTGTATTCAGGATTGGTTAGATTCCAATGGTTTCCTAGCTACTTGGATAGTTGAGCTAGGTAACAGTTGGTTTACATTATTTACATTATCTTTTTAAGTACATTTCAAAAATATCTATATAAAATAAACAATAACCACTTCCTCTATGTGTAATCATAGTTATAGATACATCATTTATATATATTTTTCTCTATCCTATTAAGATGGAGAATGAACATTTTGACAACATTCATTTTTTTTCTTTTAACCATCGTCAACATAATATATGAAATTTATATAAGCCATATACATTCATCAAATCAATAAAACATCTATAAGTTAATTGATATATTTCTTTTCGTATCATATAGGTCTAAATCTCAACCAATTTAGGGAGCTTTAAACAAATTTTAATCCCTTCCTAATCTGAATAATATTCATTGGAAATCCAATCTCCTTATCATTATGATTCAAAAATCCAAAATACATCCATGAAACTCAAAATAAATCTACTCACATCATGAATCATATTTTAATTCCTTTGATCCTAATTAAAAAAAATAAAAATGCAAGGTAGGTTCAACAATATAACATATCATTTTTTCAATAAAAATGCTCGAAAATTGTATGTCAATGTATTATTTATTTTTATAGTCTCGCATATTTTTTTGTGACGTCTCTTTTTCATTCCCCCCTATATTGAAAAAAAAAATACAAAATACAAAGAATATGATAATATAACATCAACCATAATAAATTCTTCATAATATATTATAAGAAATGTCTATATTATCAATACTCAAGGAATCATTAGGTTGATAATCCCTATGGTTGTATCCTGATATTGATTGAATTAGTAATCCCATGGTCATTTGGGGAACATATAGACCACATATACCATGTAGTTTCTATCTGTTTACTTGTTTGGGGTGTTTATTCAGATAGTAAGGCCTTTCTATCTTCCCATTAAAATGGGAGGGTTTATATTTTTTCTCCTTTACCAAATTTTAGGGGAATTTTTGAATAATAAAAATTATGAACTATCAATTATTTTTGGTATATAATATATGACGGATTTAATTTGAAAACAATTTTTCCCATTTATCCGTAATGAGTGATATGAACCCATAAAACGCATTTCCATTTCCATTACAATGTACATTCAATAATCTTTTCACTAATACAATAGTTACCAAATATTAAATATATTTTTCATTTGATTTCCAATCTAAACTATGGTACTCACATCAATTCATAGATTAGGGAATTCAAGGAACATAGGTTTGCGGTTATGAAATTTATGAATAGACCAATAATCTCATAAAAATTCATTATTTCAATGTAATTGATGAAAATAATTTACCCCCTTAATATCATATTTTATTACCGCTAACCTATGATAAGACATTATCAATACATAAATTTTTAAATTTTATTCAATTAAGAATTATCTAAAAATAATATTTTTATAAATTATTAAATATTGAATCTTTTCAAGATATAGTCTCCTATGAGGGTTGATTTCATTATTAACATCACTTAGGTAGAAATTTATTCCAGATTTTCATTAGAATACAATTTGATAAATAATATCAAGATTGTGCCCTTTTTTAATATTTAATGATTATTCCTGCTTAAATGTTTTCATTCATTCTATTATTAGGAGCCATAATATCCATTAATTCCCTGAATTAAAAGCATAGATACACTAAATAGAGATTAAAGATATGGTGTAACATCTTTTATTCATTAATATGAGAAACAAGGCTTAGAATTTATTCTCCTCCATTGAAATCCAACATTTTTTACATCAATAGTGGACGAACTCATCATTAATTCATTTCAAGGTATCTATGTTATCTTGGGAAGTATGGATACTCATTCTACTTATATGGAATAATATTTTTAACATGATTCATTATTTAAATTTTATAAAATAGAATAATATTCATATTTTTTAAATTCTTTTCCTAGGATGGCTTGATTAAAAGAAATGAATTATGTGTAGCATTATTAAAAATCCCACCAAATAGTCTTGAATCTTTGGGTTTTTTATGTTTTTAACCTATTAATAAATTCATTTTATTATTCTTTATATGGAATATTTTGGGTTCCTTTAGGCTTTTTTGGGATGACATTTTCTTTTTTATTACTCTTTATAGATCAATTTTCCAAATTACTAAGATTTATTTGGGAATGTGTACCACTAGATTAGTTATTCTACATGGAATCACATGAGAATTTTTTTATCAATTCAATATTTTTATTTTTATTTTTTGTTGATAATTGTTTTCTTTAATATTTCGTCTATTATTATTAAATTTTATATCCTTCTTACTAGTATCCGTAGTGGATCCCATTCATATAATATAATTAACTATTTCTTATTGGTGTAGTACTCTTCATTGGATTTCTTGGTATTCTATAATATTTAATATATTATGGTTTAACACCATAGGATGACTCACCTCTCCAATTCATTTACCTTTTTTAATGTTAATATTAGTTTAACTCATTTAGGTTATTCACAAAGAATACAGAGTTTCATTTATTTTATTCTATAGTCATTTTGTCACTAGAAACATTGGATACATGAATTTTTGAGTTTTACATGGTGGTTGGGATGTGTTCAGAGATGGTCTGGATCATTGATATATTTATGCATTCCTGATTCTTGATTAAATTTTCATATGGACAAAGTCCCTTTATTATTGTGTTTCCAGTTCTTAAACCAATTAGAATTTATGATATGTAATTAATTAATTGATATAGTATTTTAGGATGATTATTAAGGTACCAGGATAATTTATGAATGATAAATGAATTGATGAATTAATTCATGGGATGGGGTGTTCTTGGTTCTATAACTATTAAATAATTTATATCATGGTAATGGAAACCATGAGAAGCTGGAGTAAGATTCTCTAGGGAGGATATATTTGAAATATGGAAATTTTTAATTTGGGTTATTAAATCATGATATTAGTAATAATTTTGGTAAACCATATTAAATGATCGGATAATGAAACTAGATTAGTTATTGGATAATTAAATTAACAAATAGTAAAATAGGGTCTATACCTAAAATATTTCATAATATAGTAAATTCAGGTATAATTTACTTTCTTACATTCTCAATGACAGTTTTGGTTTAGAGTTTTTTATAATTAATAAATTAGTCGTACATATAAAATCACAAGAATACAAAGTGGGAAATAAAAAAACAATATTCAATTCTTCCATAATAAAAAAAAATTCAATAAAAAATGAAATATTTTCATGAAAAATATTCACAACATTCATCTTAGTATCTTCTTTTCTCTTAACAATCCATAAACTCGGTTGAAAACATTTTAAAATTTGGGATGAGAATTAAAAGATCATTAAGGGAGATAAAATTAAGGAAATAAACCATTAGTTCATGAATACATATAAACATATGTAATCATTTTCCCAAATATATAATTTTCACCCATAAAGTATCGTATACTTATTTAGTGAAAATAATAGTTTTCCATAAAACATAGAAGGGATAAATAAAACCATAATGGTAAATTAGGAATTTAATTACATAATATTGTATCCCTCAAGGATACCATATTGTTTTTAATTATCATAGATACCTTAAACTTTTACCCTTATGACTACCTTATGATGTAACCCTCATGGTTACGTTATAGTGTAACCATCACAGTTACACTTGGAATAACCATAACAGTCAACATCCCACATAAGGATGCCCAATGCATTAGTGGGAGATATATATTCCCCACTTAACCATAAATAATTCCCAATAACTACAACATAATCATAAAACATGAATAATTGCATCATAAAAAAATTCCTTTTGAATTTAGAAAAAATATAAATTTAAAAGAGGATTTGTAAATAAAAGTAATTTACCTTGTGTTTAACATACTTAAAACATGTTCAAACTACCTATAAAATAGTTTAAAGAGTGTTATAAATTTATTATAGAACTATATTCATATTTATAATACCTTATATTATATTTTATAACTTTTTTCCTCCAATTTATTGATAATATTTTTTTATTTTATTCTTTTGGGTGCGTTTATTTCACAGTTTCCTTGGCTAGTTCATTATTGATTTTTTGGAAGAATGGAAGAAAATATCCATAACTAGGAAGTACTGGTATTATTATATCTTCATAATTTTATATGATAACATATGTCATTTTTTTCTTGATATGAATACGTTCCATTATATAAAACATTAATTAAAATGATTTAATTTCTTTTTGTGGTTTTTACGACTATCACGAACTTATGTCATCTTATTTAATATTATATTAATATATTTGTTAAATAACATAGTATAACATTTAATATGTATAATAAAATCTTATTTAATCATAATAATATTTTTATGAACAGCCTTGAATGTGGTAAAATAAAATGAAAACACATCATCCATGAGGACAATAAATTGAGATATCATAGACAATATTTTCATTTGTTTAGAATAAGAGAAGTAAAGGAGAGGTTTGATAATGAATATTACATTAACACAATAAAATATTAGTATATGTAAGATAATTGAGTTATCATGTCACATGGATGAGGGTATGTGTGGAGATAATAAGAAAATAAATTAAATTTAAAAGAAAACAAAACAAGATTTTACATTTGGAACATATTCTATTTGAGAACCTCGTTAAGGAGCTTGGGTTTAGAGTTTTGGTGAGACTAATAGGCCTTGGATGTGGAGAAAAGGTTTTGAAAGGTGAACTGGGAACAAATTAAAACATTTACAATTATTTTTAGGTGTGATGAGAAGAGGTGGTGAGGGGTGGTATTTATAGTGGAGGAGAGGGGTGTTTTTTGATTATTTTATTTATTATTTTTTTATTCTAGATCTCATCTATGAATAGTTTGATCCATATCTCTAATTATATTAAAATAATGAAGTGTAGACCAATATTTTGGGCTTATATAATCCATACATCATCTATGACTAAATAATTAATGAATTTTTTAAATACCATAAATTATTGTGTTTCATTATTCCCAAAAATTCAACTAATCTTGAAAAATCACAAAAAATCACCCTAACTATTTTTCAATGTGTATAATTAAAAAATTAACTCCATTTTATGAATATAAATTTATAAGTATGATAAAATTAATTTTTAATTAAAATCATCATTTATTTAAAAAATACCTATTTTGAAATTATAGTTGATTTTATAACACTTTTAAAAATTTATTAATGTCTCATAAAATTATATTATAATATTAATTAAACAATATTAATTTATGAATCTATTTTATGAAGATAAATATTCTCTTAAATTATTATATTAATTATAAAATTTTAAATAAAAATTTGTGTTTCATAAAAAAACCAACACATAATTTATCATTTTCAAAACATTTGTTTACTATTTATATGATATAAATATGTAATATTTTCATTCATAAGATACCTAAACTTTATTTATATTTTTTCTGTGAGGTTACTATTCTATTTGTATATATTCCTTGACTTTTGTAAATACCACTTATTTCATTATACATTTATAATGAATTTTGATATTTAATTCCAGAATGAAAACATATTGTTTTATAAGTTAATGGGTTGTTACATCCCCCCCTATATAAATTTAATCCTTTTAATTTTTATTCACTTAATAAATAGGTGAGGATAACCTTACCCAATAGTATTTTAAAATTCCATTTCAATTCTTCAACCTTGTGGTTTCTCCACAAAACCGTTTTGCAAAAAATTCTCTCTATGATCAAGAATATAAATAGGATTTTCCTCATAAGAAAGGAACAATTCTAGATTAAATACTCTGGGATAAAAATATTTTATGAATCATGAACATAAATTCTAAAAAGTTAAACATGAAAAATATTATGTACCTAATAAAAACTCAGAGAAAAATAATCTCAGTATAAAAGTAGTCCAACTTTATCCATGATTTTAAAAAGTCTATTGAAGTATGGAAATATCTTTATATTCTCACCAAAATTCATATCACTTTTACAATGAGATATTTTAATGAAATCTTGATCACCAACCTAAAATGAAAAGTGTTTATCCTCATGTTATCTAAATTAAATTTCTATATACTCTGAGCAATCCCCTTGTGTTTCTGAATCATATCAACTTTCTCAGCCACCTAATCTACTAATTATAGTCCCATCAACTTACTTTCCCTGAATTCATCACAAAATTATGGACTTCGACATCCCTTTCCCTATAATTCCTCAAATTGTTCCATCTGTATACTATAATAAAAAGTTTTATTTTAAAAAACTCAACTAAATAATGATGTTGATCCCAAAATCCCTGGTAATCAATTGAGAAAGAATGTAACATGTTATCTGATGTCTGAATTGTTTACTCGCTCTATCTGTTATACTAAGGAAGAAAGGTTGTGGTAAAATTTCAATCAGTTCCCAGTGACTTATGAAGGCCATTCCAGTAGTAAGAAATTAACTTGAGATCATGGTCAGATACAATAGAGAGAGTAGCTCCATGTAAGTATATTATCATTTTATGGTAAAGTTGAGAAAGATGGTCTAGAGAAAGAGTGTCTCAAATAGGTATTTAATGTTTAGATTTAGTCAGCCAATCAAACATAACCCAAATCTTATTATTACCTCAAAACTTATTCGGTATTCCCACCAAAAAAATACGTAGATATAATTTCACATTTTCACTATGGTGCTAAAAAAGTATGAATCAACCCCTATGGCAGTTGTTTATCTACACTAACCTCTTAACCAATCAAAAATTTCATTATAAAATCAGTAATAACTATTTTCATTCCATCCCACATGTAATACTCTTGAAAGTCTGTATACATTTTAGTAAGGCTATGATTAATTTATAATGGTGAACTATGAGCTTCACTAAATAATTTTTTCTTCAGCTAGGAATCATAAGGAACACAAAATCTAATTTCAAATCACAATACATGATATTTATCAGTATAAAATTCAAGAAACATGCCTTCTTTAACCAATTCTACATTTTTCTGTAATCAAAGGTCTTCCTTATAAACAATATTACTTTTTTCTCAGAGAGATGAGTGAACTAACAACTAAAACAAAATAAATGAATTTACATCACCAAAAAATTCCAATCCCTAATTAATCAAATAATAAACCAAGGGATAATGTTTCAAATGTAACATGGTTAATGGTGAATGATGTTTCTAACATAAGTAATCCTCCACAATTTTTCATTCCCAGTATGTTAATTGATTGGCAAATGAAAATCCTTTAGAAATTCCATCCATCTTCTCTTCCACATGTTCAATTCCTTCTGGGTAAATATATACGTTAAATTTTTTAAAATAAATATATATTTCAAATTTGAATTGATTTAAATTATGCCTCCAAATTTGTAAATCCAAAACCACAACTACTAATTATAGATCATGTGTGGGATAATTTATCTCATGAGGTTTAATTTTTCCTGAAGCATAAGAAATTTCCTGATCATTATGCATCATAATGAAAAAAGACCCTTTAGTGATGAAAAAACATCACAGTATTCTATAGAAATAAATTTAACCCCATTTTGGGTCTACATAGTTTGCAGGCAATATAACTATGCAATGTTTTTAATAAAAAATCTGTAATAACCCGATATTCCAAGAAAACTATGTATCTCTGTTACATTTTTAGGACGTTTCCATTCATCAACCAATTTTATTTTGGTGGGGTCAACTTTTATTCCATCCATATTTACAATGTATCCATGAAAAGAAATAAATTGAACCAAAAATCACATTCTCTAAATTTCCCATATCAATTTTTTTCTTTAAGTGGACTCTAAAAAATCCTTAGATGATTTTATGATCCTCATTACATTCTTAATAAACCAAAATATCATCCATAAAAACAGCAATAAACTTATCTAAAAATTCAAATAATATTTTAATCATAAGATCCAAAATATAAAAGAGGAATTTCTCAATCCATCGGGAATAATAAGAAACTCATAATGACCATATCTAGTTTTTAACATTATTTTTGTATTGTAATCCTCCTTCAACGTCAACTAATGTTACTCAGATCTGAAGTAAATCTTGGTAGAATACAAAGATCCTTAGATATGATTAAATAATTCAATGATATTAATCATGGGATAATTATTCTTAATAGTAATCTTATTCAATGATCTATAATGATTGAAATGTATCATGGAAACATCATTATTTTTAATGAAAAAAAAGATAACCCCATGGTGAAGTTATAGGAGGAATGAATCCTTTATCAAAGAACTCATATAACTTATTTTTATATTAAATAAGTTCTAATTGATCGATTAGATATGGGGTTTTCTAAAATACCCTTGTTTTCAAAAATATTTGAAAGATAACATTGATTTCCATATTTTAAATTTTTTTCATCTACCTAATAAGTTATCAATGTTATTTGTTAATTCTTATCTAAAAACAAAATCTATTTATAAAAAAAAAATTTTGCTCCACAATCAATCTTAGCATGATAAAAAAAATCCAATACATACCCAAATCAACATAAAAATATATTGAGTAAAAAATTTCAAGTTTTTTAGTTAATTTCATTCCATATACAATAATAGAATGATTTTATAATTCCTTTTTTACATTAATATTTCTCCCTAGTGTTATAAAAATTATTTATAGTTTCATTTATTGAGGTGAAATTTCTAATTTACATCAAAATTTCTTAGAAATAAAAGATTTTTTAAACCCCATATCAATCAATATTTTAGAAAATCTAAGTAAACAAACCAGGTAACAGATACCACATCATTTTATGGACCAAAATTTCTTGATTTCACTTCACATTTTTTCTGATAAGCTAGATTTTTCCACCATTGAGATCTTTCTTTGCGAAGCTATATTCATAATGAACCATATCACCACATTTAAAATACATCATATTTTTTTAATCTCAATTAAAATTAAGATCAATTTCATTTAAATACCCTTTATATGTCCATACTTACCTCATCAAAAACACTTTCCAGATTTTTTAAAGCATTCCCATATTCAATTTTACCACACTTCCCACAAAATGGAAATTATATTTTCATAACTTTTTATTTCATTGATTGATTCTTACCCACTACCTTCCATATGGACCATTTATTGTTTATTTATTTTTTCAAAGTATAAATGATCATAAAAACTCCATTTCTACCCCCTCATCACAACATAATATTTTCAAATTACTTTTTAATTCACAGGATACCAATTCCCTTAGATATCCTAGCTTAAAAACTGAGTAAAAATGATTGATGTTACTATCATGATCCACAATAATTTTTGGAGTTTACCTTTCCAATCAAGTGTAGTTTCCTTCATAATTTCCACTAAATATCTTCCCACATATTTTAATTCCAAGAATTTATATTCTATAATATGTCAAACCACCTAATGAAAATATTTATCAAAGAAAAAATTATAAAATTAGTCCCATTCTAAGGCATCAAACTATTTTCCATCCCTGAAATTATTTACCATTTACCACCATTGGTTGACTTAACCTTCAAAATGATAAATATAAATAATATCCTTTTGATTATCTGAAAACCCAAGGAAAGTGAACATTGTTTTAAGATATTTAATATACCCTTATGAAACCCTTGTGTCAAAAAAATACAATAAAATTATGAGGGTGTTGTCTCATAAAACATTCCACCATTACCATGGTCCATTGAGGTAGATCTAGTTGTTATCTTGGATAGATGAAACCATCATTTATTGCCTATTTAAATTGATCCATTACTGTCATAAACTTCTCAGTTCCCATTCCCACCATTCTAGGTTATGGATTTAGAAATATATCATCCTTTCAATACCCTCCAAAATTATCTTCCATGTTTCTTTTGTGGAAAACCATTCTGAATAGACATATATTACATGAAGAAACATTGTAACCATTAAACACTATATAATTTCAGCTTAACCATAAGGTAGAAATAATTTAAGGTATTCTATTAACATTATCCTAAACCTGAAATATATCAAAACATGGTTGTGATACCAACTATAAGATTCTGACCTTTTACATTACAAAATATAGTAAATTATTTTAGAATTCACTTTCTTATATTACCAAATATATTTTCATTTTAGTTTTTAGAGAATTATGACATAATAAATAAATATAAACCCACAATAATACATATCATTCATTACTAAAATTGTATCCCTTTCTTCCATAATAAAAATATTTTTAATAAAATATGAAATGTTTTTTTGAAAAATATTCAAAACAATCAGCTTGGATTCTTATTTTCTCTTACCCATCCTTAAACCTTGTGAAAAAAATTTAAAACAAGGGATGAGAACAATAATATCATTAAGGGACATTAAAATAAGGAGGGAAACCATTATTTTAGGAATAATTATAAGAATATGAAATCATTTTCTCAAAAACATACTTCATACCCATAAAGTATCATATACTTATTTTGTGAAAGAAAGGTATTTCCATAAAACATAGTTAAAATAAATAAAAACATAAAGTTAACATGGGGAAGTACTTATGTAAGATTGTAACCCCCTTGGATAACATATAATTTGCAACTCTTATGACTACCTTATAATGTAAACCTCATTGCTACCGTATGATGTAACCCTCATGGATACCTTCTGGTGTAACCGTCAAAGTTAGACTTGAAATAACGATTATGGTCCACTTCTAACATAAACATACCCAAATAATTGGAATGAGATATATAGGTCCCACTCTTCATCATAAAAAATTCCAATGAACTATAACATAATCATAAAACAAGAATTGTTTCATCATAAAAATATCCATTCCAATTTTGTAAAAATATAAATTTAAAATATGATTTTTAAATAAAAGTCCCTTACCATGGGATTGAATTCCTTAAGACATGTTCAAAACTCATTTAAAATTATTTAATGATTTTTATTAATTTATTAATGAACTATATTAATATTTATAATACCTTGAATGAAAAAAACCGGAGTGGAATGAAATTGAATTAATATGGTTAAATAATTTTAAATGGTATGATATATCATTTTGTTTAATGATATGAGTAATATTAATTATATAAAACATTAATTAAAATGACTTTTTTTGTGGTTTTTACGACCATAAAAACACATATCATATTATTTAATATCATTTTATATATTTGTTATAGAATATTATAAAACTTTTAATATGTATACTAAAATATGATTTAACCAGAATAATGGTTTTATGCCCAGACTTTGAGGTGGTAAAATAAAATGAAAACACATCATCCATGATGTTGGTAAATCGACACATCACGGAAAATGTTTTCATTTTTTTTCATAAGTGGCGAAGATGAGAAGTTTGGTGATGGGTATTTCATTAAAAAAATAAAATGATAGTATATTTAAGATACTAGAGTTATCATTTAACTTGGATTAGGGGATTTTTTCATATAATAATAAAATAAATTAAATTAAACAAAATTTCAAATAAAACAAAAGAGGATGTTACATCTTCTACTTCATCTCTTTTAAAACCTCATTAAGAAAGTTGGTTTTGGAATTTTTGTGAGAAAATATGATCTTGGGGATGAGGATGAGTCTTTTGAATGTAATTGGGTAGAAATTAAACAATATAAAAGACTTTGTATGAGGGAGGAGATGAGGTGGGGAGGGGTGGTATTTATAGTGGATGAGAAGGGTGTTTTCTGATTATTTTATTTTTTTAGTTTATTTTTTTTGGTCATGAATATTAATAATTTTAATCTCGTCACTAAATATATTAATATAATTAAGGATATTTCAAGATTTTGTGAATACATCATCCATGCACCATCTATGACTCTGTAATTCACATATTGGTAAAATACCATAAATTACTGTGTGTCAATATTCACAAAAAAATCAACTATTTTTTAAAAATAAAAAAATTTACCTTTTTTTATGTTTAGAATTAAAAAAGGAACTCCATTTAATGAAATTAATTTATGAATATTATAAATTCAATTTTTTTAAAAAATATTCATCTATTCAAAAAATATCGATTTGAAAATTGTATTTAATTTTATGACACTTTAAAAAATTAACTAATGTCTCATAAAATCATCTAATAATCATAATACGACAAAATATTAATTTATGAATCTATTTTTTGAATATAATTTTTATTTTAAATCATTAAATTAATTATCAAAACTATAAATAAAAATTTATTTTTCCCAAAAATACAAACACCTAGTTTATCATTTCAAAACATTTATTCACTTATTTTATGATATAAATATATCATATTTACGTTCATAAGATTATTGAATTTTATTTATAATTTCATATGTCATGTTACTGTTCTATTTGTATTTATTCCTTATTATATCTAAATACCACCTATTTCATTTTACATTTATAACAAATTTTAACAATTTATTTCCCGAATGAAAACAAATTATTTTATATATACCTTGGTTGTTACAAGTAATCACTAACTGCTAAGGGGGTGATGATGATGATATACACGGGAATATAAAAAAATTAATGGTAATATTTTAATTTTCATCTTCTAAAATGATTAAGGAATGGATTCTATTTTTGTCTCATGAGTCAATTAATATGAACATGATTCTAGTTTTTTGGATTGAGACCCCGCCCATAAATGGAAGTCAGGGGTCCTATGTGGCAATCATAGTAGTGTATATTAAAGATAGGTAGCCAAACTTTGTTTTATTACTTATCATGTTACATTATATATTCATATTTCATACACTACCCCACCCAGGTAGTTAGGTCAGCCAACACCCAATTATTTTAGAGGGCATTTTCTCTAACATCTAGGATCGAAAAAAATAGATAGTTGACTTCACCTTCTCCCCAGCACTATCTCTCCCAGTGGATAGGTGTAGGTATATTATGGGAAATAATTTTTTGTGCTATAGAGATTGTTCCAACCTATGTATTGATGGACCTTAAATCTATAATACATTATTGTGTGGGTTGTAATAAATTGAGTTTAAAACATACTTATATTATATAGACCCATCCATAAACTTTGTATAATCTTGAGTTTTAATTAAATAATGAACTCTATTGCATTTTAGAATATTTTCAAGTTTAGTGTTTAATGTAATTATTTTATAACTCATACATAAATGAAAAATGTAATATAAATTTGACGCATTCAATTAGTTTCGATTTTCCAACCCTATAAAAAATATAAAATAAATCATAATATCTTTTCATGAAAAGTCATATGGATATTCAACATGACCTCTTAATTTCCATTAATAATCATTAAAAACTTGGAATATTTTTTAAAAAACATTATATGGGCATAAAAAGAATAGTAATGGACATAAAAATAAGAAATATGTCACTCTTGTGAAAAAAATGAAAACCCATGTAACGATTAGATTTTTCATCAATGTTATTTTACTATATGAAATATAACATTCACTCATGAAAATAAACAAAGCTTTATTTCTCAAATAAATCCTTTAAAACCAATTGAAAACAAATAAAAACCCTTTTTTCATCATAGAGAATCATATTCGTAAAACCCTTTCGTAAACATTTCAATTGGAATGACAATGTGGTACAATTCCTATATAATTATACATATAGTATAATAAATACCCAATGAATTGGAGATATTTAAATGGACTCGCCCTTTATATAATCTATATCGGCCTACCCAATTTTCAAGATCTATAATGGGGCTCAACCATTCAAATAGTCTATATCAATATCACCCATGAGCTATAATAGGGTTCAACCCATTATGCAATCTATATTGACCTCACCCATTTTTCATATATTGATAAAGTACTATATCATGAATAAAAAAATTATACAAGCACCATTTATCATAAAACCCTTTGAAAAAAACTTTTTAAAACATACACAAAACGCTTTCTTATATTGAAATACCATTATATTTTAAAAACCCATTTTTCATAAATAATATAACTAGAAAAATGGAATTAGGGTTTTTCTTTGAAGAAAACATGAAACATTTTAATATAATCTAGAAATAAAATAATGATTATGGTGATTTGAAAATTCATTGTTTCTATATATGTTAAAATATAACATTTTGTTTATATTTTTGTCAAAACATACAATATAAAACATGTAAAAAGATTATTTTTGAAAAATGATGAAATAGAGTTAAAAGAGAAATAAAATATAATTTATAAATATTTTATTTCTACATTAAAACATTCATAAAATAATTTTACATAGATATTTAATATAATGATTTCAAAGTAAAACATTAACAGATAAATTTATAAGAGAAAGTCCCTTACCACACTAACAAAATTTGATTCATAATCTCCATGAAGTAAAAACAATAATAAAATATTTTAAATATCATGATAATAAATTAAATCATGAAATAATAGGTCAGAGGTCCCATATACACACATCATATAAGAATACATTTGCAGAAAATTTAAATATTTCTCAATGAATGTAAATTGAGATGAAGTCCCTTACCTTGAGTCCAACTCATCATGTATTTTGTTTATCATAATAAATAATAAAATTATGTTAATGATTCAATTAATTAATAGTATTTTAAAATTTATTATTAGTTTTATTTTACTTATTACCATGTTATATATTACTACTTAATAAATTATGTTCCATTCATAGGTTTTGATGATAGTTAGATTATGTATCAAAAATGAATTCAGTAGGTTGACTATTGAAAAAAGGTCATTATTTAAACATATTCAGAATAATAATCATTAAATAATTATCATTATTATATATCATTTATATAGTTAAAACCAATCATTAATTATTCTTATGAGATATTAACTATGTTACAATCATGTAGACGGTAGGTCGTATGTATGCGTGACTGAAGTTTTCATTTTTAAACAGTCATTATGGAAAAAATAGAAATATTATTTTACCCTTACATAATGATACTTATATCATAATTAATATGTAATTTTTTTAAATATATATTAAGATCTCATCCATGTGATTTGGTGATGAGAAAATAAACACATTTCTTTATGGAGGTGGTAGTGCACACATTAGCACGAATGACGTTATCATTTCTAAGTGAATAGAAAGATAAATGTAAATGATATATATATATATATTTTTATAATTATTAATATTTAATTAATATCATAATTATTATATATATATCACATATATTAATTTAATTTATCCATAATACCTTCCATGAAAAAAGTTATGTAAAAAATATAACATCACTTTGCGAAGCGGTCGTCTTCCCTACACAATAATGATATTATCGTATCCTCAAACGAATGTAAAGTAAAATGGTTTATTTGATATAATAATTATAGAATTATATTTATCTTAAAATTATAATATATATATATATATATATATTAAATACCACATTATAAAAATCTATGAGAGTCGATGATGAAAAATGAATGACATCGGTTCGCATAGCGGTTATCCTCCGTACACAAGAATAATGATTTCATTTCCCATTTTAGAGAAGAGGAGATTGATTTAGATTATAATATTAATCTAATAAAATCTTATTATATGTGATATATAGGTTTTTTATATCATTATTACTTAATAATATTTGAAGTAGGTGGAAGAATAAATAAAATAAAAACCATCATTTAAGAAAGAACCTCTTTTTCAGATAACTTCCTTTTGATAGCACAAAACATCCTATTGGGATGTATTTATAATCATAAAAATGTGATATTGGTAATTGGGGTTTCATATGTAAGAAATTTGGGTAGGTATGTTCTAATCTAAGGTGCTTTGAAGGTGTAAATCATAGAAGAGATGGGGTCACCTTTTATAAGTATCGTGAGTGGAACACTTGGAATTTCTTAAAAGAAAATGGTGTACCCTCATTTTTCACATTTCAAAAGGATCCAAAATGAATCATTATCAATACTAAGACATTATAATGTATAAATATGTACATAAATATATTTTTTACATGTTTTTATGTCATTTTAACACTTATCCTTTATGATTAACCACTTGGTAAATATGTTTTTATCTTTACCCTGGTAAATAATTTTTATGATTTTCCTAGTTAATTATGAAAAAAATTCAGTATAACATCTTAGATAATATAAAAATATTATTACTAAAAATATGGAATCAATTTTTCCATATTAAATTCATAAGACAAGAATAATTCAATATAAAATTACACCTGTAGACACGATGATAAAAAAAATTATAAAGTTTATTTTTCAAAAATATGATCATATTATTTTAAATCTATGACTATTAGTAATACTTTTATGATTTTATGTTAATATTTATGTATTTATAATTGATAAATTTAATTAATATAATTTTTCACTATGTGTTGTTTTAATTAATTTAAATATTAAAACATTATTAACTTTAAAACAATTTTCAGAAAAACCAATTTTGTAACCAAAAAATATTTTTATACTAAAATCAAATATAAAGATGATTAATATATAAATAATCTTATTAAATATAATTGAAAATTAAATATTTTCCACTAAATCATATTCAAAACATAATTTTACTTTTAAAGAACGTAATTTATTGAAAATGAATGACATTTTACAAAATGTGGTATTTGTCACTACACTCTAAGAAATCAATATTTTCTTGAAAACTCCCAAAATGTAACCCTCAATTAATTTTTCTATTATAATTTAAAAAATTATACACAATTCTTTAAATTAAAATTTTATAATTTAGTAAATAATATTTTAAATAAAACCTTATAATAAAATATTTTAATTAAAACCTTTTCCTTTTTTATTTAAAAATACATAATATTTTTATAAATAATATATCTATAATATTCCTATTAGTATACATGAAAAAGATTTATTACATCATTACCTATGTTTTTAAATTATTTCCCATTTTTAAAATTTCAACCTCGTAATTTTATTCTCTTATTATAAAAGTTGGTATATCTTTCCCTTATAAATTTTTCAGAATCCCATTTTTATACTTCAAACATAAGGTTTTACTTAAATATTTCACTTTTTGAATCAATTTATTTGAAAATTCATGCTCTCTATGGTAAATAATATGAATAGTTTGTTACTAAAAAATGGCTTCTCTTCCAACTGAACTACTTCCGGGATGAAAACATGATTCCATTCTCACACAAACTTTCTTAAAATTTTATCATGAAAAATATTTAATTCCTAGGATAAACTCAATGGTAAAGTCAAATGACTGAAAAATGATTCAACTTTATCCAACATTTGATATTTTCCAATGGACCATGGTCTTAACATCCCCTTATTAACAAAATCTGTTATAATTATCCAGTGAGATACATTAAGTAAAAATGATCACCTAACTCAGTAGATGGATCATTCCACTGGAAATCCGCACAAATTTTATACGATATATTATCCCTCTTCATATATTTTTAAATAATCTACACCTTCCTATACATTTCTTCTACAAAGTATTTTCCAATAAAGCTTTCTTCCAATATGAATTTTAATATAGTTCCTCAAATGTCTTCATCTGTATACTAGAATAAAAACTATTTTTATAAGGAAACTCAACCAATGAAATATATTGATCCCTAATTCCCTTATAATACATTAAATAACAATTAAGTATGTATTTTATTTTATAAATCATATTCTCAAACTAAATATTTTTTTGAGGGTGAAAATCCATACTAAAATTTAATTTAGTACCCAATGACATCAAAAGTCATTTCTAAAAATTAGACATATATATGACCTTACGGTCAGAGGAAATAGAGAGAGGAAATTTGGGTATCCAAATGATCTCCTTGAGATATATTCTAAAAAGATAATCCAAACACATGTTATCTCACATGGGAATTAAAATCTTATATTTAGTAAATTGATCAAACCTTACAACATTTTTCACTTGAGAATTATTTATTAATCCCACCCTAAAATCCAATGATACATTTTCCCATTTCCACTCTGGCACTAGAAAACATTGATGTATTCCCTTCAGTAATTTTCATTCTTATTTATCCTGCTAACATGTAAAAATTTAAATGGTAAATTCAAGAATATAACATTTAATTCCATCACACTAGTAATAATTTTTATGGTCTCTATACATATTTGTGCTACTAAGATTAATCAATATTACAAAACATTGACCCTCAATCAGAAATTATACATGGAACACATAATCTATTCCCAATATGATAACACCCTTTTCATTGAAATTAACCTCAAGAATATTACCCTTTATAATGGATTCAACATTTTCCTATAAATAAAAATACTTCTCTAGAGATTTATTAATACTTTCTAAAAAAGTAAACTACACTGAAACCATAAAAAATTAGAGGATATCCTTATATCCAATATATCAAGTCCAAAAATTCATCATATCATTAACCAATGAGTTATGTTCAAAATATAACTTGTTTAATGTTTCGTTATTTATTTGACATAAGGAATCTTGGAAGATAATGAATGTTGAAATAATAATCCTTTATCAGTTACATCAATTTTCAACATATCATGTTCAATTATTTCTTAGTGAGTATATATTTTAATTTTATTGATTAGTATATATTTCAAACTTTACTGCAGATAAATTATAACTTCAAATTTTTAATGAAAAACAATATCCTCAAATTCTATATCAAGTATTGTGTAATCTAACTCATGAGTTTTCAACTTAAATAAAGTAAAATAAAGTACTAGATCATTATTTATTAGGATAAAACCATGTACCTTCAATTAAGAACTATAGTATATGAAAAATACCCCAATTGTGGATGGTAGGGATGAAACTAAATAATTCAATAATCTTCAAATTATTTCCAAAAAAATCATTATATTCTATGGTCTATATTAATTTAACTCCTTTTCTATTAAACATAGTTTGTGGTCAAGACAACTAAGAAATTTTTCCAATAAACCGTTAATATTATAACCCTCTAAACCACGAAAAATACAAATATCAATGAATTTTTGGGCCATGTATATTATTCAACATCTTTTGTTTTAGTAGGGTAAATAGTTATTCCATGTTTTTAAATTATATTACAAAGAAATGAAATTATTTTCAACCAAAATTCACACATACTAAATTATCCATACAATTTATTTTCTTTCATGGTTTTAAAAAAATAGTTTATTTTCTTTAATGTACCTCATTACTTTTAGAATATACAAAAATAAAATCAGTAATCACAACCATAAACTTATCCCAGAACTGAAGAAAAAATATATTCATAATTTCCATAAAAATAGTAGGTACATTAGACAACCAAAATGGAATAACCCTAAAATAATTATGTCCATATTTAGTCTAAAATGTAGTCATTGGTATATATGCATCCTTCACCTTCTGCTAATTGTACGCCGACCATGGTTGAATCTTAAAAAAATATTGTGTTCAATAGAGTTTATTAAATAAATAATTGATATGATTCCAAAGATACTTAATCACAACAGTGGATTTATTCAAGGATCTATAATTAATTCTAAGTCTCAATGATCCATCTTTATTGATAACAAATAATACTTTCACCCCATTTTAAAGGGAAAGAATGAATAAAATCATTATCTTGAATCTTCTATAATTTAGTCTTCAATTATAACAATTCTATTTGATCTATTTGGTAGGTTGTATTATAAATAGTCTTATTATTAGGGTCTGCGCCAATAGTAAACTCAACCTCCCAAATATGAATAACACTCACTAAATAATCAGTAATAAAATCTATGTATTCATTCACTTTCAAAAAATCACTAATTTGAAATTTTTCCTTATTTTTAACAACATTAGAAAGTTAACTACCATTCCCATATTTAATCAATTTTTCAGTTTCTTGGTAGGTTATAGAAGGTATGAAATCATTGAATAAATTAGTATTATATTTATAGTTTATAATAAAGTGATAAAAAAATCCAATCGATACTAAGAATGACATCACAATCTACCAAGGAATTTCCAACAAGATTTTTCTGAAAGACCATCCCACAAATTAAAATATAAAGGTCCTAATAAACCTTTGTTTATTTTATTGTTACAACTATAGATTTCACTAAATGTTATGTATTCTATTCTAATAGTGATATTCCCATTTTACATGAAAATTTCTCAGAAATTAATAAATGTGAAGATACATAGTCAAACAAGGTATTAGAATAATATGAATATACAATTAACAAACATGTAACCACTTTACGGGATGTACGAACATCAATTATGGTAGTAGAGAATGCTTATTACACACCTTTTTTTGTTTCTGATTATGCTAATTTTTACCCTGATTATGTAACTTCTGACACCTGATATAATAATATGATAACTCAATGAAAATAAAACATTACACCATTGATTTGATATATATCACATAATTGGGGATTTTTTTAGGTCTCTTTTCTTTGCAGTCATGATTCTTTTGACCAAAATACCACACAGGTAACGTAACAACCAAGGTAATGATAAGATAAATCATTAATATATTAATTAGTTTTATATAAATATGTAGTCCTTTTTTGATAATATTTTATTTAAAATATTAATTTTAAAATCAGAAATTTTTTATTTTAAGAAATTAAATATATTTTTTAATTCATCGTTTCAAAATATTCTTTTAATTTTTTTTATAATTTTAAATAAATATCGATTTTTCAATAAATAATGAATAAATAAAAGTTTTATTGAAAATTTTATTTGATATTCCAGGTAAAAAAAAAATTATATTTTTTAAATTTTAATTATTTCAATTTGATTTATAATAATCCAATTTCGGATATTGAAATAAATTTTATACATAAATGAAAATATTTTTTATTTATAAATGTCTTTTTTCTAAAAAATCATTTTTCATAGATTTTTACTAGTTTAATTTTAAATTAAATTCTAAAAACAATTTATTTTAAATTTGGAAAAATGGATTCCAAATTTTTAATCAATGGGTTCAAATTTAATAAATTGGTCACTTTTAATTTTGTACAATATGTTTAATAATCTTTATATTTTATTTTACCACAGTTATTTATAAATTAATCAATTAAGGTTAAAAATAATATGATATGGTTTTAATAATGACAATAAAAAATGAACAAAAAGAATTGGATGTGTATTTTCTACCATATTCATATATGGATTGAATTTATTACCATTTTGAGCCACTTGGTTGATATTAAGACCTTTATAGTTTGTTATTTAATTAAAATTCAAACATTTCACGCTATTTTTTTTAAAAAAGTATACCACTTTTTGAATGTGGATATCTGGATTCTATGTTCACCATAAATATTATTTTGAAAAATTAAATATTAAATTTAATTCGTGTAATTTATTTTTAATTTTTAGGGGAAAAATAATTTTCTTAAATTCTTTCACAATACCGATGAACTAATTACATAATTAATAGAGAATTAAAATAAATGATATTGAAAACATTAAAATAAAATTAATTTTGTTACAATTAATGAGATCCAAAAATTTTATAGATTACGTTTACATGTTTAGAATAAAAAATTAGTTAGAATCTTAATTTTTTTCCTTTATGTTTTTACAATAAAAATAATGAATATTATCAAATTTGATAATAATGATATTTTATGGGATTGATATTTCATTAAATATTTTAAAAATCATAAAACTGTTAATTAATCCTAAATGTGATAACATATGATCTGAAAATTCATCCCCTATTCATTTATAGTCTATTTGGATGTTTTT
This sequence comes from Viscum album, assembly GCA_963277665.1. Taxonomy (NCBI): domain Eukaryota; kingdom Viridiplantae; phylum Streptophyta; class Magnoliopsida; order Santalales; family Viscaceae; genus Viscum; species Viscum album. The sequence goes on along the minus strand of OY728119.1, from coordinate 2,107,927,222 downwards.
GGATCAAGAATTGTCTTATTATAATTTAATATTTTGATAAATTCAAAGAGTTTTCCTCTACTATATTAAAAAGGGTACATATTTTCCTCAAAAATATAATCTTAAAAACTCATTTTTTTCAGATATTAACTACCTAAATAGATTCCTATAATCCATCCCCACATTCATTGGGTATTTATTTAGGAAAAATAACATCCTTAGTAGTATTAAGGTGTTAAGGAAAGGTGGATTTCCAAAGAAGAGGTATAGGTTTTGTCTACATGTGTAGTTTGGTTTCTTCTTCCTACACATGAACAGCCTTATTTAAACATTATGAAATTATAAATATATAATAATCTATTTAATTATATGTTATTAGGTTAATATCCTCAAAAAATCCATCTCATTTTCCAACAAATGGGATAATAAACCATCATTCTTGTGTACATCAGACTACCTACTCGCAAAATAATATAATTGTTTTCCATTATCACCACATATGGATTGATATAATGATAAAATTAATTTTTATATTTTATATTAATTTCATATTATATAATTATTTTATATCATTTATGTTCTTACATTTTCATTTATAGAAAAATGACGACGTCATTCGTGTGTAGGACTACCACCTCAACGAAGTGGTGTGATTCATTTTTAATCACAACATTACATGGACAATATATATAAGTTTATTTAAAAAATTAATATTATATATATGAAAATTTTATATTTATGTAAATATATGATAATAATTACTTTCTTTCTGTAATGAACATTGAAAAATAGAAATGTTACTCATGCATACGTACAACCTACCATCTCAATAATTGAAAGGTAACTCATTTTTCATATCTGTATTTAATGTATGGATATGAAATTATAATTTCTGTATAAAATTGATAATTTTTCATTAATAATATTATGGATATCTTTAAATAATGATCTCTTTAACCATAGTCCACATACCTAAGTCATTTTGGACATATGAACTGAATATCATCAAAACGTACAATGTAAATATAAATAATTATATAATAATTATTAAATTGTAATAAGTAATATAAGAGGAATTATAAACATGAATTTTTCTTCAATAATTTAAAAAATTAACATTTTTTTATTACTTATGAAGATAAATGACATACAAGACAAATCAGACTCGATGTAAGGAAATTCATAACTCAATTTTATTTCATTGAGTTATACTTCTACTTCATTAATTATATCATGCTAAGATTATATGTGAAAATAATTTTTATTGTCTTATTTTGTATATACACTTTTTTATGTATATTTATATATCATTCACAAAATCTTTTATTTTTATTAATGCTCACATTAATCAAATGAAAATTATAAGAGACTTTATTTTAAAAATCATCTTTCAATGGTTCTTTGTACAAAAGCAAAAAAGCAATGTTTTTTAATTTATATGGAATAATTTGATTTTACCATATTCATTAATCCTTAATATTTTGAATATTTCATTAAAAAATTACATAGTTATTTTCAAATAAAATGGTTTCATTTCTATATGCACGATATTCTTCAATTTTAATTTATTTTTCTCAAGGTATGTTTGTATAATGAAATAATTCATGTTTTATGATTTTTTTGTTTATTGGAATCGTTTATGATAATGGGTGGATACTTTATAAACCAAAAAACAATGGGTCTATAATATCCCTCCAAGGCATTGGCTAGGTTTGAAGATGCTTTTGATGGTAATTACAAAGGTAAATGTGATTGTCACTCCAAGTATAACCATGAGGTTTATGTAAAGTATACATATAAGGGTTATTTTATGGTATTTTTGAGTTCTAGATCATAAGTTTGTCTAATAAATAACTATTTCCCAAGTTTCCTATATGATTAATTTATTCTTTTTGTGTTTTATAGAAATATAATTTTTTCATATGGTATGTTATTTGGATAATGTTCAATGGAAAGTATAAGTTAATTTTAAAGGATTAAAATTATAAATGATTTTTTGTGAGTTTTTTATATTTTCAATGATATCATTATGTGTTTATTTTTGTCCATTAATATTTTATATGAAATTTTTGGAATATTTTGGTAATAAAATATTATTTATTGATTAATAAAATGTTTACTTTGATCCCAAAGTTAATTTTTAAAAAGGTAATTTTTTTAACAATCATGGACTAGCAATTTCTTTATTTTTCTTATTTTAATGTCCATTAATGGAATTTTTCTCATCCCAAGTTTTAAAAAATATTCACAGGGTTTAAGGATGTTTAAGGGAAAGGAAGTTATCAAGATGAATGCTTGGAATATTTATCATGAAAATAAACCATGTATTATTTTTAAAATGTTTTGTTCATTGGAAATAATGGATACTGGGTGTAATTATCCAATTTTAATGTATTTTTTTATTCTAATCCTATAAAACTCGAAAATTAAAAAATTATTGTAATTATAATGTAAATTATAGTTCCAAAACACAAAAATATGTAATTCCTAATTCTGTGTCCTTAGAGTTTGTATTAGAGGATAATAGAGAAAACTTTAATGGTTAGGATAATTTTAATAGAATTCCCTTAAAACGGTTTTAATTAATTTTTATATTGATATAGCATTTCAATATTACAATGTTACTTCATCTAATCATTTTCAATTCAGAATATTTTTCCATAGAGGAAACAGATAAGGTGTGTCATTAAGGATTTGATATGAAGCATCCTTCTAAATTAGTATCCTAAGATGGTTGAAATCCGAATAACACAGTTTTTCAAAATAATGTCATAATAGAAAAAATCCCTAAAAATTGGAGGTACCCATGATAGAGAGGATCAAAATATACCATATATTAAAGTGATAATAGTGTAACATTTTATGAGGCAGCAATATCCGGCATTTAGTGTATCTTATAACATGGTTGTAGGTGAGGGGTGGATTTAATCCCTAGAAAATATTTTTGATATCATGAGGTGTTTAGATCATCAAAAGGTTAGTCTTGAAATTTATCATTTTATTCGTGATGTTGAAAAATTGTGGTCAATGGAAATAATATCAGGAAAATATAAGAGATTTATTCAATTGAATTTATAGAATCAATGAATATTTTCCTATGGTGGTTTGACTCTGGAGAGAAAAGAAATTTCTCAAATTGAAACAAATAGAGGATGATTAAGTGTCTATTTATAAAGAAAAATTCACTCGATTAGAAATGTACACTCCAAATTATATCTGCTATCTTGATTATCAAATACATCATTTTTAATCAGGATTTTAGCCAATATATCAAAGGAAATTAACTTCCCATGAATTCAATATTTATGTAAAAATTGTTCGATTTTCTGAGATGATAGAATTTTTTTTTTCTGATGATCATTTAATTTATGAAGACAAGTAGAATAAAAGGTATAGATGGATAGAAATGTGTAAGAAAAAATTTAGTAAATACGAAGGTAAGATAATACAATATCTAGTTAAGTGAAAAGTGAAGTAAAAAAGAACCGTAGGGAATGCCTTATCAAATATGGTGAGTGCTCCGTATATTTTAATTCTAGATATATAGACCATTATTGGAATAAAAAAGATAATTGTATTGGTATGTTTAATTCTAATAAGAATACAACAAGTTTTTTAAGTAATGTGATATGGGTAATTATGAAAATTCTTTCCCAATGATAGACCCAAATGATTGGAAGAATCCAGACTATAAGCAGAATGGACTAGTGAAATTCAATGAAAATACTTTAGTAGATGTTATCCCATCAAACAATGTGGCATTAGGTACATTCTTTATTTATTTAGATTATGAAAATTTATTTTTTTGATTTGGGGACAATACATTATTTCATATCTTAGAATGTTTCCAATAAAATAGGAAATTCAACCTCAGTAAATAGAATCTGAACATATGGTATAAACACCAAGGGATATTTTAAGAAAAAAAATGAAATTTTAAGAATATTCCTGTCATTTTTTGTGGAAGGAATTTACTTTCAAACATTGTTGTCTTTCCCCCTAGAAGATTTTTATGTCATTATTTATATGTATTAGCTTTCAGTTTACCATTCAAAGATAGATTATTTAGATTATTAGTTTTTTCATAAAAAGTATTATTTTTTATAAAATAATGAACCCTTACCATTGATTACATATTAGGGAGATAATAAAGTATTAAAATTATTAAATGAAATTTATCTTTTACATAATGTTAGAAATAAGGGAAATGTTCAAATTAATGATGTTTTAATATTGAATAAAAACATGTATTTTTTTCTCTATGCTTTTTGTAGCATCATTCATGATCGAGAGGTTTTTTTACATTGGACTTAGTTATTGATGCTAATCCTGATTCAAAACCCACTTATTGAATGGGTTTTGTAGAAAAATTTTAACACAAAAATTTATTATAGGAATTTCAAGATAATGGTTTTATTTATCTAAGTACATCACCTTGGGGCCTCTTATATTTTATATTAACAATAAATATCGCTTAATGATCCTTTTCATTGATTATAAAGAATTGTATGACATCACTTTTAAGAAAAAGTGTCATTTTCCTCATATCGATGATTTTATTAATCAGATCCAAGAAGCATTATACATTTCAATGAATTATCTATGGTCGGGGAACCATCAGCTAAAGGGGAAGGAGGACAAAATTATGAAGAAATAATTTTGAGTTGCATATAAGCATCCTGAGTGTGCAGTTAAGCCCTTTGGATTGAATAATTCCCCCATTATATTTATGGATCATATGAATAAAGTCTTTCAGGAATATTTGGCTATGTTTTTTCTTGTTTTTATTGATGATATTATTGGTTATTCAAAAATTTATGAGTATTATGAAAAATATTTAAGTATTTTTCAAAAAACCCTTAACAAAAATAATTTATATGTGAAATTTAGAAAATGTTATTTTTCATTAAAACATATTTCATTACTTCAGAACATTGTAAATGAACATAAAATAACATTTGATCACAACCAAAAAAGTTATTGAAGAATGACTAAGAGAAAAACAAGTTAACGATATTTGTAGTTTTATTTTGTGGGTGGGTTACAAATGAAAATATTTTGAAAACATTTTTATGTTGTCTATCCCACTAACTAAGTCATCATGAAATGTGGTTTAATTTATTTGTATATAAGAATGTGATTATTTTTCTGGGAATTAAAATGATGATTAGTGAATACTCTTCTTTTTTATTTACCTCCAAGAAATGAGATTTTGTCATCTATAGTGAGGCTTACATGATGGGGAATGTTTGCATTATATGGATTAATGCTCTGGTAATTACTTATTCTACAAAGAAACTGTAACCTCATGAGTTAAATTATCCATCAAATGATTTATAATTAACTATTGTGGATTTTTTCTTCAAAAAATTTGTGGCATAATTTATATGTAGAAAAGTTTGTTAAATATAATTATTATAAAAGTTTTATGTTTATAACCACAGAAAGGGAATTAAACATGAGACACAGAATATGGATGAAAATATTAAAGGATTATGATTTCAGGATCAATTATCATCATGGAAAAGAACAAAACTGTCAGATTCCATGAGTTAGAACATCATTCATTACTAACCCAGTAATTTTTGGAACATGACCATTTGATTAATTATTTTTAAAATTTTGAAATGAATTTGTGGGAGAATAAAATTCCTCTATTTTTTCAGGTGTCAGTGCAAGCATATCTGTCTGAAAAAAGTAATAAATCCTAAATGAAGGAGACTGAGTTATAGAAAAATATAGAATTGGTTAAGAAGGATATGTTTCCTGAAATTAATGTTGATAAATAATATATTTTTTGATTTTTAAAGAGATAATGTGTGACTTTTGATTCCCAGTTGATGTGTGAATTTTTATGTGTGTTTTATAATTCAACATTTTCCATTCATCCTGGTAGTACTATTTTGTACGGAGACGTTTTGGACCATTGCTGTTGGGATGAAATGAAAAGATATATTACTACAATCACCATGAAATGTTATACTATTTAATAATTTAATGTAGAATGATAATTAACAAATGGGATGCTTCATTCTTTTATAATTCTAGAGTGGAAATAAGAAAATACATCAATTAATTTCATGTTGAGATTACCAAGGTCTTTTCGAGGTAATGGTGAAATTTGGGTTATTGTTGATCGATTAACTAAATCATCATATTTCCTTCCTATATAAGATAGTATGTATTTATATCGACTTTCTAGAATGTACCTCATTGATATAGTCAGGTTATATAGAGTTCCTGTCTCCATTGTATTAGACCATGATCCCATTTCACATCTAATTTTTGGAATGGCCTTCATAATTCATTGGGTTCTGAGATAAATTTCATTAAAAAATTTCATCATCAATTATAAGGATATCTAGAATGAAAAATTTAGAATATGGAAGACATGCTATGTGCTTGTTCAATGTATTATCAGGAATGTTGGGATCAACATATTTTTTTAGTTGATTTTTCATGTAATAAAAGTTTACATTCTAGTATATTGATGAATCCTTTTGAACTATTATATCCTGCATGGCTTGAAGGACTTATTTTTTAATTTTTTATTGATAACCCTTATTTAAATGGATTAGGGAGAACCCTTACAAGTCCAGTATTCTTATAGATTTCAATACCCATAGGTCTTAGGAAATATTTAGACTATACTTCGACCTACCCCTCCCCAACTTCTTCTTCATGATATCATCTCTCCACCTTCGCATGGCTTGTTTGGATAGGCCTCCCATCCAAGCACATGTTGGTCCCGATAGAAATGTCATACCCTCCGTTTAAAAAAAAAAATATGATTAGCTTCTACTCATGTGAATGCTCATACTCTGAATCCTCATCTAGAGTATACTCTTTGCAGAGTCTGTCTGGTCATTTAAGCGCAATTTTAGGTGGCTTGAAAGCCTTACTGTGTTTCGAATTCCTTGAGTTGTACAGAAGTCCTTGAGGTGTCCTAACTAACTTTAGGTGGCCCAAAGACCTTGAGGTAGTCCAAAATCTTTACTGGCCGGAAGGCCTTGGGTGGCTTTATGGCCTTAAAAGACCTGAGGCCCAAAAAGGTGGCTTAAAATCCCAAACGGATAAATAGATCTGACTATTACAGTATTGAATAGTGTCTATTATAGTACATGATATAGTGTCTACTCCAGTATAGCTAAATCACTACTATAGTCATAGAAATTATGTATCCACCCGGTTTTGAGCCCGGGTCGCTTGAATGCACTTTCTGAGTCCTCACCAACTGGGCTGAGGCTCTTGGGCTTATATGAAAAGAAGTGTCGAACTGCAGACTTTTGTGAGGAATTATGTGATTGGATGTTAATGGGAACTGAACTAGTAGTGGAAGTGTATAGGAAGTTTAATGTGATTAAACAGCATATGAGAACATCTTAGAGAAGGTAGATAGGTTATATAGATAACATGGAGAAATTCATTTCATTGGAGTTGGGTGATTATATGTTCCTTTAAATATCTCAATAGAAAATGACTATTCATATTCGTAATAAGTGAAATATATGTCCATATTTCATTACACTATTTGAAATCATGGATAATATAGGATCAATTTCCCACTAAGGGGCCTTGCCTCCAAGTTTATCATTGGCACCCAATGTATTTCGTGTTTCGATGTTATGTATTTATCTTCTAGATTCATCCAATGTTTTGATCCCTAAAGTGGTTCGTATTGAATGGAACCTTTATTATGAGGAGTATCATGTTCATATTCTAGACTATAGAGATCATGTATTGAGGAACAAGGAAATTCACCAGGTTACGGTTCTGTGGAGAAACCACATAGTTGATGAGACAATGTAGGGATCAAACAATTCTGTGAGGGAAATATATTCCCTCTTTTTTAATAAATGAATCAAATTTCTGGGATGCATTTTTGAAAATGTGAAGTGGGTGGAGAATTTAGTAACCAAGGTAATGATAATGTAAATAATTTTAATATTTATGACTATTCTTGAAATATGTAGCTATATTCCATAATGATTTTATTTAAATGTTTCATTTTAAAATAAGATAATTTTTATATGAAAAAATATTCAATTTTTGAATTCAAAATCACAAAATATCCTTAGAATGAGATTTTGAGAATTTCTTGTAATTAATTATTTTTAAATGAATAGTGAATAAATAATGGTTTTTATTGAAAATTGTATTATTATTCATGGTAAAATAATTATTTGTATTATTATTAAATTATTATTATTTTAACTTCATTTGTAATAATAATTTTATGTATTTTTGAGTGGATTTTATTCTTTATTAAAAATATTTTATATTTAAAACATGAATTTTTTCTCATAATACTATTTTTTGTTCCATTTTTTATGTTTAATTTCAAACAATATTTTGAAACATATTTTTTTTAATTTAAAAAAATGCGTTCCATATTTTTAATCAGTGTATGTAAATTTATAATATATTAAAATTTTAATTTTGGATAGTATGAATAATAATCTTCATAATTTTGGTTACCACGGCTAAGGATTAATTGTGTAGTTAAGGGTAACAATAATATAATAAGGATTAGAAAATGTCCCTATATTATGACCCATTTTTATTATATGAGTAATATTACTACCATATTAATATATGGTTTGAATTTAGGACAATTTGGAGCCATGTGGTTTTCATTATGTCCTTTATAGTATTTTATTTAATGAAATGTCCAACATATCACAAAAAAATTTTAATAAGTATAACATTTTCGATATGTGTTTATCCAGAATAAGGTTTCTAACATGAATACTATTTATAAATATATGTGATTTATTTTTATCATTGTAAATGTTTTTAAATATTAAGGAAGAAATAATTATCATAATTTCATGCACAACACTGGTGCGGTAATTATTTAATTAATGGAAAAATAAAATAAATGATATTAAAAATATTAAAATAAATAGAATATGATATAATTAATTTTACCCATATATTTTTATGATTATATTTACAATATTTAGGATATAATAAAATAGATGGTTTTAATTTTACTAGTTGTCCTGGTGTTTTTAATGTCAATGTAAAGAATAGTATCAAATTTGAAAATTATCTTATTTAATGGAATAAAAATTCATTAAATATTTAAAAAATCATAATAATATTAAATAATATAAAATGAGATAATAAATGTTCTAAAATGTAAAACCCCATTCATTTCTAGTCCATTTGAATGTTTTTGGCTCTATAATTGTCTTATTGTATTTTGATATTTTATGAAATTTGAAGAGTGCCCATGCCCTATATTATAAATTTGATCATATACTCCTCAATATTACAAACATAAAAACTCATTTGGTTAGGTAAAAAATTCCGAAATAATTTACTATAACACCTCCCAACATTATATATTTTTTGGTTTAGAAATAATACCAACTATAGTGGTCTGAAGGTGTTAAGGAAATGAGGATTTCCAAAGAAGAGGTATAGTTTTATCTGCATGTTTAGTTTTGTTTATTCTTCCACCTCTTTAAAATTATTCTTCAACTATACCAACATAACAAATCAAGTATCATTGATATATTTAGATGTTATTATCTTATTATTATCACATAAATTCATCACATCTTCCATAAAATGGGATAATAAATCATCATTTGTGTGTACGACAGACTACCGCCTCACGAACCGATGTCAGTAATTTTCAATTAACACCAATAATGTATTTATATAATTGGAAAATAAATTATTATATTTTTAATAATGAAATATTTTTTGAATATATTACATCATTTACATTCTTACATTTTCATACACAGGAAAATTATAACAACTTTCTTGCATAAGTGTGGACAACCACCTCCATGAAGAGATGTGATTAGTTTTCCATCACCCCATGATTGGGATAATATAAATAGGTATATTTAAATATGTAATATAATGTATATGAAATTATTATCATTATGTAAGATAATGTACAATTTTATTTCTTTCGGTAATTAGCATTGAAAAATGGAAACATTACTCATGCGTATGTATGACCTACCATCTCTATGGTTGTTAGGTAGTTTATTTTTCAAAACCACGTTTAATGGATGAATTTAAAAGTATAATTTATTTATAAAAATGATGATTATGTAATGATTATTATTCTGGATGTGGTATAATAATGACCTCTTTGACCATGTTTCACATACCTAATTCATTTTGGACAAATGAAAAAAATTATCTTCAAAATGCCAAATGTGAACATATATAATTATGTAATTGTTATAACATTGTAATAAATTATATAAAAGGAATAATAAAACATAAAAAGGTTCTAAAAAAGGTATATATTTATCATAATTTTATTATTAATGATTATAAATGATATACGGGACAAATCAGACTCAAGGTAAGGGAATTCTTAACTCTATTTCCTTTAATTGAGTTAAACTCCTACTTCATTGATTAAATCAGGATAATATTATGTGTGAAATGAATTTGAATCATATTATTTTCTTATTTATAGTTGTTTTATTTTTATTTAAATCACATGTACATAATATAATTTTTTCATTAATTCTCACTTCAAGGACATTATATTTGTAAGGAACTTCATTTTAAAAATCCTCTTTTAATGTTTATTTTTTAAAAATTGAAAAGGAATGTTTTTTAATGTATATAAAATGAGAATATTTCCCTTAATTCATGATTTTGTAATGTTTTGAGTCTTTATTTTCAATATTACATGGTTATTTTCAAAGAAAATGTATTCCTTTTTATGTGTACAATATTCTTTGAAAATAAGTGATTTTCTACAAGGTATGTTTTTATTTTGAAAAAATTCATGTTTTGTGATTTATTTATAGTTCATTGGAATTTTTATATGATGGGTTTTTTCATTATAAACTAAATACCACTGGGTTTTTGATAACCCTTCAATGCATTGGGTATATTGGTAGTTGGCAATGATGTTTATTCCAAGTGTAATTATAATGGTTACTCCAAGTAGGACCGAGAGGATTCTTCCAATTATAACTGTTAAGGTAATTTTATGGTATCCTTGAGGGTAAAATCAAAAGAAAATTTGATTAGAAATAAATTACTCGTGTTAACCAAATGATTTATTTATTCTTTATATGTTATAAGTAAATATCATGTTTTCATAAGGAAAGTAACTAATATTATGTTCAAAAGAGAGTATATAATACTTTTAAAATGTGAAAAGTATAATTTTATGAAAATGTATTATTGTTTTTATCATTTTATCAATGAAATCATTATTAGATTTAGATTTTCCTTTAATTTTTCTTATAAAAAATTATTTACTTTTTGGGAAAGAAAGATAATTTCTTGGGTCGGAAAATCATTATTTTGATCCCAATGTTTATTTTGAAGAAGGATTTTTTTAAGTATCAAGGACTAATAGTTTTATTATTTATTTCCATTTATGAAACTTATTTATATATATGTTTTCATCCCATGTTTTAAAAACATTTCATAGGTTTTAGCTATGGTTAATATAATGGAAGAGTTCAAGATGAAAGTTGTTAAGATTTATTATTAAAAGAAACCATTTTTTATATAAAAAAAATTTGTTTCATGAAATGGATACTTTGTATAAGTTTCTACATGGAATAAATTGGTTTACTTTTTATGATTTTTTTATAATACACTAAACATATAAAATGAAAATATAATCACAATTGTAAAGTGATTGTTAGTATAAAAATACTAGAATATGTAATGTTTACGGTTGGTTCCTTATAGGTAACACTTTTTAGATCCGAAAAACCAATCCATGAATTTTCTTTTACTACACATGGAAAATTTGTGGTCTTACCTCTAAAATTATTAGTTTGTTTCTTCCATGCAATTTTCCACCTTGACTGTTTCATACATATTTCATATTTAGTAACAAAAGTGTTTAAAAACTCTATCTAAAATTTATCATAAAAAATAACGACTTTCACATATCTTTTAAATTATCATACCTCTAAAGCTCTTGGTAAACTTAATTTCAACCCTGAGTAAAATATATATTTTTTTAAATTACTGTATTGAATAAAATATATAACTTACTTGGAAAATATTATGAATTTTTCTTCATACATAGATATAAAATCATTATCCTTTTTCCTCAATTCCAATTTTATTCTCTTTTAGGATTTGAACAACCATAGGGATGTATTTCTCAAGGAAGAGATTCATAAATGTGCCCCATTCCATGTAATCAATATCATCTCTCTATCTTGTATTCTTCATCAAATATCACCATTTATCATATTCAAATTTATAATGATAAATGTAAAAGGATTCATTTTGATGTTTCGAACACCACATGACATCAAATAACTTCCCAAGGGAATTGATCCCTCTTTTAGATGCCAAAAGGTAATACAATCCACAAAATGTCGGGGAATTTTGTCCCATTAAATGATCCACTATTAAAATGCTCCTTTATGGTAGATTTTGTGGCCCCCAAGCATGAATTCCACCACATTTTATAGCCTATTTCAACAAACATATCACTACAACAATCAATTATTTTCTAATTCCAACAATCACAGGATGTTTATTTGGAAGAATATCATCCTATTGACACCTTCCAACTAAAACTTCTCTGATTCCTCTATGGAAAACCATTATGAACAAATATATTTTAGACAATGGAACATGGTAACATTAAAAAGCTATTTCATTTCAAATTAAACATAAAGTAAAATCATTGAATGGAATTACATGAACATTATACTAACATATAATATAATGTAATCCTTCCTTTCATTCAATATATAAGTACCCATCCTTAATCAATATATAATATTCTGTTTTATGTACAGATTTTATTCTCTTGCATTTGAGGTTATTTTTAGGTTTAAAGTTTAATAAAATTATATCATAACTTATATATAAAAAACCATATAATATCAAAAATACAGATCAAATTAGTATTTATTCCTCCACTATATAAATATTTTAAAATAAAACACGTTTTCTTTTCCATAATAATCTTCATGACTTTCACCTTGACCTCCTCATTTCCCGTACAAATCCTTAAACCCTGTTAAAAATATTTAAAGTATACAGGATGAGCTCAAAAAGCTCAGTAAGGGACATAAAAATAAGGAATCAATTATTCCATTGAAAAACATGAAAACATACGTAATGTTTTTATTTATCTTTCTTGTTATTTGAGTGTATAAAAATATTCATTTCCATGTGAAAAAAACAACCACATATGGATCACCAATAATAAGAATAGTTTTAAAAAGAATTATATTTTTTTCGATTGTTTAAATGATATGAAACGATGATATTATAATATAATAAAACACACTGGGGATTTATGACATATATATATATATAATTAAATTTCTCTAATAACATGAAAATGTATGCAACAACAGGTTTGAACAAAATATGATACTTTTTTAAAATATTATTATTTAGACATTACCATTAAAATATAGATGATAAATTAGTATATGTGCATAGTAATAATAAAATTCATAAATTTTTATAGAAACGTTTAAAATAAATTCAATGGTTATCTATTTATTAGAAATAAATTAAAAAAATATGAAACAGAATGAAATATTTTATTAAAAACTATTGTTTTCTAAAAGATAATTTAGTTTCTCTTTGAGCATATTATTTTAAAAAAATTATCAATTTTAGAAAATTTATTTTATAAAGTTATAATCTTTATTGAAATTTTAATAAATTAATATATCGGGAGAATTTTTAGTATTTTTTTAAAATGTTTCATTTTTTGATGAATATTGAAAAATAATGAAATTTAATTAAAAAATACCCTTTCATTTAAATAATTTATTGAGGTAAATTATATGTTGAATTTATTTTAATTTAATAATAGTTATATTTTATATAAATTAATCCTATATATTTTATTGTAATCATTCTCATATTCAATTTTTATATTAAAAAAATTACAAATTTTTGAACATTTTCGCTTTAAAAACCTGCATTTTAATCACTTCTATGTGATTAATTTTGAATTAAAATTTTATTATTCTTGGAATTTAATTTAAAAACCTTGATTAAATATTTGTAATCATAATAATTTTTAATTTCTAATAAGTTCAACTATATTTTTGACAAATATTAATAGTGAAAACATTAAAAAAAATATTTACTGCGATTAAGGTAAAAATGGATTTACATTAGGTTCAAACTAAAAATTTATCAAGGGAAATGGACTAAAATATTATCTTAATTTAATTTTATGAGTTTAAATTTACATTTGAAGTTATGGTATCTAAAATATTATAATTTCTTAGTGAATTCATTTGAATAACACTGATATAATAAGTTTTTTATAGGAAAAGAAAAAAAGGAACCTTGCATTCAATATCTATAAATCATTGAGATGGGGAAAAACATAGGTTCAGATTTAAATAATATTTTGAAATAAAAATGAGTTATTTTAATCATAATAATTTATGTTAAATTTTTGTATATGATATAATTACTTATAATGTTTATGAAATGCCAACACGGTAATAATTTAGTTGACAATAAAATAAAATAAACAATACTATAAATATTAAAAGTGGAATAAATTGAGTGAATTATGTTATTAATTTAATTTTTAAGTTGAATGTATTATGATAAATAGTTTTTAACATAATATATTATAATTCCATCATATTATTGATATATTTTTTAAAATTCGATTTTAATGAGTAATGTCAAAATCAAAAATAATTTTATTTTCTAAAAAATAATATTTTCTTAAATTATTTAAAATGACTAAAAAACAAATATTTTAAAAATTGATTTCTAAAATTCAATAAATATGAATTATGTTTTCAATATAGACCATTTTTTTATTTTATAATGACTATATTGACACCAAAATATTAAAAAAACATTGTTAGCGTAGTTAAGGTTAAAACTATATTTCTGCACACACATGTTCTTGTGTTACAAATTAATATTCAAAACACATATGATTTTTTTTGGTAAATTTAATTTTCACATTTTGAATAATTTTTTCCTAATTTTATTATTTGGATCACTTTTATTTAATCTTAATGGATAAATTACTGTGGTTGGGGAACTGGTTACCGAAGTGAAAACCCCAAATGGTAGAAAAAATGAAACATTGAAGTTAAGGAATAACATGTTCATAACATGTGTTTTATAGTGTGGTGGAGGGTTTTCTCTAATATATAATCCATACTACCATTTACATATCAATTTTTGAGCCACATTATCTATGGTTGGCCTCCCTATAGTGAATACTTTTAGGTATTTACAAAACTGCCACTCCTCCTCAACTATAAAAGTGTAATCCATCCTTTCACTTATCTGCAACTCTGAATCAAATTATGTCCACCAATCTGTACGAAAATAACTTCCCAAATTTCATCCTCACATTATAGATTAATTATATTGGTCATAAATACAATGTATTAAGGCTTTGGTGCTCACGTATGGAGGATACCTAAAGAAGAGGTATTGTTCGGCAACGAGCATCTTTAGATTATTTCATTTTCCACCTCATTTAATTATTATTAAAACATTATTAGAAAATAAAATCAGTGTATTCCATATACATATATTTTATTATTTAAATTTAATAACATAAATTATTCTCCTCTTCTATCAAATGTTTTATGAAATCACCATTCATGTGTATAAGGGATTACCGTCTCACGAACTCATGTTATTCATCTTTTCATCACCACCTCTAACATTTGGGTAAAATGGTAGATATAATGTATATATATATGATTTAAATAATCTAAATACACATATTTGTTCATTATAACATATATAACCATTTTACACTCCATTTCGTATGAGATACGGTAACGTCGCTCATGCATACGGTGGACTATGAAGCGATTACATTCATTTTTCACTAACGATTTACATGTAGGGTAATCAGGACAAATATAATGAATATATGTGATATAAATGAAATAAATATGATATTAAGGAAATTTATATCATTATTAAAAGGTTATATATTATTTTAATTCTTACATTTTCCCTCACTGAAAAATGATAACGTTATTCATCCATGTGTGGACTACTGCCATCCCAAAGCGATATGATTCTTTTATTCATCTCTACATCACAAGAATGATATATATATAAGTCTATATATATAACATGGTATTTATTTTATTTTTATCATTATTTAAAGATAAAATATTACATTCCTTTTTTCTATAATGATCACTTAAAAAGGAAACGTTCCTCAGGTATAAACATGTCTTACCGTCTCCCTTATCATAATGTTAGTTCATTTTTCATGAACATCATTAATAAATGGTTTTAAAAGTATAATTTATGTATAAATATGATATTTAATTATGTATTATTATTTTTTATATGTTTATATAATGACCTATTTTACCATAATCAACCTACCAAATTCATTTCTGACTCATAAGATAAATATGGTCAAAACATCCAATGTACACCTACATAATTTAGTAATCATACATAACAATGTAATAAGGGAAATTAAAGGAATAATAAAATTTAAATGGGTTCTTAATAAATTAAATAATTAACATAGGTCTACTATTCATGAATATAAAGAAAGATCATAATGTATCAAACTCGAGGTAAGGGTTTTTTTATATCAATTTTATGTTTGTGAGATATATGCAACATTCACCCATAATTTTTATTGTATGGTGTATATAATATCCATGAATGTATATTTTTATTATTTTAATTAATTTTATTTGTATTTAAATATACATTTTATGTCATATATTTCTTGTTGTTTGAGGTTTCAGTGTTACCAAAGTGGTATGTGATTTTTGACATAATTTTCTATCATTGAGACGTATGTTATGTCAGGCACCAATATTCTTTTATGATGATTATATACAATCCCTATAACATATTATATCATTTATATAATTATTTTAATGATATTATAAGTTTAATTTATTTTTATTCTTTCATAGGTATTATAATTCAACATTTCAAAAGTGTTAAGAGTCATTTGTTACAATCTCTTCATTTATAGAGAATTTCTATGATTATGCTTCCAATGATGGGAGCATATGATCCATCTCTAATAAAACTCATGAATTTTATTATCCAATTTCTATTCATGATGTTTATAAATAATATAATTGTTTTGAAATATTTCTTACATTAAATTATTGAGAAACTTATTTTAAGAGAATTTGACTTCTTTCTCCATTCAATTGCAAATCTGTTTTCATCTAAAAACATGTTTTCAAAAAATATTTTAAATTTTATTAAAATCTTTAAAATTATTTATTAAATAATTTTTACCTATTTTTTTACTTTTTAAAAAATATTTTTAAAGGAATATTCTTTTCTCTTTCTGATTAAGTCACTTTTTAACGTATTTATAGTGCAAAAATAATGTTCTTTTTTAGCTTGTACAACGTGTATGAAATTTCCATCCCCCATGAAGATCTTTTATTTTTAGATTTATTTTAATTTTTAAAATAATATTTATAATGAAAATTATTCCCTTATATTTTTAAATTTCATTGTTTTTAAAAAAAATCAATGAAAAGGATTTTCATGGTGTTTTATGTTTATAATGGGATTTTTTAAATGAAAATGGTATTTTCTTCAAAATGAATTTAATAATATTTTCATGGTATTTCAATTCCTAACAATCAGAAAACCTTGTATTTAATTATGGTCAAATTGGGATAATTTTTAGTGATACCATCCTCATTCTTTCATTTGATGGAATATCATTGTTTCAAATAGAATTTTGTGGATAATGTTTCATTTCCACAGATTAATCATGTCTTAAATAGATTATTAGGGAACATATTTCTTTTCCACGGGTGAATAATGTTTCAATGAGATTGTTATAGATATTTATTCCTTTTTAGGGGTTAATCAAGTTATAAAATGAATAATTACTTTTTATGAGTTTTAGGATTAATTAATGCTCTATATAATTTTTTATGATTCTTATATATTATAAATAATGGGTGTGCCCAAATAGCATCCGGTGAGCCTGATTGAGCTTAAATGATGATTGCACGATGATAACACTCTAATAAATTGAGTAATGATTATGTTCACTAAAGAATTATATTTTAATTGAGATGTATGTTTATTATAATTTTAAGTGTTATGTAAGTGTTCTATGAAGATGATGTCCCAAGATCCCAATATGTTTTCTTATGATTTCTATTAGTTTATAATGTATCCTTTGATCAAGATTTTTATCTCATGGTTCATTATTATTAACTATTATGACTCATTACTTTTTTAAAGACTTATTCTGTGTTTTAATGTTTTATGATTATGTTATTTGTGGGTATGAATGTTATTATGTTATACTCATTCACTTTTATTATGTCATTACACCCTTATAATCATCTTATTCTAATTGATGATTTTCATTTGATAATGATTTTTCTTTACCCTCTAAAAAATTTGAGAAAATTATTCGTGTGTTTCCTTTTACCAATGTCACAAAGAATGAGGTTTAATAAATTATATATAGAATGGATTTCATATGCCTGATTATGATGTCTTAATGCGAAAAACATTTGGGTTAAGTTGTAAAAATAACAATTTATAAACATTAGTATTATTTATGAATGAGTTTTGACTAATTATATAAGACTCTAAACCAAAAAGGTCATGGATAATTTAAGTGATACATGTTTAACTTTTTTTATGTATGGTATGGATGGGAAAACAATTTCTCACATTTATCGGTGTCAAAGACGGTTTTGTAATGATTATGAATTTAGTACCAGATTCGGGATTGCAGATTGTTGGTGGTTATTGTTGATATCAAGAGAGTTGTTTTGATAAATTTTTATATTATGATTGTTTCATGTGACAATATCTTAATAGTTATGGTTAACATCATAGGATTATAATGTTAATTATGATAAAAAGTTTAGAGTCTTAAACCAATCATTTGAGGGTTTTAAGTAGTATAAATTTTGTGGTTATTAATGAATTTTTTAGATGTGTTTTATTTGGTTTAGGTATTTCTAACCCCTGGGATATAAATGAAGTGTTATATAGGGATGAATTATTTATTATTCATGTATAAATGAAAAAAAATGATAACTTAAAAGTTGGGTGATAGGTTGTCTCGTCTAGAATGTCCATGAGGCAAGAACCTACAACCAAAGGGTGACATGGGGTAGCACCTACCACTATTCTACATTATTTCCTTGTTTTAATTCCTTTTTTCTAGGTAAATATTATATTTTCATAAAAAATATATGGGATTTTATATTTGGATTAATGGTTAATTTATCTTGGAAGAATATATGATCGAATACTTCTAATATTTGGGTTTCAAACTTATTCGGGAAAAGTCTGAGTAATTTTAAGGATAATAATTTATTGAATGATTTGTTTTGAAATTTGTTTATTGATATTGAAATTTGGGGATTATTGTATGGAGGTTTAATTTTTTTGAAAATTATCTTACTATGGGATAATTATTATAGTTTTGTTTAATTTATAAAGATATAAGGAATATCTTATTAGTCTTTTGGGGATTATGTGGTCCTCAAAATGTTTATTTTAGTGCTCCATGCATTAAAAATTCTTTCAGAATAAACATTGTTCGAAGACAAAAATAATATTATGGTTAAAATTTATTAAAGGAATAAATTATACCAATTAATTAAGTGTATTTACAAATTATATTACTCTATATGGTAAGATAATTAATTAATCCTGTGTAAAGTATTTTAAAATAATTTTATCCTAGTACATTCATTTATGATGAACCGATGGTCGTTTTGAACATTATAGATTTATGTTTTTAAGGACCATAACATTCCATTGATCACTAACTTTTTTATCAATGAACTCAATAACTCTATGTATATATTTAGACCTTTTCTTTATGTCCATGTCGTCACTTCTTATATATGTTCCCCTACTTTGAAACCAAGTTACGAGGAATTCTAAATTAGC
Source organism: Viscum album (assembly GCA_963277665.1). Taxonomy (NCBI): domain Eukaryota; kingdom Viridiplantae; phylum Streptophyta; class Magnoliopsida; order Santalales; family Viscaceae; genus Viscum; species Viscum album. The sequence goes on along the minus strand of OY728119.1, from coordinate 2,107,907,371 downwards.
TTCCTATGTAATTTTATCTCTTATTTGGGGGATGTTTATTTAAAAAAAATTATTATGAGGGTTTCTAAGAAAATTAATTTCTAATATATAACCTATGATTACCGAGATAAAGTTCAAATTGAAAGGACACCATTTATTAAAGAGGAGGAGGATATAACACTATGAGTTTTTAAAAGTATAAAATAATGTCTGATACTGTAAATGACACAAAAATGAGAATAGATGAGAATGTAAGACCCAATTACTTTATGAAATATTTATTTTAAATTTTTAAATCAAGTCAATTTTTTCTATAGCTTGTAAATTCATGAAACACTTATTTTGAACGAAATGCATAACTTTATTAACATATTATTATTTAACCATTACCATTATAACCTTTCCATTAAATTAGTGGGTATGAATAATAATAACAAAATTATAAAAATATTATTCACATGTATAAAATAATTAAAAAATTTATATATAGACTATAAAAAAAATAAGAAATATTTAAAAGAGAAATAAATGTTCTATGAAGAACATTATTTTTCTAAAAGACAATTTAGTTGTGCATTGCGCACATAATTTAAAATTTATTTTCACCACATTTAGAAATTTATTTTGAAAATTAAACATTAATTTGTAGATATTGATTCAAAAATAATATTAGGGGGGTATTTTGGTATTTTTTTGAAAAGTTTTAATTTTTATGAATATTGTAAAATACAAAATTATAATTGGAAACTACCTTTTCATTTAGATAATTTTTTTGGTTAAATTATATTTTAATTTGTTTTGATGAAATACTAGTTCAATTTTATATCATTTAATCCAATTTATGTAATTGGAATCATTCTCATATTGAAATTTTATATAAAAATTATAAACTTTTGAACATCTTCTCTTTAAAACCCCACATTCTCATCGCATCTACAGGATTAATTTTAAATTAAAATTCTTCACATATATGAATTGAATACGTTAAAATGGATTCCATAATTGGAATCAGAATAATATATAATATAAAATAATTTAAAATTAATATTTGACCAAAAAGAATAGTAAAAATAGTAAAAAAAATTATTTAATGTTGTTAGGGTAAAAATAGATTTACCGGTGGTTAAAATGAAAATATAAGAGTAGAAATGACCTAAAATATTATAATAATTTATTTTTATGATTCTAGAATGATCTTGGAAATTAAATCCTCTAAAATTTGGAAATATATTTCCAATTTACTTTGAATACAATTTATGTAAAAAGTTAAGTGAAGAATGGTTCAAAAAGGAACCTTCCTTGATTTTAATATCTATTTAGATTTAGGATAAGGAAAAAACAACCTAGGATCAGTTATAAATATTATTTTTAAATAAAAATATCTTTTTTCCTTCATAATAATTTACAAATAAGTTTAATAGAATATATAATTACTTAAAATTGCTTAGAAATGGCAACAAAAAACTATTTATTTAATAATAAAATATATTAAATAATACTAAAAATATTAAAAGTGATGTAAATTGAGAAAATTATTGGATTACATTAATTTTTTATATTAATGTATCATTTTTCACATGTGTAAATTTATTATATTATTATTCTATTATTGTATTGATATTTTTAAAACTCAAATCAAATGACTAATATCAGTATCAATAATAATGTTATTTCATAATAAATGATATTTTATTAAATGATTTTAAATAGATATAAGTCTTATATTCTTACAAGTGATTTGTAAATTCTATTAAATATCAGTAATATTCCATTTTTTGAAATTTTTTTCTTTTATAAGGACCATATTGACATACAAATAGTAAAAATCCATGTTAGTGTTGTTAAGGTTAAAACAATGTTTTTACACATATATGTGATGATGTTGAAATAAATTTTCAACACACATGGTATTTTTATTTGATAATTTGGTTTTAATATTTAGAATTATTGATTCCAAATTATATAATATTTATCATTTTAAATTAGTCTTAAATTCTAATTTATCAAGTTTAGAATACTAGTCACCATAGTGGAAAACTCAAAAGAAAAAAATATGGACACTTATAAGTTAAAGAGGAAAATTTTTAAAACATGTGTTATATTGTGTGGTCGTGATATAGATCAACCTTATCATCCCTAAAACCTTATAATTATAAATTTTCAATATACATGAGGTGTAACAACCAATATTTTAATTGAATGTATGTATCAAGAGTTTTTTTTTAATTTCAATACCTTAAATGGCCCTAATAAATTTATCTAATCATCTTAAAGAGGTCATGGGTGCATCTAAGGCTTGTTTGAAGCCCAGATCCCCAAAATGGGAAGAAGGAACATATATCGACCCAACCGTTTCATACATTACTCTTATATAATTATAATGATAAACTACATAATAGTATTACACCACGAGGATCCAATGGTACAGTGTCTTGGGAAACATAGGACAAAACATAAATTTTACAACATCAAGCAAACACATTTATTGAATTCCTTCTTCACTAGCTTCTTATTTTCTCTTGACCTCTCCTTGGTTCCTGTAGTCACTTGAGGATCTACATCAAAATGTGGGTGAGCTAAAATTTTAGTAATAGGATAGATATAAACAATATATCATTGGGTGAGCGTAATCATAACATAGTAAAAATATCATGAACATGAGAGGAATCTTTAATCAAAGATTTGAAATGTAGAAATGCATAAAAAATGATACATCATGCCTTAGTGGTTAAATACCAAAAATACTTGTGAAAAAATATATCATATTTTTCACACATCATTTTAATTTAACTCATGAGATTAATCACTTTACCAAATGCATTGGAGCATTGTATAATTCTTAGCACACCCATCATATTCAAACATTCATATTGTGCTATATAATTCTGGGTGCATCTGTCATATCATAAAATTATCATTATCATTTATGCCACATAGAAAATATATAAAAATTGAACATAACTAACCCATTAAAAGTAATGTTTTTATCCTCATAAGAACACATTCATAAACTTTGTTGTCCCCAAGGAAATTGTGAATAACATACTTGATACAATAAAAATCAACCTTGAGTGAGAAATAAAAGGTGTGTTTTTGAAAGAAGAGTTATTTTGGAAAACATTTGTTTGATAAAACTCCATTGGAATATATATATACGATAAAAGGTAAAATAATTATGAAAAAGTATTTTTATGGAGTGACCATACTAAAAAATGGAGTAAAAGAGGGAGAACCCGAAGAAAGAAAGTTGGGTTCAAGAATTTCTCCTTACTATGTATATGAATGATTTCTTCACTTTAAATCACAGAATAACCACATTATATTCAGTAAATAACAATTTCATAACCTTGTTTAACATGAATATGGTGCATTATGGTTTCATTAGGTTAATTTATGGTCCATTAGATGAGTTATAGGGTTTAAATCTCTTGTTTGGGAATGCTGGTTTTAAGGTTTTCTTGAATAGTGCACATGTATTCATAAATAGAGGATCACGAAAAAGATGGGTAAACATATTAAATTGATATTTAATGTTGTTAATGATATTCTAAGAGTTTAAATGATCTTATATTGAATTATTTTATATACCATGTGAATGAATCATAAGTTAAAATTTAATGATGATCGTTTGGGTTAATTCAGAAGATTTTTCGACCATAACAAACTTATTTTGTTTAATCATTTAGTAATACATAAATAAGATAGTTCTAAAACATGAAATAGGACGTAATATATATAATATAATATTGTTCAACCAGAAAAATGGTTTCATGACCTGATCAGAAGGAGGTAAAGGAAAAAAAACATGTCTTTCTTGAAGGTGATAAATTAACACCTCACGAACAACGTTTTCTTTTCTAAAATATAAAAAATAGGAGAATGTTTTGGATGATATATTATGAAATTATTATCATAACATTACATTATATGTGAGATATGGAAGTTCTCATTCCATGTGGATATGGATAGGTGGAGAGAGATTAATCAATGATCATAAAATTGAAAGGAAATTAAAGGAAAAGAGAGAGAGGGAAATTACCTCCTGAATCCTCCTCTTGGGATCCCCCATAATGAACCTAGGCTTGTTAATTTTAAGAGACCAGAGGCTCTTAGACGTGTTATAGGTGATTGGGAAGATTCTTGGGTAGAGTATAAATAAGTCTTGAAGCTTGAGAGGTGTGAGGAAATGAGGGTGTGAAGGGTTGTATTTATAGTGGAGGGGAGTGGGTTTTTTTAATATTTTAATCATTAGTTTATTTATTTCTACCAAGATAAGAAATAGTGATGATTACATGATCAAGAATAGTAAAGTGAGAATGTTTTTTTTTGAGATTTGGGTGCTTACATATCTTTTGATGGCTGAAATAGTGGGTTTAAATTATAATGATTTTATACGGAAAATTAATATATTTTACAATTCACAATAATTCAAGTATTTCAAAAAAAATCCCAAAAATTCACCCTACCCATTTTTTGACATGTAGAATCAAAAAATGAAGACCTTTTTTCAAAAATAATTCTCTAAATATAATTAATTTAATTTTTAATTAAAATCATAATTTACTTGAAAAATACAGTTTTTAAAAAATTTAATTACTTATTCAAAAACATAGGAACATCTTACATCCACATAAATCCTACATATATAATATCATAGGTGGGTTTACTATTCATAATGGTATATTAATATTCCTAAGGGTAACATTACTATTCATATGGGTATGTTACTATTCACCAAAACATGTCTTTTTCTCTATTAGAATCCTAAAAACTTACTGATCACACCAATATATGTCATATTTTTGAAATACAACACATATAAGTGAAAAGATTAAGTTCAATGATCATATAGTATTTAGTATCAGGATATTTCATTTTTCATTCTAATGTGATTATTCAATAAGACATAATTATAATAAGGGGTTCCCATTGACAAATCATTGGGTCGTTAAAATCTTATCCCCTTATTACATTTCGCCCTCGAAATTTCATTTTACATCAACATGTGAGGGTACTTCTCCTTCATTGCCTCCTTCGGTTCCCATGTTGCTTCATCAAACATATGGTTCCTCCACATCACCTTGAAAAGGTGTCTTGTCCTATTGCATAGAACCTTATCTCTCCATTCTAGAATATCCACTGGCTGCATCTCATAATATAGATCATCTTCAATTTATACCGCCTCTGAGTTCAGTAAATGTGAGGGATCTTGTATGTACTAACTCAAGAGTGATATGTGAAACACATCATGAAATTGAGACATATTCAGTGGATGTGAAAGATAATAGTCCATGACTCATATGTGGTCAATGATCTCAAAGGGTCTAATGTAACATGGGCTTAGCATCCCTTTCTATACAAACCACATGACTCTCTTCCATGTTGATATTCAAAAGAAGGCTTTTTTCCAACATCCAACTCCAAGTCCCTTCGACGGTTGTCAACATATATCTTTTTCCCACTCTGAGAAGCTTTGATTCATTTTTGGATGACTTGGACTTTCTCTATCATCTCTTGTACAAGATCTAGTCCAGGTAGTTTTATTGATCTAACTTCATCCAAACTTGTTGGAGTGCTACATTACTTTCCAAAAAATCATCATATGGACACATCTGAATACCCGAGTGGAAGCTTTTTTTGAATGAGAAATCAACCAATGAGAGATTTTGATCCCACCCACCATTGATTTCTAAATAATATGCTCTTATCATGTGTTCAAGAATATGAATAGTTCATTCAGTTTGGACATCAGTTTTTAGGTGGGAGGCCATGTAGAAATTCTATTCAGTACTTAATGAATGTGGAATAGTTCTCCATAATTTAGATGTGAACCTTGGATTATGATCAGAGACAATAAAGAGTGGAACACCATGAAGTCTCACCCCTTAATTCACATATATCCTTGCAAGTTGTTCAAGTGAGAGATCTTCCTGAATAGCGATAAAATGGGTTATCTTGGGGATTCAGTCAACCACAACCCATATGGCATTATTTCCCTTTGTTTTATTTATGAGACCCGTGACAAATTCCATAGTGACATTCACCCATTTCCACAGGGGTATAGGCAATAGTTGTATTGAGCCTTAGGACTTTTGTCACTCTGCATTAACATGCTAACACACCAAGAACCTTGAGATATATTCTATGATCTCCAATTTCATGTTATCCCACCGGAAGTGTTCAAAGAGATCTCGGTACATTTGGTGCTACCATGATGGATAGAGAATGTTGATCTATTTTCATTGTCCAACAGATCCTTCTTTATCCCAGGTGATGAAGGCACACAAATACATGTTCCAAACCAAATCAAACCACCATCATTGATACAAAACTTGTGAAGCTTACATTCCTTTTCTGTATTCACCTTCTTCTATAACTCTAGAACATCCCTTTGTGCCTATTTAATCATCTCTTAGATTGATGGTTGTGAAATCATTTTGGAATGGTAGGATGTATCCCCTGCCTTTATGATTTCCAAATCCATCATTTTCATATCCAATAATATAGGATCTTTCTCAATCCTCTGCATGGATAGAGTAGCATGTTCATTTCTACTTAGAGCATCAGCTACATTGATCTCATTCCCATGATGATACTTATTAGAGCAATCATAATCCTTTATTAGCTCTAACAATCTCTTTGAAACATATTAATCTCTATTTGTGTGAATATATACTTTAGGGTTTTGTGGATAGTGTTTATGTAACACTTCACACCATAAAGGTAGTGCTTCCAGATTTTCATGGAAAAAATCATGGCTACCAACTTTAGATCATGTGACGGGTACTTCTACTCATGGATCTTCAACTGTCATGAGCCTAGGCTGTCACATTATCATTTTTCATGAGTACACAATCGAGTACTTTCTTTGAAACACCATTATATATCACAAAACGTTCTCCATTTTTCAGTAGGGTGAGTACAGGGGAAGAGATCAACCTTTTCTTTAGTTCCTTGATGGTTCATTCACATTCTTCCATCTAGACATACTTTACCCCTTTCCTTGTGAACTTATTTAGTGGGCTTGACAATAATGAGAAATTTATCACAAAACGTCAGTAGTACCCAGATAATCTAAGAAAACTATAGATTTCTGTGAAACTAGAGAACCTGGGGCATTCCTCAATCACCTTTGGTTTTGAAGGGTCCATTGAAATTCCTTTACTTGTTATCACATATCCCAAGAAAGTCACTTGCTTTATCCAAAATTCACAATATCTGAACATTGTGTCCAACTTCTCATTTCTCAATTTTGTCAACACAAGTCATAGATGTTCTTCATGTGCCTCCTTTCTCTTGTATTAGATGAGAATATCATTGATAAAAACTACCACAAATTATTCAAGGTAATGTCTAAAGACTCTATTCATAAAATCTATGAAGTTTTCATGGTAATTAGTATATCTGAAGGGAATCATCGTTAACTCATTGTGTCCATACCTTGTAAGGAATCCAGTCTTCTGAATATCTTCCTTCTTCACCTTTAGCAGATGATATCATGAATGAAGATACACCTTTCATAAGTATTGATATCCACTTAACTGATCGAACAAGTCATCAATCCTTGGAAGAGGATACTTTTTCATTATGTTGATTTTGTTGAGTTCCCGATAATCGATACACAGCTTCATTGTTTCATCCTTCTTCTTCACAAAGTGCACTGGTGCTCCCCAAGGTGATGCACTAGGGAGTATGAATACTTTTTCCAGATGCTCTTACAGTTTCTTCTTTAACTCCTCTAATTTGATAGGATCAATTCTATAGGGATACATTGAGATAGGAGTAGCTCCAGGTATGTGTTCTATTAATAACTCTACCTCACATCCCAAGGGAAGTCTGGGTAACTCTTTAGGAAATTCATCACTATATTATTTCACGATGGGAATTTCTTCATGGTTGGAACTTTACTTTGACTCAACCATATAGGCAAGGTATTCATATTCATATGGAATCAATACCCACATAGTTGAAAGATTTTTGAAAGGAGATTCATGATCTTTTGTACATTTGTAGAGGAAAATGGGATGTTTTGGAATATGAAAATATATTTCATTTTCCCAAAAGTGTATATGTGCTCTATAAAACAAGAGCTAATACATTCCCATTGTAGCATTGAATTCCACCAAGGGAAGTATTACGAGATTTTCTAGGGGAATCTTCCCACATACGCCAATAGGAGAAGAGTCAAACACTTGGGATTCAATGATTGAACCACTTAGTTTTTATATATATATATATCTACATCAAGGTTTCTGGGCATTGATTCTATATTTCTAGAAAACATTCAAGATATAAAGGACTACATAGAACCAGAATAAAATAAGATGTTTTCCATTCGTGATTGAATAGGAATTGTACCTTGTAATACTTCATTATCTTGCTCCACTACCATAGTAGTGATGGCATAAGACTTTCATTTTTTCCTTTTGTTTTCAAGGCTACTGACGTTGATTTCCCTCTATTACTCGAGGTTTAGTGTGCTATCTTGCATAGTTACCTTTCTCCCTATAGTTATAGAATTGAACCATGGGTAGTTCTCTCATTTCTTCCACTACATTCTCTTTCCTTCTCAGGTCATTCCTACACTATTGAGTATGTTGTCCTTATTTCCCACACTTGAAGCATTAACCAATACCTTTGAGGTAGTTACCATAATGAAACTTCCCACATGTTTGGAATATTGTTAGTTGATTTGTCTTCCCACCTTTATCATTAAATCCTCTAGCTTGAAACTCCATCTTACATTTATTATCACTATAGATGTGGGACTAGCTCCCATAACGTTTGGTTGCTCAGGGGGACAATCATTGCATTGCCCGTCGCATTTCGCATTAACACGGTTCTTTTAGGTTCCATCCATTTACTAAAACCAAGAAAAATAGTGTGAGAAACACTAATTATAATAGGAAAACCACATAATCAAGAATAAAATTACACACTTAAGGTCTTATCCTAGGTTGTTCATGGCCATTTCTAAAACACTAAGATTGTGTTCTATGCTTAGACTTATCCATAGGATTATTACTAAGGCTTTCACATCCTAGTTTCTAAAGGTTTACTATACCTTTCCTCTGATACCAACTATAATGACCCATACTTTACATACATTGTTATTACTTCAAAATTGAATCTTACTAATTACAACATATAACAAAACCAGGAAATGACGGTATAGGTATAGTGTCTTTAGAAACTGGGAAACATAAACAACTGGTTCATAATGCGTCTACACTGTCTCCCATTTATTTCATCATATCTATAGTCTCTTTTGGCATATCTTACTTAATAACTTTCTTCCTGACCTGGGGAAAAACATACAAAAGGGTGAGCGAAAATGCTCAGTAAGGGTAAACAAAATAAATATCAATCACATCATATTCATAAGAACATATCTTTTGGAAATCTTAACCTGCAAAAGAGATCATAATTTCATAACATGGGATAAAACATAGTAGTGAAATGTAATCATAATAATCATAACTTAAAACAGGAAACTTTGTGGAATACACACATACTCATAGAGAATCATTTCTTATTAGTCAAGACTCATTACCAATAATATCTCAGTAGACAATGTCCATTTCTGAACCGAGTTCATTCCTCGTTTCAGTCCTGTTTCATTGAACCGGTTTGACCTGACGTTCCAGCCATGTCTATCCCATGAGATATAAAATATTTACCCAATGCATTGTAGGGAGATATAGGTCCCACCCATCTCATAATGATACCATTATTATGTGCGCCACAAAATCATAAATCATAAATCATTGCATAACCCATGTAATAAAAATGGGATTCTTAAACAAAATGTCATCATAAAACTATTCATATAAGATAAAGGAATTCATAAAAATAATTCCATCACAACATAATCAAATCAATTTAATAATAGGGATAGAAACAGAACCCTATATTATCATAGATGGAAAATAATTTTGATAAAACACTTGAACTCCATTCTTGAGGAAAATATCCTTTTTACTTCAAAAACATTTTTTCCTTTCTTAACATGTCATACAATTTTAAACTAAAAGAGGTTGATTAAAAATAAACTTGAAAACTTGTAAAGGAAGCTTCTTGAAAATAATTTTTTAAAAATACATTCATTACGTATAAGTTAAAAAAACATTCTTCTCGTACTTTTGTCGGAAAAGTCAAAAAGTACCTTGTACGAAAAACGACAAATGATTCCTTTCATATCATTTACTAAAAACTCACCGAAGGGTAAAATTGGATTTAAACAATTATAGGTGTATGGAAATAATACTACATATTGAGGAAACATGGATATGGATGATAAAATACACCCCAGTAAATACCAAAGTATAAACAATCTCGGATAAAATGAGATTGTGATATTTTCCCTTACCATTGGTCCAATTTGCTTCGTAAGTGTCTGAACCTCCTGTATAATGATTTAAATTATGTTATTGACTTATTCCAGAATCATAATTATTTTTATGATATCATATATGGTCATATTCTTATCTTCTTATTAGTGATATTTCATTACTAGTTGTTATTCGGGTGTTTATTACTTTTTGTTCTTATGCGTGTTTTGTCAAATAAATTCTAATTTTTCTTTTTAGGTTATAGATACCTCATTTATAGAATGTTATTAGTGTAATATATATCATATTCATTCATTAAATTCATTTATATAATCATTATGAAATGAATATCATGTAGAACGAGTCGCATCACATCGTGGAGACGGTATTCCGTACGTACGCACAAACAATGATATCATTCCCTTGATCGTGGAATTGTATTGGAGTGTATATATACTATTTCAGAATCAATATCACTTTAAAATAATCATATATATTCATTATTTACACCATTATACCCATCAAAGTAAGGTGGTTGTGGAAAATAGATTACACTAGGGCGTGGAGACGGTATTCCGTACGTACGCACGCGCGGTGATTTCGTTTTCCGTAGGATGGATAGATGGAGAAATAGCGTTGTTTAATACTTATAATAATATATCCGTATATGAGTGATACTGATGTTATTACTTCATAATGAAGCAACTAAAGAAGAATAAGTGGAAGAAGAAATAAAGATGAAAGAATCGGTAACGGACATTACCTCTTCTTTGAAGCGCTTCATTGAGACCTCCTTTTAGGGCACTAAAATTGGACCTTGAATAAGACCAAGACCTATAGGATGTTTCTAGGGAAGTGGAGAGGAGATATTGGAAGGTTTTGGCCGAGCTTTAAGTCTCAAAGTGGTGTGAGGAAGAGAGAGAGGAGGTGCCCTTTTATAAGAGAGGAGAGGGGCACCTTTGGAATAACTAAAAATATTATTTTATTATAAAGTCATATTCGGTTTTTAATAGCTCCAAATTGATATATTTCGAAGATAAGGTGGGTATGGGTCGAAATCCTCTCATCCAGTAGAATTTAGATAAGTTTAGATATCAATTTTAACCTTATCATTTAGATTTAACTTTAAGTTAGAAAATTTAACTTTTACTGTGTCTTCTTGTTTTCTTACACTATAAGGTTAATAAACTTACTATATCAAGCCAAACAAACCCCAAGTTGTTTATTATTAACATATATAACCTTTTCTAAGTCATTTGGCCGAACCTTATATTTTTATGAATAAAATAACAATTAATAATATAATATTTTATTTAAAAACTATTTTATGTCAATTTTGACACTATTTAGTAATTGATTTTTGTGAAAATCATAACAGACTTAGTTGTTCGAAAAAAGTTTATTAAATCAATATTAACATGTCATATTATTATAGAAAATTATTTTAATTCATAAAAAGTCTCAAATTACATTTATTTGAATATTTATAACATCAATTATGTCAATATTTCATTAATAAGATAATTACTGCATCATCATTGTATCATAAATAAATTAAATTATTTTAATTCTAAAAATTAAAAATAAAATACCATTATGTTGGAAATATTTTTAGCTTTATAATGAATATTTATAGTCGAATTTATCCTATGTATAACCCCATATTGAAAATGATTTACTTATTAAACTTTCATTTTAACTATTTTAACCCTTCTTTAAATAAATTAATAATAAATGTCCTAATCTAATCCAAGTCGGCCTAAATGGTCATATTTTATTCATAAGGTTGTTTTTGGTCGAATTACACTTATCCAATAGAATTAGGACATGTGTTAGGGTAATATAAATAATACTTTTACCCTTAATTACCCTATTTACTTTTAACCGTGGTAAAAAAAGTAAAAAGTTACTATTCACCAAAAAATATTTTCATCTCATTGAAGCACATTTTAGTCCTTGATATTAACCGTGTCTCTCAGATTTTCGAAATTCTACTCACAGAAGCGGTAAAATTATGTTTTATGGAAAATTCAGTTTTTTTATCTACCACTTAGTGGTTTCACTATTCATCAAAAATTGAAAGTTTTAAGAAAAATACCAAAATTTCACCCTAAGCTAATTTCGATATTCCGAATCCAAAAATGAAGTCCATTTTGAAAAATAAAATTTATAAAATTTCAAAAAGTGGTTATTACTACTCATAACGGGTAGTTTTAATAATATTTTAATAGCATATCATTGTTTAGTGAAACTCGATATTGCGTACGACGCAAGCTATCGAGGAAGGCCGTGATTGCATGTAAAGCAAGCCAATCTAGTGTTGTGTGTTGTGAAATATTCCTTTGATGATTTAAAAACAAAATATTTCTCATAAAAGTCTCGGGCCTTACAATACGATAACATTTCTCGTGTTTAGAATGAATTGTAGCCTCACGAAGCATTGTGATTTGTTTTTCACTAATGCTTTGCATGAAAGGTAATACGGGAAAATATAACAAATATATGTGATATAAATGAAATAATTGTGATATAAACTAAATAAATATGATATAAATAAAATATTTTTCATTATGTAAAGATAATATATCATTTTATTTATTACCTTTTCACCCACTAAAAATAATAATGTTGTTCATAGACGCGTGGACTACCGCCTGCCCGAAGTGATGTGATTCATTTTTTTCATCACCAAATAATAATAATGATATATATAAGTATATGTAATTAAATACTATTGTATTTATGATTTTATTATCATTATATAAGGAAAAATATAAATTACATTGTTTCTAAAATGATCATTGAAAAATAGAAACATTACATATGCTTACGTATGACGAACTGTCTCCATGATTGTAATGGTATTTCATTTTCTCATAACCATTTTTCTTGATTTGTTTTAAATGTATAATTTATGTATAAATTTGATAACTATTTCATTATAATTATTCTATATATGGTTATTTATTGATCTCCATGACCATAGTCAACCTACCAAAATCATTTTTTGACACATACACCGAATATGGTCAAAACATCTAATGTAATCCTTATTGATTGAGTAATGATATATAAAAATTTAACAAGTGAAATAAAATGAATAATAAAATTGTAATGTTTTTCTAATAAATTAAATAATTAATATATTTTTTTTATTCCTGAAGATTAACAGCAATCATGATGAATCGAACCGGAGATAAGTAATTTTTCATCTCAAATTCATTTCTGTGAGATATATGCCATATTCCCCCATTATTATTTTTTGTGTATATAATTCCCATGAATGTGTTTTATTATTATTATAAATAAATTTATAGTGATTTATAAGTACATTTGAAGAACTCTCTATCATTAGTATTATGTTTGAAGGTTACTAAAGCAGTAAGATATTTTTGTCTCATTTTCATTCTTTGAGACATATGTTATGTTATACAGAAATATTCTATTATGAGGTGTATATATTGTCTGTTTTAAATGTTAAGTCATGAATATAATTTTTTTAATGATATTATATGTCTCATTTAATTATATTATTTCTTCGGTATTATGATTCATTGCTACAAAAGTGGTAAGAGTATTTTATTACAATCTTGTCGTTTATCGAGATTATTTATGTTTATGTATCCACAAACAAGATATTATGATCTATATATCAATTAAATAATTTCATATATTATCTTATAGTTATTCCTGGTATTTATAAATAATATTACCATTTTCCAATATTTAATTCTTAAAATTGTTGACAAAATGTTTTTAGTAAAATTCTACCTTATTTCTCTCTTGGGTTGAAAATCATGTTTTTTATAAAATCATGTTTTCTAAAAAAAATTGAAAAATATTTTTACCTATTAAAAATGATTAATTAAATATATTTTTACCCATTTCTGACTTTTAAATTTTTTTGGAAGGAATCTTCTTGAAATTTCTCAAAAATGGAACTTTTCGAACCTTTTTATAGTGGAAAAAACGAATGTTCTTTTTAACATTAATGATATGTATATAATTAACTGCCATTATGGCCATAATTTCTTTGAATAATCTAGTGATATTTTATAATCATATTTATATAGAAATTTTTTTTCCTAATTTTATAAAAATTCTTTTTCAAAATATTTGTTGTCAAATAAATGGATTTTCAAAATGTGTTATGTTTTTTAAAGTGATTTTCCATATAAAATGGAATTTTTGTGAAAATGTATTTAATGATCTATTAATTGTATTTTAATTCATCAATTCTAAAAAACATTATTGTTAGTTATGATCCAATATGGATATGTTTTAATTATATCATCTACATTCTTTATGTGGATGGATTAACATTATTTCAAAGAGATTGTTATAGAACCCTTTTATTTTCCACATATTAATCTTGTTTATAAAATATTTTTATGGAACCTTTTTATTTTCCACATTTTAATCATGTCTCAGATACATTTTTATGGAAACATTTTTTTATATGGTTTAATCATGTTATAAAAAGGAATAATGATTCTTTCAATAAGTTTTACATTGAAATGAAATCTTTATAAACATTATTTATGGTTCTTGGAAATTATTTAATATGACGGTTCCTAGATAGTTCCAGGTGAGACCCATTTTACTTATAAGAGGAGTGTGCCAAGATCAAACTCCAACAAATTGGGTAATTATTATGTTATCCAATTAATTATATTAAAATTATCAGTATAGTTATTCCGGTTGTCTGGGTTCTTTACAGTTTATATAAGGGTTTTTTGAAGATGATGTCCTAAGATACCAACATGTTTTGTCTATTCTTTCAATATATTTATAATGTTTCCCCTGATCACTGTTGATATCAAATGGCTCATGATTATTGATTCTTATGAATCTTCCCCATTTAAAGACTTATTCCATGTTTTTATGTTTTATAATCCATGTATTTATGGGTCTGAGTATTCTTATGTTATACTCATTCTCTTTGGTTGTCTCATTACACACTTATACTCTTATTATGATCATATATGATGTTCATTTTTTTAATTATTATTTTTAACCTTATAGGTAATTTAATCTCAACCTTCTTATGATTTATTTTCCTAAGGTTATAAATAATGAGGATGAACTAATTACATCATAAAGGGATTCTATGTGTATGATGATGATGATATAATGTGAAAGAAGGTGTATTATGTGGGAGAAATATTCATTTAAAACCATGGTTATTGTTTATGTAATGATTTTTCCTTATAATGAACCAAGATTATCATATATTGATATTATATAATTTTTCTGAATATGCACTATATTAAAAAAACACATCCCTATATACTGTAATAGGTTAGTGACTATTGAAACATGGAAACATAAACATGGTTCCATAGGTGGCCAACATCACCTCCCACTATACTTTTAAAAAATAGAACCATTCTTATACATATCATATATGATAAATGTATTCAAAAGGAAACATAATAAATAGTGAGATCAGATGATCAGTAATGGTAGAAAAGAGAGATATGGATGCATTACATTCACATAAGGGTATGATAACATGATCATAACATTTTAAAACAATACCCTACATACCAAATATCCTAATCTTGAATCATGGAGTAAATATTTAAAGCTCATAAGGCATGAATCATAATGAAATCAAAAAACATGATCAATAAGAGTATAACACTGGAATAAGTCATGGAATTTTTGGCATACATATAAGCATATAAAATAATTCCCAGACCAGGAAAGGATCATTTCCTATACCATTATAGCAGAAAAATTCCTTTACAAAACAAGGTTCAATCACTTTTCTAGTCCTATCATACAAAAACAGGTTCACTTCCTATTCCATCTATGTGTTACAAAACGAATTTCACAACATATTAAAATACTATCTATATTAAGAGATATAAATCATTTCATAATTACATGGATGTACCACATGTCACATAAGTAAATACATATGAAAATAAGTGGGTTTCATAATTATGTTATCATGGTATAACTTGTGTAGGAGAAACATGTTACATAAAAATAATTTCACCACAAACATAAAAAATTCAGTGAATGAAAAAGAAAGGTATCCCCGGATTATTTCCCCAGTAATACATAGCTAATAATAACTTGTGTCATCTTGAAGAGATAATGATTTTGATGATTCAATTAAAACATTTCTTGAGGAAAATATCCTTTTTTTAATGCCTTTTAAAAAATAAAAAAATTGAAAAACTTTTTAATTGAAAAAATATCAATAACTAATAAATTAATTTTATAAACAATGATTGGTTATGATATTGGAAAACTCCATTTATTACATATATGTTAAAAAAATATTCATTTCATAATTTCCATAAAAATGAGAATTGATTAGAAAACGGAATGAAGATTCATTTTAGTTTTTTAAAATTAAAAAATGTGTAAAAATTTATTTTAAGAATCACAGGAGATTAAATAAAATTCTGAAACCTTTTCAGAAAAATTGGTTTTTGAAGAAAACATTTTATTGTATGAAGAAGAAAATATTATATTTTTTTTGAAAATATTTTCATAATAATTTTATCTTCTCAAGAGTGAAAAAAATGGAACCATTAGTTGAATAGATCATTAGTAACCACTGGATAACAAATTATTGAAGATTATAGAGAGTTAGATCATGATATTTCAACATTGGGGACTTGATCATAAACAATCCTAATAAATGATGAGATTGTAATATATAATCTTTACCACTTTGGTAACGTTGATTCATAAGAACTATGAAATAATAACATAAAACGAACCTTAATATATCATGAGGCTAAATAAATTCATGATATTAAATTTTAAATGGGATGTATATTCAACTTTTTAAATAATAAAGGTGTACAATATAATGTACATCTCAATTATGGAAAATTTAAAAACAAATACATTACCTTATGTCTTGACTTCCTTTGTACTCATTGAAAAATCATCTATAATGAATATAAATTTATTATAAATCTATAAAACAATCATATTCATATATATCATACAATCTATAATTTTCTTAAAACCAATTATAACTCATTTATTAATAATTCCATGTTAAAGTTATGTTTTGGGTAATAACCACTTTGTGTTTCCTCTATGTTTTGTTTTGTTATATTTTTAATCTCATTACATTGATCATGGAACCATTATCTACATAATTATAACCATAATATAAATATAATATATATTCAAAATATATTTATTTATAGTATCCAATAAAATTTTGTCATAGGAAATGAAATACACCATTCGTACTGATGGAAGGTTGTACGTATGCATGAAAGATGTTTTTTCATTTTCTTATCACATTAAAAGGATGAAAAATAAATGATATATTTTATAAATATAGAATCATACCAATGTTCTATATAAATATATATCATGGTTTTAATAAACCAATCCTTAATAAAGTCCATGTAATGTGTGAACTAATCACGTCACTTCACGTGGCGGTATTTCACAATACACACGAATTACAGATTCATGTTACCACATAATGGAATAATTGAGGATATATGTGATATAAAATTTACAGAATCATCATAAAATCATAATTTTCATAAATTCCATTTATATAAGCAATAAATACATCATTATAACAAGCCGTTATAGGTGGTAATTTAAAAATTAATGACATTAGTTCATGAGGCGGTAGTCCTATGTACACACGAATGATGATTTCATAACCAATTTGATGGAAGTGGTGCCGGTTTTAAGTCATAACAATAACATAGATAAATATAAGCATAAGGAAGTTACTAAGGTTATTATATAATAATTATATAAAAATAATTTAATAGGGGTAGAGGAGGAAAAAAATAAAAGTGGTCATTTTTTAATGTTGCATCTTCTTCAGGTATCCTATATAGGTTTGCACTAAAAGCATTTGTATGATCACTTTCTTACCAAAATAAGTCTTCTAAGATAAGGGGAGGTAAGTTCGAAATTTTTATTATTAGATATTGGAAAAACTAAATAGTTTTTAATGTGTTAATAAGAGATAAGAGGTGGTGGGCTTTTATAGGTGGGGGAGAGGACACATTTGGTATTTTTGAAAAGAAATAAGCACTCCCACATTTTTCACATGTCACAAGGGTGAAAATTATAAATTTATCAAACCATAGATGTATAATTACCTAAATATGGATAACCAATAGTTTTTAGAAGTCTTTATAGGATATTATTACCCTTATAATTTTAGTTTACTCCTAGTAAACCCATTTCTACCTTAACTTTGATAGTTAATTTTTTTTGCTATCACTATTAATTATGGTCAACAATTAAGTTTTACTTATTGTATATAATAAATTATTCTGATTAAAAATATGGTATCAATTTTTCAAAATAAAATACATATAATTGGAAAAAATTAATTTAATATTAATGTAGTAGATGTGATGAGAAAGCATGTTTTTAAATTGAAAATTATCAAAAGTATACAATGTTCTTATATATCCAATTTCATTGTGAATGTGATTTCAATTAATGAAAATGAATTAAAAGAATTAATATTGAACTAATTTAACCTTTTAAAATATTAAAAATATAATTTTACTTTGTAAATAAATAAAATGAAAAGTCATTTTTGAATTAAAATTTAGTATTTTTAACTATTCATAAAAAATTAATATTTCCATAAAAATCCCAAAAAAATCGCCCTAAGATAATCTTGACATTATGAATTATAAAATTAAGTTTATTTTATCAATTTATTTTTCTAAAAGTGTAAAAATATTTAATTTATTATTGTTCGTAAAAGGCATAAAAATTAATTTTTTTAGAAAATAGTATTTTGAAAACATAAAAATACATTACAAAAAATTTGTTATTATATGTTAAATATGTTTTAATTTAATAAAACCATTATTTTTATTATTTTAAAATTATATATTATAATTCATATCACTATGTTTAATATATATGTTATAATAGTCCTGTTTAAATAACAATATTTGTAATATAGAATGGTTTTGCTAAAACTTATTGTTGAGTGTAACACAATCCATGCTAGTGTTGCGTGTATCATAGGAATAACTTGGTGTTTTTTAAAACACAATACATAATGGAACATAAAATTATTTTAAGAATTAATAATTCATAAAAACTCTAGGGGTTACGTCCTACCGCTCTTAAAATGAATTTCCCCCGCGAATTTTTTCAATATGAAACAATCAAACGAGGTTACTTCTTCCTCAACATATCCTAAAGTTCCCATGTTGCTTACATAAACATGTGATTTCACCAAAAATATTTTACCATGTGAGTGGTATTATTTCGTATAAACTTATATATATGATCCATAATCTCAACCATCTATTCCTCATAAGAATGATATTTCTCCAATGGCATGACTTCTGAGTTTAGTAAATGTGAAAGTTCTGTTATGTACTTCCATGAGAGAGTTACATGGAATGCGTTATGAACATGAGATAGGTTTGGTTTAATTTCAATGTGATAGGATACAATCCCAATATAATGAATAACATAAATGGGAGCAATATACCTAGGAATTAGTTTCCCATTCATCTTGTATCTCAGAAAATTAATCCATGGAGTAATTCACAAAACACCTTATTAGTAACATAAAATTCTAAATCACAGTTTTGATTATCATCATAACCTTTCTGTCGACTTTGAGATATGTTTATGTGCTGAAAAATGGATCTATCCTTATCTTATATTTCTTCAGCTATCTCTGGTCCCTATAGCTTCATTATTCCAACTTCATTGCGACACATTGGATCTCTAAATTTCATTTAATAGAGGGATTCCTAAGAAGTCATCTAAAAAATTGAGTGAAAGTTATTGTTGAAAGAAAAGAAAACTTGTGGAAGGTGTCAATCCCAACCACATTTTAAATCCAAATAAAGATATATATACATATCCTTTAGGGTATAAATTTTTCTTTCAGAATGACCATCTATTTGGGGATGATATGCAGTGCTAAAACTAAAATATGTATGAAGATGTTGTTTAGGATTTACCAAACCTTTGAGGTAAAACATGGATCCCAATCAGACATAATTTAATGTGATTCTCTATGAACCTTACCAATTCCTAAATATATATCCTAGAAAGAAGATCCAGAGTGAAGCATCGTCTGATAGCAATGAAGTGTGATGAATTTGTTTGGTGATTAACTACAATCTAAATAGCATTATTTGATTTTGATGTTTTTTGGAGTAAAATGAAAAATATGTGTTGATACTCTCCCATTTCCATTCTGGTATGGGTAATGGATGCAACATTCCCTTATAATTTTGACTTTTTTCCTTAACCTATTGGCCTACGAAGCACTGAGATATTAACATTATGATATCTCTTTTCATAACATCCCACTATAAGTATTCTTTTAGATCTTTTTACATCTTCATAATTTCAAGATAAATAGACAATGAAGAAGCATGAGATTCCTCTAAAAAAACCTTCTTCATATTTGGTATTGAAGGAATGCATATTGGGTTCCTGAACCTTATAATTGCATCTTGATCATAGTTTATCACCAGAATATTTATAACCTGATTTTGTAGATATACATATTCCTTATACACTTCTTTATTATTCTCTAGGATTGATATTTGAACATTAAATAGATCAAGACAACTCTTTTCCCTTCCTTTTGTATTTCTAGATCCATCCTTTAAAAATATAGAAATATTAAATCTTTGGTGATCCCCATCATGGATAAGATAGCATTATATTTTAGACTCAAACCAATGAATGCCATTTTTTATTTACTAGGGTGGTAATGTATTGAGTTTTCATAATCCTTAATCAGATCTAACCACCTACTCTCATTTATATTCAACTCCTTTTATTTGAATATATAATATAAACATTTATAAACTATATATATATATATCACTCTTTTCTCCATAATGATAGTTCCTCTACATCATTAATAAAAAAAATTACCAAAGCTAATCCTAAACAATGGTTTGGTAGTTTTTCTCATAAATCTTCAATTTTCATGAGGCATAAGATATGACCATGTCATTTTTCATAATAAAACATCCTAATCCCTTCTTGGATAAATCAAAATAGATTACAAAGCCTTATCCACTATAGGGTTATGTAATAATAGGTTTGCTGACTAATATTCTCTTCATTTCCTTTTAATTTTCTACAAATTCATATATCCTAAGGAACTTGGATCACTTCTAGGTTAACATGATCAGAGGATTAGATATTCCTGATAAATTCTCCAAACACCATAAATAATATTCAGCTAAAACATGAAAACAACAGATCTCAGTCACCATGTCTGGTCTAGGACAACATTTAATTTTCTTTTTTTCTGTGATGGATATACCTATATACCATCTCTTGAGATTATGTGTCCAAAAAATGAAACCATTTGTTTCCAAAATACACCCTTTATAAATGTTTCATATAGTTTCTCCTTCCTTGGTCTCTTTTACATTATTCTCAATTGGTCTTTATTATCTTTCCTTCATTTTGTATAGATAAGAGTATCATCAAAAAAATAGACTAACATAAACTGATCAAGGTAATATCTAATGTCTCTATTCAATAAATCCATGAATATATAAGGTTCATTAGTAAAACCAAATGGAATCATTATATATTCATAGTTTCCATACCTTTTATATAATTTTATCTTCGGAATATCCTCATACATGACCCACAATTGATTATATCCAAAATTAAGTTCCATCTTGGATAATTATTGAGCTCTGCACATGTTGATCAAACAAGTAATCAATATGGGGAAGAGGATACTTGTTTTTTATTGTGATATTTTTTACCACCGAGTAATAAATTAATATTCACATTGAATCGTATTTTTTTAAATTTGAATAGTTTCATCCCAATCTAACACACTTGGATAAATGAATCCCCTGTTAGGGTTTTCATGGATTTTATTCCTTAATTTAGGAAACTCAGTTGGGGAAATTATATAGGGAGTATTAAAATATGTGTGGAACTATAAATGAGTTATATTGAGAACTCAATGTCTCAATATGGTTTAATACTAGGAATCTCCACCGAATGGACATCAAACAATTCCCTAAAATTCGAAAGATCATCGATGTTGAGTTTATCTGCAATCATTTGAAAAAAACACCCCTTATAAATAGGAATTAAGAAACATATAATGGATATAATATCCTTATTATGTTCATACATATCATCACATTTATTGATGATCATTTGTTAATTCGAAATATCAAAATTTACTTCCCTTCCATGACAATTGATGTATTATTTATACATATAAATCCAACAAAATCCTAGGATGACATCAAATTATTCCAAATGAAGAATGAAAATATTTACAGGAAGCACATTCCCACCATTGTCAACTAGAGAGGAATATACTCTTGAGATGAAATCATCATAACATTTAGGGGTTTCACAAATAATTCCACATTTAATTATTTGGGTGTCATGCTGACACCCATAGAAAATTCATTAAATATGAAATAATGTGTAGATCCAAAGGAAAATAATACATCAGCAGTTCTAGAGTAGATAATAAGGGTAGATTTCAATATGTCATTATCGCAAACATCATTATAAATTATGATTTCATGATATTAACCTCTATCCCCCAACTAAAGAGGTTACTAATGTCAATCATCATCCTTATCCCTCGATTTTGGGTATTGGTTAGAATATTGCTCATTTTCCAAACTCTTGAAGCACTGATGTTTAGGTGGTGAATTCTGTGTTTCCTTCTCTCTATTCACATAATTAGATAACTCACTCCCATCACTTTATCAATCATTTTCTTAAGTACTTTCCCTTCCACATTTAAATTATTTAGTAGACCCAAAATGAAATTTATTGTATCCTTCTTCCCATACATTTAGGAAAATGGAAATCTCACTTTCATCTCTCTTTAATCCTTTGGTTTTCCTTTGAACTCCATAATTATTTTCTTATAAAAACCATGAGATTAATACTGTACTCCATCATGTACATCAAAATTGACTGGACATCAGAAAATATCTTCATAACTACTGATGTCTATTCTGCCTAACACCCTTCAGATACAAGGTTTTAAGCCACTAAAAATATACTGGCCTTAATTTTAAGTTAGATGATAATACCAAAAGCATTCCTCAGAATCCTTTTAAATTTTCTTCATATGTACTAATATATTCATCATCCTTTTGAGTTATATCATGGAAAAAATTATCTATATTCATATAAAGTATACAAGGAATGTTATTATTGAAAACAAGTTCTTTAACTTGTCCCAATGCATGGATTTAATTTTATCATGTTACCTTGTATTCTTGATAAGATCGCATCATTGATTTGCTTCACCTTCCAAATAGTGGACATCAAAAATGATATTTCATGTTTATAACATAGGTGAAAAGATAATATCTTTTGAATGGTACATATATATTACTCAATAAATAGATAATTAGTGGATCCATTAAAGGAAGTTGGATGTTTCATATTGAACGACTCAATAGAATGTTGTAACCTCATCTGGTCATTTGGAATCTAGCATTATTTATATATTTTGAAAGTTGTTTGAGCATAGAAATAAGATTTTTTATCTCAACTCCCATAACATTTTGATGCTCAAGAGTATAATAATTTCATTTTTTATTACACTCAGCATTAACACAATTACATTAGGTTCCATCCATAAATTAAAACAAAAATTTATTGTTTATGAAACAATAATCATATTGACGAACCACGTAATCATGAAAAATAACTTATAGGATGTTTGAATCATGTCCCATTAATATTTAGTATATGACACCTTATTTTTATTCAAGGTTATCCATAGTCAAATTCTATTTAAATAATTCATGATTTTTTGTAATGATTTTCAGAATTCTTGAACCATATCCCCTGGGGGTGTCAAACTAGGTTTACAACAAGGCCCTTTATCATATAGCTATTCCTAATTGAGTCAAGATTAATACATCTTTTTCAAGGTTGTTTCCCCTAGGTACATTTGTGTCATATCCAAATTCATTGGTAGTATCTATACAGGGATGAAATATCTTTCAAACCACTCACTCTATCCTTTACCAAAATTTTAGGACATTTTCGTACACTTTGACCCATCTTTAGACTTATCCTTCGACATGTCCATATGGACCTCACAAATATTTTATCATCCTAGATTCAAGTGTTTAACTAAACCTGTCCTTTGATACTGAATATAAATACCCATAATTATTATATATAAATAATGTATAATTCTTTATGAATATTCATTATATTCAAAATGAAAATTCATGGGGGCCATAATTGTTTATATCCATTGGAAACATGGAAACACAAAAAATGGTCCATATTTGAGCTACATAATCTACCACTATATTCATCACAAATAGAACCATTATTAGACATATCTTATGTTATAAAGGTATTCATTACTTGGATAATGTAAACATAATAAAGGGTGATCTAAAATTCCCATTAAGGTTAAACAAGTGAGATATGTAAACATAACATGAAAATAAGTGTTCGAGAACATGATCATAACATTTTAGAACCATACCTTTCATATTAAAGATCATAATTATGAATCCTGGCATAAATATTAAGAGTTTTTAATACTATAATAATAATGGAATCAAATAACATGATCCATGAGAGAATAATACTATCAAAAGTCATATAATTTGTAACATAAACATAAGTATAGAAAATCATTTCCATATTCTTCAAGGATCACTTCCTTGACTGTAATAGTGGACAAAGTCCTTCAAGGGATCAGGTTCACTCCCCATTCCAACCCTATCTTACTTAACCAGGTTCAAATTACATTTTCGATATATCTTAAAAAACTATATTCACTCCCCATTCCAGTATTTTCAATCACATGAGATAAAAAATTTACCCAATGCATTGGTGGGAGATATATGTGACACCCATCACATAATTAAAACGATATCTGTATATTACACAAGATCATAAAAATTTATCATATCCTAACCCATGAAATTAAATGGGTATCATAAATATTTCATCATTTCATAAAATAACATGTGTAAAAAATAAATTTAATAATCATTTCATCCTATAATATCCCATGAAAAGATGCGGGTTTCATAAGAATTTTATAAAGGTATAACCCATGGAAGATAAATGAGTTTCAAAAACATTCATCAAAAAAATTAACCATTCATAGAAATAATAACAATGGTATCCATGTATCATATCCCCAATAAGTCACTTGTAACATCAATAGGTTTCATCATAGAAAAATAATGATTTCCATCAATCATTTCAAACATTTCATGAGGAAATTAACCATTCCACTATGAAAAATTCTTTTCAAAACCTAAAAAATTATTAACACCTTTTTCTTTGAAAATAAATTTTAAAACTTATAAAGGAAACATTGAATAAATTATTCGTCATGATATCAAAAAAATTTATTCATACCGTATATGTTGAAATAAAGGTTCCATTAATATTTTTTATATATGGAAAATGGGAATTATTTAGAAGATGACATGAAGATTCCTTCAAAAAATATAAATTCAAACATTGGAAAAAATTATTTTAAAATTAATAAGATAGTATGAAAACAGTTTTTAAAACATTTTAGAAAACATGTTTTTGAAGAAAACAGACTTCCGACCAAAGATTGAAATAAAGTCTGATTTTCATAAAAAAAAATATTAATAAATTTAAGTACCAATGAGGGGAAAATGGAACTATTTCTTGAATATATTATCCATAAATATAGGATAATAAAATAAATGAGAATTTTTGAGTCTTAGATCATGTTATTTCAACATTATATACATAAATACAAACAATCCCAATAAACGATGAGATTATAACATAAAATCCTTACCACTTTTCTTACATTGTTTCATAATCCCCATGAGGGAATAAAAAAATGAAACATAATATATAATTACAATGAATAAATTCATGATATAAAATGTAATAAGGGGTGTGTATACACCTTGTGAAGGAATATATGTGTATAACATAACATACATAAAAAAAGGTATGTTGAGACAAACATCCTTTACCTTAATTATTGAATTCCATTATACTATTTGAAACCTCATTTATGATAAATAAATGATTATTAAACATATATTATAGAAACATATTCATATATATCATAACATATTTGATTTTACTGTTACCTTTTATTACTCTTTTGTTTATAATTCTATGTTAAGGTTATGTTTTGGGTAATAACCACTTTGTTTTTCATATATGTTTTTATTTATTATTATTTTTGGTTATCTTTATTTTATAATGGTTTCATCATCTCTATAATTATAAACATGGTGTAAATATAATATACATTCAATATAAAATTATTTATATTACTCTATAAATTTTATTGATAGGAAATTAAATACACCGTTCATGGAGCTATTTGGTCGTATGTAGGCACGAACATTGTTTTTTCATTCTCCTGTCGGATTGAATGAAATAAAAGTTAAATATATATATTATAATTATATAATAATTTTTATTTCTTATTTATCGAAAATTATTTTTATACCAATTATTAATACATTCCATGTAAATCATGAACGAGTCACAATGCTTCATGAGATGGTAGTCTGTCGTACACACGAGCAACACTATAGTATTCCTACAAAATGGAAAGACAGAAGATATGAATGATATAATAATTAAAAATTAATAAAAACATAATAAATATCATAAGGATAGTATATAAACAATAAATACATCATTATAGATGACAAAAAATGTTTGGAATGGAAAATCTAATGACATCAGTTTGTGAAGCAGCAGTCCATCATAATTACAAAAAATTATTTTCAACGCATTTTACGGAAGTGGGGATGGTTTTGATTAATTAAAATAACATAAAAATATATTAATACAAGGAATATAAAAAGTTTATTATATTATAATGATATAAAAATAATTTAATGGGTGGGGGAGGAAATTAAATAAAAGTTCTCATCGATGAACTTATTCTCTTTTTTGGATATCCTTCTAATCCTTGGACGCCAAGACTTTATTGGATATAATTATGACCAAACTAAGGCTTATAGAATGAGGGGAGGGAATTTTGGAAGTTATTTGGGTGGGTATTGTATAAAAGAAATTGGTTTAACAGTGTGTACAAGAGAAGATACAAATGAAATTTTATAAGTGGGGGAGAATACACAAATGGTATTTTAGAAAATAAATACATTCTCCCATATTTTTCATATGTGAAAAGGGTAAAATTAGTCCATTATATAACACTAGAGGTGTAATTGTCTAAATACATCCAAAAAAATGTTTTTAGTCTAGTTTTTTGGATAATTTTACCGTTATAATGTTTGTTTAATCCCCCACAGCAAACTCATTTTTACCTTAACCACTGATAATTAATTTTTACAACATTCATTATTTTTTTGTCAAAAATTAATTTTTATAATTATTCATTATAAACTATTATTATTATAAATATAGAATCAATTTTAAAAATTCCTTTCAAATAAGGGTAAAAATTAATTTAATATTAATCTCACAGACTTGATGAGAAAGCAATGTTTTAAAGTGAAAATGAACTAAAGATTACACTGTTTTTATATCCAATTATACTATGAAAATGATTCCAATGAAATAAATTATATTAATAGATTAATAATTTAACTAATTTAATAATAAATTAAATTTAAAGTATAATTTAAATTTTTAAATAAAAAAATTATAAGGCATATTTTTATTAAAATTCAATATTTTCCACTATTCATTAATAAATGAAACATTTTTGAAAAATACCAACTATTATCACTAATTTATTTTTGGAATTTTGAAATAAAAATTGAATTTATTTTTATAAAATTCGTCTTCTAAAAGTTTCAAAAAGTTAATTTTATTATTGTTTACAAAAATGCATAAAAATCTATTTTTTGGTAAAATAGTTTTTTCAAAGTATATAAAGACTTTAATGAACATTATGTATTTTATTATCAATATGTTCCCATTATATAAAAATAATTAAATTTATTATTTAAAATGTTCTTATTACTATTCATATCACTATGTATAATAGATTGGTTATAACAATTGTGTTTAAATAACTATATTAGTAACATATCATGGTATTATTAAAACTCATCTTGGTATATAAATCAAGATAATCAGTTGTAGTGTATAGAAAAGGATTATATATTAATTCTATATAATTAAATAAAATAATTAAATTTAATTAATTATAAAAAAATAATTCATAAAAACATAGGGTGTTACATTCTACCCACCACCCCCCCACTAAAATGAATTTCACCCTCAAAATTCAATACTCTGTTATAAACAAATGAGGCTACTTTTTCCTCTTCATATCCTGAAGTTCCCACATACCTTCATTAAACATGTGGTTCCTCCAAAAAACAATAATGGCATGAGTGGTTCTCTTTCATTGAACATTCTTTGTATGATCCAAAATCTCAACCGATTATTCCTCAAAAGAAATTTCTTTCTCCAGTAATATAACCACTGAGTTTAACACATTATAAGGGTAATGTATGTAATTCCATTTTAGATATACATGGATAATGTTTTAGACTTGATAGTGGTTTGGTTGATATACGAAGCGATAGGATATCATCCGAATACAAGTAATAATTTCAAAGGTATGAATATTCATCGGTATTAATTTACTTTTCCTATTGAATATTATAATCTTGTTCCATGGAGAAATTCAAGAAAACACTATATCACCAACTTAAAATTCTATAAACCACCAATAAATATCATTATAGTGTTTCTGATAACTTAGAGCTGACTTCATTCTCTTCTAAACGAATCTAACATTCTCTATCATTTCTTAATCTATCTTAGGTATCATTATATTTCTTTCTCTAAATTCATTATAGAATATTGGAGATCGAAATTTATTTCCATATATGGATTCATAAGGATCCATTCGAATTTTTTATTGAAAGTTATTATTATAAGAAAAATAAACTAGAAGAATATATTTTCCCCCACCACCATTGAAATCGATAGAACAATTTCTCAACACTTGCTATAGGGTTTGAA
This sequence comes from Viscum album, assembly GCA_963277665.1. Taxonomy (NCBI): domain Eukaryota; kingdom Viridiplantae; phylum Streptophyta; class Magnoliopsida; order Santalales; family Viscaceae; genus Viscum; species Viscum album. The sequence goes on along the minus strand of OY728119.1, from coordinate 2,107,878,101 downwards.
TTGTTCTTTCAAACTAACTATATCTATGGGGATGATATGAAGTATCAAAACCCAACTAAGTATCATGATATTTATGAAGACTTTTCCAAAATAGTCATAAATATAGGAACCTGATCAGATACAATGGAATGTAGTACAAATTCCTTAATGTATATCCTGGAAAGAGGATCCAGATATATTTATTGTCTAATATAAATTAATTTTGATGACATTGTAAGTTGATCAACTATAACCCAAATCAAAATATTCCCTTTAGTGGGTTTACTAAGTCTAATAACAAAAATCCTTGGTGATGTTCCCCCATTTCAATTCAGGTATAGGTAATAGAAGCAAAATCACCTTATAATTTTACCTTTCATTCTTAACCTATTTTCATACCAGGCATCGAGATACAAACTCTACAATAACTCTATTTATACCATCCCATAATAATTATTCTTTCAAATATATGTACATATTCATACTTCCATGAGTAATTGAGAAGGAATAATTATAATCATCCTCTAACAACTCCTTCTTCAAATATGGAATGTAAGGAATTATTACTAGTTTCCTGAACCTTATCATTACATCATTATCAAGGTTATACTTATGATCATTTTAACCTTATTTTTCATTTCAATATCTTCCACCTATGACTCTTTAATCTTTACTTGGATAAATGGTTGAAAATTCAATTTAGTTAGATAAGATTTCTCAACTTTCTTTTGGGCATCTAGATCCACCCTTTTAAAATATAGAAATATTAGACTTTTTTTATCCTCCTAGGGATAAGCTATCACTACCCTTTCGACTCGATGAATCTAGCCCTTTTTCTCCTTACTAGTATGGTAATACATTGTGCAGTCATAATATTTAATCAACTCCAGCCATCCTCTTGGAAACTTATTCAACTCCTTTTGTTTGAGTTTATAATTTAATAATCTATGATCAGTATATATATCACTCTTCTGACTATAAATATAATTATTCCATATATTTAATAAACAATTTACCATAGTTAACTCCAAATCATGATTTGTACACTTTTCTCGATAATATTATGTTTCTATTAGGCATAATCTATAACCATTTCATTTTACCTAATAAAACATCCCAATCCATTTTTAGGTGCATAAATATTTATTAAAATAAATTCTCCACTTCATTGTAATGTAATAATAGGTTTACTAACTAATAAAAACTTTAGTTCCTTGAAATTTACCTAATATTCATCCGTCTAGAGAAAAATGGATCCCTTTTGAGTTTACATGTTTGAAGGATTATATTTTCATGATAAATTCTCCATAAGGAATTGATAATATCTAGATAAAACATTAAAACTAAAAATATTAGTCACCATTACTGTTTTGGTCCAAAATTCAATAGTGTTCGTCATTGATGGATTTACTCATATACCATCCTTGAAATTATGTATCCCAAAAACAAAACCTTTTGCAGCCAAATTTCATACTTTGTAAATTTTTAATAGAGAGTTTCTCCTTTATTAAGCTCATTAGTACAATTATCAATTGGTATTCATTTTATTACATTATATTAGATTAAATTAGAATATCAACTATAAATAATATCAAAAAATAAATAAGGTGATCTCTATAGACTCTATTCATTAAATACATTAAGATAGTAGGGGTATTAGTCAGACCGAAGGACATCATGACATATTTATAGTGTCCGTACATTATTCAAAATTCCATGTTTGATATATAATTTTTACGGATCCTCAATTGATGTTTAAACATTTATAACATCAAAATAATATGAAATTAAAAGAAATTGAAACATCATGTATGTTCTTTATCTTCATGAATATAAAACATTTGTTAATGATTTTATTTCATAAAAAAAAATTCGATTTTATTATTCCATTTATTTCACTTAATAAAATGTTTTTTATTGTTACTTAATCAAAAAATTTCACACTAAATGTTTTGATTATATTTTTACTATATGTTGAAAATAACTTTAGTGGCTTGACTAATGTCAAATAGGGAATTATTTAAACATATACCAAATAATAACGTTTCCATTTTTCAACGATCATTACGAAAAGAAGGTATGTATTATTTTATCTTTCTAGAATGATCACCATAAGATAAATAACATATTATTTCTATAAATATACTTATATATATCATCAATGTTATTTGGTGATGAGAAAAAAATTGTATCTCTTTGTAGAGATGGTAGTCCACACACATGAATATACGACATTATAATTTCTCAGTTATTGGATATGTAAAAGTAAAGGATATATATTATAATTAAATATTGAAAAAATTTACACTAATATCATAATTATCACATATATATCACATATATTAATTAACATTTTCTTTATTATCTTCCATTAAAAGAGTTAGTGATGAAAAATTACATTGCTTTGTGAGGTGGTAGTCCATCGTACACATGAGCAATGTTATCATATCACTCACAAAAAGGAATGTTAGAATATATATGTGATATAATAATTACAGAGGTATATTTACATTATAAATATCACAAACACACATATATATAATTTAAATCCATCATTATAACAATCCAAAATAATTGATGATGAAAAATGAATCACATTAGTTTGTGATGTGGTAGTCTATCATACACATGAATGATGATTTCATTTCCCATTGGATGGAAGAGGAGACATATTTTTGTTATTACAAAAAAACAATAACATATAATTATTTTTAAAATACTTTTTTTATATAATCATAATTTACGTTTATTTTAAGGAGGTTGAAGAATAAATAACATAAAATTATTATTTAGATGCTACATCTCTTTTTCAGACAACCTCCATAGGAAAGAACTAAAAGTATTAATAGGAAATGTTTATAATAAATTTAGGGTTTAAAATTAGTGGAAATATAATTAATGATGAAATTTGGGTATGTCTTTTCCAAGGAAAAATTCATTGAATGGGTGAAGATGAGAGAATAGGGGTGGCCTTTTATAAGTGAGGTGATTGGCACAGTTGTAATGTTTTAATAGAAAAAGGAATAACCATGTTATTCACAAGAAAAATAGATATATAAAGGACCATTATTTAACCTTATATATGATAAGGTTTATATATTTAAATACAATAGATTTTATACAATTTTCTATGTCAATTCTACACATATCTATTTATTTGAACTCCTAGTAAATCATTTTATACATAACAAGGGTAAAATATTTTCCTCATTTTAGAATTAAATATGAAAAGAAAATAAAGTGGACCATGTTATATAATATAAATTATTCTTATTTATAATATAGAATCCATTTTACCAATTTCAATATACATAAGTGGAAGAATGTAATTTAAAATTAAACCAGCAAATAAGATGAAAAATCATTTTTTCAAGAAATATATTTTTCTAGAAAATAACGGTTTTATATTAACTCTATAACTACAAATAATAATGTTAGTAATTTAATTTAATTTTTATTAACATATGATATTTAATTTTTATTTAAATAATTACTCATTATGGGTTTTTTAAATTAATTAAAATATAGAATCATCATGCACTATAAAAACTTTTTAAAAAACATGTTTTTAAACACAAAAATAAAATTATAATAAAATCCAATAGGATGATGATTAAAATGTAATTATTTGGATTAAAAGTAACTAATTAATATTTATGTTACATAAAATCCTTTTTAAAACATAATGGGAATTTTACTTCACATAATTTATTGAAAATAAATGACATTTTTAAAATAAATCAGTTTTATCAATATTCATTGAAAAATCAATATTTTCCAAAAAATAATAAAATTGCACCCTCATTTAGTTTTTCATATCATTATTTAAAAAATGGTATTATTATTTTCAAATAAAAATTCTATTGTATATATATTAAATTTTTAAATAAAATTTTATAATAATAGATTTTAATTAAAATTAATTTCTTTTTTATTTATAAAATACAAAATATTTATAAAGAATATAACTATATATTTTTTATTAATAATTAAATTATATATTATATAATTACCTAGGTTTTTAAATATATATAGTAATGGTGGGTATATCTCTATGCATATGTTATATGATTTCTTAAGGTATACTGCATTTATAGAGGCTCTAGCAGTTTCAGGGCATACACTTGGATACAACTAGAGGTGAGGATGATGAGATATCAAGTTTCATAATACGCATAAATTGTTATGATAATTATATATTGGATGTAGTATTACAATAATTATGGTAGATATTTTCCCATAATATTTGGAATTGGGGCGTGGGAGAGAAAAAAAGAGTGGAATTGGAAGTAGGGTGCCTTTATTAGCACATTTTGTTTTGATATAGAATGGTTTTATTCTATGTGTTACATTGTGTGTTAGGAATGGTAAGTATGAGAAACTAGTATTACTTATTTTGGTGATGATTTAGTTAAATTTTTTAATCAATTATTATTTTTTATTTTTTCACAATTTCAACAAGAGGTTTTAGGGAGGATCCTTTTGAGTATACATGTTATTATCACCCTAAATTTATAAAACATTTTACAATAACATAGGTTATAGTAAGGGATCAATATGAATAGTGATATTTTGATGTGTTTTTAGTAGGTTTTTAAATTTCATGGTCACTTTAGGGGATTAAATTTTTATACTTTCAGTTTTTTCCTTTCATTATTTTAGTTTTTGTATGACATAACATTATATATTGGGGATGGAATTTGTTTGATATATGGTGTTGGTTTGTGTTTTTCCTTATTATCACTTACTCTTTACATCTTATAAGTTTAATTACTCCCATTGGTGTTATTTTTATATACTTGGTTTTAGTATCTAACTTTTAGCCTACCAGAGGCGGCTTTCGGGGGTTACTAACTCACTTTCTAAATTTTCAACCCACGTAGGTTATAATTGGAAGTAGGGGTCATGAAATTAATAAGAAGATGATTTATTATTAAACTAAGATCTTTTTTTTGTTTTCCTTTCATTGGAATTATTTTTTAAAGCATCATCCATCATGGTGGTTTTACTCATCATAAGTGAATGACTATATTGACATGAACATTTATTTGACAAGAATATTCTTATAAATTGATTAAAAATTTAGATATAGTATTAGTATTAAAATAATTTCATGATTATGGGTTTACAATGAAAATATATATTTTTATAGTAACTAAAAATTCAATTATTTTGAAAGGAAACAAAATTCACAAATTAAGGATATTTTAACAGAATATTTGAAACCATAACTATAATGTATATAAAATATCCATGGAACTCCCAAAAAATATCAAATAAATATAATAAATCATTAGTAAATTTTGAAGTTTATGAACCCATGATTAGTGAATAAGGAATCAAACCTCCAATATGAATCATACATTACAAAATGGAATTATTAACACATGAATATTTAATTTTAACAAAACAATTAAAATTTATTTAATAAATAATTATAAACAAATGTCATGAAGAAAAATAGATAAGATAAATATTATTTTTCATATTAATTATAAATTTAAATTTATTATATGTGGAGTTTGAGAATCTCTAAACAATAGAATGTCTCAAATAAGGGTTTTCTTCCGATATCATTTTAAAATTGGGATTTCATATGTATAAATTTCTATTTGAGTATGTTACATGTTCTCTTCCCCTAAAACCCATCTATTTTATTCTACATCATTTGTATATTATTTATTTTGTATAATATATTCTCAACAATTCTAGGATTGTTTTAGCTCATTTTTCATTAGCGTTGACATTCTTTAAAAAAGTGTGAAAGGATTATTTTTTAATTTTTTCTATATGGTTACATTTTCCCACCATATTATTCAAATTTTTTTTAAAATATTTCACTTTTTATTTTCATGGTGTTTTAATATTATTTTTTCTCCCATTGTTTTATAAATTATTGCACTTCTTAAATAAAATGTTTTAAAAAATAAAATGTATTTCAACCTATTTTAGGATGAAATTTTATAATGAAATTATAATATTTTTTTTCTTATATTTAAAAATTATTTAATTTTCTTTTGATTAATTAGGGAAAATGATTAATAATATTATCCTAGTTCATTCTCTAGAATTTAATTGATCATATATTGTGAATAAATAGGTGAAACCTGTTTCCCTCTCATGGGTTAATTATGTAATGTTTGAATTCAAAATTATTTCATTTCCATGTGGCACACATTTTTATTACTTCTCAATATATTATGGTTGATCCCTTAATTATATAAACCCCTAATACATTTATTAAATATTTATATTTAATTAAATTATAAAAGATTGATAGGTTAGTTAACCTAATCCACTAGAGATAATTAATAATGAAGTACAAACCCAATCCACCTTTATACTTTTTTCACTATGTAATGATGGTCTTACTAGTGTGACATAATAAAGTAAATGATTTTTAATAATTATATGTGTTCCACATTATTATTACACATATCTATGTTTTTACTCATTTTTATTTTATTTTTTATAACATAAGATTATTGATTTATGTTTCTACACTCCTATAACACATGCCTTATGTAATGACCAAAGCCTTATGATTTATAATCCATGTTTTATTATATATGATTTCATTAAATTATTTTCATCCATTGTGATTTTGTTCTCATTCTGACATGTTCAACTTATACTCTCTTATGATATTTGATTGTTATCATTTATGTTTATCCTTACTAGTAATCTAAGCTCATAATTTTATTATGTTTTAATTACCTATAAAATAAAGAGTTGTGTTATGTGTAATAAGTCAAAAACGGTATCATGTGTAAAGATTATATGTGGGAGAAGTTGACGAATCTTTATAGAATAATTTTTTATGTATCTAGTCTCTAAAGGAACTAAACCTACAGGCTTTTAGTATGTTATTTATTATTATATGTAACAAATATTAACATATAATTATGTAACATGTATGTATGTTAATATGGGGTCTTCTAAAATTATTTTATAGGTTTATAATTTTATTATTCTTGTGCTAAATTTATGTCTGTATACATCATTATGATGATAGGTGGGGAAACAATTATATATACTTATAATGAATTGTTGTGGAATTTATATCTCAGGATATAATTATGCTTAGAAAAAATAAAATTAGACTCTACAACAATGTTATGCATGATATAGATATAGAGAGTCATGTATACAATGTTACATATATGGAATAAGTGTTTAGTCGTGTATATAATGTTATGTATGGATTTGATGATGTCAGTCATATCCATAATGATATGAGGGAGGTATGTGCAAGTATACTTTCTCCAAATGATATGATAGTGTATCATTGAGAACAAATACAAGTTATGATTTTATATTCTTATTTATACGCAACAATATTATATAAGGAAAAAGGTATCCACTATGTATTTTCATATGAGTATCACCAAAATGGTGTAGTCATGCATGGGTTACTCTAATAGTTATATATTTTATTTTCTTGATCAATATTTTTATACACATTATTCCATGATATAAAAATGTATTATCTTGCTTCATTTTTAGTTCTTTGGATTTTAAAATTTATATACATTAATCTTTTTATTCCATAAATGATAATTTATTTTTATTTTTTTTACCTATTGATAACTCAATTACGTTACATTGTAATTATTTTACATCTTATTGAGAATATAACCTCACAATTTTCATTTGGGTTCCCATTTTTATAGGTGGTCATAGATGAAAAAGAGATTTCAATATAAATATAAGTGTCTTAATATGAATTTTTTCATTAAATTTGATTAGATAAAAATTCAATATATAACATGTTCTGAAAGGAATAAAATGTTTGAACTTAGTAGATGGATGCGATTACAGGTTATGGGTAAAAATAAATTTGTTTAACACATAATTAAAATGTTTGGTTCTATGATAATCTAATTTAGTATTATAGTTGATTTTGGATGTTTATATGTATTAGGATTGTGAAAATTTGGGTACAAATTTTATGATAGATAAATTTTAGATTTAGCGTTGTAGGATATGAATAAATAGTACGACCATATAAGATTCAAATTTCTGATAAATATGTTATGAGCCATATTAACACATTACCATAGATAATGTTAAATGTAATATTTGGGTTTAGAAATGTATTTTTTGAAAATATATGAAAACGTTGATAAGTATTTATTAATGAGTGAAGATTGTGAGGAAATACATAAAGGGGGAGAATAAAACAACATTGATTTTCAAAAAAAACATTAATTTCCGTAACTAAATTATTTAGGTAAATGTTAAATTATTTTATTTTCCATTATTTTTAAACATATTTTTATATATTCATTACTAATTAATTATTTCTTATATAAATTTAAAATATATATACATTCACATATATAATAATATAATAAATAAATTGAAGAAACCAATTAATGATTCAATCCCTTTTTTATTTATATAATATAAACCACACATATAATTGATAAATGCACTCTATAAAATTAAACAAAATAAAACGAGATAAAAAACACCAATAAATAAAAATAATTAGTTTTTTAAATTATTCATGTGTTAGGATCTCTTATAATTATCATAGAAGTGAACACCAATGTAAAATGATTAAAAATTATTTGAAATCAGAAAGGAAATTTTAAATTAAGGAAAGATGATATTTATATAATATCCAGTGAATGATGAATCGTGGATATAGGAGGTATTTATAGGATATGAAAAGTTAATACAACCATTGAAATTGATACTATTAGAATAGTAAATTGAACAATAGAATAGTAACATGGCCATTATAATAAAAATCACATTTTTTTAAATAATAACATGGAAATTGAAATTATAAAATAACAATTGGGAGTCTAAGGAAATATAAATATATGATATTTATATCCTAAACTAGATAAATAAAAGAGCCAGAGAAGAAAATATATATATATGAAATAAAAAAACATAATTTTATCTTTGGGAAAACACATATCATTTATTTTTTAAAATATTTATCTTTTATGTAAATGTAAAAATTTATTTTATTTATTTATTTATTTTAAATTATTGTTATAAAAAAATAACATTTATGTAAATAATTAAAAAATAGAAAAATATTATTTATTATTCTATTCATCGTAAAATCAGTCGCATCAAGAAAATTATTTTTTACTCCAAAATTATGCATTTAATTACAAATTTAATATCTTTTTTTCGAAAATATATTTTTTAAATGTTTTTGTCAATTTTTTCAATAAAATTGTTGAAATTCAGTATGGTTTATGTTTTTTATATTTTATAAAAAAAATACATTTTTTAATATTAAAATAATATATAGGTACCTTTTTTTAATTGTTTATATAAATTTTTTTCGGTTTCTAGATTTTAAAATGTATTTTAACTTCCCATTAATTGTTAAATTTAATTCAACTAACTATTAAATTACATTTTTTATTACAAATTTCAAAAATAATATTATGTTATAGTATTTTATTTGTAATACCCTCCTATACACACTTATAGATTCCACCCTTCAATGCCCAATCTATCATCACCTATAGTTACTTCCTTTATAAAATAATTACCAAAATTCAATCCCAAATACTATATACATATTTTTTAGTATTCTTATTTATGAATAAATTTATATAAATACCATATCACATATGGAAGGATGTTTTTCAAATTAAAAGGTAAATAATCACTACAACACATTTTCAAATATTCTTATTTTCCTACCTCCTCTAAATATCATCTAATTATCCTTCTATAATGTAATCACTATCATATGTATACCTAAATTTAATTTTATTAATTATATATCCATTTTCCAATATCATGTCACTAATTTTTAGTGGAAACATTTCTCATATTTTGGTTGATTCACAAAATTTGTGGATGATGCATTTCATTTATCATCATCACTAACGTAGTTGGATTGAATATGATATTGATATATAATTATGGTATGAATGTGTAAAGTAAATCTGATATACTTTCATTTAATAAAAATTATATTTATTCATATTATTGTAATTTAATTATCATGGGTTGTACTTCTTTTTACCAAAATAAAGTTACAAAACAATGTTTAATTTAAAACCCAAACGCTAAGAATAATAAAAAACAAAAATATATCGAACATTGTAAACATTAATTCATAAGTATTTTAGAGTTTATAGACTATTATTATCTCTATATAGAAAATTTTTCACTATTATTTCACTAGCAAACATACCATTAATAAAACATGTTGAAATAACATATTCAAGGAACATCAAACTGTTAAATTCCAAATAATATGATGTAAATGGATAATAAAAAGTGTAATAATAAATAATATAGCTCATAGAACATATAGTATTGAATATATAAAATTTATTTATTCACTATTATTTTCCATTTAAAATGTCTTAAAATTTTTCTTCACACCATGGAAGGTTTGTTTCACTTATGTGAACAATGATGTATTTAATTACCACTTTTCATTTGTTAAACTAAAAATGGTTTTTATAAATTATATTAATATTAATTATCAAGTAATTTTATTTTTTTCATTCTAAAATTTTAAAATTTGAATAATATTGTTGGTAATAATAATAAACTATAATATCTTATTTAAAATTTTAGAAATAATCTTACCTGGACTTGTTTTTTAATTTTTTTTACTTTAGATTTAGCTTTGTATTTGCATTAAAATGTAATGAAATTAAGAAAACTACCTTGAAACATAAAAATATGGTGAAACTATGGGAGGAATATGATTTGTTGATTCTGTTGTACCAAAGGGTATTTGGAACTGTGTATTTGGATGTGATGTCTTGTTTCCGTTCATCAAATATTTTGTCACAATATTTAGGTTTTAATAAGTTAATGAATTAAAAAGGTGAAACAGTGATATGTTAAAACTATAGTATTAGTTATTGTCCACGGGAATTATTATTATAGGATTCTCATATCTTTTTATAACTTTAAAATAGGGAATTAGTGGTCTGGAATATCCAAAAATCAAAAGGGTTACCATGGGGATATCAATGTTGAGGTGGGAATGATTTTTTCTCCATTATTTTAAGAGAGTTTATATAGTAAGTTGACAATATTATTGTTAATATATATTTTTGGGTAGCCTTGTGTTAAAAAATACATAGGAGGATTCTAGGTGATGATGAATTGATTATTTTGATATGTAAACTCATGATGATTATATTTATATAATAAACCACTTTTGTAATATCTTGTATCTTCTTATCAATAAAATAAGTTGTAATTTTTATCTTTTCAAAAAGGGACTAATTTCCAAATGCATCATTAAATATGTGGGTTTATCCCTAATTTTAATTTTTTTAATGTCTCTTTATTCCCATTAATGTATATGAGTTTATTTCTGTTAGAAAATAGAATATTTGTGTGGTGAGTGGGGTGTGAAGTCTATATATGTCTACAATCATCCAATAGATGGAGTGATATTATAGAGGTCTCATTTCCACATTACATAGCCTTTGGTGTGTAATATTATGATATATATATTATCCTTATTATTATATTTTTATTAGAATCTTAAATGACTAGATATTGGTTTCTCCTCTCTAAATAATTTGAATTAAAGCCTATGGTTCAAGAATAACATGTCCTATCTTTCCTTAATGACATGATAATTTATATTGTATTTCCTTATCATTTAATGGAATATAGATATATCATATAATGGTCATAATAAATAGGTTTATGGAAAATATTTTTTCTTCATGAGAATGAAGAATACAGATCATAGGATTTTGAAATATTTTGATGCTTAACTTATTGGTGTATATATAAAGAAGAAAGAATAGGTGGAATGGAAACTAGTGGGTAGAATTGATTTAGAACCAGTGAGGATGAATTTTGTGAGTAATGTTTCTTTTAATATTCATGTAATAATGATAATCATATAATTACTGAAGGATCCATTGGATATGCAAGAGAAACCTAATCAATTGGACAAAGTGTTGATCATATAGAATATGTCTATCGAATGTTTACATAAGGGAAACCAGAATCATATCACAAGAACTATTTAAATATGATAGAATGTATGGTTTATTATGTGAATTTTAGGATCACAATTTATGTGGGGGAACTCCTACTATTTTTAAACTTTTCAGATAGCTGGGATGTGATAGTAACTTCATTGAGTAACTCCAGCAAGAATAAAAATTTGATATTCAATGACATAAAGTACCAAATCCTAATTAAGGATGGAAAACATAAGGATGTATATGAAAATTTTTTTAATAATCTTTTGTCAATTGAAGAAGGCCATTCACCATAATTAAATCCAAACTATCAGATGGAATCATTGGATGGTAATCCATTAGGGAATATTTGATCCAAGTCAGTTGCACTAGGTCCTTTGTGTTGGAATTTTTTAAATAGAAGATAGATAAAGGAATATTGGATTAAAGAGTAATTTTATAGAACATTATCAATATATTGATGCTAAAATTTCATTGGTATGATTGAATGATTAACTAGATTGTTTCTATGTGTAAATATTCTGATGGATTCTAGTAACATATTCTGGTGAATCATTCTATTCAATGGGAGAGTAGACATTCATTAAAAATTATGTGCCTAAATTATTTTGTAAAGTATATATGGAGGAAAATGAAGATCCAAACATCACTGGATAAGGATATGTGTACATCCCATTGAGGAGTGGGAGGTCATGACGCTAATATAAGTTAGGCATTTCATGGATCATTGGAGGAACCTAATTTCCATTTGGAAACTTGATGAATCTTTATATGGTATCAACATTATGGGGGGTAGCCTTGGAAGTGGCTTCATGATATATAGTGATTAAAAAGGTAGTAAATGGTTAGATATTATATTTGACAAAATTAAAAAAATTGAATAAAATATACACAAGAATATCAACAAATGATTTGGAGGTTTTTCAATGTAGTATTTATCATCAGAATGTGAAATAGATGAGTGTTATAAGTTTTATAAGAATAATAATTCATTATTATATGGATATCAAAATATATGAAAGTTATGTTCTGGGAAAAAGGGAGTTATATTTAAATTTAAATATATAGAAGCCTAGATTTTGGATATTAGAAAACATTTACACCAACCTTTTAGGAACTACCCTTGTTCAGCATATCATAGGATAACATTATGTTATAACTATTACTAATGGGTTTATATTAAAATTATGGGTATAATTTCAAAAGAGTAATTCTGATATATTTGATAGTTATATTCAATTGAAGGACTTGGTGGAAAGGCAATTCATATATAAGATGAAATTTATATATTTTAAAAATTCTGTTTAGTAAACTAGGTTACAATTCTTCAATATTTGTAAAAATAAAGGGATACATCATGAAAAGATATTTCACAAAAATAAAAATAACAATGGAATGTTAAAATATATGAAAAAATACTTAAAGAGGTTGATCAGGTTATGAGGTTTCTCTATGGAACGTCTGATGGAATTTGAGAAGAGAAACATAACATTGTAGAATAAAGAAGGATTTATTATAGTAAATTGGGTAAAACTTTATCTACCTTAGAGTATTTGGTAACTAAAAATACATTCATATTGACACTAAATACTAGTACATTCTTGAGGGTAAGCCTAAAATGTTATTATTCATTATATATGGGGATGAGAACTTCTTTCACTAGATAAGGGATAGAGATAAGATAAAAGTCATCATACTCCAAATAATTCACTTCAAAATGGGTTTTTGTGGGTGTTTTAAATCTTTTATAGCAAGGATATTTTTAACAATTGAAATTTCAATATCTAAGTTGACATGATTCAGAGAAATAGATGTTTATAAATTTTATATAACACATATGAAAGTGCTAGATATATAATATAAAGACCATTATAAGTTGATCCAGAATTTTCAATGTTATATGAATCTTATGTGGGATAAGTAGATATAACACCACTATATTTTAGATTATTATTTTCGTTAAATAAATTTTAATTTTTTGACAACATTCCTGATATGAAATATTGTTCTTAATAAGAGCTATAAAATATTATAACCTGACATTTAAATTTTTTTTATAAATAGAAAAACTAATATTGTAAATAAAATCTTTATAAATTTTTATTTTAATTAAAAGTTTTAATTAATGCATAATAAATAAGTACCCATTTTTCAAACATGTAATTTTATGCATAAAAAATATGGGTTTTTTCAAAATAAATCATTTTTTTAATAGACATTATAGTTAATTAAACCATTTTATAAAATATTATTTATGTTAATGAATAAAATTTCTAAAATTATCATTGTTATTTTATATTAATGTGAGTTTTTGAAATTTTTCTAGAATGGCATATTTTTTTTGAAATAAGGAAAAATACATATATTTTAAACAGTAATTTATTTTAATTAAATAATGTTATATAAAATTAAATTATATTTTTAATTTTGTCTTAATGTGTAATAATAATCCTTTATTTATATATAAAATTTTTAATTACATTTGAATCAACAGAATAAATGATTTAAGAATAAGTACATTTTTATGCTTAAAATGCATTTTTCTAAATAAAAATTTGTTGCGTTTAAGGAATTTATGTTAAAAATTATTTACAAAACATCAATTTATTGAATATTTAAATGTGTAATTCATATCTCAAATCAAGAGGTTCAAATTCGGTAAATATTTCCTATTTATATTTAGTTATTATGAATAATAACTATGGTAATTATTTGTCATCTTGGTTAGGGTAAAATGGGAAAACATAGTTAAAACTATGGGATATGTCCTATAAATCTCAAAAACAATTTAAATTATTAATTTTATAGTATTCATTCAAAAATATTCTTATTTTATTCAACTTTTTTTATGTTTTATTCTACATTCCATTGATAATGACCATTAATTTATTTTCGGTGAAGAATAAATAAAAAAATGTGGCTCTATTTATTTTGATAACTCTAATATTTTCTCTTAGGGATAAGAAAGAGGTATTGTTCATTAATAAATTTTTATTTTAAATAATAATTATGTTTTTTATCAATGAAATTTATTTTTATTTTTTATTAATGATAAAACTACCTTAAATGATCGCGTATCAAAGACACATTACTTATTTAAGAAAAATAAAAAAAATCAAATAAATGATTTTAAAAACATTATATATTAAAAAATATAGATGAATTAATTAGTTTATTGTTTTTTTGGATAAATATAAAATAAAGTGTTGTGTTAAAATTTTATATTCTAATTTCATTTCTATATTTATTTCTTTAAATTAAAACTAAATGAATAGTACTAAAAATGAAATTAATGGTGTCTTATGTTAAAAAATAATCAATTAAATGATTTAAAAATAATGAAATATTATCTATGGCCATGTTCATGTAATATGGTTGAGAATATTAATCATTTTATACTTATGGGACAATTTTTTGTTTATAGAAATATCTGACGCCTGAAGAATAAATAAAATTAATATCATTGGTATCATCAAAAGTGTTAACAGGTGTTTTAAACATATAAATTAGGGTAAAAATAACCTAAAAAGTGTAAATGATATTGGATGTGACTATTTTTACCCATCTATATCCTAGATTAAAAATAAATCAAATTTTGGAAACATTCATGCAACCAAAAATGTTTTGACAAATTTTGATATTGAGTTGAAATTTGAATTTTCATCTTGGGATGCTTATGAGGGGTGAAATAGTCCTTTAACATAATAGATAAACTCAAATAATTATTATAACCACTCCATTCGTCTTGATATAGTGTATTTATTATAGGATATGAGTTTTTGGAAAATTATAGATGTTAGAATTTTATTAAAATAATTAATATTTAATATTTAATTAAATTAATACTAATTATTTCCCACAAATTTTTTCAGAAATATCTTTGGAATGGGGCTTCATATTGATACAATGTCTCAATAGTTGTGTCTATAATGGGGTGTTTTTTCATTATACGGATAAACTCATTTCGGGCACAAGTGTCGAGCCTGTACCCCATTTTATTTTTTCACTTTTTCTTTATAACATCTTTCCCCTCAACTATTGTCTTGGGAATATTTGGTGGTTATTACTAGGCTTAATTCACATCCCCAAGACACCAAATGTTGGAAATAATTGAGGAGGGATTCATAAAAAATTAGGGGATTATTTTCCCTTTAAAGATAAAACATCCAAACCATGATAACAATAATAATCAAACCTCTATAAGATTAGTGAGTATATAATACATTTCTATAAAAAACAAAAACTGAAGAAAATATCAAGGTAAAAGTGAAATCAATGTGACATAATCATAATAACCAACAGATGAAAAAAAAGACTCCAGAGACACCAACATGTGACTAAAAATCCTCTCCATGTTCAAAATCTACTTTCCCAACCAATGGTATCAAGAATCATTACTAAAGAACTAGGACACCTTTATTTACTCATGTCTTGATATATAACATCTATAAATTCACCATAGTGCCCAACAAGGGGGAGAGTATAAAACTCAATAGGATTTACCCAAAGATTTTCCATCTCACTCCACTAGGATATAATTCTTTTGAATATTTATATAAAATAGTATAAAATAATTTAATGTTGTTCATTAGAAGGACAAAATAGTTTCTAAACTAAATTATTTTTCCATGGAAAGTGATAAAAAAATCATTTAAAACATTTCTACAGAACCATTTGTCAAACCCATTTCACATTCCCACACATAAACACATGCATACCTATTTGATAGATTCATACTCATGAGTTGTCTCTCATTGTTCTACAAAGTCATCACAAGGTAACCAATACAAGGTACCCCAATAGAACACACCCCTTTTATAGGGTCACATCTAATGAAAATGAAATAAGACTAACCGTGTTTTTCAAATAAAAATACAAACCAGTCATTCCAATACATTTTGATATAACATTTATTTTATTGAAAACATTTCTATAAACATATTTTCATTTTGGAAAACCAAGCTATATTTTAAAATTATAATTTTAAAATTTTAATCCAAAAGAACTTTCAAAAAAAACATCCAATTTAAAAAAATATCGTATAAAACATCATGAAGATGTTTTTATAATATCCAAACAGGTTTCCAAATTATTTTGAGCAATTTAATAAAATTTAAACCAATCCTTCATGTTCCAATCAAAAGGATTCGAAAAATAATGCACCAACCACTCAAAATTTTATGAACAAGATGAACAACCTAATAACATTAACAACCTAGCATAGATCTTATAGATTCAACCACTGTTATCACTCCTTTCATTAAAAACAACAATATATCATCAATATTGACATAATATAGCATGGATCAATCATCAATGGACTAGATACAAGATTCAAAGATATGGAAGAACCTTAGATAGAAGAAAATTTGATGAAGAATGATCAATTATGGATGAATTAGGGCCTCATACTCACTTTAATTTTCCTAAAAATATCTCCTAGGTTGAAATGAAGGAAATATTATGTGGAAAATTGATTAAATAGGAAAACTGAATTAGATCAATAGTTATTTCTTTTAAAATTTCATGGTTCATAATTAGAGAACATGGTTAGACAAATTTTTTGGTAACTATTAATGATATACTACAATAAGAAACCCCTATCATGGTTTTCTCACATGATTATAAAAACAATGCTCCAACCAAAAACATCCAAACCTTCTCAGTGTGACCATTTTCACATGAGAATCCACATATTTTAGCCAAACTATGCGCCAAATGCACTCTTTCCCAGTGTTCAATTTTTTCCCTTGCATACTTCGTTAAGGGTTTTGTATTGTTTCTACTAACTATTCTCAAATAGTGATCCTCTATTAAATCCCCAAAGCATGCTAAAACTCCTTTGATCCTACAAAAACATAACTCAGTCATTATATATACATAAAATACTTAAATAAAGTTTCCACTAACTAAAATTAAAGGTGCTACAATCTCCCCACCATTGGTCTTTCTATCCCCAAAAATTTGAAAACCCCAATTTTCCCTTGATATGTTTTCCCAAACCATTTATAATTTCTTTTTTTATGATCTCAGGTTTATTCTTGTATCCAACCATGTTAACATAACACCCACACTAAACTAATGCTTTTTCCATGTAATATGTTCAATTGCTTATTCATAATCAGCACTGGTGAATAAACCAATGTAGAATCTGGCTCCAGTTCACTATGATCCAATCAGATCACATAGTCAATATTAGGTATATAATTCATTAACATAGATACATGAACCACATATTTTATAGGAATGAATTTTTTTGGAAAATATCAATGATATTCTACCACACCAAAAAATTCAAATATCTCAAAAGTGCCTATGTAATGAGGAGACACTATGGACTGATTCCCAAAAAACAATTCCCTAGCCTTGGAGTGATTCTTTAAAACATAAGATCACTACCCTAAAATGATAATACCCATTAACAATGATCTACATAATACTTTTTATGACTCTTTTCCATCATTATCATCTTTCTTATCAACTAGATATTCACTTTTTTCTCTTATACAGGGACTAATCCTACCTGTGATGTCTCGCATATTTCCAACTAACATAGTAGTGATCAAAAAGGTCCCCCATACAATGCTTTAAATGGTTCCATGTGTATTGATTCTTGATATTTATTGTCGTACGAGATCTCCACTTATGTTATGTGATCCTCCCAAGAGACACCAAATCCATTACATAAGCCCTAAACATTTCCTACAATGTTTAGATTGTCCATTTACACCATTCATCCATTTTAGGATGATAACCTGTTATCATATTCAACTATGTACCAAGGTCATTCTTTAAGGATGTCAAAAAACAAGATTGAAACCTGGGGTATCTATCTAATATAATCGATACTAGAACACTATAAATCTTTATAACATCTTGGATATATATTTCTTTCAAAATTCCACCATACAATTGGATTCATTAATTGGAATAAATGAGGGAACTTCATTTTCCAGTCCACAAGTACACATATGGAAGTTTTTTTTCCTAACCGTTCATTGTAAAATTGTCCAAAAATCTATAATTATATTCTCCCAATTTTACATGGGTATTGGTAAAGAATAAACCATTCTCATTAGTTGTTGGTACTTTTCCTTTACCTTGTTAAATGTGAGGCATTTTGAAGAAAAATCATTCACTTCCCTTTGCATAAAAACACACAAAAAATTTTCTTTCGTTTCATTATACATATTTCGAGTTCTTGGATGAACAACCCAATTTTAATGGTGGTAATCATTAAAAATTTGTTTCCAACAAGAAAAAGGTACCATGACCTAAAATTTAAATCAAAAATCCAATCTTTCATCCATCTTCCAACACTTAATAGTCACCCTAATATTGAGTTTTTACCTCAAAGTAACACATTTGGAATCATATATTAGAATCTCATTCACATGATGAACAAAATCAGGAAAAAATTAAAATAGAAAAAACTACGACATCACCCTGGTCGGTAATATCCAGGTGAATTTATGCTCTAATATACATCATCTTCTATTAAGCTAAAGCCACTTTGGATAAATGATTATAAAAATTACCAATTAATGCATCCACCACCAAATTTACCTTACCTATTAAATACATCAAGTTGAAGTTGAACATTTGAAGTTATTAAAACTATCTTTTTTTCATTAGATTTAAATTTCTTTGTGAAAAATTTTTTTTCATGATTTTATGGTCTATAAAAACCATGAATTTCACACCAAGAATATAATAACGACATGTAATCATAAAATGGAGAATATTATCCAATTCCAAATCATTTTTTTGGTATTTCTTCTCATGAAAAAATAACTACCAAGATCTATAAGAAACAATATGATCTTCGTGCATGGGAACACATCCCAACTCCAAACCTAATACGTCATAATAGACTATATAGCCCTGTACAGACTCTGTAAATGTATTTATAGGTGTGGATGGAAGTCTAACATTTATATATTGAATTTATATACACTATTCCTCATTCAATTGTAATAGAACACCTTTCAACATCAGCACAGTTGTCGGTGATGAAAATATGAAAATTCATATGAAAATTATCTTTAGTATCCCACCACCCCAAGGAAACAATATATCTCAAATAAATTCCTCAATGGTTCCAAGAGATAACATATTCTATATTTTTATAATATATAGAAACTCCTTTTTTGAAAATGGCATGGATAAGGAAACAGACCTCTTGTATCAATAAATCACACTTTGAAAACATGGAATACATACGAAGCTCTTAAAATATAACTGAAAATATAGTTAAGTGTTTCCCATGATCCATATTTTTCATATTATACACCAATATATCATCCACAAACACCACCAAGAAATAATCTAGATGGCTTTTAAATATCCAATTTAACAATTCTATAAAGATGAATGGAGAGTTCATTAGACCAAACATCGTAATAATGAACACTCAATTTAATATATGATTTCAAAAGATATGTTAAGGATATCCTCCTTCCAATTCCACAACTGGGGATATTCAAAACATAAGTCAATTTTAGAGAACCACTTGGATCCCATTAATTTATAGAACAAATAATCAATTCTTAGGGGGGGATATCTATTCTTTATAGTAAATTGGTTATTCTTAGGATAATTTTCTAAAAAAACATAAGTCTTAGTTCTTAATTATTCACAAAAAAATATCAGTACTACCCATTAAGACATACATGGTTAAATGAACCCTTTACTATCTAAATATTCTAACAAGTCCTACAATTCCATTAATTCCTATGGTTCCATGTGATGATATGTATGGAAAATAGGACTAGTACTTGGTAAGAGATCAATCATAAAATCCACTTCCCTTTGGGGGTGCAACACAAATTAATTTTCAAGAAAAACATCATGAAACTGGTCCACTATGGTTGAAAAATATCAATTTCGAAACTCAACTAAAAATTCTAGAGAAACTACTGTAATCAGGTTAGATATAATTCTATCCACTGGTACCAAGGGTCCCTCTAAACTTGCATCCATTTTCTAATCACCTTTAAAGAGATTTCTTACAGCATAAAAATATTTGAAACTCACATTCCTTGTAAAAAAATTGATACATTCCTTAAAGTCCATCAGAAAATCCATTCCCAAAATCAAGTAATATAAATATATCACTATCATTGATAAATACAATACTAATTTATTTATATCGACTGCTTTCTAACAGGATATACATTTTAATGATCGACATTCTCACTGACCCAAAGTTGTTTGGAATTTAAAAATATAAGGAACAATATCAACATGTAAGTCCAATAGATCAAAGATACATGATTTAATAAAGTAATAGGATGTTCCCATATCAAAA
This sequence comes from Viscum album, assembly GCA_963277665.1. NCBI lineage: Eukaryota > Viridiplantae > Streptophyta > Magnoliopsida > Santalales > Viscaceae > Viscum > Viscum album. Next base: position 2,107,856,858 of record OY728119.1, on the reverse strand, counting down.
TATTCTTTCATAATGGTGTAATTCAAAATAATTATACCTATCACCATAAAAGATCCTAGTTTATCATCCTTGATCACATTCTCAACTCCATATAATTTCTTACTTTCCAATCCTTGATCTTTATAAACCTATTGTGATTACACTAATTGAGGATTCATGGAATTCCATGAATCACCATGTAATTCTTGGTTATACTGATGAGGTCTATTCCGCTTCACTCATTTCATATAATCATATGATTCCTAAAACGTTTTAGATGCTTCTCAACCACCCGAACTTGTACCACTATGACAATAGAGATTAAGATTCCCTATTTAGTTGAAATTATGGAATGATATAGGTGGATTCGTAAAATCTAACATCATATGATCAAAAGATTAACAACTAGAACATACCATCATACTCTTCAGTCAGATAGGTTAGTTGACCAATCCCATTATCTGATACATAGATATACTTCCTCCTTGAGAATATACATCTCTCCGCTATTTATTTTAAGAATTACAGTTTCCACATATTCTAATAAGAATAAACTTGCTTCCTCTCATTGTGTTAAATAATATGTGTCTTTCTGTCACTATCTATCTATTTAACTTATTTGTGTATTCCATTATAAAAAACATAAAAAACCATAACTAAATTTTTATTGTCAATCCCAATTAAAAATGTGTTCCTTTATTGATAAAAATTAAGTGAATTCCAATTGAAATGAGACTAAATTCCTAAATTTATCCACATAATATATTATCGAGAGATTATCCTACTTTAAATAGAATATGTCTATTGTTTTAGAAATTATAATTATGTGAGAATATATTGTTTCATTAAATTGTTCTTAAAAATCCTCACATTCAATGACTTGGTCCAGTTTATCTTGAACAACTAAATATTTACATTTCTATACAAGATCATAAAGCATATATGTTTCTAATTTCACCTTCATCTTATATGGAATTCCAAGGAAATAGATGATCCAATTCAACCTATTCCTCCAAATTTTTGCCTTTTTTGTCTCTAAATCAACTTTAATGATGTGTGGATTTTGATTTTGAAACTAAAATGAATGATCCACTTTCATTGGTTCAAAAATTTTGTTCCCTCTATAAATAGCTTTAAAATCCATGACAATACTTTGGACTAACTGTTGGTTCACCTATGGCTTAGGTGCAACCACATTCTCATCACCCTACTCGGATTGGTTCCTACGGTGCCTACGGAGTTCCATTATCTATAACAAAAACAAACACCATTCACTATCTTGTAACTGAAGGATTAAAATTTAAAATTTACCAAATCACACATATCAAAAAATGCTTTTCAAAATTCGAAATCTTCATTATACAATATAATTTTTAAATTACATCATGTTTTTTGAAAATCAAAACATTTTCATCAATTTTAACAAATCATTACTTTTTTCACCAAATCATAAATAATTATTGAAATTGAATTATGAAATCCTGCTGGGAATTAATTTCTACCAATGCATTTTATGCTCTTCTCATCAGTTAAATGCATGGTGATGAGGTGAAATGTCCCTGAAGTGTCTCAAAGCGCTCATGTACCCAACTCCCTGGTAATATGAAGTTGAACATTAATAGGTTATCTATGACTTTTTATGCTATACTTGTCATGATCCAATAACCCAACCATATATTTTAATGTATACCCCTCATTGGATCTCCTTTTTGTGACCTATATATAAAAATGATAGAGAGAGATAGAGTGGGAAGAATAGAGGTGTCGTCGTAGAACACAGGAAGATTCTGATCATCATGCACCGGTTATAGAGTTTATATACGGGTGAAACTTCATCGAATTCCAACCATAGGCAGGTCATCTTATGTTTATATCATAAATATCAATATATTTACATCCTTCATGTTCTAATTCCAAACTATGACTAAAAAGGCACTTGTGGGTTGATCTATGCTCAACTGGGATAAAAATTGGGTTTCAGGATGATTACATAGTTTTCCCACTTGGAAATCCAAATCGCATGATGTGATGTTTAGGAATTCATGTCGTGTGTTCTTCCTGTTTGTGGAATATTAATTTTTTGAAATGCACACCATATGCAAAGAGTATATTCTATAGATTAGTAATTTTCCATGTAACCAAGTACATGGTTAGATGGAATTTTTGAAACTACAAACTGTGTACCTAGGTTACACGCCATTTAGTTATATTTGGCCATATTGCAAAGCAAATGGATCTATAACCCATATATGGGAACATGTACATGTTGGGTATATAGAAAAATCATGTTTAGGACATAGTACATGTATAAAGAAATGACTAGGAAGAAACACATGTCTATTTCATGTGTGCTACATTGGTACAGAGCCCATTTAGGGTACATATTGTGCACATGTTTTACACAGACTACACTAAGATTTTACATGCCTTGTTTTTTTGGAGTACAAGCCCATGTGGGGAATTGAGAGTGCACACTGTGTACTTGGGTAAACATGATGTGTAATTATCCATTTCTATCATATTTAGGGTTTTGTGTGGTTTTACACCATGGAACCATAGTTGTACATAAAAGGATTTTATTTCATGTATTTTTCGATAAAGATCATGATGATGGTACCTTGAGGTAATTTTAGAACACCTGAGAGGTTTTTTAGGTGAAGGAGCTGTAATGGAGTGGATAATACTCTAGTAAATGGTTATTGTTGTCTCATGAGAGCGATACAGAGATGAGATCCACCTAAAGGCCTTATGAATGGTTCGAAGACATGGAAAAATATCCCCAATTTACACCTTTGTCGTATCTTGGGATAGTCCTTGGTTAGCAAGACTAGTTTTTGAATTGAGGTGATAGATAGGTTAGGCATTTTGGATGATCGATATTGATACCTTGATCTAATATGGATTTTGATTAATCTCTATTTTTCAATTTTTTAGTATCTCTTACCTATAGGTTCTCTCCCTTTTGAGATATGTCATTTTTCTAAAGTGGTGTTGAGATGTTTGAGATGGGGTTGTGGGGTGTGTTTACCCTATGTGACTTGTGTATGATCAAGTATCCCCAATGGGATGGCTCTTATTATTCCTTGACATAGAGGTTCCCAACAGGGACTCCTCAATTATGTTTGAGAAATCAATGATTATAAATACGATCCCTATTATTTATATTTTTTAGGGGACCCTAGTGTGTTCCTTAGTGACCAAATATACTAATGATAGGGTGTTATAGTTTTGGCCAAATATGGTAGTAGGTGTTAACATTGAGCCTATAAAAAATATTTTAGCTCAGGTGGTAGCAGAGGCAATGGTGGGTTTAAAAATTCTGCCAACCTCACATTTATATTATTCATTCAATTAATTATTATTTATATATCTAAGATTTCGTAAGGTGTTTCCTGGTATGTGGATGATGAGCCTAATGTGATGTGATATATGATAGGGTTGCACATATGTACTTCCTATGACACATTATTGGATCCACTTGTTTGAATGTTACCTTATTAGGATAACCATACATGCATCTTGGAAACAATATTTTGATCCATATTGATTTAATGTTTCTTTATTAGGATACGTAGGTTCACTAGGATACTTCCCTATATAGGGTGCACAAAATATGTTGGGTAAGGAATTCCTTGTTCTTTGTTAAAAAACCATTGGAAATGAATTTCCTTATCCATTAATAAAAACTATTGGAAATAAAATTACTTTTTATTTAGAAGAAACTTTTGAACATGAAATTATTTATCATTTAACTAAAACTATTTGAAGTGAAATTCCATATCAGTTACCATAAATTTTTGGACATGACATTCCTTATCATTTATGAGAAACTATTGGACAAGGAATTCCTCATTTTTTATCAGGGTGATTGACATGGAGATCCATATAATTGATTTGGATTATTAGACATGATATTCTATATTACATGTTTATATTATTATACTAATTTATTTTATTTTAAATATAAAACCATTATGATATATTATTTATGGAAATTTATAACACTGGATGAAGTAGGTATCATCGATTAGGATCATGGACCCGAGGATCGACAATGGATTTAATTTATATACTCATTCATTTTGTGTCTTTAATAGGATGATCATATTTCATGAGAATAAACTTATGATAGTAGTTTATAAGTTCACCATTGGGATGACCTATTGAGATTTATTTCTAACCCCATATACATTCATATTGGTGTGTGTAAAGAGCTTGTGTCTTTATTCATGTACAACATGGATGTGTGATTAGTACGGCTAAAAGCTAGTGTTTAATAATAATTGAGATCCACTTGAGTGGATTATTATGAATTTGATGGAGAAGCATGGATGTTCCATAGAGACCACGTATGTGGTTTGTCATTAATTTAGCATTAGAGATGTTTAACTTTATTTTTTGTTCCATTTATTTACTCCTTTTTGTGTGATAAACATAGTGGGTGATGTCACGACCCATCCCCTGTGGCCCATGTTGTGACTACCCCAAACCCGCCTTCCATAGGCTAGGGGATGGGGACTAACATCGAAGGCGTATTCTCTAAAACTAGGAAGTCATTTCCTTTATATCCTATAAAAACATGCAACCAAGCACACAGCAAGATATGAACTAAAGTAAACTGAATAGTAAACAAAGTGAGTATAGTAAGTAAAAGGGGCCAGAATTCAAGCCCAACTGGAATGTACAAGAGACTGAAAGTACAAGTAAATTGGAACAACTCATGTGATCATCCGCCAAGGATCCTACCTCAATTGTAGGTACAGCTCTCAAACGGTCATCATTGCGGTATGCCTCGTCTAAGGTCCACCTTCGAGATACCTCTAGTCCTGGTACTCTCGTCCTCAGTCAGCGATGTCCGTCATCTGCACAAAACACAATGAGGTGTGGGCATATCCTGTGTAGGGTTGAGTATAACAATACTTATTAGGGACCCTAAGACCCTCAAGGTCTCACAAAATCCACAAAGGATAATCCAAAAAGCTTGAATTCAACTGAAAACAGAAGTTAGGTATATGCCCATATATATACATAAGTTATCAAGTATACCCATCTTAACCATGAGGAAACACAGAGTCCAATTCAAAAGCACAAATATCAATTGTTCCTCAAAGAATGAATAACGTGAAGGTTAGTACCACATAGGTTCGCCACATAGAATAATACCACCAAGGAATTACCACAAAGGAAAGTACCGCTCAGGTACAAACTCAGCTCATACCAGAAATAACTTAGGTACAATAGTACAGATGATTATATGTAACTACCGAATCATCGTAATCTGTTAAGAGGTAGAACCACGAATGATCGCTATTCATCATCAGACCCACATAGTATCTCTTGGTGCTGACCCATAGAGGATCGCTTGGTGCTAACCCAGACATGATCGCTTGATGATGACCCACACAGGATCGCTTGGTGATGACCCACACATGATCCCTAGGTGCTACCCCACACAGAATCACTCAGCGCTGACCAACACATGAAAGCTAGGTTCTGACCCACACAGGATCACTCGGGTAGTCCCGTATGGAATCCTATAGAGGTTCCATGTGGGATCCTCAATCACAGACCCACGAAGGATCTCTTCCTCAAGTCACATCCAACTACTGGGTTCCCACGCTAAGCTTGCTCGTCTCCGGGAATGTTCGCTCCTCAAACCAATGGTTGATACTCCAAATGCAACAATTTCCCATGAAGAAGATTCCAAATAACCGCCACATCATAGGGGTCTCAACGTAATTGATGGTGCATCAATCGGATGCTCGGTCTGTGAGTTGTTAGCCTTTTAGTCCTGAGGGCTCAGTTGGATTCATGCTCGATCCAACCTAACTGTATCCCAACTTTATAGAAATCTCATGTGGGGTATACCAAAGAGACTTTCTTGCTCCAAGGTTTACAGTGCTACTGAGGGTTTTTTAAATGGACGCTTGATGCCAATGTTATGGCCGATAGAGAGAAAATTTTGAAGTGGCTTTGGGTCCGGTCTGACCCAGTCGGACCGACGCAGCCCAACCCTACCTGGGCCAACCCGGTTTGGGTCGAACTGCCCCGACCCGCTCAGTCTAGCCCAGCCCGCTGGGTGGCCCGGCCTGGGTAGTAGCTCTCGGAGCGGCGGGGTGGCTATGGAGGTCGCGGGTGGCCGCGGGGCGGCGCGAGGCCGCTGGTGCCATGGGGCGGAGGAGGTCACGGGCACAGTGGGGCGGTTAGGCCGTGGGGAAGGGTGGGGGCTATGAGGTAGCGTGGTAAGGCTGCGGGTAGCGCAGCCGTGGAGCGGCACGGCGAGGCCGCAGGGCGGTGGGGGCCGTGGGCGGTGGCGGCTGTAGGTGGTGAGGACGCGGGGCGGCGCGGCGAGGTCGTGAGGCAGCAGGGGTAACGGGCACTGATCCACCATGGTAGGTCATGCATCATGGTTGCGCATTGTACCTTCACCGGCATCCTTCATGATCGGCTTGACTGGCCGCCCTGGGTTTGTCACCTTCGTCGCGGTCAGCAGTGGTTCCGACCACCGTTCCTATGCTCCACCGTGGTTGGTTTTCATCCTCCTCCATCGTGAAGAACACAGCAATTTATCAAGAGAATTGTGGAGAGGTCGGGCCGTGTTTGTTTGGCATGCACCCTCTATTTTAGATTAGTAGCAAGGGGCTATAATCTCTTCATGATTTACGCTGATTTGACAAGAATTGGTAAGGGGAAGAAATTAAAATAACCACACTACCTCGAAGGTTCGTTGATGTTGGTGCGGGAAAGAATTCGAATATGTCAATGTTTGTCATGCCTGCCACACGCTTTCGATCTGAGCTCATTCTTCAGACAAACGCTCTTCGATGGAGGTGGTTCTTCATTGTTGAAGATTTCAATTATTGGAGGATGTATTGAGGAAGAAGTTGAATTCTTCTGTTGGCGTTCTTCTTTGGAGAGAGTAATCCTCCCAAAGGTTCTCCCCTCCCAAATCCACCAAAATGAAAAGTATCCAACAGAATAGAATATGTTGTTTAATTTAATATTGGTACAAAATATCTTGGATTAATTAATTAAAGGTGAGTTGGAATAATTAATTAAAGGAGAGTTGGCATAATTAATGTACGGATTTCAGAAGTTTTTCTCCCATAAAGAGGGGAGTTCAATAAGTTTTTAGCCTTGTGTGGTCTGTACCACCATAACCCTCATTTGAGGTTAATCTTGGTGGTCCCCACTCCCATAACATCACAGGGAGGTTTAGTTCTGGTGGTATACACCTCTCAACATCCACATGGGAGTTCCAAATAAAATAAAATGTCACAAAATTTTATTTGATTTTACTCTTTCACGAAAAACCCAAATTCTACCGTTCACCCTCGACCTACTGCGGTTGAGGTGAAGGTCCCCTTATGTGAATACCGACGTTGCGGCTTCAGTGGTGCTCTCAGAAGTCAATTTCGAGCACCGGTTCAAAAGTTACAAAAACCCTCTCATATATTTACTGAACATACATGAAAAAAAGTATGGAAATTCATTTGGGGCACACCGGGACTTGGAATCACAGGACGTCAATTTTCGCAGACTTGTAAAATTACCATTTATTTTAAAAAATATAGATTGAAATATCGGGTCTTTACATTCTCCCCACCTTAGCGCATTGTGTCCCCGAATGCCACATCACAAAACTAGGAAAACAAGTGGGGATACTGGGCATGAATCTGAGCCTCCTCCTCCCATGTTCTCTACTGGAGGTTCACATGATACCAACGAATGTGCACCAGAGGTATCAACCACCCATGAAGGACCCTATCTTGTCAATCCTCAATCTCTATTGGAACCTCTGTAAAATTCTCCCCATCATCGACGTCCATCTCATCATGGTCGATGATCTGAGAATGGTCGTGCACTTATCTCCTCAGTTGGGATACGTGGAAGACGTCGACCACACAGTGCAACTGATGTAGAAGAGCTAAGCAGTAAGACACCTCGCCAACTCTACTAAGGACCTGAAAGGGTCCAATGAACATCAGAGAAAACATGCCACCCTGGCCAAATCTCTATAAACTTAGTCAAGTTAAGACCTGTAAAATGACGTCGTCGCCATCCTTGAACTCCATAGGTCTCTGTCTCCTATCGGCATACGACTTCTGCCTCCTTTTTGTAGTCTTCATATGCTCCTAGATGATCTGCACTTTCTCTGCGGTTGCATGTACCATCTATGGTCTCACGAGTGCTGACTTCCCTAGGTCAGTCCATCACAGAGGTGATCTGCAAGGTTGCATGTACAATGCCTCAAAAGGTGTCGTCCAAATTGTGGAGTGATAGCTGTTGTTGTTTGAAAAATACACCAAAGGCAAGTGATCCTCCCAACTATGACCAAAGTCGACAACACAAGCACCCAGCATCTCCTCAAGGGTCTGAATGGTCCGCTCATTCTAGCCTTCCGTTTGGGGATGGAAGGCGATTCCCAAATGATGTTGCATCTTGAAATCCTCCAACAACCCCTTCTATATCATGGAAGTGAAACATGCATCACGATCAGAGACAATCATTGAGGGTACTCCATGTATCCACACAATCTCCTACACATAGAGGCATCCCAATCTCTCTGCTAAACCCTGCTCTCTGATCGGTAGGAAGTGGGCCGACTTGGTGAGTCGGTCAACGAGCACCTAGATAGAATCATGGCCTATGGACGTACATGAAAGTCCTGTCATGAAGTCCATGGATATCCCATACCACTTCCACTCTAGGACCTATAAAGCCTAAACCAAGCCTGCTGGTACCTGATGCTCCACCTTCACTTGCTGACAAGTGAGGCACCGGGAGAAAAAATCTCCACATATTTCTTCATTCTCGGTGACCAGTGTTGTCTTCTGAGATCCTAGTACATCTTCACCACTCCTGGATGTACCGCTAGATAGGATGTGTGGAACACCCATAATACTTCTTCATGATGTGAAAGAGGTACAATGGTACATTGACAGAAGAGGATGACTTTCTCCTCGCCTTTAGAAAATCTATCAGTTGTTTGCCCTATGGATATTTGAGCATGTCAAGCCCCGTAGTCAGCGTCCCCAAGCTATGCCTCCCTGACTTGCTGAAGAAGTAGGTAAGTGACAGTAAGAGACTGGAGGGAAGCTGCTCCATCACGTTCCATGAAAGATATCTACAAAGCGGCTAACTGCTCTGTCTCCTCACCTAGCAGCTATATACCAGATATTCGGCATAGTGCATCTGCTACAACATTCCCCATCCCAGGATTATAGAAAATCTCAAAGCCATAGTCCTGTAGGAACTCAAGACAACATCGCTTTCTCATGATCAGGAAATTTTGGGAGAAGATATACCTGAGACTCCTATGATCATAGCACACCGTAAAATGATCTCCCATCAGGTAATGTCACACAATCTTCAAAGAGAAGAACATAGCTGCTAAATCCATGTCATGGGTAGCCTAGTTCTGCTCATGTTGTCTCAGTTGTCGAGAACCATAAGCGATCTCTGAAAGCCTCAAGATGGGTGCACTAGTCAGCCTCTGCCTCACCTCCTAATAACTCTACTAGCATCTCTCCAACCACATGAAGGTTTGTCCCATCTTTTTCAACACTGATAGAGGTGCAGAAACTCTAGGGAAATCTGGAACAAACCTCCTGTAGTATCCAGCCAAACCAAGGAAACTTTGTGCCTCCATCACACTCCTGGGTGGCTGCCAATTTTGTACCACCTCAATCTTCACTGGATCAACTGCAACTCCAGCCTCCGATATGACATGTCTTAGAAAGTGAACATCTCGGATCTAGAACTGGCACATCGAAAGATTACCATAAATTCGTTGCTCTCAGAGTGTGTCTAGTACTACCTGCAAATGATAGGCATCCCCCACCTTGGTATCCGGGTAGATAATAATTTCATTAATGAAGAACACCACACTGTGTTCAAGTTATGGCTGAATTGTCCCATTCAGGAGTCCCATGAACACTGTTGGAGTGTAGGTTACACCTAATGGCATAACCAAGAAATCGTAATGGTCGTACCGATATCTGAAAGTCATCTTCTGCACATCTTTGTCTCGTACTCTAAGCTAGTGATATCCTGATCTGAGTTTTATCTTCGAGAACCACCATGCTCCCTTCTGCTGGTCAAAGAGGTCCTCAATCCTCAAAAGTGGGTACTTGTTCTTCACATTCACATGGTTTGGGCACCGATTGTCGAAAAAAAGTTTCAATATCCCATCTGCCTTCTTGGTGAACAAAATTGGGGCTTCCCATGGAGAAACACTGGACCGAATTAACCATTTCCCATGTAAGTCCTCTAGTTATATCCACAGCTCAGAAGCTCAGCGGGATCTATATGATACACTGGTGTAGATATTGGTTCTGTCTCGGGGTACATTTCAATGTAAAAGTCCACCTCTCTACGAGGAGGTAGACCTGGAACATCATCAGGGAAGACATCTGCGTACTGGTCCACCACTACAGGATAACTCAAACTCTCCACATCAACTGCTCTGAGAGTACGGCAAGCCAACTGATGAGTGATTGGTTGTACTCTCCTTCGGGTAAGTCCATCCTGTCCCGAAAATTCTCCCTTATCGTCGGTGAAGGAAAACTTGGTCCCATCCATGCAAACACAGTGCACTTTGTGCCTAATACAATCAATATGATCATGGACTGTAGATAACCAGTCCATTCCCAAGATGATGTCATAATTCCTTAACACTACTACTAGAAGATCCCAACTGAAGCTCTTGCCTCGTCGAGTAAGTTCACACTGCCGGCACCAGTGCCTAATCGTCGAATCCGCTCCTGTAGGTGTCTCTAGCCATAAGGATCGAGCCGACGGCTCCATCAGAATCTTCGACCTATGAATGATGGTAGTGACAGTAAAAGAATTACTGGCTCCTTTTTTTCTAAAAACTGTATCTAAGGTGGAGTAGACACAGATCGAACTCCGTATCATCTCTGGAGCACCATGATCATAGGCCTCAGCTGCCTGGAGCTGAGCTCGCCCCTGTCCTTCTGCTCCATATAGTTGGGGTGGACCTCCTGGTGGTGGTGGAGGTAACATCTCGAATCGTCTCTCACTGCCAGCTTCATGGCTTTCTCTTCTACCACGTCTGACAGCTCCCTATGGACCTCCTTGTTTGAACCTATCCCTCTGCCAGGGTGGTCCCTCAACCGTCTGCTGATCATCCATACAGCGGGTCGGACAGTCACGAGCCAGGTGACCCTGCCCACCGCATGTATAACACTCCCTGTTCCTCACATGACTGGCTCTGTCTTAGGTGCCACGCTCATCCGACCCTAAATCATGTGGTCGTACACCTATAGGTCTGGTCCTCTTGGACCTTTCTGTCATCTGTCTGCTGCAAGCTACAAAAGACTCTGGTACATGATGACTGATAGTGGGTCTCGCCACTGGTGACTACTTAGCAAGGAAACTCTCCACTATGAGGGATTTCTCTACACACCCCCATCTGTGTCGGGATTCTATGTGAGATCATCGAAGCCCTGATCTCCCACCTAAGTCCCTGCTCGAATGTTCGGGCCTTGGAGAATGCGTCTTGCACCATATCTATGGAGTAGCATGAGAGGTCATTGAACCTCGCAAAGTACAGATCCAAAGTAATGTTGCCCTACTGCAGAATAATTAGCTCCTGTACGCACACTACACGAATAGTCGATGGGACAAACTCTGATCTAAATAGGCTCTCGAAGTTTTCACAGAGAAGCGTCACCTCATTGTCAGCCTGGAGCATCAAACTCCACCATCTGCTTATTGCTGCCTGTGGAAGACTGGTGGTAATGATCACCATGAGATCAGCTGGCATCCCTACCAGTCAAAAGTCTCTCACTATGGCCTCCATCCAATCCTCAGCTGCATGTGGGTCTATCTCTCCCATGAACCTGGGTGTCCTCTATTGATGGAACTCGTGCAACGTGCTCAAGAGGCGTGCATACTCAGCTACATGGGCTAGTGGCATCAGTGGCCCAATGGGTAATGGTACCACTGGTGCCTTTTCTGGTGCCTCTACTGGAAGAGGGCCATGCCCCAAGGCCTCATTGCTCGGTGGGCTACCAGTGCGTACAACTCTCGAACCCTAGCTGGCTGTCTGTGTGGAGGAATCCTGAAAACAAAAGTGTGCCATAGTCAATAAGTTATAATTGGTGAGCAGACTGAACGAGTTTTGGGCATAGACCATGTAGGATTGAGTATAAATATTCTTAGTAGGGACGCTAAGACCCTCAAGGTCTCAGAAAATCCATAAATGATAATCCACAAAGCATGAAATAAACTGACAACCCAACTAAGGTATATGTTAATACATTTACCTAAGTCATCAAGTATACCCATCGCAATCATGTGGAAACACAGAATCCAAATCAAAAGCCCAATCCTATACTACTCCACAAATGAGGAAATACTGTGAATGTATGTACCACACAAGTACGCCACACAGAAGAATACCACCAAGGTATTACCATAAAGGAAAGTACCGCACATGTACAAACTCAGCTCATACCAGGTATAACTGAGGTACAATAGTATAGATGATTAGATGTAACTACTAGATCATCTCACTCTGTTAAGAGGTAGACCCACAAAGGATCGCTGATCATCATCAGACCCACATAGGATATCTAGGTGCTGACCCACATAGGATCGCTCGGTGCTGACCCACACAGGATCGCTCAGTGCAGTCCCACACAGGATCTATAGGTGCTGACCCACACAGGATCGCTCGGTGCTGACCCACAAAGGATCATTGGATGATTACCCACTCACGATTTCTAGGTGTTAACCCACACAGGATTGCTTGGGTAGTCCCACATGGAATCTTAGAGCGGTTGCTTGTGGGACCCTCAATCACAGACCCACGAAGGATCTCTTCCTCAAGTCACAGCCAGCTACTTGGTTCTCGCGCTAAGCTTGCTCATCTCCGGGAGGGTTCTCTCCTCAATACACTGGTCGATACTCCAACTACCAAGAAGTACCATGCATATGTATCCCAAAGGAACTCCATGTCATAGGTGTCTCAATGCAATAGACAGTGCGTCAATCAGACGCCCAGTCTGTAAGTTATTAGCCTTTTAGTCCTGAGGACCCGGTTGGATTCGTGCTCGATCCAACCCATCCATATCCCAAATTTATCCAAATATCATGTGGGTTATACCAAGGTACCATCTCTCTTCAAGGATTATAGCGCCATTGACGGTTTTTCAAATGGACACCTGGTGCCAAAGTTATTACTGATATAGCGAAAAGTTCGAAGTGGATCCGGGTCCAGTCTGACCCAGTGGGACCAACCCGGCCTGACCCGTCCTGGGATGACCCTGTTTGGGTGAACCTGGCTTGACATGCTAGGTCTATCCCAGCCCGCGGTGCAACCCGGCCTGCTGGGCGGCCTGGCCTGTGCAGTGGCCCGCAGTGCGGTGGGGCGGCCGTGGAGGTCGCGGAGGGCTGCAGGAGTCATGGGCTGGCGCGAGGCCGAGGGTGTTGTGAGGCGGCGCAGGGCCACAGTTTCCATGTGGCGGTAGAGGTCACGGGTGTCTCGGGGCGGTGACGCCATAGGGTGGCACGGAGGGCCGCGGGGTGGCATGGAGAGGCTGTGGGGCCGCACCGCGAGGTCGCAGGGTGGCACGGTGAGGTCGTGGGATGTGGTTGGCCACAGGAAGCGATCCATCGAGGCTGGTCGTGTAGCACGGTCGTGCATCATACCTTCGTCGGTGGCTGGCTTCACTGGCCACCCTCTGTTTGGCACCTCTGTCGCGGCTGGCGGTGGTGTCGGCCACCGTTCACGTGCTTCATCGAGGTTGGTTGTCGTCCTCCTCCATCGCAAAGAACACAAAAATTTATCACGAGAATTGTGGAGAGGTCAAGCCATGTTTGTTTTTCCCACACACTCCAGGGTTGAGTGGTAGAAATCGGCTATAATATCATTCTGATTTAGGTTGAATCTACATGAATGGGTAGGGGAAGAAATTCAAACAACCACCCTACCTCGAAGGTTTGTTGATGTTGGCGTGGGAAATAATTTGAAGATTTCGATGGTCATAACGCCCGCCACACACATCTGACCTGAGTTCATTTGTCAGACAAACACTCTTTGATGGAGGTGGTTCTTCGTTGCTGAAGACTTCCACTATTAGAGGATGTCCCGAGGAAGAAGTTGAAGTCATGAGTTGATGTTCTTCATTGGAGAGAGTAACCCTCCCAAAGGTTCTTCTCTCCCACTTCCACCAAAATGAAAATTAGCCAACATAATAGAATATGTTGTTTAATTTAATATTGGCACAAAATAGGTTGGATTAATTAAATAAAGTAGACTTGGAATAATTAATTAGAGGTGAGTTTTCATATATAAAGTAGGGATTTTAGAGGTTTTTCTCCCATAAAGAGGGGAGTTCAAGGTTTTTTTAGCCTCGGGTGGTCCCAACATCCAAAACCCTCATGGGATGTTAATCCTTGTGGTCCCCACCTCCATAACCTCACATGGGAGGTTTTGTTCTAGTTGTCCCCACTTCTCAACATCCACATGGGAGTTACAAATAAAATAAAATGTTACACAATTTTATTTTATTTTGTTATTTCACGAAAAACCCAAATTCTATCTTTCACCCTCGACCTACTGTGGTCGAGGTGAAGGTACCCTTATGCGAATACTGGCGCATCAAGTTCAACGGTGCTCTCAGATTTCAATTTAGAGCACTAGTTCAAAAGTTACAAAAACCCGCTCGTACATTTATTGAACGTACCCAAAAAAATCTTAGATGTTCCTTCCTAGAAAACTGGGCTACAGAATCATGTGCTACCAATTTTCACGGACTCGTAAAATTCCCATTTAATTAAAAAATTACATGGAAATTCTAGGTCTTTACAGGTGATCAGTGTTGTGTGTATGACATGATCATTAGAGCCTTTACTACATTTCATTTATTACAACCATGTTGTTATTTATCATTTACACACTCTTATAATTAATTTTTTTTGTATGGTGTTTTATTATATCTATTGTTCTATAACTCTAACATGATGGAATAGTCTCCCAAACATACCCACCCCTGTCCCTTCCTCCTATTTGGTAAGATTTGGTGTATTGGTGGGCATTCATGAGTTTGTGTCACCAACATGTTTGGTTTCTATTTCTAGAGTGCGTTAGTTGAGACTTTAAAATTTGGTATTACAGGTGTTTCTTTTCCTATTGACATACTATTTGGGTTATGGTGGATAGGATTATTAGGTATGTGCTAGAATCTGTGACGGATATCAGAATGGATTTTTGAGAATACCGGTTCGGGTAATAAGACTTGAATAATAAGATTATGGGATTTTTGTTCTATTTTGTGATGTTATAGTTGTTCATTGGTTTCACATAGAGTGAAACATGTGTTGTGTGTAGTTATTTTTTATTATGGATTTAGGGATCTGTAAATATTAGTAAGAGTATAGTGATTGATTCTAAATCTTAGAAAAAAAAATTTAGCGACATCTAATGTATTATAATTGGCATATTGTGTCCACATGTTATAGGAATTATAGTTATTGATTTTGATGATGAATGATGATATATTTTAATGTTTCAAATGAATCCAAAATTGTGTCTTCATATATAGGTTCTCAGTGGAATTCTACTCAGTTGTATCAAAATAAATTTATTCCATTATGATAAAAGGTTATGTGTTTCTACATTGTGATGTTCGACAGTAAGGATGATGAGTCCTTTGTTATACTCATGAGGTTCATTGAACCTAGTAGATGATTATGGAACATCGTGGCCAGTTATGGACCCCTCGTGGTGTTTTTTTATTACGTTTGGTTATTTAAAGTGTCATTATCAGCCTATTTTTTGTTTTCCCACATATCATGGAATGTAATTCTACATAAACATAACATATGAGTGTTATATAACATAGATCATTGACAAGATACTATGTGTGTTATTGACCATCATATTTCAATTTCACCATTTATTTCTTTTAAGTTGACCGATTTATGGGTGTATCCTTTTCATTTGTAGTTAACTATTGATTACTAACAACATACATTTATTTTTTAATTATTTATTGATATGATATTTTACATAGCCATCCTTCATTGGATGTTATCTAGTGAAATCATCGAGTGTGATGGTGACAGGTACCTAATAATTTAAACTAATCAGAACCTCGATGGGGTATTTCCATATATAGATTCTTCTGTGAGGATCAATTGATTATTTTTTACTTGATATGATGGACCTCTAGAATTCAATAACTTATAAGGACTCTTGGAGAGGATTAGGACCTTTTTTTCTAAGGCATGGCAGGTGATTCTATAGGAATACTACCTCAATAAATAATTAGTTATGTTTTAAACAAAAATGGGTTTATAATTTGTACTTATAATGTGTTTTCCTCTATAACATAGAACTTAAAACATATATAATTGAACCCATGTTCAATAGTTTTGTCCCTTTTTCGTTGATGATTTATTTATGTACCTTCATTTTATCTCTTTTGGAGAGATTTTTCAATCATAATATATGCCCTATTTTGGGTGGTATGCACATATGACATCCCTTGATATCTGAACTTGATTATAGGTTGGCTTAGGGGATCAGTGGCCAGACCTACTGACCCCATTTTTGATAGATGAATGCTAGGGCTTTGTGGAAGTCATAGAGTCCCTCCATTATGACTTGGAACATAGAGAGTTGGCATTATTTTATTAAAAAAAATAATATGAGAGGGTTTATCCTAGGTTTTTTGGATACCTTTTTAGAAAGTGAGCTTATTTGTATGATCAATGAGATTGATTCATGGGTGGTGATCAGGTTTTGAAATATTGGAATGATGATACATTTTTTCTGAGGATCTACTTATGTTTCTTTTCTATCAAGATTGAGTTCGAGGGGTATAAATTTTTGTGTTCCAAAGCCTATCGGCTAGTGATTGTTTTTTTGGAATCTTGTTAGTGTGTAGTTAGAATCATAGAAAAATATTAATTCTAAGTTATGGGAGATCATGAAATAAATCGAGATGTTGGTGAGGATCCCCATTTTGAATAGTAGTTCAAAGGGAGATTCTAGCTTAGTGATTATGATGAGAAATGTACCATGAGTATCCTGGCCTTTTTTACAAATGACTCATAGGTGAATGAGTTGGGAGGTATGTAATAGTAAACACATTGTGATGGGTGATATTGGAATGGTATATATTGGTTGTGTATGGTATTATTTAAATTGTAAATCGATGTGTGTTTTTTGAGTTCCAAGGATTTTATGAATAAATTTTTTATTATGGGAATGGTCCATAGTGAGTTGTGATAAAATAAGAAATGTATCTTTGTTGTAATGAAAACATCTAAGACAGATAGAGTGAGGTGGCATTACCATTCTAGATAATTCTTGGTCAGTTTTGATAGGAAGTACATCATGGATTGGTATATCAATACATGTATATTGATGGAATCTTAGTGTACTCCTCGTATAGATGTAATAATTCCTAGTATATAGAAGTCATATTGGGTACCCATATTGAGAATCAACTATTGGTTGAGCTTTTTAAATATCATTTATGGTACGTTGAATGGTCTACATGGAAGTAGAACTCAAGGAGAATTAAATGGTCATCCATATAGTGGGATGTGAACCATTGGATGTTAAGGGAGGGGAACCTCATTATAAGATGAAATTTGGTTGTCTCCATGGAAACAATTTTTGGGAATCGGGGATTATCATGTTTTTTTGTTGGTTAATTCTTAGGGTGAGTGGTTTTGGTCATTCTAGACATTTCATTTGGAGATAGATAGAGTAGGGTCCCTTGAATATGGATTTTGGTTATCTGGGAAATATAAGGGTACTCCTTGGTGGGGACTACAAATCAATCACGTTTGAACACCATCATTGATTGGGAGAGTTGATAACATTGTTAGACCGATCTTCAAATGTACATGATCTAATATTTGTGCAGATTCTTTGAATGATAGTATGGTCGTGGTTTTACCACCATGTATTCTTTGGGATATGAAGGTTTTGGGTGTGAATGTTATAATGACCAGTGTTCTTTTAGAGTGTTAAATTGAGTAAAAATTTAAATTTTTTCTTATAATTATTTTGAATGGAATGTTGTTTTTGACCCAACCATATAACCTTAAATAATTCTTATAACAACTCTGTTGGTCTTGAAAAATGGGTTTTACCCTATGAACAGAGTTTTTCTAAAATCTGAGTCATTTGAATTTTTATTAAATAAATAATATTTAATATTTAATTAATTAAATATTTATTTATTTCCACATGTTCGTTTAGAGATATATTTTCAACAAAGTTTCTGATTGAGATTATATCTCTGTAGTTGAGCCCCAAATGGGGGGTTTTCTAGTCAAGGAATAAACTCATTTTGAGCATCGATGCTAAGATCGGGACCATTTTTCTTTTTCATCATTTTTATTTTCATATTTCCCTTTTTTATCCTCACCTAGATTATCTTATTTACCTATTATGGCATATCCTTCACTATGACCTAGAGTGAAAATATAGAGTGAGAGAGAGAGATGTAGAGGGAATAAGAGATCTGATTCTGCAGAACAACATGTGGTAGTTATAGAGTGCATATATGCCTGATGATTCAGATAATTACTCCCTAAGTTAGGAAATTTCTAATTTTATTCTATAAATCCACAATGATTTACCAATCTCAAATATTAAGTACTTATTAAGTCTACAAGGGACACCTTGTGGGACAATATATTTTTAACTAGGTTTAAAATGGGGTTTCGGGATGATTGCATGTTTTTACCATTTGGAAATCCATAATAGACAATATATAGTTTAGGAACACACATTGTGTGTTCTTCCTATTTAGGGAAGATCTGTTTTTGGAAGTACATGTCTTGACATGGTACATGTAAATGTAACCAAGTGCTTTTCCAGATAATGTTTTAGTACAATACACTGGTTACCTAGGGTACTAGTTGTGTAGTCTTGGTCATGTTGTTGAGTTCTTGGCCAGAAAACGCAGGTAACAGAACATGGAAAAATGAAGTATATGGATAGAACCCTTTTAGGGTACATACCATGATAATGTACATGAACAGTAAGAACCCCATATACAATTCATGTGAGGTACATAAGTCGGTACCCCATGTAAAGTAGACAACATGTATGTGATTTACACATCGTGCACATGGGTTTTACATTCCATATGTTCTACTATAGTAAAATCCCCTACAGGTATTTGATAGTTCACACCGTGTACTTGGTTATACATACCATTTAATTCTCCATTTCTACCCTTTTGATGGTTGTAGTTGGTTTTATAGCCGAAAGTAAGAATCTAGGATAAAAGGAGTCTATTTTTTGTATTTTTCTCCATATATCATGATGATGGGATTGTTTAAGTGATTTTAGGACACTGTAAAATATTTTCAAGGTGAATGACCTCTAATAGAGAGGTTCTTCTTCATGTAATTGGTTTATATTTTCTCCTGAATGTGAGACTGTGATGATACCCACTTGAGGGTCATATAAATGGTTGGCAGACATGGAATGAGAACACCAATATACTCTTATATACTATTTTGGGACAAACAATGGTTAGAGATATTGGTTCATGACTTGAGGTGATGAATATGTTAGTTGTTTGGGCCAACCAATAGTTAAACCTTGATCTAAGATGGGATGTGAGCTATCTCACTATGCTGATGTTTTTTGTTCATCTTCTATTCAGGACCTCTCCCTTATGAGATATTTCATTATTCAAACAAGGTTATGAGATGTTATAGATGGGGTTGGGGGATGTCTTTATCCTGAGATACTAGTGAATGTTCAAGGATCACCTATGGGATTCAACTACTTAAATCTTTACCTAATTGATTCTAAGAGGGATCAACTATTTTGGTTGAGACCTAAAGGTAACTAAGTAGCATTCTTCTCATCTATATTGACATTGGGGACCCCAGCGGGTTTCCTAGAGAATGAAAAACCCTAAGATAGTTCATTATGGGTCTTGTGTAGCTATGGTAATAGGTGTCACCTTAAATAAATTACCAAATATGTTAGATTAAGGGTTAATGGAAGCAGAGGATGGTTTATATGTTTTCCACCCTCACACTTTTATTATGAATTTACATAGATATTGTTGACGCAACTAAATTTTTTACAGGTGCTTCCAATAATTTTTCTTATGATCCCGACATGATGCAATATATGACTATGATACCAAGAGGTAATTCTAAGGACCAAGTTTTGGGGATTATTTTTTATTATTTTTCCTTTTCAGATTCTCAAGTATGCTTTCTAGAATCTTGATTTTGAGACTTATTTATTAAATGAAACATTATTAGGATTACTAGTGTCACTATGATCATTTTTTATATGGGGTACACAGAGGATGTTGGATATGGCGTTTCATATATTTTATTGAAAACATTTGTACATTATTCTCCTTGTCATTTAATAGAAACTATTGGAAATTAAATTCATTATAATTTACCAAAAACCATTCAACATGATGTTC
The DNA here is from genome assembly GCA_963277665.1 of Viscum album. Lineage (NCBI taxonomy): Eukaryota > Viridiplantae > Streptophyta > Magnoliopsida > Santalales > Viscaceae > Viscum > Viscum album. The sequence continues at coordinate 2,107,836,420 of OY728119.1, read as the reverse complement.
ATTATCATTTATGAGAAACTATTGGAAATTACATTGCTACTCATATAACATAAATTGTCTTTCATGGAGTTCTATATAATTTATATGAAAATATAGGACATGGGGATACCAATATTTATTTGGATGTGGGGTATGTTAATCCACATTGTTGATTAGGATTTTCAAACATTCCGATATATATCCCTAGTTTTGATTCATGGACTTATTTATTTTACTTTAAATATGAGACACTTATGAAATATGGTTCAAAGGCATTAATGGTGATAGATGAAGAAGGTATCATCGATTAAGATCATTTAATCGAGGATTGAATATTAATTTAAATTATATATTTATTCTAGTTGTGTGTCTATTAGGATAATTTTATTTCATGATCACACAATTATAATAGTATATTATATGTTCACCATTGTGGGTGGAATTCTATGATTTATTTCCCAGTCTATATACGTGAACTTAGGTGAACGTGGAGAAATTATGTATGATTTTAGGTTGAGAATTGATGTTTTATGGATAGGGTTTATTCATGTGGTTTCATGATGGTTCAGAGGCTCTCTTGTGGATTATTATGGTCTGTATGGAGTACCTTGGTAGTGTCTTAGAGACAAGGTATATTATTTGGGTTAGAGATATTAGTAGATACGTTTAATTTTATTTCCATCCATTTTATTTACTCTTGTATATGTGATCTACCCAATGAGTGATTAGTATTGAATGTTTGACATGGTCGTTTAGGCAATTATTGCATTTCATTTACTAAATACATGTTATTATTTATAGCTTATTGTAGATTATTTTTCATTATTGTGTAAGATGTATATTTATTTCTATTATTCTCTTACACCGATATGAGGTATTAGTCTCCTTATATACACACCCTAATATCTCACTTGTATTTAGTAGACTCTGGTATATGGGGATGTGTTCATAAGGCCTATTCACCAACATTTATTTCTACTATTTTTAGAGTGAGTTGGGTTGGGATTAGGAAAATCACATTAAAATAAATTTTTTATATTTAAATATATTTTGTAATTATAGGTGTCAAATATGCTTCCCTATATAAGGACACCACCATTCTGAAAGATCCTTATCCATGTTATATAGGTTCCATTAGCCTATTTAATGGTTGATTATTATCATGGAATTAATGACTATATATTACATTTATTTCATAATTATGATTCTATAATTATAATATCATATATTCCTTCATACCAAACATTTCCTTGGGAAATTTTAATGTTACTCATGTATACATGTGGACTACCACCTCGACGAAGTGATGTAACTCAATTTTCATTACCTATTTACAAGTATGGTAATTAGGATAGTTATAATTAATATAAGTTATATTTATGATTTAAAAATTATTCATTAATGTCATAACATTATTTTCATTTTATTCTCTCCAACCATCAAAATTTAGAAAAATCACTTGTGTTTACATACATACTACCATCTCCACAAAGCGAGGTAATTAATTTTTAATTAACACATTATAGTAATGTTTATAAAAGTGTTTATAATAACTATTTGTAATAAATATTACATGATTAAAATTATGATGGTTATAGATTCATGTTCAATGTTCATGGACTATAACCACCAAACTGAAACACTCATAAAAATGAAGTATTTAACACCTAAAATGATCAAGATAATGAATTATTATAAACTAATAGGTGATAGATGTTATAACTTAACCATGTATGTTAAAATATGTTTTATATGTTTTTTGGAATATATGTATAATAAGTATATAGTTAAAATATAGGATATTAGAATGCATATGAATCAGGAGGAGACTTGAGGTAAGTGTTCTTCATGAAAATATTGTTTTGTTGAGACATATTAAGTGTTATGAACATATTTGTTTATATAAAGTGTATATAACTCCACATTGATAAGTTATATCACGAATATATTTATATTCTCATTATTTAATGTTTCATTTTATGTTATTCATTTCAAGTGTTTTATGATTCAAAATTTACAAAAGTGTTATGGGTTTATGTTAAAACATCATTTCTTTTCAAAATTAACTAAGATTAATTTTGTTTGAGGGAAGATATACATATCTTATAAATTAAAATTATTTATCTTCCTATAATCTCATTATTCCATGAATATTTTTGTATTATTACAATTTTCTTCTATCAGGTCATTAAATTTATCATAGAATTTTTTTAATGAAAACTATTCGTCATTCCCTCTTTGGTTGTAAAACATTTTCTTCTATGTTTGCAATCATCATAATTTTTCTATGGAATTTCATACCTATAATTGAAGTGAGTTAAAGTTTTCATTTTTATTGAATTTTACTATATATAAATTTTTTTAAATAGAATTTTTAATAAACAAATGTGTCTGGAATAAGGCATTTTTCATTTTTTCAACTAGTATGGAAACAATTATCATTTAAGGTGCATAATTTGAAAGGATTCTCCCACCTACAAGACCATTATTTTATTTGAATATTATTTTTCTAGTTTCAATGTTTATTTTAATATAAAATAATTTTCTCAATATTTTGGGTGTTTTTAGTAAAATGATTATCAAAATAAAATTTTATTTTTCTTATGTTTTCAAAGAATGTTCAAATGATCTCTTGTTAGTATTTTTCATGTATGTCAACATCTTTTAAGGATTTGTATACATAATTTGGGATATGAAATTATGATACCATCCACATTATTTCTTTGTATTCAATATGATGACTATGATTTATGGTCTATTTTATAAAACCCATTTCTTTAACAGAGGTAAATTTTCTTATGATGAAATATGTATGAAACTCATTTCTCTTCCACTCGGTATGCTATGATGAAATTATATAATGTTTAGTAAACAAGATTTCATTCCATTGGTAATGATATAATGAATTTATAAAGGTGATATTATCTTATCACACACATATATATAGTTTTCATTTTTCAATGGTCGGTCCAAAAGTTATACAGTCACCTAATGAATTCTGTAAATAATGACATCTCATGAGATTATAAGGAATATAATGGTGTGTGAATATAGTTATACAAGAGGTTTTATCTTTTATTATAGTTTTGAGAGTGATCCATTCCAATAGAAATGATGTAATGGGTAGTGATACCAAACCACTATGATATTCTTTGCAGTTATCAATGACTAAGGAATGAGTTTCTATAATTTTATGTATGGAAAAAAATTATATCATATGATTATTATATATTCCAATTACTCATGATTGATTTCACAGGCTTATGTATTTTGAATTTTGATATGAAAAAACCTTTTACCATGATTCATTATGAAATATATTTTACTTACTGGGTTTGAATTTCTTAATCGTTGATTAGGATCTTATACAAATATGCTTATTCACACTTATGATAACTAACTGATATCTCTTATATTTACCATTATTGAGAATTAGATCTCATTCTATATTATGATTCCCATACATTGGTTATGAAGTAATTCCTTCAGTAGTGTTTGTCCAAAAATATGTACTATATGAGTAGATAATTGCAGGATATATTAGAGATCTATCTTGAAATATGATGGTTAGGTATCTAGTCACCAAAGACACTAAAACATTACTCTTCTTGTAACACACTGAAATTTTATGAAATGTTTTTTCAAATAATTTTAATATTTTTCATATTTTTTATTACACAAAATACTGAGTTTATCGCGAATTACACACAACACTGGGTGTAGTTTTTGTTACACATTACACTGAGTTTTAAAAAAATGTGACATACTAATAAGAAATTATTATATAATATGATAGTTATCACCTAGCCATTGGAATGGTGAGTATGAATATGATTAAGTAAATTATGAAAATATTTGGTTTACAGATTTATATAAAATGATTTACTTTTTTGACTGATTAATTATTAATAAAAAGACAAATTATTTGAAAAAAATGAAATATTTTTCTAAAAAAAATTTCTTGCAAATGAACATATTTTACCTCAATAGAATATATAAGAAAACTTAGGTGAAATATTTTATTGAAATTTATATATTATATATTAAATTAACCATTTTACATTCATCTTAATTGTTTTCTAGACAAGATATAAAAATAAACCTAATTTTTTTGTTTAAAGTTATATTATTCGAAAAAACAGTTCTCTTACTTTTTCACAATTATATTAAAACTAATTATTCACATGTTTAGACAAAATATTTTTTAATATTAATTAAATTTTTTAAATCATCTTGTATAAATTATCTGAGGGTGAATTTTTTAGAATTTTTGATAAGATAATTTTTTTGATTAATATTAGAGAATACTGAATTTTAATTGAATCCTACATTTTTATTTAAATAATGGGTAAATTTAAAATATAATTCAAATTGGATTTATATTAAAATTAGTTCACTCATATGTCTATTAATCCAATTTTGGTCATTATAATAATTTTCATATTGAATTTTTATATAAAAACCTGGATAACATTTGAACATTTTCTCATTGAAAACTCGCTTTCACATCTCATCTATGGGATTAGTTTTAAATTATGTTTTCAACCTAATTTAATGGATTTCAGTAAAATGGATTATATATTAGGAATAATAATTATTTATATTATCTGTGATGTTTACATTAAATTTTTACCATAATTAATAGTAAAAATAGTCAAAATTAATTATCGTGGTTAATGTAAAAATGAGTTTACCATTGGTTAAACTAAAATGATCAGGGATAAAATGACCTAAAAAATAATCCAAAATATATTTTTTGGACATTTTTGACTCTATCATGTCTAAATATCTAGAATAATCCATTTTTATACATTTTTTCTTGTGAAAAATTTTGGTACACCTTTTTCTTTTCAAAAATGACAAGTGCGACACTCACCTCACTTATAAAAGGCCACCCCATCTCCTCTATTATTCACACCATAAAACCATTTTTGTTTGGTCAATTCCTTCATATGTTAATTAAAAACATCCCTACCCTCATCCATTAAGATTTATTTGGTTATGTAAATTCAACCATTGAATAATTTTGGAGAAATCCTAAAGAGGTTAACTGAAGAAAAAAGGGTTTGAACATGTGCAAAGGGTGTCGAGACTTGTGGTGAGGTATTTCTAGTAACACTTTTATTTCCAATAGATATATGAAAATTCACCACCATTTATTTTATTTGGTTTATATAATACCCCTTTGACATATTATATCATTAATATATTCATTTTCATGATATTTAATGTTATAATTGATGTTATTATTTTTTGGGTTTTATGATTAAAAATATTAGTAAATTAGTAAGGGATTTATGTATCACTTTTAATTATGTGAAACACATTCCATATTCAACAAATATTTCTTTTATGTTAAAAAGATAATTCCTATGAATGTATTTTTTTATGATTATCTTAATAATTCATTTAAATTTCCACTTTATTATCTCTTTTTAATGCGGATTATGGTTGAAATGTTATCAATGTGGGATTATTCTTTCAATATTCATTCTTTTAGACACATGTTATGTTATGAAAATAAATTCTTTTATAATATTTCTATAAATATATTTTTACATGTTATATAATGAATTATTTTAATCTTATTACTTTATATGTTTCATTTAATTTTTTTCCTTCTTAGGTCTTATGATTAAAAGTAACCAAAGTCGTAAGGGTTTTGTGATATAATTTCATCATTTATCAGGATTGTTTTTTTATGCTTTTTATGATGAACTATTATGAAAAATATCTTAATAAACTCCTATAAATTATTCTCTCTTGTTTACTTAAATAAAATATATATTTTCCCGTCACTTCCCACTCTTTAGACACTCAAGAGTTTGAAATAATGTTTCTTAAGAAAATCATATTTATTTCTCTATTCTGTCAAAAAATAATTTTTATTACAAACCCATATTTTCTATTAATTCATTCCAAAATGTTTCTAACATTACTAAAATTATTTATTAAACAAGTTTTTACTGATTATTTACAATTTTATTGAAAGGAGTATCAATTTAGTTTTCTAAAAAATTCTCATTTGGATTTTACTAATAATTTTCGAAAGAAACTTTTTCAACATGTACTGTATGAAAACCATTTCACCCCATCACGATTGTTATTTTCATTGAATCTTAATTTTTAATTTTTCACATTTATTTTAAAAAAAATATTTTCAAAATGTTTTATGTTTTGAAAATTGGTTTTCATAGCAGAAAGGTTGTTTTTCAAAATAAATGCCCTATATAATTTTTAAAAGATTCATTTATATATTTTAAAGTTATTTTCAAATAAAAGAATTTGTAGAATATTTTATAAACATTTATTTTTAAAAATATATTTTAAAAGAAATTATATTTTCCTTAAGAAATGTTCAATTTAATATTTCAGAATAATTTTCCATATAAGATGAAATATTTTGATGTAACATATGCATTATCAGTGATGTGGACCTAGTTTAAATTTATTATTCTTTCTCTAAATGTTTTATGATTATAATATTCTTCCGAAACCCAATTCCATTATAAAATTAATATCAAAACAAATTATTTTTCTATGGGTTATGTTATTATGAAATAATCAAATGATAATGAAACATGTTTCATTTCTACAGGTTTTGATATAATGAAATATTTATGAAACCCATTTCATTTTATGGGATATGATATGATGAATATTTTAGGATATAGTTGAACTCGTATGTGTGATTTTCATTATGTTATTAGTGGGACCTATATCTCTCTCCAATGAATTAGTTATATATTTTTATCTCATGAGATATATAGGACTTGAACAGAAACTGAACCTGGTTATGTAAGGTGAAGTTTCCATTATGATGGTATTGGGAGTAAACCATGACTATTATGGTGGTTTAGAGAGTAAAACCATCATATTATGATATATTTGGAAGTGATCTATGACTAATATAGAAATTATTTTCTATGATTATTTCTATTTCAAAATTCCATGACTTATGATAATATGTTGATCTTAGAGCCCATATTCTTATATTTATTGATGATTCATGTCATATGAACTACAAGTCTTTATTCCATGACTCAATATTATGACCTTTGATATTATGGGTACGGTTTTTAAATTTCATGCTCTATATTCTCATAAACATATGTTCATGTTATGATTATATATCTCTCTTATTTACCTTTATTGAGCATATGAGACCATCCTTTTGTATTTTTCCTTTCCCTAGGTTATGAAGAATGGATTTTAGTATGATATATTTGGGAATAGTACTTAAGGGGAATATATTTATGGGGTATGTTAAAGATATTTCACAAAATTATAATATTATAATCCTAGTCTCCAAATACAATAAACTATTATGTCCCTCTAGTTTATGTTTTTGAAATATTTTGAATATTGATCTAAAAAGATGTAATAACTGTATATAAAAATCATGGGTTTCTACTATTGGTATCAGAGGATAGGTTCAGTCAACCTCGGGAAACTAGGATGATAATGTATTAGGGAGATCCCTAGTGATATTACTAAGGTTATGAATAGGGATGTCTCAATGGAAAATTCTAAGGATGGGTCAATGTGTATGAAAATTTCATTAAATGCTAGTAAATGATAGAGAAAGTGGTTTCTATGAAATTACATCTCTATCTAGATAATACAAGTTGATGTGTCTCTATCAAAAAGGTACCTAAGGGTAAAAAATATGAAAATAGTGCATTGATTAGGACTTGATTAACAACAAATGCATTACTATGAGACTTACTTTACATATATTTTAACAATCCTAGGGGACATTCTTTATAAATTCAAAAAATCATTATAATCGATAATGAAGGATTTCAATAATGACCACAAATAACCAAGGATAAACATAAGGTGTCATAGATTAAAATGAGGGTTTCCAGATTTAGACATAATATAAGTTAATTTTAATGATTATCAGGTTTCTTTGTAAGAATATTGTTTCCCACACTATGATTTTTTTTCATTCAATGGTGGTAACGGGAAGGAATTTCATTAAAAATGGATGTGATGGATAATTTATTGATGAACAGCCAAATTGAATAACGACTAGAGTAAAGGAAGTTTTTATGCCTCACCAGTTACCATAGAAAATGATTTACAATTTACAACATAATTAACTCCCATACTCAAAAAAACAAGAGAAAGATAGTGTTCACTAAGATTTTTGGATGTGGAGACCATGGAGGAATGAATATTAAATTTTCAAATGTCAATAATGTAGGAAGAATAACCACAGAGAATGTCTCAAAGGGATAAGAATATGTTTTGAGTGTGGAAAAAAACACAAATCATTTAATTTATGAGGGAAATAAAATATTTAGTTAATGTAATGGGTGAGAATAATTATCTCTATAAGGTATCATCAACTGCTGAATGTATTAAGTGTGTAGTATACAAGCATTATGAAAAATGATGTCTAAATGGAAAATACTTTGAAGATAACAAAAAATGAAGTATGAGAAAAGTGTTTCGGTTGATGATGAAGAGACTATAAATGACATATAAAAGGAATGAGGTATTAAAGAATATGATGGTGAATCCTAGTTAATGCATTAATGATCGGGGAGAAAATTGAAGTATTTTTCTATTGCAATTACAAAAATTATGTTATAGAAACCAAGAAATATAACAATTATCCTTTATAAAATTATGATTATGTATTTTTAAGTATATTTGGAATGGTGATGATGACCTAGAAATGTAATTTAATGTAATTGTGATATTTTATAGAAAACAAATTATTAATGAAAGATAACCTATAATACGTTCCAAATTTTGATAATGTTTTGTTTATTTTGGATAATGATATCGTTGATATAGAAAAAGTAAATTTTATATTATTGATGACCTCAAAATTGGTAATTGATTTTTTTATAGTGTGGTTTATGTTATCATTTATAGAGTTTAAAAAAATAAATTCTATAAAATATATTAGATAATATCTCTATTTATTCAAGGAATTATGAATAATTCATTTTTTTCATTAACAATTTATGATCATTTAGGTTATTACCAAGTTTCAACAGAATACATGATACAGGTATTAAAATGTTGGGTGTGTGAAAATCAAGTGATACTTCAAGTTTTTTGGTGGATTAATGATAAGATGAATTTAAAAATGTGGTAACATTTTTTATAAATTTAGAATTTTTTAAAGGTTATATGTTAACCATTTATAGATTTTTTTAAGCTAAACATATGATGTGGTTTTAGAGAATAACATAATTCTGCACCATGTGAATATTTAAGATTATTGGATAAATATCATTACCCATTTCTTAAATAGAGATATAAGGAAAGACTTATCATTATTTGATATATCTTATTTAGTGATCATACATGAAAAACATTCATCTCTTAGGGTAATGTAAAAAAGGGAAAATTGATCAAGGCGCATCCAAAGGAATAAATTGTGACAATGAAATAATAAAGATATAAAGTAAGTATAGTTTCATATGTTTTAAATCTATATGGAAAAAGTATTCCCCAAAAATTAGTAAAAGGGTAAGGAAATAAAATTTCTTCATATTATAATCATTTTTATAATATAAATGACCTTTTTCATTCCTCTTTTGTTTATGGATTTCTAGTCATTAAATTTTTCCGGATCTGGTTCTCTGTTACTCTCAAATCTGTATTTGAGTGTTAATTTTATCATCTATTTCTATTGTTTAAATTCACACCATGTTCCCCTAATTTTAAACCTCGTGTGTCTTATGCAACATGGATTTCAAACCTATCTCTTTCTTTTTCAAGAGGATGTTTGATTGACCATTTTTTATGATGTGGGTTTCTATGAAGGAATTTTCTAATGTTCAAAATTTTATAATTGGGAAAAATTTTGGGGTTAAATTCATTAATGATGATATAATGTATCACCATGAGATTTTATGAAATATTTTTTTAAAATAAATTTTATATTTTTCATATTATTATTTAAAAAATAGAAATTTTACCTTACATTACATGAAAAGGATTTTTGCTTGCATTTATTGCAAAACTGGGTGTATTTTACATTATATGAAATACCGAGATTAAACAAAACATGACTTATTATTAATAAATTATTATTTAACATGATAGTTATCACCTAGAAATTATAATATATAGTATGAATAAGATTAACTAAATTATTAAAATATTTTTTTATTGTATATAAAATGAGATATTTTATAACTAATTAATTAAAAATGAAAATAATGTAAATTAGAAAATAATGGAAAAAAATTTCAGAAAAAAAATTTTTATGCAAAAAAAACATGTTCTTACTCAATAAATATAAAAACCACTTTTGTGTATTATTTTAATGAAATTTATATAGAATTTATTTTATTTAATTTTTAATATTCAACTTATAAATTTTTTATACAGTAGATAATAATAGATCCAATTTTAAGCTTAAAAATATATTTTTCTAAAATGCAGTGTTGTTGTCATTTTGGAACTCTTATTTTATAACTAATTTTGGGGAATTTGATAAAATTTATTAGATAAAATAAAGTAACTTTATTAAATCGTTATTTCAAAATTATATTTGTGAGAATGTTTTTATAATTACTAAAAAGGAAAACCATTTGATGAATAGTGGAAAATACTGAATTTTAATTTAAAACCACCTTTTCTATTAATTTATTTATAAAATTAAATTATATTTTAAATTGGGTTTAAATTAAAATTATTTCAATTATTTGTTTATTAATTTAATTTAGTTCGTTGTAATCATTTTAATTATTAATTTTGATATAAAAATGTTATAAACTTTCGAACATTTTCTCTTTGAAACCCCTCTTTTTCATCTCATCTCCGGGATTAATTTTAAATCAAAATTTTCAACTTATTTGAAAAGAATTTTGGAAAACTAGATTTAATATTTGTAATCAAAGTATATTATATTATATTATATGGTCAACCTATTCTTTTACAATAATTAATAATAAAAATATTAGAATATATTTACCACGGTTAAGGTAAAAATAGGACTACCTGGGATTTATCTAAAAATATATGTGTAAAAATGACCAAAATACTTGTCTAAAATATATTTTCTAGACATAGATCAACCGTATAATTTATAAGTCTCAAGAATAATCCATTTTGGACACTTCTAGAATGTGAACAATAGTGTTACACCATTTTCTTTTAAAAATTTACAATTGTTCCAACCACCTCACTTTTAAAAGGCCACCCTCTCTCATTTCATATTCACACCATAAAACCATTTTTATATGAACATTCCTAACCCAAATAATTTAGAAAATTTTGTTCTTTAATCATATAATCCATAGATTGGTCAGAAATCTAACCATGGAATGATTTTGGTGCAATCCTAAGGATATTACCTACAGAAGTGGATGTTTTAATGTGTTTGAAGTAAGTTGAGACATATAGTAAGGGATTCCTAGTATCTTTCTTATTTCTAGGTGTCATATCAAAATTCACCAGCAATTTATTTTTTATTGGTTTATATACTACCCCATTGACATATTTTATCATGAATATCCTTTTTTTTAGTAAATTTTTAATTTCATTTGATGTTATACTTTATTGGGGATTATGATTTAAAAAGAATACTAATGTGGTAAGTTATTTTCATCTCACTTTATACTACTATGAGATGAATGAAATATTCACCAACTGTTTATTTTATGTGGTTTACATAATTAAAATGAATTTATATTATGATTCTTCTTCTAAAAATTATTTTTATATACCTGTCCATTTTTTTATCTCTCTTTCATGGGGTTTATGGTTCAAAAGTTACAAAAGAATTTATCGATTTTGGTAACAATTTTCCTTCTTTGAGACTTATGTTATGTTATGAACTTATCTTATTTTATTAGGTGAATATAAATACAATTTGATATATAATATCATGAATTAATTTATTCTCGTAATATTATAATTTTTATTTATTTTTTTCCCTCATGGTGTTATGATTAAATGCAACCAAAGTGGTAAGGGTTTTATCATTCAATCTCATCATTTATCCAGATTATTTATTATTATGTTTCTGAGGATGGAGGATTATTATAAATCTCTCAAGAAACTCATGTATTTTATTCTCTTCTAGTTAGTTCTAGATATTACATGTTTTCCCTCCCTTTTAAACTATTTATATACCTAATAGTTTAGAATAATTTTTTTAAGAAAAAACATCTTTATTTTACTCATCATTCGAAAACTAATTTTCCATCCAAAACCATGTTTTATATAACAAATTCAAATTTTTTTAAACACTTAAAAATGTTAATTAATACATATTTACCATGTTTGAATTTTGAAATAATATTTTGAAAGGAATCATCTTATCATTTTCAAAAAAAATAACTCTTTGTATTTATTAAAAATGTGAAATGATTCTTTACTATAAAATGTTCGATATAAATTGAATTGACCACCAACATGATCGCTATTTTCGATGAATTATTATTATATATATGTATTTTTATGTGATTTTCAAAGAAATGGATTTTTTAAATTTTTAGTTTTTTAAAAAGTTTTTTTAAATAAGAATGTATATTTTTCTCGTGAAATACTGTAAAATATTTTTAGAAGATTCAATTACATTTTTTAAAATTTATTTTAAATGAAAATTATTTGTAGAATATCTTATAAATATTTATTTTAAAATATTTATTTTAAAATAAATGTTATTTTCATCGAATAATTTTTGAAGTGATCTTTAAAAATCATATTCCATCAGATATGACATCCTTCGATATAACTAATGCTTTACTGGGGATATAAAAAATTATTATCATTATTATTATTTATCTAAATTTTTAATTTTGAAAATATATTCAGGAAACCCATTTTTCTTCTACATGTTATTCCATGAAAACATTAGTATCCAAACCTTGTTATTTTTTCCATGTTTTGATATGATGAAATGATTATGAAAGAATTCTATTTTCTAAAAGTAATGATATGATGAAATATTTATGATACCCAGTTCATTTCATTTTTTATGATATGATGATTGTTTTATAATCTACTTCCATAGATATATATGATTTTCATTATGTGATGGGAGGTACCTATATCTCCCTCTAATGTATTTGTTAAATATTTATATCTCATGAGATAAACAAGAATACAATTGGGAGTGAACGAGATTCAATAAGTCACTCTGTCAACTATGATGGAGTTCAAAGTGAACATTGACTACTATGATGGTTTGGTAAGTTAACCCATACCACTATGATATCCATGGAAGTGATCATTTACTACTTTGGAAATGATATTCCATGATTTTTTGTATGAAACAATTCTATGTCATATGCCAATGTTATCCTCTCATAGATCATGTTCATTTATTTCTTCATGATAAATGTATTATGAACTACTAATAATTATTATATGACTCAATATTATGATCTTTGATATATAAGGTATGCTTTTAAAATTTTATACTCATTGTTTACTACACGTATGTTCATTTTATTCATACATATCATCCATTTTTACCCTTATTAATAATCTCAGCTCACCCTTTCTTATGTTTCTTTTCCCTAGGTTATAAAGAAAGGTTATAAGTATGGAATGTTTTTTAAGATTAATAATGGGGAAGATCATTATGGTATATATTGAAGATATTTCACTGAATTATAATATTTTATACCTAGCCTATAAGGACACTAAACTATTAAAGTACTCATATTTGTGTTTGTGTTATTTATTAAATATTAATCTAAATACATGGAATATATTTGTATGAAATTTATTGTTATTTATAGTTCAGTGGAGTCTATAATTGTTTTATATATTTAATATTTATCTAAATTAATTTAATTTTTATTTATTTTATCCTTGGGTAACCTCGGTTGGTATTAGTGGAGGGTTATTTTATTTTTTAGGATTATGATTACATAAGTATGGTGAAAACCCTAGAGATAACATTAATTATAGGATAACATTATAATTATTAGTAAAATTTTAGGTTGTGGGACTTTCCAAGCATATATATCCATGTCTGGATGTTGGACGATGGATGCAATTATTCCACAAAAGCACCAAGGGGTTAAAACATTGAAAGGGGTGGATTGTGTATTACCTTGATCATCATTCGTACATGAGGATTTGTCCTGAAACTACATACCTAGCATGACACTCTAAAAATATATTATTTGGCTAATTGTAATTTTCCTTATGAATCATTATAAAAGATTTGAATAGATGATGACCATGAATTAATAAGGTTGAAATGAATATTTCATTGATTGAAATGATGGTTCCATGATTTATAAATCATTTGAATGATTTTTATAACTATATAATTTCTTAATATTACTATTCTGGGCCACACTATGCGTATTAATTTTTGTTAATTGTTGTAACCTAGATGAATCATGTCAAGAATGATTGTGATAGAAAAATAAATGACTTTACTCCATAGGAACCCAATAAAATGATATCTAGAATGAAAGGCCTTGTTATAATTCCTAATCAAATATCAAGTTATATGATTAAAAACCATAACATATGTTATTTTTTGAATGAACTAAATAATTTAAAATGGGTTTTCATGAATATCATGGAGGAAATGAGATTCGATTTTCAAAATTCATGGAATATTATAAGAATCAACCTGAGTAATGTTTCAATGGAATGAGAAGATGTCTTGGGTGTAGAAAAGGACATAGAGAAAGTAATTATCAGGGAAAAATTAAGAGTTCAATAGAGAGAAATACAGTATATCCTAAATTAACATTTATAGTTTATTATATAATGTGTGTAGAATATTATAATTCTCTAAGTCAATGACCCAGTCTAAGGGATAACTTTTTGACTAAGAAATGGAATATGATTTACCAATCATCGAAGTGAAATGATTAATGTGTTTATAACTTTTTATTGGATAACTATGCTGAAGAACTATTTAATTAGTGAAATTTTGTTTTAAGAATCACAAAACATCTAAGGATTGTTCTTCAATAGTTTTATTTTTTAAGGATGTTGAATCATTTGTTGAATGGAACCGATATCCAAATAGATTTATATTGTAGTAAGGTGAAATTATTTTAAAATGAATGATTGAGGGATAGAAGATCCCTATATTGTGTTTAATAATGTGATAATAGTGTTTAGTTGGTATAAATAGTTTATTTATATTGATAAATAAAAATGGATAGAATTTGTGTCCTTGATATTAATTATTCATATTATGGAAGAGTGATTTAATCAATATTTTATGAAGATTATGACATTTTTTTATTTATGGAATATATTCAATAGTATAGGATTTTATTAATGGAATAAAAATATAATTTATTTTTAAAAGAATTGTTTTTCATTAAGGTATTATGGTGAATTAGTTTATTAGAATATTTTTAGAGATAATATAATAATGGTTTTCATGTATTTGTTATTTGACATTAAGAGCTACCATATATTGTTTGGGGTGTAAATTTATGTTCTTTTATTGAATTTTTTGAAAATTTTATTGATTTTTGGGTTTTTAATACTGGTTAATAATGCTTTGTGGTGTTTTTTAATTTATCAATTTGTACAAAGAAAAAATTAGATCTTGGTGTATTATTATTGAAATCATTGAGATTATTGTTTCAAAATAAGGCTTATTCATGTTTATTATATTATAATGTTCTAGGAATTGATCTGAAATAATTGAATTGAGAAATTATAAATATCATTTGATTATTTTATAGACATATGATCTATAACAGTTTCATTTTTAGTACTTCATGTTTGATAAATTCATACTGTTTATTCATCATTGGAATATGCGATAAAAAATTTGGAAACGAATTGAATCTTGAAACCAATGGACTAATTTTTTTGGAATTAAATAAGTAAAGAAACTTTATTTTCCCATGTTTCATGATAAAGTAATTCTTCAAATATAGATAAAATAAAATTGAAAATAATTTTTATTTCATTTTTATAGGTATTTCTTAAGAATTGATGTTCATTTTTAGTCATCATTAATTTTTTGTTTTGTGACCATTAACATTCTTATAACTATGTTCTCTACTAATTTTTTATTTTTTAGAAATTATATTTATTCTTCATGTCTTCATATTCACTTCCTAATAGTGTTCTCATAATCTGGGAACCTGATTGCATGTTATTTCTGGTGACCTATAGGTTTATCACTTTCCCTTCTGAATGGATGCCTTATTATATCATTACATGGTGTGTGTTTTCAATTAAGGTATTTCAAAATATTAAAATTTTTATTACTGATACAAAATTGAGAGGATGATAATTATTTAAGGGGGATAATGTAACACCCTTATATTTTATAGTATATTTTTTACTAAATAAATTGTAAGTGTTTGATAGATGGATTGACATGCAACACCTATCTTTAAATGATTCATAATGTACTATAGCCTGTTATTTATAATTAATTAATGAATATTAATAAACACATTTAAAAGAAATATATAATGGTTTTCAATAATTCAGATTTATTGATTAATCCCTAATAAATAAGTGCTAAATTTTCAATAAAGTCATTTTATGCTTCAAAAATGTTCTTTAAAACATGGTATTGATTAATTTTTTTATAATTTTTATATTAAAAATAAATAAATATTTTGTGAGTTATTGAATATAATTAATTAAATAACAATATAGGTATTATCAATAGGTGATTTTTTGGATTTCTATAAGTTTTGTTATTTTCAATGAATTGTTGAAATTACAATTTCTATAAAAACTGTCATTTATTTTCCATAAATAAATTATTTTATGGGACACATTTTGTTTTTTAATTAATCTAAAATTATCATAAGTTTACATTAATAATTTATAATTGAAGTAATTATGTTTCAGTAAGCATTATATATGATTTTATTATGAGTTTATTTTTAGGGTAAACCACATTTTTATAATAACTGTTTTCATTGAGTTTTGCACACTTATTTTAAAATGGGTTTTTAATAGTTATAGAAATTGAATCATGAATAATGTATTTTATATTTGCATCAGGAGGTAAAAATTTAGAAAATAGGTCCCTTATATTTTATATCATTATGAACAGTAACTGAGGAAATTATTTTACACCTCAGTAATGGTAAAATTAGTAAAAAAGGATAAAACTATGATACAAGTCCTATAAATCTATGAAAAAAATTTAATTTATTTAATTTGATAGTTAACTATAGAAAAGTTTCAAATAATATTCAATTTTTTTGAAATTTATTTCCACTTTCATTTGATAATGAAATTAATATTATTTTAATAATCAATAAATAAAAAATTTCACTATCTTAGTTTTAATATATTTAATATATATTAATAGTGATAATATGAGGCTATTTTTTGTTCTAAATAGTTATTCTAAATAATAATTAATTTTATTTATCATGGATGTTTTTTTTAATGTTTTAATAATTACTATAAATTCTTTCATAATTCACTCATTGTTCTTATTCAAGAAAAAGAAATAAAATAAAATAAAGAATTTAAAAAAATATTTAAATTAAGAAAATTATAATAAATTATTTTGTTAAAAATATTTATATGATAAATATAAAATATTAGTGTTGTTTTAAATTAATATATTCAAATTTTATTTCTTCGTTAGTGTCTTTAAATCCAAACTATGTGAATTGTTATGAAAATTGATTTAATGGTGACTGAGGATAAATATTATATTATTGAATGATTTGAAATTCATAAAATTATTATTTTTTCCAAGTTAATGAGATATAAACAGTAATATTAACCACTTTCCATTTATGGGTCACTTTTTCAACAATTGTAAATTTTAGGGTCCCTAAATGGTAAAAACTATGATATAACTTTAATTGTAACAATGGTTAACTATGGATTAAAAATAAGAATTAATGGTTAATCATCACATAAGCATGTGTTTATTTTATTTAATAATACTATTTTGACTAATACACATCCTATATTATATATATATCCTCTTTTTCACAAATTATCATGAAAAATAAATTATTATATTTAAATTTATTAAGTTATTCTGTGTGTACCCACTCATTCACTACAAAAGGAATCCCCCAAACCTCTCTTCCACACACCATCTTGAGCTACTTCTTTCAACCAAAACATGCGTAAATGTATTCTAAAAATCAATATCTATGTTCTATCGGTTCTTTTATATTAAAATTACCATCCCTATGGTCCTTATAAATTAATCCAAAGGAGTTCACTCAAAGAGAAGGTAATTGTTGTAACTAATCTCTTTTATTTTACTTCTTATTTTACCTCATAAATTTTTTTCGTAACCATTCCATTATTATAAAATACATTCCTCTCGAATAATTTCATTGTATTATGTTATTTAAATTTACTTTTTCTATCCCTTTTCTATCAAATAAGAAATGAATGTATCACTTTTGCATAGTTTTATAGACTAACATTTATGTAGTGGTATGATTCATTTTCCATAATCATTGTTCATGGTTAGTTATTATGATGGATTTAGTGTATATAAATTATATTTATAAGATTATTATTGTTCTGATATTATAATATCTTATCTACAAACTTATTTTCCCATCAGTTGGGAGATGATAATGATGATCATGAGAAAGTGTGCACTAAAACTTCCATGAAGCGATATGACTCAGATTTCATTATTAATTTCCATGGATGTTAATTATAATGATTTTAATATACATGTATGATATTTGTGATATAATAATTATTCTATAAATTTTACATATTATTTACCATCCTTTCATTCCATTCATCAATTAGTAGAAATATATTTCTTTTGTACATACAGACTACAATCTCTATGAAGTGATGTAATTCATTTTTCATCCCTAAATTATATGAATGGATATAAAAGTGTATATAATGATTAAATGTGATAAATATGACATGATTGTTTTTTGGTGATGATTAATCCAAGATTAATGTTTAAATACTGTAACTTATGAATTGAAGCTCACATGCAAAATCAAGTATTTAATACCAAACATGATAATGATAATGAAATACTATAAATTAAAGTGTTATAATATGTAATAAGTAAAACATATATTAAATAATAAGAATTAATATTTTTCTCAAATATATTTATATTAAATTTATAATTATTGAAATTAATTTTCCAATGGTTATGATATGATATGAGACATGATGTAGGGGTTCTTCATCGTAATATTTTATCATGGAATCATGTTTGATTGTATACACCTATTTATGTGTATAAAGGGTATATAATTCCCCTTTGATATGTTATGTGAAAAACCTCTTTATATTCATGGTTTTTTATATTTCATTTCATATTATTCCTTTCATTTTGGTTATGATTCAAGGGTTACCTAAACTGTAAGGGTTTATAATACAATTAAATTTCATTTTGGGATTGAAAGTGCTAAATTTTTCTTGGTTGAAATTATATGTATGTTATCAATTAAAAGCCTAAATTTAATTTTCATCTGGTTATTCATAGATTTATTATGTATTAGTACCATTTTTCTATAATTTCAAAATTATAATGATTAAGAAAAAAATTATAGAAAATTTGGCCATATTTTATCTTTCGTCGATGAATATTTTCACTAAAGTACTGGTTCTTTAACACTATATTTAGAAATTTTATACGTATATATGGAATGTTATTTAAATTTAGTTTTCATTACCATTTACATTATTTGAAATTGTTTAAAATATGTTTTCTAATGAAATTTTCTATGAAGAACTCATTTTTGACTTTTTAACAAATGACTGAAATGAATTTTTTCTTTTAACATATATGGTATGAAGGGATTTCAAACCATCATGACCATTATTTTCTTTAAAACTAAATTTACAATTTATCATTATTATTTTCAATGAAAATAATTTTCTAAATATTTTGGCTAATTTTAGTTAATATATTTTCAAAATGAAATAATATTTTATTTCTTGTTTTCAAAAAAATGTTTTTGAATGATATTATGAGATAATTGTTCATCTATATCAATATTCTTAAGGATTATTATGATTCAATGGGGATTTGGTAATAATATACCGTCCACTTTGTCTCTCTATATTGATTATGATGATGATTATTTATGGTATATTCTATTTTACCAATTTCATTAAAATAGTTTAATTATGATTTGAATAAATATTTATGACATATTTTTTCCATCCATAGGTTTTTCTATGATGAATTATGTAATTTTTATTATAATAATATAATTTTAACTAGTTATGATATATAAAATTTATGGTTATTTTTTGATCTTGTAGAAAACATACTCATTTATTTTGTTATGTGATGGGTGGGCCCAAATTTATAAATCACTCTACTGCAATGCTTAATGAATGATAAACCATGAGATAATAAGAACTCTAATGGTTTAGGAACCTATTTTATAAAGGGAGTATAACCACTACGATAGTCTTCTGAGTTAACCATGACTAGGTAAATGATGGAATTAGGAGTGTATCCAATCCATTATGATATTATTAGAAGTGATCCTTGGATAATGGCAAGATTTTCTATGCTTATGTGTATGATAGAAACATATTTATTAATCTTTTGATATGTTTTCATGGATCATGATTGATAATTAAAGATAATTCACTCTTATTTATTATTTATTGTTATTAAAAAACCTTATTACCATATTCATGATTAATGACCATTGATTGATTTGGAAAATGTTTCATAAGTGATGATCAATTTTTCATACATTTATATTTATACCCACTTAATATCAATGATTAATATCTTTTATTTTTAAAATTATTGAGAATTTGATCTCACCCTTTCTTATGTATCTGTTTCACAGTTTATGAAGAATTAAAGTAGTGTATGTCTAACAAGTGTTCTATATCTGATGAAAATTGTGGGATATATTCAATATTTTTCATGAAATAAGATTTCTTTGTATCAGTATATAAAAAAATTACATTTTTGTTTCCAGGGAATGTATAATGCTGTTATGTATTTCATATTCATTTAAAATTATTTAATATGTATCTATATATATATATATATTATTCTTGGGTCACCATAAATTTTTTAGGTATTTTGGAGTTATAATACCCTTATTTTTCTCATAATAAGGAAGTACTAAGTTGATAAATAGAGATAAACCAACTCATTTGAGGAGATCAACATGTGTTAGAAGAGGAATCCACAATTAGTGATTCCAAAACATTGCAATTATTGATGAATTATAAGATGTATTCATTAAACGTCAACCAATATTGAGACCTCATTAAATTTCATAGAGGAAAGATAATATTGTAAAATAAGTGGGTTTCTGATTGAAATAGGAGGATAGTGGATAAAATAATTACAAAGTGAAAAAAATAAAAAGTGATTTTAATAGAAGGAAGGTGTTATAATCTCACAAAATATTCCAACTAGTATTTAAATATAAAATTGTCAAGATTATTATGATTATTCTATAATTCTAAGTTATTTACCTCAATGATATGGCTGTAATGACAATGCTTCTTCATTTTAGTTGGGTGAAGAGATTTATATTAAGAGTAAAGTATGATTCATGTAATTTGAAAACAATAATTTTATATGTAAATTGAAAAAAAATATGAATATATTGATGTAATATCCATAAATATAGAATCATAAATTCAATTCATTTGATCCAAATAAGGATTTAGTAGGTGAAATGAAAAATCATTATTATTACTAAAAGTATCCAAGCGATGGGAAATTTATTATATTTAATTTATATGTGGATGAAATATTTTTATCTGAAAGTGAATGGGATCAAAAGGACCAAGTATCAAATCCAAGAAGGGGTGTAATTTTTGAGATACCATGGTAGAAAAATAATAGTTTTTGAAGTAGTTATTATAGAAGTGTATCTATTCACTCACATTAGACCTTTGAGATATATTTCATTCAGTCCACCAATGGCCTTCGTGCTATAGTACCTTAGAGAAACCATATAGAAAAAGGTGATGAAAAAAGTGAACATTTGATCAGTACAACACATCAGGTAAGCAGTGGAACATAGAATTATGAAAAATCACTATGTTTAAAGCTCAAAATAGTGATAGGTGAGTTGGAACTGATTATCTTGACCCCTATCTGCTCGGTCTTGATGGCTTCCCTTCCTCGTAATTTCAGTGGTTTTCATATAATTTTGATTCTTGGAAAAGTGGATCACACATAATGTGAATAGTGATGACCAAATAAGTGAAATGATGCATATTGTAGGTAGTGTGTCATAGTGACACACATCCATTACTCAGTGGGAAGCATGAAAGAGAGATGGGTTCACTAGTATCTATCATCTAGCCCTCTAATCGTATGTGGGTTTAAATATGGGTTCTCAACATAGTCCTCATGGTTGTTTAGTGAAATTAATTGACTTGTCTTATGGGGCGTCAAAGTGAGAATACTTGGATCATGATGTAATGCTTTGCTGATCAACTTGTAACATAAGGGTCACAAGGCCTTCATGCCATCAATAATTGTATTATCCTTTTGTCCACAAGAAATTTGGTTCATATAAGGGTTTAATCTAGACCATATTGAAAAAGAGGTCTATCTTTATTTAATAAAAATGGTTTGTTTCCCCATATCTGTAAAAAAATGAAAAAATCAGTATATGAACCGAATGAGGAAAGGATTTGGAATATGAAACACGACATGGTGAGAATATTAGAATTGAACTATCTTGGGATTTACATGATGATATTGGTCATGAAAATCAATAGATATAGGTCAGATGTATATCGGTTATCTAAACCTAAATTACCCATCATGATCTCTGTTGGATAAGTAGACATATATTTTCATAATCTAATCTCCCTCAATAAATTTCAAAGTCCTATTAATGAATGCATAAATATATTTCCATAATATCTCAAAAAAATTTATCAACCCATATTGAGGGAACCATAAATTCCAATATCTTATAAAAAACCACTATAACCTTGTAGTTATAATATTGATCACAAACCAGGACTTACACAATTGAAATTTTTTGCATGTACATGGGATTGGAATATATGTATAATTTGTAGGATCCTCCTTGAAACCTCCTGTGAAATTTTTTAAGATGCATATTAAATCACCAGCAACGACCAAAGGAATGTAAATTATTACCTAATAATGAATTATTATATCCCATCATAAAATAATTTCCTACACTAAATAAAACATAAATGAAATAAAAACATACTAAAATAATATATTTATATATAAAGATACCCAAAACTACTTTAAAATATTTTTATTTAACTCATATCCCAACACCAAACATCCTATTCTTTCATACCATCCATAAGTAATATTTTCATCCATGAGAATATATCACAACCTAAATATAATCTAATACAACACCCCATGAAAAGATTTCTTAGCCACACCCATAACCAAGAGTATATCTGAAATCCATTACAGCTCATTTATCATGCATCATAAATCAATCTCCTAAAACCAATATATGTGACCCCATAGTAACAATGGTTACTATAAGTAGGATACATGTATATATTAAAAGATCAAGCCACTTCATTCATCATATACATGTATAGTTAAACCAAGAGACTTCACGTCCCAAATAGGTACATTCCATATACCTTAAATCATTATATCATGCATATTAAAATGTATAATTATTTTTAAAATGGAGTAGTTAGTAAGAGGGATTAATAAACCATCAATTTCCTCAACAACTTGAATGTTATAGAAAACATTAGTAACCTAATCATTTGGGAATCGATAAGAATACTCAACTCTTGTGTGGTGTGTTTGAAATTATTAAAAAATAATGATAGTAAACTACATAACTAGAAAATAGAAAAATCTTATCATAGTGTATGGTTATAACTTAAGTCCCTCATGAAAAACCAACTTCTACCTCTAAAACTATTATGATAATTCTCTATAATAACACAAGGATCATAGAGAATCATTATTATTCATTTATTAATCCCATATTTACCATTTACATTATATAATCTATATATCAATTTTATTTTAATTAGTCACATTAACCATATAAATCTAATGGTAAATTATATTTATTATTTCAATTATATATTTCAAGTCATGCTCTATGAACATTCTATCATAAAAAGATTTAGTTTTCATTTACAAAATATTTACCATCATAAATACCAATCCCCATAAATTATAGTGACCCATCCAAGAGGGGGCATGCTGTGACTACCTAAAGCCCACCTCAAAAAGGTCAGGGGCTAGAGACTAGAACTAAGTATGAATATCTCACAAGTGGGAGACATTTTCCTAAGTACATATACACACTCACACATCTCCTAGACCAAAATACAGAAATGTATAACACTAAGCAAACAAGAATCCATGCCACTAAGTTACTAACAACAGAGTAAGATTGGGAAAATTGAGAAGTAAAAAGGGCTAGAATAGAATCCCACCCAAACAGGATTCTGAAAAAGTGAATGAACAGGTTCCTGAAACTCATCCGTAGAAAACCCCACACGAAGTGTAAGGAACTAGAAAGCTTTTGAAGCCATAAGATCATACCTTGACTGTCTGGTATCTCTAATCACCACCTGGTCTTTGTCTAACTATGAATCCATCAATGTGTCGATTTTCTGCACATGACACAACATTTGCGGGAAAAGACCATGCATGGATGAGTAAAAAAAATACACATTAGGACACCTTGAAACAATAATGTAATACCAATAAGAGATACATGAACTATACCACAAAGAAATACATGAAGTATATCACAATTAAATAGCATAGTTAGCTCAAATAGGTATTGGTATATTGTACACTACATAGGATTATCTGACGTAATCCACAAAAAACCCAATATCAATAATACATGTAGCCTCAATGAGACACTACGTCCTGAGAATACACGTATTATTGGTAAGATGTGTTTTCTTGGTAAGTCACATAGTCTCAGAATGTCACATATTCTCATAGAGTAACATAGTCTCAAAGTCCCAACCAGCCACATGATTCCTCTCATAGCACACTCGAACTCGGAGAACCTACTCCTAAAGGATTTCGGGCATATTAACCCATTAAAAAATATATCACCTAGAGTGTCTTAATGAAAAATTCTCATTTCAAGGTTCCCACCACTACAAACGGCTCATTAAACAGACACAAAGTTTCAATGTTATGGATGTATTCATAAAAAAGGTCTGACCTGGGTCTGGTCCGAGTCCGATCAGACCTTCCGGACCAGGCTCGACCTGTCAGGTGACCCAGTTCAGCCGGTCGGCCCAAATCGACCCGAATCATTGGTTCTGCAAGGCCACTGGAGTGACCCACCACTTCTGCTCCGGCACACACACACACATGGGTGGGTTTGGTCTGTCGTACAGAATACACCTCGAACATGTAGCTTTTAGTCCCATGGCCCCTCTTCATTACACCACACCGCACTTTCCTATAGCCACCCGTGATCTCTCTTCCGCCCCTATCCCTGGCTCCCACACACTCCACCGCCACTACCCATGGCTCTACTCCGCTCCAGCCTCCGCATTCCACAACCTCCACATGACTCCCACGCGGTCCGCCTGTCGCATCCTTCTCGGCCTTTTCTTACCGCCACATGCTTCCACTACCACTCCAACCCCCGTATTAGGCAACCAATGCTCTAGATTATACCTTCATCCACTGCCGCTCCAACCGCCGCATGCTGATCTAGCCATTACTGCATCACCAACATCTCCGCCCTACATCTCTATGCTGCCGTCCCAGACCTGCACGAGTGGTCCCTTCCACAAACCACAGGAGCTTCTCTGATGCACTGAATTTTTTTCAACCAAATATATGGGTTCCTCATGACCATATCAAACCTATTATGGCCTCTTATGTCGATTCACCTTGAATCTGGTTGTCTGATCATGCTCATAACCACCTAACAATGTCGATCTGGGAACCGTAAGGTTCTAACAGTGAAAAACAAAATGAATGGAGAGAGAGATGCACATATAAAATGATTAACATCATTGGCTATGAATTTTTTTCCAACGACTAAGATCCAAGAGATTTGGGTTAGAAAAAATATTAAATAGAATACCACTAACTTGTAACAAATCCCTCCTGCAACATACGATCGATCCACGGGCTAGTATGTTCATGGTATTTTCCATTTTTTTCATAAAAATCAGAACATTTAAATCACAAAGAAACAACTACCCTACATTTTTTTGGTTCTTTTATTTATGAAGAATAGAGGTTGAGTCTTCATTGATCCTCGATCTACCTGCATTTGTTGCAGAGATCTCCTTCTCCATCATTCATAGGAATTCTAGGGTTATGAAGATAACCCTGAATTTGATGACAAGGGTTATTATAAAGAAAACTATTGTTGTATCGCCGCATAACATTAAATAAAATAAAACATATTTTATTTTATTTCATTAAACATTCAAAAATAACATTTCATAGTAGACCCGCATCGGTTAGTGTTAGGCCCGACCTATGGTAAATTCACTACAATGGACACAACGGTTCCCTCTGATTTCTGATCTGGATATCTATTTAGAATTTATTCCAATATTTCAGGGAAATTACATGTTTGTGCTATTAAATATTTTAATATTCTTCATGTAATTGTTCTGGGAACACTGATTCTCATGATCACATGTTTTCTATGCACCTAGTCTTGTAATAATTCCATATAATATTTAAAAACAATACATGGAAGTTCTAAGATGTTACATTCTCACAAAATTAGGGATTAAATCCCCAAAAAGTCAAAACAAAATTCTAAACAAACAAATGAGGGTACTGAGCACAAATTTGAGACTACTGCTCCCATGCACTTTCCCACATATTCCTGTGATGCCATCAAACGTGAACCAGAGGAATTGACCACCCATAAAGAATACTCTCTTTTTGATCCTCGATATCCTCCAAGAACTCTGCAATAGTCACCCAATCATCAATGTCTAGCTCACCCATTACAATGACATTTGATAGATATTTCATGTATCTCCTCAATTGTGAGACAATGAAGACGTCGTGCATCTGCTCTATATACGGAGATAGATCCAAGTGGTACGCCGCCTCCCAAATCCATGTAGTATCTATAAATGGCTTATGAAACTAGGATATACCTTATCTCACTAGGAAAATCACTGTATCATGTGTCTGGGAGAGACCCAATAGAACACAAGGTCTCCCTCCTCAATATCTGAAGGCCTTTGTCGCCAGTCAGCATACGACTTATGATGGCTATGTGTTGTCTTCATCTTCTCCTTCATGACCTAAACCTTCTCTGTAATCACCAGCATCTACTCTAATCCCATGACTTCTAACTCTTTTGGGTCCATCCAGTAATGTGGTGACCTACATTTTTTCCCATAAAAGGCCTCGAACGGTTCCATACTAATGGTGGAATCGTATATATTTTTGTATTAAAACTCTACTAGGGGTAGCTGATCCACTAAACTATGACCAAAATCTAGGATGAAATCATGTAGAATTTCCTCCAAACCCAGAATTTTCAACTCATACTAGACATCCTTCTATGGGAGAAATGATGTGTTGAAGCCCGGTTGTGTCCCAAACACCTCCTGAAATCCATTACAGCAATTGTATGTAAATAGAGAATAATGTTATGATACTATCGTCAAAGGAACTCTATGGATTCAAACTGTCTCCTTTATATAGATGTGTCCCAGTATCTCTACTAGACTTTTCTCCTAAATCACTAAGAAGTGGGACGACTTGGTGATTCGATCAACGATCACCCAGATGGTATCATTCCCCTAGATATATGTGGTAACCTTGTCTCAATGTCCATTGATATTCCACCTCAATTCCACTCTGCCACCTCATGGGGTCGAGTTAAACATGCTAGACCTCGATGCTCAGCCTTCACATACTGACAAGTGAGGAATCTGGAAATGAACTCTTCTACTCACTTCTTCATCCCCGACAACTAGAACTGACATCAGAGGTCCCAGTACATCTTCGCCACACCATGATGTACCACCTAAGGGGATGTATGTAACTCCCTCAATACCTCCTCATGTAATGTTATCGGTACCACTCTATATCCTCTAAAAAGAACTATGTTCTCCCCACCTTTCGAATATCCATCATTGGAATGCCTTGTGGGCATGTAAGCATGTAGAGTCTTATAGTCAGTATCTTTTAGCTATGCCTCTCGGAATTGTTATAAGAGTGGAGGTGTGACAACCATTGATTGGAGGTAAGTTGGTCCATCTCCATCAACAGAGGATATAATTAATTAGGCTAACTTATATGATTCCTTATTCATAAACTGTAAACTCGATCTCTTTCTGAGATCATTGTCCACTACATTCTCCTTCCCGTGATTATAGAAAATCTCAAATTTATCGTCCTATAATAACTCTATCCATTACCTATATCTCAATTTTAGATCCTTCTAGTATAAGATATAATTTATACCCCTGTGGTTAGAGTAGATGACAAATTTCTCACCCATCTTGTAGGGTGTCCGCATCTTTAATGTGAAGACTACCACTACTAACTCATGATCATGGGTTGCATATTTATGATCGTGTGGTCTCAAATGCTGTGAACCATAAGAAATCACCTCTTTCCCCTACATCAGGAAACAAATAATCCTGGTTCCTTATCTATCATAGAAAATAATGTAATTTAAACCCTCCTGTGGAAATATCAATATGGGAGACCTTATAAATCTCTGCCTCAACTCTGGAAAAGTCATTGGGAACTTCTCCATCCATATAAAAGGAAACCCCTTTCATTCCAAAGATCTCAACGGTGTTTCTACTCTAGAAAAGTCAGGTACAAACCTCTAATTGTACCCATCAAAACCAAGAGAACATTGTAGCTTAGTAACACACTTGTGTGGATCCCAAGAAATCACCACCTAAATCTTCACGGGATTAATGAAAACTCCATCCTCTAAAAAGACGTGTCCCGGAAAATGGACCTCTCAAATCCAGAATTGACACTTTGAGAGCTTCTCATAAATATTGTGTGTTAGAGTATATCCAATACTGCCCTCAAGTGTCTCACATGCTCCTCCTTAGATGTCATGTATAAAAGGATGTCATCAATGAATACCAACATGAACTTTTATAAGGCTAAAAGATCTTATGAATGAGTCCCATGAACACTACTTGGGAATTCATCATGCTTATTGACATCTAAAAGTACTCTTAGTTACTATAAAAACATCTAAAATCCATCTTTAATGTATCCTCTTATTGTACTCAATGCTAGAAACAGATAGATCTGATTTCTTTCTTCAAGAACCTCCAAAACAATTTCAACTGATCAATAAGGTCACTATTTCATGGTTGTGGATGGTTATTCCTCACAGCCACCTAGTTTAGGTATTGGAAGTCCACATATAACGTCAAGATCTATTCTTCCTTCTTGGAATACAAAACTATGGATGCCCATGGTGAAACACTCAGTCTCACAAAGACCTTCCTCTATAGTTCCTCCTACTTCACCCTCATCTCATGAAACTCTGCAGGATCCATTCGATATGAAGGTGTACATATTGGTGTTTTAAAATGGTATAGATCAACAAAATAAGTATACCTCCTTGTGGGGATGTAATCCTGGAATATCCTTAAGAAATATATATTCATACTCCTCCACCATAATAGGGAATTAGGGACTCATCTCATCCATTACACTGAGGATAGATCCATCCAACTTATGTGTGGTTGGTGGCACCCTCCTTTGAGTGAGACCATCTTACACTCCAAGAAATTCCTTTTCACCAACAATGGAGAATCCGGTCCCATCAATGCGGACAGACTGCACTCTATGCCTAAAATAATCAATCAGATCATGGAATTTGGATAACCAGTCCATGTCAAGAATGGCGTCGTAAGGCCTGGATGTTGGTACTAATATATCCCAATTGAACCTCTTACCTCTAATAGTATGGTCACGCTACTAGCACTATTATTTGATCATCAAATCCCCACCCATAGGAGTCACTAAGAATAATGGTTGAGTTAATGGTTACACCAGAATATTTTTGTATTGAACAAGGGTCAATGGAAAGAAATGAATGGTTGGAACCTATTTCTATAAATTTGTATCCAAGTTGGAAAATAAACATATATTAACTCTAATCAGTGCTATGTCCTCAGATTCATAAGACTACATCTCCTGAATATGGCCTTGTTCTTATCCACTTGCTTCCTGAGCCTATTGTGGACCATCAGGGGGAGGTTTTGGTAATACATCAAACCTATACAACCTCATACTACCCTACCTACTCCACCTCTAAATATTTTTTCCTGTAGAACACCCTTTTCCTGCCTCCATCTTTGTCTCAGAGGTCCCTCGACCAAATCTTGAGCGTTCATACGACAGTTCAGGAAATCTTGATCTAGATTTCCTCTACTGCTGCATGAGTAAAAAAACCTATCCTTCGGCTGACTCACTCTTCCCTACGATCCCTGAACCATTGATCATATCTCCTAGGTTCATCCCCTTGGGTCCCATAGCCACTTCGGTCCCTCCAACTATTGTCTGATACCTAATTCTAAAGACACACCAACCTGGTGCCCGGTGGTAGCTCCCACTACTAGTGTCTGCTCTTCTAGAAGCTCTACTCTATTTGTGCTCACTCCAGTAACCTAACATAAGTAGGATTGATAAGGTATATCATGGATTCCCTGATCTCCTGGTATAATCCATGCTCAATGGTTTGAGCCCTAAAGAATGTGTCTTGTACCATATACGTAGATTAGTGAGAAAGCTCTATAAATCTCCCAGAGTACTCTGCCACTATGAAACTACCCTACTGCAGATGCAGAAGCTATTGTATGTTCACAGAGCATAATGTAGCAAGAAATAATTCCTTTTTAATGATACGATTGATGTATTCATAAGAGATAGGATTCTCATCAAGTGTCCGGGTCACTAACCTCCAACATTGCCTCGCTAAGCCCTAAAGAAGACTCATAGCTAGCACTGCCATCTGGTTGAAGGCATCCTCCAAAAAAGGAAGACACATCTAACTGACTCTATCCAATCCTCAGTTACCAGGGGGTCTATCTCACCCTAAAATATATGAGTTTGTTTCCTATGTAACTTATTAAACTCACTCAGCTTGCATGCATCCTCAACCGGTAGTGCTGATAGTAACTATTGCTCAACGTGTGGTGGTATCAACGGTAAAAATACTAGAGTTTTAATCATTGGTTCAAGACCATGTACTGATGCCTCATTTCTAGGCAGATCATCCTCATGATCATGCAAGAGAATCATGGCTCGCTATCGATGTGTAAGAATCCTGAAATAGAACATGTTATACCATGGTAAATGGAGTATACCTAGTGTGATGACTCAAGAAGGACATGAGAACACACCCAAATCCTATATGATGCATGTAACAATGTTTTCCATCCAACCAGTGTTTTCATGTATCAAGATGAAAATAATAATTTAATGTCCTAGTGTATAGATATGTCATCCACCACACCGACACTCGATTCCCTAGCCTGAAAGATGAACTTGAAACACTTAACATTATTTCCCCTAATAAATCTCATAGTCCCTTGGTCCTTAAGTAGTACTGAACTCATATGATACCACTCTATTATAACTCATCTTATAGGGGTCCATTCTTTGACTACCCCAAGACCACCTCCAAAACTCCAGGGGCTGGAGACTACCACCGAGTAAGCATATCTCATAAGTGGGAGACGTTTTTCTAAGTACCTGTACACATGCAGACATCTCCAATACTAAAATGGTTAAATGTAAAAAACTATGTAAACAAGCATGAATACCACTCAAATAATAACAATAGAGGACTATAGTATAAAACTGGGATGTAAATATGGATAGAATACAAGCCCACCCAAAAAGGAATTTGGAAAAGTGAATGCACAAGATCCAAAAACTCATCCAATGAATACGCTACCTAAAGGGTATGATATAAGACAGTTGTCTAAATCCATAAGAGCACACATCAAATGACTATTCTCTCTAAGAACCATATGTTCCAGGTCCACCTAGAACTATGTCAAAGCAGTGATCATTTTTACAAGACACAACATGTACGGGAAAATCTAGTACATGCGTGAGTAAAAAAATACTCAGCAGGACACCTTGAAACCAAAATGGAATATCACTAATAGTTTCATGAATTATACCACAATAAAATACTTGAATTATACCATGAATAAATATCATAGTCATCTCAAAAGTATAGGTATAGAGTATGAAAAATAGTATTTTCTAATGTAATCCATAAAACACCCAATATTGATATGTCGTGTAGTCTCGATGAGACACTATGTGCTGATAATACTTGTAGTCTTGGTAAGACGCATAGTCTTAGTATGAAACGTACTCTTGGTAAGTCACATAGTATCAGAAAGTCACATAGTCTTAGATAGTCACCTAGTCTCAATGTCATATAGTCTCAAAGTAACATTCAACCACATGATTCCGCTAGTAGCACACTCAATCTATGAGAACCAACGACTCAAGCCTTTAGTTCATATCAAAACATTCAAAAAAATCACTTAGACTATCTCAAAAGGACCACATCGTCGCAAGGGGCCCAATGCTGCAAACAACTCATCAAACAAATACATAGTTTGAATGTGGTAGCTATTTATATAAAAAAGGTCTACCTAGAGACTGATCTAGGTCTGATCTGATCCACTGAACCCGGCCTGACCCAACGCAGTCCTTCCAACCTGACCCGGTCTAGCCGAACCGGCCTTGATCAACCCCTTGGGTATACTGGACCATGGCCAGCTAGGCAACTGAAGTGTCTCGGCTCCTCTAGTCTGGACCACAAGCATGTGGACCGGTCGGGTCCACTGCATATGGTCCACCCCGACCACGTGCCACCGGGTCCCGTAGTCCCTCCATGTTACACCGCACATCGCAGGCCCATGGCCCCCCATGCACTCAATGCCTCCGCTATCCTCCATTGCCATGAACTCCATAGCAGCCACCCACAGCTACGCTTTAATCTAGCCTCTTCATCCCATGACCTCAACATGGCTCCCATGTGGTCCACCAATCTCTTTCCTCTCAGCTTCCACTAACCACTGCATGCTACAGCCTCTAGACTTCACTGCTCTAGCAACTGCACGCAGCTCCAACTACCACCTCTAGCCACCACCTCTGTCCCACTCTATTCTAGCCACCGCAAGCCTCTTCAGAAGGCATCATCTCACCATAACAGCGCCGCCGCCAAGCCTCGCCAGACAGCCACATCGTACCTGTGCCAGTGTTCCCTTTTATAGACCATCGATTCTCCTCTAATTCCATAAATTTGGCAAGATCATATATCTGAGTTCTTCCTGACCTGATCTTCCCTACTGCAAACTCTATTATCAATCTACCTTGAATACGGGGGTCTGATCAGTCTCATAACCACCCTACAAAGTCTAGATGGGAACCATTGGGTTCCATCATCGAATAAAACAATGAATAGAGGGATATATTCACATAAAATTCTTTAACATCATTGGCCATGTTTTCATGACCAACGATCAGGATCTGGGGGATTTGGGTTAGAAAACATATTAAATCAAATCCTACTAAACTGTAATAAATCCCTCCCACAACATATGACCAATAAATGGGGTAACCTATTCGTGGATTAGTCCACTTTAATATTTGAAATCAATATTCAGGAAGTCAAAAAGAAACTATTTCCCTATAAGGATTTTGGATCCTTTTTTGATGTAGAATGGTGGTCATGCCATTTTTAATCCTTGATTCACTAACGTTGATTAGAAATAGCTTCTTTTCTGCCTTTCAGAGGAATTCTACGGTTATAATGATAACCCTGAATTCTATGACAAAGTTTATTAAAAAGAAAATTGTGGTTGTGTCACCGTGTAACGTTGAATAAAATAAAACATCATTTATTTTATTTATTTAAATGTCTAAAAATTAATTTTCATAGTTGACCGATGTCAGACGATGTTAGGTCCTTCCAAATTTAATTTTGCCTCTCTAAATGCAATAGTACCCTCAGATTTCTGATCCAAACGCCCATTTAGAATTTATTCCACTTTTTTAGGAAAATTACACGCACTTGCTATTTAATATTTTCATATTTTTTAAGAAATTGTTTTGGGCACACTAGGATTTGGAATCACACATTGTCTCAGTTCCTAGTATCATAGAAATGTCATATAATATTTAAAAATAACACACATAAATTATTAGATGTTAAATTAATTCATGCCTGATTCATACTCAATAAATAATACAAGTATTAAAGGACCCATCCTAAACTACACAAAGGAATATGAACTCAAAGTGAACATGAAGACATAAACTGGCAGTTTGAACTCATATTAACCCATCATCATGATGTTTATCAACCACGTATGGATAATTTACCTCTTGATGGTGAGTCATTCGATTGATATCCCCCTTATGGTGACTTAAATTTTGGAGCTATTATTTCTCATCAAAGTGGTTTATGATGATAAAATTCATCTCTTAGACTCCCATACATGATTTGTTCTTCACTACCTATAACCCCTACCTTTCATTTCAAAATATTTCCACCAATCACATTTTCATATAAATAGTGCATGATTTTCTTGCCAATTTTCATCATATACTAGTAGGACCCTTGCATGTTTATCACCATAATATTTCGATTATCAATAAAAAGATTGATTTGATTAGCTTTTATAGGGTAAAAATCATTATCCTTGATGATCACCAGGTTACTCTTCAATTTGATGAAGTCAATAAATTTTATCATTGTTGGTTATGTATACCATGGATGATTTCATCTAAGGGAATTTCAATCTTTATGTGGTATTTGCTGATTCATGGGGGTTGAATGTCCTTGGTCCTCATTGTCTAATTGAAATTTGTTATCTTATGATGTTATATATTTCATCAGAATTTCCATTTAGTTATTATAATGCATATCATCAATCCTATCATGTTCCACTCTCACATTGTAGAACTTTCTCGACCCTTTATTTCCCAAATGTGTATGAAGTTGATATTTAATTAGTTCTCTCTAACATTTATGGGATTATGAATGGTTTAGAGTGATTCTTTTAGTCTGTTTTCTATTATTATATCTTTTCTTATTTCTCCTATTGTCATCTTCATAGTCATATGGATTCTAATTTCTGAATTCCACTTATTTCATGGATTCTAAAATTTCATGAAGATTCCAATGGTGATTATTCTTTGAGAGAGAATATATATTTAGTATAAACTATCCTCTAATGAAATAATAATGATCAAATTGTCTAAGTTTGTGTGCCTTCTGGTGATCTTTCAGTTGATGCAGATCCTTTTGGATCTAAGAAAGGTATGTTTAAATCTTTGATTCAAAATTTCGGTGTTCTAGATTTTGGAAGGTAATTTGGTTTTAAAGAGTAAAATATAGATAGAAAGATATATATGTAAATTTTGCGTCCGATAATAAACTGAACCTTGAGTTAAAGGATTTAGATGATATCAATACTTTTGTAGAAAATTCAGGCCGGGTAATTTCTCTTGGATTATTTCCCTATAGAGTGGTGTATTCTTTACTGAAGGAATAATCTTTTTTATTTTCTATGGGACATTTTAATTTTCCCCATGTATTTATTTTAGATAATTTCAAATCATAAAATATTATGTATAGCGATGATATCAAATATACAATTGATAAATTAAAACAACCTATTGTACATTGTGAGGGCTTCATGTCTATTAAGTAGAAGAAACCATAATCTCAAATGGAATATTCTAAAACTAATAGAATATTTAATATGTGGTCTACTCGAATAACTAAATCTTTAGTTGTGATTATCCATTTAAATAAGGAAAATTAGATCATCTTTGGTTCCCTCGCTGGTGAAAATATCTCTCAATTTTTTGGGGGCCCCCCACCACACCCAAAAAAGGTGTACGGATTTCTTATGAGCATAAAGAGAGAATTTAACCTAAAAATATCAAAATGATTAGGGAACTAATATCACATAACCTAGTGGGGCATGTTATTATTTTGGTTAGTCTTGACTCTATGATTGGAAATGATATGATACTAGAATGGAAGAGACTCGAGTGGTTACATCCAAATTAGAGAAATTTGTACAATATGACGAAAAAATGGATTTAGTGGTTATTGTATTAAATTCCACAACCGAAGGAGTTAATAAGATATAATAATGAATGATCTAGTTTATTATAAATTATGAGAAATATTCATTGATAAATTACCAAGATCAAATCATTATTTGTGGTTTCAATGAAAGAAATATTATCATGGAAGAGTACATTAATGATTGAGACAAGCAAAATATAATTTCAAGAAATTGATAAAGATGAACCAAATATTAAATATTTTCTTTTTTATGTGAGCATAAATAGGGTACATGTGACTAATTTATTTAAATTCTTCTGGAATAAGGCAATGATATATTATGAAGTATAAATTCCTCAATATCATTGTTTAATATTTGAGTTCTCAATCAACCTATAATATTGTTTTCCTAAATAAAATATTTAATTTTTAATCTTTTGTCCACCAAGAATAAACTATAAAAAATGTTATACCCATCTCTCAACCCATAAAAAATACCCCAACAATAGTCACAACATAACCATCCAACAATAGAGATTAATATCTCTAAACCAATTCTATCTATCCTAACACCATCCACCTAGATCCACACTCATAATAATGGAAAAACTATCCCACACCCAATATCTTAATCATACAATTATTAAAAAAAACTCACAGCATGGGATCTATAATTCCTATGCCTAAATATTGTAGTGAAATGTATTTGTAGCACAAAAAAATTAATGGGAAACTATGGACATCACAATAATAAAACAATATTTCCAAACATGACATAACATCTAGGTTATGATCATAGAATCCAAAAATATTTATTTCTTATCTAATGAAATGTTACTTTAGAATTAGAAAATTATATACAATGTATGATTAGTTTTAGTAAAAAAACATAATATTCAGATTTAACAGTAGTTACAACATCAAATATGAATCCTCAAGAAACACTTTCTTGTTCAACCGCTCAATGTATAAGGGTAAATACAGTTCACATACCTCATTCACTTTCATCAACTTTTACTTACTAAAATTATTTTTTTATCCAAATTCATTATTCCAATCCTGATAAAGGGAAATAATAATTATTGGAAACAATATCATAGTATCTATAAATTAATAAGAGGAATCAATACACATAGGATTGCCACATGAAATCACAAAAACCATTCAAATTATTCCATGTATCTTAATTTTGGTTGTTATATTCATTAAGGTCAACTCTATCCATCTATTAATTATAGATAAATAATTATAATCCCACATAAAAATAAGAAGAAGAAGAATTTATGGATCCCATTACCCAACATGGAACTTCCAACATCCACTGAATTTGAACATCTCAAAAATATATAGATCCCCAATCACCACTCGCATATAAAACTCATATTCCCTAAGTACATCATCCACAAAATAATAATCCATCCATAATAAATATAATTATTTTTAAAAAAATGATTAAAGGCCATAATGACATGAAATTTAGGAATAATATGGAGAAAGAACTAAGGGGGAGAATAAAAATCCCGTCATTTAAAACATAAATTGATTTATAGATGTTAGGTATTGAAGACTATTAAAGGGACACAAAATTTAATAAAACTTATTTGTGGGTCTTTTAAGGATTGATGTAAGAGAGGGGAAATTTAGATCTATTTGAGAAAAATTATAAATTTATACATGAGGTATAAAAACAATACCAAGAAAAACACTAACCGAGATTTAATGATTATGATTCCAACAAAAACAATGGTGAAAAAGGGTGGACATATTCTAATAGGTATGAGTAAAACCATCCTCTGGAAATTACAGCACAAAACACATGTTACACCCCCATTTCAAAACACAATCAAACCCCTTATCCAACAAACTGGGTGTAGGGATATGGTGAAATCTAAAAACCATTCCACAATGATCTTTATACCGGTAGATCAATGGAATTTGATTCCCTAGTCCACAAATCACAATCAATTTTCTATACCATAGTGGCACTTTATAAGGAATATATAAGAAACAAAATCATCAAGATCAATGTCATAGCCTAAAGAAACAATACATAGGGGTCTTCAAAACAAAATATCTACCAAAACCATCCACATGGGTCTTCATTTTATAATGACTATGAATGCACTATAAAGGTTTCATGCATAGAATCTAAACATACCCCTAAGAATTTAAATTTAAAAAACCTAATTGAACATTATCTAAATGAAATACTAGCACCATATGAAATTTTACTCTTCCATCCCATCCATGACACCTCCAACCACTGAAAAACACAATAAAAGTAATCCAGAAGAATTTTTTTATAACATCAAATAAATTTTAAATAATGTACACCATTGATAATTAAAGATCATCCGATGAATGATTGGAAAGTACTAGATAATAATAAAATGTAATTTTTCTCTAGGATAATGTAGTAAATGAAGAAAAATAACTCACCACATGAAAGAGCACATAATCTCTTAACTTAATTTATCTCATAAATCAAGATTTAACATACATATATTTTCAAAAAAAATCATGGCATTATTTAAGTACATCCAAAACTCACTTTCCATGTACTCACCTCTATTTAATCTTGTCACCACATGATACCAACCAATGGAATGAAGAACCAAAAAATTTATTCTTCTTTTAGTATGGAATCTAATTAGTTTCTTCCAAAATATTCTAACCATATTAAACATATAATTCACCCTAGTAAATTAAATTTGGTTAATCTTATATTTGTTAATGATGTTTTGAAACCTGGAATACATCTTGTATCAAATCCATCTATAGTGGATGTGTATCATACTATACTTAAAAAAATGAACTTCAACACATTTAAAGGAATAGAAAATAGGGATAAAGACTACTCTTAATTCATTCATTTACCATAATATATATATATATATCATCTATAAAACATTATCTCTATTGAAAAACTCTAGTGACCTATTATACTGATCAATATCTGTTTTTTGATGATCCTAATCACCATTCACCCTCTTGAAAACCACTTAAAATTTTTCTATGATTTTTATAATAATTATAGTCCACTAGTTTTTAAATCTCTAAAAACATTCCAACACAATTTTTATCTTCATGTTCCTCTATATAATTCATTAAATGAGAGTATATCATTTATAGAGTAATAATAATCTTTTATGGAAACTTGTACTTGGTATTTTGATTCACCCATGAACCACAAAAATAAATAATTCATGCATATAACATGTCATCCATGGTACGTATATTCTAATATATTTGTAAATTTATCAATTGATGAAAAAAAAAATATGGAAAAATTTAAATCCATGTTAACACTATATACCTCCACATTTCCTATAAATGATATAGGGATCACTATTGGGGATAATCACCTTAAAAATACCATAGAACCTCACTACATATTCTATATACTCCCTCTATGAAACATACACTATGCTAAAAACTAAAATTACCATGTTGACAAAAAACTTCATCAAAATGTACATAATCTAGCAAATATCATCATATATACCCTAGTCAAGGGGTAAATCTATGATAAAGTCCATCAAGATTTCCTCTTGTTTCTAGAGGGGAACATCATGGGATTGAGGTGAACCACCAGCAATATGATGAAATAATTTCACCTTTAAGAGAATTAAACAAAAATAAATAACTATGAAAGTATTCTCTTCATAAAAAATAAAAAAAATAAACTCTCAAAGAATGATAAATCTTATCCACACCACGATGCACAACTAAGTGAGAATTGAATAATATTGAGAGAACCAACTTTCACATCACCAAAAGATTAATGATACTCCCTAGAAAGATCTCCTAAATCAGATCATCCTTAGAAAAAACCTTTATGGTATCATAATGTGGCCTTATAATCAAAGCATTGTAAAAAAATCCCTTTCATTAGTGTATTGGAAATTTCAAACTCATAATATGACATGAATTCAATCTACCCTAATTACTATATGAAAAATCACTTTGATAATAGTTATACCTATAACTCATGTGATCAATAAATTCCATATCATCTTCTCCATTAATATAATTTCGCAACTAATTTAGAGAAAAAAAGAACTTACAGAAACTCAATATCATGATTATTTTATTTACATTCATGATTTCAAAACTACTAAAACCCATAAGAGTTAAATAAACTTTATTATATTATAATTCAATCCAAGACAAGATAGATTGTGTTGATTAAAATCAAACACAATACATTACTCTAGAAAAGTAAAAATGGTTGCATTGAAAAACTTATAATTTTAATACTCAAAACAATGATTAAACTAGTGATTCCATTCAAAATCCATATCCATCCATATAAAGGATGTCAGAGGAGTCCTAAGTCATAAGAAGTTGGGTATGAACCTATTTTATTAGTAAAATGACTCAAAAAACTATAAAAATCAATGAAATTATTTGGTACCACTAATGAAAAAAGTAACTTAGTAATTGATGTATCAAGAAAAACTCCCCTCTAAGACACAAAATTCCCTAATAAATGAAACTTGTGATCCTAGAAAAAAAAATTCCAGCTTCCTAAAGAGATTATTATTTTGAACATAATCCAAAACTGGTCATAAATACCAAGATTAATCCCCCTTAGATATAATATTTTAAATTATTTAATTATTTAAAACCACAATAAACATACTAAGAAATTAAAGGATCAAAGAGGTCGTCAGTCCCATGAATACATCTAGTTCATTCGTGACACTGAATGATGCCACTTTAATATTATAATTTCTATGAATAAATAAAAAAGTGGAATTTTTGATATCCTAATCCTTAACACACATATAATAATATCCAAAATACAAAGGTATATTTGAGAACAAATCAATTCCATTTATTAAATATTATTCATCATCAATCCATGGAAGAGGATTGTGGTCTTCACAATTGCCACATATAAGGGGTGATAATCGATATAGAAATATGGACTTCCACCTCCTTTATTGAAAACAAAACCAAATCACCCTCGAGATACATGTAAGGATGAATGAAACCACACTATAAAATATCATAAATTTAAATACATATCACCCAAAACTCATAAGGTTATAACCTATATGAGAAATATATATCACAGAGAAACATAGATATAACTACATACAACACATGATCTCTTGATAAGGGGATAATATCACAACCACATAAACAAATTCATTAGGGAACTCTTATAAAACCCTAAGAAACGTCCTTGGATAATCCTCCATTAAAATCAACATTACCTCCACTATCAAGGAAAATAGGGACACAATACACCTCTATAATATCCTTGGTTCTCCCTCACCAATATATATAGTATTCTAGTGGTTAAAATCATATAATATAATGTTACTCCAAAATAAATCCATGATATCAAAAACCAAATACTTCTAATAAATATATAGGATTATGGTTTATTGATATATCTAAAAACATTAGATATACCCCCATTAGAAATGATACCGAATAATCGATTCGTGATATCTACAAACAATAATCATATTGCTTGACCTCTTACTAGAATAGTCAATGAATGGGATATGAAAGCCTCTACACCTAAATACCTAGATAGTGGACTAGGGATGGTGGAATTAAGGAATTTATAGCTTTAAGATTAACTAAGTAATACAAGTTGGTTGCATATAAATAGAAAATACATTGCACAAAATATGGCTCACCTAGTGATGGATACTCTAAATCAAGCATTTGAGAACATCCTACTCCTTGAAGAATATATCCTCGAGGGTTACCACCTATAATTAAATAATATTCCCTATATCCATAAGGATGATGAGTATTTTA
The DNA here is from genome assembly GCA_963277665.1 of Viscum album. Classification (NCBI taxonomy): domain Eukaryota; kingdom Viridiplantae; phylum Streptophyta; class Magnoliopsida; order Santalales; family Viscaceae; genus Viscum; species Viscum album. The sequence continues at coordinate 2,107,794,721 of OY728119.1, read as the reverse complement.
GTATTATACTCTTCCTTCCTCTTCCCATATCTGCAAATCAAAAGCATGGGAACCCTAATACCACTACCTTAGACGATACTACTAAGTTGGTTGAGCCTAAATAGGGCCTCTACCCTAATGATGACTATCAATAAATGATAGGCAGTCAATATATTGATGACCATGAACTCTGAATGATCAAAAATCCATGTTCAATCTCACACTAGGTTCCTGATAACTACTAGAACTACTGAAATTGTAAAATGAAGACAGAAACTAACTCTAGGTTTTTGAAACATCATCTAACTTGGAAACTAAAAATGTCTTTATATAAGGATTATCAATAGAGATTCTTGATAAAATCACTCCATGAAATAACCTCTCAATATACCCATTCTTTTTTAGCACCTCAGTAAACAACAAATATATGATTGGGGTGAATTTACACAAGATATTTGGATGAAAAGACTCTAAATAATTTTTCTTCCTAGCCTCCTCATCTATAAAAATGTTTAAAGATCAATTCAAGTAATTCTTGAAATGGATAAAAATATCATGATAATAATAATTCATTTACTGTATAGTAAATACCTCCTTCAAATAAGAAAAATTCATGGACAACGAATGAAACATAGAAAAAAATAGGCCACAAAACATCTCTATTAATCAATGGACTCATTGTGATAAATTATATATGGAAAACACCATTGTTGAATTACCCCATTTAGAATAATTATGAGATACAGAATCTAGTGATCCCTCCAAGAAAACATCTTGGTAAATAAACTCTACAACTACTCTATATAAGCCTCAATCACCTGATATGAAATAGAACTCCCACACTTTAAAAGATTATTTCTTTATTAAACATGAATAATATTCCACCAAGAATAATTATCGTTGTTGATCCCAACTCTATGGTGATTTATAGTTCATCGTACTATACATTTTTGGGAAATACCTCATGAGTAAATTGACCAATATACCTTCCTTTAAAACATAAAATGTTAGGGAATCATTAAACCCATAATATGGAATAATTAATATTCACCAATTTTGATTCAACATAATTTTAATTGTATACATAATTCAATCATCAGTGCTAAAAATCATGATACGTGAACATTTCCTAAGTCTCTGATTATAATTTGTATCAAAATGATTAATACATTTATTAAAGTAATTATCATTACATCATATCATAATGGAAACTAAAATTGCTTGTCTAATACTATCAAAAAACCACATCCACAGTACCCCTACTAGGTTATCCATAAATTGAGTATTGAACCACTTAGCCTACCACTAATATGACGAAGTTATTTGATTATCATTATATTAATAGAATACAATAATGGGAGGAATTAACCATATATAAAAAATAAAAGATAAGTGATATGATCCACCAATCAATGTAAAGACCCATAAAATTCAAGGGAAATTTTTTCTTAATTTTCTTTAGAATTTTACAAGAGCGCAGTTTCTGACGGAACCTGATTCCGAGGCCCGGAGTGCCCGGAATCAATTTCCGAAGTTTGGCTCGGGTACGTTCAGTGAACGAACGAGCGGGAATTTCTAACTTTTGATCCGGTGCTCGGAATTGAAATCTGAGGGAACTGATGGAACCGTAGCGCCGGTATACGCTTAGGAACTTCTGTTCTGGAGTTGCGTTCATGCGAGTGTTGATAATAAAAATTGTGGATGTTTACTTTGTAATTACACTACAATTTTTATTATTTTACTCTAAGTGTTATCTCTTGTTGGAAGTTGGGTAACCACCCAACCTCCCATGGGAGGTTATGAGGGTGGTGGGGCCCACACGAACCCCACCCCTTCATATCCTCTAAAACCCCCTCAACTCCCACTTAAATTATGTTAACTTAAGTTATAAACCTATGACTTAAATGTAATGAGTTAATGAGGTGAGTTGTGTGTGGTTATTGAATTTCAAACCTTTGAAATTCAAAGAGGTTGGGTTGTGTGAATAAAATAAGATAGAGACTTATTTTATTTTGTTAGAATTTTGTCTCCTTGTGAGAGTAGGGAAGTCTTCTTCATCTTCTTCAAACTCAACGAAGAACGCGAAGAACGCCGTTCTTTAACGAAGAACTTCTCCGCCGAAGAACACGGTCCATCTGCGACGCCGTATCCGCGACGCGACGTACTTCTTCCGCGTCGTCTCTTCCGCGACGGTTTTCCGCGACAAACGCCATCGACAACGACTCTTCCTCCGACGTCAAAGGAATCGACACCGAAATTCCACGACTACGTCAACGCGCGACTATCGAGGTAGGGGTTCTTGAGTTCCTTGTTTTCTTTTTATTTGACATTCCTCAAGTCTTGACGAAGAACGCTCAAGCTCCGACGAAGAACGCCGCTCCGCTCTTCTTCGTCTTCCGTGTCAACGAGAGGGAACGCCGCTTCCTCCTCGGATTCCCTTCGTCGACATAAGAGGTTTCGCCAACGATGTATCGCATCGGACGCATCCCTTCGTCAACGGTTTTGACGAACGACGACCGCGACGCCCGACCTCCGCGACGTCGTCTTCCGCGGAACGTAGACAAATCTTCGAACCTTATACCAAGGTAGGGGTTGTTGATTTCTTTTTGGTTTAATTATTTTATTCTTGATCGTGAATTTAGCAAGTCTAACGTGTGGCTTTGAATTATTTAAAGTTGCGTTATTATTTTAACGTGAGGGGGCCGGACCGCACGAACACGGCCGAACCCCCTCCATCGTACTTGTTATTCTTGCGGGTGGAAGCAAGTGGCGTGGTGCTGTCGTACCACGCGGATAATCGTGCAAATATTTTGCGCGGCGCCGTCGCGCCACGCCGAGGAAGAATCTTCAAGAACGCGACGCCGTCGCGCCACGTTAAAAGGAATCAAGGCACGGCGAAGGGGCGTGGTGTCGTCGCACCGCGCCGGACGACGAACACCGCAGCCGGTTCTGGGCCGCGGCGGGACGAGGAGACTGCGGCCGGTTCCGGGCAACGGCGGGATGAGAAGACCGCGGCCGGTTCCGGGCCGCGGCGGGATGAGAAGACCGGCGGCCGGGCCGCCGACGTCGGAAGCCGAAGAGGGGACCGGAATTTCCGGTCCCGTTGGAGAAAACCGGCCGGCCAGCTGGCCGGCCGGATGACGTTAAACCGGGGGAATTAATCCCCCGGCCAGCGTATAAAACCCCCCTCTTTAAGAGGGGGGCGGTTCCATGAAGGGGGGGGGGGCAGCAGCCCCCCTGTTTGTTTCTCCAAAACCGGCCCCCACGTGGGGGCCGTTTTGTTGCAAAGGCGCGGCACAAAGGCCGTGCCGCCTCCAATTAGCGGGGGAAATAAATTTCCCCCCGCGAAGCCTCCTCGCGGCGACAAGCCGCCGCGGCTCCCCGCGCCGCCGCGCCGCCGTGCCGCCCCAGGGGGGGGGGGGGGGTCGGGCCGGGTCGGCCCGGACCCGGACCCCCCCGTTTCGAACCAGTTCCGGTCTTTCGGCCATATCTTGAGCCTCGGACCTCCGAATGACGAATCGTCTACGGCAACGCGATCCTTGGATTGAGACAGTCGTTTCGGTATATCGCACTCAAGGTTTCGGATTACTTTGAGTTCGGCCGGGTTGGTTCGTTCACGAAACCAACCGGGCCTTCGGAGCGGAAACGCTCATATCTTGAGCTACGGACGTCCGATTGACGTGCCGTCAACTGTGTTGTGTTCCTCTTAGTGAGAAGGATCTTTTGGCATACTCTGCCCGAGGTTTGGACGCAGGTGGAGTACGGTCGGGTTGGTTTTTCCTTAAAAACCAACCGGGCCCCGGGGACGAAAATGCCAATAACTCCCAGACCGGGCGTCCGATCGACGCGCCGTCTGTTGCGTTGAATTCCTGTTGACGATACGGAACATTTGGCATCCTTCGCCCGAGTTTTGGATGCAGTTAGTAGTGGCCGGGTTGGATTGCACCCGAAATCCAACCAGGCCCCTGGAACGGGAAAGCTGATATCTTTCAGACAGAACGTCCGTTTGACGAACCGTCAGCGGCGTTGGTGATTACGTTGAGTAGCGGTCCCTTTGAGTATACCCTATGGGAGTTCAGGGTACAGTTGTGATACGGCCGGGATTGGTTCGCTCACGAAACCAACCGGGCCCCTGGGACGAAAAGGCTAATAACTCAAAGACCGGGCGTCCGATCGACGCACCGTCTGTTGCGTTGTGACCCCTGTGACGAGACGGTACTTTGAGATACTTCTTTGCAGGACTTGTGATACTTGGAGTATCGACCAGTAGCTCGTGGAGCGGACCCTCCCGGAGACGAGCGTGCAGAGTACGGAGACCGTGTAGCCGGCTGAGACCTGACGACTGCTTGACCGACTCGACTTGGAGTGAGTTGACTAGCCCAGTGGACGGAGCGCCCGGTATTTGGCGGCAGACCAACGGCGGACGGAGCGCCTGGTAGTTGGCAGCAAACCCGCGGTACTCGACGGGAGGAGTACCTTAGTAGGCTATTTGGGCGAGCGCCCGGTATTTGGCGATAGACCCTCAGCGGACGGAGCGCCAGGTATTTGGCCGCAAACCCGCAGTACTCGACAGGAGGAGTACCTCAGCAGCCATAGGTTAGTGAGCAGTACCTTGGAGTCGTGACAGGACCACTGTACACTCTAGAGACGGAGCTCTTCAGCAGTTACGATTTCGATAATGAAAATCCTGGTTTGAGCTGATACTTTTGACCTTTGTGTTTCCTCATGATTGAGATGGGTCACTTGATAACTTAGGTATATGTATGGGCATATACCTGGGTAGTGGTTATCCGTTGATCTCATGATCCTTGTGTTTCCTCATGATTGAGATGGGTTACTTGATAACTTAGGTAAATTTATGGGCATATACCTAAGTAGAGTTTATCTGTTGAGATCTTCTTGTGGTTATCCTTTTTGGTTTTAGTGAGACCTTGAGGGTCTCGGGGTCCCTACTGAGTATTGTTATACTCACCCCTGCACGGGCTACGCCCGCACCTCGTTGTCTTGGTTGCAGACGACGGCCAGTACTGACAGAGGCCGAGTGTTCGAGGACTGGACGGTACCTGGAGGTGGACTATACGACGAGGCGGTACCCGGAGGTGGTACACTGGGCGGGACATACTCGGAGCGGACGGCGGGACCCGAGGAGCAGAGGAGCTATCTGTACCCACCCTTCAGGTGGGATTTCCAGTGGACAACTCGGCGTAGCAGCTTTACATTTCAGTCGCTTTTTTCCCTTTCGAGTTGTACTTTATAGTTGGGCTTGTATTTCCGGCCCCTTTTTACTTTTCAGTACTTATTTTTGTACTTACTGTTTTACTTCCGCTTGTACTCTGTGATGCTTGTTTTCTTTTATAAAGGCAATGCCTTCCCAGTTATCGGGATTTTACGCCTTTGGTGCTAGTCGCCACCCCCTGGCCTATGGAAGGCGGGCTTGGGGTAGTCACGGCACGGGCCCCGAGGACGGGTCGTGACAAATTGGTATCAGAACAGTTCGGTTCTACCGCAGAACTTATAACTCTGATGTTTCTTTCTGTGAAGCAATAGTGTTGAGAGTACCGAGTGTGGTTTTCAGTTCAGGGAGTCCAGTGTTGGTGCGGGCGGCCGACGTATCCATACACCAGGACCCTGACAACTGATTTCCGACTTTTTGCACGAAAACACTGATTGCGTGTGTGTTTTCAAAGGTTTCCCCCCTTAAAACAGCTCAAACCAGGTCAGCTCACCAGGTATAATCGTTTGATCGTGTTACGTTGTTTCTTTTAGGATGTCTTTTCTCAGACGACCAGCTAGAGCCCGGAGGGATGAGCGTGCTGACAGTCTGTCGAGCGACGAGGCTTCGGTACATGGCCCTCTTGCAGTTGAGGCACCAGCGGAGGCACCAACGGTACTACCATACGTTGGGCCACCGATGCCACCAGCCCCAGCAGTAGACGATGCACGACACTTGAGTGCGCTGCATGAGTTCCAGCGCCAGAGGCCACCCAGGTTCAGGGGAGAGACGGACCCGCAGGCGGCTGAGGATTGGATGGAGGCTGTGGTGGGAGTCTTCAGGCTAGTGGGGACGCCATCGGACTTCATGGTGACCTTTGCTGCCAGCCTTCTTCAGGCAGCAGCAGGCAGGTGGTGGAGCCACTTGTTCCAGTTTTGCGATGGAATGGCTTTCACATGGGAAGACTTTGAGACCTTCTTCAGGGTGGAGTTTGTGCCAGTAGCTCTACACCCCGAGCGTGTTCAGGAGCTGCTGCCTTTGCCGCGTGTTTTTCGATCAGAAGCCGAGTCATCTGTGGGCAGTAGACAGATGATGCAGAGGTCCAGGAGGACCAGATCAGCAGTTGGGCGATCTCGGGTTTTAGGACCGGTGGTGCAGGGCACCCGGAGTGGGAACAGAGCTAGCCGTGCAAGGAGCAGGTTGTGTTACTCATGCCGCGGAAAGGGTCATCTGGTACGTGACTGTCCGACTCCCGATCCGTAGGCTTTGGGAGAGCCACCGAGATAGAGGCAGCGACAAATTCTTGAGCATCAGTAAAGCAGGTGGACAGGAGCGGAACTAGTGGATATGTCTCTTGTACTTCTAGTTCCATGTTGATTTTGTTTTTGTGTAGCATCTTTGTATTATGAGCTGCAATAATAAAAGACGCATACTTTGTGATGTTTTCATTCATGTCCTCTTTCGTGATGTTACTAAGAGGTTCCAGTTTTGTCTGTTGACTTGACCCTCACTTGTGAGACATCTACTGGAGGAGATCCAGTTACCACACACTGATGCCGACAGTGTGACTCAACCCTTGGAGGCGAGAGTAATGGTTGAATCTCTTAGTAGTAGCGTTGAGGCCTTACGACGTCATCCTTGGTATGGATTAGTATCATCCATGTTAGGATTGACTCTTTTAGGCAAAGAATGTGGTTCATCCAGGGGATGGGACCAGATTTCTCTTATCGGCAAAGAAGAAATCTTGCAGCTCTGGTGGGACCGGAGATGGTCCAGGCCACGACAGAGAAGGTCCAGGTCATCCAGGAGCGGAATAGGATAGTACAGAGCCAGCAGGAGTCATACGCTGACAAGAGGCGGAGGCCACTAGAGTTCGAGGATGGCGACCACGTCTTCTTGCGGGTCTCACCTCGACGTGGTATTCGGAGATTTGGCCGAGGCAGCAAGTTACCTCCGTGCTTCATCGGACCCTTTCAGGTCCTCAACAGGGTTGGCGAGGTGGCTTATCGCCTGGCTCTGCCACCTCAGTTGCACCGGGTGCACGACGTCTTCCACGTGTCTCAGCTGAGGAAATACGTGCACGACCCGACGCACATCTTTGACCATGGGGAGCTTGACGTTGACGATGGGGCGACTTTTACGGAGGTCCCAGTGGAGATAGAGGATCGACAGGAGCGGGTCCTGCGTGGGCGATCGATTCCTCTAGTGCGCATCAGATGGCAGCACGGGAATCTCTAGGAGAGCACATGGGAGCGGGAGGCTCTGATGCGTGCTCAGTACCCTCTTTTGTTTCCCTAGTTTTTGATGTATCTTTACGGGGACGTAAAGCCCTGAGGTGGGAGTAATGTAAAGACCCGTAAAATTCAAGGGAAATTTTTTCTTAATTTTCTTTAGAATTTTACAAGAGCGCAGTTTCTGACGGCACCTGATTCCGAGGCCCGGAGTGCCCGGAATCAATTTCCGAAGTTTGGCTCGGGTACATTCAGTGAACAAACGAGCGGGAATTCCTAACTTTTGATCCGGTGCTCGGAATTGAAATCCGAGGGCACCGATGGAACCGTAGCGCCGGTATACGCTTAGGAACTTCTGTTCTGGAGTTGCGTTCATGCGAGTGTTGATAATAAAAATTGTGGATGTTTACTTTGTAATTACACTACAATTTTTATTATTTTACTCTAAGTGTTATCTCTTGTTAGAAGTTGGGTAACCACCCAACCTCTCATGGGAGGTTATGAGGGTGGTGGGGCCCACACGAACCCCACCCCTTCATATCCTCTAAAACCCCCTCAACTCCCACTTAAATTATGTTAACTTAAGTTATAAACCTATGACTTAAATGTAATGAGTTAATGAGGTGAGTTGTGTGTGGTTATTGAATTTCAAACCTTTGAAATTCAAAGAGGTTGGGTTGTGTGAATAAAATAAGATAGAGACTTATTTTATTTTGTTAGAATTTTGTCTCCTTGAGAGAGTAGGGAAGTCTTCTTCATCTTCTTCAAACTCAACGAAGAACGCGAAGAACGTCGTTCTTCAACGAAGAAAGCGAAGAACGCCGTTCTTCAACGAAGAACTTCTCCGCCGAAGAACACGGTCCATCCGCGACGCCGTATCCGCGACGCGACGTACTTCTTCCGCGTCGTCTCTTCCGCGACGGTTTTCCGCGACAAACGCCATCGACAACGACTCTTCCTCCGACGTCAAAGGAATCAACACCGAAATTCCACGACTACGTCAACGTGCGACTATCGAGGTAGGGGTTCTTGAGTTCGTTGTTTTCTTTTTATTTGACATTCCTCAAGTCTTGACGAAGAACGCTCAAGCTCCGACGAAGAACGCTGCTCCGCTCTTCTTCGTCTTCCGTGTCAACGAGAGGGAACGCCGCTTCCTCCTCAGATTCCCTTCATCGACATAAGAGGTTTCGCCAACGACGTATCGCATCGGACGCATCCCTTCGTCAACGGTTTTGAAGAACGACGACCGCGACGCCCGACCTCCGCGACGTCGTCTTCCGCGGAACGTAGACAAATCTTAGAACCTTATACCAAGGTAGGGGTTGTTGATTTCTTTTTGGTTTAATTATTTTATTCTTGATCGTGAATTTAGCAAGTCTAACGTGTGGCTTTGAATTATTTAAAGTTGCGTTATTATTTTAACGTGAGGGGGCTGGACCGCATGAACACGGCCGAACCCCCTCCATCGTACTTGTTATTCTTGCGGGTGGAAGCAAGTGGCGTGGTGCCGTCGCACCACGCGGATAATCGTGCAAATATTTTGCGCGGCGCCGTCGCGCCACGCCGAGGAAGAATCTTCAAGAACGCGACGCCGTCGCGCCACGTTAAAAGGAATCAAGGCACGGCGAAGGGGCGCGGTGCCGTCGCACCGCGCCGGACGACGAACACCGCGGCCGGTTTCGGGCCGTGGCGGGACGAGGAGACCGCGGCCGGTTCCGGGCCGCGGCGGGATGAGAATACCGCGGCCGGTTCCGGGCCGCGGCGTGATGAGAAGACCGGCGGCCGGGCCGCCGGCGTCGGAAGCCGAAGAGGGGACCGGAATTTCCGGTCCCGTTGGAGAAAACCGGCCGGCCAGCTGGTCGGCCAGATGACGTTAAACCGGGGGAATTAATCCCCCGGCCAGCGTATAAAACCCCCCTCTTTAAGAGGGGGGCGGTTCCATGAAGGGGGGGGGTAGCAGCCCCCCGGTTTGTTTCTCCAAAACCGGCACCCACGTGGGGGCCGTTTTGTTGCAAAGGCGCGGCACAAAGGCCGCGCCGCCTCCAATTAGCGGGGGAAATAAATTTCCCCCCGCGCAGCCTCCTCGCGGCGACAAGCCGCCGCGGCTCCCCGCGCCGCCGCGCCGCCCCGGGGGGGTCGGGCCGGGTCGGCCCGGACCCGGACCCCCCCGTTTCGAACCAGTTCCGGTCTTTCGGCCATATCTTGAGCCTCGGACCTCCGAATGACGAACCGTCTGTGGAAACGCGATCCTTGGATCGAGATGGTCGTTTCGGTATATCGCACTCAAGGTTTTGGATTACTTTGAGTTCGGCCGGGTTGGTTCGTTCACGAAACCAACCGGGCCTTCGGAGCGGAAACGCTCATATCTTGAGCTACAGACGTCTGATTGACGTGTCGTCAACTGTGTTATGTTCCTCTTAGTGAGAAGGATCTTTTGGCATACTCCGCCCGAGGTTTGGACGCAGGTGGAGTACGGTCGGGTTGGTTTTTCCTTAAAAACCAACCGGTCCCCGGGGACGAAAATGCCAATAACTCTCAGACCGGGCGTCCGATCGACGCGCCGTCTGTTGCGTTGAATTCCTGTTGACGATACGGAACTTTTGGCATCCTTCGCCCGAGTTTTGGATGCAGTTAGTAGTGTCCGGGTTGGATTGCACCCGAAATCCAACCAGGCCCCTGGAACGGGAAAGCTGATATCTTTCAGACAGAACGTCCGTTTGACGAACCGTCAGCGGCGTTGGTGATTACGTTGAGTAACGGTCCCTTTGAGTATACCCTATGGGAGTTCAGGGTATAGTTGTGATACGGCCGGGATTGGTTCGCTCACGAAACCAACCGGGCCCCTGGGACGAAAAGGCTAATAACTCACAGACCGGGCGTCCGATCGACGCGCCGTCTGTTGCGTTGTGACCCCTGTGACGAGACGGTCCTTTGAGATACTTCTTTGCAGGACTTGTGATACATGGAGTATCGACCAGTAGCTCGTGGAGCGGACCATCCCGGAGACGAGCGTGCAGAGTACGGAGACCGTGTAGCCGGCTGAGACCTGACGACTGCTTGACCGACTCGACTTGGAGTGAGTCGACTAGCCCAGTGGACGGAGCGCCCGGTATTTGGCGGCAGACCCACGGCGGACGGAGCGCCTGGTAGTTGGCAGCAAACCCGCGGTACTCGACAGGAGGAGTACCTCAGTAGGCTATTTGGGCGAGCGCCCAGTATTTGGCGACAGACCCTCAGCGGACGGAGCGCCAGGTAGTTGGCCGCAAACCCGCAGTACTCGACAGGAGGAGTACCTCAGCAGCCATAGGTTAGTGAGCAATACCTTGGAGTCGTGACAGGACCACTGTACACTCTAGAGACGGAGCTCTTCAGCAGTTACGATTTCGATAATGAAAATCCTGGTTTGAGCTGATACTTTTGACCTTTGTGTTTCCTCATGATTGAGATGGGTCACTTGATAACTTAGGTATATGTATGGGCATATACCTGGGTAGTGGTTATCCGTTGATCTCATGATCCTTGTGTTTCCTCATGATTGAGATGGGTTACTTGATAACTTAGGTAAATGTATGGGCATATACCTAAGTAGAGTTTATCTGTTGAGATCTTCTTGTGGTTATCCTTTTTGGTTTTAGTGAGACCTTGAGGGTCTCGGGGTCCCTACTGAGTATCGTTATACTCACCCCTGCACGGGCTACGCCCGCACCTCGTTGTGTTGGTTACAGACGATGGCCAGTACTGACAGAGGCCGAGTGTTCGAGGACTGGACGGTACCTGGAGGTGGACTATACGACGAGGCGGTACCTGGAGGTGGTACACTGGGCGGGACATACTCGGAGCGGACGGCGGGACCCGAGGAGCAGAGGAGCTATCTGTACCCACCCTTCAGGTGGGATTTCCAGTGGACAACTCGGCGTAGAAGCTTTACTTTTCAGTCGCTGTTTTCCCTTTCGAGTTGTACTTTACAGTTGGGCTTGTATTTCCAGCCCCTTTTTACTTTTCAGTACTTCTTTTTTTACTTAGTGTTTTACTTCCGCTTGTACTCTGTGATGCTTGTTTTCTTTTATAAAGGCAATGCCTTCCCAGTTATCGGGATTTTACGCCTTTGGTGCTAGTCGCCAGCCCCTGGCCTATGGAAGGCGGGCTTGGGGTAGTCACGGCACGGGCCCCGAGGACGGGTCGTGACAATCAATGCCTTTGAAAAATAAATAATCTATCCCAGTAAATGAAATGTGAAATCATAAAAGATGAAATAGATGAAAATAAAGAAAGAACCATGCCTAAATCTGGGCCAGAACTCTAACATATCTTCAACAACTAAATAAGCTATTTACACTATCCTTGATCCCCAACCAACTCTTAAAAATGTTAAAATAGTTTATATATATATGGACAGAATACAAGTATACTCTATAGGATACTCCCTAAAACCACTCATACCTATGCGGATAAAGCATACATAATACTAGTGAATAAATAGGATAAAACAACTTAGAATTATTGTTGGTAAATTTATATTTTAGCCCACATAAAGAATTGTTCAATAAGTATTGAATATTTGTAGGTAATATAATATCGATGTCATATACTATTATGAATAGTTCCTTATATCCACTTCCCTAATGGATTGTCACTCTCATTCCCCAATGACAAATGTTTGGTGCTTCAATCCCTTCCATATGTTATTCTTCTCCACAAAGAAACATTATCACATCTACATCATAATCTCATCCTACTTCCTATGGACATATATCTTATCCCCTACAACATGATCATCTCATCACATACAAAACCAAGATGTACTATAGAAGATACGATAACCTATGTATCATGAATGATATGACAGGAACCTACTGCCCATGTTTGTACACATATTTTAACTATATACACTATAACCAGATTACATGTAAATAAAATAACCTAAAGCTATTATATAGTACACATAAATGTTTATAAAAACAAATGTATATCAAATCCCATGTTTGTATATACGCAATAAATTAATCCACCATAGCCTTGATACACCTATACATTATTCTTCACTAGAGCGAGAGTAGTGAAGAGGGAAAATTAATCAATAATTTCCCTTACCAACCAAGATATTTTAGAAAACACCTAGAAACAAAAAAAAATATGGGCATCAGAAATAATACTCCACTCAAGTGGGGTGAATATTAAATCATAAAAAAATTATTATACACAACCAATCATGGGGAAACTATTCTACCCTTGACATGAATTATATAGAATTTCCCTCATCACTCTCTATTTCGATCTATTTTCATAGGAAGATATTTCATAAAATAAATTGAAACAATTCATGCTCTTTATCAACATTATTTCTTTAGAAGTTCAATAATTACCATTTAACTTTATCTAATTAATTCTTTAATTCTCACTTATTTTTTTCATTAACCAAAAAATCCATGATGCTTTAATAATTCATAATTAAATTATAAATTGTATTCTATTCCAACTATATCATTTATTTGGAATGATTCATAGTTCCCATTGATTATATTGTTATAATAAAAAATTCCCAATTTCTATGGGTTTATTTGAATTGCATTATTCATTAAATAGTATGGTTATTTTGATAATTATATTAAAACACTCTATGTGTAATGCATGGACCTGACCGACCACTGAGAAGGTAGTAAGACTGATGGGTCACAAATCCTTAAGTGTGCTTCCCCATACACTATAGGCTTCCGAATAGGTTTGAGGGTGTAAACATGGTACAGTGGGGAGATTATACTATCATGTTAGAGCATAATAATGGTATAATGGATATAAACAATAGAAAATAAGTAATAAATGAATGGTAGAGTGGTGGATGTATAATTGAAACTGAATATAAAATAATTCCAAAAATAATATACAACAGATGCCAGCATGTCTTGATGAAGATACACAAAAAAAATAGACATACAATAGGCATCATGATACAACATAGTACAAAATTAATAAATATTATCAAATCTCCAAGGATGATCTACCCGAGTGTCCCAATCTCTTTCTACGTCTTTTGAACCAAACTCTTAGGTACTAGAAATGAAAAAAAAATCTATCATCCATAGTACTACAAATAGAAGGTCTACTCAGGTACCCCAATGCAACAGTGTTCTGAGAAGGATGTGAGATATAAATTCTAGTAGTTTACCACCCATGGTGTCTATGAAAGAATATATTCTATGAATAATAATTAAAGCAGTGTATGTAATATGAAAAAATAAACAAGACTGAATAAATAGAAAACTACATGCTTATGTTTCAAAAGGTCACATGGTGGCTTTACCTGCTTCAGGTCATTTATGTAATAAGATGTCTAACCAGTAACTATACATATATTGGAAATTATATATATAGTTTAGATACATACTATTCCCACTTATACGAACCAAGTATCTATAGATGTAAATGGACATATACCCTGAATAATAGGTGTTTTATGGATTGGGGCATAACTCAGTCATCCATAACTAGTCTAAACAAGCCTATAAGTTCAAGAAATATGGTGTATACCCTACATCGTAATAGAGTGTGAGACTTCATTCTCATCACTCGTGGTGGTGGGTGTGTCTTCAGGTCAACTCTTGAATCATATAACGTGGAACTTAAATCCCAACACCCTTATAGTATCACTGGTGATAGACATCATGCACAACACCTGATATAAGGGAGAATGATACCACCATTCTCAATAAAACGATTGCAGTCAATCCATAGCCTATATCAAGGAATAATCTTATATATATAAAATATCAATGATTCAAAATACATATCAAAATTTATATTTATCAAGCCCTTATAAATGCATCATCATATTTATAGTATATTCCATGAGATGATTCTGCTCATGATTTTAATTTAATATAACCAATGCAACAAGGGTGTTCCATTTAAAACAATTGAAATCAAGTCAGTACTAAATGACTTGGCCTTACCACCCTTTAAATTTCATCTCACGCAAACATTTTAATATGAACAACTGATTTTATTAGTATCATTTATACCATTATATGAAAGAATCCCATCGAAACTAGCCATTCCATTTAAACATTACCTTTAATCTCCTCAAAAATGGAAATATCTTTTATAAGTTTAATGGGATAACTTAGAAGATTCGATGATATAATTGGAAATTATATAATTGGGTAACCTGATTTATTAAGAAATTCAAGACCTTAGGATGATCTTTGACCATTTTTCATCTAGAAATTAGCATTCAAGCCATCCCCATAGAAGGTGTATTGGTTCAAACAACAATTTAAATAAAAATACTGAAACAAAATTTTATAACCTCAAATGAGGGCCATGTAAAACACATTACAAATCCCAAAAAATGACATCAAATCATAGAAGATGAACTAAACCATTATGGCCAAGCGTGTTATAAATCAAAAATAGCCCTTTGTAATTTTGATTAAAGAACACCTCATTCTAGGGGTTTTATTATCAAAACATGACATTGTTTATCAAATAATTCATTTAATCATAAACAACAATAACATCAAAGAATCATAATTTAATTTACATTTAAAATAATTTTATAAAAACAAATTTAAATGAAAATTTAATTTTCAAAGGTTTAACTTGGAACATAAGAGGTGATATTATTTCAAGGTCAAGTGTCAAAAAAGAAAAATCCCATTATTAATACAACAATATTTCTCAGAATATGTTTTGGGAAATTAAACAATTTATTATAAAGGAGTAGTTTGACGTGGAACACACATGGGGTGTCCATAAATGAGGTTCACATCCTCTAAATTACCAAATAAAAACCAGAAGACATATATTGTGGTGCATTGATCAATTTGATATAAAGAACTCCATTTAAGGGCGATAAAAAAACGTCTAACGCACGATAGAATGTCACAATTCATAAATCAATAAAATATTTAGGGAAAATATATAGGCCACCAACCTTATATCATGGATGATATACTCATCCATCGTCAAGCTCTAAATTGGTACAGTTTGATAGATATATAAGAAACAGAACATATCCCTAAAAATATATCAAATGAGCTTGCACAACAATAACTCAATCGAGAGGAGATCAAACAAAGGGTGATCAAAAAGGAATTGGGATCTTACCAATGTGGTTCCATTGAGACTGAAATCTATCAATTTAGACAATGGATGAAGGAGATACATTCATTCCTAAAATATGGAGGAGAGGAACCCATAGAGCAAGAAAGGAGAGCTCAAATAGATGTAGGAGAGGAAGAACAGATTAAAATAAAGAAAATGAATAAAAGGTTTCATTAGGTGAACATTGTTATTTCACCCATTAAAACTGGGTTGTATGGTTTGGCAATAGGTTATGGCCAAATCATGCACCTTCCATGTATCTCATGCTACTTAGGAACCCACCTCACATGGTTTGTTCCACATGGTTACCCTAACCATGTTCCATGCATGAAATGAATAGTGTGAGGGTACTGTCTATGTGTAAATATCCTTGAGGGATTGGTGCACTATTTTTTAAAATAGTGCATAAACTATGTGGCAAAATTCTTATCCTTTGAAACAGCCCAAAAAGTTTTATGTTGGGGCCACATAGTTTCAAAAAAATGGTTTTCCCTTTGCAGACTATCCAAACCACTAATTTTGAGGACCTAATGCTCCTAAAACTCAATGAGACACCCATGAAACCTCTTTGTACTTTAACCATGTCTAAAAAACACCATTTAGTGTTTAAACTTTTGGAATTTTTCCTAAATCTCATTTTAATTAATGGACCATCTAGTAAACACCAAAAGTTCAAATTTCCTCAAAAAAATCCTTGTCTTAAAACATGGGTCATTACAACCTCTTTACCATAAAACTTCATGTCCCTAAGAATCCTTAGAGAACAACGTAATCCTCTCATGGCCTTTAGGGATTGTGAACTATTATTCCAATGTCCATGTTGTGTTTCCAAATGCCCAATTCAACTTCAAGTAACACTTAATTTCACGACACATAAGCCCTTAAAACCCGAGACACCACTTGTTTTCTGAAAAAGACATAGAAATATAGCTTAACTGAGCCCATTTAGCTAGAGACATGATCACTTCATCATATTGTTAAATGTTTGGATAAAAGTTATTCAAACCTAAGGCTTTAAAATCACAAAGGTAGAACTCCAGGCCATGGTACATCCACCATTGGAATTGCCTATACGGCATGCCTTTAAGAATTCTAATGATGCTCCAGTGAGATTTTATTATAACTAGGAAAACCTAATTACATCCAAGGCCATATTAGAAACCTCTCTACAGGTAAAATGTTGGAATACTAATTGACAAAATAGAAATTGGTCATGCAAGAATTGTCAAAACACACTACTGACCCTCACACCACACACTCCATAACCTAACACCATTCTTTAAAATAATTCCATCTAACCACACCCATTGAACAAAGAGAAAAATAGGTCAATCCACTCTGGCTGAACATTCTCAAATGCATGACTTAGATTACTAGTGTATTTCAAAATAAACCATAATAACTTCTTCTAAGTTATCCCACATTCACATTAAGAATGTTAACCAAAGTCCTTACCACATTTTTGGTGATGTTCCCTAATCAAACCATCACATTAAAATTTATACTGTCATGCCTCAACGTGAACAATGGTTTAACCCAAATTTGGTCCACTAAAACTCTTCACCCTTTAATCATCACCTCTGAGATTGACATCTATTTCAGATAAACTCATAATAATTATGTTAAAATATGATGAACTAACCAAAACAATCTATAAATAATGTTTTCAAGTGATACATTGGAATGAGGATATGACCTCCACATCAATAAATTGACTGAACCCAGTGCAGCATCTTCCCAGTGGTCATGTTAGAGAAGAAAAACTGGTTTTTAAGAGTCTATCAAATGAATTCCTACATGGTAACCCATGTTTCACTTAGGACATAACTATTTTCACAACTCTTCCCCTGATGCCTGTGCTATGACTACCCCAATCCTACCTTCCATAGGCCAGGGTTAGGCAACTAGCATTGGAAAGGAATTTCATGAAAATGGGAAGGAATTTCCTCAAAACTTGTACACACACAAGCATGGTACACTAAAAAAAGTAAAACACAATTGAAGAGTAAGGTGAAACCACAACTAGTAACCACAATTAAGTGTAATAGTATGTACTAAAAGTAAAGGGGGTGGAATACAGTCCCAACTAAAAAGATACAACTACAATAGAAAATAAGAAATATATTTTGAGATCATCCACTATGGATCCTACCTTAAGGGTAGGTGCAGCTCTTCTCCACAGCTCTCTACATCAACCAGTCACCTCGGTGTACCACTTGGTCCTAGCTCTTATAGTTTTAGCTGAGATGCATGTCGTCTGCCTAAGACAAAACAAGGTGCAGGCCAATCCCGTGTAGGGGTGATTATAAAAATACCCAATACGGACCCCAAGACCCCCTTAGGTCTCTTAGAATTCCACTAAGGAAAACCAGAAATCATGATATCAAACACAAAGAACAAAGTGAAAGACTGGTCTCAAACAAGGTATAACTTTATTATAGAAGTACATATGATTAGTCGTAAAGCTGGATAATCTTATTCTATAAAAGGTTCTACTGATGATCCACATAGGATTTCTCAGTGCTAATCCACACAGGATCGCTAGGTGCGGATCCACACAAGATCGCACGGTGATCATCCACATAGGATCCCTAGGTACTGATCCACAGTGGATCTCTATGTGCTGATCCACACTGGATCTCTAGGTGTTGGTCCTTATAGGATCACTAGGTGATGATTCAAATAGGATATCTAGGTGATAATCCACATAGGATTTCTATTCATTCTTCACATCTTATCCAGCCATTGGATTCCCATTCATAGTACAGTTGATTATAGGAGGATCTAATCCTCAATCCATTGGTCGTACTTCAACTCGCATGAAGTACCAGTAATAAGTATCCCAATCATCCATCATTTCATAAGGGTTCCAACATAATAGATGGATCGTCAATCGGATGCTCGGTCTAAGAGTTTTAGGCATTTTAGTGCGGAGGGCCAGATTAGATTTGGGTACGATCCAACACGGCTAAACTCCAACTTTATCCAAGACATAGGTGGAGTATCTGAAAATTTCTATTTCATCCCAAGGATTCTAACTCCGTTGAAGGCTCGACAAATGGACATCTGGTTTGTAAGATACAACATTTTAAGAGAAACTGGCCATAATGGTTCAGGGTTCTGTCTGACTCGGTCGGACCGACCCGGCCAAGCCCAAACCAATTTGGTCATGGACCAGCCCTACCTGAACCGACTAGGCTGTGGAGGTCCAGCCCACTGGGTCACACACCATCCCAGCCCCGACCAGCTGGGAAGGTCCTTAGCGGGCTCGGCCCACTGGGCAGTAGACCAGCTTGGCCTGCAGGCTAGACATGACTCGTGTAAGGGGTCGCACTACCCGTTCATTCTGAACAGCTCAAGATCTGTTTGGTTCTTCAACTAGTGGCGCCACATGGCACTGCCTCACTATCTAAAGGACCTGCATGGCATGGGTCCCCCTCTACCGCGACTTCGAACCCACATCCTCCATTTGTGGCATGTGATGTCACACCACCCTTCTACCAACATGACCGGCCAAAAGTCGGCCACCCCTACCAGTCCATCGTGGAGTTATGCGGCGCTAGCCCCTTCTGTGGCAGTCGAATGCCGGCCGCCACCATCGCCCACTAGTGTCGTGCCGGTAGGTCTTCCGCGGGCTACCGGGTGAGATCTAGTGGTCCGTTTTCCCATCCGAAAGCACCTTCGGGCCTCCTAAGATGATTCCAATACTGCATGGCTCCCAGGTTCATCTTGCCGCTTTGTTTTTTGATTTACAATGTAGAAGGAAATAACGATCAAAGCTAGGGAGGGTCTGGGACTTGTTTGTTTGGCCCGAACCATCCACATTAGCATAATAATATGGATGATATTAATACAACATCAAACCCATAGAACTAATTAAGGAAAAACCTCCTACCTCGTGAACTGTTGGAAAATGTCTCGATCAGAGAGAGAGAAGCGTCATTATTCGTTGAATTTTTTAGCGTTCATCGATCCTAGATCGTTTTCCCAAATTATGTTGTTCCAGCCTATATTTTTCATTGGTGTAAGATGCTATGGTGCTTCATCAGATGTTCCTCATTTCTGTGTAAAAACCCAAGCCCGAGCTCCATTTAAATAGATGAGGGAACCAACATTGTTGCATAACATTAATGTGGTTCATTTATGAACCAAATTTAATGTTCCAATGTCGAGGTTACGCAACCCAAGGGTCATACCCTTGAATGACCCATTTAACTAGGCATTCTAGCCACATCGCTCAATATTTACAAGAAAAATAAATAATATAAATTGTTGATTTTTATTGTAAAGAGAAAAAATTAACTTTTCCATCTGAGTTTTTCGAATAATTTTAAGCTTCCCTAAAGCGAATCCAAGTGCTTCGAGTCCAACATTGCCCTCAGTTTTCAATTCTGAGCACCAAATAATATTTATAAAACCCCACCCACACATTTACTAAACATACCTTCAAAAACATCAAAATTCCATTTTAGG
The DNA here is from genome assembly GCA_963277665.1 of Viscum album. NCBI lineage: Eukaryota > Viridiplantae > Streptophyta > Magnoliopsida > Santalales > Viscaceae > Viscum > Viscum album. The sequence continues at coordinate 2,107,774,726 of OY728119.1, read as the reverse complement.
CTCTACAGGCCTCAAAATCATGTGCTGTAAATTTTCTCAGACTCGTAAAAATACAAAATAATTTTAAAAATAGTATATGTAATTTCCATGTCGTTAAATTTTCCCCACCTTATGGATTTTCGTTGATGAAATCTACAAAAAAAACTAGGGAAACAAATGGGGTACTGAGCACGCATCTGGGCCTCCCGATCCCATGTACTCTCCTAGAGATTCCCATGATTCCAATGAACTCACACTAAAGGAATCGACCACCCATGAAGGACCTACTCCTATAAACCCTCTATCATGACTAGGAACTCTGTAAACGTCTCCTCATCATCTATTTCTAGGTCACCCCATTCGATAATGCGTGATGGATCATACACGTACCTCCTCAGTTGTGACACATGGAAAACATTATGCACCTGGTGCATCTATGGGGGAAGAGCTAGATGGTATGCCACCTTTCCTACTCTGCTAAGGATCTATAATGGTCCGATGAACCTCATAGCTAGCTTTCCACCAACGCCAAACCTTTGTAATCCTTGTCGGGGTGAGACCCATAGGAAGACATAGTCTCCCTCTTCAAACACTAAGGGTCTCTGTATCATGTAGGAATAAGATTTACGCCAGCTCTGTGTAGTCTTCATCTGCTCTGGAATGATCTTCACCTTCTATCTGGTATTCTATACCAACTCTGGACCCATAAGTGCTGACTCCCTTGGGTCTGTCCAGCGTAGAGGTGATCTGTGAGGTCTCTTGTATAGCACCTCAAACGGAGCCTTGCCAATGGTGGAGTGATAACTATTGTTGAATGAGAACTCCACTACTGGAAAGTGTTCCTACCAACTATGGACAAAATTGGGGACACAAAAAATAAGCATGCCCTCGAGTGTATTTATGATCCAATCCATCTAACCATCTGTCTGAGGGTGAAAGGTTGTTCTCAAGCATAGCTGAGTCCCAGATGCCTCCTATAACCCCTTCCACAAGTGGGATGTAAAACATGTGTCATGATATGAGACAATTTCTTATGTCACCCTTTGAATCAGTACAATATCTTACATGTAGTGGCATCCCAAGCCCTTTACTAATCCCCACACACCGATGGGTAGGAAGTGGGCTGACTTGGTGAGTCGTTCAACAGTCAACTAGATGTAGTCGTGGCCCCTAGACGTACGTGGTAGCCCTGTCATGAAGTACATGGATATTCCATCCCACTTCCACTATGGTACCTCAGTTGGTTGAGTGAAGCTTTTTGGTACTTGATTCTCAGTCTTCACTTGCTGATAAGTGAGGCATGGAGAAATGAACTATGCCGCTACTTTCTTCATCCTTGGACACCTGTACTGATGTCAGAGGTCCTGGTACATCTTTTCCACTCCATGATGTACCGCAAAAGGGGATTTTTGGATCTCCCTCAACACCTCCTCTCACAACATCACAGGTACCATGGTGCATCCTCTGAAGAGAACAACGTTCTCCCTGCCTTCAAAAACTCCTTCAGGAGACAGTCCTATGGATATCAGAGCACTTCGGGACTCATAGTCAACATCCCCAAGCTGAGCCTCCCGAACATGATAAAGAAGTGGGGGAGTGATAGTCATTTATTGGAGGTAAGATGCTCCATCTCTATCCACAAAGGATATCTAAATCATGGAGAGTTTATGTGTCACCTCACTCAGAAACTGTAGACCAGACCTCCTACTGAGTGTCTATGCTACTAAATTTCCCTTCCCAAGATTGGAAACTTTGTCAAAGTCCTAGTCCTGTTGGAACTCTAGCCATCACTTCACTCTCAGGTTCAGGTCCTTCTGTGAGAAGATATACCTGAGACTCTTATGATCATAATAAATAGTAAATTGTTCACCCATCAAGTAGTTCCACCACATATTCAGTGAAAAGACCATTGCTTCTAACTCCATGTCATAGGTATCATAGTTCTACTCGTGTCGTCTCGACTCCTATGAGCTGCAGGTGATCACTGCTCACTTCGGCATCAGGACACCACCATGTCTGGTATCTGATGTGAAGCAGTAGAATACATACCCAACTCCCACTTCTGGTAGCCTCACGATGGGGGAACTCATCAGTCTCTATCTCAGTTCCTGAAAAATCTGTTTGCATATCTTTGTCTACACGAAGGGCTATCCATTCTTTGTCAAAGTTGTCAAGGGTGTCGCAACTCTAGAATGGTCAGGTACGAATCTCTAGTAATACCCATCAAATCTGTAGAATCTTCATACCTCCATCACCCTCCTAGGTGGCTCCCAAAAAAGCACTTCCTCTATCTTCTCTGGTTCCACTACAACTCCAGTCTTCGAGATTACATGCCCCAATAAGTGGACCTCCAATATCCAGAACTGGCACTTCAAAAGCTTTCCATTAAGATAGTTCTCTAAGAGTTTATCCATAACTATCTATAGGTGTGGGGTGTGATCCTCCTCTGATGCTGAGTATATCAAGGTGTCTTCAATGAAGACTACCATGATGTAATCGAGGTAAGACTGAAAGCTCCTATTCATGAGTCCCATGAACACTGTCGGAGCACTGCTCATGACAAAGGGAATTACCAAGAACTCATAATGGTCATACCAACATCTGATATTCATCTTCGGTATGTTCTCATCTTCTACTCTGAGATGATGGTAGCCTGATCTGAGGTCTATCTTCGAAAACCACAGAGCTCCCTTCATCTGGTCAAAGAGATCATCGATCATTGGTAGAGGGTAATTGTTATTCACGGTCACCTTGTTCAGGCACTGATAGTCCACACAAAGCCTGAGACTCTCATCTGCCTTCTTGGAGAAGAAAATTAGGGATGCCCATGCAGACACACTGGGCCTTATGATCACCTTCCTTTTCAAGTCCTCCAATTGTACCCACAACTCACAAAGCACCACAGGAGCCATATGATATGTTGGAATAGATATTGATGTTTTCCCAGGGTACAAGTCGATGTATAAGTCTACCTCTCTGTGAGGAGGTTTTCTGAGAACATCATTAAGAAATAAATATGTATATTGTTCCACCAAAACTGGATAACTCGGACTCCTCATTTCAACACCTCAGAGGTTAAGGCTAGCCAACTGATGAGTGATCGGATGCACCCTCCTTCGAGAGAGTCCATCTTGTGATGAAAGGGATTCCTTCTCACCGATGAAGGAAAACATAATCCCATCCTCATGGACACAACTCACTTTGCACCTAAAACAGTCAATTTGAGTATGGAATGTGGATAGCTATTCCATAACCAAGATGACGTCATAAGGCCTGAACGCTGCTACTAGGATTTCCCAGGTGAAGGTCTCACCTACTAGAGTGATCTCACACTACCTACACCAGTGATTAATCATCAAATATTCTCTCTTAGGAGTCACTAATCATAAGGATCGAGATAATGTCTCCATCAGAATATCTGATCTCCGAAAAAGTGTTGTGGTAATAAAAGAGTGGTAGGCATCTATATCAATAAGAACTAAAGATAGGGTGGAATAGACACAGATCATACTTATAATCATATCTAGAGCACTGTGGTCATAGGTATCTACCTCCTAAAGCTGATCTCATCACATTCTTCCTGCTCCATGTGGTCATGGTGGACCACCTAGGGGTGGTGGTGGTATAACCTCAAACCCTCACCTACCACCTGTTGCACGACCTACTTCTCAGCCATGTCTTCTGCCCTGTGGACCCCCTCACTCAAACCTCGGCCACTTCCTCAGTGGTCCTTCGGTCATCTGTTGATCATATCTATGGGGAGTCAGGCAGTCGTAATCCATGTGTCCATATCTGCCATAATATTAATAGTCTTTAGTCCTCAGAAGGCCTCCTCTACCTCACAAGCTCTACACCTTCGAACCTACATCCTGGGGTCATCCACCAGAATTTTTGGCCGGCTTAGACCTCTGCATAATCTTCCTACTACCTACTATAGATGACTTGTCTACTTTTCATACGGTGGTGTCTCTCACCATTGGTTCCTGCTCAGCTGAGAAGATCTCCACCAATAATACATGCTCGAGCACACTAGCCGGTGTTGGGATATTGACTGGTATTATCGATGCTCTGATCTCCCACTGGAGACCCATCTCAAAGGTCTGAGCCATGGAGAATAGGTCTCGTACCATGTCAATGGAGTATCATGAGAGTTCAGTGAATCTCACTGAGTACTGGGCCACTGATAGGTTTCCAGACTATAAGTGTAATAGCTTCTAGATATGTATTGAGCGTAAAGTGGCTGGTACGAACTCTCCCCAAATTAGCGTCTCGAAATCCATCCAGGAGAGTGTTTCCTCATGTATCTAGAGCATAAAACTCCACCATCTCCCTGTTGTGCCCTAGAATAGGGTAGTAGCTAGGATCACCATCTAATCTACTATTATCTTAACTAAGGGAAAAAACCCATTCCATAGCCTCCAGCTAGTCCTCAGCTACCTCGGGATCTGTCTCACCTCGAATCCTCAAAGGCCTCTATCTATGGAAATCGTTGAATGCCCTCAGTCGATGTGAAAGGTATTCTTGTGGGGCTACTAGAAACTTCTTCCCTACGAGTGGTGGTGTTGTGGGAACAACACCCAAAGGTGCCAACATAATAAGAGGGCCATGCACCAAAGCCTTGTCACTCAGTGGGCCGTCATCCTGAACTCTCTCTTGAATCCTGGAAAACTATATTTGTGGAGGCATGATGAACAGAAACAGGTGAACCACAGTTAATAAATTATACCTAGGGAGCTTACTCAAAAGATATCAAAAGTAAAACATTTCCAAAACACACGTAATCAGTGTTTTCGTGCACCGATTGAGAAATCAAAATTCAGGGTCCTATTTTATGGATATGTCGTCCACTACACCAAAACTGGACTCCCTGAACTAAAAACCACACTCAAAACACTTAACACTATTGCCCTATTGGAAAGATCAAATTCCTAGTTCTCAGGTAGAACAGACTCCTTTGATACCACTTTGTCATGACTCGTCCCCCAAGGCTCATGTTATGACTACACCAATCCTGCCGTCCATCTGCCATGGGTTGGAGACTACCATCGAAAATGCATCTTCTAAAAATGGGAAGAAATTTCCTCAAAAAATGTACACACACAAGCATGGTACACTATGAAAAATTAATACACAATGGAAGAGTAAGGTGAAACCATAACTAGTAACCACAACTAAGTGTAATACTAAGTACTGAAATTAAAGGGGAGAATACAAGCCCGACTAAAAAGAGAACTAAAACAGAAAAAAAATAACTCCTGAGATATTTCACCAAGGATCCTACCTGAAGGGTAGGTATAACTCCTCTCCACAGCTCTCCACATGAAATAGTCACCTCTGTGTACCACATGGTCCAGGATCCTATAGTATCAGTCGAGCTGCTCGTCATCTGCACAAGACACAACAAGGTGTGAGTGAATACCATGTTGGGGTGTGTACAACAATACCCAGTAGGGACCCCTGGACACCTGAAAGGCTCTTATAATTCCACTAAATAAAACAACAAAGTATGATCTCAAAAACAAATCACAAAGCGAAAGACTCCTCACAAACAAGGTATAACGTAAGTATAGAAGCACAAATGATTAATCGTAAAACTAGGTCTTCTTATTCTATAAAATTTTCTACTACTGATATACATAGGATCACTCAGGGCTGATCCATAGAGGATCTCTTGATGCTAATCCACACAGTATCGCTCGGTGATGATCCACATAGGATTGCTACGTGCTGATCCACACAGGATCGCTCGGTGCAGATCCACATAGGATCCCTAGGTGTTGATCCACATAGGATCACAAGGTGCTAATCTACACAGGATCGATATGGGATGATCCACAAAGGATCTCTAGGTGACGATCCACACAGGATCTCTAGGTACTGATCCACACAGGATTGTTATTCATTCTTCATGTCTCACCCAGCCAATAGATTCCCATACATAGTACGCTTAATTCTAGGAGGATCCACTCCTCAAGACATAATTCATACTTAAACCAACATGAATTCCCATTAAGAAGTAAGCCAATGATATTTAATTTCATAAGGGTTCCAACACAATAGACGGAGCGTCAATCGGATTCCTGGTCTGAGAGTTATAAGCATTTTAGTGCCGAGGCCCCGGTTAGATTCGGGTAAAATCCAACCCGGCTATACTCCAACATTCTCCAAAACTTAGGTGAAGTATCTTAAAAGAACCATATCATCAAAATGATTCTAACACAGTAGATGACTCATCAAATAGAGGTCTAGTTTGTAAGATATGACCTTTTATAAAAAACTGGGCCATAAAGGGTCTAGGTCCAGTCCGACCCGGACTGGGCCGACCCGACCAGGTTCGGGTCGACCTGACCTGGCCCGGCCTGAGCCAGCTAGGCCATGGTGGGCTCAGCCCCATGGGTAGCGGACCAGCCTGGCCCTTCGGCTAGGCACAACCAACACGAGGGGTCGCATGTCCCCTCCTTCTCGAATGACTCAAGATCTGTTCATCTCTTCATCTCGCGGAACCTCGGGGTGTTGTCTCACTATCTGTAGGACCCATATGGCATGGGTCCCCCTCCACCGTATCTTCAAAGCCAAGGCCTCCATATTTGGCTTGTAATAGTGCGCCTCTTGTCCACTAATGTGGTCGGCTGACAGCCAGCCACCCTGGCTGGTCCATCGCGATGTCTCCCCCTTCCGTGGATGGAAGCACCGGCCACCGCATTTACCCACCAGCCCTATTCACCGATGTCGTCGCACAAGTGTCGTGTTGGCGGGTCCTCTGTAGACCCCTGTGTGAGCTCCGGTGATTCTTTTTCCCTTCCGAAAGTGCCTATGGGCCTCCCAGGATACTACCAATGCTGTGTGGATCACGAATTCATCTTTCTACTCTATTTTTTCAGTTACCCATGAAGAATGAAACAAAGATCAAAGTGGAAGTGGGTCTGGGCCTTGTTCGTTTGTCCTGATCCCTCCACGTTTGCATCATAACAAGGGTGAGATTAATTCATCTTCAAACTCTTAGAATTAATCAAGTCAAAACCCATTACCTCATGAACCATTGGATGATGTCACAGTCGTGGAGTGAGAAGAGTCTGCATTCGTTGAAGTCGTTGTCATTTGTCGATCCTGAATTTTTTCCCCCAACGATGTCATTCAAGCCTCTATTCTACTTTGGTAGAAAATTCCATTGTACTTCGTCAGAGGTTCCTCACTTCCATGTCAAAAACCTGAGCCCAAGTTCCATTTAAATAGACAAGGTAACAAATCGTGTTGCATAACATTAATGTGGTTCATTTATGAACCACATTAAATGTTCCAACGTCAAGGTTACAACACCCATTAGTCATGCCCTTGAATGACCCATTTAACATTGTAGTCCTGCCATGTCATTCAACAGTTACTAAAAAGGGAAAAAATAACTTTTTGAGTTTATTATTATTTTTTGTAAAGCTTAAAAAAATATATTTTTTGTCTGACTTTTGTTTAACAAAGCAATGATTTCTTTAAGAGAATCATGGGGCTGTGAGTCCTGCAGTGCCCTCGGATTTCAATTCTGAGCACAATTTCAAAAGTTATAAAATGTCGCCCGCAAGTTTACTGAACATACCTTAAGAAAAGTTTAAAATTAAATTCCAGGATCAACGGGCCTTGGAATCACGTGCCATCAATTTTTTCAGTCGTAAAAATCCAAAATAATTTAAAAATATATATGGAATTTCTATATATTTTCAACTTTCAACGAAGAAAAACAAATATCCTATGTTCAACCCTAATAAAACCACCCAAATCATTCTGAATGAATTTTGATAACTTAGTGAGGCATACGATTGACACTCTATTAGTGCATCAAGGATGATGTCAAGATAGGGGACAAGATCATATCATAAAAAAGAGTACACTATGAATAAACCATGAATCCAATAGAAAAGTTTTTGAACCACTACTGGTCAACTTCATGAAAGCATCTCATCTTCACCTGTCGATACATCACCATTAACCGGTCACAATGTCATTACTACCAAATGAGTGTCATGATTATTCAATATTACCCATGAATTCTATAAAAGATCGATTTTGTATCCATAGGTTGTATACATAGCCAAACATTTCAACATTGTGTTGTCGACTAAGAACTGACAGGATTTGAATCATTCAAGCCTCAAGGTAATTCAATAAAGGATTGTCATTTAAAAAAGTCCCCTTCAATTATGTTCCTTATACTTTGAAGGACATATATTCACCAGAACTGACATAATTATCTACACCTTATGTCTATTCTAGTCATAAAAATAAGTATGAGAATCCAATCAGAATTTCTCTAGGCTTGATTCACCTTAGATGTGCATTTTTCGCTCCTCTAAGTCATGATCTCCTTGCACAACATCTGATCATTTGGCATGAAATCCAGAACCAACCTGACTAACATGTTAAAACACATGATCCTCTTAGAACATCATCCCATGAATTGGGATGAGTTTGGATTCCTTCAAAAACCAGGTCACTCTACAACAGATATGACCCAGGAACGTACTTAATAGCCCAAACCTTCATGATTTCACTAAACTCAACTGGTTCATTACATCATTATAAACTTGACGTAAACTTTATATATCAACACATACTTCCCTGAGATTATATAAGTAAAATGAAAAATCCTAGACACTACCCATAGGCTCTTCATCCCTATTCAATTGGGTATTTGATGGCCCTTGTAGAAACTGTTTCAAAATCACATTATCTCATTTGACCACAAAATAGATTGATGACCTCTTGAGTTTCCCATGGAGACAGAAAAAGGTCACAAGACCTACAAAGTGGTTGACCATGCCCTTGGAATGTCAAACCTAATAAAATTGAGCATTAACTTATGCTCACATCAATAACAAGAGATAACAAAACATAACCACCTATCTTAATGAGGTCATCATTTATAAGCTAAGAGTCCTTATATGGACAATGACACTTGAACAACCCTGAAAATCTGAAAGATCATGGCATTAATAAAATAATTTAAGCTCGAAGGGTGCTACCTATCATTGGTTGGCCCCTAACAGAAGCATAAGAATCAACCCGATCACTAAGTCACACCAAATATATTTCACTTGTCTTAAGAGCCTATTATTTAATGCATTTATAAAAGAGAAGGAGACCTAGGAAAATTTCACATGCTTCCATTGTATGGAAACTCAATGATTTAATTAAAACTACCCTTTCATGAGGGTTTAAAACAAAGGAAACCACATAAGGTTCCATTTTTTGTTCTTTAAATTGATTCACATTTAATCGTTAAACAATTAAAAGATTAAAAATAGATCATTAATTAAAATTATATATCAATATCACTTGATAATTGATAAGGAAACCTATGAAGGCCCAGTTAAGTCATCCTAGGTTCATCACAGTGAAACCCAATTATAGTTTCATAACTATTAATTTTTAAAACAACCATAGTTTTTTATCATATAAGAAACATGCCCCAATTTATCTAATTAGGCCCATTTGTAAATTCAACAAGTTAACCAATTCATTTTATATTAAAATTAAATATTTTTTATATTTAATACCATTCCAAAATATGACATGGCTAAATATAATGGTCTAGTTATATTGGTGGCCACCAACCAATACATAAGGTGCACATACAGTTTACATTTTGGCATTGGGATAATGATAATCAATCCCAATTCTCTTTAAAAAAATTAAAACTCATAAAACCTTTACAATTTAACAACAATCTTTAAATACATGTAAATATCTAGGATGGTTCGAGTACATAGATTACATTTTCCCAATCATAAGGCACCCAAACACCTTAAAAAATAAAACTGAATCTATTTTACTCAAAAACCATATATTTAACCCATGAAATTATTTAAATATCAAAACTAGAATTTCATTACATATAGTAAACATATAAATCATGATAATTATCATATAAGAATAATACATGAAAAAACATGCTAAAAGTAAAGGTAGCCTGAAATATAATTACCTAGGAATGGTAATAGACTAAAATTATAAACAAACACCAAATAATGTTATCTAAACTAATATTATAATAAATAAAAGGTATATAATAAACTCAAGGAAAACAATCAATTCAATAGAAATTATATAAATGCACCTACATGCCAAACACACTACTGAAAATTTGACATATCCCAACAGTTTGAAACCATTAAGATAGGGCCTGAAACCGTTGGGATAGGCTATCCCAATGGTTTCATGAACTATTGGTATGTTAGGTGTTGCAATAGGCTTATGCCAATGGTTTATTATAAACCATTGGTATAGGTTGTCTGAATGCATAGAATACCAACAGTTTAAGGGAAACTGTTGGTATATATATGTACCAATAGTTCAAGAACTGTTGGTACACATACAATCCAACATCTAACATGTTAAAATAATTTCAATGAAACCATTAGAATATATGCATACAAAAGGTTTTTGAACTGTTGGTATACATGAAACATTGATTTTTTTCCAACTGTTTAAATGAAACCATTGGGATATCTATTGCAGCATACAGAATACTAATGGTTTATAGAACCGTTGGTATATCCTATACACCCCCCACTGTAAACCTTCACCTCCCACAGCATAATCTAGACAAAACCTGCACCTCCCCACTACAATTCTAGTGACTTCCCCTCTAGAGTACTGCAATTCCAGTAAGCTTACAATGGCCTCCCCTCCTATAAAATTCCAGCAGCCTCTTTTCAAGCATACATCAGCCTCCCCTCAAGTATACAGAAGCCTCCCCTCTACAATTGCAGCTGCCTCCCCTCTGCAATTCCATCATCCTCCTCTCTGCAAATCCAATAGCCTCCCCTCTTATGCAATTCCATCAAGCAGCATATAGTGGCCTCCCCTCCTATGTATTCCCTTCTCATTTAGGTGTGATTGAATCCTCTTATGGAATAGTTTGGTGCACTAATTATTGGAGGGGAGTTCACCTCAAAGTTAGGAAGGTTGCTAATAAGGACTTCCAGTAATATGGAATGTTCTCAAGGTATTCAGGGTAAATGGATAATGATGAGGCCACCCAATACAGATATGAAACTAAATGTTGATGGAACATGAATGTATTGGGAAATGTGGGGAAGACTATTTAGAGACAACAATGGATTAGTGATTCTGTGTTTTTGTTCCTTATATAGTTCATGTAATTATCTTGGGGTAGAATCATGAACCATGGTTACTTATATAATTTTTTAAAGGATTTATAATATTCCACTGTTTAACATAAATTAGTATAGTTTTAGCAAGTTTCCTAAGATGGGGATGTTAAAATATGGTGTAGTTAATTGGGTGTTCATGCAATGTCGTCAAAGATAATATGACATGGTTATAAAGATTATTTGTCACTCAAGTTTAGGTGGTTGAGTAAAACTAAAATTTCATTAATTTTGGGAATTTGTGGGATCCTGGAAATGTGAACTATGAATACCTTCTCTGGTGTGAATTCTTGGTTACAAAGGATGTGGTCTTATTATTCTTGGTTTTTATGTTTATAGTTATGATATTTATTTAAATATGATGTATGCATTTTTCATTATTATTTATGGGTTTAGTTCTTAGCATGTTGTCATGGGGCCTGTTGACATGAATAATTCTTAGAATGTAGGGTTCGGTTGACATTTCTGCACTTTAATGTGATTGATGTAACTGAAGATGAGGGTTCAAAAATTTAAATTAATAAAAAACCATTATGGTGTTTTCTTATATAACTTATTGGAAGTATTATACACAATTTAACTACAATATAACTTCTAATTAATGGTATTATGGATCATATGGTGAGATTTTCCTTTTTGACAACTATGTATTCTCTCAATGCAAGGGATATAGTGGGTGAGTACAAGAACTGGTTATATTGGTAATTAATCCCTTTTTGTTGGTTCTAACATAGTGTAATAACTCATTGTGTCACCAATAACCTATATGATGTTTTCCCATATTACTTCTTGTTGGAATGATACTTAACCAAATCATTTATCTATTGTTTTACATGATACGAATCATCATATAATTATGTCATTATATGTTCCTAGATGTGACCTAATATTTGAGCGGGGTGGTCAAGTATACTGATTCTCAATAAGGATAGGTGAATCAAAGTGGGTGATCTACCCATGGAATTATACTAATTCTATGTTTGGAAATTTAGATGATCTACTGATGCCTTCTAGTAATTAAAAATCATGATCAAGAGATGTGATATCACATTGGTGGGTGGTAATGAGCATTTCTGGGTTAATTCTACTAGAGGATGACATGCTAGTGTTTTTATACAAGACTAGTTGTGGTAAGGTGGGAACTGTATTGTGATAGTCGATGGACCGTTGGGGCAACATTATCGATAGGGTATTCCTATGATGTGGACCACCATTTGTTATAATTGATCTATATGATCCATTTATTATGGTTGGGAGAACCATATGTTTGGTGATTAGTGGTTTATGATACAATTTTTTCTTTGGATAGATGGGAATATTTTCATGCTGTCTCGATATTAATTATGGTGATGAGTAGAGATTTTGATGTTTGGTGAATACAGGGCATTGGTGTTAGTAGTTACAGAGCCAAAGATCATTAGATATTACAAGATAAGATTCAATGAGTTATATATTATATAATGATCTAAGTAGGTCAAGATTTATGTATAGATTATCACTATATAATATAGGAAATCCTTGACCATCTCTCTATGGTTTATGCATGTTGTTCATATGAATCTAATATGTGGTCTCACCATGCATGGAATTTATACCTCCATTGGTTCCACCTCCAATACATTAAATTTCATCCCCTTCTGAAGGAATTCCCTCAAAGAATAAAAACAAGAAGAAATGTGTGAGGTATTCAGCTATGAAACCTCACCGAAAGTCATCAAGTAAGTAGTGTGTTTTTTGACTTCAATCATCAAATTTCTTCAGTATCTATTCCTAGCATACTTAACTATATCGGTTATCTTCATGTTACATAGAGTTAAAAACTAATATATCCATGAAAGACGCACCTTCTATCCCTTCATCATTTCACAGGGCTTGGATAGTGTCCAAGGAGAGTATAAAATGACAGAGGTCCAAGAAGGGTTGAACTTGATTTCTGATGTGGGTGCAATATTCCTCATACCTTTTGATTTGACATGATTGTGAACACTCTTAAAATCTCTTGATATGGGTAACTATTCTCCAAAAAACCTAGCTAGGATGGAGAAATCATTGGGAGATAGTAAGAATTTATCCTAGAATTTAATATACCATTGGATTTGTATCATATTGTTTAACCTCTGTTTATTCTTCCACCCCTTTTGGGTGGTGGTTTCCCTAGAATTCTCCTTGAACATATTGTTTCAATGGAAGGGGCATCATCTTTTCATCATTGAGGTGTGGTAGGAACACATTTCTATCTTCCCTTGGGTCAACGTTGAGGTGAAAGAACTAGATACTAAATTAACTAAAAAAGGAAAATCCTCAATGGTTAACAAAATTTCTATTCATATGAAAAAATTATTTATGTACATTGACTAACAGGCCTTATGTGATTAATTATAGAAATGTCACCTCAAGGATCAGGGATCCCAGATCCTTTGGACTCTGTATCTCTTCCCATAGAATCCATCTATACATCATGCTCACCATGGGATGTGAGCATGAGTCCCTGACTCACCACCTATTTCCCGAATACATATATGTTCCTTGACTAGGCCTGAGCTAAGGATCGGATTACACTACATTTCAATAAAAAAATTTAAGTGAAATGTGTGGGGAGATATATAAAGAATGATCTTAGAGGGTCCCTTTAAAGATCTCAGGAACCATTTGGCTCACTTCTGGGACAAGTTCAGAACTATCAAATCCAGTTGGATTGGATATCATGTACTGCATGATAGAGTGATGAAGGTGTTAACCTTTATGGAGGAGATTATGGAACATGTAGGCATGTGAGGAGGAGGTGGAATATTGATTTACATATTTATTCATATTTAGATCACTCTTGTAATTGGATTTTGGGAACATGTTTATACTTCATCCCCTTTTCATTTATATAATAATATTAGAATATGGATAGCAGTATCGCAATAGTTTAATTTCAAGGATTGACAAAATGAAAAAAATGGTTTATGAACCATGTAAAAAAACTTAATACATGGTAATTATGACACATGTAATCAATTTGGCTTCATTCGTGACCCTATTTAGGCATATTACCAATATGTATCTTCAATCAATTCATTTTACCCTTAATCCTTAGATTATAGAGAATGGGAATGTAACACCCCAACCCCAGTTACCCAGAGTCGGTGCATTATTACATAACATAGGCATGATCACAAATGATCATGTCTCGAAAGACAGATTAGTTTAGTAGCCTTGGAACACTAAATACATTCATAAGTCTCACATTACATCATAAAGTAAATAAAACTACAACAACATCTTGTATTAATATCCCATCATACTATCCCTCCAGGTCATTCATAAAATACTTCTTTACATCCTGGGACAAATAAAACATTGAAAGGGGTGAGCTCAGATGCTCAGTAAGGAGAAAAATATAGCTGAAACTTTCATAAATAAAAATAAACATTTATGTCAATGTATAACTAAAACAAAGGCCTTTTAAACTTGAAATTCAGCATAATATGGAAAATATAAAATGAAGTAATTCCATTTAATTATTCACATGGATATTCTACTAATCGAATATTCACATGCAATATCAATAACCACTTTCATAATAATGGAATGCATAATGCCATACTATCATAACCACGTAGTCAAGGCCTCATGCCAAGACTACAAATAAGGTTTTTTCAAGGCCTTGTTCCAAGACACTAGTTTGTATCATGAGACCTACTGATGCATCGAGGAGCTATAGCGGGCTCCACCCATCACATACTCAGTCCAATGCATTCCTTATATAAAAACGTTTAAACAGATCATAAACCATAACATAATTGTATCACATAAAACATGCATAAAGGAAACATAACATTTCCACATTTCAATCACAAGATACAAACACAAAACATTGATATAATAAAACCATTTTCAATACCAAAATAAAATAAAAGTAAAACCTGGTATTTTTTTCATTTAAAAAAAGTTTTGGCTTATAGAGGAAGCTGAAACTCAAATAATGGTCATGGTGGTGGAGAAGTTGTTGTCGCCGCATACGTATGACAAAAAAATATTCCTTTTTGTCATTTAGTAAAATGATTCTTATGAAAAATATTCCTTTTGAATAAATGTAAAATTAAAAGGAATTTATACACATTATAAAAGAAAGTTGTGTATAAAACAAAATATACCTCAATGAAAGGAGATTAAGACGAAGTCCCTTACCTCGTGTCTGACTTGACTCGATCATTCTTTAATCTCCTGAATAATAAACAATAGTTAATTTATATTTTCATAAGAATCTATTTCAAGTTCATTATTCATTTTCTATCACTTATTATCATGTTATGAACATTATTTAATCATTTAATTTAATAATAGTCATTTTTTCGATCCTTGGAACTTGAGTCAAAAATAAAATTCTTATAATTACATGTTGTTCATGTGGTAAAATATGCATTATCTCCAAAATTATATTCATGATGTAGATATCATATATATCATATATATCCAGTATATACATGCATTTATAATATTACATAACATTTAGAGGTAAGAAATGAAATGCACCGTTCATGGAGACGATAATCCGAACGTACGCATGAACGCTACTTTCATTTCTTTGTCATATTAATGGAATTAAAACTAAATGAGAGATATATATATTATAATTCCATAATGATATTAATAATTTAGATCTAATATATATCATATATATCCATTATATAAATGTACTTATAATAGTACATAACATTTGGAGATAAGAAATGAAATGCACCGTTTATGGAGACGGTAAGCTGTAAGTACGCATGAATGCTACTTTCATTTCTATTTCATACATTAATGGAATGAAAACATAACTATGAATATTTATATTATAATTACAGTATAATATCTTATATAACATCATTATCTCCATCCTTTATACGTCTCACATATGGAATTAACGATTCAAATCACTTTGAGGGGGCGGTAGTCCGCACTTCCTAAAATGAAATTATCACGTTTACCCATAATGGAAACCACAAAGGTATGCCATAAATGAAAAATACAGAAGCATAAGTAAAACATAAAAATAATATATATATATATATATATATATATATATATCATATATAAATACAGTGATATCTTAATTCCCACCATGAGAGGTGTTAAAAGAAGATTGAACAATTATCATTTCGTGAGGCACTAATTCGCCACCCACAGAAATAATATGTTCTTTAACCATTAGATGGAGGTGTGTGTGAGTGTAGCTCGAATCCTCCTCATAAACAAATACTAGTATATTTAATATATTGGTGTTGTTACAAAATAAATGAATAAAAAGAGTTTATGGGGGTGGATAAGCAAAAATAAAATAAAAGAACATAAGAGAAGACATTACCTTTAAATCAGGTAACTCCCCTTGGTTTGAACCCAAAGGGTTTCTTGAAGTGATTTATATAACGACCCATACTTTACATACATTGTTATTACTTAAAAATTGAATTACACTTATTAAGACATATAACAAAACCAGGAAAGGACTGTATAGGTATAGTGTCTTTAGAAACTGGGAAACATAAACAACTTGTTCATAAAGCGTCTACACTGTCTCCCATTTATTTCATCATATCTATAGTCCCTTTTGGCATATCTTACTTAATAAAATTCTTCCAAACCTGGGGAAAGAAAACATACAAAAGGGTGAGCTCAAATGCTCAGTAAGGGTAAACAAAAGAAATATCAATCACATCATATTCATAAGAACATAACTTTTGGAAATCTTAACCTGAAAAAGAGACCATAATTTCATAACATGGGATAAATCATAGTAGTGAAATGTAATCACAATAATCATAACTTAAAACATGAATCTTTGTGGCATACACACATAATCATAGAGAATTATTTCTTATTAGTCAAGACTCATGGCCAAGACTCTCTTAGTGGACAAAGTCCATTTCTGAACCGAGTTCACTCCTCGTTTCAGTCCTGTTTCACTAAATCGGTTTAACCTGCCGTTCCAGCCATGTCTATCTCATGAGATAAAAAATCTTTACCCAATTTATTGGAGGGAGATATAGGTCCCACCCATCTCATAATGATACCATTCATATGTGTGCCACAAAATCATCAATCATACATCATTGCATAACCCGTGTAATAAATATTGAATTATTAAACAATATGACATCATAAAACAATTCATATAAGATAAAGGAATTCATAAAAATAATTCCATCACAAAATAATCAAATAAATCTAATAATAGGGATAGAAATAGACCCCTATATTATCTTATATGGAAAATAATATTTATAAAATACTTGAACTCCATTCTTGAGGAAAATATCCTTTCTACTTCAAAAACATTTTCATTTCTTAACATGTCATACAATTTTAAACTAAAATAAGTTGATTAAAAATAAACTTGAAAAATTTTAAAGTAATATTCTTGTAAATAATGTTTTAAAAATCCATTCATGCCATATAAGTTAAAATAACATTCTTCTCGTACTTTTGTCGGAAAAGTCAAAAAGTACCTCGTACGAAAAACGACAAAAGATTCCTTCCATATCTTTTACTATAAACTCACCAAAGCGTAAAATTGGATTTAAACAATTGTAGGTGGATGGAAATAATATTACATATTTTGGAAACATGTATTTGGATGATAAAATACACCCCAATAAATACCAAAGTATAAACAATCTCGGATAAAAATGAGATTGTGATATTTCCCTTACCTTAGTTCTGATTTGCTTCGTAAGTGTCCGAACCTCCTGTATAATTATTTAAATAATTTTATTGACTTATTCCAGAATCATACTTATTTTTATTATATCATATATGGTCATATTATTAGCTTCTTATTAGTAATATTTCATTACTACTTGTTATTCGAGTGTTTATTACTTTTTGTTCTTATGCGTGTTTTGTCGAATAAATTCTTAATTTTCTTTTTAGGTTATGGATACCTTATTTCCAGAATGGTATTAGTGTAATATATATCATATTAATTAATTCAATTCATTTATATAATCATTATGAAATGAATATCATGTAGAACGAGTCGCATCACATCGTGGAGATGGTATTCTGTACGTACGCACGAGCGATGATATCGTTCCCATGATCGTGGAATTGTATTGGAGTATATATATACTATTCCAGAATCAATATCAATTTACAATAATCATATATAGTTATTATTTACACCATTATACCCATCCAAGTAAGGTGGTGGTGGAAAATAGATTACACCACGGCGTGGAGACGGTATTCCGTACGTACGCACGTGCGGTGATTTCATTTTTCGTAGGATGGATATATGGAGAAATAGGGTTTTTTAATACTTATAATAAAATATCAGTATATGAGTGATACTTATTTTATTACTTCATAATGAAACAACTAAATAAGAAGAAGTGGAAGAAGAAATAAAGATGAAAGAATTGGTAACGGACATTACCTCTTCTTTGAAGCGCTTCTTTGAGGCCTCCTTTTAGGGCACTAAAATTGGTCTTTGAAGAATACCAGGACCTCTAGGATGTTTCTAGGGAAGTGGAGAGGAGATATTGGCAGGGTTAGGCCGAGCATTAAGGGTCAAAGTGGTGTGAGGAAGAGAGGGAGGAGGTGCCCTTTTATAAGGGAGGAGAGGGGAACCTTTAGAATAACTAAAAATATTATTTTATTATAAAGTAAAATTCGGTTTTTAATAGCTCCAAATTGATATATTTCGAAGATAAGGTGGGTATGGGTCGAAACTCTATCATCCAATAGAATTTAG
Organism: Viscum album; assembly: GCA_963277665.1. NCBI lineage: Eukaryota > Viridiplantae > Streptophyta > Magnoliopsida > Santalales > Viscaceae > Viscum > Viscum album. Next base: position 2,107,755,859 of record OY728119.1, on the reverse strand, counting down.
ACAAGTTTAGGTATCAATTATAACCTTATCATTTAGGATTAACTTTAAGTTAGATAATTTAACTTTTACCGTGTCTTCTTGTTTTCTTACACTATAAGGTTAATAAACTTACTATATCAAGCCAAACGAACCCCAAGTTGTTTATTATTAATATATATAACCTTATCTAAGTCATTTGACCGATCCTTAGATTTTTATGAATAAAATAACAATTAATAATATAATATATGTTTTAAATACTATTTTATGTCAATTTTGACACTATTTAGTAATTGATTTTTGTGAAAATCATAACAGAATGATTAGTTCGAAAAACGTTAATTAAATAAATATTAACATGTCATATTAAGATATAAAATTATTTTAATTCATAAAAAGTCTCAAATTACATTTATTTGGGTATTTATAACATCAATTATGTTAATATTTCATTAATAAGATAATTACTGCATCATCATTGTATCATAAATAAATTAAATTATTTTAAGTATAAAAAATACAAATAAAATACCATTATGTTGGAAATCTTTTTATATTTCTAATGAATATTTATAGTCGAATTTATCTATTGTATAACCCCATATTAAAAATGATTTACTTATTAAACTTTGATTTTAACTATTTTAACCCTTCTTTAAATAAATTAATAATAAATGTCCTAATCTAATCCAAGTGGGCCTAAATGGTCATATTGTATTCCTAAGGTTGTTTTTGGTCGAATTACACTTATCCAATAGAATTAGGACATGTGTTAGGGTAATATAAATAACACTTTTACCCTTAATTACCCTATTTACTTTTAATCATGGTAAAAAAAAGTAAAAAGTTGCTATTCACCAAAAATTATTTTCATCTCATTGAACCACATTTTAGTCCTTGATATTAAAAGTGTCTCCCGGATTTTCGAAATTCTACTCACAGAAGCGGTAAAATTAAGTTTTATGAAAAATTCAGTTTTTTTTACTACAACTTAGTGGTTTCACTATTCATCAAAAATTGAAAGTTTTCAGAAAAATACCAAAATTTCACCCTAACCTAATTTCGATATTCCGAATCAAAAAAAGAATTCCATTTTGAGAAATTAAATTTATAAAATTTCAAAAAGTGGTTACTACTATTCATAACGGCTAGTTTTAATAGTATTTTAATAGCATATCATTATTTAGTGAAACTCGGTATTGCGTACGACGCAAGCTATCGAGGAAGGCTGTGATTGCGTGTAAAGCAAGCCAATCTAGTGTTGTGTGTAGTGAAAGATTCCTTTTATGATTTAAAATCAAAATATTTCTCATAAAAGTCTCAGGTGTTACATTCTACCCCCCTTAAAATGAATTTCTCCCTCGAAATTTGTCACTTTGAAACAAACAGATGACGATACCTCTCCCTCATCATATCCTCAAGATCCCATATAGCTTATTATAATTAGTGGTTCCTCCATAAAACTTTCACCAAGAGAGTGATCTTGTTTCATAGAACTTTTTCACTACGATCCAGAATCTCTATCGGCTGATCTTCATAAGAAATATCTTGCTCCAGCGGTTCAAATTCTGAGATGAGTACATGTGAAGGATCAGGTATGTACTTTCTCAGGAGAGATACATGGAACACATCGTGAACTTGAGAGAGATTCGGTAGAAGCAACAATCGGTAAGCTACCTTTCCAACACGATCTAGTATTTCGAAAGGACCAATATATCTAGGGCTCAACTTCCCCTTCTTTCCAAATCTCATGACCCTCTTCCAGGGAGATATTCATAAGAACACTTTATCACCCACTTCAAACTCTATGTCTTTTCTTTGGTTGTCGGCATAACTTTCCTGTCGACTCTGAGCTGCTGTTATGTGTTTTTGAATAGATCAGACCTTTTCTGCCATCTCATCAACAAGATCTGGTCCTAATAACTTTCTTTCCCCAACTTCATCCCAGCAAGTTGGAGTCCTGCATTTGTTTCCATAGAGAGCTTCATAAGGAGCCATCTGAATACTGGAGTGAAAGCTATTATTATAAGAAAATTACACCAAAGGTAGGTGTTGATCCCAACCACCTTTGAAATCCATTGATCAAGCTCTCAACATATCTTCTAGAGTTTGAATTGTTCTCTCAGATTGACCGTCTGTCTGAGGAGGATAAGCATTGCTGAAACTCAACTCTGTATCCAGAGTATGCTGAAGACTTTGCCAGAACTTCGAGGTAAATCTCGGATCCTGATCAGATATAATAAAAAGTGGTACTCAATGCAATCTTACCACTTCCTTTAAATATATCCTAGAAAGCTGATCCAGAGAGAAATCCTCTCTAATAGCAATGAAGTGTGCAGACTTTGTAAGACGATCAACTATGACCCAGATAGCATTATTGCCTTTGGATGTTTTAGGAAGTCTTGTGACAAAGTCCATAGTGATGTTTTCCCATTTCCATTTGGGTATGGGTAATGGTTGTAACATCCCCTTAGACTTCTGTCTCTCAGATTTAACTTGCTGACAAACCAAGCATCGAGAGACAAATTCAGCAACATCTCTTTTCATTCCATCCCACTAGAAGTACTCTTTCAGGTCCCTATACATCTTCGTGCTTCCAGGGTGAATAGATAATGAAGAACTATGAGCCTCATCTAGAATCTCCTTCTTTAATTCGGGGATGGGAGGAACACAAACTGGATTCCTGAACATTATTATCCCATCACAATCAAGGTTGAATTCAGGAATATTTCCCACCTTCTTTAGTAACTCTACATATTCTTTCTGCGCTTCTTTAATCTTCACATGTATAGATGGTTGAACATTCATTTGAGAAAGATAGGATTTTCCCCCTTCCATTATAATTCCATGATCCATCCTTTGTAAATCCATAAATATTGGATCTTTTGTGATCCTCATCATGGATAAACTGGCATGGTCTTGTCGACTTAATGCATCTGCCACCTTGTTTGCTTTCCTAGGGTGGTAATGAATTGAGCAGTCATAATCCTTAATCAGCTCTAACCATCTTATTTGGCGCATATTCATCTCCTTTTTTGTGAAAATATACTTTAAACTTTTATGATCAGTATAAATGTCACACCTTTCTCCATAAAGATAATGCCTCCAAATCTTTAATGCAAAGATTATCGCAGCTAACACCAAATCATGTGTTGGGTAATTTTGATCATGGATTTTCAACTGTCATGAGTCATAAGCTATCACCATATCATTTTTCATAAGAACACACCCCAATACCTTCTTGGATGCATCACTGAAGATCAAAAATCTTTCTCTACTACAAGGCAGTGTGAGCATAGGTGCACTAGAAAACCTTATTTTCAACTCCTTGAAATTCTCTTCACATTCCTCTGTCCAAACAAACTTAACTCCTTTCCGAGTCAACCTGGTGAGTGGATTAGATAATCGTGAAAAATCATTCACAAAACGTTGATAATATCCAGCCAAACCAAGAAAACTTCAAATCTCAGTTACTGTTGTTGGTCTCGGCCATATTTCGATAACCTCTATTTTTTCTGGATCCACAGGTACCCCCTCTTTTGAGATTATGTGACCCAAAAATGAAACTCTTTGAAGCCAAAATTCACACTTGGTAAATTTGGAATAAAGCTTCTCCTTTCTCAGGGTCTTCAATATAATTCTCAAGTGATCTTCATGTTCTTCCTTTCCCTTTGAATAGACAAGAATATCATCTATAAAGACTACTACAAACTGATCAAGATAGTCTCTAAAGACTCTATTCATCAGATCCATGAAGATAGCAAGGGCATTAGTAAGACCAAATGGCATCACTATAAATTTATAGTCTCCATACCTTGTACGGAAAGTTGTCTTTGGTATATCCTCCCTTTTGACCCTTAATTGATGATACCCTGAACGAAGATCAATCTTGGAAAAGTATTGAGCTCCACGTTGTTTGTCAAATAAGTCATCAATGTGTGGGATAGGATATTTGTTCTTGATAGTGATCTTGTTAAGTTCTCGATAATCAATGCAGCATCTCATTGATCCATCTTTCTTCTTAACAAACAGAACAGGTGCTCCCCAAGGTGACGCACTAGGGCGTATGAATCCCTTATCAATATTCTCTTGGAGTTTCTTCTTCAATTCCTGCAACTCAATTGGGTCCCTTCTATAAGGTGACTTTCAAATAGGTAAATCACCCGATACGAGTTCTATTGAAAACTCAACTTCACGATTTGGTGGAAGACCCAGCAATTCCACCAGAAAGACATCATCAAACTCCAGTACAATGGGCATATTCTTAGTCGTGAGTTTCTCTCCAACCATTTGAGATAAATAACCTTCATTTAGTGGAATCAAGACCCATAAGATGGAAGAAATTTCCAGTGGAAGGTTATGTTCATCCTTGCATCGATAGACAATCATAGATTGATCTGGAATATGAAATGTGACTTCCCTTATTTGGCAATTGATATGAGATCCATATACAGAAAGACAATACATGACAAGAATCACATCAAATTCCACTATAGGAAGGATCACAAGATTTGCAGGAAGCACTTTCCCACAAACTTCAATCCAGGAAGAATTATAAACTTTTGATGCGACTGTTGTGTCATTAGGTGTTGTCACAGCTAACTCAACATCTAATTGTTGAGGTAATACGGTGATATCCTTAGAAAATTCTTCAGAAATAAAAGAGTGGGTGGATCCAGAATCAAATAAAACATTTGCTACTTTAGAGTGGATGGTAAGTGTACCTTTCACCACATCGTTATCGTACTCCACATCGCTAATAGAAATTGCATGTGACATTCCTTTGTCTTTAGCCTTAATAGTTTGTTGAAGTTGACCATCATCATCAACCCTTGGATTTGGGCATTGATTGGCATAATTCCCCATCTCCTTGAACTTGAAACATTGAAGTGTAGTAGTTTCATTCTGTGTATCCCTTCCTTTGTTTGCATCATTAGACGTCTTCTTCCCATCATTGTGGCATTCAAATGCCCGATGACCTTCCTTTCCACATTTGAAACATTTACTTGCCCCTTTAAGACAACTCCCTCCATGTTTCTTTCCACACATTGAGCATATGGGAAAGCTCATCTTCTTTTCAGTGTGCTCTTTAGATTTTCCTTTGAATTCCATTTTCCTCTTCTTATCAAACCCATATGACTGATGGGTTACTCCAATATCCATCTCGACTTTGAGATCACATCAAATGATTTCCTCATAGCTATTGAAGTCCCTTATGGATAACGCCCTTCAAAGACTTGGTTTTAAGCCCCTAAAGAATCGATTGATCTTACTCTCAGGTTGGATAATAATACCAGAAGCGTACCTTCCAAGTCTTGTAAAATATGCTTCATAGGTACCAACAGATTCATCATCCTTTTTCTTTAGTTCAAGAAACTCTTTCTGCATCTTTGTTCGGAGAATACGAGGGAAGTACTTATCGAAAAATAAGTTCTTGGACTCATCCCATTCCATGGACTCAATTTCATCTCTTTGCCTCGTATTCTTGATAAGATTCCACCATTGATCAGCATCACCTTCCAAACGATACACTGCTAAGATGACTTTATCATGCTCAGAACATTGAATAACTGAAAATATCTTTTCAGTAGTACTAATCCATTGTTCAGCAATTAATGGATCAGTAGACCCGCAGAATGAAGGTGGACACTTCCTCATGAAGGATTCGACAGAATTTTGCTCATTCCTTTGCTCGTTTGGAAGTACTTCATGATTCATAGCTTGCAAAAGTTGTGTGAGCATGCTTACAAGATTTTTCATTCCAACTCCCATAACGTTTGCTTGCTCATGGGGACAATCATTGCATTGCCCGTTGCATTCCGCATTAACACGGTTCCTTCGGGTTCCATCCATTGACTAAAACCAAGAAGAATAGCGTGAGAAACACTAATTATAATAGGAAAACCACATAATCAAGAATAAAATTTCACAATTAAGGTATTATCCTAGGTTATTCATGGCAATTTCTAAAACACTAAGATTGTGTTCTATGCTTAGACTTATCCTTAGGGTTCTTACAAAGGCTTTCACATCCTAGTTTCCAAAAGTTGACTATACCTTTCCTCTGATACCAACTATAATGACCCATACTTTACATACATTATTATTACATCAAAATTGAAGCACACTTATTACAACATATAACAAAACCAGGAAAGGACCGTATAGGTATAGTGTCTTTAGAAACTGGGAAACATAAACAACTGGTTCATAAAGCGTCTACAGTGTCTCCCATTTATTTCACCATATCTATAGTCTCTTTTGGCATATCTTACTTAATAACATTCTTCCTGACCTAGGGAAAGAAAACATACAAAAGGGTGAGCTCAAATGATCTGTAATGGTAAACAAACGAAATATCAATCACATCATATTCATAAGAACATAAATTTTGGAAATCTTAACCTGTAAAAGAGATCATAATTTCATATCATGGGATAAATCATAGTAGTGAAATGTAATCACAATAATGATAACATAAAACATGAAGCTTTGTGGAATACACACATAATCATAGAGAATCATTTCTTATTAGTCAAGACTCATGGACAAGACTATCTTAGTGGACAAAGTCCATTTCTGAACCGAGTTCACTCCTCATTTTAGTCCTGTTTCACTGAACCAGTTTAACCTGCCGTTCCAGCCATGCCTATCTAATGAGATATAAAATATTTACCCAATACATTGGAGGGAGATATAAGTCCCATCCATCTCATAATTATATCATTCATATGTGTGCCACAAAATCATAAATCATACATCATTGCATAACCCATGTAATAAAAATGGGATTCTTAAACAACATGACATCATAAAACAATTCATATAAGATAAAGGAATTCATAAAAATAATTCCATAAAAACATAATAAAATCAATGTAATAATAGGGATAGAAACAGAACCCTATATTAAATTAGATGGAGAATAATTTTGAGGAAACACTTGAACTCCATTCTTGATGAAAATATCTTTTCTACTTCAAAAACATTTTCCTTTACTAACATGTCATACAAATTTAAACTAAAAAAAGTTGATTAGAAATAAACTTGAAAACTTGTAAAGGAATCTTCTTGGAAATAATGTTCTAAAAATCCATTCATGTCGTATAAGTTAAAATAATATTCTTCTCGTACTTTTTTTCAGAAAAGTCAAAAAGTACCTCGTATGAAAAACGAAAAAAGATTCCTTTCATATCTTTTACTCTAAACTCACGAAAGAGTAAGAATGGATTTAAACAATTGTAGGTGGATGTAAATAATATTACATATTTAGGAAACATGGATTTGGATGAGAAAATACACCCCAATAAATACCAAAGTATAAACAATCTCGGATAAAAATGAGATTGTGATATTACCCTTACCTTAGGTCTAATTTGCTTCGGAAGTGTCTGAACCTCCTGTATAATGATTTAAATAATGTTATTGACTTATTCCAGAATCATACTTATTTTTATGATATCATATATGGTCATATTCTTAGCTTCTTATTAGTAATATTTCATTACTACTTGTTTTTCGGGTGTTTATTACTTTTTGTTCTTATGCGTGTTTTGTCGAATAAATTCTTATTTTTATTTTTAGGTTATAGATACCTTATTTATAGAATGGTATTAGAGTAATATATGTCATATTAATTCATCCAATTAATTTATATAATTATTATTCAATGAAGATCATGTAGAACGAGTCGCATCACATCGTGGAGACGGTATTCTGTACGTACGCACGAGCGATGATATCATTCCCATAATCGTGGAATTGTATTGGAGTGTATATATACTATTTCAGAATCAATATAACTTTACAATAATAATATATAGTTATTATTTACACCATTATACCCATCCAAGTAAGGTGGTGGTGGGAAATAGATTACACCATGGCGTGGAGACGGTATTCCGTACGTACGCACGCGCGGTGATTTCATTTTCCGTAGGATGGATAGATGGAGAAATCGGGTTGTTTAATACTTATAATAACATACCAGTATATTATTGATACTGATGTTATTACTTCATAACGAAACAACTAAAGAAGAAGTAGTGGAAGAAGAAATAAAGATGAAAGAATCGGTAACGGACATTACCTCTTCTTTGAAGCGCTTCTTTGAGACCTCCTTTTAGGGCACTAAAATTGGTCTTTGAAGAATACCAGGACCTCTAAGATGTTTCTAGGGAAGTGGATAGGAGATATTGGCAGGTTTTGGCCGAGCATGAAGGCTCAATGTGGTGTGAGGAAGAGAGGGAGGAGGTTCCCTTTTATAAGGGAGGAGGGGGCACCTTTGGAATAACTAAAAATATTATTTTATTATAAAGTCAAATTCGGTTTTTAATAGCTCCAAATTGATATATTTAGAAGATAAGGTGGTTATGGGTAGAAATCCTCTCATCCAATTTAATTTAGACAAGTTTAGGTATCAATTTTAACCATATCATTTAGATTTAACATTACGTTAGATAATTTAACTTTTACCGTGTCTTCTTGTTTGCTTACACTATAAGGTTAATAAAATTACTATATCAAGCCAAACAAACCCCAAGTTGTTTATTATTAACATATATAACATTATCTAAGTCATTTTTTCAAACCTTAGATTTTTATGAATAAAATAACAATTAATAATATAATATTTGTTTTAAAAACTATTTTATGTCAATTTTGACACTATTTAGTAATTGATTTTTGTGAAAATAATAACAGAATGATTAGTTCGAAAAAAGTTAATTAAATAAATATTAACATGTCATATTAACATATAAAATTATTTTAATTCATAAAAAGTCTCAAATTACATTTATTTGGGTATTTATAACATCAATTATGTCAATATTTCATTAATAAGATAATCACTGCATCCTCATTGTATCATAAATAAATTAAATTATTACAAGTCTAAAAATTACAAATAAAATAAAATTATGTTGTAAATCTTTTTATCTTTCTAATTAATATTTATAGTCGAATTTAACTTATGTATAACCCCATATTAAAAATGATTTACTTATTAAACTTTGATTTTAACTATTTTAACCATTCTTTAAATAAATTAAAAATAAATGTCCTAATCTAATCCAAGTGGGCCTAAATGGTCATATTTTATTCCTACGGTTTTTTTGGTCGAATTACACTTATCCAATAGAATTAGGACATGTTTTAGGGTAATATAAATAACACTTTTACCGTTAATTACACTATTAACTTTTAACCGTGGTAAAAAAAGTAAAAAAGTTACTATTCATCAAAAATTATTTTCATCTCATTGAACCACATTTTAGTCCTTGATATTAACCGTGTCTCTCAGATTTTAGAAATTTTACTCACAGGAGTGGTAAAATTATGTTTTATGAAAAATTTAGTTTTTTTAACTACCACTTAGTGGTTTCACTATTCATCAAAAATTGAAAGTTTTCAGAAAAATACCAAAATTTCACCCTAAGCTAATTTCGATATTCCGAATCCAAAAATGAAGTCCATTTTGAAAAATAAAATGTATAAAATTTCAAAAATTGGTTATCACTATTCATAACGGCTAGTTTTAATAATTTTTTAATAGCATATCATTGTTTAGTGAAACTCGGTATTGCGTACGACGCAAGCTATCAAGGAAGGCCACGATTGCGTGTAAAGCAAGCCAATCTAGTGTTGTGTGTAGTGAAAGATTCTTTTGATGATTTAAAAACAAAATATTTCTCATAAAAGTCTCGGGTGTTACACTTTCTGCCTAAGGTAAGGCTTCTAGGATGAAGATATGGATGTGGAAGGATAAAATGAGCAGAGTTTGGTCGAGCCAATGGCTTGAGAGGTGTGAATAAGGTGGTAGAGGTGGGTGCCTTTTATAAGAGGAGAGGAGGGGCACTCTTGGAAATTCATTAAATGTTACTTTATTATGAAATGATTTTCTGATTTTAAAGGTCCCCCAAAGATATATTTAGAGGATATGGTGATAAGGGTTCTAAATCCACCCATCCAATAGGTTTTAGACAAGTTTAAGTCTTAGATTTTTCATTATCTTTTCATTTTATTTAAATCGTTCATTAATGAGGTAATCGCTGCATCATCATGGTGTCATAAATAAATTTATTTATTTATTTTCTAAAAATTATAAAAAAATTACCATGATGTAGGAAATATTTTTATCTTTCCAATTAATATTTATAGTTGATAAGTTAACTTATATAACCCCATGTAATAATTGTTTTAGTAAAATAACACATGTTTGTGACACTTTTATTTTTACTTTAAATAAAAAGTTATTAATGTCAATTTCTTACCCAAGTGGCTCCATGGGGTCCCCAAGTTGACCCATGGATTTTCTTGGTCTTCCATGACTTACCCAGTAATGGTAGGACATGTGTAAAGGTAATTTCATATTATTATAACATTATATTTACCTTAAATTACACTAATTACCTTTAATCGCGATTAATAAAACTTAAATGTTACTATTCACCAAAAATTATTTTCATCCCATTGAAACACATTTTACTTACTAATGACAACCATGTATATCGCTTTTTTGAAATTCAATTCACATAAGTGGTAAAGTTTAATTTAAATGAAAAATCAGTTTTTTAACTACCACTTAGTCGTTTCACTATTCATCAAAAATTGATGTTTTTCAGAACAATACCAAAAATTCACCCTAAGCTATAATTGATATTTAGAATTCAAAATTGATGTCTATTTTAAAAAATTAAAAACATATATGTTTCATTAATTAAATTTATAATTAATTCTCATTGTCAAAACAAATAGCGTGTTTTTACAAATCAATATCAATCAAAAGATTAACAATTGTTTATGTCCAATTTCAAAGTGAAATTAATTCTAATGACCACCATTGGATAAAATGGTAAAATATATTCTAATTATACTTTAAACACACTCAATAATATAATTTGTCCCTATAAATTATTTTGATTAAAAAAGTTGTTTTTAAGTATTTTTTTACTATTCATCGAAAATTGGAAGTTCTCAGAAAAATACCAAAAAATCAACTTAGGATAATTTCGATATCCCGAATCCAAAAATGAAGTCCATTTTGAAATATAAAATTTATATAATTTCAAAAGTGTGGTATTACTATTCACAACGGCTACTTTGATTGGTCGCGGTGTGTTAGAATCTCGAACTTGTGTACAATTCAAGATATTACATTATTGAAAGAGAAGTGTACTGTGGAAGATTGGGGTGTTACATTCTCCCCTCCTTAAATAAATTGATTCCTCACAATTTAAAATTGTTCTTCGAAAATAAAAGGTGGAAATAGAAAATACCTTTGTGGAAAACCCATATCAGAAATAGGGTTAATAAAATTTAGTCTTAATAAGAGGGAAAGATAAATGAGAATGTCACCACCAAATTTGGGTTTTGAATAGGAGAACGTTCGTGGAAATTATAGACACATATTTATAGGAAAAAGTAAATATTTATTTGGAGTGATTGAGGTCATCAATCACAAACAAGTGTAAAATTGAGGGCCTCAAAGCCATAAATCTATGATGAAAATATCATTAGTTCAACAAAACATTAGGTATTAGGATAACACATTTTTGTTTTCATATCCCTTCCCTAAAGTTAAAGAATTAATTTCTTCATTGAATAAGATATATAAATATATACATATACTTGACAAGTATAATTTCATCCTTCAACTAATTTATACCTCAAACTCATCTTTCACTCAAAAATACAATAGAACTCAAAAATATTATATTTATCCTAATCGTATAAGGTTCCAAATATTAACACATACCATTTATATTAGGAAACCTATTTTTTAATAACCAGGGGCATCCTTTAGGCTAGTGGTAGGTAATAAAGGCATGTCGCACTATGGTTCTCAGTTTTATTCATACAGCTTTGTCTGACGCGATGGGTTATCGCCCAACCTGCAAGTTGTCATTTTTCTAAAACTATAGTATTATAATATTCTAAAAATAATCTTAAGAAATTTTTTAACCTTAAGACATACTATCCAAAGTTCATCTTAATCTATTCCAACCTTTATAGTTATCCAAAATACTTCTTTCCAAACTCACAGTCCAAATTTTATAAGGAAGTTAAACCCAATGAAGATCCGTTTTTCCACATAATAACATATGAACACCTTCATCATGTATTCTTTTAAAACACTAAAACATCCTGAATTACCGTAAATCCCTTTTGATTACATTTATAATCCCTTATTCCTTATATAATACTAGATATACTCCTTCTATCCAAAAAATTATACAAATCATTAATCAGTTTCAAGGAAGTCAAGAATATCCAATATAATTTTTCCAAATCAATCATGTATTATTCCAAAATTACTATCTCGATATCAGAACCATATTATGGTTTATCTTTCTCTTGACCATATATTTTCCAAAAATTTAACCTGCTATTAATTCACTTTTCTTGGTTCCACAAAATCTCATGTCCTTGATGAAATAGTACTATAGTACAATCCTTATATACTCCATATTTATTATAACCATTACATCATTGATACAACACTAAAATGACATAATTATTTAATAAGAACATAAGAAACATAATCATTCATCCTCATCTGTGGTAGTATCATAACATGATTATTATCCAATAACATCATTTGGGGCATACTCTGATGATTTGGATATTGGTTTGCGTAGTGTCCCCACTCTTTACAGATGAAGCATTGTACATTTGAATCCTTTTTCTAACCCTTGCAGTCACGCACTTGGTGTCCTTTTTCTCCACACTTATAACAAAATCCCATTCCCTTCAAGCAGGTTTCAAGGTGTTTCTTCCCACAGTTATCACATATTGTAAAATTCTTCTTTTCCCTCGTCCCTTTATCCATAACTCTCTCTTCCATCCTTTTCTTCTCTTACTTCCCTTCAAAGCCATAGGACTCAGAGAATTCTTTACTTATCTTATTAACACATGATACTATTTCTTCATATGTTGAGAACACATGGGAGACTATTTCCCTTCTAAATTTTGGCTCAATACCATGAAAGATATGATCCTTCTTACTCTTTGGATCATACGTATTGCTGGAGTTCACATTCCTTCTATTGGGCGCCATTTCTATACAATGGCATAAACTAGGTTAGTTTATGAATTGCAATGAATAATTCCAAACTTTTAAAATACTTAACGTAAATTGAATGGTTTATGGATATAATCCATAATCATAAAAAAAATGTTTTCTTTGAGGAAGTATATAATCATAAACCCTTTATAATGGTTTGTAAAGAAATCATGAATTATCCTAAGCATATCCCCCGGGAGTGTCGTAACCAAGAGTGCAGCAAGACCCGTTTTCGTGCACTAGGATACCCCGGGTCAAGCCCGAAACTCCTTGTCGGAGTTTTCAATCCTAGGTACATCTATGCTAGAGCTTTCTCTACCTGCTCATATCCAGACAGGGATGTATTTCTTGGAAAATACACAAAATCTGTACTTTACGAAAATTCTAGGATGTTCTTCTATACTAATCCTCAAAGTCTATCTTAGGGTTATGTACTCTAATCATAGTTTATCTAAATATAGCTTCCAAGGTTAGTACTAAACTGCCTCTGATACCGACTATAATGCCCGACCCTAGTTACCCAGAGTCGGTGCATTATTATATAACATAGGCATGATCAGAAATGATCAAGTCTCGAAATACCGATTAGTTTAGTTGCCTTGGAACACTAGATACATTTATAAGTCTCACATTACATCATAAAGTAAAAAAAATACAACAACATCTTTTCTTCATATCCCCTCATACTATCCCTGTAGGTCATTCATAAAATACTTCTTCACATCCTGGGAAAAATAAAACATTGAAAGGGGTGATCTCAGATGCTCAGTAAGGATAACAATATAGTGGAAACAATCGTAAATAAACTTAAACATTTAAGGCAATGTATAACTAAAAAAAGCCTTTTAAACTTGAACTTCAGCATAATATGGAAAAGATAAAATGAATTAATTCCATTTACTTATTCACATGGATATTCTACTAATCGAATTTTCACATGAAATATCAATAACCACTTTTATAATAATGGAATGCATAATTATAGACTATCATAACCATATAGCCAAGGCTTGTGCCCAGACTATAAATATGGTTTTGGCAAGGCCTCATGCCAAGACACTAGTTTGTCTCATGATACCTACTGATGCATCGAGGAGCTATAGTGGGCTCCACCCATCACATACCAAGTCCAACGCATTCCTTATATGAAAAGGTTTAAACATATAATAAACCATAACATGATTGTATCACATAAAACATGCATAAAGGAAACATAACATTTCCACATTTCAATCAAAATATATCAATACAACACATTGATATAATAAAACCATTTTCAATACCAAAATAAAAGAAAAGTAAAACTTGGTATTTATTTTTCATTTAAAAAAAGTTATGGATTGTAGAGGAATCCAAAACTCAAATAATGGTCATGGCGGCAGAGAAGTCGTTGTCGCTGCATACGTATGACAAAAAAACATTCCTTTTTTTCATTTAGTAAAACGATTAATATAAAAAATATTCCTTTTTAATAAAAGTAAAATTCAAATGGGTTTATACACCGTATGAAATAAATTTGTGTATAAAATAAAATATGCCTCAATGAAAGGTGATTGAGATGAAGTCCCTTACCTCATGTCTGACTTGACTCGATCGTTCTTTAATCTTCTGAATAATAAACTATAGTTAATTTCTATTTTCTTAAGAACATTTTTCAATTTAATTATTACTCTTATATCACTTATTATAATGTTATGAAAATTATGTAATCATTTAATTTAATAACAGTCGTTTTGTCAATCCTTGGTACTTGAGTCAAAAATAAACTTCTTATAATTACAAGTTGTTCATGTGGTAAAATATCCATTATCTCCAGAATTATACTCATGATTTAGATATAATATATATCATATATATCCAGTATATACATGCATTTATAATATTACATAACATTTAGAGGTAAGAAATTAAATGCATCGTTCATGGAGATGGTAATCCGAACGTACGCATGAACGCTACTTTCATTTCTTTGTCATATTAATGGAATTAAAACTAAATGATAAATATATATATTATAATTCCATAATTATATTAATCATTTAGATGTAATATATATCATATATATCCATTTTATATATGTACATATAATAGTACATAACATTTGGAGATAACAAATGAAATGCACCGTTCATGGAGACGGTAAGCCGTACGTACGCATGAACGCTACTTTCATTTCTATTTCATAATTTAATGGAATGAAAACAAAATGATACATTGGTATATTATAATTACATTATAATATCACATATAACATCATTATATCCATCCTTTATACATCCCACATATGGCATTAACGATTCAAATCACTTTGAGGGGGCTGTAGTCCGCACTTCCTAAAATGAAATTATCGTGTTTACCCATAATGGAAACCATAATGGTATGCCATAAATAAAAAATACAAAAGCATAAGGAAAACATAAAAATAATATATATATATCATATATAAATGCAATGACATCTTAATGGCCACCATGATATGTGTTAAAAGAATATTAAGCAATCATCATTTCGTGAGACAGTAATTCGCTGCCCACAGAAACAGTATGTTATTTAACCATTAGATGGAGGTGTGTGTGAGTGTAGCTCGAATAATTCTCATAAATAAATACTAGTATATTTAATATACTATTGTAGTTACAAAATAAATGAATAAAATGAGTTTAGGGGTGTAGAGAAGAAAACAAAACATAAGAGAAGACATTACCTTTCAATTGAGTAACTCCCTTTGGTTTGAACCTAAAGGGTTTCTTGAAGTGCTTTATGCCTAAGGTAAGGCTTCTATGATGAAGAGAGGAATGTGGATAGATAAAAATGTCAGAGTTTGGTCGATCCAATGGCTTGAGATGTGTGAATAAGGTGGTATAGGTGGGGTCCTTTATAAGAGGATAGGAGGGGAACTCTTGGAATGTCATGAAATATTACATTATTATGAAATGAATTTAGGATCTAAAGGTCCCACAATGATATATTTAGAGTATAAAGTGATAAGGGTTCGAAATCCACCCATCCAATAGGTTTTAGACAAGTGTATGTCTTAGATTTTACATTATCTTTTCATTTCATTTCAATCATTCATTAATGAGATAATTGTTGCATCATCATGGTGTCATAAATAAATTTATTTATTTAATGTCTAAAAATTATAAAAAAAATTCCATGATGTAGGAAATCGTTTTATCTTTCCAATTAATATTTATAGTCGAAAAGTCAAACTATATAACCCCATGTTATTATTGTTTTAGTAAAACAACACATGTTTGTGACACTTTTATTTTTACTTTAAATAAAATGTTATTAATTTCATTTTCTTACCCAAGTGGCTCCATGGGGTCCCCAAGTTGACCCATGGATTTTCTTATTCTCCCGTGACTTACCCAATAAGAGTAGGACAAGTGTAAAGGTAATTTCATATTATTATAACATTATATTTACCATAAATTACATTAATTGCCTTTAATCACGATTAATAAAACTTAAATGTTACTATTCACCAAAGATTGTATTCATCCCATTGAACCAAATTTTACTTACTAATGACAACCATGTATGTCGGATTTTTGAAATTCAATTAACAGAAGTGGTAAAGTTTCATTTAAATGAAAAATCAGTTTTTTAACTACCACTTAGTGGTTTCACTATTCATCAAAAATTGAAGTTTTTCAGAACAATACCAACAATTCACCCTAATCTATAATTGATATTCTGAATTCAAAAATGATGTAAATTTTACAAAATTAAAAACATATATTTTTCATTAATTAATTTTATAATTAATTCTTATTGTCAAAACAAATAGCGTGTTTTTAAAAATCAATATCAATCAAAAGATTGACAATTGTTTATTTCCAATTTCAAAGTGAAATTAATTATAATGACCATCATTGAATAAAATGGTAAAAATATATTCTAATTATAGTTTAAAAACACTCAATAGTATAATTTGTCACTATAAATTATTTTGATTAAAAAAGTGGTTTTTAAGTATTTTTTTACTATTCATCGAAAATTGGAAGTTCTCAGAAAAATACCAAAAATTCAACTTTGGCTAATTTCGATATCCCGAATCAAAAATGAAGATCATTTTGAAATATAAAATTTATATAATTTCAAAAAGTGTGGTATTACTATTCATAACGGCTACTTTGATTGGTCGTGGTGTGTTAGAATCTCGAACTTGCGTGCAATGCAATCTATTTCTTTATTGAAAGAGAAGTGTATCGTGGAAGCATGGAGTGTTACAGGGGAAGAGGATGATTTATATACCTTTGTGACTGGTGATTTCATAGGAGGAGAGGGATTCTAATTCAGATTCCCCTATCGAGCCCAGGGCAGTGGAACATGCAGACGTTTCTATAAAATTCTCTTAATGGAAAGGAAATAACATCATCATTGACATAGAGGGGTTCATCAAGAACTCTCAGAGGCCGCAGAAGAAAAAATACTACTCCTTATCTATCCCTCGTGCCACTAGATTCTCAAGAAAAGGGAAGATCCCTAAAAATGTTCCCAAGAATTTGGTGACAAATTATACAAAGGAGATTGATCCACTAGCAGGAAAATCATTTGTCACCATCCTGGATAATGCTAGAAAGAAGGTGATTGTATCAGATATACACCAAAGTGGGAAATAATTTATGGAATGTGATGAGTGAGAAACCATCCTCGGGTGCAATGAATAATTATCAAGCAAGGGCTTAGAGGTCATCACTATGAAAAGGCAGTTTTACAAGTTGGTAAGGAGGTATTTCTGGTCCATCCATACTAAGGAGAAGGGGGTCTGGTCCCAAAAACAACTTGGTATTCTGGTACATGGATTCAACAGGAAGAAGATCATAGTGGAAGAGCTCATACAAACTTGGGACAATATGGTTTACAATTTTGACATCCTCCTCAATGATGATTTGGCTGAGAAGGCTAATATTCTACAATGGAGTCTCCTTAGAGGTATGGTCTCTAAAAGGATCAAATTATAACTCATTGATTCAACTATTTCATATCATGTTGATTGACTATCTATCTGTGTACTCTATTGGTTTCTCACCTTTTATTAAAAGTGTTTTCTTAATTAAAAACATTTAATTGAGGCATGTTTCCCGTTCAATAAAGAAAACCTCAATCTGTAGGAATTAAAGGCGTGTTTGGTTAGTTACATGTTATGACTAGGATCACAAGGAACAATGTTCGTCATAGTGGATTTGTTAATACACACAATGCACTAAGTTTCACGAAATAATCGCTTTAAAAATATCACGAATGATAAAAAAACAGAAAGTATCATCCCATTTGGGGAAGGGAAAACACTCCTAATGGTGGAATGAAATATTATGTGTGAAATAGGTATAATTATGTCTCAATGACTAGAAATGGTGTGACAAATATGTTTTTACTTCAAAAGTTTGTCTTGAGGGAACTTCTAATATTGATAGAACACATTACCTAAGTTAGTGTGGTGGTGAGGACTTGTAAGCATAGGCATATTGGGATTCATGGAAAGTTCCAAGAATATCATATAGTATTTGAGGTCATCATGAGGTAATTTTTTATTTTTTGGGTGTGGTACTGATTTGAGTCTCAAGTACTCTAGTGGATTACCTAGTGTAAGATATATGAGTTCCAAGAGGACTGGCATTTTTCACTTATATGGTGAGACATTTTTGAGATGTTGGTATAAGTCCCTAGTGACTAGAAACTTATACCTATTTTGTGTGTTATGATATGGACCAAATTCCCTTGTTGTTATTTCATACACTTGTTGGGTGATAAATTCTAACAAGTATAAAGATATATCTTAAGGAATGAAAACACCTTGAGTGATAAGGAGTTTCAAGGACCCTTACCTGAGTGATAATGAAGTTATCATATTATAATATGATATCTAACCCTACTATGATTGATAAGGTATTGGTCAAGATAATGGCCTCACCTTGAGTAATAAGGTTTTAGATGAACCCAACCATGAGTGATAATGGAGCATTTGGAATATGATATTAGACCTACCATGGTTAATATTATATTATTTTAGAAAATGGATTTACATTGATCATAATGTATTAACATGGATTTTTGGTGAATGAGAAGGTTGGTATGTGATATATAGTAGTATGAGACTACCTTTAGTAGTATGGAAGATGTAGGGAGTTGAGTGATGACCTATAATGCACTTTTCCATTAACTTATTCATGTATTCAACCATCATCCATTTAAAACTATTAACTATCAACCCACATAATCTATAGATATCACCTTTTAAATCCACCATATAAAATTTCTGAATATCTTGTGAGAATACCTCCATTTTAATTCTTCACATTGTCCAAAACATTGGCAAACTTTTAAACCTCCAACTTAATATTTGTGGCATAAAAAACCATTCAAACTGTCCTTTTAAAATCATGAACCTCATGACATATAAACTCATTTTTGAATTTTGTTTCCAAACAAAATGCCTTTGACCTTCACACAAAGGAATCAAACAACACTTATTTTATGTAATATTCCCTTCAAAATGTCGGACACCATGACCACTTGGCCATTTTTCTACACTACAAATTCCTAATACACCAAAATACCCAGCTTTCCAAAAATGCCCTGGGAAATGATATAGGGATCTCTCCATCATCATTCTATACTTCTCTATACACAGGTCCACCACAGTGACCAGAATTCCTTTAGTGAGTTTACCCAATATAATTCTTCTCATTAGAACAAGGGGGAAATGTTTTAATATGAATACTAAAAGGAGGAGGAACTAAATCAAATGAATTGGTGGTGGTAAGATGAAGCTTTTGGTGGGGAGCACCATAAGCCTGACAGCTATCAAACAATGACACCATCAATGTTTTTAAATATACGGGCTCATGTAAACACCCAAAGGGGTGGCCAAGAGGCTAGGAAAACACCCCAAAGGGGTTTCTACATAAGATAAGGTCGCAACAGACATGATATAACGAATCAACTATTTAATATACTACAACAAGGGATCACCCGAAGGTTTTAGAGAGTGTCACAATGACGCATCTTCTAAAGGGAGACGAAATGAAGAAAAAGAATCATACACCCTACACAAACCATTTACAAATTCATTCACTCTGCCTAAACATGGAAATTTCATTTATAATATTCATTCGGTGAAAAGGAAAGTATCATGGCCAAGGAATATGCCTACTCAGACAACGTCCTTTGAGCTAAACGAGCATGATCAGAGAATTTATATTATTCAAAAAGAACAAAAAATAATTATCCACAAAAAAACACCAACAAGAGAATTATGGAAAACTCAAACCAAATCTAAACAAGATACTAATAACCATAACTGCTCTTTGGTTTAGAAGACAGTGCACCTCTGTTGGAGGGGTTTTATTATAAAATCGTTGAATTTATTTCTCACCCAATTAATTTAATTATATTTAACATTTATTCTAAAACTCATTTAGCACAAATCAAATGCAATAAGTTAAGAAACTAGATCAACATAACCATCACTATGGGTTTTCGCAGACAATGTATTTCCATTGGAGGGTTTTTATTATAAAAACATTAGTTTATTTATAAAATGAAACAATTATATTAAAGAATAGTTATTCAAGATATTGAATTCAATAAAATATATAATAATTATGAAATAGGTTAAATTAAATTTAAGGCATTCTTGAATTAAAGAGGCTATGAGAGGGACACTACCTCATGTGGAACTAAGCCGTCCACTTAGGCTCTTAGGGATTTATAACTAAAACCTATTGCTCCCCCACTGGGTATACACACCTTCACTCACATGCAAGGACACCTAGCCCCTATGCACACACCCACATGGCCATGAGCATGTGCAAGGGGATCCTTTCACATATGCTTATAAGCATATACCAGTCTCCAATCACCTGCATATGAATTTATATATATATATATATATATTCATGGGAACACCTAGACCCATACATTCATAATCACTGCTATAGTTTACTATACTAGTAACTGGGGAACCCACATACATATATTTCATTACCTATGCACACACAGGTGAGTCTCCCTTGACCTAGAAACTCGAATCCAACGAGATGGGATCAACGCACTACACATTTGATATTAGGAACCTTAAAACATATAAAGGATTCTACATAACTAGTGAGAAACCAACCAACAACATTAAACTCATACCTCAATTGGAAGTGAAGAACTAAATCCACCTAAACCAACAAGAAATTATCCAATGCCCTACTGAAAACATAATATGGATTCAAAAATACTGAAAGCCCCAAACACATGAGGTGTGAGACAAGTAATAACCATAAAGCCTTACCTTGTATCAAAGTTGGTGGACTGAAACAATAAGTACCCAGCCTTAAAACATTATATAATATTGAGTTAAATCAAGAATTCACATTGAGGAACTTTTCAGATTTAGAGTTTTATAGAATTATTCCATAACTATTATATATCAAATTGAATATTACATATAGACACTACTAATCAGTACCCATTTTTTTATAAAATATATAAACATAAAAATAAACATGTGTGGTTCCTAGTTTTAGACAACATGACATTTCCTTAATCCCATCCTTGACCCTATTCCACTTTATGTCCTGTGAAAAACAATACAAAAACATGGGATGAGAAAAAAAAGCTCAGTAAGGGATACACAAAGATGGAAAATTGTTAGTTTTTCAAAACAAACAATTAAACCATGAATACGTTATTATAAGTAATACTATCTAACTTTATGAAGTAGTAAACACTCTTCACTGAATAAAAGATCCCTTCTTACCCTTTTGTAACCAAAAGAGTTCCATAAAAATCATAGAAAGACGATATAAAATATAAAGGTAACTTGGGACATACATATACATAGATGGAATAACCATATGGTCAACGTCCACACATATCACTAAATGGAATAGCCATACAACCAACTTCTATACCCAATGCATTGGAGGTTATAACATAGCCACTCATCCGGGTTTATCACAGCATAACCTTTCATTTGGTTTAACACGTAACCACCGGTCTAATTTCAATGTACCATTATAAATCATAATTCATAAAACAATCATGGAGTAAATATAACATTTCCAAATTTCATTCACCATATATCATTTCAAGATATTGATGTAATCAATGCTTTATCAAAACCATTTTCAAAAGAATTTAAAACATTTAATAAATAAATTTTTAAATTAAAGTGTCTCATACCAATTTGAAAATATTAAAGGTATTAAAATTTTAAAAAATTAATGTCCATATAAATAAATCGTTAAAACCAATTTGAAAAAATGGTAACTAATAAGAACTATTAATAAGAATAAATCTATAAGGATTTTAAAACGATGTTTTAGTTAAATAGTGTCACAAAACTTGAAAAACACTTGAATGAACATAATTAAAGAAAAAAATAAAAAAACATATAATATCATGAGAATAAGGATATTCAGGATATAATATTTCCAATGGCAGTATATACACCATATACATGTGAATTGGTGCATAACACAAATAAGTATCAATGGAATGTAAATTGAGATGAAATCCCTTATAAAGACGGTATCCTTAGATTAAGGATAAATAAATCACATAATTATGTGGGAAAATATAAATACACTAAATTTGATTAGATATTCAGTGTAAATAAATTATAGGACATTCACACATGTTATTTCAAAAACAAAACCAATGACTTGAATGTTTAACTCAATGAATAGAAATTGTGTTAAGATTACCCTTATTGAGTTCATATCAATGGCTTGAAAAATTATTAATGGAGTGATTATGTGTATCAAAAGTTTATCCACACAAAGATAAGTGTAAATTACTACATAAGTATATAAATAGTGATTCCACACATACTTGAGTAAAATAATCAATGAAGTATGTATAAAACCCAATGAGTGGAAATTGAAGTTAGAAATTCCCTTACCGATTTGGTAACTAATGAAACATACACCTCATGAAATAAGGATCATATAATTAATATTTAAATGCCCATAAATTAATTTATATTGCACAAATAATACAATCATGAGAAGTACATACACCACACAAAATGAAATAGTGGAAAATGTAGCATGATTCTCACCGGAATAAAAAGTGAGATGAAAACCCCTCACCACGTTGTAATCAATCAAGTCATATGAACAAAAGTTAATAACCAGAAAATGAATCCCATAAAACCATTAATATAAAAATAATAATTATAATATATATAAAATATCAGTAAACAATACACCACATGCATGAAATCGGTGGTGAACAATGGAAATTTCACGTAATTAAAAATGAGATTAGAAACCCCTTACCTCAAGTCGGACTTGTCTTGTATCTTCCTTGTCCTTCATGAATAATAAACATAAGTTAATTTATAATTTATTAAGAACCATTTTAAAGTTTTATTATTCCTTTTATATCACTTATTATCTTGGTATAACAATTAGTTAATTATTTGAGTTCATATCGGACATTTTGTCGATGTTTAGAACTTGAGTCAAAAATGAACTTGTTATAATTAAAAATTGTCCATGTGGTAAAAATTATATTATCTAAAGAATCATATAAATGCTTTAAAGATCATATATATCATATATATCCATTATATATATTTATTTATAATAGTACATAACATTTGAAGATAAGAAATGAAATGCACCGTTCATGGAGACGGTAAGTCGTACGTACGCATGAACACTACTTTCATTTCTATTTTGTATTTTAATGGATTGAAAAATTAATGATACATAGGTATATTATAATTCCAGTATAATATCATATATAATTTCATTAAATTCATCTTTTATATGTCCAACATATGGCATGAACGAGTCATATCACTTTGTGGGAGCAGTAGTCTGCACTTCCTCAAATAAAATTATCATATTTAACTATTATGGAAACAATAACGGTATGATATAATGAAAAATAAATAAGTAAAGATACAATATAAATATAATATATATCACATATAAATACAGTTTCATCATAATGGTCACCATGAGAGGTGGTTGGAGATATTTGAACAATCATCGTTTCGTGAGGCAGTAGTTCGCCATCTACAAAAATAGTATGTTTGTATCCATTAGATAGAGGTGTGTGGAAGTTTAGTTCGAATACATCTCATAACAACACCCTAGTATATTGAGGATATGGTTTTCTCTATAAAATAAATTAATAAAGATATTTTAGGCAGTTGGAGATGTAAAATAATAAAAATGAACTTAAGAGAAGACGTTACCTTTAAATTGGGTAACTCCATTTGGTTTGAACCAAAAGGTTTTCTTGAATTGCCTTATACCTAAGGTAAGTATTCTAAGAGGAATATAGGGACGTATAAAGATTAATTGGGAAGATTATGGGTGAGACAATGGTATTTAGAAGTGTGAGGAATAGGTTAGAAGTGGTGTCCTTTTATAAGGGGGTGGAGGGGCTCTTTAAGAATGTTGGAAAATAGTATTTTATTATATAATGATTTTCTGTTTATAAAGGTCCAAAAACCATTAAAGTATAATATAAGATGAATATTTTTATAAATAAAATCATCCAATAATATTTGGATAGGTTTTGAATATTTTTATAATTTTTATAATCTTATTTATTTAAATCATCCATTAATGAGGTAAACACTACATCATTATTGTGTCATAAATAATTTTATTTATTTGATGTCTAAAAATTATAAAACAAAACACCATGAGGTAGGAAATATTTTTATCTTCCTAATTAATACTTATAGTCGAAGAGATAACTTATATAATCCCATGTAGAAATTGATTTACTAAAATATATATGTTTATTTCATTTTTGTCTTTACTTTAAATCAATTAATATAAAGTGTCATTATCACTCCCAAGTGGCACGATGGGGTCCAAAAATCAACCCAAGGATGCCCATGGTCGGACATGTATCAACCAATATGATTAAAACACGTATTAGGGTAATTAATTATTATTATATTATTATTTTTTACCCTTATTTACAACATTTACACTTTACCCATTGGTAATTTAAATATTTACTGAAATAGATATTCATAATGTATAAAAATAAAAGTTTCATTTTTATATAATTTGGACCTCATTATTCTAATTATGGAATCCATTTTTCCAAATTCCAAACACCAAAGTGGAAGAAATTAATTTAAAATTAAATCTAGTTGTCAAAACAAAAAAACATGTTTTTAAGAAATAATAACTATCAAAAGATTGACACTTGTTTTTGTCCAATTCCAATGTGAAATAACTTCCAATGACCAAAATTGAATTAAATGGTAATAATATTATATAATTAACATTTAAAAACATTTAAAAATATAGTCTAACCATATAAATAAATTATATTAAAAGGTAGTTTGGAATTAAAATACATTATTTTTCACTATTCATTAAAAATGAACTTTATCAGAAAAATACAAAAAAATTACCCTATGGAAATTTTGATGTTCAAATTCTAAAGAGGAATTTTATTTTCTTCAAATATAACATATAAAACTGACAAAAACAAGATTTAAAATGGGTTTTCCATTAAAAGGCAGTAAATCATCAATTTAAAGAATATTAGAGTATTTCTGTTTAAATTTGGATTCATTAACATTTTAAGCCTCTATAATTTATTGTATAAATTTAAAAACATTTAATATATATATATATATATATATAATATTTTAGTTAGTTCTATTCATTCCTGCCAATAAAAATTCTAGGCATTAACTACTATTTAAAATAATATTATTATTATATTATTTTTCGGTATAACTCAACATTGTGTTCAATGTAAGTTTTCAAAGAAACTCATTGTTACGTTTCAGGTATGCCATGTAACATAACATCCCCTTTAAATTAAAATTACTATTTGATTTAAAAATATTAAAAAATATGATAATTTTCATATTCTTTATTTACCTAGATGTTACATCCTTCCCCCTTTTGAAAATTTCATCCTCGTAATTTTAAAATTTGTATTGGAAACATCATTGAATGTCCCACATTGGAAAAAGAGTAAATAAAACTATCACTTTAAAAGAAAGAAATATATGTACAAAGGTCACCCAAGATAGCCCATACTAGGATTCCATGACAACATGGATATAGAGAAGAAACTAAGTGTCAAGTTCTGATGGAGAGTGATATAAAATGTGATTAGGATAAAGTTAACCACTAGAAAATCATGAAATTGTGATGGGTTAAATGATCTTAAATTCCCCAGTAAGAAAAATTAAGGGAATATTTTTTTGATTTAAGTTACATTTCCTAAATTTTAGGAATTAATTTATGAGATAAACTAAAAATATAGGGAAACATACTTAATTTTCATGTAGACGTTCATCATTTACTAAATTCCTACAACAACCTCATCTATTCTCCAAATGACGAGTATTCCAGATTACTTGGTCACACCTGAAGTGCTAGAATCAACATCGATATTATCACATAATCTATACAAAATGAACTATATATTTACCCCATATTTAGACATAAAATAAAATGAAAAAGGTTTGTACAAAATCAGATAATCCCCAAAAAGGATAATCATTTATGAAAATAAATACCACTCTTATTCTCCAAAATTGAACAAACAATATCCGAAGTTCAAAAAATAACATTCAATATACAATTGTCCTCAAAATCTTTCAATATAATCCAAACTAAGATTGAAACCCAAAACTCATAAGGATTTAATCACATAGTCTTCCATAGAAAATCTTAAAATTTGTCTCCAAATAACATCGACTAATCTTAAAGTCTCATACTAAAAATTAATTATCCTAATCACATATTCTCTATGATAAGTTGATCATTTCCTTAAATAACCCAAAATGATTATAAGTTCATAATAAAAAAATAGATTCTTTCAAAATGAAATTCCACCATTACTCCTCAATTGAAATCTCATAGTATTCTATTTTCCATAGGCATATAGTGTTTCCCCAAAATAGAGGACATATTATAAAATTACCATTATCACTTAATCACCAAATAATTTTCCTATATTAAGGATATCCATTTAAAAAACATAAGTTCTCAAAATCAACTTATTCTTGATCCATAAATCACATAACTAAAAAGAATAAGTCATACTTACGATAAACTTCATATAGGATTGTGGTATTTGATGCTCCCTTGTCTCCCTTCGGTTGTGGGTTCGATTCCTATGGCCTTTCCGGATGCGATGAGTTGTCACCCATCTTAAGGGTTGTTCTTTTTATAAAATTCAAAAATAAACCTAACATTATTTAACATCAAATTCTTTCTTATAACATTCATTTTTAACCCAATACATTAAGACCTAATCTTCTTATATATTGTCATTTTTTTCACCTCCATGGGATAAAATAAAACTACTCCCAAAAGAGAGAACATTATACCTTGATCATGTTGTCCATATGGTTTCATCATCACATTGTTCACATAGGTAAAAGGTCCATGAATTACAAAAATGATTTAGAGATCCTTCAAAATCATTTTATTACATCATCCAAATACACATTGTACAAGTTGGGTCATATGGGTGTTCTCAGGAAAATAGTTTCAGAAATTAATCATGTATGACATATAATTTCAAAACATCTGAAAAAACATGATTTTTATAAAACAGATGGACTGAGTTTGAGTTGAAACTTTCAATCAATGGTCCTTCTAAAATAACATATGTATGTGCTGAGAGACTATATTGTAAAAGAAAATATAAATATGTTGTTCAAGGGTCTCCTTCCTCATCACCATTTTCAGAATCATAATTTGCTTCAAAATCTTATGATAAGGTAAAATATTAGAAATTTCCATTGATAAAATTTACATTTCTTGAAAATATGAGAATATTGAGAAAATAGGATTTGATTAAATAAAACCCATGATCGATGATGATATCGAGGTATAGTGGAGGTGTTTGATATCTCAAAAAACTTATTTAAAGTGAGTTGTATGCCTAAAGAATTTTCACAATCATCTAAACATGACTTTGCAATAATTATTGCAATCATGTCATTAGGAAGAGATAGGAATGTCATTTTAGATCCTCCTCTTTCCATGTGTATCAGACATTCCTTGATCTGAAAAAAGTTATAAAACAAGGATTTAAATAACATAATTGACATGGGGAATAACCATGTGTTTAAAGAAAACTTTTAATCCCTAAAGTTTTCAAAACTGACCTCTGATAACATCTATAAGGCTCGAGCCATAAAACCTTATATAATCTTGAGTAAAATCAGGAATTCACAATGATGATCTTTTCAGGTTTAGAGTTTTAGAGAATTAAACCATAACTATTAAATATAGAATTCAATATTACATGTATACACTGCTACTCAGTATCCATTTTTTCATTCAATTAAAAAACTTAAAAAGAAACATGTCTAGTTCCATGTTTTAGGAAACATTACTTTTCCTTGACCCGATCCTTAACTCTATTCCACTTTATGTCATATGAAAAACATTTCAAAAACTTGGGATGAGAAAAAAAATCTCACTAAGGGATGCAAAAAGAAGTAAAACAACTAGTTTTTTAAAACAACAAGTAAACCATGAATACTATATCATAATTAATACTTTTCACCTTCATGATATATTAAATACTATTCACCAAATAAAAGAACATTACTTGCCCTTTTGTAACCAAAATATTACCTTAAACCCAAAGAAAGAACACATAACATATTAAGGTAACTTGGGACATAAACATACTTAGATGTAATAACCAAATGATAAAATTCCACACATATCACTGAATAGAATATCCATATGGCCGACTTCCATACCCAATGCATTAGAGGTTATGACGTCACTACCCATCCTGGTTTATCATGGCACCACCTGTCATTTGTATTATCATGTAACCACCTTTCAAATTCCCAAGTACCATTATAAATCATAACACATAAAAAATAATGATGTAAATATAACATTTCCACATTTCAATCACTATATATCATTTCAAGATATTGATGTAATCAATGCTTTATCAAAACCGTTTTCAAAACCATTTAAAACAATTATTAAATAGATTTTTTATTCAAAGTTTCCCATATCAATATGTAAATTTTAAAGTTATTAACATTTTAAAACACTAATTTTTATATAAAAATCCTTAGAAAAATTTTAAATCATGGAAATTAATGAGAAATATTTATAATAACAGATCTTTAAAGATTTTAAAATAATGATTTAGTTAAATAGTCTCGTAACACTTGAGATACACATGGCGAAACATAATTAAAGAATAAAATAAAAAAACATATAATATCATAAGAAATATGATATTCATGATATTATATTTCAAAGGTTAGTATATACACCATGTAAAAGTTAATTGGTGAATAACACAAATAAGCCTCAATATAATGTAAATTGAGATGAAATCCCTTATAATGACAGTATCCTTAGATTAAGAAAAAAATAAATTACATAATTATGTGTGAAAAATATAATTATACTAAATATGATTTAATATTAATTGTAAATAAATTAGATTACATTCAAACCTTTATTTTAAAATAAAAACTAATGACTTGTTTGTTTAACTCAATGAATGGAAATTGAGTTAAGATTACCCTTATCAAGTTCATATCAATGACTTGAGAAATTATAAATGGAGTTGTAATGTGTATCAAAAGTATATACACACAAAGAGGAGTAGAAATTAATAAATAAATAAATAAATATTGATTCCACACATAATCTTGGAGTAAAATAATCAATGAAGTATGTGTAAAACCAAATGAGTGGAAATTGAAATTAGAAATTCCCTTATCGATTTAATAACTTACGAAACATACATCCCATGAAGGAAGGATCGTACAATTAAGATTTAAATTCCCATAAATTAATTTATATTATAAAAATAATACAATCATCGGATGTACATACCCCACACAAAAGGAAATAGTGGAAAATATAGCATGAATCGCAAGGGAATAAAAAGTGAGATGAAAACCCCTTACCATGTTGTAGTCAATCGAGTCGTATGTCCAAAAGTTAATAACCAACAAATTAATCACATAATACCCTGAAAATAAATATAATCATGATAATATATATCAAATGGCAGTAAACAATACACCACAATCAAGAAATAAGTGGCGAACAATGGAAATCTCATGGAATTAAAGGTGAGATAAGAAACTGCTTACCTCAAGTCCGACTTGTCTTGTATGTTCCTTTTTATTCATGAATAATAAAATTAATTTAATTTATAATTATATAAGAACCTTTTTAATGTTGTATTATTCGTTTTATATCAATTATTGTCTTTCTATAACAATTAGTTAATTATTTGAGTCCATATCAGACATTTTGTCGATGTTCGTAACTTGAGTCAAAAATGAACATGTTATAATTACAAATTGTCCACGTGGTCTAAATTATATTATCTAATGAATTATATTAATTATTGAAATATCATATATATCATATATATCCATTATATATATGTATTTATAATAGTACATAACATTTGGAGATAAGAAATGAAATGCACCTTTCATAGAGACGGTAAGTCGTACATTCGCATAAACAATACTTTCATTTCTATTTCATATTTTAATGGATTGAAAAATAAATTATACATAGGTATATTATAATTCCAGTACAATATCACATATAATTTAATTAAATCCATCTTTTATATTTCCAACATATGGCATGAACGAGTCATATCACTTTGATGGGACGGTAGTCCACACTTTCTCAAATGAAATTACCGTATTTACCCATTATGGAATACATAAAGGTATTCTATAATGAAAATAACAAATTATAGAGACACTATAAATTTTATGAATATAACATATAATTAAATTTCCATTGTAATGGTCACCATGAGAGGTGGTTGGAAATATTTGAACAATCATTGTTTCGTGAGGCTGTAGTTCGCCGTTTAGAGAAACAATATGTTTGTATCCTTTAGATAGAGGTGTGTAGCAGTTTAGTTTCAATAAATCTCATAAAAATAACCTAGTATATTGATGATACTATTTTTTCTATAAAATAAATGACTAAAGATAGTTTATGGGGTGGGAGAAGTAAAATAAAAGAAAAGAACTTAAGAGAAGACATTACCTTTAAATCGGGTAACTCCATTTGGATTGAACCAAAAGGATTACTTAAACTGCCTTATACCTAGGGGAAGGATTTTAGAAGTAATATAGGTATGTATGGAGGTTAATTGGTCAGATTTTGGACATTTAATGTGGCTTGAGAAGTGTGAGTAATGGGTTTGATCTGGTGTCCTTTTATAAGGGGGCGAAGGGGCTCTTAACTAAGTTTGAAAATATTATTTTATTATAAAATGATTTTCGGTTTCTAAAGGTCCAGAACACATTAACATCCAAGATAAGATGACTATTATTAGAAAAAAAATCATCCATTATAATTGGACCAGTTCTGGATATTTTTTAAATTTTTATAATCTTATTTATTAAAATCATTCATTATTGAGGTAAACACTGCATCATTATTTTGTCATAAATAATTTTATTTATTTGATGTCAACAAATTATAAAAAATACCATGATGTTGGTGATATTTTTATCTTTTTAATTATTATTTATAATCTAAAATATAATCTATATAACCCCATGTAAAAAATGATTTACTAAAAGATATAAGTTTATGTCATTTTTTTCATTACATTAAATCAACTAATATAAAGTGTCATTATCACTCACATGTTGCTCCATGGGGTCCCAAAATAGACTCAATAATTCCCATGATCATACATGTATCAAAAAATAGGATTATGACAGGTGTTAGGGTAATTTATTATAATTATAATATTATTTTTTACCCTTATTTGCTAGATTTACCCTTTATCCATGGTAAATTAAATATTTATTGAAGTAAATATTCATTACGTATAAAAATAAAATTTACCAATTTTCATAATTTGGACCTCCTAATTCTAAATGTGAAATCCATTTTTCCAAGTTCAATACACATAATTGGAAAAAATTAATTTAATCATAATTCCAATTTTCATAACAAAAACCGTGATTTTAAGTATTAATAACTATCAAAAGATTGACACTTCTTTATGTCCAGTTCAATGTGAAATTACATCCAATGACCAAAATTTGATTAAATAGAAAAAATATAATCTAATTACACTTTAAATCCATTTAATAAGATAATATATCCATATAAATAAATTATATTAAAAGGAAATGTTGAATTAAAATACAGTATTTTTCATTATTCATTAAAAAATGATCCTTATCATAAAAATACCAAACATTTACCCAAAGTAAATTTTTATGTTCCAATTAAAAATAAGAATTCTATTTTTTCAAATAGAACATATAAAAGTTAAAAACTAGATTTAAAAATGTTTCTCCATTAAAAGGTGGTAAATCGACCTTTAAAAGAATTTTAGAGAATTTATGCATAAATTTGGATTCATTCAGTTTTGAAGACCTAAAATTTATTGGATAATTGTAAAACCATTTATCATACATATATAATCATATTGTAGTTAGTTATATTCATTCCTTCCAATACAATGTCTAGGCGTTAGCTACCATTTAAATTAATAATAATATTATTTTATTTTTAAGTATAACTCAATATTGTGTGCAACGTAAGTTTTGAAAGAAACACATTGTTGTGAATCAGTTACGTGATCGAACATAGAATCCCCTTTAATGTAAAACTAATATTTAATTTACAAATAATAATAAATATGAAAAATATCATATTCTTTATTTTCCTGGGATGTTACAAAAACAATATGAACCCCTTCTGTCCCCCTTCACAGAATATAGCTACCCTATGTCCATAGAAAATAGTAAGAGACCTAACTGTCCATTTCCAAAAATAAAATAAAATAAAAAATAAACTAAAACATACTTGTCTCTTGTGACTATACAAGTCACCGCCCAACATATAATAACCAAACCACCCCATGGGTCAAATCATGTTCCTACAAGCAAGGGGGAATGAGATCCATGTTTCAAAATGATACTATCAAATTGTAAATTCCAATTAATTAACAATTACTCTTCCTATTAATGTTATATAATCAGTTTGTCTTAAGTTTCATCTTAGTTTGTTTTTGTTCGATACAAGTCATAAGGTATTATTATTCCTGGTTTTTATATTTATATTTGGGATATTTATTTAAAGATTATGCATGAATTTGTCATTATTATTTATGTTTATAGTTCATAGCATGTTGGAAAGGGTCCTATCCACCTGAATAATTCTTGGAATGTAGGGTTCAGTTACATATATGCACTTTAATTTGATTGATGTCACTAACGACGAGGGCTCAACTTTTAAAATTAAAAAACCATATATTGTGTTTCCTATATAACTTATTGGATGTATTCTACATAGTTGAAACAAAATATTACTTCTAATTAATGGTATTATGGATCATATGGTGATATTTTCCATGATGACGACTAAAAAGTCTCTCCATGCAAGGGATGCATATTGACCCATGGTGTGCCAGTATAGGAACCGGTTATGTTGGTATGTAATCCTTTTTTTCTGTGAAAGAGTCTAATAACTCATTGTGTCACCAATAACCTATATTATGTTTTCCTATATCGCTTCTTGATAGAATTATACTAAACCAAATCATTTATCTATTTTTTTATAGAAGGTTCTTTAGTAATTTTATGGAAATGAAATCACCATGTCACTAGGTCTCCAAGTGGATAAGATATTGATTGGATTATGAGTGGTATAACATATGTATTAAAATTTGGATGATATGTGTATGGACTAGATGAGGGTTTAGATCATGTAAAATATTCCTAATAGGATTGGGCCTTATAGTGATATATATGTGTAGAAATTGTATGCCAAGCGTTTGATGAGGAAATCCTTATAAGGATGGATTGGAATCTTGGTGGGTTCTTAGAGTTGGATGGTCCCTATGAGTCTATAAAATGTATTATGAAAGGTTTTACTCTATTTAATGAGTCATAATTTCAACTAAAGAGATTAAGGATGAGATTATAGAGTGGGTATTGGGTATTTTCGGATAGATTGGCATTATAATTCCAAGAGTATTGGTGTGATTTTTCTTACGATGGAACCTGGTTAGTGGGGTTTGGTTATAATACATGATTTTGATGAGGTAATTGACCAGATTATTGAGAATATAATTATGGAATTGTCCACATGCCTATAGAAGACTATAGTGTGTGGGGTGAGGATTGTGGTTAGTTAGTAGCGACTAGGATGGATCTGAGGGACCCTAGAGGATTCCCATGTAGATGAGATAAGAATGTAGATGTGTTCGATGTAGTTTTGTTTTGTGACTAAGACAATCATGAGGTGAATAATCCTCGTAGTATTGTTGGATTGTGTGATGTAAATCAAGGCATGGGATAAACCTCAAGTGATGATTCTAGACTATGTGACTGGGAGGATAGACTAAGATATGTTTTCTAGGATTGGGTGAGTGTCCAACCCATGTGAGGATGATAAAATGTATGGATACACATGGAGACACATGGGTTTATTCATGCTATCTCTTGGAGATTCTATTGGTTATTTCATGACTCCACCATACTCCAGATATGTTCCCACACAATGTTTTACAAACACAATTCCATCTCAAGGAAGACAACAAGGCTACACTAGCTTCAATTGTTTCCTCACACTCACACCTCATGGTATAACAGTATATAAGTGATTTATGCCAACTAGTTAGGATAGAATCACAACCCACCATCCAAAAAAAGTAGTAAAAGACCTATTTGGCCAATGCGATAAAGAAAATAAAATAAAAACTAAACCAAAAAAACATGTATATGGTGACTATACATGTCACCACCCATTATATAAGAACCACAAAACCCCATGGGTCAAATCATGTTCCTGTAAGAAAGGGGGAAACTGTTCCATTTAATAATCTCTCCATTTTTCATTATGTTCTTTATATATCACATTGTTGGAAACACCATACTAGTACACTTAGCCAATGAATATGCACCTATGATACATTAGTTGCATTGAATATTGTTCACATAACCCTATTCACTACGGAAAGAACTTCATAGGGACCACAATAAATGTTTAGTAGTTGATACTACTCTTGAACCTAGTTGGGCCCCAGTCCATGAACCAGATGGTATACTTGGTCATGATGGTGTAAACTGTTTTATTATACTATACTAAGAATAAAGGTGTTGCTATCTTTTCTACCATCAATGGGAATTTCTCAAGTCTTGAGTGCCAATTGACTTCAGTTCCTAAGTTAATGGCCCCTTAACTATCAGTAGATGTCAAGGGGTGTCTCCCATTGGTGTCTTGTGGGGTGTAGTGTCTATCTATGATTTATGTGGTTCTTCTATATTGTGGGAAATGTGTATTTCATGGTCAATTTAATAAATAAATTGTTCAATTGGAAAATACACCCATACTTAATAGATACATACCCACTTTTAATAGAGAATACCATCCAAATAACCAAATCAGAAATCTGAGACCAATATTTTACATTACCAATTCCAATTATTTAATATATGAAGCACTAGCTTATGTTTTATGATCCAATCAATTAAAAGGAAATAAAATCCACACAATAACCCATAAAATCACATATTTCATCACTTACCTCCAATTAACCCACATCATTGCACATATTAATGATGACACAACCTCATCACATATATATTAGGATTAACAAAAACAATCCAACAAAATATCAGGTCAAATAGAGGTCTATTGGGGAAAATATGAGGTTTTTTAAAAAATCTTGATGTTTTTTTAGAATAGATTGTTATAATGAATGGTATACAACCTTTGAATCTTACACTACATTTTTGGAATAATATATTTTGAAAAAAAAATTACATTTTACCCAAGAATTCACCACACCATGAGTTGGTTACTACCCAAAATTCTAGAAAATGAACAATTAATGTGAATTGTTATCCTAACTATGAACCTTACACTGCATTCCCTATTGCCTCATTTTTTTTAAAAAGTAATACTAATTCTTACCTGGATTTACAAATCAAGAACCATCAATAAATTTGGGAGAAATGGGTAGGGGAGAGGGAGCCGAGAGAGGGGGATGTCTCCTGGGGTGTTTGGCCATGGGGGGTCTTGTGTACGACCCGAGAGGGTGTCAGGGGATGTCGTTAGAGGATAGGGTTCTAAGAGGGGAGGGGGGATGTCTCCAGGAGCGGGAGATGAGAGGGCAGGTGGATGTTGTCGTCAGAGAGGGAGTCGAGAGGGGAAGGGGGAATGTCGTTGTAGGACAAGGAGTCGTGGGGGTATGGGTTCTAGAAGGCGGAGGTTGAGGCCAGGAGGTTGAGGAGGTCAAGTTCTGGTAGGGGAGGAGAGGGTCGGGAGTGGATATTGGGGAGGGTTCACCCGGGAATGAAAAATCAGGAGGGAGCCCCAAAATGGGGTGACTTTTTTCCCAATGGTTTTTAAAAACCATAGGTAATATTTATCTTTCCCAACAGTTTGGATAAATCATTGGGAAAACCCAACATAAAATTTCTTATACCAAAGGTTTATTTGAACTGTAGGTATAACTTCTTTATCACAACGGTTTTTTAAAATAGTTGGGAAATAAGTGTAGGTATAGGCCAGCTTTCCACTGGTGACATATGCATGGCATGTGAATTTAAATGTCCCGATAATGATGCATTAAATTATTCATCCATTACTTACTAAGGAAAGGGTAAAATACCATAGATTACACCAATCAATAAGCAATGTAAAGGACACTAATCACTAGAGGCAAAATCATAATAAACTATAACATCTAACAGTATGAACAATAATCCCAGCATTGACCAGTAGGACATTTCCCTGTGGGTGGGGTGATCAGTCCAAGACATGGATATTTACCTAGTGTCAACACATTCCTAATCTCATTTCCTACCAATTATTGAAATAGTAATATGAAAGAATCAAAACCATTAATATCATATTATAATTTCCCGACCTGACTAACCACTAATATGGCAGTCGGACTGGTGTGTCACATGGCCTCAAGCATTCCTCTCGATACGCTAGAGGCCGCCAACTAGTAGTGATCATGTAAAGATGGTACATTGGATAGACTACAGCTGCATGTCAATGTAGAACAACGGTATAACAGAAATAATGATATGACAGTATTGGAAGCATTATAAAATGACCTAAAGGGCCGTATAACAGTAATAGAAATCGAATATAAAAGAATTCCAAAACCAATAAACTACTAGTGCATGAATGTTTTAACATCCCTGACTCGGGAGCAACTAAAATGGTGCCCCGATCCGAGTGGTTACATGACCTAAAGTTCACCTCCTCATACGCTTGAGGTTTCCTACTAGCAATGAGTGTCCAATAGGTCTTGTGGGGAGACTATACCCATAATACAAAGTAATCCACATCAGATAACAATTTAAATAGCAGAAACATAAGAGAAAAATCGATAACATGCATAATAACCAAATCCCAAAACTCAGTATAGTCATTAACAATAATAAATATGTCATGCCAAGCTCCTGTGACAAGTTATAAAACCCAAAAGAAATAAAATAGTAGAATCCCCAAAATGGTCTAGAATCCATGTCTGGAACGTCACCTAAACATGTCCCATCTCCAACTCATCTCCCTATCATGGGGACCTTACCCTTGTCCAGACCTACATGCATGAAATCTGATCGGGTACCCAATGGCAGCCCGAGCACGGTGTGATTATAACTCAATAGTCCACCACCAACGGTGTCTACAAAATATTCAGCAAAGGTAGATAGTTCATGAAAGTGATAAATGATGACAAGTAAGGATAAATAGTTCATTGTGTTATCTTTATTTATGTTCCTTTATATTAACCTACCAATTAACCAATGTTTATTACCAAGACATTTCATTTATCATGCCACCCTTTTCATGTGTTCAATGGATTATTCATGATCAACGTTTTCAACATATGGGAATTTAATAGGTCTTATCTCACTAGGCATCATTTGACAAAAAATCCCAATATCCTCACCATGAAGCCTCATTCCGGGTTGAATGAAATCCTTAGTGGAATAGAACTCAATCCCATTCTCTAACCTGTTTATTTAGGGGATGAACAGGAAC
Organism: Viscum album; assembly: GCA_963277665.1. Classification (NCBI taxonomy): domain Eukaryota; kingdom Viridiplantae; phylum Streptophyta; class Magnoliopsida; order Santalales; family Viscaceae; genus Viscum; species Viscum album. The sequence continues at coordinate 2,107,717,795 of OY728119.1, read as the reverse complement.
CTCAATCCAACTCAACCTGTGGTTGTAGAACCTCATGTCAATACCCCACTCTACCAGGCCATGTGCACATGCTTATTTATCATTCACCACAAATCACCATATCACAACGACATAGCCAACATCATTTAAAACATCACAATAATCTAAATAAATGTGAAAATAACATGTTTCCTCAATCCATTAACACATTCATCATTTATATTACTTACCCCTTTTCCCCATTTCCCATTTCATAGGCCTATATCACTAATCATATTCAATTTAAAATCTAATCACCTATCATTTTCCCATTAATCCATTTAACCCTTTTTCATGCCAACGAAAACCCCCCTTAGTCCATTACCCAACCAAATTGTATTACCAAAACACCAAGTACACATCATTCAATCATTTTAACATATTCACAATGGCCTCTATGTTTCCGAACAATAGCCTACACTTAAATAGCTAACTCTAGGTTTGGGAAATATCGACATACCCCACGGGTGGCCCTAATTTGGTTGAGTCATCCTCTTTGCTTCCCATGGGGATCAATCGGGGTTCCATTATCCCTTTAGACACCACTACATCACGTCATCTCAAAGGCACCAAGAACTCTTCAAAAGGGCCAATAAATAAAACCCTACAAGAAAAAATCGACTCAAAACCCAAGGGATATAACTTGTATACCATCTACCTTTAATCTATTGGCGAACACACTCCCAACGGAAACCTTAGATCTTGATTCAACCAACCCCTGAATATATACCTTAATACTCCTAAAAAATGTAGGATTTGAGAGCTTTGGATGAAGAGGGGAAATAAATAGGAACCCTAAACCCAAAATAAAAATAAGAGTGAGATTATCCTTACTCGAATCTTCAATCTGAAACTGACGGCTCTCCAAAGCATTTAGGAATGTAGGAGATCGATCCATGGGAGCTCTTGGCCCATTTGGTTTGTTCCTATGGTTGTAATAGAGGAGGAGGAACAATATCCCAGGTGGAATATAAAATCCCAGAGTGGCAGTTTCGTAATTTTCTTAAAAGTTTTAGGGTCGCACAGTTTGCCCGCACGGTTTTCCAAATAGGGAGAAAACCATGTAGAGGATACTGTCTGAAAATATTCCTCTTGCACAATTTACCTAGGCTGCCCACACGGTTATCACTAACCGTGTGTAGATCGTGTAGCTAGCCCAGAAAACTCATTTTCTCCCTTTTTCGTGTCTCGACCCTCAGAACACCCCTAAGCCTCCTCGAGGACTTTGTAATGCACTTAATTAACTAAAATAAAGGGTCTAAACCGAATTGAATTTAAAACCTGAATTAGAGAGAAATACAGGATCTTTCAACCTCCCCACCTTATAATTACTCATCCCCGATCCACTCTTCCTGAGCATCATTGAGTTTCCAAATAAAAAATATCGGGTCACTGGACCTACATATCAGATTCCCACTCCAATGTTTCCTTCTGAACATTTCTATGTTGCCGTAGAACATGAACCAGGGGAAAAACATTTCCCCAAAAAACATTCTCACTATGATCCACAATACGAATCAGGTGCTCCTTAAAGGATGCATCAACCTCAAGATCAACATCCTCATCATTTATCACCTGAGACAGATCTGTGTGATACTGTCATAGTTGTGAAACATAGAAAACATCATGCATCCCACTATCATGCTAGGGAAGATCCAATCTGTAATCCATCGGTTCGATTCTCTCCACAATCCCAAATGGCCCCACATATCTAGGGGCCGACTTGCCTTGCATCCTAATTTAACAGTGACCCAACCATGGTGACACCTGAAGAAACACACTATCACCCACCATGAACTCCAAAGGTCTATGACAATGATCTTCATATGACTTATGCCTACTCAGAGCTATTTTCCTGTGATTTTTAATTAAACTAAACTTCTCTAATGTCTCCTGCACAAGACTAGATCCTAATAGCACAGACTTTCTGGACTCTAACCAACACAATAGAGATCTACACGGTCTCCCATAAAGTGCCTCAAAAGGTGCCATCTGAATTGTAGCCTAAAAATTGTTGTTATAAGAAAACTCAACTTTTGATAGGTGCTTTTCCCACGAACCACTAAAATCAAGAACACGTTCTCTCAACATGTCTTCTAAAACTAGAATTGTACACTTCGACTTCCCATCAGTCAATGGGTGGTAATCCATACTCAGAAACACATGTGTAACAATTGCCTTTTGTAGTACCTTCCAAAAGCGTGAGGTGAAACATGGATCGCGATCTAAAACTATGGTTCTCAGAACACTCTGAAACCATACAATTTCCCAAACATACAACTCCCCCAACTGGTCGACTGTATAGGTTTCCGAAATTGGTAAGAAATGGTCCACTTTGGTCATCTGATCTAATACCACCCAAATGGTATCATTCTTCTGAGGAATACTCTGAATACCCATTATGAATTCCATCATGATGTCATTCCACTTACACTCTAGAATGGTTAATGGCAACAATAACCCATCTGGGAACTTATATTCAACTTTCACCTGGTGACAGGTAAGGAATGATGCCACCAAACTCACCCCTTCCTTCTTCATTCCCAGCCACAAAAACTGCCTATTTGGATCGTGGTACATTTTAGTCAAGCCCATATGCACTACCACATTGATGCATGGAACTCATGCATCAACTCTTCCCACACATCTTTCGGCGCCACAATAGGACCATGAACACAAGAAACTTCATCAGTTTCGAAGGTCCAACTAGAAGGTCAGTCCCCACCATTAATATTTTCCTTCATAGTCAAGAACTCTGGATCTACCAATTGAATCTCATTAACTATGCTCAAAAGTGCGGAATCAACTACTATAGATGAAAGGTCCATCTACTTGTGCCAATCATGTACCTCCAAATGCATCGTTATAAACAAGGCCATCTTCACCCACTTTGAACTGATTCATGAACTATTTGATTCTGAGTCCTTTGGCTAAGAGCATCAGCAACACTATTCCCTTTTCCCAATGTATAAACCAATTCAAATTCATAGTAATTTAAGTACACAACACACCATCACTATCTAATATTAAAATCCCATTGAGAGAAGATATATTTGAGTCTTTTTTGGTCGGTATACACCATAAAGGGTTCCCCCAACAAATAATGCCTCCAACACTTTAAAGCATGAACCACAAAAGCTAACTCCAGGTCATGAGTAGGAAAATTTCTTTTAAGTGGCCTTAACTACCTCGAACAGTAAGCTACAACCCAATAATCTTGCATCAACACTGCCCCAAGTCCAACACTGGATGCATTGCAGAACAAGGTATACTTATTACCTAGTATGTGTAAGATCAAAATTGGTGGGGTTTTCAACCTCTTATTATCTATTGGAAATAATTCTCATAAGCCTCTAACCAATCATACTTTACCCCCTTCTTGGTTAGGCCTATGAGCGGCACAGCCAAATGAGATAAATCCTTAATAAACCATCAGTAATAACCAGCCATGCCCGGGAAACAATCAATATTAGAGACATTCTTGGGATACTCCCAATACACCACCGCCTGCACCTTTTCTGGATCCACCGACACACCTAAATCAGATATAATATGTCCCAAAAAGTGCACCTCATCAATCCAAAATAAACAATTTAATAGCTTATCATAAAGGCTATGCTCTCTTAGTTTACTTAAGACAATGTCAAGATTTTTGGAATGATCGTCATGAGTTCAAGAGTACACCAAGATGTCATCAATGAAGACAGCTATAAAATGATCAATATATGGATGGAATATCTGGATCATCAAGGCCATAAACATAGCTGGTGCATTGGTGAAACAAAATGGCATTACTAAGAATTAATACAGCACGTACCTACTTCAGAAAGTTATTAGGAGTATGTCAGACGGTCTCACCCTCAATTGATGGTATCCTGATCTCAAATCAATATTGGAAAACACTAAGGAACTTTTGATTTGATTAAACAGGTCATCAATTCTAGGAAGAGGGTATCAGTTCATAATTTTCATCTGGTTCAGTTTACTATAATTGACACATAGCTATAGTGATCCATCAGCCTTCATAGAAAATATCACAAGAGATCTCCAAGGTAATGTACTAGGACGTATAAACCCCTTACGCTCTAATTCCTCTAACTAAACCTTCAGTTCATGGAGCTCTACTGGCATCATTCTATAAGGTGGAATGGAATCTGGCTCCACTCCATGCAACAATTCAATCATAAGCATAACATCTCTCCCAAGTGGTAACCTTGAGAAGTCCTCAGGAAACACATCCTGAAACTGGTCCAGAAAAAAGGAAAGAATGGATTTCCTTTCTCCCTATCATTTATCATAAGGAATTCCACTTGGGCTTTGAGTTCCCCCATCTGATGGAGTAGTGGCCCTACACAGCCCGCTCGAGTATCCAACTCTCCATGAAAGACATGTGTGCTCCCATCGAGAGATGTGAATTTTACCTGACATCAATAACAATCGATATTGGAATGATATAACACCAACTAATCCATTAACAATATTAGGTCAAAACCAGACATATCTAGGACAAGTAGATGCCACAGAAAAAATACCCAACCTCCAGAGCACAACCCTTACACTGCTTGATGTCCTCGACTCGCACCCCTAGTAGAGTATCAAGAGAGAAGTAATTTATTTTGGGTTAGTATAAGGTCTATTAATCATAAATACCTCATTTTATTACACTTTTTAAACATGTTTTAGTTTATTTACCCTTAGGTATTTAAATTTTCAAATTTACATAGGTAACTAGTTTTTAACTCTGTAATATAAGTTTCAATATAACTATAAAATAATTAAATATAGAAAATTTTGGTCTGATGAACCATAATTTAACATCTTTATAATATTATTCAATTCCTAATTAGTATAAAATTATATTTTATATTAAAAAATTTAAGATAAAGAAAAAAAGGATTGTAGAAATATTTAGTTTTAATAAACATGTGTTCTTAACTTATTTAGTATTTATTACCAATTGAATGATTAATAATATATTTATATATTGTTTTAAAAAATTTATTAAATTGTTTTTTAGAATTTACTAACTTATTTTATTATAAAAAAACTTACAGAATGTGTGTAAAATAATTTATTGAAATTTATAATTTTACCATTATAGCAGTAATTAAATTTAATCTTAGTATAATAATTTCAAGACTGAAAATGAAATTTATTTCATCAATTAATTTTGAAATTTTGATCTCAAATTTTACTTCCTTTTTCTAGAAATAATTTCTAAAATTGATAAAATCTATATTTTGTTGTATGATAATAAAAAAAAGTTTTTAGTTTGAAATATTACATGAGTTCTCAAAAATGATACACATGTATTTTATTAAATCAGTATATTATTTTAAATTATTTATATTACATTAATTTTATATATATATATATATATTATTGAAAAAAATCTTAAAAATTATGTTATTATATTGTTAATATGATCTCATAAAAGTGATTTTTTCAGCAATATCGTTATTTTAACTATTCACCAAAAATTAACTTATTTTAAAGAATATAAAAATTCATCCTTAGAAAATATTGGCATAATTACTCAAAAAATGAAGTTAATTTCATCAAATTATATTTTTAAAATTAAAAAAATTATCTTTTGAATAAAAAATGTTATAGGGAATTATTTTTTAAGAGAAATAAACATTCCATTGCATTAAAAGTTAGAATGTAAAATGTATAAAATAAATACGATAAATAACTTATTATATTAATAATTTCCTGATTTTATCAAAATAATTTTTGTTTTCTATCCCATTACTATATAGATATATGATTTAAGCATAAGGTAATCTCTAATGGAAATCACAGGAGGTGTTTTCGCCAGCATAGATCTCCTCGCAATTTCCAACATCATTAATTTCATCTGCGTATGTATTTACTAATACAATTATTATTAGAGATTATATTCAGATTGGCCTAAGTAAACCCCTAGTGAATCTAACTCTTTTCCATTCAGAATTAAATGATCTTTATAAGGGATAAATTTTCAATTCATTGCCATTTCATCTATTCAATTTTTTTGGAATATGGTTACTTCCTTTTATACCATATAATTTAAAAGATATATTATAAGGGAAAAATTTTAATGTAATATATAATTCTTCGTTTTTATTTCAAAATTCCTTTAGATTAAGATATTATAATATTATTTATTTAAGTAAAATACAAAGTGAAATTTTGGAGGTTATTACATTCTTTCCCTGTATATAATTTCCATCCCAATAGTTTTTATTTTTTCATAACTAATGAAATAGTTATGGGTGTTAATAAGATCTAAATGAATATAGATTTAATTTTAAATGAGGTTACATCAAAAATATCCTTACTATGACTATTTAACTCATATTTTATGTTAAAATAGAAAAAATAATTGATTCTAAATAACTCGATATAATGGGAGTAATTTTTTAAATGGGTGTTTATAGATAGACTTTTATTAATATGTTTTATTTTATTTATGATTATATGTTATTTTACTATCATTAAAATTATCATGTTTTCTTTGTGAATTTGAACAATCTAGGCCTAAACTCACATCAAATTTGAATATTGGATGGTCTACATGATTTTGTTAGAAGAAATTCCTATAAACATCTAATATAGAGAAGTTATATACATGGGATACAATAATTTTAACATTAAATGTTTTTATTATTAATTTAATACATAGTCATCTAGGTTGTGATTTGATGTTCTTAAAATACATACAATATATAGGGGAGTTGGTTAAATAAGATAACAATACTACCCGCACATTTTATAAGTGGGTGATCAATGTCCCTAATTATATATCATTTTATGAACCCACATCATTGCATTGGTTTCATATAATTCCCCATTTATTGGAATTTTTTGTTGATTATCATCTGAAATAGCCCTTGTATTAGGGAATTGGATTGGTTAATGTCAAAGATTACAATATTTGTGACACTAAATTATTATCGGTACAAATAAAGAAATGTTATTTCCATTCACCATGTCAAATGAGATTTTCAATTTTCCTTGAAAAATATTTTTTATATTCCCTTTTATTTACAACATAAAATATTTCTCAGTTCCATTATGATATTTTCCTTGGTTCTTCATCCACCTTTTTTTACATATATGAAATTAAATGTTCTTTCCTTCATCATCTTCATCTCCAAAAAATACATGAGACTGTATCCTTTTCTTAGTTGGTTTGATTGGGAACTAAAATAAGTTTATGTTGTTAATTATAATTTGTAACAACTAATTTGGAATAATGAAAATATTTTTCACCACATATATTATAATATTAGGTTTCTTATAGGGAAAATATCTGAATTTTTGATGGAATAAATTTTTCACTTGTCTCCCTTAGGTATCATATAGAATTTAAACCAAAAGGATTAAATCATGAGAGATAAATAATTAACACAATAAGAAAAATAATATAATATATTTTTAGGGAAATTTAAAAAACAAAATGATATTCCCTTCAAAATTATTATTTTTTCTTTCAATTTAAAGAAAATAACTCTTGCTTCAATCAAGTTTTTATTAAGATGGGTTATTATATATTCCATCACATAATTACATAAAATAATAAATCCTTTATAAGGTCTTGTATATAAAATATGATTAACCAATCATATCCCTATGAGATTATATCTAGGTTTGAAATCATAGTACAACTCAGTATTCCCCAAGTAATTATTGAGTCTATACTAAACCAATAATTTCAAAGGGTAACTCATAGGTGCATTTATTCCATAAATGTATCCACTTTCTGTCTTTGAGTTAAGTATTTAATTGATTGTAGAAACACGTGATCTCTACCTTACCAAAACATTGGGATGTTATACTACACTTATAATTATCCATTATACTTATCTCTATGGGTTTCAATAACATTTTTGTATCATAATCACTAAAATAATAAATATTACCTCAACTAAACTGACAGGTTATCTATACCTTTTAAATTATGATCAACAATACCTTTTTTACCCTTAAATATTACATAAATAAAATAGTTACCTATAAAGTTATTTAAACCCTTATCTAATACCTATTATTATTTACCGTAGACTTGAACATCTCTATTACATGTCCCAAAGAAAACATTACTTCACATTATATTCTCATGGACTTTTATGTTTATAGGTTTAGATAAATAAAAAGAAAACATTAACTATTAAAACCCATGTATTTTTTGAATAATGGATTTTTTTTCCACTAAAATATTAAATGATTTTTCCATCACATGTAATAAATATTTTAAAAAAACTCAACAGAAATACTATTTTAGTCAGATTATTCATATCACTTTTATTAGTGACCTAGGGAAATATAAACATAAGAAAGGTGTGATCTTAGATTCTTAGTAACTGAAAACATCAGAAATTACAATTAAGGATCACAAGTGAGAGAAATATGTTCATGTGGTTATAATTAAGACACATATGAAAATCATACCCAATAAATATTAGATATTACAACACGATCTATCGCATAAAACATGGAATAACAAAATAAATGAATCAATATCGTGTGGAAACATGTTTCACTAAACATGAACTATGATAGAAAATGTAACAGCCCAAGATTTCATAGTACATTATCTCTTCAAAGTAATTCAATAACATGCGTTGCACGCAACACCGAGTTCGAGCGCACACTTCTTACCAAACTAGCCGTTCAAAAAGTGGATATCAATATTATTAACTGAATTTTGAATTTTATAATCTTCATATAATTTTAGAATTCATATTATCTGTTTCTTAGACATAATATAAGAATAAATTTACATTTTTAGATAAAAGAAGTATTTTTTTTAAAATGAAATTTTACCGCCATTTAATGAAGATCCGTTTTTAAATCAAATATTTGACACTTTTATATATTCAATTTGACAAAATAAACTTCTACTTTAGAATCAAGACATTAAAATTTAGTTTGGATAAATATTTTGCGTTTTTCTGATAACTTTAATATTTTGATGAATAGTGAATATTATAAAATTTTAAATGAAAAAAACTTTTTTAATCAGAAAAATTTATAGTGTTAGATTATACATTTTAATGGTTTTGAAGTATAATTAGATTATATTTTTATAATTTCATACAAATTAGGTCATTATAAGTAATTTCACATTTAAATTGAACCTAAACAAATGTCAATCTTCTGATAGTTTTTACTTTTTTTAAAAACCCCAATTTTTGGTTTTCACAACGTGAAATAATTTTAAATTAATTAATATAATTTCTATGTTTTTTGGTAAAATAGACTTAATTTTTGAATTATAAATATTAAAATTATCTTAGGGTGGGTTTTGGTATTTTTCTAAAAACTTTCAATTTTTATGAATAGTGAAAAACACTGCGTTAGTGTTTAAAACTGGCTTTTATTTAAATAATTATTTATTTTGTTAAATTTATTTTAAGTCAAAATAGATATATAATACATATATATGTTCAATTTAATTCATAAGATCCATTTTATAATAATATTATATGTATAAAATTTTACTGAACTTCTTCACTTCTTTTACCCACCATCTTGGCACATTTGCAAATTTGCATAAAACATAATTTTACTTCTTCTGTGAATTGAATTTCAAAAATTATAGAGACATAGTTGACATCATTAAGTAATATTTGGTTCAATAGGATGAAAATAATTTTTGGTGAACAGTACCTTTTGACTTTTATTTACCACCGTTAAAAGTAAATATGTTAATTAAAACTAAAAATGATATTTTAATTACCCTAACACATGTCATAATTCTATTAAATAAATTTATTTCGACCAAAAACAACCTTAGGAATAAAATATGATCCTTTTTATCAACTTGAATTAGATTAGGACATTAATTATTATTTTATTTAAAGAAGTGTTAAAAGTGTAAAATTCAAAGTTTAATAAATATATAAATTTTAATATAGAGTTATACATAATCTAAAATCAACTATATATATTTATTAGAATGATGAAAAGATTTATTACATCATGGTATTTTTTTTATAATTTTTAGATATTAAAAAATTAAATTTATTTAGGACACAATGACGATGCAGTAATTACCTTATTAATAAAAAATCAAATAAATGATATTATAAATATTAAAATAAATATAATTTGAATGTTTTGATGCATTTCACTAATTTTCTAGGTTAATATGACATTTTAGGGTTTATAAAATAATTTTTTTAAAGTTATAAATTTGTTATTACTTTAAAAAATCAAATACTAAATAGTGTCAAAATTGACATAAATAAGTTTTTAAAACAAACACTATATTATTAAATTATAAAATATTCATAAAATTATAATTTTCTTCCAAAGGACTTATATAATAATAGATATTTTATTAATCAACCACTTGGGGTTCTCATGGAATTTTACAGTAAGTTTAATAACCATATAATATAAAAATTCAAGAAGACATGGTAAATGTTAAACTATTTAACTAAGAGTTAAATATAAAAGATAATGTTAATATGGTAACCTAAACATGTATAAAACCTATTGTTTGAGGGAACTTTGACTCATAACAACATAATTCTAGAAATAAATTCATTTTAATTCATTAGAAATAGAATATGATTGTATAATAATATAATATTTCATGTTTTTTCTCAGTTTCCCCTCACCCCTCTTATAAAAAGGTAACTTCCCCTTCTCTCAAATTCACACCTCTGAAGCCATTTGGATCAGAAAACCCCTACCTAAATATCCTCAAAACTTACCTCACATTAAACTAGAGGCATTCCCTAGAGCATAAATCCAATCTAGAGAACCCTTTTGTTCAAATCAAAAGGAAACACCCGAAGAAGAGGTAATTATTTTATCACTTCTTTCAAAGTTCTTTTCATCTTCCACTTTCTCTTTCTTTGTTATTTCCATTCCAAAATAATAACTCCAGTACCATATAAATACTTTTATGTTATTATAAATATGTTTCAACCATATTCATTAATCTATCCATCCTATGAATGATAATTTCCCCATGCGTGCGTGCGTACGGATTTCCGTCTCCACGTCGTGGCGTAATTTGTTATAAAACACTATGTAATTTGGATGGATATAATGATTAGTAATATGTATATAAATAAAGAAATTAACATCATAATGTTTCTTTAAAATTAATATACCATCCAATTTCACACCTTTTAATCATTAAAGAAATGATATCCTTTCTCATGTCTGCATACGACTTACCCTCTCCACGACGCGATGGGATTCATTTCCAGGTTCACCATTCAATGATGATTAAAAAATATATATTATTAATAAGTATATAATATATGACATAATATTGATACTGGATATATATATATATATATATGTTTGTATGTATATATGTATGTACATACATATATCTTATTGACTTACTTCTGTTCAATACAATTTGAAAACGGAAACAACGTTTATGCGTACATACTGCATACCGTCTCCATAAACGGTATTTTTCATTTCATATATATATCTATTATACATATTTATATTATAAATATATATTATATATAAATAATGTTTTATATTCTTTAATTCTTTAAATCGTGATCTAAATGATACGATCAAGAGTAACAAGTTAAAACACGTACGATAAAGAAAACGGTTATTACCCAAAATGTTAATTTAATAGGGAAATCATTATTAAATGGGTAGTATAAAGTCATAAATGTGTCATGTATGGTATAATAAAAATTAATATGGTTATTTTATAATTTAATAACATACTATGGATATTATACAGGAGGTCGAACGTACCCTTGACCAAAGGAAAATGCAAGGTAAGGGTTAATTCCTCAATTTCATTATTATCTGAGATTGTTTATGTGTGAGTATTTTCTAGGAAATATTTATTATCCATGTCCATTTTTCATAAAAGACATTTCAAAATTATTATTTTAAGGTAATCATTATCTAAAACTTCATTTTAAATTTTTTAAATATTTATTCTAATAAATGTTTTTCATTAATGTCCATGTTTTTTAAAATGGTTTTAAAGATTTATTTATATGGACATAATTGTTTAAAAATGTTAATTCCTTTGAAAAGTTTCAATGTGATATGGGACACTTTTATTCAAAATTAACTTTTAAATGACATCATTTATAAATTTGTGACTTTTAAATGATCTCACAAAATGGGATATTTATCTCAAAAAGTTGTACTGATCATTTTCAACTATGTCTGCACCATTTACGAGATATTATTCATTATAATTATTGATTTATTATAATAAAATCTTCCATATTTTATTTAGTTAGTTATAATATGTTTGAATTTTAATGTGATATTTTTATACCCTTCATGGTTTATGGTTAAGTATTGGCATTTTGTATGTATGTTTTAATATGAATGTTTATGATACATTTCAACATTTTCATATGAGGAATGCAGTAAACTTAGTAAGTGACGGGTGTAGCCTGTTATTTCCCCTCGATGCATCGATAGGTCTCTGGAGACAAACTAGTGTCTTGTAATAATTCCTTGATAAAAGTTTTATTTTTATTCTTGGCACGAATCCTTGACTATGTGGTAATGATTTTTGGCGTTAGGCATTCCATCATATTGAAATAAATTATCACATGTGATTATTCAACCAGTAGAATATCCAGGTGAATGTTTATATGGTAATGTTTGATTTATTTACTCTATAATATGTTAAATTTTATGTTTAAAAGGTTATTGTTTTTATTATACATCATTCCTTAAAAGTTTATAGATTTCGCTCAATTATTTACCCTTACTGAGCATCTGAGCTCACCCCTTTCTTTTGTTTTGTTTTCCTAGGATTCCAAGAAGTGTATTATGTTTGACATGAAGGGTTAAGCTAGGGGAATAATATAATTCTCAATAGATTATTTATGTAGTTTTTTATGTTTGAATGTGTAACGTAACATTCATGTATGTAATCTATTTTCTAAGAATACTAAACCGATCGGTCCTTAGGGACTTGATTCCTTGTAATAATTCCAATGTATCAAAATAATGCACCAGTTTCAGGCTTCTATAGTTGGGTAATTGTTGTTGGTATCAGTGAAAGATTAGTACAATCCTTCAAAACTAGATATAGTAAAACTCTAATTAGATAACATTACCCTAAGATAGACTTTGATAATTAGTATAGAATAACATCATTGAATTTTTATAATGAAGAGATTTTTTGTATTTTCCATGAAATACATCCCTGTCTGGATACGAGTAGCTAGAGGTGGATTTAGAATAGATATAACTAGGAGTGAAAACATCAACAAGGAGTTTCGAGCATGACCTAGGGTATCCTGGTACATGAAAAAAGGGCCTTACTTCACTCTTGGTTACGAAAATCCTGGAGGATATGCTTAGGATAATTCACATTTTATTTACAAGCCATTATGAAGGATTTATGAGTAAATACTTCTTCAAAGAGAACATTTTTTTATGATTGTAGATTATATGTATAATATTCTCAATTTACATTAGGTATTTTACAATTTCGGAATTATGCATTGAGATTCATAAAATAACATAGTGTATGCCATTGTTTAGAAATGGTGCCTAGTCGAAGGAATGATAACTCCAGTAATAGGCATGATCCAAAGAGTAAGAAGAAGCATATCATTCATGGTATTAAAAAACATTTAAAAGGTAAATAGTCTCCCACATATTCTCATCATATAAATAAATAGTATCATCTGTTAATAAGATAAATAAATAATTCTCTAAGTCCTTTGACTTTGAAGGGATGAAAGAGAAGAAAATGATAGTAGAGAGAAATAAGGATATAGGGAAGAGGGGAATGAATTATTTTACCATATCTGATAACTTTAGAAAGAATCACTTTTATAAATGATTGAAGGTAATGGGATTATTTTATAAGTGTGGAGAAATAGGACCCCAATTACGGGATTTCAAGGGTATGAAAAAGGATTCAAATGTACAATGCTTCATCTGCAAGGAGTTGGGACGCTACATGAATCAATGTCTAAATCATTAGTGTATTTCCCAAATGATTCTATTAGATAATAATAAAGTTATTATACTACCATAGATGAAGAAGAATGACTAGTGTTCTTATTTTGTAATTAAAGAATTATTTCATTTGAGTGTTTTATCAACGATTTACTGGTTATAAGAATAATGAAAATAAATAAGGATTGTACTACAGTACTATTGCATTGAGGATTTGAGATTATATGGTTCTAAAAATAGTGACTCAATAGAAAGTTAATATTTTTTGAAATTATGTGGTTGAAGGAAAGATAAACTTAAATATGGTTCTAACACTGAGTTAGTGATTTAGGAATAAGATATGATTGATTTGAATAAATTATATTCGATATTCTTGACTACTTTGAAACTAATTAATTGTTTGTTTATTCCATTATTGCTAGAGTTTACAAAATTTTTGGATATAAGGAGTATATCTCGTATAATATAAGGAATAAGGAATATTGAAGGCAATCAATTAGGTTTTATGATTATTCAGCGTGTTAGTGTGTTTTAAAAGAATACATGATGAAGGTATTCACATGTTATTACATGGAAAAAAAGTTCTTCATTTGGTTTACCTTCCTTATAAATTTTGGACTGTGAGTTTAAAAATAAGTATTTTGGATAATTCTATAGGTTGTAATGGATTAAGTTTGAAATTCTATACTATTTTTAAGGATAAATTATTTCTTAATATTATTTTTGAATTCTTTTAAAAACAAAAACATGTAGGTCGGGTGACAACCCGTCACGTCTGGAAAGGCCGTGAGACTTGCACCCACAACCGAAGGGCGACACAGGTGCATCACCTACCACTAGCCTACGTGATGTCCTGGATTTTATAATGTAGTTTTTTTAAGGTATGATAGATGAATTATAAATGAATTCTTTTTGAACCCTATATGATTAGAATAAATAGAATATTTTTGATTTCTACTATCTTTTGGGGCGAAAGATGAGTATATGGTAAAAATTAGTTAATGGATGGAACTATAATTGTCAAGTATATTTTTTTTCTCTTATAATATGAAGAAATAAATTCTTAAACATTAATTAAGGTATCTTAAAGCCAAAATTTTTTATCCAAATAACTTATGTTTTGTTGAACCGATGATATTTAAAATCATCATAGATTGAGGGCTTTGAGGACCTCAATTTTACACTTGTTTGTGATTGATGAGCTCAATAAATTCCTATAAATATTTATGTCTTTCCTCAAATTATGTGTCTCTAATTTCCACTAATTTTCTCCTAATTGAGATCATATTTGTTATGTGACTTTTTCATTTCCATTACCCTCTTATTAAGACTAAATGTTATTAACCCAATTTTTGATGTGGGTTTTCCACAATGGTGTTTTTTTATTTTAACCATTTATTTTCGAAAAATGATTTCAAATTGTGTGGATGAAATTTATTTAAGGAGGGGATAATGTAACACCCCAAAATTTCATAGTACGTTATCTCTTCAATGAAATTCAATATCCTGTGCTACATGCAACACCAAGTTCGAGCGCACCATGACATACCAAACTAGTCGTTAAAAAAGTGATATGAATAGTATTAATTGAATTTTAAATTTTATATACTCCATATAATTTTATAATTCATATTATGTGTTTCTTAAACATAATATAAGAACAAATTCATTTTTTTCAGATAAAAGGAGTATTTTTCCGAAAATGAAATTTTGCCGCCTTTTAATGGAGAACCCTATTAAATCCAATATTTGACCCTTTTATAGATTAAAATTGAGAAAATAAACAACTTATTTATAATCAAGACATAAAAATTTAGTTTGGATAAATTTTTGGTGTTTTCTGATAACTTTAATATTTTGATGAATAGTGAAAATAGTAAATTTTAATTGAAAACAACTTTTTGAATCAATATAATATATAGTGTTAGATTATACATTTGAATGGTTTTCAAGTATAATTACATTATATTTTTATCATTTAATACAATTTAGGTTATTGTAAGTAATTTCACATTTAAATTCGACATAAACACAAGTCAATCTTTTGATAGTTTTTAATTTAAAAAAACTCGCATTTTGGTTATGACAACGGGAAATAATTTTAAATTAATTAATGAAATTTGTAAATTCTTTTATAAATAGACTTTATTTTTTAATTCAGAATATCAAAATGAGCTTAGGGTGAATTTTTGGTATTTTTCTAAAAACATTCAATTTTTGATGAATTGTGAAAAACATTGTGTTATTGTTTAGACATGGCATTTATTTAAATAATTATTTATTTTATTAAATTTATTTTAAGTTAAAATAGATATATAATAAATATATATGTTCAATGTAATTCATTAGATCCATTTTATAATAAGATTATAGGTATAAAATTTTATTGAAATTTTTACCATCTTTTACCCACCTTCTAGACAGATTTGCAAATTTACATAAAACGTTGTTTTACCAATTTTGTGAATTGAATTTCAAAAATATGAGAGACACGGTTGACTTCAGTAAGAAAAATTTAGTTCAATAGGATGAAAATAATTTTTTTGTGAATAGTAACTTTTGACTTTTATTTACTACGGTTAAATGTAAATAGGGTAATTAAAGGTAGAAATGATATTATAATTACCCTAACACATGTCCTAATTCTATTGGATAAATGTATTTTGACCAAAAACAACCTTAAAAATAAAATATGATCATTTTTATCTACTTGGATTAGATTGAACATTTATTATTATTTTATTCAAAGAAGAGTTAAAAGTGTAAAATAAATTGTTTAATAACTGATCCATTTTTAATATAGGGTTATACATAAGATAAATTCAGCTACAAATATTAATTAGAATCTGAAAATATTTCCTACATCATGTTAGTTTATTAAATAATTTTAGACATTAAATAATTAAATTTATTTATGACACAATAATGATGCAGTAATTACCTTATTAATAAAATAATTAAATAAATGATATTATAAATATTAAAATAAATATAATTTGAATGTTTTGATGCATTAGAATAATTTTATAGGTTACTATGACATTTTAGGGTTGATTAAATAATATTTTTACAAAGTGATAAAGTTGTTATGACTTTAACAAAACTAAAATACTAAAGTTTGTCAAAATTGACATAAATGAGTTTTTAAAACAAATACTATATTATTAAATAATGTAATAGTTCTAAAAATTTTATGTTCATATAAAGGAATTATATAATAATATATATGTCATTAATGAACCACTTGGGGTTCTCTTTTCATTTTATATTAAGGTTATTAACCATATAATATAAAAATACAATGAGTCATGGTAAATGATAAACTATGTAACTGAGAGTTAAATCTAAAATATAAGGTTAATATGGTAAAATAAACATGTATAAAACCAATTTTTTGAGATTATTTAGACTCATAACCACCTATTTATGGAAATAAATTTATTTTTAACCATTAAAACTAAATATGATTGGATAATAAAATAATATTTCATGTTTTTTCCGAGGTGCCCCTCACCCCTCTTATAAAAGGGAACTTCCCATTATCTCAAATTCACACCTCCAAATCCATTTGGCTCGGCCAAAACCCACCCAAATCTCCTCCCAATTTCCCTCACTTCAACCTATAGATATTCCCTTGAGCATAATTCCAACCTAAGAATCCATTTTTTCAAATAAAAAAAACACCTGAAGGAGAGGTAATTATTTTATCACTTCTTTCGAAGTTCATTTCTTCTTCCACTTTCTATTTCCTTGTTATTTCCATACCAAAATAATAACTCTAGTACCTTATACATACTATGATGATATTATAAATATTTTACAACCATATTTATTATCCAATCCATCCTATGAACGATTGTGTCACCTTGCGTGCATATGTACGGCTTACCATCACCACGTCGTGCTGTAATTTGTTATTCCACACTATCTTATTTGAATGGATATAATTATGAGTAATATGTAAATAATATTGAAAATAACATGATAATTTTTCAGTAAAATTAATATACCATCTAATTTCACACCTTTTAATCATTAAGGAAATGATATCCTAGCTTGTGTGTGCGTACGACTTACCCTCTCCACAGCGCGATGAGATTCATTTCCAGGTTCACCATTCAACGATGATTATAAAATCATAAATTATTAATAAGTATATAATATATTACATAATATTGATACTGGATATATCTATATGTGTGTGTGTACATAAATATATCTTATTCACTTACTTTTGTTCAATACAATATGAAAACGGAAACATCGTTTATGCATACGTACGGCCTACCATCTCTATAAACAGTGTTTTTCATTTCATATATCTATCTATTATAAATATTTATATTCTAAATATATATTAAATATAAATAATTTTTTATGTTCTAGAATTACTTAAATCATGATATAAATGATTCGATCAAGAATAACAATTTAAAACACGTACAATAATGAAAGCGATTATTACCCGAAATGTTAATTTAGTATGGAAATATTTATAAAATGGGTAGTATAAAGTCATAAATTAATATTTTATGAAATAAAAAATATAAATATTGTTATGGTATATTTTAATAACATACTATTGTCATTATATAGGAGGTTAAACATACCCTCGACCCAAGTAAAGTTCAAGTTAAGGATTAGTTCTTCAATCTCATTATTATCTGAGATTGTTTAGGTGTAATTATTTTCTAGGACATATTTATTACCCATGTCCATGTTTCATAAAATAAATTAAAAATGATTCTTTTAAGGTACTTTTTAACTGAAACATCATTTTAAATGTTTTAAATGTTGATTCTTCTAAATTATTCTCATTAATGTCCATGTTTTCAAAATGGTTTTAATGATTTATTTATATGGTCATAATCATTTTAAAATGTTAATTCCTTTCAAATGATTCAATGTTTTATGGGACACATTGATTAAAAAATATCTCTTAAATTACTTACTTTATAAATGTGTGACTTTTAAATGATTTCAAAAAAAGGATATTTATCTTAAAAAGTTTTACTAGTCATTTTCAACTATGCTAGCATCCATTTCTAGATATTATTCTTGATTAAGATTGATTTATTATAATAAAATATTCCATATTGTATTGAATGAGTTATTATATTTTTGATTGTGTATGTGCTATTTTTATACCCTTCTTTGTTTATGGTTGAAGTATTGACATTTTTTATGCTAGTTTGAATATGAATGTGTATTATATGTATCAATATTTTCATATAAGGAATAGAGTGGACTTAGTAAGTGTGGGTGGATCCTACTATAGATCCTTTATGAATCCGTAGGTCCCTTGAAATAAACTAGTGTCTTGGAACAAGGCCTTGACAAAAAGTTTATTTGTAGTCTTGGCATGAGGCCTTGACTATATGGAAAATATTTTCGGCTTTCGGTATTCCCTCATTATGAAATTAATTATTATATGTGTTTATTCGACTAGTAGAATATCTTTGTAGGTGTTTATATGGTAGTGTTTTGTTTATTTTCTCCATTTAATATTCAAGTTTATGTTTAAAAGGCTGTTGTTTTTATTACACAACTTGCCTTAAATGTTTATAGCTTCCGCTAAATTATATACCCTTACTGAGCATCTGAGCTCACCCCTTTATTATGTTTTGTTTTCCCAGGAGACCTTGAAGTGTATTATGTTTGACATGCAATGTTAAGATAGGGTAAAATGGTGTTCTCGATGGATTATTTATGTTGTGTTTTATATTTAAATGTGTAATGTATCATTCATGTGTGTAATCTATTTTCTAATACAACTAAACTGAACGGTCCTTCATGACTTGATTCCTTGTGATCATGTTAATATATTAAAATAATGCCCCAGCTCTGGGAATCTTGGGTTGGGTAATTACAGAAAAACATATAAATATGAATAATTCTTAGACATTGGAATAAATATATGTGATTTGTCTCATTAGATTTTGAAAATATCTAAGAAGGGCCATTTTTAGTTTGTGAGAATGTCAATGAATGATCACATATTATTTTGGGATAATATCTATCTTGGCCCAAGCTTTGGTCTATGAGAATATCCAATAAGGATCAAGCTTTTATTTCTGAGCATATCCCAGAAGGGTAATGATACATTTTATCATGAGATATCAAACATTAACAAATTCATTTTAGGGTAATATTGGACCCCATAAATAAATAATAAACACATATTTATTCCAGATAATATAAATCATTTCGACATATCATGAATATCAAACAGAAGAAAATGGGTTTCATTTATTGAATCAGAAATATCACTCAGAAAGAGTCGTGGGTATTATAACATTTCAAAATTGTACCTCTAAAAATTACTACAAGAATATAAAATGTCGATATAAAGTAATAACACCCAAAAAAGGTTTTATTATAAGAATATTTATATTTTATTCCTGAAAATAATTTCCAAGCTAATAAATCCTTTTAATATAAAGTTTAATATTTTATCAAAATTATAAAAGAGCTTTTAGAAAATGACTTCATTATATATTAAAATAAGATGTGACAAATAATATTCAAAATTAATTATATAAAATGTGAGTTGAATTTTTTTGAAAACATTTACATTAAAAGAAAACATAAAAATTATATTCTTGATAAGATATAAAGGTTATAAAAAGTTAAAGTGGGTGGAAGATAAAACATTTGATTATGAAAGGTTGGAAAACCTATTTTATATTTTGAAATAAACATTATTGAAAACCCAAATTGTAAAAAGATTAAAAATATATAATTTTAAGATAGTATAATGAATATATTAAGTTTGCCTAAGATAACACACAATTGGGGTTCCATATAAAGTGGATAACATTGGAGGGAAAGAGAAATACAAACAACAATAAGTAACCATCTTTAATGATTACCCAAATTATTATCCAGAATGATTAAATTTTGAGAAAGAAATTCAAGAAGGTATATATTTGAATTAAAAATTTCATCTTACATAGAGAATGGAAGAATTTTATAACAATCATATAATATAACAAATCTATCTTGTAAAACAATTGTAATAATGTAATCATTATGAATAAAGAAAAGAAGTTAAGTCAAGAGAAACTCTTATATTGTAGTCTATCATACTCGAACATGATCTAACCTCCTTTAAATAAATATAAATATCTAAATAAAAAATTTAAAATCCTTATTCATATATAATTTTATTATAAAATCTATAAATAATTATTCTCTACATGTATATTAGTTATTTATTATCAATTTTCATTATCGAGTGTGACTAATATTGATCGTTTTGAACTAATTTCAAAATATTAGTGTTATTATTAATTCTTCTCCAAAATTTAATTATTCATATATTATTAAATATATAATAATAATTTATTTTCAATGATTATTTATGTCCCATATCATTAGGTTTAACACATGGATATTTTTCTTTAAAAAGGAAATCCCAATAAACTAGTTATGACCGGTATAACGATCAAAAGTTTACATATTAAAAAATATATTATATTTAAATAAGTCATTAATAGAATCCTTTAAAAAAACTATATAAATTATTATAATTTTAGATTACCATTGTATAACATCCCTCAATCCTTTTTGGTTTATAATATAAAAAACCCATCATAAATTTTTATATATAATCAATAACTTAATTGAAATAACTATCCATTATGGGTTCTGATGAATTATAAAATTCATCGTTCATCGAGGTAGAAGCCTATTTAATGAATGATAAATGAATCTATTGGTCAATGAATGCGATGGAATAAATATATATGAAAAATAGTAATTTATGAATTATAATTATGAAATTTTTATAATATTAATACATTACATATTTCCTTGTTACTATCCATGATGGATGGTGATGAAAAATAAAATACATCATTTCATGGTGGTGGTTGTCCACACATAGAAATGATCGAGGTTGATTTCTTTTTTTATTAGATGGAATGGATTAAATAATGTTTGATCAATTATATAATTATATTAAATAGTAATAATAATACTCTTTTCAATATATTATGGTCTATAAAAGATTTTTTAAATAGTTTTTTTAAAAAGAAAAGATTAAATTGTAAGAAATACTTACATTGAGAAGTTAAGGGTTTTCTTGGAAATATCCTTAGAAATCATTGCCTTAGGATTCCTAATTATGACATGAGGATTTTGAACATGATATAGGGATCCAAAAAATTAAAATTTATTGTGTTTTTTAGGAAATTATGAGGGTTGGGTGTGGTATGAATGCGTAAAAATGTTCCCCTTTTATAAACTAATAAATGACACTTTTGGGGACAAGAATTTTTGTTCAATTATAGTGTGACATTATTCAAGGGTATAATGATCCAAAAGTAAGAAATAATGGATTTTGGGGAGGTATGATGTCTATAAAACCTCACAATTGTATTAAAAAATTTAAAACATGTTTTAGTCATTTTCCATTTGGTTTTTACATTTTACCCTTTTCATTTTTACCTAGGTAACTACTTTTTTACTAAGTAATATATCATCTAATTAAAATATAATATAAAATCAATACCAAATAAATTGTGATGAACCTAAATTTAAACTATATTTAATCCCATACAATTTTTTACAAAATAATATCATCTTTTAAATTACAACATTTAATGTATAGAATAACAATATAGAAAAATGTTTTTTAACAACTAAGTGTTCTAAATTTTATTTAGTATTGACAAAAAAACTAAATGAGTGACAATATATTTACATTGAGGTTCATATTTTTTATTAATGTAATTTTTGTATATTAATTTATTTGGTTGGATAAAAATTACACAATGTTAATAAAATAATTATTTGAAAATAACTATTTTACCAATATCCAAGTAATTAACATTAGTCTTAGTAATCGTATTTTTATTCGAAAAAATTAAATTAAAATAATTCATTAATATGTATATATTTTTTCTCAAATTTCCAATCCACTTTTTTAGATTTAATATCAAAAATTGATACAATCTATTTTTTTAATATAAGTGCATAAACTATTTTTTGTGAGAAATATTACTTATGTTTTTGAAATGTTAAACATAAATTTTATAAATTCAACCTATATATTCTAAATTGTTTTTATTACTTATTAATATATATATTTTATATAATTTATCTATAAAGTCTTAAATCATCATTGTGTTAAGATAATGTCGTAAAAGAGATAGTTTTACGGAGTAGTATTTTTACTATTCACCAACAAAGAAATTATTGTAGCAAAATATTAAAATATAGCCTAAACTAATGTGGAAATTATTAATTAAAAAATGATGTAAATTTTTTAAAATTAAATTTAACAACTTTATCAATGTAGCTATTAATGAAAAAATATAAAGAAGAACAATTTTTATAGAAATATAAACATTACGCTTCAATAAAATTCAAAATGAGAAATGTGTAAAATATATTTTGATAAAAAAATTATTTAATACATATTAATCTAATTATATAAAAATAATTTATATTTATATATCCCCTCAATATCTCTTCATAATATTTAAGTATAAGGTAATATCTCGTATCATTCGTAGGTTGTTCTTCCGTTAATATGGATTTCATAAACATTTACATGATATTTAATATCTATATTATATTATTACAATCATAGAATAATTATTGAATTTAATCTTTTTCTTAGAATAAATAATATTCTAGAAAATATCCCTTTTCCAATATTTTATAAATGAGCCTAATAAGGTATAGTTTCTCTACAAAATTCCATTACATCGTTTACTAGATTTTGTTATATAGCCACATCCTTGTATAGCATCTAATTTGAAGACTCTATTAAAATTGTACATTTTTATTTTAGTATATATGATTGTTTAATTTTTCTTTAGTGTTTCATATATAAAAATAAATTAATAAAATAATCATCTCCGAAAAATATATAGTGAAATTTGGGATCATTAAATGATTTGTAAAAAAATAATGTAGAGTGAGAGGATAGACTATACAGGTCTAAGGAATAACATAGAATCAAAATTTTCTAACTAAGAATCCATATCTTGGAGGTTTTTGATATTATATATATATATATATATATATATATATATTACAAAAATTTAACATTCCTTAAATCCACTCTACAACTTAGTCAGACCATTCACATTTTAATGCTATTAAAACCTAGAATTTCATACCCAACCACACATCAAAAAATTTATCCTCCTCTAGAGCATCAAAAATCCCCCAAAAAATTAAAGAAACACAGATAATTTAGACCTTATATTATATAATTCTTAAAATATTATCATCCTCTAGAATTAAACAAAAAATGAAGAATGAATGAAAAGGGTACAAAAAAACATATTGTGAGATACCTCTTAAGGATCCAACTATAATACGAATAAAATAATAAAATTATTGGAAAATTTTATATTTAAAAGAAACAAAATCCATACGGTAATAAATCAATAATGACCAAACATACTATCTCAAAAATATTTAAAAGTCAAATATCTTGGGATAATAATCACATTTCTTTGACTTATAATCCCATTTGTTCATTTATGGGGCATAGTGTCACCATAAGAAAGAAAAAAAAGGAATATTTTGGAAAAAAAATACCTTCTATTAACATGCCTGAATATTAATATATAAAAAACTGAACTTTTTTTGTAATATTTGTTATTAGTTAAATATTATGTTAGTATCTTGTCTTGCATGCAACACTAAAATAAAATGAAAACAATTTTACATTAATAAAACTAGTAAATTTTTTAATTATATAATAAATGTTAAATTTTTGGGTATAAATATTTGTGACCACATTATAAAACTATAAGAAAATTTATAATAAAAAATAAACATTCATAAAGGATATATACTTTTTCTAAACACGAGTTTTATGCATTAAGGGTGCTAATATGATAATAAAAATTTTATAATCATTGAAATTTTATATGGTAAAAGGGTTTTCATATTCAGAATTTTTTAGTCCAAATTATTAAAAAATTCACATTTTATGTTATGAAATGAAAATAAGTTTACTACGATTAAAGAAAATTTCGGTGATAATGAGGAAACTATAATTTATAATAATTCAACATATTATTACTGTAAAATTTTTATCTAATAAATTAAATTAATATATTTTAAATAACGATGCAAATTTGATGTTCAAACACATATTCTTAGATTAATTATGTAATAAATTCTAAATATGATTAAGAACCTAAAACAGTGAAAACATCAATTCTATACAAAAAAAACGTTTTTATCTATATGTTAAATGTTTTGATATTAAATGTAATATTCAATTATTTTGAAATTTAATTAGTTTAAATAAATATTTCATTTACATTCAAAACACCCAAATTTGGAAATATGAGATATTTTATATGTTAATCATAACTTAAATTACTTGGGTAAAATCTAGTCACCCTGTTATAAATAGAAAAGTAAAAAAGTGAAATATAATAGTTAATGTCTTCAAATGTATTTAAAAATAGTGTGGAAATACAATGTTGGGTCTTCTTCGACCCATGATCACTCCAAAATCAATTTCATATATATATATATATCATTTGGATTCATTTCTCCTTAAATATTTTAATAATTTCATTAGAATGTAAAGGGTGTTCACAAATGCATGATGTTCTCCACATAAAAAAGTGGATAACAACATCCCATTAAATTCTTCACATTTCATAAAAAATATCCTTCACCCACTACCAAATTTTACTCTCCTCGAAGTCTCTTGAATGTCATAAATATTATTTTTACTATAATCTAGACTAAACCCAACAATGTCAATTATATGTTCAAGTGAATGTTTCAGGTCCAAAATGGTGTATTACAAAACATTTATCCTTTTTTTAAAAATTTCTATTCCAAAACTATCATATATATAACAATATCAAAACCTAAATATAATTATTATACTAAAGTGTTGTTATAATATTTTAACAAGGTTTTTCCCTATCCAGCCACATATAAAAAACTTAAGAACATCAACCATACATTTGTGTGGACTAGAACCTCCATGAAGAAATTTCTCCATTTTTTCACCACCACCTCTATTATAATGTTTTAAGAATAGAATTCAATATTAAATTATATATATATAATATTATTTTTATTATTAATAAATAAATTATAATCCATCCTTGCTATTGTTCATTCTTTTTAAAATGAAAATATTTACAATTCTTTTTGTGGACTAACACCTCTATAATGTAACATATCTTATTTTTATAATTATATAATTATTATTTATTAAAATATATTAAAATAAGATTAAACACATTAAAAATATTTAAAAAATATTATTATTAGATAATAATGAAATTATTAAAAATAAATCACCATCATAATCATAATAATTCATTAATTAAGATATGTTCATTTTTGAGATGATCTAATAACCTACTTGAAAAATTATATAAAATAATATCATGGGTGATTATGATAGATTCATTATAAATAATATTTTAAATTAATTAGAAGATAATAATTTCATTTTGGTTCCATAATGGTAACATTAATATTAATACAAGTAATTGACATACCAATGTTCTTTCATTAAAAATCAGTAAAACTTGTCTATCATAGATTTCATATTTATTAATTATGACCTAAACCCCCATTAAATGAAATTTTTATGTTATAAATATTTAAAATTAAACAATTATAGTACCTTTTATGATCTAATAATTAATATATTTGGGAGAATAAGGATTAATAATAATGATATTATGAATGTAGTTCATAACAATTAAGATTACTCACACATTATATTGAAAATGTATAATAACTATCTTTTATACATATAGAGAATAATTAAAAATTATGTTTATAAAATGTTATAGATATGAATAATGTTCTGAAATGGGAAATTTATATTTTTATTGTTTTTAAATAGGAGGTTAAATTCACCTTCATTAAAATCAAGAGTATATATACGGGATTTGGTAACTAAAACTTCTTCATTTAGGTCATACAATTTCTTCTTAAATATTATTTTATCTATTTTAAATATTTTAATTCATTTTTTATTTAAATTTTTTTATTATTTCATATCTAGTTTAAAAAATATATTTTAAAACCACTTTTATGAATGGTTTTCTTTTAACATTTTAAAAAATGATACTTTTTAAAGAGGTACTCATAACAATGAATTTTACTTTATTGATTGAAAAACAGTTTTCAAATATTTCTATTTAGTAATTTTTAATTCATTTTACTCTCAATATTCAAAATGATCAATCTCTAATGATGTTTTGACTCTTATTTCCTCCTCCATTTTTCTTTTATTATGTGATTAATTCGGGGTGATCATATTAATGAGTTCAGTTGATTTAATTTAGGGAGTTATTTTTATACCATTTAAAAATTTTATGAAACACATTTTTATTTCCATGGGTTATTTATTCAATAAATAATGAATTATTTTTATTTATATTTTTTATAAAACCAATTTTTATTTCCATTGGATATTTATGATATTAAATGTGAATTATTTTCATTTCTAATTTTCATTAAATCTATTTTAATTTCCATGATTTATTTATGTATTTTGAAGGATGTTTATTTAAATGTTTTATTAAACCTATTTTATTCCCATGGGTTTTTTGTGATTTTATATGTGATTGATTTTCATGTGGAACTCATATTTATAGATGAATGAAGGGTTCGGTCCTTTATCGCCCAAAAATATTTTGGTGAAAATTTTATGTCTCAAGTGAAAATTAAACATTGATACATTTTAGTTGATTATAATTTTGGGCTTCGGTTGTATGTCTCAGGAATGTAATTATCTCTATATTAATGTTTGATCCATTTTTGAGATATTTTCTATACTATTATAATATTTTATTGAAGTCATATTTTCTGTTTAATGTTTCTAATCCATGTAATAGCTATCATACTTCCATTTTTTTCTTTTAGGTAATTATTTCTCGATGCATATACTTTGATGTTCATATATTTTTTATTATTTTTACTCATGTTTTTATGATATTTCTCCCATGATCCAGATATCCATTTTTCTTATAATCTCATTATTTGTGACATGTTGTTATGTTTTTCCCTTATTGAGCAATTGATCTCAACCATTTCATATTTTTTTATTCACCGGGATTTGAGGATGGGTATAACATGTGATTTTTTATAGCGGTTTTAGGAGTTTAGAAATTATGTAAAACAATTAGTAAGTATTTCAAAATATTTTATTTAAGTAGTTAATCCTCCAAGACACTAACACTCTAATCACACAGTTTGTGTGAAAATTTGATTCATTTAAAGTTTATTCATGTTAAATATAGATATAATTGTGTTTATTTATCTTTGGTCATCGTAGTTGATATAAAATGTTGTTTTATTGATTGTGGGTATTTTTTATAGAACATTAGATAAAACTCTAGGTATAAGTCAATGTGATATTCTTAAGTGTTGGATAACATCATGAATTTTTTATAAGATATAGATTTTATTGTTTTATAAGCAATAACATCCTTTTATAGATACAAAAAGTACATGTGAGTTCTTTCATAGATGTAACTGTTGGACTCCTCATGTGTTAATAATGTTTTAATAATCACAAATCTCATTACTGTTAATTAATCTTGATCTTCAGTGCACATCTTACTAATGCTCTTCAAACTCAACAATAGGTGCATATAATGTTTTTATAATAACAAATCTTATGGATGTTAATTAATCTTTACATGTTTTATGCATAATTACAATTCTCTCATATATTATCTCTAATGAGTAACCTTAACTCATATTTTGCATATCACTGTCTAAGTCTAAATACAGATTTTTTTGTCTAAGTATGGACTCACCATGACCAGACACCGTGACCAGACACTGTGAAGGACTCACCGTGACTAGACACCGTGACCACTCACTGTAACCCAGACACCGTGAAGGACTCACCGTGACCAGACACTGTGATCAGACACCGTGAAGAAGACACTGTTTCCATGATCACTGTGACACCATTTCTTAAGCTTTTGTCAATATTATTTTAAGTGATGCTAACGGACATATTTGTTGTTTTTAATGCAATTAATGTTATTTAATGCTAGTTGTTGGCTTGACAGGAAACCGTATCTCATACCTATGAAAAGGGAATCATTACTACTGCCAAAGCTCATGGAATAAAAAGAAGATTGAGCTGCATTAGAGGAACGACGCACGCTTGACATGTCTCAACACATATACTACAAGACATGCGAGCTCTGGACTGAACCGAAGAACAACCTGTAGCACAACTGTGAAAAACACGTTGCAAGATCCTCAAAGAAGTTCCATCCATGCAATCCTACATTTCTGAAGAACACATGATGAATCAAGAGACTGTAGAACACAAGCTGAACTACGATACTCTGTTTTTCAATAGAAAAACCAGAGAAGGACTCCAAAGCATTCCTGCTCAATCAAATGAGTCCAGAGCTACATTGACAATCACAAGAGCCATTTATAAACTCTACATCTCTGCTCTGTGATTTTGTATTTACTTTTCGAGTAGTGTGTGTCACCTGCTGTATTTTTACACACACACTGTCTCCTGAACTTTAACTAGAGGATCTGTAAATCCTCACTCAAAATCATACATCTTTTATTTCCCACTAGGATAGTGGCAGAGGTCATGTGTGACCTGAACAGCTGGTTTGCTGTTGTTTTTTTTCCCACGAATAATAGTGGTAGAGGTCTTGGACCTGGACAGTTTTTGTAAAACTGTTGTTAACCCCGATCCAGGGTGTGGATCAAATTCTTATATATATATGAGAGGACTAAGTCTCGGCTTGAGACTGAACCTCTTGTTATATCTGTTGTGCATCTTTTATTTAAGTTTAATGTATATGACATATATTATATGTATTCCACTGCTATTACTTTAAAATACAAAATTATTTTGAAGCTACTTTGATAGTTAAATTAGAAAGTGTTTACACTTATTGTAAATCAGTAGATTAGTTTTAAAAATTAGTTTGATCTTGTGGTTCAACTAACTAAGACCTAATCAATCTTTGAGAAGCTAAGTGAACATTTACAATCTCTATAAATTCACTACTGTTTAACTTATTTTATAAATCTGGGGATTTTAACTAGACAATATTTTAACAGAAATTTTAATTGGAACTCAATTCACCACCCTCTTGAGTGTCCACTCCGACCAAAATTTGGTATCAAAGGATTTTTAAATATTTTCTAAAGTACTCTATTTTTCAACTGTGATTTTAGTTGCATATTTAAAGATCTTAAATTTCTGTTAGTTTTAAATTTTTTCTCTTTAAATTGTCTTTCTAAAATCTAGTTATGGATAATAGACTAGAGGGTGCTGCTACTAACATACCACCTTTCTTCAATGGTACCAACTATGCCCAATGGAAGCTTAAAATGAAAATTCATTTAGAAATCATAGGTTTTGATATATGGACTGCCATAGAATCAGAATATAAACTTCCTACTACTGCTAGATCCACTTGGGATGAACCTACAAAGACTGCCTACAATAATAATTGTAAATCCATGAATGCCTTGTACTGTGCTTTAGGAGATAAAGAGTTTAACAAAATATCTGCTTGTAAAACTGCTTTTGAAATTTGGGATACCTTAGTTGTTTCTCATGAAGGAAAAACCAATGTTAAGGAAATGAGATTAAATACTTATACTATTAAATATGATAATTTTAAAATGAAAACTGATGAACCTATTTCTGACATGTATCTCAGGTTTAATGAGATAGTCAATACAATGAATTCACTTGTAAAATCTGTTCCAGCAAAGGAAAAAATTATGAGAATCTTGATATGTTTACCAAACCGATGGAGAGGCATATATGTTTCAATCAGAGAGTTATGTGAAATTGGTGCTCTACCTATTAAAGAACTCATTGGTAAGCTTATGATGTATGAGGAGGAACTAAAGGTAAACAAAGAAGAAGAAGATGAACCTAGAAGAAAGTCTGTTACTTTCAAATCTTCAACTTCAAAGAACAAGGATAAGGAGAAACTTCAAGCTATAAAAGAGAGCTCAAGCTATGAAGATAGTGAAAGTGTTTCTAATAGTGATGTTGAAATGGATCACATTGCCAAAAGGTTTAAGAAGTTCTATAGGAAGAATAAGTTTTTCAAAAAATCAAATTACAAAGGAAAGTATGACAATAAGGAACATTTGAAGAAGGATTGGAAAAAGCCATATAAAATTAATGATTTTGTCTGCTATGAGTGCAAAAGAAAAGGACATATCAAAGAAGACTGTCCAAAGCTCAAATTCAAGAAGAAATATGATTACAAGGATAGTAAGTAAAAAAAGGCTAT
The DNA here is from genome assembly GCA_963277665.1 of Viscum album. NCBI lineage: Eukaryota > Viridiplantae > Streptophyta > Magnoliopsida > Santalales > Viscaceae > Viscum > Viscum album. Next base: position 2,107,686,590 of record OY728119.1, on the reverse strand, counting down.
GAAGGCTACTTGGAGCGCTTCTGAGGATAGCTCCACTGAATCTGAAGTTTCTGAAACTGATCACAGAAATAAGGAAAACATTTGTTTTATGACAAACACTTCTGAGGTAACAGCTGAAACTCTTTCTTTAAATTCTTATTATTCTGGAGATGATACTGACTCTGATAACATATCAAAATCTGAACTATTTGAATATTGTGATATGTTAGAAGAAACCTGTAATGAGCTGAAAGAAAAATACAAATGTTTAAAGAAACAGTATGCTTTAACTGTTAAACATAAATCTGATCTTGATATTGAAATGAAAAAGAATTCTCAGTTACATAAAGAAAACACTGAACTGAAATTATCTAATGAGCAACTCAGAAAGGATTTGGAGAAATTCACAAATGGAAAGGATACACTAACTCAAATTCTAGGAAAGCAAGTTGCACCAAAATACACTACTGGAATAAGCTACAAACCTGGACAGAGACATTTTACTAAGAATAGATTTATTCCTAAATCGGGACAAAATGTTGCTAATTCTAGTTTTGGACATTTATATGCTCCAACTAGTTATATTCATAATTATGGATCTAATAAGATTTTTCTTTAAAAGTCTGTTGATTCTACAACTTTCATGAGACCCATAAGACAAATTTGGGTACCAAAAGCTTTGATTGCTAACCTGTCTGGACCCAAGAAGATCTGGGTACCAAAATCATTTCCTATCTAAATCTGTTTTGTAGGAAACCGGCTTAAAGAGCTCCTATAGGAAGACCTGGTACTTGGACAGTGGATGTTCAAGACATATGTCTGGAGACTTCTCATTCTTTAAAAGCTTAGTCAGAGTTGATGGAGGTTTTGTCACCTTTGGTGATAACTCAAAAGGGAAAATCATTGGCTTAGGCCAGATTGGTAACACTGACTCAGTATTAATTTCTAAAGTTTTACTTGTTGAAGGACTTAAATATAATATGTTAAGTATTTCTCAGTTATGTAATGATGGTTTTAATGTTAAATTTGAAAATTATTCTCGTAATGTTTTTAATTCTAAAAATGATTTAGTATTTTCTTCCCTGCGAAATGAAAATGTTTATGTTGTTGATTTAAATTCTTTAGCTAAGCAGAATATTACTTGTTTAAATGATTTTCATAAAGAGTCTCAGCTTTGGCATAAAAGATTAGGACACTACAATATACACTCGCTTAGAAAACTTACTAGGAAGAACTTAGTTAGAGACCTACCCAAACTTGAGTTTCCAAATGACAAAGTTTGTAATCCCTGTCAAAAGGGAAAGCAACATAAAGTTTCTTTAAAACCAAAGAAAGAAGTCTCAACTTCTCAACCTCTCGAGTTGGTTCACATGGATTTTTTTAGACCATCTAGAGTTTTTAGCTTAAATGGGAAGCATTATTTCTATGCCTTAGTAGATGACTTTTCTAGATATACATGGGTATATTTTCTAGCTCACAAAAGTGAATCTTGTTATTACTTTGTTAAATACTCTAAATCCGTAGAAAACCTTAGTGGACTTAAGATTAAAACTCTGAGAAGTGATCATGGCTGTGAATTTCAGAATCATGAATTTGAATCTTACTGCTCACACAATGGCTATAGTCACAATTTCTCTGCCCCTAGGACACCCCATCAAAATGGTGTAGTAGAAAGAAGGAATAGAACTCTGCAAGAAATTGATAGAACTATACTTAATGAGTATGAACTACCTGTTTATTTTAGGGCTGAAGCTGTAAATACAGCTTGTTATCTTATCAATAGAGTCTTAATTAGACTTGTTCTTAAGAGGACCCCTTATGAGTTGTGGAACCATAGGAAACCTAAAGTTAACTACTTCAAAGTCTTTGGCTGCAAAGTCTTTATTCTTAATACTAAAGACAATCTTGACCAGTTTGCATCCGATAATGATGAAGTAATTTTCCTAGGTTATTCTATTTCTATTAAATCTTATAGAGTTTTCAATAAGAGAACCATGTGTGTGGAAGAATATGTTCACATCAAGTTTGATGAAACCGATCCACATGAGCCTAAAACCTCTCTTGAAAATCTTGAATATGATCTCTCTGTTTTGAACCTTAATAATAAAGACAGTGGACCTATAGTTAAAACGTCCAGTTCTGGAAATTTCCCAGAACCTGCTTCTATTGATTCCCAACCTGTTGATGAACCTGAAATTTCTAGCCCTACCTTTACTAGATCAACTAGAATTCTGAAGAATCATCCTTTAGATGTTGTTGTAGGAAATCTTGATAGAGGGACACAGACTAGAGCTTCTCTTAGAAATCTGGTTGAACATCAAGCCTTATTGTCACAGCTTGAACCTAAAAACATTGATGATGCTATTAATGATGAATTTTGGGTAATTTCTATGCAAGAAGAACTCAATCAGTTTGAAAGAAATAATGTTTGGAATCTTGTTGAAATACCTAAGGACACATTCACAATAGGCACAAAATGGGTGTTTAGAAACAATGTAGATGAATTCGGAAACATAGTTAGAAATAAAGCTAGACTAGTTGCACAAGGCTATAGTCAAGAAGAAGGTATTGACTATGAGGAGAATTTCGCTCCAGTAGCCAAATTAGAAACTATTAGGATTTTACTTGCTTATGTTGCACATCTAAATTTCAAACTATATCAAATGGATGTCAAGAGTACATTCTTAAATGGATATACTACTGAGGATTTTTTTGTTGAACAACCACCTGGTTTTTCAAACCCTCATTTTCCAAATCATATTTTCAAACTATCAAAAGAATTATATGGTTTAAAGAAAACTCCAAGAGCTTGGTATGATAGATTAAGTACTTTTCTAATTTATAAAGGTTTTACAAAAAGAATAGTTGATCCTACTCTTTTTATAAAATGAATTTCTAAAGATGTTTTAGTAGTACAAATTTATGTTGATGATATTATCTTTGGATCTTCTAAAAATTCTTTATGTACTGATTTTTCAAAAATGATGCAAAATGAATTTGAAATGAGTTTAATGGGTGAACTTAAATTCTTTCTCAGTTTTCAAATTTTTCAAAATGATAATGGAATTATTTTAACTCAAAGTAAATATACTAGAGATCTTTTAAAACGTTTTGGATTCGATAGCACAAAAGGTAGTGATACTCCCATGAGTACCACCTGTAAGATGGATCTTGATGAAAATTGTAAATCTGTTGATCAAACCACTTATAGAGGAATGATTGGAAGTCTACTCTACCTAACTTCTAGTCTTCCTGATATTATGTTTAGTGTGTGTATGTGTGCTCATTTTCAAGCAAACCCTAAAGAGTCACATTTAAATGCTGTAAAGAGAATTTTCAAATACCTCAAGCATACTCCCAATTTAGGACTGTTCTTTCCCAAAGGACAATCATTTGAACTAGTTATTTATTCTGATGCTGACTTTGTTGGATGTAAACTAGATAGAAAAAGCACCTCTTGAACATGTCATCTTTTAGGAAAGTCACTAGTATCATGGTGTAGTCAGAAACAAAATTCTGTTGCATTGTCAACTGCAGAAGCTGAATACAAAGCTGCTGGAAGTTGTTGTGCAAAACATTTGTGGATGAAACACACATTACTAGAATATGGATATCAATTCAGACATGTCTCAGTAAATTGTGACAACACAAGTGCTATTAATATCTCTAAGAATCATGTTTCTCATTCTAGGACAAAACATATTGATGTAAGAAATCACTTTTTGAGGGATCATTATCAAAAAGGTGATATCACTTTGGAATTCATTGGTACTAAATATCAACTTGATGATATATTCACTAAACCATTAAATTCTGAAAGATTAGACTACACCATACATTATCTTTTTATGATTAATCATAAATGAATATCTTACTGATCTTAATGTTTAATACTTTACTGTACTTTACTTTACGGTTTTATATCTTACTGTTTCTAAGTTATTGTTTTTATGCTCACGGTCTGACAACTCACTGTCTCACCGTGACTATATAAACTTCTCACTGTTTCACCGTGATGACTATAAACTGTCTCACCGTGATGGCTAGTTTTCTGTCTCACCGTGAGAAGTATGATAATTTTTATTATTTTTATTTTATTTTTACCCGTATCGCGGTAATTTTTATTTCACCACTATTTGATTTCCCGCATTTGTGTTTTTATATCGTTTGAAATTCCCAAATGATAAAACATAAGGGTTTCATTCGACTCCTTACCCGAATTCTCTCCTGAACCTTATTTTCCCTCTCGCTCGAACCTTTAGTGAATGCCAAGGATGAAGCATCCATCTTCACCCTCGTCTGAGAAGCGCCGCTCTATGAAACAAAGGAGGATACCGAGGATAGCTCCCGAAGGACCTCTAAACCCAAAACTAGTAAGTCGTACATTTGTACCTGAAAAAGAGTTTTGCCCTGAATGGTTGATGTCTAGTAGATCGTTAGTTTTGAAAGTTTTAAAAGAACAAGGATGGCTTGAATGGTTCACTGGACAGAATAGACTAATTTACCTGAGGCTTTAATCTCAATTCTATCAGTATGTGAAGTTCTCTTTTGAGTTTGGAGAATGATTTTTGGTGACCAGCTGGATCGATGGTCCGAAGTGCTCTTTCTCTTCAATGTTGTGGGATACATGCCTAAGAATTCCACATGAAGGAGTGTGTGAAGATTACCAAAGAGACCCCCCTCCAACAACTGACATCTTTGACCTAGAAACCGCTTTGGAAAATCCAATTGGAAATGGAACCAAGCGAAGGGCCATAGCTGCTGAACTATATGGGGAGACAAGACTTTTGTTCAAGTTTGTTCAGAATTTGGTTAGTCCAAGAAAATGAGATTGTGTTGTGATGAAGTATCAGGATGTGTTCCTGATTCACCTGTTGATGAATGGCCAAAAGATCAATCTGTGTAAGTATGTTATCAACCATATCTGTGAGCTGATCAAAGTAACTTCCAAATCCACCTCCCTATTTTATTCAAGGATGATTTCAGCCATGTTAGTCTCAAAAGGAATGGTTTGACCGAATGAAGAAAAATTAGAGGACTTTGATTTCTGCCTATCAATTCCTATCATTAGAAGGATGAAGATTAGCTGGAATCCCTGGAAAAAGAAATGGGTTGAGGATAGTGATCAACTATATAAAAAGATTAGTCATGTTGACTATCCAAGAAGGCCTAATAACCTAGCTGATCCTGGTTTAGAACCAGATGAAGTGGTTGAGTACTCAGAACAAGAAGAACAAGAAGAAGTAACAGCTGAAGTTCCACCTAGAGGAGAATCTGTAATACCTCCAATGGAAACAGTTCATGTTGAAGAGGAAAGGGGTGTTATCCCTGCTGTTATCCCTACTGAAATACCTCAAGGAGAGGAAGTTTTTGTTGAAAAGGAAAGGAGTGAGGATCCTTTAGTTGTTCTTCATGAGGAAGAAGATCATCCCAATTCTGCAAGGAAATTAGTTTTTCCTGGTTCAGAACAGCAAGCAACCTTTGAGGAAGTTTTTGTTGAAGAGACTCTTTCTGTTTAGAAAGAAGCATGTCTGGAAGCTTATCTAGTGGAACAATCGGTTCCTGAGATTATTCCATCTACTGAAGAAATAATGGAAATTGCCTTTCAGCTAGAAAGGCAGGAATTTGCTGAAGAGATTAGGGATGATCCTGTGGATCTTGTCCATGTTCCTGAACCTCAAGAATCTGAAAGGGAAGCACAAGTTGAGGGGGAGGAAACTCTAAATATTGATATTGTGGAAGTTGGATCTGGTGAAGCTTCTCAACCTTCTGTCACTTTCTCTATACACTCTTGGTATGAGTTCCCAAGATTTTATGATGTGAATGAGTCACAGAAAGTGACTGCAACTGGAATGGATATTTCTTCTATGTTTCAACTAAAGTCCTTAGCTCATTCAGAACCAGAATTAGAGCCCCAACCTCAATCTGGATCAGAATCTGAATATGAAGATGACTCTGACCCTCAACCAGAATCTGAGCCTCTACCTTTACCTGCATCCTTACCTGATCTTCATTCCTTTGTAACCAAAATGATCTGAAAGTTTTTGGCGAGACTTTGTTAGCTGGTTTTGAGAAAATTCTCTCCACTCAACCTCGCCCAGTGACTCAATTAAGTCAAGAAGATGCATCAATTCTCTTGGAAAATATTATCTTGCATATTCAACCAAGGATGTTCTGAGAAATTCAAGAAGTACGAGTAGAGAATAAGCTGCTGAGTGATGATATTGCAAATCTGAAAAGTATGGTAGCAAGTCTGCAGAATGAGCTATCTATGAGATCAGAGCCTGCTCCTGTTTCTGCCCCTGCACCTGCTTCTGTTTCACCTGAGTCTTATGATTCCATCCTTGCTAGGGAGATTGTGTCTCAAGTTCATCCTTACCTACTATCTTTTGATGAAAAGATTGGAAAAAGGAACATGAAGATGCTGGAACGCATGAGAGAGCTTGTGGAAACTCTAAATAAGCTTATAGATGAATACACTGGATGTCTGCAAAAAGTTCTGAAACAGCTCAAAGTTCTAACCGAAACTGTCAAGGCTTCACCTACTTCTGGTCATACCTCCACACCTGCTTTGGATGATTCTCTGCTGAGATCCATAATTAAGAAATAATTATAGAATGCCTTCAGTGGCTTAGATCTATCTTCATTGTCAGAAGTAATTAAGAACAGTGGTAGAACATTGGACCTGGTTAGGATTCATTCAAAGATATCCAATGATGCTCAACAAGAGATCTCCAAGAAAATAGATTTGTATCTTTCCCAGATTTTCTCTAAAAGTGACATGACAGATCACTTTAGATATCTTTTGGAAAATCTGAGAATCCCTCAAGTGACTCAAGCTTTTAATGCTCGGGTTCAGAAACTTTCAGAGTTCACTAGATTGTTGGACAGATTTCTGGAGAATAAGGATGATTTTGAAAAGGATATACAGTATGGTGGTGAAATCATTACTGATTTCATCAATCTTTTGAAGTCGTATCTTCATGTGCAGAGTACTTCTATAGTTGCTCCAGCTGCTACACCCCTTAGAACTGGACTACCTGCCTTATCATTTACTACCATGATAGTTAGCCAATCCCTTTCTCGGATCTGGCCAGTCATTCTTGACCAACCTCAGCCTAGATCTTCTACTACTCCTACTTTGGCTCCATTTGTTTTTGAAGGTCTACCCTTACCCTCGTTGTCTACCTCTTCTATGTATTCTACTACATCAGAACCAGCTCCTGCTGCTGATAAAGGCAAGATAAAAATGGATCCCTAAAGAGTTGACCGACTGTTTTTCTTTTTCATGGGATGTCATTTCTTATTTCTAGTTTGTACTTCTCCTGTACTTTGTATTATGAATTCTTTGTTTAATGAAAATTGCTGATTTTCATTTCCTTTTCCCTACTTTTTGATAATCCCAAAAGGGGGAGAAAAACCTCCAAGTATCAGTTCTATAATAGTATAAATGGGGGAGAAAAACTACAAGTATCTGTTCTATAATGTTTTTGCTATGCTAATATCTTTAATGTTACATATCTTTTATATTCTACCTATATGTGATTTGTGATCATCAAAAAGGGGGAGATTGTTGGACTCCTCATGTTTTAATCATGTTTTAATAATCACAAATCTCATTACTGTTAATTAATCTTGATCTTCAGTGAACATCTTGCTAATTCTCTTCAAACTCAACAATAGGTGCATATCATGTTTTTATAATAACAAATCTTATGGATGTTAATTACACTTTACATGTTTTATGCATAATTACAATTCTCTCATATATTATCTCTAATGAGTAACCTTAACTCATATTTTGCATATCACTGTCTAAGTCCAAATACAGATTTTTTGTCTAAGTATGGACTCACTATGACCAGACACTGTGACCAGACACCGTGACCAGACTCCGTGACCAAACACCATGACCTGACACCATGACCAGACACCATGAAGGACTCACCGTGACCAGACACTATGACCACTCACCATAACCCAGACATCGTGAAGGACTCACCATGACCAGACACCGTGACCACTCACCGTAACCCAGACACCATGAAGGACTCACCGTGACCAGACACCGTGATCAGACACCGTGAAGAAGACACAGTTTCCATGATCACTGTGACACTGTTTCTTAAGCTTTTATCAATATTATTTTAAGTGATGCTAACGGTCATATTTTTTGTTTTTAATGCAATTAATGTTATTTAATGCTAGTTGTTGTCTTGACAGGAAACTGTATCTCGTACCTATGAAAAGGGAATCATTACTACTGCCAAAGCTCATGGAATATAAAGAAGATTGAGCTGCATTAGAGGAATGACACGCACTTGACATGTCTCGACACATATACTACAAGACATGAGAGCTCTGTACTGAACCGATGAACAATCCGGAGCACAACTGTGAAGAACACATTGCACGATCCTCAAAGAAGTTCCATACATGCAATCCTACATTTTTGAAGAACACATGATGAATCAAGAGACTGTAGAACACAAGATGAACTATGACACTCTGTTTTTCAACAGAAAAACCATAGAAGGACTATAAAGCATTCCTTCTCAATCCAATGAGTCCAGAGCTAAATTGAAAATAACTAGAGCCATTTCTAAACTCAACATCTCTTCTCTGTGATTTATTATTTACTTTTCAAGCAGTGTGTGTCATCTGCTGTATTTTTACACACACATTGTCTCCTGAACTTTAACTGGAGGATCTGTAAATACTCACTCAAAATCTTACATCTTTTATTTCCCACTGGGATAGTGGTAGAGGTCCTGTGTGACCTGAACAGTTGGTTTGTTGTTTTTTTGTTTCCCACGAATAATAGTGGTAGAGGTATTGGACCTGGATAGTTTTTGTAAAACTGTTGTTAACCCCGATCCAGGGTGTGGATCAAATTCTTATATATATTTTAGAGGACTAAGTATCGACTTGAGACTGTACCTCTTGTTATATCTGTTGTGAATATTTTATTTAAGTTTAATGTATACGACATATATTATATTTATTCCGCTGTTATTACTTTAAAATACAAAATTATTTTGAAGCTACTTTGATAGTTAAATTAGCAAGTGTTTACACTTATTGTAAATCAGTAGATTAGTTTGAAAAGTTAGTTTGATATTGTGGTTAAACTAACTGAGATCTAATCAATCTTTGAGAAGCTAAGTGAACATTTACAATCTGTATAAATTCACTACGGTTTAACTTATTTTATAAATCGGTGGATTTTAACTAGACAATATTTTAACAGAAATTTTAATTGGAACTCAATTCACCCCCCTCTTGAGTGTCCACTCCGACCAATATTAACTATGGGTGGTAGCCATAAAAGGCGTACAGGTACTAACTCAATCTTTATCTAGTTTACAAAAGAGATTCCTAATTTCACAATTATTTTGACACTCTAGAGGAATATTATTTGGTTAATTAACGTTATCATTTTGAAACATTATGGTTTATTTGAATATGTTTATGTTATATAATGTAATATAAATTTACCATAGATAACCTATACTAAAGTACATATATTCATATTCTAGGCTATGTGTGTCAATTATTGGTTATTTATTCTAAGATCATTTTTTCCTCTGTAAATTTTATAACATTATAACCTAAATTATCTTTTATTTTAATTAATTGTTAGAAAAATGATCAATAAATATAAAAACATGTGAAAGATAAAATATTGAGATTTTTTAAATTAACAACCCAATGGGATTGGTTCTGGTGTAAAAATCAAATAGAAATTCCCACAAAACTATAAAAATACATTAAAAAATGTGAACCATGTTGAGATACCAAACTCAATAATGGAGGATATTATCACAACCAAGAATTTCATAAAACAAATTCAACCCTCCTTCAGTGGATCCTCTGATACACTTATTCATTTCTAATTGATCAATGCATTCGAAAATTTATTTTCCATTCTCTAGTTCTTGGATTATGTGAAGGTTTTCCTGGATATCTACCATTTAAAAGGATTGGTTAACTAATAATTGACACTAATTTAGAAGATACATGAGAAGGAGGAAATAAACACTATAGAATGGGAGATATTTAAGAAATAATTCTTCATCAAGTAATTTCTTAAAACTCTTCATAGGAAGATAGAAACATAATTCCAAGAGTCGAATCAAAAAGAGGATGAGTTTGTTGGAACTTATAAAAAAACATAACAAGGATCAAAAGGTAAGACTCTGATTATATATCACAATCCAAAATAAATATTTACCATTTATTTTGTTTAATAAAACCATTTTATCAAAATTAATTAATAATAATTGACTTTGGGTGATATCAATATATTTTTTGCTGTGTACTAAAGGTGGAGATGGAAATTGGGGACTATCATTATTTTTTGACAAATAAATAAAAGAAGAATATCAATATAAATATGAGGGAAAGTTACACGGGTTGAATAAATTTTTACCCCATACTTTACGAAAGTGTATTAATAAAAACACAACTAATTTCATGATAGGGTCATGGGATATATTTAAAATATTGTAAAGTAGACTACTAAGACCACAATTACTGAATTAAGGCTATGAGGAAAATTAAAAAAATAAAATAGTATATGGTTCTAACTAATATTCCTCCCATAATTCAATGATTCGGGTTAAAGGTGTTTGGATATTTTATGAACCAATTCTATAACCCTCATACAAAAGAATAAAATAGTCCCCAACAACCTCCCAAAATAATGGAATAGAGAAGGTAATTCTATATCACTACAACAGTGGTAGATCATGATAATGAAGTGTTGTGAGGTACATGTAATCTCTTTCTTAGACTTTCAAGTAATTTTTTATTATAGTTCATCATATTTTATATGTCACATATATTTTATAAGAATGTGGAATCACCTTCTCAGGAAGTGGATATTTATCTATCTATGAAAACACATGGTGGAATATTGATCGCATATAAGATTTATTTATCTTATCTGATTGAGATTTCTACAGGGATACATCCTACAGATCTATTTCTTCTTCCTTTGGTAGAATTTTTTGTATATGGGTTATCTTTCCCTACATAAATAAAATATCAATTTTGTAGAAAATAGATATCATTTCATATTCCAAATCATCCTATTATCAAGTATCAACATTGGAATAATGATGAACTCCCGTTATAATGGAATTATATAATACATGTTCTTATACTCATAAATAGGTAATTATAACTCAAATAATTATGGAAGAAGTCATAACTAAATAGATTCTCATTTTACATGTATTTAATAATGTATTTTTTGTTTAACTTGATGGTATTCCCCCAAAGAATGAGGTATAGTTTTTGATTGAACTCATATCTGGATCCATGATATCACAAAGAGCCAAATAAAATGAACCTATCTGGATTAGTGTAGTTAATAATGAATCATAAAGAATATTAGTATAACTGTATTTTTACCCAGGAGAATCTGTATTGGATGAACCAGTCAACTTTATCAAAAAGAAGATGGATTAATTGGTCATTTCATGGGTTATAATGATCTTAATAATGTAACGATGAAGAACTATTATCAACTACCATGTATCAATGATATGTTCAGTCATTGTTTAGGAGTATAATAATTCACAATTATTAGCATTTGATCTCAAAATCATCAGTTAAGTATTAAAATGGAGGACATTTTGATGAAAATCTTATATATAAGGTATGGAAACTATGTATTTAAAGTTATTCTATTTGGAAATAAAATTGATTCTTATATCTTCATTGATATTATGAACAGAGTCATTCAAGACTACATTGAAACATTTGTGAAAATATTTTTATATTATATTCTAATATATTCCAATATCATGGAGGATCATGAATATCATTTTTTGAATTTGATGAAAACCACAATAAAGGAGAAAATTTATTCCATGTTTTTGATGTGTGAATTCTTTTTATAGAAATTATCATTCCTGGGATATATAACCACCCACAAGATAATATCTATAGATCCTTTAAGTTTGAAATTTATTTATAAATGGACTACATTGACCATAGTATCCAAGATCAGTAGTTTTATAAAGTCAGTTATATACTGTAGTTTAATTGAGATTAATTTCTCTCGACTATCAAATCCTCTGAAAATTTTAACATAAAATGTATTTATCATTTTTAGGATAGAGGAAAGTGATAAAATTTTAAATGAATTAATGGAGTGGATAGTTACTACACTTATACTTACATTTCCATGTTGTTAAAGGGTTTTTAATATAAAGTGATGCATTGAAAAAGGTCTAGGTAGTGTCCCCACACAGAATGATAAATTTATTTCTAATGCCTAATGTTAATTACAGAATAATTAAAAAAATTACCCAAATATTTATTTAGAGATAAAATGAATGTTCTTTGTATTAAATATTTGTATGAATTGTATTTATTGTTAAAAGTGTTATATATACACTAACCATAAGATTTTAAAGTATATATTCCCATAGTTAGAGTTAAAAAATGAAAAAGTATATGGCTGGTGTTGATAAAATAATATAAATTTTCAATACATTACAACCCTAGTTGGAAAAAATATGTGTCTGATTCTCTAAGAAGGAAATATCATTCTATCTTAGCCACATGGAGGATTGAAAAATACTGAATACTTAGGGATTTGAAATGAATGAATTTTTAAATTATAAGTAAATAAGATAAGTCGTATCTTTTCCAAATGTTTCTTAAAACAACCATTCATGTGAAAATGAAGGTACCTTGAAATATGTAATGTTGTTATAGTAAAAGTTGGTGAGCATTCTTGATTTAAAAATTGACTAAGATAAAGTTATAAGGTTTTTAACTAGGTTATGTGGTGAAACCAAACTAAAACTAAACATAGAACATTTTGATTATGCTCACACCTCATCATTATCTCTTCATCCTGGAAGAATGAATATGTATAAATATATAAAGAAACATATGTGGTAGGATAACATTATGTTTCTGATCGTAGAGTTTATATATTGATTATTGGTATGCCATCAAGATAATTTTGAATTACCAATGTCTAAGGGTAATTCTCAACCAATACCCATAACAGTATGGAAATGTTAAACTATTACCATTGATTTCTTTATAGGACTCCCCAAAATGACTAAGGGACATAATGTTATTTGGTATGTAATCAATTACCTTACTAAGTTAGTGAATTATATGTATGTTATAGACTATTTATCTTTTGACCAAGTAACTATGATATAAATAAGATATTTGGTTTGGTTGTATAGATTACCAATTTTAATTGTATCTAATCGGGATCAGAGGTTTACCTCATGGTTATTGTCAACTATTAAAAAACATTATTGTCTGAGTTGAGTTTTTGAATTCTTTATCACCCTCAAATAGATGGTTTTTCTAAGAAAACTATTTAAACATATAGTGTAAATGCTCATATATTTTATGATTAATTTTCAATGATGTTTGGATCAAAACCTCCCATCGATAGAGTTATCGTATAATAAAAATTCTCATTCTAGAATTAAAATGGAACCATTTTAGTATTTATGTGGGATTACATATAGGACTTGAACATATTATATTTAGGTTTAAAAGAGGATTTTTTTTATGTCATGACCTTGTCTAATTGTTGAAAAATAAGGTTCAATCAATTAATAGGAATATATAAAAGTTGTAAAAACTAAAAAGAATAGTTACACAAAAAATCAACAATGAGATCCAAATTTTGATGTAAGTGATAATTTGTTCCTATTGATACCTTTATGGGAGAGGGATATGAGATTTAGTAAGAATGTAAATTTGATCCCTATGTGAATTATTCCCTTTGAGATCCTTCATCATGTGTGGGTGGTACCTTATCTCTTACCAGTCCCTCTAGGAAGCTACCATCGTTATAATGTTATTCATGTATCGCTTTTAAGGAAATACATTCTAGACTCTTCTTATCTACTAATCTTAGAAAACATGAATTGCAAAATGGTCTCTCATATGAGGAAAACCACTGGAGATCTTAGATGGGATAGGGAATGTTTTGTAGAACAATACAAATTATATAGTCAGTCGTCAAATGATGAATCATATGCTCGAAGAAGCTACATGGGAAATACATGATATACTGAGACAAAACTACCAAAACTAGTTTTTATCTGGGTAAAAAAACCATGGAATTAATTTTTTTAAGAGAGAAAGTATTTAATAACCCATGTGGTCTTTAATAAAAAATTAAATGAATTAAATAACTTGTGAGTAGATTTCCATGAATGAAACAACACAATAAAAAATTATTGTCATTATAAAACTATAAACCATTACCGTTATATTATATATGTTAAATTGGTTAGTATCAATAGAAGTAAAAAATGTAAATCTGATATTAAAATTTATAATTAAAAAAATGTATTTTTATTCATGGAGATACTCTTTTTCTAAAAACAATATTTACAAATTAAGTTTCGTAATATTAAAATTAAATTTTTATCACTATTAAATATTTTATTAGGTAAAAAGGATTCAATTTTTTGAATCGTTTTTTATAAATTATTTAAAAACACATTCTATTTTTTTCATGAAAATATGTTTACTTTGATTAAATTTAATTAGTCTACTAATGGTGAAACGAATATTTTCAAATATTTTATTTATTAATGATAAATAATTTTAATGTAATAAATTGAATTAATGAATTTGAAATAATTATTTGAATGTGTGGTTTAAACGAAAATATAATTATGTTATGAACTATTTAATTAGAAATCTATGAAAAATAATATTAAGAACACATAATGGTTATAACATCATTTAAAAATAACTTGTATTTTCTATATATATAGTATTTGAATACAAAATTAAATTTCCTCATATTCAAAAATGAATTAGAAAAAGCGGGATTAAATTCAGGTTTATCATGAAAAACAAAATTGAGGTGATATTTTATATGTTTTTTTAAAACAAAAGTTACTTGGGTAAAAACTAGTTAACCTAGTAAAAATGGTGATAGTAAAAAATAATTGTAAAAGACTTATAAAATTTATAAAACTTGTGAATAGATTCTTTTTGAGTCATTCAGGACCCAAAATCACCCAAAATCCATTATTTGGAGCTTTTGTAGTCACTGAACCCTTAGTAGTTTAATGATATCATTGGAATGTAATAGTTGGTCACAAAAGTACCATTTTCTTTACATATAAAAGGGGATAAAATAAAACATTTCAATGATCCAAATTAGATTTGAAATATACTTCCACCAAAGAAAAATATTCCAATGCAAGAGGTCCCTTGCATTTCCTCAGGCCCCTGGACACAACATGTTGGCATATGTACTTCATTTCATAGGAAAAATTCATGATAAAGTTCAAGGACCCAAAGTGAGAATTACTAAATCCTAATCATTTTATTCTTAATGCTTATCTATAAAAACTACCTATTTCAAATTAATATAATAACCTATGTATCATTACTATACTGATGTATTATTATCTTGTTTAAAAATCATTATTCATTAATTTCAATCCCCTTATAAAATAAAAGAATTTGTATTATGGGATTGTGTGTACAATGACCTCCGTAAAGAGAGGTCTTCTTTTTTTAGATTCCACCACCCATTACTGTTTATAATGATAGAATTAAAGAATAAATTTGATACATGTAATATAATTTTAAAAATGATGAGACAAATTTATAATCCATTTTCACTACCTTTACCTCTTTGGAAATAGAAATGATAACTTCGCATTGTGTGGACAACCATCTCCCTAAAGTAACATATCTCATTTTTCATTAGTTTCATTATTATTTGTTATTATCTCTAAAAATAAGATTCAACACAATAAGTTTATATAAGTATCACCACTATAATTTCTTAATAATGATCTTATTACAAAGTGTGTTACTTTCTTATTCATAAAAATCTATTAATTGTGGTTTGTACATGTTTGGGTTGGTCTAACCACCTACTTGAAAAAAACTAAAAAATAATAAAATGGAAAAATATGAGAACTTAATTATAGATATTATATTATATTAATAAGTCATTAGAGATTTTATTTTCTTTTTAGGATGGAAACATTGATATTAAAATCAATAATTAAGATACCAACATATGTTCATTACAAAACACTATGATATTCCCATCGTCTATTTCGTCTTTATAGATCATAACAAAAACTCCAATAGAATAAAATTATAACATTATTTTTTTTGAATCTTTCTCTAGCGTATATCACCATCCTTACTCGTGGTGGATTTAAAACTTCTTTTTGTTTCCTGGTATTCCTACTTTCCAAAGGTGGGAACTTTCATCAGTTTCATTGATGATGTATACTACTTGATTTAAATGGGATGGTGGTATATTAGTTACTCCTTATATGGATTCCTCCTTGGAGATAGTTTCATATTTGGTGTCTCCCTTGTAGGTTAATTCTATATCTTGGAACTCATTCCTAGTGTCATCTCGTGGTGGATTCTAGTTATTTATGTGGATTTTTTCTTGATAGGGAAGGCTGCTTCGGTCAGGGTGAGTAGTCCCATTGGGAACATCTATTTATGTCTGGACATTGCATATATTGAACAGATCAAAATTATTCCTCTAGAGAAAATCTCATTTTTGAGAAATCATTGGCATGTAACTGAAGGCATCCTGAGAAGGTAATTAAATGTAGGGGGTGTAAGTCTTCTAATGATTTTTACCTCAGTCATAAAAAATTTATTATATATGGTCTGGATTATGGAACATGGAACGAGTTTAGCATCTTTTATAGATGGGAATATTTTTAAATTCTTATGAGGGATAGGTTGGAAACAAGTTTAATGTCTTATAGGGGTATGATCATAACATCATCTTGAGATGAATTGAGATAAAATTTTAACACCTCATGGAGACAAAATATAATATATTAATGAGATGGATTGAAAGGGGCATGTCCCAATGAGGGAATATTTGACACTATAATGTTGTAGGGATTGAGCCTTGGGGAGGAATCCTATATAACCTGTTTACGAAGTAGGGATCAAAACCCATGTATTTTGATGTAATGGTTTAAGTTCATGTGACACGACTAATCTATGCAATTTAACATAGAGTGTTAAGGACCCACACATCATAGAAGGAGTGTCAATAAAGGATAGAATGGGTATTATTCATGGAACAGTCCCTTTGGAGGTGGATCATCCCATGGTGGGGGGGGGAAGGTGGATTCTCATTATGATCATACATGGGGAATCCAATTTTCATCTCATTTTGTAAGATGTGTGGGGTTATCCCATATGATTCATTCATGGGGAATCTTGTGTCCATCACATTGGGTAAGGATATATATTTATGTCATGTTTTGATGAAATTTACATTTAGTTTTACATTATAAGACTAGTACGTGTATCAAGGTAGTTTTACAACATACAGCTCTGACATGATTGGGATCTCTCTTAAAGGGTAACCTTGTCAATGAAAGAGGAATATGTGGAATAAGGACCCTCCACTAAGATAGGTTCATATTTTCTCTCAAATATGACACCAATAAGTCTTACGTGACAACCACTCGTGCTCCCGTTGGTAGGAAATGATGTTGGAACATCCATGGAGAGGTAGGCATAGGAAGGCTTGATGTTAGGGTACCATTGGTTAGGAACTATAGGATTTAGGGTACCTATTCTCAGAATAGAAAGGTAGGGTAACTGACGAATTATAAGAATAGGGAATATCAAGTTAGGGACCAAGAATTTTTTTAAAAAAAATTACAATGTTGTGTTCAAGAGTTTCATGATTAAGGGGATCTATATCAAGGTAAACTTTTGGATTCAAGAGGTATAGTTTCACAAAATATTTTAAATTATGAATAGATTACGGTTTCCTGAATGTATATTATTTTTTGTGTGAACCCATCCATCCTTGGGAGGAGTTTTATGAGGATCACTCTAGTATATTCCATGTAATTTTTGGTCCCATAGGATGTCTTAATGCATGTTTTATACCTTTGAGGGTCCATTGTATCTCATGTTTCATGCTGTCATGAAAACGGGGTATTTGTGAGCATAGAAACACCACTTCTACTTCTAGAGATCCTCCCTAATGTGGGGCTGAGGTTTTATATATAGTAAAAATTCAGGTATTGGGTAATGAAACTTCAATGTTAGAGGAACATAGTTGTGTTCACTTCTGACCTTTTCCATTATGTCTTGGCCACACGAAAACATTAGTTTGGCATCCCCATTCTAATGCAACATGATGGTTTCAAAAAGGATTGAACACAAAAATTATTTTTTTCTATGCACTAATAAATTATATATTCATGGGATTTGTGGATTACTTCAGAATTTGGGGAATCCGTGGAACTCTATGTCACATTTGGATCAAAGTCTTTTTCACAAAAAAATCGCACTTTTTTTAAAATCGGTGAATCTTGTGTGTAACCTTCTCATTGTCCCGAGAATATTTCATTGGTGTGGGTTTCATATTTGAATTATTTAATACTATCCATTTGGGTGTGCAATAGGTCTTCATCACCAAAAAATTCCCCCCTCCACATTGAAGCTAATAGGGGACTGGAAGGTTAGGTTATAAGGTAATCTCTGAAGAGAGAAGTTTATTTCAATGTGGTCATGAAATCTTAGCTAAGGCCATGAAACTGAAATGTGTCTTTCTCCCAAGATGGTGGGTGGAGCCTATAAATAGAGGGAGGGACCCCTTTTATATTACTTGGACATCCTCGTGTGATAATCCTTCTCTCATGGGAGGGAATCACAGTTTGCATGAAATCCTGATCCTCACCTGTTAAATCTGTGCAACTATTTCTTCATTGAAGATATTTCTAGGACTAAATAGAACTTTTAGAAAAACTATTACAATGATTATGAATGTGACATAATTTTCACGATTATAACATGAACCTATACGATCCATCCTTATAGGCCACAAACCTTCAACAAATTATCCAATCAAGTGAACTATGTTGAGATTGATGTTGACACTACCACCCATAGGGTTGAGATACTGGGGAACCTGGAGATTATTCAATCTAGAAAAGTCTTATATGATAATCAGGTGCTCCGGGGATGATGAAAAATGACTAAAGGAATTATATTCTACGAAAAAACCTACACTTTACAATTTTGGGATAATTTATGAGGTGGTTATCCAATCCATCAAAGATAACATGACACTCTTATGGTTTAGTATCTATGTTGTGATCTCATGTTTGGATATCATTGTTCTAGAGCACCCTTCTTAGAAACTTGAGCACACTTCTGGATACACGTTGAGTGGATAGCTAAATACGGTTACTAGGGAGCATGTAGAGAGTGAAAAATTACAATCTTGGTATGAAATAATATTTTAGATAAGTATATTAGACAAAAAATGGTTTTGTACAAAGAATGGGACCTGAGGTAGGGAGAAAACTTCATTGATGGGTGGGCTTAGGAAAAATAGGTATGTATCACCATCATGGAGTATATGGTTGATTTGTGCCATATCGAATTATATGAAGTAGTTTGGATGTCCCAATTCCATGTGTACCATCAAGAAGATATATTTCTAGATCTCCTTAATCATTTGTCTTCTAACACTAACTCTTTCCACATCCATCATGGGTATGTGGGATTTAGCTTGTGGGATCTTCACTGCATTGGCATCATCCCATTGATTGAGGCTCAATATGATGAATTCCTCCTAACAGCAAACACCTGGGGTGATATGCAGCAGACCCTTCTCATAGAGGGACAACATCTTGATATGTTGATTAATTTAATGGGGAATCCACCACTGCGACAGGGACATAACGTTTTGGACCTATCTAGGGATTTTTTTGAAGAATAATTCTGTTGTGAAAATTACATAATGGTCTATGTAGTTTCTGGAGACACAACAAATGAGGAAGTTGGGATCATACTAGCTGATCTTTGAGGGGGGAGGGTATGCTACAAGCAGCGGATCTATGGCACGGTGGAGGAATGGAATCCAACTGTATAATCAACTGTATTTATGGCCACTTTCCTCAGTGGTTGGATAAATTTGTCCAGAGATACACACCTGGGTCGAAGCCTATGTATTCTCTTGATGGAAGTGATCATGGAATCTGGTAACTGGTTGAATATAGGGGTATGGGTGTTGGCCCATCCCTACAGTCATTTGGGACATGTGGAAATGGGGATCATTCCCATGTGGAACTATGGTCCATTTTAGTTCTTTCATAGGTGTATCACATGTTAATTTGGAGGCTATAGGTTTCCAAACACCATTATACCTTTAAATTTCAGTCTGTATCCACCACTTCAGAACATTGTTGTGGTTTTTCTAGTGGTGATCAATGAAGTCAAAGTCACAGACAACATCGTAAACATTGTGAACATTAATTTCCATCCATTCTCAACCCTAGTTTGTGAGATGGAGAATCATTTTTGAGGTGATACTAGAGAAATGGGAGTACCTGAAGACCTTCATAGGTGGAGGACTAGTTTTTAGTGTTTAAAAAACACATATTGTGAGTTGTATACTCTGTCTCGGTATAAGTAGTAATTCAGATGTTTCCAGGATCTGATCAAAAGAGTCCATGTCTGGGTATGTGAGGAAAGAAATATTTTTATCATCCATCAACTATGGTGTGTGTTCACAATGCAGGTAATATTTGATAGCATCATGGGGTCCCCAACCAATTTCATCTCCAAACTCTATTATATATATACTGGAAACATGGTAGTTGCGTACCCAATTGAGATTGAGTGGCAGTGTGTGAGGGTAATCACATCGAAAGGAGAGGTGTTAGAGAAGTAAGGTTGTAGTCGAGCTACTCTTTTATGGGATAGACATGCAACATGGAAAGATCAAGATAAAGATGTAGTGAGGGTAGTGAAAGGAGTTGTTAGTCCCCCACCTCATAGAGAGGAGGTCTTTCCTCAGAAGTGGTTATCGGACCAGGAAGAGGGCTCTCGAGATGGAACTAGTAAAGTTAGGGAGGATCTGAGAAATATGTTGTGTTATGTATTTGTGGAATCCTTTAATTTTACATTCAATGAGATTTGGGTAGCCTAGGTAATGGTGGGTATTATCCTAATGGAAGATTTTTTGTGGTGTATGTTGAAACATGAAGGGATCAGTTTCTCAGAGGTGGGGATTACTCAGATCACAATGAGGGTGCACTTCTACAAGAGGTTTGAAAACATGCAAGCCATAGATTCCCTTCCATCTAATGTGGGGAACCTTATATTTTATCCATCATGGAGCATGTGATTTTTTTTGGAGATCTTTATCATGAGGTGAAACTATATACTAAAGAATCTACTGAAGAGGAATCAACTAGAGACGACACGTAGGGTTATAGTGATCAAGAATCATGGGGTTTGTCCACTAATCATGAGAGTCCCCAAGAGAAAAGTAAATTCACTACTATAGATCATTTTTACTTGGTTGAACTCCTCATTGTAATCTTGTTCAGTTTCTTACCTATTATATTCAATACTCTATTATTATTTAGAGATCCAATTGGTATTTGTCTTGTGTGGGAGAAATATGAAGGTGTAAAAGGGGACCCCATTGGAGGGAATGAGGGTGCTCCATTGGGTGCTGGAGAGCATCCTACAGGACATGTGCCTGAGGTTTCCACAACTGAAGGTTTTATAGAGGAGGTTGGATTGGAAGACTAAGATCCCCTAGTCCCCCTAGTCATCTAAATGGGATTTAAAATTGGCATCCCAATAATGAATTATACCAATGGAGAAGCAGGTCTCCTGGGGCATGTCATTATCGAGATCCTTCTACCTAAATATGTGAGTAACTCTCAATCCACCTGGCCCTTTTAAAAATTTCATTGAGATTTTGTGTCTACATGATGGTTTTTCGTCATGAAGATCCATCTTAACCAGTGCTTGGGGTCCGATTCCAACCTTCATTATGCTAACCAATGTCGAGGGGTCTCCAGCGGTGGATCTCCCTATTAGGAATCTGGGATCAAAACTCACCCAAGTGTTTTCCCTCTATAATTAATTCCATCTTACATGATCTATGTCTTCCCAAATTTTCATTTCAATTTAAACTAACAGATATTATCTTTTTCAAGAAATGCTTGAGATGGTGAACTCCTAGTAAAGGACAATATCGAGGGGATCTAGGTAACCTTCCGCAATAGATGTTCCATATCTTGGGTATATGTTCATCTAAGAAAAACATTCCTTGTTCTTGGGTGGGAAGCCTACTATATTCATGGTTGAAGCTACTATAGGATAAAACCACAAGGTTGGATAAGGAGATGCTTACAAATAAGGATTGGATAAAGGAAAACCCATCTCAATATAGATCATGACCCAAAGAAGACGATCCTAGATGTGTACCATACTATTTTTATTCTTGTGGTATTCCCTTAACATGATCTTGTGCCACATGAGGAGCTAAAATACTCTAGGACTGGTGTCACTGAAGGGAACTGCATCATCTAACACATGGCATAGAGGAGTGTGCGCCATTTTATAACCCAATATTTGTGTTTATATATAGTGAGAGGGATGGGGTCCCTTCACAACTGGTTTCAAAATTTTGACACTAGAGGGGTTGATAGTTGAGCTCTCCATGCATAGATTTGTGAATACCACACTGATAGAGTATGTATGGAGAGCCTAAAATTCAACATCGCTTGGCATAAGGAGATATATAATGGGACAAGGAAACTCTACGAGTCCAATAATGAAATTTGAAATATGGATTAGTAGGTTACAGATTGTGAGACATTCATAAAAAACCCTAATAGATTTAATCATCTAGTTGAAGCCTCGGCTAGTGGTGGCTATAGATCAGGGGCGGAAGGGAACATCTCAAATAGCTAAGTATGAGGCTGAGAAGGACTAGGTATGAATCAGGACTGATGAGCTTCCACCAATGGATGAGGAGTATGAAGAAGATATTGTGAGGATATATCTATCCCTGGAGTATATACTCCAATGAATAGTATTACTATAGTGCTATATTGATTGGGTGGAGCTGTATGGGTTATTTTTTCTAGACCATAAGACACTCTTCATTATATGTATGACCCTTGAGAACAACTGAAGTGTCTTTAATTTAATACTTTTAATATGCATGGACATGTTCCTTTTGTCACATTTTACTATATCACTTTTATCATACTCATGATAAAACAAATGAAAAGACCCAAAACTCATGTGATTCATGCTCAATGTGATAAAAATTTATGCCCATGTGATATCTCATTTTTATGATAGTGTTAGAAAATCATTGAGCCCTCAAGGTTTTCATTTTTTGAATGAACATCAGGAGTGTTGTTTCAAGAGGGGTTATGACCTGAGGATGAGGTTCTCTAGACAACTGATTTTCTTTTCCAACATCTGCTAGTGCACAAATGGGGTAACACCCAGGGAGTTAAATTCGGCCCAAAAACGGGGATGAAGAGTGTGAATCATGATTCCCAAAATCAAAAACATGATGGAAGTTTCATGAATATAGAGGATAAATATTTACCATGGTCAAAATAAAGAATCTATTATCATTTTACCTAGGATAGGGACAAAAAATGATGGTTGATCATAGACCATTTCTAAAACACAATACCTATCTCAAAATGTTGTCATAATTCTTTTGATGTGTGTGACCATGATTGTAAGTGAGCTAGTGTGGCATGGGGCCATGCCATTAAGGGGGTCTGTTTAGATGTGGAGGAATATGGGGATCCAAATGAATGGACACAAAAATCACAAAAGTGAAATGATGGAATGTTTGAATGGAGTTTAAACCTATTTTAATTATTCCACAATGGATTAGAACACATTGGGTAGGCATATCAGTTTAACAAAATGTCAAACTCGTCTTCTAAGGGGAGTTTTACCATGGAAGCTGGGAGATAGTTAAAGAACATGAATAATGTATTAGGTGATCGACATCGATGTAAAGGGATACTCGTGAAAGGTCCTATGATGCCTCATTGTTTTTTATCATGTAATAAGAATGATAGACATATAGTATTTTTTCATGTGATGAGGTCATTGGGTTATATAGTTTAATGTTTTGTGATTGGGAAATTGTGTCTCATAGTTTAATGTCTGGTGAAAAAGATGTTGAGTCATACATTTCAACTTTTGTGACTAGGGTGGCGGGTTCTTAGTGTAGAGTTCAGAACATGGGATATTATTTTATGGTCATAGATTTTAGAACATGGTTTAGTGTGTCTCAAAGAGGATATATGTGGAACAGGGGAGAGGTATCCTGACATGAATTGAGGAATCTTGTAGGCTCTACTAAAGAGGATATCCCAATGA
Organism: Viscum album; assembly: GCA_963277665.1. Lineage (NCBI taxonomy): Eukaryota > Viridiplantae > Streptophyta > Magnoliopsida > Santalales > Viscaceae > Viscum > Viscum album. Next base: position 2,107,662,410 of record OY728119.1, on the reverse strand, counting down.
TATCTTGCATAATATTTGAGGGTGTTATGCTTTATTTAATAGTCATAGAGTTTAGACTAGGGGTGACCATTACAAAAGGACATGTGTATCATGGAGAAGTGACAGCCTAATTGGAATTGAGGGTCAAGAAGACCTAAATTCACACAAGACATTTCTAAGGATACATTCACACAGTTTAAAGTCATGATGATTGGAATTGGAATATTAGTTTATGATCATCGATTTCGGACCACAGTCTCTTAGTTTATGATCATATAGTTAGGAACACATTCAAATAATTTATGGTCATAATTCTTGGACTATAGTGTTTTGTGTCTCAAAGTAATATGACTGGTATTGAAAAAAATTTAACCGACATGAATGGAGTGTCCTAGGAGGCCCCCCAATGCTGCAAAAAATGACTCCAAGAATATATACACATAGTTTATGTTTTTTATTCTTGGACCGGATCTATTAGTTTAAGGTCATAGAGTTTGTACCACTTGAAAATAGTTTAAGGTTATAATGCATGGACTGTGGAACTCATGCATCTCAACCTTTCTTGAAGAAAACCTCCCCTGAATCCTAAGACTATGTGATCTATACTTGGTGTGAGAAACAAGGAGTGCTATAGAGATCCAATTCTTACAAAAGAGAACACAAAAAGGGGTAAAAGTGATAGAAAAATCCTATGGGGGTGATTGTGACATTCATGACCTTGACAGTAAAAAAGGGGGATAACCGTTGAGTAGGGAACAATTGTTGACCATGTTCAAAACACTACTTCAATACCAACATCAGAATTTGTTTGAGAGAAAAAATTTGATATCGATCATTGACTAAGTTCATTACATGGTCTTACATTTTTTATAAATTATTCTTTGAGGTTAGATCCTTGGATGGTAGGTAAGCCATTTTGTCATAAGAACATTCCATTTGGGAGCCTGTTCTGATTTAGATGATGATAGTTATCTAAATCATAGAAAGCATGAATCTAGGATGTGGAAATGGGGAATATTTTTTTGGGAATATTGAATGCATTTAGAGTTCCTCCACACACTTGAATGTGATGGAAGACCATTCTGGTAGGCACAAATAAATATAGGATCCATGGAAAAAACATCGAGATTAGTTGATGATAGGGATTTTCCCCAGATGAAATATACATGAGTCAATACATATCCGATAATAAGGGGAATCGGGATACATAGTTATGGGGTGTGGCATAATAGGATGCTAATGTTGGTGGTGAAACATCCTCTCTGGTGAGGATACAAAATTTCATCATATTATGATGCATCCTGGTTTGATATGGTGAAATTGTTCGGGTCGTCCCATATTTTTCATATAGGGAATCTTAATTTTGTATAGGGTCGTTTTTCTGGTCTTCCCATAATTATTGTATGAGGAATCTTGATTTCTTATAGGGTTGCTTCATGATTATTTTTATAGATCTTGGACCATGGGGAATAGAATTCCTAATGTGACTTATGAAACATAAAAGAGTGATAAAACGACATGAAATGAGGTCCATGGAGACCCTCTTCCACACAAAAAATTACTACAAACTGTACCCTAGGTCGATACCATGATTCTATGTAAGAGAAGTCTCTATAATGATTCAACAAAGGGGATGGTCCTCTAATGAGATATTAGGGAATCACTATATATCCCATGAGGATGGGAATCAAGCCACACATGGTTCTGGGACATGGCGTGGTAGGAGGCTAATGCCAAAATGCTAAAATCATCTCTAATGAGATACTAAATATTCTCATATCATGATGCATATTATATTGTTATGGGTTAAATCATATTAAATTAATAGGAGTACTAGTTTTATATGAGGTTAAGTAAATATTTTAACATCATTTGATAAGGACGTTGGTTTGATGGTTATCCCAAGCTTATCATGTGGGGAATAACTATTTGGTTTGGAGAGAATCATATCACATTAGGATTCATCCCAGTTTTATATGGGGTAAGACTATAATTTAATGTCATGTGCTAAGGATGTTTCTGGGGCTCACACATCCAACTATTTGTTCTTTTCATCCTCATGTGGGGTTATGCGGGAATCTAGGACCATTATTGCTTCAAGAAAAATTATAGGGCCTTATACCTAAAAAGGGAGGCCCATTATAGTATTTTAGAGTGATAAAACCGTAAGTAATGGATATTTTTTTAGTGAACCTATGGTTTGGCCTGAAGAAAGATTATTTAGGAATCACTACATATCCCATGAAAGTATGAATAAATCTACACATAGATCTAGAAAGAGGTGGAGGCATAGGCTTACTAAAACATGTGGTCCAAAGAAAACCCTATGCATAATAGGATAATACACACAATTTAGGGTCATAGGTATTGAAATAAGGCTCAAATTTTAAGGTCATGGTGCTTAGATCATATGGGTGGGAGATTTTAGGATGTTCATGTGGTGAAAAGGAGTTAAACATTGATGTGGAAGGAGCCAAGGAGGACCTGAACCAAAAAAATCGGTCTTAAAGATGGTTTCACATAGTTTAAGGTCTTACGGCCTTGACCATGGAAAATAGATTAAATCCATGATGCTTAAACAATTGTAAATTTTTTTAATGTAATGATTCTTGGACTAGGGAAACTTTTGTTTTGAGGGAATTTTTATGGACTAAAATAGTTAGAACCTGATGTAAAATAAATGTTTCCAGTACCACATACCATAAAAATACCTCTAATAAATGGAATGTAGTTTATGGTCATAATACATAAATCAGGGTGAATGTGTAAATAGATTAAATTCATAACTCTTGCACTGTAAATATGTTGGTCCGAATGATATCTTTGTGGAATATGTAAGACTTGACATGATATGATCTCTTACAAGACTACATACCCTATAAATACCTAGAGATGAACTACACATAGTTTAAGGTTACAATTATTTGATAGATAATGGGTCCTATTGGCCAAGGGATGATAAATTTTCTATTGGGATAGATTATGGGATGTCTTGGAATCACTACATATCACTTGGGAATGGAAATAATTCCAAACATAGTTCTAGAAGTTTATAAGAAAACTGGTTCTAATTCTATATGATGAGGGAATTGAATAATCCCATGTTTTTTGTGGGGAATATTGTTCTTATGACACAAGGTAAAAATATATTTTAATGTAAAGTTTCAATTATGCTTGTTTTTTTATATCATATCATATATGGAATCCTAATTTTAGAGTGTGGTATGGTTTTTGACCATGTCATACTTATCGTATGAGGTATCTCGGTTGTATACTGGATATGAATTTTTAAATTATCCCATACTTATTGTATGATGAATCCTATATTATACATGGAAAGATCATAGTTTAACCTCATGAAATAAGTATGTGAGTATTTTAGGTATAAATTCATACACCTCAGAAATTTGATTCTTCTAGTTTAGGTTCATAGACATCAAACCATAGGTATGGAAAATTATTTATGTACATAATGCTTAGACCATGGGGTTACAGTTAGTTTAAGGTTGTAAATATCATACCATAGGGGTAGGAACTAGTTTATGGTCATAATTATTGGGCAATGGCTCCTATTTTAAGGTTGTAGAGATCAAAACATGGTTACTAAAGTTTATAGTCTCTTATATATGACCAAATTCCAATAGATTAAGGTCTTACATCCTTGACCTGGATCCTCACATGAAGTACTTCTTAAGAATCTTGTAATTTGTGGGAGGGGTGATATTCTCCCTATTCATGGTGACAAAATAGTATGATATATTGTAGTTGATCTTATGGATTATGTACGATCCTTCCCACTTGGGATCCAACAGTGGTGTATTCCTTTCAGGTATCATCAGCATTCTAAGATCCAAAACCGTGTCACCCTAGGAGAACAAGTGGAGGAAAACTTTCTTATTGAACACTCTTTCTATCATGTATTGGGGCCTCTCCGTGTTGGCCAAGGCCTATAAACTATTTTCTTAGAAGTATTCCAACTCATCTAGAAATACTTCTGCCACTATTTCTAGTGTCGTATGGTAAAAAATATTTATTTTGAGTGATGAAAACTGAACCTCAATGGGAAAAAATTCTTATTTCCTTTCACTAGGGAGTATGGGGTCACTTGGGTGGAATTATTAGTTTTCATATGACAGGCCTAAAGGGCATTCGGAAAATATTTGCGAATTTTTTTATTCCAACCAACCATTTTCAAGTTGATTTTAAAGATGGTTTGGTAAATGTCTCAATCAACCCATTTTATTATTCATGGTAGTGAGATGTCTGGTTAGACTATATATTGTACTTGGAATTCAATTTATTCATCTCTGAAGCATGAAAAAGTTTCATTGTCCATGATAATTGTGTGAGGGAATCCAAATATATGGATGATGTGAGAGCTCGTGAACTTAATCATGGAAAATTATTTGACTTCTTTGAGGGGAACTACTTCTCTCCATTTAGAGAAGAAATTAGTTGTAGTCAAGATGAACATATACTGGTGAGTTATTGTTGGTGGGTATGGTACTGTGATGTCAAGTCTCCATACTATTATGGCCAAGAGTACTTGGTGGTGTAGAGATCCTTCTTCATTTGATGCACAATGATGGAATTGATCGGACATTCATGAATCTTGTGGGAGAACTCGATGAAGTCATGAATCAAGGTGGTGTTGAATTATCCTAGCCTCTGAATATGGTGGGAAGGATTAAATCATGCTTGATGGGATCTAAAAAATCCAGCATGAACCTATTGAATAACATGAGGTATCTCATATACTTAGATTAAAATAAGGATAACTCCATCAACCCTACATCTATAAAGGTTTTATTCCATGTTAGTTCCACTCTATAGTGTAAACTGCACTGCATGCTAGTAGATTCACTCATGTACTGCTTGTTCTTGTAGGGGAATGCTATGCTAGATATACTCAAAAAATGGAGTGGAAAAAGTGTGCATTTCCTCAATTGTCGGAGTAATTGAGGGTCATGACACTGATGTACTAGTATCTAGGTTGTTTACCTATTTATTTCTATCACATGGTGTGGCCGGGGATATGACCCTTCGGTGTGAAATATGCATGATCAAGTCATACTATTCGAGTTCTTCCAAAGACAAAGATATACATGCCAAGGGGTCAGCTCGACCATTCTTTGATCGAGGTGCATGTGAATCCATTGGATGGGAAGGTAATTGGGACGTCAACTGGAATTTGAAGTCTAATAGGGGTGAGAGTTCTTAATTATTGATGATTAAGTCACCCTTGAACTGCTTTATGACAAAATCAGAGTCTCTCATAACATGTAAACTAGGGACATCAATCTCAATGGCCAACATGATATTAGAAATGAGATCTTGATACTCTACCTTATTTTTTGTGTAGTCTTCCAATAATAGGAATGAGTATGGTAGGATGATTTTTGTTGGGTTGCTAAAGAGGATCCCAAATCCTACCTTGTCAGAATTAGGGTTATTGAGCCTCCTATTGGTTAGGCTCTAGGAGGCACCATCAAAATGAATTTAGAACCATATCTTGTCTTGATCCATTGAGAGTATACCCTCATCTGGGAAATCAAAATCTCAGGGAATTTCTTCATGGGCCACATATGCATCCAAGAAGTCTTCCAATGGCTATGCCTTGATGGGATTGTGTGGGAAAACTTGTTGTCGAACTTCTAGAAGATCACTATTCAGCATTCCAATCATCCCATCAACATGAGGAAATTGAGGATATACTATAGTCAGTCAACATGGGAAGCCACCTCTATCTCATGACTCTATAGATAATGCCTCAACTTCTCAACTTCAAAAACCAACATGAGGAAGCTCTCCTCAATGGGAGAGTTTCTTGACATTGTGTTGAGGATCATGTAGTTTAGCTAATAAAAGTTATTTTCCCCACCCTCAATGATTTTCCAAGATAAAGGGAATTGAGGTACCATCCAAGGGTGGTAATTTAAAGGAATAGTTTCTTTCCAGAAATTAGTGGCATTAGAACCAGTGGTTATAGCAAGTACTACATCATATCCTTAAACATAGACTAGAAAAACTTATCCAACTTATAAATGGATCATTTCTTTATGTACCTATAGAAGTGATTACACCTTATGGCTATATTTTCATTAAATCAACATATGTTGTCTAATTGGACTTGGAGGCCCCACACAACTCCCTGAGATTACTAGAGGGATTCATCTGATAGGTGTCCTCGATCTTGATTATATCAATCTTGATGCCTCTATATCTTATGACGAAGTCGAGAAGCTCCACAAAGGTAACATAGAATGACAGATTTAATGGGTTTATCTTTAAATTATATGAGTGTAGGATGCTAAACACTTTATCATGATCCTTGAGATGGTCCTAATTCTGGATGGATTTGACCATATAGTCATCCATATAGCATTCCACCAATGTCCCAATAATTGAATTAAATATATGTTACATGGTTCCCTAATAAGTGGATCATGATTTTTTTAAGCCAAAGGGAGTCACCATATAAGATAAAGACCCATGGAGAACCCTCAAGGTGGTGGAATCCTCATCTTAGGGGGTCATCTAGATCTTATTGTATCCTAATTATCCATCCATGATGGAGATTTCATGCAATCCTATAGTGTCATTAATAAAAATCTATGTCACTGGAAGGTGAAAATAATCCTTTAGAAAGTATAAGATAAGGTATTGTAAGTTGATATAGACTCTGATTTTCCCATTATTCTTCCTAACTATGTTGATGTTGACTAGACATATGGGAAACCAAACTTACCAGAAGAATTTAGCATTGATTATCTGGTCAAATTATTAGTCTACCACAGAACCATGATAAGGGTGAATCTTTCTAGGAGGTTTCTTGAACCCACAATGACCTTTCAAGAAGCCAAGGAATTGAAGAAAATCGTGAGGTTCCATTCCAAGCATCACATCATATTTCTAGATGATGATTTTTGGGTGTTGTTTGAGGAATACCACATAATTTTGGTTCTCATCTAGAGACATGGATACACTGATCTTTGTCTACCTTGGATCATCCATGGTAGCAATGTTCACCTTATTTATCTCATCAACTATTGTGGAGAAACCCTATTGAAACATAATAGGGGCATCTACCAAAACCTCTAAATCATCTAATGTAGTAGAATTAGTTGGAGGAGGCATCTCTTCTAAGCCAGTTGACTCAGGTGAAGCACTGGTGTCAATTCTATTAGACATAAAATCCTTATTGTGATGTTCTCACTCTCCTAAAACTATGGGGATATAAGCTGTAAAGATAATTCCATCTGTAATCCTACCAATAAGACCTTTATTGATGTCCAAGTAATGCTGATGAGTCGGCTTCTATCGGGTTAACCATGATCTACATAATAGGGGGAATACTATGGATTGGTGGTCAAAGGGTAAAATTCTCGGTACTTCATAGTATTAGGGGTTATGGTTTCAACATGGTCTATCCAGTGTAGATGTATTGGGTAATTTTTGGGTTCTCATTTTTCTTAGGTATTTCAAAACCATTTTTCTTGTAGACAAAAAAACATCCACTAGGTTCTGCATCATAGGATCTAACTAATGAATCTGGAGAATGAATCTATCATTCATGTTTGACCATGGAATGGATGTAGTGGTTGTTAAATCCTTAGGGGTATTGATTCAATCAACTCTTTCGGTATGAATATAATTCACCTCTCTCTTATAGTATTTAGCATCTAGGTAGTGGGATTTACAAGAGTCAAAGGGGGATGCATCACCTTGGATTACCCTAACTCAACCACTGAGGGAATACTTGAGGAACTGATTGTAAAAAGAAGGGACCACTGTGTGAAAATGAACCCATGGTTGACCCAAAAACATGTTAAAGGAAGTATCCTATGAGAATACCATGAATTAATTTCCTGATATCATGTCACAAAACAGGGTCTTTTTCCAAACCTTTATATATAGTTTCTTCTCATTATTATATTAATCTTATATTTTTATGTTAGAGGGAGTCAAGTATTCTTCTGTCGGTCCAAACTTATAGAGTATTCAAGTTGATATGATGTAGATCCTAAAACATGTATCCATTAGGAAGCAACATATCCTCATTTCATTAAATTATCATGTGATATATAGAGTTTATATGTTCCCCTATATGAGTATTCCCTCACCTTTCATAGAAAATTAGATGATGGATAGATATCCCTCTTTCTCGGCCTCTTTTTTATAGTAAGCCCTTGCAGTAGCCACCTTAGCATCAAACCAGATAGGTGTTTTAAAGGATTAATCAAGATCCTCACGCATTAATTTTGACACAAATAGGTCCCTGATTATAGAAATCCTCATGGTTATACTGATGAGGTGTTTTAACTCATCATATTTCCATGCTAAGGGAATATTTTTCTCATAGAGGGTTAATCGTTGGTTGGGGGTGAAACAAATGTCGCTAGTTGAACCACTGGTGTCTAGCTATGGATAGAAATATTCTATTTCTAACAATAGTTTCTAATATGAACAACTATCAGATGACTATCAGTCTAATGAGGTGAGGCTTTGGCTAGATGAGACGGATCATAGTGCGATCGTGGCTAAGTTTCTCAGACAACTAACATTATTGGTTGTGAAGGAACACCTAACAATGTAGACTATGATGATAGTTCTTATTGAGTTTTATAAAAAAACATGATTCCTATTCTTGGTAACATGCACGTCTTAGTTCGAGGCACTAGCTTGAGAATTATAGAGGATGGTATGTCCCTGGTCTTTCCTTTGATGGCGTCAGCTGGAGTAAACCAACTGATCTTCCTGACACTGTTCACTATTAGAAATTGTGAAGTAGTCCACTAGATTAAATACATTCACAGAGTAATATCTCTCATCCTCAATGGGGTAGCTCAGTGTTGGTCAAACCATGGGTATGTATCTTGTCTTAGGGCGCATGAAATTTCCAAGAGTTCTAGAAAGATTCATCATCAGTAGGGAACTCTGATTTCCTATGATCTATAGATGCCTATTATTCCAAATTTTGTACGGTTTTTATCTAGATGTGTAAGTAGACACTAAAATAGTAATGACAAATATAAGAGGTTATAGGTTTCTTAATTGAGCATAGCTAACTCCTTGATAGTGAGAGACTGCCTTTCGACACAACCAATCATCATATTTCTATGTCCAGTGACTAGGAGTAGGGAAATATTCACCAGAGCCTTCATTGTCACTATTAGGATCCAAAGAGACACATATCACATATTTCATAACTTCATCCAAAAAGACTATTCCATGATCCACTTAGTCCTAGAGTATATATTTTAACACAATTAATTCCATGATGATATGTCTAAGGATACTATGATATTGGAAGTGATCGTTATGACTATTGTATCTAGCCTTTGCGGGACTCCTACACACTCATAATTTTATAATTACCTTCTCTGTGAATATATGAAGTATTAAAGGACCTAAAAATACATGAAGGAGTAGGTACTATCTATTCTATCTGGTAAAGTAACTATGGGATCCTAGCATGGCTAGGGGATGGAGCTACATTCTCTCGTCGAGGTATCTGCGCTTAGTGAGGTAGTTCCTGACGGGGTTGTGTTGGGTGAGGTTACTCTTTATTGGGATGCAGGCATAAATTCTCTTCTAGAAAAAAAATCCAATAAATTCATTTTCTTAGGAACCTTTTCGTGAACGATGGAAGCATTATTTTCTTTTTATGGTCCTCTCACAAGGGCTGGAAGTGGCAACGAGCATAATTGTAGTTTTTTATGCTATACATATCCTTCCAAATGATGATCATTTTAATAGGACACCAAAAATAAACATGGGTAGTTTAGGTTGACTTGGGTAAAGAATGTATCACTATAATGTTATCCACACACATCATAAGTGGATTTTCCTAGCACAATGACATGACAACTGAATACATGAGTCCATTCAACATAGTGAAAAATTCCATGACTCGGTCATCAGACCACTTTATTCATATAAAGAAGTCATAGATACTCATATTGTATTTTTTAGAGAAAAAATGATAGAAGCAATGTCTAAAAAGGTCATACCATCCAGAAATGGACCATATGGGAATCTAGCTATACCAGGAGAAAGTTGATCCTTCAAGATTCAGGACAAAATATCAAATCCCGGTGGCCTCATACATTTCTAGGGTCCCGAACATAGGTCCAACCCTTTTTAGAAAAGTATTCCAAGTGCTATAGTGGATTTAATATCCCATTGAATGGGGTGAAGCTAGTATTTCTAATCTATAGGCGTTCTCAAACATTGTCCACCAGCATCGGGTATGACTTTCCATCAGTGGGACATTCCTCTTGTTGTGATGATAGGTCCTTAAAGTGAGTGTTGAGAACATTTATCACATTATCCTAATGATTTTCTATTCCCACCTTGTCATAAAAAGGATCATAAACATAGGTATAAGCCCAATAATAATCTCATGGTAGATAATCATGATGCTTTGGTAGGTTCGGTGACTCATACCTTGGTTTCTTTCCATATTCCTCAACTTATGCTCGGACTGGATATGAGGTGACACCAACCTTTAATGGGGTTTTTGTCCTTGTAAGATTGTGTTCCCCCACCAGGGGAGAAATGGGACCCCTTAGGCCATTTATATAATCTAGGTGCTTCTCTATGATGAGGTCATTGGTGAGCCTTTTGTACTCCTCACGCTACTGGAGAAAGGAATATACCATGTTTTAGTTATTGTTTATGGGTGGTATGATAAAAAATGAGTCCTAAGGTTCATAATTTAACTTAACCTTATTGATATGATGACGAAAATGAAGCAATGACTCATTTGGGGGAATTTTGAGGCCCAATTCTTGTCTCTCTTGAAGAGTGTGGACAGTTGTTGGAGGGTCTGTCTAGTATGGAATCACCCCTTGAGGATACTCTTGCATGACATTCCTTGTATCAGAAGACATGTTCTTATTATCCTTAGGTAGGTTAATTATGTCCTTATTAACTAGGACAACAACCAAAGGGGAAATTTCATTGGTGGTATATTGGATGAGTTTTTTCAAGATAGGGCGAAAATAGATAGTAGCATAATATAAATATACTTTGAAATATATGTGTAGAGATTATTCTTCTACAACTCGATAGATAATATTAAGTCTCTTGGTGAAGGTTTGTTGCATAGTCTGGTGGTATCTGTATGACTGATGACACTATGCTACTAAGAGTGTTGTGATCTCTACCTTTGTACATTGCTAGTTGACTGCATTGAGGTGATCTTAACACCCTGGGTAGTCTAACTGATAATCACAAAGGAAGTGAAATGTAGAAAAAATATTCTAGAGTAAACATATTTGTTGGTCCTCACTAAGGAACTTTGATATGTAAATGTTTAAAGCAACATGTATCTAGAAAACTAATGATAGTTTCTCAGTAGCCATGAGACACCACATTCCGTCTTTCTTAAAGGTAGTTCCCACATCTTGCTTGGACCAAACCTAGGTTAGTGCATGCTGATTTTTGAGTGTCATTAAAGATTGATAAAAACTCTCTAATATTTGTACCATAATAGGTAGTATTGTATGGGTCATATGGTCATTCAACACTAGGATGTTCATTGGGGATGAGGTCAGCTTCATGACTATGTTAATATAGGATGGTGTTCTCATCACTACCTCGTGAAAGAAGGAAAAAATATATATCTATGGATTGATGGATATCTCTCCATATGAAGGCCTCAACCCAAAACTCGACATCTATATAACTTCTTATGTGCATGTAGAGAGGAGGGAAACTTGATGTGACGAAGATGACTACACTACAATCCCCTTTATGGGGGCCTAAATGTCCTCCACATACCAGAATCTACAGTGATATATAGGGATCTTTTGGGCATCAACTTCTGATATGGAAAGCCTCAACCGATGGATTCTTCTATAGACATTGGAATATGAGGTAATTTTTCCATCATTAAGTCTTCTTTCACCTCATAATATGAGAGGCCAATGATGACATGGAACATCCCAGTGCTCCACCTCTTATGATGTATGTCATCCCTCCTACCCTAGGATGGTTCTGCAGGGCATGGTATATCAACATTATGGGGAGGACCCCTATAATGGTTTGTTGTAACAAGGGTAGGATTTCCACTTTAGTTGATAGGATAATGGGGATAACCTCTATACTGGAATATAAGAACATGGGGAGGACCGTCTTAATGACTATCAATGGAGTGGGGAGGACCTCTACTCTTGTTGTCAGTAGCATGGGGAGGACCTCTATGCTGAATGGTTAGAGTATATAGAGGAAATTTGTAGAGTATGTTGAAAGAGAAGGGATTACCTACAATCCAGTTGGTGATAGTGTGGGGAGGACCTCCCCACTGATTATCCTCAAAATAGGATATCCCTAACAATTTTTGGTCGTTTCAGTGATTGAGAGAGTCAACCTGTCATACTTTTGAGGTAGTTGGGGTCTCAATACCAAGTTGGACAAGATATATCTATGTTCACATATTTCATGGACCTGGAAGGATACACCATTGGTGGAAGGGGCCACAAGAGCAATAGAATATTCCCCTTATCATGAAGAATCCTGAGTATGAACCTGATATTAGCATCAGGTCTTCAAGACTGAGACTAATGAAGTGAGGGTGAAGTCAACCTACTCTTGGACCATTGGGAATGGTTAGTAAAGGTGTTAAAGAGCCATAGTGGGTTACCTCATAGGAAGCTCCTAAGCAATAATCATGGAATGTGTAGCTTGAAAATATCTTACCTTATTCATCTAGGATTGTGTGTCGTTAGAGTGATTTGGAGAGAGACTCAGGAGATGTTTTCTTATTGGAACAAAGGGTGGTTTCCCCATGTGAAACCTCATGGTAGGCGATGTCGATGTGGTGTCAATGACTCTAGGTCTAACTAGATCATATCCTTGGGGGCAGAATCCCCATCCTTGGAACAATTGGGTGTCAATAACCTTCCTCTAGATGGTCTTCGATACTGAAATGGGGAATGGGTTCCCAACTGTAAATGTTTATGGGGAGTTCATTGCATATTTTTAGTGGATTGAAATTGGAAAATCGATGTTTTTCATTCCTCGATGCCTACGAGCACAAGGTTATTTCCTTCTTATTTATTATTTCATGTAAGTCATGTGGATTCATCCCTTATTATATGTACAGGGAATGCAATTCCAAATTCCCCCCAACATCTTCCAATCTTTCCAAGGTAAATAATGATTCATGATAGATATTTCATAGACGGAGGATTCCCAATGTTAACTATCATAATTTGAAAGTGATTTTAATGTTGGGACCACCGTTTTTGTGGTGTGACTCAGTCCCCAATATCTTGATCCAGTGAATGAAAATCTGTTGATTCCCTAGATTCTACTAGTCCCCATTTTTTAGGAGAATATTTTCACATGGGGTTCACCATTTTTTGTTTCCGACACTTTCATAGGGGTGATGTTCCATCATTCCTCATGACTCACTTATTCAATTTTCCCAACATTTACACTTTCCAATGGTTCATGACATTCATCACTTTCATCGATGATATATAATCTATGATTGAAATGATATAATGGGATTTTGGTAATTCCTTATATGGATTCCTCCATGGAGATCATTTCCAAGTATGGGTCTCCCTTATAGATTATGTCATGTTCATGGAACTCATTCCTAGTACCATCTCATGGTGGATTTCAATTATTTACACTAATTCAATCTCGAAATGGAAGAAACCTTTGGTCTTGGTGAGTAGTGATGTTGGTAACATCTGGGGAATGTCTGAATATTGGGTATATTGGGTACATGTAAAGTCATCATCTGTTTAGGGAATCACACTTTTAAGAATCTTAGTTGAGAAACCCAAGGCATCCCATGTTAACTATAAGTTAATTAAACACTATGGTCATATGTCTTTTGATTTTTTTTTACCTTAGGAATCCCACATTTACTGTATGGGTTGTGGATTATGGATTAGAGAATGAGTTTACGTCTTATGTAGACTATAATAGGGTTAAATTAATTTGGGGATAGTTTTGTCACAATATTATTGTCTTTGGGGGACGAAGTCATAACTTCCTATTAAGATAGATCATGTCATGAGTTTAATGTCACATGGAAAGGGATTAAAATTTCATATTGAGATGGATTGAAGGAGATATGCCCCTAGGTGGGAATATTTCACAATAGAATTGTGTTGGGATTGAACCTTAGGGAGGATTTCTATATACTCAATTTATGAGGTAGGGATCAAACCCCATGTAGTTTGATGTTGTAGTTTAAGGTTGTGTGATAGGACTAATCCATTAATATAACATCAGGTGGTAAGGATGCTCATGTGGCTGAAGGAGATTCGATGAGGGGTTGCATAAGGATTATGCATGGAATATTCCTTTGTGAGGAGGATCATCTCATTCTAGGGGAGAAGATGACATCCCATGATGATTGTGAATTGTGCATCCAGCTTTCATCAAACTGGGTAATGGGTGTGGAGTCAACCCATGTGATTCATACAAGTGTCATCATGTATTCATAACATAAGGTAAGGTTACAGTTTTATATCAGGTGTTGATGATGTTTCCATGTAGTTTAACATTGTATTACAAGGATATATGGCTAGGAAGTTTTATATCATCAAACACAAACATCATTGGGACCAATACTAAAGGAGGATAGAGTAATATAAATAGGTTGATCCAACATAAGTTCCCTCCCTCAAGATTGGTTCATTGTTTCCCTCAATGAATCCATGTATAGGGATTTTATAAGTATCGATTAGGTGGATTTTTGTGGTATATGATGTTTAAATGCTATGGTGGAGTGACCATAAGGAGGTACAACATTAGAGTACATATGATTTGGAGCTATAGGTAATAGGTTACATAGTTTTGGAGAAAAATGTTGGATAATAGATGCACTAGAAGTATTGGGAATGTTGGGTTGGGGAATAGGAAGTTGTTTCAAACTACATTAATGTGTTGCACATAAGAGTTGGATGATGAAGGGATAGTTGAAAACGGGAAAATCATGGATTCAAGAGGCATAGTTGTGAAAAACATTTGGTGTTTTTTGTAGATCAGGGTTGGGAGATGAAAGATTATTTTTTCATAAACTCGTCCAAACTTAGGAGGAGTTACGCAAGGATCACTCTACAGTAGAAAAAATCATGTTTGGTCTCATAAGATTTATGTTGAGAAATTTATCTACATTTTAGGGTCCATTGTCTCTAGTGATATGAGTTGTTATGGAAGAGAGTTATTTTCATGAATGATGGCGTTGCTTTTTCTTCTGAAGATACTCCTTAAGGTGTGGAGGTGAGGTTTTTTATTGTTCAGATTATCAGACTATTTCTCATAGCATAAATAGGTGAGGAACATGGTTTCATGATCATTAGACCATTTATAGTAGGGATTGATTGTGAAATAGCTTCAGTTAGTCATCTCCTTTGTCATGTAACTGGATACTTTCACAACTAGTTTGAGTTTAATGATTTTTTTCATGCACCACTTATTTCATGATGAATGGGCCTTTGGAGTGCCTTTGAATATGGGGGAATCCATGGAACACCACATCACCTTTGGAATGAATGTCATTTGTGTGTGAAATCGCACCTTTATTTGAAACCTTGGAATCTTATGTGCAACCTACTCCTTGGCCCTGGAATAATCTTTTGGGGTTTGTCATATATTTGGTTCATTCCAAACTATCCATTTAGGTGCATGATATTTTTTTGGCTCCAGAAAAAATATAAATAATAAAAAATAATTATTTCCATTAACTTTTATTATATGATAATGATGAACATTTTGAGAATAATGAATAACAATACCATGATTACAAAAATAGACAGAAATGTACAAGATTACTCACACCAGATATTAAAAATGGATAAGAAATATCTAATACACATGTTTAGAATAATTATAAATTATGTCTATAAAAGGTTATAGATATGAATATGGTTATAAGATAGGTAATTAAATTGTGTTTCATCATGTTAATTAATCTTAAAATAACTTCTATAGAAATCAAGAGTCAATGTAAGGGACAATGTAACTCAAACTTATTCATTTGAGTTGTATGATTTTATTGTGAAACATAATATATATATATATATATTTGTTGAATTATTTTATTTTCCATTTTAAATGTTGTTATCTCTAGTATTTAAGGTTAAAATTAATTTTTATTTCAAAAAAACTTCCATGAATGGATTTATTTTCACCATTTTAAAAACAAAGGATCCTTTTTTAAAATGGAATCACAACTATGACCTTTACATTTATGATTATAATAAACATTTCAAGAATTATCCATGGTAAATTTTTTCATTTTCTTCTCTATAATAAATATCAATCTCTAATAGAGTTATGTTTCTTGTTTCACCCTCTATTTCTATTTTATTATGTAATTAATTTTGGTTCATTACATTTTTAGTGCCAATATAATTAATTCATGGTGTTATTTTAATATAATATGGATATTTTATATAAAAAAATTTACATTTCCATGTGTTATTAATTCTATGAAAGGTGAAATAAATTCATTTGGATGTTTTAAATAACACATTTTCCATAGGTTCTTTATGTTATTAAAATCGAATGATTTTAATTTAAATGTTTGATGTACCCTTTTTTATTTTGTTGGATTATTTATGAAAAATGACTTATTCTCATTTAAATGTTTTAATAAATTAATTCTAATTCCATACGATCTTTATGATTTTATATGTGAATTACTTTCAGGTAAAAATAATATGTATGGATTAATGATCAGTGGGGTCTTATATCACTCTCTAATGAACTGATTAAAAGTTTATGACACATGAGAGAGGTATTCAAAACTACATTTTAGTTTCTTATAAGTGTGGGAAATGGTAGTGTGGCTCGTGAAAGTAATGTTTCCTATACTAACTATTGAAACATATTTTATATATGTTTTCTGTTCTTATCTTATGCTCTCAGGATTCTGGATTTATGTTAAATGTTTCTAATCCATGTCACATCAATTATGCTTCAATAATGATCTTTTATGGATTTATGTTCCAATTCCATATCCTTTTATGTTCACTTTTACCTTATGATTATTACTCATTATGATATTTTATATCTCCCAAGTTCATAATTTCACTAACCCTTTAATAAATGTTGGTATATTTAATTTTCTTTCTATCATGGATATTTTGATCTCACCCCTCTATTATGATTTCATTCCCCATTATTTGAAGATGAGTATTGCATATGACATTTTTATAAGGGGTTTTAGTGTTGATGGGTAATAAATAATGCTTTTTGAGTATTATAAAATTAGTTTTTTTATGTTTCTAATCATTCATGACACTAAGCCTAAAGTTCTTCAGTTTTTAAGACCATTTGTGTAGTGGAATTTTTATTCATTGAAAATATTATTGTAAATGTGTTTATATTTCTTGGGTATCTATAAAAAAAGTTATTCCTCTAAGTAATAATTACATTTAACAACCATATCTTCCTAATAAATTACATAATAATCATCATGCAGATATTAATGATGATTTGCGACATGAAAAACATCATGAATATGTCTCAAATGTAGGGTATGTACTAACTAATATGCAATAGCTCCAAGAAGCTTGAACACATAAAACTATCTAATGAATCATGGAGAAAGAATAAACTCATGAAGTAATATTCAATAACCATGATGAGGATACACCATTACGAATATATGATCGCTGATGATATTCTCTAGAGGCATCATCCTTTAATATAAAATGGTCTTCAAATGATCCTTAGTGGACTTTATCTTCTCACAAATCGTGTGAACATTCTCAATCATGCTCTGTACCAATTTCAATACAAGAATATACAAATCCCTAGCTTCATTCCAATACAATATAGATTGAAAACTTCGGCCATAAAATTATTCAAATGTGTTCAAACTAATGGTAGAGTGATAACTTCAATTAAAATAAAATCATCCAAGCATACATGAATTAACAACTAATCTCCAAAAATTGAGAATGCATGCATGAAACATTCCATCCATGGTCTAGATGATCTATTCTATTCGAAATCTATTTTATATATAAAAATAGAAGAAATTAAAAATAAATATCTAAAAGTAAAAGGAAGAAATGATACATCTTATATAGGGTAACATTGAGTGGATGATGTCAACCACTATGATAATAGGGATTTACTATAACCATTTTAAATATTAGACATTAGTAAATGAATTAATCAATAGATATATTCATCCTGGACCACCAAAACTGACATCTCAAGGATAAATACATATTTTCCACATTATGAAGTACTATAAATGAAAAAATATGGAACCCATAGAGTAACACATCATAAATTTCTCAAGAAAATCAAATTAACTCCTACAAAAACACCCCATGATGATTATTATCAACCCAACCATCAAATTCATATCCAAACACAACATGATTATATCAAACAACCACCATGAAATCCACTAATAGGGACTCCACATGTTGACCAAATTGAACTATATTGATATCTGATAATGTAAACCTATACCGTAAACTACTGCAACATCAAGGTGAAATGACTCAATAAACTCTCATATATCATCACCACAGGACTTATTACTCAATTAATATATGAAAACATTCACTTTTAAGAAAAAATTATGTTATAATCCTTCAATAATTTAATCCACCATTGTTCATGCAAGTTCAATATGTGTTTTGAGACGGTGTAACTAAAAATATTATTTTTTGGAATTACCAGAAAACACTCACCATTTATTTAAATTCCTCAAAACATTAATGAAAAAAATAGGTAAATATCAAGATCATGAGCTCTATAGTTATGTTCAATAGGTCTTAACTTCCAACACCAAAAAATGTAACTTCTCTATGCCTTAACGAATCAAAACCCAAGACAATACATGAACAATAAATACATACCTATGTCTCCCTCTATAAAATAATGAATTGGAGAACTAAAAAAATATCCTTTAAATACTCAAAAATATCTTTTCATTGGTTAGTGTATAAAAAATCATAAGTCTTCAAGTACAAGCCCATTATAGGATTCAATATTATATTGATGTCGGGTGTAAAAACATTTTAATAACATGCATGACCAATGAATCTTCACACCAGGACAACATTATTGGGATATAACCAAGGAAAAACCACCTAAATCAACAAAGGATCCATCACCATTCAATATTTAGATACAATATGTTGAAGTAAATATATATTATGGGACAAAAACTTATACTTCAATATATTCTTGAATAGTTGAAGATGTCAAAACATAAGAAAAATAGTTTGTAAATTCATTGTGTTCTCCTCCACTATTATGGAATGTACAAGGATATAAACAACAAACACCATAGTGAATTTATTTATAAATTCAAAGAATAAATAATTCATGAGTCCCATGAACAAAGAGGGAGCCTTTTTAGCACCAAAAAAAATTACAATGAACTCAAAATTCCAAAAACAACTTCAGAAAGTAGTGTTCACAATATACTCATCCTTAAATCATATCTAATTATACAACAAAACCAAATCAATCATTGAGAACCAATTATATCCTTGAAACTTGTTGAAAAAATGAATCCAAAGAAGACGATGGAGGTTATATTATGTCACTTGATTCATTTAATGAGAATCAATACATAAATGAAAACTTCCATCTACCTTTTTGTAAAAAAGAACTAGATCATCTCATGAAGATACACTAGGATGAATAAATCCAAACTCCAAAATAAAATCAATATGAATCTAAAGTTATGAAAACATAAATGGAGTCATTATATATTTGGAAATTTTGTTCAAATAGATACATGTTAATAATTATCTATCGTATACCAGATCTATCATCAAATGTTTAGTTTTAAAACATATTCTTAAAATACATTAGAATATTATTTATAAACATGGAAAATAACTCATCTATTATTCTACTAAACCAAACATTAGTTCATCTATCATGGATGACAAGAACCATACACACCCCTAACCCTTTCGTGTGTCTCAATCACCAATAGAAATGACTTGAACTCTATTAGAATAATTGGATAAAACTCAATTTATGAACCAATAAAATTATTCATGTATAGAATAAATGTAGTTTAGGAAAATTTAAAATGTTGTACAGTAGTCACCAAAAACATATTCAATCTCAACATGAGTGATGTAGTTGTAGGATCAGGTTACAATCTTAAAAAAATTAAATTTCACTAGCTTGAAAATCAACTAGAATAGTCAATACCACTGAAACATGAAGCATTTCTACCTTTATTCCCATTGAAAGGACACAGGTGGGTGAATAAAAGAAAATTTTAGATTCTAAAATAGACATAGAATTCAATTTTGTAGAATATTAGAAGACAATACCATGAATGATGTATGACATGCCTGGTGTGGGAAACTCTAAATCTCAAATATATCCACATATTTCTTTGTATCCTTTCTATCATTCATATAAAACACCAATATGGAAATTCTCAATTATTTTTACTTTAGGAAGAGGGAAATCATGGTAATGTTCTCTACCCACCTTTTACAATCTCTGCTAATCAAAATCTATATTACATTTCTACTACTAATTCCTAATTTGATATTACTCAATGGATAAGGATGAAGAGGGGATCTACCACCTTGATTACTAATAGGTAAAAAATAAATCTTTTGATGTCCACAATATATACATGAGAAAAAACCACTCTCAATACCTCATAAGTGATCCATGATATATCATCTCTAATTAATAAAAAGAAGTATGCTTGAACTAAATCCATATTTTCTAAAACATCATTAGACCTTGAAAATGAGAACCACTTGACAATGATCTGATATTGGGAGAGTCCTAATGAATCCCCTCCCATGAATGTGTAGATATTTCTTATATCCAATCAATGAACTTAACCTTAACCATAACCATAAAATACGTTGGGAATATGAATGGGGTATCCTGACACTAGATATCTAGATGAAAAGAATCCTAGAAATTATTATCCTTATCATACTCATCTTGAAAAATATTTAAATGATAAGTAATATGTTCAAGATACAATTATTGAACTCTTATACCCCAAAATATAAATTTTTATGAGTTATGATATCCTATCAACAAGATTTCTTCACATTCAATGAATGAAACTCAATTTAAAATTGGTCATGAAAATTTTCCAATGAAACTATCAAATCCTCATAACACCTAAATAGAAAAATATACCACTATCATGAGTTTATGAAAGATACTATAAAAATGAAATCTATTTATACTTCTTATAATTCATTATCTAAAGATAATATTCACATCCTCACACCATTCATCGATCTCTTGATATGAAATAGAGGACTCATATATCTCTAAATTGTTGCATGTAATCTCTTTAAGAATATTCCTCCAAGAATCATCATTGATTTTGATATAAACTCTACGTTGATCCTATAAAACATCCTATAGGATATCATCGAAGTGAGAATAATTAGGATGTTGACCTTGAGGCATACCTAAAAAAGGTAAAAAGTTAGGGTATCTTTATTCTAAAATATGGAATACATAATATTAAATAATTATGGTCGGTCTTAATTCCAATTATCTATATAATTCAATCAAATTAACATAAAATTGTGAATCTTGATCTTGAATTACATCTAAAA
Organism: Viscum album; assembly: GCA_963277665.1. Taxonomy (NCBI): domain Eukaryota; kingdom Viridiplantae; phylum Streptophyta; class Magnoliopsida; order Santalales; family Viscaceae; genus Viscum; species Viscum album. The sequence continues at coordinate 2,107,640,859 of OY728119.1, read as the reverse complement.
CTTATACGTAACATTACATAACATAGTATGTTCAGTAGACATAAGGATATTACATTGGATCATGGGGTGCTTAAAATATTTTTTCCTAGTAATTCTCCCTAGATTAAATTTCATTCAAATTTAAGCTAATATTATTTCCCTACTAACCCATAAAATCATCACTGGTGACAATTTCTAAGATACATCATATCACTCAAATAAAATTAATGATACCACTCTGTAAAAACCCTCTACAGCTATTAATGCCAACAGAATAGTATTGAAGAGGTTATTGCACTATGGGGACTGTCTCTAACTAACCACAGGTTGAGGATTAACATTGATAGTAAAAATTCATGATTGGGAGGAATTTATATCATCTATAAAATTTATGATTATTTATAAGATATTTCAATAAAATTATTCCCATAATGAATAAAAAATTAGTTTCATGCAATATTATATTTTATAGTGGTAATAAATTAATATAAACAACAAAAAATGTGTAAAAAGTGATCATAAACTAAAGTTTATAATAAACATTTCCAAGAGCGAGTAATTACCATATTGATTTAAAACTAACTCCTACAGAAATAAAAAATATCGTATATATATATATATATTGATTTTGAATAAGTGTATACATAGTAGGATCCTCCATAAAATCTATCATGAAAATGTGAATGAAGTATACTAATTTCTATTTAACAAAAAGAAGAACCCAACATGATTACTATGAAAGTAAAACTATAATCCAATCATCACGAAGTCTCACTTACTAGGTAAATCATAGAATTAGGTAAAAGAATATCGAATATATATATATATGAGAGGTAAAACTCATCCAATTCCCTACTAGTTTATCACTCTCACACCCTAAGGCATGACTTCATGTTCTTCAATCCCTTCCATATATTATCGTTCTCCACTAAAAACAATATTATATCTATATAATAGTCACATATAGTGTTCAGTGCACACATATCTTAGTTTTAACCACAGGCTCATCTCATCACATGCAAAACCAAGTATATATTTGAAAGCCCACAAATCCCACATATGATGAATTTTTTGTCATGCCAATAAAACATATGCATGTTCACCTATCATAACCATAGTCATTACAAATAAATACACATACATACTATAAGCTCAAGACACGACAGCCCATACATACCTATATGGTAAAATTATTATCCACCATATCCTATGTAGGTTCATACCCTATAAATTAAGCAATAATTACCCTAATTTGGCTCAAAATTATGTTAAAATGAAGGGAGATATGTAAAGCGAGAGTAGTCCGCCATTCATTCCCTCAGTAACCTAGATATTGGGGAAACATAAAAAACAAAAAATATATGAGTGTCGGTATAAATACTCAACTCATATGACATGAATATGAAATCAAAAAATATAAATTATTTAAATATCATAAATAATGTAGATGAAACTATTTTACCCTAAACTTGTATTATATCAAATGAAAATTATGAAACTCATAATCAATATAAAGTAATCGGAACCTAATTTTTAACAATTAATATAATAATTGAGGTTCACCATCATCCTCATTTATTTATAATTTAAACAATTACCAATTCCCTTTATATGATCCATTAATAATTATAGTTATATTGTTACATTAGACTTAAATTACAACATGCCTTCATAATATAGAATTGAATTCCAGATTTTTATCCATTACCATAGAAAATATAATACAACCTATTGATAGTTCCCATTGATTATAATATTTACACAATTAATACTAAAACCCCATGTGTTCATTTAATTTTCATTAACCATTCCATAATCTAGGTGTCCTTGTAATCGATGTAACATAATCAAAGAAATATAAATTCATAGTGAATTTGAAAACATTAGTAGGTAATAAGAATTATAAATAATTTATCAGAATAAAAATAAATCAAAAAATAGAAAATAAGAAAATAAGAATGCCCAACTATCAATACATACACCGAACCACAAAATGATACAACATAACTATCTAGGAATAGATAAGACCGAATCTCAACTTATACTATATATTCAAGGAAAATAAACTAAAAATATGTGATACAATCAAGGAAATCAGATTATCCATATCAAAATAACCAATATATAAATGTTCCAAAAAAGTTATAGAATGTTATCAAATATGATAATGATAAAAAAAGTGGAAGAAATATTTTTTGGAAAATAAAACTCAAGATAAAAACAAGGATATAACATTGAGTAATACATGCCTCTAACTAATAAGAATAGACTCATAATAGCCAAAAATAATTTAATTTTAAGGATCACCATTACCCATTACCATATTGATTTAACTGATTAGTTATTAGTGGGTTTCAATAATTACTAACTGCTAAATTCAGTAACTAGAATAAGATATCAATTAAATATAAATAATATTTTAGTTATTACATTATTGTTCAATATATTTTTAGGAAGAATAATAACTCATATTATAAGTATCATTCTTTATCCACTTCATTTTACTATCATTACATTATTTAACTTGTTTCAAGTATATCATTCATGCTAATAAACTATGATAACCAGAGAAATTATAACAACACTATCTAAAAATCATATAAATCCCCACCAGACATATAATAAACCACTTGAGATCAAAACACCCATTTTATATTTCACTATTCCGTATTTTATGGATTATTTTCTTCAATAGGATGACATCATCACTTAAAATTGAAAATAATTAATGTTAATCTTATACATTAATATAAAATAAAATAAAGACACAAATTCCCTTCATTGATATGAATACTCTAACATTCAATAAATAAGAAAAAATAATAGATGTAGATCTACAAATCACTACTCAAAAGAGGGACTCATGATCCCTATAATAACATGATAGAAAAGTGTAGACAAGAACTAATAGATAAAAATAAGACTGAAGTTATATCACCCAAAAATAAATCTTTAGAAGATAGTGATTAAATATAAGTAAAATTGATCATGAGTTTCCAAAGAAGCTCCCCTAGTAACCTACAGTTTGATGGAAAAGGGAACAAATTATAGTATTCCAGAAGAACATTAAAATTTAAATAGTGGAAATTGTTTACAACACTACAGTGTAATAAAACTTTATATAGTGTAATAGTTTAGATTATTTTCAAAACCATGGTTTATAGTGAGAGAAAATTTCGTAGTGTGTCTGAGTAAAATAATACTCTAGAAATTATAGTGGATATCTCATGTATTTAACCATTTGAATCCATAGTACAATTTTTGACCCCAAAAATCCTTGGTAATGTTATGGTGTAACCTAATGACCTTGACATAGTAGTCTCCTAATTGGAAGAACCATGTGTCCCAACCTCTGGGAATCTAAGATATAACTCGTTCCTAATGTTGTAGAACCCATAAGGTAGATGGTGAAATGAAGCCTAAGCCATGAACTCCATGGTGTAGTAAAAATCACTATGACATAAGGTCCCTATAATAGTAGAGCCACCAATATGGCCACTAAGGGAACTATACAATCAAGGTTATGGATTCAATATAAAGATATATTCACAAGATATTTTACTCTCCCTAAAGAAAAGACACACCTTATATTTACTATCCACCTATAATTCTATTCCTATATTTAATTCTAGATCCACTATAACTGAAAAAATATATCCTTCTCTCGAATTATTCTGATCATGTAGATAAAAATGGAAGGGGATATGGAGGAACCAATCCTTTATATATGTGGTCTCCCTTATTTAAATGGCATGCAATGTTCAACAAATATTGTTCATCTAACAACCCATGAAATCCCCACAAATTACTACCTCCTATTTCTATAAAATCACTTCTCCAAAATATTTAATAGAACTATGTCATGACCGCAACCCACCCCTCCACTGGAACCCCTCATGGACTGGAATTGAAATAATGAGTGACCCTCATATCCCACATCCAATAGTCCATGATTTTATATTAGCTCCATGGTTGGAAAATTAATAAATTGGGGGCATTATCCTCAGTATGAAATCTAGGATTAAAGAAAATTTAAACCAATCAATGATATCATATAAATAAGTTATCCCAATAAATTTATTTTTTCATACATTATTGATGTAAATAAAAATAAACCAATAACTATGACTAGGTTGAAACCACGATCTCCATAAGCTCTTGAATTAATACTACGACCGAGTATTAATTAACTTTATCAACAACAAACTTCTACAGACCTGAAAAATAGTTTATTTTTATATGGAGTGAGTATATAGTTATAGTTATTATGATCATCCCAAAAATATATCATGAAATTGTGAAATAAGAGTATTAAATACAAGTGAATATCTTAAAAAACCAACTCATTAAATAACTTAGTAATACTATATCAAATCCTCACTATTGCTACAAAAACAAGTATTGCATAGAATAAAAAATCTATACTAAAAAGAATATATTTTTATGAATGTTCACTATAACCATTTTATACATTTTTTTCACTCTCCCTCCACAAAAAAATTATCAATTATTATCATCCACACTATAAGTAATTATACCCCCACTGGAAAATCATATCCCAACTACATCATTATCTCATTTTCCAAATTGGGTTCCCAAAGAATAAACACACCCATAAGAAATAGTCATTCCATAATTCATTAGAGACTCTATATCATGCTTTTTACCATAATCCACTATAGTCCACAAAAGTAAAATAATGGTAATTGTAGTTACTATAAAGGAGGTACATTTAAATATTATAAATTCAAGATTCTACATGTTATACAAAAATGTATGGTAAAACCATGATATATCATTTAGCGTGTTGCTACATTCCATATATATCATTACATAATATTCTAAATATTTCTTCAGGTCATTTTACATCTGATAGTAGAGAAAGGATGTTTGAGTAATCATATATCTATTCCCTCCCCAACCTAGATATTATGGAAAACACTCATAACCAAAAAAATTAGTCATTGTTGGAGATAATCAAATAAAATGTGGGGTTTATAAAATCATAAAAGATAATGATAGTATATTAAGGAACCAAAATAAGGGAAACTAGTTATCCTAGACTAAAATAATAATGAACAACCCTCATGAGAACCCAATTAACACCTCTTATTCTAGGATACTAATGATTAGTAAGAACAAAAGTCCCAAATATCGTCATCATTATATATTTATAATTTAAAATATTAAAATATTATTTATATGTTAAATGAAATATTTCTTTGTTTAATTATTCACATTAATCATTTAAATATATGTTTACTTCATAATTCATGTTTCAATTATGGATTTAAATCCATGCACTTTGAGAATTCATCCCACAGAAAAAATAATTGTTCCCATATAAGATATATTTAACATAATCAATAACCATAGCCATAAATTCATGATTTTTTGGTAATAATTAAATATTGTTAGTATTCAATTACTCTACCTGAACTTCCACAAGGAAGTTTCACTCACAACACATAGGCCACTCAAACAAGAAGTTGAAATAAAAATAAAAAATCATCATGATAATTATATACTAACTAGTGAATATCAAATAGAAAAGTAAATTCCAACTATACTAACATACCAAATAATCAAATAAAAATCATAGAAAACTAACATGGATACATTAAATCCTTGATCAAAACATGTGTCATCTATCCCAACACCATCATTATCAAACCACTACCACAACTTAAGTAACTAATGTACCACCCCTAGATTTTATGAGAAGTATTATATTTAAATTTTTTATGTCTTATTTTATACGCAACACCAAATGAATCTTTCACTACACACAACACTGGCTTGGATTTCTTTACACGAAATCGCGACCTTCCTCGATAGCGTGTGTAGTATGCAATACTGTGTTTCACTAAACAACGATATATTGTTATAATATTATTATGTACTAGCCGTTATGAATAGTATTAACTACATTTTGAATTTTATAACATTATTATTCATCTTACACATTTTCTAAAACATGGTATGTGAACAAAATAAATTTTTCGGGTAAAATAAGTATTTTTCAAAAAATGCAGTTTTCCAGCCTTTTGATGGCGCACCCACTTTAAATATAGTTTTTGACAGGTTTATAAGATAAATTTGACAAAATAAAATTCTTATTTGTAATAAATATATAAAAAATTACTTTGGATAAATATTTCATATTATTCGGATAACATTCATATTTTAATGAAAAGTAAAAACTCGCTATATTTTAATTAAAAACAACTTTTTTCATCGAAATATTTTATATGGTTAAATTATAATATTTAATTATTTTAAAGTATAAATATAATATATTTTTACCATTTAATATAATGTATGTCATTAACATTAATTTTACATTGAATTCATAGGTAAAAACATTTCAATCTTTAGCAATGTTTTAACTTTTAAAACTCATTTTCTTAACAACGGGATTAATTTTTAAATAATTGCGGCAAATTTTGTGTTTTGAATTTTGAAAAATGTATTCCATATTTTAATTAAGTGGTTCCAAATTATTTTAATAGGTTACTTTTATTTTTTTTGATATTATGAATAGTAATTACGGTAATTTTTATTTACTGCAGTTAAAGGTAAATCAGGTAATTAAGGGTAAAATTAAGATTATAAAATTACCCTAACACTTGAAAAAATTCTTTTGTATGAATAAAAGTAGACCCATATCACCTAAGGGTCATAATATATTAATTTTATATACTTTTTACCTCGAAAATAATTTAATTATTATTAAAACCAAAGAAAGTGAAAACATGTCACTCTCTTAAATTGTATAAGTATAATAATTTTAATTTAGTGATATACTTCATGAAACTTAGAACCTTAATATTATAAAGAATTATAATGAAATTACCTACATCATGTGAATTTATTTATAATTTTTAGTTATTAAATATTTAACATTAAAGGTGACACAATAGTGATGTTGAAATTATTTTATTGATTGAAATATCAAATAAATGGTGTTACAAATATTAAAATAAATATTATATTAACTATTTAATATTATCCACTAATTTTCTAGATAAATATTACATGTTATGAGTCTATTAAAGCTTTTATTTCGAACATATATTCTTTGAGGATTTTATTTAAATTCAAATAAATGAACAGTGTCAAAATTGACACTATTGTTATTTTATAAAAATAACACAATATAAAATTGTTTAAAAATCACTAAAATATTTAAAAATTATAAATTTTATTTTATTTAGTCTAAAATTTCATAAATTATCCAATTATGTAAAATTCACAACACATAAGAAATTATTTATAACAATTTAAAATTTAGAATCTTATTACCACAAATAGAATTAAATAGATTAAATAAGGATAAATCAAGTTGATAATGTTTAAACTTAATTCCAAACATGTCTAAATTTTATTTTTTGATGATATTAAAACCCTATCTCATCTAATATTAGGATTTTAGTCATTTTAGAAGTTTTTATGTGGGATTTGAATTTATTATAAATTAATATTTTTGAGGTTTCCAAAGGTTCCCCTCTCATCCCTTATAAAAGGTCCCCTCCTCCCTCTTCTCTTTACACAATTTTGAGCCTTAAATCCCAGAAAACACCTGCCCATTTCCCTTATAAAATTTCCTAGAAACATTATAGAGGTTCGGTTCTCCTAAAAATACCAACTCTAGTGCCTTAAGAGGAATCTTAAAAGAGGTGCGTCGAAGAAGAGGTAATCTCTTCTACCGATTCGTTCAAGTTTCATTCTACTTCTACTTCTTATCCATTTTTTGTTTCATAATAAACTAAAAACATCAGTATCAATAATATACTGATATGTTATTATAAATATTAAACAACCTTATTTCACCTTTTAACCATCCTATGGAAAATGAAATCACCGCGCATGTGTACGTATGGAATATCATCTCCACGCCGTGGTGTAATCTATGTTTCCTCCACCACATTACTTGGATGGGTATAATGGTGTAAATAATAACTATATATGGTTATTATAACATCATAATAATTCTGAGATATTATCTACTCCAATTCCATTCAATAATTATGGGAACTATATCATCGCTCGTGCGTACGTACGGATTACCGTCTCCACGATGCGATGAGATTCATTCTCCATGTTAACCATTCAAGAGTGATTATAAACTATATATAATGAATAATATTGAAATATATGACATGATAAAGCTAATTGATTTATATATATATATTTATATTTATATATTTCATCTACTTTACTTCAATTCAAGTCAATAAGGAAAGGAAAACAGCGTTGATGCGTACGTACGGCCTACCGTCTCCATGAAAGGTGTATTTCATTTCATTTATCTATATATTATATATATATACATATATTGAATATATATGATATATAAATCATGATTTACATGATGGATTTAAGTAAAACATGATATAAGTAACAATAATATCAAGAACAACAAGTCCCAACTCGTACGATAAATAAAACGATTTTACCCAAAATGATGCTTTAACATAGAATTTACAAAAGAACAGGTAATATAAAGTCATAAGTGAACCATATATGACATCATAAAAATTAATATGATTCTGTAATAAGTCAATGACAATATTTAAATCATTATACAAGAGGTTCGGATACGTACAAAGCATATCAGACCTAAGGTAAGGGATATCTTTTCCAATCTCATTTTTATCCGAGATTGTTTATTCGTAAGTATTTACTGGGGTTATGTTTATCATTCTTGTCCCTGGTTTATAAAAATGGTTTCTTGTATTTTTAAAGTCCTTTTTACCCATTTTATACTTTTACTAAATGGTATTTAAGGAATCTTTCTTTTGTTTACCGTATGAGGTACTTTTTTAATTTTCTGGAAAAAGTACGAGAAGAATGTTTTTTTTAACTTATACGGCCTGAACGGATTTTTACAGTTTCATAAAGCCTCATTTTCATTAAGCTTCCTCCACAAGATTTCATGATTATTTTCAAAAAAATCTTTTTCTTTTAAAATTGCATGACATTTTGTGAAAAGAAAATGATTTTGAAAAAGAAAGGATATTTTCCTCAAAAATTCATTTCAAGTGTTTTATCAAAACTATTTTCCATCTAAGATGACATTATTTGGTATGATTAGGTTTCAAGTATTATGTATCTATTATTTACATGGTTTTATTCTTATTATGATGAAATGATATCCATTTGTTTTATATGGATTATGTTATGATGGGATGAGTTTTATGAAACCCATTTTATTCTTTGGGTTATGATAAATGATGTATGATTGTTTTGTGGAACAAGTAAGAATGATTTCATTATGAGATGGTTGGGACCTATATCTCCCTCCAATGCATTAGTTAAAGATTTATATCTCAGGAGATAGACATGGCTGGAATGGTAAGTTAATCCGGTTCAGTGATATAGAACTGGAATGAGGAGTGAATGCGATTCAGAATGGGACTTTGTCCACTAAGATGGCCTTGGAAGCAATGCCCTGGCTACTATGGAAATCATATCGTGTGCTTAATGTTTTTCCACAATTACATGTTTTATTTCAATGATATTTTATCATGATTGATTTTTCTTTATGATATATTCCTTACGTACTTTTCTCAATATTTTTATGTTTATATTTTATGTTCAAGTTTTTGCATTCAAATGTTTATAGATTGTTTTATGTTATCTATGTTTACCCTTACTGAGCATTTGAGATCACCCTTTTTATTTTTTATTTTCCCCAGGATATAAAGAAAGGTTTTAGGTAAGAAAAAAATGGGAAGATCTTTATGGGAAATATTGAAGATCTTTCACCAAGATTAGAAGATTATGTTACGAGTTTCCGAAGACACTAAACTATTATTGTCCTTGAGTTTCGGTTCTTTTTAGGTATTAATTATTCCAAAAAAAAGTAACGTAATTTCAATGTACGTCAAGCCTGGGTATCTACTGTTGGTATCAGAGGAAAGGTTTAGTCAACCTTTGGAAACTAGGATGTGAAAACTTTAGTGATATCCCTAGAGATATTTCTATGGTATGTCTAAGGATGTCTTTAAGGTTAAGTATATGTATAGGTAATAGTCCTAGAATTATGGTAACAATATTAGAATTAAACCTAATATGTTAGATATTGAAGGTACTCCCCCTTTATTTTATTATTTTCCCTAGCATGATTTTTTCCTCTAACACTATTCTTTTTGGGTTTTAGACGATGGATGGAACCCGAAGGAACCATGTTGATCAATGTAATGGACAATACAATGATTTTACTCTTAAACAAACCAATGTTGGGGGAGAAGGATTGAAAAATCTTATTTCTATACTTACACAAGATATGAATCATTCTGTACTTCCAAATGAGCAGAGAAAGTAACAATATTCTATTGAGTCCTTCATGAGGCAACGTCCACCTTATTTTAGTGGGTATTCTGATACACTTGTTGCTGAACAATGGATTAATACCATTTAAAAGATATTTTCGATACTTTGCTGTTTAGAACATGAAAAAGTTATTTTGGTTTTTTACCGGTTAGAAGGTGAAGCAGACCATAGGTGGAAACTAATTAATAATATAAGTCCCCAAGATGAAATTGAATTCATGGAATGGGATGAGTTCAAGAACATATTTTTCAATAAGTACTTCCCTCGTATTCTTAGAACAAAAATGGAAAGGGAGTTCCTTGAGCTTAAGAAAAAGGATGATGAATCTGTTGGTATATACGAATCGAATTTTAGAAGGCTTTCAAGGTATGCATCTGGATTTATCATCCAACCTGAAAGTAAAGTTGATCGATTATTCAGTGGCTTAAAACCAAGTCTTCGAAGGGAATTAGCTATAAGAGACTTTAGTAGCTATGAAGAAATTTTGCTTTGTGCTATCAAGGTTGAAATATAAGTTGGTGTTACATATCCATCTCATGGTTTTGACAAGAAATGAAAGATGGAGTTCAAGGAAAAATATCAGAACAATGGTGGAAAGAATGTGAATGTTTCTTTATGCTCAAAGTGTGGAAAGAAGCATGGTGGAGATTGTCTAAAAGGTACAATAAAATTTTTCAATTGTGGAAAAGAAGGTCATCAAGCAGCTGAGTGTCGATGTAATGGGAAAAATGTAACTAATGATGAGAATAGAGAAAAGACTACAGATAATGCACCACTAACACTTCAATGCTTCAAGTGCAAGGAAATGGGGAATTATTCTAAACAATGCCCTAATCCAAGGTTTAATGATGATCGACCTCAACAACATCTTAAAGTAAAGGACAAATGGAATTCACATGCGATAACTATTGTAAATGTTGAGTATAACAACGATGTAGTGGAATGATTGTGTGTTTATGTAACGGGGTTCCGAAATAATGTTGTGGAATCTAATTTACAGTATTGTGGAATATTGGAGTATCTATTTATGGGTTTATTATGGTTTTCAATAATTATATGGTACCGGTATCCATGAAAATTAATTAAAATATTTTGGAAAGTAGATGATATGTGCATAATGAAGGGATAAGGATAAAATGAAATGTTTGATTGTATTTATGAGATCATGACTGATATAAGAACAAATTGATATCATGGTTTGAGTATATATAAATTTTGGGATTTTGGTGTGTGGAAAGAGTTAAATTTTGACAGAACTCTTGTTTTCACTAAGGTTTTATGGTAATTAATGTTCAAAAAGAATACATGATTAAGGTATTCACATGTTTGGAATGTGAACAACAAGATATATCTTATGATATATGGGGGATAAATGATGGTATTCATGTGATTGTTATGTGACATTTCATGTAATCGTTTTCATTATACTATGAGATTGGACATATGTATTTTGGATAAGCCTAAAGATTGGAATGGATTATGTTGGACATAAGATAGTATTGTTTAAGGATAGAACTTTCTTCGATATTATTTCTGGAATGTTATAATAGTGTAGTTTTAGAAAAAGGGACAACCCGCAGGATGGGTGACAACACATCACGCCGGACAAAGTTGCAAGAATCGAACCCACAACCAAAGTGTGACAGGCCTTTATAACCTACCATTGGCCTACAGGAAGTCCCTCATTAGTATAAACTAGTTTTATTTTATTAATCGGTATGATAGATGAAGTATAAGTCCATTTTTGGAATCATATATGATTAACCTCACCATAGATGGACTTATGTATATTTGATAAATTTTGCTAACCTTTTGTTTGAGATATATGGAATGACCCATCATTCTATCACATGATCTTCTAACACTTCAAGAATGAAAAATTCAACTTCATTTCTTTAAGATATGAATTGTAAATTGTTCAAGGCACGAACAATAGTGAGATTGTACTGAAATAAAGTAAGTATTTATTCTAATTCAAATTATTTAACCTTAGGGAAATGATATTGAAAACAAAAAATGTTGTCCTAGTGTCTTCATATCTGATGAATCATATGGTACCTTAGATAATCACAAATTTATGGGTTTGTGATTGTTGGCATTTTCATATCTATGTTCTCTACCACTCTATATCAGAACTTGATGGTTAAGTTTCTCTTCCATATCCATATTTTCACTTATGTTCTCCTATGTCGAAACCCAGTGATGAGTTAATTTGGGTAACTGATATGTTTCATACTTCACTTTTTAAAATAAATTTTTATTATTCCTTTTTATGATGTGAGTTTCTATTAAAGAAACTTTCAAGTAGTAAACCATTTATAACCCTGACGAATTTTGAGGGCGAAATTCATTTAAAGGGGGGTAGAATGTAACTCCCCGATATTTTATGATAAGTATTCTTTTTAATTTTTTTATGTCTTATGTTATACGCAACACCAAATTAATCTTTCACTACACACAACATTGGCTTGGCTTGCGTTACACGCAATCGTGGCCTTCCTCGATAGCATGTGTAGTACGCAATACTAGGTTTCACTAAACAACGATATATTGTTATAATATTATTATGGACTAGCCATTATGAACATTTTTAACTAAATTTTAAATTTTATAACATTATTATCCATATTATAAATTTTCTAAAACATGGTATTCGAACAAAATAAATTTTTCAGGTAAAATAAGTATTTTTTAAAAAAATGCAGTTTTTCCGCCTTTTGATGGCGGAGCCACTTTAAATCTAGTTTTTGATAGTTTTATAAGTTAAATTTGAAAAAATAAAATTCTTATTTGTAATTAGGATATAAAAATTTACTTTGGATAAATTGTTCATATTATTCTGATAACTTTCATATTTTAAGGAATAGTAAAAACACACTATATTTTAATTAAAAACAACTTTTTTCATCGCAATAATTTATATGGTTAAATTATAATATTTAATGGTTTTAAAGTATAAATGGAATATATGTTTACTATTTAATATAATTTATGTCATTACTATTAATTTTACATTGAATTCATAGGTAAAAACATTTCAATCTTTGGCAATGTTTTAACTTTTAAAACCCGTTTTCTTAACAACGGGATTAATTTTAAATTAATTACTGCAAATTTTGTGTTTTGAATTTCAAAAAATAGATTCCATATTTTAATTAAGTGGGTCCAAATTATTTTAATAAGTTACTTTTATTTTTTTGATATTATGAATAGTAACTACAGTAATTTTTATTTACTGCAGTTAAAGGTAAATCGGGTAATTAAGGGTAAAATTATGATTATAAAATTACCATAACACCTGCCAAAATTCTATTGGATGACTAAAAGTCGACCCATATCACCTAAGGGTCGGAATAGATTAATTTTATGGACTTTTGGCCATGAAAATAATTTAATTATAATTAAATCCAAAGAAAGTGACAACATGTCACTCTCTTAAATATTATATGTATAATAATTTTACTTTAGTTATAAAATTAATGAAAATTAGAAAATGAATAGTATCTAGAAATATAATAAAATTATCTACATAATGTGAATTTATTTATAACTTTTATGGATTAAACAATTATCATTAAAGGTGACACAATAGTGATGTTGAAATTATTTTATAGATTGAAATATCAAATAAATGGTTTTAAAAATATTAAAATAAATATTATATGAACTATTTAATATTCTCCACTAATTTTATAGATAAATATGACATGTTATTAATCTATTAAATCTTTTACTTCGAACATAACTTCTGTGAGGATTTTATTTAAATTCAAATAAATGAATAGTGTCAAAATTGACACTATTGTTATTTTATAAAAATAACATAATATAAAATTGTTTAAAAATCACCAAAAATATTTAAAAATTATAAATTTATATTTATATTTTCTAAAATATCATAAATTATCCAATTATTGAAAATTCACAACACATAAGTAATTATTAATTACAATTTAAAATTTAGAATCTTATTACCACAAATAAAATTAAATAGATTAAATAAGGATAAATCAAGTTGATAATGTTTAAAATTAATTCCCAACATGTATAAATGTTATTTTTTGATGATATTACAACCATATCTCATCTAATATTCTTATTTGAGTCATTTTGGAAGTTTTTATGTGCGGTTTGAATTTATTATAAATTAATATTTTTGAGGTTTCCAATGGTGCCCCTCCCCTCCCTTATAAAAGGGCACCTCCTCCCTCTTCTCTTTACAAAATATTGAGCATTAAAGCTCAGAAAACCCCTTTCCATTTACCTTATCAACTTCCTTATAAACATTATAGAGGTTCTGGTCTCCTCAAAAGACCAAATCTAGTGCCTTAAGAGGAATCTTAAAAGAGGTGTGTCGAAGAAGAGGTAATCTCTTCTACCGATTCTTTCCAGTTTGTTTCTTATTCTACTTCTTCTTCATTTTATGTTTCATAATAAATTAATAACATAAGTATCAATATTATACTGATATGAAATTATAAATATTAAACAACCCTATTTCACCTTCTATCCATCCTACGGAAAACAAAATCACCGCGCGTGCGTACGTACGGAATTCTGTCTCCACACCATGGTGTAATCTGTTTTTCCACCACCACCTTACTTGGATGGGTATACTAGTGTAAAGAATAACTATATATGGTTATTATAACATAATACTTATTCTTAGATATTATCCACTCCAATTCCATTCAATAATTATGGAAACGATATCATCGCTCGTGCGTACGTACGGATTACCGTCTCCATGACGGGATGAGATTAATTCTCCATGTTAACCATTCAAGAATTATTATAAAGTATATATAATGAATAATATTGAAATATATGACATGATAAAGCTACTTTATTTATATATATATATATATGTCATCTACTTACTTCAATTCAAGTCAATAAGGAAAGGAAAACAGCGTTCATGCGTACGTACGGCCTACCGTCTCCATGAACGGTGTATTTCATTTCATTTATCTATCTATTATATAGATATATACTAAATATATATGATATATAAATCATGATTTAAATTATATAAGTAAGTAAAACATGATATAATTAATAATAATATCCATAAAAACAAGTCCAAACGCATACGATAAATAAAACGATTTTACCCAAAACGCTGCTTTAACATAGAATTTACAAAAGAACGGGTAATATAAAGTCATAAGTGAACCATATATGACATCATAAAAATTAATATGATTCTATAATAAGTCAATGACATTATGTAAATCATTATACAGGAGGTTCGGAAATGTACGAAGCATATCGGACCTAAGGTAAGGGATAACTTTTCCAATTTCGTTTTTATCCGAGATTGTTTATTCGTAAGTATTTATTGGGGTTATATTTATCATTCATGTACCTATTTTCTAAAAATGTTTTCTTATATGTTTAAATTAATTTTTACTCATTTTTTACTTTTACTACATGGTATGTAAGGAATATTTCTTTTTTTTACCGTACAAGGTACTTTTTGACTTTTCTGGAAAAAGTACGAGAAGAATGTTTTTTTTAACTTATACAGCATGAACGGATTTTTACGGTTTCATAAAGCCTCATTTTCATGAATATTCCTCCACATGATTTCATGATTATTTTCAACAAAATACTTTTCTTTTATAATTGCATGGAATTTTGTGAAAATAAAATTATTTTGAAAAAGAAAGGATATTTTCCTCAAGAATTCATTTCAAGTGTTTTATCAAAACTATTTTACATCTAAGATGACATTATTTAGTTTGATTATGTTTCAAGTATAATGTATCTATTATTTACATTGTTTGATTCTTATTATGATGAAATTATATCCATTTGTTTTATATGGATTACTTTATGTTGGGATCAGGTTTATGAAACCCATTTTATTCTTTGGGTTATGATGAATGATGTGTGATTGTTTTGTAGAAAAAGTAAGAATGATTTCATTATGAGATGGGTGGGACCTATATATCCCTCTAATGAATTGGGTAAATATTTATATCTCCTGATATAAAAATGGTTGGAACGTTAAGTTAATCTGGTTTAGTGATACCGGACTGGAACGAGGAGTGAACTCCATTTAGAAAGATACATTGTCCACTAAGATGGTCTTGGCAGCAATTCCTTGGCTACTATGGAAATCATATCATGTGATTAATGGTTTTCCACAATTACATGTTTTATTTCATTGCTATTTTATCATGATTTATGTTCCTTTATGATATATTCCTTACGTACTTTGCTCAATATTTTGATGTTTAGATTTTATGTTCAAGTTTTTGCATTCAAATTTTTAGGGATTGTTTTATGTTCTCTATGTTTACCCTTACTGAGAATTTGAGCTCACCCTTTTTATGTTTTCTTTTCCCTAGGATATAAAGAATGGTTTTAGGTAAGAAAACAAAAGGGGAAGATATTTATGGGATATGTTTAAGATATTTCACCATGATTAGAAGATTATGTTCTGAGTTTCTAAATACATTAAACTATTACGGTCCTTGAGTTTTGGTTCTTGTTATGTATTAATTATTCCTCAAAAGTAATGTAATTTCCATGTACATCAAGCTTGGTTCTATACAACTAACATATATATCACCAAATATCCCAATTATAGTGGATTTAACAATAATTCCAAGCAACAGATCTTCTATCTTATTATGTAAACATGGAATAAAAATTTATATTCAACATAAAATATTAAAGGGTAAAATAAGGAAATAAATTTAAGCAAAAAAGATTATTAAACATGGTATAAGAGAATGGTTGGGAAAATAATAACCACAATTTTTTACGTTAAAAAACTATTATTTTACATTACCATATTGTTAGTCGGAGTGAATACTCAAGAGGGGGGGGGTGAATTGAGTACCCATTCAAAATTTCTGTTAAAAACTTCTAGGATTAAAATCCCCTAATTTAATAGAGGCCCAGTTAATTAAGGCAGTAGAGATATAAGTGACTTATTGTTCAACAGGTTTCTCAAAGGTTGATTACTCCTCAGTGAAATTAGTATGACAACTAATTTGACTTTCGAAACAAGTTTACTAAACAAATCTCATATACACACTAACCAAATTTAACTATCAGAGTAGATAAAAAGGATTTCTGTTTTTTATTGTAAGCACAGCAGATAGGTATTAAAAACAGAGTAATGAAAAGATGAACAAGCTAATTTAAACAAGAGGTTCAGTCTTAAGCCAAGACCTAGTCCTCTCCACTTGGTGATCAACTGCCACCAAGTAATTTTATTAAATAAGATTGATACACAACCTGTATCGGGCTTTAAAATAGTTTTCACAAACTGTCCAGGTTTCACAACCTCTACCACAGTTACATGTGGGAAATCAAAATAACCAAGCCACACCAGGCTTCTTCCACAGTTGTACGTGGGTAACAAAAGAAAAAAGGGTTTGAAATAGGGTTTTTCAGTATCCCTCAGTTTAAGCCCAAAAGTCAGTGTGTGTGTGTAATACAAACACACTGCTCACAAATGTAAGAAAAACTTTAAGCACAACAGAGCAAAAAAAAATTAGGAATAAGTTTAGAATGCTCTGTAGTGTTGGCAAATTAGCTCTGGACTCGTTGGAATGGATGAGGTGAATATTTGGTCCTTTTCTGAGAGTTGACTCCAAAAACGCAGTGTCCCAACTTCCAGATGTATAGATGATCAGTTCATTGAGATTTGAGTGTGTCACAGCATAGCTCGAAGAGGGTTCTTTCAGTCGGTACAATTGAGACTCTTTTTTTTTGTTCTTCGGCAAGAGAATCCTCGAGAGTATTGTGTCCACACAAAAAAATAAAATTATCGATGCTTGTCTTCTTGGTTTTTTTTATAGCAATTTTGCTGTTTAAGCTCTGTAAATCTTTATCTCGTGTTGTCCACCTTTTTCAACCAATCACGTGTGCTTTTCCTCGTACATCGTAGTGTTTCCTGATATGCCTGCAAGGATTAATAAATAATTCCAGGTGTATTGATCTGTTTAGACATGACCGTTATATAATAGTATTAATAAATTTGACAATGAGAAATAATATAATATCATTAGACTGGTCGCAGATTCAGGTCACACGGTAGACTTCAATTGAGGTCTTTCCAACTGTAGACTTTTTCTAACTGTGGACTTCGACTGCGGGTTCTCTGTCTGTAGGCTTGCAACGGTAGCTGTTTTTCTGTTTAACTGTAGCCTCATATTGGTAGACTTCAACGATGAATCTGTAACAACAAATTGTTGCAAATATAACCTTTTCAACTGTAGACTTCGATTGCCAGTTGACTTAGTCGACAGTGGAAGCTGTCTGACTGTAGTCCTCTACTAACGGTAGACTCGTGCGACTGTAGGGTTGATCGGATAAATTCTCAACAGAAGACTTGATAAGGATGGAGTCACACAGTGAACTTCTAACAGAAGCCTTGTCATATCAGTAACCTTACAACTGTGACTCTTTGTCTGTGAGCTTTGACAAATGATTAAGCAATAGTCTTGTGATTGTAACCTTGTATCAGTAGTTTCTTAATCATAGCAGTAGACCTTCAACTGTGATCTTCTTGCAATGGTGACTTAAATTGACAATTAGCTGAAACTATGACTTTGAACATAAGGCTTTTACCAGTAGCCATCAATGGTGAACTTATTAAACGTAACTGTAATCTGTTGCAGTAAAGTCATGAGAGTAAGAGCATAAAATGTCTAGGATGAAGTGAGTTTGAGCATAAATTAACAAGATTAGTGAAAGGATTAATACGTCATGATCAATGTTTAACCATGATTTGGGATTATCAAAATAGGTGAATGCAACAATCTCCCCCTTTTTGATAATCACAAATTATGTTAGAATATATATAAAGTATAGATGTAGTAGAGAAACGGAATGCAAAGGCCTAATTTGAGGTTCTAGAATTAGCCCAATTATATTTCTCCCAATTAATTATATGTCTCCCCCTTTGTGATTATCAAAAAAAGAAAGAAAAAAAATGTAAGAAGTAAGATATTAAAAGAAATCAGGACATTACATGACCGAAAAAAAATACAAGATCCCTATCAAAAATACATAGACAGACTCAATCCTCTTCATCGATAGGTAAGGGATCTTTTCCTTTGGGGGAAGAAGATAGAGCAAGAGAGTCAGCCGATTTAGGAATGGCAGCAGGAATGAATGGAGGAGCAGCAAAAGAGGCTCCTGAGGATCTGTAGTGAGTAGCTTGCTGAGGTATCAAGGGACGAAGATTTCGGATAGCATCAGCAGGAGGCATCACGGAGGAACTGCTGGGAGTTGAGACAGGCAAGGCAGGGGGTACTATGACAGGTGTGCAATCCACATGAAGAAAGGGTAGAAGAAGGTTTCGGAAATCCATGATAATGCTTTCTCCTCTGTCCATGGCAGATAAAAAATCATTCTTATTTTCCAAAAATTTATCCAATGCAGGGGTCAATTCGCTTAATTTGCTGACGTGTTGTTTAAAAGCTTGAGTCACAGGAGGCAATTTCATATTCTCTATCAGGAGCTTGAAGTGGCTGGTCAACAGATGCTTGGTATAAATCCTGTCAAATTAATAGTCAACCTTTTTCTTAATGGCCTCCTGAGAAGCGGTAGCCACTTGCAGGTGTTCACAAACAAAGCCACTTACCTCCCTAGTGGTAGCAAGAATCTGTAAGTCAGAGGTGTCACTGGCGCTGGCCTTAGAAAGTTCTTCTTTGATTACATTCCGGAACTGGTCAAGGTCTACAGGAGAGCTAGATGAATGAAGGGATTTGACCGAGAAAGCCACTGTCTCCTTGAAAGACTGAGTCAAATTTCCAACCACCTTCTGAACAAGAGCATCCTGGCTGTTTAAGTGTTCTTTGACTAAATTCTTGAAACGCTCAAACACATCCACAAATTGTTTGATCACCTCTTTGATGTACCGAATCTCAGCGGCCACTTGAGTTTGAGAACTTCTCATGGCAGTCAAAGAAGCAACTGATTGTCTTAGGGAAACCACAGCTTCAGTCCAGCTTTCAATCTGAGTATGACATACTTTAACTTCATTCATCCTTTCTTTTACTGGGCTTGCTACAACATAGCCTAGGGATAATTCTAAAGATTGCTCCACTTTTTTCATCTCATCAACAAGACTAGTTTTCAACTCTTCCATGGATTGTCTTATATCCTCCTTTATTTCAACCTTTAAGGATTCAAGGTCCTACTTGGTTTCCAATTTGTCAGTCTCAAGCATTGGAAGTTTGTTAGTCAGGATAACTGGATCCCTTGGTGGCTTATCTTCCTCATCTGAATCTTCATAGTTAAGTCCAAGGACTATATATCCTGGATCTGATGACCATCCTTATATATCATAAAGTATAGAGACTGAACCAAAATTCTCCCTCTCACATGGAGCTTTCTCTTGAGCATTTTCCTCTATCTGTTCGGCTTTGGGTAACTCTATATTTTCTTCTGCAGTCCCAGCAGGTTCGACTGTAGTTTCCTCTGTTGGTTAAGTAGTGATGTTAGCCTCTTTCTCTGTTGATTCAACAATGCCTTCCATATCAACAGCAGTGGATGCCACTCCTTCTTCCTGGTCAGACACCGACTTAATTGTATAGCCTATTGGAGGGCTCAAACTGAGCTCTTTTTCTTTCTCTTCATCATTGTCCTCTTCTTCAGTTTCAGCAACATTTTCATTTTTCTCATTCTTAGCCCCAACCTATTCTGTCTCAACAGTTTCATCCTCTTCAGAGGTGTCTCTGACAAAGTATTGAGATTCATCTTCTTCTTCTTCAGTAGACTCGGTGTCACCATCCCTTAGAACAGTCTCCCTACTTGGCAGTTCTTTTGAAGGGCTCGCTGTTCCAAATGTTATTGTCCTGACAGGACTGTGAGGTAGCTCAGGGTCACTCCCATCATCAATGGGGGTATTCTCTCTTGTAGGGTCACTATCTTCTTCAGCCTCCTCTTCATCTGAATACACAGGTTCTGGCTCATCAGGTTCTAAGCCTGGATCTCTTTTGTTTCTTGGCCTAGATGGATGAGTAGAGGGATCAAAATTCTCATAAATTTTCTCTTCATCATTCACCCATGCTTTCTTCCAGGGATTCCAATTGATCTTCATGAATTTTCAGATTACCTTTGAGATACAGACACTATTTTTATCCACAATTACTTCTTCTTGATTTCCAGCTACACCCTTTACTTTCAGCATCACCGAAATAAGCTTAGCATGAAACAAGGCATTGGATTTTGAGCTGGACTTAATCATATCTTCCATCTGTGCCATCAGCAACCTACATAGGTTGATCTTCCTTCCATGATTTAGTAAGTACATCAGGAATAAGTCCTGGTACTTCAGTACTGCAAAGTCTCCTCTTCTGGGACTTAGTACATGCTGAACAAACTTAAACAGAAGTCTATCTTCTCCATTCATCTCGGCAGCAATAATCTTCCTTAACTTACCATCACCTGTCAGTTCTTCCAGAGCCTTCTCATACTCAAATATTCCACTATCCGGAGGAGCTACTCCTGAATAGTAGTCATATATTCCTTCATGAGGAACTCTTAAACAGGCAGCCCATTCGACAGAAGAGAAACTAACTTCATTGCCATTTACTCTGGATATTAGTCTATGCATATCATCCTCCTCTTCGAACTTTAGGAATTCATAGAATTTTTTCACAAGTTTTGGGTAGTACAGTCCATTGTTGTTGGTGAAGCATTCGGTCCATCCTTGCACATTTAGTGCTTCCAGTACTAACGATTTGCTCGACAACAACCATTCTTCACTTAGCTCCTTTTCCGCAAAGATTTCTCTCTTGGTCAGATGCGGGTTTGCAAGTCTTGTTAGGGTATTACTGGTGCCACTGGATTTGGATCGAGTTCTCTTCGGCGTTGGCACATTCTCATTGACAGACGGGGGTCGCATTGTTCTAGCCATGGGATTTGAACGAGGTTCCTAGGATTAGTTGAAGGCTTAGGGTTTAGGTCGTTCGAGAGCAAGGGTTGATATAGAGAAAGGAAGTGGATTGAGTCGGGTTCGATGCATTTAATTTTATCATTTAGGGATTAGAAATAAAGAGAACGGTTCGAATTTCTGGGAAAAAAATGATTTAAACAGTGAAGTAGACTACAATGAGATGTATCAGTGACGTACACCGGTGATGTCTAACTGTAAGATCCAACTGTGAAGTTCAACTGTGAGGTTCAACTGTGCGGTTCAATTGTGAGGTTCAACTGTGAGGTTCAACTGTGAGGTCCGACTATGAGGTTCAACTGTGAGGTTCAACTGTGCGGTTTAACTGTGAGGTTCCACTGTGCGGTTCAACTGTGAGGTTCAACTGTGAGGTTCAACTGTGAGGTTCAACTATGAGGTTCAACTGTGAGGTTCAACTGTGAGGTTCAACTGTGAGGTTCAACTGTGAGGTTCAACTGTGAGGTTCAACTGTGCTATAGTTAATCATACCTAACTCATGTTTGATGTAATTTAATCTCTCAGAATTCAACGGCTTTGTAAAAATATCAGCTAACTGATGTTCAGTGCCAATGAATTCAAGAGTGATATCACCCTTTTGATAGTGATCCCTCAAAAAGTGATGTCTCACATAAATATGATTTGTCCTAGCATGAGATACTGGATTTTTGGATATGTTAATAGCACTTGTATTGTCACACTTTATAGAGACATGTTTGAATTAGTATCCATAGTCTAGTAAAGTGTGTTTCATCCACAAGATTTGTGCACAAAAACTACCAGCAGCTATATACTCAGCTTCGACAGTAGATAATGCAACAGAATTCTGCTTCTTACTACACCAAGATACTAGCTATTTGCCTAAGATGTGACATGTTCCAGAGGTGCTTTTTATGTCTAACTTACATCCAGCAAAATCAGCATCAGAATAACTCAATAAATCAAATGATTGTCCTTTTGGATAAAATAGTCCTATGTTGGGAGTATGTTTTAGATATTTGAAGATTCTTTTAACAGCATTCAAATGAGACTCCTTTGGGTTGGCTTGAAATCGAGCACATATGCATACACTGAACATGATGTCAGGTCTACTAGCAGTAAGGTATAGTAGACTTCCTATCATACCTCTGTAGTTGGTTTGATTTACTGGTTCTCCAGTTTCATCACTATCCAACTTACAGGTGGTACTCATAGGTGTATCACTGCCTTTACTACTATCCAATGAAAAACGTTTTAGAAGATCTTTAATATATTTACTTTGATTCAAAATAATACCATTTTATTTTGAAAGATCTGAAATCCAAGGAAAAATTTGAGTTCTCCCATTATGCTCATTTCAAACTCATTTTGCATTATTTTTGAAAAATCAATACATAAAGAATTTTTAGAAGATCCAAAAATAATATCATCTACATAGATCTGTACTATCAAAACATTTTTAGAAATCCATTTAATGAAAAGAGTAGGATCAGCTATTCCTTTAGTAAATCCTTTTGAAATAAGAAAAGAGCTGAGCCTATCATACCAAGCTCTTGGAGCTTGCTTTAAACCATATAAAGCTTTAGATAGTTTGAAAACATGATTGGAAAAATATGGATTTGTAAAACCAGGAGGTTGTTCAACAAATACATCCTCATTTATATATCCATTTAGAAAAGCGCTTTTAACATCCATTTGATAGAGTGTGAAATTCAGATGAGCAGCATAAGCAAGTAATATCCTAATGGCCTCTAATCTAGCCATGGGTGAAAAGGTCTCCTCATAGTCTATTCCTTCCTCTTGACTATAGCCTTGTGCAACTAGCCTAGCCTTGTTTCTAATGATATTTCCAGACTCATCAAATTTGTTCCTAAACACCCATTTAGTGCCTATGGTTGGAGTGTCCTTAGGTTATTCAACAAATTCCCAAACTTTGTTTCTTTCAAACTGATTTAGTTCTTCTTGCATAGCCATTACCCAGAATTCATCATTGATAGCATCATTGATATCTTTGGGTTCAAGCTGTGAGAGAAAAGCTTGATATTCAACCTGATTTCTTAGAGAAGCTCTAGTTTGTGTTCCTCTATTTAAATTACCTACAACAGCATCAAGAGGATTATTCTTGAGAGTTCTAACACCACTATAAGGAGTTGAACTGGCTTCTTCAGGGTTGTCTGCTGGTCTGGAATTGGTATGAGCAGATTCTGGAAAATTTCCAGAACTAGATTCTTTTATACGGGATTCGGTATTCTTATCATTAAGGTCCAGATTTGACAAATCTTCCTCAAGATCTTCAGGGTAGGTTTTAGGCTCATGTGGATCAGTCTCATCGAATTTGACATGAACTGATTCTTCCCCACATTTGGTTTTCTTATTGAATACTCTATAGGCTTTACTTGAAATAGATTAACCCAGGAAAATTCCTTCATCACTTTTGGGAGCAAATTTGTCAAGATTATCTTTAGTGTTAAGGATAAAGACTTTCCAACCAAAAACTTTAAAGTAATTAACCTTAGGCTTCCTATTATTCCAAATTTCATAAGGGGTCCTTTTTAGAATAGGTCTAATTAAGACTCTATTAATGACATAGCAATCTGTGTTTACAGCTTCAGCCCAAAAATAAATAGGTAAGTCATACTCATTAAGCATAGTCCTTGCAATTTCTTGAAGGGTTCTATTTCTTCTTTCCACTACACCATTCTGTTGAGGTGTCCTAGGAGCAGAAAAGTTGTGATTATATCTATTGTGTGAGCAGTAGGATTCAAATTCATGATTCTCAAACTCACGCCCATGATCACTTCTCAGGGTCTTAATTTTGAGTCCACTAAGATTTTCTACAGATTTGGAATATTTAACAAAGTAGGAACACGCTTCACTCTTGTGAGCTAGAAAGTATACCCAAGTGTATCTAGAAAAATCATCTACAAGAACATAAACATAGGGCTTTACATTTAAACATGAAACTCTTGAAGGTCCAAACAAATCCATCTGAACCAATTCAAGTGGTTGAGAAGTTGAAACTTCTTTCTTTGGTTTAAAAGAAACTTTGTGTTGTTTTCCCTTTTGATAGGGATTACACACTTTATCATTTGGGAATTCTAATTTGTGTAGGTCTCTAACTAAGCATTTCTTAGAAAGTTTCCTAAGTGAGTGAACATTACAGTGTCCTAGTATCCTATTCCATAACCAAGACTCTTTATAGAAAGAATTTAAGCAGGAAACATTTTGTTTGACCAAGGAATTTAGATCAACAGCATATACATTCTCATTTCTAGATGCAGTGAAAACTAAGTCATATTTTGAATTAAAAACATTGCATGAATCATTTTCAAATTTAACATTAAAACCATCATCACATAACTGAGATATACTAAGAAAGTTATACTTTAATCCATCAACAAAAAGTACTTTAGAAATTAAAATTGTATCAGGGTTACCAATCTGGCCTAAGCCGATGATTTTTTCTTTTGCATTGTCACCAAAGGTGACATGCCCACCATCTACTTTAATCAGACTCTTGAAGCAAGAATAGTCTCCTGTCATATGTCTTGAACATCCACTGTCCTAATACCATAGAGTGTTACAGGTGCTCTTTAAACAATTTCCCTACAAAATAGATTAGACATAGGATAATTTTGGTACCCAGATCTTTTTGGGTCCAGAAAGGTTAGCTAATAAAACTTTGGGAACCCATATTTGATTTATAGTTTTTCTTAAACCAGAAAGCATATTTTGAGACAAAAATACTTTTTTGGGTCCTTTAGAAAAATGTTTTCTATATGATGGTCCTGAACTAGAACTAGCAGAAAATTGTCTAGATTTTGGAACAAATTTGGTTTTGCTTACTTGTCTCTGTCCAGGCTGATATCCTATACCGGTTGTATATTTGGGAGCAATATGTTTTCCTAGCAGTTGTGTCAAGGTATCCCTACCAGCAGTGAACTTTTCAATATCTTTTCTTAATTGTTCATTTGATAATTTATGTTGAGTGTTCTCTTTCAATAGTTGAGCATACTTCTCTTTTTCTACACTTAAATCCGTTTTAATATTACTAGTCAAAGCATGCTATTTCTTCAAAGATTTATATTTAGTCTTTAGTTCATTGCAAGTATCTTCCAGCATATTGCAATATTCAAATAGTTCAGCTTTAGACATATTTTCCTCATTGTCTGAATCATGGTCATTTCCAGAATAATAATTATTTAAAACTGGTGAAATAGGTACCTCAGATGTGTTAGTCATGAAACACATATTAGCACGATTTCTTTTAGATTCACTAGCCTTTGATTCACTTGTGCTGTCCTCTGAAGCACTCCAGGTTGCTTTCATAGCTTTCTTGTACTTCTTGTCCTTATAGTCATATTTTTTATTGAATTTTAACTTAGGACAGTCAGTTTTGATGTGTCCTTTCCTCTTGCATTCATAGCAGACTATATCATCTTCTTTATCTGACTTCTTCCAATCCTTCTTCCACTTGCCTTGTTGATCATACTTACCTTTGTAGTTAGGTTTTCTGAAAAACTTTTTCTTCCTATAGAACTTCTTGAATCTCCTGGCTATTTGAGCCATTTCTTCATCGCTGCCAGAATCTGAATCTTCACTTGATGAGCTTTCAGTAGGAACATGTACTTTCTCCTTGTCTTTACTCTTTGATGCAGTAGTCTTAAATGCCATGGATTTTCTCTTGGGTTCATCATCTTCTTATTTGTTCACCTTCAATTATTATTCATACATCATTAGTTTACCAATTAACTCCTTGACAGGCAGTGTTCCAATGTCACAGGATTCTCTGATTGAGACAGACATGCCTCTCCATCTATCTGGAAAACATCTCAGTATTCTCATGATTTGTTCCTTTGCTGGAACAACCTTTCCAAGTGAGCTCATTGTGTTAAATATCTCATTAAACCTGAGATACATATTAGAAATGGGTTCATCAGTTTTCATTTTAAAGTTATCATATTTAATAGTATAAGTATTTAACCGCATTTCCTTAACATTAGTTGTTCCTTCGTGAGAAACAGCCAAGGTATCCCAAATTTCAAAAGCAGATTTGCAGGCAGAAATTCTATTGAATTCCTCATCTCCTAAATCACAGTAGAGGGCATTCATAGCTTTACAATTATTGTTGTAAGCGGCCTTAGTAGGTTCATCCCAAGTTATTCTTTCAGTTTATGGAATTTTGTATTGAGACTCTATAGCCGTCCAGATATCAAAACCCATACTTTCTAAATGGATTTTCATTTTAAGTTTCCACTGAGCATAGTTATTTCCATTGAAGAAAGATGGCCGGTTAGTAGCAGTACCCTCAAGTCTATTATCCATAACTAGATTTTGGAAAACTATTTAATGAGATAAAAATTTATAAATAACAGAAATTTAAGATCTTTAGGATAAAACTAAAATCATAGTTTGAAAAGCAGAGTACTTTAGAAAATATTAACTTCCCTCTGATACCAAATGTTAATCGGAGTGAATACTCAAGAGGGGGGGGGGGGTGAATTGAGTACCCATTCAAAATTTCTATTAAAAACTTCTAGGATTAAAATCCCCCAATTTAATAGAGTCCTAGTTAATTAAGGCAGTAGAGATATAAGTGACTTATTGTTCAACAGGTTTCTCAATGGTTGGTTACTCCTAAGTGAAATTAGTATGACAACTAATTTTACTTTCGAAACAAGTTTACTAAACAAATCTCATATACACACTAACCAAATTTAACTATCAGAGTAGATAAAAAGGATTTCTGTTTTTGAAAGTAAGCACAGCAGATAAGTATTAAAAACAGAGTACGGAAAAGATGAACAAGCTAATTTAAACAAGAGGTTCAGTCTTAAGCCAAGACCTAGTCCTCTCCACTTGGTGATCAACTACCACCAAGTAATTTTATTAAATAAGATTGATACACAACCTGTATTGGGCATTAAAACCGTTTTCACAAACTGTCCAGGTTTCACAACCTCTACCACAGTTACACGTGGGAAATCAAAATAACCAAGCCACACCAGGCTTCTTCCACAGTTTTACGTGGGTAACAAAATAAAAAATGGTTTGAAATAGGGATTTTCAGTATCCCTCAGTTTAAGCCCAAAATTCAGTGTGTGTGTGTGTGTAATACAAACACACTGCTCACAAATGTAAGAAAAAATTTAAACACAACAGAGAAAAAAAATAGGAATAAGTTTAGAATTCTCTGTAGTGTTGGAAGATCAGCTCTGGACTCGTTGGAATGGATGAGGTGAATATTTGGTCCTTTTCTAAGAGTTGACTCCAAAAACGCAGTGTCCCAACTTCTAGATGTATAGATGATCGGTTCATTGAGATTTGAGTGTGTCACAGCATAGCTCGAAGAGGGTTCTTTCAGTCGGTACAGTTGAGACTCTTTTTTTTGTTCTTCTGCAAGAGAATGCTCGAGAGTATTGTGTCCACACAAAAAAAAATTATCGATGCTTGTCTTCTTGGTTTTTTTTATAGCAATTTTGCTGTTTAAGCTCTGTAAATCTTTATCTCGTGTTGTCCACCTTTTTCACCCAATCACGTGTGATTTTCCTCATACATCGTAGTGTTTCCTGATATGCCTTCAAGGATTAATAAATAATGTCAGGTGTATTGATCTTTTCAGACGTGACCGTTATATAATAGTATTAATAAATTTGACAAAGATAAATAATATAATATCATTAGACTGGTCGCAGATTCAGGTCACATGGTAGACTTCAATTGAGGTCTTTCCAACTGTAGACTTTTTCTAACTGTGGACTTCGACTGTGGGTTCTCTGTCTGTAGGCTTGCAACGGTAGCTGTTTTTATGTTTAACTATAGCCTCATATTGGTAGACTTCAACGATGAATCTGTAACAACAAATTGTTGCAACTGTAACCTTTTCAACTGTGGAATTCGATTTCCAGTTGACTTAGTCGACAGTGGAAGCTGTCTGACTGTAGTCCTCTACTAACGGTAGACTCGTGCGACTGTAGGCTTGATCGGATAAATTCTCAACAGAATACTTGATAATGAAGGAGTCACATAGTGAACTTCTAACAGAAGCCTTGTCATATCAGTAACCTTACAACTGTGACTCTTTGTCTGTGAGCTTTGACAAATGATTAAGAAATAGTCTTTTGATTACAACCTTGTATCAGTTGTTTCTTAATCATAGTAGTAGACCTTCAACTGTGATCTTCTTGCAATGGTGACTTAAAGTGACAGTTAGCTGAAACTATGACTTTGAACATAAGGCTTTTACCAGTAGCCATCAATGGTTAACTTATTAAACGTAATTGTAATCTGTTGCAGTAAAGTCATGAGATTAAGAGCATAAAATGTCTAGGATGAAGTGAGTTTGAGAATAAATTAACAAGATTAGTAAAAGGCTTAATACGTCATGATCAATGTTTAACCATGATTTGGGATTATCAAAACAGGTGAATCCAACACATATTGAATTAAATGACCCATTGTCAACATTTCTTATAAAAAACATAATATTTATAGAGAAAAATAGTTACAACAACTTATAAACATAATCAAACAAGATATCCATGTTCAACCATTCCATGAATATGATTAAATTCAAATCTTATGCCTAATTTATTTTCAACTTACTTTACTTGGATGATTTAAATTTTTACCCTATTTCAGTTATTATATTATTCATTGGATAAGTAAAATTAATATTAGACATGAATACACTATCTATAAAATAATAATATTCATAACCAAATATAGTATAACCACATACGATTACAACACACCCTTCATATTCTTCATATTCTATTACTTATGGTTATCATCATCCATAAGATCTATTCAATCCTTCTATCCATTATAGATATTGAATACTAGTATCAAATAAACAGATAAAAATAAGGTGAATTTAGTAATCACCTAACTTGATAAAAACATTCAATGATCTCATAATGTGAATGGAATAAAGAATAACTGATACCTAATAAACTCTTACTTGAAGAACTCACAATCAATAAAATACCATACAACCAACAATACTACACTAATAACTAATAGAACCAAAACTATAAAAAAAAACCCTATAGAAATGTATGAGAGATTACAGTGACCCAATATTATCATACATGGATATTAAATATTTTTTGATGAATATTCATTATATTACATAAACACATTCTGGGTGACGGTAATATTTCAGTTTCTTTGGAAACTTATAAACAAAATATTCTATCTTGGTTATTGATCTTCAACATCACCCATAATGATTTTTCCCTTTAGTATTATTCACAATAATACCCTACATAATACTTTTCTTAATAACTTGGTGGATAGAAACATAAGAAAGGGTGAGCTCAAATGATCACTAAGAATAAACAAGGAAGATATGTAAGAATGAAATAATAATAAGGGTATGAGAGCATGAGAATAACATTGGAAAACCATACTCTACATATTAAAGATCACAAAAATGAATCATGTAATAAACATTGAAAGATCATAATCCATGAATTATAAAAATATTAAATAAAATTAGCCATGAGATCATAACATTTTCATTAGACATAGATTTGTGGCACACACATAACCATAGAAAATATTATGTCAAAGATACCCACAATGTCATTCGTAACATGTTAGGCTTCGGGTAACCACTTGTGTACCTTCTTTGGTCTTGGGATGACCTCTCCCCTCTTTTTGAGATTGGGCTGACCACCCATGTATCTTTATTTTAGGCGGTTATCCTCCTGGCTAGGACACACCACTATCCCCATTTTAAGACCATTCCTAGTAGTGGAATGGATTTACTCCCAAAATGATCATAGTGGACAAAGTCATTTACTTAAATGGGTTCACTCTTCATTTCATTTATGTCTTATTGATCCATATTCACAACTAATTCTATCACTATCAATCTCATGAGATATATAAATCCTTACCCAATGCATTGTATAGATATACATGTCCACCAGTCACATAATGAAATCATACATATATGTGACACAAGATCAAAAAAATTCATTATACCATAAAAATGAAATTAATTTATTATAATAAGACTTTCATTATATATTATCCCATCAAAAATAGAT
Source organism: Viscum album (assembly GCA_963277665.1). Classification (NCBI taxonomy): domain Eukaryota; kingdom Viridiplantae; phylum Streptophyta; class Magnoliopsida; order Santalales; family Viscaceae; genus Viscum; species Viscum album. Next base: position 2,107,609,581 of record OY728119.1, on the reverse strand, counting down.
AGGTTTCATAATCATTAAATTATAGAATATACCATGAAAAGAAGTGGGTTTTATAAGAATTTTATCATAGTATGACCTGTGAGAGAGAATTGGGTTTCATAAACATCATTCTATAGAATAATAAACCATTTAGAGAAATAATATAAATGGTATTCTTAGATTATATCTCCAATAATTCATATTTAAAATGAATAGATTCCAACTTATATGGAAAATAATTTTGATATATCATTTAAAACATTTCCTGAGGAAAATAACATTTCGAATAAAATCATATATAAAATAAAAATCCTTTTTGAAAATACATTTCTTTGAAAATAACCCTTAAATAAAAAAGTATATTTAAAAATTATTTTAAAACATTTCTTGAGGAAAATTTTATTTTCCACTGTGACAAACAATTTTTAAGACATAAAACATTTTGAAAACCTTTTTCATTGAAAATAAATTTTAAAACTTATAAATAGATATTTAAAAATAATTTAAAACCCTTTTTAAAGATAACTTTTTTAAATCATTTTCTTTGAAAATGATATTAAATTTCATTTAAAAACATTTTTTAACTCCTTTTTAGAAAATAGTATATTGGGTGAAAATAAATTTCCCACCGAAGAGATAAATAAAGATTCATTTTCTTAAAAATATTTCATTATTTATATAAAGTAACTAAGTATAGAAAATTTTTAATATTTCAATAATATTTCATGAATAACCATATGAGAATAAAATTAATTAGAATTTTTTAGAGATAAATTATAATATTTTATCATTGGAAGCATAATCATAAGCAATACTGATAAACGGTGATATTTTAAAAATAAGCGCTTAACACTATGGTAACATTGAATACTAGTCCCCATGAAAGAATAAAAATACATGAAGGGTAAAATATCACAAAAATAATTATATTAAAGATATAATATTTCAATGGTTTGTATATACACCTCAAAAAATAATATAATTTCATAATATAACATTTGTTTCAAAGAATGAAAATTGAGACAAAAGTCCCTTATCAATTTGGTAACATTAAAACCATACCCCCTTTATAGAGAGATCCTAAAATGGATGATTAAATACAAAAAAAATTAATGTTTCATAATCATAATTTAATTTCATGGTTAGTATATACACCTTATTGAAGAAATAGGTTTTGATTATGGAATAAGTCTCTCAAAAATTAAAGTTAGAATAGAAATCCTCTTACCTTATGTATTAACTCTCATCATACTCATTCAAAACTCTTGGATAATAAATAAATCATTATTATAAATCAATAAAATAATAATATTCATATAAATTATACCATATATTATTTAATTATGCCTTTATACTACTTTTTTATTAAGAATTCTGGGTTAAATATATGTTTTAGGTAATAATCTATTTTTTCATACATGTTTGGAATTGTTATTACTATTACTCTTACATAGATCAATATTTCCTCATATACATAATTATAAACATGAAATAAATATCATATACATTCATTAAAAATTTACTTACATTAATCCATAAAATTTAGTGATAAAAAATGAAATACACTCTTTATTGAGATAGTAGGCGGTACATACGCATGAACGCAGTTAATATTTTACTGTCGTATTGAAGGAAAGAAAATTAAATGATATATATAATAATTAAAAAATTATTATAATTTCATATATATAATATATTTCTATTAAACTAATTCTTAATATATTCCATTTAAATAATGAACGAGTCACATCGCTTCGTGAGGCGGTAGTCTGCCATACATGCGAAAAACATTATTATATTCCCAAAAAATGGAAAGAATGAAGGTATGTGTTAAATAATAATTCAAGAATAATTAATATATCATAAATATCATAAATAACATATATAAATATGTTTTACATCATTATTCTCAATCATGATAGATGATAATCGATAAACGAATGACAACAATTCGTGAGGCGGTAGCCTACAGTACACACGAACAATGATTTTATAGCCCATTTGATGGAATTTTTTAGTTTTTAAGTCATAAAATTAACATATAAACATATAAAAATATGTGGTATTATTTTTATATTATATATTCATGATATAAAATGAATTTATGTTGTTTCAAAAATAAATGAAAGAAAAACATTAATTGGTAAACTTTGCCTCTTCTTCAGGTATCTCCTTTTGGTTTATACCAATAGACATACTTAGATGGATTTATTATCATATTGAGGCTTCTAGAATTGTATTAGGGAAGAGTATAAGTGATTTAGTTGTTTTTTGGTCAAGATAAATTACTTTATAGGTGTGAATAATGGGGGAGAGTGATGGCCTTTTATAGTTGACGAGGAGTGACATTCTCGTAAATACTCAAAAGAATTTACTATTGGGAGGTCACGATTACCTCATGTTTCTCAAAAAAAGAAAATTATAAGGTTATTAGGGATTATATGGTGAATACACACCTTAAAAACACATTTATACACAATTTTTAAACATTTGGTTCCTTAACTATTAATATTATTTATTTTACCATTTTGGTTTTTCACAATGTTAACAGCTTTTCCAACCTAAGAAATTTATTCATTAAGACTGAGATAGAGAAATAATTCATAAATTATTTGGAAATAATTATTCTAAACATTATATATATTTAATAAAGTATAAATTCTATTTTTTTAAAATTAACTTTACCATAATCACAAATAATGCGCAAAACAGCGCTTTAACTATAACTGTGCTAACTGAGTTTTTTTCTATTTAATGGTCAATACATTAATTATAATAGAACAATTATTCAATGAATGGAAAATAGTTTATATTTATTATTATTTTAAAATAAATTGTCCAAATAAATGAGTTTTATTAATTTTAAATCAATTAATCAAGTAACATTTATTATAAAATGACTTTAATGACAATTTAGACAATATTAAATTAATTTAAATTACAAAAAATCAAGAAAATAATGTAAATAGAATACATTATGATAACATATTTTTAACATGATATATTTATATAAAATATAATTCAACACAATAATTCATTCAATTTAATTCAATATTAATGTTTTTAGTGTCATTTTATTTATTTAATTATTATTTAAATAATTCTTCTATTATAATTTCTTAACCATGCAATGTAATTGTATTATGAGAAAAAAATTAAAATAAATTATCATCATAAATAAAATAGTTTATCTTAAAAATTAATATTTATAACCAAATATTTGTAGTTTTTTCCTATCTATATATTTATATAAATTAAAAGGGAAATAGGTTTATTTTTTCCTTTTTCTTTACTAAACTTGTTATATGGATCACGTTCATGGAAAAGTATCCCAAAAACTCTTAAAATTAGATAATAATGTTAAAATGGTATAAATATGTCCATCTATAGGGTTTTGGAAAATTCTTGGGTTATTATTACAACATATATGCTAAGTTTAACCACTAAGTAATATTGTTTTTACCTTAATCGATGTAGTTAATTTTAACTATATTAACTAATCACTTCGGTAAAAAATTAATTTTTATTTTTTAGAAATTTTAAATTATGATGATTCCAAATATGGAATCTATTTTTCTAAATTCAATTCACATATGTGGTAAAAATTAATTTAAACTTTATCATGCAGTCATGATGAGAAAGTTTATTTTTAAAGTGAAAAATGATTAAAAGATTAAAATGTTTATATATTAAATTTCAATATGATATGATTAAAAATACCTAAAATTGATAAATATATGTATAATTGAACTATAATTACTTTAAATACAATTCAAAATATAGTCTATCAGTATAAATTATCTAAAAGAAAAGTTAGTTTTCAATTAAAATTTTAAATTATCACTATTCATGAAAAAATGAATCTTCTCAAAAAATAAGTAAAATTAACCCTAAGAAAATTTTGATATTTTTATATCAAAAATGATGTTTATTTTCAGAAATAAATTATTTAAAGGTGTTAAATTTTAATTTTAAATTATTTTTTCTAATCATGATTAATCCCACTTTTAGAAAAGATATTATTTTTAGAAAAAATTTCTTTTTCTTTTGAATGTTTCTTATTATATTTCTAAAATATAGATAACTAATAAACATGTGATAAATATATATTTTCATAATTTATTTAATCCTATTCATTCATACCATTCCAATATCTAGGTGATTACTAGTATATTAGAAAATAATTTTAATAGTATATTATAGTTCTCTAAAATTCGGTATTGCATGTAACAAAAGATATCGAAGAAACTAGACATTGTGTATAAAAAAATATAATCATAGTGTTTTGTGTAATATAATATAATCATAGTTTTTTGTGTAGCATAATATTTACTTTGTGTTTCATATAAAGAGATAAAAATTTATTGTAGAGTGAATTATAAGCCTTCATAGAATTTTAATTTATTCAGAAAAAATAATTCATAAAAACTCAGGGTGTTACATTATAACCCCCTTAAATTTAATTTCTCCCCCAAAATTCATTTGGATAATTAAAGGAATAGTACTTTAAATTTTATATCATATAATATCACATCGAAAAAATTAATACAAAAACATATTTTGAAAATATAAAGTTGAAAACATAATGGTAACCCAAACTAACTCATAACTAGGTTTCCACATAAGTGAACATAATTAGGAAGTGAAAATGTGGACATATGAAATTAAAAAACACCCAAATACTAATGTAGAGTGATAAGGAACATGGTTAGTAGAATGTTAATGATCATGGATCCATAAACCAAATATTATGGATAAAGTTCATCGATATCATAAGTTGTGATGATAAAAGGAAAAGATTTTATTACATGAACCTTTTACTAAAGTTAATGAATGTTCAAGAGAAGGTATACATAATTGATTTAATTTATTTTAATAATCATAATCTCATCCATCAATTTTGACTTGATCAATTTTCACATCCCCTTTTACTCCATGAAATAAAAGTGAATTGTTTTTTTCTAAATCACTAATTGATCATAACATACATTAATATAACGATAAGAAATTTTTTCTATTATTAGTTATAATCACAAAAAACTGGTTCAAAAATGTTATTAAATATTAAGAAATATTTTTATTGTGAAACATTCATATATAATACCATATTCAAAGTTCAACATGAACCTTTTCAGAAATGGTTAACCTCTTAAACCTTATTAAATATAAAAACCCAAAACATCAGAAATAAGGTCACTAAATTTATTATAATCTACTTAACACTGATCCCACATATATCATAAAGTATCTCTTTATTATCACATACCACATATGTGAATGAACTCATCATTTATTCTCTTGAAACATGGTAATATCCTAAATTGTCATAAAACCATACTGAAAACATATATGCTTCTTTATTCCATAAATATAAAATAGATTATTGGATATATTACCTACATCCAAAATTGATGTAAATTTCATCAATGATAGAATAAATTACTTTGTCAAAAAATCCTTTATCAGTTATGAGGCCATCAATTTTATCCAATTTACATTATCTATACCAATCATCAATTTATCAAAACTATACACTATTTTATCAACATCAAGATCATGCTAAGGGTAACCTTCCCGTAATATTTAATTTTATATAAAATATAACCTTTATATTATATCTATTTTCTTGTTCATCAGTACTGTTAAACTTATTCTTTCAAATCCGTAACAAAAAATATATACTAAAAAATGCTTATATATTTCAAACTTTAGATAATATAATGAATGAATTCCAATACATAAATAATTCATTCATCATAATTTATTATCAAAAAATTATCTACCTTAATTTTCTTAATCTTTAAAACTTATTTCCCTTCACATTCTATATGTTGTCTCTTCATAATCATAAATATAACCATTACACATCCCTACATATTGATTACCATCACATGATTCGCCTTTAGGATATCAATTTTCATAATGCCCATACTTTCCACATTTAATGTCATTTATATTTGATGATATATTGGAGAGGAAATTATTCTTATCCATTGGGTTAATTGAAAATTTTATTTCACATTTTTTAGTTACTTTCTTTGTGTCCTTCTTTTCTATAGTCATGAAATATTAACGTTCCTCTAATATATCATCTTATGTGTTTATCTCCAAATTCTCTAAAAGAGGAAGCTTGATCTTCTTTCCTACATGGTCTACGTTATGAAAAGTCTCAGTGAACTCTTGGATTATCTTCTATGGTGGTTCAATGAGTTTGTTAAGGTACACGTTGTTTATCTTGTTATGTGAAAATTGATAAAGCATAAACACAACAAACTTTACTCCAGTTATTATCTCATTTGGATACAGATCAAAAAATTATCTATGAAATTCAATGCTATCCAAAATACTTGTGGATAACTCCATTGAATAAAACCAAAAAGTATTGTGTGATAAACCCTAATCATATTGGGAAACCAAATAATCATAAAACATCACTTATAGGATGTCTAAATAATGACATCTTATTTAATTTATGACACCTTAGATTTATCCTATGTCCTAAATAGTCATATTATATTTAATTCATTTATGATTTCTCATAAATAGATTATGGAATTATAATGAATGTCACTTGGGAGTGTCAAAATAGAGGTGCAGTATGGTCTATTTTCATACACCATTTCTCAGTCGAGTCTAGATCAATATGGTTTTTTCAGGGTTTTACCCCTAAGTACATCTATGACAGATCCAGATCGGAATATATTATCTAGAAAAGGATTTATTTCATGGAAACCACTCACATTATCCTTTATTAGAATTCTAGGACATTTCATATACTTTAAATCATGCTTTGAATTTCATTTAGAGACATAACTAAACATATCCTTAGAAATATCCCTTGGGATCTCACTAATGTTTTCTCTTCCTAGTTTCCAATGCATGACTAAACATTTATTTTGATACCAAATTCATAGACCCAGTCATAACATACATGGATATTAAATTTTTTTAGATTTATATTCATTACGTTACACAAACACATGACTAAAGACCATAATATTATAGTGTCTTTGTAAAATTAGAAACATAATATTCTAACACGATAAAAGATATTAAAAATCTCCCATTAAGATATTCCCCTTTAGTTCACTTCACATGAATACCCTATATAAAATATTTCTTCAAAACCTGGGGAAAATAAACATAATAAATTACGAGCTTAAATGCACATTAAGGTTAAATAAGGAATATATATATAATCATGAAATAAGGATAAGGGTATGAGAACTTGTGAATAAAAATAGAAAACATTAACCTACATATCAGTGATCATAATAATGTATCTTGGAATAAATATTTGCAACTCAAAAGACATGAATAATAAGGAAATAAAATCACATGATCGATGATAACATAACATGGGAATAAGAAATAGATTTGTGGCATGCACATTTTTATAGAGAATATTATGTCAATGCTATCAACTAAGAAATTCAAATCATGTTATGATAGAGGTCACCACATTTATACCTTCTTTAGGAATGGGATGACCTCCTTTGAACCCTATTTTAGGCTTGGAATTACCACCCATGTACCCTTATTTTAGGTGGATAACCTCATTGGTAGGACACAACACCATTCCCCATGGATTCCCTTTCCTTATAGTGTAATGGGTTTACTCGCCAAACTATAATAGTGGAAAAAATCTTTTACTAAACTTATTTCACTCCTCATTTTATCCATGTCTTATTGAACCAGGTTCCCTCCTTGTTTTAGCCCAATATATATCATGAGAAATATACATCTTTACCCAATTCATTGGAGGGAGATATAGTTGTCACTCATCCCATAATGGTCATTTTTTTCCATGGTGCCTATTTGTATGGAAGCAGTAGTGTGTATGGTGTGATGGATGAGGGTCGTACCAACAAAGAAGGATGGTGTTGTGCTGTTAAATAAGAGCTCATGGTGATCTGTCCAAATAGCTTGAAAAGATGATGCAGAAAAAACAAGAAATGGGTTCTAGATCTGGGCACTCCATCCATCCATAGTGATGTTGGTCATTAAACCCTCAACATGGATGTGAGAGCATAAATAAATATTGAAAATATTACCAATGTAACTCCACATTTTTTATGTAAAAGGGAAGGAGATGAATAAGTGCTGGAAAATTTCAGCATCATTCAAGAAGAGATAAAATATAGATACAATGCATTGGATCGCCCTATACAATTGATCGTGTGTGGGAAGCTAGATTCTAAAAATTTTCTAGAGTAGGAAAGGTCTGTGGGGTTGAACAAAAGGAAATTTTAATTTTAGAATCCATGAAGGTTCTTGAGAATAACCAGAAAATTTTAAATTAAAAAAAAACTCTCATGTATTGATGTGACTAATTGGATTGGTCTTCCATATAGTAACATCATAGTCTATGAAGAAGTAGTTCATTATTTCCCTTAGATCATTAAGAGAGACCACAACATCAATGTTGTCTCTATGCTTCAAAAAATCAATCATTGACACGTTCAGAAGGTTATTGGGAATGTCTCCTGTATGAAAGGGTTTTTCTTACCAAGAGTTCTTCTAAAAATTGTGGCTCAACTGTGTGCTCAGAAGCCATCTTGAGTTTTTCAGAATGTCATCAACAGAATGCCTAAGAGAATTCCATACATATGAAGACAAATAATATTGATATCCATTAACCAGCTTCATTTTAAACCTACATGACAAAAATTATCAATATGAGTCAGTCATGGATAAGTGATTCCATGTGAACTCATTAATAATACCATTATTAAATTTGTTAAGATCCTTGATTCCAAGGCCTCCTATCTCAATGGGATTAATAAAATATTTCAAAGAAACTATGATCAGATTTTTCCCACAAATAGATCATATTCAGATGAAATTCCTCATCATGCTTTGAACATAATTGAGCATATTTTTGGGGAAATGATACTATGATAATGAATACAAAAAAATGATTTGATCGCCAAATTAATAATTACCACCCTATCAGCTTGAGAAAAATCCTTCACTTTCCATCTAGAAATTTGAGTAACAATGATGGAATAAATTATATCTGGATACTGCCTCCACATCTTGCCACAAAATTGTGGGACCCAAAGATAATTAAAAGGAATAGACCCCTTCCTAACAACAAGGTTCCAGATAAACTTGTTCGTCTTTCCCATAGTGATTCATCCAAAAATAAAAATGATGGATTTACTCCAATTTATATTTTTTTCGCCACTACCTCAAAATGTAGAAACATATACTTTATTGTAGAGATAGTGGTTCTGTGGATTTCCCAAAAATGATAATGTCATTAGAATACAAGAGGTGTGATGAAATAATAATATTTCTACCATCTTTGACGTATTAAAATAAACCAACTTGAGAGATTTCATTGGGTAATCTACTCAAGTATGCTTCATTAATGGTGAAGAGAATCCCAAATAGTAGGTCACCTTGTCTAACACCCATTGTGAATTAGAAATATCCCCCAAGAGAGCCATTGATAAGAATAGATAGTTTTTATAATCTAATAATATTGCTGATAAGGTTGATAAAATAACCTTAGAATCCAAAACTCCTAAGCACATAAATGGTGAAGATCCACTTTAAAGTGTCAAAGGCTTTAGAAATATCAATTTTCAAAGAGAGGTTTCTTGATTTTGTCCTATTTTTCATCAAGTTGATGCTTTCTAAGGCTGTGAAGATACAATTCTGAATATTTCGACTAGGATTAAATCCAAGAAGATTAGACGATATATGCTCCATACTGATATTCCCCAATCTATTCATCATTACATTAGTAATAATCATAGGGATAATATTTCTAATAGCCATAGGCATAAAGTCTTTAATATCAAGTGCATTCTCCTTCTTTGGAATTAGAGCGATGAAGATATAGTTAAAATAGTAGGGCATGTAGGCCTGATTAGAAAAATACATGGTTTCATTAAACACATCATCTTTCACAATATCCCAATAAAACATAAAAACATGTTGGTAAAGCCACCAGGTCTAGCAGAACCATCCATATAGAGAGATAAAAGTGCTTCGTTAATTTCCTCCATCAAGGGGGGAATTGTAATAGTAAGATTTTGATGCTCCTCAACATAAGGGTAATATTAGAAATGATCTCATGAGTACATTCCATATCATTATTAGAAGAAAGAGTAGTAAAGTGGCTCACTGTTTTATTTGATATCTCAATTTTTGAGGTTTAAAGGCAATCATTAATGTTAATATCTTTTAAGCCCTCCTTAACCCTTTTCTCCTTATGAATTCTATGGAAAAATGTGGAATTCCTTTCACTATCCTCTAACCACTTAACATTTAGATGACTACAGTATAGCCTTTACTTAGCCATTAAAAAAGAATCCATCATTATGAGAGATTTTACTTCCTCCATTTAAATGATTTTAAGATGATGATTCATAATTTTACATTCTTCCAAAGCTGCTTTAGCTACTTTTATCTAAAGATCTTATTTAGAAAAGGAATTCCTACTCCAAACCCTTAAGAGTCCTTAGGCATTTTAGTGTTTTATAGAAAGAAAATTAAGAGGGATTCCATGTTGAATAGATCTCCACACCTCAAAAATAACATCGCTACATCCTAGGGCTACATACCATATATGAATTAATTATTACTTTATATCACCCATTTTTTAACAATTCCATGTTAATGATATGTTTTATGTAATAATCATTTTGTTTTTCAAACAAGGTTTGTCTTGTTATTCATGGTCCTCCTACAAATATCATGATTTAATCATATATTGAATGACAGATATGATATAAATATCATATATATTGATTATATAATTATTTATAGTAATCCATAAAATTTAAAGATATGAAATAAAATACGTCATTCATGGAGACGGTAGGTCATATGTTTGCATGAACATTGTTTCTGTTTTCTTGCCATGTTGAAAGAAATAAAATTAAATGATATATATATTATCATTATAGTATATTTTAATTTCATATATATCACATATTTATATTAAACCCGTCATTAATGCATCCCATGTAAATCATAACAAATCTCATCGCCTCACAATACAGTAGTAGTCCATCGTACACATGAAAGACATTATCGTATTCCCACAAAATGTAATCATAATAGTATGTGTTATATAATAATTTAAAAATAATAAATAAATCATAAATATCATAAATATCATATATAAAAATTATTTCTGTCATTATTCCCATCCTCTAGTGGTGGTGATTGAAAATGGAATGACATCTGTTCACGAGGTAGTAGTTTTTCATACACACGAATAATAATTTCATAAACCATTTGATGGATGTTTTGTGGATTTAGTTCATAACCGTAACATAAAAATATATAAATATAATTAATATAATGAGGTTATTATATTTGAATGATATAAAAAGGGGGCAAGAGGAATAAATAAGACAAAAATATTTGTTGATTAACATTAGCTATTCTTCTAGTATCTCCTTTTAGTTTTCCCCAAAGAACATACTTGGTTAGATTTCTGCACAAATTTAGGCTTATAGTATGATATGGGGGATAGAATAAGGCATTTTGGTAGGCCTTTTCCAAGACGAATGGCTTGAGAGTTGTGAAGAATGAGTGAGAGTGAGTTCCCTTTTATAGTTGAGGGAGAGTGGTGTTCTTGTAAATACTCAAAATTATTTACTATTGGGAGGTCAAAACTACCTAAATATTCTTCAAAACTGATAATTAAATGTTTAAAATGATTATATTCTTGATCTACACCACATGTTATAAACAATTGGTTCCTTAACTCTTAAGTTTCATTATTTTATATTTTTTTCGTTATGTTAACTTGTTTTATAACCTAAGTAATTTATTCTATAAGTCTAAGTGATAATGATACTATTAGTAAAATTTAACTCAACATTTATAAATATTAAAATTAATTTATAAATTATAAATCCTATGTTTTTTTATGAAGTTAACTTTTACACTAGAACTTTTAATGCGTAAAAATCCACCTTATTAGTAACCATGTTAATACTTTTTTTCCTTTTTAACGGTCAATATAGTCATTATAATATAACATTAGGTTCATTAATATACCATATTTGATATTTATTAATATTTAAAAATAACTTTATAGAATCTATTATTTTTATTAGTTTTAAATTAACTAAAAAAATTGTGTTAAATAGAAAATGACATTAATTTTAATTTTTATATTATTCATTTAATTTATATTAATAAAATCGAGAAAATGATAGAAATAAAATAAATTATTTTAAAACATTTTTAGCTTGATATATTCATCTAAAAAATAATTTAACAAAATAATTCATTCAATTTACATCACTTTTAATGTATTTATTATCATTTAAATTATTTATTTATTAAATAAATAATTTAAGTGTTGGCATTTCTTAAGTATTTAATTTATTTGTATCATATCTAAAAATTTGAAATAAAGTATCATTATAAAAAACTAACTTATATTCAAAAATAATATTTATTAAAAACGTGTGTAGCTTGTTCCTATTCCAAATCATTATATAAATTAAAAGGAAGAATTTTTTTTTCTTTTTCATTACATAACTAATTATATGGGTTATTTTCAAGGGAAAGTGTCCTAAATAATCATAAAATTAGCGACTATGGTCACAAGGGTCAAAATTTGTCTAGTAAGTACAGTTTTTATAAGTCTCGGTTCACTTGTACACCTTATATTCTAATTTTAACCACTATGAAATCTTGTTTATTAGCTTAACTATTTTAGTTAATTTTAACTTCATTCACTAATCACATTGGCCAAAAATAAATTTCAGTCTATTATAAATTATAAATTATTCTAATAAAAAATATAAAATCCATGTTTTTTAATTCATTTAATAGACAAGGTAGATATTAATTAAAATTAATTTTGTCATCATGATGAGAAAACAAGTTTTGAAATCCAAAAATGATTGAATGCTTACAAATTACTTATATCAATTTCAATATGAATTTGATTCCAATGAAATAAATTGAAATAATATATGTATAATTGAACTACTTTGACTTTAAAATACATTCAAAATATAGTTTAACTTTATAAATTATTTAAATGAAAATATAGTTTTTAATTAAACTTTAAAATTTTTTATGATTATTTGAAAAATGAGACTTATCAAAAAAATACAAAAAATCACCCAAATATGATTTTTTTTATTTAAAAAATTAAGTATATATGTTAAATACATATTCTAAAATTTGTATAAATTATTTTTAAATTATTTTTTCTCTGCATGATTAACATTAATCTTAGAAAAATAATTTTTTTCATAAAACATTTAATTTTCTTTTAAATGATTCTTATTATATTCATAATTGATAGAAAATTTATAAACATGTGATAACTAATTATTTTCATAAATATTCAAATTAATTTTTCTCATATAAATCTTGTAACACCCCATGATTTATGGTATGTCTATTCTTAAATAAACTCAATTTCTTCGATATCTTAGGTTACACAAAACACAGTGGATAAACAAACGATTAAATATTACTATTTAAATTTGATAGTTATCACATATCTATTTGAATGGAGAGAATGAATTATATGAAATAAATTATAAAAATATATTTTATACATTTTTATAAAATGAAATTATTGATCACTAATTATTTATAAATGAAAAAAATTCCAATTAAATATAAGGGAAGTGTTTTTATAAAAAACTATTTTTATGCCCACAATGAAATTATATATTAATGAATTAATGTAATCAATATTAGTAATATATCCTAATAAAATTTATATGTTATAAATTTAGTCAATTATTTTAATTCATTCAATATGTTTGATAGTCTTAAGATATGAATAAATCCATTTTAAGCATAAAAAGCAATATTTTTCTAAATCGCAATTTTGCTGCCTTTTGATGGTGGAAATATTTTAAATAAAAATTTTGATACTTTTATAAGTTATATTTGAAAAAAATAATTTTTTAAATTATATTATCCAAATTAACTTAAGGAAATATTTTTCTATTTTCAAAAGAAGTCTCATTTTTTTATGAATAGTGAAAAATACTGAATTATAATTAAAAACTTCTGTTTCATTTAATTTATTTTTAAAATAATTTTTTTGATTTTTTTAAGTATAAATTGTTTAATTATAAATCAGTAAAACCAATTTATGTCATTTTAATCAATTTAAAAATGAAATTGGATATAATAAAATTTCGAGCATTCGATCTTTTCACATTTAAAACCCATTGTTTCGTTTTATTTGTAGGGTTAATTTTAAATATAATTTTTCCAGTTATTTGAATTTAATTATGAAAAATTAATTTAATATTTTTAATAATTATTCACAATTTCTTAAGGTAAAATTAATTTCTAGTTATAAAAAAGTTATCATGGTAAAAAATTATCGTAGTATATGTCAAATAGTGACAAGGGTTAAATTTAAAAGGTAAAGGCTTAAAATACCTAAAAAACAAAAATTAATTATTGGTTGAGGTATTTAATAAACATACCTAGCCTATAAAATATTAATTTTCATACAAATTCTTGGATATTAATTCCCTCGTAGTGTGGTTGGCTTAATGTATAAAATAATCCTTATTTTAATCACTTAATTCCACCTCTCCTCGGGTAAAAATACCACCCCTCACAACACCATTTCAACTCAAAAGCCTTGCGTTTTATCATATATCTACCAAAACATATCTCACTCAATATACCCACATCCTAGTGGTTCTTTTCTAACCAAAAGACTAAATCCTTTCTCATTGAGGGTCTCTCAAGGAGGTGATCTTCAGTAGGTAATTTTCCTAAAACTACTCTTTTAATTTTTTTTCTTTTTCTACTTTATCCTAATATATTTCATAAATCAAGTAATAATAATTCCATATTCATGTACACAATGTAATTTTATGTTTAAAAGGTAATTTATTTTATCCACCCCTTTTTATTACCTCCTCTTATTCAAAGAAGAGAAACTATTGTCCATATTATGTCGTTATACCATCCCCATGAATAATGATTTTTCATTTTTTTTGTTAATACCTTCATGTCAGGTAATAAAAGTAAAATCATTGATAAATAATATTTAAATAGTTATATTATAACATATTTTATATTATGTAACTAATATTTACTCATAATAATCAATAAAACGAAACTACGTCGTGATGTTCCGAAAACAGAAAAAATAAACTAAACATTTATCATTAATGAATCAACCCCATGTAATAAATAAAAATGATATATGGTAACATTCATAATTATTGATTTTCATTAATAAAATTTCATTCCACTATTGTTTTTTATTCCCATTTTACAAAAAACATCCATAATTATATTGAAGAGAACCGATCATGAAACGATGAAATAAACTCACCCAAAATAATGAAAATCATTAAATATTATTAATGAAAGGGTCATAAGAAGTTATAAAAACATAATATAATGTATTATATATAATAATAATGTTATTTAATGAGTTAATAATATTCTTTAAAATAATTATACAATAGGTTAAATAATTTTAAACTAAAGGGTAATGCGAGGTAACGGTTTCTCATCTCACTTTCTACTTCTGTGATATATATTCCATATTCAACACTTAATCCATATGTGCGGTGTCTATACTTCCATTTGATATATTATATCAAAAATATTATTATATTAATTTTATTAAATGTTTTATTTTATAACTGTTAAAATTTGGGGGCATACGATTCCACTGATTATAATTGGAAAGAGGCTTCTTAACACAATTTCAACCCATTTAGTTATATGTCTACTTTGTAGATTTTTTTACAAGATTATGTATAGAATAAAATGTAAATTAATTTATTTTATATTCCCACTTATCGTAGTTTAGATATAATTTTTTTACACATAATCACTTTATTGATAAATTCTCACCTCAATGATACGGACTATGTAACAGAATTTCTTGTCCAACTTTTATTTTTGCGAGACATATGCCATATTCAACACTTATTTTTTTTTGTGGAGTATATACTATCCATGAATATATTTTATGTTTTTTATCCTAAAATTTGTTGGGATTTAAACATCAATTTGTGTATCTATCTTTCATGTGGCTTACAGTTTCAAAGTTACCAAATTAGAAATGGATTCATGTCACAATTTTCATTCTTGAAGACATTTGTTATGTTATACACTCATCCTATTTTATGAGTTTTTTATACTTCTACACTGACATGTTATATCATTGATCTCTTTATTCTCATTATATAATTTGTTTACTTTAATTTTATTGATTCATGGGGATTATAAATAAAAAAATTTATAATGGTATGGGACACTTTCGAATTTTTAAAGAATATTTTCTTCATTAATTTTTTAATAAACTCATTTAAAGTATTTTCATTTATTTCAACATCCTTTTTTGAAATATTGTACTTCATTGAGGTTGATATATTATAATACCGTCCTTTTTTATCATTGGATATCCATATTTCTTGTATCATAGATATACTTATTTCCTAAGTCATATTCCATTTTTAATTACAATGATAACATTTAATGTTATTTAGTTAATTGTGGAAGAAATGTTAAATTTACATCTTTTACTCAATAGGGATTTATTTTATAATTCTTACAAGTTTTTGAATTAAATTTATCATTTCATTATATGATGAATGTATTGGACTTAGTATTTGGTGGGTGGGGATCACTTTAGCCCCTAAATGCATCAATAGGTCTCATGAGACAAAATAGACTAGGTTTTGGCCGATTCCTTACCCATTTATGTAGAATTATTGGTCGAGGCCTTAATGGTATATTTTATATGTCTTGAATTATGAATTAATCCATCTTGATATTATTATTTTATTTCCATGTTATTATTCGATTAGTTTAATATCCATGGTTATGTTTTATAGATCATGTGATTATTTGTGTGGAACTATTTGACCACCCCTTAATCCAACCATATTATGTTCAAGTTATATATTAAATGGAATGTGTTTTAGTTATTTAACATATAATAAATTTTTTAATTATTTATGATTTATTCTGTTGTACTTAGCCCCTATTTGATATTTGAGCTCACCCCTTTCTTATGTTTTATTTTTCCCTTAGATGATAATAAATTTATTATGACCGATAGGCAGGGATAAGCTAAGATAATAATGGTTTCCTAAAAGGATTCCCTGTATCGTATTTAATATTTTATATTGTAATGTAATGTAAATGTATCTACCTAGTTTTCAAAAACTACTAAACTATTTGGTCCATCGTGATTTGATTCCTTATATATTGTACTAATTTAATAACAAAAAACCATCAACTCTCGACTTCTCGGGTTAGGGTATTTATATTTGGTATCATAGAAAGTTTAGTAGAAACCTTGCGAACTAGATTTATCAGAAAATGGAACAATAAAATAAAACCCTAAGATATATATTGAGGGTAATTAGATAAGAAAAATCCAATGAAACCATGTTTATGATTATGAGATTAGTTATGCCTTCAATTCTCATTTTGTGTTATATATTTCACTAGTTTTGATATTATACATTATGTTACATAATTTTATGATATAATGAAGTCTATTAAACTATTTATAAATGTATCTAAAATTATTAATAACCATATCAATGCATGTAATCCATGTAGGGATTTACCTCCTCGGAAAGATAATGGTGTTGATACTAGAGCTGGAGCTATAGTTGGAGATGAAAAAATTAAAACTATATTGGGAAAACTGACTAAGGTTATGAGCAATAACCATTCCTATATGAATAATTCTGATAGAAAATGTAGTGAAACAATATTAGACTTCTTATTTCGATAACAACCACCATAATTCAGTGGGTCTAAAAATCTATTTTAAGTTGAGAAGTGGATAAGTTATTTAGAGGAGATATTTCTCGCTTCGGGAAGTAATCAAAGGGAGAAGGTTGTCATGGAAGTTTATCATCCATATATATATTTAGATCAATGGAAGTAATTGATTCAAAATAATAAGAAATATTTGGAAATAGAAAACAAGTAATATAAATATTTTAAGGAAAATTTCATTGAAAATTTGTTCCCTCTTAAACTACGACAAAATACATAGAGAAAATTCATAATCCTGATACAAAATGAGGATGTGAATGATTCTAAGTATTAAGAAGACTATACAAGATTATAAAGGCATGATTTGGACAAAATATGTAACATAATAAGTATGATTGATCATTTCTTTAATGGGTTAAATCCATTACTCCTGAGGAAACTTGTCTCCGAAACTTTCTCATCATATGAAGATATAGTCTCATGTGCTATCAAGATAGAAAAAGAATTATCAAAGTCATGTGAAAATTAGGTAAATGAAGAGAATAATAGAATAATGGATCAAGATATAGATAAATGGGAAATGGAATGAAGGATTTCCCCACATGTGATAATTGTGGAAAGAAACACCCTAGTACATGCTTGAAGGGAATGTGAGTTTGTTAAAAGTGTGGAGAAAAGGGTCACCGAGCTCATGATTACATAGGGAGGAAATAATATGTAAATGTGAAAATTTTTAACTATAAGAATATAGTGACCTATGGAAATTAATGTCTAAAAAATCAAGGTAATATACATTAGAAGAAGTAAAGGGGTCAAGGTCATGCTTATTCTCTTATTACAATCAAATTGGAATAACTACTGTATTTGGGGTTTTTGATTCTGTAATTATGTTGTAAAATTATAAATGATATCATGGTTTTTTGAATCAAGAGATATATAATTATTTTACTACAATAATTTGTCTTTAATGATTTGAGATCACTTTTTGAATAGTACTAATGATTCAGTAGAAATTTAATATTTTGGAAGACACAGGATTAAGAGAATATAACCCCTACTATATACTTTTTGTTGAGATAATAATTCAAATATGTATTTATGGGATATTCTTGGTGACCCTGAAAGTTTTTAGTGATTTTATGGCTTATGATATATTTTTTTTGTATAACTACATATTTGGATTTTTGAAATATATTTAACATCAGTGATTGTATTTGTGGAAGAATGAATTATTAAGTTAAGGTCTTATCATGATTAGGGTATTAAAATATTTTTTATCTGAAAATAGGATCTAAATTATGTCAAAAATATAAGGATTTTGAAAATTTAGTGACCTAATTTTTTTTCATTGAATTTACATAGAATTATGTTGAATTATTTTTAAATTTAACTACCTATGGAATGGATTTTCTTGAACATTGGATATTACCATAAATCATTATTTTTAATCTCAAAATCACTTTTACAGAAAAGTCGGAAACTAACATTAAAGATATATAAGGATAAAACCTAAAAATAAATTTTTATTTCATTCCAAAATAAATTAAAACAGTTAGAGTTTTGAACCATTAATAATTTCCATTTGAATGAGGTAATCTCCATATATGGGTTTTCCTTAATGAGATCCTCAAAGAAAAAAGTCATCTTAACCCATGTTTTCACATGTTCCTAGAGACTATTTTTCCCCTAGTGGAATCCATGGATCAAGATCCTATTCTATTTATCAATCCAACCGCATTACCCATCATTCATACCAACTAGTAATGGTCATTCAAAGATTTTGTGGGAAGCCTCCTCTGAGATGTTGATCACTAAATACTCTTCAAGCATTTATTCCTTAGAATGCATGAGGAGCTCCTGGTTGATCTTTGATTCCACATCCTCCTTATTAGCATTTTCCTGATCAATTTTAGTTGGATCCCTTGCCTGATTTACAAAATCCTCCTCATGAAGGTAGGTTTCCATATTTTCCTTAACTACATCAACCAACCCATTTTAAGGGGGCCTACCTTTTCTTGGTTCCCTTGTAATTAGCGAGCTCGGTAAATTAGAATAATCCTTTCCTCTTCATGGATTCTACACTTGTTGAATAAACCCATCATCATACATGATTGTGTTGTTACCTTTATTTGAAGAGAACCTAAGATAATATTTGTCAATTTCGGTCTCCTTGGATATAGAGGACCCAGATTCAGAAGCACATTCATCATATAGTTCTTCGAATCGGTTCCCAAGTTCGATGGTGGAAACACTTTTTTGAGAATCCAACTTGTTAATAGTATTTGATCCATACCCTTGGGAAGGTTTCTATACATCCATCCCTTGAGAACATAGAACCTCAAAAGGCTTATGGGTTTGATCAGCCACACCAAATGGAATAATATCCTCAACAAATCAGGGACAGTATGATCCACTGCCTCTATCAGTTTCCATAATTTACATGGCGCCATTAAAATTCGGAAGGATGTTGATAGGTCCATCCTCACAAGGATCCTTTATAGCACCAACAATATTGTCCTTGCTACCTGATGGGAATCCTTCGAAAATATCTCGGCACGACTCCTTGTTAGTAAATCAGATACCATTACAAGAAATTTCTCTCTAATCCACAATATTAACCATATCCACAACCTTACCTCCTCTTGTGTTAGGCGTACCATACATACATGGCCAATGATCAGCCAAACCTTGTCTCAAACGAGTGAATATTTTCATCAACTTCAGATCGGATGTCTTTGTGATAGCCTTTCTTTGATTGGAATCATCAGGTGCTAACCTAGAATGGGTAATGGTCCTGAATGATGTCTTAAACCGAAAATCTAATCACTGTATAGTTTGTCGATTGTATCCTCGATGATAGGATTCGACGAGATGCCCCAACCGATTATTGGTTGAATAGAAATTAGTACAGAACTCAAAAACTACCCTTTTCTTCCATTAGATCTCTTCTACAACCACAATACACACCCAGTCCACCGGTGTCCTTGAGAAATCAACCTCAATAGTGATACGAGGTGATATCAGGTGAGAAACAACATCAATTTTGTGATCAGAACACAAAAATCGGCCGACCAAATTGCCAAGAATCTTAAGAATAGAAGGTTTTTGAAAAGGAATTGGTAATCCTAGAAATCTTACCCAAACCACTGTAGAAGGAATATCTTGACTCAAAAGGAAGTCGTATGACCAATGAAGAATATAGAAGGGTCACCCACTAACAGATCGCGATGCTCTGGTCAAAGAAAGTATTAGATCATCCTCGAAGGAGAAATGAAGCATCATGTCCGTCTGTTGAGAATCCCTACCACCACTCAGCCCTGAAGACCATAAGAGCAGGAAATAAACCTGTACAATGAATGTTGTATAATATTGTTTGAGGTTAGAGTATTATTTATTATATTGGATATCATATTCTATAAATTTTGGTTTCAGTGAATAGGTAAATGTCAAAGGAATGACTTGTGGATCTTATGATCCATCTAATGGCCCTAAGGCCTTCATTTTTTTATTTATTTTGATAATCCACATTTCAAGGGGTGTGGTGGAACCCTTACAAGGTCTATAGGCATAATTATCACATGGCCCATAGACCTTAAGGAATTCATTGCATGTAGGCTTCAAACAATAAAAACATCCCAAACCAACCACTTAGAACTGCTCCTCCCCAGCATCTTCATCGTGAAATCAACTCTCCAACTTCACATGGATGTTCAGTTAGGCTATCATGTTCATGCACAGGCGTGTCTTGATGGCGGGTGTCATAACCTCTCATTCTTGTAGTCCGTGTAGCTTCTACAATGGTGAAAGCTCATTGCTCATCCTTCTATAGAGAATATTCCTTGTAGGTTGTCTAGTTTGAATATGCACTTAAGGTGGCATGAAGGCCTTGAGGTGGCCTAAAGGCCTTGCTGTCCTGAAGATATGGGTGACCCGAAGGCCTTAAAGGACTCAGGGACCAAATCTCTGGCCCAAAGGCCCAAACAGAGGCAAATTTATGGCTTCTACAGTGCCAAATATTGCCTGTTACAGTTCCCACTACAGTACCTGCTACAATACTGCATAGTTCCCGCTACAATACCTGCTATATTACTACTGAAGTACTTCTACAGTACTGCTATAGTACTCGGAAATTATGCCTCTGCCTAGATTTGATCTCGGGTCACCTGCATTCACTTAAGAGTCCTCACCAACCAGGCTAAGGCTCATGTTCTCGATCATATGATCTATTATTGTGCTTTACGCATAAAACAATTTGTCATGAACATTAATTTCCTAGGGTAAGGGATGATTTAAAAGTAGATATAAGCACAACCAAAGGATGATATTATGCTTATGAAATAGAAAGTGATCAAGTATGTTTATTTTTATCAAGTTATTATATGGATAGTAAAAAAATCCCTCAAATTTATGAATGGAATTTGGAATAAAAAATGATATTCATTTAATTTTCTTACATGGAAATAAATGTCCTCATTAACTCATCATAGATTTATTGTTTTTTTATAGATGAATTTTTTATGGCTATGTTATCTATCACTCTCCATCAAAACATGATAGTTTGATTTCTCTTCTATAATCTGGTTTTCACTATGCACTAGTATTCTCCTATTCTATATCGTTGTTTATTGGTGACTTTTTCATTTATATTTCAATCTTATTAAGTTAATGTTTTATTAACCCTATTTAAGATATGATCTTCCAATAAAATAATTTTCAATTATTAGCCTTTTTTAATTTCAATTTTAAGTTGAGGGATTGAAATTTATTAAACGAGGATAGAATGTAACAACCCAATATTTATAGTATGTCTCTTCTTAAATAAATTCATTTTCTTCAATAACATACATTATACAGACCACCGAGCATAAAAAATGATTAAATAATATTCTTTAATTATGATAGTTGTCACATAGCCATTGGACTCGGGGAAATGAGTGAGATTAAATAAATTCTGAAAATATTATTTACACGTGTTCATAAAATCAATTCAATAATTATAAATTAATTATAAATTAAAATAAAATCCAATTTAAAATAATAGATGTTTTTATTATAAAAAACACTATTTTAATGCCCATAATCAAATTGTATATTAATAACATTAAATTCATAAATACTATCAAGAGATATTAATGAAATATCTATGTTATTAATTAAGTGTTTTTTAATCCATTCAATATTTTTGATAGACTTAAGATGATAATAAATCCATTTTTATGAATACAAAGTTATATTTTCTTAAAAGACAATTTCACTACATTTTGATGAAGCACCGGTTTTAATTATAAATTGTTATAATTTTATAAATTTTATTTGAAAAAATAAAGTTTATTTTTGAAATAGTAATTTCAAAATTATATTAGGGTAAAGTTTTGGTCTTTTTTAGAGAAGTTTCATTTTTTATGAATAGTGAAAATAGTGAATTTTAATTAGAAAATACTTTTTCATATAATATATTTATATAGTTAAATATTGTCTCCAATTGGGTTTAATGTACAATTAGTAGAATTATAAATCAATAAATCCAATTTTGGAATTTGGAATAAATTTCATATTGAAAGTGTATATAAAAACATTTCAGACTTTAAACTTTTGACATTAGAAAACTATTTTTTCAATTTATATGTAGGATTAAATTTAAATTTAAATTTTCAAATTATTTGAATTGAATTTGGAAAAATGGATTCCGTATTTAAAATAATAATATATAAATTAGGTTTTAAGGTCATTTTTATTTTTATGAAAAAAAAATCATGGTAAAAAATTACTTACCAGAGTATAGGAAAAATAGTAACAAGAGTAAAAGTTAAAGGTAAAGTCTTAAAATAGCTCAAAACTAAAAAAAATAATGGTTTTTTGAGGTATTTTTAGAAACTAAATATTATATAAAATATTAATTTCCATCCAATGTCTTGTAAATTATTTCCTCCTCAATGTGGTTGGCTTTAAGTATAAAATAATCATTATTTTAATCACTTAATCTCTCTTCTCCTCAAGTATAAATACCATCCTCACCCCCCCCCCAATTTCGACTCAAAAGCCTTTATGCTCCAAATATCTCTACCCAAACTTCTACGCATAATCTCCCCACATCCATGTGTTTATTTTCTTAACAAATACCAAATCCAAGGTCCTCAAGGGTCTCTCAATTAGGTGATATTCTAGAGGTAATTTTCTCAAAACACCTCTCTTAGTTTTTTTATTCTAATTTACCCTTGTATATTTCATAAATCAAGTCATAATAATTATATAATCATTAAAATACAATAATTTTAGGTTTATAATGGAATATATTATATCCAACAATTTTTATTAACTACTCTTATTCAAATGTGAAACTATTGTCCAAATTATGTTGGCTTTCCACCCCTATGAATAATAATTTTTTATTTTCCATTACCACCTTCATGGATGGTAATTAAAGTGAAATTATTGTTAAATATCATTTGAATTGGAATATTATAAACTATTTAATGTTATATAACAAATATACTCATAATATTAAATAAAACGACACTATTTCTTGATGGTTAGAAAACCTGCTTAAATAAACTGAACATTTATCATTAACGAATCATCCTCATGTATGAAATAAAAATGATATATGGTACAATTATTAATTGTGGAATTTAATTAATAATATTATATTCCACTACTGATGTTTTATTTCCATTTTACTAGAACATCCAAAATTACACTAAAGAGAACCGATCATGAAACAATGAAATAAACTAACCCCAAACAGTGAAAATCATGAAATATTATTAATTAAAGGGTTATAATATCATATAAAAACAAAATATAAGGATTTATAGATAATTATATAGTTATTTAATTATTTAATTATATTATTTATACCATTATACATGATTTTAAAGAATTATAAACTAAAGGGAAACATTAGTTAAGGGTTTCTCATCTCACTTTTTACTTTTGAGAGACATTCCTTTTTCACCACTTAATACTTGGGAGTGGTGTATTTACAAAAATTTAATTTATAATATCACTAATATAAATATTTTCAAGGTATTAAATGTTTAATTGTACAATTATTACTATTATGCGCATAATATTAGACCGATTACAAGTGGTAATTTGTTTCTAAACTCAATTTCCACTCATTGGGTTATATGTATACTTTGTTGATTATATTATGCCAAGATTATGTGTGAAATAAACTATTTATTTATTTATTTATTTATTTTATATTCACACATCTCTAATTTTCAATATATATTTTTTATACATAATCACCACTGGATAAATTCTCACCTCAATGATATGAACTTTTAACAGAATTTCTACTCCCACTATTTTTTTTGTGAGAACTATGCCATATTCACCACTTATTTTTTATGGTTGGTATATATAATGAACATAAATTTATTTTAAGTTTATTGTCCTTAAATTTAATTATATTTACATATCCATTTTATTTTATCTCTTTCATGGGATTTGTGGTTTAAAAGTTACCAAAGTAGAAATGGATTCTTGTAACAATTTGCCTTCTTTGAGACATTTGTTTTGTTATACACTTATATTTATTTATGAGGTGTATATACTACTCCATTAAATTTTTATATCATGAATATCATTATTATCAATATATTATTAGTTTAATTTCATGTTACTACTTCTTGGGTATTAGGATAAAAATGTTTCAATGTGTTTTGTGACACTTTGAAATGTTTAAATAATATTTTCCTAAATAAATTTTCAATGAACTCATTTAATGTATTTTCATCTATAAAAATATCCTTTATTGAAATATTGTACATAATTTATATTAATATCTTATAATACCATCATTTGTGATCATTGGACATCCATATTTCTTATATCTTAGGTATGATTATTTTCTATGCTCAGGGCCATTTTTACATAGGTTTATTACATTGAAAGTTGTTTAGTGAATAGGGGAAATAATGTTAAAACTGTATCTTTTACTCAATATTGATTTTCATTGATAATTCTGATAGATTCATGAATTAAATTTCACATTTAAATATATGATGAATTTATTGGACTTAATAAGTGATGGGGGACTCCTCTTATAACCCCTTAATGAATCGGTAGGTCTCATAAGGGAAATAAGACTGGATTTTAGCTAAGGCCTTAACCATTTATGTGGAATTATTAATCATGGCCTTTATGGTTTTTCTTATAGATCCTGTATTATTCATTACCTCATTATGAGATTATTTTTTCATTTCCATGTGATTATTGTCTTAGTATAATATCCATGGTTATGTTTTATATCTCATGTGATTATTTATGCAGAACTATTTGATTATATTTTATTTCCACCATATTATTTTCAAGATATTGATTAAATGGAATGTGTTTTAGTTATTTACCTTTCAAAAAGAAAATTACATATTTATTATCTCTTCCACTATACTTAAACTATACTGAGCATTTAAGCACACCACTTTCTTATGTTTTACTTTTCCCAAGGATGCTATGTTTTTTATTATGACTAATAGATATGGATAAGATAGAAGAAAAATGTTGTCCTCAAATGATTTTGATATGTTTTATTTTATATTTTATATTTTAATGTAATGTTAAAATATGTGTCTATTTTTTCAATTATACTAAATTATTTGGTAATTTAGGATGTGATTACTTTTATATTATACCAGGTAAATAAAGTAATGCATTGGGTCTAGGATACTAGGGTTAGGTTCATTACAAAGTTAGCATAACATTGTGTACTGTACCATAAAATCCATCACATAATTAAAATTTATTTAAAAAATAATAATTCCTAAAAACTCGGGGTGTTACAGAAAATGGTAGAGTAAAAATCATGGGTAATAAGTAAACTCACCTCAAATCCTAGACAAATTGATCTTTGTCATTCAGGGATAATTCTAAGAAATTGCATCTCAAATTCCTCTAAGAGAGCTCCTTAGGTCACTTTGGGTTTGAGTAAAGAGTGTGAAATTAAATGAAATTTGAGGTAAACATTGTATTTATATATGGTGGATTAAACATAATATGAAGATGAAAAACCTATTTCCATTCCATATTGGTTTGGTTTTCCCCAAAAATGTAATTTCCATACTTGTAGTGATGTTTCAATTGTTCTTATTCATATAGACCTTTAGAAATCAGGAAACGAATCCAAAATTTTCCCCCTTAATATAAAAAATTCAAACTCCCAATCCTTTAAACATGTGCTAGGACAATGACACAACATAAACATCCGACCAGAAAAGTATTTAAAATGGCTGATCTATATAATTATATTTTATAGACCCCCTAGAAAAACCCAATATTTATGACAAAAAAACATTGAGAAGCTAAATACGTTGATTATTACCCATTATATCTATACATTAGACCAAATCAACACCCCATATGGATCTCTAAAAAATATATAAACAAATCCAATCTAAGATCTACAAAATTAGTACCATGACATTTCCAAAAAGGGGTCATTCGTCGAAATAAAACACTCTTTGATATTTCATTATGCTTCTACCTTTCTAATCATGCCATAATACCCCTCCTCCAGAAAAAATTATATATTCAGTTGCACTTATACTTTTCTAAACCATCATTATCACCTCCAATACACTGTAAATGAAAATAAAGTGCTCAATAAGAAATAGTAACTTAGATAAAATATCATAATTCAAATAATAAAAAAAATAAATTAATAATTTGTTAATCAATGAGGAACCTAAACCTCTAAAATCAATGTGACATTAATCCAATAAAAATATGTTATTAAACTATTTGACAATCAAAAACGTATAATAATGATCACATATCACATCCTCGTTGAGTTATCATATAGACTCTGAAATATAGCATCAATGTGAAAAACTTCATATCTCTTTAATTAATGAAATTAAAGATATTTTTCACATAGTTTAATGGTATTTTATGTGTATGTTCAAAGAATTAATGATAATCTACCCCATGAAACTATTTTTATGTAACTAACATAAACAAATAATGACCAAAATATACATGATTCATGTTGAACAATTAATATATCTTATAATAGATAATAAAAACACTTGAGTTTTGTATCAAAATATTTGGGACCAATTATAAGAAATTTTCATCTACCACGCATCATTTTTTTAGTTGTCTTCCCTATCAGACTAAACTCTAACACATGAAACACAATTTCCCAAGTTTTTCTCAAACCAAGACTTTATATGTTTCACGTTATGACTATTATTTTTCATTAAGAGACTAATATACCATTTCATAAACCCATTATAAAAACACATATTTATATCAATTATATTGGTAAAAATGATTCACTAGACTACCTCTAACAGTCTAGGAGGATATTTATTAACACTAAGGTATTCACTCAAATAATTGGATCAATACTGAAATCATACCCAATAACCATAGTTTATAATTGTGAGTATAGCCCAAAAAACCATGGGTATTGGTTTAACCCATGGTTCATAGAACCATGGGTGATGAAAGCACCAATATAGGGATATTTCCACAGATTCTATAGAAAACATGGGTATATCTTATGAGAATTTTTTAATACCCATGGATCACTGAAACCATGGGTATATTTCTATATCCATGGTTTTTGAAACTGTGGGTATATATTGGTGTCCAAAATTCTTGTATACCCATAGTTTTATGAACTATGAGTATAGAGACCTACCCCCATTGGACATCTTCACCACTATCCAACACCTCTCACAGAACCTGCAAATAAATTAAAAAACACAATACACATTTAAATAATTAATGTTATTATATATTTATCATTCAACCATCATGTTATAAAGAGTTTCCAAACCATTTAAAAGAATATAAAATACATATACATTCCATATTGTCAATTACTTTTAGCCATCCAAATATGTCTCTTTACCTAATCTCAAAAATAGAGGTGATCAATATCTCCCTCATCGCCATTAGTGCCATCATAATCATCACCAGCATCAGTTTTTGGAGCACCAGCATCATCATCTTCGTCATCATCATCATCATCACCACCACCCCCACCACCAGTACCATTAGATCGACCTCCACTAGGACCCTTATTGATATCACTTGGGGAGTCATATAAAGAGTGCATTTATACTATATATGAATCAAAATAAGTTGCATCCTCTGATGGAATTGATATACATATAAAATGCATATATTTTAGTAAGTGTTCGGTGACTGGTTTACCACTATCACACTCCTATATATCTATTTTTTCCCTTGGGTTATTTTGAATGAATTTTTTGTAGTTCGGTTCTGTGAGAGGTTTCAGAGGTGCTGAATGGGGGCCAATACCGAGTGGGGATTATGTTTTTCCTAGGTTAAGATCAAACATTCCCCTGGTACTCCTCACCTAATACCTATCTCAAATAGTTATTTGGACTTAAGTTATCATCTTATTTCTCATCAAATGACTCTATGGAAAAATGTTTAAAATATACAAAATATATTTAATGATTAATTATATATCAAAATTTAAAATATTAATAAAAATACTTACAATACTTTCTTGTGACTATTCATTTATAGCACTTCTATCATTTTTCATCTTACTCCTAAAAATAATTTTTCTCAAGGAAAATGGACTTTAATGCCCAATCGATCTTTCAGAAAATGACATTGATTACTATATTTGTATGTTTTTGATAAATATAAAATTGATAAATCAAGCATGAATTAAAATTTTATCTATTTAAGAAATCCAAAAAATAAAGAAGCATATGTATATACATTTAATTAGAAATTTGACACTAGTGTCACAACATAATATATACACAATGATTACCTTTCTAAACATGTTTATGATATAGATTCCTCTTGAGTTTTCATTTCATCCCAATTCTATTTGTGTTACATTATTTTTTTTATTCACTCACTTTCTAATTCTGATCATTTAGTCATTAGGTTAATTTTTTGATAGTTTATTTATTAATTTGGTCATTTGGTCATTTCTTTATTTGTTCATTTGGCTATTTTTCCATTTAGACATTTTTCCATATTTGCATTTTTCCATATTAACCTTTGGAAATTTAATAATTTGGGAATTTTCCAATTCCATTTGGGTATTTGGCCATTTCCATTTTTTCTATTTTTCTATTTTGTCCATTCCTCCCTTTTCCCAATTGGATAAGTCTATTTTTGTTACATTATTTAGTTATTCAATCACTAGGTAATTCTAATCATTTGGTAATTAGTTTCATTTTTTAGTTATATTGTTGGGTGATTTTTCCCTTAATAAATTTGGGAATTTGGGAATTTGGGTGGCCAACTGTCCAATTAACCATTTTCCCATTTTTCAATTTTACCATTTTCCCATTTGGATATTTGGAAATTTTTCTAGTTGTCCATTTGAGAATTTTATGTTTTACTATTTTCCCACTTGTCAATTTTATAATTTGGTCATTTGGGAAATTGGGAAATTGTAAAATGGGGAAATTAGTAAATTGGGAAATTTGGAAATTGAGTAATTGGTCAATTGGGAATTTTTCCATTAGGGAAATTGGGATAATTTGAGTTATCAAATACAATATTTTGGTAAACACCAATGGGGGTGTCAATGGTGTCAATTTTATCCCCACCAACATGAAATATATGTCTTGGGATTACTTCAATAATGTTATCATAATTCAGTCGTAGATGATCTTTCACATAATACACTTTTTCTTCCATTGATTCCAAAATGCATGGTTTGTCCCTAAAAAGAAATTGAGTCAAGTCAATAAATCTTAATATATATTCATCAATAAATATTCCATTTCATCTCATGGAATCAAAACATTTACATTTCATCATAGTGACTTAACCATGGGAGTATTAATGCAAAAAAAATATTTTCTCAACAAGTCCATAATAAGACACATTATCATATAAAGAACTACTATCTAATTCATTATAATAATAGTATATTACATAATATAACATAATTAAATCATGTTTTGTTCCCATTTTCACCACTCGATCGGTTTTAAAAAATTTATACCCATTGATTATTAATGATTTTCATTCTTGAACAAAAGAATTGGGACCAAAATCCAAAAGCCCTTAATTCTTAAGAGATATAGTCAAAAGGTAAACTCAATACCTAAAATATATATGAATAATACAATTAAAATAATATCTATATTTTAATTTAATTAAACAAATGGTTATACCTTTTATTTCTACATAGTGGGAAACTATTTTCTATGAAAAGCCTCTCACCTTCTCAAAGGAAAAGATCAATGAACTCTACTTATAATTTATTTATGTACCCTACATAAAATTATAATAAAACATTAAGGTATATGTGAAATGAAATAGTATCAGATAACATATAAATATTCAAATTACTTACTTGATATAGATATTGAACAAACCATAGATAAAAAATGTTTTTTAATTTTCCATAACCCACTCTTTGAGGCTCAATGTTTCCAATGTATATGACCCAGAAATTCCTCCTATTTGGGGATGAGGTAGAAATGGGTGCTCAATTTACCCATAATTTTGATATTCATTTCTCATTTTCATTTTATGTGTTATGCTCACATTAAAAAAATAAATTAAAAAAATTCATACACTCTTTACAAATATAACCTCTCATAATATAACTATCTTGATGTTTTTTATTTCGGACATACAATTTCATTGTTGACATATTCCTTTATTTTGGATATAACCACTAAAAAATGGGTCCCCCAAGAATGTATTCAATTGGAAGATGAAATGTTAAAAGGAGAATGCACAAGAAAATTATGGAGATATTTTTTACACCACTCACACAAAATTAATGGGGCCTATTAATGAATTACTATCAAGAAAGACCTGGATAAACTTTTAGAAAAAGGGTTTCTAAAAAACTTCACAACTGAATCACTATCACCCTTACATTATTGAATTTTAATATTTGATTTATATTTCAATTCATGAATAAGGATGTGATAATCATGTGTTTTTGAGAATTTTAGTTCCAAATCCCTTCTATTCACTCCTTTATATATCTTCCTTGAGTATCCATAAGGAACCTTGATATTCACCAATAATTAAAAAAATTGAATTTTCTCTAAAGGTGCCATCACATAATAATCACAAGGAACATTCCATTTTTTTCATTGATACACACAGAATGTAGTTCTGCTTGAATACCCCAATCCCAAAAGTCACGGTGAGATCGGAAGTCATCTTTAGTTTTCCCAGTGATATTTAGAAAAATTGAAATCAATATTTGAAGAAATATATTCTGAATTTTCATTATGTCTAAACAATGAAGTAACAAATTGGTAGACCAATATGAAAACTCAAAAAATATACATGACTTTTTCCAACTGTAAGTGTATTCAGTACCAATATTCTTCCTATTTTTATATTTTATATAACCTTGTCCTAATGAAAAAATAATATCAATAAATTCATTATGAACATCAGTTCTTAAAATACATTTTGGTAGTTTTCACTGTTGATAGTATTATCATACCTCTGATGAGTGTTCCTATATTGATGATCCATTAATAAGAATCATCGATGCCCCATAAAATTGAATCTAAAATTATATTTAAGTCTTCTTGATCATGTATTCATTATAAAAATAGTTCATGATTTATATAACTATGTGCTCCAACTGGAAATCATTTCATATTTAGGGAAATCATTTATAGTCCATAAAAGGTAATAACACGTCTAAAATATATTTTTTGAAGAAGCATCGAATGTGCACACACCAATATCCCAAATTTTCTTCAACTCTCCTATTAAAGGTTGAAAGTATACTTTTATGTCATTATAAGGATATAAAGGTACATTTATTAGTATGATCAATAAAGTGAATGGTTTCTTTCATACACATTAATGGAAGAATATTATAAATATGAATAAAAATGGCCTCATGATGTGAGTAATAATAATTTATCCAAATAGATAAAATACATCATAGGATAGACCCAACATAACATTACACATCTCAACTTAAAAAGAATGATGGTGTGTATCAAATTCATACCACACTAATCAATATTATGGATGAACCAACTCATAATTATCTTTAATTATCTCACCATTATGCCATCACATATTGGTTGAGATTTATGTAGACATGATTAGATTTTGAATCCTAGGAATCAATGGAAAGTTCTACATGACTTTTTGTATCACAAGAGATGGTGTTTCATTTATATTTTCCTTCCATAGAGTTATAACGCATTCTATATAGTCGTTAATTTCTTCTATTTCCCTCTAAAATAAGCTACAATAATTCATATATGCATGAATTTTATTTGTATAAAATCCAATATGATTAATTAACTTACATGACATACAATGACTTGATAGAATATTTGTACCATCATAAATAATGTACTTCAAAAAGGTAATAATATTATCGATGGACAAGTTAAAAATTCCATACATGTTTTTTCTATGGTATAACCACATTATAAATTCAAACATTTTCATTTTAGTATATTCCAGTTATATAGAACTTCTAGCATCATCCATTAACATTTCACTTTTTTTAAAATCATCATATTTATTATTTTAGAAATGTTTATTAATATCATTGTCTTCTTTCACTGGCATATTATCTCTCTTGTGATGAATCAAAAATGAAAACAGACCGAATATCAAATTATCCATACCACTTTTTTCATTATGTTCATGAATAGTAAAATATTTTATTATATCTCCATTATAGTATGAAACAAAATATTTTGTTTAAAATCCCACTTTTTATGTTAGATAACTTCTATCTAGTTTAACCAAGGTCTTCTAACAAAATTAAAACATGGAAAATATATACGACCTCCATCTGGGGCATTTTTTAGTGATAATTTTAAAAAAAACATCCAAATTCTTTTGAAAATCAGTTAAAATCTAATCAGTATGATGAATTCATCTTCTATCCATTTTATTATATAGTAATAAAGTTATATTCTAATCAATAATATAGAACATAATAATTAAATCCATTATAACCAATTTTAATATGAAATCCATCAAGTCATTCTAGTTTCTTGTAAAACAAGGAGTAAGAGAAATCATATTCTATAAGAGATTCCTATAAATAATGAATCAGAAAATTTACAAGACATGAAATGAGAAACAACTATCACATAATCCAATTAAGCACATTTCTTTATAAATCAGGTTTTTTTAAAACATCCATGTTTTGAATATGAAACTAATACAATTAAGCTCACTTTTCTTTATGATGGAAACAATTTACTCAAGAATAACAATAACGTTTCACCCAACATCAAAAATACAGAAACATGATATAATAATATCATGGAAATTATTAGATAATTGATATAAATATAAATAGTCATCCAATCCTAATATCATAGAAAATTAGATTTTTTAAATAAAAATAATATAACCAAAATATAATAAAGGATACAGAAGCCTAAAGTTATATGATATATGAAATTGGAATGTGTATATGGATTTAAGACACCTTTAATCCCACTATATTGGGAAAGGGGAAATTGGGTATAGTCAGAGCACCATGATACTATCCCATATAGAGTCATCATATCCAAATATCAATCCCTTCTTTCAAACCTATTAATCACTAGCTATGATACAGTATTAGTTAATCTATCGCAAAAATATATCCTAATTTATATGATTAATAATATGGGAATAAACATGAAAATTTATAGTATAATGAATATAGTTCTAGAATGATATCTAAATTCAAAGACAAATTAAAAGTATAATTTAGAGGAAATGAATGAACACTAATAGAAAACCAAATTAAATACAATCCCTGATGCAAGTTACCATTATAAAATACTATTATCCATCGAAACTGAGAACAAGGTATATCGTATGAAAAAAACCAATTCATACTTATAGTAATTCGAACAAGGTTCATGCATTGGAATAAATAGCAACTACAGAATACTAGAAGAAAAATGTTTATTTCTAATCTTGAGAGGTATTCTCATTTGAAAACATAATTGAGGATAACATTTTTTCATGAAATGATTTTATTCAAGGATAAAATTACTTATATTATTCAATCCCAAGGGAAATAGATTTTACATGATGCTCACTTTCAATTTAAGATGTGTTTTATTTTTGGAAGACCCATCAAGACTAAATAATTAATCTATTCAATCCCACTTTATGAAACCCATCAATTTCTTCACCTCTAATAAATCCTCTTAATTTATGTAAATTATGTTTAGATGGATTTTAATTAATTTAACATGTATTGGAAATAAATAGTTTACAACTCAATAAATGATAAATGATCTAAGAGTGAATTCAAAACTTTGAACTAAGTTATACTCAACAGTTAATCAAAATAGGTGAAACTATGGATTATACTATTAAATTTTTCTTAAATAACTAAATTATAATGTAAAAAATATCAATGGAAACTGTGTTCCATAAAACGAATATGATCCAACAAGCATTCCATTCTAACTTAAATAATTATTTTATTAAATTTACTAATGGATTATACAAGTATTAGAACATAATTAAGTTTTTAAAATTATAAAAAATTTGAAATTTAAATATTTATTTATTTGAATGAATAATTTATCATTCATTCATATCTAAATCATAATAATTAATTCTGAGAAACAATACTGACAATTACTATAAATTGAATAGTGAATTCTCGAAGAACCAACCATCTTAGATAAATAAATATTCCATATTTACTAATTACTGTATAATAATGTACATATTTAAATAATTATTTCTATTTTGGTTTTAAAAAATACAATAAATAGTTTATACCTAGTTCATTATATAAAAAATTTAATTTCAATAATTAAATCCCATGATTAAAGGATAATAAAAACTGACATTATCCCCTGTAGTTAATTTAAATATGATACCCAACACTAGAAATATCCAATTACCTAAAATATTCCACCAAAATAAAATAAAATATAAGATAAATTCATAATAATCCCTAGGATATATTTCAAAATAAATAAATTGTAATTAAAAAAGTACATATAGGAAGTAAATCAGAACTCTCAAAGATCGCAACAAAAAATGCTAGAAATAGTGAAAAAATTAAAATAGTTAAAACATAATTACAACCAATGAAGCAACCCAAAACCAAGACTCATCACACCATATAATATAAACATAAATTAGATGCCAAATATATCACAACGGGATAGGAAACAATATAACATCATCCACAACCAACCTTGTTTCAAATAATCTAGAAGAATTGTGACCTAACTATATCTTGGTTAGGTTTTCATACATATAAAAACATAAAATAATAGTAAACTAAATAGAAGAATGATTTGGAACTCACTAATCTGATGATGAAGAAGATTGGAATAAAATATTCACTAAATTAGGGGAGAATGCAGAAGAGAAGAGTATCTCGTCATCGCTCAGGTGAGGGGAGAATATGGATCAACTAAATATGGGGGATAAGGATCGAGTGAAGGGAATGGGGATGGTGGGAGGGCAAGGTAAATATGACTGAACCTATCAAAATGGTTTTACAAAAACTATGGTTATAGCCTGTCGATACCCATGATTTACATAAACTATGGTTATAGATAGATTCCAACCAATCTATACACACATTTTCTATAAACCATGGGTATAGGTCTGTTGGGATATCCCTATTTTCCTATAGTTGAGTTATTATATTTCATACACGATTATCACATAATAACCATGAAAAACTACCCCAAATATGAATTATTTAATTAATCAACAAGTATAAAATTCTAACTAGGAATTATTTATTTGAGTATCAACTATACAAAATAAAATAAAAAAATACATAAACACCAAAGTTTACATATTAAATAATATAAAATATACAAGAAACTAAGAACATGGATTTTGTAATAACAATGTGGTCATACTAATTAAGGATTGAGTTCAATTCCACTAAATTCCCATGATTTCTTGGTATATTCAACCAATACCCCCAACACACCCACTAATATGCATGAAAACAAAGGGAAAATGTCCAATTGTGTATGTAGGGGTGAGAAATAATAATTTTAATGGATTCCACGGATAATTAGTTGACACTATTATAGATTTATTATCTTTATCCATAATAATTTTGATAGGTGAAAATCATAAATTCAACCAAATCCATATAAAATAAAAAAAATCTAGATAAAAAAATATTTTTTAGAGTATAATTATGGTTGAATGATTATAACCCAATGAAATGAAAAATGATTCAAAATAATTAAACACTTAAGTTACATTATTATTAAGTCCAATAAAATATTGAATGTGAAATTAAATTATAAGTATGGTTAATAAAATGGAAATCATGATTAATTCTCTCTAGTAGGTAGTATATAACCCATATAATGGAAAATTAATGTATAATAAGAAAAAAATATCAATGAAGTGAAATTGAAATTAAAACCATTAACATAGATTTCTATTTGGTCGAATATACTCTAACTCCAATATAATCAACTTAATTATATTATTTATTTGAATCATAGGTGTATTTATAATTATTTTACACAATACCAATCATATATAATTTATTATCACCCATTTATATATCATTCATCGGTAAAATAAATATTTTGGGATTAACTATAACTTCTCATCTATGATACCTTTATTATGGATGGTTTGATTCATTCTTTATGCTTGTGTGTTCATAATATAAAATATGGTCTAGCGAATTGTGTGGGTGTTTTTTATATGGTTTTAATGTGTAATTTTAAATTTATGGAATTTGTGGTGATGGTTTTCATGAAATTCATTAATGTCTCATTTATAGTGAATATTGAATTAATAAAATATATGAATTTATTTGTGTATCTGCCCAATAAAATAACCATTACAGAATTTTAAAAAAATCTTACAATAATTATTAATATAAATTTTACCATTGTTTATGTTTTATTTATCATTAATGACATAAATTATATAAAAGCATTAAAAATATGTTAAAATAGACCCAAAAAATATTTTATAATCATTGAAATAGTAATAACATATTATTTTATATTAATAATATCTCTTTTATAGAAGTTTAAAGATAAAAAACATGCTATTAATGTCATAAATTAGAATAATTAATATGTGTATGAATAAGATTAATAAAAATTATTTTTAAGTGTATAACACTTATGCTCAAGACCTGAATATTCATTGTGTGTGCCTCTTAAAAATGAGTGATTTTTTACTCCTTGCTAGAAAAGGATTAAAAACCTAATTGAGGCCTTTTAGGGAGTTAATTTTGTGAGGTATTCAAGTTTAAATTATAGGAATGGTGCATGTTGATGTTCGTAGAGGGTAATTCCTTTTATGGGTGAGCTGGGAACGATTTTTATAAATATTGATTCATTAATGTAAAAGGATGGTAAATTATATTAGCCGTTGGATCCATAGTTGATAAATAATTGGGATCAGTCTCACATACTCTAATCCATTCAACATAATGATATGGTTAGAGAAATTTTAATACAACATAATTTATTATAATCATTTTGTATCATTTAAAATTAGCTATGGTAAATTACTTATTATCTCTCTTAATAATCTTACTTAAAATAAAATTTTATTTATGATGAAATATTAAAATGATGAATCAAAATATGAGATCAATTTTATTGATTTTAATTATTAATTGTAGTGGAAATTAATTTTAATATTTGAATGCATGTTGAATAATTGTTTTGGAAAATTTTATTATAAATCATAAATATGTATATATTTTTATTCCTTTTCAAAAAAAAATAATTAATTAATATTAATTTTTTTATTCCTATATAAAAAATATATTTCAAAAAAATAATTCTTATATTTTTTTATTAATTTAATTTGTTAAAATAAAAATACATTACACACATTAAAAACAATAATTTGAAAATATCTCCTTTTAAAATTGAATGAAATTTTTATTCCTAAAAAAATTGATAATTAGTGTATGAATATTTACTAATTTATTTATATATATAAACATTTTATTTATTTTAATATCATGATCCAAATTTTATAAGTTTTAAAACATATAATATATAAAAACAATTTTTCAAAATTAATAATATATTTTTGACCTTGATTATTTAAATTTTTTATAATTTATTAGTTACTTTTTTGATTCACTTATTTATTTTATGATCATTACTTGAATTTCAAAAATCTAATTTATTAATAGTTTTAAAATTAAAAAAATATAAATATAATGTATTATTTATAAAAGCAATTTATTTTGAATTAAAGTTAATTTCCCTAGTAAATTAGTTTTTTAAAACTCTATTCCAGGATAATTATGTTCATTTCATGGGAAATATTTATAATTAAAAGATTTATTATAAACAACTAAATATAATTTATTTATATTAACAATATACTTTAATTTTTATATTGAAATATGGTTACTAGTATTATACCTACTGACTATATACCGCATTATAGTTAATAAATAGTGGTTATATTACACTTATATCATTCAATAAATTTATTCCATTCTAACTTCACAATGAACACTTCTTATTCTAATAGTTCTTATATAGGATTTTAAATAATTATTCCCCTTTTCATGATGTTTTCCAATTGTAGGTTTAGTTTTACTAATATTGTTTCTCAAGAGTGATGATGATACATGGGATTTTCTAGTTTTAAAAAAATATTATTTTTTCATTATCCCACATTATTTTAGACATTTTTATTTTATACAATCATTTATGGTATTTAATACTGGGTTTAACTTTATTTTATTTTAATATACAACAATGAGTTAATAACATTTCTTTAATTTTATTCATATATTTTATGATCCTCTTCCCAATTATGTTTACATTCATTAAGAAGAATAAATTGGGTAACCCACTGAAAGAAAATTCATACTTTATTTTGGTATATTACATTCTCCCCCACCCATAAATGATTTCAATCCTTTAAATTTTAATAATCACCCACTGAAATAAATTATTGAGGATTATCCATAATAAAAAATTACTTGAGATATAATTTCTTATGAGATATTGACCTAAATATATTGAATACAGAATGGGAACTCAGATTTTCCCTCATAATATACATATTTTTAGATTTTAATCTACCTCAACCATTTTTAAAAAAATATTTCTCCTCTATTGGTTACAAGGCATAACATCTTATAAAGACTTAAATTTTATAACTTCATATTTATGATCCTCCTTCCAATGAAATAACCAAATGAAAAAGACTTTGATAATATCTGATAGATTCAAAGAAAAAAAATTTAATATGAATAATCAATCCTAAGATGTCTTAGTCCAAGGGACATCATTTTTATCAAAACATGCATTCTATTCAACTATAAAATTATTGGTGTAATCTATGATGTAATTAGTTCAATGATTACCTTATTATTTCAACCTAGAAGTCTTTAAGTTCACCCTAAGTTATGTTATGTTTTTTAATCAACAAATTAATTTTGTATATATTTCTTTTTAAATAGTTTTTTTCATTTTTTATAGACAGTGATATGAATAAAATTGAACTAATATAAAAAATACATTATTTCATAATAGAAGAACTTTACAAGGAAGAGATGAAATACATTATAATATAAATAAATGAAGCAAAAATTTTAAAATTATATAAGGATTAAAACGACAATTAAATAAAAACCCTCTATAGCTGAAATTATAATCATCATGATCATTAGTGATGATCGTATCGGCAATTATAACTGATTAATGATTAAAATATTTTTGATACAATTTAAATATATTAAAAATGAAATTTTATTTCATGATAAATGGTTTTAGATACACATTTAAAGCTATCTATAGGATTTTAATTTAACCATTATATATATAGTCATTATATATATGGCCATTGGATATATGGTCATTGAGTGAAAATATAACCAATAGGTACCTTGAATTTTCTTAATTATTTTTAAAAACTGAATAAACCTTGAATTTTCTTAATTATTTTTAAAAACTGAATAAATATATAATTCATATTTAATAAATAATACTATAATGAAATAAAAAAATTATTTATTAAAATTATTTATTCTAAAAATATTTTTTGTTATTTACATACTATTTATATTAAATAATGATACGAAGTGTTTATAAAATTCATTAAAAAAACTAATATTTATGGATAGATAAAATTAAATAGTTAAAAGATAAATAACTAATTATAATAGGATGTAATTAACATCTTTTTGCGTTATAAATTGATATATTTCTATGAATTGTTAATTTTATGTGATTTGTATTGTAATCATAATAAATTAAATTGGACACTTTTAATGGATTATTCTTATAAAATGTAACTATAAAATTTATAAAAAAATATATTGAGACTCATTTAATTAGTAATTGATATGAAATGTGATTAAAAATAATTAATTTTTATAGAAAAAATTCAATAAAAAATTTCTAAATATATTTTTTCAATTAAAATTTTAATTTATCACAAATAGATATTGAAAAAAATTAAATGTTGAATAAATCAAAAAACAGCTTTTTAAATTTTGGAAAAATTTTAAATTTAATTTTTTGAAATAAAAAAGCTATTGAGGTAAACATTATGTGATAGATGTAATGGTAAAGAGAAAAAAAGGTCAAATTATTTGTTAATGGAAGAAAATATTTCAGAAGATTTATCTAGGTTATATGTATGAGGGGATTCAAGACCGATATCAATTATTT
The DNA here is from genome assembly GCA_963277665.1 of Viscum album. NCBI lineage: Eukaryota > Viridiplantae > Streptophyta > Magnoliopsida > Santalales > Viscaceae > Viscum > Viscum album. The sequence continues at coordinate 2,107,568,281 of OY728119.1, read as the reverse complement.
GTCCTAAATAGATTTTTTTTCTATTTAAAGATATATTCCTTACACATTAATGAATTGTTATTTTTTAAAATTCCACTCAAACCCCACCAATAATGGAACCCCTCCATTATCCTACCCAATTAATTATTTCCCTTTAATTTTCTTATGAAACCTATCCCATATTGCCTCATCAGAGTTTCAATTACATGTTTTGTAGTCTCTATTTCCATGAAGGAGTCCTAAATCATTCATTTTCAATGTAACCATTTTTAGAAATTGAGAATTCATCTCAATATATATTTATTTACCATTATTTTAAATTACCATATTATATGAACTATTTATAAATATCATCTACCATTATAAATATGTTAATAAATCAATAATATTCTTATTTAAAAATTGTATTATAATAATAGTACCCTATACTCTTTCACATTTTTTTGTATATCTTGTACTTGTTTTATTTGGTTCCATGGAGAAAATGAATGATTTCATTCTACATTAATTATTTCCACTATAAATTTTTGTAAATATTTTATTATAGGCAATATATTCTATTAACTATTAACATATCTTACTGATACAGTTTTAGAATGGTGGAACCAAAATTAAGGTAAATTTTAAATTAAATTTTTTTATTATTTAATGACATGTAACATTCCAAATATTGATTCAATTGTCATATATACCCATTGAATCCATAAAATCAACATGGGAGTGCATATATAATTTAAATAAAATTATTCTACTGTATTTAATTATTAATGAATTTTGAATTGTTTATTAAATAATGAGGATATAAATCGCCATTACAAAACCTATATTAATCAATAAAAATATTTAACATATCATAATGAAAAAATTAGTAAATAATATGTTTTTAATAGATGATTATAAATGAAAAGAATAAAAATTAATATGAAAACACCTATGATTTCATAATATAATTTTGAAATTTGATATTATCATTCATATCATTATACACATTTAACGATGAATTAAAATGAGTTAGGAAATGTTTATTTTTATGAAAATTTAAGAATAATAAATTCATTAGTAACTTTTAGAATGACTGCAATTGATTATAATATTTATAAAAAGTATAATTAGGAACACACAATGTTTTAAAAATACATTTTTTCAATAAATGAAATTATCTTTCATATATCATACTATTATTATTATAAGAAATATTTAAATATATTAGAATTTTAATTTTTCAGAAAAAACTTTATTTTTAGTTTAATCAATCGAAAAATATATTAGGATGTTTTTTGGATTTATTTTTTAAAATTACCTGGTTTTTTATTATATAGTTAAAATATCATTTTTTGAAAACTAATCACTTTTATGACATTATTTAAAACCTAAATGATATAAAAGTTTTTGAAACATTTTTATTTAATATATATATATATATATATAACTATTAATATAAATATTTTATAAAAATACAATCTCGATTTTATAAAATCCATGTTTAACAATTATAAAACATTAGTAATATTTTTTCTAAATATTATTTTTAGTAAATTATATTAAGAATCATATCATTCCTTGTAGAAATAAAATATAACAAAAAAATTTAAAATTTTAGATTATCATGTTCATATTATGTAATAAAATCACTTTATTTTTGGGCATAAATGTAATATTACTATGACCAAATTAAATTACTATAGTAATGGTGAAACCGTTATATTAAAAAGATTGGTTTTGTAAATATTTTGTAACTTTTATCTAATCAATTAAATTTATTTATTTTAAATAATTACCCTAACATATTTTATAAACACATATATAATTATATTAATAGACAAATCATTGGTAATCTATGTTAAATATGATTAAGAACACATAATATTTATAACATCTTTTTTCTAAAAGTAGTTTTCCAATATAAAAAACCCTTTAAATTATATTTTAATTTTATCATTTTTAGAAATTCAATTAGATTAGTTGGAGATTAAATTTTTTTTAACCCCACCCAAATTTGGTCACTGGGGTTGTAATTTCCATGACCTTTATAACTTGTTCCTTTTTCCACTAGGGTGACTGGAGTCATTTCAAGGGAGATTAAAGGTGTTTTGGGGGATATAGTTTTTTTGGATATTATTGTTTTAAAAACACCATAGATATATGTGTGGGGTATCCCATGGTAGTTTTGACAATTTTGAAGATTGGTTGTGTGGAACTGAGTATTCTACAACTAGTGAAATAGCTTCCCAATTGGTTTTTGAATGTGCGCTGGATAAAAGTCACCTTGGGTAAAAAATAGTGTGAAGAACCCTTTTGTGGTAATGTATTTGGTAATTCCACTTTGGGGGATCACCTTTTTAATATGAAGAGTTATAGGTCACTGTATCATGATCCTTATCATGGTGAGTTGAAAATGGAGAATGCAATATTACCACACTATAGAGGATGAAAATGATAGTGTATGAGGTGTTTTAAAATATTTTTTTAAAACATGTTTAATAGGGGTAAATGACTATGAAATAATCATATCTCCTTTAGGTGATAGAGACCATGATATGGTGGGATTTTTCCATGCCACTGTGAGATCATTTATGATTCCTCTATAAAAAGGGGGCTCAACCTCCCTTATCTCAATTTCCATCATTACTTTTTGATCATTAGATGAATACATACCCCCTTTTCATCCCTAGATAAAATATATTAAATATGTTAACCTCATATATTGTAGATATAAATCACCATTGATGGTACCCTCCTTTTATCTCATCTACCTTTTCATTTCTTCCCCCTTTTTTTAAGGTTCATTATTATGAGTTCCTCTATTTTGGTCTAATTTCCATGTATTTTTTAATAGTTGATTGATATTAAAATATTATAGTGGGTTTATATTAAATATTGGTGATGTTTTATCCCTCATTATTTTAATTTTATGTAGTGGTTCTCTTTAAATCATTAGTTGAGGTAGGGTTTGGATACATCTCTTCTATCTTATAGAATTAATATTTTTTATTTTCTTATTGTTTTTTCTCTAATATATTCTATAAATTTTTTTTTTATTTATTTTTTTTGGGATATGGGATAACATGTGAAAATTTACCCTCAAATATTAATTAAACCTAATAGATATAATGAACTGGATATAGGATAATTTGGGATATCTTATGACTTTAATGCTACTATGATGTATTGATTTCCATGATTGATTTACATTTCTATGATTTTATGTGATTTCTTCTATTAGAAACCATGGTCCCCTAATTAATATATTAACCAAATATATATTTTAATGAATTGAAATTTGGGCTCAAAAATTTTGTTATTGGAAAGTAATTGATATTATAAACCTATTATCTAAACTTATGGCTTGTGTAGAAATACCCTTAAAATGTTTAACCACTAAAGAATTTTAATTTTAAGGGTTAATGATGTGTATAGATAGTTGGACTTATTTTTTGTGTCATGTGGGACGTTTTTATTATGTATTATTTCCCATTGGTGTGTTAGGTAAGGTATATCATTTAATTAGGTGTGACATAATGTGAAAATGAAATAAAAAATTATTGATTATGTAGTTTTTAATCTAACATGGGGTTACGTACGATTTTGATGATACCATTCCATGGAAAATGTTTCTTCCTCAATGGTATCATAATCATATAAAGTATGTGGTGGTGAAGATGTAATATAAATACATAGTAAAAAATGTAATATAAATTTATGTAGTGATTATAATATATAGTGGGGGTGTTCCATGGTATGGGGAGAGAACAATGAATATTACTTATATGTTTTAAATACCCTCACATAAAGTAGATAATGTAATGGTGGATGATTTAAACCAAATATAGAGGGTATGGGGTAGATTTCCTTTGTGTTTACATTACGATACCAATGAATAGATTGAGAGATGTGATATGTTATTACTTAAACAATATGAGATATGTGGTTGGTTCCATGAGAAGATATATGTGGTTTTTTCTACTATATGAGAGATGTGGTAGGTGTCATGAAATGTGATGTGTGGATAGTTATATGAGATGAGATATGTGGATGGTTTTTTGAGATGAGATATGTGGTTGGTACCATGAGATGAGGTATATGGTTATTGGTGCATGATGTGATGAAATATTAGTGTAGTTACATGTAGACATAGAAGTTATTAGCATATGAAATCTTATTGGTTGGTGATATGTTAGTGGTTTTTTTCATACTTTATCTCTTTACTTAGTGTGGAGGGGATCCTACATACCGACTACCGATTTGAGTAAGTGATCTGTTGATGTTCCAAGTTAAGGCTAAGATGAATTTATTTCATATTAAAGGGTGTTGTTTATTTTAAATGAAGATAGGGTTTTTATGATACTCTTGGTGTGGGTGTTAAAGATAAAAGGTTTGGTGGAAGTGGAGTTTTGATAATTATATCAGTCATACAATTAATTATTTTTCTCCCTTGTATGTGTGTTTTTATCTACTTGTTTGGCTAATTTCACTATTTATTTTTCTTGAATAATTATTTAACATTGATATTGATATGTTTAGAGGGATGACCCTACTATGTACTTCCAAATTCTCACTCCAAAATTGTTTTCCCATGTTTAAAAGATAGTATTATGTGGATTGGAGTTGTTGTTCGAGTATCTTGGTCCGTATTGAATCACATTTGATGTTTCATTCTTTTTGTAAAATGTATTCTATGTTAATTTTATAGAATTAATATGAAATTTTTGTTATAGTAATGAATATGATGTATTTTTTTAGTTTTTCCTTATATGTAGTTTTCTTGGTTTTTGTTTATATTATATTTCCAATAAATTAAGAGAGAAATTCCCCCCATTTGAGTGTTTTAGTAACCTTGATTCTAGTCACCAAATCATGGTCTACTAAATGTGGGATTGTATTTTAACTCTCTATCTTAGTTTCTAGACTATTACAAGGTAGCATATGATCAGGTTCATGAAAAAGTTGTATCAGAGGTGTTTTTTAGAGACCGGGTGGATATTTTTATAAGGTATGGGTGATGAATTCATTCGAATGGTTGGAAAATTTCAAAACTCCATCCAAACATGTGATGTGGAGCAATGATACTAGATAAAAAATAGATATTTTTGGGGGTCCTATGATCCATTTTAGGGACTTTTATAGCCTAAATAACATGTTTAGTAGGATGTTCCACTATTTTGGGTGTGTAATTGTTTAAAGGTACATGTATCATGGAAATTATTTACATTAAAATTTACATTTCGAATTTTAAATTGGTTTCTATAACTTTTCAAGTGTTTTATTTTTATTTAATGTTTATTTTTTGATAAATTATTCATATAACATGAAATAATACAGTAAAATGTTGATTAGATTTCATAAATTCTTTGTTTGAAACCTTTTTGTGTCCTTAAGGTGTTTTTTCATTTTCTGTTATAACATGGTTCTTCATGATTTGGATTTTGTTTCTATTTTTTTTAAATATGTTATCTAGTTTTCCAAATGTTCAAAAAATTTATTTAATCATGCTTAATTGGGTTTTTTACAAATATTTTTTGAATTTGGAGAACATCTTCAAATCATGTTACCTTATGTATATTTCGAACCAGCATACATAAATGAATTGTTTTGAAACCATACATAGTGTTATTACATTTTGTGTGTGTAAGTTGATATTCGATTCATTTTTCACTCATGATTTATCATAATCATGTGTTATGGATTTATTGTAAACATGGTGTTGGTTATTTCAATTCTATAATTTTAGAAAAAAATGACCATCATTATTATTAAAAATTGATTTAATTTTAAAACATAAGTATGAATAACTATCTCTTAATTTTTAATGACCATTTTTTATAGTATTAATATATTTATTTATTTTAATAATATATTGTAAATTTATTACAAGGATATAAATATTATGTCATTTATGTCTAAAATTTGGAAAGTTATAAAAAAACATAGAGATAAATGGTAAAAAATTTAAACCTTTTCAAATAAAAAATCTACCCCACATTATATGTATAATTCTAATCATTATTATTCTAGATTGTTTATATATATATATATATTGAACATCAAAATATGAAGGTCATTCCTTCTGTTACCTTTATGATAATCATATTTGGCTTTCATACGTTAGGGATTTATTGTAAGGTTATATTTTTTTTAAATTATTATAAAATGATCATCTTTCTTTATTGTAACGTTTTGAGACTAAAAACTATTTACATGAATGGGAATATTATTTTCTAGTCAAACAATAACTTTTAGCATTGAAAAGTTTTTTCCTACTATATTAATCCATGAGTATTTTATTTTTCGGAGCATATCTAATATTGTAAACACTAGTGTGGTTACTATGAAATTCATATTATCTTAATCTTTTGCATGTAACATTATTATTATTATTATTTAATGTGATATCATGTTATTTACTAATCATATTATATATAAATATTAATATAGAATCAGTTTACCTTTATTTCAATGTATAAAAATGTGTCCCTATGTGATACAATGTGTAAATATTTTTTAGATTGAGCATGTAAATCATAACACAAAGTGATATAAAATGTGTAGTATTATTTTTTGATCTGATAGAATGTTCTATTTTTAACATAAAATCATTTTTTGATGAGATAAAATTTTTAAGAAATATTTTAATTGGGTATTGATAATAATATATAAGAGAATATGGCTTATGAATTTTTTAATGTTAGAATCATTTTTCCTTAGTGATAAAATATTTAGTTTATTCATTAAAAGCCTCGTTTTTATTTCCATAATATGTGTAGTTTTTACCAATAATTTCCCCATGTGCTAGAGTTATTTAAATTCAAGGCTTGATTATTCCACTAAAAAGGACTTGAAATTTTCAATTTTTTATTGTGGCTTTATTTTTTATTTATTGTTTTCATTGAAGTGTGGGTTTTCATTTATAAAAATGTATTCTTAGAATTAAAAATGATTTTAAAGGTTTTTTAAGAATAATTTTTTTAAATGATATTTAATCCATGAACACATTATATTTGTTTACTTTGGAATTGACTGGTTATTGAAAAGTTGTTCATTGATTTTTTGAACATGAATCCCAATTGATATTTTATGTTTTACTATGGTTGTAATGATTGGATCTCCCACCGCCAATAAAAGGGTAAAAAGATATAGATGATAATGAAAAGGTTGTTTGGAATGTGATGAAAATGATGAATATTATCTTTTTACCACACCTAAATTGTCATAAAGAAGTTATTAGTTGTTATATATTGTTTATTGGGTTTTTTTGTGGTTGATATTATATTTTTTCCATATGTTATGGATTAAAGAAAATAAATAGTCGTAAAACCCCTTCCCCATCAAGATAAATTTTATTTATGACATGTTTTAAAACCATGTAGGCAAGTTAGGGATGCCCAAACCAGACAATATCTTATTATAGTGTATGGTTCCCCTTGATTTGTGTTCTTAATCCAATGTTTTTTCATTATTGTTGTAGTTATTTTATTAGGATCTATAATGGTTTTTGTGGTGGCGTGAATGGTTATGTAAAAGATATGTGGATTTTTTTATATGATATAAATTATGGTTTTATTCTAGATGGAGGATAGTGACATAATTTTTTGGGGTGTGGTGTAGAAGAGATGGAAAACTAGGATGCTTTTGGCTTGGTGTTATTCTTATGATGTATTGATGTACATTCTATGTTGATCATAGTGATGTTATGGTTTATGATAACGATTTTTACTTGGTTTAAATCCATTTAATTGAAATTACATTAAGGTTTGGGGTCTAGAAATATTTGGGGGGGATATTAGGATACAGATTTGTTGAAATTATAGTGATATGAAGTTCCAAAGTTCATCAGTGGGTCCTCCCCCATCGATGTATAGGTTTGGTTAGAGGTGGTTGTGGTTTTAATTAGGTTGGATAATACCCCATATGAGTTATGAGTTTCCTTAATTGTTGGATTCTTTCATAAAGTGTCTTAAAGATTGTGGGAGATGAAGTGTTATGATTTGAGTAGGGTGACTTTGTTAGAAATTCATGAATTATTTAAGGTGATTTTCAATTCTTGATTATAGATAAATTATATTCTGAAGGATCTTTAGAAGATTTGGTAGGGGTATGAGGGGTTTTTAACCTTTTAGTCCACTTTTTGGATATGATTGGTTATTTTCTGCATTTTCTTCCCTATAAGAGATAATAGTCATAACTTTTTAAATCTACCATGATACTTGAGATACAATGGTCTATATTTCCTTATGAGTTTCTATTTTGGGATGCAATGAGATATCGAGTGAAGATCATACTAAAAGGATTATATTTGGGGGAGGTTTTTGTTGAAGATCCATCCATAGAGGTTGGAAAGGGTGGATTGAATGATATGGGTTGTGTGTCTCGAGCTCCATGGAGGAAGAGAGTGATTCATTCTGCTAAGGCTAGTTCAATACTTAATGCTCGTGGGGTTGAGTTTTTCAAGGTGTCCAATGTCTGGTGGGATAATTTGTTATGGGTGTGATGTTTTGGGGAAACATTATTATTAATTTCCCAAGATTTAAAGTATGTCCCAGTATTCAGTGAAGATTTGATATAAGGGTAATTTTATTGTTTAATTTTCTAATTTCATTAAAACATTGTAGTGGATTTTGAATATTTCATTGAAATTTCCCTAAAAAATTGTATATTTATATATTTATGTTTTTATTTCAATTTCATGAATATGTCTTCAAAAATATAAAAGAATGTTTTTCAATAACATAAATATAGATATGGATTGAAATCTGGGATGGAATATAATATGATGGTAATGTCATTCTTGTTTTGAACATATTCTTTGAAGTGATAGCTTGTGTGGAAATATCCTTAAAATGGTTAAGCACATATAGTTTTTTATATAATGGAATAATTATGTGTATATATATTTTTCCTTGATATTTTGAGATTATAGTCATTGTATGGTATGGAATGTTTGATATGTGTGTGTTTGGTAAGGTCTTGTAAATAAATGGGTGGGTTGGTATGAGTAAAAGATTGAGAAAATGAATTTAATGATGTTTGGTAAAATTTTCAATGATAAAGTTGAATTAATATGGCTTATTTTAATTGTTTTTTATTCATATTTCATTCTTATATGGTGTTGGATATTCTTATGATGATATTATTACTTCTAAATTATTTCTTCATCTATGATGTAAATGAAATATAGTGGAATTAGTGGTGAATATTTGATATAAATAAAAAGTAATTGATGCCATATAAATCTGTGGTGTGATGGTGATATATGTTGGGATTCATGTGAATTATTTATGGTGGATTATATGTTACTAATGATGTATTATACTTTTGTAGCTTCACTTAATGAGGAGGTGATTCGAATGGATCACTACCTGTTTAATCGAGAGATCCCCAAAATTGATAGGTTAGATATGAGATGAATTTCATTTAATACTAAGGATATGGATTTTTCTAAATAATTTGGTAGTTTTTTTGTTACTTCTAGTGTTGGATTTTATATTTAATATTTGGTTTCAAGGGAGTATTTATGATATTATTCCTTGTCACATTTATGCTTCTTTTATCATGTATTCTTGTTTTCAATTTGCATACTTGGATGATTTCACTCTTGATTATTGATTCATTGTTAATTTCACATAGACATTGATATATTTGTATGGATTATCCTATAATTTACTCCCATGTGTTAAACCTATTATAATTTTATTGTGTTTATATAATTTTATGATGGGGATTTTAGTTGTTGTTCAGATGTCTTAGTTTGTACTGAAGGTTTCTTAGAGTTTTCCATATTTTATTTCATGAATTATATGTTTATTTTATGGCATGTACATTAAATTTTATTTATGGAAATAATTATTATGTATTTTTTGTTACTTTCTAATTATATTAAATTATCATAATCATTGTTTATATCTTTTCTTTTGGATATTAATATGATAAGGCTTTCAATCTGAGAATTTCAATATCGTCAGTTGTAGTTTCCATGTTAGGGACTACTGGAGGAAATAATTATGGGTCACATCTTCACATTAATGTTTTCCAAGGATGGTTACATATGGGGGGTCATGATAGGGTTTATCTTATATAGTTTTTAAAATATAAATTTCATAGTTAAAAATTATTTAGCTTTGTAAAATCAAAAATTGTAAAATGTAAAAACATAATAGAACGTAACTTATAAATTGTTTATAATCTATATAAAATGAGTGTTATAGTTTTACTAAAACATTTCTCAAAAAACAATACATTATTTATCACTTTGGGTACTATTGAGCCTTGAATAGTGACCTCCCATTGTTGAAAACTAAATTATGTTCACAAAAGGGTCTTTTTTACATACAAAATTGTATTTATTCAAACCTATAAAAGTTGCAAATACCATTAGATATATCCTTTATCCTAACCCATATTTCCCCCTATTAGAAGTCAATTTAATCAACTAAATCCCATGGTTACCAAAATATATCCTTATCTCTTCAATTCAAAGGAGATATTCAAGAGAAAAATCAAGTTCCCAATGTGATTAATACTTAGTCCAAACCCTTTTTTATTAATGATTCCCCTAGATACCTATGTTAAACATAGTAATATATTTAACTCATTATCAAAAATATAATTATGTTTTATTATATTAATGGATCTACCCTTATTTACTCATTCATATTCACTTTCGAAAACAAAATTATGTTGATCATGTGTTTGTGTGGACTATTACCTCCACAAAAATACATCATATATTTTTCATCACCAGATATGTAAGATACCTACCTTCTAATGAGGTAAATTTTTTTACTAATTTTATTTAAACACATTTCAAAATGGTTAGTGGAATTTTTCCTATGATTTGGGAAGTATTGGGCATGTCTCGGGGGTTTTAAACTAGAAAAATATGAAAAATGTAAATTCTAGTGCATACATAAATATTAGTGCATGTTTAGTGCTGAATGTTCCCCATGAACTTTTTCCATGCTTTGAATGAGGGGAATTTTTAATTAATCATCTGAATTTTCCTTGGATATTGTTTCTGCTGCTTTTGTCGGGGTGTGTGTTGTTGTTCTGTGATTCTTTGGCTATTTCCCCAAATTCCTACTATCCAAAGGCTGGTGGCATCCATCACTTATTCAGGGACGTTTTCTCCTTGAATGAAACGGGATTTTAGGATATCCGTCTCTCCTTCTGTGGATTCCTCCTTAGAATTCGTCACCTAGTCCGAGTCTCCCTTAATGATTAAGATGTTGTTTGTGAAACTCTTCCCCAGTGCCATATCTTCAGGGACATCAGTTAATTACGTTGCTTCTTTCAAGACATTTTAAGGGGTTATGTCAGGTCATTAACCTTCGATCAGGGGAGTAGTCATGTTAGACATCGCGGGCATGTCTGGATGTTAAAACATTGATACGCCTAGGTTTCTTCCCCTTATGATAGGGCTTCTCACGGGTGTGGAATCCCAAGGCATCCCATATCGAGTGTGGGGAATTATATTCCATAGGCATATACCTGAGGTTTTCATAAGCTTCCCATATTTAACATAGGGTATGTCTCGAGTTTAATTTCTATCAGATATGGTTACGCAAAAGGCGTGTCTTACAACATTTTCCTTAGGCATCTCGCATTTAACTAGAGGTAGGCTGCAATGTTAATGGCTTGAGGATATGGAATGAGAGTAATTAGAACATCCCATAGAGACATATCATATTGGTACATCTCAAGGAGGTAGCATCTAGAAGTTTTACTAGATGATGGACCAGAATGCCCAGTGAGGACAGATCCAAGGTGGTGTGTCTCATAGAGGGGAGATATCACACCATGAAGGTTGATCTGGACACCACTGAGGGTGGATTAGGGAAATTGAACCCCAGAAAGGGGAACACCAAGTCTTACCATTGGATAGTATTGAACCTCAAGGATGTTTCCTACATACCCTGTGTAGATGATAGGGACCAAAACCCACATAGTTTGAATGGGTGATGAATCGGGTTGTACATAAAGGACAACAACCTGGGGACATGTTGGGGTTTACGTATGGATAGAGGCCCATCTCCAGAGGGACAATCTTGGTTTGATGGTTATGGATTGTGTGGGGATCATGCATGGTTAGATTCCTGAATGGATGGAATGATCCCACAAGGATGTGGTGGCTCGGGTAAGAATCAGGATGTATGGAGGATGGTTGAGTAGAATGGATGAGAGGAATGGGATGGAACCGACATAAAGATTATAGTGATGTTTTTATTGAACCTAGGAGATGATTCCTACATATACCTATGGAAAGGAATCAAATTCCACATAGTTTGGTGGGGTATGGGACACCTGAGGAGGCAGCCCATGAGAATGGATGCATGGATGGGACCCAGAGGAATTAGAACCCCTGGGTTGGGGAATCACCTTCCCAAAACAAAAAGGATCAAAGGAGAGACCAGGATAGGACATGAGTGCTAGGATTGAAAGTTAGGGTGGATTCCTACGTATCCCTATGTCAGGGAATCAAATTACACATAGTTCAGGATGGGGCATGGAATCGGGGTGTACGCAAATGATAGCCACCCGATGAGATGTTTGGGGTTATGTGTGGTTAGCGGCCCAAAAGTTGGTCTGATGCCACTAAGGGATAGACCAAGGAAGTCGGTCCCAAAAAAGGGGACACTGAAGTTTACTAGTGTTTGGGGGTTAACCTCAAGGAGGATTCTTACATACCCTGCCTTGGAGATAGGGATCAAAACACAAGTATTTCTAAAGAATAAAATTTAGTGTCATGCAGGGCAAAAGGGACATACAGCTTAATGTCATGTGGGATGAGGGTGAACCAACGTGAAGTGGTCAGGACTGATGGATGATGGGCTTTAACCTCTGGGAGGATTCCTACATACCTTGATCAGAAAGGAAATAGATAAAATTCCACATAGTTCAGTGGGGAGGGACGTGGCTTACACACTAAGGAAGCCCAAAAAGTGCTTAATGGTCGATGCTCACTGTAAACTCATGTGAGTCATGCTCGGTGTCAGAAAGAAGAGGTGATAATGACATGAAAATCACATCGTAAAATGTGAATCTACAAGTAATGGAATGGGGCTTACATGTGGTTAGTGACCCAAGGGTAGGGAGATTGGTAATTACTCTAGGATGGAGGTACAATGGCGATAAATCCCAAAGAGAGAGGGATGGGGTATCAGGAGTCCTCAGTGCCAATATCTCCACTGGTATTTTCTCACAGAAGAATAGAGGAGGAGAAAGGGTTCTAACTCCTACAAGAAAGGATAGGGGCATACAACTGGGTGGTTTCCCTCCCCTGCAGACAGATTTCATTCTGTTCAAGGAGGATTTTATTCCATGTGTGGAAGATCTCACTCCTGTGGATACTATTGGGAGTGGAAAATGTCTCAGTCGAGGAACCCCACGTATATTGAATGGGGACAGGCTATAGTTTATTGTTATGTGATGGGTATGATGATGTGTGGCCATTTAATGTCCCACAGCTCGGAAGATGTGGATTCAATCCTCACCCATATGATTTACATAACTAGTGCACTTTAACCCTTGCTGAAGGGAAGGCTCCATCCATGTTGTGGTGAGACAAGGTTTGGAGTGATCCATTGAGGGGGTCATGTTAGAATGACTATGCGAAGAAGAAATAGTCGTTAGCACTCCTATGTGAAGAATCATAAGGAAAGGTAGCACAACATGATTCACCACCCAAATGACATTGAAATCACTCCGTACAAAACTGGAAGGTCATACAGGAGAAGGGTTTTTGAATCCAAGGGGTTCACATGAAGGGACCTTGTGAAGCTTTGGTGCTCCACAAAGCGGAGAGACTCTGTGAAGGGGTATGCTTCATGAGTAGAGTGGTCTAGCCTAGGCATAGAGTATACATGCGTGTGAAGAGTGCTTCACTAAGTGCATGTTCTTTGGTGAAGTAGGACTTCACGGAGCATGGGTTCCTTGAAAAGTGCATAATTGTAAAGTAATGTACTTCATGAAACACAGTGATCCTACCTTATCATGGGGTTCACATGTGCATGGAAGGTAATTCTTGAATTATCAGTGATTTTCAAAGACCTGAGTTCCCATAGGGATCTCCTTCCTTTGCGATGGCCAATGGGCTTCGCGAATGGCATCCCTGCTTGATGTGCGGTTTAATATGAGCAAAGTGAAAGGTATTTCTCAATGCTCAAATACTTTTAAGAGTTCATTTTCTCAATGCTTTGTGGAGCAGAGGGTGTTTCACGATTTGATATTTGATAAGGTGAATGTTCAGGGTATATTTCCTTTGGGTTTTGGGGAATCCTGGTATTTATAGGAAAGAGGCGGTGTGAAGCTCCAAGGTCAGGTCGCGAAGGAATTAGACCTCAAAATCAGAGGCAGATCCATCAAGTTCCTTGGACTCGCGGAGATCTTCGCCATCCACTGTATGATGCTCACAAAGTGATCTCTTTAGTGCATCATAATCCTGGAGTTATCCATCATCTACTCCACAACGGCTACAGAGGAGGCTTTTCACACTACTTTTCACCGATCGTAGAGCCAAATGGGCTTGGTGATCTCACCGCGATTCATTGTTTCATTTTCACCCTTACACCACTGTGCTTAACTAGTTTTGTATTGAAATTTATAAAAATAATAACAATTTTCACTTCATGTTTGATTACATTATTTTTTTATCACTTTTAAAAGGGGAAATGTTACTTTTTTATAATTTTATTGTAAGAACATATTTTCTGCTAGTAAAGACTTTGGAATATTCTTGATGATATTCCAGAGAAGTGCCTTCAGACAGCGTGTGATTCTGAGTCTCGGAGTGGCCGGAATTAAATTTTCAGTGCGTTCACATTGGAAACACTAAACAAATTAGATAACTCCTAAACGGAGTTCCGGATCAGAGATCTGATTGTACGGATAGGTCCGGAATGGGGTGTTTACCCTAGGAACGACATAAAACTTGTCGTCGGGGGATGTTTGGACCCCTCGCCCGCTTCTGGAACGTTAAACGGATTAAATTAATTAATTAATTCGTTTAATGGTGACACGCAAGTATCTCTTAAACGGTGGCTCGGATTGGAAAACTGAGGGAACCGTTGAGTTTAGAGCGTGTCGTTTACCTTAGGAGGGGTATAAGTTTTGCAGTCGTGGGTCGTTTGTGAAAAATGGCCCCAGGGGTGTTTTCGTAATTTGGCGGCCTCGGGCGCTAAGTTTAATAACTTTTTAATGGGGTCTCGATTTAAAATTCTGAGACCTCCTTTGTGCTTAAGAGGTGGTGTTTACCCTAGGAGAGGCTTAACCTCGACCCTGCTGAGGGTTCGGGTTCGGGTCGACGGGCGGGTGGTTAAGCGTTTTCTATTTAAACGCTTAACTCATCCCCTTCCTCCCCTCTTCTCCCCTGGCGCCAGCAACTCCCCACAGCGAAGGAGGAATCTCCCCTCCATCACCTCCTCCTCTCCGGAAAGGCGCGGCTCTGGCGGATCGCCCGTGAAGCTTCAGGGAACGCCCACGAGGTAGGATGTTGCGTTTGCATTTTCTATTCCCGTACCTATTTTGAGCTCGTTTTGTACTGTCTATTCCTTGTAAAAACATTTATCAAATCCCATGAATGCGTAGTATACATGTTTATCTCTCCAACGCATTTTTCGGAATCAAAATCCAAGCTCGGAGGAGGCCGGGGTCGATCGTCGAAGGTTGCGGGTTTTTTCGGTGGTCCAGCAAGCCCTGGCGCGGCGGGCGGCCTCAGGCGGTGTCCGCGGGCGTCAGCGCAGGTGTCCAGTGGAGGCGTCGGGCATGGTAGCGGAGAGATCGAGCATCGGCGGGGGTGTCTGGCGGAGCGCCCGGCGAGGCGGTGGTCGCCAGGGAACGGCGACAGCGGTGTCGCGGCGCACGACCCCTGTGCGGTGACAAAGACCTGCGTCGCGCGGGTCTTCACGCGGCAGCCTCGACCGGCCCTCGTGGCCGGTCTGCGTGCGGACCGCGTGTCCGCTGCCGGCCCGCGCGGCTAAGCCGGGGGCCGGCCCAGGCCAGGCGGACCGGCCGGTCCAGGCCAGTCCAGCCCCAGGGGTCTTGTCCCCTTGGTGTCCGGACACCCGTATTTTCCGCTACGGGTGTCCGTTTTGAGTGTCATCTGCGGCGGTGGAACCGTATCGACGAGACGGACATTTTGAGATGGTTTTGGGAAATGTTAATTACAGAAATGTTAGGCCTCGGAGGCGCGACACGTCTTTAAGTAAATTTGACGTTTTCTGGGAGTTCTTGTTTTGGACGGCGCGGACACGTCAGACGTCTGTTTTGAGCGCCATTAGTGGCGTTGGGACCCTGGCATCGAGGAAGAGCTTTCAAGGGTGGTTTCAGGCATTGAGGCCGAAGTTGAGGTGCGGGCCCCATGGCCTGTCTTTTGAGCTGCATGCAGCTAGTAATGACTTTTAATCGGACGTCCGTTCGGGGCGTGCGAGCAGTCGATGTTGGGTGTTTTTCTGAGGGCATCGCGTTGGCGCAGTCTTCCCACTGTAATTCCGCATGATGGTGCGGGCCCCGCGAGGGCCGTTTCAGGAGTTGACGGTGATTTCTAGCCTTATCACTGTGCAACCATTTTGGACAAGTGAATAGTCCATTTCGTGTACTTTTTCGAGAGGATCGGAACGGTGCGATCCGTTCGTTGAGTTTCGAGACCGGGATGCGGGTCCCACGTGGCACCGCTCGTGTGCGGTGCACCGAGATGCACCTTTTTCTCCGGATATCCATTGCACTCAAGTGAGTAGGGAGTTTGACGTGTTTTCCTGAGGGGATCGCAATGGTGCGATGCGCCTGACTATTTTCGGGGCCAAGGCTTAGGATCACGGGACGTCGTTCGGGCGTGAGGCGGTGTTGGAGACTTTTTCGTCGGATATCCGTTTGGGGCGAGTAAGTAGTCGATCTCACGTGTTTTTCTGCGAGGATTACAACGATGTGATCCGTTTGGTTGTACGGAGCCTCGTGCGTGGTTTTATTGAATGTGGAGCATGGAAGGTGCTTTAGTGGTGGTTCACCCTACTTTGTCGGTAGCGGACCCTTGGCGTGTGATTGCGCACTCTTGGGAGAGTGATGTAAATGATTCACAAGACGTGGTTGGTCGTGCTAGGGCCTTTTAGGTGGAGTTGTTATGTCACGCCTTCGTGTTGACGCTGGGTTCCGTGTGCACGATAGCCTTTGGTCTGGAATGAGGTATACTCCAGGAGTATATGGGAGCGCTTGGAGGTACGTGTGGTTGTTTGTACCTGAGGATGTTTGTGCGCTCAGTTGGGGTTGACTTGGGGCCACACGTCATGTTGGTCCCATGTTAGTGTCGTGATCTACTTTACGTACTTTGACCTCTTGCGACGTAGGGGGTCCCTCTGTGCTCGTTTGTTTGACCAGCAGGGTGGAGTTTTCCCCTGGCTTTGTGCCCGTCTGTTTGACTAGTAGGGCGGACTTTCCCCTGGCCTGGTGCTCTTTTGTCTGACCAGCAGGGTTGAGTGGTCTCCCCCTGGTCTTGTTCTCAATGGTTTGTTCAGAAGAGATGGTTTGGTTCCTATGCTTCTTCGGCTGTGAGGGGTTTCAGTACTGTGCCCTTTCACCGGACTGCGACACCGTCTGTGACTACGGGTGTTCGTGCAGCGTGGGCATTTTCCCCACTTTTTGGGATGAGTTGTCTCGGTCCGCGTCGACAGTGACTCAGCGTATTGGAGCGGGATCTCCTTGTGAGGCCTGGGGAGTTTCCCCCGTTGCTCTGTGTTCCCTGGTAGAGCTTGTGGTTTCAGTGTGACCAACACTTTATGCGGGCACCGATCCTCTACCCAGGAGGTTGTTCCGGCAGGGATGAGGTTGTTTCCAGCAGGGCTGAGGTTGTTCCAGCAAGGCTGAGGTTGTTTCCAGCAGGGTTGAGGTTGTTCCAGCAGGGCTGAGGTTGTTTCCAGCAGGGCTGAGGTTGTTCCAGCAGGGCTGAGGTTGTTTCGATCAGGGCTCGCCAGTGGGCTACCATCCAGCAGGGATGGCCAGTACAGCGGTGTTCACTGAGAAGTACCATCCAGTAGGGATGGCCAGACCAGTTCCGGGCTTACCTCCAGCGGGGCTGGGTAGTGGTCCCCGATGCCGGGCTTACCTCCAGCTGGGCTGCACAGTGGTCCTTGATGCCGGGCTTACCTCCAGCTGGGCTGGGCAGTGGTCCCCGATGCCGGGCTTACCTCCAGTTGGGCTGGGCAGTGGTCCTCGATGCCGGGCTTACCTCCAGCTGGGCTGGGCAGTGGTCCCCGATGCCGGGTTACCTCCTGTTGGGCTGGGCAGTGGTCCCGTCGCCGACTTTAGCTAGGTCGCCCTCCAGTGGATTACCCTATTACGGGACTGGGCAGTGTGGCACCCGTCGACTTTCTGGGTCTCCCTGTAGTGGGAACCCATTGACTTCCAGTGGATTACCCTATTACGGGACTGGGCAGTGTGGCACCCATCGACTTTCCGGGTCTCCCTGTAGTGGGAACCCTTTGACTTCCAGGGATCCTCCAGTGGGGCTGGGCAGGGGGTCGCCAGTCGACTTTGAGCAGACCTCTCGACTTCGGGGCAGTGAAGTGGTGTGGTTTGACGTTCCCCTAGAACTCTCAAGTACGAGGAGCGCTTTCCCCCACCGAGACGCATCCTTGCGACATGACCTAAAACCGTGCAGGCGAGTCAGTGCCGCCCAAAGCGGATAGTGTCGAGTTGTGGTGATTGAGCCCTTGGCTTGCAGTTCGGGGCAGACGTGCGGGATGCTGGGCATCGATGGAGTTTACTTCTGGGATGGTTGGCTACTCTTTCTTGGGCTGAGATATGGGATGGAGATCCCCTTCGATCTTGTTTGGGCTTCTTGTTCGAGCATATGGATGTATATAACTTGTTCCAGAACCCACTTCTTGGGTTTGGTTACTCGCCTTCCAGGAGAGGTGAAGACGCGCGGGGTATGTCATGTGTTTTCCATGTCTAGCTTCTCGTGTTTAGACGAGTCTACTCTCCTGCTATAGGTAGCGAAGACTCGACGTAAAGTTCCTCTTCTCACTGTTTCCATCTCCTTATGTCTGGACGAGTCTACCTTCTTTCATCTTATTGGGTTGATCTGGACTCTTTACTGCACTCTCTATTGTACTTCTGTTCTACTCCTTGTTCGATCTACTTCTCACCCTTCGGTACCTCCTTTGTTGCTCCCTTGAGCCTTTGGTGTATCCTACTGAGTATTTTTTTACTCACCCCTGCTTGGGATTTGCCCGCACTTGGTGTTCCCTTGCAGACGACGGACATGTGGAGCATGAATTCAATGGAGCGTAGGAGCTTGGGAGCTTAGACCGCGTGCGGTGGTTGTGGTCGGGTTTCAGGTGGTAGACCCATCAGCTGTTTCTTTATGTTTACCTATTGCCGGGTTGTGGAACCTTTTCTAGTTGGGCGCGTGTTTTGCCACTTTTTCCTTTTCAGCACTTTACATGTATTGTTTAGAGGTCGATGCACATTTGTGGTATATATATTGCAGTTTCCCTTTTCTTTACTTGTCTTTTCTTTTACTCTACACTGTTTCATTGAGTGTGCTGCGTGTGTGTGTGTATAGGTACTTAGGCAAAGGCCTCCCTGAGGTGTTGTGCCTTCGGAGCTGGTCGCCATCCTCTGGCCTATAGAGGCGGGCTTAGGGTAGTTGCGGCTCGAGCCCGGGTAGGTTCGGGTCGTGACAAAGTGGTATCAAAGGTGGTTCGTTCCTTGGGACGCTGTTCGGATGTCCCTAAAAGATTAATTGGTTGGGATTTAGGGCAATAGTGTTAACGTGTCTCGAGAGCGGCTCTCAGGCCAGGGAGTCCAGTGATGGTGTGGCGGCCGACGTATCCATTCACCAGGACCTTGATAACCCGCTTGTTGACTCGGCATGCTGAGACACTTGTTTCAGGGAAAATTTGTTTGTGCATCACATAGGATTGAGTCATTGGTTGTCCTTCTTGAGTCAGCTCCCCATCGTTGCTATTGGTATATACATATATGCTCATCTGACCGCAGCACTCCTTGATAATTTTCAGGATGTCTCTACGAGGACAGCCAGCCAGGATATCAGCTTTGGTTCGTGACAACGACCCTGTGAGCTACGAGGCCACAGTCCAGGACCCATCATGTGAGCCCCTTTCTCTGGGTGGGCCGGTAGCAACACCCCCACTTGTTGAGCAGCAGGCAGTTTCAGTAGAGCAGGCTGAGCTTGAGCGGAGGTTGAGCGCGCTCCGTGAGTTCCAACGGTAGAGACCGCTGAGGTTCAATGGTGAGCCAGACCCTCAGGTAGTAGAGGTTTGGCTAGTGGCAGTGGTTTTCCTTTTTAGTCTTGTGCAGATGCCAACAGATCAGATAGTGGCTTTGGAAGCCAGCCTTTTTCGTGGAGCAGCTTGGTGTTGGTGGAGTCTGGTGACTCAGTTTCTTGATGAGTTGTCGCTTTCATGGGGCTACTTTCAGTTGTTGTTCCTTGAGGAGCTTTTCCCCTCCTATTTGCGCTCCGTTTGGATTCAGGAGCTCCTTCAGTTTCATCAGGGAAGGATGATGGTGGCTGAGTACGCTGCTAGTTTTGCAGACCGTGCACGCTTTTACCTGGACTTGGTCCATGATGACAACATCTGAGCGCGGAAGTTTGAGAAAGGTCTCCGCTGAGAGATGCATGCTGTCATAGTACCCTTGGGAATTTCCACATATGTCGGGGGGCTAGAGCAGGTGCTGTTGACAGTGGGATTCCTGGCACATTTTGGAGTTGATAGTGGCAGCAGGCACGTTGTAGTTGAGACGTCTGTCGCGGCTAGTGGGTGTCGGCAAGCAGGACCTCGACACATGTGGCTTTCTGACAACCAGACTCAGGTTCGTGGTCGTACACCACAGTGGTGCCAGAGGGCACCAGTGCAGCCCAGAGAGATTTGGTGCTATGCTTGTGATGGGCGAGGTCACTTGGCACGAGACTGCCCGACCCGAGTTGTTGAGAGTTTCGGGCAGGCAATAGGCACACCACCACGGCAGAGGCAGTGCCGTGATCGGAGTAGTGGCCAGAGAGGTGGTGCTTTCAGAGAAGCGGGGGGAGCTGGAGGTGGGGGAGATGTTACGAGGTCTTCCCATCACCACTAGGCGGTCCACATCAGGCTCCGGGAGCTGACAGTTGGGACCGAGGACAGCTGCGAGCTTTGGATGTCTATTATCCTGCAGAGCATGAGGTGATAAGAGGTACGCTCTACAGCTCTTCTACCTTTCTACAGTAGAATTGTTAGAATCTGTGTGTGAACTGCTTTCCTCCCTGCTCCTTGTTTTAGGTGTTACCAGGGTGACGCAGGGTGTCGGGTGTAACCCTGTGTTGGTAAGGAAAAAGGCGTGAGACCTTTTCCTTTAGTCAATGGTGTTGACTCCTTCGCCTTTTGAGCGTGTAAGAGAGAATCGACAGTGAAACCTTGCATGACCAGATATCCTTGGGTGTTTCACCATATGGATATTATGAAGGAGGGAATCACCGGGCCCTGTTCCAGGTGCGGGCGGTGATTCCAGTGGCGGCGTGCGACGTAAGGGTTTGACCGGGGAGGTGAGCTACCCCCGAGGGCCTTCGGGCCGTTTGAGACCATGCAAAGGGATGGAGAGGTACCCTACTGTCTTTCCCTAACCCCAAAGTCTGGAGTGGTTGCACGACATCGGAAAGGGCCGACCTAGCGTGAACAGATCAATCCTTTGGCTTGTGTGCGGTGACGCAGAGCTATGCGTGGGTTCTTCTGGGTATGGGAAAGCCAGGTGTGGGCTTAGTACCCTGTGTTTCTCCCTAGTTTTTCTTTTTTGGGGACGAAAATCTTGAATGAGGGAAGGATTTAAGAACCTATTTTTTGCTACGAAAAACTTTGGAATATTCTTGATGATATTCCAGAGCAGCGCCTTCAGACGGCGTGTGATTCCGAGCCTCGGAGTGGTCGGAATTAAATTTTCAGTGCGTTCACACTGGAAACGCTAAATAAATGAGATAACTCCTAAACGGAGTTCCGGATCAGAGATCCGAGTGTAGGGATGGGTCCGGAATGGGGTGTTTACCCTAGGAACGACATAAAACTTGTCAGCACGGGATGTTTGGACCCCTCGCCCGCTTCTGGAACGTTAAACAGATTAAATAAATTAATTAATTCGTTTAATGGAGACACGCAAGTATCTCTTAAACGGTGTCACGTATTGGAAAACCAAGGGAACCGTCGAGTTCAGAGCATGTCATTTACCCTAGGAGGGGTATAAGTTTTTCGGGCGCGGTCCGTTTGTGAAAAATGGCCCAAGGGGCGTTTTTATAATTTGGCGGCCTTGGGCGCTAAGTTTAATAACTTTTTAACGGGGTCTCGGATTAAAATTCTGAGACTGCCTTTGTTCTTGGGAGGTGGTGTTTACCCTAGGGGACGCTTAACCTCGACCCTGCTGAGGGTTCGGGTTCGGGCCGACGGGCGGGTGGTTAAGCGTTTTCTATTTAAACGCTTAACTCATCCCCTTACTCCCCTCTTCTCCCCTGGCGCCAGCAGCTCCCCATAGAGAAGGAGTGATCTCCCCTCCATCACCTCCTCCTCTCCGGCAAGGCGCGGCTCTGGCAGATCGCCCGTGAAGCTTCGGGCAACGCCCATGAGGTAGGATGTTGCGTTCGCATTTTCTATTCCTGTACCTAATTTGAGCTCGTTTTTTACTGTTGATTCCTTTTCAAAACTTTGATCAAATCCCATGAATGCGTAGTATACATTTTTATCTCTCCAAATCATTCTTCAAAATCAAAATCTGAGCTCGGAGGAGGCCGGGGTTGATCGTCGAAGGTTGCGGGTTGTTCCGGTGGTCCGGCGAGCCCTGGCGCGGCGGGCGGCCTCAGGCGGTGTCACGGTGTGCGGCGGGCGGCCTCAGGCGGTGTCCGCGGGTGTCGTCGCGGGTGTCCGGTGGAGGCGCTGGGCACGGCAGCGGGGAGCTCGAGCGTTGGCGGGGGCGTCTGCCGGAGCGCCCGGTGAGGCGACGGTCGCCAGGGAGCGGCGACCGCGGGGTCGCGGCACGCGACCCCTGTGCGGCGACAAAGACCCGCGTCGCACGGGTCTTCACTCGGCGGTTGCGACCGGCCCTTGGGGTCGGTCTGTGCGCGGACCGCGTGTCCGTGGCTGGCCCGCGCGGCTAAGCCGCGGGCCGGCCCAGGTCGGTCCAGCCCTAGGGGTCCTGCCCCCTCGGTGTTCGGACACACGTATTTTCCGCTACGGGTGTCCGTTTTGAGTGTCGTCTGCGGTGGTGGAACCGTATCTACGATACAGACATTTTGAGATGGTTTCGGGAATTTTTAGTTCCCGAAACGTTAGGCCTCGGAGGCGCGATGCTTCTTTATGTAAATTTGACTTTTTCCAGGAGTTCTTGTTTTGGACGGCGCGGACGCGTCCGACGTCCGTTTTGAGCGCCGTTAGTGGCGTTGGGACCCTGGCATCGAGTTGGAGCTTTCCAGGGTGGTTTCAGGCGTTGAGGCCGAAGTTGAGGCATGGGCCCCACGGCCCGTCTTTTGAGCTGCATGCAGCTAGTTGCGACTTTTTCCTCGGACGTCCGTTCGGGTCGTGCGAGCAGCCAATGTTGGGTGTTTTTCCAAGGGAATCGTGTTGGCACAGTCTGCCCGCTGTAATTCCGCACGATGGTGCGGGCCCCACGAGGGCTGTTTCGGGAGTTGACGGTGATTTCCATATTTATCACCGGGCGACCGTTTTGGACAAGTGAATAGTCCATTTCGTGTACTTTTTCGAGAGGATCGCAACGGTGTGATCCGCTCATTGAGTTTCGGGACCGGGATGTGGGTACCACGTGGCACCACTCGTGTGCGGTGCGCCGGGATGCACCTTTTTTTCCGGATATCCGTTTCACTCAAGTGAGTAGGGATTTTGACGTGTTTTCCCAAGGGGATCGCAATGGTGCGATCCGCCCGACTGTTTTCGGGGCCGAGGCTCGGGATCACGGGACGACATTCGGGCGTGAGGCGGTGTTGGCGACTTTTCCGTCGGATATCCGTTTGAGGCGAGTAAGTAGTCGATCTCGCGTGTTTTTCCACGAGGATTACAATGGTGCAATCCGTTTGGTTGTGCGGAGCCTCTTGCGCGATCTCATTGAATGTGGAGCATGGAAGGTGCTCCAGTGGTGGTTCGCCCTTCTTTGTCTATAGTGGACCCTTGGCGTGTGATCACGAACTCTTGGGAGAGTGATGTAAATGATTCACGAGATGTGGTTGGTCATGCCTGGGCCTTTGAGGTGGAGTTGTTATGTCATGACTTCGCATTGACACTGGGTGTCGTGTGCACGATAGCCTTTGGGCTGGAATGAGGTATACTCCAGGAGTATACGGGAGCGCTTGGAAGTATGTGTGGTTGTTTGTACCTAAGGATGTTTGTGTGCTCAGTTGGGGTTGACTTGGGGCCACATGTTGTGTGGGACCCATGTGCGTGCCATGATATGCTTTACGTACTTTGACCTCTTGTGACGTAGAGGGTCCCTCTTCGCTCGTTTGTATGACCAGAAGGGTGGAGTTTTCCCCTGGCTTTGTGCTTGTCTGTTTGGCCAGTAGGGCGGAGTTTCCCCTGGCCTGGTGCTCTTTTGTCTGACCAGCAGGGTTGAGTGGTCTCCCCCTAGTCTTGTTCTCGATGGTTTGTCTGGCAGAGATGGTTTGGATCCTCTGCTTCCTCGGCTGTGGGGGGTTTCAGTACTATGCCCTTTCACCGGACTGCAACACCGTTTGCGACTACGGGTGTTCGTGCAGCGTGGGAGTTTTCCCCACTTTTTGGGATGATATGTCTCGGTCCGCTTCGACAGTGACTCAACGTATTGGAGTGGGATCGCCTTGTGAGGCCTGGGGAGTTTCCCCTGTTGCTCCGTGTTCCCTAGTAGAGCTTGTGGTTTCGGTGTGACCAACACTTTACGTGGGCACCGATCCTCTACCCAGGAGGTTGTTCCAGTAGGGCTGAGGTTGTTTCCAGCAGGGATGAGGTTGTTCCAGCAGTGCTGAGGTTGTTTCCAGCAGGGCTGAGGTTGTTCCAGCAGGGCTGAGGTTGTTTCCAGCTGGGCTGAGGTTGTTCAAGAAGGGCTGAGGTTGTTTCGAGCAGGGCTCGCCAGTGGGTTACCATCCAGCAGGGATGGCCAGTACAGCAGTGTTCACCGAGCAGTACCATCCAGCAGGGATGGCCAGAGCAGTTCCGGGCTTACCTCCAGCGGGGCTGGGCAGTGGTCCCCGATGTCGGGCTTACCTCTAGCTGGGCTGGGCAGTGGTCCCCGATGCCGGTCTTACCTCCAGCTCGGCTGGGCAGTGGTCCTCGATGCCGGGCTTACCTCCAGCTGGGTTGGGCAGTGGTCCCCGATGCCGGGCTTACCTCTAGCTGGGCTGGGAAGTGGTCCCCGATGTCGGGTTACCTCCAGATGGTCTGGGCAGTGGTCCCATCGCCGACTTTAGCAGGGTCACCCTCCAGTGGATTACCCTGTTACAGGACTGGGCAGTGTGGCACCCGTCGAATTTCCGGGTCTCCCTGTAGTGGGAACCCGTTGACTTCCAGTTGATTACCCTGTTACGGGACTGGGCAGTGTGGCACCCGTCGACTTTCCGGGTCTCCCTGTAGTGGGAACCCGTTGACTTCCAGGGATCCTCCAGCGGGGCTGGGCAGGGGGTCGCCTGTCGACTTTGAGCAGACCTCTCGACTGCAGGGAAGTGACGTGGTGTGGTTTGACGTTCCCCTATAACTCTCAAGTACGAGGAGCGCTTTCCCCCACCGAGACGCGTCCTTGCGACGCAACCTAAAACCGTGCGGGCGAGTCAGTGCCGCCCAAAGCGGATAGTGTCAAGGTGTGGTGATTGATCCCTTGGCTTGTGGTTCGGGGCAGACGTGCGGGATGCTGGGCATCGATGGAGTTTACTTCTGGGACTGTTGGCTACTCTTTCTTGGGATGTGATATGGGATGGAGAAACCCTTACGATCTTGTTTGGGCTTCTTTTTTGAGCATATGGATGTATATACCATGTTCCAGAACCCACTTCTTGGGTTTGGTTACTCTCCTTCTAGGAGAGGCGAAGACGTGCGGGGTATGTCACGTTCTTTCCGTGTCTAGCTTCTCATGTTTGGACGAGTCTACTCTCCTGCTATAGGTAGCAAAGACTCGACGGAAAGTTCGTCTTCTCACCATTTCAATCTCCATGTTTCTGGACAAGTCTTCCTTCTTTCCTCTTGTTGGGTTGAGCTGGACTCTTTACTGCACTCTCTATTGTACTTCTGTTCTACTGCCTTTTCGATCTACTGCTCACCCTTCGGTACCTCCTTTATTGCTCCCTCGAGCCTTCGGGATATCCTATAGAGTATTTTTGTACTCACCCCTGCTTGGGATTTTCCCGCACTTGGTGTGACCTTGCAGATGACAGACATGTAGAGCATGAATTCAATGGAGCATAGGAGCTTGGGAGCTTGGACCACGTGCGGTGGTCGTGGCCGAGTTTCAGGTGGGAGACCCGTCAGTTGTTTCTTTCTGTTTACCTATTTCCAGGTTGTGTCACCTTTTCTGGTTGGGCGCGTGTTTTTCCACTTTTTCCTTTTCAGCACTTTACTTGTACTGTTTAGAGGTCGATGCACATTTGTGGTATATATATTGTAGTTGCCCTTTTCTTTACTTGTCTTTTCTTTTACTTTGCACTGTTTCATTGAGTGTGTTGTGTGTGTGTGTGTACAGGTACTTAGGCAAAGGCCTCCCCGAGGTGTTGTGCCTTCGGCGCTGGTCGCCAACCCCTGGCCTATGGAGGAGGGCTTGGGGGAGTTATGGCTCGATCCCGAGTAGGTTCGGGTCGTGACATGTATTGTAGGGGGAGGTGATTTGAAGGGCCCATGATGATGTCCAAGAAAAATGGTCCATGTTGCAGAGGATCCAAGCATGCCAGTTTACTAAAATGAACACTTCTACTTAAATTCACATCCAAATGGGATGAAATTTTGTTATATGGTCCAAAATACATTAGGATACATTCCATTTTAGGGAACCCAATCCTCATTCGTCCATCTGGAAGCACAACCAACCTTATCTATCTAGTACACTAAATCTGCACAAAGTCAAAAGTGGTGTGCATTGATTTGTCCGTATCTCAAGCTGTAGGTGTCAAAATGCTGCTAAACATTCAGTTGAGATATTCAGCAATTGGGGATACAACTTTTAAATTTTCTCCAAAGTAAGATAAGACATTATAGAGGTCTAAAATCATGTGAAAATTGGTTTTTTAAGAAATTTGTGTGCTCAAGACCACCTTCCAATTTCACTATAAAATGGCACCTTGGGCTCCCCATTTGTAAGTTCGGCTAGGAAGAAAATAATTAATATTTAGGAAACCCAAAGTATTCCTCTCCTCATACAAGAAGTTATGGGGGGGCCCTATCTTCAAAGGGGGATCAAAGATGAAGTAAAAGTTACACCTGAGCCTCCTCCTCCGCTTGATGGTGAGCTAAACGGTGGAAGATTGTTTCGATGGTGCTACACAGACATGGGATAGAGTTATATAACATTTTCTCCTACTAGTTTTCTTTAATTTGTGTGTTATATATTTCACTTATGTTTAACCTTGATTTTCTTATCCTCTGAATACATTTATTTTGTTATAATTAAGTGAAACACTTTTTATCTCAACACCGAGTGGGTTGAGATTTCAAATGGGGATCTTGGGTTTTTTCGATTGGGAAACACAAGAATAATATTTCTCTCACTCATACATAAGATATTAGTATTCTTTAGTATCCTTAAATCTATGCTTCTGGCCCAATCCTTGACAACACAATTTTTGTGTCAAGGGTTGGTACTTTGTGCAACGATTTAAGAGGCAAGAGGGGAATCAAGATCTTGACAACCCTCAACCAAATAATTAAACAAAAACATGTTAATATTTAAAAAAATAAACTACCCAAGATGTGTAGTGAACTTGAAATTATATCTTTATATCATAATTCTAAAACACCACCTTTATTTGTCAACTATTAAACTCTTTAAAACAAGTCATTTTCCTAAAATAGTTTTCAAAACCATCCCCCTTTTTGTTCCTTTCTATTAAAAATTCACACTAAAAACTACCAATGCTCCTTGATAGATGACCTATGGTCTGCCCTATATTTTATATAAACTGTAAAATCATAATCAATTTCATGTGTCAATACAACATAGTCAAATTTTGGCACCATTTTCGGCAAGCGCTTTGGTTTTTATTGCATGTTTTTTATAAAAAATTTATAAATTTTGTGAATACTTATTTGTTTTATCTTATACATTTAGATATATTTTTGTGTTTTAATTTCTTTATTTTGTAGGTTTTGTGAATGATGCATTCTACTCTAGGAAACATTCCACCTTTCAATATTGAACTGGAGAGGATCCTACATCAGTGACACTAAGATGCACAAGACAACCCTTTAAAGGAGGTCACACCACCACTTGAGATATTTCTAAACCTCTCTTCTTCTAGAACAAAATTAGAATGTGAAATTAATGTGTATAACATTGATAAAAACAATCGAACACTAAAAGAACTAACTTCACCTGATTTTGATATCCAACCCACTTACATTAAAATATAAGGCAAGGCACCTAATTTTGAATTAAAATCCGATCTAATTCACTTATTGCCATGATTTCCTGGACTTACTGGGGAAGATCCACGTAAAATCTTAAAAGAATTTCATATTGTTTTTTCAACATTAAAACCTGCTAATGTGGATGAGAACAAGTAAATCTTAGATCATTACCATTTTCATTATAAGAAAGTAAAAAAAATATTGGGTGTATTACGTTAATTCACTAATTAGAGGCTTCATGGACATGAAATGTATTTTTCTTGAAAAATATTTCCATGCCTCTTGAATAGAAACTATAAGGAATGAAATATATAGTATAATACAATCACAAGGGGAATCCTTACATGAATATTAGGAGTTATTTAAAAGGTAATGTCCAGGCTATTCACACCACTGAATAAGTGATCATATTTTAATTCAGTTTTTTTATGAAGGATTAATTCCCATTGGTTGAAATATGATTGATGCTACTTCAGGTGGTGCACTATTGTATAAGACCCCAATTACTATAATAACCTTGACTGAGAACATGGAGAAAAAAACTCAACAATTCCGTTCAAATTTTATTGTACACATTTGAGGTGTCCATGAGAAGAAAAGTACTAAATTTGAGAAGAAGGTGGACATGATGTTCAAATAAGTAAGTAACCTTCTTTGAAAAATTTCTCTTTTCCAAGGGAAATCCAAATCTCCTCCTTCCATTAATTGAGGAATATGTTATTCTGACACCCATTATTCTGACTAATGCCCCCAACTAATAGAAACTTATTAGAGTTGTGAGGCTATCTTGCCAGGCCTCCCCTATAACCAACCCTTTAGGAAAGAACCATACAATCCATCCAACCCGAGATGGAAAGAAAACCAAGCTTATAGGAAATGGGGTATTCAAACCAACCTCAAAAACAATGGAACCAACTGAGGAAAAGTAGTCACCCACCACCCAGAAATACCCAATAACCACAAAGGCCTTTGTAACAACCCCCTCTAAAATCCTAGCCTAGACATGAATATATGATTAAAAAAATGGCTTCCAACGATCTCTATTTCCAAAAAAACCACAAAAGAATCCATAGAAGACCAAAAAACTCAATTAGGCCAACTATCTAACTCTGTGGGGGAAATCCAAAGTTATGGGTCGGGTAAACTACCCTATCAACCAGTATTTAACCCAAGGGATAAGGGAAATGTTAGTGTCATCATCATTAGGAGTGGAAAAAATTGAAAATGCTAATTGAATCCTCTATTAGAGTCATCCCCTCCTAAGGAAAACACCATCCCAACTATTGAAATTAGTCCAAATGTTGAAAAACCTTGTCCTGAGATAATCCCTTATAAAGGTAGGAGTTTTTCTGTTTATGAGTCACAGAGCCCAACCATTCCTCTTACATTCCCTCAAATGGAAAACCATCCAAGAAAACAAAAGGAAACTAAAGTTGATAAGTAAATACTGGAAACTTTCAAAAAAGTGTTGGATAACATCCCCTTGATTGACATCGTGAATAAAATTCCAAGATATTCCAAGTTTCTAAAGGATATGTGAACACACCGAAGGAGACTTCGAGGTGATGAAGAGGTGATCCTAGGGAGGAATGTCTCAGCATTGACAGAACCATCACTTCCCAATAAATTCAATTATCTAGGAACATTCTCAATTTCATACAACATAGGGGAGTATTACTTTTCCAATGCTATTCTTGATTTGGGTGCCTCTATAAATTTGATTCCTCGCTCCATTCACACTTCATTGTAGGTTAGAGAAATAAAGCCCACTGGAATTTTTATTCGATTAGAAAATCAGTGAACAGAACACCCTTCTGGTGTGTTAGAGGATGTTCTTGTGAGGCTAAAAAATATAAGTTTTCCTACTGATTTTTATGTGCTTAAAATGGAATATGATAGGATAAATGGACATGCCCTAATTATACTTGGGATACCCTTCTTGAAAACCACTGAAACCATAATAAATGTCCATAATAGTACATTATTCGTTGAATTTGGTAGTGAAATTGTCCCCTTCAACATCCTTGATTCCATGAAGCACCCCTCAGAAGAATAGTCTTCTCTCTGTTAACTATATATATGTACTCCCATCCCCTAAAAACACTTATTTAGATTCCACTAATCCCCTTTCAGAGTTTTTTTCCGTAATTGAAAATCTAGGTAATGAATCATGCATTGATTGTTGTAGTGGTCTAGAAAAATTTCATACATGTTTGCTGATTAATGATTTCTTGAACACTGAAGGTCACATAACAATCGATGATACTTCTAATCTTGTGAAATATCATTATTCATCTGAGGATTATTCCATTGAGCAGTTAGATGGGATTAGTGACCTCTCACTTTCACACACACTCCCATAAATCCAAAATCCCACTGAATTGTAACTAAAACAACTACCTCAAGATTTAAAATATTCATATCTTGATAATGGAGACAAGACTCATGTCATCATTGAAACTTCACTCCCTCTTGAGCATGAATTCCGACTGCTTGAACTTTTGAGGGAGTATAAACAACCATTGGGATGGACTCTGGCTGCCATATTTGGTATTATCCCATCAATTTTCCCACATCATATATTGTTAAATGATGAGGCTAAACTAATGAGTATTTCACAACGTCAACTGAACCCAAACCTCATATATGTTGTTAAAAAGGAGTTAACAAAATTATTGGCTGCTATAATCATTTACCCCATCTCTGATAGCCAATGGGTCATCCCAATACAAGTGGTTCCTAAAAAAATTGTTCTTATTGTAATAAAAAATGAAAAAAATGAATTGGTTCCAACTTGTGTGAAGAATAGTTGGTGTGTCTGTATAGACTATCATCAACTAAACCAATACACTAGGAAGGAACATTTCTCATTGTCATTCATTGACCAAATGATTGAGAGAATAGTAGGGAATTCCCATTACTATTTTCTTAATGGGTATTCTGGATATTTTCAAATCCATATTTCCCCTGAGGATCAGAAAAAGAAATCATTCACTTTCCCCTTTGGCACATTTTCATATAGGAGGATGCCATTTGGTCCATGAAATGCTTCGGGTACCTTCCAGCGATGCATATTTAGTATTTTTCAGATTACCTGGATAATTGCATGTAAGTATTCATGGATGATTTCACTTTTTATGGATCCACTTTTGATGAATGTTTGAGTAGTCTCGGTTCTATCCTAAGTCACTATATTGAAATGAATCTCGTATTAAATTATGAGAAATGTCATTTCATGGTGAGATAAGGTATAGTTTTGGGACATTTTATTTATGGGGATGGTATCCAAGTAGATAATTCAAAAGTGGATGTCATTTCTTCACTACGATTCCCCCAAAAATTTATAGTATGTCCGTTATTTCCTAGTGCATGCTAGATTTTATGATCATTTCATTTGTGACATTAGTAAAATTATACTCCCCCTCTTCTGATTGCTCCAAAAATAAAATAAATTTTATTTTCATAAATAATGTGATTAATATTTTGATAAATTAAAATGGAGTCTCATGTAACCCTCGGTAGTCCAACCACCTCAGTGAGATTTACCATTTGATCTCATGTGTGATGCCTCTAACGATGCAGTTGGGGTAGTCTTATCATAGAGGGTCATCCATGTTACACATGTCATTGCTTATGCCTCACATAATTTATACCCTACCCAAGAAAACAACACCACAATTGAAAAATAATTTATTTCCATTGTGTTTACCTTGGATAAATTTAGGTCATATATTTTAAGGTCCAAAGTCATTGTGTTCTTAGACCATGTATCCCTCTGATGACTGCTTAAGAAACTAGAAGCCACACCACGTCTCATTCACTGGATGCACCTCCTTCAAGATTTCAATTTAGAAATTAGAGATAAAAAAAGAGCATCGAATATGGTTGATGACCATATCAGTAGGATCCACCCATCCTTAAACATTGACTCATCCCCCCTGTATTTTTATAAACAACAAGTTTCCCAATGATAAATTGTACCAAGTTTATGATTTTATTCCTTATTATGCCGAAATTTTAAATTATTTGGTTGCATCTTGCATTCCTACTGATTTCAACAAAAACCAATCCAGTCATCTAAAATTTGAGTCCCGTTGGTAAATTTGGGATGACCCCTACCTATAGCGCACATGTAGTGATAAAGTTCTTAGGTGTTGTATTCCCAATGATGAGTTTTAGTTTGTCTTTATATTCTTCCACACTCTTTCTTGTGGGGGGGGACATTAGTTTGTCTTTAGATTCTTACATACTCTTTCTTCATGATGCTATTAATTGTCCTTGTCCCACTCATTGTTCTATCACCTATATCATCATAAAATGTTGAGGTATGATCACTAACACTACTAAAGTGATGCACTCCTAGAGGGAAGGAAATCAGGTTGTGGACTATCTTATATATTTGGAGGTCATCGGTCCAGACCCGGTTTGTGTTCATAATATACATATTCTCAAAACCGAAGGGGTGAACTTCATCAAGGGGGATTCCCTTGGACTACATTATTTCAGACCTCCATAGGCCCTCTTTTGAGAGGTTGTGGGGATAAGGGTTTGGTTTGTACTCCTTCTTTCCTTAATAAAAATTGACATGATGATGATGAAAAATAATGGTTAATGTCTCTAAAAGAAATGAAATGCTACAACAACCATTTATCTTTCTTGAAATTTTTTATGTTTAGGGAATTGACTTTATGGGACCATTTCCAAATTCCTTTGGTAATGTGTACATTCTTTTGGTAGTTGATTACATGTCAAAATGGGATGAGGCACGAGCTACAAGGACTGATGATTCTAAGTCAGTTGTACAATTAACCTCTACTTTTGGACACCTTGACATTTTACCATTATTAAGCCTTAGAGACCATGAAATGACTATTGGGTAGCCACATTAAAAGCTTATTTATCCCTAACTACCCATACCTTATATACATTATTTTTTTTCTTTCATAAAGTGTGATGGAGATTATGTTTCCTTGGGAATTATCAAGAATGAATCATTTTTATGGATTGATAGATAGGGTGCCTATATATTCCATGGTTAGTGGGTTCCTAAACCATATTGCATCATTCTATTACACATGTTTTCCTCTTTATCTCCAATAAAACTTTAAAAAAATTCTGTACATTGAAAAGAAAATAACAGAAGAAAAAAATTGAGAAAATAGTATGTTTATTCATTATTATTCATTGCTCAGCTGTGACCCACACAAATGGAAAATATAGATAGTGAGTTGGAAGTGATTCCCTTTTTGAGGGGATTATTGTGTACATTCATTCTGAACACTTGTTGAATTTTGAGATGTTCTGTACTTAAGAGACAAAACACTCCTCTTCTACCTCATATTTTTGATACATTAAATCCTACAAACCCTTGAACCGTAGAACAACCTGTTGGAAGTCCTCTTAAGTAGCACACTAGTTTATTTCAATAGAGAAATTAGAATCTTGGAAGGTATATAGTAAAATAAGATGAACTCTAAGAAAATAAAATAACACCAGTTTCATATATTCCTTTAGTGAAGAAGAAAATTTTCTAATTAAGGTAGGTTGTGACATGTTACATGGGTGAACAAATGAGGTTAAAAACATTCTAATGTGAGAGAATAAAAATGATAGAAAAATTGATTTCATAATGGATACATGATGAATTTCATATTATATGAATATTGTAAATTTTATCACCTTTGATTTAGGAATGATACTTGGTTATGTTATAATATTTTTCCCAGGATTTAAAATGTTTAGGTGTGGGGGTGTGATAGCACCGTGATTCACTGTTTCATTTTCACCCTTACACCACTTTACTAAACAAGTTTTGTATTTAAAATTATAAAAATGATATCAAATTTCATTTCATGTTTGAGTACAATATTTTTTTTATCAATGATAAAAATGGAAATGTTACATGTTTTGATAATTTTAATGTATGTGGAGGTGATTTGAAGGGCCCACTATGTTGTCCGAGAAAAATGGGCCAAGCTCCCCATGATCCAAGCACGCCAGTTTACTAAATCAAACACTTCTATAGAACCATGCATCTAAATGGGCTGAAATTTTGTGTTCTAGTCCAAACTTCAATAGGCTACATTTCATAGAAAGGAACCCAAGCCAGATCCATCCATCCTATGTCCAAAACTACATGACTTGTCCAGCACACCGAATCTACATGAATTCAAAAGGTCTTTGCATTGATCTGTCCATATCTCAAATTGTAGGTGTCCAAATGTAGATAAAATTCCTGTGGAGATAATCAAGAGGTAGGGATACAAGTTTTTAATTTTATCCAAAGTGATATAAAGATTTTTTGAGGTCTAATACCATTTTACAAGTGGTTTTAATAAATCAGTGTGCTCAAAACCACCTTCTAATTTTTCTATTAAATGAATCCTTGGATTCTCTATTTGTAAGTTAGTCCAGGAAGAAAATATCTATTATTTTAGAGACCCAAAGGATTCCTCTACTCATCCAATATTTTCTAGAGGCCCATATCTTCATAGGTAGATCAAGGACAAAGGTGAAGTTCCACCTGAGCCTCCTCCTCCTATCGATGGTGATCAAAACGACGGATGATCATTTCGAGGGTGCTACACATACTTGGGAGGGTGTTTTGGAACTTGTACATATACTGGTTTTCTATAATTTGTGTGTTAAATATTTAACTTATGTTTAAACTTTATGATATTATCCTCTGAATACATTTCTTTTGTTATAATTAAGTGAAACACCTTTTATCTCCATACCGATTAGGTTGATATTTCTTGTGGGTTCTTGGGTTATTTTGATTGGGAAATACAAGAATCATATTTCGGCCACACATACATAATATATGAGTATGAATTGGTAGCATTAACTCTATGCTTGAGGTCCAATCCTTGACATCACAATTTTTGGGTCCAGGGTTGGTAATTTGTGAAACGATTTAAGAGGCAAGAGGGGAATCAGGATCTTGAAAACACTCAACCAAAGAATTAAACAAAACCATGAAAATATTTTAAGAATAATGAACTATTAAACATGTGTATTGAACTTTATTATCTCATTATATAATAATTCTAAAACACCACCTTTATTTATCAACTATTATATTCTTAAAAACATGTCATTTTCTTAAAATAGTTTTCAAAACCACCCCCCTATTTTTTCCCTTTTTATTAAAAAAACACACTACAACCCACCAACACTCCTTGAGAGATGACCTAGTGTCTACCCTATACTATAAATCAAAATTAAAATAATAAATAATTTGATGTGTCGTGACATCGGAGTCACTTGGCATGGCTTATCTGTGAGGTTTCTTTGTGAGGAAGGCTTCCTTAAAATTTTTGTGGGGTTTGTCTTCCCAAGGGACAAATTTTTCGCATAAAAAATCCCCCCCCCCCCACTCAGAATTGGATCCGGGGAGAATGTGGTTTTGATTATGAGGGTACTTAACCAAAATCATGGTAGATCGCGAAGCAAAAATGTGATTTAGGGGAGCAAAGAATGGGTTGAGTGCACCGTAGGGCGTGTGACGCGCCACGAAGTATGGAAGTCATCGCCTATAAAAAGAGGGTGATAACTGCTAGTCTGACCTCATTTTCTTGTGAATTTACATACATTATCTCTTGATTTTTGAAGCTATATTCACTCCATAATCTTTTCTTTGTGAATCCAGACTCTACGGAATGGTGTTGCGCAATGCTACTCAGTGAACCGTTGCACCACGATTGCATGCTTCTTTGCACCATGCACCAGGTATTTGGCTCCATGACCACATGCCTAGTGAGATGAGCTCTGTGAGAGGGATACATGATTTTATTCTATAACCAGGCATTGAAATCGGGCTTCATTAATCAACAATGAAAAAAATATCCAAAGTTTTGATCAGAAGAAATGGCCAACCAGGAAGTTGTCTAGGCGGTCTTTGCAGAAGCTTCTTGAAGGGAGGAAATGGCCGATAACTTGGGGATTAGTGGATATGTGTGTATCCATTAGGATTATGAATCCCTAATGGTGATTATAGTAGAGGGATAGAACTTTTATCCCCAGTCCAAGTGATTGTCATTGTATGGCTTCAGTCTGAGGGATGAGGTCTTCATCCTATGAGCTATTAGGGATGAACCAGCCTACTGGGTCAGGAGCACCCCATGCCAGTACCAGTGGTTTAGGGCCACTGATAGCCATATGTGGCCCAATAATACATATGTCACTAAAAACTACTTATACAACCACAAATATGATGTTGACGGGAAGTAGGTGCAGGCTAAGGAATCCCCTTCGCAACATCACACTATCCTGAATGAAGCTCTGTGAAATTCGGCAAAGGGATGGACCGATGAGTGGGACCTATGGAAAGGTGGAAACTTCATAGAAGACTGGGCCTGGGACTACTGGGTATGAAAAACCTATGATGAGTTTTGGAGTGGATCTAAGGTGAGTGGGCCTATATTAGGATTTATGGTCTTCTCAATTCCATATCTACCAGCCGAAGAGTGTGATGCTGGAGTAATTGAACAAGTGGTCACCTGTGAAACATCCCAATGATTTAACAATGTAATTACCTTATTATAATGATGCCTTATAGTATAATCACATTATTAAGCACAATAACATATAATGATACTAAATTCTATGTGACCATTAAAGATAATTTTTCCGCTTCAATATTTTGAATTTTGAAAATCTGACAAACACGGTTGTGATTGGTAAGATGTTTGGAGTCCGATAGGACAAACATAATTTTTGGTGAATTTTAACCTACCATTATGAATAGTAACCTATACTTATAAATATTAATATTATATTTATGAATATTAAATCATTCAAAATAATAGTAACCTTACTCATGAATGATTAAATAAAATTTAGGCATCTTAGAAGTGACAATTTAACCATAGTAAAAGTATTAGTATTTTTGTAAGTCATAAATAATTATTTATAATTAATTAATTAAATTAAAAGAAATTTTATTTTCCTAAAATGTGTTAAAAAATTATGAATTATATGATTTATGGTTTTATAATAATTTTATAAGACCTTATGTAATTTTTGAAAGAATTATAAAATTATTTTTAATTTTAAAACCGTATTTTTCAAGAAAATTATGATTTTAATTAAAAATTAAATTAATAATATTTAGAAATTTTTTTGAAATATGGAATTCATTTTTGGATTCAACATGTTGAAAAAAAATTTGGGTAAATTTTTTGTATTTTTCTAATATACTTGAATTAGTGGTGAACAGTGAAATACATTATAATTTACCACATAAATACATTATAATTTAAATCCTCTATTCCAGACATGACAAGTGATGTAAGAACCCAAATCTCTTACTCAAAAGAACCATTTAATATTATTGGTCATGGAATCATCAATATTTAATATCTTGGATGAAATTAATAAACTAATGATTAAAAAATTAAGAAATCCCCTCTCCCCTCCACTATAAATACCACCCTTCACACCCTCATTTCCTCAGACCTATCAAGCTTAAATACCTTTCTAAAATATACCCATAAATCTTCCGTATCCCCTACCACACTTGAAATATCTTCAGGTATCATCAAAATACATATCTTATGTTCTTTAAAGAGGGTATCAAGAGGAATATTCAAGAAGTAATTCCCCTCTCTCTCTCTTTTCCTTTAATTTCCTTTCAATTTCAAGTTCATTTCTTAATTTATCCCCACCTATCCTCATAAACATGGTATGTTAACTCTAGTATATCACATATACTAGAATTTTATGATACTAATGTGACAATATATCATACATTCCTATTCCCCTCTTCTTTTTAGAAAAGAAAAATTTGTTTGGGAGGTGTTAATTTATCACCTTCAAGAACAAAATGTTTTCTTTTTTTTACTTTACTGCCTTCAGATCTGGTCATGAAACCATTATTATGGTTTAACCAGATTATTTTATATTTATTATATCTTAATTAATGTTCTGTAACTAACTTATTTACATATTACGAAATTATTAAACAAACAAGTTTTTTGTGGTCGGAAAAATGCTTGAATTAACCCAAATGATCATCATTAAATTCTTATTCAATGATTCCTTGTCATGTTATATAAGAAATTAATTATAAGATAATTTTAAGTTATATTACATCATAAATAACTTATAATTATAATTATATATGTTTATACCCCTTTTATTTGAACTTTTATTCATGAATACAAGTGAATCGTTCAAGAAAACTATAAAAAACAAACACTCCAGAACAATGGATTTAAACTCTATAACTCATCGAAACGCCCATAAAATAACATAATGAAACCATAATGTACTGTATTCATGTATAAAAGGTTATTTAATTTATAATTAATGAATATAATGTCATTATATAGTACATTAAAGTGAATAAAGTGTTCAGATACAAGGTAAGGGAAAATTCTCAAACCCAACTTTCTTTCTTCAGGTTCTCACTCTTTCACTCCATGTTTGATATGTATTATCCTTAAAAATAATTTGTTCCCCATTATCATACCATTTCTAGGATATAAATTTTCTATAATTTATTTTATTAAAACCCCAATGTCTTCCAAAAGAACCTTTTTTTCCAAATAAAAGCACTGTTTTTACTTCTTGAATGTTGTTTTACTCTTCACTCATGGTTAATGGTTCTATGTCAAGAATGATATTCCCTATTTATTTTGGGGAAGAAATTTTTATAAAATTATTATTTATTATGTTAAAAACATTTCTTTCCATGGGTTATGTTATGTTCATGTTTTACATAATTTTAATGTGGCATTCTTGATAATGTAAATAGTATGATGTGACAGGTGTGCCCAGAATTATGTAGCGCAATATGAATATTTGAATGTGGTGGGTACACCTAGAATTATACAGCACTACAATGCATTTGGTAAAGTTATTAATATCATGAGTAAAAGTTAAATTATGGATGAACATGATTCTAGCATTGTTCACAACTATGTGTGGTAGTTAACCACTAAGACATGATGTTTCATTTTTTTATGCATTGCCACATTTCAAGTCTTTTATTAATACTTCCTCTCATGTTCATGATCCTTTTACTATATTGTTATTGTCCTCACCCATTGTTATATCATTAATATATATCATCATACTAAGATTTTAGCTCACCCCTTTTTGATGTATATCCTCATGTGACTATATGTACTAAGTATTTTTCAATTTCCAATAAGAAGCTAGAGAAGAAGTAATTAAATAAATGTTTATAATTGATGTTGTAAATGTTATATATGGTCCTAGTTTTCCCAAGACACTATACCTTTGGATCATGATGGTGTAATATTATTATGTTTTTTATCTTCATAATTATGTATTAGTAATATAAGAAAAGGAAAGTTCTATATAGTTGGTATCAAAGGAAAGGTTTAGTTAATTTGGGAGTTAAGATTAGTGAACCCTAGAGAAAACCTCTAGTATTAGACTAAGTAAAAATATGCACACAAGATTATTTAAAAAATTATCTCATAGGTTATTCTTTTAGTTCAATTGTACAAATTAATAATTTATTTATTCAAGACTTATTAATGTATGTTTTGAACTATCCTTTTCTATTTTAGAAAATCGTGAGAACCAATAGAAACCAGGACAAAAACCCGTGGAAGGTCCAATGCAACGATTTCCCAAACGACATCCACAATTCTTTGGTTGGTGGAGTTTAAAACATCATATCAATGCTTACCCAAATATCTCAGGTTATGAAAAATAACCAGAATAATGGGGAACTTCCTCCTTCACCTAAGAGGGAGCATCTAGATATCGAGTGTTTATGCAACAATGAACACCGATGTTTAGTAGATCTTCTTATTCACTAGTTTTAGAACAATGGGTCAACTTAATGGATATAATATTTTCTGTGATCCACTATTCTGAGATTGAAAAGGTGAATTTAGTTGTTTATTGTCTCCAAGGAGAGGTCGATCAGTGGTGGGAATTGATTAAGAACACCAATCCAATAGATGAAATTAAAGAGATGGAATGGGAATACATTAAGATAATGTTATTTTACAAGTATTTTCCCCAAACTCTTCATATGAATATGGAGAGTGAATTCATAGAGATTATTAAAAAGGAAAGATAATATGTCATAACCTATGAAGTGAATTTCACAAGACTTTCAAGGTATGTTTTGGGTTTTGTAATCAACAATGGTAGAAAAATTGAGAGATTATTTAGTTGATTAAAACCACACCTTTGAAAGGGTCTTGCAATTCGAGACTTTAGAAGTCATGAAGAAGTTGTTCGGTGTGCCCTCAAAGTGGATATGGAGTTTTTAGAATGGTCCCATGGATATGGTGATAAGAAAAAAAAGATAGAGTTTCAATCTGGATGATCTAATGATAAAGGTGGGAAGAAAACCCAATGACCCACATGTGAAAAATGTGGGAAGTTTCATCATGGGAACTGCCTTAGAGGGATGGGGAAATGCTTCAAGTGTGTGAAATAAGGCCACTATTATAAATAGTTATGAAGATAAATGAGAATGAAGGAGAATTTAGTGGAAGAAAGGGGATCCCCACCCATGGTCCAATGCTAAAACTATTGGGAGAAATGGAACTATGTAAGCCACTAAACTAATCCTCAAGTCCTCAAGGGTAATCAACATCAGCAGCCACCAATGCCAAAGGAACAAGGTAAGGGTTATTCCACCACAACTTTGGAAGTGGAGAAAGATAATGAAGTTGTACAATGTACCCTACCTATTCACTCAATAATGGAAATATTCTTATTTTATTTTGGTTTCTACGCATTCCTTTATATCTTGTAAGTTTTCTAGAACTATATAATTGAATCCCTAAAACCTTGAAGTAGAGATATCTATAAAAACACCAATTGGTGCAATCATTGCAACCCAATAGTTTGATTATTCTCATGTTGGAATATGTGGGAATATTCTTCCAGTGAATCTCATAATACTTCCCTTGGTGGAATTCAATGGTCTAATGGGAATGGATTGGCTCTCGTTATATAGAGCACATATCAACTATCAAGAAAAGTAAATATATTTTCATATTTTGAACCATCCCTTTCTCCTCTAAAAATAAGATCAAGGTCCTGAATATCCTTTTAAAAATCCATCAACATTGTGGTTGTTGATTCCCTATGAAGAACAATACCTATCCCCAATAGTTGAGTCAAAGGAAGGTAACAACCTTGAAGAAATTCCCATCATGAGGGAATATGGTTATGTATTTCTTGAAGAGTTACCCGAACTTTCCCTATATCGTGAGGTAGAGTTCTCCATAGAACTCATAAACAAAGCTACTATTATCTCAAAGTGTCCCTATATTATGGATCCTATCGAACTGGAGGAGTTAAATATGTAGCTGCAAGAGCATTTGTATAAAGGGTTCATACACCCTAGTGCATCACCTTGGGGTGCGCAAGTTCTCTTTTTGAAGAAGAAGGATGGAACAATGTTGTTGTGTATCGATTATCAGGAACTCAACAAGATCACTATAAAGATCAAGTATCCTCTTCCAAGGATATATGAATTGTTAGATCAGTTAGTAAGAGCTCAATACTTCTCAAAGGTAGATCTTCATTTTGGATATCAGTAGTTAAAGGTGAAGAATGATGAAATTCAAAATACAGAATTCCGTACAAGGTATGGGCACTATGAGTTTCTGGTGATGGCCTTCAGACTTAATAATTCCCTAGAAAACTTAATTGATTTTATGAAAATAGTCTTTAGACATTACATCGACAAATTTTTGGTAGTTTTTATTAATGATATTCTCATATACTCCTAGACCAAGGAGGAACATGGAGAAAATATAATACTTGTGTTGGAAACATTGAGAAATGATAAGTTGTACACCAAGTTCAGAAAGTGTGACTTTTGGATGAAGAAAGTCACATTCTTGGGATAGGTTATCACTAGTGAGGGATTTTTTGTGGAGCCTTCAAAAACAAAGGTGATTGAGGAATGGCCCAGATCCTCTGGTGTCATAGAAATATGTAGTTTTCATGGATTTTCTAGGTACTACCAATGTTTTGTGAGAAATTTATCATGGTTTTGAAGACTGAAAACTAAGTTAACAAGTAAAGGGATAATGTATGTCTGGATGGAAGAATGTGAGGGATGCTTCAAGGAGCTAAAGAGAAGGCTGATCAATACACCTTTTCTCACACTACCAAAAAGTAGAGAACGTTTTGTGATATACAATGATGCTTCAAGGAAATTATTGGGTTGTGTACTCCTAAAAAATGATAATGTGATAGAATATGCCCCATGCCTGTTGAATATCCAAGAGAAATACTACCTGAGGCATGATCTTGATATGGAAACTGTGATTTTCGCCTTGAAAATATGGAGGCACTACCATTATTGCATGAAGTGTGACATATACACCGACCACAAGATCCTAAAGTACATATTCACACAAAAGGAGATAAACATGTGTCAAAGGAGATGGTTAGAGCTAATCAAGGACTATGATTGCTCTATTCACTATCATCGTAGAAAGGAAAACAAGGTAACTGTTTCTCTAAGAAGAAAATAACATACTACTCTATCCATGTTACGGATTGAGAAAGGCCATGTCTTCTTGAATATTCAAAGGATAGATTTGTAAATCATAAGGGCAGGGGATATAACCTACCTTGCCCAAATGATTTCGCAACCATCTATCCAAAAGAAGATTAAGGAGGCACGAAGAGATGATTTGGAGTTACAAAAGAAGGTGACTTCAATAAATCAAGGAAAGATGTAAAATTTCTATATCGAAGATGATGGTGTGATTCTGTTTGGAATGTGACTTTGTGTGCCTTAATCACCTAGGATAAAGAAGGAGTTATTGGACAATGCACATATCTCAACTTTCTCTATCCATACTAGTAGCACTATGATGTACCAAGATATCTAAGAACTCTTTTTGTGGGAAAACATGAAGAAGGAGATTTTGGAATATATCTCAAGGTGCTTGGTATGTTAGCAAGCTAAAGTAGAGTGAAAAAAAACCAAAGGGAGGTTGCAACCATTTCACATACCCTTATGGAAATGGGATAATGTCACTATAGACTTTGTCATGGGTCTTCTGAAGACATCAAAGGGAAATAATGCGATATGGGTGGTGGTTGACCGACTCACCAAGACTTCCCATTTTATCTCTATCTCTCACTTGAACAACTTGCAAATATATATGTGAAGGAATTAGTTATACTGCATGGTGTTCCACCCTCGATTGTCTTTGATCATGATCCAAGTTTCATATCTAAATTCTAGAGAAGTCTCCAACATGCTTTAAGTACTAAATTGAATTTCAGCATGACTTATCGCCCCCAAACTGATATCCAATTTGGATAGACTATTCGTATTCATGAAGATATTCTAAGGGCCTGATCTCTAGAATTCAAAGCTATAAGGGATTAGAATCTCCCATTTGTTGATTTCTCATACAAAAATAGCTTCCACTTGAGTATTTAGATGGATCCATATGAAGATTTGTATTGATATAGATTTATAAATCCAACCTATTGGGATGAAGTTTGAGAAAGGAAACAACATATACCTGATCTTATGCAAGAGATGATAGAGTAGGTTCAAGTCATCCAAAAACACATCAAAGCTGGTTAGAGTCGGTAAAAGAGATATGTTGACAACATTTGAAGGGACTTGGAGTTTGACATTAGAGATAAAGTCTTCCTTCTAATATCACCATGGAAGGGATTCATGTGGTTTTTAAAGAAAGGGAAGCTAAGCCCAAGGTACATTGTCCCCTTTGAGATCATTTACCTCATAGAAGATGTGGCCTATTAGCTTGCATTTCCACCAAATTTGGCTCATGTTCATGATTTTTCTCATGTATCACTCCTCAAGAAGTACATACCAGATCCCTCACATGTACAGAACTCAGAGGTGTTACATCTAGAAGATGATCTCTCTTA
This sequence comes from Viscum album, assembly GCA_963277665.1. Classification (NCBI taxonomy): domain Eukaryota; kingdom Viridiplantae; phylum Streptophyta; class Magnoliopsida; order Santalales; family Viscaceae; genus Viscum; species Viscum album. The sequence continues at coordinate 2,107,523,879 of OY728119.1, read as the reverse complement.
TGAGGAGCAGCTAGTGAAGATTCTCGACAAGAGAGATAAGCTTATACGCAACAAGACAAATCATCCTTTTCAAAGTGTTTTGGAGGAACCATAAGTTTAAAGAAGCAATTTGGGAACCAGAGGAGATGATTAAGGAGAAGTACCCACACCTGTTTGAGTAAAACAAAATTTTGAGGGAAAAATTTCATAAGGGGGAAAGAATGCAACGACATAATGTTTTATCAATGGAATTCCCTTCTTATAATTATGACTTATAGTATAATCACATTATAAATCACAATGACATATAATGATACTAAATATTATGTGAAAATTAAACATAATTTTTTCACTTCTATGTTTTGAATTTCAAAAATCTAATATACACGGTTTCGATCAGTAAGATGTTCTCAGTCCGATATGACAACCTTAATTTTTTGTAAATAGTAACCTACCCTTACGAATAGTAACTTACCCTTATGAATAGTAATATGACCCTTATGGGTATTAAATCATCAAAAATATAATAACATTACCCATGAATGATTAAATAAAATTTAGGCATCTTAGAAGTGATAATTTGACCATAGTAAAAGTATTATTATTTTTTTGTAAATCATTAATAATTATTCATAATTAATTAATTAATTTAAAATAAAATTTATTTTCCTAAAATTTGTTCATAAATTAACAATTCTATGACTTCTGGTTTAAATATAATTTTATAATACCATATATAATATTTGAAAGCATTATAAAATTAGTTTTAAATTTAAAAACTATATTTTTCAAGTAAATTATGATTTTAATTAGAAATTAAATTAATAATATTTAAAAAATTATTTTTGAAATATGGACATAATTTTTGGATTCTACACATTTAAAAACATTTTTGGTACATTTTTGGGATTTTTCTGAAATACTTGAATTTTTGTGAATAGTAAAATACATTAATTTACCACATAAATACATTATAATTTAAATTAACTATTACTGACATAAAAAGAGATGTAAAACCCCAACTATATAAATAAAATTCCCTATTTACTATTATTGGTCATTGAATCATAATTATTTCTTATCTTGATGAAAATTAATAAAATAATGATTAAAATATTAAGAAAACCTCTCTCCCCTCCACTATAAATACCACCCTTCACACCCTCATTTACACACACCTCTCAAGAATCAAGACCTATCTAAAATCAACCCAAACATCTTCACTAGCCCCCCCCCCCCCCCATGTACAAGAGATTCTAGTCACATCAAAAGACCAAGCCTAGGTTCCTTAAAGAGAATCTCAAGAGGAGGATTCAAGAGGTAATTCCCCTCTCTTTTTTTCCATTATCTTTTCTTAATCTCTCCCCCATATATCCACATACACATGGTATGGTAACTCCCTTATATCATATATAATGGAATGTTTTGATACTAATGGGACAATATATCATCCAATCATTTTCCTCTCTTCTTTTCAGAAAAGAAAACGGTGTTCGTGAGGTATTAATTTATCACCTTCAAGAACGACATGTTTTATTTTTTCCTTTACCACCTTAAGATCTATTCATAAAACCATTTTTATGGTTGAACTAGATTATTGTATATGTATTATATCCTAATTAATGTTATGGAACTATCTTATGTACATATTACTAAATGATTAATCAAAACAAGTTCATTGTGGTCGAAAAACTGCCCGAATTAACCCAAACGATCGTCATTAAATTATTATCTAATGATTCCTTATCATGATATATAAAAAATTATTTATAATATCATTTAAAGTTTTGTAACATAATAAAAAACTTATAATTACAATTCTGTATGTTTATCTGACTGTTATATGAACTTCAATTCTTGAATACAAGTGAACCGTTCAAGAAAACTATTAAATGAACACTCCCAAACAATGGATTTAAACTCTATAACTCATCCAAAGGCCCATAAAAGAACATAATGAATCCATAATGAACCATATTAGTGTATAAAATTTTCTTTAATTTCTAATTAATGAATACAATTTCATTATATAGGGAATTAGTGTGAATAAATAAATCAGATACAATGTAAAGGGGAAATTCTCAAACCCAACTCTCTCTCTTCAGGTTCTCCCTATTTAACTCCATGTTAAGTATGGGTTATCCTTAAAAATAATTTATTCATAATTATATTACCTTTTTTGGTATATACATGTTTTCTGGTTATTCTTATGAAAAAACCCAATGTTTCCAAAAGAACTCTTCTTCCAAATAAATGCACCATTTTTACTTCTTAAATATTATTTCACTCTTCACTCATGGTTAATGGTTCTATGTCAAGAATGATATTGCATATTTATTTTGGAGACCAAAATTTTTATTAAAGTATGATTTATTATGTGAAACCCATTTCTTTCCATGGGTTATGTCATGTTCATGTTTTACATATTTTTAATGTGGCATGAATGATAATGTAAATATTATGATGTGATGGGTGTGCCGAGAATTATATAGTGCAATATGAATGTTTGAATGTGATGGGTGATTTTGGAATTATAAAACCCTCTAATTCATTGGGTAAAGTGATGAATCTCATGATTTAAAGGAAAATTATGTGTGAACATGATGCTATCATTGTTCACAATTATGTGGGGTAGTTAACCACTAAGACATGATGTTTCATTTTTTTTTGCATTGCCACATTTAAAGTCTTATTAATGCTTCCTATCATGTTCATGATCATTTTCCTACATTTTTATTGTGCTCAACCATTGTTATACTATTCATATCTATCCTGTTAATGGGATTTTAGCTCACCCATTTTTGATGTATATCCTTAGGTGACTACATGTACTAAGGAGTTTTCAAGAGCCAATAAGAAGCTAGAGAAGAAGGAAATAAATAAATATTTATGCTTGATATTGTAAATGTTATTTATGGTACTAGTTTTCCCAAGAAACTAATACTATGGTCCTCATGGTGTAATACTATTATGTTGTTTATCTTTATAATGATGAAATAGTAATGTAAGAAAAGGTTGGGTTGCTATAACCCAGGACCAACACCTTCAATATTCCTCACGAGGAACTTGGAATTAGCCTCTAGAACATCCAAAAGATCTCTGGGTTTCCCATTCTAGGGCTATGAAGAATTCCCCCCAAAAAGGAATGTGTTGGGAAACGCGGAGCAAATTCCAAGTCTAGAAAAGGCATTGATAGACCCGGTGATGGGTGAGGACATGCAATCGGTAAGGGATGTGCATTTCAAGATGTGGTTTAGGAGGTTTCTGAATCTCCCGTTAGATATCAAGTTCTCGGTGAGGCATCTCACTTTCCCAAAGGGGGACCAATGAAGCAAAGAGAACTCATACTGGTGACTCTTGGAGGGTAGTCAGTGTAAGACATGGGGGTTTAGCATCAAACCTGAGCAGCAACTGGTGGTTAGGTTGGTTGAATTCATCTTGGCGCTCATATGTGGTTGGATGCTTCCAGTGAGAGATATGAACATGGGCATATGGCCAAGTACATTCATCATGAAATCCATGATAGTGACTTGGTAGCAAGTCAACCTCAGGATCCATGTACTGGTCAAGTTGTACAAGATGTTGTGGCATATCATTTAGGGGAAGATGTCATTGAGGGTGTGTGGGTTATTCCATTTCATGTATGGATGTGTGGTGGCACACGTGTGGTTTTATGAGTACCCGAACATGATTTCTCCTCCAGGGTCAAACTTCTGACCCTCCATCCAAAATGCAGTGGGAGGCTTTCTAGCCAATCTGAGACAATAGAGCGTGTTGAACATCATCTAGAATTTGGATGAGTTTCCCTTCCACCCATTTCCACTACCCATAGGGGAGTTCAATACTGACTACTGAGATACCATAGTGAATCGGTCAAACCTTATGGCTTTCAGGGGAAGAGTTTTGGTGGCATGGGTGGACCATTACCCATTTGTGGGTCATACACCCCACACTGATTTGCGAGTCAATTTAAATTCATGTATAGGATGACCTCAAAGTTTTATCTGGGGAGTGTCATGAGGAGAACTCTTTCATAATGAGGTATATGTGGCTCATGTTCACCTGGGAGGATGGGATAAAGAAAAAAGAGTTACCTCAAACTGATTCCACATTTGGGCTGGTGAAAGAGTATGCCAAGTGTGGGGAGTCAGCCTTCCAAGGAGAGATGTTGAAGTGGAAAACCATCTGGCTCAATGATGGAGTGTCTCCTCAACCCAGAGGTTGGGGTCGAATAACAATGGGAGCGCATGCCAGTGGAATCACGGTGGTAGAGGCGAGTCAGGAACTATTAGATCATGCACCAAGTGGTAAGAAAGTGGCAGTGGTAGGCCCGGCGGTCCCAAATAAATAGGGTTAGGAAGGGAGGAGGGTTCCCATAGGGTTTTTTAGGATTCCCACTCAAGATCCCATGAAGTGGTTGTGCCACATAGACATGCATCTAGATTCTATCTTTCTGATGGCTTGGGACAACTAGGAGGTTAACCGACAATTCCTTAGTCCTATCCAGATATGGGATCATATCAACCACCATGGAATAGATATTTCCAAGATTGGAAATGTTGAGGTTGGATTTTTGGTGTCCCAGGAAGAAGGGGAATGGTATGTCGCCAATCAGAAAGACTACGTGCATTCTAGGGGATCTCTGCATCCAATGACAAGTCGGATGAATATATTGTTGGGTCATACAGTCCTACCTCCAACATTGGCTACTGATCTGAGAGAGCGCTTCCATTTACCTGAGGATACAGATAGCTCCTGGGGAGATAAGGTTGACGGGGGAAGTCTTTTGGAAGAAGGTGAAGTCAGGACTTCAAATTTGGGATATTTCTCCAGAACTATCGAGGTAACCTCTAGACTATTATTTTGCACCAGTATTTTATCTGTTTCAACCTTGCTTCTCAACTGGAATTTATTATCTGCAGGAGAGCCTTATGGATTAGTTTCCCACCTATGTGCTTGCGAATTCAAGCTTAGTATCTACACTCGGATCGATGGTGATTGTAGAGTTGAGTAGGACTGTGACAACCAGGATGGACCTTTCAGAGTCCACATAGTTCATTACCATATACGAGGGGGAACATCCTAGGATACTATTGATGATGACCCAATAACAAAATCAATCCTTCAAACTTCGTAATCCTTATTTCTCATAGAGTCCCTGGATATTATCTATTGAAAAAAAAGAAAACATTTTCATCACTAGTCTTAACATTTCTTAAAATGGTGTGGTCTATACTGGAGAGGACAATTGGAGGTCCTAAATCTCCTCTCTCATGGGTGGTACCAATTATAGTGAAATTGGAAGTCTAGGCTGGCCAAACTATAGTGACCAAGGCTAAAGGTAAAGCTATTGGTGGTGAAGAACCAGAGATTGTTGAAGTTGAGCCTGATGATGAAGATCAGGCCCATGATGTAGAGCCAAATTCTCCTATCGATGTAGAACCCAACATTCCTGATAAGACACCAGAGGAAGACCCCACCGCTAAGCTTCTGGGAGTATTCCTAGAGTACGAACCCACCGACCCAGAGGATCAAGATGAGACTCCTTCTAACGAAGTGGATAGCAAGGTCCTTCGTCGCCGGTCATGGAAGATGATCAAGAACTTCGTTGGGGATACCACACTAGAAAAATGGATAAACCAGATGGTGTGGATTTTTTCCTGACTGCGCGAACTATACACTAGAGGAGTGGATGCCCAGTGTCCTCATATACTCATTCAAGACTATATGGTAGAGAGAATACAGGAACATGACTATAGACTCGATGTGGGATGGTATTAGAGGATGTTTGTTAGAATCAAGAGACTCTAGTAGGCTGAGCATGAGATCCAATTCTTGATGGAATGATTTCCTTGATGCAAAATCAAGACTCATATTGCGACTGAAGGCCCAGTTGGAAGAGTTTGAGGAATAAATGAGGTGATCTTCTCAAGACATGGCTATTATCTGAGCTGAAGAGGATCGGGCCCGAATCAAGGCCGATGAACTATGCCCCATTTCCATTGAGGTGGAGCAGGAGCTTAACAGGAAACAGTAGATCTTGGATACTACAATCCAGAGAGTGGTGGAGTTGGGACGCTCCATTGAAGGGTTCAATCCATCTAATGGAGGGGGCAATCCCTGGGCGATATAATTTGTGTGACCCCATAAACGTACTTTCAAGATTTTCTAATTTATGTTGGTTTCATTCATTAGTTCCATTCTCTATTTTGATTTATGCATTTCCATCATATCCATGAAATATCCCGTGGTCAATACCAAATCACACTTGGCCCTTTCCTTATGTGAGAAACAAGGGATGACTGCATCATTATTATATTTGAATTTGAGAGTTCCAACCAATCTCTAGGAATTCGGGGTATGAACAACCACTCTGAGTTTTCGGGAAGAAAAAGGGGGTAATTGTCAAGGAAAGAGACTCTCAATATAGCCACCCAACCCTCTCACAACATACCCTAGTGCACGAGCAGGATAATTATAGGGGTGTTGGATTAAATCCAAACAAAGTGGAACAAATAATGTGAATTATGATACCTGAAATTTGGAACATTTTAGGGATGGTATGGAAATGAAGGATAACTATTGATTGTGTTAAAAACATAGTACCCCTATTGAGTTAGCCTGAAATAGGGACAAAAATTTAGGGTTGAACACTGACCATTATGAAACATGGGGCCTGACTCAAAAAAAATTCTTTATTCTTCCATAATGTTGGATCAGGATGGTACATGAGACATAGGCTGAGAATCCATACTATTAGGGGGTTATTTTAGATTTGAAATAGTACTAGTATCTAAATAAAGGGCACATAAATTGTGGAGGGTGGAGTGATGGGTTTTTTGAATGGAGTCCAACACTCTTTTAATTAAACTACAATGATGAAAACACATTAGGTGAGAACATCAGTCTGATAAGGGATCATACTCATTTCCTAAAAGAATCTCTCTGGCGAGAACCTAGAGTGGACCATAGTTTTAAGTCATGCTAATGAGGATGATAGACATGTAGTTTAATTTCATACGGTGAGTATGGGGTTACCCAGAAAATAAATTCATGGTGTAGTACATATCCAGACATAAATGTGGACTGTTAGAGTCCACACCACACCATGTGTTCCCAGTGGGGTTCTTTAGACCATACACCAAAGGTGGAATAACTTGGGTCTAGACCTGAGGGAAAGTTCAAGGGTATTCCTACATATCCCATGAGGATGGGAATCAAGTAATACATAGGTATAGAGGACCCATGTAGTTTAATGTCATATGGTAGGACATAGAGTGAAAGGGGAGATCCCAAAGGGGGGATTCCGCGGTGCATCCGTTATAGACTTGACGTGAATGAGCACCAAAGTAGTCCATACCAAACCACATAATCCCCACATAAATCTTAGGTCAAGAGACCAAAGACGGAGAAATTGGAGTTGGGACCAAGTCAAAATGTTTAGGCATTCCTACATACCCCATTAAAATGGGAATCAAGCCACACATAATTTTTAATGTGCGGTTTAACATCATGTGGGATGAAAGGCATGTGTGGTTCGGCTGCACCAGTACACATCCTACCAAAACCACTAATCCCGCGTGAATCATGCGTGATGTGGGAAACAAGGAGTATTCATGGTATTTTCATGGTACATGGAGGCACACATTAGGGTAAATGGAACACTAGTTGAATGAAATCCAAATAATACTGACCTTCCTACTTAACACATATAGATCTGCGGAGGGGTAAAACCGAGAGTGATGGAATTACACTTAAACATAAGGAAGTGGAAAGATGTGAATCATGGCACCCAAGATTTGGATCATAATGATGGTGGTGTGATGATGGAGGATTATTGTTAACCATGTTCAAAACACAGCATACGTTTCGCATTAGCTCGGTATAGGGATAGGCAAATATGGGTCGTCCGCTGACCTTATCGAAACACGGGACCTATTACAAAATGTCGCCTGAGGTATTTCAGGGAATTGGCCCAAGTGGGTAGGTGAGCCAATGTGGCATGAGACCAGGCCATAAATGGGGTCCCTTCATACATGGAAGATGATGGAGATCCAAATAAAGGGCTAATGAAGCATGGGCATGAAATGAGGGAATGTCTATGAGGAATCCAACACTTTGGGCTCTATGACATGACATATTTGAGTATTCCAATGAGACCTATCAGATATAGGGACTCAAATACCTTTCCAATTAAAAGGGTCCTGGGGATGAAAACTCCTAGTTTAAGGTCATAGAGTGGACTATTGAGAGGGGTCTTGGTTTAATGGAATGTGCGCAGGGTGGTGAAGTATCAAAATCCGACATGGATGAGGATCAAAGAGGCATCCCATATTATGACAAATTCTTGATGAAAACTCACACATAGTTTTTAAGTAATTATTCTTTGTAACACACCAAGCTTCCATGGTACGTTTCTCTTTGAATAATACAATACCGTTCATTGTACGCAACTTCGAGTTCTAGCACACCACGACCAATCAAACTAGTCGTTTAAAAAAGCAATTATGAATAGTAATACCCACATTTTGAAATTTTAAAAAATTTATTTTTCAAATTGGACTTAATTTTTGGATTTATAATATCAAAATTATCTTATGGTAATTTTTTTTTCTCTGAAAACATTCCATTTTTGATGAATAGTGAAAAACATTGTGTTATTGTTTAAAAACTGAATTTTTATTTAAAAAATTATTTTTAAATTTAAATTTATTTTAAATTTAAAATAGATACATAATACCAATATTAATCCAATGAAATTTATTAGAGTCATTTTATAATAAGATTAGATCTATAAAATTTTATTGAACTTTTAATGTCTTTTACCCACTTTCTAGGCACATTTTCAAATTTGCATAAAATGTAATTTTACCACTTCTGTGAATTGAATTTCAAAAATCCAATAGAAAAGGTTGTCATCAGTATGTAAAATGAAGTTCAATAGGATGAAAATAATTTTTGGGGAATAGTAACTTGTGAAGTTTATTTACCACGGTTAAAAGTAAATAAGGTAATTAAAGGTAAAAATAATATTATAATTACCCCAACACATGTCCTAATTCTATTGGATAAGTATTTTTAGAATTAAATCAACCTTAGGACAAAAAAATGATCCTTTTTATCCACTTGGATTAGATTAGGACTTTTATTATATTTTATTTAAATAAATGTTAAAAGTATTAAATTCAAAGTTTAATAACTAAATCATTTTTAATATAGGGTTGCACATAATATAAATTCGACTATAAATATTCATTAGAAATAAAAAATATTTCATACATCAGGGTTTTTTATTTATAATTTTTAGACATTAAATAATAAAATTTATTTATGACACAATGATGATGCAGTAATTACCTAATTAATGAAAGATTAAAATAAATGATACTATAAATCTTAAAATAAATGCAAAATTAAACTTTTGATGCCATAAAATAATTTTATAGTTGAATATGTCAAGTTAAGGTTGATTAAATGTATCTTGTTCTAAGTGAGAATGTTTTTATGCTTTCACAAAAACCAAATACTAAATAGTTTCACATTTGAAAAAAATGAGTTTTTAAAACAAATACTATTTTATTAAATGATATGATATTCATAAAAAAATAAGATTAATCCAAAATAATTATATTATATTATATATTTTATTAATGAACCACTTGTGGTTATCTTGGAATTTTATAGTAACTATATTAACCATTTAATATAAAAATACCAGAAGACATGGTAACAGTTAAACTATTTAACTAAGAGTTAAATCTAAAAGATAAGGTTTATATGGTGAACTAAACTTGTATAAAACCTATTGTTTGAGAGGATTTAGACCCATCCCACCTTAGGATAAAAATAAATCCATTTTGAGATATTAGAAACTGAAATTGATTTTATAATATTTTAATATTTAAATCTTTTCCTAAATTTCCCCTCACCTCTCTTATAAAAGGGTACTTCCCATTATCTCAAATTCACACATAAAAATCCATTTTCCATGGCCAAAACATGCTCAAGTATCCTAAAAACCACCCTCACATCAACCTATAGTACATACAGTGATCATAAATTCAACCTATGGATCCATTTTTTTCAAATCAAAAGGAAGCACCATAAGAAGAGGTAATTATTTTATCACCTCTTTCAAAGTTCATTTATTCTTCCACTTCCTCTTTCTTTGTTGTTTACAAACTAAAATAATAACTCCAGTACCTTATACATACTTAGATGTTATTATAAATTTGGTACAATAATATTCACTATTATATCCATCCTATGAATGACAAAGTCACCATACGTGCGTACGTACGGCTTACCGTCTCCACGTCGTGGTGTAGTTTGTTATTCAACACCTTATTATTTGGATGGCTATAATAATGAGTTAAATTGATGTAAATAATAAATATAACATATTAATTATTATTTATATATAATATACCATCCAATTATATACGATTTCACCATCAATAGAATGATATTGTCGCTCGTGCGTACATACGGCATACCGTCTCCACAACGTGATGAGATTTCATTCCCCATCATAACCATTAAAGAATAATTTTCATTTTATGATTAAAAATAATATTTAAAAACATAATATCATTATGGATATAAATCAAATACATCCTATCCATAACGAACATGACTTACATAACAAAACATATGAAGTAAAATGAATCAGTTAAAACCCGAAACAATGATACTATTGTACTATTATTAACAAATAAATATTAGAGAATCATATATGATATCATATTTATGCATATTGTTCTTGTATAATTTAATAACAATTATTTAACCATTATATAAGAGGATAACTACCCCTAAATAAGAAAAATTACAAGGTAAGGGTTAATTTTACAATCTCTTTATTATGAGAGGTTGTCCATACGTAAGTATCTACTATGACCTATTTATAATCTACATCCATGTTTCTTAAAAATGTATTTCAAACCATTTTTACTATTTCCTTGACTATGGGTGAAATTCATTTATACCCTTGTTTTACTTTTTATAAAATGTTTTTAAAGGATTCATTCCATCATTTTCCAAAAAAAGGTACTTTATGACCTTTTCGACAAATTAAGTAAAGAATTTTTTTCAACTTATAAGGAGGGTGCAGCTATTTTCCACCATTATAACACCTTTGAAGTTTCCCGTACAATATTATAATAATATTTTCAAAATAAATGTTTTCATTACTTTTAAATGATTTCAAATTAAAAAGAGATATTTCACTCAAATAGTTTTTGGATTGAATTCATCTATATAAACATATTTTGTTGGATTTTATGCTTGTTTAAAGTTGATTAATTATGATAAAATATTCTAGATTGTATTGAAGGTTTTGTGATATGTTTGAATGTGGATGTTCTATTTTTATAACATTCATGGTTTATGGTTAAAGTATTAACATTTTGTATGCAAGTTTTAATATGAATGTTTATGTTATGTTTCAACCATTTAATATAAGGAATTCATTGAACATAGTAAGTGACAATTGGGGCCCGATATAGCCCCTTGATGCATTGGTTGGTCTCATGAAAAAAACTACTGTCTTGGAATAAATCCTTGAAAATATTTTTATTTGTAGTCTTTGCACGAGGCCTTGACTATGTGGTTATGATGTTTAGATTTATTCATTCTATCATTATGTAATTAGTTATTGATATTACATGTGATTTTTAGACTAGTATAATATCCATGTGAACAAGTAAATGACATTATTTGATTTATATTTTCCATATTTTGCTGGAGATTAAGTTTAAAAGCCTTATGTTTTAGTCTTATACATTGCTTTAAAAGTTTATTCTTATTTTTTATAGTTTCCACTATATTGTTATCCTTACTGAGTATCTGAGTTCACAACTTTCTTATGTTTTATTTTTCCGAGGATGTAAAGATGTATTTTATTATTGAACTACAGGGATATTCTAAGGGATATGAGTGTGTTAAATGGCGACACAATGTTGTTTTTTTTCATTTCATAATGTAATGTAAAACTTATGTATGTATCTATTACTTCTAGGTCTAAAAAAATAATATTTCATTTAGGAGTTGTTCTCTTGTGATCATGTCAATGTTATTTAATAATGCACTGACTCTGGGTAACTAGGGTCGGGCCATTATAGTTGGTATCAGAGAAATTTTATTACAAACCTTAGAAACTAGATTTAGAAAAACATTGATTAGATAACATTACCCTAATATAGAATTTGAATATTATTATAGAAGAACTTCCTAGAGTTTTGGTAATGTTGAGATTTTGTGAGTTTTACAAGAAATACATCTCTGTGTGGATACTATATGTGGACGTGGTTTTGGCACAGATGTACCCAAGAGTGAAAACTCCAACAAGGAGTTTTGCGCAAGACCCAGGGATCCTGGTACAAGACAATGATCCTTACTGTGCACATAGTTTGACACTCATGTGGGATATGCTTAGGATAATTCACATTTCTTTACAAACCATTATGAATGATTTATGAGTAAATATGTCCTCAAAGAAAAAAAATTATGATTATGGATTATATGTATAAACTGTCCAATTTATTTTAAGTATTTTACTAGTTTGTAATTATGCATTATGATTCATAAACTAACCTAGTTTATGACATTTTTTAGAACCTAGTGGAAGGAATGGAAACCGTATTAACACATGTAAACTATATAGGGATTTCTCCTACTCAAGATAATTATAGTGGATCTGGTGATGCAACTGGTGCTAAATAGCTTATAACCATACTGGGACAACTCACTCAGGTTATGAATAATAAATTTACCCGTATAGAGAACCCTCGTCCACAATGAGGAAAATAAATGTTAGACCGCTTCATGAGGAAACAACCAACAACATTCAATGGGACTACAAATCCATTTGTATCTGATCAATGGATAATTTCCTTAGAGAAAATATTTCTTGCTTTAGGGAGTAGCAAAAGAGAAAAAGTTTTCATGGTAGTTTATCGCCTCATAGGAGATGCAGATCAGTGGTGGTTATTAATTCAAAACACAAAGGAGGGTGAAAAAGTATCAAATATGGAATGGAGGGAGTTTAAAAATCCATTCTTAGAAAAATAATTTCCTCGTGAACATCGAGCGGATATGGAAAGTCAATTTCTAAGTATGAGGAAAAAGGAGGATGAGAATATCACAAAGTATGAGGCTAACAGTACAAGGTTATCAAGGCATTCTAGAGAATTTATACATAACCCAATAAATAATATTGATCGATTCTTTTATGGGTTAAAACCATTTCCCCATCAAGCATTAGTCTCACAATCCTTCTCATTGTACGAAGATATAATCTCATATGATATCAAGACAGAAAAAGAATTCTCTAAGCCTTATGAATTTAAAGTGAATAAATAGAAGAAGAGATTTGTTTAAAACTGTAGAAAATGAAATAAGTAGATGAAGGGAAAAGTTGAACTTCCATCCTGTACTAATTATGGGAAGAAACGACCAGGTACATGCCTAAAGGGGATGATAATATGTTACAAGTATCTAGAAAATGGCCACCAAGCTCGTGATTTCAAGAGGAAGAAATAGGTTGTAAATGTTGAATGCTACAACTGTAAAGAAATGGGGAATCATGAAAATGAGTGTCCAAAGCATCAGGGAAACTTACCTCAGAAAATTCCAAGGGATAAATTCCAAGCTTATGTGAACACTACTGCTAAGGTTGAATTTCCTAATGATGTGATGGTAGGTAGTTTAATAGTATCCTCAAAATTAGCCAATGCTTTAACTGATTCTGGATCATCGTATTCTTTCATATCTTCCACATTTGACAATCCAATTATTTATTTCCAATTTGACTTATTAAGGGAGTTTTCAGTCAAAACTACTAAGAGGATTAACATTGAAAAAAAATTAGTCAATGAGTTTCCATTATTGCATATAAACGTGCTTTATCTGCTGATATTATTGTCATACCCATGATTGAATTTTATATAATCCTCGGTATGGATTGGTTTTCAAACCATGATGAAAATATTTATTGTATGAAGAATGAGGTTGCAATTTTTAATGATGATAAGGAATCCCTTATCTTTAGAGAAGAAACATCAACATCTGATTCTCATCTAGATCATCCCCCAATAACTCTACTAAATTCAATTATTAGGGTGGAAGGGAGAAAAATAACTATGGGTGAGGAAAGGAATGTTCAAATAGAGGATGTACCTATTGTGAACGAATATGTTGATGTGTTTTCAGAGGATTTACCAGGACATCCCCCAGAATGAGAAAATGAGTTTTCCATTAACTTAATTCCTGGTTCAAGGCCCATATCAAAGACCCCTTATAGAATGGCCATTGTGGAATTAGTGTAACTAAAGAAACAACTAGATTAATTGAGTAATATGTGATTTATTCACCCTAGTATTTCTCCATGGGGAGCCCTTTTTCTTTTTGTTAATAAGAAATATTGATCTATGAGGTTATGCATTGACTATAGTTAGATAAATTCTATAAAAATAAAGAACAATTATTCTCTACCTAACATAGATGATTTATTTAATCAACTTCGTGGAGCTCAATATTTTTCAAATATTTACCTTCGATCTGGATATCATCTATTGTGTTTGTAGAAGAAAGAGATTCCAAAGATAGCATTTTGAACCTGGTATGTGCATTATGATTTTATAGTAATGCCTTTTGGGCTGACTAATGCACCCTCTATTTTCATGGATCTAATGAATATAGTTTTCAAGGAATATATTGATGAATTTTTAGTGTTATTTATTGAGGTTATCTTTGTACACTCCAAAATCTATGAATATCATGAAAATTACTTTCACACTATTCAGAAGACTCTTAGAAGAAATGAATTATATGAGATATTTAGCAAGTGTGAATTCTGGCATCAGTAAATTTATTTTCTTGGCTATATTGTCTCTATGGATGGAATCTCTGTGGATCATTATAAGAAAAGGGTCGTACAAGAATGTCCAGCACCGATGAGTATGACTGAGGTATGCAAATTTATTGGTTTATCAAGTTACTATCGGCATTTAATCCAAAATTTTGCTCGATTTGCTATCCCGTTAACTAAGATCACATGTAAAGGGGTTAAATTTTTTTGGAAAAAATAGTGTGGAGAATGTTTTCAATAATTGAATAGAATATTAGTCAATGATATTATCTTGACTCAACCATCATTGAATGATGGATTTTTTATTTATAGTATTGCATCAAATAAAGGACTTGGTTTTGTCCTTATTAATAATGATAGAGTTATTGGTTATACGTCATGATAGCTAAAAATTCAGGAACAAAACTATCTCACTCATGATCTTGAGTTTACAGCTATAATCTTTGCTCTGAAGATACAGAGACACTATCTCTACGGTGAAAACTATTAGATATATATTGATCACAAGAGTTTGAAGTATATTTTCTCACAGAAAGAACACAACATGAGGAAAAGGCGATGGCTTGAACAACTCAAGTATTGTGATTTCACTATACACTACCACCCGGGGAATGCAAATAAGGTGGTAGATGCTTTGAGAAGAAAGGATCATGGAGTTCTGAACAAGATGAGATTTGAAAGGGATTATATGTTCATGGATATAGTAAAGATGGATATGGGAATAATCATAAAAGGAGAAACATCGATACTTTTTCAGATGCTTTCCAAACCATATTTACTAAAAATGATAAAAATTTCTCAAACTGATGATGAGTTTCAAAAGAAAATTAAAGTTGTGAATGATAAGATATTAATTGAATTCGTATATGAATATGAAATTCTGAAATTTTGGAAGAGGCTTTGTGTTACCGATATACCTGATCTAAAAAGGGAATTGTTGGATGATACTCATAGCTCCAATTTCTCAATACATCCTAGTATCACTAAAATGTATAGAGATTTGAAGGAACATTTTTGGTGGTACAACATGAAGAGTGAAATTTTTTATAATGTGTCAAGATGTATGGTTTGTCTATAGGTGAAGGCTAGATTACAAAATCCTATAGGATCCATCCAACCACTTCCCATACCTGAGTGTAAATGGGATGGTATTACGATGGACTTTGTCATTGGGCTACAAAAGACTCCTAGAAGGAATGATGCAATATGGGTCATTGTTTATCATCTTACCTAGTCATCACATTTTCTTGGTATAAGTGAAGATTTACCACATGAAAATTTATCAAGACAATATATTAATGAAGTTTTAAGTCTTCATGATGTGCCCTATCGATTGTTTTTTATCGTGATCCCTATTTTACATCCAGATTATGGAAAAGTCTTTAAAAAGCCCTAGATACTGAACATTGTTTGAGCACTGCCTACAACACTCAAACTGATGGACAATCATAATAGACTATTCAAACCTTAGAAGACATGTTGAGATCTTTCTCACATGACTTTCAAGGAATGTGGGATCAATATTTACCTCTGGTAGAATTTTCATATAATAATAGCTCCCATTCAAGTATTCAGATAGCACCATATGAAGCGTTATATGGAAAGAGATGTCGCACACCAACTTATTAGGATGATTTTAGTGAAAGAAAACTCGTAGGCCCCAAACTTGTAGAGGAAAAAATAGAAAAGGTAAAGATTATCCAAACCCACATCAAACAACTCAAAGTAGTAAAAAGAGAAATGCTGATAACCGAAGGAAGGATTTTGAATTTCAAGTAGGAGATCATGTTTTCTTAAAGGTATATTTGTGGAAGGGTGTTATACAATTCTGTAAGAAGGGTAAATTTAGTCCCAGCTGCATCTAACTTTTCTAAATTCTAGAACAAATTAGATTTGTAGCTTACCATTTGGAAATGCCTCCAAGTCACTCCAAAGTTCATGATGTGTTCCACATATCACTGTTGAGAAAATACATGTCTGACCCAACACATTTACTCACCTATGAAGAAATAGAACTGGAACCAGATATGTCTTATTGTGAAGAGCCTATCAGGATTCTTGATACCAGAGAACATGTGTTGAGAAATCGGATGACTCATATGTTAAAAGTTTTCCGGAGAAACCATAAAATGGAATAGGAAACGTGGGATTCTGAGGAACTTATGATGAAGAACCACCTGAATATTTTTATGTAGTAGTATTCTAGAAAATTTATTAATGAAATTATTTTAAGGAGGGAATAATGTAACACTACAAGCTCCCCTGAACCGTTTCTCTTTGAATAATATAATAGCTTTCGTCGTATGCAACTTCGAGTTCTAGCACACCATGACCAATCAAAATATCCATTTAAAAAGTAGTTATGAATTGTAATACCCAAATTTTTAAATTTTATAAATTTTATTTTTCAAATTGGACTGCATTTTTGGATTCAGAATATCAAAATTAGCTTAGGGTGAATTTTTTGTATTTTTCTAAAAACATTCAATTTTTTATGAATAATGAAAAGCACTGCATTATTGTTTAAAATCCGACTTTTTATTTAAATAATTACTTTTAAATTTAAATTTATTTTAATTTAAAAATAGATTCATGATACCTATATTAATCAAATGTAATTTATTGGAGTCATTTAATAATAAGATTAGATATATAAAATTTTATTGAACTTTTAACGTCTTTTATCCACCTTCTAGTCACATTTGCAAATTTGCATAAAACGTAATTTTACAGATTTTGTGAATTGAATTTCAAAAATGTGACAGGCATAGTTTTTATCAGTAAGTAAACTGTTGTTCAATGGGATGAAAATAATTTTTGGTGAAACGTAACTTTTGATTTTTATTTACCACATTTAAAAGTAAATAGGGTAATTAAAGGTAAAAATAATATTATATTTACCCCAACACGTAAACTAATTCTATTAAATATGTTTTTTCGAAGAAAATCAACATTAGGACAAAAATACAATCCTTTTGATCCACTTGTATTAGATTATGACATTTATTATATTTTATTTAAAGATGATTTAAAAGTTTTAAATTCAAAGTTTAATAACTAAACCATTTTTAACATAGGGAAACACATAAGAAAAATTATACTATAAATATTCATTATAAATATAAAAATATTTCCTACATCATAGTATTTTATTTATAAATTTTAGACATTAAATAATTAAATTTATTTATGACACAATGATGATGCAGTAATTACCGTATTAATGAAAGATTAAAATAATTGATGTTATAAATATTAACATAAAAAATTGAAACTTTTGATTCCATCCACAAATTTTATATTTTAATATGAAATGTTAGGGTTTATTAAATATATTTTTTCAATGTAATAAAGTTGTTATGACTTTCACAAAAACCAAATACTAAATAGTGTTAAAATTGACATAAATGAGTTTTTTTAATGAAATACTGTTTTATTAAATGATATAAATCTCCTATAAATCTATAATTTGTCCAAAGGACTTATATAATATTATATATGTCATTAATTAACCACTTGAGGTACTCTTTTAAATTTTATAGTAAATATATTAACCATGTAATATAAAAATACAAGAAGACATGGTAAAAGTTAAACTATTTAAATAAGAGTTAAATATAAAATATAAGGTTAATATGATGGCCTAAAATTGTCTAAAACCTATTGGTTGAGAGGATTTAGACCTGTCACCACCTTATACTCTAAATAAATCCATTTTTGAACTATCAGAAATCGAAAATTAGTTTATAATAAATTAATATTTCAAGCTTTCCCTAAAGTGCCCCTCACATATCTTATAAATGGGTATTTCCCCTTATCTCAAATTCACACCTCCAAATCCATTTGGCATTTCCAACCTCTACTCAAATCTCCTCAAAAATACCCTCACATAAACCTAGAGTCCTTACATTGATCATAAATCCATCTTATGGAGCCCTTTTGTTCAAATCAAAAGGAAGCACCTGAAGAAGAGTTAATTATTTCATCACCTCATCCAAAGTTCTTTTATTATTCCACTACCACTTTCATTGTTGTTTCCATAATAAAATAATAACTCCATTATATTCTACATACGGATATGTTACTATAAATATGGTACAACCATATTCATTATCCTATCAATCCTATGAATGATAAATTCACCATACGTGTGTACGTATGGCTTACCATCTCCATGTCGTGGTGTAGTTTCTTATTCAACACTTCATTATTTGGATGGGTATAATAAGGATTATAATTGACATAAATAATAAATATAACATTCTACTGATTCTTTATATATAATATACCATCAAATTACATACTATTTCACCATCAATAGAATGATTTTGTCACTCGGGTGTACGTACGGCTTACTATCTCCACAACGTGATGAGATTCTGTTCCCCATCGTAACAATTCAAGAATAACTTTCATTTGATGATTAAAAATAATATTTATGAACTTATCATCATGGATATGAATCAAATACATCCTATACATATGGAACATGACTTATGTAACAAAACATATGAAGGAAAATGAATCAGTTAACACCCAAAACAACGATACTACTGAAATATTATTAAAAAAGAAATATTAGAGGATCATATATGATATTATATTTATGTATGTGGTTCTTTTATAATTTAATTATAATTATATAACCATTATAAAGGAATTTAATGTACCCTCAAATAAGTAAAACTACATGGTAAGGGTTAATTTTACAATCTCTTTATTATCTGAGGTTGTTTACACGTAAGTATCTACTGGGACCTCTTTATCATCCACATCTGTGTTTCTTAAAAATGTATTTCAAAACATTTTTACTATTTCCTAGTCTACGGGTTAAAGAAATTTATACCCTTTTTTTTCTTTTTATAAAATTTTTTGAAAGTAATATTTTTGTCATTTTCCAAATAAGGTACTTTTTGACCTTTTTGACAGATTAAGGAAAGAATGTTTTTTTAACTTATATGGTGGGTGTAGCAATTTTCCACCATTATAACACCTTAGAATCTTCCCTTACAAGCTTATAATAATATTTTCAAAATAAATGTTTTCTTTACTTTTAAATTATTTCTAGGTAGAAAGAGATATTTTACTAACATAGTTTTTGGATTGATGTCATCTATATCAACATCCTTTGTTTGATTTTACACTTGTTTGAAGTTGAATATTATTAAACAATCTTTCATATTGTATTCAAGGTTTTGTGATATTTTTTAATTTGGATGTGTTATTTTTAAATCATTCATGGTTTTTAGTTAAAGTATTGACATTTTTATGCTAGTTTTAAAACGAATGTTTATGTTATGTTTCAACATTTTCATATGAGGAATGCATTGGATGTAGTAAGTGATGGGCGGGGCTCGCTATAGCCTATCGATGCTTCAATAGGTCTCATGAGACAAACTAGTGTTTTGGAACAAGGCCTTAACAATAATTTTATTTGTAGTCTTGGCACGAGGCCTTGACTATGTGGTTATGATGCCTGGTATTAGGCATTCCATCATTATAAAATTAGCTATTGATATTACATAAGATTATTTGACTAGTAAAATATACATGTGAATAATTAAAAGGAATTATTTGATCTATCTTTTCAATATTATTTTTATGTTTTAGATTAAAAGGCTTGTGTTTTATTCTTATACCTTTCCTTAAATGTTTATTCTTATTTATGATAGTTTACACTATATTTTTATCCTTAATGAGCATCTAAGATCACCCCTTTCTTCTGTTTTATTTTTCTGAAGATACAAAGAAGTATATTATGACTGACCTAAAGGTATAGGCTAAGGGATATGAGTGTGTTCAAAGGAGTCATAATTTTTTTTTTAATTTCATAATTTAATATAAAACTTATCTATGTATCTAGTACTTCCAAGGATACTAAACTGATCTGTATTTTTGGACATGATCTCTTGTGATCATGCCAATGTTATGTAATAACACACCAACTATGGGTAACTAGGTTTGGGTGTTACATTCTTGGACTAGTGTATTCATTTTAATGTCTTGCGCAGGTAAGAATGAAGGATTTGTAGTACCTGGGGCTGGACCTAAAGACTAAAAGTCTGAGCATTCTTATATATCCGATGAGGATGCGAATCAATACATATTTAGTTCTGGAAGGATTTGTGCAATTTATGGTCATGCGATAAGGATGTAGGACAATGGAAGGAAGATCCCTAAGGGTAAATACATGGCATGGCTATCATAAACCTGATGTGAATGAGGACCCAAGAGGTCCTCACCACACTACATACTTCCAACAGAGTTTAGGCCAACGGGGCTAGAAAGAGGACAGGATTTGAGATACCTATTTCTGGACCTGAAAAAAAAATGTTTGGGCATTCCTATATATCCCATGAGGATGGGAATAAATCATTACTTAGGTTTGTAAAATGTTGTTCAGTTTAATGTCATGCGATAAGGATAGAGATATGAGATAGTAGCTCTTAAGGGGGATTTTTGGTGCGGCTATTATAGACCTAATGTGAATAATGACATAATCCCACGTATTCCACACCACGCAATCCTATAAGAGTCGAGGAAAAAAGGTAGAATAGAAGAGATAATTAGTGGAGCCTGATATGGACCCAAAGATGAAATGTATGGGTGTTCCTACGTATCCCATAAGTATGGGAATCAAGTCATATGTAGTTCTCTAAATTCATGTAGTTTAAAGTCGTTTGATAAGGGTGAGGGGGTCTTATTTTATGGTTATAGAGCTCGGACTGAAAAAAGTGAGATTCTTCCAATCAGTCGTTAACCTTGAACAAGTCCCTGAGACCATGTGAGTTGTGCTCAATGTGGGAAAAAGGACGGAGAATATCTTTGCAGCACATGGATTACAAAGAAATGGGAAATGGCGTAAATCCTTAAATGACACCACTCAGTTGTTTCATCCTCCTAACGTGCAAACACGCACTGAGGGATAGCACCAATAGTGTTGAAATTCCACTTGAACTTGATGGATTGTAAAGGGATGTAAATCACACAACTAGTATTTAAGGATTGATGGGTGTAGCGTAATGATGGAGGATAACTATTAAACATGTTCAAAACACATCTTCCATATTGTGTGACATAAAATGGGAACAAAAAAAATGAGCGTCGACCACGTACCATATTCACAACATGGTACTTGTGTCAAATTTTTGTTCAAAATCTTTGGGGATGTTGGCCCAAGGAAGTAGGAGAGCACTGAGCCGTAGCATCCATTCCATTCAGGGGTCCTTTTAGATATGAAAAATGACGAAAACCAAAATAAAGGGAAACGTGAAGAATGGAAGCCGATGAAAACATGTCCATATAAACCCAACAGTATGGGTTCCAAACCACAATGCATTTAGGCACATTGGTGAATTTACCAAGAGAGTCGAGGGGTCGACTTTGATAGAATACAACTCGAGAAGATGTGTGGAGGAAAGGGGGTGGATATATATCAAGAGAGAGGTGTGTGGCGTGGCTATTGAAAACCTAACATGGATGAGGACATAATCCCACACCACACCACATACCCCCCTCAGAGGACTTAGTCCAAGTGGATTTAAGGAATTGAAGGTTTCTAAGAAATAGGGTTGGACCCAAAGACAAAATGTGCAGTCCTTCCAATGTATCCCACGAGGATGGGAATCAAGCCATACTTAGTTCTGAAGTATCCTTCAGTTTAACGTCATACGACAAGGACATGGGGAAGGGGTATCTTGAAGAGGAATGTGTATGACATGGAGAATAACCCAATTTGAATGAGGAAAGAAGCCCACATATTCCACACCATTCATATTTCTAGGAGAGAACTCAGGACGAGTGGCTGAGAGAAAGAATAGATACACCTGGGTTGGACCCAAAAACGAAATATTCGAGCATTCCTATGTATCCCATGAGGATTGGAATCAATACATATTTAGTTCTTGAGATTACATGCAATTTAACATCATGTGACAAGGATGTGGTAGATCTTAGTTTATGGTCATAGATATTTTACTGTAGATGCCCAATTTAATGTCATGTGCGTGGGACAGAAGAGAAGAAAAGGTGAATCATCGCACCCATCATTTAGGAGACCATGGAATGTAAGTAACAATTGAGGATAATTGTTGTTTGTATCACAGTATCTCTCTCATGTGAATTATAATAGGAATAAAAAATTTTGAAATGACTGTTTGCCATATTTAGAACGCAGGACTTGTGTCAAATTGTTGTTCAAGATCCTCCGGGATGTTGGCTCAAATTGGTAAGTGAGCCAAAGTGGCATGAGACCAAGATGATAGTGGGTCATTTTGGATGTGAAATATGATGGAAACTCAAATGGAAGAATTCATGAATCATGGTGGTACCCGTGCAGTTTAACGTCTTGCGGTAAGGATGGTGGATGAAGGAGGTGTGTCTCAAGGAGGCATGTGTGGCAAGGAAAAATTAGCCTAATGTGAACGAGGACACAGAGTCTATTCCACACCACACAATACTAAGTCAAAACTTGGTCCAGGAGGTAAAAAAGGTTGAGGGACTTGAGTTTGGGCCATGGATTAAAAGTCTCATCATTCCTACGTATCCTATGAGGATGGGAATCAAGCCACACATAGTTTTGAAATGTCATGTAGTTTAGCGTCATACGACAAGGAAAAAGGAGATCATAGTTAAATGTGTTAGAGCTTGGGCCATTTTTCATATTATCATATTGCAGGATGAGGGTGGTGGTTCAACATCTGTCAGGATGAGTGTAGGTAGTTTAACGTCTTGCATGGTGGTTCAACATCTGTCAGGATGAGTGTAGGTAGTTTAACGTCTTGCAGGATGGTAATATAGTTTAACGTTATGAGGGGTGAGTGTTGGGTAGTTTTACATCCTTCATCCTAGACGGACCATGTATTTTAACATTGTGTGATAAAGAAGCATCATTTTAAAGTAATGTGGTAATATTAATCAAAATACTTCATTTGGAATTTAGAATTGGTGGAAAGAGTAATACACTCACCATCCATGGTGACCAAGGATTATGCACCATTTGGGTAAACCTTTTGAATGATATAAGGTCCCTCCCATTTGGGCTCCATCATAGGTGGATTCATGGTAGGTATCATTGGTGTTCTCATGGCCAACACCATGTCACCTTGTAAGAAATATAAGAGGTGAACATTATTATTGAAAGCTCTGGCTATCTTTTACTCATGCCTCTCCAAATTGTTCAGGTCACAAAGCCTATTCTCTTAAAGTGATTTTTGTTCAGTCAAGCAGATTTCGTCTACTTTTTTTGGTTTCTACTGATTGTAGACAACTGTGAAAAATGAGGGTAATTGAATCTCAATGGTCAATACCACCTCTGTTCTATACACTAGGGAATATAGGATCACCCGAGTCAAATTATGAGTCATCATCTAATAATACTAGAGAGCATTGGGGAGTTTGTCTGGATAACTCTTCTTTTTATGACCAACCATCTTATGAAAAATTTTAGAGAGGATTTTGATTAATGCCTCGATCTACCCATTTTCTTGTGCATGATAGCTAAGGGTATGATTAGAACAGATGTTTTACTTGGCGTACAACTTCTTCAGCTCAGCTACTCAAAATTCCGTGTTGTTATCAGTGAGAATGGTGTGAGGGACTCTGAATCTATAAATGAAATTAGAAATCACAAACTAAATGATAGAATGGTCCTTGAATTCCTTGAGTGGAACTGCCTCCACTAACATGGAAAAGAAATATGTAGCAGTCAGGATGAACATGCACTGGAAATCTATCGCCGATGGATATGGTCCTAAGACATTGAGTCCCCAGACTGCAAAGGGAAAAGAGTACTTGGTAGTGTGGAGAGGTTCTAGTAGCCAATTCACATAACTATCATGGATCTGAAATGCATGGAACCTCTTGGAAAACTTGATACAATCACGAATCATGGTGGGAAAAAATACCCCAATCTCAAGATATGATGAGAGAGTTTTGACTCTATCTGATGAGCCCTACAAGAGCTGGCATGAACTTCTAGCATGACCTGAGAAATCTCACCTCCCTAAATGAAACAGAGGAGAATACCATCAAACCTACATCTGTAGAGGTCCAGCTCAATATTGGGACCACATTGGATGCTAAAATACACTACACATTGATGGACTCCCTCACGTTCGGTCTAAACTATGGGGAGATTACCATGCTGGAGATACTTGATAAAGGGAGTGGTTTATTCAGGAGTCACTTCCAACACCATGGAAGGGGGTCCTTGAGGTCCCAATGAGGAGGCATCAGTGGTAAGGTGGTTTACTTGCGGGCTATCCTCATTGTCCAGAGTGACAAGAATGATGACTCTCTAATGCACCACATTGATAATCAAATCATACTAGTAGGGATCAGAAAGAGATGCAGAAAGGTTGTCCAGGGCATCGGCCTAGTAATTATGTGAATAAGGGACATGAGTAACTTCTGGATAAAAAGGAACTAGGCCATCAGTTGGTGGGTACTCTCTAACAGTGGTACGAGCTCCAAATTCCTGACAATATAGTCACCATTGATCTACTTGATGACTAATTTGGAGTCCAATTTCACCTATAAGTGGGGAACTTCAATCTCAAGGCCCTTCTCAAGACTAGTGATCAGAGCCTGGTACTCTTATTCATTGTTGGTATAGACTTACAACAATAGGAACGAATAGGGAAAGATAGCTTGTGCAGGCATGATGAGGATGATACCCATACCTACTCTATTGTGCCTAGTATCATTGAGTTTTTTGTCAGTGGGGATCCAGGAAGTGCCATAAAAGTGAATTTTCCAACACATAATGGGTTTATCTACTTAGAGGATTTCCTCATCTGGAAAATTGAGATCCATAGACTGCGTTGTGGGAGCTGGATGGGCGGTAATGAACTCTTCCAATGCCTATCCCTTGATATCCTTCTAGGGAATAAAATTGATGGATAACTGTTAAAATATCACTACCCACTGATCTAGATGGCATATCAACATGGGTCGATTCAGAATATACTTAAGTTAATCCACTTGGGACAGTAGTTGTATCTCAAGGTGCTGTAAGTAATGTCACAATTTATGTAATTTGAATATCAGTGCAAGGCATCTCTTCTCTACAAAAGAATATATGGTATTCAGACCAAGGAAGATGTGGTTGAGGTAATATAAACTATTCTATATTCCCTCACTATTATTCTGGGTGAGAAGGGTGCCAAGATATCATTCCAGAGTGGTCACATAAAGGACTAGTGGTTTTTTTATAATGGGTTGAATCTGAACCAGAGGACATAGTAGGTACTGCATGATTTCCTCAAAAGTGGTCTCATAATCCTAATCCCACTAATAATTGACACCTTTTCTCATGAGCTGGGAAAAGTTCTTACACTTACCAGTCATATTTGCGATGAATTGGCATATGTAGGCTAAGTGGACATTAAAGCCTTGGAGATCTCGAATGTTTCTCAGAGGAGAAATATGATCAATCCTAGTGATCATCTCCATATCGATCACAATTCCTCTATATATAACAAAAAAGCTGAGAAACTTTTCAGAGGTGACCCCAGAGGAACACTTTAATGGGTTCATCATCAGATGGCAGGAAAAGAGAAAGCCAAACACTTTCTCAAGATCATTGAGATGGTCTTGGTGCTACTGATATTTGACCACTAGATCATCCACATGGAATTACACCAATTTCCAAAGTATTGTCTTGAATATGAAATACATGGAATGTTGATAGGTGGCACATAAATTATTTAGACCAAAGGGTATTACCTAGTAGCAGAAAGTACCTTGTGGTGCCTTTATGGCGGTAGACTCTCCAAAACCAAGGGCCATTCGGATTGTATTATACCTATAATACCCATCCATGAAAGAGAGAGATTAGAACCCAACGGTGGAATCAATCAACAATTATGTCATATGAAGGGGAAAGCCATCCTTTGGAAAGTGAAGGTTGAGATATCCGAATTCAATGCAGACTCTAATATATCTATTCTTATTTCTGACGGGAACAATATTAGCCAACCATATGGGGTACTAGACCTCCCTGACAAAGTTGGCTCTAATGATTTTATCAAGCTCTTCCATGACCATGGAACCATGATAAGGGTGAATCTTTCTGGGAGGCTATTTGAACCTGTGATGATTTTCTGGAAGATCGAGGCGGTGTACGGAGACCTAAGGATCTAGCCCTGGTATCTTGTCATAACTCCAAGTGAATACATCATGTTTCTTCTTTAGTAAATTCATTCATTTATTTCTCTTTGTCAGGCATAGCAGTGCTGATCAATGTTGGTTTCAGAACTGTATCGTTATCGAGGTTCACCTATACCAACTCATTGATCGTGGTGGATAAACCCTCTTAGAATGAGGGAGGAACATCATCCAAATACTCTTATTCATCCATAGTGGGGTGATCATCGGAAGAAATATATTCTTCTGAGTCGATAGATCCTGACGGGACATTTGTGTGAGCCTGGGTGGTTGTGGTAACCTCACTCGAGAGCTCATGTACTGTCGAAACCATGGTGAAAAAAGTTTTTGACCCATTCCCATCTAGCCTTCAATCAAAGGGTCCGTGTTTGATGATATCAAATCAATAATGGAGCATTAGTTTGATCTAGTTTATCCCATCCCGGTAAAATAATCAAGTATAACGTATTGATGTCTCCATGGGGTGGACATCCTGATAACTTTTGGAATTAGGGGGCTCTGGGATCACCCGAGATTGATTTTTATAAGAATATGAGGTGATATTCTAGAATTCCTTACACTTGGGAATGTGGATCTTGTTTATTCTAGAGACAAAAAAACATTACCCCAAATCTGAGGTCATGGATTCCAATCAGTGGATTGGGAAAATTTAGGCACTATCCAAGTTTTTCCATGGTTTAGTTGTATCCATAGCATGTTCAACCTCATTAGCCTGAATCTACTTGTCCTTTCTCTTGTAATAGTCGGCATTCAGGTAGCAGGCTTCAAAAGAGGAAAAGGGAGACACATCACCTTTGAGTACAACTACTCAGCTATTAAGGGAGTACTTAAGGCATTGGTGATATGAAGAAGGGGTTATCGTGTGCAAGTGGAGCCATGGCCTACCCATTAATGCATTGTAAGTGGTGTCTTGTGAGACAACCATTATAAGGCCCCAGCCTTAAACCTTACTTAATCTTGAGTTATTACAAGATTACACATTGAGGATCTTTTCAAGTTTATAGTTTTAGAAAATTAGATCATAGAACTTGCATTAAATTCCACATTTAAACAAAGTGGATACATAAAGATAGTATTCATTTTTTCCCATCAACGGAAACATATTTAAAATAAAACATGGATTCTTTCTTGACACTTCCTTGACACTTTCATCATATCATGTACCTTTCCCTTGACCTGTGAAAAACATTTCAAAAAACTTGGGATGAGCATAAAAATCTCAGTAAGGGTTATAAAAAATATAGAAAGGAAACATGAGTTCATATATACATAATAATGAAATCATACTTTACCCATAAAACATAGGCACTTTAACATACCTCATCAAATCATGAATAAATCATAGAAATCATAAGACATAAACGGTAACTTGAGGCATTCATAACATTCTTACGTAGGGAGTAACCCTCTTGGTTACATTTGGAATACCCACCACAGTATATTCCCTAAATCACTTCGGAGAAACCTTAATGTTTCACTCCTTCGCGTTACCCAATGAATTGGAGAGCTATATCGGGCTCACCCACCCTTAGTTTATCACAGAACCACCCGTCTTCATAACAATTCCCAAGAACCATAACATAATCGTATCACATAAAACATGCATAAAGAAAACATAACATTTCCACATTTCAATCACAAGATATCAATAAAACACATTGATATAAAAAAACCTTATGAAAACCATTTTCAATACCAAAATAAAAGAAAATTAAAACATGGTATTTATTTTTCTTTTAAAAATAAGGTATGGCTTGTAGAGGAAGCCAAAACTCAAATAATGGTCACGGCGGTGGAGAAGTCATTGTCGCCACATACGTATGACAAAAACATTCCCTTTTGTCGTTTTGTAAAATGCTTTGTATAACAAAGATTCCTTTTGGATAAACGTAAAAGTAAAAGGGTTTTATACACCGTATAAAAGAATGTTGTGTATAAAACAAAATATGCCTCAATTAAAGGAGATTGAGACGAAGTCCCTTACAAAGACGGTATCCTTGGTTTAAGGACAAATCAATTACATAATTATGTGTGACAAATGAATACACAAAATATAAGTGGATATTAAGTGTAAAACAATCAGAGGTTATTCACACATATTCATAGAACGTCATATTGAAGGAGTACATGTTTATCCCAAATAATCAAATTTGGGTTAAGAAGTTCCCTTGCAAAAATTTGACAGCCTAATGGCGTCATTACAAAATTCAGAAAATGAGTTGATGAGAGATAAAAAGGGTATCTCATCACATGGACATAAAATTTAAATCAATAAGGATATAGAAGAACATATCCCAACATAATTTTATGTGAATTAAAAGACATAATAAAAGAAGTCTTTTAAAATGAGGAGGGTGAAAGGTTCCCTTACCGACATGGGTATCTTTCGAAACATATGCCCCGTGAAAGAAGGACAATAAAACATTGATGTAAACACTCATAAATGAAATTATATTACACAATGAGTAAAATAATGGGCAGTACATACACCACTCAAAGGAAATTGTGGCAAATGTAGCATAAATCTCACGGGAATAAAAGTGAGATGAAAAATCCCTTACGAAAACTCCGCAGCCTAACGGCGCCACGTAAAACTTCCAAAATGAATTGATGAAAGGAAATAGGGTCTCTCATAATATAAATATAAAGTTTACAGAAAGAGGAATATAAAATAAAATCCCCCAACATAACAAAGAGGAGCTTAAAATAAGTGACATAAAGGAGAGTACTTAAAAAGAAAGAGAGAGGTTAGATCTCTTACGAAAATTCGGCAGCCTAACGGCGCCACTCAAAACTTCCAAAATGGATTGATGAGAGAGAATAGGATCTCTCATCATATGAACATAAAAATTATAGTAAGATTAATATAAAAGAACATCTCAATCACAATAAATATGAGCTTAAAAGGAATGACATAAAAGAGTGTACTTAAAAAGAAAGAGAGGAGTAGGATCCCTTACCTCAAGTCCAACTTTTCTTGTTCATTTCTTTATATTCCTGAATAATAAACATTGTTCAATTTATAATTTCTTAAGGACCTCATATAAATATTATTATTCAGTTAATATCACATATTTTAATGTTATAATAATTGGTTAAAAATATGAGTTCATATCAGACGTTTTTGTCGATGTTTGGTACATGAGTCAAAAATTGAACTTGTTGGAAAATAATTTTCCATGTAGTTATAGGTACATCATATCCAGAATAGTATTGATGTTTTAAATATCATATATATCCTGTATATATTCATTTTATACTATTCCATAGCATTTTGAGATAAGAATTAAAAGCACTGTTCATGGAGACGGTAGGCCGTACGTACGCATGAACGCTACTTTCATTTTTTTGTCATATTAATGGAATTAAAACAAAATGAGATATATATATATATATTTTATAATTCCAGAATTATATCCATAATTTATATGTAATATATTACATATATATCCAGAATATACACGTATTTATAATATTACATAAGCATTTAGGGGTAAGAAATGAAATGCACCGTTCATGGAGACGGTAAGTCGTACGTAAGCATAAATGCTACTTTCATTTCTATTTCATATTTTATAGAATGGAATCATAATGATATAAAGGTATATTATAATTCTAGTATAATATCATATATAATACCACTAATTACATCCTTTATACGTCCCACATATGGCATTAACGAATCAAATCACTTTGAGGGGGCGATAGTCCGCACTTCCTAAAATGAAGATATCGTGTTTACTCATAATGGTAACCACAAAGGATATGCCATAAATGAAAAATACAGAATATTAAGTAAAACATAAACATATAATATATAATATATAAATATAGTAACATCTTAATGGCCACCTTTGAAGGTGTTAGAAGAATGTTGAACAATCATCGTTTCGTGAGGCAAAAATTCGCCATCCACAGAAACAGTATGTTCTTTAACCATTAGATGTAGGTGTGTATAACTGTAGCTCGAATAATTCTTCTAACAACATCCTAGTATATTTAAGATACTGTATTGGTTACAAAATAAATGAATAAAAAGAGTTTAGGGGGTTGGAGAAGAAAAATAAAACAAAAGGACACAAGTGAAGACATTATCTTAAAATCGGGTAACTCCCTTTGGTTTGAGCTCAAAGGCTTCCTTGGGAAGACTTCTTCCCAAAGTGAGGCTTCAAGGAGTTATAGAGGTATGTGGAGAGACAAAATGGGCAGGGGTTGGCCGAGCCAAAGGCTTTGGAAGTGTGGGTAAGGAGGTAGAGGTGGGGGCCTTTTATAAGAGGAGAGGAGGGGCACTCTTGGAAAGTAAAGAAATGTTCCTTTATTTTAAAATGCGTTTCGGATTTAAAAGGTCCCACATTGATATAATTCTAGTATAAGGTGATAAGGGTTCTAAATATACCCATCCAATATGTTTTGGAATTGTTTATCTCATAGATTGTACATTATCTTTTCATTTTATTTAAATCCTTTATTAATGAGGTAATCGGTGCATCATCATGATGTCATAAATAATATAATTTATTTAATGTCTAAAAATTATAAAAAATATACTATGATGTAGGAAATATTTTTATATTTATAATTAATATTTATAGTCAAAAATATTATTTGTATAACCCCATGTAAAAATTGTTTTAGTAAAACATCTCATGTTTGTGTCATTTTTACTTTAACATTAAATAAAAAGGTATTTATGTCATTTTCCAACCAAAGTGGCTCCATGGGGTCCCCAAGTTGACTCATGGATTTTATTGGTAGGCCATGACACATCCAATGAGGGTAGGACATGTGTCCAGGTCATTTCAGTTTATTAAAACATTATTCTTACCTTAAACTACACTAATTACCTATAATCGCGATTAAAAACTTAATAAGTTACAATTCACCAAAAAATTATTCTAATCCCATTGAACCACATTTTACTTCTTAATTACAACCATGTATGTCGGATTTTTGAAATTAAAAACACAAAGATGGCAAAATTTCATTTAAACGGAAAATCGGTTTTTATAAGTACCACTTAGTGGTTTCACTATTAATAAAAAATTGAAGTTTTTCAGAAAATTACCAAAAGTTTACCCTAAGCTATATTTGATATTCCGAATTCAAAAATGATGTCTATTTTACAAAATTCAAAACATATAAGTTTCATTAATTAATTTAATAGTTAATTCCCGTTGTCAAAACAAATAGAGTTTTTATGAAACAAAATGTATCAAAAGATTGATACTAGTTTAAGTCCGATTTCAAAGTGAAATTAATTCCAACGACCACTATTGGATTAAATGGTAAAAATATATTCTAATTTCACTTTAAAACCAATTCAAAAGATAATATAAACATATAAATAAATTATATTAAAAGAGGTTTTGAATTAAAATACAACATTTTTCACTATTCATTAAAAATTGAACTTTTTCGGAAAAATACCAAATATTTACACAAAGTAAATTTTGATGTCTCGATTCTAAAGAATAATTTTATTTTGTCAAATATAACACATAAAATTGTCAAAAAAGTGGATTTAAAAGAAGTTCTCCCTCAAAAGGCGGTTAATCGACCTTTTAAAGAATATTAGAATGTTTACGCTTAAAATTGGATTCATTTGCATTTTTAATCCTCTAACATTTATTGTAAAAAGTAAAAATATTTGACAAACATATATAATCATTTTTCAGTTAGTTCTGTTCATTCCCGCCATTACAATGGCTAGGCGTTAACTACTATTTAAAATAATAGTATTTTATTATTAGAGTGCAACGTAAGATTCCCAAGAAACTCATTGTTGCGTGTTGGGTATGCCATCGAGCATAGCATCCCATTTAAAGTAATATTAATATTTTATTCACAAATATGGATAAATATAAAAATTTCATATTATTTATTTACCTAGGGTGTTACATCCCTCCCCCCTTTTTGGGAATTGCGTCCTCTCAATTTTAAAATTGAGCTTGGAAACATCCTTGAAAGTCCCACATCAGAACAAGAGTCGGTAAAACAATCACTTTAAAATAAAGAAAGATAAGTACAGAGGTCACCCGAGTTAACCCATACTAGGATTACATGTAAGAAAATATAGACATGGAGGAAAAAAAACAAAGGGTCGGGTTCTGATGGAGAGTGATAGTAAACATGTCTAGAAGAAAGTTAACCATAAGAAAATCACAAACTTGTGATGGGTTAAACGGTATTTGATTCCCCTGTAGGAAAAGTTAACAGACAACATTTTTGTTTTAAGTTACTCTTCATTGAGGAATTTATTTTTGATCTTAAGGAAACATACTTACTTTTCATGTTGACTTTCAACTTTTACTAGATTTCTTACACAAACTCATACTTTCCCCAAAAGACGAGTATTTAGGAAGACTTATTCACATTAAGAGTACTATAATCACTTCTAGAGGATCACCTAATCCACAAAAGATAACTATATACTTCCCATGTATTTAGACCTTAACCAAAACCAAAACCAAAAAGGTTAGTACAAGATCAGATAATACCCAAAAAGGATAATCCTTTAAAAAACAAATCTATTCTTAATCTCCAAAATTTATCAAACAATACCCAAAGTTCAAAAAAGACCATTCAATAAACAAATTGTCCATAAAATACATCAAAGTAAACCAAACTAAGATTTAAACCCAAATATTTGAAGGATTTAGTCACATAGTCTTCCAAGTTAAATCGTAACAAACAACATCAGTTGATCCTAAAGTCTCATATTGAAAAGTAATTAAACTAATCACATATCCTCCATGATAAGTTAATCATTTCCATAGATAACCCAAAATAAACTTGCTATTGATTCCTAAAATCATCTAAGTAAAAAATAATTATTCAAACTAACCAGGGACTTCACGTAGTCCAGTGGTAGGCGATAAATACCAGTCACACTTTGGTTGTGGGTTCGATTCCCACATCTTTGTCTGACGCGACGGGTTGTCACACGGTCTGTGTGTTGTCCTTTTTCCAAACTATATAATTCTCAAATCATTCCCAAAAAAGAGATAAAATCTTCAAAAATAACCATAAAATAATTTAACCTCAATTTTATCTCATGCCTTTCACTTTCCATCATAACATATAATAACCCATAATTACCTCAAAAGTAAGGATCATATAAACTCTAATGGTTACCTTTATAATTATTACCTAAACTTCCACATCGATTGGTCATCTCGTACATGATGCATTACAAATAATATCAAGGTTCAAGTGGATGATCATGACTCCTTGATAGTTGGTTTAGAATAACCACGAGTTTCCTCATTGAATCCCCCATTTTATCTAGTATCTTAATCAGAGAACCACCACAGTTTCCTTCAAACCTGTTGTCTCTTTGGTGCCTGCAAGATCCATCCATTCACTAAAAACAGAAATTTCAGTGTGAGTATATCAACATAACCATCATGTACTAATGAGTAAGATAAACCCTAATATATACTTACTCATTCACTTTATCTAAAACTAGGACTCTTTCTGAAATCCTAACCATTATGGTAATTTCACTTATGCTTAGAGGATACCCTAACCTCTAAAGTTATCTAAACCGACCTCTAATACCAACTATAAGGCCCCATCCTTAAACCTTACTTAATATTGAGTTATTACCAGATTACACATTGAGGATCTTTTCAGGTTTAGAGTTTTAGAGAATTAGATCATATAACTTGCATTAAATTCCACATTTAAACAAAGTGGATACATAAATATAGTATTCATTTTTTCCCATCAACGGAAACATATTTAAAATAAAACATGGATTCTTTCTTGACACTTCATTGACACTTTCATCATATCATGTACCTTTCCCTTGACCTTTGAAAAACATTTCAAAAAACATAGGATGAGCATAAAAAGCTCAGTAAGGGTTATAAAAAATATAGAAAGGAAACATGAGTTCATATATACATAAGAATGAAATCATACTTTACCCATAAAACATAGGCACTTTAACATACCTCATCAAATCATGAATAAATCCTAGAAATCATAAGACATAAAAGGTAACTTGAGGCATTCATAACATTCTTACGTAGGGAGTAACCCTCTTGGTTACGTTTGGAATACCCACCACAGTATATTCCCTAAATCTCTTCAGAGAAACATTATTGTTTCACTCCTTCACGTTACCCAATGCATTGGAGAGATATATCGGGCTCACCCGCCCTTATTTTATCACGGAACCACCCGTATTCATAACAATTCCCAAGAACCATAACATAATCGTATCACATAAAACATGCATAAAGGAAACATAACATTTCCACATTTCAATCACAAGATATCAATAAAACACATTGATATAAAAAACCTTATAAAAACCATTTTCAATACCAAAATAAAAGAAAAGTAAAACATGGTATTTATTTTTATTTTAAAAAGAAGGTATGTCTTGTAGAGGAAGCTGAAACTCAAATAATGGTCACGGCGGCGGAGCAGTCATTGTCGCTGCATACGTATGATAAAAACATTCCCTTTTTTCGATTTGTAAAATGCTTCGTATAACAAATATTCCTTTTGGATAAACATAAAATTAAAAGGTGTTTATACACCATATAAAATAAAGTTGTGTATAAAACAAAATATGCCTCAATGAAAGGATATTGAGACGAAGTCCCTTACAAAGACGGTATCCTTGGTTTAAGGACAAATCAATTACATAATTATGTGTGACAAATGAATACACAAAATATAAGTGTATATTAAGTGTAAAACAATCAGAGGTTATTCACACATATTCATATAACGACATATTCAAGGAGTACATATTTATCCCAAATAATCAAATTTGGGTTAAGAAGTTCCCTTGCAAAAATTTGACAGCCTAACGGCGTCACTACAAAATTCAGAAAATGAGTTGATGAGAGATAAAAAGGGTATCTCATCATATGGACATAAAATTTAAATCAATAAGGATATATAAGAACATATCCCAACATAATTGTATGTGAATTAAAAGACATAACAAAAGAATTCTTTTAAAAAGAGGAGGGTGAAAGGTTCCCTTATCGACATGGGTATCTTTCGAAACATACGCCCCGTGAAAGAAGGACAATAAAACATTGATATAAATACTCATAAATGAAATTATATTACACAATGATTAAAATAATGGGTAGTACATACACCACTCAAATGAAATTGTGGTAAATGTAGCATAAATCTCACGGGAATAAAAGTGGGATGAAAAATCTCTTACGAAAACTCGGCAGCCTAACGGCGCCACGTAAAACTTCAAAAATGAATTGATGAGAGGAAATAGGGTCTCTCATCATATCAACATAAAGTTTACAGAAAGAGGAATATAAAATAACATCCCCCAACATAACAAATAGGAGCTTAAAAGAAGTGACATAAAGGAGAGTACTTAAAAAGAAAGAGAGATGTTAGATCTCTTACGAAAATTCGGCAGCCTAACGACGCCACTCAAAACATCCAAAATCGATTGATGAGAGAGAATAGGTTCTCCCAACATATGAACATAAAAATTACAGTAAGAGTAATATAAAATAACATCACAATCACAATAAAGATGAGCTTAAAATTAATTACATAAAAGAGTGTACTTAAAAAGAAAGAGAGGAGTAGGATCCCTTACCTCAAGTCCAACTTTTCTTGTTCGTTTCTTTATATTCCTGAATAATAAACTTTGGTCAATTTATAATTCCTTAAGGACATCCTATAAATATTATTATTCAGTTAATATCATATATTTTAATGTTATAATAATTGGTTAATAATATGAGTTCATATCTGACGTTTTTGTCGATGTTTGGTACATGAGTCAAAAATTGAACTTCTTGGAAAATAATTTTCCATGTAGTTATAGGTACATCATATCCAGAATAGTATTGATGTTTTAAATATCATATATATCCAGTATATATTCATTTTATACTATTCCATATCATTTTGAGATAAAAATTAAAAGCACTGTCCATGGAGACGGTAGGACGTACGTACGCATGAACGCTACTTTCATTTTTTTGTCATATTAATGGAATTAAAACAAAATGAGAGATATATATATATGTTATAATTACAGAATTATATCCATAATTTAGATGTAATATATTACATATATATCCAGAATATACACGTATTTATAATATTACAAAATCATTTAGGGGTAAGAAATGAAATGCACCGTTCATGGAGACGGTAAGCCGTACGTACGCATGAACGCTACTTTCATTTCTATTTCATATTTTATAGAATGAAATCATAATTATATAAAGGTATATTATAATTACAGTATAATATCATATATAATACCATTAATTACATCCTTT
This sequence comes from Viscum album, assembly GCA_963277665.1. NCBI lineage: Eukaryota > Viridiplantae > Streptophyta > Magnoliopsida > Santalales > Viscaceae > Viscum > Viscum album. The sequence continues at coordinate 2,107,486,571 of OY728119.1, read as the reverse complement.
ATACGTCCCACATATGGAATTAACGAATCAAATCACTTTGAGGGGGCGGTAGTCCGCACTTCCTAAAATGAAGATATCGCTTTTACTCATAATGGTAACCATAAAGGATATGCCATAAATGAAAAATACATAAGCTTAAGTAAAACATAAACATATTATATATAATATATAAATATAGTTACATCTTAATGGCCACCTTTTAAGGTGTTAGAAGAATGTTGAACAATCATCATTTCGTGAGGCAAAAATTCATCATCGACAGAAACAGTATGTTCTTTAACCCTTAGATGTAGGTGTGTGTAAGTGTAGCTCTAATACTTCTTATAAAAATATCCTAGTATATTGGAGATACTTTATTTGTTACAAAATAAATTAATAAAAAGAGTTTAGGGGGTTGGAGAAGCAAAATAAAACAAAGGGACACAAGTGAAGACATTACCATAAAATCGGGTAACTCCCTTTGGTTTGAGCTCAAAGGCTTCCTTGGGAAGACTTCTTCCCAAAGTGAGGCTTCAAGGAGTTATATAGTGATTTGGAGAGACAAAATGGTCAGGGGTTGGCCAAGCCAAAGGCTTTGGAAGTGTGGGTAAGGAGGTAGAGGTGGGGGCCTTTTATAAGAGGAGAGGAGGGGCACTCTTCGAAAGTAAAGAAATATTCCTTTATTTTAAAATGAGTTTCGGATTTAAAAGGTCCCACATTGATAAAATTCGAGGATAAGGTGATAAGGGTTCTAAATATACCCATACAATAGGTTTTGGACATGTGTAGGTCATAGAATGTACATAATCTTTTCATTTTATTTAAATCCTTTATTAATGAGGTAATCGCTGCATCACCATGATGTCATAAATAATATAATTTATTTAATGTCTAAAAATTATAAAAAATATACTATGATGTAGGAAATATTTTTATATTTATAATTAATATTTATAGTCAAAAATATGATTTGTATAACCCCATGTAAAAATTGTTTTAGTAAAACATCTCATGTTTGTGTCATTTTTACTTTAACATTAAATAAAAAGGTATTTATGTCATTTTCCAACCAAAGTGGCTCCATGGGGTCCCAAAGTTGACCCATGGATTGTATTGGTCGGACATGACACATCCAAAGAGGTTAGGACATGTGTCTTGGTCATTTCATTTTATTAAAACATTATTCTTACCTTAAACTACACAAATTACCTCTAATCGCGATTAAAAACTTAATAAGTTACTATTCACCAAAAAAATTATTCTAATCCCATTGAACCACATTTTACTTCTTAATGACAACCATGTATGTCGGATTTTTGAAATTCAAAACACAAAGATGGAAAAATTTCATTTAAATGGAAAATCAGTTTTTATAAGTACCACTTAGTGGTTTCACTATTCATCAAAAATTGAAGTTTTTCAGAAAATTACCAAAAGTTTACCCTAAGCTATATTTGATATTCCGAATTAAAAAATGATGTCTATTTTAAAAAATTCAAAACATATATGTTTCATTAATTAATTTAATAATTAATTCCCGCTGTCAAAACAAATAGCATGTTTTTATGAAACAAAATGTATCAAATGATTGACACTAGTTTAACTCTGATTTCAAAGTGAAATTAATTCCAACGACCACTATTGGATTAAATGGTAAAAATATATTCTAATTTCACTTTAAAACCAATTAAAAAGATAATCTAATCATATAAATAAATTATATTAAAAGAGGTTTTGAATTAAAATACAACATTTTTCACTATTCATTAAAAATTGAACTTTTTCGGAAAAATACCAAAAATTTACAAAAAGTAAATTTTGATGTCTCGATTCTAATGAAGAATTTTATTTTGTCAAATATAACATATAAAATTTCCAAAAGGTGGATTTAAAAGAGGTTCTCCATCAAAAGGCGGTTAATCGACCTTTTAAAGAATATTAGAATCTTTACGCTTAAAATTGGATTCATTTGCATTTTTAATCCTATAACATTTATTGTAAAAAGTAAAAAAAATTTGAAAAACATATATAATCATTTTTTAGTTATTTCTGTTCATTCTTTCCATTACAACGTTTAAAATAATATTATTTTATTATTAGAGTGCAACGTAAGATTCCCAAGAAACTCGTTGTTGCGTGTTGGGTACGCCATCGAGCATAGCATCCCCTTTAAAGTAATATTAATATTTTATTCACAAATATGGATAAATATAAAAATGTCATATTATTTATTTACCTAGGGTGTTACAACCATGAACTCAGTTCTGGCAACTAGGCCACCGAACTAGGTCTTACTATGAATTTTTTCAACTCGTGTCTACTTCGTCCTATCATAACCTTGAATTTTTTGGTCAGAGGGAATCGTATCATCCTCGAACAGTCCCATCATTCGGAGTATCTGGTTCAGGATAAGTTTGTTCCTAGAGCCTGTGTCGATAATAAAATGGAAAACCTCCACACCATTGAAATTTATAGTGATGTACAATGGGAAGATGTTCCTCTATATAGGGGATCATTTATCATCTCTATAAAAAGAGATAATGGATTTACATTCTTCATGTTCGACTGCCTCAAAATGGAAGGCTTATACGGCTGTTACCTGACACATGCCTATTGTTGAGTGTATAAAAAACAATTATTTACTATGTTAAAATATAGTATAGTGGTTAACCTAGGTTTTCTCCATAGAGGAGCACTCAACAATCACTTATGTCACTTTAAATTTGATAATGAAGTGGGGTAATTTTTGATATTGCTGGTTATGAAAACAAAGCAACAAAATTAAAGGAATAAATAAATTAAAAGATTTTAAACAAATTGAAAAATAATGAAATTAATATTAGTGTTAATAATTGGGTGATCAGGTTGGGGTTGGTTTTTTAATTGTAATGTTATTATAGTTCCAATTCTATTCAATCCTCTTCTTCTAAGTCGGTTTAAGTGATATTTCATGATCGCTTCCTATAACTCCCTTACTAAATTGTGATGGTGTGATTAAACCATACCAATATATTATCTTGGTCTACCCTCATTCCAATGTGTTAAACAGATGTAGAGAATACCTTCAATTGAGTTAGGCAATTCTCGATCGGGTCTTGTTTATCCCAAACAATTAAGAATATTCAAAACCCATGCCACGCGTTCTGACGATCGCCGAGTACTTCACCACTAATCCCTTATCTATTACATCATATATAGACCAGAACCTAGTGGAGGGATATTATGAACATTTACCAAATCAATAATAAACACAAAATATTAAATCAAATACAATCGCATAAGATAATAAAACCATTTATTAGAATTTAAAACCAACACCGCAGAAGATATAGAGTTTTTATTCAATAAAATAAAAGAACTAAAACATTAAAAAAGATAAATCCTAACCTTACCAAATAAATTAGAATATTTACCCCACTATGGTAAGGGTAATTTAGAAGAAGGGGGAAGAAGAAGGCATCATAAAATTAAGAACAAAAGAAAGAAAAGAAAGAACATAATTTTTCTCCTCTAGAATTTGTACACTGTAAAGATAGCTTTGGTTCTCCCACCATATGGTCGAATCAGGACTAGGTCCCTTATTATAGGATTTTAACAATGGATTTAGACATCTACCCCTAAATGTTCAGAGCATTTGGAGCTGTTTTGAATGATTTATGTCTGAATTAGTAGACCTGACTTTTCCTATCCACCAATCACTATTTCACCAACCCTACTTTGACCGGTTTAATTCTGGCCTTAGTCAAATAATTTCACCATGAAATTTTAGTTTCTACTTCATCGTAGATTTGTATTTCCATGACAGCTAGAATCATCCCATTTGGTGGTCATTAGTCCGAGATATGCCTCATTGAATGAGTCATGGTCTATTCTGTAGGCCATAATAAGTTTCACATTGACTGATTTGTTTTGCCTTGTTGGAGTTCTAATTGGATTTGGGTCCTGAAGACTTATTTTTATTCCAAAAATCATGTCATCCAAAAAAATTAATCACATGAATTGGATGAAAATGGTAGGATTTATACTTGCGATAAAGAAGAAACATAAAACTGTTTAATGTCCAGAATTAACCACTTTTCACATTTAAGCACAAAACTCATCAAAAAACATAAAATGATGAAAATAAGATCAAATCGATTACTGGGAAGGAATTAAACCATTTAAAAACATATGTAGAAATATTAAAATATGATCTCTATCAATTCCTCCACAGTTATTTATTGGACGCATTTATAAGTAAAACTCTAAATCAAATCATAGAAAATTTAAAACACATATACATGAGATCCAACAATTTCATACCAAGATACAAAATATATCATGCCACATCAGCAAAAAATATTTCAAGTTCTCCATTTATATCCTTCAATATATTTCGACTTCATTTATCCTCCCATGCACACAAAACACTTATCTCACTTTCATTTTCTCTTATCACTCAAATGTTAATTTTTCAGTAATGTCTTTATCATCCAATACTCATGCCAGGTCACCATAGGCTTGATAAATTCTTACATATCCACCCGATGTGAGTCAAGAAAATATGTCTATAAAGAGGAAATTATAGGGTTGTTCTGTGGCTTTAGGTTGGTAGGATTTAGATGTAAAAAAATCTGAGGGTGAATGAGGAGGGCTTGGCTCTTTTTGAAGTAAAATTGCATTATTCTAATTTTTACTCAAATATAATCTCATCCTTACTCCCCTTATTAGAAACTAAGATCTATTAGCATAAAAAATAAGGGAAATTTCACACCATTCTTAATTTCAGTAGTAATGGTTTCAGTCATCTCAAACATTATTCTTCTTGAAAGATCCAGATAGGCACAAATTTTTTATCATTAGAAACTCCATAAAAACACAATTTCACATTCATGAAAACTCTAAATAAGGAACAACTTTTAATAGAATGTTTTTTTTCAGAAGTAGTGACATCTCTTCAACATTTTACTTTCCACCCAAAGTATCACTAAATTAGTTAGCATAATACAAGATAGCTTCCCTCATACTTAAGTTCAACTAGATTATGCAATTTCACTTCAAGAGCAGATTGGATAGGGAAAATTGTCTTGTAATGTGTCTAACCTAAGAGGTTGTTCATAGATTATAAGGGATAAAAGGGTTAAATGTAGAAGGAAGGCCATAATAAAAAGTATTTTTTTGAAAATGGGGCTTTAAAACCAAAGAAATGTATCAATCATTTAAAACACATGCACCTCAAACCATCAAGTTTTGATAGAAATAAATCAAATTCTAGTTAATTCAAGCATGGTATGGCTCTCTCAAGAAGTGAGGTAAAATAAAATATTATGAAAATTATGTTTATAATTCTTATAGGAATGTGATTTCAAATATAAAGACAGTGAATTGTGGCATGAGATTCAAAAATCAGAGTACTTTTCATGAAATTTCCAAAATATTTCAACTTCAAACAAAGTCAATTTCTGTATTCATTTAAGCTCTACTTCATGGGATAAATTGTTTTACACATTGAAATTGGTTTCAAAATTTTTGATGATAATCATTTCAACTCAAAAAATTTAAAAACAAACAAAAAATTGATAAACACACAACTGAAAACACAAAACTATAAAGGTTCCCATTCCAACACATAAATGATGCAATGTCTACAATGCATTCAAATTGATTTAACATGAAATAATATTTTTAATTGAATCATATCAATCAATAAAGTGTAAAGGAAAGGTAAAACCTGACTTATTGGTAGTGTAATGTTGAGTTAATCTACTAAGTGCTACGCACATAAAAACCTATAAACAAAGGTAGATAATAAAACATAATAAATTTATTTAAAGTGAAGAAAATAGAAATATAATGAGATTAAAAGGATAGATTATGGTTTAATCCCCTAAGTGGGCCCTGGGTTTTGACTGCCTCCGGATGGGCAGTTTCAGTTGGTTATCCCCAATCTGATGGTGGGTGAAGTTTCTTTAATATGAACCATCAGAACTTCTTCCTTCCATCATGAATATATTATTTATTATTGAGGAGTTCATGGATATAGTACAAAGAATCCCCCATATGAAAATGATATTAAACTTGCATGGTGGGTGTAGTACAGATAATGAGTCCTCCTCTTTATTGGTTTTCAATTTAAGAACTTCTTCTTCATTCTCCAGCAGTTCCTCAATGTATGGTACATCAAAAGAATAGTAAAAGGGAAATTCAAAGTGTAATTATATTTGAATAAAATTAAAACATGATTAATCAATATCAAACTCTTCCCTTTCAAGGTAAGCATATTGTGTCTCATTTTACTCAAGAAATCCCACTTGGATCTTATCTTGAACACCTTCCAATAAATGATCAACATGTTTGGGGAGATCTAGGTGTTCATCTTCAGGTGTATCTTCTTCTTTTTCCTCATCCACCAAAGAAAATATATGTGTTGGATGAATCTCCCTTAAGTGGGTTGACTTCAATTGATTCTTCAATATCTTATTCCTCTTCTAGTTGAATTTCACAAGATAGAGGTAGGTAGTCAGGATCCTCCATCTTTTCTTCAAATTCCACCTCTTTGGTGGTGTCTTCCTTCAATGGTTCTGTATCTTTTTCTTTGTAAGGAATATGTGTATCAATTAGTTATTTACACTCATTCTAGAATCCATAAAGATCTTTTTGGTCTCCCACATGTAGCTCATTAGGTAATTATTCCTTCTTGTCCTCCTCAGGTTCATTCTTAGATTCTGGTTTTTCCATCAATGCACGGAAATATTCAAATGCAAGTTCTACTTTGTTCTCTAGTTTTGATATGTCATTTCTAAGTTCTTGCATCTGAACTATATCATAACCAGCCTCATCTAAATGTTCCAGATGTGGGTATTTGTTACATGAATTAAATAAATAATCATTTGAAAACATCATGGAAAAATATTTTTTTATGTTTTTTTAGTGTTTAATATTTATAATGAGATTGTGGCACTACCTCCCCAGAAACAGCGCCAAGTTTTGACATGTTCCTATTGTGGGGTGTGGAAAAAACATATTATTTACTAAGTTAAAATATATTATTGTGGTTAACCTAGGTTGTCTCCAGATATGGGCACTTAACAATCACTTATGTCAGTTTAAATTATATAATGAGGTGGGGTTGTTTTTGATATTGTTGGTTATGAAAACAAAGCAACAAAACTAAATAAATCAATAAATTAAAATATTTAAAACAAATTGAAAAATAATGCAATTAAAAATAGTGATAATAATTGGGTTATCATTTTGGGGTTGTTTTTTCACTTATAATGTTATTATGCTTCCAATTTTATTCAATCCCCATCTCCTAAGTCGGTTTAAGTGATATTTCACGATCGATTCCTATCACTCCCTTAGTAAATGGTGATGGTGAAATTAAACCATACCAATATCTCATATCTGTCTACTATCTTTCCTATGTGTTAAACATATGTATATAATACCCTCAATTGAGTTAGACAATTCCCAATCGCGTATTGTTTATCCCAAACAATTAAGAATATTCAATACCCCTTCCACGCGTACTGATGATCACCGAGTACTTTAGCACTAAGACATAATCTATTCCATCATATATAGATTAGAACCTAGTGGAGGGATATTATGAACATTTACCAATGTAATAATAATAATATAATATTAAATCCAATACAATCGCATAAGATAATAAAACTGTTTATTAGAATTTAAAACCAACACCGCAGAAGAGATAGAGTTTATATTCAATCAAATGCAAGAACTAAAACATTGAAAAATATAAAATATAACCTTAACCAATCACTCAGAATATTTACCCCACCATGGTAAGAGTAATTGAGAAGAATTTTGAATAATAATGCATTATAAAACTCAGAAGAACCAAAGAATGAAAAGAAAGAACAGAATTTTTCTCCTCCAGAATCTATCCACCTGAAAGATAGCTTATGTACTCACACAATTAGGCAAAATCTGGACAAGGTTCCTTCTTATAAGATATGATTCAGGATGTTTTCCATCTACCCCAAAAATTTCAGAGCATTTGGATCCGTTTGTAATGAGTTATGGCCAAATTAGTAGACCATACTTTTCCTGGATGCCAATCACTATTCCACATATCCAAATTTGACCAGCTGAATGGTGGACTTAATCAAATAATTTCTCCATGAAATTTGATTTGAGGTAGAATATTATAGTTGGATTTCTAACCCAGAAATAATCACCCCATTTGGTGTTCAATATCCCGAGATATGCCTCATTGAATGAGTCGTGGTCTATTCTGTAGGCCAAAATAAGTGTTCACATTGACTTATTTGTTTTGGCTTGTTGGAGATCGAATTGGATTTAGGTCCTGAAGACATATTTGTTTTCCACAAATCATGTCTTCCTTAAAAAAATTAATCATGTAAATTGGATGAAAATTGTAGGATTTATGCTCGAAATACAGAGGAAACATAAAACTGTTTAATGTCCAGAATTAACCACTTTTCAAATTTATGCACAAAACTCATCAAAAAACTTAAAATGATGAAAATAAGATCAAATTGATTAATGGTAAGGGATTAAATTATTAAAAAAATATTCATAAATATGATAATCCTAGCTCTATCACTACCTCTACCTCAAACTGGAGGGGTCTTCTTAAAGCCTCTGAAAGGGCTTCATGCATATTTGCTGACAGGAGAGGAGCCTCCAGGATAGAGAACTTCACAGTAATATGAAAGATATTATTGAGAATATCATACTTATGTGCTAGGAATAAACATCTACTAATAGGATGTAGCTCTGTTGTAGGAGGTATTATAGGCAATATGGGTTGAACCAACATATTTTGGCTGGTGTTGGGAATGTCTTGTTGCTCACTAGTTGAATCACATGGAGTGACTACCAGCTGATGGCCAGATGACAGAAGTCTATCCACAACAGAATGTGGCTGATTATAGCGTGGTCGTGGTGGCTCAAACTAATCAAGTATCAGAAACAGCAGTGTAGGTGGATCTAATGAAAAGAGATGAGAAGGCTGCACATGCTGAGATTTGTGTTGGGAATATTGTCTAGTCTTAGTGGCATGTACGACTTGGATAGGAGAACATACCAAAGCATTACATGAATCACATAACCATGGATCTATTGATTTTGGTGTCTTTTGGGATTGTTAAGATGGTTTGTCCAACTCTCTCCATCATCGAGAACCATGTAGGGATTTACTAGCTCCATGGTATTGACCGAAGCATACCCTTGATCATCACTTGAAGAATCCTTCATCGCTGGGTGAATTTTGAGGGAAATTTCTATCTCTGGGATCATGAAATCATCAAGAGTATGGGATGATGATGGAATCAGTGCATGACTTTATTTTCCCTTGCATCGCTGATTCGTTCCCTTCTAAGAATAGGAAGACTGAGATGTTGACTCAGAAGTAGTGGTTGCTGGTAACACGGCAACTTCTGATGGATCGGGTTGGTTCAAAAAAGCATAAATAATACCATGGGCATGGGTAACTTCCTTTAAGGCCATCTAATCATCGTATTTCTGAGACCCACAGTTAGAAACCTAATGCCACTCACCTTTACTGGCACTATCGGTCTTTATAAACACACATGCCACCTATGATAGGGATAGACCCAACTTGACTATGTTTTTATCGACCTAGCCTAGGAGCCAATATTTAAACACATCACACTGCTTGAGGGTGTTCCCAAGGATCTGGTGATAGGGGCAGTAATTTGGGTGATTAGTGAGATCCGCCTCTTTGGGCCTCCTACATACCGAAAACTGTAGGATTCCTTCGTTCAAGGAACTTTGGAAAAAATCACGGATATGTGCCACATTAAATGAGTAGGTCTAGTTCCTTCTGTCTGGGAAGGGGCTCTATGAGCTTGGACCTAAAGAGGTGCTGGAGGAGCCTATCGAAGAGGTGGAACCTTATTATCTCAACTAGGGGGTGGTGGCACGTTACGTGGGGTTGCCTGCCAATTCTGAGGTAGGCGCTGCGGGGTCGGAGGTTGTGCCTGAGGTGATGGGCCTCAGAAAGGCTATGGAGGTGGTTCCACTCGTATTAACTCTAGCTGTGTGGGGTCATCTATTTTTGCTACCATAGTGGGCATCACCTTACTAGCTCTTCTTTTGTGGACTACATGAGGCAATGGATGTGCCATCTTGGATTGCTGCAAGGCTTCCTTTGCATGTAGGGCTTTTTCATAAAAAATACCAAAATCTACCTAGGTAGTTATGAGTGATTATATAGAGGACTATTTCGGTCTTGAAATTCCCCCCCCCCACACATTTTTAGTAGTCGTTCCTAATTCAGTGGCATATCAAGGGAGTACGTGAGGCCTTTCCACCTAGATAAAAACCCTGTGACGCATTAATTGGGAATATGCTTGCATTTTAAAGAGGTTGGAAATATTCATATTTTATGTGGTGGAAATAAACTGATAATGAAATTTCCTACTAAGGTCCTCTCAACAGGCTATTGACCCAATGGGTAACTGGTTATACAATACAAATGCAGGTTCTTCCTGTGTCTGTACAAAACACCAGAGTTTGGCATCCTACTGTTGTGCTGGAGTTCCCAGCATGCGTCCACACCTTGAAATAAAGTGGTCCATATGCTACAGTAGGTCACATGTCCCTTTAATGTGGGATAAGGTAGGATTTTTGAATCCTAAGGGTGTTGGCATATCATTCACCCATGCCGGATATGGCTTTCCATCAGGAAAGATTGCCACTTGTCGAGTTTCTAGGGCCTCAAGGCAGGTAATGAGAGAATCCATAGGATAATATTTGCAAGGATTCCTATCTTGATGAGGATCTCTTACCACTAGTGTGTTGGTAGGTTCTTCAACGTGATAAGCAGGCCCAACGGCTCGTAAAGCAGCTGGTGGGATGACTTAAAGGGATACCCGAAGGACAACCTGTGGAGCAGTTGTGGGAACTTTTGTTAGGTCCCAAAGAAGGTTATCATGCAACTTGAGTGGGTTTGGTGAGGCATAGTTCACCATAATTCCATAATCTTTGGCCTCTACCCTATCTATATGCACAGGATGGTCATGGTCACCCGAAGGAAACTCACCAGGGGGGTTGTACCTACCCCTGGTGCCCCTATAGAGGATTACTATAATCCAACCATCATTCTGCAGCATGTTCGTTGATAATTTCATCAACCATATTTTTATGTTTTGTGAGATTTTGATGCAACACATCCTTTTGGGTTCATCTTCCATCTTTTTCATTGAGCGAGATGGATCAGTGGGTTTGACAGCCCCAGCATTATCTATACCTTTATAGAGGTCCCGACCAAATGATAGTGACTCAGAAGGTGGAGAAATTCCCAATAGGTTTCTTTGTTGGAAAGTAACCCTACCCAAAGGATCCAACAGATGTTGCACCACCCCAGGGGGTGAGTTATCTTTAATGAGTACTAACATTGTTTCCACCTCTGATAGGTTGGTTATATTAACTACGATTGTACCTGAAATCATATCCTCAATATCACCTAGAAAGACGGGTTGGCACTGGATAAGACTGAAATAAAGGGAAGAATACTACCCCAAACCATGGATCTTAACATATGGGGAAGCCTCATTAATAATTCTACGGAGCACTGTAATACTCTAGATGCATCATTGCTGGAGGTTCATATGATGATCGGGCGACTCAGGACGCTGAGCCATGGGGAGCACAGCCAAGTCGACCATGCGAAATTGTTGGATAATGTCTTCAAAGTGTTCCTAGATCTTTTGTCAATCCATCAGTCAATGATGGAGATAGAATTTTGTTACCTAGATAGTTTAGCGGAAGAACATGACCTCCTTCTGCGTGATATATTCTGAAATACTGAAATCTGCTATTGCAATGGGGCAGAACATCTCTAGGAACTGGTCTTCTATAAGGATGTCCCACAATATCTTCAGCTTAGACTCGTGATCCATCCCTTGGTTTCCCAATTCATCGAATGGGGGTGAAAGGGGGACCAATAATGGCACTAAAGCAGATTTTTGTGAGAGTAGACTGGTCGGTGGAGAGTACGGCACGTGAGATTACAAGCTGCCGCATCTTGGGTTGTCTTTCAATGAATGTACTGATTGAGACACCACATCATTGTAAGATGGACTAATGAACACTACTTCTCGAACTGGTGTTGTAGTCATTGGTGGTGGGTTGTGATGTTTCTAGTCCTCTATTGTCCGCCACAACAACTCCCTGTGATCTCTGGTTGAGGTAGAGACTGACTCTGTTGATGATAGGGAGGATTGCACAGCCAGGCCCTAGAAAGTGGCCAAATATTCCTCCTCTTGAATGTATCTTCATAGGGATGTAGGAATCTGGTGGACCTCACTTTCTAGAAGGATGATTCTTCTACACCTTGTTCCTTCCCTACCCCTTGACATAGAAGATCGGGGTGAGGGTTACATCACCGAATCACACTCCAACTCGGATTATGAAAAGATGATGGGTTTACTCATGGTCTAAAACATCTCATTATTCTTCCATTGGAAGAGGTGACCCACCCTCATCCCCCCGTATGGTTATTCAGGATAGGGTAGGTTTTCGACATGAGAGGACCTTTGGCCGAACTGGTACTATGGCGGAGAGGACTTCTACCTGGGTGAGTCAAGGTGTGAGGATCACCCAAAAAAATGTCAAATGGAACACGGTGAGGGACTCCATGTCCAATAGCTGGTGCATATGAGGGACCTCCTTGATAATTTTTAGAGAAGGTAAGACCTCCAATAGAGCTGGTGGGAGCATGGGTAGTGCTTCCATTTTTGTTTCCCTTTATGGTGATGGTACGAGGGGGGCCATTGTACCGATCAAACTGTATACAGGGAAGACCTCCGTATTATATTCCAATGAAGCGGGTTAGACCTTTGCTTCTCTAATTTTTGGGATGGGGTGGACATTCTTTGGCTTCAATAAGAACATGGGGAATACCTCCATGATAATGGTTGTTCATGTGAGGAGGATATTTGCATCGATGACCTGCGACAAGAGTAATGGATTGATACCTGGGATCACAAGTGCAAAAGAAACCTTTGCGTTGGATGTTAGTGCGGAGGGGAGGGAATTCACCTAGACTAGTTGTGTCATGGGGAGGGAATCCATACTGATCTTGGGAGTGGGGAATGCATTCACTCTCTTTGATGGTGGCATGGGGTGGACCTCCGTGCTAGATGTCATTGTCATGGGTTGGCCAGCGATGGGTACTACCTATGCCGGTGACCAAGAGAGTTTACACAACCTACCCGTAGGGTGGTTTGGGCCTCGATCTGATTCGGGAATATAAGTTCCATTGTTCAATGGGGAATTGATAGTATTAATTGGTGGTGGAACGGGCCACTATAGTCGTTGATGATGATGCCCCTGGCGGGCGTCCTCCTCAACTCGCACCCAACGTTGGCGTTGGGTTAACTAGACTAGGGCTGATGGTGCAGGTGTGTGAATCACCTGCTCCTCATCCTCTGGGACTGGGTGGTGGCTCTGGTGTGGCATGGTGGGATCCCTCCTTGGCGGATCCCGGGATGGGATCACAACCATGATATCCCAGAATTATCTTACCATATTGGTGTAAGGGATCAAGTTTTCAAATCATTCAGGGAAGAGACTCCCAAAATGGTTGTAAGTCAGAGTGGGGAGTAGTGTCTCCCTACACAGCCCTTGGGGTAGTGGCAATAGTGAGGTGTATAAGCCTCTAGGTCCTGACGACCCATATCTCAAGTTGTAATAATCCCTTCTTCCTCATGTCGTCAGAAGAGGGTGTGGATCAATATCCACTGAACAAGTTAAGATGGTGAGATAGGGAGTGGGTTCCCAATATCCATGGATTTGGAGTCTATCACAAAAGTGGTGGAGTCGTGCAGGATTTACACTTTGGTGTTTCCCTGGGCCCTATGTCGGTGGGTGGGTGGTGATCAGTTTCCTAACATAGTAGCTTGGGTCCTACAAAGAAGGAAGATTCAACCATTAGCTTTGATAGGAGGAAATCAATGTACAGTTCCCCAAGGTTATTTCGTCTCCCATGATTAGTAAGAAGGATCCACCCTAATAACCTCGTAGAACGGGATTCTCAACGTTCAACGACCCTAATCTATGGTGAGTTTCACACCTGGGCTACTATTTTCTTAGTGGGAGCTAGCACCGGATAGCTGGATCCAGTGACACTCTTATATACTGATGTCTTGAACACTACTAATCTCCACATTGAGATGAAAATTGACATTGGGTTCACCATTTTCTATTTCTGATTCTTTCGTAGGGGAACACACCATCGTGCTATGACACGCTGGCTATTTCCCTGCATTCCCTCTTTCCAAAGGCCAGTGACATCCATCTCTTATTCAGGGAATTTTTCCCTTTGATTGAAATGGGATGATGGGATGTCGGTCTCTCCTTATTCGGATTCCTTATCAGAATTCGTCACCTATTCTGGGTCTCCCTTAAATATTAAGACATTTTTTATGAAACTCTTCCTCGGTGTCATATCTTCATTGATGCCAGTTAATTACACTGATTCTCTCAGGACATTCCAAGGGGTCAAGTTAGGTTAGAAACCTTCTATCAGGGTAGCAGTCACATTGGACATTATTGGCATGTCTGAATGTTGAAACACTGAAACACCAAGGTTTCTTCTCCTTATGATATGGCTTCTCAAGGGCATGGAATCCTAAGGCATCCCATGTCGATTGTGGGGAATTATATTTCATATGAATATCCCAAAGGTTTTCCTCAACTTCCATTGTTTAATACAGGGTATTCCAGGAGTTTAAAGTCTAGAAGAGATGGTTCTTCCAAAGTAGTGTCTTACGAAGCTTTCCTAAAGCATCTCACGTTTAACATAAGTTAGTCCACAAGTTTAACATCTTACGGAGATGGAATTAGAGTGATCGGAACATCCCATATATATGGATATGATTGGTACATCCTTAGGAGGGAGTATCTTGAAGGTTTATCAAATGATGGACCAGAACTCCCAATGAGGACGTACCTGAGGTGGTGTGTCCCATAAAGGGAAGATATCACACCGTGAAGGTTGATCTGGACACCACTAAGGGTGGATCCGGGAAAGTGTTCCCTAGAAAGGGGAACTCAAAGGTTTACCATTGTCTAGGATTAAACATCAGGGAGGTTTCCTACTAACACTATGTAGATTAAAAGGATCAAAACCGATGTAGTTTGAATGAGTGATGAATTAGGGTGTACACAAAGGACAACGACCAGAAGATGTGCTGGGGATTATGCATGGATAGAGGCCCATCGATAGAGGGACACTATTGGTTGGATGGTTATGGATTGTGTGGGGCTTGTGGATGGTTAGATACCTGAATGTATGGCATGATCCCACTGGGATGTGGCAGCTTGGGTAAGAATCAGGATGTATAATTGATGGTTTAGTGAAATGGATGAGAGGAATGTAATGGAACCGATGTAAAGATGGTGGTGATGTTGGGATTGAGTCTCAGAGAGGCTTCCTACATATACATGTGGCAAGGAATCAAATTCCACATAGTTCAGTGTAGGATGGAACACCTGAGGAGGCGGATCACGAGAATGGATGCATGGATTGGACCCAGAAGAATTAGAAACCCAGGGTTGGGTCATGACCTACCCAAAACACAAACGCTCAAGGGAGAGACCAGGATGGGACAAATAGTGATGGTCTTGAAACTAAGGGAGGCTTCCTACATATTCCCATGGTAGAGAATCAATGTCCACATAGTTTTGGATGGGGCATAGACTCCGGGTTTATGCAAAGGACATCGACCTGATGACATGATGGGGTTGTGCATGGATAGCAGCCTGAGAGTTTGTCTTACGCCACTAAGGGACGAACTAAGGATGTGGGTCCCAGTAAATGGGACACCGAATTTTACTAGTGTTTGTGGTTGAACCTCAGAGAGGATTCCTATATACGCTCCCTAGGAGATAAGGATCAAAACCCACATAGTTTGAAATCATAGAGTTTAGCTTCATATGGGACAAAAGGTGCATACAGTTTAATGTCTTGTGGGATGAGGGTGAACTGACATGAAGTGGTTGGGACTGATGGATGACAGGCTTGAACCTCAGGGGGGATTCCTACTTACCTTGATTATAAAGGGAAAGGATCAAATTACGCATATTTAGGTGGTGAGGGAAGGGGCTTACACACTGAGTAGCCCTAAAAAGGGTTTCATAGTCGATGTTTACTCTAAGATTACGTGAGTCATGATCAGTATGAGAAAAAAGAGGCAACAAAGACCTGATGATCACTTCATGAAAGGTACATCCATGAGGAATTGAATGGGGAATACATGTTTTTATCATCCCAAGGAGATGGAGATTGGGAATTACTCTAGGATGGAGTTCCAATGCTGATAAATCCCAAAGGGAGAGGGATGGGGTATCTATAGTTCCCAATGACCATCTCTCCTCTGGTCTTTGCGCATGGACGTATAGTGGAGGATCAAGGGTTCTACCTCCTGTAAGAAAGGATAAGGGGTTACACTAGGGTGGTTTCCCTCCCCTGCGGACAGATGTCATTCCATGCAAGGAGGTTCCCATTCCATGTGTGTAAGATCTTACTCCCATGGAGACTATTGGGCATTGAAAATGTCTAAGATGAGGCACCCCACATATATTAAAGAGGTTGAGGATACAGTTTAATGTCACGTACTGGGGATGATTATGCATGGAAGTTTAACTTCCTATAGCTCGGACAATGAGGATTAACTCCTCACCCCTAGTACTTACATAACTGGTACACTTTAACCCTTGGTGAAGGGAAGGCACCAACAATGACAAGGTGAGATGGGGTTGTGGAGTGATCCATTGAGGGGATCACATTAGTGTGGCTATGTGAAGAAGCAATAGTTGTTAGCGTTCCAATGAGAAGAAGCATGAAGCAAATCATCACAACATGAAGCACCACCCAAGGGACTTTTAAATCACTCCATACAAAACTAGAGGTTCATATAGGAGAAGGGTTTGTGAAGAAAAGGGGTTCACAGGAAGGGACCTTGTGAAGCTCTGGTGCTCCAAAAAGTGGAGAGACTCTGTGAAGTTATATGCTTTGCAAAGTGGAGTGGTCTACCCTAGGCATGGAGTATACATGCATATGAAGAGTGCTTTATGAACTAAAAGTGATTTCACAAAGTGGTACTTCACATAGCATGGGTTCCTTGAAAAGTGATGAATTGTGAAGAAATGTACTTTGAAAAGCACAGTTATCCTACCTTAGCATGGGGTTCACATGTGCATGGAAGGTACTTCGTGAATTCTGAGTGATTTACGAAGACTTGAGTTCCCATAGGGATCTCCTTCTTTTTCAATGGCCATGTGGGCTTTGCGAAGGGCATCCCTGTCTGAAGTGGGGTTGAATATGATCAAAGGTAAATGTATTTCTCAATTCTCAAATACCTTGAAGAGTTCATTTTCTCAATGATTCGTATAGAAAAGGGAGCTTCAAGATTTGAGATCTGATAAGGTGAAAGGTCAGTGTATCCGTCCTTTGGATTTTGGGGAAGCCTGGTATTTATAGGAAATAGGTGGTGTGAAGCTTAGAGGTCGGGTCATGAAGGAATTGGACCTCAAATTCATAGGAAGATCCACCAAGTTCCTCAAACTCACAGAGCTCTCTATCAGCCATTGTGTGGCACTCGTAGAGGGCTCTCTCCAGTGAGTCGTAGTTGCGGAGTTCTCTCTCAGCTTCTCTATGGTGGTGCTGAACTCTCTCTCCAGTGTTTCGTAGTCGTATATTTCTCCATCAGTAGCTCCTTGGCCGCCGAAAAGGAGGCTTTTCCCGCTAATTCGTTCCGATCGTAGAGCCAGAGGTTCTTGGCAAGGATTCTCTATGAGGTTTCTCTGTGAGGCAGGCTTCCTTGGAATTTTTGTGGGGGTGTTATACCCAAGAGACAAATTTTGGTGCTATTAAATACCAGGTGGCTTGATCTCCCCTTGTATATAGGGGACCGCAAAACTATAAAATGTTTTTGTAAAATTGTGCAGGTCACCCATATAATTCTACATCTCATTTTCCATTTAGATAGGGGAGACCACATGGTTGTCACATGATTTATAAAACCATGAATATTAATTGTTCTCTTTATTAATAGTGGAAATTATAAAAAAATTCCTCCTAATATTATATCCAATTCCCTCGAGTATCAATAGAATTTCTCATCCAGAAGCCTGGAGTGTGAATCTCCTTATCCCAACCTATCCATGGATGATTATCCTTCAATCTAACAGAATTAAAGGTTCCATTTATTTCAATTTTATTACATGGGTACTTACCTCATTATTTTTTAAAAAAAACATATATCTTTATTTCATATTAATTTATGATTTATTACAAAAAGTCACAATTATTATAACAAAAAATATTTATATTCCTAGTTTCTTGGGGGTGATTATGAACATATCATATCAACTTGATACATGGATACAAAAACATTATTGAAATATTCTTTAACATGCTCCTAAAATTCCAAAGCATTTAAAACATCACGGGATAACCTAGGGAAATACATAAGAAAGGGGTGAGTTATAAAGCTCATTAAGTGAATAAACTATGCTTGTAATAGGGTGAATAAATAAATGTGATCCAAGAGGCATAAAAATTTAACATAATGGGTGAGAATCATAATCATGAAAAATGGGGCATGATATAACAAGATAGCATAAAGGTGATATGGGAATGTGTAAATAACATAAAACCTAGAATTATAAGCATAAGTAAATGTTAAACACCAAGACTTCATAAAATAGTGTGATTAGTATAACATCCCCTTAACCTTACATGGAATGTAATGAGATTGAACCATTACCCAATTAATTAGAAGTATATATGGGAGAAATCATTAAAATCATATCATCTATAGGCTTAAGTATGCCCTATTAATCGTATAACATAATAAGGTATTTCATATCTATTAACCAAATGATTGAGGAGTGTGGGTAACATAATTGATGTTCCCAAATCAAATAATTATAGTTAAATATACGTGAATATCCTTTAGTGTAAATGGGTATGTAATTTCATTTCACAATCATTTGGCATGAAAAATCGCATTGAAATTTTGGAAGCAAAATGAATTTACATAAAGATTCATAAAATGATTTAATGATGGAGAAAGGGGTATGATGTGATTTGGAAATATAAATTATTGCATGAGGGATTTTGAAAAACATATCCCAACATAATGAATCAAAAACCAAAAGGCATAAAATAAATAAGGTTCTTGAATATAGTGGAGAAGGAGAGGATCCCTTAGCTTGATGGGGTGTTCCAAAAAGCTTTGGAGGAGCGTCTTAAGAGCATGAGGGAAACTTGGGATGGATCTAGAGAGTTATTTTAAGATTAAGGATGAAATAAACTATTTTTCAGTGAAGAAAAAATGGAGCATGGGTTTTTTTATATAGGAAAAGAGAGGGGAGTTCTTTATTATTTCCTAAACATAGTTTTTGGACTATATGCAATAAAGTAATTAAAATCACAAACCTTCCCATTTTTTTAAATGGTTTCAGCCAAATAGAATTGGTTTTAATTATTTTAAATTTACAATCACCTAACTCAATAAAATATTACCCTTGGTTATGTGGAAGTGAGTTATGTTCATAAAAATTGATTTTAAAGCCTTAATATAGAGTATAGGTTTTGAAAGATTCCTAAAGGATTTTTAAAATTCATCAAATACTTAAAAACATGTAATTTTAGAGGTTAAATATATATTTATTCATGGATAAATTTTATGTTATATATTACATCACATTTGGGTCAATATGATGTCATAATACATACCTCATATTTATACCCTATTTAATTTTTACTCGAAAATTCGACGGTGTCAGAAAATTAAGAAAAATTCAACGTTAGATAATTTCTAAGTTCGTAATCCAAAAATAATATTTATTTTATCTAAATAAATTTCTAAATATGAGAATTTATTTTATAAATAAAAAAATTATTTAAAATTACAGGGTTTTTGACAATAATAGTTTTCTCGCCCTTAAAAAACAATTTTTGAATTCTTAAAATAATATTATCAAAAATAATTAATAAATATTATTAATTAATAAAATTTTATTAAATATTATTTATTTTTAAAATTCATGAATTCTTAAAAATAAATGTTTTAATTGAAATTTATTATTACCCAAAAATATAATTTGAGGTTTTTCATATTGAAATCTAATTTTTATCAAACTCATTATTTAATTTTTTTAAAGTAAAATTGATAAGGAATAAATATAATAATTATTTAATATAAAATAAAATACATATATTCATTGTACTAGTTTTGAGACACATAACTCTTTATTACACTAGTGATTTCCCTAAATGTAAGGTGTGTGGAAATGGGATTTTTTGGGGGTTGTTTAGAGAACTTGGTTTGGGCCATGATCTCAATGAGCTTGAACTTATCCCATAAACGGTTCCACTAATGAATTAGTTGTAGAATCATGGAATGGTTTTGGTCCAAGAAAAATCAAAAATATGATATCTCCCATATATATTCTTACAAATGGGCTTCATAGGGTATGATCCCACTGGTTGAGGTCATCACTTCCTTTATCTTTGTCAATTGTATTTTTCATAACTCATTATATATAATAATAAAAAGATCACTATTCAATGGATATATTATAAATGGTTATTATTCTTAAAATTATTTTAAATTTTATAGTATATAATATTCCCAAAAAAACTAATGAATTTCATGTTTTTTCTATAACATCATAACTTAATAAAGTGTTTAATTTTATCAAAAAGGGAATTTTATTTACAGAAGTTTTAGTTTTTACAATATTCATCCATTTAGAAATTTTTACCTTAAACATTTAATTTCATAAACTAAAAATTATGTTGTTACTTATGTTTCATCACCTCTTATAGTTCACAAGTCATTTCCTCAGACATGTGGTTTCTCCACAACACTTTGACAAGGGAAGTTGTATTGTTTTGAAGAATATTATCTATACAGTACATGATCTTCACCGGATTCTCCTCATATGAAAGATCATTACCTAATAGTACCACCTATGGTTTTAGTACATATTATGTGTTTTTTATGTACTTTATCAAGTGGGATACATGGAACACAACATGTACTTCATATAGGTCAGTTGGGAGTGATAGTCGACATGCCATTGCTCTGATGAGATAAAAGGTCTCAAAGGGGTTGGTGTATCTTGAACTAAGCATTCCTTTATTCCTAAAGCTCATGAATTTCTTCCATGGATATATATTAAGGAATAATTTATGACCAACTTTAAACTATAGGTCTCATCGATGATGTCATTCATATCCTTTTTGTCTAATTTTTGTGGATTTTAGGTGATCTTTAATTATTTGAAACTTTTCCATCATCTCTTGGATAAGATCAAGTCATGTCATCTTTTACTCTATAAACTCATCCTAGTATGTTAGAGTATGAAAAAACATACCATAAAAATCCTCATAAGGTTCCATTTGAATTCTGGAATGGAACTATTATTATTTGAGAACTCCATAAGGGGGAGGTATTAATCCCAATATCCTTGGTAATCCATTGAAGGCGGTCTTAGTATATGTTCCTGAGTATGAATAGTAATTTCATACTATCCATCTATCTAATGATGATAATTAGTGTTAAATATTAGTTCTTTATTCAAATATTTTAGAAGGTTTATCCAAAATCTCAAGGTAAACCTTGGATTTCGATCAGATATAATAGAGGGTTAAATTACATTCAGTCTTCTAACATCACTTATGTATATGTTGGTCAGTTATTAAAAAGATAAATATTCATTTATGGAAATAAAATTATTGTATATGGTATGGAAATCAACTACCACCCAGATTGAATTATTTTCTTTTGGTTTCCTAGGGAGTCATATGAATAACTCCATAGTTAAGTTTTCCCATTTCTATACTGGTATGGAAAATAGTTGCATTATACATTTAGACTTTTTTTAGATCTAACTTGACTTGTTGGTATACCATGCATTGAGATAGAAACTATAAAATCTAACTCTTTATGTTATACCACTATATATTTTACATAAAATATATCTATATCTTAGTGATTCCTGGATGAATAGAGAATGATAATCCATACACATCATCTAGAAGTTCCCACTTCAATTCTAGATTCGATGGGTCACATTTCCTGGTTTCAAGCCTTATAAATCCATCTTAAGTAAGGATCATCTCTAAAATATATGATACCTTCTTATGTATAAACTTATCATCTTTCTAGGACTCCCTATTCATCTCCATAACAGATGGTTGAGCATTTACTTAAGATAGGCAGTATAAACATCCTTTTATTACTCTCATATCCATACTTTATATGTATATGAATATTGGATCCCTTGAAATTTTCATCAAGCATAGAGATACCAGATCATTCATACTTAGAGTATATGAAAATTTGTTTTATTTCCTAGGATATTAATGGATTGAAAAATAATAATCCATGAATAAATTTTACCACCTTCATTGGTGCACATTATTCCCCTTTTGTGTGAATATATACTTGATGCTTTTCTAGTCTATAGAGTTATCACACATCTCTCTAAAGAGTTAATTTTTTCAAATTTATAACATAAATATCACTACATGAAATTATAGTGAATGATTTGGGTATTTTTTCTCATGGATATTTAGTTGAAAGGAGGTATAGGCTATCACATTATCATGTTTCTTGATTACACAACCATATACCATTTTAGATGCATCACTTTAGATAAAAAATCCTTACCCATTGGTTGGTAATGTGAGAATAGGTATAGTGATTATCCTATTTTCAGCTCATTATATCATTCCTCAAATTTATCATTTCATAAAAACATCACTCCCTTCTGAGTTATCTTGGTTAGGGGAATTGAGAATAATGATAATTTTGAAAAAAAATTAATGATAGTAAATATTTTATCAAAGGAATCTTCATATTTCCATAATAGATATTATTCATGGACACATTCTAATTGTATACATTTTTAAAGGATCTATAGATATCCCTTTGTGGAGATGGCATACCCAAGGAACGTTACTTTCTCCACTCAAATCTCAAATTTACTATAGTTTTCATACATATTTTCATTATAAAATGTCCACAGTATATTATTTTAATGTTCATCATGTTACTCATTCCTTTTAAAGTAGATAAAAATATTGTATTTGAAAACTACCAAAAAAATTTCAAGATAATCTCTAAATACTCTATTCATTTAGTTTATTAATATTTCTGGAGAGTTATTGAGTCTGAATGGTGTCATTATGAACTCTAAGTGTCCATTACTTACATGAAAAGAAGTTTCCAGATATCATCCTTCTTCACCATTACTTGATAATATAAAAACTGAATATTTATCTTAGAGAAATAATTATCTCCAAGTATCTAATAAAAAAAATAATTGATCCATGGAAGATGATACTTTTTATTTATCATTATCTTTTTAAGCTTGGGATAATCAATGCATAGGTGCGTTCACCCATATTTCTTCTTTCAAAGAGGACTCGTGTACCCCATAGTAATGAACTCCGACATATAAATTGATTATCCATATTTTCCCATAGTTATTTATTTAGTTCCTTGAGTTTAAAAGGCCATTATATATGGAATTTTGGATATTAGAAAAGATACAGGTAAAGGATAAATTGAAAATTCATCTTTTTTTATAGGATAAAGACCAAGAAATTCTTCTAGAAACAAATCCTCATATTCCCTTGTTATGGGCATGTCTTCTAGGATGATATTTTCATTATCCTCAATCATTTGGGAAATATACTCTTTCTCGTAGGCAAATAATATCCATGGTTTCTATGATGGTACTAAAGAAGATTCATCCTTATCCTTTCACATTTAATAGAATCAAAGGGTGAACCACGGTTCGAAGGGTGATGTCCTTCTCTTAATAATTTATGTTGAATCTATATATTGAAATCAAATAAATTTCCATAATAAAATCAAATTATACTAAAGGGGGAATGAATAGTATGTATGGGATTTCCATCCTGTATATGTATACATGGGAGGAGTTATATACATGGGATTCAATAATACCCCCATTTTCTATTTTCACCTAAAGCATTACATTCATTCTTTTATAGTGGTGTTTTAATTGTTCTAATAAACTTGAAAGATAGGAAATAATGTGTAGAAAAATAATAAAAAAAGTACATTAAATATTATTGAATGAATAACTAGAATTCCTATCACCACTTTGTTGTTAGGATCCACCTTTGTGATTGGGATGGAATATTATCTCCCTTTCTTCCTTGGAGGTATGGCGTTGATAGTCATTGAAAATCCATGGCTTAAGTAAGTGGTTTAAAGAGTGTCCTTATTCCTTTAATTTGAAACATTGAATAATAAGATGAAGGTTCACTAGATAATTATTCTCTTCTATTATATTGGTGGGTTTATCTTACCAAAAAATAACTAGATAGTTACACTTACTTTTCACACATAAAGAATTTCATCATCCCCTTTAGGAAATTTATGGGGTGCTTCTTCCCTTGATTTTGACAAGTGGGATGTTGTAATTTCTTAAAACTAATAAATTTCTCCATTTCACCACGAGAATTAAACTCCACTTCCTACTTTTTATCCCCATGAGACCCTTGATATTCATTCATCTCTATTTTGACATTGAGAGCACATCCAATAATTTCATAATAATTATCAATTGCATTAATTTACAAGGATTTTTATAGACTTAGCTTCAGTACATCAATGATAAGGTCAAATTTTAATTTTAGGGTAATAGAAATGATAGATGTGTATCAAAACATTATTGTAAATTTTTCCACAGACTCATTGACAGAACCATTATCCTTTTTATTAAGGCTAAGAAATTCCATCTCCATTTTCAATCAGAGAGTGTGAGGAAAATAATTATCTATATTGTTTTCCATAATTCCTTACAATTTATCACAATGATATCATCCTCAATCTTAATATTATTGAATAGTGTCAACCATTGATCATATTTTCTTTCTATATGATAAATATATAGTAAAACCTTCTCTTACTCAGATCATTGAAGGATGGAAAGGATATTTACATTATAGAGGATCCATTGTTCTAAAATTATGAGTTCAAAATATCCAGTAAAATTTAGAGGCCTTTATCACATAATAATCCAAAATTAACCTTTCTCTTTCATAGTAGGGTTTGTGCATTCCTTATAATTATGTTTTTGGTATAAAACATGAGTTAGTTATGAATGTATAGTCATGATGTTTGAAATTACTATTCACATAAGTTTGGGAATCTCGTTTGGGAAGTCATAACATTACACTTCACATTGGTTATTGAATCATATCCCCCTATTTATATATATTGACTAGAATAAATGCATAATTAGCGATGATAATTTTCAGTCTTATCCATTATTTTTTTACAAGAGTTTTCTAATCCTAATTTTAAAAATAACTTTACATTCCTTTGATACCAACAATGAAATCCCAAAACTTTATTACACATTAGTTCATGATTTATTATATACAATCACACTTAGTAAAACCCAAAATATTTATAATCCTAGCATATTTGGGAGATTCAGGTCATATAACATCAACTTGATACATGGAAATAACAACACGATTGAAAGCATCCTTAACATTATTATAAAATTCTAGTACTTGTAAAACTACATGGGAAAACCTAGGTACATAAATTATTAATGGGTGATATATAAATCCTGATTGGAGAATAAAAAATTCATGGTATATGGAAATGAAATAAATTTGATCCAAGAGGTTTAACAATGTTACATAATAGGTGATAATAATAACCATGAATAATGAGGCATTATATAACACGGTAGCATAAAGGAAACATGGGAATAAGGAAACAACTTAAAACATGTCATCGTAAGCATTAATAAATGAAAAATACCAAGATATCATAACATAGTGTGCTTAGTATAACCTCCCATGAACCTTAAATAAAATATAACGAGATTAAAACAATATCCAATGCATTGGAACTCTATTTGGTTGCACCCATCATAATCATATCATGTACATGCATAAGTGTGCCACATATATCATATAAAATAAAAATATATTTTATATATATTAACACCAAGATTGAGGAGTGTGGGTAACATTCATGGAAGTCCCAAATATAATATTTATAGGTAAATATAGTTGAATATCCTTGAGTGGAAATGGGTATGGGAGTTCACTTAACAATCATTTGGAAAGAAAAATCTTAAGAAAATTTCGACAGCTTAACTGTATTACATAAAGATTCCTAAAATTATTTACTGAGAGTGAAAATTTATCTCATAATTAGGTCATAAAAATTAATTAATGAGGGATTGGGGAAAATATATCAAAACATTGTGAATTGGGAATCAAAAGGCATAAAATAAAGAAGGTTTTTGAATAAATAGGAGAAGTAGAGGATCCCTTACCTAGAGATGGTGTTTCCAAAAGCCTGGGACAAGCTTCTTTAGAGTTTGGGGGAACCTTGGGAGGGATATAGAGCAGTAAGTGAAGAGTAAGGACATGATCCATGGTAAATAAGTGGTGATAAAAGGGATGTTGGGTGGGTTTATAAAGGATAAGAGATGGGATTTATTTAATATTTCATAAACATATGTTTTGGAATCAATAAAATAAAGTAATAAAACCCATAGACCATCCCATGGTTTTTTCCATTTATTTCTACCAAATTGGATTGGTTTTAATTTTTTAATAAAACAATGAACTGAAATTTTAAACAAAATTACCTTTGGTGATGTGGAAGTGAGTAATGTTTATAAATAATTGATTTTAAAACCTTAATATATAGTATTGGTTTTAAAGAATTCATATAAAGGAATTGAAGAATTAATAAAATAACCACAAAAACACAGTATGTTAAAGATTACAAATATATTTGGTCGTGGATTCCTTTTATGTAAAATATTACATCACTTTTGGGTCATTATGATGTCATAATACATATCATATAGTTAAACTATATTTAATTTTTATTCTAAAATTAAAATGTCTCAGATTATTATGAAAAATTCATTACTATATAATTTTAAAATGATTAATCTGAAAATAATATTTATTTTAACCTAATAAATCTATAATTACGTAAATTTATATTTTTCAATAAAAAATCCTCATTTGTAAAAAAATAAATTTTTTTTTAGGATAAATTTTTTATGGTCCCTATAAAAAATAATTTTGGATTTTTAAATTTATATTATCTAAAAATTTTAATAAAAATTATTTAATAATAATTTTCTATTAGAATATCATTTATTTTGAAATTTCATGAATTCTTTAAAAGGAATTTCTTAATAGAAATTTATTATTACACAAAAAAATAAATTTTGAGTTTTTTTCATATTGAAATATATATATTTATCAATCTATTTATTTAATTATTTATAAAGTAAACTAAATAAGGAATAAATATAATAATTATTTCATAGAAAATAAAATATGAATATTGATGTTTTTATGGTCGATATATATATCCCTTTATTATATAAGTAAACACCCTAAGGGTAACATCTATGAAAATGATATTTTCTTTAGGTGGTTCGGTGAACTTGGTTTGGGTAGTGATCTCAATGAGCTTAAACTTATCCCATATACATTTTCACTACTATTTTAATTTTTTAATATCATTTTGGGATTTTTCAAGGGAAAATACCAAATATTATATCTCTATCGGAAACTCAGATAAAAGAACCTCACAATATACCATCATACTGGTTGAGGACATCACTTTATCTATGTCCATTGTATTTTTATTGACCCTAAATATATATAAATGATAAGATCACTCCTCAATATCTATGTCATAAATGTTTATGATGCTTAATGATCTTTTAAATCTAATATGATATAATATTATAAAAAATTCAAAGATGTTTATCTTTTTTCTATAACTTCATTACACAATAAGGAATTTAATTTAACAATATAGGGAATTTTATTTATAAAATTTTTGGTAGTTACAATTTATTTGTATTTTAAGGAATATTTTCTCTATAGTAGTCTATATTCTTCAGAATCTCATGTTCCCTTATTCTATGGAGTTCATCACCTTTGTGTATTTTGTTTTTTTAGTTCGAATCAAGGCTCAATGTTATAGGAGTGTTTGTCTATGAGAATAATAAATTTGTTCTAAAAGGTTTCTCTCATAGTATTTTTTTGTTCTTGTGTATATGTTTGTGCAATTTAATAGTCATGCTATGTATTTTGGTTCCTAGATATGAAATTTATTTGTGAGACCCTTCATAGACCCCATCAGGTCCATTTAATATTTCAAGACCAAGAATAAGGAGACCCTATAGGTGTATAAATTCCATTAAAGTTATAAAATGGGTTGTAAATGATGAAATAATTAATTTAAGTGATTAAACTAGTTATTCATGTCATTTTCTTGGTTAATAATCTATAAGTGGTTGTTTGGATTAATTTTGAAATTACATGTGTTATGACATGGGAAAAGGAATAAAGGGTAAATATTTTTAAAGAAATTTTTATGGGTATGTTATTTGAATAAATGGTTATATGGTTTGATTGTGTAATTTGATTAAAGATGTTGAGTGAAATAGACAATGAGAATAATGATGAGTAAAATAATTTTACCCTAAATGTTGTGATTTTTTTAAAAGGCCAAGTGAGTTGGACCTTGGAAATTATTGATTGATGAAGGAGTTATAAATATTATACATGATTCTTCATAGACATGGGTTAGGATTTTGGACATGATTCTCCTTATCCTTGATTTAGGATATCTAGACCTAACACTCAACCTCCTTGACTTAAAATTATGGACATGTAGTTCCTTATTCTTGGTTAGGATGATTGAATTATGATATGGTCACTAATGTAATTTTATGTGGTATAAGTGATGGGACTATCACACCTTTGTATTTATAGTTGATGTTGCTGATAAATGCCTTTTTATTTAGAATCTTTAACAAGAAAAATTGATAGTTCAAACCTCCAACATACATAAAGCATTTTTGGTGGGTTGGGGGTCATGGTGAATCCCAAGGGCCCAAGTGGCTAATAGATATTTATTTAATGTGAAACATTTTTCATCATTTTCTGATTTATTTTTTCCATTTATCTTCTATATACACTTTTATTAGACTAGATGTTTACATAAACACTTTTGGTTATGGACTATTGAATGGTACTCACACCCTTCTCTGGATTCCATTATTACTCGAGTATATTTCATAGTTGTAGTTTAAGATAAACGAAAATTCCCCATGATAAATGGATGAATCTAGATTTTGGATAGAGTCAAGGTGAGGAGAACATACATGATATCATGCCCCAAAATGGTGATTTTCCATGTGTCTTTGTTTTGGTTTTCCATTTAACAATGACCCAAATTTGAAATTAAATGGTTTATGTATTGGTCTATGGGACTTATCTAGTTTTGGGATCTTATTATGAGATACAAACTTATTGTTTTATATTTACAATTTTATAAAATTGGTTGTGGTTTATTTTTATTTTACTATTTTCGTACTCTTATAGAAGGTATAGTCTCCAAACATACCTTATTACACCCTCACTATTATTCAATATCTTCTAGTGTATGGAGAGGCATGCCTGAGGTCTTGTGGTGAATCATATTGGGGAAACATTTTAGTGGATACTGGGATAGGACATTAAAATTTGGTATAATATTAGTTTCTTTTCTTCTCTATTACCATTTGTGAAAAGTAGATAGGATATTATAATGTTTTGGGACATGGTAATGAGATCATTCGTGATAGTGGGTAACCCATGTGTGGGGGAAACCCTATGTTCTTATGGTGAGATTGTTGTCTTAATGTTCAACTATTATATTTGGATGTTATTTCACCTTGGTTGGATCACTTTTTCTATTATGTTCTTGTTTTCTGAGATTTTACTAATGGGATATTTTGGGTTGATATTATTGCATATATGTGTCATTTTAGTAACTCAGGGATTCATGTAACAAGAATCATGTTTGGAACACATAGAATGCAATGTATGTTTTTGTTGTGGGTATGGAATGCTTTTCTATTTCATTTTTTTTAAATATTTCCTAATAATTATGTTTCAAACTATTTTAAATTCAAGGATTTTAAATGAAAATTTTAAAACAGTTTCAAACTAGAAATTTTTAATTTGAAATTTATTTTTACCCTAAGTTAGTTAGTGGCCCTATATGGGGATTTTTAGGGGTATTTAAAGTATTTTTTATGTACACATGGATGATTTATATATATATATACTTTTTATGGATTTTATGACCCTTATTATGAGTAATTGTGTAATTATTTGTTTTGTGACCTGAAACGATCATTTGTAATTATTTGGGGAAGCCTCCTTGGTTATTCTTAACATTAGGATGACAAGAGGTAATAATTGAGGAAGCACCTCTGATAGTGGGATCAGATCCCTCATTGGTCCTGGGATGTATAGTGGAAGTGTAGTTCTGTGATAACTTTTCCCATGTTTTCTAGTTTATGGAAAGAGATCCAGTGTGGGTTTTCCCAAGTATGATTGAATTGACTAGATAGTTTCAATTATAGTATCCTTCTATTCTTATAATTGAGGGTGGTTTCAAGGTATTTATGTTCTTGATTGATTATATCTAAACAATTATAGATCGCATAAATAATCCTATGGATAAGATATTATTGATAACATCTTACATGTTTCAAGGACTAACAAAGAGCTGATGGGATATTCAGATCTAGGATAAGAAGGTAGTGGGTTTTGATTGGAAGATATTCTAAGAAAATTTCATGGATTATTTCTACCTAGATACCATAAAGAAATAGAGATATGTATGTTGAATGTGTTTGAACTAGGGGAATATATTAGTGATAGATTATGCTAGAAACTTCACCTACTTTCAATGTTTTGTTCCTACATTGGAAGGGTATGTGGCAGTTATGGAAAAAAATTAGGATATGCATATATGTTAGATCAAGACACAAGTGAGTATTATCCACTTGAATAATTTTGTTTAGGTGGTTCATTGGGCTCTCATTTCAGAGGAGAACCTGAAGTATGCTTCTAGTGGTGGAATATTACGATCAGTTGGGTGATAGGGTGGTACATCCTTCGATAAAAGGAAGTGATGTTATGTGTGTTTTCTCCAAGGATATGAAAGGTAAAGTATTCAAGGGAGAGTCATGACCACTTAGGGAGGTGTTCGTGTGGTTTTCTATTCATGTAGAAATTCTAATCTCATATGATGTTAGTGTCTTCAACCACTATAGGATTGTTTAGACTTTATTTGGATGGGACACATATAGAGGTTTTGTAGGAACCCTCATCTAATGGATAATGATGGAGGTTCTTGGTTGATGTAGAGAACCAAAAGGGGATTTACTACCACATGTCAATTTGGAAGTTAGAATTATAATTTATGTACCAATAGGGGTAAAGGATGAGGTTCATCAAGATATGATTTTTCATATTAGTAGAGTGATACAGTGAAAGGGAATCAAACAAGAGCATAGGGTGGTGGGATAGGTCGGCTATATGAAATTCAGACTACACCTGGTACTATAATGTAAGGACTATTGACTATCTAAGGTATGAATCTTGGAGAATCCATGCTAGTAGGAGTTTTATTTGATACCATGCCTTCACACTCTTTTATTTATGCATGGTTGTAAAATGTTTTGGGTCTAGTATTTAGGGTTCTTGAGTGGGGTTATATCGATCAAAATTCCATTAGGGGTGAGATCAAAGGGTATCCATCATTGTAAAGAGTGTTCCATCGAGGTTCATCTGTACCATCTCCTTTTGAACATGTTTTTCTTTAGATGTAAGGTTTTTAACTGATATTGGGAATGGAATAGTTATTTTTGTATCAAGATCATATTTATTGTTACTATAGATGGATGACTTTAACACCCCCTGAGGGTGACCCATATATTCATCAAGGAGGGTGGGATATCCAGGAAGTACATATAGTTACAGTATATCAACATCTATGTGACATCACATCCTGTTTTGTGAGTCTAATGATTAATGATGAGGGATAAAATAATGATTTCTTCCCCCATAAAGTGGATATATTTTCTAACATGTTTGCTATGGAGTTATTTGTACTTACAACTAAGATATGTTTTGATATTAACATTGAGATACTTCCTATTTCTAGTACTATATCTATATTTGGATAAATAATGGATCCATTAAAAATTTAGGATCTTAAGAATTAGTTTTCTTGGAGGATAAAGGTTTCATCTATCCATGTATGTCACCATGGGGATCTGGTGATTTTTTTCAATAATGATGATGGAACATTTTTTGTGTGTGTTAATTACTAAAATTTGAATAGGATGATGATTAATAAATTGTATCATCATCCTTTTATCGAATATCTCTTTGAATAGATGATGGATGTTTGTGTATTTTCCAAAAATTATTAGATATTGAGGTATCATCCACTGAGGGTGAGACATTCTCATATACCATGAATTTATTTTCAAAAAAGGTACAGTTTTTATGACTTCATCATGATGTTTTATGGAATTAAAAATACTCTCACTCTGTTTATGTCATCGTTAACTAAATCATTCATCTCAACATGGATCAATTCTAGCTAATCTTTTGTTGATGAAATCTTGGTATACTCTCAGACTTTTGAAAATCATTCCAAACATCTTGACATCATCTTGTGTATAATAAGAGAGCATTATCAATATAGAAAGCTATATAAGGGTAATTTATTGATTGAAAAAGTAAATTAATTGGGTCATATCATCTTGGAGGAAGGTGTTTTAGTGGATCCCAAGAAGGCTTACTAGTATCTTCTTGGGAACAATCAAAAAAAATTCTGGTATTTGATGATTTTGGGTTTGGCGGTTTTATACCAAAGGTTTATAAACGTATATTCTCAATTGGATGCACCTATATTAGGCTTAATGAATAATTTTATAATGTTATAGTGTTCAAAGGCTTTAGAAAATGACTTTTAGGAGTTAAAGAGGTGTTTGACCATAGTACAAATTTTGATCTTATAGTATTTTGGTAAACAGTATACTCTGGTTAGTGATGAATCTAGGATTATACATGGGGTATTGTTGATGTAGGTAGATAAATTTATTTCATATGTATCATGGTAGATGAGAGAAAATGAACAAAACTATTCTTTTCAAGATATTTAATTTTCTATAGTACTATATTTGGGGAAATTTTATCATTATTATCTTATTTGATGAATCTATTCGATGTGGATGTATGTGGTTTAAAGTTTAAGGTTTTCTCTTGGTTTTTGTGACAATGAATTTGGATTGTTTTTTTCATATCTCTATCTTCATTGAAGGTGTGTGTTCTTATAATCATTTGATCTAGTTGTTTCTTGTATTCTGATTTACGCTTTTGGTTAGTTTTTATTCATGTTTGGTGATGGTTGGATACCTGTATATGGTTTGATCTAGTTGATTTTTTCACTTCTGGTTTGGTTCTGTTTGTGTTTGGTGATGGTTGGAGATTCGTTTATGGTTTTATTTTCATCTTTTTTTGGGTGATACCCCATTTAGGTGATGGTGGATTATGTGGGAGGTGACGACAGTGAAGATGGTGTCTGATTTAGTTGGTGGACAAGGGAGAGAGGCCGATGAAAATGAATAGATGATGGTGAACTTGGTGACATGATGACATGTTGGTGGCGACGGTGATTTGTAGGTGGTATGATGATGTCATCAAGGTGATGTGCTCCATGATGGTAGGATTATTTGGTGTCACAGATGTGGGATTTGTGGTACTTGTTGTCTGGATGGTATCTTTTTAATTTTGAAACAGGGTGCAGTTGATGTTCTTGGCACAGTTAATGATTTTCGGTTATTTTGAAATTTGAACTGTGTAATGCGTAATTTTTGTTTATGTGGGTGTGATCGGAGGTTGGAGGAAGTTCTATAGGTACCCACATACCCTCAAAGTGGATTTTCAATAAATAAAAAAATTTGATTGTAGACATTCATGGTCATGTTATTATGCTTCCATGTATGAGGGAGAAGTTGATGTGTGGGTTCCATTCCTTGAAGTGGGAGGTGAACCTTTGTTTGAAAAAAACATAGTATGATCTTTATAGATTGTATTGGAATAATGGAATTAAGAAATAGATCATAGGTTTTTTTATTAGATTCTATAATTTTTAGCAGGTTAGGGTTTAGTATCATAGGAATGTTGTAATATTAAAACCTTTTCCCATTAGGGTGTATTTTTCAAGGACTCCTTGGAATAATGACATGATATGGGCGATTATGGATTAGTTAAAAAGGTGGAACATTTCTTACAAACTATATAATCATTAACCCCTGGTGAGTCAGGTGTCTTGTATGTTTGGGAGATATTTTATTTTTATAGGGTTCCTTAGAGTATAGTTTTAGATCATGTTCCATGTTTTACCTAACACTTCTAGAATGTATTGTAGAAGGAAATATGTAATTAGGTGCATCTGAATACAACCTTACAGTCCCATGTGAAATGGAAATTTAACCCTACTTTTTGGGTGTTAGAGGTCATACTGAGAGAATACTTTATGATTTTGGTGGAACTTGGTATAATCACATAGAACCCATTGAGTTATATTATAACAATAGATATCATGTTTCTATTTTTATGGCACCATGAGAGGTTATCTATGGTATTCCATATAGATAACCTTTTTTCTAGATGGAAGGAGAATAGCCTGTGTTGTTGGGGTTGAGTCTCAAGCTAGAGGCATCAAAGAAGGTTTATTTGACTCCAAAGAGAATAGCTATGGGTAAAAGTAGAATGAATTCATAAAATTATTAATGAAATTGGTCTATTTAGTGTGAATTGGGTGACCATGTTTTTTTTAGGTGAGGCCAAGATTGGATCACCATCATATTCAGAAATAATGTAAGGTGGAACCCAAGTATGTCATGCCCTTTAAGGTTATAAAGAGGATTTTTCCAGTATCATATCAATTGGTTTTTCTATATTTTTAAATTGAAATGCATGGTGTTTTTCATGTGTCACATCTTCAGTAGTAATCACCACAGCCCTTATCATGTGGTCGATGTTAATTATGTTGACTTTGAGAAAAATTCATCCTTTAATGAGGATATTATTAGCAGTGTGGATCATTATGAATAAATTCTTTGAAGTATTCTCATACCTAGGGTTTATATTTTATAGAATCATGATTATATTTAGAAAACAATTTGGGATAGGGAGGTTTATATGCATCCATGTGGCTGAAAAGTTTCACATTGGAGGCTTAGTGATGTTGGGGAGTGTAAGTAATGGATGAACTATGATAAGATGGGGAGGTTTTATGCTCCTGGCCCTTGGAAGAAGTATTTTTTTGTATTAATTTTGGTTAATATCCATTTAATATGGTTAATGGAATGTTTCTTAGGAGTTTGGAAGGTATTGGGAGTTTCTTGGGGGTTTAGGACTTGAAAAATATGAAAAATTGGACTTTCTGTGTATGCTGCATTGTTGAAACACGGTTATTGCCAACTATGTGCTATGATTGAAGGAGTATCATTGTTAAAAAACTATGTGAGGTGGACTAGGATACCATGTTCCTTGAAATCCCATTGGATATAAGAGACTACAAGGTTAATGTATGGTTTTTGACACCACAAGGGTGGCCCATAAAATCGTGTGACTCAGTTTCTCTTTGGGAAGAGGTGACCACGTGGTTGGTTCACAGTTTGGAAAACTATATATCCTAATCATTCACCTCATTAAAATTTGTAATTTATCCATTTAACCTATGAATAATATATGAAATTTCCATGATTTTCAACCTCATTTATCTTCAAATAGACTAGGGTGTGAACCTCTTTCCCCCAACACTTCTAGGGGTGTTTCTCCTTCGATTCTAGGAAATTTTAGGTTACTTTTAATATGATTTGAATCCCCATGTAAATCTCTAACACAATTTCAATATTTTTTATAGAGCATTAAAACCTTGATTGTTTCTATTCTTCTTAAAATCATGAGACCTAATATGAAGGAGTTATTTACCCTTTCCTTTTTTTCCCATTTTAGAGTGAATGAAGTGTTGAGTTAGGAAATGTATTTGTCTATTATAATAATTTAGGTTGTCTAAAATATTTTTAATATATGCTTGATTTTTTTATTTTGTATGTAGTTTTACCATTTTCTTATTATGTGGTGTATTTTTTTCATTGATTGAGAAAGGTAAATTTGTGCCTTAAATTGATGTTTTATGACCCCTCATAGACCAGGTCCATTGATGATTTTGGGACTGGGAAAAAGGTTATCCATGGGGTGTTTCAATCCCTTGGAAATTTTATAATGGGTTTTAAATGTTGAAAATAAAATACTTAGGCCATTAAAAATATTTTACTTTTTTTCGAATGATATATATCTATAAGGGGTGGTTTACCTTAGTTTGAAAATTAAAAGGGTTATGACAAGGGAAAAGGAATAAAAAATAAATGATTTTAATGTACATTTAATGGTTTTGTTATATTAATTAATGAATAAATGGTTCTATTATGGAATTTAGGCTAATTATTTGAGTGGAATAGACCATGAGAATGATTATCATTAAAAGAGGAGCACCCTTGATGTTGTGATGTGTTGAAAAGTATAAGTGTTTTGGGCCTTGGAAATTGTGGATTGATGAAATGGTTAGAAATGGTGGACATGATGCTTCTCACCCATGCATATGTATGTTGTACATGATTCTCCTTATCCAAGATTTAGGAATGCTAAATATGATTCTCAACCTATTTGACTTGAAATTATGGATATACCATTCCTTATTCTTAGCTAAGGTGTCGAAATTCCATTTAGGAACTAATGGAATTTGGAATGGTATGGGAAATTGGACTAATGAACCTTGATGCCTATAATTAGATTGATTAATAAATACTCTTTCTTATTTAGAATATTTAACCTCTAAAATTGATATTTTATACTTCCAACATGAATGATGTAGGCTTCTTGGTTTGGGGGCCATGTTGAAACCCAAGGGTCCAAGTGGAAAATTGATAGATCTTTATTATGAAAAATGTATCATTATTTACCTTTTAGAATATTCCATTTTCCCATAATATACAATATAATTAGATATGATATATGATTTAGAAACCATTAGTTTTTTCCTAATGAGTTTTAGTCAAACCCTTCTTGGGCCACCACTAGTACCCAAGAATACTTTATGGTAGTAGGTCAGTATAAGGTAACGGCCACATTATAGATGGATGATTTGAGATTTGTGATAGATAATGGATGAGGGGAATGAACATGATGTTGAGATATGATTTGGGGATTGTTTTTGTGTCTTTATTCTAGGTTTGATTTAACTTATGACACTATAATGACATGATATTTTTTATGTATTTGTTTTTGGGAACTTATCCCATTTTGGATCTTGTTATGTGATGCATGGTTATTATTGGTTATTGATCATTAATTCATTGATTATAGTTTATTTTGATTTATTCGATTGTATTAATCTTGTAAATAGGGTATATTATTCTATCGTAGATTATTATATTGTCTCTTCAATTTGTCATCCATTCGTGTATGGGGTAGCGTTCCAAATGACATGTGGTGAATTGGCTATCATCGCCAGTTTAGTGTCACCTAAGATGAAATGTCATATCCATAATTATATTTTTATAAGGACAAAATTATTGAATAAAATGAAATATATAATTTAATTACAATAATTAAAATAAAAACTATAATCAATATTTATTTATTATCATTTTTTTTATAAATGAAAATATTAATTGTTCATAGTGAGGAATACCACCTCCTTGAAGTAACATATCACATTTTTCATCGATCTTTTCCTTATTTTTTAAAATATCTAAAAATATGATTTTATTTCTTAAAAATAACTATATAATATCATTTTCCATCTTTAATAGTGATATTACGGAATAATAAACCACTTTTATAGACATACTCATCCATCAATTATAGTATGTTCATATTGGTATTATTCTAATCACCTTCTCAAAAAATAATTTAAAATAATTTCCTGGATGAGTATAAGAACATATCTACACATGTTATATGATATAAATAATTAAATTAGTAAATTATTTTTTTATGGAATGGTAATATTAATATAAAACTCATTGATCATGTTGCATCTATTCATTTTTTGAAAATTGATGTAATTTACTTATTGCAAATCTTTTCTAAAAGAACTATATCTAAAAATATCATAGAATGAAATTATAAATTTATAAAAATAAATTGATTAACTAATAAATATATAGATAACAATTATAAATGAATATTAGAAATGTGTGTGTATATATATATGTGAATTATGTTTTAAAATAGGTGATTAAGATAGTTATTTTTGTTATATTGTAGTCTCAAGAGATTTAGTGGAAGTCGGGAATTAATGTAAGATTTTCTTTATCTCATTTTCAAATCTCTAAGAGAATTTTGATATTTCATAGTTTTATTTCTATTATATTGTATAGTTACTACCCAATTTCCTTCCTATATAGTTAATATCTTTAATTTCATGATATTTTATTTTCCAATTCTTGGTATCTCTCTTATATTCTTTAATTATTATGTTACGGTTATCATAAGAGTTTTTGTTAACTCAACTCCATTTCTTGAGTTATAATGTATATTCTTGAAATTAATTCTTCTAAGATTGAATTAATCCAACAAAATTATTTATTACATCATACATTTTCTTACTCTCATTAGAAATCACACTTTTTATTTAAACATTCCTCATTTAAGAATTTGTTATACAAAAAAAACTAAATGATTATATAGAATAATTCTCATATAATTAAAAAAATATTTCCCATAATTTTATATATTTTACATTCCCTATAATGTTATCCTTTGTATTTGGAAATCCAATTATATTCTATATCATGAGACCATCATATTTCATTTCTCTACTTTTAAAAATGATGTTTTGTTACTACTTTTACAATGTGGGTTTTCAATAAAGATATTTCAAAATATTTAAAAGTTCTTCCATTTATTAAAAATAAAATATTTTATCTTACACTCCCCATTCTGTATTGATAATATTTATTTCTTATCTTTCACATAAAAATATAAACTATATCCCTTTCTTGGCTCTAATATAATCAATATCAGTGCTTAAGTCAATCTTCCCATCAACTCCTAAAAGGTTTCTTTACAAGCTTCTGAACATAAAAATTTCACACCATTAATTATCAAAACCATAATAATTTATACATGGCATGATAAATCTTTGATGAAGCATCCATAATACCTAGCTATCCATAAGAAACTCTAGGTATAAAAGAAATTCTTGGGATTCTCCCAAGAAACTATAACCCTCACTTTCTCTGGGTCTACTGAAACTCATGACTCTGAGATAATGTTCACAAGGAATTGAAAATTTTAAATCTAAAAGTAGCATTTACTGAGCTTATCATAGAATTTAAGCTCTCTCAATGTTTTTAGGTCTATATCATGATGGTTTTAATGGTTGTTTTGAGAATTATAATACACTAAGATATCTTCAACAAATAATACCATGAATAAATCCAGATATGGTTTAAAACTATGATTCAAAATATCCATAAAAAATAAAGGTTCTTATGTGAGTTTGAACAACATGACCAGACACTCATATAGATTATACTATCTCTTAAAAGCTACTTGAGGTATGTATGATGACCAGACACACACCAGATGATAGCGAGACCTAAAATATTTCATTGATAACATTCTCTCTCCTTAGAGTTGATAAAATATTTTATATATTCTAGGAAATGGAAACCAATTCTTTACCATGAGATAATTTAAATTAT
This sequence comes from Viscum album, assembly GCA_963277665.1. NCBI lineage: Eukaryota > Viridiplantae > Streptophyta > Magnoliopsida > Santalales > Viscaceae > Viscum > Viscum album. The sequence continues at coordinate 2,107,446,899 of OY728119.1, read as the reverse complement.
GGAAATCCCTGAAAATCCTGATGGTACCATCAGCATTCTTGGAAAAGAGTACTGGTGATCCCTAGTGAGAAGTGATGGGGTGTATAATGAATTTATCCTCCATATCCTTCAACTATTTCTTGAGCTATATAATCTCTATAGGTTCCATCCTATAAGTAGGAATGGTCAATGGTGTTTCTCCTGTTACAATCTCATTGTAATTTCTACCTCTCACGCTAGATGTAGACCAAATAAGTCATTAGGAAATAAAACCCTGAAATGATTCACTAAATGAGGAATAATAGCAGGTCACAACCCCTGGTCATTTAGGAAAAGACTAGAAATTTGAGCGATCACACTACCCAACCTATGCTACTTGGGTTTTGATCACATATCTTGCACATCCCATTCCCCATTATGTACATTTATACCACCATCATATGATGTAAATTTTATCCTCTAATGATAACATTTAATGTGTTCTTGATAGGGCACTATCCAACCCATCCCAATGATTACATAAATATACATCATGTCAATGAATAAAATATTCTATATGAAGAGGTATATGACTATATCATAGGGACAATACTTTCAATGGATAACTCCCTCTAATCGAATACCTAATGGGGTTTCAAGTATCATAACTTCATATAAGTGTTCAATATCAAGTACTAAAGTCTCTGTGGTTTCTTCGTATATAAATTAGAAATATTCTCTAGTGTCAAATAAAGAAGATGATAATGTAGAGGCTACTATAATTTTACCTTAAACTATAAAAGTTTTGGCACTTTTCCCATCCATCATAGGATGGACAACATGTAGCTATCCTATATCCTAGCCCTAAGTCACTACCTGACTTCCTTGAGAAATCCTATTCTACTGGAACTAATAATCATGAATATAAAAACCTCTTCATCAATATCATCCTAAACCTATGTAGTCTGGGGTATTCCAGCTTCTTTTCTGGAATGATCCTACTAGTCCTGGTTCAAAATGTGGGGTAGGAGTAGAACCCCACATGCTTGGTGCTGATGGAAAAGTTATTTAGGAACACTGGATATGGCCCATCCTACCACATCCTCTCCATTTCATTGGATCTTATACACAATATGGTTTTTTATGTACTATATTCCCAAACATGTGACATATCAAAAAAATATCTGTGTGAGTAACCTGACTGCTTCTACATTGATGAGTAGCCTCAAAATGTTTCTTTTTATTAGAAGAAGAAACACTAAAATATATAGGTGTTGAACAACCTAGACTCGCATCACCATTTTTTCAAAAATTTACTTTATAATATGAGCTTGGTTGACTATATATGATATGGATATCCACCATAAGTAAATTATGTTTGGCCAAATGGTGTATACCATCCCATCCTCAAATCACCTGGTAGTCATAATATCATCACCAGCTTGAGTAAAATAAAACCACTTCATCTCAATAAAATAAGAAGAGTATTATAATATAAACATACCTCCCTACTATAGTTTCATTAATTCTCTATCTCTGTCTACCCTCAGAGTTTGGGGAAATAAATAATAATAAAAGATAGTCCATAAATATGCTCAAACTATATATCTAGGTTTATCATCTTGTGTATTAGTATCCCACTATCATTTGGTAAAATCACCTAGTATATATGTAGCAAGATTTAACCTTTTCTCTATAGGTGTCTCTAGATGAACTAATATAGAAATAATAGATTTGATCCAAGACTCAACAACATGAGGTATTCTGTCCCCCAAAACATTTGGGGGGATACTACTCTGGTAACTCCCAAGTCAACTTTACCATAGTTGGGGAAAGTCAAAAATCACCTCGCATAGATTTCATCATACATAGAAAGACCTACCAGAACTGGGAATCAATTCCCAAATCATGAATAAGAAGATATGCTATGGGTGTCACTATAGGATGTTTGGGAGGCATGATGGTACAATTTAAAATTCATTCCACCTAAGAGATTTTAATAGTTTAAAATATTTATGATAAGAAACTAGGACATGTGCATAACCTTATTATAGATAGATCATACTCCTCTGCATGCTCTTAAAGCCAGGACTGGGTAACTATGAAAGACCATAGTAGTTTATAAGAATGTAAGAGACACACCGACAACCCACTACAAAGGTCAGGTTCAGGTCTAGGTCTCTATTACAAATATAATATATAAGCATTAAATTATAAAAGTGATAATACATTTTTATTTTTTACTTATTATGCATTTAAATATATTTAAGTGGTTGAATTTAATGGATCACCATTTCTATTCGACAAGGTCCCTTAATCCTCATGAATCAAAATATGGTGTCCAGTTAACCCACACCATAACTTGTTCCTTCCCATGTGACCAATGGTCCCTTGATTAATTTTCCAAAATTTGCTACATAAGTTGTTTACTTTAACCTATTCAGAAAAAAACTATTATGTAAAGGCAGAAAATTTAAGTGACAATTATATTTTCAAATCCCCTGTAATAAATTTCCGCACATTTCAATACATAATCAAATCACTGATAGTATACAATAAGAAAATTCACATTGAAGATAAACATGGCATTGATAGATGAATGGCATATTTTTCCTATAGTACCCATAATGATTCATGTAATTAAAAACCCTCATTTCATTTGGAGAAGGTAATAGAGATATCATTTCAATAATATGAATATCAATAGAGTCATTAGACATGTGTGTCACCCAATGGCGAAGTCGTGTCAACCATAAAAGGCATAATCAACAATAACAATTACCCATCCCACAAAATTTGGGATTCCCCTATACATGGGTTATCTACATCTAAGAACAGGGTCATTTACAAATTCATTTTACTCTTATTCTCATATATAATACCATAACAGTAAGACATAGTAAATATAAGCTCTTATATCACTTTTTAATGTCTCAACCCATATTTCACTTTTTTGGGGCCCAGAGATTGTAGGTCACATGGAATAAATCATGTGTCCCCATACCTTAGAGGCTGCCGACTAGAAATAAGGGTGTAATGGTGGTATGGTGGGAATACTATAAACTCATATCAAAGTTTCACAATGGATAACAATGATAAGTATAAAATAGAAGAAGTGTGATATAAGATAACACTAAAAGAATGGACCAGTAACTCTCCATAGTGGAATCACATAAAACAGATATAATAATTAATAAGTGGAAGAAAAAATAAATAAAAAAATTAATAATAATATCAAAAGGCGTTATGCAGTGTCATATACGTGGTTGCAAGGAATACTGATTTACAAAAAGGGAATGGGGGACATGCATATTCAACATGATATACAGAAATAAGAAAAGGAAGAAAAGGGTGATCCATTAGTATATCAAGAATATGATCAGTCCTCTACTCTTATGATCCATCTATAAGTCAACCATATAAAATATCTTTTTCAGGTTGTTTTCCCTTATCCAAACCTTTAGATAAGTAATCTACTCGGGTATCAAAGGTGGCATGAGTAGGTTGTGACATAAAATATTAGTAGGTCACCACCAATGGTTTCTAAAATTAATCCATTAAGTGCTTATATATAAGATTTTTCATTTATAAATAAATAAATAACAATGTTGAATAAATGAGTACATGCCTACTCAGTTTCCTAAAGGACACCTGGTAGCTCTACCTGCTTCAGATCATGGTCATAAGGAGTTTCTGATCAATATCTATATATATATAGCAATAATATATATATATATTATATTTAGATATTTCATCAATATATATGGATCAATTAAATTTGGAAATAAGAGGCCATATACCTAGAATACTAGGTGTTTTCTAGACTAGAGTGTTACTCAGACATCCATAACTAGTCTAAATGAGCTGAGAATCACAAGAAAAATGGTACATTACCTATATATAATAAAGAGCGAGAGATTTAATTTTCGACACGTGGGGTGGTGGGTGATTCACCATATCAACACCTGAAACAAGGGATGTGGTACGTCATTCCCACCACCAAAATAGTTTTAATAGTGTGATATATCATGCTCAACACCCGTTATAAGGGATCATGAATCTTCATGCCCAACAAAACCCTTACCATCATTCCACAGCCTACAGCAAAGTAATAATCATATTTATATTAATAAACAAGTGTTATTACCTATCAATATTTATAATGGCCAATCCCAAAGTAACCAATGTAACAAAATTTAAAAAAAATTTGATAAAGTTCATAATGATCAACATGGCCTTCCACCCTTTAAAAAATTTTCCATTTAATCCATTCAGTTCATTTAAGGAAGGAGAAAAACCATGAAAAATCCATTCTATTTAATCTATAAAAACATGGAAATTTTTTTATAATGCTCAATGAGCCACTTAAAAGGTGCCATTATCAATTGGGAAATTACCTACATGGGAAATTCCATTTATAATTCAGGCCTAGCACTTAGGATGTTCTTCTGGTTCAATAAAAATTATATAATAGATGTATTTCCATTCATAATCTAAGTTGAATGATTAAAAGTCATTCCAGACATATATTCAATTAATTTTAAAGGGTAAAATTATGTTATCACATACAAGGGGTGTCCATGATCAAGGTAGGAATCCTCAAATTACAAAACAATTATCAATGGGAGTATATCAATGTGCATATAATAATTTATAATGAAGAAAAAAATTACAGTGATGTGTGGAAAAGGTTGGAAATCTGAATAATGAAAAATATACAAAAACATTATAACTTTTGGGGAAAATTAAAAAAACACCTACCTTAGGTTCATTAATTAATCATTGTCTGATGGAGGCCTCAAATTCAAATTAGATTTAGAGAAATTAAAGAAACAGTCCCCTACCTTGAAAATATGGAAAATTTTATTTAACCTAAATAGTACTAAATATCTAAATATAAACTAATAATGGAAGGTAGAGGAATGGATATATTACATAGATGGATATGATGCTTCCAACAGTGCTTGATTTGGAATTCAGATCAAGAAGATGTCAAAGAACCTAGGTTGTGGGAAGAAATGGCTTATGGGATAAGGAAAATGAGTTTCATCCACTAGAATAAGGATAAGGACAAAATAAAAAAAGATTTAAATGTTTCAATAAGGGAAAATGGTAATTTCAAAATAAAATATAAGGGTGTAGGTTTTGGTCTTATGGTTGGCCAAAATGATAACCAACCAAACAAATTCTACTGCCCAAGGAGAGACCCCACATGGTAAAGGCACACAGTTTCCCAAACTATCACAAACCGTGAAAAAATGTCTCTATCAAAAACTAAATATGGTTTTCATGGGTGGGCACATTGGGTTGTACGGTTGTAAAAAAACTGTTTAGGCCTCAATTGATCAATTGTTTTGAACTCTAGGATCTAAATAAGCCTCATACACTCCTGGGACCTTCCTTAGGCCATAGTGAACATTTACCAAGATTAAATAAAGGACTAAATTCTAAAAACAATCTATTCATACCTTTGAAAAATAAGGGTTGTTAAAATGTAACACCCCGAGATTTTATGAGATATATTCTTTTTAATTTCTTTCATATCTTCTGTTGTACGCTACACCAAGATTATCTTCCACTATATGCAACATCGTATTAGCTTGCAGTATATGCAACACTATTCTTGGATTGTGTTACACACAGTTTCAAGTTCGTTTGATAGTATTTATTCTATGCAACATTGAGTGTATATATATATATATATATATTCAATGTATAAATGAAATATGTTTGGATTATGTTATACGCAACAACAAAGGAGTCTTGCACTACACGCATCCCTGACTTGGATTACATTACATGCAATCGTGACCTTCCTCGATAGCATGTGTAGTACGCAATACCGAGTTTCACTAAACAACGATATATTGTTATAATATTATTATGAACTAGACATTATGAATAGTATTAACTAAATTCTGAATTTTATAACATTATTATTCATCTTACACATTTTCAAAAACATGTTATGTGAACAAAATAAATTTTTCAGGTAAAATAAGTATTTTTCAAAAAATGCAGTTTTGCCACCGTTTGATGTCACACCCACTTTAAATCTAGATTTTTAAGAGTTTATAAGTTCAATTTGAGAAAATAAAATTCTTCTTTTGAATCAGGATATAAAAATTTACTTTGGATAAATTTTTCATATTGTTCTGATAACTTTCATATTTTAATGAATAGTAAAAAAATGCTATATTTTAAATAAATAAACAATTTCATCACAATAATTTATATGGTTGTATTATAATATTGAGTGGTTTTAAAGTATAAATAGAATATATTTTTACCATTTAATATAGTGTATGTCATTAGCATTTATTTTACATTGAATTCATAGGTAAAATCTTTTCAATCTTTTGCAATGTTTTAACTTTTAAAACTTGTTTTCTTAACAACGGGATTAATTTTAAATTAATTTCTGAAACTTATGTGATTTGAATTAAGAAAAATTGATTCCATATTTGGAATCATTAGGTCCAAAATATTTTAATCGGTTACCTTTTATTTTTGGGCATTATGAATTGTAACTACGGTAAATTTTATTTACCATAGTAAAAGGTAAATCGGGTAATTAAGGGTAAATATAATATTATAAAATTACCCAAACACTTGTATTAATATAATTTGATTCTTATATTTCATCATAAGGAATATTTGGGTCGAAATGGAATCCATTGGAACCACTTGGAGGTGATTAAGACATTTAGTTTATTTTATTTAAAGGAAAGTGAAATATGTCTCACTCAACTTTAATAATTAAAGTATTTTTAATATAAGTTTATACATAATATAAATTCGGTTATAAATAATAATTTTAAATATAAAATATTTTTCTTTATCATGGTAATTTATTTATAATTTTTAGGAGATATTTATTTACCTTAATATCTTATACATTAATGATGGAGAAATTATTTATTTAGTGAAAAATAAGTAATAGAGTTTTTATTGAAATACTAATACCCATTAAAAGGCTCAAAAACCTGAAAAAAACTTATTGGTAGTGTATATATATACCATAATCATCCAATTACCGAATATATTACCGTTTGGAGTCTTATAAAAGTGATTATGACACTTATATTATTTTATTTTAAATGATGTCAAAGTTGTCACCTTCATAATTTAATAAATATATCATTTTAAAAGTAGGGTGTTTTAGAATATAATTTCGACTAAAAGTATTATTATGAAATATATAAGATTTATCTTCATCCTAGTATTTTATTTTTAATTTTTATGCAACAAATAAGTATATTTAATAATTATACAAAAATGTTGTCGAAATTATTTTATTAAGAGAAGTATCAAATAAATGGTTTTAAAAATAGTAAAATAAATATTATATGAACTATTTAATGTGATCCACTAATTTTCTAGAATAATATGACATGTTAAGAACCTATTAAATATTTTATTTTGAATATATCCTCTGTTTGGATTTTATTTAATTTCAAATAAATGAACAGTGTCAAAATTGACACCATTGTTATTTTATAAAAATAACATATTATTAAATTGTTTAAAAATCACAAAAATATTTAAAAATTATAAATTTTAATTTATATAGTATAAAATGTCATAAATTATCCAATTATGGAAAATTAACAAAAAATAAGGGATTATTTATAACTATTTAGAATTTAGAATTTTATTACCACAAATAAAATTAAATAGATTAAATAAGGTAAAATCAAAATGATAAGGTTTAAAATAAGATCAAAACATGTATAAATTTGATTGGTTGATGAGATTACAACCCTATATCATCTAATATCCTTATTGAGTCATTTTTGGTGGTTTTTATGTGGGGTTTGAATTTATATTAAACTAATATATTTGAGGATTCCAAAGGTGCCCCTCTCCTCCCTTATAAAAGGGAACCTCCTCCCTCTCATCTTTACACAACTTTGAGCCTTCAAGCTCGGCCAAAACCTACCCATTTTCCTTCTCAACTTCCCTATAAGTACTCTATAGGTCTTGTTCTTCTTAAAAGACCAAATTTAGTGCCCTAAGAGGAGGTTTTAAAGAGGCGTGTCGAAGAAGAGGTAATATCTTCTACCGATTCTTTCAAGTTTTCTTTCTTCTTCAACTTCTTCTTCTTTAGTTGTTTCATTATAAATTAATAACATCAGTATTACTTATATAATTATATGTTATTATAAATATGAAACAACCCTATTTAACCTTCTATCCATCCTACAGAAAACGAAATCACTGCGTGTGCGTACGTACGGAATACCGTCTCCACGCCGTGGTGTAATCTGTTTTTCCACCACCACCTTACTTGGATGGGTATAATGGTGTAAGTAATAACTATATATAGTTATTATAACATCATACTGATTCTAAGATATTATATCATCCATTCCAATTCCATTAAATAAATATGTTAACGATATCATCGCTCGTGCGTACGTACGGATTACCGTCTCCACGACGCGATGAGATTCATTCTCTATGTTAACCACTCAAGAATGATTATAAAGTATATATAATGAATAATAATGTAATACATGACATGATAAATCTACTGTATTTATTAATATATATATATATATATCATCTACTTACATCCATTCAAGTCAATAAGGAAAAGAAAACATCGTTCATGCGTACGTACGGCCTACCGTCTCCATGAACGGTGTATTTCATTTCATTTATCTATATATTATATATATATACTGAATATATATGATATATAAATCATGATTTAAATTTTGTAAGTAATTAAATAATGATATAAGTAATAATAATATCAAGAACAACAAGTCCAAACACATACGATAAATAAAACGATTTTACCCAAAACACTGCTTTAACATGGAATTTACAAAAGAACGGGTAATATAAAGTCATAAGTGAACCATTTAGGATATCATAACAATTAAAATGATTTTGTAATAAGTCAATTACATTATTTAAATCATTATAAATGAGGTTCGGATACGTACGAAGCATATCAGACCTAAGGTGAGGGATAACTTTTCCAATCTCATTTTTATCCGAGATTGTTTATTTGTAAGTATTTACTGGGGTTATATTTATCATCCATTTCCCTATTTTTTAAAACTGGTTTCATGTATGTTTAAATTATTTTTAACAATTTTTGAATTTTACTACATGGTTTGTAATGAATCTTTCTTTTTATCACCATACGAGGTACTTTTTGACTTTTCCGGCAAAAGTATGAGAGTAATGTTTTTTTAACTTATACAACACAAACTGATTTTTACGGTTTCATAACGCCTAATTTTCATAAATATTCCTTTACAAGATTTCATGATTATTTTCAAAAAAAGTCTTTTTCTTTTAAAATTACATGGCATTTTGTGAAAAGAATATGATTTTGAAAAGAAAGGATATTTTCCTCAAGAATTAATTTCAAGTGTTTTATCAAAACCATTTTCCATCAAAGATGACATTATTTCATATGTGTATGTTTCAAGTATAATGTCTCTATGATTTACATGGTTTCACTTTTCTTATGATGAAATGAGATCCATTTGTTTTATATGGATTATTTGATGATGGGATGATGTTTATGAAACCCATTTTATTCTTTGGGTTATGATGAATGATTTAGGTATATTTTGTGGCACAAGTAATAATGATTTCATTATGAGATGGTTGGGACCTATATCTCCCTCCAATTCATTGGGTAAAGATTTATATCTCATGAGATAGACATGGCTGGAACGGTAAGTTAATCTGATTCAGTGATACAGGACTGGAACGAGGAGTGAACTCGATTCAGAAAGGGACTTTGTCCACTAAGATGGTCTTGGAAGCAATGCCTAGGATACTATGGAAATCATATCATGTGATTAATAGTTTTCCACAATTAAATGTTTTATTCCCATGCTATTTTATCATGATTGATGTTCCATTATGATCTATTCCTTATTTACTGCCATGTTTTATGTCATTTCTCAAGATTTTGATGTTTAAACATTATGTTCATGTTTTAAGTTCAAATGTATATGGTTTGTTTTATTCTATCCATGCTTACCCTTACTGAGAATTTGAGCTTACCCTTTATATGTTTTCTTTTCCCCAAGATATAAATAAAAGTTTTAGGTAAGAAAACAAAAGGGGAAGATCTTTATGGGAGATGTTGAAGATCTTTCACAATGATTAGAAGACTTTGTTCCATGTTTCCAAAGACATTAAACTATTACGATCCTTGAGTGTTGGATTTTGTTATGTATTAAGTATTCCGCGAAAGTAATGTAATGTCTATGTACGTCATGCTTTGGGTCTCTACAGTTGGTATCAGAGGAAAGTTTTAGATAACCTTTGGAAACTAGGATATGAAAAATTTATTGATATTCCTAGAGATATTTCTAAGGTATGTCTAGGGATGTCCCTAAGGATTAGTATAACTATAGGTTACAGTACTAGAATTATGTTGACGATCATGAATAACCTAGGGTGAACCTATGGTGTCATGGATTAAAGAATGTGTGATAAGGTAGACATCCCATTAGTGACTTTTTATGATTATGTGGATACTCGTTATTTTAATTGTTTCTTACACATTGGTTTTTGGTTTTAGTCAATGGAGGGACCTAGAAGTAACTGTCGTAACTTTGAATCTGATGGAAAAATTGGGGACCATGAGAAATGAAATTGTGTAATGCCTAGAGAGAAAGATATTGTGATTATGTCGAATCAGTCATCTCGATATATGATTAACAAGGTGAACTTTAGTTGTATTCCTAAGTCATCAAATAATAGGAAGATGGAATTTTATGCATGTTTGCATGGTGAGGGGCATAGAGAAAGGAAGATTGAGATTTATAAATAAGGGAAGAAGAACCTTGAGGAATACCTCAAATGGAGGGGAAGATGTTATTTGTGTGGGGAAAAGGGTCACAGAGTGACAGACTTTCATGGAGTTCAATGTCTTATTTGTGGAGAACACGGTCATTACCCAACTCAATGCCTGGACTAAAGAGGTTACTTCTAAATCAAGGAAGGATGTATTCCATGACAATCATTGAAGATGATGGACTGAAGTGTTTATGTATTTGTATTCAAGAATAATGTTGTTGAGGTACTTTCATGAAATATTGGAATATCTATTTATTGGTTAATTCTGGTTTTCAATAATTATATGGTACAGGTAACCATGAAAAGTGTTTGAAATATTTTTGGAAAGCAGATGATATGCGCATAATGAAGGGATAAGGATAAAATAATATGTTTGGTAGTATTCATGAGCTCATGATTGATATAAGGACAAATTTATATCATGGTTTGAGTGTATAGAATTTTTGGGATTTTTGTATGTGGAAAGAGTTAACTTTTGACCGCATTCAAGTTTTCACTAAGATTCAATGGGTATTCATTTTTCAAGAGAATACAAGATTAAGGTATTCACATTTTTGGAATGCAATAAACAAGATATATCTTGTGATATATGAGGGATAAATGATGGTATTCGCGTGCTTGTTATATGACCTTTTTAGTAATCGTTCTCTTTATACTATGAGTTTGGAAAGAAGTATTTTGGAAAATCCTAAAGATTGGAATGGATTATGTTGAACATAAGTTAGTATTGTTTAAGTCTAGAAATGTTTTCGATATTATTGACAAAATGTTATAATAGCGTTGTTTAAGAGAAAAGGGACAACCTTCAGAATGGGTGACAACCCGTCGCGTCGGACAAGGATGTGGGAATCGAACCCACAACTGAAGTGCGACAAGCCTTTATCACCTACCACTGACATACAGGAAGTCCCTGGTTAGTAGAAACAAGTTTTATTTTATTAATCGGTTTGATAGATGAAGTATAAGTCCATTTTTGGAATCATATACGATTTAGATCACCATATATGGACTTATGTATTTTTAATAACTTTTTCAAACCTTTTGTTTGAGACAGATGAAATGACCCATCATTCTATCACATGATCTGCTAACACTTCAAGAATGACAAATTAAACTTCATTTCTTTAAGAGATGATGTGGAAATTTTTCAAGGCACAAACAACAGTGATATTGTACCAAAATCAAGTAAGTATTTCTTCTAATTAAAAATTTTCAACTTTAGAAAAATGATATTGAAAACCAAAAATGTTGTCCTAGTGCTCTTATATCTGATGAATCAGATGGTACCTTAGATCAACACAAATTCATGGCTTTGTGATTGTTGGCTTTTTCATGGCTATGTTCTCTACCACTCTCCATCAGAACTTGATGGTTAGATTTCTCTTCTATATCCATATTTTCACATATGTTCTCCTATGTGGAAACCGAGTGATTAGTTAATATGGGTAACCATTATGTTTCATAATTTAGTTTTTAAAGTTCAGTTTTCGTATTCCTTTTTACGATGTGGGTTTTTATTAAAGAAATTTACAAATAGTAAACCATTTATAACCCCAACGAATTTCGAGGGTGAAATTCATTTTAAGGGGGGTAGAATGTAACACCCCGAGATTTTATGAGATATATTCTTTTTAGTTTCTTTCATATCTTCTGTTGTACACTACACCAATATTATCTTGCGCTATACGCAACACCGTATTAGCTTTGAGTATACGCAACACTATTCTTGGATTGTGTTACACACAATTTCAAGTTCATTTGATAGTAGTTATTCTATGCAACATTTAGTGTATATATATATATATATTAAATGTATAAATGAAATACGGTTGGATTATATTATACACAACAACAACGGAGTCTTGCACTACACGCATCCCTGGCTTGGCTTGCATTACACGCAATCGCGACCTTCCTCAATAGCGTGTGTAGTACGCAATACCGAGTTTCACTAAACAATGATATATTGTTATAATATTATTATGGACTAGCCGTTATGAATAGTATTAACTAAATTCTGAATTTTATAACATTATTATTCATCTTACACATTTTCTAAAACATGATATGTGAACAAAATAATTTTTTCGGGTAAAATAAGTATTTTTCAAAAAATGCAGTTTCGCCACCGTTTGATGTCGCACCCACTTTAAATCTAGTTTTTGATGGTTTTATAAGTTGAATTTGAAAAAATAAAATTCTTATTTGGAATCAGGATATAAAAATTTACATTGGATAAATTTTTCATATTATTCTGATAACTTTCATATTTTAATGAATAGTAAAAACACGCTATATTTTAAATAAAAACAACTTTTTTCATCGCAATATTTTATATGGTTATGTTATAATATTGAGTGGTTTTAATGTATAAATATAATATATTTTTACCATTTAATATAACGTATGTAATTATCATTGATTTTCCATTGAATCCATAGGTAAAATCATTTCAATCTTTGGCAATGTTTTAACTTTTCAAACTTGTTTTCTTAACAACAGGATTAATTTTAAATTAATTTCTGAAAATTTTATTATTTGAATTTGAAAAAATGGATTCCATATTTGGAATCAGTACGTCCAAATTATTTTAATAGGCTACTTTTTATTTTTGGGCATTATGAATAGTAACTACGGTAAATTTTATTTACCATAGTAAAAGGTAAATCGGGTAATTAAGGGTAAATATAATATTATAAAATTACCCTAACACTTGAATTAATATAATTGGATGCTTATATTTCGTCCTAAGGCATATTTGGGTCGAAAAGGAATCCATTGGAACCCACTTGGAGGTGATTAAGACCTTTAGTTTATTTTATTTAAAGGAAAGTGAAATATGTCTCACTCAACTTTAATAATTAAAGTATTTTTAATATAAGTTTATACAGAATATAAATTCGGTTATAAATACTCATTTGAAATATAAAATGTTTTTCTTTATCATGGTAATTTATTTATAATTTTTAGGAGATATTTATTTACCTTAATAGCTTATACATTAATGATACAGAAATTATTTATTTAGTGAAAAATAAGTAATATAGTTTTTATTGAAATAATAATACCCATTATAAAGCTCACAAACCTGAAAAAAAACTTATTTTTAGTGTATATATACACCATAATCATCCAAATACCGAATATATGACCGTTTGGAGTCTTATAAAAGTGATTATGACACTTATATTATTTTATTTTAAATAATGTCAAAGTTGTCACCTTAATAATTTAATAAATATAACATTTTAAAAATTGGGTGTTTTAGAATATAAATCCAACTAAAAGTGTTATTATGAAATATATAAGATTTATCTTCATTATAGTATTTTACTTCTAATTTTATGCAACAAATAAGTATATTTAATAATTATAGAAAAATGTTGTAGAAATTATTTTATTAAGAGAAGTGTCGAATAAATGGTTTTAAAAATAGTAAAATAAATAATATATGAACTATTTAATGTTATCCACTAATTTTATATACGAATATGACATGTTATAAAACTATTAAATATTTTAGTTCGAATATATCCTCTGTGTGTATTTTATTTAAATTCAAATAAATGAATAGTGCCAAAATTGACACTATTGTTATTTTATAAAAATAACATATTATTAAATAGTTTAAAAATCACAAAAATATTTAAAAATTATAAATTTAAATTTATATAGTCAAAATTTAATAAATTATCCAATTATGTAAAATTAACAATACATAAGTGATTATTTATAACTATTTAAAATTTAGAATTTTTTACCACAAATAAAATTAAATAGATTAAATAAGGATAAATAAAAATTATAAGGTTTAAAATAAGATCAAAACATGTATAAATTTGTTTGGTTGATTATATTAAAACCCTATCTCATCTAATATTTTAATTGAGTCATTTTTTGAGGTTTTTATGTGGGGTTTGAATTTATATTAAACTAATATTTTTTAGGATTCCAAAGGTGCCCATCTCCTCCCTTATAAAAGGGCACCTCCTCCCTCTCATATTTACACAACTTTGAACCTTCAAGCTCAGACAAACCCTGCCCATTTCCCTTTTTAACTTTCCTAGAAATATTCTAGAGGTCCTGGTCTTTTCTAAAGACCAAATTTAGTGCCCTAATATAAGGTTTCAAAGAGGCGTGTCGAAGAAGAGGTAATCTCTTCTACCGATTCTTTCAAGTTTTCTTTCTTCTTCAACTTCTTCTTCTTTAGTTATTTCATTATAAAGTAAAAACATAAGTATTAATTATATACTGATATGTAATTATAAATATTAAACAACCCTATTTCACCTTCTATCCATCCTACAGAAAACGAAATCACCGCGCGTGCATACGTACGGAATACCGTCTCCATGCCGTGGTGTAATCTGTTTTTCTACCACCACCTTACTTGGATGGGTATAATTGTGTAAATAATAACTATATATAGTTATTATAACATAATACTGATTCTAAGATATTATATCATCCACTCCAATTCCATTCAATAGATATGGGAAAGATATCATCGCTCGTGCGTACGTACGGATTACCGTCTCCACGACACAATGAGATTCATTCTCCATGTTAACCACTCAAGAATGATTATAAAGTATATATAATGAATAATAATGTAATACATGACATTATAAAGCTACTGGATTTATAAATATATATATTTATATATATTTATATTTATATTTATATTTCATCTACTTACTTCCATTCAAGTCAATAAGGAAAAGAAAACAGCGTTCATGCGTACGTACGGCCTACCGTCTCCATGAACGGTGTATTTCATTTCATTTATATATATATTATATATATATATACTGAATATATATGATATATAAATCATGATTTAAATTCTATAAGTAATTAAATCATGATATAAGTAATAATAATATCAAGAACAACAAGTCCAAACACATACGATAAATAAAACGATTTTACCCAAAACGCTGCTTTAACATGGAATTTACAAAAGAACAGGTAATATAAAGTCATAAGTGAACAATTTATGATATCATAACAATTAATATGATTATTTAATAAGTCAATTACAATATTTAAATTATTATATAGGAGGTTCATATATGTATGAATCATATCAGACCTAAGGTAAGGGATAACTTTTCCAATCTCGATTTTATCTGAGATTGTTTATTCGTTAGTATTTACTGGGGTTATATTTATCATCCATGTCCCTATTTTATAAAAATGGTTTCATGTATGTTTAAATTATTTTTACCCATTTTTGACTTTTACTACATGGTTTGTTAGGAATCATTCTTTTGATTACCATACGAGGTACTTTTTGACTTTTCTGGTAAAAGTAAGAGAGTAATGTTTTTTTTAACTTATACAATACAAACTGATTTTTATAGTTTCATAATGCCTAATTTTCATAAAGCTTCCTTTACAATATTTCATGATTATTTTCAACAAAATTCCTTTTCTTTTTAAATTACATGGCATTTTGTGAAAATAAAATTATTTTTAAAAGAAAGGATATTTTCCTCAAGAATTCATTTCAAGTGTTTTATCAAAACCATTTTCCATCTAAGATGACATTATTTCATATGTGTATGTTTCAAGTATAATGTCTCTATTATTTAAATTGTTTCCCTTTTCTTATGATGAAATTAGATCCATTTGTTTTATATGGATTATTTGATGATGGGATGATGTTTACACTACAACAAATGCCGGTCCTAGCGGCGGTTTTTTTCCGGTTTAGCGGCGGTTTAAACCGCCGCTATATTGTGTGGCGGCGGTTTACAAAAACCACCTCTAAGTTTGGCGTCGGCAATCTATTAGCGGCGGTTTTTTTGATTCCGTGGTGGTTTTATAAATGTGTCGTAGGTCCGTCATTTAGCGGCGGTTTCTCTTCATTTAGCGGCGGTTATATGGATATCTTATTCGCGGCAGTTTTAACCACCGCTAAATTCAGGCATTTGATGCGCCTATTCTGTGGCGGTGAATACCGCCGCTAAATTCTGCCCAGTTCATCATTTAGCAGCGGTTTTAACCGCCGCTAAATGATTCCCGGTTATTTAGCGGCGGTTTTAACCGCCGATAAATGCTCACAGGTATGGACTTAGCGGCGGTTAAAACCGCCGCTAAATATTGAACTGGAAAAAAAAATATTGGATCTGCTCCACCACTGCCCTAAATTTTCCAAAACCACAGCCACATCTCACCCATTAGCCCCACATAATATCACATCCACACATATTTGTAATGTACAATAGCTTACAACATTATTACATCATTACCATTTCATATTCCATCACTAAAAGAATACTACCACAAACCACTACACACAAAAACCAACATCCTCATAATAGTGACCATAACATCTCTTACCATAATAAAAACCAACATTAAAAACACCATCCCTCATAGAAAAAACCACACCATAACAAGAAACATGTATCTCACTATGAGAACCAAATTCACCCATAACACGTCCACAATTAAAAACAAATTGTGAAACCAAACTTGTTGGTTCCATCATACTTCAAACCCCTTAAATCCCACACAAAAAAAGATGAACAACAGACAACCAAATGTACACAAGAATATATTTCAAGATATATGAAGACAATTTCACATTAATTCATCATCTCATGTGGTTGTTTTTTCATAATTATCAAAATTTTCAATGTAATTGATTCTTATCAAAATATACCTATTATTCCTTTTTCGATGGATGAGTTAAAATAATCATCCAAAAGAAGATTTTATAAATAGACATATAATACATTCAGGAATCACAAGGAAGAAGAGAATGATACTGTGGAATAATAATGAAAAACAAAATATCTAGTAACCATATTTGAAATCATGGATCACGTAAAATCCATTTCAAAATCAATTAGTTATTTTTTCTTTGATTTATCTCAATTACCCACCCACATGGAGAAAACCACGATAATTTCATAAATGGTAAAATCAATAGAGATTAAGGACACCCTAATAGAATATACTATAATTATTTCTACACAAAAAAATGGAAATGAGAAGGAGATATAATAGCCTATATATACCAAGGTAATGCTTTGATCAGTAACACAACCCATTTAGAGAATGGAGGAATAATGGAGGGGGACTAAAAACAACATCAAACTTCACATCACGGTGCAATCACATGAAGAATGGTAGTAAAGAACATACCTAGAATTGCATGTTTGGGGAGTCCATGTCCCATATAGTGGATCTAAAAAATTAAAACCATATCTAAGGATTGATGAAACAAGATAAAAACAAGTTAATACATAATATAGAAGGAGTCCCCTAATTTAAGATTCAAAATTTAATTTACCAAACGTTATTGGGTTGTTATGTTTGTCAAAATTCCATTTTTTTGTATCATCAAATTTGGTTTCATTTAAATGATGGGTAATTGACCATTTAAAACCATGAATCATGATTATTTCAGTAATGTTGGGATACATGGATGATATTGTGAATTATTTTTATCAGTGGTTAGAGCTCCAACTGATATAACACCTCACCAATGTTCACCAAAACCTAAAAAATCCAGAACAACCTAGGAGAATCCACACTCCCTCACACAAAATATGCCTACACCATCATGGAAAAAACCTCAAGAACACATGATCTTTGAAATATAACTACATGGGTCTACATCTATATTATACAGTGGTATTGAAATGATCCTGATCTTCTTTTATATTTTCTATAACTATTAGGATATTTTAAGTCATGCATTACACCACACTAGAAAAATATTTTTTTATTCCCTTACATAGACACATCACAATGTAAAAGTATACAACATCCAACACAACTCATAGAATATATACACAAAAACAGATGAATGATGTATATTTTTATCGGAAAACAAAAAAAAATTGGTGTTTTATTCACCCATAATGCAACTAGGTCAAAATTAATGTTCCCAAAAAATCCCACAACTTATTGAAATTCAATTCCATATTTCCATCGATTAGGGGATTGAAAGTCATTTTAAAGAGAGTTTAGGTAATGGATGGATTCCATATTCCTCCCAATAATGATGATATGAAATAGGAATTACATTCTAAACAATTAATTATGGTATCATGGGGAGTCCTAAAACCTCATCCATGTACAATCATTCTTAATAATGTATTTAACTGGACTCCTTGATTTCTATATAATGTTATGAAATAATTATTCAATATATGATCACATATCCTCCCTAATATTGGGGATACATTGTGACCATCACAATATTTGACCCTCCACCAAAAGGATTTAATGATTGTATACATAAGGAAACATGAGAAATCAAGAAAATGTTAGGACATGGAAATGTTTGGTGGCAACTATGTGTCATAAATGTTACATATACAAACCAACTGTTATCATACTTGTTCAACACATCAACAATACTACTACTCATCATCTGATGCTGCATCGTCACCCTCTCCACCTTCATCTCCACCACCTGCTGCCACCTGTAAGAACATTATATTGAAAATTAAATATTGTTGCATATTTATAATAAAAATTAAAACCAATAAAATTTTGCAAACTAAATGATTTTTATTTTTTTGTGATTTACCTGCTCACCACTACCCGATGCACTACCACCGGGGGCATATCTGCTCATATGCTGACGTATTTCAAGCAACTCTTTCTGCAAATCAGATATCTGATTCCCCTGCTGGTGAACTGTGTTTCGTAGAGTAGACATCTCCCTCTGAGCATCTTCAGGTATGAAATGACTATAATCAGGAGTAGATGAGGCCGAAATCCCTGATGGCATGCGAAAGACCTCAGATGGTACGGGTCCCAAACCCATCCCGCGCACTCTACCAGGATGCTCCTTCCCAAGGACTTGACCAACCGGGTCATCCTGGGAGACTGAGTAGGATTGCCCAGGATTGGCATCCCATATTTCTTTAATTTTTACCTATAAATCAAATATCAATATATATTAACACAGTAAAAACTGATATTAAGTTATTATAATAAATAATTGACTTCATACCCCAACTTCTCTGGCAGGTTCATTAACAAAACTTCCATCTGTTTTTTTATGAACATTCAGCCACAGTTCTGTTCGGGATGCTTCATGCCCTAAACTCTGTGACTGCATTAAACAAAGATAAATCATCAATCAAATATGTTAAATAGATAATATTATCTTATAAATATTTAAACTAATTAAAAGATTACCAATGACATTCGGCTTCTTGAAAAGATTTTTGAACCCGCAGTGTGCGGGATTACCTGCTTCGCCCGGTTTGAAGCATTCTTTCTTGAGAGATCCTGAAATAAATAAAATTAAATTTAACAGTATTGTATTCAATGTCTATCTCCTCTTTATGTACATGTATAAATGTAAAATGAGGATAATATAATAATATATATTTCAATACCATCCGCTTCTCATCACGATGTCTATCGACAAAAACCTTCCACTGTTCTTTCGGTACCCCACTGGGTATCTTCTCATACATTTGCTGCACGGTCAACGAAGAATCGTTGACATCACACCACAACCTCCATTTGAAATCTTTCCATTTTTTTCCAAGATTTTTCAATGTCCACTTCCATGCTATCACATCAGCAACGGTAAAGTGGAAGAACATCTGTATACAGAAATTCATTTTGAATATATTAGTAAAATGACATTCAATTAAACCATAAAGTAATAAAATTACCTTTATCTTAGAATCATAAACTTCATTTTTCCAGTTTGGAGGCATATGCCTCCAATCATCATACGAAATAGGCAGGGAAACGGGCTCCGCTGCCAGCTGACCTATAATCTGACCAAGTAAACCTACGGCGTCATCCGTCGGGACCCCATAAGAATCAAATGGCACCACTATCTTCTTGCCATGCATGTTCCAAACATCAGAACTTTTTATGTCTCTTTCCACGGTTTCATTGTCTTCATCTGCAATGAGCAAACAATTACTATAAACAAAATGCAATAAATTTATTTAATTAAAATTTGTACCTATGACTGCGACCCTCCAGAATGTCCGTGATGAACTGGAGGGGGCGTGTCGCTGCCCTGCTGCTGAAGCTCCTGTAGGGGGAGGCGATGACTCATCCTCTAATGAGGCATCCACTGATGGTGTCAGAGATGGTGCAGGGGGAGATGATGTCGTGGGGACAGACGGATCGTCATCTGTCGCAGAAGAAGAAGGAATAGTGTACCGCTTCTTCCTTGGCATTCCTGTCATTTAATCAAATAAAATTAAGTTCAGAATATATATTTCAAAAAATTTATGCAGAAAAAAAATTAAAAATGATAATAGATGCCCAGTATTAACAAACAAAATATATATAACAATGATAATGAATGACTACAAAAATGAAACAAGTAGTTGCTGAATGAATAGATAATTGTACATACAATCATTTTCCCCTTCAATCATGTCGGTTTCCTGCTCCATTGCTTCATCCACTTCATTCATCCTTGCTAGACTAATATTTTCAATATCATGATGGACAAATAATTATGCTTCCTGTTGTTGATGAAATTCAATTGCAGAGGTCAAATCTTCCAATTCATCACCCATATCATACAAATCTCTTTGTATTACGTGAGTAACTACACTCTACCCTTCATCCACAAAATCATTCACATAATATACCATTTTTTCCTACGATGCTAAGATATATGGATCATTCATTTCACGATCACCAACATCCATCAAGCGAGAGAAGTTTACAGAAGTAAATTGCAAGGAATCTCTTTTAACACCTCTGATAAAATCGACCCATTTGCATTTGAATAAAACAACAGAAAAATGCCCGTGGTAGTTTAATTCAATAATATCATGCAGCTTTCCATAGTATTCCACTTCAGCAAATGTAAAAATACCACTATTCTGTGTTTTCAAACCCACTTCTCGATTGACTGTAGGAAATCTAAAACCATTCACATTATAAGCGTTGAACTTTCTAGCTTGTTTTATAGGACCTCTAGCAAGAAACTTCAAATCTTCTGAAAAGTCAGCTCGAGTATCAGTATTCATGATCTGAAAAAAAAAAATTTAATAGATTTGCAAATTGTATGTGTCAAAGTAATATTCGTATTTATTGCAATATTTATAAACTTACACGTCGTGCAAACCATTCTACCAGCTCTTTATTCACAGATTTCGTTATATCTTTTTCATTTCGTGTTCGGCTTCTCATTCGTCTCTTTTTTTGCATCCTCAACTCTTCAATAAATGGATCTGCAATTTCACTATTCAGCAGCACATATCTATGTGCCTGTAATAATTCCAATTCTGTTAGTGTCGCGTATGAGGTCCTCCCAACTGATCGGCCAATAGCAGGAAATATTTTTGATTTCTGATGCATTTGAGATTGAGTTGATGTGTCATCAACACGTCCAACTCGAGTAAATCTTGTCTCAATATCATCCAAATATCTAGAACAAAAGGTGAGACACTCCTCGGCCAAATAGCCTTCAGCAATAGAGCCTTCTGGTTGAGCTTTATTTCTCACGTATGCTTTCAAATGCCCAAGATATCTGTGAAAAAAAATAATAATATTATGCATTTATTTAAATGCCAAAAAATGTTTACTTAACTGGAAACATATAAATAAAATACCTCTCAATTGGATACATCCATCGATAATGAACGGGGCCTCCTAATTTATCTTCGTCAACCAAATGCACAGTTAAATGCATCATGACAGTAAAAAACGATGGAGGGAAGATAATCTCCATTGCACAAAGGGTCAATACAAACCTCTCCTGTAGGTTGTCAAGCTGAAATGGATGTAGAGCTTTCTCACATAACTATCTGAAAAATGTGCAGAAATGGAGTACAATAGCAGTAACTTTTTCAGGTAATAATGTACGCAATGCCAATGGTAGTAACTATTGTAACAAAACATGTGAATCGTGACTTTTCAATCCATATAACTTACGATTATTCAAGTCAACACACCTCGAGATGTTACTCGAATACCCATCAGATACCTTCACATTCTTTAAAATTTGAAGGAACGTATCTTTATCCCTATTTTTCAATGAAAAAATGGTCGGAGCATACTTTTCATTCTCATCTGGCCAGAGATCACGTTTTATGTTCATTACTTGTAAGTCTTTGCGAGCATTGAGATGATCCTTCGACTTTCCATGCTCATTAAGTAATGTGAAAATCAAATTATCACATACATTCTTCTCAATATGCATCACATCAAGATTGTGGCGCAAAGAATTAAATTCCCAATACGGAAGTTTGAAGAATATACTTTTTTTCTTCCATTGTTGCGTTCTGATTTCACTTGACGATGCACTTCGCACTCGTTTTCCGCTATCATTCAAATGATGAACCTTCCCAAATTCTGTTTTAACATTTTCAAGCTGTGTCAATATTTCAGAACCGGTTAACAACTTTGGATGTGGTCTACGATCAATGCAACCATTAAATTTTGATTTTTTCAGCCGAAATCTATGAGATGCATCAAGAAATCTTCGATGGCACAAGAAGCACCATTTTCTACTGTGAGGTAGCCGTTTGGGCTCGAAATCAAAGTTACAAACGGGACAATCCAAACCCGTATAAGTGTTCCAACCAGATAAATTCCCAAGCCCAGGGAAGTCACTAATGGTCCACATTAAATCAGCATGCATTTTAAACATTGTTTTAGAAGAAACATCAAATGTCTCAACACTGTTGCTCCATAACTCCTGCAATTCTTCAATCAAAGGCTGCAGGTATACATCAATATCATTTCCAGGAATTTGTTTTCCAGGAATAATCATCGAAATGATAAAAGATGTTTGTTGCATACACATCCACGGAGGCAAATTATAAGGGATCAAAACAACTGGCCAAATGCTATAACTCGTACTCAAAGTCCCAAATGGGTTGAATCCATCGGCATCCAATCCCAATCGAACATTCCTAGGATCAGCTGAGAAATCTGGATGTAATGAATCAAATGTCTTCCACGATTGGGAATCTCGTGGATGTCTCATTAACCCATCATTGTTATTGTCTACAACATGCCACTTCATGTGTTCGGTGGTTTTTGATGACATGAATAATCTTTGCAATCGAGGATTCAAAGGAAAGTAACGCAAAAACTTTTGCAGGTGTGTTCCTTTTCTTCTTCTCTGTGAAATTATGTTTAGTCATACTTCCAACATCACCCTTTGACTGCCATCTAGAAGAAGAACATTTCTTACAATTCTGTCTACTTGAATCCTCTCCCCAGTAAAGCATACAATCATTGGGACACGCATGTATGTTTGTATAATTCAGACCAAGCTTGTTAACAACTTTTTTTATATCATAAAACGATTCTGGGATTTTGCTTTAGGAAATGCATCACGAATCAATTCCAATAACATGTACATTGCCTTATTTGTAATTCCACATAGACATTTGATATGGTACAACTTCAGTAGAAATGAAAGCTTTGAATATTTCAAACACCCACTATACAACTCTTGATTTCCATCGTCAACTAAATCATGAAATGCATTTTCCTCACTGAAGTTTTCCCTTACATTTGGCTCCACAGAATCAAGAGGATCCAATGATATGTTACAATCTTGATCTGCTTGTGTTACAGTCTCAGAAACATCACTTTTCACGTTGCAATTTGTAGCACCCTCTTCTGGTTGTTCTGATATGTTTTGATGCTCATAGTGGTGTCTTGCAGTGCTGAATGCATCATTTATGAGGTTTTGCATTTCATTTTCCATTGTCGAAGAACTTGGGACCTCATTCTGTGGATTAACATCAGTCCTCAATCTTTCTGTATTGTTTGATTCTCCATGCCAAATCCAACACAAATATTGCTCAGGGAATTGCTTCAGTATTAAATGTTCATAAACTTCATCTCTCTTCAACCATGTTCTAAATTTACATTTAGGACATGGACATCTTATTCTCCCTTCAACAGATCGATTAGAAATTGCAAAATCTAAAAACCCATTCAAACCCTTAACATATTGAGATGTGTTCCTCGGTAATGTGATCCAGCTTTTATCCATGTATATCAGAATGTGCCTACACAAAATATACGATAGTGTAAGATTACAGAAACATAATATAATAAAGATGAACCATTGACCATAAAGTATGCATAATATAATAAAGATGATTCATTGACCACATTTACCATTTCAGACCAACTGAACAAGTCTGGTCCATAGGAGACAGCGTCAACACCTCATTGAGGAGCAATAAGAATATCGGGATACACACTTATCATAACACCATCGATCACACATTTATGTTGCCTCAAACAACACCCCTTTGATGTGTGATCTAAACTGATCATAATTCATTTTAAATCAAGTTAACTACATTCACTGAAACCATTTTCACAATGGGTAATGTTTGTTTTATTGTTCTAGGGAAATCTAAATGGCCACATTTAAGTTTTGGGGTTCATCTTGTGATGGAAGCATGAGACATGGTGTTTGAATTTCTTGAATAAATTAGTGATAATGACCCTCCTATGGTGGAGAGAATTATGTTAGTCATGGAAATGTGGAGAAAACTATAGAGTGGATGTGGAGGAATCAAGGTTCCAAATAGAAACCTATAAGGGACATGTTTGGGGTTCTTAGGGAAGGCCAGGTGGAACTTCGATATGGTGTGTGTAGGTGATGGAGGTATACCTTAAGTGAGAAGGCTTCGTGTTTGGGTAGAGGGGCGACATGCTAATAGGGGAAGTTGGGAACCAACGGAGTGAGTTAGCAGGAATGGAAAGACATAGTTGGATAAAAAGGGAATGGATGTGGTGGGCTACGAGGCACCTCAAGTAAATGTTGAAATGATAAGTTTATCCTAGTAATGTTAATGAGTTTTGAAGAAGGACCATGTAGTCCTTGGTTGAGATATGGATGGTGAAATTGTGACAAATCTGGGTAGTTTTGGCAGAAATAATGAATTCTAGAATTGGGTGGAGTTTTCATGGATGTTGTGAGTTGGAAAACATGTTAGGGAAGTTTTGAAGGTTGAGTTGAGGTTCTGTTGACCTCTTTTATGATGAGTGAAGTTCTCAAAACTAGAAAATTGTGGTGACGAAGTAAGTAATATGGTGTTGAGAACCATGGAAGGAAAGTAATCGATTAATGGTGTGGCTAGAGTTTCAAGTTGGATGGTCTCAGGTAGGAACCATATTAGTGTATTAGTTTTAGTTATGGGTGTTGGATCAGGTTTTGGATGGTTGAATACCTTGAGATGAAGGTTATGCTTGGGTTGTGCTTTGGATGTTTGAAATGGAGTGAGGCAGTTGGGCCTTGAGTTCTGGATTGATGTAGGTCAGAGAATGTGGTTGGAATCTATGTATCCCTTCAGCGACAATGAGTTTGTGTCACCATTATAATTTTGGTAACTAGGTGAGGTGGTGCTAAGAATTTTGGGCCATGAGTTGTGGAGAGGATTGGAACAAAGGTGTTCTGATTGGCTCTCCACAGGGTAGTGTAGTGCCTTATCGATATCCTCTTGTGCGGTGGTATAGTAACATTACCTAAACCTTTAATTTTCATTTGATGTTGATAATAAATAGTTGAGAGATGAACTTTAGTCATTTTTATTAAAAATACACACTATAAACCTATCAATTATCCTTGAGATATGAACTAGGGTATTAACTAGACCATAAACCAACTTTAAAGATATAATCAATTTGACGTGTCATGACAATGTGGTCAGTTCCTATTGGCGAAACCAAGGGGATCGACACTACAATGTAGATTAGGAAACCCTAAGAGTGGGAGAATCCACAATGGGAGATTTCGGAACCATCCTCACAATAAAATACACAAATCAATCACCATTTTCCATGATTAAAATTTCATTTATTCACTTAAAATAGGGAGTTAAATTACCTATATGTTGTTGTCGGTGCTTCCCATCATTAAATATCTTAATCACTATTCGATGATAGAAAGTTGACTCAATTTATTTACTTTATTCTATTTTTAGATTAATTATTTGGGAAATACACCTCACCCTATTCATTTGAATGGTCATGGAATAAAATCCCAACCATGAAAATTATAAAAAAATACCCCATTAAATCATCATATAATCATTCTATAATCACTGATTAATCATAACACCACTTGTTCACACCAGGCTTCCCCACACTACTGAAATTCTATCACATCAATGTTTGTACTTGTACCCACCAAAATGAAGTGTGAGCTGATCACTAGATGAATTTACCCCCACCCTCTTACATGTTTCTCCATAATTTCTAGATCTCCCACAATATCTCACCCTAGTGGATTTTTATAGACCACTTTACATGGTCAAGATGAAATTTCCCTTGATTTCAACCCCAGATGAACACTCTTACCACATTGATATTTTATTATTATCCCATTATATTATGATATACATATGAATTAAGATCCAAATCAACCAACCTTATCACCTATTTACAAAATCACCACCTTAAATCATTAGTACGAGTGTATCCATTTCCTAGAATTCTTTCCTTACACCCCATCTGTGAATCACCTTGAAAAGGTTTCCTTTTCCCAAAACCCCATTAATATTGAATGTATTTATATTTTTTACTCATATCTTAGTGTATAATTTAGTTATCAAGACTTCCATGCATTCCAACCATGCTTCTAAAACTTACAATCATCCTAATTTCCTTATGAGTAAAATAATTATGCTAACATGAAATCCCTATCTCAAATGAATGATAAGTATCTTATCAAAGGTCACTTTTTCCTAGATTAACTAACCTTTATAAGATTTATTATTGATAACTATCCAATTATTATTTCACCTGGATGAATCATTTTTCCACATTATCCAAATCATCCCAAGACTAGGCTGAATATGATATTACCTTGCAACCCCAAATCAATATCCCTATTTTTCAACATCTGAGAATAAATACATATTGAATCAAACCCAAGTCAAGTACCAAATCCCTTAAAAATCCTGTAAAAATAAAAAAAACAAATCATCCTAGACATATCAAAAGTCCTCACCCCTATCATAGAACTAACCTTCAGTGATAATAACACCCTCACCATAGGTTTCACCAGATGGCCGGGTCTATGGGTACGATTCATGGATCATAAACTTGGTCATTATATCTAGTAAAACCTATAATACAACTTGAAATACATTTAACTTTTATATAAAAATCACAATCAGTCACCCCCATCAATATAAAATAATACCACAAGGATAGTCACACTTATATACATCGCATATCTAGTATATTATGAAGTAAAACTCTTAGATCTTGGCCAACTAAGATATCAATGATCAACCTCTTAATTCATTATCAAGTGATCATTGGTGATGTTTAATCCAACTAACATAACCCTAATCTATAATTTACCCTAGTCTATTAATTAACTTTACACCAATTAATCATTTAATTCCAAATTAATTACTAACCAATAACTTTTAATTAATCCAAGACTGTTCTCATTTTCATTTAAAAACACTATCGTATCATCATAAAAATAATGCATCAACATTGTATCCACACAAATAATTTTCTCATTATGAAATTTTATATGGTTCATGAATAATCACATGAGTATGTCAAGCAGTAGACATAGAGAAAACTCACTTTGGGGCCGAGGTCGAAGTGAGAAAGGTCGTCGGGAGAAGGGGGTCACAGGTTGCCGGTTGCAGGCACCGCCGGAGGAGGTTGCGGGGTCACCGGAGGAGGTCGCGGGGTCGCCGGAGGAGGTCGCGGGATCGCCGGGGGGTCGCGGGGGGCTGCGGGCGAGGGTTGCAGGAAAGGGTCGCGGGGGGCTGCGGGCGAGGGTTGCAGGGAAACGGGGGTCGGGGTAGGGAAGGGTCGGGGTTTTTTAAAAAAAACAAAGGTTTAGCGGCGGTTTATTAAAAACCGCCGCGAAACGTATTTCGGAAAACGTTTAGCGGCGGTTTTGTGAACCGCCGCCACAAAACCGCCGCTAAACACTGTTTATTTTGTAGTGTTATGAAACCCATTTTATTCTTTGGGTTATGATGAATGATTTAGGTATATTTTGTGGAAAAAGTAAGAATGATTTCATTATGAGATGGGTGGGACCTATATCTCTCTACAATTCATTGGGTAAAGATTTATATCTCATGAGATAGACATGGCTGGGACATTAAGTTAATCTGGTTCAGTGATACAGGACTGGAATGAGGAGTGAACTCGATTCAGAAAGGGACTTTGTCCACTAATATGGTCTTGCAAGCAATGTCTTGGATACTATGGAAATCATATCATGTTCTTAATAGTTTTCCACAATTACATGTTTTATTTCCATGCTATTTTATCATGATTGATGTTCCATTATGATCTATTCCTTATTTACTACCATGTTTTATGTTATTAATCAAGATTTTGATGTTTAAACATTATGTTCATGTTTTTAAGTTAAAATGTATATGGTTTGTTTTATTTTATTCATGCCTACCCTTACTGAGCATTTGAGCTCACCCTTTATATGTTTTATTTTCCCTAGGATATAAAGAAAATTTTTAGGTAAGAAAACAAAAGGTGAAGATCTTTATGGGAGATGTTGAAGATCTTTCACAACAATTAGAAGATTCTGTTCCAAGTTTCCAAAGACACTAAACTATTACGATCCTTGAGTGTTGGATTTTGTTATGTATTAAGTATTCTATGAAAGTAATGTAATGTATATGTACATCAAGCTTTGGTTCTCTACATACAACCTCACATCCTTAAAGAAAATCATTTTTGATCTCGCCTTCTAATAGTAAATAGGTATTGTTTGTAAAGAGTTCTGGAAACTATGCTCATATGTTAGCTTTGTTGGAACAATGGTCATTTTATGCAAGAATTGGAGTATGGTTTATGTTTGTTTTCAATCCTCATTGGAAGTTCCAAATTTTTTCCAATAAAGTGTTCATACATTTCAAGCAGACAATAGTTTTGAAGGTGGCGTCATTTACCACTGTTTGCCAAATTTTTGGGCCTGAAAATATGGAAATGGGAAAATTTTTGTTTGGAAAAGGAACATGCATGAAAAAGGATAGGTGTGTTGGAAACTCGTGCGCAAGACAAGTTTCGAGATCCGATCGCCGAAAAATGGAAAAGGCATGAGCTGCATGAAATATTGGAGTGGTGCGCGAAAAACATGGATTGCGCACTAAATTGGTTTTTCACACAATAGTGAAAGTAGGTTGGTTTTCTCACAAAAAGGTATTTTGGGATCAGAATGTTGAAAAATGGAAAAGGCATGAGTTGTGCGAAAAATCTGGATATGTGCATGAAAAAGGATTGTGCGCAGAATGAGAGTTTTTCATGATAGAGAGGGTTTTGCACGTGGGGGTTAGTGATGCCTATAAATAAGAGGTGACCCCCCTCATTCGATATGGTTGAAGACATAGAGAAGATTTGAGTTCTGATGCACATAAATCTTGTGCAAAAGGGAGTTTCAAAGATAATTTTAAGTTACACGAAAATGTAGACGATGCACGTAAAAGTTAATGCTGCGCAAAAAATACAAAGTTGCATGTAAAAGTTGAGGTTGTGTGTAAAAGTGGAGGATGCATGTAAAAGTAAAGGTTGCATATAAAGGGGTTTGTTGTATGAAATATTTTCCACGTGAAAATTAAATTTTGCGCGCAAAAGTTAGATCGTGCGCGCAAAGGGTAGGTGTTGCATGAAATCATTAGTGTAACCTGTTTGCACGTTCTGTATATTTGGTTTAGTGGTTCAGTGATTTCAAGTGCATCAATTTAGGAATTTGATGTAAGAAGAGTCTCATGTTGAGCAGAGGCAAAGACATCGGTGAAAATATATTGAGGATACATTCACGTCTATAAAATGAGTGTGACTTAACCAATGTCAGTGAGCTAGGGGGAGTCAACAGGAGTAACCCAAGGGATGCAGTGAGCTATCTCTGAAGTTTTGTAAAGGCAGTGTGCCTATGATAGAGTGATTGTACCTGAACATTATAATCCAAAGCTATTGTAGTTTAGTGGAATTCGGTATGACCAGAAACCTGTCAGTGTATTCTCCTTGGACGTATCCTTTAGTGGAGAACCAAGTAAAAGTGTTGTGTGGTCTCTTTTCTTGTGGTTGTTTTCTTTCTATTCCTATCATTCTTATAGGTTTAAAGAGTTCCTACCACTATGGGAACACGATTATTGGTTTTAAAAGAAATAGTTGACACCCTAATTCACCCCTCCCCTCTCAATGTGTCTCGAGGACCTACAATCTTTCCATTCCTACATCTTTCCCTATACTCATATGTACTTACATAGAACCCATACCAAAGGAATCGACCTACCTTAGAGTGTATTCATTCTCTAATCCCCACTATGAACTAGATACTCCTGAAAAGAATAATCCAAATCTATCTCAACCTCATAAAGATTAATGAAATGTGATTTTTATGATAATTTCGGTGAAGTTGAGACACATTAAAGACATCATGGTTTTAATATTATATCTGAGGAAGTTTTATCCGGTTATCCATTGGTCTGATCTGTTTCACAATCTTTAAGGGTTCAATGATCCTAGTTGAGAGCTTACTCTACCTATGAATACATATATGGACCAACATGGGTGATACTCTCATAAAAATCTTACCTCCAACCTCTAACTCAAGAAGTCATCGACATCAGTTGGAATACAAATTCTATCTAAACTGAGCTACAATAATGCATTTTTTATCAATTGGAACTTATCCTAGTCTTCTGAATGAGATGAGGAAACATGCATGGAGTTGAACGATAAGACCTACCATATAATGCTTCATACGGATCCATATCGATGGTATGATGAAATCAATTATTATAAGATAAGTCAAAAGGGGTATCTATTTCTCCCAAGAACATCTAAAGTTAAGGAAACATGCACAGACCATGTCCTCTAGCACCTAAATCATATGCTCTGGCAGTCCATCAATCTGAGGGTGATAGACCATGCTCAGAAGCACTTGTTTACCCAAGGCCTTATATAACCCCTTCCAGAACTACAACATCAAGAGAGAATCCCTATTAGAAATGATAGATCATAGAGTACCATGAAGACATATGACCTTCCTGATGTATAGCCTCCCTAGATCATCTATAAAAAAAGTATCTCTCAAAGGTATGATGTGTGTGACCTTAGTCAAAAAAATCAATGAAAACCCACACTGTATCATTTCCATGAAGTGATATGGGTAAAAAATTATTAAATACAAAGAAACATTATCTCATTTCCACTTTAGAATGGAAAATGGATATAATATCCCTTGCAGATGATGATGCTCTGCCTCAACTATAGATAGGTGGAACATCGAGTGATGAAGCTGAAAATCCCCTATTTCATAACAGGAAACAAATAATTGAACTGTATATCTAGATAAATCTTAGTGTAATTGGGATGAACCTCCCATGATGAGGCATGAAATTCTTGCATCATCTCCTCTAGTGTTTTCTAGGACCCATACACACCCATGAAATAGTAAATTATCATCCCTAACCATGGTACAAACTAAATATGTGTCATCATCTGAGAGGATTTCCCTAAGTATAAGGCCCTCAAGATCAGATAATTTCCAAATTATTATCCATTCCAAAAGATTATAGGTTACTGATAAGGATGTGAGGATATTCTGACCTTTATCCTCTTGAACCTCAATGTGCAT
Organism: Viscum album; assembly: GCA_963277665.1. NCBI lineage: Eukaryota > Viridiplantae > Streptophyta > Magnoliopsida > Santalales > Viscaceae > Viscum > Viscum album. Next base: position 2,107,414,522 of record OY728119.1, on the reverse strand, counting down.
CTCTAAGAATAAATCCATGATTTTCCACTTTCCACTATCCTCCGAAACTTCTTGTTTCTAAGTCTTTCATCTTAAGGAAATGGAAACTATATTTCCTTTACCATTTATTTAGTCAAGATTTAAGCCAAACGATTATAGGTACTAAACCCATCTGTGCTGCTTGAGATTGAAATCACACTGTGTAAAGATGTATTTAATGATTTTGTGAACTGGGAATACCAAAAACACACTCTCCAAGTAGGTAGTGTCTCCAATAGCATAATTAATGAACTATATTAGATAGATCTAGGTCACGTGTCATGTAATTATACTCATGAGGCTTCAACTGATGAGACTCATACATGATAAATCACTCGGCCTATATCAGAACAGATCCACGACCGATTCCTAATGCATCACAACATACATTATAGCTCTGACCTAACTCTAGAAGCATCAATATATACACTGAAGTCAACATGAAATTCAACTCCATAAATTCTTCTTCAAAATCTTATTACCATAATAATTCCAAACCATTCTTTGTCATTCCCATAAATAGCACTGATAGGTGTGAGAAATCCTAGATGAAGTGTCTTTAATATCCAGTTATCCCCGAGAAACTATAGGTGTGAAAGAAATTATTGGGATAATCCTATGAAACTGCCACTCTCACTTTCTCTGGGGCTACAAAAACTCCTATAACCAAGATAATGTGACCCAGAAAGTGGACTTCGTCGATCCAAATGTGGTATTTACTGATCATAGTATATAATAGATTCTCTTCTTGGGTATTCAGTATAATATCAATATGGTTTTAATGGTCATGTTGAGAACATGAATACACTATGACATCATCAATAAAGACTACCATGAATGAATCCAAATACTGGTGAAAAAACCAATTCATAAGAGCATAAAAATTATAGGTTCATTCATGAGTCTAAATGGCATAAAGAGGTACTCATATAGACCGTACCTTGTCCTGAAAGTAGTGTGAGGTGTGTATGATGATCAAGAATGCTCCTGATGATAGACCAACCTTAAATCTATATTTAGAAATAGTCTATCTGCTCATAGATGATCAAATAGGTCATCGATTCTAGAAAATGGATACTGATTTTTTATCATGAGATGGTTCAAATGACGTTAATGCACACAAAGCTCGAGGATACCATACGCCTTCTTGGAAACAAGGATTGGTGAACCCCATGGAGAAGTGTTGGGGCCTATAATTCATTTACCCTACAGATCCTACAACTATTTCTTGAGCTCTAAAAGCTATATAGGTTTCATCATATAATGTGGAATGGTCATAGGTGTAGCTCATATCACAAGATCAATCGTAAATTATACCTCTTGCATCGGAGGTAGACCAAAGATGTTTTCAAGAAATATATCCCTAAAGCACTCCACTATAGGAGGAAAAATAGTGGTTCATAACCCCTAGACATCCAGGGAAAGACTATAACTTTGAGTCATCACACTACCCATCCTCTGTTGCTCAGGTCCTGACCTCATAACTTTCACAAACCATTCTATTTTATTCACATTTATTCAACCCTCTAGTGATGTAAACTTTATCTTATGATGATTGAATCATATGTGTGATTGATAGGGAACCGACCATTCTATATTGATGATTATATAAAATCCTATCACATTGAGGATGAAAATATTCCTTATGAATAGGTATTCACCTATATCAATGGGAAAATCCATACAATAACCAACACCCTCTGAATAGATACCTAATGGGATATCAAGAATCATAACTCTATCGAAGTGTTAGTTCTTGAGACCTAGAATCTCCATGATTACCTCAAATATAAATTATTGGTAGATTTTTTTTTCATATAAAGTTGAAAATAAAGTGGAATATATTAGAATAATACCTAAAAATATATTATATTTCGTTCTCTACTCCTTAGGTATAGGTTGGACTACATTTAACTGGTATATACCATAACCTTAATTCACTTCCTTTCAGCCCTGAGCAAGACTTATTTTCTATCAGCTAATAATCATGAGTCTGACTACCAATGGTTTGACCATAACCACTTTATGAGAGGTCAGTGGTATTCTAACTTTCATCTTAGCATGATCCTACTAGACCCACTCCATAATTTTAGGTATGAGTAGATTCTTACTCTCTATGAGCTAATATAAAAGTTTAATAGAAATGATGGATATAGACCACCATACTAGTAAAATCCGGTTATCATTTTTCAGGTATTCCTAAACCCATATTTTATACTTTCTTTGTTTCGGTTTTTTTGGGGGATGTTTTAGGTGAAATCTCTCTTTGGTTAATTTTGAAAATTCTGGGGCTATGCATAGTTGGCACAAGGTTTTTCCAAACTATGTGGCTTTCTAGAGAAAACCATGCAACACAAGGTAGTGGGATTTTTCATGGTTGGAACATGTTTTGAAAAACCATGTGCTCAATTAGTAGTAACCATGAACATATAAATAAAGGTCCCATGACTAGGGTTCATGGTTTTTCCAAACTGTGTATATCTACTCAGCTAACCATGCATACATGATTTTTTAATTAATATTTTAATTTTAAAATTCCTGAAACCCATCTTTTAATTCCCCAATGGGCCAATATGACTGGAAACCGATTTATACTTCCCTAGGAGCTCCTAAGAGATGTTTTTGGCCCCTCAACACCCCTATGGAATAAAATTGACACTATGTAAACTGAATTAGATCATCTCCTAGTAGGTTTCCTCTTCATGTTCTCATTCTCTCTCTCTCTTCTCCTCCATAGGGTTTTGTGGATATCCATGTTGTCGGATGATCTAAAAAACATTGTTTTTGATCTTAAACCTAGGTCTTATTCTTGGATATTTTTTTGTAGTTCTTTATTGGTGAATCTTAGTTAGGGATTTGTGTTTCAGGATCCACTAATCTAGAGGTAGGTGGTACTATTTTGATTGTCCATTTTAATTAACCTTAAATTTCTTAATTTGATTAAATTGCTTTCAATTTAAAGTGTGGGATTTGATTATTATTAAATTCAATTTGTTAAAAAACACAATTCCATTGAATTGGGGGATTTTGTTTTGGAAATTGGATTTTCGCATGAAATTGTGGAAAACCCCCAATTCCATTAAATTGGGCTGTAATTATAAAATTGATGGAATTTGGTGGAATATAATTTATTTAATTTAAATATATTAAATTGTTGGAAATTGAATGAAATTTAAATTTTCAAATTGAAACTATGAAAGTGTATTTTGAAATTGAATTGTGAATTGATTTCAAATTCTTATTTTTAAGAAATGGGAAAAATGGTTTTGATAAAAACCTTTGAGTTTTATATTGGAAAGAGGTATGTTTTTTATTGAAAACACATGTGTTGGTTTTTAAAAATAAATTGGCATATATTAATTGGAGAATAGAATTAATTATTTTTATGAAGTTTTAAATTAAATTTCTCATTGTTGATTTTTTATTATATCACATGTAAGACTTAGGTAGTTAGTGAGTTATTTGGACAACAATATATAATTTACAACATTCCAAAACATAAATGTATCACATAAAATCTCTGATAGGATAGTGATGAATTCTTTTTTAGTAGTGTTAATGGGGAATGGGTATACATATATTTATATGTCATATTGAGTGTATGGACTCCAATATCTTGAAACTATCATACCTATTTAAGAATATGGCCATGTTGCTCGTTTTTTTGTATTTGAAATTAATATATTCCATTATTGTAAATTTTTTTACATGACTTATGAATTTATATAAAATGTTTTATATAAAATGTTTCTTAATACTTTTTTATGTACTACCATCATTTGAAATGTAAAGCATGATTTGTTTAAATATGATTTTAAAATTCCACACCTATTTATTTAATATTGAAATATCTTTATTTTCATTAATAAAATGTTGGAATATATTATGGAATCCTTGTTGAGACCCCAGTGGGATTTTGTCTCACCCCCAATCTGTGCCTTCGGGTGTTTGTATATTATCTCCTTCCAGGTTCAACTAGGGGTAAAGCCCCACATGGAGGTGGTTCTAGTTATTGATCTGTGGACATGGAGTGCTAAATCCATTGGGACCTATGTTTTTCTTTTTATTTTACAATAATTTGATATAGTACTTTGGGTTTTTATTCGTATTTGATTTTTGGTATACATCTCCCTCTAGAGTTTTTCTTGTATGCATACTGTCTTGTTTATATTTTTCTACAATGATTGTTTTAAAATTTTTTCTCACTTTCATTTTGTAAGATGTCGGGTTCTTATCACCAACCCTTGGATTGTAAAATCCCTTCAGGAAATGCTAGTTTCCACTCAGTTATTAGGTTACTGGGGTACCCGGGTTGGTTCGTGATAAATTGGAATTAGATATCCGGGTTAATCTTCTTGTCTTGAATTCGGTATGAATTTGTGTATTCTTATTGGGAATTAGGAGGTAGTTGCGATCGAGTTTCTAGAAAACTCCCACTGCAATGAACCTTATGTCACTATGGGTGGTTTGTGAAAGATGTATTGGGGATTAGTTCTAGTCTTTTACCTTATTTCTATTTGGATAGATTGAAATAAAAATCTTGGTGTCTATCTGTTGAGATTAATTCCCCATTGTTTCTACATTTGTGTGATAATATGATGACTTCTTTATTGTCTATTGATCTTGTGTAACATCATGCCTCTAAGAAGATGTTAGAATAAGATCTAGAAGGAAGATTATAATGAACCTTAGTTAGTGAATCCTCTCATGGACTCAAAACTGGTTAAGGTGATTGTGTGTACTATCCAATATGTGGTACAAGCACCACCACTCATTCATATTCAGTCTCCGGCTTTGGAAACTTTGAGGGAAATTCTCTCAGATTGGTATGAATATTTTCTTCACCAAAATACTCTAGCATACTAAGGCTCTAATGACCCATAACTGGTTGATAAATTGTTGAGAAGGATTGAGTACTTATTTTAATTCTTGGAGAAAAATGGTGAAATCAAGGTGAAGTGTGCAACCTGTATGTTGGAGGGTCTAAGCAGGAGATGGTGGGACATGATGGAGATGGAGAAGAATCATGTGGTATTTTAGTGAAAATACTTCAAGTATCTTTTCAGTGACTAGTAATATATAGATTCGATGGTGTTATCTATGTCTATATGGTTCTTCAATCTTGAGCAGGCTTATAGAACCAAAAAATAGTATGTAAACCATTTTGATAATATTGTGCAATTTAAACCTGAGATATTATCAAATGAGAAGATTATGGATTGACGGATTAAATTGTGATTTTGAAAAGTTATTGGTTCTTAATTTTTCTTACTGAAGATGACATCTTATGTTGATGTTTTTGATGAATAAATGATGGCCAAAATGGACATGGCTGGAAATTCAAGGTTGGCATGAGTATCTTGTTCTCCTAGTGGAAGTGTGTTTTTCTCTAAGGGAAAGAGGAAGAATGATGATTATCATGTTGATTCTTTATAGTGGTATTTTTATAAACCTCCAGCAGATCTTGTTATATAACCTTTTATTTTCTTCTGGTGTGGAAATCCAATGAATTCAAAGAGGGTTTTCACTGAGGCACCCAAGATATGTGGCTCTTACTGACTCTTGGTTCACTAACATGAGTTATGACACGTTTTTTCCACTCCATTTAGTACAATAGGATCATCATCACTTTCTAAAACTACAGGGCAATCAGATCATTCAGGTACAAAAGGGTTCCAACCACTGTCATATGGAACAAAGATTTTTCACTTATTGGAAGTATTCAAGGGAAGTAGATAGGGGTCTAGAGAACATGAGAGGTACTATCACTATAGATTCATCATTATTGGATTATTTATTTGACACTCGTGTATCTTATTCATTTAATTCAACCATTATTTTTAATCTTTTAAATATTACTACATATCTTTTGTCTTATGTGATGGATATTAATACACCACTTGAAATAATGGGAGAACAAGTTATCTATAGTCCCTCTTGTGTTTTCTCTCTTTAATGTGTTGATCTTTGTTGTAGTTGTATTGTTATCAACATGAAACCTCATGACATCATATTCAGGATGGATTGGATCATTATTAATAATGATCAGATTGATTATTATCTTTGATAGGTCCCCTTTACATCACCTGATGGCATTTTCTATATCTTCCAAGGAGAATAGGAACCATGGTCGAGTAGAGTCGTACCTTCTTATCTGAAGATGGTGAAAGTGATATCTATGTTCCCCTTTGATCTAGAGCATAAATATATGAGTGGTGATCTCCCTCTAGTTTTCTTCATGTTTCCCAACATGTTTCCTTTAAATCTTCTTGTGTCTAGTAGGATTTTATCACCAATTTGTTAAGGAAATCTCAATGTTGTATTCTCCAATGACCAATCTAGCTCAGATGGGAGTAAAGTTTTCTTTGGATGAGAAATATAAAAATTCATTTGTTGACCTAAATCATCTTTTTACTAATTCATCAGTTTTGACTCTTCAAGATTTCAGATTGGGCTATGTGGTCTTTTGTGATGCATCGAGATTTGGTTTGGGTTGTGTTCTTATGCAGTGTTATCATGTCCTTGCTTATGGCTCTCGTCAGCTTAAGCCACATTAGAATAATTACCCAACCCATGTCCTTGAACTTGAATCTATGATGCACACAATTAAGAGTTTGTGTAATTACCTTTTTAGAGAAAGGTTAACCATATTTTCATACCACAATATATTGAGTTATATTTTCACTAAAAAATATTTGAATCCCCGCCAGAGGAATTGGGTGGAATGCCTACAATATTTTTACTTTGACATCGCCTATACCCCAGGGAAGGGAAATAAAATTACAGATTCTTTAAGGAGGAAACGTCTGAATCATGGAGTAAAAAATTATTCTAAAGAGTTTAACATGATGTATCTATTTTCACAGTTTCATATTATAGTTTAGGAATCAGAGGATGTGGTTGCTTTGGTTACTGTTCAACTAATATCTTCTCTTTTAGAATTGATTCTTTAGGAAAAAATTCTTGATTATGAGTTCTATATAATTAGAGAATTAATTTATGGTGTAGAGACCATACCTGACTATTCATTCCCCACCGAGGGAATTCTATGCTATCATAATTTCATTGTTGTGTCATTAGCAGTGAGGAAACCTGTTTAGGGTATTTCATAATTTTCAATAGGAATTTTTCCCCAAAACTATGAATATGTTATATGATATGTGGAGGTAGTTCTTGTTTCTTGGTATGAAATGAGCAATTATTGAATTTTTATCTCATTGTTACACTTACCAACAGGTCAAGGTCGAGCACAAAAAACCTTCAGTTTTTCTCCAGTCACTTCCAATGCCAATGTGGAAGTGAAATGAGATCTCTATGGAATTTTTGATAGTATTTCCTCATCCCTCAAGAAATAATAATGTGATATAAGTTGTGATCAATAGGATGACTAAGTTGGCACACATTATACCCATTTGTGATACAACCAGAGTTAAGGTGTTGGGAAATATCTATGTGAAAGGTATTATTCATTTTCACTAAGTTATATCTATTGTAGTCTATGATAGGGATCCTCATTTCACTTCTCACTTTTTGAGAGGGCTTCATGATGCAATGGGATATCATCTCTATTTGGTCATGACATAGCATCCACATTCAGATGGTCAAAAAGAAAGATCTATACAAATTTTTAAGGCACTTGATTTCTCGTCTTTAGTGGGGCTTGGGATGATCATTTAGGGATGGTTGAGTTTTCTTATAATAATATTTACCAATTTATGATTCGAATGGATCCTTTATAGGCCTTGTATGGTCATCCTTGTAGATCTCCATTGTGTTGGTTGGAGATTGGTGAATGTTCCTTGGTTGGACCAAGCTTGGTTCAAGAGATGACAATAAATATTCAATTGATTATTCAGAGGATGTTGATGTTATAGAAATTATATAAGTCTTATTCTGATCATCTTTATAGGCCATTGTAATTTTCAGTTGGTGACCAGGTGTTCTTGAATGTTTCACCCTATTTGGGTAATCGATGGCTTGGGAGGCAAGGGAAACTTTCTAGTTGTTTTGTGGGACATTTTGAGGTTGTTGATAATGTGGGAAAATTGTATTAACATTTAATAATACCACTATAGATAATATATATAAATAACATATTCCATGTGTCTCCGCTGTGAAAGTATATATCTGATTCATCTCATGTTCTCAGCTGGGGTGATCTTGATGTTGACCTTGATTTTTCCATGACTAAATGTCCAGATAGGATAATTGATTTTCAAGCCAAGGTACTTCATCGGAGGAAAATACCTTTATATCTAGTACTATAATAGAATGGTTCTAGTTCTCATGAGATGTGGGTGATGGAGGCCCTGATGAGGGAGAAGTGGCCTCATAGTTTTGGAAAGAAAGCTTCTGAGTATGATTTTTTGGGACAAATTTTCTATGGTTGGGAGGTTGTAACATACTATTAATATTTTCAGGTATTCCTAAACCCATATTTTAAATATTCTTTAGATGGGTTTCATTTGGGATTGTTTCAGGTTAAATCCCAATTTGGTTAATTTTGAAAATTCTAGGGTTCTGCATGGTTGGCGCACAATTTTACCAAACCATGCACATTACAAGAGGAAACCATGGAACCCAAGGCTATTTTATTTTGCAAAGTTGGATCATGGTTTGGAAAAATATGTTCTCACGTAGTAGTGACCATGAACCTAGTAATAAAGGGTGCATGGCTATAGTTCATAGTTTTCCAAACTATATGGAACTGCCCAACTAACCATGTGTATAGGGTTTTTAATCCAGAATTTGATTTTAAAATTTACAGAACCCCTTTTTTAGGTCCCCAATAGGCCGGTACAACCCCAAACTGGTTTATTCTTCCCTAGGACCTCTCAAGAGTATTTTTGGGTCCCTAGACACCCCTCCAGATAGAATATAAGCTAGGATAACTATGTATGATCATCTCCCTATTGGTTTCCTATTCTCATCCTCTATATTATTCTCTTTAACTTCTCCTCCCTAGGGTTTTGTGGATCGTAGTGTTGTGAGTAGATCTATTAAATTTTTTTTGGGTCTTAATCCTAGGTTTAATTTTGGGATCCTTATTCATGTCTTTATTCATTGTAAATTCCTCGATAGGTCTTTGTTTTTAGGGATCTCGGGATCCTAAGGTAGGTGGTTCTGTTTTTATTAGCCTATTTAATTAACCATGAATTTATTGATTTGATTAAATTGATTTCAATTGAATGTGTGGGATTTGATTCTTTTGAAATTGTATTTGTTATAAAAATCAATTCCATTGAATTTATGTTCATTGTTTTGGAAAATTGATTTTAGCATGGAATTGGGGAAAACCCCCAATTCTATTTAATTGGGTCTAATAGTGAAATTGATGGGATTTAGTGGAATTTAAATTTTTGAATTAAAATATGTGAAATTTATTAGATTTGGTGGTACTTAAATTGTTGAATTTAAATTTTAAAGGTGAATTGTGAAATTAAATATTGAATTGATTTAAAATTCTTATTTTTGATAAATGGATGAAATTGATTTTTATAGAAACCTTTGGGTTTTATCTTAGAAAGATGTATGTTTTTATTGAAAACCCATGTGTTGGTTTTTAAATGGAAATTGGAATATTTGAAATGGAGAATGGGATGAATTTCATTTTTAGTAGTCTGAAAGTAAATTTCCCATTATTGATTTTTTATTAGAGCACATGCAAGAGTTAGGTAGTTAGTGAGTTGTTTGGAAAACACTCAACGATTTAGAATGTTCCAAAACATAATGGCAGCATGTCAAATCCCTGATAGGATGATGATGGTGTCCTTTTGACCGGTGTCAATGAGGTAGTGTATACACATATTTTTGTGTCACCTATAGTGTGTAGAGTCCTTGAGCTTGGAACTATCATACCACCTTAGGAATATGACCATGAAGTTTGTTTTTTGTTTGTATTTGAAATGAATATATTCTTTTTTTTAAACTATTGTACATGACTTCTGAATTTATATAAACTATTTTATATAAAATGTTTCTTAATCCATTTTTTAAATTATTTCCATCATTTGAAATGTAAATCAAAAAAATTTTAAATATGATATTGAAATTCTGAACTTTTTTATTTAAAATTGAAATCTATTTTTATGGTTATTAAATGTTGTCATCTATTATGGAATCCTTAGTGAGACACTACTATAATTTCATCTCCCACTCTAACTATGCCTTTAAGTGTTTATAAACTTTATCATTCCTGGTTCATGCAGGGGTAAAGAACAACTTAGATGTGATTGTAGATATTGATTCATGGAATTAGAGATTTTCATATTTAAAGACTTGGTTTTCTCTTTCAGTTTTTTTTTGATACTTTATTGTGTTAATTTGGGTTGTTCATACATGTTTGACTTATGGAAAACTTCTCCCTATAGAGTTTTTCTTGTATGAATACTATCTTATTTACCTTCTTCCATAATGTTTTTGGAAAATGTGTTTCCCACATTAATTTTGTATGATCACAGGTGATATTCACCAACCCATGGTAAACAAGGAAACCCTTCATCTCATGTTATTGTCAGCTCGTTTAGCAGATTACCAGGGTACCCGAGCTGGTTTGTGACACTGCCACAACCTCTGAATTCCACTGAATCCCATACACATTGAGGTTTATTATGTCCTAGCTTCCCACATTGGTGAGATGTCAATAAATTGTCTGCATGACGAGCATGAATGTTTCTACCTCCATGAGTAACCTAAAAATGTCTCTTTCACATAGAATAAGAAACACTGATAGATCTAGGTGTCGATATTCCATGACTTCCACCATAATCTTCCCTCAAATTTGAATCTTTAATAAGGGCTTGGTTAACTATATCTGAAATGTTCATCAACCTATTTACATCTACATACAACTGCATGAAGTACACCAACCCATCCTTGAATATCCTAGTGGTCATAAGATCATCACCAGCTAGAGTAGTAGCAAATTGTTGTAGCTTAGTAAAATGAGTAGAGTATTCCATAATAGACACACATACCTTATGTAGGTTCATGAATTATCTTTCTCTATCATCCCTCATAGTTTGGGGAAAGATATAGTCATAGAATATAGTCTAGAAATATAACCAAACCAAATCTCTATGTCAATCTTCCGTGGTAATAAAATCTCACCATAGTTTGGAAGCATTTAATATCATATACACATCAAGATTGAACCTTTTCTCTAGAGGAGTCTCCATATGATTGAATATAGATAGAATAGATTCAATATAAGACTCAACAACATGTGGTCCATCATCCCCTGAAAGTATGGGAGGATGCTACTTCTAGAACTCTGGAGTCAACTTTGACATAGTCAAGGGATGTCGAATAACACATTTCATAGATTGAATCATACATAGAAATACCTCTTGAATCTAGGCATAAATTCCCATATCATTAATAGGATGATGTGCCATAGGTGGGTCTATAGGAGGAATCACTGGTGGCTCAGGGCCTACCACCTATGGTGCATGGTCGTAACCACCTTTAGGGAAAATAATTGGATGACATCATGGTGGTGTGATGCTAAAATTTCAAACACTTGCCTCAGAAGAAATTTTAATAGTTGAAAATATTGGAGATAGAAAACTAAGACAAGTTCATAGCCTTCCTATAGCCATGTCATACCCTTAAGCCTACTTCTAAATCCAAGACTAGTTAATAGAGAAAGATCATATCAGGATATATGAGCATAAGAGGAACACCAACTACCCACTACTAAGGCTGGGTTCAGGTCTAGGTGTCTACTATATATATAAGAAGTAATAATTTAATTATAAAATTGAAATTAATTTTTAATTTTTGTAATCATTATTCATTTAAATATCTTTAAGTGATTGAATTTAATGTATCAACATTTCTGATCCACAAGGGCCCATACTCCACATGAATCGAAATATGGTGTCCACTTAACACACACAATAAAAAGCTCCATCCCAGGTGACCAATTTTCCATTTCTAAAGGTCCCATAATTGACTACATAAGGTGTGTAATATAACCTACATAGTAAAACACTATTAGGTCAATACAGGAACATTAAGTTTCAATTATTTTTTCAAATACCCTGCCTAAAATGTTATCACATTTCAATATATAATCAAATAACTAATTATATATAACAGTAAAATTCATGATGAAAATAATTGGGCATTGAATGATACATGGAATAATTGTCATATTGTGCCTATAACTATTCATGTAATGAAACACCATCATTTCATTTGGCTAGTTTAATATAAATATCATTTCAATAATACCAATATCAATCACATCATAAGAAAAGTGAGTCACCCAATGGTGAAGTTGTATCAACCATAACATAAATAATTAGTAATAACAATCACTCATCCTAGGTAATTTCTATCTCCACTGTATATGGGTTAGCAACATCCAAGCATGTGTTTATTTCCAAATTCCTTTAACTCCAAGTCTCCTAACTAATACCCAAATTGTAATTAAAAGTAAAAATGGCCTCTAATACCACTTTCTAACACCCTGACCCAGTTTACAATTAGTTGGGGGACCGAGATGGTGGGTCACATTGCCTCAAGCATGCCTCCTCATACACCAAAGGCTTCCTACTAGATGTTAAGGTTTAAATGTGGTTCAACTGGGATACTATAACCTCATATCAAATTGGAATAATTGATAACAACAACAATTATACAATAGTATAAGCATGATATAAATAGACACAAAAATACTAGACTAGTAACCCTCTGTTGTGGAATCACGTACAATAGATATAATAATTAAGAATCATAGAAACATATAACTAAAAAATGAATAATGGAATAAAACTCCACTATATAGTGTCATATATATTTATGCATGTCATTTTGATACGAAAAAAGGGAATAGGGGACATGCATGTACAACATTCTCTAAAAAAATAAAAAAAATAAAAAAATGGTACTCCACTAGAATCTTAATAATATGCTCTATACTTTTCTCAAATTATCTATCTATAACTCAAGAATATAAAATATGTATATAAGGGAACTTTTCCTTATCCATACATATATAAAAGAAATCTGCCTTGGTACCAAAGGTGGCTCGAGTGGGGTGTGAGATAAAATCCTAGTACTCCACCACCAACAGTGTTTAGAATTGATCCAATAGGTTCACATAGACAATAGTGTGTGGGTATAAATAAATAATTAAAAATATTGAATATAAGAGTGCCTTATTTCTTAGGTTCCTAAATGACACCTGGTGGCTCTACCTTCTTCAGCTCATGGCCTTAAGGAGTGTCTAATCACTAACTAAATATATAGTAATACATATATATATATATATATATATATTATAGTTATATATTTTATCCACCTATATAAACCATGTATTTGTGGACATAAGTTTCCATATACCTAGAATGTTAGGTTCTGGATGGACTAGGGAGTAACTCATACATTTATAACAGGTATAAACGTGTCGATAAGCATAAGAAAAAAGGTACATGACCTGCATCCCATGAAGAGTGAGAGAAATAATGATCTACACTTGGTATGGTTGGTGATTCATCATGTCAACACCCAAAACAAGGGATTTGGTGCATCATTCCCACCATCAAAATATTGGAAATGGTATGAGACATCATGCTCAACACCTGATGTAAGGAAGCAGTAATAGTCACTCTCAATAGAAACCTTACCATCATTCCCCAGACTATATCAATTCCATAAGCATATTTAGATTATTATCCACTGAAAATTACCTCTCATGATTTATAATCACCAATCCCAATGTATCCAAGGTAACATAATTCAACAAAAGAATTTGATAAAGTAAGAAACGATTGGCATGGCCTTTTTACCCTTTAATAATTCATTCCTTTTAAACCATTCAATTCATTTAAGGAAGACGGGCCACTATAAAAAACCCATTCAATTTATTTAATCTATCAAGACATAGAAATTCATTTTACAAGGCCCAATCAGTCACTTAAATGGTTTCATTGTCAATTGAGAAATTACATTCATGCGAAATTCCATTTATAAGTTAGTCTAAGAACTTTGGTGGTGCCTTGGGTTCAATAAAAAATTATAAAATTAAGTTGATTATATTCATAAACCATGATGAACTCTTAGAAGGAATTTTTGAAATTTGTTCAATTAATTATAATGGGTAAAATCAAACCATCACACCCATGGGGTGTCTGTGATCGAGGTTTTCATCCTAAAATTACTAAATAATGATCAAAAACGGTATATGAAGGTGTTCATAAAAAATTATAATGAGGGAAACAATTTTGTGGCAATTCATCACAAATTTCTGCATACATCATAATGGGGAAGCATTGAAAACAATATATATTTTAGATAAATGGAGATATCACCTACGTTAGGGGCCAAAGAGCTCGTACCCATGTGGTAAGGGCTCCTACTTGGCATCCAAGAGACCTAGGTTCATAACTGGGTGGAGGTGAATTTTCGGGTACTATAGCAGTCTGTAGATGGTATTGTAGTAGCTACTATTCAGTACTGTTGTAGCCGGAACTATTCACCTGATTTGAGCCTTCGGGCCACCGGTTTGGGCCTACAGGTCTTTAGGGACTTCGGGTCATCAAAGGCTTTCAGGTCTTAGGTAATTCTGGCCACATAGGCCATGGAGTATCCCAGTTCACATAGAGAAGGCCCTAGAAGAGTATCAGAACAACAAGAGTACCAGTCACCAGAAGTAGAGCTAACCAGATTAGAATAATGAGAGGGTATGGCAACCGCCATTAGGACTAAGCATCATGTAGCTTTGTATGGGGCAGTGCTTGCCGATCAGCAATGTAAGGTGGGGAGCTATGTGATCAATGATGCAAAATATGGGGATGGGCAGTTCTATGGGTTGGGCCTACGGGTCATGTATTGGGCATGGCATGCCTCTAGGCCTTTAAGTCATGTATTGCGGGTCGTGTCGGGCCTTGTGCCTTAAGTCTATGGGTCATGTACGGGTTCCCATTCATCCCTTAAAAGGGAGAGTATCCATAATAAAATAAAAATAAGGCCTTCAGTCCATTCGGACCTACCTTAGGGCCATTGACCACTCCTCATCTGATGGAAGCCTCGGATTCAATGTCAATTGAGAGAAATTGAAGAAACGATCCAGCACCCTGAAAATAGGGGAAAAGTGCCTTCACCTAAATAGTGAAATGTATATAAATATAAACTGAGAATTGAAGGAATAATAATGGAGAACTTACTGAGATGGATATGATGATTTTGAGGATACTTTATTTGGTCTTCAGAAAGAAGATTTCTAATAACCTAGGTTAGAGGAGAAAATAGTTTACTTGAGGAATAAGATGAATTTAATTTATTAGAATAAGGATAAAAAAATAAAAATATGCTTAAAATATTCATTAAGGAAAACATAGTAATTTTTCCCTCAAATATAAGGGCCAATAGTTTGGCAGCATGGTTGGCCAAACTGTGTGATAAATTTTTGAAGCCAACATCCCAAGTAGAAACCCCTCATGGTTAAGGTGCACAGTTTCCCTAACAATGCGCAAACCATGAAAAATACCATTTTCCAAAAATATAGATGGCCCGTATGGGAATGCACCTTAGGTCATACAGTTTCGTACATACCTTGGGCCCTTACTATTCAAATGGATTTCGTACAATCACCCTGCATAGTTTCTACTAAATGTGTTGTAATAGTGCGGCCTACCCTGTTTACTTGTGTTTAGGAACTCCTTGCTCTAAAAAATCTATTGACATTCCTGAGACCTTCCTTAGGCCACAAAGGAAATTTACCAATATTTAACAAGGGAATAAATTCAAAAACAATGATCCATACCTTTATGAAAAGATGGGTCGTTACAATTTAATTCATGGAACCTTGTTTTTCTCTCAAGGTAAATGACACTTTTAATTTAAATATTCCTCCCTAATGAAATTATTATGCATAAAAAACTTATAATTATTTAGAATAATTATTATATTTTAAAAAAATCCCATAATTATATAAGTTTTTCATTCCCTCTAATGTTCCCCTTTTTATTTGGAAATCCAATTATAATTTCTATAAGGAGACCTTCATATTTACCTTCTCTACATATAAAAAGGTAGTTATATTAATCTTTTGAAAATGTGGGTTTTCAATAAATAAATTTCAAAATATTCAAATGTTTTTCCATCCATTAAAAATAAAATATTTTATCTTCTACTCTACATTTCTTAATGACAAACATTATGTCTTATCAAAGATCTATTATTGAAAATTATTTTTAGAAGTAAATATATTCATTTTTTTCTCATATAAATATTTGGGAACTATATTATCTTTATAAATGCTCAAATATTGATAATTCCATTTTAAAATTAATTCTTTTTAATACATTTTTATGTAACTTTTTTAAAAATGAAATTGTTTAAGAAACCATAACCTCATCTTTTATTCTAAATATAATATCATTTTTTCAAAATAATTTTATGATTTTTTTTATTATTTCCTCTATTTATAATGGCCATATATCCTTGGTTGTTATTTTTCATGAACCACACTTTAAATATTCTTATGAATAATTCTTTTGGGGTAGTTTAATTTTGGGTATCAACCATTTAAATTCATGAGGTAAATTAGGGTGATACCATTTTGAAATGATATGAAATCCATTTTCATTTCAGGGGTACTTCATTTTATAACTTTTGATTAATTCTTTGTATGGAACACATGTGTATGAATTTTTATTATAAGACTATTTAGGTATGATAAAACCTTTAAAATATTTGGTTCATATAAAATCACGTGATGGATTGGGTGTGATAAATCCCTAAGACAATTTTTGTTAGATAAATCCCATGGAAGGTTTTGGTTTGATATAACACTGATATATTTTGGTTCTAATAAAACCCTTTCATGTTTTGGGAATGATAATACTGAGAGATAGTTTGGTTTTGATATATCCCAATGATAGTTTGGCTCTAATAAATCCCTATGATTATTTTGGTATGTTAAATCCCTATAATGTTTTGGTTATATTAAATCCATAAAATTATTTTATTTATGTTTATATATCATTTGATAAGGATATTAATTATCGACATTTTTTGTTAGCAATAATAAGGAGAACATTATATTTCATCACAATAGGAAGTGTGGACTTTTTTTTTCCATAATGTTATTATTTCTATATTCTAATGATTCTTCTAAAGATACTATTTATTCTATGTTTCAATGTCTTAGTGTATTTCCATGTGATTTTTGTATGATTATCCTCCATGGATCATGTTTATCAACTCATGATTCCATAATCTTCTTCCAAGGTATTTTTTTCAGTTGACATTATATATCCATCTTTCTTGATTTATAAACAAAACTTATTATTGTATATTCATTGTAATAATAAATTTATCCTATGTCCATGTTATTTCATATTCCAAATATCTAAACCTATATGAAATTTTTATAATTTTTCCCTTATCATTTGAGATCTCCACATTCTTATGTTTCCCTTACCAATTTTATAAAGATAATTATAACTTATGGGAAGTCTAGAAAAATTATAGAGGAGTTGGTTTATGGTAATATGTTCGCATGTGTTGAAAAATAAATTTATAATATATCTATTTCCAATATACACTAAACTAAAAAGTGATCTGATTCTTGTTTTATTATTATGAGATATAATACTAAATTTAAATTTGTGCTAGTTTAGATTAGATCATCTTAAATGGTATCAATGAAAATTTTAAAAAATATATATTTTTAGAAATTGACCTAGGAGTACAAGTCCAGGGATCCTCAGTTGGTATCATAGGAGTGTTAAGTTATTTATGTGGATTGGTTATTTTTTGGGATTAAGATAAGATAATTGTGTTAAGAACCATTGTGATAAGTGTAAGTTATAAGTCATTGTATAAGATAATATCAAAGTTTTTGTGGTTTTCCAAAAAATTACTCTAATTTATTGATACTTCAAGTGGATACAGGCTCTAGAAAAGATATACCTAGGGGTAATAACATAGAAAAGGGTGAATTGGGTATTTAATTTACTATCACCTTGTATATGAAAAATATGATTAGTTGTACACCTAGTTAAACATTCATGGTTGATATGATACAGTAAATTTACTTTCTCTCTAATGAAACAGTATGATGGATTTTATTATCCTGTTAACTAATTGGGTTGGGGAGACGAATAGTAAAATAACCATGGGTAACTAAGGATTTAAAATAGAGTCTTAGGTTAAACTAAATGTATAATAGGTAAAACACTAATATTTACATGGGGAAGACATCTTCATATTTATTTTTTCATATTCATATTTTTGATCCTATTATAACTACTTCGGTTTTTGTTTTTGATTAACACGGTTTCAAGAAACTTGTGCTGAGAATGTTCTATATCTAGATACCACTAACTCTTATAATGAATTTTTGGATCATACTTAAATCATTTAGAATGATAGTATATTCAAATTATGATGGAAAAGGTTTGATTCCCAGTCCTACCTAAGGTAGTGAGTTTTATATCTTAATAGAAAATAAATCTTGATACTCTTAGTTATTTACATTAGTGATTAATATTTATAGATGATATGCTGGTATATTCTAAAATTTATGAGGATCGTGTGAAGCATATAAATTTTTTTTCCATAAATTTTCTTTAACTTTTTAGAATCATATATGAAGTGCTATAAATAACTTTGAAAAGTTATTTTTAGATATGGTTATATTTTTTGGGATGAATTCTGAAGAACCAATAATTTAAGGATAGATGAAAATTATGTATTACATAAATTTTATATTGAGATAATAAAGGGTTGATTTATTTGTAAATATCATTTTTGGAAGTATTGTAAACCTTGGTAATGATAATTAGTTCATGATAGTTTTTTTAATTCATCAAATTTTTATTGTGGTCTATGTTGGCCAGTGTGTGATTTTATCAGCTGTTGATTAATATTTCATGGGGGCTAAATATAATTTTAATTTCTAGAAGATTATGTGGTTTCACTAGGTTTAAATTTCTTGGATATTCAAATGATTTTCTAAATGTTATATTTTTTTAAATGAATGATTAGGTCATATAGATACTTGAGTATATGATTGTATGAAATATTTAGTTTTTATGAAAGATAAGAAACATAACATATGATAATAGTGTATAATAGATTTCATATTAGAATTTATATCCACATTGATAAATATGTTATTAATTCCCTTACTTACATACATCAATTTTTAATAATTAAAAATTTGAGGAAAAAAATAATTTATGTCGGTAGAATGTCATTCCCTGAGATTTTGGATAATATTTTTAAAAGTTAATATTATCTTCAATATCTTGCTTTATATGCAACAGCAAACTAAAATGACATAAAAAATATTTATTATTAATAAAATTAAATAATAATTAAACCTATAGTAAATAAAAAATATTTTAGTCAATTATAAAATTCATACAAAAAAATATTTTAAACACATAATGTTTTAAGATGCAATTTTTTATAAAAGAATTTTTTCTTTATATATTTTATTTTTATGTTTATTATATAAATTTATATATTTTATAATTTAATTTTATAAAATTATTTTATTTTTTTTATTAACTAAGTAAATTTTATATTAATATAAATATTTGGGGGTTTTTAAAAGTAAATAATTTTTTGGTGAATAGTGAAAATATCAATTTTGCTCAAACCAGTCAGTTTAATGACATTATCTTCAATCAAGAATGTAATAAATTTTTATAAAACTTTTCTTCTATAATATATCTATTTAATAAGTAAAAAAAATAAATTAAAAATACCATATTGAAATTTTAAAATCCATGTTTATCATTTTGGTTCGTAATATTTTACTATGAAAACTATTTTTAGCCCCATATAATAAAAATCATTTTTCATCACCTGTGAAAATTAAATCCAATAATATGGATTTGTTATTTTATATCAAAAAAATTATAAATTTTTATAATGTCACTTTTTTATGCATAAAAATTGGATTGCTAATATAAAAGTTATTTATAGTGTTATTGGTGAAATCATTATTTTTAGACAACTTGTTTTATTGAAATTGTGTAATTTTTATCTAATCAATTAAATTAATTTGTTTTAAAAAATTAATCCAATTAAATTTTTATTCACATATATAATTATATTATAACACATGTAATTGGAAATCAATGATAAGTAATATCAAGAACATGTAATGTTTAAAACCTCTTTTTTTCTAAAAAGAAGTTTTTCTATATATAAATTATTTTAATTTGAAATAAAATATTTTATTATTTATAAATTAAATTAATATTAAATGGATATTAAATTTAATTTCATCAAAATAATTGAAATATTTTTTATCTTATATATTGGAAAAACATAAAATTACTATGTTAAAAACCAATTACCTAGGTAAAAATTGGTAAATATAGAAACCTAATTGTAAATAACTTATAACATAATTAATAATTTTTTAAATGAGTTTTATTGTATTAATTGATATTATATCATCCCAAAATCCATTATTTATCACTTTTAGAACCATTGAACCCTGAATAGTGTCATTCCATTATTGAAAAATAATTGATGTTCACAAAAGTTCCATTTTCTTCACTCTTTAATGGGGATCACAACCACTATCTCTAAGTTATACAAACCATTAAGAAATTAATTTAAACGCTAATCAATTTGACTATATTATATGTCCCTTTCATGACCTCAATCCCATAGTCCCCATGATTTTTCCTTCTCCCTTCAATTTCCATGATACATTTAATAGAAAATTCAACATCCCAAAGTGAGTATACTCTTTATCATTTTCTTCTTATTATTTCCTTCCAAACAATCACAATAATTTTAAAATATTGAAATTAGTATAATTAGTATACTTAAGAGTTTTTATATTAATTTATAAACCCTTATATATTAATTTCCATCCACTTAGAAAAACAAATGAATGTTGACCATGAGTTTTTTTGACTACCACATCCATGAGGTGATATCTTCCATTTGGTGGTGCCACCTCTTACCACTAGTTTTAAATAAGATCATGAATTACAAATTTGAAATATGTAATATAATTATTAGTATGAATATAAACATTATAATCCACCTCTATTCCCTCTAATTCATTGAGAAATGAAAACATTAATTGCGTATTTGGTGGACTCCAACCTCCACGAAGTGACGTGTCTCATTTTTCATCTTATTTTATTATTATTTTTAAATATCTATTTAAATAAGAATTGGTTTCTTTAAAATATATTTTTATTATCAATATTATTTTATAATAATGATATTTTTCTAGAAAAAACACTTATAAACATACACATTCATTAATTATTGTGTGTTCAGGTTTGGGTTTGTTGAACCACCTACTTGAACAATGATTTAAAATAATACCATGGATGGTCAGGAGAAATTAATTATTGATGATACATGATATAAATATGTAAAAAAATATCTAGTTTTTTATGTATTTATTACTATAATATTAAACTCATTAAAAAATATACTACCATTAAAATGTAAAAAATCGATAAAACTTTGTTGTCTCAAATTTTTTATACAAGAAAAAAAACTAGAAATGTCATATAATGTAATTATTACATTATGAAATAACATTAAAAATACATTATTATACCTTTTATGTTTAGGGATTGTTGAATTTTATTTTATGAGTGATGAACAACACCGCTATTATGAAACTCATTCAAAATGATCATGATAAGTCACAACCAATATTGAAAATATATAATAACTCACTGATATACATGTAGAAAATATTTATAAATAATTTTTGTAAAAGGTTATATATTTGAATAATTTTACAAAATATGTTATTTAGATTTTTATATTTTTATACATCATATTAAAGGGCTTTAGTGGAAGTTAGGAATTATGGTAAGGTTTTCATTGTCTCATTTTCAAATAATTGTGACATGTTTTATTGTGCACACCATTATTTATCTTATATGGTTTATTAACCTCCCCATTAAATGATGCCATACTGATTATATTTTATTTCAAGATATTTTTATTTCAATTTCATGGTATCCCTATTATATTTTTTATTAATATTTTACTATTACCATAAGGTTTTTTGTTACCTCAACTCTCTATGTTGAGTTATAATTCATCTTTGTGAACTTCACTCTTATAAGATTAATATCTTCTACCCTAATATTTTTTTTCATGTTACATTCTATTTTTTCTCTTGTGAAATGAAATTCCTGATTCAAATCTTCTTCCTTGATTAATTTCTCCCCCCTAAAACATTAATAATTGTTGAGAATAATTATCATCCTCTTTAAAGATGGTTTCCCCTCATTGTCTATATTTTCCTCTACCTCTAATGTTATCCATTATGTTTAGAAATAAAATTATGTACTATCTCATGTAACTTTCATATTTCTTTTATCTGATTCCAAAAATGATTTATTTTACACTTTTTATGATGTAGGTCTTTGATGATTGAATTTTAAAATATTCAAAAGGTTTTACATCCTTTCATAACAAAATATTTTATCCTCCACTAAAAGTTCTTTTTTAAAAACATTTATATCTTTTAAAATATCATTAATTAAATATTATTTTAAATTTAAATATTTAAAATTTTATTTCATTTTACCTTATTGAAACCATTATGTATTTTTCATGGATCCACTATTAACTGTTCCTTTTAAAAGAAAATGTTTTCCAAAGGTTTTCATTTCACTTTTTCAAAAATTTCATTTCTAATGTTACTGTAACATCATCTTCTTTTCCAATGATAAATGAATTCTATGAAAAAAATTTATTTCTCTTCTATTTTTACCTTAAAATATAATTTTCTTATCTCTTTTGTTGTTATTTTTTAGTAACAACCCTCTAAATGTTATTTTGAAATACTATTTTGGGTTAATTAAATTTTGGTTATCAAAAAATTTCATTCTTAAGGTCAATTTGGGTGATTCCATTTGGAAATTATATAAAACACATTTTTATTTCATGTGTTCTTTATGTTGTGATTTTGGATTGATTTTTTTTGGGAACACATGGGTATGTATTTTAGTTATGAAATGGTTTGGGTTTGATAAAGCCTAAAGTCAGGTTGAATTCAATAAAACCATAATATAGTGTGGGTCTGATTATTCCCTAAGATTTTCTAGGTCCATTAAATACCTAAAATTCATTTTTTATGTCTATATCTATGGATATAAGTTTTTTAAGTGTGTAAATTTTGTTTTCTCATAATAGGAAACCTTTATATTTTGTTTTTTCACAATATTGTTCGTGGAAATATTCTTTTTTCCATAATGTTTTAATTTCCATATGTTGATGATTCTATCTAAATTAAACTTTATGATATGTTTTAATGTCTTAGTGTAATATCACTTTATATAACTATGATTATGCTTCAAGTCTTGTATTTATCATCTCATCATTAAACACACATTTTCAACGATATATGTTTTTTTCATTTGAGATTGTGTGTCCTATCATGAATTATGGATAACATTTTTGATTCCATATTATTTTTAATAATAAATTTCTCCCTTAACCATTTTTTGTCAAATTATTATTTTATAACCATTTATTACATGTCGGTGAGTTTTCTATTATAGATCATTTGAGATCACCCCTTTGTTATGTTTCCTTTCCTCGGATTATAAAGAGGAGTATAATGTATGGGAATCTTAAAGGGAGTATAGAGAAGTTTTATTATGTAGAAATGTTAACATGTGTTACAAAATAAATATCTTATGTAGTTATTCCTAAAATACACTATACCAATATGTTCTCCATGATTTTACTGATTATTGTGAAATTTGTGAAAATTTAACTTGGATCATCCCACTTGGTATTAAAGGTATTTTTTAAAACTATGTGTTTTTGTGATCGGACCTAGGAGAGAGGTTATGGGTAACTCTATAATATATATGAATATGTTTATAAATTATTTCATTAATATTGATATATTCATTATACAATAGCTTAATGAATCTTTTTGTAATGTAAGAGTATGTATAAAGGTTCATCATCTCAATTTTCCTTCATTGACATATTATCAATAATCACTACATGATTGATTTTTGGTGTTGTATATACATCACAATATATTTATTTTTATCCCAATTTTCAGGATATTCAATATATTTATAGTTCTATCTCAGGTTCTATCATTCAAGGGATTCTAATTCATATATTACCAATTTTATAAGTCTTTTTTTAAAATACTGGTTGTTTATGAATCTATTTATAACCAATGAAACTATATTTTACTTATCTTTAAAATCCCATTGATTTTTATATCCTATAGTTTATTCTGGGTTTTATATTTCTCATTACTATTTAACCTCCCTTTTGATTAGAATTAAATTCAAAGTATTTTTTTAAATAGTTCCAACCTTATCTCTTATTTTTAATCAGGAATTACTCACCTCCATTTCTTTGTATTGCCTATTTTTTTATAGATGTCCTTAATCCTACAAAAATATTTATTAAGGTTATTTTTTATTTATTTTCAAAATTTATTACAAAAGTCTGAAATGAAATATTTTTCAACAAGGTATCTTCCAAAAACCTTAATCATCTTTTTTATTTATAAATATTTATTTTCATGTCTTCATAATTAATAAAATTAATTTTTAATTGTGTTCTAGTTATTTTTATTAACCTATTGTTTAGAAATAATTTCTTTTTAAAATAAAATTATTAAAAATCTAAAAGGTTTTTCTTATTATATTCCAAATAATTTTCTTAATTTTATCCATATTTTATTTAATATATGTTAAAAATCCTTTAATATTTCTTATAATTCCCTACAAAAATAATCTAATAATACCATACTCGTTCCTTTTAAAGATGGATTATGATTGTGTATTTTTTTAATATTTATGAAACATGTTTCTTTATCAAATTTTAATTATTCCACTATGTAATTATGAATGTTTTAATATTAAAGGGCTACATGTATGTATGGTTTTTTATTATGTGATGTGTTTAAGAGGAATTATATATCCATCCAATGTATTGAGTAAAGATTTATATATCATTATATGACATATGTGAGATAGGGGATTGAACCCAATTGTCTATGTTAATCAGGATGAAGTGATAACCCATTCTATAGTGGGACTAAATCCATTATGTGGTGATGGTCATGGTAGTGAGACATTAAATAATAATTTATTTTATATTATTATGTATATGAAACATTTTTATAAAAAAATTATCTTGTTCCATATTAATTTGTTATAATTCCAAGGATTCTGATAATTGTCTCATGATTCTCTATTCAAATTCCTCATTTCACATGATATCATGAAAACATTATTTCATGATTCATTATTTTTTATCCATGCTTTTGGGGTATAATTTTCTGAAGTTATTAGTATCTCATACACATAAGATCATAATATACTCATTGATGATCTTTTATTTTCAACTCTTATAACACACATTACTGATCATCTAATATTATTCACCCTTATGTTTCTATTCATTAGGTAATGAAGTATATTATTGTGTATGATATATTTAGATGGGTATTATGTGTTAAAAATTAATGTGTGAAATTTTGAAAAATGATAATAAAATATTTTTTCTGTATATTATTTCCCAACAAACTAAACTTATAGGTTCTATGTTATGATTTTTTTGAGATGTAAATAATATTCTTATAAAATTCTGTAATATTTCTTTATGTTATGTATGTGTTATCTCATTTCAAATCATAGTTGGATTTATATAATTTTTTTTAAGTCTATGATTAATTCGGGGATAAAACATATATAAAGATATGTTGAACCAAACGTATTATACGATGTCCTGAGTGTGTCATATGATGAAGAAAATATGTTATTAGTTGAAACAATGTTGACATAACTGGATACATTTTTGGATTTATTTTCATTAAAATATAACTTTTTTGTGGATATTATTATTTAATACTCATGTTAACAATATATGTTTTTTGTGGGACTGAATAAAATGTTATGATATTATGGTGATAAAAAGAATACATAATATTGCAAACATATTATTTGGCCCTAGTTCTATGAACTCTTTCATATCTTGAAAATTATATAATACTATTAATTCATACCAACAATGATTAGATATTTAATTTTAAATTAATGTTACATATGGTATAATGAATGCATCCCATGTCTATAATTCTTATTTAATCTAAGTTGGTGGGAATTTTCTTTCGAAAATTCTTATTAATTCCCTTCTAGTTTAATTTAATGTGATTTTAGACATGGATTGTTTCTCCTTAAATAATGATCATATTAATTTATATGAAAGTAAAATAACATTTCATATATCAAAATCTACCAATAATCATCTATTGGTTTGAGGATAACTATGAAATCCCTACAGAATTTAATTCTACCACATGGGTCCTATTACCTAATAATTAGGGGTATTAAGCTTGAAATGTTGGGTAAAACTCAATATTAATGATATTTCTATTATGTCAAAATATATTTATGTATTCATAAGATATTTTCCTAATGCACCCCAAGATATATAGGTTGGGTTTTCAATAAAAATAATACCCAGTGTTATTCCAATATCAATAACTCCTTATATAATTCCTTTAATTAAATTATAGGAAATGAAGAAAAAATCTATGAGAATCTATATAAGAGATTTATATTCCCAATTTCTTCACCAAAGTGTCCACCAAACCTCATTGTTAAGAAGGGAGATAAATCAATGTCACTCTACATTGATTATAATTAACATAATAAGATCATAATAAAGAACAAGTATCCTCTACCACTTATTGATAACTTTTTTTAACTATGGTGGAAAATCCCTTTAAATTCTAGACCACTGGACCAAATATAACAAATTATGGTTGAAAATAGAGGACATATCCATGATAATATTTCATAAATTATTTGAACACTCTGAATTCATAGTGATGTAATATAGAGCTAGAAATACCCCTTTCACCATCATTTATTTGATTAATACTTTCATTATAGGTTACTTGATCAATTTTTAGTATTCTTTAAAGATAATATTCACATATATTCAACAACAAGGAAGAGATATGAAATGATTTAAGGATGGTGATAAAGACCATAAGAAAATAGAAAATGTTTTTTAATTGTAACAAGTGGTAATTATGGTTTCATACAGAATCATTATTATGTTATTTAACCATAAGATAGGGTATATTTGTGGGTCCTTCGAAGATTAAGGATATTTAAGGATGGCCCATACCAACTATTGTAACAGAGATCCAAAATTGTCTATGATTGGCTTGAAAATATTGATACATTGTGAGAAATTTCTCACTGTTATATAATATACTAACCAAGTTATTTTATAAGGGAGTCATGTTCCTTGTGATAGATAATTTTTCCAAAAAATAAAAGGATATAAAGAAAATTATTGGATGCTAGATTCAACCCCTCTTGAGAACTCCACTTCAACCAACATTTAGAACCCTCCTTATATATTATTTCAAACATAGTTTTATTAGTAA
This sequence comes from Viscum album, assembly GCA_963277665.1. Lineage (NCBI taxonomy): Eukaryota > Viridiplantae > Streptophyta > Magnoliopsida > Santalales > Viscaceae > Viscum > Viscum album. Next base: position 2,107,387,098 of record OY728119.1, on the reverse strand, counting down.
GTTGAATTTAAAAATAAAACTATTCAAATTACATAATCTATGTCCAAGGAGTTGAATAATAAATTTTAACACCTTGGATTGGGAAATTAAATAAGTGAGTCGGGGAATATAGAACAGTTGGTTTGGTAAGAGTTAAACATATCATAATCTATAGAACATCATCAATTGAGAGTTCCAATTATCCTTATTCCACATGAATAGGAGAAAAGGGAGCCTAAGAAATATTACATTAAGAACTAAAACAATTAGATTTATCCTATACACTAGGTTTTGGTGGAATTAAACCATTTTGGTCATCCCCATCATTATTTTCTGAAGAATAAGGATATAAATAAATGATATGGTGTTTAAGAGCCTTTTCCACTCTAGGAGGTGAAGAGACAAAGATTGGTGATCCCCCTAACCCAAATATAGTAGGAATATCTTCCAAAAATTTATCATTATAAACACGTCTATATCCTTTGATATTTATTTTTTGAAGAATAGGTCTAGGAGTACTCTACCACTCAATAGTTACTACTCCTTCCATTGGTCATGCATTTCTTCAAACCAATGGAAAAGGATGGAGACTCATGATTTCCTATTAATCCCTAAAGGGTTCCTCCCTAAGATCAATTTCCACATAATTTTAATATTCATTAGAATAATAGTTATCTCAAATAACTTAATTATTTTCTCATCCTTGATTAATTATATCCTTTTTTTCAATTTGTATTCTTTAATGGATTGAAATTATCATAAAACATTTTTGTCATCCCCAACCCAAATCTTCTTCCAAGGGATCCATCCTATTTTTATTCTATTATAGGTGATTTGATTAAAAATATACCACTTAAATAATAACACATTTCCCCACTTTAGAAACAAGTACCTTAAGTTTTAACAAACCTTGAGATGAACTTTTGATAATGTAGAGAATTAAATATCAATTAAGTATTTATTTTCTCAACTATATGTATAATAAAGAATATATGAATTATTATATGAAATTAATTCACCGTTAGATAAATAAACAACAAGTATTGATGGAACACAATGTTGAAATATAATTATCTAGGTCGCATAGAATGATACATTAACTTTTGCAACATCTAGAACTCACAATTGATCGAAACTACATTTGGACTTCTAGGAATTCTATTAACAGATAGATTTTACAATGCTATGTCAAACAAAAAATGAGGATTATTTATTGGTTAATAACTTTTATAGTTTTAGTACATCCTTAATTTGGTACTTATTAATTTTTATAATGCAAAGTTGAAGATAAAACATGATCTAGACTATCAATAATTGTTCTAATGTTATCCCATTTTTCTCCATATTTAAAAAGAATATTCACATAGTACTCTTTTACTATATAGGGATAGATGGATCTATCAATATCCATAAACCACTCATTATGGACTTATTATTACACAACTCTATATTATAATTATTTACATGATCAAAACCATTTTAAGTCCATCTCCTACTCTAGAAGAACAGTAAAAGATGACATGTGTGGCTTCATGGGTTTTACGGTTCCACAGAAGATTTACTTCATACTTTTATATGTACTTGAAGCTTTTAGAGGCTCATATTGAATGGAACAATTCATTCTAAATACTATCAACTGATATTATAGGGTTGGAATTATAGGGTTCAATTAATAAGGAATGGTTATAATTTTTCAAGGCTTAGGTTTTGAGAGAAGAGAGTCAATTGAGATTCTATTTTGGTATATTTAAAAATTGTTTTGGGATTTTTAAATAGTAAATCATAAGTATAGAATAGTATAGACATAAAATAATAATAAAAAACATAGGGTAGCTAGAAATAAGTCATGGTAGTATGTTTTCTATATTACCAAAAATAAAGAAAATCAATTTAATTGACCATATATTGAACATGATTGCCCATATGAATAAATATATAGGATAAAATAAAAAAATGGATAACTTAGTGTAAGATACATAACATTATCTAGAGTTATCTCTGGTGAAAATCTAGGTATTTTTTGTTATTATTTAAGTTCCTTTTACTAGAGTTATAACTTAGTGTGGGTTTGGGTGGAGTTTAAAAAACAATTGGGGGAAGGGGACAGTGCACAGTTGGAACATAGTTAGATTAAACTGTGTGACTTGCCCAAATAACTATGCAAACCCAAGAAAAAAAGATCTATACATCTAGCACACATTTTGAAAAACATTTTTTCTAAACCTTGCTAATTTTGAAACCCTAGATATTGAGGGGTTGTATGTTTGGCGCACATTTTGTTAAATCGTGGTCCCCTACCCTAAAAACCATGTACGCAGGTTTATTTCACCCAAAAATTAGTTTCAAAATCCCTTGAACCCCTAAAACACCCTCATTTTGACCAAGGTTAGGACTTGATGATTTTAGGATGATTCTAAAGCTTTTTATAAGGGTTCCAATATCGTCTGACCTTTGTTATTCAAGATTCAAATCCCTAATCTGAGATTATTTCTTCTCTCGGTAAGTGGATATCATCCTAATATTTATCATGCTGATTCATTCTTCTTCTCTTAATCCATTTGTTGAGTTTATCCTCTGGTTGTTCATATCAGAACCATTTTGGTGACATATAGATTTAGTATTTTAGATCTAGATCTAGATTGATTAAATATTGATATCTTTGATCTTGGTTTAGGGATCTAGATCTTGAACTCATATCTATGTCATTTTGCTTCTTGGGTTTTTTAGATTTTTGTTAAGAAAACATCCATCAATGAATTGAGGTAGGTGGTCTAAATTCCAATCCTATGGTATTAGTTTAGTTTTTGTGTATGAAATTTTAGAATTTTTATGGTATGATTAATAATTGATTTTTTCTTTATCAATTAATTAATTGAGTAAATTAATTAATTTAAGGATTCTGGAATAAGGAATGGAATTGGTTAGTTTAAATAATTAATTGATTAATTAATTATGAGTGTTCTTAGAGATGGCGGATTTGGTTAATTAATTGGTGAATTAATTAATGGAAATTGAGGTGGTTAATTGATAATTTAATTAATTGACAGAGATTAAATTACCAATTAATTGTTGAATTAATTGAAGGGTTTTATATTATTAATTAATTATGAATAAATTAATGGAATGATTTACGAAATGGTAATTGGATATGATAATGTTGGCATGGAGTATCACATGGCATAACTAGGGGGTGAGAATGATATTAATGGAATATGATTGTAGGAGATTCTAATATTAGTCACTTAAGGACTGAGTGAGTCTTAGGGGAAGAAGACTGTGAGAGCTTCTAATATTGTTTGTTAAATAACTTTGTGAGCCTTCAAGGTAAAAGATTTTGTGAGCCTTTAGCAGAAAATACCATGAGATATTTTCTATTTTTTAAAGGAAACTCTTATTCTTAGTTTCATATTACTCACTTTATACCCTTGAGGTTAGAGCCCATAGTGAACATTACTCATGCCTAACTAATTTACAAGATTTGTATATTTGATAAATTCCATATAAACTATAATAACAAATGGTAACAAGGAAATTCATATTTGTGATATCCCTTGAAGATGGCTCAAACTCTGGTCGGGGCCGAAGCAGGTATTGTGGATTAGGTGTCCATGGGAACCTGGGAGAAAATGTGGCTAAATAAATAGTAACTAAATAAATGTAAAATGTTTATTTTAATTCTTTATTTATTCCTTATAAAACTGAGTACACTGTTATTGACTAGATTTGTTTTTTACATTATTGTTGGTGGCCAACTGAGTTGTACTCACACCCTATTTAGGCTTCCTGATCGGTACCTGAATAGACATTATTATTTCTAGACAGGTTAAGGTAAAGGGCCCTAGATGAGATTGCAGATTTTTGATAGAGCATGGATGAGGGAACTAGACATGGTTTGGGACCTACTTGGGAGTTTTTAATGCCATTACTTTCAGTTTTATTTTAGAAACTTTTACACAAACATTGGAATGGAATGTTTCCCTTTTACTTTAGTATTGTATTTCATGTTTTAGTTATCTTGTGACATTGGTACTATTTATTATTATATATGCTTCTGCATTGTTTTATTTTTTCATTGATCATGTTTTAATCTCGTAAAGTATGGTATAGTCTCCCCATGACTAACTTATCTGACCCCCACAACTAGTCGATACCCTCTGGCATACGGGGAGGTGTACTTGAGGTCATGTGACAGGCTGGCTTGAGGCACAGTTGTGTGGAATCAGGGTCCAGAAATTACAATGTGGTATCAAAGATCCAGTTTTCTTTCTTCTTATTTTGTCTTACTATTTGTGAAAGGTAGACAAGAGACTTGGAAGATTTTTTGATTGGTAATGATCTCATGTATGGGAGTTGGAGACCCATGTACAGGGGGAAACCTAAGTACTCAGGGTGGGATTGTTTTTATTTATGTTTATTGTTACAGATGAATATTATTTTACCATGGGTGACACACTTATTATGTGATGTGATTATTGTTTCTGAGATTTGTTTAGAATGACTAATTTCCTCAAATGGAATGAGATTTGAATCTAAATGCATCATTCTAGGCACTCTAGAATATTTTATTACATGCACCATCTTAGGCATGCAAAAAAAATGGGTTTCGGGTAAGTTGTTGAACTTAAAATGTTTTCATAGATTATCAAATTGAATAAAAAAGGTTCCTAATATAAATTTTAAAGTGGTAAAATGATGCAATAATTTAAATTAATGAGTGTCTAAATGAGAAACTTGAATAATGATAATGTGGTTTCCCTTATTAACTGTGCCTAGGTGTAGGGTGGTAAAGGGTACTAATAGTAGCTCGGTTTTGACCACGTGGATAGGGTTAGGAAAAATAATTGTTGGGGATTGTTGTGGTTTTCCTCTAACATAAATGTGATAAATTTTTGTTATGAGTTCTAATATGTGTGTTTGGAATTGTAGAAATATGTATCCAATATGGCACTTGTTAAGAGGATACCTAGAGTACATGGCTCTGGATGATCCTCCAGTGGTGGATCCTGAGGAACTGATAGTGTTGGGGGAGGAAACAGGAGAGAAGTTCTGAGAGAACATAACTTGTTTCATGTAATTTATGGAAAGAGACCAAGGGAAGGTTGGGAAAAGAATGCTTGATCTGACGAGGTAGTTTTAGTGGCATCGCCCTCTAAATTTTATAGGAGAGGGTGTACTTGAGAGAGTTGAGTTCTGGATTGAGTGTACCCATTCTATACTTGATCAAATAGAGACTCCAATTGAGAGGAGAGTCATGTTGGTGACTTATATGTTGTGTGCTCAACTGAAGAGTTTGTGGGATATCCATAATCAAGATGGAAGGATGGAAGATATATAATGAAAGGACTTTCAGGATAATTTCATTGATCACTTTTACCCATAGATGTTGAGGCAGGTGAGAGTAGTTGAGATCATGTGGTTGAATTAGGGAAATATTTCTATGACGGACTATGCTAGATGCTTTATGGATTTGCATAATTTTTCTTCAGCATTTTCAGCAGATGAGGATACTTCATCAAAAAGATTTTAAGATGTAATTAACTGATAAATTATGCCCTGATTGAATATCTTTAGGTTGAAGAATTTAACAGAAGTGGTAAATCAGGCTCTCATTTCTAAGGGGAACCTATGAGAGGATTCTAGTGGCAGACATGTGGATTCTACTGGATGGGCTAGAGGTTCATCTTCTAAGATATGGAAACATTGTTATGAAACATTCTTTGAGATTAGTGTCAAGAAGAGTAGCCAGGGGGAGGGTTTGTTACAAAAGACCTTACCCAAGTTTTTTTCCACCAGTGTGGTAGGTTAGGAAATTTGCGGAATCATTTCCCCCAACCACCAGTGGAGTGTCGAATCTATTGTAAAATGGGACTTCTATAGAGGTTTTGCAGGAACCCAGGGAATATGGGCAGTGATGGTACAGTTAGGTAGATTCTTAGTGCCAGAATGGGATCTTCCACACTATATATGGTGGCATCTAGGGTTCTACTAGAAGAGGTGGTAGAGGTATTGGATGTGGTGCTTCTATTCAAGAGAGCCCATATTAGTAAAGTAGTGCAACTCAGGGGAGTCAGACAGTATCACAGTGAAGAGGGACTGGATAGTTTCATGTAGTGCATTTTACATTTGTGGATAGTCAGGTTGGACCATTGACAATGAGAGGTACTATTCTGGCAGCTTCAAAATTATCTAGTGCCATTTTTGATACTAGTTCCTCTCATTCCTTTATATATTCTATGCTTGTTAATGGTTTGATCCTAGCGGTAGAATTTTTTAGTGGGGTTCTAAAGATAGATACATCATTGGGAGTGCAATCTAAAGACATCTATTTGTGAAAGTAATGTTATCTTAAGATCGAGGAGTACCATTTTCTATGGGATCTCTATATTCTTGATTTGACAGGATTTGACCTAATTATGGGTATGGGCTGGCTATTCACATAGTGAGCCCACTTAGACTGTTACCACATGAGAGTTACATTTATGTCTCCTATGGGTGACCATTACATTTACCAGGGAGAGTGGGATGTCTAGGTGGTCTAAGAAGGACTAATTACTCAGAAATTAGGAGAGCTCACAACATAAGTTTCATTTCTATTTCTAGATGATGGGGGTGTTAGGCAATATGTCATTCCACCAATAGTGCTACGGTTTTAGGATGTCTTTCCAGAGGACTTCTCAGGGATGCCACATGAGAGAGATGTCGAATTCACTATTGATCTCATATTGGGGGCTAAGACGGTATCTATTCCACTATACATAACGGAACTAATAGAGATTCAAGAGCTCAAGACTTAGCTGGAGGTGTTGTAGGATAAAGGGTTTATCCGTCCGAGTATGCCTCCATGGGGATCACCTGTATTATATTCAAAGAAGAATTATGGGAGTTTATGTTTGTGTGTTAATTACCGAATTTTTAATAATATAACTGTAAATAACCGCTATCCTCTTCCATGTATTGATGATCTATTTGATTAGTTGAAAGGATCTTTCATGTTCTCAAAGACCGACTTGAGATCAGGGTATCATCAGTTGAGAGTTTGTAATTATGATATATTGAGGACTAATTTTAGAAGTAGGTATGGATTATATGGGTTATTCATAATTATTTTTAGGCTGACGAACACACCAGTATTTTTTATGGCCTTGATGAATAGAATCTTCCCTCCATACCTAGGTTTCTTTTTTTAGTATTCATGGATGACATCTTGGTGTACTCCAAGTCTCATGATGATCATGCCCAACATCTTGACATCATCCTGAGTATACTGAGAGAGAACCGGCAATCCGTCAAGATATTTAAGTGTCAATTTTTTATTGACCAGGTACACTTCTTAGGGATTATCATCTTGAATTAAGGTGTGTCTGTAGACCCAAAGAAGGTTTAGTTAGTTGTTTCTTGCGAGAATCCCAAGAATTGTTTCTATATCAGAAGCTCGCTTGGATTAGATAGATATTACAAGAGATTCATCCAAGACTTTTCCCATTTGTAAGAATCTCTTTTGGGATTGACCAAAGTGAGAGTGAAGTTTGAATGGTCAGAATCTTGTGAGAAATCTTTCTAGGAGTTCAAGAAGCGGTTGACGTCGATGCCAATTTTGATCCTATCTGAGTCAGGTAAGGAATAAACGGTGTATTGTGATGCTTATAGGATTATACTTGGAGTTGTACTGACATAAGGAGATTGAGTCTTGTCATATGGTTCTCATAAGTTGAGACCACATGAACAAAACTACCATACGTACAACCTCGAGCGAGCAGCGGTGGTGTATTCTCTAAAGTGTTGGAGACATTATCTTTGGGGTAGCAATTTTATAGTTTATATTGACTACAAGATCTTGAGGTATATATTTTCTTAGAGATATTTGAATCTTCGGTAGTAGATATGGGTTTAGTATATGTATCCTTTTGATTTTGAACTAACATATACACCTGGGAAAGGAAATAATTTTGATGAGGCTTTGAGTAGGAAATCTCAGACTTAAATGGTTTAGGAATCTAATGCTGAGTGGAAGATGATGACGTTGCTTGTTAATATGCATGTTTTGGTTCATGAGAGACAAGAGTAGATGACACTCATATCAGTGGCAGTGGATTATACACTTTTTACATGGATCTGGTATAGAATGTATAAGGATCTATATTTCTTAGCCTTGAGGGAAATCATTAAAGGAGAGGAGACACCTTCAGATTGGTTGATAGATGAGGATGATATCATCTACATGAAGAATCGAGTTGTTGTGACTATGAGCATGCGAGAAGAGCACATATGGGAATTTCCTTCCTCAAAGTGGATGGTGCATCTAGGTGTGACCAAAATGTACCATGACCTATGAAGACAGTTTTGGTGTCTAGGTATGAAAAAGTAGATAGCAAATTCTATAACATGATGTTACACATGTCAGCTAGTGAAGACATAACATCAATGACCCAGAGGTTTTCTGCATCCATTGTCGATTCTGTAATGGAAATGGTATGATGTGACCATGGATTTTGTGATAGTTCTTCCGAAGACTCTTAGGAATAATGATTATATCTTAGTTTTTGTGGATCGAATAACCAATGTAACACATTTCTTTCCAATACGAGAAACCTTCCCAGTAGAATAGTTGGAAGAGCTATATGTTCAAGAGATAGTCTGTCTGTGTGGGGTGACATGAACTATAGTTTCAAACCATGATTCACACATTACTTCACTTTTCTAGTAGGAATTATAGGAGACACTTGGCACACAGGTATTATTGAATACATCTTTCCACCCACAGAAAAATGGGAAGTCAACGTGTACTATACAAGTGCTAGAGGATTTGCTATGATCATGTGTTCTAGACTTCGGTGGGCCTTGGGAGAAACACTTTTCCATGGTGTAGTTTTCCTATAAAAATAGTTATTGAGAAACTATACATATGAAACCATATGAGGCTCTTTATGTTATCACTTGTATATCACTGCTATCCTGGATGGAAGTAGATGATTCAGAGTTGTTGGGACTGAGTTTCATGTAGGAGACGTCAGAACAAGTTCAGTTGATTCAGAAATGTATGGCTACAGCTCAGAGTAGGAAGAATTCATATGATGATAGAAGGAGATGAACCCTAGTGTTTAAAGATAGTGATCGTGTATTCCTTCGAGTGTCACCTAAGTTGGGTCACTGTAGGATATGGATAAAGGGCAGATTGGCACCTAGAATTGTTAGAACTTTTGAGATTGTGGAAGGAATTGGGCCAGTGGATTACCGATTAGATCTTCCACTGAAATACTGTTCAATGTATGATTTTTTCCATGTGTTGCAACTACAGAGGTATCACCTAGTCCCTTCTCACATGATTGATACGGATGAGGTTTATATTGAGATAGATGCATCCTTTGAGGAGCATCTGATTTGTGTGTTGGAACACATTGAGAAAGTGTTATAGGTAAAGATCGTGCCAGTGGTTCATGTTTTATGGCAGCATGGAAGTGTACAAGAAGAAACATGGGAAAGGGAAGTGGATATGAGGGCTCAATAACCCGATTATTTTTGCTCGAAATCTTAGAAAATCATAGAAGTGTAGCTCTAGGATAATGTGTTACAAGGTGGGGAGATTATAAGATCGCAAACATTATTTGGAGTTATCTCTAGCGCAAATCTAAGTACTTTTTGTTTTTATTTAAGTTCCTTTGATTGGATTTATGAATTGGGGTGGATTTGGGTGGAGTTTTAAGAAAAGTTTGAGAAATGGGGACTATACACAGTTGGTGCATGGTTAGAGTAAATCATTTTCCCAACCCATCTAACTATGTAGACCGAGGTAGAGGATATCTTTATAGTTGGTTCATGGTTTGAAAAACCGTGCACTAAAACCCAGCTAACCGTGAAACCCCAGACAGTGAGGGACTGCACAGTTGGCATGCAATTTTATAACCATGCTCCGCTGCCCAAAAAATCTTGTGCATGGTTTTAGTTTAACCAAAATTTAGTTTTAAAATCCCCAGAACCCCTAAAACACCATCATTTTGACAAAGTCTTGGACTTAAATTTTTTTTGATTATTCTAGAGCTTTCTAAAGGGGTACCAAGGTCGTATGACCTCTGTTCTTCAAGATTTAAAGTCTTAATTGAAGATCTGTTCCTCTCCTAGTAAGTGGATCTCATACTGGTCCTTATAAAATCAATTCTTTATGATTCTCTTAATCCTTTTGTGGAGTTTATCCTTTGGTTTTTTTGATCTAAACCATTTTGGTGAGATCTAGATCTAGGATTGTAGATCTAGATAAATATTTAACTAATCTTGATATCTTTTATGTTGGTTTAGGGGTCAAGATCGGAAACTCAGATCTAAATCATTGTACTTCTCATATTTTAGAGATTTCTGTTAAGATAACGTCCATCAACGAATAGAGGTAGGTGGTTTAATTCCAATCCCATAGCCTCAATTTATTTTATGTGTATGTAGTTGTAGAAGTGTTACGGTATGATTAACAGTTGAGTTTTTCTATATCAATTAATTAATTGAGTAAATTAATTAATTTAAGGATTTTGGAATAGAGAATGGAATTGGTTAGTTAAAATAATTAATTGATGAATTAATTATGAGGGTTTTTGCGATGGTATATTTGGTTAATTAATCGTGAAATTAATTAGTGTTTGAGTTGTGATACATTAATTTTTTAACTAATTAATGTGATGGTCAAGATTATGAAATTTATGTAAATAATTAATTTTTGAATAAATTGATTATCAAGTATTGAATTGGGGAATTAATGTGATTAATTAATCATTGGGATAATTAATGGGAGTAAGTTTTGATTAATTAATTGGTGAATTAATTAATAGAACTTTAGGTAGCTGATTAATCATTGAATTAATCTATGGAGATGAAAAGACTAATTAATTGTCAAATTAATTTAAAGGGTTTTTATATGATTAATTAATTATAAATTAATTGATGGAATGATTGGTGAAATGGAAATTGGTTGTGACATTGTAGGTATAGAGTAGCACATGGGATAACCGGGGAGTGAGAATGATATTAAAGGAAGAAGACTAATAGAGATTCTAATATTGGTTACTTAAGGACTGTGTGATCCATAAGGGGAGAAGACTGTGAGAGCATCTAATATTTTTTGTTAAAGGACCATGTGATCCTTCAAGAAAAAAGACCATCTGAGCCTTCATGGAAAAATATCATAATAGATTTTCTATTTTGCAAAGGAATATTTTATGCTCAGTTTCATATTACTCACTTTAGACCCTTGAGGTTAGAGCCCATAGTGCACATTACTCATTCCTAACTAATTTAAAAGATTTATTTATTTGATAAATTCCATATGAACTATGATAAATAATGGTAACATAGACATTCATATTTTTTGTGTCCCTTGGGGATGGTTAAAGCTTTAGTGAGGGATGAAGTAGGTATCGTGGATCCGATGTCCCTGGAAACCTAGGAGAAAATGTGGTTAAATAAAGGGTAACTGAATAAATGTAAAATGTTTAATTTACTACTTTATTTATTTATTATATAAGTGTATACACTGTTATTGAATGGATCTGTTTTAGATATCATTGGTGGTGGAATACAGAGTTGTACTCACACCCTACTCAGGCTACCTGATCGGTACCCGAATAGAATTTATTGTTACAAGGCATGTTAAGGGAAAGGGCCCTGTATTAGATTACTGATTGAGGATGGATTATTGATGAGGGAACCAAATTTGGTTCAAGTCCCTCTTGGGATTTGTTAGTGTCTTTACTTTTAGTTTCATTTTAGACATTTTGAAACTTACATTGACATGGCATGTTTCCATTTTAGTTAAGTATTGTATTTCATGTTTTGGTTATTTGTTATATTGGTACTCTTTATGATTATATATTCTTCTACATTTGTTTATTTATTTTCCGATGGTGTTTTACTATGATAAAAGAGGGTATAGTCTCCCCAGGACTGACTTACTATACCCACACTACCAGTCAGCGGCCTTTAGATTATGGGGAGGCGTTCTTAAGGTAATGTGACCGACCGAATCAGGGAACAGTTGTGTGCACCCAGATTAGGATGTTACACTTAGTAATATCATTTTAATGATATATTAAAAATATTTCAGTTTAATCATATAAACATAAGGCCTTAGATTAATTCAATAATTTAAATAAGATATGTCATATTAGTTATGAAGTAATTGGACATAGTTAATCATTATGAATTTGTTTCTAATATAATTCATTCTCTCAAAATTTATTGGTATTATAAATATGATATAAACACAATTCTTACTATCACTGAATTCAATAGTTATATAAAATTTTTCAAAATGATCACTAAAAAATTTATTTATTATATCAATATGTTTAGTCATAGAATGGTATACATAATTTTTAGAAGTATTAATCACACATGTTTTAAAACAATTTATAATTTTATAATAAAATAGATATATGCAATCTAGAAGTGTGTGATGAATCCACATAATTTAATCCCAAAAACATCCTGCAGAACTATATTCAACATCTATGGTTGTAAATCCCATTTACCTTCCTTCAAGTATGCCTTTACATTTTTTGGCTTCCCATCTTGTTTAGGTATATTATGAGCCTCTTAGAAATGAAGAGCCTTTGTAGGATAAAATTCCCCTAAGTTCAAGTATTTATATTTGTTTGGATTAATGGAGTCCATGAATAATTTTTTGTGAGGATTTGTGGGATTATCCATGAGTTCAGAGGACACTGAAGTTGGTTTGGGATTTTTGAAGAATCTAGTTTTTTGACAGTCTTTAGTTCATTTTCATGATGTGAAAGGGTTACAAATAATGTATTGGTTTCTAGGATGTTGTTATGAATTATTTCAACATGTGAATTATTTACACACCATGAATTGGGTTCACATCATGAATTGATCATAATATGGATTTTTAATCTGAGTCACTACATTATTAGGCATATTTGGTTAATTCGAAAATTAAAAATGTGAAATGGATTCACATATTTAATTATTTTGGGTTTTCCATTTTTAATGCATTGTACACCTGTTTTTTGTTTCTTTTTATAGTATCCTTCACTATCAAGACCTTGGATAACTCTCAAAGAATTTTTGGGATCTCCGCACCTTCCATATTACTCGCTCAGTGATTGATTATCATGGTTGTTATAGTGTACCTCTCCAAGTATGTGGTCTTGTTTGAATATTAATTAAATTTGGTCCTGAAGTAAGTGTTGGCTGTCTTTTTTTTTCAAATTCATTATTAATTGATTTTTTATATCAATCCTTTTCTGTTTCCTATTAGGCCTGTTTAAGGCCAATTCATGATTTTTTATCTCTATTTTCGATGGCGGATAGGTTTTAATCATTCTTGAGGTAGGTGTATCTATGGAGGTGCTTCTAATTCATGAATTAATATATGTTATTGATGAAAAGAATTTTATTTAGGGAAAAATATGTATAATTAATTATGAGAGTGGTTTTGGAAATTTATTTGAATAAACTTAACACATTATAATGGTTATCATTTCTATATAAAATTTTATAGTTTATTTTTTATAGAATAGAGTAAAGGTAATTGTTCCTCATCCTGATTTCCCATCATTGAGTTATGATCCATATTCACCACTTGTTTTAATATTTTTTGGTGATTATAAAACCCCATGGATGAATTTTTTTATACTTATAAATAAATTAAATTGGTTTACCATTCTAACTCATGTTATCTATTTAATGGGATTTTGATTCAATGTTAGTAATATCGTAAGTGTTTCTTTTCCAATAAAATTTTGAAATCAAAATTATTTATTAATAAATATTTAATAAATTTTATTTTATTTTATTTTTTTACATTACATTTTTTTATTCACCTATTTTCATTTCTAGGGTTTACAAGTCTTCTAATCATTTAACATCCATTCTTATTATAATTTAATCGAAAGTATTCTTTTATGTGGAGTATATCATATAACATCATTTCGACCAGTAATTATTCTCATCCTTTTAAATGTTTTCCATATTATTTGATCAATGTTCTTATAACAATATATATGATTTATTTTTTTTCAATATCAATTTACTCTAATATTCATTAAGAAATTCTTAATGAAATATTTTATTAAACTTTTCCATTCAAAGTCTTTAACCCATCATTTTTTCAGTTATCTTTATAAAGAATGTTTTTAAATTTTTTTATAATTCATCATATTAATTTTTATTTACTTTCTCATTGTATTTATAAAACTATTTGTAAATAAATTATTTCTTTTTAAAATAAAAAATAAGTAACTATAAAAACTATATTTCTTCTAATATTCCAAACACATTTATAATGTTTAGCCAAAGTGTTTTTCATATATGTCAAAAAAATTATTGTTTCTTATACTTCACTGAAGATATGATATAATGATATAATCCATATTATTTCTTTTGATTACTTTTGATCATTTCATTTGAAAAGTTTCCTGAAAATAATTTTATTCATAGGTTTTTATTATGATTTAATGGAATCCTAAATGTTTCATTATCATTTGGAACATATATGTGTGATTTTTTATTATTTTATGGGTGGGATTTAAATTATATTTTTCTCTAATGCATTAGGATATATCTATATCTATTGTGATTACATGTATAGGAATGCGTAGTTAAACCAAATAGTTTTGTTTATAAGAATAAAGTATGAGCCCAATCAATAATTAGACTTTATCCAATATGGGATGTTGGTCATTGTAGTGATACTTGATATAAGAAATTATTTTATATAAATATGTGTGTTCTGAATTATTGTGCTCTATTTCTATATTATTTCTCATTCTTATGAAAATTTTCAATTTATTTTGATATTTGTCTCTTAAGTCAGCGTTCTTACTCCTCATTTAACATGTTATGATGAAAAAATTATATCACGATTCTTGAATAGTTACCCATATTTAATTTGTATATGAATTATTTATATTAAAATGTTATTATACACACATGTTCATATTTGATCATTTATAAGATTCGATTGTTTTCTCGTGTTTTCACCCTTTATTGAGTGTTTGAGTTCACCGATTCTTATGTTTCTATTCCTTGGGTAATGAAAAATAATATTATGTATGATATGTCTTTAAGGGTGTAAATTTTAAATATTATTTTTGTTATATTATGAATATTTTTTAAAAAGAATTTTATTATGTATCTAATTTCTAAATACATTATACCTATAAGTTTTGAGGTGTTATTTTCTTTGAGTTTTACTGAAAATTAACTTAAAACGATATAGATTATATATATGTTATGGTGGGGAGTCTTAGATATGTAATTTAATTCACCATATCCTAATCCCAAAAAATAACCAAACCCCAATCAAATACAACTGATATTTTTCAAACATAACATGAAAATATTTTAATTATTTTAAATATTTTTAAGAATTTGGTCTCTCAAATAAACACAGTACTATAAATAAATGTTTTAGTGACTTTAGAGATCAGGTATATAATATATGTAAACACTATAATGTTAAATATTTCCCCTGAAATTTCTATACACATTATGTCCCATAGTAATATTTTAAAAAATAATATTTTGGCGAAATGAGAAACATAAGAATGTGTGAGATCAAATTATTAATAGTTGGTAATTATATAAGTGATATGTAGAGGGTTATATTGTAAACTAGTGAAAAAACATGAAAATTTGATAAATAATTGATTAAGATGATCGTCTATTTATAAGAGTTGATCAAAAGACCATATAGAGCAACATAGATCATATCCTTTTAACATAAAACCATTAAATGTTAATTGTGAAATCATTTCATATACCATATAATAAGGATATAGATACATGAGACAATAATCATAATGGATAGAATCATATCATGAGAATTTAGTATAAGAATACAAACAAAAAAATATGATATGTTAAAGTTAATGACTAATTCAATCATAATAGAGAAGATTAGGAATCTCGAATTTCACCCCACAACACAGTGGATCAGGAAACACCACGTTGATCCCATAATTGATGAAGTATCACAAATCAAATCCAACAGAAATATCATGAGACATAAAGGTGAACCCAATTAATTATTGGGATATATATATAACATTCCCATAACATAATGATAAAACATAAATTATTTTGTCACATTAAATCAATCATACATGAAACCTAGAATAACACTTGAAAAAAATGGGTTATATAACAATTTTAAATGGAAATTTATAAGAAGACATTAGGAATTATATTGAAAGAAATTAAAAATTAAACCTCATAGAATAATATTATCATAATAGAAATTAGTGTGTGATAAATGAAATATAACTCCATAATAAATATAACATTTAGTATGATATAGTGGAAAATGAAAGTGAAATCATAAAAAAGAATTATCTTAATTCTTTTATGACATTGTCTTAGATACAAAATTATAAGTATAATTTAAAATAATTTTTCATGTGGTGACAAAAAGAATTTTTAAAAACGTAAATTTTTTATGAAATACCAATAATATAATCCTAAAAAAGAAATAGTTCTTTAGTAATAGAAATATGGAGGGGAGATAAAAAAAAATATGGAAATGGAAGGAACTACATTTGTATTCCTTTCTGATTGTCTCAACAAAATCATTGTTAATGAAATCAGTTATAAATAATAATTTTTAAAATTATAAAGAGAAATATGTAGGGTATAAAATAAAATACATATTTATTATTCAAATCAATAAAAAATAGTTTTTGAATGAATTAATGTTGGAAAAAAAGATAAATACACATCATGTAGGATGATATTTTTCAAGACTCAACTTGAGAAAATACTGAATTTGACACCATATCTAATCTACAGCATTACTAAGTCTCTTCCCTGGTTACCTCATGTTGCAAACAAGCATTTGATAATCGCATCAGAACACATTGGAATGATTTTTCCCAATAATTATTCATAACCAAGTAGTATAATACTAACCAAAATCTAGAATATATTTTTAAAGACTTTAATTTTTCATGTATTACTTTAGAATCTAATATAGATTATTTTTTTTGTCAGGCACTTAGAAAACATTAGAATATGAGGCCTTATAATCCTATAATTATTATTTTAAAAATATAGAAGATATTAATATCACACATGCATTTTTTCCTAAAAAATTTCAATAACTCCTGATCAGAGGCTTAGATCAGAAATATGAGTCCAAATTTGAGTTCAAAACATGGTTTTTACCCTAGGGATTTAAAGGAGTCATTTGAGAGGAGTCATTCAAGTATTATTGGTAGAAGTCATCAGATCGAATTAGACTGAGGATCGTGTGCCAACAAATTATTTGGATCTCACCAATGATGAAAATGTAGAGTCTTTATTCATCCACTATCGATCCAAAATCTAGGTAATATGTTTGAATTTTTTATTTCCATACATTTATTTATCCCATCTCAAATTTGGATCAATTCCATGAACAATAAATGATTCGTTCATCAATTGATCATTTGTTTATAGTGGATATTTTTGTTTATTGTTGAAATACATCTTTATTCGACCAAATATATAAAATTGGATTGAGGATGAATGAAAAAAGTCCTAGGTTCATTTAACACATATTTTGGTTCATGTATTTCTCCCTCATTTCTTCACACATTCATCAAATGAATTTTCTTTGGCATGTGGTTGGACATTTACATGGTATTTGATCATTGAATGATCGTTCTTTGGTGCAAGAAATCATTACCACTGGTAAGGATTATGATTGAGGTTGCAATTTGAGAATCAATGATTTATGTGGATGATTTGATAAGGAACAAGTCCATATTGAACTAAGGGTTCCTTCCCTATAATGTATATGAAACTGTGGATCGATGTGGTAATGTATTCAGCTCATCGAACTGATTTCGGAGTGTATAAAGGCTAGAATCTAGAAAGAGGGTGATAATTGAAGATACCAATTTGTGTATGAATTGTATTTTTTGTCAATTGATTGCCATTTTTTGTCAATGGTGATCAATGAGATAAGAAGATATCATCACGGCCAATATGATGAAGTAGTTCCAAATTTAATGGAGGTTGGATGAATTCCTCAAGTCATGATACTCCAATAAACATGAGAGTGGTTTGAAGAATTTTAATTTCAAGGGTATTCATAGAGAATTGTTATGGATTTGTTTGATGACATTAGATATCATGGTTGAATAATTCTCCTAGATGAATATGGTGATTATTTTTTGGTTTGTATTTCAAAATATCATAAGTTTTTTAGAGAACTTGTGGTGAAAGACTTATAAAGGAAAGGGGACAAAAGGCATTTCCAATAGTATTCTGGTTTGATTGGAAAGAAATATTTTGTTGGATGAAAGGTAAGTTATAATAGTTTCCTTTCTAAATATGATGTTGCTAAATGATATTGATGATAGATTATATTTAATGACAAGTAAGGTTCATGATGAATGAAGTTGATTTTTGAAAAATCTAGATGACTAATATGGATCGAGAGTTTTTTATGGAAAATGAAGGTTTTTTCTTAAAAGTAGTTCACAAATCATAATTCACGGACCACATAGGAGGAGTGAGGAATGACAAAATCGGCAAAGGAAGGATTACGCATAGCAGAGTTATGCGGACTACAAAGCACGCTACGTAGACTGCATGGGGAAAAGAGTTCATGGGAGGCTCACAGATTGAGGGATGAATGAAGTTCAGGGGAGGATCATCATTTGTCACTGAGAGGTAGATAATCATTTGAGGAAGTAATCATCCTCTGTGAGGAAAAGATTAAGGCTCTATGAGGACTACATAGAACAGTTTGTGGTGAAAGTTTTCATGCTTCGATGTTTGGGGTAAATCAGATTAGTGGATTTTATGGATATTATTTTCCTATATAAATACCCCTAATGATATCATTAAGATTGAGTGATTTTCATTAGAAAAAATCTTTCCTCTGAGGATGAATTTGGTGAAGTCTGAAGAGTTTGTGAGGGATAATTCTTAGAAAGAGAAGAAGTTTTGGGGGAGAATTCCACAAAGGATAGTAGTTTGTGAGGAAGAAAATTATACGAAGGAGGAAGTTTTAAACAAAAAAGTAAATGGTCCATGGAAGCAGAGGTAGTCTACAAAGGATGAGGTGATATGTATATGTAAAGGTTTCCTGTGAAGCAATGGTCATTTATAGAGAATGGGTGGTCCATGGAGCATTGATAATACACAGGGAATCAGTTTTCCATAAAGAAGAGGTAGTTTACAGAAGGAAAGCCTATCCACGAGTCACTCTCTCCACATATTGAAACTTAGTACGTAGTGAAAACAAGACAATTCATAAAGGATAAATACCACATGCATGAAATAGGTGTTTACACCCTCATCGTGCATTGTGAAGAAGATTATATGAGGACACTCAATACATGTTAAAATCATATTTTTTAGTGATTCCTTAATAATGGTTCTGTGAACTAGTGATTGTGTATAATACCTCCACTATGTTTCACAAAGTAAAACCCTGTGTGTACTTAGTTGACACACAATAGGAAGATAATAGTAGACAGACATAGTTTTTTTGTGTTAAGAAGAACCAGACATGCACCTATGTTCATATTTGAAAAAGGAATAAGAAAAGTAATCCGATACACTCATGTGTTGGTATTAAATGTTGAAGAAAGATAATAAGACACTTTCTACACAATTAAACATTATTGTGTGTCCAAGAATAATAGAGTGTTCCCACTTAATAATTAATTATAATTCAGGGGAGATTAATTATTATGATGCTAAGTTGATCTAATATTCATTGATTTGATAATCACAAAGGATGTTTGTGATTCCTACAAGAAGAAGAAGAATAAAACTTAGTGAATTTGGTCTTATATTAAAGAAGAAAGAGAAAAGAATGGAAGAAGATCTGGTGACCAAATTGATATTAGTTGATTGTAATTTGGGTAAGAGAAAATACAGTGTTCATCAATCCAAAACACATTCATATTATTGTAACTGATAAAATAATAAGATTTTGTTGCTATCATTTTTTCTTCTAGAAAGAGAAAAGATGAGTTTCTTGCATTCTGTTTTTCAAGTAAAAAAGTGAAGAACAATGTCATGGAAGAACAAATCAGAATTGTGACATCAGACTAGACTCAACTGGTGGAGTAATTTCTTAGTGTTACAAACCCTCATCAACAAAGAAAAGACTATCTTGGTAGGTAGTATAAATATCTGTCCATGTGATGTAAAACACTCTCTATTGGATTGTTTGCAAAGTGCTATATGAACACGCTATTGGATTTTTTACGTAGTGTTACACGAGTGTAAGGGAATATCCTACTTGTCGTAATCCACAACAAAACTATTTTTTTATAGCTTATTGTGTGGTGAAGATTATTTCTAGATTATTCCAAGGACTAGATACTCTTATTGAGTAGTGAACCTTGTAAAAATATAGTGTGTTATCTTTACCACTTTCATATACATGCATGTGATAGGAAAAATATAATTTTAGAATCAAGATCCTAACATGTCTAAGAGGTACATGGATAAAATGTGGATTTGGATTAAAAAGTATCCAATATTGAACCACCCCCACCCTCTTAGTGTTAGTCATATCCCAAACTGGTCCTCCCAACAGTGAGGCTGGGAGACCTTAGATCTGTGATTCCTGATAGGAATCGTGGAAACATAAAAATGCACTGATTACTGGGGAAGAACCCAAGGGTTATATATATTTCTTGGTTACATAGTGTGAAATCTATAATTACACACCATTTGGGACCCTAGTGTGCATTACTAGGGTTTTTGTGCAGAATAAAAGTTCACACACTGTGTGACCACTATCACACACTGTGTGACCCATGTTGGTAGCTCAATGTGTATATCATAGGATACACAAGCAAAGTCAGACTAAAGTACATGTACACTGACAAGCATGGACAAGTGTACATGGGTTGGTTCACTAGAATGACCAGTTGTACATGAGCACAGAGTGAAGGCACATGCATAGTGTTGATATATCTCTACAATCCATGTACGACTACTTACATTCCAGGTATTTCATGATTTACATGTCATGTGAGGTAGCACCACACGGTCAGACCAGGGGTTTGCTGGACTGAGCATGTACCTCCAATATACACCATGTACCCCCATTTGGGGTTATTTAGAGACCTTTATTTCCACAATTATCACCATTATTGGATTAAAATTTTCTCTTGGTCTATATCCTCAAGGGTATAGTGTGACATTATGTCCTCATCTGTGGATTGTGATCCCCTCTAGAGGATGAGTCTCAGATAGAGTTTGTGGTGTCTCTCTGTAAGACTAAAGTGGGATACTCAATCATGTTATACCCTAGGTGGGCTTTGTAAATCGACATGACCTCCATACATAGGGAGTTGATCCACCATATATAAGGACTTTTTAGTAGGGTATATGGTATCATTGGAGTGATATACCCTACTAAGCGGGATGATCCATATTGGATTTTTGGTGTCCCCTAGTGGTCTTGGGTGTAATCCCCTATTTGAGTATCAGGGTATTCAGAGACCAGTGATATTTCTTGAGTGGGGTCAATTTATCATGACCTCTAGGATGAGAGTCTTCGATGATAGCATGTATCAAGGAGTGAATTATCTCGAAATGAGAATGGCATCGAGAAGAATCATGTGGCTTGCAGTTTGGTTGTGATCACATAGAGGCACAGTTTCCTTAGGTATATCTTGGATTTTGTGTACGTATTGTTTGTTATGTCATTTTTATGAGTAGAATAATCTTGATTCTTCATGTTTAGTTATTTTGCAGTCTGCCTCCCATGTGTGTGATATATATACTGAGTGCTGGTCTCCAGTCACTTTCCTATTAGAGGAGAGCCTTGGGTAGCCTTGGTTCAGTTTGGGTCATGATATAATGGAATCAAAGGAGTTTGTTCTACCTTAAGAACAGTGTCGGGGAGTTTTGTTTGGGTTTAATGGAAATGGTGTTAAGTGTTTCAAGTTTGGATTTCAGGCCAAGGATTCTAGTATTGGTGTTGCGGCTAATGTATCAAAACACTATGACTCTGATCACCTATCTTTTGACTCGGTACATATAGACATTAGTTGCACAAAAAACATTGATACAAGCATCATATAAGAATGTGTTGTGGTTCCCATGTATTTCTTGATCCATTTCCATAGATATACTCTTTGACCATTGTACAAATTTTTTATTTGACGATGCCTCCTTGAAGACAGCCAGCCAGGATTTGAATGTGCGATTATGAGGATGATCTGTTGAGTGAGGATGCTTCAATACAGAAGATTGTACAAGAGATATAATGTCTTGGATGTTTACCAGCTATACCACCACCCATTGAGCAGTAATTATCACTAGAAATGCTCTAATAGGATGCACGTAGGCTGAATGTTCTACATTAGTTCCAAAGGCAGTGACATCACTAGTTTTGAGGCCATCCAGACCCCCAAGTGGCTGAGCACTGGTTAGAGGGAGTCACTCAAGTTTTCCTCCTTGTGAGGACACTTGAAGATCATACAAAAATCCTCACAGAGAGTCTTCATCAGTGCTCTATAGGGTAGTGGTGGAGTTTAGTGACTCAGTCATATGACGAGACAACTCTCTCTTGGACATAATTCTATTGGCTCTTTAGATGGGGGGTTTTATACATCCACTTTTTGATTAGTGCACTTATAAAATCTTATGCATCTGCAATAGGATAGTTTGATTGTGGATGAGTATTAAAAGAGGTTTAATAATCTCTTATGATACTCCATTAAAGTGTTGTGGGATTCGTTCTTGAGATCAAGGATCCTTTGGTAGGTATTACACACAGATATCAGGGATTCAGTGATATCTCTATAAATCCCAAACTATTATGGGGTGCTTGAGTGGGCCTTGGTGGTGGAGATCTCCTTAGAATAGTAGGTGCTGATAGTGGGTGATGGTAGTGGGAACCCAGGATTTGAGTCCTCGATAGTAGGTATCTAAAAATTGTCTAAGGGATATGGGAGTGTTAGATGCTTCAGAAGATGATCCCAATATAGAGAATCGGTGGTGATGGGATCTCAGGATGGCTCGAGTCAGCCAACGGAGAGGAATTGTTTCTCCTGAGATGGACAAGGATGTCATTCATTTGATTTTATGATATGTTGTAAATCTAATCGGGAGATGGTCAAGGGACTACTGAGGTAAAGATAGAGGAAGTATTTGGGAGGTCTATAAGTCATTAGATGTGGTAGGGGAAAGTAGAGTAACCGTATCTAGTTGGAGGTTTGAGATATTATCACTGCCACCCCTAAGTGGTCCACACCAGGCTTAGGGAGATGGTGGTTTGGGACAAGGATAGTTGTAGGATATATATTTCTATGACCATGAGGATCCATAGATGATATGAGGTACTATTTGTGTCTTTATTACCTTATCTATGGTATTGATGGAAAAAAATTGGAGTCATTACTTTCATTCCACTTCTCTTGTTTGAGACATAGAGATTCTGGTTGAGCCTTTGGATCAACCCTTGCACTTGGTGACTCTGAAAGGAGGTGACATACTGATTTTTCACTTCTACTGATAGTGATATCTAATGCTTAGAGGTGATACATTTGTATGAGATCTCTTTGTATCATCTATTAGGCCTTATGAAATAATACTATGTATGGACTAGCTATCCATAGTTCATGCGTAGATTGACCATTTTAGGTGGAGAATGTAGTGTGTCTGTAGTGATAGGATGAGGTTTTCCTTTGTGGGTGAAAAGGAAAACTCAATGAAGTATAATGGTCTTAGGAATAGGATATTTTAGCCGATTACTCGCCTGTTTACTAGAATGACTCTGGGAGTGATGGATTATGTGGGATGTCAATTTCCTATAGTAGTGGCGGAGTATAAGCATGTATTTCCTGGGGATGTTCTGGGCTTACCACCACATCGAGAGTTATACTTTTGCACTGGATTTCACTATAATATGGACCCAATATATAAACCAGCATATCAGATGTAATTTTTAGAGCTTTGTGAGATAAGGGTACAATTAGAGGACTTGTAGGTGAGTGGATTTGTGGCTCCCTATGTTTCCCCTATTCATCCCCATTATTATTTACAAATAATGTGAATAGAATATTGAGGTTGTGTCTATATTATTGGTGATTGAACTAGGTTATTGTGAAGAAATATTATCCTCTTTTGATAATCGATGAACTTTTTGATTAGTTGAGAGGGGTTCAAAGATTCTTGAATACTGACCTTAGGTTAGGCTATCCACAGTTGTGAGTGTGGGATGAGGATATAATGAAGAGGAAATTCAGATGTCTCTATGATCACTATGAGTAGTTGGTGATTCCCTTCAGCATCATGAATTTCCCAGTAGTTTCAGTGTGATTCATGAACCAGATCTTTCCACCATTCTTAGATCGATTGGTGGTGGCCTTCATCAATGATGTCCTAGTGTACTCGGCATTCGAGGACGATCATATGAGACACTTGAAGATTTTATTGGACACACTCTAATATCACCATATTTATGGGAATCTCTCTAGGTGTTAGTTTTTGATTCGATAGGTTCACTTAATGGTACATGTCATCTCTAGGGAAGGAGTAGAATTAAATCCAATAAAGGATGAAGAAGTACTAGCTTGGGAGCCACCCAATAGTGTTACTAAGGTGAGTAGTTTCTTTCGGATGGAAGGGTAATATCATATGTTTATTCCTGATTTTTCTATAGTGGCATCATCCTTGACATCATTGACCTAAAAGGGGAAGCCTTCTGTGTGGATGGAATGGTTCCAATAGTGTTTTTAGGAGTTAAGGATGATGTTGATGAGATCCCCCATCTTAATATTGTCAGAGGAGGGTGTCTAACACATAATATTATGTGATTACTCTAGGGTTAGACTTGGTTGTGTCCTAATATAGATTAAGGTATTGATTTCCTATGGGTCCAAGTAGTTGATACCTAATGATAAGAACTACACAGCCCACGATCTTGAGCTAGAAGTGGTATTCTTCTCCCCAAATATGTAGTGTCACTACCTGATGTGTGAGAGATTTATCACCTACTCTAATCACAAGATTATAAAGTATAACTTATATAATAAGGATATTAAATCCAGAAAGATTAAATCGATATAGTTCTTCTAAGAATAAGACTTTAAGATTTTCTATACAGTTGGGAAGGGGAACAAGATAGAAGGAACTCTCGATAAGGGATCTTGTTCTCAATTGTTAGTTGAGGCGTCAGAGAAGTTAGCCTCATTAAATTTGTCCTTAATAGACGAGGATGGTGCTTCGTATATCTTCAGTCAATGGTTGTTACCTCAATGCTTTAATAGAGTGTTAGGGAATATCAACATTGAGATAATGATTATGAGACCTTACTTACTCTGATATCCACCGTACATACTCCTAATGGATATTATGGAGGGGATCATGTTATCCTTTTCAGATGATGAATGATGGAACCATTAACATTTTGGGAGGTGGTGATGAGTGAGTTTCATATATCCCATTTTTCAAAACAACCATGTTTGTAAAAGATGTTCTAGGACCCATGATGTTTGTTTTGGTGGCCATGCATGAAGAGTTTTGTTGCTGTGTTTGTTTATTGATGCCTCACTTGTCAGTAAGTGAAGGATGGACACTAGGTTCTAGTGAGTTCAGATCAACAAATTGATTTTATAGAGTGGAAGTGGGATGGGATATCCATTAACTTTGTGATGGGGTTACAACATATGGCTATGGGACATGATGTCATCTAGGCGATCATAGACTGACACACCAATTCAACTCACTTCCTATCCATTTGCAAGCAGATTTCAGTTGATATATTGGGATGCTTGTATATTTTGGTTATAGCCCATCCCTATGGAGTCCCCTCAATGATTTTTCTGTCCAAGATGTTCACTTTATGTCACGATTAGGGAGGTTATTTCAGGAGGGCTTTGGGAGTCAATTGCATTTAAGCACATCGTTTCTCCCTCACACTGACAGCTAGGCTAAGCAGGCCATTGGGTCTTGGAGGACATGCTATGAGTTTTCATTTTGGAATTCAGTCACAATATACTATTCAAGATTCTTTTCTATTCGAGTTAATAGGTATATAGGAAATGGTGGGCCCCACCATCAGGTCCAAGTGTTGTCCCAGTTTTATTTATCAGTGATAAATAAATAAATTCATAATTATTCAAGTAAAGAATAATAGGGTAAAATTTATTTATTATAAGTATTTACAAGTGTTTATGTAAATATGAGGAATAATATTATTCAAATGAATATTAATTTAATATTCTAGGTTCGTTTAATACTAGCGGGAAATTACAAGTTTTAAATGACTCAGTTTTATCATGAAATATATTTAATACATATTATCGATATGTGATAAAATATAAATAATATCTATGATGGAGTTTAGTTCATCATAAATATACATAATTACTTATTGAGTAGACATTAAATATATGGGGGTCAGGGAACCCTCCCTACAAAAAAATGACTTTTACTAATATAAATTTATTGACAGACAATATATCTGTTGGTAAAAATGAGCAATTCCAATAGATAATAAGTTTTATTGGTATTAATTTTAACACCAACAATTATTTTTACCAACATATATATCTTTTGGTATTAATCATTCAATAGAAACATATCATTTACCAACAGTTGAATCTATTGCTTTGTCATACTAATACCCACATTTTTTACTAACACGTGCATCTGTTATTAATAATGCTATTACAAACAAATTTTTCAACGTCAATAAAAAATGTTACAAAAAACCATTCAACATAAAAAATTATTTTACCAATAACCAATTAAGAGAATCATATTGTATATATATATATTATTTTTATGAACAAAGTAAATGTTTATTTCCCAGAGTTTTATTAAAAACATCTCATAACTGATTTTAATTTTCAATTTTCTCAAAATATAAAATGTTTTTATATTTTTCAATACTGGTTATTCAATTTTCTTGAAATATTAATTGTTTTTATATATTTCAATATTATTTATATAATAAAAATTTAAATACATTTTATGAAAAATATTTTTGGGACTCCATCTCCACCCCTATCTGGGTTCGACATCACCTCCCACCGCCCTGCCTCACATCCCGCCACCCTACCCTGCCCTACTCCGGCCTCACATCCCATTGTCCCGCCTCGCATACCGTTGCCCTACCCTATTTTGGCCTCACATCCCTCCACCTTCACATCTTGCGGCCCCACCACCCTGACCAACTCTGGCCTCACATCCAACCACCCCACCTCACATCCCACCACCCCGCCTCACACCCCACCACTCTCGCACCTGTCAAACCAAGAAACACCTTGCCTCACTGTTGCCCTCTGGAAACCCTAAATCATTTTTTGGCTCATCTCCACCATGTTTACCCAACTTTTGATCTATCACCACATGTTTACCTTATTTGGATCATCCCCCTTCTATTCATCCCCCAAATCTGTTATCCATTCACCCCTTCCCCCCAATCTAGTAACCATTCAACCCCCCACGATTCTTCTCTATAGTATTCTTCGCCATACTATTCATCTCCAGCTAGTCCCCTCTCATCATCCGCAAGGTCATCACAAATGGGAGGTAATACTTTATTTATGTGATCAATTTGTAAAATGTATACAAGGATTTCTCAATTTTGGGTTGTGATTGTTGCGTGAATACCTCTATTTTACTTTTCATCGCTCTTAGATAAAAGCAACATGATTTTCATCATAAAATTGATGAACCACTACCATGTAGTAGCTATTAAATACTGATTTTTATCTTTATAATTCAAATACAATGTTCTCATTTAAGAGAACATCACCTTTTTTACTCATAAAAATTACTTATTGCACACTATATTTGTTTTTGAACAGGTGTCACGGCCCCCTGATGATGAATGGGTACATCATTGAAATATATATTTTTCCAGACTCTTTTGTAAGATTCATTCTATGTTCGAATTCAATTTTAATTGAACTAAATTGTTTTCATTCTATACATTATAGTATAACATTAAATCCATATAGAAATTAAACACCTATAATCGGCATAGATTGAATGTTTTACATATGAATTTTCCCTCAAATCATATTATTAGATGAGAATTAATTATTAATTTTTTGAATAATATGTGACCATTTTTTATTTGGTTACAATTAATTTTTTGATTTGGTGTGTGGAATGCCTCAATGCCATGTTTTTTCTTGATTAATGTATGATTCTCATTCAGTGTGATGAGTAAATGCATTATATTGATTTTATTATGTTAATCATTTGGTATTATATTGAATTTGATATCAAGATTTTATATTTCATTGAGTCTTTACAACATTTTCCATATGTTCATAGATTTAATTTGTTGAAATATGCATTAAAGTTTATATTTATATTGAATTAAATTTATATTTTGAACATTACAGTGATATTTTTATGTGATTATTAACCCTTGTTGCTTCATTTTAATTAATAAAACTTTATTTTAGTATTTAAAATAAATTATCAAATGTGTTATTTGAATGTTATCTTCTTTTTTAGTATTCAATTATGACTTTTTATCAATTGTTGAACAACATTACACTCATTATCACTCAGAAATAACATCGGTTTCTAATCAAATTACTTTATTTTCTTTGTTAATATATACTTTTACTTTTTTTAATTGTTGATCAATGTTACACAATATCTCATTAATCAGTTTACAGTCAACATGCATGTTTTATGGTGTCATTCATGTGAACATTTATGAAGAGAAAACAGTAGGATCAATTTCTTTCTCTAGAGATGTGTTCAATCTGACTTACTTGGAGGGTAACACTCATTTTCACTCATAAACAGCATCAGTTTTTACTCAATTTTCATATTTTATAGGGTACTTGTAATCCTCATGTCATGGAAATGTCTTTAACTTTTTGGGTGTTCTCTAGATATTTTTGCAAGCACAATGGCCAATAGTTAGTATGCTTCTGATTTTTTTTATATATTTGACTATCTATTTTTTTGAGAAAAAGAGTTTCGTTAATTATTTATATTTTTTTTAAACAGCCATTTGATATCTTCCTTGAAAAATCCTTTGGAAAACATCTATTATACATGGTATTTTATTAATGGTTTTATGTTTTGTGGGTGTTACTTTTACCCTAATATCATATGTGGAAGATTTTGGTTCATCAAACCACTTCACAAAGATTGTGTTACTAAAACTTCTCTCAACCAAAGGTAACCCGACATCACTTTGGTCTACATTTGTGGTTACGTAAATGCACAAAAGTTGCATCTTTAGCTCTCTTTAGCTTTATATCTGGGTTCTTAGATGGATCCTCTTGGATAATTTCCCCTTATAAATTAAATAATGACATTATTAGTTTAATTATAAATAACGAACATATAAGCATGATAGGTTATATGTAGTTAATTAGTATAAGGTGGGTGTATATATTGATATCTCAAATTGAGTTCAAGTTCCCTATCAGACGATGTTATTACATTTCATATAATAGATCATTCAATATCAAAATTCATATGTGGGTGTATATGTTGATATCTGTGTGAGTGAGTATGTATAAGGTGGGTGTATATGTTGATATCTTAATCTTTGTTTAATTTTGTGCCACTGATTTGTCAAGAACTCTGCCTTTGATATTTTTCTTGATTATTCACTTATTATAATCTCTATTATATCATTTTCCTTGAACTAGTTATGTTTTAGTTCGTGTTTTAGAATTGGAATTATGATAATGTTGATTCTATTTTATGCCACAAACTTTTTTGTTTTGACAACTGAAACATTATTTAGATCATTTCATTTTGTGTATTGAATCATAATTATTTTGATTTTGTTGTGAATATTGTCATGAATTAAAAATTATGTGTTCAATTTTGGTTTTGAAACTATGAATCTATCTCGCATGTTTTTGTTATTTGATACTACAACTAAATTAAAATTTTGATCTAGTATTTTTTTTGTTATCTTTCATCTTCTATGGAATAGAATTTGTTATGGAATTTGTTTACAAATTATTTATATTCTAAATTTGAAAATGATCTTAATATGTAATTTATATATTCTATATTTTTGGGATTTATCGAATCCTTGCTATAATATTTTTCTCTTGGTAATTGAGTGATAACTTGAATAGATTAAGGATGATTGATTAGGTTGACTGTTTTTTTTGTTCCAGCTAGTTTCTTGGAGAAAAGCCATTCTTGTAATTCCTGCACGCATCACATTATTTCTCCACTCTTCTTGCCATGCTCTCACAAGCTCCCAAGGTACCCACAATTTTTTGTCCTCTGTAGCTGGTTAATGATTTAATTATTGGATTTTCGGGCTTTTTATCCAAGCAGTATAAAGGAAGATACATGTACGGTAGGAAATCTTGTGATTCGCTGAAGGAATTTGCAAATAGTGGTCTTGGGAAACTCACATCTTTCAATAATGAAAACATTGATAATGTGGTTAAAGAATGTATTGCGCACTTCTTTGAGATGCAGTCCTTAATGAGGAAAATATAGGAAGGAGTGGACATTCATACCACAAGAAATTACGATCACTATGGGATGGTTTCTCTCCATCTTTATATTATGTGAAATAAGCGCTTCCTTAGGTCATACATGCGTAATATCGAGTCTGATATGGAAGGAGGGGCCAATGCTTCCTCAAGATATTCATATGAGGCCTAACTACCTAGAGGAACTTTATTTCAAGAATCACTATGCAGCACTGGAATCCTAAATGTCTAAATTGGATCTTGATTTGAATGTGTAAAATATCATTGATGTGATTCTAAAGAGGCATGCTTGCTATTGTTTTTGAACTGGGTTCAGTAGTATTCCCCTTCATTGATTCCATGTATTTTCCGAAGGGAATATATGCTGAGAAATTCATTGCACAGGGGTTGATGGTGGAGCTTATAGGGTAACTCATCAAATGTAGGTGGTGTCCAATGCTTTATTCACATAGTCTATTAGGTATGATAATTTCCCAATTTTCATGTCTATACAGTATTGAAGAAGCGTTTTTACAGGGCTTTTATGCTAAAAAGGGTGAAAATGTGATTTGATTTTTTAAGTTGGTTGAAAATAGAACTTAATCCCTAAGATCCAATTCACTGCACTATGCTTGGTAAGAATTTCATTCTTTATGTCTAGCCTATTTTTGTTACCAGTCACCTGGTTTTTAACAAATTTTTCTTTGTCAAAAATAATTGACATTGTAAGGATTGTTTCTCTCTTGGAAGATTCAATTACACTTGTAGGTATTGCAACACTTAAAAAAAATTAAGTCTTCATTCCACAAGAACCTACAATTTAAATTAAATGAAATTGGATTTTGATTGAATGATGATATCCCATTGGTATATTGATGTCTGTAGTTGGCATATGTGAAGGTCATGTTGCTGGGAGCATGAGTGAAATAGATTTCTTATGCTAATCACTGCAACTGATAGCTGATGTTAGAAGATCAAGGATGGACGCTAGAGGAGTATGAGATGCGACTTGGGCCTTGAAGCGTGGTGTTGGATGAGGATGTGCATGAGACTATACCAAAACCTTTGTTTCCAATAAAAGTTAAACTTTCTTTTATCTAGAGTTGGAGGTGACCAGATGGCATGGTTGGGGCATTGGCATGGTTGGGGTGCTGGAGCTGGAGCTGACTAGATGGCATAAATGGGTCGCCTGTAGGTGGGGTGGACCTTATGGGGATTGGGGGATCCAATGTTTTGTATAAAATATTTCATTATTAATATAATTACTTTTTTTTCTATGTTTGACCTTGTGTTAAACTCGTATTTTGTGTATTATATATGATAAAATAATAAATATAATTTGAGATTTTACTAGTAATAAAAATTTATAATTTTTATTAGATTGTAATTTATAAACAAATATATATTATATGTTGGTAATATTATTACCGACAGATAAATTTGTCACCATAATACTTTGCTAAACACTTTAACCAACATTTATATTATCTGTTGGTATAATTATAATTGCAACAGAACTATTTTATCTGTTGCAAAAACATTTAGCGACGGAGTTTTTACCAACAGTTTAGTGACATGGACATATATGTTGGTAAAACGTTTTACCAACAGAAAATGCACTTTTACCAACAGATATGTCCCTGTTGGAAAAAGTGAAATATTTTGTAGTGCATATCCGGGTATTCGAGCATCCACTATTTAAAGGAGGATATAGGTTCTTGCTAGTGACTATTCATGGAGAGATTTTTAGTGATTATATCTCCTCTCCTACTTTCCAGGGAGAGGAAATCTTGATCTAGGTGATTGAACCGAGTTCTCCCTCATGTATCTCAAGCACGTCGATGTGGTGATTGTCGGGGCATTGAAGGTGTCATTGGATCTCCACGCTAGTACCAAGAATTCGACGACCAACCCTCAATCATATTTTTGAAGTGTGTGTGGATGATATATAGGGATTCTCCTATGGATCATTCGAGCAGCGATCACCGAAGAAAATCTTATTTATAACATAGTTTCATATCAAAAATGTATGTTTTCTATTTTATTGTTGGGCTCTATTTAACTTACACGAGATCCTCAAACCATACCGGAGCTCATATTTCCATATATGAAAAGTTTCATCATCCTGAAGATGATAAAATTTTAAATCCACAGCCCACAGTCTTCCGTCATGCATCTCGGTACCTTCAATTGGTATCATAGAGATTGGATAAATTATTGATCTAATAAAAAAAATAAGTTCCATTAAAATTAATTAGAGGGTATTAAATCGACCACAACGGTTTAGACCTCTCAACAATCTGATTGCGGACAACCAAGTTGTGGCCATCCAAAATTCTTGATATGGATCGTTTGTGGAATGTTTATGGGATTTAAAATTTGAAACCATAAATATTGAATAGGTGTTATTTTATCATTTTTTGTTTTTCTGGTGAATAAATATTCCGGTCGGTCGGTTGTCTGCGCTCTATGTTCGAGACCCCACCATGCCAGATCGGTGTACAGCGGGGATACTGCCTCATCCCGCCCTCGGATCGAGCTCCTTCCGCGACCGTCCATCACGATTTCGGACCGTCGATCTCTGGCGAGCCTGGAACCGCCAGTCGTGAAGCCTACAACCACCGTTGAGGCCACCACAGAACCGCTGCTATTCCCCACCACCTCGACCGAGGCTGAGCCACCTAGATCTAGCAAGCCCACTATCGGCGCGTCCTTCCGGCACCGCCTGTTCCCGTTCAGCCCCCCAGTGGTTACCATCCACAGTATCACACATTGCCGCGCCGCCATCCACAATCATATCCCAGAGCGCCGCCCCCTTTGCAGTCGATCATACTTGCCACATCTCCTCGCCGCGATTCCCACCCCTTGTCGTCTCGCCCGGGATCCCCACCCCACAGTCGCCTAGCCGCGATTGAAATGCACCATGCATAAGATTTTTATAACCCGAAACATGTATGTACGGTTCGGTGTGAACTACATTGGGCCTGCACGGGTTATTTGGGCAAGAGTTAAATTTATGTAATCCAAATTAATTAACGTGATTAGTTTAATTTTAGATTTAAATTAAATTAATTAAAATTTATTTTGGTTTAAAATATAATATTAATACCCAGGAAAACTAAATTAATTTTGGTATTAAAATAAATTAATAAATATATTTATTTTCTGGAATTAAAATTAAATTAAAGACGGGGCAAAAAAAATTATTTGAATTTAATTAATTAATTTAGTTTAACTAAAATACCGTCATACATTAATTCATTTCAATTTAATTTTTATCATTCTTTAACTTTATTCATTGACTGGTCTTGAGCATCGAACAAATATGTGTATGTATTAATTATTTATTAAATAATTTATAATTGCCTTGATGATTGAAAATAATTAAGACACCCTGCGCATCATCGTTTTTTGATCAATATGTATAATGGTATGTGCGTCCAAATTTATCTATTGTATATTGAACCCCTAGTCCCCTCACCTACAAGCGAGTACATTTTTGTATTTTTATGAAGATGATGTAAGATTTCGACCCTGCCATGATGAGTACGGTGTAAGACACATACAATGCCAAGTCGAGGTGAAATCCAGATGAGAAGTCGACACACTGGATTCGGCGAGCTACATCATGAGTCAATACATGACTCAGATATGAAACCCCTAGGTCGTGGTTGGTCTATTGAGTTTAAATGAATCAACCAGTTTTAGATGCTCATGACCAATCAAGTAGTTTATTTCCTTTATTCATTTCTTTATTATTTTATGACTTTGCATGACAGCGGGAAAACATATAAAATAATAAATAGTAAAATACATAAAGGAGAGATGAATGTTTTTTCTATTAATGTTTAGTTATGATATATAAAAATATAATAAATAGGATCATTAGAAATGGATTAAATTCGTTGGGAAAATATAAAAACCCTCAAAGAAATATCAAATCATAAAAAGCCTTCCACAATTTGAGTTTGAAAAAAATCAGGTGTTCGGGGTGATTGTCAAAAATATTTGAGGGCGTCTCTTACTACCAGGGAGTTATTATAAAAGTGATGGGTTGAATTAACTAAGGTTGTCCATAAAGAAGTATCCAAATTTAGCTTACTATAACTTTAGAGGCAAGCGTTGAATAAATCAAGTTTATGATTTTAGAATCTGGGACTTCACTCAAGAGATCATAGAACCACGAGTTAATGCGGTTGGCCAGTCAAACGCCTACCTTGAACTCTCAAAGTAGCGACATAGCTAAAGATTGTAGACTATGAGGAGAACTTCAAAGATCCTTGTCACTATAATACTCTAGTGATAGAGTATTCAATTCTTGTATAGTGGGTTCCTATAATTTGATAAAATGGATGGGTACATTTAATGATTTAATTAATTAATCAATAATGAAAAAATCAATAGTCAAGTTAAAAGTAGAATCTACTAGATTTTAATTTTGTAGAAAATAGAAATTAATACTACAATATACAATGTGATAATCATGAACAAAGTAAGTGTCAAAACTCGTAGGAATTTCCATGTGTAGTACAGGAGTCTTCACACAATACTATGATATCAGAAATTCAATGTGGTGGTGTCCCCAATACCTGTTAAGTCACCTCAGGAAATGAGGGTGTAAAACTACTTACAAGTATAATGTATATGATGGTTATGTCATATTTCTATCATTAATGTATGATTTTAGTTGTGTTTACAACATCAGTACATAGATGATTTCACATGTAGTCTCATCTTTAAGGAGATTGTGAGGAGAAAGTGAAGCAAGATATGAATGGATTATATTACACTGGTTATGTATAAATTTGAAAGGAAGACCACGATCTTTCAATACATCCCATTCCAACATATTTTATCCCAATTATTCTAGTTTTTTAAGATTAAAAAATTAAAAGGACGGAGTAAAGGCTTCATTACCTTTTAGGTAGGGTTCACCAAATAAGAACATTAAAAAAGTTAATCTTTAGTTCTTATGCCGAACAATTTAAAAGACATGGTGAAAAGGCCAATGGATAGAGTGATGTGAAAGGAACATTCTCAACGTCTTTCAATAGAATGAGGTAGGTTATTAAACAAGAGGTTATTGGCATCACATATCATGAAATAAATCTATAAAAGTGTAATCAAAATAAACTGAATTATAGAAGCCGGTAATCGCTTCTTCTTCAGGTGTATCCATCAATTATATGTATTGTTTCTGACATACTTCTTGTTTATTAAATACAACATGTTAATCACACATGTAAATCAAAATATAGTAACCATGTTAGTATAGAAACATTACTAGAAGTAAGGTGTACTCTCCAAGAGGCTGAGAAAAGGTGGTTCGTAAGTCAGCGTTGAGAAACACACAACCACTAATTACCAAGTGATTAATTCTAGTTGAAATTGTATTGATTATAACCAAAACAATTATCTCATATGATCGTTGGACACAGAAAGAAATTATTTCGGTTTTGGAATGAATGCTGTTTTTGGTTTTTAATACTCAACCGATAGTTCAGTAATACTAGAATCATTGAAATACTTGATTAATATATATTGTAAGACTTATATAAATAGTTGTGGAAATATAATTATTTGTCAAGGAAAAAATAAAATTGGACATCAAGGATATAGCCAATATAATATTTAGAGGAAGTGTAGTTAAACACCTTAGGTATTATCAGCGTGCATACATATTTTTGTCTTAGACAAATAAACCTTTAGAAATAAAGGTACACCACAAATCTTTCAGTGTTACTTCAGCTATAGAGTATTAATGATTCCAAGGATAAGATAGTGGTAAATATACTTCATAATATTCCATGAAGTAATTAAGTAATATGAACATGAAGTATGATATTTTCATGGTTAGAAGATGTGAGTTTCTTCGGGATGGAATGCCCAATAATATATTGACCAAACATTCATTTATAAATATAATGTAGCATGGAGTAATTCCTAAACACAAATTATCTTATCCACATAAGGAATATGATGTTAATAAGTAGCATCAATGGTGATTCTTACAAGTTAATATGGAACAAAAAAATGTATCATGGAGTAATTCCTCAACACACATATCATTATACACATGAGATTCATGATGTAAGTAAAAGGAGCATCAATGTTAAAACTCCTATATTGTAGATACTTCAATTTTTTCAAGAAATTATTTGTAAATAATGATGTTATCCCATAAACATGTGAAAACTATCCTGAAAAATGGATATCATATGAGTTACAGTATGATGGAAATCAATTATGTCATAAGAACATGTGTTTGTATGCAAATTGTTTGTTAAGGATATAAAAAAACTTGCATTAAGGAAAGAAAAATATACATCTAATGTAATTACCCAAAAAGTTATGAGGATATTATAGAAATCCCAATGATATAAAATATGTAGTTAAGTGATAAACTAAATTTCTATACAATGTTGCACAATCTACTTGAGATAGTGGGAGCATTATTGAATTGGATCTAGTCAATGATTGAGATGAACATCTAGTTGGCATAGGAATTAGTTCTACAAGTGATGTGGAAGAGAATGTTCCAGAGACACATACAATGTAGGAGGGATAAAACTAGGGTGATGGTTTTATAATCACTTTAGGTTGTGATACATTATTCAATTAGAATAATAATTCCTATAAGTAGGTGGTATATGTAAATTAGTTGAGATAGATAAGAGAAATTAAAATTCAAAAATGGATTTCATGTATCCAAGTATAGGGGCCTATTATTTTGAATATTGCTCTGTGTATTCAGTGATACGATACATGGATGGTACAAGTGAGGTACCAATACGGATCGATTGGCACCACCAAGTCGATATTCCTAAATCCATTAAAATTTTACTTGTGATAGCCAATTTCTATGATCATATTATTGATCATTGGATGTTAAGGCCCCTATCATGGAAGGTGTCTATACCACACAACCAGAAAGGGATGGAAACACCATGGAATTCCAATAAGGGATGAAAGTGACTTAAATAAACTTTTTGGATTAAAGTAAGAAACAAGATCATTGAATATTCATTTGGAATGAATCTTTTCCATGTGTTTACTAGAGGTTAGTGGGAGTGCCATTATTTTCTAAGTGAAATATGTTTGGTAACATATGAAAAATGGTTACTGGTGTTACAGTTAATTAAGACCGTGATAAAATTAAGTCTCCATAGATTTAATTTTAGTATAAACTTAATTTCTAGAGAACAAGATCTACCGAAGTAGATCTTACAGTTTCTTTGACCTATTTAATTGTACATATATTGACATTGTATTAAAAAAAATAAAAGTTGGAATAATTCAATAGAATATTTTTACTAGTTTTACATGGCATAAATCTCTCACAGAGGACATTCATTTGCATATGAGGAGATTATAATTGTGACATTTATTCCATACTCTTTTATGATAGATCAATAACATATGTCGTGATATGAACAATACATGATACTTGAAACATAAATTTTATGATATAAAAACATCAGTTATATATAATAGGACTGTAAGGGAAGAATTCAGAATAATCAAATTATACTTGAACAAGTATAAAGGATATATAACTCGTGTATGGAGAGGAGGGAATACTAGTTTTGAGGGGGGGGGGGGTGACTACTCTTTCTTAGATCAATGTGATCTAATTTCATAGTCAGGATAAGGAAATGAGTGAGAAAAGATCATATAAGGCAGTGGGTTCCATATCTATAAATACCGAGTACGTTTTAGATTCTAAGGTATATAAGAAGTAGTGTATTAAATAAAACAATTTGTTCTAGTTATTTGAATCACACCTATTAAGTAAAGTTTTATCATTTATGATAATTAATTATAGGTACTAACCAATATGTCAAGTTATGAGAGTGGAAAAAAGGATATAATTAGGTATAACATCTCTTGATAAGTTTTACTCAAGGTAGTGAGGTCACACATAACAGAATATTCATGCAGCATAGATGTGGAAGGATCAATAACTAAAGTCATGACTTAATAGAAACATGATCTTAATCACGTGAGAGATAACAAGGATGGTTAGCAAGTTGGATCTAGTGCAAGTTGGAGTGTTGTATAGTGGGTTCCCTAGACCCAAATAAAATCATTTTTAGATTACCATTCCATGTATACAGTGAGTTATACATGATGTACAACTACCATTTTAGTGTATAAATTTCGGTGACCACTATTTAATGTTAATGTCCATAGATAAATTATAGTATCAAAATGTTATATCAGATCCCAAACTATAATGAGAACCTTGAGATACTATGATGTTAATCTTAAATATATATCCTAAGGTATAGATACATTATACTAACTAGCCACAATTTATTTTTGACTATTAAGTGTTGGGGGTTCATAAACATTGATATTTATTCTCATGAAGTTCACACTTGGTGATCTCTGGTAGGTGCGATCATGAGGACATACCTTCCATAATAACAATAGATATTTTGGGCATCATTGGTTGTTTCTATCTATTGATATGTGTATCGGTATCCTGAATTGAGATCATTATTAATCTGTTCCATTTGATCACTTACATTGATGTAAGAAAAAAACCATGATAATGATATCATGGTGAGTTATCTTGTGTTGGTTGAGTCATTAGTGCTATGACATTGGTTGAATGATCAATACAGATTTTTTCACTTCTGAGTTGAAGAAGTAATATATATCAGGCCTGGTTATTTAGGATGGTAGTTACTTCATATGTCCTTGGCCAGGGTAGTCGAGGGTAAATCTATATAGTTATATCAACCAACAATAAAGTAGGAAAGGATAATGGCACAAATTTGTTTCCCTCTTTATGAGATATCTAAAGACAAAGAGATTATATTATACAATGTATGTTCATAGGTTAGTTTTCATTGCTATGACTATTCCCTATCTCTTTAGGGGAATTTATAGGTTTCTAAAATCCTCTCTTAGCATGTGAATAATATTCAATACTATTGATAAAATGGAATATAGGGCCACACACAATAGCATATTCAATAATCTACCATATTCTGGTGAATAGGTATATAGAACATGGTGGGAAACTCCATGGGGTCTGAATGATGTCCAACTTTTATCGATCATTGATAAATAAATTAATTTATTATTAATTAATTAAATAATAATATGGTTGAATTTATTTATTAAAATTATTTACAAGAGTTTATGTAAAGATGAGTAATAATATTATTCGAACAAAAATTATTTTAATATTCCATGTTCGTTTAATATTAAAGGGAAATTACAAGTCGAGTTAAATGACTCAGTTTTATCATGTAAAATATTTAATATATATTAAAGGTATGTGATAACATATAAATAATATTTATGATGTAGTTTATTTCATCATAATTATTATTTATTACTTTTTAGTGGATGTTAAATATAAAGGGGTTGGGGAACCCTATATAGGTATTTGTGCATCAATTATTTAAAGGAAGAGGGTGGATCTCCCTAGTGACTATTAATGAAAAGATATTGAGAGATTATATCTCCTATCCCATTTTCTTGAGAGATGAACTCTTGATGTAGGTGATCAGATCAATTTCTACCTCACACATCGCAAGCACATCAATTTGGCTATCGTCGGGCCATCGAAGGCGTTTTCATATCTCTATGCTAGCACCAGTAATTTGATGATCGATGCTACTATGGATTTTTAAATATTTTTTAGATGATTGATAGGGACACTAATTTGTATGTTTTGACTTGCAATCATTGGAAACAAGAATATGTAGAGTGAAGCTTTAGATAAAAAAGGTATGTTTTTTATTTTATTTTTATGCTCTATTTAATTTACGCTCGATCCTCGAACCATACCAGAGCTTGGATCACTGAAGATAACAAGTTTTGTCATCGTGATGAATAAAATTTTAAATCCCTATCCAACGAGCTTCCACTACATGCCCTGATATATTCACTTACCCTTTTTGATAAGGAAAAATGAAAACACCAAACATGTGTATGTGTGGTCTTCCATCTCCATAAATAAATGTGTTTCGTTTCCCTTCACCTCCTAACATGAAGGGTATAAAAGGGTAATTTAATAAATTTTAATCATATATATGACATGTTTATGAGTCATATATAAAGAACTATATTCATATTTTCACATGTTCTTCAAAAAATGAAATCATTATCCATGCATACGTGCA
Source organism: Viscum album (assembly GCA_963277665.1). Taxonomy (NCBI): domain Eukaryota; kingdom Viridiplantae; phylum Streptophyta; class Magnoliopsida; order Santalales; family Viscaceae; genus Viscum; species Viscum album. Next base: position 2,107,346,585 of record OY728119.1, on the reverse strand, counting down.
TACTATAGCCTCCATGGAATGGCGATTTCCATTTTTCTCAACCACAATCATGGATGGTTTTAGTTTATAATTTATAGATATATATATGATATATATGAGTATTATATATCGTTAATTTTACCCTTTATGGAAAAAATAATTAATTTTTTATCATTATAGTTTAATCCATCGACACATATAAATAACCTAAAACTAGTTTATCACTGATTCCATTTTCACATAACACAAAATAAACACTCATGTAAGGGAATTATGACAATATAAGAAATTGTAGAATATAAATTACAATGTTTTAATAGTTTTTAATGGTTAAATACAAGAAAAGCATAATATTTAACACCACTATTACAAAATTAGTATAAATGATCTACACTCATTTATAAAAAAAATACATGATGTAAACTATTACAAATTAAGGATATAAATGGAAATGTTTATGAATAAGGTTCAAAAATAGGTGATTAGGTATTTTTATTTATGTTACATGTGGTTACATCACTTCCTTGGGAATAAATATTAAATGTAAGGGACTTTGGTAACTCAAATATCTTTCTTTGAGTAATGTAGTTTCTTTTGAACCTTGACCTTCAATGTTACCAATATTCCATGATCTCCATTGACTTATGATTTTCAATTTTTTCTCTATTAGAAAAATGAGTTACTAATTTCAATCCCCTTATATGAATGATTTTATTTTCCATAAAATTAAAATATGTTTTGAATAATTCTCACCCTCTTATGTATTGATTTATCTTAAATGGATCATTCATTCTAGACTATGCCTTTACATACCATAAATGTTATACTTTATTATTTTTAAATACAAATATGTATTAATTAATGTGATCATCATTATTTCCTTTTAAATATATGATTTTTTACTCAATCTAATGATTTAGATTCTATTTTCTTCTTTATCTTAAAAGGTATCAATTTGTGAGGATGTTATGTTTTATAAATCACCCTCTAAATGATTTTATGAAGTTTCTCTTTTGTAGGATGGAATTTGGTATTAATAGATATTGTTAATGTGGATATATATTTGAAAAATATAAAAATTTAATTTAAAACCTATTATTATTACTTTTATTTATTGATTTGAGGCTTAGATATTTTCTTATGGAAAACATGTGTATGGTTAATCTTAGAATATGGGTGGGCCTTATTTATCCCTCCAATGCATTGGGTGAAGAATTATATCACATTAGATAATGATCAAATGAGAACCGATTTTTGATCTAAAAAATTAAATAAGATGTGATTCCTGATATAATATGAGAAATGGGTTATGATTACATATCCTATATAATAAATGAGTTGGGATTCCTGGTCTACTATAGGAAACAAGTGGTGATGTTTGGTCCATAATGTTTTGTTTTTATGATTTTGTTGGTGCTATACTCCTTTATATGAGATTATCCTATAATACTAAAAAATTATGTAATTTATGTGTCATGTTTACATATTATTTAATAATTATTATATATTTTATTATATGGAAGAAATTTTTCTCATATCATGCCATATGAAACATTTTTTTTGATTTTGTGTTATTTTAATCAAAGATTTCTCTCTTTTTTATATTTTCTCATATGCTTCCAATCTCACCCAAGGTAAAAATTTTATATTATTATTTTTTACCTTAATATGTGTTTTAGTTAACCTATTCATATGTTTTCAATTCCCATAGAACAAGGATGAGTTTAATTTTCAATATTTTTAGATTAATACATAATATGATAAAATTAGGGGGAAATATTCACAATCATTGTAAAATAAGTTTCTTATGTAGGTAGTCTATAATGACACTAAAACTATTAATTATTGGGATTTAATGTTTATTAAATAATTCAATGTTTTGATAATTGAAATTATGTACAATAAATTCATGTTTTTTTGGGGTCCCCTCGATTGGTATTAGAGTAAAGGTTTTGTTATTTTTTGAAATAAGTTTAGTTACATTTGGTGTTTGAGTTTGAGAACCCTAGTGAATCAATATAGATGATTACATGTATAGGTTGATATAATGAAATATTGTTAATTTATTGATTAAGTGGTTATCCTATCAATATATCCCATTCTAGATATAGGAAAGTGGATGTGGTTGTGGCACAGATACACCAAGGGGTAATCACCCCAAAAAGGGTCAGTTGATCATTGACTTGATTATCACTCTAATATACAATAAGTGGGACTTAGAATGAACCCATGGATAGACACTCCCATGGGATATTATTTGGTTGATCATATTCTCTTTAAAACCCAATATGAAGTATTTATTTCCTAGTTAATTGAGGGGTTATGTTGAAAAATATAAAATTACCCATGTTAATGTAAACAAGAATAAACTATGATTGATATAAGTTAAAATATAATAATTACAGGCTAATATAATGATGTAAAAAGGTAAATGTTTTTAAGGATGGATATTTTTTATGTTATTGATTATGATAATCTCTCTATGATGCTTAAATTTTGTTACTAATGTTTACACCATTTGGTTTTAGAGATGTTTTGAACCATAAGGAATTGAGTATACAATGGGAGTAAGGTACAATGTGATGAATTCCCCAGAGAAAAATCCCATGGAATGGGGAATTGAGAGAAAAAATATGTGGAATGGTTCACTCATCTCTTAAAATATTTTAATAATAATGACAATCACATTGAGCTCCAAAACACACTAATGAGGGATCATCATGATATTGAGGTTTTTAGGCGGCAACACCCACCCTCATTCAGTGTGTATTAAAATTATCTTATCATTATTAAATAGATGGATATGATGTAAAAAATATTTTCCATTCATTAGTGATTATAATATGAGAATTTTCTTCCTGATGTTTATCAATTATAAGGTGAGGCTAACAAATGGAGGCTCTGACTATAAATACATCCAAGTTAGAATAAGTAGACTCTATGGTATGGGAAGAGTCCAAGAAAGTGTTCTTCAATAAGTATTTTCCTAAAAATATTTAAATGAATATGGATAAGTAATTATTAGAGTTTAAACAAAATGATGATGAATAAATTGTAACTTATAAAGAAAAATTCACATGAATGGAGTGGTATACCTCCATAATTGTTATAAATCCGGAGAGTAAGATAGAACGATTCTATAGTGACCTTAAATGATTTATTTTAATGGAAGTAGATATATTAGGCTTTAGTTTCTATAAATAGATTACATGATTTAAAATTAAGGTGGAAGTAGAAGCTTGAGACTCTCATTACTCTAGAGACAGGAAATAAAAGATAGAGCTTTAGGGGAAATAAAAAAAAGTATCAGGAAGTAAGGAAAATTAAAATATGTTCATTCATGAATTGATGGAAGAAACACCTGGGAGGATCATGAAGATGTTTTAAATATGTTAGATCTAGCCACAAAGATTTTGAATTCTAAAATTATTCATAAAGGAAAACAAAATAGAAGAAGTACCCCAATACTGTTCTGCCCACTATTCAATGTTACAAATGAAAATAAATTTGGAATTATGTGAATTAATTCCCTAACCCTATATATAATAAAGATAATATTACTAAAAAACATCCCAATCCAATGGAATAACATATATCTAAAACAATCACTACTACTGAGGTGGATCATGATAATGAAGTGGAATGAGGTATACATATTCTCCATTCTATATAAGTGAATAAACTATTTAATTCTTGTTCTTAAAATAATTTTTGTATGAAACATGTTTTCTAAGAATATAGAATCATCACCTCATGATTTGGATATTGAAAAATCTATAAAAAGACTCAGTGTCATGATGATCACATATAAGATATATAATTACACTCCAATCAAAATTTCCAAGATGATATTTCTGGTAGATCTAATTCATAACACTTTGGTAGAATTTTACATAATATTTGGTATATATTGGTTATCCCAATATATTTACAATATAAATTTATAGGTGAAGGAGGGATCATTTAATAGCTCATATTATCTAATTCTCAAGTACCAATAAGTGGACGATCTTCCCTTGGAATAAAATTCTATAATGTGGGTTCTTATACCTAGTAATGAGGGATTTTTAGATCAAATGATTAAACTAAAAATTAAAATTGATAAAATGACCATTGAATGATAAAATAATAATAATACCTAAATGAACTAAATTTTCTTCCACTAGATCATGAGGTTGACTTCTCAATTGAACTTATAGATGGATCTATACCTATCTAAAATAGTGTATATATGATTAATTCTATTTATTTGGAGGAATTAAGGAAGAAGATATTGGATACTTTTGAAGATTTTTAAGTATTACATAGTGCTTAACTAAGGGGAGTAGTTGTCCTATTTATTGAAAAGAAATATGGATCAATAATCCTTTTCATTTTCTACCATGATCATAAAAATATCACAATTAAGAATAAATTTCATTTACCCCATATTGATGAATTTTTCAATCAACTAAAAGGAGATCATTACTTCTTGAATATTGACCATGGATCTAGATAACATTAGTTAAGGAATAAAATGGAGGATATTAAGAAAACAACATTTAAAAAGAGATATGGACACTATAAGTTTATTGTGATTCTTTTCGGAATTACTAATTCTCCTACCCTCTTCATGGATCTAATGAATATATTATTTAAGTACTACCTTGATCAAATTTTGTTGTCTTTATAGATGGTTTTATTATATACTAAAGGTGTAAGGAATATAATAAATATCATTAAAAATTGTGATATTGATCGTGGGAATGGAGAATGTTTTTTCCAAATTTATTAAGTGTGAATTATTTCTAAATAAAGTGTCATTCTGGGGTCATGTAATCATAATAGGGGGAATATAAGAAGATCCATAAAATATGGAAGTTATAGATTAATGGAACAGAAAAAACACTGTAACTGATACCCATAGTTTTCTTGGTTTATCCAGGCATTATCGATATGAGAAATTTCTCATGGTTATTCAATCAACAAAAAAGATAATGTGGAGAAGAGTAAAGTTACTTTAGTCGGAGGAATGTAAATAATGTTTCAAGGAACTTTGAAAGAGGTTATTCATTCCTCATATACATATAGTACCCTATAGTAGGGGAGGGTTTTTAATATATAATGTTTTTTCAAAGAAGGGTTTGGGTTTCAACCTCATGAAAAATGTTAAGGTAATTTCTTATGCCTCATGGAAAATAAAGACTCATGTGAAAATTAACCAACACATAATTTAGAGATGAATATAGTGATATTTTCAATAGAGATTCAGAAAAATTATATATAAAGTGAAATGTTTGATATATATAATTGTCATAAGATATTGAAATATATATTCACATATAAATTTAACGGAAAAAAATTCTAAAGTAAGAACATATTATTCAATAACGTGTATTATACACAACACCGAACGTAGAAAGGTATAAGCTTTTGATAATTTATGGTATATTTAATATTTTAAATAAATTTAATATATTCTATAGCATTCAATTCATGTGATACTTTGTTAAATTTCATTATATGCAACAAATATTTTCTTTGATAACCAGCGTTACAAGTAAGACCGAGTTTTACCAAAAAACAATATATTATTTAAATATTACTTTAATAAGATATAAAATAACCATTAAATTAGAATTTATGCGAAGTATTAAATAAAATATGAATATATATGATTTAATTCATTGATTACCAATTAATTATAAATGAATATAAGAACTAATTTAATATAAAGGGGATGTTTTTATAAAAACTATTATTATGGGCCAAAAGTGTTTTATAATATTAAAATTAAATTAATTAATATTAGAGAATTATATTAATGAAATATATATTATATTTTCAATAATATAATTTTTATATTCATCCAATAAATTTTATTGGCATAATATATTAATAAACCCAATTTTATGCATAAAAACCTATATTTTTCTGAAGGTAATTTTGCTGCCTTCTAATGGCGCACAAATTTTAAAACTAAATTATGAAAAGTTTATAATATTATATGAAAAAATTAAATTCATTTTTAAAATTTTAATTTCAAAGTTATCTTAAGGTGATTGTTTTGGTATTTTTCTGCGAAGATTCATTATTTAAGGAATAGTGAAAAAACTAATTTTTAATTGAAAACTACTTTTTTTTATAATTTATTTATATAGTAAAATTATATTTTAAATTTTTTTGAGAGTGAATTTAGATAAATAATATATAAATTATCCCAATTTAGGTTATTGGAATAAATTTCATGCTGAAATTAGATATAAAAACATTTCAATCTTTTGAACATTTTTACTTTAAAACCCCACTTTATCATCCCATTTGTGGGATTAATTTTAAATTAATTTATACCACTTATGTGATTGGAATTTAAAAAAATGGATTATATATTTATAATTATTATAATTTATAATTTATAATAAGTTCAATATTTTTTTACCAAAAATACTATTGATAGTAATTTAAATTAATTACAACGATTAATGTAAAATTAAGATTAACATGAGACTAAACCCTAAACTTTAGGGCCAAAATGACCTAGAAAATTCTCCAAAATAAATTTTATATAAATATTTAGAAAATAATCCATTTTTATGGAAATTGGTTCATTATTGGATGCACTTTACATGGAAAAAAGATGGGCAGAATTCCCTCTTTCAGAACGTTACAATAATACCACTCCTCCTCCACTATTAAAAGGCACTCCCCTATCCAACTTATTCAAACCTATAAAGCCCTTTGTATCATAAAAAACATGAAAAAATGAGCTTCCAAAAACCCTACCCTAATACTATAAGACTAATTTTGGTCACAAATAAAACCAAGAATGCCTTTTGGTATAAACCAAAAGGAGTTACCCAAATAAGAGATAATGTTCTTCAACGATCACATTTCTTTAATTTACTTCTCCACCCCTTAAATTATTTTTATATCATGATTATATAATAATATATTTATATTAAATATAATGAGAAGTTTTTATGGTAATATTTAGACCTACACATTCACACACATCCATCAAATGGGATACACAATCATCGTTTGTGTGTATGGTAGACTAATGCCTCATGAACTGATGTCAGTCGTTCTTCCATTACCACATTTAAAGGATGGAAATAATGATGGATTTATAGTTTATATATGATATATATGATATTTATAATTTATTTATTCTTATTTAATTCTAATATAACTCATACCTTCATGCTTTATATTTTTTAGGAATATGATAACATCGTTTGTGGACGTGTGGACTACAGCCTCCTCAAAGTGATGTGATTCATTCACACTATACATGGAATATATTAAGGATATTTTTAATAGAACTATGTGCACATATTACATAAATATGATACTGGAATTATAATATACACATATATCATATAATCTTCATTGTTTTAATATGGCAAGAAAATGAAATCGTTGTTCACGCATTCGTACGCCCAACCATCTAAATGAATGGTGCATTTCATTTGTATCTCCACATTTTATGGATTACTATAAATAAATATATAATAAGTATATATGATATTTAAATCGTGATTTAAATTCTATATATGATGAAATTATGATCTATGTAATTGGAATGAAAAATAACAAGTCAAAAGATACTCGGAAAACATGACAATTAATACCTGAAATGATTAAAATAATTAAATATTATTAACAAAAATAAAATAAAATATTATAATAATATAATAGATGATTTTATAAATATTATTATGGTCCTAGTATAAGTTAGTGACATACTTAAAACCATTTTACATAATGTTAAAGGATATTCACACAAAAGGAAACGCAAGGTAAGAGATTCTTGTATCACCTTTTCTTCCATGAGGCATACACCATTTTCACCACTTATTTATTTTTTGTGGTGTATATAATGACCCTATTTTATTTTATATCATGAATAAATTTATCTTCATGGTATTTAGAGTTTCATTTTAGGTTATTTATTTCATGGGGATTATAATTCAAAAGTTACCAAGTTGTAAGGTATTTCGTCTCAATTTCATTTAATTACGGTATATTGTAATGTTATGCGCCTAGTTATATGGTTTATATACTCACCCTTTGAAATTTAATATCATTAATAATTAAATTTTCATGGTATTTTTAGTTTCTATTTGAATTATTTCATTTAAGTGGATTCAAACTTAAAGTTACCAAGAGGTAAAGAAATTTCATAGCTCAATTCCTTTTCATTGGGTTATATTAATTTCTTGTCGTCATTAATAATATGTGATTATTTTCATAATGAAATTGAATATATATTTATTTATGTCTAATCCTTATATGTGTATTTACAGTTGATACACATAATCAATTCATTTATTAATTCTCACTTCAATGTTATGTTCAATTTAAGGGTTTATTTAACAATATTATTCTAATAGAGATTTCTTATTCTTGAAATTACATTAAAGTAATATATATAATAAGTTTTTGATAAAACCATTAACTTTATTCTCCTATAGTTATTCATTAATTTTTTCATGTAATATTAATATTTTTTCACTCTTTGAGACTTAAAATGTTTTAGAAAATGTTTTTAATAAATACCGACTCCATTTCCCTATTTAATTGGAGAACCTATTTTATTCTAAAAAACCTGACATATAAAAATATTTTAGAAAACTTTTTAACCTTTAAAAAATGATTTATTAAAGTAATTTTTATCCTTTTTTTTATTTTACATTTTTTTTCAAATTAATCTTCTTGTCTCTTTCCAAACAAGGCACTTTTCCAACCTTTTTACCTCGTAAAAGGAATTCTATTTCTATCTTGAACAACATCTACAAAATTACCCACCGTAATTTATTTGAAGATTCCATTGAAAGTATAAACATTTAATTTTTAAAGAAAATGTTTTTTCAGTGATTTTAAATGAAAATTATTTTTCATTTTATTTTTCAAAATGAAGAGGTTATTTTCATCAAGAAATTTTTTAAAAGATATTTTTATAACATTTCTATTCATAAAAAAACAATCCTTTATCCTTACCATAATTAGGATATTTTGTATTAATACTTTTTTTATTCTATCTCTAGATAGTTTATGATTGATTTGTCCATGGATAGTATTAACATTTACATAATTGATTCATTTTTGAAGTCTCCTTGAAAAATTATATTTCGAGTGATCATTGATCATTAAATTTCCATAAAATTTCCATATCATTTATCATAGATATGATTATTGCATAAACCATATTAAATTTTTATATACGGTTCTTATATTGAAATTTATTTAATATTTGGGGAAATATTGATAAATATACATGTTTTACTCAATATGGATATTTTATAAGGAACTTTTTTCATGAAATTATTAGATTATTCGATATATGAGAAATGATTTAAACATGTATGGCATGGATGGGGCTCGATTAAAGATAGCACCGTGATACATTGGTAGTCTCACGGGTTAAGTTAGTTGGCTAGAAATAGTAGGGTTTTCACCTAGTATGTTTTAAACTATCATGTGAAAGGTCTTGACGAAAAAAGTATCATGTACCTTGGAAACATGGTGTCCAATAATTTAGAATTGCCTTTATTTTAGTTAAGTTATTATTATCCATGAGATTATCACAATGAAAAAATTTATAGATTATTTCATTATTAGTTTATTAATTAAATGGTATAGTTTTTAGTTATTTACCTTTCAATATTGATTTTTTCAAATCCAATTATTTAAATAGCATGTTATTTTAGTTAATTACCATTCCATATTGTTTACACACAACCTCTTATTTATTACATGGAATGTGTGTTCATTTATTTACCTTTTTGTATTTATTATTCTCATTTATTCATTATTTTTTCCATTTTACTTAACCCTTAATGAGCATTTGAGACCACCCTTATTTTGTTTTTCCCTAGTAATCCAATAATTGTACTAAGAAATACAATGATATGATTAATGGAATAATGTTATTATCATTTATAGAAACATAATGTTGTACTTAGTGTATTCATTTGTAATACATGACTCATGTATGTATCTGGTTTACCAAGAATAATAAACTATTAAGTCCTTTGGGATTTAAATCCTTGTAATAATTCCAATTTAATAGTAATAGACACAGACTCCGGGCTTACATGGGTCAGGTCCCTATAGTGGGTATCATAAGAAGTTTAGTAGCAACATTAGAAACTAAATTCAGGAAAACATAGTTTATGGAAGGTAACTCTAATATAAAATTTGCTGATAAGTATAGATGAACATCCAATAATTTTTGTGATGTAGATATTTTGTGTGTATTCTGAGAAATACATTCCTGTCTGTATACAACAAGTGGATATGGTTCTTGCACAGATGTACCAAGAGGTAACAACTCTAAAAAGTTGTATTTGGCATGACTCGAGTGTAACCTGGTACATAACAACGGGCCTTACTGTGCACCTAGTTTGACACTCTTGGGGGATATTCTTAGGATAATACACATTTTAATTACAAACCATTATAAAGGAATTGAATATATGATGATAATGAATAACCAAGGTTAAACATAGGGTTATTTAGATTGAAAATAAAATCAATGACTGAAACAAATTTTTATGTTTTATGGGATGGTATTCTAATGAGATTAAAGAAATTTTGGAGATTTAAAGAATTTATATATTTTAATGGAAAATCTATTTGATAAATAATTACTTTAAATTGTAAAGAAATGAGTTTAAAGGTATTGATAACCTTTAGTGTTATTATTATGATCATTAATGATATTGTAATAATAGTCAAATTAGATTATTGGGATATGAAAAAAAAATTCATTTTAGGATATCCATTTCATAGAGTAAGGTATGAATTAGAATTTGATCAAAGAAAAAACAAATAATGATATTGTTCTTATAAATATGAAACATATTAATTAAGTATTTTTCCTTATATTCTTGATCAATAAAATAATTCCTCAACATTAGGAAAATGATCTTAAAGAATATTATCCAAAAACCTTTATTTCTGTTGAACTGATATTTTTTTAAATTGTTATAGATCTATGAATTTTAGATCCTCATAATTTAATTGATCATTAATTTTTTTTGATAAATTACCTCAATCACTACCTATAATTATTTATGCTTTTCCTTTAAGTCTATATTTTCACTTGTCACAAATGTTCTCCTATATAGAAACCTAGTTATATGTTATTCCATGTGACCTTTGTACTTATAATACTCACTTTTTAAGATGATATTTTATAAACTATTTTTCTATGTGGGTTTTTCATGAAATTAATTTTCAAAAATCAAACACTAGATTATCAAGATTGAGTTTATATTGTGAGGACATGATTTAATTAAGGGTGGGAGAATGTAACACCCAAAAAATCTAACGTAAGAACATTTTATTTGATAGCGTGTATGATATGAAACACCAAACATAGAAATAAATATAAAATATTTAGACTTTATAGTATATTTAATATTTTAAATAAATTTAATATATTATATATCTTTCCATGAACGTGATACTGAGTTAGCTTACATTACACACAACACCGAGTTTTTGCAGAAAATATATTATAAAAATATTATTATAATTTGATATAAACTAGTCATCAAATTAGAATTTATGAATATTATTAACTACCATATGAATATATATTATTTAATTCATTTATTTACAATTATTTATAAATGAATATAATAACCAATTGAATATAAAAGAGATGTTTTTATAAAAAATATTATTATGAACCAATGGTGTTTTATAATAAAAAAATAAATAAATTAATATTAATGATTGAAATTAATGAAATAGTAATATTATATATTCAAGAAAATATTAATAATATTCATCCAATATATTTTATAGGCATAATATAAGAACAAACACAATTTTATTCATAAAAACCTGTATTCTTCTATAGAAAATTTTGTCGTCTTTTAATGGAATGCCTATTTTAATACTAAATCTTGACAAGTTTATAAATTTTATATGAAAAAATTAAATTAAATTTTTAAAGTGGAATTTAAAAATTATTTTAGGGTGAATTTTTGGTATTTTTCTTTGATGTTTCATTTTTGGATGAATAGTGAAAACATTGAATTATAATTGAAAACTGCTTTTTTGTCTAATTTATTTATATTGTTAAATTATATTTTAAATTGGGTTTAAAGTAATATTATATAAATTATACATAAATTAATCTAATTTATTTCATTAGAATAAATTTGACAATGAAATTATAAATAAAAACATTTAAAACTTTTGAACAATTTTACTTTAAAAACCATCTCTGTCGCCCTGTTTGCGGGATTCATTTTATATTAATTTCTACCACTTCTATCATTGGAATTTAAAAAATTTGATTCCATATTATTAATAAGAATAATTTATAATTTCTACTATGTTCAAATTATTTTTTGATCACAAATATTAGTGAATGCAATTAAAGTTAATTACTGTGATTATGGTAAAATTAAGCTTAACAAGGGGATAAACCTTGAACTTAAGGGCCAAAATGACCTATAAAATTTAAAAAAAACAATTATATTCTCATATTTAGAACATATAATATCTTTTATAGAATTTGGATAATTATTTTATCCAATTTACATGGAACAAAAATGGGTGGAATTCCCTCTTTCAAAAATTTACAAGAATGCCACTCCACCTCCACTATAAAAATACACTCAACTCTCCCACTGATTCACACCTCTCAAGATATTTGGATCATAAAAAAACTGAAAAAATAATCTCAAAATTTCAATAATATAATAATTTAAACCTCATTTTTCTTATAAATAAATCCAAGGATATATTTTGGTACACACCAAAAGGAGTTACCTGAATAAGAGGTAACATTTTTCAACAATCACTTATGTTTAATTTAATTCTCTACCCCTTCAATTATTTTTATATAATTATTATATAAAAACCTCATTATATTAAATATGATTAGATATTTCTATTCTAATATTTATACCTACACATTCAAACACATCCAACAAATGGGATACATAATCATCATTCGTGTGTTTGGTGGACTACCGCCTCACAAACTAATGTCATTCTTTCTTCCCTTACCACATTTAAAGGTTTAAAATAATGATTTATTTGTTTATTATATATTATTTATATGATATTTATAATATTTATAATTATTTAGTTCTTATATAACTCATACCATCATGCTTTCCATTTTTGGGAATATGATAACATCGTTTGTGGATATGTGGACTACTGCATCTTCATAGCGATGTAATTCATTCACACTATACATAGAATGTATTAATGATGGTTTTAATAAAAATATATGAAATATATTTCATAAATATGATAATTTAATTATAATATAAATGTATATCATATAATTTTCATTATTTTAATATGATAAGAAAATGAAAATAACATTCATGCATACGTACTGCCAACCGTCCCCCTGAATGGTGCAATTCATTTATATATCCAAATTTTATGGATTAATAAAAATAAATATATAATAAATATATATGATATTTAAATCATCATTTAAATTATTTTTATGATTAAATCACTATCTAATTAATATGAAAAAATAATAACAAGTCAAAACAAACTCAAAAAACATGACGATTAACACCCAAAATGATGAAAAAAATGAAATATTATTAACAAAATCATAATAAAATATTATAATAAGATAATATATGATATTATAAATATGATTATGGTTATGGTATAAGTTATTTCCATGCTTAAAACCATTATCCATGAGGTTAATGGATGTTTATATAAAAGGAAATACAAGGTAAAGATTCTCATCTCACCTTTTCTTCCATGAGCCATGGACCATTTTCACCACTTATATCTTTTTTTAGTGTATATGATGCACATATTTTATTTTATATCATGAATATATTTATTTTAATGGTATATATATTTTCATTTGAAGTTAATTATTTCATGTGTATTATATTTCAAAACATACCAAGTAGTAAGGGATTTCATCTCAATTTCATTTCATTGGGGAATATTATAATGTTATACACATAGTTTATGTTATATGGTGTATATACTTTCAATTTGACATTTAATATCCTGAATACTAAATTATTAATTGTATTGTGATTTTCAATTTTAATTATTTTACCTAAGGGTGTTTCAACATGAAGTTACCAAGGGGTAAAGAAATTTCATAACTCAATTAATTCCCATTGGGTTATATTAATTCCTCATTGTTGTTAATATTATATGATTTTGTGTATAGTGATTTTGAATATATATTGATTTATTTTCAATTCTTATATTTGTATTTATATTTTATAGACATAATCAATTCATTTATTAATTATCACTTCAACGTTATTTCATTTTAAGGGTTTATTTCAAAATCTCATTCTAATTGAGATTGCTTATTCTTGAAATTCCATTAAAGGAATATATATGATCCTTTTTCAGTAAATTATTTCACTTTATTCTACTCTAGTTATTTATAAACCTTTTCATGTAATATTACAATTTTTTCAACTCTTTTATACTTAATTTTTTTTAGAAAATGTTTTTAAGAAAACCCGACATTATTTCCCTATTTAATCAAAGAACCTATTTTCTTATAAAAACCCTATCTTCTAAAAATCTTTTCAAAAATGTTTTTAAACATTACAAAATTATTTATTAAATTAATTTTTACATTTTTTTCTTTTAAAAATATTTTCAAATTAATCTTCATGTCTCTTTCATAGAAAGGCACGTTTATAACCTTTTTACCTTGTTAAAGTAATGTTCTTTTTACCTTGTACAACGTGTAAAAAATTTACCGTTGTCATTTATTTGAGGATTCATTTGAAATTATAAAAGGTTAATTTTGGAAGATTTTTTAATGTGATTTTCAAATAAAATTATTTTTATTTTTTTTAAATGGAAAGGATATTTTCCTCAATAAATTTTTCAAAAGATCTTTTATAGCATTTTTATTCATCATTTAAAACAACCCTTTACCCTTACTCTTATTGGGATATTTTATATTAATACTGTACTTATTATCTATCTTCATGGTTTATGATTGATTTTTCCAAGGATAATATTGACATTAACATCCTTGATTTATTTTTTATATCTCTTCAAATATTCAATTTCCAGTGATCAATAAACATTAAATTTACCCCAAATGTACGTATCATTTATAATGGATATGATTATTTCCTAAACCGTATAAAATTTTTACATACGGTTTTTAATTATAAATTTATTTTATATCTAGGGAAATATTGATAGATCTACATCTTTTATTCAATTCAGATACTTGATATGGCACATTTTTATGAATTAAATCAATTATTTATTATATGATGAATGCTTTGGACAAGTATGACATGGGTGGGTACCAATTATAAATAGCCCCCTGATGCATTAGTAGTCTCATGGGATGAGTCAGTTGGCTTGCCATAGATGGTCTTTCACCTAGTATGTTTTAAACTGTCTAGTGAAAGGTCTTAGAAGTAAAGGTACCATTTACCTAGGAAACATGTCATCCAATAATTAAGTATTTCCTTCATTTTGATTCAGTTATTATTATCCATGAGATTATCACTATGAAAAAAAATCTATGGATTCATTTCATTATCATTTTATTTATTAAATGTAATGGTTTTCAGTTATTTACCTTTCAATATCAATTATTACTTATCTAGTTTTTAAAATGGAATGTATGTTTATTTATTTACCTTTCTATATTGTTTATTATCATTGATAAGTTGTTTTTTACATTGTACTTAACCCTTATAGAGCATTTGAGATCACCCTTTCCTTGTTTCCTTTACTTCGGAATCCAAGAAGTGTATTAAAAAAGATAATGATATGCTAGATGGAATAAATTTATTATCTGCGAAAGAAAAAATTATATTGTAACTAGTGTATTCATTTGTAATACTAGACTCATGTATGTATTTGGTTTACAAATAATACTAAAATATTCAGTCCTTCTGGATTTGAATCCTTGTAATCATGCCAATGTAATGATAGTAAACACTGTATTTGGGCTTATTGTGTTCGATTCTCTATATAAAAAGAGTTTAATATGATCCCAAATATATGGTTGAAATTGATAAAATATTTTTACTACTAAATTAATTACCATTCTAAGAGAAAAAATAAGGTTGTTAATGCTATGAGTAGATAAGATAACATAATAATATCTATGATGAGGATTGAAAAAGACCCAGTACTCATGTATTTGAAAAGGATAAATCCTTAAATCATAATGGAAGGTGATAAATCCAATCTTACCCAAATTAATACTCAATATTACATTCATGTAAAAATTAAAGAAGCACAAAAATATGATGTACATCTATAAAAATATATACAGAATATTCTAGAGTTTATCTTTGATAATGATGGATTTATATGGTTTGGAATCTGGATATTTATCCCTTCAAAACTAGAATTGAAGAATGAACTTTTGGATGATATACATAGCTCATTCTTCTATATTAATCAGGGAAGTAAAAAAGATTTATATAGACCTAAATGAAAACATCTAGAGGGATATCAACAAGTGAAATATTGTGTAATACTTATCTCGATACATTGTATTCTATATCATTAATGTTTAATAACAAAAATCTAAGGATGTGTTGTAAAAATTACCCTTACAAGTATAGAAATAATAAAAAAACACCATAAATTTATTCATAGTACTCCCCAAAATGCCTAAAGTTCATAATTTTATTTAGACTATAGTTAATCAACTTAGGAAGTCAGTGCATCTTATTTACATACAATAGTATTTTTCCCTTGACCAACTCACAAAGATATATATATATATAAGGTAGTCGGTAAGTCTTCTAGGAGTATCATTGTCAATTGTATCTAATATATATCTTAGGATTATCTGTAGATTCTAGAGAATTAATTAGAAAGAATTGGAAAAATTGCTGAATTTTTGTACTATTCATCATCCACATAAGGATGGTTAATATGAATGGACCATTCAAACTCAAAATGACATTCAATTATTTTTTATGGGTTTCTAAGGATGTTCGTGTCAACACCTCCATCATGTAGAGTTCCCATATAACAAAAAAATTCTAATCTAGAATTAAGATGGCACTATATATGGTTCATTATGTAAAGAGATATATGAATCCAATATACTGATAAGAATTTGGAGAGAGTAAAATGATAGGTCCCAAACATGTCTAAGAAAAGTCAAAGAAGGTTCAAACCATTTAGTGGTATTTTAAAGGGGCATAAATTCGATAAAAGTGTGACATCCAGAGAAAATTTAAATAGTAATTAATTATTTAATAATTTTCTTATAAATTAAAATTAACTTAGAAATGATCTAATAAAAAAAAGTATTATAAATATTTTAAAATAATCAAATATGTTTTGAATCAAAATATAACATATTTCCTTATATTTCAAGAAATAGTATATTTATATCTTAATAAATATATATACCTTAATATATGTATATGAGTGTTATTTTTAATAATAAATACATTTAATTTATTATTATTTAATAAAATATATCTTATAATTATAAATTATGAAATAAATAGTATTGAATTATTTTTATAAGGTTATTACCAAAAACAAGTGTTTTTTTTAAAATTTATTTCATATTATAATTTTAAATATGAAATTATGAATTAAAAAAATTATAATAATGAAAATATAATTAAGTTATTAAGAAAATTTATTACTATTATTATTTTAGGATATGAAAATTATTTTGAATATATAAATTTTAAATATAATATTTTCTGTTTTATGAGACTATTTATAATAAGTAATAATAATAATAATAAAAGAAATCATAATAATATATATATAAATTGATTATTATTAAATCATATTACATGTTTTAAATTATATATTAATTGAATAAAAAACAAAAAGATGAAATCGTAAAAAGGAAAATGAGGGGTAAAGATCGAGAATGGGAAATCAAAACCCATTTTTAAGGGTTTCATTTAAGGGAGAAAACAAGATAGAGTTCATTTCAGTCAAAGCCGAAGCATGGTTGCAAGGGGATCAATGTTGTGGCTGGTTCATCTTCAGATGAGATGTCAGATGCGATGTTGAGACCGAGCGCGAAAGTAAGTGGTTTTGACCGTCGATCGAAGTTCGAGCATAGATTTAGGTTAAAAGAACACTTGAAGAAATTTAGTTTGAATCTGAAATGTTGTCTGAAAGCCAGATCCGAACAAAAAAGGGGATGATGAGTTATTCTTCTCCATTATCATCATCCTCCTAGTGTAGGTGTGTTTAATTTTGTTTTTGTATCCAATTCATCAAAAATCTTTTATCAGATCTAATGTAATAAATAACTTGTTGTCCCTGCTTTAGATATCCTTCATCATCTCAAATATACTAAGAATTTTTTTAAATGCATTCCACCATTTTCGATTAGATATGTATTTTTGATGATTTAGGGTGTCTCTAATAGGACAAACTTTCTCTATTTGATATAGTTTCCTTGTCCTTATAATCATCTAATAGTGTCGATTTTAGATTCACATCATTTTCTCAAAGATGTTCCCAATATTTTTGTGTGGTTGTGTATTGAAGCTTCACAATGAAGTTGCTAATCCAAACAAATTATACAATATAAAATGTACCAATAATTTTTCAACAGTTAATACATTATCTTTTTTCTATCCAGTTGTTGTGATATATGAATATTATATATTATGATTTCACAATAAGAATTTTATCAGAACCAGTAATTTTTGATTTAGACAATGAACCTACTATTCCTGTGACCACTTCATTTATTTCATTTGAGAGTGTATTTGTCTATACTATTCATTTGAGGTTATAAATAGATAGAATAGTGCATGCCACTTTTAAGGCACTGCATGTTTGCGGCATAGAGAGTGAATGGTTCATAAATCAATAATTGGTAAGGGATAGTTCAATTTGTTTTCTAATATATTTTCCTTATTTAGGATTTTACTTATATGGGAATTTATCAATTCTCTATCATGTTTTCAAATTATTAGTAATAGATAGGTTGTTCTTTTATTTCAAAATTGTCTCTTTAATTTTAGGTATTTGTCTAAGGGATGTTTTTTATTTATTTCAAATTTCTATTTTTTGGTTTTGTATAAGGGATCATGTTATTTAAATAATTTATGTTTTATGTTTATGAAATATGATGTGAGGAATTATTAATATTAAAATTTATTTTCGTTTATTCCTATCAAAATTATGATTTTAGTTTTCTGGTTTAGTGTAATGAAAATTATTTATGCAAAAATTGTTTGTTAGTTTCTTTGAATCAAATCAAATATGATTAGTAGTTTTGAAAATTTTGATAAATTTTTAGTAAGCTGCTGTTCTGAATTTTTTAGACAGTCTATTTAATTATGTTAAAATTTTTATTTTGATTTTTCTCATTCAACTTATTTCGAAATAATCATCTTATATAACTACATGTTGTTTTAATTTGATTTCAATTATCATTTTTTTTAAAACATGAATATATTTTGGTTATTATGTGATATATATATACTTATATAATTTTCAAGTATATAACCATTTTAAATAAATTACGATCAATCAAAAATAAAGTATGAAATTATAAATTAATAATATCATAAGTTCATCATGTATTATACATGTCATGCACAAATCATTATTATGGCCATATATCGATGATTATTTTATCATGGCACTTCTTACATGCATTTGAATATATAGGTATATATGTATACTAATGAGCATTGAATAATATTTATAAAAATCAATTTTTATGGGATTAAGAATGAAATTTTATGTATGTGAATAATAATTAATCATCTATGTGGTTATGAAAAGTTTATGTAGCCTGAGATTTGGTTGTACCAAGTTGAACATGTAATTTCTAATGAAGATTAGTATTTATATAATTATATATAAAGAAAAGTTAACATGTCTATTTCATGTATGATTGTATATACATATATATATATATATGTGTGTGTGTGTGTGTATGCAATATATCAAAAAAATGGTTTCATGAGTTTAAGAAATGAATTAATATTTCATGAATATAAAATGTTGTTTTATTAGAATTCGTTGTATTAATCTATGATTATATATAATTCCATGAGCTTCAAATCAAAAAAACCAGTGAGAAGTGTATATAAAAGTAAAGAAAGCTTAAAAGGTTTTTAGAATATCCGGAACTTCGATATTATAAATATGGCAGGGAATTGGGGAGTTAATCTAATCTCAAAAACAAGTGGGTAGGCCTAAGATAGTCTTCAATGTTTCAAGTTTCCACAAGACATAATGTTTTGTTTTCAAAAGATTGCATAGTGTATTCTAAAAATCAATGGATTATATTTAATTCACTTTTTGTATGTAATTAATTTCATGTAAAGAACCGGAAATTTCAAGGATTTTTTTTCTTAAATTATTTGGAATTTTACGAGTCCGCAGTTTCTGACGGCGGGGTGTGCCTGGAATTAATTTCTGAAGTTTTGTTTGGGTACGTTCAGTAAACCTATATGCAAGTCTTTCTATCTTTTAAACCGGTGCTCAAAATTGAAATCTGAGGGCACTGATGAACTCATAGTGCCGATATTCGCTTAAGGAGACCTTTACTGCAGTTGCGTTTGGTTGGGAGTGGAAGTTTTATTTTGGGGATTCGTAGCAAATTAAATAAAATTGTTGAGTTGTACAATTTTATTTAAGAGGTGGTTATTTCCACCAAAGGGAAGTTGGGGTGGGGCCCACACCCCACATAATCTCCCATGAGAGGATAATGTGTGGTGGGGCCCACACGAGCACCTAACTCTTCATCTCCCATTAACTCCTCTTTAATTAATTTGACAACTCCCCTCTTTATGTTGAACTCTCCACCTCCCACTTATTGTCATTAACATGACAACACCATTAATTAATAAATTGAACTCCCCGATTAATTAATTAATTTAAGTGTTTGAATTTTGAAAATCATTTGAGAATAAAATAATAGCCTAATCTATTATTTTGGCTTCGCACTTGTTGTGTTGGGAGAGCTTTGGGAGAATCAGAAAGGGAGAGTCCTTCCACGAAGAACGACATACTCTCTCGATGAAGAACGTGAAGAACGCACCATGACTCGAAGGACGTGAAGTAACTTCTCCAACATTCTTCTTCCACCGTGTCAAGGGAGATGACACCACCTGCGAGGAACGTCGCCAATGACAATGACTCTTCCTCCGATGTTGACAAAGTGAAACTGTTTTCCACGGCTTCGACGAACGAACCTTAATTCGAGGTAGGGGTTTTTGATTAATTTTAATGGAATAAAATTAAACTCTTGTTCTTAGATGTGTGACTTGGATTGACTTAGGCCAATTGATACCAACTAATAAGAAGGGTGCGGGTCGAACCAACACGGCCCGAAGACCCTCTATTGGTTATTGTTGTTTTGGTGACAAGGGCTAATTCAAGAAGGCGCGGTGCCATCACACCACACGAGAGGAGAACCGCGAGATAAGGAAGGTGGCGGCGTCGACGACCAGAGGAAGCGGAGGCTGTGTGCCGGATGCATAGAGAAGAACCGCGGCCCACAACCATGGAATGCTTGGCCGAAGAAGAAATGGCCGGTCTCAGGACCGGCCGGGAAGGAAGAACCGGCCGGCATATAGCCAGACGGGCTAGAGAACCGGGGCTCCTCTTGGCGCCACGCTGCGAACAACAGCAGACCGCTTCCGCGGGCCTCTTCGGCGGGTGAACCGGCCGGCCGGGTTTAATAAGGTCGTGGCACCCGAAGGTGCCGCGTGGGGGAACATCGGCCCGCCCGTGTGGGCCGATTGTGCCGGAGGAGACCAACTGGCTTCGGCCGTCTGGGCATGTAAGAACCTTTTTTTTGTTTACAAAGGACTTTGGAATATTCTTGATGTTATTCCAGAGCAGCGCCCTCAGACGGCGTGCGATTCCGAGCCCCGGTGTGGCTGGAATTAAATTTTCAGTGCGTTCACATTGGAAACGCCAAATAAATGGGACAACTCCTAAATGGTGACCCAGATCAGAGATCCGAGTGTACGGATGGGTCTAGAATGAGGTGTTTACCCTAGAAAAGACATAAAACATGTCATCGCGGGATGTTTGGACCCCTCGCTGGCTTTCGGAACATTAAACGGATAATTAAATTAATTAATTTATTCGTTTAATGGTTAAACTCAAGTATCTCTTAATCGGTGGCTCAGATTGGAAAAATGAGGGCACTGTTGAGTTCGGAACATGCTGTTTACCCTAGAAGGGGTGTAAGTTTTGCGGGCGCGGCCCGTCTGTGAAAAATGGCCCCAGGGGCGTTTTCGTAATTTGGCAGCCTTGAGCGTTATGTTTAATAAATTTTTAACGGGGCCTCGGATTAAAATTCCAAGACCTCCATTGTGCTCGGGAGGTGATGTTTGGCCTAGGGGATGCTTAACCTCGACCCCGCCGGAGGTTCGGGTTCGTGCCGGCGGGCGAGTGGTTAAGTGTGATTCTATTTAAACACTTAACCCCCCCTCTCTTCCCCCTTTCTCCATCTCCTGCCAAGAGATCCTCCTCCATCCTCTCCTCCTCCACTCTGGCGAGGTGGCTCTGGCGAGGCAGCTCTGGCAAGGCGGCGGTTCGACGATGAAGCTCCGGGCAACGCCCACGAGGTAGGATCGTGCGTTTCATTTTTAATTTCCCACACCTACTTTGAGCTCAATTTTCATTATCTATTCCCATTAAAAACTTCAATAAAAGTACTTATTTGCGTAGTACTCATCCTGTTCTCCTCAAAGAAATTTTCGGATTTAAAATCTAAGTCCCGACGTGTTCGCAAACTTCCGGCGAAGTTCGCGGGTTTTTGGTTTTTCCGGGGGTCTGAGGCGCGGCGGCGCAGGGCCGTGGCGGCGGCGGCGGTGACTTCTTTTCCAGGCGACGGTGGCGAGGCTGGCTTCATCAGAGTGGCCGGGGGAGTGTGGGCGTGCAGCGGTCGTCGGCTGTAGGCGCCGCGGGGCGCGGAGCGCGGAGGAGGACCGACTTTGGCCAGTCGTCGCGGCCCGCAGACCCGAGGTTTTCGTGACCCCGACCAGCAGACAAGGGACCCGTGCCTCGCGGGTCCCGTGGGGAGACAGCCGGACCGGCTCAGCCGGTCCGGCCGATGCGGGCCGGCCCGTGCGTTGAACCGCGGGCCGGCTTATGCAGTGAGTGGGCCGGCCGAACCGGCCCGACGCACCCTTCGGTCCGAAAAAAAAAATTAAAACACCTCTAAAAGGCTTCTCGGGTGTCAGATTCGTGTGTTGTCAGCGGAAACACGTTCCTTGAGTTAAGATGAGTATTTTGAGATGGTCCCTGGCAATTATAATTCCCAAGACGGGGGCCTCAGTGGCGCGACACATACGTCGAGGGGATTGACATCATCCCATGGGTTTTTGTTTTGGACAGCGCGGACGCGTCCGACGTCTGCTTTGAGTGTCGTCAGTGGCATTGAGACCCTAGCGCTGGGGCGAAGTTTTACAGGGTGGTTTCAGGCGTTGAGGTTGAAGTTGAGGCGTGGCCCCCACGACCCATCTTTTGAGCTGCGTGCAGCGTTTAGCGACTTTCTCACCGGGCGTCCGTTCGGGGCGTGCGAGCAGTCGATTCTGGATTTTTTTCTGAGGGGATTGCAATGGTGCAATCCGCCCGCTCTAATTCCGCATGCTGGTGTGGGCCCCATGGGGGACGTTTGGGCGTTGACGGTGATTTTCCATCTCTATCACCGGGGGACTGTTTTGGACAAGTGAATAGTCCACCTTGTGTGCTTTTTCGAGAGGATCGCAACGATACGATCCGTTCGTTGTGTTTCGGGACCAAGATGCGGGTCCCATGAAGCACCGCTCGTGCGCTGTGCGCCGGAATGAACCTTTTTCTCCGGATATCAGTTGCACTCAAGTGAGTAGTGCTTTTGACGTGTTTTCCAGAGGGGATTGCAACGATGCGATGCGCCCGACTGTTTTCGGGGCCGAGGATCGGGATCTCGGAACGCCATTCGAGTGTGTGGTGGTATTTGTGACTTTTCTATCGGATATCCGTTTGAGGTGAGTAAGTAGTCTGTCTCGTGTGTTTTTTCATGAGGACTACAATGGTGCAATCCGTTTGGTTGTGCGGATCTTCTTGCACGATCTTATTAAACGTGGGAATATGAAGGTGCCCCGGTGGCGGTTCTTCTACCGTGTTTGTAGCGGACCCTTGGTGTGTGATCGCGCACTCTTAGGAGAGTGATGTGGATGGCTGTGCCTTAGCCGATGAGGTGGAAAGTTGGAAAAGTTACGTTTACACCATTCGTGTCGACGTTGGGGTGCCGTGTGCATGATAGCCTTAGGACTGGAGACGTGGTATACTCTTGGAGTATACGAGAGCGCTTGGAGGTATGTGTGGATGTTGGTACCTGAGAATGTTTGTGCGCTTGGTTGGAGATTGACTTGGGGCCACACGTTGTGTTGGCCCCATGTGCGTGCCGTGCTCTGCTTTGCGTACTTTGACCTCTCTCAACATAGAGGGTCCCTCTGTTCTCATTTGTTTGACCAACAGGGTGGAGTTTTTCCCCTGGCTATGTGCTTGTTTGTTCGACCAGCAGGGTTGAGTGGTCTCCCCCTGGTTTCGTTCTCGATGGATCGGCCGGTAGCGGTGCTAGTGACACCTAGTGATGGAACAGGCGCTGATCCTCTTTTGGGTGAGTTGTTCTGGAGTTGAGTGGTTGAAAGATACCCACTCCGTGTTTGGTTGGCTAGTGTTGTACCCTTTAGTAGAGATGTCCAGAGCAGTTCTGAGTTTTACCCTCCAGCGGGGCTGGGTAGTGGGTTACTCATCGACTTCTTTGGGTTTTACCCTCCAGCGGGGCTGGGTAGTGGGTCGCCCAATGCTCTTAGGGTCTACCCTCCAGTAGCGACTGGGCAGTGGGTCACCTGATTCTCTTAGGGTATACCCTCCAGCAGAGACTGAGCAGTAGGTCACCCGACGCACTTAGGGTCTACCCTCCAGCAGAGACTGGGCAGTGGGTCACCCGACGACCTCTTAGGGTCTACCCTCCAGCAGGGATGGGCAGTGGGTCGCCCGTCGTCTAGTTCCAGGTCTACCCTCTAGCAAGACTGGGCAGTGGGTCTCTTGTTGACTTATCCCAAGTCTACCCTCCAGCGGGGCTGGGCAGTGGGTCTCTTGATGATGTATTAAGGTCTACCCTCCATGGGGGCTGGGCAGTGGGTCGCCTGATGATGTATTAAGGTCTACCCTCCAGCGGGGATGGGCAGTGGGTCGCCTGATGATGTATTAAGGTCTACCCTCCAGTGGGGCTGGGTAGTCCTTTCTACTAGGCTAGTTTGTGGATTTCCTCCGTGATTACCGGAGCGGGACCCCTGGTTATACGGGTCAGTGTTGTGATGGATTTGACTTTGAGAATACCTCTCAACTATAGGGTAGTGACGAGGTGTGGTTTGACTTTCCCTAGAACTCTCAAGTACGAGGGGCACTTTCCCCACTGAGACGCGTTCTTGTCACGCGATCTAAAACCGTGCGGGCGAGTCAGTGCCGCCCAAAGTGGATAGTGTCAAGGTGCGGTGATTGAACCCCTTGGCTTGCTGATCGGGGAAGACGTGCGGGATGCTGGGCATTGATGGTGTTTACCTCTGGGACTTTTGGAGACTCACTATTCTTGGGATAAGCTACGGGATGGAGATCCCCTTACGGTCTTGTTCGGGCTTCTTGACAGAGCATATGAATATGTATATACCTTGTTTCAGTACCCACTTCTTGGGCTTGGTTACTCTCCCTCTAGGAGAGGCGAAGATGCGCGGGGTATGCCACGTGCTTTCCGTGTCTAGCTTCTCGTGGTGGGACGAGTCTAATCTCCTGCTATAGGTAGCGAATACTCGACGAGAAGTTCATCTTCTCACCATTTACAGCTTCTTGTGTCTAGACGAGTCTACCTCCTTTCTTTTGTTGGGTTGATCTGGACTCTCTACTAGTATTCTACTGCACTTTTGGTTATACTCCTTTACTTTTCCTTGTTCGCTCTACTTCTCACCCTTCGGTACCTTCTTTTTTGCTCCCTCGAGCCTTCGGGGTATCCTACTAAGTATTTTTATACTCACCCCTGCTTGGGTTTTGCCCGCACTTGGTGTGCCCTTGTAGACGATGGACAGGTTGGTTGCGACGTCAGAGGATCTTAGGAGCTTGGGAGATTGGACCGCGTGCGGTGGCCAGAGTCGGGTTCTAGGTGGGGGACACTACCAACTGTTTTCTTTTGTTTACCTGTTTCCGGGTTGTGGCACTTTTCTGATTGGGTGTGTGTTTTTCCCCTTTTCTTTTCAGATTTCACTTCGTACTGTTTAGAGTTCGATGCACTCTTGTGGTTATTTATAGCAGTTGCCTCTTTGCTTTTGTTTTTACTCTGCGATTTTGCATTGAGTGTGTTGCGTGTGTGTGTACAGGTACATGGGAAAAGGCCTCCCCGAGTTATTGTGCCTTCGGCACTGGTCGCTAGCCCCTGGCCTATGGAGGCAGGCTTGGGGTAGTTGTGGCTCGAGCCTGGGTAGGGTCAGGTCGTGACAAAGTGGTATCAGAGGTGGTTCGTTCCTTGGGACATTGTGCAGATGTCCCTAAAAGAGGAATTGGTTGGGATCTAGGGAAACAATGTTAACGTGTCTCGAGAGAGGCTCTCAGGCCAGGGAGTCCAGTGTTGTTGTTATTGGTATATACATATATGATCATCTGACCGCGACACTCCTTGATAATATTCAGGATGTCTCCGTGAAGAAAGCCAGCTATGATACCATCTTGGGTTCGTGAAGAAGACCCTGTGAGCTACGAGGCCTCAGTCCAGGACCCATCATGCGAGCCCCTTTCTCCGAGTGGGCCGGTAGAAGCACCCCCACCTGTTGAGCAGCAGACAGCTTCAGTAGAGCAGGTGGGGCTTTAGCGTAGGTTGAGCGCACTCCGTGAGTTCCAGCGGTAGAGACCGCTGAGTTTCAGTGGTGAGCTAGACCCTCAGGCAGCAGTGGTTTGGCATGAGACAGTGGTTCGCCTTTTTACGCTTGTGCAGACGCCGACAGATCAGAGAGTGGCTTTGGCAGCCAACATTTTTCATGGAGCAGCTCTGCATTTGTGGAGTCTAGTGACTCAGTTTCTTGATGATTCGTCACTTTCGTGGGGCAACTTTCAGTTGTTGTTCCGTGAGGAGTTTTTCCGCTTCTTCTTGCGCTCCTTTTGGATTCAGGAGCTCCTACAGTTTCAGTAGGGAGGGATGACGGTGGTCGAGTACGCGTCTAGTTTCGCAGACCGTGCATGATTTTACTTGGACCTGGCCCATGACGATGACATCTGAGCGCAGAAGTTTGAGCAGGGTCTCCGCCGAGAGATTTGTGCTGTCATAGTACCCTTGGGCATTTCCACCTATGCTGGGGTGCTGGAGCAGGTGCTGGTGACTGAGAGCTTCCTGTCACATTCTAGAGTTGGTGGAGGCAACAAGCACATTGGAGCAGAGACATCTTCCGTAGCTAGCGAGCGTCGGCAAGCAGAACCTCGATGCAGGTGGCCTTCCCACTGCCAGTTTCGGATATGTGGTCGTATACCACTATGGCGAAAAGGCGCAGGGCCTCAGCCGAGGATTCCCTTCCGTGAGTGGATCCCGGGCCGTGGTCGTACAACGCAGTGGCGCTGGAGAGCACCAGGGCAGCCCGGAGAGCGCCGATGTTATGCTTGTGATGGGTGAGATCACTTGGAACGAGACTGCCCAACCCGAGTTGCTGAGAGCTTCGGGCAGGCAGCAGGCATACCACCACGACAGAGGTAGCGCTGTGATCAGAGTAGTGCCCAGAGAGGTGGTGCTAGCAGAGGAGCAGGAGGAGCTGGTGGTAGGGGACGACTTTACGAGGTCTTCTCATCGCCATCAGGAGGTCCACGTCTGGCTCTGGGAGCTGACAGTTGGGACCGCAGACAACCGTCACCTTGGATGTCTATGATCCTGCAGAGCATGGTATGATGAGAGGAACCCCTTGCGACTTTTCTACTTCCTGCAGTAGAATTGTTAGACTCTATGTGTGAAGTGCTTTTTTTTCTCCCTGCTCCTTGCTTGAGTTGATACCAGGGTGACGCAGGGCGTCGGGTGTAACCATGTGTTGGTAAAGTAGAAGGTGTGTAACCCTCCGACGTTGATGGAGTGACACCGTTTTCTGCAGCTTCGACGAACGAAACTTAATTCAAGGTAGGGGTTTTTTATTAATTTTAATGGAATAAAATTAAACTCTTGTTCTTCGATGTGTTCCTTGGATTGACTTTGGCCAATTGATACCAACTAATACGGAGGGCACAGGTCAGACCAACACGGCCCGACGACCCTCCATTGGTAATTGTTGTTTTGGAGACAGGGGATAATTCAAGAAGGCGCAGTGTCGTCGCACCACGACAGAGGAGAACCACAGGACAAGGAAGGCGGCGACGTCGAAAACCGGAGGAAGCGGCGGCTGTGTACTGGACATGTAGAGAAGAAACACAGCCAGAAACCATGGGATTCTTGGCTGAAGAAGAACCAGAAGGTCTCATGACCGGATGGGAAGGAAGAACCGGCCGGATTATAGCCGGCTAGGCTGGAGAACCGCAATGCCTCTTGGCGCCGCGCTGCGGAGAACCGCGGCCCGCTTCTGCGGGCTACTTCGGCAGGCGAACCGGTCGACAGGCGGCCAACCAGGTTGAAGAAGGCCGTGGCACCCGAAGGTGACGCGTGGGGGAACAATGGCCGGCCTGTGCGGGCTGCTCGCGCCAGAGGAGACCGGCCAACTTTGGCCAGCCGGGCAGGAGGGGCGGCGCCGCCGTTTCAGAAAACCGGGGGGCCGCGCCCCCCGCACAGCTCGACTAGCTACGGGCTAGGCCATGCCCCTCCAGGCCAGGTTGGTTCGCGCACCAGCGGGATGGGCTAACCCCCCCAGATGGGTCGGACACGCCGAGCCAGGATGGGCCGACCCGCCAGCCCACCAGGCTTGACGGTCCGGGCTCGTTTCTCTTAAACGTGAATTACTTCTTGACCGTGCGTCTGATCGATGCGCTGTCTGCAGCACTGGGACCCTTGAGACGAGGCAGTCCTTTTGAAATACTCTCAGTGAGTTTTGGACAACTTTGGAAAATAGACGGGTTTGGAACGAGCGTAATTCCAACCAGGCCCATGGAACGGAAAAGCCAATAACTCTCAGACCGGGCGTCCGATTGACGCGCCGTCTTTCATGTTGGATTTATTTTTATGAGATAGAACTTCAGGATACATAAAATATAGACTTTTTGATAGTTTATGTATCAAACCCTTTGCTCGAGGAGCAGACCCTCTTAGAATAGAGCGTGCTTTGTACGGGAACCCTAAAGCTGGCTGTGACTACGACGACGACTGTACTAGGATCCTCTGTTGGTCCGACAATTTACAACGATGACTACTATTATTGTATCCTGTGTGGGTCCAGCAATTTGACCTCTGTACTTGTATCCTTTTTGGGTCTGACAGACTAGCTGGTCTTGTATCCTGTGTGGGTTTGACAACTTAGCTTGTCTTATATCCCGTGTGGGTCCGAAAACTTAGATGAATCAGTGACTAAATCTGATCATCTCTATCACTATACAAAATATGTATACCTGGGTGAGCCGAGTCTTGAATTTCAATCATTATCATCGATGTGATTGACTTTACTTCATGTGTGGACTAGGTTGTGCTTGGGCTCGAGATTTGGAGCTGAATTGAGATTGATAACTTAGGTATATGTATGGGCATATACCTAAGTAGGGTTGGTTGATACTTAGTGTTTGTATCTCTCTTATTTAGTTTATCCTTCGTGGATTCTAGGAGACCTTAGGGGGTCTTAGGGTCCCTACTGAGTATCTTATACTCACTCCAGCGTGGGCTATGCCGCACTACGTTGCGTTGTATGCAGACGACAAACATCACTGATCAAGGTAGAGACTTGTAGAACTGGACGGTACCCGGAGGTGGACCACTTGGCGAGACGTACACTGAGCGGACGAACGGACCTGAGGTTCTGAGGAGGCCATATGTACCCACCCTTCAGGTGGTATTCCCGGAGGATGACTCAGTAGTTTCTATTTTACTTTACTACAGTTGTACTTTCTTTTCAGTTGTGCTGTACTTACTTTTGGGCTTGTATTTCCGGCCCCTTTCCTTTCAAAACTTACTTTTGTATATAGTTTTACTTAGTGCTTACTTCAGTTGTGTACTCTGTTGTGTTTCTTTACTTTTATAAAGGCAATTCCTTCTGATTATAGGGATTTAAGCCTTTGGTTCTAGTCTCCAGCCCCTGGCCTATAGAAGGCGAGCTTGGGGTAGTCACGGCATGGGCCTCGAGGACGGGTCGTGACATTTCAAAAGTGGTATATTATTTTAAACCTATGTAATATAAATTATATTTTTCAAAGGGTATTTTGAAAAGTATTTTTTTGTTATTATTGAATTAATTTATCAAAGTTAATTTCGTGGAATTATTTTCTAAAACGTTTTTCAAAAAATTTAAAATCCCTTACTGGGAAATTGAATGATCCCCCTTTGTTTTTAAATATCTTTCACAGGTAACTTAGAAGTTCTAACTCAGACGTCTACATTGTGGAGTTAGCGTGCGCAGAAGCATAGTAAGCATGTGTTTTATTTTGGTTTAACTCTGATAAATGTAAGTTGTTGTCTAATCCTCTAGAACCTAGACCAGTAAAAGTTCCTTGTTTGTTTAATATGTTGTGTAATTGTTCAATTCATTTTATAAGAAAAACATTACACAACATTTTTAAGCACTGAGTTCAGAAGCGTGGGCTTGTGCTGTTATAAGAAGTGTTATGAAGATAATCAATGATGAGATCTAGAGTTTGATGTTAGTGATAAAGTGTTCCATCAAAAATATATATAGATATGAGTTATGTGTTTTGGTAATAAAGGAAAGTTGGGACCTAGTTACAATGGTCCCTTCAAAAATAGTTGATCATTTCTAGGTAGTATCCTTTCTCTTAGAACTGCATTCAAACCTATTTCAAGTGAATTATGTGTTCCATGTATCACTTTTTAGGAAGTGCATACCAGATCCATCACTTGCATGGATCTAAAGAGCAGTATAACTAGAACATGACATTTCATACGTGAAATAACATGTAGAGATCTCAGATCCAAGAGACAATTCCCTAATAAATAACACCACCCATCTAGTCAATGTTATTTTGAGAAATCATATGTTTAATGAGGCTACATGGGAAACTAAGGATGTGATTATAGAAAATCACCATCACATTTTTTCTTCGATGTAATAAAATTTTGAAGATGTAATTATTTTTAAAGAATGTAGAATGTAATGAACCAATTTTAGTAAAATATTACTTCTTAAATAAATACTATGTTCAATATATTTCACTACACAAAACACGGATACCAAAACATATAGACTATTTTAAGGTAGACATAGAATCGGTAGGTATAGAAAGTGGTAATAAAATTGTGAAATATATATAAAAATATATTAAAAGGTAAAAATATTTATATTCAATTTAAATATAAACTCAACCAATGAAACTAAGAAACCATTAAAATAATTTTTATAAAATTTAACTTTTTGTATGAATAATATATTTTGTATGAATAAAGTATTAACACTAGTTTAATTACTAATTTATAAAAAATGGGAAGAAGAATAGAAAATATACCAAATTTCATTTTCCTATAAAAATCTATTTTTCACTATATTAAAAATAAATATTAAAAATTTTAGGATGAAAATGTAAAAAAATTTCCTTCATTTCTTTATTTATCATAGAAATACTAGATTAAGATGACTTTTGATATTTTTCAATTTTTTTTTATTTTTTGGTTACTAGTTTAGTATGATATTTTTACAAATACCATTCATTTAATAGAATTATTTTTTTATAAGAAGGATTTATAATTTTATGAAATAAATTTATTGAAAAAATATTCAATTTATGAATTATCTTATATATATTAAAATTTTTATTCTAATTTACAATAATATATTTAATTTTTTAGAGATTAATTAATTTTTTTCTCAAGAAATTATTTTTTATTACATTATATACTTATTATTTTAAAGTTATTTTTTATCACTTTTAGAGATTTAATCAAATTAAATAGATTTTAATTATGTAATTAGTATGTTTAGGTTATACAATAGTGAGTATTTAATTATTTATTCATAAAGGATATATTTCATAGGTAAAAAAATAGTTACCATAGAAAAGAGAAAAATGCTAATGTAAACAATCTAAGACTAAGTCACCTCAAACACATTTAAAAACATATATGGAAATTTGGGATTGAGACATTAATTTAAATTACCACATATAATCCCTATTATATCCTAATTTTGGAGATTCATTCCTTGATACTGGATTCCCATTAATAATTTTTTACTATTTACAAAAATGTCATCCCTTTTGACATATAAAAGGGGAACTACTCTCATCACTTCCCCTCACACCACAAGAACAAATTTTCAACAAAAACTTTACACAAACATCTCATTAGAAATTATATCCACCTTAGAAAAGATCTTAAATTATAAAAATACAATCCCTCAATGGTTTAATCCCCTCTATAAATGATATAATTGATTAAGTGAGGTATAAATTTCTAACTAATTCTTTCCCTTTTTTATTTCATTATGTGCAATTATCCTTCCTCAATTTCCATTACACCATCATAAAATGATAAAATAATTATCAGCGGAATAATGATAGGTTTTTATAATAATTGTACAAGTAGTAACTATAACTCCCCAAGTCATTATAATATATTTCCTTTAGAAGAAATTTAGTTTCATTGATATCTTGAGATACACACAACATGAGGTGTAAATGAAAATACTCTGTTAAAATAATATATAAACATAACCACTATGAATTAACCGTTAAAATTAAGGGTATGAATAATAATAGATAAATTATGAAAATCATCTATTTTACACACATACATTTACTCTCTGTTGATTATAAATTTAAATAATAATCATTTGGAATAAAGGTAAATGTTTAATGAAAAACTATATTTTTTTCTAAAATATGGTTTAGTCTCACTTTGAACACATAATTTAAAATTAATTTTTACCAATTTTAGAAAAAATAATTTTGAAAAATAAATTTAATATTGGAAATCATTATATCATAATTATATTACGGTGAATTTTTGGGATTTTTATTAAAAGTTTCATTTTTGATGAAAAGAGAAAAATACAGAATTTTAATTGAAACCTTCCTTTTTATTAAAATAATTAATAATGTGAAATTATATTTTGATTTGATTTTAAAGTAAAATTAGTTAAAATCTATATCAATTAATTTAATTTAGGACATTGGAATCATTTTCATATTGAATTTTGATATAAAAAATATGTGAACTTTTGGACATTGTTTCTTCAAAAACCAGATTTCTCATCATGTTTGCGGGATTAATTTTAAAATAAAAATTTCCATGTATGTGAGTGGAATTTTTAAAAATGTATTAAATATTTTTAATCATAAAAATTTATATTATCTTATAAGTCTAAATTAAGTTTTTACCAAAATCAATTGATAAAACTGTAAAAATTATTTACCATAGTTAAGATAAAATTAGATTTACCGAGGGTTAAACTGAAAAGATAAAGGTTAAATTGACATAAAAACCTATCTAAAATATATTTTATAGCCATATTTAGACACTATAAAGTCTAATTATCTAGAATAATCTATTTTTACTGAAGTGCATTGTGTTGCATTTGTTGTCAATGAGGCATGAAGTTGTCTTAGAATGAATGGATGTCAAGAATTGTCAAGATGTGAATGCCAAAGGTTGTGATGGTGTTGGTGATGAAGGAGAATGGCCATGGTACTAAGATGCATGTCACTTAGGAGATTCACTAAGTGGTATTGGAAATTGTGGTTGAAACATTCTCCATGTAAATCTGACGATTGTTGAGCTGATCTTTAAGTTCATAGAACTTGTATCATGATGATACAATGTCACAACATTGTTTGAAGACCATGCATTGTACTGACAATGCATGAGGAGATGAAAGAAGATCCATCCACAACTTCTAAGTGGGTGAAGTGGTTTAATGAAGTCCATGCACTAACACTTAGTGCATGTGAATCTGAAGAAGTCCCAATTTGATCTCTGATTAGATCAACGAAGACATTGAAGATTATATGTGATTAAGGAGCTCAGTTGAAGATGAAGACCCTTCGGGAATTCCCTCCTAAGTGAAGATTATTTGTTTAAGAAGAATGGAGGAATTCTAATGAAGAAGAAGAATAGAAATGTGGGAGAAGAGGAAAAATGTAGAAGAAGAATGGCTTGGCATTTGGCTTAAACTCATGGAATACTTTGTTTTTAACAAAGTTATTATTCTGTCCCTTTGCCAAAAAATGTGGCCAGCCAAGGCACCTTGGGGGTTCAACCCCAAGGCATGGGCACTAGGCACCACGCCCGGGGGAACCCGTGGGGCGAGCCAGGGCGGCAGGGCGCACCCCAAGACAACCGCATGGGCGCCAGGGGCACGCCCGGAGGAGCGCAGTGTGCATAGTGGGCGCCAGTGGCGCGCCCGAGGTGCATAGTGGGCGCTAGAGCGCGCCCGCAGGGAGCATAGAGTGGGCGCAGAGCGCGCCCGCAGGGAGAACACGGTGCGGGGCGGCACCGTGGGGGGAGAGGATTCAACTGAGCGCTTTCCCCCAGCGCTTAGGTGATAAAGCGTGGAAAAACAGGCCGCCGTTTCGATGTGGGACGCGCAAAAAATCCCGGGAGCAAATCTCCGCCGTCCGTCTCATCGCGCGCTTGATCTGCACCGCACATCTGATCCGCGGCGTCGCGATCTAATCCAGACCGTTGAAGATCTGATCCGACGGCCCCGGCTTCGTCCTCAACCTCGAGCTCAAGCCGAAGCCACCCGTGAGCCCCGCTGAACCAGGCGCCTTCCCGACGACCTATTTCGAGTTCCCGGCCACCATTTTCGAAACCGAGACCTCCATTCTGCTCGTCTGGCCACACTGAACACAACCATGCACAAAAATAGACTTGCATGCGACAAATGAGAAAATTTGATGAAAGCCGAGGCAAACGAAGTGCCGGGGCCACACGGTGTTCATGTTTTGCATGGGATGGATTAAACAGAGGCTTGCATGCGTTTTAAAATGCATGCACGTGGATAAAGGAGAAGGAGAAGAAGTCCGCGTTGTGCAGAGAGAAAGAACGAGATTCTCGGCCCGCGTTTGAAGTTTTCAAAGAACCGAAAATCTCGGTGGATCAAGATTTATATCCCGCGGATGTTTTGAGGATTCCTCTGCCTATATAAAGAGAGGCCGAGACCTCTGGATTCGCTGCTGATCCTTTGTTGAAGATCCGGAGAACCGTGAGTGCACCTCTGCCTCGCGAAGACAAAGCCCCGCGCACACTTGCGCGGTGAGATCCCTGCGCGCCTTCCCTTTGCGCGGTAGGAAGAACCCGGGGCCGCAGCATTCTTGCGCGCCCGTGGTTGATTCCCTCACTGCCTGCACACTTACGCGGCAGGAGGAAGGAGCCCGCGGTGCCTTGCACTCGTGGCTAGTGCGGCCGGTTACACCTGAGGACTTGCGCGGCTTGGTGCCTTGCGCGGCAGGCAGTGTTGGAGTAGAGAAGGCTGCACCCTCTTGCGCGCCTCCTGGAGTTCGGGCAGTGTGTGCACAAGTGCCAAGTGAAGAACCACACTTTGTGTGTGGTGTGAGGTGAAGAAGGAAGGCCGAGGCCTTTGTGCCTTGCATGCAAAAGAAAACAAAAAGGCCGTAGCCCTTGTGTTGGTATTCGGGTGTGTGCAAGAGGAGGCCGAGGCATGCCCTTGTGTATGTGCTAAATCGAAGACCACACTTTGTGTGTGTGAGAGGTGAAGAAGGAAGGCCGAGGCCTTTGTGCCTTTGTGTGCAAAAAGAACAACAAGTGGTCGTAGCCCTTGTGTGTGTGCCAAATTGAAGAACACATCTTGTGTGTGCTAAGTACCCTACGGGCAGTGGGTGTGAGCAAGACAAGGCCATACCTTGTGTGTGGATTTGAAGAAGAAGGCCGTAGCCCTTGTGTGTGAAAAATGAAGAACCAAGTGTGTGCATAAGTGAAGTGCACACTTTGAAGAAGATTAAAAGAACAAGGAAATTAAGTGTGTGCAAGAAGAAGTGAAAGGCCGAGCTCAAGTGTTTGCCAAAGTGAAGAAGTTTTGTGTGCAAAGAGACATGAAGGCCGGACATAGTGTGTACACTAAAAGTGTATACACTTAGAAGAAGAAGGAAGAGGACATCCACACTAGAGTATAACACACTTGTAAGTGTGTAAACAAAAAGAATAAAGCGTGTGAATAATTGAGAAGGTGTGTGCTTATAATTGACTATACCCTTTGTGGGTTTATTGCACCAAGAGAAGGACAGGGGAGTGCATGCATGCATGCATGCACGTGCACACGTGAACAGTGCTAAATCAGTGGTGTGCATTTGAGTTGTCCAAGACCAGGTGTGAGACTGAGCCAGACTGAAGTTAAAGAGATTGGTTGTCTGAGTTTTCAGTAGATTGAGAAGACCCTGATCATCACAAGTGATCAGAGGTACAGAGCAAGGCCAGCAGTCTTTATCCCAGACTGCTGAAGATACTTGAAGAGCTGAACAAGAAGAAGAGCTACTCGTGTGACTCGAGCAGCCAGGAGAAGACCCTGTGGGACTCAGGGAGAAGAAGTCTTCAGTGGGATTCTGGAGCAGGCCAGTGGGACTCTGGTAACACTGTGGGACGCAGTATAAAGACCCTCCTGTGGGACTCAGGAGAGATACGGTGGGAAGCTGTATCGACCATTGTAATACTAACAGATTATAATGGGAGAATCCATGCTGGGAGAGCATGGCAAGGATGTAGGCCTTTGGTGCCGAACCTTGTAAATCCTTGTGTCCTGTGCCTTTTCATTACTGCATCATTCGGGAAAGGTTGAGAGATACAAGAAGAGTGGATCGAGGCTTTAACCAGCCATAGAGGTTTAATTGATTAAGAATCAATTAGTAAAAAGTTTTAAGGGATCACTGATTCACCCCCTCCCCCTCTCAGTGATTCACACTGATCTGGGCACTTCAATTGGTATCAGAGGGAGGTTACCTCTAAAAGATCCAAGGGAGTCTTTATGGAGTGCAGATTTGAGGAAATGAGTGACCAGCCTCAAATGGAGATATCTGCCAAGACTCAGAAAAATAGAAAGAAGAAACAGGCAAAGAAGATGAGGAAGAAGGTTGTAGCAATCAGAGAAACTCCTTCTATGGAAAGAAATGTGAATGTCACATCAGATGACAATTCCTTTTATCATTTTTCTGATGAAGCCTGCTCTAGCTGTGATGAAGATGGAAGAAACAATGATCTTCTAAATGCAATCAAATATCTTTAGAAGAGAGTCCCCAAGAAAGTTGCAATGTGTATAGTTACAGGCCTCCTTGATCTTCAAGAAGAAAAATTACAGCTGGAAGATGAAGCCAATTCTCTGGAAGTCCAATTGGCTAAAAGGGTTGGCATAACCAACACTCTCAGAAAGCTGGTAAATGCCAAAGATGAAACAGTATCTCTTTGCAATGAAAGATATGAAGACACTGCTGAAGAATTGAAAAGAAGCCTTTCTGAGAAAGAAATCTTTAAAGTTATAATCAAAGATGTTTACCATGCACTGGAGAAGAGACATAGAGTATCAATGGTTGTTAAAGATGCTCAACTTGAAGACAAAGTAAAATTGGTGAAGGAGCTGAACAATTGATTGCAAGAATTAAAGAAGGTGCATGAAGACCAGATGAAACAACTGGTGGAGAATTGGGAAGGAAGGCTAAGAACTGTTGAGGATGAGAAGAACTCCCTTAACATGAAATGCTTAGAACTAGAGGTGATATTGACAAATCAGCAATCACCTAAAGCCAAAGCCTCCCAGTCAACTGAAAGAAGAAATGTTGCTACTCAAGTGAGCTTTGAGAAGGATGATTCTAAAAGCAAGACATCCTCTAGTGAAAGTGCAACAACTTCTAGAAAGAAGGCACCATCCATACCATCTTGTACTGATGCTTCTAATTGTGTTTCCAAAAAAAGTGCAGGATGGAAAAATAATTCCAAACAAGTATGGATGAAGACAATGAAGAAAGAAAGCTCTCCTGAAGCAGCACAACAATTCAAGACAGGTACCCAACAATCAGAAGGAATCAAGAGGTCAAGATTTGTGGGTCAATGTTGGTGTTGTAACAAGTATGGGCATTGTGCAAAGGATTGTTGGTACAATCCACTGAATGCCAAAGCACAGAGGAAGCCCATGCCTAGGGGGAGCAAGCCAGAAGGAAAGAAGCAAAATCCACAGGTCCAGAGACATCTGTTTACTGCAAATAGATTTGGATTACTTGACAACATCTGGGATGATTGAAAAAGTGGTCAAATAGATACATGTCAATCTCCAACTGTATCCAGAGCTCAAAAGAAGAAAAGATCACAGAACCTGGCTAAGAGAGATTCCTTGGGAAGCAAGAAGAAAGTAGAAAATGCTCCCAAGAAGTGTTTTAGAAATGAAGAGAAGTCCTTGGAGTCTGAGTCCAAGAAGGGTGATGCATCCAGAAGGACCACCAAGAAATGCTTCTACTGTGGAAAGAAAGGGCATATCATGGATCTTTGTAAAGAAGCCATGAAATTCAATAGAGGCAGACTGAACTCCAAAAGACAATCAATCCAGAAGAAGAAGGGATTGATTGAAAATAAGTTGCCTAAGAAAGGTAGCTTAACAGCATCAAAAGAACCATGTGGAACTTCCAGAACTGGGGCCACCCTTCCAAATGATTTACTTGTCATATGGCCACATCAGTTGCAACCTGCCAAAGATCTAAAAAGAGCTGAAGATGAAGTTCTGGCAATTGCTAAGGCAAAAGGGAAGAAGAATATTTCACATGAAGATGTATTGAGATCCACACCAGCACAATCATCAATGAAGATCAAATGTGCAAGTGTGAAGACTGGTGAAAATGGGACATCTCGGTTGAGAGAATCTTCTCAACCTTGTTGTTCACATTGATGAACCAAGGAGGTTCCATCTTATTCCCTTATACATTTGTATTTACATGTGCTAACATTGCAGGGAATTGAAGATGATGATCATTCTCAGCTGGAGGATGGATTGGATTGAATGGAGTGCACCCCTTGAGGGGGAGCAAATCTGAAGAAGATGATGTTCTGAGATTAATATCATCTTGAGAAAAGTGAAGGTATTCCAATCATACTTTCATCCCTTGTTTCTTAATTGAGTTTATCTTGTCAATTAAGGGGGAGTATGGATTGAAGACAAATGGATGAAAGGGGGAGCTTTATCTTTGCACTGAACTTTCTAATGTGTTTGGTGAAGTATGTGCAGGATTTAGCAATTCATTATTATATCTGAAAAATTTTCAAACCCCTAAGCATGATCTCACATGTGTAGAGAATTATGGACAGCATTGAGTACCTTGGCTACATCACTCTTGTTTTCTACACCGGGTTAGCCCAAGTAGACTTAGAGCTGATTTACTAAAGGTTCATTGCTCAAGTGAACATGTGACATCATCCCTCTCTTAGTGCTTTTCAAGAAGATGCTATTCGAAGGGAGGAAGAGATATTTGTGAAAGTATACCACACCACACCTTTGCATTTGATTGACAATAAGGGGGAGAAAATATTGGCACACATATTGACCCATTCATATGTGCTGAAGGAGTGTATTGACAACAAATACAAAGGGGGAGATTGAAGTGCATTGTGTTGCATTTGTTGTCAATGAGGCATGAAGTTGTCTTAGAATGAATGGATGTCAAGAATTGTCAAGATGTGAATGCCAAAGGTTGTGATGGTGTTGGTGATGAAGGAGAATGGCCATGGTACTAAGATGCATGTCACTTAGGAGATTCACTAAGTGGTATTGGAAATTGTGGTTGAAACATTCTCCATGTAAATCTGACGATTGTTGAGCTGATCTTTAAGTTCATAGAACTTGTATCATGATGATACAATGTCACAACATTGTTTGAAGACCATGCATTGTACTGACAATGCATGAGGAAATGAAAGAAGATCCATCCACAACTTCTAAGTGGGTGAAGTGGTTTAATGAAGTCCATGCACTAACACTTAGTGCATGTGAATCTGAAGAAGTCCCAATTTGATCTTTGATTAGATCAACGAAGACATTGAAGATTATATGTGATTAAGGAGCTCAGTTGAAGATGAAGACCCTTCGGGAATTCCCTCCTAAGTGAAGATTATTTGTTTAAGAAGAATGGAGGAATTCTAATGAAGAAGAAGAATAGAAATGTGGGAGAAGAGGAAAAATGTAGAAGAAGAATGGCTTGGCATTTGGCTTAAACTCATGGAATACTTTGTTTTTAACAAAGTTATTATTCTGTCCCTTTGCCAAAAAATGTGGCCAGCCAAGGCACCTTGGGGGTTCAACCCCAAGGCATGGGCACTAGGCACCACGCCCGGGGGAACCCGTGGGGCGAGCCAGGGCGGCAGGGCGCACCCCAAGACAACCGCATGGGCGCCAGGGGCACGCCCGGAGGAGCGCAGTGTGCATAGTGGGCGCCAGTGGCGCGCCCGAGGTGCATAGTGGGCGCTAGAGCGCGCCCGCAGGGAGCATAGAGTGGGCGCAGAGCGCGCCCGCAGGGAGAACACGGTGCGGGGCGGCACCGTGGGGGGAGAGGATTCAACTGAGCGCTTTCCCCCAGCGCTTAGGTGATAAAGCGTGGAAAAACAGGCCGCCGTTTCGATGTGGGACGCGCAAAAAATCCCGGGAGAAAATCTCCGCCGTCCGTCTCATCGCGCGCTTGATCTGCGCCGCACATCTGATCCGCGGCGTCGCGATCTAATCCAGACCGTTGAAGATCTGATCCGACGGCCCCGGCTTCGTCCTCAACCTCGAGCTCAAGCCGAAGCCACCCGCGAGCCCCGCTGAACCAGGCGCCTTCCCGACGACCTATTTCGAGTTCCCGGCCACCATTTTCGAAACCGAGACCTCCATTCTGCTCGTCTGGCCACACTGAACACAACCATGCACAAAAATAGACTTGCATGTGACAAATGAGAAAATTTGATGAAAGCCGAGGCAAACGAAGTGCCGAGGCCACATGGTGTTCATGTTTTGCATGGGATGGATTAAACAGAGGCTTGCATGCGTTTTAAAATGCATGCACGTGGATAAAGGAGAAGGAGAAGAAGTCCGCGTTGTGCAGAGAGAAAGAACGAGATTCTCGGCCCGCGTTTGAAGTTTTCAAAGAACCGAAAATCTCGGTGGATCAAGATTTATATCCCGCGGATGTTTTGAGGATTCCTCTGCCTATATAAAGAGAGGCCGAGACCTCTGGATTCGCTGCTGATCCTTTGTTGAAGATCCGGAGAACCGTGAGTGCACCTCTGCCTCGCGAAGACAAAGCCCCGCGCACACTTGCGCGGTGAGATCCCTGCGCGCCTTCCCTTTGCGCGGTAGGAAGAACCCGGGGCCGCAGCATTCTTGCGCGCCCGTGGTTGATTCCCTCACTGCCTGCACACTTACGCGGCAGGAGGAAGGAGCCCGCGGTGCCTTGCACTCGTGGCTAGTGCGGCCGGTTACACCTGAGGACTTGCGCGGCTTGGTGCCTTGCGCGGCAGGCAGTGTTGGAGTAGAGAAGGCTGCACCCTCTTGCACGCCTCCTGGAGTTCGGGTAGTGTGTGCACAAGTGCCAAGTGAAGAACCACACTTTGTGTGTGGTGTGAGGTGAAGAAGGAAGGCCGAGGCCTTTGTGCCTTGCATGAAAAAGAAAACAAAAAGGCCGTAGCCCTTGTGTTGGTATTCGGGTGTGTGCAAGAGGAGGCCGAGGCATGCCCTTGTGTATGTGCTAAATCGAAGACCACACTTTGTGTGTGTGAGAGGTGAAGAAGGAAGGCCGAGGCCTTTGTGCCTTTGTGTGCAAAAAGAACAACAAGTGGCCGTAGCCCTTGTGTGTGTGCCAAATTGAAGAACACATCTTGTGTGTGCTAAGTACCCTACGGGCAGTGGGTGTGAGCAAGACAAGGCCATACCTTGTGTGTGGATTTGAAGAAGAAGGCCGTAGCCCTTGTGTGTGAAAAATGAAGAACCAAGTGTGTGCATAAGTGAAGTGCACACTTTGAAGAAGATTAAAAGAACAAGGAAATTAAGTGTGTGCAAGAAGAAGTGAAAGGCCGAGATCAAGTGTTTGCCAAAGTGAAGAAGTTTTGTGTGCAAAGAGACATGAAGGCCGGACATAGTGTGTACACTAAAAGTGTATACACTTAGAAGAAGAAGGAAGAGGACATCCACACTAGAGTATAACACACTTGTAAGTGTGTAAACAAAAAGAATAAAGCGTGTGAAGAATTGAGAAGGTGTGTGCTTATAATTGACTATACCCTTTGTGGGTTTATTGCACCAAGAGAAGGACAGGGGAGTGCATGCATGCATGCATGCACGTGCACACGTGAACAGTGCTAAATCAGTGGTGTGCATTTGAGTTGTCCAAGACCAGGTGTGAGACTGAGCCAGACTGAAGTTAAAGAGATTGGTTGTCTGAGTTTTCAGTAGATTGAGAAGACCCTGATCATCACAAGTGATCAGAGGTACAGAGCAAGGCCAGCAGTCTTTATCCCAGACTGCTGAAGATACTTGAAGAGCTGAACAAGAAGAAGAGCTACTCGTGTGACTCGAGCAGCCAGGAGAAGACCCTGTGGGACTCAGGGAGAAGAAGTCTTCAGTGGGATTCTGGAGCAGGCCAGTGGGACTCTGGTAACACTGTGGGACGCAGTATAAAGACCCTCCTGTGGGACTCAGGAGAGATACGGTGGGAAGCTGTATCGACCATTGTAATACTAACAGATTATAATGGGAGAATCCATGCTGGGAGAGCATGGCAAGGATGTAGGCCTTTGGTGCCGAACCTTGTAAATCCTTGTGTCCTGTGCCTTTTCATTACTGCATCATTCGGGAAAGGTTGAGAGATACAAGAAGAGTGGATCGAGGCTTTAACCATCCATAGAGGTTTAATTGATTAAGAATCAATTAGTAAAAAGTTTTAAGGGATCACTGATTCACCCCCTCCCCCTCTCAGTGATTCACACTGATCTGGGCACTTCATTTACCCTTTTGGTATGGTAAAAACATGGGTACACCTTTTTCTTTCCAAAAATTACAAGTGTTCCAATCACCCAACATATAAAAGGCCACTCCTTCTCCTCTCTTATTCACACCTTATCACACTTTTTTCATCCAAAAACTACCCAAATTGCTTCCAAAATTCCCTCATATCATCCCAGAATCCTTATTTTTGGCATAATTCTAACCTGTGAAGGCTTCGGTTCAAACGTAATAAGGATACTTGAGAAAGAGGTAACATTCTTCAATGAGTATTTTTATTTTATTTCTTCCTCCACCTCCTTAAACTCTTGTTAAAACACGCTGATATAATGACATAAGTATATTAAATATATTGATATGTTGTCATGTTAAGCTAATATCCTTAAAACAACCCCAAATCTATCAATTGGATTACCAAATCATCATTCGTGTGTACAGAACACTATTGGCTCGCAGACCAATTTTATTTATTTTTCCATTACCACCTCTTGTGGTTGGGTATGATGATAAATAATATATATATATATGATATTTATAAAATAATTATACAATTGTATTCATTATATCATATATACCTTTTTAAATTAGATTCTATAGGAGATTCAATAACGTTGCTCATGTGTACGATGAACTATCGCCTC
Organism: Viscum album; assembly: GCA_963277665.1. NCBI lineage: Eukaryota > Viridiplantae > Streptophyta > Magnoliopsida > Santalales > Viscaceae > Viscum > Viscum album. The sequence continues at coordinate 2,107,302,937 of OY728119.1, read as the reverse complement.
GCAAAGATACATTGTTCGTATTTCACTAAATATTTACATAGAATATGATAAGGATAATGTTAATGATTATTTTTGATATACGTGAAAAAATTATAGAATTCATTAAATATTTGTAATTCTTAAAATGTAATACATATCATTTTCTTGTATAACTTTTCACTCTATAAAATATGATAACGTAGTACAAGTATATGTGGACTACCACCTTCATGAACCGATGTGACTCTCATTTCAACACCACACCACATGGATGATATATATAAATATACTTAATAAAATAATATGATATATATTATATTATTATAATTATTTAAAGATAAAATATTAATTAACTCCTTTCCGTAATGATCATTAAAAAATGGAAACATTACTCATACATATGACCCACCGTCTCTAAGATTGTAGCATAGTCAATTTTTTATAATCAATATCCATGATTATTTTTAAAATTATAATTTATGTAAAAATATGATAATTATATTATTATTATTATTATTGATATGATATAACTACAAAATATGTGCAAGAACAAGATCTTATATGATGAAACACGCATGAGAAAATGTTAATTAACACCCAAAACAACAAAAATAATGAAATATTATTAATGAAAGGCTGATAAGATGTTATAAAAGGAACATATATGATATTATAAATATTAATATTATTCTTTAATAGTTAAATAACATGTTTTATATCATATTAAATGAGGTTAAATAACATTAAAAAAAAGGTAAGCCTAGGGTAATGGATTTCGTTTCATTTTTTCTTCATTGAGGCACATTTGTATTTTATACACCATTTTCTTTTATAAGGTGTATAAATTGACCATTTCACATATAATATCATTAATACTTCATTATTCATGGTATTTTATTTTTTTATTTGAATTATTTCATCTGCGTCTATTTGTATTGAAAATTACCATGTGGTAAAAATATTATGCACTCTCACTTTCTTATGATCATTTTTCATTGGGAATTTAATTTATCTTAAAAATCCATATTCTTGTATGATGGATGTGATTATTTCCTAAACCATATACCATTTTTACATATGGTGTATACTTTGAATGTTATTTGATTAACTGGGGACATATTGATAAATCTATATCCTTTACTCAATACAGATATTTGATGATGAGGAATCTTGTTCATTAATTAAATAAATTATTAGATATATGGGGATTACTTTGGAAATGTAGACATAGTTGGGAACTAGTGATTAGTCCATTATGAGTATCAGTTTTCATAGATCATGATGGCGAGACCTCTTAGGTGTTTTGAGGACTCTTGGGAGGAATTTCAAGATTCCATTTAAACGAAGAGGTTCTTCCTTCATTAATGATGTCTAGTGTATTCTGAGATAGAGAATCCAATATGATATGATCCATAAGATATATCTCATTAATGGTGCCTTGTACATTTTCCTTGAGTATGTATCCCATGAAATATGTTCTCTTCTGGACTAAGAGTTCATGAGATGAGTTATTTCAAAGGATCCCCTATAGGACCCCTCTACTTATGTTTCAACCTAGAGGCTCTCATGTAGGGTGAATCTAACTTATTCCAATTACTAAGGGTAAGAAATGGAATTAAATTGATTACTAGTTGACCATGGGAGACCCTTTAAGGATCCCTTTACCTATATATTGTTTCGAGGATCTCATGTTGGATGCCTTTGCATTCTTATGTGAATGTAGAGGTTCCCCTATAGGATGCCTTCGCCAATTTGCTTTTCTGAGGATCCTGTAGAGTATTGCTAATTATTTCTTACTATTTGAGGATCCCATGTAGGATTCCTCTTTTCTCATTAGAATATAAGGATCCCATTTAGGATGTCTTTAATTTTTCATAGACCTTGAGGATCCCATGTAGGATGTCTTCAATTTTGTCTGGACCTTGAGGATCCCATGTAGGATTCCTCCTTTAACTTTTATGTTGAGGACCCCACGTAGGATGCCTATTAGTGTTTGACATCAAGTAACTAGTGGGTGTCCAACTATTTGATCAATCCTAAGTCAGTACATTGGGTTTGGGTAGAGATTGCATCAAGCATCACCTTATAACCCGTTCCAAATTTGTAATCCCATGGGGTTGTGGCAGTAGTGCTGGGTTTAAGCATTTGACCACCCTCAATATTTTATTTATAATTTAACATGGTTATTGATGATGCAACTATGATTAATATAGGTACTTCATTGTTGGTGGACGTTGATCCTACAACTATTATATACTAGAATAACCGCCCTAGTAATGATACTCATGGATGATTTCCCTCTCCTGAGTGATGAGGATGATTTCTCTCTCCTTGTCTAATGGGTTAAATGAGGATTATTATGCTCTCCTCTACCTAGGGTTGTTAGTGGATGATTACACTCTCCTCGAATTTTGTTCTATAGATGACGATTATACTCTACTTGACCAGTGGCTTATGGAGTATTACTATACTCTCCACAATTTTTCATATGATGAAGATCTCCATATGCTCTCTCTAGGAGCAGGCTTATGATCCTTTACTTTTTCAGGGTGGCTGAGCATGGAGTCTCAAACCTATGTTCATAATTCACATTTGAATATCAAGTGATGGGAATGATGTATCACCAGTGATCTCTCCTTATAGATCGACTAAGGATCAGACCCTTAGGGTTCATCTGAGTTTCAATTTCAAGACCGCCAATATACCATGTCCTAGGGCTAAAAAATTAGTCTAGATTTACATGGAATGATAAGTATGACATCTAGTGGAGTGACCATTTATAGGATATACAGATGTACTCCCTATAATCCTTATATACAGTGATTGGAGGAGAGTACAGTTGAAACTAGGTGTAGGACGAGTATCCCCCTATTATAACGTAGCTTTATTAGATATTTTTTCTGGCATTGGCTGAAGAAGGTATATGCCAATTGGGATCATAGACCCAAATATTAACTTAATGATACATGACTTGAGTGGCGCAATGACCAACTCAATACCCTTTCATAGGATATCCATGAAATTAGGATTACAAACCTAAATATTGATAGATGATTTTTTATGTTATTTCATTCACCTTACTCAAGAATATTCTTATTAATGTATATATGTATAGGTATGAGACAATACATGTATACATACATATATATATATATATATATATATATGTGAATCCATGGTGGAATTTACCCAATTGGATAAGATTTTGGACTTGGGGTTCAAATGTGGTTTCATATTTATTAGTTTTACTTATCTTTTCATATGTGTCTAAGTTAGGCTGAGAATATTTCTTTTTCATAAACTTATAGAAACTTTTTTATAGGTTCATTATTGGGGTGGATTGCTATGATCATTTATCACCCCAACACGTACACCTTGGTGTACGTGTAGACCTTATGTTATATTTTCAGGTTGAGAAAAGTTTCAGGTGGATAGGGATGAGGGCCAAAGTTTCATGTTCAAACAAAATTGCTCATGTAGGTTCTTTTTTTCAGCCTAGTGCAGTTCGAATGTGTATGGAGACCAGGTACGTGTTCTGGCTCAGAGTTAGTAGTAGAGCCCTGTAGTTTTATTTCAGTTTATTTTTTACTCCTGTATTTACATGTTCAGTCCAGTGGGTGACTAGTGTTATATGTGTGGCATAGATATTTGGGTTTTTGTAGCATTTTAATTTATTATTAAAACATGTTATATTTTATTTTATTATCAAAAAATTTTCTACTTATTTGTATCTACTCATTAATCATAATATATAAATGGTATACCTAACACTATTATCTGAATTTCCACATGATAATAGTTTGCAAAACTTCTAATTTGAATAATAAACATCATTAATTGAGATTTTTTTTATTTATAATTAATGATTAAAACTATTCTTATTCATATCTTGATACATAATTTTTTCATTTTGAGGAATAAAGTTTCTAAAACTCTAGATATTCATGAAATCTATATATTTTAGCTACTTAATTTCATATTTCACATCATTGATCCATTTTTCCCAAATAATTCTTTGCGATGAAATTCTTAAGAACATATGGTACCTTCTTCATAATCACAATTTTCACCCTCCTTCCTAAACAATATATGATATTAATATACCCCTTTAATCTTGAAAAGGAGGAAAATCAAATATAACCACTCCTTAAGGTTCTTAAGTGTAATTCATATGATTGTAGTGTTTAAAAAACCTTGTACCATCATCAAATTATTCCCATGACCAAGGGTCCTATGATATAAGCATGTTACCAAAAATACCATCACTAATGAAATGTTCTTATTTTTATAATCTCCCTATATAATTATCATCTTGTACACCTAATCAAAGTTGTAGTCAATTAATGAACATGTCATAAATAATAGCTTAATTCACTCTTCCCTTTTCTTGGGTAACCGAGTTAACCATTCTCAACATCATTTTGAATATAATTAAATATATTTATAAACTATATAAAGTAAAACCAGTATAAATAATTAAAATTCAAATTTTCATAACCACGTGTATTGGTATAAAAAAGAACTAAATAAATTTCTCAAGAAACTTATTTTAAGCACTCATCTAAGTCATTATCAGCCCATCAGATTCATATTTTTTAGTAAAATTCTTTTAAGTTACACTTTTTCCTAAATAATTTACTTCAAAATAATTAAATAAATTTCAGAATGGTCTAAAAAATATCATACAAATTTGATCAAAATTCAGATTTATTTCTAAAATATTTTCTCTATACATAGTCAGGTAACACTCATTATTTTCCTTTAATATGATTTCTTCATAGAGATCCATTATCTCATGGTTAAAGGAAATTTCATTATCCATGCCTGTAAAGATTTTATTCCACACATGAAAAGAAAAAATATCTCATAAGAATATATTCATCTCTCTATGATATACTGTCCTTAATATGTGACTAAATATTATTCATATATTCATAAATTATCCATCAAATTATTTTCAAAATAAATTCTCTTCTCTTATGTAAATTCAATGATGGTTTCATTCGAGATGATTTATTCATCTTTTAAAAAGACATATAAGCCTTTTATTTTCCTTTGTTGATATGAGAAACTGATTATTTATTATATGATTATTAAAGACTAAACCAATGGATCCAAAAAGTCATTCCATTACTTCTCCCATGATATGTATAATAAAAATGAAAAGATATAGGTAAAATAAATAAATAAATTGAAAATTTTCTTTATATTCCTGAATCAAGAATAGGATAAAGAATGAATAAAAAACTCACCTATTTGAATATTAATATTGATCCAAAAAGTGTATCTATAATAAATTTAAAATAGTTTTAGAATTTATTGAAATTTTAAAAAACATACAATAAAATTTTATTGATAAATATCGTATAGAGAGAAGTAATCTATGCTTCATGTTATAACCCCAATAGAAGACCACAATGTACCATTGAATTAATAAGTGTTGATCATTAAGAAACTTTCATAAAAGTGATGATGTCGTATTTCCAGAAATAAAATTTTATTTCTATCCATTTTTAATTTAATTTTTAGCTTTAGAATATATATATAGCTAGTAAAACCTATAAAATATGACTTTATACTACATTCTTATTTCGACATAACCTCATAAATAGAATGAAATCATTTCATGTGTATAACATAGTGTCACAAAAAATTTTATGATAGAATAATGATTGCTAAATAATCTAATATAAATTATAAATATGGTTATGAAAGACTTCACAAGAATTGTAGTTCATTCATATACTGTTAAAAAATCTAATGGACCCTCATGAGTCAACACTTACAAGAATTTACTCTGTCATACTCTTAAGAAACTAATTCACATGACATCCCATAATAAAGTAATCTCAAGGTATGATGAATACCCCATTGCTTGTCTGGTTCTAGAATAACCAAATTTTACAAAATATAAACTTCTATAAAATTATAAAATATATATGAAACATCATTATACATCCATCATACCAATATTGATTATGATATTATCAAATAAAGAAGAATATAATGGTTAAGTAAATATGCCTTACTAAAGTTATTAAGTGTAAATCCATAAACTAAAATCTACCATATTCATAAGGTCCCTAATAAAGGTACACCTCGCTCCAATTTTATGGTACTTGAATGTTGTATAGTTTTCTTTAAATTGAGAATTTTAATAAAATTTACACAATGAATTAGCGTTATATTTTAGTATATACTTTATTTTGACCAAAATTCCCTTCACCACAAATTCTACCCACAAGAACATGCTTCTAATACTTAATCATACTTATGAAATGAAAAATAAAATGAATGTTATTTATTTGAACACAGTGGAAAAAAAGATGTTACTGAGAATACATAAAATTACAGAAGTGATCTTATTATATATATTTTATTATCCCAAATTCGAATTCGAATAAAACATTAATTCAACGGAGTTATTTTTTTGATATAATATTCCATTATTAATTTTCAAATTAACTTACATAATAATCTATATTAATAATATCAAATTTATTTCATTGGGGCCTTCTTGGAATCCTATACACTTTCATGATTTGTACATTTGATCAAGGATACATACTATTAATTATAAAATACATAAAATCACACATATGGATGTATTAGGATCCACTAAATGATATGAATAATATTCATATAATTTGAAATATTTACTCTTAGTTTTACCAATGATTCTACAAGAATATAAACAAGACCATTTCATTAACTCTTTATAATACATATGGTAATGTTTTAAAAAAAATTCTCTACATTGGTAAATTTGAAATCCCAAAATAATATAATCTCTCCCTTGAGACTCATTAAAAATTAATTAGTTATTAAATATGAAAAATCATTAAAAATATATCCATTGGTTAAACCAATGACAATGATATTTACTAAATTTTGAATAGTGTGGTTTTTTTTATGATGTCTCTTGATGAATAGTGTGGGATCCACATTTCCATCAAACACACTATTCAAAAGAAACTATGATAAACTATTATACTATGTACATGGTTCCTATTCTAAAACATGTAAAGATTTACTATGTTAAAACACTTGATATGTATTTTTATCATGCTCCAACACATTTGGTTGTCATACATACACATACAAAAAAATAAATCCATTAAGAAACATACCTATCAAATCCATATGATACAAATTAAAATCATTATGATCTATATAATCTATGATAATTCAAATAAAATCCAATATTTATACTAGTGCAAAAGTCTCATCATAATATAAAATTCTCTCATAACTAACCACTTGAGAAACCACTCTAGATTTATTTTTTAGAATCTATAAATTATTATCATTATTATTTATTAAAATAAATTTATTCCAACCTCTTATAAATATTTTTCATGATTTAATACTCAAAATAATTATTTTTAATTTTCCTATTTTGTATTTACACTAATATGTTTTTGTGGAGTTATTGGTGTTGAAAATTTGTGATAATATATATTCTATTAAAAAATCATCTCAAAATATTCATTCTAGAATTCACCAACTTGTCCATTTCTAATTGAGATATTAATATACACTTTATGAATTGGAAGAATATTATTATAGGTAGGAAACATAAATAATATATATATATTTTGATCTATAATTTATATAAAAATTAATCTATTGAAGTCATTCAAATTTAAAAACATATAATTCACCCCTCCATATTTAGCAATATAAATTGTCCTAAACAGATCAAGTTAAAAAAAATAATATTATTGAGTGGTTTTCACTATATTAAATTGATTAAAATACTCCTTATGAAGATTTACCATTATATACGGATCCCAAAACTATTTCTTTTCTACTTTACGTTTAGGAAATTGTAGTACACGTAATTGATTAGATTAATTGCATATAACTCTTAATTTATATTCCCAACACTTCTATGGAATTAAATATTATTTATAAACAAAAAATTTAATCACATTATATGATTAATTGTTAGTTTAACATGATTAATGGAAAAAAACGTTTTATTTGTGGTAAGTATAAAATAAAACAGAATCATTCTTAAAAATAAGTCATTTATCAATTTATAATTTGACCTAAATTTCATCATTCTACATTTAGGATTTTCAAATATGATTTTTTTCATAATTATTCAATGTACAAAACATTATTAATAATAGTATAGTTTAATATAACAACCTCCCCAAATACCTTTACCATTCCATTGAAATTGTGTCTAAATGTGATAGTGCCTCTATAATATCTATTTAATTGATTCAATATTGAGATAAGTTATGTTATTTTCCTAGTGAATCCACTATATAAGTACCAAATTTTTTTTTTCAGAAATACAAGTCATATTTCTTGAAAATATAAACAAATATAACTTTTAAATTCCCATGAATATTTGGGTACAACTGTATTAGTTGTTCTATATATAGGTATCATTAAGGATTTCAAACAAGTACTAATAAGGGTCTTATGTAAGAGAGATTTTGTGAAATATTATTTTTTATGTCATAAAAAATGTTGATACCTAAGAGAGAATTTACACTAATGATTTCCTTTTATTTATATAAACTATGTAACAATGGAGATACAATATTTTGAAAATTTTAAAATGATTCTACTTTATATAATTTAAAATTTTCCATTTTAAAAAAATTATTGTTTTTTATTATCATTTTTCAATGAAATCATTCTATTATTACTATCACTATCTCAAATAACTATATCCATGACCTCATTTAAATTTTATTCTCAAATTTATTATTCTCATTTTCCTTCTAAATATCCTATGAAATATCCCATAAATTTATTATATAATCAAATAAGTAATCTTTAATTTCTCATTATTTGGATATGATGAAATGTTTTCATCAATAATATTCTTTTTCTTTAACTTGAGTTTCTTATATTACCATGTGTCATTGATAATATAATTTTTTATTTCTCAATATTATTTGTTAACTCATTAACACTTGATTTGAAATATTCAAAATCATTTTTTGATTCATAATCAAAATAAATCCTATAATCATTGAAAACATTCACATATTCCAAAAATCACATATTTTTTTATTCCTTATAAGTTTTAGAATTACCTATTTTGTATAAGTATTAAATAAAAAATGTGATAATTTTTTTTCAAACACATTACCAAACCTAAATAAAAATAGATACATATTAACTATAACCATTGTAAATTTTTCATAGAATTGGAAGGAAAAAATAGAGGTAACCATATTATAAAATATATTATTCATATATACATATATCTACAAAAAAATGTAACAATTAATTTATATAAAATAAGAATAAAAATCATTTACTATTTAGAGAAGTCATTTATCCCATAAAAATATTTTTTCCATTAAATTATATTATTTGATTTAAAAGATAAATTCTAAAATTCTAAAATTTTAATTTAATAAAATTTTAATATTTTTGGAAATAGTATTAAAAAATTATCTTAGGATGATTTTTTTTGAATTTTTTCTAAAATATTTATTTTTCAATGAATAATAGGAAATACGTTTTTTATAAAACTCATAATTTTATGAAAAAATTAGGATATAATCATAAAAATAAATTTGTAGAATCATTTTTTTGAATAAATATGTATTTTTATGCAACATTATTCATTTAAAAATGTTAATATTAATTTAAATTTAGATATTACATTATAACTTCTATAAAAAGTGTTTTAATACATTTCTTATCCTAAAACTAAATTTTAACATTTTTAGAAAATAAATCTAACCAAATTTATTTAATAATTAGAATTATAAGGTTGAACTTTTGTAATAATGGTCATTTTACTTTTTAGGTATACAAAATTAATTAAATAGGTAAAAACTAATTGCAATGTGCGAACACTCTATTTTTTCAAGTGGAGTAAAATTATTATGAAAAGGACCTAAAGAATGTTAAAGAAGTGAAGAGACCTAAGAAGAATAAAAGGGGCGTTCCCATGATAGCCTACACAAAAAACCCTCTAAATCATACGTCTTGCACAACCCCCCATATGTGGTACTAAATGGCAGGCCTTCCCTGTGCCAAGCACCTATGTTGTGGTCCTGCGTGAACAAAATCCTTCGACTGGGGTCCCCTATTTTCCAAGAAATAGGACCCATAGGCTCCTCATTTGTATAACTAGAAAATCAGAAATGGACTCTAAGTTATAGTCACACAACCCCTTTGCCTAAGTCTCTAAAAAACACCACAGGTATCCCTTTTCAATATGAGAGAAGTTATAATTAAGGGGAATAATTGATATCAAAGTCCCTTCAGGGTCTAAAACATAAGAAACCTACACAAGGAACCCTTTTACTCTGGTGGACAATCACCTATGTGATCCCCCATCCCTAAAAAGGGACATATATGAGCCTCATCCAATAACACTTGAGGGGACCCATGGTTTATAGGATAAAGCCTCTCCCAAGTGTTCTTTCCCAAGCATTCCATTTCCAAAGGAAACTCCATCTCAGGTAGGCCCACCACCCCTTCACGAAGCACCTCTAGTTCCTCCAAATCCCTATACAAAGAACCATCACCCTCTAATCCATGATATGAGTGAGACCCCATTTAAACCCTCCTCCAAGACACTAATGGAAGGCATCCTCTTCCTTTGGATCCTTCATCCAAGGGGGATCGAATTGGAACCCACACTGAAGACTCCGGACATGAAAACCCATGGGAAAATGGGAAACCAGGGTATCTACCATTTGGGTATGAATTCCTATGTTTAGAGGTTTCCCATACTTGTCCTACTAGATGGTTATGGTTCTTGTGGTGCATGTGAGTATGAATTCCAATGGTCACAAGGATCTTGACCCTGGGGCTAGTTTCAGGGAACTCTCAGTATTTGATACTAGGGTTACACTACTATGAAAGAGGCCCTTAATTTCTCTCTAATATGTATTTTCACCGCTAAAAAAGCACTGACTATTAGAGTGTGGTTAAAATACCTAGTATTTTATCAGTTCTATAAAAGAGTTGATAAGTTAGTCCTTTATTAGCGCTAAAAAAGAACTAATAAATTACCTCTTTATCAATGCTTTTTTAGTGCTGTTAATGGACCATTTTAAAAATTATTTTCTAGCACTATAAAAGGGGGTAAAATTATATATTTTTTAAAAATATATGAGTCTTAACACTTAATATATTTTTTAGTCATATATTCATATAATTATTTTTAAATACATTTATAAAATATATGCATGTGTTTGATATATATATACTTATATTTATTTAAATATGTTATATTAATTTACATACACTATAATATAATCTAAATATATTTATATTTTTTAATACACAGACCTATGTACATATAAACATTATATATATTTTTATATTTTAAAAAATGGTTAGATATTATTTTAAATAATTTTTTAGAATATGTATTTATTTACATATACTAGAGTATACATATATATTTATATTTCTTAATTATTGAAACACAAAAGTTTATATATAAAAATTAACTGTAGAGGTTTATATATACACACACATGAATGTATTTTTACAAGGTAACTAAAATGTATAAATTTTTACTTAAAAAATGAATAACAAATATTTATTTTATATATTTAAAAATAAATTTCTTTGTAAATATGTCTATATATGTATTTATAAAAGTTAATAATTATAAATAAATATATGAAAATATGAATATATTTAATTATAAATAAAACTACATTGTGAAAAATGATAAAAATTTAAAACCATAATTTCAATATAAATGTAAGAACTTTGAATTAATTAAATCCCTACCAAAACAAAACAATAAGTAACCCTTAAAAGAGGCCAAAATTCCATCGAATGTAAAAAAATTGGGATACCCCAACTAAAAACTCAGTTTTTGAGGGATTTGGGGACTATTTTGGCCACAAACAAATAGTGACCCAGTCATCATGGTTTAGATCTCGTCGCAGTATTTGATTTGAAATGTGGTAATCTCAAAAAAACGCTCTATTAAAAGTTATGGTTATTTGAAGTTTGATCATTATTTTAAACTTATTTTAGATTTTTTTTATTTTTTATCTTCGAATTGTTATTAAATGACTATTACTCGACAATAATTTTCAAATTATTAATTAATTTTTTTAATTTTTTTATAAGTCATTATAACTAAATATCTTATATATTACATGTAAAATGCCTATTTAGCCTTATTTAAAACATATCTAAAAAATATATGTTATATTTATATCAATATAATATTTTTATATATTAATATATTATTTATAATGGATTTTTTTTGAAATATAGCCTTTATGAGAACTTTTTTATTAGAATAGTTAATGGTAACCCTTTATTATCACTTTTTTTACTAGCATTGTTAAGGGGGCCTTTATCAGTTCATTTTTACAAGTGCTGATAAATGGCCCCCTTTAACTGTTCTTTTTTAGAACTATTAAATACCCCATTTAACAACTCTTTTTCTAGCACTAATAAAGGGGGGGGGGAGGTCTTTAATAACACTTTTAGCTAGATTTGTTAACGATGCAGCATTGGATAAAACCAATTTTGTAGTAGTGTTTGGACCATGTCCTTCCTTAGTAATCTTTATGATCTGGAGCCTCTGGTTCCATGTGAGGAGGGTGAGGATCATGATTTCTTTTCCCTTTAATGAGTAATGAGATCCTCCTCTCTTGGTGTGGAACCAATTTTAGGGAATCCCTCAGGGAGTAATCCCCTAGCCTTTCTTGTAAGAGTATGAACTATTTAACCTCTTCATCTCTTGGGTCATACCTGAATGGGAAGTCCAATGTGACTATCTTGGATATTCAATAGGAGAGGTAATGGGAACATACAAGACCCTTGTTCTTCTCCCGTACCCCTATCTTATTTCATAAATAGAAGGGGGAGTGTGTGGTTTTCCAGATCTCCTGCTTCCTATTTTTTCTTACATTTAAGCATGACCCATAATGACTCTTGTGGGATTAGAGGATATCCATGATCATGAAATGCACATAATGAGATTCATGTTTTGGCATAGAATCTTTTTCTGGATATTCCTCTCACCTTCCTTTAGAGGGCCTCCACAGGCATGGGTCCTCAAGGCCATGTTTCCAACCTCAGTGTAAAGAGGATTTTGTGGCTTCCCAAATATCTCGTTTCCACTTTTTTCTCACATATATCATGATTCACTTGGGCTTAGAGTTTGATGGTGGTCATGAAATCAAGGTGATCCAAAACTAATGGGCCTCATTCAAAGTGTAAGTCCCAATTTAGGAAAAATAATCCTTCTCAAGAATAACCCCTGAAATCTGAACATTGGTCCTCCTATTCGGTGTAAGTACCAATCATAACCAAACCTTATGGAATCGTCCTCATGAGTAAGCCCCAACCAAAAATCATTCACTAGGTCATTCTCCAAGAGATAATCCCAACATTAATATTATTAGAAGTATATACCCACCTATGATAAAAACTTTAAGAGCCCCCCATAGGTATAGGTCCTCATAACCAATCTACATGGGCTTTGATTCCTGTATAAATGGGATATGTAGGAAGCCTCCCTAAGGTCCAAACCCAATACCCCAAATCAAAACTATTATCTCTCGACCACATTTCTAGTATAGTCTTATTCATCTTAGGAATCCAAATCCTTTAAAGGTTCCCCGAGCCGCTTCAGCATAAGTCCCACATCAAACACTGACTAGGCACCTTTCAGTTAGACGTCCTTACCATATGACATTAAAATGTATGGTTAGGTTATTATCACACAACCTTAAAGGTATAATGTGATCCATTAAGAGACATTGAACTACATGGGTTATAATTCCTTTCTCAAGGATACATTGGAAGCTCATTCATGGCTTCAATCCGAACATCAAAACAACTCCCCTATCCCTGGATTAAAATAAACTATAGAGCACCCCGTTGTGCTCTAAAAAACAAAATTGTTATAATAATGACCAAAGAATATGTATTCATTACATAAGAGGAGATAATTGTCGGAGAACCTCTAATACATAAAAATATAACTATTGATAAAGAACCTTAGATAGATACAGATGATTCTAAATTCCATACATGCTAATAATTGATTTTTAATTCAAGGGTGATCCACATAATACTTGTGAATCAATGAAGGATTCATGAACATATCTAAAATCTAAAAGAGAGTCTCCAAGTAGGAAAACACCCCCCTAAAAGGGCGTGAAGATCCTGAACTACCATCCTCTCAACCAATGTGTGTTCTTAAGCATCATTGGCCAATATACCCAATGAGTTCTTGTGTCTGGAAAGTAGGTCCCTCATAGATATAAAGCCATTGAGTGTCTTCAATTCCATGAATAAACCCATATGAAACCATTAATAAATAGTGAACAAGATGTGAATGATTTCACAAAACTCAACCCCCAGAAATTGATCATTAGGTGACATGTATCAACATTTTCCAATGAAAACAAAAAGATAGTGAAAATGACGTGAATCCTTAACCAATATGATAGTTTCACCCATATATTGGGTGCATTTTTCTCTAAAAAATTATGGCCAAGAAAGATAACCAATCATGCATGTGTTTGTTTAAATGAGATGATTCTTTGATAAGGTTTCATTGTTTGGATTTATCATCTATATTCAATAAATTTCAACATGATCTCTATTAAATTCAAATGGTGTCATAAAAAATCTTACTAATGAATTACTTGATTACCATTAATGTTGGGTCATCATCTAAGAAGTGGAAATTGTCACCAACCCAGCATCTTTAACACTGGGTCTTGAACTCACTGGTCCAGGAGTATTGTTAGAACGATACTATCCTGACCCTAGAGGCCACATGACATGCCCTCCATCTTGTAAACCCCTATGATCACTTTGACAGTGATAAACGGTGGTTCAAAATCCAATTGAAACTATCATTGTATTCAACCATTTTTTTAGCTTATCATCAGAATGGAAAAACCTTTCACTTTCTTATCTTATATAGGTGGATAAAAATGCCACAAAAGTCCTCATCTATAATAAATTTTTTTCCTTTTATGAGGCTCTTACCATCATTCACCTACAACAATGCCACGTGGTAGTTAACCCTCAACATGATGAGGATACATCCCTCAGCAGTTCAGCCTAGGTTATTCAGAATTTGGAACACAAGACTGCCCACTAAGGGTAGTGACCGATCAAAAGGGATTAGGGAAACACCTATTTCCCCTCTAGATAATACCATCAATAAAATTTTGTTTAAATCTATGAGTGCACACATAAAACCACCTCCCCTAATTCTCCTAGACAAAAAAAATCTCATAGCATCATCTAAGGAATCATGCCATCCAAATCTGGCGGCACATGAAGAGTAGGAACATACACCAAACCTAACCAATCAAGCCTTCCAGAAGACTAATTTTTCATTATCCAAAGAATTCTAACAACCAAATACGATGGTACACAATGAATAGGAACAAACACCCACCCACATTCATCAATTCTTCCAGAAACCATGCCTGGAAGTATTCAAATAATCTCACCGACCGAGTTTTTTGGAAAACCGAAAGTAGGTGCACACACCTATCGAAAATCATCAAGATTTCCAATAGTTTCTTCTAGAAACACCTATAGAATTCAGTTGGAATGTGCCATCAAAGAATTTGGGAATACCCAACTCTCTACCCCCACAAACAAGTACTGTCAGTATCCACTAGTAGGAAAGGGAGGAAAAGAGTGGTCACTTACCCCTCCTCTAGATATGGAATGGGAATATATCCCCATTCTAGTCACTGAGGTCACCAAGAATATCCTAATAATGGTGAAAGAGAAGACTCAAATTCCTTCCACATCTTACAGACCTTCTAGGTCATCATTACATTGACAATAGTAATTCCAGAGGGGTGGACACAAGGCTCTATCCCAAAAAATGGGGTCTCTCATCTGCATAAAACCCCAGAGAAAACACACACCTCTCCTAATATCTATGAGGGTCATGGGGAATCTCCCCCACAATATAAGGAAAACCAGATTGTGAACATACAAATATTTCTATATGAGGCAATCATCCCATTCCAATCACCACTCCAAGGACGGTACAAACCCCTACCAAAATTCTAGAAGCCTATCAAGAAACTCCAACAACAACATGGGAGAAAGTTAAACAAGATTTCATGCCTAAAAACCACTTTCCCTAGTGAGTGGCCCCATTCTCTCAAAGGAAGGCATTCAAAAAGAAGAAGAAAAAAAAATTAATAGAAAATGAAGTGCCAATCAATGACCCCACTCTACTTAATTCTAGAGTTCTTTATGTTATTAGATTCTTATCTATGGTAGATCAAGATCCTACTATCCCATTTCCAAATTATAGGGGTAGTAGTAGTAATTACGAAGTTACTCCTTAGACACTTCACCATGAAGTCTAGCTTCATGACCATAATCTTATCGATCTTGAGAGACCATCTTCTGATGAGAGTCACAAATTCCCTCAGCATGTCTAGAAGATAAAGTTGAAATAGGTTCTTCCCATTTATATAATCCTTTATGGAAGTCCTCCCTATGATGGTGATCACTATGAAATATCTCTCTACCATAATATATCATGTCATCTAGGGGGTCCTTCACTTGGTAATGTAGTAATGAGAATTCCCTCCTATTGTGAGGCACATGGGGAAAAAAGGCATTCCATGTTTGATTTATTATCATTGATGAGTGAAATTATTTCTCAATAGGAAGATAACCCAGGTGAAGGTAATTCTTCAAACCCCCCTTGGATCGACTGCCTTATAATATAGTAGAGTAAGTCCCTACCAATCTCATTTCTTATGATAAAGAGGTCGGAAAAAATCCACTATGGTCAAATAAATTAGAGAAAACTCTAGAAAAATATGAAGATTAAATGATAAACATGAGGAGATAGCCAACTAAAGATGATATACTAGTCATGTTATAGACTTTAGACACTCCTGAATACAAAATTCTAGAGGTACTATAGAAATATTGTGTGCATGAAATCCTCCTCAACATATGGAAAACCCTTATTCAATTGAGTTAAAGATCATTACTATATGAATAGTATTAGATTCACATCATGGTAATATAAAGGATGAAATTCCAAATTGAATTGGAAAATCTCATGGATGTGTAAATCCAAATCTCAAGATACAACAAAGAGAACTTCAAAATGCATGCTTCATCATGTTTGAAAGATTGTGACGGTTGATTACAGATACACCATTTAGTGTTTATATTAGATTATGGGGTAAACATAGAGGGTTACATTTCATGGTGATCCTTGACCAGCAAAGCCCACAAAATGTAGTATCATTCAATGTCATAGATTCAAGACGACATCAAAAAATGGAACTTATACACAACTGAATATGTGATAACAAAATATGCCCCGACCAACTATCACTAACATTAGGCCACACAATAGTTGAATATTTAGGGAGTTTTTCTCCAAGAATCTAAAAATATCGAGAAACCCTCCCTCTTTGGACAAGTCAGCCATTAGATAGCTCAGATTCCAGAAATAGAAAAATGTTCTTATGAAGTGGTTCATTCAGGTGCATTACCAATAACAAAACAAGCCCATGTTTGGACAAAACTCCATAAAATTAGAAGGGAAGTCATGGAAGTAGAATCCATGGTAGTTCAAATGCATCCCCAACCCATAAGACTGTGGTATTTTTAAGACAACCTTTATGGTCAGCAAACCATGCCTGAAGAGCTGTCAAAGTGGAATGAGAATAGACCCATCCCTTAGGGATGGGGTATTTTTCACCTCAACAACCGCCTCCTTAGTGGAAATAACTCTTAACCCAATTTTGTGGAAATTCCACAAAATGGATCCTCCCAGTTCATCCCATCTCATGATCTGGTACCCTCACTAGGAACATGCATGAATGAATTGTCTAGAGATTCCATTTGGATTTCTATCCACAAATATTTTCTATATAACTAGTAAAGGAGAAGAACATGCCTTATAGAGGGTGTAAAAATGGTAATGTCACAAAACACTAGTAGAGTTCTTGTAATTCATTGTGCATCTGATACTATCATTAAAACTACCACTATAAACCATAACAAGCATGACACCAATTTGAAGGAGTATTTGGAAGAGGAAGTTCTGGTTCATAATTCGGTCCGTAGTGAATCAATTGAAGGAGGTGTGCATAATTAAAACTAAAGACTTTCCCATAATTTGGTTATCACCCCAAATAATTGATAATTACCTCCATGAAATTCATATAACAAGGAAAAGGTTAAGGGTCATGTTGTGCCTCACCTACCTACTAGAGAGGTTAAGGCCCACTCACATGAAGAAATATTTTCTCAACAAGTGGAAGAAATTAAATAATTTAGGAGAATCAATGTTGAGATACTCTAAGGAAGCCTACCTACTGGATATGTTCTAGAAGTATATTATCAACTCACACTCCCAATCGGCATACAACAACTAAGGGGGTCTGTCACAATGATTGAAGTTGACCTGGAAGACCCACTCCACATGGGATACCAACCACCAATATACATGGATCCCACAACAACATATTGGGAATTACCTCTATTGGGTGCACGACTAGAATAGGGTTAGACACATTGTTATCGGCCTTCCCCGATAGGCTAACCACAACAAATACTAGTGGTACCACCATAGATGGACCTACCAGCTGTGGAACCTATTCAAGCTCTGAATCAGCTATATATTTTCATATAGATCATAAAATCTCTTGAGTCACTCATGGATCAATTATAATCCATTGATAAATAGTTCTTACTGATACAACTATAAAATATGCCTTACCCTAAATGGGTATACTCGAATCGTCAGCCACCAAACATTGGGAACCCTATATTTCTAATTTATAATTTCTCGGGAGACCCGAAGTAGAATTTCATGTTTTTTTATTTCTCTATGATCCAATGATGGGAATCCTTGAACAATAAGAGGTAGTGAAACTCAGTTACTTCGTGAAATACCTGTAGGGTTCAACCTTTTTATGGTACACTATCTTTTTAGCTCTACTAATGATGGGGTGTTAAGATCAACATAAAAAGTTTCTCTTCTAGTTCAGCTTGATGCTATAGAAAACAACAGTCACAGACATTTCAAAATAAAAATAGTGGGATAATGAAAGTGTCTTGGATTTTATTGCTTAGTGGAATTAATTTAAATAATCCTTAAACCTACCACTCCATTAAAAATACCTATTTTCCATCTGTATAGAGAACCTTCAAGATCAGTTTTGAAAACCAATTATCCTTATAAAATACAAAGTATGGTTTCCGGATCTCACTGTGATCATTGAAAGAGTGTAATACTCCCTCAAATAGACCAAATCTATTTTCCCATTAATTACATAGGATCAAATAAATAGAACAGGGAAATAAGAGTTTACCATAGTTACAATTAAGGAGTCCCATATATGTTACACTGCTCCAAATACTATAACATATCATTCATTTCCTCCTCCCGAGCATATGAAACAATGAATGCCTCTTTAGGATGATCAAATAGATAAAAGGAGAAAAAAGTTTGAGGAGATGGAAAATAGGGTCTATTCTTTTCGAAAAGACCCTGTCCCTGACTACTTCATCTTAGCATTGGATAAAAGCTCGATCATGTTTCCAAATCCCAGTAATCCCAAAAAACATGGAGACAAAGATCTCCCAAACTATTTAACCTTCCATAAATTAATGGGGAATAACATTCATGAGTGTTTTCTTTTCAAATACATCTTGAAAAAGATGGTGGACTCCCGGAATGTGAAGCTAGGAAGGTCACCTACTCAAGTTGAATGTGTCTCTACTGCTGATCCAAAGGAGGACAATGAATAGAATGATTCTAGTAGAAAGATTATGAAGATTTTAAATATTAGTATGGTCATAAAAATGATTGACCAGACTCATAATATCCACTTAACATAGTTGAAATAACAAATTATGCCTTCAAATACTTCTGCTACAACACATATTACAGCATTGACAGCTCAATCCTATGAAATACATTATTCCAAAAAGTGACATGGCTAGAAGAGTTGGAAGAAAACACAGGAATATGATTCTTTGAAAAAGATGAAGTTGTTTTGACTTTTGAAGTCATCATGAATACAGTCCTAGAAGCATGGGAAACGCCCTTCCAAATAGTATAATAAGGGTCAACCTGCTAATAGAACCGCCATCATACTCGGATTTGATCTTTGGTACCATTGATTTTATTGACTTAATGGATACATTCTTAGATGACGAGAGTAATTATGAACCCAAATCCCCTACATTCAACTAGGTAACTGGAGGAAGATTCCATCAAATTTGAGGATATAGAGGAAGATGTGGTCATGCTAGGAGTCATTACTCTAACCATGTCCCTA
Source organism: Viscum album (assembly GCA_963277665.1). Classification (NCBI taxonomy): domain Eukaryota; kingdom Viridiplantae; phylum Streptophyta; class Magnoliopsida; order Santalales; family Viscaceae; genus Viscum; species Viscum album. Next base: position 2,107,282,679 of record OY728119.1, on the reverse strand, counting down.
TTCGAACTATCTAAATTGTAAAAACTCATGGGATAGATCTATAGTGACCTTAGTAGGAGAATGTAAGTTCCCCCACACTAGACTAGGTCTACCCTGACATGATCATCCTATAAGACTAGTTAGAGGAAACCTCATATCCTAATCAACCTCAGTATGCAAGCTATCCTAGTCAACCTAATCCATCAATAGTATAATCACATTCAGTTCTAGTTCCAAGTGTCAATCCATCCACATCGAGTACTTAATCTCTTAAATAACCTACAAAAGAGTATCTCCATGATTGGAAGGGAATAACTTTGGACCATAAGTATTATTTCTTAACAAAGTTATCCTTATTTCATGCCAAGTTGTCAATATTGGATGCTCTGAGTCTATCAAAACACCTCTAAAAATTACTCATAGAGGCCTTATCAAGCCCCCAATAATTTGTAGCTGAGCTTAAAACTTTAGAAGTGTATCATATAGAGAATGATCCTGCTGAATTCCACATGATCATATCTTTCACTAACCAAGATGAAAATTACATCATATAAGGATAAATTAAACCATTTTATATATATGGAAGAATAAATGACATTGATATTCGATGATACGTCATTGATAATGACTCAGGATTCAAACTCATTCCCATTTGAAAAATTCATCAACTAGGATTAAACGAATGACACGTGTACCCCACCAAATTAATGTTAGAAGGTTATGAAAATAATGAGAACAAGCTTCTTGGTGAAGTAAAGATCCAAAATTAGTTTTGGGATCTTATATATGATTTATAATTCATGGTTGTTAGGTAAGATATGACCTTCAACATTATTCTAGGAAGACCTTGGCTACATCAGCATGTGGATATCCCTTATGCATACAATCAATGCCTAAAATATTGTTTCAATAGACAAATTGGGACATTTTAGGGGAAAAAAGCCTCATTAAAATCCTGTGAGTCACATTACATTGACACATGATTCTACCATAAGGAAGGAAAACAATCCATGGTTGAATAATTCTCTCAAATCAATCTATCGAATGGTTTGGAGATGATTCCAGAAAACATTATCAAATAGCTCAGTGCAGATTATGTGATCCCCATCAACCAAATCGAAGTGGTGGGTCTAAATTTGAAAAAAATTCTAGATACTTTTTTGATTTCAATCATGATAACTACTCCTAGTAGCACTAGAGAAGTTATTTACACTTTGATAAGTAATGAAAGTCCAAATGAAAACATATTCAATGAATCAACCGAGCTTAAAAAATTCTCTGTTATATTGAATAGTATAAAATAAATTGTTGTGATAATGGGAGAAGGTGAAGATGGTCATTATCAATCCCTTGTCTCCCCTTTGGAGCTCTAAAGTGTCCTCACACCAACCATTGATTCAGAAATGGTTGCTCCGACTTCTGATTGTGCAACTGTTGACTCCTTCCCTAACTTTAAGAAAATTTCTTCATCACCTACTTCCCTGGTAGAGGTGGAATAGTTAGGGTATATGGAAGATGAGGAGAAGGAAGTCATTAGGGATTCCCCTCCAGTATTTAAGGATGGTGTGACCACCACTGTTGATGAACTCATAGAAATAAATCTGGGTATGAATGAAGATCCATGGACCACTTTGATCAGTGTATCCATGACTTATAAAGAATTGAAGGTATAAAATTCATTCTTGAAGAAACACCAGGATGTGTTAAATTGGGATTACATAGATAATATTGGCCAAAATCATGAGTTTTCCACCCATCACTTGGATTTTATATAAGATCATTAGAGATAGAAAAATGCATCTAGAAGGACACACCTAACTCACACCTCCAAAATTGAGGCCGAAGTGGATAAAATCGTCAAGGAATACTTCATATTAGTGGCATGATATCTGAAATGTCTAGTAATAATTGTTCCTATGAATATGAATTATATAAAAAACGTAGTTTTCATCATATTCAAGGATCTCGATCGATACTGTCTGAATGATGACTTCCCAGTTCCAATTAAAAAACTCTTGATTGATGTAATGGATAATTATCAATCCCTCTCCTTCATGGATGGATATTCAAGGTAAAAAAAATAGATGTCCATAGAAGATGAATAATATAACATCTTCATATCACCTCATGGAGTTTTCTTCAATCTACTAATTCCATTTTTCTTGAAGAATGATGGTGCCACATACCCACGTGCCATGTATTGCATTTTAAAACCCTCCCTAGAGATGTTTATTGAATTCTATGTTGATGTTATAATGGTTATGTAAAAACAATGTTATGAAGACATGGATAAACAAGATACCATCTTCAACAAGCTATAACAACATATCATGAAGATGAACACCTAGAATTTTTTTTGTTTAACCTTGGGAAGGATTCTCTACTTCTTCATAACCCATAGTGGAATCGAAGTTTACCCTAAAAAAACAAAATATATCCTTATAATTTCATCACCTTTAAACCTTGAAGAGTTGGGAGGAATTAAAGTAATCTAGGAATATATCTTGTGATTCATATAAAACCATCAAGGAAAGTGTTTTTCCTTCATCAAATTGATGAAGAAGGGGGTCACATATTAGTGGACCGGTGATTGTCAGGAAGAATTTAAAAAACTCAAGAAATACCACTTGATCCCACTAATATTAATTCAACCTTTTGAGGGAAATCCTCTCATTCTATATGTGACAGACCTAGAGATATCATTGGTTACCTTCCTTGCACAAAAGAACGATGTTGGGAATGAAAAATACCTTTATTATCTCAGTCGAACCATGCTTAATTCTGGGACTCATTATTCAGATATCGGGAAAAGATACTTGACATTGATATTTGTGGTTCAAAAACTAATACAATACTTGTATGACCAAGAAGTATATTTGGTATCTCACAATAACCCACTAAATTACATCCTTATCCACCCTATGTTGTGCCTGACATCTGTCATTATGGTCCGTTATTCTGAAGCTGTTGGATATAAAATTTGTGCCATAGAAATAAATAAAAGTCTAGGACTTGGAAGATTTTCTTGTAGAATACCCATATATAAAAAAACATCATTAAATACTGAATTTTCATATGAAGATATATTATATATTCAATGTGGCCCTCTAAACATGGGAAATGAATTTTGAAAGCACATCCAGGAGCCTAATGGGGACGAGAATGGAAGAACCTAAGATCAATAAAGTCTGGCTAGGTATCATGTTTATCTCTCTACAAAAAGAAGTATTTCGTTACCACTTCCTATTATTAGACTCATATAATAATAATAAAGTAGAATATTAGGCCAAAATTGTTGGTCTGAAACTAGAACTCTAAATACTATTGGACTATTTGGAGGTAATGGTTGACTCAGAGTTGGTGATCAAAAAAATTAATAGGAATTAATCCATCAGAAAAGAGGATATAATACCCCTTATTGACTATGTCCAAAGATTAATAGAAGAATTCCCCCCAGATTCAACATTAACTCACATCCCAAAATCATGGAATTTCAAGGAACATTCAATGGAAAATACAGCTACTGATCTGGTGGATCCAAGCTAGGATGAAATGGTCATCATCATTTACCATCACTGAATAGTATCACCTTTCATTAAAATAAAATGGTAGAGATAAATGAATTTAGTCCTATCCCTCAACCATATGATCCTATCACTAGGTGGATGATGCAAATCATGGACTACCTCCAAAATAAAATACTCCCACTAGACATAGATGGGAAAGAGAAAATACAGAAGTGAGAAGCCAACTTCACTCTTTAAAATGGTCCAAATCACTAGAAATTACACTATAAATGAGGATTTAATGGAGTCCTCCTAATTTGTATTGATAGAGAAGAGACCACTACTATCATGAAAAAAGTACACACTAGAGCCTATGGTAGCCACCAGTCTGGAATTAAAATTTCCAATCCAATCCAAAGGATTGGTTACTATTGGCCCACTATGACACATATTTTCATGGAATTCACCAAGAAACATCATTCTTTCCAAGTTCATGGAAACTTCATCCATAAACCCTCAAAGTTTCTACATACATCCAAATACTCCTAACAAATTTATATAGGGGAAACAAATGTTGTGGACCATACCCTCTATCTATGGAAAATCTGTTCAAATATATCCTAAATGATACCGAATTCTTTTCCAAATTGGGTTAGGATATACCCCTCAACGAAGTTGAGACTGAATTCATCATTAACTTCATTAAATCTAACATCACAAAAAGATGTGGTTTCCCTCACACAATACTGATGAAAAATGGAACCAATTTCTATTTTAATAAGGTGGAAAAGATATATCAGGAATACAATATCAAATCCAACCATTCATCCTTCTATCATGTAGTAGATAATGGATATATATAGGCCTTTAACATGACCCAATCAAACATACACCAAATGATAGTGGATAAAGATAAAAATTATTGGCTTGAATATCCATTTTATTCATTATGGACTTACTAGATAACAACTTTTACTACCACACGCGCAAACCTGTACTCACTGGTATATAGAACAGACTTAGTCTTGCCCATTCTAGTTCTATTTCAATCACTTTGTGTTTTTACCTATTAATATCTATTTATGGACGATCAATACAAAAAACTAAAGGATGAATTAGAGTGGGTTGATGAGAAAATATTGCACACCATGCATCCCTTGGAAGTCTATTAGAATCATATAGTGTACTCATATAACAAGAAGTCCTCCCTATATTAATTCCTCTAAATAGAACTGATATTGGTTCTTATGTCTCTAGTGATACCAGGAAAGAAGCCTCCAAATCTTGACCATACTAGTAGGGACCTTGCACCGTACATAAGTTACACTCTAATGGATATTATTACTTATTATTAAGGAATAGGGAGATGATTATGATTCCAACCAATGAAATATTCTTAAAGAAACATTTTATGTAATCACATGAAGTATATCTAAGTTTCAATAATTTAAACTGCATAGTTAGTCTTTATCACATGAAATTAAAAGGCATGAAAAAATGTCTATGATTCATTCCATTAAACTATGTGGTATCATTGTCCTCATCACATGATGATAAACTGTATGACATATAGTCCTAGTAATATAACCTAAAACCGAAATATGCCATCTATCTTTACCACATGACATTAAACTGCATGGTTAATGTCCCTCTCATTCAACATTAAGAAACCCCCCAAAACACCATGAGTTAAGACACTCCTCATTGTCCCTTAAATAGGGACATCTATCTCAGATATAAGTCCCAATATAATCCCTCTAACCCCTCAGTGGGTCGAGATACCCTCTTGTCTAGACAAGAGGAAGAAAAGATAAGAAACCCCCAAGAATATTCCCACTCATGTCATTTCCACTTGATAGTGGCACCTCAGACCCCTCTATATGTATAAGCCCCAACATTATCATGTCCTAAATGTATGACATTAAACTTGTTGGTTCAAATACATATTTCATGATGTAAAACTATGCAATATTTTGATATGTGTTTGATAGGATTATGATATTTATTGCTGGTACCCTACCACACCTTCATTCAAGTAATATGTGTGTCTTGATTCTTATTTTGACAAGATACATAGTGACGCAAAATCCTCCCATACCAAGTCTCTCTATGAGATAACCCCCTTGTCCCTGTGTATGAGTCACACAAGCACAAAGAATCTTTCAAGAACTATGTGTGGATTTATTATCATTCTATGAGATACATACTAACACTTATATCTCTAATCCTGAGTCCAGACACAACAAAAAATCCCCATTTTCCCTTTGTACGAATTTGAACTACACAGAGAACTTTCCCCAAACCACATATGGCCTAATTCTCACTCAAAAGAGATATGTAGTGGCACCTAGACCTCATGTCTTGGTCCTAATCATCATTATGGAAAATATTAAATCCCCATTTCCCCATATAAAATCCTAATTTTTGTGGGGAATAATTTTAAAGAAGTACATGTGGAATTATTATTGTTTTGAAAATATACCTAGTGACTCCTAGGTCATGTACTCTAGCCCAGACACAATATTCATATCCACATTGGGTGACCCAAATTCTTACCACAAGACATTAAACTACACAGACAAGGCCCTTGTTGCATGATGATAAACTGCATGATATTTTTCCAAACAACATATGGATTGATTCTCATTACAATGAGATATATAGTGATGCCAAAATATCCAATATCAGCTCCATCTATAAAAAAACTCCACACTACGAATATAAGAATCAGAACCACATAGAGAACCTTTATAGAACTCTGTGTGTCTTGATTTATTCCATCACAAGACATGTAGTGACACCCAGATTTCCATTTTTGGTCCCAACCACAAAATGTCCCCCTGTTTTCACATCAGTTCATCTTTATCCCCACTACATGATGTTAAAACAGTATGGGATGTCAAGAACTATGTTTAACTTGATTCTCATTCCAATGAGATATGTAGTGACTTTCAAATCTTTAATCCTGGGCCCAACCACAACAAAATATGAGAAATGATCCCACTCTCCTGTGTAGGAGTCAGATTTACATAAAAGGATTCAACATGGTATCTCAACCCATGCATGAGCTTGTATTTGAGAAAAAACACTATTTTATTCCTCTATACATAAATTTAATCAGTGTGGGGTATCTTGTTTATAACTATGTGCGGATTTATTATTTCTCCAACAACATACGAAGTGAAACCCAAGTCATTTACCTTGGTTCAACTATAATATTCCTTGTTAACAACAAGTCACCTTCATCATTACCACTTGACATTAAACTACATGAATGAAGTCCTTACCACATGACTTTAAACTACATGGCTAATGCCCTCACCGCATGAATTTAAATTGGGTGGCACATTAAGAACTATATATGTATTAATTATAATTATAGTGAGATATGTAGTGGAACTTGGGCCTCATGACCTAGCCCCATCCATGGGGTAAATAAAAATGCCCCTATCCTATAAATGAATAAATATCTATGAAGAAACCTTTTATTTTGGTTCCTTCATTAGGAGGTCCACCATGGAAATAGAGATGTACCCCTTCCACATATGAGTTAGATCAATGAAAGGGACTCTACACTTCATGGACAATATCATTCCAAACATTTACTTTTTTTCTTAAACATATCCTTTCAAAATTTCATACTCCTAATCTTGGTCACTTTTAAATCTTCATAATCTTTCTCCAGCTCTCAGTGTTAGAATGTACGATACATGATGACTCCTTTACCTGACTATGCCGAAACACACCCCAGTTGTTATTGTATAAAGTCTCCTATAAAATGAGTTTTCAGACAAAAGATGCCACTATTTGACTATATAGTAACACTACCTAGATTGATTTTCAAAAATTGTCCAACAAAATAGGTTTTTCAACTAATGGTAACTTCACCCTTGGGAGAAGCCTCTTTTGTCCTTCTAATTCTTGATGAAATTTTGTTGGAACCTGTGATTCCAATTTAATCTATGGCTATCCCTTGTATATTTGTCCCATATCCTTTCACTTGATCTAAAACCCCCAAATGACATCATTTACAATTTTCTCCCTCATGTTTGAATTATTCAGGAATGATCTTGTTCTAGAAGGCAACATATCATCTATCATTCCATAATGTTATATTCCTAGTCATACAACCTAAAAAAATATAGCCACCATATTCCCCGCATTTGGGTTAGACATGTGTAGGGAACCTATTACCCCAATTCATTGGTAATTATGACTTGAAATTCTCATTCCAGATTCAGGTACTTTCCTTTCACAAAACCAAACTCCGTATCCAAGGAAATCCGAATCTCCATAAACTTCCTTTGGCCATGAGAAATAGAATGTCAGAATTCTTGAGAAATCTTTTTCATGACTATCCTTTAACACACCACAGTAGTATTTTCATAATGTATCTAACAAAACCAGGTTTAAAACTAAATAATACCACTATTTTACTATGTTGTAACATTCCGTAGTTAGAATTGAATATAGTATCCCACAAATGGGGTTTTCAATCATTGTTAACTTCATCCTAAGGAAATACCCCCTCTCTCACCAAAATCAATTTTTCCCAAACCACTATTCTAATATGAATATCCCTAAATTACATATTTAAAAATTCCCCTACTCAAACCTGAAAGCGATAGTGCCTTAATTAATATATTACCATGAAAGGAGAGAATTATTAACCTTTCGAACAAAGCTAAAGACCTTAAATTATAGCCCCTATAATTTCCTTATTATATGATAATAAAATGAATAGCATAAAGGCATATTCAAAGGATGTTAAACTAAAGAAAAAAAATCCTTTGAATATAATACTACACTTCACGATCAATTTTTGGGTCACAAGATATTAAAATGAACAATGCTTCAACCCTTCTCAGAAAGTGGCCTTTCGTCTCTGGCATCAGCCATTTTAAAAAACCCTCTTTCACTCAAAACAAATTCGTATAGGATTAATTTCTCATTCATGGTCAATTCTAATAGAAATTATCTCTTCATTATCATACATCTTCCCATGGCATTACCACCCACCATTATCTTGAGAAATTTGAATCTTTATAAACTAATTTTGTCCATTAGTAATATAATGTTATAATTCCTAATAAATCCTTTTTCGGACTATGATATTACATGCCCTAGTTGTCTTTTCATAAGTTTCCCAGAAATCCTAAGGACTGTTAGCCAAGGATTCCACTATTTGACAATGTAGTAACATTCTCCAGTTGACATTACATAATGTAGCCCACAAAAAGAGTTTGTCAACCAGCAAGAAACTTGTCCTCAAGAGATACCTCCTCTATTCCTGAATAACATTATTTATATTAGAGAAACAGAAAACCATGGATTAGGATTCCCCATCAAGTATTCGAAGAATTTTGGAACATTTTTTTCCAAGAAGACTTTTTTGGATCATCATTTCAAAACTTATGGTCAAATTTGTTTGACCTAAAAAACCAACCACATTAGCATAGCCTAGAAGACATTAAAATTACCAAAAAAAAGTGATTTATTACTTTCCAAATTTAAAACCTGCAAAGGGAATTTTATAAAAAATTCACGTGTCATCTTGCTAGACCAATATTATGTGTGGTCTAGGCAAAAAATAGAGAAACAAAAAGAAAAAGAAAGAAAATTTATTCGGATAAAACCCATAAAGGGTAGCCTAATAAAAAGTCAACTCTCACCTGCTATGTCATATTTATATTGGACTTAATAAAAATAGGGCGATGACATAAAAATACACAATTTTTGTAAGGTTGTTCATATAACCTTACAAATAGTCTAACAATGCTCACTAGTCCCCATAGGTTAGGAAAAAATTAGATAACTCTCTCATCCTTTTCATTGTAATTATGATGTGATGATATTTAATAAAATGAATCATTTTTAGTGTTTTTTATGATTATATTAAGGATATAAATGAATGAAAAATTTACTGGGAACAAAAATCCTTTTCATTTATGTTTCAAAGTGGATAGGAACTTCCACATTCTGGATCCTCTCTACCAAATTTTATAGTTTTTCCTCAACATAGGCTTTGAGAAGTTGAACTATACCTCAAAAAGTTTCTTAAGTGTGATGATACTCGGTTGATTGCATTGCAGTAGCCTCCTCAGCTTTATGGAGCTTCTCTGGCTATGCACCAATGACGTCTCTTCTTTGTTCCAAATTACCTGTCAGGGATTGATGGAGTTAGATTGCCTCTTCCTTTACAAAATTTAATTATTTTTCAAGTTGTATCATTTTTAAGTACTTTTCATCGAGATGATCTTGATACCCCTCCTCCTTCTTGGTGTGCCTGACCACAACTTCGTTTAGAACAACTATGAGTTCCTCAAATTATCCCATGAGATGCACCTCATTTTTCCGTGACCTTCACCCCTCTTCCCTTTTTCAGATGATCGACTTTATTGAATCATGGATATCATAGTAATTAAATCATCCACATCCTAGCCTGGAAATCTTGAACGAAAGTCATAGAATTCATGAATTCATGACTTTAAGAGGCATCTTTCCAATTATCTTCTAGATATCCCACCAGAAAAAAACTGAATTTAGTTAGGAAAGAATCCTTCATATCCAGATCAGACTCATATCTCTCGGAGGGAAATACATTGTCCATAATTATTGCACTCAATGAAACACCCTATTCCACTACCTCAAAAACATCCTCAGCCTTACCTACTGATGATGGTGGAACTGGCATGGAAGCACCACTTTCAAGACTAGTCATCGAAGTTGATGGCATGAAATAGAAAGTGACACCTCTGATCAACAACATGAGGTCAATAAACAATGAATAAAGTGAATTAACCAAAAAATTTAGTAAAACATACCCATTGCTGGGTCTACTATTGGGATTGATACCTATCCTACACTCTCGACATCAACTCTTAAAGTGAGAACCTATTGACAAGGAGAATCCTCTTGATTTTTCTTAGCATCTGAGATCATAGGATCTTGAGGATTTCCCACTTTCGGATTCTTAACCATCACTCCCTCGAAAACCAGATTAGGGTGGACTAGTGTGACTTGTTTGTGAAGTTCATTATAAATTTTCTCTATAAAAAAGCTACACAAGTTGAGCTTTGATGTAAATAATTAGGTGGAAGAAATTCAAATGTGTTCAGAAAATGAAATAATAATAAAAATCACATCCATTCAATTCCCTATGGAAATCCCAGAACTCATTAAGGAATATGATATATCAATGTCTTTATTAACTATATCTATAATATCATGATATATGGCATCAAGTATCACATCATCCTCACCGGTAGGGGTATCCTAGATGCATTTATCAGGACCTAAATTGGCTCTTCCATTAATTTAATTTGCTATATTCTTAGATGGCACAACATCTTTAGTCCCTACAGAGTTAGGGTCAACATAAACACCTTCATAAAACCATCTGAGATCCCTATCATTCCCTTATGGAGTAACAATGGGACCAAAATTTAATGCATCAAGGTACTCCTGTGTAGGCAATGAATCTGAAATATCATGAAGAGGTGATATTCAGAAATATAAAATAAAACAAAATGGAGTGAATTTAGAATTTCTAGGACTCTATACCCTTTCTTCATGAATGTTGGTGGATGCTACTACATCATGTGACACATCATCCATTGAGATAATAGATTCATCAACATGGGCTTGTTCCTCCCCGATGGTATCCTTCTCGATCCTTGAAGGGACAATGTTAGATCCCTTAAGGGGGGAAATAAATTCATATTCTGTAAAATACAAGTATGTTTAGAAAGAGTGTGTCAAAAAATTCATGATATCTAATGACATTATAATGACTTACAACACCAAATTTTCCAGGCCAACTTCATTTCCCTTTATCTTTTCCTCTATTGAGATGATAAAGAACCCATATCGGTCTATTTGGAAATGGAAACTTGAGGTGATGGTTAAGGAATTACTTCTTCCATATCCTCTATCATGGATCTATGTTCTATTGATAGTTCTGGGGACCAAAGATACTCATCCACTACCCCAATGGGGGTTCCCGTGGGCCTATAATTTTGAGAATCTAGTGCCTCTTCAACTGGTTCTTCTTCAACTTCTTCACAAATGAGTTGAAAAATAAAATCCCATCATGATTAATAATGAAAGATAGAAGATTAGAAAATGGAATGGAGAAAATATAAATAAATTAGTATGGTCAAGGTAGTCATCCATTTCCTCTTCGAGATAACCAGTTACCCCCTCAAGCTCTCTTGGTCCATCATGTCAGGCACTCAATTTTTGACTGGGATCTGATAATTAGTTTCATATATCAAAGCCTTCAAATCCTGAATATACATCCCCACCTTGACCAAGTAATTTTTGGGGTGGATATCAGAGGGTGATATGGTATCACAAAACTCTATGATTCATATTCTGGACCATAGAAACATCAATGCATCTCTAACATCGCGAGTTACTCTCTTCCAATCTCATATCACCAGAGGCTGTATGTAATTTTTCTTTGATGTGGCTGGATGTGAGGAAGAACTAAAACTTTTCAACTTGGAATCCCCTTCAGACCAATTTTATCTTACATAAAAATGGGTGGATAGAACCCGAGTATCCTCCAAGAAGTGATGATTAAACTACCTTGATGCAAGAGTTTTGGTTTTCTCAACCCTAGTATGCTTGGTGGTCTTTACCTGAGATTACCTCAATAGTTATAGAGCTTTAGAGTCATCACCATCTGTAAGATCCTTTTTAAAACACATACCACGACCAAAATGTTTTGTGTATTTTACCCAGTAAACATCCTTTATCAATACCCCTTGAGGGTATGAATAGATCTACACACTAGCATACCCAGCCTCCAACCTGATTGATGCATCTGATGGAGGCATCATAATTGAAATTTTGAATACCTCTAGGGCCATTAGAATACAGAACTATCGGGCTACAGTCATATGTTTTTCAAGACTAACATTCATCAGGGGAAATAAGTTTTATAGTTTATGAAATTTTAACTAGTGAGAAAATTGATATATATCATAGACCTCACAGTTGATTTTCCTGTCAATATGAGTTGCTTGTACGATGTCTCTAGATGCTATCATGTATGACCTTAGTTCGAAATTATTTTCCTTTTCATCATCAATAACCTTATCTATCAGTGGGTTACCATATAGGAAGAATTTTAATTCTCCCGATACATTTAACATCCTCATCATGTCGTTATACATCAGGCTCATATGTTGGATTCCAGAAATAGCCTGAAAAAATGGGTGAAATCAGAAATCAGGGACATTAAATAGGATCATCACCTATTATAAACTAAGATGTGTGGCGTTCCACCCCCACAACACTTGAAAGGGAACAACGATTCTACATAGATCCTTACCACTGTAGATATTTAGTAAGCACTGGTAAATTCTGTCCATAACAGGGGAATCCAACCTTATGTACCTCCCCTATACTAGTTTGGATATGATAAAAAAATTCCTTGTCCTCACACCACCATTAGATTTATAAAATATAATCAGGTAAAGTCCTAGCCACATTTTGGGGAATCCATCTAGGAGATTCTTTGCATCAACTTCAGGATTTACCTTATAACCCTAACAGGTATACTGTCCCTTCACTAGTGTAGGCCATAATGTTCTAGGAGTAGTCTGATTCTCTAAAGTGGGGAATCCTATAGGGAACTGAAAAGTTGGACCTCCACTTTCTAGCTTCATAAAAGCATTCATCCATGTTCTTGGATGGATTTCACCCTTCGTGCGAGGATCTTTGTTCTAGAAATTCTTATCTACCTTAAAATGCTCATGGGACTAGGGTGGTATCCTTTCCCCATCATCCCACATTACCTTTAATGGAATGAATTCATCATACATTTCCATAAGAATGGGGGATCCATAAATTTTAGACATCCCACAGGATAATTCCAACCTCACTATCTATCTGATGGATTTTTTTTTTCCAGAGGACTCCATCGACTCAAAATTAGGGGATGATCTCCGAGTTATTGTTAATATATGTTTCCATTCCCAAAAAGACTCATAGATATGGACATCTTGTAGCTCCTTTTTGACTTCTGTATAATTATGGAACTCCTAGTATGCCCACATACACTTGGGCCTAACTACCCCTCTAGTGAAAAAATCCTAGTCCCTCATTCCAACCTTGCATCTAATATATCTGTGAAGCATGGAAGGTTTATTCATAACAACGATGATTTGATTATAGGATATACAAATTTAGATCTGAAGTTTATCTATTGTGATTCATGATAAATCTAGTGGGAACTATTCATTTCTTAATATAATCACCCTTTGATGAACTGTTTGTAGAAGGATAGTTGTTGTTCTTCAAAAACTAGGACTTCAGGAAGTAACTTCCTATCCCAGGTACAAAGGCATCCCTCAAATTGTTTTGATCATTAAAAGGTAGGTAATAACATTGTGGGTACTCACATTGATACAGATCCAAATAATTTTCTAGATTTGGAATATAATTCTTGACCATGTCATAGTAATCTTTCCCCATAGCCTTGATCATCTATAATACACATGCAACTTCTTTCTCAGGTGGAGCCATGAGATTAGCCATTAAAAACCTACTAGAAATAATCATGTTATCTCATTAAGTTAAAATGTGAACTTAGAATAGTAAAAATTATGACTTGGAATAATTCAAAATCTTGGAAAAGGAAATAACTCATTCAGTCCCATCGACCAGGTTCCTCACACGGGCCCTTCGACCATGTTCCATGCATGGGACCTTCGACCATGTTTCACATGAAATCCACCTAATCATGTTCTTTACAAAGGATCCTTAAAAGGGTTCTCCCCATGTAGAACAATCACAAAAGTGGTTCTACTATAGGAAATTATTTAGGAGGCCTTTTTGAAAAGAGAAGCACGGTATGGATGAGAGGATGACCTGTATGAAGCGAGTAAAAGGAGCCAAGACCAAATGTTAGAAATCAAAAAAGGGGATAACAGTATTTATAGACACCACTGTCCTATGTACCAAACCTACATTAAGGAGCTATATCATGGACTAGTGTACTGGGATTACGCACCAGGCATATGTCACTAACTGCTGTGGAAGCCCTTCATGGTTGACTAGTGCCACCATTATAATATTTTCCATGTTCTACCTCATGACTAGACCCTCTTCTTTTGATCAGATCAAATCTAGAGTGGGGATTTTTTTGATACTCTATTTTGTAATGTGGAGTGAAAATATTATGAATAAGACCTCAAGAATGTTAAAGAAGTGAAGATATCCAGGAATAATAAAAGGGACTTTCCCAATCTATCTTGTGAAAAAGGTCCTATACATTAGAAGTCATGCAGATCCCCCATGTGCGGTATTGAAAGGAAGATCTCCCCTACACTGAGAACCTTCACCAAGAACCTATGTTGTGGACCTATATAGTCAACTTCATTCAAATTGGTTCCCCTATTTTACTATAAATAGGACCCCATGGATCCTCATTTACACAACTAGAAAAATGGAAAAGGCCTCTATGCCCTAGTTGTGAAGCCCCTTTTCCTAGGTCTATTAAAAACCAATCAAGTATACCATTACCCCATAGGAGACGAGATAATTAAGGGGACTAAGTGATATCAAAGTCCCTTAAAGGTATTAAATGAATTATATCTACATGAGTATCCCTTTTACCCTATTGTACAACAACCTACATGAGGCCCCTTCCCTAACTAGGTAACTGTATCAACCTCATCCAGGAACACATTTAGAGACCTATGGTGCATAGGATAAAGTCTCTACTAAGTTTTATTTCCTAGGTGTTCCATTTACTCATGAAAATATATCTCGTGTAGGCCTACCCCATGCACAAAGCACCTCAAGTTCCTCCAAGTCCCCACATTAATACCCTTTTCTCTTTAAACCATGACCCATGTGAGACCCCCTTTAATCCCTATACCAAGCCACTAATGGCACATATCAAATTCCTTTGGATCCATCATCCAAGGGGGAAAAATTGAGACCTACACTAAACCTACATACTTAAAAAACCATGTAAAGAGGAAAACCATCATGTCTCCCATTTGGTTATGAATTCCTACAGTGAGAGGCTTCCTACACTTGTCCTACCTAATGGATAGGGTCCTCAGGGTGAACGTGAGTATGAATTCCCATAGTCACGAGGATCCATACCCTAGGTGAGGTGTCTTGGAACTCTTGGTTTTGGGTACTAGGTATAGTACCATGTCCTTCCCTAGTAATCTCTAAGATCTGTAACCTCTAGTTACGAGAAAGGATGGTGAGGATCATTCATTCCATTTTCTTTGACAGTGAATGAGATCCTCTACCCTTTCTATGAAAGCAATTTTAGGGAATCCCTCATAGAGTAAGACCCTATAATTTTTACAAAAGTTTTTAGTGTTTTTATTCTTAGGATTATACTTCATACCCAAATGGGTAGTCTGATGTGACTATCCTAGATACAAACAAGATAGGGAACGAGACCATCCAAGATCTTTATTCTCTCATACCCCAACCTCCTCCACCAGTTGATGGGGGGAGTTTGTGGTTTATCAGATCTTCTGTTTCCACTTGTTTCTCACATTTAATCATGACTGATATGGGCTTAGAGGATATCCAAGATCATGAAATACACACATTCAGATGTAAGTTTTGATAGAGAATCTTCTTTTGGATCTTCCTCCCACCTTTATTCAAAGGGACTCTATAGGCATGAGTCCTCAAGGAAATGTATCCAACCTTAGGGGAAATTATATTGTGGGGTTTCCCAGATTTCTCATTTACTCTTTTTTATCACACTAAAAATGACTCACATGGACTTAATAGTTTGTGGTGGTCATGACATCCACAAGATCCCAAACCTGATGGGCCTCATTCAAAGTGTTATTCCAAATAAAGAAAAGGGAATCCTCTTTAGGAATTGGACATGAAATCCCACCTTTGGAACTCCTAAATGGTATAATTATCAATCATATCACTACAATTAACCATGTGCCTCCTATTAATTGTAAGTATGAATCATAACCAAACCACAGGGAATCCTTCTCAAGAGTAAGCCCCAACCAAACCTCATTCACTAAGGTATACTCATTAGAAGTAATCCCCAACTTACTACCCTTAAATGGATATTCTCCCCTTTGAGAAAAACATTCAAATGTACCCTATAGAAATGTGTCTTCACAACCAAACTAGGTGTTCTTTGAATTCTTATCAAATGAGATACGTAGGAATCCTCCATGGGGTCCAAACGCAACACCTGAAATCAACCCTATTCTCTTTGTTCCACATTCTTAGTAGAGTCTTATTCATAATTGGAATCAAAAAACATTCAAGGTTCTATATGCCTCTTAGACATAAGCCCCACACAAAAATTTGACTTGGAACCTTTCACCTAGTTTTCCTTTCCATATTACGTTAAGCTATATGATTAGGTCCTTATCACATGGACTTAAATGGAATGATTTTCCCCATTAAGAATAATTTAACTATAAGGGTTCTGATTGTTTCCAAAAGGATATGTAGGAAGACCATTCATGGGTATGATCCTAACATCCAAACAACTCCCATATCTATGGTTGATGATATACTCTAGAGTGCCCCACTGTGTGGATGAAAACCAGCATCATTGAAAAATTGACCAAAGAAACCCTATTCAGTACATAGTAGGATTCCATTGATGGAGAACCTCAGGTAAATAAAAATATATCCATTTTTGAAGAGCCTCAGATACATAGATATGATTTTAAATTCAATACATGCTAATAATTAATTGTTAATTCTTGGGTTACCCACATCACACTTGAGAATAAATAAAGGATTCGTGAACATATATTAAATCAATAAGAGATTCATGGACTATGAAAAAATTCCTCCCAAAGGGTGTGATAAGCTTGACCTCCCATCCTCTCAACCAATGTCAGTTATTAAGCATCATTTACCAAAATCCCTGATGAGTTCCTTCCTTTGGAAAGTAGGTTCCTTGCAGATTTGGAATCATTGGTTTTTTCTAGTTCCATGAATAAACACATTGGAAACCATTCGAAAATAGTGAACCTAATGTAAATGATTTTAGAAAACTCGACCCCCTAAAATTGATCATTAGGTGACAAGTATTTATATTTTCCATTGGAAACAAATTTCTAAAATATAAAAGGGTAAAAAAGGTTAAAAAATAGCAAACAATTCATAAAATGTTAAGAATAAGTTTTTGATTGATTTTTGAGGTGTTTCTTGAACAATATTTTTCTCTACTCAATTATTTTCCATTTTTTAAGTCTGCATGAAATGTGGAATGATTTCCATCTTTATATTATGATGAAATAATTGAAAAAATATATCCTCAACACTTATAAATGGGTTTTATCACCACCCTTAAATTATAATTTATATTTTATCCCATTTAAACTATTTCATTTTCCTCTATTATAAACCATTTATACTACCTTTAGTATCTATTCACAAGAATTCTTCTTAATTCCTAATTTCCAAAGAATTCCTCAATAGAAAAACTCAACATCCCAATGTGAGTTGTAACCTCTATATATTTATTTTCAATCAAGCTTAAATTTCGTAATAAAATTTTCTTATTCCTATATTATAACATTAGTATTTTTTTATACTAATTTATATTATTCTAAGGTAAAAATCATTAAAAACCTATATCCTTCTCCATTGAGAAAAATAAATTTTTTTATCATGTGTACGTGCAGACTACCACCTCCATGAAGTAACACATCTAATTTTTATCCAATTCTTTATAATTTACTAAACTCTATTATATTATAATTTAAATCCTTAAAATATATAAATTATAACTTTATTATTATGTAATAATTATATTACCCCAAAATAAATAACATTCATAATCATACTCACCCCTCGATTATAGTATGTTCTTGTTTGGATCAGTTTAACCACCTAAATGAAAAATGCTATAAATTTCAATAATAGATAACTAAGGATAAATAATTATAATGATTTAGGAAATTAATAAGTAAATAATTTTTTTTATGTAATTTTAATATATAACATGTTATAATATACAACACCCTTGTTAATTAAAATTTCCAAAACAATTCATCCTTGAACTCATCATCAATAATTATAACTAAAATAATTTTAAAATGAAATTAGCACATTATAATCAATTGTATAACATATATTCATTTACCTTTAATGGAATATAAATGATTAAATTTTAATCTAAATATAATAATTGACACCCCTATTATAAATATAGTATAAAAAACTATCAAAACTAATAGCACCCAATTAAGAAAATAGGGTATAACTAGATATTTTTTTTGTAATAAACTATTATAAATTTAGTTTATAAAAATTTATTAATATGAATAAGGTTACAAATTTAGTTATTAAGATAGTAATTTTTGTTTTACTAGTGGATAGAGTGCATTAGACTGTGAAAGATTAAGGGTAATGTATTTTCTTGACTCAAATCATTTCCATGGGTTATAAACATTCCTTTTTTTATTGTGATTTTCAATATTAATATATTCAACCCATTTATAATGATATTATTTTATTCCCATATATTATTTTAGGTAATACATGTTTCACTTCAAATTCATCCCCTTCATAAAAAATATTTTATAAAATTTTAATTTCTTTTCCAATGATTTCCACCATTTTTATTGTTAATTTTCTATTTATATCCATGTATTTAATTTATCCTATTGTCCATAATTATTATTTGGAAGGATAAATATATTTTTCCTATATTTATCTTCATATTTATTTTTTTTTAAAGTTGAAAATTAATTATCTATTTCAATGATGTGGGTGTCTAGAAACATATTTTATAAATGTTAACATAGAATTTATTTTTATAATCTTTTATTTTATCTTCCACTCCATATTTGTTGAACAAGATTCATTTTTATTTTATTTCCTTTCTTGGTATCCATTTTGAAATTTTTCTTTTACGAAGTATTCTCTTTATGTTCTTAAAAAATGAATTCTTAAAAAATGGATGTAACACAACCTTTATATAGATGACTAATTTTTTTTTTCAAGAAATATCATATCTGAATTTTATTTCTAGATCACCCTCTATATTTAATTAAGTTAGGTTTCATTTTTCACCATATATTTTTTTTATTATGAAGTGAAATATTTTTAGGGATAATATTATTGTTTAAATTGATTTAATTCGTGATTTTATTTTATACAATTCCTTAATTTTATGATTCCCATTTTCATTTGATGGGTTCATTTTTTTTAAAAAATGAAAGGTTTTTTTGATTTTTTTATAAAATAATTTTTATTTCCATGGCTTCTTTATGAATTCATACATGAATTATTATCAAAGTTCTTATGTAATTATGGATTAATGACATGTGGGGTCAAATACATCTCTAAAATTAATTGGAGAAAAGTTTATATCTTATCAAATAAGTATACATGAGAACCATTTTTTTCATTCAAGAATTGGTGAAAGTGTGCGACTCACAAAGTTTATGTTTCATTATATATATAATCATTCCATCATTCTTTTTCACTCTTTATTTATATGATATGAAAAATTTCCACAACAAATATATTCTTATATTATACAACATGACTATGTTATGTTTTCCCCTTATGACCCAGTATTGTTGGATTATGTTTTGACTTATTTATTATTAATTATTAATGATATATTAATGTATTATGAAATGATTCCTTTTAGATATCATATTTTCTTAGTAATTTTCTCTTATGTATGGTCATTAATTCATATTGTGTTCTCATACACATTTTTCTTATCTTATGCTCGCTTCTATTCTATAATTGTTATCTTAAATGTTTACCCTTAAAAAGAATTTGTGCTCACCTATTTGTAATATTTTTCTCATTACACCCATTATGAGGATGGGTATTTCATGTGATATTTTTATAAAAATGTTTATATATTTCAATTTTTGGAGAAATATTCCTTATTATTTTAAAATAGACTTTTTATCTAATCTTCCACGAATCTAAACATTTTCTTCTTGGGATTATTTGACTATTTGTAAGATAAAAGGATTATTGATGTAAAATTATTAATTATGTGGGTTTTTTTATCATGGGTCTCCTCAGTTGGTATCCAAAAATGGTTGTTTTATTTTTGTATATTGGGATCAGAAACAAATAGTTAAACCCCTTGGGTTAATTCTTAGGTATATTTATGACAATATGAATATGTACTAAAATTTTTGTTGAGTAAATATTGTATAGTTTTCCTTGAAATGAAATCCTAATTAGTATACTGGAATGTGGATAAAGTTAAAGAATATATCCCCCTAGTTGTAATCACCCTAAATTATATTGGTTTATTATTAAATTGATTTTCACTCAGTTCATGATGAGTGGGTATAAGAGTGTGCACATTGATAAACACTATGTGGGGATAAGCATTGGTTATTTGAAAATATATTTATGAAAAATTAAACCATATTTTAATATTTTTATCTTAATGAACATAATAGGAAAATTACCATGAAAAACCTACCTTGAATCTATGAAATTTATATTTTAGGTCATGCACAACATTTATGATTTATTTATGCTTGGTCATAGTTGTCACTTAGTACATTTATTAATTTATGTATTCTCATCTATAAATAATTATTTATTTAATGTAATGGTTGGGGTAAGGAGTTACCATGTTTAAAATTCATGATAAGGTAAATAAGGTGATTATCCCAATGAACAACCAAATGGGATGAGATTTTATGTAAAAAACCTCATAGTCATTCTCCCCCAACTATTAGATGATATGAAAAATAATTAAAACTGTTTTGAGAATCTGATGTACTAAGGAAGGATAAACTCACTATCAAGTCTTTCATGTAAGAACATCCACACTACTTTAGTGTCTCTTTTAATCCAATTATTACTGAGAAATAGATCCATGAAATGGAAAATATATTTTCCACTATCTAGTTCTCATGTCATTATACAGAAATTTTTCTTATCTATCATTTGGAAGGAGAGGATGACAAATAGTGGACTCTCATTAAAAATAAAATTGATAATGATAAATTTGTCTCTATGTAATGAGTGCATTTCATGAAATTATTCTTCTTCAAGAATATTCATCAAACTCATCACATGAAAATGGAGTGATAATTTATAGAGTTTTTATAAAAGAAGGATGAATATATTTGGGGTTAGGAAGAAAACTTCATGGGATTCCAAAGTTATGTTTATTTTTATATATCTTACTATCAAATAAATTTCAACAGATTCATTGGGTGTTTAAATCCATATCATTTAAGGGAATTATCAATAAGAGACTTTAGAATCTATAAATAGATTTTTCAATGCATGAAAAAGATAGAGATTGAAGATATAAGATATCATTTTTTTGGGGATTTAAAAAATAAAAATGGAGTTTCATGGAAGCTCTAATGATAACATACTTGGGGGAAAGAAATAACAACTACTTACATGTCAGAAATGTCGGATAAAACACCTACTTAATAACCATAAGGGATCTAGGAGGTGTTTTAAGTTTGGTAAACCTCTCTAAATACCTCAAAATTTTTATATAAATATAATAATTCTAAATAACACCATAGATGAGAAGTGGGACCCAATTAATGTTTCACATACATATCGATGATTAAAATTAAAAGGGTTTGGTAATTATAAAAATTAATTCACTAACCCGTGATCTTTTTATATATATTAGACCACAAAATTTTTTTAAACCAAGATAGTAAGGGAGATAATATATCATCACTTCCATAGAGGTGGATCCTCACAATGAAGTATTGAAATAAATTCTCATTCTCCCCTATAGACGTCCAAATTCCTCATTTGATTATAATTATTAACATTTATTCATGTCAAAAAAGTTTTATCATAATGATGATTTACCACACCAATCATTATACATTGAACTATCTATGAGAATCCCTTTTGGAATTATGATTTGGTTTAAGATATATAACTTTTCTATGATCATGATTTGCGAGAATACATTTTCGATAAATATTGTCCTTCTAGCTGTGGTTAAATTTTATATAACACTAGGTTTGTATTGGAATTCATTACATATAAAATATTATTACCCAACCTTAAATATTAAATAATATTTATTTTTAATTCAATAATTCATTCTCATATATTTGAGGATCTTTTTAGGTTTAGAGTTTTGGAGAATTAGGTCATAACTCATATAGAAAAAAGCTATGAAATACAAAGTGGAAACTTCAAATTAGTATCCATTTTTTTTTCATATTATAAAACATTTAAAATTATGCATGATTTATTTTTATGGAAACTATAAATGAATTTCATCTTTACTTCTTCCTTTCCCTTATTAATCCTTAAACCCTGCATTTTTTTTGTAAAAAAACTTTAGATGATAATAATAGATTAGTACGCTATATGAAAATAAAGGAAACCATTAGTTTAGTAAAAAATATTAAAACCTTTTAAATATTTACCATTACATTAATGTTATTTTATCTAAAGAAATAAAAAAAATTTACAAGAAAAAACACATATTTGTTCACAAATAAATCCTTTAAAACCCATAGAAAGGAATAAGAACCTCGAGTTTGGTGACTTAGAGCATCATATTAATTAAACCATTTAAAAACCATTTTAATTGGAATAAACATATAAACAACTTCTAATATAATCATTAACCAATTATTTGGAGGGAAATAATGGGGCCCACCCTTCATCTAATCTATATTGGGATCACTTGTTTCTCATGAGCTATAATGTGGATCAACCATAATATAAGCTATATCGAGATCCCCATTGGTAATTAATGGGGCTCAAACATTTGTATATTGGATATCAAGTTCACCCATTTCACATAATTATCAAGTACCATATCATGAATAAAAAAAGTTCATCATAAAACCATTTGAAAAACTCTATTAAAACCATATAAAAAACCCTTCTAGATAAAATTATTCTTTTATTTTAAAAACTCATTTTCAATACAAAAATACACATTCATTTTGAAAACCCTTTTTAAATAAAAAAATTACTAAACAAGAAAAAGGGTTTTTTATTTTAATAAAACAATAAATATTTAAAAGTAATATAGAAATCAAATAATTTTCATTAATTCATAAAATTATTTTTCTCCACGTACATTAAGAATAGAACATCCCTTTTTTCATTTGTCAAAAAATTCCATATAAAACACTTAAAAATATTCAATTTTAAAACCATTTAAATAAATTAAAAAAATACATAAAATTTTATTTATAAATATTTTATTTCCATATAGAAACATTAATAAAAACATTTTGAAAACATGGACATGAAATAGAAAGTGTTTTAAGGAAAACATTAAAAGATGATTCTTTTTGAAAGAAAAGTCCCTTATCACTTGGGAAACAGTTAAATCATAACATCCATTAAAAATAACATTAAATATAAATTTTAATTCTATTATAAAATTAAAATTCATGATATAACATATAAAATAGGTTTTTTATACACCTTATGAAACAATATAGTTTCACAACATCAAAATATGACTCAATGAAAGGAAATTGAGATGAATCCCCCTTACCTTGAGTCTAATTCATCACATGTGTATTTATATTACTAAATAATAAACTTATTTTAATTAAATAATTAATTTATAACCCTTTTCAATTTTATTATTACTTTTATTTCACCTATTACAATTTTGTATAAAATTACTTAGTAAATTATGTTTACATCATATGTTTTTACCATATTTGGATTATGTTTCAAAATTGACTTTGGTAGGTTGAATATGGTCAAAGAGTTCATTATATAACCATATAAAAAATTAAAATTATGATATAATTTAAATATTTATTGATAAATTATATTTTTAAAACTAATCATTAAATATAGTTATGAAAAATGAGCTAACGTTACGATCATGCAGATTGTAGGTCATAAGTACGCATGAGTAACGTTTCCATTTTTCAATGATCGTTATGAAAATAAAGTTAAATTTATCATTATATGAAATAATATCATAAAAAACATATTATTTAATTATATATACTAATATATATCATTATTGTGATGTGGTGGTGAAAAAATGAATCACATCTCTTTGAGGAGGCGATAGTCCACACGTCCACAAATGACATTATCATTTTTTTAGTGAGTGAAATGATAAAAGAAAATAATATATAATATTTCCATAATTATAAATATGACATAAATATCATAAATATTTCATGTATATCAAAAATATTTATTATAGTCACCCTCATTACTTTCCACGTAACATGTTATTGAAACAAATCACATCACTTCGTGTGGTAGTAGTTTGCTGTACACGCATGCTACATTATATTATCCTTTAAAGAATGGAATATAAAAATGTTATATATCAAATAATGGCTCAAAAGTCATAATAATTTTATAAATATCATATATAAAATTTATAGCCATCATCATTACTAACCATGAAAGGTGGTACTGGAAAAAATAAATGACATCGTTTCACAATGAGTTAGTCTATCGTACTCACGAATGATGATTTTGTAACCCATTTTATGGATGCGTGTATGGTTTTAGGTATTAAACAAATAAAACATCCCAGTATATTTAATATACTAAATTTATTATTTTATCACAATATAAGAAGAATATAAGGGGTTGGATAAAGAAATAAAATAAAAATTCTCTTTGATGAACATTACCTCTTCTTCAGGTAACTCATTTGGGTTTTCAGAAAAGACCCTACTTGGTTGTTTTCATACTCAAAATAAGGATTATAGTAATATATTATTGAATTTTGGAAGTGATTTTGTTAGGTTATGTTAATCAAAATGGCTTAATAGGTTTCAAGAATTAACAGGAGTGAATTCCCTTTTATAATGAAGGAGGAGTGGATTTTTTGTAATTAACATAAAATATTCACTATTTAGAGGTAAATATTTCCTCATGTGACTCCAAAATTTAAACCTATTTGAGTGGATTTAATTTATGTTCAATATAAAATCACACCACAAACAATAATTTTTTTTAAACATGTTGTTCCCTAACTTACATGTTTCCTTACTTTTATAAATTTAGTATTTTCTATGGAAACTAGTCTTTGTATCTATCTAATTCATCATTTAATAACATAAACTAAATGATTGATATTATATATTTTTTTAATTACTTGTTAAAAATATAAAATCCACAATTTAAAATTAAAATCCTCTCCATGTTTAAAAATAATTTTAACACAAGCGCATGAAACGTTCAAAAACACCCCTGTAAATTTAACATCCCTATAAAGTTTTTCTATTTAGGGGAAAATATATTCATTATAAAAGAAAAATTGGTCTATTAATGAGACATATTATAAATTTCTTAACATTTAAAAATTAAAGGGCATAATATATTAATTTTAGTAAATTTTTAGTCATTTAATAAAACATTATTTATTATTAGATATAATTAATGCCAATTTTTACACTATTCACAGACTTTGATCTTAATAACGTCAATAAAGAAAGGTAATTATAATGTAATAAATAAATAAGTCACTGAAATATCATATTTGTCTGATGAAAATCATGGTACAAAATTATTCATTCAAATATTTTAATTTTATCATTTTTAATATCATTTATTTTATTTTACTTTTAATTATATAATTACTACATTGACATTGCATAAGAATTTATGGAAACTATGTTGACTATAAAAATTAAAAAAATTAAATTGATAAAAAATTGTAATTTATATTTTAAATAAGTATTTATAACAAAATATAGTTTGTCAGGGTCCCTATCGTAATTCTTCATAGATATAAATAGCCATAAAAGTTCATTTTTTGTCTTTTTCTTTACATAACTTTTTATATTAGTAATTTTCAAAGAAAAGTGGCATAAAATGTTTGTATCCAATAGAATATTATTTTCATGTTCTAAATAAACTCATAAAATAAAATTAATACAATGTTTAATGTCATTTTTATTCTTCTCTTTTTAGTTTAACCTCACAGTAAAACATTTTTTACCTTAACCGTTGTAATTAATTTTAATTGTTTTAACAAATAATTATGGTAAAAAATTAATTTGACCATATTAGATAATATAAATTAGTATTATTAAAAATATGGAATCTATTTGGTCAAATTTAACTCACATAAGTGGTATAATTTACTTTAAAATGAATCCCATAGATGCCATGAGAAAGGGAGTTTTTAAAGAAAAATGTTCAAAACTTGATAATGTTTTATATCAAAATTCAATATAAAAATTAATCTAATGACCTAAATTGGATTTATTAGTGAATAAATAAAAAATTATACTTTAAAAAAATTTAAATTATAATTTAACTTTTTAAATAATTTAGGTGAAAATACATTTTTTAATTAAAATTCGGACATTTTCACTATTCTTGAATTTTTTTTATTAAAATACCAAAAATTCATTTGAAGATAAATCTGGTATTATGATTTTAAAAATGAAGTTTATTTTTTTAGATAAATTCTATAAAATATTTAAAAATTAATATTAAATAATGTTTTCCAAGCATGATTAAACAATCTTTTAGAAAAAAATGGGTTTTCAGAAAACATTAATTTTCCTTTCAAATGATTCTTATTTTATTAATAATCAATAGATTACAAATAAAGATGTATAAACTATATATTATCATAAGTTATTTGATACTAATCATAACCTCTATTCCAATATCTAGGTGATAACTATCATAATAATTAATAATATTAATATTATATTGTTGTTCGGTAAAACCTAATTTTGCATGTAATGCAATATATCAATGAAAATAGTTGTTACATGTAACAAAATCTAAGTCAGTGTTTTGTATCATTTTTGGTGTTGGAAATAATTTTATTCTTTTAAAATCTTAGGGTGTTACATCTCCCCTATAAATTCCATCCTCACAATTTGAACTTTATCTTGGCAATCAAGGGATATACATTTAAAAATACTTTTGTTGTAAACCCACATCATAAAAAGTGTTAATAAAAAGTCCTCTCAATACGAGAGAAAGTGAATAAAAAAGGTCATATTGAATATCAAATAACTAGAGTTAAAAATAGTACAACATAGGTGGGAATGTAATAAAAGCATAAATAATTATAGAGAGTTCTTGAGGTTATTGATCAAAAGCAAGTGAGGGATTAATGGAAAAATAAGGGCCTCAAAACCATAAATCTGTGATGATATGAAAAACTATATGATTAATCATATATAAATTTAATAGGATAAAATTTTGGTTTCAAGATGATTTAACTAAATTTGTGTAATTATTTTACTATATAAGGAAATATGATTACATTAAATGTATATATTTCTTAATAAAAATTTCTAGCTGTGCATAGATAAATTTATAATTCATCCCCTACTCTAAGAAATGAATATCGAAAAATTAATTCTTTTTTATGCCCGAAGCACTAAAATTCACTTTTAAAGGATATTAAGATCTTTAAAATAGTGAAAAGTCTTTCCATTTATTTATAACTATTTATAAAAACCAAAATGGTTATAAAAAGTTATAATATATTAATATCTAAACAAAAAAAGTAACACTAGTGGTTCATTATTAGTATTTATTTATTTTACAAATATTTTGAAGAAAAAATGTAATTAATTATTATATAAACCATAAAGGAAATCAATAACTTTAATATTATGTCTATAACATGTAAAGGAATTATTTCTCAAATAATATTTCCACTAAAACATATACTTTATATATCTATAAAAACATAATAAATGTCTCACAATTTACTTCCATTACTTAAAACATAAAAAGTGGGGTAACTAATTCATTGAGATAATGATCGACTTTCTAAAAATATATATCTCCCTGGAGTAGTCTCCACTTCACCAGATGGACCAACATTAACTGTAGAAGTAGAAAATAATTTTAGAACCCCTTCTTGATTCTAATCATGATGATTTCCACCCAATGTAAGTAAATTATGAAAAAAATTATAATAATGTCCAAACTAATTAAATATAAAGAATATTATTAGTGAATAGATATCTATTATCTAATTCTTTGATTTTTATGGACTCTTTTCTATATAGTGAAGAACAATGTGTATAAACATACCACACTAGTAACACTTTACAGATCCCTTCACACATTCCCAAAAATGTATTTTTCCACACTTGGAACAAGTTTCAGGCTTACCTCATGCTTTCTTAGTTGGGATTACCTCCACATTTCTTAGTTGGTTCCTTCTCCATTTCCTACCAGAAGGACAATTTCTTTCAATTGTCATCTTGTAGAACATAAGTTTCTAAATACTCCAGCTCAACTTTCTCAGCACTACTAAAAAATTTCTTATAACTTTTAAATTATCATGAGTAAAATGCTCTTTTTAATATTAGTTTTAATCCTGAGTACAATCTATTAATTTTACTATTAATTTATTAAATAAATTTAATCACATACATGGAAAATATTATGAGTTTTACTTCATATTCATCCACAAAATCTTCTTCATTTTACCTTAATTCTAGGAATTGGTTCTTCATCCTAAACCAAAAAACTTTATAGAAATATTTCTCAAGTAAAAATATTCTTAAATTTGTCTCATTCTATAGCATCAATATCATATTTATATCTAGTATTATGAACAAAAGACCACCAATTATTAACTTCACATTCAAAATAATATATGTAAAGAGTTACCTTTTTACGTTATGAACATCCCATGACTTCAAATATCTTAAATTGGGTATTAATCCATCTTACATCTACCAATGGGTCATATGTTACATTTAATGATGTGGGATGTTGAATCATGAAATTACCCACTATTGACATATTCCTTTCTGGTAGATCAGGTACCTATATGGCATGGATACCACTTCCATTTAAATATTATGTTAATCAATCCATCACTATAAAAAATCTTATGTTTTAATTCCAACCATCTTAGGATGATGATTTGCAAGGATATTTTCAACTCAGTGCATTTCCACTAGATCTTCTATGTTTCCTCTATAAAAAACCATTTTTAATATTAATATTATAGGTGGATAAAAATTTTATTATTAAAATGATACATCATTTCATCTTAATCATAAAGTAAAATCTTCTAAGGGAATGATATTGAAACTATCATAACATGTGAAGTTTTCTTAACTATACTTTGATACCAATTATAAGGACTAAGCCTTAAACATTACATAAGATTGATTTTTAAGTCAATAATTAATTCTATTACATTGAGGATCATTTTATTTTTATAGTTTTAGATAATTACACCATAAATCATACATAAAGAAACCATGAAATACAAAGTGGATAGTTTTGATTAGTATCAATTTTTTCGATAATATAAAACTGATAAAATAAAGCATGATTTATTTTCAAGTAAAATCTTAATGAATTTCAAACTAAATTATTTCATTCCCTTACCTATCCATAATCCCTATGAAAATTTTTTTAAAAGCATGGAATGAGAAAAAAGTCACTATAAGTGATATTAAAATAAAAGAAACC
The DNA here is from genome assembly GCA_963277665.1 of Viscum album. Classification (NCBI taxonomy): domain Eukaryota; kingdom Viridiplantae; phylum Streptophyta; class Magnoliopsida; order Santalales; family Viscaceae; genus Viscum; species Viscum album. Next base: position 2,107,252,809 of record OY728119.1, on the reverse strand, counting down.
ATTAGTTTTATAAAAAAATAAAAACTCATGAAATATTTACCTTTATTTGAATGTTATTTTTGAAAAAGAAATAACCCATTTTCAAAATAATAAAATACAAATGTTTTTCTCAAATAAATACTTTAAAACCCATATCATGAAATTGAAACCCCCTTTTTAGTGACATAGAGAATCATATTCATAAAAACCTTTAAAACCCCATTTAAATGGAATGACCATATGGTCATATTCCAATATAAAAATTTCCCATTTAATTTAAGAGATAAAATGGGTCCAACCAGTTGTATAAGCTATATTGGGTTCATCCATTTCTCATGGGATAAAATGGGGCTCAACCATTTGTATAAGCAATATTGGGCTCACCTAGGAGAAAAAATGGGGCTCAACCTTTTATATAAACTATATAAAGATAAATAGTTTCATATAATTCTCAAGTAAAATATCATAAATAAAAAACATTCACCATAAAACCCTTTTAAAAACTCTTTTAAACCCATATGAAAAACACATTCAGATAAAAATACACTTTTATTTTAAAACCACATTTTCAATATCGAAATACACATTTCTTTTGAAATGCCATTCTTAATACCAAAATAACTAAGAAAAATAAAAAAGGGATATTATTTAAGGAAAATATGAAATCTTGAAAAGGATGATATAAATCAAATAAGAGTCATAGTGGTAGTAAAATCATTGTCACCGTTCACGTTAAGAATAGAACAATTTTTTGTCGTTCGTCAACAAGTTCTGAATAAAACATGTAAAAAACATTCCTCCTAAAAAACATCAAAATAAAGTAAAAATAAAAATAAAATTTAATTTATAAATATTTTGTGTCCATAAAAACCATGAATAAAATCATTTTAAAAACATGGATAGGGAAGAGAATGATTTTGAAGGAAAACATTAAAAGATGATTCTTTTTAAAAGAAAAGTCCTGTATCACTTGAGAAACACTTGAATCACAAAACCCATGAAATAATAACATTAAAAAATGTTAAATATCATGAAAATATTGAAATTAATTATATAAATTTTTAAAGTGGCTGAATATACACCTTATAAAATAATATAGGTGTATAACATCAAAATTTTCCTCAATGAGAGAAAATTGATATGAAGCCCATTACCTTGAGCCTGATTTGTCACGTGTATCACTATATTTCCGAATAATAAACTTATGTTAATTATATAATTTATTGAGAAATTTTTTCAATTTTATTATTAATTTTATTTCACTTATTAATAAGTTGTATTCAATTACTTAATCAAACAATTTTATGTTGTATGTTTTGAACATATTTGGCTTATGTGTCAAAATCAACTTTGCGAGGTTGATTATGTTCAAAGAGGTCATTATATAAAAATATCCTGAATAATAATAATGAAATAATTATCATATTTATACATAAATTATAATTTTAAAACAAATAATTAATTATGGTAATGAAAATGAACTAACATTATGATCATGGAGATGGTAGGTCATACATACACATGAGTAACGTTTTCATTTTTCAATGATTATTATGGAAAAGGTAAGTAAAATTTATCTTTAAAAAATGATAATTATATCATAAATACAATATTATGTTATTATTTATACTTTTATATAACATTATAATGGTTTGGGGATGAAAAAAGGTATCACATCCCTTCACGGAGGCGGTAGTCCAAATGTCCACGAACAACATTATAATTTCTTTCAATGAGTGAAAGGGTAAAAGAAAATAATATATTATATTTCCATAATGATAACTATGTTCTTAATATCATTAATATTTCATTTATATCATATATACATATTATATATACGCTTTTTACCTTCCATGTAATGTGTTTGTGAAAAACAAATCATATCTCTTCGCAAGGTGGAGTCTGTCGTACACACGAGCGAATTTATTACAACACATACATAATGGAATATAAAATGGTTATATATGATTTAATAACTCCATAGGTATAATAATTTTATGAATATCATATATAAAATTTCTACCCATTATCTTACCCAATCATGAGAGGTGGTAAATGAAAAAAATGATATTGTTTCGCGAGGTGGTAGTCTCTCATATGCACAAATGATCATTTTGTAACCCATTTTATTGATTTTTGGGTTTTTCTAGGTTGTAAAATTGTAATAAAAACATCATATAAAATGTATTATATTTATTTTACCATCACACAAGGGTATAAGAAAAATTTATGGGGGTGTAAAAATAAATAAAAGAAAAAACCTCATTGATGAGCATTACCACTTTTTGGGTAACTCCTTTTGGTTTGAAAAAAATTCCTTAAATGGTTGGATTTCTCCAAAAAAATAAGGATTTTAGGATGATATGATTGAATGGATGTGATTTTAGTAGGTTTTTCTCTATGTAAATAGATGCATAGGTGTGAAAGATGAGGGTAGTGAATGTCCTTTTATAATTGAGGAGTAGACTTATTATAAATACCAAAAAGTATTCACTTTTGGGAGGTCAATATTACATCATGTTACTAAAAAATTGAAAAAATAGAGTTTACAGAATCTATTGTCTATTAAAAATTAAAAAACCTAAAAAACAGATGTTTTAAACATGTTGTTTCTTAACTTCTAAGTTTCCTTACTTTTAGAAATTTAGTTTTTACTATAGTAAGTAGTATTTTTATCTATCTAATTCCTCATTTAATACCAGAAATTAAGTGAATAATATTATATAACTTGTAACAAATTATTAAAAACATGAAATCCATAATTTAAAATTAAAATCCTTTGTTGTTTAAAATTAATTTTAACACAAGCGGATGCAATTTGAAAAAACATTGCTTTAACGTTAACCATCCTAGAGATATTTTTTCAATTAGGGATAAATATATTAATTATAAAAGAAAAATGGGTAAATTAATTTGCTATAGTTGATATTTATTAACATTTACAAATCTCTAGGTAGAATATATGTTTTTAGAAATTTTAAATCATTTAATAAAACATTATTTATTATAAGATATCATTAATGTCAATTTTGATACTATTCACTTACTTTGATCTTAGTATCATAAATAGAGAAAGGGAATTCCAATATAATCAATAAAAAATTCCCATAAATTTAATTTTTATAAAAAAATATACATAGAAAAAATTATTCATTCAAATTATTTTACTTTTATGATTTCTAAAATCATTTATTTTAGTTTATTTTTAATTTAATAATTACTATATTGAGGTTGCATAAGCATTTAAGGTAATTATTTTTTCTATAAAAAATAAACATAAATTGCCATTGTAAAAAATAATTAATTTATATTTAAAATAATTATTTATAAATGAATTTTGGTTTTCCTTGTCCCTATCCCAATACATTATAAATATTAAAATTAAGGAAGGTCCTTTTTTCTTTTTCTTTACTTAACATATTATATAGGCCATTTTCAAAGTAAATTTATAATTAAATTCTATATATTCTATAATTTTATGTACAAGGTATAAATAAACTCAACCAATAAAATTAAGATAATTTTTAGGTCAATTTCACTCTTATCCTTTTAGTTTAACCTCATGGTAATTGTTTTTACAACAAACGCTGTAACTAATTTTAATATTTTTCACTAATAATTATGGTATGACATTAAATTTACCTTATTTTATAATATAAATTATTATTATTAAAACTATTTAATCTATATTTTCTAATTAAACTCACCTAAGTGGAAGAATTTAATTTAAAACTATTCCCATAGACATGACGAGAAAGTGTGTTTCTAAAGTGGAAATGGTCAAAAGTTAATAATGTTTTATATCAAAATTCAATATTAAATTATTTCAATGACCTAAATTAGAATAATTTTTTTATAATATAAATAATTATTCTTTAATCCAAATTTATATTATAATTTATATTTTTAAATAATTTAGGTGAAAAGACAATTTATAATTAAAATTTAGTATTATTCATTGTTCATTTTAAAAAACATTTTAAAAAAATACCAAAATTTCACCCAAAGATAATTTTGGTATTTTGATTTAAAAATAAAGTTCATTTGTTCAAAAAAATTATAAAATTGGTAAAAATTAATTTTAAATTATTTTTCCCAAGAAATATTAAACCGTCTTTTAGAAAAAAATGGGTTTTCAGAAAACATTTCTTTTTTCATTTCAAATGATGATTATTTTATTATTAATAAATAGATAACTAAAAAATCATGTGTAAACTATATATTTTCAAAATTTATTTAATAATTTTCATATCTTCCATTCTAACATCTAGGAAATAATTATTATATTAAATATTAACATTAATAGTATATTGTTGTTCAGTAGAACTCAATCTTACGTATAACACAATCTATCTAAGGAACTCATTGTTGCATGTAACACAAGTTAAGTATGTGTTGTGTATAATTTATGTTATTAAAACTAATTTTCTTCTTTTAAAATCTCTGAGTGTTATAGAGGACAGATAATTTTTTAGTATAAAAAGATCTCATTTCATGTTCAGAATCATCCGTTCATCAAATATCATTGAAAGTATGATCATAATATCCCTTCATAAGTGAATTATATTATATAGGTCTTGATACCCATATATGAGGGAGTTATACAACAAAATATTTTGATATAATAAAACATTTATAACATGCCCATTATGAATTAATATATTTATATATTTTTGGATTAACATCTTGGTCTTCCCCTAGAGTTTGAGGTTTCATTTTCAATTAAACTCATACCTAGATCTATGAATATATGAGAAAGTAAAAAGAGAATTAATCTCATTGATTTGGAAGAATTATAAAATCATTTACAAGAGAAACTCAAAAAATGGTTCTATAAGACCTAATACTTCACTATAGGGTGCACTAGTGGTATTCATTTAAAATAATGATGGAATAATGAATAATTTTATTGATTGTTGTGAATATATTAAAATCATAATCAAGAAAAATTATCTTCTATCCCATATCAATGTTATCTTTGATCAACTCACATGATATAAATACATCTTTAAGGTCATCCATTTATTTTTACACCATAATTAAATTATAAAAAGTTATTATATTTCAAAGACATCTTTCTATATGAGGTATGTCACTATGAACATATAGTGATTCCATTTAGACATATGAATGACCCTTCTACCGTCTTGAATCTAATGAATAGAGTTTTTTATAGACTAACTAGAAATATGTTTTTGTTATATTTATTGATGATATTCATATATATTCAAAGAGAAATGAAGGGCATGAAGATCATTTGAACATTTTATGATGACATTGAGAAAGGAGAAAATGTATGCCGAATTTGCAAGTGTGAATTCTCTCTGCATAATGATTAAGTTTTGGGTGATGTAATCACAACCAAGGGAATACCATTTTATTCAAAATGATGAAATTTATAGAGAAATTCCCCAGACCAACCAATTTGAACAAGATATATAGTTATATTGGGTTGGTATGATATTACCAATTATTTGTGAAACATTTCTCATGGATATAAAATCTATTAATAATTTTTACAAATATGGGTGTGATGTTTATTTGGATGGAGGAATTTGAATATTGAATTAAGGAACTATAAAATTTGTTTTTAACTTATCCTTTAGATACATTACCCCACAAAGTATAAGTTTTATATTATATAGTTACACTTTAAAAAAGGGATTTTGATGCATCCTTATATAAAATGGAAAGGTAATTGATTATTCCTATATCCAATTAATTACTCATGATAAAAATTACCTAAAATTATTTTTAGATCTAACGGTAGTGATGTTTGCTTTATTATTTTGGAAACATTATCTATATAGAGAAAACTGTGATATATATGGTTATCAAAAGAGATTGAAATGTCTATTCAAAGAAAAGGAGTTGAATATGCACCAAAGTAGATTGTTGGAATTAATAAATTATTATTATTTCACAATAATTTCCCACTCAGGGAAAGTAAATAAGGTGGTTCATGCTTTGATAAATAAATATTAGGATATAATATCCCAGATAATAATTGAGATAACACAATACTCATGGATTTTAAAAGGATGAATCTTGAAGTCATAAGGGGAGGTGAGAATTCATATCATTCTTAGATAAATCCTAAAACATACAAAAAACAAGATTATCTAAAAGTATAAAAAATATGGGTTATAGCTATAGACAATTTATTTAATATTTTTGAGTTAAATATTGATAAATATACCATTATAGGGTTTGGAACTGATATATTTCCCATCAAATCTAAAACTAAAGAAGGATATTTTGGATGATTCTCATAGACTATCCTTTTATATTGATCTAGGAAGCATGAATATATATAGAGATCTAATGAAAATATTATTTGGGTATAACATGTTAACAAATATTGCAAAGTGCATATCTCATTGTGCGGTATACATGAAATTTAAGGCTAAAAAATATTAATCCATTGGTATGTAACATCTATTTTCCATAAAAGTATGTAAATGGGGAAACATTTCCATGTATTTTATCATGGGAAATACTAGGGAACCTAATTTCATAATTACATTTGGTTTGTGGATGATTTCCTTACTAAGTAAGAACATTTTATTAAAATAAAATAATATTTCTCTCTTAACCAACTCACCAATATATACATAATTGAAGTGGTAATGTTACATGGAATGCCACTCTTCTTTTTATCTAATCAATATATGTGGTTTAACTTGAGGATATATAGAATCTATCAATATGAATTAGAGACATATTCTAGTTTCAGTACTACTTATCATCCTCTAATAGATGTTTAGTCTTATAGGACCTTTAAGACTCTGAAGGACATGTTGAGATCATATTTGATGGAATTACAAGTATGTTCAAATAAACACCTCCCAAATAAATAATTATTATATAAAAACTATTTCCATTCTAACATTTAGAAGGTGTTATATGATTTTCTTTATAGGAATAGATAGAGGAACCTGGAATACTAGGAGGATGTTAGATAGGGGAAGCTAATAATTCATAACCTTGTGTAGGTAATTATGGAGAAGTTTTAAAAAGTTCATCGAAATAGGAATTCATAATGAAGTCTCTAAAATATTTATGTAGATAATCATTAGTGATATCTAGAGTTTGAAGTTTGTTACAATGTGTTTCATTGGATATATCATTATAAGCACTTAATGATATTTGGATGAAAGGAAAGTTGAGTCCTAAGTATATCAGCAACATAGAGATCCTTTATTTTGAAGAGGTTGTATCTTATCGATTATCACTCCCGCTAGATCCCTCCTAAGCACGTGGTGTGTTCCATATATCAAATATGAGGAAGTACATAAGAGACACTTCACATGTATTGAACTCATAATTTTTATAATTAGAACATGATATCTAGTATGAGGAACAAGAAGTGGATATCCTAGATCAGTAAAAAAGTTATTTTAGTACAAGACCACTCATCTTGTAAATTTCATATGGTTTAATAATTAGTTTGAAGAAGCTACATGAGAACTTAATGACATAATGGGAAAAGATTACCCTAAATTTGTTCTTCCTAGTTCTAAAATTTTGAGGGAAATTTATTTTTAATGTGGGAATAATTTAATGGTCCATGATTTTAGTGTGTATTTTCCCCTTAAATAATCATTATTTTAAAAAAATTATTTCACACGCAACACCAACCCAAAATAAGAAACTATACTTTTTAAATATAACTGATATAACATAGCCCTGTAATTTGAATGAATAAATATTTGTAACCATAATATGAAATATTTATTTATTTATATATATATATATTAAATGAATTTTAACTAGTATTCAGTAGGAGATAAGAATTAAAATAATTGATATTCAAAAATACCATTTTCCTACAAAAAAGTTTTAATAATTATATTTTATGATTTTATTTTAAAGAAAAATGTTCAAACATTATATTTTTTATTTAACAAAATATACATCATTTATGAACTTATAATAACACTATTATTTTATAATGAATTTCTATGATTTTTTTCAATGATAATTATTTTATGAATAGTGAAAAACGTTGTTTCTTATAAAAAATGTGGATTTTATGAAAGAAAAATAATATATACATAAAATATGAATTTTTAAATACTCTTTATTGGACAAATATGTATTTTATAATTTAAATTATACATTAAAAAATATTAATATTAATCTACATTTTTGAACTTAAGTTATAACTTTAATAATATTTTAATATGTTCACTATCCTAAAAACGTTTTCTATCAATTTCAGAAAATGAATCTAATAAAATTTATTTCCTACATAGAATTATAAGGTTTAAATTATGTAATATATACCATTTTATTTTTAGTCATAAAAAATAAATTAGATAGGTAAAAACTCATTACCGCTGTAGAATCCAAAATGGTAATAGGGGTTAATCAGAGTAATAAAATGCCTAACATGTTAAAAACATGTGTAAAATTTATTGGACGAGGTGTGGATTAACCAAAACATATTTTAAATATATTATATCCTATTTTGGATTCATTTGGACATATGAAATATCTACTAACTTTATATATAAAATGAAATATTTAGAAAAATTCTATCATCACCACTTATAAAAGTGGCCTCCTAATATACCTCAAAGTCCACTATTAATTTTTGATTTCTCTTGAAACACTAATATTTTTCCATCCCCTATAACCCTTTTTAAATTCCAATAGATTCTATTAAAAAGGTTTTATCCTAATATCTCTATTTCTAAGGATTCTACTAAGAGAAAACTAATGGTCTCATCATGAGTACTAATATTTCCCTTTTTTATATTCTCTTAATATTAATTTTCCAAATTTAATTTTCCCATTCCAATTTAATTAATTCAGTATTGTTTGTATAATTAATTTCATTATACTAATATTTTCCAATTTATTTTTTTGGTAAGATAGTTCTTAAGGATCTAGATATTTTTCCCTTAGTATAACTTGATGTGATATTGGTCATGGATGGGATATCTTAACATAGAACTCATATTAATTTTCTGGATAAGAAAGTATAGTTACATATCCAAAATCATACATTTATTAAATATCTATGCATGGATTATTATTAACATCCTTTATAATATAATTAAACTATATGTATATTGACACCTAATAACAAGGAACTCTTAATTAAATGGTTGGGGGAAATCAATATTGAAGATATTCCTATAATACATGAGTATATATTTGTATTTATTAAAAAACTAAATGGTATATTCCCCGAACATGAGGTTTTGTTTTAATTTGAATTCATTCCATTTCATATGAAAATATCAAAGTGTCCTTATAGAATGATCCATATTGAATTGGAATAATTAAAAAATAAAATGAGGAGAATCTAGATAAGGTCTTTATATAACCAAGTGCCTAACCATAGAATTAATTGGTTCTCTTCTTCAAGAAGACGGATCAATGCACCTATTCATTTACTATTACAAACATAAAAAAATCACGATCAAGAACAAGTATCCAATATCACATACTAATGATCAGTTTGATCAATATAGAGGGTATCCATACTTCTTTAAAGTGGATCGTTAAACTAGATAACATAAATTAAGTATACAATTCAAATATATACACAAGATAACATTCTACCTAAGATATGTAAAATATTAATTCATTATGACACCATTTGGATATAAAAATTCCCATGTAATTTTCAAGGATGTAATGAAAATACATTTTCTATATTACCTTGGAAAATTTAGTGTAGTTTTTATTGATGATATACTCATAAATTATAAGATAATGAAGGAACATAAATTGAATTTTAGGTTTATGATATATACCATATTATATGAGAAACTATTTTACATGTTTATTAAGTGTGTCTTACATATTCAAAATTTATCTTTCTTAGATCAGGTAATCATAAGAGATGGTATATCAATGGAACTTTCATATACCTAGGTGATAGAAGAATGTCCCAGAATGACCACTATGGATGATATCATTACCATTCATGTTTTAATAGGATACTATCAATGATTTCATAGAAATTTCATAGGATTTATTGTTCCATTAACCATGTAAATGAAAAAGGGAGTGAGTTTTCTAAAGAATAACGAATTTGAGGAAAGCTTCCAGAATCATAATTAGTGGTTTTCCACCATATATGTACTCAAATTACCCTATACTCTAGAAGTGGTTTTCAAATACAATGATTCTATAAATAAGATCTTGGGTTTTTTTCTCATAAAAAATGAAAAATTAAATTAATTAGAGTCAGGAAAATTAAATATCCAAGAACAATATGACCCAAAACATTATCTAGAGATAGTGGTAGTAATCATTTAAATAAATATTTGGTGACATTTAATCTATGGTAAAATTCCTGATATATATAAAAAACATAAATGGTTAAATTATATATACACATACAAGTAGTTGAAAATACACCAAAAGAAATTTCAATAGATAATCAAAGAATATTATTGTTTGATACACTACTATCTAGTCAAGGTAAAACAGGTATAAGTTGATATAATATAGAAAGGATCAAGCTACACTATCCTCGATGAGTACTAAAAGAGACCCAATATTCCTAGATATTCCATGTATGAATACAAAAAACAAAATGGATGGGATTCAAACCACCCTTTCATAAATGATTCTTTAAACATCCACATATGTAAAGATCATGGCAGCCCAATAAGATGATATAGAGTAACAGAAGAAGGTATGGATTATTCTAGTGTTCAAATTTTATTGTGTTGGAATATATGATTTTGGTAATGAATATGTGTCTCATAAAAACTAGAGATAAAGGTATTGTAGGATGATTAATATAGGATCATAATTCATTTTCCATTCGTGAAGCATAATTATGTATATAGATCTCATGCAACATTTCTAGTAAGATTACATGAAAAGGGATATTGAAGATTATGTTTCATGATACATATTATATTATCATGTTATGGGGGATCTATATATGTATAATTTAATTATGACACCATTTCCTATAGTAGTATGAAATTGGGAGAACATCATTGTGGATTTCATCATAGGTCATCCAAAGACTTTTCAAAGAAATAACGACATCATGGTTTTCATGAATAAACTTATAAAGTCAGAACAATTAATTTTTAGTTTATATTATTTATCACTTGATCATATTTCATTTTTATACATTCCAACTAGTCGTCAATATGAAAGGAACATTATAACTCTAGAAGATATTCATAGATATATCCTAATAGAATTCAATGGATGTTGGTATAAATATCATCCACTAGTTGAGTCCTTATAGAAAAGTATATTTAATTCTGGAATCCAAATGTTACCATATAAGCCTCTAAAGGTGAATAATATTGAGCTCTGATATTCTAGGGAGAAGTTAGAGAAAAAAATATTTTAGGACCTAGTTTTATACAACAAATTAAAGTGAAGGTTCAAATCAATCATCAAAATATGAAAGAAATAAAATGTCAATGAAGGATCTGTATTGATAATTGTCAACGATATTTAGACTTTAAAATGGGTGATAAAGTGTTCCTTTGAACATCTTTATAGAAAAGTTTATTGAGATTTAGAATGAAGGTAACGTTGATACTTGGATACATCGATCCCTTTGAGATTCTTGATCGTGTAGGGAATGTGTCTTATTAATTATCACATTCAAAAAACCTCACTCAAGTAAATGATGTGTTCAATATATCTCATTTGATGAAATATATACCAAATATGTCAAATTTACTAAACTTTGATATGGTGAAATTGGAACATGATATCTCTTATATGAAAAAACTAGTGGAGATATTGTATCAAAGATATGAAGTGTTTAAAACAAGACCCCAAATATAGTAAAATTTCTTTGGTGGAATCATATGTTTATGATTCCATGTGGGACCCTGAAGATATGACGAGACAAAAGAATATACACCTTTGATGGTACTAAGGCTCATAGTGGAAGCCAGTGGGATAAGGATTTTAATAATATTAATCATATGAGAAATGTAACTTTTCATCTCTAGTGATATTTTCCTCAGTACGCCCATGTATCTCATGTGGATTATTCAAATAAAAAAAATAAACTAAATACATACCATGTTCGAAATGAAGCGCACTTAAAAGAAACTTTTTTTAAAGGTTGGGGATGAAGCCTCATTTTAATTATTAAAGAAAAGACATCTTTTCTGATTGGGTATAACGGGACCCATTACATAGCCCATCATCCTGGGGGCATGAAATCCCAAATACAAGTCCTGAAATCCCATTTCTTATCCCAAAGGGACCTTTGGAGAATAGTATTGATAGTACCTGGGCTGCTATAATACCGCTGCCACTATAGTTCCTACTGTATTGCCTCCTCCATTATAGTTTCACCACTACTATAGTCCCGCCGATGCTATTTTACTTCTACAGAGCCCTTTTACAGTTCTGCTACAGAACCCAGAAATTTGTCCCTATCCAGATTCGATACTAGGTCTTTTGGATGCCAAGCAGGAGCCTATACCACTTGGGTACATGCTTTTCATCATGCTTGACTACAACTTGTTTTTAGAGATATTTACTTGATGTTTTCATTTCTAAACCCCTCTATATTTTCCACACATTCTCCATGAATGTTTTTCTCACCATTCATAGAATTCTGGCTGCTAGCATGGATCTTTGATGAATCCTTCGATGCCACAATGATCACCTCAATCTCATGCCTTCGATCCGATGAAGGCATTCATGGATTGAAATATTAGAGAGAGACTTTCTATCTCTGTAAAGAGGTAGGATATAGTGTCTCTCATTCTATTGGAATACAAAACATATGTATTTAATGCCTCTCTCTTATATATGTTGTAGAATATTCAAATATCCAGAAAGGGTTTCTGAGCCCCTGGAAATAAAACACCCACTAGATAAGAAATAAATAAATAATTTTGATGAAATAAAATAAATCATAAATATTATTTATATTTTATCATATATTTGAAATATATATTAAATGTATTACATGATAAAACCAAGTCACTAAATATACTCACAATTCTAGGTAATGTTAAACCAACATTGAATATTAAAATAATATCTCTTCCTATAATATTTTTTGTATTCACTAAATTCCTCATGAATAATTTTAATAAATAAATTCAACCAAATTATTCAATACTCAAATAATAATGAATTTATTTTTTCATCTATGATATATAAATTGGAAAATTCTTGGGCCCCATGGTGGTTCCTACCATTTCCTATATACATATTCACCAGATTAGGGGATACTCTTGATTACGTTATTATGTGTGACCCTCTAGGCCCTTATCTCGATAGTAGTGAATATTATTCACAAACCAAGGCCATAGTCTAGAAACCCATCAAGTCCCCTAAAGAGATAATTAATAGCCATAGAAATGAAAAACCAACCTATGAACACATAGTGTTTACTATAATCTGTTTGTCATTAGATATCTCATGAAGAAGGACTGACACTTGTCTTATTTACCTTTTTAGATTTATTATTTATTGATCTAACTGGATGGCCATACCTCAAACTAACTTTTCCAGCAATTTATAAAGGTACTACCATCCTAATAAACATGAATTGAAATATTAATTTCTCAATTTAAAAGAAAAAAATTCCATCTTAATCATTTAACCAATGCTATACCACCAATTATGTACCCAACATAGGCAACCTCTTCATGTTTTAGATCCCGACCATTTATAGAGATGCCTTAGGATTTTTTAAGGTATTTGTTTTGATTTTTTTGAGAAAAATTTGATTAATTTTTTTTCCTTGGGGTGTATTTGGGTAAAAATTGGAAATTTTGGAAGGAAGTGGGAAATTTCATGGTTTTCACATAGTTTTCCTAAACCTTGTGCTCTAGCCCAACAAATCATGGAAAACCAAATAGAGGGGATTTTCATTGTTGACATTTGGTTTTCCAAACCATTCACCCTATTTGGATTAACTATGAACCCACCCCCTCACCCTTGATGATGTGCACTGTAAGGAATATAGTTAGGGTAAACTGTGTGCTTTGAGAAATAGACTGTGTGTATGAGATTTTAATCCCTTGAAATTTAGATTTAAAATTTTTCAAGCACCCATTTTAAACCATATTCATCCCTAACTCATCCCATAATGTCATTTCAAAATTTTGGAACCTCCCACAAAGATTACAAGCCATTCAGTCTTTATATTTCACAATTTGAATCCCATATCGAAGATCTTCACCCCTCCCAATAAGATAATATCATCCAGTGTGGTTTCCATTCTCTTTCATATTTTTCTTCCATATGTTGAGGGATTGTTCTTCCCTATTTTTGGTTATATCTGGATCCAATATTTTTGATCCAATCTAGGATTATGGGATCCTTATTTTTCAATCTTTTTTTATGGTTTAAGATTAATATCTCATTCTATGTTTTTGTGCTACTCAAATTAGGGGTTTCTGTTGGACGATCGCTCATCAATGAATTGAGGTGGGATGTCTTTTATTCGAATCCCATAATCATGATTTCAACCTTTTGCATGTAATTATAGAATTTATATAGTAGTTTAGAAATTAAATTTCCTAATTGAATTAATTAATTTGATAATTAACTAATTAAAGAACTGTAGAATTGAGGATAATTAATTATTTAATTTATTATCAAAATATTAAAATTGTGGGATTTGGGGAATAATTAACTGTTGAGTTAATTATAGGAATATTTAGATTGCAGAATGGTATTGATTAATAGTTTAATTAATTAATGGGATTTGTTTTGATTGTAATATTGTGAAGTTGAATAAATAATTTATAAATTAATGATGGGATATTGACATTGTTATATTATATTAGTTAATTATTGAATTAATTGATTAGAATTGTTGATATTAAGAAATTGATTAAGATGAGTTAATTAATTTTTTAATTAATTAATTTTTCATTTTTTTTGTGAAATATAAATTGATCGAATTATATTAATTAATTATTTAATTAATTAATAACGTTTTTCATGATTTTAACACCATTGATGTGGTTAATTAATTGTGGGATTTACTAATTTAATTGAGGTAATTAATTAATTGTTTAATTAATTAATAGAATGATATGGATATAGACTTTTTGAGTTTCATTAATTAATTGTTGAATTAATTAATGTGGTATTGTGGTACATGTGATATATTTGATTATATGTTATAAAAGTGTGAGACATAGACTGATGCTCTAAATAACCATATACAACTAATTGAGAAAAGAGTTAGAGACATTTAATGATACTCCAAATACCCATAGGGTCCTTGTCATGACGTTCTAGGACCCACAACCTATATGTAAATTTTACGGGGGAAATGAATGATTCTATAAATACCCATGGGTGTGAGACCCAGGATGACTCTCTAGATACCCATGGGGTACTAGACACGATGTTCTACATGCATGTGATTGGCATTAGACTATGGTTCCAATTAATCATGTTAATAAATTGAAACAAATGGATAATGAAATACCATTAAATTATAATGAATTGTGAATTAAAGGCATGAAATGGTTTAGAATCTGGAATGGGCTGAAGAAGGTATTGAGGTTCGGGTGTCCTTGAGAACCTAGTAGTTTATGTGGTTAAATAATGAATAATTTATAATGATATAACTATTTACTTATGTAGTGTACTTATTTTTTCATATAACTTCATACACTTTTTTGACTAGATATTATTTTATATTCCCTTTATAGTGGCATACTGAGTTTTAATCACACCTTACTCAGGCATCCTGATTGGAAACCAAAAAGATTTTATAGTTACAGGACATGTTAAGGGAAAGGGCCATATTTTAGATGGGTGAGTTGTGATGGAGCATGGATGAGGGAACCAGACACGGTTCATGAACCAAATGGGAGTTGTCATTGTCTTTAATTTTGAGTTTCATTTTGACATGTGGAACATACTTTTTCATGGAATATCTACTGTTCAGTTTTGATATTGTTTTTCCCAATTTTGGTCATCATATGATATTTTTACTATTCTGGTAGTGATTATATCTCATTTGGTTATTATTAGTTATTTCTACTATTTTTCTTATTTAATAAAGAGGGTGGAGTCCCCCCATGATTTTTATTAGACCCTCGCTATTAGTTAGTAGCCACTATCATACGAGGATGCATGCATGAGGTCATGTGACTGATCGACATTTGTCACCCGTGTCTGGCACTTGGGTTGGTATGTTAGAAAGTGGTATCAAAGTAATTTTTTTTTTACTAATTAGGAAAGGTAGACATGAGACTAGGAAAAGTCAGTCCTTGGTTATGACCTCGTGAATGGGATTAGCTAACCCATGTATGGAGGAGAACCCAAGTACCCATAGTGGGACTGGTATTATTGTTGTTTTTTTATTACTATTGAATATTATTTCACCATGGGTGTGGCACTCATTCTGTGATGTTTTTATTTTTACATATATTTTTTGATATTTGACTCATGACATGGTATGGAATGAGAGTTGAGTAAGAACACATCATTCTAGGCACTTAGGGTTATTTTGTGACATGTATCATGTAATGCCCTGACCCCAATTACCCAGAGTTGGTGCATTATTACATAACATTGGCATGATCACAAAAGATCAATTCTCGAAATACCGATTAGTTTAGTAGCCTTGGAATCACTAGATACATCAATAAAGTTTACAATACATCATAAAGTGAAAACTACAACAACATCATGTATCCACACTCATATCCCCTCATACTATCCCTACAGGTTATTCATAAAATACATCTTCACATCTTGGAAAAAAAACATATAAAGGGGTGAGCTCAGATGCCCAGTAAGGATAACAATATCGCAGAAACTTTCATAAATAAGCATAAACATTTAAGGCAATGTATAAATAAAACAAAAGCCTTTTAAACTTGAACTTCAGCATAATATGGAAAAGATAAACTGAAATAATTCCATTTACTTATTCACATGGATATTATACTAGTCAAATAATCATATGAAATATCAATAACCACTTTCATAATGATAGAATGCATAATGCCAGACTATCATAACCAAATAGTCAAGGACTTGTGCCAAGACTACAAATAAGATTTTGTCAAAGCCTTGTGCCAAGACACTAGTTTGTCTCATGAGACCTACCTATGCATCGATGAGCTATAGTGGGCTCCACCCGTCACTTACTAAGTCTAATTCATTCTTTATATGAACAAGATTAAACATAACAAAAAAATTCGTATTAAAACTAGCATATGAAATGTCAATAATTTCTCCATAAACCATGAATGGTATAAAAATAACACATCCACAGTCAAAAATATCACAAAACCTTCAATACAATATGGACGTTTTGTATCATAATAAATCAACTTCAAATAAGCTTAAAATCCATCAAAAGATTTTGACATAGATGAAATCAAAACCATTTGAGAGAAATATCTCTTTTTTGAAATCATTTAAAAGTCACATAATTATAAAAGAAAACATTTACTTTGAAAATATTATTATAGGATTATAAGGGAAGCTTCGACGATTTTATAATGGCGGAAAATATCCACACCCACCGTAAAAGTTAAAAAAATACATTCTTACGTTAATTTTGTCGAAAAGGTTAAAACGGACATTTTTTGGAAAAAATGGAAAGATTCCGTTATAAAAATATTATAAAAAGTCAAAAAGGGTATAAATGACTTTAACCCATATTTTGTAAAATATTAATAATGAATTGAAATACATTTTTAAGAAACATGTATGTGGATGATAAAGAGGTCACAGAAGATAATTATATATAAAAAACCTCGGATAATGAAGAGATTGTGAAATAAACCCTTACCTTGTACTTTTCCTTGGTCAAGGGTAGATTAAAATCTCTTATAATGGTCAAATAATTTTTATTAAATTATAAAATAATCATATACATTAATATGATATCATATATGATCTTTTAACATTGCTTTGTTAATAATATCTTAGTATTATCGTCGTTTTGAGTGTTAACTTACACCTTTTATTTTATATGTTTTGTTAAATAAGATAGGTTTGTTATGTATAGGTTGTATCTTATTTATATCCAGAATGATATAAATTACTTAAAAATTATTTTTAATCATCAAATGAGAATAATTCTTTAATGGATACGATGGGTAATGAATCTCATCACGTTCGTGGAGACGGTAGTCCGTACGTACGCACGAGCGAAAATATCAATCTTTTGATATTAAAATCATATATAATTTGATGGTATATCATATATAAAGAATCATTATAATGTTATATTTATTATTTACTTCAATTACACATCATTATGATACCCATCCAAATAATAATGTTTTGAATAACAATTGCACCACGACGTGGAGATGGTAAGCCGTACGTACACACGTATGGTGACATGTCATTCAAAGGATGGATAGAATACTGAATATGGTTGTACCATATTTATAATAACATCACAGTATATAGAAGATACTGTATTTATTATTTTATAATGGAAATAACAAAGAACGAAGAAGTGGAAGAAGAAAGGAACTTGAAAGAGGGTGGTGAAAACATTACCTCTTCTTCGGGTTCTTCCTTTTTATTTGATCAAAAGGGCTCCTTTGGTTGGATTTCTAATCAAACTAAGGCCTCTAGGTTTAATTGAGGGATGTTGGGAGGATATTTGGGTAGGGGTTGGCCGAGACAGATGGCTTTGAAGGTGTGAATTAGAGGGAAGGGGGAGTGCCCTTTTATAAGAGGGGTGAGGGGCACCTAAGGAAAAGCTAGAAATATTATTTTATAATAACTTCATATTCGGGTTTTAAGGGATCAAAACTGATTTATTTCGAGGATAAGGTGGGTATGGGTCTAAAAAAACTCAACCAATAGGTTTTAGATAGGTTTGGGTCACTTTATTAACCTTATCTTTTACTTTTAAATCTTAGTTAATTAGTTTGACATTTACCATGTATCTTTGTATTTTTATATTATATGGTTAATAAACTTAATATAAACTTCCAAGAGACCCCCAAGTGGTCCATTAATGAAAAAACTATCATTATATAAGTCATTTTGTGTAACCATAGATTTTTACGAATAGAATATCTGTTAATAATATAATATTTGTTTTAAAAACTCTTTTATGTCAATTTTGACACTATTGGGTATATTGTTTTTGATAAATTCATAACCAAATTATTAATTAGAAAAAAATTCATATAATAAATCCTAATATGTCATATTAACATGGAAAATTAGTTTAATTCATAAAAAGTCTCAAATTACATTTATTTGGATATTTATAATATCAATTATTTTAATATTTCATTAATTAGGTAATTACTGCATCACCATTGTGTCATAAATAAATTAAATTATTTAACGTCTAAAAATTATAAATAAAATACCATTATGTAGTAAATAGTTTTATATTTATAATGAATATTTATAATCTAATTTATCTTATGTATTATCTTATATTAAAAATGTTTTAGTAATTAAACTTTGATTTTAACTCTTCTTTGAATTAAATAATAATAAATGCCCTAATCTAATCCAAGTGGACCTAAATGATAATATTTTATTCCTAAGGTTGTTTCTGGTCGAGATACACTTGTACAATAGAATTAGGACATGTGTTAGGGTAATATTAATATCATTTTTACCCTTAATTACCCTATTTACTTTTAACCATGGTAAATAAAAGTAAAAAGTTACTATTCCCCAAAAATTATTATCATCTCAATGAACCACATTTAATTTACTGCTAACAACCGTGTCTCTTGGATTTTAAAAATTCCACTCACAGAAGCGGTAAAATTATGTTTTATGTGAATTTGAAAATTCTCCTAGGAGATGGGTAAAGGACGGTGAAAAGTTCTAAGAAATTTTTATATATATAAAATTATTATAAATTGAATACAATGAATTACATTGAACTTATATAGGTATTATGTGTATATTTTGACCTAAAATAAATTTAAATAGAAAAATTATTATTTAAATAAAAATTTGGTTTTAAACTATAACTCAGTGTTTTTCACTATTCATGAAAAATTGAAAGTTTTCAGAAAAATACCAAAAATTACCCCTAAGCTAATTTCGATATTCCAAATCAAAAAATGAAGTCCATTTTGAGAGATAAAATTTATAAAATTTCAAAAAGTGGGTATTACTGTTCATAACGGCTAGTTTGATTGGTTATGGTGTGTTAAAACTTGATGTTGCGTACAATAGACGCTACTGTATTATTCAAAGAGAAGCGTACCGTGGAAGTTTGGGGTGTTACATTATCCCCTCCTTCAAATAATTTCATCCTTGAAATTTCTAGAATACTACCGCATGAAAAGACTTGGGTGGTTCTTCATCATAAGTTTCTCGGGTTCCCACGTTGCTTCTTCCATCTTATTGTTTCTCCAGAGAACTTTTTCCAGATGAGTCGTCCAGTTTCTCAACACTTGTTCTCTCATATCAAGAATCTTGATAGGGTCTTTGCAATTAGACAGATCGGGTTCCAGTTCTAATTCCTCATAGGTGAGTACATGCATTGGGTCAGGAATGTATTTTCTCAACAGTGATATGTGGAACACATCGTGAACTTTGGAGAGACTTGGAGGTATTTCCAAACGGTAAGCTACATCCCCAATTCGTTCTAGAATTTTGAAAGATCCGATGTACCTGGGACTCAATTTACCCTTCTTACTGAAACGTATAACTCCCTTCCAGGGAGATACCTTCAAGAAAACATTATCTCCTACATGAAATTACAAATCCTTCCTTCGGTTATCAGCATAGCTCTTCTACCTACTTTGAGATGCTTTGATATGGGTTTGGGTTACCTTCGCCTTATCCATAGTTTCCTACACCAGTTCTGGGCCTATAAGTTTTATTTCACCAATATCATCCCAACAGGTTGGTGTTGGACATCTATTTCCGTATAACGCTTCATATTGTGCCATATGAATACCTGAATGGAAGCTATTTGTTATAGGAAAATTATACCAGAGGAAAATATTGATCCCACATACCTTGAAAGTCAAGTGAGCATGATCTCAAAATGTCTTCTAAGGTTTGAATAGTCCATTCTGATTGTCCATTAGTTTGGGGGTGGTAAGCAGTGCTCAAATGAAGTTCAGTATCCAGGGATTTCTGAAGACTTTTCCAGAATCTTGATGTAAAATGTGGATCATGATCAGAAAAAATCGATATGGGTACTCCATGAAGTCTCAAAACTTCGTTAATATATAGTCTTGCTAGATTTTCAAGTGATAGGTCTTCTCTTATAACAAGAAAATGTGATGACTTGGTAAGACGATCAACAATGACCCATATTGTATCATTCCTTCTAGGAGTCTTTGGTAGTCCCATGAAAAAGTTCATCATGATATTATCCTATTTCCACTCAGGTATGGGAAGAGGTTTCAATACTCCTCCAGGCTGTTGCCTTCCATCTTTCACTTGTTTACAAACCATACATTTTGACACAAAATCAGAAATCTCCCTCTTCATGTTGTCCCACCAAAAATGTTGCTTCAAATCTCTATACATCTTATTACTACCAGGGTGTATAGAGAAATTGGAACTATGAGCATCATCTAATACTTCCATTTTTAGATCAGGTATATAGGGAACACAAAGTCTCTTCCCAAATTTTAAAATTCTATCTTCAAACACAAAGTCACTCAATCTACCATCATTCAAAGATTTAATCGTCTTTTGAAACTCTTCATCACCAGTCTAAGAACTCTTTATCCTTTCTAGTAAATATGGTTTAAAAACCATTTGAAAAATCATTGATGTTTCACCTTCCACGGTTATTCCCATATCCAACTTTACTAGATCCATGTATATATGATCCTTTTCAACTATCATCTTGTTCAAAACTCCATGATCATTTATACTCAAAGCACCTTACACCGTATTTTCCTTCCCCAGGTGGTAGTGTATCATGTAATCATAATCCTTGAGTAATTCAATCCATCTCCTTTTCCTCATGTTGAGTTCTTTCTATGAGAAAATATACTTCAAACTCTTGTGATCAGTATAAATCTCACATTTTTCACCATATAGGTAGTGTCTCTAAATCTTCAAAGAAAATATTATAGCTGATAACTCAATATCATTAGTAGGATAGTTTTTCTCATGAATTTTAAGCTGTCATGATGTATAGGTAATAACCCTATCATTATTCATAAGGACACAACCAAGTCCTTTCTTCGATGCATCACTATAAATAACAAACCCGTCATTCCCTGATGGTAGAGTCAAAATAAGAGCATTGAATAATCTTCTCTTCAATTATTCAAAAAACTCTTCACACTCTTTTGTCCAAACAAATTTAACCCCTTTATGTGTGAGCCTTATTAATGGGTTATCCAATCGGGTGAAATTCTGGACGAAACATCGATAATAACCTGCTAAACCAATAAAACTGCGTACCTCGGTTATACTCGTTGGTGCTGGCCATTCTTGGATTGATGTTGTCTTAGAAGGATCAAAATAGATTCCATCTTTAGAGAAAATATGGCCAAGAAAAAAATCTCCTGAAGCTAGAATTCACACTTGCTAACTTCCCATATAATTCATGTCTTCTCAGAGTCTTCAGGATAATGCACAAGTTATTTTCATGATCTTCTTAGCTTTTGGAGAATACCATGATACCATAAATAAATAACACTAAAAAATCATAAAGAGATTCCTTGAAAACTTTGTTCATTAGATCCGTGAAAATAGAGGGTGCATTAGTCATCCCAAAAGGCATTCCTGTAAACTCGTAATGCCCATACCTGGTTTGAAATGCTGTCTTTGGAATGTATTTCTTCTTCACAGACAACTGATGGTATCTAGATCGAATGTCAATATTTGAAAAGTATTGAGCTCCATGCAGTTGGTCAAATAAATAATCAGTGTGAGGTAGAAGATACTTGTTCTTTATTGTTATAGAATTTATTTCCCTGTAGTCGATACATAACCTCATAGATCCATATTTCTTCTTAACAAAAAGGATAGGGGATCCCCATGGAGAAACACTAGTGAAAATAAATCCTTTATTACTCAATTCCTCTAGTTTTTTATTTATTTCAACTAATTCAACAGTGGCCATTCTATAAGGGGTCTTCGATATGGGCCTTGAACCAGGAATTAAATAAATGGAAAACTCAATTTCTCGTTCCGGAGGATGTCTAGGTAAATCTTCTGAAAAAACTTCTACATATTCTTTCACAATTGGTACATCCTCTATTTGATCATTATTTTCCTCACCCAAAGTTATTTCATTCTCTTCTTCCCCTATAATTGAATTTAGTTGAGCTACTGGGGGTGGATCTAAATAAGAATAAGGTTGTGACAATTTTTCTCTAAAGATAAGGTGTTACTTATCATCATCATCAAAAATCATAACCTCCTTCTTCTTATAATAAATATTCACATCATGGTCTGAATTCCAATCCATACCAAGGATTATATCAAATTCAATCAGGGGTATGATGATGAGATCCGCAGATAAAGAACATTTATATACTCTAAAGGGAACAGATTCGAAAAACATTGTTGTGATTATACTTCCCTTAGGAGTTTTAACTGACAACTCCCTTGTAAAATAAAATTGTAAATATATAATTTTCTTAGAAAACTGGGAAGATATGAAACAATGCGATGATCCAGAATAAAATAATGCATTTTCTAAACTTGAGGAAACCATTAAATTACCTGCCACCATGTCTTTTGAAGCTTCAACCTCAGTAGTAGTGATAGCATAAGCCTGTCCTTGATCCCTTTGACTTTTCTGAGGTAAGTCACCATGATTCGTAGGACATTAATTTTCATAATGGCCCATCTCCCTGTAGTTGTAGCATTGAACATCAGTAGCTTCTTTCCCCCCTTTCAATCACGAGATTGGTGGCCTTTTTCACCACACTTGTAACAGAATCCCATTCCTTTCAAGAAAGTACTGGGGTGTCTCTTCCCACATTTACTGTAGGATGGATAATCAAACTTTCCCTTCTTCCCCTTATTTCCATTTCCAGAGTGATCAGTAAATCTCTTCTTCTCTTTCTTTGCTTTAAAGTTGTAAGACTTAGAGAATTCTTTTTCTCTCTTGATAGCACATGAGACAATATCTTCGTACAAAGAGAAGGTCTGTGAGGCCAATGCTCAGCAGAGAAACGGTTTTAACCCATCAAAGAAATGATCAATCTTACTTCTTGGTTATATATATAATCTTCAGCATACCTCTCTAACCTTATAAAGTTATCCTCATACTTTGTGACATTATCATCCTCCTTTTTCCTCAGACTCAGAAATTGACTTTCCATATATGCTCGATGGTCACGAGGAAAGTATTTTTCTAAGAACAACACTTTGAACTCCCTCCATTCCATATTTGATACTTAATCATCTTCCTTCGTGTTTTGAATCAATGACCACCATTGATCAACATCTCCAGTGAGGCGTTAAACTGCCATGATAACTTTTTCCATTTCACTACTCCCCAAGGCATAGAATATTTTCTCTAAGGAATTTATCCATTGCTCAGCTACTAGTGGATTTTTACTCCCATTGAATGTTGGTGGTTGTTTCCTCATGAAGAGATCTAACATTGACCCTCCACACTATGGATCTGGGTGCTCCATAGGGGTTAGGTTATTATTCATAACCTGAGTGAGTTTTCCTAGTATGGTGATTAGCTGATCAGCACCAGTTGCATCACCAGCTACACTATAATTATCTTGAGCAGTAGGGAAATCCCTACATGGAGTGCGTGTATTGATAGGGTTTCAATTACTTCCCCTAGGTGCCATTTATAAACAATGGCATAAACTATATTAGTTTATGGATCAAAATACATAATTCCAATCTTCTAAAACACTTAACATAAATTGAGCAATTTATGGATATGATCCATAATCATAAAAAATGTTTTCTTTGAGGAAGTATATAGTCATAAACCCTTCTTAATGGTTTGTAAAGAAAATGAGAATTATCCTAAGCATATCCCCCAGGAGTGTCGTTAGCAAGAGTGCAACAAGGACCGTTTTCGTTCACCAGTTCTCGTTCGTGTCTAGATCAAAGCGGTGTTTTCAGGTTTTACCCCTAGGTACATCTATTCTAGAGCCACCTCTACCTGCTCGTATCCAGACAAAGATGTATTTCTCAGAAAACTCACAAAATCTCTACAATACCAAAATTCTAGGAAGTTCTTCTATACTAATCTTCCAAGTCCATCTTAGGTCTATGTGCTTAAATCAGAGTTTATCTAAATCTTTCTTCCATGGATTGTACTAAACTTCCTCTAATACCAACTGTAACACCCCGACCCCAGTTAACTAGAGTCGGTGCATTATTAAATAACATTTTCATGAAAAAAAAGATCATATCTCCAAATACCTATTAGTTTAGTAGCCTTGGAATCACTAGATACATCCATAAAGCTTACATTACATCATAAAGTGAAAACTACTACAACATCTTGTCTCCACACTCATATCCCCTCGTACTATCCCTGCAGGTCATTCATAAAATACTTCTTCACATCCTGGAAAAAATAAAACATATAAAGGGGTGAGCTCAGATTCCCAGTAAGGATAATAATATAGGAGAAACTTTTATAAATAAGCATAAACATTTAAGGAAATGTATAACTAAAACAAAAGGCTTTTAAACATGAACTTCGTCATAATATGGCAAAGATAAAATGAAATAATTCCATTTACTTATTGATATTGATATTCTACTAGTCGAATAATCATATGCAATATCAATAACCACTTTCATAATGATGGAATGCATAATGATAGACTATCATAACCACATAGGCAAGGCCTTGTGCCAAGAATACAAAAAAGATTTTGTCAAAGACTTTGTTCCAAGACACTATTTTGTCTCATGAGACCTACTGATGCATCGAGGAGCTATAGCAGGCTCCACCCGTCACTTACTAAGTCCAATGCATTCCTCATATGAATATGTTTAAACATAACATAAACATTCGTATTAAAACTAGCTTACAAAATGTCAATACTTTTCCATAAACCATGAATGGTATAAAAATAAAACATCCACAGTCAAACATATCACAAAAATTTCAATACAATATGGAAGTTTTTGATCATAATAAATCAACGTCAAATAAGTTTAAAATCCATCAAAGGATGTTGACATAGATGAAATCAAAACAAATTGAGAGAAATATCTATTTTTTGAAATCATTTAAAAGTCACATAATTATAAAAGAAATCATTTACTTTGAAAATATTCTTATAAACTTTTAAGAGAAGATTCGACAATTTTATAATGGCGGAAAATAGCAGCACCCACTGTATAAGTTAAAAAAATACATTCTTACCTTAATTCTGCCGAAAACGTTAAAAAAGACCTTGTTTGGAAAATGACAGAAATATTCCTTTATAATATTCATATAAAAAGTAAAACAAGGGTATAAATGACTTTAAACCATAGTCTATAAAATAGTAAGAATTATTTGAAATAAATTTTTAAGAAACATGGATGTGGATGATAAAGAGGTCACAGAAGATAATTACATATAAACAAGCTTAGATAATGAGGAGATTGTGAAATAAACCCTTACCTTGTACTTTTCCTTGGTCGAGGGTAGGTTAACCTCCTGTATAATGGTGAAATAATTGTTATTAAATTATACAAGAATCATATACATTAATATGATATCATATATGATATTTTAACATTGCTTTGTAAATAATATCTTTGTATTATCGTCGTTTCGGGTGTTAACTTACTCTTTTATTTTATATGTTTTTCTACATAAGCCATGTTTTTTATGGATAGGTTGTATATTATTCAAATCCAGAATAATATCAAGTCCTTAAACATTATTTTTAATCATCAAATAAGAATTATTCTTGAATGTATACGATGGGGAATGAATCTCATAACGTTCGTGGAGATGATAGTCCGTACGTACGCACGAGCGACAATATCATTATTTTGATATTAAAATCGTATACAATTGGATGGTATATCATATATGCATAATATTTATAATGTTATATTTATTATTTAATTCAATTACACATCATTATCATACCCATCCAAATAATAATGTTTTGAATAACAATTGCACCACGATGTGGAGACGGTAAGCCGTACGTACGCACATATGGTGACATTTCATTAAAAGGATGGATATAATACTGAATATGGTTGTAACATATTTATAATAACATCACAGTATATAGAAGATTCTATTTTTATTTTTTTATAATGGAAGTAACAAATAAAGAAGAAGTGGAAGAAGAAAGGAACTTGAAAGAGGGTGGTGAAAACATTACCTCTTCTTCGGGTTCTTTATTTTGATTTGATCAAAAAGGATCTTTAGGTTTGATTTCTGATCAAAATAAGGCCTCTAGGAAGAAGTGAGGAAAGTTGGGAGGATATTTGGGCAGGTTTTGTCCGAGCCAAATGGCTTTGAAGGTGTGAATTAGAGGGAAGGGGGAGTGCCCTTTTATAAGTGGGGATGAGTCGAAAACAACTCAACCGATATGTTTTAGATAGGTTTGGGTCAATTTATTAACCTTATCTTTTAGTTTTAACACTTAGTTAATTAGTTTGACATTTACCATGTATCTTTGTATTTTTATATTATATGGTTAATAAACGTACTATAAAATTCCAAGAGACCCCCAAGTGGTTAATTAATGATACACCTATAATTATATAAGTCCTTTTGATGAACCTTAGATTTTTAGGAATATA
Source organism: Viscum album (assembly GCA_963277665.1). Classification (NCBI taxonomy): domain Eukaryota; kingdom Viridiplantae; phylum Streptophyta; class Magnoliopsida; order Santalales; family Viscaceae; genus Viscum; species Viscum album. Next base: position 2,107,225,212 of record OY728119.1, on the reverse strand, counting down.
ATATCAATTAATAATATAATATTTGTTTTAAAAAATGTTTTATCTCAATTTTGACACTATTGGGTATTTTGTTTTTGATAAACTCATAAAAGCATCATTACTTAGAAAATAATTCATATAATCAATCCTAATATGTCCTATTAACCTAGAAAATTAGTTGAATTCATAAAAAGTCTCAAATTACATTTATTTGGATATTTATAATATCAATTATTCTAATATTTCATTAATTAGGTAATTACTACATCACCATTGTGTCATAAATAAATTAAATTATTTAATGTCTAAAAATTATAAATAAAATACCACCATGTAGGAAATATTTTTATATTTCTAATGAATATTTATAATCGAATTTATCTTATGTAATACTGTATATTAAAAATGTTTTAGTAATTAAACTTTGTTATTAACTCTTTTAACTCTTATTTGAATTAAATAATAATAAATGTCCCAATCTAATCCAAGTGGACCTAAATGATAATATTTTATTCCTAAGGTTGTTTTTGGTCGAGATACACTTTTCCAATAGAATTAGGACATGTGTTAGGGTAATATTAATATCATTTTTACCCTTAAATACCCTATTTACTTTTAACCGTGAGAAATAAAAGTAAAAAGTTACTATTCACCAAAAATTATTTTCATCTCATTGAACCACATTTTACTTACTGATATTAACCGTGTCTCTCCGATTTTTGAAATTCCACTCACATAAGCGGTAAAATTAAGTTTTATGTGAATTTACAAATTCTCCTAGGAGATGGGTAAAAGACGTTGAAAAGTTCTAAGAAATTTTTATATATCTAAAATTATTATAAATTGACTCCAATGAATTAAATTGAAATTATATAGGTATTATGTGTCTATTTTGACCTAAAATAAATTTAAATAAAATAAATAATTATTTAAATAAAAATTCGGTTTTAAATTATAACTCAGTGTTTTTCACTATTCACCAAAAATTGAAAGTTTTCAAAAATATACCAAAAATTCCCCCTAAGTTAATTTCGATATTCCAAATCCAAAAATGAAGTCCATTTTGAAAGATAAAATTTATAAAATTTCAAAAAGTGGGTATTACTATTCATAACGGTTCGTTTGATTGGTTGTGGTGTGTTAGAACTCGAAGTTAAGTATAACTCACGCTACTGTATTATTCAAAGAGAAGTGTACCGTGGAAGCTTGGGGTGTTACATATCATTTTAGGCACACATGGGAAAATGGGTTTTGGGTAAGTTGTTGAAAATGAAATATTTTTCCTTTCTTTGGAAATTGAAATGAAAAGGTTCTTAATATGAAATTGATAATGGTAAAATGATGAAAATTAAGAATAATTTGATGTCTAGAGGATAAAATTGAATATGGGAATGATTTTACCCTTCGTTAACCTTGACCATGATATATGATGATTAAAGGTAGTGATAACACCTTGGTTATGACCACGTGGTAGGGTTTTAAGGAAAGAATTGTTTTCATTGTTTTGTTTCCCTCTTACGTAAATGTGATAAAGTGATGTTATGTGTCCTGCGAAATAGGTTTGGCATTGTAGAGATATTCCTCCACGATGATGCTGGTTGAGAGGACCACAAGAGGATATGGATGGTGATGATCCACCATTAGTGGAACTTGAAGAACTGATAGTGCTGAGTGAGGAAACATGAGAGAAGTTTTGGGAGTACCTCACTCACTTCATGCAATTTATGGTAAGAGACCCAGGGTGGGTTGTGAAGAGTATGTATGAACATAATCATAAGTTTTAGTTATAGTACCCTATGAATCTCACTAGAGGGGCTGGACCTGAGGTAGAAGAGTTCTAGATGGAGTCCATCTATACTATAATTGATCATTTGGAAACTATGACTACGAAAAGGCTCATGTTGGATACTTAGATGATACAAGGAACATATAAGCACTGGAGCGACATTCAAGCTTATACTGGAAAAGATGATGGAATGTTTTGGAAGAAATTTTTGGATATGTTCTTGTAAAAAATTTATCCAGAGATTCTGAGGCGAGAGAGAGTAGCTGATTTCATGAGGTTGAATCAAGGGAGTAAGTCTGTGATGGACTATATTATATGCTTTACCAATTTGAAGTACTTTTCTCCAGCATTGAAAGGGGATGAAACAACTACAGTGAGACATTTCCAAGATGGACTTAAATGTGAGATTAAGTCTCAAGTTAACCTTTTTCAATTAAAGGAGTTATCTAATGTAGTGGATCATGATCTCATATCTTAGGGGAACCTGATGGGGGATTCCAGTAAAGGAAAAGAAGTTTATGCTAGATGGTTAGGAGGTATGTATTCTTAGAGAAGGAAGCATCACTTATAGGGTGTTAGTCATGGGGTTAGCAGGAAGAGTGCCCATGGGTAAGGATTAGTTACTTGGGACCTACCTGGATTTTCTATCACCAGTGTGCTAGTTTAGGCGACTATTATAGACATTGTCCCTGGACACCAGTAGAGTGCTGATCTTACAGAAGGATGAGTCATTTATATAAGTTCTTTAGGAACCTATGAAAGATGGGTTGTTATAGAAGATCTATATAGAATAAGGGAGTGGGATGGGGATCTACTACACCATATCAATGTGTAAACTGGAGTTCTATGGGACAAGGTGGTATAGGTAGTGTACTTGGTGCTTCTGGACAAGAGAGAATATATTAGAAGAGTTGGGTAACATAGGGGACTCAGGTTGAATCACATGGTAGAGGGGTAGGATAGACACATTCCATTTAACCTACACTTTTGGAGAGGGAGGATGGACCATTAATAGTGATATGTGTTATTCTTGTAGTTTCTACATTATCTAGTGCCTTATTTTAAACTGGTGCCTCTGATTCCATTATATCTATAAAAAATTTAATGGATTAAGTGTGGAAGTGGAGTTCATGAGAGGGGTTATGAGGATAGATACACCATTGGTAGTACAATTTAGAGACATATGTTTTTGAAAGTGGCATCCTCTAGAGTTTGGGGAGTATCATTTTCTATGGGATATTTACATCCCAGAATTGTAAGGATTTCATTTGATTAAGATTATGGACTGGTTGGTATCAATACAATACCAAATTGATTATTACCAAATGAGAGTGACTTTTACATCTCCTAAGGGTGGAAATTGTATTCATAGTTGAGAGTGGGATATCAAAGAAGGCAGATCAGGTCCAATTTCACATCACATAGGAGATATAAGAACCTGAGATTCTAGTTTATTACCAGATAAAGGATAAGTGAAGTATGGTTACTTTCCACCCATATTGTACAGGTTTCAAGATGTGTTTCCTAAAGACTTATCATGGATTCCACATGAGGGAGAGATGGTGTTTACAATTGATCTCATGCAGAGGGATGAGCTAGTTTCAATTCCACCATACAAAATGAAACCAACAAATCTTCAAGATATCTAGACTTAGCTAGAAGAGTTTGAGTATAAGGGTTTTATCAGAGTGAGTATGTCCCTTTGGGGTTCTCCAGTCTTATTTGGAAGGAAGGATAATGAAACCTCATTCTTTTGTGTTGATTATTGAAAGTTAAACCAGATCAACATAAAGAATTGGTATCCTATTCTGTGTATCAACGATCTATTTGACTAGTTGAGGGGATCTTGTGTTTTATTAAAGACTGAATTGAGATTTGGGTATCATCATTTGAGAGTTCAAACTTCTTAAATAACTCAGAATGATTTCAAAAGATGGTATAACCTAAATGAGTTTTTCATTATTCCATTTGGGATAAAAAATACACCAGTAGTTTTTATGGACATGATGAATAGAATTATCCATTTGTACATGGAAGAATTTTCAGTAGTGTTTGTGGATGATACCTTGGTGTACTTGAAACACACTTGTCATTGGGAATGGTAAAAGAAAATTATTTTCCTAATGAAGTACAAAGGTTGACCAGGGTCATCTCACTTGAGGAGCTTTATGAGATGTTCACTCACTTAATATAATTCACCTAACCTAATTATTTTGGGTTGTTTTTATTTAATTTAGGATGGTAATGTAAATTAATTGAAATAGAAGTAAAAAATAACATGAAATGACATAATGTAATTGATGAGGAAATAAATTGGCCTTTATGGGTTAGTTTGTGGGTTCCATCATTCTTCTTTTTGGTTTTTAAATTAAGTTTGATAATTCAATTTTGATATCTCGTGCATGAATTAGTATTATTTTATTTAATTGTGTGAAATATTGATTGCGTTTTTCAATCTTAACTTCACATCAACATATAATCAAGGTTGATGGCACACCTCAATTGAGAGTGTGACATCTTCCAAGACCTAGCTCCATTGTATTCCATTTCATCTACCAAATGGATTAACTCAATCATTTTAAGATCTTGTATCCAGTAGAAGGTAGGTAAAAATGTTTAATAAAATAATAGAAATCAGTTTGAGTTCTGGGTTGTGGTGGACGATTTCCAAAGTCATGCACATCACTCTTTCTCAACACAAACTTAATAAAACTTAAGAATTTAAGCACATAATAAATGAAATTTCCACATACCTACCATGGAAAAAGTATTAGGTTAGACCCCTCATTTTTGAGGTTAAGGGTTTATGGTGCATAGAAGAATAAGATAAGATAATTAGAGTTATAGGAGAAATAATTATGGAAGAAGAAAATGGGGTGGATGGATGGACACAAAACTAAAAATAATGCATTAATTTGTTAGAAATATAGATTATAATTGAAAAATAAAACTAAAATAATGAAAATAAACAAATGATGAATAAGAAAAGGGAAATATTTGTAGCTGGCCTCCCCGAATGGAGATCTCCTCCTTGGTTCCTTTGAAGGATTGAGATGGAAGGGAATGGAATGATTTGGGAAGGATGAGCTATCCTCCTTTTATAGGCTAGAATCTGTCCTCCAAAAGCTTACACATTTTCAATCCAATAAATATATGGTTCAAACATTCCATACTTTATAATATTTTTTCATCATTTTCTTTTTTATTCACCCTCCAAATTTCATCTTAATTTTCCACGGTAGGTAGGAGTTATGAAATTTTTATTGATTATTATTGTTTATGTATGAGATTCCCAAGAATCTTACTTCAATGTATAAATTTCAGTTTCCACCTTAATGGTTTACAAGCTCTATAAAACATATTAATGGAATGTACCTATGTATCCTCATTCCATTCTAAGTTGAATCAACTAAATTGAAGGTATGTATCCCGATTTATACTTCCGTTATGGAGTTGGGGTCCACGCTATCTTCTTGAACTAATTTTTATCTTCACTGATTGTTTTCAGTCTTTAGGATTTTCAAATCAACTCTTGGTCCTAAATCCAAAGTTGAAGAAAATAAACCAAGGAATCAAAAAAAAAACATCCTAATTGGATTAATAATTTAAATTTTATTCCCAAAATACCCTTGTCATGCAAATATTTCAAAATTCTAGAATTAAGCACTTTTGAAATTTTATTCCAAAACAACCCATAAATACAAATTTATTATAGATAAGCTAAAATTGATAAATTGGGAGGGTTTAAATAATTGAAATTAATATATAAAATGAATAAAATATTATCTCTATCAGTACTCCAAGGATAAAGAAGATCATTCCCAACATCTTGACATCATCCTGAGTACATTGAGAGATCATCAGCTATACACCAAGCTATCTAAGTGTCAGTTTTGGAGTGATAAATTACACTTATTGGGTTAAATCATCTTGGATGAAGGGGTGTCAATGCACCCAAATAAAGATTAATAAGGGGTTTCTTGGGAGAATATCATGAATATTTTCAATATCTATAGATTTTTGGGATTAAATGGATATTATAGGAGGTTCATTGAGGACTTTTCCCATCATAAACCACCTATTTGAGGCTTAAACAATAAGGGGATAAAGTTTGAATGGTTGTAATCATGGAAGAATTCCTTCTAAGAGTTCAAGAAGTGGTTGAAATCAACACCAATATTGATCCTACCTGATCTAGGGGAGGAGTACATGGTGTTATGTTATGCTTCTAGGATCATACTTGGAACAGTTTTGATATAGGGAGATCATGCTGTGGCGTATGGGCCTCAAAAGTTGAGGAAACATTAATAGAACTGCCCTATGCATGACCTCGAGTTGGCAACAGTGGTTTATGATATGATGTGTTTTTGGAATTATTAGTTGGGGGAAAAGTTTACTATATATATAGATCACAAGATATTGAAGTATATCTTATCACATCGAGATTTGAATATTTATTAGTGGATATGGGTTGAATATTTGTAGTCATTTGACTTTGAACTATCATATATTCTCAAGAAATGAAATATTGTTGATAATTATTTGAGCAGGAAAACTCAGACTCATAAAGTTAAAGAGTCTATTACTGAGTGAAAGATGATGAATTTACTAGTTGAGATACATATTGTGGTTCTTGAGAGGTATTATAAGATGAATCTCATATAAGTTTCAGTAGATTCTAAACTCTTAATACGGTTCATGGAGATGCAGTATTAGGATCCAAAATTTTTTACCTTGAGGGAAATCCTTGAAGGTGGGGTGTAACCTTTTAATTGGACCATATATGATGATGACATCATCTATGTTAGGAATCAGGTAGTTGTGCCTACAAGTATGTGGGATGAGATGATGCATGAGTTTCATTCCTAGAAGTGGGAGGTATATCTAGCTATGCCCAAAATGCATCAGTACCTTTTCAGATAGTTTTGGTGGACAAACATGAAAATGGAGATAGTAGGGTTTGTGACATGATTAAAGACCCTTTAGTAGGTGAAATACATGCATCAAAGACCTTGTTTTTTACTAAATCCATTTCCCATTTTGAAATGGAAGTGGGACGACATGACTATGGAATTTGTGGTGGGTCTCCTAAGGATGCCTTAGAAGAATGATGATATTTGGGTGATTGCAGATCATTTGAAAAAGGTAGTTTATTTCTTTACTATATGAGATACATTATTAGTATATAATATGGGATAAATATATGTTTGGGAGATAGTCTATCTACGTGGGGTGACACAAACTATTCTTTGAGATTGGGAATCACATTTTAATTCATGTTTTGGGTAGGGATTGCAGAAGGTTCTTGGTATACATGTTTTCTTGAGTACAAATTTCTACTTATATAAATATGGGAAGTCAGAGTGTACTATACATATTCTTGAGGATATGTAATAAGTGTGTGTTCTTGACTTTGGTGGGTCTTGGGAGAAGTGCCTAGCGTTGGTGTATTTTTTCTATAAAAAAGGTTACCAGGAAACTATTTAGATGGAACCATATGAGAAACTTAATGGTAGGACATGAATATCACCTATATGTTAGATGAATTTTGGTGAGTTAGAGTTATTGGGATTGATTCTAGATGTTTGAGTAAGTTCAACCAATTTTAAAGTGTATGGCTATGAATCCAAATAGATAGAATTTATATGATGATAGGTGTTGATGAACCCTGGAGTTTAATGAGGGTGATCAATTAATCCTTTGGATGTATCCAAGGTTGTGTCATTGCAGGACTAGAAGACATGGAAACTTGGCACCCAAGATTACTGAACTGTTTGAGGTCATGGAGAGAATTGGGCTAGTGGCATACCGATTAGATGTTCTATAGAGATGCAGTTCTGTGCATGATGTTTTCCATGTGTCACAACTTCATCAGTATCACCCTTACCCTTCTTATGTGTTCGACATGGGTGATGATGATCTTGAGATAGATGCTTCATTTGAGAAGAAACTAATATGTGTGTTGGATCACAATGAGAATGTGTTTTGGGAAAGACCATGTCAATAGTTTATTTATTGTGGCAACATGGGAATGTTTAGGAAGAAACATGAGAGATATTAGTGGATATGAGGGCTCAATGTCCTAAAATTTTTGACTCATAATCTTATAGTTGTTTGAAAGTACATCTCTAGGATGAGATATTATAAGGTGGGGAGATTGTAATATCTCGACATTTTTTGGAGATGTCTTAGGATTGTTTTCAGTTATTCTTTTTTTGTTTGAGAATAATTTGATTGGGATTTCTTCATTGGGGTGAATTTGGGTGAAAATTGGAAATTATGTAAGGAAGTGAGAAAGTGCACGGTTGGTGCACAATTTTCCCAAACTATGCGCCTTGGCCCAAAAACTCATGTGAACCAAAACAATGGAGACTCAAAAAGCTAGTGCATAGTTTGTCAAACTGTGCACCCTATTTGGATAAATCATGTACCCCCTTGATGAGGTGAATGATTAATGCACATGGTTAAGGGAAATCTTGCACCCTGAGCAGTAAACCATGAATACATGATTTTAATTCACAAAAAATTAGTTATAAAATTTCTTGATCCCCCATTTTAACCCTTATTCAGCTTTAACTCAACCCCTAATATCATTCCATGATTTTGGAGCCTCACAAATATCTTCCAAGACATTCCAACCCCTGTCATTCATAATTCAAATCCCATGTTGAAGATCTACACACCTCTCAATAAGAGGATCTCATCCTATGTTGTTTTTGTTTTTCTTTCTCATCCATATTTTATCTATTGAAGTATTTTTCTTCCCTATTTTGGGATGGAAACGATCTAGGATTTTTGATCTAGATATAGGATTATAGTATACTTATTGTTCGATCCTGTATTAGGGTTTAAGATCTAGATATCACTCTACATCACTTTTATGCTCAAATTAGGGGTTTCTATTGGATGATTGATCATAAATGAATTTAGGTATGTGGTCTATTATTCAAATCGCAGTCACGATTTCAATTTTTTTTATGTAATTTTAGAATTTATATAGTTATTTAGAAATTTAATTTCCTAATTTAATTTAATAATTTGGTAATTAATTGATTAAAGGAATTTTTAAATTTGGGATAACTAATTATTGAATTAATTAATTGTTGATTTAATTGTTGGAATATTGAGATTATTGAATAGAACTTATTAATTATAAACTTAATTAATTGGATTTGTTGTGATTAAGAAATTAAGAATTGAATAATTAATTATTGAATTAATTATAGTATATTTTCATTATTTATTTTTATTAATTAATTATTGAATTAATTAATGGTGATTATTGAGATAAAGAAATTGATTGAAGTGGGTTAATTAATTATTATACTAATTAATCAGTAAAATGTTGTGACATGGAAATTGATTAATTATATTAATTAAATGTTGAATTAATTAATGATTTTTTTCATGATTATACAACCATTGGTGTGATTAATTAATTGTGGGATTAATTAATTGAATTGTGGTGATTAATTAATTATTGAATTAATTAATTGAATGATATGGATATGAAATTGTTGGGTTGGATTAATTAATTTTTTAATTAATTAATGTGGCATTGTGGTACATCTAATATATGTGCTTGTATGATATTAAAGTGTGAGAAATAGACTAATGCTCCAAATACCCATATATAAACAATTGATAAAAGAGTGTGGGACACAGACTAACACTCAAATTACCCATGGGGTGAAAGCCATGAAATTATAGGACCCAAGGCATGTATGAAAATTGTTTAGTATAGGGACTAATGTTCCAAATACCCATGGGGTGTGGGACATGGATAACACTCCAAAAACCCACAGGGTGCTAAACAAAACTTTCTACACCCATGAGATTAGCATTGCGATATAGTTCTAATTACCCATGATAATTAATTGAAACAAATGGATAATGAAATCCCATTGCATTATCAGGAATTGTGAATTAATGGTGTGAAATGATTCAGACCCCTGTATAAGTTGAATAAGGTATTGAGGTTCGGGTGTCATCAGGAACCCTAGGGATTATGTGGTTAAATAAATAATAATTGATAACGTGATAATTGCTTACTTATGAATTATACTTATTTATTTATACAAATTCATACACTATTTTTGACTAGATATTTTTTTAGAAACCATTGTCGGTGGCGTAATAAGTTGTACTCACACCCTACTTGGTATTCCTGATCAGTACCTGAATATATTTCATGGTTACAATACAAATTATGGAAAGGGTTTTGTGTTGGATGAATGATTTGGTATGGAGCATGGATGAGGGAACAAAACATTGTTACAGACACTCTTGGGAGTTTTTAGTGTCTTTAATATTGAATTTCATTTTGAAACTTGACACGTATATTAGCATGGCATATCTTCTATTCAATTTTGATATTGTATTTACTTGTTTTTTTCATCATCTGATATTCCTACTAATATGGTAGTGATTCTATGTCATTGGGTATTATTATTTATTTCTGTATCTGTGATACTTTGAAAAAGATGGTATAGTCTCCCCATGATCTATATTAGTCCCTTGATATTAGTCAATAGCCTCTAGTGTATGGGGAAGCGTGCTTGAGGTCCTGTGACTGACTGGCTCGGGGAACCAGTGTGTGGCACTCGGGTGAGGACGTTACATCATGACTTAATTATCATAGTTTTTTCCTTGAATTAATATATGTGGTCAAATGGAACACATTTATTATGATATCAAGTTTGTAGACCAATACACATAAATATAGATTGAAACACCCAATGGCTCTAAAAATATGTGGTGTTCCCATTAATGGGTCTTTCCTCATGATCTCACTTACCATAGATCACCAAGTGAGAAATTCATGAGAATAATTCACAATGATAATGATCCCCCAACACTTGATAATCATACATCAATTGTTTCTAGTCAATATGATGTAATTATACTGTAAGACATTTTTTATGATTAATTTCATTATATCTTGAGGTTCTCATTATATCCTAAGATCTACTATAAACTTTTGATACATTAAACAATCTATGCTAATTATAACGACCCGAAATTTTGAATAAATCTTGTTTCCTAATTTTGTGTGTTATTTTATTTTATAATCCACAAAATTGTTTCATTTGATAACATGAGTATAATTAATATGAGACCGTTGGGTTTCGACTGTTATATGATCGTTGGTCAATATGATCGCTGGAAATTAAACGTTTCGATTCTTGTCCCTAAATACAAGTGATCTTGGTTAATTAATATAGAAAGAAGATTATATGTCCTCATCCAGTAGTCTCGGGCCAATCGAAGCCCATCTAATAGAACTTGGGAAGGAGGTGGCACCATTGGGCTTTGCTCTGGACCAAACCCAAGCCGAACTTCATCATGTGAAGCTGGAACGGAATCGCCTTCACGAGAAGTTCAAGCTAATAGAAATTACTACTCGTGCGATGTTGGCTGAGCCACCCTCAGATTCTCTCACCTTAGCACACCTTAAACATAGGTCCTATGCTGGGGTTATAAGGGGCTATATAAGGAGACCGTAACTGCCTTGTGTAATCCTTTGTTTTGAATAAAAATTGGGATTTCTTATTATGAGTAAGTTTATGAATTTTCAAATGACCGAATAAATATAGTATGCATATTTTTGATGAATTTTAGAAAAAGTATATTTAAAAAATGTTTATGTATACATTAAATAATTATAAATATGTAATGATTTTCAAAAAATGGTCTTCTATAATTATGTTCAGTACGAAATTTAGAGTCTAATAAGATCAACTTAATTTTTGATGAATAGTAAATTATGAATAGTGATTTTTTGCTTAGGATTAGTAATGTGACCAAATGGATTAGTAATATCACTTAAAGAAAGTATTAATATAATCTAGGAACCTTGATTAAGTAATGTGATTCAATAAAATAGGTAAATAAATGTTTCATAAATTATTAGTCAAGTATTAGTTTTATTGGGGGAATAGTGTTTTTTAATTAAAAATTAAATTAAAAATATTTAGAATTTTTTTATAAAATGGATTTCATTTTTTAACTCAGAGCATGGACATTATGTTAAGGTAATTTTTGAGGATTTTTCTGAAAAAAATGAATTTTCGGTGAATAGTGTATTTATTTAAAAATTAAATTAAAAATATTTAGAAAAATATTTTTATAAAATGGAGTTCATTTTTGAAATCAGAGCATTGATATTTGGTTAAGGTGAAATTTTGGGATTTTTCTGAGAAAGTTGAATTTTCAGTGAATAGTAAAAATACAGTTTTAGGGTTTCGATATGATTAATGAAATCATAACTGTGTCATGATAATGTCATGAGATATTTTAAGGGTTTGCCAACCAAAGGTGATGAAGTATTTTATGGGGGGCCCCATGTGGCCTAACTTCATGGGAAATACCATGGGAGAGCCCATGGTTTTGAGAAAACCACTTGTGAGGTGTCCCTTGGCCATTAATGCCTTGTCCCCTCACATTCCCTATAAATACCCCATTTCCTCCTTTGGTTTTCACTCCAAACTCTCCCCCAACGAAGCTCTAGTCTCATTACCTCCCAAGGAGTCCTCTCAAGGAGCCCCCAAGCCCTCAAGGACCCAACCTTTGAGTTTTAAGAGTTACGTTTTAAGGTAAGGGATCCTACCTCTATATTTCTTTTCAAGAAATCTGATTTATGTCATTTATTTTATGCTCCATGATCTTATGTTAGAGGATGTTCCATTATATTCCTCTTACTTCCCTTTTCATGTTCATATGATGAGAGACCCCCTCCTTCTCTAATCAATTCGTTTTAATAATGTTTAAGTGGCGCCGTTAGGCTATCGAATTTTTAAGGGATTCTTTCACTTTTTTCATTTTTCAAAGTTCTACTTTCTTGTCAAGTATTTCAAGTTCTTTTTTTCTTATGTTGGCGTATGATCTATATATCTATCATACTGATCTTTTATGTTAATATGATGAGAGACCCTATTTGATCTCTTCAATTCATTTTTGTTGAAGTTTAAGTGGCGCCGTTAGGCTGCTGAATTTTTAAGGGATTCTTTCACCTTTCTCATTTTTCAAAGTTCTACTTTCATGTAAAGTCTTTCAAGTTCCTTTTTTATTATTTTTGGGTATTATATCTATATATATCATACTTATCTTTTATTTTCATATGATTAGAGACCCTATTTGATCTCGTCAATTCATTTTTGTTGAAGTTTAAGTGGCGCCGTTAGGCTGCCGAATTTTTAAGGGATTCTTTCACCTTTATCATTTTTCAAAGTTCTACTTTCATGTCAAGTCATTCAAGTTCCTTTTTATTATGTTGGGGTATAATCTATATATCTATCATACTGATCTTTTATGTTCATATGATGAGATACCCTATTTGATCTCATCAATTCATTTTTGTTGAAGTTTAAGTGGCGCCGTTAGGCTGCCACATTTTTTAGTGATTCATTCACCTTTCTCATTTTTCAAAGTTCTACTTTCATGTCAAGTCTTTAAAGTACCTTTTTATTATGTTGGGGTATGATATCTATATCTATCATACTGATATTTTATGTTCATATGATTAGAGACCCTATTTTATCTCATCAATTCATTTTTGTTGAAGTTTAAGTGACGATGTTAGGCTGCCGAATTTTCATAAGAGAAATCTTATTTTTGTCTTCCTTTCATGTTCTTAATTTCATATGGTATATCTTTAAAATTTCAATACCATGTTCTTAAATACCTTATATTCTGTCCCCCTACTGTTTTATGGATCATTTATGAGCGGGTGACCCATGTACCCTCTCTTTTAAATGTTTTCTAAAACACCAAAACATAGCCGTTATGCTGCAGAATTTCCATCTCAAAATGTCTCTCTCTTAACCTAAAATTCATTTATTTTATTAAGCTAATACTCATATCTCTTTATTCTAAAGGGGTATTCACATATATACCTAAATTTTCTATTTTAAAGGCTGGAATTTACATACATGGGACCCACTTTCCTTTTCTGTGGGTTTAAAGTGACATAAAGATCATGTCCTTAAATCAGTTTTTCAAACGTTATGATTATGAAATGAAACCCATTTCTTTTATGCAATATGGTTTGTTTATGAAATGTTGATGATGATATATGTGGCTCACATGATAATAAAGGCAAATTTAAGAGTGCACCCTAATAGCTCTCCAATGGATTGGGTACATACTTAATCTCTAGAGATGACCATTTTTAACGACGCCTTGGTGAATAACCTTTGTAATTTTTCATGACACCTTGGGGATGGACCTTGGTGAAACAGAAATGATTGTATAAGTTAAATATTTTATCCACATCTTCATTTTATGAAATAAATTATTTTTATTATGATATTCCACATGATTTCTTTCTCATGCCTTAAAGTTCTTTTTCATGACTTTATTGATATATCTCATGTTCACATGTTAAATGTTTCCCTTGCTTCCCTTACTAGGCCTTCTGCTCACCCTTTATTTTTATGTATGTACCCAGGTTATGAGATGCAGTAATGAACCTAGGATGAACATAAAGAGAAGTATTTCAAGTGTTTATGAAGAATTTTTTATGTTTTCATGTTTTAAGTTCCTAGTTTCCAAGACACTAAACCTTAAAGATCCTTGGTTTTGTAAAATGTAATGAAAGTTTATGTGACAAAATGTGGGATTCTATAGTTGGTATCAAAGGATAGTTTAGTTATTTGTGGAAATTAGGATATGAAAACTCTAGGAAGAACCCTATAGAAAATTTTAAATATACGAAATATTCATGGTATTTTGGTGAATATTGAGTAAGGTATTGTCGAGAAAATACATCCCTGTCTGGATACAAGCAGGTAGAGGTGGCTCTGGCATAGATGTACATAGGGGTAAAACCCAAAGACACTTCTTTGAGATGGACTCAAACGGAAACTGGTACATTACAATAGGCTTTGCTACACTTTTGGTAACGACACTCCCGGGGGATATGCTTTGGTAAATTCATACGCTTAATATGAACCATTATTAAAGGAACAAAGATAAAATAAAATAAAGATTCACATAAGAATATATGATCATGGATAACCTAGATTGGAACCTAGGGGATCGCAAGTTAGGGTATACTTTCCTTATACAAGTTTATCCTTCTATGCTTAAAGTTTCCTTTTAATGATTATTGGTTAATTATTTAAGCCCCCTAATTATAAGTTATTTTCTTAGTTAATGGCGGGAAATGAAAGAGCATGTCCCAACAACCAATGTGACAGGAAATGTGATGATTTCCCTATTAATGTGACAGAGATGACGAAAGATCAAGTTGAACATATTGTGATTATTCCAAACCAGCTATCAAAAATCACAATTAATAATTGGTACCTAGTTGAATGACCAAATTCATCAAGGAAGAAGAAGACAAAGTCTCAAGGATGTTCATATGATAAAGTTGATAAGGGAAAGAAGACCCAATTTACTTTGTGAAAAAAGTGTGGAAAGGGGAACAAAGGAGAATTTCACAAAGGAATCGGGAGATGTTTTAAGTGTGGGAAGATAGGGCATAAAGTAGCAAATTGCATTAAAAAATGGATAATGTGATGAATAGAGATAAGTTTCGATCTAATTTACCTTATACTTTTTAATATCGTAAATGTGGAGAAGTTGTAAATTATCCAAGGCAATGCTCTCTTGGAAGGGATGAGAAGCATGATGAGCATCAACAATCTTCGAGGACAAGGGAATAATGCAAGTCCTATGCTGAGATGGATCATGATGACTGAAGTACATGTAACTTCTTCGCAATAATTGTCTATGTCATGTTGTATTTTAGTTTGTGCTATATGAGAATATCTTTAATGTTTTCGAAGATCACCGAGTCACTACCTAAGATGATTTTATATCATTAAGGAAACATCTATTGTTATGTACCACATGTTGATGTAGTGAAGCTGTTCTTCTTAAAAAAAAGGGTGATTAGGGGATTAAAAGATGATTATTATTTTGGAAGATGTTCACTGTTTCGGGAACCCTATATGATCAAGGTAAATAGATTACTATGGTATTTTATTTGAGGAGTAAAGGTTGAATTATATTTTTAAGAATCGATGAATTTAAGGTGAAATTATAGTAATTTAGGTTACATATGGAAATGATTAACCTATCTTGGGGAAAATGTGATTAGGTTAGTTACTTTTGTTATAAGATGATAAGAGTGGTTGATGTTGTTTGGAGATGAACGATAAAGTCTATCTTGGAAGACTATGTTATGGGATCGTTCTTATAATTGGGTTTCAATCTTAGTTTAGTTTATTTTGAGGAATTTTAAGGACATTTATTTATGGAATGGTCTATGATGAACTTTGGGTAGTACCATGGAATTTTGAATATTTAAAGAAGTTTCCCTTCCTATGGGATTCTTTCTTTTTGAAGAGTTATTTTATATTACCCTTTCTATTTTTGGGATAATAGAAGAAATAGATAGTTAATCTTTGGTGGATTATGTGATTCTCTAGAATACGATTCTTGTGCTTTAAGAGACCATGTATTTTTGAATGCTCATCGTTTGGAGAAAAGATTAGTTTTGGTAGAAACTTATTAAAGTATGAAACTCTACTTAAAGGTAGGTATATTTCCCTGTGTTTTTATTCTATGTAGTAAATGAATTTCTCAAAACTATGAAAAGGAACGTAAAACAAAAACGTTGTCTGTTAATGTTTCCTACTAGGAAATCAAAGACCATTTACACACATAATAAGTTTGTGATTTTCTTGTTGTTAAATTTCTCCTAATCATGTTTTCTATCACTTTCCCTTAGAATGTGACCCTTTTTTTCTCCTCCATGTCCATGTTTCCCTACATGGAATCCTAGAATGGGTTCACTCTGGTGACCTTTTTACTTCCCTTTCTTTCTTTTAAAGTAATATTTTTACTGACCCTTTTTCTGATGTGGGACTTTCAATGAAATTTCCAATCCCAATTTTAAAAATTGTGGGGACGCAATTTCTTAAGGGGGGAAGAATGTAACGACTCGAAATTTTGAATAAATCTTGTTTCCTAATTTTGTGTGTTATTTTATTTTATACTCAGCAAAACTGTTTCATTTGATAACATGAGTATAATTAAAATGAGACCGTTGGGTTTTGACTATTATATGACCGTTGGCCAATATGACCGCTGGAAACTAAACGTTTCGATCATTGTCTCTAAATACAATTGATCTTGGTTAATTAATATAGAAATATGATTTGATGTCCTCATCCAGTAGTCTCAGGCCAATCGAAGCCCATCTAACAGAACTTGGGAAGGAGGTGGCACCATTGGGCTTTGCTCTGGACCAAACCCAAGCTGAACTTCATCATGTGAAGCTGGAATGGAATCTCCTTCACGAGAAGTTCAAGTTAATAGAAATTACTACTCGTGCGATGTTGGCCGAGCTGCCCTCAGATTCTCTCAACTTAGCACACCTTACAGTTAGGTCCTATGCTGGGGTTATAAGGGGATATGTAAGGAGACCGTAACTGCCATGTGTAATACTTTGTTTTAAATAAAAATTGGGATTTCTTCTTATGATGAAGTTTATGAATTTTCAAATGACCGAATAAATATAGTATGCATTTTTTTGATGAATTTTAGAAAAAGGATATTTTAAATTTTTTTATGTAAACCTTAAATAATTAAAAATGTGTAATGATTTTCAAAAAATGGTCTTCCACAATTATGTTCAGTACGAAATTTTGAGTCTAATAAGATCAACATAATTTTTGATGAATAGTAAATTATGAATAGTGATTTTATGCTTAGGATTAGTAATGTGACTAAATGGATTTGTAATCTCACTTAAAGAAAGTGTTAATATAATTTAGGCACCTTGAATAAGTAATGTGATTCAATAAAATAGGTAAATAACTGTTTCAGAAATTATTAGCCAAGTATTAGTTTTTTCAGGTGAATAGTGTTTTTTTAATTAAAAATTAAATTAAAAATAGTTAGAAAATTATTTTTATAAAATGGATTTCATTTTTGAACACAGAGTATCAATATTATGTTAAGGTAATTTTTGGGGATTTTTCTGAAAAAATAAATTTTCGGTGAATAGAGTATTAATTTAAAAATTAAATTAAAAATATTTGGAAAAATATTTTTATAAAATGGAGTTTATTTTTGAAATCAAAGCATTGATATTTGGTTAAGGTGAAATTTTGGGATTTTTCTGAAAAAGTTGAATTTTCAGTGAATAGTAAAAATACAGTTTTAGGGTTTCGATGTGTTTAATGACATCATGACTGTTTCATGATGATGTCATGTGATATTTTAAGGGTTGGCCGACAAAAGGTGATGAATTATTGTATGGGGGGCCCCATGTGGCCTAACTCCGTGGGAAATACCATGGGAGAGCCTGTGGTTTTGAGAAAACCACTTGTGAGGTGTCCCTTGGCCATTAATGCCTTGTCCCGTCACATTACCTATAAATACCCCCCTTTCCTCCTTTAGTTTTCACTCCCAACTCTCCCCCAACGAAGATATGGTCTCATTACCTCCCAAGGAGTCCTCTAAAGGTTCCCCCAAGCCCTCAAGGTCCCAACCATTGAGTTTTAAGAGTTATGTTTTAAGGTAAGGGATCCTACCTCTGTCTTTCTTTTCAAGTAATCTCTTTTATGTCATTTCTTTTATGCTCCATGATCTTATGTTAGAGGATGTTCCTTTATATTACTTTTACTCCTCCTTTAATGTTCATATTATGAGAGACCCCCTCTTTCTCTCATAAATTCGTTTTAAGAATATTTACCTGGCGCCGTTAGGCTGCCGAATATTTAATGGTTTCTTTCACTTTTTTCATTTTTCAAAGTTCTACTTTCATGTAAAGTATTTAAAGTTCCCTTTTTATTATGTTGGGGTATGATATATATATCTATAATACTTACCTTTTATGTTCATATGATTATAGACCCTATTTGATCTCGTCAATTCATTTTTGTTGAAGTTTAAGTGGTGCCGTTAGGCTGCCGAATTTTTAAGGGATTCTTTCACCTTTCTCATTTTTCAAAGTTCTACTTTCATGTCAAGTCTTTCAATTTAATTTTTTATTATGTTGGGGTATGATCTATATATCTATCATACTGATCTTTTATGTTCATATGATGATAGACCCTATTTGATCTCGTCAATTCATTTTTGTTGATGTTTAAGTGGCGCCGTTAGGCTGCCGAATTTTTAAGCGATTCTTTCACCTTTCTCATTTTTCAAAGTTCTACTTTCATGTCAAGTATTTAAAGTTACTTTTTATTGTGTTGGGGGTATTATCTCTATATCTATCATACTGATCTTTTATGTTCATATGATTAGAGAACCTATTTGATCTCATCAATTCATTTTTGTTGATGTTTAAGTGGCGCCGTTTGGCTGCCGAATTTTTAAGGGATTCTTTCACCTTTCTCATTTTTCAAAGTTCTACTTTCATGTCAAGTCTTTAAAGTACCTTTTTATTATGTTGGGGTATGATCTATATATCTATCATAATGATCTTTTATGTTCATATGATGAGAGAACCTATTTTATCTCATCAATTCATTTTTGTTGAAGTTTAAGTGACGACGTTAGGCTGCCGAGTTTTCATAAGAGAAATCTTATTTTTGTCTTCCTTTCATGTTCTTAATTTCATATGGTATATCTTTAAAATTTAAATACCATGTTCTCAAATCCCTTATATCATATCCCCATACTGTTTTATAGATCATTTATGAGTGGGTGACCCATGTACCCTCTCTTTTCAATGTTTTCTAAAACACCGAAACATAGCCGTTATGCTGCAGAATTTCCGTCTCAAAATGTCTCTCTCTTACCCACAAATTCATTTATTTTATTAAGATAATACTCAAAGCTATTTCTTCTAAAGGGGTATTCACATATATACCAAAATGTTTTATTTTAAATTCTGGAATTTACATACATGGGACCCACTTTCCTTTTCTATGGGATTAAAGTGACATAAAGATCATGTGTTGAAATTAGTTTTTAAAACGTTTTGATTATGAAATGAAACCCATTTATTTTATGCTATATGGTTTTTTTATAAAATGTTGATGATGATATATGTGGCTCACATGATAACAAAGGCAAATTTAAGGGTGCGCCCTGATAGAGCTCCAATGCATTGGGTAAATACTTAATATCTAGAGATGACCATATTTAACGACGCGTTGGTGAATAACCTTGGTAATTTTTAATGACACCTTGGGGATAGAAATTGGTGAAGTAGAAATGATTGTCTAAGTTAAATGTTGTATCCACATATTCAAGTTATGAAATACATTATTTTTATTATGATATGCCTCATGATTTCTTTGTCATTCCTTAATGTTCTTTTTCATGACTTTATTGATATATCTCATGTTCACATGTTAAATGTTTCCCTTGTTTCCCTTACTGGGTCTTCTGCTCACCCTTTCTTTTGATGTATGTCCCCAGTTTATGAGATGAAGTAATGAACCTAGGATGAACATAAGGAGAAGCCTTTCAAGTGTTTATGAATAATGTTTTATGTTTTCATGTTTTAAGTTCCTAGTTTCCAAGACACTAAACCTTAAAGATCCTTGGTTTTGTAAAATGTAATGTATGTTTATGTGAAAAAATGTGGGATGCTATATAAATTACCATTTAAATAGTGGACGTAGAAATATAAACTCTATAATGGAATGTGTACATCATGAATATATAACTGTATACATGAAATGGTAATCGATAAGAACCATTTAGTTGGGTTTAGGGAACCCAATATTACAAAACTACCACTTTCACTAGATCCATCTTTCTAACTATACATATTAGCTATCACATGATTAGTATCATGTTTTTATTAAGTCATGGATTTGGTTTTTTGGTCTACCTTTTATTTTCTATGTAGAAATTATCCTATGTGCGACTTCACATTCTTGAGTAAAACTTTTAAAGTGATGATATTCCAGAGTATATCCCTTTTTTCCACTCCCTAAAATTTACATCCCTACTAGTACAAGTAAAATAATTATCATGATGATAAAAATTTACTTACTAGGCCTGATTTTAGGAACTATAACACATAATTTCATTTAATACACTACTTCTTAGATTCCCGAGAAGCTGTAACATAATCAATATTTGTAGATATGGCTACCACATTCTTGGATGATCTTATTTTTATCATTAATTTATCTTAAATATGATATAAGATCATATTTATCTAAAAAGATAATAGTTTTTTTCCAATGAAAAAACTAGTATCCTTTCTTATCCACATTCTAGGTATATATCCCTTTTGTACTAGTTCAAGTAAAATTGGATAGTCTGGAATGCATCCCTTATAGTTCTCTTAGATACAAATGATATTTTTCTACCATAATGGTTATATTAGAAATATCATTTTTTACATATCATGGAATATGTGATTGAGGCATCACATAAGTTTATGGAATTCAAATCAACACTTTAATATACTCCCATACCCATGAATGTTATTTTGGATAGATATGTTCCATGTGATGTTAGAAACAATTTTCTCTTGAATTTTCCCAACATCCATTTATCAACACCTTTGTAGTATATGTATGATTGAATAGGTCTAAGAAACAATTGGATTTAAATTAGTATATCATGTTCCCTGGAACTCAGGTTTCTACTTTATGTCAATGTCTGGAGTCTTTTTTTCATCCATTTCTTAACTAATTACAGGACCAATATATTTTTTCCTTATGTTATCAAATATATTTTACTTGGAAAATAGTGTATCTCCCACTAAACTCTTATAGACACATGGATTAAATTAATTATAAATGAATATTATATGATATTTTTATTAATTTTGTCCTAAAATGAAATTTAGTAACATAAACTCTTTATTAGAAATATATGATGTCACTATACCTTTATGGTTGCATCGTATAGACACCATCTAATATTAGTGGTCTTTGTATATAATTCTTAATAAAATGATAGTTGAATGTAGCTAGGACAAGTAAAATTTATAGTGGATTTAGAAATGTCAACTTAGTACTAGAAATCTTGAATTATTGGCACCAAAACATTACCATCCAAGTACCATCTCACTTGTATACCCTCTACAATAATCATAATAATAATACCATGTACTTTGATACATGGAATTTCATTAACTAGCCTAAAATACCCTAGTACCAAGATACCCAAACCATCACTTACATAGCCCGAAGGGAATTCCTGATCCCCATTGGTTTGTGACTAGCACCTATAATTATAAAAGTTAAAATAGAGGGTGATTTTTCTATCGAATAACTGAAGATAAAGAAACAAGTCATTATTCTCAACACTCTA
This sequence comes from Viscum album, assembly GCA_963277665.1. Taxonomy (NCBI): domain Eukaryota; kingdom Viridiplantae; phylum Streptophyta; class Magnoliopsida; order Santalales; family Viscaceae; genus Viscum; species Viscum album. The sequence goes on along the minus strand of OY728119.1, from coordinate 2,107,203,200 downwards.
AAATAAGAAATATACCTGAAAACAAAATTGTATATAACAAAACCCAAAATATAATATCATAAAATTAATTGTAATAAGAAAAGATAAAATAAGTATCCCGAAGGTAATATGACTATATTACCAAAGGATCAATAACATCCACCAACTCCAAGAGGTGTTTTCCCTTTGCTTGGTCATGGTAAAAGGAAATCTTCAAACTCCTAAAGGCAGAGATCGGGTTTGAGCTAAAAGGCCTTGTAGGGTCTCACCAAGTGTTCGATAATAGATGAAATAATAAATATACCAATTAATTATTTAAATTTAAATAAACTAGGGAATGGAAATAAATTTTATATATTTAAAACAAAACATTATTTCATTTAAAAAATGATGTAAAATATTTCAAAAATGGATTAACTAATTTTTTTATGTAAATAAGGTTATATAAATCACTAGGCATGAGTAAAAAAAATTATAAAGAATGAAATATTTATAAAAATAATCAAAATAAGAACCATGTACATCTTCCCTGTGGTATGATTGTTTCTAGTTTTAGGATCCTCTCACTTCTCATATCAGTGATCACGATAATATATATCTACACGTCCCTCTCGGATAGGCTGAATATGACTCATTAATATCCCATCATGGATAAGAAAGACCAAAATAGGTTTTAGTTAGATTTTTCATCATCAATATATTAATAAGGAATAATAATTCTAGTCTGATTATCTAAAATAAAAAACCAACTACCCAGGATCACATGTTCATAATTAATCAATTGAAAAATGGAAACTCATATCATTACAAATAAATCATCACTCACAATTAAATTTCCCAATTTTTCTTTTGAAAATAAAAATTCAATTTCAAAAAGAAAACATGGGTTTTTTATAAATTCTTTAATTTTGAATACAAAAATAATCATAGGCTTTCATCAATACAATTTAAGACATTTTCTAAAATCAATTTCCAAATTGTCTCAACAATTCAACTTATTTGAAAAAATTCCCCGAATTAAAACTCCATTTTAATTAGGGGTTTTCCCAAAATTCTATGAAAATTAAAATTTCAATTCCAATTCTTATAAAATTAGGTTTTTATAAATCAATTGAAAGATAATTCAAACAAATTAAATCTAACAAAGGTTTAATCAAATGACCAATCTCAAACAGAACCACCTAATTTAATCTCAAAATCAAATAACAACACACATAATGGATTTATCCAACGAAGAATGATGAAACAAGAGATCAAGAAAACAAACCTAGAATCAAGATCCCTTTAAATGGAGTTTGTACCCATCAAATATGTGACGATCTATCAAACTCGAAATAGGAAATAAGGAGAGACTGTGAGAGATTGAATGAGAGGAGATCGACTTATTAAAGAGTGATTAGATCTTCCACCGTCAATTTGATCAATAAATGATGGAGTGTGGAGGGAGAAAATTCTGTCCTTGAGAGACTCTAAAGTCATGAAATAGACTTAGGTTGAATTGGATTTGAGCAGGAACTAAAACAAGGGTTTGAGAAATATTTAAAAAAATTGGAATAAAAAGTTCCTACATGAAAAGTTAGGTGGGAAAGGTCGTTCTGTTAGACAAACCATGTGACCTAATTGTGTGAGACTACACTAGGGTGACAAATTTCTACTATGTGGGTGAAAAATTGTCAAAATGAGACCTAACTATGATATCACACATTATCCAGGGTTAAATGTTTTTCACTAGGGTGGAAAATGATTTTGGAAAATTGTCCGCCAACCGGGCACAACCCAAGGATCCACCAAAATGTTCCAAATAACACCCTAAGCACCCCTAAATGAGACCCAACCAAAACATGATCAAAATATGGGTCAACAAATATATGAAATAGGTAACATTATTTTATAACCTCCCTAACTTAGAAACATTATTTCCCCATAAATACTATTAAAAAGTTTTCATATCGAAGAGATGAGGCCACTGCACTCTCATCAGTGCCTCATGATCCCAAGTTTCATGCGAATCAAAAACATGCTACCATAGAAAAAAGACCAAAGGTGTCTTCCACCCATTAAGTACATTCAACTTAGCATCAACTATCCTTACTTGATTCTCAATCATGGAAAAATCATGATCAACATCAAGATCCTCCCATCTCAAGACATGATATGGGTTAGAAAGATACTTTTGACGATATGGTACATACAACACATTATGTTTTGGCATTAAATATGAATGAAGTCATAAACAGTAAGGCATTTTCCACAACTTATCAAAAAACTTCAAAGGTCCTTCAAAAAAGTAGAATGTTTCCCTTTCATCCCAAGGCATCAATGACCTAACTGAGGTAAAACCTCCAAGAACACTAGGTCACCAATTAAAAAATACAATAGTCTTTGATGAAAATAATCATAATATTTATACTAACTCTATAATAATTAAATTATCTAACTAATTAAGTAAATAATTGATAAAATATCTTAAACCAGGATCAGTCCAACCAAAGAAAATTCACTGATCTCTGACCAATGTAATAGACATTTACAAGGTTATCCATAAAAGGCCTGAAAAATATCCATTCTGATCGAGGACTGGTGACTATTGTTATAGGAAAAATAAACCAGTCCCAAATTATTAACCAAAGCTCCACCGAAATCTTGCATAGAAGAATGAATCATATACTCAAGAATCTATATAGAACTCTAGATCTGGCCATCCGTATGTGGATGGTATGCCGTACTCAAACGTACCTGAGATCCCATCCCCTCCTAAAGGAATCTCCAAAAGAGAGAAGCAAAACATTTATCCATATAAAAGACTATATTAGATGGAACTACATGAAAAATAACAATCTCTTTCACATAGAGATTTCACATCTCCTCAACATTAATTGTATCAAAAATTGGTATTATGTGAGATAATTTGGTCATCCAATCGATCATAACTCATATCTCATACTTATTTCTTTGAGTACATGAAAACTAAACCAAAAATTTCATATAGACCTCATCCCACTTCCAAGTCATCACTATAACTAGATGATGTAAAACCAATGATCTCTGGTTCTTGGCCATAACCTATTGATATGTATAATAATGAGAGAGAAAATCAGCAATGTCTCATCTTATACCTGGCCACCAGAATCGTCATTGCATATCAGAAAACATATTTATGGTTTATAGGATCACTTCACAATAGGAATTATATAAACCCACCATAAAAACGTTCCTCAAATATAACATCACAACAAATAAATTATGAAAACATAGAATACCCTCCACGGTGAACGACCACTCAAAAATGGTCCCCCCACATAAAGAGATCTCATAATGATACAAAATTAATCATCAAGTTCCACCCCAAAAATCATATTGATAAGAGAAGTGTTCAAGTGAACACAAACTGAGACAACCTGATCCACTATTTCTAGAACAACTATATGAAATTATGAAAAAAGAGCAATAAAATTATACTCTTATGATGATTCCTTCAAGCCTCAGGTCTGAATTTAACATCCCCACCCCAGAATCCCGGAGCGGGTGCCTTACTGTATTAAATTTTAATGATTACAAGGAATAAAGTCCCAAAATATTGATCGGTTCTGTATTTTTTGAAAAATAGATTACATACAAGATACTCATATTACATTGGTAAATAGAAAATAAAACATAACACGTAACAAAGACTAATAAAATGCATCCTTAAAACTCATTATAAGAATTTATCTTCATATCCTAGGGAAAGGAAAAAAAGTGAGTGTGAGTTAAAATGATCTATAAGGGTGATAATATAGTGTATGTAATCATTAATCAATAAGAATAAAAAATATTGAATGGTAAATAATTGAACACACTATCCATTTAAGAAACTGGATAAGGAATAATCAATATGGAAAGGTATGTAATTGAAACACATTTTATGTATCGATAAACTGAGAATGAACTATATCCTTAGATAATATTGAAGATAAAATATCATGGATAGATAATAAATGAATATAAATAAAGGAAATTCTTGATTATTGGACTCTATAATTCCTAGGAACATGGTACCTTTACTGTCAAGACCTTTCACAAGATAGTTTATAACATATCAAGTAAAAACTCATCTGATTGTACAAATGATTCATCTCATCAGAATATCGATGCATTATGGGTCTATCTATAATAGGACCCACCCAAGTCATACCTATCCAAATAATTCCTCATATATTTAATAATTGATTTAATTCATAAAAAATGTGCCTTATCAAATATCTGTATTGTGTAAAAGATAAAAACTTACCAAACTTTCCCAGTTAATCAAATAACCATCAAGTAAACACTATATATTAAAATGGTATATAGTTTAGGAAGTAATTATACTCATAACATAAGAGTATAGATACCTAAAATAAATATTATTTCCAATGTAAAATGGTCATAAGTAAGTTATTTTTTCAAGTGAAAGTTAACAATCACAAAATAATGTGATATTGCAAAGATAACTTTTAGAACATTGTAATTTTAAAGTAAAAATAATTTTTATGAGATAATTAAAATTAATAACATAAATAACATGAATAAAAAAGGATTCATGATATAATATATCAAAATTTTCAGTATATACACCACACAAATGAATTTATTTGTGAATATGACATTTATCTTATAGATGTAAAAGGTGAGATGAAAATCCCTTACCATATGACTACTTTAAGTTATGTGGTTTTTAACCTTCTGTATAGTGATTTAAAACATGTTAATAAATTATAAAATAACCATAATAATATTTATAATATCATATATATTCTTCTTATAATATATTATTACCATTTTTTAATAAACATTCATTATTTTCATCATTTCAGGTGCTAATTGTTAGGTTTTTTGAGTATGTTTTGACTTTTTATTTTTGTTCTCCTTATTTAGATCATTATTTAATATTATATAGGATCTAAAAAATAATTTAAATATCACATATTTTTATTACATATTTATTTATTATATTCCATAAAATTCTAAGATAGGAAATGAAATGCACCATTCATGGAGATGGTAGGTCTTATATACTCATGAATGATACTTCCATTTTTAATTATAATCAAACAATTAAGTGATATATCTATATATATATATATAATAATTATAGTATCATATTTATGTCTTATATTTCACATATTTTTATTAAAACTATCCTCAATCATTCCATATATAGTGTGAATGAATAACTTCACTTTGAGGAGGCGGTAGTCCATATTTCCACAAACTATGTTATCGTATTCCAAAAATTTTTAAAGAACAAAGGTTTGTTTTATATAAAAATTTAATAAGAATCAATAAATAATAAATATAATATATATCTTATATTAACTATAAATACATCATTATTCTAACCTTGAACAGTGGTAATGGAAGAATGAATAACATTAGTTCGTGAGGTTGTAGTTTTCCGTACACACAGACGATGATTATGTATCCAATTTGATAGAAGTGTGTTTGAGTGTAGGTCATAAACTTGAAATAAATAATTAAATTATATTTAGGATATAAATTTTATTATATAGTAATGATATAATAATAATTTAAATATTTTATAAAGAAATGAAACAAAAATGCTCGTTGAAGAGCATTACCTTTTATTTGGTTAACTCTTTTGGGTTTATACCAAAAGTATTATTTTGTAGTATTTAGGGATAAAGTGAAGATTTTATGAGTATTTGATGTATTTTGGGAGATTATTTGGGCAGATTTTTTATGATAAAAAAGGGATTTATAGTTGTTAATAAATGGGAGGGGTGGGTGCCTTATAATAGTGGAGTTGTAGTATTCTTTTAAATATAAAAAGTTGAGGACTATTGAGAGGTATCCCTTAAATAATATTGCTCCATTAATGAACCCAATTTTAGCTAATATGTTTAATGTTCTAATTATAGGGATAAAATGTATTTTAAAAAATTTTCTAGGTCATTTTGGTCATTAAGATTAAGGTTTAGTCCCTTGTTAAGCTAATTCTCTTAATTGCTGCAATTATATTTAATAACCTTCACTATTATTTTTGATCAAAAACTAAGTTTACCATAATATAAATTATAAATTATTATGAATTAAAATATGAAATAAAATTTTCCAAATTCCAATAATATAAGTGGGATAAATTAATTTAGGATTAATTTGGAAGATGGGACAAAAAGCAGGTTTTTAAAGTAAAAATTTTCAAATGTTTGAAATGTTTTTATCACCAAAATCAATTTTAAATTGATTAAAATGAAATAAATTGGATTAATAGATGTTAAATTTTACTATATAATGATCAAAAACAATAAAAAAATTATCATTATAAATAAATTTTATGAAAAAGCAATTTTCAATGAAAATTCAGTATTTTTCACTATTCATCAAAAAAAGAATTTCTCATAAAAATACCAAAAATTAAACCTAAGATAATTTTAACTTTAATATTTAAAAAATTATGTTTATTTTTACATATAAAATTTATACAGGTCTCAAAATTTATATTTAAAATAGGTGAACCATTAAAAGGTGAAAAAACTACCTTTATAAATAATATCTTTTTATACTTAATATTATGTTTGTTCTTATATTATGTCCATTGAATCTACTGGATTATTACAGAAAAAATTGATGGAATATTTAATATATATATTTAATTAAAATAATCCAATAATAGAAATTAATTTAATAAATAAAGATAAAACACCTTCATCATATAAAAATAGTTTTTTATAAAAACATTTCCCATATATTAAATTGGTTTATATATTAATTTATAATTAATTGGTAACCAATTAATTAAAACATATATTTATATGATATGTAATCCTACCCATAATATCCAATTTAATGGCTAGGTTATATCTTATTATACTAAATAATAATATTTTAATAATATATTATTGTTCGATAAAACTCAGTCTCACGTGTAACGCAAACCATTGAAGAAAGTTATTATTATGTGTAATGTAATATATCATCAGTTTTATGTGTAGATAAAGCTAAAAATTATTTTTTTCATAAATTCTCCATGTTTCGTATAGTATAATATTAACATGGTTTTTCGTTATAAATCATGCTAGCAATAAAATAAAATTTATTTTAAAAGGAAAATATTGTAAAATCGTGGGGTGTTACATTCTCCCCACTTTAATTAAATTTCATCCTTGAAATTTAAATTTGATCGCAATAATTGAGGGTTTAATATTTTAAAATAATATTATTTAAAATTCCACATCGTTAAAAGGGTTAATAACACATCTTCTTAATAAGAGATAAAAGTAATTATGAAGGTCACCACCAAACTAGGATTTTGAATTGCAGAATATTAGTGAAAACATGGACATGGAAGATAAATATAACTATTATGTTCGGATGTAGAGTGATAGAGAACATGTTCATATGAAATTCGATGACCACAAAGCCTTAAAATAGATTTATGAAAAAGGTCAATGATATGATAAAAAATGATGATAATATGACAACATTTTTGTTTCAAAACCATTTTCCTAGAGTTGTAGAATTTTTTCACCCTCTAAGAAGATATGTAATTATACATTTCTTTTTCATAGACACAATCTTATCCATTGGTTATGCCTTGAACTACATACTTCATTTGATAGAAGACGTTTCATTATAGGGTGAAGTAATATATCAATCTCTAAAAACCCATATAATGTCTAGCTTAAACCATTTAATTAATTGTTAACCTTTCATAAATATTATGATCCAACAATTTATATATAAGGTTGTTGAGTTTCCTAAATTAACATATCACTAATATTTCCACAACATGAAGAATCTATTATTTGTAACCTTACAAACATGTGAATACCTGAATCATGTATTCTCTTAAAACATTGTATGTCACGACCCCCTTCCATCAAAGATGCCCCTCCTGAGTTGGAAATGGTGAAAGGGAGATAATGACCCCCGAATCCCACCTCCATTAGGACCCGAGGTGGCGACTAGCATCAAGGGTATGATTTTTTCATAATATGGGAGGTATTACCCTTTTTATTTATTTAATATCGAGAAATAGGATAAGTCAAACACCAAAAGAAAAAGGAACAAGTAAATAAACCCAAACCAATCCCACATGCATGTTTAAACAATTCTAAACCAAGCTACAAGTACAAGAAAGCTCAAAAGTACAATACCAAAAGAAACAAAAGTACAACAACTACAACAACTCCAACTGTCCCAATTAGTAGGGTCCCGCACGGCCCTGGTAGTCCTCCTGGAAACCTGAAAGTAAATGTAGGGTGAGAATACAAGTATACTCAGTAGGGAAAGCTAAAGCTCTCGTGCACAAGTGGGGAGACATCCTAATGTCTAGTGAGAACAATAGAAGAGACCAAAACCTAGAAAGGAATTATATCCACCCAACCTCACCATCCATGCTCACCAAAAATGCAAAACAATAGGTGATAGTATGTAAGAAAAATAGTATTGGGTACCCCGCACCATTTCCCACTAGTTAGCTGCTCTTCTTAACGGCGAACGTCCTGATGCTACCACACTCTTACTGGTCGCACACACCTGGGCCTCAATAACCACATATCCCGCCTGCACACACCTGGGCCTCACAAACACACATCCCACATGCACACACCTGGTCCTCACAACCACGTATCCCGCTCGCACACACCTGGGCCTCACAACCACATATCCCGCCTGCACACACCTGGGCCTCATCCTGAAGATTCTTGGGAAATAGTAAACATGCTTGAAGAGTCCTGAGCTAAAAATACCCCAAATGAAACCTACTTGAGAGTCTTGGGTGTAAGGTCACCTCAATCCATCACAACCTATGGAAGAAGGAACATGAAGGATCTAGTAAATAAGGGGAAAACACCCTCTCCCATGAAATGGGAGTGTTCGGCACTAAGTGCTCAATATGGGTGAGGTGCGACAAAACACAATGATACAGATATATATATATATATATATATATATGTATACCAAACACACAGCCCAACCTATGGGTTCTAAACAGAGAAACTGAGCAGGTGCCCCAACACTGCTATGTCGAAGCATGCATGCAACAAACAACCCCAACCCCATTTAGGTTTTCCAGTTTCAATAGAATTTTTTTATTAGTTCCTTAAATTCTAGGAAAATATCCACAACCAACAATGTCAATCATTTGTAAAACATATCCCTGCCATCCACAAATCAAGTTAGGAAAACACAAGAAAATCAAGCAAGTCCCTTCTTATTAACCAACCAACCTCATTGATTATTAATCCCGTTCCATTACCATGCCCCACCATTCATTAAATCTTCCACTTTTATTTATTATTCACAACCCATAGTTCGTTCACATTCAAACCCATCCCTGTATCCCTGCTTCCAACAACCAACATAGCATTCACACTAACCCACAACCAAGCCAACCCATAACCAAGACAACCGCAGCCCCGCTGCTTACCCAATACACAACAACCCACAAAACACTCCCTTCACATAAATAAACCCTAACCAGCACCCACATGTTTATTATTTCAGTTTTGTTCAACCAGGGTGATCACACAAGGGTTCTGGTTATTCATTTAATCATCCAACTTTACATGATTAACCAATTCCCACATTCCACAAGGTTGCCATCCATAAACAGTCTAGATAGATAGGGAGACATTTAATTGCGCAATCAAAGGCCACCAACGACCATGATTTTCAGTAGGCATAAGCCTATTCAATTCACAACATAATATCACATGATATAAATAATGTAACCGCATTCACAAACTTCCTATCCCCATTATATAAGCCAGTTATTATATTTATTAAACCGGTTCAAATGTGTTTCACGTAAACAAGAGGAATCCCACCCTGCATGATTCACAATTTAGATAGACAAAGGTAAAATCCCTACCTCAATAGGTTCTAATCACAACGCTCCCCCGGATCAACTTTAGAAGACATCCGTCAGCACCCGTCGTTTCTAAAAAAACTCAGCAAAACCTCTGGGTGTGGAAGCAGGGAAGGAAAGGTCGAAGGGAAGAAAACAGATCCAGGCTCAGAAGTTCCTCCTCGTCGTTACGATCTCGTGCCCACTGATGGATCGTAAATCAGATCTCAGATGAAGAAGTTATGGAAGAAAGGAGCCTTGGAGTCTCTTGGGAGAGAAATGCTCAAAGGAATGGGGAGGAGAGGAGTGGTTTTAAAAGGAGGAGAGGCCCCCTCCTTTTATAGGTGAGAAAAACTAAATTACATGACGTGTACTTTCAAGTACACAGCGTGTACTCAGACATTTCACACGGTCACCACGCGGCTTCCAACACGACCTTCAATGCAGAACGCGGCAAGGACACGACATCAACACGACACACGACCGTTGACTGGTCAACACATGGTTTGAGGGTAACGCATACGCGGGGAGGGAATACACAGTGTGTAGTATGGGCTACATGGTGTGTACTCATTTATTTCACACGGCAAGGACACGACTTCAACAAGGGGTATACCTGGCAAGGTGGTACACGACATGTACTCACACTACACGACGTATAGTTAAAAAATTCTGAAAAGTGTAGAAAAAGTCCATTTTACACTCCAGAACACTTCATGACCTTCTTTTCGACAAAGGAATGCACTGGAGAGGTCCGGTCCATTACATCAGATACCTCTTAAAACATTCTCATCCCCGAGAATTCAAAAGACAACTCAGAGGAACCCAACAAGATACCTCTTAGGGCTCGCGTTATAACAGGAACCCATCTAACAACCCTAATCATTTGAGTTAGGAATTCTTTCTCCTAAGTTGAGATATTATCCACTTTAGGCAGCACTGACTTTCCTGAATGCATTTAATCGCATCCTCATTAATGCGTCTCGATTAAGAATTGGGTCTTCCTACTTCCATACATTAGGATTTTTCAACTTGCACTGCCCCCAACACCGTACAACCGACACACTCTCTGAACACGTGGTTTGGGGAAATTCCTTCTTCTATGTCAAGATATTATCCTCTTTAGGCGGCACTGACTCGCCCACATGGGTTCAATCACTTCTGCATTAATGCATCTCAATTAAGGATCAGGTTTTTCCCTTTCCCCACACATCCGGACATGTTACACACTTCCAGAGAACAAGGAATCAAAAATTCTCACAACTGACAAGCCAAGAATCCCATATATAAAAGGTACAAAGTATAACATCAAAAGAAACCTAAGAAGAACAAACAAAACAAAAGTCAAAAAAAATCCGGGTACTGAGCGTGCATCTGGGCCTCCCGCTCCCATGTACTCTCCTCGACGCTACCATGCCTCCATAACACATGAACTAAGGCGATGGTTCATCCACGAAGCACCTTCTCTTTACGATCCTCGATTCTGACTGGTCGTTCCTCGAAGGTCGTGTCATCTCCCATATCTAACTCTCCCCAGTCGATAATGTGAGAGTTGTCATGTAAGTACCGACAAAGCTGGGAGACGTGGAAGACATCATGAACCTTATCCAACTGAGCTGGAAGAGCTAGCTGATATGCCACCTCGACGAATTTCCTCTACACCTCTAAAGGTCCGATGAACCTAGGGGAAAGCTTACTACCCTTCCCAAACCTCCGCTACCCCTATTGAGGGGAAACCTTCAAGAACACATGATCTCCCACCTCGAACTCCAAGGGCCTCCTCCGACGATCAACATAAGACTTCTGTCAGTCCCGAGCCGCTTTCATCCTCTCACGCACAAGCTGTACTTTCTCTGTGGTGATCTATACTACCTCTGGCCCAAGAGTACCTGTCTCACCAACCTCTGCCCAGCAAATGGGTGAACGAAATGGTCTTCCATACAAAGCCTCAAATGATTCCATGATAATAGTAGAGTGGAAGATTTTGTTGTAGGCAAACTCTACTAAAGGAAAGTGTTGCACCCATGATCCTCCGAAATCCAGAACGCATGCACGCAGCATGTCCTCCAACGTCTGGATAGTCCGCTCTGTCTGCCTATCGGTCTGGGGGTGGAAAGCAGTGCTAAGGCGTAGCTGGGTGCCAAAAGCATGCTGTAACCCCCTCTAGACTCGTGAGGTAAACCGAGTATCCCGATCTGAGATGATAGTCTTCAAAACTCCATGCAAAGGCACCACCTAGTATACATACCTCTATGCTAAGGTACTCACCGGTCTTGACTCCTTAATTGCTAAGAAGTGAGCTGATTTCGTCAGTAGATCCACCACTACCCAGATAGCATCATAACCACCCTGAGCTCTGGGTAGTCCTGTGACGAAGTCCATTGATATGTCATCCCATTTACACTCGGGGACATCTAAAGGATACAAAAAACCACTCGGAACACAGTGTTCAACCTTCACATGCTAACACACTAGGCACTTAGCCACAAATTTTGCCACTTCCCGTTTCACCCCTACCACCAAAACTGTTCCCTCAGGCCTCGGTACATTTTTAAAACCTCTGGATGTACCGCCAAGGATGAGCTATGGAACTCACGGAGAACTCCCTCACACATCGCCTATGGAACAAACATCCTTCCATGAAAAAGCATCTGATGTTGGCTATCCTTTGACCATCCTTCTGGAGCGTTTCCCTGATCGATATGATCCTGCATTACTTCTGCCTTAGAGTCTCCCCACTTAGACTCTTACACCTGCTGCAACAAGGAGGACTGCACTGTCATCTGAAACAAACATCCTCTAACACCCTCTATCCTTTCATCCAAGTGCAAGGAAGCCAAATCTCCCATCGCTCTCCAAGAATCAGCGGATTCCCGAACCACTTACTTATGAGACTTCCTGCTCAAGTAATCAGCCACAACGTTACCCTTACCTTCAGTGTAAGAGATCTCGATGTCATAGTCTTGGAGAAACTCGACCCATCTCCACTGCCGTAAGTTCAGGTCACGCTGGGAGAAGATATAACATAAGCTCTTGTGATCTGAGAAGACCAAAAATCGTTCCCCAAAGAGGTAATGTTGCCACAACTTCAGTGCGAACACTACTATTGAAAGCACTAGGTCATGGGTGGCATAGTTACGCTCGTGAGGGCGCAACTACCTAGACACATAACAGATCACACCCTTCTTCTGCATCAGCACGCACTCAAAACCAAGGCCAGAAGCATCAAAAAACACCTCATACAACAACCCATCCTCTGAAAACATAAGTACGGGAGCACTGACCAAATTCTCCTTCAAGTAGTTAAAAAATTTCTGGCACTGATCGCTCAATAGGAAGACCTGGTTCTTCCTAGTCAAAGCCGTCAATGGAGCAGCAACTCGAGATAAGTTCAAAACGAACCTCTGATAATAACCTGCTAACCCCAAAAAACTATGAACATCTGCCATGCTCTTGGGTGCTACCCAAGAAACAACTGCCTCCACCTTCAACGGGTCCACTGGCACTCCATGATGAGACACTACGTGCCCAAAGAAGTGTACTTATTGTGTCAAGAACTTACACTTAGACAATTTCCCATAAAGCAGGTGGTGTCAATAGACTTACAAGACTGCCCTAAGATGCTCAATGTGCTCCTCCTCTGATCTTGAGTATATCAGGATTTCATTGATAAACACGATGATGAACCGGTCTTGAAACTCTTGGAAGACAGGGTTCATAAGTCCCATGAACACAGCTCGTACATTTGTAACTCCAAACGGCATCACTAGAAATTCGAAGTGCCCATACCTACACCTGAAATCCATCTTCGAGATGTCACTATCTTCTACCCTCACCTGATGATATCCAGATCATAGATCAATTATAGAAAACCAACCTTCTCCCCTCAGCTGGTCAAAGAGATCATCTATCCTTGGAAGGGGGTAGTGGTTCTTGACTTTTACCTGATTAACCTTCGGTAGTCTATGAATAACCTAAGACCACCATATGCCTTCGTCACAAAAGAAATTGGAGCACCCCATGGAGACACGCTGGGTCGAACAAAACCCTTCTCAATCAGATCGTCAATCTGAATCTGCAACTCCCACAACTCCGAAGGTGCCATCCGATAAGGGGCCATCAAAATTGGATAGGCACTAGGCTGTAAGTCTATCCCAAACTCAATGTCACATCGGGGGGGGGGGGGGGGTAGAGTCACAACCTCCTCGGGAAAAACATCGAGTAACTCCCCAACAACCTTTGGGAAATCCACCATCTTTGTATCAGCTGAAACTAGTGATAACCCGCCTAACAAGGAAAGGAGAGGCTTCACATGCCGACTTCTTACCTGATAGCTCCTCTCACCAACAAAAGATACACATGGCCCATCCACGTTGGAGAACACGACCCTTATTAGGAAGAAGTGGATAAAGGAACTAACAGAAAACAACCAGTCGATGCCTAAGATGACATCGTATGGCTACATTTGTAGAAAAAGAATGTCCCCACTAGATCGATGCAGTCCCAACATCAGTACACATCCCCGACAAACACAAGATACACTGGTCTGGCCTCCAACTGGTGTACTTAGCACCAGGGGTACGAAAAGCCTATCTACGTCTAGACCCAAAGCATGGGCTAGACCGGGTGCAACAAAGGAGTGCGAAGCTCCTGAATCGAACAAAGAATAAATGAGAGTGCTAAAAAAACAAATCATACCTCGCACCACCTCTGGTCCTGCCGGAGCTGTCATCTTTGCTGCGTGCAACTATCCACGCCCAGCTCCTCTGCCTCTCTGATGTCGACCACCTCCCCGACCACGTCCTGGTCGAGGTCCCTGAGGAGCACCCTGAGGTCGACCTCCTCCTACAAAGTCTTCCCTCAGAGAAGCAGGGTCCTGCTATTGCTGGAAGGGCCTCGCCGACATCTGGTGCTACTGAGGCGGGCACTAAACCTGCCCACCTCCACCGTACTAAGCTTGGGTTGGGCACCAACTCTGAATGTGCCTGAATCCTCCACAAGAGAAACACTTCAGTCCTGGGCTCGTTAAAAAGGGACGAGGACCCAAAGATCTGAACTAGAACTACTGGGGCCTTCTCCCTACTGGCCTGAATCTGGAAGGTCCTGTCGCAGGAGACCTGCTGCTGACTACCTTCCCCTTCGATAAACCCGATTGGATCCCCTCTCATGGTGCACCTCCCTGCGAGTGCATCCTCTCTACAACCTCTGCCTTCTTCTGTACTGCCATGTACATCATAAGAGTGAAGGGGGTGACAACATAATGGAGCGAAGGATGAAGTGCCTCCTCCAAACGTCTCACCCTAGACTCCTCATCCAAAAAGAGATCCATAGAAAAGTGTAGGAGATCCTTGAACTTGATCCCCAACTCTCATACTAACATACTCTGCTGCTGGAGGGAGAGTATCTCCTACTGCTTCTCCACCTTGATCATGGAAGAAATGAATTACTCTCAGAATTCCTTCTCAAAATCAGCCCACGGAACCTCTGCCTCTGTCATCTCTCTGAGGTAGAGCGTCCACCACTGACGTTCCTCACCTCTCAGCTGACTGATTGCTAGGGGAACCCAGTACTCCCTTAGAGCACAGATCAAAGTAAAAGCGATCCCAAGATCCTCAAGACACCCCTCCGTCTCCATATTTGAAGTACTACCCTCATAAGGATCAAAGTAAAAGTGATCCCAAGCTCCTCAAGTCACCCCTCCATCTCCATATCTGAAGTACTACCCTCGTACTTCTTTAGGGTTTGTCACTGGAAAGAACAGAGAGTCTTCTTACACTGGCTATCTTCCTCCTCTCAGTCAATCCTTAACTAATCGACCGCCTGAATCTGTTGGGCCTCGGCTGTCTGATCCACCAGGGGATGACGTCCTGGTGCCATAGCTGTATGGTAAACAAAGATCGCGTAAGCCCAAGTAGTAAGAAAATTTCTCAAGGTTTCATTTTATCATTTTATTAAATTTCTTTCCCAAAACACCCAAATCAAGTAAAACAAAATCATGATGATGCATGTACCTTACCTATGGCCTCTACCCTGAAATTAATGTAGTCTCACTTGGTCTTTCAGTTGTCTCAGAGTCCTTGCATCAGATCACGGGGGGCCCTAAAATCCCGTGTCCTAGCTGGCCTTACCTGGGCTATGTCACATACCAAGATCAACCAACAATGTCGCCCTACCATCCCATGTAATCATCACTGTGCCTAACTCCAGACTCCATCCTATCTCTCAACTATCACCTCTGATACCATTCTGTCACGAACCCTTCCATCAAAGATGCCCCTTTTGAGCTGGAAATGGTGAAAGGGAGATAATAACCAACGAGTCTTGCCTCCAGTAGGCCCCAGGGCGGTGACTAGCATGAAGGGTATGAGTTTTCCACAATATGGGAGGCATTACCCTTTTTATTTATTTATGATCAGGAAATAGGATGAGTCAAACACCAAAAGAAAAAGGAACAATTAAATAATCCCAAACCAATCCCACAGGCATGTTTGAACAATTCTAAACGAAGGTACAAGTACAAGAAAGATCAAAAGTACAATACCAAAAGAAACAAGAGTACAAAAACTGCAACAACTTCAACTGTCCCGCTTAGTAGGGTCCCGCACAGCCCTGGTAGACCTCCTGGAAACCTGAAAGTAAACGTAGGGTGAGCATACAAGTATACTCAGTAGGGAAACTTAATGCTCTCGTGCACAAGTGGGGAGACATCCGATTGTCCCGTGAGAACAACAGAAGAGACCAAAACCTAGAAAGGAATTCTATCCACCCAACCTCACCAGCCACACTCACCAAAAACGAAAAACAACTGGTAGTAGTATGTAATAACAAGAGTATTGGGTACCCCACACCATTTACCACTATTTAGCAGCTCTTCCTAATGGTGAACGTCCTGATGCTACCACACTCTTCCCACTCGCACAAACCTGGGCCTCAAGAACCACATATCCCGACCGTACACACCTGGGCCTCACAACCATGCATCCCGCCCGCACACACCTGGGCCTCACAACATCGTATCCCACCCGCACACAATTGGGCCTCACAACCACGTATCCCACCCGCACACACCTGGGCCTAATTCCAGAGATTCTTGGGAAATAGTAAACCTGCCTGAAGAGTCTTGGGCTAAAACCACCCCAAACGAAACCTACCTGAGAGTCTTCAGTGTAAGGTCACCTCAAACCATCACAACCTATGGAAGAAGGAGCAAGAAGGAGCTAGTAACTAAGGGGAAAACACCCTCTCCCAGGAAATGGGAGTGTTGGGCACTAAGTGCTCAACATGGGTGAGGTATGACAAAACACAAAGATATATATATATATATATATATATATATATGTATACCAAACACACAGCCCAACCTATGGCTTCCAAACAGAGAAACTGAGCACATGCCCCGACACTACTATGTCGAAGCATGCATACAACAAACAACCCCAACCCCATTTAGGTTTTCATGTTTCAATAGAATTTGTTTATTAGTTCCTTAATTACAGGGAAAATATCCACAACCAACCATATCAATCGTTCGTCAAACATATCCCTGCCATCCACAAATTAAGTTAGGAAAACAAAAGAAACTCAAGAAAGTACCATCTTATTAACCAACCAACCTCGTTGATTATTAATCCCGTTACATTACCATGCCCCACCATTAATTAACTCTTCCACTTTTATTTATTATTCACAACCCATAGTTCGTTCACATTCAAACCCATCCCTGCAGCCCTGCTGCCAACCACCAACAAAGCATTCACACCAACCCACAACCAAGCCAACCACAGCCTCACTGCTCACCCGATCCAAAACAACCCACAAAACACTCCCTTTAAATAAATAAACCCTAACCAACACCCACATTTTTATTATTTCAGTTTTGTTCAACCGGGGTGATCAGACAAGGGTTCCAGTTATTCATTTAATCAGCCAACTTTACGCGATTAACCAATTCCCACATTCCACAAGGTTTCCATCCATAAACGGTCTAGAAAGATAGGTAAACATTTAATTGCTCAAGAAAAGGCCCCCAATGACCTTGATTTTCAGTAGACATAAGCCTATTCAATTCACAACATAATATCACAAGATATAAATAATGTAACTGCATTCACAAACTTCCCATCCCCGTTATATAAGCCAGTTATTATCTTTATTAAACTGGTTCAAATGTGTTTAATGTAAAATAGAGGACACACACCCCGCATGATGCATAATTTATAGAGATAAAGGTAAGATCCCTACCTCAATAGGTTCTGATTACAACGCTCTCCCAAATCATCTTTAGAAGATGTCCGTCGGCGCCCATGGTTTCTAGAAAAACCCGGAAAAACCTCCTCGGGTGGAAGCACGGAAGGAAAGGTCGAAGGGAAGAAAAAATATCCAAGATCATAAGTTCCTACTCATCATTACAATCTCGTGGCCGCTGAAGGATCGTAAATCGGAGCTCAGACGAAGAAGTTATGGAAGAAAAGAGCCTTGGAGTCTCTTGGGAGAGCTCTGCTCAAAGGAATGGGGAGGAGAGGAGTGATTTGAAAAGGAGGAGAGGCCCCCTCCTTTTATAGGCGAGAAAAACTAAAGTACGTGGCATGTAATTTCTAGTACATGGTGTGTACTCATCCATTTCACACGGTCACCACGCGGCTTCCAACACAACCTTCAATGTGGAACACGACCGTTGACTGGTCATCACACGGTTTGAGGGTAACGCCTACGCGGGGAGGGACTACATGGCATGTAGTATGGGATACATGGTGTGTACTAATTTATTTCACACGACAAGGACACGACTTCAACACGGAACACGACCGTTGACTGGTCAACACACAGTTTGAGGGTAACGCGTACGCGGGGAGGGACTACACAGCGTGTGGTATGGGATACATGGCGTGTACTCAATTATTTCACAAGGAAAGGACACGGCTTCATCATGGGGTATAACCAGTGAGGTGGTACACGACGTGTACTCACACTACACGGCATGTAGTTACAAAATTCTGAAAAGTATGGGAAAAGTCCATTTTACCCTCCAAAAAACTTCATGACCTTTTTTTCGACAAAGGAATGGGCTAGAGAGGTCTGGGCCATTATATCGTAGTGTCCTGAATTTCCATAAAAGGTTATTGGAAACATGAATTATTCATTATTACATAAGTAAATAACATGTTGTTGGATATATTTATTAAATCCAAAAGTGTTTTAGACTTCATTAATGATAGAATAAACGACTGTTTCGACAAATCATTAATCCGTTTCTAGTTAATCATCACTTATAAAATTTATGTTATTAAAATCAAATATATGTTTATCCAAATGTCATTACCTCAATATTAGGAACATATTAAGGGTTATCTTTCTCTAAACCATGTGTTTTCCCAAAAAAACTTCTACTTCATACCAAATCACTTGTCTTCTTACCATTTAACATATGAACTCAAATACTTAACAAAAAAATAATAATATAGTACAATCCTTATATATTTCATAACATCGTCAATAAAATACATTTACAAAATATTTCACAGATATGTATATTGAATAAAATTAATCATTCTACATCATTTATGTTAATAACATATTCATTACATTGATCACTTAGCTTCTTCTAAGGTATATTCTATTGAATCTTGGGGAATTCATTTGCATAATGCCCCTTATCCTTGCAGTTGTAACACTGAATATTAGTTTTTTTCCTTATTTCCTTTTCATTCCATGACATGATTACCCCTTTATTCACACATATAAAAAACTCCCATTCCTCTCAGTAAATTTCTAGGGTGATTATTTCCATAGTTCTCACGTGATGGAAATTTCTTCATATTCTTCTTTGATGCATACTTTTTCTCATGGTGTTTAGTTGAACTCTATTTATTTTTATTACCCTTTAATATATTGATTTTAGAAAATTTTTTATCCATTTTTATGGAATATAAAACTATTTCTTAGTGTGATTATAATGTCTGAGAAATCGGTGCTATTCAGAGATTTATATTAATAACTTTAAAGAAATGGTTAATCGTACACTCTGTGTTGTGTATGTAATCCATAGAATACCTAAATAAGCTTGTAAAGGTAGCTTCATAATCCTCAAAACTATCTTCTTGATTTTTATTTTATCTAAGGAACTTTATATTTATTATAATTTATTGATCGTGAGGGAAGTATTTATCAAATAATGTATCCTTAAAAGCTTTTCATTCCGTAAGTTCTATTTCCTCTTGATTTCAAGTATTTTGGATCAATGACCCCCATTTATAAACATCTCCATTGATAAAATATGCTACATGTGTATCCTTTTTCTTTTCACCACATACTAATGCCATGAATATCTTATCCAAATACTTAATCCACTACTCGACTACCATTGGGTTAGTAGTCCCATTAAATGATGGGTGCCTCTGTCACATAAATTGACCTAACTTCTGAGAATCTTATTATGGAATAGGTTTCTCTATATGGTAAAAGTTTTCATATCTTGATTATTATTCCCTAATATATCTATAAGTTTCTCAGTTCCAATATCATCTATACTGACTTCCCTAGTAGGGAAACGTCTACATTGGTCATGAGTATTAATACACTTCTTCCTTCCAGGTTCCATTTCTAAAAAAATTCATATACTAGATTAGCACTAAAAAATTTGTACTTTTTATAATTATGAATATAAAAAAACACTTAACATAAATTGAAAAATTTATGCATCACTACTCTCATAATCATAAACATTGTTTGTTTGGGAATATCATTACTTTTAAATCCTTCATAATGATTTGTAATGAAAATGTGAATTATCCTAAGTATATCCCTAGAGAGTGTCAGAACAGGTTCACAAAAAGTCACATTCTCATGTACTAGGTTATGCTCAAGTTAGTCCTGATGCACCATTTTAGAGTTATCTCCCTTAGGTACATCTGTTCCAAAACCACAACCACTTATTGTATCTAGACATGGATGTATTTCTTGGAACACCAATATAAAATCTATCCTACCAAAATTAAAGAATGTTATTGTATAATTAACATCAAATATTACCTTAGGTTTATATTCTCATATATAGGTTTTCCTAAATCTAATTTCCAAGGTTTACACTAAACTTCCTATAATACTAACTGTAATGACCTGGCCCCAGAACCCTAAAGTCGGTTCCTTACATTATTAAATTGGCATGATTACGAGGAATAAAATCCTAAAGAAAAAATTACTTTATAAATTTTATAAAATTATATTAAATAAATGATACCAAATTATATTGGTAAACAAAAAAAAAGCAAAATAAATAAAAAATACTGATAAAATGAATCCTTGAAACTCATTCCATGAATCCATATTCATATCATGGGGAAAGGAAACAAAATAAGTGTGAGATCAAATGATCAGTAAGGGTAAGAATACAATGGAATTAATCCTAAATCAATAATAATAAATAATATGTAATGGTAAATAACTGAACAAAATTTCCATTTAAATAGTTAGATAAAGCATAATTAATATGGAAAGGTATGTAACTAAAACTCATTCCATTTAATCAATAAAATGAGAATGAACTATATAAATAGATAAGGTAAAATATAAAATATCATAGATGAATAATAGATAAATCTAAATGAAATAAATTCTTAATTAATGGATTCCTTTATTCCTAGGTACATAGTACCTTTACTATCAATACCTTTCACAAGACGATTAATGAAATATCTGGTAAATACCCACCTGATTGGACAAATGATTTTTCTCATGAGACTATCGGTGCATTGAAGAGATCTAAATAATTGGACCATACCAATTTAATTCATTTCCAAATAATTCATCAAATATCTAATAATTTATTTAATTAATGAACAACATGACTTATCAAATATTTGTATTGAGTAAAAGATATGAATTTATAAATATTTCCCAGTTAATCAAATAACTCTCAAGTAAAAACCATATATAAAAATGGTACCATGTTTAGTAAATAATTAAAACCATAACAAAATAGTATATATATTTAAAATAAATGTGATTTCTAATTAAAAATTTTCATAAGATAGTGATTGTTTCAATAAAAAGTTAATAATCACAAATGTATGTGAGATTGCAAATATAACTTTGACCACTTGGTAATTTTCAAGTCAAAAAAATTTGGATGAGGTAATTCAAATTAATAATTTAAATACCATTAATATAAAAGTATCCATTATATTATATATCAAAAGTGGCTGTAGATACACCACAAAAAATAATTATGTGGGGAATATGACATTTGTCTCACAGATGTAAAAAGTGAGATGAAAATCTATAACCTTATGATTTCCTTTTATTATTGTGGTCTTTAACCTCATGTATAGAAATTTAATACTTATTAATAAATTATATAGGAAACATAGTCTTATTTATAATATCATATATGATCATATTATAATATCTTATGACCTATTTGTTAATTTGTTTTCATTATTTTCATCATTATGAGTGTTAATTGACACGTTTTTTTATAATGTTTTGAATTGTTATTTTTTTCTTATTATTTCGATCATGGTTTAATAATATCAAGGATATAAACCATGATTTATATATAATATATATTCAATAAATATATATTTATAATAATCTATAAAATTTGGACATAAGAAATGAAATTCACTCTTTATGGATACGGTATGCCATACGTACGCTTGAATGCTACATATATTTATTATCATATTTAAAAAAGTAAGGGATATATATATATATATATATAAATTATCTTTAAACATTCTTATTTATTTCATATATTTAAAATATTTTTTATTAAAACCATCCTCAATACATTCCATGTATATTGTGAATAAACCACTTTACTTTGAGGAGACGGTGGTCTACACTTCCACAAACGATGTTATTGTATTCCCAATAAATGGAAAAGAAAAGGTTATATGATATGTGAAAATTAAATAAAAAAATACATTAAAATAATAATATATATCATATATAAACAATAAATCCATCATTATTAAAACCTTCAAAGGTGACAATAGAAGAATGAACGACATCGGTTCGCGAGGCGGTAGTCCGCTGTACACACGAATGATGATTACTGATCCCATTTGATGGATGTGTGTGTGAGTGTAGTTCATATACTTAACATAACAAAATTGCACTTTATTTATGATAATGTTTTTATTATATAGTAATTATATGATAATAATTGAATCAGTGGATAAATAAATGAAATAAAAGTGACCATTGAAGAATTTTTCCTCTTATTTAGGTAACTCCTTTTGATTTATACCAAAAGACTTCATTGGATGGATTTATTACAAAATTGAGGCCTATATGAGGAGTTTAGGTATGTTGGGATATTATTTTCTCAAATTTTGGAAAATAAAAAGTGCTATAGAGGAGTGAATAAATGGGAAAGGTGATTTCTTTTCTATAGTGGAGGCAGAGAACCATTCTTGTAAATATAAAAAGGTAGACAATATTGAGACATCTAAATTACATAATGTGCCTAAAAATAATGATAAAAATTGGAATTAAAAGTCAAAATGGTTTATTTATTTTAAGAAAATGGTTTTTGGTCAAGTTTCTAGGTCATTTTAGCCCTTCAATTTAAGGTTTATTCCCTTATTAAGCTAATTGTTCTCTTAATAATTATAATTAATTTCAATTACTTTCCCTAATATTTTTGGTCAATTTTTTTTTACCTTATAATACATTATAAATTATGATTATTACAGTTATTGAATCCATTTTTTCGAATTCCAATGATAGAATTTGTAGAAATAAATTTAAAATTAATCCCACATATGGAATGACAAAGCGACTTTTTAAAGTATAAATGTTCAAATTTTTGAAATGTTTTTATATAAAATATAATTTTGAAATTGATTCCAATTACTTAAATTGTAATAATTGATGAAAATTATATCTAAATAAACTTTAAAAAAATTGAAAAATATATTGTATCCTTATAAATAAATTAGATGTAAAAGTAGAGCTCAATTAAAATTTAGTATTTTTTATTATTCATCAAAAAATGGAACTTCTCATAAAAATAAAAAAATTCCCCATAATATTATTTTAGAGTTAAAATTTAAAATTTAAGTTTATTTTTACATATAAAATTTATAAAAGTGCCAAAATTTAGATTTAAAATAGGTGCACCATTAAAAGCCAGTAAAATTGCCTTTATAAAAATATTGCTTTTATATGTAATATTGGATATGTTCTTATATTATGTCTATACAATCAATTGTATGAATGTAAAAAATATTTTATTGAATATATCATATATAAATTTCATTAAAATCACCCACTAATAGTAATTAATTTTATTTATTAAGATAAAATTCCTTCTGCTCATAAGAATAGTTTTTTATAAAAAAATTTCCTTTATATTAAATTGGTTTCTATGTTAATTTATAATTAATTGGTAACCAATGAATTGAACCATGTATTTATAAGTTATTTAATCCTATTAATAACCAAAAATTTAATATTTAGGTTATATCTTACTATATTAAAAACAATATTTTAATAATAAATTTTTTCTCAGTAAAACTTAGTCTTGTGCATAGCATAATCCATTGAAAAAAGCCATTATTGCATG
This sequence comes from Viscum album, assembly GCA_963277665.1. Classification (NCBI taxonomy): domain Eukaryota; kingdom Viridiplantae; phylum Streptophyta; class Magnoliopsida; order Santalales; family Viscaceae; genus Viscum; species Viscum album. The sequence continues at coordinate 2,107,178,820 of OY728119.1, read as the reverse complement.
TAACGTAATCTAGCCTCAGTGTTCCATATAGATAAATCTAAAAATTATTTGATTTTTTAATTCTCCATTTTGTGTGTATCATAAGATTAATTTTTTGTTTCTTATAAATCATGCTTACAAAAAAATTAATTTATTCTAAAATGAAAATATTTTAAGGTCTTAGGGTGTTACACAAATTTTTTTTTCTCAATGCATCATCGATGATATTAAATTTTCCCTAGGAATAGGATATATTAAAGTCAAATATATTAGGTATTTCACTCTAAAACTATGGTAAATATTCAAATATTATTGAGATAAGATATAACTAATAATATCATGGTCAGAATATATGGTAAACATTTCTCTAAAAATGCAATGCTACCAAATCTTAAGTTCATGCATTATGATTTAGATTTTAGGGTAATTAGTCATATAATTCTTCTCATGTGGCCTAATATTATGAGATCCATAGGCTACCACATGATCACCCTGTATAAGAACACATCCCAAACCCAAATGTGATGCGTAATTAGAGACCACAAATCCCTTACTGACCCTTGGAAGAGTCAACAATAACATGAAGTAAAAAATTGATTCTTATAAGAGACAATAATTAGGAAATTGATAATCCTAAGAAAAATAAACCCCCTTCTGAGTTAGAGTGGTCATCAGAGAAGCCAACTTTGAGAGATATTTTACAAATCAGCAATAATACACCAATAAACACAAGAATCTCTAAATCTCAAAAACATTATGCAGTTTTTACCAAGTAATGATAGACTTCACCTTTTCAAGGTCAATAGGAATACTATATTTTGACAAAAGTGATCTTAAAAAATTACAGAACTACTACTAGATGACACACATGATCCTAGTAAAACTAATATTAAACTATGATTTCATCCAAAAAGTCCACCATGAACATATCAAGATATTTTTGGAAGATCCTATTTTTTAAAGAAATAAAAAATTCAGGATAATTGGTTAGTAAAAATGGGATGAAAAGATACTCATAATTGACATACCTATTCCAGAGGTCAGTTTTCTATATGTCAGAATCTTTTATTCTCAACTAGTGATAACCAGATTGAATATAAATATTTAAGAACCACTTAGCTGATTTTAATAACTCAAATAGATTACATATTTAAGGAAATAGATAATTTTTCTACACCTTAAATAAATAGAGTTTCTGATAATAAATACATTGGTGAAGTGTTCCAAAATATTTCTTAACAGAGAGAACAAGTGCCTCCTATGGTGACACACTCGGGTGTATAAAGTCTCTCTCTAACAGATCATCAAACTGAGTCCTCAAATCATTCATTTCATATAGTTTTGTAAGGTAAGAAGGTATATATACCATCTATGTATCATGAAATAAATAATTATAAAAATTGACCTCCCTTATCGATGGAAAATAAAGAAGTTAGAAGGAAAAATTTTGGGATACTGAATGAAAAATGGAGGGAGATCATCACTCAAAGAATCCCTCTATAGATTAAATGAAAACAATGATATTAATTTACCCAACTCTGAATAAGAAGTTATAACTCTACTTGACCCCAGGTTAAATTCCCCTTGAAAGATATGACACACTTCCTGAGGTGTGGTAAAGGAGACCCATTAGAGATAATAGTCAATTCAGGCCTTATTAGAAATAAGCCAATCCATCCCAAAAAATGACATCATTAGGTTTCAGGTCAAGAAATATAAAATCCCATGTAATATTAATTTTTTATAAATAGAAAACACAAATAGGTTAATCAAGACTCTACTATCACTTTTTTCTTAGGGGTATAGTAATATCTATCAAATAAGAGAAAATATTCATAGAATGGTTTTGTAGGTTCACATTACAAGTCCATATAAACAAATTATATGCACCCGTATCAGCTTCTTCCAGATACTCTTCCACTACTTGAAGAAGCTTCATTTCATATGCTTGTGGATGGAACCCCTTAGATCTTAAAGAATATGATTTCACCACATTAATTTTTGTTTGTGATGATATATTTACACTACATGGGGTATAAAAGATATTCTAGAACTTATGTATGTGACCTGAGAATTTTCATGAGATAAAGATCTTGGGTGCCTCAGTGCAAACCCATTTCAAATGCTCAGCCTTTCCACAATAGAAGAGAGTCAAAGGGAATCTTTCATATGTTGTAGTTGGTCTGGAAGAAACCTTATATCGAGGACCACTATGTGACTCATCACGATTTCTCTTTCCTATACAGGAACACATAAAATTTACACTGGGATAAAAAGGAACTCCCATCAACCCTGACATACTATCCAAGTCAAGAACAACCATTAGCTCCCTATCTAGTATATAAAAATAATAAGAGAGCTCCAACAAGAAAAACTGAGAATGAATATCATATTGAGGTCCCATATCGAACCGTTGATTCTTTATTTTCTCATTATATATAATATCAGGTGAATACTATACAAGATCAGAAAAGTGATTCAAATACTCCATCACAGTCCTATCATTCTTCTCGAGTTTGAAAAACACTAATTCCCTATCCAGCACTATAGACTCTAGGTAGAACTAATCAGTGAAAAGAAATTTAAATGACTTCCACTCTAATACCTCATGCTTATTTTATATCACCATTATATCCTATAATCTCTAGATAAGTCCCTCAAAATTGAAGGTGCCACATTCACCCTTAATTGAATAAGGTGTTTCTAAGAACTCAAAATGAATCTCTATCTTTCACAACCAATCCTCATCCTCTTGAGTATTATTAGAGAATTTGAGTGTAGATGTATTATGGTGAATGAAATATAGGCTGCGATTTTAGGATTCATCCCTATGAGGTTCCATAATTGGAGTCTGAGCGAGTACAAGTGCAGGTGCATGTCCTAGAACATGGAAAACACACACAATAATCTCAATTATATTCTTATCCTTGGTAGGATTTTTTCATTATTTATCCCAAAGAGCTTCTTCAAGGATCGTATTTACATGTCATCTCATAGGCATGATTCTAAAAAACATCATAAAAGAACATTGAATACATTAAAATATTACTCAGATCCACAACTCAAAAAAGAGTAATTGGAAAATTAATCCCATCTGATAAGATATCCAGATTTTGATTTAAACATTTGAAAATAAAAAGTAGATAAAATAATAGAATCAGATAAAATTATTCCTTGATACACTTTTTCCAAACCAACCATGGTGACTTAAGGCTCATTACAATGAGACCTATCCAGACACTCGCTCGTAACTACCTCATAATTACTGAAAATATTACTCAACTTCATACTAACATCAAAGAAAGATGCTAAACCTCCATCTGACATGAAAAATTCATGAACCATCCTAGAATACCCTGGCACCCTAATACCCAAACTAGCACTTAAATATCCCGAAGGGTGTCCCAAATCCCCATGGGTTGTAAACTATCACCATGCATTATACATGATAAAATATGTATTTTTTTAAAAAAAAGAGGAAGATAAAGAAACAAGCTAGTATACTCAACCCTACTAAATGGGTAAAGTTCTAAAAAGAATATAGGTATATAAAAAAACCCATAATAGAGCATCATAAAAAAACTTAGTATCTCAAGAGATAATTTCATCCTTTCAAAGGGAACATAAATCTTAGCCTAAAGGGGTAAGAACATCCACCACCTCCATGTGGCGCTTTACATTTTCTCTGGCATGGAAGAATGAAATAAACAAATTCCAAAAGGAAATGGTAGGGTGTGAGCTAAAAATACCAGTAGAGTCTCACAAAGTGTTCAATATAAGATTACATAATAAATAAACCAATTTATTCTTTCAATTTTAATAAAAATTTCATGTAAATACATTATTAATGTTTAAATAAAAACTCTCTTTCATTTCAAAATGATAGCTAAATGTCCCAAAATGGATTAAATTAACATTTTTATATAAAACCCTTTACATAAATCGCTAGGAATGAGTAAAAAATTTCCATAAATAATGGTATATATATCCAAATAATCACAAAAATAACCATGGTCATATTCCTTTAGATATGATAGTTTCTAGTTATAAGATCCTCAAAATTCTCATATCAGTGATAGCAGAAATATCTGTACACATGTCCCTCTAGATAAGGATGAATATGATCCATTAATATCACATTAGGGATAAGATTTTCTGAACTAGGATTTTATTAGAGTGGTCACCATCAATAAATACCTAGGGAATAATAATCATAGTGTCTTTGTCCCAAATAACCCACTAACTACCAAGGATCACATGTTCTTAATCAATCAATTGAAAAAGATCAAATCATCACATTTTAAATCAATCATCATTCACAGTTCAATTTCCAAGTATTCTTTTTCAAAATTCGAATTCACTTTCAAAACCAAAAAATTGGTTTTTCATAAATTCATACATTTTCATTAAAAAAACCAATCATAAGTTTTCTTCAATAAAATATAAACCATTTTCTAAAATCAGTTCTCAAATTGTCTCATTAACTCCATTAATTTAAAAATCAACCACAAATTCTAACTCCATTGGAATTATGGGTTTTCCCAAAATTTAATTCCAATTAAAATTCTAATTCCAATTCATATGGAATTGGGTTTTGATTAATCAATTGAATTTTAGTTAAAAAAGCCAAAATCAGTTCTTGAGGGTCTTTAAAGTCTATAACAATATTTTAGGTTGAATTAGGGTAGAGTGGGAACATAAACTAGATTTTTTCAATAAAAAATAGGAATAAAAAATTCTCATGTTCATAGTTAGCTATGTAGGACCACATTGTTGAGAAAATGTACACCCTAAATGTGAACCCCTATAATGAGTTGAATGACTTCTACTATGTGGGAACAAATTTTTTCAAACCATGTACCAACTGTGAAACCCCCAGTTTCTAGGGTTTCATGATTTTTACTATGGTGGAACATGGTTTGGGAAGACCATACACCAACTTTACACAACCCAAAGAGCCTCTATAATTTTTTAAATTCCACCCAAAGAACCCCTAAATTAGAACCAACAAAAAATATATCAAAATAGGGTTCAAGGTATACTTGAAAATAAGTAACATGAAGTTACATGGAATCTACTATTTAATTTCAATTTATCTTTTCAATCTTAGTTAATTTCCATATACTTATCAATTCTAGGAATTATTGTTATCAGTGAATAATGTATCTACATCCGCGATGAATATAGAATCATCACCATGGTTTTATCCTTCCTACTAATTTTGTCCCTTTGTAACATTACTTTTACACATTATCTTGTGTAACTTTTTACTCTTCCAACAATTTGTGCATCTTTAACATTGACTAAATCCATGTCAATATTTCTCTAACTATATCTAATTAGAATTCACACACACACACATATATATAAATATATTCTATAACTTGAATATATTTTTTCTATCTTAGGGATTTCTATAATATCCATAGAAACTTTTAGTATAATTAATTTATATGAACATTGTGTTTTTTCTTTATTAAAGTTTGTTTATATCTCCATCAAAATCTTTTTATATAAACAAATGTTCTTATGACAACATATTTACATCACACTATAACTCTTATAATATACATTAATAACAATAGTTTGAATTTTTTATGGGATAAAATCATTATTTTCAATGCATGTCTTGAAAATAATGGAAGTCATGGAATTTTTTATATTTCTCAACTTTGATTCTACTTTACTTAAATCATGACTCTGATGTGTATAAGGAAATATACATTTAATAATTTCTCCACACTAAATTTTATTAATCAATGTTCACATGTAATAATTTTCATCAATCCTCCTTATTATCAGCATAGAACTAATTTGGATAAGGTAATCCATATTTTGGAATTACTCCATGCTATATTATATTGATCGAAGAATGCTTGGTCTTGATATTCTTCAGCACACCAGCCTAAAGAATCTCATATCTTTTACCAATGCATATACGATAATTAACATTGACATTCCTTAAACACTAAAAATAATATTATAATGTATAATTACCACTATCTTACCCTTATAATCATTCATTCTCTCTAATTGAACTAATTTGGAAATCATTGTGGATTAATTTTATTTATAAAGGTTTATTTGTCTAAAATTAAGTACATAAGTGTGTCAATAATACCTAAGCCATTTAACTTCAAATATTATAAATACATATTGTTATATCCTTTAGAACTACTTAGATATTACCTAGGATTAAATAATTACTAAACTATTGGTTGAGTATTGAATACCACAAATGACATTCATTCCTGAACTAGAATAATGTATCATTGTTTCCAAAGAAAATGTGAGACAAATGTTTTGGTGGTACATAAATTTTTTTTCTCTAGATTCATTCACTTGTAAATTAGAAGTTGTGTACTTCTCACCACAGACCCATAGACCACTCTTTTTCAACCACTTAGAGAAAACACATTAATTATTGTAATGTTTCTATTCTTACTTAGTTTTTATATATAAATACCCATATCTAATATCCATAATTTATTTTATACCAATTAATTATAACTGAAAAATTACATTTTATATTGATCAATATATCAGTAGAAGAACAGAATACCTTCTTGTACAATTTAGATCATTTCATTTAAACTTTAAATGATTTATTTATCGATATTTGAAGTGAATAAACTCAGGTTTAATAACCAACCTATTTTCTATGAAGTAAATTGAAAAAGGGCCTTTTTTGTTTCTCTTTCCATTTTCTTTTTTCCCTATCTTTTAACTTGTTCACCATTAGAACTAAAAATTTAGGTAAGATTGTATTGACTTTGTGAATAATAATTAAAAGGAAATAAAGTGTTTTATATATATATTCATTTTATAATATTAAATGAAAAAAGAGTAACTAGATGAAAAATATATAAGAATGAGATATATTGAAGACCGTGATATGCCTTTCATATTTACACGTATCCAGTGTAAACCATTTTCTTATTTATATCTTGCATCACTTTCTGTTTTCAAGATTCTTAGACATGAGATGACATGAAAAATCATCCATGTCATAATGTTGATTCCAAAACTCACATTGGATGTTGATGACATCATTATGAAATAGCCATCATGTGTGTCATGAATGCGTCCCTTTTAAGAATTTTTACACCCTCTCTTTCCAAGGTGGCTTAATAGGTATCAGGGACACCTACACCTTGAATATTTGATGTCATAGTACTTTATGAAAGAGTATATACTACTCTTTGGAAACTTTTTCAATTTTGAACATTATCTTTGTCCAACATCATCAGAGTTTTCTTATGGTATTACATGTCAATTTATAAAAAAAAATCTAGAAGATTATTAATTTTTTATCTTTATTACCGATTATACATTAACAATTAATTAAATCATTAAATGTCTCTAACTATTTTATCAAAATATATAAATCCATTTTACTAGAATTAGAACACTATTTTGAATGAGTATTCTAGTGGTAAGGATAATTGAACATCCCATCATATTCTACATACTATGGCTACGACACTACTCAACGATTTCAAGGGAGACATTTTATTAGACAACTACATTAATTCATAACTGCTTGATCTATTGAGTGAATTCCTAGCTTCTAAAACCATAAATTTTATTTACATAATGCACAACTCTTAAGTTTCAACATGTATGTTTTGGATACTAATCTTCATCCAAATTCAGTTAAGTCAACCCATCAATCTTATAATAACTCACCATTAGTAGAAGGCACCCTTAATTATAGCTGATTGATCACCCCGTACACTAGGTTTTTTTCCAATTTGAATGACAGAAAATGTTTGCAACTTAATATTTATCTGAGGGTTTTTTATATTTTTGACAAATGTAATCCACATATATAAATCTACTCATTCTATATTTTAATTCTCATAACTAAACATTAGTAGAAAAAAATTCATCAAGTCTTTATGCATTTTACCATCTATTTTTTATGTCATTCCTAATTTTATGAAAATGGAAAAAATAATAAACAAATAAAGACATAATAAATATACTCAATTGATTTGGAACATAAAATATTTGTTGATCCATTTAAACTTAACAGAAAAACCATTACCTTAGGGAATCATACCTAAGTCATATCTTGAATCATGATGTAGATTTCCCCCATACATTGTGCCGACTTGTCATATGGATTTCAACTTGACTTGGTATGGTACACAAATTACTTCTTCTTCATCGTAATAAAAAAATAATCATAGGAATACAGGGATGACTGAGGAATCCCAATGTACATATAATAAATGATGGATGTTAGAGCCCTTAAATATATTGAATAAAAAGAGAATGATGTACAAACTATCATAAAAACTAATTAATTATTTACAATCATCTTATTAGGATGATAAATAATAAAATTAAAATAGATTTACACATATTATGTCAATTCCCACGACCAATAAGTAAGTAATAGTAAATCAAAACTAATTAAAATTAATTACATTTAAGTTACAATAGTTTTTTAATAAATTAAATTAATTATTTAAATTAAAATAATGTATTGAATTCTCATTATATTAAATGATTATTTAGTTTTTTTGTTATAAAATTAAATTAATAATTTAATTTATTTATATATTTCTATACCAAATTAAAAATAATAATTTTGTAAATAATATAATAATTTTTCCTTATTTTTTTTAGCAAAAAATTAATTAATATATTTTTTGATTAAAATAATAACTACCCTGGCTCATGTGGGTCATACCAAACCCACACAGGCCCATTCCTGGCCGGGAATACCCATTGTGGGGCAATTCTAGGCTAGAAAGAGCCACCTTTACCTATTCAGGTTGAGTTGAACCACCTGGGGTTGTGAAATACGATTCCAAATAAGAAGGACCATTAAGGGGTTACTTTTAGGGATGTTAATGACCATTATCAACATATAATGGATGTTTTAAGCAGAGGACTGTGTGTAGTCTGGGTCATGAGTAATAGGGATAGTCGAGTTAGTAGGCCTGGCCGCTTGAGTTTCATGTAACAATAAAGAACTGTGGTGATGAAGGAGTCCACCAAAACATATAGTTAGAGATTCCTCTTGGATTTACACGGTGGATGATGTGGAAATGAGTCCCTGATGGTGTGGGATGGACCTGTTTGGAAGAGGTGGGTATAGCCCTACAATGTTGTTGCTGGAACAGAGAGGGTGGGAAGAAAGAGGACCACCGGTCTAGGAGGTTGAAGGGAGATGTCTGAGGTAGTCTATATGGTGTAAGTGGTGTGGGATCTAGAGGTGCCGACGTCATATGGAAACAGTATGACTAGTGGTGGTGCACTGGGAGTCGACGAAAAACATTGTCGAAGCAGCAAGTGGCACCAGTGTGGTACTGCATGAGGTGATTGTGCTAGGCAGTCCAGCTGCAAACTCGGAGAGGGTGGCTCGAGGAGATTAACTGGCAGTCAAGGTTCTCAACCATGATTATTTTCTATAGTGAAAGAGGAGGCGGACCATAGTGTCTTGGTTGGTGGATCATGGAGGATGTGAGAGGTCCGGTGGGTGGCCCCCATTTTTTTGAATTTATAATGTCTCTGCCCCATTTTTGATATCAAAATTGATTTTTATTCCTATTGATAAGTTATTTCATGTTTTCTACCTCTTAGGAAATTTGAAAAATCCTTTTTTTACTTTTTTCTAGTTGTTGAAAAAAACAAGGATTTGGATATTTTTTCTAAAAAAATTCCATAGACTATTTAAAATATAATTTACTATAATAATAACAAAGATTATTACAATAAACTATCCACAATACTAGTGGAATAATATTTGGTTATAAAACACCATTCCATTCACAGTTTCTATCTATAATAGCTTAGGTTAACTGGAATCAATCTCTGGTATCAAGTTAGGGTATTATTAATATATATATATATATATACAAATATACATCTCTGTGTGTGTGTCCTTAGAAATTAATACTTTCAAACTACATATGATTATATTAAAAATTTCGGATGACCATTCTATGGCCATCTGAAACCCTATCAATGAGAGGTATATTCCATTGAGAATGAATTTAAAACACTATAATTAATTTATAAAAATTAATTTTTTTAAGGATTAGGAAATTCACATGATAACTTTGATAGAAATTAAAGGAATCAGGGTGCGTAGGATGAATATTTTAAAAAATGTTCATCATTGGAGTGACGAAACATGTCTTCTCTAGAAATCTAAGCCCTAGTATGATCTGAGAATCTCATGAGGATTATTTAAAGCACAAAAATAAAATTTAACACATATCTTGTTTGAAACAAAGAATTCTCAACTATTTCTAGTCACCGATGATCATTGCTCAAAGGATCTGAAACCAAACCCCAATTGATCACCCACACACACTCCAATAATCCAAACACTCACCATTTATCAAATTTTTGGTGCTAGTGTGGAGATTTGATGGATCCTTCAACATCATGATGATCACATTGATTTCGTGCCTTCGATCCGTCAAAGGAATTCTTAGATCAAATGCAAGGATTTATAATTTCACTCTCTAGAAAGTGGAAAAAGAGAGAGGCTCTCATTCAATTGGAATGGAAAACACTTGGTTTTAATTCCTTTCTTCTACTTATATAGTGGGAGATTAAAATCCCCAAAAAGGGTTCCCCTTCCCCCCAAATTAATTCACTGACAAAATAAGAAATAAGTAAAGAAATACGATGAACTAAATTGAATCATAAATATTATTTATATTTTATCACGTACATGTAATATATATTAAATATATTATGTGATAAACTTGATTCATTAACTTGAATCGTAATTCCCACTAATATTAAACAAACTTGGAATATTAAAATAATATTCATTCATATAATATTTTCATGTATTATCTAAATAGCTCATGAATACTTTTAATAAATAAATTCAACCTGATTATTTTATTCTCTAATAATAATGAATTTAGTTATTCATTTGTGATTGATAACTTGGAAAAATCTTGGACCCTATGGTGGGTCACACCATTTCCAATATACATATTCACCAGAATATGGCATATTCTTGATTACGCTATTGTGTGTGACCCTCTAGCACCTTAACTCGATTGTAGTATTGTAATGGCCTAGACCACTCTGGTCCATTCCCTTACTGAAATATAGTAATTTAGGTGTTCTGTGAGGTCAAGGTGACTCATCCCCAACACTTTTCCAGATTTCTAGTTTTGTTAATAGTGTTTCTAGAACGATGAGGTTCCAACTATAGCCTCTATTTCCTTTGCCAAATTTTGAGTTCATGAAAAATGTTTCTAGAATGGTGAAGTTCCAAATGCCGCCTCTATTTCCTTTTCCAAATTTTGAGTTCATGAACAGTTCTTATATAACGGTGAGGTTCCAACTGTAGCCTCAATTTCCTTGGACAAATTTTGAGTTTATGAATAGTGCTTCCAGAATGGTGAGGTTCCAACTGCAGCCTCTATTTCCTTTTCCAAATTTGGAGTTCATGAACAATGTTTTCAGAATGGTGAGGTTCCAACTGCATCCTCTATTTCATTTTCCAAATTTTGAGTTCATGAATAGTGTTTCTAGAATGGTGAGGTTCCAACTACAGCCTCTATTTCCTTTTCGAAATTTCGATTTCATGAATAGTTTTTCCAAAACGCTGAGGTTCCAATGGTATGTTATATTTCCTTTACCAAATTTCTTGTTCATGAATAGTGTTTCCCAAATGGTGAGGTTCTAATGGTAGCCGCTATTTCTTTTTCTAAATTCTGAGTTCATGAACAGTGTTTCCAGAATGGTGAGGTTCCAACAGTCGCCTCTATTTTCCTTCACCAAATTTCGTGTTTGGTGTACAATGTTTATAACTTCCTACATTTCACACCTTTGACATTTCCTTTGACGTAAAATGCATTTAAATCATCTTTTTAAGGACTCTAAGGTTGATTCAAAGCCCATAACTCATATTTTAATTTTCCTAAGGCTCGAGAAGCTTTTACTTGGCCAAACCGCGTGGGTTAATGCGATATGATTTTAATGGAAAATCCAGCGTATCTTAAACCACTGATCCATTAAATATTCAAAAGGGACAAGATATATTCCTCCCTAGTTATTCCTCATTGTTCTTGGTTGTGAGATTCTCAAACCTTTCATTATTTCCCGTAGGAGTTGTGTGATCAAACTTTCCTCCTTGGATTGGTTCCCCTCTGTTTTTGAGGAAACCAAGCAGTATCGATCAATATTCAATATAAGGTATGATATATCATCATTCTTTTGGGTTCACCTCCTTCTGTTTATCCTTTACCTTTTATGGAATGTTATCTCCATGTCCTTAATGGAATTTTCTTTGGTGTTGACTGGTGTGGTGGTGTCTCTGAATCCTTGAGGGGATACAGTTTTCATGGGGGTAAGAGATTGTAACCTATTGTGTGGCTCATTTTCATATAAATAACATCAAGTACCGTTTGAGGTAGGGGATTTGTTGCTTATATATTCTTTTATGTGAAACTGTAGAGTTAGAATGATTTATCCCACTGAATCACAATGGAATTAAAATATTAAATACTTGAACTAGATAGATAAATTGATATTGATCATATGTTATTGCTTATTTCTTTTCTAGATAGTGTGATATCTATGATTGCTTTTTTTAGATTTTCATTAATTATGGAAATTGGTAATGAATGTAAAGTTGGAATTAATTGATAATTATTTGGATAAAGATAAAGAGGAATGTAAATGAATCTTGATGATGTTGTTGTAATTTGATGTTAATCAAATTGATGTAGTAACAATGTTTAAATATTTGTGATAGATTACTGTTTAGGTTTCCAGAAGTTGGAACCTATGAATAATAAATTAGTTAATTCAAGATGGATTAAAGAATTGGTTGCTTGATAAAAGATAATTCCTTATAGAGTTCTGAGTTACCCTCTTGCTTGTTTAAGATCCAAGATCTCAATTGATATGATTATTGTTTTCCTTCATCTTGTGTTGTGATGTGATCCTAGAAGTCTGTTGTGATATGTGGGGGTAGGGATTCCTATTTTTTGTGGCAACAATTGATTCCTATAGTGAAGAGATGCATCGATTTATGCATGTGGGTGTCGGGGATGACACCAGACATGATTGAATGGGTTGGATGTGAATGTTTGGATTGTTATTGTTTCTTTCTGGTTGTTTATCTTCTTTAGTTTCCACAATTCTCAAGGAATATGGTTTGCTTACCCTCCTTCCAAAAGGGGCGAAGACGCAGGGTGTATGCCATGTGCTTTCTGTGTTAAACTTCCTAAGGGATGATGGCCTATGATCTTTCTATAGGCGACAAAGACTCGACAGGTAATTCATCTTCTCACCATGTTGAGCCTCTTGTGTTTAGTATCTTAGAATGTTTTTCCTGAATACAAGGGAATATGAGAAAGTAATAATGTTGTTAATAAATGATTGAATAAATTGTGTTAACCCATGGGGTTTGAGCTTGCTGGGATGCAATGCTGAGGTTGCAATTTAGAGGAATAATGGAATTTAGTTGTGATGCTAATGAAATATAATATGGAAATTGTTAATAGTTAATTAATGTTTAAAGAATTAATGTACGTAATGTTCAACTGATAAAAAGTGAATGAATGAATGTAATAATGCTATTTAAATGTTTGTGTTCTTATAAGACACCTAGTCTTAGACGTGGCCACAAGGAGTCCAAGAGATGTTAGATGCAGTTGATTCTAAGACTAGGTTATGCCCATAGTGTGGTTGTGAGGTATAGTATATTCTAAAATTTATGTGTTTCTATATGATACTCTACCCTATCATTTAGGGAAACTGACACCCTGGGAATTATGAGCCCTAGGGGGGGGGTTCCCCAACATTCTCGTGGGAGGATGGATGTTTGACTACCCGCTTTGGCCCTATTCTCTTCTCTTGGTTGTTACTTGTGATAGTAGGCACAATGGTTAGTTTTTCCATATATGTGCATAGAGGGCTGTAATGTCTTGTGGTTATTCACACACATATATTCGGGATATAGTTTCCTATGGACTACTATAGGTGTAACAGGTATAGGAAATGATGGCTTGAGGATCCTTACTCAGTGTATGGGCTGTAATGGCTTGAGGTATAATGCCCGAAATATGATACACGTTTTGCGAGATGTGGTGGATCTCAAAAGCTACCTGGTTACTTTTCTTTTGTGGATGTGGTAGTTTTGTTAAATGAGTTGCATGTTGTGGTGCTTCGCCCAGGTGTCTGCAAGCAATCCTTTTTGGAGAGAGTTGCTTAGGACATGTGGCGTTGGGGAAAAGCGGAAACCCAGTGGGGAAGTAGTAGCGGGGTGCCCTTGATATTTTTTATTCTATTATATACCCTTGTATTCAATACTTGGTGAGAGTATCCATGGTGAGGCTGGGAACTTAGTATACATGTTTAGGTGATGAGTTAGTTTCGCTTTTTGTTCACTGTGCTTTAGCATGCTTTCTTTACTTCTGTAAGAGAGGCTCTAGGGTGGATCCTACTAAGTATACTATTGTACTCACCCTATGTTTATATAAACTGTTTTTCAGGTCACTTAGAGCAGGTTGGAGATCAAGATGGTTTCTACTAACTTGGGGTTGCTGGAGCTATTTGAGGCTTGTGGTTTCTGTTGTTTTTACTTTCCTTTGGTACTTGCAGTTTTTCCCTTTTATTTGTAGTATTTTTTTATGACATTACATATGTGCACGTGGGTTTTCTTATATATTTTTGTCTGAGTTGGTGTTGTTTTGTGTCTATCTTATCTCTATCTTTCTATTTTGTTATATTAGTGGGTAATTCCTCCCATTTGTGTGTTTACTATATCCTTAGTGCTAGTCTCCAACCCGAGGCCTACTTGAGGTGGGACAAGGGGTCATTATCTCCCTTCTCACATTGCCGCCCCAAGAGGGGTACACCTTGTGGGGAGGGGGTCGTGACTAGTATTTATAGACCAAGAGAAGAGTATAACAACCTATCAAGTCCCCCAAGGAGATAAATAATAGACATATAAATGGAAACCAACCTACAAACACATACTATGTAATATAATCTATTTGTCTTTATGTATCTCGTAAATCTGGATGAACACCTCTGTCATCATCATTTATTGCATTATTATTTATTGATATAATTAGAAAGACATACCAATAACGACCTTGGGAAAATATTTATGAAGCTACTACCATCCTAATCAACATGCTTGAGATATTAAATCCTCAATCTATAAGTGATAAATTATATCTTGATCATTTAGCAAATACGATTCCACCAATGACACTCCCAACACAAGCTAGCTCTTAATGATTCCATTATCATGTTTTTTCCCTACATCAAAGTATGAGATCACATGAACCACATTGGTTATAATATCAAGTCAGGTGAAAAATACACACTTCTGTAGATCAGAACATCCAATGACACCTAAAACATGTGGTGTTCCCATTGGGGGGTATTTCCTCTTGATCTCACCTACCAAAGATAAATAATTGTGAACTTCTTGAGATGAATTATGAATTATTATTATCCAAAAACACCTAATATCCAAACATCAACTATGTCCAGTTAGTATAATGTATCTAGACCACAAGACAACTATATAAGATTAATTTAATAGTATCTTGTGGTTATCATTATGAAAAGGGATCTAATATAACCTTTTTATATGACAAATAATCTATGTAAATTACCATTTAAAAAGTGGATGAAGATATTTTTACACAATAATAGTAAGTGTACATCACGAATATCTAACTATTTTTATGAAACACTAATGGAAAATTACTGTAAAGTTGGGTCTATGGAACCCACTATTACAACAACCATTCCAATATGAGAATAGATATTTTTCGGGAATGAATTATTTTAAGGGAATAATTACGTAACATACCCCAATTTTTGTACATATTTTTCATTTAAAAAAACATTTAATTAAATAGTTTTTTTCACGTGCAACACCGATCTAAAACGAATTGGGATAAATTTTATTAAAATGCAATTAGAAATGTTAAATATTACGATTAGAATATAGCTATTAGATTTATAAGTATAAGTAAAATAAAACACATTACAAAATATATTTCAAAAGGAGAAGTAATAGAATGAAATTATTGGAGTCTTCCTTATGATGCTCATTTATCCAACCTTGGAAAAGTGGTACCATTATAAAGATTTTCACTAGAGCCTGATAAATTTAAATTCAATTTTTGTTTTTTAATATAAATCGTATGAAAGATAAGTTCAATCTCATTGAAATAAGTAAAATATAAATAATAACAAAATTATCACCCATGACTTCCATCATTTAAAATCCTACCATTAGATATTATGCAAAGGTTTTGAGGGGTTTTGTATGTGCATGTTATTATGGTATAAACATGTAACTATTAATGTAATAAATATTACATGAATTCCAAAAAACAAAAAATTTTAATTAAATTTAGAAAGAATTTGATTAAATAATAAATGGGTTATTTAATAGAAATATATTTACAATAATTAATAAATTATTTTTAAATAAATAATCACTAAGGAAAAATGTTATTAAATTCTTAAAAAATCATGTTTTTTAAGGACTGTATTTTTTTATATATTATTTTTTATACTAATAAATTATATTGATAAATTTAAAAATATTATTTTAATAAAATGTTTCAATAAAAAATAAAATAGATTAACACCCACTTAAATTGGTAATTTATTTGAAATATCATCCAGAAAAGTTATTATTTTTAAGGGAAAATTTACTATAAAAATAGTTTTTTATATAAATAATGTTTTGTTTTAAATGAAATATTTATTATATATTTCAAAATTGTTTTGATAAAATGAATTTAAAGTTTTTGGATTTAGTTCATAAAATTTTATTATATAAATGAAATTCATTTTTTTTGAATAAAAATAAGATACGAGGTTAACAATGAATTGCCACTCTAATTGCAAAACAAAGTAAGAAAGGGTTAAACCTAAGTAATAAAAACACAAAATATCCCAAAAACCTATATCTAAATATGGGGATGAGGAATTTATTGACCAAAACATATACATCATGCATTATCTTAAACTTTTCATCCACTATTTTTTTAAAATGACTTATTTTTTATATTAATTAATAATTATTATAAAAGTTCTTCTCTTCTAAACTAAAAAAGGACCCTTCACCACCCTAATTACCCTCATACATAAAGTTTAATATATTTACATAAATGTTACAAAACCCTTTATATAACCTCATTCCCATGTCCTAGTAGTTTTTTATCACTAAATGAATAATATATGAATGCTTAAAAGAGTTTTTTAAAGTAGGATTTTCAAGGAAGAGGTAACTGTTTTAATATATTTTTTCATGAATTTTCTATTTTACATATTACTAAAATATTTTAACCTTCCTTATGTAATGAAATTATTATAGTCAATATAATGAAAAGTTTTATTTTTATTTTTAGAAAAACTATCTGCATTTCTCCAATCCATTCTTAAAATGAAAACTTTACTTGTATTGTGGTTTGTTCCCCACAACCATGGATGAAATATTTCATTTTTTATCACTGCCTTTCATGTATGGTTATAAAAATGGATTTAATTAATAAATATGTCATTATTAGGTAAATAATGTTCTAACTTTTTTGAAAAGGAAATTTTAATATTTAAAACATTATTATGTTAAAAACGTTTTTCATTAAAAATTACAGAAAGAAGCTAGTTATGGATTTTATCTTTAAGATATATACTTAAAAATTCAATGAAATGTACTTGGAAAATCATAAAAAAATGATGTAAAGTTGATTAAATTAACTTGAACATTTATGTGATAAATAAATTTTAAACATGAAATAGTAACTGGATTCATTATACTAAAACAAATAGGGAGCAGTTGAAACTACTAAAATCAATAATAGATATTAATGAAAAATAATTAATAAATATTCAATTAATGAAAATAAAAGATTAATTTTAAAGAAAATAATTATAAATAAGGTTATAAAATATATTTATAATAATCCTATTTTTATTATACATTTTTTTATATTGTACTCCTCCTAGAGAAATTCCAAGGTAAAGGGTGTTGTGTACTCAATTTTTTTTGTTAGATACTAAAAATTCTGATTTCATTATGCACTTATATTTTTTACATATTAATAAATTTATTTATTTGATTAAATTTCTTCTATTTCTATTTGAGAAATTTACATTTTCATGTTATAATATCCTTTTTTGATGAATAAATTCTTCATTAATATATAAAATTATTGACAATAATTCACATCTATTATAACAAGTCTCTATCCTCCATTTCCATGTACTTATTACCATAAATTTTATAAATTTATTTTTAAAACAAGTTTTATATAATATTATATAGTTTTTAAACATCTCCATTTATTTTTTTAAAAGAAAATATTTCATCTATTTCTTTGATAGATGTTTATCACTCAAATAAACAATAAATTATGAGAAGTCATTTCCTTTAAGGTTCAAAAATTTATATCCTCCACATTAAGTTTATTTATTTAGAAATTAATTCTCATAAAATTTCCATTGTATGGGAATATTTTAGGATTTTTTTCAAATATTTCTTCCTTTCACATACTTTGAAATGATGTTTGAATGTGAATTGTATCATTAACATTTATTATAATGAGAAATATTTTTTTGCAAATTATTTTTATGACTTCACATACATTTTCATATCTACTTAAAAGGAATATAGATCTTATAGAGTAAATTAAATTATAATCCTATAAAATTTTTTATAGTCATTTTCAAGGATTGATTTTTTTATCAAAAAGTCTACCTTGATGTTATGTTGTGAGATACTTGTGAGAATTGATATGAAACCAATTTTCAATACATGTATTTCTATTGATATTATGTATTATTGATTTTATATTGTGTATATGTTTATGGTTTGTCATTATGTAACTTCTAGGGTCCTATAAAGACATCTAATGCAATGGTTGATGGTTGATTTCTCAAGAGATAATCATTTTAACCGTCAATAGGATTTGTTTTGTTCACATCATAATGCATGGGCATGATTGGATTTCCTCACATCATAATACATAGACATTATTGGGGTTTTTTCATAACATAATAAGTAGGAATTATTAGGTTATATCACAATGAAATGATTAATTGCTCATATTATTATGAAATGATTCCTTATTAAACCATATTCTAATTTTATGTTTACATGGTTTATGATAATTGTCAACATGTTTCCAATCCATGTTAAAAATTTTATACCTTTATGATGGTTATTTATTATCCTATAATCTAATTCCAGATCTTCAAAGTTTTATATATTTTATAAATTATTTCATATGATTTTATGGCCCTTTTGAAAGATATTTCAACCATATTAATTTTTTCTCGCATGATTATGATTCAAACCTTTAGGATAGTTTATAAGTTTCCCACACAAATATTTTAAGTTCCCTCCTTATTTTTTCCAATTTACAAAAAAATTAAATAAATGAATATATGTATAATGCATTTTTAATGTAGGTATGTTTCTGGGAAATTTATTTCAAAATATTTAAGTCCCATAATTTAATTTAAAATTAAACTGAAAAAATGTGATGAAAAATGGTTTTTCCTAAAAATTACCTTTTATGTATAAAATTATTTTATAATAAATTCATGTATAAAATTAATTTAAGCTATAATGGGATTATTTTAAATCTAAAGTAACTATTAAAATTTTAAAACTAATAAAAAATATAATTTTTCATTGTAAATAATCAAAATGAAAATAAAAATTTCACTAAAAATAAGTATTTTTCACTATTGATTAAAGAATAAATCTTTTCAGAAAAATATAAAAAATGTATCCTAAGATATTTTTGGCATGATAAATTCAAAAATGATATTTAGTTTTTAAATTATAATTATATAATTTTGAATTTAAAATATTATTTAAAACGATATAATCCAAAATTATTTAACTTGGTTAGAAATAAATATTTTTACTTTTTACTAAAAAAATATTTAGTATTACTATAATGAATATAAATCTTTAAAATATAATTAATGTATATTAAAAATAAATTTAAATGATTTATCTTATAATTAAATGGGTTGTTACATTCTTCCCCTATTTTAAATTGTATTCCCACAATTTTAGTCCCTTATTAAATATGTGGGGATATCTTTCCTATAAAACATTTTAAGACTCCCATGTTTCTTCTTTAACCATATGGATTTTGAAAAAATCCTAGACTTGATGAATTATCTTATTCCACCACACTTTCTCTTTATTGTTCATAATTTGAACTGGTTGTTCCTTATAAGAAATTTTATCTTCTAATTGAACTACTTCTAGGCTAAAAATAAGAGAGGAATTTGGCTCAAATTTTCTTAACATTGAAACATGAAAAAAATTATATAATAGGGATAAACTCAGAGGAAACGCCACTCAGTTGGTAGGTGATAAAACATTGTCCAATATTTATTATATTCCAATAAATAATTAAATTAGATTTTACTTTTTCCAACACTTGTAACACTTTTCCATAGATTCACTTTAAAAAAATGAGATCACCTACCTCAAAAGAAATATCATTCTTGTAGTTTTGTGCTCAACCTCTCTATGAGCTGTAATACATCCTCATATTTTTTGAATCACCTTCACCTTGTCAACCATTACCTCTACCAACTCTAGTCTGATCAATATCAATTCTCCTACTTCATCCCAAAAATGTGGAGTCTAACATCAAATTCAATATAATGCCTTGAAAGGTTTCATTTGTATACTCAAATAAAAACTATTATTATAAGAAAAAATGAATAATGAATGGTGTTGGTACCAAATTACCTAGAAATCCATTTAAATATAAACAATCATGTCTTCCATGCTCTAAATCGTTCACTTAGACTATCCATCAGGTTGAGGGTGAAAATATTTATTGAAATTTAATTCAATACCCAAGGTATTTTTTAGTCCTTTCGAAAATATTTAGTTGAAAATAAGTTTGTGGTCCAATATAATGTAGAAAATAACTCTATATAGACTAAATATATCATTGAGATATAGTCTATAATGATTATCTAAAGACATTGTATCTAGAATGGGGAGGAAATGTGTTGATTTAGTTAATCGTTCAATAATAACCCAAATCACATTATTACTTCAAGATGTATTTGGATATCTTACAAAAAAATACATGGATATATTATCCCACATCTATTATGGAAGTGGAAAGGTCTGATGACTCTTCTTAAGTAATTGTTTCACTACTTTAACATGTTGGCTAAGTCAAAAATTTCATGTTAAAGTCTACAATATATCTTTTTATTCCATGCCACCAATAATGCTCCTAAAAGTATTTGTATATATTAGTACTACCAATATGAATAAAAATTGGGATCTCTAATCTTCACTCATAAATTCTATCCTCATAT
The DNA here is from genome assembly GCA_963277665.1 of Viscum album. Lineage (NCBI taxonomy): Eukaryota > Viridiplantae > Streptophyta > Magnoliopsida > Santalales > Viscaceae > Viscum > Viscum album. The sequence continues at coordinate 2,107,157,502 of OY728119.1, read as the reverse complement.
GTGAGTCACAAGGCACATATAATCTTCTTCCAAATCTCAAAAAACCTTCTTTTTCAACATTAAATTTTGGAAACTTACCCTTCATGACCAATTATTACTTTTCTTATAAACCACGATCTTCCTTCTAGGAATTATTATTTATTTTTCATAGATATGATTATACTAAAACCTGAAAAAAATGAAGATTATATATGTAAAATTTCATGGAGAAAATTTATCAAATAATTATCCAAAGAATAATTTTTCAAACATAACATGGTTAATGTAGAATTATTTTTCTGACTCAAAGAATTAGATAATTTGGTTACATTTATAGTACGAAAACATATCATCATATCTTAATCATTATTTAGTTCCAACCATCTTCTATTACTCATGATCAACTCCTTATGGTTAAATATATACTTTAAACTTTTTTGAACTACACATATTTCACGTTTTACTCCATATAAATGATGCCTCCAAATTTGTAAGGAAATGAAAATAGAATCTAATTATAGATCACATATATGATATTTTAATATATGAGGTTTCATTTTCCATGAAGAATTATCTATTACCTGAACATTATTAATTAAGAAATGACTGAGAACCTTCAAATAAGAATCTTTGTAGATGAAAATTTCACCATTTCTGGAGGGATAATCTAAAACCATAGTATTCAAAAAACGTATTTTTAGTTCCTAACAAAAATCATCACTTTATTATTTTCAGATTAATATCAATACTTTTCAAGTTAATATAGTCAATGGGATAAACAACCAATAAATGTTTTCTAAAAACCTATGGTAGTAACCTTTTAATCCTAGAAAACTTCAAATATTTGTAATATTTTTAGGTCTTATACACTCTTTAACAACTTTAATTTTCTAATTATAAATATTTATGCCACATTTAAAAACAATGTGACTACGAAAATAAATTTTTTAAAACCAAAATTCACACTTAATAAAATTTCCATATAGTTTATTTTCTATTATGATTTGAAAAACAATCCTTAGGTATCATTCATGATCCTCATTACTTTTAGAATATTCCAATATGAAATTAGTATACACAACCACAGACTTATATATTTAATCATGAAAACATCATTTATAAGATCCATAAATAACTTGTTTATTAGAAAACAAAATAGAATTACTACAAACTCGTAATGCCCATATCTAGTAAAAAATTTCATAATCATAATATCTTCCTCATTCACCTTCAACAGATGATACCCCAACCTATGATCAATATTTGAAAATTAATGTTATCCCTAGAACTGGTCAAAAAAATCCTTGATATGAGGAAAAAGAAACTTGTTATTAACATTTACATTATTAAATTCACTATAATCAAATCAAAGTCTCATTGAACAATATTTCTTATTAAAAAATAAAATAGGGGAACTCTATGGTGAAGTTATAGGTTGAATAAAACCTATATCTAGAAACTCTGACAAATTATTTTTGAATTACAAAATTTCTATTTCATCCATTCTATATGGGGGTTTTAAAATAGAATTAACATCAGACACTAAGTAAAAAATAAACTCAACCTCTAGATATAGAATAAAATTAGGAGGTTCATCAAGAAATTATTCCATATATACATTAATTATTAGGAAATCCCTAATATGAATAGTTCAATTATTTTCAAAAACATGTGCTAACTAATATTAACTTATATATCTAAAAAATTTCCCAGAATCGTGGTTGATTATCTAGGGCATGAAATCGTCAAATAAAACTTTCTTATCTCTACAATATATCTTATCATGATAAAATAAAATCCAATTCATACCTTAAATAATATCAATCTCTAACATTTAAAGATCATCATGATTTATTAGAAATAACTTACCACTAATAATAGTATGATGATTCCTATAAATCTTGGATTCATTAATATTTAAACCCATAGTTTCACCAAAATTTAAATATTATTTTCATGAGGTGATATCCAAATTTTACATGAAAATCTCTCTAAAATTAAGGAATGAAAAGAATCATAGTCAAATGGGTCATGGGAATAATTCGAATAAATAAGTGACACACCTTTCAAAACTTAATTAAATAGTTCAATTTCAACTATAGTAGTAGAAAAAGACTTTGAAACATATTTCTTCTTTCAATGAGGATGATTTCTATATTGAGTTTCTAACATTGGACACACATTAAAATAATTCCGTAACTCATTATAGTTAAACCATTTTACTATTGGATATTCATAATTTTTTTTATTAATTTCCTTGAAGTCATGATCCACATGTCCTTAAATTCCACATTAGAAAAACTTCAAGGATTTTATAAGACATTCTCTATGAAGATTTTTACCACACCTATCATGATATAGTAACTTGATTTTCATACCTCTGAACTTCTTTGATGGGATCTTTCCCATTTACTTCCACCTAGACTTTATTTTCTACTTATTTTCATAAAGAATATGATCATAAGAAAAATATATTCCTACATTCTCAACATATCAAAACATTTTCTCATATATTTTAAATTCACAAGAGGAAAACAAACCTTGATATATTGGACTTACCAGGAAATTCAGTCAGAGGTCGGCCCTAGAACATTTATTTAGATAAAAGAAAAGTACAAAAATCACACACAAGAAACCAGAAAACTGATTACATATCATAAAATTTTTACCCATCACCACCTCCATGATAGAATTCCTCCGAAGTGACCGACTCCCATTCCAATCCTTCACAGTGTTTTAAGATCTTGTCATACTTTTTTCTATGGTTCAATTTCTCCAAAGATATCAACTCGTGCAAAGACTACATGAATGAGGACCTAGTGGACATCAGCTTTGGCAAATCTGAGTAGTCCTTCTTCAACCTTTTATTTGTCATAGTGGACATCTCAATTCCTGAATTCTTCTTCCCATCCTTGACAACATCACTATAGGAAGGCCTAAACTTATCACTATGGATTTATTTGTCACTGTCTAAGATGTCCCCCAAATTTCTAGAGACAAGGAAATCTTGGTAACCATATATCACCTTCTGAACCTGCTCATGCATCCTGTTACAATCAATCATAGCCAAACAATGTAGCTGCTCCGCAACCTCTTGGCCAACATGCACATCCTTCACTGCACCTACTAAAACAATATGGATATTGCTACCTTATTTAATTGAATAACTACCCTCTACTTGAGATACCTCTCCAGGATCCAGCACTTGAAACCAGTTGCAAGTATCAACTGTACTCTTAAAACCATCAGGATGCAGCTGCACATTCACCCCCTTACCCACTAGACACGAAGTTGCATCCTTGACTTTCTCATCACCAGCTGAACACAAAATCCTCCCACCCTCCATCAGATCAGAATCATCATATCCATCACTAGCAACAAATTTCTCAAGTCCAATATCACCATAGTTCATTGAAACCACTACATGATCTTCAACTTCAGAAATTCCTCTATGCCCAGCGCCACCTACCGGATTAGCAACATCCATATTAGGAAAATTCACACCAACCCCCGAGGTAAGGTCTTGCTTCAGCCTCTCAAACACCACAACTACTTTTGGGTTGGAATTTACCATGACTGAGCCAACCAACCCATTTCTAGACTTAAAAGAATCAGAAAGCTTCTATCCCTAGTTGGGGAGCTTACCAATTCTCTCCACCTGGACTGAAGTGGCTCCACTATGGAATTGATCCTCCTGGTCACCCAGACGATGGAACCTCGGATAGTAATCAACCCACGATTCAAAGACAACTTCTTTCTTCCAGTAGAAATACTCACCAACTATGATACAAATACATTAAACCAGCAGCTTCGAAGAATTTACCTCAACAAAAAATCATAGATTAATAGGATGAGATACCGATGAAGTACGTGCATCAGAGAAAAGAAATAAACCCACCAAATTACCTCACATACCGATTATAGCTGGGTTCTAAAATAGAAAAGGAAGGGGAGGAAGGCTTACCCAGGTAGTGATAGAGGGAGAGTCCCAATTCATACAAAGATCAAATGTCCATTGAAGAAGAAAGAACCTGCATCCACTACATCGAAGAGGAGTTATAGACCAAGCGCAGACTAAATTATCCTCCAAGGAGAAGCGTATCATCAGATGATGCTTTTCAACCAAACAAACCACCATGCAATCCTGCAAGTCCCATTTACTAAACAAAAATCTGTCAAATTCATCAACTTAAGGCCTTCAAAGATTGAAGCGAGCCACCAGGGTCAAGTTCAAAAAAATCAAAGCCTTAGAAAACTCCAGCAATGAGATCGAGAGTTGAGGGTCCCCAAGATGCAAATATGGAACCTTCATGCGTAAAGATATTGATGGAAAGTCAAGGAGAAAGCTAGGGTTAGGGAAAGGTACAAATACTACCTATGGATATAGAGGTTTTGAAGACTAACCCCCCCTCCCACCTCTAGGAAGGGGAGGGGGGAATCCATCCATGATCATCTACTAGGGTTCGTCACCGCCATCGTCGTCCAAGAGATCATCTTCACCTTCAAAAAGGAAAATGGGAATTGTTACTTTTTGATGTTATAAACATCCCATGTTATAAAATATATTTTCCAGAGAATTAATTCATCATTTGGATACCATTGGACCTAAATTTCCACTGAAATATAGAGGGTGTTGTTTCATGAAATGATTGACTATCAACATGTTATTTTGAGGTATATCAGTTTTATCTTTAGTATGTATACTAAAACCATTTATATCTTATTTCAATTGATTTTTCACTATAAAAAACTTCTCAATTCCAATTTTTACCATTCAAGGTTACCAATATAGAAGGATATTTCCCCTAAATGACTTCCTTATTCAGTTTCCCTATTTCATCTATTGAAAACCAATATGAATAGACACAATTTAGAAAAATCAATATGGTAATTTTCAAATTCTAAATCATTTCAGATTAACCATACAGTAGAATATGTTAAAGGTTATTTTATAAACAATATCCTAACCCCTAATGTTATCTAAAGAGACTACTCATACCAACTCTATGGATCTGTACATAAAAATTATATAATCTTTAGTTTTATGTTAAGAATTCATTATATTACTTTTGATGATTTATTCAGGTATATAATTTTATATAATTAGGTCACAACTCATACATTATTGAATCATATATTATAATTTGGACACTTCTTTTTTGTATCATTTTTTTTCATAAAAAATATATTTAAAAACAAATATGTTTTATTTTCATGAAAAATGTTAATAAATTTTAACTTGACTTATTATTTGTTCTTACCCATCCTTAAACCTTGTGAAAAGAAATTTAAAACATGGTAGGAGAACAAAAATATCATTTAAAGATATAAAAAATAATAATTAAGCCAGTTAGTCCATTTTAAAACCATGAAATAAAAAAGGGAGTTTTACATTAACATAATAAAACATGGGATCAAATAATCATATAATTATGAAATAAAAATATATTTTCTTCCTAATTTCATTCATAATTTTTTTTAAAATAAATAAAAAATAAAAAATATTAACCATGTGGGTTTCATAAAAAACATGATAAACCATGAATTGTTTTTATTAAAAACATATGTTTTTTTACCAAAAAGGGGAATAAAAATTACATAAATTTTAACATAAAATTATTATTTTTAACAATAAAAATAAATCAATGAAAATTTATTTAGTTTATTTGGAATATTATTTTCATAGGACCCTTACAGAACCATTAAAAATTGGTATAACCATAAGGTCAACTTCCAATATAATCTCCCAATGTATGTGAGTGCTATCTAGGCACACCCATCATCCTAATCTATATCAGTGTCAGCCGTTATAATAAATAATATCAAAAAACCAAATAATTAAATGAAACTTTTTAATATTGAACATTTTTATCATAAAACCCTTTATGAAATATTTTGAAACCATATATAAAGCACTTTCAGATATCGAAAAACCCTTTCTTTTCAAAAATGCTGTTCTCAAAACATAAATACCCAGAATATGGATAAATGTGTTTTTCATTTAATAAAATATGAAATATTATAAAGTAATCCAAAAACAAAGTAATATCTATGGGAGAAGGAAAATTCATTGTCATTTTATACATTAAAATGGAACATTTATTTTAACTTTTATAAAAAGTCAAAACATTCCATAAAAAGATTCCTTTTGATAAAAATTAAATGAAAGTAAAAAGTAGACATAAAATTATCTTTAAAATTAATTTATGTCCATATAAACACAATAATGGTATATTTTAAGAAATATGGACAAGGAAGAGAAATATATTTAATGGAAACATTAAAATATATATATTTTTTAAAATAAATTCCCTTACCTTGAGTCGAATAATAACATAAGTTATTTATCTTACGAAATAATAATCATATGTTAATTATTTAAATTATTAATATACTTATTAATATTTATTTTTCTTTTTTTACCTCGTTATAATCAATTACTTAATCAATTAAGTTAATGTTAGACATTTTGTTGATATTTGTATCATATGTCCTAAATGACATTGGTATATTGAATGTGGTCAAAGAGGTCATTATTACATCAAAAATAGATAATAATAGTGATTAAATTAATATTTTATTTATAAATTATAATTTTGGAACGAATCATGAATGATGGTTATGAAAAATGATCTATGTTACAATCATGGTGATGGTAGGTCTTATATACGCATGGGTACCATTTCCATTTTTCAATGATCATTATCAAAAGATGTTAAGTATTATATTATCTTTACATAATGAAAATAATGTAAAAAATAAAATATTATTTCTTTGAATATATTTATATGTGTATTCCATGCGATGTGGTGATGAAAATTGAATCACTGCACTTCTTGGGGGAGGTAGATCACACATACGCATGAATGATGTTATCACTTTTTAGTGATTATAAATGTAAGAAAATAGGTGTTATGATATCTTTAAAAAATTATAAATATGTCATTAATATCATAAATTTATATGTTAAATCCTTTATTTTAACCATCTATTATATGTGGTAATTTAGAGTGAATTACATCAGTCCGAGAGGTGATTGTCTTCCGTACATAAGAACGATCGATTAATTTCCAATTTGATAGAGTTTGGAGATAGATATATAATATTCCATTAACATAACAACATCTAATAATTTGAGAGATATTAATGTCATTATATAATCATGGATAAGGTGGATTAAAATGATATAGTTGAATAAATAATAAAATAACACTTGGTTAAGAATGATACCACTACTTCAAAAAACCTCTTATGGTTTACTAAAAAATAAATCCTAAGTTGGTTTTATGATCAAAAAATATTATTGGAAGTAATTAGGGTTAAAAGGTATGTATTTTGGAAGGGTTTAGTAAAACCGAATTTTTTTTATGAGTGAAGAAATGTTGATAGGAGGTTCCCATTTATAAGAGAGGGGAAAAAGAGTCTTGGAATTTCAAAAAATATGAAATTAATATAAATTAACATCCACATAAAACTAAATTCAAAATTATTTATTTAGAATATATGATGTTTATGGATATATAATCTATCATACAATAAAATTTGTAAAATTTTTGAAATGATTTTTACCCATATAATTTTTATCCCAATTTAACCTTTTTTGGGAAATTACCAGGATAATGAAGCTTTTTACCCATTAGGTGTCAATATAGTTAAAAAAAGGATAATTGGCCCTTAAATGGGACATTTTTTGACATTTTAAAACTTATACCAATAATATTTACAAATATAGGATTTTTAGGAACTTTAAATCACTTAATAAAATATTATTTATTATAAAATATTATTAATGTAAATTTTTGACATATTCCTTTAATTCGAATTTTCAAACTACAAGAAAAAAATGAAAATAGAATATAATTCATTAAAAAACTTATAATATTCCATTTTTTCCAAAATCATTTGGAACAAAATTATTTACTGTAATGATCCACCAATTCTCATTGGCTTGAGAGTACAACGAGTCATTACTAGGCCTTAAGTGACTTCCCCAAGATGCCAAAGGCTGATAATAAATGCTGAAGGGTATCAAGTACAAGTTGGGGGACGATTTAACCTTCATGAAATAACCCATAAACTGACCAAGCATAACCAAAATTCACTATATGATGCATGAACAAATGAAAGACCAACAAACAAATTCATTCATATCAACAACATCAAACTACACAACATCGGAAGACTAAACTGAGGATCAAAGTACACAACTGATGAATAGATCAACACTCTCAAAAGACACCACAACTCCACGCTCCACCAGCTCCAAGCTCCATAAAATCTCCCAAGCATCGCCATGAGCCACTAGTAATAAGATGCTTTACCTTTACCCGTGTCCTGGAATACAACATATGCAAAAGAACCAAAGTGACAAAGTAGGGGTTAATATAAAACTCAGTAGGTTTTCACTAATGACTTCCCTACTCACACCACTTGGATAGAAAAGTTCGCAACATTTATATAAGAATAGTTTATATAATTTTTTTTTCTCAAAAGCAGTTTTTAACTAAATATAAACAAGTTTCCAAAACCATAAATTACCAAAGGCATTCTAAGAGCAGTTGAAACCAATTTTCCAGCAAGATATTTTTTTAGAAAAATATCCAAACAAGCTTAAGAACCATTTAAAAACATTCCATTTTGGCATACCCAACCATTTTCAAAAACCCATGCAACCAACCATGCATGCTACAGGGAAGAGGGGAGAATCCCTAACCCTTATCCATCCCAACTATGATTGGGGAGACTTCTTACCCTTATCCAACCCAAATACACATGAATGCACGACGGGGGAGATCCCTAACCCTTATCCATCCCAACATTGATGGGGGAGACCCCTAACCCTTATCCATCCCGAATGCAATATGAATGTTTGCCGGGGGATAGACCTAACCCTTATCCATCCCAACACTGATGGGGGAGACTCCTAACCCTTATCCGTCCCACATGCTTGTGAACACACACAACCATCATGTCAAAAAACGAAGTGTGTTCGACAAATTCAAACCATTTCAATGCTTAACCATTTCAATTCCAAATCATTTCAATAAAACTCCCTTTTTATTGAAAACCAAATCCATCAACGTCATTTCAATATCAAAACATTTCAATAAAACACACTTTTTATTGAAAACCCATTTTTCATCAAACCATCTACAATTTCAGAAAATCCATAATTTAAAATCAATATTTTAAATTCAACAAGCCAAATCACTTTGCACAACAATTCACCAAGATTTCACAATCTCATCAAAACCATAAATAATCACTAAAGAAGATTTATTCTATGATTTTCACAATCAAATCTATTCAAATAAACCAATTTGAATCTAAGACAATCAATTATGGCAAGAGGAGTTGATATTGAAGCCTCCTACCTCAATGGTTTTGACGAAAACCCCAACAAATGGAGAACACACAAGAAAACCGGGCCGATTCACCAGTGATCCTCCTCAGATCTCTTTTCCAAACACAACCAAGACCAAATCATGTCATATTTGGTATCCTCACACTTAGATCTACCCATAACGGGTGTATATCTAAGAAACCGAGATAAGAGGAGAAGTAGATCTAAGTAGATCTAAGAAACCAAACAAGAACGATCACATACCTCAAGAATCCGGCTTGGATTTTTCAAGAGAAGCATTTGGACCGCCTACGTAATGATGGGAAAACCCTCTTTGACCTTAGGAGAAGAAAAATCCCGAGTTAGGGCCGCTTAAGAGCTTAAATGAGGCACTTAGAGGTAAAAAATCATGAGATCCACCTTTATAGGACCTCATTTAAGTGGTCGCATGGTTAGTTCACACGTTTTAACAAACCATTCGCTAACCGTGTGTTAGATACTGCCTCAGCCACCCCTCTCACATGGGTTGGATGCATGGATAGAAAAACCGTGCACTGCCCATGCGGAAGCTACTGCCTCCAAGACCAACTAAACACGATTTTCCCGCACTGTTAAGACAAATCGTGCGTCGCCCCTACGACTTCCCCTTTTGCCTCAAAACTTCATTCCAAGTTCTCCCAAATCTCCCATACATCACCCTTAACTTTAAAACCCCTAAAAGCATCATGAAATGGTTACATACTAGAAACTGGGGGTACTAAATTCTCCCCACCATTGGTCTTTCCATCCTTAAAAAGTAGAAAACCATCACCCAGCTGAAAGAGTTCCGACCATTGCCCTTTCATTTTCCTTTCACGTTCCCAAGTCTCTTCCTAAATATGACCATGCTACCATAAAACTCGCACTAGACCGATGCTTTTTCCACGCAAGACATTCTCTTGCCTATCCAAAATCTTTACTAGGATATGTATCAACGAAGCATCCAACTCTAGGTCGACGTGATCCCATATGATCACATGGTCAGGATTAGGTTGATACTTTTTCAACTAAGATACATGGAACACAATATGAACTGAACTAAACCATGGCGGTAAAGCCAACTGATATGCCACCTCTCCAACCCATTCCAGTATCTCAAAAGGGACAATGTATCTAAGAGATAACTTGCCCTACTTCCTGAAATGACGATGTCCAAGCCTTGAAGAGATCCTTAAGAAGATATGATCACCCACAATGAAAGACAACGGTCTTCGATGGTGATCTGCATAAGATTTATGACAACTCTAAGTCGTCTACATCCTCTTTCTAATAAACTAAATCTTCTCCATTGTTTCTTGGACAAGGCTCGGCCCAACTAGTGATGTTTAACCAGATTCCACCCAGCATAGTGGAGAACGACAAGGACGCCCATACAATGCTTCTAATGAAGCCATGCGTATCGAGGCTTGATAGCTATTATTGTATGAGAACTCTACTAAGGGTATATGATTTTCCCATGAGCCACCAAAATCCATTAAACAAGCCCGTAACATATCTTCCAAAGTTTTTATCGTCTGCTCGGATTTCCCATCCGTCTGAGGATGATACGCCATGCTCATACTCAACTAAGTCCTAAGGGCTTGCTGTAATGATTTCTAGAAACGAGATGTGAACCTGAGATCTCTATCTAAGACTATAGACACTGGTACACCATTCCTCTTTACCGCTTCTCAGATATAGAATCTTGAAATATCTTCCACTGTACGAGTTTCACAAATAGGTATAAAATTGGATGACTTGGTTAGACGATCCACTATCACCCAAATGGCATCATGTTTCTAGACCATTCTTGGAAGAACTGTAACAAAATCCATTTCTATATAATGCCATTTCCACATTGGGATATGTAAACATTGTAACATATCAGCTGGTCTCTGATGCTCTGCATTAACATACTAACAAGTTAAGCACTGTGAGATGAACTCAGCCACCTTCCTTCTCATGACTCTCCACCAAAACTGTGCCTTCAACACCTTATACATCTTCTTTGTACCTAGATGTACATTCCATCTTGAATGGTGGTAAGCATGAAGGAGTTGTTTCTGACATACCATAGGTACAACCATCCGATCTCTGAAACCAAAAACTAAACCCCTATCAAGTCTTCATCCATCAATGGTCTCCCGACAATTGAGTTTTGAACTTACAACAAGACATTATGCATCATATTTTTGTGCTTATTTGATCATCTTTACTAAATTAGGAACAAGTTTTGATGAAAAGAAAATAGCAACATCACCTCGGTCTTCACATTCCACATGCAAGTCGGCTAAGACCGACATCAACTTCCATTCATTTAAAGCTTCTTTCGCTAACTGAGCATATGAATTTCTACTCAATGCATCCACCACCGAATTCCATTTTACTAGTGTGTACATCAAGTCAAAGTCAAACATCTGGAGATACTCCATCCATCTCCTTTTCATCGGATTCAAATCTCGCTGTGAGAAAATGTGTTTCAAGATTTTGTGATCTATAAACACAGTAAATTTCTCACCAAATATATAATGTCTGCATGCTTTCAAAGCATGGATGACTACAACCAACTCCAAATCATGTGTTGTGTAATTATTCTCATGCACCCTCAACTGCCTTGAATCATAAGCAACCACATGGTCTCCTTGCCTGAGAACACAACCCAACCTTGATCCTGAAGCATCACAATACACCACATACCCCTTTCCTGATTCTGACAAGATCAAGATAGGTGACAATGTAAGCCGAACTTTCAGTTTCTGAAAGGATTTCTGACATTCTTACGTCCATTGGAAGAGAACATTCTTTTTAGTCAGAGCTGTTATTGGTGAATCTAGTCGCGAGAAATCATGCACAAAGCGTCAATTGTAACCACCTAGACCAAGAAAACTGCATATCTCGAACACATTCATTAGTGGTTGCCAAGAGATAATGGATTATATCTTTTCAAGATCAACTGAAACGCATTTCTCATAAATGACATGGCCAAGGAAACGTACTTCCTGTATCCAAAAATCACACTTTGATAATTTGGCATACAAATAATGATCTGTCAAGATTTGTAAAACTGTTTCCAGGTGCTCCTCATGACCAGCCCTTGTCTTTTAATACACCAAGAGATCATCCAAAAACACCACAACAAAATAATCCAGATATCACTGAAATATCCGATTCATCAAAGCCATGAATACTGCTTGTGCATTCGTTTGACCAAAAGGCAAGACTACATATTCATAGTGGCCATATCTATTTCTGAAAGCTATATTTGGAATATCCTCCTTCCGAACTCACAATTGGTGATATCCTAATCGCAAGTTATTCTTGGAGAACCACTGAACTCCCCTTAATTGATCAAACAGATCATCAATGCATGGAAGTGGATATCTATTCGTTATCGTAACTTGGTTAAGCTTATGATAATCAACATGCAGCTGAAGAGTTCCATCTACCCTTTTCAGGAACAAAATCGTTGCTACCCATAGAGATGTACTTGGTTGAATGAAACCCTTTCTTTCCAGCTCCTCTAACCACACTTTCAATTCCCGTAACTTTGTTGGTGCCATCCTATAAGAAGGAAGGGGAATATGACTGGTCCCTGGAAGGAGATCAATCGTAAAATCCACATCCCTTAGAGGTGGTAACCATGATAAGTTATTGGGAAAGACATCTGGAAATTGATCCACAACAGTTGGAAAACTATTTTCCACAATCTCTTCCATTGATGACAAATTCAACGCTTCCAGTTGGTGAGAGATCATTCCCACCGTTGGTGCCAACAATCTCTTTGCACCTTTCTTTACCATCATCTCTCCTATTAAGAGATGTTTGGTGTTTTCCTCAGTCGTGAAACTAACTGTTCTCCTATAACAATCGATGTGAGCCTTAACCACTATCAACCAATCCATTACCAAGATTACGTCATAGAATTCCTTGTCCAACATCAACAAGTCCCATTTTAACTTAGCTCCATCAACAGTTATAGCACATGTTGTAAACATAGAGGCTTGACATTATCTTTCACCAAGAGGAGTTTTCAGTTTCAAAACAGAAGGTATATTTTCCAGTTTTAAACATATCAAGTCAACAACATGAGAAGAAAAGAAGGAATGCGATGAACCAGTATCAAAGAGCACTTGCACAGGGGTAGAATTCAAAAGAATCGTACCTCTCACCGTATATGGTCCAGCCTGATCATCATCCATCATCTGCTCAGCTCTATACAATTGCTTCGTCACCGCACTATTCTACTTGTTGCCTTGCTGAGATTTCCTTAGTTGAGGAGTCATGGTATTTCGAGAATCACCATGGATAGCTTTGTTATGCGGATGAAACTGATTCTGCTTTCCACATCCTATCGAAGCATATGATTCTTGCGATGCCTGAGGAGTGTCACGCACCCCCGACCTCGGAGCATTCCTAAAATTGCACTGTAGATACCCCATATATTTTCAATTGTAACATGATCTAGGTTGCGCTGTACAATCTCACCTTTTGTGGTCAAGAAAAACATATTGAAAACAACCTGCTTTGCTCTGGGGTCGTGGAGGAACATTCACTGATCCCTCTGTCTAGTTCTGATTTCCACTTGCACCGTGGAAATAGGTGTCCCTTTTCCTCTTATTTCCAATAGTTGAGTTGACACCGTTTCTTGTAGGTATCAACATTCCTCCTCCCATCGATCCCAAGATATCACGTTCAGAAACAGTCATTCTGTTAACCATCTCTTTATAATCCATAGAACAGAGCACTGCAATCTTTGATCGAATCTCTTGCCTTAGCCCCGATTCAAAGATGCGTGACTTCAAAGACGTACTTTCCGCAAACTTTGGTGCAAAACAGACTAAATTCATGAATTTAGCTGCAAAATCTATGAATGAGAGACTATCTTGTTTCAGGCCGAAGAAGTCAGTCATTTTCTAGATCTTGAACGTGTGAGGATAGAATTATTTGTTGAACAATTCTTCAAAATCCTCGCATGTAAGGCCTTCATCCAATTTATCCTGAACTGCTAAATCCCACCACTGGCATGCAAGATCCTCGAGCATATACGTCCCCAACTTTACTTTCAGTTCTACTTCTGTGTTGATGAAATCAAAGTTATGATTCGTCCTACTTAGCCACACCTCCACCTTCTCGGGTTCAGCATCACCCCCAAAGTTTGGTGGATTCTGCTTCATGAACTGGATTGTATGATCCACATGCCTTGGTTCATTCCACCGGTTTTCCGTATCCACAGCATGAAAAGCTTGGACAACACTCTGGACCAGCTCTTGGTTCACACATGGTTTTGGTGCAACCACATTCTCCGCCGCCTCTTTGGTTTGGTTCCGACGACGCCTACCAGGTGCCATTGTCTAAACCAACTACAAACTCTGTTAATCTCACTCTCTATCAATGGATGACATTGAATTAAAATTATATCACATCATCTATCACAACATTTTTCTCAAAAAAACCTTTTCCCTAATGGTCGAACATTTTTGAAAACATTCAGCATGCTTTTTGAAAATCAACCTATTTTCAAAATACACCAAATACCCTGTTTTCAAAATATTTCACTTTAAAACAATTTCTGCATTTCTCAAAAATTCACACCTTGCAAAAAATCCATACTCATTCCTCACAATGAGATATGAAATCCTAGTGGAAAGTTATTCCTCTATAATTCATGTCATGCACCTCTCATTGGCTAAACCCATAACAATGAGATTGCCAACATTTTAGGAGTGTATAACAAAAAAAAACTTATGCACCCAACACCCTGGTAACTTGAAGTTCAGAATAAATGGGTTAGCTACATCCTTTTATGATATACATTTCAAGTTCCAGTCATCCTACTCCTGTCTAAGATTTCGACCCAATGAATAGACAAGAATGAATTTCAACTCCAAGACTAAGAACATCGATGACCACTTGTTAGGTGAGGACCGAACAAACTGATACCATTTGTAATGCCCTACCAGTTGTCATTGTCTTGAGAGTACAACGATTCATTACTAGGCCTTAAGAGACATCCCCAAGACAAAAAAGGTTGACAATAAATTCCGAAGGGTTTCATCTACAAGTTGGGGGAAGATTTACCCTTTATAAAACAACCAATAAACCAATAAAGAATAACCAACATTCACTATATGATGCAAGAACAAATGATAGACCAACAAACAACTTCATTCATATCAACCACATCAAAGTACACAACAACAGCTGAGAAAACTAAGGATAAAAGTACATAGCAAATGAACAGATCAGAACTCTCAGAAGACACCACAACTCCACACTCCACCAGCTCCAATCTCCCCAACATCTTCTAAGCATCGCCACAAGCGACTAGTAATAAAATCATTTACCTTTACCTGTTTTATAGAATACAACATATGCAGAAGCACCAAAGTGCCAAAGCAGGGGTGAGTATAAAACTAAGTAGGCTTTCCCCAATGACTTCCCTACTCACGCCACTAGGATAGAAGAGTTATCCACATTTATATGAGAACAGTTTATATAATTTTTTTTCTCAAAAGTAGTTTATAACTAAATATAAACAAGTTTCCAAAAAAATACACAACAAAAGGCATTCCAAGAGCAGTTGAAACCAATTTTCCAGTAGGATATTTTTTTTTCAAAAAAATATCCAAACAAGCTTAAGAACCATTTCAAAAACATTCCTTTTTGTCATACCCAACAATTTCCACAAACCCAAGAAACCAACCATGAATGATACATGAAAGAGGGGAGAAGACTTAACGATTATCCATCCCAACTATAATGGTGGAGACTTATTACCCTTATCCAACCCAAATTCACATGAATTCTTGTTGGGGGAGAGCCCTAAATCTTATCTATCCCAACACTGATGGGGCATACCCCTAACCATTATCCGCCCCGAAAGCAATATGAATGTTTTACGGGGGAGAGACCTAACCCTTATCCATACCAACACTGAGGGGGGAGACTCCTAACCCTTATCCATCCCACATGCCCGTGAACACACACAGCCATCATGTCAAAAACCAAGTGTGTTCAAACAATTCAAACCATTTCAATGCTTAACCATTTAAATTCTAAATCATTTCAATAAAACTCCCTTTTTATTGAAAACCAAATCCATCAACGTCATTTAAATCTCAAAACATTTCAATAAAACACCATTTTTATTGAAAACCCATTTTTCATCAAACCATCAACAATTTCAGCAAATCCATAATTTAAAATCTACATTTTGAATTAAACAACCCAAATCACTTTGCAAAACAATTCAAAAAGATTTCATAATCTCATCCAAACCACAAATCATCATTAAAGAATACTTATTCTATGCTTTTCACAATAAAATCCATTCAAATAAACCAATTTGAATATAATCCAATCAATTCTAGCTAGAGGAGTCGAGAGTGAAGCCTCCTACCTCACAGGTTTTGACGAAAACCATAACAAACGGAGAACACACAAGAAAACTCGGCCGATTCACCATGGATCCTCCTCAGATCTCTTCTCCTAACACAACCGAGTCCAAATATACTCATATTTGGAATCCATACACTTAGATCTACCCATAACGGGCATAGATATAAAAAACTGAGAGAAGAAGAGAGGTAGATCTAAGGAGATCTAAGAAACCAAACAAGAACAATCACATACATCAAGAATCCGGCTTCGATTCATCAATAGAAGACTTTAGATCACCTCTTGAATGATAGGATAACCCTACTTGACCTTAGGAGAAGCAAAATTCCACGTTAGGGCTACTTAAGAGCTCAAATGAGGCACTTAGAGGCAAAAATGTGTGAGATCCCCCTTTATAGGATCTCGTTTAAGTGGCCGCATAGTTAGTTCGCACGGTTTGACAAACCGTGTGCTAACCGTGCATTAGATACTACCTCAGCCACCCTTCTCGCATAGTTTGGATTCATGGTTTGACAAACCGTTCCCCACCCATGCGGAAAATAATACCTCTATGACCAACTATGCACGGTTTGGCCGCACGATTTAGACAAACCGTGCGCCGCCCGTGCGAATTCCCCCTTTGCCTCAAGACATCATTCCATGTTCTCAAGACTCTCCCATATGTCACCCTTAACTTTAAAACCACTAAAAGAATCAAGAAAGGGTTACATATATGAAGTCAGGGGTACTACATTTACTAAAATCATATTACTTTAAAAAATTTAGTATCATTTCTGTTATTTTTCTATTATTTTAATAATTACTATGTCAACATTGAGTAAGATTTTAATTTAATTAGTTATTCACTAAAAATTAAAGAAAAACCTTGGTAAAAAATCTTTTATCTTTAAAATAACTATTTATTACCTCACACATCCTCTGTTTATCCCCATATTAAAAATATTATAGTTATTAAAAGAAAGAGTGTGACATTTTTGGCTGAACATTCACTTATATACTATAATGTTATAAATATTGTCTAAATGAAACTAATATTCCATATATTTGACTTATATAGGATTATGGATGAGGTATACTCCTAAAATAATTTTAATGCAAGTGTTAGATACATTTTTTAGTCCTTATCATTTTATTTTAAACCTTAACTACATGATTTAGCCTTAAATATGGTACCAAAAATTACTATGATTACTATTCATAATATACCAAAATAAAAGTAGAATATTTAACAAATTTGGACACCATAATTCATAACATGGAATCATTTTTTCATGATTCAGAATATAGAAGTGGCATAATTTAATTTAAAATTAAATAGGGAAAACAAATAGAAAGTGTGTTTTCATAAATATTACCATTTAAAATATAAAATTTTTTATTCTAAATTAAATTATAAAATTCATTAAAAATTAATAATTAGAATATTTTAAATTCAATGGAACTAATTAAAATTTTAAAATAATCTAAATATCAATTTTACATTCTAGATAATTGAAAGGAAAATATAATTTTGAATAAAAATCAGTATTTTTCACAACATATTGAAAAATTAATCTTTTATAATAATTTTCAAATTCATTATAAGATAATTTTTACATGTTAAATTCAAAAATGAAGTTCATTTCATCAAATTAAAATTCTATAATTTTGAATTCATAATTTTAAATAAAACTATATAATCCATGAAAATATAATTGAGTAAGAAATAATGCTTGTTTCCTTTTGGCTTAAAAATTACTTAATATTAATTTAAGGAATATAAATCTATAAAAATCTAATTATTGAATATTAAAAAAGAAAATAAATTTGTTTATCTATGAATTATCTTGGTTGTAGTGGTAAATAATTCATCAAAATCATTTTTATATAAGTTTACATCATATTTCACTATAAAAAATATATTTTTCACTTGTACACATTGATTGATAACAAATAGAAGAGGATATCAAAATAAATAGTTTTTTGTAGGTAAATAAAATGATTTAATTTGATAATTTTGTGTGTGCTCAAAGTATAATCCTACTTAAATGGTTATTTCACATTTATTTTTTTACCAATACCATAATTTCCACTCATTATAAAAATATAATCCATGATTAATTTTTTATATCAAAAAATGGAACACCTTATTCGTTAGTGTCACCATACTCATAATGTCCCCAAAAAAAATTATAATTCCCCTTTTCCTCTTGAATTATATGATCTACTATTTCAATATTTGATAATTAGTTTTGTCATAACTTATATGGTCTCATAACGTAACTCTTAATTATCTTGTAATAATATAATCACTATTATTTATTATTATTAAAAATGTTAGTATTATTATTATTATTATTATTGTTTTAATATTCCCATGATAGGATATATGATATAATATATATTCTGCATCAATTTACAAATTTTAACTACTTCTTAAATCATAAACATTACTACTTCTTTAACTACACATGATATCTAGTACATAATGGGTTAATTTATAATATAAAATACCTCTTAAAAACCATAGAATAAGTAATAAGAAATAGTGAAGAAAAATGATGCAAAATTTGGTGTTGATGAAAATACCATAAACCACCATTACTTGGAATTTTCATTGATCATTTTAAACATTCATGTCATGTTGACCTAATTAATCAATCTTGTGTAACATAATTTCTCATATTTTAGTTTCATTAAGACATTATCAGTTCCAATTCTATCCTATATAGTCCCATAAAATTAAATATCAATTTTAGGGGATGTATTTTTATACAGAATCATTCTTATATAATGGAAACACACTTTTTCATGTTCTTTGAAACCTTAGTTTTGACATAATGATAACTTAATGTCATGTATCATTTTAAATTCTCAATTAAAACACATGAATTCAAAATTAAATACCATAATACAATAAAATTATTATATTTTTTTTATGAAACTCATTAAATCTACTACTCCTCCCCCCACCATCAATATGTACTGTGATTCTTCTAATGACATATTCAATCCTATTTGAATGCATTTTAATCATCCAAAACCACTAATTTCATACCTCTAATATGTTTATCAAAATCTTTGGATTTTACATTACTGAAACCTAGATATGTTTGGAAAATTGAAAGGTTCTTGGGGAGATTATTGAATACATTTTTAAAGATATTAATTTATCGTTAAAGGAGATCCCTCTAGCATGTGGAATGTTTTTAGAGAAGAAGGTATAAAGAAATTGAAGTGAATGTGTTTATTGAATCATATATTTTTATCAATTCATAACCCATATAAAATATAATTTTTTTTTTTATTTTCATTTTAGGTGTGTTATATGACCTAGTTTTTGAGTATTTAATGTTTTCTGAAGTTGTTTTTTTGGAGTGTTTTAGAAGTAGTTGAGATAATTTTAATATATTCTTATATTTAGTGACGATTTTAAATTAGATATGTTTTATATTTAATTTGATTAATCAAGATAACTAGAAGATTTATTTATGTGTAAAGGAAATATATATATGAATCTTGTACCTCTATGTGTAAGAGTCATTATGTGCCTCCTATTGAAAAATTAAAAAATGTCATCGAAGCACTATATACCATATAAGGACTATTCCACACTTAATAAAGATTATTATCATCATGGTAATGAATATTTTCTTATAAATAAGTATCATTATGTTTGTGTGTAAGAAACTATGTATGAGTCCCTGAGTAACATATGAGTCATTTTAGATTTCATATGACTCATTTGATACCTATGTATATATCATTTTATAGGAAATTTATATATGTATGTTTCAAAAAAACTACATATGATTAATTTTATCCAGTGTACGAATCACTAAAAACATTATATAAGAATAAGTGTATCATATAATACATTTCATTTTTATTATTAATCATTTCAGGCCAACAAATGTATCATTTCAAAGTAGTTGTGGAAATTCAGAAAAGGGAAGATTTCTATTTAATTATTTATGGACTTTGTATGATTCAATGAATTTCTATATTTATAATCTATATATGAGTCATAGGTATATCAAAAAAATTAATTTTTATTACATCATATGAGTCAGTTGATATTTTTTTTGGAATATAGTTGATGTTTCCAAACATATTTTTCTTAAAGAAATATCGAATCTATTGGTGATTTTTGGATAGTTCATCATTGAAAAAAACATCAAATAAATAGGTTGGGATTCCCAATAATTTTTAATGATTCTATATGAAGAATGGTATTTTTATTAGTTGTTCCACATAGTACCATGTGGATTTGGATGTTGTGTTAAAATAAGTAGTTATAGTGTCATTTATAGAGGATTTTAAAGAGAATTTTATAATGAAAATTGTGAATGGTTTTAATGGGAAGACCTGTAACGCTCTGACCCTAGAATCCCAAAGCCAGTGCATTATTTAAATACATTGGATTGATTACAAGGAATCAAGTACTAAAGGACTGATCAGTTTACCAGTCATGGAAAATATATTACATACATAAACATTACATTACAATTTATAACATAAAACACAGAATAAATAATCCTTTGAGGACACCATTATTCCCGTAGCTTAAACATATATATAAATAATAATACACTTCTTGTATTCCTAGGACAATTAAACACAAGAAAAGGGCGAGCTCAGATGCTTTGTAAGGATAAACAATATAGTAGATGCTATAAAATTTTAAGACAAAATGTGTAATAAAAACAAATTCCATTTAAACATAAAGATGAACATAATATGGAAAAAATAAATCAAACATTACCATACAAACATGCACATGGATATTCTTCTAGTTGAATAATCACATGTAATAACTAATTTCAAAATTAGGGAATGCATAATGCTGGAAATCATAACCACATTGTCAAGGCCTCATGCCAAGACTACAAATAATGTTTTTTATTATGGCCTTATGCCACGATACTAGTTTGTCTCATGAGACCTACTGATGCATCAATGTGATATATCATGCCCCACCCATCACTTACTATGTATAATGCATTCCTCATATGCAAATGTTGAAATATAACATAAATATTTGTATTAAAACTAGCATATGAAATGTCAATACTTTATCCATAAACCATGAATGGTATAAAAATAGAACATCCACATTTAAACATATCAAACTCATTCAATACAATATCTAATATTGTATTATAATCAATCATACTCAGTCAAGAATAATATCTAGTAAAGGATGTTGACATAGTTGAAAAGGATCAGTAAAACTCTTTGAGAGAAATATACCATTTTCATGAAATCATTTAAAAGTCACACAATTTATAAAGTAATACATTTAAAAGTTATTTTTGAATCGAAGTGTCCCATACCACTTTTATACTTTTAAAGTTAATTAACATTTTAAAACACTCATGTGCATATAAATAAATCCTTAAAACTATTTTGAACACATGGACACTAATGAGAAATATTTAGAAGAACAAATATTTAAAACATTTAAAATGATGTTTTAGTTAGAGACCCATAAAAAAGAATCCTTTTGAAAAATCTTTTATGAACCATGTACATGGGTAATAAATATGTTCCAGTAAATACTTACACATGAAAAATCTCATATAATAATGATATTGAGTAATTAACCCTTACCATGTACTTTCCTTTGGTCGAGGGTATATTTAACCTCTTCTATAATGACCATAGTATGTTATTAAATTATAAAAAAATCATATTAGTATTTATGATATCATACTTAATTAATTTATGGATCTATACTACCCATTTAATAATAATTTCTGTGCTAAAATAACATTTCAGACAATAATCCCTTTCTTTATTGTATGTGTTTTAGCTTGTTATTCTTGATCCTGTCACTTAGATCATGATTTACATAACATAAGAATAAAAAACATGATTTATATGTCATATATATTATGAATATAAATATGTATAATAGATAGATATATGAAATGGAAAACATAGTTTATGGAGACTGTTGGCTGTACATACACATAAAAGTCGTTTTCATTTTCATATCGTATTGAATGGAAGTAAGTGAATGAGATATATGTAAATATATATATATATATTTCCAGTATAATTATTATGTCATATATTACATACTTATTAATATTATATATTTTTATAATCATCGTTGAATGATGAACGTGGAAATGAATCTCATCGCGTCATGGAGACGGTAAGCTGAACGTACAAACAAGAGACGATATAATTTCCTTAATGATTAAAAAGTATTGAATTTTGTGGAAAATTAATTATAAAGAAACATTATCATGTTATTTTAATTATTTATATAAATATTAATAATCATTATATCCATCCAAATAACATAGTGTTGAATAAAAAATTACACCACGACGTGGAGACGGTAAGCCGTATATATGCACGCATGGTGATGTTTTCATTCATAGGATTGATAGAATAATGAATATGGTTGTACCATATTTATAATAAAATTTAATTATCTTGAAGGAATTATAGCTATTATTTTTTTATGGAAACAATAAAGGAAGAGGTAGTGGAAGAAGAAAAGAACTTTGACAGAGGTGATGAAATAATTACCTCTTCTTCGGGTGTTTCCTTTTGATTTGAACAAAAGGGATCATTAGGTAGAATTTATAATCAAATTAAGGTCTCTATGTTGAAGTGAGCATAGTAGGGAGATTATTTGAGTAGGGTTTGGCTGAGACAAATGGATTTGGAGGTGTGAAATTAAGAGAAGGGGAAGTACCCTTTTATAAGAGAGGTGAGGGTTACTTTAGAAAAAACTTGAAATATTATTTTATTATAAAATCAGTTTCGGTTTTTAATACCTACAAATAAATTTATTTCAAGTATAAGGTGGGTATGGGTCTAAATACTCTCAACCAATAGGTTTTATACATGTTTAGTTCACCATATTAACCTTATCTTTTAGAATTATCCCTTAGTTAAATAGTTTAACTTTTACCATGTCTTCTTGTATTATTATAATACATGGTTAATAAACATATGATAAAATGACAATATAACCCCAAGTGGTTCATTAATAACACATATATCATTATTTAAGTCCTTTGGAAGAACCTTATATTTTTATTAATATTATATTATTTAATAATATAGTATTTCTTTTAAAAACTCATTTATGTCAATTTCGACACTATTTAGTATTTGGTTTTTTTAAAGTCAAAAAACATGATTACTTTGAAAAAATACATTAAATAAAATATAACATATCATATAAACCTATAAAATTTGTTTATGGTATCAAAAGTTGTAATTTACATTTATTTTGATATTTATAATATCAATTATTTTAATCATTTATTAATAAGGTAATTAATAGTTCATCATTGTGTCATAAATAAAGTTAAATATTTAATGTCTAAAAATTATATATAAAATACCATGATATAGGAAATAATTTTATATTTCTAATGAATATTTATAGTCAAATTTATCTTATGTGTAACCCAATATTAAAAATAATTTTGTTATTAAACATTGAATTTAATACTTTTAACTCTTTTTTAAATAAAATATAATAAATGTCCTAATATAACCCAAATGGATCAAAGGAATCTTATTTTTTTCATAAGGTTTATTTTGGAGTAAATAAACTTATCTAATATAATTACAACATGTGTTGAGGTAATTTTAATATTATTGTTACCTTTACTTACCTTATTTACTTTTAACCGTGGTAAATAAAATTCAAACGTTACTATCCACCAAAAATTATTTTCATCCTATTAAACCACATTTTACATACTTATGTCAACCTTGTATCTAAATTTTTGAAATTAAATTTACAGAAGTGGTAAAATTACGTTTAATTCAAATTTTCAATTGTGCCTAGAAGGTGGGTAAATGTGCCTAGAAGGTGGTTAAGAAGATGCTAAATGATTCAATTAAATTTTATATATCTAATCTTATTATAAAATGACTCCAATGAATTAAATTAAACTAATATAGGAATTATGTATCTATTTTTACTTTATGATAAATTTAAATAAAAATAAAAATTTAAATAAAAAGTCATTTTTAACAATAACACAATGTTTTTCATTATTTATAAAAAATTTAATGTTTTTAGAAAAGTAAAAAAAATTCACCCTAAGATAATTTTGATATTCTGAATAAATAATGATGTATATTTTACCAATTTAAAAACATTTAAGTTTCATTAATTAATTTAAAAATAATTACCATTATCAAAACCAAAAAACGGGTTTTTTGAGAAGTAAAAACTATCAAAAGATTAATATGTGTTTATGTTTAATTTAAATGTAAAATTACTTCCAATGAAAAAAATTGGATTAAATTATAAAAATATAATCTAATTAAACGTCAAAACCATTAAAATGTATAATTCAATAATATAAATTATTTTTGTTAAAAAAGTTGTTTTCAATTAAAATTTTGTATTTATCACTATTCCTCAAAATATGAAAGTTATCAGAAAAACACCAGAAATTTATCCAAACTAAATTTTTATGCCCCTATTATAACGAAGAAGTTTATTTTTTCAAATTGAATATATAAAAGTGTCAAATATTGGATTTAAAAAGGGTTCTCCATTAAAAGGCAGTAAAATGGATTTTTTTTAAAAACATTTCTTTTATATGAAAAATTGAATTTTTTCTTATATTATGTCCAAAAAACACATAATATGCATTTTTAAATTATATGGAGTGTATAAAATTAAAAATTTAGTTAATTTTATTCATAACCGCTTTTTAAAATGCTAGTTTGGTAAGTCGTGGTGCGATCAAACTCGGTGTTGCGTATAACACATCTATTGAATTACTTTCAAGAGATAACGTATTATGAAATACTGGGGTGTTACAAGACCATGTTCATATATTGGATGGAATTTTAAATTTAAATATTTTAAATTCATCTCTATGAGAAATATTGAGAAGAATTGGTCATAATTTCTATAAATTACATAGAACACCAAATATTAAGGGAATTTATAGAAAACATTTATGAAAATAATATCCATGAATTAATGTAAATATAAAAGGAAGAATAATTAAAAATGATGAAAATTTTCATAAAAACATAGGAGGGAAGTCGTAGAGAATATGGTTGAAAATATACTGTATCGAAGAGAGATAGAGAGAGAATAAAATTAATAAAGATGACTTAGTAGTGATTTCTTGATGTTCTATAAGAAAAAGGAAATAAAAATAGAAATGACATAGTGCATGTTGAGAAGAATGAATCATACCACTGATGATATAGCTGTATTCTACATTTTCAAGGACACTTTTGTGGATAAAAAACCATTCTACATCATTTTAACTTTGTATTATGTGTATACATGTGAGGACGCTATTGTGTAATGAAAATTAATTGATAAAACCTTCTTTCTCAAATATATAGTTTGTTACATGCAGATAGTGATATATTTTATTTTTGTAGATTATTCCAAGGATTAACTTCTCATGTTGAGTAGTAAACCTTACATATATGTCATGTTACTTATCCAGTGTGTGAAATTTTGTGTCCTAGAACAATTTTATATTAAACTATCCTATAAAATATATTATTAAAAAGGGAAAACATAAATGAATGCTAAATCACTAATCAACCACACCCACCCCCTCTCATTTATTTCACAGATCCTGAGGTTATTTCTCAATCTATTTTAATGATACATTTCTATTACTAATTCATTATGGTTTTCCAAATAAAATAATATTTTTACTCTAAAGTTGAATATTAAAGTCACTAAATTTATTAATTCAGGTTATGGATAAAGATACTAGGATTGGATTACTCCACTGATAAGGTAGGGATGACTTAGTGGAGAAAAATATTTAAAATTTATTCTTTCTTAAATCCGACCCTACAACCTACTAATGTTTAATTCACATACGTAAAGAGTCTCAACCTCACTAGTGTATGAATAAAATATAGTGATAATGAATAGAAACATATTTTACTTGTTTCAAACCCTTACTAGGTAATCTAATCCTTTCTATGGTTGGTTGGTATCCCCAAATATCGTTTCTTCACAATAATAAACAATAATTAAAAAGCATATAGTGCTGGAGTAGAGTCACTCTATACCTATCCAGAGTCACATTGGACACCATTGTTTCACAATGAAATCATACAGGATGTGTCACCGTGATGAGATTGTTATTATTTTATTTTTTTATTACTTTAGTAACATTTAAAGTAGTTGTACATCATTGATCCATTTGAAATATTCATGTAACGTTTCTCACATCCTGCAGATCTAATGTTGAACTACTTATTCCTTTTCATTTCATTAAAAATCAAATCTATGAACAATGATAAAAAATATATCTATATATGAATATTTCCAATGTTCTAGGAACTCTCACATTCTTCAGTTTTTACCCAATTCTCCCACAGTACTTTCAAAAAAGTAGTGATCATCCTTATTTTCACAGTCACTCATGATTAAATGTTCTTGGTTTTTTCAAAAATTACCTCATTTAAAAGAATACAATATATCCCATTGTAAATAATTCCCTAAAATATAAAAATATTAAGAAATTATTTTCCATCCACAATAATGGGTAATTATAAAAGATCTTATTTTGGAAGACTAACTTTATTTCACACTTCATTCAAAATATCTCAATCCTGGAAAGTATATTCCCATTGATTTAAAAAAATTTTATTTCCACATATCATCTTCTAAAAAATAATGTTTTGAATAGTATTAATAAATATTATAGTTGTGAATTCCTAAAAAGATTCTTATTTTTCCTAATGTTGAAACAATCTCAAGATCACTATCTACCTCAACCTACTCTTACAAAAAAGAATAAATTGAAATCAACTCAATAGTTTCAATAGTTTATATTCGAAAATCATCTACAAATACTATAACAAAAGAAAAAATAATTTATTTAAAATTTAGTCCATTAATCCATTAACATACTCCTATCACGGGGAATGAAAAACCAATTTTTATTACCTAAATATATTTTGGTTGTTAACCTGGGTAGTCTACAGAAGAGGAGTTCTCCCAAAATAAATAGTCAATTTTTCATTGTTTTAGAAAATTGATTCAATTAGAATTTTGAAAATTAGAAATATGAAGAATTTTAATTGGTTTGATTTAAAAATAGTTGTGAATGAAAGTGATCGAAGTAGGCTTTTCTAGGCTTAGTGAAATTATATCATGGTTCTATAGTATTACACATCATTCTTTTTATTATTGGTAAGAGATAGATTTGGTAAAAATTATTTTCTCTCCCTTGGATAGGTGGTGAATATGAGAATAATCATAAACAAAATATCATATTGGTATAATATCCTTTCTATGTATGAGTCAATATAGTGGGACCTTCTAATTAATTTGGGAAATCTCTAATTTAGTATTGTTATTCCCAAACAACCAATAGTTCCTTATGAAATTTTACACTCATGATAGGGATCATCAAACACTCACCGCCCAACCCCAAACTGCTACATCATATAATGATGAGAATTGTGTTGAGGGAGATGTGGACAATTGACCAAGGAAATTAAAATAAATAGATTCCAACCTTATCACAATCATAATTGGTATTGAAATTTATAATTAAAATATGAATTAGTAATAAATAAGAAGGAAATAATTTTATTTAGTTATAAACATTCCAAAAAATCATATATCTATAAAATCCATCTTTCTCAGTTACTCAAAAAAACATCCCTACTATGGATGGGGAACTCGAGTTGATTCGAAAGAGGAGAGAAATCATATGAATTGAATGAAAATAAAATGAGACAAAGAAAGTAGTAAAGAAGCAAAGTAGAAGGGTTCCCTTATCCAGTGCTTCTACATATCAAATTGATCCCCTTTCAGTCCACCCCTAGTCCTATATTTATAGGAGTTTTTTGGTTCTTTGGCTGGAATTTAGTAATAAATCTTCTCTAAAAACACCTAACACTGTGAAAAAAAGTCACATTTGAAAATATTCAAAGATCTTATCGTAAATTTAAAATTTTGGATATTTGATTTTCTTAGTTGATAATGTATTTAAGATGTGAATTTTTTATTCACATCATAAATGGTGTAGCTCCATCTTCTGAAACCCTCACTCTCAAAAAACACACACCGTAATATAGTAAAAATGTGAAAATATCTTCCTTACTACCAAACTTGAAATGTAAATTATTTTTATGATGAGAATTCATATTTTTTTATTCTTCAGTTAACAAGAAACTCAGTATAACTCTTCTTCATCAAATTTATGAAGTAAAAATATATTCACCCCAATTCTTCAAGTCTACTATAGTTTTAAAACATCTTAAAAAATATAGTGTCAGGCCACGTCACGAAATATTTTTGGATGACTATATTCATCACTTTTTGTTTATTTTTAATCAGACACTATATCCTGCCAAAAAATTAAAATATAATAATTTTAGAAAAATTAATCAATTAAAATGTTAAAACAATTTTTTTTATTAAAAAATAAAATAAAAATGTTGTTTAAACAAGAAACATAATAGTTGTTTCTAAAATTTAACTTCTATAGGTTCTTCAATTTCATCATCAACTTTAATTAGTATAATATATTTTTAGAAAAAACTTCTAGAAACATAAAATAGATATGAAATGAGATAATTGTTTTTCAAAATATAATAATAATAATAATCAATCACATTTTAGATGTGTTGTTTTGGATATTGAAGATCATTTTTTCATTATCGATTTTACCTGCTTCTAAACATGTGAGTTATATAAAAATAATTTTTTATATACCTGATTTTTTTATAGGTGTTATCAAAAGCCTAATCACCTAGAAAGATTTAGAGCCTTAATAAAATCAGATATGTTAGTCCAAAATGGATCCACTGAGACAAAAAACTAAATGATTTTTCATACATTCGAAAAATTTCCATATACAACAAAAATAGAGTATGATGAAACATTCATATACAAGATAACTTCACTTATGTACAACTCCATTATGAATATTCATTTTAAAAATTTTGTTATTTTAATCCCATGGAATTATTCAACATCTTCTAAACTACTTATATATACTTTTTATAAGGTATATCCTCTTACATAGAACATCTTATATGTGAAATTATTTTCATACATGAGTATTCACCTTGCCAAATTTTTTATTTTTCAATGAAAACACATGTGAAAGTATGAAAAATAAAATCCTTTACTGTAGAATCCTTATAACCTCTTCTTCAACTACAAGGAAATATTAACCTCTAAATACATTCAAAATACCACATATACAATTCAATAGCCTCAAACACATTTATCATGTTCCTTAATAATTTTGAAAAAAATCGAAATATTAATCACTCCATCAAAAAATCCAATGTCACATTAACCTCCCCCTTTTGGATTTATTGGTAGAATATATAAGTTATTTATCAAAATCTAAGATCTATTAAGACATTATATAGCATTATAGTGAGAATTATTATATAATAGTCTATCTCATATGAGATGTTTCTTGAACCACATAAACATAAAAGTGTATTTTTTTTTCAGAGACTCCAGTCCCTTATTGAAAAGAAAATTTACCCAAGTGATATATATGAACTCACAATCAATAGATGCTACAAATATCATATTCAACATTAAACATGACTATGGATGGAATGGAAGTGATCACTACCTTTATGAAATTGAATTGTGAAAAAATTTATCCCCCATTTTCAACTCAACCCAAAGCCCATGTAGGTATATAGGTCCAACAATTCGCAAGCATGGAGTGAATACTGAATTTGTAGTTTGATATTTAAATCAAAAAACCTTATATTGGAATAGATTTTTTGAAAATACAAGAAAGATACATTTTTCCAATATATTCAAGGATGGACACATATATAGCCACATTATCTTTGATAAAGTGATATTTAATTTCAGTGTGTTTATTTGAAGAATTATGTACATGATTTTTAATGAGATGGATAGAAATATGATTATCATAAAGAAATATTAATTTTTTTCAATTTAACCCACAAATAGTTCATCTGTATCCATATCCATAAAGCCTATATAACTAAATCTATAGAATCCAAATATTTCTATTCATCTATAATCAATTTCATTGAGTTTTCTTTCTTATTGTACTTACTCACACAACTATATATATGAAATAAAACAACACTTGAATTAGATCTCTTATCAGTACACTCACTAGCCCATTCTACATTAGTGAATCTGATAAATTCAAAATATTTAATAAATCTATAAAAAAGTCATAGTCCATTGTACATTTCACAAACCTCAATATCTTTAAAAAAATCATGCATGATTCTGTTGGGTCATTTTGATATTAATAACACAAAGTCACAACATATGAAATGTCAGGAATGTATGCTATTAAATACAAAAATCTATAATCTACACATACGAATTCCTTCTAAACAACCATTTTCCATTATTCATCTTTACTCAATTTCACACAATGTAAATAGAAGTGGAAAACTCCTTAGCCTCATTCATTCCAATCTTTAGTAAGAGTTCACTGGCATGTTTTTCTTGGGATAAAAATATATTATTAGATTTTTGTAAAATCAGTAGTCCCAATAAATAATCCATCTCTTCCAAATAAGACATATTATATTTCTTATATATTTTTATAGAAAATTACCCTAAATTTTTTTTGTTCATACTAGAAAAACTTATGTCATTCATAGACCCAAATACAATCAATGTACATGTTGAAGTCATATTTATAATAAAATTCTCGTCAACAATGACATTAAAAAATCAAATTTCTCTATAGAAGTTATCAATTTTAGAGTATTAGGATCTAGGTTCATGTTTCAAGACATTCAATTATTTCTTGGTTTTAGGCACCATACTCCCATGAAATTCCAAAATTATGCTACTTGGTTTCTCATAAAATACTTATTCTGCATGTTCAGTATTAAAAAATAATGACTTCACCTCCATCTGATGGACATAATTTTATTTATCTGTATTCACTACAAATAAAATTCTTAGAGTTTTAATATTATAAAATAAGGAAATTTTTATTCAAATTAAATTCATTCTAGGAATGAATATACTTTTCCAACCACTCTTTCTCTATTCCATGTGACTTCACCTTTCTCATTTATCTTATTTTTAATACTCAATTTTTGTGAAAATTTAATTTTTATTTTTTATTCTAGGAATAAGATCTCACATGTAGTTATTCTCAATTTGATTAATCTCTTCATTAATATATTAAACCCACACTTAATGTTCAGTATCATTATCTTTTGTTCATGATTTAAGTTATGATATATCATCTACCTAATTATCAAATCATAGTCATCTTCGTATCTAATATTATGGATTATAATTTTAAAATAAGTATTCATATTCTATATGTTTTTATAATATCTAAAATAGACTCATAAAACCACTATTAACAACTCCATCATCAATAGTATATTCTGAGTAAAAAAAAATTGTTTTTTTGTTATTTACCAAATTTATCAATCTTAATTTCTAAAACATACCTGATGTATTATACAAAAAATTCAATACATACTTATACATATTTCACAACATTTACAATATTTTCCTCAATTTTATCATCATTACTATAAATAATATTATAAAAAATACTTTTCTAGAATCAATATCCATTTCCACTTGATATATAATATTCAAGGACAACCACATCAGCATTTTCTTTAAACATTTCCAATTTTATTTCTCGATTTTTATGTATCATGGACTATGAAAAACAATGATGTATCTCCCCACAAGATTATTTTGTAACAATATTTCATATATTTGAGTATGTACCTAGGTATTAGAAATAATCTATTTTAAATGTGTATAGTAGTACAAAAAACATATATTTTAATATAATTGAAAACTTTATTTTCAAGAAGCAAAGTCCAACTAATTTTCCCTATTCTTATGTAATTTATGTGTATAATACCATTTTTGGATGTGTATAGGGTGTGATATATTTTTTTATTGAGTACCTATTTTGAAATGTACTCCTAAAATAAGGCACATGTGTATTCCTTACCATTATCAAATCTCAACTTCTTTATATACAACTCCAATTCCTTTTCAATTTGTCTTCTATACATTTTAAACATCTCTATTACCTCGGTCTTTTGATTGATGAAAAGAAAACTTGACATATGTGTGTAACTATTTATAAATGTGATAATGTAAAGATTAAATTGGCTTAAATATTTCATCATTACACCTTAAATATCTATATTAATTAAATCCAATGGTCTCTAGATGTAATAAGAACTTTCTTGTGGGATTTATATGATAATTTTCCATTTTTAAAGGTTCCACAAACACATTCATCAATTTTCATCTTTTTATGATCATTCACAACCATATACTCTACAATAATTCGTATTTTTTGGGACAAGATGATCATGTCTTCAATTATATATAATTTACTCATCATTTACACCCACGTAACATATATTTGTTAGATCAAAAATTGAAGACAAATTTCCACTTATTATATTACCTTGAGTGATTAAACTTTTATCATTTGATCTCATGATAAGACATGAGTGTTTATTCAAAATAAATCAATTCCATTCATCCAAAAGTTAGTTGAAAGTCATTAAATTATTTTTTATCCAACCAGATAAGAAATATAATTTGATTTTAAAGTCTTATTTTTAATTTGAGCAGATCCCATACTTGTTCTTTTTAAGAAAATATCATTTCAAAATATCATGGTGCCTCCTTCATGTTTCTCAGTATTTTTCAAGTATCTTGAATCACCTATCATGTTATAGAAATTCCCATTTTTAGGTATCTATGGAATTTTCTTTCACGTTACTTTAATATAAACTTCTAATAACCAAGGCCTGTCATCCTTATGATATTGTACATTATTTCACATTCAATAAGAGGAAATTGACATAACAGATTTTTAATGAATTTTTTTAGCTCTGTGACCATGTTGGTCTCATCTTACATATGATTCTTCAAAGAATTCAAATTGTTTCCTTGATTTTAGGTTAAAAAAAGTGATCATCATTATAGATGTTATTCCAATATATTCTTTCTCATCATCAGGATTAATTCCCATGAATTCCTATCTCATCTAAGGGAAAACAATTTTATACCAGTATGTGTAAGAATTATACCCAAAAAATCTGAAGAACAAATATTACTATTTAAAATTGAATCTCCATGGTTCATAATTTTTTTTCATTTAGCACTGTCTATATTTTTTCCATTATTATGTATTTAAAATTTGAATTTTCATATATTTACAAGAAGAAGAGCTTCCATAGTTTAGTATTTTTTTCAACTAGAGTAGGAGAGTATTTATACTTATATTCATGATCCCATAATTGATTTGATTTTTATTTATAAAATTAAATGTTAGGGGTAGAAGTATTCGAAACAGATTGATATGGTTCATATGTAACATGTTTTTTGTGCATGTTCTCTTCTATTTTTAGGGAGATTCGTAGTTGATATCATTAAATATTTTTATGTTTTTAAATTAACTCATTCAGTTCATTCATATCTTCATGACACTTGAATTTTTTTCTTAGATAATTCTTCATCATTCGAAGAACATTTTCCTTTAATATACTTTATTATTTTCTCTTATTGATCGTCTTTAAACATGAGTTTTTTTCTCATCAATAAGGGTTACGTCTTTTTTAATACTCATTATTTTCATCAATAATATTGTTTTTTGAATTTTCCTTCATTTTCTCTTATTTTATAAACTTGTTTTTTTTCAATACAATATTCATAATCATCCTTTAATATATTTTCAAACTTAGTTTGTTATGAACCATCTTCATCACTTTGTGAACTGTCAAGACCATTTTCAATACAATCCATTGAGTTAGTGAGTTTATAATCAGAATTAGTTTCAAATTCACTATGGGATGAGTGCATATATTTGTTTTTTCTTTCTCATTTAGTTTATTTTCATTTCCCTATAAATTTTTTATTTCATTTTTCAACTTTGGATTATTCCCTTAAACTTTTATTCCACTACTTTTTGAAAGGTTTATCATGTTTTTCAAATTAAGAATATGGATGTTTCAACATATGGAAGTTAATGGAAATATTTAATATTAAATTAAATTTTCATTATAACAAGAAAAAATTTTATATTTATTTAAATTTAAATAAAAAATAACTTTTCTATAGATTTCCTTACAAGCAGTTCTAAGTTTAAATGAACTATAATAAATTTGTCCTTTATAACCTAGATGTTAAATTAGTTTGTATGAATATTAGTAAAATAATTATAGAAAATACATTTAATGGATTTAAATAATTAAAATTTATTGATTAAAGAAAAATTAATAAGCACTATATTTTCATTAAATATATTTTATGCATCAAAATTATCATCTAATCAAAAATGATTTTTATTCAATTTTGTGCATCAGTATTATAAATAATTAATAACATTTTTAGAAATTTTATATTATAAAATTAATATAATATTTGAAATTATCAGGTCAATATTATCTTAGGATGAATTTACATGAATTTTCTAAAAAGATTTATTTTTTCAGTGAATACTGACAAATATCATTTTTTATAAAAAAAATGATATTTATTTTCAAGAAAATTTCCCATTACTTTTCCAATTTTATATTAAAGAAACATAATAATACTTTAATTATAAATAATATAATTAATTACATATAAATCATTATTATATATTATTTTGGTATAAGTTCATTTTTGGGATTAAAAATACATTTTTCTAAGAACAATTTTTATGAACGCAATGTGTTTTTATCTTAATAAATTAAATTAGTATATTTTTATTAATTTTTTTAATTACTTTTATAGATTATATATTCTATAATATATTTAAACATTAATTTTATTGTTTCTATAAGGAAAATAATGGAAGTAAATTTATTTTTATGTAAAAAATTCTTTTTTAACTAGGTTTCCATTGCAGTTTTATCTCTTATGTAAAATTAATTTCTGACCATTATAAAAATTAAATCAAGTAAAATTGGTTATGAATTTTAAATCATAAAAGTTAATATAATTTTATGGGTACATCTTTCCTTTTAATTATAATAATTAGTAAAAATAATAAATATTAACTACAGTTATGATTAAAACAATTTTATAGGGGTAAACTAAGAGATAAGGGTAGGATTGACATCACCACTTGAATAATTATTTGTTTTTTAATATATTTAAACATTATAATTTTATACCTTTTAATATTTATTCATTATTATCCAATTTTCCATGAACGAATTCTTATATCATTGAAATCATTTAAGAAATTCCATGTTTGTCCCTCTGCTCACTTATAAAAGGGAGCCACTTCTCCTCCCTTATTCACACCATTTTATCCATATATGTTAGGAAATAAATACAAAAAAATATTCATATATTCCTTACCATAATCCTAGATCTTATATTTTTCTCTTATTACAAATCCTTCAATGATCATGTTTTAAACCAAAGGAGGTCTCTCAAAGGAGAGGTTTAAATCTTAATTCAGCTCTTTCGATTTTATTCAGTATTATACATCCAATAAACTTGTTACATCCATATAAAATTATTACTATAGTATAATAAATATAATAATATGTTATTATGATTTTATAAAAACCATTTACCTCCTCTCTTCCATCGAATAGGATATTAATGTATCGCTCATGCATATATTTAGACAGCCACAACCACGTAGCTATATGATTCATTTACCAGCCACATCATTTATAGTTGATTATTATGCTAGATTAAAAATATATATATTACTTATAATATAATATTGTTTATTTAATAGTGAATTATTATTCAAAATTATTCCATTCAAGACATTGAAAAATGGAAACATCTCTCATGTGTATGCATGGACTACCGTATCCACGTAGTAAGGTAACCCATTTTTCATTACTACTTTATTGAATTATTATAAATATTTATATAATTAATATATATGATATTTATATCATTATTTAAATTCTTTTTTGGAAAAAGTATGATCAATGTACAAGAACATAACCTTCGAACCAAAATATACATGAAAAAGGAAGTTTTTAACAGCAAAAATGATGATGATAATGAAAGGTTATTAATGAATGGGTGATATGATGTTATATGTAAATAATTAATAGTATTATATGTATGAATATATTTCTCTTATAAAATTTTAAAAGATTTAAATTTATTACATAGTAGGTAATAGTTCTTATGAAGAAATATGGTCTTTCAGAAATGGTTTTGTGTTGCAATCTCATTTGTTAACGTGATTGTTTATAATTAATTTCATGATGATGAGATTATATCATCTGAACCTCCAAAATATGATGTATTTTCATATCCTATTTTTATTTCTATATATTACACTTTTTTCTTTCATTTAATTCTCTTTAATTTCTCAAGATACTGAACAAATGTTTTTTAAGGAAAACTGACTTTATATCTCTCTTCAGTCAAAATGATTTTCATTTATGTCTATATTTTCATCAAAATGTTTTCAATAATGTTTTAAATATTATCCAATGATTAATTAAATATATTTTCATAGATATTTTAATTTCTCTAAAAATATTTTAAATTAATCTTCTTTTCATTATCTAAATGATGTACCTCTAAATTTTTACCGAAAATGTGAAAAGGGTTTTGGTTTTAACATATATCACATTAAAGGCCTTCCCCGACATCATGAGTACTCTTTTATTTTATCCTTGCATCAAAAGTTTACACGGTTTGTTTTAGGAAATATTTTTCAATAATATATTTTAAATTTTTAGTTCCTAAATAATTTATTTCAAAATAAAAATAAAATTTTTCACAAGAGATTTTTGCTGGTATTTTAAAGGTATTTTCATCTATAAAAACATCCTTTGAAATTTCTTATGATTTAATGTAGATATTATCAAATTTTATCAAATTTATTTTTTCTCTGGATGGTTTAAAAATAAAATGATGAAATTTTTATAAAACATGATTCCCTTCCACAGGTTTGGGCATGATGGCATGATTATTGTTTTATTATCTTTTTGAATATATATGATTTTTTTACGTTATGTAATGGGTGGGATAAAAATTATATATCCCGCACTATATTGGGTAAATATGTTTATCTCATGGTAAAATGAGGACTGCCATGGGGATTGGACCATTTTAGTAGGGGACATTTTTCAATATGATAGCCATGAGAGTGATCCTTAACTACAGAAATGATGGAATTACGAGTGAACCTAGTCCACTATGATAGTCTTAGTAGTGATCCTTTTACTTAGGAAATGATTTTATATGATTATGTGTATTCCATAAACACATTCCTTACTCATATTTTATGATATCATAGGACATGAGTGATTATTAATGTTTCATTACTCTTATTACTTATGTATTTTATTATAAAAAATACTTACTCCATGATTCATCATTAAATATATTTGACTTATTCAGTATTAATATTTTATATTATGAGCTTATCATTGTCTTATGACCATCTTTTATCATCAATTGATATCTACTATATTTACCTATACATTGTATCATAGTTCACCCTTTATTATGTTTTCTTTCTGAAGGATATGAAGTATGGTTTTATGTGGGTTATGTAAAAGAAGGGTGATAGATATGATGATATAAGTGGGTGATGATGTAGATCCATTTATGTACCATTTTTTACATATAAATTTTTCCAATGACACTAAACCTTTATGGTTCTAGAATGAATCATATTGACATGTAATGAATATGCATCTAATGAGATGTTATATTTGTGTGTGAAAAGTATGGGTCACTATAGTTTGTATCATATGAAGGTTATTTATATTTGGAAATTGGGATGAGGAAACTTAAGTGAGAGCTATTAGGATTTTCCAAGGTATGATATAAAATTCAAATGTTTTGTAAAGGTCGGTATTAATTGATTTATAATATATATATATCTATTCATGAATACTATAAGTGGATGTTGTTTCTAGCAAAGATGCATCAGGGATAATGACCTCAAAAAGTTTTTTTTATATATCTTAGACATCATTCTAATAAATAGTTAATGGGACCTTACTTAATACTTGGTATGACACTCCCTAAGGATATACTTAGGTTAATACACTTTTTATTTATCATGCACAATTAAATATATGATAAAATATTGACCATGGAGTGTAGGATCGAAATAACGATGTAGATTCTCAATTTACAAGAGGGGGGGGGGTGAATTGTATACTTTAAAAATTCCTTTGGAACCTTTAAAGTTGGTTACAAATAACTATGTTTTCCTTAATCAAAGGAAAGGGCTATGTTTAACAAAGTTAAACTTAAGCAAATTCACAACACCTCTAATACCAAATGAAAACTTGGATAGAAATTCCAAAAGTAGGTTCCAAAAATATGGTTCCGGAAATCAAAACATAACAAAAGATTACAGATTGAGATTCTACCTTAAAGCGTATAGAATCTAAATGAAACAGAGTACGAGTAAGGAAGTATAAGAAAGTTATACTTTCCTTATAATTAAAAATGCAGCGGAAATGAACAAGTAGTAAAACTACAAGTAACAAGATATAAATCTTTTAACCCCAAGATAAGGGTATCCAACAACCTTGGATAAAGGTCCCTTGATTTATACTTTCAAGAAAGTCTGTCTTACCCACACTAGGGTAATCCCTCGATACGAAGATCAGATTCTCTGTCTTGCTATCCCCGCAAGCCCTCAACTTCAAGGTAGTTGGCAACCTATGTCTTCCTCAGCAAGGAAGCCCTCAACTTCAAGGTGTTTGAAACCTCTGTCTTCCTATCCCCGGAAGTCCTCGAATGTAATCACCAACATTCAAAGTCACACAAACCTTTTAGAGTTAATAAGAGCCTCTCTCTCTAGAAATCACTTCAACATTATGTATGCACAATGCTGAAGAAGTTATTAATCAGTTGTTAGCTTTTTCAAATGAGCTCCTATTTATAGGAAAGGTCGGCCTCCTTCCCAACGGTTATATTTTGCTTAAAAATCGGAGGGACCTGTACACGTGTCACTTAGAAAACGGTTAGTTTATAACAGAATAGACGACATTGTTTTATAATAAAACAAGTGTAACAAAATGTACGACACCGTTTAAAATCTAACTCAAAAGTTCGGAATGAATGTTTAGAGTGTAAACAAAAATAATTTTTCGGAGTCTAAACAAATACGGAGTGTATAAAACAAAGATGATCAGATTCTGTTTAATAGGTGAATTCGGAATGAAAATTCGGAATGAGAATTCGTAATCAGAATTCGTAATGAGAATTCATCATCAGGATTCATAATGAGAATTACTCATCAGAATTCGTAATGATAATTCCTCATCTAAATTCGTAATGAGAATTCGTTGTCGAACTTCATAAGGATTCGTATCCTGAATCTGGAGTAGAACATAATCAGAGTTCGTATCCAGAGTTCGGAATGAAACTTTATCACAGTTCTCATCTGGATTTCGGAGTGAAACTTTATTACAGTTCTTATCCAGAATTTGGATCCTAAAACAGAATACTTTATATCAAAGTTTCAAACAAATCCGAGAAAACAGAAATGAATCTGAATTTTACACTTAAGAAAAATATGGATGAAAATATGATAAGGATAATTTTTCTTACAAAAGCGATTTTCCTTATAAAAGAAATTTTTCTTATAAAAGCGATTTTCTTAAAGATAAGGTGTTTGTGATTTTCAAAACAAGAAGGAATGGAAAAGTTATAAGGAAAACCTTATTGACTCAACAATCTCCCCCTTTTTGGAAAGCACAAACATCCTTGAAAAAGAAATTCTAAGAAGAAAGAAAAACATTAAGGATTATCTCCCTTTGCTTTAAGGATATTGATGAATACGACTAACTCCACCTTAGGCTTTGAAACTCTAAGAATCGTATTCTAGATTTCTGGAGTGACATTTCATTATGATTAAGAAAGTATTATTTAATGAAAAACTCCCCCTTAGATAAGCTCTTATTAGAGTTCTTTTTTAAGGATATTTTCCTTCTCCCCCTTTGTGATTTTCAAAAAGAATTCGAGGGAATGGGAAATATAACAAAGTACCTGAAAAATTAGTAGTAACAACAAAAAAATGGACAAGCACAATTTCTATTAAGTTTGAAAATTTCAACAAAAAAAGAGTTAAGGTACAACAAAAGATCGGATCTATCTATTTGGGATCTTTCTCTTTCGCCATGAGACCTTTTAGAATAGTCTTTATCTTCTTTAATTCTTTATGATATTCTTCAGCTTGCTTCTCTAAGACCAATATTCTTGCAGATTGAGCTTCAATATTTTTTTCCTGAGCTTTAAAATTTTCTTCCTGGGCTTTAAGCTTTTCTTCCTGAGCCATCATCTTTTCTTCAAACTCAGTCTGATGATCCCTTTCAAACTTCTATTTTTGAGAAACGGAATTCAGCTTCCCATTCAGATCTCTGACTTCTTGAATCTGGAAGTTCTTTTCATCTATCAGCTTCTCTTCAAAGGAAGAAGTCAGCTCATTTATCTTCCAATCCTCAGTCTCAAAAGCATCTTTAACATTGTCCTGAAATTCATCAAAGAGTCTCATCTCTTCTACAGTTTTCCTCGACCAATTTGTCATCCTCTTGCAAGATATTCTATGGGCTTAATAGCCGACAAAGAAAGTTTTGAATTGAGCTTCTATCTCAACACACTTATCCATGACAATAGATACAAAGTCTGTTTTCTGATTCAAAGCATGTTGGAGCATCTGACATCTTGAATCAGTACTTGAGAAAGTTGGAATAGTACCCACCAACTTCTTTAAATACTGAACAACAAAGTCATGCCCCAACGGAGATGACTCCGAATCCGAATCTTTGCTTAGAGATTTCTCTTCTTCAACAAGGTCAAGCTTTCTCTTTTAAGAACTACCAACTTCCTTTCTCTTCACCACTACTGAACTCGCAGTATCAGCAAGAACATGCTTCCCCTTTTCTTTTTTCGGAATAGAATCCTATTCCGGAGTTCTCTTTTCACTATCAGAAACTTGAACAATATGGTCTTCCTCATCAGGAAATTTCTAAGCACCGACCTCTACATTCTCCATTTGAGAAATATCTTGTAAAATTTTTTCTTCCTCTACATGATAAGCTACTTCTTCTTCTCCTTTCTCTTCTTCCATTACCGGAGTGACTAGCTTAGAAGACTCGGCTTCTGAGGTTCAGAGTGACAAATGTTCGGAAGGATTCCCCTTATAATCATCTACTTGTTTTAAAACATCTCCAGTTTCACCACTGCCTTCAACTACAACTTCTTCTTCTTCCACTCGCTCAATTTGCTCTACTTCCTCAGCAATCATAGCAACAGATTCTTCCGGAGCGACGAAATTTCTTCCTGGAGTCTCAGGAAGAGAGTCCAAGGAAAAGGATCTTGGAACAAGAATATTTTCTGAAACCATCTCATTGAACTTCAACAATGCCTGAGCTACCTCTGCTTCAGTCATCTTCTTCTTGATCTTCTTTTCTTTTGCTTGTTTTTCTAGCTCATCCGCAGTTCTTTCCTTCAAGGCCTTAGCCTCCGCAGGGTCCAAGACAAACTGAGGCTCCCCTTACACTCTTTTTTCTTTGATCTCCCTCTATTTAGCAACTACCTCATCTGGGTAAGCTTTCTTCTTCTTTGGTTTTGGAGGTGTGGAATGAACTTCCTTAGACTTGGGATTCTCTGCTTCTACTTCAACTTCTTTCAACTTTCCCTTCCTTACCAGCTTAGAGGATTCGGGATCAGCAACTTTCGGAACTGTTTCCTCTTGAGCAAGTGAATCAACAAACTGACCAGTCTTCTTGTCAAAATCTACATCCATTCTTTTAAGTGTACCATCACTCACCAGCATAATTTTGCAAACTCTTGGCTTAGACTTGCAAGCCTCCTTGAAAGACTCAAGGCACCGAACTATCAACTTTGAGAGGATTGCTGGATACATTATAATCCGAGCTCTCAGATTTCCTTTCCTCACATTCTCAAGAGTGATAAGAATGTGCTTCATCAAATTAAACTTCTTCAGATTTATCAAAAAATCTAGGATGTAGATCTCACTCTTCTTTAAGCTATCTTTGTCACCCTTCCTCGGTACGATAAGGCTTTGTACCCATAACTCTAGAATCCGGAAATTTATAGATAGAGAAGCAATCATCAGAGCCTTGTCATCTGCCAGTCCGAGAGTTTCTAAAGCTTTTTCCTTGTCGAAGCTACCTTTTGAATCTGGCAACACATGAGATATAAATTCAGCTTCACCTTCATTATTCAGCCCTACCAAGATGGCTTCCTTGGCATATGAAATCTTATAAGTCTTACCATAATACTTAAAAGAAAACTTCTCCCTTCCATCTTCTTTAAGAAAGGAGACTGTTTCATAGAACTCTGTAAGCAAGTCTGAAAATACTTCATCTTGATTCCCAGGTTTTGACACCGTAACATCTTCCCAACCATTAAGATTAATATTCTTGGAAATAAGAGAGTCATATTTGTTGAAGAAATCTAGATGAACCAGACTTTATCTATATACTAACCACTTCGAAATCGGTTTAGAGGAAGACATGTCTTGAGAAGCTACTTCCACATACATTCAGATCTAAAGAACTCTGAGAAGTTTGGAACAGAAAAAGCTGAGGTTCGGAACGGTCTTAAAATAGAGAGGTAGAGCTTCGTGACACTAGAGCTTGAAAACCGATGTGGGACAACTGTTTGGGGTCCCCTTTATATAGGCAACGAAAAAACGGTTCAAATTCCACGGTTGATCGAACAGTTGTGATAAGCTGAGATCAGATCTGATGGTCAAAAACCAATTCTCTTGAATCCGATCTTTTGAGGTTTTTATTAAAACAAAGAATTAAGAAAACTATAATCCAAAAACAAAATATAAGAAAATGCCAGGAAGTAAAGTATGATTACGAAAACTTGAGTAAGGAAATCATACCTTTCGGATTGGCTTAGGAAGATTATTCGTAATTGGTAACATTGTTACGAAAATTATGAAAAAATCTTTATTATGAAAAGACAAAATTTGGAAAACTCACTACGAAAAACAAACTCAGTAAGAAAAACTCAATACGAAAATTTCATTACAAAATTTTGAAAATGAAAAACTTATTATGAAATATTCGGTACGAAAATACCGTTATGAATATACCAGTACGAAATTTTCCATTCCGGATGTTTTCAATACAAACATTTTCATTCCAGAAGTTTTCTATACGAAAATATCCATTCTCGAAAGTTTTAGATCTGAAAATTCCATTCCGGAATTTTAGTTCCGAAATGTTTGAAAACAAATTTTGAAAAACTTTGTTAATCTAACAATCAAATGAACTCCCCCTATGAAAAGGAGTTTATTACTGTAAGGATACTTTTTCAACAGAAATTTAATTAAGAAGGATTACCTTGCGGTTATCAATCTTAACTTATGTTTAATATATTAAAATCTATCAGAAGGCAAAGATTTTTTGAAAATATCAGCAAGTTGATCTTGTTTTCCGATAAACTGTAGAATAATATCTCCTTTAAGTGTGTGATCCCTAAGAAAGTGATGCCTAATATCTATGTGTTTTTCACGGGAGTGATGTGCATGGTTCTTACTAAGGGAAATGGCACTTGTGTTATCACACAAAATTTGAGTTTTAGTAAAACTCAAGCCATAGTCTGTGAGTGTGTGTTGCATCCACAACAGTTGACCACAACAACTTCTAGCTGCTACATATTCAGCTTCAGCAGTGGAGAGTGCTACAGAATATTGCTTCTTGCAGGACCAAGAAACTAATGAATCTCCTAAGAAATGACAAGTTCTGGATGTACTTTTTCTATCCATTATACATCCACCAAAGTCAGCATCAGAAAAGGTTTTTAGGATAAAATCATTTCCAGAGGTATAAAATAATCCTAGATCCATGGTTCCCTTAAGGTAGCGAAAAATTCCTTTTACTGCCTTTAAGTGAGATTCCTTAGGATTGGATTGATATCTTGCACATAAGCATACTGAAAACATTAAGTCTGGTCGACTAGCTATTAAGTATAGTAGGCTCCCTATCATACCTCTAAAAGATGTTTGATCTACTG
The DNA here is from genome assembly GCA_963277665.1 of Viscum album. NCBI lineage: Eukaryota > Viridiplantae > Streptophyta > Magnoliopsida > Santalales > Viscaceae > Viscum > Viscum album. Next base: position 2,107,112,824 of record OY728119.1, on the reverse strand, counting down.
GTTTCCCAGCTTCATCAAGATCTAAAGAGTTTGAGGTACCAATAGGAGTACTTATACTCTTAGTGTTGTCATAACCATATTTTTTAAGAAGATCTTTAATATACTTATGTTGAGATATGTAGGTTCCTTCTGGTTTTTGAGAAATTTGAAAACCAAGGAAAAATGTTAACTCACCCATCATACTCATTTCAAACTCAGATTTCATTAGACTTGCAAAAGAGTCAGCCAAAGATTGCTGAGTTGAACCAAATATGATGTCATCAACATAAATTTGAACAATCCAAACATTTTTCTTATCTTTATTTATGAAAAGGGTTGGATCTGCATTTCCCTTAACATAGTTATTTTGAAGAAAAAATCCAGTAAGTCTATCATACCATGCTCGTGGGGCTTGTTTAAGGCCATACAGAGCTTTGGTAAGTCTAAAAACCTAATTAGGATGTTTTGTATCTTCAAATCCAGGAGGTTGTTCAACAAAAACTTCCTCTTGAACATAGCTATTAAGAAAATCACATTTCACATCCATTTGGAAAATTTTGAAATTAAAGAATGCTGCAAAGGCATGTAGAATACAGATAGATTCAAGTCTAGATACTGGAGCATAGGTTTCTTCATAGTCTATTCCCTCTTGCTGATTATAGCCTTTAGCAACAAGTCTAGCTTTATTTCTTACTATGAATCAATTTTCATCACATTTATTTCTGAAAACCCATTTTACTCCAATAACAGATGTTTCCTTAGGTCTTTCAACCAAGGTCCAGACTTTATTCCTTTCGAATTAATTTAGTTCATCTTGCATGGCTTTGATCCAATCATCATCACCTAAAGCTTCATCAATGCTTTTAGGTTCTAATTGGGAAAGAAATGCTAGATGTTCTACTTCATTTCTTAAGGAACTTATAGTCCTTACAGGTTGATTTACATCACCAATGATACTATCATTGGGATGATTCTTAAGAAACGCCTGATTTGGGTTTTGAAAATCCTGTTCATCAACATAGGGTAGAAAGTCTTCTGGGGTAAATTTTTCAGGAATATCTTCTTGAACATTATCCTTATCAGAATATTCTTCTATCAAAGGCTGATAATCAGTTTTTGAAAACACATCCGAGGATGTAGGCTAGGATGGTTTAAAAACAAAAGGATCAGACTCATCAAATTTTACATGTACTGTTTCTTCAATAGTACAAGTATTTTTATTAAAAACTCTATAAGACTTAGAAGTAGTGGAATAACCTAAGAAAATTCCTTCATCCGATTTTGGTGCGAATTTATTTAAGTTATCTTTAGTATTCAAAATGAATACTTTGCAACCAAAAACCTTGAAGTAAGATAGTCTTGGTTTTCTACCATTCCATAACTCATAAGGAGTTTTATTAAGAAAAGGTCTAATCAAAACTCGATTTATAGTATAGCAAGAAGTACTTACAGCTTCAGCCTAGAAATGTCTAGCTATTGAATATTCACTCAACATGATTCTTGTTATCTCTTGAAGAATTATATTTCTTCTCTCAACTACACCATTTTGTTGAGGAGTTCTAGGTGCTGAAAATTGTGAGTAATACATTTTCTACTACAAAAAGTTTCAAAATCAGAATTTTGAAATTCTCCTCCATGATCACTATGAATAGTTTTCAATGAATGGTTTTTCTCATTTTTAACTTGATCTCTAAAACTTTTGAAATAAGAAAAAGCATCAGACTTCTTTGCTAGAAAATAGACCCAAGTAAATCTAGTGTAATCATCAACTAGAACAAACACATAGTATTTTCCTCTAATACTTCCAGATTGTGTTGGACCAAAAAGATCCATGTGCACTAACTGCAATGCATCGGTTGTTGAGACTTCACCAATTGATTTAAAACTAGATTTATGTTTCTTTCCATATTGATAAGGATCACAAACTTTAGAAGAATCAAATCTATGCTCCGGTAGATCCTTAACTAGTTTCTTCTTAGAGAGTTTACATAGGTTCCTAAGGTTACAGTGACCTAGTCTTCTATACCATAACCAGGAATGATCTTCCATTGCACTTAGGCAAGATATATCTTGGCTTCTAAGGTCTTCTAGGTTCAAGGTGTAAACATCTTCTTGCCTATTGGCTGAGAGAATAAATTCTTCCTTGGAATTGTGAACTAATCACTTATTATTCCTAAAATTCACAAGGTAACCTTCATCACATAATTGACTTATGCTAATGAGGTTGTGCTTAAGTCCCTTTACAAAAAGAACATTTGAAATCAATGTTTTTCCTAAAAGAACAATATTACCAATACCAACAATCTCTCCCTTAGCATTATCTCTGAAAGTTACCTTTCCTCCTTTCGTTTTGATAATCTTTTCAAAATAGATTTTGTTACCAGTCATGTGCCGGGAACATCCACTATCCATGTACCATGTATTTTTGCTGGTATTCTCCTTATTTTCCTGAAATCAAGAAGAAAATTAGACTTTTGGAATCCAAACTTGTTTGGATCCAAGATTTCCAGATAATAAAATTTTAGGTACACGCATCTTCTTTAGAAAAATAAGCTTTGTGAAATCCTAGAGATTGGGTTTTGTTTAAGGAACAATTCTTTGCCCAGTGACCACCACATTGACACTTGGTACAAAATGGGGCACTTTGAGGAACGAAATAATTGTTACTAAAAATTGGTTTTGCATGGGTATAACCAAATCCGGATTTATTTCTTAAAGGTCGTATTTGGGAATACATTTTATCAAAATTTTCTTTACCATGAGTAAAGTTTGATAAACACTTCTTTAAGGAAAAAATTTCAGACATGAGTTTTATAACCATGTTTTTATCCTCAAAATTATTAGTTTTAGAACTAGAGCTAGGCTCGAAAACATTTTTCTTAGAAGTTACTTTTTCTAATTCTTTAGAAAGTTTGTTCTTCTCAGAACTTACTTCCTCAAGATTTTTTGAAATACTTTCAAAATCAGCATTTTTCTTATCAAGATCTTTAGAAAGATCTAATATCTCTTTTTTTAAGAATAATATTCCTAGAGTTTTCCTTATCAAGTTTCTTATTGAGTTTAAAATTCTCAATCTCAAGAAGTTCAGCAAACCTAGAGACTTCTTCATAAGTAGGTAAAGTATTTTCTTCATCAGAAGAGGATTATTCATTAAAAGAGTTATAATACATACTATCATTAGAATTTAAAGAAACATTGGTCAATGATTCAGCATTTCATACCATAGCCATAAAACAATGACTATTAATAGGTAATCTGGCTATAATACCAAGATTCTTCTGTCCTGAAGATTCATAATCAGAAGATTCATCTGAAGAGTCACCACCACTGGCACTCCAGGTGTCATTAGCTTTCAGAACTTTCTTAGCTTTGGCTTTATAATACTTCTTTCTGTTCCTATCTGAATGCCTTTCTTTCCTTTCATTCTTTTTGAGAAAAGGGCAATCTGGTCTAATATGTCCAGCTCTCTTTCATTCATAACAAGTAACTTCTCCATCTTTCTTATCTTTCCTTTCCTTTTTCTTATACTTGGATTGGAAATTTATCTGGCCAGCTATCTTGTTCATCCTTCGAGCAAGATTTGCTAATTCATTTTTTGATATTTCACTCTCACTAGAATCTGACTGAACTACCATCTTCTTAGACTTGGATCTGGTTACTCTCTCAAGAGTCTTAGCTTTCATATGATTTGATGTTGTTGTAAAAGAAAAAGTACCATTTCCATTTTTCTTTTTGATGTTGTCATCATCTCTCTTCATTCTAGTTTCATGTTGGAGAAGAGTTCCAAATAACTCATCAAGAGAAATTTGAGTGACCTTCCTATTCTCATCTATAACAGTTCTTTTGGATTCCCACTCATTGGGCATGATATCAATTATCTTATCCACAAGAGATTCATCATCTAAGACTTTTTCTCCCATAGACTATAGACTGTTGACGATAGTCATAAATCTCTGTTGAACTTTACAAATTGGTTCTCCATAATGAAAATTGAAGCCATGATATTCAGCTCTAAGCATAGATCTCCTAGTCTCAATCACTTTAGAAGTTCCAAAGCGTGTAACCTCTAACTTCTTCCAGATACAATTAGCTGCTTCACAAGAAGAAATTTGGCTATATATATTTATAGTCATTGAACAAAGTAGAGTATTGCGTACCTTATAATTGAGTTGATACTCTTGCTTTTCCTGGTTACTAAAAGTTCTAACTTCCTTGTCAGGAATTTTATAATCTCCAGTAAGCATAACAAAATTGTCTACTCTAGTATTGATAACAAAAGTCTTCATTCGATCTCTCCAGTACTCATAGTCATTTCCATCAAAGATTGGTGGTCTTGTAGGATTTATATTATCAATAGAACAAACATTAATTCCTGCCATACTTATAATAAGCTTCATCACACAAACTTGTTAGTAGAAAAAGTTCGTAATAACAAAGTTCGGAATGGGAAAGTTCGTAATGAGAAAGTACGGAATTGGAACGTACGGAATGAGAAAGTTCGGAATGAGAAAGTGAGCAAGAAAAACTTATACGTGAGTACAAGTATTTCAGAGACCTCATTTGATACCAATTGTAGGATCGAAATAACGATGTAGATGCTCAATTTACAAGAGGGGGGGGGTGAATTGTATACTTTAAAAATTCCTTTGAACCTTTAAAGTTGGTTACAAATAACTATGTTTTCCTTAATCAAAGGAAAGGGCTAAGTTTAACAAAGTTTAACATAAGAAAATTCACAACACCTCTAATACCAAATGAAAACATGGAAAGAAATTCCAAAAGTGGGTTCCAGAAATATGGTTCCAGAAATCGAAACTTAACAAAAGATTAAAATATGAGACTCTACCTTAAAGCGTATAGAATCTAAATGAAACAGAGTACGAGTAAGGAAGTATAAGAAAGTTATACTTTCCTTATAATAGAAAATGAAGCGGAAATGAACAAGTAGTAAAACTACAAGTAACAAGATATAAATCTTTTAACCCCAAGAGAAGGGTATCCAACAACCTTGGATAAAGGTCCCTTGATTTATAATTTCAAGCAAGTCTGTCTTACCCACACCAGGGTAAGACCTCGATACGAAGATCAGAATCTCTATCTTGCTAACCCCGTAAGCCCTCAACTTCAAGGTAGTTGGCAACCTCTGTCTTCCTCAGCAAGGAAGCCCTCAACTTCAAGGTGTTGGAAACCTCTGTCGTCCTATCCCCGGAAGTCCTCGAATGTAATCACCAACATTCGGAGTCACATAAAGCATTGAGAGTTAATAAGATCCTCTCTCTCTAGAAATCACTTCAACAGCATGTATGCACAATGTTGAAGAAGTTATTCATCAGTTGTGAGCTCTTTCAAATGAGCTCCTATTTATAGGCAAGGTCGGCCTCCTTCCCAACGGTCATATTATCCTTAAAAATCAGAGGGACCTGTACATGTGTCACTTAGACAACAGTTAGTTTATAACAGAATAGAGGTCATCGTTTTATAATAAAACAAGTGTAACAAAATGTATGACACCATTGAAAATCTAACTTAAAAGTTTGAAATGAATGTTTGGAGTGTAAACAAAAATAATTTTTCGGAGTCTAAACAAATACGGAGTGTATAAAACAAAGATGATCAGATTCTGTTTAATAGGTGAATTCAGAATGAAAATTCAGAATGAGAATTCATCATCAGAATTCGTAATGAGAATTCATCATCAGGATTCGTAATGAGAATTACTCATCATAATTTGTAATGAGAATTCCTCATCTGAATTCCTAATGAGAATTTGTTGTCGAACTTCATAAGGATTCATATCCTGAATCTACAGTAGAACTTAATCCGAGTTCGTATCTAGAGTTTGGAATGAAACTTTATCACATTTCTCATCTGGATTTCGGAGTGAAACTTTATTACAGTTCTTATCCAGAATTCGGATCCTAAAACAGAATACTTTTTATCAAAGTTTCAAACAAATCCAAGAAAACAGAAATGAATCCGAATTTTATACTTAAGAAAAATACGGATGAAAATATGATAAGGGTAATTTTTCTTACAAAATCGATTTTCCTTATAAAAGAAATTTTTCTTATAAAAGCGATTTTTTTAAAGATAAGGTGTTTCTGATTTTCAAAACAAGAAGGAATGGAAAAGTCATAAGGAAAACCTTATTGACTCAACATGGAGGACCTAGGTTGAACATAAGGTATCATATATTGTAAATGAGGTGTCAATATTTAGAAATTATATAAACTATTTTCATAATTATATTATTAAAAAAACAATTATTCTTTCCCATAAAATGTTATTTAGTTTTTTCAATGGTTGGAACTATAAGAAATTATGTAAACAATAAATATAACAGATAATAAAATTATTGTATTCCCAAGAAATTGAATTATGTGTGAGGTTGAATGAAAATGTTTATTGAATTGATTTCAACAATATTCTTAATCCATGTATAATATTAATTATCCAAATAAGATATAGAGGGTACAATATACTATTGATTTATTCAAAAGGCAATGTCCACCATCTTTTAGTGGGTCTAGAGATCCCCTAGTTTCTCAGAAATTTATTTGTACCACTGAAAGTATATTTTATGTTATGTAGTTCCCAAAAAATGGAAATGATATCTTATCTCTTTACCATTGGGAATGAAAACCAGATCAGTGGTGGAATAATATGAAGAATATGAGGTAATATTAATAAATTGACTTCATAGAGTGGGATGAGTTTATGATATTATTTTTAAATAAGTTAATTCCATGTATTCTTCATAAAAATATGGAGATGAGATTATGATGATTAATCCATCAGTACTTATGATGAAAATTTAACAAGACATTGAAGGTATACATGTGACAATATCATTGGATTTGAAAGTAGTATTGATCAATTATTTAAGGGGGAAAAGCATTTCTCCAAAGGGAATTCACTATAATAGAAATTAGGATCAATGAAGAAATTTTTTTATGGGCTATCAAGGTGGAAATTGATATTAGAGTATCCCATAAATCTCATGTTTTGGATAAGAAAAGGAAAATTTAATTCAAAGTAAATTATAAAAACAAAAAACCCAATGGTAAGAATATGAATTTTACATTATGATAGATGTATAGAAACACAATATAAAAGATATTCCAATTTTATAAGTGTTTTTTATGTCTTTATAAAAGAGTTTCCCAGTCATTCTTTAAATTATGAAGACGAGTTTTAGTGGAAATCATAATCAGTGCCCCTCCAATTTCAATGAATTCATACCTAATTTCCTTTATTGAGTTACAAAATTAAAGACTAAAGTCATAGAGAATCATTAAATGGGAATAATTAATCTAAGTGTGTCACCTTAGGGTGAATCTATCCTTTTTATAATATGAAAAATAAATATAGGCAACTCTACATTTATTATCAGAAGGAAAACAAGAGCATGATCATGAATAAGTATCATATTCCCAATATTAATGATTTTTTTGATATATTATGATGAGATAAATACTTTTCTAAGATTTTTTTTTAATCTAGATACTATCATTTGAGGGTTATAAGTGAATACATGTCTAATATAGCTTTCCATTCTCGGTATGGAAACTATAAATTTAATGTGACTCCATTTGGTCCAACTATTCCCCCACTATATTCATATATTTAATGAATAGAGTATTCATATATCACCTTTTTCAATTTAAATTTGTATTTATAGATGATATTTTTAAATATTCCATGATAAAGTAAGAGTAAAAAGATTAATTAAGGACTATAATAAAAATCCAAAGTGAGGAAAAGTTGTATGTATAATATAACTTGTGTAAATTTTAGATACTTAATGTTTCATTTTTTGTGCATATAATATAAATTCAGGGTATTATGGTGGATCCATCAATGTAAAAATTTATTTAACATTGACCCAAACCAACCAATGTGAATGAGATCCACAATTTTCTTAGATTGGAAGGATATTATTGAATCTTTGTGAAGCATTTATCAAGTACATCTAATCCAATCACCAAGTTAACTTATAAGGGACGTAAGTTACTTTAGACTAATGAATGTGAATAAATTTTCGAGGAACTTAATATAAGGTTGTTTAGTGTATTAGTACACACTCTACCCTATAGTAGATAAGTTTTTGTGATTTATAGTGATGTATAGAGGAAGGGGATAAATTTTTTTCTTATGCATAATGATATGGTGATAGCCTATGCCTCATGAAAAATGAAGGATCATGATAAAAATTACCTTGCGCTTGATTTTGAGTATAAATTATAATATTTTCATGAGATATATAGAGGCATTAAATTTATAGAGAAAAGTGTGAAATATATTCTGATCATAAAATTTTAAATTATATATTCGCCTAAAAAGGGTTGAATAGTTTCCAGATATGATGGTTATAGTTGACTAAAAATTAGTATTCCTCAGTACATTACCACCATGGGAAAGTGAACAAGGGGGATGATTCTTTAAGTTAAAGGGATCATGATAACTTATATATAATGAGGATCACAAATGATCCACTATTTATGGGTTTGAAAAGGATATACCTTTAAATATTTAATTAAGGGGAGAAACATTATCTTACTCAAATAAGTGTTCAATAATCTATACTTGTAAATATTTAAGAGTCATAGAAGGATGATGTTGATCTGAAAAGTAAGGTGAAAAATGTTCCTAACATCATCCTTGACTGTGATAGAATGATATGGTTTAGGAACCGAGTATGTGTCCATTCAATACTAGACCTAAAGAATGATATATTTGAATAATGTTATATCACATCATTCATTATTCATCCTAGATGTATGAATATGTATAGAGATCTCAAATAGTACTTCTGGTAGAAAAAATTCAAGAGAGATATTGTTAAAAATGTAACTCAATGATCGATATTTCATCAATTAAAGGCTAAGAGACTAAATTATATGGGAATATTCCAACAATTTTCTATTCTATAATGGAAATGGGAAAAATTACAGTAAATTTAGTCACTAGACTCCCCAAAACATATAAAGTACATAATTTTATTAAGATTGGAGTATAAATCCTTAAAAAGTGATCAAACTTCATTGCTATCATAGAATATTTCCCTCTTTATCATCTTTCCAGGATATAGATTTAGGAAGTTCTAAGATTTTATTGTGTACCAAATTCTATTGTATCTGGTCAAGATCTAAAGTTTACCTCATCATTTTGGAGAATTATGTAGCAAGATATGAATATAGAGTTGTGTTTTAGTTTTTATTATCATCCTCATAAAAATGGAACAATCTAATAGGAACATTTAAAACTTAAAGGATATTTTGAGATCCTTTTCGAAAATTTTAATGATGTTTGGTGTCAACAGCTTCCTCTAGTTGAATTTTATGATAAAAATGGCTTTCACTCAGGTATTCCGATGGATCTATAGGAATCCCTCTATGGAAAAAAGTATAAAACTCTTCCATTTTGTGATGAATATAGAGAAATAAATATTTTGATACATTATAAAGCTAAGGAAATGGAAGATAATGATAGATCCATTTTTAGTACACCAAGGTAGCTCAGAGTTGACAAAAGAGTTATGTTGATAATCATTTGTGAGATATATAATTTAAAGTTTGTGGGAAAGTATTCCTATGATATTTTACATGGAACAAGGTTGTGAGATTTAGAAATAATGGAATGTTTATCCCTATGTATATTGGTACTTTATGTATTCTTGAATAGATTGGGATAGTTTCTTATCTCTTGGATCTATAACTCAACATCTATCAAGTTCATTATGTGTTCCACGTATTTATCTTGATGAGTTTCATACATAATCCTCTATATGTACCAATATCATATGTTTTACCATTGGAGAATAATGTCTCCTATGAATGAAAATTGGTATATATCTTTTAACATAGACATAATGTTCTATGTAATAATACTACTCATCTGGTAAAATTATTATAGGGGAAGAATAAATTTGAGGAATCTACATGGGAACCTGAGGATATGATGATATAGAGATATCCTCATTTTTTCACATCACATTTACATTATTTGAGTGTGAAATTAATTTTAAGGTTTGTATAATGCAACACCCAAATATTTTATATGTTTTTTATTTTAAAATAAATTTCAAGTATCTAATAACCTTCCTTCTATATAACATTGAGTCTAAATGAATTGTAATACTGTAATCATTTTGAACATAGTAATTATATTGGATTGTATGAAAATTAACAAACAGATTATAAAAAATATGTATAATGGATTGCGTTAAATAAACTATATTGATTAATTCATAATAAATAATAATTAATTTTTCTGTAAATCAATTTTATGCTTTAAAATTATGCTCACTTCAATAATGGGGTTTATTACATTCTTTGGATAAACATTATATTTAATTACAACCTTTTTAAAAAAAATTGGAAATTAATATAATTTTTTAAATAAACATGTCAATAATATATTAGGGCTAATTTTTATTAGTTTTCTAAAAATATTTCTTTTTTAGTGAATAGTAAAAGATATAGATTTTTATAAAAAACATCCATTTATTTTTTATTAAAAGTTCTATTATTTTTGGAAATAAATATTACTATAAAATAAGAATAATTTAATTTTAAATAATCTTATTAATTACATAGTTATAATAACAATACTAGATTTTGGTCTAAGTTCATTTTTGGGCCTAAAAAGACACTTTTCCTAAAACTGTTTTTATGTGCATAATGTGTTTTTATCTTAATAAATTTAATTATTCTCTACTTATTAATTTTTCGAGTAATTTTATATATTATCTACTACATCATATATCTTAACATTCTTTTTCACTTTCTACAAATAAATTAAATGATTGTCAATCAGTTTTATGCTTAAAAAAGCATTTTTAGAAAACAGGTTTTCATTGTGGTTTGCATGCTTATTTAACATTTAGTTCTGAAATTTATAAAAAATGAATCTGAAAAAATGGATTCAATATTTTCAATAAAAATAATTAATATAATTATATATTCTCAACTTATATTTTGGTTATAATGAATAATAAAAATAATAAAATTGTGATACTGGAGTTAAGGTTAACACAAGTTTATAAAGGGGTTAAACCAAGAGATAATGATAGTATTTCCAAAACAAACATGTCTAATTGTTATTTTATAATGATATTTAAAAAATATATTTTCCTAATATGGATTCCTTTACCATTTGGTACTAATTTCTCATGATAATGAATTTATATCATTGAAATATTTCAAAAAATTCTATGTGTATCCCTCCCATAACTTATAAAAGTGCACCACTTATCCTCCATTATTAACACAATTTTAGACTTATAGATTTGAAAATACATAATTAAATACCTTCCAAGATTCCTTACCTTAACAATATATCATATATTATTCTCTTAATACCAATCCTTCGAGTCTCGGGGTGTAACTCAAAGGATGTCTCTCAAATAAGAGTTAAAAATCATAACTGAGATCTTTCAGTTTTATTTCTTATTATACTTCATATAAAATTTTTTTATCAATAAAAAAATATTTCTATAGTATCATAAATATAATGATATTTTATTATCATGATTTTGAATATTTTTACCAAATTTTCTCTATCAAATGGGAGATAAAAGTATCACTCATGTGTATGTGTGGACTACCGCCTCCACATAGGGATAGGATTCATTTTCCATCCCCATGTTTAATGTTTTTTTATTATGTTAAATAATATATATATATATATTATATTTATTATATAATAATGGTTTTATAAAGGTGAATTATTATTTACCATTCTTTCATTCCATCCATCGAAATATAGAAACATCACTCATGCATATGTACGAATTACCATATGCACATAGTGATGTAATTAATTTTTCATCACTAGTTTATATAAATGATTATAAATATATAATTGATGAATATATATGATATTTATATCATCATTTAAATTTTAGATATTAAAAAAACATTATCAATTTATGAGGACTATAACTGATAAAGAAAAACATTCACGAATAATTAAGAAGTTAACACATGAAATGATAATAATAATAAAAGACTGTTAATGAATAGGTGATAAGATATTATAAGTAAACCATGTATGGTATTTAAGGTATCAATATGGTTAACCTATACAAGTATTATAAATTTAAATTTTTTATATACATGGTCATATCACTTATGATATAAGACAGACTTGAGGTAAGTGTTTTATGTCATAATTTAATTTATTTACTAAGATTGTTTATACTTAAATTTATGATGATGGAATTGATTAATTTATATCTCAATAATCCTATCAATTTTCTTTTTTTGTCTTTATTTATCATGATTACATTTCCCTTTCATTTTACTCTCTTCAAGTACTAAGGATACCCAAAGAATGTTATTTAAGGAAATCCACCTTTATTTTTCTCTTAGTCAGGAATATTTTCCTTATTATCCATATTTTCTTAAACAAATCATTAATTTATATTATATTATCCAAATAATAGTAAAAGTAAATTTTTTCCAATTTTTTTCATTCATTAAAAATATTTTAATAGAATCTTCTTTCTATATTCAGACTGTGGTGCTTTAGACTTTTTATTAAAAAATAGTATGGAATTTATGCTTCAAAGTACCCTATATTAATGGATTTCCCCAACATCATGAATACTATATTGCTTAAAACATACATTATAAGTATCCATGTTTATTTTTAGGGAAAATATTTCCTTAATATATTATAAAATTTTAGATTGTAAATAAGTGATTTCAATATAAAAATGATATTTTCCTCAAGAGATGTTCTAGTGATCTTTTAAATGTATTTTCATCTAAAACAACATCCTTTGATGTTTCTTATAATTTACTGGGTATATGATCCAATGTTACCATATTTATTCATTATCTATAGTTTTTATGAATATAATTATGAAATTTTTATAAAACCTGTATCCTTCCATGGGTTATGATATAATGAATTCTTGAATGTTTTATTATTATGTGGAACACATATATATGGTATTCATTATGTGACTGGTGGGACCAGAATTATATACCCCCAATGAATTGAGTAAATATGAATATATCATGAGACTATAAGGAGAAATTCAGGAAGTTAACTCAATTTAGTAATGGACTGTATCCAATAATATAGTGCTACGACTTAACCATGAATAAGGAAATTATAGAATTGTCTGTGAAACCAATCTAATATGATAGTCTTGGTAGTGTACCTTGACTATCAAAATAATTTTAGATGATTATGTGTGTTACACATAATTATGATATATTATTATGTTATTTGATATTGGATAATGACATATTATTAATGATTCTACACTCTTACAACTTATTTATTTTATTATGACAAAACATTATATCATGACTAATGACTAAATATCTTAAAATTATTGGGTATGAATTTTGTACATTGTGATCATGTTATCATAACTTTATACTTATATTATGCTCGTTTATGTTGATTGAATTATATATATTATTTTTACCCATATTGTACATTTAATCTCACCCATTCTTATGTTTCCTTTTGCTAAGTTTTGATGAAAAGTTTTAAGTAGTGGTGTCTATGAATGGTGATAGATATAAAAAATTAAGTGGTAGGTGATTTAGATCCTTTTAGATATATTTTTATGTACCCTAGTTTCCAAAGACACAAAATATTTACAGTTATATCATTGACCATGTTGATATGTAATTAGAATTCACTTTTTAATATGTAATATTTATATCTGAAATGTTTGGGAAATAATATGTACTGTCGAAGAGGATAATTTCCATTCCTATTTATTTTTCCCTTCATTAATCTCATTTAGAAAAGGTAAATAATTCTTTCAAATTCCCCATGTTCTTATTTATTTTTAGAATCACTTAAATCTGAGTTGTCAACATGTTCTCTAATTTTTAACATTCTCATAGACTCAAATAGTATAAAGACCAGGCCTTAAACCTTACATAATATTGAATTAAATGAATAATTCACATTGAGGATATTTTTTGGTTTAGAGTTTTAGATAATTAGGACATAACTATTACATCTCAAATGATTACAAAGTAGACACTTTTACACAGTTTCCATTTTTTTAAAAAACATGAACTCTTGAAAAAAAGAGTCATGTTTAGTTCCATGTTTAAGACAACATGACTTTTCCTTGATCCCATCCTTGACCCTATTCCACATTATGTCCTGTGAAAAACATTTCAAAAACTTCGAATGAGCATAAAAAGCTCAGTAAGGGATACACAAAGTAGGAAAACTGTTAGTTTTTTTCAAAACAATAGGTAAACCATGAATACTTTATCATAAGTAATACTTTTCACCTTTATGATGTAGTAAATACTCTTCACTAAATAAAAGATCATTACTTACCCTTTTGTAACCAAAAGATTACTATAAAACCCATATAAAAACATATAACAAATAAAAGTAACTTGGGACATAAACATACTTAAATGGAATAAATATATGGTAGACTTCCACACATATCACTAAATGGAATAGCCATATGGCCGACTTCCATACCCAATGAACTGGAGTTTATAACATAACAACCCATCCTGGTATTCAAGTGCACCACCCGTCATTTGGTTTATCACGTAACCACCCGTCAAATGTCCAAGTACCATTATAAAATCATAAGACATAAAACAAATATAAAGGAAAGAAAACATTTATACATTTCAATCACAATATATCACTTAAATATATTGACATAACAAATCAATTATCAAAACCATTTTCAATACCAAAATACATAAAAGAGTATATGGTATTTATTTTCATTTAAAAACATTATGGCTTGTTGAGGAAGCCAAATATCAAACAATACTCGCTGCGGTGGAAAAGGTCATTGTCACCACTTATGTTAAAAAAACATTCCTTTTTGTCGTTTAGTAAAACTATTTGTAGAAACATTTTCCCTTTTAAAAGTCAAGGGTGTTTATACAACGTATAAAAGAAAGTCGTGTATTAAATCAAAACATGCCTCAATGAAAGGAGATTGAGACGAAGTCCCCTACCTCGAGTTCAACTTGACTCGATCGTTATTTAATATCCTGAATAATAAACTAAAGTTAATTTCTACTTTCTTAAGAACCTTTTTAATGTTTATTAGTCCTTTTATATTAATTATTACCATGTTATAATCATTATGTAATCATTTATGTTAATAATGGTCATTTTGTCGATATTTAGTACTTGAGTAAAAAATGAACGCCTTATAATTTCAAGTTGTTCATGTGGTAAGATATCCATTATCATCAGAATGATATTAATGATTTAGATATCATATATATTATATATATCTAGTATATACATGTATTTATAACAGTACATATCATTTTGGTGTAAGAAATGAAATGCACCATTCATGGAGACGGTAAGCCGTACGTACGCTTGAATGCTACTTTCCTTTCTATTTATTATTTTAATGGAATTAAAACATAATGATACATAGTTATATTATAATTACAGTATAATAACACATATAATATCATTAAATCAATCCCTTATACATCCCACATATGGCATTAAGGAGTCATATCACTTTGAGGGGGAGGTAGTCTGCAGTTCCTCTAATGAGATTATCACGTTTACCCATAATGGAAACCATAAAGGCATGCTATAAATGGAAATTACAGAAGAATAAATAAAATATAAACATAATATATATCACATTGAAATATAGTGACATCATAATGTCCACCATGAGAGGTGGTAGGAGATAATCGAACAATCATCGTTTCGTGAGGTGTTAGCTTTCCATCCACAGAAACATTATGTTCTTCATACATTATATGGAGGTGTGTGTAAGTGTAGTTTGAATAATTATCATAAAAACATCATAGTATATTGAGGATACTGGTGTTGTTACAAAATAAAGGAATAAAATGAGTTTAGGGGTTGGAGAAGTAAAATAAAAGAAAACAATTTAAGAGAAACCGTTACCTTTAATTTGGGGAACTCCCTTTGGTTTGAACCAAAGGACTTCATGAAGTGTTTTATGCCTAAGATAAGGATTCTAGGAGGATTATAGGGATTTAAGTAGATTAATTAGGTAGATTTTGGACATGCCAAAAGGCTTGAGAGGTGTGAGGAATTGGTTAGAAGTGGTCTCCTTTTATAAGGGAGAGGAGGGGCTCTTTAGGAAAGTGTGATAATATTATTTTATTATATAATGATTTTCGGTTTCTAAAGGTCCCAAAATAATTAAGGTCGAATATAAGATTACTCGTAGTCGAAATAATATCATACAATAGGAATTGGACAGGTTTTGGATGTTATTTTAATATTTATAATCTTATTTATTTAAATATTTTATTAATGAGGTAAATACTACATCATTATTGTATCATAAATAATTTATTTTATTTTATGTATAAAAATTATTAAAAAAATACATTGATGTATAAAAGATATTTATCTTTACAATAAATATTTATAGTCCAAAATATTACTTATATAACACCATATAAAAATTAATTACTAAATGATTTTTTTGTTAATTTTGCCATTACTTTAAATTAATTTATCTAAAGTGTCATTATAATTCATAAGTGGCTCCATGGGGTCCCAAAATCGACCAAAATATTCCCATGGTCGGATATGTATCAACCAATAGGATTAGTACACGTCTAAGGGTAATTTTATGTTATTATAATATTATTTTGTACCCTTATTTACCTGATTTACCCTTTAACCATGGTAAATAAAATATTTACTGAAGTAAATATTTAAAATGTCTAAAAATAAAATTTACCTATTTAAAAAATTTGAACCTTCTGATTCCAAATATGGAATCCATTTTTACAAATTCAAAAAATAGAAGTGTTAGAAATTAATTCAAAATTAATTCCCACTGTCAAAACAAACATCGTGTTTTTAAGAAATGATAACTATCAAAAGATTAACACATGTTTATGTCGAATTTCAAAGTGAAATTAATTCTAATGACAAAAATTGGATTAAATGGTAAAAATATATTTTAATTAAAATTTATAACCAATTAAAAATATAGTCTAACCATATAAATAAATTAGATTATAATGTAATTTTGAATTAAAATACAGTATTTTTCACTAATCATTAAAAAATGAACTTTATCAGAAAATACCAAAAAATTAACCAAAGTAGAATTTGATGTCCCAATTCTAAATAAGGATTGGATTTGGTCAAATATAATGTATTAAAGTGACCAAATCTATATTAAAATATGGTTCTCTATTAATTGGCGGTAAATCGACCTTTTAATGTAAATTATGCTTCAAATTAGATTCATTCACAATTTAAGCCTCTAACGTTTATTAGATAAATGTACATACATTTAACAAACATGTATAATCATATTTTAGTTAGTTTTTTTCATTCCCTCCAATACAACGGCTAGGAGTTAACTACCATTTAAAATAATAATATTATATTATTAGTATGCAACGTAAGATTTCAAAGAAACCCACTGTTGCGTATCGGGTATGATATCGAACCTAACAACCCCTTTAAAGTAAAATTAATATTTAATTAAAAAATATTAATAAATATGAAATATGTAATATTATTTATTTACCTAGGTTGTTACATCCTTCCCCCCTTTTTGGAATTGCATCCTCGCAATTTTACTTATCAAAATAATTTGGGGTATTTATCCCTCATAGAATTTTCAGTTTCCCACGTTGCCTTTTCAACCATATGGTTTTTTCAAAAAACCTTTACCTGGTGAATTACCTTATTCCACAACACTTTCTCTGTATAGTCAAGAATATGAACTAGTTGTTCCTCAAAAGAGAGATTCTCTTCCAACTGAAGTACCTCTGGTCTCAAAACATGGGATGTATCTGGCATATACTTTCTCAACATCAAAACATGAAAAAAAATTTGTACCTGGGATAAACATGGAGGTAAAGCC
This sequence comes from Viscum album, assembly GCA_963277665.1. Taxonomy (NCBI): domain Eukaryota; kingdom Viridiplantae; phylum Streptophyta; class Magnoliopsida; order Santalales; family Viscaceae; genus Viscum; species Viscum album. The sequence continues at coordinate 2,107,094,985 of OY728119.1, read as the reverse complement.
ACTCTGTATGAAACTGATCCAACTTTCTTCAGAATTTCATAAGGTCCAATGAACCTCAGACTCAACTTTCCCTTCTTACCAAAACACATCACACTTTTCCATGGAGAAAATTTGAGAAAGACAAGATCACCTACCTCAAAAGAAAGATCCTTCCTCCGGTTATTTGCATAACTTTTCTGTCTGCTCTAAGATGTTCTCTTATGCTTCTGAATCAATTGAACTTTCTCTGCCATCTCTTCTACCAATTATGGTCCCATAAGCTTCCTTTCACCTACTTCATCCCAAAAAGCTGGAGTTCAATAATGCTTTTCATATAAAGCCTCAAATGGAGCCATCTGTATACTGGAATGAAAACTGTAATTATAAGAAAATTCAACCAAATAAAGATATTGGTCCCAACTTCCTGATAATCTAGTGAACAAACACGTAGCATATCCTCCGAGGTCTGAATTGTTCATTCGGACTGCCCATCTAATTGAGAATGAAAGTCTCTACTGAAATTTAATTCAGTACCCAACGACTTCTCAAGGCCTTTCCAAAAGTTATAAGTAAACCTGAGGTCACAATCAGATACAATGGAGAGGGGAACTCCATGAAACCTGACTATCTCTTTAACATACAACTGAGAAAGCTGATCTAGAGACAATTTATCTCGAATAGGAATGAAATGAGCAGATTTAGTCAATCGATCAATAATAACCCAGATTGCATTATTACCTCGAGATGTCTTTGGTAATCCCACAATGAAGTCCATAGATATATTTTTTCATTTCCACTCTAGCACTGGTAAAGTTTGAATAATCTCTTTCTGTAACTGTCGCTATACTTTAACCTGCTGACAATTCAAACACTTCGCAGTAAAATCAGTAATATATCTTTTCATTCCATCCCACCAGTAATACTCCTAAAGATCTCTGTACATCTTAGTACTTCCAGGATGAACTGAAAACAGGGAAATATGAGCTTCACATAACAACTCATTCATAAACTGTGAATCACAAGTCCCACATAATCTCTTTCCAAACCACATAACACAATCATTATCAATGTCAATATCAAGGAAAATTACCATTCTGAACCTACTCTACCTTTTTCTGTAACTCACTCTATTCTTTCTACGCTTGCTTTATTCTATCTGATAGAGATGATCTCACTGACACCTGATACAAAACAAGAGAATTTTTTGCACCAACAACTTCAATGAAAAATTTTATCAAATCACAAACCAAAGGATCTTGTTCTAAACATAGCATGTTTAATGAAGGATTACTTTTTCGAATTAAAGCATCAGCCACTTTATTTGATTTTCCTAAAAGGTAATGGATAGTGCAATAATAATCCATGATTAATTCCATCCATCTCCTCTGTCTCATGTTCAATTATTTCTGAGTGAATATATACATCAAACTTTTGTGATCATTATATATTTCACACTTCACTCCATACAAATTATGCCTCCAAATTTTTAATGAAAAAACAACAGAAGAAAATTCTAAATCATATGTAGGGTAATTTATATCATGGGGTTTCAACTAATGTGAAGCATAATCCATTACTTGATCATTCTGCATTAAGACACAACCAAGTCCTTTCAAATAAGCATCACTTTAGATAACAAACTCACCATTTTTGGATGACAGTTCCTAAACTAGAGAATTCACAAATCTTCTATTCAATTCCTGGAAACAATCATCACATTATTTTCTCCAGATGAACTTAACACCTTTTCGAGTTAACATAGTCATTGAACTAGATAACCGTGCAGAATTTTCAACAAACCTCCGATAATAACCTTCCAAACCAATAAATCTACAAATCTCAGTTATATTTGTGGGTCTTGGCCATTCTTCAACAACTTTTTTTATTGGATCAACAATTATTCCATTTTTTGAAACATTGTGACCAAGGAAAGGAATTTTTTGTAAGAAAAACTCACACTTGCTGAATTTCCCAAATAGTTTCTTTTCTTTTAATGTTTGAAAGACAAGCCTTAAATTAATTTCATGTTCCTCCTTACTTTTGTAATAAACAAAAATATCATCAATGAACACAACCACAAACTTATCTAAGAACTCAAGGAAAATTATATTCATAAGATCCATGAATACAACGGTTGAATTGGTTAAACCAAAAGGAATAACTACATATTAATAATGGCCATATCTAGTATGAAACGTGGTCTTCAGAATATCTACTTCCTTTACTTTCATCTAATGGTACCCCGATCTGAAGTCAATCTTCGAAAAATACTGAGCTCCCTGGAGCTGATCAATCAAATCATTGATATGAGGCAAAGGATACTTGTTCTTAATAGTGACGTTATTCAATGCTCTACAATCAATGAAAAGTCTCATTGAACCATCTTTCTTTTTAACAGACAAGACAGGAGCACCCCATGGTGATGTGCTAGGTCGAATGAAACCTTTATCTAATAACTCCTGCAATTGCTTCTATAATGCTAAAAGTTCAATTTGAGCCATTCAATAAGGGGGTTTTGAAATTGGTTTAGCATCAAGAACTAATTCAACAATAAATTCATCTTTCTGATCAGCTATAATGCCAGGAGACTCATCAAAAAAAACATCAAGGTACTCATTTACAAATTGCACATCATTAATCTGAACAGTTCCCTTATTTTCAAAAATATGTGCAAGGTAACATTCATTTCCATTTTTTACTAGTTTCTCAGCTTTCTCATATGTTATCAAAATAAAGGGTTCATTATTATTCACAAACTATAAATCTTTATGAAAATAAACTTTTTTAGCTCTACAGTCAATATTAGAATGATAAACAGAAATCCAATCCATGCCCAAAATAACATCAAACTCTACTAGAGGAAAACAATAAGGTTTGTAGGTAGATTCTTTCTGAAAACAAGGAAAAGAATGTTCTAATGTTTTCTTTTTGTCTCAAAATTTCCTCCAGGCATTTTTACCGTACGTTATGTATTCATATCTTGAGATGGAATTCCCAATTTACTAGAAAACTTCTCAAAACTCAAAGAGTGTGTAGACCCTGAATCAAACAACACATTGGCATAATCTGAACAAACAAATAGTGTACCTGATACTACTTCATTTGATGGCCCAACAACAGCTGAAGTAGTTAAAAAGGATTTAACCACCCATTTCTTCTTGTAGACTGGATTAATTCCCTTATTTGAGTTCTTATTTGGAAACTCATTTGCATAATGACCCATTTAATTACACTTAAAACATCTTACCGATGGCTTTTCATTGCCTGCTTGATAATCTTACTTACAGTTACGAGCAATATGTCCAGACTTACCACACCAGAAGCACTTTCCAAACATTGATAAACATTCTCCGGGATTATTTTTACCACACCTCTCACGAGATGGATATTTAGTTTTCTTACCTCTAGGATTCTTTGATGAATTCTTCCCCATTGCCTGGCAACTGGACCTCTTATTCTGTTGTTTGTAAAAGAACACTTGATCATCGGCAAACTCCATTTACACCTTCTCCACACATCGAACAAGCTTTTCATAACTTTTGAACTCATGAGAGGCTAATGATATTCGATATCGTGGCTTCAGTCCTGAGTAAAATCGATTTAACTTACTATCAAGATCTCAGATGAAATTTGGTGTATACCTTTCCAGTCGAGTGAACTTGGCTTCATAAGAAGCCACTGAGTCATCCTCCTACCTCAATTCCAGGAATTGTTTTTCCATCCTAAGACGAAACACCGTATGAAAATATTTCTCATGAAACATACCATTGAATTCATCCTAATCGAGAGCATCTATCTCCTCACTATCCCTGGTATGTTTCACCGTAGACCACCACTGATCAGCTTCACCGTCAAAATGGTAAACAACAAGACTAACTTTTTGATGTTCTGAACTACCCATGACATCAAAAATATTCTCTAGTGCTTTAATCCAACCTTCTGCTAGCACATGGTTAGATGATCTTTTGAATGATGGGGGATGTAGCCTCATGAAATGATCCAGTACTGACATGTTCCTCTATGGTTGATCTGGATGATCTTGTGCATGGATACCACCACCATTTAAAGCATGATTCAAGAGTTCCATCACTACAAGAAACTGTTCAGTTCCGATTCCGACCACCTCAGGTTTCTGATTTGGAAGTTTGTCTTCCTCCTAATTCCATCCCGACATAGCTTACCTATTTCCAATGTGGAAAACCATTCTGAACATAGAAATATCTTAGGCGAAGCAACATGATAATATGTAAATGCTATATGATTTCAATATTAACATAAATTAATTTAACAATACCCCAACTCCTAAAGTTATCTAAACAGACCTCTGATACCAACTATAATGACCGGGCCTTAAAACTTACATAATATTGAATTAAATGAATAATTCACATTGAGGATCTTTTCAAGTTTAGAGTTTTATAGAATTAGGACAAAACTATTAAATCTCAAAATATTACAAAGTAGACACTTCTACACAGTTTCCATTTTTTTTACAATACATCAACTCTTGAAAACAAGAGTCATGTCTAATTCCATGTTTAAGAAAACATGACGTTTCCTTGATCCCATCATTGAACTTATGCCACATTATGTCATGTGAAAAACATTTCAAAAACGTGGGTTGAGCATAAAAAGCCCAGTAAGGGATACACAAAGAAGGAAAACTGTTAGTTTTTGTTTTCAAAACAAAAGGTAAACCATGAATACTTTATCATAAGTAATAATTTCACCTTTATGAAGTAGTAAATACTATTCACAAAAAATATCATTACTTACCCTTTTGTATCCAAAATATTACCATAAAACCCATATAAAAACACATAACATATAAAGGTAACTTGGGACATAAACATACATAAATGGAATAACCATTCAGTCAACTTCCACACATATCACTAAATGGAATAGCCATATGGAAGACTTCCATACCCAATGCATTAGAGGTTATAACGTAACCACCCATCCTGATATTCATGAGACCACCCGTCATTTGGTTTATCACGTAACTACCCATCAAATGTCCAAGTACCATTATAAAACCATAAGACATAAAACAAATATAAAGGAACAAAAAAATATCCACATTTCAATCATAGTATATCACTTAAATATATTGATATAACAAATCCATTATCAAATCCATTATCAAATCCATTTTCAATACCAAAATACATAAAAGTGTATATGGTATTTATTTTATTTTAAAAACATTATGGCTTATTGAGGAAGCCAAAGATCAAATAATACTCACGGCGGTAGAAAAGGTCGTTGTCACCACTTATGTTAAAAGAAACATTCCTTTTTGTCGTTTAGTAAAACTCTACGTAGAAAAAGATTCCCTTTGAAAAGACAAGGGTGTTTATACAACGTATAAAAGAAATTCACATATTAAAACAAAATATGCCTCAATGAAAGGATATTGAGACGAAGTCCCTTACCTCGTGTTCAACTTGACTAGATCATTATTTAATCTACTAAATAATAAAATAAAGTTAATTTATACTTTCTTAAGAACATTTTCAAGCTTATTAGTCCTTTTATATCAATTATTAACATGTTATAATCATTATGTAATCATTTAAGTAAATAATGGTCGTTTTGTCGATATTTGGTACTTGAGTCAAAAATGAAAACCTTATAATTTCAATTTTTTCATGTGGTAAGATATACATTATCATCGGAATGATATTAATGATTTAGATATCATATATTTATAACAGTACATATCATTTTGGGTTAAGAAATGAAATGCACCGTTCATGGAGACCGTAAGCCGTACGTACGCATGAATGCTACTTTCATTTATATTTATTATTTTAATAGAATTAAAACATAATGATAAAAAGTTATATTATAATTACAGTATAATATCATATATAATATTCTTAACTCCATCCTTTTTACATCCCATATATGGCATTAACGAGTCATATCACTTTGAGGGGGCGGTTGTCTGCACTTCCTCTAATGAGATTATCGCGTTTACCCATAATGGAAACCATAAAGGCATGATATAAATGGAAATTACAGAATCATAAATAAAACATAAACATAATATATATCATATATAAATATAGTGACATCATAATTTCCACCATGAGAAGCGGTAGGAGATAATCAAACAATCATTGTTTTGTGAGGCGTTAGTTTTCCATCCACAGAAACATTATGTTCTTCATCCATTAGATGGAGGTGTGTGTAAGTGTAGTTAGAATACTTCTCATAAAAACATAATAGTATATTGAGGATAATGGTGTTGTTACAAAATAAAGTAATAAAATGATTTTAGGGGTTGGAGAAGTAAAATAAAAGAAAACAATTTAACAAAAACCGTTACCTTTAATTTGGGTAACTCCCTTTGGTTTTGAACAAAAGAACATCTTGAAGTTCCTTCTGCCTAAGGTAAAGCTTCTAGGAGGAGGTGAGGGATGTAGGGAACTTAATTGTTCAGAGTTTGGACGAGATAAAAGTCTTGAGAGGTGTGAGGAATTGGTTTTAAGTGGTCTCCTTTTATAAGGGAGAGGAGGGGATCTTTAGGAAAGTGTGATAATATTATTTTATTATATAATGATATTCTATATCTAAAGGTCCAAAAATCATTAAAGTAGATTATAAGACGACTCATAGTCGAAATATTATCATCCAATTGGAATTGGACTAGTTTTGGATGTTATTTTAATATTTATAATCTTATTTATTTAAATCGTTTATTAATGAGGTAAATATTACATCATTATTGTGTCATAAATAATTTAATTTATTTGATGTCTAAAAATTGTAAAAAAATAAAATGATTTAGGAAATTATTTTATCTTTCTAATGAATATTTATTTTAGAAACTATTACTTATATAATACCATATAAAAATTAATTACTAAAAGATTGTTGTTTATGTCAATTTTGCCTTTACTTTAAACTAATTTATCTAAAGTGTCATTATCATTCATAAGTGGCTCCATGGGGTCCCTAAATCGACCCAATGATGACCATGGTAAGTTTTTTATCAAAAAATAGGATTATTACACGTTTAAGGGTAATTTTATATTGTTACAATATTATTTTTACCCTTATTTACCTGATTTACCTTTTAACCACGGTAAATAAAATATTTACTGAAGTATTTAAAATGTCTAAAAATAAAAGTTAACTATTTAAACAATTTGGACCTCCTGATTCCAAATATGGAATCCATTGTTACAAATTCAAAACATAGAAGTGTCAGAAATTAATTCAAAATTAATTTCCACTATCAAAACAAAAAGCACGTTTTTAAGAAATAATAACTATCAAAAGATTAACACTTGTTTTTATCCAATTTCAAAGTGAAATTAATTCCAATGACCAACATTGAATTAATTGGTAAAAATATATTTTAATTACACTTTATAAAAAATAAAAAATATAATATAACCATATACATAAATTACATTAAAAGGAAATTTTGAATTAAAATACAGTATTGTTCACTATTCATTAAAAAATGAACTTTATCAGAAAATACCAAAAAATTACCCAAAGTAAAGTTTGATTTCCCTATTATAAAAAGGATTGGATTTGGTCAAATATAAGGTATTGAAGTGACCAAAACTATATTTAAATATGGTTTACCATTAATAGGCGGTAAATCGACCTTTTAATGTAAACTATGCTTCAAATTAGATTCATTCCGAATTTAAGCCTCTAACTTTTATTCGGTAAACTAAATACATTTAAAAAACATGTATAATCATTTTGTAGTTAGGTTTTTTCATTCCCTCCAATAAAATGACTAGGATTTCACTACCATTTAAAATAATAACATTATATTATTAGTGTTAACGTAAGATTTCAATGAAACCCGCTGCTACGTATCGGGTATGCTATCGAACATAGAAACCCCATTAAAGTAAATTTAATATTTAATTAATAAATATTAATAAATATGAAATATGTCTTATTCTTTATTTACTTAGGATGTTACAAATGGAATGTAACCTTTTACCTTTTTCTTTAAGGATATAATTTTTCTCATTTCATAATCTATGAGAATGTTACACAATTCATCTAAGGAAATATCATCTCTTTATTCTAATGTTGATATCTTAGTATGAAACCTGTCCCAAAAATTCCTAATTCAATTATTATTAATTGTAAAGTCTTCATGATTTTTACCAAAGCCTCAGATATTTTTGAAAACATCATTCACTTGATTGAAATAATCATCAATGATTTAATCCTCACCCATCATGACATCTTCAAATATTATTATACATATTTTTAATATAGTCTATTTGACTTTCACATTTCCTTCATATATACTTTCATGCATATCCCATACATATTTTTTATCTTAAAGTCCCCTCGCTTTGGTGTATAACCTCTCTAATATTTAAGGAAAGGGAGAGATGATATAAAATCTTTTATGTTTTATAACTATGATAATTTATTCCATAATATAATGTAACATCCCTGATATTCACTAAATTAAGATTATCTATTCCAATAAATTTAATTAAGTAAATATTGAGATATCACATTACTATCGTTTGATGTTATTAGGATTAGATTACTCTACTAGTAAGGGGGATCATGATAGAAATTTATTCACAAATGATACTTTATTAAATCAGCCTTTTTAAATTTTTAATTTCAATTCACTCAAGTAAAGAGTCTCAACCTCACTCTTGTATGAAAAAATTTATTAGATAGTTAACATGAATAATTTTTACTAGGTTTGGATTCTTCCTAGGTAACCTATTCATGGGTATATAGCTTAGTTGGTAGAGCTACACTCTTGCAATTGGGTCGTTGCGATTACGGGTTGGATGTCTAACTCCAGGCAGTAATGAATGATAGTATCTTGTAACTGAACCGGTGGCTCACTTTTTCTATGTCATGGAGAAAAGGACCAAAAAATTCCACTGAAATAATCTACTGAGACAAAAAGAGGGACTGTCAAGAACAACATAGAGGTCAGATGGGCAGTTGGATTTTTGAATAAGATGACCTTCTATTTATTTTTTTGATTATATAAAATAAGAATGAGAGGTGTTATGTTTTTAACATCCTAGCGTCGAGATATTTTTCCACAGGACGACCCCTATAGTATCATCACCATAGTAGAGTTTAACCACCATGATCGGGATGGATTGGTGTGATTCCTCTATGCCTAGGACACCGGAATATTGAAACATGGTCGAATAAATAAAGTATTGGGTTGTTTGTGAGGCCCCTTAATCGTGGTTGGTTAGTATCCCCAACCATGAAAAATTCTATATAAGTAAAAAAAATCACAATATTATAGTGTTTTCAGGGATTCAAACTATGCCTTTCCAGAGTCACACTAGACACTGCAGTTTCACACTACCTGCATAAAGAATGTGTGTCCAGGAAGAGATAATAGTTCTCGGAAGCTCAGTTGCTTCAGTAATAGTAAAATAATATATCTCTTATTGAGACTTTAAAAATATTCATGAACTGCTTCTTACTTAATATAGATCTAATGTAAAACAAATTATTCTTTTTCATATAATGGAAACTAAACACTACAAACCTAACTAAAAATGGTATCTGCATATGAATACTACAATTCTTCCATGTACTCACACTTTCTTCAATGTTCCCTCAATTCTTCCAAACTAATTTCACAATAGTGGTGATAATCTTTATTATCAAACTCACTCAAGATTAACCTTTATTAGTTTTTTCCAAAATTACCATATCTATGAGAATTAAATATACCCCTTCATAATCAATTCCCTAAAATGGAGAAAAGATAAGAACTAATTTTCCTTCCAGCATAAAGTGTAATGATAAAAGAATTTCTTTTGGAAACCTCATTTTTATAGTGTTCTTATTTTTTAATATCTCAAATTCAAAAGGTATATTCAGGATTATTTTCTCAAATGTAATTATATATAACATCTTATCAAACATCCATTTTTGATCTATATTCATAAATATCACATTTTTGAATTCCTGATTATATTCTTCTTCTCCTATATATTGAAATATTATCAAGCTTATCATAATCTTTAAAAAAATATTATGAAACAAAATAAATTTATAATAGAACAATTATTTAACTAGTTAACATTATAAACTCCACTATAAACACTAAATAATCAAATTTAAGTATTTATTTGAACATTAGATCACTATAAAATCATCCCAGTGGATTTTGAAATTTAACTTCTAGAGCTTCTACATTTGCAGACTCAACATAGATCAGTGAAATAATGTTTTAGATTAAGTATCTTGGATCTTAAAATAGATATGATTTTTTTCATCGTTTTAAAAATCTCTAATGTATCATATTTGATAACATTTTATATGTTATTTTTTGGACATTTATGTTCAGTTGTTCCATCATCGAGTTTAACTGCTTTAACAAACAATAATTCTAGAAAACATAGTTTATACAAAGATACAACTTATATAAATAGTTCTTGGAAATGAAATCCTATACACATAATTAGGATATGTTAGAAAATCATATTGGTTGTCTAGATATTCATTCACTGAGATAAATTCATATGTGAATTTACATATGTGTTCTAAATTCACATATATATCATAGGGCATGAACATTGAGGAAATCACATATGTGATAACTTAACATATGTATAATTCAGTTTTGTTGAGAAATTAAGATGTGTCATTTTTAAAAACATAGGTAATTCTAATACATCTACACAAAAATTTATACAAATTTTTTCAACATGGTATCATTTCACATGTAGAAAATAAAATGCATGAAAAAATTATCATATGTCTATCTTTAGGTATATGGATTTCTATTGATATAGATAAACAACATACAGAAGCCTGGAAAATAATATTATTCACTCCAACAACTTCATGTGACATCTAAAACCTCTAAATAAATCTCAACCTCCCAAATAATTTCCAAAAATAACATAGACACCTAAAAATCCTCAAACATGTATGAATGGTTCTTCAAGAATGTTGATAGGAAATTAAAACCACTAATCACTTTATTAAAAAATAAAATGGTACATAAATAGATAATCCCCATTCAGTGAACAATAAGTCATTACCCATGTTCAATGGTAAAAATAACAAACATTTAAAAGGATCAATTATTTCCCAAGATTTTAAAATATTCTTAGAAGTATTAGAGGCTAAAAACTTTTTATTTACTCTTTTTGTTTATGGTATTTTCATGAAAGATAATGATAAAACGATTTTTGAAAATGATGATTGTGATCATAATTTCATATGACCTTCCATATTTGATAAATAGATTCAAAAATTCAATAGAACTAATATAAAAAGTTATTATAAGAGAAACTAGAATATAATTATGATGGAAATTCCATGGTAAAGAAAATAAAAACAACATATTTAGAGATAAAAATTTGAATACCTAATGATGTATTATTTGGATAATTGGTGATAAGTTTTTGGATTATACAATGGTTGATGAAATATTTCACATATTTCTACTAAAGTTTGATGATAAAATATCTTCCCTTGAAGAGAGAGATTCAGCTACACATCCTTTAAGTGAGTTACAATGTATTCAAATTTCATACTAGATGAGAAATGTTAATATTATTAATAATAAGTTTAAGGTTGAAAATGAAATCTATTTTAAATACTTAATGAAATAGAAATGAATGAATAAATTTAAATATGATGAATTTGGTTATTATTAATATGAAACATAAGTGGATCAAAAGATCAATGGAATTATGTCACCTATATCAAGGAGAGTGAGAAAATATAATAGAAGATATAAGAGAAATCTATCACTAAATTGAGTTAATGTTTAAGTAATTATTAAATTTGTAACAAATTTTCCAAGTATTAAAAATGATAAATATAGTGTTGATGAAAATAAAATACCTAAAATATATTTCCAAAATATAGTTGGAAAGTAAAATTATATTTTAAAATAGAAGGGGAGTACATTCACTAATTATAAAATGAGAAACTTCTTTTCTATTTATGAAGGAAATGATGAATGTGAATATAAAATGGAATCTAATAATTCTAGCACGGAATTTGGTGACACATTACTCATTAGTAAGGTTAATGATGAACATATCACTAGTGATGAATGTTGCAATTTTTAATTTAAAGGATAAGTAACACATAAAATTTTTATGTTTAAGAGAGAGTTTAAATAATATTTCATAATGATTAAAAATAATGAAATATATAACATATGTTTAATAAATATTATAAATCTTCTAATATCTAGAAATATAATCATGTAAAAAAAATTCAAGTGAAATAAATCAGTTTATGATATAAATAAGTTTCATGATGACAACAGAAAATTTTCAAATATAAAAAATACCTTAAAATTATGCATCAAATTTCATTGGTTCCATTCAATAAATTAGAAAACATGTCTAGAAGAAAGTGGTCTATTGTGATTTTAAACAATAATCCAGAAAGGGAGAACTTTTTATGTAATTTTATCTAAATAATTTGAGAATAAGAAGATCATATTTGTTGAAAAAATATGTGAATATATAAAATCTCAAAATTCAAGGAATAATAAAATAAACTAAAAAACTATTACATTTGGTAAATATGAAAAAGCTAAAAAAATCCTATATTGAAGAAAAATATTTTAGGATCTTAAAATAATTTTCATAAAAAAATAATCCAAAATTGTTGGTAAAAATGAGGATGATGGGTAGGTGTTATATTCTAGGAAGAAATGTTTTTATAGAAAGATGTATTACATTTATGGATATTGTTTGAACTATGGAAGCTTTGGAAAAATAGTAGGGATGATTTGGTAAAACCATTAATATTATTTTGAATATATATTATTTGGGTGTTAGAATTTTAGTGGGATTCCTTACACAATACTAAAAAATCATCATGGTAAAGTAGAAAGTTATTTACTAAATAATCATAATATATTTCAATATTTAAATGATATTTGTGTGAGGTGTAATGAACTAATTCTCTATTATGATTTTTTCCTCCCCATACTACCATCCCAATAGATTATTACCTCTAATACATTATTATTTCAAAAGAAGTTAAAAGGTAAAAATATCATATTGTTTAGTTTTACCGGAGGAATCAGATATGGAATAACCATGAATAAAAATTAGCAAATGTAATTCACATATTATAGGATAAGAAATTTCATTTACGAATGTTAACGTTCATAATGAATGATTAGTGGACCTTGGTAATTATTGGTCTCTCAATATAAAATGACTTGTTTTTGTTGTAATTGGAATGGGAAATTTGAAGTCCAAGAATACCATATATGTTTTGTAACGACCCAATGTTTTATAAATATAAATTCCTCTCTTATACATATTTCATATAATCACTTGAAATCACAAGATAATTAACTACATAGTTCTATGTGACCTTCAAACTTAATTTTTTCACTTTTCGATTTTGAATTTGGAAAATCTAACATACACGATTGCGATCAGTAAATTATTTATAGTCTGATAAGAATAACTTAATTTGGGGTGAATAGTAACCTACCCTTATGAATAGCTACATACCCTTATAAATAGTGATATACCATAATGAATAGTGACCTTACCTATGATATTATAAAGATAATATTCAAGTGAAATTATGATGTACCTTTATTTTAGAGTATGTAAATGAATGTTTTAAAACTGGTTTTTTAATAATAAATTATTATTTTAATTAAATATTAAAGTAATCATATATAGAAAATTAATTTTGAAAAAATGGAATTCATTTTGGGACTCTACATGTTGAAAAATGGTTAGGGTGAAATTTTGAGATTTTTCTAAAATACTTGAATTTTTGATGAATAGTAAAATACAACAATTTACGATAAATGCTAAATAAAGAATTTATTTATTCATTGATGATGATATGCTGATGTAAGATCAATTGTTTCGAAGTCACATGCATTTATTACTGTTTTTGGTCATGGAATCATCACTAGTTCTGGTCTTTAGGTAAATTAATAAACTAATGATTATAAAATTATGAAAACCCTCCTCTCCTCCACTATAAACCCCCCATTCCCTCTTCTCATCACTCCTCTATAGCCTTGTGAATTTCCAATATTCTGCCCAAATCACTCCCCAATATCCTTCCCCACGTCCAAAGGCCCCTAGTATCTTCAATTTACCAAAACCTCTCCCCTTAAGAGGTTCTCAAAGGAGGAATACTCAAGAGGTAATTTCCTCTTTCCAATTCCTCCATTTCTTTTAAGTTTTTTTCTTTTTTGTTTCTTTCCTCACCTCCCTTCACCCAAATGGTATGATAACTACAATAAAATACATGTAATGGAATTATATTATTCTAGTATGATACTTCATTATCTTCTCTCATTTTCTCATCTTTTATTTGAATGAAATGAAAGCACTGTTTGAGATGTTCTAATTTATCACATTCAAGATCAACAATTTATCAAATTTTATTATAATCATTAATTATGGTCATGAAACCATTTTAGTTATGGTTGAAACATATTATTATAAAGGTATTATATCCTTGTTGTTGTTCTGGAATCCTTTTGTACTAATTGTGTTGTGATATAAATCAAAACATGTTCTTTGTAATCAAACCCACCGATTAACCAAAACGGTTATCACTAAGGTTTTATATATAATATTTTGAATTCACTCAAAGTAACCAAATTAAAATTGTAACCATTTAATATCCTGTATGTTCAATAATAACTTACAACAAAAATTCTAGACAATCACTTTCATCATATGTGTTTATCTGAACATGAACCGATCATTAAAACCAAGGAAGCAAATGAACCTAAACAATGAAATTGAACCTTGTAACCAATAAAAAAGGTTTTGAATTAAATAAAAAGGATTTAAATAAATCATTTAGTTATATAATAGGTTCTGGAATTATTAATTAATAATCCTATTTTTTTTATTCAGGTTATTAAAAGAAAGTGGTGAACACCACCAGACTTAAGGTAAGTGATCCTATCCATTTCTCTCTTAATCAATATTGTCCTCCAGGATATGAATTTTTATGTGTAATACCAAATGATGGGGTATGTTTACTCACTGACCCTATACTTCCCTCATGATGTATAAGTGATGAGAAATCCCTTTTCTCTCTCATCAAGATCTCTTAGGTACACCCGACACCATACCAATAAATCGAAACAAATTCTACCGGAACCCTTCTTTGTTCTTTTGGGTTGCCTTATATTTATTTATATCAAAATGGAGTTATTTTATTTAATTATTTAAATATTATAAAAAATGTTTTGTTTTAAAAAATTCGTTTATTAATACCCTTTCATCACTCTCTTTTGGGGATATACATGTTTTTAAAAGATTCCCTCCTTTGAACTTTCAGATAATAAAACCTATTTTAAGGAAACTTCCACACATGAGCCTCAGCCTAGTTGGTGAGGACTCATTAAGTGTATCCAAGAGACCTGAGATCAAATCCAGGTGGGGGATAATTTCCGTGAACTGTAGCAGTACTGTAGCAGGAACTGTGCAGAACTGTAGCAGGAACTGTTCAGAACTATAGTAGGTATTGTAGCGAGAACTGTAGGAGGAACTGTTTGGCACTATAGAAGCCAGAAATATGCCCCAATTTGGGCGTTCGATCCACCAATTTGGTCCCAGAGCCCTTTAAGGTCTTTGGGCCATCCAGGAATTTGGGTCAGTAAGGCCTTCAGGCCACCTTAAAGTGCAGACGCAAACTAGACAACCTACAAGGAACAAGCTACAGAAGGAGGAGGAGAAAGGAGCTTCCACCATAACAGAAGCTAAAACATATTGCAAGAATGAGAGGGTATAGCACCTACCATCGGGAAAGCCTATGCATGCACATGAAAACTTATCTGAACATCCATGCGAAGGTGGAGAGCTGATTTCATGATGAAGATGTTGGGGAGGAGCAGTTCCAAGTAGTTAGTCTGGGTTGTATGTAATATTTGAAGCCTACAGGCAATGAATTCCTCTAAGGCCTACAGTCCATGTAATTATTATGCCTACAGGCCATGTAAGAGTTCCACCTCACCCCTTCAAAGGTGGATTATCAAAAATCAATTAAAAAATGAAGGCCTTCGGGCCATTGGCGGAGGGAACTTCCCAAATTTTTACACAATTTCAACTGCACTATATCCTCTGTTTTAAGATCCCATTGTCTTTATAAAATCTGTCTTTTTATTATGAAAGCTTTCTTTGTTCAATTATGTTTTTTATAAAATATTTTCCTCTTTTCTATTTTAAAATTTCTATACTATTTTCCTTAAAACTACACAAAAAATGTTTTAATGATAATGTTTCTCGAAGAAATTTCTTATATGTTGTCACTTCTGTTTGACACCACTTACCATTTTATATGTCTATTTTACCTTATTAATATCCATGTATGTTCTAATACATTTTTTCATGGACACATTCATGATACGATCATTGGTTATGCTTTATGTCATGATTGTGGTACCCAATTATTTCCATGGGAACCTTTATGTTTATGTATGGTTGATTATGTATGATTATTTATGTGGCAAGAATATTCATGAAAATGTTGAGATGGGTGCACCCAGATAGTTCTCCAATTCCTTGGGTAAATATAAGTCTCATGATATGTGATGTGAAATGGGATTGAATATTAGCCTTGAACCATACTAAATACATGTTTTATGATTCTGCCACATTTATATGATACCATATATATATGAACCCATGCTTATATGATATGATTTCATATGTTCCATGCCTTGGATATCATATTGTCATTCCTCCTAACTCATGTGATTAAGATGTACCCTTATTTTCATTCCATTACATGGCTTGTTATCTCATCCCATTGTTCATGTGTTCCCTAGGGTACCCAATAAAGATGTAAGGGCTAAGAGGAAGTTAGGGGATCTATATGGAGATTAAATAAAGAAGTGTTTTTTAGCCCCATGTTTTATGTTTTATGTACCTAGTATTCTATGACACTAGAATTAACAATCCTTGTCTTGTACTCTCCTATATAATTATGTTCAAATTCTTGTAATGTTATATGTAAAAGTGTAGGGTCGCTATAGTTGGTATCAGAGGCATGATCTAGTTATTTTTATAGATTAGGAATAAAGTAACTTGGTGAGAACCTTAAGGATGAGACTAAGTTTAAGGAAACATTCCTAAATTTTGGTTAGTATTGAGTAAGTTCTTTATCAAGAAAATACATCCCTGTATGGATACGAGTTGGTAGAGGCGGCTGTCGCACCGATGTATCTTGGGGTAAAACCCTAAAACACTAATTTGAGCTAGAATCGAATGGGAACTGGTGCACGAAAATGGGTCTTGCTACACTCTTGGTTACAACACTCCTGGGGGATATTCTTTTTTAGATTCATAAGCTTAGTACAAACCATTATTAAGGGACAAAAAAAATCCCATAAGAATATAATTTAAGAAATATTTCGAGGATAACCTATATTTAATGCTAAGGAATCACAAGTTTGGGTATACTTATTCTCTATAAGTTATCCTTTTTTTGTTCAAAGTTTCCCTTTTATACATGATATCCAAGTGTTCAATCCCTCTAATTATACATTCTTTTTCTTAGTTAATGGAGAGAAATAAAGGAACACGTTCCAACAACCAATGTGATAGGAAATGTGAAGATTTCCCTAATGATATGCCTGATATGAGGGGAACGGGTGATCAAAACATCATGACAGTACCTACTCAGCTGGCTTGAGTTATGAATAATAACTTGAATCCTGCGGAACTACTTCCTTCTACTACAAAGAAAGAGAAAGTTTCCATATAATCCTTCATGAGGAAATGGCCTCCCATGTTTAGCAGACCGTATGATCCCATCCTCACAGAATAGTGGATTAACTCCATTGAAAAGATATTCTCCGTCCTCCAGTGCTCAAAAGAAGAGAAAGTTGTACTGGTGGTCTATCCTTTTGACGGGGAAGCTTAACAGTGGTGTAAATTGATCAATAATACAAGTTCCCAAGAAGAAATTTATTCGATGGATTGGTAGGAATTCAAGAGGATGTTTTTTAGCAAGTATTTTCCTCAAACCCTAGATCTTAATATGGAGAGAGAGTTCCTCAGACTCAAGCAGAAGGAAGATGAGTCCATCGGGGTGTATGAAGAAAACTTTGCAAGTCTTATAGGGTACACCTATGGATTTTTCAAGAACACTGAACACACAATGAAACAATTCGTAAGCATACTAAAGCCAAGTCTACGAATAGTGTTGGAGATTCAAGACTTCGATGGTTATGTGGATACTTTCCATTCCCCCCCCCCCAAGGTTGAAATAGAGATTGGAGACTCTCAGTGGTCTCATGGGCCTAGAGACAAGAAGAAGAAAATGGATAACAACAAGGGTGGTTAGAAAAAAAATCCCATGATGGAAAGAAGACTAAATTTTCCACTTGTAAAATTTTTGGTAAGAAGCATCCTAATAACTATCTCATGGGAACCAAGAATTTCTTCAAATGCAGAAATTTTGGTCATATGGCCAAGAACTATTGAAGAAATATGAAAAATCCCACTAATTCAGAAGAATAAAGGAATGTTTAGATCAACACTCAGCCTATAATGTAGTGTTACAACTACAAGGAGCATGGGAATTATTCAAACAATTTTTTCTAAGCCGGGGGTTGTGAGAGGAAATCAACAACGAACTACAAGGAAACAAGGAAGGTATTATGCTATCACTACTACTGATGTGGAGTTGAAAAACAATGTGGTGATATGTAATATAGTTATTAATTCAATAATAGCAAACATACTATTTAATTCTGGTTCTACAAATTCTTTTATATCTTGAAAATTTACTAGAACTATTTAAACGCCGCCTCAAAATTTAGAGGAAAAGTTATCTGCGAGAACAAAAAAATGGGGAAATCATTGTGTTCATGGTTTATAAATCCTCCCTTGTTAATGTTTTTGGACTGAACCTGCCAGAAAATCTCTTCATACTTTCTTTAGTGGAGTTCGACTCTATCTTGGGCATGGATTTACTATCTTTATACAAAGACAACATCAAATGGAAGGAAAGAAAGATCACTCTCCACATCCCGAAGAATCCTATGAATCTTTACAAATTTAAAGAGGAAGATGAATCTACTTTAGAATCATCATCTGAAGTGTGGATATTGTAGCCTTGCGAGAAAGCATATTAAGCCAAAAATGATTGAGACAAAGGAGTGAATCATGCTTGAAGACATGCCCATTGTGAGGGATTACACTGATGTATCCCCAGAAGAGTTTCCTGGTCTTCTCCTGAATAAGAGGTTGAGTTCTCAATTGAACTTATCCCTCGATCTCTGACTATATCAAAGACACCTTACATAATGTCCACCATACAGCTAGAAGAGATGAATAAGCAGTTGTAGGATAATATGGAGAATGGTTTTATACGCCCGAGTGCTTCACTGTGGGGTGATCTAGTCCTCTTCATCAGGAGGAAGGATAGATCAATGCACCTATGCATTAATTATCATGAGATCAATAAAATCACGATAAATAACAACTATCCCCTACCATAGATAGATTAATTGTTATACCAGTTTCGGGGGGCCTGTTATTTCTCTAAGGTGGACCTTTAGTTTGGATATCACCAATTAAAGGAGAGGAAGGAAGATATTCCCCAGACTACCTTTCGAATGATTTATGGACACTATTTGTTCATAGTGATGCCATTCAGACTCACTAATGCTCTAACAATTTTCATGGATTTAATTAATAGAGTCTTTAGAGATTAACTTGAAAAATTTGAGGCAGTATTTATTGATGATATTCTAATATACTCCAAGTGAAAGGAGAAACATGAGGAGCATTTGGATACTGTGTTAAAGACATTGCAAAGGGATAATTTGTATGCAAAGTACAGTAAAAGTGAGTTCTTGATGGAGGAATTGTCATTCTTAGGGCATGTTATCACCAGCAAAGGGATATCTGTAGACCCTTCCAAGACAACGACAATTGAAGAGTGGCACATGCCATCATATGTAACAGAGATCCACATCTTTTTGGGTATAGTTAGGTATTATCAATGATTTTTTAAGAACATTTCATTATTGTTAAACCCAATGATTAAGTTGACATGGAAGGGGGTAAAGTTTTTCTGGACTCAGGAATGTGAAGACTGTTTCACAGAGTTGAAATAGAGTCTTATCACTGTGCCAGTACTCACACTCCCAACAAGTAGAGAAATTTTTTATGGTGCATACTGATGCTTCAAAGAAGGTCTTAGGCTATGTGATGATGAAAAATGATAAAGTGATATCCTATGACTCAAGGCAGCTAATGATCAACAAGATAAACTACCCTATGCATGATTTGTAGTTGGCGGTGGTGATCATTGCATTGAAAATCTGACGGGATTATCTCTATAGGGAGAAGTGTGAGAAATATACTGACCAAAAGAGTCTCAAATATATATTCATAAAAAAAGCGCTTAATATGCACTCGTGAAGATGGATAGATCTCATCATGGACTATGAATACTCAATCCACTACCATCCCAGCGAGGAAAATAAGGTGGTGGATGCTCTAAGTAGAAAGGATCATGCATCATTACCAATGATGAGAATTGAAAAGGATATTATCTTCTTATATTTTCTAAGGATGGACACGGGAATCATTAAGGAAGGAATATCATAAATACTTTGTCAATTGATTTCTCAACTATCATTCCTGGAGAAAATAAATGATTCTCAAAGATATGATGTGGAAATTAAGAAAAGGGTGGAAGCTATCAGAAATGGGAAATCCTCCAATTTCAAAATTTATGAGGAATGATTTGTATGATTTGGGTCCCAATTATATGTACCATCTGATTCATAGATAAAGAATAAGCTTGTGAATGACACACATAGTTAAACATTCTCTATCCACCCAGGGAGTACAAAGATGTATCGAGATATCTGAGAAAACTTTTGGTGGGACAATATGAAAAGGGAGATTTTTGAATATACATCAAAGTTCCTAGTATGTCAGAAATTAAAAGGAAGAGATGAAAAACTCTAAGTGTATGATGAAACCACTACCCATACCAACATGAAATTGGGAGAACATTACCATGAAATTTGTCACAGGACTTCCTAGGAAATCAAGAGGAAAAAATGCTATATGGGTCATTTTGGACCTTCTTACAAAGAAAACTCACTTTATTGCAATTAGAGAGGACTTATCATTGGATAAACATGCATGTATATACATTAAAGAAGTGTTAAGGAATCATGGAGTACCACTATCTATTTTATCTATTCATGATCTAAGATTTAGCTTGATGTTTTGGAAAAGTCACCATCATGCTCTTAGCACTGAACTAAACTTCAGTATGACCTATCATCCCCAAACTAATGGCCAATCTGAGAAAACTATTCAGACACTAGAAGATATGTTGAGATCATGTTCTATGGACTTCAAAGGAGGATGGGAACAACATCTTTCACTGGTTTAATTATCCTACAACAATAGTTTCTACTCAAGCATCCGAATGGCACCATATGAATCCCTTTATGGGAAAAAATGTAGAACACCCGCATGTTGGGATGCAGTCAGTGAGCATAAGCTTCTAGGACCTGAAATGGTCAAAGAAATGGTGGAGAAAGTGAAAACCATTTAGCAGTATATCAAGATAGCCCAAAGTCGACATAAAAGTTATGAATATAACCATCGATGAGACCTTGAGTTCAAAGTTGGAGACATGGTATTTCTATTCATATCTCCATGGAATACGGTCCTGAGATCTGGGAAGAAAAGAAAGCTAAGTCCCAGGTATATTATCCCCTTCAAGATCCTTTATAGAGTTGGAGTTGTGGCATATTGACTGGCACTTCCACCTACCATGTTGAAAGCACATGATGTCTTTCATGTATCCCTCTTAAAAAAGTACATACCAGACCCGTCACACATACTCTCTTAAAAGGTGGTACAGTTGGAGGATGATATTTCCTATGAGGAGTAGCTAGTGAAGATCTTAGATCATAGAGAAAAAGTTCTACGCAACAGGACTACTCACCTGGTTAATGTACTATGGAGAAAAAATAAGTACGAAGAGGCAAAATGGGAAATTGAGGAAGTAACGAAGGAAAAGTACCCACACCTGTTTTTGGCTTATAATGTAAAACAAATTTCGAGGGTGAAATATGATAAGGGGGGGGGGATGTAATGACCCAATGTTTTATAAATGTAAATTCCTATCTTATAAATATTTCATATAATCGCATGAAATCATGACATAGTGAACTACTCTCTTCTATGTGACCTTTATACTTAAGTTTGTCACTTCGGTGTTTTGAATTTCCAAAATCTAACATACTAGGTTGCGATCAGTAAGTTATTTGTAGTCCGATAAGAAAAACATAATTTTTGGTGAATAATAACCTACCCTTATCAATAGTAACATACCCTTATGAATAGTGATATACCCTAATGAATAGTAACCATACCTATGATAGTATATAGATAATATTCAAATGATAGTATGATGTATCTATATTTTATTATAAGTAAATTAATGTTTTAAAATTGGTTTTTAATAATAAATTATGATTTTAATTAAATATTAAATTAATCATATTTATAAAATTATTTTTGAAAAATGGACTTCATTTTTGGATTCTATACATCGAAAAATGGTTAGGGTGAATTTTTGAGATTTTTCTAAAATACTTGAATTTTTGATAAATTGTAAAATACGACAATTTACGATAAATGCTAAATAATGGATTTATTGAGTCATTGATGATGATCTTATGATGTAAGACCAATTGGTTGGAAGTCACAAGAATTTATTACTATTTTTGGTCATGGAATCCTGATTATCTCTGGTCTTGATGGAAATTAATAAACTAATATTTATAAAATTTTAAAAACCCTCCTTCCCTCCACTATAAACCCCCCCTCACCCCCTCTTCTCTTCACTCCTCTCAAGCCTCGTGCCTTTCCAATATTATACCCAAATAACTCCCCATTATCCCCCCCAAGGTACAAATTCCCCTAGTCTCTTCAATATACGAAAACCTCTCCCCTTAAGAAGTTCTCCAAAGAGGAAGACTCAAGAGGTAAATTCCTCTTTCCAATTCCTTCATTTCTTTTAAGTTCTTTTATTTTTGTTTCTTTCCACAACTCCCGTCCCCCAAATGGTATGATAAATATAATAACATACATTTATTTTAATGATTTTATGATAATGGTATACTTTATTATCTTTTCTCCTTTCCTCATATTTTATTTGAATGAAATGAAAGCACCGTTTGAGATGTGTTAATTTAGCACATCCAAGGACAAAAATTTATCAATTTCTATTATCATCTTTAATTATAGTCATGAAAACAATTGAGTTATGGTTGAACCAGATTATTATATATTTAATATATCCTTGTTATTATTCTGTAATCTTTTTATACTATTGGTATTGTGATATAAATCAAAACATGTTCTTTGTAATCAAACCCACCAATTAACCAAAACAGTTATCACTAAGGTTTTATATATAATATTTCAACTTCACTCTAAGTATCAAAATTAAAATTGTAACCATGTAACCTATTTTATGTTCACTAATAACATACAACTTCAATTATGTAAAATCACTTTCATCATATGTGTTTATCTGAACATGAATTGATCATTAAAACCAAGGAAGAAAACGAACCTAAACAATGAAATTGAACCTTTTAACCAATCGAAAAGGTATTTAATGAAATCAAAAGGGTTACAATAAATATATTACTTATATAAGAGGACCTATAATTATTAATTAACAAAACCTAATTTTTTTCATGTTATTAATAACATATGGAGAACACCACCAAACTTAAGGTAAGGGATATTCTCCATTTCTCTCTTAATCAAGATTGTTTTCCATGCTATGACTTTTTATGAGTAATCCCAAATGATGGGTTATGTTTTCAAACTTCCCCCATAATTCCCTCATGATGTATAAGTGATGATAAACCCCTTTTCGTTCTCATCAATATCTCTTAATTACACCTGACACCATGCCAATAAACCATAAAGAATTCTACCCAAACCCTTCTTTGTTGTTTCAGGTTGCCTTATCTTTCTTTATATCATTATAGAGCTATTTTATCTATTTATGAAAATATTCTGAATTATGTTTAGTTTTACAAAATTAATTTATGAATACACTTTCATCACTGTCTTTTGGGGATATACATGTTTTTAAAATATTCCCTCCATAGAACTTTCCGATAAGAAAACCTATTTAAAGAGAACTTCCCAAATTTTTACCCAATTTCAAGTGCACTCTATTCTCTATTTTAAGCCACCATTTTATTTAAAAATATCTATTTTTGTTATGAAAACCTTCTTGGTTCAATTCTGATTTTATATATTATATTTTCCCCTTTTCTATTATAACAGCTCTAACCACACAAAAAATGTTTTAAAGCTAATGTTTCTAAAATACATTTCTTATATGTTATCACTTCTGTTTGACTCCAATTACCATTTTATATTCCTATTTTACCTTATGAAAGTCCATGTATGTTCTAATCCCTTTTTTCATGGATACTTTCATGATACATTCATTTATTATTCTTAATTTCATGATTGTGATACCCAATTCTTTCCATGGGTATCCTTATGTTTATGTATGATTGATTATGTATGATTATTTATGTAGAAAGTATATTCATGAAAATTTTGAGATGGGTGCGCCCAGATAGTGCTCCTATGCATTGGTTAAAGTTATATCTCACGAGATGCGATGTGAAATGGGATTGGCGGTTAGCCATGACCCATACTAAAATAGGTAATGAGATTGGCTGTTAGCATTGACCCATACTAAATTGGGAAACACGATTGGAGGTTACCCTTGACCCATAATAAAGACATATTTTATGATTCTACCTCATTTATATGATACCCTGTTTATATTATCCTATGATTATATGGTTTGATTTAATTTTTTTCCATGCATTGGATATCATTATGTCATGCCTCCTAACTCATGTGCTTAAGATGTACCCTTTTGTTCATTACCTTACTGGGATTCTTATCTCATCCCTTTGTTCATGTCTTCCCTATGGTACCCTATGAAGATGTATGAGCTCAAAGGAAGTTAGGATCTCTTTATGTATATTAAATAAAGAAGTGTTTTTAGCCCCATTTTTTATGTTTTATGTACCTAGTCTTCCAAGACACTAGACTTAACGATCCTTGGCTTGTACTCTGATGTATAATTATGCTCAAAATCCAGTAATATTATATGTAAAAGGCTAGGGTTACTATATGTTTATGGGTTGAAACATTTTTTATTATGTGTTTCTCAACTCTATAATTTATATAATGTGGTAATTTTTAGAAAATATTCTTTTTTATGAAAAATATAAAACATGGATTTTTTTTGATTAGAGGAATGGGAAATAAGGCATAATTATTTAAAGTTAGAGATACTCATAATTCATTATACCTAAGGGTTAATGAATAGAACTTGTTACGGAATAAAATCCACAATGATGTTAACCTACGGAATGTTATACAACATTCTCAAGGAGAAATTGTTCAAGACATTCCTATTATGAAGAGATATAAGGAATGGATATAGTCCACATGTAAGAAGGGATGTTTTGAAATCCCATTCACAAGAATGTAGATATTTATAATTCTCACCCCTTGGAGTTTATTTGTACTAAAATATGTGGGCCCATGATAAAAAAATCCTTAAATTTAATTAATCAAATTATTTCCTTCATTAATGAATTAATTAACAATAAATTAATTATATTTATGAGACATAAAATTGAGGCACTTAATATTTCTATGAATTTTAGGATAATTGATAAAATGTAGTGTGTTTAGTCTCTAAAAAAGATCTAGAAAAATAATGGTGTTGAGTACAAAAAATAAGTGTTTTGAATATTACCTTGAGAATTATAGTATTCTAAAAAAAATCAATAAACTGTACTCACTACAAAACAATGATATAGATAAATAGAAAAATAGAAGCTCAATGAGATAGTTTGAACCATGTCAATATATAATAATATATCACTATAATTTTGGAGAAATTATATTAAAGAAATTATGAATGTTTTAAATCCCTTCTAATATAGAACAATGTTTGACAAGTTTCCATAAATCATTAATTGTGATGAGGCCAAATGTTTTATGCACTTACAAGCTTTACACATTGTTTTATTATCAAATTCAAAGGTATAAATCATGGGAAAATTCATAAAAGATGTTTTTTGTGGAATATTTTTTGCTTATCCTATAAATTAAAGATTATATTGGTGTTTAAATTGGTATATATGAAATGTTATAAATACTTTCTATATTAAAGTGCTTGAATATTATATGAAAGAAGACACCCATGAATTAACTATTTCTATAAGTAAAAATATGAATCTATTTTGGTTAAATGGTATAATGATGTTTTAGATAGAGGAGATGATAAAAATGCAGTAGAGATGGAATATTTTTATTCCGGAAACTCATGTGTAATATTATCAAATTTTAAATGTTCTTCAAACCCAATTTTGTTCATAATTTATAAGTATTTTTGGTGAGTATCCAAATTTTCAATAAAAAAATCATTGTATTTATGATTCTAAGGTGTTTCATGAGGGTTGAGTGAGGTTTTATGTCCTTTCATAACGGTAAATCCCACTTTCCTTGACTTTTATAAGGGTAAAAACCCTTCTATATACATTGAATAAGGGTAAATGGGTCACTGTGTAAGGGTTAGGGATCTCTCTAAGGCACTATGTCAGGGTATAATCAAATTCCTTAGTTATGTTAGGGTACTTCAGGAAATACGTATGGGTAAAAAGAACTGTGTAAGGGTACCTTATATTCCATGTAAGGGTGACCATGTAATGAAAATGGAACAATGAATTTTCAATATGATTTATATAGGAAACCTAGGGATTCTGTATATGTACTGGCATGTATAATGGTGTTTATGTAAGGGTACTGGTATATGTAAGGGGGTTGCGTAATTGTTTCCTTATATTTTAAAAGTCCACATAAGGGTATGTGAGCATTTCATAAAGGTATTTTGGATGCTACATAAGGGTAGTCAAGCACTACATAAATTTAGTCATCTTACACATAAGGGTGGAGAGAAGTTCTCCTAGTATAAAATCATAAACTTTTTACCCTCATGAAACATATAAGAGATGTGTATGGTTATAGAAAATTTACTCTAACTGGGCTATTTTTATGATGAAAACATGTATTTCTTACCTTTTTATACTTCATAATCCCATGATCGACCATGTAACCCTTCTCAGAAATTTTAAATTCTGAAAATTTTAAGGCAATTAAATTTTTGTGATTTTTTTCTTAATTCAAATGTTTATAATGAATTAAATTCTCCAATAATAAGAAATTTTTAGGAGACAAATTAAATTGTTAACTTAATTTATTGAATTAGTTATACATATTTATAGTTGTAATTATTATTTACAAAATTTATGAACACCTTTTGCCATTTTTCTTGGTTGATCCTATGTAATTTATTCTTTCTAAAAATTCCTTATGTGAAACTAATGAAGCATCTTCGATCAAATCATGTTCATTTTCTAGTTTTCAGAGATGGGAGAACCCTATATTCTTTTTTCCTCCATCATGAGTGTAGTTCCTAGTAGTGGTAAATTATATGTAGTAATTTATAATTCACCTTCTCTTTTTTATATGAAAATTGAAAATTGAGTTCTTCTGATGTATTCTAGAGAACTTTATATGGAGGAATTCCAATGTGATAATAATCAATAAATTATCGAAGAGTAAGAGAGAATTATTTAGGTAAAAATAACACAGTTTATCAAAGAATAATAATAAAATAATTGTTTTATGCATATTAATCTAAATAGATATATTATTTTCACATGTGAAATTATAATTATTCTTTAAGGAATAAATTTCTAAAAAATGTGTTGGAATAAAGATAATTAATAAATTATCCATGAGAAAGAAACTATTTTCACATTTGGTATTTTAATTCTTTGAAAATAAAATAGTTAGTTTTAGTTCTAGGAATCTATAGTGAGTCGTTTGAACCGATGAACATTGATCTTTAATGTTTCAGCAACAATAAGGCCTCTGTGGAGGTGTTATGGGATGTAGAATTTTCCACTCCAACATTTAGACAACATAGGGTTCTTTTTCTTGATGATGACATCAAAATTTTTTATGTATGATGTTTCATATAATTTTTAATCACATTTTCACATGTTTCTATGTTATTTTTGTCTTTTTCCGTAACTGATTACCACAATTGATTATGATTTCACATGGGTGTGTGTAGTTTTAAGACCCATTGTGATATTTTGTTCCATGTATATTGATTGATTATATTTTTTATATGTTTAATTGAGAACACATTCTGTTATTTATTTCTAATTTATTTCTAATAATGGAATGCTTTCCCTATATGCTCTACCTAGTTATGTATGTTACCTTTCATTTTGAGGTATTATTTTTAGTGATTGGAATAGGTGGACCATCATGACATGAATGTATCATAGAGGGTGAGTGTTTATGACTTGTGATGATAGATATTATGAACCTAATAAGAAGTTTTAGATATGATTATACCATGTAACATCATGTTTAGGATGCACTTGATTCCTAGTTGAGGCCAAGTATTAGGTTCCTTGATGCCTAGTTGATTTGTGAGTAGCGTACTCAATTCCTAGTTGATTTTTAAGCAGCATGCCATACTTATGGAATGGGGAATATGATTCACATGTAATAATGATGAAATGAGGTTGTCAAACAATACTTTCACTAGCCCCATGGATAGTTTTGTTACTTAAACTTCTTATTGTAATCCTTCTGGCATGGATCCTAAGAAGGTATTGCTTGGGGGTTCTGAAGGCCTAGTTAGCACATGACCACTCAATTATGGTATTTTATGTTGTTACACTTGTGAAACATTTCTTTTTATCATGACATACAATTATTATAATTTATAACACTTGTTATGTATGCGTTGGTGGTTTTCTTTTGAGTCTTGTACTCACACACTACTCAAGAATTTCAGTGTGCTTGCAGATTTCATGCAGAAGGATCCGATAAAGGGTAAGGGTCCCATGGAAGATGGGTAAGAAAAAGGGACTATAGATAGATGTGGTATTGAGATAGCCTATTAGTATTACCATTATTTTATTCTTTTATTTACCCACTTCACTTTATACTATGGTTTTCCATTCCACATTTGGAGCCTACTGTGTATCACTATAACATGTATCCCCTTTTTAGTTTTTTCATGATACTTTGATCATTATATTTTTTGTTATTATTTTTATTTATTTTAACAATGAAATGATAATGAGGTTATAGTATTGACACTAATGGAATTAGATCCTCACTTCTAGTTCGAAACATGATGTATATGGGAAGAAACACAAGAGTTCATGTGGAACTGGAACACAGACCTGATGGTTCAGGTCCGAGAATTAAAAATGTAATCGCAGGGCAATTTTATACTTTTCTTTTTAGCCTAACCTAGGAAATTGAATAAAGTAGATAGTTGTATGGATCAATAGTATTTATTTTATGTGTTTTTTCCAACACATGTGCAATGGACCTCCAAGTTAACATTTATTGGATTTTTGTTACTATTTTAATGTTATTATGAGTGTTTCCATGCTTTATGATTATGCGTGCAGGTTCACGAGACATATATATTCATATATCTATGTTTCATATTACTTCTCTAATTAAATTCATTTATTTGTGCAATCTGGTTGGGATAGATTCTCTACTATGTTATATATCTATTTTTTCATGTTTTTGTGATATTTTTTTTGGAATTAATTAGTTAAAATAAGCATGTAATTGTGTTAGTATATATGATAAATGTGACTAAAACTCAAGGAATAGGGCTAGGGTTATTCCTAGGAGAGGTGTGTATTTTTTGGGTAAAATCCAAGGAGGAACTTGTGTGATGCCATATAGTGATTTGGGTTAATAGAAATGAATCCAGTTATCTTGAAGTGTGTCCTCAATATTACAAAATATATTTCCTCAATGTGGTCTTGTGGAATACTTGGTATACATTCTAGGACGCTCCCATAAGGGAGGATTTTTTTCTCTACCACCATACATGTACGAGTTTATAGATAAGAATACCCACCTTCTCTATGTATTAGCCAGTAGGGTCTCTTCCAGAAAAATTATTGTACTTAGAATCTATCCTAGGAATCAGATTTCAGAATTATGGTAAAATTTTAATGAAATTTAACACCCGTATTCCATATCCTTCTATGGCACTGAAGGAAATCAGGATGCCAACGAATGGGTTGAACAATTTTTGGTGAAATTTGACCATGTAAATACTTTGAAGGAACATCATGTTATGTTGAGTTAAATTTCATGATGAGTGAGATACATATTTCAATACCATCATATCATATGTCACTAGTTGAGATAAAGGAGCTCATGGTATATCTTAAAAAATTAGAGTATAAATAATTTATCAGGCCAAATACATCATTGAATACTTCATAGTTTGGTGAAACTGTGTTTTTTACCAAGATGTTGGATGGTAGTCTTGCACTCTGTGTAAATTACTATAAGATGAACCAAGTGATGAAAAATAATTAGTATTAATTTGACAAGATCGGTGATCTTTTTGATTTGTTACCGGGAGACTAGTGGCTATACAAAAATGATATTTTTTTTTCTATCACTCTTTTTGGGTTAGGGAGGATGAAATTTTTAGGAAATCATTTCTAAGTAGGTATGGCCTTTTTGAGAACTTTTTGATGTTGTTTATAGTAATTAATTCACTAATAGTGTTCATGTATCTCATGAACATGATCTTCCACTCTTACCAATAATTGTTCATTTTTGTTCTTATTAAATAAATCCTCATATACTCATTGACACAAGAACAAAATTCTATAAAATTTGATATAGTATTGGGTATACATAGATCAAATCATCTTTACACCATGGTTTTTTGGTGTAATTTTTAGATATAGTTTGTAATTTTCATAGGGAATGTGATGTCTGAGACAAGTTCATTGATAAACCTAGAGAAATTGGGGGAAGTGATGTTTGGGACACGCCCCTATAATGTGTTCAAGATCAGTATATTTAATGTATTTTATAAAAACTACCATCATTTTATCCTTTATTATATCAATTATT
Source organism: Viscum album (assembly GCA_963277665.1). Classification (NCBI taxonomy): domain Eukaryota; kingdom Viridiplantae; phylum Streptophyta; class Magnoliopsida; order Santalales; family Viscaceae; genus Viscum; species Viscum album. The sequence continues at coordinate 2,107,063,942 of OY728119.1, read as the reverse complement.
AGATCCTATGAGAATGATTCTAATGAAGAAATTGAAATTATAGTAGTTAGATCAGTGTGAAAAGGTGTTTCTGGATCTGTAGAGGAGATTGAATACAGCTCCAATAATAATACTCCCTGGTACTAGGATCATATATGTACTGTACTGTGATTCATTAGGCACTAGTTTGGGAGAGGAAATAATTTATATATAGTAGGTATAACCTTTTGGGCCTTGTTATTTCTGATCCCATGAGTATAACTGGCCTATACATGACTTCGTGTTGGCAGTCGTGGTCCATTTTCTAAACCGTTGGTGACATTATCTCTTTGGGAGGATATTTGTATTCTACACTGACAAAAAGTTTATCTATTATATAATCACACGTTGAGACATTAATTTGAGGTGGAGGAATTGGGTAGAGTATCTTCTGATGTTTGAATTCAAGAGGGATTTTACCTCAGAGAATGGAAACTTCATAGAATATGCTCTTAAGAATAAGAAATAGGTTGTGAAGGATCATGATGATAAGCCTTATGGGGAGTAGTGGAGCTTAATGAGATTATTTTAAGAATAGAGGATGGATGCCTACATACATTTGTGATCAGTTAATTATACTCCCTTGGTAGTCACATCTTCTCTACTAGACTATGTAAAGGCCATAAAAGAGTCAGAACTAGATTATACTATGATGTGGTAATAGTTAGATTGAAGTCACTTGATATCTGGGTGTCCATTAGAAAAATATGATTTGATCTTTGAGAATGGTATAGTATTAGTACAATATCCCTTCTATGAGGATTTTATGAGGCATTTACATACCTACAGATGGGTGGTACATCTTGGTGTGAAAAATATTTACTATGACTTCAGGCGATAATTTTCATGGTTATGGATGAAGAGTGACATTACTAGTTTTGTCTCTCAATGCCAACCCTACCAAAGGGTAAAGGTCATTATCTAGTGTCCTAGTAGTTTTATCAATGAGACATATTGTGCCCATGTAGATTAGGGATGATGTAGTTATGGATTTTTTATGGGGTCATCCTGGATCCCAAGGAGTCATAAACTAGTGTAGGTTATTGGAAATTTCCTGATGGAGGTTTCTCCCTTCATAAAAATTTGATATAATCACTCAATAGATGATTTTTGAATGATGTATGTTTGAGGGATTTGATGATTTAATGGAGTCAACTTGAGAATTTCATCAGATAGAAATTCTAGTTTCACAACGTGCTTTTGGTAGGGCTTGAAAAAGGCCCTAGGTAATCTATTGAGGTTGAGCATAATATACCATCCTTAGGAATATGTAATTTCAAATTGGATCATTAACATAATAGATAATATGGTCAGAGTATGTGTTTTGGAATTAAGTGGAGATTAGGATGATCACCTGGACATCGTTGAGATGGAATACAACAATAGTTACTGAGCATCAATTTAAATGGAAACTTATGAGGCTCTTTATGGGGGATCTTGTCATAAACCACTTTGTTGAAGTGAGGATTATAAGACTATGTTTTTGTGGCCCATTTTAGTTAAGGAGAACTTCAAGAGAGTGTAACTAATTCAGAATATGTTGAGCTCTGCTTCGATCAGGCAGTCATCGTATGAAAACATGATGGGACAACCATTTGATTTTACTTTTGGAGGTAGGGTTTTATTATGAGTGGAACCTCGGTAAGGGCATAATTATTTAGTAATGAAGGGGAAACTGACACTATGATTATTTGGACCCTTATGATCAGTAAATGGGTTGGGAAAGTTTCATATCCTATGGACCTTCCTCCAAATTGTAGAGGTTTTCATAGTGTGTTTTATGTGTCTTAGATTTGGAGGTACATTTTATATCCTTTTCATGTCATCGACTGCAAGGATATTGAGATGGAGCCAGATGCATCATACGAGGAGATTATGGTGTATATTATAGACTATAGAAAGATATTATGATGTGTTAAGAATGTATAACTTATCTGGATTCAGTGGAAGTATGGATGAATCATAGAGGAGACACATGAGTGGGAGTGTGATGATTAATCTCAGTGGCCCGAGTTGTTCAAGTAACACTACTAGAGATACTTCTTAAGGATGAGAAGTCTTTATAAGGGGTAATTTTAAAATTATTACCTTTTATATTTTCTCAAAACCCACTTTTAGTATTAATTCATAAGTTTTTTTTGGAATTGAAATTTTTAATAAAAAACCACATTAATTATGGTTTTTATGTGTTACGTTTGAGTATGGTAAGGTCAAACCCACCTTTCTTGACTTACACAAGATAAAAATACCTATTTTATTCATTTTTAAATGGAACATGGGATGCTTTATGATGGTAAGAGAGATACACAAGGAAATGTGTAAGGGTACAACCAAATTCTTGAGTTTCGTAAGGGTATATCATGTGCTATATAAGGGTAAAAAATGATTCATAAGGCCCCCCATGCACTATGTAAGGTAACCATGTTCTGCATAAGGGTGTATTATATCTTCTATACACCAGAAAAGGGTAAACTAGGGATTTCATAAGGGTAAAATATTTCATAAGGGTGTTCTTGAAAGGATACTAGTTCTTGTAAAGGTCTTACATAAAGGTAGTATCAGATTATCAAAGGCCATGTTAGGGTATGTGACTATTGTTTAAAGGCAAGTTAGACACAATAAAAAGTTATCTATGTTATGATTAAGGGTAGGAACAATTTTTTCTGCTATATAAGGGTTAAATCCTTAGACTCATGAAATGGTTATGAGATGTGTAATGGTAAATCCATGATACCCTTATAAAATTATTTATTGGGAAAACACGTATTTCTTTCCTGTTTCACCTTTTTATTCCCCAAATCAACCCTATAACCCTTTTAGTGGGTTTAAATTTCAATAATCTTGGTTTAATTAAATTATTTTTATTTTTTCCCTTAATTAAAATATATAGGAGAATTAAATGATTCACTATTAAGAGACAATTGAGCGAAAAATTAAAATTTTAATTTAATTATACGGCTCTATACATGGTATTTATATTTCTAAAATAGATAAACCCTTGCATAATTTATTCATGGTTAATAATTTGGCATTCAAGCAGTCCATAAATCTTATGAGTAAGACATATGAAGCCTACTTGATCAAACCATGTTCATTTTCTAGTTTTTAGGTGCAACATATCCCTCACTTCCCCACTCATACTTCGTGAGTGCAATTCCTAGAAGAGGTAAATTACATGTATGAATTTATTATAACTTTTCTCATTTTTATGGAAATTTTAAATTGAGCTCTTCAATTTTCTTCTAGTAAATTTTAAGTTAAATAATTACTATCTGATAATAATCAAGAAATTATTGAATAGTGAGAGATAATTCTAATGATAAAAATAACATAGTTTTATCAATTAATAATAATATGGAATTATCACATAAATTTTATTGCAGATAGATAGAATATTATCACATGTGAGATTATAATTATTTTTTTGGAATGAATTTATAGAACATTTTTTAGAATAATTTATAATTATGAAATTATCTTTGAGATAGAAATTATTATCTCATGTCACATTTTATTTCTTTTGGAAATAAAAGAGTTTGTTTTAGTTATAAAAATCATTGGAGTTCTGATTTAACTGATGATCATTGAACATTGACGTGTTAATAACTATATGGACTAGGAGGAGTTTTTCTTAGCTATATAGGTTTTGTCACCAAACCGTCCCCCGAGGCTCGTGCTGTGACTACCCCAAGCCCGCCTTCTATAGGACACAGGCTAGTGACTAGCACCAAAAGGAGTATTCCCTAAAACTGGGAAGGCATTAACATTATAACTTGTAAACTCACGCAACCTAGAACAGAACAAGATGCGAACACAAGAAAACAGTATAACCAAAAGAGTGATAGAAGTAAAGGTTCTAGAATACAAGCCCAACAGTAAAGGTACAAGTTCAACTGAAATAAAAAACAACTAAAGAAAGAGAAAAGACAACTACTGGATCGTCCGCTGAGGTTCCTACCTAAAGGGTAGGTACAGATCGCCTCCTCAGCACTCCACATCCACCTATCTCCTCTGCGTACCAACACGCCATATGGTCTACCTCTAGGCACTGTCTAATCCTGGTACTCTCAGCCTCATTCAGCACTGTCCGTCATCTGCACCCAACACAACAAGGTGCGGTCATAGCCCGTGTAGGGGTGAGTATAACGATACTCAGTAGGGACCCTGATACCCTCAAGGTCTCACAAAAACCACTAAGGATAAACCACAAGGTACGAAATTCATCAGATAACCCTACTTAGGTAGATTCCCATACATATACCTATGTTATCCAGTAATCCATATCAATCATGAAGAAACATAGAGGCACTGACTCAGATCACACCAGGATTTATTCTAGGGGTAGTAACAAGTAAAATCCACAGTCACATCGTTAAACACTTCAGCTACAAGAGAACCCCTTCTTTATCGAGTATAGTGGGACTGCCGCATCTCACAGAGGCACTTGCCACTAATCTTGGACTGCTAAGGTACTCCTCCTATCGAGTATCATGGGTCTGCCGTGTCACACAGAGGCACTCCCCACCATGGGTCTGTCATGTCACATAGTGGCACTCCCCCTTGTGACTTGCTGAGGTACTCCTCCTATCGAGTACCATGGGTCTGTCGCATCACACAGAGGTACTCCCCACTGAGGGTCCTCCACGTCACATAGAGACACTCCAGAATGGGCCTGTCAAGTCACTCCGAGTCAAAATGGCCAGTAGTCGTCAATTCTCAGCCAGCTATTGGGTTCATTCACAATGCTCACTCATCTTTAGAAGGATCTACTCCACAGGCTACTGTTCGATACTCTAACAACCACAAAGTCCCAGGAATATGCATCTCAAAGGTCCACCACGACATATGGGTCTCAAAGCAACAGAAGCCGTGTCAATCGGACGCCCGGTCTGTGAGTTATTAGCCTTTTAGTTTCGGGGGCCCTGTTGGATTCGTGCTCGATCCAACCTGACCATTCCCCATATTAATTCAAAACTCCAGTGGGGTATACTCATTGGGAACATCTCACTCCATGATTTCCATCACCGCTGACGGTTCTTCAAATATACATCTGATGCCAAAGTTTTGTCAAAAACAATGTAAATGGGTCGTAGTGGGCCCAGGTCTGGTCAGACCAGGTCGGACTGAGCTGGCCCAACCCGGCCTGGGATGACCTGGTTTGGCTCGACTCGGCCCGACCCACTGGGTCATGCCTGGCCCATGGTGCGGATCGGCCCATTGGGTTCGTCCCGACCCACTAGGTCCGACCTGGCCTGTTGGGCGGTCCGGTAGGACGCGAGGGGCTGCAGGGGTTTGACCGTAGATGGCATGAGGCCGCATGGCGACTCGGCTGGGGCGTCTCTTCTAGGAGGGTGGAGGCCGCAGGGCGGCTCGGCCAGAGTGGCTCAGGGTCAATGGGTGGCTTGGTCGGAGTGACTCGGAGCCGTGGGCGGTTCGACTGGAGCATCTCGAAAGGCCGCGAGCAGCATGACCGGGACGACTCGGCCGACGACTTGGTGGGACGGTAGCAGCGGCTCAGCGGATGACGGCGGCTTCTCGGCGGACGACCACGACAGCTCGGCGGATGACGGCGGGGGCTCGGCGGACGACGACGGATGATCGGCCCGGTCAGGGGCAGCAGTTCGGCGGATGGAGGCAGCGGCTCTGCCCGGTCGGTGATGGCGACTCGACCTAGACAATGGCGGTTCAACCGGGGTGACGTGGGGAGGCCGCGACAGAGGTTTGACAGGGGCAGCAGGGCGAGGCCACGACAGCAGTTCGACCGGGGTGGCACGGCGAGGCCGCAGTAGCGGTTCAGCGAGGGTGGTGTGGTGAGGCCGCGATGGCCATTTGACCGGGGCGGCCCGGTGAGGCCGCGACGATGGTTCGGCCTGGGTGGTGCGGCAAGGCCGTGACGGTTCCACAAGGGCACATAGGTAGAGAGGCAGAAGCGGCTGCGGGGTGGGGTCGTTGCACCATCACCTTCATTGCATTCAACTCCACAAATCATCACATTATTTGTGGAGGGGTCATGCCATGTTGGTTTTTCCCATACCCTCCGTGTTATGGTGGTTGCATATAGATCAACAAGAACTTCAAAAAAAATCAAGCTTTACAACCTCCTGCAACTATTTATTCCCAATCCCGAAAAATAATTCAATTGAAGAACAAGGGAAAAATATTTATACAAAAATAAACCCCTACCTCATTTGATTCATCGAAGAATGCCCACGGGGAAGGAGACAACATTTTTGGGGATATAAGAATGTTGACGACGTCGACGTTTCCTCGAACGTCAGTTCGTTGAATTTGAAGACGTTCCTCGTCAACGAAAGTCCCGTGGAAGAAGTCGGAGTCGAAGTCAGCATTCTTAATTGGCGTTCTTCATTGGAGATCATTCTCCCAAGGCTCCACCAAATAAAAAAATCCAAGTAGACAACATAGTAGATTGTGTTGAATAATTAGTTCATTGGCACAAATTCAAAAAGGAATAATTAATTAACATGGTTGAAAAAAACTAAGTGGTTCATTGGCATAATCAATGTGGAGGAAGCTCAAGAGGCTCCTCCACATTAAAGAGGGAGTTGAGAGGTTTCACCCTCATTAAGAGGGGAGTTCAAGAGGTTTAGGCCTCAGGTTGTCCCCACAACCATAACCTCTCAGGGAAGGTTAGGATCGGGTGGTCCCCACCTCCATAACCTCTCATGGGAGGTTAGGGTCTGGTGGTACCCGCTTCTTAACTTCTACATGGAGGTTTCAACAAACAAAATAAAATGCGATAATTTTATTTTATTATTGCCACAAAAAACCCAAAAATTAAATTTTACCCTCAACCAACTGCCGTAGAGGTTAAAGTATATATAAGTGAAAACCAGCGCTGCGAGTTCAATGGTGCCCTCGAAATTCAATTCCGAGCACTGGTTCAAAAGTTAGAAAAACCCACTTGCACGTTTACTGAACGTACCAGAAATAAAGTTCATAAATTCATTCCGGGAACTCTGAGGCTCGGAATCATGTGCCGTCAAGTTTCACAGACTCGTACAATTCCCATTTATTTTAAAAAATATACATGGACATTACAGGTCTTTACATTTTACCCACCTCAAGGATTTATGTCCCCGTAAGACACAACTCAAACTATGGGAACATGTGGGGGTACTGAGCATGCATCTGATCCTCCCGCTCCCATGTGCTCTCCTGGAGGTTCCCGTGCTACCAGAAAATGTGCACCAGAGGTATCGAGCATCCATGAAGGACCCGATATTGTCGATCCTCAATCTCTACTGGAACCTTCATAAAAGTCACCCCATCATCGATTTCTAGCATTCCATGCTCGATGATGTGAGAAGGGTCATGCACGTATCTGCTCAGCTAGGATACGTGGAAAACGTCATGCACCCGATGCAACTAAGGTGGAAGAGTTAAGTGGTAAGACAGCTCACCAACTCTTCCAAGGACATGAAAGGATCTGATGAATCTCAGAGATAAGTTCCCTCCTCGAACAAATGTCTATAATCCTCGTTGGAGTGAGACCCGTAGAAAGATGTGGTTTCCATCCTCGAACCCCAGATGTCTCCATCTCCTATCGGAATACGATTTATGCCTGATTTGTGTAGTCTTCATCTACTCCTGGATTATTTTCACCTTCTCCGTGGTAGCCCATACAATCTCTGGTCCTACTAGTGCTAACTCTCCTGGGTCAGTCCAGCACTTAGGTGATCTGAAAGGTCGCATGTACAACACCTCAAAATGTTCCATCCCAATGGTGGATTGAAAACTGTTGTTGTATGAAAACTACACCAAAGGAAAGTGATACTCCCATCTGCGACTGTAGTAAAGGATATAAGCATGGATCATGCCCTTGAGGGTATGAATAGTCCGCTCAGTCTGACCATCCATCTGAGGATGGAAGGCGGTTCTCAAATGAAGCTGCGTCCCAAAATCTTCCTGCAACCCCATCCATTGCTGGGTTGTAAAACGTGTATCACGATCGGAGACAATCGTTGAGGGTACTCCATGTAACTTTAAAATCTCTGGCACATAGAGGCATCCCATGCTCTCTAATGAACCCTCCTCTCTGATCAGTGGGAAGTGAGCCTACTTGGTGAGTCGGTCAACAATCACCCAGATAGAGTCATGACCTCTGGATGTATGTGGAATTCCTGTCATGAAGTCAATGGATATCCCATCCCACTTCCACTCTGGGACCTCTAAAGGTCGAACCAAGCCTGATGGTTCCTGATGCTCCACCTTCACTTGCTAAAAAGTGAGGCACCGAGAGACAAAATCTACTACTACGTTCTTCATTCCCAGCCAGCAGTGCTGTTGTCGGAGATCCTGGTACATCTTCGCCACTCCTGGATTTACCACTAGAGGGGATGTGTGGAACTCCATCAACACTTCCTCCTGAAGTGGTACTGGTACCATGGTACACACTCTAAAGAGGATGACATTCTCCCCACCTTCAGAAAATCTATCAGCTTCCTGTCCGGTGGATATCAGAGCACGTCGTGCCTCATATTCAGTGTACCCATGCTCCGCATCCTTGAATCACTGAAGAAGTGGGGGAGTGACTGTAAGAGACTGAAGGAAACTGCTCCATCTCTATCCACAAAGGATATCTGTAAGGCAACCAACTTCTCCGTTTCCTCACCTAACAGTTATATACTAGACCTTCTGCTATGTGCATCTCCAACAACATTCCCCTTCCCAGGAGTACAGAGTATCTCAAAGTCATAGTCCTGGAGTAACTCATGCCAACATCGTTGTCTCTGGTTTGGGTCTTTCTGAGAGAAGATATATCGAAGACTCTTGTGATCTAAGTAGAATATAAAACGTTCAACCATCAGATAGTGCCACCACATATTCAAGGCGAAGGCCACTACTGCTAACTCTAGGTCAAGGGTAGTGTAGTTCTCCTGAGGTTGTATTAGCTGTAAAAACAAAATGCAATCACTAGTCATTCCTACATCAGGACACATCCAAGCCCAGTCCCTGATGCGTCACAGTAAACTATGTACCCTATTACCTCCTATGGAAGCCTCAAGATGGGGGCACTAGTCAGCCTCTAGCTCAGCTCCTGAAAACTCCACTATTATTTCTCTGACCAAATGAAGGGTTGACCCTTTTTTTTCAATGCTGATAGTTGTGATGCAACTCTGGAAAATTCTGGCACAAACCTCTAGTAGTATCTAGCCAAACCTAGGAATCTCTATACCTCCTTCACACTCCTGGGTGGCTCCCAAGAAAGTACCACCTCAATCTTCAATGGATCCAATGAAACTCCAGCCTCCAATATGACATGTCCTAGAAAGTGAACCTCTCGGATCCAGAACTAGCACTTCGAGATCTTACTATAAAGCTGCTGCTCTCGGAGTGTGTCCAGCACTACCTACAAATGATATGTATGATCCTCCTCAGTAGTCGAGTAGATCAGAATGTCGTCGATGAAAAATACTAAAATGTGATCAAGGTATGGCTGAAATATCATATTCATGAGTCCCATGAACACTGCTGGAGCATTGGTCACACTGAATGACATAAATAAGAACTCGTAATGGCTATACCGACACTTGAAGGCCATATTCTGCACATCCTCATCTCGTACTCTGAGATGGTGATAGCCTGATCTAAGGTCTATCTTTGAGAACCACCGTACTCCCTTCAGCTAATCAAAGAGGTCGTCAATCCTCAGGAGTGGGTACTTTTTCTTCACGGTCACCTGGTTCAGGCACCGATAGTCAACACAAAGTCCCAACCTCCCACCCAACTTCTTGGAGAACTAAATCGGGGATGCCCATGGATAAACACTGGGCCAGATGAATCCCTCCCTCTACAAGTCCTCCAGATGTATGCACAGCTCCCGAAGCTCTGCAGGATGCGTCCGATATGCTGGTGTATATATCGGTGTCATCTCGGTGTATAAGTCAAAATAAATGTCCACCTCTCTGTGAGGAGGTAAACCCTGAACATCATAAGGGTAAACATCCGCATATTGGTCCACCACTATAGGATAACTCAGAATCTCCATATCAACAACTTCGAGGGTAAGGCTAGCCAACTGATGTGTAATCGGCCGCACAATCATCCGGGTAAGTACATCATATGCTTCATAGGCTCCCTTCTCACTGGTGAAGGTAAACTTGGTCCCATACCTACGGACACTCTGTAGTTTGCACCTAATATAGTCAATCCGAGAATGGATGGTGGATAACTAGTCCATACCCAAGATGATGTCATAAGGCCTCGACACTGCTACTAGGAGATCCCATCCAAACCTCTCACCTCCTAGAGTAAGATCACACTGCTGGAACTAGTGCATAATCGATGAATCTGCTCCCATAGGAGTCTTTAGATGTAAGGATCGAGCCAACGACTTTGTCGGAATCTCCGAGCTCCGAATGAGGAAAGTGGAAATAAAAGAATGACATGAACCTATTTCTATAAGTACTACAGCTAAGGTGGAGTAGACACAGATCATACCTCATTTCATCTCCAGTGCACCATGATCATAGGCCTCAGATGCCTAGAGTTGAGCTCTCCCCTGTCCACCTACTCCCTGCAGTCGGGGTGGACCTCCTGGTGGTGGTGGTAGTAACATATCGAATCGTCACCCACCACCAGCTGCACGACCAGCTCCTCTACCACATTCGACTACTCCCTATGGACCTTCTCGGTCAACCCTCTATCTCTGCCTAGGCGGTCCTTTGACCATTAGCAGATCATCCGTATGACGGGTCGGACAGTCACAAACCATGTGACCCTACCCACCGCATGTGTAACACTGCCCACTCATTGCCTGTCTGGTTCCACCTTGGGTGCCCCGCACAACTGATCCGGAGTCATGTAGTTGTCCACCTATCGGTCTGGTCCTCTTGGACCTCTGTGAAGTCTGTCTGCTGCCAACTACAGAAGTCTCCACTATGTGACAACTGGTAGTGGGTCTCACCACTAGTGACTGCTCGAAAAGGAAACTCTCCACCAAGAGGTCTCTCTCTAACACCCCTACCTGCATCGGGATATAGAGTGATATAATCAAATCCCTGATCTCCTACCTGAGTCCCTGCTCAAAGGTCCGAGCCCTATAGAAAGGGTCTCGCACTATATCAGTGGAGTAACGTGAGAGGTCTGTGAACCTCGCTGAATATTGAGCTACAATCATGATGCCCTGATGCAGATGAAGAAGCTCTTGTATATGCACTGCGTGAAGAGTCACTGGAACAAACTATTCCCAAAATAGGCTCCTGAAGTCTGCCTAGAGAAGCGTTACCACCTCGTGAACCTGGAGCAGCAAGCTCCACCATCTTCCCGCTACTGCCTGTAGAAGGCTGGCGGCAAGGTACACTATGAGATCGACTGGTGTCCTTACCAGTCAGAAGAATCTCACAACAACCTCCAGCCAATCCTCAGTCACCTATGGGTCTGTCTCTCCCTTGAACCTATGAGGCATCAGGAACTAGAAATCATGCAACGTGCTCAAGCGGGATGCACCATCTGTTGTTGGGGTTGGGGGAATTGGTAGCCCAATGGGGAATGGTACCTCTGGTGCCTCCGCTGGAAAAGGGCCCTGCACCGATGTCTCATTGCTCGGTGGGCTATCAGTGCATACAACTCTCGGAACCCTAGCCGGCTGTCTCTGTGGAGGTATCCTAAAAAGAAACTAGTACGATACGGTCAATAATTTATAGCTGGTAAGTTGGCTCAAGAGTTCACAAGGAAGACTCTTCAAAACACACACACAATCAGTGTTTTCATGCACTGGGTAGGAAATCAGAAGTCAGGGTCCTAGTGTATGGATACGTCAGCCACCGTACCCACACTGGATTCCCTAAACTAATAACCACACTAACTACACTTAATACTATTTCCGATAAAAATAAATATTAGAGTCCTATGTTCTACGGTAGAACCGACTCCTTTGATACCAATTTGTCATGACCTGTCCCCTGTGGCCCGTGCCGTGACTACCCCAAGCCCGCCTTCCATAGGCCAGGGGAAGGTGACTTGCACCAGAAGGAATATTTCCTAAAACTGGGAAGACATTTTCTTTATAACCTGTAAACTCACATAACCAAGAACACAACAAGATACGAACACAAGAAAACTGTATAACCAAAAGAGTGCTGAATGTAAAGGGGCCAAAATACCAGCACAAAAGTAAAGGTACAAGTACAACTGAAATAAAAAACAACTGAAGAAAGAGAAAAGACAACTACTAGATCATCCTCCGAGGTTACTACCTGAAGGGTAGGTACCGATTCCCTCCTCATCACTCCACGTCCACCCGTATCCTCTGCATACCGATACGCCGTATTGTCCACCTCCGGGCACCGTCCAGTCTTGGTACTCTCAGCCTCAGTCAGTGCTGTCCATATTCTGTATCCAACACAATAAGGTGCAGGCATATCCCATGCAGGGGTGAGTATAACGATACTCAGTAGGGTCCCCGAGACCCTCAAGGTCTCAAAAAAACCACCAAGGATAAACCAAAAAGTATGAAATCAATAGATAACCCTACTTAGATAAATAACCATACATATACATAAGTTATCAAGTAATCCATCTCAATAATGAAGAAACACAGAGGTACTGACTCAGCTCACACTGGGATTTATTCTAGGGGTAGTAACAAGTAACATCCCCAGTCACATCGTCAAACACTTAAGCTACTATAGAACCCCTTCAATATCGAGTATAGTGGGCCTACCACATCACACAGAGGTGCTTCCCACTAATCTTGGACTGTTGAGGTACTTCTCCTGTCAAGTACCATGGGTCTGTCGCCTCACACAGAGGCACTCCCCACCATGGATCTGCCGCGTCACACAGATGCACTCCCCCTCGTGACTTACTGAGGTACTACTCCTGTCCAGTACTATGGGTCTGCCATGCAACACAGAGGCACTCCCCCCCTCGTGTGTCTACCATGTCACATAGAGGTGCACCCCACAGGGCCTGTCAAGTCACTCTGAGTCGAAATGGTCTGTTGTCGTCAAGTCTCAGCCAACTACTGGGATATCACACTATGCTCGCTCGTCTCTTGAAGGATCCGCTCCACAAGCTACTATTAGATACTCCAACTATGATGAAGTCCCACGAAGAATCATCTCAAAGGTCTTCCCTGATATAGGGGTCTTAACGCAATAGACGGTGCGTCAATCGGACGCCCGATCTGTGAGTTATTAGCCTTTTAGTCCCCGGGGCCCTGTTGGATTCGTGCTCAATCCAACCTGACCATTCCTCATATTAATCGAAAAATCCAATGTGGTATACTCAAAGGGACCATCTCACTCCATGATTTCCAGCGCCGTTGACGGTTCGTCAAACGGACATCCCGTGCAAAACTTATGGATAAAAGAATGTAAATGGGTCATAGTGGGATCGGGTCCGGTCTGACCCGGTCGGACCGTCCCGACCCGACCCGGCCTAGGCCGACCTGGTTCAGGTCAGCCCGGCCTGACCTGATGGGTCACACCTAGCCTATGGTGCGCCCTGACTCGTTGGGTTCGGCTCAGCCTGCTGGGTCCAGCCCAGCCTACTGGGCGGTCTGGCAGGCCGCCAGAGGCTGTGGGGGTATGGCTGCTGATGGCGTGAGGCCGAAGGGTGACTCGGCCGAGGCGGCTCAGCCAGGCGGGCAGAGGCTGAGGGGCGGCTTGTCCAGAGGGGGATAGGGCTGCGGGGCAGCTTGGCCGCATTGGCTCGGGTCCGCGGGTTGTTTAGCAGGAGCGGCTCGGAAGGCTGCGTGTAGCCCGACCGGAACAGCTCGGTCGACGACTTGGCCAGATGACGACATCGACTCAGCGGCGGCTCGACGGACGGTGGCGGCAGCGACTCGGCGGATGACGGAGGCAGCTCGGCCCAGTCGGCGGCAGCGACTCGGTAGATGGCGGTGGAGGCGTGGCCCGGTCGGCCGCAGCGGATCGGCCCGAATGACGGTGATTCAACCGCGATGGCGCGACGAGGCTGCGATGGCGGTTCAGCCAATGTGACACGATGAGGTCATGGAAGTGGTTTGGCCGAGGCACTGCGGCGAGTCCGCAATGGGTCCGCAAGGCCGCAGAGGTCGCGAGGCGGCGACGGCCGGAGGGCGATGTCGTTGCACCGTTGCCTTCGTCGCGTTCAACACCACAAATCATCAAAAGATTTGCAGAGTTGTCGAGCCATGTTTGGTTGGCCCATACCCTCCGCGTTAGGGTGGTAGCATATGGCTCAACAAGAACTTGAAGAAAAACGTCAAGCTTTACAACCTCCTGAAACAATTTATTCCCAATCCCAAAAAAGAATTCAAGGGACGAACATTTGAACATTACTCATAAACAAATAAAAACCTAACTCATTTGATTCGTCGAATAATGCCCACAGGGAAGGAGACAATTTTGTTAGGGATAGAAGAATGCCAATGACACCAAGCATTCCTCGAACGTCAGTTTTTTGACATTGAAGAAGTTTTTCATCAACGAATGTCTTGTGGAAGGATTCAGAGTCAAAGTCGACGTTCTTTGTTGGTGTTCTTCATTGGAGAGCTTTCTCCCAAGTCTCCACCAAATAAAAAATGCCAAATATCCAACATAATAGATTGTGTTGTCTAATTAGTTCATTGACACAAATTCAAAAAGGCTTAATTAATTAACTAGGTTGTCCAAAATTTTGTGGTGCATTGGCATAATTAATGTGGAGGAAGTTCAAGAGGCTCCTCCACATTAAACAGGGAGTTGGGATGTTTCTCCCACATTAAGAGCGGGGTTCAAGAGGTTTAGGCCTCGGGTTGTCCCCATCACCATAACCTCTCATGGGAGGATAGGCTCGGGTGGTCTCCACCACCATAACCTCTGATGGGAGGTTAGGGTCTGGTGGTCCTCGCTTCTCAACTTCCACATGGAGGTTTCAACAAACAAAATAAAATCTGATAATTTTATTTTATTATTTCAACAAAAAACCCAAAAATTAACTTTCACCCTTGATCAACTGCCGTCGAGGAGAAAGTATCTTGAAGCGAAAACCAGTGCTGCAAGTTCAACGGTGCCCTCAGATTTCAATTCTGAGCACCAGTTCAAAAGTTAGAAAAACCCACTCACACGTTTACTAAATGTACCCAAAATAATTTTCAGAAATTCATTCTGGGTACTTCGGGGCTTGTAATCACATGCCATCAAGTTTTTCACACTCATAAAATTCCTATTTATTTTAAAAAATAAATTCACATGGAAATTCCAGGTCATTATTGGTTTATAGTCGAACTTTTTGACCACACATGGTGGTTTCTACTTACCTTTGACATCGTTGAATTTGATGAATAAAGTTACATACCTTTTGGGGATCTCTTCTACCCATGTTTCCTTGTAATAGGTTTTTGGAATAACTGATTGTTTTGAATGATTGTGATCACATGTGGGTATGTGTGTGTATCTGTGAGACCCATTGTGATATTTCTTTCCTTTATTATTTCTAGAGTATCTTGTTTCTATGTTTTATTTTTATTACTTGTTGTTATGTATTTATAATTTATTTCTCAATAATATATTATTTCCAAATGATCTACCTTGTTATGTATGTCACCTTGCTTTAAAAGGCATCATTATTGATGTTCAAAATAGGTGGACCCTCATGAAATGATTTCCGCTTATAGGGGGATTTTTCATTACATGGGAGGATGGAGATGATTAAAACAAGAAAATTATGAGAATACGATGATACCATGGAATTTCATGTTGAGGATTCACTCAATGTCCTTTTGATTCCATTTATCAGGTTTCTCGATGCATAGTTTACTTGTGAGTAGAGTACTCAATGACTTGTAGGTTTTCGTGTATCATTCCATACTTGTGAAATGGGGAAGATGAGACACATGTATGCATGATTCCATGAGTTATTCAGGAAGAAGGTTCACTAGTCCCATGTATATTTCTGGATACTTCTGATTTCCTATCATTATCCTTCCGGTATAGATCCAAGAAAGGTATAATCAATGGTATTGTGGTGCCTAGTTAGCGCACAACAACTCAGATATGGGATTGTATATTTTTATTCTTGTTATGTATTTTTTATTATCATTTCATACACCTATTATACATGATGTCACTTGTGGGGGATGAATTTTGTTTTTTACTACTAATTTTTTTACTCACACCCTACGTGAGAATTTTTGTATGCTTCTATATTTCATGCATAGGAATACAAGAAATATCAAGGGGGACATGGAAGAAATTAAATCTATAGGTCATTGAGTTAAAGGAGGTATTGGGACACACTATAGGGATTATTTTGATTTTTTATTTATTTACATTCCACACTTTACACTATGGTTTGTCTTTCTACTTTCAGAGCCCTTTCATTATCAATATAACATATATTCCCTTTTTAGTTTTCATATGATACACTGGACATTATATTATTATTTTTTATTTTTATTTAGTTACTTCTGGAAATAATACTAAGTGTATAGTCTCCCCAGTAATAGACATAGACCCTCACTTCTAGTCAACAACATCTTATGTGTGGGGAGGCGTGCATCAGTTCATGTGGTACTTTGACTCGAACCCAATGATTTACATCAAATTGTTACATCAATAGACCATGAGTGACCTCAATCATCTCATCCAACGATAATAAGATATGTGGAGGTTCAAATCATGAATTGAGATCTTGGAAAATAAATTCAAATGAGGATAACTTTGAGGACACTAATACAAACCTCATTTCTTTCTAATGATGAAACAAAATATATTGATGAAGATTTATTGAATCACGAGTGTATCTTCAGTTAATTATTATAAAGGATAGTGAATAATGAAATTTTGAATATGATAACGAATCATGAATATTATAATTTTGAAAAAATGGTGTTTAGAAACAAGATAAATGAAGGAGTTAAAGTTGTGATAAACAAAGAAAGAGTAATTTCTAGTGGATTAGCACTGGTTTTTTGAATTGATAATCAAGAGAATTTTTCCATAGTTTCTATACTAGAATCATTTATAATATTTTTTATATTTTTTTATAAACTAAACAAGGTATATTTAAAAATTATTTCTAGTATTTCTTCCTCAATGGAGAGATAAAAGATGGATTTACATTAACAAACCATATAGATTCTTACTGGGAAAAGGTAATAATTGTGTTTTTATGTTAATTAAGGCCCTTTACTAGTTAGTAAAATCAGAAAGAGAATAGTGGTGTAATATAGATACCAATTTTAAGGTTTTAAAATTTAAAAATGGATAATTGGAAATAAATGTCATTGTTAATGTTTGAAACAAAGATTCACTCATTGTCATTGCTTATATTGATGATATAATAATTTTATACTAAATGATTTTGGTAACTATGATAATTTTTCTATAAAGATTAATGTTTTATTTGAATACTCTATACTCTATTGAACAAGTAACAATTTGGTGCTAATAATTTCTTTTAAAGAAGATCACATCATTATTTCTCAAGAGAAGTATACACAAGAACTTCTAAATAAGTCTTTTATGGAGAATTTAAAACCAATTTAAACACCAATCTTAGTGGGAATAAATATATCAATGGATATAGAGAGAAAATAAAATAACCCTAAATAATATTAAAATATTAATAACTATATATTTTACTTGAAAATGTAAAGATCTAATAAATTTTATATTATCAACCTCTGTGTTGGGATTCAAAATAAACCAAAAATATATCATTTGATGGATATGATGTGAATTACCAGATATATAAAATGCATAATTTATTGTATTAAACTATAATATCAAGGGAAGGATTTTTTTCATCTATACTAATGATGATTATTGATGAGATGTTGATGGATGAAGACAAAAATTTGGTAGAGTTTTAATCCCACATGATTAATGGGTATTTTAGCACAACAATAACAAATTTTAAAAACCCTAGAGAATTACTGAGGAAGAATATGGGGTTAAAATTCTAGAAGAAACTCAAATTATGTGGATAAATACTTAGTTTGATAATATCAATTTGGTTGTGAAGATATTATATTATTTGGGTTATGATAATCATACTTCTATTACATTGTCAAAGAATCCATTTAAGAATTTGGGGTATGAGATCATTGTCATAAAATATAGCATCATTAATGGAATAATGTGTAAAGATGAGTTAATTATGGTATTTTTTTATCCATATAGAAAATAGAAGATGAGTTCATCAAACCGTTTTCAAAGGATGTTAAACAACTCAACTCTAACTATTAGTTTCGAAAGAGCTGAGGTGCCCCTAAAATTAGGTGTCATTCCCAATACACTAAATTCTAGAAATAAATCCACTATACTAATATAAAAATTGGGGGAATATTTCCCCTTAAAACAAAAAAAAACAAACATAAAAAAATAAGAAACAATCAAACCAAATAATATAATGCCTAAAGGGGAATCAATATAACCCAAATGAAATAACATAAAACCCAAAATCAGAGTCGAAATAAAATGGTGTAAAAAAGTGGCCCAAGAAATATAAATTAAATAATTGAGTAGAAACATCAATGTAGAATCACTACAACTGCACCATAAGTGAACTTCAACCTCCAATCAACATCCTAAGTTAATATAAACATGATTCTCCACTAGGTAGATACAAGATCTTTCCTTTAAATATTTTATGAAGAATAATATCGGCATATGAACTAAAGTGTATATGAAGGGGTGATTAATAATTTCCAATAGGATTTTCCCAATATACTTCCCAACTCCCTCCATTAGTAAAAAAACAAATTATGTCACAGTTCAAAATATAATATTAAAAAAATAGATAAGCATAATTGAAATTTATCAATTCAAACATATTAAATTTGAAGCATAAGAAATTTATCATTTAATTCCATTAAATCTATTTTTCCAGTGAAAACACATCATCTTGATCACACACATAGGAATGTTGGGTGGTAGTCCCAGGCTCCGGAGTGGTTACACACTGATCCACCAAGTCGTCACTATGTGACCAATATTCATCTACCTTTAGTCTAGCACCACACCCCTTATTCATCATAATGTAAAATGTATATAAACTTATGCCAACTATATATGCCCTGTTATGATGCCATTTTATCTTTATAATTAATTTCACTGAACATTATTCATAAATCAGAACATTTATTCAGATTTATTTGTTAAGATAAATGAAAAACATAATTTTTAAACCAAAAACCAAATGTGTTTTCTAAAAACTATTAAATTTCCAAGATCCCCAAATTATCATGAAATGGAGTTTAAAACATTAAATATTTATAAGTAACCTTTAAAATTCAAGAAAATTAATATAATTATCCAATCCTTTAAGTTCTATAATATGTAGAGAATATATAGAAGACACATACCTCACAATGGGTGATGAAAATGGAGAATGAAGCAATAAAAACCCTAGATCTGAGCACAAGACCTCCTTCTTTTAGTGGATCCAATAAAGATATAATCAAAAAAGATCTTTGATCATATATATTTATAAATTATTAGATATAATGTTCTATTTGAGAATATATGAGAAGATCTAAAGAAAATGAGATAAAAAAGTTATTTTCTATTGATTATGGAGATCCAATGCACTTAGATCCATAATAATTGACTTCTGAATTGAAAGTTATTTCCAAGAATTCTTAGTAGATTGATTGAGGCTGAGATCTTGGGATAAGAGGTGAAAATAAGGGTTTCATGGTTTAAACCCATGTTAAAAAATAATTTTAAAAGCATTAAATGTATTTTTCATGATTAGTCAACATGGTTTGGGAAACAATGGCTTAAATATGTGAATACTTCAACCTCCAAGCCACCCCTTGCACTATTAGATTTCATAATTTAATAAACCATGATTCAACCATACTTTTTTCCTCTATCTCAACTGTTATAATTTCTTTTAAGAACCTCTTTGGTTTGAAAAACCATGTTCTAATCTTATACCTCCTCATGTTCTCCTATTCCTACCACACTGTTACTTAGGAAAATCCACAAGATTTCCCATAACCATGAAACAACCATGCATCATCCAAAACACCATCCAAAACTCTCATGAAAACTACCAAAAACATATTTAGATAAATTCCAAGGGAAATATAACTAAATAACAAATGAAATAATGTCATATACCTCAAACTGTTGGGGACACAATATCCATACTATTGGAATTTCCTTCCTAAAAAACTAGACATTCGTGTTCTATTAGAAGAGATCGGGCTACTATTTAATCATAGAGTCTTATCATTCCCATATTTCTTCCTTAATCTTACCACGATTCCATAAAAATTTAACCAAACAAATACACATTCCATTTCAAAATTTGTAATACCTATCTACAATTTGTATAGGAATGTGTAATCAAGTAACATCAGGTGTAAGATCAACATGGACCCATCAAATAACATGGTCATGATCTGGATGAAACATATTCTACTAAGACACATTAAATACATTGAGTGGGGAGTTTAATCCTAGATTTAAATACAATTTATAGTCAAAATAATTAATTCATTGTTTTATTTTGAAAGGGTCGATATACATTGGAGATAATTTAACTTTCTTACCCAAATGTTGATTCCCTATCATTGGAGAGACATTCAAGAGGACATGATCTCCCATATACAATGATAATGACTGCCAATAAAGATAATCAAAATTTTTTGATGAATATTATAGATCTCCATCCTTTTATTTATCATTTTAATTTTCTAAGTCTATTACTGAATAAGACTAGGTCCTAAAAGTTATTTTTTCCCATTATATAACCAATAAAGTATATATCAATAATTATTTCTACACAATACTTCAAAAGGATAAATTTGTATTGAGGTCTGACAAATATTATTGTATGAGTACTCTACTAATGATATACGATCATCCTATGGTCCTCTTAAATCCATAACAAAATATTGGATCATGTTTTTAATGTTTGTATTGTGATTTTCCATTTTCCATTAGTTTGAGAATGATAATCCACACTTCGGGTAAACTGGGTTCCTAAATATTACAGTAAAGATCACCAAAATAGAGAGGAAAAACCAGGAACTCATTAATATATAATATAAATAGGTATTTTATGAATCTTTTTGAACACAAAAATATATAATTTTTCAAATTATTCTACCCTAATAGATTTATGAGTTGTGATGAAGAGAGTTGAATTTTTAAGTAGATCCCCAATCACCCATATGAAATTGTGTTTCCGAACTATTCTTGGTAGACATGTGAAAAAATAAATAGCTACATGATCCCATTTCTAGAAGGGTATAGGTAAAGATTTTAACATACTTGTAAGTTAGTGGTACTCAATCTTGACTTGATGAAAAGTGAGGCATATCGAGAGACACTCTTATGATTGCTATTTCTTGTGAGGACAACATAAACGAGTTTTGAATTCCCTATAAATATTCTAAATTCCTAAATAAATACACCATTTAAAGTGGTAGTATAGATAATGAAGTTTCCTTCTGAATGTATAGTGGAACAACTATCTAATATTGAAAAACTAACACAAATTCCCTATCCAGTTTCCATTCATCAATGGTCTCCCCACAATTCTGTTTTGACATTCTGGTATAATAATCTATATCTGATCATTTATAATCATTAACTTACTCTTCTAAATTTTTTATGAGAGTCCCCAAAAAGAAAACCATAACATAATTTGTTTCAAAAAAATAAAAATTTATATTAGTAATCATATCCATAAATTAACACTGGTCAAGAGCTTCTATATCTAATTGATTATATAATTTTTAGCTTAAATAATTTTCTAATGAATTTATTTTTCGAACCAAGTGAAATTAAAAAATCTAAAGATATCCAATCCATATTCTTTATCTCAAATTTAAATAATTTTGTGAAAACATGTATTTCAAACATTTATGATATGTGGACAAAGTGAACTTCTAACCAAAGAGATAATGACACCATGTTTTCAAAACATGCACTACTATAGTCAATTCCAAATTAGGGGGAAGAAAATTATTTGGAAGAATTTGAAACTTCCATGATCAATAAGCTACAACATGATATCATTGCATGATATCATAGTTGATTCTAGATACAAATTCATTAAAATTAACCAAATAACCTTCACTAGGTTCTAGAAAAGAAATAATTAGTGCATAAGTGATCATTTCATTGAGAAAAAAATATTATTTTTGGGAATCGTTACTATATTGGAATGGAGTTCCCTTTCTCATTTGTGTTTTCATAGGAGATTAGAGTCATGATAAGTCTCAAAAACATCAATGATATTAATGTTCTAAGCCCCAAAAGTTAGGTATCTCAAATACATTCTTTAGGGTTTTCAACGAGTTAATAGATTCCATATTTTTAGAATCTTTTAATAAACCATTATTAAAATGTAATGGATAATAATGAAAAATTACTTAATCCAAAAATAAAATTTAGTAAATATTTCAAATAAACAATTCTCCAAAAAAATACTAAACATAATCTCTAAATATTCTACATGTTCTTTCTATGTTCAAGAATATAATAAAATTTCATCCACATATACCATAAAGAAAGAGTCTTGGAACTTCTAAAATACAAGATTCATCAATTATATGAAACCTGATAGTTCATTTGTAATACCAAAGGGAATAACCACATATTCATAATGAATATAAAAAATCCCTAATTATATATTTATAATATCATATTTTCTAACCTAGAGTTCCATATACCCAGAGTAAAGATCATTTAAATAGAACCATTGGGCTCCCCTAAATTTATCAGAAAGATCTGTAATATGAGGCAGTGTATATATATTATTTTTCTTAACCCGATTCATCTTATGATAATAAACATAGAGTTTTAATAACCCATCTTCCTTCTTGAAAAAAATAACTAGAGACACCCAAGGTGAATTTCTTGGTCTTATGAACCCTTTACTTTGAAATTATTTTAATTGGAACTTCAGTTCCAATAATTCTACTGGTTTCATTCTATACGGTTGACATCAAATATGATTTTTTCTTATAAGGATATAAATAAAAAATTCCATTTAATATTCTAGGGGGAAACCAGTGGAATATTATAAAAAAATGTAAGAATATCAATGAAAAGTGGTAAGAAAATTTATATTCTCTATTATTTTAGTAACATCAAATGTGACAACTATGCATTGAAAAAAAAGATCCCACCATTGGTGATAAAGGGACTTCTTTTCCAAGAATTAAATCACAATATCCTTTAATGATATTCACCATTCAATTATGAAACATAAACTTCACCTAACATCCATAATAGTCGATATGATCATTGAATGTAACTAACCAACCCTTTCAAAAGATCATGTTAAGGAATTTCATGCCCAAAATAGAAAATACCCACACAAACCAGACTCTATCATTTGTTATAAAACAAGAGGAAAATTTAAACCCCCTATACTCCCACTTTATGAGAGGTGTCTTGATACTCATCAAGCATGCAATCATTTTGATGTTCAATCCAATTTTATTAACAATAAGAGAAGAAAAAATGATGGGGATTCACCAGTATCAAACATAACATGCATAAGAATTGAATTATGAAGAATGGTATCTAATAAGATGAAGGACCTGATAAATCCTATTTTATCGTATGTACAACACTATAAAATATATTACTCACTCACCCTTATTCATTAAATCCAAATTTTGGTTTCATTATCTGAGGAGTCGAGGTGTTATTTAAATTACCATGTGTTTCTTAGTTCTTAGGTTGAGAAATTTCCAGACATTATCATTGATTTAAGGACTAAAATTTTTTATACACATGAGATGCATTTCCAGCAACTGAATTTGTATTTATATGGAAATAATACTAGATTTTATTCCATTGAATTATAGTTGTGACATGAATTGGGTATTGTCGTAAAATCTCACTTTATATCCTCTAATGAACCGCATATGATGTATCCCATAATACTACCAGGGAATCTAGGAACATTAACAAATTAAATGGTTTTATTCAGATATTCTATAAAACCTTTGTAGAAGGAGTCCCTCTTCCTATTTTTCCAGAATTAGATTTTCAATTTATTCCCATGTAGATATATGTACTTCCTGCAGTAGGATTCCCAGTAATATCCATTTTCACCACTCCCTCTATTAAAAATTTATGTATAATCATAATTACATAGGAAAAATTTCTCGAAATAAATTTCTTGTCATAATACATTATAAAATATTTCTTCTCTTAGGGAATAATTAGCAGTCACATCTGTAGAAAAATAAACCAACTCTATAAACATAGCTACATATTCCATTACTGGATGATTTTCTTACTTAATACTAAAGAAATATTTATTTATGTCTATTTTTAATGTGTGGGGATTGAATTTATTTCTAAAAAAATCTTCAGTTCCATCCCATATAAGTCCCTAGTAAAATTTATCCTGGACAACTAAATCCCAACATTGGAGTGAAATATCCACCAGCATGTAGATTACTAATATGACAACCAGGTCAGAAGGAGTTCCATAGAAATCAAAAATCTTGTTTGTTCCATTAATCAATGATTCTTCTAATTTAGATTCCAAATCCTCTTGAATGATTCATTGATTATATTTCTGATACTTAATATATTAATTCACATTCCATTGTTCAACATTCTTATTCCCTTTCTCAATATATTTAAATTCTTGAACAATAATCCAAACAAGTTGATAGTTCACCTATGGTTCAGGTGGAACCAAATTCTTTGTAACATCCTTTTCTAGGATTCATGGTTATTAACCTGTGACATTTATCTAATGAAAAAATCCAACATAGTCATCACTCACTCATAAATTTAAGGTTTAAAATATTCCAACTCATCAAAATCTATAATAATTATAACCATATTCAATGGATCATAAAATATAATATGAGATATGAAGTCCTAGTTATAATTCTCATTTATAAGTCATGATATGATATATTCATTGGATCAACCAATGATGATGAGATGAAATCACATCAAGAATTGTCTAAGAACACTTTTAATAAAAAGACCACCCTGGTAACTCGAATTTCAATATAATAATCCTAGCTACTCCTTTTTATGATATATATTTCAGGATTATAAATATATTATCACTCTAATACAGTCCCAAGATGAATTAATAACTAATACTAATACCATTTGTAACATCCTAACCTTAACCATTGTCTTGAAAATATTCAAGGTTCCACTAACCTTAGATGATTTCTCCAGGACACAAAAGGCTAAAAATAACTTCTAAGGGATTACATAAACATTGGGGGTATGATTTTACCTTATAAAACACATCTTGAAAATGAAAAATAAAAATAAAAAAATGAATCTTTATAACATATTAAGTATAAACAATAAAACACATATTTAAAACTAAAAAACACTAATATCAGAGTAGTAGTATAAAAATATGAAAAATTGACATAAGAAATCCAAAGGTAATTATAATTTAGTAATAATGATATGGAATCAATCCAGGCACTCCATATGGGAACTCCAAACTCCAATCATCATCCTAAGAAATTAGTATCATCATTCTACAATAGTTAAATAAGCGATAATTCCATTACTGATATCATAAAGAGGAATATCTATAGATAAACCAAAGTGAATGTGTTGGGGGTGAGTAATCATACTCAGTAGTCTTTCCATAAGATACTCTCTAATGCCCTATAATAGTATAAGAACATGTTAACACATAGTTAAAAATATAATTTAAATCAAAATAAAGAAACCACAAAGATGTTTATTAATTTAAACTACATAAATTAAAAGAAGAAATAATTTATATTTTATTTCTATTAATTCCATTTAGAAACCCCAAGAACATATTCTTATTATCACGCACATATAAATTCAAGGATAAAGTTACATTATCATGAGTGGTTACTCGTTGATCCACAAAATCATTATTATGTGATCATTCTCTAGGTGCCTCTAGTCTGGAACCATGAATCTCATTTAGGGTCATATCAAATGATATTGAACTCACACAAACCATAAATTCCACGTTTTCATGACATATTATCATGAAAATACATTTCATATAAATCAATTCTCCCATTTGAACATTTAATTTAACATCTCACTTACATTAAACAAAACTAAAATTTTAAAACCATAAAAAATGTAGTTTTCAAAAAACATTTAGTTTCAAAGATTCCTAAATTATTAAGAAAATATATTTTAAAAAATGTATAGTAACATTTTTCCATTTAAATCCAAGAAATTGTATTTAAATATAGAATCCTTCATGTTTTATAAGAATTGGATAAGTGAGAGAATCCACATACTTCATAATGAGTGTTGAAAAATAATAATAACATAATGAAACCTCTAGATTTGGACTCAAAACATATTTTCATCAATATATAAAATCTTGATCGCATAAAAACACATCATAGATATACAATATATCCATTATAGATCATATGTAATGTTATCTTTGAGAGGAAATGCGAATATTGAAATAAAAATAGATAAATTCATGACTTACCATTGATTCATAAGATTCAGGGCACATAGATCCATGAAAATCAGTTTTTGAATCAAATAAGATTTCCATAAACTTCTAATAGAGGGTTTTTGTTTCTAGAAGATATTAGAAGTGGTAAAAAATTAGGGGTTTTGTAGCTAAAACTGTGTTATGATATAATTTAAAGAACATTAAATTTACATTGTATGGTTAGTCCACATAGTTTGGGAAACTTTGCACTAATTTCTCACATGATACTGCCTCTAAAAAAATCCCTTTATATGGTTGGTTCATGTGGTTTGTAAAAAATGTGCCAAATGTGTTTTTTATCTGTCTCCACTTTCAATGTTTCATCTAGGCCTCTGTATGGATTCATAAAACCATGTGATAATCATGTGCTCCCCCTATCCTCATAATCTTTTCACACAATTACCTAGGAAATTCCATATAGTTTCCACTAGCTATACTCCAAACATGAACCCTCACAAAAAATTATAAAAATACACATAAACTACCGAAATCATCCCATGAAAATACCAAGAACTTCATAGATGAAAAATATATGAAACAATATTACATACCTCAAATCAGAGGTGTTATAAGGTTCATTACAGTTATTTAGATTTAATATGGGAGTTCAACCTCATTTCAATCAAAACTATGTTATGGGGATTTTTCCATATAAAATATTTTTCTATACATATTGGTTTCAATGGGGGATAGAAATAAAATATATTTATTTTATGATTAATCCCTCAATGAATTATAAAATTGGGGGGGAGGGACTTTATAGAGGTAGTATCTAAGGAATATGTTTCTCTTATTTAGGGGGATAATATATTTGGAAATTACATTATAAGGGTTATGTTTTGAAATTAGTATCTAGGATTTGTAATGTTTTTTATGTTATTTATGAACGATTTTAAGTGTTATTATGATCTTTTAAATAAGAATATTTTTCTATAGGTTTAATGATCTTATGTTTCTCTATAGAAAAAGTATAACTAGAGTGTATTCTCTTATGGTATCTCATGTGGTATAAAAGTAGGTCTCATGTTTAATTACTATTTGATAAGAGAAGAATGTAAATAATTTATTTTATAGAAAACATGGTATTACTTTCTAAATATTTTTTACCTACAAAGAGTTCACTCAAGTAGTCTTATAATTATTGAATAGCAATTCATTGAAAATTTGGTAATGTTTGAATCTTCTTTAGGATCCATGGATTCCAAAAAAATCTAATGGGAAAATATTTTGAGACCATATAGAATTTATAATAAATTTAGGATATTTAAGAGATTATTAAATGCTCAATTTTAATTTTTTTATTTGGATTTAATAATGTTTTATATATCAGGATAAATGTTTCTATATAAGAAGTTATAGGTAAATTAGAGAGGATATATTTATTATGTTGGTTTTTTTGTCAATAAAAAATCATATTCAAACTCAGGTGATTTTTAGTTTTTCATTTTAGGAAAGAGATATTTCATAGTTTGATAAAATTTCAAGATACATTAAGATCATTTTTTAGTGATTAATAATTGGTTGAGATAATTGCAAAATATTTTAAAATTTTGAGTGAAAAAGAAATTTCTATAAGTATGATGCCTTATTTGTGTTATCTAGATCATTGGATGATCTATAAGTGATTGAAGAAATTCTATGTATAAGTAAGGTTCATGTTGGGACCTTGTTGATTGGATGTTTTTTTGGGAGCTAAAGAATGTTTGTGAGGATTGTTTTTTATCTTGTTATCATTATGACAAAATAATTTCACTTATAACTATGGGCGATCAGATGAAAAGAAACAAAGGTTAAAAATTAATTAGATGTTCATAAAATATTTTTTTAATAATTTCTACAATTTTGGGTTTTCTATTCTGAAGAATGCTTGTGAATGAAGTTTTATTTCAAACTCACACTACATTCAAAAAGAATTCTTTGATCTATATGAGAAAATGTTACAGATTTTGAATTAATTCATAATAAATTTGAAAATAATTTGATGTTCAGATAATTATAAAATATCCTATGTTGTCTGGGAAAATTGTGATGCAAGAATTATATGAGAGAGAAAATATGTGATTAAATACTATATGTGGTGAAATTAGATTAAGGAAGATACATGAATTCTGGGATGTCATATAACTTTCTAATGTTAGCCAGATGATGCTATGTTGATCCTTATTTTATCAAATTCATGAATATGTCATGATAAATGAAAGATTATATGTAATAATAAAGGATATGATGTTTAAATATTTTTTGATGTTCTTATACCTGTCTATCAGACATGGCATGACACTAATTCATCAAAGGAATATATAAATTATTCTCTGTGTTTGGGAAGTATAAGTAAATGGGAGATGATAGGACCAAGATATGAGAAATTTGGAAGTTTTGGGACTATAATAAAATCATAGAATGATCAATTAGATAAATATAAACATTGTATTCATCCATTTACACAAAAGATAAGTTGGTTGTATTCAATAGGGTCAAGAGAAAAAGAAACATTGATTTGTTTATCAAGTAGGGCATGATTAATTGAACAAGAAGTGGTGTAGACTCATTATACTTGCTCTAACACTGATCCATCAGAGTGAGACAAAGACCATTATATCAGACAAAATCTATCGTTGATAAATTCATTTGACGCCATACTTCATCAGATATAGGATTATTAGTCCGATAAAAAGAATAAAATGTGGTTTTTTTGAAGAGTTTGGTAGAAGTGTTGGTCAAAGGGGGTTTTGAAGCTATTTTTAAAGGGTTTCCATGAAGTATTAATATCAATAGAATTTTTTATTATATTTATAGAAAAATAAAATCTATATAAGTCTAATAACATTTCCACTATGTTTATGGATGAATGTGTTATATTTTTTGACATAAGAATTCCAGTTGCTATAGAGCTTTAGTGTGAGGAGGAATTATTTTGTTTTTACAAGTTGTCATCGTAATGATATGTCTTTAATATTACATATGTTTCCATAATAATGAGAAACTATATTACAATGACCTTTGGTATCAAATTAATGAATGGTTAGAAAGTATGAAGTGGACTGAAGTTGCGAAAAGATTCGAGAATTTTTGAGAAGTGAAGAGAAGCGCTGAAATAGTTGAAGATGAAGTTGAAATGGAAGAAAAATTCATATTTTGGATAAACATTAGTGGGAAAACATTTCAGATTATCACCCATACAAATTTTGGTGAACCTATTAATAGGATAAATTACATTGTTCATTCTGACTAGGGAGTATAGTTCACGAGTGAAGATAGAGACATAAAGAACTGAAGAATAGATAAAAAATATCCAGACAGAGTTTTCCTGAGCAACACATTCAGAGAGAAGAAACATAAGAAATGATCATAATCATAGGTTACCAGATCAGAATGAGACATCAAATATAGACTTATAAGGAAGGAAGAATTGGTTCAAATTGTTTTTCAAAGGTATTATTTATTATCTATTTTACTAAATGAGAAATTTGATTTGGAAATCAGACTAATACATCAGAAAAAAGTTTTGTAAGATGTCCAAAAGTTAATTTCCTACCAACTGTTGGGTAGTAAATTGAATAATTATGTTATTAAATACACGAAATTTAATGTTTTAAGAAAGAGAAGTATCATGTTTTGAAACCAACTAGTGGATGTTTCATTACGTCTTATACAACCTTATTTTACATCATTCATGTTAAAAGAATCACATGCACTTTGGTATTGATCATAGTGATACAAAAGTGTGAGGGTATATCCTACTGTTTTTCACACAAAAGTATTTTTTTGTAGTGGATTATGTGGTATTATATTATTTCCAATCCATTCCAAGGATATATATACTCTTATTGAGATGTGAACCTTATAAACACTTTGGTTCCTAGAGATTTTTGATTTTTTTTGTTTTTTGTAAAGTTATAAATCATTAATAGGAGGAAAATATTGATTTAGAATAAATGAAACTTAAAATAACAAGATATCCTTAATTCAACCCATCCCATTTCTTTGATACATTGATCCTAGCTGGGAATTCAAAATTGGTATCAAAGACTAAGGTTCCCTTCATTTACTATTTAATGAAATCTCTAAAGAGAAGTTATTATAGTTAATAGAAATTGTGTTAACTATAAGTGGATTCCGATCTTTATTGTTAAAAACTATCATATCTAGAAAGATAGAATGTTTCCTAATCCCATGTCTCTTGGGTATGATGTTCTGGAAGCAATTATATATGGATTTAATCCTATTGATGAAACATTTCCCTTAACATCAGTGGATATGAAGAATATAGAGAAATATGTAAGAGCTATGAATTCCTTACTCTCACCACTTAATAGAAGTGATTTTCTAAGAGTGGGGGAAGTTTCAGCTACTAAATGTGTTTGAGAAAATCTCAGAAACATTTATAAAGGAAATAAAATGGTGAAGAATGAGAAGTTCCATATTTAGAGTCTCGAGTATGAAGATTTTCAAATGGGTGAGTATGAATCTGTTGGATACTTTATTACAAGGGTAAATGATATTTTTATCACCATAAGACTTTTGGGTGATATGTTAGAAGACTCATGTATTGTTGAAAATATATTGAAAATTATTCTAAATAAGTTTAATCCCAAAGTTACATATTTGGAAGATAGATATCCTTAAATTATATCTCTGGATGAACTTCATATTAATATAATTTCTTATGAGATGATAAAGGATAACTTTATGAATGGAAATAATAAACAATTCTAGAAAAATTTCATTTAAGGATGTGAATAAAGGAAAGTCGTAGAAGATTCTTAAAGAAGAATAAATTTCTGAATCTGAATCTAAAAAAAAGTTATGTAAAAATATTGATCCATTTTTATCATTTTTTAATGTGGAAATTGGTACAAGAATGTATAAAGGTAATATCCCCTTGAATTTTTTTGAATTTAGATACGTTAGACACTTTTCAGCTTGTTATCCTCGAAAATAATAATAAAGAAGGTAGTGATGAAGATGAGAGAAGATCAAGAAGATATAGAAAGAAACATGGTGATAAATTAAAATCTTATTCAAAAAGAAAAGATAAAAATTTATCTAAATCCAAAAGTATAGGAATTTTATCTAAATATTATGAAGATAAATATAGTGAAGCTGAGGACAAAATATTTACTAAAGTTTCTGGACAAGTTTCATATATTCCAACTATTAATTATATGAAATGAAAATTTACAGTTTTGATGATGAGGAGATAGAGTTTGAATTTCATTTGAATAAATAACTAAATTAATTTATGAGAAATATTGTAAGACGTGAAAGAGAGATCAAGAAGTTATAGAAATAAATTTATCGAGTAAACAATCAATATTGTCTTCCTAAAGAGAAATGCAAGTTACTTGAAGATATTGACTATCTGAAGAATTCTCTTGAGAAATAAAATAATCAGAATGAACATATTGAATTAATATTGAAGGAAAAAAGTAGAAGAGGTGGAATTTATCAAAAAAACATTTAAAGTTGAGAAGGGAGTTACAAGATTTAAAAACTCTATTTCTAAACTTGGTGATTGTTCTAGAAAATTTATACCTAATAAGGATCAAAATATTACTTCAAAAAATGAGACGAAGAATTATTTTGTTCCTAATAAAAATAAGGTTGAAAAAATCATGTATGTGGCCAAAACCAAAGAAGTTGGAATTTTAGATGTTTCAAAAATTTATGAGTCTAAAAACGATTCTATAACCATTGATTTCGATAATATTTTGAATAAATCCAAAATGAAGAAGAAGATTTCAAATGATGATAAATAGTTTGGGACTCAACAAAATTATGATATGAATGATAAGAATGTTACTGAGAAACATGTTCATGATTAAAGACATTATAGAACATATAGAGAAACTTATTCATTCTAGGGGTACATATAGTATTGTGGTGTATTTTTAATATAGATAACATGTGTTGGTTCAACCAATTATAAAAAAATTATTCCATGAGTTATAGAAGGAAAAGATAAAGGGAGAGTCAATACTCTCAAAATAATAAATAAGAGTTGAAAATTATGATCTAATATGAGAAATATGTTTTAGATGTTGACAATTGATTCCAAGATTTGGAAAATATTTATAAAATATGTGAATAACCTAGACATTTTTCAATAGGATTCCTTGTTTTGATTCCACCACAATAAAATGTTTATAACAGTCCTTAGAAGCCGGATGTGAAGAAGGATATTGGGAGAGAAAAATCACTTGTTGTAGAAACCTATCTCAATGATACAATATGATAATGAACTTGGATCTTTGATACTATGTGTTCTTCTCACTTGACATAAGACTTATTATCAAAAAATGTGGAAGATTTAAAATAAGGAACATTGACATTTTATCAATGATGAATCCATCAGAATCAATGTTTTTGGATCCACTATTATTTGGGAATAAAACATGATATCAATGGAAGAATTGTTTGTTTATTGGTTGAAAAAAAACTTTTGGATGTTTCACAACTTTTTTATGATTTCAATAATTTTTTTAGAAAATATAGTTTTTGTGTGTGAAAATAGGGGTATTTGGAAATGTTATTACCAAAGGCCAGTGCACAAAATGAAATGTTTTTCAATTTGGTGAAGAGAAAAGAAACAAAGAAATGCTACTGTGTAAAGATTACTCAAAAATTAAATTCATTTATTTGGATGAAACTTTTCATCCAACGGTAAGGTTAGAAACAAATATAATATTCCTTTATATTTCTTCAAAAAACGATTCAAATTTTTTTAGATGGATGTGATGTAAGAATTTCTAAATAGAGAAATGTATAAAGATGTTTAAATTGAAAAAACATGTGTATTTTCTATTGGGAAGGATGAAAGTTATCTGTGTAAGTTGAATAAATCCTTGTATGGTATAAATAAAACTCAAAGGGCATATTATTCTAAACATTATACTTTCTTAATCATGTTTATCTTAAATAAAGGAAGGGTTGATAGTAATATATATATCAAACAAATTTATTATAATTCACTCATTTTTTTTATATGTTGATGATACTATCTTTAATGGGAATGATGGTAGAAAATGTGAGAGGTTTTCTGAAGAGATTATTTTTTTTTGAAATTTCCATGATGGGTGAAATTGAAGCCTTTATTAGGTAAAAAATATCCCAAAAGAAGAAAAATATATTTCTTTCTCAAGAAAATTATTAAAATGAAATTCTTAAGTAGTTTGGAATAGAAATTTTGAAACCTTTTTTCACACTAATTTCAATTGGAACCATGCTGACTATATATAGAGAAGGTAATGAAGTTTTCTCTAAAGAGTTTCATAACCTAATTAATTTTTTTTTGTATTTCACAGCCTTAAGACCAGATAATTTTTATGTTGTTAACTGATGTGAATGATTCCAAAGTGATAGAAAAGAATCAAATATATTTTCTGAAAAATAATTCTAAGATATATAAAAGGAACAATAGGTTTTGGAATCAGGTATGATAGCTCAAAAATAATTTATTTGTTTGGTTATACTCATTTTTGTTGGGTAGTAAGTATTGATGATAGAATATCCCCACTATGTGGAGTTTTATTTCTTAGGGAGTGTTGTGTACATTGGCATACTAAGAAGAAAAATTAGTAATTCTTAGCCCAACTAAATCTGAGTATGTTGCTACCACTCAAGCTACTACACCACTTATGTGGATGGAGGCTCGGTTGGAAGACTTACCTGTTGAAGTGATGTTACCCTTGATTTTGGGTTGTGATAATCAGATTCCCATGAACCTTAGAAGAGTCCCAATATAACATTATTTTTCAAAACATATTAATATCGTGTATCATATCATCAAATAGGATGTAGAAAAAAATTAATTGACATTGGAGTATATTCTTACATTGGAACAAGTTGATAACATATTAAAAAAATCTTTACTAAAGGAATAATTTTTAAAATTGACATTTAACAAGGGAGTCGAACCTATTTATAACCATGTTTGAGGTACGTGTCTTTCCCCCCCCCCCTCTCATATAGTCTTCAAATAGTGTTTCAAAGGGGGATAAATGTTACATAAATCTATCGATTGATATGTGAAAAATATTTTAAGGAATCATGTATGTAGAGGGAGTTGTGGGTAAGCTGTGAACTCAACATGTAAGTGTGTGAAATTTTATAATAGTTTGTTGGAGTGGTTTTAAGAAACTTTTCTTTATAGGTAAATATAAGAATTAATGAAAAATTTGAAGTATGGTGAAAATGAAAGATAGAGAGATAAAGAAGTTTCACGAGTCACTACTTTGGGACATCATGGTTTTTATGACAATAATTCTTGTTTCCAATAATGATTTAACTCACATAGGCTTAGAATTGTTGGTAGGTGATCAATTTATTGATATTAAAAAGTTTATTGATTTCTGAACCTTATTTGAAAACAAAATACAAAGGGGGTATTATTGGGACCAAGTTGGATGGAAGTAGTTTTTTGGACCTAAATAAGGTTTGTACTAATTGTTTTCTATTATTTCATTACTATGAATACATTTACATTTTTATGTTTTAGTGATCTGAAGAAACTAATTAATGTTTTCAATGTAATTAGAATATTAGTCATAGTTTTGATAATAATGTATACTAGTTCTGGATTTCTGTTCTGAAGAAGGTTTGTGAATGAAGTTGTGTTCGAAAATCACCCTAGGTCCGGAAAGAATGTTTTGGTTTGTATAAGAAAATTTATTGGAGTCTGAAAGACTCCATGTTAAATTTGATGATGCTTTTTTTGGGTAAATTATCAAATATGAAAAGTTTTTGGAGAATCTTGTGATGAAAGCCTTATGTAAGAATGGTGAAGAATGTGATTTTGGACATTCTATGTGATGGTAATTAGATTGAAGAAGATGGTAGAATTAGGGAAGTCCTATAACTATCCAATGTAAGTATGACGATGATATATTGATCCGTCAGATCCAAAATTCATGAATAAGTCATGTAACAATTAGAAGTTTATGGAATAATAGATTCTTTGATATTTGAAGTGTTACTACAGTGATGATGCAGGTCCATCAGATGCAATGTGACGCCAATTCATTGAAGGTATATCTGAATTTTTCTATGATTTTTGACAGTATAAGTTAATGGGACATGATGGGATCAATGGATAAGAAATTTTTAATTTTTAGGAACATGTTGAAATTATTTACTGATCAATCAGATTATGATCAACAATTTAGTAAACCAAATCTGAAAAACAAATGTTATTTTTCTTCAATTGTTTCAATAGAAAATGAAACTATGATTTATTTTTCAAGTGGGTCAAGAGTAATTGGAAAAGAGGTGGTACCGACTCATTAAACTAGTGGGGACTCCAATTTTTTAGAGTGAGATATAGACTGATCCATCAGCCATAGTTTGATAACAAAAAAGTCATCAGACGATGGGATTCATTGAATGTTGGATCATTAGTTTGAGGAAAATAATAAAAGGTGTTTTTTAAAGAGTTTGAGAAAGTTTTTGTCAAAGGGGGGTTTTTAAGATATTATTAAAAAGTTGGAAATAAGTTATGGTATCTTTAGAATTTTTGATGATGTTTATAGAAAAAGAAATGTAACAGAAGTAAAATGAAGTTGCAGTAATGTTTATGGAAGAATTTGTTCAATGTTTTTAGAGAATAATTTCAGTTGGTATAGAGCTTAGGTAAGAGGAGTAATTAATATTTTTGACATGTGGTCATTGTAATGATAAGTCTTTATTCTTAAATAATATTCCATCATAATTAAAAACATTATCAGAATGAACTATTGTATTGGATTGAAGAATGGTTGGAAAGACTAAAGTTGGCTAAAGTTGTTAGAAGATTCAAGAAGGTTCAAGAATAATCGAGAAGTGAAGACAAGCACTAAAATAGTAAAAGGTGAAGTGGAAATGGAAATTAATTTCATGTTTCAGAAATTTATTTTATTGGGAAAACATTTCAGATTCCCGTACATACCAGTTTTGGCACACCTATAAAAAGAATAATGCACAATGTACTTTATGACTGTGGACTACTGTTCACAAGTGAAGAGTGGGTGAAAAAGAAATGATGAAGATTGAAGAATGTTTTCAAAAAATATTCCTAATTAATATCTCATGATAGAGGAAACTTAAGGAAGGATCATGATTATAGGTTACTGGATTGGAACGAGCTATCAGATGAAGATTTCTGGGGAAAAGAGAAGTGGTTCATAATCATTTTCACCATATTATTTGAAATGTCCCAAAAATTTATCAAAGTAAATTAAATTATTATAATAATTTAATATATTAAAATCACATAAAATCACATTAATAAAACAATAAAAACATTATAAATGTAGAATGAATAAAATAATAGATATTTCTAGAAGTTAAAGAACCTTTACTAGTGGAATATAGACTAAACCTTTGGAATAGTAATGTGACACATATAAATTGTAAATCAGTCAATATAATTGAAACTCCCCCCATGAAGGTATAAATAAAATTTATGCATTCTATAAATGAAATTATGATATAGTTATATCATAGTATA
Organism: Viscum album; assembly: GCA_963277665.1. Classification (NCBI taxonomy): domain Eukaryota; kingdom Viridiplantae; phylum Streptophyta; class Magnoliopsida; order Santalales; family Viscaceae; genus Viscum; species Viscum album. Next base: position 2,107,027,038 of record OY728119.1, on the reverse strand, counting down.
AGTAAATAAATTTTAAAAAAAATTATTAATTGAGTGTTTGTATTTTCTTAAGTTATAAATATTTAATTATTATATTATAATTAATATAATTATTTAAAAGAAAAATTAATTTCATAAAATATATTCATAATTTAATATTTATTAGTCTTATGATTTTAGGATAACTTTATGAGTCCTTATTTAGTTTTTCAAAGTTTTATAAAATTAGTTTTAATTTTAAAATCTGTATTTTTTGGGTAAAGGTTGATTTTAATTAAAAATTAAATTTCTCATATTAATAAAATTGTTTCAATAAAATGGAGTTCATTTTTGAATTCGACACATCAAAAAATGGTTAGGTTTAGTTTTTTTTGAATTTTCTAAAATACTTATTTTTTTTGAATAGTAAAATGTGATAATTTTTTATAAATGCTAAATACATGAATTCTTTACTCATTATTGATTTAAGGCTGAGGAAATCACCAATAGTTTGAACTAAAATGAATTATCTACTGTATTTAGTTATATGAATCCACACTATTTCTTTTCTTGAGTCAAAATAATTAACTAATGATTAAAATAATGAGAAAACACCCCATCTCCTCCACTATAAATACCACCCCTCACCACACTACTACAAAAATAGCCTTTAAAATGCTATAATAGGCCATTATCAGTGATAAAAAATCAATAAAAACCATAGAACTATTAAAAGGTAGAGGCTTTTGTGAACGCTAAAAAAGTGATGTTAAAAGGGTCCTTTGATAGCATTTTTTAGCACTGTTAAAGGCCCCTTTTATCAGTGCTTTTTTAGTACAGTTAAAAGGAGACAATAACATCACTGAAATTGAACCACAGATATAGGGTATATGAATTTATTTTACACATAAAAACCCCTTAATCAGTGCTTCGCCCACCCCTTTATCGTCACTTTGGATAATCCCACCCTCCCACGCTCATCCCTACCTCTAGCGAGTTTTGAACCGAAGACCTCCAGCATATACAACCACACATTTTTGAATCCCTTATACTATTTTGTTTCATATATGTATTTATATATTTTCATTACATTTTATATCCACATATTTATATATATTTTCATATATTTTTATATACTAATAAATATATTTTAATTATTTTTTTATAAAATTAAATATTCATGTGTGAAATATATAAAAATTATTTATATATTTTTATTTATTTGATTATAAAAAAAATTTAAATTTTGAAAAACAATAAAATTTAAAATCCTTAATACCAATATGAATGTAATCTCTAGGAATAAATTATGTCCTCACTGAAAAAGGAAAAAAATTCCAATAAAAGAGGCTCAAAATCCATCGAATGTTACAAAATTGGGGCACCTCGACTAAAAACTGAGTTTTGGAGACCTTATGTGCCTTTTTTGGCCATGAAAAATGAAATCAAGGTCATCCTTGGTTATTTGGGTTTATATATCATCGCAAGATTTTATTTGATATGTGGTAGAGCCCAAATGGACAACGATACCAAAAGTTATGGTTGTTTGAAGTTCAAGTAATGTTTTCAACTTCTTTTTGAGATTTTATTAATTTTTTGATTTTTTTATCTTCAAATTGATATTAAATGAATACCAATTTGTAATAATAAGAAAATTTTTAATTAAATATTTTTTTAATTACTTTTAATCCATTTTCAATAAATTATATCGTATATATTATGTGTGAATGCCTATTTACTTAATCTAAAGAATATTTTAAATATAGAAATATATATTTATATCAATATAAATATATTTATATATTAATATATATTTTTTGTATAAAATTTAATTTTTTATGAAGTATAATTATATCATATCTTGTATGAAAGTGCTGATAAATTCCCCCTTTAACAAAACTTTTTTAGCACTGACAAAGGAGGTCTTTAACAACACTTTTAGCTAGCGCTGTGAAAGCCCTAGTGCTGGATATACCCAGTTTTTATAGTGCCACCACTTCACCTCACAACTTCTGAGCTATAATCCTTGTAAAAATTCTGCCGAATACTCTTCCCAAGCCCCTTCTCCTTGCTGAGGACCTCTTTATCTCATCAAAATTTCCAAACATTTTCCCTAATGAGGTTTTCAATGTGGATAAATTCAAGATGTAATTCCTCTTTCCATTTATTTTAATTTCATTCCAAGTTCTTTTCTTATTCTCTCCTCACCCACCCTCATCAAAATGGCATGATAATTATATTATATCTAATATAATGGAATATAATTATTCTAGTGTAATAATACATCATTAAACCCTTCTCCTCTAAATTTTATTCTAAAAAAATGAAAATGTCCTTCGTAAGGTGTTAATTTATCTTCTTCAAGGGTGATTTTTTTTTGATTTTCAATTAACAAATTCAAGGCTTGTCATTAAACCATTTTTATGGTTAAAAAAAAATAATATATGTATTAAAAACTACGTAATTTTCTATAATCATTATATAAACATGATGTTAAATTGTAAAACAAAACAAGGTTGTTGTGAGAAAAGACAACACAAAATAATCCAAATGATTATCACTAACATCTTATCTAATGATTCATCCTCAACCAAAATTTGAAAATGACTTATTTAACTATTTAACCTTCTGTATGCTCATTAATAAATTATAATTTTAATTATAGATTTCTATTTTAATTTTACATGAACTTCCATATTCGTATACAAGTGAACTGATCATGAGAACTAAGAAAATGAGAACTCCTGAACGATGAAATTTGATACTACAACTCATAAAAAATCCATAAATGAACTTAATAAAATTATAAAAAATAACATGTTGAAAATGTTATTAATTAATTAATTAATGGATTTAATTTTATTACCTAAGACATTAAGATCAAGTGCAGAACCATTTCAGACATAAGGTATGGGATTCTACCCGAGCCTGCATTTTTTCCTTCGGGTAACTTTTTATCTCTCTTAAACCCAATGTAGTTCTTATTTATTTTTATATATTTATTTTAAATTATATTTATATGTTCAAAACTACTATTTCCATATCATATCATCCCTCATTGATTGTGGGAATACATGTTTCAAAAAGGTTCCCCTTTCAATTCTTCACGATAAACAAGTCCGATTCACGGGAACATCCATATTTCTTACCTGATATCAAATGCACTCCATAGTCTATTTTAATCCTCCATTATTTTTCTAAAATTACTGTTTTTATCACTAAAAATATCATTTTTCAATTATTTTTTTATGAAAAAAATTCTATATTTTCCACTTTGAATACTCTTTAATATTTTCCGTAAACCGCACTAAAATGATTCATTTATGAAGTTTCTTAAACACTCATTTTATATATATCTACTTGAATTAGAAAAAAATTCTCATGATCCATTCATATTTTTCCTTATTAATGTTGATGTATGTTTTTATTCCATTATTTCATGGAATCATTTATGGCATTCTCATTTTTATTCCCCGTGACATGATACCCATTTCATTCTATGGGTAACCCTTATGTTTATTCTTCATTTGGAAAAAATAATCATGAACATGTTATGATGGGTGGGCCTAGATAACACTCCAATGAATTGAGTAATGTTTAGTCTGATAATAAATCATGTTGGGAAAGGGAGTTAACTTGATTCCTTTATGGGACCTTGTCCACCATGTAATATGGTCTTAGAAGTTAGCCTTGACTCTTGTTTATGTCACGTTATAAGTTGTTTCCAAATTCCTATGATTCCATGATTATATATTACCATGTTGTAAATTTTATTATTCATCATTTTTATTCTTATTATATGCCTTTTATTCCATCATGTTATGCCTTCTAACCCATGTTCTATATTTTATTCATATTCTTATTTACTTAATGGGATTTTTAGCTCATCCATTCTATTTATGTATTCCCTAGGTTATCCTATGAAGATGTTTGATATCAATGGATTTTAGGAGAACATTATAGAGTTTGAGTAAATATATTTTTATTTTGGGTTTAATGATGTTTAATTATTTACTTAATCTTCAAAATACACTAGACATTACAATCTATGGATTATAATTACTGGTTAATTATATAAAAATATGTGAAAATGGGTGGGGTCGCTTTAGTTGGTATCATAATAAGGTCTAGTAATATTTTTGATTAGAACTAGAAAACTCTAGTGAAATACAATGGTATAAGACTATGTAAGATAAAACATACCTAAATTTTGGTTAGTATAGAGTAAGTTGTTTATCATGAAAATACATCCCTCTCAATACTACAAGATGACATGGTTCTGGCATAGATGTACCTAGAAGTAACAACTCTAAAAGGGTGTTCTAGGCCTTACATGGGGTGACATAGTATACAATAATGGGACTTGATGAAAATCTTATTTTACAATCCCATTGTATATGATTTGGTAAATTCATGATCATTATGAACCACTATTAAGGGAACAAAAAAGTTCTTATAAAAATATATTTTAGGAAACAGATCATGGAAAACCTAGATTGAAACCTTGGGAATCACATGTTAGGATATAATTTTCCTTAAACATTTTATCCTTTTATGTTTAAATTTTACTTTTATTATGTTTTTTTGATAATTATTAAAGTAATTAATTGTAATTTATTTTTCTTAGTCAATGGTTTGAAATAAAAGAACCCATTTCCACAGTCAATGTTATAGGAAATGTGATTATTACCCAAATGATATTTTAAATATGATAGGAATAGGAGCTCAAAACCTCATCACCATAAATTCTAATTGGATTATGTTTTGAATAATAAATTGAATCATGTTTAACTCCTTCCTTGTATTAAGAGAAAGAAAGGTTTAGTTGAATCCATTATTTGGAAAAGGCATACCATGTTTAGTGGTTCATCAAATCCACTCCTCAGAGAAAAATTTATTAACTCCATTGAGAAGATATTATTTGTCCTCTAGTTCTTAGAATATTAGAAATTTGTGCTGGAAATTTATCATTTTGATGGGGAAACTGATCAGTGGTGGAAACTGATCAAGAACAAAGATTCCAAGGAGGAAATTTATTCCACATAATGGGAGGATTTCAAGAAAAAAACTTTTTAATAAATATTTTCCCCAAGCCCACCATCTTAAAATGGAAAGGGAGTTCCTTAGATTAAATCCAAAGGAAGATGAGTCTATCGGGGTGTATGAAGAAAACATCATAAGGGATGGAAGATATTCCTCTAGATTTTTCATGAACACTGAAAGACGAGTGGATCACTTCTTTAGAAATTAAATCAGAGTCTACAAAAAGTGCATGTGATTAAATAATTTGAAAGATATAAAGAGATTGTTCATTATTCCCTTAATGATAAAATGGATATATGAGACTCTATGTAGTCTTGTAGTCCTAGGGAAAAAAGAGGAAAATAATGTTTAATCTGGGTGGATCGATAGATAAACCCCATAATAGAAAGAAGACCCAACATCCCAGATATAAAAAGTGTGGGATGAATCATCCTAGAAACTTTTTAATGGAAACCAATATATACTTCAAATGTGGAAGATAAGGGCATATTACAAATAAATGTAAAAGTGACATGAACTATCCAACTAATGTATAAGAATAAAGGAATGTTTGGATCAACTCCCAACCTGTAGTGTAGTGTTTCAACTACAAAGATCATGATCATTATGCATGAAATTTCCCTAATCAAAGGGTTGTTGGAGGGAACCAATATAAAAAACTACAAGGTAGCAATGAAGGTCATATTAAATCATTATAGTTGAGGTGGAGCCTGAAAATGATTTTGTGACATGTACATTGGTTATTCATTTGAGCTGACTACGAAATTTGATCTATGTGTGTTCACCCCATCCTCTTGAGGCATCTTTACGTCCAAAGATTACCATCATGTGTCTGTCATGCAAGTAGATGTGGATGTATGGAGTGAAATTCTATGGGATAGGGCCATACCCACAATGTTCAACTTCCTCACTTGAAGAATCAATGATAGAGAAATTCCTACATATGAGAACATCAAGCAGTGTAACATGAACATGGCCTCTAAATGTGTTTGTTGAAAGAGTCAAGGAGGACAACTCTGATCATTTGTTCTATGAGAGCGACTGGGAGAAAGAGATTTGGAAGTTTTTTGGTGATTTCACTAGCTTTTCTATTCCATACAGGGGGACCACTCCTTCCTCATTTTCTAGTTCCATGGCTCGTGCACTGAGTTCCCTGAGATAAGAGCATTCTCTCTAGTGTTTTATGCAGGGTGATGGTGCCTATAGCGGGCACATAACATGTGTCTTCCTAAAGGGGTAGCCTCATCTGGACAAGTGATCATTATTCGAACAAAAATCACGATCCTTGATATATTCCTGGTTCTCAGCACCTGGGGGGAGGCTCTTACCCTATATCATATGCTTCCTACCTTGCATAATCCCCCTCCTATCACTAGTTCTTCCATTGGGAAATGGGTTCGGTGGTAACTACCCCTTCACAGCTTCATGCTCAACACCAATAGTTCTTGTGTTGTGGGGATCATGTGGGGAGGGGATCTCATTTGTAATTGTAATGAATCAGTCATCCTTGTTTTTTCTACCGTGTTGGGTCTCGGTAACTCACTCCTCGCAGAGGCCAAGACCATGCTGTCCAGTCTCCATGTTTGCAGCCAAAGGTGACTAGAACCCATGGAGTTCAAAATCGATGCCATGCTTGTTTCTAACTCTCTTTAGGGCCTCGACATTATTCCTTGATCTATTGAGTATATTATTTGAATGTTTCATGGTCTTCTAGGCATCAAAACCAAAGTCTCACACACCTTGAGAGAGGTTAATAAATATGTGGATTATATAGCCTCTCTTGACAGTTCTGTATTGGATTCCATCATTTTCCACACCCCTCAAAGTCTGAAACCAATGAGGATCAATATTCTTAGTGGGGATTCCCTTATTCTCCACCACTTTAGACCCCCTATAGTCATGTTTACCTCAAAATGTTTTTGTGGCCCCTTGTGTGTTCCTTTTATTCTTTTTGAATAAAAATTTTCATGATGATTATTGTTCTACACATTCTTTCATATCTTCCAAGTTTAGTATAACTATTCAAACACCACCTCCAAATATTGAGGTAGAGTTATATTTTATAATAAAAATTAATTAAATTAAGGAATCCAAATTATATAACTCATCCCCAGTTAATTTTTTCAGATTTAACCTCCCAAAAAATAATTTCATGCACCCTTTAGTAGAGTTTAATGATATAATGGGCATAGATTGGGTATATTTATTCAAAGCCAACGTCAATTATCCGGAAAGAGAGATCATTCTTCACATCCCAAATCATCCTACAATTATATACAACTATAAGGAAGAGGATGAATCTACTTTATAATAATCATCTCAAGTGTGGATATTATTTCCTTTTGAGAAATATTATTTAGCTCAAATGATTGATTCAAAAGAGATAATGATGCTCAAAGACATGGCCATCTGGAGGGATTACACTGATGTATTCCTTAAAGAATTGTTTGGTCTTCCTCCTGATTGAGAGGTTTATTTATTAATAGAAATTATTCTTCAATCTCAGATAATATCAAATAAACCTTATAGAATTTACACCATTGATCTAGAAGAACTAAATAATCACTTAAAGGATAATTTGGAAAAGGGTTTTATATGCCTGAGTGCATCACCATGGGGTGTACCAGTCCTCTTAATTAAGAAGAAGGATGAATCAATGCATCTCTTTATTAATTATCATGATATCAAAAAAATCATCATAATGAAAAAATATCCCATACCATGGATATATGAATTCTTCCACTAGCTATGTGGGGCCAGTTATTTATATAAGGCGGACCTTCAGTCCGGATATCGCCAATTAAAGGTGAGGAAGGAAGATATAACCAATACTAACATTCGAACGAGTAATAGACACTATGAGTTCGTAGTGATGATATTCAAACTCACTATTTCTCTAGTAATATTCATGGAATCAATGAATATAGTCTTAGGGATTACCTAGAATTTTTTTGACAGTATTTATTGATGATATTCTAATATACTCTAAAAGAAAGGAAGCAGCTGATGAGAATTTGAATACAATTATAAAAACTTTCAGCAGGTTAAAACTATATGAAAATATAGAAAATGTGAGTTCTTGATGGAGGAAGTATCATAATTGGGGAATTTAGTCATCATAAAAGGGATATATGTTGACCCTTCTATGAAGAAGGTAATCTAAGAGGATCCTAGGCCTACATCTGTAATATAGATATGTAGTTTCCATGTTCTATATTGGTATTAGTTACAAATTTTGAAGAACATTTCATTAATATTAAACCCAATAACCATGATTAATTGGGAGGGAGTGAAGTTTTTTGGGACCAGAGAATGTGAAGAATTATTCACAGCCTTTAAGAAGCGGCTTATCACTACACCAGTACTCACACTACTGACAAGTACGAAACACTTTTTGTTGTATTGGGATTATTAAAAGAATGTATTAGGCTATTTACTAATGTGAAATGATAAAGTGATAGCCTATACATCATGTTAGTGTACAATTAATGAGAAAAACTATCCTATACATGATCTGGAGTTCCATCCTGTGATCTTTCCTTGAAAATTTGGTAGCATTATCTCTATGGGGAGAAGTATGAAATATATAGTAATCATAAGAGACTCAAATAAATATTCACCTAGAAAGAGTTTAATATTCACTAGTGAAGATGGTTAGAGCTCATCAAGTATTATGACTGTTCAATCCACTACTATCTGGGTAAAGAAAATACGGTAATATATGCTCTAAGTAGAAAGTATCATGAATCTTTATCAATTATGATAATTGAGAAGGTTCCAATCTTCTTGGACCTTCAAATAATGGACATGGTAATTGTTAAATAAGGAACATCATCAATACTTTATCAAATCATTTCTCAACAATCCTTTATGGAGAAAATAAAAGATTCTCAATGAAATGATGAGGAAATTAATTAGAATGTGGAATCCACGAGAAAAGGTAAATCATTAGATTTTACAATGGAAGAGGAGGGATTCATGGGATTTGGGTCACGATTCTATGTACCATCCAATCTGGTGATAAAGAAGGAGCTTCTAAATGGATCAAATAGATCATACTTCCCTATCTACCAAGGGATCACAAATATGTATCGAGATCCCCCAGATAACAATTAGCGGGAAAATATGAAGAAGGAGATCATTGGAAATACACCAAAGTGCCTCATATGCCAACAACTGAAGGTCAGAATGAAACATTTTAAGGTGATGATGTGACCAATACCCATACCAACATGGAAGTAGGATAAAATTACCATGGACATTCTCACTGGACTTATAAGGACACCCATAGGAAATAATGCTATATAGGTTGTTGTGGATCACCTTACAAAGATGGTTAACTTTATCACAATTCGAGAAGAATTTTAACTGGACCAAATTATATAAATATATATCAAAGATGTGTTAAGGATACATGGAGTACCATAATATATTGTCTCCGATCGAGATTAGAAATTCACCTAAATGTTTTAAAAAAGTGCCAACATTATTTAATAACATAGCTGAACTTCAGTACAACCTATCATCCACAAACTAATGTAAAATTTTAGTAGTCTATTAAGACACTAGAAGAAAAACTGATAGCATGATCTATGGACTTCAAAGGGGGGTGGGACCAACATCTGCCATTAGTTGAGTTCTCTTACAACAATAGTTTCCACTCGATCATCCAAATGGATCCATATGAAGACCTCTATGATAAAAAATGAATACAACTAGTGTGTTGGGATAAAGTTGATGAACATAAGCTTCTAGAATCATGTATTATTGAAGAAATGGTTTAAAAGGTGAAAACCATTCATCAACACATCATGTAATCACTAAGAGGACAAAAGAACTACGTAGATAATTATTGACCGGACCTTGTGTTTAAGGCTGGTGACATGATATTCCTTTATATATCTACATGGAATTGGATCAAGAGATTTGGGAAGAAAAGAATGTTATGTCATAGGTACATCGTCCCCTTTGAGAACCTTGATTGTATAAGAGTTGTGGCCTATAGAATAGCACTTCCACTTACCATATGTCGAGTACACGATTTATTCTACATATACCTCTTGAGGAAGCACATATTGGATCCTTCACATGTACTAAATTCAGAATTGGTACATTTGGAGAATGACCTCTCTAATGAGGATAATTCAGTGAAGATCTTGGAATAGAGAGATAAAATCCTTTGCAATAGAACTACTCACATAGTCAAAGTAATATGGTAGAACCCTATGTACAAAGAGGAAATATGGGAACTAGAGGAAGTTATTAAGGAGAAGTACCATAACCTATTCCCCCTATATTATATAGAAGAAAAATTTCAGGGTAAAATTTCATAAGGGGGGAAGAATGTAACAAACAAAAATTTTATCAATGGAAATTCCGTTATTATAATTATTTCATATATTATAATTGAATAAAACCACACTAAGAAAACAATACAAACATTATAAACTAATAATCAATAAAATATGAGGTATTTCTAGAACTTATGGAACCTTTACCTGTGGAATAGTAACTTGACCTATGGAATAGTAATTTAACCCTTATGAATCGTAAACCATTCAATAGAATAGTAACCTCACCCATGAAGTTATAAATAAGATTTAGGTAACCTATAAATGAAAGTATGATATAATTATATAAATGTATAAATAAATAATTTTTAATTTTTTTTATTCGAGTGTTGATTTTTTTGTAAGTAATAAATATTTAATTAAAATTTTATAAATAATATAGTGATTTAAAAAAAATGATTTTCATAAAATGTATTTAAAAATTAATTTTTTTTCTTATTATTTCAAGATAATTTTATGAGACCATTTTTAATTTTTTAAAGTGTTATAAAACTAGTTATAATTCTAAAATCTTTATTTTTTGAGTATATTATTATTTTAATTAAAAATTACAATTCTCATATTTAAAAAATCATTTTCATAAAATGGAGTTAATTATTTAATTCTAAATGTCGAAAAATGGTTAGGGGTAATTTTTGGTAATTTTCTAAAATACTCGATTTTTTTTGTGAATGGTAAAATACGATAATTTTTGATAAATGACCAATACATGAATTTTTTAGTCATTTTTAATGTAAGGATGAGGTAAGAACCATAAGTTAGAAATCAAATGCACTATTTACTGTATTTAGTCAAAAAATATATATATTATTTCTTGTCTTTATCCATATTAATAAATAAATGATTAATATAATGAGAAAACACCCCCTCTCCTGGACTATAAATACAACCCCTCACCACCTTCTCACCTCGCACCTTCCAAGATTTTATCATAGTAAAAATTCTTCCCAACACTCTTCTCAATCCCATCCCCCATTTCCTGACCCTATTTTTCTCATAAAAATAGCAAAACCTTTTCCCTAGGAAGGTCTTCAATTAGGAGATATTAAAGTGGTAATTCCTCTTTCCTTTTCTTTTAATTTATTTTCTAGTTAAATTTTATTCTGTTATCACCTCCCCTAAAACAAATGGTATGTGAACTCCATTAACTCAAATAGAATATAATTTTAATATTCTAATGTAATAATCTATCATTAAACCCATATCGTATCCCTCTTATTCAAGAAATGATAACACCATTCATGAGGTGTTAATTTGTCGCCTTCAAGGGTGAATTTTTTTAATTTTCCATTAAAACAATTAATGTTGGTCAAAAAACACTTTTCCTGGTTCAAAAAATTACAATATATGTATTAAATCCTATGTAATATTTTTGTATAATTATATACACTTGATGTCAAATAAAAAAAACAAAACTAGTTCATTGTGATAGAAAACTGCCCAAACTAATCCAAATGATTATAACTACCATCTTATATAGTGATTCATACTCACCCAAAATAACTAAATGAATTATATAAAAATTAAACCATATTGATGTTAATTAAGAAATTATAACTTAAATTCTTTATTTCTATTTTGATTTCACATGAACTTCCATACTCTTATACAAGCGAACCGATCATGAAAACTAAGAAAATGAGCACCCCTGATGGATGAAATTGGACACCATAACTCATAAAAAGGATATAAGTGAACATAATTAAATTATACTAAATAAATTACATGAATAAAATGTTCTTAATTAATTAATTGATTGATTTAATTTTATTATCCAGGACATTAAGATCAAGTGTAGAATTATTTCGGACATAAGGTAAGGGATTCTCCCTGAACCTATATTTTTCCATAGGGTTACTCTTTCTCTCTCTCTCTTTACCAAACTTTTATGCTCTTTTATTTCTATATACTTCTTATAAATTATTTTTATATATCAAAAAATCATATATCCAGATCATATCATCCCTATTTGATGGAGGAATACGTGTTTTAAAAAGGTTCCTTTTGCAATTCTTCCTGACAAGCAAGCCCATTTCGTGGGAACTTCTCGATTTCTTAACCACACCCACGTGCACTCCATAATATGTTTTAAGAATTTTTTTTTTCAAAAATAACTCGTCTTATCAGGAAAAAATATCCTTATTCATTTTTGGTTTTATGAAAACAAATATGCATTTCCAGTTTAAATTCCCATTAATATTTTCATAAAACTGCACTAAAATTTTTCATTTCTAAAGTTTCTTAAATAATACTATTATATATTTCCTCATAAATTGGAAATAAATTATCATTATCCATGGATATTATCCCTTATTAATGTACATATATATTTTTTAATCCATTATTTCATGGAAACATTTATGATATTCTCATTTGTTATTTCTTGTGACATGATACCCATTTTGTCCATTGGTAACACTTATGTTTATTATTTATGTGGCACAAATATTCATTACCATGTTATGATGGGTGAACCCAAATAACACTCCCATTCATTGGTTAACATTTAGTCTACTAATATTTAATATAAGAATATGGAGTGAACTTGATTCTTTTAGGGGACTTTTCCCACCATCTTATATAGTCTTGATAATGTTCCATGACTCATGTCTATGTTATGTTATATATTCTTTGAAAAATACTATGATGACATTATTATATGTTCCCATGTTATACATGTTATTCTTTATTATGTTTATTCATGTTCCATGACTTTAATTCGACCATTTATGCCTTCCAAACCATGTGATTTTTTATTTATATTCTTATTTACTTATTGGGATTTTTCTCATCAATTTTGTTTATTTATTCCCCAAGTTATCCATTTCATATGTATAAGATCAATGGGAGTTATGAGCTCATTATGGATTTTAAATTTTTTTATTTTGGGTTTCATGATGTTTAATTATGTACCTAATCTTTTGAAGACATATGACTTTATGATCCTTGGCTTGTAATTGTTGGTTAATTATGTAATAATATATAAAAATGGATAGGGTCTCTCTATTATTTATTATCTATTTTCCAAAAGGAGGAATAAGATTGTGGAGTCAAATTGATCCATCAGATAATGTTTTTTAGGATGTCAAAATGTGAAGTTCTTACCTGCTTCTAGGTAGGAAAGTGATGTATTATTTTTTGATGTTTACATATGTGGATGTTGATAAGGCAACACAATAACAATTTTTTTGAATCCAACTGGTGAAAGTTTCATTACTTATTGAACAAAATTATTTTACATCATTCATATAAGAAGAATCACATGCACTGTTGTATTGATCATAGTGCTACACAAGTGTAAGGGTATATCCTACTTGTTGTATCCACACAAAAGTATCGTGTTCAAGTGGATTGTGTGGTATTGTGTTGTTTATAAACCATGCCATGGACATATATACTCTAATTGAGTAGTGAACCTTATAAATACTTGTGTTCCTATGGATGTGTCTTTTTTTGTTTTCAACAAAATGATGAATATTTAATAGGAGGTGAAGGTTTTTTCAAAATAAAGAAAACTTGAAATCAAAAGATAGCACTAATTCTTCCCCTCCCCCTCTTAGTGATACATTGATCCTAGATATTAATTCTCAGTGCATGTGTGTGCAAGGTTAATTCTATTCCTTAGATTAAAAAAATAAATGTCCTTGAAGCCATCTATATTACATAAGTATTCTTAGTCACTTCTTAAGGATGATCAATATCTATGTAAAGATCAGTTTCATCTATATAATTATAATTTTCTCACTTTAAGAATTATATAGAAATTTGTATAGTTCCTCAAGTAGCATATGAGAAATTTATTTCTTCATATTAGTCATTTGAGACCAATGTATATGTCAATTTATAAAAAAGGGGTCAACGTATGACTCATTGAACACATCATACAAGTAATTCAATTCCATTTTTGATTCATTTGATCAGGTGTAAGAGCCATTCAACAATACATATGAGTTAATAAGTAGTGTATGTGTCATTTTAAATTTCATACAAGTCATTAGAAACTAGAGTATGTTTCATTTCCAAGAAGACATATAAATTCAAAAAATACAATAGTTGAGCATGTGATATTAGAAATTTCACATGTGTCATCAGGATAATCATATGTTCTGTTTTTTATGATTCATTTAAAGATTCATAAAAGTTAATTAGTATACACCATTTGAGTCATTTTATATTTCAAGTGAATTTAAAAGGAGATTATGGGAAAAAATCATAAAAAATATTGAATTAGACAATGATTTCTGAAAACAATTTCATTAAATAAAACATCACATTGAGAATTTCTGATTTTAGATGAATTTATAAGGTTCTACATATGAAGGAGTTGTTATACAATGTGTTCTACATACTTCCATGCGCACATGGTGGTTATTCTCAAATAAGTAACTATAATGACTTTCATTGATTATTTAGAATAAAATAAAATGTTGAAACTTATGGAAGGTTTGAAATAGAATATTTTCATCAAATATTGGATGATATTTTAAATTAGGATATTTTAGATTTATATCTATTAGAGTTATGGAGGATAATTTATTCACCTTTGATCCATGTTTTAGAGATCAAACATTTGTAAATTTCCCAGAAAATTGTATTAAAATAGAATTCATGAATTAAAATAAATATTTAATTAATAAATAATTATGTAAATGAAAATTTTGGACAAATATAGATTAGAAAAATGATTCTTTATAGGGTTGAACACCTATAGTACATAAGATACAGATAGATAGAGATAAAAAGTTAAGGAAAAAGAAGAAATTATTACTCACTATTGTACAAGGAAAATAATATGAAACAGACTATACATGAGATCATAAGTTTTTTGAATAGTAAAACAACACAATGATGACACGATTGATTTATCCAATGTAAGAGAACTATATTTTTGTTATAAAGTCCTTTCAATATTATTATATCCCTGAGTAAGTAATATTCACAGTTGAAAGAGTATAATGTAACTCAAGTTCATGGATAAAAACTACTTTCTATAACCCATAGGTTGATATTAGTAACCTATGTAATCTTGTGAGAATCAAGATTATTTTAATTTTTTTAATGATCATCTAGAGTAATGAACCTTGTAAATCACCCATGTACCTCATTATATGTGTCCATCTGTATATCCCAAAGTAAATCAAGATTTCTCAAATAGGAAACAATGGTTAATTAAATAGGAAAAAATAAAATAATTTGAAATCACTAATTCACCCTCACTTAGTGATTTCACTAATACTATAACTTGTTTCTCAATCATCACAATATTTTTTAGGTTTATTTATTTAGTGAAAAAAAGAAAATAAATAGGGAAAATATAACCATATATCTTGTCAACATGGTTTAAAAACATAGAAAAGACCATATTCATATGTACCCTTTTCATAGAGAAGTATTAAATCATTTTCTATATAGTTTTATTAATTTTTATTACATTAAAATGGTCCACAAAGTGTCCTAAAAAATATGACTTATTATTAAAAATATATCACATTTAAAAAACAACTAACCAACCGGTTATTTTCTTATTTATCAAAAACCATTATATCATCATCCATTTTAAATTTTATGAAAACATAGATAATGGAAGAAAATTATCCAGGGTTATCATTGTTGAATATATTTATAAATTCGTTATTATTCTTAAGTTGTGAATAAAATTCACTTTTTAATTATTTCACATAAAATCCCAAGAAGAATCCCATTTACACACTCATTTACATCATAAGTTATGTTGTTATTTGACAAAACAAGTCCCCACAAACACTATTTTCACCTCCAATGTTTTTTTTCATCAAAATACACAATAATAATAAGTGTTTTATCTCATACACCTAGACATAATGATATTATATAATTTTCCCTTCTTGATTTTTATTTACACATTCACTTTACTAAGATTTATTACCATGATTTAGGGGCATGTTTTAATTAATATGGATTCTTTATCATCATTTGAAGTATCCTTTTGTCTTCACTGAGTATATACCATATCGATTGTATGATTAATTTTCCATATCAAGATATATATTTTAAAGTGATTGATTAAGTATTTTTAAAAGGTTTTCTACATTTTTTCATTTTCTATAGAAATAATCCTTCAAATGGTTTCCATATATAAAACATGGGATATGATTTTATTATAATTGATTCCTCCAATTTTATGTATTCTTTTCTTACCATTCAAGTCCTATTCTATAATACCACTTAATTCATATTATGTTTGTATCATAACACAAAATTTATACTAATTATATTATCAAAATTTTTGTTCAATACACAATATCATATCACTTATCTATTTTAAATTCATAAAAATTATCTTCCATTATAGTAAAAATTTAATAAGTTTTATATTTTATTTAATAAATACTTATTTTTTATTTAGATAAAAACATTACCTGATTTTATTATATTTATGATGGAAGACATCCATCGAGACATTTCACAATTTATTTTCTAAAAACATTACTAATAATAACCAATTTTAAATAATTAATTTTTAAACTGAATTTAGATGTGAGATTATATTTTTGGTGGAATATCAATTTAAACTCATCATACAATTATTTATTATGGGAAACACATTTAATAAATCACATTAAAAATAATTTATTAAAATTTATTATATCCACTATAATAATTTTTTGAAAATATATTCATAGATTATTCATGATAACCCTTTGGTACATATTCCTAAAAGACAGTTCTATTTTTTCCAAAAGATAATGTAACATTCTAGATTTGTATGATGAATATATTTTCCAAATTCATTGAGATTTTCATGGAGGTATTCATGGATGACTTTACCATTTATGGTGATCCATTTGATTCATTCTTCTATTCACTCTCTCCAGTCATAAAAATGATTATCAAATGTTACCTTATGTTAATTTTTAAAAATATGCACTACATGGTTTCAAATGGAATTATTCTTAGACACGTAATTTATTTGAAGGTTATTTAAGTAAATCCAAATAAAACTATAGTAATATAACCACTTATTGAACCCACATCAATTCAAGACATCTATTTATTCCTTGTTCATGTTATTTTATATTAATGGTTCATCCATAAATTTAGTAGTATTTCTCCCCCACTCACTCAGCTACACTAGAATGATGTTATATTCTATTTTGATGTGGATTGTAAGCGAGAATATATTGAAATAAATGTTTTTCTTACCTATTCCCTAATAATCCAACCCCTAGATTGGTCATTACTAATTTAATTGATGTGTGGTTCTTTTGATAGGGCCATTATGGTTGTTGTTGGTAAAATAAGATAGAAATTAGTCATGTAATCTCTTATTCCTAAAAACACTAGATGAATCTAAATCTCACTAAAATATCACTGAAAGGGATCATTTAGTGGTGGTTTATTCATTTGATAACTTTTTTACTATCTCTTAGGTTCCTAAATAATTATCTTCAAAGATCATTTTACTTTAAAGTTATTACTAAAAAAAGTTATTCCAAATAGAGGTTAATAAGATAGATCCTAATTATCCCAAATTTTTACCAAGATATCAATGATATAACTACAAAATAAAACCTTGTGGATAATCACCTAAGTAAAATATCCAATTCTTCTCATTGTGAAATCATTGATCTTGGATTTCCTATTAAAAACCTCACATTTCTCACTCCAAAGTTAACATGGTATACCCTAATAGTAAATTACATGGTCACTGGTGTTTTTCCAGAAATGATTTCAAAACAACAAAAAATTAAACTAAAGAGTGAGTCAAAAAAATATTTTTTGGATGATAATAAACTTCGGAAAGATTGGAATGACATGGAAATTAGAATATGTGTTGATTAATATGAACATTATTACATCTTGGAATTCTACCACTCAATTCCTGAAGGTGGCCACTTTGAACCAAAAAGGACCACCGAAAAGGTCCTAGATTATGGGTTATTCTTTCCTTAACAATTAAAGGACTTACATGAGGTATGTCAATCATGACTAACCATAAAAAATATTGGCACAATTTCCAAATTAAAAGAAATTCCCTAAAACCCTTTAATCTTTTGTGAGATTTTTGATGTTTGGAGAATTGATTTCATGGGACCATTCCCCCATTCCAATGGATTCTACTACATTCTTATTTTGTTCATATATGTTTCTAGGTGGTTAGAGGCCAAACCCACTAGAAAGGATGATGAAAATACTATTAGTTAGTTCTTATAAACCCACATATTCCACCGATCTGTAACTTTGTGCAACTTGGTAGGTGATTTAAGAACCCATTTATATAATCAAACATTGGGATCTATTTTGAAAAAATAATCATTTCACACAAAACATAAACTTTAAATCACCCCTAAAAGATGTATTTTCCGAACTTTCCAATAGATAAGTGAAAATAGTTATTGAGAGAATTGTTATGTAATGCCCTATGCTTTTAAATCAGACAAAAATGAAAAAGAATTTTATTTTTTTGTTTATTGGATGGGAAATTTTATAAACATATCTTTAGAACATCATTTTGAAAATTTTAACACTTAAATATTTAGGTTTTATACTTGAGTAAAGGGACAAGAGGAATCTTCAGTGTCTTGTTGATTTTTCAAATCTCTAGGGTCCAGAAAACTCAAATTTGAGCAGTTTGCACAGGGCACATAGTTTTTATGAAACCTTGGGCCACCTAGCTGTAATTGTTTGGGAAAACCATGTTATATATTAATTTTAAAGAAAATTAAACTAATTTAAATAAAAATTAAAATAAATTAATTGAGGGAAAATGAAAAAAAATTAATAATAATAATAATAATAATATTACCATTATCATTTAAGTTTTTAAGAAAACCGTAGTCAACCCTCTCCCTTAACCCACAGTGTGATGCACACCCCCCTTGATGGCACATGAAACCACCTCCAAGGCTCCCTCTTTCATCGATTTTCACCAGAATTTCATCTCATTTTCTCTTTTATCCGTTATGGTAAGGTCTCATATCCCTCTTCTCTATCGTTTTGGTCCGATTTCCCTACTCTCTATCGCCCGATTTCATATAGATCGAACAATAGATTAGGGTTATTCTAGATTTTTGTCATTTCTTCAAATTTTAGGGTATGTGAAGCGTCTCCCAGGACTCCCTTGTTTGTTGTCCAGCAACCACCACCAAAGGTGAAATGTTTCAGATAATATCGGTCTTCGGTCATTAATTTTTAATATGGGATTTCCTTTATTTGTTTTCACTCAATTTGTTATTTGGGATTTCATAATTTTTGGGGTGCTAGTAATTTTTCTCCATTGAATTGGTCCCTTATGTGATTTTTTGAGTTCCTTGTATTGTTTATAGAGTGTTTTACAACTCCGTGAAGGCTTTCACTCATATACATAGGTACGTGTCTATATATAAATATATATCTTCCATTTACATATTCCCTTATTGTGAGTGGAATATGTGCATTAGATTATGGGGTATATATATAGGAATATATGTCTGTGAAAGTGTGGAGCGATCATTACCATCAACAAATTTTTCAAGTGTCGAGTGTTCAATTTGGATTAGTCTTTATTTTGAGGAAGGATCCTATTCATTTTCCCCTTAAATTTTATATTGAACTAATTAATTGATTTCTCACTTTCATTGTGTTTAATTTATACTAAATGAGTTTTTAAAATAAATGTTAGAATCTGATTAAATGAATTTTTAATGAATAATGTCATTATTTTGTAACAAAACTCATCCAACAGAGGTGCATTGTCTTCTAAGATAAAAAGTAATGATTAAAATTTTATACTTTATTGTATTATTTCTTTTATATTTATCCATCCTTTTATGTCTTGTTTAGGTATTTATAATGCTTTTACATTGCCTTAATTCATGTTAGTAAATAATGTTTTCATTATTAAAATGTCTCATTAACCATTTCACCTCACAGGGGAATGTTTGAAACACTCCTACCTAAACAAATATTGAAATAATATGCCACTAAGGGATTATATTGACTTATAAATGGATTTTCCCAAGTAGGTAAATGCCCCTTTTCAGGATACCCTATGAGTGCCCCTTTAACCTTGATATGTGACTTTCCTTATTTTGTTATCAAAATGGAATGTACTATAATAGTTGAATTACTTGTTCAAGATTACATGTGTACATGCCAATATTAAATGGTTAGTTTGAAATATAAGGTAATAGGGTGGTGCGACCCTGCCTATGGTTAATTTAATAAGTACGGCTTATGGAGCATTAATGGTTCAAAAAGTTGACATATATGTAGTATGATTAAACCATGAATTTTGTTATGTTAATTGTTGATATGGATATATTGAAATGTGATGAGAGTGAAAATGTGTTCTATATTATGGACTCATAGATATACTCACTTTTTCTATGGGATATTAATCATACCATGATTTACTATTTTATTTCCCCCTTACACCACTATTTTAAACTATTTTCGTATTATAAATTGAAATTATTATAAAAAAGGTCACTTCTTGTTTGATTAAATTATTTTGTGTTAATCAATTTTAAAAATTTCAATTTCACTTGTTTGGATGATTTCATTATTGGAGGAGGTGATTTAGAGTGCCCTGGATGAGGTTGAAGAAAAATGGGTAAAACCGCGCCAGAATCCATGCATACTAGTGGAATTAACCACACATTGAAACTAATATTCGTATCCAATTGGAAAAAAATTTGTGTTATGGTCAAAATTTTAATGGAATAAATCTATTATGAAGGAATAAAATCCCAATTGATCTATTAATGGGGGGAAACGAACCAATCTATCTTGGATAGAGAATATTCACAAAGTAAAACATTTGGTTCTGTATTTTAGAAATATCCTCCATTTTATACAATATACGGAAACAGAAAATTACATGGATACATAGGTGGAATTTCCCAATGGGTGTTTTCAATTTTATAAGTTTGGATAAGGAATTTTACTATCCCAAAACCATGGGCTATGTGGTATATTTAAATATGTGTTCCCAAAACCACCTCCTATTTTGGATATAAAAGGGAACCTTGGGCACCACATTTAGGAGTTTGACCAAGTGCGAAGGTGATTCCATTTTAGAGACCCTATGTATTCATATACTCATTATTATTAGTTATAGAAGCTATGGGAGGTTATAATTCATCATCTATGGCTTCCACATTTTTCTTTGGAGTTATAAACTCTTTATGATCACCTGGGAATGAACATGATGTAAATCTGAAGAAACTTGTTTGTAATAATGGAATGATATTTTCAATTCCAGGTTTTTATCTTTTTTTATTAATATTATATTATTATTTAATTTATTTATATACTGGTATGTCTCAGTAAACTCATATGATCATGTTTAGGGGTACTCAATCATGTCATTTTTCACAAACCGTTCACCACTTCTTTTCTCCCCCCTTTCAATTGAAGTGTTTGTGTGGTTTATATTGATCAATTTAACTCTTAATAAACTGACATAGCCATTTAATTTCATGTCATGGTAATACATTTAGATGACATAAAAACATGTATAGTTCATCAAGTTCTTCGTGTGTTGCCTTGGTGAGTTTCAGTTAGAAGTCGAACACAAATCACCCAATCATCGGCGGTATCTGGTGAATTATTGTGCATTTAAGATAGAAACATAAGAGGAATCCTAGTATGAACTTAGTAAAATTATGGTTCTGGATGTTACCAATCATGGATTAAAAGATCTATACCCATGCTCATAAAGAGATGAGGTATAAGCATCTTGATAATTCCCCAGGTTGATCATGCTTTATTAATTCTTTTAATTTATGCTTTTCTTTATCACATTCCAATTTCCTTTTAGATTATTAAATCATTAGAACTCTAGTTTTTAAAAACCTAAATCTAATTTTTATATTCATAATAACAAAAATATTTTTGGATTAATAATCTATGTCTCCATAGTGAAATGGCATAGGGTTCCTACTATACTGCAAAAATTACAGTAAAACTAAACATCAAATTTGATGCGCATGACAACAAGATCAAATTTTGGTGTCGTTGATGGAAAAAATGATAATTTTTACTTATTTATTTCATTTTATTTCTTTATTTTACTTTTTATTTATTTCTCCTTTCAATATCTCCCTTCACTTTTGATTGTTTTTGTTTTTTGTTTTTGTTTTTTGCGTGTTTCTTTTTCTCTCTCTATCTCCCTCCCTCCCTCTATCTAATTCTGTAGTATAACATTATATTTTATTTTTTAAAATCATTTTTATAATGTTGTTTTATATTTTCCACCTTCTATAATTAAAAAAAGAATAAAAAAACAAACTTCACAACTTATTTTCATTACTCAATCAAAAAATAGAAAACTACCTGAATTTGACCTATAAATTTAAAATAATCTTTAGTAAAACATTACGTCATCTAGAGAAGAACAATATTGTAACACTTAGGAACCCCTTGTGTAACCTGAATTGGTCCCAAAATAATCCGAAATTGAACCAAATCAAACCCTAAAATTCATGGATGCAAATAATCGACCTTTAAAATAGCTTACCACCCTGAATATGGAGTATCGACCTGCGTACATCCAATATCCTGAGGAAGAATCCATATTTGAGATGAGATAATTACTCATCCACCACCTTCCTAAATTACATTTCTTCCTAGTGGGGAACCTCACAAACATCTTAAGAAGCTTCACATAGTGTACTCAACCATGAAACCCCAAAATGTGAATGAGGACCTCATTAAGTTTAGGGAATTCACTTTCTCCCTTGATGGTGTATCAAAAAATTGGATATACTATCTAACTACCACAATTTGGGATGGAATGACTTGAAAAAAATCATTCTAGAGAAGTTATTCCCTACATCTAAAACTCCACCAGTTAAAGAAAAATATGTGGAATTAGGAAATCCCAAGGAGATACCCTTCATGAATATTGGGAGATATTCAAAAGGATTTGTTCAAGTACCCCTCCACCAGATTAGTGAACAACTTCTAATTCAATAATTATTTGAGTGAATCTTCCTTTTAAATTGTGGAATAATAGATGTTTCATCTGGTGTTTCCCTTGTTAACAAAACTCTTTCATTTCTTATGATTTAATATCCTACATGAATCAAAATGCACAATAATTTGGTATAAAATAAATTTCACTAACCTAAGGTGTTCATGAGGTAAGTCATTCATCCCAAGATCAAAATGTAGATAAAAATGTTGGTGAGATTCATACACTTACAAGGAAATTATCTCATGTAAATGTTAATTCACACTCTGTTATCATTCCATTACAATGTGGTATTTATTCAGATAAAACTCATTTTTCGGACTAGTGGCCACAAGTTCAGGATTCATCTGATTCTTATGCAGCAGTATTCAGTGTCCTTTCCAATAAGAAACTAGCTTCGTGATAGAACCATTCAGGCCCAATCCAAACCCCGGGTGGTAAGCACATCCACAATACCAAAATGGAGGAAACTCAATATACCCTAAATATATCTAGAATCAATAAGGCCAAGGTATGGAACTTGTTAATTCTTCAATTTCTTGGTAAAATCCTCCTACTCTTCCCAAATATGAACCAAACCTCTTAGAAATGGGGAAGAAAATGGAAACCCAGACCTTATATTCCAAAAAACCAATCAATTAGTTATCCAAGACCTTAAAACTCAAGTGGGACAATTAGAAAACCCCATCGGAGAGATAAAGATACAAGATTCTAGAGAACTACCATCCCATCCTGTTTCTAATCTAATAGATAAATGTATTATATACGCAATCACACTTCGTAGTGGTAAATAATTTCATTCTTCTAATTATTCTTCCCAATAGGTATTTTCCCCTCTTAAAAAATATCATCCCCTACTCGAAAAAGATTCTAATGATGACATACAAACAAAATGGCACACAAGTTATTATTTAGGATTCCCCTAAACAATCCACTCCTATTATTTTTCCTCAAAGGATCTATAAATCTATGAAATTTTTTAATAATGGGATTCTTAATGAAATAATTTATAATTTTAAAAAGTTGAATGTTAAATTTCATTTATTGGATGTAGTTAAACAAATCCCTCACTACAAAAAATTTCTTGAAGTGACTTGCACCCATAAACAGCGACTAAAGGCGAATGACAGAATCAACCTGGGTAGGAATGTCTCCTCTTTGATACAATTAGTAATGCCAACCAAATTCTAGGATTCAAGAACATTCAAGTTACATTGTACCATTGGAGATACCTTCTTTTCAGATGAAATGACTGATTTGGGTGCTTCAATTAAGGTAATTCTTTACTATGTGTACACTTCTCTGAATGTTATAGAGCATCAACCAATGGGAATCATTGTGCAAATTTCCAACTGGAGCATAACATAACCATCCAGAGTGGTCGAGGAAATCTTCATAAGAGTGAATAATCTCATATTAACTACATACTTATACATTATAGAGATGTAATATACCTGAACCCAAGGACATTATCCTCTCATACTTGGGAGTCCATTCCCTAAAACAGAAAATATTATCAAATTTTGGTCCCATTGTGAACATCAATGATTCTGCAAGTATCACATCCATATATTATCTTTCCTTAGATAATAAAAATTAGAAGATAGAAAATATTATAGACCTCAATCCCCCTACATCCTATCCCTCAATCCAAAAAACAACTGGTGTTGGAATTAAAACCGCTTCCATCAAATTTAAAATATTCCTATCATGAGGGTATTGACTAGTTTCCCATCATTATTTCCAATAACCTATCTCCATTGTTAGAATAAAAAATATTTGATCTTTTTAAAGAGTGTAAAAATGTAATAGGATGGACATTGGATGATATTCCTTGTATTATACCATCTATTTGTATGCACCATATAATTTTAGATAGCAAGGATAATTTTGTAAGGAGATCTCAATGTCAGTTGAATCCCACTCTCCATGGAGTGGTAAAATTAGAAGTTAGTAAATTACTTGCGGCTGGGATCATTTATCATATATCTGATAGTAAATGGGTTATCTGAGTGAAAATTGGGAATAAACAGTAGAATAATTTTTATTTCAAATAAATGAAATGAATTTGTTCCAACTCATGTGCAAAATAGTAGGTGAGTATGTATTGACTACTATGAACTGAATAAAACCACGCAAAGGACCACTTTCCTCTACCTTTTATTGACCAAATGTTAGAAAGACTAGATGGGATGTCCCATTATTTGTTAATTGATGGATTTTCCGGATATTTTCAAATCCATATAGCTTATTAGGATCAAGAAAATACAAAATTTACCTACCTATTCATCACACTTTCATATAGAAGGATGCCTTTTGTTCTCTATAATGATCCTAGAACTTTCTATCAATGTATGTTGAGTATATTTTCTAAGTACCTTGAAAATTTTATAGAGGTTTTAATGATGATTTCATGGTTTATGGAACTTCATTTTATGATTATTTGGAACAACTAGGTTATTTCCTCTGTTGTTTCATTGAAAAATATCTCATATTAAATCATGAGAAATTCCATTTCATGGTTGAGTGGGGGATAATTATTGGGAATGTTATTTCAAAGGAGGGAATTAAAGTGGATAAATAAAAATTTGAATTAATTTTATCCCTTCCATATCTAAAATATGTCTATGTGGTGCGATCTTTCTTCGTTCATGCTGGTTTTTACAAGAGATTCATTAAAGACTTCATTAAGATTGCACATCCCATATCTTGATTATTTCAAAGGATTTTGAATTTGTTTTTTATAATAGTTGTGAGGATTCATTCAATTCCCTAAAAATGAGTCTCAATTCACATCCTATCATCCAAACACCAAGGGGGGATCTCCCCTTTGAACTTATATGTGATTCCTATAAATTTTCAGATGGGGTAGTTTTACCACAAAGTGTTGAGAAGGATCCTCATATAATTTCTTATGCCTAATGTAACCTTGACCATACCTAGGAAAAATAAAAATCCATTAAAAAATAACTAATTTTAATTATTTTTTTCCTTGGAAAAAATACGTTAATATCTTATTGGGTAAAAATAATTATGTTTTATGATACTGATTCCATTTTATTTATTCTTAAGAAACTCAAAGATAAGTCCCACCTTATTTGGTGGATGCTCCTCCTTCAGAATTTTGACCTTGAGATTAGAGATAAGAGATGCGTGGAAAATGTGGAAGATGAACATATTCGTAGGATTTATGAAGGAACCTGGAACAACCTGTGAGGGGATGTGTGAATCAGGGTGTCAATGTTTTATTATAATGTGATGGATCTTGTTCCCACATTTGTAGGAACTCATTAAACTTGTATGATGGATATGATCCAAAATAAAAAATTCACATGAAAATTTACAACACAACACTTTTACCTGGTTTACCACAAAGGTATACATCTAAAGGGGATATTCCAATAGTGTTTTGGTCATACCAAAGTCCACTAATCTTCTCTAGATATTGAAAAGAAAATTTTAGTCACAGTCACTCTGTGCCAGTCACACTTCCTTTAAAAGAATTTAGGTATATCAAAATTTATCCCTCAAAACACTTCTGTTGACTCCCCCTAGATCACTTATATAAGAGAATTAAAAGTCAAATTATCAACTAGAATGTTTATTTAATGATTTTTACATAATTTCAATATTCATGACATAGTGGAAGACTCTTCTTTCACCATAGACCAGAGTTGATGCACAATGAAATCCTTGTTTACTAAAAAACTAATGTCTAAAAACATCCTTTCACAATGATCATTTTCAAAGCTCAATCCCTTATAGAGTACACTCTTTTGTAATAGTCACTCCTTAAAAATTCTCACTACTTCTTAAATAACACTACTTCACAATGAGCCTTCACTTTTGTGGAACAACCTGCCATCACAAAGCACTCTGCCTCCGTAGAATAACTGTCTTTCTAAAATCTCACTATGCTAATGGGGAACATCCAATTATTGAGAAAAACTAAATATTTATTTGAATTGACTGCAGTCAGGCCTAAAATAGTATTTTATAAATTCTCAAGCTCAAATAGACAACTAGTTTAATAAATCAACCCTTGCTTCGTGAAATCAGAGCGATTTTGGATTTTGTATGAAAAACATTCATAAAAAATGAAGAGGGATATCCTCTTATTTATAGGAACAATAGATCATGAAGCTCCATCACCTCTAGAACATTTTTTGAATCAGTCAAAAAAAAACTTTATGGCATTCCTCCTCAAAGCACCACTAAAAGTTTATGTTTTCATTTTTCTCTCTGTCAACCCCTTCATGCCACTATAGTGCTCCACTCACAATTCTCGTCTCCTTCGCTGTTCTCAAAGATCATCGTACTCATAGTGATCACTATCAAAATTATTTATGTATTTGCGAAAGACACTTCATGATTCCCATCTTGTGAAACTCATGAATTTTTCTTATTTTTAAAAGTCCGTCAAGGAAAACCACTTTTCAAAATGATTTCCATTCTCTAAAAATTGGACCCCAAAAATTATGAAAACACTTGGAAATTAATCCACCTTTAATACTGATTACATATTGACCTATATAACCCATTTACTTGAAATCTACTTGATCATTCATGAGAGTATTAACAAAAAAGCAAACCACACTACATTTATAGAAAAGTAAATCCCTAGTTCCAACAATCTCCCCCTTTGGGTCTACTGGAAATCTGCAGATAAATTAAATAGTGCACTAGTCACAATCAAAGCCTGATACACAAGAAACCACTCATCCAATAATCTATGTCTACATGAGCAATGATCAGTTTAGAAAACAAGAGGGGAATCTTGAATTGGTTTCTTATGTTTTGGAATGCTTAGATATGTCCAAGCTATTCTCTGACTATGTCACTGAAGCATTACATGCCATGAACTATTTCCTCATAACACATAAATCTAATTTTCTCCCTTTGAAACTCATCGAATATATCTTCTCTCAACTTTTTCTCATTCAATTTATCCATTTCCACCCATTGGAAATAAATCCAAGGATCAGTATTTGTACATTTTAGAACTCATATCATACTCCCCCTAAACATATCTCCCCCCGTAAACCTACATAACTTCCACAAGTAGATTAAAACAATTAAAACAAAATAGGGAAAATGGAATCTCATAAACTCCTTATGTAGTAGGAGGTGGTTGAAAACCCAAGTTCAAATAATGTTTCTCAAACACTGCCGTTGCCAATGGCTTGGTCAGAATATCAACCACTTGTTCATTAGTTCACACATGATGCATTTTAATCAAACCTTGTTCAATTTTCTCTCTAATGAAGTGATATCTTATTTTAATATGTTTTGTATCAGAATGAGGATCTAGATTCTTCATAAGGACAATCACCCTCTTGTAATTGTAGTGAATCACCACCCGTTGTTTCACCTTATCACCAATGTCAGTCAGTTTCTCCTTCATCCAAAGTAACTAAGTACAAGATTTTGTAGTGGATATATATATTCAACTTCAAAATTACTATGTGAATTACATTCCTGTTTCTTTCTCAAATATCCCACACATTTCTTTCCAATATTGAATGATCCACCACTAGTGGAATTTTTCCCACTATATCTTTATCCCAGTCAGCATTATAGAATGATGATAGTTCACTATCTCTTCCTGCAGCAAAGTATAACCCATAATTATGAGTACCTTGAATGTACCTCATGATTCCTTTCACTACTGACATATGTTTTTACATTGGATTACATTGAAAACAGGCCTCCAAGAATGTTGCAAAGACAATATCTAGCCATGTTGTAGTCAAGTATAAGAGGCTTACAATGATTCTCCTATACATAGTGGGGTCCACAGAAGTCCCATCCTCATACTTTACAATTTTTGTTCCAAACGTAAATAGAGTCAAAATTGGTTTGGAGTCATTCATATTGAATTTCTTCAAAAAATCTCGTGCATACTTTTCTAGAGATATGCAAGTTTAATCTTTCCTCTAAATCAATTGTAGCCCTAAGAAGATCGTGAGTTCCCCAATCATGGATATTTCTGATTCTGATTTCATGGGATAAGATAATTCATCCACTGATCCTTGCTTGCTTCCCCCAAAAATAATATCATAAACATAGACCAATACCATGAACTGATATTTTTGAGAATTATTTACATAGATATTATGATCCACTCCTCCTCTTTTGAATTAAATATTTTTTAGATAAGAATCCAGCTGAGAGTGCTGTGCCCATGGTGCCTACTTTAGACCATATGGTGATTTATTTAATTATAAAACATTCATTTCATCATTTTTAAGAAAGAAAACCATTGGGTTTTTAATGTAGACTTCTTCTTCAATAACACTATTTTAGATTTTTTTTGTTACATCCATTTTGTATACTTTCTAACCTCTTTGTATGGCAATGGAAATAAATATCCGGATTGACTCTATTCTAGCCACCGGAGCAAATGTTTCTTCAACATCGATGCCTTCAATTTGTGAATATCCTTTACACACCGATCATGCCTTATTTCTAATCACATTACCATGCTCATAATATTTGTTCTTAAAAATCCACTTCTTACCAATAAAATTATGACATTCGAGCCTCGTGACTAAATCCCATGTTTGGTTCTTATCGATCAGGTCCAACTATTCATTCATGGATTTAACCCATGATTCATCATTTGATGATTCTTCAAATGATGATGGTTCCAACCCTAACAGGAATATAGATAATTCATTATTCATCATTCTCCTTGTCTGAGTTGGTGTTTTATAATACCTACTGATATTGGTTTGATCAATTTATGATGTTCAATTTCTCCAATGAGGTTCCAGAGGATTTTCATCAGCCACAATTTCTTATTCTGATTCATCATCTAAATCCACTTCATTTTGTGAACTATGACTGTTTTTCACACATTCTTATACTTCTTCATTTGAATCTGTTCCATGTCCACTATCTTCTACATATTCAATCACATTAGTATAAAAACCCATCATGGTATTTTTGGTCTTATATTAAACTATCTTAACATCAATACATTCCACAATTTTTCCAAGACTCTTATTGGAACAATTATAGTATTTTTTATTCATCTAATATCCTAGATATATTCCTTCATCATCCACATCACTATATTTTCCTTGATTTCCTTCTTTGTTTCTGATAAAAAAATTCTTTTGGAAACTCAAAAATACTTCAAAGAGGGATTTCTTCCATGTCATAACTCATACGATGTCTTCGATTCACCCATATAAAACCCTATTCGATTTTAATATGTATTGTTTCTTGAATGACCTCTTTCCAATTATGGTGAGAGATACAACTCTCAATCAACATAGTTCTGGAAATACTATTCACCTATAAATTCTAGCACTCATCAACTCCATTTTTCATTGGGGTTATAATAACATCAACATGATGTTGAATTTCATGTTTCTCTAAGTAATTTTCAAACTCAATGGATGTATATTTCCCCCCATTTTCAAAATATAGATCTTTTATTTTCTATCCAGTATCATTTTTGGCAATTCATCAATAAGTTTTCATGAAATTATGCAAATGCTATTTTTCTGTGTATAACCATCACACATTCCATTCTACTATAATCCTATATGAATAGGATAAAGTTCCTTTCTCTATGAGTTCCGACAACATTTATTGGGCCAAAAATGTTTGTATGGATGAGATTAAGAAGATTTGATGCCCTTTTCATCCATGGAAGATATGAACTACACACCAACTTTTCTCACAAGCGAGAATAAAAAGTCTTCTCCTATTTATGATTTAGATTTAAAATATCGATGAAAATCATTATTTTATTTATCTTTTCCATGCCTTGATGGTTAAGTTTCCCCAATATATAATTCCGTAAGTTACTTCATTATTCAAAACTCATGTAGAAAATTTTTTCTTTACATTCCACCTGATATAGGTTTCCATCTATCTTATAACCTTTCTTGAGAGAATTCCCTATCATTCCCTTTATAGTGCATCCTTTTTATTGAAAGTCACTCTATGTCCGGTATCACAGAGTTGACTTACACTTTGGATACTATGATGTTACCCATCCACATAATGAAATTCTATTATCTTTAATAGACATTGTCCAATTTAGTACTTCCACTGACTTTGATCATAAAAGCAACATCATTATCAAACCTTAGTGTTACATCCACATTTTTATTAACATTCCTTAATAGGTTTGGATTTCCCATCATATGGGATGAACACCCACAATCAATAATCCACATCCTAATGTTCTTTGTAGCATTGAGATCTATTTTTATAAGGTTAGATTTTTCATTTTCCTCTTTTTGTTCCATAAAATATTAGAATGAGTAAAGGATATGGATGACCCTTCAAATCATTTTTCCACATGCATGGTTTCTTCATATTCATACTCTTCTTTGAAAGGAGAGAACCTGTTTGAAATAGCAACACCATCTGGTTGTCATGAATTGACCAGTCTTTGAAAATTGTATGACTTTCTCTAATCATTACTCTACCTATAATACGTAGGTTAATGGAAAATGTTAGAATAATGAAAATAATATCCATAGAACCTTCTATAATAAGTATTATATGAATGTTTTCTCTTTTATTGAGCTCATATCTCTTCTCCACTCAAATAGCTTCATTCCTCTTCATAATATGACATGGTGTGGCCCAGATAGCCACAAAATTATCATTGCATGAGTGGAAATGTCTTCTCATTTTGATTCTTCCTCATTCCTCCTTTCTTTGAAAAAGTGTTTGGTTTCCTATAATTGCAAGATACATGAGCCTTGTTTTCAGGTATTCTTTTAGATTGAATTGAGGGTTTTTTTGAGTACTTCAAGGGACTTTTGAACATGACCAAATTTCATCTTTCCATTATTCTAGACAACTTTATTTGTAGCATTTGATGTTTCGGCATCACAACTGATTCCATTGTTTCTCATTAATGCATGTCTTTGATCATTCAAAATATTTTAAACTCCATAAAAACCACCTTTATTTCTCTTCTTCAAGTTAGCATCTAATAATCTTCCAAAATCTATTTTTTTTCTTTGTTTCTTTCAAAATTTATTCACTTTCAAGTCTACTCCTAAGAGTAACAATTTCTTTTCCAAGATCTCCGACTGTCTAGGACATCTATTCTAGATTGTAGGTGAGTTCACTGATGACATTTGAATTTTCTTCAATTCTTAACTATAGTTGTACTACATATTCTATGATTTTAGGGTTTTTTACTATACTTTCACTAAATCATTTAGTCATTCAATTTTAGCATCAAGTTTATCAATATATTTTGACAATTCTTTTAAAATTGATATCCACTTTTTTCGTCTCTTTTATTGATTCTCAATCTTACTAAAAGAATCCTTAAGTTGATACTTGAGATCAAAATTAGTGGTTAACTGACTGTCTATAACATTATCTCATGAAGGTTTTGTCTTTTTAATGGAATCCATCATTGATGCATGGGTTCCAGATTTAAATTCTGCTTCATATTCCTAAATTTATTCACTATCATTATCTTCATCATCATAGAAAAAACTTTTTCTCCGTAATTTATTTACATACTTGAAGTCAAAAATTTTGAAAAATATTTTCTGAGGTTTTTTTCATGTCTCAAACTTCACTTTCTTCTTCATCAAACTTTCTTGTGCACTGAGAGGCTATTTGCCCAACTTTTCCACAATGGAAACAAGCTAGAGGTAACATACCTTCAAATTCCCTTTTTCCCATCACAATTTTCTTGGAAATGAGATAAAAAAGGTATCATTCCTAATTATATTAATCAATATTATATTCTGAGACTTCCAGGTTTTCCATGGATTTGAATTCCATTTCCTTGCAGACACGTGTTGTCTAATCTTCTTGGTTTACTATCATTTCATATGCCACCAAACTTCTCAGTATATCATTCATAGAAAGTTTAGATAGATATACTTCCTCAAGGGCTAACACATTTGGGTCATAGAGAGGTGTAATCCTTCTAAAAATTTTATTTACAATGTCAATGTCTTTTATTTCATCCCCAAGACCAAGAATTTCTCCTACTACTTCATTAATACGATTGAAGAAGGTGTTTTCATTAAAATATAGATGCATCTTCATATCATCAAATATATGGTGTAAGAATTTTAGTTTCACCTCATTACCATTGTTGTATCGTTCATATATATTCTCCAATTTTTCCCACATAGAATTTTCTGTGGTAAAAATCATCAACATTAAATAGATCTGATCATAATGTGCTACAGTGAGAGTATTCTTCACTTTAGCATCTTCATCAAGAATTTTCTTGTCTGTATCAGTCATTCACAACCCAGTTGGATTAGTTATTTGTATTACATATTCAGTGTAAAAAATAATTCCATTCCAATATATCTTAGTTGGGATCTCATCATATTTTTTCATATCTGAAAAGTGCTTCTATCAATGTGGGGAACTACCCTGACATTAAAAGAGTTCTCCACAATAACAAAGAAGAATGAAAAATTTATCACCAGCAACCTTTGGCCCTAGTACCACTTGAAGAAACCCAGAACACCCTAAGATGATAGGGGTGAATCAAGGTGTCATATTTTTCTTCTAATGTTATATATATTGTTCTAACGTTCATAGGAACTCATTAAACCTTTATGATGGATATGATCATCAATCAAACATTCGCATGCCAAGAGACAACACAACACTTTAACATGGTTCACCATAAATCTCTAAGTCTAAGGTGCATACACTGAGAGTGTTTTGGGCATATCAAAATCCACTAATCGTTACTAGCTATGGAAAAAGATTGGTCACAGTCACTCTTTTCCAGGCACACTACCATTACAAGAATTCAGGGATAACTCATCGGGTCTCTCGAAACACTTCTGTTGGATCTCCCTAGCTCACTACTTTGAGAGAATTCAAAATAATTTTATTAACCTAAAGGTCTCTTTAATGATTTTTCATTAAATTGTTTTTACCTCACTTAGCATGTGACTCTTCTTGCACTACAGACCTGAGTTTATGCACAATGAAAGCCATGTTCACTAAAAACTGATGTTCAAAAAATTCCTTTTGCAAAGCTCCTTCGTGAAGCTCCTTCAAAATGCTCCTTTGCGAAGATCACTCCCTATCAGAGATCACTCATTAGGAATGATCACTCCTTCTTAATTCTCAATACATTTCTAATCACACTAATTCACAAAGATCCTTTTCCTTTACAGAACAACCTACCATCTCAAAGCACACTTCCTTCATGGAACATCCTTGCTCTACGAAGATCACTGAGACAACATAGAACTTCCATTATTCATGAAGAACTCAATACATAGAGGAATTGAATTCAGGAAATAATAAAATAGTATTTTCCAAATCTCAATCTTTCATAGGAAACCTATTTCCTGAAGTACCCATTGCTTTGTGAAATCAGAGTGATTCTGAATTTTCCTTAAATTTTTTTCAAAAGTAATATAGAGGGATAAACTTTTATTTATATGCACGAACAATCATGAAGTTGAACAACCTCAACTGTTTTTTCCAGATCATTAAAAAATGTCTTCATAGTGTTCTTCCTTTTTTAAAGCACCACTAAAATTTGATGTTGTCACGATGCTCTCCATCAAACCCTTCACACTATTGCAATGATCTACTCACAATGCTCCTCACCTTCTATATTCACAATGCTTGTCGTACTCATAGAGATCACCATCAGAAGTATTTATTTATTTTCAAAACAGACTTCATGAAGATCATATATGAGAAACTCATTTCTTTTCTATATTTTCATAAGGCCTTCAAGAAAAACCACTTTTCGCATTGCTTCCCATTATCCAAATTTTAGCCCCCAAAATTTTTGAAAACACTAAGAAATGATTCCACCTTCAGTACTACTTATGGATTGAACTATATGATACATTTCCTTGAAATATCCTTGATCATTCATTAGAGGTCTTATAAGAAAAAAAACCAAATTCCATTTCTAGGAAATAACTGGCCTACTTCGAACAATTACCCCAAATGGTCCACCATTATGACTCATTCCTCCCCATTGAATAATTATTCACTCATAAGAACCTTTTTTATATCATGGTTCTTACCCCGAATATGCGAACATTGTGAATATTTTAGCAAAATATAGGGTCCCCATTAATTTCATAACTTCACAATCCAAAATATTTAAGAATGATTAACGATTATACATTTGGGATAACCCATATATGTGGAGACGTTTTAGTGACCAAGTCATTTTTAGGTGTGTCCCTAACCATGATTTCACCTTAGTTTTGACATTCTTACACACTATGGATTATGGGGGACACTTTCAATCTCAACATATATCTTGAAAGGTCCTTGAATTAGGAATTTATTGGATGAAATTATATATATATTCCCATCAGTTTTTTAAGTCATTCTCTTGAAGTCAATTCATAGGGAATATCTCAAAGAGGAATGCATTTCCCCAAAATCCCATGTTATTTTTTGAAATCCTTGATGCATGGGGAATTGAATTCCTATGGAATTTTACAAATTCATTTCGATTTGGGTACATGTTATTCATTGTGGAATATGACTTTAAATGTGTAAAAGAAAAAGATTATACGATAGATGACTATTGAGTGGTTGTTGATTTTGTGAGGCCCCAGATTTTCTAAAGATTTGGTTTGCTGATATTAACAATTGGTGACCACGGTTAACATTTTTTCAATAACAATATGAAAATTTTGTTTTATAAGTATGTATTTGTTCATAATGTGTCTACTTCATATCACCACCAAACTAATGGACTAGAAGAAATCACAAATTAGGAAGTTAAGATAATCTTGGAAGAAATGTTACTACCCAATAGTAATGATTAGATTTTGTGCTTGGGTGATGCATTTTGGGAAGACCGTATAGATTTTAAAACCCCAATCAGAATTTCAACATACATGATTGTGTTTGGAAAGGCTTGTCACCTCAAGATATAGGTATAGATCCAAGCATTTTGGGATGTTAAACAATGTAATATGAGTCTCTGAGATGCAGGGGTGCATAGTAAGTTTCATATTATCATGTTGGAAGAAATTAGGAATCGTGCATATGAGAACCCCTAAATATATAATTATAAGTCAAATGATATCCATGATGAGATGATTATTTATTGGATGATTCATATAGGTGAAAAGGTCCCCATGTATATTTCTATGATAAATCTCTACCCAGTAAATCTTCATTCCTAATGGCTCGGTCCTTATACTATTACTAATGATTACCCTTTTGTGCAACATAGTTTTTTCATGAGCGGAGTGGATGGAGAATTACTATCAACTGGAAGAGGCCTAAACAGTTTTATGAGGATTTTAAAAATCATCAAGTGTAATAAATATCCCTTCAAGAAGCAACATACCAGTGAAACCCATTGGGATTTTCCTTACTTCCCATATTCTCTTTTTACTGTGAGGAAGTTGCATAATCTATGTGTGGGAGTGGTTATATTCCTAGGTTCGTTATGAATTTTCATTATCATTCTTCTTTTTTACGTTTTCTATTACTCAATAGTATTATAACTTAACTCACCCCCTCTCCCCAACCCATCACTTTTATGCAGGAATATTAATTTCTAATTCAAACTTAATCATGGAAAATGATACCCACTTAATTAGGAATGTTATTGAAAATTCATGAGAAATTTCCCTATTCTAAGTTGTTTCAACCAAAGAAATCATTGATAGAATGTGTGTTTTGTCATGAATTTAACATATAGGTGTGAATTTTTCTTGAAAATTGGTTGTTTATAGATTAAATAAATAGTTGTATCACATTGAAATCATTGAGAATAATGGTACCCTTTATGTAATAAGTTTTTGTGAAAACTGTTTCGATTAATATCTATACACATCTTTTTACGCAACCATGAAGTGTGATTTTTTCACACTCAATAGAAGGTAAATATAATTTAGGTTAATATTTATCTTCTTTCCAAAATTATTTTTCCAAACATTCATTTCTTATATAATCTTTTAATTATTGAACCAGATTGACCCCTGCATGTATACCTATTATTCGATAGTTGTACACCCTAAAAAAACTAAAACAATTTTAAATATATAAAAAAAAACAAAAAAAAACAGGGTTTGTGTCCTGTGTCAGTAAAAAAACACTCTTCCACAACCTTTGAGGATATTATAACTATTGTAATTAGCATTATGGGGAGATCAAAGAAGGGATTATAGATGAGTGTGATATTTTTTTCAGGTGAAAATTTTAAAAAACAATAGTAATAATGAAATTTAACGAGGGGATTAATTAAATGGACAACATATAGGGATACGTAGGTTAGGAGATTAAGGTTTGACTTTCAGGAATTCATAATTTAGTGGGTCTTGAAATTTTATTGCAAAGGATGTAGGGCTGTTTTGGCAGAAAAAATCATTTAAGAATAATTTTTTTAAAATAAACTATATTTATTGGAATGAAAGAGGAAATAATATAATGATATGGTTATCAAAAAAACAAGTGGGAAATTAGTGATATGGTTAGATGCTGAAATAATTTTTCATATTGGAATCATGAATATCTTATACTTTCATTCTAATAAAATTTATGAGACATTTTTTCCATGATCACTGAGAATAACTCATTAGTGTGATTTATGCTTTGATCACATTGCTATCAGGGATTGAATTTTCTTTTAATATTAAATCTTCATGAATTTGGTAATATCTCAATTCATAATTTTGTAAAATTTGACTTTTCCTATGAGTTAACATGTTCAGTTGTGGGGGTGTGATCGTATCGTAATTCATTTCTTTATTTCACCCTTAAAACACTTTTTTAAACTGATTTTGTATTGTAAATTCAAATAATTATAAAAAAAATTACTTCATGTTTGATTAAATTATTTTGTTTTTATTACTGTTAAAAAGGTAAATTTCACTTTTTTGGATGATTTCATTATAGGTGGAGGTGATTTGGAGGGCCCAGTATGATGTTGAAGAAAAATAGTCCAACTACACAGGAATCCATGCATTCCAGTGGACTTAACCACACACTGAAACTTATACGTGCATCTAATTGGAATTCAATATTGTGGGTTTCTCCAAAATTTAATAGGATAAATTTATTCTAAATGAAACTAGTCCCAATTCGTACATTAAGGGTATCAAATTAACTACTCTTTCCAGGAAAGAGAATATTAATGAAGTTAATCATTTTCTTCAGTATTTTGAAAATATATCCCATTTTATTCAATATATGGCCTCCATATTTGACATAGAGGCATACGGGATTTCTCTGAACAAGTTTTTTCTTTTTTTCATGTCATGATAATGCATTTCACTAGCCCAAAACCATGGTCCATGTGGTATCTCGAAATCTTTGTTCCAAAAACCACCTCCCATTTTGGCTATAAAAGGGAACCTTGGCAACCTCATTTAGGTGTTCAACTAGAAGGAAAGGTGATTCCATTTGGGAAACCCAAAGGAGTCCTTTACTCATTCCAAGCAGTTATAGTGGGTATGATAAGTGTTACTTCAACATCTATGTCATGTTCCCTTTCAATATATTTCTAAACTCTTTATGATCACCTTAGGAGCAATGTGATGTAAATCCTAAGATTCTTGTTTGTAATAATTGAATGATATTTTTAATTACAGGTTTCTATGTTATTTTTCTTTACCTTACACCCTTATTTTATTGATTTATGTTCTGGTATTTCTTACTCAACTCATATGATCATGTTTGGGGGTACTCATTCATGTGATGTTTCACAAACTATTCACCACTACTTTCCCACCATTCAATGGCTATGTTTGTGTGGTAAATATTAGTTTATTTAAATCTAGTAAAAACTACCATATACATGTAATTTCATGTCTAGGTAACACATTGAAACTAAATAAAAACCGAAAAAGCACATCGAGCTCTTCGTGTGTTTCCTTGGTGTATTTTAGTTATGAAGTTGAACACAAATCACCCAATCATCAGCATTATCCGATGAATCCTTGTGTTTTTACAACTAAACCATAGGAGTTATCATAGTATAAACTTATTAAAATAATGATTTGAAGTTTTAAAAACTCGGGATTAAATTATATATACCCTTTCTCTTGAATTGATTAAGGAATATCATCATGATAATTCCTCGGGTTGATCATACTTAATTAATTATAGTAATTTCTACTTTGTTTTATCACATCCCATTTTATTTTGGATTCCTAAATCATCAAAACCGATGTTTTAAAAAAACCTAATTCCCATTTTATTTTCATAATCACAACCTTCTTTTTGGATTAATGATCTAAGTCTCTTTAGAGAGATAACCTCAGGTTCCGGATATACCACAAAAATTAGATTAAAACTAAACATCTAATTTTATGTGCCCGACAATGCAATTAGTTACAACCCGATGCGCCTGGGGAGATGATTTGGATTTCTAAGAAAGGGATTACTATGTGTTTTATTGTAATCCTAATTTATTCTAGTTCACTTTTGTATAATTCTTGGACTGACCCATTGGCACTATGGGTATGTGATGCCTTGGGTGATACTCGGTCCCCTACATGAGAAACCTAGGATGGGTCAAATTTACCATGCACTGAGTGATACATGGGACACCTAATCAGTCACATTGGATGGGATCATCGGCATTGGATTACATCAGATATTCCCATTTTGATACTTGGGTTCCTTGTAGATCTCCTTGGATAGGTACGAGACTACACCAATAGATTTGATGGATTGTTTGTTTAGATTTCACATTGAAATTATTATTAAAAGTATTATGATAAATTTTATATATGTCTTACATTTTTATAATCCTAGATGATTTGATTCACTTGACACGAGCCTAGATCTAAAATGG
Source organism: Viscum album (assembly GCA_963277665.1). Lineage (NCBI taxonomy): Eukaryota > Viridiplantae > Streptophyta > Magnoliopsida > Santalales > Viscaceae > Viscum > Viscum album. Next base: position 2,106,986,984 of record OY728119.1, on the reverse strand, counting down.
GTTCCATATTAAGGACTCATGGACGGACTCAAATGCCCGATGGGTTACGACCCAATGCACTGGGGGCGATGATTTATCTTTCCATATGAGGGTTTTTGGGGAAGTTTATTATACTCTTAAGTGATACCACTTCCCCTGGAGATAATCCATGGATGTAACCATTGGAAATATGACTACACCATGTCTTGGGTGATACTAGTTCCCCTACATGAGATACAAGGGATGAGATCAGAGTTACCTTCCATCGAGTGATACTTGAGATGCCTTATGGGTCAACATAGATGAGATCAGTGGTATTATCTTACACCAGAAGTTCCCATTTCAATTATTGGGATACATTATAGATCACCTTGGATGGGCATGGGACTCCACCGCTTGATTTTATGGATTGGTTGTATTTTATTTTTTAATGATTTTTTTAATTGATTGTTATACACTTTTTTCTTCTCATTTATATTAGACCATGTACTTGTGATGCTTCTCCCTTTATTAACAGTATACTTATTTGATGAAATTGAATTATGCCCAAATATGAAGCACAATCATGGGGATATGCCTTCTGGGGTTTCCTTGTTTAGTTTGGGATTTTTTTACATACTATTCCCTACACATGTACTCTTTCAAACACACATATTTGGATGAAGTAGGTGGTATGGGATGGGTGTTCATTTAGGAACCTAAACCGAGTCAATTTTATTTAATTAGTTTCACTCTCCATTTATTATATATGGTACAATTGTTAAATTATATTTCATGTACTGGATTGGTCATGAAACTATTGGTGTCGGCCTACTAATATTTATATCTCACTCCCTTCTTGGGATCCTTTTAGAACCTGAGTAGATCTTTTTAATTTCTATAGTTTGTATTAATTTCCTGTGTTGTGTTTTGTACATGGGATATATGGAGCATAAGACTAGGCTCATGCTTAGGATGCTCAAGGAGTTGACTGTTTAGTTTTTTACTTTTTTATATTCTACTACATGAACCTTATAGTAACAACTAGCTTTACATGCATCATTATATGGAATTTTTGTTGTCCAGTTAACTTTAATTCAGTTATTACATTTATTATTATACTGATGTTATTTTTTATTCATGTTTCCATTATTTTTCATTTATTACCTATGCTTCATCTATTACCAACCAATTTACAGTGGTTATACTATTGTGCATAACCTAATCTATGAGGGAATAGTCTCCCCGTAGACACACCCAATCCTTCACTGCTAGTCGGTATCCTTTGACATTTGAGTAGATTCACTTGAGGTCATACGATGACTAGTCTAGCTAACGGTTTAGTGGTCAGTCGGGTCGGTATTTTACAAAGTGGTATCATAGGATTATTTTTATTTTGTATTACAATTTTTTGTAGGTAGAAATGATACTAGGAATGTTTTGACACTTGTTAAATAGTCATGTGTGGGACTAATCACCCTACATATGGGGAAATGAAAAAGTGGCTAGGGCTGGGATTATTGTTCATGATATTCGATATTACAATTGAATTTGATTTCACTAATAATGATTGGGGTAATTTCTGCTTCATATTGGTTTATGGTTGTTTCTGATGCTTTTGCCGGGGCGTGCACATCCGTCTGTGGAGGATGTGTAGCTGTTACCCCACATTACCACATTCCAAAGGCGGGCGGTATCTTCTCCTTATTTAGGGACGTCTGCTCCATGATCGAAATAGGATGATGGGATGTCAGTTCTTCCTTCTATGTATTCCACCTCGGAACTCGTCACCTAGTCTGGGTCTCCCTCATAGATTTAATATGTTGTTCGTGAAACTCTTACTAGTGTCATATCTTCATGGACACCAGTTAATTACACTGCTTCTGTAAGTACATTCCAAGGGGTCCAGTCATGTCAGAAATCTTCAGTCAGTGGAGTAGTCACGTTGGGCATCACTGGTGTGTCTGGATGCCGGGAGATTGGCGTGTCTATATTATTTCCCTTATTATAGGTCTTCTCAAGAGCGCGAAAGCCCAAGGAATCCATGTCGAACGCAGATAATCATATGCCATGGGCATGTATCTGAGGTTTTCCTCATCTTCCCTTTTTTAACACAGAGTATGCCACAAGTTTAACGTCCAACGGAGATGGATCAGACTGATCATAACACCGACTGGAGTGGATCAGATGGGTGAAACCCCCTACAGGGAACACCAATATTGGGGCCAACACATGGTTGACTCCCATTTACTGAGATGGGAACATGGTATGAGGTGGAATGATCCCACCAGGATGTGGCGGCCCAGGTAAAAATCAGGATTGATAACGAAGCAGGTGAATGAAGTGGAAGATGAATGGGATGGAACCACCATGAGGATGACGATGGTTTTGGGCTTGAGCCTTGGAGAGGCATCCTACATATCCTTATGGAAGGGAATCAAAGGACGCGTAGTTCATCTGAAGATGACTTACCACCAATTGAGGTCCCAACGGCTTACCACTAAATGGAGTGACAATGGAATACCGTGGAAAGAGATCCATAGTATAACATCATGAAGAACGGAGGGGGGGGGGGGACCAACGTGAAGTGGGTCTGAACTGTTGGGTGTTGGGTGTGAACCTCAGCGAGGCTTCCTACGTGCCTTACCATAGCAATGATCCAAGTCATCGAAGTTCCTGGATATGGGAGAATTTGGGGCTCACGTTCTGTGGAAACCCAAGGTGTTGGTGCACCGACGTGAAGATGGTCTAGACGAATAGATAGTGGTGGGCTTGAACCTCATGGAGGCTTCTTACATACCCTGCCTTGGAAAGGATCAAAGTCGACATAGTTTGGGAGGTGTCGGCGAACCGACGATAAGGTGGACCTCAGGTCCGATGGGTGGTGGGCTTGAACCTTGAGGAGGCTTCCAACATACCCTTCCTTGGAAAAGATAAAAGTCTACGTAGTTCGAGAGGTGTCGGAGAACCGACGTGAAGGTGGGCCAGGGGTCTGATGGGTGGTGGGATTGAACGTCGGGGAGGCTTCCTACGTACCCTGCCATGGCAAGGATTAAAGTCCACATTGTTCGGGAAGTGTCGGCGAACTGACATGAAGGTGGACCTGGGGTCTAATGGGTGGTGGGATTGAAGCCCGAGGAGGCTTCCTACGTACCCTACCTTGGCATGGACCAAATTCTGTGTAGTTCGGGAGGTGTCGGAGAATCGACGTGAAGGTGGACCTAGGGTCTGATGGGTGGTGGCCTTGAACCTTAGGGAGGCTTCTTATGTACCCTGCCTTGGTAAGGATCAAAGTCCATGTAGTTCGAGAAGTGTCATTGAACCGATGTGAAGGTGGACCTGGGGTCCGATGGGTGGTTGGATTGAACCTAGAGGAGGCTTCCTATGTACCCTTCCTTGGAATGGATCAAAGTCTGCGTAGTTCGGGTGGGGTCAGTGAACCAACGTGAAGGTGGAACTGGGGTCTGATGGGTGGTGGTCTTGAACCTCAGGGAGGCTTCCTACATACCATGCCTTAGAAAGGATCAAAGTCCACGTAGTTTGGGAGGTGTCGGAGAACCGAAGTGAAGGTGGATGTGGGGTTCGATGGGTGGTGGGCTTGAACCTCGGGGAGGCTTCCTACGTACCCTTCCTTTGAAAGGATCAAAGTATGCATATTTCGAGAGGTTTCGATGAACTGACATGAAGGTGGACCTGGGGTCTAATGGGTGGTGGGCTTTAACCTCAGGAAGGCTTCCTACGCACCCTGCCTTGGAAAGGATCAAAGTATGTGTAGTTTGGGAGGTGTCGGTGAACCGACATGAATGTGGATCTGGGGTCCGACAGGTGGTGGGCTTGATCCTCAGGGAGGCTTCATACATACCCTACCTTGTCAAGGATCATAGTCCGTGTAGTTTGGGAGGTGTCAGTGAACCGACGTGAAGGTGGACCTGGGGTCTGAAGGGCTGTGGTATTGAGTCTCGGGGAGGCTTCCTACATACCCTACCTTGGAAAGGATCAAAGTACGTGTAGTTTGGGATGTTTTGGACAAAGATATCACGGTCTATGCTTACTATAAGCCCATGTGAGTAATGCTCGGTGTGAAAAACAAGAGGGAGCAAAGGCCTGATGATCACATCGCGAAAGCTGCGTCCGTGGGAAGTCGAGTGTGGCTTATGCATGGAGAGGCCCAAAGAGGTTTGGAATTACTTCAGAATGGAGGCATGGTGGCTGAAAAGCCCAAGGGGATAGGGAATTGGTACCAAATAAAGTATGGGTCTAATGCCTATTCCCCCCTCCCCCTAGTCCTTGGGACCAAAGAAGAAAGGAGGAGCAAGGATGCTACCTCTGGAAAGAAAATCTAGGGGCTTACACCTGGGTGGTTACCCTTTCCCCGCAGACAAACACCACTCTGATAAAGAGGATATCATCCCATGTGAGGGAAGATATCATCCACGTGGAGACCGGTGGGTGTGGATAATGTCCAAGGTGGGGGCACCCAATGTGCGAGGCACGGGGCGAGGTTACAGTTTAATGTCATGTGCTAAGGATGATGGTGCATGGCAGTTTAACGTCCGGTAGCTCAGACGAGGTGGGTTTTCTCCGTACCCCTAGGACAAACATAACTGGTACCCTCTACTCCTTGGTGTAGAGAGGGGACAGGGAAATCCATGGTTAGAGGGTGTCATGGAGCAAACCATCAGGGGGACCACGTTAGTGTAGCTATGCGAATAAGCAATAGCCATTAGTGTGGCTATGCAGAAAAGCATGAGGTGATACAATGCAATGAGTAGTATCATCCAAAGGACTTTGAAATCACATCGTTCAAACCAAGAGGTCCACATGAGAAAATGAATCACAAAGAAGAGGGGTTCATAGGTAGGGTCCTTGTGAAGCTCTGTTATTCTATGTGGCGGAGGGTTCTTGCGAAGGGGTGTGCTTCGTGAAGTGGGGCACCTCAGCCTAGGCATAGGCAAAAGGTGCATATGGGAGGTGCTTTGCGAAGTGGAAAGGGATTCTCGGAGCACTACCTTGCGGAGCATAGGTTCCTCGTAAATCAAGGCATCATGAACCAATGTGCTTCGTGAAGTACAATGACCCTGCCTTGGCATGTGGATCATGTGTACATGAAGGGTGTTTTGTGTAGCATAAATTCTCCACGATGGCCCATGTCCCCTTTGGGATCCCCTTCCATTGCGGAGCCCCATAGGCTCCACAAAATGAATCCCTCTTGGAAGAGGGGATCAAAATGAGACAAATGGGAGGCACTTCATAGAGTAGAAGTACCTCGCACAGCTCATGGTTCGCAGAGCAGAATGGTGCTTCGCGATTTGGGAGCTAGGAAGTCGAATGGTCGGATTTTCCACCCCTTGAACTTGGGGGGAGGCTGGTATTTATAGGGGAGAGGCACAACTAAGAAGTTAGAAATCAGAGCGAAGAGGAATTCATTTAATCCACGACGCGTCGTGAACATCAAATGCATTCGCAGAGCGTTACCACCTCCTTGCTCTGCAACGGCTCGCAAACGTCATGGGCAGTCGTGGAGCAATAGCATCTACTTGCTTCACGGCGGGTCACGAATTTCAAGGGCGGTCATAGAACATTACCTCCTCCTTGCTTTGCAGCAGGTTGTGAACATCAAGGCCGATCACAGAGCGTTACTTCCTCCTTTCCTCGCAACAGGTCGCGAACGTCAAGGTCGGTCGTAGAGAGTAACCACCACCTTGCTTCGCAGCGGTGTGGTGCGACTGGTTATCCCTGAATGGGCTTCGTGAGGTAGCTCTAGGGTCTATGTCTTCTTCTTCTCCCCATATTTTGTCATCAAAAAATGCCCCCGCTCAGACTTGGAGCCGCGAAGAAGTCCAGGGTTGAAGTATGAGGGTCAATCGCAAATATCCTCAGTTGTTCGTGAAGCTACCTCGCGAAGAGGCCTTGCCAAGCGGGAAAGTGAAGCTCTGGAGGGACGCGCTGCGAAGAAGGATTTGTTCGGGATGCACCGAAAAGCTCCAAGGGTCCCTCTCCTTTAAATAGGGGACTGGAACACACTTTTGTCTCTTCTCGGCTCCGCGATTTTGGACTTTAGTGATCTCAATTCATGAAGCTCTGCGTACACCACGACTGCTCTCCGTGAATCGGGTCTTCGCTTCACTGCACATAGTGAGTTTTTGAATCCACTACAGTGCTTCATGATCTCTCACTTTAAGGCATGGGAAGGACTTCGTGAACGGGCTTCGCAAACTCTCTCCGCGAATCGGCTTTGCGAACATTCTCTGCGAACCAGCTTCACAAACCAACCCGAAAATTTTCCAAGTTATAAAACCGAATGGCTCACTAAGAAGCTACTGAGGGGGTTCTGGTGGATGCTTCCCAAGGGATGAGATGCAGAATAGTCTGGGTCTAGGGGAGTTTTTCCGGATCCACTCAGACCATGATTCGTCAGTGGCGCTGCTATCAAAGAGCCATAAGAACTACCTGCTATGTAAGAGGTTGCCTTTATATGGCTTCGGGCTGAGTGATGACGTCTTCATCCCAGAAGAAAGTCAGGAAGAACCAGCTTATGGGTTCTAGAGAACGCCATGCCAGCACCGATGGTTCTGGGTGACTGATGCCCATTTCCGAGAGGATTTAACACCTGTCAATACTGTTTGCTTATACAACCCCATGAATAATGTCGATGGGAAGGCGTTGTATCCAGAGACGTATCCTATTATATACCACACGATACTGAAGGAAGGTTTGAGGAAACTGAGGAAGGGGTGGTCTGAGGAATGGGACCTGCACCAGGGCAGACACTTCACAGACGATTAGGCCTGGGCCTACTGGGTAGGTGCCTCACGTGAGGAGTTTGGGGCTGATCTGAGGATAGTGTGTTTGTATGAGGCAGCCTGGGCCTCTCAATTCCACATATATATACCAAAATAGTTGATGCCAAAGCTATTGGGAAGATGGTCGTTGAGGACCAATACCTTCCACTTACACAATGGGGAGGTTGGTATCAGCTTGTGGGATATCCACCAGATCTCAGGGGTCCCAATACTAGGGGCGATGTACGAAGAATTCCTCCCCTTCATGAGTGTGTGGGAGGATCCAGTGCAAATTCCACGGCTGGAGATGGTGCTGATAGAGCTTGTACGTGGGGAGGACTAGGAGGCAGTAAGGGATGTCCACATCCGGCGGTGGTTCAAACAATTCTTGAACTTCCCAGAAAACATGCAGTTTTCGGAAAGGCCTTGGACCTGCCCGAAGGGGGCTCAGAGTAAGGAGCACTCATACTGGCGAATTTTGGAGGACATCCAATGGAAGACCTAGGGGTTTGGTGTTAGCACTAAGCAGTAGCCAATAGTCAGGTTGGCAGTGTTTATCACAGCCCTTATCTGTGGTTGGATCCTGCCAGTGAGGGATACCAACATGGGAGTACACGCCAACACAGTCATCATGGAGTCCACATTGGAGACAGGAGGGTGGATCAACCTAGGAATCACGATGCTCGCCTAGCTGTATAAGGTGTTGTGGCATATCAGCGAGGGGAAATGTCCTTAGAGTGTATGTGGGCCATTAAAGCTCATGTATGGGTGGATAAAGGCACATATCAGGGGGGGGGGGGTTATGAATACCCAAACCCTATGACTCCTTTGGGATCGAACATCACCCATTGATCCTGAATGCCGCATGGATATTTCCTACCATGATGACCGCACCGTTGGTTCTGAACTGGGTGTGGACGGTGGAGGAATTCAATTTCCATCTGTTTTCATTGCCAATGGGGGAATTCAATTATAATGGTCGGGGATGGAAGAGCCCCGAGCCTATCTTCTGGCCTTTTGAGGTGGAGTCCTGGTGGTACGGGTGGATCGCGAGCCCCTCTACGGTCATACACCCTACACCAGTTTTCAGGGCAATTCCATTGTATGCATGGGCTGACCCCACAGTTCTATCTGGAGGTGCACTATGAAGCACACCCATGTGTGATGAGGCAGATGTGGCTCATGTTCACGTGGGAATATGGGAAAATTTGGAATGAGTTGCCTCCATTGACCACAGTCCTCGGGCTAGTAAAGGAATATGCCCAGAGCTGGGAGGCAGCCTACCCAGGGGAGATGCTGAAGCAGCCAACCATTCAAGTCGGTGATGGTGAGCTTCCCCGAAATCGAGGCCAGAAGGCGGCAAGGGCATCCCATGGTGGCAGGATTTCCATGGTGGCGAGGCCCGTACCAGTTGAGGGTGAGGCCGCAACCATAGATCTAGTAGTGGTAGTGGACCCAGTTGTTCCAGAAGAACAGAGGAATCCAGAGGGGAGGCCGCCAAGAGGATTCCACTAGATACCCACCCAGGCTCTAGGGAAGCGAATTCTCCATATCGGCTTTCCAGAGAATTCCATCTTTCCGAAGGCCTGAGACATATAGGAATTCATTAGGAAATTCCTCATCCCTGCCGAGTTTTGGAAGCACCTGAACCATCTCAGGATGAATTTACTAGGGATAGGCCCTATTTGGACCGGCATTGCAATGCCCCAGGTGGAGGTGGAGCGGTACCTGGCAGTGCTATAGGAGATTGTGCATTCCCGAGGCACTCCTCATCCAATGAAAGATCGAGTCAAGGTGTTTCTCGATTGCACTACTCCACCACAGTTGTCGGCCACAGATTTGAGAGAGCACTTCACCCAGCTAGAAGAATCAGAACAGTCAACCTAGGGAGACGAGGTCGGGAGAGGTAGCCCATTGGAGGAGGGAGATGTTGGAGATCAAGACTCAGATCTATAAGAGTTCGCAAAGTCCCTTGAGGTAACAAATTGAAACCTCCTTCTCTGAGACTTTCTTTGATGTTATCCTGGACTCCTTGCTAACATCTGAACCATGCAGGAGGGTCTTATATACTATATCCATTCTCATCCCTCAATGGATGCAGATGTGGGACCTTCGGGATCTACACCGACGGCCGCATCTATTACTGCGTCCAACAAGGCTAGGAAACCTATGATTACTCCTCCGGAGTTTTTAGACCTTTCGACCACATATGGGGGGCCACGCTTCGGGGACCCGATGACATCAGCCCAAGAGAGAGACTAGGGATTCGATCTCTATATTCCCCCTTGACCCATTTTATGACTGTCACCCCCTAACCATTTTTACTGACGTCCATGTCCCTTTTTAGCGCGTACAGCTATTCCAATGGCGTGGGTCACCTTGGCGAGGATGATCAGGGCTTCTGGTGGAATCCTTCCTAGGGGAATGCCGGTGGTCGTGGAGGGAAAGGCCCCAAACGACCTAACTGTGGCGCTTCTGATCACCAGTGGGACCGTTAGTGGGGCTGCACCCGAGATCGTTGAGTTGGGGTCTGATGATGAGGACCGGTCGGACAGTCCCTATCCCACCACATCCGATTAAACACCAGACGTGGACCCTGTTGACGAGTTACAGGGGGGGGGTCCTTGTGTATGATCCTGCCAATTTTGCCGACTAGGATTAGACGGACTCTGATGAAGAGGAAAGCAAGATAGTTCCTCGTCGATCGTGGAATCTGACCACGCGCTTCATCAATGACACCCCCAAGCACTATGGTTGGATGAGATGGAAAAACTTTGCTTGCGACTTTGCGAACTATGTGCAGGGGGAGTGGATGACCAGGGTCCTCACATGCTCATCCGAAATCTTATGGTGGAAAAGGTTCGGGAGTATGACCATGGCCTCAGTGTGGGATGGCAACAGAGGAAGCTGGTAAACATCAAGAGGCTCTAGGAGGCTAAATATGAGGTCTAGCAGCTACATAATTGGGCAGATGAGCACTTGACCTCCCTCAACGTGGAATCTGAGCTAATATTGCGGTTTAAGGCCTTGCTGACAGAGGCTGAAGAGGGCATCAAGTGATCCTTTGAGGAGATGACTTCCATCCAGACCGACGTGGTTCGGGCCCAGATTGCGGCCAATGAATTTCAACCCCTTGTTGTTGTGGAGGAGCGGGAGCTGAACAAGCAACAACAACTCCTGGATGCCGCCAGCTAGAGGGTGGCGGAGCTACTACACTCTTTTGACGAGGTCGACCCATCCATGCGGGGAGTCGACCCCCAGGTACTGTAATGATTAAAAACCCTCAAACATAAATTCATGCTTTGATTTCTTGTTTCCATATCATGCATGAGTTCCATTGTTTACATTGTTTTATTACATCCTTGTGATGTTCACGGAGTGTCCAATGGTTATTCCCTAAGCTCACATGGGTCGGGCCCGATGTGAGAAACAAGGGATGACCACCTTATCACCACATCCAAATGTAGGAGTGAAAACCAAGCTTCGGGCATCCGGGGCTTGTCTAACCGGTTCGGATTTCCGGAAGGAAATGGGAATGATCTGACAAGAGAATAAAGATCTCAGAATAGCCGAATTACCATTTTCCCAGTTTTCTCTTGTGCACGAATGGGGTAACACCGGAGGAGCTAGAATCAATCTGAACATATGGGAATGTTAGGTGTGAATCACGATACCCAAGATTCAGAACATTTTGGGGGTGGCATGATGATGAGGGATATCTATTGACCACATTCAAAACATAGTATCCTTATTGTGTTAGCCTGGAGTGGAGATAACAAATGAGGGCCGACCACTAACCATGTTCGAAACACTGGTCTTGATTCGAAATGTCTTCCGTTAGTCTTCTAGAACATTGTCCCAAGACCATAGGTGGGCCATAGGCTGAGAATCCATTCTGTCAAGGGGTTACCTTAGACATGAAAGGGGACGAGGGTCCGAATATGGGGTACACAAAGTGAGGAATGTGGGGTGATGGTTTGTTCGAAGAGTTTCCAAAACTCTTAAAACTATGCCACTATGGTGGAGGCATATAAGATGAGCGCATCAGTTGTATCATGGATTATCCATTATTTTACACAATACCTCTCTGGTGAGGGAGTTTTTGCTTCCCAATGCCATTATGGGGAATCCCGAACTTGTTCAGGGAAAATCTGCAGTTACATGGTTCCCCACCAGGGGTCAGGATAGGGGGGCCAGAACTGAGTAGGGATAGGATTTATGATTCCTAGGACTAGAACCAAGGTGAAATGCTAGGGTGTCTCTACGTATACCATGAGGATGGGAATCAATCCATACGTAGTTCGGAAATATGTCATGCAGTTTAACATCTTGAGGAAAGGATGTAGAGTGGTCTAAATTTATGGTCATAGAGCTCGGACCATGAATGAATAAGGAGTGAAGGGGACACATGGTAAGTGATTATGAAACCTGACATGAATGAGGACCCAGAGTCCTGATTACCTTGTGTTCCCCGAGAAGTTTTTAGGTCGAGGGGCGAAAAACGAGAGTTAAGTTGGGCCCGTGGGGGAAGCGCTCAGGCGTTCCAATTTATTTCATGAGATTGAGAATCAATATGTACATAGTTCTAAGTGGTGGCACAATAAGGTACTAGTGTCAGGGATACAATGGGCGTGCGGGTGTGGCCCTCACACAAAAAGAAGCGGTATTTGATGTATCTTGTTTTTCCTTTAAGTTGAATGGTTTTTCTGAAGAGACATGCCTATGGTAGCATGTCCCGACATTGCCAAAAGAATCAAGCCATATCTAGGAATTGACAAGTGGTATGGTGTGTTACCGATACCAAACATGGTTTCCCCTTGAGTGTGGACATCCGGATGCCGTTCCATTTTTTTTCATGCGGTCAGGATGATAATGTCACAATTTAGGGTCATGTGGTGGGACCATGCATTCATTTTAACATCATGCGGAATAGACACAGTAGAGACGAGGCTAAATGGGGAATGTGAATGGTGCAATAAAACATACCCAATGCGAATGAGGGTAGAATCCCATACCACACCGTATGCGATTCCGTTAAAGAGTCCTCAGGCCAAGGGGCAAAAATAGAGGAAAGAGGGTAAGGGGTAGGAGAAACTAGCTCCCAATTGAGATGAACCTGAAAATGAGATGTCTGGGTGCACCTACATATCCCATGAGGATAGAAATAAAGCCATATATAATTCTAAAAGAGATCTTAGTTTAAGGTCTTAGAGCTCGGACCATGGAGAAGCGAAATACTTTCAAGTAAGCGCAAACCTCAAACCAATCCCTAAGCCCACGAGAGTCAAACTTGGTGTGGGAAAAAAGGGTGGAAGAGGTTCTTTTCAATACTTGGGATGCACGTCAAAGGGATGTTAGTGTGGAGCCACGAATAACACCTTTACAGTGGCTTTTTCCTCCTAATGTGTAAATGCACACTAAGGGATAGTGTCACGAGTGCTAAAATTCCACTTGGACATGATGGGGTGGACAATGATGTGAATCATGTAACCATAATTCAAGGTTTAAGGGGACTGGTGTGACGATGTTGGATAACTGTTGACAGTGTTCGAAACACAGTATCCCTATCTCATTAGCCTAATATGGGGAGAAACAAATGAGCATCGACCGCTGACCAAATTCGCAACGTGGGACTTGTATCGATATGTTATCTGAAACCCTAGAGGAGGTTGGACCGTGATGGTAGGAGATACCTTATTCCTAGAATCCATTCCATTTGGGGGTCCCCTTCGGTGTGGAAGATTATGGAAGCCCAAATGAAGGGGAACACGAAGCCTAAAAAATTGGTGAAAGCATGTCTGAGTAAAATCCAACACTCCACACGCTGAACCAGAGTACTCTTAAACAGAATGGAGCATCACTGTCGAGGGTCGAGGATGGTTCTTAACTTGAGAGTATCCAATTAGAAAGGATGAATATAGAATTAGGGTATAGAGAACTCTTAGGAGGGAGAGGTACATGGCATGGTCTTTACAAACCTGACGTGAATGAGGACATAGCCCCATACCAAACCATATACGCCCTTCCTCGGGAAATGGTAGGCCAATGGGCCATGGTGAAAGGGAGATTTCTGAGATATGGTGATGGACCCAAATTCTAGACATTCGGGCGGTCCTACGTATCCCATGGGGATGGGAATCAAGCCACACTGGGTTCTGGAATCACACATAGTGGAAAGATACCCTAATGAAGGGGGTGTACGACATGGAAAGTAGCCAGAAATGAATGAGAACATAGTCCCATACCACACCGTACAACCCTTAATGAGAACCTGGGCTATAGGCTAGAAAGGTCCGAGGGGCCTGAGGCTGGGCCTTAGACAAAAAAGGGGCCTGAGGGTGGGTGTTGGTCGGAAAAGGCCAAGGGGCCTGAGGCTGGGTCTCGAACGGAAAAGGCCAAGGGGCCTGAGGCTGGTCTTTAGATGGAAAAGGCCAAGGGGACTGAGGCTGGGCCGTAGATGGAAAAGGCCAAGGGGCCTAAGGCTCGGCCTCAGACAGAAAAGGACAAGGGGATGAGGGTGGGCCTCAGATGGAAAAGGCCAAGGGGCCTGAGGATGGTTCTCAGATGGAAAAGGCCAAGGGGCCTGAGGCTAGGCCTTAGACAGAACATTCGAAGGGGCCTATGGCGGGGCCTCGGACAGAAAAGGCCAAAGGGACTGAGGCTGGGCCTTGGACGGAAAAGGACAAGGGCCTTAGGCTGGGCCTCATACGGAAAATGACAAGGGCCCTGAGGCTGGGCCTCGGAAAGAAAAGTCCAAGGGGACTGAGGCTGGGCTTCGGACGAGAAAGGCCAAGGGGCCTAAGGCTGCGCCTCAGACGGAAAATGCTTAGGGGCCTGAGGCTGGGCCTCAGACAGAAAAGGCCAAGGGGCCTGAGGCTGGGCCTGAGATAGAAAAGGCCAACCAGCTTGCAGTTTAATGACTTGTCGTGAGGAAGAAAATGGGTAAGATACCCTACATACAGGAGGTGTACGGTATGACGAATAATTCAACGTGAATGAGGAAATAATCCCATACCACACCAAACACTCCTGAATGAGATCCTAGGCTGGAGGCCAGAAAAGGCTGAGGGGACTAAGGCCGGGCGTCTCGACTAATGGTAGCCATACAATCTCTTTTCCGGTTACCGCCTCATCACATCTCCTAAGCCCACGTGAGCAGTGCTCGGTGTGAGATACAAGGAGTCGGATTCGACTCTCCCTACCATATAAGGGTCAATTGACTAGCATCACCCAATGGGAGTTCATCACTTGGAGATAAAACGAGGCAGAATGAACCACTGCACTCAATGTTTGGGACATCTTGGGGTGGCCCTAACAACACATGATAGTAGTTGACCATGTTCGTAACACAGCGTCCCTATAGTGACATGGAATGGGAACAACAAATGAGTGTCGACCACTGACCATATTCGCAATGCGTGATTTGTATGAATTCTTTGTTCAACATCCTCGAGGGCATTTGCCCGAAGTGGTAGGAGAGACCTTGGGACTTTCATCCGTGCCATTTGGGGGACCTTCTAGATGGGATAGATGATGGAGTCCCAACCAAATAAGTGGGTGAAGCATAGTTGTACCCATACGTTTTAAAATCGAGGAGGGAAATGAAAGATACAGACACCTCTAGGGAGGGAGAATTACAGTGTAATCTAGATTATCTCGACGTTTATTGAGGCAAAAACCAGTACCACACCATATGTATGGACCTGAGGGGAGATACTGGCGTTTGTGCTGGGACAACAAACAAAATGTCTGGGCCTTCCTATGTATCCCAGAAGGATGGGAATCAAGCCGTACGTAGTTCTTAAAGGCCATGTTGCTTAACGTCATGCGGTGAGGACGTGAGAGGACAGAAGAACGCGGAGCGGGCACATGGTGAGACTGTTATAAACCTAGCATGAGTGGGGCTAGGGAATCCTACACCATATCATGCAAGTATCCTCTGAGAGAACTATATCCAGGAGGATAGTCAAGGATAAGCATTCAGGACTGGGCTCAAGATGAAACGCTTGAGCATTCCTATGTATCCCATACATATGGGAATCAAGCCCTATATAGTTCTATGGGTTTAGTTTAATGCCTTGCAAGACAATTTATTGTTTAAAGTCATGTAGGAATGAATAGTTTAAGGTCATGCTGGACCAAACCGTTTAGGGTCATGCCATACCAGCACACAGTTTAGGGTCATGCAGGACCGACAATATAATGTCATGTAGGACCACCATGATGTTTAGGGTCATGTAGGACCGTCCAGTTTAAGGTCGTGCATGACCATACAGTTGAAGTTCGTGCAGGACCACCGTGCTATTTAGGGTCGTGTAGGACCATGCAGTTTAAGGTCATATAGGACCATCCAGTTTAAGGTCGTGCAGGACCACCGTGCAGTTTAGGGTCGTGAAGGACCATCCAGTTTAAGGTCATGCAGGACCATCTAGTTTAAGGTTGTGGAGGACTACTGTGTAGTTTAGGGTTGTGCAGGACCATCCAATTTAAGGTTGTGCAGGACCACAATGTAGTTTAGGGTTATGCAGGACCATCCAGTTTAAGGACGTGCAGGACCACTATGCAGTTTAGGGTCGTACATGACCATCTAGTTTAAGGTCATTCAGGACCATATAGTTTAATGTCATGCAGGACCATCCAGTTTAAGGTTGTGAAAGACCATCTAGTTTAAGGACGTGTAGGACCATCCAGTTTAAGGTCGTGTAGGACCATCTAGTTTAAGGTCATGCAGGACCAGTAGGCTCAAGAAAATTATTTATTGAGGAACTTGGCAATGGTGGGATGAGTTATAAGCTCACTATCCATTGTCACCCGGGAGTATGCCCCATTGGGGTAATCCCAATGAATTATGTATGGCCTTTCCCATTTGGGATCCAACATGGGTGGTTTCGTACTAGGGATCATTGGTGCATGGAGGTCAAATACCAAGTCTCCTTGTAGGAATGAGTGGAGGAGAACCTTCTTGTTGAAGGCTCTAGCTATATTATTATGATTCCTTACCAGATTGTGCAGGGCACAAAGACTATTCTTGTCAAGTGCTTCCAATTTAGCCATAAAAATTTTGGCTACCTTATCTGGCACCTGTTGGTCATAGACTGCGGTGCGTAACGAAGGCAGTTGGATCTCGATGGGTAGGAGGCCTCAGCTCCATACACCAGGGAATATGGGGTCATCTGGGTGGAATTACGAGTCATCATCAGATAAGCCCAGAGGGAGTTGGGGAACTTTTGTGGACAAATCTTCTTGTTCTGACCAACCTTTTTTTGCAGAATGCTAGAGAGGGTTTTGTTGAACACCTCAATCATCCCATTTTCCTGCACGTGATAGCGGGAGGTATTGTTCGAATAGATGTTGTACATGGCGTACAATTTCTTCATCTCGGTTGCACAGAAGTTGGTGCCGTTATTGGTGAGGGTGGTGTGAGGGAATCCAAACCAATAGATGATATTGGAGCTCATGAATTCAACAATAGAATATACCTTGACCTCCATGAGCAGAACTACCTCTTCCCTCTTGGAAAATAAATCTGTGGTGGTCAGGATGAACCTGCACTGGCGAGCTTTCACCAGTGGGTATGGTCCCACGACATCGAGTCCCCACACTGCGAACAAAAAAGAGTACTTGGTGAAGTGGATATGTTCTGGCAAGTCGATGCAAGAAGTTAGCATGAACTTGGTACCTGTGACATATCTTGGAGAACTCGATGTAGTCATGGATCATGGAGGGCTAGAAGTACCCCAGTCTCCAGATCTGATGGGACAGCTTCGACCCAGTCTAGTGAGCACCACAGGAACCAGCTTGAACCTCATGCATGGCCTGACAAATCTCAAGTCCTTGGATTCAATGGATGATAACACCATCAAACCCGTGTTTATAGAGGATCTTCTCAAGACTAGGACCACTATGGAGGGTAAAATACAGCGCACGACATCGGATTTGCTCACGCACGGCCAGATCAGCCGGGAGGCAACCATTTTGGAGATACTCAACAAAAGGGGATCTCTAGTTAGGGGTCGCTTCAACCACTACACCTGAGGAAACTGGGGGTCCTAACGTGGAGGATATGGAGGTAAGATGGATTACACATAGGTCGTCGTCATCATCTGAGGTGACATGAGAAATGAATCATCGATGTGCCATGTGTATGATCATATCATCCTGCTCGGGTTCTGTAAGTGATACAACAATGCTGGACAGGGCATCGACTCATCCATTCTGAGATTGAGGGACATATGTAACTTCTAGCTGAGATGGAAACTGGGCCATTAGTTGGAGGGTTCTCTCAAATAATTGTACAATTTTTGGCTTTCTTACGATGTAGACACCATTGATTTTCTTGATGACTAGTTCGAAATCCCCTTTCACATGCAGATCGGGAACATCGATCTCTAGGGCCAGCTCGAGTCCAGTGATAAGAGCCTGATACTCTTCCTTGTTGTTGGTGGAGCCTTCTGATAATAGGAATGAGTATGGCAGAATTGCTTGTGTCGGGGTAACAAAGATAATACCTAGGCCTACTCTGTTGAGCCTCGGATCATTGAGTCTCCTTATGTTGGGGCTCTGGGTGGCACCATCAATGTGCATATGACAACATGGGATGTCATGATATACCAAGAGGATTGCATTTTTAGGAAAACCTTGGTCTAGGGACTGGTCTGCGGAGGTTGGATGGGTAGATAGAAAATCATCCAATGCCTGTCCCTTGATATCTTTCTTGGGGAAAGGCCTGATGTCGAACTGCTGGAGGATTACCGCCCACCATGATAGATGTCTGGTCAACATGGGGCAGTTCAGAATGTACTTCAGCAGGTCTAACCATGACACCATATGTACCTCATGGTGCTGCAGGTAGTGTTACAATTTATGCACTGCGAACACCAGCGCCAGGTAGCTCTTTTCAATGGGGGAGTATCTGGTCTCCGTGTCGAGGAGCATGTGGCTGAGGTAGTAGAGACTTTTTTCCATCCCCTCATTGTTCTTCTGGGTGATATGGGAACAAAGAGATCATTCCAGGTATGTCACGTAAAAGATTAGTAGTTTTTCAAAGATGAGTGGCATCAAGACTAGAGGCTGGAGCAGATACTGCTTGTTTTCCTTGAATGCTGTCTGGAACTCTTCATCCCACTCGTAGGCAGAGCCTTTCTTATTGAGCCTATAAAAGGGCTTACACTTGCCGGCCATATTTTCATTGAATCGGCGTATGTAGGCTAAGTGGCTTTGGGAACCTCTAAGCTCTTGAATATTGCTCGGGGGAGGCATCTGGCTGATGGACTTGATATTCTCCGGGTCAATCTCGATGCTCCAGTACCAGAAAACACAGCCAAGAAACTTCTCAGAGGTGACCTCGAAGGAAAATTTCAGTGGGTTCATCTTCAGGTGTAGGGAACAAAGGAATCCGAACACTTTGTAAAGGTCCTTGAGATGGTCATGGCGCTGGTGAGATTTGACCACACAACTACAAAAAAGGCCTATATCAACGCTCAAAACGGTCTTTTATCAGTGATAAAAAAGCACTGTAAAGCTTAGCGTAAATATAGGGGGGTCCCTTTTATCAGCGCTTCGAAAAGCACTGATAAAAGTCAAGAAAAATTATAAAAAATAATAAAAATTAAATAATGCGCAGGGAGAGCTTTTATCAGCACTTGACCACACCTTTATCAGCTATAGGAGGTCTCTCCATGCGCTGCCCTTCCCCCAAATCCTCAAACGCATGCACCACCTCTGCCTCCACCCGAACTCGAACCTGCAACCTCCCCCTTTCACGGCTGCACCTTTACCACTATCCTTTTTCGTTTTTTTCTCTATTTAATGATATATCTCTTTATATATATATAGTTATATTTATTTGTATATTGATATAGATTGATATTAATATAAATATATTTATTCATATATTAGTATGTATATATTCATTCGTATATATATATATATATATATATATTTAGTTATAATTTTTTATTAGTATATTTTTTTGTATATTAACATATACATATATGATTAGTTTTAAATTCAGTTATGAAATATGTTTTTTATGTGTGTCTATAATTAAATAAATAAATTCATACATAAATATATACAACACACACACACAGACACACACACACAAACATAGACATATACGAATAAAAACATATATATGTGTCTTTGAAAATCCATTGAATGTTAAATCGACCATAACATATAATTGAGAAGATCGTTTCAACTCAACAACCAGTAAAATCGATGAAAATGAAACAATATTTGATATGATATGTGGTACTGGTTTAACAGACATCTGAATCAGATGTTATACCTGTTTGAATGTTAACAAATCGGGGTAACCTGACTAAAAACTCAGTTTTTGGGGGCCTTCTAGGCCTATTTTGGCCTCGCAAAAACCTTTACCGGGGTCCCCCCTGGGTCATAGCGACATAGAGATCGTCACAGGATTCGATTTGATATGTGGTAGAGCTCAAATGGACACCCAGATCAAAAGTTATGGCCATTTGAAGTTTGAGTTACATTTTCAACTTATTTTAGATCTTTTATTAATTGTTTTGATTTTTTGTGTCTTCAAATTGTTATTAAATGATTTTTAATCGATAATAATTAAAAAATTATTAATTAATAATATTTTATTGAAATATTTTAAATCCATTTTCACTAAATTTATTATATATCAAATGTAATAGTATATTTATACATATATAAAACATACTTAAAAAATATATATTATTTTAATATACGAATAAATATACTTATATAACAATAATTTTTTTTCATGATTTTTTTTGAAATGTAAATTTTTTCATCATTGATAAATCCCCTCTTTATCAGCACTACTAAAAGAAGCACTGATAAAGGGGCAGCACTTCCCTTGCCAGTTTTTGTAGTCGTGCCACCAGATCATCCACATAACATTCCACTGATGTCCTGCGGATTGGATGGAATATGTGGTGAATGGACCGCTGATAGGTGTCACCTGCATTCTTCAGGCCAAAGGGCATAACTTGGTAATAGAAAGTACATTGGGGCACCATGAAAGCTGTGGACTCCTCGTCCTCATGGGACATTCAGATCAGGTTGTATCCAGAGTAACCATACATGAAAGAGAGGTCTTGGAACCCATCCGTAGCATCAATCAACAATTCTATCAATTGAAGGGGAAAGTAATCCGTCAGACAACGACTGTTGAGGTATCGGAAGTCAATGCAGGCTCTGATCTTTCTGTTATTCTTCCTAACTGGCACAATGTTGGCTAGCCACATGGGGTACTAGACCTCCTTGACGATGTTGCCTTTGAGGAGCTTGTCAACTTCGGCCTCGACCATGGCACCGTGAGAAGAGTGCATCTTTCTGGGAGGCTGCTTGAACCCACGATGATTTGCTGGAAGACCGAGGTGGTGGATGCTTACCTGAGGATCTAGTCCTGGCATCTAGTCATAACTCCAGGAGAATACATCATGATACTTCTTCAAGAAATCTATGTACCAGTGCAGCTCCTCAAGGGACATGGCGACACAGATTAATGTGGGTCTCGGATTTCCATCGCTACCAAGGTTCACCTATACCAGTTTATCGACCATGGAAGAGATGCCTTCTTCAAAGGTGGGGGAGCATCCTCCAAATCCACTTCTTCGCTTGCGAAGGATGGATTTCCAGTGGGAGAAGCTTCCTCTGGGTCAGCAGGTCCTGACAGAAGGGTGGTACCAGCCTGTACAGCAGTGGAAAACATATCGAGAGATTCACATGCTGATGTGACCATAACGATGAAGGAAGTCGATCCGATCCCATCTGGTCTTCTGCCCAAAGGTCCATGCTTGATGATATCAAAGCAATAGTGGAACGTCGTCTTGAGCTTATTAATCCCGAACTGATGAAATAGACACGTATGACGTACATCCGTTGCCATGGGGTGGACATCCCGATAATCTATGGGGGTAGGAGGCTCTGTGATCACATGATCCTGGTTTGGGTAGGAGTACGAGGTGATTTCCTGTTGTCTCTTGGACTTGGGAAAATGCATCCTTCTTGTACCAGAGACAACAAAGCATTGCCCCATATCGGGGGTTGTGGCCACTAATCGATGGATTGGGAAGACCAAGGCGTCATCCAGACCTACCCAGGGGACAGTTGCGACCATGACAGGTTCGACCTCACTTGCCTAAATCATCATGGTGTTGCTCTTATAATAGTCGACGTCCAAGTAGCTGGATTTACAAGAGGCAAAAGGAGATGCATCACCTTGGAGTATTCCAACTCAACCATTAAGGGAGTACTTGAGGGACTCGTGATATGATGAGGGGAACACCTCATGAAGGTGATGCCATGATCTTCCCATCAATGCATTGTACGCAGTCTCATGGGAGATGACCATGAACTCGATGCTGGAAACTATACCACCAAACTGGGTCTTCAAACGGATCTTACTGACTGGGGTCTGCTTTTTCCTGTTGTATCCATGGATTCCTAAATCGAAGGGAGTCAGGTCATCCTCGGATAACCCCAGCTTCTGCAACATCTGTGTCGAGATAAGGTTAATCCCAGGGCTGGTGTCAATGAGACAGCGGTTATTAAATTGGCTGATGATGTAAAACAGGCAGATGTGACCCTATATAGTGGGGACTTCATCCTCTCCATAGAATCAAATGATGGCCTAACATTCATCATTATTGACTGCTTCAACATGAATGGATTCTGCAGATGCTACCTTCGTCTCAAAATGGAGGGGGTTTCTTAAAGCCTCAGCGAGGGCCTCAAGCATATCTGATGATAAGAGAAGGGATTAAAGGATGGAAAGCCTCACTGGGATGCTAGAAAGGTTCTTAAGAACATCTTATTTATACGATAGGTGCCAACTTCTACTTGTTGGGTATATCTCACCTCTCACTAGTTTAAGCCCAGAGAGTAGCTGCCGGATGAGGACCAGATGACTGAGATCGGCCTGTAGCAAGGCGAGACTTGTCGCGGCATGGTTGAGGTAGATCTTCCTGATCTAGAAGCACAAACAGTGGAGGAGGTGGGACTAACCACACCGGATGACGAGGATGTATCTGTTGAGATCTGCGCTGGGCCTCCTGTTTGGTCTCAGTGGCCTGCACTACCTGGCTGGGGGTGTTAGCTGATCTGCCCCGATGACCCATATGGTCGCGGCTCCACCGATGTTGGGGTCAGCTGGGGATTTTGGGGAGGTTCTCATGGTGCTCCTCATTGTCGTGAGTCATATAAGGGTTTACCAACTCCATGATTTTAACCGAAGCTTACCCCTGACTATCACTTGAAGATTCAACCACTACTAGGCATATTCTGGGAGGAATCCCCATCTCTAGGGGCATGAAGTCGTTGAGAGTGTGGGACAACGATGGCATTGGCAGGGCACATTTCTTTCCCTTGTGTCGTCGATGCTTGCTCTTCTGGGAGGAGGCCGACTGAGATGATGATGCAGAAGTGGTGGTTTCCACTTCTGAAGGCTCTAGATGATTTAGGTGTTCCTGAATGATACCATAGGCATGACTAACCGTTTTGCGAGCCATCCAGTCATCATACTTCTGGGACCCAGGGTCAGAAACCTGTTGCCACTCACCTTCGCTATCTCTACTGTTGTTGGACCTTACAATGACACCCGCCACTTGTGCTGGGGTCAGGCCAGCCTGACTATGTTGTTATCAACCTAGTCTTGAAGCCAGTATTTGAACACATAGCACTACTTGAGGGTGTGCACCAGAATCCGATGATAGGGGCAGTAGTTGGGGCGATCAGTGAGATTCGCCTCTTCCAGCCTTCTACACTCAAGAAATCATACAATCCCCTGCTCTAAAGTACTATGGAAGTAACTGAGGATCTGATTCTTGTTGAACGATTAGGGATGGTTTCTTCTGTCTAGAAATGGGGCCCTTGGATCCTAGCCCTGACGAGGTGCTGGAGGCACCTGTCGAGGAGGCGAAGCCTAGTTGTCTCACCTGGTCGGTGGCGGTGCATTCCGCAGGGCACCTGCCGATTCTGAGGAGGACGCTGCTGAGCTAGAGGATATGCCTGAGGTGGAGGGCCGCTGTGTGGTGGTGGGGATGGTTCCAATGATAGCAACTATAGTTTCCTATGGGATTCTATTTGGGCCACCGTCGTGGGCTTGACTCTGGCATCCCTCCTCACTAGAAATACAGGGGGCAACAGACGTGCCTGGCTGGCCTGTTGCAGGGCTTCCTCGAAGCGTTGGGCCTTATCGGAGAAGACTCGTAATCCTCCAGGGTAGTTCTGGGTTATCAGAGAAGGAATAAGTTCTATCTTGACGTTACCTACACACATGGTTAGTAATTTATCCTGAGTCTATGGCATGTCAAAGGAGAACGTGAACCCCTTAAACCAGCTGATAAAGTCATAAATTCGCTCATCAGGCCTTTTCTTACACTTGAAGAGGTATACAATGATGGTTTTCTAGGAGGTAGAGCTGAACTAGTAGAGAAAATGTCTGCGAAGGTCCTCCAAGCTGGTTACGGATCCGACGGGGAGCTGGCTGTACCAGACCTATGCCGACCCCTATAGTTTCTGATCAAAACAGCAGAGCTTGGCAACCTCCTGTTGTGCTGGAGTCCCTAACATGGGCCCACACCTTGAGTTGAAGTGGGCCAGGTGCAGCAGTGGGTCCCCCATACCGTTAAAGGGTGATAAGGTGGGATTCCCTAAACCCTAAGGTGTCAACATATCATCCACCCACACTGGATATGGCTTACCATAAGGTGGGATTTTCCACTGTCAGATTTCCAATTCCTAAAGGCAGGCTATGAGCACTGCCATAGAATAATCTGGGCGGGGTTCCCTATCTTGATGTGGATCCCTAACTATGAGCGCATTGGTGGGTTCTTCAACAAGGTAAACAGGCTCAGCGGCATGTGGAGAGGCTGGTGGAGCAGCCTGCGGGGCAGTTGGGAGAACGCGGCTCGGATTCCTTGGATTTCTATGCCATTCAAGAGGGTTTAGCGAGACATACTACGCCATTTTTAAGAGAGATCTAGCTTCAACCCGATCTGCAGGGGCTGGATAATTGGGGTTCCCTAGAGGCAGCTCGCCGAGGGGTAGTTGTTCCTGCCCCTGTTGTACTGGCCTAGGATTTCCATAGTCGGGTCGTCGCTCTGCAACACATTTATCCAGGAGTTCATCAACCAACTTCTTATGATCAGAAAAATTTTGGAGTAATGTGTCCTTCTTGGGGTTTTCCTCTGTCTTCTGCACTGAGGCAGATGGGTTGGAGTGTTTGACAGCTCTGATGTGCTCTTTTCCCTTACCAAAATTCTGGTTGAGTACCAATGCCTCAGTGGGCATAAGGAGACCAAGTTGGTTCCTCTTCTGACGGGTAATCCTCCCAAATGGGTCCAATAGTGGTGGAATTCCCTCGGGGGGTAATTCTCCCTCGAGAAGCTCCAGCTCATCCTCCGCATCCACTAGGTCGGCCATGTTGACTGTGACCCTTCCTGGGGGCATGTCCTCGGTATCGCCTAGTGAGTCGGGCTCCCACCGGATAGGACTGAAGAGGAGGGAAGAATACTACCCCTAGCCACATATTTTCACATGTGGGGTAGACGTCCTAATAATTTTACGGAGTATATTGATCCATTGAATGCATTGATGCTAGAGGACCTCACGACAACCTGGTGACTCTGGGTACTGGACCACAGGGAGTGCAGCCAATTCGACCAGACGACATTGCTCGCTGATGTCTTCAAAATGAACTTGTCTCATGGGGTAAACCAGCCACTGATGATGAAGTCTAAAATGTGTTTCCTAGAGGGTGTAGTGAAAACACTCAACTGCCTCCAGGGTGAGGGACTCCGGTATGTTGAAATTATGCACTGCCATGGGATATAACTTCTCGGGGAAGTGGTCCACTGCGAGGATGTTCCAGAAGCTACTCAACTCATATTTAGGGTCCGACCATTAATTTCCCTATTCATCAACTAGTGGTGTCCGAGGAACTGGTAGTGGTTGTTTCCCTCGGAATTCGAGGATGACCTCCTGGATGGGAGATTCAAACGTTCCGATCGGTTTCTAATGGGTTCATTCATAGAACCGGAAACATCCAATGATTCCACATCCATTTGGACCTACTTTCCAAAGGTAGGTGCTCATTAGCTTGTGGAATGATGAGGCTTAGGAATTTTCATTGGTCGAGAGGATTGGAGGTCGGACTCATCACACCTTTTTGAGGGGAATTATTGTCTATTCCAGGACTCTCTTTATAGATTTAATTTATGTTCATGAATCCTTATTACATTACCAAGTATAAAATGAGATTTTCCTTCAGTTTTGACAATCAATGATTAAATATGTAAGAAATTTAGAGAAACTTTTATATGTATTCGAGGTTCTTCATTAATAGAGAATCATCTATATCTATTTAGAGATTCTTGGTCAATGGTATCATTCAAAATATTTATATAAAAGTGTCTTGGTCATTATGATGACCAGGCTGGTTTTAAAGCCACTCAGTGGGGCACTTGAAGTTTATTGTCATTCAGAAGGACATGAATTATTTCAGAGTTGGGATCGAACCCATAGATGGGCTACCTACGTATCCTTTGTTTTGGAAAAAGAATTAAAACCCACGTAGTTCGAGTAAGGGAGTATGATGTTTATGATTGATGGCTCAAAGAAGGATGTCACAATTACTTTTACACTCTAAGCTCACGTGAGTCATGCTCGGTGTGAGAAACAAGAGGTATTGGTAAAAATTAGACAATTGTGCCATGAAAGATGCAATCATAAGAAATAATGTGGGGCTTATGTATGTATGACTGCCCATATAAATTTTAGGATTTACCTTAGTGAGAAAATCCAGGAACATGGTCCATAAATGTATATGTGCTTTATGGAGATTTGAATACTCTAACTTGGGACTTATTCCTGAAAAGGAAACCCAAATCAGGAGAGGATTAATAATTGGGTTTTACTCCTGAGAAGGAATCCCAGATTAAACTTAAATTAGGACTGGTTAAAGGAAATTTAAGGGACATGGGGCTTACTCCTGAAAAGGAAGCCCAAGATTATGTCTGGGACTTACTCTTGAAAAGGATGCCCAGGTTATGGGATTTATGACTGGGACTTATTCCTGAAAAGGAAGCCCAGGTTAAGGATTAAGGTTTGCGGATTACTCCTGAGGAGGATGCCCAAATCAGAGGATCTGGGGCTTACTCCTGAGGAGGATGCCCAAATTAGAGGATCTGGGGCTTACTCTTAAGTAGGATTCCCAAATTAGAGGATCTGGGGCTTACTCCTAAGATGGATGCCCCAAAAATTAAGGGACTTGGGGATTACTCCTAAAGAGGATGCCCATATTAGAGGACTTATGACTGGGGATTATTCCTGAAAAGGAGACCCAGGTTAAGGATTCTCTCATCTTAAAGGATTAGGTTGAATGAATGAACTCTCCATATTTAGTGACATAAATATATTTAAATCACTAGGTTTTGAGAGATATTCCATAGAATTCCTTTCAGATAAGGAAGTCAAATCAAGAAATCATGCCATAAATGGATTTGAAGAGTGTCTTGAAGACTGAATCTTGAAATGGAAAGGTGTAATGGCTTAAAAGGGGTGAAATGGGCAAGAAAGGCACCCAAAAAGGAAGGGGCGCACAAGTCTTGGAAGGCGCGCAAGTATTGTGGGGGCGTGCGAGTATTGGTCGCGCAGGTGTACCTGCGCGACATGGTGGGTACTTGCGCGATATTCAACCAGCATTGAAATACTTGAGCAAATTTTTATTAAAGCCTTTAGAATCCTCTTGTGGTTCTTCCAGCAAAGGGACGCGCAAGTTCTATCGAAGAAGTAAGGCGGCGCGCAAATGTGGCCACTTTCCTTAAGGGCTGGCCACTCAGACGCACAAGTGTTGATGAATTTCAACACTTAGGCCTTCCTCCCTCTCTTTAGATCTTCCGTTCTAGGTAAGAAATTACATTAGAAGTGTTCCAGAAGCTTTGAGAAGAGACTTGGGCATCGGGAGCTTCAATCCGAGTTTCTGGTAAAAGATCCTCTTTATTTTCGAATGGGGGGCCCACAGGGTCTATTTATAGGCAGGAGAAGACCCTGGGCAGTTACCGGGTGGTCATCACTTAGGTCGTGCAAGTCACTTTCGCGACTTGGGCATCGCGCAAGTGGACTTGCACGATAGTGATTGAACTTGCGCGACACAGGTGTTTTTGATCCTTTGTTCATGCCTTTGTTGAATTTTGATATTTTATTCAAAGGTTGAATCACTTTGAGCTCAGATATTCCCCTTTTCCGATATTTAGATTCTGTGACGAAAGGAGCGTCAACAAAAGTCCCCCCTCATAGTTGGATCCGGATAGAAAAGAGGATTTGAATCTAAGGTGAAAAAGAAAAACAAGAAATCTGGGAGTTTAAAGTCATGCATGTCGGACATACAAATGCTAATGTTTATGGTCGAAATAGCTTTGACCGAAATGGATTAGAATTGACACAATTCCTCGAAAATTCATCCGAAAACATACTACCATACTCAAGTATGAGGGAAAATATGTAAGCTATGACTTAAGAATATTTGAATCTGTGGAATGATATGAAAAAGAGCTAAAAGGCATTAGAAGAAGTAGTTTCCAAGAATGAAGTTACCATTATTTAACAAACTCGTTAGGGGGTTGAATTATGTAGGGACACCTAAGGGCATTGGCTGCATAGTTAAATAAAATAGTATCTTTTGGATAACAAGTCTGTTATGTGGACTGTGTATGCAAGGCCACCTATGGGCACGTGCTACATAGTCAGGCAAAAAGAACTCTCAGAAATTTACTTTCCTAGTTCTAAAATCTAGTGAAAGTTTATGGAGATTCAAATCTTCCAAAGTATAGAGTTTGTTGTATGGAAAGAGGTACTTGAATATGGAGAAGATATTTCCAGACAAGATTATCGAATAACTGGATGAATATCACTCCTACGAAGGTCTGACCCAAACGTAGGGAAGAAGAATAAACCATAGACTTGAATACTTTCAGATCATGAAAAAGGATATGGGAAAAATATGTTAAGGATGGATTTTTTTTTTGCGGATCCCTACATACTATCGTTTAAGACAAATAAAGACAAAAGAGGCGTTCTTCCCAAGAATGAAGTTACCATCATTTAACAAACCCGTTAGGGGGTTGAATTATGAAGGGCCACCTAAGGGCATTGGCTACATATTTAAATAAAATAGTATATTTTGGCTAACAAGTCTGTTATGTGGACTGTTTATGCAAGGCCACCTATGAGCACATGCTGCATAGTCAGGAAAAAGAATTCTCAGAAGTTTGACATTTTTGTGACTGAAAGTCATGAAAAGGGTTATGAAGATATGAAAATATTTAAGGTTAGGATTATAATACATAAAGATGGGTATTGTCCAATTTATATAGAGATACATAGGTCAATGATAACCATAATCATGTTGTGGCTGGGTCCTGAATTGAAATTTTGGACTTCACTACATATCTCATAAGAATGAGAATCAAGCCATACGTAGTTCTTGAAATACAGTTTAACGTCGTGCTGGATGAAAGTATGAGAGATCTTAGTTTAGGGTCATAGAGTTCGGAGCATAATAACGAATATACAGTGTGTGTTTCCATGAGGACTTTTCATCCAAGGCACTAAAAGTGAAATTTGGGGTTAGGCCCAAAAGACTTGGGGCTGGATTCGAGGGATACTCGAACGTTCCTACGTATCCCATAAGGATGGGAATCAAGCCCACGTAGTTCTAGAACTACCCTTTGTAAAAATTTGGTTCGTACATGTGAAGGGTGAAAGGGGAATTTAGTGCAATGATGGTTTAATCCGAGATAAAAAGTTTAGGCATTACCATGTATGCACGTAGTCTTTTGAAATGAAACATGATTGAAAAATCAATGTAAATAATGGTTCCCTCTCAAATGAGGAAATAAAAGAGTATTGTAGTTTATTGTTGTACCGGACAAAAGTGTTGTATAGTTTAATGTCGTATAACAAGGACGAAAGTGAATCAAATGTAAAGATATTGATTCTAAGGGTGGTTTCACAAATCAACATTGTATGAGATGAAGGTGAACCGAAGTGAAGAGATTGTTTTTGGGCTTGAACCTTGGGAGGTGGCCTATGTACCCAGCCTGGAAGGCAAGGATCAAAGTCCGTGTAGTTAAATTAAAGAATGAATTAATGATCACGTTGTTCTTGGGGACAAATACCTAAAAAAATGTTGTTGGGACTTATACATGGTTAGCGGCCCAAAGAGAGTGTTACAGTTGAGGTTTTCTCTAAGATCACGTGAGTCAAACTCGGTGTGAGAAACAAGAGGTAACAACAACCTTAACGATGCATAGTTTAATGTCATGTAGGATATATAAAGGATCTGTGCAGTTTAAAGTCATTTAGTTAGGACTATTGGTGCTGCATAGTTTAGTGTCATGTTGCAGGGACATAATACAATATAATGCCATGTAGGACGTATCAAGGAATTTATGTACAGTTTAGCATCATGTAGTTAAGATGATGGGGAAAATACAGTTTAACATCATGTTGGACAAAAAAGGGGGGCTGCGCAGTTTAATGTCATGCAGTAAGGACAAAATAACACACCATTTACGTCATGTTGTACGCATTGGGGATTTTTTCTACAGTTTAGTGTCATGTTGGACAAAAGGGCGAATAGTTTAAGGTCATATATATGGACTGTGGATGGTGCAATTTAATGTCATGCTGGACATAAGTATAGTTTAAGGTGTTACAGGACCTTTGATGATTATGTAGTTTAACGTCCTTCCGGACGTAAGGGACTTTTAAATAGTTTAGGGTCATATGCATGGACCGTGGATGGTGCAGTTTAATGTCATACAGGACCATGGTGTAGTTTAAAGTCATACAAGACTTTTTAGGGAACTTTTTCACAGTTTAATGTCGTGTGAGGCGAAGTTGCAGTTTAAGGTCATACTGGACCATTGCTGTATAGTTTAACGTCATATAGCAAGGACGAACTGGTGCTGCACAGTTTAGTGTCATGTTGCGGGGACATCTTGTGAATACTTTGTATTTTATACAAAATATTTCTTCAAAAATCTGGCATTAGTTGGAGTAGTAATGAGTTATCCATCCATCGAGATTAATGAATAAGCTCCATTGGAGTAGACCCTATGTATTTAATAAGGTCCTTCCCATTTTGGCACAAGCTTGGGAGGTTTCTTTCCTGGTATCATTGGAGTTCTGAGAACTAATACCAATTCTCCCTAAATGAATGAACGAAGATGAGCTTTTTTTGTTAAAATTATGTGCTATTCGATTCTGATAGATTTCCAAGTGGTGCAAAGTGCATAATCTTTTCTCATCTAACTATTCCAATTCATTCAATCGCTTTTGGGATTTCTCATCTGTAGATAACTGATCACAAATGGCTACTCTGAGTGAGGGCAATTGAACTTCAATTGGCAAGACTGCTTCTGTTCCACATACCAACAAATATGGAGTTGACCGCGTTGCATTGCGGGTGGTAGTCCGATAAGCCCATAAAGCATGAAAGAGTTTATCAGTCCATGACCTCTTATATTTATCCACCATATTTTGTAGTATATTTGAAAGAGTCTTGTTAAAGGCTTCTATTTGGCCATTGGCCACCGCATGATACCGAGATGAATGGTTGGATTTAATGTTGTATTCTTGATAAAATTTCTTCACCTCAGAAGAACAGAAGTTGGTGCCGTTGTCTGTCAATATGGTATGAGGGACACCAAATCTAGTAATGATGTTAGACTTGATGAAGCTAACAATGCATTTAGAACTAACCTCTTTGAGAGGTACTACCTCTTCCCATTTGGAAAAGAAATCAGTAGCATTAAGAATTTACTTAAACTGCTTGGTCGTAGCTGAAGGGTAAGGTCCCACCACATCCATTCCCCATGTGGAAAATGACCATGAGTATTTAGCTGTATGAAGAAACTCTGGAGGTTGATGAATGAAGTTGGAATGTACCTGACATGAATGAAACTTCTTTGTGAAATCAACACAATCTTGTATCATTGAAGGCCAATAGTATCCAAGACTTCGAATTTGATCAGACAATCTATGTCCAGACTGGTGGGCACCACAGACTCCTGCATGCACCTCTTTCATGACAACCATTGTCTCTTCACCATCAATGCATCTGAAGAGAACTCCATCAAAACCACGTTTGTAGAGAATTTTCTCTAGGTGGTTTGGGACATCATAAAGAGTAAAATTGGCCAAACGTCGCCAGATTTGTTCTTTTTCGGCTCTATCAGGTGAAAGTGTTCCATTTTGAAGGTATTCCCTGATTGGTGACATCCATCCTGTAGTATGACCATACGGTTTAGGAATGGGACTAATTTCATTAATTTCCTCTGTTTTGGCTTGAACATAAGGTGCAATTGCACGACGGTGGGCAATACTGATCGTTGTCTCGTCCCGATTTGGATCTTCTAGAGCTGTGGCTATATTAGCCAGTGCATCAGCTTGAGAATTTTGTGATCTTGGGACATAAGAAAATGTCGGTTCTGAAGGGAATTCCGCCATTAACTTTCTGACATAATCATACAAAGGTATTAACTCTTCTTTTCTAATGGAATAATCCCCATTTACTTGTTTGATTACCAGGTCTGAATCACCTTTCACCTTTAAGTGATTCACTTGTGCTTGAAGCGCTAAATCCAAGCCTGTGATAAGAGCTTGGAATTCGTCTTCATTATTGTTACCACCTTCCCACAATAAAAAGGAATAAGGTAACAATGCCTTATCTGGAGAAATGAGTACAATTCCTAAACCAACTTTGTTGAATTTAGGATTTTCCATTTTCTTCCCTGTTGGACTTCTGGAATCACCATCAAAATACATTTCCCATGTTTGAGGAAACTCTTGAATAGAAAAAACTTCCTCATCAGGGAGTTCAATATTTGAAGACGTGTCTTCCACTGAAGGATGTTCAGCCAGGAAATCATCCAGAGCTTGGCCCTTTATTGCCTTTTGAGATACATACTGAATGTCGAACTGCTGCAAAATAACTGCCCACCTTTCTAGACGTCCTGTAAGCATTGGACGACTAAGGATGAATTTGAGCGGATTATTGCGAGATACCAATTGGACCTCGTGATGTTGCAGGTAGTGTCTCAGTTTCTGAACTGCAAGGATTAATGCCAAGCAGCACTTCTCAATACTTGAATACCGGGTTTCTGCTTCAAGCATAGTTCTACTGAGATAGTAGAGGCTATTTTCATTCCCATCATCATTATTTTGAGCAATAAAGGCACCCAATGATCGCTCTAGAGCTGTCACATAGAGGATAAGTGGTCTACCTTCAACAGGTGGCATGAGTACTGGTGGACTCAAGAGGTATTTATTGAGAACATCAAACGCTTCTTGACATTCTTCAGTCCACTGGTAAGTGACTCTTTTTTTCAATAACTTGGTAAAGGGTAAACTTTTGCCTGCCAAATTGGCGATGAAACGCCGAATATAGGCTAAGTGTCCTTGAAGTCCTCTTAATTCATTCAAATTATGAGGAGGTGACATA
This sequence comes from Viscum album, assembly GCA_963277665.1. Lineage (NCBI taxonomy): Eukaryota > Viridiplantae > Streptophyta > Magnoliopsida > Santalales > Viscaceae > Viscum > Viscum album. The sequence goes on along the minus strand of OY728119.1, from coordinate 2,106,954,734 downwards.
CCAAGGATTGACTTGGTCTTCTCAGGATCGACTTCAATACCATGATGGCATACAACAAAGCCGAGGAATTTTCCTGAGGTTACCCCAAAAGCACATTTTAAGGAGTTTATCATCAAATTATGTTGTCGAAGCTTGTGGAATATGACTTCCAAATCAGCCAAGTGATTATAATGTTGTTTGTATTTAACCACCAAATCGTCTACATAGCATTCAAAAAACATCCCTAAGAAAGGTTTGAATATACGATAAATGGCGCATTGATATGTTGCACCTGCATTATTTAAACCAAAGGGCATCACCCGGTAACAAAACACACCTTGAGGGGCTCTGAAGGCTGTAGATTCCTCATCTTCTGGGGCAATTCGGATCTGATTATATCCGGAATATCCATCCATTAAGGAAAGTACTTCATAGCCAGCCGTCGCATCAATTAAGAGTTCTGTAATCGGAACTGGGAAATCATCTTTAGGACAATAACGATTAAGATCTCTAAAATCGATGCAAACCCTAATTTGTCCGTTCTTCTTCTTTACAGGGACAATATTAGCCAACCACTTGGGATACTGATCTTCTCTGACGAAGATAGCTTTGATCAGCTTATCCAATTCAGCTTCAATTTTGGAAGCATAAGTTGGGTGTGTTCTTCTCGCGGCTTGTTTAAATCCTCGATGTTCTTTTGGTAAACCCAAATGATGAGTAGCAATATCAGGATCAAGCCCAGGCATTTTTGTATAGTTCCAAGAAAAAATATCTTTATTTTTCTTTAGAAAAGAGTATACATTTCTTGCTCTTGAAGGGTCATGGTCGCACTGATTAAAGTGGTGCATGGATCTTTCTCTGTACCCAGATTTATTTCTCTAAGTTCATCTACAGTGGTAGAGATACCCTCTTCAAATGTTGGAGGAGCATCTCTAAGATCTTCCTCTTCCTCTTCATCATGTGCTATTTCTTCCATTTCTACTTGCATAGTAGATGACAAAACGAAATTTTCATGATCAGAAGAGATGTCAAAATTTGCACATTTTGAAGAAGAAGCTTCCATTTCCGACTCTATTCATGATAAAGGGCCTTCTTTGGGAAATAAAGAGGAGGTGATGGATTGAGAATTGACATCATTATTCACCTCCAATGTTGCTATAACTTCTTCTGGCCTGATTGGCGAAGTATATACCTGTTGGATTTCAGCAGATGAAATGAAGACGTCACCACTTGTGCTTTCATCACTGTTTGGTAGGTTACCAATTTCTCCCATGTTGTCTGGCTCAATTGCCGTAATTGACATTATGGATCTTTCCATAAGAGTATTTTGATTTGGGCCTATTTTTTCAATTTGACTGATAGGTAACACATAATCTGTACTCACATGTGTAAATGGATATATTGGAATTTTCTCCAAACCATATGGAGCATTAACTTTGGTAATTATTTCATTGTAGATTTCTCTCTTCCCTTCATGTGATAAAATTCCACCTCAATGTTCTGAGATTCACATGTATTGAATGGGGTCTTATCACCATACAATGTTCCAACTATACCATTGAAACAATATGTGAGACATTGATGGTATGATGAAGGGATAACCGCATGCTGATGTAGCCAGGGTCTTCCAAGAAAGACGTTGAAAGATGAGTCTTGATCAACAATCATGAAATCCGAATTAGATACAAGATCTCCAAACTGAGTTCTGAGTTTAACTTCGCCCAGTGGTTCTTGTTCATTTTTATCATATCCTTGTAACATCATGGTAGAAGGAGATAAATCAGATTCTATGAGGCCCAATCGACGAAGTGTACGAATGGGAATGAGGTTGACTCCAGAACCATTGTCAATGAAAGCTCTTCGGATATCTAAACCATTGACTTTTCTAGATAAGTACAGAGGTTTTATGTGCCCATGCACAACATCATATTCATCTTTATCAGTAAAAGATATTACTGCATGGCATTCTGTAGGATTATTCTCTATGTGATAGACTTCAGCTGCAACAATTTCAGCTTCAAACTCCTGAGGACTTGACAAAGCTTCGATGAGTGCTTCCCGAAGATCTTTTGACAGATTCAAAGCATCCAAAATTGATAACTTGGCTGGTACATGGGCCAAGTGTTTCAATATATCATACTTTTGATCTAAAGTTCTGCATTTCCCAACAGGAATATGCGGTTTAACAGGTAACTTGGAAGCAGATGCTTTGAATCTCATGCATCTTGTATTTGGATAGAAGTTGGAAACATCCTTGGTTTTGGAAGATTAGACCAATTAGATCCATTGACTTGATGAGATAAAGAAGATGGAACCTTCAATCGGTCTTCTAAAAAAACTGTGCCAAGACTGAGTTAGCTATTAGCAGAAAAAACTGCTTGTTCTTTTTGAGCTCGCTGAAGGGATCTACCACAAGTTTCTACTGCATACACAGTGCTAGCAGGGGTAGAATTGGAGTAGAGGCTTCGGAAAGATCCATGTCTTCCCCTTTATCCTGAACCTCGGGAACTTCCTCAGATTCCCTTATTTTATACAGGGAATTCAGGCTCATCAAAATTGAAATTATGAATGGAATACAGATCTGTTAATTGAATCATATTAACAGAACCAAAGATTAACTCTTCGTCTAATAAAGACTCTGCCTGACTAGCCTGTTTAGGCTATGCCGTTTGATGGGGCGGTGCCCGTGGTTTTGAAGTAGATGGCATAAAGTCTGCCAGAGTCAAAGACCATTTAGGCTTTGGCACATACTCATCTTCTTCTGATTTTTTTTATTCTTTGAATCAAACCGTTTCTTTGAGGACTTTCCCTCTGACGAAGAGGGTTTTACCACAATATTCATGGCAGAAGACACAATTGGTTTCTTTAATTGTGTTCACAAAATGGAATGAGTCTGCTTGATTGTCTTTCTGACCATCCAATCATCATACTTCTGTGCATTTCTGCTTTTGAATTATTGCCATTCATCTTCCTCCTCTGGAACTGTAGCAGTAACACATGCTACCTGAGTCGAAGAACCTTTGAACTTGACTTGTCCCAAGTCGACCATCTTTTGCAGGAGGTCTTTAAAGACAAAATACTCCTAGATAAGATGCCCCAACATTTGATGAAAGGGACAATAATTGGGATGGTCTTCATCTCCTTCCTTTTTTGGCCTCTTGGGCACTGGTAATTGAACCAAATTATTTTCCAGAGCTGAAATGAAGTAACCAGGAACTTGCTCATTTCAGAAAGAGTATGTTTTACTCTTCAAATCCTCAAATTGTTTTCGTCATTGATCTTTTTGATCAATTGGACGAAACGGCCTTTGTTGTTGGCGTTCAGGAGGTGGATCCCTTCGAGAAGATGAAGGTTTTGAAGTAGAAATAGGTACAGGCGCTTGTTTAAGCATAACTGCAGCAGTTTCTGCTTTACCCATTCTCCTTCCTAAAGCTGATGGAATTACACGAGATTTAACCTTAGCCTGTATAAGGGAATCTTCAATCTGCTAAGCGATTGATGTAAGGTCTCGAAACCCTCCTGTGTATTTCACAGGGATCAATGGCGTGCGTAATTCGTCATGAAAATTTTCCACACAGATTGGAAACAGCTCTTCCTGAGGGAGTGCTAAACTCAGGGAATATGTTAATCCCTTCCAGCGAGCAATGAAATCAGAGACTCTTTCATTCTCCCTTTTCTTGCAGTTTGTAAGATTGAAAACTGTAATTTTTGGCAAAGTTGAGCTGAACTGAAGAAGGAATTTTTGATGAAGATCCTCCCATCCGATGATTGACCGGGATTGCAAGCTTGTATACCAGACAAAAGCTGGTCCTTGCAAGGTTCGCACGAAGCATTTGAGTTTCACTGCTTCTTGCTGCTCTGGAGTTCCCATCATAGGATCACAACAAGACACGTAATGCGTCAAATGTTGTTTAGGGTCGCCTGATCCATTGAAAGTAGGAAAAATAGGGTTTCCCAAACTGGATGGAGGAGAAATTGAATCTACCCATTCAGGGTAAACTTTCTTTTCTGGTTGAACTTGCGCCCGTTTCCCTTCCATAGTTTCTAACCGATCTGTTAATGACTCAATAGTAGTTATTAACTTTTGAGAAACATCCGGTTGAATTTGGTCTTGTGTAGGTGCAATGAATGGAGCTTGGACAGATGTGGTGATTGGTGCTGCAACTGATGGTAGCACTGCCAACCGTTGTTGCGTTTGACCTGTAGTATTAGACCTCTGAGGGTGTACTGATAAAGGAGGATATTCCTGATCCATCTCAGTAGCTACAACAAATTCCTTCGGCTGTCAGACTTCAGCATTCTTAAGAAGAAGACTACTCTGAAGTAGTTCTTTATTCAACCTTCTTAATTATTTCATTTCTTCCTCTTGTTGTGCAAACCATTGCTTTAACGAGAGCGATTGACCTTTTCCAGACGATGGATATGTAACCTGATTCCTTCCCCTCCCTTTGTTGGATACTTTTTGGAGAGAAGGAAGTGGATTACCTAGGTTCTGAGTAATCCTTTGACTTCATGTACGCACACCTTCTTCATTTGTATTGGAGCGTACATTTTCTTGAGCAGGACGATCTTCATCTGAGTCCCCTGAGTGAGTCTCCTCTGGTGGATTAGCCACAACTACATTGATGACATTGATTGATGTATAATGCATCACATCCCTTCTATCAAAATTTCTGTGATATTGTCTTCTTTCATGTCTTTGATGAGACATTGCCTTTTGTTGATTTAATATTTTAGGAACTTCTTGACAAGCTATAACTTGGAGGGAATCTCCTGATAATTTGGCTCTTCATTCCTCTTGGGGCTTCTTCCCCAATCAATAAAAGACTGATATTATCTGAGAAGGGGATTGATGATTTGAAAGAGTCCCCAGTCTCGAGAACTGGGGATGTTCCTGCTGCTTCCGCTCAACTCCTCGACTCCCATTTGTTGACTCTAAGGGTTGGGTTAAAGGAGTCCCCAGTCTGATAAGCTGGGGTGGCTCTTGACATGCTATGTCTAAGTCCTTCTTAAAAGCTCTCTTGATCTTACAAATCTTAGTTCGGAAATTAGCTGGATGCATTAGCCTGTATCCACTTTTATCACCTGGTTTAACAGACCGTTGGATGATTTCCGAAACTTCTATAATTTGATGATGTGTTTGCTCCATACGAGAGGCTTGTGCAATATTCTCACCTGCTTGATGTAGGAGCAATTCAACAACTTGTTCTCTATATGCATGATTTTGAGAGGAACTAGTTGAAGCCTGTTCTTGAGCAAGATTTTGATTATGAACAAAGCCCATTGACTGTGGCCGGCCATGTGCAATAACATTGCATGAGACCATTTTAGGCGGGCTTTCTGAACTGGAAAGCACTGTGAAATGTAGTGCTCCGTGAACACCCCATCCTCTGATATGAACACTAGATGGAGCATTGGCAATTAACTGACGCAATTTTTTTAGTGCGCAAAGGCATGAACATTGAAGGGTTCTCTGTTTCTTTTCAGCCTTCGGATACCGATAGACTGATAGAGATGCCAAATCAATCTGATGTTGTATCCCTTCTATTATCTTAAGAAGATTTTCATATTCATCATAAGATAATACCTTCTTCTTCAATTGAAAAAGAGTTTTCCATATGTTGAGACGAATATCATGGACTCCATCTTCCGTCAACATCTTTGGAATGTCATACTGGGAGTCAGCCAAAGGCCAAAACATGACTGGTACCTCACTTTTTGCCAGTTTTTTCCTCATGTTCAGCATTTCCTCTTCATCATTAAATGAAGATTCTTCTACCTGTTTTGACCAGAGTTGTGTTTTCCTTGTTGCTTCATCGGATTCAACAAGATTGGTAGAGAGATCATTGATCAAACTAGAAGATGCATGACTTGGGGGGTGGTTCAGAGAATGACCTACACCCTGGGCTATCTTCTGATTGAGAAAGTATTTCACTTGCTAGCGATAAAGCATCAGACATGACTGGTTTCTCATTTGCAAGTGCCCTAAGATAAGAGGGATTTCTCGGCACTACATTGTCCACTGGAGTATTTTCCAGGCAATGTGAATCACTATTGCGGAGAGGACTTTCGCAACAAAAATCATCATCATGGGGAGGACCACCATAATGGGTTACAACAAAAGATGAGATCTCTTGCTCCTTGGTCTTCTGACCACACAGAGGGTTCCTATGGATCTCATCTGAAGACGAAACATCAAGATTGACCAAATTTTCATGAAGCAAGCCTTCATGAGGAAGTGTCTGTTGAAGACTTTCGGAATTAATGTTCCCGTTATTGGTAACTGAGGGAGTAAAATCTTGAATTCCAACAGATAAATGTCCGAGGGCTTCAAGAACTCGAGCATCGAGCAAGGCCTTGTTACATATTGGCCTTTGATCTCCTGACTGTGCTGGGCAGATCTTTTTCTTAGCTACCTTCTTACTCGCTTTGGAAACCACTTGTTGATGAAAGTGGTTACTCTGAGCAGGTGTATGTGCCTGATCAGGAAAGATGGTCAAGTTAGGCTGACGATCTGCACTCAAATCAGGTGTATGTGCCTGACTTAGTTGTCCGTATGATATGGGGGAGTATGCCCCATAACCCTCTTGGACTGGAACAAATGTGTGTGTCTATTCCGGAGTGAATCGTTGATGTGTCACTCCACTGCTAGGGATAGATTTATGTTTTGTTCCCTGAGATGATGATGAAGCTGTTATGATATCCTGACAAGCATCCAGAATATGAGCAGGAATTTGCTTCTGCTCTTTCACCATTGACAAAATATGTTTGGTGACTTCAGCTGCCAGAACGGGGATATACGTCCATTCCAGGCTTGGAGTAGGTGTATGTGCCTAATCCTGTCCTCCTTTTCCTGTCAGTGAATCCTGACAGTACTCAAGTGTGGAGGCAGAGAGTTGAGTCTGCCTCCTGTTTGTCGTCGGAGCTTTCCAACTGACTTCTCCGTGTGCTACCAAGCGAGACTGTTGGTAGGCTTGATTAGTAATAGCAGGTGTATGTGCCTGCTGATTACACTTCGCCAAACACGGTTGATGAGATCCATCATATGTAGTTAGGCGAGCCTGCTGACTAACTGATGATGTATAAGCAGGTGTATGTTCCTACCTATAGTACTCCGCCGGAATTTCCTGGCAGGATTGGCTTGATGCTGCCAGATGAGTCTGCTGGACAGCAGAATTAAAATGGACAGGTGTGTGTGCCTGCTCGTTGTTTTCCACCAAGTTAGGTTGGTAGACTTCTCCGGAGATGGCAGGGATGAAAAACTGCCCATTGTTAACCGGATTCCGTCTTTGGCGGTTCGTCTTGCCTGCTTGGGTTCGAGGAACCTGAGCCGAATGACTGGAGTCGATACCCTCATCATGTTGAGGGTGCACTGCTGCACGAGTCTGGCGGCGATTGTTGATAGGAGCCCTCGGGAAGGACTCCTGTTTTTTTGAATTAAGGCCCTGAGGGACCTACTCATTCACTTCCTCAGAGTAAGGGAGCGAATGGAAATTGCGTTCTGAGGATAACGACCCGAAATGGTTGGAGATGGTAGTCAGCACCGCCTGCTTCTTGATCACTGGTCGTCGTTGTCCGGACGACCTGTGTGAGTTGTTCACTTGGAGGGCCTGTCGGGCAGCCTCCAGAGTTGGGATGGTACCGTGTTGACGGTACTCCTTAACCAGCGCATTTGATACCCAGCGTTGAAGACGCTGAGTAGGAGATGTCATCCTCAGAGCGGATGATGATCCAGTAGGAATAGCAGCAGTGGTATTTGTAGTAGCAGTATTCACTTATGTGAATTTGAGAGCAGCCATTATGGAAATACAGAAGATCTTAGAAAAGAGTGCATGTTTGATATAACAGACGTAATCGAGATAAAATTCAGCCACTTCCTCCTTTGGATGAGCACACATGTCAATGATTTTTTTTGTTAGCCCTCTTATTGAGTTTTATATAGGGGATTAACAAATAGGTAAAACATCATTTTAACTTGGTTAAGGATTCACGTCAGGTTCACCATTTTTTTGTTTCCCTCGGAATTCGGGGATGACCTCCTGGATGGGAGATTCAAACGTTCCGATCGGTTTCTAACGGGTTCGTTCGCAGAACCGGAAACATCCAATGATTCCACATCCATTTGGACCTACTTTCCAAAGGTAGGCGCTCATTATCTTATGGACTGATGAGGCTTAGGAATTTTCATTGGTCGAGAGGATGGGAGGTCGGACTCATCACACCTTTTTTAGGGGAATTATTGTCTATTCTGGGACTCTCTTTATATATTTAAGTTATGTTCATGAATCCTTATTACATTACCAAGTATAAAATGAGATTCTCCTTCAGTTTTGACAATCAATGATTAAATATGTAAGAAATTTAGAGAATCTTTTATATGTATTCGAGGTTCATCGTTAAAAGAGAATAATCTATATCTACTTAGAGATTCTTGGTCAATGGTAACCTTCAAAATATTTATATAAAAGTCTCTTGGTAATTATGATGACCAGGCTGGTTTTAAAGCCACTCAGTGGGGCACTTGAAGTTTATTGTCATTCAGAAGGACATGAATTATTTCAGAGTTGGGATCGAACCCATAGATGGGATACCTATGTATCCTTTGTTTTGGAAAAGGAATCAGAACCCATGTAGTTCGAGTAAGGGAGTATGATGGTTATGATTGATGGATCAAAGAAGGATGTCACAATTACTTTTACACTCTAAGCTCACGTGAGTCATTCTCGGTGTGAGAAACAAGAGGTATTGGAAAAAATTAGACAATTGTGCCATGAAATATGCAATCATAAGAAATAATGTGGGGCTTATGTATGTATGATTGCCTAGATAAATTTTAGGATTTACCTTAGGGAGAAAATCCAGGAACAGGGTCCATAAAGGTATATGCACTTTATGGAGATTTGAATACTCTAACTTGGGACTTATTCTTGAAAAGGAAACCCAAATCAGGAGAGGATTAATAATTGGGTTTTACTCCTGAGAAGGAATCCCAGATTAAACGTAAATTAGGACTGGTTAAAGAGAATTTAAGGGACTTGGGGCTTACTCCTGAAAAGGAAGCCCAAGATTATTACTGGGACTTACTCTTGAAAAGGAGGCCCATGTTAAGGGATTTATGACTGGGACTTATTCCTGAAAAGGAATCCCAGGTTAAGGATTAAGGTTTGGGGCTTACTCCTGAGGAGGATGCCAAAATTAGAGGATCTGGGCCTTACTCCTGAGGAGGATGCCCAAATTAGAGGATATGGGGCTTACTCCTAAGAAGGATTCCCAAATTAGAGGATCTGGGGCTTACTCCTAAGAAGGATGCCCCAAAAATTAAGGGACTTGGGGCTTACCCCTAAAGAGGATGCCCATATTAGAGGACTTATGACTGGGAATTTTTCCTGAAAAGGAGACCTAGGTTAAGGATTCTCTCATCTTAAAGGATTAGGTTGAATGAATGAACTCTCCATATTTAGTGACATAAAGATATTTAAATCACTAGGTTTTGAGAGATGTTCCACAGAATTCATTTCAGATAAGGAAGTCAAATCAAGAAATCATTCCATAAATGGATTTGATGAGTTTCTTGAAGACTGAATCTTGAAAAGGAAAGGTGTAATAGCTTAAGAGGGGTGAAATGGGAAAGAAAGGCACCCAAAAAGGAAGGGGCACGCAAGTCTTGGAAGGCACGCAAGTATTGCGGGGGCGCGCAAGTATTGGTCACGTAGGTGTACCTGCGCGACATGGTGGGTACTTGCGCGATATTCAACCAGCATTGAAATAATTGAGCGACTTTTTATTAAAGCCTTTAGAATCCTCTTGAGGTTCTTCCAGCAAAGGGGCGTGCAAGTTCTATCGAAGAAGTAAGGCGGCGCGCAAGTGTGGCCACTTCCCTTAAGGGATGTCCACTCAGACGTGCAAGTGTTGATGAATTTCAACACTTAGGCCTTCCTCCCTCTCTTTAGATCTTCCGTTCTAGGTAAGAAATTACCTTAGAAGTGTTCCGGAAGCTTTGAGAAGAGACTTGGGCGTCAGGAGATTCAATCCGAGTTTCTGGAAAAATATCCTCTTTTTTTCGAATGGGGGGCCCACAGGGTCTATTTATAGGCAGGAGAAGACCCTAGGCGGTTACCGGGTGGTTATCACTTAGGTCGCGCAAGTCACTTGCGCGATTTGGGCATTGCACAAGTGGACTTGCGCGATAGTGATAGAACTTGCGCGGCACAGGTGTTTTTGATCATTTGTTCATGCCTTTTTCGAATTTTGATATTTTCTTCAAAGGTTGAATCACTTTGAGATCAGATATTCCCCTTTTCCGATCTTTACATTCTGTGACAAAAGGAGCGTCAACAGTGGTACTGAGGTAGACCGCTGTGATGGCAGGCTGGTCGGTGGAGAGTACGACGAGCGGGCTGAATGGCCGCCGATTCTCGGGTTATCCTCCAAAGATTGTAGTGACCTAGCTACTATGTCGCGATAAGAAAGGTTGATGGGCATCATTCTTAGCTTTGGTGCTAGGGCTACTAGTGATAGGCCATGATGCTGCTCTCCTGACATTGGTCCTCATAATAGTTCTTTCGTGATCTCTTGTGGACGTAGAGATCACTTTTGGTGATGATGGTAGTGATTGCATGACCGTAACCTACGGGGTCACCAAATTTTCATCCTCTTGGATATAAATATGGAGGGAGGTGGGAATCCTGTAGAGCTCGCATTCCAAGAGTACTAGGCTGATGCACCTTGTTATTGCCCCTTCCCTTGATCCGGATTAGCGAGGAGAGGGTTTTAGAGTTGAGTTGTACTACGCTTTAGAGTATGAGAAGAGGACCGGTTTGATCTCCATCCATACCTTCTCAATATTCATCTTATGGTGGCGAAGACCTTCCTTCCTGCCATTGGGTGGCTCCTCGGGACATGGAGGATTTCTGGCACAGGGTCCATTGGCCGCACTAGTGCTGGGGCGGAGAGGGTTTCCACCCGAGAAAGCCAAGGTGAGAGGAGCATCGGGAAAAATGTCGAAGGGGACGTGGGGAGGACCTCTATAGATAGCACAGGATCAGGAAATACCTCTGATGGGACTGGTAGGAGCATACAGAGGACCTCCATGTTTGTTTTCCCAGGGGACCTTAGCACAAGGAGGGTCCTTGCACTGGTCTAGCTGCACATGGGTAGGACCTCCGTGCTCGGTGTGGGTGGAGCGAGACTAACCTTTACCCCTCTAGTTTCTGAGCCGAGGAGGACCTTCATGAGATGATGAATGGATATGGGGAGGGTCCCCAGGTGGAAGAGAGACCAGATCTGCAATGTCCCTACTCCGGTGGTCGGGGGTAGGAGGAACGACTCCATACCTAGTGTAATGGGAATGAGAGAGGCTTCTGTGTCAAGTGGCACCGTCTTGAGGAAGGATCTCACTCATATTGGGGGTGGCATGGGGCGGACCTCCATGCCGATCCTCGAAGAGGGGATGGCCCACTCTCTATGTGGTAGTGGTATGAGGAGGACCTCCATATAGGGTGGCATCTCTGCGGGTTGGTTCACAGTGACCATAGCTCGTTCCTGTGACCAAGAGAGTCAACCCAGCCTGCCCATAGGGCGGTTGGGGCCTTGATCCCAGTCAGGTATATAAGCTCCCCTGCTCAGTGTATTCAGGGGAATTATGATATGCATCGGTGGTGGATCGGGCCACAGTAGTTGTTGACGTTGATGCCCTTTGGCGGGTGTCCTCCACAGCTTGTTCCCGACGCTAGCGTTGGGTTAGAAAAACTGGGATTGGTGGCGCAGGTACGTAGCTTACCTGCTCCTCTTTCAGCAAGACCGGGTAGCGGTGCTGACGCGGCCGGGTGGGAGCCCTCACTGGGAGCCCCTGGAATGAGACTCTGACCATGCTGGGCTACACATCACCTACCTCATTAGTGTAAGTCAGAGAGTCTTCAAATCATTTTGGGGATAGGCTCCCGAAGCGGTTGTATGTCGGGGTGGGGAGAAATGGCTCCCTAGGCGGCCCTCAGGGGCGGCCATGACGGCGAGGCGTGGACGCCTCCAGATCCATGCGGGCTATATCCCTGGTTTGTATTATGCCATCCCCCTCATAGCGATGCATGAAGCCATTTATTACCCTCTGCTGAATGACCTCAGATGGGGAGAGGGGGCGTGGGTGCCCCATGGTTGTAGATTTAGAGGCCATCGTGGAAGAGGTGAATCCATGTGGAACGACTGTATTGGCGTTACCCTTTCCCCTGTGTAGACGAGAAGGCGGCGATTGCATCCCTGGTGCATCAACCTGATTTATGAGAACTAGGGAGATAAACTTTTCAATGTTTAAAGGAAAATGAATCGATGACCAATGCCCCAATGCCATCCCATCTTCCATGGCCAGTAAGATGGATCCACACTAACAATATCGCTGAATGGGATGTCCAACATTCTACTACCCCCACTTCTGGTGAGTTTCATACCAGGACCGCTATTTTCTTGGCGGGACCCAGCACCGGATAACTGGATCCGGTGACACGCCAATCCATTGATGCTCCGAGCAATACTAATCTCCATATTGAGGATAAGAACTTCACGTCGGGTTCAGCATTTCTGTTTTTGATGCTTTCGCCAGGGCATGTGCATCTGTTTGTGGAGGACGCGCAACTGTTTCCCCACATTCCCGCTTTCCAAAGGTGGGTGGCATACACTCCTTATATAGGGTTGTCTGCTCCTTAATCTAAACGAGATGATGGGATGTCAGTTCTTACTTTTATGGATTCCTCCTCAGAACTCATCACCTAGTCTGGGTCTCCCTCATAGATTTAATATGTTGTTCTTGAAACTCTTCCTAGCGCCATATCTTCATGGAAACTAGTTAATTACAATGCTTCTGTTAGGACATTCAATGGGGTACGATCAGGGTAGAAACTTTCGGTCAGGGGAGTAGTCACGTTTAGCATCACTAGCATGTCTAGAAGATGGGGGATTGGTATGTCTGTCTTCTGTCCCTTATTATAGGGCTTCTCGAGAGCGTGGAAGCCCAAGTAATCCCACAACAAACATGGGGAATCATATTCCATGGACATGTATATGAGGTTTTCCTCATCTTCCCTTGTTTAACAAAGGGTATGCCGCAAGTTTAATGTCTAGCAGAGATGGATAAGACTGATCAGAAATCAGACTAGAGTGGATCATATGGGTGAAAACCCCTGGAGGGAACACAGATATTGGGGACAACACATGGTTGACTCTTAGTTAATGAGAAGGGAATGATGTATGAGGTGGCATGATCCCACTGGGATGTGGCAGCTGAGTAAGAATCTGGATGGATGATGAAGCAGTTGAATGAAGTGGATGGAGAATGGGATGGAACCGCCATGAGGATGATGACGGTTTTGGGCATGAGCCTTGGAGAGGATTCCTACATATCCCAGTGGTAAGGAATAAGTGTCTGTGAAGTTCATCTGATGATGTCTTACCACCGATTGGGGTTCCAATGTCTTACCACTAAAGGGAGTGACAACGACTTACCACTGAAAGAGGTCACCAGTTTAATGTCATTCAGGGCTGGGGGGGACTGACGTGAAGTGGATCAGAACTACTGGGTGTTGGGCTTGAACCTCAGGGAGGCTTCTTACATACCTTACCTTAGAAATGATCAATGTCCTTGTAGTTCCTGGATATGGGGGAATTTGGGGATTATACTCTGAGGCAGCCCAAGGTGTGGGTGCACTGACTTGAATATGGTCGAGACCCATAGATAGTGGTGGGCTTGAACCTCAGGGAGGCTGCCTACGTACCCTGCCTTGGCAAGGATCAAAGTCCTCTTAGTTCGAGATGTGTCATCAAACCGACGTGAAGGTAGAACTAGGGTCTGATTAGTGGTGGGATTGAACCTCAAGGTGGCTTCCTATGTGCCCTACCTTGGAAAGGATCAAAGTCCACGTAGTTCGAGAGGTGTCAGAGAACTGATGTGAAGGTGGACCTTGGGTCCGATGGGTGGTGGGTTTGAACCTCAAGGAGGCTTCCTACGTACCCTGACTTAGAAAGGATCAAAGTCCTCATAGTTCGGGAAGTGTCATCGAACCGACATTGAGGTGGACATGGGGTCCAATGGGTGGTGGGATTGAACCTCGGGGAGGCTTCCTACGTACCCTACCTTGGCAAGGATCAATGTCTGTGTAGTTCATGAGGTGTCAGCGAACCGACATGAAGGTGGAACTGTGGTCCGATGGGTGGTGGGATTGATCCTCATGGAAGCTTCCTACGTACCCTGATTTGGTAAGGATCAAAGTTCGCATAGTTCGGTAAGTGTCAGCAAACCGACATGAAGGTGGACCTGGGGTCCGATGGGTGGTGGGCTTGAATCTCGGGGAGGCTTCCTATGTACCCTACCATGGAAAGGATCAAAGTCCACATAGTTCAGGAGGTTTCGGCGAATTTACATGAAGGTGGACTTGGAATCCGATGGGTGGTGGGATTGAACATCGGGGAGGCTTCCTACATACCCTGCCTTGGCAAGGATCAAAGTCCGCATAGTTTGAGAGGTGTTGGAGAACCAACATGAAGGTGGACATAGGGTTTGATGGGTGGGTGGATTGAACCTCGGGGAGGCTTCCTACATACCCTGCCTTGTCAAGGATCAATGTAAGCATAGTTCGGGAGGTGTCGAAAAACAAAATTGAAGGTGGACCTGGGGTCCGATGGGTTGTGGGATTAAACCTCAGGGATGCTTCCTACGTACACTGCCATGGAAAGAATCAAATATCACGTAGTTTGGGAGGTGTCAGAAAACCAACATGAAGGTGGGCCTGGGGTCTGATGGGTGGTGGGATTGAACCTCAGGGAGGCTTTCTACATACCCTGCCTTGACAAGGATCAAATTCCACGTAGTTCGAGAGGTGTCGGTGAACTGATGTAAAGGTTGACTTGGGGTCCGATGGGTGGTGGGATTGAACCTCAGGGAGGCTTCCTATTTACACTACCTTGGCAAGGATGAAATTTTGTGTAGTTCAGGATGGTTTTCGTGAAAATTTCATGGTCGATACTTACTCTGAACCCACGTGAGTCATGCTCGGTGTGAGAAACAAGAGCTAGCAAAGGCCTGACGATCATGTCGTGAAAGCTGCGTCTGTGGGAAGTGTAGTGGGGTTTACACATGGAGCGGCCCAAAGAGGTTGGGAATTACTCCAGAATGGAGGCCAGGTGGTGGCAAAGCCCAGTGGGAGAGGGACTTGGTACTGATGAAAGGATGGGTCTGGTGTCCATTCCCACCTCTCTCATGGTCCGTTGGAATGAAGAAGAAAGGAGGAGAAGGGATGCTGCCTCCGGCAAGAAAATCTAGGGGCTTACACCAGGGTGGTTTCCCTTTCCAAGCGGACAAATTCCACTCTGATAAGGAGGATATCATCCCTTGTGAGGGATGATATCATCCTCATGAAGACCATTGGGAATGGAGAATGTCCAAGGTGGGGAACCCCACATTCAAGGCACAAGGTGAGGTCACATTTTAACATCTTGTACTGAGGATGATGGTGCTTAGAAGTTTAACGTCCTCCAACTCGGATGAGGTGTGTTTTCTATGCACCCGTAGAACTTACATAACTGGTACCCTCCACTCCTTGGTGTAGAGAAGCGACAAGAAAAGCTGTGGTTAGGGGGGTTTCTGGAGCGAACCATTGGGGGGCCCATGTTAGCATGGCTATGCAAAGAAGCAATAACCATTAGCGTGCCTATGCGGAGAACCATGAGGCGAAGCAACACAACCAGAAGTATTGTTCAAGGAAATTGAAATCTAATCATTCAAATAAGGTGGGATGCACAAGAAACGGAACTGCAAAGCAGAGGGGTTCATAGGAAGGGGCCTTGTGAAGCTCTGATACTCTGCATGGAGGAGGGTGCTTGCGAATGGGGTGTGCTTCACGAAGAGGGGAACCTCAACCTATGCATAGGGTAAAGGTGCATATGGGAGGTTCTTCGTGAAGTGGAATGGGATTTGCGGTGCACTACCTTGCGGAGTAAATGTTTCTCGCGATGCAAGACATCGTGAAGCAATGTGCTTCACGAAGTATAGTGACCCTGCCATGGCATGTGGATCATGTGTACATTATGGGTGTTTCGGGAAGCCCAAACGCTCCGTGATGAATTGGGTCCCCTTGGGGATCTTCTTGGGGATCCCCTTCCTTTGCAGAGGCCCTTAGGCTCTGTGAAAGGCATCCGCATCAGAATATGGTATCAAAACAAGACAAAGGGGAGGCACTTTGCAGAGCAGAAGTACCTTGCACAGCTCATGGTTCACAGATCATAAGGTTGCTTCGTGATTCTATAGCTAGGAAGTCGAAAGGTCAGATTGTCCGCCCCCTGAACCTTAGTGGAGGCGGGAATTTATAGGGGAGAGACACCGTG
The DNA here is from genome assembly GCA_963277665.1 of Viscum album. Taxonomy (NCBI): domain Eukaryota; kingdom Viridiplantae; phylum Streptophyta; class Magnoliopsida; order Santalales; family Viscaceae; genus Viscum; species Viscum album. The sequence goes on along the minus strand of OY728119.1, from coordinate 2,106,938,390 downwards.
AAGCAGCACTCATTCGGTGTAAAGAGGAATTCATTTGTTCCACGACGCATGGCGAACATCAAATGCGTTCGAGGAGCATTACCGCCTCCTTGCTCCATGGAGGATTGCGAACATCAAGGGTATTCATGGAGGGATACTGCCTCCCTACATCACGGTGGGTCATGAACTTCAAGGGCGACCGCAGAGAGTTACCTCCTCATTGGTTCGTGGTGGCGTAGTGCGACCGGTTCTCCACGAATGGGCTTCACGAGGCAGCTCTCGGGTCTGTGTCTTCTTCTCCTCCCCACATTTTGGCGTCAAAATATTTTTTTCCATGTCCTAGTGTTGAAAGGACGAAGTATTTCATGCATCATAATATGCTCATAGAAATCCATATTCCATGAAAATTCCATGCATATTTCATTCCATGTTGTTGCCCGAATGGCCCAAAGGCACTCTCTTTTATTGATTTTTGATAACCCCCATTTCAATAGATGAGGGGTAACCCTTACAAGGCCCATAGTCTTAGAGATTAGAAGACCCATAGGTATTAGGAAATATACAGACTATAGTTGGAACTCCTCCTCCCAGCTTCATCATCATGAGATCAACTCTCCACCTTCACATAGCAGTTTGGTTGGGATTCCCTTGGAAGCACATGATTTTCCCAATGGAAATTCCATACACTCTTTTCTAAAAAATCATTTTAGATCCTGCTTTGGTGAATGCACCTACTCCGAATCCCCATCTGGATTATTCTCCTTATAGAGTTATTCTTATCATTTTACGCACAATTTAGGGGCCCTAAAGGCCATGAGGTGGCCCAAAATCCATTCTAGCCTAAAGGCCTTGGGTGGCCCAATGGCCTTAAAGGAATCGAGGCCCAAACTAGTGGCTCTAAAGCCCGAACAGATTAATAGTTACAACTACTACTGTACCGAAAAATGTCTGCTACATTAGCTGCTATAGTGATGCTGCATTGCCCAAAAATATGTGTCCTGCTGGTTTTTAACTCGGGTCTCTTGGATGAAATTTTCGAGTCTTCACCAACTGGGATGAGTATACTGTTCTCATTCAATGGTGTTCCATATGTAGTTTTTTTCTTATTTTTTCTTGGTCCCTTGAGTTCTATGTCATGCCTGATTGAATAACATGCTCTTCTATTTATGTACCATGTTTCCTGACTTCTTATAACCCCTTCCCTGTCTAGTATTCCACGCTTCTGTTATTTCTTCATATATCTCTATGTTATCCACTTTTAGTGACATTATTCATTTTCTTTTAAATACGTAATTTATGGCATGGTATAAATGTAATTGGTTGCGATTAAAATGGAAGCTAGTTTTCAGTTGCAAGGGGTATGTGAACCATACAATGGGGAAAATTTATCCCATATATTTGAACCATCTTTTTATCTTTATACATTTTTAGAATAGTTGTTAATATGTAAAGGGTGCTAAAGGTTAAATTTTGAAATAGAATGATTTATAAGTAAATGGTAGCCAAATTAAAAACTATAAAGTGTATGGGAACACTATAGGTTGGTAGGTGGCCACCCATATGAATGGAAAGTTGAATAAAAACAAGTTAAATTATAGAATTAAATTTGATTTGATCAAATGGGAGCTAGGCTTTTGTCAACAAAGTGTATGGGTTCTTTATTGATTGGGGTGGTGGAAACCCATGCAATTGAATAATTATTTATCTATATCCATGTTATGTTTGAAATGGTTAAAATTTAATGGTTGTTTAATTTTTAATATGAAATGAAATTAGATACCTTTTAAAATGTGAAAATGGACACATGTAAGTTAGTTGGGACGTGTAACTTCTGAGATGACCTATTTGGGTGTTTCAAATTTAAAAAACTAAGAAACTACAATTGGGTTACATTCTGATGAACCCAAGTTGGCTTATTGGGACCCTTGTAGGTCACCTTATCTGTTAAAAATGAATTTAGATGCTAAATTTCCTAATTATGACATCATGTTTGAAAATTTAAAATGCTTAAAAAGGAAGTTTAACGAGACTTTCCAGTTGTTCCTGATTCCTTGTTTTAAATATTTTAATGATTGAAGCTTAAATTTAAATAAATGTCAATAGATTATAAATATAAACCTATGTAGTTTACACTATTTAAAACCCTTTTTAATGATATTTTGAGTTTACCCATTGAGTTTCCTCAGAATGGAAGTGCAAGTGTTTTCCATAGGTGTTATTTTCTTTTCAATGGCTTTGATTATCTGATTTTGAGCATAGTGATTTTTGTTCAACGTGAACTTGTTATGGGTTGAAACTTTCTTCTCTCATGAGGGGAAGACTCTAGTAGTTATAACCCTTAGAGTTTAAATTATTTACTAATGTTGTGATCTTTTTTACATTTGGAGTCATTCAGGTACAATTGTCCCAAATAGGACTTTTAGTTTCCAATGAAACTCTTATTCGAACGGGTGTTTGTTGTGTCCGTGACTTTTTTATGGTCGTGATCATTGATTAATTATCATTTTTAACTTTTTATACATGCCGCATTATGGTTTTACACTTTTTAGGTTGCTTGATCCTTTATTCTTCCTCAGTGATGGATGACATATAATGGGATCATCCAGGTTAATGGTCATATGGGAAAATATAACATAAGGTTAAATATTTGGAAAGAACCATCTGATGCCTGAATTCATAGGGAATAAATCTAGTGGATAATATTTAGGATGTGTTTTCTTTCTTCTCAAACCTTGCGGTAGCATGCGTTCACAAACGTGGTTCCCATCGTTTGAAAAACATTGTAATGAATCAGTTGTGTTTATTAAAATATATAAGTCTTTTCCAGTTATGTAGGTTCTCAGGTCATCCCTAGAGTGAAGTGACCTACGATTTAAATAATAATGGTCTTCCCAATTATTATTATGATTTTCAAGAGAGTCCGGTGTATTGGAACACTGTTCAGTTTGGTTTTGGATTTATTTGAATGCTTTGATGTTTGTGAGTGTGACTTAGAGGAGTATCAGAAATGTGTTAAATTTAGTTTTTGATCTATCTCTCTTGTGAGTGGCTGGTTTTTTTCTATTTTAGTAGACTAGGAAACTCTTAAGGGGGGAAAGTCTCATTTCTTTTTTTAAATAAGTGTTCTTCCAAGTAGATGGAACACAACTCAGGAGGACCATTTTGAAATAGTTGGTTTTTCTGGAATGCCTTTAAGTCTTGAATATTTTAAATTACGGCAATTCTTACATGGTACCATAATATTGGTTGGGATTTCTATGAGTGAATTTTTTTAAAATTTTCATTGGTCAGGGAGGGACATTAGTTATTATTGGAACAATCACAGGGTTCCTCGATTGGTGAAGGCATCATGGTTCGGTTAATGATGGTGTGTTGGCAGGTGAATCTGAGATTCTTCCATGAAGTCAACCAATTGTTCTTTTCATGCTTTACTTTCTAGTAATGGGGTAATATTTACTGGAAAATATACAAATACATTTAGTTTACTCTACTAAGTGATGAGCATGTCCCCTATCTGATCATCATCCTTAATGCACTAATAGAGCGTGGGTCTTACGACACACTAAGGTGTAAAAAGTTATTAATGTTGTTGGGTGTTTTTCCCTGTGTTTCAGATTAACACATGGTTCTTACTGAGGCATAGTGGTTCTGAGAGAAACATGGGTTATTAATTAGTAATTCCTTGGATGGACTCTTGGACAATGGACGTTTCTTCTAATGTTCCCACCAGGTGGATGTCGCTCTGAGCATAGTCGTTGATCTGATGTGATCTTTGTGGCCTTATTCCAACATCTCACATGAAATTATGGAGTGTAGACTACCTTGTAATCGTAATTTGGAATCCAGTGTGGTGAATCTGAGGTTATCCATGATTTTTAGTCGGGCTCAAAGTTACGATTAAAGGGTGAATATTCCTGTGGTATGGACCTGAATTTAACCTTTGTCCATCCAGTGGAATAGCAGTTTAAATGATTAGGTGATGGTTTTACCTACGAACGTCCCCAAATGATGGGTATGATATTTGGTGAATGGTTCCATGAAAAATGTTTGATGATTCAGAAGGAAACCATCACAATTTAGTTTGTTTTGTGTCATCCATCTTATTCGATCTTCTTCGAGAATGGTCGGCCGAAGTAGCTCGACTTGTTTTTCCTTTTTCTCGATATATACAGTTAGTGGGGAACCATTTATAGCATTTATTTAGGAAGAGGTGATTTTTTTTTGTTTTTTATGGGTTTTGTCATGGAAAACTAGCTTGATTTGTCTGCTAGTTTGATAGAGAATTGATTGTTTAACCATTTCCAAAATCACACAAGCGAGTCCTTAAAATATTTAGAGGTGTTCTTTTTATGTTATTTCCAACTATGGGAGGCGTTGGGGCTATGAATTAGACCTTTTATAATATTAAGTCCTATAGTGGGGAAAACCCCCAATTTTTCGATTGATGACACAGATACAAGATCTTTTCTCTATCAAATGGGCTTATGTAAGCATTTTTTTGAGGTTTCGGTTGGAAATTGAGCACTAGCTTGGGTTTTAATCTATTTAGTACCATAATCGTAATAGATTATTAAAGGTGCATTGGTCATTTGGAAATGAAACATGTTCGTTTAAATGGGAATTGATGACCCTTGTAGGTTGAGAGATGTTCTTATTGTTCCTGATGGCTTCTTGGGGTTGAGAAGTTCTTTAGTGGGGAGGTTTAAACAACCTATTCTTTTGAACCAAAAAAATGAAAAAGACTTTGAATTTATTTCATTTACTGGATGATACTTTTTAGAAACCGATATTTGGAACATAATTATGAGAGTTGGAACACTTCAATGTATTAGTTTTAGACTTTAGTAAAATACCAAGAGGTTTCCAAGGTTTCTCGTTGAGTTTTAGAAGTATCGGGGTCCATAAAACTCAAGTTTGAATGTTTTTCATAGGGTTCATGGTTTTTATGAAACTATATGACCCCCAGAAGAAACTATGTGGCTCAAATTTCCTACTATATTAATTTTAAAGAAAATAAAATTAATTGAAATTAAAATGAAAATAAATTAAATTAGGGGATATATAAAATAAAAAAACTATTTCACAGTACTACTACTATTACTGTTATTATTGGTATTATTAGTATTATTTTTATTATCATCCTCGTCATTTTAGGTTTCAATAAAACCTAAATCAGGTTGGGACCACTTTGTATAGGATGATTTTATTTGTTGTCAATGAGTGTCAATGGATGTCAATGATGATCAACATGAAGGAGGAACTCTCCTAATTAAAATGGAGAATGGAAACCTGATGTTGGTTGAGATTGATCAAAAGATTAATATATGTGTATTTGGAGGGATAAATTTCCTACAATAATTAAGGATGGTTGGAGGGGTTTTTTGAAGGAGTAAAAGAGGCTGTGGAAGAGTTTTTAAATAGTGGTATGGAATTCTTTTTTGCAAACACTATGTAGTTATTTTATAACTTTACCAAAAATAAAGGGTCCATCCATGGAGTCCAGGTGTGGTCCTCCCCTCAAGCACATGCGGGACCCAAGGGGTCAACCACACTCAGGGGAATCCCTCAAGAACAGACCCACAAGAGGAAAGGTGTGCATGGGATGTGTATAAGCCCACGGGTGCCGCATGTTGGTGAACCCATGCAGCATGGGTGCTGGGAGTGCGTCTGAAGAGCTGAGTGGGTACTAAGAATGTGCCTGTCGGGTGAACAGGGTACGTAGAAGTACCATGGAGGGAGGAGGAGTAATCTGAGCCGCTAATTCTACGACCAGATTGATAAACTGCAATAAAACATTGTGACATTTCAATGCGAGATAAGGTTTTAAAAACATAGATGCAATCCTGACCGTCCATCTGATTTCGCTAAATATCTCAGCCGCACATCGCATCCCACATCCAGGGATATAATCTGATCCACTCATTATCCCTACACCTTGTGTGGTTGAATTAGAGCCACCTGATCTTTGATCGAGCAATTATTTACCCTCCGGACACCTGCATGAACCTGGGAACTAGGAGCTCTAGCTGAATGATGGTATCACCACTCCGCCACCATTGGAGCTCTGGTGAAGCCTATTCTGATCGTCTTACTATCAAAATCACATGCATGCAATTATATTTTCAAACATGAAAATAGAATAAATAATGATCAAATGGACAAGACAAATGAAGTTTCCAAGGCCACATAAGTTCAAGAAGGGATTCAAAAAGTGATACATGGCATCTTGAATGCATGAATGATCAGCGAGAAGGGAGCAAGTTTGAAAAAGTGAACATCCAAGATATACGAAATATCTCCACTCTAGTTTGAAGGTATTAAAGAACCAAAGATAGCGATTATTCAAATAAGAATCTTGAAGAGTATATCCTGTGGTTTTGAATGAAGAATGATCTAATAAATACATATAAAAAGTGACCCACCGATTAGAGAAGGGGCTGAGGCATCCAAGATTTTCGAGAGATCATATTATGAAAAATAGAGTTTCTTTAATCTTAAAATGTGAAAAGGGAATGCATGATGCTAAAAACATTCTGTGATCATGAAGTCCCACATACCATTCTGGTTCATAAAGAAGAAGAACCATGAACCATCTCTGTCTTGTGAAGAGAAGTTGCCGCATACCCCCCAGGTTCGTGAAGCAAGGAACCAGGTACCACCTTGGTATGCAAGACCAGAGAGCTTCAAAATGTTCTTGGTTCGCAAATAGAGAACCCAAAAACCATTCTAGGTTTGTGAGGAAACAGTATCGTGTATCGTTTTTGTTCTGCAAATAGGAGGTCTTGTGAACCAACAGATCTGCGAACCATCCTAGTTCGCGAAGGAGGTCCACACTTCATGTGCAATGGTATCCCGCACATCCCTTGTGCAAGGAGGGGCCGTGAACCTTCGTAGTTCATGCATGAGTCTATAAAAATATTGAAAAGAAGAACTCTATATCCTTGGTGTGTAAAAAGATAATAAGAACACAATATCATACCCAAATACACACATATTATTGTTTGAATAAAATCACATGCTTATAAAAAAATCAAGGTGAATAGTGTGTGTTTAGAAAGGTAGAATAAAGAATGTTCATGGTGATGAGTAGTGCATGTATATATTTGTCCAAATGATTTGAAGAAGAACAAACATAAGTTCCAAGAATAACTGAACTAAGTGGTAAGAAAAGAAAAGAAATAGAATGGGAAAGAAGGCCGCATGTGTGCTTAACTAAACCATACCCATTTTGGCATTCACACAAGAATGTAGAAGACGACGTGCATACATGAATATTTTGAAGAAAAGCATCCTAAACTGAGGGTGCACTTCCATAATGAAGTGAAGAGGAAGAGGATATATAAATTTCCACATGCATGGTAACATGCACACATGGAAGATGAAGGGATGATTATGATGATGCCTAGTGAGCTAGTTTTCAGTGTTTCAACAGTCCTAAAAGAATTTTTGATACTGGACAAGAAAAATAAGAAGCCTTAGTACATCTGGTTGTTTCATTGGAGAAAAATATTGATTGTTAAAGAGAATCAACTATGGACCTCGATGCACTCAAATTCTCATGCTGAATAGTAGACAAAGACCTTCATGCCTACCTGTTGAAGCGACCTTCAAATCAATAAATTTAGTGTGACTTCATTTAGGGCAGTGATCTAGGGGAGTCAACAGAGGTGATCCAAGGGAAGCAATGAACTATCCTTGAACTAGGGTAAAGGTAGTGTTCCTGGGACAAAGTGAATGTACCCGAACCTTATAATCCAAACCTATTGGAGAATAAGGGAATTATGTACAACCGAAAACCTCTCAGTGTATTCTCCTTGGGAATAGCCCTTTGTGGAAAAAAAAGTACATGTGTTGTGTTTTACTTCTTCTTGTGAAGGTTTTAATTACTACACATATCAATAATATAGGTTTAATTAACTTACTACCAACATGGGAACGAGATCTAACAAATGGGATTAAATATTGACACACTGATTCACCCCCTATCAGGGTGACCAAGGGTCCTTCAATTGGTGTCAGAGCCGATAGGTTTTATGTATGTTGGAAACACATCAATAATTCTATTCAGAAAGGGATTTGAATTTTGTTTCCGGAGTCAAAAATGGAGACAGTTCTTGAGGAAATATCAGTTATCTCTGAGAAGAAATCTATACCCAACAAGACCATGATAAACAGGAAGAAGAAAGAGAAGATACAGTTGAAGAAGTTTCTCATGACCAATGAAGATGCAATATCTGGTTCTCCTTGACCTTCAAATAATGAAGAAATATTAGGCTTGGTAATTAAAGAGAATGTGGCTCAGGTTTCTACTAGGGAAAAATAATATGATTCTATCTCATTTTCAAGTGATCATGAGAAATTAAGAACCTATTTGTATAATATTTTGGAAGAAAGAGTTTCTTCTATATTCAGAATATTTCAATGTATGTAGTATGAGATCACCAGAATGGGAAGGGAATCTAATAATATGGAGGAAGGCTTGGAAAATAAAGATTCATAATGTTATAATCTCTCCGGACAAATTGAATCCTTTGAAGAGAAAGGAGGAGTCAATAAGACTCTAGAATAAATGATCTATGTATTTAAGGGCGAGCTAAAAAAGATCACTGAAGTCAATTTTCTAAATTTGGAAGAAACTTCCAAGAAATTCAAGTAACTTGACTTGTTGTTACAAAAACAGTTAAGTTGCATTAAGATGGGGTTGAGAGATTGAAAATAGTTTATGATTAGAAGATGATCATGATTAAAGATCAGAAGAACATCCTAAATATGTAATATCTATAATTGGAAACCAAGTTGACCAATCTTGAGAAGATACATATTGAGAATTCATAAAAGAATGTAATAGTTTCTAGTGGTACTCAATGTTCACTAGAGGATTAAAAATCCAAAAGACCTCCATCATGTGATAATAATTTCATGACTTCACCCATTGATCTATCCAAAGAAACTCAAAAGGTGGAGGTACCATCCATACCAACATGAAAAATTGTTTCTAAATATGTTTCTTCTAAAAGTGCAGGTTTAAAAAAAATTAAAAACAAGTATGGATGAGGAAAAGCCAGGAGAGGAAACCTACCACCATGGCTATGGTGTGTAGTAAGAAGAGGATATAAGATGGTTCCCCTAGTAAAGCACAAAACATTAAGAAAAATACCCAACTACATTGTACCAAAGATATCAACAAGAGAAGATTTGTGGGTCAATGTTGGTGTTTCAAGAGATTTGGGAATTGTGCACTGGATTGTTGGTACAATCCTTCAAACAGAAAAGCACATAGAAATCCTATTTCAAAAACAGAGAAAGCTAGAGAATAATAAGAAACATCAACAGATCCAGAAGCATCTATATACTGCAAACATTATTCAAATGCTAGACAACATCTGTGATGTATGAAATGGGAGTGGTCACAAGAATGGATCACGCTTATCTCAATACATATCGAGAGCTGATATGATTAGAATACTAAAGAAGATAGATAAGAGATAAGAATCTAACTTAGGAAGAAATCCTAATAATAATGAAAAAGAAAAGTACCCCAAGAAGACTCTAAGAAAGAAAGGTGAGAAATCATTTGATTCAAATTCCAAGAAATAGAAGAGTGGTACATCTAACAGAATTTATAAAAATGCCGACATTCTGGAGAGTCCATGTGGAAAACCCAAACATACTGCCATTGTTCCTAGAGACATATTGGATATCTGGCCTAAAGACATGGAAATAATGAGAATGAAAGGAGATTCATTGGATAAGGCTATTGCAACATGAAATAAAAAGATTCCACATAATGATAGAAAAGTTCTGTGTGTGAGGTGAAACAAGGATGGTCACACTATTAAGAATTGTAGTACATTTATTCCTGCCCAATAAGAATTTCTCAAGAAGAAGAAAGTTTCACCAGGAGATTCTAGTGCTTTAAAAGCTCTTAAAGAAAGAATACTGACACAAAAAGAAATAGACAAAATATTTAGATCCACGCAAACAATGTTAGAACTAAAAATAAAATGTGCAAGTGTGAGGAGTGGAGGAAACATAGCATCTTAGTTGAGAGAATCATCTTATCCTTCCAAGTCATATTTAAAAAGAATGGAGGATCCAACTTATTCCCTTAACACTTTTTATATTGTACTAATCTTATAGGGAATTTAAGGTGATGTAAGCACTCAGGGGGAGAACCTGAGTAGTGTTCCCTTGAGGGGGTGACACATAAAGAAGATACCTGAGTAATTACTTTAATTAGTATCAACTTTGGTTAGTATCAAATTCAATTACTCTGAAGATTTCCTGAAGATTATTTCATTGTAAAAGATATTTCATTTTTCAATATCTCATCCTCGGTTACTAAAATTAAAAATTATTTTACTAGTGGGGGGGGGGGTAACTAAATTAATTGGTGACACAAGAAAATTGGAAAGGCCCTTCAAGACAAGCACATGAGTTCTCATCACTGTGAGGTTTCATGAACAGGGGATAATGGAAAATGTGGTTTTCTAGATAAATTAATATTATTTCTACATCGATCATTGCTCAAGTAGACTTAGAGTGAAATGATTGATATGAAAATTTCTTATGTATGGACTGATACCCTCTCTACCATAAACATTGTATTTTTTGTCAATAAGGGGGAGAGAAAGTGAAATGAAAGTTGAAAAGTGAAAGGGAGAGAGCATATCATATTGACATTGACATCCATATTTTAGAGAGTATTGAAGTATTGAAAAAAACAAAAAAGGGGAGATTGTTGGGACCAATTTGTATATGAAGATTGTATTTCTTTTCAATGAGTTACAATTTATGTCAATGATGATCAACAAGAAGAAGGAACGCACCTAAGTAAAATGAATAATGGAAACCAAAAGTTGGTCAAGCTTGATCCTAAGTATCATATATATGTATCAGGATTGGTACATTGTCTACAAAAATTAAAGATGGTTGGAGATTTCTTTGGAAGGAGTAAAAGAGGTTGTGGAGGATTTTTGGAATGGTGGTTGGGAATTTTTATTTGTAAACACTATGTAGTTATTTTATTCCTTTACCAAAAATAAAGTGTCCATCCAAGGAGGATAGTAGAGGTCCGCACCTCAAGCACATGCGGGACCCGAATGGTCAACCGCGCTTGAGGGAAGCCCTCAAGATCAGACCCGCGTGAGGCAGGGGGTACGTGGGCCATGTATAAGCCCACAGGTGCCACACAATGGTGAACCTGTGTAGTGTGGGTTCTAGGAGCGTGCTCGAAGAGTAGAGTGGGCGGTAAGAGAATTACCACTGGGTGAACAAGGTACGAGGTTGTACTATGGAGGTAGGAGGAGTAATCTGAGCCGCTGCTTTCACGACTTTATTGATAAACCATGAAAAAAAAATCACTACGTTTCGATGTGGGACATGGTTTTAAAAACGTAGATGAAATCATGACTGTCCATCTGATCTCGCTAAAGATCCTAGCTGCACATCGCATCCCACATCCTGGGATACAATCTAAGCAACTCATTATCCCCGTGCTGTGTGTGGTTGAATCAGAGCCATCTGATCTTTGACTGAGGTTGTCTTCAGTCTCTGGACACCCACATGCACCCGCGAACCAGGAGCTCCAGCCAGATGATTATCTCGCCACTCTAGCCACCATTTGAGCTCCGGTCAATCCCATTCTGATCATCTGACTATCATGATTCCATGCAAGAAATTACATTTTCATTCATGCGAATGGAATAAATAATGAGAAAATGGACGAGGAAAATGAAGTTTCCAAGGTAATGTAGGTTTGAGCAGAGATTCAAAAAGTGATAACTGGAATATTGAAGGCATGAATGATCATTGAGAAGGCCACGAGTTTGAAAAAGGGAACATCTAGGATATACGACATATCTTCACATGGGTTTCAAGGTATTAAATAACAGAAGGTATATTTTATTAAAAGAACACATTTAAGAGCATATCATGTGGTTTTGAACGCGAAATGATATGTTATAAACTCATAAACAGAGACCCACTGATTTGAGAAGGGGTTGTTGCTTATATGCTTTTCAACTACTCATGTTCTGAAAAATAGAGTTTCTATGATCCTCAAATTTGAGAAGGGGCATGCATGATCTGCAAACCATTCTGGGTTCATGAAGTCCTCCATACTATTCTGGTTCATGAAGAAGAAAAACCGCGAACCATTTTTGGCGCGTGAAGAGATGGTCCCGCATACCCTTTGGGTTCATGAAGCAAGGAACCAAACAACGCTTCAGTATGCAAGACAGGAAAGCCATGAACTATTCTTGGATTGGGAAAAGAGATCCCGTGAACCATTATAGGTTCATGAGGAAACGATATCGCGTACCATTTTGGTTATGGGAAGATGGGGTCCCGCGAACCATCCTAGTTTGAGAAGGTGGTCCTCACTTTGTGTGCGAAGGAAGCCTACACATCCCTTGTGCAAGGAGGGGCCGTGAACCATCCTGGTTCACGAAGGAGGCTTGGAATCTCTTGAAAAGAATAAATCTATACCCTTGGTGTGTAAAAGGAGAACAATAACACCATATCATACCCAAATACACACATTGATGTTTGAATAAAATCACATGCATATAAATAAATCAATGTGAACAATGTGTGTTGAGAAAGGGAGAAGAAAGAATGTGCATGGTGATGAAAAGTGCATGCTTATATTCTTGTGAACGATTTGAATAAGAACACACATAAGTTCCAAGCACTACCGAGCCAATTAGTTGGAAAATAAAAGTAAGAGAAGGGGAAAGGTGATTGTGTGTGTGCATTATGGAACCATACTCATTTGGGAATTCACATAAGAACATAGAAGAAAATGTGAATACGTTAATATTTTGAAGAAAATAATCCTAAACTGAGGTTGCACGTGTGTAATGATGTGAAGATTAAGAGTACATCTAAATTTTCCCATGCATGGTCTCATGGACACATGGAAGAAGAAGGGGTGATTTTGATGATGCCTAGTGAGCTGCTTTTCAGTATTTGAACAATCACAAAAGAATTTGTGATTCTGGAAAAGGAGAATAAAAAGACTTAGTACATCTAGTTGTTTCACTGGAGAAGAATATTTAATGTTAAAGAGAATCAAATATTGACCTTGATGCAAGAAAATTCTCTTGCTGAACATGAGACAAAGACCTTCATGCCTATCTGCTGAAGCTACCATCAAGTCAATAAACTAATTGTGACTTTATCCAGGGTAGTGAGCTAAGGGGAGTAAACAGAAGTGATTTGAGGGAAGCTGTGAGATATCCTTGAACTTGTGTATAGACAGTGTGCCTGGGATAGAGTAACTATACCCAAACATTGTAATCCACACCTATTGATTAAAATTGGAATTAGGTATGACTGGAAATCTATCGGCACATGCTCCTTGGAGATAGCCCTTTGTGGTGAACCATGTAAAAGTGCTATGTTTTCCTTCTGTATGTGAATGTTTTAATTTCCTCACATATCCATCATAACTGTTTAATTATGTTCCTACCAACATGGGAACAAGATCCAATAAACATGATAAAAATTTGACACCCTGATTCACCCCCCTCTCAGGGTGACCTAGGGTCTTTCAAATCACCCCACTATGTTTCCCCTTAGTGTGAAGCCCCCCTTGGGGCTTCCCTTTGGTCATGCATGTGACTCACTCCATGCCTCCCTCGTTCATCAATTTTCAACCATATTTCCCCAGGTTCTCTCTTCGATATATCGAGGTAAGTTCACATCTCCCTCTTCTCTCTCACTTGGGGATGATTTCTCTTCTCTTCGTCACCTAATTTAATATCAAGATAACATTAGGTTTGGGTTAATTTGTATTTATATCATTTCTATTGATATTATGGTATGAGAATCATCTCCCAAGACTCCCTTGTTCATGTTCTAGAAATATTCATTAATGGAGAAGTGGTTCAAATCTTCTTTGTCCACCATTGTCAATTTTGGGTAAGGTTTTTCATCTATTTTTTTGTATCTCAATTTATAATTGGGGATTTCATAATTTGTGAGGTGTTAGTAATTTTCCTTGGGTGTGTTGGTCCTTGAGACAATGTTTTTGAGTTCTGGGTATTGTTTGTAGAATGTTTGACGACTCTGTGAAGGCTTTCACTCATATACATTGGTGTGTCTATATATATATATATCATCCTTATACATATTCCCACATGGATAGAGGAATATGTGAATTTGATTAAGGGTTATATATATATATGAATTTATGTGTGTGCATGTGAGTAGTGATCGTTGTCATCATCATCGTCAAAGTCATCATGGGTCATGAGTTCAATTTTTCTTGGTATTCCCTTTGAGGTAGGATCTCATTCCTCTTCCCCTTAAGTTTAATAATGCATTAATTAACTGATTGATCAGTTTTCTTATGTTTAATTAGTGATAAATGAGTTTTTAGAATAAATATTTAAATATGATTTAGTGGTTTGTTAGTGAACAGTGTGATGATTTTGTAATAAAACCCCTCCCCGGGCGGTACACTGTCATCTATGATAAAAAGTAATAATTAGATTTTTTTGTTTTCTTGGATTATTTATTTGACCATTCTCCAAGATTTTATGTCTTTTTTAGATATGTGACATTCTTGTACATGGCCTTTATTCATGTTAGTATGTGGATATTTTCCTTATAAAATTTTTTAATTGACATTTTCTCCTCATTAGTGCATGTTTGACACACTCCAACCCAAACTACTATTGAAACACTACTGGAAAACTAACATATACCAACGGTTTGGAACAATTGGTATAGGCCTCCAAACCATTGGTATAGCCTATATCAACGGTTTGGAGGATCGTTGGCATGTAAGTCATGGGGATAGGTCTATACCAATGGTTTTTGGAAAACCGTTGGTATAAGTAATATGAAAATCTATACCAACGGTTCAATAAAACCATTGGTATATGTGTTTAAAAAAACATTCAGTGGGATTTGATCCCAGGTCCTCTAGTTTATCATTGAACGACCTAACCACTAACCTAACATGACTTTTGTGAACACAATTTCATAAATATATATATGTATTATCATAATTATATTAAATTTTTATTTATATAATGTTCTTGGTAAGAAGATTTGATAAAAAATCAAAGGACCTATACCAACGGTTGTCAAAACCATAGGTATAGACCTATACCAACGGTTTTGGCAACCGTTCGTATAGGTCCTTTGATTTTGGGAGAAACACTGGTATATGGGGGACCTATACCAACGGTTTGGTCAAAATGTTGGGATAGGTACCCACCCTTTCCCAATGGTTTGGCAAAACCGTTGGGAAAGTGGCCTCAAAGTATACTTTTCCCAACGGTTTGGCCAAAACGTTGGGAAAGCCATACCCTTTCCCACCGGTTTTGGAAAGACATTGGGAAAAGTGACCTCAAAGTGGACTTTTCCCAACGGTTTGGCCAAACTGTTGGGAATGACATACCCTTTCCTAATGGTTTTGTAAAACCGTTGGGAAAGGTGACCTCAAAGTGGGATTTCCCAATTGTTTGGCCAAAAATATGTGTCCTCCCAATTTTTAACTCAGGTCTCTTGGATGAACCTGTCGAGTCTTCACCGACTGGGATGATTATATTGTTCTCATTCAATGTTGTTGCATATGTAGGTTGTTCTCTTATTTTTCCTTGGTCCCTTGAGTTTTATGTCATTCCTGATTGAATAACATGCTCTTCTATTTACGTAACATGTTTCCTAACTTCTTATAACCCCTTCCCTGTCTAGTATTCCATGCTTCTGTTATTTCATCATATTTCCCTATGTTATACACTTTTAGTGACATTCTTCATTTTGTTTTAAATATGTAATTTATGTAATGGAATAAATGTAATTGGTTGTGATTAAAATGGGAGGTAGTTTTTAGTTTCAAGGGGTATGAGAACCTTACAACGAGGAAAATTTAGCCCATATATTTTAACCATCTTTTTAGCTTTATACATTTTTAGAATAGTTGTTAATATTTAAAGGGTGCTAAAGGTTAAATTTTGAAATAGAATGATTTATAAGTAAATGGGAGCCAAATTAGAAACTGTAAAGTGTGTGGGAACTTTATAGGTTTGTAGGTGGCCACCCATATGAATGGAAAGTTGAATAAAAACATGTTAAATTCTAGAATGAAATTCGATTTGAGAAAATGGGAGCTAGGATTTTTGTCAATAAAGTGTATGGGTTCTTTATTGATTGGGGTGGTGGAAACCCATGTAATTGAGCCATTATTTGTCTATATCCATGTTATGTTTCAAATGGTTAAAATGTAATGGTTGTTTAATTTTTAATATGAAATGAAATTAGATACCTTTTAAAATGTGAAAATGGACCCAAGTAAGTTAGTTGAGATGTGTAACTTTTGAGAAGACCAGTTTGGGTGTTTCGATTTTTTTTAAAAAAGAAACTACTATTGGGTTACATTTTGATGAACCCAAGCTGGCTTAGTGGGACCCTTGTAGATCACCTTATCTATTAAAAAGGAATTTAGATTCTAAATTTCCTAATTATGACATCGTGTTTGAAAATTTAAAATGTTTAAAAAGGAAGTTTAACGAGACTTGCCAGTTGTGCCTGATTCCTTGTTTTAGATCTTTTAATTATTAAAGTTTAAATTTAAATAAAGGTTAAAAGATTATAAATGGAAACCTATGTGGTTTACACTATTTAAAACCCTCGTGTAAGGGTATTTTGAGTTTATCCATGGAGTTTCCTCGGAATGGAAGTGCAAGTGTTTTCCAAAGGTGATATTTTCTTTTCAATGGCTTCGATTATCGGATTTTGAGTGTAATTATTTTTGTTCAACGTGAATTTGTTATGGGTTCAAACATTCTTCTCTCATGAGGGTCAGACTGTGGTATTTATAACCCTCAGAGTTTAATTTCCATACTAATGTTGTGATCTTTTTGACATTTGGAGTCATTCAGTTATTATTGTCCCAAGTAGGACTTTTGGTTTCCAATGACACCTTTATTCGGATGGGTGTTTGTTGTGTCTGTGAATTTTTTATGGATTTATCATTGAGTAATCATCATTTTTATCTTTTTATACATGCCTCATTATGGATTTCCACTTTGTAGATTTCTTGATCCTTTATTCTTCCTCAGTGATGGATGACCTATAATGGCATCTTCCAGGTTAATGGTCATATGGGGAAATATAAATTTAGGTTAAATCTTTGGTAAGAACCATTTGATGCATGAATTCATAGGGAATAAATTCAATGGATAGTATTTAGGATGTGTTTTCTTTTTTCTCAAACCTTGAGGTAGCATGCGTTCACGAACATGGTTCCCGTACATTGAAAAACATTGTAATGAATCAGTTGTGTTTATTGAAATATCTAAGCCTTGTCTAGTTATGTAGGTTCTCAGGTCATACCTAGAGTGAAGTGAACTATCATTTAAATAATAAAGGTCTTACCAATGATAATTATGATTTTCAAGAGACTCAGGTGTATTGGCACACTGTTCATTTTGGTTTTGGATTTATTTGAATGCTTTGATGTTTGTGAGTGTGACTTAGAGGAGTATCAGAAATGTGTTAAACATAGTTTTTGATCTATTGTTCTTGTGAGTGGATGGTTTTTTTCTATTTTAGTAGACTAGGAAACTACTATGGGGATCGAGTCTCATTGGTTTTTGTAAATAAGTTTTCTTCCAAGTAGAAGGAACACAACTCAGGAGGACCATTTTGAAATAGTTGGTTTTTCTGGAATGCCTTTAAGTCTTGAATATTTTAAATTGTGCCAATTACTGCATGGTAGCATAATATTGGTTGGGATTTCTATGAGTGTTTTTTTTTAAAATTTTCATTGGTCAGGGATGGAATTTAGTTGTTACTTGAACAATCACAGGGTTCCTCGTTTTGTGAAGGCATCATGGTTAAGTTAATGATGGTGTGTTGACAGGTGAATCCGAGTTTCATTCGTGAAGTCAACCAATTGTTCTTTTCATGCATTACTTTCTAGTAGAGGGGTAATAATTACTGGAAACTATAAAAATAATTTTAGTTCACTCTACTAAGCGATGATCATGTCCCCTATCTGATCGTCATCCTTAATACACTAATAGAGCATGGGTCTTACGACACACTATGGTTTAAAAAGTTGTTGATATTGTTGGGTGTTTTTCCCTGTGTTTCACACAGATGCATCATTCTTACTTAGGAATAGTAGTAAGGAGACAAAATTGGGTTATTAATTAGGAATTCCTTGGATGGCCTCTTGGACAATGGATGTTTCTTCTAATGTTCCCACCAGGTGGATGCCTCTCTGAGCATAGTCGTTGATCTGATGTGAACTTTGTGGCCTTATTCCAACATATCACTTGAAATTATGGAGTGTAGACTACCTTGTAATCCTAATTTGGAATCTAGTGTGACAAATCTGAGGTTATCCATGATTTTTAGTCAGGCTGAAAGTTAAGGTTAAAGGGTGAATATTCCCGTGGGATGGACTTGAATTTAACCTTTGTCCATGCAGTGGCATAACAGTTTAAATGATCTGGTTATGGTTTTACCTAAGAATGTCACCAAAAGATGGGTATGATCTTTGGTGAATGGTTCCATGAAAATGGTTTATGATTCAGAAGGAAACCATTACAGTTTAGTTTGTTTTGTGTCAGCCATCTAATTCGAGCTTCATAGAGAATGGCCGGCCGAAGTATCTCGACTTGTTTTTCCTTTTGCTTGATATAAACAGTCAGTGGGGAACCATTTATTTCATTTATTTATGTGGAGGTGAATTTTTTATATTTTTATGGGGTTTTTCATAGAAAACTATCTTGATTTGTCTTTGATTTTAATGGAGAATTGATTGTTTAACCATTTCCAAAATCGCACAAGCGAGTCTTTAATATTTTTAGAGGTGTGCTTTGTATGTTATTTCTAACTATGGGAGGCGTTGTGGCTATGAATTGGACCTTTTATAATATTAAGGCCTATAGTGGGGAGAACCCCCAATTTTTTTATTGATGACATTGATACGTGATCTTGTCACTATCAAATGGGCTTATGTAATCATTATTTCGAGGTTTTGGTTGGAAATTGAGCACTAGCTTGGGTTTTAATCGATTTAGTACCATAATCGTAATAGATTCTTAAAGGTGAATTGGTCATTTTGAAATGAAACATGGTCAATTAAATGGGAATTCATGACCCTTGTAGGTTGAGAGATGTTCCTATTGTTCTTGATGGCTTCTCGGGGATTAGAATTTCTTTAGTGGGGAGGTTTAAACAACCTGTTCTTTTGAACCAGAAAAAAATGCAAAAGAATTTGAATTTATTTCATTTACTGGATGTGTCTTTTTGGAAACTGATATTTGGAACATAATTATGAGAGTTGTAACACTTCAATGTGTTGGTTTTATACTTCAGTAAAATAACAAGAGGTTTCCCAGGTTTCTCGTTGAGTTTTAGAAGTATCGGGGTCCATAAAACTCAAGTTTGAATGTTTTTCATAGGGTGAATGTTTTGTCTGAAACTATATGACCCCCAGAAGTAAATGTGTGGCTCAAATTGTGAGCTATATTAATTTTAAAGAAAATAAAATTAATTGAAATTAAAATGAAAATAAATTATATTAGGGGAAATGGAAAATAAAAATATTATTTCATAATAATACTACTATTACTGTTATTATTATTATTATTATTATTTTTATCATCCTCATCATTTTAGGATTCGAGAAAACCTAAATCAATTTGGGACCACTTTGTATATGATGATTTCACTTGTTGTCTATGAGTGTGAATGGATGTCAATGATGATCAACATGAAGGAGGAACTAACCTAGTTAAAATGGATAATGGAAACCTGATGTTGGTTGAGATTGATCTTAAGATTCATATATGTGTATTAGGAGGGATACATTGCCTAAAACAATTAAGGATAGTTGGAGTGTTTTTTGGAAGGAGTAAAAGTTTTTGTGGAGGTGTTTTTGAATAGTGGTTTGGAATTCTTTTTTGCAAACACTATGTAGTTATTTTATACCTTTCCCAAAAATAAAGGGGCCATCCATGGAGGCCAGCCGAGGTCCTCCCCTCAAGCACATGCGGGACACGAGGGGTCAACCACACTCAAGGGAAGCCCTCAGGATCATCCCAACATGAGGCAAGGTGTGCACGAGCTGCGTATAAGCCTGCGGGTGCCGCACGTTGGTGAACCCATGCAGCATGGGTGGTAGGAGTGCGTCTGAAGATCCGAGTGGGTGCTAAGAGTGTGCCTGTCTGGTGAACACGGTACGTAGCAGTACTGTGGAGGGAGGAGGAGTAATATAAGCCACTAAAGCTACGACCAGATTGATAAACCATAAGAAAACATCGCGACATTTCAATGTGGGACATGGTTTTAAAAACACAGACGCAATCCTGACCCTCCATCTGATCTCGCTAAAGATCTCGGCCGCACATCACATCCTACTTCCAAGGATATAATATCAGCCACTCATTATCCCTGCAACTAGTGTGGTTGAATCAGAGCCACCCGATCTTTGATCAAGATATTCTTCAACCTCTGGACACCAGCATGAACCTTCGAACTAGGATCTCTAGACGAATGATGATATCACCACTCCGCCACCATGGGATCTCTGGTGAAACCCATTCTGATTGTCTTACTATCACGATGACATGCAGCAATTAAATTTTCATACATGCGAATATAATAAAGAATAATCAAATGGACAAGTCAAATTAAGTTTCCAAGGCCACATAAGTTCAAGAAGGGATTCAAAAAGTGATACATGGAATCCTGAATGCATGAATGATTATCGAGAAGGGAGAAAGTTTGAAAAAGGGAACATCTAAGATATATGACATATCTACACTCGGGTTTGAAGGTATTAAAGAACCGAAGATATCATTTATTCATAGATGAATCTTGAAGAGAATATCGTGTGGTTTTGAATGCGGAATGATCTGATCTATACTTATAAAAAGAGACCCACAAATTAAAGAAGGGGCTACTGCTTCCAATATTTTCGAGAGCTCATGTTCTGAAAAACAGAGTTTCTCTAATCTTCAAATTTGAGAAGGGAATGAATGATATGAAAACCATTCTAGGATCATGAAGTCCTACGTACCATTCTGGTTCATGAAGAAGAATAACCATGAACCATCTCTGGATTGTGAAGAGAAGGTGCCGCATAACCCCTGGGTTCGCGAAGCAAAGAACCAGGTACCACTTTGGTATACAAGACCGGAGAGCTGAAAAATGTTCTTGGTTCGCGAAGAGAGCACCCACAAACCATTCTAGGTTTGTGAGGAAATGGTACCATGCACCGTTTTGGTTCTGCAAAGAGGAGGTCTTGTGAACCAACAGAACTGCGAACCATCCTGGTTCACGAAGGAGGTCCGCACTTCATGTGCAGAGGTAGCCCTCACATCCCTTGTGCAAGGAGGGGGCGTGAACCTTCGTAGTTCACATAGGAGTCTTGAACAATCTTGAAATGAATTACTCTATAACCTTGGTGTGTAAGAGGATAATAATAACACAATATCATACCCAAATACACACAATATTGTTTGAATAAAATCACATGCTTATAAAAAAATCAAAGTGAATTGTATGTGTTGAGAAAGGGAGAATAATGAATGTGCATGGTGATGAGAAGTGCATGTACATGTTTGACTAAATGATTTGAACAAGAACACACATAAGGTCCAAGAAGAACTGAACCATGTGGTATGAAAAGAAAATAAAGAGAATGGGAAAGGAGGTCACATGTGTGCTTAACAAAACCATACCCATTTTGGCATTCACACAAGAATGTAGAAGACAATGTGCATACATGAATATTTTGAAGAAAAGAATCATAAACTAAGGGTGCACGTCTATAATGAAGTGAATAGGAAGAGCACATCTAAATTGTCACATGCATGGTCACATGCACACATGGAAGATGAACAGATGATTATGATGATGCCTAGTGAGCTGGTTTTCAGTGATTGAATGGTCCTAAAAGAATTTCTGATTCTCGACTAGAAAAATAAGAGGACTTAGTACATCTGGTTGTTTCTTAGGAGAAGATGACTGATTGTTAAATAGAATCAACTCTGGACCTCGATGCAATCAAATTGTCATGCTGCATAGGAGACAAAGACCTTCATGCCTATCTGTTGAAGAAACCTTCAAGTCGATAAACTGAGTGTGAATTCATTCAGGGAAGTGATCTAGGGGTGTCAACAGAGGTGATCCAAGGGAAGCAATTACCTATCCTTGAACTAGTGTCAAGGAAGTGTGCCTGGGACAAGGTGAATGTACCCAAACCTTATAATACACACCTATTGGAGAATAGGGGAATTAGGTACAACCGAAAACCTCTCGGCGTATGCTCCTTGGGCATATCCCTTTGTGGAAAACCAAGTACATGTGATGTGTTTTCCTTCTTCTTGTGAATGTTTTAATTATGACACATATCCATAATATAGGTTTAATTAACTTCCTACCAACATGGGAACAAGATCTAACAAATGGGATTAAAAGTTGACACACTGATTCACCCTATATCAGGGTGACCTATGGTCCTTCAATTGGTATCAGAGACGATTGGTTTTATGTATGTTGGAAACACATCAGTAATTCTATTAAAAAGAGGATTGAATTTTGTTTTTGGAGTCAAAAATGGAGACAAGTCTTGAGTAATGTTCAGTTATCTCTAAGAAGAAATCTATACCCAACAAGACCATGATGAACAGGAAGAAGAAAGAGAAGATGCATTTGAAGAAGTTTCTCATGACCAAAGAAGATGAAAGGTCTGGTTCTCCTTGGCCTTCAAATTTTGAAGAAATATTAGGATTGGGATGTAAATATAATGTGGCTCAGGTGTCTACTGGGGAAAAATAATATGCTTCTATCTCATTTTTAGTTGATCATGTAAAATTAAGAACCTATCTGCATGATATTTTGGAGGAAAGAGTTGCTGCTATTTTCAGAATATTTCAATGTATGTAGGACGAGATCACCAGAATGGGAAGGGAAGCTAATAATATAGAGGAATGCATGGAAAAAAAAGTTTCACAATGTTATAACCTCTCCAGAAAAATTTAATCCGTTGAATAGAAAGGGGGAGTCAATAAGACTCTAGAAGAAATGATCTATGTATTTAAGGATGAGCTGAAAAAGATCACCGAAGTCAATTCTCTAAATTTGGAAGAATTTTCCAAGAAATTCAAGGAATATGACTTGTTGTTATAAAAAAAAGTTAAGTTTCATGAAGATGGGGTCGAGAGATTGAAAAGGTTTTATTTTGAGAAGATGATCATGATTAATGATCAGAAGAACATCCTCAATATGGAATATCTAAAATTGGAAACCAAGTTGACCAATATTGAGAAGACACATATTGAGAATTCGTAAAAGAATGTTATAGTAGCTGTTGGTACTCAATGTTCACTGGAGGATCATAAATCTAAAAGACCTCCCTCATGTGATAAGAATATCATGACTTCACCCATTGATCTATCACAAGCAACTAAGAAGGTGGAGGTACCATCCATACCAACTTGAACTATTGTTTCTAAATTTGTTTCTTCTAAAAGTGTAGGTTGGAAAAAAATTCAAAATAAATATGGATGAGGAAAAGTCAGGAGAGGAAACCTACCACCATGGATATGGTGTATAGGATGAAGAAGATAGAAGATGGTTCCCCCAGTAGAGCACAAAACAATAAGAAAAAGATCCAACAACATTATACCATAGATATCAAGAAGACAAGATTTGTGGGTCAATGTTGGTGTTGCAAAAGATTTGGGAATTGTGCACTGGATTGTTGGTACAATCCTTCAAATAGAAAAGCATAGAAAAATCCTATGTTAAAAGGGAGAAAGATAGAGAATAATAAGCAACATCAACAGATCTAGAAGCATCTATATAGTACAAACATATTTCAAATTCTATACAACATCTGTGTTGTATGAAATGGGAGTGGTCACAATAATGGATCATGCTTATCTCAACACATATCGAGAGCTGATATGATTAGAATAATATAGAAGATTGCTAAGAGAGAAGAAGCTACCATAGGATAAAATCATAAGAATAATGAAAAAGAAAAGTCCCCCAGGAATTCTCTAAGAAATAAAGGTGAGAAATAATTCGATTCAAATTCCAAGAAGTATAAGAGTAGTACATCCAAATGAATTTATAAAAATTATGACATTCTGGAGAGTCCATGTGGAAAACCCAAACATACTGCCATTGTTCCTAAAGACATATTTGATATCTGGCCTGAAGACCTGGAAATAATGAGAATGAAAGGATATGCATAGGCTAAGGCAATTGCAACATGAAATAAAAAGATTCCACATGATGATAGAAAAGTTTTGTGTGTGAGGTGAAACAAGGATGGTCACACAATTAAGAATTGTAGTACATTTATTCCAGCCCAAGAATAATGTCTCAAGAAGATGAAATTTTCACCAGGAGATTCTAGTGCTTTGAAAGATCTTGAAGAAAGAATACTCACGAAAAATGAAATAGAAGAAATATTTAGATCCACACAACCAATGATAGAACTGAAAATAAAATGTGCAAGTGTGAGGAGTGGAGAAAACAAAGCATCTTGGTTGAGAAAATCATCTTAGCCTTACAAGTCATATTTAAGAAGAAAGGAGGATCCACCTTATTCCCTTAACACATTTCATATTGTACTAATCTTATAGGGAATTGAAGGTGATTCAAGTACTATGGGGAAGAACCTGAGTAGTGTTCCCTTGAGGGGGTGACACATAAAGAAGATACTAGAGTAATTACTTCAACTAGTATCAAATTTGGTAAGTATCAAATTCAATTACTCTAAATATTTTCTGAAGATTATTTAATTATAAAAGATATTTCATTTCTCAATATATCATCCTCGGTTACTCAAATTAAAAATTATTTTACTAGGGGGTAACTAAATCAATTGGTGACATAAGAAAATTGGAAAGGCACTTCAAGACAAGAACATGAGTTCTCATTACTGTGAGGTGTCATGATCAGGGGATAATGGAAAACATGGTTTTATAGATCATGTCATCTTGTTTTCAACATCGATCTTTGCTCAAGTAGACTTAGAGTGAAATTATTGATGTCACATTTTCTTAAGTATGGATGGATACCCTTTCTTCCATAAACATTGTATTTCTTTTCAATAAGAGGGAGACAAAGTGAAATGAAAGTTGAAAAGTGAAAGGGAGAGAGAATATCATATTGACATTGACATCCTCATTTTAGAGAGTATTGAAGTATTGAAAACAAACAACAAAGGAGAGATTGTTGGGACCACATTGTATATGAATATTGTATTTCTTTTCAATGAGTGAAAATTGATGTCAACGATGATAAAAAAGAAGAAGTAACTCACATAAGTAAAATGAAAAATGGAAACTAGAAGTTGGTCAAGATTGATCCTAAGTATCATATATGTGTATCAAGAGTGGTACATTGTATACAACAATTAAGGATGGTTGGAGAGTTTTTTGAAAGGAGTAAAAGAGGTTGTGGAGGAGTTTTGGAATGGTGGTTTGGCATTTTTATTTGTAAAAACTATGTAGTTATTTTATGCCTTTACCAAAAATATAGAGGTCAAACAAGGAGGTTAGCTGAGGTCCTCACCTCAAGCACATGTGGGGCCCAAGGGGTCAACCACGCTTGAGGGAAGCCCTCATGATCAGCCCCACGTGAGGAAGTGGGTGCATGGTCCATGTATAAGCCTGCACGTTCCACACAATGATGAACCCATGCAGCGTGGGTGCTAGGATCGCGCTCGAAGAGTAGAGTGGGCACTAAGAGAATTTCTACTAGGTGAACATGGTACATGGTTGTACTGTGGAGGGAGGAGGAGTAATCTAAGTCGCTTCTTCCATGACTTGATTGATAAACTACGAAAAAAATCACTACGTTTCGATGTGGGGCATGGATTTAAAAACGCAGATGCAATCCTGACTGTCCATCTAATCTCGCTGAAGATCATAGCTGCACATCGCATCCCCCGTCCAGGGATATAATCTAATCCAATCATTATCCCCACGATGCGTGTGGTTGAATCAGAGCCATCTGATCATTGACTGAGGTTGTCTTCAACCTCTGGACACCCACATGCACCCATGAACCAAGATCACCAGCCAGATGATTATCTCGCCTCTCTAGCCACCATTTGAGCACCGGTCAAGACCATTCTGATCATATGACTATAATGATGCCATTCAAGCTATTATATTTTCATGCATGCGAATGGAATGAAGAATGAGAAAATGGATGAGGAAAATAATGTTTCCAAGAACATGTAGGTTTGAGCAGAGATTCAAAAAGTGATACATGGAATATTGAATGCATGAATGATCAGAGAGAAGGCCACGAGTTTTAAAAAGGGAACATCCAGGATATATGACATATCTTCACATGGGTTTGAAGGTATTAAAGAACAGAAGATATATTTTATTCAAAGAACATATTGAAAAGCATATCATGTGGTTTTGTACACGAAATGATATGTTCTAAAATTATAAACAGAGACCC
This sequence comes from Viscum album, assembly GCA_963277665.1. Classification (NCBI taxonomy): domain Eukaryota; kingdom Viridiplantae; phylum Streptophyta; class Magnoliopsida; order Santalales; family Viscaceae; genus Viscum; species Viscum album. Next base: position 2,106,911,942 of record OY728119.1, on the reverse strand, counting down.
ACTGATTCGATAAGGGGATACTGCTTCTATGATTTTCAACAACTCATGTTCTGAAAAATAGAGCTTCTATGATCCTTAAATTTGAGAAGGGGCATGCATGATCTGCAAACCATTCTGGGTTCATGAAGTCCTCCGTAGCATTCTGGTTTATGAAGAAGAAAAACCGCAAACCATCTCTAGATCATTAAGAGAAGGTCCTGCATACCCTTTGGGTTCACGAAACAAGGAACCGAACATCGCTTCAGTATGTAAGACAAGAAATCCATGAACTATTCTTGGATTGCGAAAAGATATCCTGTGAACCATTCTAGGGTCATGAGGAAACGATATCGCGTACCATTTTTGTTCTGGGGAGAGGAGGTCCTGCGAACCATCCTTGTTTGAGAAGGTGGTCCTCACTTCATGTGCGATGAAAGCCTGCAAATGCATTGTGCATGGAGGGGCCGCAAACCATCCTAGTCCACGAATGAGGATTGAACTCTATTGAAAAGAATAACTCTATACCCTTGGTGTGTAAAAGGATAACAAGAACACCATATCATACCCAAATTCACACATTGATGTTTGAATAAAATCACATGCTTATAAATAAATCAACATTAATAGTGTGTGTTGAGAAAGTGAGAAGAAAGAATGTGCATGGTGATGAAAAGTGCATGCTTATATTCTTGTGAATGATTTGAATAAGAACACACATAAGTTAAAAGCACTACCAAGCCAAGTAGTAGGAAAATAAAAGAAAGAAAAAGGGAAAGGAGGCTGTGTGTCTGCCTTACAGAACCATACTCATTAGGGAATTAATATAAGAATGTAGAAGACGATGTGCATACATGAATATTTTGATAAAAAGCATCCTAAACCGAGGGTGCATGTTTGTAATTAAGTGAAGATTAAGAGGAAATATAAATTGTCCCATGAATGGTCACATGGACACATGGAAGAAGAAGGGGTGATTTTGATTATGCCTAGTGAGATTCTTTTCAGTGTTTGACCAATCACAAAAGAATTTGTGATTCTGGAAAAGGAGAATAATGAGACTTAGTAAATCTAGTTGTTTCAATGGAGAAGAAGATTGAACGTTAAAGAGAATAAAATCTTGACCATGATGCAAGAAAAGTATCTTTCTGAACATGATACAAAGACCTTCATGCCTATCTGTTGAAGCTACCATCAAGTCAATAAACTAATTGTGACTTCACCCTAGGCAGTGAGCTAAGGGGAGTCAACAAAAGTCGTCTAAGGGAAGCTGTGAGATATCCCTGAACCTGTGTATAGAAAGTGTGCCTGGGACAGAGTGACTATACCCAAACCTTGTAATCCACAATTATTGAAGAATAGTGGAATTATGTAAATCTGGAAATCTGCCTGCACATGCTTCTTGGACGTAGCCCTTTGTGGTGAACCATGTAAAAGTGTTATGTTTTCCTTCTGTATGTGAATGTTTTAATTTCTTCACATATCCATCATAATGGTTTAATTATGTTCCTACCAATGTGGGAACAAGATCCAATAAATAGGATAAAAATTTGACACCCTGATTCACCCCCCTCTCAGGGTGACCTAGGGTCTTTCAAATCATCCCACTACCTTTCCCCATACTATGAAGCCCCCCTAGGTGTCCCCTTTGGTCATGCATGTGACCCGTTCCGTGCCTCCCTCATTCATCAATTTTCAACCATATTTCTTCAGGTTATCTGTTCGATATATTGAGGTAAGTTCTCATCTCCATCTTCTCTCTCACTTGGGGATGATTTCTCTTCTCTTCGTCACCTAATTTAATCTCAAGATAAAATTAGGTTAGGGTTAATTTGTATTTCTATCATTTCTATTGATATTAGGGTATGAGAAGCATCTCCCAAGACTCCCTTGTATGTTTTCTAGAAATATTCATTAATTGAGAAGTGGTTAAAATCATCTTGGTCCACCATTGTCAATTTTGAGTAAGGTTTATCGTCTAATATTTTTTTTATCTCAATTTATAATTTGGGATTTAATAATTTTTGAGGTGTTAGTAATTTTCCTTGGGTGCGTTGGTCCTTACCATAGTGTTTTGGATTTCTTGGTATTGTTTGTAGAATGTTTGATGACTCTGTGAAGGATTTCACTCATATACATAGGTATGTCTATATATATATATCATCCTTATACATATTCCCGCATGGATAGTGGAATATGTGCATTGTATTAAGGGTTATATATATATATTGGAATTTATGTGTGTTCAAGTGTGTAGTGATCATTGTCATCATCGTTTTCAAAGTCATAATGGGTCATGTGTTCAGTTTTTCTTGGTATTCTCTTTGAGGTATGATCTCATTCCTCTTCCCCTTAAGTTTAATAATGCATTAATTAACTGATTGATCAGTTTCCTTATGTTTAATTAGTGATTAATGAATTTTTAGAATAAATATTGAAATATTATTTAGTGGATTTTTAGTGAACAATGTGATGATTTTGTAATAAAACCCCTCCCTAGGCAGTGCACTGTCATCTATGCTAAAAAGTAATAATTATATTTTTTGTTTTCTTGGATTATTTCTTTGATCATTCTCCAAGATTTTATGTCTTGTTTAGACATGTGACATTCTTGTACATGGCCTTTATTCATGTTAGTATGTTGTTATTTTCCTTATAAAATTGTTTAATTGACCATTTCTCATGCTAAGTGCATGTTTGACACACTCCGACCTAAATTACTATTTAAATAATCTCCCTCTATCGGTTTGTATTTACTTATAAATGAATTTTCCCTAGTTGGTAAATTCCCCTTTTGTTCATGATACCCTCAAAGTTCTCTTTTAACCTTCATAGGTGACATCCCTTATTTTGTTAACTATTTGAATGTACTGTAATAGTTGAATTACATGTTCAAGATGACTTGTGTACTTGCCTATGTTAAATGGTTTGTTTGAAATAGAACATAATAGGGTTGAACAACTATGCCTCTAGTTGATGTAACAAGAACAAATTATGTTAATATAATGGTTTAAATGGGAAACAAATATTTAGGATTATTAAACCATGTCTTTTTATTATGTTCTTATTGATATGGCTCTCTTGAGATGGGTTGGGAGAAAACATGGGTTGTATATTAAGGACCCATGGATGGACTCACGTGCTCGATGGGTTACTACCTGAAGCACTAGGGGAAATGATTTGGATTTCTAGGTGAGGGATTCCCGATAGGTTTATTATACTCATGAGTCATTGAGGTTCCCTAGGGTACTAACCATGGATGGACCCCTTGGAAATACAACTATTACATGACTTGGGTGATAATTGGTCCCCTATGTGAGATACCTAGGATGAGCTCAGGGTTACAATGCCCCTAGTGATACATGAGACGCCTTATCAGTCACCTTGGATGATCTTAGTGGTATTGTATTGCATCAGATGTTCCCATTGAAATACTTGGGATCCTTATAGATCTATTTGAATGGGAATGGGACTCCACCAATATATTTGATGGATTTATTATTTATCTTGTGTATTAAAATGTTTATTTGAAGGATTATGATTAATTTTATGAATGTATTTACATGTGATATGACTTATTGGTATGGTTTACTTGACATAGGCTGAGAGAGAACATGGGTTTTATATTAAGGACTCGTGGATGGACTCACGTGATTGATGGGTCACGACACAACATGCCAGGGGAAATGATTTGGCTTTCCAGGTGAGGGCTTCCAAGGTAGTTTATTATACTTTTGAGTGATAAGGGCTCCCAAGGGGTGAAATTGTGGATGGAACCATTGGATATATAGCTACACTATTCCTTGGGTGATACTAGCTCCCCTATGTGACATACTAGGGATGGGCTCCATTTTTCCATGCCTTGAGTGATACATGGTATGCCTTATGGGTCACCTTTGATGGGATCAGTGGTATTGGAGTACACCAGATATTCCTCTTGTGATACTTGGGATCCTTTGTAGATCTCCTTAGATGGTCTTGAGACTCAACCAATATATTTTAAGTTGTTGTTGAATTTAATTTATTGAATTATTTTTTTAGTTACCTGTTCCATACTTTCTTATTTTTTATTTATATTATAACATGTAATTGTGATTTTTCTACCATTATTACAAGAATAATTATGTGATGACATGTGAATTAGACCTCATTCCAATGCACAACCTTGGGGATATTCCTTCATGGTTTTCCTTATTTACTTTAGGATTTATATACATAGTATGCCTTTCTCATGTAATCTTTCATACACCTAGATTATGCCGAAGTAGGTGGTGTGGGATGATTTTTTAGGAAACCATACCATGTTGATTTTATTTAATTTTTATCAATATTAATTTATTATATATGGATTAATTCTTAAATTATATTTTACATATTGGATTGGGGTTGACACCGTGGGTGATGAACTATTGAGATTTATATGTCACACCCTTCTCAGGTATCATTTGAAACCTGAGTAGATCTTCTTTCTCACATATATTTGGATTCATTTCTTGTGTTGTGTTGTGTACATAGGATCTCGAGAGCACATGTCTGGAATCTATCTCAGGATGATCTAGGAGATGATCGTTGTTTTTTTCATTATTTTGTAATATTATACTACTCTTACCTTATAGTAGCACCTAACATTACATTCATTATTATATGGAATTGGTTTGGGCCTTTTTACTTTTATTTTGTTATTAAATTTATTCTAAAAACTTCTATCCTATTTTATTATTGTTTCCATTATTTTTCATTTATTACTCTTTAATCCACTATTTCATACTAATTTTCATTGGTTATACCACTGTCCATAATCTGATTTTGAATTTTGGTCTAACCATTTTGGGGAGTCTAATTACTTATTTTCATCACAAAAAAATTTCATTTTCATTATAACTTTGGATAAATATTTTTTTCAAGACCGAAAAATTTTAAATTTTAAATTATTGATTTGGAAAATGATTTTCCCTAACCATGAGGAACAATTTTATCTTGCACGATACGGTCACCTATGTACATATTTTCATATTTTGGGTTTCTCACCCTTGATTGTGACTCTTGAGTTTGTGGAAATTCGAGATGAATTTCCTACTTTAGAATGAATTAATATGATACATGCATTTTTTATACCACATGACAATAATAATACAAAAATAACCTGCCATTAACATTACATTTATCCTCATTTTGAAATCCCCTTGGATCCTATGAAAACCCTTTTTTGATATCCACATTATAATCATAAAAACCTAACCCACCAAAAATATATATTGATTTACATTTCATAATATTGTGATTTTCAAGTGTGGGGAAATGGATTTAATTTTTTGTATCACTTCCTTGATTTTATATCGGTAGTAATATGTTTGAGGAAATGCATCCATTTAAGTGTGGGGGATAGGTTTTCATTTTTTGTGTTTTGGTAATGGAATCATGTTTATTTTATTTTTTATAGATTTTATTGAAATGTTATAAAAAAATATGAAAAGAAACAAACAAATCAAAAAAAGAACAAGATAAATAATTGGGTCATGGATAGGTCAAAAATCACCCTTCCACAAAATTTGATCCTTTTATAAATATTAAAATTAGTTTCTTAAGGAGTTCAAACAAGGTTTGGGAGATGAGTAAGATATTGTTTTCATGTTTAACTTTTTAAAAAAAGAAAAAAGGGAAAAATTGAATCATGTTTTCATGAATCATTAGGGATGTTTTGTGTTTTATATATATTTCATCTTTTAATCCCCTTACAATTTTTTCTATCTCTCTAGTATTACTTCACAAATTTATTCGATAGTAAATATGTATTTATATTTACTTCCATGTATCATTTTAGAAAAAACGTGAGTTTCTTTTTCCATGTTACTATTTTACCCCTATTTTCCTCTCTTTTAGGAATTCTATTCCTACCATATCATGGCCATTAAATGAACCATAAAAAATACCTCTTGATTATTTTTCACTTTATGAAAGTTAATTTAATCTTAGATCACTTGAAAATTCAATTATTTTAACTTTTTTAAATGAGTGAACCTCATTGAATAAATTTACATCATCTTGAGTGGAGTGAGTTTCAACTACCCAAATTTTCCATTTATATTTTCGAGCGTGAAAAATAATTTTTTAGGAAATATTTTATCTAAAAATATTTGGTGGAATTCATTATGGAAGAGTATGCTAGTCTAGAACCCCATGATTGGAGAAAAAAAATTTTTAATATTTTTTAGTGGGTGATAATTATTTTGTTATGTTTTTATATTTGTAATATATAAGGACACACTCTATCCTATGTGTGGGGGAGTAGATCATAGAAATTAATTATTGATTTTTAATTACTCTCAAAACTATTGTTTTTATTGAAAAATTATTAAATTGTTTTAAATTTTCATGTTTTGATCCTAAACATACTTAAAGGGAATTATTTGAATTCATTCTGTAATGTTTTTGTTTAATGTTTTGATCATATATTTTAATATAATTTTCTATATTTTTTGTTATTGTTTCTTAGTGATCCTAGTTCAAATTAAAAAATTCCATCAACTTGATCTTAGGATAATTTGGACATTTAGAGGTCCATATGGACCACACAAGAAGGACCATTAAATCTTCCAATGAAACTGAACTACCTAAGATGTTTTATTTTATGTGATCAATACATAATTCAAAATTCGTTGATTATCCACCATAAATCATAGGAAATTCAACTAAAATATGGATAAAAATTTTATGTCCAAAATCCACCAATAAGGGGCCAAATCGACGAAGGATATTCAAGCCCACAATTCTGTCTTAGATTTGAAAATAACACACAATTCATGAATTTAATCCAATTATAGAATTCCAATTGATGATTAATTTTTTGAGGATAGATTCATGATATTGTTTAAAAACATTTTAAAATAAAATTTTCTGATTTTACGGAATCCTCATAGTCATAAATTCATTCACATTTTGAAAATGGAAAAATTATACACAAAATGAGACAACACATGGTTTAGGAAAATATTAATAATTTCGTATTAAAAATTCTAGTGGGAAATTTTTTTGGATGTTTAAATTTCAACATCCATATATAAAATATTTAAGAAAAATACTTTTTTATATGTGGATTTCTGAAAGGTTAAACAATCGATCAAATTTATGTTACAGTTTTGTAATGCAATTATTCCACCACATTGGGAATAAAATACACTCCCCTATTATCCTTGAATGTGGTGATAATATTAGTACTTAAGGAGGAGTATTATAATGAAAATATACTTTAAAAGGGACTAGTATGACTTTCGATACTCTTTTTCAACAATTTAAACCTATCCACCACATTCCATTTTAGGTTCTTTTTCACTTGTTTTCAATTATAATCATCTATGGTTTTTTATTTCAATTGAATTATAATGTATATCTTGTCATCATAATATATTATACTAATACACTCTACATTGTGTAGTGGTAATATTCTAATTTTTTTTAAATAAAGTTGAAAATCATTACCTTATATTTGTTTCTAATTCAATCAAAATCACGTGTTTAACTCCCTTCACCATTCGTGTGCGCATCCAACACACTACTCTTATCTTGTCCCATTATTTTAATTCTATTATTAACACAAAAAACAAAACATAAAAAACTAAAATAATAGCCATATTAATGAACAAGTAAATCATCCATTTAGCGTAAGTCATAATTTGGGTATGTCAAGTGATTGGGACGATTCTCTCATTAAATACTCCTTAGGTTAATATTGTGTTTGTTAAACTTAAAATTTCATGTATTAATGAAATTTTTTGTTTAATGTGAGGATTACATGGATAATTGGAACCATAATTACACTACAATAAACAATATTTTATTGTTATTAATACCTTAATTATGTTAATGATTGTATTAAACCTCAACACTATGAAATTCTGATAAAAATCATCTTTTGAAGCAAGTGTCGATTTAATGAAATATTATTAAAATAACAAGGATATCATAAAATGAATCCCTAATAATGAAATAACACTAATATTTTTAAAATTTTCAAATATAACTTAATAAATTAATAAATTTAATTGGACTCAAAAAAATACCTCATTATAAATGTTAAATAAAAAACAATAGACTCTAAATTTAGTACCATCATTGAGGATTCAACCAGAGTGTCTCCATACATATTATTAAAGAGCATCGAGCCTTTGAATGGATAACAACCAAAAATTGGAGTTTGAGGAATGGATTTAAGTTTATTTTATTTTGTAAAAACTTTATTTCAATGTTTTTAAATAAATACGAAAAAAATAAAAAAGGAATGGGTTGTGTCTTGAATAAGACAAAAAAAGGCAAAAGAAAAAAATTGAAAAAATGAAAACTTTAATCATGTTTATTTCAATAATTGGGGATGTTTTATATTTTTTACATATTTTTTATTTTTATCCCCTTGAAAATTTCTGTCTCTAATTTCTTTTTTAACACATTCATGCCCTTGTAATTATTTATTTCCAATTCCTTCCATGTCTCATTTAAAAAAATGTGCATTTCTTTTTCCATGTTATTGTTTTACCCCTCTTTTACTCAATTTTGTACATTATATTCAAACCATACCATATATACTAAAAATACCATTAATAATACCTATTTAGTTTTATGCACTTTAGGAAAGGTTACGAAATATGATAGATCTCCCAACTCTTTGATTTTCACTTTTGGTTATGTAATGAGAGAACCACTTTAAATAAATTTACATCATCTTTAGAGAAGTGAGTTTGGAGTTCCCACATTTGAAATTTATAATATTAAGAATGAAAAATGAATTATTTTTGGAAAATTGTTTCTATCAAAAGTTGTGGTGGCATTCATTATGGATGATTGAACTAGTTGGGACACCCCTGATTGGAGAAAATAAAATTCTAATATTTTTTAGTGTGTTCAAATAATTTTTAATGATTTGTTTTTTTACATGAGTAAATGAACTATATTAAATGTAGGGGAGTTGATATTATATATTAATTCATTATTATACATTACTTTCATCACTTATTTTTTTTACTAAAAATTGATTAATTACATTTCAATGTTGATGTTTTGATAAAAAGCATATAGAAAGAACATTATTTGAATGCATTTAATACAATGAAGTTTATTGTTTTGATCATATAATTTAATATATTAATCAAAATTGTGTGATTATTATTTAATAAATATCCTTATTCACATTATGGAAAACAATTAAACTGAATATTTTTATAATTCATCCATTTCGAGGTCTATATAGACCACAAAAAGTCCCACCGAATATTCTAATCAAATTGGACCAGTTGGGATGTAATATTTTATGGGAAAAATTGAGAATTCCAAATTAATTAATTCTCAACTAAAATTATAGGTACATTAAATTATAACATGGATTAAAAATTTATGTCCCAACACAACCACTAATGGTCAAATTAATGCATTAAATTTCTACCCAAAATTCGGTATGGGATTTGAAAACAGTGAAAAAATCATAACCTTTCCCTCAATATATAAGTCCAATTGAGATATTAATTTTTAAAGATAAATTCATGGATTATAATATTAACTTATTATATTAAATGGTTTGTATTTGAAAGCATGTTCATTGTAATAAATATTTTCTCATTTAGACCTTTGAAAAATTAGACACAAAACTAGACATCAACACATAGTTTGGTAAAACAACCATAACTATGGATAATAATGTCCAATAGACCCCATAGTTTTAGGGTTCAATTTAAACATCAATATCTACAAAATTAATTAATAATATATATCTACATTTCACATCTTACTAGTTCAAATGGTCTATCCAACTTGGGGCATCCTTGGATTTTATATAGTCCACCGCCTTGGGAAATAAATAAACTCCCCTATTCTCCTTACAATGGTTTGGAATTTTAGAACATAATTTTTGGAATAATAATAAACAAGTACTATCCAAGGGACTATTCTTACATTTCATACCATTTTTTCAAAAAGATAAACATCTCCTCCACTTTTGGTTTCATGTTCATTTTTGCTTGTTTTCAATTATAATCATGTAAGATTGATTTCATTTCAATTGAATTATAATTATTTTATCATCATAATAATATTTTATAATAATAAACGATATGTTGTGTAATATTAATTTTCTAAGTTTTTAAAATCATGTTGAAATTCATTCCCTTCCTTCTCTTTATTATTCAGTCAACGATGTGTGTTTAACTCACTTCACCATTCGTGTGTGTGTTTGGCGAAAAACTCTTATCATTTCACATTATTTGAATTATATTATTTACTCATCATCGTAAAAATAATAATCTATATTTATAAACATCTCAATGGATGATTAAATCATCCATTTTCTGAGTTGTTATTTGGGGATTTCAAGTGATTGGGAGTTTTTCACATCAATTATTCCTTAGGTTAATAGTTTGTATTGTTAATAATAAAATTTCATAGATTAATGACATGTTATGATTAATATATGGAATTAAAGGATTATTGGATCAATAAATACTCTAAAATAAACCACTTTTTGTTAATATTATAACACTATTTATGTTAATGCTTAGATTAAATCCTCAATACTTGTGAATTCCAATCAAAATATATTTTGAAGTTGGTAGTAATTTAATGAAATATAAGGTAAGGCTCAAGGATATCATAATAGTGAATCCCCAATAATCAAATAGCCCAAATATCTAAAAAATTTCTAAATAAATCTCCATATATAAATAAATTTAATTAAACTTTTCAATCAAACCCCCCATTAAAATAGAAATAAAAAAAGAATAAACTATAAAATTAGTACCATCACATAGGATTCGACTCGTGTGTAATTAGACAAATCATAGTAGAGTTCCAGAACATTGAACAATTGATTGAACACAATTGGATTTTTTGTAATGGATTCATTTTTATTTCATTTTGTACTAATGTTATTGAAAAGTGTTCAAAAAAATATGAAAAAAAACCAAAACAAAGAACTAAATAATGGGGTGTGTCTTGGGATGGTCAAAAATCACAATTCCACAAACATTGATATTTTCATTAATATTATAATTTGTGTCCTGAGAAGATAAAATAGGGGTTGAGAGATTATTTTGATATTTGTTCTAAGTGTAACTTTCTAAAAAGGGGGGAAACAAAAAAGAAAAAAAATGAACACTTTCATCAGGTTTTCTTAAATCATTAGGGACGTTTTTTATTTTTTACATATTTTATCCTTTACTACCCTTCAAATTTTATATCTCTATTTTCTTAATTCACACATTTTTGGACTTATAAAAATTTGTTTCTATTTCCTTCCAAGTATCATTTAAAAAATGCATTGCTTTTTCAATGTTAGTACTTCCCCTATCTTCCTCTATTATGGAAATTTTATTAATACGATCATATAACAATTTACAAACCCCTAAAAACACCTTTTTATTTTTTAAATTATAAATGGGAATGGAATTTGAGAACTTTTAAAAACTATAAGATTTTTAATTTTTGTTTGTAAACAATGAACCTCCTTGAATAAATTTACATCAACTTGAGGGGAGTGAGTTTTGAGAGCCTATATTTTACATTTATAATTTTTATCATGAAAACTTATTTGTTTTTGGAACATAGTTTTATTTAATTTTTTTTGAGGAATTCATTATGGAGGGGTGAACTAGTCTATCCCTTAGTTGTAAGAAACAAAATTTTAATATTTTTTAGTGAAAATGATTTTTTTTTATTTTTTTATATTTGATGTACATGATAACATATACTATATTAAGTGTGGTGGTTGATATAACATATTAATTCATGATTATACATTACTCTCATAATTGATTTTTTATTGGAAAATGATTAATTTATATTCAATGTTCTTGTTTCTATCATAAACATGTATAAAGAGAATTGTTCAAATTAGTTCAATTATTCTAAAGCATAATGTTTTGATCAATTATTTTAAAATATTAATCCACATAATGTTATTATTACCTTCTAGTTACCGTTATTCAAATTAAAAAAATAATAATTGGATCTTTCTATTTGGATAATTCAGCCATTTAGAGGTCTATACAGACCACACAAGAAGGCCAATTGAATCTTCTAATGAAACTAGACCATCTATGTTGTTATATTTTATAAGAGAAATGTAGAAGCTATTTTTTTTATTCTACTCTAAATTTAAAGGGAAATAAATTTATAACTTGGATGAAAAATTTAAGGCCCAACTCAACCAATAAGGGTCCCAATTTATGCATGGAAGTCCATCCCACAATTATATCTGGGATTTGTATATAGCCCAAAATTCATGACTTTTATCCCAATATATATGTCCAATTTATCTGTAAATTTGTGTGGATAAATTCTATATTTATTCATATCACTTTTTTTAATATATTTCTCATATTTAAAGGATTACCGTTGTCCAAAAATGTTTTGAAATTTAGACCAATGAACATTTCGAAACAAAACTGGACAACGACACATGGTTTAGGAAAATAGCCATAAATTTGGATAAAAATATCAATGGATACAATGTTTGGAGGGTAATATTTAAACATAAATATACAAAACTTTTAAGCATAATATTTCTCCATATTCGGCTATCTAAAAGGTTAAATGTTTCATCCAACTTGAGTGGCAGTTTTGGAATTAAAATAGTCCACCACCTTTTGTTATAAATACACTCCCCTATTATATTTCCATGTAATTTCATTGCACAACATAAGGAGTAGAATTGGAAGGAAAATTAAGTTTATGAGGGCCAAGTAGGACTTTCCAAACTCTGGTTTCAAAAAGATAAACCTATCCTCTACTTTCCATTTCATGTTCATTTTCGCTTCTTTTCAAATGTAATCATGTAAGTTTGTTTTCATTTATATTATATTTTAATGAATGGTTCTCTATCATAATATCTTATAATAATCCAACCACTTTTTTGTAATATTTATTTTCATAAAAATTACTAAATAAATTTTAAAACCATCACCTTGTTTCACTTTCTTATTCAATTAAAATCACGAATTTAACTCCCTTTAATGTTCGTGTATGTGTTCGGCGCACTAAACTAATCATATCCTATTATTTTTCTTATATTTTTAACTCGTTACTGAAACAATAATAAGATATATTAATAACTATATAAATGGTTCAGTAAATCATCTATTTGGATGAGTCATAATTTGGATATATCAAGTGATTCTGAGGTTTTTTCTCATTAAATATTAATTAAGTTGAAATTATGTATATTAAACATAAATTGTCAAGGATTAATGACATGTTTTTATAAAATGAGGATTCCATGGATTATTAAGATCATATATAAACTATCATATAAATGTATTTAATGATATTAAAACCCCAATTAAGTCAATTCTTTGATTAAAGCCACACCACTTTGGAATTCCTACCAAAATCATCTTTTATAGTGCGTGTTAATTTAATGAAATATAATCAAAGGAACAAGGATATATTAATATTCAATCACCAATAAATAAATAACTCTAATATTTGTTAAAATTTAATGAGAACTTCATCCATCAACCAATTTAATCAAGCTATGAAAATAAACTCCCCATCCAAAAGGAAAGTAAAAAACAGTATACATTGAAATTAATACCTTCACCGATGATTCGACCTTAGTGCCTCTATATAAATTATAGAAGATAACCATTAATTTTAATTTTAAATAGGTGACAGTTGGTATTTTGGGAATGGATTCATGTTGATTTTATTTATGTAAATATTGAATAGAAAACATTTTAAAGAAAATAAGAAGAAATAAAATTAAAAAACAATGGGTTGTGTCTTAGAAAAGTCAAAAATTACTCTTCCTCAACTATTGATATTTTTATAACTATTATAATTACAATCATGATGGGATAAAAAAAAATTTTGGGTATGAGTTTGAGATTTTTTATAAGTATAACTTCAAAAAAATTGAAAAGGAACTAATAAAAGAATAAAGTAACACTTGCATCATGTTTTCTTGAATCATTAGGGAAGTTTGTGTTTTTTACATATTTCAACTTTTCAACAACTTAAAATTTTCTCTATATATTGTCTTAATTCACACCTATACGTCCTTTTAAATATTTTTTTCCATTTCCTTCCATATATCTTTTCAAACAGAAAATGATGTTTTTTCTTTGTTAGTATTTTACCCCTCTTTTACTTTATTTTTAACATTATATTCCTACCATCCCATATTCACTAAAAAACCACTAAAATTACCTATTGATCATATTGAGATTTAATAAGGGAAATGGAATTAATGATCTCTTAAAAACTCTAGGATTTTAACTTTTGGTCGGTGAATGAATGAACCTCCTTGAATAAATTTACATTATCCTGTGAGGAGTGAGTTTTATGTGACCACATTTTCTATTTATAATTATCAAAATTAAAAATTATTTTTTATTTAAAATTATTTTGAAACAATTTTTGGTGGAATTCATTTGGGAGGAGTGAAATAGTCTTGACCCCCTGATGGGAGAAAACAAAATTTTAATATTTTTTAGTGAGTGAATTTTTTTTTATGATTTTATATTTGTTGTACATGAGGAAATGAAAAATATTTAGTATGGGGAGTTTATATTAAATATTAATTAATTATTATAAATTATAATAATCATTTATTTTTTACTAAAAATGAATAATTTATGTTCAATATTCATGTTTTGATCATAAACATTTATAAATACTATTGTTTGAATTCGTTCAACTACACCATAGTTTAATGTTTTAATATAATGTTAAAAATGTTATTTTAAATAATTTTTAATTCTCATTATTCAGATGAAAACAAATCATTAAACTACATCTCTGGCTAATTCGTCTATTTAGAGGACCATTTGGACCACACAAAAAGGTCCATTGAATCTGCCAATGAAACTGGACCAAATGGGATGTTATTTTGTATGGGATCAATAATGAAAACCAAATTAGTTTATTCTCCACAAATAGTAAAGGTAAATTAAATTTCAAGTTGGAAAATAATTTCATGTCCCAACTCAAATAATATTGTGTCCAATTAATGCATGAATTTCTATCCCACAATTTTTTTGAGATTTGAAAACATCCTAGAATTAATGAATTATATCAAAATATGAAAGTAAAAATTAGATATAGTATTGTGGGAATAAATTCAAGATATAGGAACTGAAATTCTTATAAGAAATGTTTCATATTTTATGTAATATTCACTTCCACAAATTGATTTACATTTAGACCATGGAAAAATATGACACAAAACTAGACAACAACACATGGTTTAGGAAAACAACCATAAATTTGGATATAAAAGTCTAATAGCTCCCTTATTTTGAGGGAAACCTTTAATCATACATATATAAAGATTTAAATAATAATATTTCTCCATATTTGGATTCCTACAAGTTCAAATGGTTGACACAACATGAGGGGAGTTTTTTGAATGAAAATATTCCACCACCTTGGGCTATAAATTCACTACCCTAGTATCCTTGCAAGGTGTTGGAATTTCATCACTAAAGGAGGATAATTTACATGACCATATCCTTTCCATTTCCAAGTAGGACTTTAAATACTTTTTTAATTGGATAGACCTCTACCCCATTCAAAAGATAAATAAAAATAAATAGACACCAGAAAATAGTACCATCATTGAGGATTAGACCTGAGTTACTCTATACACATTAATAGAGCACTGAAACATTTAATGTTTGATAGGGGGAAATAATCTTCACTTCACTTCTCCTTGATGTTATTTTAGTGATTTCAATATTTACTCTCCTAGTCACATATATTTATTTTCCTTCATGGATCATCACCATAACTTTTGGTCCTTACACATACAACCCTCTCCATTGTTAAACATTCCCATTGTATATTGTATCTAGAAAAAAACATATTTATCAACATTTATTGTATAAAATTATAACCATTAAAATAAAATATTCCCACACTATGATTATCATCCTTTATTTCAAAAAAATATATGAATCAAAAAATTGTATTCAGTATTCTCTTCTTTCATATTTTGTTGAAAACACATCCATAAATCCATACATCCCCAAGAAGTGAATATATCTCCCCTCACTTTTAACCCAGTATATAAATTGTATGCAGATCTATGGAATTATTTTAAGAAACATTTTCAATAAAATATAATGTTTATATTCAGAATATTTTATTATTTATATCATCCATTATTACTTATGTTCAGAAGCATACATTCATAAAATTTTATCCCCATTAAAAAATTTCACACATGCACTAGATTTTGAAAGAATAAAATACACTTTGGGTATAAAACTGAAAGAACTAAAAATATATATCTTTTTTATAAAACAAATTATAGGAATAATTAACATTATCTCTCTTATTACATGTCAAGATATCAATATTTATAGAGTCTAAACTCCCCCTTGAGCATACAAAACATTCACATCCTGTCTCTCTCAACCATCTATTTTTGATTCACAAGTCATTAGTCTCTTTTTACCTTTTTTATATAAACCCATACATTTCATAAATATATTTTACATCATTTTAGATGAATATTAACTAAATTTACCAATAAAAGATGCATAAGGACATTATAGGTTTTATGTATTTGGAAAGATGGATATGTAAAAAATAGGTACAAAAATGATCTAAATAATTTTTGATTGGTTTCTTCACATATATCACCCTTATTAAGAAAATAATAATTAAAAAATATCTTCATTACATTGGGAAGGGAAGCATAATAATAGGTGAGATAAACTTCTAAAAATGGGTAAATATAATACATATTAATCAATGATCATAAGTCATCATATGATAGACATAAGGGTCTAATAACATGATAAAGAGATAAAATAAAATAATCTAGTTAGATAATCACAATTATACATGAATCATTGAATATGATTATGTAAAATAAATGACATTAGAAATAATAGTATGAAATCATCAATAATCGACCTTGAGACATGAAAACATATCATAAGAATAATGGATAAGTTTTTAATTGTTGTATAATAATATAAAATCATTACTTTTGGTAGAGATAAGTGCCAAGACGATCATAGTGGATTAAGTTCAATACACATTCAATCATTTTATATAGTAAAGGTTAATTCCCAAGACTATCTTATTGGAAAAAGTCCCTTAACTTGTTGTTTTTACTCCCTATTAATGTCCTTAGTATCTCATGTGACAGAATTATTTAACCAATGCATTTGAGGGCTATATAATTCTAATCCCATTCATCACATAATTAAAACCATTCATATGTGTGCCTCAATATCATAAAACATTCAATATATACTCAAGTCATAAAATGTTGAAAGCATAAGGGTTTCACAAAAATTTATTCATCATAATAATAAACCATACATAGAAATCATAAATATTTAAACATTTTAGCATATCCATAATAAATAAAAAGAAACTTCAAAGGATGTGGTTATTGATAAAAAAACGTTAAAAATATTACTAGAACATTTAATGAGGAAATTTCCCATTTCAATTAAAATAACTTATTTAGAATCTAAAAAATTCCAAAAATATTAATGAAATAATTTTAATTGGAAAATAACATAAATTGTAATATTTAATGAATATATTATTCATGGTGGTGGGGAAATCCATTCATGTGGTTCATGTTAAAATAAAAATTCATTTCACTATTTTAGTTAAAAGTCAAAAGTACCATGTTTGGAAAATTTATAAGAAGGTTCCTTTAAAAACATAGTAAGTAATGTATAATATATTAAAAAAATTAACTTATGTTATGTTTTTATAGTAGTAAAAACATTATTAAATTAATTTTTTTAAAAATATTCTCATGGGATAAAAGATTACCGGGTGAAGTGAAAAGAAGGCCAGTTTTACTGAAAACAATTCACTGAATTTGTTGAGTATATAAATATTATAAAATGAATGAAAAATATGTAATTATATGAGTTTGAAATCGTAGGAGAATAAATATATGTTTTGGGATAGATATATAATATAACTTCGACATTGGAAAATAATAATAAATAATTCCAGTGAAGAATGAGATGTTATCATAAAACTCTTACTATCGTGGTAACTTTTGAATCATAACCCCATGAAAGAAATAAATTAAAATGAAGCATTAAATACCATGAACATAAAAACATATATGAAAAAACAAATCCAAAGGGTATTATACACACTTCATAAAATAATACAGATGTATAACATCAAATATATGTTAATAAAATGAAATTGAAGCAAAGAACCCATACAACATTACAAATTTTTGAATAAAAATTTAGTAGAAGACTAAACATCATATAATTATATAAATTAATTTAATTAAATCAGTTATTACTTAAAAACCCATTACATTAAATCATATATATCATGGAAATAATAAATCTATGCATAAAATTAAAACATGTCTCAGTGAAGAGAAATTAAGTCAAAACCTTTACTTTAAGTATATATTTAATTGTAAGAACTCTAAGATCCTATATAGTAAATTAAAATTTGTTACAATTATATAAACAACAATATTAATATATATAATATCTTTTATATATATATATACCCAATACTTTTACATATATTGTTAGGTTTTGTTAATATAAATATCCCTTAAATGAAAACTAAAGGATCAAGAGGCGAAGTGTCTTTGGAAGACACGGTTTATAAAAAAACATAAACTAAAATATAATTTTTTATTTAAATATAAATAATGATCTCTTAAATATCATTGGGCTCATAAAACTATATAGGTTAACCTAGGTAATACATACAAAAAAGGGGTGAGCTAAAAATCCCAATAAGGGAACAAACATGAAAATGAAGAATTGCATATGATTCAAAAGGAAGAGAATGATTTTTTAAAATATAAGACTCATGAATATAACATGGTCTCATGAAATAAATAAAACATAAAAATGTATCATTAACATAAAACATGATATAAGCATAATTCCATGATAACTGCAAAGATAACATCACGTTGTGGACGTAGTTCCATCGTGGACTAAGTTCACTTCCTAATACCACACATACCATCTCATGAGACAATAAAATTAACCAATTCATTATATTACTCTATAGGTGTACCTAAAATATCATTTACATTCTCATGTGTTCCCCAAAATGAAGTAAATATTAACATATAAACCAAATAATTACCCATGGAAAGAAATGTGTCTCATAATATTGCCTCATATCATAATTAAATGATATTTCATAAAGGATCAAAAGAGATGGAGGAATTAAATATTTTGGTTGTTAATTTATATGTAAATAAAAACTAGTCTCCAAATATGGTGTTCATTTAAAACAACATCATGATAAAGGGTGGATGATTGTGTATAGAAATGAACATTCAAATAGTGTTTTAAGGAATTGGTTAAATACTTTTAGAGATAGAATAAGTGTGGAATTTTATTTTCAAATATGAGGAAAACAATAACAGTTATACCTAAATTATTAATTTAATTAATTAAATAATTAATTTGAATAAATAAATTAAATGAGTGTTATATAGAAGTGTTAATTGATCCAAAAGTTCCCCTTAATCGAGTTTGATTTTAAAGAATAAATTTGAGAAATTAGCATAAGGCATGTACTACACCATCAAAAAAGAGATAATAAACTAGGTATATATGTAATAGACATATATATAGAATTTTTAATTATTTAATAACAAAAAATACATATTGAATGTGATTTATAGAGGTCATAAACATAACCAAATGAAAAATGCTCATTCAAAGAGATCTCTTACCAATGGTTCTTGAATAAATTTTCACTTTCACCAAAATGTTCTGAATAATCAAATTAAATTCATTAATTACTTAATTTTGAACCTCTTCCATATAAATTCTACTTGATATATTTTTATTATATTAATTTATAAAAAATTAAATGGGATATAAAACTTAATTTTACTCTTCTGAGGGTGTTTATTTCATAGTTCCGGGTTTGATCACTTGTTTATAATTAGTGATGTTTTTTTAAAATGTGACCACACCTATATAATTGAAATAAATAAAATAAATATACTTATAGAAATTTTAATGGATCTAAATACCCATATTATTTCTTTCATATGGAGGATTCATTGAGTCAAAACATTAATGTTAGGTGGTTAATTAATTTAGGTGGTTTTACCGACTACCCCAAACTAGTTTTGTTTTATTAAAATTTTATATATGTATTCATTATAGAACATTAAAAAAGTATGTAGTGGAGAAAAATTAAGTGTGTTGTTCATGGATGCAGTAAACCAACCATATTGTAAACAATGTTTCCATTTTAGATCATAAACAAGGGAGGTTAGAAAAAATACATTTGATTTAAAATGAAATTATAATATATTTATGATACTTTATTCATTATTTCATGTTAAATGATGGAGGTTATGACAACGTAGAATTATAA
Source organism: Viscum album (assembly GCA_963277665.1). Taxonomy (NCBI): domain Eukaryota; kingdom Viridiplantae; phylum Streptophyta; class Magnoliopsida; order Santalales; family Viscaceae; genus Viscum; species Viscum album. Next base: position 2,106,891,620 of record OY728119.1, on the reverse strand, counting down.
ATGAACTTAAAAGAGGTAATTTGTGGTTTTTACCTCTTAAATGTTCCCTCCTTGAAATACTCATTAAGTCACTTTAAAATGTTCTTTTTAAAATACCAAATTAATTAGGAAATGTGGGAGATTATTGGGAAGGGAAACAATAAGATATTTTGAAGGCTTGATGAATTATAATTTTTGAGGAGCGGGGGTGGTGATGGGTGGTATTTATAATGGGGGAGAGGGGTGTTTTTGAATATTATATTCATGATTTTTTTCAAGAGTATTAATATTATTGATTATTGTGACAAAATATAGTATATGTTTTATTTTAGTTCAATGTAATAGGTTCTCTTATAATCCATGAATCCAAAATTTATGTTTTTATCTTATAATGTAAAACATTATATTTTGCCTTATTTCACCATTCAATAAAAAATCGTCTATTTTATAAAATTGATAGAAAATCACCCTAACCAATTTTGGACTTTTAGATTCAAAAAATTCAATAAACGTTCTTAAAATAATTTTATAAAAATGATAAATTTATTTTTTAAATTAATTAATTATTTGTTTAAAAAATATAAATTTTAGTATTATGAACAATTTCATAGATCCTTTTAAAAATTACATATGGTCTCATAAATTTATATTATCATTATAATAAAACATTATATTAATTTATAAATTTATTTTATGAAAATAAAATTTCTTTTAAATCATTATATTTATTGTAAAAGTTTAATTAAATTATTTATGTTTTACAAAAATATAACCACTTAATCTATCATTTTTAAAACATTGATTTACTTGTACTATGGTATAAATATATCATATTTTCATTTTATAAGGTAATTAAATATTTTTTTACACTTCCATAGGAGATGATAATATTCTAATGTTCATGTTACTATTCCTAATGGTCATATTTCTATTATAAAGGTTATGTTATTATTCCAATGGATATAACACTATTTCAATGGTCATATTTCTAATGGTCTTATGTTTACCCAATTTCTATAAATAAAATATATTTCATTTATTCTTCATTTAATTCTATTTTATACCAAGGTGATATATATTTTCATTTCTAAGATGAATATTCCATTACTAATATTATACATCTTTTTCTGCTGGGATGTTTGTAAAATTAGTTATTATTGTAGAATGATTTGGTATAAATTTTATTATTTTAATTATCTTATTTATATTTTGTATTAAATTATAACAATATTAATTCTTATTGAAATTTTTATTTAATATATTTAATGTTCAAATTAAAACAATAATTTTTTTGGATTTTTCTTGGGATGTGTAAGATTTATACTACATTATTAAATATAACACAAATATATATTCAAAGGGAAAATTCAATTGATAAAATAATGAGTTATTACATTCTTCACCCTTATGAAATTATCCCAGGAAATGTTGTTTTATGAACTAACTTTAAAAAAAGTGAGGGTTCTTATAGTTCATGTATTCCACTGGTTCCCATGTCACCTCTTTATAAATTGGGTTTCTTCTTAGTACTCTTACTAGGTGAGTTTTATTATTGAATATAACTTTATCTTTATAGTCCAAGTTCATCATCGGTTTATAAAAATAAGACTGATCATTTTCAAGATGCACCAACTATGAATTTTGTAAATGTGAGGGATATGGTATGTAATTCTTCAATAGGGATACATTGAATATAACATGTACATTAAAAGGGATGGGTGGAGTGATATTCAATAGGCTACAACTCCAAGGTAATTGAGAAACTTAAAGGGTATGAGGTACCTAAGTCTTAGTTATCCCTTTTACCCAAAATTTATGACACTCTTCATTGTATATATTTGTAAGAACACTTTATCTCCGCACTCAAATGTTACGTCTCAAAGATGATTGTCATCATACCTCTTCAATTGACATGGTATGCCTTGATGTTTTTCTGAATGATCCTATCCTTTCTTACAATTTTAAGTCCCAATAGATTTAGTTCTCTAAATTCATCTGTATGTATAGGATTTATGCATATGCTCCCATAAAAGGCTTCATATAGAGACATTAATATTATTTATTGAAAACTTATATTGCATGAAAATCCGAACCGAGGAATATATTGATCCCATACTCCTTTTAATTAAATAAATCATGATCTCAGTATGTATTCCAATGTTTTGATAGTCTTTTCTAATTTTCCACTAATATGTGGGTGATAATCCGTAAATAATCTCAAATCAGTGTTTTGATAATTTGGATACTTTTTTGGAACATTAAGGTAAACTATTAATCTCAATCATATATAATCTACAGTGGTGTTCCATGAATCAAGAAAACATATTTGATCTATTTCATTGAATGTTGATTCAGTGATAATTCCTCTCGAATTGAAATTTATAAGACGTCTTTGTAAAATTATCCCCCAAAATCCATATAACATTATTTACTCTTGATGTACTTGGTAGAATAGTGAAAAATTCTAGAGTGATATTTTATCATTTCCATGTAGGTATAGGTAATGGTTTAATCAAACCCTTGTAAATATTTCATTCATTCTATACATATAGTAATGTCAAGAAATTTGATGTATATTATGTGATATCCTTCTCCTTGTAGTCCCACCAATATTCATCTTAGAGATCTCAACACATCTTCGAGATCCCTTGGTCAATATATAAAGTCTATCAATGTGCATCATTCAAAAACTAGTTCTTATTTTCAAGATTTAATATAACCCAATGTCATTATGCAAACCATGATACTATTTATTTATAAATTTTGAGCTCTGATGATTTCATATTTCTCATAGAATCTACATTATTCTATATTTATATATTAACTCTTTGAGCATCCTTTATATTCCCTAAAAGAGATAGTTGAGAGATCATTTGGGAAGGTGATGAGGATTTATTTCATTTATGATCCCCATGTCCATCCATTTCATTTCTAAGAATATTGGATCCCTCTAAATTTAAATCTTTTATAAGGTTGTCAGATTCTTTCTTCTTAGAGTATATGCCACTTTATTTTCTTTCCTAGGTTGGTAATGGGTTTTGCAGTCATAATACAGGACAGTATCTAACCATATATACAAGCACAAATTAAGATCATTCTCTGTGAATATAAACTTTATGGTTTTATGATATGAATAATTTTTATACTTATCTATATAAAGTTAATAGAATCATAAATTAATGTGAAAATTACTACCCCCAACTCCAGATCAAGTATTGGATAGTTCCACTCATGAAATTTCTGCTTCATTGAAGTGTGTGATATCAATTAATAATTTTATTTCAGTACAAAATGTAATCCCCTCTATGAAACATTGATATGTACCATGAAAAGTTCCCCATTTGAAGGAAACATGACAACCAATGAATTAATAAGCATCCTTTTCATTTCCTTAAAGCTCTCTTAATATTCATTGGTCAAAAAAATAAATACCCTCTACCAAGTTATCTTGGTTTATCAATTTGAAATTAGATTTAATTTTCTCATAATTTGTTGATAATACCCTTATGGTCCAAGGAAAATAGGGATCTATGTTATCAATATTGTCATGAGCCAATCCTCAGTTGACTTTCTCATAGAATGGTCCACCAATGTCACTTTTTTTTGATAAAATTACCTATGAATTATAATTACTTCATCTAGAAATCAAATTTATTGTACTTTTCATGTATTATATCTATCCAAAATGTCTTTCGCATAGTATTAAAATGGTACTCATTCTCTGACTTTATAATAGAGTATATTTGAATATCAACTATAAACACTACCACAAATTTGTGTGGGTAATATATAAAGACTCCATTCATTAATTCTATGAATGTTATAGGAGTATTAGTGTGTTTTAAGGGAATCAATATGAACTCGTAGTTTCTATTGCTTGTTCTAAAGGTATTTTTGGAAATATATCCCTTGATCACCATTAATTTGTGATATCCTGACCGAAGGTCTTCCTTTGAGATGTACCAGGCCCCAGATAGTTGATCGGACAAGTCCTTTATCCATGACATGGGATAATGTTTCTTAATAATTATTTTTTGAGGCTACAATAATCAATGTAGAGGAGTATTTTCCCATACTTAGACTTGATGAAGAGGACCCACACACCGCATGGTAAAGAACTTGGGCGTATAAAACCCTTTTCTAGATTCTCTTTAGATACATATTTTTTATTCTAACTCAATAGCGTCCATTATTTAATGAATTTTTTATATAGGTATAGATCAAGGTATAAGTTCAAGTGAGAAATGAACCTCTCAGTCAACAATAGCACTAGGAAATTCTTCACGGAATAAATTAATATAATCCCCCACAATAGGAATGTTTTTAAGCATGATTCTCTCTTTTGAGAAAAATATTCTTGTTCAAAAGTAAATAATATCCCCACTTGATAAGAATATTATTTAGGGGATTCATTATCCTCTATACACTTGTATAGATTCAGAGGATGAATCGAGACATGAAGCGTGATCACCCTCTCCTAATAGTTGATGTTTGATTTATATAAGGATAAGTAATCTAGGCCCAATATAGCAACAAAATCCTCAAAACGAAGTAGTAAAATATTTATTGGGAGGATCATCCCACTAACATTGATCTAGGTGGAGTAATAGACAACTATGTAATAAATACTCTATTTTTAAGTTCTCATAGATAGCTAAACCCCAAATTTTTAAGGTGGTGTGTGAATAGTTCTATTAAAATTATATGATATGAAAGAATGAAAAAACTAAAATAAAATTGTATGTTAACTATTACTGAATGAATTACCATCATACCTATAAAAACATCATTATCAAGATACACCACTTTATTAATGGTAGAATATTCCCTTACATGGTCTCTAGGCCATGGATATTTTTTTCATTGATTGTTTCCAACAACCCCCAGCTTATGATATTAATCGCCATAATTCATATGTTACATGAAATTGAAATAATGACTGTGAAGCTAATTATTTATTTGAACCTTCTACTATTACACAACATTAATGGGTTTATTCATCTCTATAGAATTTAATAGTTGGATGACCCTCCATTTCACATTTAAAACATCTCTTGGTTCCCGTGAGATAGTTTTTGGGATGCTTATTCGCATATGTTTGACACATGGGTGGTTGGGTTTTTCTTCCTTGGTGATTAGTGCCCATTTATCATCCTGACTAAAACCATATTTTATTATTATTATCGATAGTACCATGAGACCCTTGAGAGCCTTTAATCTCTATCTCAACCTTGAGGTCACAATAGACAATATCATCATAGTTTTCAAAGTCTCAAATATCATAATATTTTCATAGACTCAGATTTCATGAACTAAATAATAATTCAAACTTAATTTTAGTGTTGATACAAAATTCATAGGTGTAGCAAAAAATCCTTGTGAATTTTTCTTCTTACACCCAGATAGACCCATATTCCTTTTAATTAAGTATGAGGAACTCCATATCCATTTTAATATGGAGAGTGCATGGAAAATATTTATTATAAAATATTTTCTAGAATACTTTCCATTCCAAGGAATCCATCTCCTCATCAAGATTTATGTTCTTTATCAGTGGGCACCAGTGATCATCTTTTCCCTCTATATGATAAATGTATGGTATGAATTTTCTTGGTTTTGAGAATAAAAGGATAGAGGGTATTTTCCCAACTGAGTTAATATATTGTTCTATGATGAAGGGATCATCAGGTCCACTGAAGGAATAAATCCTTTTTCACAAAAAGGAATCAACCATCACATTCTCTTTCTTAGGAGAAAGAGGGTGTTCTACATTATCCATGTTATTATTCAATACTTCAGTTAGTTTATCTAGTAATTCCATGATGTTCACATATCCCTATCTCATCAGTTTGGAAATATAATTAGGTAAATCATCACATTTCCAATCAAATTGGTTTTTGGAATGGTTTATTCAATTAATAATCAATAATAGAAAAAATGAAAATTATGAATTACAATACACAAATTAATAACCATATATAAATAGAAACAAGAGATATATAAGTGATAAAATATAAATGAAATTTAAATCCTAACTTTTGAGTCTTTATGTTTCAATCTATGTTATCAATTTTAATTTTTCCTATTAGGTTTTTTGAACTAATAATATATTCTTGTCTTTTATAATTATTTTTAAATTTTCAAAAGAATATCCCTTGGGAGTGTCAAACCAAGTGGGTGGCAATTTATCTTCTTCATGCAATATGTTATGATCATGTTAATACCCATTTATTCCTTTTGGGGATTATTACCCCTATTTAAAACTATGTAAGATCCATATCAACTAGTAGTATCTAGATAGGTATGTGATTTCTTGGAAAACACTCACTCTATACTTCACCAAAATTTTAAGATATTTTCTTATACATATAAATTTCATTAGGGTTCCCACAAAATTATTATAGTATTATTCCCAAAATAACTACACCTTATTATAATTCAAACTATAGTGACCCAATCCTTTTACACATATTTTTAAATTATTTTTACATAAACATCCATTAAATATAGCCAATGAATGAGAGACTTAGTATCTTTGGATGTCTTGGTACATAAAACACCAACATGGTTCAAAAATAAAAATTATTTATTTTAACCTCTGTAATGATCTCTAAAATATATTTATGCTCTTAAAACTCTATAAGATAAATTTTCGAATACATAAAAAAATTGTGAGATAAAAATCCAAGTAAGGGAATAAACATGTTAATTTAGCTTACTAAACGAGTCAAAATGAAGAACATAGAATCCTAAATGGGAAGGACCATTAACATTCACATGGGATCATATAATAAAGAAAATGGTATCATAAGATTATGAAAACATAGAAATGTGGCAGTAATATAAAACATGAAATAAAAATAAATCAAATATAACTACCAAGACAACATCACATAGTGGACATAGTCCCAACATAAATTAAGTTAACCCCTTAACCCCATACATATCGTCTCATAAAAAAAACAATACCCAATGTATTAGAACACTATATGGAAGAAACCATCATAACATATACATTCTTATTTTTTCTAAAAAATGAAATCATTCATAGGGAATAAATATAATAATTTCCCACACAAAGAATGAGTTACATAATCATTTCACATGTCATAATCAAAATATATTTCACAAAGGTTGAAAATCGAAAAAGGAACTAAATATTTTTTATTATCATAATTTAATACATATGATTAGGTCTCAAAATATAGTTCTCATTTATAAAAAAAGTATTATTAAGGGTTGATAATTTGGTATAAAATTTACTTTCCAAATGGTGTTTTAAGGAATCAATTAAAGAATTTTAGAGAAAGAATAAGTGTAGAATTTTAATCATGATGATTATTTAAAATATAATGATTTTACCTTATATTTTTATTTATTTAATGATTTCATTTATGGAAATAAATTATTTAAATGAGTATATTATAAAAGAATTAATTGATAGAAAATATCTTCTTAATCGTGTTTGATTTTAAAAAATTCATTTGAGAAATTAGTTAAAAGAATATATTAACCGGTCAATAAAAGGAAGAATAAGATAGTTATATATGTAAGAGATATGTATATAGAATTTATAAGAATCAAATAACATAAAATGGAGATATAAATTGAGTTAGATTGAGAATGGTCAAAACCTAAAGGAAAAGGGTTGTTCGGAGAGATCCCTTACCATAGGTTCCAAAATCATTATGAACATTCACTTAATTTCCTAAATAATAAAATTAAATCCATTAATTAATTAATTTATAAACTTTTCCATATATTTAAATTATTTACTATAATTTTATTATGATTGTTTATAACAATTTCAATGTGACCTAAACCTTCACTACACTCTTACGAGGGATGTTTTTCATGGTACCAATGTCGAATCAATTGTGTATAATTATTAATGTTCTTTTCAAATGGTACTATACATATAGAAGTGAATTTAAATAATATTTAAGTCCTTAAAAAAAATAAATGGACCCAAATTATTAAAGGTGTTCTTACATAGGTACGATTCATTGAGTAAAAATATAAACGACACTTGGTTAGTTCATTTAGGTGGGTTTATCCACCTTCTTGAAATAGATTCATTTAACTAAAAAATGTGTATATGTATTCATTATATAACTTGAAATAGGTTAATATATATTTATTATCGTCTTATTTAAACAAAATAATATTTTGTTGACCATTCATGAAGAATGTGGAGAAAAAAAGTGTGATGTTAACAGTGGCATCCAAGAAACAATATTGTAAAAAAATTCATTTTATAATATAAAGAATGTATGGTATAATGTAGAGATTTTAATAAAAAAATAAAAATAAAATATATTTATGATATTTGAATCATTATATCATGTTGGATGAGGGAGGAGATGATTAGGTAGATTAACAAATAAATTTTGAATGGGTAAATTGAGATTATTTCCTCTTAATTGTCAACTCCATGAAACACTCATTAAGGAACCTTTAAATGGTATTTTTATGGGAGCAGAAACACTGGAATGTAGAGGGGTGTATTAGGAAGGTTACTATGTTGAAATTTATAAATCCAAATGTATTAGAAGTTATGAGTTGTAGTGGTGGTGATGGGTGGTATTTATAAGGGGAAGAGAGGGATGTTATTGAATATTATATTCAATAATTTATTATTTTTTCTCAATACAATAAATAGTATTGATTTTTGTGACTTTATATGGTACATTTTTCATGTTTTTTCTAAATAATGGGTGTTTATATCATCCATGGATATAAAATCATGTATTTTTCTTATAATTTAAAATACCACATTTTATTGTATTTCACTATTCACAAAATTTCAACTATTTTAAAAAATACCAAAAATTCACTATAATAATTTTTCAATGTGTAGATTTGAAAAATCAAATAATATTTTTTTAAAAATCTAAATTTAATAAATCAAATTTTTAAATAAAATCATCATTTATTTGAAAAAAATAAAATTTAATATTATGATCAATTTTGTGACCCTTTGGAAAATTACATATGGTGTCATAAAATTATTTTATCATTGTATTAACACTTAATATTAATTTATAAATCCATTTGACAAAAATAAACATTATATTAAATAAGTATATTTATTATAAAAGTACAATTAGAACAATCATGTTTAAAAAAAATGAAAATATTTAATCTATCATTTTATAAACCTTTATTTAACTGTACCATACTATAAGTATATCATATTTTCATTTTAAAAGGTACCTAAATGTTATTTTAAACTTCCATATGTAAGGAAACTATTTTAACAATCAACTTACTATTCCTAATGGTCAGATTACTATTCCAACATTCAAGATACTATTCAAAAGATAATAATACTATTCCAATTGCCTAATTAGTGATGGTTGTATGGGTTCACTAATTTCAATAAACACAACATATTTCATTAATTCTTAATTCACATATATTTTCTTTCAGAGTTATATATATTTTCATTTCTATGATGAATATAGTATTACCAATATTCAAATTGATTTATTTAGTTTTGTTCATGAGTGTGGTTATTATTATGGATTTATCATATCCATATTTTCATATTTTAGCTATCTTTTTTTTGTATTTATTATCCCACTATAATATGTTAACATTTATGTATATTTTTATTCTATAAATTTAATTTTAAAATTAATATAATAAAATTTTATCTGTTTGATCGAGTGGTGTGTGGGTTCTTTATGATACATTACTAAATATGACATAAATATATAAGAAGTGGGAAAATTATATGAATAAAAATAAGGGTTGTTATAATATATGATCAACTTGTAACATTTTGATTCCTGTTTATTAATAATTATATATTAAATTCACCATTATATGTGTTAACTACTTCATTTTTAGGTATATTTTTGTTTTAGTGTTACAGTCCTTGCACTTTGATACTGGTTTCATTATATCCAAAATATTGAAAATTATTTAAATATATTAAATATTCATTTTAAAAATAAATGTAACCATTAAAATAAACCAGTGAAGATAAATAAATTAAATCACTATGTGGGGACAATAGTCTATACGTACTCATGCGAGATGTTTCTATTTTTATAGATATAAGAAAAGAAAGGTAAATGATAAATAACCTTTATAAAATCATTATTATATAATAAATGTCATATATTTTCATTAATTCTATTGTGAAGCCCATAAAATTATAAAATAGTATCTTTTATAAATTAGCGTGTCTGACGTGCAACAAAAAAACGAAGAAATGATTATAACCTCTCAAGACCTTATGGTATATTTAATATTACAAATAAAATTAATATATTCTATATCATTAAATGCATTTAATACTGAGTTATCTTTTTTTTTTCACACAGTAAAGACTTTCTTCGCTAGCTTGTGCTACATACAAGACCGAGTTTAACCAAACAACAATATATTATTAAAATATTATTATTTAATATAAGTAGTTACAGTTTGTCCTAGAGGTAACGAAACTCCATAATAATACATGAGGTTGGAGGTTCAAAACCCACTGGACAGTAGGTATTGTAGTAACGTTGTAGTACTATCATGTAATGTAGCACCGACAGGCACTTTAGTAGTGGAATACGACTCTGTTGTACTCGCAAGTACTTTAGTGGCGGGGTTACTATAGGAGTTACTATAGAAGTCTAGTACTATTCACATAATTGGAATTTGGGATAAAATTTGGGGCCTACGAGCCATGCAATGGGATTCATGACAAATATGCCTTCAGGTAAAAAATATATGATGTCATAAAAAGTGGTTGGTTAGGTGGGTAATCCTTTGGGGGCTATAACATGCCGTTCAGGGCTCTGTGTGTGTGGTGTGCGTGTTTTTGAATCAAATTGTACCCCCAAGCACCCGATATATATATATTATTTAATGTAATAAAATATAACCTAGCTATTAAATTACTAGTTATTAGTAATCTTAACGATATTATTTAAATATATGGTTTATAAAAATATAAAATGAATTCATAGGTTACCAATTTAATAAGAATGAATATAAAAACCAATTGAATATAATGGGTATATTTTTTTCTCAAAATGGTGTTTTATCTATATAAATTAAATTTTTTACTATTATTGAAAGATATTAATGAAGTATGTATGTTATATATTCATGAAAATATTTTTTTTCATTCATCCAATATATTTAATATGGATAAAATAAGAATAAACCTAATTCTTTGCAGAAAAAGAAATATTTTTCTAAAGGTAATTTTTCCACCTTTTAATGGCGAACCTATTTCAAATCCAACTTTTTAAAATTTTCTATATTTTATATGTCAAAATAAACATTATTTGATAAATTGTAACATAAAAATTATCTTAGGGTAAATTTTTGGTATTTCTCTATGATGTATCATTTTTTGATGAACAGTTAAAAATACTAAAGTTTAATTGAAAATCGATTTGTCATTTGATTTATTTATAAAATTAAATTATATTATTTATTGGTCTTAAAACATAATTAGATAAATTTTACATAAATAAATACAATTTAGGTTATTTTAATAAATTTCTCAATGAAATTGGATATAAAAACTTATTAACCTTTTGAACATTTGTACATTAAAAACATGCATTCTCATTCCATATGTGGGATTAATTGTTAATTAATTTCTACCAATTATATAATTTGAATTTGAAAAAATGGAATCCATATTTTTAGTCAGAATAATTTATAATTTCTTGTAAGGTTAACTTAGTTTTTTTTTACCAAAATGATTTGTGAAAGTGATTACAATTAATTACAGTGAATAAAAAAATTAGCTTAATAAAGGACTAGACCTTCTACTTAGGAGCCAAAATGACCTAGAAACTTGTAAAAAATCCATTTATGTGCATATTTATACCATATACTCCCTTTTATATAGTATGGATTATTATTGGAGGAACGTGATTTAAGGGACAGCTCTCAATAGTGTTTACCTTTCTATATTTATCAGAATGCCACTCCTCCAATATAAAAAAGAATGTACCCCTACCACTTATTCACACCTATAAATCCATTTTGGATCATCAAAAATCGGTCAAAAAAATCTACCAAAATACCACCCGTCAACCTAGAATCCTATCCTTGGGAAGAAAGAAAATCAAGGAAGTCTTTTGGTATAAACCAAAAGGAGTTACCCGAATAAGAGGTAACTTTATTGAACGATCAATTTAATTTAATTTATCTATCCAACCATTAATTTATTATTATATATTTAATATATAATAAACTCATTATCCACAATATTATTATATTTTCTAATTATAAGAGTTAAACCTACACTTTCACACATATCCATCAAATGGGATATGCAATCATCGTTCGTCTGTACGGTGGACTATCACCTCATGAACTAATATCGCTAATTCTTCCATTTACCACCTTTAAAGATAGAAAATAAGAATGTATTTAAATACTATATATTTTTTATATGATATTTATGATTTATTTGTTCTTATTTAATTTTTATATGACACATATCATTATTCTTTCTATTTTAAGGGAATACCATAACATCGTTTTTTTATGTGTGGACTACCAACTCCTCAAAGCAATTTGATTCATTCACATTGTAAAGGGAATGTATTATGTATAGAATCAATAAAAATAAGAGAAATATAGAAAAATAATAGAATAATTTAATTATAATATATATATATATATATATCATTTAATTTTCTTTCTTTGAAATAAGTTAAGGAAATGGAAGTAGTGTTCATGCTCACATATAACAAACCGTCTCCATCAATGGTGCAATTCATTTCATATCTACAAATATTATGGATTATTATAAGTACATATATAATGAATATATATGTTAATTACACTATGTTTTAAATTTTTTATATCAGAAATCATGATCTATTTAATAGAAAAAACAAGTAACAAGTCAAAACATAATCGAAAAACTATGTAATTAACACCCAATATAGTGAAAATAATGAAAAATTGTTATGAAAAGGGCAATGGGATATTATAAAAATATAATATATGAAATTATAAATTTTATTATGGTTCTATTATTAGTTAGTGACATGTTTAAAACAATTATTCTAGATGTTAAAGTACATTCACCTGAAAGGAAATGCAAGGTAAGGGATACTTATCTCACATTTCATTCCGCATGACATACACCATTTTACCACTTAATTATTTTGTGTGGTGTATATACTAAACCTATTTTATTTTATATAATTAATAAAATTATCATATTGCTGAGTTTAATTTGAAGTTATTTATTTCATGGGGATTATAATTCAAAAGTTACCATGTAGTAAGGGACTTCATCTCAATTTACATTCTTTGAGGAATGCTTTATTATTATGATCGTACATTCTTATATATGGTGTACATAATACCAAATTATTAGGATATATCATGATTAATTTATTATTTATGAAATTTTGAGTTTTCATTATAATTATTTCATCTAATGGGTTTTACACTTAAATTTACCGAAGTGGTAATGACATTTCATAGCCCAATTCCTTTTCACAGGGTTGTATTACTTCCTCATTGTCGTTTATATTCTATGCTAATGTGTATATTTAATTTGAATATATAATGATGTATTTAACCTTATTTAATGTGGATTTATTTTTGAAACACATAATAAATTCATTTATTAATTCTTACAACAACGTTATAAACATTTTAAGGGTTTATTTCACAATCTTATTCTAATAAAGATTTCTTACTATTGAAATTACATTAACTGAATTTATATGACTATTATTAAATAAACCCTTTAATTTTATTCTCCTATGGTTATTCATGACATTTTTAAAGTATTAGTATGATTTTTCGCTCTGTAGTAATAATAATGTTCTAGAAAATGTTTTTAAGAAAACATGACCTCATTTTTTTCATTAGTTGGAGAAGTTGTTTTATTCTAAAACCATGATTTATTTAAATTTTTTAAAAAATTACCCATTTAAGAATGATTTATTAAATAAAATTTTAACACTTTTGTATTTTATAAATTTTTTCAAAGGAATATTATTTTTTGTTTCTGAACAATGAATTTCTATAACTATTTTTCCATAAAAAATGAATGCTCTTTTTACCTTGTATGGCACACACAGATTTACCCAATATAATTACTACAGAAATTCTTTTACAACTTTTAAATGTAAAATTTATATTAAGATGTTTCAAAAATTAATTTTCAATGAAAATTTCTAAATAAAAAATTTATTATCCTCAAGAATGATTTTAAAAGATATTTTATAGTATTTCTATTCATCAATGAAGATAACACTTTTTTACCTCTACCAGTGATATGTTTTATTGATACCATCCATATTCTTTCTCTAGATGGTTTATAACAGATTTGGCCAAGGATATAATTGAAATTAACTTTCATGATTCCCGTTTTTGTCCCCTTGAAAAAATTAATTTATTATGATCATTATGCATTTAATTACCCATAACAATATATCCATATCATTTATCATGGATATATTTATTTCCTAAACATTATATCATTTTTACGTATGGTGTTTACTTTGACAGTTATTTGATTTTTTTTGGAAACATTGATAAATATATATATCTTTTATTCAATATGTATATTTTATAAGACATATTATTTATTAATTGAATCTATTACTAGATATTAGGAATGCTTTGGATAGGCAGTGATGGGGGGATTTATATAACCCCTTAATGCATCGATAGTTTCTCATGAGAGAAATTATTTGTGAAAATTAAATAGGATTATTCATATAGTTTTTAACCATATTGTGAAAGGTTATGATGGTATAGGTTTTCAAGTGACTCAGGTATAATGACCAATAATTAAGAATTATATTTTTGGACTGAGTATTTATTATCCATTAGATATTCACTATGAAAAGTACTATGTATGCATTTAACTCTCAGTTTATTAATTAAATTAAATGTGTTATCAGTTTCTTACCTGTCCATATTGATTATTCCTTATCAAGTTTTTTAAATGGAATGTGTTTTCCCTTATTTACCTTACCATATTTTTTTCAGACTTCTTTTTCAATTTACTGATTAAATGGAATGTATGATCAGATTTTAAGCTTTCCATAATGAATATGCTCAATGATTCATTATTTCTTCTGTTGTACTTACCCTTACTAAGAAGTTGAGCTCACCATTATTATGTTTCATTTCCCCAAGATTCCATGAAGTGTGATAAGAAATATATGCAAGGATGTTCTAGTTAAAATAATGTTATTATCCCCAAAAAATTATTTTATTATTTATCATAATTAGTTTTAATGTAAGACTCATGTATATATCTAGTTTACCGGGACTTCTAAACTCTTCGGTCCATCAGGATTTTGATTCCTTATAATTATGCTAATGTAATGGGTGAGGACACTGGATCTACGATTTTGGGTTTGGGGTACTACATTTATCCTTATTACTAAATATGTAAAGGGGATATTATTAAAATAATCACATCGCTTCATGGAGTTGGTTGTCCACAAGTACGCATGATCAACATTTTAATTAACCAATAGATCAAAATGTAAGAAGGAAGATAAGATATTATAATTAATAAATCATATTTATGTTATAATTAAAATATATAAAAATAAAATTCATGTTTATGATCACCCATTAATGATGGTGACATAAAATGAATCATATCTCTAATTGGAGGTTGTAGTCCACAAGAACACATGAGTGATACTATTATTTCTCTATTAATATATAATGGGTTGAAAATGGTTTTTACATCATAATAATATATATATATATATATATATGTATATATATATATTTGAGGCAATATTAATCATGTTTTTATGGATACAAAAAAATTTAGAAGTTGGAAGAATAAATTAAATTGAATGAGCTTGGTTAAGATTGGTACCTATTCTTTGAGAGACCTCATTTAACATACACCTAATTCCTTAAATTATATGTCTTCAGATAAGAAAATATAATCTAATTTTAAGGAAAGGATTCCAAAATGATTCTGATTAGGTCATAGTCTATATAGAAGTCTCAAATGGTGTGAATGAGGGAGAATGATATTTGTCCTTTTATAAGTGAGTGGATGGATACACATGGAATTTCTTAAAAGTATACTATTATATAATTTCACTTTCATTAGAAAGTGGAATGAAATTTCCAAGTTTAATAATTTAGTATAACATAAGTTGAAATATTTTCAAACAATAATTATTAGATAGGAGTGGCTCAAAATCTTATCCTTATCTCTTTGTTTAACCATAGTAAACTCAATTTAACCTTAACTATAGTAACAGAATTTTACTTTTTTTAATATTAAATATGTCGAAAAATTAAGTTGAAATTATTACATTATATTATATATTATAATTAAAAATATTAAATCCATTTAACCTAATTAAATTTATATAACTCGAATCATTTACTTTTAAATAATCTTGAAGCATGCAATGATAACATATTTTAGAAGAATGAATCTTTAAGCATAAAACATAACTTATTTACATTAAATTACCTATAAAAACACTTGAAAAAAGATAAAATATATTATTTAATATGTGAGATATTAATTTAATTAAAAACAATAATCAATAGATATTAATTTTATTCATTAAAATAAAAACACATTGATTATATAAAAAATATTTTTAGAAATAATGTGTCTTTATTCCCAAAAATGAACATATATAAAAATCAAGTATATTGATGATTGTTATGTAATTAATTATATTATTTATAAATAAATATAACTTTAATATATTTAATTTCAAATTAAAATCATAATTTTAATTTTACATGAAACTAAATGACAGTTTTTACAAAAATTGGTATTTTTGACTATTCACTCAAAATGATTTTTTTAGAAAAATCCTAAAAATTAACTTTAAGATAATAATAACATGATGATTTAAAAATTTATATTAATTTACTGAAATAAAATTTATAATAATTTTAAAAATAATTTATAATTGTTTCATGTAAAATTTAATAAAAACATCTTTGATAAAAAATCATTTTTAAAGCATAAGTTGACATTAAAAAAGTGAGTAGTTATCTATCTAAAATAAATAAATAAATTTGAAATATATAAATGATTTATAAATATTTTTCCTAATGTTTTAATTCATATTCATACCACAAATTTAATGGAGATTTTATAATATATCAAGGTTTAAATTAAGATTTATGTTCAGTTTAAAGAAATATATCAAGAATTTACATTTTATTTAAATAAGAATATATTTTAAAAAATAAAACTATTACATTCTCCCCACTTAAATAAATTTCATCCTCAAATTTTTTTACTATGTAATCAAATTTCCAATATTTGAAAATACCTTTTTTGAATACTCACATCATATAAAGTAATAATAAAATTCCCATTGAAATGGGATGTCAGATGCATAAATGTTTCCTTAAATAACACATAGTCAGGTTCCTAGATATGGATAACATTAGTAGGACATGAAAATATAGATAGAGAAGATAAATATAATATCCAAAGAATAACTTAGTGTAATATAAAACATGTTCATGATAATTTTAATGACCGCGAAACCATAAATTAGAGATTTGTTAAAACAATCATCAACTCCTCATAAATAACTAGAAAAAGAAAATATTTCCATTTTCAAGATACTTTTCCAAGATTTGATGAATTATTCTAACATGGAGTAATCATACTTGATTTATTTCAATTATATAAAAATAATTTCATCCTTTGGTTGTTTATCGATCAATTCCCACTTATATCATATCTCTTACTCTAAGAAATCAATATTCAAAATGATTTTTCTATTCCGAAATTAATAAAATAAAATTTTAATGGATTATAAGATCTATAAAATAATAAAAATTCATTCCTTATATATATATATATAACAAAACCAAAATGGTTAAAAAATGTTACCCAATATGGATAAATATTTGTATAATGAAATAATACATAAGTCTCTAAAACCTTAACAATAACACCAAACATACATTATAAAATATTCCATAAATATTTAACCTTATAACTACATAAAAATTTTGTATGACTAAATTGAAAACATAATAATTTTTAAAATAGTGACTAAATGTCAAAAATCAACTTAGTATTACTCAATAAATAAAATATATTCACTTAATGGCACATACCCAACATTTTAAAAACATTATCTTATATTCTCATAAAAAATTATTATAACTAGAATCACTATAAAATCCTAATGAAAATATATATAATTCCAAAAATATCTATCATTATTATGTAAATAAAATATTTGACCACCCAATATATTCCATAAATTTAAAATGTAATTAACATGATCAAATAAGAAATAAATCACTTTTCCTTCAAATCACTAATAATTTTCATGGTTGAAAATAATATAAAATTTATCTTATCAAAATCAATAATCTATTTATCCAAAATAAAAATTATTATCTCAAACTCAGGAAAATATTATGGTTTATTTACCCCCCATTCATGTGTTTTTCAAAAATATCACCTTACCACTATAACACTTCTCTAGGTTATCGATACCTTTAAATGAATTCTTAAAAACCCTTAAATAAAAAAAATTATAAAATAAAATTAGATGTTTTATAATTAATATTACCGTTATGTCATTAATAAAACACTTCTACAACATAATTATCAAATACAAATTCCAAAAACAGTTAAATTAGTATATTTCAACAATTAGAGTAGCATTTTCCATCTTTTTTCTAGGAGTCATCACTCCAATTAGGGTCCCTAAATTGGAATATTCATTTTTCCTTAGTAATTACTTTCTCTATGTCCTTCTATTGAATGAATAAAACATCATCTCATTCATTTGAGACACTTACCTAGGTTATTCTACCCACATTCCTAATATATTGGAAGATTAATCTTCTTTCCTCCATGCTCTTCATGAAAGTTCATTTTCTTATTTTTTTTGTTAATGTACTCACCCAATTTGAGGTTGTTTATCATATAATATGATAGTAGATCATCAGTACTACAAGTTTCTCATTCTAGATTGTGTTTCAAATGGTTTCTCATAAGGAAAATCATTTTTTTCCATCACATTCATCATTCACATGATTCCTTCTAGTTATATCCTTTGATAGAAACCCAAAAATCATAGTATTAGAGAAAATAATTAGTGGAAAATTTTATAATCGGGGAAAAAAATAATTTGATATCTAAATCATGACACATTCTTTTAAATCTATGACACGTTAGGTTCAACCTTGGACATCCATTATCTTTATCTATTCAAATCCATCACAGTGGATCTTAATGAAAATAAAAATTAACCAAATAATTACCCCTAAGAGTTTTTTAATGACCCTAGGTTTGAAATGATAATCAATAAATAAATAATGTATTGTTATATTATATTATACAAGTATTATATGCATATAACACGTTGAGAAACCAAAAATACTTTAATTCATTGACAAATTTAATTTCATTAGTTAGTTATGAAACCAATGAGATTTACAAAAAAACTCAATTCGATAAACAATATGAAATAGAAAAACTAAAATGAGAAAATATGGATTTCCACGATCTGCTAGAATCTTCACCCCGACCAACCCTATAGAAATGAAACAAAATGTAAGTAATCCAATCAAAATATTTGAAAATGAAAATAAATAACCTTGGTATGAATTTCAATAAATATTTAATGAAATTATTAAGTGTTATTTATAGGATGTAATGTGACCATTGAAAAAAATAATGTGACAGTTGGAATAGTAACATGTCCATTGGGAATAGTAACATGACTGTTGGGAATAGTAACTTAACCATCAAGAATAGTAATTTAACTTCAAAATAATAAATTTTGATTTAAATAACATTTATCAATGAGTAATATATGTAAATATAAATAATATAATTATGAAAAATTAATAACAAGAATAAAAAAACCAAAGAAAATATAAGAACATTTTTAGTAAATTGTATTATAACGTATTTTATAAAAATAATAATTTTTATATTTAGAATTAAAATTACCTTTGTTTTAATTTTTTTATATAAAAAGAATATTATTTTTCAAATTTTCATTTTGGAAGCTTACCTTGGTTATTTTGACAATTTTCTAAAATACTTTAATTTTTAGGTGAAAAGTAAAAATGCAGTTTTCATGTAAATCGTGTATTTAAAATTATTGGGTAAACCAACTATATTCATCAAGGAAGTATGTTGTCTTACAAGAGAATCCTTACTAAAGAAATATTATGTTTTTTTAAATATTATCCAATTTCCATCTTCTTCTCTCTCTTTTCCCAATTTAGTTCAAAATTAAATCATATAATATTTAATTAGTAATAATGATAAGAAATTATAAACGATTTCATCCTGCTATAAATGTTAAATTTCTTATGTTTTTTATTATTCATTATATTTAGACAATGTTCTTATTAACAGTTAGTTATCCACCAATGAGGACATTTCTAAATCCTTTCTTATAAGCAACCTAATGGATAGTGATAATAAATTATTAATAAATTTTAAAGGAATAATTAATTTTTCTATCTTCTAAAATTAATTATACTAATGTATAAAAGGCATTGAACAAAAATAGCTAAATCAAAGAAAACATGAAACGTTTTAAAGAAAACATGATATCAAAATGACATCCCTCTAACCAAAGAAATTAAGAATATAATCCAATGATTATAATTCATAATTAGTGATAAAATGATAATAACTTAATCTTGTACCAATGTTATAATAAACCTGAGTTTATTATTTAGGATGTGGAAAAGAAAAGAAATAAATCAGGATTAAATGTAAGAGGATTCTGAAACCCAACTCCCTTTCATTGGTTTATCCCTCTCTCATGTAATATTATATATGGATATTCCTCTTATGTTATTTAATTTTCCTTCAACTATATTCACCTTCTATTTTTTGGGATATAAATTCTTGCACCATGATTTTGAGCCAAATTCAATTATTTTCCAAAAAGGAATTTTCATTCCAAAACATATCGTTTACTCATCTTGAGATGTTTCTTTTTCAATAAAAATGATGATGATTAAGAAAAATATGTTTTCACTCATTCATTTGGGAACCCCAATTTTATTCATGAAATTATTTTTATAAAATCCTTATGAACCCCTATCTATTTCTTAGGCTATTTCATTAATATTCTTTTTATACATCGTATCTAGAATGCATTATTATGTAAATTTTGTGATGTGATGGGTGGTCCCACAACTATATATCCCTCTAATGAATTGGGTAGTGTGATGTATCTTGTGAGATAATGTGTATTATATGTGAACATGATGCTATATTTTTTCACATTTAGGATTTTATGAATATGAAATTATGTTATGCTTAAACACGATGATATCCCGAATCACAACTATGTGTGTTATTTGGCCACCGTGGAACGATTTTTTTATGCTTCACTAAATTACATTCCTTTATCAAATGTTTCCTCCATTATTATGACGATGGTCCTATGCTAATTATGTGATGATGATAATTTTTCTCACACATGTTATATTGATTCATGTCCTATATTCTTCCTCTTATTGGTATTTTAGATCATTCCTTTATTTGATGTATATCCGCAAGTGACTATATGTATTAATGATAATATGATACTTTGGAAGGATAAATAATAACTATTTAAACAAATTTTTATGTTTTTTTATGTAATAGTGATGTACGATCCTAATCTCTAATGACACCAAACCTTTAAATACTTGAATGTATAACTATGATGATATTTATTTTAAAATGATATAATATTCAGGAAAACATAGTAGGGTCATTAATGTTGGTATTGGAGGTATGTTTTAGTTAATTTTGGAATTATGATTTTAAAAAATTAGTAACAACCCTTTGGATAAGTATAACTGTATTTTATCATCCAACAATCTTTGTTTTTAAAAATTGGTAAACATAGGGATACCATAAGATAATCATTTATAGTTAATTGTGAAAAAGAATAAATTATTTATTCAAGATTTATGGACTTATTTTTTTTGAAACCTTCTATATTTTAGAAAATGGTGGCAACCTGAAGAAACCAAAACAAGAACCCATGTGGGGGACAATGAAATGATTGTTTTAACAATATCCCCAATTCCATAATAGGTAGAGTTAAAAACTTTATAGAAATTCATACCCAGTTGTCTTAGTCTATGAATAATAACCTAAACCATGTGAAACATATTCCATCAAACAAGAAGGATAAACTAGTTATATTTCCTTTTATGAAAAATATACCACAAACATTTAGTTGATCTCCTATTCAATTGTCATGGAATAGTAGGTTAAATAAATAAATTTTTTCTTCTATTAACCACTATTCTAAGAAGGATAAGGTGACTCTAACTATATAATTTTTATATGGAGAAACTATTTAATGGTGGGAATTGATAAATAATGCCAACGGTAAGGATTAAATGGAAGATATGGTGTGGGGAGAATTTAAGAAAAAAATTGATAACAAGTACTTCCCTTGAACTATTCAAATAAATATAGAGAGATAGTTTTTAAATCTAATGAAAAAGTATGGTGAATATTTCATGGATTATAAGGAAAATTTGACAAGTCATGAATGATATGCCTGAGGTTTTGTTATCAATAATAATAATAAAATAGATATATTCTTTTTTGGTTTTAAACCACACCTTTCTAAGGCTATAACAATAAGATACTTTTAGAGTTGTGATGATTTTTTTTGATGTGATATCAATGTAGAGACATTGTTTGCATATTTGACCTTTGTACATGGGGATAAGAATAGAAGGATAAATTTTAAAGTTGGTTGGTGAAATGAAAAATAAGGAAAGAGGATCCAACCACCCAAGTGTAAAAATGGGGGAAGAAGCATCATGGGAATTGCCTTAAAGGAATGCAGAAATGATTTCAAGGTGGGAGAGAAGGAAACCAATCTCATGAATGTGAAAGGAAAATGATGAATATAAATAGTATGATGGATTAAAGGAAGGAACATCCAAATCCACCACCCCTGGTTCAATGCTTCAACTATAAGGAGAAAGGATACTATGCAAGCTAGTGCACTAAACCAAGGGTCCTTGATGGTAATTAGCATCAGTAACCAAAAAATACATAGGATAAATATAAGTATTATGGAATCAATATTACTAAAGTGGAGGGTGAAAAATATTTCATACAAGTTACACTTCATATTAACTCAAGAATAGAAAATGTTTTATTTGATTCTGGTTTTACACATTCCTTTATATCCTATAAGTTTTCAAGAACTGTTGAGTTGAATCCCAAAATAATTAGTGTAGAGATATATGTACAAATCCTAGTGGTTAAATCACTATAACCCAACTGTGGAACCATTATCATGTTATATTATGTGGGTATATCCTTCTAGTGAATCTCATAATCATTTCCTTGGTACAATTGGTGTATATTCTATGCATCTATTGGATCTCATTATATAGAGAACACATAAACTATCATGAAAAAGGAAATCTATTTTCGTATTCTAAACCATCTCATGATCTTATTTAAATGAAAGGAAAACCATGAATCTCCTTTCGAAAATACCATAATGGTGTAGTATTTGATACCCTTTGAATTATCAAAACCAACCAAAATGGATGAGTTAATGGAAGGTATCAACCTAGAGGAAATTCACATTGTTAGGAAATGAATTCATGTATTTTCTAAATATTTACATAGAATTCCACTAGATTTTGAGGTAGAGTTATCTATAAAACTTATACATGGAAAAACTCATATCTATATATTAAACTACAGGATGGCCCAGTTCGAACATGTGGAGTAAAATAAGAAGTCACAAAATAATTTGGAAAAAGGGTCTATACAATATACTATAGCACCTTGGGGTGAACGAGGGATCTTTGTAAAGAAAAGGGATAGATTAATGCTATTTTATATCAATTACCGAAATCTTAACAAGATCACCATAAATAAAAAGTATCCCCTACCAAATATTGATTATTTTTTCGATCAAATACAAGGTTCTCAGAACATATCAATGGTGGATCATCATTCTAGATATAATTACCTTAAGGTTAAGAAGGAAGATATTCCTAAGAATACCTTTTGTACAAGGTAATAAAACCATGAGTTCGTAGTGATTCCCTTTAGACATATGAATTCCCTTATGGTCTTCATGGATTTAATTAATAAAGTCTTTATAGACTACCTCTATAAATTTATGATATTTTTTAAAAAAACCAATTTAGTCCAAGATAAAGGATGAACTTGAATATAATATAAGTACTATTGTAGATAAATTAAGGGAGGAGAAAATGTATGATATTTTTAGAGAGTTTGAATATTGGATGAAACAAGTCACATTTTGGGGGCACATGATCACAAGTAAGGTTATTTTTAAGGATCATTAAAAGACAAAGGCTGTTGAAGAGTTTTCCAAAACCAATGGTTTCATGGGAATTATTAGTATTTTTATCTTATTAGACTATACTGATTTTTTTGATAAATATATAGTTATTTCATATCCCACTAACTAAGTTCACAGTAAATGGGGTAAATTATTTATAGATAGAATAATGTGGGGAAATATTTGAGGATCTCAAGAAGAGGCTGATCACTGTGTATGTACTCACACTACCTATATGTGGAGAAGTTTTTGTAAGATATAGTGATTCTTAAAAGAAATTATTGGGTTGTATAATCAAGTGGAATGAAACAATGATATCTTATTCCTCATGAATGTTTAAGATCTATAAGAAAAACTACCCAACACATTTAATGGAGTAAGTGTTTGTGATATTATTCTTAATGATTTGGAAGTACTAACTCTATAATACAATTTCTGAAAATTATATGGATCACAAGTGTCTACATTATATTTTCACATATAAAAAGATCAAGATTAAAAAAATAATATGGTTATAGATAATAAATAATTAGGATTTATCTATTATCTACGATTTAGTAAAGGAAAACAAGGTAGTTGATGATTTTAGTTGAAAATAACCTGCTACTCTATTCGTGATGTATATTGAGAAAGATGCTATGTTTATGTATATAGAAAGTATGGTTCTCTAAATAAAAATAGAAATTAATAAATACTAACTTTCCCAAATAATTTCCCAACCATCTATCCAAGAGAAGTCCAAGTAGGCATAAGGGAAAGATATAAAGCTCCAAAAGAAGGTTAAAGAAGGTATGACTCATTAATTCCATATCGATGATAATTGTGTGATTTGGTTTAGATATTTTATTTGTGTTGCTTTTGCACCTATGATAATGAAATATCTATTGGGTAATTCACACAGCTCATATTTCACTATCCATCCAAGAAGTTTTGCAATGTACCGTGATATTTGAGAGCACTTATAGTGGGACAACATGAAGATGAATATTGCATTGTTTTTCTCAAGTTTCTTCATATATCAACGAGTTAAATCAATGTAAAATATGCCAAAGGGAGTGATTCAACCATTTCATATACCAACTTTTAAATGGGAGAAAAACACCATGGAACTTGTCACAAGCCTCATAAAAGAATCCAAAGGAAGTGATGTGATATAGGTAGTGGTGGATTGACTCACCAAGACATAACACGTCATCATTATTCATGAATATTTCTCACTTTAACATCGTGTAAAGATATATCTTAAAAAAGTGGTGAGGTTTCATGGGGTACTACTTTTGATAATTTTTTATCATGTTCTATTGTTCACATCAAAATTATGGAGAAGACTCTAACATTATTTGAGTGCTGAATATAATTTTAGTATGTACTATCACCCCCAGGCTCATAGATAATTAGTAAGGACTATTCAAAAACTTTAGGATATACTAATATAATTCGTAATGTAATTTAAAGGATGATGGTATCAACATATCCCTTTAGTTGTGTTATCATTAAACAAGAGTTTCCATATGAGTATTCAAATGGATCTATATGAAACTATATATGGGAAGTGATGTAGAACTCCTATTTTATGGGATAAAGTTGGCAATTGAAATATACATGGAATAGATCTTCTAAAAGAGATGAAATATAAGGATCAAACCGTCCAACTACATATAAAAGCAACATATATTAAAAAAAGACTTACGTTTACAACATTATAAGGGACTCGGAGTTTGATGTTGGAAGAAGATTTTTCCTTCAAATATCACTATGGAATAGATTCATGTTTTCTGGAAGTAAATAGAATCCTAGACCCATGTACATTATCCCCTTTGAGATCCTAGATCACATAAGATAGGTTGAATATCATCTTTCACGTACAAAACATATGGATCAAGTTCATGATGTGTTCCATGTATCTCTCTAGACGAAGCACATACCTGACCCATCACATGTATTGAATCTGGAGGAGGTAGAACTAGATAGTGGCCACTCATATGAAGATAATCTAATAAAGATCATGGCCTATAGGGACAGATTTCTACACAATAAGAAAAATCACCTTCTAAATGTTATATGGTGAAACCAAAAAAAGGAAGAGGGGATTTAGGAACCAATGTAAACAACGAAATATAAGTACCATCAACTATTCTCAATCGAAAATATGAGTAAAAATTTCAAGGACGAAATTTCTACTGTGGGAAATAATGAAATGACCTGGACATTCTAAATGATAATTGTTTCATAAATAATTTTGTGTTACATTACATTATATTATTATTATATGAATAGACCACATAAAGAACCCAAAAACTCTTTAATTAAAAAAATATATCATTAAATTAGTTATCTATGAAACCCATGAAAATGGAAAACATTATAATTGAATAAAAATTATAAAATACAAGATATAAAATGGGATAATATGGATTACCCCAATCAACTAGAATCATTGTCCCTATGGCCAACACTTTATAAATGAATAAAACTATTAGTAATCCAATAAAAATCTTAGAAAATGAAAATATATAACCTTGGGAGGAATTTTAGTGAATATTGATAAAAAATGAATTGGTATTTATAAGAGGTAATGTGACTATAAGAAAGTATTAGGACTATTGGAATAACAACATAACGATTATGAATAGTATCCTAACCATTGAGAATAGTAAAATGACATTGTGAATTATAATTTAACCTCAAAATAATAAAAATTAATTTAAATAATATTTATAATGAGTAATATATGTAAATATAAATGTTTTAATTCTGAAAAATGAATATAAAGTGTGAAAAATGAATATTTATCAGGTAACCGGTATATCATAACTTACATCATATATGACATAATAATTTTATAAGAATTTATAGAACTTATGGTTTGGGGAAAACATATTAAATTTCATAAATAAGTCATTAAAATATAATAAATTTAATTTTGAAACCTAAAAAGAATTTTACCAAACCTAAAGCCAAAAGCAGTCCCTTAAATTATCATTTTTTTATTATTTCAACTTTCCCTTTTAATAAATTAATTGAATTCAAATTATAAAGGTGTTTAAATTAATAAAACAATTATATAATGTTAATATATTATTTATATTGTAAAAAAACAACAATTTCAAGTTTTATATTTTCTATAATATTTTACTCTAAAAATACCCCACTCCACAAGTATAAATAACCCCTCCCCCTCCCCTAGGAAATCCACTCATCTCTCACTTAACAAAGCCAGTGATCTGAACAAATACTATATCATATGTCCTTATAAACCTTCTAGATATACTGGGGTAAACTATATATATTCATTATGGAAGTAGAGTATCATAAAAGAGAAGCCACACTAAGGATAGAGTATGATTTTTTCCCAAACTCTTCTCACACTTTCTTTTTTATCTCTCTTTTCCTTGTTTATTTTAATATAGAATCTAGTAAGATTTAAGTAGGAAGAATTTTTATATTAATGATGTTAACATAATTTAAATATTATATTTTTTATGAATTTATAATTTTCTTCATATTTGGACAATGTTCCCATTAACAATCAGTTAACCGCCAGTAAGGACATTTCCAACTCCTTTATCAAAACCAACATAATAGATGGTAATAATAAATTATTTATAATAAAAAATGTATAAATATTTGTTTCCTTAATCTTCAAGAAATTATTATAGTGATTTATAAATAACCATGTAAAAAATATCAAAATTGAAGAAAAACATGATATTTTTTAAGAAAAACATGATATCAAAATGACATCGTTTTAAGAAAATAAATTTAAAAATATAATCAATTGATTTTAATTGTCGAATAGTGGTAAAAATGAAAATAATTAAATTAGGGTTAAATATTTTAATAAACCCACATTTATTATTAATGATGCATAAAATCAACAAAATAAAACGAGATTTAAGATAAGGAGATTCTCGAACCCAACTCCCTTTATTTGGGTTATCCCACATTAATACAATTTTTGTTATGTATATTACTATAATATTACTTAATTATACATTAAATATATTTCCATTCTCTTTTTTAGGGACATACATGTTTTCAATTTGATTTTTAAACCACATTCAATGATTTTGAAAAAAGACTTTTCTTCCCAAAACAAATCTTTTTCTCATCTTGAGTTGTTTCATCTTCACACAAGAGTGATGATGTTTATGGAAAATATGTTTTCCATTATTAATTTGTAAAATCTGTGTTTATTCATGAAATTATTGATTATTAAATCCATAATAAACCCATTCCATTACATAGGTTGTTTGAGGACTATGATTGTTATACATTCTATGTGGCATGAATGACTATGTAAATATTACGACGTGATAGGTGGGATATGAATTATATATTCATACAATGCATTGATTAATGTGATGTATCTCAAGATATAATGTGTATTATGAATGAACAAGATGCTATATTTTTTCACAATAATGATTTTATGATTATGTATAATTGTTGTGAATTAATGTGATGCTATATTTGTTCACAACTATGTATGGTATTTGACATCAGTGACATGACATTTCCTTTTTATGGGTCATCACATTCCCCGCCATTATCAAATGCTTCCCCATTGATTATGATGATGATCCTATGCTTTTGATGAGATAATAATGATTATCCTCACCCATGTTATACTGATTTGGGTCCCTTATTCCTCCTCTTACTAGGATTTTAGATGATCCCTTTCTTTATGTATATCCTCAAGTGACTACATGTAGTAAGGTGAATGTGATATTTTGGAAGTACAAAGAAGAAGGTTTTAAATGAATGTTTATATATTAATATGTACAAGTGATATATGAACATAATTTTTCCAAGAAAATAAAACTTTCAATAACACCCCATTATTTAACAGTATGTATCTTCTCAAATAAATTTAATTCATTTTATTTCTTACATAGGACACAACACCGAGCTTCAATGAAAAATTATTAAATATTAACATCGACGTTGAAATATTAATGTAACCCATAGGAATAGTAATGTGATCATTAGGAACAATAATTTTACCAATATAATTGTTACCTTACCTATGGAAGTATAAATAAAATTTAGGTATCTAATGAATGAAAATATGATATATTTATATAATGGAATAAGTAAATAAATATATTAAAATAATTAAGTTAGTGTAGGTATTTTTTGTGAAATGCAAATTTTAATTTAAAATTTTATAATTAATATAACAATTAAAAATAAATTTTATTTCCATAAAATGGATTCACAGATTAATCTTTTTTTTTCTATTTATTATATGCTAATTTTATGAGTCCTTAATTAATTTTTCAAAGTGCCATAAATCAGTTATAATTTTAAAATTGGTTCTTTTGAATAAGTAGTGATTTTAATTGAAAATTTAATTTCTCATATTTATAAAATTATTTCCGAAAAATTGAGTTTATTTTTGAATTATACATGTCGAAAAATGGTTAGGGTGAATTTTTTAGATTTTCCTAAAATAGTTAAAACTTTTGCGAATAGTGGTATATGGTAATTTATAGTTGATGCTAAATACATTATTTATTGAGTCGTGGATGTTTCATGGATGATTTAAGAACCATTGAATCAACACTATTCATATTCTTGAGACAAAATAATAAACTAATGAATAAAAGGATAAAAAAAATCCTCTCCTCCATTATAAATACCACCCTCACAACCTCTACTCCTCAAAACACCAAATCCTTAATGATTTTCCAATTTCTACCAAATCCCTATCAGAATCCTATCCCCCATGTTTTTTTTCTTTTCAGTCTCACCTAAAAAACAATTTCAAAGTTCCTTAACAAGGAGAGAAATTCAAGAGCTAAAATCCCATTTTGTTCATTCTATTTTATCTTAAATTCATTACATTTATTATCCTTTACTTACCTCATATATCCAATAATATATGATAACAATAGTATCATATATATACTATAATTTTATTATTTTAATTTAATATTAATCATTCAACTCATTTTCCTCTCCCTTTTATTCTAAAAATGAAAATATCATCTTCGATGTATCGATTTACTGCCGTCATGGATGATGCATTTTCATTTCTACCTTAAAGGATGGTCATAAAAGAATTATAATGGTTAAAATATATTTTAAAATGTATATTACAATTTATTTAGTGTCTTAGAACAATTATATATACACAATATTAATTATTAAAATAAAACTAGTGCATAATGATCGAAAAACGCCAAAATAATCTAAATGGTTATTGGCAACATTTAATATAATGAATCATCGTCATATCTAGAAAAAAAATGATATATATAATTCCATTTAGTATTATGTATGTTAATTAATAACATGTAATTTTAATTCTAGATAACAATTCCCTTTTTACCTGATCTTTCATATAAGTATACAACTAAACCAATCATGAAAACTAAGGAATCAAACACTACCAAACAACTAAATTGAATCTTATAACTCCTAAAAAAGGACATAGATTAACTTAATAAAATTATAAAAAATAAAATACATAGTTAATAGGTTCTAAATTAATTTAATAATTAATCTAATTTCGCTATGTAGGTTATTAAGTACTAGTTCAAAACACTTTTTGATATATGGTTAGATATTTTCCCAGAACATCCATTTTCCCTCCAGGTTACTCTATGTCTCTCTTTCACGCAATGTAATTATTAATTCATATTATTTACCCCTCATAAATTTTTTTGTATGTTCAAAACATATGTAAATATCTCAATTATTTATTAATTGATAGAGAAACACTTGTTTTATATGGTTCTTTTTTCACTCACTCCCGATAAGTAATCCCAATTATAGGGAACATTCCAATTTTATATCCATTTTCAAGTACACTACATTATAATTTTAATACACCAATAGTTTTTATAAAATCACTATTTTTATCATAAAAAACTCTCTTTTATCTTTACTTGTTTTATACAAACAATTAATCCGTTGTCTATTTTAAATAGTCTTTAATATTTTCCTTTAAACCGCACTAGAAAGGCTCTTTTATAACATTTCATAAGGACAATTTTTATGTGTTTTCACTTAACATGGAAATAATTTATCATGATCTATGAATATTTCTCTTATTAATGCCCAAGTACGATTTTAATACATTTTTTCATGGAAACAATTATGATATTCCCTTTGGTTATGCCTCGTTAACTATTGATTCCTTATGTGTGGTTTATGTTTGTTATCCTTTCATTTATGATCATTATTCTTTGTAAATTTTATTAAATATAGATATTTCATCGATATTATTATTGTCTTATCTATATAAAATTTTTACATATAATTTTTTCTTTGAATTTTTTGTTGAATTGAATTTATGTATGAATAACGCTGTGGACTTATAGTGATGGGTGGGGTCTGATTATATATAGCCCCTCGGTACATAGATAGGTATCATGAGACAAAATAATTAGTGAAATACCCTTTGTGTTTATTTCATAGAATAATTTGATAAGTTTTTACCCACAAAATTAAACCATCATTGTGATTTAATGGTTCATGTTCTAGATACTTGTCATCTAATAAATAATCATTTTCAACGTTCAATATTCAGTTATTACATTCCTTGTGGTTTTAAATATAATAAAATATGTGGTTTCATTTTCAATATCAGTGTATTTATGGAGTAATTTTTATATATTATTTACCATACCATAATGATTATGCCTTATTGATTTTGATACAGTTATTATTATTTCATATAACCTTTACTGAGCGTTTGAGAAATCCCTTTAATTTGTTTTCATTTCCCAGGTTGGGAAGACAAAATCTTTGATTAATTAAAAAGACTCAGTTGATTTTATTTTTTTATGTCTAATTGAAAATGTATGCAGTGATCCATGTATGAATCTTGCTCTTAAAGACTACAAAAGTAATCAATCCTTAGTGAAATGATCTCTTATATCTATGCCATTATTATAAAATGACCACCAACTATGGGATATTAAGGTTAGGGTTGTAATGGTTGGTATCTGAGAAAATTCAGTATAAATAATGGTAACTTGATTTTAAATATAAACGAGTATTAAAAAAATTTATTATAGTTATTTTTTTGATTAAAACTAATGATGATTTTGAGATAACTGTGTGTGTTCCATTATTTAGTAATGGTGCCTACTAGAAGGAAATGAATCAATACCCGTGGAAAATTTTGGGTTTTACCTTTTGAGAATGTAAACACTATTAAATTGGGATTGAGAAGCTCAAAACCATATTAATGTTTAGTGGGTCATTCTTATTCTCATTTTGATTTAGTTTTAATAATTACTTTAACTCGTTAATATATTTTTTCTAGTAAATTTGTTATATGTTTCAGATTTATTACGTCAAAGTGTTTATTTTTTATCTAAAGCAATATTGATTGAAGTCATATGTTTTTTATTCTTCTGAAAAAATAATAATATTATATTAATTTCATATGTTTATGTTTAAATTCAATTTAATTGTTTCGATAGTGCAAAAATTCACTGAAGCTATTATAAGATGTTCAAGTAATATTACAGTCTTCATCTTAATGTAAATTCAGAATTATGATGATATTTCAAGATACAATGAACATATTTAAGGGATAATTATACCATTGGATAGATAATGGATTTATCTAAACATCATTAGTCTATATTGAAGTCTGAAAAGGATTTTTTGATACTCTAAAATGTCACCGAAGTTTATAAAGTAGTTTTCAACTGTACAGTGAACAGATTTGAAAACCTATAGTATTTATTTTTATTCAAGTTATAAAGATGTAATAATCATTCAGAACCTAAGGCGATCGAAATAAAATAAGTTTATATTGATTTAATCAGTGTAAATCAATGGATTAAAAAGTTTTTTGGATGGTCAATAAATTCATTGATGATTGGGAATGCAGTTTTCCAGCTACATTTTTCTATAATGTTATTACAACATTTTTTCAAAGATATCCGAAGATATTAAAGTCGGGGTGATTCAATTCCTAAACCTTTGGAAATATATTGATATTTAATAAAAATAATTCTTATGGGATTAAGGTTTAATATAAAGTTTAAGGGCTCAAAAAATTTCGTAAATTATGAAGTTATATTGTTTACATTTCTAGAAACATTGTTCATACCCTACGTTGATTAACATAACATAAGGAATCAAACCTAAGATATGAAGAACAATTCATGATTGGATTAGAACCCCTATGTTGGTGTCTGGATTTAGTATTTGTAAACCTATTCTCAAAATGATTAACGTATCATTAATCAATGATATGTTTGGGATTCTATGCTGACAAGGATGAATGTATGGATAATCATCCCTACATTATGTGTAAATGAATTTATGGATAACAAAACCATACATTATAGGGAACCCTATGCTATGAAAAGAAACCATACAATACGTAGTTGAACCCTACATTTGGTATTTTGTCATTACATGAAGGAACCCTACGTTTCAATTTTTAACGATGTCGTTTTCAATCCGTGATATTTTATTCTATTTATGGAACAATATTTTTAATTTTAAAGATCATTAAAATGATATTTTACGACCGGTTAAATGGATCTCATGAATTGGATTAAATCATTCCCATTTATAAAGGACATTATGAATCTCTTTAAATGATTTCAAATATTCATTATTAATTGTGCTGCATGTTTTGAGGAACATTTTAGAGTATATTTAAAGCGGTTTGAATGGATTTAAACATGAGTTTTAAATTTTTCAGCACTGCTATTATTATGGAGATATTATTGGTGGACTTATTCAAATTATTTTGAATTCATTTATTAGATATTTATTCTACATGAATAAAGATCCAATAGTGTTTTGCAATTAAAGGGGGTATTTATGAATGATATTAACTATATTTGTTTAGGGTAACCTAAAGAAGATGATTTTTGTTATAACTATTGGATATATCTTCCC
The DNA here is from genome assembly GCA_963277665.1 of Viscum album. NCBI lineage: Eukaryota > Viridiplantae > Streptophyta > Magnoliopsida > Santalales > Viscaceae > Viscum > Viscum album. The sequence continues at coordinate 2,106,857,469 of OY728119.1, read as the reverse complement.
TATATAAACATCTCTTTGACAGGAAAAGAAAATACACAATTAATAAAAGTAAAGACATGAATAATCTATTAAAAATAATGCACAAAAAATACTAATACAAAGGCTCGATGCTTTTGAAGAGAGAAATACTTCATTGTTCATTCATATTTTCTCATGGTGTAAAGATGAAGGAAGCCTACACAACCTTTATCTAATTTATTTTATTCTGTTTAAATATTAAAAAACATGCTCAACATTGATGATTATTTTTATAATTTTGTTGTACTATTTTGAATACCATATAAATCTATCAGTTGCTACTTCAACTATGAGCTAAACCTATTTAAAAAAAACATAATCTCATATATTTTTATTTTTGAGTATTGGCTGACCAGACTCAGTCACGGGGGAGTGTCAGATTCTCGGACTAAGCAATGGATATTTTGGTTCCACATAAAAGAACCAGAATTCCCTATAAAATCTTTGTAAGGTGTCAACATCCTGTACATAGTTTTGGATGGTATTTTGATAGGAGGACCTACTAGGTAAAATGTAACATCCCAAGAAAATAATGAATATGAAATTTTCATATTTATTAATATTTTTGAATTAAATATTAATTTTATTTTAAAGGGTATTCTTTATTCAATGGTGTACCTGACATGCAACAATGGGTTTCTTTGAAATCTTACATTGCATACTAATAATTTTATATAATTATTTTAAATTTTGTTAACACATAGCCATTGTATTTGAGGGAATTAATAGAACTTACTTAAATATGATAATATATTTTTGTTAATTGTTTTTACATTCATCAAATAAAATTTAGAGGCCTAAAATGTATATGAATGTAATTTTAATCATTATTTACTTTAAAAGGGCGATTTACCACATTTTGATGGAGAAACCTTTTTAAATGTACTTTTTATAACTTTTACATATTATATTGGACAAAATAATTTTCATCTCTAGAATCAGGGCATCAAAATTTACTTTGGAGGGAATTTTGATATTTTTCTGATAATTTTCATTTTTAATGTATAGTGAAAAAATGATGTATTTTTATTCAAAACCACCTTTTAATATAATTTATTTATATGGTTGGATTATCTTTTTAATTGGTTTTAAAGATTAAATAGGTTATATTTTTACCATTTAACCCAATTTTGACCATTGTATGTAATTTAACTTTGAAATTGGACATTAACAAGTATCAATCTTGTGATGTTTATTATTTCTTAAAAACATGCTATTTTGTTTTGGCGACAGGAATAAATTATAAAATTAATTAATGAAACATCTATGTTTTGAATTTGGTAAAATAGAAATCGTTTTTGATTTCGTAATATCAAATTTTTCTTAGAGTGAATTTTTGGAATTTTTCTGAAAAGCTTCTACTTTTGATGAATAGTGAAACAACTAAGTAGTAGTTAAAAAACTGAAATTTTCATTTAAATGAAAATTTACTACTTCTGTGAATTGAATTTCAAAAATTTGACATACATGATTGTCATCATTAAGTAAAATTTTTCTTAATGGGATGAAAATATTTTTTGGTGAATTGTAACTTTTGACTTTTATTAACCACGATTAAAGGTAATTAGGGTAATTTAAGGTAAATATAGTGTTATAATAATAAAAAATTACCATGACACATTTCCTAACCTTATTGGATGAGTAATAGCCAACCAATACAATCCATGGTTCAATTTGGGACCCCATGGAGCCAGTTGGGTAAGATAATGACATTAATAACTTTTTATTTAAAGTAAAATTAAAAATGTCATAAACATGTATTGTTTTACGAAATTTTTTTTACATGGGGTTATATAGGTTATCTTTTAGACTATAAATATTAATTGTAAATATAAAAATATTTAATAAATCAAGGTATTTTTTTTATAATTTTTAAACATCAAATAAATAAAATTATTTATTACACAATGATGATGTAGTGTTTACATCATTAATGGATGATTTAAATAAATAAGAAGATAAAAAGTAAAAAAATATCCAAAACATGTCCAATTATTATTGTATGATTTTATTTCTAACTTGGGACACCATATTTTTTACTATAATTATTTTTGGACCTTTAGAAACCAAAAATCCTTATATAATAAAATAATATTTTCAACCTTTCCAAAAGAGCCCCTCCTCTCCCTTATAAAAATCCGTCACTTCCTACCAATTTATCACACTTATCAAGCCATTTACTAGCCAAAAATCTACTCCAAAAATCTATCAAGATCCCTCTATTCATCCTACATGCCTAACCTTAGGCATAAAGCACATCAAGAAAACCTTTTTTTCAAACCAAAGGGAGTTACCCGACTTAAAGGTAATGTATTGTCTTAAGTTATTTTGTTTTATTTTACTTCTCCAACCCCCTAAACTCTTTTTATTACTTTATTTTATAACAAAACAAGTATCCTAAATATAAAAGAATGTTGTTATTAGAATTATTCGAGCTAAACATACACACACCTCTATCTAATGGGTAAAGAACATACTGTTTTAGTGGACGACGAACTACTGCCTCACGAAACGATGATTGTTCAATTATCTCTTACCTCCTATCATGGTGGAAATTATGATGGAAATGTATCTATATATGATATATATTATATTTATATTTTCTATATTCTTTTGTATTTTCCTTTTCATATCATAACATTATGGTGACCATAATTGGTAAACACGATAATTTCATTAAAGGAAGTGCGGACTACCGCCCCTCAAAGTGACATGACTTGTTCATGCCATATGTGGAATGTATAAACAATAGAATTTATGAACATATGTAACATATATTACATAAATATTAAACTGAAAATATAATATACCTATGAATCACGATGTTTTCATTTCATTAAAGTATGAAATAGAAATGAAAGTAGTGTTAATGCGTACGTACGACTTACCGTCTCTATGAATGGTTTATTTAATTTGTTATCTCCAAATGTTATATAATATTATAAATACATATATATACAGGATATATATAATATATATGACATCTAAGTGATGAATATAATTCTGGAGATAATGTACTTTTTACCACATGGACAATTTATAATTATAACATGTTCATTTTTTACTCAAGTTCCGAACATTGAAAAAATATCCGATATGAGCTCAAATAATTAAGTAAGTGTTATAGAAAGGTAATAAGTAATATAAAAGGAATAATAAACATGAAAAATATTCTTAGGAAAGTATAAAGTAACTTATGTATATTATTCAGGAAGAAAAAGGAACATATGAGCGAGTCAAGTTGGACAACGAGGTAAGGGGATTCTTATCTCACATTTAATTCAGTGGGTTTTGAATTGTTCACCACCTATTTCTTGCATGTGGTGTATTATGTACTGTCATTTGATATATATTATCATTATTCCCATTATATTCATGGTATTATCTAATTCATTTGGTGGTTATTATATTTTTGTTATACGACTCGAATGATTACAACGTTGCAAGGGATCCTTTCACCCACCTCTTTTATGTCATGATTTCCTTTATGTTATATCTTCTAGTTTCCATTTTGATATATGGTGATATGTTATCATATATCAATATTGATGTATGTTTCATGTCCAAATGATTATAGACCCTTTCTTCTCTCATCAATTTATTTTTCTGAATTTTTAAGTGATGCTGTTAGGTTGTCGAATTTTTTGTAATAGAAATCACATATTATCACTTCCTTCAAATTTCATTTTCACATGGTATTTAATTAAAATAACCATAAAATGATCTTATTTATTTTATTCTGTAACCCTAATATATAATGAGTTATTTATGAGTGGGTGACCCTTGTCCCCTCTCTTTTTATTGTTTTCTAAATCCAAGTTATATAGCCGTTATGCTGCAGAAAGTTCCATCTCAAATTTCTCTCTCTTTCTCTGATTAAATTTTCTTATTTTATTTATGTGAATACAATGAACTATTTAATTTTTATGGGTGATCATAAATCCAAAAAAAATTATATATTTTATTCTGTAATTGACATACATATAACCCTGACTCCCTTTACATGGGTTATAAATGAAATAACGATCTTATTTTTAATTCACATTTAAAACGTCACAATTTTGAAATATAACCCATTTCTTTTATTTTATATGTGTTATTTTTGAGATGTTTGATTATGATATATTTGTCTCACATGAAAATAAAGACATATTAAGGGTTCTCCTTGATATCTCTCAAATGCATTGGGTAAAGATTTAATCTCTTGAGATGAGAAGTTTCACGATACCTAGGAGAATAATCTTGGTAATTTTGATGAAACCCTGGTGATGGAACTTGGTGATATGTTCATGAATGTATAATTTAAATTTTGTTGAAACATATTCAAGTTATGATTCATGTTCTTTTTATTATGTTATGACACTTTACCATTACTCATGTCTTTATGTTTTTCATAAAGTTCTTATTGATATCAATAGTAAACTAATTCCCTTGCTTTCCTTATAGGGCCTTTTGCTCACCCTTTCCTTTGATTGTATGTCTCCAGGTTATGAGATGTACTAATTTTACATAGTATTAACTATTCAAGATTCTTTTAAAGGGGATTTAAATGAGTGTTTAAGTTTTCACGTTTTTATTCCTGATTTCCATGACACTAGAATTTAATGATCCTTAGTTTTTTTAATGTAATGAAAAGTTATGAAATTAAATGGTGGGATGCCATAGTTGGTATAACATGATTGTTTAGTTATTTAGGGAAATAAGGATATGGAAAAATTAGGAAGAACCCGATATAAATGTTTAAATATAGGAAAACTTCCTGGTCTTTTGGTGAGTATGGTGTAAGTGGTTTATCAATAAAATACATCCATGTCTGGATACGAGCAGAACTATCTTAATGTGTCGGGATGAAAATTAAAGGTATAAGAAAACCTTTAAGGTTAAAAAATGTTAGGATTACTTTTTTAGTTTTATAAAAAGGACAACATGTAAACCGTTTGACAACTAGTTGCGTCGAACAAAGCTGTGGGAATCGAACCCACAACCAAAGTGCGATTGGGTTATATCACATACCAATGGCCTACGTGAAGTCTTGTTTAGTATGGCTTATTCTTTTTAGTTAAATTATTTTATGGATCAAGAATAATTTTATTTTGGGAACTTAAGTTTTATCAAATCGATATCCTTATTATAGTAAAATGTTTTGGTGATCAAATGATAAAGGTTATTTTGGAAGATGTTTTCTCATTTGGAATACTATATGCCTAAGGAAAATAAAATACTACAAGATTTCATTTGTGGAGAAATGGTTGAAATATTTACTTTGTAAGAATATATGTATTTATTCTAGACATATGTTGATTTCGTTATTTCTAGAAAATGATTAACCTAGTTTAGAGAATATGTGATTAGGTTAATTACACTTCAGTATGAGACTCTAATAGTAGTCGATGTTATTTGGAGATAAATGATAATATTTATTATGGAAGACTATGTGATTAAATACTTTTGATATTTGGATTTCAATCTTAGTTTGGATTATTTAGAAGAATTTTAAGGACGACTGTGTATTGAATGGTCTTTCTAGAACTTTGGGTACTTTTTGTTGAATTTTGGAGATTAATAGTAGTATTTCTTTTTATAAAGGATTATCCTTTTTGGGGATTAAATGATCTCGTACAAAACATTTTGGTTTTAGTTGATGTCTAAAGAAAAGGGAAATATATATTTATTCTTTTGTGGATTATGTGGTTCTCTAGAAGATGGTTCTTGTGCTTCGGATGTGACCAAGACTTTTTGAATGCTCATTGTTTGGAGAAAAGGTTAGTTTTTGGTATTAACTTTTTAAAGGATGATACTATACATGAAGGTAAGTAAATTTCATTATTTTATTATTATACATAGTAAATGAATTAATCAAAATTATGAAAAGGAATGTAAAAAAAACACAGTTGGGTTACATTTCCTACTAGGTAATCAAAAGCCGTTTGACACATCATAAGTTTGTGATTTTCTGGTTGTTAACTTTCTGCTAATCATGTTTTCTATCAGTCTCCATAAAAACTCAACTGTTTGTTTTCTCTTCCATATCCATGTTTTCTTATATGGAATCCTAGTATAGGTTAAATCGTGTGACCTTTGTAATTCTGTTTTTTCTTTTAAAGTGATAAATTTACTGACTCTTTTTCCGATGTGGGATTTTTAATGAAGTTTCCAAGGCCAATTTTAAAATTGCAAGGACGCAATTTCCAAAATCGGGGAAGAATGTAACATCCCAAGAAAATAAAGAATATTAAATTTTCATATTTATTAATATTTTTGAAATAAATATTAATTTTATTTTATAGGAGATTCTATATTCAATGGTGAAACTGACACGCAACAACGAGTTTCTTTGAAATCTAACGTTGCACACTAATAATATAATATTGTTATTTTAAATGGTAGTTAACACTGAGCTGTTGTGTTGGAGGGAATTAATAGAAATAACTTAAATATGATAATAAATTTTTATTAAAAGTTTTTACATTCATCCAATAAATGTCAGAGGCTTAAAATGTAAATGAATCTAAATTTAAGCATATTTTACTTTAAAAGGGAGATTTATCGCCTTTTGATGGAGAACCCTTTTTAAATATAGTTTTGGTAAATTTTACATATTATAATTGACAAAATAATTTACATCTTTAGAATTGGGACATAAAAATTTACTTTGGATGAAATTTTGATATTTTCCTGATAATGTTCATTTTTAATGAATAGTGAAAAATATGCTGTATTTTAATTCCAAACCGTCTTTTAATCTAATTTATTTATGTGGTCAGATTATCTTTTTAATTGGTTTTAATATTTATATAGATTATATATTTACCATTTAACCCAATTTTGGCAAGGAAATTAATTTCACTTTGAAATTGGACATTAACAAGTATAAATCTTTTGTTAGTTATTATTTCTTAAAAACACACTTTTTGTTTTGATGATGGTAATGTTATTGTAAAATTAATTAATGAATAATATATGTTTTGAATTTGGTAAAATGGAAATTATTTTTGTATCCAGAATATCAAATTTCGCTTTGAGTGAATATTTGTAATTTTTCTGAAAACCTTAAATTGTTGATGAATAGTGACACCACTAAGTAGTAGTTTAAAAACTGATTTTTTATTTAAAAGAAATTTTGAAGCTTTTGTGAATTGAATTTCAAAAATCCTACATACATGGTTTTCATTAGTAGGTAAAATGTGGTTCAATGGGATGAAAATAATTTTTGGTGAATAATATCTTTTGACCTTTATTAACCACGATTAAAGGTAACTCGGGTAATTTAAGGTAAAAATAATGTTATAATAAAAAAAGTACCTTGAAACTTGTCACAACATTATTTTATGACTAATGGCCGACCAAGACAATATATGGGTCAATTTTTGGACCCCATGGAGCCACATGGGTAAGATAATGATATTAATAACTTTTTATTTAAAGTAAAAATAAAAATGTCATAAACATGCATTGTTTTACTAAAAAATATTTTACATGGGGAATATATGTTATCTTTTCGACTATAAATATTCATCGAAAATATAAGAATATTTAATACATCATGGTATATGTTTTATAATTTTTAGACATCAAATAAATAAAATTATTTATGACACAATGATGATGTCGTGTTTACATCATTAATGGATGATTTAAATAAATAAGAAGATAAAAAATAAAAAAATATCCAAAACTTGTAAAATTATTATTTTATGAATTTATTTCAAACATTTTACACCTTATCTTAAACTTTAATTATTTTTGGACCTTTAGAAATTGAAAAAAATTATATAATAAAATAATATTTTTAAACTTTCCAAAAGAGCCCCTCCTCTCCCTTATAAAAAGCCCTCTCTTCCTACCAATTTATCACACTTATCACGCCATTGGCTCATCCAAACTCTTCTCCAATATGCTCCAAATATCCCTCTCTTAATCCTATAAGCCTTAACTTAGAAAGAAATCACTTCAATAAACCCTTTTGGTTCAAACCAAAGGGAGTTACACAATTTAAAGGAAACATCTTCTCTTAAGTTATTTTGTTTTATTTTACTTCTCCAACCCCCTAATATATTTTTATTACATTATTTTATAACAAAACCAGCATCCTTAATATACAAGGATGTTTTTATGAGAATTATTCTAGCTACACTTACACATACCTTCATCTAATGGTTTATGAACATACTGTTTTAGTGGACGACGAACTACTGCCTCTTAAAACGATGATTATTCAATTACCTCCTACCACCTCTCATGGTGGACATTATGATGGAATTATATATATATATATATGATATATATATTATATTTATGTTTTCTTTATTATTCTATGTTTTCATTTTCATATCATACCTTTTTGGTTCCTATAATTGGTAAACACGATAATTTCATTAGAGGAAGTGCAGTCTACCGCCCCTCAAAGTGATATAAATCGTTAATGCCATACGTGGAATGTATAAAGGGTAGAATTTATTAACTTATGTAACATATATGAATTAAATATTATTCTTAAATTATAATATACCTATGAATTACGATGTTTTCATTTCATTAAAATATTAAAAATAAATGAAAGTAACGTTCATGCAAACTTACAGCTTACCATTTCTATGAACGATGCATTTCATTTCGTATCTCCAAATGTTATGTACTGTTATAAATACAAATATATACTGGATATATATGTTATATATGACATCTTAATGATTAATACCATTCTGGAGATAATGGCCTTTTGACCACATATACAATTTATAATTATAACAAGTTCATTTTACGCAAGTTCCAAACATTTACCAAATGTCCGATATGAGCTCGAATAATTAACTAATTGTTATAGAAAGTTAATAAGTAATATAAAATTAATAATAAAAATTAAAAATATTCTTAATCAATTATAAACTAACTTATGTTTATTATTCAAGAAGAACAAGGAACATACGAGCGAGTCAAGTCGGACAATGAGGTAAGGGGATTCTTATCTCACATTTAATTCAGTGGGAGTTCAAGTGTTAGCCACCTATTTCTTGCATGTGGTGTATTATTAACTACCATTTGAAATAAATTATCATTATTACCTTTATATTCCTAGTATTCATTAATTCATTTGGTTGTTATTATCTTTTGTTTATATGACTCGATTGATTACAACGTGGTAAGGGATCCTTTCACCCGCCTCTTTTAAGTCACGATTTCCTTTATATTATGTCTTCTAGTTTCCATTTTATTATATGGGGGTATATTATCCAATATCATTCTTACTATTTGTTTCATTTCCAAATGATGATATAACCATTCTTCTCTTGTCAATTTATTTTTATGAATTGTTATGTGACGTTGTTAGGCTGCTGATTTTTTCGTAAAATAAATCACATATTCTCTCTTCCATTGAGTTTCATTTTCATATGGCGTTTCTTTCAAATAAACATAATATGGTATTATTTATTTTATTCTGTACCCCTAATGTATAATTATTTATTTATGATTTGGTTACCCTTGTCCCCTCTCTTTTTATTATTTTCTAAAACCAACATATATAGTCGTTATGCTACATAAAGTTTCTTCTCAAATTTCTCTATCTTTCTCTCATAAATTCTCTTGTTTCATTTATGTGAATACCCATAACTATTTCGTTTTTATGGGTGATCATAAATACTAAAAAATTATATATTTTATTCTGTAATTGATATACATATGAACCTCACTCCCTTTCCATGGATTATAAATGACATAACGATCTTATTTTTAAAGCACATTTAAAATATCACGATTTTGAAATGAAACCCATTTATTTTATTCTATATGGGTTATTTATGAAATGTTGTATTACGATCTATGTATCTCAAATTTAAAATAAAGAGATATTAAGGGTGCACCCTGATAGCGCTCCAATGCATTGGGAAAAGAATTAATCTCTAGAGATGACAAGTTTCACGAAACCTTGGTGAATAACCTTGGTAATGTTTATGACACCTTGGGAATAGGCCTTGGTGATATGTTCATGAATGTATAAATGAAATTTTGTTTCCACATATTAAAGTTATGATTCATGTCCTTTTATTATGATATTCCACTTTAACATTGCTCATGTCATTATTTTTTCATCAAGTTCTTATTGATATCACAAGTAAACTAATTCCCTTTCTTTCCTTACTGGGCCTTCTGCTCACCCTTTCCTTTGAATATATGTCTCCAGGTTATGAGATGCATTAATTGTACATAGGATGAACTTTTCAAGAATATTTTCATGGGTATTTAAAGGATTGTTTATGTTTTCATGTTTTTATTATATATTTCCAAGACTCTAGACTTTAAATATCCATATATTTTTTTAATGTAATGAAAAGTTATGAAATAAAATTGCGGGATGCCATATAAAATCACCAAGATCATGGAGTAGAGCATTGGTGTAGTGGAATAGGATATTTTTGTGCCTTGAACCACTATACATCCTTATATTAGTTCCATTATTTATTTTTTCTGCTCGCTCCTTTTTAAGAGATAAGGAAAGGATCAATTCATTTCTAGATGGACGTTTTAATATTGTAAAGATTTTTAAAAGGACACAATTCACCCCCCCCTTGTGTCTTCTTCATAGTCATCCCATCCTGACAATTTTTATTATAGGAGGGGATTTATTGATTTTTTTGGATCTAACAAGCCCTAGATAAAGATTCAAATGATGAAAAATCTCATTGGAAAATTTTAGAGAAGGGAAATCGATGATCAGTGCTTTTTATTTTAACAGAGATAATTATGGGTGTTGGAAATCTCACATGATAATATATTTGAGTAGTCTTGGTTTAAAAGTTTATATGAATATTTTCAAACCTTATGAGATCTATAGAGAACCAAAAAAGTGGTATGTTTCTACGAATGTTGAGAATGATATTAAATAAAAATCCATGAATGTAATTATATGTGGTTTTGGTTCGATGAATTTAATCATGTTTCTCAATGTACTACTTCCTATGAGATGTCGCAGACTATTTTAGTTGCATAGGAAGGAAATAAATTTTTTAGAAAACTAAGGTAAAATACTAAATAACATAAATTTTAGAAATTCATGATACAAGAATATGAGAGCTTCACTTTGATGAATAAAAGATTAACAGAAGCTGTTAATGATGTTGCAGCCATGGGAACTCCAATTCCAAAACTAGATCTGGGGTTAAATGTAATTAGAGTTTCACCTTCTATGTGTAATGGAATATCAGTTTTTATTCAATAATCTACATGAGATAAATAATTATTGATGAAAGAATTGATCATAAACATGATGATCTATGAAGTAGAGATGCCAAAATAATCTAAGAATCATATTTTTATCAAAAAGAAAATTGTTACACTCAATGTTTCAAGGGTTGAATTTTATGATTCATATTCTATCCATTCGGATCTACGTGATGAGCTACCACATCTTTCAAAAACAATTGGCAAGATTAGTAAAATGGGAAAAGTGAAATTTAAGTTGACTAAAGAGAATGAAGTTAGATGCTATGAGTATATAAAATAAAGGTCATTTAAGAACAGGCTATCCTTTTCTTAAATCTCAAAGGAAAGATAAATATAAATAAAAAGGAAATAAATCCATGAATTCTACATGTAATACATGTGGAGATTTAAATGAGGAATCAACTACAAACTCAGAAGTTGAGCATGAAAATCAGAAGAGTAATCTACGTCTTCTGGCTCATGTTGATCAGTTATAGTCTTCTTACTCTGAATGTTTTAATTTTGAATGTTTTTCTTATGATAAACTTGATAATATTTTTTGTGATTCGAGATAAATTTGAATTTTTCAAAAAAGAGCATAAAAATCTAAGAAAATTCAATGTTACTATTTCAATTGATAATGAATTTTTTTTAAAAAGATTACTCATTTAAGATCAAATTCATCAAAAATTTCATGTGATCTGCATGAAAATAAAATTAAATAATTTTTGGTTGAAATTGATAATTTAAATAAATATTCAATTATGATTATTAAGGGAGAGAATTATTGGACTCAAATTCTTGGTAAAAATAAAATTCATAAAGGAAAACTCGGTATTGGTAGTAATGGATAAAAACCAAAATTATATAAAAATTATTTTGTTCCTAGTTCAATGATAAAAATCATGTCTATTGTTACATATTTTTATTGTGGTATTAATGGACATTATACTAATGACTATTATTTTAGAAAACTTTAATTTTTTGGTGACAAGTTTGTTCATTATTGAAAAGTATTATCTAGAATTAATTATAAAATTGTGGATATGGTTAACTAAATCATTAATTTCTAACACTTCCGAACCCAAAAGTATATGGGTACCAAAAGACACTTGTATTTGATTTATTGAAGATATATTCCACTGAACGTCAGAGTTATATCATCAAGTGGCTGATTGAAAATTATGGAAATTTGTTATATTCTTAATTCATATTCAATTAAATAGAATCATCATTAGTGCTAGAATGATTAATTCAGAAAGTATTTTATTCAATTTAAATGCACTAACAATTTTATACATGGGAGGAATATTTTTACATTATCTTCTATTCCTATGCATTTTGTTATTGTTATTCTTAAACAATTAAGTGTTTTTACCTTCTTATCTTGTAAAATATATTAATTTATTGATTTATTTTATTAATTAATGACCATAAAACCTTTTGTTAATATTTTAAATAAATGGTTATCTTGTGTGGAAGATTGTTTTTAATTTTTGACTATTTAAATTAATTGCATGTGCTAAATTAATCTCTTACTATTTGTGATAAACTACCCTATTATTATATTAAAATGTTATGGTAATTTATGATATATGTAAAATTTTAATTAAATTCATTGAAAATCCTTTATTATTTTTACTATTTTATATATTTATATATAGATTTTAAAATATTTTATATAAATTCCATGAAAATCATTTATTTAAATTCATTGAATATCATAAATATTTTTGCTCGGTATTAGAGGGAGATATTTTAAATATTTAGCATTTGTTTAAATTTTTAATTATTAGGGCATGAATTAAATGCTTTAATAAATTCATTAAAAACTCCTGTTATACATTTAATAATATTATATATGTTTTCATAGCTCATTGATTATATTTTTTATAATTTTGAAGGAAGCACGAAATTAGGGGGAGCTTATATTATTGTTTGTATTTAGAATTTATTTTTAAATAACTCATCTTTCAAATATTAAAAAAAAATAAAAAAAATTAGAATTTATATATTTTCAAATTTTCAAATTTTCAATAATTTGTCTAACAAAAATATTTATTCAATTTTGAATCCTAAAAAAAATATATCAAAAAATTTTAAATACAAAAAAAATTTATTTTAAAAATTATAAATAAAAAAATATATTTTTCTAAATTTAAAAACCTAAAAAATTTATTTTTCAAATTTTAAACACTTAAAAAAATTATTTTCCAAAATTAAAATATTTTAAAAAATTTTGCAATTTTTATATATGTTAAAAAAATATTTTATCATGTTTTAAATATTTTTAAAAGGGGGAAGAAAATTTAGTTTTTTAAACTTAATTTAAGTTAATTATTTATTTTACATAAATCTAAAATTCCATTTTTTTATAAAAAAGGGTATATATTGTATTGTTTAACTTACTAAAGACCATTTCTTTTTTATCCCTACAAAAAGGGGAGAAAAGTTGGTAGTAAGTTAGGGTTTTGTAATTATCAAAAATGGGGAGATGGTTGAGTGGATCCTTGTTATTTTCATTTTGATTTAGTTTTGATAATTACCTCAATCAATAAATATATTTTTTTCTAATAAATTTGTTAAGTGTTTTAGATTAATTACATAAAAGTAATTATTTTATATCTTAAGAAGTAGTCATAGGATTCTTATGGTGTTTATTCCATTGGAAACATAAGAATATTATCTTTATTTCATCTGTTTATGTTGAAAGCCAATTCAGTTTTTTTGATCGTGAAAAAATTCATCGAAGCTATTACAAGATATTTAAGGGATTTTTTTGTTTTTACCTTAAATTAAAATTTTAATTATGATCATATCTCTAGCTACATTAAATGGTTTTGTGATTTCATTATACCATTGGATAGATAATGGATTTATATAAACATCCTTAGTTTATGTAGATGTCTAAAAAGTATGTTTTGATACTATAAAAAATCAATGATGTTTCAAAAGTAGTTTTTCAACTATACAGTGAAGAGATTTGAAAACCTAGAGTATTTATTTTTCTTCAAGTTATACAGATAGAGGAATCACTTGGAACCTAAGTCTTTGAAAATCTAATAATTTTATCTTGATTTAATCAGTTTACATAAAATTCTGAAAAAGTGTTTTTGATGGTCAATAAATTCACTAAATATTGGGAATGTAGTTTGCCAACTGTAGTTTTCTAGAATGTTATTGCTTTAGTTTCTCAAAGAAATCGGGAGATTTGACGTCTGATTGATTCAATTCTATAATTTATGGAAAGTTCCTGAGATTTAATAAAAATTATCATGGTAAGGTTAAGGATGAATCTAATGGTAAATATCTCAAAAAAATTATGTGAAGTGTGAAGTTATGTTGTTTACATTTTATAGAAGCACTTTTCATACCCTACATTGATAAAATCAACGTAAGGAATCAACCCCACAATATGATGATCAATTTGCGTATGGATCATAAACCCTCTGTTGGAGTCTAGATTTACTATTTTCAACCCTACATTAGGGAATTGGTCATATGGTTAATCAATGATACGTTTTAGATTTTTTGCTGATAAAGATGATCCTATGGATAATCATTCATGAGTTACATACCTATGAATGTATGTATAAGAAAGAATACATTGGAATGAAACCTATGCTATAATAAAAAACAATAAGTTATGTTGATTAACCCTAAATTTTTTATTTTTTAATCACATGAAGGAACCCAATGTTTGAATTTTCAAAGACTCTATTTTAAATCTGTGATATTTTATTTTATTTCTGCAATGGCCTTCACTGCATTCATGATTGTAAGAATGAAATTTCATGACTGATTCAATATCTCACAGGCAATGGATTAAATCATTCCTATTTATATAGGATGTTATTAATCTCTTTTAATTATTTCAAATATTCATGATTAATTGTGTTTTATATTTTGAGGAACAATTTCGAATAAATTTAAAGAGGTTTGAATGGATTTAAACAGGTATTTTAAAATGATCAACAGTGCTATTATTATGGAGATATTATTGTAGGATTTATTCAACTATTTTTGAATAATGTTATTAGAGATTTATTCTATAGGAATAAAGAGGCAATGATGTTATACTATTCTTGGGGATATTTATAAAGGCTATTAACTCTATTTATTTTGGGTATCCTAAATAAGAGGAATGTTATTACAACTACTGGATATTTATTCTCCATACATATCTCTCTTTGGTAGGAAAATAAAATAAACAATAAATAAAATGGAGATGTGAATACTCTGTTAAAAAGAAGGTGTTGGAAACCCTCATACAATAGCTTGATGATTTTGAATATAGAAATACTTATTTGTTCATTCATATTCTCTCATAGTTTAAAGATTTTAGAAGCCCACACAATCATTGTCTAATCTATTTTATACTATTTAAATATGAAGAAGCCTGCTCAACATTGAAGATTATTTTGCTACTGCTGTTGTGATATATTGAGGATCATTTACATCTGTATTTTGTAGCTACAACTATGAGATAAAACTATTTCAAAACAAACATCATAACATCTATTACTCTTTTTGAGTATCAGATGCTCGAACTTAATCATGGTTGAGTTTCATCTTCTCAAACAAAGTTTTGGATATTGTTTCCCTATAAATGAACTATAAGGCCCTATAAAAGCCTTGTAAGGTGTCAACTACCTGTACTCAGTTGTGGATGGTCTTGTGATGGGGGGACCTACTAGTAAAAATTACCAAGATCGTGGAGTAAAATGTTCATAGATTAGACTTGGGGACTTATATTCCCTGAACCACTACACATCCTTGTGTTCTTATCCTCTATTTATTTCTGCTACTTGCTCGAATTTAAGAGATGAGGAGAGGATCGCTTCATTTCAAGAGGGACATTTTAATATTGTCAATATTTTTAAAAGGACACAATCCACCCCCACCCACACCCCCTCTTGTGTATTCATTATATTCATCCCAAAGTAACAATTAGGATAACTTATTAAGGTTATGAATAATGGTCACAGTACACCTATGTTGGATTGTTTCAAGTGGAAGAATCCCCTATATTTTAGTGGGACCACTAATCCATTGGTGGGTTAACAATCGACAAGTCCCTTGAAAAGATATTTTTAGCATTGGGATTTAATGAAAATTAAAACGTAATGGTGGAATTATATTTCCTCAAAGTCGATGCTAATCAATGGTGGTATTTGATCCAGAATATTAAGGAGGAAGATGAAATAGAATAAATGTAATTGAAAACTTTAACAGAAACTATCATAAAAAAGAGTTCGCCTGTGAGAAATAAACCGAACTAAAGGGAAAAATCCTTAGCATAAAGAAAGTGGAAGAAGTGAGTGTTACAGAGTATGAGACTACCATCAAAAGAATATCCAGGTATACTATATATTACATACTTGATTCTAAATACAAGATTTACCATTTCATTGATGTTCATAATCCATGTCTCTAAAGGGAACTGGATTCTAAAACATTTTTATCATATGATTAAATAATATTAACTTCCATAAAAATATATAAGGAATTTTCTCAATCTTATATGTTCAAGGGAAATCAAGAGAAGTTGATGCCTTCTTATATCCATTGAATATTTGAAGAGTCAAATAATAGAGGAAAAAATCAATTAACATTATGCGAAAATTGTGGAATGAATCATCCTAGAAAATCCTTGAAAGGCATGAGAGCTTATTGTAAGTGTAGTGAAAATGGTCATCGGGAAAATGAATTCAAGGGGAAGAAGAAAATCAATGATATTAAATGCTTAAAAAATTATGAAATAGGGAATTATTGATATCAATATCCCAAGAATCAATGGGATTTACCATATAATAGACCTAGGGATATGTATTAGCTTATGCGATCACCACAACTGAAGTATAATTATCCAATGATGTGGTGGTGGGTATAATAATACTATATTCAAATTTACCAAATTCTTTATTTGATTTTGGATCATCCCACTCTTTTATATCTACCAACTTTTCCGATAAAATTGGATATTTACCTTTTGATTTTATAATGGAGTTCTTAGTTAAAACTCATAAGGAAAGTCCCATAGAAACATAAATGTGTTGGGAAGTTTCCATTGTGGAATATAAACGAGATTTATTTTATAATTTTATCATTATACCTATGGTTAAATTTTATATAACCGTTGGTATGGACTAGATTTAAAAATATGATGCACGAATTTATTATAAGAATAAAAAAATTATGATTTTTGAGGATGATTTAGATTCACTTATATTTTGAGAGAAAACATCATCATATAATTCTTATATAGATCCACCCCCATTTTCTCTACTAAATGAAATTATTTGGGGGAAGATAAAAAAATTAGTGTTGAGGAAAGTAATCTTCAAATTTAGAATGTACCAATTGTATAGGAATATATTGATATGTAACATGAGGAATTACATGGACCCCCCCCCCCAGAGCCTAAAATTGAGTTTTCCATTGATATAATCCATGATGAAAGACTAAAATAAAAGACTCCTTTTATAATTACCACTATATTATTCATGGAGCTAATGAAATAATGAGATGAGTTTATTAATAAGGTATTTATTCACCAAAGTGTTTCTCCATGGGGATCCCCTATTCATTTTGTTATGATGAAATATGGATCCTTGAAGTTGTGCATTAACTATAGATAAATCAACATTATTAAAATTAATAACAACTATCATCTACCATGAATTGGTGAATTATTTTATCAACTTCATGGAGATAAATATTTGTAAAATATTGGAATTTGTTTTAGGTAACACCAATTCTGTGTAAATAAGGAATAAATTCCAAAAATTGTTTTTTGGAAGAGTCATGGAAATTACAAGTTCATATAATGTCCATTTGGATTAACTAATTATCCCTATATTTTCATGGATCTAATGAATATAATTATCAAATAATATCTTGATGATTTTTTGGTATTATTCATTGATGATATTATAGTGTATTCTAAGAACTATGAACACAATGATAATAACTTTTGGATTTTTCTTGAGAATCTCAGAAGGAATGAGTTATATAGTAAATTTAACAAGTATGAATTATGGATCTAGGAAACTTATTTTCATGGAAATATTATCTCTAATGGTGAAATATCAGTTGATCTTGTGAAGATAAAGAAAATACAAGAATGACATACACCAATAAACATAATTGAGGTACATAGTTTTATTGGTTTTGACGGTTACTATTAGAGTTTTGTTCATAATGTTTTACTGATCGGCTAACCCATTAACCAAGATCAAACTTAATTGGGTTAAGTTCATTTGAAAAAAAAAAGAATGTGAAAAATGTTTTTAAGAATTAAAGAGAAGATTAGTTAAGGCTCTAATTTGGAATTTACTATCAGAAAATGATGGGTTTGTGATATAGAGTGATGCATCAAAGAAAGGACTATGTTTTTTCCTTATGAAAATTTATAAACTTATTTCATATGATTCAAGGTAGTTTAAGACTCATGAACAAAATAATCCAACTCATGATATGTAGTTATAATCCATAATCTATCCTCTGAAGACATGGAGACACTATATCTATAGTGAAATATGTGATATATATACATATATATATGGGTCACAAGATGTAGAAGTACATATTTACACAAGAATAAATCAACCTGATTCATACTCGATGGCTTGAGTTATTCAAAGATTATGATTTATCAATACACTACCCCCCAGGAAATGTAAATAAGGTAGCATTTGCATTATGCAGGAAAGATCATGGTCTTATAAGCCAAATGAGGATTGATAATGATCCTATGTTCATGGATCTAGTAAATATAAATATGATAATTTTTAAGGAAGAGGAAACATAAATACATTTTCAAATTATTTCTTAACCATATTTACTGAATAAGATATATATATCTCAATCTAATGATGAGAATTTGAAGAATAAATTTAAATCCATTAAGGATGGAAGATTGGAAGAGTTTGTGAGTGAGGATATAATTTTTAAATATGGAAAGAGGTTATGTGTTCCATCAATACCTATGATAAAAAGGTAACTATTTGTTGATGTTCATATATAAAACTTCTCTATACACCTTCGTAGTACTGTGATGTTTTGAGATTTGAAGGAACATTTTTGGTGGGATAATATGATGTGATAAATTTATGACTATGTTTATAGATGCATAGTTTTTCAATAAGTGAAGGATGAGAGACAACATAAAAAATATGTCACACAACCTATATCTATTCATAATTGGAAGTGGGATGACATTAATATAGACCTCATCTCTGGATTACGAAGGATTCAAAGAAAGAATGATGTAATTCGGTTTATTGTTGATCACATTATAAAATCAGAAAATTTTCTTACTATAAGAGAATATTTTTCTTTTGAGAACCAATAAATAATCCATATTAATGATATTTAAAGACATCATGGTGTACCTCTATCGATTGTGTATTATCAAGATCCACATTTCACCGTAAAATTATTGAAGAGTCTTCAAATTCTTTGGATACTGATCTTCATTTAGGTAATTTTTATCACCCTCTAACCAAAGGATAGTATGAAATTACTATTAAATCATTATAGGACATGTTGAGATCATTTTCACTTGATTTTCAAGTTATATGGGATAAATATTCACCTTTTTTAGAAATTTCCTATAACAATAGTATCCATTCTGTTATTCAAAAGGCCCCATAAGAAGCATTATATGGAATGATATGTCTTACTCTAACATGTTGGGAATAATTCAATGAAAGGAAACTTATAAGACCCAAAATTATTGAAGAGATAATGATAATGGTAAAGACTATTGAAGGTCATATTAATGTCGTTCCATGTAGGAAAAATAATTTGGCTTAGAATCGGAGAAAGGATTTGAAATTTCAAGTCGGAGATCATGTCTTTCTGAAGGTATCTCTATAGAAGGGTGTATTAAGGTTTGATAAGAATGTTAAACTGAGCCCTAGGTACATTGGACCATTTGAATTTCTGGGAAGCATTGGAGCAGCAACATACCTATTAAAAATGCCTCTAAGTCTCTCCAATGTTCAAGATGTGTTCCACATGTAACTATTAAAGAAGTACATGTCATACCCAACGTATGTACTCACATATAATGAAATGGAAATATAACCTCAGTTTCCTGACTACAAAGACCCTATCATGATTTTTGACACAAGATATAATGTTTTGACAAATATGATGAATAAAATAGTAAAGGTTCTTTAAATAAACCCTAATATAGAAGAAGAAACATGGGAACCTGAGTATGGAGTAAAGAAGAACCACCCACATCTATTTAGAAAGAAATACTCTTGAAAACTTTTGAGGATGTAATTTATAAAGGAGGGAAGAATATAACACCCCAATATTTTATAGTATGAATCTTCTTTAATAAATTAAACTCACTTGATAACTTACATTTGACACAGCACTGAGCATCATTAAATAATGATTAAATATTAACATGATTGTTGAAATAGTAATATAACCCTTTAGAATAGTAATGTGACTTTTAAAAATCTAAATCATACCGATAGAAAAGTAACAATACCTATAAAATAATAAATAAACTTTTTGTGTATTTTGAATGAAAGTATGATATATTTTTATCATGGAGAAAGTAAATAAATGCATTAAAAGTGATAAATTAAGTATTGGTATTTTTTTCAAATGTAAATGTTTATTTAAAATTTTATAATTAATATCATAATTTAAAAGAAATTTTATTTTCATATAATATATTTATAAATTAATATTTTGTTGTATTATGATTATAATATAATTTATTAATTCCTTAATTAATGTTTTAAAGTGTCATAAAATCAGTTATAATTGTAATATTAGTATTTTTTAAATAAATGAAGATTTCAATTAAAAATTTAATTTCTTGTATTTATATTTTTGTCAAAAAATGGATTACATTTTTGAATGATACATTTAGAAAATTGGTTTGGGTGATTTCTTGTGATTTTTGTAAAATTGATGATTTTTTGTGAATAGTGAAATATAGTAATTTACGGTATAAGATAAATACACAAATTATTTAGTCATGGATGATGTAAGCACAATTGTTTTGAAATAAAATTCACTATTTACTTTATATAGTCACAAAAATCAATAAAAATTCATTATCTTGGGCTAAAATAATAAACTAATGAATAAAATGATCAAAAAACACCCCTCTCCTCAACTATAAACACCACCCATCTCCCCCTCTTATCCTCACACCAAAAAAGACATGAATATTGTCCAATTTCATCCCAATACCTATTCTAAACCTCTCCACAATGTTATGTTCTTTCTGGGATCATCCAAAAGACCATTTCAAAGATCCTTACGAAAGAAAGAAATTCAAGAGGTAAAATAACTTTTTATTTTTTTAATTTTCATGAAATTTATTTTATTTTATTATCATTTACATAACCTCGTTATCAAAACATTAATTATAACTTAATTATCTTATATATAATTTAATTTAATTATGTTAATGGAATATTCATCATCAAAACCCCTTCTCCTCTCCCATTTATTCTAAAAATGAAAACATCGCCCGTGATGTGTCAATTTACCACCATCGTGGATGATGATTTTTTATTACTGCCTCCAAGGATGGTCATAAAACGATTATAATGGTTAAAAAATTAAAATTTATATTAAAAATAATTTAGTGTTCTAGAAAAAATAGATGTATAATATTAATTTAGAAAACAAAACGAGTGTGTGCTGATTGAAAAAATACAAAATAATATAAACAGTTATCATTATAATTTAATCTAATGAATCATCCAAATATTTTGGAAAAATGATATATAAAACCATTTAATATTTGTTAATTTTATTAATAACATATAATTTCAATTTTGGATAAAAATTCCCATTTTATATGATCTTTAATTTATGTATTCAAGTGAACTAATTCAGATTACTATTTAAACGAACACTCATGAACGGCGAAATTGAATCTTATAACTCATCAAAAATTCCATATATGAAGGTAATAAAATTATATTTAAAAAAAGCATGTTTAATAAGTTTTTAATAAATTATTAATGAATCTAATTTATTTATATAGGATATTAAGTACAAGTGTAGAACTCTTTTGTACATAAGGTAATGGATTCTCCGTTAACTTCCATTTATTCCTTTAGGTTACTCTTTCTCTCTCTTTACCCAAAAGAAATTATTAATTATTCCTATATAACCCTCCTAAATTCAATGAGTTTATTAAAATAAATATATACCTAGATCAATTATTCCTTCATTTATGGGAAGATACATGTTTTATAAGTATCTCTTTTCAATCCTTCCTGATAAGTAATCCCGATTCCTAGGACCTTATTAATTTCATTCCCATTTTCATGTACACTACATAATCTATTTTAAGCCACCAATATTTTTTATAAAATAAAAATTTTTATCATAAAAAAATATCTTAGATCATTTTTGGTTTTATGAAAACAATTAATCATTTTTCCATTTTAATGTCTCTTTAATATTTTTTTAAACTGCACTAAGGAGGATCTTTTCTAAATATTCTTAAAAACTATTTATACATGTTCTCACTTAAATTGGACATAATTTATCATGATTTATGACTGTTTTATCTTATAAATATCTAAGTATTATTTAAATCCATTCTTTCATGGATACCATTGTTATATTCTCTTTGGTTAAGCCTCATTCACCAATTATTCCTTATGTGTGGTGTATGAATACTTACTCTTTATTTATGATCATCAATCATTTATGAGTTCATTAAATATCTATATTTATTATATATAATTATTCTATTATACATATACAATTTTTACATATGGTGTTTTCAATGAATGTTTATATTGAATTGAATCTATGTATGAAGAATACTTTGGACTTGCAGTGACGTGTGGGGCTTGGTTATAGATATCCCCTCGACGCATCGACACATCTCAGGAGAAAAAAAGTTGGTGACAAACCCTTCATGGTTATTTCCCTGTAGAATTACATGGGTTTGACCCATAGACATAAAGAATATTGATGGTATAATGGTTCATGTTACAAATACATGTTGTCCAATAAATAAGAATTTTCTTCATTCAGTATTCAATTATTAAATTCCACAAGGATTTCACTTTAAAAATAATTATGGTTATATTTTTATTATCATTTTATTTATGGAATGTGTTTTTTAGAATATTTAATTTTTCATAATAACTATTCCTTATGGATTTTTTTTTCACTTTTTATCATTCCATATAACCCTTACCGAGCATTTGAGATTACTCTTTCATTTTTTTTCTTTCCCCAAATTATAAAGATGAAAGATTTGAATAAGTGAAAATAGGTATTTTATTTTATTTTTTAATGTTTTATTACGAATGTAATAAGGGAACCATGAATTTATCTTGTTCTAAAATACTAATAAACCGATACTTTGTGATGTGATATCTTGAATCTATGAAATTGTAATAAAATAGCCACTAACACTAGGATATTGGGGTTGTGGTTGTTACACTTTTGATTATTGAATGTTTAAATATTATGTTGTTTATCATAAACTGATGTAATGGCCATGTAAAAATTAGGATCACTATAACTTCAAACTAGTTGCACAGAAATGGCACGTTCACCATAAACCAGAATGATGGGTGAAATATACTCAACCGAATATTTTTTGGGTTAATACCCCAAGAGACGTCTATTATAAAACCATGCCCACTTGTAGTGTCCATAACATGATGTATTTTCTTGGGGAAATGACACTCCTTTAATTAAAATAACAGAGAATATTCCCATATACATTGTTTTATCATAAGGGTTCTCAATAAATTTTCCTCTTCCTAGATTCCCAAATTTACTAAAATTTTCCTTTCAAACCAACATAGTGACACTTACTTTTCATATATAAATACTAAATCGAACTAGATTAATATTAAATAAATTCCACAATAATACAGACGTGATGACCATAATGGTTTATCGTATTTAGAAACCTATATACATAAATAATTTGTACATAAAATATCTATGTCATTTATGATTAAGTTCTTCACATCTAGAACCCTTATTAAACATATCACACTAAATACATTTCTTAAGAATATGGGTAAGGGAATCATAAGCAATTGGAATATTATATTCTAATTAAGGGTTTACATAAGATATATCAATAAATGGTGATAGGTTAATATAAGATAAGCCTAATGGCATGATAACATGATCAAGACTTAGAATAATCTCACTCAATCAGTCAAAGATCTTTAATAATGAAATATAGTGCATGGTTTTTTTCTAACAAATGACATAACAAATAAGAGTGTGGACTCAGTAATAATTAATAATGATCTACGAAAACATATTATAAACATAGTAAATAATTTTCTGGAGTTATCATATGTATAGAAAATCATTTCTATAGTGAAGGATCACTTCAAAGTATATCCAGGCGAATTGGGTTCACTCCCCATTCACAACAATGAAAAATTCCGTTAACAGAACTGACCATTATAAGCACTAGAAAAAAATAAAAAAAGGATCCCTTTATTAGTGATAAAAAAAGAAAAGATAAAGGGGACCTTTTATCAGCTATTTTTATAGTTATGATAAAAGATACCCTTTATTATCCCCTTTTTAGCACTAATAAATGAAACCATATGTCAGTGTTTTTTACCACTGATAAAGGGTACCATTTACCAGTGATTTATTTTTAGCACTGATAAATGGTACCCATTATCAGCACTCTATATTTTGCATTGATAAAGGTTTCAAATAAAATGAAATAATCAAACAAATAAAAGAACTAAAAAATGGTTAAATTGAAAAATAGAATTAATTTTTTTTAATTAATCAATTATTGATTAAAATGAAAATATTTAAGATATATATAGTATTAATAATCCTAAATTGTATATATTAAATGTATAAATATGTAAAGTGAATAAAATTAAATAATAAGACAATTAAAAATTAAAAAATAGTAAATTAAGAAAAATATTAAATATATTATTAAATAAATATTTATTGATAAAAAAATAAATTTAATATATATATATATAGATTATAGATATTAATACAAATTAAATTAAATAAAGATATATAAAATGAATAAATATTTATAATTTAACAAAAAAAATAAATAATGAATATATTATAAAATTATTAAAAAAATTATTAATGAAACAATTGTCAATAAAAATGAATAATATTAATATATATATATATATTAGTTATAAATAGTAATAAATAATATATATTAAATCTAATTATAAAAAATTAATAAAATGTAATAATTAAAAACATATTAATGTCTTATTCATTTTTAATGGTTTAACTCATAATTATTCATTAATAGATTTAATATAGAAATATATTCATACATATAAAATATAATATTTTCATGCTTTATAATAAGTAATTCATATAATTAGTGGAGAATGGTTTATAATTAAAATATAATATCAACTAAAAATAATAACTCATCGCCTCAAGTAATGGACATAATTGAATGTCCTTGGATTTTTCAATTCAATATA
Source organism: Viscum album (assembly GCA_963277665.1). Taxonomy (NCBI): domain Eukaryota; kingdom Viridiplantae; phylum Streptophyta; class Magnoliopsida; order Santalales; family Viscaceae; genus Viscum; species Viscum album. The sequence goes on along the minus strand of OY728119.1, from coordinate 2,106,831,778 downwards.
TATCAAATGCTTGTTACATTGATTTCACATACATATACATAATTGATGGATTTAGTGCAGACATAAATATTTATGTAATCAATGAAATCTTATATAGAAACACATATACCTGATATTTATGTGATTTTTTCAAACTTTATTATTCATATTCAAATTTCATTATAACATGATACATTAAATTTATATTATGTATTTAATAGGATATATTTTATTTTTATATTATTACTGTTAGGTATAATGTTTTTTATAATTTTTTTAATTTTTTTAATTTCTTTAGAATTTTTTCATTTCGTATTATTTATTCACAAGTATTTATTTTCAATGTTTCAATATTTTCAATATATATTCATCTTTATTTAAAAATATATCCATAATTTTTAATAATTTGTATTTAATTAATAAAACTTATCCATTTTTCAATATTGTTAAGGTGTACTAATTTTTAATTATTTAATTTCACTCATTCCTAAAATGCATGCATTTTAGATTATATATTCATTAATAATTTTAATAACATATTTATAAATAAATATTTGTAGATAAATATATTTTTAAATAAATACATTTTTAAATTTATTTTTAATATATTTATATATTTATAAATTTATAATTATAAATAAGTAAATATTTAATTTTTGTTATAATTATAAATAAATATTGATATATATTTAAATAATAATAAAATTTTAATAAATTTATTAAAATAATTAATATATTTATTATATTTATATTTATAGATATTTATATTTATTATATACATATATATAATAATAATAATATAAATATATATAATGATATAAATATATAAATATTATTTTTTACAACAATTATTTATCTTATATACTGAAATAATTATAAAATTATTAAAAATATATTTTAATAATTAATATATTTATCACATTTATATTTATATTTATATTTATATTTATCAAATATATATGTAATTATATAAATATATTTGAAAACTATTTATTTATAATTATAATTATAAATATTTTTTCAGCGCTAATGTTTTAGCACCGATTAATATGCCTTTTATTAGTGCTTTTTTAGTTCTAATAAAGATTCCATTTATGAGCACATATTAATTTAGCACTGATAAAATTGATCTTTATCAATGTTTTTTTGGAAGAACTGATAAAATTATCCCTAGTCTATTTAGAAAACATTAACCTGTCGCAAACCAATCGTGTAATGCCCCGACCCTAGAATATTAGACCCGATGTATTATTTTAATACATTGGAATGATTACAAGGAATCAAATCATGAAGAACTAATTATTTTAGAAACCTTGGAAAATAAATTACATGCGTAAACATTATGTAACATTTCAAAACATAATATGTAACAAAGATAATTATTTAAGGACACCATTATTCTTCTAGCTTAACCCTACATATAAATCATAATATTCTTCTTGACATCTTGGGAAAATAAAACATAGGAATGGGGTGAGATTAGATGCTCGGTAAGGATAAAAAATACAGCAGAAGCTTTCATAAATAACCATTAATTATAAGGTAAGAATAAAACTGAAACACAAGCCTTTTAAACATAAATTTGAACATAATATGGAAAGTGTAAATCTAATAATTCCATTTAAACATTCATATTGATATTCTATTAGTCTAATAAACACATTTAATATCAATAAATAATCTCATAATGAGGAAATGAATAATTTTAGGCATCATAACTATACTGTCAAGGCCACTTGCCAAGACCATAGATATCCATACCATCAAGGCCTCATGCTAAGACACTTGTTTGTGTTATGAGACCTACTGATGCATCGGGGGGATTTAGCGAGTACCACCCTTCACATACTAAGTCCAACTCATTCCTCATATGAAAAGGGTGAAACATAACATAATCATTCATATGAAAACTTCCATACAAAATGTTAATACTTGAACTATAAACCCTGAATGGTATCAAAATAGCACATCCATAGTAAAAAATATCATAAAACATTCAATACATTATCAAAGATTGTATCATAATAGATCGACCTCAATTAACCATAAAATCCAACAAAGGATGTTAACATAGATGAAAATAATCTAACAAAATCTTTAATACTCTTTAAGATAAATATCCCCTTTTTATACTGAAATCATTTAAAATATGTGAAATTATAAAAAAATCTCTTTTGAAAATAACCTTGTAATATTTTAAGGGAAGCTTACAGATTTTAGGGTGTTATAACGACATAAAATAGATTCTCACACCATATAAGGTAGAAACATTCTTTCCTTAATTTTTTGAAAATACAATAAAGTGACTCATTTGGTAAATAATAGAATGATTCCTTTTAGAACATTTTATTAAAAGTAAAACATGGGTCAAAATTACTTTAAAAATTGTTGATAATATTTTGAAATACTTTTTAAGAAACACAGACATGGATGATAAATATGTCCCTATTGATACTTACATATAAAAAATTTCGAATAATAATGAGATTGTTAAATAAATCATTACCATGTACTTTACATTATTCAAGGATGCGTCAAAGTACTCTACAATGGTAAAATAATGTTATTAAAGTATACTTATACCATATCCATATTTATGATATCATATATGATCCTCTTACATCATTTTGTTAATAATATTTCAGTATTACTATTATTTCAGGTGTTAATTGCTTCGTTTTCCTTTGCATGTTTTATCATGAGAGTCATGTTTCTTATGCATAGAATATATTTTATTCATATCCAGAATGATATTAATTTAATAAACATTATATTTACTCATAATATTAATTTTATAATCATTCTTTAATGGTTAATGTAGTGAATTAATCTTATTGTGTTGTGGAGACTGTAGGTCTCACGTATACACGGGCGATGATATCATTCCCCTAAAGGTTAAATGGTTTGTCATTGGATGATATATGAATTGTAAAAAATCATAATAATTTCATATTCAATATTTAAATCCATTTTCCTCATCATTATGTCCATAAAAATTAGGTAGTTTAGAATAACAAATTATACCACGACGTGGAGATGGTAAGCTGCACGTATGCACACATGGGGATATTGTTATACGTAAGATGGATAAATGGAGGAATATGGTTGTAATATAATCATAATAACATATCATAATATATATTCTATAATATTTAATACTTTATTATGGAAACAACATATGAATATGAAGTATAAGAAGAAAAGAAACTAAATTGAATTGGTAAAACAGTTACCTCTTCTTCGAGTGTCTCTCTTTGATTTGCACAAACAGATTCATTAGTTTTTCTTTTTTCCCAATGTATGGAGTATAGGATAAAGTTAGGAAATTTGGGAGGATAATTTGGTTGGTTTTGGCCTATAAAAAGGGATTTATAGGTGCGAATAAAAGAGAAGGTGACGTTCCCTTTTATAAATGAGAGAAGGGGCACTTTAGGAAAACTAAAAGCAATAAATTTGTTACAATTTGATTTTCAATTCCAAATAGCAAAAAAGTGAGTTATTTAGGAGATAATTTGAGGATGGGTTGAAATAATTTCAACCAATTAATTTTATAATTTTTTTTATTTTAAACCTTATCATTTTTATTTATCCTTAATTAATCTATTTAATTTTTATTAAATTAATAATCTTCTAAATATTAAATGATTATAGATATTTAAATATGTTGTATAAATTTTCAATAAATATACACTTTATTATATTTTAGACCTTATAATTTTAAATTTTTAGTTTTTAAATATTTTCATGATTTTTAAATAATTTAATTGAATGATATTTTTATGAAATATCAATAGTGTCAAATTTGACACTATTCATAACATTGACTTTAATTTAAATCCAAATAGAAAGATAAATTTGAAAAAATAATCGTTTAATATATTCCTATAATTTCATAGTCCCCTATTAACTTCATGTATAACCTTCATTAAATCATATTATATTTATTTTAATATTTTCAAACCAATTTATTTGATATTTCTATTAATAAAATAATTTTTCATCACTATTGTGTCAACATATATGGTAACTATTCAATATCTAAAAATTATAAATAAACTACTGTGATTTATATAATTATTTTATATTTCTAGAGAAAATTTATAATCGATGTTATCTCCTGGTTATCCTGATATTAAAATTAATATATTTATATAAAATGAGAGAGTGACAATTTGTCACATTCATTGATTTTAATAATATTCACATAATATTCATGTAAAAGTGTCCCTTAAAAGATTACATTTAGAAAAATAAGTGATAAAGGTCTATGTCTTTCATCCAATAGGATTTTTATAGGTGTTACTGTAATTTTATTATATTATTTTTACCTTTAAAAACCCTATTTACCCTTAACCACGGTAAATAAAATTACTAAAGTCACTATTAATAATGTCAAAAAATAAAATAAACCTATTTACACAATTTTTTCCCAATGATTGAAGATATGGATTCAACTTTTATAAATTCAAAACACATAGATGGAATGAAAAAAAGTTTTTTAAAAGTAAAACCTAACAAAATTTTGGCATGTGTTTATAACCAATTTTAATGTGAAAATAATTATAATGACCTAAATTATATTAAATGATAAAAATATAATATTATTATAATTTAAAACCAATAAAATTTTTAATTTAACAATAAATTATTTCTATGATAATGTTGATTTCAAGTAAAATTTTGTATTTTTTACTATTCATCAAAACATGAATCTTATCAGAAAAATAAAAAAAAAGTAAACCAAAGTATATTTTGAGGGGAAAAATTAAAATATGTTTTTATATTTTAAAATTTAATATAAAAAGTTTTACAAAACTATATTTAAAATGAGTGCACCATCAAAATCCAGCAAAAATGTATTTTTGAAAAATACTTGTTTTATCAGAAAAATTGAATTTGTTGTTGTGTCATGTCTAGAAAACAAGTTAGATAAATGTTTAAATTATATGGAATATATAAAATTAATTTTTTAATACTATTAAAAACCACTAATTTGACATCCAGGTTATATATTATATTAAATAATAATATTTTATTATTAAATTGTTGTTCGTTAAAATAGTATCTTGCATGTAATACAAGCAAACCCATTATTGTGTGTAGAATAAGATTAACACGGGGTTGTGTAAAAATAGAAACAAAACTAAAATTAAATTTATTTATAAATGAAAATTTTGTAAAGCCTTGGGGTGTTACAAATTGTGATATCCAAATCTTTTCACAGAAGTGACCTGCAAAAGGGGTTCCTCCACATCGAATCCAAACTCGAATCAAGGATCGAAAAATTCCATGGCTCAAATACAAGGATTAAAGGATTCATCGGTTCAATGAATCCAAGGTTTATTGATATCTCTACTGTCTGTCAGACAATTCAATGCTTCAATCCAAGGTCTGTTATTTCCCCCTCCTCTTAACTCGTTGATTTCTTGTTTTCTGATATCTTTTTGTGTTTTTTTGTTCATTATCTATTGATATTAGTTATCCATAACTGTTTTTCCTTCAATAATGAATTTCTAATTTGGGGTTTCTATGATTTGGAGTCTGTATTGACCCTTTAAGATATTTTCTTTCTACCTTATAGCATATTATGAATTCCACACACTGATTTCTTCCTTGTCCCATAATTAATTTAAATGTTTTGAACTTCCTTCTATGGAAATAATGCACACAAATTATTTTTTAAAGTTCCACCCATGATTTGTAATTAATAAATCAAAATTTATTTCATGTAATTATTAATTCGTTTTGAGGTGTGTTTTTTTGGATTTTTCTATGTTTAACAATAAGTGGTTTTACGTTGAGTTTTTTATTTTATGTTCTAAATTATACTTCTTTATTTTTTTTCTTTATATCATATATGAAACTACATATATATACATATATATTTAATTTTAAATCTACATATATATATATGAACACATTATTTCATGTATATATATAAGTATTTGGTCATATGAAATATATATAGGATTCATTCAATAATGAAGGTGATAATTTTTGTTCAGAGTTTCAAAAATACATTTTAAAAAAGACTATTAATGTGTTATTTTTAAAATTATGTCTTTGAGGTATGTTTGTAACTTTTTAAAATTACTTGGATTCTTACATTTTTGTTTTGAATAATATTGAAAGAAATAGGGTTTTCAATAAAAATTAGTCGTAGTGTCAAGTGCTATGGCTTTTTTGGTATTATGAAATGGTTCTTATAAAACTTTATCACCATATATATAGGGTTTCTATTTTAGTTTTAATGAGGTAAGATTTTTTTCTTTTAAATATAGATATTGTATTGATTTTTGTTAGAATTATGTTTGCATAGTTATGTTTGGGTTATGTTGATTTTCAATTGATATTTTTTTTCAGAAAAGGAAACCATACCTCGCATTATTAATATAATAGAGATCATATGAATCTCAGTGAGGGATGAGAGATAGTTACAATATATTCCAAATTATATTTTATGGGTCCCCGCTTGTATCAATGTTTATATGGGTGTCTAATTAGGTAGTCCAGTTGTGTGTCTCTGGTAGGTTATAAACATAGGAGCTCATCATCATTCTTATTGGTGGTTCCAACCCAAGTATGTCTAGAGTCAACTCATGGGATGTTTTTGAATTTACTAAGATTGAATATTCTTTTTTTACTACTGTCTACATGTATATTATTTTTGACTTACTCAAAATATTATATTGATCCATTATATAATGTGACCTGTTTTTTATATTTTTTATTTAGTTGTATTGATATATTTATTTTTCTAACTAATGATTTATTTTATTATTATATATTATTATTCATTAGTATGGTCATAAAGAGGCATATTCAATAACCCTATAATATTTATAGATTCAGTAAGTATCTCCATTCAATAAAATATCAGTTATTAAGGTGAAAATTTATATTAAATAGAATTTGTGGAGATTAATGATATTAGGTGCACCATTAATATTAAATGTAATAATTCATTAGTTTGTTACATCACTTGTTATAAAAAATATAAACTAGGTTATAAAATTCTACATATATTCGAATAATTTTTTGAAAATAATTTTAGGTATTCATCATTTTTGGTCTACATATATTGGTTACGCCCCTATGATTACCATCCATGTATATAGAATAAATCTTTATTTATTAAAATTTCCAATAAAAACATTTTATATATCTAATTTTATGGAATGCTATTTTTTTATTCTTAGTTATCATATATGGATTTCTTATTACTCCTTAATTTCCTATATTATATTTTCATTTGTTTAGGGTATTTAACAAAGTCTTGATGGATCATTTTAATTGAGGTGGGACTAGTCCTTGATATAGGATTGAATGTATTAATAGTGGTATTTCTCCCATAAATATATAATTCATAGAGTCCCCAAGGATTCATATATCATAACATGTCCCCACTGAGACCAATTGAATCACTGAAAAGAACATTTATACCCCCCAAATCTAATCTTCAATAGGCCAAGAGTTAATAACAAGTTACAATGGTGTAATTCTCAATAATTGGAGACATTATCCCTTTTAGAGAATATAAGGAAGTACAAATTTCATCCTCATCAACTTCATCTCCTAAACAATTATTATTACAATTTGATTTTTGAGACTGAACCCCTACCTCTATTATATTACTTGAACTTATATAAGAAGTATTCATCCCATGGATGACTACTATTGAGAGTAGTTCAAATAGCATGGGTGTATTTCCACAAGATATTGAGATAAGTCTTAAGAAACAAGATGCAATAGTAATTGTTCAAAAGATAAATATGACCGGATAATAGTTTTCTATAACTTTAACCTTTGGATGAATTCAGAGGATAACACCTACCATATTAGAGTAATTATTTTATTAAATTCAATTACCTATTTCCATAAAATCCAACTTAAATTATTTGAAATAATCAAATTTTTGGTTTTCCTTATTATAATTATCTATTAATTTCACCTTTTATAATTAATATCATATGTATATATATATTTTTTATTGTACACAATTAATATTTTATGAGCATAATTGGACGAACATGAATCGATAATAGATGCATGCTAATCATTTGACAAAAGAGTATAAAGTTGGGGCTAAATAGTTCATCAAGTTTGAAATAGAGCGGGCATACAAACCTTCTTAAATCATTTTCCTATGTTTACATTGTTTTCATTCAAGAAAAAATAGACTGGAATAGTTAGAAGAAAATATTGACTTGTCACTGATTAGATCAGAACTATAAATGTTGGACAGAATATGGGGAAAAATAAATGTGAACACTGATTAGGATGATGCTATGGTTTATGGACCATTTATATGAATATAAGTTTAAATGGCGATGGAGACCACATAGAAGAAATGAAAATGAAAATTAAATATGACCTTCATGATTGTCAAGATTTTTTGAGAAGTTAAATAGTTTTTTAATATACCATTGTATGTTGTTTTTTCTAAATAATCAACAGTGTCAAGTGTATTAAAGTTATATAATTTGAATGCTGGAAGTGGATGGAGTGACTCCGACTTTATGGAACAATTTTTCTCCTAAATGAAAAGCCTTTATAAGAAAACAACCATATATGTCAAAAATATGACTCTAGAATAATTCTATGTTGAATGGTCATGATCACTAGAAAAATAAATTATTGTTGAAAAGAATGCATATTGTTTTGTAAGAATGATGAATCACTTGTAAAAATCCATATGTGTGATGTTGATCAATACAATAAAAATGATTCAAGTCCTTTGAATGTTGTATTATAATTTCCTACCATTCCATAGTTTAGAATAATATATAGATGTCGAGAAACAACATGAAAATTGACATTGCATATAGATAAAATAATTAATTATGGGAATCTACATCATCCAAAAGATTCTCCTGAGTAGATGAAAATTGATTAAGAGTATCTGAAATTTGTAATAATCCACGAAAATGTCATCTTGTGTTATCTATGTGTGGAATCAATCCTTTTGGTTTACATAGTATTACTCATGGTACATGTCCCATAATTTTTGTAAATTATAACATTCCTATGTGGTTATACATGAAGCTAAAATAAATTATGCTTTCTCTGATTACATCTAGAACAAAGAAACCCAGTCATGATATTGATGTCTATTTCGATCCATTGATCAAAGATTTAAAATTGATGTGGGATACAAATGTTACAATGTTGGATGGTTATAGATGGGAAGAATTCACATTGAGGTCCATGTTTTATGGGATAATAAATTACTTTCTTGTATATGTAAATTTATCAGTCTCTATCATTAAAGGAATTTTGGGGTGTCCCATTTGTGAAGAATGCATACACTCAGTTTAGTTGAATCATTCCTCAAAGACTGTGTTTTTTGGATATCATAAATTTTTTCCTTGATGACATAAATATTAATCCTAGATAAAAACATTCGATGGGAATATATAATAGGGTGTAACACCATCTCTACTAAAGGGTGATCAACTATTTGATAAAGTAAAAGATATTAACACTATTTTTAGTAAAACATTTTCAAAAAAAATTAAAAAATCAGGTTGGAAGAAAATATCATTTTTCATTAAATTACCATATTGGAATTGTTTATACATCATAAATTTTCTTGATGTGAGACATATAAGAAAAATGTAATTGATATTGTTTTGGGAACATTACTAAATGTTCCCAGTATAACAAAAGATGGTATCAAGGAGTGCTTGGATATTATTGACATGAGGATAAAATAATATTAGGTATTAGTGAAGTGTAATGGGATGGATTTTTTTCATCCTATATCTTACACTCTATCCATTTCAGAAAAAATACAATTTTACCATTCTCTTAATAGTTTAAAAGCTCCTGAGGGGTATTCATAAATATCAAGAATGTCATGTCAATAACTAATTTGAAGTTATAGGGACTAAAATCAAATGGATATCATGTTTTGATGAATGATTTGATGCTTATTTATATATATTTCAATCTTCCTATAAATGTATCCATACTTTAGTCAGAATCTTCTTATTTTTAAAAGCTATATGTAGTAAAGTTATAGACCTGATGAAGTTACCAATAAATAATAATGTTGTTTTAGTCATATTGGGTAAATTATAGATTTTATTCCCACCATCATTCATTGATATAATGGTCCACCTGATGGTTCACTTGGTTAGAGAGGTTCAACTATTTGGCCTTGACTATTATAAATGTATGTACCCCATTGAATGTTATATAAATATTAAGAATGGATATGTTAAGAATAGAAGTCATCCAAGAGGTTATATTGTATAATGATACATTATTGAAGAAGCTATTGAATTATTCACTAATTACCTATAAGATGTTGATAGCATCAGTCTCCCAAAGTCTCATCACATCAGACACATTATGGGTAAAGGGATTTTAGAAAGAGTTGTTGCTGCAATTACCTTCACAGAGCTAGAGTAAGAAAACATATAAATTTTACATAATAGTAAAGATTTTGATATATATGTTGAATACCACAAATAAATTATTAGTTATTTGAGTACATAAAGGAATGAAATATGTATATAAAATGAACATAATAAACCGTTTATAGGATGGTTCTGATATAATATTTATAAGGGATAATAAAAAATATAAATTCAATTTCCAAATGCCTTCAATAGATATATAGGGTACCAAATGAAAATATTATATCTTACACCAGTTTTTTAATCAATGGTTATATATTATATACAAAAGAAACTAACGACGTAAGTATTATGAGAAATAGTGGATTTACGCTTATAGAGGAAGCGATTCACATATTTGGTTTGAAGGATAGAAATGTAATTTATGAAATTATGTCATATTTTAGAATTATTGAATAGATATATGAATTTTATTACATAATATTTCATGTTATTATTTTATAATGATAATGGTTTGATAATATGAGTGTAGTGAAAGTTGAAGAAATGGGCTTTGAAAAGGTGAATTTCAATGTGAAATGGAAAAATGATGAACCATTCATAATGTAATCAGAAGAAGTGAAAGTATTTTATTTCAAAGATCTAACAAAAAGTAATTGGTTGATTCTCCTAATAGTGACTAAAACAACTATCGGGTGAAATGAAAATTCAGTCCAAGATTCCCAGTTCATTAAGAGATCAAGAATAGTTCAGGTTGATCCCAATATAGATTATGACGTGTAAAATAGATGATACCTAAAAGTGGGTATTTTTACCCTTGATAAAAGATCCAAATCACTAAAACATTTAAAAAATTAAAGATATTTCAATGTGAAGGTAATATTTTTAATATAATATTTTTTTTCTATCATAATATTATCTATTGTCTACAAAATTTACATAATCTAAATTAATGTTTTACTACTCATGAAGAAAATGTCTTTTAATCATTATGATGTTAAAATACTACAGTAGAATATATTATAAATAAATAAATCCATTGGGAAGATGTAAAGATATTGTTATGATATACTTTCCCTATTTTACTAAAAAAAAGTATAATTAAATATTGATTTTATTTTATTAATTCCTTACATAGTTCATTTAATTTAGAATATTTATATCCATCTTCCATGCCTTTCTCCACCAAAACTTCTACATACTTACTCTCCTTCAAAACCTTTTCATCCATGTGTTTTTATCATTTATCACTTTCTTTCATGTTCCCTCAACCATCTCTATAGGACAAGAAATTGAATTTACTCTACTCAATCAGAGAGGTAATCATCATGTTTTCTCAATAAAATCATTTTTCATTGAATTAATTTATAATTTATAATTTTTGTTTAATTTAATTATTTTTAATTTTAATTATATAAGAATTTTTCTCATATATATGTGGATTCTTTTGTTCTAGTTGGGACATTTTTTATGAAAATTCTCTTGTTTATGAGAGAATGGACTTCCAGGATAAAACTGAGATTACGACAATAAGGAATTGAGTAAATAATATATAAGAAAATAATGAAAATATAAATTAGAACTACTTATTTAATTATTATTTCATGATTTTTCTACTATTTTTATGTTAATTTGATTATCATTTTTATCTGATAATTATTTAGTTTTTTCACAGATATTTTGGGAAGTTGTATTTTGATATTAACTATATAAAAGGATACATAAAAGAAATAACTTGTTCCTTTCTACCCATGTCACCATGATTTATATTTTCTTTCTTTTTTTTTACTACCAAAACTACTTATTGAGTCGATGTTCTTATTTGGAAAACCATTTTCAGCTAAGAAAATTGATTCAAAATATGAGTTTTACAGTGAAACAAATAATGGAAATGGTTATTTTGGTAACATAATTAATTTTAATTTTTTGATTCATTGGGATGTGTATGAATCTATTTCACCTCCATATGATACACTATTTGACTAGTATGACTCCAAGTGCATATTTTTATTTAGAAATTAACATTAATCTTTGTAAAAAAGAAAACTCACATACTCAAAACCAAGAAAACATATTTTGATTTTTTTATAACTTAGTAAAATTATATATAAGTCTTTTTTGTTGTTTAGGAATCAACTTCACCACAATATGATACATTATGTTCCTAATATGACTCGAATAGTTCGTTATCAGCTTAAAATTGACATTTTATTTCAAAAAGTTTCATGCAGTGAAAACTAAGAAAATTTTCTCATATATTTTAGTAAAAAATACAAGTGATGTTCTCAAAACCAATAATTTTTTTTATTATTGTATTGATACTACATGAAATTTATCCATAAGTAATTTGTGAAATGTAGGAGTCATCCACTCCTCAATCTGAACATTGGTGTGACTGATTTGACTCCAGGTGTATCTTTTTTTAATGTTCACATTAATTTTAGTAGAAAAGATAATTGACATAATCAAAACTAAGAAAATGAATTAATATTATTTTAATAGTTTAGTAAAATGAACCATAAGTAATTTTTTCATGTTGTAATTAGTTGTTCCTCAATCTGATACAAGATGTTATTTGTATGACTCAATGTGTTTATTATTAGTTTAAAATTTCCATTTTACTTTAAAAAGTTTAACTCACTGAAAACCAATTAAACATGATCATATTTTTTTGATAATTAATGAAAGTGATTCATAAGTCATTTTTGATGTGTATTAATAATTCTCTTGTAAAACCAACACATGATGTGACCAGTCTGACACAAAGTGCATATTTCTAGATTAAAATTACATTTTAGTAAAAAAGACAAGTGATGCATTCAATAGTAATAAAATGAATTTATCTTTGTTTGATACTTTAGTAAAATTATCCATAACTAATTTTAGATTTTTTAGGAATGAGCCTCACCTAAGTCTGACCCATGCGTGACCAGTATGACTCCATCGACATATTTTTATTAAAAATTGACATGAATTTTAGTATAGAGGAAAACTGACTTACTCCAAACTAATCAAACACATTCGGATTGTTTTGATACATTATTAAAACAATTCATAAGTCATTTTATACATGTAATAATAATCACCTAAATCAAATACACTATGTTATTGGTTTGGCTTAAAGTGTAACACCCCAGGTAAATAAAGAATATGACATCTTTATATTTATCCCTATTTGTGAATAAAATTTTAATATTAATTTAAAGGGAACACTATGCTTTATGGCTTACCCAATACGCAACAATGAGTTCCTTTGAAATCTTACGTTGCACTATAATAATAAAGTAATATTATTTTAAATGGTAGTTAATGCCTAGCCGTTGTAATGGAGGGAATGAACAGAACTAACTACAAAATGATTATATATTTTTGTCAAATATTTTTACTTTTTAAAATAAATGTTAGAGGATTAAAAATGTGAATGAATTCAATTTTAAGCGTAAACATTCTAATATTCTTTAGAAGGCCGATTAACCGCCTTTTGATGGAGAACCTCTTTTAAATCCACTTTTTGAAAATTTATGTGTTATATTTGACAAAATAAAATTCTTCTTTAGAATCGAGACATCAAAATTTACTTTGTGTAAATTTTTGGTATCTTTCCGATAAAGTTCATTTTTTAATGAATAGTGAAAAATGTTGTATTTTAATTCAAAACCACTTTTTAATATAATTTATTTATATGATTAGATTATATTTTTAATTGTTTTTATGTAAATTTAGAATATATTTTTACAATTTAATCCAATAGTGGTCATTGGAATTAATTTCACTTTGAAATTGGACTTAAACTACTGTCAATCTTTTAATAGATATTGTTTCTTAAAAACACGCTATTTGTTTTGACAGTGGGAATTAATTATTAAATTAATTAATGCAACTTATATGTTTTGAATTTTTTAAAATAGACATCATTTTTGAGTTCGGAATATCAAATATAGCTTAGGGTGAATTTTTTGTATTTTTCTGAAAAACATCAATTTTTGATGAATAGTGAAACCACTTAGTTGTAGTTAAAGAAACTGATTTTTCGTTTAAATGAAACATTTCCACCTCTGTGTTTTGAATTTCAAAAATCCGACATACATGGTTTTCATTTGGAAGTAAAATGTGGTTCAATGGGATTAAAATAATTTTTTTGTTGAATAGTAACTTTTATGTTCTTAATTGCGATTAGAGGTAATTAGTGTAATTTAAGGTAAAAGTAATGTTTTAATAATATGAAATGACCTATACACATGTCCTACCCTCATTGTATGTGTCCTAGACGACCAAAAAAATCCATGGGTCAACTTGGGGACCCCATGGAGCAACTTTGGTTGGAAAATGACATAAATAACTTTTTATTTAAAGTTAAAATAAAAACGTCACAAGCATGAGATGTTTCACTAAAACAATTTTTAAATGGGGTTATACAAGTCATATTGTTGACTATAAATATTCATTAGAAATATAAAAATATTTCCTACATCATGATATTTGTTTTATAATTTTTAGACATTAAATAAATTAAATTTTTTATGACATCATGATGATGCAACGATTACCTCATTAATAAAGGATTTAAATAAAATGAAAAGATAATTTTAAAAATATAACATAAACTTGTAAAAAAACTATTGGATGAGTATATTTCAAACCCTTACCACCTTATCCTTGAAATACATCAATTGGGACCTTTAAAATCCGAAACCCATTTGAAAATAAAGTAACATTTTGTAACTTTCCAAGAGTGCCCCTCCTCTCCTCTTATAAAGGCCCCCACCTCTACCACCATACCCACACCTCTCAAGCTTTTGGCTCGGCCATCCCCTACCCAGTTTTCCTCTCCATGTCCTTCTATTACTCCTAGAATCATCACTTTGGGCAGAAGTCTTCCCAAGTAAGCCTTTGAGCTCAAATTAAAGAGAGTTACCCGATTTTAAGGTAATGTCTTCACTTGTGTTCTTTTGTTTTATTTTGCTTCTCCAACCCCCTAAACTCTTTTTATTCATTTCTTTTGTAACAACTATAGTATATTAAATATACTAGTATGTTTTTATAACAAGAATTCTAGATACAATTACACACACCTACATCTAATGGTTAAAGAACATTCTGTTTCCGTGGATGGAAAATTTCGGCGTCACGAAACGATGATTGTTCAACACTCATATAACACCTTCAAAGGTGGCCATTAAGATGTCACTATATTTATATATGATATATAATATGTTTATGTTTTACTTAATCTTCTGTATTTTTATTTTGTGGCATACCTTTATGGTTTCCATTGTGGGTAAACACGATAACTTCATTTTAGGATGTGCGGACTACAGCCCCCTCAAAGTAATTTGTTTCGTTAATGCCATATGTGGGATGTATAAAGGATGGATTTAATGTTTTTATATATGATTTATGTTACATATAAATGATTAATATAATTATGGAATTAAAATATACATACCTATCATTTAGTTTTAATTCCATTAATATGACATAGAAATGAAAGTAGCGTTCATGCGTACGTACGGCTTACCGTCTCCATGAACGGTGCATTTCATTTCTAACCTATAAATGAATATGTAATATTATAAATAAATGTATATTATGGATATATATGATATATATGATATCCAAATCATGGATATAATAATGGATATAATGAACCTTTGACCACACAAACAACATGTAATTGTGAGAAGTCCACTTTCGACTTAAGAACCAAATATCGACAAAACAAGCATTATTAACTTAAATGATTACTTAATGTTTATAACATGGAAATAAGTGATATAAAAGGAATAATGTACTTGAAAAAGGTTCTTAAGCAAGTAGAAATTAACTCATGTTTATTATTCAGGATGTTAAAGAACGATCGAGTCAAGTCGGACCCGAGGTAAGGGATCCTACTCCTCTCTTTCTTTTTAAGTACACTCTTTTATGTCATTCCTTTTAAGCTCATCTTTATTATGATTGGGATGTTATTTTATATTACTCCTACTGTAATTTTTATTTTCATATGTTGAGAGACCCTATTTTCTCTCATCAATCCATTTTGGAAGTTTTGAGTGGCGCTGTTAGGCTGCCAAATTTTCGTAAGAGATATAACCTCTCTCTTTCTTTTT
Source organism: Viscum album (assembly GCA_963277665.1). Classification (NCBI taxonomy): domain Eukaryota; kingdom Viridiplantae; phylum Streptophyta; class Magnoliopsida; order Santalales; family Viscaceae; genus Viscum; species Viscum album. The sequence continues at coordinate 2,106,815,328 of OY728119.1, read as the reverse complement.
AAGTACTCTCCTTTATGTCACTTATTTTAAGATCCTCTTTATTATGATGGGGGATGTTATTTTGTATTACTCTTGATGTACATTTTTTTTGTAATATGTTGAGAGACCCTATTTGATCCCATTAATCCATTTTTGGATGTTTTAAGTGGCATCGTTAGGCAGCTGAGTTTTCGTAAGGGATTTTTCATCTCACTTTTAGTCCCATGAGATTTATGCTACATTTTCCACCATTTCCTTTGAGTTGTGTATGAAATTCCCATTATTAAACTCTTGGTGTAATATAATTTCATTTATGGGTATTTACATATTCATTGTATGACCCTTCTTCAATGAGGTGTATGTTTCGAAAGTTACCCAAGTCTGTAAGGGAACCTTTCACCCTCCTCTTTTAAAATACTTCTTTTGTTATGTCTTTTAATTCACATACTATTCTGTTGGGATATGTTCTTATATATCCTTATTGATTTAAATTTTATGTCCAAGTGATGAGATACCCTTTTTATCTATCATCAACTCTTTTTCTGAATTTTTAAGTGATGTCGTTAGGCTGTCAAATTTTTGCAAGGGAACTTCTTAACCCAATTTTGATTCTTTGGGATAAAATTGTACTCCTTGAATATGTCGTTCTATTAATATGTGTGAATTTCCTCTGATTTTTTTTCACTTAATATCCACTTATATTTGGTGTATTCGTTTGTCACACATAATTATGTAATTGATTTATCCTTAATCCAAGGATACCGTCTTTGTATGGGAATTCGTCTCAATCTCATTTCATTGAGAAATATTTTGTTTTATACACAACCTAATTTTATACGGTGTATAAACCCCTTTGACATTTACGTTTATTGAAAAGGAATCTTTTTATACGAAGAGTTTTACTAAACGAAAAAAGGGAATGTTTTTTTCGTACGTATGCGGCGACAATGACTTTTCCGCCGCCGTGACCATTATTTGAGTTTCGGCTTCCTCTACAAGCCATAACTTTTTTTAATGAAAAATAAATACAATGTTATACCTTTATTTTATTTTGGTATTGAAAATGGTTTTCATAATGTTTTTATATCAATGTGTTGTATTGATATCTTGTGATTGAAAAGTGGAAATGTTATGTTTCCTTTATGCATGTTTTATGTGATACGATTATGTTATGGTTCTTGGGAATTATTATGAAGACGGGTGGTTCCGTGATATACTAATGGTGGGTGAGCCCGATATAGCTCTCCAATGCATTGGGTAACGCGAAGGAGTTAAGCATTAAGGTTTCTCTAAAGAGATTTAGGGAATATACTGTGATGGGTATTCCAAACGTAACCAAGAGGGTTACTCCCTACGTAAGAATGTTATGAATGCCTCAAGTTACCTTTATGTCTTATGATTTCTATGATTAATTTATGATTTTATGAGGTATGTTAATGTGCATATGTTTTATGGGTAAAGTATGATTTATTTCTTATGTATATATGTACTCATGTTTCCTTTCCATACTTTTTATAACCCTTACTGAGCTTTTTATGCTCATCCCATGTTTTTGAAATGTTTTTCATGGGTCAAGGGAATGGTACATGATATGATGATAGTGTCAAGGAAGTGTCAAGAAAGAATCCATGTTTTACTTTAAATATGTTTCCGTTGATGGGAAAAATGTATACTATCTTTTATATAACCACTTTGTTTAAATGTGGAATGTAATGCAAGTTTTATGATCTAATTCTCTAAAAATCTATACCTGAAAATATCCTCAATGTGTAATCTTGTAATAACACAAGATTAATTAAGGTTTAAGGCCGGGGCCTTATACAAAGTGTTCATTATCTGTTTAAAATTGGCATTTTAATTCAAAAATTCACTCACTAGAAAATAAAAAAATTCCCTCAGATTGTCTTGATAATTTTGTAAAATGATTCATAAGTATGATGTGATGTGTAGGAATTATTATCATATTAAACTGAAACAATATGTGAATGTTATGAATCAAAGTTCATGTTTCCAGTTTAAAATGACATTTTAGTAAAACATACAAGTGGGATACTCAAAATTCTAAAAAATTATTAGGATTGTTTTGATACTTTTTTTATAATAATCCATAAATTATTTTATATGTTTATAAATATTAAACACCTCAATATAATGTATTGTGTGACTATTATGACTCCAAGTGTGTCTTTTTATTTTAAATTTATAGTAATTTAAGTAAAAAAGGAAAATGACATACTCAAAATAGAGAAAATCAATTCATATTTTTTTGATACATTAGGAAAATTGTACATTAGTTATTTCTTACATTTAGTACTCATACCCTCTTTAATATGATAAATGATATTCCTAATATGACTCTAAGTGTACATTATTAGTTTAAAATTAACATTTTTGTTCAAAATGTTTCACTCCCTGAAAACTACGAAAATTAATTCTAAATATATTGACAATTTATTAAAATAATTGATAAGTCATTTTTAAAGTGTAGGAATCAGTCTGACATCATAATGACACAAAATGTGACCAGTATGACTAAAAGTGCTTGTTTCTACTTTAAAATGACATATTATTAAAAAATAAATGTGATGTAGTCAAAACCTATAAATTATTTAATATATTTTTATACCTTAAGAAAATAATAAATAAGTCATTTAGGTTGTGTAGGAATCATCCTCACATCAATTTGATTCATGGTATGACCATTATAACTCAAATTGCATCTCTTTATTTAAAATTGACATTAATTTTAGTAAAAAATAAAATTTACATACTCAAAACCCGTAAAAATCATTTGTATTATTTTTAAACATAAGAAAAAATATCCATATGTCATTTGTGACATTTATGAATCAACTTCACCTCAATATGATACACGATGTTCCTGGTATGTCCTAATGTGATGATTATCAGTTTAAATTTCCAATTTAGTTCCAACAATCACTCAATAAAAACTAAAAAAGCATGCTCAGATTGCCTTGATAATTTTTTAATATGATTCAAAAGGGATTTAAAATGTTTAGGAATATGTATCACATAAAACCAACAAATTATTCGACTATTATGAATCAAAGTGTGTGTTTCCAATTTAAAATGGAATTTTAGTAAAAAATACTAGTGACCTACTCAAAACTGAGAAAAATAATTTGGATGATTTTGATAAATTAGTTAAATAATCCATAACTCATTTAATATGTGTAGGAATTAGCTTCACCAAAATCTGACACACGGTGTTATCAGTATAACCCCATGTGAATCTTTTTATTTAAAATTGACATTAATTTTAGTAAAACAGATAACTAACATACTGAAAACAAATAAAACACATTCATATTGTTTTTATACATTAATAAAATGATATATAAATCATTCTTGACATTTAGAAATTATCATCACCTCAATATTATAAAATAGTTTACCAATATGAATCAAAGTGTCTCATATCAGTATAAAATTGACATTTTAGTTAAAAAAGTGCCACTCAATGAAAACTCATAATACAAACTCATAATTTTTTTTTATAATTTAGCAAAAGGATTCATATGTTTTTTGACATATATCAATTATTCTCATGTCAAACTAATATACTATGTGTACAAAATGACTCAAAGTGTGTGCTTCGAATTTAAAATGACATTTTTAAAAAAAGATAGGTGACATACTTAGAGCTAAGAAAAGGAAATCGGATTATTTTGATGCATTTGGAAAACAATCCATAATTCATTTTTTATGTATAGTAATCAGCTTCACCTCAATATGATACTTTATGTGCTCAATATTACCTAAAGTATATGTTATCAATTTATAATTTACATTTTAGTTCAAAAAGTGTCACTCACTGAAAACTAAGAAAATGTACTCATAATGTCTTGTTAATTTTTGGAAATGATTAATAAGTCATTTGTGACATGTAGGAATTAGTATCACACCAAACTAACACACGATTTGACCATTAGGACTCAAATTGTGTGTTTCCAGTTTAAAATGACATTTTAGTAAAAAAGAAAACTGACCAACTCAAAATAAAGGAAATGCATTCATATTGTTCTGATACATTAGTATAATTATCCATATGTCATTTAAGACATGTAGGAATTATCCACACCACAATCTAACACAATTTGAGACCAATATGTCTCTAAGTGCATCTTTTTATTTTAAAAGATTCATTTTAGCATAAAATCTGTATCACATCGCAAAAACTGAGAAAACGAGCCTAGATTATTTCTTAATAATTCTATGTACGATTAATTAATTAATTTCCTCATCACATTTATCTTATATTTATCTAGTTAATTTATATAGATACAATGGTTGAAGACAAATAATAAGTAGTGAAATGCACAATAATCAACTGCAACTTGATATGAAACACAATGTTCATGGTATGACTCAATGTTTAGTTTAAAATTAACACTTTTTGATTAATTGATTTTTTCATATTATTAATAACATAAGATAAGTTTTCTTATATAGTTTGGTCATTTTCTTAAAGCAGGGGTAGTTTGTTTGAAAATAGAATGAGTTGGGGTTAGGGAAAAAAGACAAGGGAACATTGATTTTTTAATGTATGTGATAATTTGTAGTTGCACATGTAATTGTATAAATAAATGTTTTAAATGACTATAATATAGTTTTTTTCTTGTATTTGTGTGGTAATTTTTTTATGTTCTGTATTGGTACTTTCATTTAATTCTTTCTTATGTTGTTTATGTTGATTCATTATGCTGCTATAGCACACTACAATATACCCCATTGTCAGTGATACTAGAAGAGATGATAATGGGGTCCTTTATTAGTGATTTATTAAGATCTTATAAAGGAACCCTTTATCATAGGTATTTTAATCACTATTTAGTAGTCAGTGCTTCTCTAGTGCTAGTAAAAGCAATTTTTATATTATTAAAGGTATGTTATGTAGTTCCCGAATGGCCCAAAGTCCTTCTTTTTTGTTATTTTATTATCTATAATCCCCCTTTAAAGGGTTGAAGGGGAACCCTTACATGACCCTTAGTCCCAATGAACAAGGCCCGAATGACCCGCAATACATGACTGCACATTACATGACTTGTAGGCCCAACCCAGTAGAACTAACCCTCCCCACCTTCTGCATCATTGATCACCTAGATCCTTACCTTTCATTACTGATAGGATAGAATTACCCCTTAAAAAGATTCACGGTGCCTGGTCCTGATGGTAGCTGTCATACCCTTTCATTCTTCTGGTCCGATTAGCTCTACTTCGGGTGGCCTCTACTCTTTTTGATCAGATCCACATATGTGGCATGTTCTGTGTGAACTGGGATACTCCATGGTCTCTGTGGCCCGACGGCCCTGTGGCTTGAAGAATTTGGATGACCCAAAGGCCCTTGAAACCTGTAGCCCCAAACCGGTGGCCCGGAGGCCCAAATCAGGTGAATAGTTTCGGCTGATATAGTACCGAACATTAACCACTACCGTACTACTACTGTAACTACTACCATACTTCTACAGTAACCCCATAAATTATCCTCTACATGGTGTTGAACATGGGTCTCTTGGATGCCAAAAAGGTTCCCTTACCACTTGGGTACGGGCTTGTTGGCCTGTTTTGAAGTTGTGATTCCATCATTTCCTTAGTGAAGGTTTACTCCTAAAACTATATTATTTGAAAAATCTGACTACTAAATTGGGTTCAGTCTCAAATATAGTGTATATTATCTCATGATATAACCTTATTTACCTAATTCATTAGACAAATATATATTTTTTCTCCCACCATTCACATAAATAGAACTGTACAAATGTCGGTCAAATGATCATAAAACATTCATCATATCACCATATCATAACTCAGGCAAATGATAATGGTTTCATAAAAATATCATCGAAATAACTATAAACCATATTAAGGAATAAATATGGTGGCATTAGATCATATCCCCATCGAATAATATAGAATTTCAAAAGTTGTTGTTATAGATAAAAATAACATTAAAAGTCCATTGGAACGTTTGTTGAATATAATAAACTTTTTATTTGAAATAATTTATTCAAAATCTAAAAGAATACAAAAATATTAAGGTAATAGTTTTCAGTCAAAATAAAAAATAAACCATATATATTAATATTTAATCAAAATATTTTTCATGATGGTGGGGGAAACTGTTCATGTGGTGTATATTAAGAACAAAATTCCCATTACATTTTTTCTATAAAAATTCAATAATAAAATATATGGAAAATTAAAGTAAAACATGTAATCTAAAAAAATAACCATAATATAAGAAAAATCTTTTTATTTTTGTGATATATATCATAAAATAATAAGATCATAAATTAATTATAAGCAATCTTGTCGAAAAATGAGATGTTAACATAAAACTATTTCTAATGTTGTAACTTTTGAATCATAGAGCCCATGAAATAAATAACATCAAATTAAAATTTAAATACCATAAAATATGGATATATATGTTTTAAAAAATAAATTTTGAAGTATTTAAAGCTCATAAAAGAAGATATGTGTGTAACATCACAGATTTCTTAAGGAAAGGAAATTGAGGTGAAGTTGTACGACATTAGTAATTTCTAAATCAAAAGTTATTATAAGATTTAAAAACATATGGTTATATAAATATTTTTAATTAAATACTTTATTAATCAAACATAATTTCTTGAGATTTATATACACTATATAAATAAAAAATATTGTTGTAAAAGTAAAATAAGTCTCAATGAAAAGGAATTGGGATGAAATTCATACATCAAGTCTGTCTTTCTTAATAAGAACTCTAATCATATATATAATACTTTTAAATTTATTATAATTATTTGAAAATTCATATTAATATATATAATATCATATATTATCCACTTATATCATATCAAAACTCATTTGTCAATAATTATATAGTAAATCTGTAATTTCATGTGTTAACTATTTTGTTTTTCATGTAAGTTATTGATTTCTATTTATTGTTATTGCACATTGGTCATGGTTAATCCATATGAATAATGTTAATAATGATATAAATTTCATATATTGTTATTATAAAAAAAATGATAAACATTAATATAAATAGGTGATGGGAAATTAATAAATCACTATGTGGTAATGGTAGTCAGCACATACATGTGAGTCATGTTTCCATTTTTTTAATTGATGGAAGGTTATAAAAGTAATTGATAATTCAAAATTAATTAATAATTAGTACATAATATATATTATATATTTTCATCAAATCTATTATTATTACCATCCATGTAAATCATAAATGATAAACAAATCACATTGCTTTGTGGTGGTGGTGGTCTACAAATGCGTGCAATCTGTGTTATCATTTTCCAATGTATCATATAGTAAGAAGGTACATAATATATTAAAATTATATAATAATATTTATGTTATAAATATAATATATATAATATTTAAATAAATAAATACAAAAACCCATGAAATATAGTGATGTAAAATGAATAGTATCTCAATACAGAGGTAATAGTCTACATGTACGCACAAGAGATACTTATATTTCCAATTTGATGGAAAAGGGGTGGTAAAAGGTTATTAAAACATCATAATCATGTATATGTATATTTATTAGAATAGATTAATCATTTTTTCATTGATTCTAAATGTTTCAATAATGTAGGATAAGAAATTAAATTGAAAGATCTTGGTTATTATTTATACCCCTTCTTTGAGAGACCCCCTTTGGCTAACACATTGAGCCTTAAAGTATTGGTCTTAAAAAGACTAGAAGATCTATGATAAATTGAATTACTATAGTAATACCTTTGAGTATTTCATGTATATTATATAAGGTTAAAATGGTGTGAATAATGGAGGAGGATAAGTTCCCTTTTATAAATGAGGGGAGGGACACACATGATATTTCCTAAATGATTTCAATTATATAAGGTCACTTTTATAGGAAAGTGGGTCAAAATGGCCTGGAATTAAAATTTAGAATAAAATAAGTTTTAAATATCCCCAAAAAATAATAATTATATTGTTTTATGTGGAAATGATACCATTGTATCTTATATTAACCCACCCCTGGTAAACACATTTTAACCTTCATCGTGGTCACCAGATTTTTTTACAATTAACTTTGAGAAAAATATGTTGATATAATTAGATTATATTAATACTTATAATTTAAAATTTGGAATTAAAATTTCATGATTAAATTTCTAGGGTTCGTGGAATTTAATATTAAATAATCATGCAACCCATAACAACAACCCATTTTAAAAGAATGAATATTTAAGCATAAAAGATAATTTACATACAATTTTTTCTTTTTTAAAACCAAAGAATAAATTTCAAAATATATTATTGAATATATAATATCCAAATTTAAAAAACCACATTAATATATAGAAATTATTTTAATTTATTAAGATAAAATTACATTGCTTGTATAAAAACAATTTTTAGAGAAACGTATTTTTATGCACAAAAAGGAACTTATATCCAAATAATGTATAATGATGATTCATATGAATTTTATATTATTAGTTATAATTAAATTAATATTATGTTACATTAAAATCAAATTAAAAACATATTGGGTTCTTTACTGGAAAAAATGATAGTTTTTATTAAAAACAGATATTTTTTCAATTCATTAAAAAAGTAAATATTTTTTTGAAAAAACCTATAAATTCACCCTAACTAATATTAAAATGATTATTTCAAAAGTAATATTAATTTTCTCTAATAAAATTTATAAAAATTTAATAAATAAATTATAATTTATATTTGCAAAAAATTCAATAAAAACATTATTGAAGAAAACACATTTTTGAAGCATAAAATGAATTTACTGAAAACTGAGTACTTGTCTATAAAGAATATATAAATAAATTCTCAATATATAAAACTGCTATAAATAGTTTTCATAATTTTTTTATTCTTATTCATTCGGACAATTTAACATCTCACTTATAATATATCATGGTTTGTTTTATGCTTGGTATTGTGTGTAAAAAAGAAACCAACAATTTATATTTTATTTAAATAAAAATATATTCTAAAACATTTAGGAGTTAAAAAGTTTACATTAATCATTTTTCTATATTTTTTACTAATATAATTTCACACATTACACCATTTAATCCCTTTGTCTCCATGTATGACACCCCATGTTTTGTTTCTACGTATTCTAAAATAAATCTTTCAATTTTCCTAATTCAAATTAATCATAAAATCATAATTTTTTATGATCCAAAACACATTTTTATATTCTTGAACTCTGAAAAAATTTATTGATTAAACAAATCAGTTATAAAAGAGTCATAAATGATTATTTTATGCTCATTGAGACAGAACTCTATCACACTATATCCTTTACATTAATTATTTTTTGATTTATTTATTTATTTTTAATGTTATAATAGTGTTTTTTTCGAATATTTTTGAAATCTATAACATTCATATTGTCATGTTATGGTGTGTGGCTACCACATTATTATTACTAACATAATGAAAATATTGTTATGGTCTTATATATTTTTACAAAACCAATTTCTATAGTTGGTGCGTGATTTTCCTAACTGTTTATAAGATCTATCTTGATTCCTAGGTGTGGACACTGATAACTATATAGTTACCAAACAAATTGGTAAATGTACAACAAAAAAATTTGACCTACCAAGATATTTAAAATCATGAAATTATTGTTATTCACTTTCCTAAATTTAACCCTTAACATCTTCTTCTCTTCCTCATTTGAATTTTATGCCATTTTCACACTAAGTTAAACAATTATACTCCCTAGCATGGTGATTCCACATGGTTTCATTATGATTTCATACCAGTTTTTCAAGGTGGTCACTTATTTATTTTCTCATCTCATAATGTTCTTTCTCTTCCCACATACTCATTCCCTAGTGAAGATATAGAAATATATGATTCTTCTTGGATCGATTTTTAAAATGGGGATTCATGTATTTTTTGTTTTATTGGGTTCTATATTGTTTATAATTGGAACTCCATGGTCAATTATCACTTCAATTTGGAAACATTGTGACTTATATTTGGCTTCCCATTTTATTATCCTTTAAATTATACAAACATGATTGGATTCTTATTTAAATTAATGTTTTGGATATCAAAAGATATTAATAAATTAGTATGAAGATTATATTGAAATAAAACAATGAATTAAATTTAGTTTCATTTTATGGAAAAGGGATTTAAATTTACACATATTCTATAAATTTATCTTTTCATAAAATTCCAGACAAAATATTTATTAAAGTACTTGAATTGAATTTATAATGAAATTTTGAAACAATAAATGGTTATTTGGTCTTCAAACTTATTTTTTCATAGGAATAGTTTATGTTTAAGGTATTCTTAGTTCTCAAAAGGGTTTTTTAGAACTCCTTCATGGGATGGATCAAAAATATAATTTACTATCTCCTATTAAAACCACTAAGTAAAACCTCTAGGGGAATCATAAGAAGGTGGTTCATTCATCAAATTAATTACTCTATATTTTTTTTTATTATTTCAAAATTATTGTAGATATAATAAAACAAAATGATAGGAAAAATTGAAAAGAAAAAGGAAATATAAAAGTAATATCATAGAAATAGATAGAAGGTTAGTGAGAAACTAGACTAATACTAGTATGATCCAATATTTAAAACCTTTCATTTATCTAATGATATATCTAATCATAAACACTCGATATTGATTATTTAATGATTTACGTCTCAACTGAAACATTACTATCACTCAAATAAATCAACACCAATTTGCAGAATATCATCTAAAACATAAAGATATCCCCATACAATAAAATGAAACACTCAATCAGACAACCTCCCATAAGAATGTCTTTTTGGAAGGAGCTATCTTCATGATATCATCAAATCAAACAACATATCCTAAGATAATTTTTTGAGTAAAATATGAGAATAATGGGAAATAAATTGATTATATAAGTGTAATAAATTGTTCCAATGAGTGAATGATTTGTTGCATATCCCCACATCACCATCACTTTCATTTATGGAAAATGAAGTAGATAATGATTTTTTAAAATTTGGATCTCTAGGAAGAATAAACATCCAATTCCTTGTAATAAATTTGTTGGTTAACACATAATTTCTTGACCTTTAGGAACCTGGAAGAAGAAATAAATCACTTTCTATATATATAATTGAATTTATAATAACAGGATTTTTGTCCTCTCAACAGAATTAGGAATTCCCCTCCTATAAAAATGTAATAGGAATATAATCAAAAAATAACTAACAAGATACATAATCCATGTGACATGCACCCATGTGGAAAAAATATTTTCTCAATTATACTTTGATGACTCCAGCAAAGTTCCTTAAACTGTTTTCACTCCTCTCACATGGGTTTACAACTAGAATGAATCTGGTCTAGTAACTTGGTGTGGTTAACTACTCTCAACTTCTTCAACTCACATTGAATTGTAAAAATAACTCAGTATAAAGATCCACTTTAGATACCATTATATTAAAAATAGAATTTATAATGTAGAAAAACCATTTTGTTATACACATTTGTTACACTGTTATAATGTTTTTTTCTCATAGAATTACAAATATATAGTGCAGGGAATAATCCTTACACAGCCTTTGAATCACATGAAGGCATTTGAATACTCTTTGAAATCATAGGGGATTATTATATGGACTTTGAATTATGAATTCTATATTAGGAGAGTTGGAATCATAAAATATAAATTCATACTACTTGGTTACACAATAGGTTTTGGATTTATCATAGATGTGAAAGTCACCCTCACATAATCTCTAAGTACTTTGATCAAACATTGATTATCTAAATGTACATTGATTTTTTGGCATTGTATTAACATTTCACACCCATTAGGCTATATTTATACATTTAAAAAAAATATTAAGTGAAATTTATGTAGAAACATCCCATAGGAGTGACTATTATACTGGATGTAACTAACCTTTACATAGATCATAAATGAACTTTACACAGGAAATTCCCTTATGAGTGATTATTATTCTAGTTAGAACTAACATTTACATATCTTCAAAATATGAAATAAAATTAAAAAGTACATGAAATCTATTAATTAAAAGTGAAAAATTAAACCATAATAAATTTCATACTTCAAAATCTGAAACAAAATCCAATATATTCCATCAATAATATTAACAGGAAATAGTTAAATAACTTACACAAAAAAAAGCGCATAAAAACAACATGAAAATTATGTTGAACTAAAAATCCATTGATGAAAATGGTTTTCTAAAATACATGGAAGTTAAAGAACTGATCATTTTTCAATTATTCATTGAAAAAACACATTTTAAAAAATATTCAATGAATGAAAACTTCAACAAAAAAATATTAAAATTCACTATTTTATATTAAAATAAAACTTTTAAAATTAAAACCACAATATTCATCCTAATTAGATTTAGAAAACTTTAGTTAAAATTCATCCACATCAAATTCTCCCACACATAAGTAATTTATTTCCCCCAATCAATAAATTCCTAATTTTTCAGGGAAGAATATTCATCTTAAAATAAAATAATCAAAAAAATCCATTTAAGAGAAGATTTTCATAAGTGTTCTCCCATTTGGACTCTCTAAATAATATAAATATGATCTCTCTTCTACAAAAATGTATGGAAAAAATTAAGATTTTTGTTTTATAAAAGTGGTTGGATTTTGAAAATTTTGGAAATAATTAAACTTACATCACATTACAACAAATTTTTTCATTCAAATATCACTTTTTTCTTCAAGTGAAGATACTAATATAATTATAAAACTAAATAATCATCCACAAACTATGGATGAATGAGGTTAATAATTTAAAATATTCATAATTAACTCATCTACCAGTTCATCTTAAAAAATAAAAAATTTACAAGGATTAAGAGTTAATTTGAAATCCTATTTAAATGAATTGATTATATGTTAAAAAAACAATGAAAATGTTGTAAAGAAAAAATGATTTTAAAAATTTAATTTTTTTTCACAAGTATAGAAAATTTTAATTGTTAAATTTAAATGATCAAATATGATTGTTCCCAAGGTAAAATAGAAATTATTAATCACTACATTTAAAATATATAGCCCATTTATTGATAAAAAACACACAACCATTGAAAATGAAAAATTATTCATGAAAATATTCAATTTCTAATCTTTTAAGGGGGTTTTATGTATATTAATTAAAATATAGTACGTCGTATTAATGACAACATATCATACACCAAAAAACTAAACATTTTCCACAATGTTGAATCTCTAAGTGTAATAACATTTAAAATATTTCCACTCAAAAAAATATTTAATTTTGTAGTTTAAAATCATCAATAAGGTCACATGAAGGTTTAAGCTTTATATTTTACACTAAAAACCAATAAAAAAATTTCAAATAATGAAAAAGGATTAAACTAGTTAGTACATAAAAATTACATTGTAGTGTAATGATTTTTATATTATAGTCATGATTATAATTTAAATTTAAAAAATATTTCAATGAATTATAAAATCGTAATTAAAGATATAATTTCATAAAACGTGGTCATTTAAACCATATAAGTATCTAGAATAATGTTTTTTTAATTAATTTCATAATTTTAAAACACTTTGAAATCAACATTCAATTATTTTATTCTTTAAAATGACCTGAAAATGTTTTTAATGTTAGTGAACATATTATTGTGTGAAATTTGACAAAAAACAGTCCTAATATTGAATCATTAACCCTTGATGTTAAATCCATGAATTATCCCCTTTTTCTTTTGGAATAGTTCCCTTAGTTACATAGATTTCATATCTTCAGATTCCCTTTTTGAATAAAAATAAATTCAATATTGAGAGATATATATATATAGTCAAATAGGTTCAGGAGTTGGTAAAGCACTTTCCTAAAGAATTATTAAAAAAAAGAGAATGTGGAATTATAAGGGGGTTTACAAATCCGGGAGTAAATAACGCCACACATGTCCAAATAGAAAAATTGAGAACAAAATTCAGGGGAAAGAAAAGACCATCTAGAGGAGGAATCCATAGTTTCCCTCTTTGAAAGACCATCTACAGCCTAATTGGCCTCCCAATAGACATTGTTGACATCAAGATGGATGTTCCAAAGAATATGAAGATAGTCAATCCAGGAAGGAATAATTTTCCATCGTATCGATCAAGATTGAGTCTTTAGGGTGTGAACCGCAGTGGTGGAGCCATATTCCATCAAAAGGTGCCTCCTTCCATAATAAGTTGTATAACTTATTTCTTTGACCATGACCTATATCTCTACTTCGATAACCATGCCATTTCCAATGTAGTGGTGGAAACAACCATTAATGATGCCCCAATGAGTGCAGAAGTTGCTACCACATCCTGAAGTTCCTGGTACACTGGAATCCACCCCATCAACATTCACTTTCATCCATCCTGAAATAGGCAGAATCTATCTAATTTATTTAAGAATAAGAGGTTTTTTTATTCTTTTAGTTACACCGTAAGCTCTCAGAATATTCATGTCAGCAATGTCATTTTTCATAGTGCCAGTATACAATTTGGAGGTAGTCAGAACATCCTGATACACCTTGTACAGTCCAGCTTGGACGGATGGCCACTTTCCCTAAGAAAGTTCCATTCCTAGATTCCCACATCACTTTTAAGACAGCAACAACAACCATAATGATCACCTCCCCAATCTATTAATTATGTTGCGCATGCTAGATAGATGTAATCAGTTCCTCCATTCCATACAGATCATTCATTACACTAAAAGCATCCTATAAGTGTGACCAGAACCCACATGAGAAGATTCAATAGAAGAAGAGATGAGAGATAGACTCCTCATCTCGAAGACATATTCCACAAGCATATGCCAATTGGATTCCAATTTTTTAGAGGAGGTTCTGAACTAGAAAACTATTTTTCTACAGCCTCCAGAGCAACAGGTAACAGGAGGGTGCAATGTAAAAGACTCATAACATCCTTATCCAAGTATAAATAGATGATAAAACATCAAACATGTGCCTATAGAATTCCATAGAATAAAAGAACCCATTAATGTTGGGAGTCCAAACCAGGGTGTTAGTATTCGTGTAAATATATACCTGATGATTGAGGCAGATAACAATAGGTAGGAATCTCTGAATATTAGTAGATGATGTTTCGTCAGCAATAGTAAGGTTTTTTATGGAAGGATTCACTACAATCAGTTCATGAAGGGGTTTTCCCAACCAAGGTGTTTACCAAGCATTGAGAGTAGATTTCTTATACACCAGCCAATTCAAGTAGCACATGAGCTCCAAATATTAATGTCTATGTGATGTCCATATAGAAGAGAAAAAATTCATGTAAAATCCATTCTGCAACTTCCTAATAAACCTATGGGAGAGAAATTGTAGATACATTTCATTGGATGTGAGTAAGTTCCATGTGAATTTACTTTGAAAGGAATCACTGAAGACCATAGGATACTTAACACCCATTACCCCCATGTCAATGGGTTTTATTCAATCATTATAATCCATAGTGATGAGTTTCTTATCATGAATTGATCTAGTCCAGATAGAATTTCTGATCAAAACTTTAAACCCCTTGGGAAGATATCTAGGTCATCAATAGATTGAGAAGGCATAAACAAACATTGAGGTGATCACATAATTAACAATCCAGACCATCCCAGCTTGAGATATGGTGTTCCCTTTCCATGTGGAAATATGAGAGATAATATTTGAATTTTTTTTTGGATTTTGTTTCTTTTCACCCTTCCCGAAAAAAGGGTATCCCATAGATAATTGAAAGGGAGAATTCCTTTTTTGATTCCAAGATTCCTGCCATTTTTTTCTTATGGAAAGTCATACCATCTCCAAAAACCAATATATACTTGATTGAGATTATAGGATTCATAGAGACCTCCTCATAATGAGAAAATATATTTTAGACATACGAAATAGTTCCTTTGTCAGCCTGTCCAAACAGGCAGAAGTCATCTGCATAGAATAAATGATACAGTAAAAAGAGGTTCCTTCTAGCTTTCATTTTCTGATAAAGAATAGCAAGGACCATATCATTCATGAAAACACTACAATAATATTCCTCCCTGAAAAAACATAGTCTAGATAATGGGTCACCATTTCTTACACCTCTAGAGAAATGAAAATAACTTTCTGGGGACTCATTGATAAGGATAGAATGTTTAGAACAGGTGAAAATTATGTGGACCAACTTAATGAAATAGCCGATGATTCCATATCTATTTAACATTGACTAGATAAAGTCCCATTTAATCATGTCAAAATCCATCAAGATATCCAGATTGAGTGAAAATATTCCATGCCTAACATTACTTCTCAATATATTGACACACTCTGAAGCAGTGAAAAGTCAATTTTGAATTCATATGCCTAGGTCAAAACCAAACTAGTTATGGCTGATAACATTCTTTGAAATAATTCCAAATCTTGAGGCCATAATTTTACTAATAATCTTGGGTATGGTGTTCCAAATGGAAATCGATCTAAATTCCTTAATATCTAGTGCATTGTCTTTCTTGGGTAACAAATCAATGAAGAATGCATTCACACCATGAGGCATCAAGGAATGATTGAAAAACTCTTTGAAAGCACTGATAACATCCTAGTGCATGATGTCCCAGTTGAACATGAAGAGCTTATTGGTTAACACATCAGGGCCTTCCATGCTATCAGTATTTAGAGAAAAAAGGGCATCCTTGATCACATATTCAATAAGAACCTCAACCAACATCTTATTTTTCTGCTCAACAAAAGTAGGATTAATATTGTGCTGCATTCTGTAAGTAAATACCTCATTCCCACCTGAGTATAAAGTTTCAAAATAACTAACCACCATATTTAAAATACCAAGATCAGAGGTTAAGGAAAATCCATTAATTTCCATTGATGTGACACATTTTTGGATACATCTCTCCCTATGCATGAAATGAAAAAATTTGGAGTTTCTATCTCCCTCTTGCAACCCTCGGACATTATAGTGGCTTCTGGCCAGCCTTTCCTGCAGATTTAGAAAGTCATAAAGATGATAAAAAGCCCGTACTTCATCCCTTGAGGGAGAAACCTACTATCATTTATCATTCTGACATTGATGAAGTCATTGTTAAGCATTCTTGATATAATTTTCTAGATTGGAAATGGATGACCTATTCCATTCTCTAATAAATTTTTTAGAATTTTTGTGCTTGCCGACAAGAACAAAAACTGGTTTCAAGAAAAATATGGGTTTCAAGCCTCAAAGAGAACCTCATGACAGTCGGGCACAACAAGCCATGGTTTGTTAAATCTGAACTGCAAAGGATAAGACATCATGTTTTTTGCACAAACATCATTTGTGATAGAATTATGATCATAGTTACGATTCGGTAAGATGAGTCTAGAAATAATCAGGGTCTCATTACCATCGTCAATGTTGTCCATGCATCTTATAATTTTGTTGGATTTCCTCCCATTAATGGTGTACCTACTCTATGCATGATCACCCCCATAGTGGTCACATCAACCATCCTATAGTTTTCAATGTAGGAAAGTAAGTCATAGGTATCCAACCTATTGAAATTATCACCAGTGTTCTCCTATGGTCGGAGCACAGTATTGAAATCACCTAATTCCATCCAGCTATGTGACATTTTCTAAGAAATATAAGTCATGTTATGCCAAAGCTATATTATTTTTAGATAGGAGTTAGAGGTATAAACAAAAACAATAGATATCACAATATATTGGAACACCATATCATCCAAGACACTATGATGATAATCATTTTAGGATAGAACATGAACACTTTCATGTTTTAGGACCCATAAATCCTCATATCCTTTTTCATTCACATGTTGTGAGATTTTTGAGTACCAAATTGGAGGCCATTTGAAATCTTTCCACCTTGAGATCTTCATTTTTGGTTTAACAATGTCAATCATTAATGGTTTGTTGGTCATAAGAAAATGCCTAAGGTCTTTGAATGTGGGAGGTTTCCCAATCCCATTGCAATTTTAGAAGAAAATCTTCTTTTTTTGAGGGCCGAATTGACTATTGTCTCATGCCCCCCTTTCTTCATTTTGTCTCGTTTCTTGGATTTATTTTTCCCTATAGAGTTTTATTTAGAGGCCTTATCATCAAGACATTCATAAGTTTTCTTAGGGGAGTGATTATAATCATCCTTACCATTTATTTCAACTGATAGTTCATTGGATGGAGCACTATCCTCATCATCTCCCACCCATGATTTCCCACTTAGAGGCAAGAATTGTTTTTTGGATAGTGAGCAAGGCTTACGTCTAATGCTCCTAAAACTCTTATTTTTTCTGATTTCTCAAGTTGTATCTTAGTAAAGGAGCCCCCTTTTTGAGGATCTTGTCTAGCCTAGGATGAAGTAGTCAGGGAAGATACATGCACAGAACCGGTACCATCCACTTGTGAGTCTGGGGATACCATCAGAGCCACATATAGTAGCACTGAACCTATCTTATTGTCCACCCAGAGCCTAGAATATACCATGGAGGTCCTGACCAAAATTAATGGTCATCTCATTTTATCCATCCAAGTATGTAGTAAGCACTTGTGATTCTGGGACTACTTCATCAGAGCCATATACAGAAGTTCAGAAAATATAATGTTGTCCATCAAGGGCCTAGTTTGAATCGTTTAGATCCTGACCTGAGCTGTTAATCTTTTCATTCTATTCTAGACCAAAAACTGAAGATGAAAAAGAGATTCCTATATCAACAAGAATTTTTCCATCATCATATGGGGCCTTATAATTGTATTCAGTGACCACAGTATGTTGATGGGGTTGATCAATCCCAGAGGACACTGGGATCTCTTCAGGCACACCATCCAGATTCAAAGCATCATGGTACTGCATTTGAGTTTTTGAGTCCTCTTGTTATAAAACAATGTAGATATTATGCATGTAAACCACCATAAATGGATTAAGTTCATTTTGGAGAAGAATCTCTTTATTGGACACCTCCAACTGAACAATGTTAACTATGTGAAACCAAATCAGGATCCAGTCCAGTGTATTCCATATGTTGTGACTCTAGATTTTGTTCCACGCTATTTTTTCCATCATTGAGAAACCTGGAGCCTGCACCAGAGTTTTGGAATGTAGGATCATGATCCTTCCCATTTATGTTCTCTGTTCCTCTTTTGGATGTTGCCTTAATATGACCCTTCAATTTTCATTTTGCACATAACTTGGAATGATTGAAAACAGATGATAGATGTCCAAATAAACTGAAACCGTCAAAAAACACAGTCTTCCCTTCATAAAAAAAGTCTAAGTTATATCTTTCATCCCTCATGGAACGAACCACCTCTTCCACCAATGTACCGGCCATATCAACATAAATAAGGAATCTTAAAAAGTGACCATACCTTTGATTTTTTGTTTTCTTATCAATTTTGATGGGATTTACAACTGAAGAAGTAATATAGTGTGGATTTAGTATCTCTCTATTTTTTCTATAGGGTACGATAATTACTAATTTTTTTAAAAATAATTAAAAAGAACATTAAAAAATTTTAAAAAATAAAATTCTGGGGGTGTTGTATTTAGAATGTCCACAGCTAAACAATTTTAGGTTTATCCACAAATTTATGTGGGATGTGGATTATTTACATAGAAAACAATATATATATTAATAATTTTAGTGCTCTTCCTTAGAAACTATTCCATAAGTACAAAAAAAATTCTTCTTCGAGGTCCAGTTCATAAAAATAAATAGATTCCTTCTCCACCAATTTTTTTGAAGCTTTTATAATTTGGTCCAATGTAGTTGAAAAAATGAATGAGGAGCCTCATAATCTTGAAAAACATTCATAGTAGTAATAATATTACAAACATATTCTATAGAAATTTACATGTCAATTATGGATTATAAATCATCATATTTCGCAACTCTTATACCCAAATTTCCCAACAATATTGGAGGTTAAATAGTTTTTCAAACTATGTTTTTCTAGATACCTCTTTACTCTTCAAGAGTTTTAATAGATTAGTTGCCTCATTGAAATATCTATATGGAAAATAATATTTACGATCATACTACTATATATTCATAAGAAAATACTAAAATACCCTCTTCCATAAAATAGTAAACTCAAAAAACTATTCATATTTCTCTTAATCGTGATGAAATAGTGATTCTATGAGTATTAATTGCACACTACAATGGTATCTAGCCTCATTTAATCCTTCTCCAAAGAAAACTACTTTTGTTGTGTTATCCTATAATGAAAATATATGGTCAATCAACCTATAGAAACTAGTTTAATAATATAAAAAACCAAGAAAATGTTAATACGAATAAAATCAAAAAATTGAGTACCTAAAGTTATTTGATTGTTTAAAACTATCCACGATTCATCTAATTTAGGGTGACCAATATTTTACCTTCACTCAAATTAATTCTCTATATACTGATATTTCATTCAATGATTTTTATCCATGAGGATTACATATACAAAAATAAGTATATCTACTTTCTTTTATCTCTTCATTTATTTTATTTTATTTTTTAACTTTCTTAATGTATTCCAAAATATATTTCATGAATAAATCCTTATCTTTTGGTTTTATTGAACTATTTTGGATGCTTTAAATAATTTTATAAGTCACTCATTAGTGACCTACTCATATTTAGTGACTTATTTGACAATTTGTTATTGAAAATGATCATATGTATTGGTAAATTTCATTCACTTGATTGTAATCTGATAGTGAGACTACTTAAAAAATCATATGAATCCATCAATATTGATAGTTATAATTAAAATAATGATACATAAATCATGAATAAAAACATACCTCCTTGGGAATGGTGCTAATTTTTATAGGTTCCCATCACGAGCCTAGTCAAAATAAAATTTAAAAACATCGTAGATGTTTCACAATATCAAACCATAGTGTTATCTAAAGGATTCAATTTTTTCGTCAGAGTAATTCCACTAAAATATTATTTTGTATTTTATTTACATAATAATTAGTAAAATTATAATGAATAAAATATGGAATAAGAAATAGAAAAATAGAAATATAGAATTGGAAATATTTTTGGTGAGAAACTAAACATGTCCAAGGTTGATACTGTTTTATATTTCCTAAAATAAATATATTTAAATATTTAACCATCAATAATAAAAATCACTTAGTAATTTATGGATATATCACCGCCATCTTAAATATAAGGGTGAACGAAGAGTGGCTTGTAGAACTTTAGAGAGAACATGCTATAGTAATTCATGATTAAACTCTATATTATAGCCCATGGTAGTGGTTTTTCCCTACTATGTGAGTTTTCCCCTCAGTTTCGCTGTGTAGGGTATAACCGATTGTTGTATTGGATGGATAGAAATGGGTGTGTAGATAATATGGATCTTTTTTAATATTGTTCAATTTTTTTTCCTAAGATCTTTGTTTCCCTTGATAACTGGTACATGTCTATATCAAATGTGTAATGATTTCCTTTATTTCTATGATATTTGTCTACTTAATACATATTTTTCAATTTTTTTGTTGTTATTCATATTATTAAAATTGATGATGCTTATTTATTATTAAAAAAATAATTATATCTATTTGAAAATAATTAATAATTTTTTAATGATTTTATAACATTATCAGCTAAAAGATTTCACATGTGTATTTTAAAAGAATTATTTTTTGATGATTCTTGGAAATTAATTTCTAAATGGAAGTATTTTTAAGGATGAAGGGATATATAATTTTATTAAATTTTAATTTAAAAATGAGAAAAAATTAGGTTTGTAAAAACTATAGAAAACTAACATGATTTGGATCTATAATATAATGGTTATACATTAAAAATAGTTTTGTAATACCTACTAGGATTCTTGTTAAATCCTATATACATTTCTAGTTTATGTCTAACTCACATGGAAAATTAATGGAATTGATATTGTATGGAGACATGTGGAGTCATATGAAGATCAGGAAGGTTAATAGTTTATATTTGTAATATTATTATATCAACAATTTGGTGAAATATTATATCAATTTTTGTTTTAGTTAATTTTTTACCTAAGTTGATTTACTTATTTAATTTGTATTTTTTCTTATTATTTTTTCATAAAACTATTGTTATTTTATTGGAATACATGCTTCCAATGTTTGGAGTGGTCATAATGGATTTCTAAAAGAATTTCTCATGATTGGTTTTATAATTACTAGGTGGATTTATTCACATAAAAGATATTATGATTCGTAAAATTCTTGTCACCATCCCATGTTCATTAAGAATTCCCTTCTGGCCTTTCCATAGTTTGGATTGGTTTCCTGATTTAGGGGTTTCTTGGACTACATAATGACAAATTGTTATCTTATCATAGTTTATTAATAATTCCTAAGTTTAGGTTAACACTTCTTAATTTTTATGTAGTTGTATATTAGAAATTAGAATCTCAGTAATTCAGATGTCAGTATGATGATGTGTTTGGCCAACACTTTTAGTACCAATGTTCAGTTGTTATGGTATTTTGGGATATTATTATTTGATTTTGATACTTTTTCAAGTATGTTTCATTCTATAATAGATGGAATAAAATTTTATATTGATGATATAATTAGTTTTTTATAGTATTTTTGTGTTTGGGAGGATGAAAATATGAGTTGAACTAGTGGAATATGGTGATCTCACATGACTTGAAAATATATGTGGAACTCAAGTAAATGAATTAGTATAACTCAGAATGGAAGCTACTGGACTAGCTCATGGTACTATAAACATATATTCAGGTAATGAATAGCCACTATTCCCTCTTATGTATGTTTTATTTTGTGTGATATATTTGGATTTTTTTCATTAATTTTTATGAGATTTTAATGTAGTGTTTTCATTTTGAAATTGTGATGATGTGTTACAAAATTATGAAAGTAACGCATCAAAAATCGGTGGAGTAGATTCAGTATTTGATAATTTCAATGATTATTTTATAAATTAATTAAATTATGTCAAAAAAATATAATTGGGATTCAGAATAGAAACATATATTTTCAGGTAAAATTTATAGTTTTCGATTTTAAAAGGTATTTTTTTAATGTGAATTAAAATGAACTCATTGTTTAGAAATGAGTAAATTATTTTAATTATTAATTTGTGGAAAATTCAAAAGGATTTCAATGTGATGTCCACAGATTTCCCAAACCAATATATGGTATTAAGAAAAATAATGAAAAGTGAAACTTAATTTCATTAAGGTAGTGGTGATTTAAGTTTATTGAATGTTATTTTTGTTGCAATATACTTTTTCTTAAGTATAGGTTGAAATATTTTTACTATTTATTGATTTTGTTCTTTAATTATAATTTATAATATTCCACCACCAAGTCTTTATCAATTATTTAGGGAAAGATGTGGGTGGTTATCTATGAGTGAATCCTTTAGTTGTTCAATCTATAGATTTCATTAAAGTGTTTCTGAAGTTTAATCCTCTTATAATTTAAAGTATTTCTGTTCCTTGGTAGGTGGAAGAATAGATATGGGGTATTGAAAGGATCTTTGTTAATCTTGATCATAGTAAGATTTTTATGATCATGTGTGATAACTTTTTTATTTATAGTGTATGTTTTAAGAGGTAAATGTATAATAATAGAGTTAAGCTATTAGAGGAACTTTCATAGGAGATTTTACGGCATTAATCACATAATGATTTTTATTTGAGATCATGCTGTTGGAAAATGACGTGATTTTGTTCTACCATTAACTTGGTGATTAATCTGTGTTGGTTTACATTATCCCTTTCATTGATGTAATCCCTTATTATTTGGATTTATCCTTGTTTGATTTCATGATTTAATTTTATTTTTAGAGGTTTATTATACTTAACCTATAGATAATGTTATTGGAATTTTTTTTTCACCATGTATAATGATGTTTTAAGGATGGTGGTTTGGGTTGAGGATTTTTTAGTAGGAGTTCTTGAGGTGAATGGTACTTCCTCTATTCATAGAAGCAGAGGACGATTTTTTTTAAAGGAAAGGGGAAGGGGTCTATATAGAGAAGACATTTTATATTATTAAGAGGCATTTATGTGTCTCTTCATTAGAATATTATAGGGGTAACACACCAATATAAAATTAGTTTATTAATGTATGTTATAAGAATCCCGTGGTTAATAAATATCTGAAGCCTTATTTTAGTTATGGTATTTTTGGTCATCTGTAGAGGTTTTTTAAATGAGATGCATGTAAAAGAATAGTATCCAGATCCAACCATCCAATGAATTAATAGGTTTTACCCATTGAGATAGATTTTATTAACTTTATTATTAATGTATTATGTATTTTTATTTTTTATTTTCATTCAACATATTTCCTTTATTCGTTATTAAATGTTATTCTGATTATCGGTTTTTAGGATTTTGAGGAAAATAATATAATCATTGGTACCAGCGTGTACTTATCAAAATTATGAATCGTTTATGATTATGTTTGTGATATATTTGTATCATTAGTGAATTATTCTGAATATTCATCAGGTATTTAGTTGTATATGATTATCCACATAGGGTACACATTTTAGAATAATTAAAATATTGGGGGAGATCAACATAGTTTGATTGACCCTGACTCTCTTGGTGACAAATTTTAGAATCCCTTGTGGACCTTTTTATCAATAAATGAGTATTAGTTTATTATTTGTATACTTTTAGGGTCTATGAATGATGAATCAAGTTTGGTAGATTAATATAGATCATTTAAGTTGGTGTATTCAGCCTTATCGTAGTGTTCGTTATGGTGTTCCATGGTTTTGAGAATCATTTCCTAGAAGATGTTTATTGTTATACATTTAATTAGTCAACTAAATAAATTTGATAATTTTATTGATAAAATTATTATGGTGTTGTTATTTATCATATCGTACCCCTGTGGGCCTAGTCAGTGGAATTCATCTAGTGTATGGTTTGGTCATTCATAAATACAAACCACAAACCCTACCAAGACTTTTGAAAAATTGCAATTACCATTCTTTATTTGGAAAAATTTAAACCCAAAACTCTTATACTCCCCCTAATTTAACTCCCACACCCCATGTTCACCACATCCTTCTATTATAATCTATTATATGGTGATCATTATTTGAAGGTGGATCTTCTAGAAGATATATTATGTACCTCCCCATCACATTATTTTATTTCTATTATCCTTTATTCATTCCTTAGTGATGGGTCAAAAACATACACTACTGGAAATATAGTCTTTCCCAACGGTTCTGCAAACTGTTGGTATAGGGTGGGGAAATCATAACCTATCCCAACGGTTGTGCCAAACTGTTGGGATAGTTTTTTCCAATGGTTTTGCTTGAACCATTGGGAAGGCCCAAGGATTCTCCACTTTCCCAATGGTTTAGAAACTGTTGGGAAAGGTTTTTTACCAACAGTTCATTGAACCGTTGGTAAAAAAAGAATCAAAGATGCTATGCCAATGGTTTGAAACCGTTGGCATAGACTATGCTGTGCAAATTGCACACGGGCCTACAATTTGCACAGCAGCTCTGCAATTTGGAAAACATGCCTCATGTTGTGCATTCCCTCCCATTTTAAATCCAATCATTGTACCTGCAATAAACTAACACATACATATACAATTATTGTACCTACAATAACCAACTAACACATACATATAGAGAACAAATTCATACACATTTAACATATAATGCATCTTAGAACTATACACATCCATAATTAAATTAGAATTCATAAAATAATTATAAACATAACTAATTCATTTAGAATTCAATTTAAATTTTAGATGACAATTATATGTAGAATCCGTAATTCAATTCATAATTTGATCGGATTTTTGTAAACCATATATTTTTACGTGAAATGATGTCCATTTTAAACAAAATACATAAACCTAGAGTGATATCGGCCACACCATGCCTCATATTGAGGCGATTCTAACTCGTACGCGTCACAAATTATCCATCGATCGTTTTCCTAAAGTATCAACATATTCCGAAAGCATTTGCTCGGTTTTCCGTATGTTAATTGATTTTTTTCAATTAAAATGATGTCCTTTTGAAACAAAATACAGACACTTTGAGTGGTGCTGGCCACACCGCATCTCAGATTGAGGCGGGGTTGATTTTTACACGTCACATATGACCCATGGATCGTTCTCCTAAATTTTAAATGGAATGAGAATGCGTTTGGTTGGTTTTCCGTATGTACTTAAAATTTTGTCCATTTTATACTAAAGAGAGACACTTATACTAATCCCGGCCACACCGCGACTCAGATTGATCCCAAGTTGGCTCGTACAGGTCACATATGACCCATGAATCATTGTGATAAATTATCAACAGATTCCAGATGTGTTTGTTTGGATTTCCATATGCCAGTTGTTCTTTTCACTTATAATCATGTTCATTTTAAACAAAAGAGACACAATTAGAGTGGTGTCGGCCACACCGCACCTCGGATTGAGGTGGGGTTGACTCATACACGTCACATATGACCTATGGATCGTTGTGCTAAAGTATCGACACAATCCGAATGCGTTTGGTCGGTTTTCCATATGCCAGTTGATGTTTTTCACTTAAAATGATTTCCTTTTGAAACAAAAGATAGAAACTTTGAGTGGTGTTAGCCACACCATAACTCATATTCAGACGGGGTTGATTAGTACACGTCACATATGACCCATGGATCATTCTCCTAAAGTTTCAATGGAAACTAAATGCGTTTGGTTGGTTTTCCGTATGTACTTAAAATGTTGTCCATTTTAAACAAAAGGGATCCAATTAGAGTGATCCCAGCCACACCGTGCCTCGAATTGAGCCCGGGTTCACTCGTACACATCACATATGACCCATAGACCATTTACCTAAAGTATCAATAGAATCCGAATACGTTTGGTCGGTTTTTCATATGTCAGTTTTTCTTTTCACTTATAATCCGATTCATTTTAAACAAAAGAGAGACATTGTGAATGGTGTCGGCCACACCGCGCCTCGTATTGAGGTGGGGTTGACTCTTACACATCACATATGTCCCATGGATCGTTTTCCTAAAGCATCAACACATTTCGAATGCGTTTGGTCGGTTTTTTGTATGCTAGTTGATCTTTTCACTTATAATCATGTTCATTCTAAACAAAAGAGAGACACTATGAATGGTGTTAGCCACACCGCTTCTCTTATTGAGGTGGGGTTGTCTCGTACATGTCACATATGACCCATGGATCATTGTGCTAAAGTATCAACACAATCAGAATCCGTTTGGTCAGTTTTCCATATGTACTTAAAATGTTGTCCATTTTAATCAAAAGAGATCCACTTAGAGTGATTACGGCCACACCATGCCTTAGATTATGGCGGGGTTGAATCTTACACATCACATATGACCCAAGGATCATTGTCCTAAAGCATCAACACATTTCGAATGAGTTTGTCCAGTTTTTTGTATGTCAGTTGTTCTTTTCACTTATAATCCTGTCCATTTTAAACAAAATACATACACAAGGAGTGATCCTACCACACCATGCCTCAGATTGAGGTGAGATTAAATCATACACGTCACAAATGACCCCTCGATCATTTTCCTAAAGTATCAACATATTTCGAAAGCGTTTTCTCGGTTTTCCGTATGCCAGTTAATGTTTTTCAATTAAAATGACGTCCTTTTAAACCAAAAGACAAACACTTTGAGTGGTGTCGGACACACTGCATCTCAGATTGAGGCGGGGTTGATTCGTACACATCACATATGACCCATGGATCGTTCTCCTAATGTTTCAATGGAAACTGAATGCGTTTGGTCAGTTTTCCGTATGTACTTAAAATGTTGTCCATTTTAAACAAAAGAGAGCCACTTAGAGTGATTCCGGCCACACCGTGCCTCAGATTAAGTCGGGGTTTACTCGTACACACAACATATGACCAATGGATAGTTCTGATAAATTATCAACACTTTCTTAATGCGTTTGGTCAGTTTTCCGTATTCCAGTTGTTCTTTCCACTTATAATCCTATCCATTTTAAACAAAAGAGACACAGTTAGAGTGGTGTCGGCCACACCTCACCTTGGATGGAGGCGGGGTTGACTCGTACACATCACATATGACCCATGGATCATTGTTCTAAATTATAGACACAATACGAATGCGTTTGGTCAGTTTTCCGTATGCCAATTGATGATTTTCAATAAAAATGACGTCCATTTGAAATAAAAGACACACACATTGAGTGGTGTTGGCCACACTGTGTCTCATATTGAGGTGAGGTTGATTCTTACACATCACATATGACCCATGGATCTTTCTCCTAATGTTTCAATGGAAACAGAATGCATTTGGTCGGTTTTCCATATGTACTTAAAATGTTGTCCATTTTAAAAAAAAGAGAGCCACTTAGAGTGATTCCAACCACAACAGGCCTCAGATTAAGGCGGGGTTGACTCATACACGTCACATATGACCCATGGATTGTTTTCCTAATGCATTGAAACATTTAAAATAAGTTTGGTCAGTTTTGTGTATGTTAGTTGTTCTTTTCACTTATAATCATGTCCATTTTAAACAAAAGAAAGACACTGTGAAAGGTGTCGGCCACACCGCACCTCGGATTGAGGTGGGGTTGACTCGTACACATCACATATGACCCATGGATCATTGTGATAATGTATCGACACAATACTAATTTGTTTGGTCTGTTTTCCATATGCCAGTTGATGTTTTTCAATTAAAATGACGTCCTTTTGAAACAAAAGACAGACACTTTGAGTGGTCCCAGCCACACCGCGTCTCAGATTAAGTCGGGGTTGATTCGTACACATCACATATGACCCATGTATCGTTCTCCAAATGTTTCAATGGAAACCGAATGCGTTTGGTCAGTTTTCCATATGTACTTAAATGTTGTCTATTTTAAAAAAAAGAGAGCCACTTAGAGTGATTCCGGCCACATCGTGCCTCAGATTAAGAAGGGGTTGACTCATACATGTCACATATGATTCATGGATCATTGTCCTAAAGCATCATCACACATTTTGAATGCGTTTGGTCGGTTTTGCGTATGTCAGTTGTTCTTTTCACTTATAATCCTGTCTATTTTAAACAAAAGAGAGACACTGTGAATGGTGTCGCCACACCACACCTCAGATTGAGGCGGGGTTAACACTTACATGTCACATATGGCCCATGGATCATTGTGCTAAAGTATCGACACAATTCGAATGCATATGATCGGTTTTTCTTATGCCAGTTGATGTTTTTGAAATAAAATAGCGTCCTTTTGAAACAAAAGACAGACACTTTGTGTGGTGCCGGCCACACCACGACTCGGATTGAGCCCGGGTTGGCTCGTACAGGTCACATATGACCCATTGATCATTGTGATAAATTATTAACACAGTCCAATTGCGTTTGGTTGGTTTTCCCTATGACAGTTGTTCTTTTCACTTATAATCTTGTCCATTTTAAACAAAAGAGACACAATTAGAGTGGTGTCAGCCACACCGCACCTCAGATTTAGGCGGGGTTGACTCGTACACATCACATATGAGCCATAGATTGTTTTTCTAATGCATCGACACAATCCGAATGCATTTGGTCGGTTTTCTGTATGTCAGTTGATGTTTTTCAATTAAAATGACGTCCATTTGAAATAAAAGACATACACTTTGAGTGGTTCCAGCCACACTACGTCTCAGATTGAGGCGGGGTTGATTCATAAACGTCACATATGACCCAAGGATCGTTCTCCTAAAGTTTCAATGGAAACCAAATGTTTTTGGTCAGTTTTCCATATGTACCTAAAATGTTGTCCATTTTAAACGAAAGAGAGCCACTTAAAGTGATTACGACCACCCCATGCCACAAATTAAGGCAAGGTTGACTCGTACACGTCACATATGACCCATGGATCATTTTTCTAAAGCATCAAAACATTTCAAATACGTTTGGTCGGTTTTGCGTCTGTCAGTTGTTCTTTTCACTTATAATCCTGTCCATTTTAAACAAAAGAGACACAGTTAGAGTGGTGTCAGCCACACCACGCCTTGTATTGAGATGGGGTTGACTATTACATGTCACATATGACCCATGGATCGTTTTTCTAAAGTATCGACACATTCTGATTGCGTTTGGTAAGTTTTCCGTATGCCAGTTGATGTTTTTCAATTAAAATGACGTCCTTTTGAAACAAAAGACAGACACTTTGAGTGGTGCTGGCCACACAAAATCTCAGATTAAGGCGGGGTTGATTCGTACACATCACTTATGACCCATGGATTGTTCTCCTAATGTTTCAATGGAAACCAAATGTGTTTTGTCATTTTTCCGTATGTACTTAAAATGATGTCCATTTTAAACAAAAGAGAGCCACTTAGAGCGATTCCACCACATCGTGCCTCATATTAAGGCAGGGTTGACTTGAAGATGTCACATATGACCCTTGGATCGTTTTCCTAAGGCATAAACACATTTCGAATGCATTTGGTCAGTTTTGCGTATGTCAGTTGTTCTTTTCACTTATAATCTAGTCCATTTTAAACAAAAGAGAGACACTGTGAATGGTGTCGGCCACACCGTGCCTCAGATTGAGGTGGGGTTGACTTGTACACGTCACATATGACCCATGGATTGTTGTTCTAATGTATCGACACAATCCGAATGCGTTTGGTCAGTTTTTCGTATGCCAGTTGATGTGTTTCAATTAAAATGACGTCCTTTTGACAGAAATGACAGACACTTTGAGTGGTGTCGGCCACACCATGACTCGGATTGAGAAAGGGTTGGCTCGTACAGGTCACATATGACCCATGGACCGTTGTGATAAATTATCAACACATTTCGAATGCGTTTGCTCAGTTTTCCATATGCCAGTTGTTCTTTTCACTTATAATCCTGTCCATTTTAAACAAAAGAGACACAGTTAGAGTGGTGTCGGCCACACCGCACCTCATATTGAAGCGGGGTTGACTCATACACATCACATATGACCCATGGATCTTTGTGCTAAAGTATCGACACAATCTGAATGCATTTGGTCAGTTTTCCATATGTCAGTTCATGTTTTTCAATTAAAATGACGTCCTTTTGAAACAAATGATAGACAATTTGAGTGGTGCCATCCACACCACGTCTCATATTGAGGCAGGGTTTATTTGTACACGTCACAAATGACCCATGGATCATTATTCTAATTTTCAATAGAAACTGAATGTGTTTGATCGGTTTTCCATATGTACTTAAAATGTTGTCCATTTTAAACAAAAGAGAGCCACTTAGAGTGATTCTGACCACACTGTGTCTCAGATTAAGGCGGGGTTGACTCCCACACATCACATATGACCCATGGATCGTTTTCATAAAGCATAAACACATTTAAAATACGTTTGTTCGGTTTTGCATATGTCAGTTGTTCTTTTCACTTATAATCATGTCCATTTTAAACAAAAGAGACACGGTTAGAGTGGTGTCGGCCACACCGCACCTCGGATTGGGGAAGGGTTGACTTTTACACGTCACATATTACCCATGTATCATTGTTCTAATGTATAGATACAATCCAAATGCATTTGGTTGGTTTTTCGTATGCCAATTGATGTTTTTCAATTAAAATGGCGTCCTTTTGAAACAAAAGATAGACAATTTGAGTGGTTCCGGCCACACCGCGTCTCATATTGAGGCGGGGATGATTCGTACACATCACAGATGACCAATGGATCGTTCTCCTAAAGTTTCAATGGAAACCGAATGCATTTGGTCAGCTTTCCATATGTACTTAAAATGTTGTCCATTTTAAACAAAATAGATCAACTTAGAGTGATTCCGACCACACCGTGCCTCAGATTAATGCGGGGTTGACTTTTAAACGTCACATATGACCCATGGATCATTTTCGAAAATAATAAGAACATTTCAAATATGTTTGGTCGGTTTTGCGTATGTTAGTTGTTCATTTCACTTATAATCCTGTCCATTTTAAACAAAAGAGAGACACTGTGAATGGTGTCGGCCACACTGTGCCTCAGATTGAGGCGGGGTTGACTCGTACACGTCACATATGACCCATGGATCATTGTTCTCAAGTACTGACACTATCCAGATGCGTTTGGTCAGTTTTCTGTATGCCATTTGATGTTTTTCAATTAAAATGACGTCATTTTGAATCAAAAGATAGACATTTTGAGTGGTGATGGCCACACCGCATCTCATATTGAGGCGGGGATGATTCGTACACCTCACATATGACCCATGGATAATTATCCTAAAGATTCAATGGAAACAGAATGTGTTTGGTGGGTTTTCCATATGTACTTAAAATGTTGTCCATTTTAAACAAAACAGAGCCACTTAGAGTGATTATGTCCACACCATGCCTCAGATTAAGGAAGGGTTGACTTATACACATCAAATATGACCAATAGATCATTTTCCTAAAGCATCAACACATTTCGAATGCGTTTGGTCAGTTTTGAGTATTTCCTTTGTTCTTTTCATTTATAATCATGTCCATTTTAAACAAAAGAGAGACACTGTGAATGGTTTCGGCCACACTGGGCCTTGGATTGAGGCGGGGTTGACTCGTACACGTCACATATGACCCATGGATCGTTTTACTAAAGTATCGACACAATCCGAATGCATTTGGTCAGTTTTACGTATGCCAGTTGATGTTTTTCAATTAAAATGACGTCCTTTTGAAACAAAAGACAGACACTTTGAGTGGTTCCAGCCACACCGCATCTCAGATTGAGGCGGGGTTGATTCATACACATCACATATGACCCATTGATCGTTCTCCTAATGTTTCAATGGAAACTGAATGTGTTTGGTCAGTTTTCCGTATGTACATAAAATGTTGTCCATTTTATGAGAATCCTCATGTATCTATTAGTGGAATGGTATTTACTTAAAATCATATGGAAATTCATATAAAATATTTTTATATCATTCTTAATATGGATTAGATTTTAGTTTATCATGCTATAAAACATTTCAGAGCTAAAAATGTCATGCCCAATGAATACATCTCTTTTATAACATACAAAGAATCTATGATATTGATTAGATGTGTAAATGTGATTTACATTGATTATCATGATGAAAATAAATAAAATATATATTATATATTATCTAGTAGTAACTGAAATCAAGGAGGGTGGGGGGGCTGTCCGGCGGGGCTGTCCGGGGGCTTTCTGGTGGGTGTCCGGGGGGCTGTCCGAGGACCAAGGAAGAGGGTGGGGGGGATGTGTGGGGGGGTGTTCGGGGGGTTGTCTAGGGTCCAAGGAGGATGGTGGGGGGGGGGGGGGGGGTTATCCAGGGGGCTATCTGGGGGGCTGTTTGGGGGGATGTCCGGGGTCCAGGGAGGAGGGTGAAGGGGCTGTCCGGGGGGGCTGTTCGGGGGGCAGTCCGGGGGGTATCCGGGGGGTGTTCGGGGGGTTGTCCGGGGTCCAAGGAAGAGGGTGGGCGGGCTGTCTGGGGGATGTCTGGGGTCCAGGGAGGAGGCTGGGGGGCTGTCTGGAGGGCTGTTTGGGGGGCTGTCTGGGGGCTGTCTGGGGGGGGGGGAGTGTCTGGGGTCCAAGGAGGATGGTGGGGGTTGTCCAGGGTCCAGGAAGGAGGGGGTTCCCAAACACAAAACCACAAAAGACAACAATATCCATAAAAACAGACAATATATAAAAATAACTCAACTCCAATACTATACTACGAGTCTAGATAAAACCAAAACTAGAATAGATTAAATATCAAATCTCAATAATATTAGTCAAAAATGTAATGGATCAATTTTTCCCAAATCACCATCACCATCATCACCATCATCATCACCCTCGTCCTCATCCCCATCATCATCCTCACCCTCCTCAGTGCCCTCCTCCTCGCCCTCACCCTCCTCCTCGCCCTCGCCACCCGCCTCGCCCTCATCCTCTCCCTCCTCTTCTGAATCAGACTCCTCGCCATCATCATCGTCAAGCTGGACATCGTCCTGACCACCACTATAACTGCCACTTGGTGCACCATATATATAACGTATCAATGACATATACTCATCAAAAGGTGGGATGGCCTTTGCTGGAAGTGTTGGACGTTGAACTTCAATAAATTTCATAAACGCACTATTTTCCCTAGCAGACTGTTCTGCCATCTCTGTGGCCCTTTTCTTA
Organism: Viscum album; assembly: GCA_963277665.1. NCBI lineage: Eukaryota > Viridiplantae > Streptophyta > Magnoliopsida > Santalales > Viscaceae > Viscum > Viscum album. The sequence goes on along the minus strand of OY728119.1, from coordinate 2,106,781,199 downwards.
GTCTGTTCTACCTGTGCCCTAACTTGCTATAGCTCGATTGCACTACAGCTCATACCTGAGGAGGGACAATACCTCGTTGGGCCTATCCTAGGTCAGCAGCGTAGTCTGCTAGGATACTCCTCTCCCAACACCTGATGTAAGTGATTTGTTGGCCAAAAATTGCCTAGTTCTTGGGAATCGAGGGCCTCTAAAGCAACCTGTTACAAATATAAAAATATTATTAAGTTAAAAAATAGATATTAAAATATAAAATCAATAGATTAAAACTTACAATCTGCTACTGAGTCTCTTCATTCACGACACTTCCATCCTTTTTCCGTCTACTCGAGCAAAACAGTTTTGCTCGAGGCACACGTCCTTCAATATTTTGTATTTTCCTCTACAATGACCTTGAAAACTAAAGTTATATAAAAACATTAGCAAACAATTAAATTATTGAGAAAACAAAAGAAAATGTAAGTCGTAATGAAAACTTATAAAAAATTGTCATACCTGCTTCCTCTCATGATCCGACATCGTCGTATGTCCTAGTGTGTGGAAATATTTTTTTGCATCAATGTTTTTTTTCAGATGATTCCTAAATAAAATTAGATAATGAAATGTATAATATTAATGCAACACATGAATTTTATTATTTAAATAACTCAAATGTAATTCATACCTTAAACTGGGTGCTCGTCCAATGAGTAATCATCTGACGATACTGCTATATAGGAAAATCATCCATGACTGGTACTGCCTATAACTCTATGCCAACTCTAGAACACTAGCCAATTTACAAATCATGCTTTTAGGCTCTCCAAAGCTCACCTAAATCCTTTAGATGTTCTGCTCAACCACCCTCACCATCGGGAAAATTAAATCCAAGCTGGCATCAAAATATTAATTCATATAAATACAAAAATAATTCATGGAATTAAATACAACAATTATTTTTTACCCATATCTCTCCCCAAGCTCTATCCTTGACGACATGTGGAAAATGTCTCCATGAAAGTGGGCTGACAGGAATGATGTCAGAGTATTTGGCAAGCGTCTCCAAAAAACTCTCACATTGCTGCCCTGATTTCTCAACCATTTGGTTGTCTTCATTGTAATCCACCATAACCTGTGTGTGGCAGTTCCACCCCAAACACATGTGTGTACGCCCCCGGCCCCGCCTCCTATCAGTAGATGTATCTGTCATGAAAGAAAAAAAATATTTTATCAAAACATGTTATAATGAAAATAAATATTTCTATAAAAATTTGTTAGTGTTTTATACATATACTTGCGCCAGTCTGATCGATGAGCACCACCGGATCCACAGAAACTGATGGAACACCCTGTGGTGGAACAGGAGTCGAAGATGATGGAATATAGAAGCTCGGATAGACTGGAGTAGATGGAAAAAAAGATGGTACAACAGTATGACCGGATTCTGACTGGGGAGTGGGAATAATCATGGGATGTGAAAATGATGGGGCAGAAGATGCAGAAGGTAGCAAAATCATGAGAGGCCTAAATATCTTGTTTGTCCTTAACGACACACCAGGATCAGAATGTGGGAAGGATGACATGTCAGTGGAAGGGGCAGGGTCTAGTTGGGAACACGCAGCTGACCGTCCACCTCTGGTACGAACCCTCATCGTACCACCGGCCTGAGTACTAGGACCAGTACTAGGCTCCTCGTCGAATAACTATCGACGTATTGGTGGATCCTACAGAAATGATTACAAAAAAATTAATCACATGACATTATATATTCTTTAAATATATATATATTTGAAATAAAGTACTCACTATAGGAACTAATGGTGGAACTCCCATCTCCACCATCTAACGATTGTTCTCCACCATTTTGTTTATTCTTCTCTCTTCAATTGGATTCATTTCCTGCTTTTGAAAAAATATATGTAATTAATTAGAAAAAGGAAACTAATGTGTAAAAAAAACTAAATATATGGGGGAATAGGGGGATTCATTGATAATTTAGCTATCAATTGTTTTAGAAGAGCTTTAATGAATTTAATAAATCATACAAGTTGTAATGTTCACCAAGTTAGAAATATTGTTTGACTAGGATTGAATACAGTTCAATTGAAAATTAGAAAATGAAATTCAAATAAAACAGAAACCAATAAATATTAAAAAAATCACATAACGGTTAATTCAGATAAAACATATTTGTGATCAATACTAAATCAATTTGAATATTACCAACCTTAACAACCCAACTCGAGGTAAACCAAAAGAATTCAGAACATGGATGAATGATTCTATATATTTTCAACCACAACTTCAGGTTCACAACCAACTCTGACAATTGAGCTATTGGAGTCATCAAAATAAATAAATGGATTGGTTCCAATGGAAATAGGGACAATGTCAATTCCTTCATCACCATCATCAAAAATATGTCTTGGAATTACATCAACAATGACCCCAAATTCAGGTCGAAGTTGGTCTTTGACATAAAAAACTTGTTTAGCCATTGATTCCAACACATATGGTTCTTCGGCAGCAAGAGTGAAAGTCATATTAATTACTCGAAATCCACAATCATCAATAAATGTGCCATGTCTCATCATCGAATCAAACCAATGTCATTTCATTATTGTGACTCGTCCATGAGAGTAATAATCCATTATTATTATTTTCTCAACGACTCCATAATAAACCACATTTTCAAATCGTGGTCTACTATCTGATGCACTGGCATAACATTATGTTGTGGCAATAACCATAACACCATCATGTTGTGTTCTCATGTTCTTTTCTCGTTCAGTGACAATAAATTTGTACCCATTGATAACAATTGATTAACAGTCATGAACCACGGTATTAGGACCAAAATCCCAAGCTCTTATTTCGTCAGAGACAGAGTCAGCAGACAAACTCAATACCTGCAATATAAATGACTCTTAAACTTAATTAAATATTGAAATAAATAATTTAAACAGTAATATTTTTACCTTCAATTTTAACCAAGCAGAAAACTCTTTGCTATGAAAAGTCTCTCTCTTTCTCAATGATAAATAACAATGCTTCCTATTTATCATTATTTTATGTTCCCTATAGATAAAAAATATGAATAGTTTAATAGATATATATGTAATATATACATAATACATTTAGTTACCAGATATAGTCATCGAACAAATCACAGTTGAAAAAAACTGTGCGATGTGCCATCTCCTGCTCTTCATGGCTTAATGTATTCAATGTAAATGATCCAAGAATTCCTCCTGTTTGAGGAAGTGATGGAAAACTAGGTTCAATTTTCTCAGACTATTCTTCTTAATTTCTCATTGTTCTGTTCAATCTTGTAGTATGATCAGAAAAATATATCGAGCAGAAATCCATACATTCTTGAGCCAGGTAACCGTTCATGATAGAAACTTCGGGATGATTTATATTTCGAACATAAGACTTTAATGTGAACATATTTCTTTCAGTTGGATACATCCAACGAAAAGAAATAGGCCCTCCAAGAAGTATTTCAGTAGGAATATGGACAGTCAGATGCAACATGAATGAGAAAAATGATGGAGGAAATATTTTCTTCAAATCACTCAAAATTAATGGGGCATCTGTCAACATTTTTTTCAAGAAAGACTTGGACAACTTCTTAGCACAAAGAACTCTAAACAAATGGCACGACTGAATAACAGCCACCCATACATTATTGTAAAAAAGATTACGGATTGCTATTGGAAGCAACTCATGCAGTAGAACGTGATAATCATGAGTCTTCAATGATTTTAGCTTCAACTCTCTTCTTTTGGCCCATTTAGATATGTTGCTTGAATAGCCATCAGGAACTCTAATAGTCTCTAATACATCCTGAAATTGTTTTTTTCGTAGGTGTCATCACATAAGAAGCACATGGAAGTTGCCATTTATTTTCACTGATACGCACATGATGCAATTCTGGTCTGATTCCCCAATCCACCAAGCCACGCTGAGATCGTAAATCATATTTTGTCTTCCCCTTGACATTTAGAAGAACCGAAAGCAACATTTCACATATATTCATTTCAATTTGAATTACTTCTAAGAAATGAAGTAAAAAATTGGTTGACCAATAAGGAAAATCAAAAAAGATACTCCTCTTCCTCCAATTGTAATAGGTTTCAGTGGAAACATTCTTTCTCTTTCCAGATTTCATTTGACCCTTCCCAAACAAAAAACTAAAATCTTTCAATTCATTAAGCACATCAGTTCTAGACATACGCTGAGGTGGATCATCGGTCTCTATGGTATTATCAAATCTTCGACGATTCAATCTATATAGTCTATCCTTTGGCAAGAATCGTCGATTTCCCATAAAACTGCAACTACATCGATGTTTCAGTCTTCTGGATCGTGTATTCTTCATACAAGCTGGACATGATAGTTTTCCCTTCATGATCCATCCAGACATCATTGCATAAGCTAGAAAATCTTTGATCATCCACATAAGCGCAACACGCATCTGAAATATGCCTTTCGAACATGCATCGTATGTGCGCACACCCACATCCCAATGAAGTTTCAACTCTTTTATTAAAGGTTGCATGTATACATCAATATCAATGTTTGGATCATAAGGACCAGATATGATTATACTCATGAAAGTGAATGGTTTTTTCATACACAACCATGGGGGAAGATTATAAATGTGTATAGAAACTGGCCATGTGTTGTGTGAAGTAGGCATATGCCCAAATGGATTAAAACCATCACATGAAAGACCCAACCTCAAATTACACACGTCAGTTGAAAAATCAGAATGTCGAGCATCAAATCTCTACCATGAAAATCCATCTGCAGGATGAACTAACTTGTCATTATTCTTCTTTCTCTCGGTAACATGCCATCTCATTTTTATTGATATGTTATCAGGCATAAAAAGATTCTGGAGTCTGGGGATCAATGCAAAGTGCCACATTACTTTCTGTGGAATGCGGGATGGTGTTCCATCAGATTTTTACTTCCAGCGGGATGTGCCACATTTTATACAATCATTTCATTCAGCGGTTTCCTCCCAGAATAAACTGCAGTCTTTCGGGCAAGCATGAATTGTGTTAATTGAAAATCCAAGTTCATCAACTAACATCCATGCCATATAGTGGTTTGAGGGAATATCTGTATCATCTAGAAGTAAATAATTCAAGATGGTATGAATGTAATCGATTTCTATATTAGAAATCCCATACATAGTTTTCCTATGAAACAATCGGATAAAAAATTCCAGCTTTTTCATTTTATCACATTGTCGATATACTAGAGTCGTGGCAGCATCATTCAATTTTTCCCCTATCAATATCATCATTTTCAGTAGATGCATTAGATATCCTCAAGTCTTCTTGAGTCGAAATCCATTATTTTTCATGATGACGAATAAATGGAAACCGATCATCTAACAAATTCTCCATTCCAGTCTTTTCATTTCAATCATCACCAATTTGAGATTTCATTTTCTCCCCATTGTGATACCACAGAAAGTAGTTTTCTTGAAAACCATTTTTGGTTATGTGGTAGCTGAATTATTCACGACTCAACCAAGGTCTACCAACACAATTAATACATGGACAGAATATGTGACCACTATCTAAAGCATTGTGAAATTAAAAATCTATAAATCTCTCCAAATTGAGTTGAAAATCTCCTAAGATCCGATCAGTTTCATACATCCAACTTTTTTCCATTCTGTAAAAAGAATTTATATAAGTCATTTTGTCATAAACAATTCAATAGGATTAAAATTTAATAGAAAATAAATTTATGTAAACGATAAAGGAATAAAATAATCAAGGTATCAACTACACATGTGAAAAAAAACATACTAATGTGTTATAGAAAAAATGTAAAACCAACAAGAACATAATGTGTTATCACATCACATCATGCCTCATCTCATAACCATATTAGTAGGGTATCATGAACATGAATAACATCAACCTTGTGCCATCCTCCTACCCTACATGACCCCAACCACATGCCACATATTATTATAGCCTTATCACATCGCACCTCACCAGAAAACACTAGGGAAATCATAGTACATCTCACCTAACAACACATGGACAATCACATCACATCTTTCCTAAAAACACATTGTCAATCACTTATTAAGGAAGAGTAAGGAAAACATGGTAGCTTTCCAACCATATAACCACCATCCTAGATATTAGAAAAAATACCCATAACTCAAAACCTCTGATCGTTGGTAAGTTTATCCAACTCTAGTTGGGAATGTGTAGAAATAACATAAAATACCTGATATATAGATAGCACAAAATACCCAACCTATGGGTTCACATTAACTACATAATCACACACTTCAATACTACCATACAAAAAATAAACCACAACAACCACTTTCACCACTATATGCAACACACCACACCACCACCACACATGACGCATAGCATTTCCCACTTTCATTTATAAGTCACTTCATTCACACTTACATTGTCCATTGATTTAATGTTAAATTAATTAAATCCATTTTCCACACATCCATTTCAATTCCATCTCATTTATTTACTATCTTGTTTTTTTGTTTTAACAACATAATTTATTCCATAGATAACCAGGAAACTAATAAAACCACCACACAACAACTCACCATATCACAATAACCATCGTCACCATGTTACATCGGCCAACCATCTCTCCAAAACAAACACATATCACAAAAAAAATATATCACATCACAAACCACCGCATAACCAAAACCACCTCACCACATCATACACCACAACCTCAGCACAAAACACCTCCACATGTCACAACACCACAACACATAATCACTATCACACAACTTCACATGTCATATCCATGACCACTAACCATCACATTAAAACCCCACATATCACAAAGCCCAACTGGTCACCTCAATCACCATACAATAGCCTATAACATACAATGAACCACAACAAAAACCATATCATAGTAGCAACATACCCCAACATCCACAATTTATTCAAGGTATTTTATTACATCACCCCTTTATTTAGCATGGACATTATAACACAAATGATATTCCATGGGAAACAAAATAATTAACAAAATATTCCTTCATTTCCCTATTTTTCACGGTGAAATCACATCACAATACAAACTTAAAACTAAAATATTAGATCAATAACAATAAAAAAAGTATCATATTTGAATAAAGAATAAAATACCTGATTTGAGATGATTCAGATGGTTTTTCACCTATTCGGATGGGGGAGTTCGCGAGAGGAGCAGAGCTCCGGATTGATCTTAGGGTTCTGTCGCAAATGGGGGAGAGTAGCAGCCCGACTGTAGTTGGGGAAAACCTTTACCAACGGTTTTTAAAAACTGTTGTCAAAGGGTTGTTCAGGGTACCCTTACCCAACAGTTTAATAAAACCGTTGGAAAAGGGGTACCCTTTCCCAACAGTTTCATAAAACCATTGGGAAAGGGTAACTTAAACACCCCTTTACCGACAGTTTTATGAAACCGTTGGAAAAGGGGTACCCTTTCCCAGTGGTTCTAGTGAACCGTTGGGAAAGGGTTCCCTAACCCTTATTTACCAATGGTTTAAGAAAATTGTTGGTAAAGAACCTTTGGTAAAAACCACATTTCCATTTGTGATAGGTTTCTCCTATGATAAATTTTAAAATTGGTGTATCATTGATTTTGGGTTCAGTTTGGTTCCTTAGGGTTTATCCTTGTCTCCTCATGTTGTATTATCACATTAATATGTGAAATAGATGATATAATGTTGGTTTCCCCTAATATTCACTTTCTATTGAAGAACCATGATTTTTTTCTTTTCTAAATTCATATTTTGTAAATTGAGTAATAGTATTAATAGAGAATGAGAATTATTTGACAACAAAGATAATTTTCTAATTGACTTTTATTCGATGTAAAAGGGTTTTCAATTTGGACTTATAGTATAAGTATATTTTTTCATAACCTCAAAAAATTAATGTTGGATAAAGTTACTAAATTTATTTTATAAAGGGATATTGAAACATAAAAATGTGTTTCATTCTTTATAGTTAAATTTTTAATGGTCTAGCTGAAGTCAAATGTGAACATGGTTCCTATAAGGGTGTTTAATATTTTTTAAATTATTTTAAATACCTTAAAATTTTAGGTTCCTGATTTTAATGTCGATTTTATAATTTTTATCATAAATTTTTTTCAGCCCAATTGGTTTCTTTTAAATAGGACTTAATTTATAAAAATACACCCTTGGGAACTGACCCTGGAAATATTTTAAATATTGAATTTTTAATTGGTATATTAAATTTTTTTATATTTATATTCTAATGAATTAGGGGATATTTTAATAAAGGGTGTTCTAGGGCGAGGCTTTATTTGTGATTATAGTTTTTTCTAATTGGATATATATTTTCTAAATTAATGACTTTTCTTTTTAATATTTTAATTGAATGACCTCCATATTTTATATCATGGTGAAACAAGAATAGTAAATGAAATTTTAGAGAGCATACACTGGACTTGTTCAGGATTATGCTCTGGCTAGTTGCCTATAGTATGAATTTACCAATTTTATAGGAGTTTTTCCCTCAATTATTCAAGATATAGTATGACCGAGATATATGGTGGTTTGATTACATATGGATCTAGATTAGTATTGTTCCACATTTTTCCATAATATTATAGGTTTATGTGATCACTAGTACATAGATTTATCATGTGGTTTAAAATTTCCTTTGTTTCTATGATAAATTATTGGATACTACATACATTGTCATTTCCTTACTATTTTTACCTATATTATTAAAATCATTGGTTCTTTTTTATTATTAATGGAATTATTGTATATATTTTAAACTAATGATTAGTCATTTGGGAAATTTAATAGAACTTTATTCACTAAGACTATTAAAATTTATATTTTTTTAGGGAAGTTGTATAATAGAAACATTTTGCTTTCAATATAACTACTATCAATGATGAAGTGTAATAAACTGTTATTAAATTTTATTTTGAAAATGTGAAAATCCTATATTGGAAAATTGTATTTAAAATTAGAATGAATTGGATCTCTTATTTATGGTTATGAATGGGTTGTGTTTTTAGAAAACATATTCAGATTTTATTTTTACTCTTATATGTATTTTATGTTTAGGTTTAGTTTAGAGCTGAATGTGGATTATTTATTTCTATGGGGATAGTTGGTGACTTATTTAATGACATGGATATATTGAGGGTATTAATTTACTTTTTCATTTTTTTATATCAACAAAATATGCCACCCCTATATAATATTCAGTTTTATTATTATGTTTAACCTTATTTGGTTTCCATATTTAATTTTTATGTTTCATTATGGTATGTTGATTTTATAACTTTTCATTTTCTATTTGATTAGGTACCTCAATTAAATTGAGTGGTCATGCATGATTTTTTAAATAAAGGGTGATATTTAATTTTATGATTATTGGGAGAAATCATTCACATTGAGAAAATTATGATTACCTATTCACTTATTTATATCCCATTGGCATCATTAATTTTCATTAGGCCTCTCAAAAAGTTAGCTCTAGTGCCTTGTTTAGTAGTTTTCTATAATGGTTAATGAAAATGTCAATATACTAAATAATAATGTATAGTTAAATTTTTTACAGTATAATTACTTACATAAAAAATTGACTAATACTTGATATTTTACCTTTTTAATTATTCATCCTTCCAATGTCACTCAATTTTACACAACATTGTCCCTAAAAAATAAATATAGAAAAGTGTGTGAGTAATAACACCTACTGATCAAACGGGAAACTTGTGTTCAACTAAAATGATTATACAATAATTATTCCATTATCTTCATTACATTAAAGGGTTTCACTCAAATTCCATGTGAGTAAAATTAAATTTAAACATTCATGGTGATTCCTAAATTTATATTATTGAAGAACAATTTATAAAAATTGATAATCAAAATAGGATTTTACCGTAATATTTTTTTGATATCCTAAAAAATATTAAGATGATAACATTTTTTTTAATAAGAAGTAATAAGTCATGAACTCCTATATGAACAATATACGATCTCAGCAATGATATCCTTCTTCTTCAAAAGGGTTTAAAAGAACTTTTTGTATGTCTCATACAACTGGTTTCACTACATATCTATTTTAATAAGAATTGAAAATTAAAAATTTAATTTGACACCACATAATTTTCATCTTAGTATTTAATCCACGTATATTTTTCATATTAATCTTTGATACCGATTAGAATATCATAAAATCCACTTGTAACCCCAGACTATACACTGATAAAACATTAATTTTTTAACTTTTCCATTCTATGGATCTTATATCACCTATAAAATTTTATCCCACAGAAAAAATTTATAATTAAATACATGTGGAGAGGGGATCTTATAGAACATCCTAAAACAGTGTAATTTTATAGGACATTGTGAACTAACCATTTTTACAAACATTCCTTTCATCCTTCCTTATGGTTATTCATTTATAAAATGACACTTGTATTGAATTATTTCAATATAATATGCTTAAAATAATCAATAATATTTTTTCCAAAAAAATCATATCCATTGTTGAAATAATACAACTTTTATTCATTTCCTCCTTTGATTAATTATAATTTCATCTTTCTTCATGTATAATCCACCATGTGAGGGATTTTTCAAAAGTCATCTCCTCTTTCCCTTGGGAATTAATTGGTAAATTGCGTTAGCTTAATTAATTATATTCTTCTTTTAGATCCTTTAATAGTATATTTCATATATGTATCCTTCATAAGTTCCTTTTTTTTATTCATCATCTTTATATATAATGGGGATATATTTCTTCTTCATGCAAAAGATTATTTTATTCTCACTCCATGATTTTTCCTTTATAAACCAAAGTGGTCCTAATGTATATTCCCTCTATCTTGGAGGATTCCCTAATTTTATATTCAATCCACTTATCATGTTTTTTGCGAGGCACCATATTTTCTTTAAGACCACCCATTTTTTGGACATTGATTTCCTAACTCATGTGCATGTTCTTCGACTAAATCACATTGACCATTGATATTTTCAACCATTCATATAACTTATTATTTCATATCCATATCCAATATTTATAACCCCTTATTATCCAATACCACATATACCATGTACATGTAATTCACATTATAGGTAATATCATTTTAATCCAAATTTTCACATAGGGATTCAATATCTCCTAGATCACTTAAAGAAAATTCTCTTGATTGGTGACTAGATTTTGTTTTCACTTCATCACTATAATTACCCCATCATTCAAAATCCATGGAGAAATCCATATATTAATATCTTAAAGAACATTATAAAATATAATTAGTAAATTATTTATTATTAAATACATTCCCACATAGTTAAATAGTAATATGATTTTCTGGAGGAATATTATATTACTCTTTATTTTTATTCTTGATATAAAAAAATACAAAAATCATAATTAATGCACATAATCCCCAGATCTATAATAATATCCTTAATATAACACCATTAATTTCTTGTAAATTTCTGCCAAATCATCCATATATTAAATGAATTATCTCAATGAATGGTGTTCATGTGTACATCATTGGTTATTAAATGAAAAAAATAATTTCTCTATTTGTGAATTAATAAATATTTTACTATGAATTATGAAATAAACATCACAATGTATAGGATCTAAAACATAATCAAAAAATTCATGTGGGTAGAAAATCATCTATTTTATAAAACCTTAAAAATAAAACCATTAAAAATATGAGGCTTAATTTATGATTCTTTGTTTCAAAAAATTCATATGAATATATTGAAGTTATAAATAATATACTTTGTGATCTGATATAATTTTTTTGGTATAGAAGGTAATAATGAATTTTTTAAAGAACCCAAATAGTGAGTGGTGAATTAGTTTTCTATAGTATTAATAATATTACTTCTCTTTAAATATTTAAACATCCATCATTATTTGATAATGTTTCCTTAATAAATGTAATGTGTGTAGTTGATATATCCCTTGATTAAACAATAACATAATGTGGAACATAAAGAAAATTTAATGCAAATGAACACATATATTTTTAATTATTTCGCCAATATAAGGACAAGTAAATGGTTTAAATACATATTGACGTATTGGTGTTCCAAAATCAACTAAAAAACACTGTTACTGTATATATAATTTCAATTTTGGCCACTCAACAACAATTTTCAGAAAATAATTTTTTTAGAGATAGAGAATTACTTCTCAATTTCCACACCCTATTCATACTTCTATGCACAAAATTAATAGGAAATCATCCTTTATTCATAATAATGAAGGTATCTTCTCAGCTTTAATAGAAAACATATTCATCACACACTATCTACTCTAGACTTGTTGTGACTTCGATCATCAGTTGATGAAATATTTCATTAAATTAAGATATGACCATATTCTTATTGTGAGTTATGATTTGGTAATATCTAAAAATATTTATAAGAATTAATAAATAACTCCTAATAATAATTAAATATGTCAATGTAAATACCATTTATTCCATTATATCTTTAACCTAACTATCATATGATATCAATTCATTATAAAGGAAATTTCATTATACATGAATCACCATATTCACATTAATTTTTGTTTATTTTCAATAAATTATATCTTTAAATAATCAATATACATCTATAATTATCATTTTATCACTTTTTATTCTACCAAAATATTTTTGTTAGTCTTATCTCACCCTTCATCTACACTGTGGGATCTATTAAAAATTCTCATCTCCATTTTTTCATTATTCTTCAACATAATTATTTATCTTATATTTTTATTCTACATAAATCAAAAAATTCTATCTTCACTTCACCATTGAATATCGTCAATGTTATTAAAATAATATTTCTTTATAATAAAAATAAATTTTATATCTGAATCTCTCCCCTAAATATTTCATCATCAAACAAAAAATATGGAATAAGGTAATTCCATTAATCCAACCAATAAGTAAAGTAAAACAAACTTGAAATATTTTTATGATTCCCTAATTTCAATTTCCACTAAAATAGACCAAGAATTATTTTAATAATTATTGAAATATTATTGAAATATTTATATAAGGGAAAAAACCTTATATAACATAATTATATTTTAAAACATTTGTTAAATCATATTCCACAATATGATCCATCCCATTTTCCATATGTAAGTATTTTATCTTTAGAAATTATCTCTTAAGGTGTGATCATTACACTTAAATGGATTTATTAATCCAAAATTTAATCTTATGTAGGCTTAGAAAACTCATCCATGATCTGTGTAAGAACTATATCTTACTATTGGAATTTCAATTATACTTTGACGTGTATTTTGAATAATAAAGTATAATATTATATAACTAATTTTCTATATTTTATAGAAAAAATTCCTGTAGAATTTCTATATTAATCTTATTAATAATTTTCATCATTCAATATAATTATACATAACCAAATATCGATCTAGTTTAGTCTTATATCTCATGTCGAAAATTTTATTCAATCATACGTTAATGACCGATAATTAGAAATTTTATTATAAATGATATAAGGGAAAGAGAAAAAATTAGGGAGAAATAAAGGGGTATAGACTAGGGGAATACCATGTGAAAGTTTAATACAATCTGTTGGTAAAGATCCAACACTTTTGTAACACATCAATATCTCTGCCTAATCACCTATGGAATCCAAATAATTATTTAACTCATTACCCTTACAATAGCTGTGTAATATCTATATCCTATATAATTATTCTTCTTAATTGCCTAATATTATTGGTGATTCTATGAGAACTAAGAAAGTGATCCAACATTACTCTAACATCCATATAAAAGTTTAACATAACATCAAATAGTTATATTATTATTGAATAACATTGTGAGATCCTCGTAAAATTTTATGAGATTCACCTTTAATAGAATGTAGAAACTTATAAAATTCTTAGAATTCCAATATATAAGAACCTCAATTCTATCAAATAATACCAAAAACACATATTATTCCATGGAAAAAATTATCATATAAATATACCATTGACCCCACCAAGTTAGTTTATAGCACAATCAATTCCCTTGATCGCATTGAATTCCCCAGTCCAATCTCAAGGGAAGTGAGGGGTTTAAATCTAGGTGGATTGTGGAAGCACAACCCCCATGCAAAGAGAATTCAGATAAACCACATATGAATTATTTTCCCCCCATAATTTAGTTCTATTGGATTCTATCCCAAATAATATACAAAATTATGAGAATACCATGACACCCAACTACATGATATTGTAAGGACACTCAAGGATTGCGTGGTTATGTCTACACCATCATTATTAATTAAATATGAAACTAGGAAGAGTTTAATGGATATCTATTAGTCATTAAACCCTGTGAGATCCATAAAAGTAAGCCAAATATATTACTCCCATCCCCTTCATCAAACCAATGAAACACTAATTCCGGTTTGGGATGTACACCGAACTCACATTTTTATATCATGAGATTTTTTTTTATTTTTAGATTAGAGATCGAAATTCATGATTTTTTCAGATATGTATGTTTAGTATGATATTGAATGCTTTTCACCAAAGGCTACTAGAACCTTCATTAGAATTCTATAGAACAATAATCAATTTATGGTAGTTTGAGTAATAGAACAAGCTCAATGAAGGAATAAGGACCTAAAATTTAGGGTTGTGAACCAATTATAAACTGTTATATTCAAACCTTTTTATCATTAGTATCCACTACAATAAATAAGTGATGATAATTGATCTCCTTAAAGAAAAAATCTAGAAAAAGGAAAACATAGATAGAATAGAGGAGAAACCAGCAAATAGTCATTCCAGAAGAAAATGTTTCATCTAACCACAATATTTCTAGATCTATGAATGATAGTGAAAAATAATCCATGAATACTTCACTATAACTAATAACCATTTTAATCCTCATGAAAATAACTTGGGGAAGTCAAGTATTTCTATCTGATGAAATTGGACAAATGATATTGCACTTATATATCCTCCCTTGATATATTTTCTTGTATACACATCATACATTCCCCGATTATCATGAGATTGATACCCCTTCCTCAATGTGTTTTGATAGCCTTGACCAACTGGCCTAGTGATGGATTCCATCATCGTGATAGTTCAAGAAAATTTTATTGATAGGGAGTTTTATGATCCTAATCATAGACATTGGTGCCATATATATAGATAAAAAATGAATATAAATAGAATACATAACCTGAAATGAAAGTGTGATGTTACCTATAAATGAGAGAAATTGGTTCTTCCAATTAATGACCATAACCATAAATCTACAAAAAATAACATCATTATTTTGAATATGAATTCTCTGAAGTGATGTAAGTTTACTTTGGGTATCCATTAGGAAATTTATTTATTAAATAGAAAGCCTTTGCTCAATCATATCAGAGATCCTTATTGTATATTTTTTGTATATGTAAAAATAAAACATGATAAAATTGATGCATTGGTCACTCCTACTATTATAATCATTCAATATCAAAATTATATTTTGAATTGAATTACTATTACCATTAATAAATATTCACATGTCAACAGTGGAAAAATAGAGATTCAAGTGAATCCATTCCAACCTATTAACGTATGAAACAATCATCTTTATATTATGATATTGAGGTTCTGACAAGAAAATCATAATCTAGGGCGAATGGGGAGAGAGAGGATTGTATTGAAGTAGGCCTCTCGCTAACTTGAAGAATCTAAATTTCTTACCCATAAGAGATATAATAAACCATAGGGAGGAGTATCGATAAAAAAAGGACTCATGTTCAACTCTAAAAAGCTACACCTTCATAGATCTCTAACAATAAATCTCCATTAAATACTATCATAATCCTTTTCCATGTCAATTTTTACCATCATATTGGATTCAACCACACATCTTCCAAGATCAACTAGAATTTGTTAATTCATACCTATCACACCATATATAACCCATCTATTAAATAATTCATATTTTTCATCTGATATTTAGAATTAAAAATTTTTGTAGATATTGTTTTTTAATAATTGTTTCATAAATTTTTTATGAAAAATTTAAAAATCATATAGGAATATTTTAATAAAAATTATAAGGGTACTTAACCATAGGGATAAATTCTAGTAAAATGGTAGTTATAAATATTAAGAGGGAACCACCATTAAAATGGTCATTCACCACTTCAATGAATAAATTTATTATAATATCACATGGATCAATGCATAATGATCCTGATAAGCCACTAAAACTTAGGATGCAATTGGGATAAATAGTTTTAATAGATTCATTAATAACTTATTTCCCCAAAATGGATTTTTTCCTATTTTATTCATGTTCTTTAATAGAATTTATTTTTGTATTAAATTTGGTTCATTATTCTCCTCCTCTATAGACCCCCATCTCATCATTTATAGAGGAACCAAGAGTAGTCCTAGGAAAATTGATTTTATAAGATCCCCTAAGATACAACCATCACCGTTGTGTGTGTCATGTACAAGTTGAAAATTTAGTTTCTAAAAAACTTCTTCTCCCTGAAGAAAGTATATAAATATGAGTTATTTTTAACTCTTTCCCACAACCAATTGGTTCCCAACATCACCATATCTATTGTCTCTTATCCAAGTAGTCGATCTTTAAGAAAATTTTGTTTGTTTTTCATAGAAAGAAAGTATCATCAACCCATTACTCCCGTAATCACCAATATAGTTACTAAATATACTTTTGGAGATACGATAAGTTTATGTTGATGGTTTTTTTCATATACATGTAATAATGTCACATTTTAATGTCCGTGTATTATTCTGGGATTCCACCCCTGCATACCCATTCATTGGAGATGTCTGAGAAGTACAATCAATATCCTTGATGGAATTATATTCCATCCATTATTTTTAAAATATGATGATTAATTTTGGAGACAATGATCTATATATATGAAAATTCATGGGAATGATCAGACAAATATTGAGGCTAGAAAGTGATATAAGATCATGAAAATCTAAATATAACATGATGGTTGCGTAGGAATTTATCATGATGAATCAATATTTTTCTATTACCATTGTTATTTTAATACTATGTATAATTATACCTGAAGAAACCTAGGTCCAAGAGGTTTATGAGGTACCACAGTGGATCAAAAGTCATTCATATCCATTTTAAAATAATATACCTCACCTTTCTTTTTAGATTGTTCAATGATGGAATTGAAATCTGCTCATAAAAACATGGTTGATGTGTAAATATTATAGTACGATAGTGCTTACAAGGGATATCCCCTTTACATAGCATCACATTTTGCATAAATGCTATAAATGATTATGGTGGTGGTAACTTTACTGATTATTTTTAGTATTTCGAGGAAAAGTGTTAGTAAACATCATATAGAGATAATTAGTCGATAAATCTAAAGGTGATAGTTATCTTTACAATAATGCTTATAGTTGACTATCCTATGTTTTTTTATACAATTTATTAATGATAGATTCCTTGTTTCTTGGTTCCAAAATTGAAATAAGATAAATATTGTTTCTAAGAATAATCTTGCTGAGGTATTAACTTTTAACTAGGGATTAAATACCCCTAGGATTCTACATTATATAGGAGACCAAAAATAAAAGTTGAGTTATCATGATATCCTATGTCACCATGCCTCTTGAGGGAAACCGAATTATTTCATGATTTAGACTTCATGCGAGTGACCTAATAACTCGTAACTAACGAGTTAGTGTGGGGCATCCTTTTACATACACAAACAAGAGGTAACATAATTTAGTATTCATTATCAAGGAAAATTAATGCAAATGAATTTTGGGAAGAGATAGGATCCTCTAGGGAGGAAGGACATAAATCCTTCCCTGGTAACATATAAATTGAATTTTTTCTCTATTCAGAGAAACATCAATTGATGGATAGGGTAATTATGTAATATATGGAGAGGGGTTCCATAAAGGAATGAACTTATATCTCTAAGGACTTTGGGATAGAGTAGGGGGACACTATACTGACATGTAGATTGGATTACCTCAAGAAGCTTTTCTGGATAAGGGTAACAAGATCTTGGAGTTTCAATTGGGTGAGTAGGATGAGGGAAATCAATAAAAACACTAGATGAACTATGATTAGAATCAATAATGCACAGTATTGGAGATGAAGAAGGGTTATACAAAAATGTTCACCATTCAATAAAATCGAAGACCCAAGTAGGAGGATTCAATAATATAACTTGTAAACATAGGGATCTATAAGGGGGATCTATGAATTGTAACATCATTCCATATGCACAATTTCCTCATTAGCATTCATGGATGTCAACATTAGGGCCTAAAGGACCATATATAAGAGGGTGAACACTCTAGAAGAAGGATCATAAGATATATCAAGGAAACAATCAAAGGAGGATTAACTAAAAATCCACCTGCACTATACCTAATCTTATTAAACATGAATTTGGTAGTTGGAGTAGAGACTTAGTAGAATTGAGTGGTAGATATTATTCCATTTTGTGATATTAGGGACAATAAGATGAAAGATCTATTATAGAAGAGTGAAAACCAAACATATTTAAATATAAATTTGGGTAACCATGGTGAAATCCACCCACAAAGTAGCTTCATCATCATAAAGAAACCTCCCAAAGGAATCAACAATAGCTTTGAGTATGGAAGAGTTATGGAAGGTAAGAGGTAAACTACGATTCCAAATACAAATTATCATTTAGTGGGAGATTCAACCCATAAGAGCATCTAATAACTAGTAAAGAAAAAAATCATCATTTTCTATAGGTTTAAAACTCCCTATCCCAGGCTCTGGTGATTTGTATCACAATGGTTGACATAGAATGAATTATAATTCCGAATGGAATAGATTGTGGGATATAAAAGATTCCAAGCTTTGATAAAACCCACAAAAAACTGGAGGAATGGGTGATCTGATTCAATCTTCAAAACAATGGTCCATCGATTATAATATGATGTCACTTTAAATTTATCCAATGAAATAGAGATATGTAGGATACCCTCAATTGATTTTAATTTTTTTCTATGGGAAAAAGATTCATATGAGGGAGAAAAAAAACATAGTGGAGAGGTGTGGGTATAAAATTTGACCACACTAACTATATCAATCAAAAATACTCCTAGTAAAAAATGGTTATGATGAAAACCAACGGTGACAATCAAAATATCCCGTACAATAATTACTATATATTATTGTTAAAAATTATAAACACAAACTTCTAATTGAAAAAAAATTAAAATTTACTAAATACAAAAGAGTTCTATAACTCTAAAAAGATTTATGGTGGTAAATATATTGAAGATAATCTAATTTAAATTATATTTACAAGTTAAAAATACAAATAAATCATTTATAATTTCTAAAAATTAGATACATAATATCCTATATATAGTGGAAATAAAATTCAAAATAATAATAGTTAAATCCAATTCATAGGTTAATGTTATATAATTTTTCAATGAGAGTGTATGAACTATAGTTGGGAAGGTTTTCAGAATATAATTATTGTACAATTAATGAAATATATATTAAAAAATATTAATATAAAAAAATTTACTTACTAAATGTTTCAGGTTTTACAATTATGGATTAATTTATTCAATGTTGAATAGAACATACACATGATGTCAAAGTTATTCTTCATCTAAATGTAAATATTTATAACATGAAAATTTAATTTTTGATCTAATTTTAAATAGTATGAAACTAATTTTAAAAATATATATTTCTTCTCACTTATGCATATGTCATTGACTATTTACCATTATTAATAAATAATATTGTTGAACTATTCATTATTTATTGTAACTGAATCACTGTTATATTTATAGTTTTATATATTTAAGAAACATAGTTATTTAGAATGGTGAATATAATTTCATTTTATTATAAAATCATGAAATATTAGACTATATTATGGTAGGGAATAATATTTTTCACCCTCGTGAGTAAACCATGGAATTTATAACGTTTTATATAAGTATTTAATGCTTGATTTTGACCTCCTTACAGGGCATCCTCAAATTATTTGTAAAAAATATTTTATCATTAATTTTTTTTTAATTTTATTAAATTTTATAAAAAAATCCATATAATTTTTATTAACCTAATTTTTATATTTTTTTTAAAAAAATTTGAAATATTTTCTATAAAAATTAAATTAAAAAATATGTGAAATAAATTTCCAAAAATCCACCCAAATATATTAGTAAATAAATTATTCATTCAGTGAAACAATTCCAATTTTTTTGAAAATTATATTTTAATATTATTAAAATAATTTATCATTTTTAAATTGTAATTTAATTTATTTAAATAAATTACTTTTCTAAAAAATTATATTTTTATAGATATAAAATATTTCGGTATAATGCATACCGTAAAAAATCAATTGTTTTTGAAAAAAATAATAAAATCATAAATATCTCTTAAGTATTTTTAAAATTTAGGTGATAATTATTTTATATATTTTATAAAAAAACATCTAAATGAATTAAATTCAACATTTAAATTAAATATCAACAACTAATATTTAATATAGATAAAAGAAAAATGCAAAATATTTATCGTATTCGATTTTCATAAATTTAAAAAACTATTTATATTTAAATATTAATAGTAATAATTTCTTGTATTTTGATATTTATATTTATCTATTTAATTATATATATATTTAACTAGTTAACCATGCTAGTTGTATTACAATTCCATTTGTGAAGTTACTATTCTAACATCAATATTTATAACACCTACTTTACTTCTTTTAATGGTCACATAAATTTATATTACCCTGTATATAGCCTCTTATATCTCTCACCTTTCATTCAATTAGTTTTATTCCATGGTTAAAATTATATATTTATTGAAATTCCTATGTCGTTTATAATTTTTTTTCTTTCTTATTACACTGATGACCATGATTGTGGTGTTTATAGTAGACCATGATCTAGATTAGTTCCCATATATTTCCATTTTGTTAACTAATATTTTTCACAATTGTATTTCTTTTAATATTATGGTATGCATTTTTCTTGCATTTATTATATTATATGATGAAGTAATAAAAAAATTATTATGTTATATAGTGAATGTAATTTATTTATAGTATGCCTTGTGCTTCGGTTATTTGATAAGTAATGGTGGAAAATCCATATAACTATAATACATAAACTAGTTAAGAAATAAAATTTCATATTAAAAAATCTAGGTCATTGAATTTTATTTTTTATAGTATCATTTTCTTCGTGTCAATTGAGTTCAATGGCTAAACATGAGTATGCATCCATGTTTGACGGGGATGTACAATTATGTGATTTATAACAAAATGTTTTTGGTCTGAAGAGATACGTGTTGAATGTTTTGTCTATATATATTAACTGTTAGTAGGGGAAGGCGGAATAAAATTTTCCACTAGGTTTTTTATAACCACTATTATGTCTATGATGATAATAAAAGGATAACTCCATTGGTGTTGTGATGGGGTTTCCTTATGTATTTAGAGGTTATGATTCTATATCATAAGTATATTTTCATTTGAAAAATACCTATGAATTTCCAACCCATTGAATAATAATATTTAAGGATGTCCTTTTCAGGGGTATATATATCAATGTTAGTGATATTCTATAAGGTTCTTAATTTAATTATTTTTCTTCATAATTCATGGGGTTTTTACATGTTTAGAGATGATTGAAACATGATTTTAGTAATCAGTTATGTCAACTATCTAATTTTTAACTAGAAATAGATGGTCCAAATTAGTGTCTAATTCAAAAATTGGTGGATATATTTTGAGTGTTCTTGTTAGATTATGGTGGTTCATATGACAAAAAATCTTCATTGAATGTGTTACATTATAATAAAAACTTCCATTTATCTTTCATTAGGAAATTATATGAGCCTTTTTATGTTAATCCATTTTGATATCCATTCTTTTGGTGGATATTAGGAAGAATTTTTTTTTCATATGGGGAGGGTATATTTATGAATGAGATATTAATTCGAGAGGGGGTAATGAAAAACTAAAATTTCATTGGGTCATATATATATATATATCAGTTTCATAGGTCATTAGAGTTTTAGATTAGATATCACGTGTTTCTCTCTGAAATTTGATGTATATATTGGTATATATAATATTTTATCTTTAATGTTTTATTGGACTTTCATGGTGTTAAAATTAATCATTTGAGTTGTGATTAAATTTTTGTACTTCTTACTTTTCTAGATATAATATATTGAAAATTCTGTATTTCATAGCTGTGAGCGTAAATATACGATCCTTATCAAGTAAATTATTGGGTTGAGTTAGTATAAAAGTAAGATAAATTTTTTTGAGTATCTATTTGAGATATAGGATCTTCAATAGAATTATTTTTTTGGGTATAATTCATTTTTGGTTACTACTATATAGGTATAATTCATTTTAGAAGAGATCCACAGAGTGGGACATAAAAGGAAGGAAATAATTCCTATAGACATTTTAGTTTTTTATTTATCATATTTTACCTGAATTTTCATTTTTCAATAACAATGTTGGTGTTCAAATTATGAATAGAAAAATTATCTATTTTATTATTATGTTTGGGATTTGTTATCAAAATTCATTTTTAATGTAAAAATAAACAAGTGTCCCTTTTATAGTCTTATCAGTGTTTTTAGGATATGTAGAATGATTTTCATTTTTATACTCAGTGTAAATTTTGAAATTTTTTATAGTATATATTATATTATATTTAAATTTCATTGATTTAATTAAATTTAAATTGTTATTTTTTACATGGATTTTAGTTTTATTATAATCTAAAAATATTGAATTTCAATTAACTAGTAGGAATAAAACATATTTTTATATATTTTAGGTCAATATTTTTTAATAAATATAATCATTACTATATCATTTCTCTTGATTATATATAATCATTGATGTGTTCTATTTAAATTTGGGGGAAATTTAAATGAATAATTATTGTTATGGAATTCTAATTGATTAGTCATGATTCAGAATTTTTTTGATAGACTATATAAAGGGAATCCATTTTGGAACTCTTGAAAGGAGTGATGGTCGATAGATATGAAAAATATTGGTGAATCAAAAGTTGTATTTTGGTAATAATTTCATAAGTTTAAGAAATTATGGATGTTCATGAGAATGGTTTTTAAATTATCGGAAACGTATTTTTTAAAATTAAATAAAATCTAGAATATCAGTGTTTCAATTGTTTATTGATATATTATAGATAGATATATATAAGGTTATGATTTATTTATTAGTATTATACTTTAATTTCATAAACCTTTATTTTCTATAAGAAAATTTATTATTTAAAATATTCAATATTTTCTTACTTCTATAGTTTCTCAAATTAATAATTTTTGGATGACGTGGAATGTGAGGATTTGTTTTGTCTGATTTTTTCCAAAAGGAAGGTTATTGAGTTTATTTCATTGGATAATTATGATATGTGTGTTTAAAGACAAGTTATTAATATTTATCATGGGTTTTTTATTTAGATAATATTATGATTAAATATGTATAAAGGGTTATTATGACATTATTAATATATATTTTTTAGAATATTTTGAATATATTAACATGTTTTCATTTTTATTTCGTTATTTTTAATTTTTACGACATAGATGTCATGAAACTTATGTTTAAAGATATGGATTTTTTAAGAATTCATGATTTTATAAATTTGAGATGGGTGGATTTTCAACTAGAAAATGAATATTCTAGGGGGGAGTGTTTTTGAGGTTAGATTCATAAATTGTTTTTCAAATGGTGTATGATGGAAACTTTTATAATTGTGGATATAATAGAATTTTGATCCTAATAAATTGGTCTATATGGCACTTCTATATCAAAGAGGTATTAATGAATGAACGATATAGTCTTGATGATTTTATTTGTTAATGTATTATCCATATTGGACCTATAGAATGATTGTATTATATTTTTGTAACACTCACATGTAAAAAAAAATATAGATTGTAATATCCGAAACATCATGGAGGTATGTCCTAATTTAAATTTTGGTTTAAATACCTAAATTATGATCAATGGAATGTTTACAAGGTGTATGAGGAATCCTAGGTGCGTTATGGGGGTTCAATACATAAATTAAAGGGAAATTGGACCATCATGAGCACGTTTCATGGTTGGCGCATGGTTGGTGAAAACTATACAAGGGGCAGGAAAAGTTGTGTGACCTTAGATAGATTCATTCCAAATAGTTTGATCAATGTTTTCTAATTTGTACGAGACTCCCTAGGTAGACATGTGACTTAGCCCATCTTAGATAGAGGCAGGTTCATCGTTTGTGCATGGTTTGGAAAAACCATGTTGTCAAACCATGCACCCCCTTAAAGAGTGATAAATTCCCATTTTCACCCTTAGTATTATAAGTTCATCAGCTGATTTTATTTTTCACCACTCCTCCCACTACCCTAGTGAAAGCCATAAACCCCAAAATCATTCCATGGGTTGATCTCCTTCTATTTTAGTCCATTTATAGTGTCATTGGTTGTGAATAGATATATAGGTAAGTCTAATGCTCCTCTTGTTTATATTTTTTTGGATTAGGCCTTATAATTTCTCTTTTCTTCTTTGGAATCCCTAAAACTGTATTTTTTTGGGGGATCTTATGTTGGGACTTTAAATGGGACATGAATCTGGATCTAAGGCAATGTTTAATCATGAATTCATCTCAGGATTCTAGGTTTCTGGTTGAAAATTTATATCCCATAGTATTATTGATGATTTGTAAATGTGCGGTTGTGATATTGCATCCCTCTTGATGTGAATTTGATGACTTTAGAAAGATTTGGATGAATGGTGTTCCAAAATATGTATTAAACCTCTCATGATCGTCAAGGGATGCATTGAGTTTTAATAGACTGTTTAGGGCTACTCATGGGGTGTGACAATGTAACTGAACATGGAATATTACAATCTTAAGAATAGAGTTGATTTTTGTTAAAATAGAGCCCATGAAAAATGTTTTGACATGTTAATTGAGTTAATAAAGGAAATTTTGTTTTGTGTCTAGTTGTTGACAATGGTATAAGGGATTTTTTGACATGATATAAAAAATGGTTAAATGTATTAATTTGAATATTTAAATGACATATGAGTATATAATGGAAATGCATAAATTGATTAAGGCAAAGGAATTGTAAAATGTGTTAAATGGGATGATGCATGTAAATTGAGAAATGGGTAAAATGAGTTAAATTAGGTGCATTATTGATTATACTAAATGAGTTAAGGTATGAAAATGTGAAATGGGTTAAATATTCCATTCAAGGTAAATGATAAAAGTTCTAATGGGTTAAGGCCTGAGGATTATTTATTTATTGAATGAAAAGTGAATTGTAAATTTTATATGCATTGTTTATGTTTTTTTGTGATATGGTATATGTGGTGAATGGATAAATAAGAATGTGCACATGTCATAGTGGTGTGGGATAAATAATTTAGGATCCTCCTACTAGTCGGGTGGTACTGATGCTCTAAAACCACCATTAAATGCATGTTTAATGGAATCAAAATGAATCTATTGGTCCCTAATAGTTTCATTGGATGAGACTATCTGGACAGAGGTTCCATGGTAATTGGGTTATTTTTATTAATTAAATGTTTATCCCTAGTGATATAAGGAACTTAACTTATTCCCTAATGCATGATAATTCAACTACTTATGCCATTATTTAAATGATCTAAATGCCTATCCCCTGGAACATGTGACGAAAATTAATTTATTAATGAAAACAGTTTAGTTGATGAAAATGCGAAAGCTTGTGGAAATGGTTGAAGTGAATAGTGTAAATCAATGGCACCTAACTTTCCCTTTTTTTACCTTTTCATTTATTTCATACTTGCATGCACTATATGTTTGGGCAGGAAACATTGTAGACACCATTTATGGTGGCCTACTAAGTTTCACTCACACCCTACTCGGGCCTCTATTGGTTACCAAAGAATATTACATTGTTTTAGGTGAGGAAAAAGGAAAATTGATCTATTTTGGGAAGTTAATTTGGGATTGGGATGTGCATGGGTGAGGATCTGGACTTGGAGTCAGGACCCATTTTGGAAATACTTCTGTTAGTCATTATTTTGGTTCTTTCTTCACGCTTTTCACCATTAAAATGACATGGCGTGTTTAGTTTTTGGTTTTTGGTTGTACCATGTTTGGGAAATTATTGGAAATTCTTGTTCTGGTTTACGTCCAATGTTTCTTTTATTTAATACGGTATTTATTGTGGCTTTCTCAAGTAAAGTGGTAAAGTATCCCCCATGACTTATTTGACCATTTCTGCTAGTTAGCAATCTCTGGGGTTTGGGGAGGTGTGCTTGAGGCCGTGTGAAAAATCATCTCAGGGAACTGGTTTAGTGGCTCCAAGGTTGGGGATGTTATGAAGTTATATCATAGAAATTATTTTTTTGGTCTTATTATTTGGAGATGGTATAATGGAGATTAAGATATTTTTGGTTTGGGAAATGATCTCATTCTTGGGACTAGATAACCCACGTACAGGGGGGGACCTAGAACCCATGCTAGGGATTATTGTTTTAATGTGTGTTCTTATAGTGGAATGCTATTTAACCATTTGGTGGTGCACTTATTGTGTGATGTGACAGCTCTATGGTATATTTCTTTTTTCTATAATTGAATGAGGTTTTTCATTCAAGCATCATTTTAGGAACCTAGAGATATAGGTGGCATGCCTTATATTAGGTACCCATGGGATGGGTGTGTGGGGCATGAAAGGTAGAATTCAATTTACTTCATGAACAATTTTTTTAAAATGGTGACTAATTAAAATGATGAAAATTATTAAGTATTAAATAATGTTAAATAATATCTAGAGAATTTTGTTTACTGAAGGGTTGTAAATGAGTTAAAATATTGGTTGAAATATGTTTTGAAATTGTAAAGGTGTCTAAAAGAGAAGTGTTTTTGTTGTGAAAGTGGAAACAGTTTAAAAAGTGGTGTCTAATGAAAGACTTGCGACTATGTATGTTAGTTTACTACATGTTAGCCATGTCTCATGGTAGGAATGGTTGAGGGTAGTGTTATATATGTAGTGAAATCCATCGGGATAGTTTATGTGAAATAGGTTGTTTAGGGAAAGTGCAGAGCCTTATTTTATGAAAATTGGGGATATTTCTTGTTATGTGTTTTGAGATGTGTGATTGGTATTATAGAAATCATTTTCCACAACGAAGTGTACTGGTTTGAAAAAATGGGATATAACCATGAAATCTCATCCAAAAGTGGAGTAGGGAACCCTGGAGATTCAGGGTAACATATCATAGGATCATTTCATTGATAACATTGATCATTTTATGAAAATGATGGAACATGACTTAGGGAGGGCTGTGATTAGTATGTTTGATATGGACAAGGAGTTTCAACTACAAAACCCATTTAATTTTTCTATAGAGGGTGGAAATAATGCTATGGAATTTTTAATAGATTCCATTAGAATTATTCTTTATCACATAGAGAATCCATCAAAGAAGAGAGTAAAGTTAGGGACTTACATGTTGGAAGGACAGGTAAAGAGCTTGTGGGATATTCTAGTTCAGACTAAGTAGTATGATGGTATGACACGGAAGTATTTATATAAATGTTTCTAGAACATTTATATCATGATACATTGAGTAATTAAAAGGATTCATAGCATATGAGGAAGACCCATAGGTCTATGTTAGTAATGGAGTAAGATGGTTATTTCACTAGCCTTAAATGATTCATTCTGATATTGTTAGGTGAAGAGAAAGCTACGGTGGGATGTTTCTCGGATGGACTTTCGTAAGAGATCAATTCCCAAGTAAATATATTATATTTAAAGAAGGTGGATGAGGAAGTGGATTATACCCTCATTTCAGAATGGAAACTCACAGAGGAATCTGGTGGTGGAAATGCAGTTACAGTTGGGAAATCTAGTGCTGTAGCGTCTGATGGTAGGAAATGGTGTTTTGATAATTTACACCAAGGTAATAGTGGAAATGGTAGTCATAAAATGGAAACGTCCTCACATGAATGTGAGTGAGTTTTCTATAATCTGTGTGTTAGGATGGGGAACATGTGCGATTATTGTCCCTAAACACTATTTGAGTGTCAAGCATGTGACAAGTTGGGGCATGTGAAGAGTTTATATAGGAACCCTTGTCAAATAGGTACTAATGGAGTATCAAGGTTGATTTAGAGTATATTTAGGGTTCATTAATCCCATATCAAGTGGGTAGTTGGAGCTACACTAGTTATACTGGTCAGTGTAATGGATGTGGAACTCTAGGGTGTGAGCATCCATAAAATCAGAAAATTGTAGCACTAAGAGCATAGACCCGAGCAAAGGCTATAGGGTATTGTCAACATTATAGAGTTCAATCTTCATCTAGAGGTGGGAAGGTTGAACCATCGACTGTTTGAGGTAAAATCCTTGTAGCCTCTACTCTTTCTAGTGCCTTATTTGATACAGGTGCACCACATTATTTTATCTATGTTATTTTTTTAGTGTGTTGGGACTATAGGTGGAAAATTTTTGTGGAGTCATGTTGATTGACACTCTTTTTGGGGTAAGGTCCTAATATATTTGGAAATGTAAGGGGTGTGACCTTTATTTAGGTGGGTACCATTTTCTATGGGACTTGTTTGTTATTGAGATTTCAAGTTCAAATTTAATTTTGGGAATGAAATATCTGGTGTTGTATCAGGCCCATATTGACTATTACCAACATAGGGTAACATTCATGTATCTTGAGGGAGACATATATGTCTATCATGGGGAATATGAAATCCAATAAGACCATATAGGTCTAGTTTTTTTAGTAGTTGGGTGAGCTCACAACCCAAGTGGCTTGTCTTATTCATGATGGTAGGGGGTTATAGTAGCTTTCCTTTCCTCCTATGGTGGACCAATTCAAGTATGTTTTTCTTGAGGACTTATCGAGGCTGATACCTAAGAGATATATTGAGTTCACAATAGAGTCACTACCAGGAGTAGAATCAGTTTACATTCCTCTATTTAGGATGGAACCAATATAAATCAAAGAGCTTAAGAATGAGTTAGAGGAGTTTAAAGAGAAATGGTTTATTCTTCCTAGTACAACACCTTGGGGTTCTCAAATGTAATTAGACTTAAAGGTAGGGGGATTTTTGAGATTGTTTCATGATTAAAAGAAGCTGAATCATAAGATATTTAAGAATAGATACCATGTTCTTCAAATCGACGACCTATTTTAATTAGCTGAGAGGTGCATCCATATTCTCAAAGATTGATTTGAGATAATGGTATCATCAGCTAAGGGTGAGACCTTCGGATATACCATGATCTACCTTTAGTATAATGTATGGGTTTTATGAGTTTTTCGTGTTACATTTTGGGTTGACGAATGCACTTGTAGTTTTTATGGACCTAATGAATTTAATCTTTCATCCTTTCCTGTATGAATTTGTAGTTTTCTTTTTTGAGGACATTATAGTCTACTCTATGACTCATGATGATAATTCCAAACAAATTTACATCATCATTATTACACTAATAGATCCTAGTCTATATTCCAAGAAATAAAAATTTCATTTATAGATTGACAAGGTGAATTTATTAGGGAACATTGTCTCTGAGGATAGTGTGTCCATAGACCCAGAGGAAGTGCATCCAGTTGTGTCTTGGGAGCAAACCAAGAATTTTTCTGATGTCCAATGTTTTATAGGTTTACCCAGCTATTATGAAAGGTTCATTGGAGACTTTATTTTATTTTATAGCACCACTCGCATGTCTGGCTAGGTGGGGCATCATGTTTGAGAGGTGTAGGGGGTTTGATAATTCTATTCAGGTATTAAAGAGGTGGTTGAAAACTGCATCAATTCCAATTTTACCCGATCTAGGTAAAAAGTATAACTTGGTTTTTGATATGATTGGTGTTGGTATTGGGGAGGTGCTGATGAAGGATGATTGGGTTGTGGCGTATGTTCCATGATACTTTAGTAATTAGGAAAAAAATTACACTAATGATGATCTTGAATTGGATGTGGTGGTTTATGCTCTAAAGTGTTTGTGATACTACTTGTTGGGATAATGTTTTATTGTGTATAATGATCATAGAATCCTAAAATACATCTTATATCAACATTATTTGAATATTTTTTAGTGAATATGGGTGGAATACATGAAATCCTTTTATGTTGATCTAGTTTATACATCAGTAAATGGATACAATTTTGTAGATGATTTGAGTTGGAAGACTCAAAATCATGTGGTTCAGGAATCATGTTTTGAGTAGAAGATGATGGAGTTGTTTTCCTAGATGTATCTTGAGGTGTAGGATTTCTATTTGTAGATAAACCTTACATCATTGGTAGTTTATTCCACACTTATGATCTTTCTCAAAGAGAGGTGTCCTGAGGATTCATAATTTTTGGCCTTGAGGGAATGTTGAAATGGTGGGGAGTCACCTTCTGGTTGGACTCTTGGAGATGATGAGATCATTTATGTTCTTGGATGTGTTGTTGTTTCAGAAAGTATTCTAAAAGGAATTATTCACTAATTTCATGAATCTATGTGGGAAGTGCATCCTAGCATGACCCAAATGTATCATGACCATCAAAGGTAGTATTGGTGTCCAGTAATGAAGAAGTTGGTTACAGGTTTTGTGGAGTGATTCCTAACCTTCCAGAAGTAGAATATTGAGCATCAATGGCCGAGTGATTTTTTGTATCCATTACCCATTTTTAAATGTAAATTTGAAGACATTATGATGGATTTTATGGTGGGTCTTCTGAGGAAAGACCAAAATAATGATGTGATTTGGGTAGTTTTAGATCAGTTGACTAATGTGGCTCATTTCTTATGAAATTCGAGATATATTCACTATGGATGAGTTGGATGAGTTTTATGATTCAAAGATAGTACTGCTGCATGGATTACCACAAACTATAGTTTTATATTTTGACCCACATTTTACATCATGCGTCTAGAAGGTATTATAGAATTCACTTGGTACTAAGGTATTTTTTAGTATGTCTTTTCACCTGGATATGGACGAGTAGTCAGAGTGTACCATTCAGAAACTAGTGGAAATGTATAGGGCTTGTGTACTAGATTTTAGTCAACCATGGTTGATGAATTCAACCCTTTTTTATTTTTCAAAACATCAACAGTTTTCATAATACAATCTAGATGGCCACATTTGAGGTGCTTTATAATAGACCATGAAGATATCTCTTGTGTTTGATGGAAGCTGGGGAATCGGAGTTGGTGGGACAGAGTCTCATACAGGAGAAGTCATGACTGATTTAACCAATCCTTAAACATATGGATCTAGATCAGAGTAAGAATAATTCATATGTGGATTGTAATTATAGACCAATTGAGTATTTTGGGTTGATTGTGTGTTTCTTCAAGTGTTTTCTATGTTTGGTCACCGTGGGATTCAGAAGCAGGGAAGTTGGCATCATGGTTCGTGGGGATATTTGAGTTTTTGGAGAGGATAAGACCAACAGAATACTGATTGGATCTTCCACATCAGTATAGTGGTATGATAAATGTAATTCATGTTCAACTGCTTTAGAAGTATCACCCTGGCTTATCTCATGTGATTGATGCTGAGGATTTTGATCATGAGGCAAATGCGTCCTTTAAGGATCATCTAGTTCATGTTGTGGATCAGGGTGACAATGTATTGATGGGAAAGACTATGCCATTGGATTGAGTTTTATGGAATAATAGTAATTTTTAGGAAGAAACCTGGGAGAAAGATTCAGATACGTAGGCTTATTGTCCTAATATATTTACTTTGGAAACTCGGTGATGCTTGGAAGTGTGGCTCGAGGATGAGCCATTATATGGTCAGGAGGTTATAAGATCCCCAAATTCATGGTGGTATGTACCTGTTTGAATTTTTGTTTTCATCTCTAAATTCTAGAAACTGGAATTTTTATTGGCTATTTAATGAATCGTGTGGGTGTTACAGGGAGTTGGTACATGAAGGGAAGTGAAATCGATCAATACTGTTCATGTTTCTTGATTAGAACATGGCTAGTGAAAACCATGCAAGTGATTAGTCCAAACCACGTGACCTTGGGCAGAGGAATTCTGTACAATTGGTGCATAGTTTTTTAAACTGTGTGGGACTCCGTAGGTACCCATGCTACTTAGCCCCTCTTTGATAGAGGCAGGTACAATGTTTGTGCACAGTTTTCAAAACCTGTGCAGCCAAACCCATCACCCCATTAAAAAGTGAGAAATTACCATTTTCCCCCTCATGTTTTTTAGTTCCGCAATTATTTTTATTTCTCAATATTCCTCCTCTAGAAAAAGTGATGAACCTAATCCCCTGAATCATTCCAAGGGTCTATATCTTTCAACTCTAGTCTATTTTGAAGTGTTGTTCATTGTGGATCGAAGCTACATATAAGTATAATGCTTCTCTTACTTCTCTTTTCTAGATTTGGGCTTATGGTTATGTTATTCTTCTTCTAAATACCTAAAACTATTTTTTCTAGTGGATATTTGGTTTTTAATACATAGTGTTCTTGAATATCAATCTAAATCTAAGGTTAAGTGTGCATTCAGCTCTGGCTTTGAGGTAGGTGGTCGAAAATTTATATCCCATAGTTTTATTTTCAATTTTTGCATGTGTGGTTGTGATATTTCCTCTCTATTAATGTTAATTAGATTCCTTTAGAATTATTTGGTATAGTGGTGGTACAAATGATTAATTGTACCTCTCATGATCCTCGAGGTATGCATTGAGATTTAATATACCATTTAGGGCCACCCATGGCATGCACCAACATTCCAAAAAATGAAAAATTAGATTCATAAGAATAGATTTTAATTGTGTTAAAATAGATCCCATGATAAATGTGCTGACATGTTAGTTGAGTTAAAAAGGGGGAAATTGATAGTGTGTGTAGTTTTTACAATGTTACAAGAGATTTTTTGACATGATGTGAAAAAGTGTTAAATGGATTAACGTCAATTTTTCCACGACATATGAATTTGTAATGGAAGTTAATAAATGGATTATGTAATATGAATTGATGAATGTGTTAAAAGGGATAATGCATGTAAATTGATAAATGGGTTAAATGGGTAAATGTATGGGCATTGTTGATTATAATAAACAAATTAAGGTATGAAAAGGGGAAATTGTTTAAATTTTCTTTTCCAAGTAAATGGTAAACATGATAAAGGGTTAAGGCTTTAGGATGTTTTTTTGTTGAATGAAAAGTGATTTGTAAATGTTGTATGCATTGTTTATGTTTGGTTTTTGATGTGTTATATGAGGTGAATAGATAAATAATCAGCTTCACTTGGCTTGGTGGTGTGGGATAAAGGACTGAGGCTCCCCCCACGGTTTGAGTTGGAATGAGTCTCTAAACCCACCGATGAATTCATGGGTTAGGGAGTCGAACTGATTGTCTAGGCCCCTAATAGTTTCATTGTATTAGACTACATGGATTGAGGCGCCAAGGAAAGTGTGTTATGATTATTCATAAATTTTTTTCCCTGGTGAGATATGGAAATTAACATATTCCATTATTCATTATTATTGACCGACTTTGGTCATCGTGTAAATGATTTAAATTCCTAACTCGTGGAACATGTGATGAAAATGAATCTAATAATGAAGATCTTTTAAGGGATGAAAATGGGAATGATGATGGAAATGGTTAAAGTGAATAGTGTAAATCATTTTCACACAAGTTTCCATTTTGTTTACCTAGTCATTTATTTCATACTTTCTTTCACAATCTATTTTGACAAGATATTTTGTAGACATAATTGGTTGTGGCCTACTGAGTTGTAATCAAACCCTACTGGAGCCTCCATTGGGTACTCGATAAGATTTTATGGTTGTTGGCCAGGAAAAGGGTAAAGGACTTATGCTGAAGAGTTGATTTGGGCTTGGGATATTCATGGATGTGGATCTAAACATTGAGTTAGGACCTGTTTTAGGAATTCTTTTCTAGTCATTATTTTGGTTCTTTCTTTACTTTTGGCATAATTATAATTTCATGGAATATTTGTTTTTTGGTTTTGGTTGTACCCTATTTGGGAAATGATTGGTAATTCATGTTATGGTTTATATTGTTTTTTTCCTTTATTTAAAATGGTATCAACTATGGATTATTCTGGTAAATAGTGTATAGTCTCCCACATTGACTTATTTTACCCATTCTACCAGTCTACATCCTCTTCCATATGGGGAGGCACACCTGAGGTCTTGTAGAGACCCACCTCATGGAATTTGTTGAGTGGATCCTAGGTCAGCGACGTTACATGGATCAAGGTGAAAGAACAACCAAATGAATTAAAATTATAGGACATGTCCAGGGTCTCAATCAAACATAACTAGTCTATGTTTGAATATTAAGGCATCATGAAAGAAATCATTTAATACATGTATAAAAATCATTCAAAGTAAAGGAACTTTTATTCATTCGCATATATTGAGGTTTCATGGAAAAACTATTGTGTGTGAACATAGTTCTTTAATGATTTTTTGACTCTTGTATTAGTTTTTCCATTGGAGTGATAATGAAGTATATCATTGACAAATGTGAAACTCTTTAAGATTCATTTAATTATATGAGAAAATATTATTATAAATACCATTTATCTTTCTTTTTTTAATTTTTTATACAATACAAAATCCAAAGATTCTCAACTAGAGAAGCCTCAGTCATTTATTCCTCATGAAAGTCAGTACAAGATACTTCTAGGGATTCATACAACGAGTAACATTATTCAAATTTCAAAATGAATTTCCTCTAATTCCTTATAATGTTGTGTATATTGTTTCCTGAAACTTCCTTTACATAAACAAAATATCTCATTAAAGCTTATAATGTATCATTTAGGTCATGATCTTGATTTACCAAATCATTCATGTGAATATATTATAAAAACCCATTATATTCCTCTATCATAAATAAAATATCCCAAAGAACTAATATACTATGAGACCCCCTCCATGATATTCTTATTTATTATTCCCAACTCTATATGCACACACAAAATTGAGGCCTTTAAATCTAATCCATATGACACTTATAAGGGCTGGATAATAAATTTATAATACCCACACATATCATTATTACATAAAACCTAGATCTGATTATCCCAACTTGTATGCTCCATTATATAAATTTTTTTATTTCGTCCATGGCCCAAGAATCCTCACCGCTTGAAATTAAATTTTGTAGATCAATCGTTTTAGGTGACCTTAAGTAATGAAATTGAAACTACATGAGTTTTTATTCAATTCCACTATGATACAAATGAAACCACTCTAATGTTGAATACTAACACAAATGAAATCCAATATCTATTTCGAGAGGTGGTATCACCAAAACCAAACCCCCACCTTGAAGAGAACCAAAACTCAAAGCATGAAAACCAATAAGGATTTATTCCAAAGTGGTTCCCAATAAAAATATTTTTCTTCCCTACTGGAATAAAAATTGCAAGGATCCCTATAAGACTCTTAACTATGATTTTCAACACTATACTCTAATCAGTGAGTTTCCCCATTAGAAATTAAACCATGATCATACCCACTAAAAATTAAATCCTATGAATCCTCAATGGGCTTGAATCCTTGAGAGACTTTCTACTAGGATTTAAATCACATACCCAATATTCTTTATGTGGTGATCATTAGATATCAAGACCTTATTGTTTGATGCATATATGATATCAATGACTTCATATGGGGTGATAATAATATATCATTCATCCTTTTGAGATGAAAATAAAGTTATCTCATATCCTAGAATGTCTATGAATAAATAAGTATCTAGAAAATAAAACCAACTCATCCACTCTGATCGTGAGGTCTTCTCCCAAATAAGGCTAAAAGTGATGTAATTATGAAAATTTTATAAGGATGAAATTGGGATGGGATTCGGGAGCATGTATTAAATCTACGAGAGATTCTCATCCATGGAAAAATATTCATAGTGGGATTATCTGACCTATAATCCTCTTATTCTAATCCAAGGTACCATCACCATCAAACAAAAAGAAACATGCTTCTGTCTATTTTAAACGAAGAACATGGGTCTTGGATAATGAATAGACAATGAATCTGAAGAATTTTTTTGGGAAATAATTTGAAATAGAAGTAGTGAACCCAACCTAAACTCCACCATAAATAATGAGAATATGAGAATCTATGGGATTCAATGACATCATAAATATATTCATGGTTTTCTTCAACTAATTATAGAATATTGAGTGATTGGTATATTAAGTTAGATTCCACTACCACTTCTAGTTAGAAATAGAAGATA
Source organism: Viscum album (assembly GCA_963277665.1). NCBI lineage: Eukaryota > Viridiplantae > Streptophyta > Magnoliopsida > Santalales > Viscaceae > Viscum > Viscum album. Next base: position 2,106,744,849 of record OY728119.1, on the reverse strand, counting down.
AGGGATTCCCCAATGTTACTAATATCAATATATTCTAACATGTGGCATTCCCATTGACTTTTTCCCAAGATGTAATTACAAAATATCATATTTATCTTCGATTTACTCTCCTAAATTCCTAAATGAATAAAATATAATAAATGGAAACAAATTATCTCATCCATTCATATGAACATGAGGAGATTATCTCTACTCAATAAATGGATAGGTGGATCTTGATTCCATAACACTATACTGGAAGAACCCACATCAGAGATATCACAAGGGGACGAAACCTCCTATCACAACCGCCATCTTTTCTAAGAGTCGATCCTTATAATTTTCGATTTTGACGTCATGTAAACCGTTGATTTGGGGGAAATCCAATGTTTTAATGGAGTAACATAAACCTTCGAATCAAAAAGAAGGTAAATATTAAAATTATTCTATAGTAAACCTTGATCACCCAAACATGTTTCCAAACAATTTTAGACTACTCAAAGTTTTTCTTCCCTATCCCACGATACAAAGAACCCCACTTGGGCAAAGTGGTCATCTAAAACCCATGAAAGGATGTTCTTATAGCTATAAACAACTACAAAAATACCATTATATCCCTTGTTATTTCTCCACCATGTGTGGATCATCCTATGATCTTAAGAATCAATGGAAAACTGAAATATGTCTTCATTTTTCCTCATCATTATTAATGTTCTATAAAAATGAAGAATAAATTTTACGAGTATCTTTTAAACCATATATTCCATATTATTCACTGATAAAGTTGGAAAATTGTACATCACTAAAGAATCAAAACTAAGAATTCTACCAATGAGGATATTACACCATCCTTTGGTCCATGTTCATATCCTATAGACATAAAAACACTAAAGTGGTGCTTGGGACCTCAATGGTGGAATTTTATGATGAAGGGATCTATAAAAATAATAACAAGAAAATGATAATCAAGAACACACATAATCAGGTATCAAATTCCATTAAATATCATCATCATTTCTTCTCAATGAATATAGAAAAATTAATGTATATATAATGTTTTTGATGTGTTACTTAAGACTGGTAAATCCATTGTAGCTAGTCAACTGATGTTAATTAATTGTTTTATACATTAATAATTGAGTATAAAAAAAGGAATCCTCATGGGAGGGAGGTGGTAGATACATTAATTCTTGTTTTTGAATGCATAAAACTGGGATATATTGGGTGCAATGTGGTTTCAGGTTTATACATAAGGGTATTCTGTAAAAAAATCATTTTGGTGTATACATCATATGCATATGATCTTATGAAAAATACAATAATCTACCACCTATGATGAAATCCAATAATTTCATAGTTCAATATGCCACAACTCGTTTTTAATCCTTCCAAAACACCTTTTGGATACAATTTCATCAAGATATATTCATTTGGGAACAAAAACTATCCAAAATTTAATTATTATCCAATGAAATAACTATGTGATCCTATGGTTCATAATAATGTTAACAGAAAATTATGAAATCCAAGATATATAGATATATGTAATTACTGAACACTAGAAAAGAATCAGTGATTCCCATTCTATATAGAGGTCTAGTGTGATATCAAAATACATACTTATATATATATATATATGATCATGCACACCATAATAAGTATCCTATAAATCATGTTTATAAATATATAATATTTTTATTAAATTACATGAAGTGGCCACGCGATGGTTTTATTTCAACCTATTATAGACTAAGTCATTGTTATTTTATTCTCCAAAAAAGAGTGACTGAGTTAATGAGTACATCACATTTCATCCATACAACTGATGAGCACACAAAATAGCCCTTATCATTATAGATGGACACGTAACATGTGACCCAAATTAGTATTTACATTCATTTAGTTTGTCTAATCCATTCATGGTTCATAGGTCTTTACTCATCATACAAATGAAAAAATTATATATTGGTTATGTTCAAACCAATGACATGATCAAATTCATAACCAATTAACCCCTGATTAGAGAAATAACTTTTCATTTGTATAAGAAATAAATAAACTATGATGTTTCTCATTCAATTTATCTTACGAATAGTAGTTAATGGGGATAAATAATAAGAATACACAACTAAAAACATTAATGGATATATTTCATTCCAATAGTTATTTTATGGTTGGTCATTCTACGTAATAAGTGTATACATATTAACATTTAAATCCATTATTCATATCTCATATAGAACAATTTTTAATGATGAATGAAGAGGGATTTCAGCTGGTTCACCCTCAAAAGTGTAAGGAAAATTTGTTCACATCTAAAATGGTTCAAAAAATTCCTACTCAGTAATCATCCTTATAGGTGGAACTTCCATCCAGTGTGGTAATAAGAATACGGACTGCTGCTACCCATCCAACTTCTCTAGTCTTATGAAATGTTGGTGTCATTGTTTTGGTAATGATTCATAAGATGAAGGTGCTACATCACAGGATAAAAATTATTGTATCATTCCACATGATGATACTGATGTTTAAAGGCCCAATGAATTCACCAGCAAGGAGGCAGGTGATTGGGTTTTCATCCAACTTGAGGCCATCTACACTATGATAGAACCAGATGTTTTTTGTTTCAATGAGTATATTCTTGTGAATAAATTAAATCCAATTAACTTCTAAGATGAATTTTTTTCTCACTCAATGATAGAATTTTGGGATATCTCATGGAATTTCAGGATATGTTCCTTAATCTTGGAATCCTATAATTTGTCATCGTAGGAGGATCCTGTACTACCTCAACAGGCCAAGTCATGGCATAGAGGATGGAACCCAAATGGAAGAGGGATGAATCCTAAAAATCTAGGCAATAGATGGAGTTCTAAGAAGTGACCTTTTGTTTCTGATATGGACATATATGCCTTGGTTGACATTCACTTCTTGATGTATGTTTTATTTTTATAAATAAATTTGGAGAAATAGATTTGATTTCCAAATCCATGACTGGTCTATTTTGAGTATCACTACAACCCATAAAACACGGTGATGATCATTAATTAGGAACAAGTCAGAGCCATAATTTAAATGGATATTATCTATTCATCATTCACGTAATGTATATTATAGCATGCATTAATTAATGATAAATTTATATAGGATTTTCTTATAATAAAATGATACACTATAAAACCATTATATTAATATATTAATTATTTTATCCTAAGAGACTCTACTTGACTCTCATTTACCTACTATGATAAATTATTCATTAATATAACTTCTATACTATCTTTAATATCCACTAAAAAATATCATTACATATACCCTATTAATAACCTCTCATATTGAATTGTATTTTTGAGGAATGTTTTTCTTTTTGGTTAGATTGGGTTTCCTTAAACTGAGAAATAGATTCATTTTTCTCAGCCAAATATTTTTCTTTATGTATATAATTTTTAATAAAATTAATATATTTGATAGCTTTCATTTGAGGCAACACCGATTTCAAATGAACTGAAATGTATTATGTATTTATTATAACCTAAATGTTAAATTGATGGGTATAAATAGGAAAAACTAAAATTTATAAAACAAATGGTTTGTTAATTTATAGAATAAATTTTTTGGTTATCAATTAATTAAAAAAATATTTTAAAAAAATAGTAAAATAAAATTAAATAAAATATTTTAAAAAATATATATATTTGTGGGTGAAATATATTTATATCATAATAAATTTAATTAGTAACTGTGAAAAATATTAATGAAATATAAATATTATATATTCAATTAAATGTTTTAACATTCAAATAATAATATTATTATACATGGGATAGGAATAAATCAGTTTTATTCTTAAAAATTGCATTTTATAAAGAGGTTTTTGTTGAATTTTGAACACTTATTTTAAATAAGTTTCTACAACTCATAGGAATTTATGTTTATAAAATTAATTACATATTTATAAATAGGAGGTTCAAATTTGGTTATTGAGTACCTTTTTTTGTCAAAATGAATAGTAACCACGGTAAAATTTTCACCACAGTAAATGGAAAATGTTGTTAATTTTGATTAAAAAGAAGGGATAAGACCAAAATTATTCATCCTAATTCAAATGTTATGAATAGTGTTTGGAATTTATCACCTTATTCTTTAATTTGAGTTGTTTAATGGACTCTTCCTTCAAATGACATATATATTTTATTTAAATCAATGATAGTTTCAAAATGTCACTCTCTATGTTTTAAATATCTTTTATGTGTCCACATTGTTAAAAAGTAAGGTATGAATGAACCAAAATGTCTATTTTTATTTTAATGAAATTATTTTCAATATTGAATTATATTTTAAAATTTTAAAAATTATATAATAACCATAAATGATTATGAAATTATAATACAGTATTTATTTAATTAACCTAAAAATAAAATAAATTATTTTAAAAATACTAGTTTCAATATAATTTTAATGAATTTTTAGAGACCAAGGTCTTTCCTTATTACACATTGAAATATTGATACATATATTTCTTGATCCAGGGGCTTGACGGTGTATGATTCTGAGGCTTGTTGTGCCCGAAATTAATTTTATTAAATATTAAATATATTTTATATTACGTTCACAAAGTTTCTTAAAGAAAATTAGATAAATATTAAAAATAGTCTCTATTAAAAAATCTAAGACAAAGGTTGAGTCTATAACGTGATTTTTATTTGAGAAACGACCTAAAAGAGGTCTTTGTGGGGGCATTCAGATATCCTACCAATTGGTATTACATTCAACGGATTAATTAATTATTTAATTCATTCATTCATTTAACTTATCAGGTTTTTCTTGTAAAAAAAATTTTTTGGAAATATTTTTAGGGTTGTCCACATAACACCATAATTACCTATTGTTATTCTCCTCTACATCTATTAGTAAATCACCTTAAACCATGTTGAAATGTCCGACCATAGTAGTTCAAGATGTATCAAATGTAATGAATTCCATTTATCTATTGTGAACATGTTTTTCAATGATGAATGGTCAAATATCTTGATATACTGATCAATTTTTGGAATATTCCCATTTTTATTAAATTAATTGATAAGATTAATACCCCTCTTTGATATGCATCAATTATGGCATGATTATGCGCCCGTGTATTAAAATTTTAATTGGATTTTCTTGTATTCAAAACTGTATGTCCCTGTTCATTCTTTTTGGAAATGGAATGTTGGAAAATGATGGTTAAACATCTATTCTTGATCTTTTCACCCTCATTTTATTTGAGTTCTTCACTAGTTGGACACTACGATCTTGGTTCGACATTTTTAGGCAGTACCGAGCCCGATAAGACACACACAAATCATGAAAGATTCACTTGTGAGGGGAATATCAATGAATAAAGGAAATATTTAGGTCTTTTTCAAGGTTTTTATGATCATTTTAACAATCAAAGACCAATTATCATCTTCAATGTTAATTGGGATGTGCAATGTAAATTTCGGAACCTCCAAGGGATGATAGAATATAATTTCTGAAAACAACGGCTGAAAATTGTGATCCATGGTTAGATCAACCAATTTTTGATTGTGTGGATGCATGATCTATAGAGTGATGGAATGATTCAAATAATAGAATGTGAATCTTAGAAACTTTGAATAACTTGACTACACACTGTGTATTGTGATGAACACAGAACATGTTTCCCCTCAGCTATGGTAGCTTGGATTTTGGGATTTTCTGAGGAAGAAACACCATGTAGAATCCCTATATGTCATGTACCCACTTCCATATGTGGATGAGTCACAAGATGGATCCCAAAACTAAGAACATTCCATGTGCTAGAGTATATGCTTTGGACTAGAGCACACGGGCCGCACCACGTGGGGAGAGGCATACCATGTACTAAAGTAAACAAACACATGTTTGACACATGGACATGGACAAGCTCATGGGAGAGACCCTGAATATCATGGGAACACAATGTATATACCCCATATGTTGGGTATACATAAACTATTTGGGATCCATGTACTTCTAGTTACATGAGAAGGTGATAGATCAGGACCACACAATGTGTGGGTCCCCTGACATGTTGTGTACCCCATGGATCCTTTTTAGAAAACAACAATCCTTCATATATCCTTTGTTTGAAATTATATTTTGGCACATGAGTATCCTATCCTAAGTATTGTTCTACATTGAATGTGATGGTTCCCTCTATTGTGGATTTTGAGATATGATGTGAAATTTTTTGGCATGTCACTTACTGAGGGAACACCTGATTATTGTAGTGATCATGTAGTATCACCTCAGGCTTCCTACCGAGTAGAACCCCTTATCAGATATGGTGTGATACCTCAAAAACAATATTGGAACCCCCTATCACACTAGGGTGCAGGTCCTCGACCTATAGAGTAGAACCCCCTTATAATCTTAGACGTGGATCCTCTATCTTCTGTGTGGAGCCCCCACTATCAAATTGGGTGAGGGTCCTTGATGACCAAAGTGGAACCCCCTATCACACTAGGGTGTGGGTTCTTGACCTATGGAGTAGAAAACCTCCCATAAACTTTGGTGAGGGTCATATACCTTGTGAGTGGAACCCCACTATTGGATAGGGTGAGGGTACTTGATGAAAAGAGTGTAACCCCCTTATCATACGAGGGCATAGGTCCTTATCCTATAGAGTGGAACCCATCATCAGCATCGGTTTGGGTCCTCTACGGATACATATAGAGTGGAACCCCCCCCAATGTTCAAGAGGAAATGTCATCTACTTGAATATTTTTCCCCTCAGTTGTGAGGTGAAATAGTGAGGTTTGGTCCTTTATAATAATATTTCTAGGAATATGTGTGAGATGTTGGTCATCATTGACAGTCTTTTGGAACTATCGGTGGCTCTTTTCCTATGATGAAATATGATAGGGAGATCCCTTTTCTCTCTCTTTAGGGATTCTTTGGACTAAGAATATATTTATATACATATGTATCTGAACCTTGGATTTTGTTACTCACCTTCCATGGGTTGTGCATATGTGAGGGATATTCCATAGGCTTTCCATGTTTATCTTCTTATGGTTGGATGAGTTTACTCACCTATTATGGGTTGAAAATACTCAACATGTAGTGGATCTACTCACTATGTTGTTCCACCTATTCTTGGACAAGGATACTCAATATCTTTTTTTGGATGAGATGTATCATGTTTTCAATCTATTATATTTATATTCCTATTGTATCACTTACTACCCCCTTCATCTTTTAGGGAATTTTATTGGGTATATATATATTCACCCCTACATTGTCTTTTTCCACACGTGTCATGTCTTATGAAAATTATGGGACGATTAGTAATGACTATTGAAGTGATTAGGGATACATGGTAATTTGGATCACATATGGTGGTTTCAACTTGGAGATCATGAAATGGAATCTCTCATCATTTTACAATATAGTTTATTTAGGTTTCGAAATCATTCCATTTTGGCATGTATTTTTTCCCTTTACTTTTTAGATTACACTAACATACTCTTATACTATCTTGAGGTTTTACATGAATGATTGTATCCCTAGTATTATTTATCCTTTTATCTTTTTCTGCTACACTTCTGTATCAAGATGGTTGTGTGTGTGTGTAGGTACATAGGAGAATTCCTCCACATGTCAGTTATGCCTTCGGTGTTGGTTTCCATCCCCTGGACTATGGTGGAAGGATTGAGTTAGTTTAATCTCATTCCCTAGTTAGGTTTAGGTAGTGATAAATTGGTATCATAGGTGGTTAGATCCTTGGGGTGGTGTTTGGAGTAGTCCCCTTCTGATGATTTCTTTGGGATTAAGAAAATAGTGAAAGACTACCTCAAGTGTGTCTCTCTGTCCATGGAATCTGGTGATGGTATAGGTAGTCTATGTATGCATTCACCAGGACCATGACTACCTACTTGTTGACTCAGCATACCCATACATTAGTTTCATGGTTCAATGGTTCAAGCATCATATAGGATTGAGTCCTTGACTATCCTTCTTGTGTTATATCCCCATCATTGATATATATATATATATATATATATATATATATATATGTTCTCATATGACCATGGTATGACTCGATCACTTTTGAGATTCCTCTATGAATAATTCCATCTAGGATATTTATTTATAGATCATGATGATGATCAAATTATAAATGAGCCCTCGGTTCAGTGTACATCCTTTGATATCTTTCCTTCAGGCGGGCAGTAAGAATCTCACACACCTGTTGAGTATTATAATATACTAGTAGAGAAGGTTGAGGATACACACAGGCTTATAACATTCCTCGATTTCTAGTGCTAGAGACTTCTAAGGTTCTGTGATGAGCTAGATCCCCAGGAATTAATATTTTGGCTTGAGTAGGTGATACGAGTTCTCAGACCTGTGTAGATCCTGCCTGATAAGATAGTTGGACTTATAACCAGTGCTCTTCATAGTGTAGCAGTTGTTCACGTGGAACCATAAGATGAATGACCTATGCCTAGTGGAAATTTTAGGATAAACAAATAGAGATTTCCCATGTATTTTGTCAATCTAGAATCAATTCTCTATTGGTTGTTGTCAGGCCCAATCTTGTGGTTTGCATATCCCTCCCAGATAAGACCCCTTCTAATGGTGGTCCTCATAGTGACACCTCTCCAGTAAAACACTTTTCATCAGAAGAGTCCGATAATAGAGATTCATTGGTGTAAAATCAGACATACAAGGAAGAGAGACACTTCCCCCACTGAGATGCATCTTTGTGGCAATATTTAAAACCATGAGGGAAAGTCAGTGCCGCCTAAAGTGGATAGTTTCAAGGTGTGGTGGATGAGTCCCTTTGAATTTCATGTTCAAGATGTGTGGATTTTTGGGGGGGCCAAGGTAGGGCCTATTTGAGGATATTAGGTAGGAAAGGGGAAGGTTGAGCTCTTGCAATATGGTACTTCTTGCTGGGGGATCGAGTATGGTTCGGGGTACGACTTATGTCTCTACTACTCTTGTAGTACCTGTCAATATATAGTCATAAGCCACAATTCCCTATATGAATCCCCTTTTTGATACCTAGAGATACTATTGGAAGCCCTTTTTTCTTAACCCATGTGTTAGAGGCTCATGCATGGAGGTTTAGTGGTCATACATTTCTACCAATAGGGAAACCTTACACTTCAAGGATAGAGTGAGACTCACACTAAATCTTTCCATAGCGGCAGTGACACACTGTGATTTTTTCCTTAGTATGGACCAGTCATCGACCATCCATGCTCATATGAACATTACTAGAAATTATGGTAGTGCTTTTTGGATATGGGATGGAGTCCCTCCCCCCTAAGGGGGAGTGATTCTCAAATAAAGCAAGATGAGATTGTTTGGAGGAGGTTATAGCTGATTTATTAGTTAGCTAGTATTACCCTTGAAAAATGGATGTTATGAGATCGCATCTCCATCCAAAAATAGTGGGTTGTGATGATGTATCAGGTTTACCTACCAAATATAAGTCACACCTTTGGATATACTTTCACTAGGTATGTCATGATGTTTTTATTAGCACATCAGATGGCCCCATAGGGCTTCGAGAGCTAGTGGTACGGTTGGAGGGTCTATAGAGGTAGGGATTCGTAAGACATAGTGTATTTACCTTGGAAGCTCAATGTTGTTCAGGAATAATTTGAATGGAAACTTGTGGATTTCAATTGATTATCATCACTTAAACCAGGCCTTGACAAAGAAAAAGTACCACTTTCTAAGGAATGAAAACCACTTTGACTAGTCGTGGAGGCATGAGGTGGTTCTCGAAGATCAATCCTAAGTCTGGCTACCACCAGTTGAGGGTTCACACAACTGATATTCCAAATCAAGCATTTAAAAGTCAATAAAAACACTATGAGTTCCTATTGAATCCCTTTGGTGTGATTAATACCCCTATAATTTTTATGGATTTGATGAACCGAATATTCCTTCCAAACATGGACCATTTTGTGGTCATATTCATCGATGATATATTAATCTACTCTATATCAGAGGGGGAGCATGTAGAGCACTTAAATATGGTTCTATATTTTCTTTGAGAGAACTAGATTTATGGGAAACTCTTGAAGTTCCAATTATAGATTTATCATGTTCAATTTATGGGTAATGTCATTTTTTATCATGGTTTAGTTATGGAACCTGTGAATATTAATACAGTTCATTATTGGGATCCACCCAAGAGAGTTTCAGAGATGAAAATATTGCTTGGCTTGGTGGGGTACTGTAGATTCTTTGTGGATGAATTCTCCAGAATTCCAACCCCTTTGACCAACCTAACATGGAAATGTAATATATTTACCTTGACTGAGAAATGTTATAGGGACTTTAGGGAGTTGAGGATGAGGATGAAGAGTGATCCTAAGTTGTGACTACCAGAGGAGGTTGTGGAGTACGCAGTGTATTGTTATATAATATGAGTTGGGATTGGGTATGTGTTGATGTAGTGGAAAGAAGTTATTTTATATGGGTTGAGGTAGTTGAGACCCCATCAGAATAACTACGCAACTCATGACCAAGAGTTAGATGTGGTACTATTTCACCAATGGATTTAGACGCACTATCTTATGTGGGATATCTTTCTTATTTTCTCAGACCATCAGAGTCTAAGGTACATCTTCAGGTAGAGAGTATTGAACATAAGACAATGATATTGACTGCAGTTTCTATAGGACTATGACTTTGAGATAGTGTATACTCTATGGAAGGGAAATGTAGTACCACACACCCTTAGCAAGAAGTCCTAGGCTTGTTTGGTGTATAAGGCTTTGGAGCTGTTGGATTCCTTATAACTGTCCTTAGTGGGGAAAGAGGGTACAACTATTTTTCAGTCGATGGTGTTGACTCCTTCGCTTCTCAAGAATGTGAGAGAGTCCCAGCTAGCAGACAATGACTGTGAGGTATTGTGTGACTATATATCCATACATGAATCCCTAGATGGATATTTTGATGGAGTGAATCACGTTATGTTTTTATAGGGACAGACAGTGGTTCTAGTCGCGATGCGAGATGAAGTGATTTGAGAGTTCAACACTTCTCCCCAAACTATACGTCCTGGGGTGGGGAAGATGTATAGAGACCTTCAATAGTAGTTTTTTTTGGTTTGGAAATAGATGGAGCGTAGCTATGTTTTTATCTTGGTGCCTCACCTATCAACAGGTGAAGTCTAAGAAATATGTTTTGGTATGTTGGTTTCATTCCTTTGAGATCCTGAAGTGGAAGGGGGATGGCATATCAATGGACATTATCATGGGACTTCCATGGATAGTTAAGGGCCAGGATTCCATCTAGTTGATTGTTTATTGACTCATGAAGTCCTCACACTTCCTTGTTATCAAGGAGCATAGTTTGATGGAGATTATTGTATGGTCGTATGTACGGGAGATCATTTCCCATCATAGGGGTCCCTTGACAACTGACTTCAATCGTAAAGTGTGGTTCATGTTAAAATTGTGGAGAGGTCTGTAGGAGGAATTTGGGGTCAAGATGAGAACACTACCCCCAATTTAGGCAAGGGATGCACTGGGATTTATCAGAGTTAAGGAGAAAGTGATGATAAAAGGGGGGGGGGGGGCTTTATCTGGGCTATCTAAAAGTGCATATAAATCTACCCTATATCAGCACTAAAAAAGGCATTGATTAAGGTGTACCCTTTACCAGCGCTTTCTTTAGCGCTGATAAATTTTTTTAATAAAAAATATTATTAATTTATATAAAAATTTAATATTTATATTAAAAAATAATGATTATTTGTATACATTTAATAAAAAACACATTTTATGATTAATATTTTTAAATAACTCAAATATATATATATAATGTTTAAATTTTTTCATAAGATTATAATTAAATAAACACATATTTAAATAATAATATGACTCTAAGAAATTTTAAAATAATAAATATATTTATTAAATTTATTAAATTTATTATAATTATAAATATATATAAATAATTTTTAAATATATATATTTAAAATTATAATTATAAATATATAAATATATATTTATATATATATATATGTTTCAAATGAATTTGGTCAACAAATATATTGATGCGTGAGTATAAATGATGTCGATATATGTTATGTATTCATCATGAATATTCAATTATACATTAATTACACCCTTATTTTTATTCATGTTGTCTATATGTGATGACTTGTTTTTTATTATCTATACTTCACTAGGTATATGATTCATTCATGGTATACCCATGAATATATCATGTTCTCAAAGGTACATATAAAATTCAATGAATATATTTAAATAATTAATATATTTATTATATTTATAATTATAAAATTTTAATTATATATAAATACTTTTTAAATATCTTTATTTGTAATTATAATTATAACTAATTATTATGAAATTACAATGAATATTTTTATTAATAGTTATAATTATAAATATATATGTGTGTCTACGTAAATAATTATAAAATTATAATAAATATATTTATTATACTTATAAACTTATTAATATATATAAATAAATAAATTTATTTCTAAAAATAAACATATATTTATAAATAAATACTAATGGTTATAATTCTAATTCTAATTAAATATAGATATATTTAAATAATTATAAAACTAGAATAAATATATTATATATATATATTTATATACAAATATTTATAAATAAAAAAAATAGTTATAATTATAATTGTAAGTAAATAAAGATAAATTTAAATAATTAGAATATTTTAATTAATATTTTAATTATTTATATTTCTAAAATTATAAATATATTTGTTATAATTTTAAAATTATATATATATATAACTATAAATAAATATATATCTATTATAATTTTTCATTTCAAATGAATATATATTTATTTATAGTTATAATTTTAAATAATTAAAAATTATTAAATATATATTTATAATTCTTATAATGTTATAAATATAAATACATAATTATATTAATATGTAATAAATATATAGAAATATTGATAATGAAATTCAAATAATTATAATTATAATTATAAATAAATATAGATATATTTAAATAATTATAAATTATAAGAAATATATTAATTATACATAATTATAAAATTATAAATATAATAAATATATTTTTTATAATTTTAAAATTATTTAAATATATATAGTTATAATTATAAATAAATATATATTCAATTTAATAATTATAATATTATTTATATAATAAATTTATTTGATATAATTTTATAATTATTTTAATATATATATATATAGTAATAATTATAAATAAATATTTATTTATTAAAATAATGATTAAATTATAAAAAATATGTTTATTATATGTATAACTATAAATATACAAATATTTATTTATTTATATATATTTATATGTATAATTTATATATTTATATTACTATATATATTTAAAAATATTATAAATAAATAATTATTTATTTATATTTCTATATATAATAATATATAGTTATAAAATTATATATATTTTAAAATAAATAAATAAATAAATGATTATTTATAATTATAAAATTATATGAAATATATTAATTATATATATTTATAAAATTATATATATAGTAAATATATATGATATAATTTTATAAATATTTTAGTATATATATATATATTTATATTTATAATTAGAAATAAATATATATTTATTTAAATGATTAAAAAATTATAACAAATATATTTATTATAAGTATAACTATAACTATAAATAAATATTTATTTATTTATATTTATATATATAATTTATAAATTTATATAATTATATATATTTAAAAATATTATAAATAAATAAATATTTATTTATTTATATTTCTATATATATTAAATACTGTTATATAATTATATATATTTGAAAATATTATAAATAAATAAATATCTAATAATAATTATAAAATCATAAGAAATATATTAATTATATATATTTATAAATTTATTTATATAATAAATATATTTGTTATAATTTTATAATTATTAAAATTAATATTTATTTTTTAATAAATATATCTATAAATAAATAAATAAATTTATTTATTTATTTAAATATTTATAAAATCATAACAAGTATATTTATTACTTAAATACTTTTATAGATATATATATATGTTGGCACCGGAAAACATATCCATGTAATTCACCCAATGCTTCTATACATGATCTCGAAGTGAAGATCGTTTTGCAAGCTTCGATTTGACTGGTCGTGGATCCCAAATGGAGTTATGGATCAAAATTTATGGCCATTCGAAGTCAGGCTACCAGAAATGGCCATCTGGGACGATTTTGGGGCAAAGTATGGTTTTGTACCCATGAATTGTAATCTTGCGCACAAGAATGGTTGTTTTCTTCCCATGAATGGAATCTTGTGTGCAATAGTAAAATATTGCGTGAAACATTTCACACAAACCATTTACGTGTCCAATGAGATGTCATCTTCTACCCAGGCCACCTGAAAAATGTCTAAGGATGGTGCATACATGTTTTGAGAGGTGTGTGCAAGATTAGCATCCGCGCACATGAATTTTCCACGCCCAATGTGATGTCAAATTCCCCTTTGAGTGCAGACCTGCCGCAGGGTGCACATAAGATCACTTATGTGCCCAGAATCTTATGTGCAACCACTCACGGATTCACCTATAAATAAAAGTGTATCCCCCACCACTAGAGGGAGGTCTCCGGTGGATGACCATAACTCTGTCACGTGTAAGACCACCTCTTTTGCACCCATGCCGAAGAATGGAACCCTCCATGTGAAATCTTTTGCGATAGGTCCCATATGGTTCTGCTTTTGTGCAGGCCCACAATGTTTTGATCCTCGCCTAATATAATTTCTGCCTAAGTCATGTGCGCGTAAGATTCCATGCTTATGCCCAAAACATCCAATCTTGTACGCAAGACATCAATCATGCACCCAACAGTACTAAGGTGTTGAATCATGCGTGGACCTATACTAAATAGTCAAATCTTGCACGTAGCCTATACTATGAATAGGCTATCCTCTGGGATGGTCCCATCGTTATCGTCACTAACCCCCATGAAAAATGAAGAGTCTCATCGTGAACTTTTCGGGCCAGGATGTTAGCAATTTCCATTATGCCCTTATATGCAACCCCCTTCCACCTATGTGATACCATGATTTGAGATATTCCTCCACACAGCATGAAACCCCTTGAGTCTACATATTTCTCTTGGTATGTTTCCCATGTCATGAGTTGATATTTTCGTCATCAATCGCCCCGAGTACCTTGAGTTGAACCATTTATCAAGTAACTCATCCACACCCCATCACCTGGCTTCTATACGAGGTTGAACCAGAAAGGTCTGCCTATACGTAAGTCCCAACACCAACCATTTCTAGGAACCTTATGCCTAACGGTCCTCTCTACATGACTATAAACTATATCATTACCTATATGACAAGTATATGATGCGTCTTTCCCCATAAAAAGATTCATTTTCCTCCAAGCATAAGATGCGAACAGTCCTCTCTATATGACTATAAACTGTAGTAAAACCTATGTCCCAAACATAGGTTGCCTCTTACTCTAAACGAGATATGCCTTATGCTCCAAGCATATGATTCCATCAGTCCTCTCTACATGACTATAAACTGTATCATTCTCTATATGACAATTATAGGATGCCTCTTATTCCAAACAAGAGATTCCTTATGCACCAAGGATAAGATGCTAACAGTCCTGTCTACAGGACTATAAACTATAGTCCACCCTATATGAAAAATATTGGATTCCTCTTACTCCAAAAAAGAGATACCTTATGCGTCAAACATAAGATGCCCACAGTCCTCTCTACATGACTCTAAACTATAGCATGTCCTATCATTTACTAATAGGATGCATCTTGTTCTAAATAAGAGATGACCTATGTGAAAATCATAAGATACCTCAGGCCATGATTATAGTGGTGTAATTTCAGGAGCATTGGAATACGTTTAAACATTCCATAACTCCACCTCACCCTTTGTGTGTCCTTCATTCGGATATTAATCCTCTTCCATGTTTTAAGGGATCCCCAAAAGGCCTGGTCCCATGCCGTATCGGCTCACATACCATTCTTGGCCAACACCCCGTAAGACATTGGATGACACTTCGAGTGAGGTCCTGTGTTTCGAACACGGTCAGCAGTTAGCCCTGATTTGTTTTTCCCCAGTTCAGGCTAATGTGAAATGGATGATGTGTTTCGAACATTGTCAATAGTTATCCTCCATCGTCACACCACCCCCACCACATTCCGAATACCGAGCATGTAATTTACACTATTCATCACCCTTTGTTCGGACTGATTCCAACGCCCTTAGTGTTATCCCTCTTGTGCACTAGCACATAAGTGAAGACCTCAATTATATGACTTTCCCAATAGTGAGTTGAGATGAACTCAAGACTAGACATGAGGAATACACCCAAACAACATCTTTGTGTAAGCCCCATCCACCATTTCTGCTCCATAATGACACCCGAGAAACTTCTTACCTAAGACCCATTCACCATTGTCAGTCCATAGCGGCACCTGGGCTGTCAGCCACGCATAAGCCCCTATTTCCACTTTGGGCTTCTAACCACACATGAGACCCTGTTTCCATTTTGGGCCACTAACCACGTGCAAACCCCACTCCACTTCCCACAGATGCACCTTTCATGACGTGATTGTGAGGTCTTTGCTGCCTCCTGTTTTTCACACCATGCATGAATCACGTGGGCTTTGAGTAAGCATCGACCATGACTTCCTCTACGGGCCACCTTAGCGTATAATCATCACACCATCGCAAACTATGTGGACATTGATCCTTGCCAAGACAAGGTATGTTGGAAGCATCCTTGAGGTTCAATCCCACCAACCATTGGGTTCCACTCCATTCACGTCGGTTCCCACCATCCTGAACTACATAGACTTTGATCCTTGCCAAGGAAAGATATGTAGAAATCCTCCCTAGGGTTCAATCCCAACACCCATTAGTATCTATAATCTTCACATCAACTCACCAACACATCTAGAACTATGTGGACTTTCATCCTTACCAAGGAAAGGTATGTAGGAAGCCTCCCTGGGTTTCAAGCCCGACATCCATTGGTCCGGACCATCTTCACGTCAGCTCACCAACATATATAGAACTACTTGGACTTTGATCATTTCCAGGGAATGGTACGTAGGAAGACTCCATAAGGTTCAAGCCCACCATCCATTGGTTCCGACCATCTTCACATCAGTTCACCAAATCAACCTGATCTATGTGGAATTTGATCCTTGTCTCCTAGATAGAGTACATAGGAATCCTCCCTAAGGTTCATCCCCATTCAGTAGTATGCCGTTGTTAACCCCATTCATCTGTAATTCATTTTAAACCCATTCAGTAGTAATATTTTTATGTCCCCCAATCGATGATAATCCATTGAAGTCCCCAATCGACGGTAAAATTTCATCAGATGAACTACATGGACTTTGATTATCTGCCACGAGGATACGTAGGAAGCCTCCCTAAGGTTCAATCCCATCACTCGTGTCTCATCATGATCTATCCCTCAATCCCATGTGTTTTGGAAATATCATCCTCCAACATGGAGGTTCTATTTCCTCTAGATCCCATCAATGCTCCCATTCTCATGGGCCACCTCCTCAGTTGTCCCATCATCCCACCGAACTACGTAGACTTTGATTCCCTACTATGAAGATACATAGGATGTCTCTTCAAGGCTCAAGCCCAACATCACTGTCATCCTCATGTCGGTTCCATCTCATTCCGCCTCCACTTCATTCAACACTCCAACATCCATCCTGATTCTCACCCGGGACACCACATCCTGGTGAGATCATGACTTGCACCAATGTAGCGATATAGCGGTACCCCAACAGTTAATCATGTATAATCCTCACAACATCCAAAACCATCCACCCAATAGTATCCTTATTAATATGGGACACATTCCATGCATAAGCTCCATCATGTATTCGGGTCATTTTCCTTTGTGTACACCCCGATTCATCACCCCTTCGAACTATGTGGGTTTTGATCCTTGTAGTCTACACATGGTACATAGGAAACAACCATGAGGTTCAATCCCATCCAATGGTAAACCTTGATGTTCCCCCATTCTGGGGTTCACACTCCCTAATCCACCCTCATTGGTGTATAGATCATATTTCACGGTGTGACATGTTCCCTTTATGGGACACACCACCACAGATCCATCCTCATTGGGAGTTCTATTACATCCACATGGTAAACCTTCTAAGAGATCCCTTCTAATGATGTACCAATTTGATCCATCTCTATGGTACATTCTGATCACCCTCATTCCATATCTGCAAGATGTAAAACTTTTGGCCTACCTCGTGTTAAACATGAGATGCTTGAGTAAATCCTCGGAAGACACGTCGTTGGCGTAACCGTCTCCACATGACGTTAACCTCACGACATACCCCGTGCTCTGTATAGGAAGCTGAGGAAAACCTCACAGACATGACTCTAGCATAAGATACCCCACGACTAATGTGGCATGCCTTAGGTTATACTTCCTTGAGATCTCCTCTTTTGAGGAAGAATACAGGTTCTGCAATGTCCACGCATCCAGAGATGCCCTGACATGCCTGATGTCACCGTCTACTCCAACCGAAGGTTGCTACCATGTCAAGAACCGATGGAATGTCCTAGTGGAAGCAGTGTAATTAACTGGCGTCCAAAAAGATATGGAACTGGGAATGAGATTCATGAACCATGACTTAATCTATAAGGGAGACTAGGACCAGGTAACGAGTTCCGAGGAGGAATGCACAGAAGGAGGAACCGACATCCCATCATACTACTTCGATCAAGGAGCAAACGTCTCTGAATAAGGAACAGATGTAACCTACCTTTGGAAAGTGGGAATGCGGGGCCACAGCTACGCGTCCTCTATAGATGATGCACGCACCCCGATGAAAGCTTCAGAAACAATATAAATAATATATTTCTTATAATTTTATAATTATAAATAAATATTTATATATTTGTAATATTTATAAATATATATAATAATAAAATTATATTTATTATATATATAAATATAAATAAGTATATATTTATTTATAATATTTATAAATATATATAATTATACTAATATATATAATTATACTAATATATATAAATATAAATATATATATATATATATAGTTATAAATAGAAATATGTATTTATTATATATATAATTTTATTAATATATATAATAATATAATTTTTTTAACATTATATCATTATCAGTGTTTTTTAGCGCTGATAGATATTTTTTTTATCAACGCCAAAAATGATCTGATAAAATGCTACGTTATCAGTACTAAAAATTTAGCACTCTTAAACATGCCTTTTATCAGTGTCTTTTTTGCACTGATAAATGCATAATTGATCAGCACTTTCTATTTTTTTGCTGATAAAACATACCTTTATCAGTGATTTTTAACTAGCAATGATAAAAGATTCACCAAATTTTATAAATGAAATGAAGCAGTCCCCTCCATCCTTCGCACACCACATGCTCCCAAGGAAGCCAACCCCTATGTTGTCGACCCCTCCTCCGCCACGAAGCCTCCACCACTGCGAATGCTCCTCCGCCGTGAATCCACCTCAACAGTGACCCCTCCTCTGCTGTGAACGCTCCTCCTCCACAGACCCACCTCCCCTGTGGACACTCCTCCACCATGAATCCACCTCTGATTCACACTGAATTCCACCTCCATTGTGCACCCTCCTCCACTGTGAACTCACCTCCGTGGTGAAGCCCTCTATAGCCTCTGTTGTCACGGTTGTCACCACCTACCCTGACTCCTCCACCGTCGGACCCTACTACTACTGTGAATATGCCATTTTCTCATTATTATACATTTATAATATATATAAATATATTTTGGTTCAACTTATTTCATCAAATCAATGGATTAAGATTCGATAGATGGATAGATTATTTCATTTAATGGGTTATTGGCTATATTGGTTAGATTTTTTTGAGTGACACGATGGATATGACACTCATATTGTAGGGAGTTAAGTATTGTTTGCAGGGGTTTAACCCTGGCGCTAAAAGGGTTGCAGGTGTTTGGAACTTTTTATTGAAGTACATGTTTAAATTATACAGTTAATTCTCTTGGGAAATTAGTTATGGTGGATGATCAAGGAGGTGTCGGATTCGAGCATGTAGTGACTATTTTGGAGGTGCATCAGTGGTGTGGTAGGGTATGACTATAGTTTTTTGAGTCAGTGGAGGATCTGATGGTGGAATCATGCTGGGGTTTGGGTATGGAAACTAGTGGTCAGGTTATAGTTGTTCTGGAATGCCTCTAGGTGTGGGTAAATTATAATTAGGCGATATGGTGAGGGGCTAGAAATTGGAGCCAAGATGTTTTTGGATGATTTAGGCAAGGATAGTCTGACAGGGTTTAGAACATGATGTTGGTGTGTAAGATTTCAAGCTATGTTCGGTTTTTCATTTTTGGAAGGAAATGTTTTTTTGGTTCTGAGTTGGATTTCATGGAATATATTGTATGCTATTTTTTTGTGGAAGGATAGTGGGTATTCATCCACTTCAATAGGTTTTTGGTGATGAGGATGGGTTACAATGGTGATTGGAATTCATAAGAATGTTATGTAATGGTTAGTTGGAAACGATTCCATGTAAATCTTAGAACCATGAGTTCATGGTTATTTTATTCTTTTTAACTAGTGTTGGTTCTAATAATGGGAAGTTGTTAGTGATATGTTGAGTATTATTACGTGGGGAAACATAACTATGGTAGTTGATCGGGTAATAAAAAAATTATATGTTTTGTTTAGATGGACCCAGAAAGGCACCATCTTGGTATTTCAATTTTGATAATGGGAAATGGCTTGGGTTTTAGATGGTTGAGTTCCTTGAGTTGGTTGCTATTACATGGATGTGTTTTAGACATTTAGATATAGATCAAGGCCCATTTCAATAACTAGTGACTATCATAGGTCGGGTAATGTGTTTTTATGACCTCTATAAATTCATGGGGATGAGAAGCATTATGGTTAGGAGGTTGAAAGAACCCATGTCCAATGGAACTAAAATTTTATGATGTTAACTTTTCATTTACTGGATGGGTATAATTTTTAATTGAGACTCAAAATGACAATTCAAGATTTGAAATTAATAAATGTGTTGTTTTGAGATGAGGAATGAGGATAAAGTGGTAGATAGAGAGTTTGTATAAGGATCTTAGGCTTCAAGTTATGTTTCAATAATTTTGAAGTTTTCTGGAAGGGGGACATGGTTTTGTGTTCTTGGTTTTAGAGGAACCATGTGAAACCATGATTTTGAAGAGCTTTTCAATTAATATTGAAATATGAATGGTTTTGTTTATTTTTTACCACATGATTGAGCATAGAAGTTGTGGCGTTCATGGTTAAACAACATGGGGATGAGGAGGGTCTAGGACTAGGCACAACCTTCAAACAGTTTTCAATAAATTGTGTAGTAATTCGAATCACCCAACACATTATCCTTCATGAATCTATGCAAAAAATCACCCTTAACTTCTCAATAAATTAAATAATAAGAACAAAACTAAATCTCTTTCCCATAATCCATGATGTATGATCACTCGATAAATGCATGATTACAAAATAAATGTTGATACCCAACATAATTGTGTTTCAAGAACCTAGGACTCCACTATGTCATCTTGATTGTCTCTATATTGATAAGGAATCTCAAAATATGTATATATATTTATATCACATAGTGATTATTATTATATTTAACAATAATTTTTTAAATTCCCTTGTAATATAATTAACATTAATAGGTTATAATAGTTTCCCACTATAATGATAATATATATAATCCATAAAAATATTATTAAATCAATATACCATATAGTCTAGATACATATATCTTAAATTTCACGGATGATGGTTGAAAATCAGGCGATGGAGTCTCATATGAAATTGATATGTCTTCTCATTAAGCTCACACTTTTTGATCTCTAAGAACAATGCTACCCTGGAATGATCCAATAATAGGAATTGTACATGTTTTATGTATCATTTGATATTACTATATGAAAAAAATTTATTTTCCCAAAAACTTTAATTTTTGTAGTTCATCTTATTGCTCTATATTTTATAAAATGTTGGTCATTATTTATTCATATATCTTTTATAATATTAATCTCTTGGGATTTATGTCTTTATAAAAATGATTAGGTTCCACTTTTAAAATGATTCATGTGTTTTGAAATGTTTCTTAAAAATTATATGTGTTAAATATATGGTTTTTAGTTTTAAATAGATTTTAAATGATTTAAACTCTTTTCGTGAACTAAGGTTTCATACCAACTATTTTTTAACTCACTTAATTGGCTTTCATAAAAGGATTTGAATATTTTGAAAGCATATTTAATGATGGTTTCATTTTAACAATGGGGGTGTGATGTTTTAAATGAAAATTTGTAAAATATAGGGGTTTTTCATTCATTTTAAATTATTAAGATTGTTGGTTTATGAATTTTCCTTGAATGCTTTTAAAAAAAGGAACTGTGATTCTGTAAAAGAGTTCTTGGAATTTATTGGTTTATTTTTAAAAGGGTGTGTTATTTTAAAGAGGAATTTGTGTAAATGGTTGGTTTTCTTAATGGTATTTCATGTTTAATTTTATATTTAGTCTTCAAATGACATATGAAATGTATGTTTTCTATAATATTATAGGATTATATTTTTATATAATTTGGAAAACCAATTCATTATATAGGGAAGGTAATAAGATTGATAATAACACCATGGAAAGGGCATACCACTAACTCTATACAACTCATAGGATATCCATCATGTCATCACTCAAACAAAATGTGAATTAATGTTTATCCTCATTATAACTCTTAAACCAACATTGAATACAACATCACCTGCATGTTTTAAATTATGGGGCCCCTTGTTTGATATGCCAATTTATGAATTTTTCCTTACAAGGATGCGATTGATTATTAATATAAAATTCTTGATGCTTATTCAGGGATATGAAAATGGTATCGTCTTGTGAGGGTGTTAGAGGTTCCATGTGATTTACTACTTATATTATATTTGTTCAAGTGATGATCATTGAACTTTTGTTTCTCACTTCTACTTGTTTGGATGCATGGGGACCCTCTAAATTAAGAAATAGGTCAGAAGTATACTACACCAGTTATCTAACGCACAAGCTAATTTCCCCAAGTTTTATAGTTTTCATTGTCTATATGAGTGTCCCTAATGAGGAATGTGTGGGTATGTTAGGTGTATTTTCGCTTCTTTTAGGATTAATCATGGGTTGACTATTGGTATCATTGTACAATGAGTAAAAATGAATGAATAATTGAATTCCCTCTATGATATTGATACATTGTAGAAAATAAAATTGGAACCAAGAAATAGGGATCTATAGAAAATTTTAATTTATCATACAAAGGATAAATTGGATAATATAAAATATTGAAATGTGTCTATAGTTGTAAATGTATTTAAATAATTATAAAGAGTGAAATCCATTTATATTTTCTCTCATGCTGTAAAGAATATAATAATTCAGATGGTTCGTGGCTTGGTTTTCATTGATGGCTTAGTTTTCAATGATGGTTTTATGTTTTTATTGTTTTAAATAAGTATATTACTGAATCAACTAGGATGGATACAAATAATGAATGGATCGATGTTAATCGTCTAACAAAAGGGTATGCAGATAGAGTGATAGAGTTCAAGAAGTTTGAAAATGATCATGAATATGACCCTTCTCAAATCCTTTGTCTGTGTTTACACTATTTTTATTCAAGAAAAATTAGTCCAGAGGAGTTGGAAGAACACTTTATATGTCACAAAGTAGATTGAAGTTATAAAATTTGGAATAAAAATAGGGAAAAAGTCAATGTATCTAGTGGCTGGGATAACACTGCATTTTATGGATCATCTGATATGATTACAAGTGTATACAACAAAGAAGACTATATTGAGGATTTTATTATATATGGGAATGATGATGAAGATAATATTGAGGAA
Organism: Viscum album; assembly: GCA_963277665.1. NCBI lineage: Eukaryota > Viridiplantae > Streptophyta > Magnoliopsida > Santalales > Viscaceae > Viscum > Viscum album. The sequence goes on along the minus strand of OY728119.1, from coordinate 2,106,720,851 downwards.
ATTAAATGGACACTTGAAGAGGAACTTTTTGATTTCCCAAAATTGGTTGAGAAGTTAAAGAGTTGTGCAACGATGCCATTGTATGCTGGTTGCACTAAATATATAACATTGACATCTATTCTGATGTTGTATAATTTGAAAGTATGAAATGGATTGAGTGATGCTAGTTTTATGGAACTACTTGCTTCCTTGAATGAAATGTTCGTAGAATATAATGATCTCTTGAGCCAAACATACAATGCTATGTTGTATGAGATGATAAATGGATTTCATGTTTATGGAAATTTTTTAGTATATAGCAAGAAATGAACTTATGGGTGTACAATTTTTCAAAATGGTACATAGTCAATTAGGTTGAAACATTCATCAAAAACCTTGTTTCTAGGACATCACAGATTTCTACCTTGATGGTATAAGTATCGATCATGGAATATATCATTCGATGGAAGTTGAGAAGAATGTACAAGATTGTCCCCACTAATATTTGATATAATTTTTTAAAAAGTCAAAGGTGTAGAAACTACTTTGGGTATATCAATTTCAAAAAAACCATATGAAATCCAGTTGAAAAATGATATCAGTTTTTTTAAAATTACCATATGGGAATTTTTTGTACTTCAGAACAATGCTTAATATTTTTCATATTGAGAAAAATGTCTGTGATAGTGTCATCGAGACATTTCTATGTACACTTGGAAAAAAAGGAAAGAATTAAGGCTATGTTGGACCTGATTGACCTGGGAATATGAGAATATTTGGTGCTAGTAAAAGGTGAAAATTGAACTTTTCTTCCTCTAGCTGCTTACACTCTTTCTAGGAGGAGTGATATCAATTATGAAACTTCTTGAATAAAAAAAAGCTCCATAGGGTATTCATTGAATATCAAGAACATCATGCCAATGGAAGATTTAATGTTAAAGGGTATGAGATCACATGAATTCCATGCATTGATGTAAGATATAATTCTTATAGCATTAGGTTGATTTTTTCCAAGAATGTCTATCATATATTAACTAAGATCTATTTATTCTTCGAATCTATATGCAACAAAATTTGAGACCCGGTGAAATTTTTGACTAAAGAAAGATAAATAGTCGTAATATTATGTGAACTGGAAATGTTCTTCCTATCAACATACATTGATATGATGGTTCATTTGATAGTTCACTTGGTGAGAGAGATTCAACTATGTGGTCATGTATATTATAGATGGATGTACCACCATTGAATGGTATATGAATATTTTGAAAGGGTATATCAAAAATCAATATCATCCTAGCAATTATATTGTGGAGTGATATATTATTGAGGAAGTTGTTGAATTCTATACCAAATACCTATCCGGTGAGGAAATAATTGGTCTACCAAAATATCATTACACTGGGTGGATTACAGATGAGGAATTTATGGAAGATCTGTTGCACAATCAATATTTGTAGATCAATAGTATGCCCATCTTAATGTTTTTCATAAAACATTGGAGGTTTCCCGATATGTTGAAAACCACAATGAAATTATTAGGAATTTTAATATATCAATTTATTAAATATGGATATCAAATACACACAATAAACAATTTATAAGATGGTTTCAGGACCATTTTTTTAAGGAGCGGGATGAAAATCTAGATTCAATTTCAGAACAACTTCAATGGCAAGAGGGGGGCCCAAGTGTGTATGTATATCATAAAAGGGTTATGTAATTAATGGTTATGTGTTCTATACAAATTATCATGAAGAAGATAGTACCATGAAAAATAGTGGAGTAACACTTGTGTATGAGGTGATGCATGTTTCTGGTACTAAGGAAAAAATCGAATTTACACAAATATTTCATACTTTAGCATCATCAAACTAATATAGGAGTTCGATAATAAAACATTCCAAGTGATTATTTTTCAATATATTTGTGTTGATAATAGGAATTGAGTTAAAATAGATGAATTGTGATTCATTAAAGTTGATTTTATTAAGGAAGGATACAAATTAGAGCCATTTATAATGGAATCAAAAGTAGTACAATAATTTTATGTTACAGATCCTATAAACTGAAAGAAGTCAATTGTTCTGTTATCAACCAAAACCACTGTAGTGTTAGATGAAAATTCAACTGAGGATGAACCTTTAATTGTGATTTCAAAATCATTTCATAGTGGTCCCAATGTAGATGGTGTTTTCTATGTCCTAAGAAACCATAATGAATGGATTTGGATAGTTGATAGAGGGGTTAAATCCCTTCATTCTTTAAAAAAAGAATGTTCGATAATCAAGTTATATATGTTTTGTAATATATATCATGTTAACTCATGTTATTATCTATTTTTTATTGTATTTATGTACTCTAAATTAGATGTTTATCCAATTATATAGATAATTACTTCCACACATACTAGAGTGCCCAATCTCTAGGAACAATAGGTCTCTCTACCTCCAACTTCTAACAATGTAGAGGAACAATGACCTTCTCCATTTATTGGTGCTCCCAATCTTGAGGAATAAAAGGTCTCTCAATCTGATAATGCTCACAATGTAGAGGAATGACCATATCCATATGTTAGTGCTATCATTCCTAAGGAGAAATAGGTTTCTCAACCTATTAATGCTTACAGTGTAGAGGTACAATGACCATCTTCACATGATGATTCTATCACTCTAGAGGAACATATTGATGTTGTTGATTATGGGTAAATTTTAGGTGATAAAGGAATGATGACCCAAAAAAATAGGAGCATCAAAATTTGATGTTGTTAGCAAAAATCATTAAGACAAAAGTCAGAGGCCTCAAATATGATGTCAGATGGAATGCATGGGGCCAGTATTTTAAACCCAATAAGGCCATGTTCAGTAATTACATTGGAATCGTCAATCGGAAATGCATGCCGATTGATGTAGATTTGTGGTACAATGTTGTGCTTAGGCTTAAGACACTTATGTGGGAAGGTATTATTATAACCTTATGATTTCATTTCTTTATTTTACTGAAAAATAAAATAATGAAACATTGAATTACTCTTCAACATCTATTGAAGAGTGCACTTATAGTAGATGGCTCCCATAAGAAATATTTATTAATACTTGCTGGAATGATTCGCAGAGGATTTCACACAATTCTAATAAGACATAATCTTAATGATGTTAAAGGGAAAATCATGTACCCACCATATATCTATGCACACCTAATAACCCAATAAGTGTTGGAGGCTTTTACTGGATGTCATGCAGATGTGTCTTTTTAGGTATATTGTGGCTAGTAATACGTTATTTTATGATACATGCATTTGTCATTTTGATTGAATGTTTTCTATTTATGTAACAACAACTAAGTACTAGAAATAAGGAATGAGCAGAAAAACCGAAATACCCATACCGTAAATCCATGATAGGGTATGTTTCACTTGAATAGAATTTGAATGTATTTTAAATCCACCATAATACTTTTATGTGACATAAAACAACACCATAATTATCTTTCTTTGTTTATATGCAGATCGATGAATCCAAATCTATAGCCACTTCCATCCCATGCCATGTGATTTGGAAGGAGGCACGTGTAAATAGAGATGTAATACTAATAGATGAAAACACACAAAAAGTGTGGAAAACATGTGTAAGTATTACATAATAATAAAATTTTTCTTTAACTCTCTATTACATAACAAATATAACTTATTTTCCTATTTTTTCTATCAAACATATTTAGTGGAATAAAGAACACCTTTAATAGATGAATTCATACTATCGGTGGCCTTGAAGTATCCAGAACAGTAAAGCTACATCATAGGTGCGAGTTTTTGGGAGACACCCCGAACATATTTTGAAAAAAACGAGGAGGATTGATGTGAATTAATATATCATATGAGAGAATTAAAATCTAGCCTTGACGAAAAATCACAATGGATGATATATATGATGGAATCTTTTATAGGGGTAGAAGGAGAAGAATTAACTCAAGAACATCCATCACAAAGAGATCCCACCCTACCCCCCACCAATTATAATGTGAGACACTCCCCTCAAAGATATATCTTAGACAAGGTAATTAATGTTCTAATAAATGTTTCTGTGAAATATGAATCAGAAAGACACTGATAACTTTCCTATACTGATATTCTACTAGGATATAACAAATATTATTTATATATATCAACATCCACACATATCCTTGTAGAGAGGGCTATGATGATCTATATCTAAAATTACACGCTACATAATAGACCACTTCCAATAGGTCTAGTGTGAGTGTTGATAAGCATATCCCATGAGCTGATCAGCAAGATATCTATTCCAATTTGTTAGGAAGATATTCATATGGTCTATAGTTGTTGGAACATTCATCGCATGGTCATCACATCATGTAAACAACATGTCAAAAGGAGGTATTGATTTCCAATTTATCTCTTAAGATAAACCATTTACAATTAATGAAAAAGGTCTAAACCAATGAATGTTATTACAGAAGGAAAAAATTAAGGGTATGCAATTAAAGACCAACTCCAAATCCTCTAAATGTTCAACCAACTGGTCAAAAAGATCTACTGAATACACCATTACCCCACACATTCTATATCTGAATTTACTATCATCGAAGGTTCATGTTGATACAATGTTAAAAGATGGTCATAATCACATAGTTGATTTTGAAGAAAATATGTATGAAGAGAAAGATCAAGACTTCGTCAGCAGGGAGAGTGTAAGTGAAATCGTCTACTATGATTGGCTAGGTGGCTAAGTTGTAAATGAATACATGAGGTATGTTTTCATGATTTGATTTCCCAAAAGCTGATAAACTATGTTAATTATGAATAAATAGATTCCGTATTTTTGGCAGGAATATATATGAAAAACAATTGAAGTGATTTTCCCATGAAATATTTTTGGACTCGTTAGTCCTCACATTACCTCTACAGAACAACCAAAAATAGTACAAATAAAAAGGATGAAATTGTTGAAGTTATGATCAAATCGTTTGAGAGAAAAATTTCAAATGGCAGACTCTATTTAATACCAACGATACAGGGGTAAAACTATACAATTTAATCATATCAAATATATTTTTATTTTATTCATTACTTATTTATTTTTTTGTTTTTAGGCCGAATTAGATGATCATTTTGGTAAATTTGGTTAATTCAACGGTTTATTTCTTGGATTCAATACACAAATATCCAAAAAACCTTCCACACATGATGAAATGTTTCACTTTTTAATACACTACATCCAACAATTTAGAAGTAAACATCATGTTATATAATTTATATTATAGTTTAATAAGGATTCTATTATGATAGGGTAGTGCATCAATATCATGAAAAATGAGGAATGAGGTTAGGGACTAAAGATAAGATAGAAGACATGTTCTAGACCTAGAAAAGTATCAGGGTATATATAATAAGATTTCACTATCCAAAGATATATCCAACAAATTACTTTTTCTCCTCAATGTTTCTACAATGTCTGAAACAAACCAGTGGAAAAGATTGTAGTTATTATATTTGTAAATTCATGAGAGAGATTATATTCCATGAACAAACTAGCATTTCTAAAGAGGTGTTTTTAATGATAATTACTATTTAATTTAAAATATATATTAATCTTTTTTTCATTAAAAATTTTCAAGTACTACTATAACTATAAAAAAACTCATACTCAAAAGATGATATAGATGTGCTCATAAATGAATGCGCAGTATAACTGATGGATGAATGTACACAAATAACATGAATATGTGACTTACATATAAGTAGTGTATTATTTCATATTTATGTTTAAATTACTTATTTTTAGTATTAATCACATAATAATTGTTTTCTTATACAAGTGGATGCCCTTGATCGAGTCGGGGTGGTTTCTTCGAAACTAAACATGCTCATTAGAGATTAGACTTCGAGGTTGAAACTCAGAATTCAATTAGAAGGTAATGTTTTTTTAATATACTACGTTTTTTTTCATAATATTATCTGTTATCTACTACATTAACATAATCTAAATTAAATTTTTGACTACTAATGCAAACAATTCCTTCCAAATAACTATTCTCCCTAAAAATCTTGTCACCCATGCATTGTCAGCATTTATCACTTTCCTTCAAAGGTAGTAGTGGGATCTTGAAGGAATGTGATAAATTTAAACAATAAGGTATTTCTCTTTCAACAAATAATGAAAATGAAAAGTATAGTAACACAGGATGTGTCCGGTATGACCCAAAGTGTGTCTTTATGTAATTAATTAATTTTGTGATCATTTTATCTTCTATTTCTAAGTTAATTTCCTAATCATTTTTATCTAATACTTACTTTGTTTTTATAAAAATATATTGGGAAGTCATATTTCTCTTTCAACTAATTGAAACAATAAAGAAAAGAGAGGATACGTTCCTTTCAGGTGGAAAAGGAAACCTCATGTTGCATAAAAACCAAGAAAACTCACAGTGTGACGAATATGACTAAAAATGTATGTTATTAGTTTGAAATTGACATTTTAGTTCAAAATGTTTCACTCAATGAAAACCAATTAAATGCACTCTAATTTCCTTGATAATTTAGTATAGAAATTTATAATTCATTTTTGACATGTATGAAGAAGTCTCACATCACGCAGACACACGATGCGGTCAGTACGACTCATAATGGGTGTTTTTAGTTTGAAATGATATTTTAGTAAAAGAAACAAACATACTGAAAACTGATAAAACATATTTTGATTGTTTAAATAATCTAATAAAATGATCTATAATCCATTTTTGATGTGTAGGATTCATTGTCACCTCAATACAATGCATGGTGTGGCCGGTAACACTCAATGAGTCCCTTTTTATTTAAAATTGACATCAATTTAAGTATAAAAAACAAGTGACATATTGAAAACTGGCCAAACACATTCGGATTGTTTTTATATTTAAGTAAAATATCCATGATTCATTTGTGATGATTAATAGTCAATTTCACCTCAATTAAACACACGTTGTGATGGGTATGACACCGAGTATGTATTTTTATTTAAAATTGACATTAATTTGTGTTAAAAAGAACATGAGACATAATGAAGACAAAGAAAAATCGTTCTTATTGTTTTGATACTCTAGAAAGATTATTAATGGGTCATTTGTGACCTTTAGGAATCAAATTAACCTCAATTAGATGCATGGTGTGATCTGTATTAATAAAAGTGTCCTTTATTAGTTTAAAATTGTCATTTTTGAACAAAATGATTCACTCACTAAAAAGAAAGAAAATGCACTCTTCCTATAAAGGTAATTAAGGAAAACGATTTGAAATTTTTCATGTGTATGATGTTTTATCCTATCAAACCAATGCATGATGCGACCGGTATGACTCGAAATGTGTGTTTCTAGTTTGAAACGACATTTTCGAACAAAAAACACTTACATACTAAAAACAAATAAAACACATTCCAATTATTTTTATACTTTAGGAATATAATCTATAAGTAATTTTTGATGTGTACTAATCATCCAAAACTCAATATGATTAATGGTGTGGCCGGGATCACTCAAAGTGTCTCTTTTTATTTAAAATAGACATTAATTTAAGTAAAAACAACCAATGACATGCTAAAAACAATGAAAATGAATTCTGATTGTTTTAATATTTTAGGAAGAAGATAAATAAGTAATTATGGACAAGTAGAAATCATCTAATCCTTAATATGATGCATGGTGTGGCCAGTATCACTCAAAGTGTCTCTCTTTATTTAAAATTGTTATCGATTTAACTAAAAAGAACATCTGTCTTACTAAAAACTAAGAAAACACATTTTAATTGTTTTGATATTTTAGTAAAATTATCCCTGAGTCATTTATGGCATGTAGGAATAAACCCCACATCAATAGAATTTGTGGCGTTCTGGTATAACTCCAAATGTGTATTTTTATTTTAAATTGACATTAATTTAAGTAAAAAATAATAAGTGAAATATTGAAAATAAATAAAATGCATTTAGATTATTTTGATAATTTATTAAAATTATAAATGAGACATTTTTGTCCGGTAGAAATCAGCTACACCTCAAACCAACGCACAGTGTGACCAGTATGAAAAAAAGTATCGGTTTTCAGTTTAAAATTGAAAATTTAGTTCAAAACATTTCACTCATTTAAAAACAAGAAAATGAACCCAGATTGTGTTTAAAATTTAGGAAAATGATTCATAAGTCATTTTTGTCATGTATGAAGTAGTATCACGTCAAACTGATACACGATGCGACCAATATGGCTCATAATGCGTGTTTCCTATCATAAATGATATTTTAGTTGGCATACTGAAAACAAATAAAATTCCTTCATATTGTTTTTATACTTTACTAAAATGATCTATAATTCATTTTTATTGTTTTTATACTTTATTAAAATGATCTATAATTCATACGGATTGTTTTTATACTCAAAGTGTCTCTTTTTGTCTAAAATTGATTTTAATTTAAGTGAAAACAATAAGTGACGTACTGAAAAGTGGGGAAACACATTCATATTATTTTATGGTTTAGGAAAATGATATATAAGTTATTTTTTATTTATAGTAATTAGTTTCATCTCAACAAAACGCATGGTGTGGCGGGTATCACTCAAAGTGTCTCTTTTTATTTAAAATTTACATGAATTTAAGTAAAAACAACAAGGGACATAATGAAAATTTTGAAAACACATTTTTATTATTTTAATACTTTAGGAAAATTATCCATGAGTCATTTTTGACATGTAGGAATCAACCACACCTCAATCTGATGCACAATGTAACCGGTATAACTCAAAATGTGTCTTTTCATTTACAATTTACATTAATTTAAGTAAAAAAGAAAAAAATGACATATTGAAAACTAAGAAAACACATTTTAATTGTTTTTATTCTTTCAGAAAACAATCCATGTGTCACAAATCACCATTATGAATCAATCAATCTGATGTACAGTGTTACCGGTATGACTAAAAATGTTCGTTATCAGTTTGAAATTGATATTTTAGTTCAAAATGTGCCACTCAATAAAACCAATGAAAATGAACTTATATTTTCTTGATAATTTATGAAAATGAGTCATAAGATATTTATAACCTGTATGAAGTAGTCTCACATAAAACTGTTACACGATGAGAACAGTATGACTCATAAGGTGTGTTTAAATTTGAAATGGCATTTTAGTAAAAAAACAAATGGCATACTAAAAACCATGAAAATGCATTTGGTCTATTTTAATACTTTAGTAAAATGTTTTATAAGTCATTTTGGACATGTATGAATTAAATACACCTCAATATAATGCATGAAGTGGCTAAAATAAATCAAATTGTCTCTTTTTATTTAAAATTGTCATTAATTTAAATAAAAACAACTAGTGGCTTTCTAAAAACAAAGCAAAAACATTTGGATTGTTTTTATATTTTACTAAAATGATCTATATGTCAGTTTTAATGTGTGGGAATCGGCCTCACCTCAATACGATGAATTGTGTGTCTGGTATCACTCAAAGTGTCTAATTTTAATTAAAATTGACCATAATTTAAGTACAAATAAAAAGTGACAGACTAAAAACCAATAAAATGAATTCAAATTGTTTTTATACATTAAAAAATGATCCATTAGTCATTTTTTACAAGTAGGAATCAACACCACTTCAATCTGATTCATGGGGTGACCAATATGGAAAAAGTGTTCATTATCAGTTTTAAATTGACATTTTACTTCAAAAAGTATCACTCATTGAAAAGCAAGAAAACATACTTGGATTGTCTTAAAACTTTAGAAAAGGGATTCAAAATTCATTTGTTATGATTATGATTATGTCTCATGTCAAACTGACACATGATTTTGCCAGTTAGACTCATAATGTCTATTTCTATTTTGAAATAACATTTTAGTAAAAAAAACAAAACCAACATACTGAAAATGAAGAAATCATATTCGGATTGTTTTTATCCTCTAGGAAAATGATATATATATCCTTTTTACTTGTTGGAATCATTTGAAACTTAATAAATTGCATAGTGTGGTTGGTATAACTCCAAATGTGTCATTATTTAAAATCTAAATTAATTTTAGTAAAAAAAGTGACAAAATCCAAACTGATAAAACACATTCGGATTGTTTTGTTATTTTTTGAAAATGATCCATAAATCATTTTGGATTTGTAGGAATTAAACCCACCTGAATATGATTCATGGTGTGATCGGTATAATTCCAAATATGAGTTTTTTTATTAAATATTAACCTTTTATTAACATATTCATTCATATAAATGTTTAATTTAATTCTTTATAGTACTAATAACATAATATTTGTTTTCTTATATAGGCGTAATCATTTAATTGAGTTGAGATGATTTTTTCGACAACTGATACTATAGGTGGACATTTTCTAGGGGGGATCACAAGCATCAAAAGTTGAATCAATACTATTTTCAAATGTTTGTTGGATAATTATATATATAGTTATATAAAACATAGTTTGATATGTATATATCATTGTTTTTTTATATACCATGGGTGGAAATTTTTCTATTCCTGGCGTCACATTAAATGTTTATAGCATTGTTTGAAATTATAGGTTTTTGTAGGTTTTTGATAGGTGTTGTTATATTAACAACATATTTCTGCCTGTAAGGCCTTTATCAGTGTTATTTCGAGTACTCATAAAGGGGGTCCTTTATCAGTTGTTTTTTTAGTGTGGATAAATGACCCCCTTCATTAGCACATTTTTATCGATGATAAAGGGGAACTCTATCATTTAAGTGATTAACAATGCCTTTTTAGCACTATTAAAAGTAATTTTGTTCACTTTTAAAGGGAATATGTGTAGTAAATGGTATGAGTATAGCCTTTCACCGCCAAATAGATGGGCAGACCGAGCACATTATCGAAGTGTTGTAGGATATGTTGAGAGAATGTATTTTAGAATTTGGTTGGAGTTGGTAGGATCATTAACCCTTAGTAGACTTTTATTACAACAATAGATACCACTCTAATTTCATCATGGAGCCTTTTAAGGTCCTATACGGGAGACCCTACAGGTCACCCTTATGTTTGATAGAGACTAGAGAGACATATTTTATGGGTATACAGTTAGTGCAGGTGAAAAAGGAGAATATCCATTTCATCCATCATCAGATGATGATGGCTCAAAGTAGGAAGAAACTTACACATATCATTATCATAAGACGTTGGAGTTCGAGAAGGGAGACGATTTTTTCCTAATTTTATCCCCACAATCAAAATTGTGGACATTTGATCGGGGATAAAATCTATCCCTGAGGCTCATCAGGACATTTGAGATCATGAATAGGGTTGGTGTGGTTACTTACCACCTCGTACTACCCCCACAGTTGGATTTGGGGCACAAATTCTTCCATTTGTCGCATCTGAGAAGATACGTGGATGGCCTTATGCACATCGTCAACTAGGGAGAGCTAGACATTGATGATGAAGCCACCTTTATGGATCACTCAGTAGAAATTTTGGAATTGTGCGAGAGCTCTGTACATGGATGCACCATCCCCTTGGTTTTCATGATGTGGATGTACATGAACGTGGAGGAGAGATCTTGGGAGCTGGAGAGACAAGTGAATTCTCAGTAATCCAGGTTTGTTTTAATTTTTTTTGGAAAAAAATATTAAACGTGGTAATTATATAGAGATCCATTTTTTTTCTTGTAAAAATTTTAAAAAAAATTCCATATGTTTATAGAGATATATGTCGAGATGGTGTGTGATTCTCTGGCCGGGTGTGTCTAAAATTAATTTCATAAAAATAATAAATATATTTTATATTTTGCATGCATAATTTCATAAAGAAAATGGGATAACTCTGAAACAGATGCTCAGATCAGGAATATGAGATGACGGTTGAGTCTAGAATGTGATATTTACTATAGGTGTGGCCTAAAATAATTCATTGTGGGTGTGTTCAGATATCTCACCCATTGGTGGTGCATTTAGTGGATAAATAAATAAATTAATTAATTAGTGAATTCTTATAAATTAAAAGGTTTTCCTATAAATAATTTGTTTTTAAAATTGTCCCAGGGTTATCCTCATGACCTTATAATTGTAAAGGGACATTATTCCTCTCCTATGTTTGGTGAATCATCTCATACAATGATGAAACACTCGATCGTATTAGATGAGGATGCAACCGAAGAAAAGACATCCTTCAATAATTGGAGAGAATATTTTTGGGTGATGAATAATCCATTCAAAAGGTAAGACTTTTCAATTTTTCATTACACCCATTTTTATTAAAATTATTAAGAATATTAATCCCCCTCTTTTATCTAAACCATTTATCGCATGAGAATGCACCTGTGTATTCAAATTTTAATTATATTTTCTTGTTTTCTAACCTCAATATCCCCATTATTTATTGTTTTCCAAGAATTTTTGTCCAATGATGTTTAAACATCTGGTTGTTTTTCCTTTATCCCTCAATTACTTTTCTTTCTTCCCTGGTTGGACCTCATGCTCTTTGATTGACGTTGCTGGGTGCTAACGAGCCCGATCAGACCCTTGGAAATCATAACTGATTCATATGTGAGGGATAGATCAATGAATCAAATATATATATGTGGTGTTTGCAGGGAGTAGATGATCATTTTTATGATTAGACATAAAATAATTCTCAATAGAGTGAATTGAGGCTTGCGGTGCATATGACAGAACCTCTAAGGAATAGAGAACTCTGATTTCTAGAAAAATATGGTAGGAAATGATGATCCACACTTAGATCCATTGATTTTAAATATTGTTGAGGTGAGATCTTCGTAGGAATATCTAGATTCAAATCATGGAATGTGAATCTGGGAAACTATGAGAAACCTAACTACATTCCCTGTACTATCACAAGCACTTGTTGTATAGAATCTTGGATGCAATGGTTAGGGTTTCAGGATTTTAAATGGATGTAATGGTATATTGACTACCTACATGCCATGTACCCCTTCCCCATGTGGATGACCCATTTGAAGGAACACACGACCAGGAACATTCCATGTACCCATGTACATGGGCATGGTCAAAGAAAAAAAGTGGAACCCTGTGGGTGGAGGCATATTGTGTACTAAAGTACATAGAACTGTCTTAGATAAATAGACACATCCAATTCCATGAGTGGGACCGTGAGTGGATTGGTCACACCATGTATTCCTACGTTGTTGGTGATCCATGTACTACCAAGAATATGAGCAGGTCATGGAGTAGGAACACACGTTTCCCCCCCCCCCCCCCCACACACACAGTGTACCCCTTGGATCCTTTTGAAGAAACATCAATATTTTTTATCTTCTTCATTTGAACATAGATTTGGCCCATGAGTAGAATATCCTTAGTATTTTTCCTCATAGAATTTGATGGTTCCCTCTATTGTGGATTTTGATATATTATGTGAAATGCTCATGGAATGGTGCTTATTGAGGTGATGCCCAATGACATTAGTGGTCAGAAGGGATCACTAGAGGCTTCCTACTGAGTGGAAGCCCATATCAGATATGATATGGATCCTCGATGAACATATAGTACCCCCCATTGTCTTGGGCTCGTGTTCATTACCTTCTGAGTGGAACCACCTATCAGATAGTGTGTGGGTTCTTGATGACAAAAGTGAGGCCCTCTTATCACACCAGGGAAAGGGTCCTTGACCTCTATAGTGACCCCCCCCCCATCAGCTTCAGTGTGGGTCCTCTACCTTCTAAGTGGAACCCCACAATCGGATAGGGTGTGGGTCCATCATGAAAAGAGTGGAACCCCCTGTCACATGATGCATGGGTCATTGGCCAATAGAGTGGACCCCCTGTCTTTTAGGTGTGGGTCCTCTACTGATACTTTTTGAGTGAAACCCCTAACACAATAGGGTGTGGGTCCTCTACATGGAGATTCTTACCCCTTATATGTGTGGCATAGTATTGGGGCATTTTCCTTCAAATAGTTACTTCAAATCATACACACGAGATGGTGGTCACCATTAATTAATGATTTAATGTATTAAAAACTCTTTTACTAGGTTAATATATGAAATTGAGATCCCATTTCTCTCACATTTGGTCTTATTTTTACTGATCATATATATATACATACTTATTTATCCATACCTTGGATTTTGTTAATCTCTGCCTTGGGTTGCCAAGACGCATAGGGCATGCCATTTACTTTCCAGGTTTATCTCCTCATGGCTGGATGAGTTTACTCTCCTTATATGTGTGGAAAAGACTATATTTTTAGTTCAAATACACACATTATTGATCCCTCTGTGCTAGGACAAGGCTACTATTTATCTTTTTTGGGTTGAGATGCATCTTGTTTACTACCTACTATGTTTATATTACAATTGTTCCTTTTACTTACCCCCCTTCAGCTTTCGAAGAATCCTACCAGGTATGTATATACTCACATCTGAATGGGATTTACCAACATGTTTTGTATCTTATACAAATGGCGTTTATGTTGGCAGTTTCCATAAAGGAGCTTAGGGATACATTGTAATTTGGACCGTATACGGTGGCCATAGCATGGAGATCTGGAGTTGTGCTCTCTTAGCACTTTACATTCCATTTTTACAGTCGGGATATATTTCTGTTGGGAATGTATTTTTACCATTCACATTTAGGATTAATATTATACCCTTGTACTGTCTAGTGGTTTTACATGAATGATTGTATCCCTAGTGTTCTGCATCCATTTCTCTTTTTTCTCCTACAATTATGCATCAAGATGGTTGTGTGTGTGCATATAAGTACTTAAGAAAAGCCCTATGATGAAGAAAGTATTTTCATATATTTTCTTATGTAATTAACTTTTTTTAAACCCACCATAATATTATTTTATTGTAAATTTTCATATATTTATGTTTTAGTCGTATTTTGAGATTAAATGAAAAAATATCCTAATTTTGTAATTTTAAAAAATTTTAATCCCAATGGGTACTTTTTCATTAAATTTAAATTATTATTATGAATTGTGTGATTTTTTTTGGATTCTTATATTTATTTTATTCATTTTTTTCTTCTATAGAAAGAGTTGATTTGAAAAAATATTGTCCCAGAAAAAATCAAACAATTTGAAGAATGGTTCGGGTAGACAGCGTGGACCCAACCTCTGTAATAGAAGCATAACTCAGGATATAAATCTCTAATTGATGTAATTAAAATTGGAGAAAAAATAATACACATAGACGTGCTTATTAAAATAATTTGGTGGAGTTTTTTACTACTTAAGAGGGTAATTGGACGTTTTACATTGGGAGAGTAATTTTGGAATTATTATCCAGAAGAATTCAATTTATGTATTAAATCCATAAACCCATATTTTATTGGCCAATGTTTCTGAAAGTTTGAGGGTGAATGAAGGATACAATATGTAACAACATTCAGGAAGAAACATATTACAAATTAGGTCATTTAATGAAATATCCACGTTGAAAATTTTGGAATAAATGTTTTGATCGTGAATTCATCACCCCTTCTCCCTATAAATATTTTTCTGTTATCCCATTTCATGATATATCCATTTTCAAGGGATAATGTTGCATTTTTTTATTTTAATTGTTCTTTTTATTTTTAATATTAATTAGATCATCTTTCTTTTACATTTGTGTTCTTCTTCTGTCTCTCTTTTTTTTCTTAATTTCTGTTTCTCCAGATGTGCTCTAAACTTAATGTTTTTGGAAAAAACAATTTTCACTATTGTCCGAGGGTGGATGTGGTGGAATATAATTTTATTGAACATTAATGATTTATATAGTTTATTTTAAGAAATCAGTAGCTGTTAAAATTATTTTGGTGAGTGGTCTCCCCGCTTTCCCTACTATTGTTTTCTTTCTCCTCATTTACTCATTTTCCTTCCTGTTTATATCTGAGTAATTCAAATTGTGGAGTATTAATTAATTGTTGATGTAGAAGAGATTACTCCTACATACAAAGGTATTGGTGTATGGTAACACTATTCAAATGAGAGGGTGTTGAGTGAATGGTTTGGATCTTTACATTTAGTAAAATAATGAGGAAATATTATTAATAACAATGATATCACCTCCATGAAACCCTAAGAGCAACGATTTTTGTATATTATATTTATATTTCACAATATTTAACCCCCTATCCCACATTTATAGTAGTATTATAGTTTTTATTAGTTAGTTTGTAATTGTGTCAATATGAACACGGTATGTTGTAAGAGGCCTCCGTGAGATCGACCCTAGAATGTGACACTATGGAGCACTCTTAAAAGAATAAAAATTTATTTTAATAGGGTAAAATTACTAAAACCCCTATCATTAATTTGGAACCATTTCTGGATAGGATAAGTTTTTACGCACACTTCTTTTTGTAAAAAAACCAAAAAAATAAAAAATTTCAAAAACCAACAAAAAAAGATCTTCATTGCATATATTTCTTTTCTATATCCCATATTGATTTTTATAGTGAATACTTTAATTAATCACCTATTTTAAACTTTTAGGTTGATTATATTAGGGAGTTTATATTGAACAACTAAATTCTAGAAAATATCCATCAAATGGAACAATATTTCAGGATTCATCAAGAAAATTTCAGAGTTCTCAAGAAAAATATGCAAGATAGTTGCATTGTTGGCTACCAAAGTTAAAGAAGTTAAAGTATCATTGAAGAAAAAAAAAGATATTTAGAATGAAATTTTTGTTCCTCCATCCTTTCAAGAAGATATTGGTGAGGTTGAAGGCATACTTGAAGATCCAATTCCCTCTCTAAAAATGAATTCCTAACTTTCTTTCTTGAAGAAAAAGAGTTTGAAGTTGAAAGTTTTGAGAGACAATTAAATTATGATCCTTATTTTTATTCAAATATTATTAATATTTAATTAAAAAATAATATACCTTATTATAATTTTATTTATTCAGCACTATTTCTGCAATCCATTGATGAAGAAGATGAAGAATTTGTTTATGTTGTGGAGAATATAGAGGATCCTGTCAAGTTGTCCATCGGTGAATATGAGGACGATGGAACCAAATAAGAATTCCATAAATAATTTTTTTGACGAAACTACAGCAGATGAGAAGCTATATCATATTCTACTAATTTCACCACTATTGGACACTACTCCTCCAAATGAACAAAATAGGCAGCACCCCAAAATTAGTTTCCCTCCCCCTCTTTATCTCAAACTATTTCCTTCATCTTATCTGGGGGTTGGCGATATTTTTATTTTATATGGGGGTTCTCACTCATATAATATACTTATAGATGTTGGGAGAAATAATATGTGGTTTTTTCTATGAAATAAATCCCATACACATTCAAATTGGTCTTAAACCAATTTAATTGCCTGACTAGGGGCAGTAAAATCGTAGAACCCACATGGGGGTCCAAACCATGTTCTATCATATTTCCCTTCATATTGTTTCTTTGTTATTTTTGTTATTAATTTTCTTATTTCCTGTTTTCTAGGAATAATTTGCAGTATCTAAGAGATTAACTCAATTCTACGACTAAATAATAATGTCGGGTTGTATCTTTCTTTCTTTTTCATTTATTCCCTTATTTTTTTTGTTGTGCTGAAATGAGGGGTATCTAAATTTAAGTGTAGGGGTTTTTCAAACTATTATTTGTTCTCATGTTATTTTATTTGGTTTTTTCATTTTTTTTATCCTTGATCTTTAATGAAATTTTTTATCACTTTTCACACATCTATTTATTTTGAGAAAATTAAAATGATTTATGAAGAAATAGATTTTAAATGATTGTTAATGTGAAATTTGTTTCCTTTAATATAATTTTAAATAATTGTTATGAGTATGACCAATTTTTTAAATTCATTACAATGAAACACTGACTCAAAATAATGGTTCCCATCCTATGAAGTATTCTAAACCATTTTAATATATTCTTTATAATACCCACAATTTAATGAGAGAAACATGGATTTTGTGTGAGAACCAGAGTTTGTGATTTTTCTCTTTCAATGATTTGAATTTAATGTAATTTTTTTTGATTGAGGAACTAATTGGGATATCAACATATTAACCTAAATCCTGCCCCTACATATATCATTAATTAGCCCTTATAATCTATTAATTTTATTATAGGTTTAATCCATATTACAAGACAATGTTTCCTTACCAACCCACACTCCTAGGATTGTTTCAATGATATTTCATGTTTGAGTGTGGGGGAAGAGACTGCCGTGTGTGTTATTAGGCATTCGTTTCGTTTTGTGTGATTTTAGTTGTGTGTAACCACTTTGTGTTGTGTAAAAGGATATAATTGGTCTTGATTCATCATTTCATTATGTTTTATTTATTTCATTGGATTCTCCTTCAAAAAAATATAAAACAAATGGAGATAAGCTTGAATTCTGAGGGTACAATATTTTATAACTCATGTACCTCTATAAAATCAAGATAATTATTTTCATACATTCATTATATTCAATTTTCATCTCCTTCTCCCTGTAAAAAAAGAAAAAAAAGAAAAAAAATGTTTTTCCTTTCTATAGATTATAAAAAAGGGGAGAACATGGATGATATAATTATTTGTAATAACTGAATAGATTGTGTCTAATGTCACAAGAAAAGGGGTTGGTGATCTATTTAACATTATCAATGGTATTTTAGAGAGGCGCATCTTGTGTTTTCACTTGATTATTCGTGCACTATAAATTAGAGTCAAACCTCCTCTTTCTCGCCTATTATTTTTTAATCATTTTCTCACAAACCCCAAGCCATAGAATTCACCTAGAAAAGTCCTCATAATTAAATTAAATTTCATGTTTCACACTGCGGAAAAATTATAATTTTCACATGCCTATTGTGATACATGCAGTTTCCAAGTGTGATTATAACTCAGGATTAAATTTCTCCTGAGTGAATAGTGAAATAAATTTCAATGTGATGATGGTTTTTATTGGTCCGTAGATGGATTTATGATGTTGAAAAAATTTAAATTTTAGGAATGAAAATTATAGTTATTTTTTTAAATAAAAGAGATATTATTGAACTCTATTTTTGATAATACCATTGATGTTTTCTCACTTTTTATTGTTGTGTGGATTTTGATTTGAATATATCATGATTTTCTAGGAGAGCAATGGTTCTGTGTAGGGGATAGATGAAGACAATATTTTCATATATTTTCTTTTGTGAATCAATTTTTTTAATCCCAACAAAATATTATTTCATGGGAAATTGTCACATATTTATGTTTTAGTCTTATTTTGAGCATAAATGTAAAAATAGCCAAATTCTGGAATTTTAACAGATTTTAATCATGAGGTAATTTCGTCATTTCTTTTAAAATATTCTTCTAAATTTTATGATTCTTTTTTCATTCCATTTTTTATTCAACTATTTCTTCTATATAAAGATCTTATTCAAAAAAATAGAGGCCGAAAAAAATAATCATTTTGAAGAAATTTTCAGGCGGACAGTGTGGACCCCACCTCTATAATGGAAGCATAACTCAGGCTAAAAAACACTAATTGATGTTATTCAAAATTTAGATGAAATATAAAACATATACACGCTTATTAAATGAATTTTGTGGAGTGTTTCTCTTATTAAGTGTGAAATTGGACATTTTTCATTAGAAGAATAAATCACAAATTCTCGACCATAAAAAAGTCAACCAATGTCTTAAATCTATAACTCATTTTTGTGGAGGCCAATATTGATGATATTTTTAGGGTGAAAAAATAAGACACTATTTAACAACATCAATGAAGACACCTATTACAAAATCTATAATTTAATTGTGCAACCTTGGGGAAAATTTTAGAATAAATATTTTGGGCATGAATTCCTCACCCCTTCTACCTATAAATATGTTTCCTTTGTCCCCAATCATGATATATCAATTTTCAGGGGATAAGGATGATTTTTTATTTTAAATGTTATTTATATTTTTAATATACTTTTTTTAATATTTCACCTTAATTTCTATTCTTATTCCATTTATCCCCTTTTCTAATATTTTTTTCTCCCACCGTGCTCTCAACTCAAGGATCATGGAAAACTAATCATCACTGATGTTTAAGGGGGAAATGGTGGAATTTGAGTTTATTAAAAATTAATGATTTCTCATATTTTTTATAAGTAATTACTAGTGGTTAAAATGATTTTTGTGAGTAGTCACCCCACTTCCCATACTATTTTTTTCTTTATCCTCATTCAATCATTTTCCTTCCCATTGATATCTAAGTAATTGAAATAGTGTAGTTTTGATTATGTGTTGATGTGGAAGATATTACTCATACATGAAGAGGTATCAATTTATATTAATTCCATTCAAATTACAGGGTCTATATTGGAAATTTTAGATCTTTATATTGAGTAAAATAATATAGAAATATTTTGAAGAATAATGATAACACAAACAAGAATCCCTAAGAGAAATGAATTTAACCCACAAAAATTATTATGGAATTTCTCCAATTGTTGGTTTTTTTTAATTTCATATGTTTATATTATATTTATATTTCACAAATTTCGACCCCCCATTTTTTTATATTAGTTAGTTTATAATAGTGAAAATAGGAAGAAAATGTTTTGTAAGAGGCCTCCTTGAGATCGACCCTAGGGTGTGCCACTATGGTGAACTATTAGGGGAATACTAATTTAGTTGAATATGGTAACATGAATAAAAATCTTAGCATCAATTTTGAACCATTTCTGGGGAGGCCAAGTGCTTACGCACACTAATTTTCATAAGAAACGAAAAAAAAAACTATTTCAAAAACAAAAAAAATATCTTCATTACTTGTATTTCTTTTCATCAACAAATATGGATTTTTATGGTGATTACATTAATTACTCACCTATTGAAACTTATATTCATATCCTAGCAGGGAAGAAACTTTAAAGACCCAAATACAATAAATAAATAAATAATGGAACAAAATTCCTTGATGCTTCAAAAAAAATTTATTGTTCTCGACATAATAGATATGATGGTTACATTGATGGCTGCCAAAGTTGAATAATTTAAAGTATTATGGATGGAAGAAAAGAAAATATAATCTATAGAGAATGAAATTTTTGTTCCTAATACCTTTCAATAAACCATTGGTGAGGTTTAGTTCATACTTGAAGATCCAATTCCCTGTCCGAAAAATACATCCCTAGATTCCATGATTGAGAGAAAAGAGTTAGAAGATAAAAGTTTTGAGGGAGATTTAATTTATGAGACTTCTTTTTATTAAAATATTATTAATTATTAATTGAAAAATAATATCCCTTATTCTGACTTTGTTGATTCAACTCCATTTCTGTAAGCCATGGATGTAGAAGATGAAGATGTTTTTTGTGTTGAAGAGAAGATGGAGGAGCAAGTCAAGCTGTTCACCGATGAAAATGAGGATGATGGAACCAAATAAAAAATCCATAATGAATTATTTGATGAACCTGAACCATATAATAACTTGAGTCCTATTATATTAATTTCACAACCAGTGGACACCACTCCACCAAATTAACAAAATAGGGATCACCCCTACATTCCTTTCCCTCCCCTCTTGATCTCAAAATATTTTCTTCATCATATATAGGGGTTAGGGATATTTTTATTTTTTATGGGGGTTATCACTCATATTATATACTTATAGATTTTGGGATAAATAATATGTGGCGGTTTGTAAATGAGAAACCCCATCCAACTATGGATTGGGGTTAAATCACTATAACTGGCTGACTAGGGGAAGTAAAATCCTATCACCCACATGGTCATCCAAACTAGGTTCAATCATTATTTCCATTAATCTTCCTTATTCTTCATTTTTTTATATTTTTCTTATTTCTTGTTTTCTTGGAATAATTTTCAGTAGCTATGAGCTTAACTCAAGGATTCCACTAAAAAATAATGCCAGGTTGTATATTTCATTCTCTTTTGATTTTATAT
Organism: Viscum album; assembly: GCA_963277665.1. Taxonomy (NCBI): domain Eukaryota; kingdom Viridiplantae; phylum Streptophyta; class Magnoliopsida; order Santalales; family Viscaceae; genus Viscum; species Viscum album. Next base: position 2,106,698,992 of record OY728119.1, on the reverse strand, counting down.
CCTTATTTTTTATATTGAAATGTGGGGTAGTTACATTTAATTGTGGGGGAGAGTCAACCTATTAGTTGTTGTGATGTAATTTTTTCATTTGTTTACCCTTGATATTTAATGAATATTCTTATCAATTTTCACACATCTATTGATATTGAGAAAATTCAGATGATTTTTCATGAAGTGGATTTTAAATTATTATTGATGTGAATTTTTTTCCATGAATTGGATTTTCATGAATTTTTATGAGTTTGACTAATTTTTTAAATCAATGCCAATAAAACCTAAATCAAAATATTTTTTCCTATCCTTTGAGGTATTATGAACAATTTGGAAGTATAATTTCCAATCCCCACACATTCTTGAGAGAAACTTGGAATTTGTGGGAGAACCAGAATTTTTTATTTTTATCTTTCAATTATTTAGATTTCATGGAATGTTTTTGATATGATTAAGGAACTACTTTGGGGAGACACTTGTTAACCTAATAACTACCCTTACATCTATCATTCATTATACCTAAGAATCGATGAATTTCTTTATAGGTTTAATCCATATTACAATCAAATTTTTCCTTACAGACTCACACTCTTTGTATTTTTGCATGGAAATTTCATGTTTGAGTGTGTGGGAAGGGACTTTCTTGTGATTTATTTGGGATGTGTTTCATTTGGGGTGATTTTAGGTGTGTTTCAACATTTTTTAAGTGGAGAATGATAGAACTGGGATTGATTTATCATTTCTTTATGTTTCATTTGTTTCATCAAGTTCTCCACAAAAAAAAAACAGAAGAATGGAGATGAGCTTGAATTACTCATATTGTATTATTTTATGGCTCATGTACCGCTCAAAAATCATGTTTATGGTTCAAATTCATTTTATTCAATTTATAGCTCATTCCTCATGAAAAATATTAAAGAAATAAAATAAAGTTTTTCCTTTCTCAAGATTAAAAAAAATAACTTGGATGGTATCATTATTTGTAATAACTGAATGTATCATGTCCAATGTCATAAAAATGGGGTGGTGTTGTATTTAAAATTATAAAGGGTATTTTAGTGGGGTCCATCCTATGTTTTTACTTTATTATTCATACATTGTACATTAGAGTCAAACCTCCTCTTTATAGCCTTTAAATTGTTTAATCATTTCTACCGACATTAAGCCATAGAATTCACCTGGAAAATTCCTCATGATTAAATTATTTTTCTTGTTTCATGCTATGGAGAAATCAGAATTTTCCCAAGCCTTTGGTGATATTTTAACTCTCCAAATACGATAATAACTCCACATTTAATTTCTCATGAGTCAAGAGTGACATAAATTTTAATGTAAGGTAGGTTGTGATTAGTCCATCGATGGATTTATGATGTTGAAAAAAACAATTTGAATAATTCAAATGATAGGAAATTGTTTTTTATATAATAGACATCATTAAATTCTATTTTGGTTAAAACCATTGATGTTTGTTCACTTTTTTATTATTATGTGGATTTTGATTTTTATATTTGAGGATTGATCGGGAGTGAAATTGTTATGTGTGGGGGATTAATGAAGCCAATATTTTAATATTTTTTCTTATGTAATTAAATGTTTTTAAACCCACCATAATATTATTTTATGGGAAATTGTGACATTATTATGTTTTATTTGTATTTTGAGCGTAATTTTAAAAAGGACATAATTCTGGAATTCTAACAGATTTTAATCACAAGGGTAATTTGATCATTTCTTTTAAAATATTCTTCTAAACAATGTGATTATTTTTTTTGGATTACTTGATTTAATTTTTTCAACAATAGCTTCTATAGATTGAGTTAATTTGAAAAATAGAGGCGTGAAAAAATAAAATAATTTGAAGAATTGTTCGAGCGGACATCATGAATCCAACCTGTATAATATAAGAATAACATAGGTTAATAATACAAAATTAATGAGATTAAAAATAGAGATGAAATAGGAAACATATAGTCTCTTATTAAATGAATTTGGTGGATTTTTGTTTCATTAATAGGGTAATTTGTTGTTTTACATTTGTAGAATAATTATGTAATTCTCATATAAAAAAAGTTAATCCAAGTATTAAATCTGTAACTACTTATTCTAGTGCCCAATGATGCTTAAATTTAAAGGTAGAATGTAGAAGACATTATGGAACAATATTCATGAATCCACCTATTACAAATTCTACAATTTAGTGGAACATCCACATAGAGACTTTTGGAATAAATGTTTTGAGTGTGATTTATTCACCCCTTCTCCCTATAAATTGGTGTCCCTTATCCTTTTTCCCGATATATCCATTATCATGGTCAAAGGATGAATTTTTTTATTGTAATTTTTTTTATATTTTAAATATAAATTAGTTTATCTTTCTTAATCACTCCTTTTCTTCATCTATTATTCATTTTTTTAAATTGTTTGTTTCTCCCACCGTGCATTCAAATTCGTGTTTGTGAAAAACAAATCCTCACAATTATTCGGGGGGGGGGGGGGGGGGGTGAAGTGGTTGAATTTCATTTTGTTGAACATTTATTATTTCTAATGTATTATTATAAGGAATCAGTAGTGATTAAAATTATTTTGTTGAGTGGTCTCCCCACTTCCCTACTATTTTTTTCTTCCTCCTCATTCACTCATTTTCCTTCCCATTGATATCTATTTCAGTTAAACAGCGGAGTTTGGATTAAGAGTGGATGTGGAAGTGATTACTCCTACATAAAAATGTATTATTTTAGGGTAATACCATTCAAATGAAAGGGTGTAAATTGAAAGGTTTGGATCTTTACATTGAGTAAAATGATGGGGAAATATTTTGAATAACAATGATAACACCACCATGAAACCTCGAGAGAAACTACTTTCATCCACTAACATCATTGTGTATTTTCTCCACATTCTTTGTGTTTTTTATTTTGATATATTTATATATTTACATTATATTTATATTTCTAAAATTTCAAACCCCCCATTTATATTAGTATTATATTTTTATATCAGTTAGTTAATAATAGTGACTATAGGAAGACAATATGTTGTAAGGGGACTCCTTGAGATCGACCCTAGGGTGTGCCACTGTAGTGAACTATTAAGAGAATAAGTATTTAATTGAGTAGGGTAAAATTAAAAAAAACCCTATCATCAGACTCCCAATGTTAGTAATGCCTTCAGTGTTGGTTGTTAGCCCATGGACTATAGAGGTGGGCTTGGGGAAGTTGTGGCTCGAGCCCCGGTTTGGGTCGAGTAATGAAAGAGTTATTTTTTACAATGAATTTTATATATATATACGAAATATTAGATAATTTGTGAAGAAATATATTTGAGTTAAATTTTATTATTGATTTATTTTAATTCAAATTAAATTAATAGTTGAAAATTGTCATTAAAAATAATTTATCAAAATAATAATTCATTGAAATATTTAAAATTCATATAAATATTATCTTCTTCCATGTGAATGTGATATAGTTTAAAAAATAATAAATGGTCTATTTATTAGTAATTACCACTTTTATTGTAACATTATTGACCTTTTATTATTAAAATTATGGTAATCATGGTTATGGTAAAAAATAATTAACCAAAGGTTAATCCTAATGATAAAGTTTAATATGACACCGAAACATGTATAAATTATATTTTTATGGTATTTAAACCCTATACTATCTGACATTCTAATAAATTTCCATTTGGATTCATTTTGAAAAAGAAATAATTTATTATAATTTAATCATTAGATATATTACAATAGTGCCCCTCACATCAATTATAAAAGGGAACCTCCTCCATCACTTATTTAAACATCCTTGAACCATTAATCCCAACCATAGCCTAACTAAATATCTTAACAAAAACTTAATAAAGTTATTTTAGATCCTGGTCTTCATCAAATATCGGCCCATGTAACCCTAAGATGATATCTAATGGAGGATTATTTAAGACAAGGTATTCGTCTTTACTAACTCTTTCAATTTTATTTCTTAGTCTACTTCCTCTAAATATGATGTACAAATTCTAAAGTCATAAATCTAGTATCTTAAATATACTGAGATTTTATTTTTATAATGGTACAACCATTTTCCATCTCTTCTTCATCTTATGAAAATCAAAAACATCGCTCGTTTGTAAGTACGGCTTCCCATCTCCACGTAGTGGTGTAATATTTTACTCATCACCACATTACACGGATGGTTATAAAGATATAACTAAGGAGTATATATGATATTTATGATATAAATGTTATTATTTACAGATTAATTACTAATTAATTTTTTTTATTTCCATCAGTCAAAAATGGAAACAACATTTACGCTTACGTACGACCTATCGTCTCCATGAGTGGTGTTATTCATTTTTATTCAACACATTACTAGTATGATTATAAAGATAGAAATAATGATTATATATGATATTTTTGACAAAAATAAGATTCTAGAATGATTAATTTCTATTCAATTTTATTTTTTTCAATGAGTTTAAAAATGGAAACAACGTTCATGTGTACGTATGACCTAACATTTTCATGAACAATGTTATTAATTTTTATGTCTCTACCTTTTATGGATTAATATAAATATAAATAAAATCACTATATATGATATAAATTATAGGACCCCATAGCACCCTAAGAGTGGAGGAGTAAATCATGGTGTCAAATTTTTCTTCAAAAGACATGGATCATGATCCCATTTTGGTAGAAACATGTTAAACCTATCTGTTAGAATAGTGATGTAATAAAACATTCACATGAAAAGAGAAAACATTTAAATTTTACTTGGTTCACCACTAAGGGATAATCCAAGGAGAATTTGGTGACAGTGTTTCGATCGTACCAAAAACCACTAAACATTAATAGTTGTAGAGTATCAAATTTTAGACATAATCACTCTGTACCAGGAACACTTCCTTTACAATATTTTATGGAAATCTCATTATGTCCCTCAATACACTTACATATACTCCCCCTAGCTCACTAGTTTGAGAGAAGTCTAACTAATTTTATCAAATTGAAGGTTTTTTCAATAAATTTTCATTAAAGTCTTGGTCTCTATATTGCATGAGACTATGAATTAATCTAAGTCCTGAATTCCTACACTTGAAACCACAGAACAAACAAACTGGAAATTTAAAAATTGTTATAAGAACACATTGGAACTTGTGTGCAACACCGTCTCTTATGTGAAATATTTGGGATTGATCCATAAGATAACATTCACCAAAGCTTTATTTTTTTTGAAACAATTATTTTTTTCACTGCTATACCATATGTTTCACATAGTCATTTTAGAGAAAACTAACACATTACACATAAGATTATATTTATGAAATTATTTCATGCAAAAGTCATTCATGTGGTAGAGGAACCTGATCTTCATTGGGAATGTTATATATATTGAGTGGGGGTAGCCGCCTATTTATAAGCCTCGATGAACTTGTGAAAAACATTATCTTTGAGTGTGAAAAACCCATTGTGACATCTCATTGGGTGTATAAGTCTCTTCCACACTAGCTCATCCTCCCTTCAATTTTAAGTCTTTCATATGATTTTTTCCATTTCCATATTTTGATTCAGTGATCCCAAAACAAGCCTTTCACAGAACATTCCAAACGTAGTTCAATATTGAATAAATCATAAATATTAAAAAACACCATTCTTCATTCTCTAATTTTGGACGAAAACATTTGGCATACACTAGGAAACAACACAACCTTCAATATTATTATCAGCCTGAACTATAAGATTTCTTTCTTTGCAAACTTCATAATATTTCACGTGAGGATTGAAAACAAACACAAACCGTACTTCATTTCCATCAACGAGAACCCTTGGATCCCACATTAATATCACAGTTAAATTTTTTAATATAATTGAACTATTATAAATGTACAATGACTGAGACTTCTGAGTCAAAACATATATATAAAATGAAGCAGTTATCACAAGTAATAGTAATTTAATAAAGAATTATTATAAAATATCTGATAAAAGGTTATAAGTAAATGATATATTTCATGATATATAATATAATGGTTCTATAATATATTTATAATAAAAATATATTTAATAAAAAGGTGGTTCCAACACATTTAAAGGAAATCTTGCATAATGTTTGAGTTTACTTCACATTCAATACTATTCAAGATTGTTTATGTTTAAGTCTCTACTAGGGAATAATTCTCTTATAAGTCCATGTTTTCTAAAAAATCAATTTTTTTTTCTATTCTCCTTAAATTTTTATAATTAATTTTCACACATTTAATACTTTTTAAAAAATGTTTTGAAAGAAATTTTTTTTTGTTTTCTAAAAAAGGTACTTTATGCCTTTCTTAAAAAAAATATTGAAGGAATATTTTTTAACTTACAAGGAATGAGCAGAAATACCCACCACCATGATGCATCAATGATTTGAAGTTTCCTTTAAATTTTTAAATGGTTCTTTTAAAATTAAAATTTTTCCTTTGTATGTGCACAATTTGTTTTTTAAAATAAGTGATTTCAAAATGGAATGTTTAATTTTATAAATATTTATTCTATGATATTTTTAATTTATTTTCATCTATGTGAACATGATTTTTTAAATTTTAGGATTTATGTGGTTTGTTATATTATGATATTAATTACCATATTTTATTGGATGTTTTATGATTATTTTTATTGAGTATATTATATTTTAATAACATTGGTCATATACTTTGAATGTGGTATGATTATGTTTATCGATTGGCGTAAATATCATAATTCGGTATTTTAGTTTTAATAAGAATATTTCTGTTTATTATGCTTATCACATTTTATAATAGGAATGCATTGGACTTAGTAAGTGATAGGTAGGTCCTGATTTATCCCTTCGATACATCGATATGTCTCATTAGACAAACTATCTTGGGTATTCACTTAGGCCTTTTCTATTTATATAATATATCGTGGAACGAGGCCTCAATGGTATTTTAATGATATATAGAATTATTCATTTTTTTCATTATGATATTTGTTATAGATTTCTATGTGACTATTTTATTAGTTATGATATACATGGATATTTTCTAGATTATTTGATTATTTATATGGCTTTATTATTTTTCCATTATTTACCTCCCATATTATTATTTATTTATTTAGTTTTTTTTGTATTCATAATCTTACTAATAAAATAATCACACCCTTTTTCTTATATTTATTTTTTAAAGGATTCCATGAATTATATTATGATTTATATATTGGGATAAGTTAAAATAATAGGGGTATTCTCAAGTAAATGCATTGTTGTGTTTGATGTTTTTATTTGTAATGTAATATTCAAGTATGTATCTAGTTTTCCAAGACTACTAAACTATTTGTCACTTTGGGATATGATTATTGGTTTCTAATTATAATGTAATAAAGCAACCACTGACTCTGGGATAATGTGGCCATGGTATTTATAATTTTTGATATAGTAAATATTACTTTCTCCCTTGATTCTAGGAACTACCTATAGTTCAAAAATTATCTTCTTGATCCAAAGAGATTCATTCCTAGTATAAGAATTAGTGATACACTCTATAATTTTTGTTCAGTCTATTATGATGGATTCATTAGAAATCATCATACTGATAACTCCACTATTGTTTCAAACCAGATTACAAGATTTTGATTTCAACTCATCCTTATCATATTAAAAAATCATATCAGTGTAACCCTTTACAAAAACCTCAGCCTCTCCTACAATGATCAATAACATAAAAGCATTCCTTCTCAATCAATAAAATCTGTTATTTATATACATATAGTGAATATCACCATGATAGAATTGGTAAATAACAATTATTCTTATAGAATATCAGACATTAATTTATGTATATAATATGTCATGCATGATAGAGCTTATAGATGATTTATAGAAAATTTTATCTAACTTTTCTACCTCTTTATGTCTAGACTATGTTCAAGAATCCTCTTAGATCTATGACTATAGATATTCATACCTAATATGTAGGCTAGTTTAACCATTCCTTTCATCCGGAAAATCATATATAGAAACATCTTCATGAAGTGAAGAGTCATGAAATCATTTTAGATATGTAGTATTTCATCCAAGTATAATGTAAAAAATACTACAATTTTCACACTAATTCTCTTATGTGCACATGAATAATACAAGTTTTTTTTATGAAACAACTATAATTTGTTACCTAATCAAATTGGATATTATAACTTTGAAATTTTGGATTGAATCCATAAATGTACTATTGTAGCATGTATAAAATAATAGTATCATTTGAAACTTTATATCCATTCATTTTTATTATATACTTAACTGTAAAAAATTTCATTTTAAGAAAATTATTTTTAACATCCTACTAATATATACAATTCTCTATGTAAGATACTATATAGATTAAAATCCAAATAGAATTTATTAACACAAAAGGTGAAAGAGAGAATTTATTTTAAAAACCATGAATTGTAGTATATATTATTGCAGAATAGTGTACTTAATATGTATAAACTCTACTATACATTTTAATATTCCTGAGAAAACCATACTTACACCTATCGGTCTCATACATTTGGGTTCATCCCCATGTTCCTAAAATGGTTGGTTTACATGTTTCCAATTTCAGATTCTAGGGATTTTAACCATTTTAATGACTCAATAATCTCAATGAACTCTAAGCAGGTGGTATTCGCATATCCAATTAAAATTGCATCACCATAATTTACTATAATAAATCCATATCTCAAGATATCTTAATGAATCTTACCATTACATTAGGGTTCATTTATATTTTGAGTAGGTTCTACTTTTATGACTCTTTATAGGGATATCTCAACCTCCACCTCAGAAATACGTCATATTTGTTGGTATGAACAAAATTTTGAACATCTTTCTTACCATTGATTCAACAATGGATAAATTATATCTAATAGAATGTATAAAATCATGCCACAAACACTTTATATTCGTAACGTTTACAAAAATAAAATGCATTAGTTTCCTTGTGATAATATAAATTTTTTTTGTTAGATTTGGAGTTGTAACATTCCAAAACCAAATGTTGTATAATTAATTTTCATCCCATATTATTTATAAAGTACATAATGTTATGTTTCCTAATTTTTATCTCACATGTTGTCTTTATAAATACATTGTGGAAAATAATTTTATTAGAATACTCCAATCTCGAGAGAATAACCCCAAAATATAATTGGATGGTTGTATTGATTCATCATTGATAAAAATATGTCTCAAAAATTATTATCCCCCCTTTCAGACACACAATTATATTATGATGTTTAAGGAAGAGTGAGCTACGATTTTATTCCATAATTCCTCAAAGGATTAATGAATTTTTTATCATGTATTCACTACCTCGATCAAATTGAATGATAATAGTACTTTTCCTAGTTGATTATATGATCAATTCTAACACTATTAAAAAAATTTAAAAGTCACATTCTCATGTATCATTAGAAAAATATATTCATACCAACTAAAGTCATAATTTAATGTAATGATGTCCCTTAAGACCCAACTTATAGAGTTCTCATTAGTCTACATACATCACTATGTTAGGGCTCTAATAGCCCTACTATCAATTTCCCCTATTCTAATAAATGGATTATTATTCATTTTGACTATGAAAAAATAATTTCAATTTATAAATTATTCATAATTCAATGGTTCCAAAAATAAAAATTTTAGGAGACATAAGATCTACTTCTTTTTTAAATATCCAAGGTGAAAATGACAATGGTATATGGGATTAGAATCAAAACAGATCTCTTTATTCTGAGTTTTCCGAACTATATTTTTCATATCTAGAATGTATAAACCATTTATTATATTACAAATTTAATAAAACATATCATTATTATATATAGAATAACTCTTATTTTTAATATTGAAGGACAAACATTTTTTATCTAAAAAATATAGAGAAATTAAATTCTTATATATGAAGGGATAATAATAACATTTTAATAATTCTAGTAATAATAAATTGGATAGACATAAATCATATGTGATAAATTCTAATATATAAATTCCTTCTCTATTAAATATACGAAGATCTAAATCACTATTCCTTAATTCCATCTTATCTTTATGTCTATGTTTGGCTGTATAAATCTATGATGTGCACAAGATATCTACTACCAAGGAGTTAGAGTTTTTGGTATCAATATCTATAAAAATGAAATTCATTTTCTCATAAATTTTCTCTATTAGAACTATTTTAAAGGTTCAATAATAATTTCCTATAGTTCTATATGTTATAAGTATAAGGGATCTCAATATTCTTAGGATCAAGTAAGATATAAACTACAACAGTGACACATATATGTTTAAGTATCATATATTATATATTTTAATGAAGTATATTTAATGAAAATATTTTCATTAAAAATGATAACACTTGACATCACATATATTTGGTGATCCAATATAAGTATTATAGCAATAAATGAGTCCTCATTGGTATTCTTTCCACCATTTACATATTTAGGTAATGAAATAACACAATCCCAACATTTATGATTCATTGATATTTGAGTAGATAAAAAATACCAAAATCCATATTTATGGTCAAACTGAGCTCTATTCCTGTTTCATATTCACTCATAGTGTTTCTTTACTATTTGTTATATAAGAAAATAACCAAGAAATGATTATGAAAACGAAATATAAAGGAAATATGATTTTTTAAAACCTATCATAGTATTATCAATTGTCACCCATTATTTTCATGACTTGCAAAAGATAATTCAAGGGCACCCTTCATTCAAAAAACATCCGAGTTGATTTATCAATGTCTTAATAAGTGATTATTTAGAAGAAATATCACACTATGTATTTGAGGGGTGTCCCCTTTAAATGTCTCACCAGGTTAATATAAATCATATGACTATTAAACTCATTACATAAAATGAAAAAATTATTATCTCATTTTTTTTATTTCACTGTGTACACATGATTCTAATGATTTATATTTGAATCCCTATTGAATCCACTAAATTAATGGTTTAACAAAAATTGAATTTTTAACTCTGTAACCAACCCACATATTTGTGTTACTCACCCCATAAAAGAATAAAAAATATGCATATATATTCAAATAAATCTTATTTACAATGCATATGAATTCTTTATGTAATGGTATTGAGTTATATGATATTGAAAATCTCTACATAACTAAGCCTGGTGTGATAGATAGACAACTCCTCAACTTTCAAAAATAGCACACAATCTTATTGGAATTTATATAATCTATCCGAAAGTCCCTATTCTCATGGAGATACAATCAAGATAGAATTAAATTCATGATATGTTTATCATTTAATATAAGAAAACTGTATTTAATAACTATTCATAAGATTATAACTCAAACAAAAAACCGATTCCAAGGTATATGAATTTTTAGCCTTATAGTGTCACAACAATAATAAAAAAATGATCTATCTTTTAGATGAAATTTATCATATAAATATAATAAACACATTAATCATATTCTATTAAAACATTATATGCATGAATTATATACTGGAATAAAGAACTGAATAAGAACTTTATTTATCACAAGAAAAAAATATGAAATTTAAAAAATTTATTTAAGATTGTAAAAAAATTATAAATCCTAATAAAAATTATTATTTAAAAATAATTTAAAAACTATAAATACAACCAAATTTATATAATAATTAGTTATAAATTTTTATTTGAACTTCCAAATTATAATAGGTATACCCCCAATGTATTTTTGTGTATAATATAGAGGTTGAGTTCAGTTTTGAAATAGATAAGAAGCTTTAGGGAAATTCTAGTAAATAGTGACTCCATTTTGGGTGGCATGATAATAACGGTCGTGTATTAGGGTCCTTGCATGGAAGGTAGGGGTGTACTCTAAAATCATAATTTTATAAGGATATTTTGAACACATAAAAATTAATTTTCGACTTATGTTATGAGTTTATTTTTATAATCTCATTTTTTATATGGACTTTTTTGGGTTAAATTTTCATTTGGTGAATTATGTACCTTTTCACTCCTAAGTACCATATTTTTTCTTATTATCTTGTTATTTATGGTATTTTTAAGTATTATTTCCATTTTAGATCTTTTGGAACTCAAAACTACTAAAATAATGTTTATAAGAAAAGTTGAGCAAAATTTTCCCTTTTAGTCTGGAATATTTTTCTTCCATAAAGTTGTATTATAAGATCTCTAATATACTATTAAATGGTTTTGAAGGTATTTGTATTAAAAAATTTACTTTATTTGAAAACTTTTTAAATTAATCTTATTTTATTTTTATTTAAAAGTCATTTTTTATTTTTTTTAAAGTGGGAATATTTTTTTTAACGTTTACTATAGGACTATATTTTCCTACCATGGTAGATGTTATTAATTATCTAGTTTCCGTTGTAATTTCCCTTGATTAGTAAAATAAATTCATATTAAAAATATTATATGATTTTTTTAGTTCTAAATTAGTTATTATAAAAGAAAATTATATTTATTATTTTTTAAAAGATACATTTTAATGCCTTAATAAAGGTGTTTTCATCTTTTTCAGCTCCATAAAACGATTTTAATGCTTTAGTGATGATATATTCTAATAATTCCATACATGTTATTTCTCTAGATGGATAATGATCATGTTTTCTTATTTATTGATTGTAGAAAATATTTACATTATGTAATCTTGTTATTAAATGAAAATTTTTATGCTGTTTATATATTTTAATGTTATTTTTTAATTCATAAGATGAATTCATTTGATATAGTTTGTGATGGGTGGGATCGATATTATATATCCCATTGATGCATGAGTTGATATCATGATGCAAAATCACTTGGGTTTTTGGCATATTCTTTTCTAGTTTTTGTACTATTTTATTACAGAAGGAATTTTTTATATGATTATGATGCCCAAAAATATTCATTATATCATTATGAAACATGATATTGTTATATTATTTATTATTTATATTCTTATTTCATCCACAGATATATTTCCCTTTTATGATATTAATTATAAGGAATATTTTATAATGATTTATCTCTACCATATTATTAAATTCGTATTTATTCATTGATATATATTAGTGTATTATTTCTCTCAAATATAATCTAAGCACATACTTCATAATATTTTATTTTACATGGGGTACCAAAAGTTATCTTCGAATGATTTTTTTGATTTTCTAAAGAAATAATAATGTTCTTACAGGTATATGGGGTATATTTCATGTTTTCAAATGTAATGTGATAATCATGTATGTATCTAGTCTATAAATTATAAAAAAATATTTGATCCCATTGGAGAAAATCACTTGTATCTTATACCAATGTAATATAGTAGACATCAGATTCAGGTTATTGGAGTTGAGGTTGTCATAGTTGGTATCTGGGAAAGCTTAGTAGAAACCATGAGAGGTTTATAATTGAAAACATAGTAGAATATAGTGAAAACATTATAATATTCCCTTTACATATTCAATAATCTATTCTAGGATATTTTACATAAATAGGAAACATATTCTATTATTATATAATAATGATTTTATGTTTCTATCAAGTTTATGTAATTTTTTTAAAAATTTAACCTAGAATATAGAATAAAAACATATACACACCCATAACTTGTGTATGGATTTCAATTTTAATTAAATATATGGGGTTAGCCTACTAATGATATGATTAAAAATATATTGTTCTAGTTAACATAGGTCTTGGCTACTAACCTTTCCTGTATGGATCAACTTGTTGATCGTCAACATGGTATAACAATGTTAGACTACTTCAGGAAATACAATCCTCTATTATTATGTGGGAATATTGACCCATTAATAGCTTAGAAATGGGTTGAGTATTTGGATATGATATTTCTCTATTTGGTAATTAGTGAGAGTGAAGAAGTTATCTTTACGTTTTATTGTCTAACGGTAGATGATGATAAATGGTGGTCATTGATCCAAGAGACTAAAGATATGGAAGAGAGAAATTGTACCAAATGGAATAATTTTCATGATATATTATTTATAATATAAATTCCACATGAAAAATGAGTTGATATAAAAAGGAACATCCTTAATCTAGAAAAAGGAAGAGGAAATTGTTGTTGAATAAAATGATAACTTTATAAGGTTACCAAATCATGTAATAGATTATGTACATTGTCTAAAAAGTTAGTATGATTGCTTCATTCAAGAGATAAAACATATCCATCAAATAAAATTAATCGCCCAAAAAAATTAGTATATGAGAATATTGTATTAACCTCCATTAATATGTATAATGAATTTTACATATGATATCAATATTTAATGTATATATTTTTATATATAAAACTCATTGATTTTTAGAATCAAATAATTATTCATTCCAATGTATTTATTATTTCATACACACTTATTTTCGGTGACATTAAATTGAATTAAAAGTAAAAAAAATACCATTTTTCAGGTCAAGAGAAGCTAATTGAAGAGAAAATATGTATAGAGAAGAAATTTGTGTATCGAGGTGGAATCCGGAAGTGAAAGAAAGAAAAAGGAACTGCGTATCTAGTTTTGACACCATGAAACCCATATTCATGGAATTAATATTGAATATTCAAATCCATTTCCAAATCCATGAGGATTCAGTATAGGATTTGGACCCTGAATTTTCACGACAAGATAAAAACATTAACATCATGAACCTGGGTGATGAGAAATTTAAAATTCTATTTTTTCTAGACCATGATCGAGGATCACATTAAATTAATTGGGGAATATAAAGATTGAAACTAACATAATTAATGACCAAATTAAGGTAATTAAATTCACCCCTGTGATGGACCAATCAATATATATAATAGAGGAATTTTTTTCTTCCATTTAAGAATGAAGTCTATATTTTTTACAATGTGTTCCCGCAATAGTGTCTTCTGCTTGGTTACTCCAAAAAATTCATAGGATTCTATTTATTTTTTCATTACTCTTATGAAATCATGACTATAATAAAGATTAGTTATACAATGTTCCAATAAATATAAGAATGTGAATAGTTCAAGTGGAATTTATTTTTATACCTTCTAGTTTATATTTGGCAGTGTAATGACTTTTCAATTTCAATCACTTTCCTTTTATAATTTCATGTTTATTGATATATGAATAAAAAAATTAACTATTATTGTGAAAATAATTACCCTAAATTAATCATGAACATTTAATAGTCTAGTGTAATTATATTGGAATGATGTTTTTAGACATGTAACCCCTTAATTAATCTATGTATTTAACTATAAGAAAAGGTGAAGATTCTAGTTATAGGTAAAGTACCAAGTCCAATGGTTTTCCTATTATCGAATTTGAAAAAAAATTATGTTTAACAATTTATAATTTTATTCCCCTAGCACATGACCCCATATTTACAATGCTTTTAATGTTCACTCATAGTTATTTTATAACATTCTATTTTATTTAATATTTTTATCATTCAATCGTCTTTAATATACCTAATTTTTCTTGAAACGGTATCTTTGGATTACCTCAAAATAGGCACTTACTTAATTAAATTACTCAATTAAATAAGTTCAAGTTTAAATATAAAATATTAAATTTGAGTATCCCCGTAAAAATTAATAATTCTCTATGGGAATTCAAAATACTTGCATAATTGTTTGGGAAGGATGTAAATAAATCTTAAGGTAATTATAAATAGTTCTAGTTGTTTTTATTTTAGTTCCATATTTTAACATTATTCATTCCATTAGAAGGTTTTATGTCATAATTTAATGCATGAATACTCCACTCATGGTAATGGTTAATAAGATTAATTTTCATACTTTATCAAGTTGGATATAACCATACAAAAGGGGATAATAGACAATATAGAGGGTATGGTTGATCAAGAAGGATAAAACATTATTGGAAAAGTTCTATGTAGACCATTAGAGTTTTATACTCTAATGGACTATGAATGAACCATAGGTGTGTGTATTAAACCAATAATCGGGGTTCATCTATTCATATAACATCAATTCAAGATAATGTTGGCTATTATTTTGATTATCTCAAATTTGATCCAATTTTCTGTGTTTCTTTTAGACGATATGAATAATCGACTAGGGTGATTTCATGAACTATGTGATACTTTACAATTCAGTAATGTATCAAATAATTTATTAAGAATATGGTTGTTTTAGATTTCAATGAAGGATAATTATAGGTAATGGATTCAAATCTAGTTGACTCATTCCATTACTATGTGGGATGAATTGGTGGTAAAATTAATGAACAAATTATTTCCCCCTTCAAAAATACTTAAATATTAATATTGATATTTTATTTATTCTCTAAATTAATGAGGAAACTATTTATAATTTCCTGTAACTATAAAAATATTTAATTAGTAAATTCCCTCATAATGGTATATAAATTTGGCATCTAATTCAAAAAAATTATAAAGTCTGGTCGTAGGAAGTAGTTCTATCATTGATACTATTGCATGATAATAATTGATGAGTAAATGAGACAAGGATAGGTATTATATATTCAATTAAGTTTCCATAAATACCATTTAGTGGAAATTATGTAGATGCTAAAGTTGTGGGATTATATGGTGGAACACCAATGATGGATGGTAGCCAAGATGGAGGCTATGAAATGAAAATTGGATGTAATGATTGCTCACCATAAACCCCAAGGTATGTGTATTGATGATTTCAATTATGTTGATGATAACTAAAAAATTATTTTTAGGAGTGGAGGCCACATCCATTATATTATAAACTCTTCCAGCCAAGACCATAGGTGTACCATTGACAATCACATCAAGGTTTATCACTCGCAATCCAAATTTTCTCCTTATAAGAGAAATTGGAACACTTATTAACAACCACAAGAACAATTGTCCAAGAGGCAAACTAGGATTCAATAACTAAAAAATATTCCCTATGAAGTCATGAGTTCCATGTGGGGTATATTATGGAAGAATAAAAGGAGAGGTCAATGGGAGTATTATCTGGAAACCCAAAATCCACCCTATAAGGATATGTAAAGGAATAAACATTGGGAAGCAGGATAATCAACCAAGATAGTCCTAATATGAGCATTAAACATCAATAACAACTATTTTAAACAAGAAATACAAATCAATAAATGGATAATTGACATGTAAGAGAGGAAACACCACATCATTAAAAGTGGTACGTACCATTTTTAGAGGTTTAATCATGATAAGATTGAAGTATAGAGAGTTATTTTTATTTAATATTTTAAAAAAATTTAAATTAATATTCTTTTTTTATAATCAATTTCCATCATTCCAGCATACCCAATTTTCATGAATGAACTGTTGTGAAATAAAATTAGGTTGGAATATATTGTAAAAAAACACTCATGCGATAATGTTCTCTTGTGGTTTCAAAGGAAGTACAAAAGAAGATACAAGACTTAGGTAGTTTTTCAATTCATTTTTATATTACATCCAATAAATTTTAAAAATCATTATGTGATTTACGTTTGGGTGTCAATAACATGTCCTACCCCACTTTCAAGATCATGGGACATGAGGACCTAATACCCATAACAATTTCACTCAACCAGTCGATTCAATAATGAAATTCCAACAAGGAATGATCAAATATTTTTCTATTAAATTATGAATGTTTATCTTCTCCTTGAAATTTAGGTAATATATATGGTTGTTAAAGATGCACCACTTATTATTTAGAGACTATTTCTAGAAACTAGAAGTGCATTGGTTAAAGTACAAATTCGTGAGTTGTGTTTAAGAGTGGGAAGTGATTAATTAAATATTAACATACACCGATAAATAAAGAACTATGATGTAAATGTGGATGATTTACAAGATGAAAATTGGTTTGATGTTGATGTAGTTTTAATCCTCAAATAAAATCAAGAGGTATATGTTGCCCAGATTGATGAAGAAGTAGACAACCCTAAGAAGAAATCTTGCAAGATAAGAGATATGATAGATGATGATGGAGGGATAGTGAGAACCCAAAAAATTGAAGAAAGATAATATGTTTGTATAGTGAAAGAGATAGACTTTGGATTTTCTATTATGAAAAATCATTAGTGTATTGGCCTGATGGGGGTCAAGAAGATCATACCCCAAGTAAGAATGAAGTTGTTTTTGGAAGAAGTAAGAAGGCCCATATACATGGATTGAACATAATTAATTTTTTTGAGGATCTATAACTGGTATAATGTTTCCAATATCCCATTTCTTGAGTTGAGAAGAGGTAAATTCGTGCTAATTACAATAAAAAACACTTCTTTGAGGAACCCTGTTTTTTTACTATTTTTAATTTATTTTTAGTATGTTAACTCACTTCTCATCATATTATAGAATTTTATTTAAAACATCAAACACATGCACTTATTTTTATTAACAATTACTCGACCAAAATGAAGATAAAATAAAGAATAAGGACGGTAAAAAAAGGATACTTACCAATGATTCACATTCAGAGATGAATTTTTACATCGTGAACAATAGAGTGGTAGTACCTATCAAAGGAAATCATAAGAAATTTAATATTTAATAAAAATCACATCAATTATATTTGGGGGAATTATTTTTAATATTAATTTTCATTGTTACCCTTTTACATTTATTCTTTCGAATTTTTAGATAGAAAATTCATTCCCAACACATGTCCTTTTTCTTTAATCATTGATATAGTAGAAAAAACTACATTGGATAATCATCGTAAAATGATTTAAATTTATTTGTAAATAAATAAAATGATTAAAATGGGGAAATGAATTAGTAGAGATAATCTTGGTGATATAGATTTAATAAATCATGATTTATGGATAGTGGTTAATTTTTTTAAGTGAAAATTTTTAGATAATTTTCACATTTTGAATTTATAAAATTTTGGTAATTGATTTATTATAACATTGAATCACCAGGAATAATTTTCATAATTATATATTCTTATAATATAGATATTTTTGTCCGCCTAATATTTCAAATCTTTTCTTGAGTATATTTATTAATAGATTAAGGCATGCTTTCTTCTATAACATTTATGGAATCATGTAGATTCTATGATTTTAAAAATTCAAATTTAATATGATTAAGTAATTATTGTTAATCCTTTATCATGATTCCAACCATGAAATTAATATTTTTTAGCCCATATAATTCATCAATAGAATTTGTAAGGACTAAACCACATTTTAATCCAATTATATAATTTTCTTCCCTAATTATATATTGTTTATTATATTCACCATTTTAAGTGTGGGAGAGAGGTTATCTATTGTAGAAGGGATGAACTTTATTAAAGATAATTTCTTTGGGTGTTATTTAATTGGTTTTTAAAATAGTGTGATTTTATATTTCATTATACCTAATTTTTTACCCCTAATGAAAAAATATGAAAATATAGGAAAGAAAATTGGTTTAGTTTTTGAAGGTTCAAAAATCACTATATATATGACCATTGAGTTTTATCATTTTGGGTTGGGTGGTGGATGTGAGACTTTTAATAATTAAAAATTTAAAAAAAGAATAAAATTATATCATTCAAAATACATCGTTGTTTTATGAACTTTCTTTGAGATTGGGGGAAAATGATATTTCATCAGTAAAATGAGTATTTTTACTATGATTTTATTGATTATCAGGAATTTTTTTTTATTTAATCATTTTACATCATTACCTAACATCCCTAAATCCTTAGATTCATTTGATTGTAATGATGAATCCCTTAGGATTACATGGGATTTTTTCTCTATATGGAAGATAATGTAGATTCAGTAAAATCTTATGGTAAGGAGTATTATTGAAAGTATGAGTAAATATCAAATCACATTTACACCTTGAGTGATTAGTGAAATGAACTAAAAGAGAGTTAAATTACAGTTTTCATGCATGTTTTTTATTAACAGAGAAATATGAGTGGAAAATTGGATAATCATGGTTAATTTAAAATAAGAAGGGTAAAATATTTATTCACTGGATTACATTGAAAAACAATGAATTCAGGAAATTTTCTCATGTGATTACTGAAATTTTGATTCCACATTTTGAAAAAAAATTACATAGATATTTAAATCATGGTAGAGTTAACATACATTGTAGTATGTTGAGATTTCATACTTGAGGAACATCCTGAATTCATGTTTGGGGGCATTTGACAGCATTATTTGATTCATAGATTTATAGATATAAAATTTAAAAAATGTTTACTTGATGATTGTTAATGATAATGAATATATATGTTTAATTCATTCTTTTAGTTAATATCTTGCAAATTGATCAGGTTGTTTCAAGACTTGGGGTATCCCGATCCAAAAAATTAATTTACCAAAATATAAATCACAAGTGTAATATGGAGATTGCATAGTCTTGTGTAAGATTCACCCACAAAATTTGAGAAAACTAAGTGTGAAAAATTACACAGTATTATAAAATACCAAATAGAATAATAATTAAAAAATGATTTATTTTATAATGATTTTGTAAAAAAATTGGAATCTTTTTAGGTGTGTGTCACATGTAGATGAAGGTAATCTGTGACAACCCTGCTTTTTATTACAACTGAAACATGATTTATTATATAAAACTTCACTTGATAAAAAAAAGAAGATCAAGAGGTTTAGTGTCTTTGGGCATATGATCATTACATAAAAACATGAAACATGAAATACAATATCTTTATTGAAAACTTCCTTTACATGACCACTACATTCCCTCGTACTTAGTATTGCATGGGATAACCTGAGGACATGTATAAAAAAGGGTGAGCTATAAAGCCCAGTAAGGGAGTAAACATTGAATAACATGAGGAGTACAATACATTTTAGACAATAGGCATATCAATATAGAATAAAAGGAACATGAACATAAAGGCATGATAAAGCATGATAATCATAACATGGAAATGTGGCAACAACACTTGACATGGAATTAGCATGAGCCAAGGCTCATTGCACATAAAGCATGAGTAAATTATCATTGGACATAAAGAACGAGTAAACCCCTGTTTCACTTGAATTATCATGAGTCAAAACTCATTGAACATGACGTATCATGATACTATACTTTACCCAATGCATTGGAGCGCTATAAGGGCACACCCTTCTTAAACATTTCATTTCATGCATAAGTGTGCCACATAGATCATAAAATATGGATTCATAAAACATAACCATTTATTCCACGATAAAGGAATGTGGAATTTACACATGAAAATTTACAATCAATAAGTAAATGTGAATAAAGGTGAATACCCTTGATGGAGAAATGGGCATGGTATTCACTACACATTGACATTGGCTTAGAAAATCGGTGCGATTTCGGCAGCGTAACGACATGACATAAGAATTCATAAAAATGGTTGATGAGAGAGAAAGGGGTTACTTATCATATTTTTATGTAATGGACAGTAAGGAGGTCATATAGATTCATTTCCCGACAATTGTAATGGAATTTAGACTCATGATACAAAAGTATTGCTTGAATGTAAAAGAGGAGATAGAAGTTACTTTCAGAATTTCAGCATAGTAACAGGTGTACATAGGAGGCGTTTAAAGAGAGAGAAAGGGTCTACCATCATTCAAAAATAAAGAGGAATGTATGAGGGAGGTGAGAAACCATACCCCAACATTTATAATTGAAGTTAAAAGGGAAAAAAACTTGAAGAAAATTGGACAAAAATGAAAAAGGAAGAAAAAACCCTTACTTGGAAGTGTGCTTCCAAAGGATAGAGAGAGGCTTGTGAGTGGCTTCTTGGGAGCTTGGGGCACCTTGGGAGGATTCTAGAGAGAGTAGGGAAGATTTTGGACGAAATCCAATGGCTTTTAGTGAGGAGGAAGTGGGATCTTGGGAGGGTTTATATAGGAAAGGTGATGGAATTCTTTATTATTTATTTTTGGCACCCCTTACATTAAATTAATCCAAACAACAAACCATACCATGGATTTTGACCATGGTTTTCGGAAAAGGGAAGAGTAAAACATTATTTTATAAGGCCAAAGTCCGAACTTCTTAAAATATTAAGGTTGATTATGGGGATGTGAGTCACACTCCCATAGAACTTAATTTAAAAATACAGGGTGTCTAATAAGTCCTGAGGGGTCCATTAATGCTTTGAAAAGTAATTCAAACAAACCCAAAATCACATTATTTTAATGTTATAACATATATTGGCCGAACATAAAGATTATAGTATTTTATTACTTCACTTTTGGGTCATTATGATGTCATAAAAGACATTATATATTTAAACGGTATTTAATTTTTACCCAAAAAATTAATTGTCTTAGAAAATTATGAAAAATTCTCCATTAGATAATTTCGACGTCCTGATTCCTGAAATAACATTTATTTTATCTAAATAATTTTATAAATATGTTAATTTTCACTTTTAAAATAAAAACTGACATTTATCGAAAATTCACGGGTTTTGACTGAAATGGCTTTCAAACCATAATAAAAAATATAATTGCATTCATAAAATTATAAGATCATTTATAGTTAATAAAAATTAATTTAATAATAATAATAATATTTTATGAAAATATTATTTAATTCAAAAATACCTTAATTTAATAAAATATAATCCTTAATTAAATATTAACTAAAAATACTATTTGTACTTTAAAAAACTATTTACAATGTATCAAAAATGACTAGAAATTATATTCATTATTATAAAAAAAGGTACATGAACATTGTACTACTTATTTGTTACATAACCCCTTAAAACAGACGTATAAGAACTAAGGGTAAGGTGTGCGATGATGACAGACTCTTGGGGTGGCTCGGATAACATCGCTCGAGTGGTAATTTCAATCAACTTCCACTTTTCCTGTAGACGGTCACGTTCGAGCTTGAAATGATGAAGCTCAGTTTGAGCTTGGTCAAGAGCGAAGCCCAAAGATTCCACCTCTTTTCCAAGCTCCGACAAATGGGCTTCGTATGGGGATATTCTACTGAATGAGGCCATCACTTTATTTGGCTGAGTAAATTGGATTTTTTAAAGTCCTATATTTATACTAATCATGTCATCACTGTTAAATGGATATATTAGCAACGGTCAAAATTCATAACATAAAACCAATGAAGTTGAAATTTTATATAAACATAAAGAGGCATTTAATTAGATCAAGAGGTATTTCCATTAATGAATCTTTAGGTCGTTACAATATTCCCCCTTTAAGGAATTTCTCCCTCTAAATTTTTCTTTTCCCACACTAAAACATATGTGGGTAACTCATCTTCATCATTTCCTCCGATTCCCAAGTTTCTTCTTCAAACATGTGGTTTCTCCACAACACCTTGATGAGAGGCATTGTCGTATTTTGTAGAACTGTTTCTCTATGATCTAAGATCCTCACTGGTTGCTCCTCATAAGAATGATCATCTTCCAATTGTACCACCTTAGAAGAGAGTAAATGTGAAGGGTCCAGTATGTAATTCCTTAAGAGGGATACATGAAAGACTTCATGCACTTTGGGCATGGTAGGTGGAAGTTCTAGTCGATAGGACACAACCCCGACACGATCAAGAATCTCGAAGGGGACGATGTACCTTGTAATTAAATTTCATTTCCTTCTAAACCTCATGACCTTCTTCCACAGAGATATGCGTATAAACACCATGTCTCCAACTTTAAACTCAAGGTCTCGTCGACGATTATCTGCATAACTCTTCTGTCGACTCTGGACTGCCTTGATATGCTACTGAATGGTTTTCACCTTCTCCACCATTTCTTTGACCATTTATGGTCCAATCAGCTTATGTTCACCGACCTCATCCCAACATGACGGCTTTCTGAACCTTTTCCCATACAGGGCTTCATATGGTGCCATTTGGATGCTCGAGTAAAATCTGTTATTATAAGAGAACTCAACCAGAGGAATATGTTGATCCCATCCTCCTTTAAAGTCCATTTATCACGCTCTCAAAATATCCTCAAGTGTTTGGATAGTCCGCTCGTATTGGCCTTTAGTTTGAGTATGATAGGCCGTACTGATGTTCAGTTCAGTATTCAGATCATGTTGAATACTCTTACAAAACTTATAGGTGAGTCTTGGATCTCGGTCAGACACAATATATAGTGGTAATCCATGCAACCTTACCACTTCCCTGATATATATATATCTATTCCAGTTCATCCAAAGAGAAATCCTCTCGAATAGAAATGAAGTGTGCAGTCTTTGTAAGACAATCCACAACAACCCAGATTGCATTATTGCATTTCGATGTCCTTGTATGTCTGGTGACAAAGTCTATGGTGATGTTCCCCCATTTCCATTCTAGCATGGGCAATGGTTGCATCTTCCCCTTAGACTTATTCCCTTCTGCCTTCACTTGCTGGTACACCAAGCACGTTGATGTATATTCAGCGATCTCCTTCTTCATATTATACCACAAAAAGTTTTCTCAGAGATCTTGATATATCTTTGTTCTCCCTGGGTGAATAGACAAATTTGAACTATGTGCATCATCAAAAAGTTCCTTCTTTAGCTTCGGACTTGATGGAACACATAATCTTTTCTCAAACTACACAATTGCTTCTTCATTAACATTAAAGTCTGAGGATTTCCCATTTTTGATAGCTTCCACTTTTTCTTGAATTCACACATCATTATTTTGAGAATCCTTTATCCTTTCCAAAAGAGACAGTTGAGAAATCATTTTTTAAAGGATTGATGATGTTCCCTTCTCTATGATTCCCATGTCCATCTTCATAAAGTCTAATAAGATTGGATCCTTCCCAATTCTCATAATTGATAGAATCACTGGATCCTTTCTACTTAGGGCATCCGCCACCTTGTTCGCTTTCCCAGGGTGGTAATGGATTGAATAGTCATAATCCTTTATGAGCTCTATCCATCTTCTCGGGTGCATATTAATCTCTTTCTATGTGAATATATATTTAAGACTCTTGTGGTTAGTATATATCTCACATTTCTCCCCATATAGATAATGCCGCAGATTTTCAAGGCAAAGATCACCACCGCCAACTCCAGATCATGCGTTGGATAGTTTCGCTCATGGATTTTCAACTGCCTTGAGGCATAGGATATCACTTTATCATTCTGCATCATCACACAACCTAAGGCCTTCTTTAAAGCATCACTGAAAACAACAAAAAGTTCCCCACTTGTGGGTAAAGTGAGCACGGGCGTAGTGATAAGTCTCCTTTTCAACTTCTTGAAGCTTTCTTTGTATTCATCACTCCAAGAAAACATTACTACCTTTAGAGTTAGCTTGTTAAGAGGGTTGGAAAATTGTGAGAAATTTTTCACAAATCATCTATAATATCCACCTAACCCCAAGAATCTACGAATATCTGTTACCGATGTTGGCCTTGGCCATCCCTCAATTGCATCTGTTTTGGAGGGATCCATAGATATCCCATTTCTTGTGATGATATGGCCCAAGAATGAGACCTCCTTTAACCATAACTAATACTTTATGTACTTTTCATAGAGATTTTCCTTGCGTAAAGTCTCCAGTACAATTTCAAAATGCTCCTCATAATCCTCCTTAGTTTTGGAGTATATAAGAATATCATCTTTAAAGACTACCACAAATTTTTCAAGGTAATCTCTAAATACTATATTCATCAATTCCATGAATATTGCTGGAGCATTGGTGAGTATGAAAGTCATTACTATGAATTCATAGTGCCTATACCTTGTACGAAAATAAGTCTTGGGGACATCTTCCTTCTTCACCCTTACTTGATAATATCCCGACCGAAAATCCTCCTTGGAGAAGTATTGTGTTCCACGCAGTTGATCAAACAAGTCACCGATTCATGGGAGAGGATACTTGTTATTTATTGCGATTTTGTTAAGTTCACGATAATCGATGCAAAGACATATTGAACCATCCTTATTCTTGAGGAAGAGGACTGGTTCACCCCATGGTGAAGCACTTCGGCGTATAAACCCTTTATCCAGATTCTCCTGTAGTTGTTTCTTCACCTCTTCATGCTCTACAATAGCCATCTATATGGAGTCTTGAATATTGGTAGTTCCTCAGGTATAAGTTCAATTGATAACTCAACATCTCTTCTTGGAGGACGACTAGGCAGTTCCTTGGGAAACACTTCAGCGAATTCCCTAACAATATGCATTTATTCAAAGATGGTTTCTTCTTTGGACTCAATCATCTGAACTAGATACGCGTGCTCATAAGACAGTAATATCCATTCTTGAGATGATAGAGCTAAAGGAGATTCATCTTCCTCATAACACTTGTAAAGAATCGGGGGTCGATTCTCCATATGGAGTATAATTTCCCTCTCCCGACAATTTTTGATGGCTCTATATAAAGAAATCCAATCCATGCCAAGAATTGAATCAAATTCATCCAGAGGGAGTATGACGAGGCTTTCTGGGAAATTCAATCCACAGACTATAACACGGGAGGACTTATATTCATGGGATTCAATGATTTCCCCATTTTCCATACTCACCGACATCTTTACTTCCATGATTTTTGGTCTTGCTAGGATTTTTCTACTAAACTTTCGAGATATAAAAGAATGCATAGAACCTAAATCAAAAAGTACGTTCACTATTATTGAATGAATAACTAGCGTACCTGTCACTACTTCATTGTCGGGGTTCACTTCGGCAAAAGTGATGGAAAAAGATCTTCCTTGCTTCCTTGGAGGTTGTTGGTTGTCTCCGAAAACCCATGGATTAGGGAACTGATTTGAAAAATGACCCAGTTCATTGCATTTGTAGCATTGAACAACGCGTTGAGGTTCGAACGGAGCGTTCCTCTCCTCTGTCGCAAATTTGGGTCTTTCTTGCCGTCAGTTAACAGCTAGGTGCCCTTCTCTTCCACACTTGAAGCATTTTCTCGTCCGTTTAAGGAAATTTCCAGTGTGATTCTTTCTGCACTTTTGGCAAGTGGGGTGCTGGATCTTCTTAGCATCGTTGGATTTATCCATCGGACAAACAGCATTGAATTCCACCTTACGCTTCTTGTCCCCATGATACCCTTGTGATTCCCCGATCTCCATTTCGACCTTGAGGGGCACATCGGACAATTTCCTCATAGCTTTCGTAGTCACGAATCGCTAATGCTTTCTGTAAACTAGGCTTCAGCCCACCAAAGAAGTGGTCAACCTTGCATTCGGGGATAACGAAAAAGATGAAAGCGTATCGTGCTAGACTTTGGAAGTTTACCTTGTATGCTCCAATAGATTCTTCATCTTTTTGCTTGAGGGAAAGGAAGTCCCTTTCCATATTAAGCTGGAGGGTGCGCGGAAAATATTTATCAAAAAACATCTTCCGTAAATCCTTCCATTCCAATGCCTCGATCTCCACCTCATGCTTCGTATTTTTGATCAACGTCCACCATTTATCTGCTTCACCCTCCATAGGATAAGCCACCAGGAGAACCTTCTCTTGTTCAGAACATTGGAGGATGGAGAATATCTTTTCAATGGGGTTGATCCATTGTTCAGCGATCATGGGATCGGATGATCCACTAAAAGTAGGAGGCCTTTGTCTCATGAAGCTCTCGATAGCGACTTTCTCTTTCTTAGGAGAGGTTGAATGTTCCTATTGACCCGTGTTTCTATTAAAAACATGATTTAGCTGAGAGAGAAGCGTGACAAAGTTCGTGATTCCCGCTCCCATTGGATTGGGAATCTCATTAGTACAGTCATCACACTTATCTTCACAACGGTTGTTATCCTGAGTCCTCCTATTATCGGACATTGGCTGGAATAAAAGGAATGTTAGGGGTAACACATAAAGGGTAATACAAAGACAAAAGTTGATGCCTTATAAACAAGATTTTATTTCCATACTCAAGAGTCTATAGGCTTCAATCTAGGATTTTCATGATCTACATTCTAACATATATTTGTAGGGGAATTTCTTAATTCCCTTAATAAGGGTTCATACTATGCTTTTGAATTTATCAAAACATATCCCCCGGGAGTGTCATAACCAAGAGTGTAGCAAGGCCCGTTGTCGTGCACCACTTCCCGTTCAAGTCTAGCTCAAAGCGGTGTTTTCAGGTTTTACCCCTAGGATACATCTGTACCAGAGCCGCCTCTACATGCTCGTATCCAGACAGGGATGTATTTGTTTGATAAACCACTTAAAAAGTACTTAAAAAAACATAGGGATGTTTTTATTTTACTTAGTCTTGTATCTAAGGCTTTACTAGGGTTTCCTAATCCCAAAAATAACTAAACCTATCCTCTGCTACCAACTATGACAACCCTGGTTTTATTACAAAATTAAACATGATTTATTACATAAAACATCACTTGATACAACAAGAATATTGAGAGGTTTAGTGTCTTTGGGGCTTAGAATCATTACATAAAAATGTGAAACATAAAATACAACATCTTTATTGAAAACTTCATTAACATGACCACTACATTCCCTCGTACTTAGCAATGCATGGGATAACCTGAGGACATGCATTAGAAAATGGTGAGCTATAAATCCCAGTAAGAGAGTACACATGGAATAACATGAGGAGTACAATACATCTTAGACAATAGGCATATCAATAGAGAATAAAAGAAACATGAACATAAAGGAATGATAAATCATTATAATCATAACATGGAAATGTGGCAACAACACTTAACATGGAATTAGCATGAGCCAAGGATCATTGCACATAGAGCATGAGTAAATCATCATTGCACATAAAGCACGATTAAAACCTCATTTTACTTGAATTATCTTGAGTCAACACTCATTTCACATGACGTATAATGATACTATACTTTACCCAATGCATTGGAGCGCTATAGGGGCACACCCTTCTTAAACATTTCATTTCATGCATAAGTGTGCCACATGGATCATAAAACATGGATTCATAAAACATAACCATTTATTCCATGATAAAGGAATTTGGAATTCCCACATGATACTTTACAATCAATAAGTAAATGTGCATAAAGGTGAATACCCTTGATGGTGAAATGGGCATACTATTCACTACACAATGACATTGGCTTAGAAAATCGGTGCGATTTCTGCAGCGTAACGACATGGAATAAAAATTCATAAAAATTGTTGATGAGAGAGAAAGGGGTTACTCATAATATTTACATGTAATGGATAGTAATGAGGTCATATAGATTCATGTTCCAACATTTGTAATGGAATTTAGATTCATGATACAAAAGTATTTCTTGAATGTAAAAGAGGAGAGATAAGTTCCTTTCGAAATTTCGGCATAGTAACGGGTGTACATGAGAGGAATTTAATGAGAGATAAAGGGTATCCCTTAATTAAAACATAAATATGGAAGTATGAGGGAGGTGTGAAACCATACCTAAACATTTATAATTGAAATTAAAAGGGAAACAACTTAAAGAAAATTGGACAAAAATGAGAAAGGAAGGAAAAACCCTTACATGGAAGTGTGCTTCCAAATGCTAGAGAGAGGTTTGTGAGAAGCTTCTTGGGATCTTGGGGAACCTTTGGAGAATTATAGAGAGATTATGGAAGATGTTGGATGAACTCCAAGGGATTTTAGTGAGGAGGAAGTGGGAGTTTTGGAGGGTTTATATAGGAAAGGTGAGGGAATTCTTTATTATTTATGTTTGGGACCCCTTACATTAAATTAATCAAAACCAGAAACCATCCCATGGTTTTTGGAAAAGGGAAGAGGAAAAAATTATTTTGTAAGGCCAAAGTCTGAACATATTAAAATATTAAGGTTGCTTATGTGGATGCGAGCCACACTCCCTTTAAAATTAATTTAAAAAGACAGGGTGTTTAATAAGTCTTGAGGGGTCCATTAATGCTTTGAAAAGTAAGTCAAACAAAACCAAAATCACATTATTTTAATGTTAAAACATATATTGGCCGAAAATAAAGATTATATTATTTTATTACATCACTATTGGGACACTATGATTTCATAAAACACATTATATATTTAAACAGTATTTAATTTTTACCCAAAAAATTAATTGTATCAGAAAATTATGAAAAAATCACTGTTGGATAATTTCGACATCCTGATTCCAGAAATAACATTTATTTTATCTAAATAATTTTCTAAATATGTTAATTTTCACTTTTAAAATAAAAACTTCCATTTATCGAAAATTCACGGGTTTTGACAGAAATGGATTTCAATCCTTAATAAAAATTATAATTGCATTCATAAAATTATAAGATCATTTATATTTAATAAAAATTAATTTAATAATAATAATAATAATTAAGAAAATATTATTTAATTAAAAAATCCCTTATTTTATTAAAATATAATTCTCAATTAAATAATAACTAAAAACACTATTTGTACTTTAAAAAACTATTTACAATGTATCAAAAATGACTAGAAATTATATTCATTATTATATACAAAAATAATGTACATGAACATGGTACTAATTATTTGTTACATAACCCCTTAAAACAGCCACATAAGACCTAATGGTAAGGTGTGTGATGGTGAATGACTATTGGGGTGGCTCGGATAACATTGCTCGAGTGGTAATTTCAATCAACTTCCACTTTTCCCATAGACGGTCATGTTCGAGCTTGACATTATGAAGCTCAGCTTAGGCTTGGTCAAGAGCAAAGCCCAAAGACACCACCTCTTTTTCGAGATTCAACAAATGGGCTTCGTTTGGGGAAATTCTACTGGATGAGGCCATCACATCCTTTGTATGAGTAAATTGGATTTGTTAAAATCATATATTTATACTAATCATGTCATCACTATTCAATAACTATATTAGCAATGGTCAAAATTCTTAACATAAAACCAATGAAGTTGAAATTTTATATAAACATAAAGAGACATTTAATTAGATCAAGAGGGATTTCCATTAATTAAACTTTGGGTCGTTACATAATCAACATCACATATACATTGAATCCACTTTAGAAGAAGTCTCCAGAGGACATTCCAAGATCATGTCTTCAAGAAACCACCAGAAGTGTTGAATCAGGCTTAACCCAAATGTGGTTCCACCCAA
The DNA here is from genome assembly GCA_963277665.1 of Viscum album. Taxonomy (NCBI): domain Eukaryota; kingdom Viridiplantae; phylum Streptophyta; class Magnoliopsida; order Santalales; family Viscaceae; genus Viscum; species Viscum album. The sequence goes on along the minus strand of OY728119.1, from coordinate 2,106,668,047 downwards.
AAAATATGAAATATTTGACTATTTTGATCATCTCCTATATTTCCACTTCATATGAAATATCATTTTCCAATGTAGTGGTAGAATCATACATTCACCAACCTGAGGTGGTTTCAGAACACCTCTCCACATCTTGATAGGATTTGTGAACTAGAGCAAATACCATCATCATTCACATTTGATCCATGATGATGTGGGTGAAATCTAGTAAATTGATTACATCACTATAGGTTTCTTTTACCTACAAGAAAAATATGAAATCACAGTTTTTTTTGATAAAAAATGTCTTTGTGCATTGAAACTGTTTCAATTATGGAAGAAATATGGATTTATCTATGAATAGAGATTATTCGAGATTATGTGGTGCCTTGTTTTATATAAAAAACATATCATTCATCACCTTTAAAAAAAGTTCAATGAAGACTATAGAAACTTCTAGAATAATATTAAACAGCTTCTCACAATTGTTAGCTTAAATGATAGAGGCCATCAAGTCATCGAATCATCCTTAAATGTGGAGACTTATTTGAAATATACCTTATATGTAGTCCTAAAAGATAGATGTAAAGCAATATCTGATAGTTTTTTTGGATATTATAATGTTCTCATGGTTAGAGAGTGAAAGAAGAAATAGAGGGGATACTCATAATCTTCAATTTTTCAGCTCGAGAAATTTTGTTCTTTCATTTCCACATTTGAAGAATATGCTTGGAAGGTGTGATAAAGGGTTTTAAAAAGTTATTAAGATACATAGGAATGTTGGTTCCATATTATATTTAGATATTTATGAATATATTATTTTGAAACATCTTATATTATTCAGAGTCTGTACTAGTGTCCTAATACATGTACACATGTATCTAGGTCTTCAACAACACTTTGATTGGTGTATAAGTAGACATATCAAGACTTTTTTGAAGCTATATAGTAATATAAATCCACTAAAATAAAAAATAATGATTAGAAATTTTACATTCTTATTTGGATTGATTTTTCTCCAAAAAATGACCTCATAGAAATATAGAAAACTTTGTAAGTGTGTCCAAACGTTTTTAAAAAACAAATAAATCTTGATGAAATAGAGAATTCCTTGGCCACATTGTTTTTTTAATTTATAATTTTTTGAAGATCTACTTTCATATAGGGAGTTAGTGATTTTTGGTTTTGAAACAACCACATATATTTACCTTTATTAAAAATTCATTTCTAATAGTTTTACATTCTCTTTGAATGGATGAACTTTTGAAGTAGGTGTGAATTCCTGATAAGGAATTTTGTTGGTTTGACTTGATGATGATACCTATTTATTTTTTTTAATCATTCTAGGAATCAATAATAATTTTTATTTTCTATGATATCTTTCCAACATGGCTCCACTTTAAATATTTGATGTGATTCCATAGATAGTTGTTGGGTAAAAATTCATTCCCTAGGATCTAAAATAATGTTTCATCTAGATTTTCCAAAATTAGAAATTAATACTTTCAAATATAGGTGAACATTTATGGTTGACAACTATTCCCATACTTCAAAGAGAATAGAAGAATAAAATATTATTTGATACAACTTTTTAGGATCCTACATATGAAAAATCCCTAATAGTGGGTGAATCATGGTATAAAAGATTCATTATTAGATAAGCATATTTTTCTCTCACATTGAGAAAGAATTTTATTTCTCTCTACCTTTCAACTAAATGAATGATTAACTTTTTAGAAAGTATAAGATAATATTATTTGGTCCATCTACATTGGGATGCATCTAAGGATCATAAATGGATATGATCTGGTATTCAAAATTCAATAAAATATAACTAATTTACAATTATAATTTGTATTATTCTCATGGAACCTGATCATTCACTACTATCAAATACTGGAGAATGCATAGCTCATTTACAAAGAGTAACTCACTACATTGTGTTTTTAATCTTCCTTCTTCACATGAGGATAATATAAACATACACCTAAAATGGTGTTTCTCTTTATCATAGTAATGAATATTTATAAAAATTATGATACCCCAAGAGTAATTCCTTATTTGACCTTCAAACTTCTATATGAGATCTAGAATAAACCTCTAGAAATATGCTCCCCAAAAAAAATCTTTTCACCTATCTTTGAATTTCTCCATTTATTTATTCAAAGAATATCTCTTCCACTGTTATTTAAATCCTATGATTAGTTTTTTATCCCATTTCTATTGGATTATCACAAGTGTTCCTAAACATTATTAGGGCCATCATGGACCATTAAAATAGAATTAACCATTTTTATATTTTTTCTATAACTCCATTTACACCTGAAATTCCTATTGAAAATCAACATGGAATGGAGAAATATTAGATGATTCATGGTTTTATATATTGTGCAATATTATAAACTTTTTTCATATTCTACTCCATGTATAAATTTACTATAGTACAACCAAAAATTCCTTAGGTCTCCTTGTAGTTTAGTCACCATCACTATGATATAGAGACTTTTATTTGACCAGATCTAAAACAGATAGGTTATAAATTTCTCCATAATTCCATGATATCATCCTTACTTTCTCTTGGCATATCCCTACCAAGAGGATAGTGTCATGGAGACACCTACCCCGACATAGATTTTTATAAGAATGGATATCATTGGAACTTAATTTTTTTCAAAATTTAGTCACTCCACAATTTAAGGTATTTCTATAGTGTGGAATCATTCACGTTTAAAGGGAGTGAAGTGTAGTACTTCATACTATTGTGTAAAAACTATCCACTCTAAAAGGTTGTGGAATAACCCTTCCTGTTGTAGAATGGATACCTCAAAAATTCCATTGCCACCAAAATCCGTAAAACTTATTTTTCTATGTGGTTTATCATGTGGTGGAATAACCTATAATCTTGGGGTCCCACGTCAAAATTACATCAAGAAATATCTCTGTATATAATCCTATTTACTTCATTAACCTAATAGATGTGAGTAACGAGGACCACTCCTAGCCTCCTCCATGATTCTTCCCATGTACATAGACTAATGTATCTATACCTCACCCCTTACGATGTGGACAACTGATCCCATACACATTTCTATAGGGTTCATAGTTTACTGCAACCCTAGTGTCTCCATGGTTCTCTAGATTGGATAGTTCCCTAGTGTGGTCGAGATTTCTCCCACATGTGTAGGATCGAGATAGCTTGGATGCCTGGACATAGTTTTCCTTATATTTATAGTGATTCATAAAGGTGTTTGTGTAGTCATGGTACCTACTTCATAGCCTCTATTAATGAAATGAAATTCATTTCCAGTGCTCCCTCCTTCACATTTCCAAAAAATAACACATTCACCTCTAAAGGGATTTTGGACAACAATAGATGATACCTCACCATAAATGAGATGGTGTAAGTATGAGACATAGTATGAAAGCACAACATGAGTGTGAATATAGTTATACGATATGTGATATTGTTCCCAACCTTGGGTTGAGTGTGGAAGTTCAAGATAGGATATGACATAATGACTTGGCGATATAGCATACCCAAATTCAGAATAAAGTGATTGGAACTAAGATGTTAGTCAATAACTTGAGAAATGTGTCGTGGGTTGAGTTTTTTGTGAGATGATTTCTATAACTGACATTTTATAAGGAAGGTAAGGTTAGGTATCATGGTTTCATGGTGAGCACAAAGCAACTATACATGATTTATTAGGGTTTTTTTTATTTTCTATGCATGAACACACATAATATTATTTTATATATGAGAAAGATTGTGGGTTGTACTGTATTGATATTATTTAAAACACTCTCCATTATCCACTTGATATACATGATGAGAATTGTGTTTGATTTTCTGATGCTAGGTTGTACAATGGATCTGGCTAGAGTAGTTGGTTGGATATTTTGGAGATCTTTCAAAGAAAAAAACTGATATTTACAATTCCCACTCCATTTTGTTTTTATAAACCATATTTTTTTATTTAGTTGGGCCATCTTGTGGTGCATACAGTCTATATATATGTATGTGTGTTTTTGTGTGTTGTTCATGGGTATCATTACTTTTATGACATGTCGATAGATTTATTATTAATGGTTGGATATTCATGGTGAATCCTTATCCTTACTCTATTGTTTTTTTTGATTAAATTATATAAATTTTATTTTAGGAAATAATACTAAGGGTATATTCTCCCTATTTAGTTCATATACTCATATCACTAGTTATTTTCCTCTAACATTCACAGAGGCATGTATATGGCCTATGGGCACTATAACACCTAGGATTTCTAATTAAATTTAAATAAGTCAATGTGTTTGATAAATTCTCTTTCACTCAACACCCAATATAAAAGATACATGAAATATTATAATAACATTAGAAATAATCAAAATATGTTAATTAATTAAAAATCATTATCATTAAAAGATAAATAAATGATATTAGTTAATTTTGGAAATGAGTGTTTTTAATAAAAGAAATTTTGTTTATATTTTTTCATTTCCCATTAAAAAATAAATTAAATTTTTTTAGAATTTGACTTAGTTAAAATATTTCTCAATTTTTGTTTCATCATATCAAAATTATATAAGGTTCAATTTTTTATATTTTTTTCAACATAATTTTTTTAGGTGAATAATGATAAATATTGGTTTTTTCTAATAATGGAAATTTTATATAACATATAATTTTTAGAATCATTTTTTATATAAAATACAAATATTAATAAATAATATAAATAATTTAAAATTTATATTTAAAATTTATAAAACTCATAAATATCATTTTAGAAAATAAAATAATATTTTCTAAAAAATAATTTTTTGTTTGTTTCTTTAATTAAAACTACACTTGATTAAATTAGGATTTTGTATTTATCTTAATGTAAAATATATCCTATTTAAAAAATAAAAAAATTCTTAATATCATTATAATAAATATCATTGATAATTGGGTCCTATATATTAACTTTATGCTTACATTTTTCGACAAAATGGATTTTTACACATTACATGCACTAACATTGTGATTAATTTCCCTACGCATAGAAAGTTAATTTAATAAAATTATTCTTATAATTGTAATAATAAATTTTACTATATATAATATGGATAATTTTATTCTTAGGTATGAAATTTATATTCGTAGGATTAATTCTAATTATAGTGATAATAGAGAAACCATTATTTTAAAACTATGGTTAAATTAATCTGAATGAATTTATATCAAATTAAATAATCTGAACTCATTTAAATAATAAATATAATATAATTAATGAACACATAAATATATATTAACAATAATTTAATGTTTAATAAATACTAAATAATATTAAGAATGTATAATTGTAAAATTTTTATTTTTTTTACAAAAAATCAGTTTTTCTACACTATATATGTTTTATTTAAAAAGTTAATTTTATAATTTTTATAAGTAAAATTTAATTAATTAAATTTTTTTATTTAGTTCCATAACACTCTTATAGGTTAAGAAGGTTAATTATATATTTTTTTCGAAAACATAAAATCACTTTCTTTAAAACTAGTTTCCTGTATTAAACATAAAAGAGTAAAATATAAAAAGTAAATAGTAAAACCCCGATAATATAATGGATCATACTTCACATACAAGGTTATTACTTCAGAATTGAAGCATACTTATTACAACATATAACAAAACCATGGTAGGACCTTATAGGTATAGTGTCTTTAGAAACTAAGAAGCATAAACAACTGGTTCATAAATCATCTACATTGTCTCCCGTTAATTTCATCATATCTAGAGTACCTTTTGGAATATCCTACTTAATACCCTTATTCATAACCTGGGGAAACGAAAACACTCAAAAGGGTGAGATCAAATGCTCAGTAAGGGTAAACAAAAGAAATATCAATCATATCATATTCTTAAGAACATAACATTTTGAAAATCTTAACCGCAAAAGAGATCATAATATCATGACATGGGATAAATCATAGTATTGAAATATAATTTCAATAATCATAACATAAAACATGAAATTTTTTTTCATACACACATAATAATCGATAATCATTTCACAGTAGTCAAGACTCATTGCCAAGACTATCCTAGCGGACAATGTCCATTTCTGAACCGACTTCACTCCTCGTTTCAGTCCTCTATCACTGAACTGGATTAACCTTCCATTCCAGCCATGTCTATCACATGAGATATAAATATTTACCCAATGAATTGGAGGGATATATAGGTCCCACCCATCTCATAATTATTCCATTCTTATGTGTTCCACAAGATCATAAATCATACATCATAGCATAACCCATGTAATAAAATGGGATTCTTATACATCATGCCTTCATAACACAATCCATATAAAATAAAAGTACATTATAAAAATAATTCCATCATAACATAATCAAATAAATGTAAATATAGGGATAGAAACATAACCTTATATTATCTTAGATGTAAAATAATTTTGATAAAATGCTTGAACTCCATTCTAGAGGAAAATATCCTTTCTACTTCAAAATAATTTTTCCGTTCTAAACATGTCATACTATTTTAAACTAAAATAATCCGATTAAAAATAAACATGAAAAATTGTAAAGTAAGCTTCATGGAAATAATTTTCTATTAAATCATAAAAATCAATTCATGTCGTATAAGTTAAAAAACATTCTTCTCATACTTAGGCTGGAAAAGTCAAAAAGTACCTCGTACTAAAAATGACAAAAGATTCCTTTCATATATTTTACTAAAAACTCACCAATGGGTAAAATTGGATTTAAAAAATTGTAGGGGGATAGAAATAATAATATATATTGAGGAAACATGTATGTGGATGATAAATATTCCCCAGTAAATTCTGAAGTATAAACAATCTCGTATAAAAATGAGATTGTGAGATTTTCCCTTACCTTAGGTCCGATTTGCTTCTTACATATCCAAAAATCATGCATAATGATTAAAATAATGTCATTAACTTATTACGGAATCATATTCATTGTTATGACATCCTATATGGTCATATTCTTATCTTCTTATTAGTAATATGCATTGCTACTTGTTATTCGGGTGTTCATTGCTTTATGTTCTTATGCATTTTTTGTCGAATAAATTCTTATTCTTCTTTTTATGTTATAGATATCTCATTTCAATAATAGTATTAGTGTAATATATATCATATTTATTCATTCAATTAATTCATATTATCATTATTCAAGGAAGATCATTTAGAACGAGTGACATCACATCGTGGAGACGGTAGGCCATACGTACGCACGAGCGATGCTATCATTCCCATGATTGGGGAATTGTATTGAAGTGTATGTATAATATTTCAGAATCAATATCACTTTACATTAATCATATATAGTTATCATTTACACCATTATACCCATCCAAGTAAGGTGGTTGTGGAAAACAGATTACACCACGGCGTGGGGATGGTATTCGGTTCGTACGCACGCGCTGTAATTTCATTTTCCGTAGGATGGATAGAAGGTGAAATAAGTTTGTTTCATATTTATAATGAAATATCATTATGTGAGTGATACGGATATTATTACTTCATAATGAAACAACTTAATAAGAGGAAGTAAAAGAAAAAATAAATTTGAAAGAATCGGCAACGGATATTACCTCTTCTTCGACATGCCTCATAGAAACCTCCTCTTAGGGCACTAAAATTGGTCTTTGAAGAAGACCAGGACCTATAGTATGTTTCTATGGATGTTTATAAGTGAAATTGGCAGGTTTTTTCTGATCATGAAGGCTCAAAATGGTGTGAGGAGGAGAGGGAGGAGGTTCACTTTTATAAGGGAGGAGAGGGGCACCTTAGGAAAAACTCAAAATATTATTTTATAATAATGTCATATTCCATTTTTAATAGCTCAAAATTGATTTATTTCTAATATAAGGTGGGGAGAGGTCATAATCCTCAAAAAAAATAGGTTTTAGACAAGTTTAGCATACTATTTTAACCTTATCATTTAGATTTAACTCTAAGTTAAATAATTTAACTTTTACCATGTCTTTTTGTTTTCTTACACTATATGGTTAATAAACATACTATAAAAATCCAAAAGAACCCCAAGTGGTTCATTATTAATATATATAACCTTATATATGTCATTTTCCCAAACCTTAGATTTTTAATAATATAATAACAATTAATAATATAATACTTGTTTTAAAAACTATTTTATGTCAATTTTGACACAATTTGGTACTTGATTTTTGTGAAAATCCTAATAGCATGCTTAGTTCGAATTTTTTTTATTAAATCAATACTAAATATATCATATTAACCTAAAAAATAAGTGGAATCCATAAAAAGTCTAAAATTACATTTATTTGGGTATTTATAACATCAATTGTGTTAATATTTCATTAATAAGGTAATTACTGCATCATCATTGTGTCATAAATAAATTAAATTATTTAAAGTCTAAAAATTAAAAATAAAACACCATTAGGTAGGAAATACTTTTATCTTTCTAATTAATATTTATAGTCGAATTTATCTTATGTATAACCCTACATTAAAAATGTTTTTATTTATTAAACTTTGATTTTAACTATTTTAACACTTCTTTAAATAAAATAATAATAAGTGTCCTAATCTAATCCAAGTGGACCTAAATGGTAATATTTTATTCCTAAGGTTGTTTTCAGTCGAATTACACTTATCCAATAGAATTAGGACATGTGTTAGGGTAATAAAAATATCATTTTTACCCTTAATTACACTATTTACTTTTAACCGTGGTAAATAGAAGTAAAAAGTTACTATTCAGCAAAATTTATTTTTATCTTATTGAACCAAATTTTACTCCTTGATATTAACCGTGTCTCTCAGATTTTAGAAATTCCACTCACAAAAGTGGTAAAATTATGTTTTATGTAAATTTTCAAATTCTCCTCGGAGGTGGGTAAAAGATGGTGAAAAGTTCAATAAAAGTTTTACATATCTAAAATTATTATAAAATGACTCCAATGAATTACATTGAACTTATATAGGTATTATGTATCAATTTTGACCAAAAATAAATTTAAATAAAATAAATAATTATTTAAATAAGAAGTCATTTTTTAAATAGTAACCCAGTGTTTTCGGTATTCATCAAAAATTGAAAGTTTTCAGAAAAATACCAAAATTTCAGCCTAGGACAATTTCGATATTCAGAATCCAAAAATGAAGTCCGTTTTGAAAGATAAAATTTATAAAATTTTAAAACGTGGGTATTACTATTCATTGCAGCTAGTTTAAATAACATATCGTTGTTTAGTTAAACTCAGTATTGTGTACAACACACGCTATCGTGGAAGGTCATGATTGCGTGTAAAGAAAGCCAAGCTAGTGTTGTGTGTAATGAAAGAATACTTTGATGTTGTGTATAAGATAAGACATAAGAAATTAATTCTCATAAAATATCAGGGTGTTACATTCTACCCCCCTTAAATTGAATTTCGACCTCGAAATTCGTCACTTCATAACAAAAAGATGAGGATACCTCTCCCTCATCATATCATCAAGCTCCCATGTAGCTTCTTCTAATTGGTGGTTCCTCCATAAAAATTTCACCAAGTGAGTGGTCTGGTTCCATAGAACTTTTTCGCTATGATCCAGAATCTATATCGGTTGTTGTTCATATGAAAGATCTTTCTCCAGTGGTACAACTTCTGAGCTTAGTACATGTGAATGATCAGGTATGTACTTTCTCAGGATAAATACATAGAACACATCATGAACATGAATGAGATTGGGTGGAACCACCAATCGATAAGATACATTCCCAACACGATCCAGTATTTTGAAATGACCGCTATACCTAGGGCTCATCTTTAACTTTTTTCCAAATCTCATTACTCTCTTCCAATGAGATATTTGTAAGAACACATTATCACCCACATCAAACTATAGGTCTTTTATTCGGTTGTAGGCATAACGTTTTTGTCGTCTCTGAGCTACTCTTATGTGTTGTTGAATAGATCTGACCTTTTCTACCATCTCATCAACAAGATCAGGTCCTAATAGATTTCTTTCCCTAACTTCATCCCAGCAAGTTGGAGTCCTGCATTTCTTTCCATATAGAGCTTCATAAGGAGCCATCTAAATACTAGAGTGAAAGCTATTATTATAATAAAATTCCACCAAAGGTAGGTGTTGATCCCAACCACCTTTGAAATCCATAGAGGAAGCTCTTAACATATCTTCTATAGGATGATTTGTTCTCTCAGACTGACCGTCTGTCTGAGGATGATAAGCAGTGTTGAAAACCAACTCTGTATCTAGATTATGCTGAAGACTTCACCAAAACATCGAGGTAATCCTCGGATCCCGATCAGATATAATGGAAAGTGGTAATCCATGCAATCTTACCACTTCCTTTACATATATCCTGGCAATCTAATCCAGAGATAAATATTCTCTAATAGAAATGAAGTGTTCCTACTTCGTAAGAGAATCAACTATGTCCCAGATAGAATTATTGTCTTTGGATGTTTTAGGAAGTCTGGTGACAAAGACCATAGTGATGGTTTCCCATTTCCATTCGGGTATGGGTAATGGTTGTAACATCCCCTTATACTTTTGTCTCTCAGCTTTAACTTGCTGATAAACAAAGCATCGAGAGACATATTATAAGGCCCCGACCTTAAAACATACATAATATTGAATTAAATTAATAATTCACATTGAGGATCTTTTCAGATTTAGAGTTTTAGAGAATTAAGACATAACTATTACATCTCAAAAGATTACAAAGTAGACACTTCTACTAAGTTTCCATAGAATAAAAACTCTTAACAAAACATGTCTAGTTCCATGTTTTATATAGCATGACTTCCCCTTGATCCCATCCTTGACCCTATTCCACATTAAGTCCTATGAAAAAAATTTCAAAAAAACTTGGGGTGAGCATAAAAAGCTCAGTAAGGGATACACAAAGAATGAAAACTGTTAGTTTATCAAAACAACAAGTAAACCATGTATACTTTATCAAAGTAATACTTTTCACCTTTATGAAGAAGTAAAAACTCTTCACTGAAAAAAGATCATTACATACCCTTTTGTAACCAAAAGATTACCATAAAACCCATATAAAGATCACATAACATATAAAGGTAACTTGGGACATAAACGTACTTAAATGGAATAACCATAAGGACAACATCCACACATATCACTTAATGGAATAGCCATACGGCCGACTTCCATACCCAATTCATTGGTGGTTATAACATAACCACCGGTCCTGGTATTCACGACACCACCCATCATATGGTTTATCACGTAACCACCCGTCAAATGTCTAATTACCATTATAAAATCATAGGACATAAAACAAATATAATGGAAAGAAAACATTTCCACACTTTGATCACAATATATCACTTAAATATATTGACATACCAAATCCATTATAAAAACCATTTTCAATACAAAAATACATAAAAGAGTATATTATATTTATTTCATTTTAAAAACATTACGGCTTGTTGAGGAAGCCAAAGACCAAATAATACTCGTGGCGGCGGAAAAGGTCATTGTCACCGCGTATGTTAAAAGAAACATTCCTTTTTGTCATTTAGTAAAACGCTTCATAGAAAAAGAATCTGTTTGTTTAAAAGTAAAATTCAAAGGGGTTTATACACCGTATAAAAGGAAGTTGTGTATAAAACGAAACATTCCTCAATGAAAAGAGATTGAGACGAAGTCCCTTACCTCGTGTCCGATGTGACTCGATTGCTCTTTAATCTCTTGAATAATAAGCTAGTGTTAATTTATACTTGCTTAAGAACCTTTTTCAATCTTACTATACCTTTTATCTCAATTATTTCCATGTTATAAGTATTATGTAATAATTTAAGTTAATAATGTTTGTTTTGTCGATATTTGGTTCTTAAGTTGAAAGTGGACTTCTTACAATTACATGTTGTTCGTGTGGTCACAGGTTCATTATATACAGAATGATATTCATGATTTGTATATCATATATATCATATATATCCAGAATATACATGTATTTATAATATTACATAATCATTTATAGGTAAGGAATGAAATGCACCGTTCATGGAGACGGTAATCCGTACGTACGCATGAACGCTACTTTCATTTCTATGTCATATTAATGGAATTAAAACTAAATGAGAGGTATGTGTATTTTAAATCCATAATTATATTAATCATATATATGTAACATACATCATATATATCCATTATATATATGTACTTATAATAGTACAATACATTTGGGGGTAAGAAATGAAATGCACCGTTCATGGAGACGGTAACCCGTACGTACTCATGAACGCTACTTTCATTTCTATCTCATACTTTAATTGAGTGAAATCATAATGATAAAAAGGTATATTATAATTCCAGTATATTATCATATATAATATCATTAAATCCATCCTTTATATGTCCCACGTATGGAATTAACGAATCAAATCACTTTAAGGGGGCGGTAGTCCGCACTTCCTAAAATGAAATTATCGTGTTTACCCACAATGGAAACCATAAAGATATGCCACAAATGAAAAATACAGAAACTTAAGTAAAACATAAACATATTTTATATCATATATAAATATAGTTTCATATTAATGGCCACCTTTGAAGGTGTTATATGAGTGTTGAACAATCATCATTTCGTGAGGCGGAAATTCGCCATCCACAGAAACAGTATGTTATTTAACCATTAGATGAAGGTTTGTGTAAGTTTAGCTCGAATACTTCTTATAACAACATCCTAGTATATTGAATATACTGTATTTGTTACAAAATAAATGAATAAAAAGAGTTTAGGGGATTGGAGAAGCGAAATAATACATAAGAACACAAGAGAAGACACTACCTTTAAAATGGGTACCTCTTTTTGATTTGAGCTCAAAGGCTTCCTTGGGAAGAGTTCTGCCAAAGTGAGGCTTCTAGGAGTAATATATGGATTTGGAGAAACAAAATGGGCAGAGATTTCCCGAACCAAAGGCTTGAGAGGTGTGGGTAAGGAGGTAGAGGTGGGGGCGTTTTATAAGAGGAGAGGAGGGGCACTCTTGGAAAGTTATAAAAGATTACTTTATTATAAAATGATTTTTCAGATTTTAAAGGTCCCACATTGATATAATTATAGGATATGGTGATAAGGGTTCGAACTCCATCAGTCCAATAGATTTTTGACATGTGTAGGTCTTAGATTTTACATTGTCTATTCATTTTATTTAAATCGTTAAATAATGAGGTAATCGCTGCATCATCAAGGTGTCAAAAATAATTTAATTTATTTAATTTCTAAAAATTATAAAAAAAATATCATGATGTAGTAAATATTTTTATATTTATAATGAATATTTATAGTCAAAATTATTACTAGTATAATCCCATTTTAAAATTGTTTTAGTAAAACAACTCATGTTTGTGACATTTCTATTTTAACTTTAAATAAAAAGATATTAATGTAATTTTCCTACCAAAGTGGCTCCATGGGTTCCCCAAGTTGACCCATGGTTTTTCTTGGTCGGCATGACACATCCAATAATGGTAGGACATGTTTCTAGGTCATTTGATATTATTAAATTATTATTTTTAGCATAAACTACACTAATTACCTTTAATCGCGATTAAAATCATAAAAGTTATTATTCACCAAAACATTATTTTAATCCCATTGAACAACATTTTACTTCTTAATGAAAAACCTGTAGGTAGGATTTTGGAAATTCAAAACATAGAGGTCGAAAAGTTTCATTTAAAAGAATAATCAGTTTTTTAAGTACCACTTAGTGGTTTCACTATTCATAAAAAATTGATGTTTTTCAGAAAAATACCAAACTTAACCCTAAGATTTATTTGATATTCCGAATTCAAAAATGATGTCTATTTTAAAAAATTCAAAACATAAAATTTTCATTAATTTATTTAATAATTAATTCCCGCTGTCAGAGCAAATAGCGTGTTTTTATGAAACAATAAGTATCAAAAGATTGACACTAGTTTAAGTTCGATTTCAAAGTGAAATTAATTCCAATGACCAATATTGGATTAAATGGTAAAAATATATTCTAAATTCACTTTAAAATCAATTCAAATGATAATCTAATAATATAAATAAATTAGATTAAAAAGAGGTTTTGAATTAAAATACAACATTTTTCACTATTCATTAAAAAAATGAACTTTATCGGAAAATACCAAAAAATTACACAAAGTAAATTTTGATGTCCCGATTCTAAAAAAAGATTTTTATTTGGTCCAATAGAATTTTTAAGAGTGACCAAAACTATATTTAATGACGGTTCACCATCAAAAGGCGATAAGTGAACCTTTAGTGAAAATTAGTCTATAAATGCCTAAAATTGAATTTTTTCGTATTTTAAGCCTTTATCTTTAATTAGATAAATGTAAAAACATTTAAAAAACATATATAATAATATTTTAGTTATTTCTATCCATTCCCGCCAATACAATGGCTATGTGTTAACTACCATTTAAAATAATGTTATTTTATTACTAGTGTGCAATGTAGGATTTCAAAGAAACTCTTTATTGCGTATCGGGTACGCTATCGAACATAAAAACCCCTTTAAAGTAAAATTAATATTTAATTCGAAAATGTTAATAATTATGAAAATGTATTATTCTTTATTTACATCGGATGTTACATCCTTCCCCCCTTTTGGGAATTGCATCCTCACATTTTTATTCACTTATCAAAATAAGTGGGTGTATTTATCCCTCATAGCATTTTCAGATTCCCACATTGCCTCTTCAACCATATGGTTTTTCCACAGAACCTTTACCTGGTGAATTACCTTATTTCGCAACTCCTGCTCTCTTAGGTCAAGAATCTGGACTGGTTGTTCTTCATAAGAGAGATTCTCTTCCAACTGAACTACCTCTGGGCTCAAAACATGAGATGAATCTGGCATATACTTTCTCAACATCGAAACATGAAAAACATTGTGTACCTGAGATAAAATTGGAGGTAAACCACTCGGTAAGAAACTGATCCAACTTTCTTCAGAATTTCATATGGCCCAATGAACCTTGGACTCAGCTTTCCTTTCTTAACAAATCGCATCACATTTTTCCATGGGGAAACCCTGAGAAAAACATGATCACCTACCTCAAAAGATAGATCCTTCCTCCGGTTATCCGCATAACTTTTCTGTCTGATCTGAGCTATTCTCATGTGTTTCTGAATCAAATGAACTTTTTCTGCCATCTCTTATACCAATTCTGGTCCCATCATCTTCCTTTCACCAACTTTATCCCAAAAAGCTGGAGTTCGACACCGCTTCCCATATAATGCCTCAAATGGTTCCATCTGTATACTGGAATGAAAACTGTTATTATAATAAAACTCAACCAAACAAAGATGTTGGTCCCAACTTCCCTGATAATCCATCGAACAAGCATGTATCATATCCTCTAATGTCTGAATTGTTCATTCTGACTACCCATCTGATTGCGGATGAAAGTTGTACTAAAATTTAATTCAGTACCCAATGACTTATGAAGGCCCTTCCAAAAGATAGAAGTAAACCTGGGATCACGATCGGACACAATGGAGATAGGAACTCTATGTAACCTGACTATCTCTTTATGATACAAACGGGAAAGTTGATCTAGGGAAGAAGTATCTCGTATAGCAAGGAAATTAGCAGATTTAGTCAAGCGATCAACAATAACCTAGATTGCATTATTACCTCGAGGTTTCTTCGGTAATCCCATAACAAAGTCTATGGATACATTTTCCCATTTCCACTCTGGAACCGGTAAAGGCTGAAGCATCCCTTTCAGTAACTGTCGCTCTGCTTTAACCTGCTGACAAGTCAAACACTTCATAGTAAAATCAGAAATATCCCTTTTCTTTCCGTCCCACCAGTAATACTCCCGAAGATCTCTATACATCTTAGTACTTCCTGGATGAACTGAAAATGGAGAACTATGAGCCTCACATAACAACTCACCCTTCAACTGTGAATCACAAGGAACACACAATCTCTTCCCAAATCTCAAAACACAATCATTATCAATGTTGAATTCAGGCAACTTACAATTCTAAACCAGCTCTACCTTTTTCTACAACTCACTGTCTTGCTTCTGTGCTTGCTTTATTCTGTCTGATAGAGAAGATTTTAATGATACCTAAAACAAAACAGAAGGACTTCCTACACAAACAACTTCCATTCTAAAGTTCATCAAATCAAAAACCAAAGGATCTCGTTACAAACGTAGCATGGTTAATGAAGCAGTACTTTTTCGACTCAATGCATCAGCCACTTTATTTGCTTTTCCCGTATGGTAATGAATTGTAAAATCATAATCCTTGATTAATTTTGGCCATCTCCTCTGTCTCGTGTTCAATTATTTCTGAGTGAATATATACTTTAAACTTTTTTGATCAGTATATATTTCACACTTTACTCCATACAAATGATGCCTCCAAATTTTTAGAGCAAAAAAAAGTAGCAGCTAATTCCAAATCATGTGTAGGGTAATTTAACTCATGAGTTTTCAACTGATGTGAAGCATATGCAATTACCTGATCATTCTGGATAAGGACACAACCATGTCCTTTCAACGAAGCATCACTATATATAACAAACTCACCATTCCAGGAAGGAAGTGCCAAAACTGGAGCATTCACCAATCTTCTTTTCAACTCCTGAAAACAATCATGACATTATTTTGTCCAGATAAACTTAACACCCTTCCGAGTTAGCTTAGTAATTGGACTAGATAACCGTGAAACATTTTCAACAAACCTTTAGTAGTAACCTGCCAAACAAAGAAAACTACGGATCTCAATTACATTTGTGGGTCTTGGCCATTCTTCAACAACATTTGTTTTAGCAGGATCAACAGTTATGCCATCTTTTGAAACAATGTGACCCAGGAAAGAAATTTTTTGTAACCAAAACTCACACTTGATAAATTTTCCATACATTTTATTTTCTTTTAAGGTTTTCATGATAACCCTTAAATGACTTTCATGCTCCTCTTACATTTAGAAATCACTAAATTATCATCAATGAAAAAAACCACAAACTTATCCAAGAACTAATGGAAAATTCTATTCATAAGGTCCATGAATACAGCAGGTGCATTGGTTAACCCAATAGGCATAACTAAAAATTCGTAATATCCATATCTAGTATGGAACACAGTGTTCGGAATGTCTGCTTATTTTACATTCAACTGATGGTACCCTGACCTCAAGTCAATCTTCGAAAAATATTGAGCTCCCTAGAGCTAATAAAAAAAATAATCAATATGAGGCAAAGGATACTTGTTCTTAACAGTAATATAAGTCAAGGATATATAATAAATTCAAAGCCTCATTAAGCCATCTTTCTTTTTAACAAACAAGACATGAGCACCCCATGGTGATGTGCTAGGTCGAATGAAACCTTTATCTAATAACTCTTGCAATTGCTTCTTTAACTATAAAAGTTCAACTTGAGCCATTCAATAAGGGGGTTTTGAAATTGGCTTAGAATTAGGAACTAAGTCAACAGTAAATTCAACTTCCCGATCATGAATAATACCAGTCAACTCATCAGAAAAAACACCAACATACTCATTTACCACTGGCACATCATTAATCTAAACAGTTCCTTTATTTTCAATAATATGTTCAAGGTAACATTCATTTCCATCTTTTACTAGTTTCTCAACTTCCTAATATGTTATCAAAATCAAGGGTTCATTCTTGTACACAAACTGAAAATCATTCTGAAAAGAAACCATTTTAGCTCTGCAGTCAATCTTAGAATGATAAACAGAAAGCCAATCCATGCCCAAAATAACATCAAACTATACTAGAGGAAAAACAATAAGGTTTGCTGGTAGATTCGTTCCGCACACAAGGATAGGATGGTTCTTATAATTCCTTTTTGTCTCAAAGTTCCCTTTCGGGTATTTTTACCATAAGTTCAGGATTCATATCTTGAGATGGAATTTCCAATTTACTAGAAAAATTCTTAGAAATGAAAGAATGTTCAGACCCTGAATCAAAGAACACATTGGCATAATCTGAACAAACAAATAGTGTACTTGATACTACTTCATTCGATGGCCCAACATCTACTGAAGTAGTTGTAAAGGATTTCACCACCCCTTTCTTCTTGTAGTCTGGATTATTTTCCCCAGTTGAGTTCTTTGTTAGACACTCATTTGCATAATGACCAATTTCATTACACTTAAAACATCTTACCGCTGGCTTTTCATTTCCTGCTTGATCATATTCCATACAGTTACGAGCAATATGACCAGACTTACCACACCGAAAGCACTTACCAGACATGGATAAACATTTTCCAGGATGCATTTTACCACACTTCTCACAGGATGGATATTTGGTTTTCTTACCTCCTTGCTTCTTTGATGAATTCTTCCCCTTTGCCTACCAACTGGATCTCTTATTCTGTTTTTTTTTCAAAGAACACCTGATCATTGGCAAACTCCATTTCCACCTTCTCCGCACATCGAACAAGTTTTTCATAACTTTTAAACTCATGGGAATCTAAAGCCCTTCGATACATTGGATTTAACCCTGAGTAAAAATGGTTTATTTTACTATCAAGATCTCGAATGAAGTTGGGAGCATACCTTGCCAATCGAGTGAACTTCGCTTCATAAGAAGCCATTGAGTCATCCTCCTGCCTCAATTCTAGGAACTGTTTTTCCATCCTATGATGAACCACCTTAGGAAAATATTTCTCAAGAAACATACCTTTTAATTCATCCTAGTGAAGATCATCAATCTCATCACTATCCATGATATTTTTCACCATCGACCACCACTGATCAGCTTCACATTCAAAACAGTAAACAGCAAGTCTAACCTTTTGATGTTCTGAAGACCCCATGACATCAAAAATTATCTCCAGTGCTTTAATCCACCCTTCAGCTTGCACGGGGTCAGATGGTACTCTGAATTATGGGGGATGTTGCCTCATGAAATGTTCCACCACTAACATGTTACTTTGCGGTTGATCTGGCTGATCTCGTGCATGGATTCCACCACCATTTATAGCCTGAGTCAACTGTGCCATCACTGCAACAAACTATTCAGTTCTGATTCCAACCATCTCAGGTTGCTGATTTGGAAGGTTGTCTTCCTCCTGATGTCGTCCCAACATAGCTGCTTTGTTTCCTCTGTGGAAAACCATTTTGAACACAGAAATGTCTTAGGCGAAGCAACATGGTAATCTTTAAATTCTATATCATTTCAATCATACCATAAATTAACTTATAATTTAACACTTTTCTAACTCCTAATGTTGTCTTAACCGACCTATGATACCAACTATAAGGCCCCGACCTTAAACCTTACTTAATATTGAATTAAATGAATAATTCACATTGAGGATCTTTTCAGGTTTAGAGTTTTAGAGAATTACGACATAACTATTACATCTCAAAAGATTACAAAGTAGACACTTCTACTAAGTTTCCATAGAATAAAAACTCTTAAAAAACATGTCTTGTTCCATGTTTTATATAGCATGACTTTCCCTTGATCCCATCCTTGACACTATTCCACATTAAGTCCTGTGAAAAACATTTCAAAAAAACATGGGGTGAGCATAAAAAGCTCAGTAAGGGATACACAAAGAATGATAACTGTTAGTTTATCAAAACAACAAGTAAACCATGTATACTTTATCAAAGTAATACTTTTCACCGTTATGAAGAAGTAAAAACTCTTCAATGAAAAAAAGATCATTACTTACCCTTTTGTAACTGAATTATTACTATAAAACCCATATAAAGATCATATAACATATAAAGGTAACTTGGGACATAAACATACTTAAATGGAATAACCATACGATCGACTTCCACACATATCACTTAATGGAATAGCCATACGGCTGACTTCCATACCTAATGCATTGGAGGTTATAACGTAACCACCCATCCTGGTATTCACTGCACCACACGTCATATGGTTTATCACGTAACCACCCGTTAAATGTCTAAGTACCATTATAAAATCATAAGACATAAAACAAATATAATGGAAAGAAAACATTTCCACACTTCGATCACAATATATCACTTAAATATATTGACATAACAAATCCATTATAAAAACCATTTTCAATACCAAAATATATAAAAGATTATATGATATTTATTTCATTTTAAAAACATTACGGCTTGTTGAGGAAGCCAAATACCAAATAATACTCGCGGCGGCGGAAATGGTCGTTGTCACTGCGTACGTTAAAAGAAACATTCCTTTTTGTCATTTAGTAAAATGCTTCATAGAAAATTATTACATTTGTATAAAAGTAAAATTAAAAGGGGTTTATACTCCATATAAAAGAAAGTTGTGTATAAAACGAAACATGCCTCAATGAAAAGAGATTGAGACGAAGTCCTTTACCTCATGTCCGACGTGACTCGATTTCTCTTTAATCACCTGAATAATAAACTAATGTTAATTTCTACTTTCTTAAGAACTTTTTTCAAGCTTACTATTCCTTTTATCTCAATTATTTCCATGTTATAATCTTTATGTAATCATTTAAGTTAATAATGTTTGTTTTGTCGATATTTGGTTCTTAAGTCGAAAGTGGACTTCTTACAATTACATGTTGTTCGTGTGGTCAAAGGTTCATTATATCCAGAATGATATTCATGATTTGGATATCATATATATCATATATATCCAGAATATACATGTATTTATAATATTACAAAATCATTTAGAGGTAATAAATAAATGCACCATTCATGGAGACAGTAAGCCGTACTACTTTCATTTCTATGTCATATTAATGGAATTAAAACTAAATGAGAGGTATGTATATTTTAATTCTAGAATTATATTCATCATTTATATGTAACATAAATCATATATATCCATTATATATATGTACTTATAATAGTACATTACATTTGGGGGTATGAAATGAAATGCACCGTTCATGGAGACGTTAAGCCGTACGTACGCATCAACGCTAATTTCATTTCTATCTAATACTTTAATTGAGTGAAATAATAATGATAAAAAGGTATACTATAATTCCATTATATTATCATATATAATATCATTAAATACATCCTTTATACATCCCACGTATGACATTAACAAATCAAATCACTTTGAGGGGCGGTAGTCCGCACTTCCTAAAATGAAATTATCGTGTTTACCCACAATGGAAACCATAAAGGTATGCCACAAATGAGAAATACAGAAACTTAAGTAAAACATAAACATATTTTATATCATATATAAATATAGTGTCATCATAATGGCCATATTTGAAGGTGTTATATGAGTGTTGAACAATCATCGTTTCGTGAGGCAGAAATTCTCCATCCACAGAAACAGTATGTTCTTTAACCATTAGATGAAGGTGTGTATAAGTGTAGATATAATAATTATTATAAAAAAAATCTAGTATATTGAAGATACTGTAGTTGTTACAAAAGAAATGAATAAAAAGAGTTTAGGGGTTTGGAGAAGAAAAATAAAACATAAGAACACAAGAGAAGACACAACCTTTAAAATGGGTAACTCTTTTTGATTTGAGCTCAAAGGCTTCCTTGGGAAGACTTCTGCCCAAAGTGAGGCTTTTAAGAGTAAGAGAGGGATGTGGAGAAACAAAATGGGCAGATATTTTCCGATCCAAAGTCTTGAGAGGTGTGGGTAAAGAGGTAGATGTGGGGGCCTTTTATAAGAGGAGAGGAGGGGAACTCTTGGAAAGTTATAAAAGTTTACTTTATTATAAAATGATTTTCGAATTTTAAATGTCCCACATTGATATAATTCTAGGATATGGTGATAAGGGTTCTAAATACATCCATCCCATTTGTTTTTGACATGTGTAGGTCTTAGATTTTACATTATCTATTCATTCTATTTAAATCGTTAAATAATGAGGTAATCACTGCATCATCAAGGTGTCAAAAATAATTTAATTTATTTATTGTCAAAAAACTATAAAAAAATATAATGATGTAGGAAATAGTTTTATATTTCTAATGAATATTTATAGTCAAAATTATGACTGGTATAACCCCATTTAAAAATTGTTTTAGTAAAACAACTCATGTTTGTGACATTTTTATTTTAACTTTAAATAAAAAGATATTAATGTAATTTTCCTACCAAAGTGGCTCCATGGGGTCCCCAAGTTGACCCATGGATTTTCTTGGTCTGAAATGACACATCCAATAAGGGTAGGACATGTGTCTAGGTAATTTCATATTTAAACATTATTTTTACCTTAAACTACATTAATTACCTCAAATCGCGATTAAAAACTTAAAAGTTACTATTCTCCAAAAAATTATTTTCATCACATTGAACCACATTTTACTTCTTAATGACAAACATGTATGTCGGATTTTGGAAATTCAAAAGACAGAGGTGGTAAAATTTTCATTTAAACGAAAAATCAGTTTTTAAGTACCAATTAGTGGTTTCACTATTCATCAAAAATTGAAGATTTTCAGAAAAATACCAAAACTTCACCCTAAGATTTATTTGATATTCTGAATTCAAAAATGATGTCTAGTTTACAATATTAAAAACATATAAGTTGCGTTAATTAATTTAATAATTAATTCCCGCTGTCAGACAATTAGCGTGTTTTTATGAAATAATAAGTATCAAAAGATTGACACTAGTTTAAGTTCGATTTTAAAGTGAAATTAATTTTAATGACCACTATTGGATGAAATGGTAAAAAAATATTCTAATTTCACTATAAAACCAATTCCAATGATAATCTAATCATATAAATAAATTAGATTAAAAAGATGTTTTGAATTAAAATACCACAGTTTTCACTATTCATTAAAAAATGAACTTTATCGGAAAAATACCAAAAATTTACACAATGTAAATTTTGATGTCCCGATTCTAAAAAAGAGATTTATTTGGTCAAATAGAATGTATAAGAGTGGCCAAAACTATATTTAATGACGGTTCACCATCAAAAGGTGATAAGTGAACCTTTAGTGAAAATTACGGTATAAATGCCTAAAATTGAATTCTTTTCGTATTTTAAGCCTTTATCTTTAATTGGATAAATGTAAAAACTATAAAAAAACATATATAATCATATTTTAGTTATTTCTATCCATTCCCGCCAATATAATGTCTATGTGTTAACTACCATTTAAAATAATATTTTATTTTTACTAGTGTGCAACGTAAGATTTCAAAGAAACTCTTTCTTGCGTATCGGGTATGCTATCGAACATAGAAACCCCTTTAAAGTAAAATTAATATTTAATTCTCAAATGTTAATAAATATGAAAATTAATTTTTCTTTATTTACCTGGGATGTTACACATATTCAGCAACATCTCTTTTCATTCCATCCCACCAGAAGTACTCTTTCAGGTCCCTATACATCTTTGTGCTTCCAGGATGAATATAGAATGAAGAACTATGAGCTTCATCCAGCATCTCCTTCTTTAATTCTGGGATGGGATGAACACAAACCCGATTCCTGAACCTTATTATCCCATCACAATCAAGGTTGAATTCAGGATCATTTCACACCTTCTTTTGTAACTCTACATCTTCTTTTTGTCCCTCTTTAATCTTCACATGTATAGATGATTGAACATTCACTTGAAAAAGAAAATATTTTTCCCTTCCATTATAATTCAAAGATCAATCCATCGAAAATCCATAAATATTTGTTCTTTTGAGATCCTCATCATGGATAAGCTAGCAAGATCTTGTCGGCTTAATGCGTATTTAACCTTGTTTTCATTCCCAGGTTGTAATGAATTGAGTAGTCGTAATCCTTAATCAGCTCCAACCATCTTCAATGGTGCATATTCATCTCCTTTTCTGTGAAAATATACTTTAAACTTTTATGATCAGTATAAATATCAAACTTTTCACCATAAAGATAATGTCTCCATATTTTTAATGAAAAGATTGCCGGGGCTAACTCCAAATCATGAGTTGGGTAATTTTTCTCATGGATTTTCAACTATCGTGAGGCATAAGCTATCACCAAATAATTTTGCATGAGAACAAACCCCAATCCCTTCTCAGATACATCACTGTAGATCACAATCCTTTCTCCACTATAAGGCAGTGTGAGAATAGGTGCACTGGATAACCTTCTTTTTAACTCCTTGAAATTCTCTTTACACTCCTCTATCCACAAGAACTTAACTCCTTTTTGAGTTAACCTGGTGAGTGTATTAGATAATCATGAAAAATATTTCACAAAATATCAATAATATCCATCCATACCAACAAAAATTCATATCTCAGTTACTGTTGTTGGTCTCGACCATATTTCAATAACCTCTGTTTTTGCTGGATCCACAGATATCCCCCCTATTGAGATTATTTGAACAAAAAATGAAACCTTTTGAAGCCAAAATTCACACTTGGTAAATTTGGCATAAATCATCTCCTTTATTAGGGTCTTTAATACAATTCCCAAGTGATCTTCATATTCTTCCTTACTCTTTGAATAGACAAGAATATCATCTATAAAGACTACCACAAGCTGATCAAGATATTTTCTAAAGACTCTATTCATCAGATCCATGAAGATAGGAGGGGCATTAGTAAGACCAAATGGAATAAATATAAATTCATAGTGTCCATACCTTGTATGAAAATACACCTTTGGTATTTCTTCCTTTTTGACCCTTAATTGATGATACACTGAACGAAGATCAATCTTGGAAAAGTATTGAGCTCCGCGTAGTTGGTCAAATAATTCATCAATGCGTGGGAGAGGATATTTTTTCTTGATAGTGATCTTTTTAAGTTCTCGATAATCAATGAAAATTCTCATTGATCCATCTTTCTTCTTAACAAAGAGAACAAGTGCTTCCCAAGGTGACGCACTAGGTCATATGAATCCTTTATCAATATTGTCTTGGAGTTTCTTCTTAAATTCCTGAAACTCAATTGGCTCCATTCTATATGGTGTCTTTGAAATTGGCAAAACACCCAGTATGAGTTCTATTGAAAACTCAACTTCACAATTTGGTGGGAGACCTGGAAATTCCTCCGGAATGACATCATCAAACTCCAGTACAATAGGCATATTTGTAATCGTGAGTTTCTCTCAAAAAATTTGAGTTAAATAACCTTCATTTATAGGAATCAAGACCCATAAGATGGAAGATATTTTCACTAGAAGGTTATATTCATCCTTTCATCTATAGGTGACAGTAGATTGAACGGGAATATTAAATGTGATTTACCTTCTCTAGAAATTGAGATGAGATCCGTATAAAGAAATCCAATCCATACCAAGAATCACATCAAATTAAACTATAGGAAGGATCACAATATTTGCAGGAAGCACATTCCCACAAACATCAATAGGAGAAGAATTGTAAACTTTTGATGTGACTGTTGTTCCATTAGGGGTTTTCATAGCTTACTCAATATCTAAATGATGAGTTAATATGGAGATAACCTTAGAAAATTCTTCAAAAATAAAAGAGTGGGAGGATCTAGAATCAAATAAAACATTTTCTACTTTAGAGTGGCTGGTAAGTGTACCTTTCACCACTTCGTTATCATACTCCACATTGCTGATAGAAATTGCATGTGACTTTCCTTTGTCTTTGGCCTTAAGAGTTTGTTGACATCGATCATCATCAAAAACCCTTGGATTAGGGCATTGATTGGCATAATGCCCCATTTCCTTACACTTGTAACATTGAAGTATAGGAGGTGGATTTTGTGTAGCCTTTTCTTTGTTTGCATATCTAGACATCTTTTTCCCATCACTACGGCATTCAAATGCCCGATGACCCTCCTTTCCACATTTGAGATTGATTTCCATAGCTTCCTCAGGTTAGCTAGATATTATCAACTATTTGTGAGAAATTTCTCACAATTGTCAAACCCTATTACCAAGCTATCACAGAAGGGATTCAAGTTCTCCTTGAGTAATGAATGCGAATATAGCTTCAAGGAGTTGAAAAGGAGGCTTATCATTGTGCTCGTGATCACACAACCCACAAGTGGATAAATTTTTGTGGTATTCAGTGATGCATCGAAGATGGGATTGGTCAGGGTGTTGAAGAAAAATGAAAATTAATTACCTATGATTTACAGTAATTGAAAGTTCATGAGAAAAAATAGCCAACACATGAACTGGAGTTGGCTGAATTAATCTTTTTTTAAAAAAATTTGGTGACATTATCTATTTGAGGAGAAGTGTGAAGTATATATGGATCACAAAAGACTCAAGTATATATTCACACAGAAAGAGTTGAATATGCACCAATGAAGATGGTAAGATCTTATCAAAGACTATTAATTCCAAATCCATTACCACCATGGGAATGTGAACAAGGTGGAGGATGCCCTAAGTAGAAAGGACACATTGATTCTATCATTGATGAGAATTTAAAAGGATCCAATCTTCTTAGATTTGATGAAGATAGACATGGGAATCATAAAGAAGGGAACATCATCAATCCTTTCACAAATGATTTCTTAACCATAACTTTTGGATAGGTTATTGGATGCTCAAAATGATTATGTGAGAATTAAGAGGAAAGTGGAAACTATAAGAAAATGGAAATCATCAGAGTTTAATGCTGATGAAGAAAGAATTGTGAGATTTGGAACAATACTATGTGTTATATCAAATCTGGTGTTAAAGAAAGAACTTCTAGATGATGCACATAGTTTAAATTTCTCCATTCACTCTGGAACCACAAAAATGTATCGAGATCTCTAAGAGAACTATTTTGGAATAACATGAAGGAAGAGATCGCTGAGTATACTTCAAAGTGCCTCGTATGTCAGTAAGTGAAGGATGAGAGGAAAAAGTCAAAGGGTATGATGCAACCATTACCCATAACAATGTGGAAATGGGAGAACATCACCTTTAACTTTGTCACCAGACATCTGATGAAATTGAAAGCAAACAATACTATCTGGGATGTTGTGGATCATCTTACAAAGGATTCAAAATTCATTTCTATTTCAGAGGATTTCTGATTGGATCAACTAGAATGGATATACATCAGAGAAGTGGTAATGTTTCATGGATTACCACTATTGATTGTATCCTATCAAGATCCTAGATTCACCTCTATGTTCTAGAAGTGTCTCCAACATGCATTGAATACCGAGCTGAGCATCAGTACTTCATATCATCCTGAAACTGAAGGCCAATATGAGCGGAATATCCAAACACTTAAAGACATGGTTAGAGCATTCTCAAGGTAATTAAATGGAGGATGGGATAAAAATATTTCTCTGTTTGAGTTCTCTTACAATAACAGTTTCCACTCAAGCATCCAAATGGATCCTTATGAAGCCCTTTATGGGAAGAGGTGCAGAACACTGGCATGTTGGGATAGAGTTGTGGAGAAAAAACACCTAGGTCTGGATATGGTCGAAGAAATGGTGAAGAAAGATAAGACCATCCAGTAGCACATTAAAGATACTTAGATTCAACAAATGATCTATTCTGATAATCGTCGACAAGACCTAGAGTTTGATGTTGGAGAGAGGGTATTCCTCTTCATATCACTATGGAAGAGAGTTATGAGATTTGGGAAGAAGGGAAATCTTAGTCCAAGGCACATCATCCCTTTTGAGATCCTTGTTTGCATTGGAGCGGTGTCCTATCGACCATCACTCACACCGAACCTATCTCAGGTACATGATGTAATCCATGTATCACTCTTGAGAAAGTACATACCTAACCCATCGCATGTACTCAATATAGAGGTGGTACCATTGTATAATCACCTATCCTATGAATAAAAGTTGGTGAAGATCGTAGATCAAAGGGGAAGAATTCTAGTAAATAAGACAATTCCCTTCATCATGGTGTTGTGGTGAAACCACGTGATTGAAGAAGCAATGTGAGAATTGGAGGAAATAATGAAGCAAATTTACCCACATCTATTTTAATGTGGGAAAATGAAATTTTGAGGGTAACATTTCTTAAAGGGGGAAGATTGTAACGACCCAAACTTTTATTTATAAAATTTCACTTGATATAATTAAATTTCTTATTATGTAAAATTGTTATATAAAACATATACACTTCCTTGGTTTTATGTTTACAGATTTTAAAATACCATTAATAATTGTTACCATTTGTAATATAGTCATTGAATAGTGATAACATGATTAGTATAAATATAGGGATTTAACAAATCCAATTTATGAAAACAAAGTAAGTGATGGCCTCATCCAATAGAACTGCTCCATAAGAATCCAATCTGTTGGAGCTCGGAAAGGATGTAGCATCATTGGGATTTTATCTTGACCAAGCCCAAGACAATCATTAACACATTAAGCTTGAATGAAATCGCCTATGGGAGAAGTGTATTTTAATAGAGATTATCACCCGAGCGATGTTATCCAAGATGCACCAAGAGTTTTTTATCATCGCACACCATACCCTTAGGTCTTATACAGGTGTTATAAGTCATTATGTAACAAGACCCTAGAACTATGATTATGTGCATTAATTTTTTGTATAAATAATATCCAATCATTTTATTATTGTTACTTTGTAAATGTGATTTAATGCACAAGTAGTATTTTTAGTTAAAATTTAAATTCAATTAAGAAAAATATTTTTATGAATTGATGGATTTTTGAATTATATAATATTTTAATATTAAAACTAAATTTCTTTTTATTAAGTATAAATGATCGCATATTTTTTTTGAATACAATTTAAATTTTTATTATTATTTGAAATTAGTTTTGTTCAAAACCCATTAATTATTTTATAAATGATGGGTTTTATTTTAAAAGTAAAAATTAACATATTTAGAAAATTATTTAGGTAAAATGATTATTATTTTTGGATTCAAGATTTCGAAATTATCTAACAGTTAATTTTTCATAATTCTCTTAGACAATCAAATTTTTGGGTAAAAATTAAATACAATTTAAATATATAATGTGTTTTATGACATAATAATGAACCAATAGTGGTGTGATAATATAATAAAAAATCATTATTCAGACAAAATATGTTTTATATTTAAAATAATGTTATTTTAGATTGGTTTGATTAATTTTATAGTGCCTTAGTTGAACCTCCATGATATTAAAACATTTTAACAATTTAAAATGATTTCCTTAGGAGTGTGACTCACCTCCACATTAGAAAGACAAATATTTTTTTATGTTCAGACATTGGCCTTATAAAATAATGTTTTCCACTCAAATTTTAAAAAAACCATGGGAAAAAACCATGGTTTTGTTTGTGTTTTTGATTAGTTTAATATGTAGTGTCCAGAACCAAAATAATAAAGAATTCCCTCTCCTTTCCTATATACACCCACTCAATCTCCCATTCCACTTCACTCAAAACATTTGGAGCTTGAAAAACCTCAGAACTAATCTATCTATAATCCTCAAAATTCACCCCAATCTCCCAAAAATCCTCTCTCAAGCCTCTTCCAAACCTTTGGGATCACAGTTCCATGTAATGGATCCTCACTTTACTTCCTTCCTCATTTATGTCTAATATTTTTTATATTGTTATGCCCTTTTATTTTCAATTAAAAATGTTGGGGTTGATTATTAACCTCACCTATACTTCCCTACTTGTGTTTTAATTATTATATACCCCTTTCTCTTTCTTTAATTCATCTCATGTACACCTGTTACCATGCCTAAATTCAGTAAGTGATTTCTCTCACCTCATTTACATTCAAGTAATTCATTTATATTATGAATCCAAATTCCATTAAATATGATAGGATATTATGTTTCATGACACCCTTACTATCTATTTCATGTATAAATGATGAGATGACCCTTTTTCCATCATGAACCCATTTTATAATTTCTATTTGACAGTGTTATGCTGACGAAGTTACACCAAAATTTCCCATGCCAAAATCATTCTATATGTGAATAACAAACTGATTCTATATCAACTGTATTAACCTTTATGCATATGTACTTGTGGATTGAGGACTTAAAATTATGTATTCCACATATCTTATTCATGTAATAAATTTTTTTGGTTAATTAATCAATGTTGTATGATCCATGTTGCACACTTATGCATGAAATGAAATGTTTATAAAAGGTGGGCCCTGATAGCTCTCTAATGCATTGGGTATAGATTAGTATCTTTATAATTAAAGTTAAATTATAGTTTACTCATGCTAAATAAAGTGAAATTAGGGTATACTCATGCTAATTCAATTGCAATGAGTTTTTACTCATGCTCCATGTGCAATGATTCTTGGATCATGCTAATATCACGTTAAAAGTGGTTTCCATGTTTCCATGTTATGACAATCATGTTATATCATGCCTTTATGTTCATATTTCTATTATTCTCCATTGATATGCCTATTACCTAACATGTACCGTATTAATAATGTTATTCCTTTTTTACTCCCTTACTGGGCTATATAGCTCACCCTTTTCTTATGCATGTCCTCAGGTTATCCTATACGATGCTAAGTACACCGGAATGTTGTGGGCATGTAAAAGTGTTTTTATATAAATATGTGTTATTTTATGTTCTAAGTTGTTATGTAATGTTCCAAATTATCCAAGACACTATAAATCTGGATCCTTAGAGTTGTCATAAGTGAAAGTTCATTTTATAAATCTTGTTAAAGTCTGTAACAAATATCATGTTTTTTATATTCAAAATCAAATTTTCACCTAAAACTAGCATAATCCCATCAATACTAAGAAGTTTTAATAGAATGATATTTCCTAGAAAAGTTTTTCTCCTTAGTATTTATATAAAAAATATCTTATATACATAAAAATATAATTACATAAGTATGATAATTGTACTTATGTGTTTTTATATTAATGGAATAACCATTATGTATTCCTCTTCTTCCTCTAAGAGAAACTAAAATGTTGTTAGTGCATTACATGGACTACCACCACCACAAAGATACATGTATTGTTTTTCATCACCACCCATAAAGGTTGGAATTAAAAATATATTTAATATATAAAAAATATGAACATGACACTATTAATATTCTGGAAATTACGAAACTATTTTTTACTTATTTCTACCGTGGTCATTATAAATAGGGAGTTATAATAACTTGATCAGACAACCTCAAGTCACCGACATTGGAATGAAAAATATTAAATAAATAAATTTAAATGGATAAGAAATGGACCATGTAAAATTAAATAAATAATAATAAGGTTACTAAGAAGAAATCTAAAAAACTCAATTTGATTATTCAGGATGTTAGTTACATGCACAGAATCAATCTGGAATAAGGTAAGGGCTTTTTTCACATATTCCTTTTTGTGAGACATGTTTAGTATTAGTAACCTAATATCATTTTTTGGGGGTATGTACTACCTATTTAAGATATCATATCATGAATTATATTTTAATCATTTTATTTTAGGTTTAACTTCAAGCCCTCTCTTTCAAGGACTTTTGATTCCAATGGCTCTAAAATTCTAAGGGTTTTCTTACTGTCAATTCAAATAATTTGAGACATAATACATTCTTTCCCACATATATTATTTGTATGGTGTATTCCATATAAATGGATATATTTTTATCACACTCTTCATATTTCTTGGGATTTAGTAACCCAATCATGTTCTCTTATTCATATATCTATGGATTTAATTATTTTCCCCAGTAGTGAGGAATTTTTGGTGACTTAGATTTCATTCATTGAGTTATGGCCATTCAATTGAGACTTATTCCATATATTTTGGGTAAATTATTCCCTCTGATTGTACTAAGTGGTATTCTATCATTATTTTCTTTTTATATATATTCCTACTACATAAACCCTTTGAAAAACATTTCCCACTTCCTAGGTAATGTTCTTTTGAAACTATATTCCTTCTTTATTTCGAAGTATTATGATCATGTTATTCTAGTATTGAAATATTCATATCCTCATTGATCTATAAGGTACAAATATCACATTTTAAATAATTCATATTGGATTATTTTTAATTATAAATGCTTTTATTATATTTAAATAAGGAAATATATTGGCACTAAGTATGTTGTTATTCTTATACTGATGAATAATGGAAATTTTACTGTGTATTGTTTGACCATCCATATTCTTTCTCCAGATGGGTTATGATCTTGGAATCCATTTTGTTGACATGTGGAAAAGTATTGAAATTATTGATGATTTTCAACTACTAATGTAGGTTGATCATATATTCATATTCTATAATCTTCATTATATAGATATCCTTGTTTTTATTCAGCCAGTGATTCTTTTTCGAATGGTATTAATGGTCTTGTATACTCTTATAGTGAATGAATTGGACATAATCCAGTTACAATTAGGGATTAGAATTATATATCCATTTGATTCATTGATGAGTCTCATGGGATGATACAACTTTGGATATTTGGACTATTTCTATCCAATTTAGAATGATATTTTTACTATGAGATCGATAAAAAATAAAGTGACTTGGAAAAAGGCCTTAATAGTGGGTTTTTTATGTACCACATTATGAATTCCATCAATATGAGGTCATTATTATTTTTATCCTTATTTCAAATTATTTTCATAGTTTTAAAATGATCTCAATTTCATGTTGGTTATGATTTCATATTGTTTACATATTCCTTACATTAAATTTATAATATTTTCTTACTATGATTTTCATCCTTTATTTGTTTACCTTACTAAGAATTTGATTCCACACCTTCGTATGTTTCCATTTCCCCAGGTAATGGAGATAAGTGGTATACTAGACATATTTATAAGGATAACCTATTTGAAAGAATTTGTGGGAGACATTGAATACTTATGATGACTTATATTGTTTTATATTAAATTGGAAAATTCACCATTCGGTACAAAGAACATGGAATTTATCAGTTTTTATTTCTTAATTATCTAAAGATTTAAAACTAGAAGGATCATTTAGATGTAATATAATATAACATAATGTTACTATTTTCAGGTATTCTAAAATCCCTTATTTTGAGACAAATTTGTTTGGGTTTTGTTTGGGGGGTTTTTGGGTGAACTTTTAATGTTTTTAAAAATTTATGAGTTAGTGAACGGTTGGCACACAGTTGGCACACAATTTGCTAAACTATGCTCCCTCTAAAGCCAAAACGTGGAAATTAGGATAGTGGGATTCAAACATCTTGCATATAGATTGAAAATTCATACACCCAATTTGGAGAAACTATGAATCCTATTTATCAAAGACACAGGGTCGTCACACAGTTTATCTAAACCATGCACCTCTTCACAAGAAACCATGCAGGTTGGTTTTAACATAATCTGAATTTTAATTAATATTTGCCTAACCCTATTTTTAGGTCATGAATAGATTTCCTTCAACCCAAATTAGTTTATCCCATACTTGGAACTCCGAAGAAGGATTATTGGCCCATCAGATCCCTCCAAAAATGGATGTGAAGATAAGATAATGGTGGTTGATCCCCTTCTGATTAGTTTCCTCCTTTAGTTCTTGATCTCTTAGGATATCTCTATTTCTCATTAGGGTTCTATGGATACTTTTGTTTAATTATGGACCTAATACCCACTATTTTAGTGGTTATAAACCTAGGTTTTTATCGCCATTTCCCCAGATCTAGTTGTTCTTTTTCTTCCTCAGAAACATAAATTAAGGTTTGATGCTTCGAGATCTACCAGGTCTGAGGTATGTTGTTCCATTATGATGCCTGATTTTCATTAACCATAAATTGATTTATTTAATTTCATGTATTTTAAATTAAAATCAATTGTATATTTTTGATCAAATTGATTTCAATTATTTTTTCAGATAAAAACCTAATTCCATTGAATTGGGTTTTTTTTGGAATGATAGGTTTTCTTTCATGAAGTTTGAAAACCCCCAATTCCATTAAATTTGGGTGTGTTTTGGGAAATTATGGTAATTTAAATTGATAAATTTAAATTTTGGTATTTACATAAATTTATTCAATTAAATATTTGGATTTAATTTTGAAAAATGTGCTGAAGGAAAAATTATCAAAACGCCAACTCCATTTAATTAGGGGTTTTCTAGAAAAATAATTTAATTTGTTTGAAAATTATACTATTGAATTTAAAGATAAAATTATATTTTGATATTTCATAGGGAATTGATTTTGAATCCCAATTTGTGAGAAATTTCTTTATAAAGGATATTGATGGAAACATAGTGGTTTCATATTTTTTAAGAATTATTTTTTTACTAGAATTCCTTTATGGTTTTAAAAGTCAAAATTGGCATAATCTAAATAGAGAGTGCGATTAATATTATTTTAATTATTCTTGAAAAAAATTTCCATTCATTATTTTTTACATGAGCACATGAAAGAATTAGGTAGTTAGTGAGTTATTTGAAAAACATTTTACAATTCTAAATTATTAAAAAATCATATCAATCCATCACTACCCTTGGGCGATGTTGATGAGTCCTCTTGTCATTTGTTAAAGGGACATATGTACATTCTTTTCTGTATTCACAATATTGCATCCCTATAGCTTAGAACTATCATACATATTTGGCACATGACCATTTTGCTCACTTTTGTATTCTTTTAAATGTATATATGCCATTTTTGTAACATGTTTTACATTCCTTATGATTTTATATAAACTATTTTACATAAAAGTATTTTTTTAATCCATTTTTGAAAAACATCACCTATATAAGTCACCCTTTGATCAAATGTAAATTCGA
This sequence comes from Viscum album, assembly GCA_963277665.1. Lineage (NCBI taxonomy): Eukaryota > Viridiplantae > Streptophyta > Magnoliopsida > Santalales > Viscaceae > Viscum > Viscum album. The sequence goes on along the minus strand of OY728119.1, from coordinate 2,106,633,436 downwards.
TCATTTGAAATGTGAAGCATGAATTGCTAAATGTATTTCCATATTTAAAATGTAAATCACGGTTTTCTTACATATGATTTGAAAGGAAAAACCTTATTTTTTTAAATTGAAATCTAATTACATGGTTAATTTGATATTGGAATCTGTTTTGGAATCATTGGTGAAATACTAATTCTCTTTGGCTTACATCCTACTTAATCCTTTGGGTGCTTGTTGATAATCTCCTTACAAGTTAGAGAAATGGAAAATGATCTCTTGTAGGTGGATCATGTTGTTGATCCTTGGACTTGGTGAGTCATGTCCTTTGGGACATGGGTTTTTTACACATTTTGTTACTTTGATTGATATAATATAGGGTTTTTGGCATGTTTTACTTATGGCAATTTACTCCTAGTGGAGTTTCTTTTGATATTTGTACTAGATTGTTTCTTTTAATTTCTCGTTTTTAGTGGAAAAACGATTCCCACTTTCATTTTTTATGATTATAGGTGCTAGTCCTTGACCCTTGGGGATTAGTAATTCCATTCAGTCTATGTTAGGGCCGACTCGGTTATCGGGTCACCAGGTTTCCCTGGCTAGTTTATGAAAATGTGGTTTCAGTGGTTTAGGTTGAGATTTTGTCTTGAAGTGAGTATGTATTTGTGGAATCATTTTGGGACATAGGAGGTAGTTGTGATTGTGTCCCTAGCCAGATCTTATAAAAATGAAACATATGTCACCAGGGGTGGTTAGGTAAAGACAAATTGTAGATAATTTCCACTCTGATCCCTATTTTTATTTTTATATATTGAAATTAAAATCTTTGTTGTCTTATCTGTTGGGATTAATTTTCCCCATTTCTTTATTTGAGTGTTAATATGATGTCTTCCTTGTTTTCTGCTAGTGTTGTGTATCATAATGCCTCTAAGAATACATGTTAATTGGATCTAGGAAGAAGCTTCTTCTCAAACCCATCATGCAAATCCTCTTGTGGACCTAAACCTAGTTGAGTTGATTGTGTGCATTTTCCAAACATTAGAACATGAACCAACTCCATTTCCTATTCAAGACCCTACTATAGAACCTCATAGGGACATTCTTAGGATTTGTTCTCAAGTGATCCTTAACCTGATACTAGAACCGTTCAAGGTATCAAATTATCCTCCAGATTTCATGTAGTGGTTGGGCATAATGGAGCATTTTTTTGGTTTTTTGGACAAACCCGATGAAATTAAAAAGAAAATATTCACCTTCATGCAGGAATTTGAAGGATATGGTGGGACAGGATGGTGATGGTGAAGAAGAATAAGGGCTCAAAGTAGAAAGACTTTGAGTTCTTTTCACGGACCAGTTCTATCCAAATTTTACGTCGTTAGCCAAATCAACTGGGTTCTTCAAACTCGAGTAGGCTAGTAGGATCATGAAATAGTATGCAAATCGTTTTTCTGAACACATGCATTTCATACCTGAGATATTATCTAATGAGAGGATGAATTACTGATGGTTAAAGTTGGGACTTTTACCAGATATTCATTCTCATGTTTTCTAGCTGAATCTTCCTTCTTATGATGATGTTCTTGATATATCGCTAATGGTTGAGAAGGACCTGGCTAGAATTTTAGGTTTATCAGCAATATATTTCTTTCCCAATGCAATCATGGATTCCTTCAAGGTAAAATGAGGCATGATGGTTCTTGTAGAATTTCTCAATAGTAGGGTCATTCTAGACCTCATACAATTTCTTAGAAGAGGACATTCGATTTGTTACTAGTGTGTCAATCCAAGACATTTAAAGAGGGTATGCACTAAGGCACCCAAGAACTATGGCTCCAGCAATCATTTAGCGTAATTAAAGAGATTCTTTAGTATATATTATACTCCACTTAGTAGAAATGGATCCTAAAATCCTCCTAAAACTATGGGGAAATCAAATTCTTCATGCGCAGCATTGTTCCATCCATAGGTATCTAGAGTGAAGCTTCTTCATGCAGTGTAATAATCTCCTGTAGAAGTAGATATTGAGATTTCTAATGATCATCTCTCACATATACATACATACACTGGTTTTCAACACAAGCATCCTTACCACGATCCACTTTTCAACAGACCCAACCTACCATTCTGATAATAGATAATGTAGGTTTAACCAAAAATGAAAAATTAACCCAAATATGTACCATCATTTCATGACCCACCAATACCATTCAAATACATCAAAGTAACTGATGAACAAGATAGATGTGAGGTGATTTTTTCTAAAATTAAAATATCACCCATCTATTAATAATTTCATCTCATCCATAACCAATGTATTTCAATTTTTAATCACCCCTACATGGATGTGTTTAATATGATATTCATGTATTATATTGGTATAAATTACTAAAATAAATCATAATTAATATTCATTAATAATTTAATAAATATAATATTAGGAACATTGATAATAAATTATTTTGGTTAGTTGTACTGTTTAAACAAAAAAAATTACATAACCATGCCAAACACTACAACATATTTGCCTTTATGTAGCTCTAACCTTTATCTGTGCTAATAAAATAGTAATAAATGGGTTATTTTTTTAGTAATAAAAAATCACCGATAAAACTAACCCTTTATAAGAACCCTTTTTTAGCGTTGAATAGAGTTTCCATTTATCAATACGTTTTTTGTGTTGTTAAAGGGTTCTTTTATCATCTATTTTTAAACATTGATAAAATTATGTCATTTATCCGTGTTAAAAACAATATTTTAATCACTGATAAAAGATATACTGAATAAAAAAATATTATATATCATTAAAAATATAATATTAATATATAAATATATTTATATTGATATAAATATAATATATTTTATAAAATATGACTTATATAATACGAAATATGTAATCACACTTAATATATATGATATTTAGTGGAAAATGGTTTACAAAATAATTAAAACATAATATTAATTATATATTGCTAATTGTAATTGGTTAATATTCAATTAATAACAATTCGAAGATAGAAAAAATTAATAAATTAATAAATGATCTAAAATAAGTTGAAAATTTGATACAAACTTCAAATGGAAATAACTTTTGATTTGGGTGTCCTTTTTAACTCTTCCACATATCAAATATAATCTTTTTGAATGATATATGCCACAGTAATTGGGGAAACCCCATAATTGTATTTTTTGGGTCAAAAAGGCCCAGAAAGCTTCAAAAACAGAGTTTTTTTAGGGGTACACCCATTTTTAAGAAATTGATTTAATTTCATCTTTGTTTAAGGGAGTCTTATTATCTTCTTTTGGTGGAGACTCAATTTATTCTCATGGATAAAAAACATATGTATATTATGATGTTCAAACTCTATCATTTTTCATGTTGTACTATTATTTATAATTAAATATATGCACATGTATACATATTTGTATATATTAACACATAGAAATCAAATTTTATAATTTTCTATTTAAATATATTTACATATAAAATATCCATATATTAATAAAAATCATATCTAAATAATAATATTGTCCATTTTATTTAAAATAAAAATATATGAATATTTATATAACTAAAAAATTAATGTATATATAATGTTTATATATATAAATAAATATATTTGTCTGTGTGTATTAACAAATAGATATATATTCATTAATATATTATAATATATGTATATAAATATTGATATATAATATATATAAAAAAATATAAATTTTTGAAATTATATCTATAGACATACACACACACACAAACACACACACACACACACACACACACACATATATATATAAACACACCCACACACACAAAAAATCTTTTATATATGTATTTAAACAAAATATATATATATATATATGTGTGTGTATGGGTAAAAAATGTAACTAAATATATATAAATAAATAAATATATCATAAAATATAGAACAAAACAATATAGATGAGTGGTAAAGGTGCAAGTCTGTGAGGGGGGTCTTAAGTTCAAAACTCGCTGGAGGTAGGGGTACGTGTAGGATGATTTTGCGATGTTAAAGGGGTGGGGGCTTGAGCGGGGATAAAAGGGGGTATACCACTATTAAATTAGGGGGGTTTACCACTGAATAAAAAATATCTTTTTAAAAATGTATTTTTTTAACTTTTATCACCACTTTTTTAGAGCTGATAAAAGGCCCCTTTTATCAGTGATTATTTAGCATTGATAAAAGTCACCCCCTTTAATAGTGCTTAGATTATAAATGGTTTTTAGCAATCTTGATGGGTTTTTTGCACTGTTAAAATCTTTTTTTGTAGTAGTGAAATTTAATAACTAAACCACACCCATGCTAAAAACAATTCAGTTTTTTAACATTATAAAATAAATATAACGAGTCTATTTGAGTTTATCAACATATGAGATATATAATGAGGGACTTTATTACAATGATAACACAATATCATAAATAATTAAGAAATCCATTAGAAATATTTGACACAATAACATCAAACTAATAACATGTTAATAAATTGGTGTAAAAGAATAATAATATGTATTATAATTGTGAATAATATTCTCAACAATTATGTTTTTCATTACCACTTTTCCTTTATATATTTAAAATAGATTTAATGTACAATTATTTTAATAATTATAATATTATATTATGTTAACTATTCTTAAATGATAAAATTCAAATAACATTATAGATGTAAAAAAAATAAATTATAATAGTTAATTTAATCTCATAAAAATAGGATTATTAAGACATATTTTTTAAAACTAAAACAATTTTGGACTATCTAATTATCATAGAACTTATATTATATTTCAATGAAATCAGGTCCAATTCCTTTAAAAAATTTGAGTATATTGAACCATGAAACAAATACCATTGGTAGATACCATTATATCGAACCAACTAACAAACTATGGATCGAACAACACTATATAATCAATATAAGAATAATCAAATTAAAATTTCAATAATATATTTCAATAATTATATTATATATGAAAAATGAAATTATAATTTATTTGGTTAAAGTGTAAAATTATCATATGTAATTCAACTACTAAGGTGTTTATAGGACATCTGCAGTGTGCTTGGACATGATGTTAGGGGTCTTTACTTCCATGAATACATTTTTTCATGTATTGTTTCATTATTGTATATAATAACATATATTTTTTATATATAAAATAATTATCAAATAAATTATGTTTTACTACTTTCTTTTGAGGTACTACAAGTCCACTTACCTGTAATATACACTCAATGACCACACACTACATTGTTAATAATGGTCTACTCTCGTCCTTTCTCATTATTGTAGTTATTCTCTCCATCATAACACCCTCTCTATCCCTTTATTTCTATTTACTACATTATAATATGAATCATTTATATTATTTTGACATCCTTATATCTTTTTTCTGAGGATATTCATACATTCATTCCTCGCTTAGATTATTTAATTTCTTTTAAAATCTATTATGTTTAAAAGTTATTATTATTTTTCAAGACATATATTTATCTATGAATAATTATTACATTAACTTAATTTTAATTCATGATTTAATTATTAGGACATTTTATAAATTAATAAATGATTTAAATCAATCATATAACCTTTTTAAATTTATTTTGGAAAATTATTTTGTCCATTCTTTTATGACAACATCACCTAACATTAGGAAAACTCTTTTCTAATTTACTCTCTGATTTTCCTCTATGTTATTATTAAGATTATTTTTGAATGTCATTATTTTAATTACATGTATTTAATAATTTTTTAAAATATATGTTTCCTAAAAAATAATTTTTATTTTTTCATTCCTTAAAAATAATACTTTCCTTATTTATAAATTACATAAAAACTAATAAATTTTGTTCTTAAATCATTTAAAAATTATTATATTCCCCAAAAGTTTTTTTAATCTATACTTATACAATTTTAAAATCCATAATTTTAATGTTAATAATTATATTTTTCAGTCATTATACTTTTATCCCACAGATGTTTTTGGCCAATATCTCTAACTATAATGGTTTTAATTATAACAATTGATGTCAAATATGATCATATATCTTACCTCATGCGAAGTACAATATTATGACAAAGCATTGTTTTAAATATCAGATCATTTCATCACATATCTATTTGGGAGGGTTTAAGTATAAACAAGCTTATAATTGATTATCTATTTGTAATTATAAGTTTTACCATTTTCTAACTTTGCTGAAATGTAAGAAATATAGAACATCTAAAAATTGTCTTCAGTTTGAGTCACTGACATCAAAAGACAGAAGACTAGACAATGGGCATATGACTCACTAAAAGACAGATCAAATAGGCATACGTTCCATGTATGTGAAGCTGACACCAGCAGACACAATACTCACCATTGGACATGACACTAACAGAAAAAAGACTCACAACTGTACATGACACAAATAGGCAAAAGTCTCACCGTTGGGCATAACACTGATAGACATAAGATGACTCACCATTGCATATGACTCACGGATGCAGAAAACCTATTGTTAGTACAAGTGACCTACCGATTCATGGTTATACTGATGTAAGGACTAACCATTAGTTGAAATGGGTCACTGTTGGTTAAACTGTCACACCGATAGAAGGAAGGACTCACCGTTGATATGAGTCACCATTAGTTCAATTGTCTCACTGATAGTTCAAATGTCTCGCCGATAGTTCAACTGTCTCACCGATTGTTCAACTTTCTTCCCTATATAAGGAGACACTGACAGAATGAGACACCAATATAATGAGACACTGACAGAATAAGACACTGATAGATGGGTCACCAAGAGATTGTTTAAATATTCATTTATTAATATTATTTATAACAGTCATATTTAGGAAAATTAATGTTTCTAACATTATTTAATGTTGTCTTTAGGACTTTTTGCAGACAGTACGAGGTATGATGATCTGATGCATGTGGAAAGTACATTTTATCTGTCATCCCTCAAAAATAAGAAGCATTTTAAAAATAAATAAGATCGATAGAACACAGATATCTGAGTGTGGTCATGCATGCTTTGTGTAAATGAGAGATACTGAATAACATCAACTCTCATGCAACCAATGAGATCTCAAGAATATATGAACGCATGAATAAATCTCAATCAAACTAATCACCAAATTGAAAACTCACTTTAGCATCTCAAGAAGGACAAGAGTATACCTGCACACCCATAATTGTAGCTCGAAAGCAGACTTCAATACTCTATTTTGGAACCAATTTCCATAAGAAGACTAAAAATTCATTTCCACTACATCAAACGAGACTAGATATGCACAACATATCACATATAGCCTTCTAAACCTAACTCTACAACTTTAGCTCTGTTTTGTTGACTTATTTACATTTTGGAGTAGTTTGTGTATCTGTATATTACACACATATTGACTCTTATTCATAACTAGAGGATACCTGATATCCTATACTCACATTCTTTTCTTCTATTATTATCCAACGTAGATCTTTTGAAGAGGTTGTGTGTGACCTGTTTGTTGTTTTCACATGAAGAATTGTAGTAGAGTTCCGGTGTGACCTAGAAATCCATGTGTGCTATTGTGAACCCCAGTCAAGGGTTTGGATCAAACTATTTATTAATTTAAACTTTTTAGAGGAAGCTGATCAGTATGTGGATAGGACTATGTCTCAACATGGGACTGAACTTCTTGTTTATTTTTGTTGAGTTTTTACTATTTAGTTTTACGACATTTTATCACATATTTCATAAAACTAAATTTAACTTTGATAGTTATATTAGCATATGTTTATAACTATTTTGAACTAGTAGGTCAGATTCAAAAGATATATTAATCTTTAGATTAATATAGCTGAGAAAATCTTTTGAGAAATTAACTGAGGATTCAAGACTCTTATAAATTCACTACAAACAGATTTAGATTATATTTTTAATTTGAGGAATTTTCAATGAATTTTTTTAAGAAACTTTTTTATAGATACTCATTTCACCCCCCCCCTCTTGAGTACTCTACTCCAACCAACATTTTTTATCAGAGGTGGTTTTTTTTGAAGTTTCATTTTACAAATATTTTTTCGAATATTTTCAACTGTGATTTTAGTTGGATTTCCAAGATCATAAAATATATCTTATTTCTAAAATTTCATCCCTTTAAAATATTTTCCAAATTTTATTATGGATAATATAGTAGAAGGTAATGCTACTAACATAACTCCTTTATTTAATGGAACGAATTATTCCCAATGGAAAATTAAGATAAAAATGCATTTAGAAAGTATGGGTTTTGAAATTTTGTCCTCAATTTTAGATGAGTATAATTTTCTTGCTACTGATAGAATTACTTGGGATGAGACAACTATGAATACTTATAAAAATAATTGTAAACCCATGAATGCCTTATATTTTTCTTTAAGAGATGAGGAATTTAACATAATTTCTGCATGTAAAACAGTCCATGAAATTTGGGATACTTTTTCTATTTTACAAAAAGGAACTTCTAGTGTTAAAGAAATGAGAATTAACAAATACACTATTAAATATGATAACATTAAGATGAATCCTGATGAGACTATTTCTAAAATGTATCTCATGTTTAATAAAATAGTGAACACTATGATCTCTCTGAGAAGAGATGTTACTGCTAAAGAAAAAATCATAAGGACTCTCAGATTCTTACCTGACAGACAGAGAGGAACATTTATCTCAATTACAGAATCATGCAACGTCGGAAAATTACATGTCAATGAACTAATTCGAAAGATGATGATGTATGAAGAAGAGATGAAAGTCAACAAAGAAGATGAGGATGAACCTAAGAGAAAATTTGTAGCCTTCAATACTACTACCTCTATGAATTTGGAAAAAGAGAAGGTGATAGCCTATATTGAAATCTCTAAAATGATGAATCAACATCTGATAGTGATGGAGATATGGATCAGCTGGCGAGAAGATTCAAGAAATTCTATTGAGAGAAGAGGTTTTTCAGGAAGTGAAATTATAAAGGAAGATATGATAAGAAGTGAAGTTGGAAAAATGACTGCAAAAGAAATGAAAAATCTGAGGATATTGTCTAATATGAATACAAGAGGAGTGGACATGTCAAAGCTGACTATCCAAAGTTAAAATAATAAAATAAGGACAATAAGTATAATAAATCCATGAAGGAAACCTAGAATGCTTCTAAAAACATATCTTGTGAATCATCATAATCTTATGATGTGAAATATGACATGTAAAATATGTGTTTTATGAAAAACACATCTGAGGTAACCTTAGATTCACATGCACATAATTATTATTTTCATAAAAATGAAAGTGAGTATCAGAATATGAAAAATGATGAACTATTTGTGTATTTTAACATTTTGGAAGAGATGAGTAATGAAATCAACAATAAATATAAATCTTTAAAGAAACAGAATGCTCTTACTGTAACTTTTTCTAATGAACTTACTACTAAAAAAGTGCAGAATACTCAACTACTCAAAGAAAATAATGAATTAAAAATGTCTAATAATAAATTGAAGAAATATTTAGAAAAGTTTACCAATGTGATTGAAACTCTAACTCAAATTACTGCTAAACAGATAGCTTCTAATTACACTTCTGGTATGGGGTATCAACCTGGATAGATAAACTAATCTAAAATACATTTTATAACCAATTATAGAAAATTTGTTTTTCTAACTGAAAATCAAATCTCGACTACTAGTACATGTTCTAAAAAATCATTTACTACCTTTAGCATTTTTTGACAGAATAGTGTTTATTTTTCAAATATGTTACATAATACTTATAGGAACCCCTTAATGAAAATGTGTGTACCTATAGCATTGATTACAAATGTCACTAGACCCCAAAAAGAATGAGTACCAAAATCTATTTTTGTGTTATTATTCTATAGGAAAGATGTCTGAAGAGATCTTATAGGATTCAATGGTACTTGGATAGTAGATGTTCAAGACACGTGATCAAAGGTTACTCATGTTTCAAGAATCTAATCAAGATTGATGGTGGATATGTCAGTTTTTGTGACAATGATAAAAGAAAAATAATTGGCCTAGTCCATGATTCATAACTCTAACTCATTTTTAATTTACAATGTACTTTTTGTTGATGGATTAAAGTATAATATGCTTATTATTTCACAATTACGTAATGATGGATTTCATGTTATGTTTGAAAATGATGCTTTCAATTTTATTAACTACAATGATGAATTAGTATTTTCTGCATTTAGAAATGAAAATGTATATTCTATTAATTTGGATTTTTCATCCTCTAAAAAATTTTTTATGTGAATTTCATAAAGAATCTTGTATTTGGAAAAGGAGACTAGGACACTATAATGTACTCTCTATTTGAAAGCTTCCAAGAAAAGGCCTAGTTAAGGATCTACCCAAACATGAGTTTCCAAATGAAGAAATATGTAATCCTGGTCAAAAGGGAAAACAACACAAGATATTATTAAAATAAAAGAAAGAAGTTTCATCTTGTCAACCTTTAGAGTTGGATCACATGGATTTTTTGGACCATCTTCAGTTTCTAGATTAAATGGGAAGCACTATGTTTGTGTTCTTGTAGATGTCTTTTCTAGGTATACATGGGCTTATTTCATAGCTCACAAAAGTGAAGAAGGTACTCACTTAACCAAGTATGATAAAATAGTGGAAAATAAAAGTGGAATTAGAATGAAATCATTAAAAATTGACCAAGGACGTGAGTTTGAAAATCAAGACATTGAAACTTTTTTCCCTCACAATGGCTATAGTTATAACTTCTCAACCCCTTGGATACCTCAAAAAAATGTAGTTGTATAATGAATAAATAAGGCCTTGTAATAAATTTATAGAACCATGCTGAGTGAGTATGACTTACCAATTTACTTATGGGTAGAGGCTATCAATACAACTTGATACGTAATTAAAAGAGTCTTAATTAGACTTATTCTTAAGAAAACTCCATATGAGTTTTGGAACAATAGAAAAGCCATTGTTAGTTATTTCAATGTTTTTGGTTGAAAAGTATATATTCATAATACAATGAATAATCTAGAAAAATACATATCCAAGGGTGATGAAGGTATCTTCCTAGGTTACTCAATCTCTAGTAAAGCCTATAGATTCATTAATAAAAGAACCAAGTGTGTGGAAGAATATTTTCAAATCAAATTTTAGGAAACATATCCACATGAACCTAAGACCACTCTAAATAACCTTGGAGATGATATATCAAGCCTATACATAAATTAAAAATCTTTTAATCCTTATATCAAGCAATCTATAAAATCAAGAAGTTCTGGAAATTTCTCCGAATCCACATATGATGAACCCAAACCTACAGATGAACCTAAAGTTACTAGTCCCTCCTTTTTTATACCAACTAGAACTCTCAAGAACCATCCTCTAGATTCTTTTTTGAAGAATTAGATAAAGTAATACTTACTAGAGCATCTCCTAGAAATCAGGATGAACATCAAGCTTTATTATCACAACTTGAACCTAAAAACATCAATTATGCAATTAACGATGAATTTTGGGTGATGGATATGCAAGAAGAACTTAATCAATTTGAAATAAATAATTTTTTGAAACATGTGGATAGACCCAAATACACCTTTACCATAGGAACTAAGTGGGTGTTTAGAAACAAAGTAGATGAATCTGGTAATATTTTTAAAAACAAAGATATATTAGTTTCAAAATGTTATAGTAAAAAAGAAGGAATTGAGCATGAAGAAAATTTTGTACCTATTTGAAGACGTGAATCCCTCAGAATCCTGCTTGCTTATGCTACCTATATTAGTTTCAAATTATATCAAATGGATGTCAAAAGTGAATTCCTAAATGGATATATAGTTGATTATGTTTCTATTGAACAACCTCATGGTTTTAAAAACCCTCATTTTCAATATCATGTTTACAAATTGAAAAAAGCTTTATATGGTTTAAAACAAAATCCAAGAGCATGATATGAAAGATTAAGTAATTTTCTTATTTCCAATTTTTTTTAAAATGAATTTCAAATCCTCAAATATTTATAAAACTAATTTATAAAGATGTTTTAGTAGTCCAAATCTATGTTGATGATATTATTTTTGTATATTAATGAAATTATTTATGTATTGAGTTTTCCAAAATGAAGAAAAATTAATTTGAAATGAGATTCATGGGTGAACTCAAACTCTTACTTGGATTTCATATTTCTCAAAATAAATAAGGTATAATATTAAATGAAAGTAAATATACAAAATTTTTTTTACAAATATTTGAATTTGATAGTATTAAAAGTAGCGCCACTCTAATGAATACTACTTGTAAGTTGGATATTGATGAAGATGGTAAATATGTTGATCAAACCAATTATAGAGGAATTATTGGAAGCTTACTCTACTAGACTTCTAGTAGGTTAGATATAATGTTTAGTGTGTGTTTGTGTGCCCCTTTTCAAGCAAACCCCAAATAATCACACATAAATGTTGTAAAAATAATATTCATATACCTCAAAGATACTATCAATTTAGGGTTGTTTTACCCTAAAGGAAAATCATTTTATATATGAGTTACTCTGATGCTAACATTGGTGGATACAAGTTAGATAGAATGAGAAGATCTAAAACATGACACTTTTTGGAAAATTATTTGGTTTCATGCTGTCGTAAGAAACAAAATTCGATTGTATTCTCTACTGTAGAAGCTGAATACATAGCTACTGGCAGATGATGTGCACAAATTTGGTTGATGAAACACACTATTATAGACTATGGATATCAATTTAGATATGTAACTATAAAATGTGAGAACACAAGTGCTATTAATATTTCAAAGAACCCAGTTTCTCACTCTGGAAAAAAATATTGATGTAAAACATGACTTTTTGAGAGAACATTATAAAAAAGGTGACATCACCTTAGAATTTATTAGCACTAAATATCATCTTGCAGATATATTAACTAAGATATTGGACTCAAAAAGAATAAATTATATTAGACATGAGTTAAACATGATCAATCAGTAAGACCCTATGTTTGCCTTTCCTTTAATATTTTTTTTGAAGTTTTTATGCTGTCACTGTTTTCATGCCAACAATGTTGTCATGCTGACACCATTTTCATGCTGAAACCATTGACATGATGACACCATTAGAATTTTAATGAGTCTGTCATACTGACATTGAAGACTCACTATGTTTCTATGTTTTATGTTTTTATCAATATGATGATGTTTCATTAATTTCAGTGGACTCAGTTCATGAGTTTGCGATTGTAAAATCTCAAAAGACGTAAATGATATAAATTTGAATTTACCGACTCTACTCCCTTTATTTCTACTCTATCTCTCTCTACCACCTTTCTCTTTCTCTACCACTGAACATTCACCTTCAGACCTTCGGACTGAACTGATCATATTGGTGTGAGTGAAGCATGCTCTGGAATATGGTGAGTCTCGTGCATCAATGAAAAAAAAAGAGAAATCGAGAAAACCTTCAGGTTTAGAGAATACCAATCTGGTAACCCATGTTGAAACTTCAGAGAAGGAAGATTTTGGGGAAAGGATCTTAGAAATCATGTCTTTTTTATTGAAAGTACGACAAGATCAAGGATAGAATTAATGGTTTGGAAACACTGATAGATTATTTTATCGGAAGATGGTATATGCATTTTATATGAATATGAAACTTTTTCTAGAAGGAATAGATATTACCAGGGTGAAATCATTTGTGAAATGGAAGATAATATCATTCTCTTTGAGACATTGGGTTGAATGTCTTAAGGTACCTCATGAATGAAGGTTTAATGATTACGATGGTACTTCCCTACTAAAATTGAATTCTTCTACTGTGAGAAGGCTCTAAAATAACTAACTAGAAATGAAGATCACAAGAGACCCATTGCCTTAGAATTGAATGGTGACTGCAGAATTCTATTCAAGTTTATTTCGTACTAGATTTGTCCTAGAAAAAGTGACTTTTCTTATCTCAAGTATCAAGCTGTATACTCGGTAAATTGTTTTTCAGAAAGTTGATAAATGGACTCAATGTAGATATCAGATGGTGCACATCAAATAGATAATAAAACCAGGGTGTAATTAAAATTATCTTTTCTATTCAATAATGATTTCGTCTATGTTGATGAAAAAAATGTTGCCTAAAGGAAGTTGAGGATGTGGTAGTTAGTGAATAGAGTGGAATCTTCTTAATCTCTGACATATAAAAAATAATGATGATTAATTTGATCCCATGGTGGAAGGAATGGGTTGGTGATGAATATAGATTGTATGAGAAGTTCAATCCCATAGACCATTCAATTAGACCAAGGTATCTAGTGGATCCTGGTCTAGATCCAGATGTATACGTAACCATTTTTTCAGATGAGGAAGAGGATCCTTACACTTCTGTTAGAGATATGGGATCACCAATTGATGATCGAAGTGACCCTAACACAACTAGACCATTAAAAAGAGTTTCTATTGGACCTGGAATTTCACGACAGGACTTAACCTCTCATGAACCAATTCTCAAATCTTCTTGTAGTGAAGAAACTGAAGTTTAAGGCAGTTTAGTGTATGTTAGTGAATCCAATGAAGAAAAAGATGAAGAAGAAGAGGAATAGGAAGAAGTTGGTTGTGGTGAAGATAAATCAGAATCAGGAAGGGAAGAAGAAGCATATCATGTTGATGATGATTTTGGAAATGAGAAGAATGAGGATAGTTATAATGAAGAGCGTAGTGAATATGGGAGTGACAGTGAATCTGATAATCCTGATGAAAATTCAGATGTTGTGAATATGGATGTTTTTGAAACAAATACTTGTGTCTCTATTGAGGGTTTCATTCAAGATGAAAATGTTGCTCTAGATGAACCTGTTGTTCAAGTTGTTTATTCTAGGAAAATAACTCTTCATAAGGAAAAGCAACCAAGCCAGGAAGCCTTGACTGATGGGAAGAAATCTGCCTAAATAGCTAACACTTAGGGGAAACCTCAAGGACCAGTTGCTGAAGATGATAAATATTATCAAACTGAATGGGTAAGGTTTGATACACTTACTCCATTGTATTCTAATATTCTTTCTTAATGGATAAGGAATCCTATTTAGGTAACCTTAGGATTGGATTATAAATATTGTGATGATGAAATTGTTTCCCATGCTGCAAAGGAAGCATTTGATGAGACCACATCTAGTGACTATGTCACTAAAGCTGATTTTGAATGAATCAAGGAACATATATGTTCCTCCATAAGACACGCAGTATAATATCATATGATTTATAATATTGATGAATCCATGTGATAGAATAGTGAACTGACTGAAAATTTAAGAGGTATGTGATCTATGTATAATGGTGTAATGAAAGAAAGAGCTTCTAGTTCTACTTCTTCCTCAACTATTATATCTCAAGATGATTCTTCTTTTGTTTTGAAGATGGTGGTAAAATAAATTCATCATAATCTAATCATAGCTATAGAGACAATTATGACATGAAATTTAATGCTCATGAATGATATGAAAAATTTGACAACTAATATGAATTCCTTAACCACAAAGTATAGGAATACAATGGAAGCATTCAAGAAACAACTTGAAAACCTTGTTTCTCATTTTAAAGCTCTTGAGATTTCAATGCTATGAAAATAATTTTAGGATCTTACCACCTCTACTCTCCCTTCAAGCTCTAGTCCACCTACTCAGTCCTCCCAAACTGTAGATAATTCTACTGTTAGTTTAGTGTTGAAAGAGGAGTTGTATGCCTTGATTGCAAGTATGGCCAAAGTTGAGGATACTTTAGATAAATTTCATGATCATGCCAAGTATTATACAAGGAGTTCTTCACCAACTTAGGAAGAGTTGACTAAAATTATTAATGGATTTTTCTCCAAACTTATCCCAATACATCAAATAAATAGTCTATTTATGTATTTGGCAACAAATCATACTCTTCCTCTACTAACAAAGGCCTTTAAGGATCAGATTCAGAAACAAATAGACTTTACCCCATTTTTGGAAAATTTTATCGAAAACAATGATGATTTTAAAAAGGATATTAAATATGGTGGAGAGATCATTGAAGAATTCATCAGGCTATTAAAACTGTATCTACAAGTCCAATGTGAATCCATAGTGGTACCTCCTGTGGCACCACATGGATCTTCTGGTTCTGTGCATGTTCAGCCTTAGATGTCAGTTTCACATGATTTATCTCAGATTAGACTAGTCATCACAGAAACTGTTTATCCCCATATTCTTTCTCAGTAGAGATCAACCCTTTCTTATACTGTTCCTGAAGGAGTGCCTCTACCTCCTCTCAAAATCTTTTCAGACCCTACAACTACTCATTCTAACCCTCCTGATGCAATATATATTGATCCTTATAATTATGGGAAGGATCCCCTTGATCCTACCCTATAGTGTGTACTGATTTTAATTTAATAGGGTTGAGTCCATGTATGTCTTCTTTTCTAGTTTACTCTATTTATGTATGTTATTTCATTGTTTCTACTTCATTATTTTCCATGATCTTTTATCCTACCACTTTTTACTACTCTCAAAAGGGGGAGAAATTTTATTAATCACTATTAAATTAAGAGACCTTTACCAACCACTATTATTATGATATTCAACCTTACTACGTGTTTATGCTTCTCTGATACATCATCTTAATATTCTCTATAATACATTTTCTTAATATTATCTCTACTATATTATTAATTTTTTAGTGAAATCATTCTCTAATGGTACTCAATAATGCCATGATTTTTGATTATCAAAATGGGGGAGATTGTTGGCCCATAGATACTGCTGGCCACTATCTCTAACTATAATGGTTTTAATTATCACAAATCATGTCATGTATTAACAGATATCTTAACACATGTTAGATCCTATATTATGAAAAATCATCGTCTTAAATATCATATCATTTCAAAACATAACTATTTGTGTGTGTTTATGTCTTGACAAAATTATAATTGATTATCTATGTGTAATTATGGGTTTTACCATTTTCTAACCTTGCGGAAATGTAATATAGAAAAAACATCTAAAAATTGTCTAAGTATGAGTCACTGACACCGATAGACAGATGACTCACCAACATGCATATGAATCACTGACCAAAAGTTTGAACAAGAATATTTTCCAAGTACGTGAAGCTAACACTGAGAGACAAAAGACTCACTATTGGAAATGAAACAGATAGAAAGAAGACCCACTATTGGACATGACACCAACCGACTAAAGACTCATTATTGTACATGACACAGATAAACACAAGATGACTCACTGTTTCATTTGAATCACAGACATAGAAAACATACCAACAGTACAACTGACCTACCATTGCAAGGTGATACCGATGCACGGACTCCCCAGCAGTTGAAATGAGTCACCATTGGTTTAACTATCACATTGAAAGAAGGAAGGACTCGCCATTTGTATGAGTCACTATTAGTTAAACTTTATCACTAATAGTTCAATTGTATCACTAATAGATCAACTATCTCACCGATAATTCAACTCTCTCACCTATAGAAGGAGATACTGATAGAATGAGACACTGAGAGAATGAGAAGCTGACAGGAGAAGACATTAATAGACGAGTCCCTGATAAACTGTTTAAATCTGCATTTAATAATATTATTTTTAATGGTCATATTTAGGAAAATTCATGTTTTTTACATTATTTAATGCTATATGTACGTATTTTTTCAGAAGGTACGGGGTACAATGATCCAATGAACATGGAATGTATATGCTCTCTATCAGCCATCGAAAATAAGAATCATTTTAAAAAGAAATAAGACCTACAGAACATTGAGAGATGAGTGTGTTCATGCATGTAGTGTGCAATCGAGAGATACTGAAGAAAATCAACTCCCATACAACCACTATGATCTCTAGAATAGAAGAACACATAAGGAAACCTCAATAAAGATGAACCCCAAATTGAAAACTCACTTAATCATCTCAAGAAGGAGAATAACATAACTACACACCCATACCTATAGCTTGAATCCAGACTTTGATACTCTATTTTGGAGATAACTTCCATAAGAGGACTCAAACTCCATTTCCACTACATCAAATGAGTCCAAAGATGCACTGCATATCACATAGACCCTTTAAAACCTAAATATACATCTTTATATCTATTATGTTCACTTATTTAAATTTATAAGCAGTGTGTATATATCTCTGTTACACACACACTGACACCTTTTCATAATTGGAGGATACCAGATATCTTCAAACTCACATTCTTTTCATCAATTTGTATCCCATGTAGAACTGTGGGAGAGGTCGTGTTTGAATTGTTTGCTATTTTCCCATGAAGAATTGTGGTAGAGGACATGTGTGGCCTGTACAACCTCGTGTGCTATTGTGAACCTCAACCCAGAGTGTGGATAAATTTTTTTATTAATTTAAACCACTTTGTAGTAGGTGATCAGTAATTTGAGAGGACTATGTCTCATCATGAGACTGAACCTCTTGTTTATTACCACTGTGTTTTTACTCTTTATTTATACTCTATTTTATCACATATTTAAAAAAACTAAATTGAACATTTATAGTTAGTTTATGATGTTTTTATAACTATTTTGAACTAGGGGGATAGTTTTAAAAGTTGTTTCAATCTTTAGATTAATATACCTGAGAACTGATCAATCTTCTGAAAAATTAATTAAACATTCCGGACTCCAATAAATTTACTACATACTGACTTAGAATATATTTTTAATTGGGGGAATTTTCAAAGAACTAATTTTTAAAATAAATTTCTATAGATACTCAATACCCCCATCTTGATTACTCTACTCTGACTGAAAATTGTTATTAAAGGTGGTTTTGTTTTTGAAGTTTCAGTTTAAAAAGCTTTTTTGAATACTTTCAACTGTGATTTTCGTTGTATTACAAAGATAATAAAATTTATTTTATTTCTATATTTTTATCTCTTTAAAATATTTTCCTAATTTTATAATAGATAATAAACTAGAAGGTTATGATACGAACATACCTTCATTATTTAATGGAACAAATTATGCCCAATGGGAAATTAAGAATAAAATGCATTTTGAAATTTTGGGTTTTGAAATTTGGGCTTCAATTGTAGATGAGTATAATATTCCTACTACAGCTAGAACTACTTTGTATTACCCAACTAAGACTGATTATAATAATAACTATAAAGCCATTAGTGCCTTATATTTCTCTTTAGGAGATGAGGAATTTAATAGAATTTTTGCATGTCAAACAGCCCATGAAATTTGGGATAATTTTTTTATTTCACATGAATGAACTTCTAGTTTAAGGAAATGAGGCTTAACACATATAATATTAAATATTATAACTTTAAGATAACCCTGATGAGCCTATTACTGATATGTATCCCAGGTTCGATGAAATAGTGAACACTATGATCTCTCTAAGATGATATGTTACTGCTAAAGATCAAACCATGAGGATTCTCAAATGCTTACATCATAGATGGATAAGAACCTCTCTATCAATTAGAGAATCATGTGATGTGAAAACATTACATGTTAAAGAACTCATTGGAATGTTGATGATGTAGTAAGAAGAGATGAAAGTCAAAAAATAAGAAGAGTATGGACCTAATAGAAAATATATAGCCTTAAAGACTACTACATATAAGAATAATGGAAAAGAGAAGGTGTTAGACTCCATTTAAAGCTCTAGTACTGATGAATCAATATCTGATATTGATAGAGATATTGATTAGTTGGCCAGAAGAGTTATGAAATCTTATAAAAAGAAAAGGTTTTTTAGGAATCCCAATTATAAAGGAAGATATGTTAACAAGGGTAGCTGGAAAAAAGACTGTAAAAGAAATAACAAATCAGAAGATATTATCTGGTATGAATGAAAGAGGAGAGGAAATGTTAAAGCTAACTTCCCAAATTTAAAATACAAAAAGAAGTATAAAAATAAAGAAAATAAGTATATGAAATCCATAAAGGACACCTAGAGTGCTTCTAAGGACAGATCTAGTGAATCTTCATCATCTTATGATGAGAAAGATGATATGGAAAATATGTGTTTTATTGAAAAAAAACACATTTGAGGTCACACTAGATTCTCCTGCCCATAAATACTATTATTCTAAAAATGAAAATGAGTATGAGAATATGAAAAATGATGAACAGTTGTAAAATTGTAACATGCTGGAAGAGATGTGTAATGGACTAAAATATATATATAAATCTTTAAAGAAACAATATGCTACTACTATAACTTTAAAGACTAAACTTACTTCTCAAAAAGAGAAGAATGCTCAATTACTCGAGGAAAATAACGAATTAAAAATTAAAAATGAGCAATTGAAGAAATATTTAAAACATTTTACCAATGTGAAAGACACTCTTACTCAAATTCTTGGTAAACAGATATCTCCTAAATACATTTATGGTATTTGATATCAAATTGGACAGATAAACTTATCTAAAACAAATTTTATAACTAAATATAGAAAATCTTTTTTCTACCTAAAAATCATATCTCTACTACGTGAAACAGTTCTGAAAAATATTTTACCACCACTTTCCTTTCTATACCGAAGAGAGTTCTTTTTTCAAATATGTTACATAATTCTTATAGAAAACCCATAAGGAAAATGTCTGTACCTAAATCATTGCTTACTAATGTCACTAGACCCAAACAAGTCTGGGTACTAAAATATATTTTGGTATAATTATTCTATAGGATAGCTATTTGAAGAGATCTTGTAAGATTCAATGGTACTTGGACAGTTGATGTTCAAGACACATGATAGGAGGCTACAAATGTTTCAAGATCCTAATAAATATTGATGGTGGATATGTCACTTTTGGTGATAATTCTTAATGAAAAATAATTATACTAGGCTATATTGGAAACTCTAACTCAGTTTTAATTTCCAAAGTACATTTTTATGGATTAAAGTATAATATGATTAGTATTTCACAATTTTGTGATGGTGGATTTCATGTTAAGTTTGAAATGATGTTTTAAAATTTTTTAACTCTAAATAATAATTAGTATTTTCCTCTTTTATAAATGAAAATGTATATTCTGTTAATTTGGATTCTTTATCTTCTCAAAATGGTTCTTGTTTTGGTGTCGTTCATAATTAGTCCTGGATTTGGCATAGGAGACTATGATGCTTTAATGTACACTCTTTTAGAAATCTTACTAGAAAAGGTATAGTTAAAGATCTAACCAAATATTAGTTTCCAAATGAAAAACGTTGTAATCCTTATCAAAAGGGAAAACAACATAGGATATCTTTCAAATCAAAGAAGTAGGTTTCAACTTCTCAATCATTAGAGTTGGATCACATGGATTTGTTTGGACCATCTAGAGTTTATAGCTTAAATGAGAAGCACCTAGTATATGTTCTTGTATATGTCTATTCTAGGTATATATGGAATTATTTATTGTCTCAAAAAAGTGAATCATGTACTTAATTCAACAAGTATGCTAAAACAGTGGAAAATCTAATTGGACATAGAGTGTAACCCTTAAGAAGTGACCATGTCTGTGATTGTGAAAATAAAGACTTTGAATCTTTTTTCCCACATAATGGCTATAGTCATAAATTTTTTTCCCCTTGGAAACCTCAAAAATATGAATTTTTAGAAAGAAGAAATCGGACCTTGTAAGAAATCACTAGAACCATGCTTAGGGAGTATGACTTACCTGTTTACTTCTGGGATGAGGCTTTGAATACATCTTGTTGCATAATTAATAGAGTCTTAATCATACCTATTCATAAGAAAATTCCATATTCGTTATGGAATAATAGAAAATCAAAAAAAATTATTTTGATGTTTTTGGTTGAAAATTATATATTCTTAACAAAAAAGATAATCTAGAAAAATTCCCATCCAAGAGTGATGAAGGAATCTTTCTAGGTTACTCAATCTATAGTAAATCCTAGAGATTATTTAATAAAAGAAAAAAGTGTGTGGAAGAATTTGTGCATATAAAATTGGTTGAAACATATCCACATGAACCTAAGACCTCTGTATACAACCTTGAAGATGATATATCAAACCTAGACATAAATGAAAAATCATCTTATCCTTCTGTCAAGAAATATATGAAATCAAACTCTTCTATAAATTCATAAGAATCTGAATATGATGATCCTGAACCTATAGATAAACCAAAATTTATTATTCCCTCCTTTTATATACCAACTAGGACTCTCAAAAACCATCCTCTAGATGAATTTATTGGTGACTTAGATAAAGGAACCCAAACTAGAGCTTCTATTAGAAATCAGGTTGAACATCAAGACTTTTTGTCATATGTTGAACCTAAAAACATCAATGACGCAATTAAAGATGAAATTTGGGTGTTGTCTATGCCATAATAACTTAATAAATTTGAAATAAATAAATTTTGGAAACTTGTGGATAGACCCAAAGACACCTTGACCATAGAAACTATGTGGGTGTTTAGAAACAAAGTAGATGAATATAGTAATATTTTTAGGAAAAAAATCTTGATTAGTTGCACAAGGTTATTGTCAAGAATAAGGAATTGACTATGAAGAAGATTTTGTACTTGTTTCTAGATATTATGCCATCAGAATCCTGCTTGCTTATGATGCCTATCTTAATTTCAATCTAAATCAAATTGATGTAAAAAGTGAATTCCTAAATGGATATATAGTTGATGATGTTTTTTTTGAAAAACACACTATATTTACAATCCCTTGTTTTCAAAATCATGTTTTCAAATTGAAAAAAGATTTATATGTTTTAAAACAAGCTCCAAGAGCTTGGTATGATTGATTTAGTAATTTTATTATTTAAAAAGGTTTTACAAATGGAATTTCTGATCCTAATATTTTTATAAAACAAATTTCTAAATATGTTTTAGCAGTCCAAATATATGTTGACGATATTATTATTGGATATTAAAGAAATTAATTATATATTTAGTTTTCAAAGATGATGAAAAATTATTTTGAAATGAGTTTAATGGGTGAACTCAAATATTTTTTTGGATTTCATATTTTTCAAAATGAAGAAGGTATCATTTTAAATAAATTTAAATATACAAAATATGTTTTAAAAAGATTTGGATTTAATATAATTAAGAGTAGTAACACTCCCATGAGTACTACTTGTAAGATGGATATTGATGAAGATGGTAAATATATTCATCAAACCACTTACATAGGTATGATTGGAAGCATTCTCTTCTTGACTGCAAGTAGTCCAGATATACTATTTAATGTGTTTATGTGTGACCATTTTCATGATAACCCCAAAGAATATCAATTAAATATTGTTAAAATAATATTAAAATATCTCAAACATACTATAAATTTAGGTTTGTTTTACCCTGTAGGACAATCATTGGATATAGTGAGTTATTCTGATACTAACTTTGGTGGATGCAAGTTAGATAGAAAGAGCACCTCTGATACATGCCTCTTTTTGGGAATGTCATTGTTTTCATGATGTAGTAAGAAATAAAATTTTGTTGCACTATCTACTGCGGAAGCTGAATACCTTTCTTCTGGTAGCTATTTAAAAAGAAAAAATTGGATGAAACACACTCTTCTAGACTATAGATATCAATTTATACAGATAACTATAAAATGTGACATCACAAGTGCAATTACCATTTCTAAGAACATAGTTTCTCACTCTAGAACAAAACATATTGATGTAAGACATCAATTTTTGAGAGATCATTATCAAAAGGGTGATATCACCTTAGAATTTATTGTCACTGAATATCATCTAGCTAATATATTCACTACTACATTTAACTATGAAAGAATACATTATATCAGACATGTGTTAGGAATGATCAATCAGTAAGAAACTATGTTTGACTTTACTTTAATTTTTTTTTGTGAAGATGTCATGCTGACACCATTTTCGTTCTGACACCATTGTCATGCCGACACCGTTGTCTTATCAACACTGTTGTCATGATGACATCATTTTCATGCCGACACTGTTGGTATTTTATAGATTAGTCATACCGACACTGATGACTCACTATTTTTCTATGTTTTATGTTTTTATAAAAATGAAACCGGTTAATTAATTTTAGTGAATTTAGTTAATGATTTTTCAACTGTAAAATCTCAAAATCCCTAAATAATATAAATTTGAATCAATCCACTCTACTACCTTTAATACTACTCTCTCTATGTCTCTACCGCCTCTCTGTTTATCTTCCCTGACCTTTCACCATCAGACCTCCAAACTAAACTGATCAAATTGGAGCTAGTTAAGAGATATCTATATGAGGGTGAGTCTCATGAATCCATGAAGAAAAAGGGGGAATCAAGCAAACCTTCAGGTCCTATGAATCCTAGTCTGGTAAACTATGATGTATCTTCGGAGAAGGATGTTTTGGTGGAATGGATCTAGGAAAGCAAGTCATTTTTATTGAATGTACGACATGATAAAGGATGGCTTTAAGGGTTCCCAATCAATGATAGTTTCTTTTATCCGAATAGGGTATATGATTTTTATATGAATATGAAACTTTTGTTGGAATTAATTTTTGTTTAATGGGTGAAATAATTTTTGAAAGGGAATAAAATATCATTCTATTTGAGACATTGGATAGAATGTCTTTAGGTACCTCATGAAGGAAGGTTTTATGATTACAAAGTTACTTCTACTCCTAAAAGTGAATTCATATTCTATGATACAGATCTGAAAGAGATAACTAGAAATGAAGAGAACATGAGATTCATTGCCTTAGAATTGAATCATGAATGCATAATTCTACTCAAGTTTATTCAACACTAGATTTTTCCTAGGAATGGAGACTTTTCTTCTCTTAATTATCAAGATGTATACATTGTTAATTTTCTTTATAAAGTTGTAAAATGTAATCAATATATGTATTTGATGGTGCACATCAATGAGATGATAAAACTTTGGTATAAGACAAATTCTATTTTCTATTAAAGAATGATTTCAGCTTTACTAATGGAAAAGGCTGTGTAAATGAATATGAGGATGTGGTAGTTAGTAAATAGAGTGGAATCGGATTAAGCTCTAACATCTGTAAAAGAATGACGGTTAATTTGAAAAAATAGAGGATGGAATGGGTTGGTGATGAAGATAAACTGTATGATAAGTTAAATCCCATAGATCATCCATATAGACTAATGGATCTAGTGGATCTTGTTATTGGCCCAAGTGAACAAGTAACCTATTTTTCAGATGAGGAAGAGGAGCCTGTTACTCCTGTTAGATATGTGGGATCATTAGTTTATGATCTAAGTGACCTTGACACTAATGGACCATCAAAAAGTGTCTCTATTTAACCTGAAAGTCCACCTCTAGAATTATCCTCTCATGAATATATTCTCAAATGTTTTGTTATTGAAGAAACTGAAGTTGAAGGAAGTGTAGAGTATGTCAGTGGATCCAATGAAGAAGAGGATGAAGAAGACTATGAAGAGGAATAATTTGTTAGTGGTGAAGATGGCTCAAAATTATGAAGGGAAGAAGAAGCTGAGAAAGTTGATGATAAAGTTGGAAATGAGAATAATGAATATGGTGATAATTAAGAGAGTATTGAAAGTGGGAGTGACAATGAATCTGATCATCCTGATGAAAATACAGATGCAGTGAATATAGAAGTTGATAAAAATAATACTGGTGTCTCTGTTGAGGGTGATGTTCAAGATGAAAATTTTTATCAAGATGAACTTGTTTCTCAAGTGGTTCATACTTGGAAAAGAACACTTCATAAAGAAATTCTACCAAGGAAGGAAGCCTTGATTGTGGGGGAGAAATATTTCGAAAGAGATGACACTGAGTGGGATCCTCAAGGACCAGTTGACCATGATAATGAAGAGAGTAAAATTGGAAGGGTAAGGTTTGAAACTCTTATTCCTTTGGATTCTGATATTCTTTCTCAATGCATAGGTAATCCTAGTTATGTAGCCTTAGGACTGGATTATTGAGATTTTGATAATGAAATTGTTTCCCTTGCTACAATGTAACTAATTGATGAGACCACTTATAGTGACTATGTCACTAAAGTCAATTTTCAATGATTCAAGGAAGATATATGTTACCCAATAATACATGCAGTACAATCTCAAATGAGGTATGAGATTGATGAATCTAGGAGAGTGAATAGTAAACTGAATGATAATTTGAGAGTTATCTGATCTATGGATGATGGTGTAAATCAATCTAGAGCTTCTACTTCTACTTCTACCTTAACTAGTCAATCTCAAGCTGATGATGCTTCTGTTTCAAATATGGTGATAAAATAAATTCAACAAAATCTAATCACACATGTAGAGACAATTATGACAAGAAATACCATGCTCGGGAATGATATGAAGAAGTTGAAAACTAGGATAAATTCATTAACTACATATTATAGGAATACAATGGAAATTGTCATGAAATGACTTGAGAACATTGTTTCTCATTTTAAAGCTCTTGATTTTCCCATGCTAGGAAAAGTTGTTCCGGATTTTACCTCCTATTCTCTAGCATCAATCTCCGGTCCACCTACTCAGTCCTCTAAAACTGTAGATATTTCTACTGTTAGATTAGTGTTAAAAGAGGATCTTTATGCCTTGATTACATGTATGGAAAAAAGTTGATAATACTTCAGATAAGGTTCATGATCATGTAAAATATTATACAAGGAGTGCTTCACTAAATTAGGAAGAGTTGACCAAAATAATAAATGAGTTTTTCTCCAAACTCATCACAAAGCATCAAATAAATAGTCTGTTTATCCATAAATCTTACTCTTCCTCCAATGAAAATGACCTTTAAGGATCATATTCGTAAATTTATAGAATTTACTACTTTCATGGAAACATTTATAGAAAACAATGATGATTTTGAAAAGGCTATGAAATATGGTAGAGAGATCATTAAAGAATTCATAAAGCTATTGAAATTGTATCTACAAGTCCAAAGTGAAGCCATAGTGGTACCTCTTGATTCACTAAATGGATCTTTTGGTTTTATGCTTGTTCAGCCTTAGATTCTAGTTTCGCAGGATTTATCTCAGATCAGACTAGTCATCACAGATATTATTCTACCCCAGATTCTTTCTCAGCAGAGACCTACCCTTGCTTCTACCATTCCCTAAGGAGTGCCTCTACCTCCTCTCAAAAATCCGTTTAGACCCTCCTACTACTCATTCTAACCCTCCTGATGCTCCTCTTATTGATCCTTATGATATGGGGAAGGATACCCTTGATCCTTCCCTGTAGTGTGAACTGATTTTTATTTGATAGGGTTGAGTCCTTGTATGTCTTCTTTTTCTATGTACTCTGTTTATGTATGTTATTTCATTTTTTCTACTTTATTCTCTTCTGTGTTTTTTATCCAACCACTTTTTTCTAATACCAAAAGGGAATGAAATTTTATTCATCATTATTAAAATTAAAAGAATTTTACTAACCACCATTATTATGAGATTTAACATTACTATGGGTTTATGCCTCTCTAAAACATTATCTTAATCTTCTCTCTGATACATTATCTTAATATTATCTCTGATAAATTATTAAATTTTTAGAGCAATAATTATCCACTAGTACTCAATAATGGCGTGGTATGTGATTATCAAAAATGGGGATATTTTTTTCCCATAGATGTTGTTGGCCACTATATCTAACTATAATGGTTTTAATTATCACAAATCATGTCATATATTAACACATATCTTAACTCATTTCAGATCATATATTATCAAAAATAATAATCTTAAACATCAAGTCATTTAAAAACATAACTATTTGTCTGTGATTAAGTATAAACAAGATTATAATTGATTATGTATGTTTAATTATGAGTTTTACCATTTTTTACTTTAATAAAATGTAATACAGACATAACATTTAAAAATTGTCTAAGTTTGAGTCACTGACAACGATAGACATATGACTCGCCATCATGAATATGAATCACTGAAATATAGATCAAATACACATATGTTTTATGTTTGTGAAGCTAGAACTAACAAACAAAAGGCTCACTATTGAGCATGACACAGACAGACAGAAGACCCACCGTTGGACATGACACCGACAGAAAAAAGACTAACTATTGGACATGACACCAACATACACAATCTGACTCACTATTTCATATGACTCACCGACACGGATGACCTACGGCCAGTACAAGTGACATACCCTTACATGGTTCTACCGATGCAAGGACTCACCATCAGTTGAAATGAGTCACCATTATTTCAACTGTCACTCCGAAAGAAGGAAGCACTCACAATTGATATGAGTCTTTGTTAGTTCAACTGTCTCAATGATAGTTCAACTATCTCACTGATAGTTCAACTATCTCACCGATAGTTCAACTGTCTCAACAATAGAAGGAGACACTGATAGAACGAGACATAGAAAAAATTAGACCTCGATAGAATAAGACACCAATAGATGAGTCACCAATAGACTATTTAAATATTCATTTATTAATATTACTTCTAATGGTCATATTTTGGAAAATTGAAGTTTTTGACATTATTTAATATTGTATCTATGACTTTTGGTAGATATTATGAGGTATGATGAGCCGATGCATGTGGAATGTACACGCACTCTGTCGGCCCTCTAAAATACGAAACATTTTAAAAAGAAAGAAGATTGACAAAACACAGAGAGACAAGTGTGGTCATGCATGCTCTGTGCAATCAAGAGATACTAAAGAACATCAACTCTCATGAAACCATAGTGATCTCCAGAATATAAAAAAAACATGAGGAAATATCAATCTAGATGAACACCAAATTCAAAGATCTCAAGGGGGATAATAACATACCTACACACCCATACCTATAGCTCGAAGCCAGACTATGTTGCTCTGTTTTGGAGCCAACTTTCAGAAGAGGACTCAAACTTCATTTCCACTACATTAAATGAGTCTAGAGTTACACTTCATATCACATAGTGCCTTCTAAACCTAAATCTACATCTTTAGCTATATTGTGATTAATTATTTACATTTCTGAGAATTGTCTGTATCTTTCTGTTACACACACACACACTAACTCTTGTTCATGACTAGAGGATACCTCCAATAGCCCGAAGGCCTTCATTCTTAATTGATTTTTTTTTGATAATCCACCTTTAAAGGGGTGAGGTGGAACCCTTACAAGGCCCATAGTCGTATATATTACATGGCTCACATACCTTATAATAATTCATTGCCCATAGGCTTCAAACATTACATACAACCCAGAATAACCACTTGGAACTACTCCTCCCCAATATCTTCATCGTGAAATTAGCTCTACACCATCGCAAGGCTTTTCGGCAAGGCTTTCCTATACATGTACAGGCTTGTCGTGATGGTAGCTGTCAAACCCTCTCATTCTTGTAATCTGTTTAACTTCTTCTATGGTGGAAGCTCCTTGCATCTCTTCATTCTGAATCTTCTTCCTTGTAGGTTTTCTTGTTTGCATCTGCACATTAAGTGGCCCAAAGGCCTTGAGGTGGCCCGAAGGCCTTACTGACCTGAAGGCATGGGTGGCCCAAGGCCTTAATGGACTCGGGGACCAAATCGGTGGCCCAAAGGCACAAACATAGAAATATTTTAGGTTTCTACAGTTCCATACGATGTCTGCTACAATTCTACACAGTTCCTGCTACAGTACTACTACAGTACTTCCACATTTCCCGCTACAGTACTTGGAAATTATCCTCTTCCTGGATTTGATCCCATGTCTCTTGGATGCACTTATGGTGTCCTAATCCACTAGGATGAGGCTCATGTGCACTGCAGGATACCTGATTTCCTCAAACTCACATTCTTTTCATCCATTTGTATCCCATGTAGAACTGTGGAAGAGGTCATGTGTGACTTGTTTGTTGTTTTCCCATGAAGAACTATGGTAAAAGTCAAGTGTGACTTGGACAACCCTGTGTTCTGTTGTGAACCTCAATCTAGGGTGTGCATCAAACATTTTGTCAATTTACACTGGTTCGTGTTAGGTGATCAGTTAGTGTAGAGGACTATGTCTCATCTTTAGATTGAACCTCTTATTTATTTCCACAATGTTTTTACTCTTTATTTTTAATCTGTTTTATCACATATTTCAAAAAACAATATTAAACTTTGATAGTTAGTTTATCAAGTGTTTATAACGATTTTGAACTAATATGCTAGTTTCAAAAGATGTTTTAATCTTTAGATTAATATTACTGAGAGCTAATCAATATTTTGAAAATTAACTAATCATTCAGGACTCCTATAAATTTACTAAAAACTGACATAGACTATATTTTTAATTGGGGGAATTTTTAAAGAACCAATTTTTTCCTGAAATTTTTATAGACACTCAATTCACCCATCTATTGAGTACTCTACTCCGACCAACAATACTCTTTTTTATGTTTTACAATAGTTATTTAACTCCTTTAATCATTTTCAAAATACTTTTTTATTTCAGGTATTATGGATATGATAATATTTTAATGAAGATTAATCCATCATTTCCTTAGGAATGCCTCATCATCAAACAACTATAATTAAAAAATTTCATCTAATTATTTTCAATTATTAATTCCATATAATTCCTTCATTAGATAGGAGGGTGTCCACCAAGATATGTACAAAATTAATTTACTATGTTAATTATTGAATTTAACTTATAAAATTTCTTCTATATAGTGAAAATACACTAAAAACATTATATTGATTTTAGGGGTTTTACTAAGACTATAACATTAATTCTTTAGGTTCCCAATATATTTCCATAAGTGAATCGTGTAACAACTTGTGATATTATTAAACATTTTTTTTCCTTAAATTAGTATTGTGTTTGATTGATTTTTATACACACTACACCAAACTAAAATAACCATGATATATTATACAAATAATTTTTTTCACTAATAGATACACCTTAATACATTATTATAATGTAATACAAAACATCATTATGAAAACTACAATAAGATTAATACGATAAGTAAATAAAAATATCACTAACCAGAAATCATTATCTTCATGATTTACCATGAAAGACATAGAACAAATATAACTACGGAATGAAAAAAACATTAAGAATATAATTGATATTTTGAGAGAGAATTAATGGATTGTGAAGAAAATATTTTATCGAATCATATATGGATGCCTTTAGAAATGTAATATGATTGATATATTTGTGGTCAATGGATATGTAGTCATTGGGTATAAATGTATGCAATATGTATATTCAGTATTTTATTGTTAGAAGTAAACAAAGGGTTAGACATAAAATATTTGATATATGATAAACCACTTTTCAAAATACCTATTATTTTAATGAAATTATTTTCTATATGTAATAAAATAAATTTATCATCTTCATAAATTGATTATAAACATTCAATGAATGGTCAGAAAAATAAGTAAACAATATTCCATGAAATAATAATGGAATTTTAATGAATAAAAATTAGATGATTTAAAGTCAATGGAATATGTTTTATTTAAAAAAACATTTTAATTATATTTTATATGTATATTTTTCTTCGATAAAATTTCATATATTTGGTTTATAAAATTTAAATGAATGTTTTTTTATATATAAAATTAATTAATAAACATTTATAAATTGGTGTTTAATATGTTGTAAATAAATTCTAAATCATTTAATATTTAGAGAGATAATTTTAGAATATTTTTTTCATATTATAATAAAAAAGAAAAATTTCTCATAATATAAAATTAAATTTTACAAAATGGACTTCATTTTTTAAAATAAGTATTGGGGGAATGTTTTGGAATTTTATGAAAAATATTATTATTGTGAATAGTAAAGCATTCCGTTTTTATGATTAACTATAACATTTGTAAACACATCCTGCTATAAATATAATATAAACATTATGAACAAATTTTTTCAAAATAAAATGGATTTAAAGTGAAAAATAATGCATTTGAAATAAATATTTTTAATTTCCTAACCAATATTTTAAATTATGAAACAGAAATTAATTTTATTCTAATAAAAAACAATTTTTGTTTCTTCATGATTAATTGAGTGTTTAAAATATTCCATTTTTGTATTGGAATGGTTTAAATTTACTATAAGACTTATTTTTTATTCATACACTAATAAATGTCATGTTAGTTAACATTATTCACAATCATTGGCATAAAAGAAAAAATAATTAATAAATTATACAAATATACCTATCTTCATTGCCTATATGGACACCACTCATTGTAAACATTATCATAACATTTAAAATTTATTCATATTCAAAATAATGGGTCTAATACCTCTTTAAGAATATCCTATCAGGTCCATATGTCTTTTCTATGACAATAATCCCCTCCTATGAAGGCTTTAATCTCAATTAGAAGGAGGTGACTCAATGATCAAGGTATGGACTTCCAAGCATAATTATCCTTTATTTTATTTATTATTATTTATATTAAGAAAATTTTGAATGTCTTATTATTTTCGTGAAATTATTACATTTACATGGTATTTTTACCTTTATGATACATCAAAATGATGATATATCATCAATTACATCTTACCAGGCCCTTTTTCATTACAATTTACTAGGTCAAAATAATGGTTTCTTAATTATATGTTTTAATTTTGTACTAGAAATTCAATTGTTATAAAATAATTTAAACATAATTTTAATATAGATATATTATTTTATATTCATTTTTTTAGAATCCATTTTATACAATCAATATGATGTACTACTATTTTTTTTATTTAGACTGTTTTTATATGCCATTACTACATTTATATATTATTTTAAAGAACTATGTCCCATTATTTATGTTCCCCATTTCACCATTTCACCAATATATGTAATATATAGATATAAAACTAAAATATTATTTTAGTTATTTGATATTTTTTTATGAAATTCTAATATTCTTTGGATTTTCCATAATTTTAAACTCTTTTTGAAAGCATCACATTCCATAGAAATTATATTATATATATATGAATGATGATTATATTATAAACATATGTCTTGTATGGATATTTAAAAAAACTTTATTTATTGAATATAAATTTAGTAATCAATTGATTTAATTATTTTTATGTGAGAATGGTAATATATATGATTATTAACTGCAAAAACAAATTATTTTTAATTGAATAAAAAATCAAAAAAAGATATTTTAACAACTATTTATGAACCATTGTAATAAAATCCATGAAATTACTATTGTAATCCAAAACTATATTAAACATATACCCTAAATCTTTATGAACCTTCTTGATCTGATGAACCCATGATCACGGTATAAGGTCTGGAAGCACCAAACAGAACCATGCATTAAAAAAGAGAATAATTATCTTCGAGATATTAAATGTAACAATAAATTATAAAAATATTTATAATAAATAATTATAAATTAATTTTATCTACTGAAATATATATGAATAGAGATCATATAAATATGAATAATAAACCAAAAAATAAATTGGGATTTAGACCATGTCTGACCAAAAATAATTCTATGGTGACAATATATTTCAAATATGATATTTAAATCATTATTTAATGTGTATAAATTTATAATTGATGAAATTTTATGTTGTTTTCTCTAAAACCACACAAATTTTATTCTCATTCATTTCTTTATTATTTATTTTTTTGAATTCCTTCTCAATACTTCGTTGATTTCTTAGGATTATTTATGTCCCCTTACTTCTTTCTCCTTGGCCATAATTACCCTAGAGGTTTTATTTCTAAGATCTGCATTATTGTCCCCCATGATCCTATTTCAGATTTCCCGATGGTTCAATTATGTTAATTGGTTGTTTTCTTTGGTTGATGACACTACTGAAAGTGGGTGGCATATACAGAGACATCTAGTGGCGGATGAGCACAGATCCTTCCTAGTATAGTATCAATCATTATTTCCCTAGTCTATTCATTATCCTACCCATCTTCCCCATATTTCTCCTATTATTATATCCCTATTATTTATTACATTTGGTGTCGACCATGGCAGAGCAAGCGACCGACAACATTATCATGGGGATGTGCGTTGTAGGCTTAGGGTCGTGTTTCTCGATGGATGTGTTTGGAATTAGATATTATTGTGATTAGAACTAAAAAAATATGTCTTGGAAGAATAAGTGGAATTATTAATACACTATCCAAGTTTCATTTGTTTGTTCTAGTGTTAACACAATGACATATGGATCATGCAGCTCGCACTTGTGGTGAGCGGCAGTCCATGCACCTCTTTTTATTCTAATTGTTGCAGAAATTCGATTACTAAGAGGTTTAGTGAGCCTTAAGTTGGTGGTAATCGGTGGATTATGATATGGAGGGATTCAAACATGGTCCTTGGGGTCAAATTTATTGGGCCTTAGGGACATTGGGATTCTGGAGAATTTCTACTAGATATCGGGCCTTAAGGCCTCCATGTCATAACTTATGGGGAGTGTGTAGTATGACTAGATTAAGATGAATGCTTTGGAACATTAGGCAAGAATTATAGTGAAATGGGATCATAGTATCCTGCTAAAACTATGGGGAAATCAAATAATTCTTGTTCAATAAGGCTCCATCCATAGGCATCTAGATTGAAGCTTCTTCATGTAGAGGAAGAGTCTCTTACAGAAGCGGATACTGGTCATGTGACTATGAGAGGTATCGCTACTATAGATTCATCCTTATTGACTACTCTATTTGATAGTGGGGAATCTGATTCTTTTATTTTAACCCAGTTGTTTAATCTGATTAATCTACTTATGGTTTTTTTATCATACGCAATGGATATTACAACACCCTTGGAATAAAGATAGAGTAAGGTCTTCGTAGTCCCCCTTGTGTTTTCTCTCTATCAGATTTTGATCTTCTCATGACTTTTCTGGTTCTTGATATGAAATATATTGACATCATTTTCAGTATGGGTCGAATCATTTCCAATATAGCCCAGATTTATCGTTTTCTTCTATGGGTCTCCTTCAATAGACCTAGTGGTGTGTGTCGTGTTTTTCAAATAGAATGGGACCCAAGGTCATGCTCGGTCGGACCTTTTATCCGGTGTTGGGGAGAGTAATATCGGTGATAGCCTTTGATTTGGAGTGAGAATCTTTGAGTGGTGAAAGGTAAACATGTTTTTTATTATAGATATCAACATCTTAGTCAACAAAAAAAATAATTATTTGACCCATAACCTTGAAATTGCATCTTTGATACATGTGCTTAAGAGTTAGAGGAATTACCTTTATAGAGAAAGGTTTACAATGTTATCAGACCAAAAAATCTTGAGGTATATATTCTCTTAAAATGATTTGAACCACTAATAGAGGTGTTTGGTGGAATTCCTACAATATTCTGACTTTTACATCGCTTATACCTCTAGGAATGTGAATGTAGTAGTATATGAATTTAGTAT
The DNA here is from genome assembly GCA_963277665.1 of Viscum album. Classification (NCBI taxonomy): domain Eukaryota; kingdom Viridiplantae; phylum Streptophyta; class Magnoliopsida; order Santalales; family Viscaceae; genus Viscum; species Viscum album. The sequence goes on along the minus strand of OY728119.1, from coordinate 2,106,598,100 downwards.
AAAACTTTTAACCAAGGCAGTGAAATAATCTTGATAAGAGTGGAATTTGATGGCTCTATTTACATAGTTGCATATTGGAACTTAGGAGAAAGGGGAAGAGTCTTCCTTCCCATCATTCAGTTGATATCCACTCATATTGAAATGTTTCTCTAGGATTTGCAGCCTGATTAGGAGTTACGTAGCATCAAAGACTCTCTTTGTGGTGGTTAGACACTTGACCAGTGGTCATTCTCCAAATAAGAAATTTTGTGCTATCAAAATCATTTGGTGGTACCTTCTTTAGTAAAAAACCCTGTGATTGGGGATTGTCATAGTTCTAAGTGGACAGTGCACCCAGGGTCCATGAATATGTTCAATGACATGCGGTGTAAATTCTGGTTCCTAGGTTTGGTACATGGAATTTCTATGTTTGTTTATCATGGCTATACATGCCACCAGGTTATGGTCGAGCACTAAAAACCTTCATGTTTTCTTCAAACACTTCTAGTCCCTACGTGGAAGTGGGAAGAGAAGTATATGGACTTTGTTGTTGGGTCGCCTCATACCTAGAGAAAGAATAATGTGATATGGGTTGTGATCGATAGGTTGACCAAGTTAGTTCACATAATACCCAGTCATGATATAGCCAAATTTGAGAAGTTGGGAAATCTCTATGTGAAAGAGATTGTTTTTTTTATGGAGTTCCATATGTTTTAGTTTCTACTACAGATCCTCAGTTCACTTCTCATTTTTGGATTGACCTTTAAGATGCACTAGGATCTCATGTTTATTTGAGTATGGCATAAAATTCAAATTAGAATGTCTAGATAGAGGGAGATATAAATATTATTGAGGATGTGATTTGTGATTATGTTTTCAACTTTAGTGGGGCTTAGGATGATCACTTGGGAATGGTTGAGTTGTCTTATAAAACTAGTTACCAGCCTGTGATTAGGATGGCTCTTTTTGAGGCTTTGTATAGATGACCTTGTAAATATACATTGTGTTGGTCTAAGGATGGAAAAAGTTACTTGGTTGGATAATGTTCGGTGCATGAGATGACAATAAATATTTAGCTGATTCATTAGAGAATGTTTGGGACACAAAGAAATTATAATTCTTATGTTGATCATCACTATAGACCTTTGGAGTTCTCAGTGGGTGACTAGGTGTTCTTGAATGTTTCACCCTGGCTGGGTCATCGATGTCTTGGGAGGAAATGGAAGCTCGCTCATCATTTTGTAGGACCTTTATAGGTTGTTGAGTAGGTGGGTAAAGTTTAATATTTATTAGAACTTCCACCATAGTGAAATTCAATACATAATGTGTTTCATGTATCTTAGCTATGAAATTATCTATCTGATCTATCTCATGTTCGGAGCTGGATTTATCTTTCGGTTGAATGAGATTCATCAGTGACATAACGACCAGTCTGGAGAGTAGATTCTGAAACAAATGTACTTCATGGGAGGATGATACCTTTAGTGCATGTAATATAGTAGTACTATTCTAATTCTCATGAGACATAGGAGAGGTAGGCACCTTTGAGAGCGCTTTTTCCGAATCTTTTTTTCTTCATAGAGGCCTTTTTGTAGGATTTCTAGAGATATAAAGTATCTATGGTGTGAGGTTATAACATTCTATTACTATTTTCCAGTATTCTTAAACCCCTCCTTTTGAGATTTCTTGGGTTGGGTTTTTTTGTATTACTTCAAGTGAAATTTCAACATTTTTTGAAATTTCTGGGCTAGTGTGTTGTTGGAACATAGTTGGCACACAATTTTCTATATTTTTTCCCTCTCAATACACTTATAAAAAAACCATTCATACGGTTTTTACCATAATATGAATTTTAATTTTAATTTCACGTACCCTCTTTTTAGGTCTTATACAAAAATCCTTCAACCCAAAAACGTTTCTCCCATCCTTGGAGCTCCCAAGAATGATTCTTGGTCCCTATGACCCCTCTTTGAAGCGATTCAAAGCTAGTAGAATAGTGGTTAATCCACTTATAAGTAGTTTCCTCCTTATTTTTTGATCTCTTGTGATCTCTATATTTCTCCTTAGGGTTTCATAGATCCTATTCTTTAATTTTGCATCTAATACCCACTGTTTTCAGGTTATAAACATGGTTTTGATCCTCATTTCTCTAGATCCCTTTTCTTTTGTTCTTCCTTGTAATTCAATATTAGGGTTTGATTCTTCTAGGTCATGTAGATTTTATGTAGGAAGTTCCATTACGATGCCCGATATTCATTTACCCTAAATTTATTTATTTCATTTCATCTATTTTTCATTAAAATGAATTGTTTAATTTTGATCAAAAAGCTTTCAATTATTATATTTGGATAAAAACCCAATTCCATTGAAATGGGGGGTGTTTGGAAAGATAGGTTTTGGGCGTGGAAATGGAAAACCACTAATTCCAATAAATTGGGGTGTGTTTGTTGAAATTGTGGTAATTTAAATTGTTAAATTAAATTCTTGGTTTTGATGGGAATTTATTCAATTTTAAGAACCTTTATGGTAAAATTGTTTTAAACAATTTTTTTTTATTTTTTGACAACTAATTTTTTTTAAGAATGTTTTGTTATTCAGGAATCAGAGCCAGCCCATCGTAATGAGGTTTTTTTTCGGTCAAAAGTTTCTAGACTCAGATTTTCTTATTGATCTTGACTAGACACAGAAGAAGTCAGGAAGATGAAATTTTTGATCAGACACTTTATTATATTTTGGTCCATCGGCATGAAATTGAATGTAATCAGATTCAATAAAATTAGAGGTAGATTTTGTTGTCGTTGGAAGTTTTCCTTTTCCATATTCAGAGAAATAAACAAGTTGATAAGTCAGAAAGGAATAATTTGTTGAGTGTAGAAGTCATTTTTTTATGAATAGTTTTGATAGAATATTTTGGTTTCAGGAGTTGGAATGTTCTCGTTCTTTCTAAAAAAACCTAGATGATGCTTTCCTGATCAAGAATTTCTCACAAATCATAAACACATTCATGATGAAGGATTTTAAAGAAATAGAAGAGAGGTTCGAAAAACATAATTTTTGAATAATGATATTTCCATTATAATGGGAATTACATCATAATGACATAAGAACGAAAAAGATGTTTCTATGCTTAAGGAAGAATAAAAATCATAATGGGATTTTTGAATAGAGATTTCCGTACAAATATTTTCATACTGGGATTTTCTTGCAGAGATTTTTGTACTAGGTTATTTGTACTGATATTTTCATACTAGGAATTTTGTACATATTTTTTTGTACTAGATTTTTTATACTGAGATTTTGTGCTGGTATTTTTGTACTATGATTTTCAAACTATGATTATCATTCTAGGATTTTTGTACTAATATTTTCATATTGGGAAAATAATTCTGATATTTTTGTACTCATATATTCATACTGATATTTTCTTACGTGGATTTTCTTAATGATGAAATCATACTGAAGTATTTATGATAAATAATTTTTACTAAGAAAGAAATAGATGGTAATGAGCTGAGAAAGAAGCATATCTTAATGAGATAAAAAAGAAACATATAATAATGATATGGGAAGGAAATATAACCAAATGATACGAGAATGTGATAAAGAGTATAAGAAGTCAAACTTGAAATTCAATTTTGGGTAAATCACGAAGAATTATAAGGATAATTGAATGACTCAAAGTAAAAGTTTAAAAGTGAGATATTTGTGATGTTTTTGAATTTGATGAAGTGGGGAATGTTTTCAAGTTTCCCACATTTTTTTCTAAGTTGCCTATAAATTCTTGTTCAAATCATTATTCTATTTGAATCTTTTCACATATGAGCAAAAGGCAGAGCGCTGGAGAATTCAATGTGACAGTTCTCATATGATTGAAGAATAATTGTATTGAGAATTCTAATAGAGTTTGAGGTTTTTAGATTGAGAATGAGTTCATCATTTAAAAAAAATAGGATCTATCATTATTATACTAATAAATTTGGATCCATCGTTATCATTTTTAGAAAATCAGATCCATCATTATCATTTTCAGATTATCATATCCAAAATTTTAATATTAAGAAAATTGGACCAAGCATCATTATTTTGGTGGAATCAGATCTAGAATTATCATATTTTGAAAATTGGATCCAGTATCATTATATTGAGAGAATCAGATCCATATTTATCATATTAATAAAATCAGATCCAGCCAAACTGAACTAAGGATTAAGACTGAGAAATTGTGGAGTAGATTCAATAAAGTCTTTATTAATTTTTTTGGAGCAGTTTTTTGAAGAAAACATTGTAAAATAATGGGAATCAATATAATCATTACTATCGAGAGATAGATGGTGTATAATGGGATTTGGTACAAGTTGTATTCACTTCTTCATAACATTGTATTTCCATAGACCCATGGGAGTGACTATGGAAAGGATGTAGGTTCTCACACAAAGGTTGATCCTTGTAAATCTTTGGTGATTTAATTTCTTTCATACTTTTTCATGCATGAGTAGTTACTAAAATTTGATAAGGAAATAAATCTTAATAGGTTTCACAGGTTATGTTTTTAAATGTTTTGAAACATATAAAAAGTGAACAACTGATTCAACCTCCCCCCCCCCACTTAGTTTTTATTTTATCCTTTACAACTTAAACTTGTATAAGAGGTAAGGTTTCCTTGTTTAATCATTATCATGGATATTGTCAATTTCATTAATAGTAGATTAATTCCTACATTTTCTTTCAAAAAATTTTATATATAGAAAAATATGGTGATTCCTTATCTTTTATCTCTTATCCTAGAAGTTTTTTATGCTACTACTATTGGGTTTACAGCTACTCAGAATGAATCCTTAATAACCATTGTTGATAAGAGAAATATAGAATTAGATGGAAAGGAAAGAAATGATATTCTAATGTCCTTATGAGAAAATTTTTATCAATAGGTTATGGGTATCAAAACTTCAAAAAGAATGTGGGACAAGCTAGAAAGTGTTTTTGAAGGGAATACAAAAGTTAAGCAACAAAAGCTACAAATATGGAATAGTAAGTACGAAGACATTAGAATGAAGGATGAAGAAATAATTGATGAATACTTCAATAGAGTAAATGAAATTGTTTGCAATATCCCAGGATTCTGAGATATCTTGGAAGATTTTATAATAGTGAAGAAACTTGTGAGAAACATTCTGGATAGGTTTGATTCAAAAATTTATTCTTTAGAAGATAAGGATGATTTTTCTATTGATGAATTGAATAAAATTATTATTTATTATGAAATGACTTAATATCCAATGTTTAAAAGGAATATGAAATATTAAATTTATTTTAAAGATATGAATAAGTTGGAAATTTATTATGTTGAATATGTTGATCCTTGTGGCTTTGAAGATAAACAGGATGATGATTTGAATGAAAAAATCATGTAACTTGTCTCTATGAATTATTGAAGGAGAAGAGGAATATTGGGAGTTAAACATCCTCATAAATTTTTTGCATGTGGTGGAATTGGACACTTTTCTACGAATTGACCCAAGAATAAAGTTGGAAAATATAAAGATGACTTTGATAAAAACTATGGTGTAAGTAGTGTAAATATGATAAAGAATAAAATTATTCCCATAGATACAAGAAGCTGTTTATTAGAAACAAAATAAGTATGTTGAGATTCAATCTACGAGACCACTTGATATTACCCATTCTGATTTATCTGGGCAAATGAGACATCAATCAGAAAAAGTAGATTTACACTTTATCACTTTTATTAATGATTTCACTCAGATTACAATCATAATGATTATGAGGTACAAGTTAGAGGATATTGAAATTTTCAAATTCATCTGGAAGGATGTTGATAATGAACTGGGGGTTACCATAAAGAAGTTGAGAATAGATAATGGTACTGAATTCACAAATAATACTTTTGAAACTTATCTGAGAAAGCACAGAATAAAAAATTAGTATAATTATCCCTATACTCCACATCAAAATGGAGTAGCAGAAAGAAATAATAGATACTTGGTTGATGTGGAAAAAATTATGTTAGTTGAATACAAAAATTCAAAATTATATTGGATAGAAGTTGTTTGTACTGTCGAAAATATTCAAAATAGATGGTTGTTGTGACTGAAAACCAACATGACTCCTTATGAAATGTGGTGAAACAAAATCCTTCATTTAAATAAATCAAAAAATTTGGAAGCCCATTTTTTCTCAGAATAAAAAATCTGGCTTAGGTAAAGTTTGATGAGAAAGATGAGGAAGAATTTTTTTGGTTTTTTCACCAAATAGAAGAAGTTTAAGATGTTAGAAAAAATCATTAAAAAATTTTATGGACTCATATGATGTGAATTTAATTGAAAATCAAAGTTCCTTAACAAAATTTGTGGAGAATTCAAAAAGGGTAAACTAGAGAATTCCAATGATGGTGATAGTAATTCAAAACATCCTTATCAAGACTCAATAGAAAACATTATTGGGAATCAGAAGGATCCTATTCTGACAAGAATTAATTTGAGATTTGATAATTACACTTCACTTAACTCAAAAATTAAACTAGAATCAGTTTTATAATCTATTCAATACAAAGAATGGGTGGATTATATGAATTAAGACTTGGATCAGATTAAGAAGAATGAAACAGGGGAACTTTTTTCATGTCCATTAAAAAAATGTCATATGACCAAGTGGGTTTACTGAAACAAGTTAAATGGACATCGAGAAGTTTCAAGAAAAAATCCCTAATTCTTTGTAAAGGATATGCACAGGTGGAAGGCTTAAAATTTTTTTTCCCCAGTTGCAAGATTAGAAATAATCAAAATGTTTCTTTCAACAGTCGCACATCATAATTATGAAGTCTATTAGAAGGATCAAAAGTCTGATTTCTTAAATACTGAGAATGAGAAAAACGTTTACATTTAAAAACCTTGTGGGTTTCAACTTTTTGAGGATGAAAACAGAGTTTTTAAATTGAATAAAGATTTTTATGGGATGAAACAATCACTACGTGCATGGTATTGTAAGCATGATATTTGTTTGAGAATATTGAATTTTTCTAAAAGAAAAGTTGATAGAAACTTGTATGTGAAAGATGTTGACTCCAAAACAATATTTGTAATTGTTTATGTGGAAGATATAAATTTTTATGGGGATAGAGTATATGTTTGCAAAACATTTTTTTAGGAAACGAAGAAGAATTTTGAAATGTAAATGTTGGGAGATTTGACTTTATTCATTGGCTTACAAGTTTAGAAAAAGACATTTTCTTATCCTATGAAAAGTATGCCAGGGAATTTTTAAAGAATTTTGGGATGGAAGAATAGAAAGAAGATTCAAATCCTATTTTATTGAGAATAAATTTGATAAAATATGAATTTGGAAAAGGGTGAATCGGAAATACTTTCAAAATATAATAGGAAGTCTTATTTACAATATAGCCTCTAGGAATGATATTGTTTATGCTATAACGTTGTGTGCCATGCATCAATGTAATCCAAAAGAATCATATATGTTAGTAGAAAAAAGAATTCTGATATATGTCAGTGGAACAACATCACATGGGTTGTTATACAGAATAAATAATGAGATAAAGTTTCCAGGTTTTACTAATGTCTATTGCGATAGATATTATAATGATAGAAAATCAACCACAAGAGGAACATTTTTCTTGGGTGAATATTATGTGAGTTGGCATAGTGAAAAATAAAGTTCATTAAATTTGAGCACATTTGAATCTGAATATGTTGTAGCTACTCATGTTTTTACTCAAATGTTGTGGATGAATGTTCAATTGAAATATTTGAAAGTAAAATTTTCTAAAACATTGAAGAAACATTGTGACAAGAAAATTTGAATTTTTATTTCTATGAATCTAATATAACATTCAAGATCAAAACACATTCATATAATTTTTCAGATTATAAAATAGAAAGTTTCATTTATAGATTCTTTTCTACAATACATTTCAAAAAAGTATTATATAGTTGATATCTTCCTAAACATCATAAGGAAGAACCCCCACCGTGCATTGGATTATATTGACGAAGGGGGAGATAAAATATAATCTTTTACATTGTATGATGTTTTTACTTATCATTTATTTATCAAACTAAATCTGTGGTTATCATAGTATGGTGGAGATATAAAAAGTGATGTGAGAGAGGAAAAGATAAAAGTGACGGGTGTTTATCTTTACATGGACATAAAATTTTATAAACCCCATGAGATATAATTCCTTTAGAGACAATAATTTATATATTAGTATGGTCTCAAGAAACTCTCTTTTGAGAATGTCTATGTTTTGAAAAAAGTTATAAAAATTGATTTGACTACAAAAGATGAGTTGTGAAAATTTATGAGATTTGAAAACTTATTAAAAAGGTTTGTCAATGAATTTAAAGGGGTATATTGAAGAACCTTTGTGGCTAAACTTTTTTAAGCATGGTTATTTTATTTTTGACAACTGATCTTTTTGTTGAATAATGTTTTATTACATAGGAATCGAACACAGTCCATCGTAATGATGTGTTTTTCAGTCACAAGTTTTTGGACATAGGTTTTTGTATTGATCTTGACTGGACGTAGAAGAATTTGGGAAGTTGAAGTTTTTGATCAGACACTTTATCATATTTAGGTTCATTATCATGACATTGTAAATAATTGGATTCAAAAGAATCATAGGAAGTATTTTTTGTTTGTTATAATTTTTTATATTTTGTATTCAGAGAAAGAAAGAAGTTTCTAATTCATAAAGAAATAAGTTTTGGGTGAAGAAACCATTTTTTTCTGAAGTGTTTTGAAATTTGATTGTGAATTCAGGAGTTATAAAGTTCTCATAATTTCTAATCAAATTCATACATTTCTTTTCTTATCAAAAAATTCTCACAAATCAAGAAAACTTTTAGGATGAAAGCATTTGAAGAAATGGTGGAGAGGTTTGAAGAATTTCAGAGTTAAAAAATGATATTTCCATCATAATGGGAATTACATCATTATGAGATGAGAAAGAAACATATGTTTCAGATCATGAGGAAGAAAAAAATAATATTGGGATTTTCATACTTATATTTTTGTACTCAGATCTTTGTACTTGGATTTTCATACTCATATTTTCGTACTAGGATTTTCATGCTAATATTATTATATTGGGAAAATTGTATTGGGATTTTTATTCTCATAGTTTTGTAATTGGATTTTCATACTCATATTTTCCTACTAAGTAAATAATATTGAATTATTCATAATAAAGAATTCATTCTGGGAAAGAAATAGATGGTAATGAGTTGAGAAAGAATCATATCGTAATGATATGATAAAGAAATGTATCATAATGAGCTGAAAAAGATATAAATAGTTGAATAAGTCAAACTTTAAATTAAATTTTCGGTAAATCTTGAAGAAATATTAGGATAATTAAATAAGTCAAAGATTAAGTTTAAAAGTGACATATTTGTGGTGTTTTTCAATTTGAGGATGTATGGAAAGTTGTCAAGTTTCTCGCATTTGTTTATAGAGTTACCTAAAAAAACATATTTATATCATTAGTCCATTTGTAACTTTTCACAACCGTGAAAAAGGCAGAGCGTTGTATAATTCAAAGTGAACGTTACCATATAATTTAAGAAGAGTTTTATTGTGAATTATAGAAGTGTTTTAGTTTTTTGATTGAGAGTGAGTTCATAATTTTCAAAAAATGAGATTCCTCATTATCGGACTGAAAAAATAGAATTCATCATTTTCATTTTCCAAAAATCAGATCAAACATTATCATTTTCAGAAAATCAGATCCAATATTATCCTATTGAGAAAATAGGATCTAGTATCATTATTTTGAGAAAATTGGATCCAACATTCTCATATTAAGAAAATCATATCTAGAATCATTGTATTCAGTGAATCAGATCCATCTTTATCAAATTAGGAAAATAAGATCCAACCGAAGCAGACTAGGGATTTGGACTAAGTAATTAAGGAGTAGATTCAAAAATGTATTTATTCTCTTTTTGGCTCATTTTTTTTATATGTAGACATTGAAAACTTAAGGAAGTCAATATAATCATTATTTTTTGGAGATAAAAGGTGTCTAGAGGGATTTTTTGCAAGTTTTATTCACTTATTTATAATAGTGGATTCCATAGACCCACATGATTGGCTTTGAAGAGGATGTAGGTTCTGACACTGAGGTCGGACCTTGTAAATATTGCGTCCTTTACTTACTTTCCTACTTTTTCATGCAAGATTATTTACTAAAAGTTGATAAGGAAATAAATCTTAATAGGTTTCAAGGGTTATGTTACTAAAGGTTTTGAAACTTTTAAATGGGGAACAATTGATTCAATCCCCCTCTTCTCATTTGTTATTAGATCCTTTGGAAATTCATAATTAAATTGTTGTATTTAATTGTCAAAATGGTTTTGATGGTAAAATTTTGAAATCCCACAATTCCATTCAATTAGGGGTTTTTTATGAAATTGATGTATTTTTTTAAAAAATTAAATTGTTGAATTTAATGGTAAAATTAGATTTTGAAATTTCATAGTGAATTGATTTCAAATTTGTTTTTATGAAAAATGGAATAAATTTTTTTTTGATTGAAACTGAGTGGTTTCATCTTTGTAAAAAGGCATTTTTTTATTAAAATATTTTTCTGGTTTTAAAATAAAAAATACGCATATTTTAAATGTAGTTTGGGATAGTTTTTTTTAAGAATTATTGACATAAATTTCCCATTATTGATTTTTACTTGAGCACATTCAAGACATCGGTAGCATTTGATTTATTTGGAAAAATCTTTATGATTCTAAAACATTATAAAACATCTTATCAACACATCAAATCCCTTAGGATATGGGTATGCATCGTCTTGGCCTTAGTTCAATGTACGTATGTACATACTTTTTCATATTCACAGTATTGGTTCCCTATAGCTTGGATATGTTGTGCCTCTTTGGCACATGACCATGTTGATAACTTATTTATTATTTTAAATGTATATATTCCATTATTATAAAATATTTTACAAGACTTATGAATTTATATAAACTATTTAGTATAATTTTTTTGTTTAATTCATTTGTTAAAATTTCTATTTTTATAAATCACCCTTTGATCAAATGTAAATTCCATCATTTGAAATATATTTCCATCATTCTAAATGTGAATCATGAATTTTTAAATTTACATCCATCATTAAAATGTAAATCATGATTTTTTTAAATATGATTTTGAAATTCCAAACATCTATGATTTAAATTGAAATCACTTTACATAGATAATTTTATATTGGCATATATTATAGAATATTTGGTGAAATCCTACTATGATTTGGATCATGTCATACTTATTCCTTCTGGTATTTATAGAATATATTCTTCAATGTTCGAATAAGTTAAAATGATATCTTGGAGGTGAATTCATCTATTGAACCTTGGACTTTGTGAGTTGTGTCCTTAGGGACTTGGGATTTTTCTCTCGTTTTGGTAATTCGATTGTAGTAAATTAAGCTTTGTGGCCTTTTTTACTTTTAGTACTTTACTTTCAGTGGATATTATTTTGATATGCATATGCTCTTGTTTCTTTTACTGTCCCATTTTAGTGGAAAACCATTCCAACATTCATTTTATATGATGTCAAGTGCTATTCTCCGACCTGTGGGGATTAGGAACACCCATCACGCTATGTCAGGGTTAGCTTGGTAATCAGGTTACTAGGGTACCTATGCTGGTTCATGAAAAATATTAAATATTATTTATTGTTTTTTGTTTTTTAGTTATGATTGGTTTTATCCCGGACGTTACAGTTGGTATCAAGTAATTTATATAATTTATGATTTTATGAACACTGGGTCTAGGTGTGTGGGTCTAGGGAATCATAGGAAAGCCCATCTTGGGTGGTTAGTTTGGATCAAAGGTCATGGTGTTTCAAAATTAAATTAGTTCATTTATTTAGTTCCATTACAAATTTAGTAATTTCTTATTTAAATTAGGAGTCTTTGGAGCTTGGGTTGTTCACGATTCATGTACATCACAAAATGTCATATATTATAATCAAAAACTACAAAGGTTCCAAGATTTTTATTCTGGAATTTATATTATATGATTTGGATTTTAATGATAGAATGATGTTTAGGGTTGATATTGTCATTTATGGTTTTACTATTGGTTGATGGTGAAATGTGTGTGTTTATGTATCATGATAAGAAAAAATGTATAATTTACTATTTTTATAAATTCTTATGTGTAAAAAAATGTTTGCAATGTGATAAATCTTTTTATAAAATTGTTTTCTTAATGAAAATTATTGAAACCTGTATGATTAATTTGTTTTAGTTAGTTAAAATGTAAAGAAAAACATATTTAATGTTTTTCAGAAAAAAACATACTGTTGGTTCCTTAATTAGTTTTGGTTAGTTAAAATGTAAAGAAAAACTTATTTAATGTTTTTCAAAAAAACATACTACAGGTTCCTTAATTAGTTGAAACGAGAATGATAGTCATCATGTATGTTGTATTATTTCATTTTCAATCTTATGGTAGATGCTGGTTCTAAGGTTGGTAGGTTTAGGTAGTGGATTACCAAGTACGGATTGTATATAAAGTGTTTTCTAAGGACTTATTATATTTTAATTAGGATGTTCAGTTGATTATACAACAACTATTGGGTTTTTTAGTAGGAGATGTTCCCTTCACGTTTTTCGTCCCAAATATTAGAAGTGGGAGATGGTTTTTTTCAATTGGAGAAGTAGATTTTGTGTTTAAGGCTTCATAATTAGCTCAAAAATTGAATTCTATTATAGGTAGAAGATCATATTATGGTAGAGATATATCTTCTGTGAAGTAATACATTATTATGTAAGTAACTAGGAAATATAAAAATTTAGATTTGGTTGGTTTTGGTACCTATAGGTTAATGTTTTTCATTACACCATGGTATGGAGGTTCACAACACAATATAACTCAGTATGAAAGTAATCCTTGATAAAACTTTTTACACTTCAATCCTCTGTTGGGTGTCTAGTTGTGAGTTGGTTATTGTGGTTTATATTTTATCCTTACCATTGTGGCTAGTGTGTGGATTTTCATTTCATTTTTGGTGTTTGGAATGATGTGACCTAGGTGATGATATTCATTAAGTATATGCTTATGAATTTTGGGACTGAGTGTTGTCTTATTCAGTAGTGTTAGTTTTATCTTGATAGAAGCATAAGCATTGTAATTTCTTTTGAAGGATTATGTTGTCATTTTATAAAGGGATATTTGTTTTCATAAATTGTTATTTTAGTTCTAAAACTAGAGCTAATTTTGGTTTTTTATATCAACTTGAGGTTGGGAAATCCGTTAGTGGTGTGGTTGCCATAAAGGGTATGATGGAGTGAAATTCTTAGAAATTAATAATTTGGAAACTAAGTTGGGATGATCACCATGGATCCTAGAACCTTTAATATTTTGATAGTTCATTTAGATATGTTTTTTGGTGAGTAACCCGGAGTTAGTGAGTGATTTTAGTAGGAAGTCACACTAGTAGTATGGAGTGCTCCCTAGGAATGTCTAAATTTTTTATATCCCAACTGAAACTATCAATGTAATAATAGTGTTGTTAATCCTAAGATATATCAATTGTGTGTTAATATTGGAATAGATGGATGTGTAGTTTTTAGGATTCATATAAATATTGGGATATCCTTAAGGATTGAGAAACAGTTGTGTTTATTGGAGGGAAAATCCAAGGTGTAGTGGATTAGTCTTGTAGTGTATTTAAAGCATTAGAGGCAGTTTAGAAAAAAAATATTTTAGTTAGATTTTGGTCAAAATTAGGTAAATCATACAAGATTCTATGATAGAGGAATGGGGCCTAGAAAAAATTATGTTTGGGGGATGTGAGATTATGGATGAGGACTCATAGGATGAGGAATTTTATATCTATATTTGGAGTTTGAAATTTCTATATGGACATGAGAATTTCCTTGATTAGAGATGATGATCAATGGTTTTTTGGATTAGGGTGGAGGTTTTGGATATATTTTGTCATACGACCTAGAAGTGGGGCTCATGGATTAATATGTGTAGGTTTTAGTAAGTGGGGATTATGTGTGGATATTATTTTTGTAATGCCATTATATTCTTGATATTGTTCTAGTGGTTCGATAGTATAGATAATCCTATCGAAAGAAGTATCATACCATCCAATTATTTTAAGTTTTATGTACATCCATGGATAGTGATCATTATCGGTATTTTTAAATGATGATATTAATTATTAAATAGATAGGTTCATTGTAATCTCTAGATTTGAAAGTCAAATGATTCATAATTTGTGTCAGGAACTCACCAATATTTATGATTTATCACTGGTGGTGGGTATAGTCAATGCATTAAAAAATAGTCTGGATTTTTTGTTGGGTATCATGATGAGTGAAGGTCATGTATTTTTTCAATATCATATGGAATAAAGAATCCGGTTTGAATTTTGAATTGATAACATGGATTTACAATATTAGTTTGAGTGGATTCTATCTATGAGAGTGATGACTAACATACATGGATCGTATTAGTTATTAGAATTAAATTTCAACATCACATACATCATTTAAATGGTGATTAATTCATATAGGGTATAAGACTATGTCTTTTTAGTGAAACTTAGTTTGGAAGAATAAAATATATATGTTCATAAGTCATGAAAAGTTAGAATAATGAATAAGTGGTAGCATCAAATCTACATGTGTGATATGTGTATTAAATAAACATTCTGGATGCATCATAGAGATAATAATCCCAATGTTGGAGAATTTTTAAAGACCCTCATCATTATTCCTTTTCATTTTCAATATAAATTTTAATTTTGAGTCATAAATAAGGTGGGGTTTGAATTTGGCTATTTATTTGGTGTTGTTACATCTCTAGATGGTGTTTTTATTCATGTTTGTTTGTTTTAGTGGTTGTTAAGGGAATCTAGAAACATTTAGAGGGGTTTTACTTGGTGTAGAATAGGGAATTCTATTATAGGTGGAATATAATTCTATATCCTAGGGTGCTACTCTATGAGGTATGTTATTGGAGTAGATTCATTCCACAACCATAAAGGGATACATCTGGAAAATTCCAACTAGTATTTCTTGGGTTTTCCCTAAAGAGAACTATTGCATTGTTGACCATATAGTTACTATATAATGCCTCCATGCATGGGGTGTTGTGTCATGAAATCCTAGGTTATGATGAAATACACCCATTCTTGATTTTTGTTTTATTTTATTTAACTTTTAAAAGTGGTTTCCTCCTTCCTATATCCACATGAACGAAAAAACAAAGTCCCATCTGGCCTATGATTCTCCCATATCACTCTTTACTATTTTATCTTCCATATAACCAATTACACAAGTATTAAAGTACCATATGAAATAATAGATCTTCTATCTGCATGTATAATGTAAGATATAGATTCATACCTTCTGTTTCTCTCATTTTTCAACTATTTTTACATATCGTATGATTTAGATCATATTTTCTTTATTATAGAATTTCATGGAATTGGATCAAACTATGATATTGGTTGAGATAACTTATATAAAAACTTGGAAGGTGGTTTATTTTATATTTCATCACATTTCAATGAATTTATGTTATATTCCACTATGTTACATGGTTTTGGGGTTTATGATTTCTATATATGGGATAACGAAGTATTTATTTGGGTAAGAGGTCAAAGTAAAAATTCTTGGGTATAAATCAATTTTTTAACATTTTTTGTGATTTCAAAGGGTTCCGATAGTTATGAATCTAATGGGTAATGGATTTTAATTAGGTTCAATACATCATATAATGTTCCTAGTTTATGTATTTAATCTCAAATGGATTATATTAAACCTCTAAAATAGTGTTTAGGGTCTCTTATACAGTGATGTTCTTGTGTAGAGGCTCTGATAATTGGGGTATTATAATGAATTTTAATTGAAGGATTTTCTAATAGATTATGTATTATGGAACATTTTTTAGAATATAATAGTGTTTTAGTTATATATTTTGATGGCTAATACCATTCATATATGAGAGAGTTTTCTATTTTAGGGAATGTTCCTTGTGTGTTATATTATAAAGTGTAGTTTCGGTATATGTTTGTGGCTTCCAATTAATGGGGAATCCTAAATTTGGTTAATGTGAAACATATGGGTGGCCTCTATTTTTTCATGGTTATAATATATTTATGGATTTTTGTTGGTAACATTGATTTTATACGAACTAGTTGCATACAAGTTTTATAGGTGGTGATGATATATGTCTCTTGAGACCCTATGAGATGGTGTATTTCCTAGGAGGGGACAAAAGAGTTTTTTGGGTTTATCATCACTATAAATTCATTTTTATTTGATTTTGAAATGATTCTTTATGGTTTGGAGGTAACCTACACACCAGGTAAGAACCAAAAAACAAATGGTACCCAATTCCAATGTTTGAAAATCATAAGGTACCCAACACCAGAGAAGATCAAAATACAAGATCACCTGCATCAACCTATCTATAGTCATCATCATAAAGAGTCTCCACCACCATCAATCTCCAGCATAATTATCACTATTGGGAAAAAACTCTCAAGGTAATATTGATCCATTTTTGTGGTGTTCATGTTTGTTGACAAAGCTGGTTTATTTGTTGACAAAGAGGGTTTCCGTGGTGATTTGATGTGTTCCCAAGATGTTGTTGACAAAATATGTTGAAAAAGAACTATGAAAAATGAATGGACAGTCTAGAGGCATTACAACAAAAATATATTTAAGGCGGCACCAATTTCTAGTGTCTGCCAAATTTTTGGGCCTTAAAATCGAAAAATGGGAAACATGTTTTTGGCCAAGGAAGTTGCGTGAAAGGTATGAGGTGGTTTGGAAACATTCATGATTGTCATTTATTGTGATAAAAATTTAAAAAAATGGAAAATTCATGAAGTATATAAAATATTTGGAAATTTGGATGAAAGATGAGGCTATGTGAATGAAACTTGTGCACCCAAGGCGACGTCAAATGGGGTTTTGCGCGGTCAAAGATAATCTTGTGCAACAGGAAATGAATTCTATGGATGGGTTGGAAATGCATATAAATAATATTTTACCCCCCTAATTTGAGATATCTCAATGCTGAGAAAGAATCTGAGCTCTGGATCGCATAAGAGATTGAAGAAAACAGAGTTGCGTGAATGATTTTGAGTTGCGCGCTAGGTAAGGAAGTTGCACGTAAGATTTTAGTTGTGCATTATATATAGGTTGCGCCCAAGGGGTGTTTCATGAAAAAATTGAAATATTTCATGCAAGTAATTAAAGATTTAACACCCCAAGCTTCCATGGTATGCTTCTCCTTGAATAATACATTAGCATGTGTTGTACGCAACTTCGAGTTCTAACACACACCACAACCAATCAAACTAGCCGTAATGAATAATAATATCCACTTTTTGAAATTTTATAAATTTTATCTTCCAAAATGGAATTCATTTTTGGATTTGGAATATTGAAATTATCTTCAGGTGAATTTTTGGAACTTTTCGGATAACTTTCATATTTTGATGAATAGTGAAAATTACTAAATTTTAATTAAAAACATCTTTTTAATCGAAATAATTAATAGTGAAAAATTACGAATTTGAGTGGTTATAAAGTATATTTAGAATATATTTTTACCATTTAATCCATTTTTGGTCATTATACATAATTTCACATTTAAACCAGACATAAACAAGTGTCAATCTTTTGATAGTTATTATTTCTTAAAAACACACTTTTTGTTTCGACATCGGGAATTAATTTTAAATTAATTTCTGCCACTTATGCTTTTTGAATTAAGAAAAATAGATTCCATATTTTGAATCAGGAGGTCAAAATTGTGTAATATATTTAACTTTTATTTTTAGATAGTTTGAATAATTACTTCGGTAAATATTTTATATACCATTGTTAAAGGGTAAATATGGTAAATAAGGGTAAAAAATAATATTATAATATTATTAAATTACCTTAAAACGTGTCCTAAACCTATTGTATGATACAAGTTCGACCCTTTTCATTTGTGGCTCTATTTTGGGATCCCATGGAGCCACTTGTAAGTGATAATAACACTTTATATTAATTAAGTTAAAGTAAATACAAAAATAACATAAGCATTTATCTTTTAGAAAAACAATTTTTACATAGGGTTATATATGTTATATTTTTTACTATAAATATTCATTAGAAATATATACCAATTTCCTACATAATGGAATTTTATATATAATTTTTAGACATTTAATAAATTTATTTATTTATGACACAATAATGATGCAGTATTCTCCTTATTAATGAAAAAATCTAATAATTGTTATAATAAAATGTTAAAATTAATATAATTTGAATTTTTTGATGACATCCACGAATTTTATTGGTTAACTCGACATGTTATGACTTCTTAAATAATTTTTTTCCAAATTAATATTTTTGTTAATTATTTAAGAAAAATCAATTATTAAATATTGTCAAAATTGACATAAAGGAGTTTTTAAAAAAAATATTATAATATTAATTGATATTCTATTCCTAAAAATCTATTGTTCAGCCAAAAGAATTATATAATTATATTTTTGTCACTAATGGACCATGTGTGGGTCTATTGGAAGTATATAGTATGTTTATTAACCATATAATATAAAAATACAAAGTGACATGGTAAATGTCAAAGTGATTAACTAAGAGTTAAAAATAAAAGATTATATTAATAAGGTGATCCAAACCTATCTAAAACCTATTGGTTGAGTTTTTGTTGACCCATACCAGCCTTATCCTTGAAATAAATCAGTTTGAAGCCCTTAAAAACCGAATATTAATTTATTATAAAATAATATTGTATGTTTTTTCTAAGGTGCCCCTCACACCTCTTATAAAAGGGAACTCCCCCTTATCACTAATTCACATCTTCAATGCCTTTAAGATCAGCCAAAAACTGACTAAATATCCTCCCAACATCCCTCAATTCAACCTAGAGGCCTTATTTCGAACAGAAATCCAACCTATGGAGCCCTTTTTGATCAAATCAAAAGGAAGAACCCGAAGAAGAGGTAATGATTTCACCACCCTCTTTCAAGTTTCATTCTTCTTACACTTCTTCTTTATTTTTTGTTTCCATTATAAAAGAATAAATCCAGTATCTTATATATAATTTTATGATATTATAAATATGGTACAACCATATTCAGTATTATATCCATCCTTTGAATGACATGTCACCATAGGTGCGTACATACAGCTTACCATCTCCACGTCATGGTGTAATTGTTATTCCAAACATTATTATTTTGATGGGTATTATAATTATGTGTAATTGATGTAAATAATAAATATAACATGATAATGATTCTTTATATATGATATATCATCCATTTATATATTATATTAATATCAAAATAATGATATTGTCGCTCGTGCATACGTACGGACTACCGTCTCCACGAACGCGATAAGATTCATTCCCCGTCATATCCATTCAAGTATAATTCTCATTTGATGATTAAAAATAATTTTTAAGGACTTGATATCATTCTGGATATGAATATGATACAACATATCCACAACAAACATGACTTCTACAAGAAAACATATAAATGAAAATGAGTAAGTTAACATCCAAACGACGATAATACTAAGATATTATTAACAAATCAATGTTAAAGATCATATATGATATCATATTAATGTATATTATTCTTGTATAATTTAATAACAATTATTTCACCATTATACATTAGGTTAACCTACCCTTGACCATGGAACATTACACGGTAAGGGTTAATTTCACAATCACTTTATTATCCGAGGTTGTTTTTACGTAAGTATCTATTGGGACCCCCTTAATCATCCACATCAATGTTTCATAAAAATTTATTTCAAAACATTTTTACTATTTACTAGACAATGGGTTAAAGTCATTTATAACCATATGTGTTTTTAAAGGAATCTTTCCATCATTTTCCAAACAAGGTACTTTTTGACCTTTTTGACAAATGTATGGTAAGAATGTTTTTTAACGTATACGGTGGGTGCAGCTATTTTCGGCCGTTATAACATCATCAAAGCTTCCCTTACAATCTTATAAGAATATTTTAAAAAATAAATGTTTCCTTTATAATTATGTTACTCTTAAATTATTTCAAAATAGAAATAGATACTTCTCTAAAAAAGGTTTTGATTTCATCTATGTCAACATCATTTGATGGATTTTAAATTTATTTGAAGTTGATTTATTATGATACAAAACATCCATATTGTATTGAAGGTTTTGTGATATGTTTGATTGTGGATACACTATTTTTATTCCATTCATGGTTTAAAGTTAAATGTTGACATTTCGTTTTCCAGTTTTAATACGATTGTTTATGATATGTTTAAACCTTTTCATATGATGAATGTATTGGACTTAGTAAGTGACGGGTGGAGCCCTCTATATCTCCTGGATGAATCGGTAGGTCTCATGAGAAAACTAGATGTGGAATTGGATGAGTCCCTTTCCCAATTTGATATATGGGTTTGGCTGAGGCCTTAATTATTTTTAGACGTCTTGGTCGAGGCCATGACAAAATGATTCAAAATGTTCGGTATTATAAATTCCCTCATTATGAAAATAATATTGATAGTTCATGTGGTCATTAGACTAGTAGAATACCCATTATTATGTTTTATAATTTCATTATTTACTCAGCTCATATTTTTTCCATAATATTATTCAAGTTTATTATTGGTAAAGGCATGTGGTTTCAATTATTCACCATGGTTAATATTTATGTCATTTTCTACTGTATTAAATAACCTTACCGAGTGTTGGAGCTAACCCCTTTCTTATGTTTCATTTTCCCAGGATATGAAGAAGTTATTTATGAGTGAAATCCAGGCATAATCTAGGAGGCTTGGGTTTTTCTAAAGAAATATATTTGTGTTGTATTTCTCTTCAAGCTGTAAAGTTGAACTTATGTATGTATCTCATGTTTCCAAGGCTACTAATCTAATCATTCCTTTTAGACATGATATTTTGTGATTATGCCAATGTTATGTTATAATGCACCGACTCTAGGTAACTGGGGTCGGGGTTTTACAGTTGGTATCCAAGGAAGTTTAATACAAACCTTGGAAACTAGATTAAGATAAACTCTGATTTGAGAACATAGCCCTAAGATAGACTTTGAGGATTAGTTTAGAAGATCTTCCTAGAATTTTGGTATTGTAGAGATTTTGTGAGTTTTCCAAGAAATACATCCCTGTCTGGAAATGAGTAGGTAGAGGCGGCTCTGGCACAGATGTACCTAGGGGTAGAACCCGAAAACACTACTTTGAGCTAGACTCGAACGGGAACTGGTGCACAACAACAGGCCTTGTTGCACTCTTGGTTACGACACTCCCGGGGGATATGATTAGGATAATTCTCAATTTCTTTACAAACCATTATGAAGGATTTATAAGTATATAAATTCTCAATGAAAACATTTTTATGATTATGGATTATATCCCTAAACTTTTCAATTTATGTTAAGTGTTTTAGATGTTTGGAATTGTATATTTCGATTCATAAATTAATATAGTTTATGCCATTGTTTATAAATGGAGTCTAGTAGAAGGAATAGAAACCATATCAATGCACACAATCCATATAGGGATTTCACTCCTTCTCAGGATAATTATAGTGGAGATAGTGATGCAACTGGTGTTGATCAGCTAATCACCATACTAGGACAACTCACTCTGGTTATGAATTGTAACCTTACCTATATGGAGCACCCAGATCCACAATGTGGAGGATAAATGTTAGATAACTTCATGAGGCAACATCCACTGACATTAAATTGGAGTACAAATCCATTAGTGGCTGAGAAATATAAAATTCCTTAGAGAAAATATTCCATGCCATGGGGAGTAGTGAAAGGGAAACAGTTTTCATGGCAATTTACCGCCTCACTGGAGATGCTGATCAATGATGGACATTGATTCAAAACACAAAGGAGGATGAAAAAGTATCATGTATAGAATGGAGGGAGATTATAGAGACTTTCTTAGAAAAATACTTTCCTCATGACAATCGAGAGGATATGAAAAGACAATTTCTCAGTCTGAGGAAAAAAGAGGATGAGAATGTTGAAAAGTATGAGGCTAACTTTACAAGGTTAGAAAGGCATGATGCAGATTATATATGTAACCCAAGAAGTTTGATTTATCGTTTCTTTGATGGGTTAAAACCAATTCTTCATCGAGATTTAGTATCAAAATCATTCTCGTCATACGTAGATATTGTCTCATGTTCTATCAAGACATAAAAGGAATTCTATATATCTTATGACAATAAAGTAAATCAAGAGAGGAAGAGAATGGTGGAGCAATAGATAGGTAATGGGAAAAAGGAAAAGAAGGATTTTCAATTATGTGATAATTGTGGGAAGAAACACCCCGGTACTTGCCTAAAAAGAATTGGAGTTTGTTACAAGTGTGGTGAAAAAGGCCACCAAGCTTATGATTGTAAGGGAAAGAAACTTTCTATCAACGTGGAATGCTATAATTGTAGAGAAAAGGGGCATTATGAAAATGAATGTTCTAATCCCCAAAGAAACTTACCTCAGAAAAGGCCAGGGGAGCAAGGCCAAGCTTATGTTGTTACTACCGTTGAAGTTGAATAATTTTTGTATTTTTGTTTTTGGATTCAAGAACTATATTCTGGTTATAAGAATAATGTGATATATATAAGGATTGTACTGCAGTACTATTTCATCAAGGACTTGAGATTGTGTGGAACCAAGAAAAGTGACTCAATATCAGGTTAAATTTTTGGAAAAAAATATGGTTGAGAGAAAGATAAACCATAATATAAAACTGATACCAAGGTAGTGATTTTGGAATAATACATAATTGATTTGGATAAATTATATTGGATATTCATTACTACCTTGAAATTGATTAATTATTTTTATATTCCATCATTTTTTGTGTTTACAACATTTTTGTATAGAAGGATTATATCGAGTATTCTATAATGAATAAGGGAGCATGAATGTAATCAATAAGGTTTCATGGTAATTCAGGATGTTTTAGTGTGTTAAAAGAATACATGATGAATGTGTTCACATGTTATTCGGTGGAAAAAGATCTTCATTGTGTTTATCTTCCCTATAAATTCAAGACTGTGATTTTGGATATAAGTGTTTTGGATAAGTCTAGTTTGAGATTATTTTTGGATTTCCATAAAAAGGACAACCTGGAGGTCGGGCGGCAACCCGTCGCATCCGGAAAGGTTGCGATACTTGAACCTGCAACTGAAGGGCGACAAGGGTGTATCACCTACCACTGACCCACGTGATGTCCCAGATTGAATAATGTCATTTTTTTAAAGGGTCTGGTTGATGAATTATAAATTCATTTTTTGGGAACCCCATATAAACAGGATAAATAGAATATTTTTTAAGTTCTATTATCTTTTAAAGTGAAAGATGAGTTTGTGGTGGAAATTAGTTAAAGGATGGAACTCTACTTGACAAGTATAAATTTTTTTCTTCTCTTATTCTATGAAGAAATAAATTCGTAAACATTAGGTAAGGCATCTTGAAACCAAAAATTTGTTATCCTAATACCTTACATTTTGTTGAACAGATGGTATTTTAAATCATCATAGATTGGTGGCTTTGAGGTCCACAATTATACAATTGTTTGTGATTGAAGACCTCAATCAGTCCCTATAAATATTTATGTTATTCCTCTAATTATGTGTCTCTAATTTCCACCAATGTTCTTCTAATGGAGATCATAATTTGGTGGTGACTTTTTCATTCCCCTTCTCCTCTTATTAAAACTATATTTTATTATCCCAATTTCCGATTTGGTTTTCCCACAAAGGTATTTTCTATTTTCAACCTTTCATTTTCAACGAACAATTTCAAATTTTGAGGACAAAATTTATTGACAGATGGTAGAATGTAACACCCCATGCTTTCATGGTACACTTCTCCTTGAATAATACAGTTGTGTGTGTTGTACGCAACTTCGAGTTCTAACACACACCACAACCAATCAAACTAGACGTTTTAAATAGTAATACCCACTTTTTGAAATCATATAAATTTTAACTTCCAAAATGGACTTAATTTTTGGATTTGGAATACTGAAATTAACTTTGGGTGAATTTTTGGTACTTTTCTGATAACTTTCATATTTTTATGAATAGTGAAAATTACAAAATTTTAATTAATTATTTTTTAATCAAAATAATTAATAGTGGTAAATTATAAATTTGAGTGGTTATATTTTATTTTTATAATATATTTTTACCATTTAATACAATGTCGTTCATTGGACATAAATTCACATTTAAACCGGACATAAATAAGTGTCAATCTTTTGATAGTTATTATTTCTTAAAAACACTCTTTTTGTTTTGGCAGTGGAAATTAATTTTAAATTAATTTATGACACTTCTGTGTATTGAATTTAGAAAAATGGATTCCATATTTAGAATCAAGAGGTCAAAATTGTTTAAATAGGTAACTTTTATTTTTTGAACTTTTGAATAATTACTTCGGTAAATATTTAATTTACCTTTATTAAAGGGTAAATCCGGTAAATAAGTGTAAAAATAATATTATAATAATATTAAATTACCCTAAAACGTGTTCTAACCTTATAGGTTGATACATGTACGACCATGGGCATCTTTGGGTCGATTTTGGGACTCCATGGAGCCACTTGTAAGTGATAATGACACTTTATATTAATTAAGTTAATGTAAATACAAAAATGAAATAAGCATATAACTTTTTGGAAACAAATTTTTACATAGGGATAGATATGTTATATTTTCGACTATAATTATTAATTAAAAATATAATAATATTTCCTAAATAATTTAATTTTATTTATAATTTTTATACAATGAATAACTAAATTTATTTATGACACAATAATGATGCAGTATTTTCCTTATTAATAAAAGAATCAAATAATTGGACTTATAAATGTTAAAATAAACATAATTTGAAAGTATTTTTGAAATCCACAAATTTTATTGGTTAATATGAAATGTTATTATTTCTAAAATTAATTTTTTTCGAATTAATAATGTTATTAAGACTTTAAAAAATCAATTATTAAATAGTGTCAAAATTTGACATAAAAGAGTTTTTAAAAAAATATTACATTATTAATTGATATTCTATTCCTAAAAATCATCGGTTTGGAAAAAGGACTTATATAATGATAGGTGTATCATTAATGGACCACTTGGGGGTCTATTGGAAGTATATAGTTTTTTTATTAACTATATAATATTACTATACAAAGAGACATGGTAAATGTCAAACTAATTAACTAATAGTTAAAACTAAAAGATAAGGTTTATAAAGTAACCCAAACCTGTCTAAAACCAATTGGTTGAGTTTTTTTCGACCCATCACCACCTTATCCTATAAATAAATCAGTTTGGAGCCTTTATAAACTGAATATTAATTTATTATAAAATAATATTTTAAGTTTTTCCTATGGTGCCCCTCACTCCTCTTATAAAAGGGAACTCCCCCTTCTCACTAATTCACACCTTAAAAGCCTTTTAGATCGGCCAACCTCTACCCAAATATCCTCCAATCATAACTCAATTAATCCCGAAGGCCTTATTTTTATCATAAATCCAACCTATGGAGCCCTTTTGGTCAAATCAAAAGAAAGAACCCGAAGAAGAGGTAATGATTTCACTACCCTCTTTCAAGTTCCTTTCTTCTTCCACTTATTCTTTCTTTGTTATTTCAATTATAAAATAATAACTCCAGTATATTATACATACTGTGATGTTATTATAAATATGGTACAACCATATTCAGTATTCTATCTATCCTTTGAATGACATGTCACCATACGTGCGTACGTACGGATTACCGTCTCCATGTTGTGCTATAATTGTTATTAAAAACATTATTATTTGTATGTGTATGATAATGAAGTATAATTGATGTAAATAATAAATATAACATGATAATTATTCTTTATATAAGATATACCATTCAATTATATATTATTTTAATATCAAAATAATGATATTGTCGCTCGTGCGTACGTACGGACTACTGTCTCCACGAAGGCGATGAGATTCATTCCCCATCATATCAATTCAAGAATAAATCTCTTTTTATGAATAAAAAAAATTTAATGACTTGATATCATTATGGATATGAATAATATACAGCATATCCATAAAAACACAGCTTCTGTAATAAAACATATAAAAGAAAATGAGTAAGTTAACACCCGAAACGACGATAATACTAAGATATTATTAACAAAGAAATGTTAAATGATCATATATGATATAATGTTAATGTATATGATTCTTGTATAATTTTATAACAATTATTTCCCCATTATACAGGAGGTTAACCTACCCTCGACCAAGAAAAATTACATTGTAGGGGTTAATTTCTCAATCTCTTTATTATCTGAGGTTGTTTTTACGTAAGTATCTACTGGGACCCCCTTTATCATCCACATCCATGTTTCTTAAAAATATATTTCAAAACATTTTTACTATTTACTATACAATGGTTTAAATTAATTTGTACCCTTATTTTTTTTGAAAGGAATCTTTTGGTCGTTTCCCAAACAAGGTAATTTTTGACCTTTTCGACAAATTTATGGTAAGAATGTTTTTTAACTTGTACGGCTGGTGCAACTATTTTTCTCCATTATAAAATCATCAAAGCTTCCCTTACAAGCTTATAAGAATATTTTCAAAAATAAATGTTTTCTTTATAATTATGTGAATCCTAAATTATTTCAAAATAGAAAGATATATTTCTCAAAAATGGGTTTTCATTTCATCTATGTCAACATCCTTGGATGGATTTTATGTTTATTTGAAGTTGACTTATTATGATACAAAACATCTATATTGTATTGAAAGTTTTGTGATATGTTTGACTGTGGATGTGCAATTTTTATACCATTCATTGTTTATGGTTAAATTATTGACATTTCATATTCTAGTTTTAATACGATTGTTTACGATATGTTTAAACCTTTACATATGAGGAATGTATTAGACTTAGTAAGTGACTGGTGGAGACCGATATAGATCCTCAATGCATAGGTAGGTCTCATGAGACAACTAGACGTGGAATTGGTTGAGGACCTTTCCCAATTTGATATATGGTTTTGGACGAGGCCTAAATCATTTTTAGACGTCTTGGCTAAGGCCTTGACAAAATTTTTCAAAATGTATGGCATTATAGATTCCCTCATTATGAATATAATATTGATGGTTCATGTGGTCATTCAACAAGTATAATACCCATAATTATGTTTTATTATGGAATTATTTACTCATCTTATATTCCTACCATAAATGTATTCATGTTTATTATTGGTAAAGGCATGTGGTTTCAATTATTCACCATGTTTAATATTTATGTCATTTTCTACTATATTACATACCCTTACCGAGGATTTGAGCTCATCCATTTCTTATGTTTCATTTTCCCAGGATATGAAGAAGTTAGTTATCAGTGACCTATAGGATTAATCTAGGAGTCTTGGATGTTTCTAATGAAATATATTTGTGTTGTATTGCTCTTCAAGCTGTAAAGTTGATCTTAAGTATGTATCTAGTTTTTCGTAGACTATAAAAATAATCGGTCTTTCGGGACTTGATCTTTTTTTATCATGCCAATGTTATGTAACAACTCACCGACTTTGGGTAATTGGGGTATGGGCATTACAAAAGTTACCTAAAAGGCACATAAATGGTTGTGCGAAAGATTTGGAGTTACTCAGTGGTACTGTGGTAAAGTGGTATTCATTAGTGGATGAAAGTGGGACATCAACAGAGAATCTATCTATAACTGTGAATGTTTTCATTAGTGATAACTAAGAGACCTAAAAGTAATTTAACTAAGAGTGTATCTTCTGAAGAAGAAGTGAGATCACTTCAGTTGAGAGATATGTGAGTTATCAAATTTTGAATAGTTTTAAACTAGGAGGGATAGTGAGTCTACTTCGAACTTGTAAACAGTAGTGCAATTTTAGTGGATTTGGTACATTAGAACATCATCGGTGTATGAACCATGGACTTATCCTAGTGAGGGTAAACCAATTAAAAATTTACGTGTCGTGTGAAAGATTTAATTTATTCTTATTCATTTCTACAGAAAATAGAGAGAAAAGTGTTTTTCCTAATGGAAAAACACGATCCAAAGGGGCAGTGGTTTAAATTTGTCATACCCCGATTCACCCCCCCCCCTTAGGGTATCTGGCCTTTTGGGACTATCAATCACAATCCATCCAACACACTAGTTTTCAAAGATCATCAAAGTCTGTCAAAGATACCATTAAAAATCGCACCACACCAGGTTATTTCCATCCCCCATCAAACCAAAAACAACCAAACCATCAATACAAAGAAAGATCACCTCATGTAAAATAATAATTCATTGACATGAAACTATCTATAACAATCCCAATGTCCACCACTATAACCAATAATTAACATAAATGAACCAGAACCACAAATTAGAACACCACCGGACAAGAAAAAAATAGATCGACGAACTATAAGAAGAATAAAAATCATCATTGGTAACATGAGGAGGAAATCTTAAATACCAAAACCAATATCGAATGAAATGTTCTTGGAACACTAATGGCCTCCAAACCACACCTCCCAAAACCACATTTTTTCCACTGCTCTAAATCCTAGTAGTAGAGGAGCATCGAAATATGAGTTCAATGTAGTGGTATGTGTAATGAACCATACAAATGTGGCCCATTTCATGATGACTCTATGTCGGCATCCAATAATCCAAGGGTTGGTGAGTAGGATCGAGAAGGCACATCCCACAAATGGGAGGTATTTTTCTAAGTACCTGTACACACGTAAAATTATCCAATCCAAAAAAGATAAAATGTAAAAACACTAAGTAATGGAATGCAGGAATACACTATATTGAAAGCAATATAGTATAACTAGAATGTAAAGTTAAGTAAAGTAAATTGGTCTAGAGTACAAGTCCACCAAAATAAAAGTCTATAAATGAAAAATTATAGCCAATAGAAAAAGGTAATGGGACTACTGCTTGAAGTCATAGGAACCCCTTAGCCTACCTAAACTCAAAAATCTTTGTCTGATCCAGTTCCTCCCTAGATACTGTCAAAAGGTTGTTCATTTGCACAAGACATGACACCTATGGGAAAAGAATGTGTAGGGGCGAATAAAACAATACTCAGTAAGGCATCCCAAAACCAAAAAGGAAATACCACACAGGAAATACCGCATAACAAATACCACAAAAGGAAATAACACATAGGAAACACAATAAATGAAATACCATAATGGAAATACCACACAAGAAATACCACTTGCCCGAATGGCCCGAAGGCCTTCTTTTTTATTTTATTATGTATAATACCCCTTTTAAGGGTTTAAGGGGAATATGTACATGACCCGTAGGCCCAAGGAACAAGGCCCGACTGCATCGCTTTACATTACCCAAAGGCCCAAAGGCATACCATGCCCAATACATGACCCGTAGGCCCAGCCGACTTGAACTGCCCCTCCCCAGATTCTACGTCATTTGGTCACCAATCCCTCCACCATTCATTGATGATCAGCTAGCATTTCCCTGTACAAAGCTGCATGGTGCCTGGTCCCGATGGCGGCTACCATACCCTCTCATTATTCCAACCCACTTAGCTCTACATCTGGTGGCTGCTACTCTTGTTTCTATGAACCTCTTTGGGGTCCTATTCTATGTGAACTGGGCTACTCCATGTTCTTTGTGGCCCGAAGGCCCAGTGCCTCAAAGGCCTTTGATGAACCGAAGTCCCTTGAGACCCATAAGCCCAAACCGGTGTCCTAAAGGCCCAAATTGAGTAAATAGTTTTTGATGCTACAGTACCGAACAGTAACTACTATAGTACTGCTTCAGTATTTCTAAAGTACCCAGAAATTCACCTCCACCTGGTATTGATCCTGGGTCTCTTGGATACCAAGCAGGAGCCCTTACCACTCGGGTACAAGCTCATTGGCCACAAGAAATACTACTAAGTAATCGTGCAGTCACCTCTGTAAAGATATATGCCAACAACCCATATATCAAGAATACATCGATATACTCTCTCTAATGATACCCACATTCTCCATGAGACACATATTCTCTATAAGACATGCATTGTTTTGGATCCACATAGTCTCCATGAGATACCCAGTCTCCCTAAGACACACAATCATTGAAAGTCACATAGTCTCCATGAGACACCCAATCTCTATGTCGTAGCCATCCACATGATTCTTACCAAAGCACACTAATTCTAGTTTAATCTTCTCAAGAAGAAATTAGTTCATATTTACACTTCCATAAGAAAACCAACTACTTATATCTAAAATGTACCATCTCATCATAAGGCTCCCAATGCCATAGACAGTTAGTCAAACGGACACACGGTTTAAAAGTTATGAGCGTTTGAAAATTCTGAAGGGGGTTTAGTGGCTCGTGGACCGATCATAGTGGCTAATCACCCAGTAAAACCTCCCCCGTGATCAACCGTGGTCTGGTCCAGCCACCCAGGTCCAACCCAGATCTGAACTGACCCGGGTTCTGACCCGACTCGGGTTCTGACCCGACCCAGGCTCTAACCCGTGCCAGGGTCTGACCAGGTGCCCTAGTCCTCACCCACTTCAGTTGGGCCCGATCCACATTGTTGGCCTGGACTACTCACCTGACCTATACCATTTTTGATTACATTCCATGCAGTTCTCCACCACATCCAACAGCCTTTGTATCCACCATATCTATCGTCTCCCATGTGGTTGTCGCCGCATCCCATGTCCACCATCACATGCCTCTTGCAACGCCTTCCACCCTAGTGATTTTGAGGACTGTCACTACTCCTACAGTGGTCAAAACATTGAAAATAAATCTTCTATATGATCCTTGGGTTCTAATATTCTTCAAAACAGCCTCGGTTTCATCTTACCACCTATCTGGGGATTCGATCACGTTCGGAGCCTCCCCGCAATTCGTGTCAGGAGCACGAGGGTCCAATAGCGAAGAATGCCATGAACGAGAGACAAATGAATCACAAGAAAACCCGTAAGAACATTACTTGGAATTTTTTCATGTTAGCCTCAATTCATTCCCATTATAATGAAGAATTAAGAAGAAATAATCACAAATATTTATCTCCCATTAAAACTCTGCAATCAAGCCCATCCCGTAAGAACGATCAAACTACAGATCAACCTATTCATGGGGTTGTCTTCATTCATCAATGAATTCATGAATGGGGAATCAGAAAGAAAAAATTGCTCAACCTTGAGTTGGATCAGTCATTGATGAGGAGCAGTTTCTTTGTCATCATTGACGAGATCCTCCAACTCTATTGGCGCGACGATCCATGATCTGGTCTCTGATGCATCGTAGTTCATTGGAGAGGGTTCTTTCTCCACACATCAGAGGAATTAAAGGGTTATATAAATATCCCTGAAATATCTGAAAAAATATTATTGAAAAAAATAAATGTCACTCTTTCATCATGTAACATTAAATTAAATAAAAGTTAATTTATTTTAATCTTTAAAACATCAAAAAATTTACTTTTCCCAGCCGACCTAGGTCGGTCCATGTTAGGCCTCACCAAGGAAAAACACCAAATTATGAACTCAATGGTGGTCTTGGATTTCCAATATGATTCACCATTTATGAGTTATTAGGATTTTAAAATAAAATAATTCAATTCAATTATTTTATTTATGGTTACATCCTTGGTGACGTTTTCTATAGATGACCCATTCTAACCAAAGATAGGTTATTCCTATGGCAATGCTGCCATTATAAGCTCAACATTTCCCCCATATTTCTAATCTTACCACCCATTTAAAATATATTCAACTTTTTCGGGAATTTTTTGTGCGCATGATATTAAAAACATAACATTTTTTAATGAATTGTTTTGGGCACACTGGGCCTCAAAATCGCACATCATCATAGTGTCTGGTCTTAGAATTTTTCCAAATAATTTCCCAAAATAAAATTAGTAAAATTTGAGTCATTAAATTATTCCCACCTTAGGGATTTAAATCCGTAATAGACAAAACAAAAGGGCTCCTCAATCAAAATTGGGTAATGGGAACGAATATGAGCCTCTTGCTCTCAAGTGCTCTCTTAGAGATTCTTGTGCTGACACTGAATGTACACCAGAGGAATCAATTTCCCACAAATGATCATCTCATGTCAATACTCTATACCCACCATGTACTCATTTAAATTGACTATATCATCGATGTCTAGCTTTCTCTAGTCCATACTTGTGCAAGATCATGCATGTACCTCCTCTATTGTGACACGTGGAAGACATCATGCACCTTCTCTAACTACAGAGGTAGAGACAAGCAGTACATCACCTCTCCATCTCTACGTAGAATCTTGAAAGAGTCAAAGAACCTCATATATGACTTTCCAACCTGACCAAATCACCATTATACACATCCTTTTGAGACATGAAGGATCATTTGGTCCCCTTCCTCAAACTACAAAGGCTTGTATCATCTGTCGGTATAAGAATTATGATGGATCTATGTAGTCTCCATCCACTCATGGATTCTTTTCACCTTCTCTATAGTCACCTGTAAAAACTCTAGGCCCATGATTATTGACTCTCCTGGGTCCCTCCAACAATTTGGTGACCTGCAAGGTCACCCGTACAAGGTCTCGAATGGTTCCATACCAATGGGGGAGTGGAAGTTGTTGTTGTATGAAAACTCCACCAAAGGTAGGAAACCCTCCATAATATGGAAAAAATATAGTATACAATCACATAGCATATCCTCTAGAACCTATATGGTTTTCTCAATCTAGCCATTCTTATGTTGGTGAAATGATATTCTCAAGCATAACGGAGTCCCAAATTCCTCCTATAATCCCTTCCACAACTAGGATTTAAAGAGATCATCACGATCTGATACTATGATCGATTTAACTCCATGGAGATAAACTATCTCCTATATATAGAGGTGTCTCAGGCTCTCTACTAAACTCATCTCCTAAATATCTAGGAAGTGGGCCGACATGGTGAGTCATTAAACCATCACCCAAATAGTTTCGTGTCCCATAGATATACATGGTAAACCCATCACAAATTCCATTGATATCCCATACCACTTCCATTATATAACCTCTAGGGGTTCATTAAAACCCACTAGAACCAAGTGCTCATCCCTCACTTGTTGGCAATTGATTCATTGAGAAAATAACATCCCCACTCCCTTTTTCATTTATGGGCATCGTAACTAATGTTGGAGGTATTGGTACATCTTCTCAACACCTGGATGTACTGCTAAAGGAGATGTATGAAGCTCTCTCAATACCTCATCTTGTACCACCACTGGTACTATTTTTCATCCTTTGAAAAAAATGATGTGATCTCTACCATTCTAATATCCATTAAGGGAATGCCCTGTTGACATATGAGTTTGTAGATTGTCACATTTTGTATCTCCATGATGTGCCTCCCCGACTTGTTGTAAGAGTATAGGGGTGAAAACCATAAACTAGAGGTAAGATACTCAATTTCCATATACAAAGGAAATCTAAAATGAGGATAACTACTCTGATTCCTTGTTCATCAACTATGAACTGGATCTCCTATTGAGAGAATATGCCACCATGTTCCCCATCCCTGGAGTATAGATAATATCAAATTCATAGTCCTAGAGGTACTTTATCCATCACCTCTGTCTCAAGTTTAGATCCTTCTGAGAGAAGATAGACTTGAGACTCTTATTTTCATTATAGAAGATAAACTGCTCACATATCCGGTAGTGTCACCACATTATTAATGTGAAGACTACCACTGCTAACTCAAGATCATGGGACTTGTACTTCTGATCATATGGTATCATCTATTGTGAACAATAGGTAATAAAAACTTTCCCTTGCATTGGGACCTAACCAATCTCATTTCCAGATGCATCACAGAACAATACATAGTTGACACCCTCCTCTGGAAATGAAAATATGGGATCATTCATCAACCTAAGTCTCAACTGCTGAATGATCTCCTGGAACTTCTTCATCCACATGAAAGGGTTCCCCTTTCATTTCAAATATATCAAGGATGCTTCTACTCTAGAAAAGTTAGCTAACAACATCTAATAGTACCCAGACAAACTAAGGAAACTCTGCTCCTCAGTAACACTCTTTGGTGGCTCCCAAGAAAGAACCACCTCAATCATCACTGGATCCACTAAAACACTAACCTCTATAATAATGTGTACTAGAGAACAATCCTCCAAAATATAGAACTGACACTTTGAGAGATTACCATAAAGATGGTGCTCTCAAAGTATGTCTAGAACCATCCTTAAGTGTCTTGTGTGCTCTTCTTTGGATGCTAAGTACACTTGGATGTCATCAATGAAGACCACCAAAAACCAGTTTAAGTATGGATAAAAGATCTGGTTCGTGAGTCCCATAATATTACTGGGGCGTTTTTCATTCCAAATTCCCTCACCAAGTACTCATATTGGTCATAAAAAATTTTGAAGGTCGTCTTCCATATATCCTAATCCCATACTTGTAGCTGGTGATAGAAGGATCTGAGGTCAATCTTCGAGAACCATCGCACCCCTTTCAACTGATAGAAGAGGTCATTAATCCTCAAAAGTGGATACTTATTCTTCATATTCCCTTGGTTAGGGAACTAGAAGCACACACATATCCTCAAGATCTTGTATTACATCTTGGAGAAGAAAATTGGGGTTTCCCATGGTTAAAAACTAGGTCTCCTAAAACCCTTCCAATGAATGTCCTCCAACTATACACTCAACTCATGAAACTCGGTGGGAGCCATATGATATATAGTTGCATATATCGATGTTGTTATAGGGTATAGATCAATGCAAAATTCTGCCTACCTATAAGAGGTAATCCAGGAATATCCTTAGGAATGATTTCCTCATACTACTCCAACATTTTAGGAAACTGATGAATCATATCATCCACTGCACAGAGGGTCAAGCTAGCTAACTGATGAGTGATCTGTTTCCCCCTCCTATGTGTGAGTCCATCCTATGTTTCTTGGGTTTCCTTTTCACTGAAAAATAAAAAATCGGTCCCATAAATGCGTACACACCACACTTTGTTCCTAAAATAGTGAATCTGGGGATGGACTATAGATAACCAGTCCATACAAAGAATGACATCATAAGGTCTCGATGCCATTACCAAGAGATCAAAACTGAAAATCTAACCTCTAAGATTAAGGTCACACTATCAGAAAAAGTATGTTATCATCAAATCTTCACCCATAGGAATGTCTAAGCGTAAGGTTTATGTCAACGATTCAACCAGAATCTTTGAATCTTGAACAAGTTTAGTGTTTAGAAAAAAACCAGAACCTATGACTATTAAAACTATAGATAAGGTGGAAAAGACATAGATAATACCTATAACCATCCTTAGAGCCCTAGGGTCATACGACTCCAACACCTAAATCTTTTCTCATCCCTATCCACCAGCTCCCTCAGCATGTGGTGGACCACCTAGTGGTGGAGGTGGTAGTACATCAAACCTCTTCCCACATCTTACTGCCATTGCAGTCCCTCAACCATATCACGGTCAGTCGTATGATGGGTTTG
The DNA here is from genome assembly GCA_963277665.1 of Viscum album. Taxonomy (NCBI): domain Eukaryota; kingdom Viridiplantae; phylum Streptophyta; class Magnoliopsida; order Santalales; family Viscaceae; genus Viscum; species Viscum album. The sequence goes on along the minus strand of OY728119.1, from coordinate 2,106,562,485 downwards.
GAAATCTAATTCCATGTGTCCCAAACCTCATCATGTGTTACATAGTAAGTCCCTCAAATGATTCGAGTTGCCTTATGAGCCCCGCACTACTGATCTTGTACCCTTGGATCATCCCCCAATGTTCCTGACCCACTTTAGTCACAACGATTGTCATCAACTACCTGCTACTAAGGTCTCATCTACCTGGTGTCTACTGGTATCTCCAACTACCAGTGTCTTCTCAACTAGAAAAGTCTCCACCAGTAGATCTTTCTCAAGTACACTAGAATAAGTAGGTATGCTAAGGGATATCATGGATTCCTTTATCTCCTCATGTATTCCCTACTAGAAGGTATGAGCCCTAAATAATTGGTCTCATACCACATATTTTTGTAATGTGAAAGATCAGTAAACCTCACCGAGTACTCCACCATAGTCAAACCACCCTGATGCAGATGTAGAAGCTCATGTATGCACACTGATTGCAACGTAGTCTGAAAGAACTCCTCTCTGAAGAGATGCTCAATGTCTGCCCATGATAGAGTCATCTCATCGTTTGTCTAGTTTGCTGAGATCCACCATCATCCAACTAATTCCTAGAAAATACTCATGTCAAGAACTACAATCTTGTCTGAAGGCGTCCTCACAAGGAAGAAGACGCGTGTAACTTCCTCGAGTCAATCCTCAGCTACATAGGGGTCTAGCCTACCGTAAAACCTAGGAGGTCACTTCCACTGGATCTCTTGCAACTCACTCAGCCTGTGTACATCTTTATTCAGTAATGCTGGTAGTAAATGCTTCTTGATTGGTGGTGGTATCAATGGAAAACCACTCGAAGGTTCTTTCTTTGGTACATGCCCATCTTCCAATGCATTGTCACTAGGTGGATCATCCCCACGATCACACAACAAAATCTTGGTTAGCTATCTAGGTGAAGGTATCCTGTAATAAAAATATATATACCATGGTCAATAGAGTATATGTAGAGAGCTAACTCAATAAGGACATGTAAAACACAACCCATTCCTATGTAATGCACATAGCATTATTTTTCTCTGTAAATATTTTTTTCATATACCAAGAAGAAAAGTAGAAATTAGATTCCCAGTGTATGGAAATGTTGGTTGCTGCACCCACAATGGATTCCATGGCCTGAAAGCCGAACTCAAAACAGTTAACACTGTTTTACCGAACCAAACTCACAAACTCTTGGTCCAAAGGTATAATTTACCTCCTTTGGTACCACTATGTCAGGACCCATCCTAGAGATGTCCATGTTATGTCTACCCCAAAACCACCTCCAATAGGTTAGGGGCTGGTGACTTGAACTAAGAAGGCACATCCCATAAATGAGAGGCACTTTCCTATGTACCTATACACATGCACACATCTCCAATCAACAAAAGAAATAGAAATAAAAACAATAAGTAAATAAATGAATGCATACACTATATCCCAACCAACATAGTACAATAAAAAAGTAAAGTGACATAAATTATACTAGCCCAGAATGAAATCCCACCAAAACAAAATTCTATATACCAAAAATTCCAACCTGTATACAAAGGTACTAGGACTACTACTCGAAGTTGTAAGAACATATTATCTTGCATGAACTCACAAATCTTTATCTGGTCTGGGACCACCATGGAATCTATTAAAAGGTCCCTCATCTGCACAAGACACGACACGTGAGGGAAAATCCTGTGAAGTGGTGAGTAAAAAAATACTCACTAAGGCACCCCAAAACCATAAATGATGACCAAAAAAGAAATACCACACACGAAATACCACACATGAAATACCACAATGGAAATACCACAAAGGAAATACCTCAAAGTAAATACCCCACAGGCAATACCATGAAGGAATAATATAGTCATCTCATTAAAAATATATTCCCAATGTCCTTATATCAATAATATATAGATATACTCTCTCTTCAATGAGACACACACTCTATATGAGAAACACAGTCTCCATGATACACATAGTCTCATAAGACCCACACTCTTTAAGAGTCACACAGTCTCCATGAGACACATAGTCTCTCTAAGACGCATTGTCGTTGGGAGTCACATAGTCTCCATGAGACACCCAATCTATATAATATACGGAGTCCTTGTGAGTCACATTGTCTCCTTGAGACACCCAGTCTCTATATCACAACCATCCATAGGATTCCACTCAATGCACTCTCATTTCAGGAGAACTTACTCCTCAAGACATTATGTAAACTGCACAATTCCAAAAAAAACCCACTTAGGATACCTCAAAAGGACTGTCTCATTGCAAGGGTCCCAATGACACAAACAGTTCATCAAACAATCACATGTTTTGAAAGTTAAGGGTGTTTAAAAATTATGAAGGGTGTCCACTAGCTAATGGACAGACCGTGGTGGTTGACTACTCGGTCCAACCACCCCCCCAGTCAACTATGAATTGGTCCAGCTTCATGGGTCCTACCTGACCCACCGGGTCCGACCCGGTCCAACGGGTCGACCCAGACCACTTTGTCAGCCCAACCCACCTGGTTGTCCTGACCTGCTTGACCATCTCAACTGGATACCTAGTCCAGTCCATAATTTGTGTCAGCCCCCTTGCTTTCGCGGGCCATCACTCCTCATCTGTGGTTGAAACTCTGAAAGTAACTCTCCTATGTGATCCTAGGGTCACATACTGGATCGATACATCCACAATTTTTTCTTACCACTAATATAGGGGTTCGATCATGGTCAGTGGCTCCCGGCAATTTGAGTCGTGACTATGAGGGTCTAATAGCAAAGAACACCATGAACAGGGGGGAGAAGAATAACAAGAAGGCCTAAAATAATGAAACTTGGCCTTTGTTAATGTCAGCCTCAATTTTCTACCATTAGAATGTTGAATGAAGAATAAATAATCCCAAATATTTATGTTCCATTAAAACACTTAATTCAAGATCATCCCAAAATAATGATTGATCTGAGGATCAACATATTCATCCATTATTCTGCATTCATCATTGAATTCAAGAACATGGAATGATGATAAAAACAAATGTTCTACCTCGGGTTGGATCATTCATTGATGAGGAGTGGTTTTTAATTCTTCATTAACGAGATCCTATAACTCCTTTGGCATGATGATCTATTATTTGATCCCAAATGTGTCGTCATTCATTAGAGATGGTTCATTATGCACACATTAGAAGAATTTCAAGGTTATGGAAATAACCCTAAATTCTTTGAAAAATATTATTTAAAAAGATAAATGTCTCTGCTTTGTCATGTAACATTAAATAAAATAAAACATTATTTATTTTATTATTTAAAATTTCCAAAAAAATTACTTTTCTTATCCTACCTGCATCGGCCGATGTTGGGCCTCACCTAGGGAAACCACCACGTTATGAACTCAACGGTGGTATCATATTTCCAATATGAGTAACCATTCATGAGTTATTATTATTTTAAGAGAATATTGTTTTATTTAATTATTTTATTTATGGTTACATCCTTGTTGACGTTTTATTTATATAATCCGCATCGACAAAAGCTCGGTCACGCCTAGGTTAAAACCGTCACTCTAAACTCAATGGTGCCCTCATATTTATGATCTGATAACCCATTTAAAATATATTCCACTTTTTTAGAAAATCCACTTGTGTATACTATTATAAACATAAAAATTTTCAAAAAATTGTTCCAGGAACACCGGGCCACTGAATCGTACTTCGTCTCAGTGCCTAGTCTCAGAATTTTCCAAAATAATTTCTAAAAAAATCAATAAAATTAGAGTCAATATAATATGTGCCAATGAGGGATCCAATTCATGGAAACATCGATGTAGAATAAGACAAAGAGCGATAAAATCAAGAGCATCATGGACCAGGAAATTCCTTGAGACTCATCGACTACAAAATCACAAAACCTAAAACCTCTTTGAACCACTACTCCAAATCCAACATGGAGAGGTGCAGAGGAACATGAGGTCAGATCCACAGAAATATCATCTAATGGATTAAGTATAATAAAACCATCATTGGGACCTTAAGGAATCATAGAAGAATACATCTTTGACATGAATTGAAACCAGATCATAGAGAAGTCATGCTAAAGGAAGAAGGTCGGAGGAGGAAAGAAGAGGTGAGTAAAAAAAGAAAATGAAGAATGGATGTTTTCAAATTCTCTGTTGACACCTAAGTGAAGGGTTTCAAGAGGAAAACCTATGAAGATTGAGAGAAATATGAAATGATTCAGGAGAGAAGGGTCCATTTTTATCATATTCAATTGTATTTTTAGGTTTTTAAGAGGTTTGATCATCATAGATGAATAAATCTAGTAAATATGTGTGGTCGGGTATGATTAGTGAATTTATCATGATGGGAATATTATATCCTTACTTAATTGGGATTATTGGGGTCAACATATAGTAGTGTGTGATTTTCAAGATGAAATTTTTGAGACAAATTAATTAGGGAAGGTGATGTATTAGTTAGGTTTTCTTGATACATTCTATACTATTATAAGCTATGGGTGGTAACTAGATGAATAATGTGATGGTCCACATCTATTATACATGTATATATATCTTAACCTAGTTTTTAAATTTTATGATGACATGGGATATGATACCTTACTCAAAGTGAGAGGATTGTGTTTTAAGATAATATACAAGATGACTCCCTAAGTGAGTGGGAAGTTGTATGATACTACATATATGAAAAAAATTACAGAGAGTGAGTGATAGTGTGATATAAAGGAACATGTCTTTAAATTTCATGAAATTAAGAAGAAATATTAAGCTATGGTTCTAGTTCAAGGGACAGTTTAAGAATTAGAATTTAAACTATAATTATAGGAGTTGTACCATCCTAAGAATATGTTTTTTGGATTTGGATCAAGTTATTAAGTACATCTTGGTTTCTTAGGTTATCATTGTATCATGGTTGGTTTAACCCCCTACCATTGTTGGTTTTAACTATAGGTATCCTATTATGTCATGATAGGTGAGGGTCATGTCAAGGGGTACCATACCTTGAGAGAGAGTGGATGCTTAAACCTCTTATAGAAAAGGTATATTAACATTACGGTCTAGAGGGTTCAAATCACAATTATATTTGTAACTCCCCAAAAATTATTAGTGATATTTTTTTCTTGAATAAATGTGTGACATGTTTTATTAAATAGAATTATACAAAAATAACACATAAAGAAACCAAAAACAATTTATCTCATCAATAGATACAACTATATAAATCAGAAACTAAACCCATGAAAATACCAAACATTACATGTGGATAAAAAATATAAAATAAAATAACTATAATGGTAAAATATGGATTTCCATAATCTGATAGAATCATCATCCCCACGAAGAATGATATGGAAAATAATAAAATACTAGTAAACCAATAAATATTTCATAATTATATAAATATAAATCTATGGGATTAATTATAGTGATTTTTTAAAAATAGAATGAAGTGGTATTTATAGGAGGTAATATGGTTGTTGGAATAGTAACATGAACATTCGAATAATATCTTAACCAGTGGGAAAAATAACTGACCCATTAGAAATAGTAACCTGGCTATTGAAATAGTAATTTGACCTGAAAAAAATAAAATGTAATATAAATAATATTTATCATGATTAATTTCAGAAAATATAAATATTAAAATTTCATAAAATAAATTTCAATATTAAAAACTCAAATAAAATAAATGCACATTTTAAAAAATTTAATTTCAATTTATTTCAAAAGAATCATAATTTTTATTTAAATAATTAAAATTAACTATAGTGGAAATTTTTTCTTATTAAAATTAATTTAATTTTTAAGAATCATCATATTAAAATTTTACAAGGGTTATTTTTTTTTGTAATTTTCTAAAATACTTCAATTTGTACATGAATAGTAAAAAAAATATTTTTCAAATTCTGCATATTTTGTCACATAATGATGATTCAATAATGAATTAATAAATACTAAGATTTTTATTTCAGAACAAAACAATTTAATATGACAAATGTGTCATTTTACAATAATAAACTTAATTTTTAAATCTAAAAATTATATTCTGAATTCTAAAGTCAAATGTTCTCCCTTAGAATAATAATAATTCATTTTTTCACATTCCTTTTTAATAAACTAGTGAATTCGGATTATAAAAAAGTTTACAAACCAAAATAAATTTATTTTATATATATGATTTATAGTGTCAAAAAATTACTATTACATGGCTTACCTTGGATATATTATTTTTTTCTATATTTTTTTCTAAAAATACCACTCTCCTCAAGTATAAATAACCACTCTCCCTCCCCTTGGAAAACGAATCATCCATTAATAAACAAACCCAAACATTTTCCCAAACCACTTATCTCAATCCTCCTAGAATAATTCTATAAGTTTTGTAAAAAACCAACTCCAAGAATCAAGTGATTTTTGTTCCATACAAGATAAGAAGCACTGAGAAAAGAGTAAGTTGTTATCAACACTTCTCTTATTTTCCTCTCATATTCCAATTTTTTCCAGTTCCCTTCAAAAAAATTCTAATATTTATCAAGTAGTATTTTCACAGTATTTTATTGATTTTCACCTATTTTAAAAATTATATTTATGAATTATTTATATTATATACTTATCTTTCTTCTCAATTCGACAGTGTCCCATTAACGGTCAGTTAATCGCAAACAAGGGAATTCTGAACTCCTTTATTATCACAAACCTGATGGATTATTATAATAATTTATAAATGATATATAAATATATTTATTTAAATCATCGGTAATTAATTCTAATTTTGTATAAATGGCCTTAAAAATAGTGAAATTGAAACAAAACGAAATTTTTTTATAGAAAACATTATATCAAAACATTTCACCATTAACAATGAGAATTAAAAAAAGGAATCAAATGATTATAATTGATAAGTAGTGAAATAAATTAACATAATTCACTTCAGGTTTAGTGTTTTAATAAACACATGTTTTTATTAATGAGGTGGAAAAGCGATGAAATAAAGCTTGATTTAATGTAAGAGAAATCCATAAATCCAACTCCTTATTTTTCGATTATCTATCACTAATAGTATTTTTAGTATGGATATTCATATAATAACATTAAAATTTTAATTCAATATTATTTTTTTTAGGGATATACATGTTTATACCCTTTTAAAATGTTTTCTGTCAAAATTATAATGATTCTTCCAAATAGACTTTATTTTTTTGAAACACCTCTTGATTCCTCTTGAGTTATTTAACCGTTAGTGAAAATGATCCATTATTACAAAATATGAATTCCCTTATTCATTTGAGAACCCTAATGGGTATTTATTAAGGTATTCTTTACAGATCCTTAATGAGCACATTCCTTTACATGGGTTTATTTTATAACTATATGTTTCCATTCTATCTGGAATGCATGATTATGTGTATTTTATGATTTGATCAATGGGTCCAAAATTATATTTCCATCAAATTCATTGGATAATGTGAAATATCTCATGAAATTATTTTTGAACTTGATTCTATATTTTTTTCGAAATTATTATGTAATTATAATTATCGTATGTTTTGAGTGAACATGATTCTAGATTTGTTCAGAACTTTGTGTGGTATTTGACCACTATGTAATGATGTTTCATTACTGTTCATATTCCACATTCCAAGTATTTATAAAATTCTTCCCTTTTCATTATTATTTTAATCTTATTCTTGTGATGTAATGATTTTGATTATGCTCACCTGTGTATAATTGATTCATGTCTTTTATTCCTCCCATAACTGGGCATTTAGCTCACCCCTTTCTTTAATGTATATCCTCATGCGAATACATGTAAAAAAGAGAAAATGATATCTATTATGAAGATAAATAATAAGGATTTAAATAATTTATATGTTTTATTATGTACAAGTTATGTATAAGACGAATTTTCCTAAGATACTAAACCTCTGGATCTTGGACCATATCACTATTATTTTTTTATCATAAAAATAGTGAAAATTTCAAGTAAGAAAATGTTGGATCACTGTAGTATTGGATAGGGATCAAGTCCTCAACATTATGGGAATCACCCCATGAGCATGGATGGACACACATTGATGGAAAGAAAATAACGATTGATCCCTCTATCTTGGTTGGATATAACATAATCCAAGAGGATCAGGTTGTGATTGAGTTGGGTGAGGTGGAATTATCCCAGAGACCTCATGGTTGTTCCATGAAAACAAACTATAATGTTTTTTATCTATCGACTACTGGTAATTTACTAGTGTTCCCTGCATTTATTTTTGTTTAACACAGTTCTAAGAGAGTTCATGATTAGTTGGATCACCCTCTCTCTTACTCTAATTCAATATCCACATGAAATAATATATTTTTTGGTGTATTTCAAACTGATTCAAGTTGATATACTCTCTTCTCTTCTCAATTGTTATTTTTTCTTGAATCCATCTGATTTAGAATAGGTTTATGAAATTGATTCCACTAAAGAAGTTTATAATCGAGGGTAAATGGCATGTATTTTTCATGTGGTGTCTATAAGACATATTGGGAGGATGATCACATGTCTTCTATCATTTTTTATTTAACAAGACATCAAATTATGAATTTTTATATGTTTTTTAATAAATTATACATTATTGGTCGGGATCATCTTCCAAATGATAGATATTTTTATCAAAATGGTGTATGAAGTTTAATATAGATGATCTAGTTGCGGTTGGTTGAATTTTTAGTGTGGTGATATTATCCAATGAGTTTTTAGGTGATCAGTACCACATGAAATAAATTTAAAAAGAAAATTAATTTTTTTATAATTTAATAAATTGGTCATTGTGTGTTTTGATATGATCTTGGGAGATGATGTGAGGCTATGCCCAGATTGAGTGTTCATGCATGAAGTTTCATAAAGGGAATAAGTCTTTGTATTTGGTGGGCATTCCTTGAATAGCACACCAAGTTTACGTATTTTGTTTATCTTTCATGTGATATTTTCTCTCACCATTAATGGGTGATAAAACCAATAAAATTGAAACGGATTGTTTTTATCTCTAATGGAATTATTTGAGTTTCATGGGCCATGATAGACCCCTAAAACTACTTTTATGCCATGGATGATGATTGTTAAGGATTTCATACAAATAGTATCTCAATGCACCATGGACTAGATTTTTTGTTCCAGGATAATTATTAAATAAGGAATTTATTTAAAAATTTGTCACAAATGGGGTAAGATGACTGTTAAATTTATAAGGGGGTAAAGGAGGGTCCATGGGAATTGAGATAAGACATGAATTTCCCAGGTTATATTCCCAAGTCTTTTTCTGAAGTCTTGAGAGTCTTAGGCCAATAATGTGTAAGCACGCCATTATAGTCCAAGGGGTCCCTCATAATGTAATGGGATTATAGTGTCTAGTGTACAACTAATGGAGGTTTGAATCATTTTATTTTCACTAAGTGTTCAACCTAAATAGTGATACATTCTGATAAATCTATATTGAAAAGTGGTATGAATATTTATATTTATGTTCTTCAAATACATATTTATTTGATATTAATAAATTAGGAATTCAATTATGTTTCATTTTCTATTATGGTAATGTGATAATCCAAGAAAACCTATCAAGTATATTATCCCTCATATGGAAATTTCTAATGATATATATATATATATATAGCAATCACAACAATCCATTTTCCTAACACTTTGCACATTGTAACTATGTTCATCAAGAATGAATTTTCTTGGGGGTGATGTGCTCTTCATTATGTGTTCATACATGAATGTTAAAGGAAATTCATTAACTAATTAATGTTCAATTAGATAAAATTGAAGGGTTTTAGTGGAAATAAACCATTTTCAAAGCCTAAAAATACTTTACATGAAACCCTATTTACTACAATTTCTATTAATTTATTTGAATTGAATAAAAAAAGAATGATGAACATAAATTTTTAACATGTGTAGTTGGATTTATATGAACTTCAACATGAGATTATTGAGCATACCTAAGAGGAAAAGTTATACATACTTCAATGGTAGTCCATAAATTGAATGAATATTCCAATGCATGTGAAGGATTATGTCTTCTCATGGTCTCTATGAACCTTTTTTAAAGTGAGGGACTAAAATGAGAGCCTTGGTTTATAGATTCACTAATTAACTGTCAAACACATCTCATATAATGATTTTACAAGAAAAAAATATCCTTATATCTTCTACAAAGGATACTCATTAAATATTAAATATTCCCAAAAAAATTATTCATGAATAAAATTTTTTATCATAATTTCAAAACAATGAATCTATTTATATCTTTTAATTTAATGCTCTAATTGATTATTTATTTTTCATATAAATAAGATTTACGGTCAAAGTTTTTTTTAATATAATCATATACATTTTTTATTTTAATCATGAAAACTATAGGTGGGAGGATCCATAGAAAACAACACCTGACATTCATTAATGAATATACGATTCAATGTCATGCACTAAATCATGACATAGTGACCATCACCAGGACATGGTTTGATCTAATACAAAACATGAATCATTTAATACCCCCACATAGTAATTTTTGATTTATTTTATATTTTTTACATAAATATAGTTTCAAATCAAGAAATGTTTCTCACTAAATGTTATTTATACCAGTCACTTGTGTATTTAGTGATTCATGGTTATTTAAAATTCTTTTTGTAAATAACTATGATATTAAGCTTTGATCCATCTCACCGGGACTGAAACAGTTTGATATATAGACTTATTGATTCCTCCCTATATGAAATAGGTATAAAACTAGTGTAAATGACAAAGACCATAAACTAGGGAGACTCATCCCTAGATATTTGATAAAAGATAACTATATAAATAATTAATTAAATAATAGAAATAAATATATATTTTGGAATCATTGTATTGATCGAGGGAGATAAAAAACATCACAAGAAAATATAAGGTGGACACAATTCACTCATACTTAAAAAGTTAATAGGCCTTCCCTGGAAAATGGAATCATACATGAAATATACGAGAAGAAAAATATAATTCTAATGCATAGCTACATAATACCACAACATGTCAGGGAATAAAATATATCTATACACTAATATAGTTACTATGACACCCATTATAGTTCCATTACACTTCGATAGATCCCTAAAAAAATTACATGTATCCAGATCCATGTGTAGGGTTTGAGTAAAAAATAGAATGACATTTTCAACACATCCTTATCAAAATTTAGTAAAATACAGGATAGTGTATAAACTATGAAAAAATAAATATTCAAGAAATCCTAAATCTATTTTTTTTCCATTATGAAAAAATCTTGGCATGATGAACACTGACCATACATTATTTCACTCCTTTATCAAAGGAAGAGTAATATCATGAAACAAATACATCATAGTGTATGACTTGTACCTTCTCAATCAAGGCACTATATCACATAATGTTCCAGACCAACAACCTCTCACATATTAGAGGGAAAACATCATCTTCAAGATTCCAAGAACCTCCCACATCAAAACCTCATCACATGACCTCATCCTCTCACATAAGATATGGTCAAAACTAATATATTTAGTATAAAATATAAATAATAATTGAGTTACAAATATATCATGGAATTACCTAGTATTAACAACTATCACTACTAGGACACCACATTCACAGTGGTACCCAAGGGATAACATATTAGAAACTCTAAACAACCCATCCAAGTTGCTCACATTAGCCATTTTTAATCACCAAAAACATTTACATATGAAATAATTCATCACCTAACCTATTCACCATTCCACAAGCTCTCCCAATCCTCAACTAAGACTTGGGAGTTCACAATATTCCCAACCCACACATATGGAAAACTCTATAATATATAATGGTACTATGAGTTTTCTTATTTTAATCAATTCATTTCACCAAAATCAACCCACTATATGGTGAATTTCATAAATCTATACTGGTATAGAAAATTTAATTCCCATGGAAGAACAATTATAGTTAAATACACACACCCACACACGCGACATCCCATAAAACCACAAACGAATTTTGAATCTTGTTAAGAGCATCCCACTTCATGCTTATAGGAGATCACTCACCAAGCCTGACCACCAAATTCAGGCCCAAAATAACAAATATATAAATTTACAAAAAAACATATAATTATGGATTTGATATGGTTAAAGAAGAAATTATGATAAAAGGATACATTTAGGGTTATAAGGGTATTAGTTATGCTGAAGAGGGATTATCTCAATAGTGAAAACATCAATTATTGAAGAAAGAAGGTTTCAAAGGTTGGTGTAGGGTTAAAGGGAACCATAAGAAAGGTTATGTTCTAGACATGTCAAGGGAGAAGATAAGGATATCTAACAATTTATATCATCTAATAATTTTTTACTACACCTATAAAAACACAAATAAAGGGGGTGTTTGGAGTGATACCATGATGATAAATGTCCAATAAACCCCTCTTAGGTCTACAATGTCAATGGTCCATCTATATTAAGACAAAAACATCCCCCCTCCCTCAATAGAGGATCTTGACAACTAAAAGTTTACCATTGTTGTGTAACTTTCATTCCCAAGCTTCAATAGTCTATACCATGGATCCATAAAACACAATCCCCAATATTTTTCGTGGAACTTGAATGATATATAAATTCATTCCGTCCACTTTATTTCATTAGAATTTCCAAACCTAAACCCTCACCAATTATTTATTCCCATTATTGGTCATCCACCAACACTCCCAATAGCCAAAAATTATCAAAATAAATGATATTAGGTATGAAATTTTAAAAATTGCACTCAAAACTTTTAGAGGTGTTCCCAAATCCCCCATTAGGGATTTATATCGTAGATAAGAATCTATAAAAATCCTCACTAGATATCTCCAACCACAAATACAGAACATCTAACTGCCACTATAAGGACTCCTCCTAGATACACCCATGATACGGTAACATCAAGGAATGATATATTATCATACCTCACAAAAATGTGTCTCTTAGTTCCATTGTGCGTATGGTGTGTTTATCAAGAAATATCTCTTCTTATGACATTAAATCACTACTATTCCTCATGTATATTGGTTTTATATAATTTTTTATGAGTTATGATATGTAAAACACATTTTTCACATTATTATGTTATAGAGGAAGATATAATCACTAAGGCACTTCCTCGTTTGTCTCCACAATATGGAGTGAATAGAAAAAATTACTTTGAGATTTTAATTATCACTTAGATGTAAATTCCCCAACCAAGACATTATATTTGAAAATTATCAAACACCCATGGTATTATCTCTGTTTCATTACCTCTTATTGATATATTAGAATTGACTACTAACGTATATAACCAACTAATTTCAGATAGTCAATAATTTCTTAATGGTCTCTTGCACTATGATTAACCCAATAGTTTCTAAATTGATTATATCTAACTCGTACATTAGGTATAATCGGGATATTATATGTTATTCCTCATAGGGATCCATCTGGATCAAATCATAAAAGAAATTAGTATATAATAACTCTTTTATGGGGATATGGGCATCCTATTCTTCCATTAAATTGTAAACACGCACAAGAAGAATATCTATAAGTATTAAGATCATCATATCAAACTACCTAAAAATTTGTGAGTGGCGCACTATACATAGATTTAGCTAATATCTCATGGAGTTCCTTTATCCATTCTAGAATAATAATATAAAGCATGTGTCCTAATTTGATACTTTTATCATTGGTAAAAAAATAAATCTATATGATCTCTTACATGTAAAAAAATTTTTGGTACATCTTCAAAGAAAATCTTCTAGATATGAATGTAATATGAACCCCTTTATAACCAATCTACTACCTCCCACATTGCATCACAACCCCTCATTATCCTTGGTAGTCTAGTGAAAAAATCCACAATTACCACATCCCACATATATATATTTATTGGATGGGTTTGAAGTTACATACTTGGACAATGATTCTCTTCATTTATTCCCTATAATGTAAGGAAAAAATAATGAACGATGTAATTTCCTTCCTTATTCCAATCCATCAGAACTAGAAACTAATATCCTGATACTTCTTGGTCAGCCCAAGGTTCACCACCAAACATGAGGTATGAGGGTACCACATTTTCACCTCCCCATTGAAGTAGATTCCACTCCCGTATAATGAATGTAAATCACCCCACCCTTATCCTATAATGATCCTAAAACTATTTCATCGACTATAATACAGTCCCACTCGATATGACCCAAACTAAACATGAATATATTTAATTCCATTTTCATAATTTAATCATTCTATCTCACATATAATCTCACAATCCAAGAACCCACGTTATGGAAAGAGGTTAAAAGTTTCCCATATATAAAAATATAAAGAGAGATATAAAAATTTTAGAATATTATATATAATTTGATTTGAAAATAATAAGGGTATCATTTACAATAAGAATAATATGTACATGTAATAGAATGTGTGATTAAAAAGGATGAGAATAATCATAAAATGTTAATTTTTTTTGAATAAACAATCCATCAATGATGAATATTGTGATGTAAAAACTGAAATTTATCATAAATAAGGATAAAATAAATTATAAAACAATGAAATGGTAAAATATAATAAAATTGTATGTGTATAGCAAGGGAAAAAGGTTGTGACCCAATGAAAAGAAAACTGCATCAACAACACCTTTTTAAATTTTGCTGTATTAGAAATAAATAAACCAAAAATAGATATTGGGAAATAAAAATCTATATGAAATGACTAAAATTTGTTTATGATAATATAATTAAATTGTTAAATCAATACACCTTGTATAAAAATAATATGTTCATAATATGAAAATTGGGCTCGGTGAAGTGGAATTGAGATGAAAACTCTTTCCTTAGATTTTGTCTTAGTCAGACGTGCTATAAAATCATGTATAATAAATTTAATTTAATTAAATAATTTATTTAGTACCTTTTTCAGGTATATTTATATTTAATTTCCTTTTATTATCCAATTTCATTCATTTGATTTATAGTTTTTACTCCCATTAGCAAGTTGGGGTTTTTTTAAATAATTTCTCCAAAACTACTTCAGTGTGTTAAATTTGTTTAATGGTTGTAGAAAATGTTTTTATAAAGTAAAAAATAATTTATTTTTATATTATTTATCATTATAATATAAGATATCTCAATCATCGCAATATATTTTTTGAAGTAGAATTAAATTATAAAATATGTCTTGGTATACTAATTTTTTAGTTGTTAAATATAATATAATTGATTGATTTTAATATCATCAACATAATAGAAAATTTATCACTATATAATATTAATAATTTCATAAATTTCATATATATTCATGAAATATATTTTTATAACTAACCATGTAATGAAGTGAGGGGAAATTAAATACACTATCTAAGGAGTTGGAGAACAGACCATAACATGAGTGAAGTTTTAATTATAGAATAGATGGGTGGAAGATAAACACTGGTTATTAACTCAACATAAAAATGTTTAAGAATATGTGTGATAATTATGTAATTATATTAGGATGGTAATAAAATAATTTTAGGATATATATAAGAAGAAACTTTAATGGAATTTAAATAAGAATGTTAATAATTTTTCATACTTTACTCCTTGGGACAACTCCTTTGAAAATTGGAATAATCATTTTAAGGGGGTATTTTGATGATACATGAACCTGAAGGATGTGTGGAATAGGTTTTTAAAGGGTTTTTATAATATTGTTTACATTATATATGGATTAATTTTTATAGAGAAGTTCAGTGGTAAAGGGGTTCTTTAATAACTCGGAGGAGTGTACTTTTTGAAATACTTATTACTTTATATAAAATGAAAGGTAATTTTAAAAAGTAAAGCATATCTAGAGTGTTCAATAATGGATTAGGTATACTGTTTTCTTTTAAATATCTAATATACACATTTATAGATTGGGTTTTGTGATATTTTTTTTATCAATTAGATTTAACTCATTTTTACCATGTTCTACCTTTGTCGTTGTAATTTTTTATTTTACCTTGGAAGCTTATTTGTTTTAATAATAATTAAATTGACTAATATATAAAAAATTGAAATGATTATTCCTAAATTTACATCTGTTTTATCAAAATAAAAGTTTATCATTTAAATCAAATCCTATTTTATATAGAAAAAATATTTTTTAGAAAGCTGGCATTTAATAACATTATTTGTTATTAATATAATTTTGAATAATTCAATAATTGAAATTAGTGTTAATATACTTTCTTTTTCATGGAAAACTATTAATGAAAAAAATCTTTAAAAGTGACCAATTTAGTTTATTTAAATAAATACAGGATATATAGATTGATACAGCCCATCAAAAAATATTTTGTTTAAGAATTTAATAATTTTATTGAAAATTTATGTTTTATTTAAGTGAATTAATTAAATATTATTATTCTATTTGAGTTAAACAAACACCTTTTAAATTTTATTCATTTTAAATTTCATAAAAATTCTTATTTTGTTGAAATTCGTGAAATGTTTATTAAAAAATAGATATATGTTTTTTTCATCCTATATATACTTTAAAAATCCTTCAAACATCTGTATAAGATCTTAGGTTATGATATTAAATATTAATAGTAACATTTTATGATTTTTTTAGGCATGGATATCATATGGACTTATACAATATTGAACAACTCCCGTAGATTATTTTTTTCATGTTTTACTTGTTCAAGTTCATCTTGGGCTTGGCCTAGGGAAAACCCTTATAAGGATACCTCCTTTATTGGCATTGAGAAATGATCCTCATAAAGAATAATTCCACCACCTTATGTAATTGATTATTCTTTCTACATTGATTTCATTATTTGTTTACTTCAGTTTATATCTTCTAATGTAATGGATATATTGTAACTGTCACATTTAATACCTATAATTTTATCATTATAAAATGTCTCGTAGTTCGTTTTAGTTTAGTGTGTCATGTTCATGAAGCTATTCAAAAAAATATTTATATAAGGAATATATATATAGTTAAATTGTTGGATTTTAGATTTTACCCCCATAAAATAACTTCATCATAAAAATTATTTACTTTAATGAAAATAAGTGGGGGTACTTTTATCTCATTATATCTTCATGTTCCCATAATTCATCTACAAACTTATGATTTCTCTATCAATATTAGACTAGGTGAGTGGTGTTTTCCTATAACACTTTTACTCTTTGATCCAAGATCTCCAATGGTTTTTCCTTATATAAGAGATCATGTTCAAATAAAATATCTTTAATGTTCAGTAAATGTTATTGATCTATTATGTACTTCATCAAAATTAATTTTTTGAACACATTATATACCCAAGAGTGGTTTAGTGGAAGATATAAGTGATGATATATTGTCCCTATAGAATCATGAATCTCAAACAGACTATTCTATCTATTTTTTAACTTCCCCATATTCCCAAAACTTATAACTCTCTTCCTAGGCGACACTTTAAGAAAACATTTATCACCCAGTTAAAACATCGAATATCATTGATTATTATAATCACAACACTTTGGTTGACTTTGTGTTTATTTCATATGTTGATAAATAGTTTTATCCATCCCTGTCATTTCCTAGATAAGATCATTTCACAATAGCTTCCTTTGAATGATGTCATCCCAGAATTTCAGAGTTCTAAATCTCAACCTTTATAGATCATTAAATTATTCTATTTTAATTTTATATTGGAAACTAATATTATATGAGAACTCAACCATATCAATATATTGACCATAGATTTTGTTGAATTCCATTCAATTATATCTCAGAATATCCTCTAGTTTCTAAATGGTCCTTCAAAATTGAACATTATGTTGAGGATGGTAAGCTATGTTAAATCCCAACATTACATCTATTTTTTTAATAATTCATAAAAAACATTATGGGTACCTAGGATCTCGATTTCATAAATTAAATGTGGTACTCCAGGAATCCTTCCCACTTCATCTATGCATAAATTTGAATATGAATTTGGTTATTAATCCTCTCAAATGAAAATGAAGTTCACTAACATCATGAGTGAATCAACTACTACATAGATGGAATTTTAGACTTTATAATTATTAGGATGAACGTTGAAAAAATAAATTGCGATGTTATATTATTTCAATAATTGTATAAGAAAAGGTTTAATCAGCCTCATAGACGTTTTTCACTCCTCCATAACTATTTGACACATCAAACAACAAGATATATACTCTGTAACATCCATTTTAATGTTATCCAACCAAAATTTTTTCCTTTGATCTATATAATTTTTTTATAATTCTTGGATATATAGAGAATGAGAAGATATGTGCATCATCCCAGAACTCCTCCACCAATTTTGATTTTTAAGGGACACATATTTGTTTCCAAAAATAACATAACTCTTCTGTTTTCAAAGATAAAATAAAACAACTTACTACCTTATTATGTATCTTCATTTCATCTTTTTGTGTCACCCGGATTTTCACATAGATGGATGTTGAGTAACCATTTTGGTAAGGTGGTCCCATTTCTTATGATATCTATATCCATAAATTGAATATCCAAGATAATTGGGGGCCTTTCAATCCTCATCAAGATAATAGTAGCTTGATCATTTCTACTTAGATTATACGACCCCTTTTTTTCCTTCATAATATGGTTCAGTATTTAGTAATAATTGCCTTTGATTAACATGATTGATCCCCATGGAGAATGTTCAACTCCTTCTATGTGAATATATACATTAATCTCTCTTGATCAGTATATATGTAATATATTTAACCATATAGGTAGTGTTTCAAAATCATTAATGCAAAGAAAAATTTTGGTAGCACGAGATCATATATCCGATAATTTTTCCCATGGACCATTAGTTGACAAGATCTATAGGCTATTACCTTTCTATTTTTTATCTAGACACATCCCAAGCACTTCTTTAAAGATTCACTGTATATGAAAAATCCTTATCCACTTCATAGTAATGATTGTATAGTTATAGTGATCGATATCATCGTATGATCCTTGATGATTTATTCACCTTATTTATTAATAAGAGGTTCACACCCTTACATATTAACTTAATTAGTGGATTTGAAAATCATAAGAAACATCACACAAATGATTGATAATATCCTTATTGACCATTAATACTTGGAATAACTATCATAGTGGTTATCCTATGAAATTTTTAAATAGATATTACATTGAAGGATCTATATATATGACCACTTTTGGTATTACATTACCTATAAATGATACTTTTTATATCGAAATGTCAAAGTTATTAAACAGGGAATACAGTTTCTTAATCGATATTTTCTTAATCCCAACCCTCTAATACTATATATATTCCTCGTTAATCATATAAAATATGTGAATATAATCATTAAAGACTCCGATGAATGCTTCAAGTTAGTCTTTATATAATCTATTAATCATATCCATGAAAATTGCTTCTGAATTTTATTGTCTGAAAGGAATTTCTATCAATTCCTAGTGTCCATATCAACTGTGAAAATTTGTCTTGGGTGTATCTTTACACTTTACTCTAAAAAAATGGCATCTAAACTAATTATCCACCTTCTATAATTAATAATACTATTTAATTTGATAAAATAGATCATCAATACAAGTTATAGGATGTTATTTCTTTATTGTGAT
The DNA here is from genome assembly GCA_963277665.1 of Viscum album. Taxonomy (NCBI): domain Eukaryota; kingdom Viridiplantae; phylum Streptophyta; class Magnoliopsida; order Santalales; family Viscaceae; genus Viscum; species Viscum album. The sequence goes on along the minus strand of OY728119.1, from coordinate 2,106,542,820 downwards.
ATTGTTATGTCCATAAAAATAAATAAAAAAGAACATTAATCCATCCTTCTTCTTGATAAAGATAACCAGTTCATCCTAGGGTGTAAAAATTTGGCATGAAAATCCCTTAAATATATTTATTTAGTGGTTCTTACTTAATTATCCAAATTAAATTACGGTCAGTTTATAATGGCCCTTTTATATTGCCACTAAAATAGACATTAGTTTAATTGAAATCAGAACCTCATGTTCAAGGGGAGACTAAATAGTTCTTCAAAAATACATCAATATAATCGTATATGATCATAATATCTCTAATTTTGAGTTCATCAAAATAATTTGAGAGAAGAGTCATTTTTTTGGGTATGGCTACCCATGTTATATAATTCTCTTCTAAAGGGAGTTGATTTTCATCCCTCTATTGATATTTAATAATGATATGATATTAGATATGAAATGTGATTACCATATATAGATAAATTATATGATCTCTACATCAAGTGAGAAAATACATGCCTAATATCACATTAAATTATACCATATAAAGAAAAACTTTATTAATAAAAAGTTTTTTCCCACAAATCTCGATTCAAGATGAATTATATACAATGAATATAATCAGTGAACCACCAGATTTTTTATCAATAATTAAATATCAAAATTTTGATATTTTGCCTCAAATTTCATAACAATCAGGAAATATAGGACATAATTATATGAAAAATAATCCAACAATACACTCATAGATATGGTGTGTAAAACAAGTTTACCTTTTACAACATTATTATCATTTTTTACTTAGTAGTGATTTCATAGGATTTTCCTTGTTCCCTTGCTTTATGGGGTTGTTGATTATTATTTTACCATTATCCTTTGGATTGGGGAAATGGTTTTTAAAATTCTCAATCTACATACATTTGAATCATTGGAGTGTGGGTGGTGTATTAGTTGGTACCATCTTTTCATAAGTCCTATTGATTGTCCTTTCCATCCCCCTTTGATAATAATAATCTTGATGAATAAAATTCCACACATAAAGCACTTTTTGATCACATTCAATTAATATATATGGTGATTAGTTCAACATTTGTATCATGTAAGTGGCCAATTATACACACCTCTATGTGATTTATCTTTTCAGTTTCTATAAAATTATATTTTTCTTTTCTAGTATCTAAATATTTGGAAATAATATGAGTCTCCTATTTCCATTTCATCCTTATGAGAAAATCAAAAAATTTATTACTAGTTATTGAAGTCTCATATAGGTAATTCATTTTGAATACTTTGTTTTATTACAATAATTAATTTAGTGATATTGTTTTTAATTGCATCAATAAAGTAAGATTAATACATTGTGAGTCTCATAAATATCTATTCCTAAGTACCAATGGATTCATCAACCTTTTGTTTTAGATTCAAAAATTCTATTTACATTTTCAAGTAAAGATTTCATGGGAAATATTTTTTGAAGAATATTTTATAGAAATCGTAAAATTATATAACACACTCATTTTAGAGTTTTTCTACGTTTTATAATGTATTTTCAGGTTATATAATTTTTGGGTTGATTTTTGGATACTTTTTGGTGGTTTTTGGATGTTTTTTGAAAGTGTTATGTGGTACATGATTTGAGAATTGTTTGGGAAAACCATGTGGTGTGATCCATGTAATGATGTAATATCTGGAGTTTTCTTCGGTGAAGGTTCATAGTTTCTCCAAATGATGCAGAAACTATGAGACATGGTGATTTCTTGGATATAGTTTATCATCACAATTTTCATATAGTTTTCCAAACTGTGTAGTCTACCTATTCAATGGATTAATTAAAATCATAAATTTTATTTCTAAATTAAAACATTCCTTAAAACCCTCATTATTCTTCCCTTATGTTACGATCTTAATCACCAAACTATCTCTATGATATTTTGAAGGTTTTCTTCCTTGTAGTGCTTGATTTCATAAAATCAGAGAGTGTTGGATCTTATATAATGAAGGAAAGAGTATCATTCTTACATTCTCTCATAGTTACATCTTTCATTCTAAATAATAACCCTAAAACAAGGTTTTAATGCATGGATCTATGATTTAGGGAAATATTTGTTAAATATTATTTTGAATCCTTTGAATGAATGATAAGGAGATCTCATACCTATACGACTGTGAGTCTATTATTCATGTCAAATTCATTGAAGGTAGGGGGATTCTTATCTTTTACACTTTCACCTATAACATGAATGATATTTTTTTTATTGTTAAATTAAATATATTTTTTACTTGAATATTATTATTAAGTCTCTATTAGAAAAACATTTTTCTTGTATGGACTTAAAATCTAAAATTTTGGGTGATTCCCATAATGTGTTTGATTCAATGGAATTTTTTTAAATAATGATTTTATAAGTGATAGATTGGAATCTAAAAAGTGAGTTTTAATTCATATGAATATGGAAAGGGATGTGTGGTTTTGACATGGTCATTGTGCCAAATATTGTGGCACATTGGGATATTCCTCCAAAAGAAATCATGTGACTAGAGGGACAAATACCACTCATGAGTTGGACTGTTCAAGGGTGGCCTTCAAGAAGTGCTTGATTTTTTTTTTAATTTTGACATGTTTGTGTATGTTCATGTCATGGTTTTGCTCTGGTATGATCATTTTCATTAATTTGTAGTTATATATATATATATATATATATATATATCCCTGATTTGATTCTATATTACTTTTTATTTTTCAATAAAATGTGAGCTAAAATTTTTCTTATTTTGGTGAAATTTGGGAGATGTATCAAGGTTTTATTATTCTGTTGTATAGTCACCCCTACATTTGATCTGTGTAGATGATGTCTATCATGATATATATAATAATAAGGTTTCATATTTTACCAGTGGAGATTCATAATGTTGTGTTCAGGGATTTATGGAGTTGGAGCATGGGGATGTTATCAAGTATCGGAGTCTGGATTGGTTCTACCTTAGTTACTTAGGTCTTAATTTCCTTAAGAATTTATATATTGTATTTTATTTTTCATGGGATTGTATAATTCTATTTGTTTTTCTCTTCTATTATTACACTAATGATCGTTTTAATTTACTATTAGAGTTAATTCTGGTTTTGGTTCATGAATCATATTGGGTTTCGTTATTATAGTCTTTTTGAGAGTTATTTTTTATACAGAAATCGACCACTATAATTTCATAAATCCCTTAAAATTTAATGTTAGGATTTGGTGCCCTGGGGATGTCACCTAATGTTACTAGAATTTCAGTCCTTCCTAAACCAAGGGGTTGGGTTGAGATTTTAAAAATGGTATCATTTTTTTACAGTCAGTATGCTGAGATTGAATCAAGGAGATATGATGTATCAGGGGTCGAATTTTATTTCAGAAAAATTCATGGATAACCTATTTATACTAAAAATCATGTTACTAGGGTGCTTACGGTATGAAAAGTGATGTAAATAATGTCTACGCTTATCTTCATCTCGTCAGCATCGGTTTAGATTAACAACATCTGATATCATGAATTAGTAAAGAGGCTCCCCCAATGATTTGATATTCATAGTTTATTTAATATTATTTATTTTGAAATTATGTTACTAAGATATTTCATGTTTTTAGGTAACATAATATATAACTAAATATTAAATAAATATTTGATAACTAACTCAATATTTTTACTATGATTCTAGAATAATGGAACTAGTTTGAATGCTTAGAAATAAGTAAGATGGGTCCATAAAGAATGTGGTATCACCTTAAACATAGGTACCCTGGGAATTTGTTAAAATATTTTTTCAAGTATTCCAAGATATATACAAGGGGAATAAAATTGAGGAAATAATCCATAATGATATTACGATCTAATTTCAAAAATAACATCCATACATCAATTAGTGGATTCATGACTTGTGTAAGTAGAAACATGGATTAACAGAATCAATTAAATTTTTTATTTCCTTGGAACCCTAATTTATAAAATTTTGAAGCTAATCGTATGAATATTTTAGGATCACATAGAAAAATGGTGGGAATTAGTTGTTCATGAAAAAATTTAAAAAAAATATTTCTTTGGAGAGATTCAAAAAAAAATTAACAAACCATTTTATCTACACACATTCAAAGTAACCAAAATGAATGATTTATTTAGTATCAGGCAGTGGAATCTATTTTTTGATAGAATATTTTTCTATATTTATGAACATAGTTCATTTTCCCCTAGAATTTGTGATTAAAACACCTATAAAGGCACATATATAACAATTGGGCCCCAATAGAAAAATAATTACTCAACATTAATATGGTTATAAGGTCTTGTCGTACCATGCGCCACCATTTATCTAAAAAATTATTTTTTATCCTCTCTAGTTCCCACGAACATAACTGAATGAATCACAAGATTAATTACTATCCCAAAAATGCAACACATGTTCTTTAATTATGCTTTATCCTCACTCACACACACCCTAAGAAACTTAATGGGATATCACCCATCCGGACACAACTCATAGCCAATCCTTTCTTAACAATGGAGTTCCAATTAGACGAGCTCCTAAAATGAATGGTTCACCTTGTTGAAATGGGTAGTAACATTCACTCGTTTAACCCTTTAATTTTATAGGGTATTTTACCCACCCCATATCGTAAAATATTTTTTGAGGTCGATATATTTCAAACCCAATTAATTCCACTACACGTTTTCTAGGTACCACCACTAATACCACTTAAATAGTTGGCCTCTACTAATAATATTGGAACCCTACCTTAACATAGTCATTATATCCTATCTTTTTGAAGACCACAGGTTTCCCTACAGACACAAACTATGTCTTCCTTAATGCCCATCCACATGCCTCAATAGATCATTAGTCTAATTATTGTCCTCATATGGGAACACATGTTTTTTCAGTGGGATTTTTCCTAACTCAGACGGATACTGAGAAACGTCCCAGGAGGTCACCCATCTTGACACTACTCAAAGAATATCCTCACTTATCTATGGAGTTTTAATCATCAAGGCAACTAAAATTAAAGGTAAAGAATTTTGAAAAGGGTAATAACATTGAATATTTTAACCCTTTAACAATTTTTTGTGTAAAACATATCTTCAAGATAAGTTTGTGGCCAAATATTCATTATAAGGGGGAATATTCTTTATCAATGATCATACATACATAGAAAATAGAGAGAAAATTTAAGAAAGGGATATATTTTGGAATAGTAGTGGATTAAATGATTTTTTAACATGCATGGGTGGAAACTTTAATGAATTAACAATAGGAGGAGGGAAGCCTACAACTTGGAAACAAAAGCACTAGATATCCAAAACATTGGAAAAACATATATTCCAACTTTTCATATTATTGAATGATGTTATATTCAAAATATCTCCTTCAAATACAAGAAAAGGGAATGTATATTACAAACTACGGACTTTAAAAATTGTGGCTGGAATGTAAAACATGAGCATTATTTTATGTGACTATAAATTTCAACATGTGAAGATGGTTTTAATCAGCCTTATATATCTCATGATAATCTAGTGAGGCCTTATTAAAATAGTTCTCTCCCTCAAAGTCATGAAACTTAGGATGTATAAAATCACACATTTTTCATCAAACTGACACCATCACAACTAGGATGAAAGGACTACTGAGTGGGAGTCACCCAAAAACTATATGAATCTGAGTAGGAAATCATAGTTGTGAAACTAGGTCACACAATGCTGAGACATACCATTATTATAAACTCAATTTTAAATAATGTGTGTTTCAAACTAGAACTTCAAACTCATTTACTATTTCACATGTTGTAATCTAATTTGGGGTATGCATTGAAATGATTTCTCACATCATGAGTATAAAATTTCCTCTTTGGTATAAAGATTATAGAGGATATAAGTGTTCATATTTTTCCATTACCATCAATTTCATCCACATTCTCTAGGATTTTATACAATTTTAAAACGATATATTTTATTTCATCTTTAGAATGGATTGTCTAATATAATTTAAATCTAATATCAATTGTTACAACTAAAAAATAACCTTGACATCCACATATGGTGTTATTCTTTTATTTAAAGTGGATTGGGAAATAAATACTTGTAGATAAGGACCAGTGTTGAAATTATATAGAACCATATCTTCTTAAGTGGAAATAATTACTTTGGGTGCTACTAAATGAAATAGGTCTAGGAGTATTCCCAATATACTAGACGGATACCCTAATGTATTTCTACGTGGATATTCAAAGTATCCAAAAATAATTGGGATCTAATTTTATATCAATCTACTTTTGGGAATGAGTATTATTTTTCTTCTGTCATATATATAAAACCAATAGAATTGAGTAAATTAATTTTCCATATATAAGAACTAAAATGTAAGGGATTAATTATCCCAAGAACATAATCTTTTTTCACTCTAGTACTCCAATTTAATAAGGATTTTGTTTCATATAAAATATGTGTTAACTATAGATAATTGAATCAAATTAAAATTAAGAATTAGTAAAATCTACCTCAAATTGATGATCTTTTCAATCAATTTAAGGGGTCCAAATGGTTCTCCAAAATTGATCTATGATATGGGTACCACCAAATATGAGTTAAAAAAGTGTGTATTTAAAATGTAGAATTTTGATTCCATTATGATCTCTATGAATACATTTTCATGCCCTTTGGGTGAAAAAAATATATTATTGTTTTCATGGCCTTAATGAATTGTATCTTCCATAATTACCTTGACTCATTTTTAGGGTATTTTACAATTATATTTTTGTGAACTATTGAACTTGAAATGACTATAATAAGAAATTAGATATTATATTTGATATATTTCATGAGAAACCACTTTATGTTAAATTATAAACGTTTGAATACTGGATATATTTCTTTTGTTTCCTTAGACTTTTAATTTATGAAAGAGGTATATCAGTTGGTCCTAAAATAATCAAAGAACTAATTTCATGTAAAGATCTAGAGATTGTAAATTATATATTTATATATCTATGATTAAAATATTATTATCTTCACATTGACTGAGACTTCTCAATACTCACTTATCTTATAAAATTTTGGGAAATAAAGGTATAACATTAAAATTTAATGATGTTTTTTAGTGATCCTTTCACGAGATTAATGTACATCTCACATCAGCACCTATACACATCTTTCAAGTACCATGACAAGGGTATTTGTATACTGTGATGAATCTATATCTATAATGGGTTGTGTTCTCATGTAGGGAGAGAATTTCATGGATTATTTCTTAATACAATTGAAAACATATGAAAATAATTATCTAACACATGACTTGGAATTAGCTGTGTTGGAACATGCATTAAAAACATTTCACCACTAACTATTTTGTGAATATTTCACAATGTTTACAAATAATAAAACCATAAAAAACATCATTTAAAAATGGAATTTGATCCTAAGGTATTAAAGATGGATGTAATATCTCCAAATGTTTGACATTGACATGGTTTATACACCATGTAAATAAAATTCAATTTATTGTTCATTGAGTTTGAAATTTTATAATGAGGTGGTCATAGAAGATCGTGACTAGTATAATTTTATGGATGTATTTTCCTACAAGAATTTGTATTTTAAAGAACATAATTAGGAAAAAAATTTCTTATCCATTACTATAATTTATAATTTAGTGATCCTAGTCAAGGGATATTAGAAATCAAACCCACACTGTATTTTCAATAGGTCAAAACTCAATGGTGGGGTGACCATTTTGTTATGGAAATATATGAATATTTTATATTACAATTTCATTATTTAATCATAGATACTTCATTATTCCAAGAACAAAATTTTTCTACCTATCACCATTCAAAATGGTCATTTCACCTGGGAATATTGAAAATGTACTGGGAAATGAAGACCCATTTATTATGTTTATTTATTAAATAGAAATTAGTTGAGTATGTTATTATATTTATCACCTAAAATAGGTAAATGTTGAACACACATGATAGGAAGCAATATTATAGTATATTCTTATACCTGTATTGAAAAGGAAACAGATCGCCATTAACTTTTTTACTAATCTATAGCATGAACATTATAATCATAATGATATTTTTTTTATTCTATATTGAATCACAAATTCAGAACATTTCATTACAATTTTAGATGACAATACAGTGGCAGACATGGAGGGAATTTATATCAGTGAAGTGGTGAAATTTCATGTAGTATTGAAACCAATATTCTCTAACCAAGGCCCCCAATTCACTATATATATTTTTCGATCCCTGAAGAAATCCCTTAACCCTAATATGACCATAAGCACAACATATCATCTACAAACGAATGGCCAGTAAAAACATATGATCTAGACATTTAAATATTTACTTTTAACATGAGTTATTGATTTAATTAGTTCATAGAAAGAACATTTTACTTTGGTGGAGTTTTAATTTTACAATATTTAACATGTCATGGTAAAAATGGATACATTTGAGGCATTATATGTCTGTCCATGTCAATCACCCATTTTTTGAGAAGTGACTAGGGAGTTATCATTAAATGGACAAGTCTTATCCATGAGGGAACTACAAAAATAGACATGTTGATGGAATTAAAGGAAATTGACTGGAACTATAAAAAACTATATACACATAATTTTTTATGACCCCTATCCTCTAATGTTGGTGACCATGAATTCTTGATTATATCCTCAAGACTTGGTCACCACCATTTGGGAATGTATAGAGAATTGGCACCTCAGTATGTCAGGCCATTTGAAATTTTAAAATTTATTTATGATGTTGCATATTAGTTAACCTTACCATTTAAATTCAATGTAGTTCAAGGAATTTTCCATTTATCCTAATTAAATAAGTAGTGTCCTAATCATATCCATGAGATATGCTTGGACCATGACACCCTTGAACCAGATACTATTGTTAATCATTCCTTAATAGGTATTTTGGATAGATAAGAAAATAATTTATGAGGCAGAAGAATCATTTTGGTATGAATATTATGATAGTATTGTCTGATTTACAAGGAAACAATGAAATTAGAGAAGTTAAAGTGGGATCAATAGCCTGAACTATTTCAGAGCACAACAGACCACCAACTTCCTGAGGATGGAAACCCCTTTGGTAGTGAGAGTGTAACACCCATGGTTTGAGTTTTTCGATTTTTTTTAAAGTTACATAATGTTTGGGTTGTGTTTTGGAATATTCTAGGTTGTTTTGGTAGGTTTTCATATGGTTTTGTAAGGTGTACGATTATAGCACAGTTATGGGAAATGGTACAGTGTTCTATAGGTAACCATGTGAGACTTACAGGATTATTATGGGTAGGTTCATATCTGGAACAAGATTTTTAAAAACAATATGGAATCTTTAGGACATAGATATTTCTAGGATAGAGGTTATCCACATGGTTGGAACACAGTTTATCAAATTGTTCATCCTAACCATGTGATATGATCAATTATATTCAAAAATCTAATTTTTTACACAAATCATTTGAAAAACCAAATTCATATTCCCTATTCTTATTATATTAAATATCATCCCTTCCCTAGGTTATTTTTATGATATTCTTCCATCCAGTACATTTTTTTGAACAAATCATATAGTGTTTCATATTGATGATTGGAGGTAAGAGTATAATTCTTCTAGTCTTTCCTAAATTATATTATATTCATTTTATTGGAACTCTATATTAAGGATTTTATTCATTGATATATGGTTATGATAAATATTGGTAAAATATATTTTAGATGAAATTGAATATATTATAAAGGGATCCCACATTTTTTTTATTTTGAGTCCAATATTTATATCAAACACATCATAAGTATCAGGATAATCTTATATTTAAAAATTCACCTAGAACATGAAGGTTATTTTTTTTCTAAATAAACTAATTATATTTTTATGGGAAAACTATTATGAAATCCCATTTTCAATGCCCTTTTTTGTTGAATTTAAAATCATGAGTTATGGGTGATGCTTATTATGTGTTTTATTAAATGATTCAATGGATTAGTTTTTTAAAATAATTTTTTTGGGAGTAATAATTTGGAAGGAATTATATTGGGGTGCATTCATATAAATATGTAAAGAGATATGGGTGTTAGACATGTCCACGGTTCCAAATCTTATGGAATGTTGGTTAATGACACTAAGTGATGACTTGGGACAGGAGGGATGAATACCACTCACTAATTGGATTTTTTTAAGAGGTACATTGATTAGTGGTTAAAATGGTTATTATTCTAATTTTTTTTGGGTTTATTCCATGGAGGTGTTGTGGTGTGAGTTATTTAACTAATTTGTTGTTATATATATGTTTATCACTATTTTTCATGTTATCATCCTATTAATTGTTCAATAAAAAATGAGATAACATGGTTCTTGTTTTAGTTTCATTTGGGGAAATTCTTGGGGTTTTCCAAATGTGTTATATAATCAAATCATGTACATACACCTTAGTGTGTATGCATTGATTTTTTATTATGATATAGGTAAGGCAATTAATTTATATTTTACTAGTGGGTTTTCATGATGTTATGGTCATGGAGTTTTGTAGTTGGAAATTATAGTGGTTTTTGAGTATTTGAGTCTGAAGTGGTTCCACATGGGTGCATTTTGTATTATTTTCCTTCAGTCTTTCTATTGTGTGTTTTTTTCATAAGATTGTATACATAAATTTTATTTTCTCGCCAGTTGTAACATTGATGATCATTTTGTTTTTCTTTTGGAGATTAGTACGGTTATATACCATACATAATATTGAGTCTTTTTATTATGGTCTTATTTCAAATATTATTATGGGTAAATTATCCACCATGATTTACTGAATCCATGAACATTTATTACTATCTTTTTGTGCCTTGCGAATGTCAACAAAGTTTAGAATCTTTTTGGTTATTTCTCATCTAATGGGTTGGGTAGGGATGTTACTTCCATACATTCATATTTTTCTTTTTATTGATGTTTTCTTAATGAGTTTCTAGCATTGGTTAGCCTCACCCTCCAATGTATAAATGGATAAAACAACCCTGTCATAGTCTAGCCACTGGAAAATAGAGAATATGTTATTTATATTATGATACATTTCATAGAAATTAGTTGATTATAAGACCCAATAAATGAGGGTGAATATTGTTTCTTGGAATTATTGATAATAATTTGTTACTTTAATGGTTAATTTGGGGGCTCAACATGGTCAGAATTATTATTTATTTCTTAAAATAATTGGTTTATTATGGCCACAATATTTTTCACCCTAAATCCCATACCATTTTTGTTTCTCATTGGGATAATAATTGCATTCTACATCACAATAATTATTTACTCGGCTCCTCCTATTTCCATTCATTTATATAAATTAAATAAAAAATTATAGATAAGAGTAAATAATTAAATAAGAATATAAAAAGGATATTTTATGGAATGGATAATAAATTAAATGTATACCATATGTTATGAATTTCTAGGTTTCAATATAGATTATTCATCTTCTATTTATTATTATGTTTTTTAACCATAACGTAAAAATGGAATCAAATATTTCATAATTGGTCATAATAATAAAGTGAAAAAACTAACGAACATCCCTCAATAGTGTCAAAATAGGTGTTAATTTAGCCCCGGTAGTTGTGCATAAAGTGTAGGTAAATGTATACCCAACCAACCATTTTTGTTGAATATTACCCATTGGTGAATCTACTCCCAAACCTACATCCACTTGTGTGAATCTAAATAGGGATGTCGTTGCTATGAAAAAACACACTCTATACATTACCCCAATTTTAGGATAATTTAATATATGTAATCATATCCATATGGTCTTTACTAATTTTATATATTCCTAATTCACAAAAATAACTAAATGCCACTTTGATACAATCTATCATGATCTGAACTATACATCAATATATTTTACTTCATTTTCATAATATAACATTACAACTAAAAAGTAATCTCGCAGTCTAATAACAAAATTAATTAATGTCTGTAGACACTAGCTAGACAAACATCTTATTATATATTATTATTTCAATATCTCCTACAAAAACCTCTATATATAATTCACTAGGAAATGGGAAACAAATGAAGACTTGATCTCAAATTCTTAGTAATGGAAAACATATCAATGTGAAATAATGGATTGGGTCATAAACAAGTTATAAAACATGAATAAGGGAGTAATTTTTATTTAAATGGACTCTTAAATAATTAGAGATAATCATAAGCAGTGATAGATAATCATAGATCACGGAATGAGATAATTGGATAAAAAAAGTGTCATCATTGTAGATTATAACATATAAAATAGCTTCAAATCCTACAAAGATAAACAAAACCTTGAGAAAAAATAATAGGAATGTTGAATAACATATAAATGTTGGATATTAATAAGAATATGAAATAATAAATTTGTGAAAATAGATGACCACAATCATGTCCTCACATAATGTTATGAATTAAGAAAATCACAATCATGTATGTAATACCCAAACCCAAAGCATAAAGTCTGAAAAAAATTCCACATGTCCTCATGCATACCTCCCAATACACAAGATGTTACTGACAGGAAATGAGGGTATAAGTACATTAGTGGGGGGACTATAACCTTATTATAAAATCATAACACAATTACTAATAAAACTGAAGAATAAATAATTAGAGTAAAATGATGAAACTAAAGGATGAAATACATTCCATATAATAAATTAAAAACGATCTATTAAGGAGAAAATCCAATCTAGATTATATGTTGAAGATGAATAAATAAATAAAATAGTATGATCTTATTGATTCTATCCTAGTCCACTACCAGTTCCATCATCCACTTCTCAGTAATTGGCCACATGCCCCTTTCCCTTACTCAGATCCCTATGCATGAACTCTGACCATGCAAAAAAATTACCATATAGGGTATGAGTAATAAACCTATTATGACACCACCAATGCATCATTAATATGTGTTCTCTAGTATAACATTTGTATTCTATGAAAATAATAAATGTGCAACAAGAATAATAATCATATCAAATAGATCGAGTGGTTATGTGCTACCCAAGCATCCAAAAACCCCTGGTCATACCTGATTTGGCTCTATTCTGGTAGAATAACAATATAATTCTATGTGAGAAATAATAAGATACAAGACTCATAATCACTTCTCTCAGTAGTCTCAAGGAATTGAGTCAGATCAGGTCCTTAGACCATCATATCTCGACTCCATCATGGGCCATGCCTCCATTATTTCATACCACATATATTCCTTGATTTAGGACCCTAGTCCATCATTCCCCTTCCATAATACCATGAGTCCGGAACCCAAACCTTCATAGCCATACCATGTTCCCAATTCCTTCTCCGATGTCACAAGTCATGTGCACTCCCCCTCTAAGGGATAAAAATCACACGATGGTTCACCTATCTCAAGTACCAATAACAACATCCATGGAATTATAACAGAAAAAACTGGGTATAATATAAAACGAAGTCATAACATATCATCATGAGTATATAGTATCAAAACATAAAAACATATGATCATAATAAAACATGTTAAAAAGCTACTACATAAATATAAATGAAATCAAACATCATAATGGGTCTCAAAGGTTACACACTCACCCACATATGATCACAATCAATAAAATAGACAAATTATACCAACATAAGAATTATATCTAGGTAACATGTGTAAACATGATCCCAAAAATGTATGGAACATCATACTTCAAGGTAATTGTTTTTGAATATTCAAGGTTTATCAAGGAATTGTCACTCGAACCACATCCATGTGTCCATCATCTCAAACCACATTCTAAGGATTCCTAGAACCAATTCTATAATTTTATTTCGAAAAATAAATAAATAACCCCACATGTGATAATAGTTTTTCACTCTCAAATAATTTATAAATTATCAATTTATTCCAACTCAGGTGCTAGTAATTATTTTCTCAAAGAGTAATAACAAAACAAAATGAAAGAATACTCTATCATTCCAAAATAATATAAATATGATAATCCATTATTATTATTATTATTTGATAATTATGTGTTACTATCATCTAAATAATTATTTTTAAAATTATATAATTTAATAATAAATCAATTTAAAATATAACATAAAATGAATACCTGTAAATTTCCACCATAAAACGCAACACCAATATGTAAGAGGGAGGTAAAGAAATTTTTACACATATAAAATAGAATAATGTATAATATTATTCATAGAGGGTTTCACCAAACTAGAAAAAATGTATATTCTTGGTTTCATGGACTCAATGGGTAAACCAAAAATGAAGGCCATGGGGATTGGGCTATTTTAGAAAAACAAAATCTTGTATATGTTTTCAATATTAAAAACCAAAAATTAAATTAATAATTTACTTGGTTTTATAACCGAATTTTTAATATAAACCATTTTATTTTTATAAATGTATTAAAACCTCTAAATTGGTGGAAAGAATCAATTTATGTGATTTAATAAATTTAAATTCGTTAAAAAAGAATTTTCAGTTCGATGAAGAGGAATATTTTGAAAAAGTGGGTAAAAATCAATACCCTTACATACGGAGTATTTCCTACATGAGAATAACATGGTTTTACCATTAATATTCTAGTTACCATTACACAGGCTTTGAAAAACTCGTCATACCCTTATCCAATTACTCTTATGTGAGATGAAACTCTTGCGCTAGATGATGAAACCTTTACATAGTTCATTAGTACCCTTATATAGTGGAGTACTACCCATACATTGTTCATGGAATAGGGAGTTACCCTTACATAGCTGCTGATTACCCTTATGAATCCTTTGAAAAATTGAGATTACCCTTATACATAATATAGGATTTCTAGTTTACCCTTATGTAGAACCAAGGTACCCTTATTTAGTGCATATACTCAAGGTATTACCCTTTTCTAGATAATAGAAAAGGCTATTTTCCCTTATGTATTGTCTTAACACCCATTTTTACCCTTACCAAACCAATAGAAATGTTATTTTACCATTACGTAAGTATTGGACTCCCATTTTACCATTGTGTAACCCCAAATAAAACATCAGTAAGGGAAGTATTTCTTGGAAAATTTAGAATTTCACATAATTAGACATATAAGTTATATCCAAAAAAATTGTTTTATGAAAAATTGAAAAATAAGAATATTACAATTATTCCCCTCTATTGATTTATCATCCTTTTAAATTATCCCTAGTGTCCTAGCTCGAAAAACTCAGGCCACTGTGCTTAAACATCTAATTATTGCTCTCATGTCTCCTCCTGAATCCATCCATAGTTTAATGCAATCCATACAAGTTGTATCATCTTTCCTTGAAGTACATTCTCTCTCCGAACTATAATCTACATTAGATGATACTCATAAGATGTATCTATGTCAAAATGAATGTCCTATCAATCTATAACATTTGAAATATTAGTCATCTACCTCCAGATATGAGACACATGAAACACATTTTTCTACCTCAGTAATGAGAAGGATGACCTAGAAGATACACCATTATACCAATGATCTTTATAATCTCAAAGCATCCAAAAAACTGTGTTACTAGTTTCACTTTCTTCTAAAAATGACAATTCTCCATCCAAAGTGACAATCATAAGAAACCCCAATCACCAATAATGAATTCCAAATTTAATTTTCTTCAGTCTGTATATGATCACATAATTCTTTGAGAAATTACCAATTACTTCTAGATCAAATTCACCCTCACTGATCTCTCTTGCATCACACTCGGCCCAAAAACTTTTATCTCACCTGCCTCCTACCAACACAACAGTGAGAGGTATGACTGCCCATTAACAGAATTAAATAGTTCAATTAGTAAGGATTAATTTATATGGGTTTTATAATCAAACTCTAATAAATATATATTCTCATACCAAGATCCATTTAATTCTAGAACAAAATCTTAGAGAAAATCATATAGTATGTGAATCATCCATTCTTACTGTTCGTCAGTTTCAGGATAGAACATTATTTTGAATATTAGTTGGGTCCCTATAGATTTTTTCAATCCCTACCTAATGGCAGACATAAATTTTGAATCCCTATCAGAAATAATTCTCATGTTAACTCTATAGAAGTATACTTTCTCATGGAAATATAGCTTTCCCATCTCATATACTTATTGAGTCTCTCATATTAATAAGAAGTGAGAAGCCTTCATTAGCTGATAGATAATAACCCAAAATACATCACAACTCCTCAAGGTCCTATGTAACCTCATAAAAAAATCCATCATGAAATACTCCCACTTAAACATGGGAACATGAAGTGTTTGGAGAAAACCAAAAACATACTGGGGCTTAGTCTTTACCCTCTAGTTGGTAAGGCATTGGGAAAACCCCAGTGATGAACTTCTTCATCTTTGGACACCAGAAATGTTACTCGAAGTCATTGTACATCTTTTTCTCACCAAGATGTATCTACCACATGGATGTATGTAAATCCCTCATAATTTCATATCTAAAGAATCCAAGTAATAATACACTCCCATGCATAAGGATCATGCTGTATTTTCCTAATGTCCAAGTACGTATTGGGTCACCCACAACTAGTTGTTCCCGCATCACAACACACTCTTGGTATGTGTCTTGTATATACTTAACCCTATCTACTATAGATTATGTGACCACTAAGGGATCACAATTCCTCGATCCCAAGTTGAAATTCGTTTTTATGGGCACTTTCGAATGATGTTCGGTTTCAGGTTATTTAGGTGTTGTAGAGTGGCTGACCAAAGTTGTCTCTAAAAGAATGAAGTGATTTAACACAACATATTAAAGGTATTTTTAATATAAAATAAAATAACTTAAACACACTAATTGAAATGATGGGGGTTTTTATCTTTTATAAAAAAATAACAAGTTTGTGACATGGAGATTTCATTTTTTTCTTATTTTTGAAATGATGTTTGATTAAAAAGACACACCAAGAAGATGTTATTTTAGAAAAGATTTTGAAAGGAATAATCGATCTAAATCTAATTCTTAATTTAATTATTTATAATTATCATTTTAATCAATATCCACATAATTATGATCCCTTAATTTTTTAACCCCCAAACCCAATAATAATTAACTTTACAATCAGGATGAAATTAATTAAACCCTATGCTAGCTTTGAAACATGAAATCACAACACCCTACTTTGATTAATGTTCTATGAATAGATTATGATAAGTGGTAAATTAGGGAAAATTTCCACTCTCTAAATGTGGACTAATAGAGTTTAATTATTATATTCTATCTGTACAATTTGATCATGTGTGGTCTAGTATTACTGGTTAATATTATGCTCTCACAATTCACATAATACATGACCTCAGGTGTTTTGTGATAATTGTTGAATTTATTGATTATTTTCATTAAAATTAAAAACTCAATTAATATATCAAATTAAATGAATTAAAGTAGATCATTTATTGAAACTAAATAGATGAAGAAGGTAAGAGTTCGATCAATTTTTGAGAAAGGTACTCTTCCATGGTCGGCATAGTCATTGTAGAAACGTTTTCATTTTTCAAGATATTAGAAAGGGTATAACCCAATATTATTTCTAATTTTCAATTAAAACACAAAGAGGAAGATTAATGAGGAGGATAAGGGAACAAAATCGGGTAAAATAGAATAAATTAAAGAATAACTAAGGAGTTTATTACGCAAAAAAAGTATGACAACATGAAGAAGAAAAAGAAGGCTTTGTCGAAGGGATCCTTGCTTCAAGAGATAACCTTATTGAAATGATGGGATAATTGGAGTGGATCCACTTCTTATCTTCCCTCTATTTCCAAATTCATGTCCCAACCCCTCAAAATTAGAAAATTACATATTTATAGAGTGGAGGGGAGACTAGGTTACAAGTGTGAATGGGGAAATTCGTCCAAATATTTTAAGCCAACATAAACCACCTATTTGACCTCTAAAATGCGTAATTAATCTATCCTTCTAGAAGGTTGAAATTTGAAGAATTGAGGTCCTGGAGATCCTCCCAAAAGATGGTCCAAATCCAATATTTTACAAAGAAGATATGGTCCAAATACAGAACTAATTTCCAAACTAGTGGGTTCATCCCATCTTTGACTTCATGGACCTTTTACACCCATAAAATTCACGATTTAGCTCCAATGTTCTGAATGAAAGTTTTATCACATTATGTCAGGAATATATTTACTAATTTTTATGTTCAAATAATACAAATCAAAATATTTATGCCAGAAATAATATATTTAATTTTATAGGGTAAAACTGGAATTTTAATCATATTTTCAAATGAATGATCTAATCTCTAATATTTCAATAATGAACAAATTTACCACAATTTGATGAAATTATATCATTTATTATCTATAAAATATTCAATAAAAATTTGTTTTATAAACTCCCCCACACATACCCTTTTGTACTCCTGGGAAAAACCTCGTTTCATGTATTCGAAAAAATTGTGACAAGATATGAATATTCAAATTTATCAATCCAAAGTGAAAATATCGGAAAAGTAAGAATATCATCAAGAGTCAATATCAATAAATTTTAAATTTATTATCTCATAAATTGAGTAAAAAATCCAGTGATATTCATAACACTAATAATATTGAAATAAGTCGTGAGTCTACCATTCTACTAATTCTCCACATGTGTGTGTGTTCCAACCATTCCAAACTCATAAATCCACCCTTTATTTAGTATATTCATATCATGTAAAAAAATTATTCTCACATGGTTTAATTCACTGAACATGTTCTACATTCCTTTGCAATCGAATTTGCATACCCACTCACTTAATCATTCCTGAAAGTCAAACAATAAGCTCCCGACCTAGATATCCCTATATGTTGTAAATTTCATAACTCTGCTCATTTATTTATTTATTGTTTTTTTACATGGAACAAATCTCCCACTCAACTCTCAACCCATTTTTTATCTCCTCAGGACAATAATTGTAATAGTTATAACAAGATCAAAGGTTGATAAAGAGTATTTTTTGACCTATACAAGACACCGACCATATTTGTTTAGGGAATATAAAAGGCGGATAAAAGGTACACATGCATTGGTCAAATTGGTGCTGTAATAAAACCGATCATAATAGAAACTAACGTATGGATAAACCAATGAATTCTTTTACCTAACATGACTATGCCTTTCATTGAGTAGGAAAAATTTCACAAGTCATGGTTGGGTGAAAATTTGTATGTAGAAATCAATGAAACAATTTACCATGAACAAATATCACAAATAATGATGTCAAAATCTAAAAGGTTTTATAATGACACAACCATTCATATCATTGATGAATTCAATTTTTTTAAAATTCAACCCTTGATAATGAATTAATCATGCTTATACTTCTACCAATGAATTTTGAAAACATGATTTTTCCATATATTCCACATGAGAATGGGACATGATATATTTGTTTTTTATTGATTTTTTTTATTTTAAATTTAACCAAAAACATAATATAAAATACACAAAAAAAGTACAAATAAAAATCCTAAATATCTACCTCAAAATTTTTTCCCTCCCCCACAATTAAAATATTGCATTGTACTCAATGTAAACCTATGAGATGATATATGAACAATAAATGTATAATTTTAAATAGGACAAACAACATAAAAGTTATAGGGTTGAGAACAGCCTAATATGATCAAGTGATGATGGGGTCATACAGTGTGATGAAATCCACTGCATCAGTATGAAGTCCCTTAATGTACTTCTTAAAAAATTTCATGTTTAATATAAATCTCATTCTAGTGTCCCCTTTTTCAATCTCCACTACACCATAAGGAGAAAACATTATATACAATATAAGGACTTAACCATCTGGAATCTAACTTACCAGGAATCATCTTCAGTTGTGATCTATAGATAAGGGCTTTCTATACAACATGAAACTCCATTTGTTGGATCATTCTATCATGAGTTTCTTTTGATCTTTCCTTGTAGATCCTTGAGTTCTCATATGAAGACAATAAAATATCCTCAATCTCTTGAATTTTTATATTTATTTGGATTCCATCTTAGAAACATCCCTGTTGTATTTATTTCCCAATAAGCACAATTCATGACATCTATAGGGAGATGACTGGACTTCCCAAAACCAATTTGAAATGGGGACATACTGATGGGTGTTTTTTATATTGTCCTATAAGCCCATAGTGAATCATCCAAGTACTTTATCATTTCCTTCCTATTTGGTTTCATGGATTTCTCAAATATTTTCTTCAACTCCCTATTTGAAACCTCAGCCATGACATTTTTTTGGGGGTGGTATGGTGTTGATGTTCTGTATGTCACCCCATTCTTCTGAAGGAGGGAAGGTAAATTCTGATGCAAAAGTGTGTCCCTTGGTCACTGATGATGGCCTTTGGTACTCCAAACCTACAAAAAATATGTTATTTGAAAAATTCCACTACAACATTAGAATCATCAGTCCTAGTGGCCTTATCCTCGACTCATTTACTCACATAATCAACAACAACCAAAATGTACAAGAAACCAAATGAACTTGTAAAAGGACTCACAAAATCAATGCCCCACACATCAAAAATCTCATTGAATAATATGGCTTGTTGAGGCTTCTCATGTATCCTAGAAATTATTACCTTTTATTGGCAACATGATCACGACTTAAAAAATAGATGATTATTATGGAATAAGCTAGTCCAATATAATCCAAAGTCTAAAACATTCCTAGATTTCTGTTGGGGTCCAAAGTGTCCTCTACATTAAAGTGTGTGGAAAAACATGTAGAACAGACTCAAACTCAATATCAGGAACACACATCTTGATGATTTTATCACTACACATGTGCCAATGGTTGGGATCATCCCACACATAATATCGAGACTCACTTTTTAATTTTTGGACATTATGTTTCTTTAAATTTGTAGGGATTTCATATAAAACAAGGTAGTTCACTAAATCTTCATACCAAGGATGCATACCTGAGATGGAATATATATTCTCATTAGGAAAAGTGTCCCAAAGTGGTACCAGATCCAAGGTGTCAACCTCTTATGTGTGATTAATAATATTCATGCTGTCCACCATGAGGTTTTCTGACCCCTTCTTTTCCTTTATCTCAATATCAAATTCCGAAAGAAGGAGGATCCACCAGATAGGTTTGGGATTTGCATCTAGCTTCTTCATGAGGTTCCTCAGAGTCAAACGGTCAGATAAAATAACTAATTTAGAACCCAATAAATATGAATGGAATTTATCTAATGAAAATATGACATCAATATACACTTTCTTCATGATTGTATAGTATGATTGGGATGAATCTAGTGTCTTTAATGCATAGGAAATCACATGTGAACGTCCGTCCACCCTTTGAGATAATGCTGCCCCAACTGAAAAGTTGGAGGTATCACATAAGATCAAAAGGAAGCTCCCACCATGGAGGATGTATAATAAACAGAGTGTTCAGACACTTCTTTAGCTCATCCAAGGAAGTCCCGCAAGAATCATCAAATAAAAAATTACAA
The DNA here is from genome assembly GCA_963277665.1 of Viscum album. Lineage (NCBI taxonomy): Eukaryota > Viridiplantae > Streptophyta > Magnoliopsida > Santalales > Viscaceae > Viscum > Viscum album. The sequence goes on along the minus strand of OY728119.1, from coordinate 2,106,521,308 downwards.
TCCATTTGAAGTAATAATGACATAAGAAGAACAATTTTTCTAAAATCTTTGATGAAGCGCCGATAAAATCCTGCATGCATTAAGAAATATCTTACATCATTCACACATGAAGTATAGGCTAAGGATATAATTATATCTACCTTAGATATATCAACTTCTATCCCATGTTTTGACACTACACTCCCTAAGACAATCCCATGATCTACTATGAAATGACACTTTTCAAAACTCAAGAATATATTGTTCTCAATGCAATGATTCAACACCTTTCCCAAAATACTTATGAATTCATCAAATGAGGATCCATACAATGTAAAATCATCAATAAATACCTCCATGTAGGTCTCAATAAAACCAAAAAAATACTCACCATGCATCTTTGGAAGGTACATAGGGAATTTCAAAGTCCAAATGGAATCCTCCAATAGGAAAATGTACTAAATAGACAAGTGAATATTGTCTTCTCTAGATCCTCTGTAGAAATAGGAACCTAAAAATATCTAGAAAATCCATCCAAGAAACAATAGTGTGTTTTACTAGCTAGTTACTCAAGCATCTGATCAACAAATGGTAGGGGAAAATGGTACTTGTGAGTGGACTAATTTAGTTTCCTTTAATCAACACACACACACTAACTATTTTTCACCCTCATTGGAACTAATTCTTCTCTCTCATTTTTAATAATAGCAACACCACTTTTCTCAGGCACAAACTAGATTTGACTAACCCAATGGGAATTTTAAATGGGATAAATTATTCCTACCTCGAGAAAATTTTCAACTTCTTTTTTAATAAGTTCTAGAAGAGTTGTATTTAATCTCCTTTTTGGCTACCTAACAGTTTTATCTCCATCCTACAAAATAATCCAACACATGAAAATGGATGGGCTAATGCATAATATTTTATCCAAGTTCGACCCAATTTCCATGATATTCTCCCCCATAAAATTCAAAAGTTTTTATTCATGTTCAAAAGGGACATTTTTAGCAACGAAAATAGGTAATTTCTCTCCACTCAACAAGTATGAGTATTTGAGATTTAGTGGAAATGGCTTGAGCACCAGCGTATGGAGTGGTGTGGGGATGGAGACCTCGAATGAACTGAAATACATGCACAAAGAGCATTAGTTCCAGAATAGACATCGTCATAATCATAGAATGAACCATCAAATCCATTAGCATGCTCAACAACCATGTCATAATTTGAGTGAACATGATCAAAATTAGCATATAAATCCACATAAAAATAAAATTCAAGTGAGGATTGTGTATCAGAAACATGGGTGGACTTTCACTTAGACATAAAACATGAACCAATACTGATAATCTCCTTAAGCATAAGATAATCAAAATCTATGTGGTTTATACTTGGTCGTTCAAAATGGGAGAAAACAAAAGTAGAATGGTCTTTTGAGGGGTACTTCAGGGATTCCATGACATTAAATATTACATCTTCATCATCAAACTCTATAAAAAGTGCACCCTTATGAATATTTATGATATTTTATGTAGTTTTGGGTAAGGGCATACCTAAGATAATTGTATCATGAGAACTTTCCTAGTCATCCTCCATGTTATGAACATAGAAATGTACTAGATGGATCATGTATCCTACCCAAATAAGTACATCCTCAAGGATTCTTGTTGGATATTCTCTAGTTCTATTCACCAAATGTGCCACTACTCTCATGGACTTCAATTCTCCAACCTGTAAAGAAGAGAATACAGAGTGAGGCATCATATTCATGGAATCTACCAAATCAAAAAGAGCATCAGAAAAGTAAAACAACCATATGGTGCATGGGATGATGAATGTCCCTGGATCCTTTCACTTTGATGGAACTGCTATAGTTTGTGAAATGAGTGCTGACATATTCCTTCCAAGATTGATCCTCTTATTTCCCTTGATTCCTCTTAGATTGGTACAATGTTATTTTAGGAATTTCGCATACCTTTGGATTTGATTAATGGTTTCAAGTAGAGGGATGTTGATCTACACATTATTGAATGTGTCCAAAACCTCTTTTTACATTGCCTATATAACTTGCTTTTTGGTTTGAACAACTCTGTTTGTAAATAGAAGTGGTTTAAGAGGAACATCATTAATCTTTTTCTAACCTTTATCTTTATCCTTGGGTTTCTCATCAGCAGGTTTTGAATGGGGCTTATCCAATGTTGAGGTGAATTTTAGTGGAACAATTGGTGCAGATATATTAGTTTTTTTCTTTCCACTTCTCAATGTGATGGAATTGACATTACACTTGGGATTTGGAGTATATTGGGAAGGAATATTTCTCGAGTTTTTACATACTAGTTCATGGAGGGCGGTGGCAATCTGGCTCATTTGTGTCTTCAACTCCCTCAACTCCGAACCATTACTCTTCAACTCATTATATGTGTTAATAACAATTTTTTTCAAAAGGTCGTCATTGTTAGAATCTACATTGGTTTGGGGATTCCCTTGTTGTTCACTTGTTGATGCTTGAGCTTCAAATCGCCTTTGGGGTTGTTGGAAACACTGTTGGTAAGGTGGAGGCTACTGGATGTGTTGATGAAAGGGGGTATTTTTTGTTTTCAAGAGTAATACCTCAAGTTCCATTAATCCCTCAACCCTTGTTTTTATGGTGGATCAAAGAAATCAAACTTCTTTTGGGGATATGGATGTTGTTTCGGCTAATATGGTCTCCCAGGAAATACAGTAGTGTAATCCTCTGTCTCTTTTAATTTGGGGAAATAATCAGTTGGGTGGTCGTTTCAGTGAAAATTCCACAAGTCCTCGAAGGATTAGGTTGGTATGTCTTTTGAGAAAAAGAAATCATCCTCACCATATTGGTCAATTCTTCCATATTGGTATCAATTAAATGAATTTCAAGAGAATAAGGACTTACCTGATGTACTCCTCTAATATGTGGTGTACCTCGATCACCAAATTGTTGGATGTTATTGGACATCTTGTAAATCAACATTCATACAACTACTGGTGTTTTCTCACCCAATTCCCCTCCATCCACGGCATCCACCCTGGTTCTCTCTATAGGTTTGATACCTTCATAGAATTATTGGATGATGAGTTTCTCACTGATTTGGTGATGTGGAAATATTGTGCACATCCTCTTGATTCACTCTTAGTACTCATAAATTTTTTCCCCATTTCATTTCATGATCCCAGAGATATCTTTTCTAATGGATGTGATCCTTGATGCTGGAAAAAAAATCTACAAGAAAAGGCATTTCAAATCATTCAAACAAGTTATATCTTCATGTTGTAAATATTACAACCAATCTTTTGCAGCTCCATCAAGTGAGAATGGGAATGATCTTAGTCTGATTTTATTTTTAGATACATTTCGTGCATTAAGAGTTGAAACAAACACATTAATTTCTTTTTTAAAAAATTGGATCCTCACCAGGTAATCTATGAAATTTTGGAAGAAGGTGAATTAATCCAGATTAAAGTTCAAAGTCAGGTTCGAGATTTTGGAATGCCATAAAATTGGGTTGATAGTTAATATCATGTGAAACCAATTTTTTAATGGTTATATTAAGTTAATTTCTATTATTTTTATCCATTGGATCTTTTTTTAGGTTTGTAAAAGAAGTGTTTCTAATTTCAGTGTTCTCAGAATGGAGGAATTCTCTATCTTGTACAATGTTGAAACTTCCTGTATACTGAGAATGTCATATTCAGGCTTGAAGGGTACATTCAATCTCAGGATAAATATCTAAAAAATCCATAGGATTATTTTGTTTCATAAATCATATAAAAATAAAAAGAAGGAAAGTAGACAATAATAAAAATTAGAAGTTTGAGTTTATGGTCCCTAAATAAGAAGAAGAAAATAAAAGAAGAAAAAAATTAGATTTGGTAAAGGAAGAAAGAATAGAAGAAGAGAATAAAATGTAAAATAAAATAAATACCTCTAATTGGTTGAAATAATTACTTGACTCCTCGAAACTGGATCCAATTTGAAAGGCGTTGTCATGGGCACTGTCAAATGATGTTTGGTTTTGGGTTATTTAGGTGTATCAAGGTGGCTAACCAATGTTTTCTCTTAAAGGAAGAAGTCATTTAAGACAACATATTAAAGGTATTTTCAAAATAAAAAAAATAAATTAAACACACTACTTTAAAATATGGGGTTTTTTATCAATTATAAATCTAGAATAAGTATGCTTGAAGAAGATTTCATTTTTTTGTTTTTATTTTTGGAATGAAGTGCGATTAAAAAGACACAACAATAAGATCTTTTTTAGAAAATATTTTAAAAGGCATAATCAATATAACTCTACCTATTAATTTACGTATTTATCATTATCATTTTGAAAAATATCTATTTAATTATTATCTATTAAATTTTTATCCTCCGAACCCTATAAGAACTAACTTAACCACCAAGATGAAATTAATTAAACCCTAGGCTAGCTTTGAAACATGCATTTGAGACACCCTGCTTTGATTAATGTTCTAAGACCTAATTATGATAAATATTAAATTAGGGAACATTTATACTCTATAAATTAGGATTAAATGAGTTTAAGGATTATATTCTAACTCTTCAAATTGATCTCATGTGGTCTTGTATTACCTTTTAAGATCACTCTCTCACAATTCACACAATACTCAACCTCGTGTGTTTTGTGTTAATTGTTCAATTGCTTGCATAGTTTTATTCAATTAAAAAACTAAATTAATATATCATATTAAATGGATTAAATTTTATCATTGATTCAAAATAAATGAATGGATAAGATAATAGGTAGAAATATTACTAAGAGAACTACTCTTACATGGGCGGTGTAGTTATCATAGAATCATTTTTCTTTTGCAAGATTTTAGAAAGGGTATAACCCAATATTGTTTATAATATTGAATTCCAGACCAAAGAGTAATATTAATTAGTATTATAAGTGAAAAAAACAGGTGAAAACATAAAAAATTAACAAAAAACTAATCAGTTTATTACGCAAACAAAATTATTACAACATGAAGAAGAAGATGAAGAAGGCTACGTCAAAGGGATCCTTGATTCAAGAGATACCCTTGTTGAAATTTTTGGATAATTAGAGTGGATCCACTTCAAATCTACCCAAAAATTCCTAATTCATATCCCAACTCTTCCAAATGCGAAAAATACATATTTATAGAGTGTATGGTAGGCCTGGTTACAAGTGGTTCTAAGTGTGAATGGGGAAATTCACCCAAATATTTTAATCCAAATTTCACCACCTGTTTGACCTCTAAAAAGGTGATTAATCTATCTTTCCATACATTTTAAAGGTTTTTAATTGGGTCTCGATCCCCTCACAACATTTGGGACAAATAAAAGCTTGTATTAAGAATATATGGCCCAAATGTAGAACTGATTTCCAAACTAACTGGTCTATCCCTTGTTTGACTTCATGGCCCTTTAAAGCCCATCAAATGTATGATTTAGCTACAATGTCCTTAATTAAATTTGAATCTAATTACATCAAGAATATATTTATAATCTTTTATGTTCAAATAATACAAATAAAAATATTTATGTCTGAATGGTACAGTGAATTTTAAAGGGTAAAACTAGAATTTTCATCAATTTTTCAAATTAATGATCTAATCTCAAATATTTCCTAAATGAACACTTTTACCACAATATAAAGAAATTATATCATTAATTATCAATAAACATTCAATAAATATTTTATCACTAGTCATCATATGTATCCATCTCGTAGTCTTCCAACAAGATCATCAAGTGAAAGTACTCCACTAAAGGATAATCACCATGCTCTTAATCTAACTACATCTTATAGCTAATCGAATTTATGACGATGTTACCCATACTAGGTGAATAGGACATATAAAAGTTAAATAACTATATATTCTCCACCAAGTTTCTTTGACTAGGTTTTATTTCATGCTTTTTGAATTTGTAACAGAGGATCTTTTGGTCTGTGTGGAAAACAAAACTCATGCCAAAGAGACAGTTTTGAAAAATCATGAACCACAACTTCCGTCTCTAGGTTTTGAGTGGGGTAGTCCTTCTTGTGGGTTCATAGATAATATAACCCATATTCTATTACCTACTATCTCTCTCTATAAATAAATACCACTCCTAAACCATTCCCCAATGTGTCACATTATACCACATAACCAATCTCAAGATCACAAAGTATTAGCACTATGGTTGTATTCAACCTCCACTTTAGATTAATAAATGAATCTTCACAATAGTTCAATTACTCTAACTTTACAAACTTATTTTTTAGTATGGTAATATGTTATGATAATTTTGATAATTCCTAGATAAAATATAGATAAAATCCTATTAATCATGGAAATCTATTTTTATTGAACATATTTTAGGGATATGTCCGGTAAATCTCTACCGAAACTTTATCTAGGCCTATAGGTATTCTATCTGAGACCCTAAATTCTAAAAGAATTTCTCCTCATAAATCCAAAAGTTTCACTTTTATATCTTTTCATAAAAATGATGTGATCAAATCATACTCTGGGATTTCTCAATATGTCTGTAATGTTGCTCTCGTGTCAGCAAGTGGTTGAGGTCGTTCTTGACAAACACTATGATAATTGAGTATACGTACAGATGAAATATCATGGTCATGAGGGTCATGAATTCATCTAATTCATTGGTTAAACCAAATGGAATCACTATATGCTTATACAGACTATACCTACTCTAAAACGACATTTTTGTGATAACCCCCTCTTTAACCCATAGCACGTGGTAGCCTGATCTAATATCATTCTTGGAGAACAACTAGTCTCCAAATTGTCAATCAAAAAATAATTGATCTTTGTCATAGGATATATATTCCCCACCATCACCTAATTTATCTAATATAAATTGATGAAAATATAAATACTACAATCTTTCTTGATGAACAACATAGTCAAACACCATAGTAAAGTACTTGGATGAATAAATCCCTTTTGCTCTAATTCCATGAGCATCACATTGAGCTCCTTTAGATCAGATTTTTTCATACAATATAGGGTTATCAAAATGGGTTACACACATGTCATGATTTATATCTCAAATTTAACTCCTCTATTAAGATGAAGTCACATGAAGTCATTTAGAATGACGTCCAAACAGAGATCCAAAACATAATGAAAATTATAGGGGTATTCCACTGATCATTTTGAAAGAGAAAAAATCTCTATTTATGTCATCATCATCATTATCTGACACATTTCATGACCAACTCTATCTTATCCCATTTCCCATTATCTATTCATCACATACCTTTCCCCCTTTGGTGAAGTAAAATATACCTATCATTAATAATAATCAATGTATTCTCAAAAGAATATCAGATATTCCATGATAAGAATAATATCAAAGATAATTGTTTTAAGTATCATGATGTATAATAGATTTCCATAACCATAAACTACTATAGGACACTCTAGGAATCACTAATGATGATATACCTCGTGCCCAATAGTGTATTAAGGGAATGAAACATAGAGGGTTACTATAAAAGTAATTCAATCCTAGAAACAACTTTTATGGACATTATGGAATTGGAATTACTGCTAGAAAGAAATATTCTAGCTTAAAATTCCAATCATTCATACAATCTACTAGGTCAGAGATTCTCAAAATGATTTCAACCGATTATTCATTAACCTGAAGGCCTCTGGTTCCCTAGAAGGATGAATAATGTTAGATTTGAAAGCCACATCATATATGATAGTTTTTATTTCCCATTACTATGACAAGAACAAAGTGGAATACGTCTAGCTAAAACAAACCTGCTACCCAAACCATAGAGTAGGTGTGGGATAATGCTCAGCTACATACTCCTACATGTTTGGTGGTAGAGCAGAAACATACCCCCTCATGGGAGTATCCCGACCAACTACCTAGGTAGTCCAACAAGACCATGTCTAGGTGACATCTTATGTAACATGATGAAAAAACTTCATAAAAACTATATTCATTTAGAAATACCTTAATAAACCTATGGGATCACACAAGGTTCTCCTAGGAATCTACCCATAGCCTAAGGTGTAAACCTCCTAGAAATAACCAAGGTCTCATCTCCATATATTAGTCATATTCATCACATATATACTAAACATAACAGAATTATTAGTTCAAATAACTAATTCCAATAGATATATATCATAAACACATGAAAATAGACATATCTCATAATAGAAAATACAAGTATATCCAAAATTGATAGCATAATTCAAATAATTAAATTAAATAATTAACATGTATCCAAACAATAGTTATATATATGGAATGTGATTCTAAATTCCTTATCGTAGTGAATGAATGCGCCCAAAATCTCATAAAAATAGTAACATAAATCCTTTTAATGGTAACTCAGAGGTTAGTTAACCATTTTTTGGCTAGGAATATGGAAAATCCTCTAAACGAGTCCCACATAGCTACCACCTTTCTACTATTTTCTAAGTTTGTCTAAAAAGAATGGATTAAAAGTGGTGATTTGATACCATTTTTTAATACCCTGACCCAAACCACTAGGTCTGAACTTAATTTCCAAATGACCACATATGCACCTCCTAGTATGCAAGAGGCTTCCTAATAGCAGATATGTTCTAAGTCTATTTTTGGGTAGACTATACCCTCCTTATCATGTCATTGAACAAATAATAATAAAATAGAATAACAAGTAATCAGAGTAATATACTGAAATTAAAGGATGTAATACATGTCATATAATAAAAAAACAAATGGTCTCCCAAGGAGGAAGGACAATCTCGAGTATATGTAGAAGAAAAATAAATAACTAAAATATTGTAATACTATAGATTCTACCGTGATCTGCTACCAACTCTTTGCTCCCCTTCTCATCCACAGGCCATAAGCCTCTTTCCTGTGGATCCCTATGCATGAAGTCTCCATAAACATCAATACTCTCATATAGTGTGTGAGTAATAAACCCATAATCACACCAAAAATGAATCCTTAATAAGTCTTCTCATGTATAGAAGGTGTATTCCATGATAATAATAAATGTGTGGAAAACATAACAATCATACCACATATATTGAGCGTTCATACACTAACTGGGGTACCACAAACCCTAGGTCAAAACTACTTTGTCTCCATGTTGGTATAATAATAATGGGATATCAAGTGAGTAAGAAAAAGACACCATGATCGTAGTGGTCTCAGGGGATCAATTCATATCAGGCCCCAAGACCATCAAATCTTAACTATGTCATAGATCGTGCCTCCAGACCATCATACACCATCAATGCATCATGTTAGGCCCCTAGGTCATCATTCCCTTAATACAATACCTTGGGTTGGGCCCCAAAAAATCATTCCACTACCATGTCCTCAGTTCCTTTATCGTCAATATCACAATTCATGAACACTTCCCCTCTAAGAGGTAAACATAACACGATTCTCTACCTATCTCAAGTACCAATAACAACCTCCAAAGCAAGGTAACACACATAACATGGCAGAGCATATGAGGTAATCATACCATATCATCTTGAGAATACAGTAACACCACATAACATGTGGTCGTAATCAAATATAGAAATAAGATAATCTAGAAATACTCATGTAATAAAACATCAAAGTTGGTCTCATAGGCTACACAAACACCCACATGTAGTCACAATCAAGCACGATACACAAATATTGCCTATAAAAAAATATAATGAGGAAACACATGTAAAAAAGACCCCCAAAAGGTAAGGAACTTCATACCTCAAGTTCTCTGTCATAGAATCCTAAAGGTTCATCAAGGAATCCTCACTCGAACTACATCCATGTGTTTGTCAACACAAACCACCCACTAAAGATTTTTACTACTGATTCGAGTATTTTATTTCCAAAATAATGAAAAACACCACATACAATAATAGTTTCTCTCTCTCGGATAATTTTCAAATTACCAATTTATGTCAACTCACATGATCATTATTTCTTCCTCAAAGAATAATAACCAAACCACATGTGATAATACTATATCCCTCCAGAATAATAAGTATTTTATTATACTTTATTATTATTCTTGGAAAATTCATGATTATTATCATCATAAAGATGATTATAAAATTTGAAAAAATTAGTATAAAATTAATTTGAAAAGGCATATATAATTATTACTTAAAAAGTTTTCATTTAAAATGTTTCTCTAACAGTGGAGGAGTGAGGAAGAGACACTTTTATTTTGGGAAATAAGAAGAAATATTTGTATTATTCATAGAAGGTTTCACTAAACTAGAGAATGGGAAATTTATGGCTACTCAAACTCACAGGGTAAACAAAAAATAAAGGATCCACTGTTTTAGATATTCTATAAAAATAAAACTAGTTATAGGTATAAAAATATTAAAAACAACAAATTAAATTAATAATTTAATTTGTGTTTTAACCGAATCTTAAATTTATAACATTTAGAATCCTTACTAATGGAATTACAACCATGGGCTGGAGACCCATATTACCCTTATGTAGCCATTAAAAAACACCAGTAAGGGTGGTATTTCTTGGAAAATAGATTTTTACATAAGAATACTTATAAATAATAACCCCATAGGGTTCTTAGAAAATTAAAAAATGAGACTATTATAGTGTACATGCATAATAATGTGGAAGAAGGTAATCACATTCATACCCACATATAAAGTAATTATATAAGTATATATACAAATTTACAAATGAATTGGAGTACTATAATGAACCCCACCTATCAAATAATATTATACCAATAATATTTTTTTCCCATGAAGTCAATCCTTCATCATATCCAAAAAAACCCTGGTAAAGAAAATGTTATTCAAATGGTATCGCATAAAATGACAATAAGAGTAGATCGATGGATAAAATATTTCAACCTACCAAAAGAATTAATTAATAAAATGATTTAAAGAGACAATATAAACTTAAATATATGAGAGATATAAACATTTTATATTAAGAATAACAGGGATTTGAATCCATAAAATGATTTTTTATGAATCATTTTTTTGTTGTCATAAATCTCAAACTTACAAGTAACTTAAATAAAATTTCATAGAAAGTTAGGGGAATAATTTTCTATAAATTAAATTAAATTATTCCCAAATAATGTAATGTTTAAATGAATTATATTCAATCTATATAAATGCAGTTTAGAAAATTAAAATGTAAAAACATGAATGAAAATTACTTTATAATCCTTTAAGAAGTTTTAATGAAAAAAAATCCATATCATAGAATGAATTGAAATATTTCTCATTTATAAAAATATCATTATATATATATATATATAAATTACACAATATTACATATACTTATATTTGAAAGTAAGAATGGAAACATTTATGGTAATAATAATTTGATCATGGATGGGAATGATTCGCTAGAAAGGAAAAGAATTATTATTAACAACAAAATATTTTTATGATGAAGGAATCTATCATAGAATAATATTATGAGATGAAAATTTAAATTTTCCAATGATAAAGAAAAAATATTATATGAAATAAAGATGTGGTAGAATATAAGAATTAAATAAGTGTATCATCAAGGGAAAGTGTTTGTGACCCCATGAAAGGGAAACTGATTTGACTACACCCCTACAGAATCTGTAGTATGTTAATTAAAAAAAATGGAAAATAAATTATGAAATAGGTTTATAAATCACATATTTAAATTTTATCTATAATAAAATAATTCAATGGGTAAATAAATAAACCATTTAAATAACAATAAGTTCATAATATGAAATCATGCCTCAATGAAGGGAAATTGAGATGAAAACCTTTACCTATTATTACCACTTAGTCAAATGAAATATAATATCCTATATAATCAAAATGATTTTACTATATTCTTTATTCAAAACATTTTCAATATATATTTAATTTTTCAAGGAAAATTTGTTTTTATATGTCTTTTATTTGTTGTATATTTTTTTCTCCCATTGACTACTTAGTGTTGTTCAATTAATTTCTTGAAAACTTATTTGGTATTTTGATCATTGTCAATTGTATAAGAAAATGGTTCCATGATCTCCAGAATTATAAAGTTTTAGATTATTTATTAGTTTCGTATATAAATTATACATTTTAATTTATTGTCAAAATTATATTTAAATTGTGAAATATTTCATAATATGATTATATTTTGGCCGTTAAAATCACTATGATCATTTATTATTAATATCATTATTATAATGCCCAATTTATCTATCCATAATATTAATCAAGTCATAAATATAATATTCATTCATTAAACCCTTTTCCAAAACCATCTATATAAGGCAATGATGATAAATGAAAATTTCCCCCCACGGAGGCAGTGAACCGGAAATAAAAAAAGAAATGCTTTCATTATAGAATGGATAGGTGAAAGCTAGATGATGGTTATTACATCAACATAATAAATTATTAATATATTTTTAATATTTATTTATTTATATTTTGTTTTTTATTGTAACATCCTGACCTGGCTCATCTCTAAGACAATGGCTAGAACGGTGGGTAACATGACCTCAAGTGCATCTCCCCAAACACCAAAGTCTTCCGACTAGCAGCGTGGGCCATTTGGTGTCTGAGGGGGAGACTATACCATCATATGTAATATGTATTATCAGAGTGGAAGAGAAAACAGTTAATAATAAATAGAGGAATCATATAAATGATTAAACTGCAATAGAAGTAATATGAAAAATCCAATTGAATAATAATAAAGTGTGGAAGATCACAAAATAATGACATGCCATGATGTCTGTCTAAACTGAAAGAATTGAAAATAGAAATTGAAACATGCTATGAACTAAAATGAAAAGACACAAAGTGTGAAAACTGTATCATGATCAAGGCTCTGTCATCTGCCCCTAGTCTCCATCCTAAGCAGTAAGAAACAATCAAGCATCGGAAGCAGCACGCTTCCCTTCGTCAATACCTGTGAGAATATAATATACTCGGCTGTCAATGATGGTCGAGAAGAGTGTGAGATAAAATCCTAGTAGGCCATCAACCATTATGTCTAAACCTATCCATTTAGTTCAATAATAAAATTAAGTCTTCCATTATATAACAATTTCATATCATTAATTAAGTGAAATTAAATAAATAATTCATCACTGGTTCCCAACAGAACTCGTCCCCAATCACCTACTTCAACCTAAGCCGAATTTCTGAAGGAAGTACCTGTAATAAGATGAATACACATATACATATATATAAGCCTGGAAAAGAGAGGTAACAATGAAGAGGTATACCCCCAAGCTCGTGCTTTAACTTGGGGTCTAAAACATAAGTCAACTAGGTGTGATTCCACATACTAGAAAAATATTGAAATTTTCAAGAGACTCAAAGTTTCATTAACATAAACCATTAGTGCATCATTAATAATGTTCAAGTTGAGAGTTATAGTCTGAGTTCATCATTTTGGTATCGCTATGAATCATCCTTCAATTTATCCAATACAACGGCGCTCGTCCTATGAAATAATTCAAAAGACCAAGTATCGCTCGAGACATGGATTTACCCTGAGTTTGTCTCGATCTAGAAAAAATGGGTTGAGCATCATTAGAGGCTGGCTTAGCCACATTGCCAACAGATTCATCCCAGATGGGCCCTTTTGGAACCAATATCACTCATAATTATTGGAAAGCCCAGGGAAGTCTTGGTCCGGAAACGCCAAATACACCGCCCCTCAACGTGTAGTGGTTACCAGTTATGAATAGAGGGTCTAAGAATGATCCTTAATACGGTACACACCTTCTTTCCCCGCACTAAATTTAATTAATGTTTTCGCTGTTGCAGATAATACATAATAAGCATATGAAATTATAGCTTGAAAATTAAACAGATGCACTCGTGCATCACAAGTTATATATTAAATATTACAGCATGAAAATTTTAAAAAGGCAAGATACCACATCCACCTAAGTAGATAAATGAATTTTTTAATAAATAAATAATTCTTCACAAAAAACGATCAAATATCCAACAATTCAATGTTCATAATTTATCTAAATTACTTATTTAAATACAACATAATAAAATTAGGTTGCGAACCACATTCAGTTAATTGAAATAAATGTATGATCACGCACATATAAATAAATAAATAATTCATCAAAAACAACTAACAATGATCCAACAATTCAAGGTTCATAATTATTCTAAAATAATTATTTCAATTAAACACAAAAAAATAGGTTGCGCAACACATGCAGTTAAATAAATTAAATACATAGGCTAAACAAATTTATACTGACCACATAGGCACACCCAAAAAGGTCTCTGACCACGTTGAAAAAATTTAAACAATTTAATTTATGGTTATTAGGACTGCAATAATTAAGTGTAACAATTAAATTGAAAATATTGGGTGAATTTGCACAAAGTCGGTAGGCACAATGAATGATACAATCATGCGTTTTTACAAATCGCAACGAAGCAGAGGTAAATAAATTAGACACCATACCTTATGGTTGTAAATGATCCTATGATCTTAGGTAGGCTCTGATTTGACCTAAAATTGAAGAAAATGGATGATTTTAGAAAAACCCCAAAATAAGTAAAATCCTTCCACAACGAACTGCATGAAGGACACTCAACAATACTCTACAATTCCAAATGCGTTAGATTAGTCTTGCGTTAAGGTTTACAATGTACCTAACGGTGAAGGAAACGGAGGACGAACGAAGGTACGATGATCTTCTGAAGATCGGAGAAGGTAGTGTGCACCACATTGGGAGAAGGGGTGTGCCACACACAAGAGAGGAGGATGAAAAAAAGAAATAAAAAGGAAAGGAAAGAAATAAAAAATGATAAGGGAAAAGGAAAATAATATAATATAAAAATAAAAATTAAATGTGAGGAAAATTTAAATAAAAATAAAAATAGTAAAAATGGTTAGACGCATTTTTAATTATTTTTCTAGTCTTCACATTCCTGATTTTAATTTTGATATTTATTTTCGTTCCTTTTCCATCTCTTTTAATGTATTTAAATTTATTTAATCCTTTATAATTATTCTTATCTCAGACGTTTTGCTAGGGTGCGATATAATATTTTACATAAAGCAAAAAAAATTATATAATTAATTTTAACATCTGTTCAGGACCCTCAAAAAGATGTGCAGGCGTGCGCCCTGAGTTGCTTTAATGATTTGGACTAAAAACATAAGCGGTCTGAAAATTTATTTATGTCGAGACATTAAATTCATTTATGTGGATACTTAATAATATTTTATCTAACCAAAAAATAAATATCCACTCATGTGTATACATGTCATATATATATACACATCTTTATATTTATATATATACATCCACACATTTATATATAACTATATATATTTAATCACCATATATATATATGTGTGTGTGTGTGTGATTCATATATATATATATACACATCAAAGATTTTTCCCAAATCTATTAATAATAACTATAATTATTATTATTATTATTTAATTCAACTCATCAATGACACAATTAATAATTTAAAAACAACAACCATTAAAAAAAGGATAATTATTATTAAATAAATATTTATTGCACATTTTTATTTAATTGGCATAATTAATAATATCATATTTATTTAATTTACCATTTATTATGATATCATGACATGATTTATTAATTATAGAAATGCATTTTAATTTGTTTTCTTCAATACAAATAAAAATATTAATAATAAAATTAATATTATTATTTCAAACGGTTGAACAAAAATATTTATAACCCAACTATATTAGCTTCAGGTGTGATTTGACAAAACATCTGATCCTCGCAAAAGTTTTACCCTGCATAGGCTAAACCCTATGTATTGGAACTATCGACGGTATCAGAATTCTGATATGGCACACTGTTTGTGGGTATTTGAGTTTTATTATGGGAGACTCCTCAATTAGGGAATCAATGATTGCATAAGAAAAGGATGTCGGCACCGATGTTTATGGGGCTATTCAGGATTATCAAGAGTGTCATGATAGTGGATTTATATTTGTAATTTCCTCCAAAATACAGAGGAATATGTGATGTTTTACATGTCTCTTATATTCAGTTCTACATTCTCGATCAAAATTATGTGATCAAATATGAAGAATTTCACTTGGAGCCTTACCAAACATTTTTGGTGCGCTCGGTGTGAATCATGGACTGTAGTGATAAAATGTTTTGAAGAAATCCAATGTCACTTGTTATAGTCATATGGGATCATGGATATATGCCTAAAGATTCTTACAAGTGTTAATATGACGCGCAAGCTCAATAGCCCTAGTTTTTTCGGTGTGAAATATAGAGTCACAACTCAAGGATGATAAATCCTCATAAGGGGAGATTATAATGACTTGATGTTTTCCAGGGGCCTTAAGCCATACATTCTACCCTTCTTTAATTGTTTTTGAGATATTATTTTATTGGGTTAATTCTTATGTTGTTTTTTTGGGGTTTAATCTTTATAGAGTCCTCTAAATAGTTTCATGATAGGAACGTGGTCATGGGAAACCATATGGTTCTCCACAGAAATCCATGTGGCTTGGTTGAAGAAGGATACTTGGTGGGGCATGGTTAGAACACAGTTAGAGATGATCGTGAATCATTTACCTTGAAATATATGTGTCTCAGAATAGAGGAAAAAATAATTGTTAGCACACAATTTTCCAAATGAATATTCATTCATTGAAGATGTGCTATAATATCATATTCAAATAAAGAATAATAGAGAGAAATAATTCTTAGGGAAAGTAGAAAAGACCAAGAGTATCGTGAATACCAGGGAAAGTAGAAAATTTTGATGTTCAATATTTTTAAATGTTAGAAATGGAAATGTAGTGGTAAATGAATTGGGCTAGAAAATGTAGGATAAGTAATTATAATGAAAAAATGAATTTAGGAAAAATGAAGCATAAAAAATGAGTCATCATAGTAAAGAGTCGACATATATGGTGCATACCACATTCTAGAAATCAAGAGATAAAAGGAAACAACAAAAATAAATAAAATAAATAAAAGGAAACATGAGAAATCAAGAAAATATTAGGTCATGAAAATGTTTCATGGAAACTATGTGCCACACATGATGCATATACAAACTGACCATTACAATAATTTTCCAACATATCAACAGTACTTTTAATCATTGTATGATGATGAACACATATTGTCACCCTCTCCACCTCCATCTCCACTTCCTCCAACCACTTGTAAGAACATTATATTGAAAATTAAATAGTGTTTCATATTTATATTTAAACAAAAAACCAATAATAGTTTTCAAACTAAATGATTTTTAATTTTGGTGATTTACCAGCTCACCACCAATCAATGCAATACCACCAAGGGAATATCTACTCATATTCTGGAATATATCAATAAACGCTTTCTGCAAAGTGGATATATGATGCACTTGGTCTTGAACTATGTATCTTAGAGAAACAACTTCTCTCAAAAAATATTCAGGTATGGACTCACTACAACCAAGAGTAGATGCAGCTGCAATCCCCAGTGGCTTTCCAAATACCTCAAATTGTTTTGGTCCCAAACCTATCCCACACACTCTACCAGGATGATCCTTCCCAAGGACTTTAGCAACTGAGTCATCCTGGGAGACTGAGTAGGACAACCCAGGATTCGCATCCCATAGTTCGTTAATTTTTACCTATAAATCTAATATCAATATATATTAACATAGTAAAAACTTATAATATTTTATTATTATGGAAAAAGGAGTTCATATCCCATCTTCTTTGGCAATATCATTAACAAAACTTCCATCATATTTTTTTGTGAACATCTAACCACACATCACTTCGGGATGCTTCATGCCCTAAACTCCGTGACTGCATTACAAAAAGATAAATCAATAATTTAATATATTAAATATATAATAACTTTTTATAAATATTTAAGCTAATTAAAAGATTACCAGAGCCAATCGGCTTCTAGAAATTTTTTTTGACCCCACAATGTAAGGGATGACTTGCTTATCCTGGCTTGATGCATTCTTTATTAAGAGATTTTGAAATAAATAAAATGCAATTTAAGAGTAATGTATTCAATTTCATCTCCTGTTTATATACATGTATAAATGTAAAATGATTTTAATATAATAATATATATTTAAATACCATTTTTTTCATCACAATTTATGTCAATAAAAACAATCCATTGTTCTTTGGGTAACCCATTGGGTAGATTCTCATAAATTTTTCGGATGGTCAATGAAGATTCGTTGACATCACTCCACAATCTCCATTTGATGTTTTTCCATTTCTTACGATGCTTTTTCAATGTCCACTTTCATGCTATCACATCAGAAATTGTAAAGTGGAAAAACATCAGTATACAGAAATTCATTTTGAACATATTAATAACATGAAATTCAATTACACCATAATGTATTAAAATTACCATTATTTGGGAATAAAAAACGTCATTTTTTCAACTTGGAGCAATATGTCTCCAATCATCATATGAAATAGAAAGGATAATGTTATCCACTGCCATCTGGCCTAGAATTTGGCTATGTAATCCTAAGGCGTCATCTGTAGAGAGCCCATATGAATCAAATGGGACAATTATCTTCTCTCTATTCATATTCCATGCATATGCACTTTTTATATTTTTCTCCACAGTTTCATTATTTTCATCTTTAATGAACAAACAATTAGTATACAAAAATTGTAATAAATTTATTTATATTAAAATTTGTACCTATAATAGTGACCCTCCAGTATGCCCGTGATGAACTAGATGTGGCATGTCGCCACCCTGCTGTTGAGGCTACTGAAGGGGGAGTCAATGACTCAAATTTTAAAGGGACACTCACAGAGTGTGTGAGAGATGGTACATGGGGAGATGGTGTAGGGGAGCAGGCAGTTGGTGTCTCAGATGCCGTAGGGAGGGAGATTGATGGATCATCATACATCGTAGTAGTGGATGAAGCAGTGTATCTCTTCCCCCTTAGAATTCCTATCATTTAATCAAATAAAAGTATGTTCAGAACATATATTTCAAAAAACATATGCATATTTTAAAAAAAATGATAATAGATGCCCAATACTAACAATCAAAATATACAAAAAAATGATAACGAATGACTGCAAAAATGAAATAAATGGTTTCTGAATGAATAAATAATTGTATATACAATCACTTTCCCCTTCAATCATGTCAGTTTCCGGCACCATTACATCATCCATTTCATTCATCCTTGCTAGAATTAAATTTTCTATATCATGATGGACAAATAATTCTTCTTCTTATTATTAATGAGATTAAATTTCAGAGGTCAAATCATTCACTTCATCACCCATATCATAAAAATATGTTTATATTATGTGAGAAACTACACTCCACCCTTCATCCACAACATCATTTTCATAATATAACATTTTTGGTTGTGATGATAAGATATATGGATCATACAGTTCACGATCACTAACATCCATCAAGGGAAAGATGTTCACAAAAGTAAATTGCAAGGAATCTCTTTTAACACCTCTCATAATATCAACCCATTTTCATTTGAATAAAACAACTGAAAAATTCTCGTGGTAGTCTGATACAATAATATCAGTCAGCTTTCTAACGTATCCCACTTTATAAAATGTAAATATACCACTATTCTATGTTTTCAAACCCTCTTCTCGATCGACTGTATAAAATATAAATCCATTCACATTGTAAGTGTCTAACATTCTAACTTGTTTTAGAGGACCTTGAGAAAGAAACATCAAATCTTCTAAAAACTCTAATAGAGTAACAGTATTCATGATCTGAAAAATGAAATATACTTTATTAGATTTACAAAATATATGTGTCAAACTAATATTCGTATTTATTGCAAAATTTATGAACATACACATTACGCAGAAAATTTTACAAGCTATTTATTAAAATCTTTCGTTATATCTTTCTCATTTCATGTTCAGACTCTCATTCATTTCTTGGTTTTTATCTTCAACTCTTCTATAAATGGATCTGCAATTTCACTATTCATCAGCACATATCTATGTGCCTGTAATAATTCCAATTCTGTCAGTGTCACATTTGAGGTCCTCCCAACTGATCATCCAATAGCAGGAAATATTTTTGATTTCTGATGTATTTGAGATTGAGTCAATAACACCCCAAGCTTCATTGGTATGTTTCTCTTTGAATAATGAAATAGCGTGCATTATATACAACTTCAAGATTCTTACACACCACGAACAATCCAACTAGAAATTATGAATAGTGATATGCACTTTTTGAAATTTTATCATTCAAAATAAACTTCATTTCTGAATTCGGAATATCAAAATTTTCTTAGGGTGATTTTTTTTATTTTTCTGAAAACATTCAATTTATGATGAATAGTGAAAAAACACAATGTTATTGGTTAAAACTGACTTTTTATTTAAATTGTTAGTTAATTTATCATAATTTATTGTAGTTCAAAATAGATACGTAATACCTATATATGCTCAATTAAATTCATTGGGGTTATTTTATAATAAGTTTATATATATATAATTTTATCTAACTTTTTACCGTCTTTTACCCACCTCCAAGGAGCATTTGCAAATTTTCATAAAACGCAATTTTACCACATTTGTGAGTTGAATATCAAAAATCCAAGAGACAATGTTATTATCAGTAAGTAAAATTTGGTTCAATAAGATTAAATAATTTTTGGTGAATAGTAACTTTTGACTTTTATTTACCACAATTAAAAGTAAATAGGGTAATTAAAGGTAAAATTGATATCATAATTACTATAACACATGTACTAATTCTATTGGATAAGTATAATTATACCAAAACAACCTTAGGAATAAAATATGATCCTCTTTGGTCCAGTTGGATTAGATTAGGACATTTATTATTATTTTATTTACAGAAGAGTTAAAAGAGTTAAATTCAATGTTTAATAATTAAACCATTTTTAATATAGGGTAAGACATAATATAAATTAGAATATAAATATTCATTAGAAATATAAAATTATTTCCTACATAATGGTATTTTTTTATAATTTTTAGACATTATACAATTTAATTTATTTATGACACAATG
Organism: Viscum album; assembly: GCA_963277665.1. Classification (NCBI taxonomy): domain Eukaryota; kingdom Viridiplantae; phylum Streptophyta; class Magnoliopsida; order Santalales; family Viscaceae; genus Viscum; species Viscum album. The sequence goes on along the minus strand of OY728119.1, from coordinate 2,106,500,294 downwards.
ATGAAGCAGTAATTACATTATTAGTGAAATATTAAAATAATTGATATTATAAATATCCAAATAAATATAAATTGAGAATTATGATGAATTGCACTAATTTTCTAGGTTAAAATTACATTTTATAGTTGGTTAAAGAAATTTTATTCTAACTGAAGTTTTTATGGATTTAAAAAAATACTAAATAGTGTCAAAATTGATATAATTGGGTTTTAAAAAAAATATTATATTATTAATTGATATAATATTCATAAAAAGCATAGGTTTGGGAAAAGGACTTCGATAAGGTTATATATATTAATAATTAACTACATGGGGTTTGCGTGGATTTTTATATTATGTTTTTTAACCATTTAATATAAAAATACAAAGAGTCATGGTAAATGTCAAACTATTTAACTAAGAGTTAAATCTAAATGACAAGGTTAATATGATGACATAAACTTGTATAAAACCTATTGGTTGAAAGTTTTCCGACCCATCCCCACCTTATCCTTTAAATAATTTATTTTATATCCATTATAAACCAAAAATGATTTTATTATAAAATAATATTTCAATATTTTCCTAAAGTGACCCTCACCTCTCTTATAAAAGGACACTTCCACTTCTCTTACTGTCACATATCCAAAGGCTTTTGTCTTGGCCATCCCCTACAAAAATATCCTCCCAACATTCTTACCTTCATCATAGAGGCCTTCCTTTGGTTATAAATCCAATGTAAGGATCTATTTTGATCAAATCAAAAGGAAGAACCCGAAGAAGAGGTAAATATTTCATCACGTATTTCAAGTTATTTTCTTCTTCCACTTCCTCTTTATTTGTTGTTTCAATTCTAAACTAATAACTACAATATATTCAATATATTTTGAAGTTATTACAAATATTTTACAACCATATTCATTATTTTATCCATCCTATAAATTACAATTTCACCATACGTGTGTACGTACGGATTACCGTCTCCACATCGTGGTGTAGTTTGTTATTCAAACAATTCATTATTTGGATGGGTATAATAATGAGTATAATTTATGTATATAATAAATATAACGTGTTAATTATTCTTTATATATGATATACCATCAAATTACATATGATTTCTCCATCAATATAATGATATTGTCGCTTGTTCATACGTATGGATTACTATCTCCATGAACGTGATGAGATTCATTCCCCGTCACAATCATTCAAGAATAATATTCATTTTATGATTAACAATAATGTTTATGAACATAATATGATTATTTATATGAATCAAATACATCATATCCATAACAATCATGGATTACGTAACAAATCATGTAAAGGAAAACGAATTAGTTTACACCTGAAACGATGATACTACTAAAATATTATTAACAAAGTAATATTATAAGATCATATCTGATATCATATTTATGTATGTAGTTCTTTTATAATTTAATAAAAAATGTTTTATCTATTATACATGAGTTTATCATACCATCGACTAAGTAAAAGTACAAGGTAATGGTTAATTTCACAATCTCTGTATTATCCGAGGTTGTTTTTACGTAAGTATCTACTGGGACCACTTTTTCATCTGCATCTGTGTTTTCGTAAAAATGTGTTCCAAAAAAAATTTATAATTTAGTAGACTATGGTTTAAAGTCATTTATACCCTTATTTTTTGGATCAAAATATTATGTAGATGCTCAAAATACACGAGGGGTGGGGGGGGGGAATTGTATACTTTCAAAATTCGTTTGGAACATTCAAAGATGGTATAATACTTACTATTATTTAAAAATATTAAACAAGGTAAATTCACAATACCTCTTAGTTCTACAATCATTCTAGATTCTAGAAATATGTTTCTTAAAATTAAACTTATGAGAATCTTACAATGAAAAATGAGTCTACCTTTAAGAGTATAGAATCCTATTAATCAGAGTATACAAAGTATGAGAAAGTATATGATATCTATACATTCCCTAATAATCAAAATGCAACAGAAAAAAAACATGAAATAATAAGAGTAACATGTATAGAATATTTTAACCCAAATTTTTTGGGTATCCAACGACCTTGGATAACGGTCACTTGATTTATAATTTCAAGAATGTTTGTCTTACCCCATCCAGGGTAAGCCCTAGATAGGAATATTAGAGTCTGTCTTGTAATCCCCACAATCCCTAGAACTTCAAGGTAGTGAGAAACTTTGTCTACCATATCATGGAAGTCCATGAACTTTAAGGTAGTCGGCACCTCTGGCTTCCTATCCTAGGAAGCCCTCGATTGTACATAGCAAGAATCGAAGTCACATTAAGCAAGCTGAACAAGATGTTTAGTATGCACAAAGCATGAGAGTCTCTCACTCTCTATAAATAACTTTATCATCATGTAATCTCTATAGATGTAGAATAGTCATACAAGTTAAAGTTGTGAGCATGTTCAAATGAGATCATATTTATAGGAATTTTCCCAATGGTCGGCTCCATCCTCCAATGATCAAATTTTTCCTCGAATCTCGGATGGACCTGTACACGTGTCATTCAAAAAACAATTAGATAGAAACGAAATGAACGAAATATTTTCATAACTATAACAAGGGTAAGTAAAATATGGTTTCTCAATATAATCTATTTTTTTAGAGTCTAATGAAAAAAATAAGACTCTAAGAGGAAAACCTTCTGAGTCTATATTACATGGATATTCAGATTCTGTTTTCCAAGGAATTCAGAATCAGAATTTTGTAGAATTTTGTACCTGAATTCTAAGGAATTAAGAGTCTGAATTCTAATTAATCTAGAAATGCAATTCTAAGGAATTTGGAGTCTGAATTCTAATGAATTCAGAGTCTAAATTCTAAGGAATTCAGAGTCTGAATTCTATAGAATTCGGAGTTTGAATTCTAAGTATTTTGGAATCATAATTCTAAGAAATTTTGAGTCTGAATTCTGAGGACTTCAGAGTCGGAATTTCATAGAATCTGGAACTGGAATTTCAGGTAATTAGAATTCTGAATTTCAGATAATTTAGAACCTGAATTTCAGAGAATTCAGAACCTAAATTTCAGAGAATTCAGAACCTGAATTGTGATCCTAAAAATAGAATAATCTTTATCTATGTATTTAAAGAATTCAGAGTTTTTAGATGTGAAACTGAACTTTTCACGTAGGAATAAAAAAAGTTACATTTAGAGAAACTAAAATATTAACAATGAAAAACAAGTAAGGATAAATTTTCCTTGGGGAAGAAATTTTTTTATTAAGGAATATCTATGTAAAATATAGAATTTCTTTGAGGAAGGAAAATCTTCCTTATTAAAATAAATCTTAGGGAAAATAATATTTTTCTTGAGAAAGAGTGTTTATGATTTTCAGAACATAACGGAATTTAAAATTAATAAGGAAACCTTATTGACTCAACAATCTCCCCCATTTTGGAATGCACAAACATACTTACTAAAAAGAATATAAAGACTTTAAAATTTTATGAACATGAAAATAAAAAATCATATCCCTTTACTTATGGATAATAATGAATATGACTAACTCCCCCTTGGGCTTTGAAATGCATAAGGATCGTATTCATGATTTCTTGAATGATTTTTTTCTTTTTCTTGCATACGAAAATATTCATGATAAAAACATTCCTTTTGTTTAACTCCCCCTTACATAGGTAAATTTATTCTTTACTTAGTATTCTTTTTTGAAATTCCTTTATCCTCATTTGTGATTTTCAAAAAGGAATAAAGGTAATTGAAAAGAAAATATGGTGCCTAAAATATTAGTACTAAACAACCAAAAATATGAATTGAAAAAAAATAATTATGATTGAAAGAATTTGACCAGTCAGGAAATACAACAAAAGATGAGATTGTAATGAAATTATCCCTCTTTCTCTTTAGGAATCAGCTTCTTCACAATAGTTTTTAGCTTCATTATCTCTCTATGATCATTTTCAATATGCTTGAGTAACTGATCTTGATCCTCTCTTTTCTTTTCAAAGGCTTTAATTTTTTATTCCTAAGCCTTAAGCATATTATCCTGAGCTTTCAAGGCTTCATCTTGTTTAGCATGTTTTTCCTCAAGTTCAATTCTAAGATCCCTTTCCCTCTACCAACTCAGAGCAACTGAATACAATTTTCCATTCAGATCTTTCACTTCTTGCTTCCGAGTAGTTTATTCAAGAGATAGCTTTTATTCAAAAGACATGGTGAGATCTTTGAACTTACAATCTTCGATTTCAAAATCATCCTTGACATTATCTTGAAACTCATTGAGAATTATCATCTCTTCAACAGTTTTCCTTGACCAACTAGTCATATTCTTGTAAGATCTTTTATGGGATTCATAATTAATGAAATAATATTTGAAATTGGACTCATGTTTGACACACTTATCCATCAACATGGATACTAAATCTATTTTCTAATTTAAGGAATGTTGAAGTATTTGACATCTTGAATCTATGCTTGGAAATAACGGAATTGTACCTACCAGATTCATCAATGACTGAACAAAAAAATCATGGCCAATAGGAGATGACTCTGAAATTGAATGCTTTGTTGATAAGGATTCCTTTTCAAGCACATCAGAAATCCTCTTTGATGAATCACCAGTATCCTTATTTCTGACCAAAGAAATGGAAAGAGTATCAACCATCACCTACTTTCCCTTATCGGTTCTCGAAATGATTTCTTCATGTTTAGGTGATTCAGGTTCAATATCTGATATCTGAACAATCTTATCTTCATCAACTTCTTCCTTCTAAGCTCCTACATTAACATCCTCTAGATGTATGAAAACATGATTGCTACATTATTCTTCAGAAAATTTATTTACTTCTTCCTCACCCTTCTCATCATTTCTTGGGGTAGAAAGTTTTGAAGACTCAGTTTCATATGTTCAGATTGATAACTTCTCAGAAGGACTCTCCTTCTCAGGATAATATTCTACTTTTTTTATCATATCCTCGGTATCACTAGTCCCTTGTTATTCTTCTTCCACTTCCTCTTCTTTCACTATTTCTTCTTCTTGATCTCGTTCCAGAATCACCAACTTCATTCATGGTGTCTATGAAAGTTATTCAATTTAAAAAGATTTTGGTACCCTATTTTTTTCAGAAGCTTTCTCAACATCCTTAAGAATAGAATGTACTATATCAGCCTCAAACATCTTCTTCTTTTACTTCTTCACTTTTTGTTGCTTCTCAAGCTCTTCAACAGCCTTTTCTTTTAACGATTTTTCCTCAGCAGGGTCCAATCCAAACTTATGCTCCCCTTCTATATTGTTTTTCGTATCCTTTATCCATTTTTCAACTACTTCATCAGGATAAGATTTTTTCTTCATCGAATTTGGTGGTTCAGACTGAATTTATTTAGCCATAGGATTTTTTATTTCTCTTCAATATATTTCACCTTTCTCTTCCTTCCAAATTTCTTCGAGGTTTAGATACAACAGGTTTCTTTGATAAAGCTTCAACTTCTTCATTCGATAAATCATAAAACCCTCTGGATTCACCAGAAAATCAAATTTTCATTCTCCTTAGACTGTCATAACATAGAAACATTACACTATAATATCTCGACTTCGACTTGCAGGAAATTTTCACTGATTCTAAACAAGAAAAAAAGATCTTTGATAGAATTGACAAATACATGATAATCTGAGACCTCATATTCCCATTCTTGATATTCTCAATTGTTACCAAGATAAACTTAACCATGTTTATCTTCCATATATTCACCAAGAAATCCAAAACCTATATATCACTTTTCTTCAAAGTGTAAATATCTTCTTTCCTCAGAATGATAAAGCCTTGAACCCTAAGTTCAAGAATCCGAAAATTTGATGAAAGATGAAGAATATTCATAGTCTTAACTCCAACCAAACCAAGACACTGTATGGACTTTTCCTTATCAAAACTTGTTATAACATCTGGTAACTTATGTGAATAAAATTCAAATTCTCCTTCGTAAGGTATTCCAACCAGACTAGATGCCTTAGAATAAGAAAGATAATAAGACTTATCATAACTCTTGAAAGAGAATTTATATTTTCCTCCTTGATTGAAAAAAGACATAGATTCATAGAACTCAACTAGCAGCTCTGGAATCACCAGATCCTCTGTCTTGGGCTTATATACAACTATAATCTCCCATCCAATTAACTTGATGTTCTTTGAGATGATTTAATCATACTTATTAATGAAGTCTGCGTCCACCAACCTTTCACGATAAATCTGCCATTTAGATATTTCCTTTTCGGTTGACATTTCCTTCTTAGGAGAGGCTTCATTAGACATTCGGGACTATGAAAACTTAAAAAATATAGAAAAAACATAAAAACAGAGACAAAGATTCATCATGTGTTGGCTTGAGAAACGATGTGAAACAAGCATCAAGGAGGCTTTATATTGGCGATTGAGGTGACGATTCAGCTTCCCAACTTAATCCAATAGTTGAAAACCATCTGAACAAATATAACGATTGTTATGATAACCGAAGATGGATTTTGATAATTTCTGATATTTTGAGGTTATTTAAGATATACATTCAGGTTTAAGAAAAAGTGAATCGGAAAAAATTTTCTTAAACAAGGTAAAAAAACAACACGTAAAATGATGAGTACGAAAAATTATGAAAGAAAACATACCTTCCAGATTGCTATGTATATTTTTCGTAATGTGGGAAAAAAATTACCTGAATAACTTTAGATTCCGAAAATTTTGATTTCAAAGTGAAATTTAGACTACTATAAAAAAATTGATTGTGAAAAAGTTTGACTATGGAAAAATTTGATTACGAAAATTTTGACTAATAAAAAAATGTACTCAACCTATGAAAATGTGTTTCTTACTATGAGGAGATTGGTTTTACAATATTTTAATATGGAATTTTTACCTTACTATTATCATTCCTAACTTCTTCTTAATGTATTCAAATCTATCAGAGGGTAATAATTTTGGGAAATATTAGCAAGTCGATCTTGCATTATGATAAATTGAAGAATGATATATCCTTTTTGTGTTTGATCCCTGAGAAAGAGATACCTAATATCTATGTGTTCTATATGAGAGTGATGTGAAAGGTTTTTACTTATGGAAATAGAACTAGTATTATCACACAAAATTTTTTTTTTGGAAAAACTCATACCATAGTCTGTGAGTGTGTGTTGCATGCACAATACTTGTTCTTAACAACTTCCAGCTGCTACATATTCAACTTCCACAGTGGAAAGTTCTTCTGAGTTTTTCTTTTTCCATGACCAAGAAAATAGTGAGTCTCTTAAGAAATGACATGTTTCGGATGTACTTTTCATGTCCATTCGACATCCATAAAATTCATCATCCGAAAAATGTTTTAAAAAATCATTTCCAGAAGTATAGAAGGGTCCTAAATCCCTGGTTCCCTTTAAGCAGTGAAAAATCCTTTTCACTACCTTTAAATGATATTCATTAGCATTGGATTGATATCTATCACACAAACATACCAAAAACATTATGTCTGGATGACTAGATATCAAGTAATGTAGACTTTCTATCATACCTCTAAATGATGTTTGATCTACAGGTTTCCCAGCTTCATTGAGATCAAGTGAATTTGAGATACCAATGGGAGTACTTATACTCTTATCATTTTCATATCCATACATTCTAAGAATATGTTTAATATACTTATTTTGGGAAATATTGATTCCTTGTAGTTTTTGAGAAATTTGAAAACCAAGGAAAAATGTTAACTCAACCATCATACTCATTTCAAACTCATATTTCATTATATCCACAAATGAATCAATTAAAGATTTCTGAGATGAACCAAATTTAATATCATAAACATAAATTTGAACAATCAAACCATTTTTCTTATCATTATTTATAAAGAGGGATAGATCAGCATTTCCCTAAACATAATTGTTTTGTAACGAAAACCATGTAAGTCTATCATACCAAGCTCTAGGTGCTTGTTTAAGTCCATATAAAGATTTGGTAAGTCTGAAAACATGTTTAGTATGTTTTGAATCTTCAAAACTAGGAGGTTGATCAAAACAACATCCTCTTGAACATAAACATTAAGGAAAGAACATTTAACATCCATTGGAAAATGTTTGTAGTAGAATAATGTTGCAAAGGCAAGAAGAATATGAATGGATTCAAGTCAAGATACTAAAGCATATGTTTCTTCATAGTCTATTATTTATTGTTGATTATAATCTATTGCATCCAATCTATCTTTTTTTCTTAATATGAATCCATTTTCATCACACTTATTTCTATAAACCCATTTTACTCCAATAACACTAGTTTCCTTAGGTCTTTCAACTAAGGTACATAATTTATTCCTTTAGAATTCATTTATCTCATCTTGCATAGATTTTATCCAATAATCCTCTCCTAATGCTTTATCTGTGATTTTTTGTTCTAATTGGGAAAAGAATTCTAGATACTATATTCCATTTCTTAAGGTACTTCTAGTCCTTAGAGGTTGATTTACATCACCAATGATACTATCACTAGGATTGTTCTTAAGAAACAACTGATTTGGGTTTTGTAAAGCTTGTTCATGAAAATATGGTAGGAAATCTTCTGGGGTAAATTCTTCAGAAACAATTTTTTGTAAATTTTCTTTATCAGAAAGATATTATAACAAGGGTTGATACTCAGTTTTTGAAAACACATCCAAAGATGTAGGTTGAGGTTGTTTAAAAACAAAAGGATATGTTTCATAAAATTTAATTTTTACTGTTTCTTTAATAGGATAAGTATTTTTATTGAAAACTCTATAAGCCTTAGAAGTTGTGGAGTATCCCAAGAAAATTCCTTCATCAGATTTTGGTGAGAATTTGTGACGATTATCATTAGTATTCAGAATGAATACCTTGCAACCAAAAACCTTGAAGTTGGAAATTATAAGTTCTCTACCATTCCACAACTCATAAGGAGTTTTATTAATAAAAGGTATAATCAAAACATGATTTATAGTATAACAAGAAATACATATAGTTTCAGCCCAAAATTGTTTGGCTATCGAATATTCACTCAACGTGGTTCTTGTTATCAATTGAAGAATTTTGTTTCCACCTTCAACAACACCATTTTGTTGAGGATTTATTGGTTCTGAGAAGTTATAAGTAATACGTTTTCTACTACAAAAAGTTTCAAAATCAGAATTTTGAAATTGTCCTCCATGATCACTATGAATAGTAATTAAAAGATGATTTTCTCAATTTTATCTTTGGATCTATATCGTTTGAAATAAGAAAAAGCTTCAGATTTATTTTCAAGAAAATAGACCCATGTAAATCTAGTGTAATCATAAATCAAGACAAATACATAATATTTTCCTCTAATGCTTCTATTTTCTATTGGACCAAAAAGATACATATGCACTAACAATAATGAATCAGTGGTTGAGACTTCACTGACTGATTTAAAACATGATTTATGTTACTTTCTATATTGACAAGGATCAAAAAAATTTGAAGAATCAAATCCAAGCTCTAGTAGATCCTTAACTAGAATTTTAATATAGAGTTTTCATAGGTTCCTAAGGTTATAGTGTCCTAAACTTCTATGGAATAACCATGAATGATCTTCTATTACCATAATACATGGTAGATCTTGGATCCTGAGGTCTTTTAAGTTTAGAGTGCAAAAATTCTCTTGCCTATGTGAAGAAAGAATAAAATCTTCCTTCGAACTGAGTGATAAACACTTATCATTCCTAAAATTCAGAAGGTAACCTTCATCACATAATTGACTTATGCTAATAATTTTGTTCCTAAGACCCTTAACTAAAAAACATTTGAAATCAATGTTTTTCCAAGAAAACAATATTACTTATACCAATAATTTCTCTCTGAGCATTACCTTCAAAAGTTACTTTTCCTCACTTCGTCTTCATATTATATTCAATGAAGTATTTGTTACCAGTCATGTGTCAGGAACATCCACTATCCATGTACCATGTATTTATATTGGCACTATCTTTACATTTTTGAAAATAAGAGTGTTAGAATTTTGGAACCCAAACTTTCTTGGATTCAGAATCTTCAGAAAGAAAAATTTTAGGAATCCACATTTTTTTGAAAAATATTTTTTATGAAAACCTAAAGACTGAATTTTATTTAAGGGAAAATTATTTTCCTAATTCCCACAACATTTTCACTTAGTGCAGAATGGAGCAATTTGAGGTACAAAATAAATGTTACTAAAAATAAATTTAGAATGAGTATAACCAAATCTAGTATTATTCCCCCTAGGTCGAATTTGGGAATACAACTTATAAAAATTTTCCCAACCTATGTTTATGTTTGACAAACACTTCTTCAAGGAAAATATTTTTGACTTCAGTCTAATAACTATGTTTTTATCCTCAAAAACATTTTTTTTTGTACTAGAGTTAGTCCCTAAAACATTTTTCATAGAAATTACTTTTTCTAGATCCTTAGAAAGTTTATACTTCTTAGAATTAACATCCTAAAAGGTTTTCTAAATACATTAAAAATCATAAATTCTCTTATCAAGATCATTAGAAAGATCTGATACTTCTTTATTAAGAATAGATGTTCTAGAACTTGCCTTATCAATCTTTTTATTTACTTCAGAATTTTCATTCTCAAGGAGATTAAAAAACCTAGACACTTCTTCATAAGTAGGTAAAGTATTATCTTCATCAGAAGATGATTCTTCATTCGAGGATTCATAATATTTACTATCAATATATTTAGCATTCAATGATACATTGATTATGGATTCAGCATTGTGTACCTTGGCCATTAACCAATGATTTTCAATAGGTAAAATGGCATGTAAACCAAGATTCTTCGGACTTGAAGATTCACACTCTAAGGATTCATCATAAGGGTCTCCACCACTGGAACTCTAGATATCATTAGCTTTAAAAATTTTCTTAGCTTTAATTTTGTAGTTCTTATTTCTATTCCTCTCAGAATTCTTTTCCTTTCTATCCTTTCTCTTATGCATAGTACAATCTAGCCTTATATTCCCTGCTCTTTTGCACTAATAACAAGTGACTTCTGAGTCATTCTTGTCCTTTATTTCTTTCTTCTTATATCTATACTAATATTCTTTCTTCCCAACTATCATGTTCATCCTTCAATCAAGATTAGCATGTTCATTCTCAAAATTTTCACTTTCACTTGATTCAGATAAAATAGTTACCTTCTTCGTTTTGGATCTAGTAACCTTTTCAAAAGTCTTGGATTTCATATGATTTAAAGTAGTTGTAAAATCAACACTTCCATTTCCATTCTTCTTCTTATTTAGATCAGAATATCGGTTCATTCTTGTCTTATGTTGATGAATGGTTCCAAAAATCTCATCAAGAGTAATCTGTGAGACTTTCATATTCACATCAATAGCTGTTCTCTTTGATTCCCACTCATTATTCATAATATCTATAATCTTGTCCACAAGTTCCTCATCCTCTAAACCTTTTTCACTCAAAGACTGTAAAATATTGACAATAGTCATAAACCTATATTGTACCTTACAAAATGGTTCTCCATAAGGAAATATAAATCCATGATATTCTTCTCTAAGCATAGCTCTTCTAGTTTCAATAACATTGGATGTTCGAAAATGAGTAACCACTAATTTTTTCAAATATAATTTGCATCTTCACAAGAATAAATATGGCTATATATATTCCTGGTAATTGTACACAAAAAATTATTGTTTACCTTGTAGTGTAGTTGATATTATAACTTTTCTTGATTATTAAAAGTTCTAAATTCCTTATTAGGAATCCTATAATCACCAGTAAGCATAAAAAAGTGGTCCACTCTAGTGTTAATGAGTTAAGTCTTCATACGATCTCTCCAAAATTCATAATCATTCCCCTAAAATATAGGTGGTCTAGTAGGATTAATATTTTCAATCGAACCAACATTAATTCATTCCATCCAAAATAAAATATGTTTCCACAGAATCTTGTTAGTAATAAAATTTTTTAAAGAAGGATAAAAATCCTAATAAATGGAAAATAGAACAAAAAAAACGAGAGCATGAAAACTTATATATGAATAGAGGTATTTTAGAGACATCCTCTGAGACCAATTGTAGGATCAAAATATAATATAGATGCTCAAAATACAAGAGGTGGTGAATTTTATTCTTTATAAATTCCTTTGGAACATTGAAAGATGGTATAAAATTTTCTATTTTTTAACAATGTTAAACAAGGTAAATTCAAAAGACCTCTTAGTTCTACAAACTTTCTAGATTCTGGAAAAATGGTTCCAAAAATGAATCTTAAGAGAAGTTTATAAGGAAAAAGATTCTACTTTAAAGCATATAGAATCCTATTAATTAGATTATACAAGTATGAGAATGTATAATATAGTTATACATTCCTTAATAATCAAAATGTAGTAGAAACCAAACTTAAAAAATACAAGTAACAAGTATAGAATCATTTAACCCAAAGAGTTGGGTATCCGACAACCTTGGATAAAGGTCCATTGATTTATATATTCAAGAAATTCTGTCTTACCCACACCAGGGTAAGCCCTTGATAGAAATATTAGAGTGGGTCTAGTATCCCCACAATCCCTTGAACTATGATTTAGTCATCACCTCTTTCTTCCTTATCAAGGAAGTCCTCAAACTTTAAGGTGGCCAGCACCTCTGTCTTCATATCCCCTGAAGCCCTCGATTTTACACATCAATAATTAGAGTGTCACGAAGCAATCTGAACAAGATGTTAAGTATGTACAAAGTGTGAGAGTCTCTCTCTAGAAATCACTTTAGCAGCATGTAATCTCTAGAGTTGTAGAACAGTCATCCAAGTTAAAGTTGTGAGCTCATTCAAATGAGATCCTATTTATAGGAATTTTCCCAATGGTCGGATCCCTCCTCTAATGGTGGTATTTTTCCATGATTCTTAGAGGGACTTGTACACATTTCCCTCAAACAATGGTTATTTAGAAATAGAATCCAAGATATCGTTTTATTGCTATGACAAGGGTATGTAAAATAAGGTTTCTCTATCAAATATATTTTTTGGAGTCTAAGGAAAAAAAATTGGAGTCTAAGAAGAAAACATTCGGAGTCTATCTTACATGGATATTAAGATTCTATTTTCTAATGAATTCAGAATCAAAATTATGTAGAATTCAGAACCTGAATTATAAGTAAGTTGGAGTCTGAATTCTAAGGAATTCGGAACCTGAATTCTAAGGAATTCGGAACCTGGATTCTAAGGAATTTGGATTGTGAATTCTAAGGAATTCAGTGGCTAAATTCTAAGGAATTCAGAGTATGAATTCTAAAGAATGGGGAGTCTAAATTCAATAGAATTTAGATTTTTAATTAAAAGGAATTTAGAGTATGAATTCTGAAGAATTCGGAGTTTGAATTCTATAGAATTTATAACCTGAATTCTATGGAATTCGAAGACTGAATTTCAGAGAATTCAGAACCTAAGTTTCAGAGGATTTGGATTCTGAATTTCTGAGAATTCAGAACCTGAATTTTAGAGAATTTGGAACCTAAATTTCATAGAATTCGGAACCTAAATTCTGATCCTAAAAACAAAATACTCTATATCTAAGTATTTATAGAATTTTGAGGATTTAGATGTGAAACTGAATTTTTTTACATAGGAATAAAAATAGTTAGATTTAGAGAAAAAAATATGAACAATGAAAAATAGGTAAGGATAAATTTTCCTTGGAGAAGAAAAATTTTCCTTATTAAGGAAAATCTGAGTAAAAATAGAATTTCCTTGAGGAAGGAAAATCTTCTTTATTAAAGTAAATCTTTGGGAAAATAAAATTTTCCGTGAGATAGAGTGTTTTTAATTTTCAAAAAATAATGGAATGGAAAAGTCATAACGAAACCATATTAACTGAACATATTTGACCTTATATGTTTTTAAAGGAATCTTTCCGTCATTTTCCAAACAATTTACTTTATGACCTTTTCAACAAAATTAAGGTAAGATGTTTTTTAACTTATACGATGGGTGCAACTATTTTCTACCATTATAACATCGTCAATGCTTCCCTTACAATACTATAAGAATATTTTCAAAATAAATGTTTTCTTTTATAATTACATGTATTCTAAATGATTTCAAAAAAGAAAGTGATATTTCACTCAAAAAGTTTTGATTTCATCAAGGTCAACATCCTTTAATGGATTTTAAGCTTCTTTGAAGTTGATTTATTATGATACAAAACTTCCATATTGTATTGAAGCTTTTGTGATATGTTTTACTATGGATGTGTTATTTTTACACCTTTCATGGTTTATAGATAAAGTATTGACATTTCCTTTGCTAGTTTCAATATGAATGTTTGTGTTATGTTTAAACCTTTTCATATGAGGAATGCATTGGACTTAGTAAGTGACCAGTGGTGTCTACTATAGCTCCTCGATGCATCGGTAGGTCTGATGAGACAAACTAGTGTCTTTGCACATGGCCTTGACAAAATCTTATTTGCAATCTTAGCATAAGGCCTTGACTTTGTTGTTATGAAGTCTGGCATTACGTATTCCATAATTATGAAAGTGGCTATTGATATTCCATGTGAGTATTCAAGTAGTAGAATATCCATGTGAATTAGTAAATGGAATTATTTGATTTTATATTTTCCATATTATGCTGAAGTTTAAGTCTAAAAGGCTTTTGGTTTAGTCTTATACATTGCCTAAAATGTTTATGATTATTAATGAATGTTTCTTCTATATTGTTATCTTTACTGAGAATATGAGCTCACCCATTTCTATGTTTTATTTTTCCCAAGATGTGAAGAAGTATATTATGGTTGACTAGTAGGGATAGGCTAAGGATATAAGTGTGTTCAAAAGGGGACAAAATGTTGTTGATGTTTTTATTTCATGATGTAATGTAAAACTTATGAATGTATCTAGTACTTCCAAGGATACTAAACATATCAGTCTTTCGGGTTGTGATTCCTTATATCATGCCAATGTTATGTAATAATGCGCCAACTATGTGAAACTAGGGTTGGGCGTTATAGAGTCGATGTGTCATCAACACGTCCAACTCGATTAAATCATGTCTCAATATCATCCAGGTATCTAGAACAAAAGGTAAGACACTCCTCAGCCAAATAGCCTTCAGTAATAGAGCCTTATGGTTAAGCTTTATTTCTCACGTATGATTTCAATTGCCCAAGATATCTGTGAAATAAAATAAAAAGAATTATGCATTTAGTTAAGTTCCAAAAAAAAATTACACTACTGAAAAACATATAAATAATGTACCTATCAATTGGATATATCCATTGATAATGATTGAGGCCTCATAATTTAGTTTCCTCAACTAAATGCACAGTTAAATGCATCATGATGGTAATAAAATAAAGAGGAGATATCATATCCATTGCAAAAAGGGTCAAAAAAACCTCTCCTGCTGGTTGTCAAGCTGAAATGGATACAGATATTTCTCAAATAGTTGTTTCAAAAATGTGAAAAATTGGAGTACAACAGTATAAACCTTTTCATGTAATAATTTATGCAATGCCAATGGTAGTAACTATTTAACGAAATATGTGAATCATGAATTTTCAATCCATGTAACTTATTATTATTCAAGTCAACACACCTCGTGATATTAATTTAATACCCATCAGATACCATCATATTCTTTAAAAATTGAAGGAATGTATCTTTATCCATATTTTTCATTGAAAAAAATTGTGGGATTATACTTTTCCTTATCATTTGGCTAGAGATCATGTTTTATGTTCATTACTTATAAGTCATTGCAAACATTGAGATGATCCTTCAACTTTCCATGCTCTTTAAGCAATGTGAAAATCAAATGCTCACATACATTCTTCTCAATATGCATGACATCAAGATTATGCTGCAACAAATTAAATTCCCAATATGGATGTTTGAATAATATACCTTTTTTCTTCCATTGTTGCGTTCTAATTTCACTTAATGATGCACTTCGAACCTGTTTCCTGCTATCATTCAAATGATGCACCTTCCTAAATTTTGTTTCAAAATTTTCAAGTTGTGTCAATATTTATGAACCAGTTCACTACTTTGGAGGGGGTATACGATCAATGAAACCATTAAATTTTGATATGTTCAGCTGAAATCTATGAGATGCATCGAGAAATCATCAATGGAACAAGAAGCACCATTTTCTAAAATGAGGTAGCTATTTGGGCTCAAAATCCAAGTTACAAACAGGACAAGCCAAACCCGTGTAAATTTTCTAACCTAATAAATTACGAAGCCCAGGGAAGTCACTAATGGACCACATTAAAGCAGCATGCATTTTGAAATTTTTTTTTGGAGAAGCATCAAATGTCTCAACACCGTTTCTCCATAACTCCTGTAATTCTTCAATAAATTGATTCAAGTATACATCAATATCATTTCTAGGAATTTTTTTTCAAGGAATAATCATTGAAATATTTAAAGATGTTTGTTTCGTACACATCCATTGAGGAATATTATAAGGGATCAAAACAGCTGCCCAAATGCTATAACTGGTACTCAATGTCCCAAATGGGTTGATTCCATCATCAGTCAATCCCAATAGAACATTCCTATGATCATCTGAGAAATATAGATGTAATAAATCAAATGTATTCCATGATTGTGAATCTTCTGGATGTCTCATTAACCCATCGTTGTTATTATCTACAGAATGCCACTTCATGTGTGCGGCAGTTTTTGATGAGATGAATAATCTTTTCAATCGAGGATTTAAAGGAAAGTTACACAAAAATATTGCAGGTGTGTTCATTTTCTTCTTATTTATGAAAGTATGTTGATTTATACTTCCAACATCACCCATTGACTGCCATTTATAAGAAGAACATTTTTTGTAATTCTATCTACTTGAATCCTCTCACCGATAAAGCATACAATCATTAGGACACACATGTATTTTTGTATAATTCAGACCAAGACTGTAAACTAATTTTTTCATATCATAACATGGTCGGGGATTTCTGCTTCAAAAAATGCATCACGGAACAATTCCAATATCACAGGCATTTCCTTATTTGTAATTCCACATAGACATTTGATATGGTACAACGTCAGCAGAAAAAAATCTTTAAATATTTCAATACCCACTATATAACTCTTGATTTCCATCATCAACTAAATTATGAAACTAATTTTCCGCAGTGAATTCTTCTCTTAAATTTGTCTCCACAGAATAAAGAGGAGGATCAAACGACATGTTAAAATCTTGATCTGGTTGTGTTGTAGTCTCAAAAACATCACTTGTCACATTGCAATTTGTATCACCTTCATCTGGTTGTTCTGTTATGTTTTGATTTTGATACTGGTGTCTTGTAGTGCCGAATGCATCATTTATTAGGTTTTTCATTTCATTTTCCATTGTCGACAATGTTTGGAGCTCATTCTGTGGATTAACATCAGTGCTCAGCCTTTCTGTAATGTTCAATTCTCCATGCCAAATACAACACAAATATTGACCATGTAATTTCTTTAGTATTAAATGTTTATAAACTTCATCTCTCTTCAACCATATTCTAAATATACATTTATTACATGGACATCTTATTCTCCCTTCAACTAATTGATTGGAAATTTCAAAATATAAAAACTAATTCAAATCCTTTACATACTGAGGTGTGTTCCTCGATAATGTAATCTAGATTTTATCCATGTATACTACAATGTGACAACACGATATTAAAAAAATTAAAACACATAGTTACTACTAAATATGGAAGTAGATTCATATATACTAGTTGAAAAATTATATAAAAATGTTACATAAGGTTTTATTATATAAATACATATGGTAAATCACCCAATAGAAAACCAAATCTTTCAAATTAAAAAAATCTACACAAGAAGATGAGAACAAGGATCACATCCCTGTAGTTTTTTTGTATGTCGTGCTCCACCAAAATAGGTGGACCAAATAATGATTCCATTACTTTTATATCACAAAGGTATGGTCGTGAAAAATCATATAATATTTGAATAGAAATTAGGAATATAAAATGGAAAAAAACTCTTATGTTAAATTAGTGGCCTCGAATTATGATTCAAAGAGTTTGGTATGGTTTGGGGTTGAGAATTTTAGAAGATGTGGGGTATCATGGTGAAATGTTATGGGTAGCTACATGTTGTTACCCTATGTGTGATTAAAATTTTCAAATTCGGGATGGATCATGGAAGATCAATGGGGGTTGAAACATAATGTGGACTTCTGTCAGAAAGAAATTATAGTTGGACCTATGATGTTTTACTTTTATTATTTAATTAGATAGGTAAGTATACAATGTATTATTTGACCCATTTGTGGGTAGTGGAATAACAAGGATATGAAAAATACATGTCTTCTTTTATATATAGATGTTGGGTTGTCTTCTTTGTTTCCTTTGGTCCCAGTGTGGACTGTCTTGGCATGGTAGTTAAGTCTTACTATGACAATGGAAATTGATAAGAGTACATGGTTTGAATTGGATGTTATTGTGGAATGTGGAAAGGGAAATTTGAATAATCCATTTGTAAACTCTATTCAGGGTGTTACTAGTAAGAGGACATGTCGCCCATGTGGATTAAAAATTGACCGTGATTGATTCATGATACTTGATCACATGTCATGATTTAAGTACATGTAATCTAAAATGACCAAACATATTCAGTTGTGTAAGATTATAGAAACATAATATAGAGAGTCTCGAACATCCCAACTACCACAACTCATGAAGGAGTTACTAAAAGATCACTCCTTGAACGCAAAAATCTAAATCCACCACAATTCCATAATTTACATAAACCAATTGATCGCAAATTCCCCCAAAAATACCATCACCACAAAATCCAAAAAGATCTTACCTTATCAGTTCACCCAACCAACCATGTTATATGGGTAAATATACCAAAAACAAACATATAAAAACATAATACAACATTTAATTGAAAAAAATAATTATTTACACTCTATTTATAGTTTGGTAAATATCCAAGAATAATAGTAGGAAATCTAATGAGATTAATACACCTCCTTTACATGGGACCATTAGATGTGTCATGCATTAAATTACTCAAAACCAGAACACAGAATGGTCTTGTATAATAAAATCAATAGTAACCAAGTAAATTGAGGAAAAAATCAATACACACCCCATCAAAATAGATTTTTTTTTAAAACATCCTTCAATAATTCAATACACCCATAGAGAGGAGTCCCAAAACATTCTAAAGTAAAGATACCTTTTAATAACACTAATAAAATTTAGGTTCCCAAAACAATTTTGAAAATTAAAAAACATTCAATTTTACCTACAACTATAAATTCAAATTAATGCATCCACTATTAGAAATTGAAAAAAACCACTATCATCTAAACTCCCATAAAGAGTAAAAACATAAAATAATCCCAAAATATTTTTCAGAACTACTAACTTTATTGATGTGAAAAAAAATTATCTTTTTAATTGAAATTATTTATTTCAACCATCAACCCTTTTAAAAAAAATATTTACAACACTTTTTTCACTTCTAAATTGTCCATTTTTAGATGTCCAGTCCAAAATGGTCAAATATACTTTTATAAATAAACCACCGACCAGTTTTTAAACTAATATATATTTTATATTTCAAAATGAAATCATCTAATTCCAAATATAATTCACAATAAAAAATATATATTATAAACAATTTTGGATTTATCATTTCAATCTAAATATATCTTTCATTGTATACTTATTTTTGAAAAATTGTAATATCCAAAAAAATAACACATAAAAAAGGTACGCGATAAATCCAATCAAAATCTAATCCCACTCAAAAATCACAAGGACCACATCGGTTCATTTCCCTATTGTATGAAATGATTCCAATGAACCTATAATGAAGGGGAATAAGTAAAAAATCCAAATGGGATGAAAATTTATGCCAGAACTGACCACCTGGTTTGATGGCATTGATGTTTTTCATGCATTAATTTTTAAAACATATATAAGAGATTGAGTTAAGTCGCTGCCCCATTTATTAGGTTGTGCATACAAAACTAATTCCATTGATCCCATTTCCATTTTCACCATAAATCAAGGAAACCCCTATGAAACCCAATAAAATTAAAATTAGGATCTATACACCCTAATTGGAAATCAATATGAATTTTCAGATTCAATATTCAAATCTCGACAACCCATAGTGGATGAAGTTCCATCATAATGTGTGGTGATCAGGAAATCTCTAATTAACTAATTATAATGTCCCAACAATAAAATTAGTTTAATCAAACCCTAATGCATCCATATAAAAATATATTTCATTTAGAACATGGTTCCCTTTTGGGAAAACAATGTTCTGATACCATTTTTAATGAACATACCCTTGATGAGTTGATATGTTACCCAGCCCAATTTTCCATACGGGATAAAGGGAATTCTCGATACCTATAGGATATAAACAAACTCTTGGGTATCAAGAACATGAAACTGAGAATGGTATAACCCTTATATGGTAATAATAAACAAAATATGAATATATTAAAAACAATTACAATTCCATGAATTGGAATTCCATTCAAATGAAAAAAATCATAAATGTAATAGATGAATAATAAAATAGATATCTATTAAACTAAAATTCTTCCAAAATAATAAAAATGAATCAAATATAATAGAAGTAGAACTTACACCTGGGAAAAATGGACAATAAAACATACCAAGGGAAAAAATAAATGGAACATGAATAGCTCCTACATCACCACTAAAAACCCATATCCACTAAATATATACCACTCATCCATAAATGGTCCAGACTAGGAATCGATGAATAACAAAAAAAACTATGAACCTAAAAGAGAAACTAAAGATCTACATACCCCTAGATGTGTATGTATGGTGTGAACTAAACATACCATGTGGGATTTCCCTATGGATTCCTAGAAATTACTTTTATAAAAAATTTAATATATTCTAGTTTGAACTAAAATATTAATATAGTTCTTTGACCTCCATGTAAAAATTAAACCATGTCATAATTCATTTCATGATTATAAGACACCCATCATTTATAATTTAAAACATGGGTTGGAATACTCACTTTCATTATACATTATAAAAAATGAGAAAGAGTTAACCTAAAATTATGGTTAAAATCCATGTCTTCTAATCACCCCCCATTAGATAACACATTAAAAAAATAAAATTGATACAAAAACCGATAGGATTTTAATTTAAGACCTCAATTTCCAAACAATTATATAATGTATTTTGAAAATAAAACCAAGGTGGACTCAATGGAAAATACAATCAGTATCTTGCACCATGGTATTTGGAACAGAACATAAATTAATATAAGACAGCCATTTATTTCTAAAATTTTTTTATAAGAGGGTAAAAATAATGCACAAAATTAGATACCCATAAATGTACTAAAAATAAACATAGCATCTAGGGGAACTCACTAGGTATCAATTACCATGATCTGAGCTGACTCCATGAACCCAAGTCTATCACTAATGAACAAAACATTCTCAATATCCCCAATTAAATAGTCTTGACTTATAACAATCTTATGAATTAAAATCTATTAAATCAACATAATTCATCATGTATGTTGTATGTTTCTATAGGGAGTGACCCTCTAGAAATTTCAAAATCCATAGTAACATTTCAAATATATATATATATATATAATACATACTCTCATAGGACGCCCATGACTTATCAAATTGAGGTGAGAAAAATAGTAAACAATTACATGGATCAATTATGAATAATTTAAAATAAATTTCATCATGTCTCCAATGCACATACATGGAGAAACAGAGAACTTATTTGAAAACAAACCTAGGAGTCGAGATAGGGCTTTGGGAGGTCGGTGGCGATGGGTGGCGAGGTGTGCTAATGGGTGGCAGGGTGGGCTTATGGGCGGTGAGTTCACTGGCGACATGGGTGGGGAGCCGATCTAGGGTTCGGGGCTCGCTGGGGTTGGGGGGGGGAGAAGGCATCATCGTGGGGGTTGGGGGAGAGGGGGGGGGGGGGTCGGGGTTGGGTGGTGGGGGGAAGTGTCGGAACTGTAAAAAAGGGGGGGTTTAGCTGTGGAATTTAATAAACCATTGCTAAACACTTTTAAAAACAAGGTTTAGTGGTGGTTTTATAACCTGCCACTAAAAGACCACTGCTTAAGGTGATTTATGTTGTAGTGGGAAAACTTCCCATATCAAAACATTGACAGAATGCAGTGCAGCATCATCCTGGAGTTCAAGTTAGATAGAATTCCTGGTGTACAAGAGTTCATCAGGAATTCATAAATGAGAATCTAAGCATCACTCAAGAGTAACCATGCCCTGATAAGAGACAAGAATTTAGCATACAACACTGAGAAAACCACCCTAAACAAGAAAAACAACTTTTAAATCATTAGCATGGAGTAAGACTGATGCTCTCTTAGTGTATCAAGGACGAAGGAAAGAAAGGGGACATGCTCGTAACATAAGGAAGAGTACACTAAGATAATTAGAAGATTCCCAGAAGGAAAACATTTAAACAATTGGCATGAAATCCAAACAAAACTGATCAGTGTGTCAAAACACCCAAGTCTCTAGAAGTCATCTCAAGCATTGGGGAAAACATTATTCCTTTAACAGAGAAGTCATTGTACTATAGAGATAACCCAAAACCTATTTAAAAGAGCAATACCTAATGATTACATTGAACTCATCCAGTTTGTCACAACATTAAAAATTTGATAGCACTACGTACATGAACGCATACTATCCCAAGGTGATACAGAAGCAAGATGACTTTTAACTTGGAGGACGACATACTAAATCATCTATCACCATGGATAAGAGAGGGTCAAATATCCTATGAAGGAACTAACCATTCCTATGTCATGACTAACCTGATGAAAATGATCATTACTCGATCCTCAAGCCTGAAACAATATTCAAGGAAAACATGACCACCCCTTTGAACAAGGGTGTCATTTTAAAATGGGGGGGTTCAACTATGGACAATGGCATGTGAAATGTTCTGCTCCAAATCAACTCAAGGAGAAACTAAAACAACCCATATACGAGGGTCTTAAATAACGGACTTCACTACGGGTTCCATATCCAAGCCCTATAAATTTAATCACATTTAATCTTTAATCATCAATATATTTAATCAAAAAATAAAGCACCATTTTTTTCAAAACAAAACTCAACGTACCTGATCTTGACAAACCCCTAAAGGTAAAAATAGGCATGTTTTATAAAAATCCATTTCAAATCATTTTACATTAATTGACATCTCACCCTTAATTAGGCAATCTATCACATAATTTCCTTTTGAATAAATAAGAAGACCAACAATGGTCCCATTAAGCTGACTTGGATTCATTAGAATGCAACCCAAATAATAGTTGATCAATTATTAAGAGTCACAACTCCAATACCAAGTTATCTCATAAGGATCATGCACCAACTAGCCTAGTTGATCCTACTTGTGCCTTTAGGTAGTTAACCAATTTATTTGGAATTATAACATGCTCAAAAACATATTATCCTAGATATATGGGTGTCTATCAACCTATAAAGTGACTATATACTTTATCATTTTTTTTTCATTTGGCTCCCATTCAAAGGAAACCAATAAATTTTAGCAAAGCAACCAATTACATAATAAAAAAGATAGCAGGTCACTACAGGAATCTAATAGATAGAAACATGTGGTAATCACAAAAGCATGGAATTTTAATCATAGGGACATTCTAATAGGCATAGAAGCATGATACCAGGAAAACATGGTATTAAAAAGGTATCTTGGAAATAGGATAGCATGCTAAATATATCACCAAAACATGGTATCTAGAAAGGAATGATAAATATTTACAATACATGGAATACATTCAAGGAACACAATTTGAATCAACAGGAAACCTAAATTGCAACTACATGGCATGACACTATGTATGGTAGGTGAATTCTTATGTGCATATTATGATGCATGTAATGCATCATCCTTTCCTAAACAGACCAAGAGTAAAAAATCATAAATTCCATAAATTCATAAGCAAAAGATATTAAACCAATCACTCGAGGTGATATCATATTAATTGTAACATCGAAAAGCATGAACCACAATCCCAACCATGGCCACATGTTCATTTCCTGGATGTGGGGTGATCAGTCCTAAGAACAGCTATTAACCAAGTGCCGGCACATTCCTAGTATACTTTCTACAGACAAAAAATAGTAAGAAAAAGGAAAATACCAGCACTGATCCCACTTTGTGACTTCCCAACCCGGCTCACCTCTAGGACAATGGCTAGAACGGTGGGTTACTTGACCTCAAGCGCATCTCCCCGAATGCCAGAGGCTACCGACTAGAAACGAGGGCCTTTTTGTGTTAGAGGGGGAGACTATACCCTCATAGGTAATAGGTATTATAAAAGTGGAATTAAACATCCATTAATAATAAATAGAATAAGCATATAAATGATTAAACTACAACAAAAGTAATATGAATAATCCAATTGAATAATAATCAACTGCGGGAGCTCACAAAACAATGTCATGCAATGATGTCTCTCTAAATTGAAAGTACGAAAAACAAAAACTAAAGCATGCTATCAACTGAAATGAAAACACACAAAGTGTTAAAAATAAATTACGATAAAGGATCATTCCTCTTCCCCTAGTCTCCATTCTCTGAAGAAATAAAGAATCATGTATTTGACGCATCACGCTTCCCTTTGTCAATACCTACAGTCATATAATCTACTCGGGTGTCAATGACACCCGAGCAGGGTGTGCTATAAAATCATATTAGGTAAGCACCCATAGTGTATAAACCTTTCCATTTCGTGAAATAATAAAATGTAGTGTTCCATTATATAACAATTGCAAATAATTAATTATGTGAAATGAAATAAATAACTCGCCCTGGGTTCCCAACAACACCCTTCACTAATCATCTGCTTCGACCTAATATGAAAGTCTGAAGGAATTAACTGTCATAAGCTGATTATATATATGCATATATATATTCCTGGAAAGGAGAGGAAACAAGGAAGAGGTATACCCCCAAGCTTGTTCTTTAGCTTGGGCTCTATATCATATGTCAACTAGGTGTGCTTCAACAAAGTAGAAAAATATCACAATTTTCAAGAGCCTCAAAGATGATTTAACATAAACCTTAAGTGCATCGATATTAATGTTCATGTTGAGAGTCAGAGTCTGAGCCTATCTCAAAGGTATCGTTACATAACAACCTTCAAAATATCCAATACCACCGAGCCCATCCACGGAAATCTTTTGAATGACCATGTATAGCTCGAGGCATGGCTTTACCCTAATTTCATCCCAATCTCACAGAAAGGGGTCGAGTATCATTTAATGCTAGATTATCCACATTTACAATGGATCCGTCCCTGATGGGCCCTTTTGAAATAGTTATCACTCATAATTATTGGAATTTCCAAGGAAGTCTTGGTCTAGAAAAGGAAAAAACACCGTCCCCCGATGCATAGTGGTAACCAGTCAGAAATTGAGGGTCAAAGCATGTCCCTTAATATGGGACCTACCTTTTTTCCCTATCCTAAATTTAGTTGAAGTATTCACAGCAGTAGACATGGCATAACATGCATATGAAATTGCAACAT
Source organism: Viscum album (assembly GCA_963277665.1). Lineage (NCBI taxonomy): Eukaryota > Viridiplantae > Streptophyta > Magnoliopsida > Santalales > Viscaceae > Viscum > Viscum album. Next base: position 2,106,474,713 of record OY728119.1, on the reverse strand, counting down.
AAAAACTAAAAAGATACACTCATGCATCACAAGGTATAAATTAAATCTTATAGCATAATAATCATAACAAGTAATGATACCGCATAAACATATGCAGATAAATGTACATTTTAACAAATAAATTATTCATCACAAACAACTACCAAAGATCTAACAATTCCAGTTCATAATTTATCTAAATTATTTATTTAAATTCAACACAACAAAAATAGGTTGTGCAACACATGTGCTTAATTAAAATAAATGATCAAGCATGCACATTTAAATAAATAAATAAATCTATATAAACAACTACTAATGATACAAAAATTCATGGTTCATAATTATTCTAAAATAATTAGTTAAATTAAACACAACAAAAATAGATTTTGTAACACAAGCAGTTAAATGAATTAAATACCTGAGATAATGAAATTTATACTGACCACGTCGGCACACCCAAAGGGGTGTCCGACCACATTGAAAAATTTTTAAAAAAAATTAATTATGATAATTAGGAATGAAACAATTAATAAGAATAATTAAATTGAAAATATTGGGTGAATTTTTAAAACATCGGTAGGCACTAACGAACATCACAATCGTGCGTTTCTATAAATCGTAACAAAATAGAGTGAAAGAGAGTATACACCCTACCTTATGGTTTTATATGATCTTATGATCTGTATTAGGCTTTGATTTGACCAAAAATGGAATAAAGTAGATGATTTTAGAAAAACTCCATAATAGGGTAAAATCATTCTACAGCGAACTACACGAAGGTTATTCAACGAAACTCTACAATTCCTAATGCATAATATTATCCTTTCCATAAGGTTTACATCAGACTTAACAGTGAAAAAAACTGATGACGAATAGAGGCACGAAGATATTCTGAAGAGAGGAGAAGGTGGTGCGCACCACCTAGGGAGGAGGGGTGAACCACACATAGGAGAGGAGGAGAGGAGAAGAACAAAATGTAAGGAAAGAAAGAAAGAAAATATAAGTGAAAAAGGGAAAAAAATAAAAAAATGAGAGGAAAATTAAAATAAAAATAAAAATAATAAAAATGGTTAGACCCATATTTAGTTATTTTAATATTCTTCACATTCCCGCATTAAATTTTATTATTTATTTTCATTCGTTTTTCATATCTTTTAATGTATTTAAAATTATTTTAATACTTTTTAATTATTTTTAACTTTAACGCTGTGCTAGGGTGTGATGTAATATTTTATATAATGTCTGATCAATTATATAATTAATTTAATAGCTATCTGGGACCCACAACAGGGTGCGCAGGCGTGTGCCCTAGGTCACATTAAGGATTTAGAAAAAAAAACATAAACAGTCCGCACATTTATTAAAGTAAATATGTTAAATACATTTATGTGTATAATTAATAAAATGTTATCTAACCCAAAAATAAATATCCACCCATTTGTATACTTGTTATATATATACACATATTTATATTTATATATATACATCCTAACATGTATATATAACTATATATATATATATATTTAATTCTCATATATATATATATGCCTTATATATATATATACACATCAATGATTTTCTCAAATCTATTGATAATAACTATAATTAAAATTATAATTATTTAATTCAAACCATCAATGAAACCATTAATTATTTCAAAACAAAAACCATTAAAAAAATTATAATAGTTATTAAATAAATATTGATTGGGCATTTTTATTTAATTGGCCCAATTAATAATTTCATATTTATTACATTGCTCATTTATTATTAACATCACGACACAATTTATTAATTATAGAAGTGAATTTTCATTTATTCTCTTCAAAAATAATAATAATATTAATAATAAAATTAATATTATTATTTCAAACTACCGAACAAAGATATTTATAACCCAAATAAATTAGCTTTGGGTGCGATTTGACAAAACGTCTGATCCTCGCAAAATTTATACACTTCTTAGGGTAAACCACACGTCTCAGAACTATCAGTTGTCTCAAATTTCTGATACGACGCACCGTTTGAGATAATATAATTATTAATTATTAAAAAACGGAATAATAATTTATATAAAATTAATAATGGAATTATCATATGCGAGGGTGCCAAACACCTGATGCGAATCATGGTTATACTCTTACAAGGGTAAATCCAGCATTCTGGAACAAACGATGGTCTTATATTTATCATATGATGAACTATTTGAGAGTTATTTCATTTTTTTGAAATAAAACACACACGTGTATGAATAAAATAAATTAAATATTTTAATTCTATCAACATCGAGGATCTACGAGTCTTAGAACCCTGTGCTGACTCATCGTCAAATTTGAAAATATTTCATAGAATATTCCAAATTTTCATTATGCATTTTACCCATCATTTAATTTATTTGAATTTTAATTTTGATCCAACTAATTTAATAAAATTAATTTAAAAGACACATCGCAGTGTCAACTATCAGAAATAAAAAGTTTTGACACTCAATTTTAAAACCAGGCTTTCACGACTAACAGAAAAATATAATTTCTTCATTTTTTTGTTCGATTAAAAACACTGAATGTTACATTTATAATAGTATTTTTGGATGTAAAAGAATAAAATTTAATGGAATAAAAGTGAGAAAAAAATTATGATTTCTTAACTTACCCTTTAGGATAACTACTTGGTGAATTAGATTAATCATTTAAGTGTCATATCATGATGATACCAAACCCCATAAGATATTGGGAAAATAGTTTTTAAGTTTTTTTTTCGAAGTATAATTAATATATGTTGATTATGTTGTGCAGAGATGTGGTGTGGTGAAGGGGGTCCTTTTATGCATGAGGTGCAGTATTTTGGTAATAATTATTACTTAATATAAAAACGAAAGAAATTTTAAAAATAAAAGAGGGGAAAAAGTGAAATATAATGTAGGTGTTATAATTTTTTTATCAATAACGTATCCAAAAATTTATAGATAGTATTTTGTGATATTGTTTCACTTAGTTTTGACCTTGTGTACCTTATTTTTTCATTACTATGGTTTTTTTACCATGGTAGCTAATTTTTTGCGTAATAAAATTTGACCTACTTACCCAAATTCAATTTTATAATTCCAAAAATTACATCCATTTTATGAAAATAATTTTCTAAAGATGTGAACTTTATCTTTTAAATAAATAAATGTTTTTAGAAAAAATCATTTTTATAAAAAAAGTGACCTTTAGTATCATTAAATGTTATTAATCATATTTCATATAAATTAATGATATAAATTTTCATTAATATTTCCTTTTTAATAAAATAAAAGATATATAGATAAATTTAATCCCTTAAACGATAGGTTATTTTAACATTTGATGATTTTATTCCTAATTGATTATTTTTCCCAATTCATTTATTCAATTTTTAAATATATTTTTATTATATACAATATTAATTATTTAATTAGAAGTATATTAAATTTTATTAAAATACTTTCTATTTAGAAATAAATTTAATATTATTGAATTAAATTTTCACATGGTTGTATCATATAAGCATCTAATTACAAAACCCCTCAGGAAATCTATATAAAACGTAAGAGTAAGATAATAAATGGTGTTAGTTATGGATAATGATTCAACTATCATAGATCTCATTGTGATTTACAAAAACTTTAACATCTCTTGTAGAATATTTCATTGAATCATTAATTTTTGAAGTTTATATTAGTCTTGGTCTATATAAAATTCTAGTGACATTGCCTCCATTCAATGCTTGGGAAAATGGACCTCAAAAGGAAGAATTATACTACCAGATTCCATTTCATCTGCATTCTACATTGAATTCATAATGAGGTTACATTTTTTACATCTTCTCATTCAATGAGTATACTGTAACAGTCACATTTCATACTTATATTTTTATCTTAAAAAAATTTAACATGGTTTTCTTATTTTAGTGTTTCATGTTAATCATTTTATTTAAAATAATATTTATTTAGTGGGAATGTACGGAGTAAAATCATAAGATAAAACCTATGTGACTAAAAATTTATAATCATGTTCCTTATTAGCCTTTACCTAGTCCACTAACGAGCATGTAATGAACAAGGTAGAAATGTTCCCAATATATTCACCTCAACTAGATCCTAATACCACTCAGCGAACAAAGTCATAAACTTTTCTCCCTTATTAAATTCGTAAGCCACATTCTCCTACGTATTCTGAAATAATATTTTTCCACCACAATCACCTTTCCTAGGGAACAATCCTTCATGAAGTTATAAATTTTTAGGTTCTTGACCTAACTTTTCTATAATTTGTTAAATTATTGATGATAGAATTTATACCAAAAGATCATGTGGTTCATGTAGATAAAACATATTTCATTAAAGAGATCGTGATGTCATCACATTAATCAATGAACGAAAATAGTTATCTAAAAATTATGGTTAGGATTGTATTTATCTTGGGATTATAGCTAATGTGTCCAATAAATGGCCATTTGATATCCATGATTCAAAATAACTCCCATAATATCACTATAGGCATCATAATATGAAGAATATAACATAACTAGGTCCAAAAATAAAATAAAATAGAGATGATTTAAATCATTATTTCAACTTTTGAATAGCTACGCCAAACTAGTTAGAAAAGATGAAATTCACCGCCATTTTGGTGAGCATTTTCATATGCAATGCTATGTGGGAGAAACCCTAAATAAATATCCTTTAATACCCATCCCATATAATATGACTTTGGATCTCATAAAATTTATTCTATATCACCTAATAAATCACTTATTCTATATTATTTGGGTCATATAAATACCCCCACCTAATATCAAATTCTCATGGAAGCTCACCTTCAGGATCCATGTGATACACATAGAGTACTTGATATAAGTCTATATTCTTGATGTGTACCTAATAAAATCTCAAGGTACTCAAGATGTAACTCATGGGTCTGGGAGTACAAAAATATATAATTATTGAACAGCATGATGAAAAAATATAGGTAGGGGTAGAAAAAAATCATGAGATCCATTACCACAACATATGATTTCAAAAGACCAAAATGCATGAAAAATTACTATTATATCAAGTATATTCTCATAAATATCATAATGATATATCATTAATCCTAAGCCATAACTGATTCCCAATCATTTATCTAAATTAGAAAACCACCAACCTCACCTTAACTAGTCAAATAGATTTTCAATCCTTAATAATGGATATCTATTTTTTCTGATGACCTGGTTCAATTTCATGTAATACACACACAATATCATGTTAATGTATGATTTATTGTTGAATACAAAAAGGGAACCCCAAGTAGAGGTACACAATTAGGTAAAACCCTTTGCCTCAAGATCAGAAAGATACACCTTAATATCTCATATAATGGCCAATATAATATAATAAAATGGCACCAAAACATTCTCCGCACATTACATAAGAATTATCATAAACTTGGATTCCCTTTACAGAAGAATACCTACAAAAATATCAAGAACCCATTCTTAGAAATGGTCTAAAACCAAGGGAAAATTTTCTAGAAACATCCCAAAATACACTAAAAGGTCCATAACTTCCATATATTATGATATAGTCCCCATGAATTTGAGATAAAGGTTAGATCTCCCTTTCTCACATATTATTCACCCATATATATGGCTAAATAACTCCCTCTGTGCCTCCACATTTCATTCACATATGGGAACAAAACTCTTACTTGATTCAGAAGTGAAAGGCACTGACGTTCAAATGTAATCAATGCAATAATGGAAGCACCACAAACAATACATCCTGGTGTATATTTTAAAACTCATCATATATAAAATAAGAAGTTATATATGTTCCAATAGCTCCCAAAAACTATAACAAACTCTAAGCATATTTGAGTACAATTCAACCTCATCTTGAGATATGTATCAAAATTAAATACATCAATAGATAAAATTATTTATAACCACAAACTGGAAACCACTTGGGAATAAAAGTGGAATGAGATACTCATATATGAAATAAGGAAACATAAAAATTTAAAGAAACACAAACAATATATCTTATTTTATAATGCACGTAAGAACCATATGTTGGAACCCAGTTTTAACCATAGACCCCTCTTATGTCGAATAAGAATCCATGAGACTGAAATCGCTAACTACCTTATGGAACAAATTATTGAAGAATTTGAGATTATATCTAACTATGAATCTCATTTCCAACTCAATCATCTGACCTCCTTGATGAATCCCCACAATCTATTTTCTATGTTCCCTTGACAATTCATGAGAAATCTATATCATACCAAAATACATTTATAAACCTAAATAATTATTCCTTACAAAAACCGATATCGATGTCCCATTTTAAAACATTTAATAAACTCCCCTAGGAGACATATACATGAAATATAAAAATTCCTTTTTCATCCACATTGATAGAAAACAAGGGGAACTCCTCCCATTGTGAGAAGTGATGAACCTCTACCCTTCCATGGGTTTGTGTCATCACTATGGAATGTCACAAACCGTCCCAGTGGGGCCCGAGCTGCACCTCCCCAAGACCACCTCCAATATTCCAGGGGCCGGTGACTTGCACCGAGTAGGCATATCACTAACATGGGAGGAATTCCCTAAAAAAATTTACACACACACACACACGCATATCCAATCCCACAATGCTGAAAAGTAAAAACTACTGAAAAGAAAATTCATGCATACACTAAAATCCCAACCAACAGAGTACGATAGGAAAAAAAAGTACAGTAAGTGTAAAACCCTGGGCCAAAAGAACAAGCCCACCAAAAGAGAGTCTTTAACAAAGACCAGCCTATAAAGAAAGGTACTGGAACTGCAATATCTAGCCATAGGGACACACTTCATCCTGTATGATCTCACTGAGCACTGCCCGGTCTTGGTCCACCTAGAATCCTATCAAAAGCCCACTCGTCTGCACAAGACAGGACACGTGCGGGCAAAGCCCATGCAAGGGTGAGTATAACAATACATAGTAGGACACCCTAAAACAAAAAAAAAGCAAATAAAACAGGGGAAATACCATAAAGGAAAGATATTTTCAGATCCGCAGAGTATATTTCTACAGAACATATGACAAGAATATCCAAATATACTCATAAAAGATCGACTATCGTGATACCACCACTCGGATCCAGCTCGAAAATTCCACTAAGCACGTAACAAGGAGAACACAGTCCTTGGTCTGAAGTGAGAGATACGAAGTACTCGTTCTGAGAGAACACACTCCATAAGTACTTGTGAACATGATGCTCAGAGGTCGATTTTAAAGACCCGTAAATTTCAAGGAAATTTTTTTCTTAATTTTCATTGGAATTTTACAAGAACGCAGTTTCTGATGGCACCTGATTCTGAGGCCCGGTGTGCCCGTAATCATTTTCCGAAATTTGGCTCGGGTATGTTCCGTGAACGAACGATCGGGTTTTTCTAACTTCTGAACCGGTACTCGGAATCAAATTCTGAGGGCACCGATGGTATCGCAGCACCAGTATTTTCTTAGAAACTCCTCTTCTGGAGTTGCGTTTTCTCGGTGTGGTTTTTAAATTTTTGTGGTTGAGTTAAGAAATAAAATAAAGTGTGCGACAACTTTATTTTTATTTCACTTAATGCCACGTGAAAGCCACTTAAAGCTTCTTAAGCTAAGTTAAAACGGATAGGGTGCTATCCAAAAATATCCTACCATGTGGGTAGGATATTTGTGGGGTGGGGGCCGCACGAGCCCACCATTTCTTTTCTGCTAAGTAATGCACCCGCGAAAACCCCTATCGATTGAAAGTCAACTAGAGCATTTCTTAAAAAATTAAACGCTCCTATTAATTGGGAGGTTTTATTCATTGAATTAATTCTATGAATTAATTTAATTGTTTCTTAACCTGTTTAAAATCCATTGGCGTAATAATAAAATAAGACCAACGCACGACTTATTGAGGATTGCTCGTTGATGGGTTTTGACAAATTTTGTGCCTTCATCCTCCTTCGAGAAGAACGTGAAGAACGCGAAGAACGCGAAGAAAGCCGTCACCCTCGGAGATTGATGATGCTTCTTCCGAGACGTTCTTCCCCGCAACGATCTCCGATTACCAACTGCTTGAGGTATGAGATTTAGGGTTTCTTCTTTTAAATCTCTTCGTGGGTTATGACAACATCATCGATTTAATTATTATAATTAAATCTACATGTTCTTAAACCTCGAAGTTCATCGAAGCGACACCGTATTCTGCGACGATGTGATGCCCTTCCGCGACGATGTGACGCTCTTCCATGACGACGCGACGCCCTTCCGCGATGCAACGATCACCTCCTTCCGCGATGATCAATTCTTCGAAGAACGCGCGCTCGACGACTACGGTGAGGTAGGGATTTTTATTTGAGAACAATCTTTAATTCCCGTGATGGTTTCTTTTAAAACAAAGAAACAGGATCATGTTCAATTTTAATTCTATTAAAATTTTCCCTTGTTTTTTATTCATGTGTTGAATATTTTATTCCCGATTGTTATCACCTAACACGGAGGGTGCGGGCCAAACAAACACGGCCCGAAAACCCTCCGTAGTTCTTCGTTGATGTGAGGATTGGCAGGCGACGACAAAATATGCCGCAGAGGTGATTCGTTGTTTCCGCAGTGAAGTACGGGACCCGAGAGGAGCTACGGCGCAGTCGGAAACGAAATTGGACCACCGGAGCAACTCTGGTGGCCCGCGGAACCCACCGGCGGCACGGGGTGCCGGCACGACGGCGCCCCGGCTGAAGCCGCTGCGGCGGCGGCCAGCGGAACCACAGCCGCGTGGGTCTGGCACTCACGGGACGCAGCTTTGCGGCGTCCGCTGATCCAGCGCAGCCCCACGCGGGGCCGCGACACCTTCATCCCGTGGGGGCAGCGCCCCGCGGCTCCATCGCTCGGCCGCTCGGCCGAGCCTAGCCGGGCTGACCCGACCGGCCGGGTCGCGGCCTGGCCGGGCCGGGAATGCCGAACCGGGTCAGACCCGGACCCGGGTCGGGTCGACCCAGGGGGGTTGGGCCGGGTCGGTCCGGGCCCAGACCCCCTGTCTCAAGACGTTTTCGTTCTTTTGCTCGTAACATGAGCTACGGGCCTCCGAACGACGCGACGTCAGTGGCGATGCGATCCTTGGATCGAGGCGATCATTTCGGTATACCGCACTCAAGGTTTTGGAATACTTTGGGTTCCACCGGGTTGGTTCGTACATGAAACCAACCGGGCCTTCGGTGCAGAAACACTCATATCTTGAGCTTCGGACGTCCGATTGACGTGTCGTCGACTTTGTTGTTTTCCTATAAGTGAGATGGATCTTTTGTCTTACTCCTCCCGAGGTTTGGAAGCTGGTGGTGTATGGTCGGGTTGGATTTTCCTTAAAAACCAACGGGGCCCCTAGGACGAAAAAGCCAATAACTCTCAGACCGGGCGTCCGATTGACGCGCCGTCTGCGACGTAGAGTTTCTGTTGACGATACGGAACTTTTGGATACATAAAATCTGGACTATGTGTCAGTTGATGTATCAGCCTCTCAGCTTGTGGAGCGGACCCTCCTGAACGAGCTTGTTGTGTGCGGGAACCCTAGAGCTGGCTGCGACGGCTACATCGGCGACGATGAAGATGATCGTACTAGAATCCTATGTGGGTTCGACGATGAAGACTATCGTACTGGAATTCTATGTGGGATCGACGATGAAGACTATCGTACTGGAATCCTATGTGGGTTCGACGATGAAGACTATCTTACTGCAATCCTATGTGGGTTCGACGATGAAGACTATCATACTGGAATCCTATGTGGGTTTGACGATGAAGACTATCGTACTGGAATCCTATGTGGGTTCGATGATAAAGACTATCATACTGGAATCCTATGTGGGTTCGACGATGAAGACTATCATAGTGTAATCCTATGTGGGTTCGACGATGAAGACTATCGTACTGGAATCCTATGTGGGTTCGACGATGAAGACTATCGTACTGGAATCCACTGTGGGTTCGACTGTGAAGACAATCATACTGGAATTCTATGTGGGTTCGACGATGAACACAATCGTACTGGAATCCTATGTGGGTTTGACACTGAAGACAATCGTACTGGAATCCTATGTGGGTTCGACGATGAGGACTATCGTACTGGAATCCTATGTGGGTTCGATGATGAAGAAAATTGTATCGGAATCCTCTGTGGGTTTGACGACGATGTCAACAGTGATTGTATCCTACGTGGGTCCCAGTAAGATGAATCAGTGACTACATCTGATCATCTCTCTTTCTTTACAAATGATGTGTACCTGTCTGAGCTGAAACCCTATTTTACTTTCCATTGTGGATTGGGATGAGCTATCCTGTGTGGATTTACGTTTTACTTTCCTTTGTGGATTGCGTTGAGCTATCCTGTGTGGATTTACGTTTTACTTTCCTCTGTGGATTGCGTTGGGCTATCCTATGTGGATTTTACGTTTTGCTTTCCTGTGTGGTCTGGGTTGTACTTGAGCTCGGATGTTGGAGCCGAGTGAGAATTGATGACTTAGGTATATGTATGGGCATATGTAACGACCCGAAATTTTGAATAAATCTTGCTTCCTAATTTTATGTGTTATTATATTTTTATACTCAACAAAAATGTTTTATTTAATAACATGCGTATAATTAAAATGAGACCATTGGGTTTTGACTGTTATATGACCATTGGTCAATATGACCGCTGGAAACTAAACGTTTTGATTATTGTCTCTAAATACAATTAATCTTGGTTAATTATTATAGAAAGAAGATTTGATGGCCTCACCCAGTAGTCTTGGACTGATCGAAGCCCATCTAACAGAATTTGGGAAGGAGGTAGCACCACAGGGCTTTGCTCTGGACCAAACCCAAGCCGAACTTCATCGTGTGAAGCTAGAATGGAATCGCCTTCGCAAGAAGTTCAAACTAATAGAAATTACTACTTGTGCGATGTTGGCAGAGCCTCCCTTGGATTCTCTCACCTTATCACACCTTACACTTAGGTCCTATGCTGGTGTGATAAGGGGATATGTAAGGAGACAGTAACTGCCTTGTGTAATCCATTGTGTTAAATAAAAATTGGTATTTCTTCTGATAATGATGTTTATGACTTTTTAAATGTCCGGATAAATATAGTATGCATATTTTTGGTGAATTTTAGAGAAAGGATATTTTAAAAAATGTTTATGTAAACCTTAAATAATTAAAATTGTGTAATGATTTTCATAAAATGGTCTTCTAAAATTATGTTCAGTACAAAATTTAGAGTCTAATCAGATCAACTTAATTTTTGATGAATTGTAAATTATTAATAGTGATTGTATGCTTAGGATTAGTAATGTGACCAAATGGATTAGAATCTCACTTAAAGAAAGTATTAATATAATATAGGCACCTTGATTAAGTAATGCGATTCAATAAAATAGTTAAACAACGGTTTCATATATTATTATTCAAGTACTAGTTTTTTCATGTGAATAGTGTTTTTTAATTAAAAATTTAATTAAAAATATTTAGAAAATTATTTTTATAAAATGGATTTCATTTTTGAACTCAGAGCGTCGATATTATGTTATGGTAATTTTTGGGGATTTTTCTGAAAAAATGAATTTTCGGTGAATAGTGTATTTATTTAAAAATTAAATTAAAAATATAAAAAAATTATTTTTATAAAATGGAGTTAATTTTTTGAATCAGAGCATTGATATTTGGTTAAGGTGAAATTTTGGGATTTTTCTGAGAAAGTTGGATTTTCAATGAATAGTAAAAATACAGTTTTAGGGTTTCGGTATGTTTAATGATCTCATAACTATGTCATGATGATGTCATGAGATATTTTAAGGGATGTCTGGACAAAGGTGATGATGTTTTGTATTGGGGGCCCCATGTGGCCTAAATCCATGGGAAGTACCCTGGGAGGGCCCATGCTTTTGAGAAAACCACTTTTGAGGTGTCCCTTGGCCATTAATGCCTTGCCCCCTCACTTTCCCTATAAATACCAATCAATACTCTCATCCTTTCGACTCCCCTCTCTCCCCCAACGAAGTTCTGGTCTCATTATCTCCCAAGGAGTCCTCCCAAGGTGCCCCAAGCCCTCAAGGTCCCAACCTTTGAGTTTTAAGAGTTACGTTTTAAGGTAAGGGATCTGATCTCTCTCTTTCTTTTCAAGAAATCTCTTTTATGTAATTTCTTTTATGCTCCATGTTCTTAGGTTAAAGGGTGTTATTTTATACTCCTCTTACTTCCCTTTTCATGTTCACATAATGAGATATCCCCTCTTACTCTCATTGTTTTGTTTTATGAAGTTTTAAGTGGCGCCGTTAGGCTACCGAAATTTTTGTATCAGATTCTTTCTCCCTTCTCATTTTTCAAGATCTATTATCATGTAGAGTATTTCAGGTTCCTTTTTTTTATTTTGGGGTATGATCTATAAATTTATCATACTGATCTATTATGATAATATGATGAGAGACCCCATTTTATCTCTTCAATTCATTATTTTGAAGTTTTATGTGGCGCCGTTAGGCTGCCGAATTTTTAAGTGGTTCTTCACCATTCTCGTTTTGAAGTTCTACTTTCATGGAAATTCTTTCAAGTTCCTTTTTGTTATGTTGTGGTATAATCTCTATATCTATCATAATGTACTCTTATGATCATATGATGAGAGACCCCATTTGATCTATTCAATTCAGTATTTTGAAGTTTTAAGTAGTGCCGTTAGGCTGCCGAATTTTTTAGGGGATTCATTCACCCTTCTCATTCTTTTCAAAGTTCTACTTTCATGTCAAGTCTTTCAAGTTCCTTTTTAATTATGTTGGGGAATTATCTCTATATATATCATACTGAACTCTTTTTTTCACATGATGAGAGAACCTATTTGATCTTTTCAAATCATTTTTGTTGAAGTTTAACTAACATCGTTAGGCTGCCGAACTTTCATAAGAGAAATCTAATTTTTTGTCTTCCTTCCATGTTTTTCATTTAAAATGGTATGTCCTTGAAATTTAATTACCATGATCATGTATCCTTCTTTTTCTGTGAATATACTGTTTTATGGGTCATTTATGAATGTTTTACCCATTTCCCCTCTCTTTTTAATGTCATCTAAAACCTCGTAACAATGCCGTTATGCTGCAGAATTTCCATCTCAAAATGTCTCTTTCTTTTTCTAATGTTCTTTTATATTATTAAGTGAATACTCAAAGCTCTTTCTCCTAAAGGGGTATTCACATATATAACAAAATGTCCTATTTTAAATTCTTGGATTTACATACATGAGACCCACCTTCCTTTTCTGTCGGTTTTAAAGTGACGTAAAGATCATGTCTTTAAAGCAGTTTTTAAAACGTTATGATTAAGAAATGAAACCCATTTATTTTATGCTATATGGGTTATTTATGAAATTTTTGATGATGATATATGTGGCTCACATGATAATAAAGACATGTCAAGGGTGCGCCCAGATAGCGCTTCAATGCATTGGGTAATGATGTAACCTCTAGAGATTGCAATTTTCACGATATCTTGGTGAATAACCTTGGTAATTTTCAAATGAAACCTTGGGGATGGACCTTGGTGATATGTTCATGATTTTCTATGTTAAATGATGTAGCCACATATTAAAGTTATGAAAAATGTTTTTTTATTATGATATTCCACATGATTTTTTTTATCTTGCCTTAAAGTTCTTTTTCATGACATAGTTGATGTATCTCAAGTTCACATGTTAAATGTTTCCCTTGTTTCCCTTACTGGGCCTTTTGCTCACCCATTCATTTGATGTATGTCCCTAGGTTATGAGATGCAGTAATGAACCTAGGATGAACATGAGGAGAATCCTTTCATGTGTTTAAGAAGAATGTTTTATGTTTTCATTTTTATATTCCTGGTTTCCAAGACAGTAAACCTTAAAGATCCCCAGTTTTGTATAATGTAATGAAAGTTTATGTGATAAAAAGGCGGGATGCTACAGTTGGTATCAAAGGATGGTTTAGCTATTTGTGGAAATTAGGATATGAAAACATTAGGAAGAAGCCTATAGAAATGTTTATATATAGGAAATCTTCCTGGTATTTTGGTGAGTATTGAGTAATGGGTTGCCAAGAAAATACATCCCTGTCTGGATACGAGCAGGTAGAGGTGGCTCTGGCACAGATGTACATAGGGGTAAAACCTGAAAACACTGCTTTGAGCTAGACTCAAATGGGAACTGGTACACGACAACGGTCCTTGCTGCACTCTTGGTTACGACACTCCCGGGGGATATGTTTTGGTAAATTCATAAGTTTAGTATGAACGATTGTTAAAGGAACAAAGATAAAATAAAATAAAGATTCACATAAGAATATATGATCAGGGATAACCTAGATGAAAACCTAGGGGATCACAAGTTAGGGTATACTTTTCATCTAAAAGTTATCCTTATATGCTTTAAGTTCCTTTTCATGATTATTAGCTAAGTATTTAATCCCCTAATTATACTTTCAATTCTTAGTTAATGGTGGTAAATGGAAGAACATGTCCCAACAACCAATGTGATAGGAAATGCGATGATTTCCATATTAATATGACAGAGATGATTAGAGGATTAAAAGATGATTATTATTTTGGAAGACATTCACTATTCTGGGGACCCTATATGATCGAGGTAAATATATTACTACGGTATTTTCATTGAGGAGTAAGGTTGACATATATTATGAAGAATCGATGAATTTAAGGTGGACTTATAGTAATTTAGGTTACTTATGGGAATGATTAACCTATATTGGGTAAAATATGTTTAGGTTAGCTACTTTTGTTATAAGATGTCAGGAGCGGTTGATGTTGTTTGGAGATGAACAATGAAGTTTATTTTTGAAGACTATGTTATCAAATCCTTCTTGTATTTGGGTTTCAATCTTAGTTTGGTTTATTTTGAGGAATCTTAAGGACCGTTATTTATGGAATGGTCTATGATGAACTTTGGGTAGTACCATGGAACTTTGAAGATTTATAAGTAGTTTCAATTCCTATGGGATTCTTTCTTTTTTTGAAGAGTTGTTTTACCTTACCCTTTCTATTTTTGGGATAATGTTTAAAGATAGAAGAAATAGATAGTCAATCTTTTGTGGATTATGTGATTCTCTAGAAGATGATTCTTGTGTTTTCATGAGACCAAGTAGTTTTGAATGCTCATCATTTGGAGAAAATATTAGTTTTGGTTGAAACTTATTAAAGGATGAAACTCTACATAAAGGTAGGTATATTTTTTTATGTTTTTGTTCTATGTAGTAAATGAATCCCTCAAAATTATGAAAAGGAACGTAAAATGAAAATGTTGTTGGTTTGCGTTTCCTACTAGGTAATCAAAGACCGTTTACACACATAACAAGTTTGGGATTTTCTTATGATTAAATTTCTCCTAATGATGTTTTCTATCACTCTCCCTCAGAACTTGACCCTTTGTTTTCTCCTCCATGTCCATGTTTTCCTACCTGGATTCCTAGTGTGGGTTAACTCGGGTGAACTTTGTACTTCCCTTTCATTCTTTTAAAGTAATAGTTTTACTAACTCCTTTTCTGATGTGGGACATTCAATGAAATTTCAAAACCCAATTTTAAAAATTGCGAGTACGCAATTTCTTAAGGGGGAAGATTGTAAAGACCCGAAATTTTGAATAAATCTTGTTTCCTAATTTTATGTGTTATTTTATTTTTATACTCAACAAAAATGTTTCATTTAATAACATGAGTATAATTAAAATGAGACAGTTGGGTTTTGACTGTTATATGACCATTGGTCAATATGACCGCTGGAAACTAAACATTTTGATTATTGTCTCTAAATACAATTAATCTTGGTTAATTATTATAGAAAGAAGATTCGATGGCCTCACCCAGTAGTCTTGGACTGATCGAAGCCCATCTAACAGAACTTGGGAAGGAGGTAGCACCACATGGCTTTGCTATGGACCAAACCCAAGCCGAACTTCATCGTGTGAAGCTAGAACGGAATCGCCTTCACGAGAAGTTCGAACTATTAGAAATTACTACTCGTGCGATGTTGGCCGAGCCTCCCTTGGATTCTCTCACCTTAGCACACCTTACTCTTAGGTCCTATGCTGGTGTGATAAGGGTCTATGTAAGGAGACTGTAACTACCTTGTGTAATCCTTTGTGTAAAATAAAAATTGGTATTTCTTCTTATAATGATGTTTATGACTTTTTAAATTTCTAGATAAATATATTATGCATATTTTTGGTGAATTTTAGAGAAAGGATATTTTAAAAAATGTTTATGTAAACCTTAAATAATTAAAAATGTGTAATTATTTTCAAAAAATGGTCTTCTACAATTATGTTCAGTATGAAATTTAGAGTCTAATAAGATCAAATTAATTTTTGATGAATAGTAAATTATGAATAGTGATTGTATGCTTAGGATTAGTAATGTGGCCAAATGGATTAGTAATCTCACTTAAAGAAACTATTAATATAATCTAGGCACCTTGATTAAGTAATGTGATTCAATAAAATGGTTAAATAACGGTTTCATATATTATTATTCAAGTATTAGTATTTTCAGGTGAATAGTGTTTTTTAATTAAAAATTTAATTAAAAATATTTATAAAATTATTTTTATAAAATGGATTTCATTTTTGAACTCAGAGCATCGATATTATGTTATGGTAATTTTTGGGGATTTTTCTGAAAAAATGAATTTTCAGTGAATAGTGTATTTATTTCAAAATTAAATTAAAAATATAAAAAAAATTATTTTTATAAAATGGAGTTCATTTTTGGAATCAGAGCATTGATATTTGGTTAAGGTGATATTTTGGGATTTTTCTGAGAAAGTTGATTTTTCAGTGAATAGTTAAAATACAGTTTTAGGGTTTCGGTATGTTTAATGATCTCATAACTATGTCATGATGATCTCATGAGATATTTTAAGGGATTTCCAGCCAAAGGTGATGAATTTTTGTATTGGGGGCCCCATGTGGCCTAACTCCATTGGAAGTACCATGGGAGGGCCCATGCTTTTGAGAAAACCACTTTTGAGGTGTCCCTTGGCCATTAATGTCGTGTCCCCTCACTTTCCCTATAAATACCAAGAACTACTCTCATACTTTCGACTCCCCACTCTCCCCCAACGAAGTTCTGGTCTCATTACCTCCCAAGGATTCCTCCCAAGGTTCCCCCAAGCCCTCAAGGTCCCAACCTTTGAGTTTTAAGAGTTATGTTTTAAGGTAAGGGATCTGATCTCCCTCTTTCTTTTCAAGAAATCTCTTTTATGTAATTTCTTTTATGCTCCATGTTCTTATGTTAAAGGGTTTTCTTTTATACTACTCTTACTTCCCTTTTCATTTTCACATAATTAGAGATCCCCTCTTACTCTCATTGTTTCGTTTTATGAAGTTTTATGTGGCGTTGTTAGGCTGCCGAAATTTTTGTAACGAATTCTTTCTCCCTCCTCATTTTTCAAGATCTATTATCATGTAGAGTATTTCAGGTTCCTTTTTATTATTTTGGGGTATGATCTCTAAATTTATCATACTGATCTTTTATGATCAAATGATGAGAGACCCCATTTTATCTCTTCAATTCATTATTTTGATGTTTTAAGTTGCGTCGTTAGGCTGCCGAATTTTTAAGTGGTTCTTCACCCTTCTCATTTTGAAGTTCTACTTTCATGGAAATTCTTTCAAGTTCCTTTTTTTTATGTTAGGGTGTGATCTCTGTATCTATCATACAGGAATATTATGTTCATATGATGAGAGACCCCATTTGATCTCTTCAATTCATTATTTTGAAGTTTTAAGTAGTGCCATTAGGCTGCCGAATTTTTTAGGGGATTCTTTCACCCTTCTAATTCTTTTCAAAGTTCTACTTTCATGTCAATTCTTTCAAGTTCCTTTTTAATTATTTTGGGGCATTATCTCAATATCTATCATACTAAACTCTTATATTCACATGATGAGAGACCCTATTTGATCTTTTCAAATCATTTTTGTTGAAGTTTAAGTAACGCCGTTAGGCTGCTGAACTTTCATAAGAGAAATCTAATTTTGTGTCTTCCTTCCATGTTTTTCATTTCAAATGGTATTTCCTTGAAATTTCATTACCATGATCATGTATCCTTCTTATTCTATACATATACTGTTTTATGGGTCATTTATGAATGTTTGACCCATTTCCCCTCTCTTTTTAATGTCTTCTAAAACCTCGTAACATAGCCATTATGCTGCAGAATTTCCATCTCAAAATGTCTCCCTCTTTTTTTAAAGTTCATTTATATTTTTAAGTGAATACTCAAATCTCTTTCTTCTAAAGGGGTATTCACTTATATACCAAAATGTCCTATTTTAAATTCTGGGATTTACATACATGAGACCCACCTTCTTTTTCTGTGGGTTTTAAAGTGACGTAAAGATCATGTCTTTAAAGCAGTTTTTAAAACGTTATGATTAAGAAATGAAACCCATTTATTTTATGCTATATGGGTTATTTATGAAGTGTTTTATGATGATATATGTGGATCACATGATAATAAAGACATTTCAAGGGTGCACCCAGATAGCGCTCCAATGCATTGGGTAATGATGTAACCTCTAGAGATTACAATTTTCACGATATCTTGGTGAATAACCTTTGTAATTTTCAAATGACACCTTGGGCATGGACCGTGGTGATATGTTCATGATTTTCTATGTTAAATTATGTAGCCACATATTAAAGTTATGAAAAATGTTATTTTTATTATGATATGCCACATGATTTTTTTTATCATGCCTTAAAGTTCTTTTTCATGACATAGTTGATGTATCTCAAGTTCACATGTTAAATGTTTCCCTTGTTTCCATTACTGGGCCTTCTACTCACCCTTTCATTTCATGTATGTCCCCAGGTTATGAGATGCAGTAATGAACCTAGGATGAACATTAGGAGAATCCTTTCATGTGTTTTAGAAGAATGTTATATGTTTTCATGTTTTATATTCCTGGTTTCCAAGACACTAAACCTTAAAGATCCTCTGTTTTGTATAATGTAATGAAAGTTTATGTGATAAAAAGGTGTGATGCTATAGCATATACCTAAGCAGTGTCGGATGTTACTTTGTGATTGTATCTTTCCTTTGTGGATTATCCTTTGTAGATTCTGGGAGACATTCGGGGGTCTCGGGGTCCCTACTGAGTAGATTATACTCACCCTTGCACGGGCTATGCCCGCACTACGTTGTGTTGGTTGCAGACAACAGACAGCGCTGATCGCGGTGGAGGCTTGCGGAGTAGGACGGTACCTGGAGGTGGACCACTGGGCGGGGTGTACTTGGAGCGGACGGCTGGACCAAGGAGCTGTGGAGGCTATCTGTACTCACCCTTTAGGTGGGACTTCCAGAGGACAGCTCGACACTGCGACTTTTCCTTTCAGTTTCTGTTTTTCCCCTTTCAGTTGTACTTTACAGTTGGGCTTGTATTTCCGGCCCCCTTTACTTTTCTGCACTTACTGTTGTACTAGATTTTACTTAGTATTTACTTTTTCCGCTTGCTTACTCTGTGCTGCTTCTTTACTTTACAAAGGCAATGCCTTCCCTTTTTACCGGGATTTACGCCTTGGTGCTAGTCTCCAGCCCCTTGCCTATGGAAGGCGGGCTTGGGGTAGTCACGGCACGGGCCCCGAGGACGGGTCGTGACAAATTGGTATCAAAGGTGGTCGGTCCTACCACAGAATCTGATCTCTTTTCTATGTGAAGCAATAGTTTTTAGCTATTGGGTGTGGTTATCAGTACATGGAGCCCAGTGTTGGTGCGGTGGCCGACGTATCCGTACACCAGGACCCTGACTTCTGATTTTCGACATAATGCATGAAAAAATTGATTGCATGTGTGATTCAAGTTTTCTTTGTGATTACTTGTATCAGCTCACCAGGTATACTGTTCTGACCATGGAGCACCTGTTTCTTTTCAGGATGGCCCCACGATGGAAGCCAGCTAGGGTTCTGAGTGTTGTGCGTGGCGAGAGCCCACCGAGCGACGAGGACTCGGTACAGGTCCCTTTGATAGCTGAGGCACCAGCGGTACCTATACCCGCCATGCCACCGATGCTACCAGCCCCAGCTGCTGACGATGCACGTCGCCTTATTGCACTGCACGAGTTTCAGCGCCAGCGACCGCCCGGGTTCCGTGGGGAGACGGACCCTCAGGCCACCGAGGACTGGCTGGAGGCAGTTGTACATGTTTTTAGATTTGTGAGGACACTAGCAGACCTCATGGTGATCCTCGCAGCGAGCCTCTTGCACGCGGCAGCAGGCAGATGGTGGAGCTTGATGCTCCAGGTTCACGATGAGGCATCTCTCCACTGGAAGGAATTTGAGATAATCTTCCGCTCGGAGTTCTTCCCAGCCACCCTCCGTGCGGTGCGCATCCAGGAGCTACTACAGTTGCGGCAGGGCAGCATGACGGTTGCCCAGTACTTGGCGAGATTTACTGATCTCTCGCGCTACTCCACCGATATGGTACGGGATCCGTTCTTCTGGGCCCGGACCTTCGAGCAGGGACTGAGGCATGAGATCAGGGCCTCGATGATCTCCCTCATCATTCCAACGCAGGCAGAGGTGTTGGAGAGATCCCTTTTATTAGAGAGTTTCCTCGCTGAGCAGGCACCAGCGGCAAGACCCTCCGCAGGACGACCCGTAGCGGAGTCTTCTGCAGCTAGCAGTCGACAGGTGACGCAGAGGTCCAAGTGGGCCAGACCTTCAGATGGGAAATCTTAGGGTGATGATTCGGTTGTGCGGGGCACACGAAGGAGAGCCATCTACTCGAGGATCAGGCAATGCTACGCATGCGGCGGGCAAGGTCACATGGCTCGAGACTGCCCGACTCGTCCTGCTGATGAACAACCGGTGGTAGAGGGACCTCCCAGGCAGAGGTTCGACCATGACGGTCTGCAGGGAGCAGGCGGGCGAGGCAGAGGTGTTGGACATGCAGCTGGAGGTGGACGACGCTTCGGGGTGTTTCCACCACCCCCACCAGGAGGTCCACCCTGACCGTAGGGGACAGGAGGACATGGGAGAGCTCAGCTTCAGGTAGCTGAGGCCTAAGATCATGGAGCTCCGGGAGCAGGTGGATAGGACAGGGACTAGCTCCAGACCTGGAGACTATTGTTCGTGTTTCTTTTAGTTTTGTTGTTGTATGTTTGTAGATGCTTTGTGTCTTTGTACTTGAGATGAAGTAATAAAAGACACCTTTTGTGGCATTTACTTTCCTTTCCTCTCTTGTGTTTTTACTAAGAGGTTCCAGTTTAGACTGTTGACTTGACCCTCACTTGAGAGATTTCTACTGGAGGATACCCAGTTACCACACACTGATGCTGACAGTGTGACTCAACCCTTGGAGGCGAGAGTAACAGTTGGATCTCTTGGTAGTAGTGTCGAGGCCTTACGACATCATCCTTGGTGTGGGTTAGTATCATCCAGGTCGGGATTGAATGTATTTGGCAAAGAAAGTGGTTCATCCATGGGATGAGACCCGATTTCTCTTATCGGCAAAGGAGAAATCACAGCAGCTCTTGTAGGACCAGAAAAGTCCAAGTCATCCAGGAGTAGAAGAGAACAACTCAGAGCCGGCAGAAGTCTTATGCAGATAGAAGGCGAGGGCCACTAGAGTTTCAGGAAGGTGACCATGTCTTCTTGCATGTCTCACCTCGACATGGTTTATAGAGATTTGGCTGAGGCGGAAAGTTGTCTCCACGCATCATCGGACCATTCCAGGTCCTCAGCAGGATTGGCGAGGTGGTTTATCGCCTGGCTCTACCACCTCAGTTGCACCGAGTGCACGACGTCTTCCACGTATCTCAGCTGAGGAGATACGTGCACGACCTGACACACATCATTGACCATGGGGAGTTGGACGTTGAGGATGGGGCGACTTTTGCGGAGGTCCCGATGGAGATCGAGGATCAAAAGGAGTGGGTCCTTCGTGGATGATTGATTCCTCTAGTGTGCATCAGATGGCAGCACGGGAACCTCCAGGAGAGCACTTGAGAGCGGTAGGCTCAGATGTGTGCTCAGTACCGCCTTTGTATCCCTAAGTTTGTAGTGAAGCTTTATGGGGACGTAAATCCATGTGGTGGGAGTAATGTAAAGACCCGTAAATTTCAAGGAAATTTTTTTCTTAATTTTCATTGGAATTTTAC
Source organism: Viscum album (assembly GCA_963277665.1). Taxonomy (NCBI): domain Eukaryota; kingdom Viridiplantae; phylum Streptophyta; class Magnoliopsida; order Santalales; family Viscaceae; genus Viscum; species Viscum album. Next base: position 2,106,452,541 of record OY728119.1, on the reverse strand, counting down.
AAGAACGCAGTATCTGACGGCACATGATTCCGAGGCCCGGTGTGCCCGGAATCATTTTCTGAAGTTTGGCTCGGGTACGTTCAGTGAACGAACGAGCAGGTTTTTCTAAATTTTGAACCAATGCTTAGAATCAAATTCTGAGGGCACCGATGGAATCGCAGAGCAGGTATTTTCTTAGAAATGCCATTTCCAGAGTTGCATTTGCTCGGGTGTGGTTTTTAAATTTTTGGGGTTGAGTTAAGAAATAAAATAAAGTGTGCGACAAATTTATTTTTATTTCACTTAAAGCCACTTGAAAGCCACTTAAAGCTGCTTAAGCTGAGTTAAAACGGATAGGGTTCTATCCAAAAATATCCTACCAAGTGGATCAGATATTTGTGGGGTGGGGCCCGCACGAGCCCACCGTTTCATTTCCGCTAAGTAACGCACCCGCGAAAACCCCTATTGATTGAAAGTCAACTGGAACGTTTCTTAAACAATTAAACGCTTCTATTAATTGGGCGTTTTTATTCGTTGAATTAATTCTATGAATTAATTTAATCGTTTCATAACCTGTTTACAATTCGTTGGCGTAATAATAAAATAAGACCAACGCACGACTTCTTGAGGATTCCACGTTGAGAGGTTTTGACAAATTTTGTGCCTTCATCCTCCATCGCGAAGAATGCGAAGAATGCGAAGAACGCCGTCACCCTTGGAGGTTGACGACGCTTCTTCCGAGACATTCTTCCCCGCAATGATCTCCGATCAACAACTGCTTGAGGTAGGAGATTTCGGGTTTCTTCTTTTAAATCTCTTTGTGGGTTATAACAACATCATGGATTTAATTAATATAATTAAATCTACTTGTTCTTGAACCTCAGAGTTCGTCGAAACGACACCGTATTCTGCGATGACGGGATGCCGTTCCGCGACGACGTGACGCTCTTCCGCGACAACACGACGCCCTTCGACGACGCGACGATCACCTCCTCCCATGATGATCAATTCCGCGAAGAACGCACGCTCGATGACTACTGTGAGGTAGAGATTTTTATTTGAGAACAATCTTTAATTCCCATGATTGTTTCTTTTAAAACAAAGAACCCGGATCAAGTTCAATTTTAATTCTATTAAAATTGTGCCTTGCTTGTTATTCATGTGTTGAATATTTTATTCCTGATTGTTATCACCTAACGCGGAGGGTGCGGGGCAAACAAACATGGCCCGACAAACCTCTGCAGATCTTCATCGATGTGCGGATTGGCGGGCAATGACAAAATATGTCTCAGAGGTGATTCGTTGTTTCCGCAGTGAACTATGGGACCCGGGAGGATCTACGGCACAGTCGGAAATGAAATCGAACCACCGGAGAAACTCTGGTGGCCCGCGGAACCCACCGGCGGCGGTGCCCCGGCGCGCCGCCAAACAGGGCCGCCATGGCTGAATCCACTGTGGAGGCGGCCAGCGGACCCCCGGCCGTGCGGGTCCGGCACTCACGGGACGTGGCTTTGCCGCGTCCGCTGATCCAGCGTGGCCCCACGCGGGGCCACGACACCTTCATCCCGTGGGGGCAGCGCCCCGCGGCTCCCTCGCTCGGCCGCTCAGCCGAGCCGAGCCGGGCCGACCCGACCGGCCGGGTCGCGCCCCGGCCGGGCTGTGCGCGCCGAACCAGGTCAGACCCGGACCCGGGTCGGGTCGACCCAGGGGGGGTTGGGCCGGCTCGGTCCGGGCCCAGACCCCCCGTCTCTGGAAGTTTTCGGTCTTTTGCTCATAACTTGAGCTACGGGCCTTCGAACGACGTTCCGTCAGCGGTGACGCGATCCTTGGATCAAGACGGTCGTTTCGGAATATCGCAATCAAGTTTTTGGAATACTTTGGGTTCGTCCGAGTTGGTTCGTACACGAAACCAACCGGGCCCTCGGTGCGGAAACACTCATATCTTAAGCTCCGGACGTCCGATTGACGTGTCGTCGACTTTGTTGTTTTCCTATAAGTGAGATGGATATTTTGGCTTACTTCACCCGAGGTTTTGAAAGAGGTGGAGTACGGTCGGGTTGGTTTTGCCTTAAAAACCAACTGGGCCCCTGGGACGAAAAAGCCAATAACGCTCAGACCGGGCGTCCGATTGACGTGCCGTCTACGACGTTGAGTTCCTGTTGACGATACGGAATTTTTGGATACATCATCTCTGGACTATGTGTCAGTTGATGTATCAGCCTCTCGGCTCATGGAGCGGACCCTCCCGAACGAGCTTGCTGTGTGCGGGAACCCTAGAGCTGGCTGCGACTGCTACATCAGCGACGATGAAGATGATCGTACTGGAATCCTATGTGGGTTCGATGATGAAGACTATCGTACTAGAATCCTATGTGGGTTCGATGATGAAGACTATCGTACTGGAATCCTATGTGGGTTCGACGATGAAGACAATTGTACTGGAATCCTATGTGGGTTCGACAATGAAGACAATCGTACGGGAATCCTATGTGGGTTTGATGATGAAGACAATCGTACTGGAATCCTATGGGGGTTCAACGATGATGACTATCGTACATGAATCTTATGTGGGTTCGACGATGAAGAACATTGTATCAGAATCCTCTGTGGGTTTGACGACAATGTCAACAGTGCTTGTATCCTACGTGGGTCCCAGTAAGATGAATCAGGGACTACATCTGATCATCTCTCTTGCTTTACAAATGATGTGTACCTGTGTGAGCTGAAACCCTGTTTTACTTTTCTTTGTGGATTGTGTTGAGCTATCCTCTGTGGATTTACGTTTTACATTCCTTTGTGGATTTCGTTGAGCTATCCTGTGTGGATTTACGTTTTACTTTCCTTTGTGGATTGCATTGAGCTATCCTGTGTGGATTTTACGTTTTTCTTTCCTGTGTGGTCTGGGTTGTTCATGAGCTTGGTTTTTGGAGCCGAGCGAGAATTGATGACTTAGGTATATGTATGGGCATATACCTAAGCAGTGTCGGATGTTACTTCGTGATTGTATCTTTCCATTGTAGTTTATCCTCTGTGGATTCTGGGAGACCTTCGGGGGTCTCGGGGTCCCTACTAAGTAGCTTATACTCACCCCTACACGGGCTATGCCCGCACTACGTTGTGTTGGTTGCAGATGACGGACACCGCTAATCGTGGTGGAGGCTTGCGGAGCAGGACGGTACCTGGAGGTGGACCACTGGGCGGGTTGTACTCGGAGCGGACGGCTGGACCAAGGAGCTGTGGAGGCTATCTGTACTCACCCTTCAGGTGGGACTTCCAGAGGACGGCTCGATGCTGCGGATTTTCCTTTCAGTTGCTGTTTTTCCCCTTTCAGTTGTACTTTACAATTGGGCTTGTATTTCTGGCCACCTTTACTTTTCCGCACTTACTGTTGTAGCAGCTTTTACTTAGTGTTTACTTTTTCTGCTTGCTTACATTGTGGTGATTGTTTACTTTACAAAGGCAATTCCTTTACTTTTTACCAGGATTAACACCTTAATGGTAGTCGCCAGCCCCTGGCCTATGGAAGGCGGGCTTGGGGTAGTCACGGCACGGGCCCCGAGGACGGGTCGTGACAGGGATCACAACCAATAGCCATGGGGTGATTCCAACAACTCAGTCTGAACAATCCGCTATGTAGAGGATCGGCGCCCGAGTAAAGTTGGTCACATCAATACCATGAACTCTACCTAGGGTACCAGGGATGAATAGAGGATCTGGCTCCAAGTCTCACAAGGGGGATTCCAACAACTCTATTCTGGAAACCCTACTGAAGGGATCATACTCATGTATGTAGGAAATGATATCAGAAACCTTTAGGAGAAAGGCCAATGGGACGAACCCTATGGAAACTCATCCAATTCGCAGAAGACAACTAGATCAAGCCATGTAAAACAGGTTACATAGCATGTAGTATGGTTACACACCGTGTTCCTTGACCCCGAGTACTACCTGTGTAACGGCCTATGTCATCCATCTATGTTGTGTAAAACTCAACTACACGACATGTAGAAGGATCACAAATCATGTTCCTTGACTCCAGGTATTTCCCGTGTAAACGGAACGTGTCTTTAGGCGTGTCTTATAAAAATTCACTACATGGCGTGTACTTGGATTACACGTTGTGTCTAAACACCTGGGCACACTCTGTGTCCGCAAGCCATGTTCTTATACACAGTCTAGGTCCATGTCGCCATGCCCGGGTATCAGTACACGGGGTGTCCCGCGTATCTGGTCATGTCTGGCCGGGGAAGGGTATACACGCTGTGTCCTTGGTCGTGTACCCAACTCATGACCGTGTACACTTGAAGTACATGCCAGCTAATCCCCGATGAACACACTTCTTGTAGCCCATACTACACGCCGTGTAGTCTGGAAATTTCCAGTAACGTCGTCTTCCTCATCGAGCCTCAGCTGGTTCTGCGGAACTCATTTCTCTAGTCTGTTTGCTGCAAAACTCAAGATCATGGGTCGCCTCGACATCGTGATGTTGAATCCATGGGTTTCGGGCCTCTAATCGGCTCCAAAATCTGATTCCGGTCGTCCGTGAAGAAATTGTTCGAAGAATGATTTATTCCGATCCGCTTTGATTCATCTGTCACCACCACTGTCGCACCTCCGTGGGGTTGTGCCAACACCAGATCTTCAATTTGGGATCGTTGCGTCGCACAATGGGTGTGAAATGATCTGTCGTTCTTATCCCCATGCAGTTAACGTTGAACACACATGAAGAACACGAGAAATAGGGGAAGAAAGGCACCACAAATCGAGAGGGAATAACCTCGATCGATGTTCGTGTCGATCATGGTTCATCACCATTAGAAGATTAACGAACCAAAACAACTTCAAGAATTGAATCCCCAAAATCCCCACAAAAAGTCCCATACTGTAAATACAATCGATTCATGGCCTAATCTGTTCGTGGATTAGTCGGTGTGAATCGTAGGAATTAAGAACGGGGAAAGGAAACCAAAAATCAAACATCATACCTGGATCTGCGGCGTTGTTTGGTGAAGATCCGGTCGTTGCGTCGTTGTCGCAGGTGAAATTCGTCAAGAACGTCCTCATCGCATTGGAGGTTTCCTCTAGAGCTTTTCCCAGAGCCTCCAGGGGTTTCAGGGTTATGATGTCTGTAACCCTGGACCCCAGTGAAAATATCTATTTAAAAAAAATATAAGAGATATTTTCCGCAACAAGATTTAATAAAATATTTTAATTAAATATTTTATTACGGTTACGTCCAAAAACCAGATTTCACCACTGACCTGCGCCGGACGATGGTAGGCCTCGCCTAAGGTAAAATCCTTGTTCTGAATGCAATGGTGCCCTCAAATTTCTGATCTGAGAACCTATTTAGGTGTTATTACACTTTTTTAGGAAAACCAAATGTGCGGATAATTTAATTATTTAATTAAATTCAAACACTTGTTCTGGGCTCACTGTGCCTCAGAACTGCATGCCGTCTCAAAGCCTAGTCTCAAAATAAATTCCCACATAATATTAGAATAACACATGGAAAAATACGAGACATTACATCACACCCACATTAGGGATTTTACGTCCCCAAAAAGCCAAAACAAAGGCTACTCAAAAAGATGTGGGTACTACAAACAAATCTGAACCTCCCACCCCCATGTTCTCTCCTAGAGATTCCCGTGCTGCCATCAGACACATACCAAGGGAATATCTCTCCCATGAAGGATCTTCTCCTGGTGATCATTGATCTCCACTAGGTACTCAGTAAAGGTCGCTCCATCATCAATGTCCAGCTCGCCCCAGTTGATAACGTGTGATGGATCATGCACGTACTTCCACAGCTGCGACACATGGAAGACGTTGGGTACCTAGTCTATCTGAGGAGGTAGAGATAAGCGATACAACACCTCTCCAACACTACTCAGAATCTGAAAATAGCCAATGAACCTCGGAAATAGCTTGCCACCTCAGCCAAATCTCAAAACTCCCAGTCGAGGCGAGACCCAAAAGAACACATGGCCTCCCTCCTCGAACTCCAAGGGCCTCCGTCTACTTTCGGCATAAGACTTCTTCCGAATCTGTATAGTCATTATCCACTCCTGGATGACCTGCACCTTCTCTGTAGTAGCTCACACTATCTCTGGGCCCGTGAGTTCTGACTCACCTAGGTCAGTCCAACAAAGTGGGGACCTGCAAGGTCGCCCGTAAAAAGCCTCGAATGGTTCCATACAAATAGTGGAATGATAACTGTTATTATAAGAAAATTCCCCCAGTGGTATTTTTTCCTCCTAGTTGTGACCGAAGTCATGTATGCATGCTCGGAGCATATCCTCCAGAACCTGGATGGTCCGCTCTGTCTGGCCATCAGTCTGAGGATGAAACGTTGTGCTCAAGCGTAACTGAGTACCAAATTATTCCTGTAATCCCTTCCACAACCAGGATGTGAAACGGTCATCACGATCTGAGATGATCATGGATGGAACTCCATGAAGTCTAACTATCTCTTGCATATAGAGGCATCCCAAACTCTCTACCAAACTCTTCTCCCGTATGGGTAGGAAGTGGGCCAACATTGTGAGTCGATCAATGATAACCCCGACAACATCGTGTCCCCTGGACGTACGTGGTAAACCCATCAATAAGTCCATGGATATCCCATCCCACTTCCACTCTGGCACCTAAAGGGGCTGAGTCAAACCTGCTGGCACCTGCTGCTTAGCCTTTACTTTCTGAAAAGTAAAGCACTGAGAAACAAACTCTGCCATAATCTTCTTCATTCCAAGACACCAGAACTGACGTCAGAGGTCATGGTACATCTTTTCCACGCCTGGATGAACCGCTAAAGGAGATTTATATAACTCCCTCAGAAAATCCTCCCACAACATCACTGGTACTACTATATGCCCTCTGAAAAGAACAACGTGCTCCCCACCTTTTTAATATCCATCGGTAGCATCACCTGCGGATATCTGAGCACGTAGAGTCTCACAGCTAGAATCCTCATGTTGTGCTTCCCTGACTCACTGTAAGAGTGTAGGGGTAACAACCGTCGATTAAATTTAATCTCCCCCATCTCTAGCCACAAAGGATAACTGTAAAGAGGCCAACTGCCTCATTGCCTCATCCAGAAACTATGAACTGGATTTCCTACTGAGAGAGTCTTCCACAATGTTCCCCTTCCAAAGAGTATAAACGATCTCTAAGTCGTACTCTTGGAGGAACTCAAGCCATCGCCTCTCTCTCAAATTCAAATCCTTCTGAGAAAAGATATATCTGAGACTCTTGAGGTCAGAGTAGATGGTAAACCGGTCACCCATCAGGTAGTGCGCTGCCACACTTCAATTTGAAGACTACCACTGCCAACACAAGATCATGGGTCACGTAGTTCTACTCATGTGGACTCAACTATCATGAGCCATAGGCAATCACTGATTTCCTCTGCATCAAGACACAACCATTCTCGGTTCCTGATGCGTTGCAGAACACCACGTACTCGACACCCTCCTCTAGTAATCTCAACATCGGGGCGCTCGTCAGACTATATCTCAACTACTAAAAAGCATGCTGGCATCTCTCGGTCCATACAAAAGGCTTCCCCTTTCGGGTCAAAGATGTCATGGGTGCTGAAATCCTGGAGAAATCGAGAATTAATCTCTGATAGTAGCCTTCCAACCCAAGGAAACTCTACACCTCCATCACATTCTGGGGTGGATCCCATGCTAACACTGCATCTACCTCGGTTGGGTCCACTGCTACACCATCTGTTGGTATAACGTGTCTGAGAAAGTGGACCTCCTGTTTCCAGAACTGACACATAGAGAGTTTCCCATACAACTGGTGCTCTAGGAGTGTGTCCAAAACCATCCTTAGGTGCCTTGCGTGCCCCTCCTCATACGTAGAGTACACAAGGATATCATTGATGAAGACCACTACGAACCAATCTAGATAGGACTGAAAGATCCAGTTTATGAGTCCCATAAACACTCATGGGGTGGTCTTCATGCCGAAGGGCATCACCAAGTACTCATAGTGACCGTAGCGACATCTAAAAGTCATCTTCGGTATATCCTCAGCTCGTACTCGCAACCGGTGATAGCCTGATCATAGTTAAACTTTCTAGAACCATCGTGGCCCTCTTAACCGGTCGAAGAGGTTATCGATTCTCGATATTGGATACTGGTTCTTCACGGTCACCTGATTCAAGCGCCAGTAATCCACACATAGCCTCAAGCTCCTGTCTGCCTTTTTTGTGATCAACACTTGGGCTGCCCAAGGTGAAACACTGGGTCTCACAAATCCCTTCCTCTACAAGTCTTCCAGCTACACCCTCTGTCCACGAAGATATGCCAAAGCCATCTGATATACTGATGCTGATATCAGTGTTATCCCGGGTTGCAACTCAATGAAAAAATATATCTCTCGATGAGGATTTAGTCTGGGGACATCCTCCGAAAAGACGTCATCATACTCAAAAACTACTAATGGAAACTGGAAACTCGTAACATCTCCTGTGCAAAGGTCTAGGGTAGCCAACTAAAGGTAAATCGACTATACATTCCAACGTACGAGTCCATCCTGCGCTGCCTGGGTCTCCTTTTCACCGACGAAGGAGGACCTCATTCCATCACTACAGAAAGACCCTACCCTTCGTCTAAAACAGTCAATTTGGGAATGAACTATGGATAACCAATCCATACCAAGAATGACATCGTAAGGCCCCAACACCACCACCAAGAGGTTCCAACTGAAACTCTCACCTCCAATGGTCAGGCCACACTACCTGCAAAGATGTGTGATCTCTGAATCCTCTCCAGTCGGTGTTTCTAAGCATAAGGGTCGAGTCAATGGCTCAACTAGAATCTCAAGGTCCCGAAAAAGATAAGAAACCAGAAAATAATGGCTATTACCTGTGACTATCAGTATCGAAACCTAAGTAGAAAAGACACAGATTATACCTCTAATCATTCCGGGAGTACCTGGGTCATATGCCTCTGTTGCCTACAGTTGTCCCTGCCTCTATCCACCATCTCCCTGACCCTAGGGTGGACCTCCTAGAGGTGGTGGTGGAAAAAGGTCAAAACTCTGGCCACCTCGAGCTGCTCTCCCAGCTACTCTACCATATCCGCCGCCCCACGTATCTGTCTTCTCGACACGTTACCTCTACCTCGGTGGTCCATCAACAGATCATGTGTCAGTAGTACGACAGGTTGGAAAATCTCTAGCGATATGTCCCCTGCCATCACATGAGTAGCATCGCCTCCCTCAAGACTAGATAGATGTGCCCTGTGAACCCTGTATGGAAGATCCCCTGTCCCGGGATCTCCTCTAAAAACGTCTCCCACACCTATGTCCCTAACGTCGACTCCCTGCCGCTGAGGTCTCTGCTCCATCTTGCTCAATGATGATAACTGCCGGTTGTCTCTACTCTTTCAGGAAGCTCTCGACCACCAAAGACTGCTCGTACACTCCAGCATAAGTATGAAAGCTCATATGGATGATGCTAGATTGGATGTCTCTGTGCAAGCCCCGCTCAAAAGTCTGAGCTCTGAAGTACTGATCCCTGACCATATCCATCGAGTACCATGAGAGGTCGGTAAACCTCGATGAATAGTTAGACACCGTCATGGTTCCCTGCTGGAGCTGAAGAAGCTCCTGTATACGTACTGCTCTCTGGGTAACCGGTGAAAACTCCTCTCTGAAGGGATGCTCAAACTCTGACCATGCATGTGTCGCCTCGTCGTGGGTCTGGATAACAAAACTCCACCATCACCCTGCTGAGCCCTGTAGAAGGCTCACTGCCAGGATCACCATCTGGTATACTGGTGTCCTGAAGAAACGAAAGACTCTGGTCACTACCTCAATCCATTCCTCTACTGCCTAAGGGTTATGCTCGCATCAAAACCTTAGGGTTATCTGTCTCTGAAACTCGTGGAGTGCGCACCGCCTGCACTCCTCCTCTACTGGTACAATAGTCACTAAACACTGCTGTACAGGTGGTGGAATAACTGGCACACCACTTGAAGGTAAAAATGGAGGATCTGGTCCCTGAATCGAAGCTTTATCACTAATGGGTTCATCCTCTTGATCGAGTTGCTGGATCCTAGTGGGTGCGCATTATGGAGGCATCCTGTAAAGAAAACAAGATTCATCTCAGTAGGTGAGTATATCTGGAGAGCTAACTCAAGAAGGACATGTAAACCAAAACCCATTCCTATATGATTAATTTACCATTATTTTCCCCCTAAAACTAGTTTTCTCATGTTCTGAGTCGAAAAGAAAGTTATCAAAGTTATGGTGTATGGATACGTCAGCCGCCCGCACCAACACTGGGGTCCCTTGCCTGAAATCTGAACTCGAAACACTTAACATTGTTGCCCCAAACCAACTCACAGACTCTCAGTCCTAAGGTAGAAACGACCACCTCTAATACCACTCTGTCACGACCCGTACTAGTGGGGCCCAAGCCACAACTCCCCAAGCCCGCCTCCAATAGACCAGGGGCTGGTGACTAGCACCGGGTAGGCATATCACTAACATGGGAGGCATTGCCTATAAACATATACACATGCACACACATCTCCGAGCCCACAAAGATGAAAAGTAAAAACTACTAAAAAGTAAATGCATGTATACACTAAAATCCCAACCAGTAGAGTACGACAGTAAAGTAATGTACAGTAAATGTAATACCCTGGCCCAAAAGTACAAGCCCACCAAAATAGAGTCTGTAACAAATTCCAACCTATAAATAAAGGTACTGGGACTGCAATCCGTAGATGTAGGGACACACCCCGACCTGTCTGATCTTACTGAGCACCGCCCAGTCCTAGTCCTCGTAGAATCCTGTCAAAATCTCGCTCGTCTGCACAAGACACGACATGTGCGGGCAAATCCCATGTAGGGGTGAGTATAACAATACCCAATAGCACACCCTGAAACCAAAAAGCAAATACAACAGGTGAAATACCATAAAGGAAAGATACATTCAGCTCCAAACATTTTATTTCTACAGAAAATATGACAAGAATATCTAGATATACTCATACAAGATCGACTATCGCGATACCACCGCTAGGATCCAGCTCGTAGATTCCACTAAGCACGTAACAAGGAGAACACACTCCTAGGTATGAATAGAGAGATACAAATAACTCATTCCAGGAGAACACACTCCACATGTACATGTGAAAATGATGCTCATATGAGGATCACAACCAATGGCCATGGGGTTATTCAAACAACTCAGTCTGAACTAATCTACTAAGTAGAGGATCAGCGCCCAGGGTAAAGTTGGTTAGGTCGATACCAAGAACTCTACCTAGTTTACCACGAATGAATAGAGGATCCGGATCCAAGTCTCACATAGGGGATTCCAACAACTCTATTCAGGAAGCCCTGCTGAAGGGATCATACTGCTGTATGTAGGAAATGATACTGAAAACCTTTAGGAGAAAGACCAAGGGGACGAACCCTAAGGAAACTAGTCCAAGTCACAGAAGACAACTGGCTCAAACCATGTAAAATAGGTTACATGGTGTGTAGTATGGTTACACGCCATGTTCCTTGACCCTGAGTACTACCCGTGTAACGGCCCATGTCATCCTTCCAAGTTGTGTAAAACTCAACTACACGGCGTGTAGAAGGATCACACGCCGTGTTCCTTGACTCCGGGTACTACCTGTGTAAAAGGAATGTGTGTATAGCCGTGTCGTATAAAAAGACACTACACGGCGTGTACTTAGATTACATGCCATGTCCAAACATCTGGGCTCGCTCCATGTATGATGGCCATCTGCCCGTACACGGTCTCTGTCTATGTCGCCAAGCCCATGTATCAGTACACGTGGTGTCCCACTTATCTGGCCGTGTCTAGCTGGGGAAGGGTATAAACGTCATGTCCTTGGTCATGTACCCAACCCATGTCCGTGTACTCCCGGAGTACACGCGAGGTGATCCCCGACGAACACACGCCGTGTAGCCCATACTACACGCCGTGTAGTCGGGAAATTTCCTGAAGTGTCGTCTTCTTCCACATGCCTTGGCTGGTTCTACAGATCACATTTCTCTAGTCTGTTTTCCGAGAAACTCAAGATCAAGGGTCGCCTCGATGTTGTGATGCCGAATCTGTGGGTTTCAGGCCTTCGATCAGCTCCAAAATCAGATTTCGTTCATCCGTGCAGAAATCGTTTGAAGAACGATTCCTTTTGATCCGCTTTGATCCGTCTGTCGCCACCACAGCCGCACCTCCGTGCGGTTGTGCCATTGCCAGATCTTCAATTTGGGATCGTTGCGTCACACAATGGGTGTGCACCGATCCTTCATTCATATCCCCACAAAGAACGCGTAGAACGCGCATGAAGAATGTGAGAAATTAGGGAAGAAGGGCACCACAAATTGAGAGGGACGATCCTCAATCAATGTTAGTGTCGATCTTGGTTCTTCACCGTTAGAAGATTAATGAACCACAACAACTTCAAGAATTGAATACCTAAAATCCCCGAAAAAAGGACCATCTTGCAAATACGATCGATATGAGGGCTAATCTGTCATAGGATTAGTCCGAATTCATCGTAGGAATCAGGAACTATGAACGGAAACCAAAATTCAAACATTCTACATGGATCCATGATGTTGGATGGTGAAGATCTGGTCGTTGTGTTGCCGTTGCCGGAGAAATTCGTCAAGGATGTCGTCGTCGCGTTGGGGGTTTCCTCTAGAGATTTTCCCAAAGACTCCAGGGGTTACAGGGTTATGAGGTCTATAACCCTGAACCCCTACGCAAATTTCTATTTTAAAAAAAGATAAGAGATATTTTCCCCAACAAGATTTAATAAAATATATTAATTAAATATTTTATTATAGTAACGTCCAAAAACCAGATTTCGCCATCGACCTGTGCCGACCAATGTTATGCCTCACCTAAGGTAAAATCCCTATTCTGAATGCAACAGTGCCCTTGGATTTCAGATCTGAGCACCAGTTCATGAGTTATTACACCTTTTTAGGAAAACCACATGCGTGCATAATTTAATTATTTAATTAAATTCAAACACCTGTTCCGAGCTGACTAGGCCTCGGAACTACTCGCTGTCTCAAAACATGGTCTCAAAAAAAATACCACATAATATTAGAATAACACATAGAAAAATCTGAGACATTAAATGGAACATCTCATCCAACCTTTTCATCCTACCACATGAAGTGTCACTAAATGTTATACTATAAAGTCCACTATCTGGGATACTAAGAATTAAAATAGATCTTTTGGTGTTATATTTTCCCAAACCATTCTAAAAATTTACAGTCTAGTGAACTAAATGAAATTATGATATTGGTTTTAACAACCTCATATAATTCCTCACTTCTAATTGAAGACCAATCTTGAATATGTAGGCCTTATAGGCCTCATTATATACTAAATAGTCAGAAAAAAATTGTATCAAAATAATGGGGAGAATAACCCATCATGTATATATTCCTCTTTTAAATCTATATATACTATAGGTTCGGTCCAACATTGATCAATTATGGGAAAATCATTAATGAAGTGGTCATTGAAGGCCTCCCATGATATATCATCATTCCTCTTGGCATGACACAAAACTCACTTCCATATTTTAATAAGTACATGAAGCATATAAACTTCCAACATCATCTACCTTTCATCTAATATCTTTAGTAGCTAAAATAAATACACTATTTAATTGATTTTATCCATGAAATTATGAGGACCTTTCTTGAATTGGAAATAAATGAGATGTTCTATCTTTAAATATTGGGAAATTTATACCTTGTAGGTTCTCTGAAATTCACACCTCCATCGCTAACCAATACGATATATAACAATCCATGATGATGAGGTTCAACTTCTTGAATCACTATAGAAAACTCAATCCCATGTTCAAATTCAAATTCTAAAAAATATGGATTCTTTATAGGACCATTGTATTCCTAATGAACATCATTGGCCTCATACCTGATCTAAACCAAGGAAAGTCATCATCATGCAATTTTCCTAAAATTACAAGTTAGAGACTTATGATTCCTTTAACACATTAATTTTTTTTATTAAAAATCATAATTTAATAGGAACTCACCAAAAAACCATATGAGACATCCCCTAATGGTTAACCCACAAGACACAAGACATCCAAACACACCACTCACCAAATTCCTAGGTACATTCCACATGTACGACCAAGATTTTCACAATCATATATAGAAAAATTATAGATAAACTTATTTTATGTTAATTAGATGAAAAAATAATGTATGGAGGAAAATGATGAATATTTTTTTATTATCATTTAATTAATTTGCACCATTAATAATCAGAAACAAGATGGTTCATAACTTATGACCCTCACTGTGAAATCATGATGCATTAACCAATATTCTCTCAACACCATGAGAAAGTGAAAGAAACCCAAAATCATCCAGTTGTAATATCTTATTAATAATCACTTTTATCTATTACAACATAACAAATATAATGATTCTCATAACCCTGGTGACTCAAATGTACACTATACAGTTTTTTTCTAAATAGATGCATAGCTTCCCAATAAACTCTTAACCATCTTATCACCTATCAACTAAATCCCAAATAAAAATAAAAATAAAAAATGAGTTGAATATGTTTTCCATTTTCAGGACATGGTTCACCGGTATTGGTCTAGTTCACTATAAGGCCTCGTGCATGACTCCCTATAAAATAGATGTCATTGACTAGTGGTGAGGAATTAAACAATACATTTTATAGATTATAACCACAATTCTATATATCCATAAATCATATAAATATTAGAATCAATAATATGAATATTTAAGAAGTCTAAAATAACAATGAAAGGCTATCGAGACTGGCAATATCACATGAAATAATAAAATTTGAACAATATTAGTCATTCATGAGATGTCAAAAGGTCCTTAGAGATGGTGAACCAATACATGTTATATATTAAAACAAGAAAAAAGGACTGAGGTGCAGCTCCAAAATATCTAATTAAGTCTAATCTTCACCTCTATCGGAACTTCACTCAACATACTATTGTTCCTAACATTGGTCCCTTATCCTTGGTAGGATCGAAAATAATAAAATTTAGTCATGTGATGGGGAACATGTATGAGATGTGAGTAATAAAAGCACTAGAACAATGCCAACATGTCCTTAACATAAGTGTGCTAGAAATATGAGAATTTATTAACTAATGAAAAATAAATAATTATGAAGGAATACATCAAGTTCATATCATAATGTGATAAATAGAGTTCCAAAAACCCTTTTCACACTTACTTTAACTATATTCTAGATAGAAGGGTCATATTATTCTATAGTTAAATCTAAGAACATGGAAAATACCTTTTAGCCTAAGGAAAGGACCCACATTAATCCCCAGATAAATCCCACTCACTTAGTGGGGGGGGGGGTTCACATCAACATCTTAGTTTCAAAACCCTACCAATCACGTTGTGGTTACAATACCACATTACAAGACACCATCCTATCAGTTAATAAATTATCATAATGGGAAACTATCCACTAAATTAAGAAGTGGAAATAACCTCTTATGTTTCATACAAAATATAATTGGTAATGTAGTTACCAATCCATCACACAGTTACTTATGGCTGACAACCACCCCTAATAGAAAACCATGTACACATATGAAATCCAATTATAAACTATTATCTACTACCATATGGACCCCTATAGGTCACCCAAACAAGTTATTCATACTCACCCAACACATTTACATTTTATGGAATTTATAAACATACAAAAATGTCAATCCAAAAGCACACTAAATCCTTAACCAAGCCTAGACAACTAACCTTAATCCCAATAAACAGAAATCGACACCCATCATCATGAAATTGTATAAGGAATGTTTTAATCATGCCTAATCCATTTCACCTAAATTTTCCATGATAGGGTAAATTTTAGAAACCTAAACTCACATGAAAAAGTTATTAACCATGGAGGTATAATGTCAGGAAAACACACAACCCTATGTGCAATTTATACCAAATAACCATATACAGATTACTTAAAATGGTATGTACATCATGCATGAGGCTTAAGGAATCCCACTCACTAATACAAACAACCAGATACATGTATAAACTAGAAAATTCAAAATTTCACCCACAAACCCTAATATATAGGGATTTATTATAAGAAAAGAATATCTATGGATAAAAGGTGACATTTATGGATTATATAGGGTTGTAATTATTAAATAAGTATGATTGAAATATATGATACTTCCTTTTTCAATTAAATAAGGTTTAGAGAGATTGAATAAGCTGGTGGGAACCAAAGTGAAGGTGTGGATCATGCTTAGTGAGGGTAAATGGATGGATTTCTAATAAGTCCCATCATTTTATTAATATTAATAAAACATACAAAATAATATCATAAAGAGTTATTTGTGCTATTAAAATTATGGTTATGTAAAAATAAACAACCTCAATGGCCACACCATTATATGGCCCTCAATATTTATGGTAGAACCATCCCATAATATTGGGTGCTGACACCCTAAAGCTCATATTATGGAATAATTTTTTATTGAAATTATAAAATGGTATACAACATGTATACTTCATTTTTGAACCCCCATAACTACACCATGACCCTTCTCGGCTCTATACCATCACACCATAACACCCTTTGTTTCACTATGATCACTTTTCTAATGATTAACCCTCACAAACTCCTCAATTCCTAACCTTAAGCCCTCACCAACACTCCCAAAATCCAAAAATCATTAAAATACATTGGATTACATAGAACCTAAATAATATAAACCTTTAAATTCAAGAGGTGTTTATATTTATCCCTATAGAAAAAAGAAAATCCTTCAATTAAATATAAATATATATTATGTTTTATCACTTCCCACATCTAAAAAACATAATTTATATTTATTAAATACAAAACAATAATACATTAGTACATGAATAAAAATAAAAAAAAGTAATTAAAAAAATTTAAAAAATATGCATTTTATTACTAGCTTATACCATTCTCCCCAACCTTTTTACAATTCCTAAAATCCTTCTTTAAAAAGAACAAAAATATTGTATATCGTTGAGAGAAAATTTCTCAATTACACTATTTAAAATATTTTAAGAACCTAAAAATTATTCACCCTATTGTTATAGTCCAATAACTTATCAAATCACATAACATGGTAGAATCTTATAAATTTATTAAATAACTTAAATCTTATAGAATTCAACACTGTAAATCATCCACTTATTATAAAATTTGATATCCTTTGAACATTATATATTTTCCATATCCATGACATTTTCTAATATATATTTTAGTTTTAAAAAAAATTAAATATCTTCGTCAAATTTCATGTCCAATACTCTCTTTAAAGTGGTTATACTACAACCACACCATGGTTTGTTACTTTAGTACTATTTGAATCTATAGTAAAAATAACTAAAATGTGATGAATCAGTAAGGGTATGATTAATTAAATATTTTATAGTGATTTTTTACAATATTTACTCACATCAATTTTCATGAAATAGGACATCATCATGGTTATGTATAATGCATCACAATATCAATCTATTGAAATCAATCTTCCAGAATTATTTATTCTTCTTCAAAAAAATTTATTAAATGATTTTCATCAATGTTTCATTGTTTTTTCATTTCAATATACATTAATAAATCAATTTTCCATTGGATAAGATGACTTAAATTAAAACATTAATTATATCTATAATGTATAGAATAAGAAAATCCATCTTCCTACATAATCCCAAACATGAAACAAAATCAACTTACCCATTTCATTAATCAGACCTCTTTATCGGTAAAGTATTTAAATTCAACACCAGGTATTGGATATTTAGTTGTTTTATTATTTTATGAATGTGAAATAATAGAGAAATCAAAATGGGTTGATAGATGGCCACATCATGGTATTTTTTCACTTATTTTTCTTTGATTCTTCACCTTCACTAATCACAACTTCATTATGAATGTTGTTGAATAATTCCCTTGAACATCACATGTATGTTATTATCCATCACTAATCCATTAAAAAATATAAATAAATATAATTAAACAAATATTATATTTTTGTAAAAAAATAAACGGATAAAAAATGTATATAAATAAATATACATCACTCATTCCCCTTCGTACAATAAAATTTCATGTGGACAAGGCTTGAATTTCTAATGTCTCACCCTTCCTAACCTCTATAAACAATATCCTAAACCATCTTCATAGACATCACACGCCTGACCACTTTTTAATTCAACTAAAATTAATTCTTCCATGTTTCCATGTGAAATGTGACTTTCCTACTCTCTAGAAACATTTAATAATAATAATATTTAGTCCAAAAGGACAGAAAACTCCATAAATGTGGTCTTCATGTAGTTTGGACTTCTAAAACTAAAAATTCTAAATGTATTCACAAGAATAAAGTTTTAAAAAAACAAAGTAATTATAGAATGAATCATTTTCATGTTTATTAGTATTCATGAACTAGATAGTTATATTCAATGTAAAAATATCGTGGTATTTTTAAATCAAAAAGGAAATAGTAGTATTAAACTATCTTCTAACACGTTTTTAATTAAAAGTTTAATTTTTAAAATATAAAATTTTAATTTTTCAAAATTAATTTCATTTTTTAATTTATCATATCAAATTAATCTTAGAATAATGATTTGATAATTTTATAAAAATATTGATTTTTTAATGAATATTGAAAAATAGTAATTTTTTAATCAAAATTGTATTTTATTTTAAAGTATTTAAAGAGTAATATTTTATTTTAGATTAGTTTGAAAATTAATTTAGTTCCTTTTGATTAAACATAGTCCAATTATATTCATTGGAATCAAATTGATACTAGAATTTGGGATAAAAACATTTTTGTACCAAAAAATACAATTTTCTGAAAAAATTACTTTTCCTCATGTTTTATGGGATTAATTTTAAATTAAATACTACCACATCCATGAAATGAATATTGAAAAATTAATTAAATATTTGGAATTAGTAGGTCGAAAATTTTAAATAGGCCCCTTTTATTTTTTAATCATTATGAATAGTAGCTATGATAAATAATTATCACCAAGATTAGGGTAATCAGGTAATTAATGTTAAAAATAATGTGATATGGAATGATAATTGACCCTAACCCTTTCCTTTATCCTATTAGATGAGTTTCATTTTTTCATATCCATTCATGTTTCAAAAATATAGAAACATAGTTTAATATTTCTTTAATATTTACTTTTATAATATTTAAGTAAATGATTTTGTCATAAATGTCACTTTCTTTCTTTTATTATCTATAATATTTTGTGAAAGTGGTAAAAACAACTTATTTTTTCTCAAAATAATTTAAAATAAAAATTATTTATAATATTTAGTGATGAAATAATTACATTAAATGGTTATGAAACACCAACACAAGATTTATATAATTAATAGAAAAATAAAATAAATTAATATAGAAATATTAAATGTAATATAATTTGAATGAATTATTAGATGAATATTATAGTGGGCTTCGTGTGAAAGAATTGGACTCAAATTAATTTTTCATTATGTTTTTTTAAAATTTAAATTAAATTAATAGTTCCAAAATGACATTAATTGAATTTTATAATAAATAATATCTTATTAAATGATTTAAAATTTTAAAAAACATTATCTTTTACTAGGAGACTATTATATGGTTGAATGTATCAATCATGATCCATTTTTGGGGCAATTGTCCTTGTATAGTAACTATCATGTTACCTAAAGAGTAAAAATATTATTTTTATAGTAATCATCAAAAGGGTTTTTGGGAGTATAAAAACAATATATAAGGATTAAAACATCACATAATATTGTAAAAAAAATTATTAAATTATATTATTTAAAACCATACTCATTATATGTTCTAAATAAAACAATTTGGATCTATTTTACATGGAAATTAATTTAAATTAATTTAATATTTTAAATAATTCCAAGAGTTCCCATCCCTTCACTTATAAAATGTCACCTGCTCTCCTATTTTATTCATACTTAAAAAGCCTTTTTTAGAAATTACCTAGAAAAATACCTTCCTTAAATCCTACCCCATATATTTTTAATTAGAAAGCTGGCTTAGGAAAAATTTATTTGTAATCCATAAGAGGTTGTTTAAAGAAGAGGTATAGTTCTTGACTATGTGTTTTCATTTTATTTATTTTTATACATCCTTAAAACCTTATTAAAGAATTATTAAATTATAACACCAATATATTAAATATACTGATATTTTTTTTATGTTTACTAAATTAACTATATCCATCTCTTCTTCCATAAAATGGGAAATCAAACTGTTGTTCATGTGTACGGAGGACTACTGTCTAACAAAGCAATGTAATTCATTTTCCATCACCCCCTCTCAAGGTTGGACTTAATATAATTATATGTTATTAATGAAAAATTTATCATTTTAGAAAATGAATATATTTTATATTTTATTACCTTTCCATTCATTGAAAAATGATAACATCGTATGGGCGTACATGTGGATTATCACTTCCACGAAGCAATGTGATTTGTTTTCGATCACCACATAAAATAAATGATATATATATTTGTGTGTATGTGTGTCTGTGTGTGTGTTTAATGAAATAATATGATATTTATGTTATAATAATAATTCTAGAATTATAATATAATACTTACCTTATTTTGATAATGATCATTGAGAAATGAAAACATTACACATGCATACGTATTACATACCGTATCAATTATTGTAACGTACTTCATTTTTCATAACCATATTTCATAGTTGTTTTTAAAAGTATAATTGATTTATAAAAAAAATAATTATGACATGATTATTATTCTAATGATGATTAAACTTTGACCTCTTTGACCATATCCAACCTACCAAAGTCATTTGGGATGTATGAGCGGAATATTCTCAAAACATATGACGTTAATTTAATTAATTTAGTAAATGGATATAACATGGTACTAAATAAAATAAAAGGGGTAATGAACATGAAAAAATATCTTAATAAGGAGAATAATTAATATAATTTTATTTTTCATGATGATAAAGAACATATATGATGATTCAGACTCAAGGTATGGGACACTTTACTTTAAAAACCTCATTTTAAATGTTTTAAAGGTTTGTTTTATAAATCTATTTCATCCATAACTATATTCTTAAATTTATTTTATGGGTTTAATTATATTGATATATATGAATTTTAAAGTTTATTTTATGACACTTTTGAATATATTTCAATGTTTTTTCAAATGTATTATTTTTTACTTATTGTATATAGAATGTGGTGACTTTCTTTATAAAAGGAAAAAAAATCTTCTATAATTACATATATAGAATTAATTTATTTTCCCATCACCTTAAAAATTATTTGATTTTTGTATTACCCTACAAGATATTATGTTTTCTTCAAATAAAATACATATTTCTCTTTTTTCTAGGTATTTTAATTTTTAAAGTGGGTTTTTTGAGGGAAATTGTATTTTGATATCTGAAAGTGTTTTTTCATACATGTTTAAAAGAGTTTTAAAGGGTTTTAAGACAATAATTGAAGGCATACAAAAAAATATATAATACTTGACCATTATATATGAGAAATGGTTGATCTTGATGCATCTTATATAAATGGATAAGATCTACAAAACTTATACGAATGGGTGATCCCGATACAGCT
The DNA here is from genome assembly GCA_963277665.1 of Viscum album. Classification (NCBI taxonomy): domain Eukaryota; kingdom Viridiplantae; phylum Streptophyta; class Magnoliopsida; order Santalales; family Viscaceae; genus Viscum; species Viscum album. The sequence goes on along the minus strand of OY728119.1, from coordinate 2,106,430,863 downwards.
TATACAAACTTGTGATATTAATATATATCATATGAAGAGTGAGATCGATACAACTTATATGATGGGTGAAACATAGTATAGCACTCTAATTCATTGTGTAATGTTCATTGTCATAAAATTCAAGGAGGGAGTTATCTGATGTGGTTTGTCCTATGGATTTAACTGGGATCTGGTTAATTCAAACACATGTTATTAAAATGATGATATAATTCACCTAAAATTGGTTTCTATTTCCATGATATTCATGAGATAGGTGAATTATTTTACCAAACTTTTAAAACATCCCAAAAAATTTATGTCAATTACCTCGGTGTTTCCTCCCACATTTTTTACATGTGGCTAACTAAACTTACTTACCCCAATGATATTGGTCATTAGGGATTCCATGATTCTCCATCATTATTTTCCATTATCTAGAATCATGTGGTTCTCCATATTCCATCACAACCATAAGATAACATTAAAAAACTTCCTCAAAATTTCCAAACTCTTTTATATCTAATAACTTTAAAATACTGGGTTTTAATCCACTAAAGAATCAATTAATATTATTTTTATATCTACATGTAGAATCTGAGTAATACCTAATGAGTCTGAAAACGTTTTTTTGTATGATATAGGAGACTCATACTCCATTTATCTCAATTCTAGGAATTCTCACTCCCTAATAGTGTAAAGAGTCCAATAGAAATATTCATTGAAGAATATTCCCATGAAATTATCCTACTTCATATAACAAAATTCCCTTCTTTATATTATATTCCTGATGATATTACACTCTTGGAGTGACTCACCTTCTAGTTCATAAACATCCAAAACAACCTTATCATTCTTTAAGCATGGAAGGACATAAAATATCTTTTCCATCACATTAATCCATTACTCAGAAACCAATGGTTTTAAAGGAATATTTAATTATGGTGGGAATTGACACATAAAATATTTAATAGAAATCTTCTCCCTTCTTGATTCATTTGGGATTTACACACTCTTCATTTTATTATTCATATCATGAGAGAGTTGATTAAGCATTTCCCTAATATTTTGAACTCCAGTTTTAATATTATTTGGACAATCACTACATAGACCATTGCATCTATCATTAGCTTGATTCCTTTTTATTCAATCCATATCTTCAATAAAGGTAAGATCATGGGGAGGAAACTTAAATTAATTAATGTATAAAGAAGAAAAATATGAGCATACGAGGAATAACTCATAAACAATTGAGTATATTTTTCCTTAACAACACCCTATATTTTCATCAAGGTTATCCAAGATTATTTCCCTACTAGGATTTCCTTAACCACAATAGTTAACATAATAAACAAATAATTCATGATAGTTTATAATGAAAATATGAATTAAACTAGGAATATACCCTAGGTGTGTCACACTAGCTATGTGGTAAGGTCCCATTAACCGTGGACTAGAATGATGACTAAGATATAATCGACCAACTCTTTTTGAGTTTATCACCCCTAGGTAGATTTGTTCCAAAACCATTTCCACTTGTATTATATAGAAAGAGATATATTTTTAGTAAAACCAAATTCATTTATTTACCATAACAAAAGATGTTATCCTATAATTAATCTTATCCTAAGGGATCTCCCTAAATTTTTCTCATCCTAGTATCCAAAATAACTAAACAAGGATTCGATACCAATAGAAGTGAACCAATATAAACATACATAAATAATACATTGATTTCATTGTGTAATTATTACATCAAAAATATAAGACCCCAACATTTTAGTAGATGTTTCTTGATCAATTTTTAGGTAATATTTTCTCTTTCTGTGATTATATCTTATATGGGATTTATCTAGGGTGAGTTTGGGTGAAATTTTGATGTTTTTTGAGTTGTTTTGGGTAGTGCATGGATGATGCACAGTTTTCCCAAGTTGTGCACCCTACCCCAAGAAATCGTAAAACCCCAAATAGAGAGGGATTTCATATTTGGTGCATATCTTTTCAAACTATTCACCCCCATATGAGAGTTTCATGGATAGGGTGGATGGTTTGAAAAACTATGCACCCCTTCCTAGGAAATAGTGTGTGCATGATTTAATCCTCTAAAAATTGGATTAAAAATTATTTATCCCCCTGACCTTCACACTAATTCAACCCAACTCAACCCTAAGCATTTTATCTCAATTTTGGAGACTCTTGGATGCATTAATATTCCTTCTAAACTTCATTATTCACTATTTAAAGATCCATTTAATAGATCCCCACTTCTCTCAGTGAGTAATATATTCCCGATTAGTTTTTTATCTCTCCCATCTGTCTTACCTGATGAATATGGAATATTTTTCCACAATTTTTAATGGTTTAAACTTTGGTTTTCTTGTATGTTGATTTTTTTGAATTTTTTTCTATGATTTGGTTCTAGATCTCATTCTTATTCATGTTCTTGATCATTTTGCTTCAATTTTGGGATTTTCATTGGTGAGCGTCCATCACAGATATTAAGGTAGGTGCTCTAAATCTCAATTCCTATAGTCCCAATTTAATTACATGTATGTAATTTAGTAATTGAAATTTCCATGATTAGGGAGTTTAATCAAGAATTTAATTTAATTTAATTTAATTTCCTTCTAATAATTGAATGGATAAAATTTGGGGAAATTATAAATTTTTTGAATTGGATTAATTAATTATTAAATTTATTAAGGGAATGATGTGATTATGGAAATGATGGGATATTGGAATTGTGGATTTTTTAAATTAAATGGTATTGTGTAATTATTGAATTCTTGAGTTATATAATTGATTGATGATATGGAATAAAGATATGGTTGGATTAACCTTGAAGGTTTAATGGGTTTTGTGAATAAATTTTAATAAATGGTTTAATGATGAATTGTTTATATTATTCCATGTGATTAAAGTAAAGAGTTGTGTTTGAATTGAAAATTGAATTGGTATACCATGTATTGAAATGTTTATAAGGAGGTTAATTTTGAGTAACCTTTATAAATGACATGTTAATGATATATGTGATATTGTGACATATGTGATATACATGTGTGAGTCATGGATTGATGCTTAAAAATACCACATGTGATTGGTTGATATACATGTTTGGGACATGGAATGATCCATAAAAATACCATATGTGATAAAAATGAGTGTGGGACCAAAACTAATACTTCAAAATCACACTTGTGAGATTGATTGATAATGAGTGTGGGACACAGACCGATTATTCAAAATCCCACTAATATGATTTCTTGATAAATTGGTTGTGGGGCACGAACTGATTCTTCAAATACACACGGGGTTCTAGACATGGCATTATAGTCCCAAGATGTTGGAATTGAACTACAGTTCCAATTGACTATAATATTAATTTAAATGAAATGATAATTGATTAACACATTATTGTGATATCTGATATCCCTTGGGGATAGTTCATACTATAATATGGGATGAAGCATGTATTTATAGTTTAGGTATCCAAGAGAACCCAGGGAAATTAATGTGGTTAATTAAAGAATAATGAGTTCTGATAATTGTTTACCTATGAATTTTACTGTATTCATTATATAAATACATACACTTTTATTGACTGGATATTGTATTACACACCATTGGTGGTGAACTATTGAGTAGTATTCACACCCTAATCAGGTTTCCTGATTAATACCCAAATACACCGCATGTTTTCTGGACATGAAAATTGAAAGATCCCCATGTTATATGGTTGATTTGGGAAGGATCATGGATGAGGGAACTAAAAATGGTGTTGGGGACTACCTAGAATTTTTAGTGTGTCTTTATTTTGGTTTTCATTTGGAACTTGGCACGTATATGGCATGAAATATCTATTTTTTAATTTTTGGATATGGTATTCCTATTTTGATTACCATGTGATACTGGTATTGTTCTGATTATGGTTATTTAGTTTTATATTATTTATGTATTTTTTTATTGGGTTGCTTTGATAAATAGGGTATAGTTTCCTTTTGATCGATATTAGACCCTCGTTGTTAGTCAGAAGAATCTGGCATGTGGGGAGGCATGCCTTGGGTTATGTAACGAGCTGGATCGGGGCATCAATGCGTGGAAGATGGGTGGGGAAGTTACAATGTGGTATTAATGGGATGTTTTATTTTATTTTCTTTTTCCTTACTATTTTGGAAATTTATACAAGAGACTATGATGATTTGATCCATGGTTAAGATCTCATGCATGGGAGTAGTTAACCTATTTACAGAGGTAAAATACAATTAAAAAGGGTGGTATTTTTTTATTGATGCATTATATTAATAGTGGATGTTATTTTATATTGAGTTATGAATTTCTATTTGTGATGTTATTGCCTTAAGATACTCTCGGAGATTTGAATCATGGACTAGTATGGAATGATATTTGAGCATGAATTCGTCATTCTAGGCACTTAGGAATTATTATGACATGCATCATTTTAGGAATGCATGGGAAAAGAAGGTTTTGGGATGAGTCGTTGATGTGAAAGTAATTTTCTTGTTTGTGTAGATTTTAAATGATAAAGGTTCCAAATGTGAAATTTAAAATTTTAAAATGATGAAAAGTGTGGGAAATGGGGTTTTAAAGTGAAAATCGAATATGATAATATTTTTACACTTTTTTAACCATTTACAAGTTGTAGTATGGTAAATGTTAGTGATAACACATCGGTTTTGACTATGTGGTGGGTTTTGGGGGTGGGTTTTTATGGATTTATGTAAATACTCATAAATGTGTTAATGAAGTGAATGTGTCATAATATGTTTGTTTGTAATTATAGATATATTCCTCAACGATGACACTTGTTGATAGGATGAAATGAGGCCATGGTTAGAAATGTTCCTCTAGTGGTGGAACAAGAGGCTTCAGTTGTGTCTTGTGGGGGAGATTGAGAGTAGTTCCATGAGAAATTTTCTCACTTTATGTAGATCATGGAAAGATAAATAGAGAGGTTTTTGAAGAGTGTGTCTGATATAAAACAATAGTCTCAGTTTTATTACCCTTAGACATTGATGGAGAGGGTGGATATGAGTGTTGAGCATGCGGTTAGATAGAACATCCATTGACATGGCAAATGGGTATCCATGGTGTTGTGAGAAGACCATGTGTATGGGTGGTTTGATCAGTCAAAGTGCCTTATTTTTTATTCCATAGAGTGTTTTGGTGTTTTGGGTATAGTAAGTACCTAGCTACATTATTACCCTTGGCCCTAGCATAAAGAGATAGTATAGTTTTACCTTTGGGGAATACCTGTGAGAGGGGTCGACAATGTTAGGAGTAATCTTGGGTGTATAAGACATAGGTGTACATTTTGGGTTTGGATAGTGGAGTGAGTAGAGTGTTGTCTAGTGTGATTTTTTATATAGGGATAAGTGGGAAAGTCAATTGTTTTGGAGACATAACTTGATTTGTGGTTATGAGTTGTCAGTCATGGGAAAATCAAGGGTGACCTCTTGGGAGGTTAGCCTTGTATTATAGGTTCCTAGAAGAATTAATCATGGGATACGCTTTAGAGGTGTAGCTGGTGCATATTGACAACCATAAAGATTTAGTAAAATCTGTGGTTGTGACTTGGTTTCTTGTTTATATAATCACTTGAGTGCCAGTCGTTGGTTGTAAGGTTGGTTTTGAATGTAAGAGTTTTTCAGGATCATGACATATTTGTGTTGGAAATTTTTGACAAGGGGATCGATGTGAACTATAGATGGACTCTCTAGATAGAAAGTGACACCTATTGTGAGGGGTGGTCACATGGATGGGGTTTTTTTTATGAAAGGTTGGGCTATTAAAAGGGAATATAAAAGAATCCTTGATTCTGAAGAGGTTGATGGACAAGGAGGCATGGTTATATGTGTAAGTGGGGCTTAGAACTAGCTCTGGTAATGTATGGATCTTTTGATCCATAGTGAATTTTGGTGAGTGGGTGCATGAAAGTGTGCAACCACAAGAGTTATGTTGAGTTCGAGGTCTATGAAAATGGGTAAGAGATTCAATTCCATTTAGGATATATGGGAATGTGACTCTAGAAAATAAATCCTCATTCTTAGTGTGGTCATAGTGGGAAGTTATGGTTATGCAAGAGGTAGTTCAGTTTTGGATCAGTGTGATGGATCATTGTGTATCCATTGTGAGTCACCAGATTGCTGCTAGAATAAATCGAGTGTTGTGGCAGTAGTAGTGAAAATAAAATTCTCATTCATGGTTTATTGGTAGAGAGTCATTATGTGGTGGCGAGTTCTAGTTGGTGAACCCCACTTGAGTGGTGGTGGTTGTGTGTTGATGAGATTTTTTTGGGAAAGGAATATGTGAATTTTGACTGGTTAAGGTGTCCTCATAGTAAGAGGCTACATCAAGAAAGAATTAGATGTGGTGGTATTCATTAGTGGCATATTTTTTTACTTCCAAACATGAGACGATCATTCCCTATACCTTGAAATCGTTTAGGCTACATTCACAGAGCATTGGTTATACATCATGCAACATAATTTTTTTTGGTTGTGATGAAGGGTCTTGTTGAAGGTTGTGCCATTGGGGAATATTAAATGTGGAGATGTGTGGTGGGTAGTGCACCACTAACCATACATAAGTGACAGTTATAGGGAGGTTGGGTGTTGATAAATGATGAGGGTTCTATTCTTGGCAGTTGAGAATAGGTGAAGGTTGATGTTTCGATTTGATGCTCTATGGAGGTTGAGATAGCCATGACAACTCCTTGGGATTTGAATTGAAGGGGGTGTTATTAGTGGTAGATGGAAATTACCTGAGTAAAGTGATGACTACAACACTCCTAATGTGGGGAGTGGTGTGTTAGTAGTAGATGTGTGGATAAAGATTATGTTTTGGATATAGTGTCATCATAATGCCAATGAGGAGCATGTGTGGTTCATGTTTAAATTTTTCCGGGGAGGCCAAGTGGGCTTTGGTGCTGGTGCTCGATCGAGTCAAGCTTTGGATTTGGACTCAAGTCATTCTAAAATTGATCTGATGTGTCTGTGTCAGAGTTTGTGAAGAATATGGTGAGTCACAAAAATAGTTTGTGGGAAATGAAAGTTTGGTGATATAACCTCAATGTGAAACGATTATAAACTCTAGTATGCGATTTTGGATTATCTTTAAATGGAATCATGATTTAAGGATTCGAGGCTACTTAAAGTGATGATATACCATGAGTGGAAGTTGGTTGTTTCCATATTGAGTCGACCGGTGATGGTTCCCCTTAGCTAGGTGAAAGGAGAAAAGACGGTGATATAGAAGCCACCTCTGGTAGATGTTTGTAATGATAAGTGTGTCATGGGATTTGTAGTAAACTCTGAGGAGTTCTATGTTGTCATTAGTTCTTATGCATATGGTGAATATGCATCCTCTTCATGAAGTTTTTATGGAAAGGTTGAGTGTTAATGTTCGATGGTGTTCTTGTGGTTTCTATAATTGGTGAGTTGAGAAACATATTGGTTGTGTTGTGGAGGATGAGTTGAGATTCCAGTAGTCTTTATGTTGAAGTAGGTACCAACTACTAAGATATGGTTGTGGTGATCTAAATTATTTGGTGGGGATCACCAAAGCGAGTAAGTGGTTGGTTGAATATGCAATTAGTGTTTTGATTGGATGGTTTGTGGTAAAATCAATCTTGGTGTTTGGTTTGGTAATGGTCTTTAGATAGAATTTTGATCAGTTGGGTGCCTTGGGTGAAATTTTGTTCTTGGTTTTTGTGATGGGTTTTCAGGAGAGAACGGGGTCTTTAGACCATTATTTGGGGACCAACGTAGGTCAGGGATTATGGTTTTTTAATCGTATATTCCTTCGGGTTTCATCTAGATTGGGTTACTGTATGATTTTGAGGTAGGGAATGTTGGCACCAATGTTGGAAGTAACTTTTTGTGTTAATGGTATAATTAGGCCGGTGGCATACCGATTGGAACTTCCACAGAGGTATAGTGCAATTCATGTCATTTTTCATGTGTTTCAACTTTATCAGCATCACTCTGAGCCTTATCATTTGATTGATGTGGATGATGTTGATCTTGAGACCAGTGTTTCCTTTGAGGAGAATCTAATGCGTGTTGTGGATCGCTGTGAGGAAGTGTTTTGAGGAAATACCATGTCGATAGTTTGAGTATTTTGGCAACATCGGCATGTTCAGAATGAAACATGTGAGAGAAAAGTCGGTATACAAGATCTTTGGCATGACATTTTTTACTCAGAATCATAGAGATGCTTAGGAGTACAGATCGAGGAAAAGAGACTATAAGGTGGGGATATTGTAGGACCCCAAACTTTTACTAGAGATGTATTAAGCTCATTTCCATGTACTATTTTTCTTTTCTTTGAGTATAAATTTGTTAGATTTGGTATTTTTTGTATTTGGGTAAAATTTGTATGTTTAGAGGGGTTTTAGGAAGTGCACAGTTGGCACACGGTTTTCCCAAACTATGCACCCTATCCCAGGAAACCATACAACCCCAAACAAATAGGGATTTCCTAATTGGCACATGATTTTTCAAATTGTTGTCCCTATTAGGAGTAACTGTGCACCCCCATGGGATAGATGCATAGTTAGAGTGCACTATTTGGAAAACTGTGCACTCTTACCCTAGAAACAATGCGTGTGGGATTTAATCCTTTTAAAAATAGATTAAAAATTTCCTAACCCCCTGGCCTTCACATTAATTTGACCTAGCTTGACCCTTATCATTTTATCTCATTTTTAGTGTCTCCTATATGGATTCCAATGACTTCCAAACTTCAATATTCATGAATCAAAGACCCATTTGACAGATCCTCACTTATCCCAATGAGTTATTTATTCCTGATTAGTTTTCTATCTCCCCCATACGTCTTCCCCGATGAAGATGGGATAGTTTTACTCTATTGGATATGGTTTAAACATAGTTTTTCTTCTATTTTTATCCATTGGATCTTGATTCTAGGTTTTGGTACTAGATAATATTCTTCTTCATGTTCTTGATCATTCTACATCAATTTTTGGATTTTCTTTAGTGAGTGTTCATCAACAATATTGTGTTAGGTGGTCAATATTTCAATTCCCATAGTATTGATCTAATTATTTTTATGTAATAATGAAATTGAAATTTAAAGGATTGGGCAATTGCATCAGGAAATTAATTATATTTAATTGAATATCCTTGTCATAATTGAATGGATTGAAATTGGGAAAATTATAAATTGGTTGAATTAGATTAATTAATTTTTTAATAAATTAACCGAATGATGTTATTATGGAAATATTGGGATATTGTAATTGTGGATTTGGTAAATTAAATGTGATTTTAACTAGTTAATTGTTGAATTATGGAATTGATTAATGTTGGGGAATAAAGAGATGGTTGGAATAACCTCGAAGGGTTAATGGGTTATGTGAATAAATATTAATAAATTGTTTAATGTTGAATTTTTTATAATATTCCATGTGATTAAAGTAAAGGGTTATGTTTGAATTGAAAATTTAAATGGTATACCATGTTGTGAAATGTTGACAATGAGGTTAATGTTGATTAACCTTGAAAAATAATATGTTCGTGATATATGTCATATTGTGATATATGTGATATATGTGTGTGGAATATGGATGATTCTTCAAAATCCCATATTTTATTGATTTATATACATGTGTGGGGCATGGAATGATGCTTAAAAATCCTATATGTGATAACAATGAGTGTGGGAGACAAACTAATGCTTAAAAATCCCACTTGTGTTATTGATTGATAATGGGTGTGAGAAACAGGCTGATCCTTCAAAATACCACGAGTGTGATTTATTGATAAACGAGTTGTAGGACATGAACCGATGCTTCAAAAACCCACGGGGTGCTAGACATAGTGTTCTAGGACCAAAATATTGGCATTGGACTATGGTCTTAATTTGATGTAATATGAATTTAAATGAAATGATAATTGATAACCATGGTATTGTGATATGTGGTGTCGATTGGGTATAGTTCAGACTCCAGCACTACTTGAAGCAGATGTTGACAGTTCGGGTTTCCACAAGAACCCGGGAAAAATAATGCAGTTAATTAATGAATAATGGGTTTTGTTAATTATTTACTTATGTTTTGTACTTTATTCTTTATAAAACATTATGCACTATTATTGACTTGATATTATTTTATACATTATTGGTGGTGGCCTACTGAGTTGTACTCACCCCCAAATCAGGTTTCCTGATCAGTACCCAAATAGACAACATGTTTGCAGTACAGGATAAGGGAAAGATCCTCATATTAGATGGTTGGATTTGGATGGATCATGGATGATAAAACCAGACATGGTATTGAGACACACTTGCGAGTGTCTGTGTGTATTTATTTTGTTTTTTCATTTTTCACCCGGAGTGCATATGGAATGACATATCTACTATTTTAGTTTTTGATATTGTATTATTTTTTTGATTACCATGTGATACTCGTATTGTTCTGATTATGGTTCTTCAGTTGGAAATTGTTTATTTTTCTATGATGTTGTGTTTCATTGATAAAGAGGTTATAGTCTCCTCATGATCGATATTAGACCATTACTTCTAGTCGGCAGCCTCTAGCATTTGGGGAGGTGCACCTAAGGTCATAAAACTGACAGAATGAGGCTACCTGTGAGTGGCACCTAGGTCATGATGTTACACACAAGTTAATGCATAACCTAAGGACCAACATGTTTAATTTCATGGAGCCTAGAAACATGAAAACACTAATTTAACATGATGGGAAAACTTCTCCATAATCTAAATCAACTAATAAACATTCCATGATACATAATCCTCTTCAAATACAAGGGAAGAGGAAACATAAAAAATAGTGATCTCAAATGATCAATAAGGGATAAAATATCCAATACCATAATAGTTGAAACATAAACACATGGAAAATCAAGAATAAGTAAAAATTTCTAATTTAAAAGAACATAAAATAGTAATTTTTAACCATAAACATGAAATATATACATAACATGCTAAATGATAACACTTCTACTATGGAATGATAAAAATAAATCATGAAATCTTAAACATAGATCATGGAATGTAGGAAACAATGTGTCATAATCATAAACATAATATTTCTTATATTTATCAACTTGGATACTTTCCAACATATTAAATCGTAATATTGTGAGTAGAGATAAATTCCTTCACACACACCCTTTTTGATCCTAGCTACTTTCTAACCCATTCACATAACATTTATATCTCATAATATATAAGCATTTACCCAATGTTTTGGAGGGAAATATTGGTACCAACTATCCCAAAATACTATATATGTGAGCAACTTGAAAATATTATTCACATCAAAAAAATAACCCATGGAAATAATAGGGTTTCATGACATTTCCAAATCATCATATAAATATCCCATGGAAACAAAATGGTTTTCATGGAATATAAAAAATAAAATCATTCAATTGTCATAAGGAACCCATGAAATAATATGAGTTTAATAAAACAAGAAAATTATTTCATAAATTAAATTTCTTGATGAAAAAAACATGATCACCCAAAATAGTCACATAATAAAAGGAAAATGTAACACCTCAAGCTTCCACGGTACACCTCTCTTTTAATAATACAGTAGCGTGTGTTGAACGCAACTTTGAGTTTTAACACACACCACAACCAATCAATCTAGCCATTATAAATTGTAATACCCACTCTTTAAAATTTTATAAATTTTATCTTTCAAAATGGACTTCATTTTTGGATTCGGAATATCGAAATTAGCCTACGGTGAATTTTTGGTATTTTTCAGAAAACATTCAATTTTTTATAAATAGTGAAAAACACTGAGTTATTAGTTAAAAACCGACTTTTTATTTAAATAATTATTTATTTTATTTATATTTATTTTAGGTCAAAATATAATCGTAATACCTATATAAGTTCAATGTAATTCATTGGAGTCAGTTTATAATAATTTTAGACATATAAAAATTTTATTGAACTTTTCACCGTCTTTTACCCACCTCCAAGGAGAATTAGCAAATTCACATAAAACTTAATTTTACCGCTTCTATGAGTGGAATTTAAAAAATCTTAGAGATGGTTAATATCAAGGAGTAAAATGTGGGTCAATAAGATAAAAATAATTTTTTTTGAATAGTAACTTTTTACTTTTATTTACCACAGTTAAAAGTAAATAGGATAATTAAGGGTAAAAATGAAATTAATATTACCCTAAAACATGTCCTAATTCCATTGGACAAGTGAATCTCGACCAAAAACAACCTTAGGAATAAAATATTGTAATTTAGGTCCACTTAGATTAGATTAGGACATTTATTATTATTTAATTCAAAGAAGAGTTAAACGAATTAAAACCAAGTTTATTAACTAAAACATATTTAATATAGGGTTTTTCAAAAGATAAATTCGATTATAAATATTCATTAGAAATATAAAAATATTTCATACATAATGGTATTTTATTTATAATTTTCAGACATTAAATAATTTAGTTTATTTATGAATCAATGGTGATGCAGTAATTACCTAATTAATGAAATATTAAAATAATTGATAATATAAATACCCAAATAAATGTAATTTGATACTTTTTATGAATTACACTAATTTTATTGGTAAATATGACATGTTAGTACTTCTTTAATTATGTTTGTTTGAAGTAATCATGCTGTTATGATTTTCATAAAAATAAAATACCAAATAGTGTTAAAATTGACATAAAAGGGTATTTAAAACAAATATTATATTATTAATTGATATTCAATTCATAAAAATCTAATGTTAGGCCAAGAGACATATATAATGATAGGTGTATCATTAATGTACCACTTGGGGGTCTCTTGGATGTATATAGTATGTTTATTAACTATATAATATAAAAATTCAAAGTGACATGGTAAATGTGAAACTAATTAACTAAGAGTTAAAACTAAAAGATAAGGTTAATATAATAACCCAAACATGTATCAATTCTATTGGTTGAGATTATTTCGACCCATCCCCACCATAGACTTTGAATAATACACTTTGGAGCCATTAGAAACCGAATATTAATTTATTATAAAATAATATTTCTAGCTTTTCCAAAGGTGCCCCTCACCCCTCTTATAAAAGGGCACTCCCTCTTCTCACTAATTCACACTTTCAAAGCCTTTTGGTTCGGCCAAACCCTACCCAAATACTATCTCAACTTCCCTCACTTCAACCTAGAGGCCTTATTTTGGTCATAAAGCCAACCTATAGAGCCCTTTTTATCAAATCAATAGGAAGAGCCTGAAAAGGAGGTAATGTTTTCACCACCCTTTTTTAAGTTCATTTCTTCTTCAAATTCTTCTTTCTTTGTTATTACCATTATAAAATAATAACTCTAGTATCTCCTATATACTGTTATGCTATTATAAATATGGTACAACCATTTTCAGTATTCTATCCATCCTATGAATGACATGTCACCATACATGCGTACGTACGGCTTACCGTCTCCACGTCGTGGTGTAATTGTTATTCAATATATTTTTATTTGGATGGATATAATAATGATGTGTAATTCCTGTAAATAAGAAATATAACATGATAATTATTCTGTATATATTATATAACATCCAATTATATATTATTTTAATATCAAAAGAATGATATTGTCGCTCGTGCATACGTAAGGACTGCCGTCTCCACGAACGCGATGAGATTCATTCCCCATCGCATCCATTCAAGAATAATTCTCATTTGATGGTTAAAAGAAATTTTTAAGAACATTATATCATTCTAGATATGAATAAGATACAACCTATCCATAAGAAACATGACTTATGTAACAAAACATATAAAAGAAAATGAGTAACTTAACACCTGAAACGACGATAATACTAAAGTATTATTAACAAATCATTATTAGAAGATCATATAGGATATCATATTTATGTATATGGTTCATGTATAATTTAATAACAATTTTTTAACTATTGTACAGGAGATTAACATACCATAGACTAAGTAAAAGTACAAGGTAAGGGTTTATTCCACAATCTCTTCATTATCCGAGGTTGTTTATACTTGATTATCTACTGGGACCTCTTTATCATCCACATCCACGTTTCTTAAAAATGAATTTCAAATAATTATTAATATTTTAAAGACTATGGTATAAAGTCATTTATACCCTTTTTGACTTTTTATAAGAAGTTCATAAACGAATCTTTGTGTCATTTTCCAAACAAGTTCCTTTTTAACCTTTTCGACTGAATTAAGGTAAGAATGTCTTTTTTAACATATACGGCAGGTATGACTATTTTCCACCATTATAAAATTGTCGAAGCTTCCCTTACAAGCTTATAATATTATTTTCAAATTAAATGTTTTATTTTATAATTATGTGACTTTTAAATGATTTCAAAAAAATAGATATTTTTCTCAAATAGTTTTGATTTCTTCTAAGTCAACATCCTTTGATGGATTTTAAGCTTATTTGAATTTTATTTATTACGATTCAAAACGTCCATATATTTTTGAAGATTTTGTGATATGTTTGGCTGTGGTTGTGTTATTTTTATACCATTCATGGTTTATGGAGAATGTATTGAAATTTCGTATGCTAGTTTTAATATGAATGTTTATGTTATGTTTATGCCTATTCATATGAGGAATGCATTGGACTTAATAAGTGGCGGGTGGAGCCCGCTATAGCTCCTCGATGCATCGGTAGGTCTCATGAGACAAACTAGTGTCTTGGAACAAGTCCTTGAAAAAATCATATTTGTAGTCTTGGAAAGTGGCCCTGGCTATGTGGTTATGATAGTCTGGCATTATGCATTCCATCATTATGAAAGTGGTTGTTGATATTGCAATTGATTATTAGACTAGTCTAATATCCATCTGATTAATTAAATTGAATTATTTCATTTTATATTTTCCATATTATTCTGATTTTCATGTTTAAAATGCTTCTGTTTTGGTTATACATTTCCTTAAATGTTTATGATTATTTATAAAAGTTTCTGCTATACTGTTATCCTTACTGAGCATCTGAGCTCACCCCTTTCAATGTTTTATTTTTTCCCAGGATATGAAGAAGTAATTTATGAATGACCTATAGGGATAATATGTGGGGATATGATTGTGGATTATGAAGACAAGATGTTGTTGTAATAGTTTTCGATTTATTATGTAATGTAAAACTTAGGAATATATCTAGTGTTTCCAAGTCTACTAAACTAATCAGTCTTTGGAGATTTGATCTTTCTTGTGATCATGCCAATGTTATGAAATAATGCACCGACTCTGGGTAACTGGGTTCGGGGCGTTACAGTTGGTATCTGAGGAACTTTAGTAGAAACCTTGTAAGCTAGATTTAGATAAACTCTGATTAGAGCACATAGACCTAAGATGGACTTTGAGTATTAGTATATAAGAACTTCCTAGAATTTTGTTATTGTATAGATTTTGTGAGTTTTCCGAGCAATACATCCCTTTCTAGATACGAGCAGGTAGAGGCAGCTCTGGCATAGATTTACCTAGGGGTAAAACCCGAAAACATCGGTTTGAGCTAGACTCAAACAGGAACTGGTGCACGACAACAGGCCTTACTGCACTATTGGTTAAGACACTCTTGGGGGATATGCTTAGGATAACTCTCATTTTATTTACAAACAATTATGAAGGGTTTATGAGTATATAAATTCTCAAAGAAAACATTGTTATGATTATGGATTATATCCACAAATAGTTCAATTTATGTTAGGTGTTTTATAAGTATGCCATTATGTATTTTGATTCATAAATTGATCTAGTTTATGCCATTGTTTAGAAATGATGCCTAGTGGAAGAAATGGAAACTGTATCAATTCACGCACTCCATGTAGGGATTGGCCGCCTGCTCAAGAAAATTATAGTGGAGCTGGTGACACAACTGGTGTTGATCAGCTTATCACTGTATTGGGACAACTCACTCAGGTTATGAATAATAACCTTACACGTATGGAGCACCCTAATCCACAGTGTGGAGGATCAATGTTATATCGCTTCATGAGGAAAAATCCACCAATATTCAATGGGAGTACAAATCCATTGGTAGCTGAGTAATGGATAAGTTACCTAGAGAAAATATTTCAGGCTTTGGGGATTAGTGAAAGGGAAAACATTATCATGTCAGTTTACAAACTCACTGGATATGTTGATCAATTGGGGTAATTGATTCAAAACACGAAGGAAGATGATGAAGTATCAA
Organism: Viscum album; assembly: GCA_963277665.1. Lineage (NCBI taxonomy): Eukaryota > Viridiplantae > Streptophyta > Magnoliopsida > Santalales > Viscaceae > Viscum > Viscum album. Next base: position 2,106,414,671 of record OY728119.1, on the reverse strand, counting down.
ATACGGAATGGATGGAGTTAAAAGATCTGTTTTTGGAAAAATACATTCCTCGTGACCATCGAGCAGATTTGGAAAGGCAATTTCTGAGTCTGAGACAAAAGGAGGATGAGAATGTCGCAAAGTATGAGGGTAACTTAACATGGATAGAAAGGTATACTGGAGATTATATACGTAGCCCAAGAAGTAAGATTTTTCATTTATTTGATGGGTTAAAACCATTTCTTCATCGAGCATTAGTGTCACAATCCTTCTCGTCATACGAAGATATTGGCTCATTTTCTATCTAGACAGAAAAGGAATTCTCTAAGTCATATGACTTTAAAGAAAAGCAAGAGAAGAAGAGATCTTCTGATCAATCTGGGAATGAAAATAAGGGGAAGAAGGGAAAATTTGAATATCCATCCTACAGTAAATGTGGGAAGAAACACCCTGGTAATTTCTTGAAGGGAATGGGAGTCTATTACAAGTGTGGTGAAAATGGACACCAAGCTCATGATTCCAAGGGGAAGAAAGAATCTATCGATATTCAATGCTACAACTGCAGAGAGATGGGACATTATGCCAATGAATTTCCTATGAGTTAGGGTAACCTACCTCAAAAAAGGCCAAGGGATCAAGGCCAAGATTATGATATCACTACTATTGAGGTAGAAGCTCCAAAAGACGTGGTGGTAGGTCATTTAATGGTTTCCTCATGTTTAACAAATGCATTATTTTATTCTGGATCATCGCGTTGTTTCATATCATCCATGTTTTCTAAGAAAATTAGATATTTACAATTTGATTTAACAAAGGAGTTGTCTGTTAAAACTCCTAAGGGAAGTATCATTGTAACAAAGTTTTCTGAATCAGTCCCCATTAGAGAACATAAATGTTCATTATCCGCTGATCTCATCATCACACCTATGGTTGAGTTTGATATAATCTTTGGTATGGATTGGCATTCGGACCATGATGCAAAAATTTATTGTAAGAAAAAGGAGGTTACTATTTCGGATGATTATGATAAGAAACACCTTTTCTTTAGAGCGGAATCATCGCCACCTAATTCTTATCTAGATCCACCCCCAGTAACTCAACTAAATTCAATTATTGGGAAGGAAGAGAATAAAATTACTACGGGTGATGAAATTAATGTTCAAATAGAGGATGTACCTATTGTGAAAGAATATGTAGATGTGTTTCCGGAAGATTTACCTGGACATCCTCTAGAATGAGAAGTTGAGTTTTCTATTGATTTAATTCGTGAACCAAGGCCTATATCGAAGACCCCTTATAGAATGGCCACTGTGGAATGAGTAAAAATAAAGAAACAACTAGAGGAATTGAGTAATAAATGATTTATTTGACCTAGTGTTTCTCAATGGGGAGCCCCTGTCCTTTTTGTTAAGTAGAAAGATGGATCTATGAGGTTATGTATCGACTACAGGGAAATCAATGATATAACAATAAAGAACTTGTATCCCCTAACTCGCAATGATGATTTATTTATCCAACTTCATGGAGCTTGATGCACGCCTGTCGTGGGGCGTGGCAAAACAATATTTTATTTACCTAAGTATAGTATAGCAGTTGATCCTAGGTAGTCTCCCGAAGAGGAGTGCACACAAAACAAGGTTGTCACTTTTTGTTGGTTTTTGTAAAAAGATTGGTTGTAATTAATTTGAATGACTATGAGAGAAACAAAAAACAGAAATTGATTGATTTTAACAAATGATAAAGATGGTGATCGGATTGGGTTCGGCTAGACTTAGTGTTGTGCCATCATGGTTTCCAAATTTTATCTCTTCTCCTTCCTTAAACTGGTAAGAGAGATGTGATGATAATTTTCCATTCTAAAACATTAGATTGGTCTATACTCCTTCCAATGTGTTTAGGGTTGTAGAAGGTCTCTTGATTAATTAGAGAAATCCCAGACCTGAATTGTTGTTCCCTAATAAACCAAGATTTCGACATACAATCCTACACACGTGCTTGACAACCGTCGAGCAATCACCACCCAACCCTAATCATGTTCCACCGTATACAGATTAGAATTGGGTTGAGAGAGATGTGATCATCGACCAAAACAATTTATAATTTCAGAATAAAAACCTTAACACAACCGCATTCGGAATTTAATACTGAATTATGAATTGGAACCGGAAGAAGAAAGAAGAACAAATTTTATTCATTTGAAGCACAAAACTCAAGCACAACACATAGGTCCAGCCTCCCCTCTTTCCGATCACTCAAATGAAGCTACCCCTCCATGGATGGGGTAAGAGAGATAATGTGGGAGAGTAGAGACATTTTAAAATAAAAGAAATAAAAGAAAAATCTGAGAAGTTATTCTCCTTGGTGCCCTAGAAGGAATAGGGTGGAGAATGGGATGTTTTGAGGAGGAGGAGCTCTCCTCCTTTTATAGCCAGATTTCTGTCCTCCGAATGTTGTCACGTATTGGACCCAATAAATGACCTCTTCACGCGTTGATCCCTTACTAAATGTTGTTCATAATTTTCCTGTCCGTGTCCCCTCAAAATATCAGCATATATGGACAGGTATTCCGATAGTTATGTCCATTTTACTCTGATCATTTATTTTGTCCAGTCAGCATCTTTAAAACGCCAAACCCCGGATTAGGAAGATTTAATGGACCCTCAAACGGCCGAATCTCGTGGTTCATCCTTAATAAAAGATTATAAAAAACTCCTTTCGCGTCCACCCACCTAAGGTTACAAGCGTGGGGCCCACAATGGATGAGTTATGGATCCCACACCAAAACTAGGCAGAACTGGAAACAGTTTTCTTGAGACAATGTGTGTGCTTATTTTGAGCTTCCATATGGAAGATTAAGCTTTTAGTCCAAACATATTAAATGAAGCCCTGGATGTGTCGAATCTGAAAAGGAAAGAATTTTTCAATTTGGATCAATGTCGATAATGTTATGGCCAAATACAGAAATAAGTTAAAACTGTTAAAAATCCAAAATGGCCAATTTTTACTATTCAGCTCAAAATAACACCAAAATCATAAAAATGAAACAATTCATCTTAGAGGAACACTTTTGTGGGTTTAAAACAATTATATTCAATATAAATTAAATGAAAATATTTGCTCTATCAATTCCCCCACCATTAATCTATTCTTGTCCTTAAGCATAAAATCTCAACATGGAATTCAAAGGGCACCAATGTCACCAATATTTAAATTTCAAATGGAATAAAATCAGATGATTATCAATGTCCAATCAAATTTTCCAGGTCCCCAAAAATAACAATTTAATTTCCCATTTTTCAAAGAAACAATCAATTCATGCATTTTACTTTTCCCCTTTGAAAAATAATGAAGCTTCTCCTTTCATTCATTCAAGATTCTCAATTTATTATTATTAAACATGACAAATCATGATCTACCTCACTTATGAATCTTTTCTCTCATCACTAATGATACAATTAATAGTGGAGTTATGCTCATATCATGAGAACATGCTCCTTACCTATAGGCTTGTAAAGTAACTACTTTCTCCACTTTGTAAAGACAAAACACATATAAAATCATGAGGACTTGCAATAAAGGTTCAAATGAATCTGTGGATTAGGGTTGGTGGGTAAATTATTGAAATAATTTAATGCCAGAAGTAGGAGGTTTTACTATTAAGTACAATGCATGATTAATCAAGTGAAAACACAAGATGAACCTCACTCAAATCCCCTTGAAATGTGAATCACAACACCACTCCCCTTTCAATGACATGGGTCATGAGTCAATAAATGATTACAAAGAATGATATCATCCAAGTTCTCCCTATTTTTTGTAAAGATCTAGAAAGGCACAGCTATATTTTCTTTTTTTTTTTCCTTCTTTTTTTTGGAGAACTGGATGAAATGAAAGAAGCATAATGAAATGATGAGTCATGCCCAATTTTCTAATAATACATTTCCCAAAAATGATGACGCACACATTACAATGCCCAAAAATGATACGTATCCCACTGAACGGACACGAAAGGCCCTTCCCCCACACTCAAACTTGAAATAACCATGAAAAAATACTAAAAGTGCGGGTAGGTAAGGAAAAATTGGATTGTAATGTGGCTTAAACCTATAAGGCAAGTCATGGAATCTGAGGGCTTACGAAGGATAAATGTAAAGGTGGGTATTAGGATAAAATTTTTCTAGCCAAAGGGATGCCTCAATCATTTTAAATGTGGTTTTGTACAGTCATAGCTTTGACAAGTTTCATTACAAGTTCTAGCAGGTGGCACGTCCCAAGATCACTCAAGAAATATGCTCAAGATAAAATAAAAACAATTTGGTCTAGAAATCCTCTCAGGAATGAGAATATGATATTGGACAATCACTCATGGCATGATTATTAATAACAAATTAATTCACATGAATTTCAGAAATTCAAAGAATGAAAAATGGAAGGGAAATTTCATTTACATGAATCAATTAATTCCCTCAAATCATGAGTCCTTATTTCAATATCGTTTCTTCACTTTAATCATCCAATTATCCATTTTAATCATTCAATATAATTAACATTGAAATCTAAAACATAGAATCACTGGAATTCTATGAAACTCATGTCTCCTAGATAAGTCAAGTAAAACATGAATTCAAGCGTGGGCATGCATTTTTTTAATTAATTCTTTAAAAGACTAAAAAGGCAGGGAATAAAGTTGGATAATATAGAATTGAAACTCTTACTCCCCTGTCAAATGGATCCTTTTCATCATGACGTATAATCCAACTACAACCTCTTCATTAAAGGACGACCTGAATTATTGGCAATGCAACGTTGAGTTAAGCTCCTAAGTGTTTCTCTTTGAAAACCTAAAAAAGTAAAAAAGTTAACATAAGAAATTTATTAAAAGAAATGAAAATAGAAATTGAATAAGAAAATAAGGATAAATCTTGGTTTAATCCCCAAGTGGGCCCTGGGTTTTCACTGCCTCTAGAGGGGCAGTTCTAATTAGTTATCCCCAATATGATGGTGGGTGTTGTTTCTTTCTCATGAACCAACAAAAATTCTTCTTTCCAGCATGTACTTTTTCCTTTCTGAGGATAATTCCATGTATAGATTACACCAGATCTGCCCCCTTCACAGTTATAAACCTATTGCATGGCGGGGGTAGGATGAAGTATGGAACCACCTCCTCTTCAGTTGCTACTTGTGCAATGTCTTCTTCAAAATATAGCATTTTCTCCAGATGTGCTGCATTAATATAATAATCAAAGGGAAATTCAACATTTAAATTTGAAATATTAATTTCAAAATCTTCCCTTTTAAGGTAGGCAGCTTTTAGATTTGGTTCTTCATGCATATCCACTTGTATCTCTTCATGGACATCCTCAAGTAGATGATCAATATCTTCAAGGAGCTTCAGGTGTTCCTCAACAGGTGCATATTCTTTTTCATCTTCTTTTATGGCAATGTAAGGATTGACCAAATCTGAAAATTCAAAATTATAAGGAGTGATGCTCAAATCAGATTGAATGAAATCAGAAAAGGTAGAGTTCATGGAAGTATCATCTCCCTGAGTTGGGTTTGGTTCAATCACTTCTTCATTTGAATGTGCCTCTTGGATTTTCTTATCACTGGATGGAGGGAGGTAGTCGGGCTCCTCCATCTTGACTTCAAATTACACCAATTGGGTGGTGTCTTCCTTCCTTGGTGTTGGCTCTTCTTGTTTTCAAGGCCTGGGAAGATCAATAAGTTCCTCACATTCATTCCAAAATTCATCAAGTTCTTGTTGATCTCCCACATGTAGCTCAGTAGGGAAGTCATCTTATTTTTCATCATTCTCAGGTAGAATTGGTTGAGTGATGATGAATGAGTCTTCAGGTACATCAAAATTTACCTCCTCTAGTTCTTAAATGATGAGTGGTGAAATTTCTTCCACCACTATCTCAAGTTCTTGCTCCGGCTTAGGGTCGGGTTGCTCCATCATTGCACGAACATAGTCCAATGCCCATTCCATTTTGCTACCCAAATCATCCAAATTATTACTAATCCTTTCAACACGATCATTGAGATCATGATAATCAATTTCTGGTTCTTGATATTGCACCTTCGAGTAATCTTCCCATGCATAAAAATTTGAATTTGAATACATCATGGAAAAGAGAATTTGTTTTTAATTTTTTTTTAAAATTTGAAAAAGTAAAATATTTAAAAATAGGTTGTGGCACTTCCTCCCCGGAAACGGTGCCATGTTTGACGCACGCCTGTCGTGGGGAATGGCAAAAAAAATATTTTATTTACCAAAGTATAGTATAGCAGTTGATCATAGGTAGTCTCCCGAAGAGGAGTGCACACAAAACAAGGTTGTCACTTTTTGTTGGTTTTCGTAAAATGATTGGTTTTAATTAATTTGGATGACTATGAGAGAAACAAACAAAAGAAATTGATTGATTTTAACAAATGATAAAGATGGTGATCAGATTGGGTTCGGCTAGACTTAGTGTTGTGCCATCATGGTTTCCAAATTTTATCTCTTCTTCTTCCTTAAACTGGTAAGTGAGATGTGATGAGAATTTTACTTTCTAAAACCTTATATTGGTCTATCCTCCTTCCAATGTCTTTATGGTTATAGAAGGTCTCTTCATTAATTAGAAAAATCCCAGACCTGGATTTGTTGTTCCCTAATAAACCAAGATTTCGATATACAATCCTACACACATGCTTGACAACCGTCGAGCAATCACCACCCAACCCTAATCATGTTCCACCGTATACAGATTAGAATTGGGTAGAGAGAGATGTGATCATCGACCAAAAAAATTTATAATTTCAGAATAAAAACCTTAACACAACCGCATTCGGAATTTAATACTGAATTAGGAATTGGAACCAGAAGATCAAATTTTATTCCCGTCAATCAATCACCACCCAACCCTAATCATGTTCCACCGTATACATATTAGAATTGGGTGGAGAGAGATGTGATAATAGAACAGAAGGATTTATAATTTCAGAATAAAAACCTTAACACAACCGCATTCGGAATTTAATACTGAATTATGAATTGGAACCGGAAGAAGAAAGAAGAACAAATTTTATTCATTTCAAGCACAAAACTCAAGCACAACACATAGGTCCATCCTCCCCTCTTTCCGATCACTCAAATGAAGCTACCCCTCCATGGATGGGGTAAGAGAGATAATGTGGGAGATGAGAGACATTTTAAAATAAAAGAAATAAAAGAAAAATCTGAGAAGTTCTTCTCCTTGGTTCCCCAGAAGGAATGGGGTGGAGAATGGGATGTTTTGAGGAGGAGGAGCTCTCCTCCTTTTGTAGCTAGATTTCTGTCCTCCGAATGTTGTCGCGTATTGGACCCAATAAATGACCTCTTCACGCGTTGCGACATTCTTCAATGTTGTTCATAATTGTCTTTTCCGTGTCCCCTCAAAATATCAGCGGATTTGGACAGGTATTCCGAGTGTTATGTCCATTTTACTCCAATCATTTATTCTGTCCAGCCAGCATCTCCAAAACGCCAAACCACAGATTAGGAAGCTTTAATAGACCCTCAAACGGCCGAATCCTGCGGTTCTTCCTTAATAAATGATGCACCAAAACTCCTTGCACGTCCACCCACCTATGTTTACAATCGTGGGGCCCAAAATGGATGAGTTATCGATCCCACACCAAAACTAGGCAGAACTGGAAACAGTTTTCTTGAGAAAACATGTGATCTTCTTTTGAGCTTCCATATGGCCGATTCAGCTTTTAGTCTAAACCTAGTAAATGAAGACCTGGATGTGTTGAATCTGGAAAAGAAAGAATTTTGCAATTTGGATCAATGTAGATAATGTTATGGCCAAAATATAGAAATAAGTTAAAACTGTTAAAAATCCAAAATGGCCAATTTTTACTATTCAGCTCGAAATAACACCAAAATCATAAAAATGAAACAATTCATCTTAGAGGAACACTTTTGTGAGGTTAAAACAATGATATTCAATATAAATTAATTGAAAATATTTTCTCTATCAGAGCTTAATACTTTTCAAAGATTTACCTTCGGTCTAGATACTATCAGTTGTGTGCGAAGAAGGAAGACATTCTGAAGACAACATTTCGAACCAGGTATGGGATTTACGAGTTTACAATAATTTCTTTTAGGATGAATCATGCACCCTCTGTATTCATGGATCTAATGAATAGAGTTTTCAAGGAGTATATAGATGAATTTGTTGTGGTATTTATTGATGATATCATGGTATACTCCAAAAGCTACGAATATCATGAAAATCAATTGTGCATTATCCTGAAGACTCTGAGAAGACATGAATTATATGGGATGTTTAGCAAGTGTGAATTATGGATTCAAGAGATTTCTTTTCTTGGCCATATTGTCTCTAATGATGGAATCTCTTTTGATCCTTCTAAGACCAATGCAATCCAACAATGGCTAGCACCGACAAGTATAAGTGAGGTACACAGTTTTATTGGTTTAGTAGGTTATTATTGACGTTTCGTCCAGAATTTTGCCCGATTGGCTTACCCATTAACGAAGCTCACACGTAAAGGGGTTATATTTTATTGGACAAAAGAGTGTGAATAATTTTTTGGAGAACTGAAGAGAATATTAGTCAATGCTCCTATATTGACTCTACCATCGGGGAATGGTGGGTTCGTTATTTATAGTGATGAATCGAAGAAAGGACTTGGTTTTGTCCTTATGCGAAATGATAGGGTTATTGCCTATGCATGATGATAGTTAAAAATTCATTAGAAAAATTGTCCTACTCTTGATCTTGAGTTAGCTGCTATAATCTTTGCTTTGAAGATATGGAGACATTATCTCTATGGTGAAAAATGTGAGATTTATATTGATCACAAGAGTTTGAAGTATATTTTCTCACAAAAAGAACTCAACATGAGGCAAAGGAGATGGCTTGAATTACTCATGTATTATGGTTGCACGAAACACTTCCAACTAGGGAAGGAAAACAGGGCGGCAGATTCTTTGAGCAGAAAAGAGGATGGAGTTTTGAACAATATGAGAATTGAAAGAGATCCAATTTTCATGGATCTAGTGAAGATAGACATGGTAATAACCATGTAAGGTGAAACATCAATGCTTTTTCAAATGGTTTCCAAACCATCTTTACTAGAAAGGATTAAGAGTTCTCACACTGATGATGAAGAATTTCAAAAGAAGATTAAAGCTGTGAATGATGGGAGATTGAGAGACTTTGTGTATGAAGATGGAATTTTGAAATTTAGGAAGAGGATTTGGGTTCCCGATATACCTGATCTAAAATGGGAATTGCTGGATGATTCTCATAGTTATAATTTCTCTATACACCCTAGGAGTACCAAAATGTATAGAGATTTGAAGGAACATTTTTGGTGGGACAACATGAAGAGGGATATTTCTGATTTTGTGTCTAGATGTATGGTTTGTCAACAAGTGAAAGCTGGAAGGAATCATCCTGGTGGAGTATTGAAACCTCCCCCCATAACTGAGTGGAAATGGGATAATATTACAATGGACTTCATCATAGGGCTACTAAAGACTCCTAGAAGGAACAATGCAATATGGTTCATTGTTGATTATCTTACCAAGTAAGCTCATTTTCTTACTATAAGGGAAGATTTACCACTTGAACGGCTAGCAAGACTATATATTAATGAAGTTGTGAGACTTCATGGAGTACACCTATCGATTGTTTTTTATCGTGATCCCCATTTTAAATCAAGATTCTGGAAGAGTCATCAGAAGGCCTTGGATACTGAACTTCATTTGAGCACTGCCTACCACCCTCAAACAGATGGACAATCAGAACGGACTATTCAAACCTTAGAAGACATGTTGAGATCCTTCTCACTTGACATTCAGGGTATGTGGGGTCAATATTTACCTCTGGTAGAATTTTCCTATAAAAATAGCTTCCATTCGAGTATTCAGATTGCACCATATGAAGCATTATCAGGAAAGATATGTCGCACACCAACCTATTGGGATGGTGTTGGTGAAAGAAAACTCATAGGTCCAGAACTGGTGGAGGAAACGATGGAGAAGGTGGAGGTAATCCAAATCCGCATCAATGTAGTTCAAAGTAGGCAGAAGAGTTATGCCTATAACTGAAGGAAGGATTTGGAATTTCAAGTAGGAGATCTTGTTTTATTGAAGGTATTTTGGAAGGGAATTATACGTTTCAGTAAGCAGGGTAAATTTTGTCCCAGGTACATCAGACCTTTAGAAATTCTATAACGAATTGGGGTTGTAGATTACCGTTTGGCAATGCCACCAAGTCTCTGCAATGTTCACGATGTGTTCCATGTATCACTATTGAGGAAATACATGCCTGACCCAATGCATGTACTCACTTACGAGGAATTAGAACTGGAACCCGATCTGTCTTATTGCGAAGATCCCATCAGGAATCTTGATACCAAAGAACAACTGCTAAGAAACCGGATGACTCGTCTGGTAAAAGTTCTATGGAGAAACCATAAGATGGAAGAGGAAACATGGGAACCCGAGGATCTTATGATGATGAATCACCCATATCTTTTTAAATAGTAATTTTCTAGAAATTTTGAGGACAAAATTATTTGAAGGAGGGTAGAATGTAACACCCCAAACTTCCATGGTACGCTTCTCTTTGAATAATACAGTAGAGTGTGTTGTACTCAACTTCGAGTTCTAACACACACCACAAACTATCAAACTAGCCGTTATGAATAGTAATACACACTTTTTAAAATTTTATAAATTTTGTCTTTCAAAATGGACTTCATTTTTGGATTAGGAATATCGAAATTAGCTCAGGGTGATTTTTTTGTATTTTTCTGAAAAATTTCAATTTTTGATGAATAGTGAAAAACACTGAGTTATTAATTCAAAACCGACATTTTATTTAAATAATTATTTATTTTATTTAAATTTATTTTAGGTTAAAATAGATACTTAATACCTATATAAGTTTAATGTAATTTATTGGAGTCAGTTTATAATAATTTTAGACATATAAAAATTTTATTGAACTTTTCACCGTCTTTTACCCACCTCCTAGGAGAATTAGCAAATTCACAAAAAACTTGATTTTACAGCTTTTATGAGTGGAATTTCAAAAATCCGAGATAAATGGTTAATATCAAGGAGTAAAATGTGGTTCAGTAAGATAAAAACGGTTTTTGGTGAATATTAACTTTTTAATTTTATTTACCACGACTAAAAGTAAATAGGATAATTAAGGGTAAAAATGATATTAATATTACCCTAAAATATGTCCTAATTCTATTGGAAAAGTGTATCTCGACCAAAAACAACCTTAGGAATAAAATATTATCATTTCGGTCCACTTGGATTAGATTAGGACATTTATTATTATTTAATTCAAAGAATAGTTAAAAGAATTAAAATCAAAGTTTATTAACTAAAAAAATTTTAATATAGGGTTTTACATAAGATAAATTAGATTATAAATATTCATTAGAAAGATAAAATGATTTCCTACATAATGGTATTTTATTTATAATTTTTAGAAATTAAATAAGTCGATTTATTTTTGACACAATGGTGATGCAGTAATTACCTAATTAATGAAATATTAAACAAATTGATAATATAAATACCCAAATAAAAGTAATTTGAGACTTTTTATGAATTAAACTTATTTTATAGGTTAACATGACATGTTAATATTGATTTAATTATGTTTCTTCTAAGTAATAATGATGTTATGATTTTCACAAAAATCAAATACCAAATAGTGTCAAAATTGACATAAAAGAGTTTTTAAAATAATATTATATTATTAATTGATATTCAATTTTTAAAAATCTAAGGATCAAGCAAGTGAATTATATAATTATATATGTGTCCTTAATGGACCACTTGGGGGTCTATTGTATGTATATAGTAAGTTTATTAACTATATAATATAAAAATACAAAGTGACATGGTAAATGTCAAACTAATTAACTAAGAGTTAAAACTAAAAGATAAGGTTAATATGATAACCCAAACCAGCCTAAATTCTATTTGTTGAAAGTATTTAGACCCATACCAACCTTATACTTTGAATAATATACTTTGTATCCATTAGAAACCGAATATTAATTTATTATAAAATAATATTTTTAGCTTTTCGAAAGGTGCCCCTCACCCCTCTTATAAAAGGGAACTCCCCCTTATCACTAATTCACACATTCAAAGCCTTTTGGATCGCCCAAAACCTACCAAAATACTCTCTAAACATCCCTCACTTAAACCTAGAGGCCTTAGTTTGATCATAAAGCCAACCTAAGGAGCCCTTTTGATCAAATCAAAAGGAAGAACCCGACGAAGAGGTAATGTTTTCACCACCCTTTTTCAAGTTCATTTCTTCTTCAACTTCTTATTTCTTTGTTATTCACATTCTAAAATAATAAATACAGTATATACTATATACTGTGATGTTATTATAAATATGGTACAACCATATTCAGTATTCTATCCATCCTTTGAATGAAATGTCACCATACGTGTGTACGTACAACTTACCCTCTCCACGTCGTGGTGTAATTGTTATTCAATATATTATTATTTGGATGGGTATAATAATGATGTGTAATTCATATAAATAATTAATATAACTTGATAATTATTCTTTTTATATCATATAACATCATATTATATATTATTTTAACATCAAAAGAATGATATTGTCCCTTGTACGTACGTACGGACTAACGTCTCCACGAACGCGATGAGATTCATTCCCCATCATATCCATTCAAGAATAATTATCATTTGATGATTAAAATTAATGTTTAAGAACTTTATATAATTCTGGATATGAATAAGATACAACCTATCCATTAAAAACATGACTTATGTTACAAAACATATAAAAGAAAATGATTAAGTTGACACCCGAAACGACGATAATACTAAAGTATTATTAACAAAGCATTATTAGAAGATCATATATGATATCATAATTATGTATATGGTTCTTGTATAATTTAATAACAATTTTTTAAGTATTATACAGGAGGTTAACATACCATCGACTAAGGAAAAGTACAAGGTAAGGGTTTATTTCACAATCTCTTCATTATCTAAGGTTGTTTATATGTGATTATCTACTGGAACCTCTTTATCATCCACATCCATGTTTCTTAAAAATGTATTTCAAATCTTTATTAATATTTTAAAGACTATGGTATAAAGTCATTTATACCCTTTTTGACTTTTTATAAGAAGTTCATAAAGGAATATTTCTATCATTTTCCAAACAAGGTCCTTTTTAACCTTTTCGACAGAATTAAGGTAAGAATGTCTTTTTTAACATATAGGATGGGTGCGGCTATTTTCTGCAATTATAAAATCGTTGAAGCTTCCCTTACAAGCTTATAAGAATATTTTCAAAGTAAATTTTTTTTATAATTATGTGACTTTTAAATGATTTAAAAAAAAGAGATATTTCTCTCAAATAGTTTTGATTTCATCTAAGTCAACATTCTTTGAGAGATTTTAAGATTATTTGAAGTTTATTTATTATGATACAAAACTTCCATATATTTTTGAAGGTTTTGTGATATGTTTTACTATGGATGTGTTATTTTTATATCATTCATGTTTTATGGAGAAATTATTGACATTTAGTATGATATTTTTAATAAGAATTTTTATGTTATGTTTAAACCTAATCATCTGAGGAATGCATTGGACTTAATAAGTGATTGGTGGAGCCCGCTATATCTCCTTGTTGCATCGGTAGGTCTCATGAGACAAACTAGTGTCTTGGAACAAGTCCTTGAAAAAATCTTATTTGTAGTCTTGGCACGAGGCCTTGGCTATGTGGTTATGATAGTCTGTCATTATGCATTCCATCATTATTAAAGTGGTTATTGATATTGCATGTGATTATTCAACTAGTAGAATATCCATGTGAATAAGTAAATGAAATTATTTCATTTTATCTTTTCCATATTATTCTGATGTTCAATTTTAAATGGAATTTGTTTTAGTTATACATTTCTTTAAATTTTTATGTATATTTATGAAAGTTTTGGCTATATTGTTATCCTTACTGAGCATCTGAGCTCACCCCTTTCAATGTTTTATTTTTTTCCCAGGATGTGAAGAAGTAATTTATGAATGACCTATATGGATTGTATGAGGGGATATGAGTGTGTATTATGAAGACAAGATTTTTTTGTAGTAGTTTTCACTTTATGATGTAATGTAAGACTTATGAATATATCTAGTGTATCCAAGGATAAGAAACTAATCAGTCTTTCAAGATTTGATCTTTCTTATGATCATGCCAATGTTATGTAATAATGCACTGACTCTGGGTAAATGGCGTCGGGGTGTTACAAAAAACACATGGTGAAACATGAAACATAAATCCTTTGGAGTTAGATAATTTTTAAGGATAATGAAAACAATATCATGTATTGTTTTTTTAATATTTTGTATTCATGGTTGTAAAATTCATAGTTACAAGTCTATTTTAAAAAAGTATCCTTTGTTTAAAATAAAAATTGAAAATAAAACCTCTCATAGAAATAGAATTGGTTAAAAAAATATTTTTCCCCTGAGAAAAAAAGAGGACATCATTTAAAAGGGATATCCTTGGAAAATAGTGTTAAAATATGAAATTGTATAACTCCACAAAATGAGTTTGAGTTACCTAGTCCCTTACCTTTTCCCTTAATTTCCATAATAGCAATTTAAAATCCAATATAATAAATTTAATCATCTTAATTACCTATTTTATAAACTTATTAATATACACATCCACTTATACTATTCAATAATGAGAATTACATTCATGTATTAGATTTTCATGATCTCTTTTCAACATCAGGTGTTAATAATCTTGATCATTTTGAACCAGGTTTAAAAAAGTGGTGTTGATATATCCTTTTCTCCTAATTATCATCATTTAAAAACCATTAAAGGTAATTGAATTGGTTTTTATAAAGACTTATAAATTTATAATACCATAATATGGGTTTTTTAGTCATGATTCATTAAAATGAAAATGGAAATGATCTATTTTTTTGGTTTTTTATCGATATTGATGTATTACCATATAAAAATCATAAATTTTTTGATAAAAAAAGAACCATAATTAATGAAATATATTTCTTATATATATCGTATATACCCATCCACTATAAACTAAAACCATCTATGTTTATAAGTGGGGGAAAACCAAAAACAGTTATTCATGTTGGTGGTAGTCTGTACAACATAAGATTAGTGTTTATGTTACATAAGGAATGAGATAGGTGAAGGTGGATAGTAAGTGATCATTTAAAAATCATAAATAAATTATATGAATAGTATTTATTTATTAATACCCCCACTAAAACTATCCATGATTGGTGGTGGTGAATAAACTAAAGTGTCTCTTTGTGGAGGTGTTCATCCAGATGCACCGACAAACAACATTTTTTGTTTTTATTAGTATATGGAAGAGAATAAAAAAAATTTGTAACATTATTATAATATATTATCAACAAAATAATGATTTTTATGTTTGTTTTTTATGGAATGTTTTGGTATTGGGATATCCATGTTTAGGAAACAAGATTCCTGATGCGTAAGGAAAATTAGTCATTATTTTATACCGTGCTTTCACATTGGGTTCACCATTTTTTTATATAATGGTATGGTATTGGGATATATAGGTCTAGTAAAAAAAATACAAAATGCCTATGGTAACTCATTTATTCAGTTATCACATGATTTCATGTCAACTTTACCATTTTATTTTTGAACAATGTTTGATGTAATGACCATCTTTTGATTGTGGTGGATTTAATATATTTTTACAATATATTCTATTTAATTTCACCATTTTTTGTTTCTAATAGATACATAAAACATCTCCAATATTACTAATGAACATGGTTCTACATTACAATGGTATTTGATCATTACGGTTTTACAACCAATGATTCTTAGGAACTCACATTGGTCAAGTGGTTGGGAGATCAAGATCATCACACCCTTTTGAGGGAATTATTTCATACTATAGGACTCCCTTACAAAAGTAATATATGTTTGTGAATCATTCCAAAATCTCAATATGTGATTGGTTACCCTAATAAAACTATTGGGTGTTAAATCCATGTATATTCAAGTGGGTGTTCCATTAATGACACAATATTTATATATCATAGGTTATCCATCTATTTTCCACTAGTTATTAACAGATTAGGGACAACTTGGGATTTGAATCCATAGGACCAAGAACACTGGAGTTTATTTCCATCTAGGAAGGAAGTTTGTGTTTTAGAAATAGTATTAGAACTTCATGAGGCATCCTACATATCCTATGATGAGGGGAAAACCCCATGTAGTTCATCTAATATGAATTCATAGTTTAATGTTATGTAGAAAGGACATATACAAAGTAATTTAAAAATTGTGTATGGATCTTGGTCCCTGGTAAAGAATCTTATGCATCTTGTTATGATAGGAATTATATTCCACATTGTTCATTGTATTTGAGTAGGGATCACACGCTGAGATTTTCCATATTGGGGATTTTTATTATTCTAGCAACATGATCGTTTAAAATCATTAAGATAACACGAGTCATTATTGGTGTGAGAAATAATAGATAAAAATAAATTAGGATAATTCATATAAATTTGGGACTTACTAATTTAAGCATCCATGATGGGATGTTTTATATAGAGGTATGGCCATAGTAATGCATCCTACATATCATATTTATAATTGGAATGTGAGTCCATGTAGTTCTCTGGGGTTCCTAATCCACTAATGGATGAGAATATATTCTACACCCATAGAAGGTGGGTCTTATTAGCTAGATTTATTGGAATATAGAGGTACATACACTAAGGTGGATTCCCATGTCACATATCTAGCCTTATCCTCTAAGGGTTAAAGAGTGGGGGCCATAAGAGATTAGTTGAACATGTTTTGATGGAATGTGGGTCTAATGTAATGAATAAGTTTTTATGAGTTCATAACCACAGTACATTATGAAAAATTCCCATATTAAGTGGTAATTGTTGGATAAATACCCATGGTTGAGGATTCACATGGCTCAAGGGTATATATCTGAGTATTCCTTCTTGGAAAGGCTAACATGCCTCAGGATATCTTGACATAAACTAGTGTTTATGAATGTGATTTATAACTATGTATTGAAATGGAATGGGTTTTATGCCTAACATGGAAGACATGACTTAGGGCTATCGTAAGATCATGTAGACATGTTTGAGGTTCGTCATATGACCTGTCGGACATGTATGAGGGTCTTCACATGAATCTGGATGACGTGTCCAAGGGTCTTCACATGATCTTACTGACACGTATAATGTTATTTGAATGAATTAGGATGACATGTATAAGTTTTTTCATATGATCTACATGACACGTCTTAGGTTCTTCACGTGAACCATGCTGGTATGTCCAAAGTTCGTTGCATTATCATCCTGATATATTAGAGGTTCTTTGTATGAACTAGGATGACATATCCAATGGGTCATTGCATGATCTATATAAATTGTTTAAAGGTCTTTGTATGAACCAATATAACATGTCCAAGGGTAATTGTATGATATTCCAAATATGTCTGAGGGTCTTTGTATGAACCAAGATGACATGTTTAAGGGTCATCACATGATTTTCCTAAAATGTCTTAAGGTCTTCGCCTAAACCAGGATGACATGTCCATGAGACGTATCATGGTCTAACCGATATATACCTGGGTCTTCATATAAACCAAGATATCATGTCTAAGGTTTATCACATGATCTTTATGATAGTTATGAAGGTCTTAAAATGAACCAAGATGACATGTAGTGGTGTTTTTTCATGATAAATGATCATATAACATGATACACATAACCCCTTCACATAATAATTAGTGTATCAGACCTTGCATTAATATTTCCTCATTTTCAACCTTTGTCGCATGAATGCCTAAATGTTTTAAGGTGTTTTCCTATTGAGGAATGATGGGATCAAGATGACATTATGAAGGTACCTAACGTGATTTAGCTAATAAGAAGGAGATCCTTTGTTTGATAAATGAGCTGATCATGAAATGTTAAAAATCCTACTACCTAATCTCTTAATCTATTCACTAATATTTTTTTGGTAGAAAATTATTTAGATTATGGAGTCCTCTATTCAAAAAAACATTTCCTCTCTGTCTTATCCTCATTTTTGTGTCATAAAGGGGGATTTTATAGGAATTTTTTCCATATATCTATTCCAATTTTTATGATGATAAAATATAATATATTTTCTTGTGTTGATGGTGATATTTTCATGATTCTATAATATATAATGATCTTCACATGATCAAGTTAAATTTCATTAATGACATTGCCTATTTTTTGTGTGATAAATAGGGACTGTGTGATCACTCTGTAATTATCATATTTTATGAACAAACAGAATATCAAGATGATTCCATGTGATCATCCAACATTTATGCGATCCTTTTTGAGATCCAGTTAATATACTTGAGGGCCTTCATAATATTGGGCCAACTTGTCTGAGGCCCTTTGTGAGATCAAGATGATATATATAAGGGCCTTCATGAGATCAGGATAACATGTCTAGGGGTAATCATCTGATCAAGATTCATCTCAAAGGGTATTCATGTGATCTATCCAATATGTATCAGGTCTTTACATGATCAATGAATTGATCACATGAAGCATATAATCCATTACATGAACAATAGGTTTACTTTCTTCACAAAAGGATCCCTTCATTTTCATCTTTGGTTAAATGAATTCCCGAGTGTTCATCATGTGTTTTTTCACAAGGGAATCTCATGATCATAAAGACTCATATGAGGGGCCTTCGCATGTCTAGAAAACTCAACTAGGGAGATTCATGTGATTAATGGGGATTTCCGAATTCGTCTTTATGTTATCGATGAAACAATCTTGTGAATAATGTTACCCTTTTCAAGTGATGTTCTTAGGGTCATGAGATCATGAGTATTATTGAAGGTCACACAATTCGTGTGACTTAGGTGCATGATCTATAGCCATTCTCCTTCATTATTTCCTCTATGGGAGAATAATACATGTGATTTAGGTATTTATTCGATCACAAATTTTTCGATGAACATTTGGAGGGCATATACAACTTCCCCCCCTTAAATGTTTTGTCCATAGGAAGGAATGTAGACTCAGTTATAAGGAATTAAATGCCCGCCTCAGTCCTTTAGCCTGCCACTGGTCAATATTTTTAATGTATTCTGGTCTTCTGATAATCCGTTGGTATTCTGTGAGGCACCCTATAAATAGGAGGGTTTAGATCCATTGATTTATCTTGTGGTTTAGAAGTTTTGAGAAGTTTCAAAAAAAAATATCACATGTGATCACTTCACAAGACTACTTCACATAACCCCATAACATAATTCCACTATAAGAACTATTCAAGAGATCTGATCACATGTAGTCATCGTGTGATCTCTCTAAATGATCGCTTCATGTGAAATAATCATCCTAAATAGTACATGCAACCAATCCTCTAATTAATCAATGTTAATTCACTTGATATATTTTGTGTTTCCTTGGACATGTGGTTGTTTAAAATGATTCCTGTGTCTCTTGGGGGATGTCACATGATCTCTTAAGCCTTATGCGATTCATGTGACCTTCCAATGTCCATGTGATTCACATTATTGAAGACGGATCAAGAAATCAAAAAACTAATATGGTATCATGTGATTATGAGACATAGAATAGGTCATAAGATCTGTATGATGCCACCTAATATAGAAGATTTCCTATCTGTCCCACCCATTTTGAAAAGGTTATTTAATCATCTAAAATCATATTCTTATTTCTTGATCTATATGAGTTAAAAAATTAGGTTGTAGCATCAGTGCCTCATCGGAGTACTATTGGTGAAAATGTGGACATTGATCATTGTCTCATCATCAAATCATCAAAGAAGCAGTTGTTGAGCCTAATATAAAAAACGTATGGGATGTATTTTGTTCATCTTATTTCCCTTATATGTTTTTGGCTTCTAATAATATGTCCTTTTCTGGAACCATAGTCATAGATCATCCCCCCTTCCTAGATTCTGATGACCCATAATACCTTCAGAAAAAAAATTCTTATGCATGCTAACTCATCATTGAGGAAAAGTGCACAGATGGGCATATGTTAAAGTTCATGCCCATATATTTTGAAGGGGTTAGTCCTGAATATAATTCCAATATTCATATGTATCATTTGATAATATTAAATTCAACCAGAATTCATAATTTTGGATGGCTACTCGGTTGAGATCTTTGATCTGGGGGGGAGTTTCTGAATGGGCTAGGCTTGGACCATCTGGGTGCAATGTACTACCACCAAATTTTTTAGTGTGTTAAAAAAACATTTCATGTATGAGGATTTCTTGATCTCTCAAATCCATAATTATTTCACCAAGAGTCTAATGATGTACATTCTCAGCTGATAGATCCGGGAAACAAATATGTTTCATCTGATGCATGGTGAAGTAAGTATCTTCCTCTAGGATGTCAACCATATCTATGGTATGGAAATAATTGTTGATATATACAATGAGATTTTCATTCATCATCTACCTAGTATAACTTATAATAGACCACACCTTTCATAAGGTAGTTAATTAAACTGGCCGAAAAGACCCTTGACAAGGCCCCATCTCCAGGGCAAGACATCCTAGTCAAGAAGTGGGTTGAATTCTTTATCAAGAAGTCCCATTATGAACCATTGATTATGAATCCAAATTCCTTCCAAAATATTAATCCTATGGTGTTGACGGGTCATACTAGATAATGGATGAGGATGGTTCATTCAATGGCTTGGGATATGTGGTTATTCATAAAATTGACTGATCCATTCAATTGGATGGATTTTTTCCCATGTACCTAAGTGAGCAATTGCTCCAAAATCAGATGATGGGTGTAGTTATGGTTTCTAATTTTGTGATTATGGTGGTCATGTTAGGATTAAGGAACATTGGTTTTTCTATTCCTGTGATGGATAGACTATATTTCCTTGTATGCCATATTTACTGGGAAATCACCTCATACAAATTATTTGGCCCCTTACATGTTTTGTGGGGTTGGATGGGGGATCAAATGGGTGGATATGATTATATATGTTCCCATAATATCCCTAGTGTCTGGTTGAATAAATTTTTATAACATGCTAGTTGAGTGAGACCCATCATACTAGAGAGTTGGGAACTCAGGGCCCAACTGAGATGCTATGATTGATTATCTTTCATGCGTTATGATACACCCACTTATTGCATAACCGATAATGGTGAGGGAGTCCCTAAGGCTAGATCATACTTGATTGAAATCTGTGTGGGAATCCTCTCCACTTGGATTGATTGGAAAATACTCTGTGATTGGTATTCTCCCTATTTGTTTGGTAGAAATTTTCAATTTATTCAAATAAGATGTACTGATCCTCAATATGTCAGGTCTGAAAATCATATGATGATGGTTCACCAATTTTGAATTATGTTCACTAGGGAGGAGACTCAGGCTCAGGTAAACTTCCCTCCAACCGGAACTAAGATTGAACTACCCAAGGTTTAGGCCGATACTTAAATCCTATCATACCCAAAAAAAGAAGCAATCCACATTGGTGCCTAAGGCCACATAGCTACCACCCATGGTTGAAGCCAATATGAGTCCTCATATGCTTCCATGTTCTAGCATACCAATGGTCTCAAAGATTTCTCATAAGGTGGTGATGCATCTAGAATTTGGTTTTTCACAAGGAAAGGTAACATATAGAATATATATGACCATTGGGGATGTTTTAAGCTATTACATGATCATGCTGGAATTTCTCTCTCAATGTCAGTAATGGAAAATTTAGATGAAAAATAACTCAAATGCTGAAATTTGGGGTTTATTGTGTCAGGATGAAATAGAATTGGTGGTATTTTAATGCATTAATTCTCTTAAGATAATATCCTTTAAATATAATCCCTATAAGGTAAATTATTTCTTTCGAGACCTCGATGCGGTAGTTCAAAGTGTGAAGGGTCAAATCTATTATTCCCCCCTAGTGTGGAAGATGATGATTCCCAGCATGATATTGGTTTCCACAACTGAGGGGGTAAGCTTATTTCTATAGAAGAGATAAAACTAACTTTTAATACCATAATCAAACTACTTCATCACCAAAAAAAATTACCTTGATATATTTTTTATTTCCTTGAATATGATAGGTAGTTGAAGGGACCCAGTCACCCTTGGCATCTCTAGTGTATTCCCCTTGTGATCCAACTATTGGATTTGACCTAGATGATGACTGGGAGACCATGATTCAGGAAACCCCAAGTAAAATGGATCTAATTAAGGTTATGGTTGTCTTCCCAAAGGCATCAGGATCTACACCTCCATCAGTTCCATATCAAAGGCTTCCAAAATAACCCCATCTAAGGATACTTCCTCAGGAGGGATGGGGGAAAGGAAGCATTCCAAGTACTTATAACTTTCTCATTAAGAATAATAAAGTTAGTGTTAAAAATTTTCCTTACCCCTTCCTAGTCTATTTCATTGTATTATTTTTATTTTTTTACGAATGATGAACTTGTTACAGGGTGGTCAGCAAAATAATTTTTGAACCCAAATTAAATGTGGAAGTAGTGGGGCTATGGTTTTTCTTCGAAGAGGATAGATATATGGGTGTGATTCACATTTTTTTGTTCAATTATTGAAAAAAATTATAATATTTAGTTTTTTTATTTTAAAATTATTTTTAAAGAGTGTATTAGCCTTGGTTACCCCTTATCTACTATGTTAAATCATTATTCAATTTTTTCTCCCCTTTATTCTCTCTTAATCGAATGAAATCTAACACTATTACTCTCTTCGAGATGATTCAGTTCAACTGGAGGGATGAAATTTCCACAAAAACCTCTAGTCTTTCCTAGACAAGTTATCAAAGATCTCTGATTTCCCTTAAATCAATGCACCACTAATGATCACAGACAATGGAGAAGATATAAGTGGCCTTAATGTGTGTTCAGGTGAATAGGAGAATATTAATTCAAAATTCATGAATTAATAAAATCTCCTAATTTTTAATCAATTTCAATTGAATATAGAAATTAACATAATATATTTGAATAATTACAACAAAAAATTCATTAATAGAGGGATAAGGGGGATCTCCTCAATGCATCTGCTAAGGTATTAGTGTGTCATCCTTTGAGTGATTACTAATGAAATAAAAGAAATCAAGAAGCACAAAAAGAGAATCATATTTGAGAGTGAGAATGAGAGATAATCCTGCATCTTGACCACAATGAAACTGTTTGATATTTATAGATATTGGTTAGAGGTCCTTGGTTCTCTTTAAAATTCCTCATGTGATAAGCATGTTCATCTCTAAAATTATCAAAAATGATATTTGATTTATAGTTCAAGGAGTGACCTGTCCATTGGTGGATTATTGAAACGTGTCTAGTTTTAATTAGAAACTTTTATAACTGATTCACTTCCCACCTACCATATAGAGAAGGTGAAGTTATGAGTGATTCTGTAAATACCCAAAATTCATTCAATGTAAATTATCTTTTTATATTTATGTCATATTGTATAAACCACATAAAATCACATTGACAACAAAATACAAACTTTATAAATGATTAATGAATGGTATAATAGGTATTTATTTAAATTAAGTAACTTTTACAAATGGAATAGTGACTTGAACTTTTGAAAAGTAATGTGACCATTATGAATTGTAATCTCGAAAATAGAATAGTAACCTCTCCTATGAAAGTATAAATAAAATTTAGGCATCTTATAAATGAAAATATGATATAACTATATCATAGTATATCTAAATAAATGTTTTAAAAATGATAAATTAAGTAATGGTATTTTAACAAAACATAAATGTTTATTTTCAATTTTATAATTAATATAATGATTTAAAAAAATATTTGTTTCCATAAAATATTTGTTTTCATAAAATATATTTATAAATTAATATTTTTTCCTTATCATTATAAGATAATTTTATGAGACCTTAACTAATTTTTCAATGTGTCATAAAATCAGATATAATTTAAAAATTGGTATTTTCTGAACAAATGATGATTTTAATGAAAAAGGAAATTTATCATATTAAGAAAATTATTTTCATAAAATTGAGTTCATTTTGAAATTTTATACATAAAAATGGTTAGGGTGATTTTTTTTATAAAATTGTTGAATTTTTTGGAATAGTGGAATACGATAATTTGTGGTATATAAAATTATAAATTAAATTCACTATTTCTTGAGACATTTATGATGTAAGAATCATAATATTAAACTCCCCTTATCTATTTACTATATTTATTTATTGAAATCCAAATTATTTATTGTATTGATCCAAAATAATAAAATAATTAATAAAATAATAATAATAGAACCCCTCTCATACCCTAAAAATACAACTCCCTTCCACATATTCCCCTAACACATCCAAAGACTTGAATCTTGCCCAAATTATAATATATACTCTTCCCAAGCCTCTTCCCCATGTTCATGATCCTTTGGTCTCAAAAAATACCAGATCCAATTTTTCTACGGAGGTTCTCTAGGAGAAGAATTCAATAGTTAAAATCCTCATTCAATTTCATTTAATTTCTTTTCAATTTATTTTATTTTATTATTCTATACTCAAATCCCTTTATCTGAGTGGCATGAAAACTCAATTATCTTATATATACTATTATTTAATTATTTTAATGGAATAATCCATTATCAAACCTATTCACCTCTACATTTTATTCTAAAAATGAAAATGTCCTCTGTGAGGTGTTAATTTGTCACCTTCAAGGATGAAAAGTTTTTATTTTCCATTATTGACTTCATGGGTTGTCATAAAACCATTATAATGGTTGAAATAGATTTTAAAATTTATGTAATAAAATTTTTTATCTTCTATAACAACATATATAAATAATAATAAATAAATAAACAATATTAGTTCATGATGATAAAAAACTACCAAGATTAATCTAAACGATTATCATTAACGTTCAATCGAATTAATCATACTTATATCCAGAAAAAATATATATATAAGAACATTTAAACTTCTATAATTTCATTAATAACTTATAATTTTAATTATGGATAATTATTTTCATTATAAAGAATCTTCCATATATGTATAAAAGTGAATCGATTATGAAAACCCAGAAAACAAACACTCCCAAATGATGAAATTAAACTCTATAACTCATAAAAATGGCCATAAAAACATCATAAAATTATAATTAATCAAATACATGTATAATATGTTCTTTATTTTGTAATTAATGAATCTAATTTTATTATCTAGGATATTAATTTAAATAAATCATTCAAACATATGGTAAGGGGATGCTCAAACCCAATTTCCTTTCTTTGGGTTATTCCTCTTTCATGACTAATTTCAGTGTGGATATTCATTAATTGGTCTATCCTTCTATTTTTTGGGATATAAATGTTTATAATCTAGTTTCATGACAAGTAAAAATATTTTCCAAAAGAACGCTTCTTTCCAAAATACATTTTGACTCCTCTTTAGTTGTTTCTTCTTCGATCAAGAATGATGAATCTTATACAAAATATGTTTTCCCTCTTTAATTTGGGAACCCAAGAGTTAATTCCTGATTTTATTTTTTGTTAAGTAACCCCATTCATTTAAATGGGTTATTTTATGTCTAATATTCATATACATTCTATGTGGAATTCTTGATTATGTAAATATTATGATGTGACAGGCGTGCCCAGAATTGTATCCTTCTCCAAATTCATTGGGTAATATGATGTATATCCTGAGATAATGTGAAATATATGTGAACATGATTCTACATTTGTTCACAATGATGATGCTATGATTATGCATGTATGTTATGTGTGAACATGATCTTAGCTTTCTTCACAACTATCTGTGGTAGTTGACCACTAAGACATTTGTTTCATTTTTATGATTTTCCACATTCCATGCCTTTATCTAATGCTTATTCTCATGATTATGTTGATGATCCTATCATTATATTATGATGATAGTGATTATACTCACCTATGTTATATTTATTCATGTCCTTAATTATCCACTTACTAGGATTTTAGCTCACCAATTTCTTAGATGTATATCCTTAGGTGATTACTTGCACTAATAAAAACATGAGGACTACTATGAAGCTAGAGAATAAAGAATAGAAAAAATTTATGTTTTATTATGTAAATGTTATGTATTTTCCTCATTTTCCGAAGACAAAAAACCTTTGGATCCCAGTTTTGTAAATATTTTATGATAGTTATCCTTAAAATGATGTAGTAGTCATGTAAGAAATAATAAGGTATCTATAGTTGGTATTAGATAATGGTTTAGTTAATTTGGGAATTCGGATTAGAGAACATTTTTGAAAACACATAGTATGAGACAAAGTAAACATAATCACTCAAGTAGACTTGTTTTAGAAAAATGATAAACATAGGGATCCTACAAGATATTCCTTTTGATTTAATTTAACAAAGGAATAAATTATTTATTCATAACTTATTGACTTTTTTTTGTTCAAATCTTTTCTAATTTATAAAATGATGGGAACGGGGAGAATCCAAAACAATAATCCGTGTGAGGGATAGTGCAGTGAATGCTCGAACAACATCCCCAATGCCTTGGGAGGTAGAGTTAAAATTTTTAAAGAGATTATTATTCGACTGTCTCAAGCTATGAATAATAACCTGAATAATGCAGAACAACCTCCTTCACTTAAGAGGGAGCAACTAGTTATTGAAACTTTTATACGGCAACGACCACGGAAATTTAATGTATCTTATTTTCCAATTTCCCTAGAATAGTGGGTCAACTCAATAGAGAAGTTATCTTTTTTGATTTACTATTCTGAGAAGGATAAAATGACCCTATTAATCTATCATTTTGATGGAGAGGCTGATCAATGGTGGATGTTGATTGAGAACACCAAGATAAAGGATGAAATTAAAGATATGCAGTTAAATGACATTACGAAAATATTTCATAATAATTATTTAAATCAAAGTATTCATATAAATATAGATAAAGAATTCATAGAGATGAATAAAAAGGAAGGAGAATCTATCATGTCTTACGAAGTATATTTCACAAGTCTTTCAAGGTATTCCTCGGGTTTGGTTATCAACAATGATAGAAAAATTGATAGATTCTTTAGTGGTTTAAAACAACACATTTGAGAAGATATAATAATTTTAGACATTGGGAGTTATGAAGTAGTTGCTCGATGTGCTCTCAAAGTTTATATGTAGTTTGGAGATTGGTCCCATTCAAGAAGATCTAACAATTTGAGACTTTTGAAGTTATGAAGATGTTGTTTGATGAGCTCTGAAAGTAGAGATGGAGTTTTCAGCATGGTCCCATGGATATGGAGATAATAAATTAAATATTTAGTTTCAAGATGGTGGATTTAATGAAAAATTTGGAAAGAAAACTCAACCACTCACATGTCAAAAATCTGGGAAGTGGCATCATGGGAATTTCCTCAAAGGGATGGGGAAATAAATCAAGAACCGGTGCATAAATGGGTTTTGACATTAGTTTTTTATGATTTTTCACATAAATTATGATGTGATTTTATTAGAGGTGATGTAATAAATAACTTTTTCATAATGATTAAGTAAATCTGAAATTATAAAATAATATCTACAATTGGTTTTTCACATTGGTTATTCCATAACCGATATGGAAACCCATTTTTTTACATTGGTTATTGGATAACCTACCTAAAAACAAATTAGGTGGTGTTTTTCACATCTGTTATCTAATAAACAAAGTAAAAAACCATTTTTCACATCGGTTATTTAAAATAACTAATGTGATATATGAGTTTTCACATAGGTTATTGGATAACCTATGTGAAAAATATCACATAATTTGTTTTTCATGACAGTTATCCAATAATCGATGTGAAAAACAAAAAAAAAATAAAAAATTGTACATTGATTCATCCTCCACCATAGAAGTAGCTATAGAATAATAGAAAATCTAGTATAAAAGGAAGCAGAAAAACCAGCAAAAGCTGCATACAATTTATCTTTAAAATAAAAAAATCAATTAAACCTATAAAATGATTTCCAATTTAATTTTTAAATGTCTCAACTCCTCTTTTGTAATGCCCCGACCCCAGTTACCCAGAGCTGGTGCATTATTACATAACATTGGCATGATCACAAGAAAGATCAAATCTCGAAAGACCGATTAGTTTAGTAGCCTTGGAAACACTAGATATATTCATAAAGTTTTCCATTACATCATAAAAATGAAAACTACAACAACACAGTCTCCATAGTCCACACTCTTATCCCCTCATACTATACCTACATGTCATTCATAATTTAATTCTTCACATCCTAGGAAAAATAAAACATAGAATAGGGGTGAGCTCAAATGCCCAGTAAGGATAACAATATAGCAGAAACATTCATAAATAAGAATAAACATTTAAGGAAATGTATAACTAAAACAAATTCCTTTTAAACATGAACATCAATATGGAATGGCAAAAATAAAATTAAATAACTCCATTTACATATTCACATGGATATTCTAATAATTGAATAATCACATGCAATATCAATAACCACTTTCATAATGATGTAATGCATAATGCCAGACATTCATAACCACATATCCTAGGCCTCGTGCCAAGACTACAAATACGATTTCTCCAAGGCCTTATTCCAAGACACTAGTTTGTATCATGAGACCTATCGATGCATCGAGGAGATATAGAGGGCTCCACTCGTCACATATTAATTCCAATGCATTCCCATATGAAAAGGTTTAAACATAACATAAACATTCATATTAAAACTAGCATACAAAATGTAAATACTTCATCCATAAACCATGAATGGTATAAAAATAACACATCCACATTCAAACATATCACAAAACCTTCAATACAATATAGAAGTTTTGTATCATAATAAATCAACTTCAAATAAGCATAAAATCCATCAAAGGATGTTGATATAGTTGAAATAAAAACTCTTTTTAGAGAAATATCTCTTTCTATTTTGAAATAATTTAAGAGTCATATATTTATAAAATAAAACATTCTCATTGAAAAAATTCCAATAAGATTTTAAGGGAAGCTCCGACGATTTTATAACGGCGGAAAATAGCCGCACCCTCCGTATAAGTTAAAAAACATTCTTACCTTAATTCTGTCAAAAAGGTTAAAAAGGACCATGTTTGGAAAACAATGGAAAGATTCCATTATAAACCACTTATAAAAGTCAACAAGGGTATAAATGAAATTAACCCATATTCTAGTTGATATTAAAAAATGTTTTGAAATACATTTTTAAGAAACATGGATGTGGATGATAAAGAAGTCCCAGAAGATAATCACATATAAACAACCTCAGATAATGAAGAGATTGTGAAATAACCCATACCTTGTACATTTCATTGGTTGGGGTAGGTTAGCCTCTTGTATAATTGTGAAATAATTTTTATTAAATTATATAAGAATCAAATACATTTTTATGATATCATATATGATCTTTTAACATTGCTTTGTTAATAATATCTTAGTATTATCGTTATTTCGGGTGTTAACTTACTTGTTTTCTTTTATATGTTTTGTTACGTAAGCCTTTTTTGTCATGTATAGGTTGTATCTTATTCATATCCATAATGATATAAAGTCCTTAGATTAATCATCAAATGATAATTAGACTTGAATGGATACGATGGAGAATGAATCTCATCGTGTTCGTGGAGACGGTAGTCCGTACGTACGCACGAGCGAAAATATCATTATTTTGATATTAAAATAATATTTAATTGGATGTTATATCATATATACAGAATCATTATCATGCTATATTTATTATTTACATTAATTACACATCATTATTATACCCATCCAAATAATTATTTATTGAATAACAATTACACCACGACGTGGAGACGGTAAGCCGTACGTACGCACGTATGGTGACATGTCATTCAAAGGATGGATAGAATACAGAATATGGCTGTACCATATTTATAATAAAATCATAGTATATATAAGATACTGGAGTTATTATTTTATAATTTTAATAACAAAGATAGAATAAGTGGAAGAAGAAAGGAACAAGAAAAGGGGTGGTGAAATCATTACCTCTTCTTCGGGTTCTTCCTTTTGATTTGATCAAAATGGCTACATACGTTAGATTTATGACTAAATGAAGTCATCTAGGATTAAGTTAGGGAAGTTGAGAGCATATTTGGTCAGAGGTTAGCCGAACCAAAAGGCTTTGAAGGTTTGAAATATTGAGAAGTGGGAGTTCCCTTTTATAAGAGGGGTCAGGGGCACCTTTGGAAAAGCTAGAAATATTATTTTATAATAAATTCATATTCGGTTTCTAATGGCTCCAAAGTGGATTATTTAAATTTTAAGGTTGTTATAGGTCTAAAAACACTCAACAAATAGGATTTAGGCAGGTTTGGGTTACTATACTAACCTTATCTCTAAGAATTAACTCTTAGTTAATTAGTTTCACTTTTACAATGTCTTTATGTATTTTTATATTATATTGTTAATAAACTGACTATATACATCCAAGAGACCCCCAAGTGGTCCATTAATTATACACCTATAATGATATAAGTCTCTTGGCCGAATCTTAGATTTTTAGGAATTTAATATAAATTAATAATATAATATTTGTTTTAAAAACTATTTTATGTCAATTTTGAAACTATTCAATAATTGATTTTTGTAAAACTTATTACAGAATGATTACTTCGAAAATGGTTAATTAAATAAATCCTAAAATCTCATATTATATTATAAAATTATTTTTATTTATGAAAAGTCTCATATTACATTTATTTGGGTATTTATAATATCAATTATTCTAATTTTTCATTAATTAGGTAATTACTGCATCACCATCGTGTCATAAATAAATTAAATTATATAAGGTATAAAAATTATAAATAAAATACAATTATGTAGGAAATATTTTTAGATTCGTAATAAATATTTATAGTCGAAAATCCAACATATATAACCCTATGTAAAAATTGTTTTTCTAAAAGATATATGCTTATGTTATTTTTGTATTTATTTAAACTTAATTAAAATAAAGAGTCCCTATCACCTTCAAGTGGCTCCATGGGGTCCCAAAATCGACCCAAATATGCCCATGGTCAGAACTGTATACACCAATAAGGTTATGACACGTTTTAGGGTAATTTAGTATTATTATAATATTATTTTTTAACCCTTATTTACCAGATTTACCCTTTAACCATGGTAAATAAAATATTTACCGAAGTAATTATTCAAAATGTCTAAAAATAAAAGATTACTATTTACACAATTTGGACATCCTGATTCCAAATATGGAATCCATTTTTACAAATTCAAAACAAATAAGTGGCAGAAATTAATTTAAAATTAATTACCGCTGTCAAAACAAAAAGCGTGTTTTTAAGATATAATAACTATCAAAAGATTGATACTTGTTTATGTCCGGTTTAATTGTGAAATTATGTCCAATGACCAAAATTGTATTAAATAGTAAAAATATATTCTAAATATACTTTAAAACAACTCAAATTCATAATTTATCACTATTAATTATTTTGATTAAAAATAGTTGTTTTTAATTAAAATTTAGTAATTTTCACTATTCATCAAAATATTAAAGTTATCCGAAAAGTACCAAAATTTCACCTTAGGCTAAATTCGATACTCTGAATCCAAAAATGAAGTCCATTTTGAATGATAAAATTTATAAAATTTTAAAAATTAGGTATTACTATTCATAACGGCTAGTTTGATTGGTTGTGTTGTGTGTTAAAACTCGATGTTGCGTACAACACACACTATTGCATTATTCAAAGAGAAGTGTACCGTAGATGCTTGGGGTGTTACATTCTCCCCTACATCAAATAATTTCTTCCTCGAAATTTCTAGAATACTACCGCATCAAAAGACTCGGGTGGTTCTTCATCATAAGTTTCTCGGGTTCCCACGTTGCCTCTTCCATCTTATGGTTTCTCCACAAGACTTTTACCAGACAAGTCGCCCGGTTTCTCAGTACTTGTTCTCTCGTATCAAGAATCATGTCAGGATATTCACAATAAAACAAATCAGGTTCTAGTTCTAATTTCTCATAGGTGATTACATGCGTTGGTTCAGGCATGTATTTCCTCAACAGAGTTATGTGGAACACATCGTGAACTTTGGAGAGACTTGGAGGCATTGACAATCGGTAAGCTACAACCCCAATTCGTTCTAGAATTTCGAAAGGTCAGATGTACCTGGGACTCAATTTACATTTATTTCTAAAACGTATGACTCCCTTCCATGGAGATTCCTTCAGGAAAACATGATCACCAACTTGAAATTCCATATCCTTCCTTCGATTATCGGTATAGCTCTTCTGCCCACTTTGAGCTGCTTTGATATGGTTTTGGATTACCTTAACCTTTTCCATCGTTTCTTCCACCAATTTTGGGCCTACAAGTTTTATTTCACCATCGTCATCCCAACAGGTTGGTGTGCAACATCTCTTTCCATATAATGCTTCATATGGTGTCATCTGAATACTCGAATGGAAGCTATTGTTATAGTAAAATTCTTCCAGAGGAAAATATTGATCCCACATACCCTGAAAGTCATGTGAGCAGGATCTCAACATGTCTTCTAAGGTTATAATAGTTCATTATGATTTTCCATCTATTTGAGGGTGGTAGGAAGTGCTCAAATGAAGTTCAGTATCAAAGGCTTTCTGAAGACTTTTCCAGAATCTTGACGTAAAATGGGGTTCACGATCAGAAACAATCGATAGGGGTACTCCATGAAGTCTCACAAATTCATTAATATATAGTCTTGCTAGACGTTCTAGTGGTAGATCTTCTATTATAGAAAGAAAATGTGCTGACTTGGTAAGACAATGAACAATAACCCATATTGAATCGTTCCTTCTAGGAGTCTTTGGTAGTCCCATGACAAAGTCCATCATGATATTATCCCATTTCCACTCCGGTATGGGAAGAGGTTTCATGAATCCTCCATGATGTTGCCTTCCAGCTTTCACTTGTTGACAAACCATACATCTTGACACAAAATCAGCAATCTCCCTCTTCATGTTTTCCCACCAAAATTGATCCTTCAAGTCTCTATACATTTTGGTGCTCCCAGGGTGTATAGATAAATTGGAACTATGAGCATCATCTAGCAATTCCCCTTTTAGATCAGGTATATCGGGAACCGAAAGTCTCTTCCCAAATTTCATAATTCCTTCTTCATACACAAATTCTCTCAATCTCCCATCATTCACAGCTTTAATCTTCTTTTCAAATTCTTCATCATCGGTCTGAGAACACTTAATCCTTTATTGTAAAGATGGCTTGGAAAAAATTTGAAAAATCTTTGATGTTTCACCTTCCCTGGTTATTCCCATGTCCATCTTCACAAGATCCATGAAAATTGGATCCCTTTCAACTCTCATATTGTTCAAAATTCCATGGTCTTTTCTGCTCAAAGCATCTTCCACCTTGTTTTCTTTCCACGGGTGGTAGTTTATCGTACAATCATAATCCTTGAGTAATTCAAGCCATCTCCTTTGCCTCATGTTGAGTTTTTTTGTGAGAAAATATACTTTAAACTCTTGTGATCAGTATAAATCTCACATTTTTCACCATATAGGTGGTGCCTCCATATCTTCAAAGAAAAGATCACAGCTGCTAACTCAAGATCATTAGTAGGATAGTTTTGTTCATGAATTTTCAACTCTCGTGATGCATAGAAAATAATCCTATCATTCTGTATAAGGACACAACCAAGTCCTTTCTTCGATGCATCACTATAAATAACGAACCCATCATTCCCATATGGTAGAGTCAATATAGGATCATTGACTAATATTCTCTTCAGTTCATCGAAACATTCTTCACACTCTTTTGTCCAATCAAATTTAACCCCTTTACGTGTGAGCTTCGTTAATGGGTTAGCCAATCGGGAAAAATTCTGGACAAAACGTCGATAATAACCTGCCAAACCAATAAAATACGTACCTCAATTATACTCGTAGCTGCTGGACATTCTTGGATTGCCTTGGTCTTAGAAGGATCAAAAGAGATTACATTTTTAGAGACAATATGTCCAAGAAAATAAATCTCCTGAAGCCAAAATTCTCACTTGCAAAACTTTCCATATACTTCATGTCTTCTCAGAGTCATTAGGATAATACGCAAGTGATTTTCATGATCTTCGTAGATTTTTGAGTATACCAAGATATCATCAATAAATACCACCACAAATTCATAGATATATTCCTTGAAAACTCTATTCATCAGATCCATGAATACAGAGGGTGCATTAGTCAATCCAAAAGGCATTACTGTAAACTCGTAATGCTCGTACCTGGTTCAAAATGCTATCTTCGGAATGTATTCCTTCTTCACACACAGATAATAGTATCCAGATCGAAGTTCAATCTTTGAAAATTATTGAGCTACATGCAGTTGGTAAAATAAATCATCAATGCGAGGTAGGGGATACTTGTTCTTTTTTTTATAGCATTGATCTCCCTGTAGTCGATACATAACCTCATAGATCCATCTTTCTTTTGATACTTCATCATCTTGGGTTATGTATATAATCTCTAGCATACATTCCAAACCTTGTAAAGTTAGCCTCATACTTTGCGACATTATCATCCTCCTTTTGTCTCAGACTCAAAAATTGCCTTCCCATATCCGCTCGATGGTCACGAGGAACGTATTTTTCTAAAAACAAATCTTTGAACTCCCTCCATTCCATATTTGATACTTCATCATCTTCCTTCATGTTTTGAATCAATGTCCACCATTGATCAGCATCTCCAGTGAGGCGGTAAACTGCCATGATAACTTATCCCCTTTCACTACTTCCCAAATCCTGAAATATTTTCTCTAGGGAACTTATCCATTGCTCAGCTACTAAGGGATTTGTACTCCCATTGAACGTTGGTGGTTGTTGCCTCATAAAGCGATCTAACATTGATCCTCCACATTGTGGATCAGGGTTCTCTATATGGGTAAGGTTATTATTCATAACCTGAGTCAGTTTTCCCAGTATGGCGATTAGCTGATCGGCACCAGTTGCATCACCAGCTCCACTATAATAATCTTGAGCATGAGGGAAATCCCTACATGGAGTGCGTGCATTGATACAGTTTCCATTTCTTCCACTAAGTGCCATTTCTAAACAATGGCATAAACTAGATCAGTTTATGAATCAAAATACATAATTCCATACTTATAAATAACTTAACATAAATTGAACTATTTATGGATATAATCCATAATCATAAAAATGTTTTCCTTGAGAAATTATATACTCATAAACCAATTATAATGATTTGTAAAAAAAATGAGAGTTATCTTAAGCATATCCCCCAGGAGTATCGTAACCAAGAGTGCAGCAAGGCCCGTTGTCATGCACCAATTCCTGTTCGAGTCGAGCTCAAAGCGGTGTTTTCGGTTTTTACCCCTAGGTACATATATTCCAGAGCCGCCTCTACTTGATCGTATCCAGACAGGGATGTATTTCTTGGAAAACTCACAAAATCTCTACAATACCAAAATTCTAGGAAGTTCTTATATACTAATCCTCAAAGTCCATATTAGGTCTATGTGATCTAATCAGAGTTTATCTAAATCTAGCTTCCAAGGTTTGTACTAAACTTCCTCTGATACCAATTGTAACACCCCGACCCCAGTTACCCAGAGCTGGTGCATTATTACATAACATTTTCATGATCACAAGAAAGATCAAATCTCAAAAGACCGATTAGTTTAGTAGCCTTGGAAACACTAGATATATTCATAAAGTTTTACATTACATCATAAAAATGAAAACTACAACAACATAGTCTCCATAGTCCACAATCTAATCCCCTCATAATATCCCTACAGGTCATTCATAATTTACTTCTTCACATCCTGGGAAAAATAAAACATAGAAAAGGGGTGAGCTCAAATGCCCAGTAAGGATAACAATATAGTGGAAACTTTCATAAATAAGAATAAACATTTAAGGAAATGTATAACTAAAACAAAAGCGTTTTAAACTTGAACTCCAACATGGAATGGAAAATATAAAATGAAATAATTCCATTTACTTATTCACATGGATATTCTACTGATCGAATAATCACATGAAATATCTATAACCACTTTCATAATGATAGAATGCATAATGCCAGACTATCATAACCACATATCCAAGGCCTCATGCAAAGAATACAAATACGATTTTTCCAGGACCTTGTTCCAAGACACTAGTTTTTCTCATGAGACCTACCGATGCATCTAGGAGCTATAGCGGGCTCCACCCGTCACATATTAAGTCCAAAGCATTCCCATATGAAAAGGTTTAAACATAACACAAACATTCGTATTAAAACTAGCATACGAAATGTAAATACTTCATCTATAATCTATGAATGGTATAAAAATAACACATCCACATTAAAACATATCAAAAAACCTTCAATACAATATATAAGTTCTGTATCATAATAAATAAACTTTAAATTAGCGTAAAATACATCAAAGGATGTTGACATTGATGAAATAAAAACTCTTTTTAGAGAAATATCTCTTTCTATTTTGAAATCATTTAAGAGTCAAATATTTATAAAATAAAACATTTTCTTTGAAAATATTATTATAAGCTTTTAAGGTAAGCTTCGACGATTTTATAACGGCGGAAAATAGCCGCACCCGCCGTATAAGTTAAAAAACCATTCTTACCTGAATTCTGTTGAAAAGGTTAAAAAGGACCTTGTTTGAAAAATGATAGAAAGATTCCTTTATAACCCACTTATAAAAGTTAACAAGGGTATAAATGAATTTAACCCATATTCCAGTAAATAGGAAAAAATATTTTGAAATAAATTTTTAAGAAACATGGATGTGGATGATAAAGAAGTCCCAGAAGATAATCACGTATAAACAAACTCGGATAATGATGAGATTGTGAAATAACCTTTACCTTTTACTTTTCTTTGGTTGGGGTAGGTTAACCTCCTGTATAATGGTGAAATAATTGTTATTAAATTATACAAGAATCATATATATTAATATGATATCATATATGATATTTTAACATTTCTTTTTTAATAATATCTTAGTATTATCGTTGTTTCGGGTGTTAACTAACTTGTTTTCTTTTATATGTTTTGTTACGTAAGCCTTGTTTTTCATGGATAGGTTTTATCTTATTCATATCCAGAATTATATCAAGTCCTTAGATTAATCATCAAATGAGAATTAGACTTGAATGGATACGATGGAGAATTAATCTCATCGCGTTCGTGGAGACGGTAGTACGTACGTACGCACAAGCGACAATATCATTCTTTTGATATTAAAATAATATTTAATTGGATGTTATATCATATATAAAGAATAATTATCATGTTATATTTATTATTTACACTAATTACACATCATTATTATACCCATCCAAATAATAATTTATTGAATAACAATTACACCACGACGTGGAGACGGTAAGCCGTACATACACACGTATGGTGACATGTCATTCAAAGGATGGACAGAATACTGAATATGGTTGTACCATATTTATAATAACATCACAGTATATATATGATACTGGAGTTATTATTTTAGAATGGAAATAACAAAGATATAAGAAGTGGAAGAAGAAAGAAACATGAAAAGGGGTGGTGAAATCATTACCTCTTCTTCGGGTTATTCCTTTTGATTTGATCAAAATGACTACATAGGTTAGCTTTATGAATAAATTAAGGCCTCTGGGATTATGTGAGGGAAGTTGAGAGCATATTTGGGTAGGGGTTGACCGAACAAAAAGGCTATGAAGGTGTGAAATAATGAGAAGGGGGAGTACCCTTTTATAAGAGGGGTGAGGGGCACCTTTGGAAAAGCTAGAAATATTATTTTATAATAAATTAATATTCCGTTTCTGATGGCTCCAAAGTAGATTATTTAAATTTTAAGGTGGTTATAGGTCTAAAACCACTCAACCAATAGTATTTAGACAGGTTTGGGTTACTATATTAACCTTATCTTTAAGTATTAACTCTTAGTTAATTAGTTTCACTTTTACATTGTCTCTTTTTATTTTTATATTATATGGTTAATAAACTTACAATATACATCCAAGTGACCCCCAAGTGGTCCATTAATGATACACCTATAATGATATAAGTTTCTTGGACGAATCGTAGATTTTTAGGAATTTAATATCAATTAATAATATAATATTTGTTTTAAAAACTATTTTCTGTCAATTTTGAAACTATTCAATAATTGATTTTTGTAAAAAAATATTACAGAAAGATTACTTCTAAAAAGGTTAATTAAATCAATACTGACATGCCATATTATCTTATAAAATTATTTTTATTTATGAGAATTCTCATATTACATTTATTTTGGTATTTATAATATCAATTATTATAATTTTTCATTAATTAGGTAATTACGGCATCACCATTGTGTCATACATAAATTAAATTATATAATGTCCTAAAATTATAAATAAAATACCATTATGTAGAAAATAGTTTTATCTTTCTAATGAATATTTATAGTTGAAAATCAAACATATATAACCCTATGTAAAAAATGTTTTTCTAAAAGATATATGATTATGTCATTTTTGTATATATTTTAACTTAATTAAAATAAAGTGTCCCTATAACCTACAAGTGTCTCCATGGGGTCCCAAAATCGACCCAAAGATTCCCATGGTCGGAAATGTATCCACCAATAAGGTTAGGACACATTTTAGGGTAATTTAGTATTATTATAATATTATTTTTTAACCATTATTTACCAGATTTACCTTTTAACCATGGTAAATAAAATATTTACCGAAGTAATTATTCAAAGTGTCTAAAAATAAAAGATACCTATTTAAAAAATTTGGAAATCCTAATACTAAATATTGAATCCATTTTTCCAAATTCAAAACACAGAAGTCGCAGAAATTAATTTAAAATTAATTCTCGCTGTCAAAACAAAAAAGCGTGTTTTTAAGATATAATAACTATCAAAAGATTGATACTTGTTTATGTCCGGTTTAATTTTGAAATTATGTCCAATGACCAAAATTGTATTAAATAGTAAAAATATATTCTAAATATACTTTAAAACCACTCAAATTCATAATTTATCACTATTAATTATTTTTATTAAAAAAAGTTGTTTTTAATTAAAATTTAGTAATTTTCACTATTCACCAAAATATTAAAGTTATCCAAAAAGTACCAAAATTTCACCTTTGGCTAAATTCGATACTATGAATCCAAAAATGAAGTCCATTTTGAGAGATAAAATTTATAAAATTTTAAAAAGTAGGTATTACTATTCATAAGGGCTAGTTTGATTGGTTGTGGTGTGTGTTAGAACTCGATGTTGCGTAAAACACACACTATTGCATTATTCAAAGAGAAGTGAACCATAGAAGCATGGAGTGTAACATCTGTAGTAAATGGCCATTTTTCATCAGAAAGATAAAAAATAATACAAAAAACATTTGACTTAAATTTTCAATAAAACATATTAAATATTAGGGAAAGCTTTGTAACGAAATATGACCTTATGAAACTTTGTAACAATCCCATTTGAAATTATTTCATACATGAATCTTAAAACATAATATCCACATTCAGTTCCACCTTGTTGTTTATGAAACTGTTTCAAATAGATTTAAATTCAAAATAACATTTTTAATTAATATATCCAAAATTTAGTGATTATAAATGAAAATTCACCTTATCTTTTACATATTTAATCTTGGTGATCCTCTTTCTTATCTTATTTCTAAATAAATTCCTTTCCCTTTTTGAAAAAAATAGGAATATAATAAATAGTATTCATTATAATATAAATAATTATTAAAATAATAAAACATATGTTTTCAATGCATTCATAAAATTTTCTATCACTTCAAAATGGATAGACCATAGCCAATACAATTTCTTGTCTATTGTATAAAAAGCACCCAACATCTAATGATGACTGGTATAAAAGGAAATTTAATATTACTTGTTAATATGTTAAGTTATATATATCACATTATGAGAAAAAATATTACATACTCTTCATGATATGAAAACATCCAACACTGAATGATGACATTCTTCTAAAATATTTCAACTATATAAACTCTTCTTCCAGCACTGACCATTGTAAAATCTATAGGATAAATAAACTGTGGGTACGAAAATCCATATGCATATGTGTTTTCATGCTCTATAAAAATTTTATATAGATACCTAACACAAAGTAGACATAATTATACATTTTCAATAAATCAAAGGAACCAATTTTTTTTAATCAACTTTCTTTGAAAAACTTTTCATCGTGTTGATGCCTAATTAATCTCCAGCTACAATCTTGAAGATATATCTTTTCAAAAGACCCATATTCATTGCACACCCAAATATAGAAGCAAAAATTACAATCTCATATACTTCCAATGACAAATTTGAGTATGTTGAAAATCGATCAAGACTAGTAGAATATGTATTTAAAGTCATGAAACTTTGTATTTCTTTGTTGTCTATACAATATTTCTTTAACCCTAAAGTATTCATGTAAAAAATTAGAAAATATATAAAATTTAAAATTACACAAAAATAATAACAAAATTAAATAAAATATAACATATACACATACCTCTATGGTAATATGTAAAAGTAGTATAGATGGCCAAACTAAAAAATAACCAATACTTTGTCCAATCATACTAAACTCGTCTATAGGAAATGTTATTTTTTCAAAACTATCTATAATATCATGTATAGTGAACCTAGGATTCTTTATCTAAATCTGGTGATGATTAATAGTAACATTGATATAATATATCATCCCATATGCAACAATATGATGAGGATCATCAACATATAACTCATAGTAACTTGGAAGCTGGGGAGGAGGGGTGTTTGGGTAGGGTAAGGAGTGAGATATGGGGACATATATGTATGTGTAGGATAAGAAGGAGGAGTGGGATCTATTGGAAATTATGGAGGAGTCGGATTGATTGTCTAAAACTATCCTTGCATGTCTACAAACATGGAATGTATTGATGCTATGATCATGTCCTCCATTGTCACATGAATATCCAAAAAATTGGATTCCAAAAGATTCTATTTTTTTCTAAACATTGTCCTTTGAAGAAGCATCCGAACATGGAAATATTTTTCTTACTGATACACCTATAGGGTATCTTCATACATAAACCAGGTGTTTAGGCTTTCCCAATGCTGCTACTAAAATATCCCATCTTCCCTCAGAAATAAATACCCCATGTGTGCTCTACTCCTTAAGAGAATCCCATATGGAATATTTGAAAAAATATGTAATGAATCACAATATATAAAGAGTTTATAAAAATTAAATAAATAAATAAAAATATTAAAATCTTATCAGCTATAAATATTGACACTTCCATAATATATTTCCCTTTTTACTCATCTGATCCCTCTTCCATTTTTTCTATAAAGTGTGTGGGAGGAGGGGAAACCTCTTTAGATCCTGGTGAATCGGCTCTCAACTTTTGATGTTTTTCTTCTATCATGTTTTCTTCCAATAACATATACCCTCCCTGAGATAACATATGAGGGTGTACTTTTTTAGCTTGAATCTCTTAATGAGATATCCTTGATTGCTGTAAATTATGAATTAAGAATATAGAAATAATTGACATGTTCATTAATATAAAAAACATATAAAATGTAACATTGCACTTAATAAAAACTCTTCTCATCATTTAATTCCAACAAATTGTGTACATTTATCTTCATTTATAAATGAATATATGTGACATGTATTTCAATGATTTTTATTCCAATAAATGAACTTTTATGTGAGGGATGATTTAAAATCCCTCCATCTCCTAATAGCTAATGTTAAACATTTCCTCATGGATTCTATATTGTAAGGTATATCATATGTCATCAAATAATAGTGGGAAAACATATATTACTATAAACATTTCTAGATAAGTAAAATAATAGAAAATAATCTTACAAAAACGGTCTCCCACAATAGTGATAATGTCACTTTGTAAACACTTCGCCAATCATCAAACAAAATATTAACTTTTCTTTTTAGCCTATACTGATACAAAAGTCATGATTTTTGTTGAATTTAGACCTCTTGGAATATCATTATCATAAAAAGTCTATTGGTATCCTTTGTTCCTAGATAAAAGCAACTAATAATTTTGGTAAACATGTGGTTCAATGGTTACGAACCCTCAAACTATTTTCCCCTATGGAAGTATATGTCTGGTGTAAAGAAGGACAATTAGGCTCATCAATCGGATCAGGTGTAAGTTCCTCCCCAAAGGTACGGGTATGATTACCTCCAGAAAAATGTGGTGGATCATTGGATTGATCTGTCATTATTCAATAAATCAAAGCAACATCGATTAGTACAAAAATATATAAATCCAATTATTATATTCAAATGTAAATACAAAATTAAAAATTATCAAAAAAAAATAATAGTAAACTAAATGTAACATATTCTTATTCATCTTATTTACAGTTAATTATAATTCTAAAAATATTAATGAGATATGAAATGACTTAAATTAATGAAAACTACACAATATTAAGGAGAGATGAAATGAAATGGTAAAACTTCAACATCCTAATAAATCATTTTTACAACAAAAAGAATTATTTTATAATACTATTATATAATATATTTTGTTTTTATTTAAAATGTTTAATTTAAAATACTTGGTTTTCAAAAAATGAATTAATAGATATGTTACTTAAGGGTAAACATGGAAAACTAGAAAATAATAAACTAATATAAATAAACAATTTAACTTATTAGTTATGATACATGTTTTAATAAAGAAAATAATATTTAAATATCTAACTTATGAAATTTTAAAAAGAAAATCATAATTAAACATATGTTACCTATAATATTAGGAATTTAATAAATATTTTTTCTTCTCAAATTCATTCATCATGATCATTCTGTATGGAAAAAACCATGTCCTAATCATTTTCATCAATATTATTTGTTAATCATTCCATGAATGAAGGGATCTCTAATAAACCAGAATCTTCATCAAGTGTATCATCACCAACATACTACTTTTTCCTTGTTAAAAATTAGACCACTACATATCAAATTGATCAAGAACCTAGAAATTTTGTTTTTCATGTGTTTCCATGATAAAAGGATCCTTTGTCTATTCTATTTTATTCAGATTATCTATTATCATTCCAAATTCATCTTGTCAGAAAATGTAGTCACTGATAAACCATATACACATAAACAATGGATCTTGAAATTTAATGTAATAATACTCTGATATTTCTTCAATGAAACTATAATATTCGGTTGATACATATATTGGTTTTTTGTCTTTAGAACTCAAAAAATGCATTGCTTCTTTGAAGACTAACACACTACTATTCTGAACCACACTTCTGTTGTTCGGATATTTAATTTCAAAATTATAGCCATTGATGTCATACCTGAACCATGTTGTCGAATTTAAAGTTGGACTACCCACTAATAATATCAATGTTTCTAATGCATCTGGTTTCATGGTTTCTTTAAAAAGTGGGAAAAATGTTTTGTTATGATCATTAAAAATCCACATATCTTTCTTCATTGAATAACTTTGTTTTAAATCATTAATATGAAATGTTATATATGGGTGAGAATTATCTATGTTATTCAAGATGTATAATTCTACCTTATTTATCTATTCAGCTATCAGAAAATTTACTTTCAATACATGAATCCCCTTTCCCCCATAATTAACTCGTTCATGGAGAGATGTAGGTAGCCTGATGTGCTCCACATCAGAAAAATAGCTTGTACAAAACTCAGCAACCTCCTTAGAGATATGCTTCTGAATAATGGATGCCTTAGGTAGATATGGATTACTAACACAACCCTTCAATATCTTCATATACCTTTAAAAGGGTTACATATAATGTAGATATACAATACTGCAAAGATTTATTTATCACACCAAATGAACCATTAAATTCACTATGATATCCAGAAAAGAAGGAGGAAAATACATTTCCAATTAA
Organism: Viscum album; assembly: GCA_963277665.1. Classification (NCBI taxonomy): domain Eukaryota; kingdom Viridiplantae; phylum Streptophyta; class Magnoliopsida; order Santalales; family Viscaceae; genus Viscum; species Viscum album. The sequence goes on along the minus strand of OY728119.1, from coordinate 2,106,370,599 downwards.
CAAAGTATAAAAGCCACTTAGATCTTCAAAATGATAAAATCATTCAAATCAATCACCTTATTACAAATTGAATTTAAAAAATAACACACCTTCATGATAGTCATTCTGACATGGGTGGTCAATATTTCACGCAATGCAACTAGTAGTATTTGTTGCATCATGATGTGACTGCCATGAGATTTTATACCTATCAACTTCAAATCCTTTAAAGAAACAATTTATTTTACATTTGATGAATAACCATGTCGCACTTTGATATCATGAATACATTGAAAAAATCTAGTTTTCTACATATTGGATAAGGTATAACAAGTCAGGGTAAGAATGTTCGCCTTCCATCGGGAGTGGGATCCAACTCAAAATGTATTCCCATTGAGAGTAAATCCATTCTTTCATTTAACATATCTTTCGTCTTTCCTTTAATATCTGACAATGTTCTAATCAAACATTCATATATATTATTCTCTACGTGCATGACATCAATGTTATGTTTCACCTCATGATATCTTTAATATGGTAGCTCAAAAAATATTGACAGTTTCATCCAAATAATTATATGATTATCACGTTTATGTGCATTTTTGAATGTCGCGTCAATGTTTGTCTCCCTTTCGAAATATTGATTAGTGGATAAAGGTTTTAGAGTAATATCGAATTCATGTGAACCATTGAAAGTTTTTTTTAAATCATCATTAAGAGTTATCCATTGGAAAAAAAAATTATGACACATACATACTGTTTTCTCCCATGATGCAGTTGACAATATGAAGTTTATTATTTATGAATTGGAAAATCTTTATACCCCTTAACATTGTATGTAGAAAAAATTTCATATGTTTTGTAGTATTTTATAGAGAACGTAATCATTTCATGTAGTTAAAAATATTCCATTTTATAAGAATCATAGATCCCAATACCTTCCTCCCATAAGAGTTTCAAATCATCAATTAATGGGTAAAAGAAAACATTAATATAATTTTCGGGTTGTTTTGGTCCACAGATCAGTAAACTCAACATGAAATTTTTTTTATTCACACAAAATTCATGAGATAAGATATAAATTACCTATAAAATAGGATATGAACTATGTCTTCTACTAAAGATTCAATATGGTTTCATTCCATTTATGTAGAGTCTATGTCTGATATTTCTAACTTCATTTACGAATATAGGAAACTGGTGATCAATTTTCTTTCACTATGGAAAATCAGATGGATTCCATATTTTTTCATGTTATATCCACTCATCGGCATGAAATCATAACCTTTTTATATCATGTGAATTATAAAATAAACATTTCAAATATGTAATTATAGGAAGATCCCAAAATTCTATGGCATAGGTCTCTTAAACTTCTAAATCTACCTATGATTTTTTCTTTCAACTTATTCCATGATGTCCCGTATTTAGGACACTCTCATAGAAATTCGTATTGTTTCCTATATAGCACACAATCATTATGGAATACATGTATTTTCTTATACCCCAATCTCATCGGGCATGATATTTTCTTGCCCTTATAATGTACATCTAGAAGATTATTGTCTTCAAGAAGAATATCTTACGATAATTTTAGTATCTTGGTAAAACTCTTGTCACTCTATCTATGTTTCACCTTGAGGTTTATCAATTTTAACAATGTTGATAAAACCGTATGTTCTATACAACCCAGATACCATGGTTTCTCAAAATATCTGTATAAACACTCAATTACCAGTTGTTTCTCAATTTCCTCTACTTCAATATAATGAATCATTTCATCAAGTTTGTCATAGTTAATATCTTACAAAGTAACCTCACCAATAGATCTAAAATTCTACCCAGTTTCACCATTCCAAATCCAATGGTTGTAACTCAAATTAAAACCATGAACATTTAAATAAACTTTGATATATTTTCTTTTAAACTTCTTCAATTTTAAACATTTCAGGCATCGATAGAAAAACATGTTATTGTTTGGAACATTTATTTTAGAAAATTCTAAAAAAGAATCAACACCTTCCTCAAATTCAGCACTTATTTCAGGTGTATTAATCCAACATCGATTCATTATCATTAATAAATATCAAAAATAAATATATAAAAAGTTATTAATTTATAAAATATTGAGATTAAAAATAGCATTGAAAAACATAGAAAACCAATAATGGAAACATTAGAAGGAAAATAGAAAATTTTGATGAGAAAATTCATTCATGCGGAATGAATTACAAAATAGATTTGTTTTAAAATGTCTCAAGTAAAAAAAACGAATATAACCTTAGGAAATAATTAAAAAATATGTACAATGATATCCATTAAAAAATATCAATAAAAATTATATAAAATGAGAACAATTAATTCATAGTTTATTATTTATAAAAATAAAAAAATTATTCTATGTTATAATTAACAATATAATATAATCATAAATTGAGTCTTAGTTTAAAAAAATATCACATTAAACCTTGCTTTATGGGGCTTCATATGGTATAATTATTCCCTAACAAGGTACTTGGTTTGTCTGTGGCATTAAAAAGTAGAACCATCACCCATTCAATCCTTTTTCAATGCCCAAGCGTACTATTGAGACACATGACCATGCATAGAAATTCCACCTAAATATGATCATAGTATCAAAATTATCTTGAGTCCCATTTATAAAATAACCCTAACTTCCATACAGGGAGTTAAATATCACTAAATTGATTAAACTATAATGACTCGCCACATAATAAACTCAAAACCATAGGTATTCTCATCAATATGAAGCATTGATGATCTGCTAAACCTTGATCATCCATTAGAAATAGTTTTCACTACTATAGATATCATGAATGTGTTCTATGCACTTCTATGGAAAATGACCTAAAGTAGGCTCCAAACGATCATGGTGCGAATCTACATTTTTTATGGGGTTAAGTGATGGTTGCAAAGCACTAGCCCAAAGGGTCGAGATAGCAGCCTGACACTGATCCCAAGTAGGGGTGCAGGGGTGAAACCCCTACAGTATGAAGAAATTATTTTGGCTAAGTCCCAAATGAGGCACCCACGATACCTACACGCAAACACCTGCTTTCCACCATGATGGAGCTGAATGATGTAATTATTTTGGCTAAGTCCTCAAAGCATCTCACCAGTCTAGACAAATATCTATTGGCATGCAAGGTACATGTGCGCTACAATTATGGTGTGCAACCCACTTTCGTTCCAAATATCCTTTCAATCAGTGTCACTTATTTTCCTATAAATAGACCCATGGGGCCTTCATTTATATGGAATAATTTCCCTGAAGCTTAATTGTTTCTCTGGTCACCCTAGTGTTTCACCTAAGTCTTTTGAAACCTTCAGGGTAGTACTTAAACAACTATATTGGAGGAATTGAGGAAGTATCATAGGACTTAAGTACTTTTAGTGTTTTAAATCCAAAACACTTGTGCGCCTAAAGTGAAAAACCTCCCTAAATCAGTAACAATTTCACTCCATCTATTCACCTTAAAGGAACTTGATCACCCCACTTCCGGGAATACCATTGAATACTCTTGAAGGTTCGAGTCAAGTCTCTCTTAAGTGTTAACATCCAGGTTGTTTTTCACTTAAGTTGAAAACAGGTCCCCCAAGCCTACATGCACGACCATACTTTCATGCCAGATACTTACTTGGGTTCCCTTAATTGTTTCACCTAATACCTTTAGTCTATAAGCCATTCATGGTAAGGCTTATTCTTTACTCGCTCCCTTTTCAGAAAGGGATTATCTTGAAACCTCTACCAAAACCTCATGACTCATCAAACCTTTGCTAAAGGCACATCAGCATGTCACTTATTTAGATTTTTATATCTACAGTCAGAGGTTTCCCAAATTTTTATTTGCAATTGGGTTAGGATTAATGGAGTGTCTATGGGTATTTATATCTGTAATCACATGAAATTTTCTCATAGGAACAGTGTCAGGATGTTCCTGGTTTAGAGGAATAGGGTTTGGGTTCTATCCTCCCCTTTTTATCTCTAAAACTCAAATCCTTAGGTTTCTGTTAGGGAAGGTACAGTTCGTACATAATTTTCCTTTGAACAAATTAGAAGTCTCCCTCCCCTACCAGGACCAATTTTAGGGAAGCCATCCTAGTGTTATCCCCTAACCTTTCAAGTAGGAGGTTGTATTCTTTCTCCTCTATAATTCCTCCACCTTCACTCATTCCTTACATTGGATCCTTTTATAATGTTAAAATAATAGAGGTATGGTTCAGCGCCTCACCCTCTTCCATAGCCACCTTGGCCTCATCCACCCTCACCTCCGTAGGTGTGTCCTCTTCCACCAGTAGATGTGGAAAAGTGTGGGTACCTATGTTGAATCATTCACATCCTCTTGTTTCTCACACTGAGCATGACTCATGTGGGATTAGGGATTTGTGATTATCACAACATCCACACAACCTGAAACTCTTGAACTACGAGAAATCGGATTCCCACCATAATTAGGATATGTAGGAAGCCTTTGTTATGGCCTGATCTCACTAGATATCCTCCTCAGGAATCCAACCCTAATTCCCTTAATATGGGCATCCTCCTTAGGAGCAAGCCCCAAATTATGCTCCCCTTTCACCAAGGATTCCTTTTTAAGAAGTAATCCCAAATTCATTTCTCTCAAGGGACTAAACTCTCCTACGAGACTTATTTAACTACATGGGCTTTGATTTCCATCCAAATGGGATTTGTAGGAATACTCTATGAGTTTCAAACCCAAAACATCAAATAATACCTATTCTTACTAGGCCATTTTCCCAAAAAGGTATAATATTACTTGGAAACCCATATTCATTCCAAGTTCCATGGGATTATTAGGCATAAGTCCAACACCAAACCTTAACTAATCACCTTTCTCTTAGATTTTATTACCACAAGACATTAAACTGTATGGAAAGGTATTTATCACATGACATTAAAAGGTATAAAGTATCCCATTAAGAGGCGCCAAACTATGAGGGTTCTGATTTTTTCACAAGGATATGTAGGTAGCCCATTTATGGGTATGATCCCAACATCAAAACAAAACTTTGTCTTTATGAAAAAAAAACAACTTCCAGAGTGCCCCACTAGAGTGGATTAAAAACCAGTATCATCATAACGATGGTTAAAAGAATATCTAAATAGTATATGAGAGGATAACATTGATGGAGAACCTTGAATATATACGGATGTCTCCAATAATGACGAACCTCAAATACATACAGATGATTCTAAATTTCACACATGCTAATAATTGATTGAAAATTCCAAGTGAAACCTATATTATACTTGGTGAATTAATAAGGATTACTGAAAATATCTCAAATCTATAAGAGAGTTCTGAAGTATACAATAATTCCACCCAAAATGGTGTGATGAGTTCGACATCCCATCCTCTTGACCGATGGATGTTTATAAGTATCATAAGTTCAAACTCAATGAACGCTTGTCATTAGAAAGTAGGCCCCTTTAGGATAAAGAACCATTGGATGTTTCTAGTTCAATAAATAATTCCATTGAAAACCTCCTAGAAGCAATGATTTCTAACCAGAACAGACATTCCAAGGAACTATGAAACCACTACTAATTACCAATTTGAAACTCCCAACTATTTTTTAACAAAAACTCTCATTCTATTCTATAATACACGCATACCATCTCTTAATCAAAAATTCTATTAGAAAACCCATTATAAAACCCATCTTGTGATGTGAAATTAAATGAAAAATAATTTTTCAACACTCCCATGGGCCAACTTTATCAAAATGTAAATGAACCAATTGTGGTATCAACACCTAATTAATTCAAAAATCATCCCATTCACTTGAGTGAAAATTTAGAAACACACAATATACACATATCTTCTCTAATGAATAATACTTCTTAAAATGAAATATTCTATAAAATAATTTTAAAGTAATCCTAACAAGGAAAAATATATTGAATGAGAACAATTAATTCATACTAGAAATAAAATCAGATACATTTAATTAACACATTATAAAATATATTAAAACCATCAGGAAAGTTAGTTAGAGATGAGAATATTTATAACTGAACGCACATTGATGAAGATGAAAAAACCTGAATGTATGATGATGGTAATGTGATAACGAAGAACACCTGATCAAAAAATCATCGATTTGAGATTCCAAGCCCAAGAATGATCGAAAAGAGAGAAAAGAAAATGTTTGAGTCTTACTTCAGATCTATCTTTGATGCATAACATGAGGCTAATGAAACCTAAGTCTTGATTAAGATTGTATTATGATATTGGACAACTAGATTGAAGAATCTAAAGAGTTAGGGCTTGGGAGAGAGAGAAACAAGACCTGTGTTGTGATAATTGAAGACCACGTAATAAACCCTTAGTGAATTCCTAAATTTTTAAATGATTTTTTATGTCAGTTATATTATAACGAATGTGAAAATTAGAAATCCATCGCTATTTCACATCGGTTATACTATAACTGATGTAAATAATCGATCTTTTACATCTATTAAATTATAGAACCAACATGAAAGAGAAAGGAATATCCATTTTTCACATTTGTTTTATGAAAATTGACATGAAAAATTCCATTTTCACATCGGTTAATGGAAATTCGATGTAAAGAAATTGATATTCCAAAATTTTCACATCGGTTATAAATAACCGATGTGCAAACTGGGACGTAAAAACAGTTTTTTTGCTAGTGAAGTGTGGAAGAGAAGTCCACCAAGTTCATGAATGTCGAAGAGACATAAGGAAGCCAGAAAATATGGTAGGATAAAGGAGAGCACCAACTATGGTTCAACACGTCAATTGTAGGGAGCAAGGGATTTATTCAACCTAGTTCACTAAACCTCAAGTCCTTGAGGGTAATCAGTGTCAGTAGCCACCAAAGACATGGGAGAAAGGGAAATATTATGTCATAACTACTACTGAGGTGGATCCCAACAATGATGTGGTGATAGGTACACTGGTTATTAATTCAGTAATATAGAACATAATATTTGATTTTTGGTTCTATGTATTCTTTCAGATCTTGAAAGTTTAGTAGAACAATTCAAACACCACCTCAAAATATGGAGGATGGGTTATCTGTGAGAACAGAAATGGGTAAATTATTTCATCCAAAGTATATAACTCCTACCCAGTTAATATTTGTGGACCGAACCTCCCAGAAAATATAATCTCACTTCCTTTGGTGGAGTTCGGTTTTTTTGGGAATGGATTGACTATATTTATACAAATCCAACATTAAATGTCGGGAAAGGGAGATCACTCTTCACATCCCAAGGCATCATCCATTTCTGTACAATTGTCAGGAGGAGGATGAATCTCTTTCATAATCATTTTCTAAATTGTGGATATTATTTCCTTTTAAGAAAGCATATCTAGCTCAAATGATTAAGACAAAGGAGAGATTCAAGATCGAAGACATGCCCATTATGAGGAACTACATTGATGTGTTACCTGGATAATTTCTTGGTCATCCTCCAAATTGAGAGTTTGAGTTATTAATTGAACTTATTCGTGGATCTCTTCCTATATCAAAGACCCCTCATAGAATGGACATCATTGAGTTAGAGGAACTGAAGAATCAGTTAAAAGAGAATCTAGACATTGGTTTTATATTCCCAAGTGCTTCACCATGGGGTGTGTAGGTCCTCTTCATCAAGAATTATGGATCAATGTTCCTCTAAATTGATTATTTTGATCTCAATTAAATCATAATAAGGAAAAAGTATCCCTTTCCTTAAATAGATGACTTTATTAATCAACTGTGTTGGGATAAGTATTTCACTACGTTGGAACTTCTTTCAATATATCACTAAATAAAGGTGAGGAGGGAAGATATTCCCAAGACTTCCTTTCGAATGAAGAATGGACACTATGAGTTCATCATGATTTCTTTCAGACACACTAATGATCTAGCAATATTCATGGAATTGATGAATAGAGTTTTTAGAGATTACCTCGAATAAGTTTTGGTATTATTTATTGATGATATTATGATATACTCTAAAAGAGAGGAGGAAAATGAGGAGCATTTGAATATTGTGCTAAAGTGCCAATGAGCCCATACCCAAGTGGTACGTGCATTTGCTTGGCATCCAAGAGATCTAAGTTCAAAACTAGGTGGAGGTGAATTTCCAGTACTGTAGAAGAAATGTAGCATCCATTGTAGTAGTCACTATAGTAGTTACTATTCGGTATTGTAGCTGTCGGAACTATTCAAGTGATTTGGGTCTTCGGGCCACCGGTTTGGGCCTACGGGTCTCAAGGGCCTTCGGGTCATCAAAGGCCTTCGGGAAACATGGCCTTCTGGCCATGTAGACCGTAGAGTAGCCCAGTTCACATAGAACATGTACCATAAAAGGATTAGAGCAACAAGAGTAGCCACCACCAAAAGCACAACTAATCGGATTGGAAGAATGAGAGGGTATGGCAGCAGCCATCGGGACTAGGCACCATGCAGCTTTGTATTGGGAAATTCTACCCGATCAGCAATGCAAGGTGTAGATCTAGGTGATCAATGACGCAAAAGCTGGGGGAGGGGAAGTTCAAGTGGGCTTGGCCTATGGGTCATGTATTAGGAATGGTACGCATCTGGGCCTATGAGTCATGTATCGTGGGTCAGTCGGGACTTCTGCCTTGGGCCTACGGGTCATGTACAGGTTCCCCTTCAACCCATAATAGGTGATTATCCGTAATAAAATAAAAAAGAAGTCATTTGAGACATTTAGGGAATATTTTTCTAAAGACCTTGAGAAGGGAGAAGCAATATTCCAATACTACTACAAAAACGGGCTTTAATAGCGCTAGTATATGCCTTTAATAGTGCTTAAAATTCACTAATAACTTGAGGAGGATGATTAAAATCCCAATGTTTTTAACAGTGCTAAAAAAGTGTTGTTAAAAGGGTACTTTAACATCATTTTTAGCACTGTTAAAGGCCACTCCTAACGGTTCTAAAAAACATTGTTAAAGGGGTCCTTTAACAGTGCTAAAAAAGCATTGATAACTGCCATAATGATAAAGGGTATAATTTTTTAAAGATTTTTTTCCACGCACCCCCCATCAGTGCTTCCCCCACCCTTCCCTTTATTAGTACTTCTCCAGCCCCTTTAGTGGCACTTAAGATAATCCAACCCTCACCCATGCACCATGCATCTAGTGAGTTTTGAACGTAGGACCTCCAGCTCATAGGCCAACGACTTTTCCACTCCCCTGTACTAATTTGTTTTACATTTTATGATTTATCTATGTATTTATATATATTTCATTAAATTGTTTTATCTATATATTTATATATATTTTTATATATTATCAAATATATTTTATATGTAAATATATTTAATAATTTTCTTATAAAATTAAATTTTTATGTGTTAATATAAAAAACATATGTATGTATTGTTATATATTTGATTATAAAAAACAATACATTGTGAAAAATGATAAAATTTCAAATCCATAATATCAATATTATTGTAATACCTAAGAATATATTCATTGCCCACTAAAAAATGGAAACAATGCCCCCTTAAACGAGGCTAAAAATCAATTAAATGTTCCGAAAATTGGTTCCCCGACTAAAAACTCTATTTTGGAGTCCTCATGGGCCTTTTTGTCTTTAAAAAATGTAATGTAGGGTTTACCTTGAGTCATTAAGAGATAGAATTGTCTCATGCTTCAATTTCATTTGTGTTAGAGCTCAAACGGACACTCGGATCAAAAGTTATAGTCGTTTGAAGTTCGAGTTACATTTTCCACAAATTTTAGATATTTTATTAATTTTTAAATTTTTTTATCTTCCAATTGATATTAAATGACTATTACTCTAAAATAATTTAAAAATTATTGATTTAAAATATTTTTTTATTTATTTTATAATCCATTTGCACTAAATATCTTTTATATTAAGTGTAAATGCCTATTTACCTTATCTAAAACATATTTAAAATATATATTTTATATTTATATAAATATATATATATTTATATATTTATATATTATATTAAATTAAATATAATTTCTTTCTATAATATACTCTTTATCAGCACTACTAAAAAAGTGTTGATAAAGGGGGGGTCTTTATAAGTGCTTCTATAAAAGTGTTGATAACCCCCCTATCAGTGCATTTTTCTATGCGCTGATAAAATACCCCACTTATCAGTGCTTTTTTAAAAGAAATGATAAAGGTCCCCCTTTATGTGAAATTTTTTAGCACTGGAAAAGGGGGTCTTTAACAACGCATTTAGTTAGTGTTATTAAATCCCTAACGCTAGACAAACCCAGTTTTGTAGTAGTGAAAGTACAATAAATGTGAGTTTGGGATGGAGTAAGTGCCATTCTTAGGGCATGTTATCACCATAAAAGGAATATTTTTAGACCCTTCCAAGTCAAAGGTAATCGAAGAGTCTCCCAATCCAATATCTATAATGGAGATCCATAGTATACTTGGTCTAGCTAGGTATTTCCAGAAAATTGTGAGGAACTTCTCATGTTTTTCAAACCCCCTAACAAAGATGAATCAGAATGGAGAAAGGTTTGTCTGGACTATGGAATATGAAGAATACTTCAAATAGTTAAAAATAGGTTTATCCCTACCCCAGTACTCACACTACTGACAAGTGGAGAAATCTTCTTTGATTATAGTGATTCTTTGAAGAAGTGTTTAGACTATGTGCTGATGAAAAATGATAAAGTGATAGCCTACTCCTCAAGGAAGTATAAAATTCATGAGAAAAACTTTCCCACATATTATTTGGAGTTGGAGGATAAGATCATTGCATAGAAAATCTGGAGGCATTATCTGGATTGGGAGAAGTGTTATATATATACTTATCATAAGAACCTCAAATATATATTCACATAGAAGGAGCTTAACATGTGCCAGTGAAGATGGTTAGATCTCATCATGAATTGTGATTATTCAAACCACAACCATCCTGGTAAAGATAATAATGTTGAAGATTCTATAAGTAAAAAGGATCTTGCAACATTATCAATTGTGAGAATTGAGAAGGATTCAATCTTCTTATATTTGAAAAGGATGGGAATGGGAATCATTAAGGAAAAAACATAATCAATCTTTTCACAAATGATTTCTCAACCATCCCTTATGGAGAAAGTAATGAATTCTCAAAGAAATGATGTGTAATTTCATTAGAAGGTGGAATCTATGAGAAATGGGAAGTACTCAGACATTAAAATTTATGATGAAGGATTCATCAGATTTTGGTTGTGACTATGTGTACCATTCAATCCATAGATAAAGAAAGATCTTTTGAATGATGCATATAGCTCAAACATCTATATTTACCTATGGAGTTCAAAGATGTATCGAGATCTCCAAGAGAACTATTGATGGAACAATATGAAGAAGGATGTGACTAAATATGCATCAATGTTCCTTGTTAGTTATCAAGTGAAGTATAAAAGGAAAAAATATATGGGTAATATGATACAATTACCCAAAAAAACGTAAAAATTGTAAAAGATCATCGTAGACTTTTTCATCGGAGATATGATGACATCCAGAGGAAAAATTTTATATAGGGTGTTGTGGATATTCTCACAAATATAGGTCACTTTATTGCAATTCTATAGGACTTGTCACTACTTCAACTTGGCAGGTATATATTAGAGAGGTGGTAAGGTTGTATGGATTACCACTATAAATTGTATCTAATGAATACATGAAATTTACCTCCAAGTTATGAAAAAGCCCTCAACATTCTATAAACACTGAGTTGAACTTTAGTACAACTTATAATCATCAAACTGATGCCCAATCGTAGCGAATAATTATGAAAATGGAACACATGTTGAGAGCATGTTCTACGGACTTCAAAGGAGGATGGGACCAACATCTACCTCTAGTTAAATTCTCTTATAACAATAGTTTTCAGTCAAACACCCAAAAGGCTCCATATTAATCCCTTTATGGAAAAGATGAAAAACATCGACATGTTGGGATGATGTCAGTGAACACACTACTAAATATCCTACCTATACCAACGCATCTATAAAAATGGTTTTCCAATGGTTTTTCCAAACCGTTGGGAAATATCACTTTGAGACCACTTTTCCCAATGGTTTGGTAGAACCATTAGGAAGACCAAACCCTTTCCCAATGGTTTTTCCAAACCATTGGGAAAATCCCACTTTTACCCAACGGTTTGGAAAAACCGTTGGGATAATATCACTTTTAGACCACTTTTCCCAATGTTTTGGCCAAACCATCAGGATAGGGTATGGATTTTACGATGGTTTTTCCAAACTATTGGGAAAATCTAACTTTGACACCACTTTTCTCAACGATTTTGAAAAACCGTTCGGAAAGCCATACCCTTTCTGAACAGTTTTTGCCAACTATTGGGAAATGACCAGATGGAGACCACCTTTCCTAATTGTTTTGCCAAACTGCTGGGAAAACCCCACTTTTAGGCCACTTTTCCCAATATTTTGGCAGAACCATTTGGAAAGGGTACCACTTTTCCCAACGGTTTAGAAAAACCGTTGGGAAAGGGTATGGCTTTCCCAACGGTTTGGCCAAACCATTGGGAAAAGCCCACTTTGATACCACTTTTCCCAACAGATTGGGAAAACCGTTGGGGAAGGTTGGGTATATATCCCAACAGATCTCAAAACTATTGGGATAGGTACCCTTATTTTTTATGAATTATTTTGTCTAATATCATCAAATAAATCATTATATATATTTTAAATATATATATCCAAATATATTTATAAAGGTAATTGTTGGATTGTGGTAAATTCTTCGATATATAACCCACAAGTTGTGGGTTCAAACCTCCACTGTAAATTTTTTAAATATAGCTATACCAACAGTTTGGGATTCCGTTGGGTGATTTGGGGATGGGGATAGACCTATCCCAATAGTATGGGGAAAACCATTGGGAAAGACCAATCCCAATGGTTTGAAAACCGTTGGTATAGACCTATCCCAACAGTTTGAAAACCATTGGTATAGACCTATCCAATTCCTAGTTTTATGAGTGAATGTGATATATTTATGTGGAGTTAAAATTATAACAAGTATCACATCAATATTTCCCTTTTTCCTAATATTTTTGAATCAATGTTCATTTTCACACCTCAATTATATTACCTAAATGATATTTTTACAAACCAATTACCCCCTTTATGATTTCAAAATTTATCTCACTTAAATGAATTCATTTTTGAAAAATGAACACTTTATTCCTTTTTTTATATTTATTTTAAGTTATTCTCATCCATGTATGTGTGAGTCACTGTGAAAAAGAACTTATTGAAATTTATAGAAGGATACTCATACACACTGTGTTATTGTCTCATATATTCATTGTGGGATCTCAATATTGCCCATTTTAATTTCAGGATCAAAACACTTATATGAATTTCTATTAGGGAGGATCCCTGACGTATTTCTTAATTACAAAGTCCATGTCACTCGATATTGACTTCCATATTCTAGTGACCACACATTATAATTCTTATTCCAAAATGATCTTTTCAGTTTTCAATCTATTTCCCTAGTCCTCAAACAAAATGTTCATTTCCTAGAGGTTATGTTCACTCTACAATCATTATCATTATGTTTCATAAACACTGAAATCCTCAGATTTATCATGGTACATTAATTAGGCATAACAAAAAATATGTTCAAGATAATTAGAAAAATTCGAACAAGGACTCTACAAAAGTTATATACAATATTTATAGGACAAAATATTTTGAATTTTTTTTATGTTTTTTATTTTTTTAATTAATGTCAAAAACATAATTTAAAAAAGAAATAAGAGTATTAAGAAGAATATTTACAATATTTATTAACATGCCAATTTTTTGTTTCTGTTTTTTTCATTTTCTATTTGACATTTTTATTAATTTATTTATACTTAAAAACAAAAACCTACATAAACTATTTAATGGTTCCTAAAATAGATTTAGATTTTTTTAATATAAATGATGATATTTATATCCTAAAACTATTTTATCTCTCTCCCCTTGACTTAGTTCAGACACTATTCCAGTAAAGTGATTTATGAAAATTTTCATAAAAATTAATTAAATAATGAATATCTAGAAAAAATTAGGAGGAAATAAACAACCTGGATTCCTTCAGTTGATGTCAAAATGGAAGCATTTAGACTCCTCCATGGGCTCTTTCTTTGGATCTTCATTAAAATACTTCAGCTTCATACCCTTCACCTTGAAGGTGTTATGTGAATCAAATCCCTTGATATTCACTACACCAAATTGAAAAATGTTAGCTAATATAAAAGGAGAAATAAACATGGAATTATTCTTACCAAGAATTGGCTTCCCTCTTGGAGAGTATAGCAACACATTATCCCTTAATTGATTTTTTTTTGGGTGAGTCTGTTATAGACAGAACTAGCCCTTTCCTTGAACGGTAGGGTGTATTGGTGGAATTTTAGCCTTTTTTCTCCTTATATATATTCTATAAAATCCTATTATTTCCATCATTTCCAAACATCTGGTTATCCCCTTTATCATCCTTGGTAGGGTTTTTCCTGTATCTCAATATACATCTCATTATTCCTTGCAACCTGCACATGTAAGATAGATGTTACAATAGGAACAATGAAAAAATTCTCTGAAACATTATCCTTAACTAATTAAAACTATTTGGTGCTAAAAATAGATTCCATATTATAATTATTTACAGGAACAGTTTCAACAGAATCATGAGATTATAAATCCTTTTTTAAAACAATTCCATCATCTTAAATTTCAATATCTTTTTAGGAAAACACGGCACTTCAAAATGGGTAACTGTGAAATAAGTTTGTTCAATATGAGGTTATTTCATTGATTCTAGTATATTGAAATCCACTTTTTCTTCACCAGTGCTCATAGAAAGTGTTCCTTGATTAATACTGATTTTTGTTTTATTAGTTTTGGGAAATATAATACCCAACCTATTGGGGGAAGGATTGTTACATCTATCTTCCTGCATGATCATAATGTAGAAATCAAAACGGAATGGATAACTTTTTACACTTACCAAAAAGACTTTTAAAACACATACTAGGTATGTAGTATCCTTGTTGGCAAGCTATACAACCACTCAAATGGGTTTGAGTTCTCCTATATGTAGAGAATTTTAAATTTATTAAGGCATAACATTTATTGACACTCATAAACCACATAATGAATTGGAAAATTTGAGCTCACCAGTGGTGTGGTAGATGTAAATGATACTTGGATCTTGGAACTTATATAGTATTTGTGGGGTTATAAGGATATGAACATTTTTAATTAAACATTAATTTTCATTACCTCACAATATTATCATTTTAGTGCACATGTCATTAATAAATTTTACATACCTTGGTATCAGGCTGGTGGCATCCAATAAGGGGATATTGATTTCAACTTTTTTAATCACATCCAGTATATGAAGTGGATGTGACCATTCACTAGTTTTGTTACATTAGTTCATTATTGTAGGGTATGGTGGTTGGGGATCAAGTGGGTCTTCCATTTTGGCTTCTCTGTAATCCTTCTTTAGAGGGGGTGTTTCGATAGGTAACTCTTCTTTAGGTTCTTTGGTGGGGAAAATTTCTTAAAGTGAACGTTTATTTAAACTTCTAGCTTCTTCTCTAGTGGATGATGATATTTCACTACCTTCCACATCTTTCCCACTACTTAGTGAAATAAAAATAACATTTCCTCTGGGGTTAGGAATAGATTAGGAAGGAATCTTACCAAATTTTTTGTTGTTCAATTCATTGATGGATGTCAATATCTGGTTTTTGGTCTTCACAACTTTTTTTAGTAGATCCTATAGTAAGGATTCTTGAGATTTCTGTAGTTGGTTGTTTGTAGAGGGTTCATGATTCTATCATTGAAATTGAGGGTGACAAAAAATAATAATATCCCTTTCGAAAGGGTGGTATCGAAAATTATTGGTTTCCATCTCCATTCTAAAAGTGGGAGTACTCTATACCTCCTGGATTTTATCTTGGTTGTTGTTTTTATGGTCTATGGTTAAAGGATTTATAGTTTTCTTGAAATTGAGGAAACCCATCCATGAAGTGTTCCTAAGAGAAAAAGAGTTGAAATACCTAAGGGGGTATAGTGGGTGATGTCTCATGCACTTTGTTCATAGCTATATTATTCACAATGGAGTTGGTTCAACAATTTTATCCAAAAATAGAGAGTTGAAACTGTCCATCTCATACATTCCCGTTTGGTAGTTCCCATACCAAATTTTGGAGAGTTCTGAGAGATTATTTCAATGAGATCTCTAACTTTAGTAGACACTTTTTCGATCAGTGCTCTTCTAGAGGAGTCATCTAAATGATTTCAATAACTACCTATCAATCCTTGGTAAACAAATACCAATAAATGATTCTCCTCACATGTTTGGTGTGGGTAGTAGTTTTTTAATCCTTTTAATCTCTCCCAATACTTATACAGGTTCTCTCTATTGGCTTGTTTGATTTCATAAATCTCCTTCCTCTGCTGCAAACTCCTTGGTGTAGGGATATACTTCTCGAGGAAGGCTCGATGATTTTCATCCTAGGTAATTATTTCTCTAGGATGAATGTTGTACAACCAATCCTTGGATGATCCTTCAAGGGAGAGCGGAAATTCCTTCAATCGGATATGATCCTCGGTGGCTCCTCTAGGTTTGAAACCATTGAATATTTCCCCAAATGATTATAGGTGTTAGTTGGGGTCTTATCATGATAATCCATGAAACATAGGTAGGTGAGAAAGAATTCAAGTATCATGATCACAATATTATTGATCATTCATTTGTAAATTTTGATTATTGTTAATTAAATTAGGTGAATATAATTCTCTTAAAGTTATATTTAATTGAATATGATTATATTCCATATTTTGGTTTCTTATAGTGACACTCGTTAAAGTAAAAGAACAAGATGAAGAGTTAGTCAATGGAATAGAGACAATATCCCTTTCCACTTAGTGATTTTTAATGTTCTCAGTGTAGTGAGAAACTTTTTCTCAACCTTAGTATAAGAACCAATGATGTGAGGTGAATTTGTTATGGACATTTTTTGAATTCATTTTTAAGAAAAAATAAAACAAAAAACTCTTGCCTCCATGCCAATAAAACCAATTTTGAAAACACTCCTATAACTGGGTGGTTACTAAAATAATTTTTGAACTCGAATTAAATGCAGTAAGAGCGGTACTCGAGGTTTTCTCCCTAGATGGTAGATTTATGGGTATATTTAACTTTTATTTTTTGGGTTAAATTATTGAAAACAATTTGTTAGATTAAATTTATTTTGATTTAAAATCAATTTAAATGAGTGGCCTAACAATGAGTATCCCTATGACCTACCTTGTTAAATTATTATTCAAATTTTCTCTCCTATCTTCTCTCTTAATTGAATGAAATCTCAACTGATTACTCTCTTCTGGATGATTTGGTACAACGGGAGGTATGCAATGATTATTGTAACATCAACACTTGACTATTCTAATTATCAATGTTCACTGATTACCCTTAAATCAACCAACCACTCACGATCACAAGAATTATAGAATATGTAAGTTGTATCTATGTACTTTCCATTGGAGAAGAGATGATTAATTCAAAATGAAACAGTTATGAAATATCATGATGTTTAAACAATTTAAATTGAATCCGTAAATTAGTAGAACATATTTGAACAATTAAATAATACAATTCATTAAAACGTGGATAGGAGAGTCGTGTCAGTACAACCCCTACGGGATTGATATGCCATGTTGGGAGTTATAAAAATATAAGTAAATGAAATAGAGAAGCAGCAGCGAAGAATATTCTTCAAGAGTAAGTGCAAGAGATTGGCCAGCCTCTCGAGCACAATGAAACATTGCAATATTAATAGAGGGTGATTGTAGGTCCTTGGTGTAACATTTCGACCTGAATTACTAATTCTCAGACGGAATTCCATGTGACCTCATGTGCATCAATTCATACGTAAGAGGTTTCCGACTAGAAGTGAGGATCTAAGTCCATTAGTGGAGAGACTAGACCCTCAATATCATGTCATATGATCAATAATCAACAATAAACAATATAATAAATAATCATAGTAAACATGTGGAATAGTAAATATGGAATACATGTAATACAAATAAAGAAGCTCCCTAAAGTGGAAAGCATGTCTAGAGGAAATACAAAAGAGAAAGTAAATAAATAAATAGTGAACCCTCCAGATTCCATCGTGGTCTACCATTAGCTCTATACTCCTCCACTCTACTATACACCATAGTGACCTTTCCCTTTTCCAGATCCATTCAAGCAATCTACAAGCGCATCAAAATGCCGAAATAGGGCCTGAGTACAAGACTCAATAGGACACCACCAATGCATCCTTAACCTGATGTGATCAAGTATAATAGTGTATGTCATAATAATGAATAATTCAAAACAAGCATAAACATACAATCCAAATTTGATCATCTGTATGCTAACCAAGCCACCACAAACCCCCGACTGTATCTACTTCGGCTCTATGCTAGATGGATAATCAAGGTCTCAGAATAATCAAGGATTATCCATAAGGCTAATGAATCATGCTACTCAACATCATGTGATCATGAAACTTAGTGTCGTTTCTCATCTAGAATATTATGTTCTCATCATATACTTGGGATCAAGAGCTAATCAATATCCCTTAGTCATCGAGGCATATACTATATATTGAGAGCTAATTGACATATCATATTTATTGAGTATCATATACTAAGGATCGAGAGCTAATCGACATCCCTTAGTCTTCATGTGCATCACAAGAAATACCTAAGGTGACTTAATATACCTACACTATGCATAGGACCCTCATTGTCATTGTCGCAAGTCATGCGCCGCCCCCTCTAAGTGATTACATGTCATGACAATCCACGTGTCTTGGGATCCAAGAACAATATCAGAAATCATACATAGCATGGTAGGATACTTGAAAAATCATAACATATCATCATAAGTATGTTAGCTCACACAATACATGTGATCAACATCAAACATGAATAAAAAACTACAAAGTACTAATGGCATCAAGTGTAACATAAGGTTTCTAGGGCTACACACCCACCCACCCACATGCGATCATAATCGAGCACGATCTTCAAAATATGTTTATGAATAATCATATTAATGGAAACATTTATAAACAATCCCAAAAAGGTAAGGAAACTTCCTACCTCAAAAGTCATCGATGTAAAAAGTCAGGGATAAACTAGTCAAAATGCCTCTTCACGACCTTATTTTCATAAACGCCGACACTCGAGGTTCACCAAGGGTGCGTAGAATCAAAACCAGTTATTTTATTTCAAAAAGAAATAAAATATTTCATAAGTTTATTTATTCTCTCTCCGGGATAATTTGTAAATTATCATTTTATAATAATATTTTTATAATATCTCATTATTATCCTTTTATAATTATATTTTTGGAATTTTTTTTAAATTATCCATTTATAATTATCTTTTGATAATTTCTTATAAATTATCCTCTTATAATTATATTTTGATAATGTTTTTCTTAAATTAACCTTTTATGATTATATTTTGACAATTTCTCATAAATTATCCTTTTATAATTATATTTCAATAATTTTTCTTAAATTATCCTTTTGTAATTATCTTTTGATATTTTCTCATAAATTATTCTTTTATAATTATATTTTGATAAATTCTAAAGAATTTTACTTCTATAATTATCTTTTGATAATTTCTCATAAATTATAATTCTATAATTATATTTTGATAATTTATCTTAAATTATCCTTTTATAATTAAATATTGATAATTTCCCATAAATTACCATTTTATAATTATATTTTGATAATTTCTCATAAATTATACATTATTAAATCCAATCAATTATCCTTCAATAAATTTAATTCCATAAATTATCCTTTGATAATCTAGAAATTATCATTTCTTAAATTCAATTATTTTTCCATATGATAATTACCTTTTAAATATCCCTTAATGAACTAAATGATGTGGTTTTCAATAACTCTTGCAATTATTCTTTGACAATTTGTTGTAATTATCTCTTGATAAATCATTATTGTTATCCTTTGATAATTCCTTATAATTATCATTTGATAATTATATTAATTCATTCATTGATAATTTTATTTGAAATTGTCATCTAATATTCGTTTTTAATTTTCATTTATAATCAGATAAAATCACATTCGATAATTATATTTATTATCGATTGATAAATTGTATAATATTATCCTTGATATTTTTTTAAATAATATACTTTGATAATTTATCTTGAATTATTTATTTAAAAAGAAAAATTAGGATTGAAAAATATCTTACTTCCTTAAAATAAAAAAAAATGATTTATGTTCTTGTCGATATGAATTCAACGACACTAACAATGCTTAATTTTGATCAATATCACAAAAGATATTGAATTTAGAAGTTTGAAATAAAGGAACACTACTATAGAATTGGATATTAACAATGGTAAAAAACCATTTATGAGCGCTAAAAAATATTTTGATAATCCTGGTACTATTAAAAAAATGGTCATTTTTATCAGTGCTAAAAAAACACTGATAAAATTCAAAAAAAAGTCAAAAAATTGAAGAAAAAAAATCTGCAAATCAGATGGTAGATCAAACCCCCCTTTAACAGCGCGTGACCCCCCTTTCAACAGTTCTAGGAATCCTCACCCACGTGATTCACCACCATCCCCCTTTAATAGTGCTAGGTGCACACTCCCCCACCCTTTAACAAAGCTATCCCCCCTTCACCCGCCCAGTGACCCTTTCCTTCACTTGGATTCAAATTCAAGTCCCCCCCCTTGCGCGTCGGCACCTTTACCCCTCGTACATCTTTTTTCGTTCTCCAATTAATGATATATCTATTTATTCATATATATATAGTTATATTTATTTTTATATTAATATATATATACAAATATATATATAAATATATTTGTATATTAATATATTTATATCTATTTATTTATATATAATTAGTTATATTTTTTATCCATATATTTATTCATATATTAATATATATTTATACGATTAGTTTCAAATACATTTATAAAATATGTATTTTTGTGTGTTTATAAATAAATAAATAAATAAATTCGTATATACAACCCAGACACACACACATATATTATATAGGTGTATTCGTAAGTATAATTATACATATTTATATATATTTATATATACTTATGTATAGTATATATATATATATATGTTAGAATATATAGATAATATATATTGGTTTTTAATACAGTCACACACAAATACACACACACACACACTCACATTATATAAATAAATAAATATTCATACATTTGTATTTTAAATTATATGGATATATATTTTTATTTAGATAAGGTTTATATATTATGAAATATATTTTATATGAAAATATGTTAAATTATTTATTTATAAAATTAAATTCATATGGGTGAATACATAAAAAATATGTATATATTGTTTAATATTTGATTATAAATAACATTACATTGCAAAAAATGATAAAATTTCAAAACCATAATATCAATATGAATGAAATCCCTTGGAATAAATGTTTTCCCCACTTAAAATGGGCAAAAGACCCCCTTAAATGAGGTTGAAATTCCATCGAATGTTAATAAATTAATGTACCACGACAAAAAACTCAGTTTTGGAGGCCTTCTGGGATTTGTTTGGCCTCAAAAAATGTTACAGTGGGTTACCCGATGACATCCGTGTGTATATCTCATCCCAAATTTCTATTTGATATGTGGTAGGGCTCAAGCAGACACCCCAATCAGAAGTTATGACCGTTTGAAGTTCGAGTTATGTTTTCAACTTATTTTTTATTTTTATTAATTTCTTTGGTTTTTTATATTAAAATTGTTATCAAATGACTATTAATCGAAAATAATTAGAAAATAATTAATTAAAAAATTATTTTTAATTATTTTATAAGCCATTTTCATTAATAATCTTATATATTAAGTATAAATATCTATTTAGCCTTATGTAGAACATATTTAAAATATATATATTATATTTATATCAACATAAATATATAATTTTTAATGAAATATTTTTTTATAAATATACTCTTTATCATCGCTTGTAAAAAAGCATTGATAAAGGGTTGTTTTTATGAGCGTTAAAAAAAAGAACTGATAAAGGGGTACTTTTAATAATGCTTTTTTAGTGCTGTTAAAAGTACCCATTATCAACATTTTTTAACACTGATTAAGGTACCCTATTTATCATTACTTTCTTATAGAGCTATTAAAGGGTGGCACTATGAAAACCCATTTTCTGGGGTAGTCAAAAAAAATAAATAAAAAATTAAAACAAACCCAAACAAGGGAACCTCGCACAACAAGGGAGGAGGAAGACCTCCAGATGGACACTTGAATGCATCATCAGATCTTTATCGATCATGCTTCGAGGAGATATGGGGTCATCCAGACTAGATAGAATCATCAAACAATATAGGCGAATGGATTTTCATATATTTAGAACTATAAAACATGTATATGGTTGGAAAAATTTATACCTCAATTTAATCTTCTACATCACCAGAAAATTGATGCAGAACCATTAAAATCACCCCATTAAGGCATTGCCAACTGAAATGGTTAAAATTAGAAACATTAGGACTTATCCTGGTTCATCAATGGTCGTTCAGGTGATAGT
Source organism: Viscum album (assembly GCA_963277665.1). Lineage (NCBI taxonomy): Eukaryota > Viridiplantae > Streptophyta > Magnoliopsida > Santalales > Viscaceae > Viscum > Viscum album. The sequence continues at coordinate 2,106,347,930 of OY728119.1, read as the reverse complement.
CATGTATTGAGAAAGAAGACCCAAAAATAAAGAATTTTCTTTTAGTTAATTTAATAAATATTATTTAATATAAATATTAAATAAATTAATTTAATGGGTATCCTAACCAAAAACCCACTGCACACACAATTTCTGTACCACCTAAGGAAAACCCTATGTTCCAGATATAATGGTGGCCTTTGATTTCTAAAACAATGCACCTTTCAACAGATATTACTTATTTATTATTTAAAAACATAATAATAATATAGTTAAATATAAAAAAGGGTATTATCACTTGGGATGTTATCAAACACCTGATGTACATAAATGTTATACCCCATATAAGTTAAAATCTACATCCTGAATCTTACGATGATATCATATTTCCTATAAAACACACAGTTTGAGAGATATTCAATTATTTTTTATAAATAATATATTAAAAATACTAGATAAATTAGCCTTGTGAGTGACCTGACCAAACATCTTATGTGAATAAAATTTATACCTCACATAGAGTAAACCTCAAGTCCTAGACCTAACAGTGGTCTCATGTTTCTTATACGTAACAACATTTGAGAGATATTTAATTATTTTGGATAAATCATGCTTTCATAATTTAATGTTTTTTATATTTTTATATCATTTTTGTCGAGGCTCCACGGGCCTCAGAATCTCACACTTACTCAGCTTATGACTCCAAAAAAATTTAAAAGAGTATTTTAATGTGTTAACAGGGATTTTACCCTTACACAAAATCATTAAAGCATTTATTAAGTGTTTTTTATTGAAAACTTACTTTTTCTCATAAAAACACTTATAATTTATCAATAAGATGGTTTTTTATTTCGGTAATAAATTGATATATTACAATTATTCCCCTCTATCAACTTATGATCATTGAGATGTATCGTTAGCAGTATTTCTTGAACAACTAAGGCCATTGATCATGAACATCAAACTTGCATCCCCAAATTTCCTCCTGTATTTGTCCATGCTACCATTGAATCCGAACTAGTGGCACCATCATTCCTCATAACACCTTCTTGATTCGATCTATGATCGAGCTAGATGCTTCTCGTAAGATTCATCATTCTCTAGCTCAACATCCTCACCAATAACAATATGCATAGGTTCGGGTATGTACCTCAGATTTTGTGACACATGTAACGCATTGTGAATATATAGATAGAGAGAAAGGAGGTCTAGACGATATGACACTACCCATATCTGCCCAGTTATCTCATAGGGTCAAATAAAAGGAGGTGCAAGCTTCCCCTTATTCCTTCAACGTCTCCACCCCAACTGATGAGTCACTCACAATAAAACCTGATCACCCACAACAAACTCCAAGGGTCTCCTCCTACAGTCGACATAATATATCTATCTTCTCTAAGTGGTGATCAACCTCTTTACAATCAGATGCACTCTCTTGGAGGCCTCTTGAACCAAACTGGTCCCACAACTACTACCTCACCCGCCTCATGCCTATTGTAATAGTTGGTTCCCTAGACCAAACATGAAAAATACTTTTGATTACCATATTATTTATACAATTAGTTATACATGATGTATTCTTACCATTATAGTGTAGATTTTTCTGTGTCTACTATTTGATAGTAATGTACATAGATTAATTATTATATAAAAAGGTTATAGTTGATCCCATGCTATAATGAGAACCTATATATACTATGAAATTAATCATAAAAAATCATATGGTCTAGATACATCTTAGTGACTGGGAACAATAGATGTATGACTATCAGGTGTTGGGGGATCATAAGCATTGAGTCATCTTCTCATGAAGTTCACACTTGGTGATCTCTAGTAGTGATATCACAAGGACAGTCTCACCAATAGGAACACCACATGTTTTGGGTGTCATTGGATGTTACTATCTATAGACATGTGTAATGGTCTCCTGACTTGATATCATCGCCAATTGGTACCATTTAATCAGGTAATTAGATGTATGAAAAAAAACCATGACAATGAAATTGCGGTGAGGAAGCTTGTTTTGGGTGCATCATTTGTGGTATGACATTGGTCGAATGGTCAATAAAGGATTTGTCGCTTCCCAGTTAAGGGAGGAATATATCTTGGTCCATGTTGATCAGGATGCTAGTACCTTCATAAGACTACGATCATGAAAATCTAGGGTAAATCCATCAAATTAGATCAATAAACAATAAATCAAGAAAGAGAGATGAAACGAGTGTGTGTCTTGATTTAAGAGATATTAATGATAAAGATATTATATTGCACGGTGGGTGTTTGTAGGTTGGTTATTTTTCCTACGACTATGCTTATCTCATTAGGGGCCATGATGGGTTGCTAGTTCCCGCTCTTGGTCTGTGAATAATATTCACTATTATTGAGAAAAGGTCATAGAGGGTCACACAAAATAATGTATTTTAGAATCTTTCCTATTCAGTTGAATAGGTATATAAGACATGGTGGGCCCCACCACTGGGTCTGATTTTTCCCAAGTATATATGATATCCAAAGGAATAAATAAAATCATATTATTCATGTCATGAATAATTAGAATTTAATTTATTTATTAAATTTATTTACATGTTTTAAAGTAAATACGTGGAAAATAATATTGGATAGAATATTAGTTTAAAATATTCAAGGATCATTTAATATTTGCAGGAATGGTGATTCAAGTTTATTGTTAAGGTATTATCACATAATATATTTCTTATATTACAAGAATATGATAACAATAATAAATGATATTTATGACTCAATACCGTAGTCATAATATCATTTATATAGTGTGAATAAATATTTTGGGGTCATGATGCCATTTCAAGGCAATTTATCAACACACTATACATAGGAAGAGATCTTTCCAAAAAAACAATTCTTGGAAATCTCTTTGAGAGATTATCTATCCTCTTTAGAATTCTAGAGAGATAATATCTTGATCCAGGTGATTCATATTGATATTTTTATCATGAATCAAAATAAAGAAGATGTGATGATCATTGGAGAAATGAATACATGATAATATATTCACTTTAGCACCCAAAATTTATTTATCGGTGTTCCCCACAGTTTCTTGAAGCGCATGTCGATGATCTAGAAGAATTTAGCTTTGGATTATTCATGCAACGATCACTGAGGACGAGCAGATACTGAGCGCGAATTCAGATCTTACTAGGTATTTATGGTTTTAATTTTGTGCTTAAATTCCTCATGTGAGATCCTCAGATAGTAATCGAGTAGTGTTTCACAAACGATGATGATCTCATGTCTATCATTAGTGGATTTTGTTTTTAAATCCCATGTTTTAGGGATTTCGATGCATGCCCGATATGTTCAATTGGTATCATAGTGAAACATGAAGATTTTTATCCAATAAAGAATTAAATCTACGTTAAATATAAATGTGGGCGTTGTTCCTGCCCCAACGTCATTGGAAGTAATTCAATCTGAGCATGGACAACCAAGTTGTGTTCTTCCGATGTTTTAAACATAGATTGAAGTTAATATAAGGGTTTAAATTACATAACCTATTTATTGAATATATGTTAACTTTCTACCCAAAACCATCATGAAGACCGAATTCGGGTGAACTTTTCTATCCCGGTCGGTGATCTAGTGGGTGGAATGCTCACCGAAAATTGATTTTGATGTTGAAATTAATTTCATAAAATTAATTATATTGTAATTATAATAATATAATTTAATAATATTTATTATAGTAAAAATTTTATTATAATAACTCTATTATTTTTCTAAGTCTAACCCGGTAGGGTTTAGAATTTTTCATTGGGATGATGGGGATTTTTTATACGGTTTTTAGAAAAAAACATTTAAACGGTCAGGTTATTTTTTTTTCAAAATACCCCTCAAAGGCGGCATCGCGGATGCCGCCTTTCGCCCAGATTTTGACGTGGCAGAGGCGGCACCCCCGGTGCCGCCTTTCAAGATGCGCCATTCGAAAGGCGGCACCGCGCATGCCGCCTTTCGAATGCCGTCATCTGGAAAGGCGGCACCGCGGGTGCCGCCTTTTCGCTCTCTCCCTATAAAAGGGAAGTGCCCCCCCCCATCTCCTCACTTCCAAACTTCCATTCCCTCTCATATTCACTCTAGAATCTCTGATTTTTCTTATGCGGTGAAGGTTGTGGGCTTTTTTTTTCCAAAGAAACATTTAGAGGTATGATTTTATTTAATTTAATGTGTTTTTAGTTGAATAATTTTTAGTTGTAAATATTAAATTTTTTAGTAGATTAGATTGTGTAATTACTTTGTTAGTTTCAAATATGATATTTTTGTAGCATAAAGATTATGTTTTCTAAGAGAAATCCTCGTCTGGATACAACCAAGTGAATGTGGTTCTGGCACAGATGTACCTAGGGGTAAAACCTGAAAACACCGATTTGAGCTAGACTCGAACGGGAACTGGTGCATGACAACGGGCCTTGCTGCATTCTGGTTTGACACTCTCGGGGGATTGCTTAAGAAAGACATATTTCTTTATAAACTACTAAAATATCTGAGAAAACAAAGATATATTAAAAAAACACACATAGAGTACTATCTTTAAAGTTGTTATTATTAGCTTCATAATGATCTTAATAGTTATTATTTAATTAGATTGTATATTTTGAAATTAATTAATAAATAAATGATTAATTAGGATTAAGTAGAAAATAATTATTAAATTAATGATTAAGTAGAAATTAACTAATAAATTAATGATTAAGTAGAAATTAATTAATAAAGTAATGATTAAGTAGAAATTAATTAATAAAGTAATGATTAAGTAGAAATTCATTAATAAAGTAAGGATTAAGTAGAAAATAATTAATAAATTAATGATTAAGTAGAAAATAATTATTAAAATAATTATTAAGTAGAAAATAATTAATAAATTAATGATTATGTAGAAAATAATTAATGAATTAATGATTAAGTAGAAAATAATTAATGAATTAATGATTAAGTAGAAATTAATTAATGAATTAATGATTAAGTATAAATTAATTAATGAATTAAAGGTTAAGTAGAAATTAATTAATGAATTAATGATTAAGTATAAATTAATTAATGAATTAATGATTATGTAGAAATTAATAAATGAATTAATTAGTAGAAATTAATTAATGAATTAATGAGTAGAAATTAATTCATGAATTAATGATTAAGTAGAAATTAATTAATGAATTAATGATTAAGTAGAAATTAATTAATGAATAAATGATTAATTATAAATTAATTAATAAATTAATGATTAAGTAGAAATTAATTAATGAATTAATGCTATGATTAATAAATAAGTGTTAAAATAACACTAACTCAAAAAACAGAGTGAAACAAAAAATATTAGGAATGATTAATTAGAAATGAATTAAAAAAATAAAGAACATGTCGTGAAAATATAAATAACAAAATATTTTGAGTTTCTGGCTTTTATTGGAACGTATTGGATATCATAATTTCAGAAAACCTGTTCTGAAATTTTGATATCCAATTCGCTGCAATAAAGGCCAGAAGCTCGAAATATTGTGTTCTTTATATTTTCACGACATGTTCTTTTTTTTACTCTACTAACAAATTATTAATTTTGTAAGAAATAACTATAGATTGAAGAATGATGAAGTGTAGAAATATTCGAGTTTAAGATATAAGATATTTTAATTAAATATTCACTGTATAAAAACTTTTGATTTTTGAATGTTTTTTTGAATATAAAAAATCATTCAACGTATTAAAAATAATTTGGATTAATAATATTATATTGTTAACCATCAATGTCACTTACATTATCAGAATTGTGATCAGAAACCTTTTTTTACGTAGAGCATAATGTTTGCTTGTGTGTACTGCTATGGGGAGGTTATTCAAACTGAGCAAGGAGCTTCTTACAGTACCCAACCTATAACAGTGGTTAATACAAGTGATTGTGTAACCCTAAGTGACCTTCAAGTTAGAATTAGTGGCTCATTAAATCTAGGACCCGATCAAAAGATCAAGGCAATGAGTTATAGACATTTTCAGTTCCCGTCAACATTGTGGCATATAGCTTTTCCATTTGTTGATGATGTTCACTGGATGCAAGTAATTAATTTGTTTTCTCAACGATCGGATAGTACGATGATGGAGTTATATGTTGATGTTTCTGATGGACAAAAATAACATCCAATTGTACATAGACATAGACTTAGAAGGGTCATTGAAGATAGTCCACCTCATGAAGTTGATACTATTCCAAATGATGAAGAAGAGGACAACCTACTTGATCTCCCGGATATACATGTTAACCCAACTTCTGATGAGGAGTTTCGTACTAACGAAACAGATGATGATAATAGTGGTGATGAGGAAGGAACAACGGAAGTTTTGAGAAATGTAGTAGTTGTACAACAGACTCAACCTACAATAAATCATCCACCACTTTTTGCATCTTGGTCAGAAGCAATGACACGTGTTCCTGAATTTGAATATAATGTTCTTACACCGGAAACTGAGTTTCCTGGAGTTATATGAGATAGGTTTAGTGAGCTTGACAAAACATTATATGTTGGAAGAAATTTTTCAAGTAAATATGCATTAAAAAAAATACGTTAAAGAGATTTCACATTGAGAGGCACTACAGCTATGTAGTTTACAAATCAGATCATAGAAGATATGTCATACGATGTGAGAAATATGGGGATGATTGTAGATTTCAATTGAGGGTGATTCTGGACATTGCATTTGGAGGTTGGAGAATCTCAAAGATTGAGGCAAACCATACTTTCGTTCAGCCAAGCCTGACACAAGATCATGCTTCATTGGATGCAGAATTTGTGTCATCCATTGTTGTTGAGATGATTAGGAAATGTCAAGATATTCCGATAGCCCTTGTGCAAGAGAGGATACAACAGACATTCAGTTATAAGATTTTGTATAATAAGGCATGGAAGGCAAAACAAAAAGCAATTGTGATGGTTTATGGTGATTGGGATGACTCATATCGAGTATTGCCGCAATTGCTTGCTATATTGAGTCATCATAACCAAGTTGTATTCCATCTTGATACAAATGAATATGTGTCTCATGATAACAGACTTGATCCATCTCGTTTTTGATTTCATTGATTTTTTTGGGCATTCCAACCATGTATCTCTGCATTTCGTTTTAGTGAACACTTCATTCAGATTGATGGAACGTTTTTATATAGAAAATACAAGGGTGTATTGTTGATTGTGGAAACCCAAGATGGAAATCGTTCACCTCTCCTGCTTGCCTTTGCCATTGTAGAGAAAGAAAACTATGAATCATGGAGTTGGTTTTCGGCATGTATCAGTAATCATTTTCCTGACATTCATGGTGTTTGTTTGATATCTGATCGACATCGGGAAATTAATGAGGCAATCAATGCGGATTGTGATACATGGGGTTATCCAAATTCACATCATCGGTTCTATATAAGACATATTTCTAGAAACTTGCATAAGAAAATTCACAATGAACCGATGAAGAAGGAAATCACCAGACATGGTATGTATTGTATTTGTTTTTTTTATATCAACGTAAAAATAAAGTCAAAATATGTGAAATATCATCTATTCTGTGTAGCATATGAGTCGGATCAATGATTGTTTGAAGAACGTTTCGAACAAATCCGTCAGGTTAATGAAGAAGTTTACGATTATAAGATGTGAATTCCAAAAGAAAAATGGGCATTTGTATATGATGGGGGGAAGAGGTATGGACACATGACCACCAACATTGTAGAGTGCATCAATGCTGTCTTCAAAGGGCTGTGCAAGCTACCTATAACTTCCCTAGTTCAGGAGACATTATATCGTTGCGTGAAGTACTTCGTTGATAGACAAAAACTAGCATCAAATGGAATACACCAGGGGCTAACGTACGGAAGACATTTTCAAAGAGAGATTGAAAAGAACATTGAAGAAGCTTCTGGTTATCATGTTTGTCTATTTCAGTGAGAAGACTCTCGATTTGAAGTTCAAGAGAAGTCGAACCCCATCCCAAATAGCGTTGGTGAAAAAATGGTGGTATTACTAGGAACGAGGCAATGCCAATGTGGGAACTTTCAGGCTTTATGGTTTCCATGCTCACACTCCATCGCAACATGTGCCTCTATTAACATATCATGGGAATCATATGTTGATCTAGTGTACCGGATGGACACCATTGCTAACTGTTATGCTGCTCCATGGACACCTATTGGCGAGTTTCGTTATTTCCCAATGCCTGAAGGTCAGGCAATAGTGGTACCTGATAAGAATCGATTGCGTCCCCGTGGGATACCGAAGGCCAGTAGGATGTGAAATGAGATGTAATGGCCTCAAGAACAAAGACAGAGTTTGAGATGCATCATATGTCATCAAGAAGGTCATAATCGGAAATGATGTCCTAAAATTGTTGGGTCGACTTCACACTCCGAGTCCCGCCTCCAGTAGGCCCCGTGTTGGCGACTAGCACCGAGGGTATAATAAACACACAAATGGGAGGCATTACCCTCTAAGAGAACACATGCAGAAGAGAAAGATAACATAGACACCAATCAACTCCAACTCAGAACTGAAATATAAAAGAAACCCAAGTACATATATTAAATGTCATGCAAAAGTACTACAACTGAAAGGGGAAACTAAAAGTACCCAAACATTCGAAGAGGGTAACTCAGAACCCTTTTAGAAATTATAAAACAAGGGATTCATTAATCCATATTGAACTAATCAGTAAGCTGTCACAAAAGGTTTAACATGCTTACTATGCCAAGTCTACCGATAGAAGTCCACCAATAGAAACACTATTCAAGTCTACCGATAGAAGCCCACCGATAGAACCTCACCGATAGAAACACCATTCAAGTCTATCGATTGAATTCCACTGATAAAAACACTGTTCAAGTCTACCGATAAAACCTCGCCGATAGAACCTCACCGATAGAAACACTGTTCAAGTCTACCGATAGAAGTCCACATATAGAACCTCATCGATAGAAACACTGTTCAAGTCTATCGATAGAAGTCCACCGATAGAAACACGATTCAAGTCTACCGATAGAAGTCCACCGATAGAACCTCACCGATAGAAGCACTGTTCAAGTCTACCGATAAAAGTCCACTGTTAGAACCTCACCGATAGAAACACTATTCAAGTCTATCGATAGAAGTCCATCGATAGAAACACTATTCAAGTATACCGATAGAAGTCCACCGATAGAACCTCACCGATAGAAACACTGTTCACTGAACCTCACCGATAGAAACACTCTTCACCTACCGATACAGTTCATAAAACTGGAAACACTATTTAGAGAACTGGAAATTTGGCAAAGTTTTGGGGATAAGTCACCTTGACCTCCCAAAACACCTCCAACATCACATTTTCACAAAGTAATGGAACGGAGAGGTCTGAGCCATTACAATGTGACTGATACAATAAATATGAAACATACTATAATGTGAGCAATCATATATAAATTATAAATCACATACCTTTATAATAAAAATATATATAACACAGAAAACTGTTTTATATATGTAAATATATAAAACCATATATTACAAATCACTCAATTCTAGATAAAACCATATCTTATTAATATGCTTTGATGAACATGACTTATTTTGGTAAAAAAACTTCATAAAACGTTTTGAATAAACATGACATGTCTTGCATTCAACAAATCACAATAATTTACTGATCATGATGTTATATTTACAGTTTCCACTTACAACTTATTTCATTTGTTTATATGAAGATGAATGATACCGTACTACTCAGTCAGCAGGATACCCATTGTTCATAGGTTGTGATAGATGGTGGTCCAGATCGATTGATCAGGGTGCGTCAAGCGCATAATTTTCATCACACGGAGCCACATGTTGCCATTAGACCGTATTTGCGTCGTGCTGGCTTCTATGGTCTTGATGTATCATATTTTACATTTGTAGATCGTCACCTACTAGTTTCACTCGTGGGGAGGTGGATACCAGAGACACACACATTCCACCTGCCTGAGGGAGGGATGACCATCACCCTCCAGGATGTAGTTGTGCTTCTTGGTCTTCCTATTCAGGGGAGACCTGTTATTAGATCGACTTTGGCATATTGGCCTGATCTGGCTCAGCGCTTGTTAGGCGTTGATATTTTGTCTGATCATAGAGCTACCGATGGAGCATCCATATCCATGTCTTGGTTGGAGGCACAGATTCCGCATTTAGCTAATGATGCTGAAGAGCAGACGGTGATGCGTTAAGCTCGTGCATATATATTATGACTTATTTGAGGGACCATGTGTACAAATCATTCAGGGATGCACGTGCACATGATGTATCTACCTCTACTGGAGGACTTTGATCAGGCAGGGACGTACAGTTGGGGATCCGCGTGCTTGGCATACACATACCGAGCATTATGCAGGATATCCGACAGCCAGCGCACAGGGCTCGGGGTATGTGTCATCCTTATTCAGATGTGGTGATGGGAGCACTTCTCCAGATTATGCCCTGATCTTGCTAGTCCGCCGGTTGAGATGGAGGTATTGCATGACGCTCCGCGTGGACGCTGGTATGATCACTCATTTCTATTCGCTTATGATGCTAGTTATTGACTTTAATTTCTCATTATTTATCACTATTGATGTTGTATTTTATAGGTGGTGTCAGCGACACAATTTCACTACGGTGCCGAGACACGATTTGGCCGTATATCGGCTAGAGTTGGACTTTCTCTTACCTGATCAGGTATCTATATATATCATATATATGTTTAACAACTTTAATATCATTATCTTCTTAGTTTAGAGTTTTTATTACTAGGGTAATATGTTATTTCGTATTTCATTGGTTCCATACTGGTCTGTTATATATCAGTTGCCGTCATACTGCACGGTTGGCCTTGAAGATGTTACGGCTGTAGTGACACTCATTCACTTTCATATTGTTGAGTGGAACCAGCCTAACAGAGTCATGCGCCAGTTTCTCTTGACTCAGCGGATTCCATCACCACCGCGGCAGACAGATCGGCTTCATGGGATGAAGCTGACGGGGAGGCAGGACGACGAATGGCATCAAGTACATGCTGTATTTATTGACTGTTGGCACAAACACGCAGAGTTTCGTATTCCGGGAGTTCCTACGATGCAGTTTGCTCTTTCAGCGCAACACGAGTATGAGCCATGGTATAGAGTGAAGTCTATACTATATCTTACCCGAGCCGGCAGAGAGAAGGTTATGATTGTAAGTCAATTAAATTATATTACTATGTTTATTGAGTTATTTTCTAATTCATTTTTAAAATGTTTACAGGAGAGTCGCGCAGACAGTATTATTCATATGAGCGAGGAGGATGAGGACCGAGTATTCAATCGGGAGGTCGTTCATGCTGAAGCGCTGGACCTGAGGGCATCTGTCCAGGCTTTTATCTAGAGCCTCTTCGAGCGTCCGGCACGGAGACAGCAGGTTCCTGACGCAGAGGAAGATCCTGCAGCACATGCTACTGAGGAGCCACGACCACGACGACCTATACCACATCATCCTGCACATCAGGCCTCACCAGTTCCACATGCAGAGGTCGACCCTCTAGTAGTTCATTATGAGCCGATGCAGGATATGCCTCAGCTGTCATGGGATCCATCTTTTCTGACGGGATATCCTCAGTTTTCTCCATCTTGGACTCCATATGGATTGCAGCCTTTTGGTGCAGAGTCATTATAGCCTTGGCCTCTAGACCCATCTCAGATTTTGGGTATAGTTCCACCACATGATTCATTCCCCACTACAATGATGTCGGGTCCTTCTACCACCGAGGTGGGAGAAGGATCTGGAGGGAAGTACGAGGTAGAGTTGAAATTTTCTCCCACTACCACATAGGTGGAGGATATGACGGTCGATGTTCCAGTGCTTGAGTACCAGCCTTCTCCAGGTCATCAGACTCCCCAGAGATCTCGCTGTGGACGTCCTATTATTAGACCACCATGTGGGATAGGCTCTCCTCACCGTAGACATATACATTGATTGATTATGTTCATTTATATGTTTAATGTCAGTGGAAATGAAAAAGAATATATAAGCTACCTCAAACATAAAAATGGTTCAAGTACGTGACTTTGAAAGACTATAAAATATAAACTATGAAACAAATATAAATGAAACTTTAAACATTGATTAAACATATAATAAATAGTTGAAAACAAAAGTAATTTCTAGTATGTGATTTAGAAAGACTATAAAATGAATATACTATTATTACTATGAGCTGTTCTTATATGGTTATCCAGTATTTCAGTTTTTATTTATATTTTAGGCATAGTTTATATTTGATACCTTTCAAAGTCGTCTTCTTGAAAGATATCATTAATTATTAAATTTAAAATTAATAACTTTAAAAGAATATAAAATATACAATATAGAAATAGATATGCAATTCATGGTAAGAAAGAACACAAGGTCCATAAATGGTGTGTTTATGTGGAGCTTCTGGTATTTGTTATAGTGAATTGGATATCAAAATCAATACTGGATATCAAGAAAGGATGAATCCGCATTTTGTTTTGTGGGAAACACCACTGAAGTGTCTTAAATGCAGCTTAAGTGTTCAATTTAGTTTCATTAAATCTGGACAACCACTTGTTTTTAAAGACATATCAGTCACATTTCCAAATTAACCCTCCAATTCTGAGGCCCCTGGGTTCATACCGTTCGATGGGGGAGAGACGTCCATAGTAAACCTCTGAGTGAGAGTGAAGGAAGACACACTTACTGTTTTAGATAAAACCCTTCTACTAACATGAAAATTAATCAGGAACTCACATTTCTAATGTCATTGACATTTTTTATCTATTATAACAGGTTTTATTTACATATATGATATATATTTTATACCTTATTATTTAAGTTAGGAATATTGTTTATTTTTTAAAGTTATGTTGACTTTAACAGAATAGTTGATTATATTCTAACTGCTTTATGAGGGACACCTCTGATATTGTTAATGATTCTACATTTATTTATTTCTTGAACTTGTTTTATCTCCATCGTTATCTTGAATTCATCGGAAGGCATATGAGTTCTCAAAACAAATGTCTACTGTCCTACAAGTTTGTTTTTCCTTGATCTTTCTGGTTTGATTACCTGGAAAACTTTATTGGTTTTTATGACATTATAGTATACTTGTATGTGAGTGTTTAGAATGAATAGATCAATGAGGTCCTACAGAAGGTTTTTGAAGATGATTAAGGATAAAGATTTGGTGATGAAGAGTTCGATGAACTATGTGGAATCGTTGGTGTTTTCATCTGATCAAACTGGAAAACCAATAAAGTTTTTCAGGTAATCAAACCTGAAAGATCGAGGCAAAACAAACTTTTAGGATAGTAGACATTTTTTTTGAGAACTCATATTCCTTCCGATGAAATCTAGATAACGATGGAGATGAAACACGTTCAAGAAATAAATAAATGTAGAATCATTCACAATATCAGAGGTGTCCCTCACAAAGCAGTCAGAATATAATCAATTATTCTATTAAAATCAGCATAAATTTAAAAAATAACCAATATTCTTGTCTTAAATAATAAGGTATAAAATATATATCATATATGTAAATAAAACCCGTTATTATAGATAAAAAATGTCAATGACATTAGAAATGTGAGTTCCTGATTAATTTTCATGTCAGTAGAAGGGTTTTATCTAAGATAGTAAGCGTGTCTTCCTTCACACTCACTCAGAGGTTTACCATGGACGTATCTCCCCCATAGAACGGTATGAACCCAGGGGCGTAAGAATTGGAGGGTTAATTTGGATATGTGATTGATATTTCGGTAAAAACGAGTGGTTGTTCAGATTTAATGAAACTAAATTGAACACTTAAGCCGCATTTAAGACACTGCAGTGGTGTTTCCCGCAAAACGAAATCCGGATTCAACCTTTCTTGATATCTAGTATTGATTTTGATATCCAATTCACTGCAACAAATACCAAAAGCTCCACATAAACACACCATTTTTGGACCTTGTGTTATTTCTTACCGTGAATTGCATATCTATTTTTATACTGTATACTTTATATGATTTTAAAGTTATTAATTTTAAATTTAATAACTAATGATATCTTTCAAGAAGTTGACTTTGAAAGGTATCAAATATAAACTATGCCTAAAATATAAATAAAAACTTAAATACTGGATAACCATATTAGAACAGCTCATAGTAATAATAGTATATTCATTTTATAGTCTTTCTAAATCACGTACTTGAAATTAATTTTGTTTTCAACTATTTATTATATGTTTAATAAATATTTAAAGTTTCATTTATATTCGTTTCATAGTTTATATTTTATAGTCTTTCAAAGTCAGGTACTTGAACCATTTTTAAGTTTCAAGTATGTGGTTTTGAAAGATTATAGATTACTTTTCACTAACATTTTTTTGGAAATTACTTTTGTTTTCAACTATTTATTATATGTTTAATCAAGGTTTAATGTTTCATTTATAATCGTTTCATAGTTTATATTTTATAGTCTTTCAAAGTTATGTACTTGAACCATTTTTAAATTTCAAGTAGGCGGTTTTGAAAACATATACATTAGTTTTCACTAACATTTTTTTGAAAATTCATTTTGTTTTCAACTATTTATTATATGTTTAACCAATGTTTAATGTTTCATTTATATTCGTTTCATAGTTTATATTTTATAGTCTTTCAAAGTCACATACTTGAACCATTTTTAAGTTTCATGTAGGCGCTTTTGAAAGCTTATAGATTAGTTTTCAATATCATTTTTTGGAAATTCATTTTGTTTTGAACTATTTCTTATATGAATAATCAATGTTTAAAGTTCCAGTTATATTCGTTTTAGAGTATATATTTTATAGTCTTTCAAAGTCACGTACTTGAACCATTTTTTAGTTTCAAGTAGGCGCTTTTGAAAGCTTATAGGTTAGTTTTCAATAACATTTTTGTGGACATTCATTTTGTTTTTAAATATTTATTATATGTTTAATCAATGTTTAAAGTTCCAGTTATATTCGTTTCATAGTATATATTTTATTGTCTTTCAAAATAACGTACTTGAAACACAATCGCACATCAGAAATGCATAATATAATGCACAGGAAAGGAAAAACTTGAATTCCGCATCGGAAATGCAGAATAGATTTAGAGCAACCTATCTTATAAAAGGGAGGTCTGGGTGGGGATTTCTATCAGAATCTAGACTACTGTAATGGCAGTACCGTTGGATATTTAGTAGCAGAGAAATTTTGCTGAAATTTTTTTTCTGTTTATATATATATATATATATATATATAAACAAGAACAAAAACAAAATAATTTTTTTTTAAAAATATATATATATGGGAAAGGCGGCATCGGGGATGCCGCCTTTCGGGTAAAGGCCAAAGGCGGCACCGTCGATACCGCCTTTGCCCCGAAACGCAAAGGCGGCATCAACGATGCCGCATTTGAGGGGAAGTTTGACAAAAAAAATTAACCTGACAGTATTTTAATTTTTTTTTTAAAAACTGTATAAAAAAAACTCAGATGATTGGGGTTTTTCTCTGGTCAACTATCGGAAAAAACTACAACAAAAACAAAAAATGTGGGTACGGATATTTGGACCTATCAACTATGTTTTTTTAAAAAAAAATCATCAATGTGGGGGAACCCCACTGTCACCCTCCCTGGCCTTCCTTAGCGTCTGCTCGGAACCCACGACCCATGGTTCCCCTTGATAGCATCCCCACGCGACATCTGTCACCCCAAATGCCTCCTCCTTCATCGTCTACTCACCAACCGCCAGTTTTCATTCCAACAAGAGGAGTTGTTGTCCCTCGACCACCCTCCCATTGAAACTAATTACGCGGGCTCCCTTATGTACTAGAGACACCTATAATCTGCACCTCTGCTCCACTCCGCCGCCCAGATCTGGCAACGGCGGTGCCTTCCTTTGGTTGAACTCCCTTGCTGAAGTTTCACCCCTCCTCTGTGCCAGTACTGTAGCTTCCAAAATGCGCACCATTCACGAACATCATCTTTATCTAGACATCCCTTATCAGCCACCGCGAGGTTTCGACTGTGCCACCCTTGCAGTACGACCTCACCACCTCGCTCAAAGCCGGCGTCCCGGCTGGTCATCCGTAGGGTTTCCCGTAGACCATGTATTAGGCCAAATCGATCCCACTCCATGACTTCACCACACCCTTTGATTGTGTATCTTGTTGTCAGACTCCATACAAACACCCTTTTGGTACCCTTTCCCAGTCTACAAGACTTGAATCACCCTGAAAATATTTATGGACTGGTCCGCCTTACCCGAAACGGGTTTGGGAAGACATATCTGGCCCAAAACAACCTTGTACAGGGTCGACAGGAATCAGAATGGGTCTGTACGGGTTTGGCCTGACCCACACAGACCCCGATCGGAGTTTTCGGGTTCAAGGTAATTTGTTTTCATAAAAAATTTATTAAATTGATACTTTAATATTTGTTTTAAATTAAATTAATTAAATATTAATTTTTGATTTAAAATATTAATTTTGATTATGTGAGATAAATTAATTTAATTTTTTAGATAAATTAAATTAATTATTGGGACCGAAAAATGTAAATCATTGAATTAAAAATAAGTGTGAATTTTTAATTCAATAATAATGCCCTTAGAAAAATATGTTTAATGTAACATTAATTTTAATTATGTATTTAATTTGAAATATGTGAGTTTAATAAATATAAGAAAAATCCTGAGCCATAGGCCATCCAATGTATATCTAGTGAGTGTTTATTTATCAAGTTAATTATTGTAATGGTTGTTTGTAATAAGTAGTTTAATAAATGGTGATTCATGTGTCGTATGTGTCATTATATATATAAGGGTATGCATGTCCATATTTATTGGTTCTATTTTATACTCCTGAGACCCACTCGCTTGTGTGAAAGTATTTTTTTATAGTGACGAGACGAGCAGAAATGTACATCATGCTGAGTTATGGTGACACATTAGATCGAAATTTGACATATTGGATTGGCAGATTCTACAACTCGAGTCACAAGTGACATGACTTAGGGTATTATCCCTAGGGTCTAGGTTTATCCGTTATTCACTCAATAGATCAACCAATAGTATTGTCTCATGATGACATCATCATTTTATTTTTTTCATGGTTTATTATTTTTTGAATGTGTAGTTTACGCATTATCACATAGAATAATAAACAAGCATGCACAGATAAAATTAACATGTGACACGATGAATTTTTCTATTTGTTGCATAGTCAGTTGTGAGTGCAATCACAAAAAACATACTTATCAAATAGAAAATTATTTCCTTTCATCATATAAAAACAAAAAAACACTCAAAAAAATATTAAGTCAAAACCACCTTTCATCATTCAAATTTGGACAAAACCTGGTATTTAGGGTGCTCAGTCGGCCATAGCTGAGGGTGCCTCCTATTATAGGGTAGTTCTTATAAGAGTGGTAGGTTGACTTAACTAAAGTGGTAGTAAGGATTATCCATATCCAAATTTCTATAATTTTAGAGGAAAGCATTGAGTAAATCATGTTATGATTTCAGAAGCTAAGACTTCACTCAACATATCAAAGAACCATGAGTTAATGTTGTTACCCAATCGAATGCCTACCTTGAACTCTTCATGTAGTGGTGTAGCCATAGACTATAGACTACGAGGGGAGGTTCATGGATTCTTTCCACTAGAATACACAAGTGAAATAGTATTCTTATTCTAGTAAAAAGGGTTCTTAGAATTCACTAAAATAATGGGAGACATTTTATTTAATTAATTAATCAACAATGTCTAGATTATTCTTTGTGAATAATACATCCTTCAAGTAAGCAGTATTTTGAAATCAGCTATGATTGGAAAGAGTAGTTAAAATTCAATAATGGATTACATTTTTCAAAAATACAAAGGGTCTTATTATTTTGAATACTACGGTGGGTATTCAAAAGACAACATACATGGATAGTACAAGCATGGTACCAATAAGAATCAATTGGTTATTCCAAGTCATTATTCCAAAATCCATTATAATTTTACTTGTCATAGCTAATTTATATGATAATATTGATTAGCAGTTGTATGTCAAGACCAACTTTCATGGAAGGTGTCTATACGATGCTACTAGAAAGGGATGATGACATCACAAGAATACTAATAGGTTGCAATTTACTGAAATCCAGTTTAGGATTCAAGTAATCAATAAGATCTTAGAATATTCATTTGGAATGAATCTTTTCCATGTCTACCAGAGGTTAGTGTGAGATCCATTGTTTTCGAACAGAAATATGTTTAGCAACATATGGGAAATAACTATTGGTCTTCAAGTTAGTTAAGACAATGTTGAGAATCTATTCTCTAGTGATTGAATTAAATTAGAGACCTAAGTTCTAGGGAACAACATCTATTGAGGTATATCTGATAGTTGGTTAGACCTAATCAATCATATATATAGTGATGTGGTATTGAAAATTACATGTTGTAACAATTCAAATTATAATTTTTATCAGTGTCACATTGGCATATATCTCTCCAAGTTGACATGTTAGGGATATTGAAGGAGATTAATTTGGTGAGTTGAAATCCATATTCTTAAATATTGGATCAATTACTTATGCAATGATATGTAAAAAAATTTATATATCTAATATGTCTTTTATAGTACAAAAATAACAGTTATATCCAAGAGAACTGCATGTGAATTAGTCATAACTATCTGATTGTACTTGGGAAAGTAAAAAAGATTTGTTCCTGGGATGTGGAGAAGAAAGGATACTTGTTTTCAAGGGACACAAACTAGTATTCCTTAGATCCATGTGATCAAATATCACAGCTAGGATAAGGTATTGAGTGAGACAATATCATAAAATCTAGTGGTATCCATACCTACAAATACCATGTATTTTGAAAATTTTGAGGTAGCTAAGAAGCAATTAAATGCAATGATTTATTATAGTTCTTAGAATCACACCTAGTAAGTATAGTATTATCATCATGTAAATTATGATATTCTTACTAGCCAAGATGTCAAGTTATTATAGTGGATAAAATAGAAATACTCGGGGATACTATCTCTTGAGATTTTTACTCAAGGAGATAAGGTTGCATTTTACAGAGATGCCACATGGTAGAATCATGGCATGCCTAGTAATTAAAGTCATGAATCAGTAAAAACATGATCTTAATCATGTGAGAGCTAACAAGGTTGGTTAGAAAGTTGGATCTAATTCAAGTGGGAGTGTTTTAATAGTGGGTGTCCTAGAACCATCATGAACAGTACTTTTGATTACCATATCATGTATATAGTGAGTTGTGACTGATATATTCTTATGATAATAGTGTAGATATTTATGCGTCCACTATTTAATGGTAATCTCCGTAGATTAATTATCATATAAAAACTTTATAGCAGATCCCAGGCTATAATGAGAACCTCGAGATACCATGACATTAATCTTAAACAAAGGGCCTATGGTCTAGATATATCTTACTTACTCGGAATAGTAGTTGTTTGAATTTTAGGTTCAATAGGCTCATATTCATGGAAAATTCTTCTCCTGAAGCTCACACTTGGTGATCTTGAGTTGTGAGATCATAAGGATAGTCCCACCAATAGGAACACCACCTATTTTGGGTCCATTGGATGTTCCTATCTATGAACATGCATAATGGTCTCCGGAATTGAGATCATATTCAATGTGTTCCATTTCATCGTATACATTGATGAAAGGAAAAAACTATGATAATGAAATCGTTGCGAGGTAGCTTATGTTGAGTGCGTCATTGGTGGTATGGAATTTGATGAATGATCAAGAAAGGATTTTTTTCTTCCAGGTTAAAGAAGCACTATATCTCAGACCATGTTGATCAGGATAGTAGTACCTTTATTAGACTATGGCCATGGTAGTTGAGGGTATATTCATCTAGTATGATCAAAAAACAATAAAGTAAGAAAGGGTGATGACATAGGTGGGCATCCTACTTTATGAGATATTAAAGAAAAAGAGATTATATTATATAGTGCATGTTCATAGGTTGGTTGTCATTGATATGAATAACCTTATCTCATTAGGGGCCATGATGGGTTGCTAGATCCTACCCTTGTTCTGTGAATAATGTTCATTACTATTGAGATGAGGTCCCAGAGGGTCACACACAATACCTTATTCAAGAATATATATATTATGTTGAATAGGTATATAAGAAATGGTGGGACTCGCCATTGGGGTTTGGGTTTTGTCCAAGGATATTAGATCACCAAAGAAATAAATAAATTCGTATTATTCAAGTTAAGAATAATTGATATTAAATTTATTTATTAAATGTATTTACATGTTTTAAAGTTCATGGAAAATATTATTTAATATTAGTTTCAAATATTTAAGGATCATTTAATATTTTTGGGAATGAAAAGTTGAGTTTATGTATTGGTTGTTATCACTTACTATATTTGTTATATTACAAGAAAGTGATAATAATAATAAATGATATTTATGACTTATTATAGTAGTTATAATATTTCTTATATAGTGTGTAAAATTAGTCGGGGGTCGGGGTTCCATTTTATGGTAATTTATTAACATGATATATATAGGATGATGATATATTCCCAATAGAACTATTAATGGAAAGTTCCTTGAGAGATTCTCTCACCTCTCTCACATTATAGAGAGATAATCCATTGATCTAGGTGGTTCAGATTGAAATTTCTATCATGCATCGAAAGCAAGATAATGTGATGATTGTTGAAATGTTGAAGGAATCATATGATCTATGCGCTAGCACCTGTAATTCATCAATCGACACTCCATCAATTTATTGATGTGCTTATGAATGATCTTGAAGAATTTGGCTTCAGATTCGTCAAGCAGTGATCACCAACGATGAGAATATGTTGAGTGAAACTTCAAATCTAAACAGTTATTTATGGTTTTCATTTTGTGCCTAAATTCTTCATGTGAGATCCTTTGATGGAAATCCGGTAGTGTTTCACTGATGATGATGATCTCATATCAAAAGTTGGTGAATTTGTTTTGAAATCCCATGTTTTGGGGCTTCCACTACATGCTCAATACCTTCAATGCCAACAAGCAGTGATCAAAATAGTCTTTTGTAAAGTGCCTCCAAATGTTTCATATGAATTACAGTGTAGTAATTGTTATTATGAGTGGAATCATTCTAGGATAGGTTACCATTTGACACTGCCTCAAATTTTAGCATGTAAGCTTGAAGGATATCCCCCATAGTCCGCTCAGACTATCTATCAATCTAAGGATGGTACGTCGTGCTCAATCTAAGATGAGTCCCTTGGGATATTTCTCAATCCCTATTAAAAGAGTGATGTAAACATGAATCTCTATCTGAAAAAATTATCAAAGGGACTCAATGTAGGCACACAATATCTCAAACATAGATATTTCATAGCTCCTCCAGTGAATGAGTATCTCAAATCGGTAAGAAGTGAGTAGACTCGGTTATTTGATCGAAAATCACTCAGACCGAGCTGTGACTCCTCAGGGTCTTGGCTTACCCTGTCACAAATTCCATCGTGATGTCCTCCCACTTCCACACATGTATCTGGAGTACCTGCAACAACCCACCAGGAAGAAGGTTCTCAGCCTTCACCCTCTGATAAGTGAGGCATCGGGAGACAAAACTAGCAATGTATCTCTTTATCCCAAGACACTAGAACTGCCACCATAAGTCATGATACATCTTAGATGCACTGTGATGTATTTTTAATCTAGAGTTATGGTAATACCTCACCAAATCCCCAATGATGGGAGTAGGTACTACTACTCTTTCATGTACCAGGATCACATCATCATCATCCATTGACCAATCAGGCATTGAGTCATCACTCGCTAGTTGTTCCCTCATTACTGCACACTCTGAGTCTGATATCTGATTGGGGTTTACATGGTCCACAAGTGAGGATGTGACCATTAAGGTAGAAAAATACATAGAACCAGGGTCCTTTGAGGCATCCATCATACCATAATTAAAAAAATCGCATCAAGTGCCATTGCTCCTTCGAGGACCTCTTGCCTAGTTCCTTCTCAACCTACGTCTTACGACTAAAAGAAGCCGCTAAAACATTTCCCTTCCAAGGTTCATATGTTATCTCAATGTTGAATGTTTGATGATACTCAACCAAGCACCTTTATCTCAGGTTTACGTCTCTTTGTGTTAAGATATAACATTGACTCTTATGGTCCATGTAAACAATAAATATCTCACTAAAGAGATAGTTTCTCCAACACATTAGTGAATGGATCACAACTATAAAATTTTAATCATGTGTAGGGTAGATATTCACATTGGGTTGTTGTTAACGAGACCCATAGGCTGCTATTTTCCCTCTTTGCATTAGTACCATTCCCATAACAACACTTTACGAATCACTGTACAATGTATAACCAATTCCAGGATTCAGATGTTTCAGTAATGGATCTATTATCAATCATCTCTTTAACTCAAGGGAAGCCTCTTCATACTAGTATAACCACTAGAACCTCACTCCCTTATTTTTTACTTTTTTTGAAACATACCTCCCCTACTCATTTACTTTAGTTGGATGGAGGATGTTAACTGGCCTTAAGTGACATCCCCATAACACCAAAGGATGGAAATAAATGACATAGGGCTTCAATACACATGGGAGATGATTCTCCCATTGAAAATAAAACAACCAACCAAAAATAACATAACTAGATAAACCACTATAAGATGCATGATAACAATGAAATAAAACTCAAATTTTCATTTATAAAAATTAAACTAAAACCAAGTACCATAGTGGAAGACTACAAATATCAAAGTATACTATATAATACTTCCAGCCAACAAAACTCAAAGACAACCAATACTCCAAAGCTTCAACATGCTCCATGCTCCAACTCCACCAACAACCCATGTATCACAAAGTAATACTAAAGATGTTTTATACCTTACCTTTCCTTTTGTCCCAATAAACAGTATCTACAAATAACCAACATGCCAAAGCAGAGGTGACTAATTAAACTCATTAGTTTTCCCCAAATGACGTACCTTCTCACGCCACTAGGATAGAACATGTTACCCATTTATATAAAACAGTTTACATAAAATAATTGAAACTTATTTATTACAATCCATGAAGTTCAACACCATAATAATTTTCATACTAAAAACATTTTCCAAGGAAATCAACCAAAAAATATCTAAAAACATTTCATTTATTCCACCTTTTGCATACCCCATTCTAATCCACATATCCACACATCAACACACACATGCTTCATTATGAGGGTTCCATAATCATGAGTGGTTTCTCATCGATCTACCAAGCCATCACATGGTAATTAAATCCCATGTTCCATTACACCTTTGGAACCAAGAACAATTTCATATTTCAACAAAACCTCATAATGAAATATGAACACACACCACCAAGTATTCCCCACAACCATTCCATTCCCATTTCAGTGCCCAAACCATTTTAATAAATCATACTTTTTATTGAATAACATTAACCATAAATCTATCCAAATACCAATTCTAAAATCAACATTTTAAAATCATTTATCAAAGCACTTTTCACATTAATTCCAAAATTTCAAAAAAATCCTCAAACCATCACTAAATAAGGGGTTTATCATGATTTTCTCACATATTTCACAAAAAAATAAATAAATTTAATAAATTTAAAACTAATCCTTCATATTCTAAATAGAGGAGTCTGGAATGAATCCACCGACCTTGGGTTTTATGATAATAATGAAGAACAACACGAAAACTATAATGAAACCAGTCTGAATATCCAAAACCATCCTTAGATCTATTCCTCTATCATTAAAAAAGCCAAATATAATCATATTTGGATTAAAATTCCTTATATCTATCCATATTTGGTGTACAAATTAGAAAATAAGATAAATAGATAGGTATACCTATGATGAACCACTAAGAATAACAAAAAAAGATGACCTTCCATGACAATCTGGCTTCAAAATACAAGGAAAAGCCTCTTGATTGCTTATGGATTAATGGTAGAAGCCTCTATAACCTTTGGGAGGAGAAACTATTGAGTTAGGGTTGTTTTGGGACAAAAATGAGGGTTTAAAACATTAAACTGAGCTATATACACTTTTTTGGATCTTGTTTTTAAACTATGCACCATTAGCCAAAAATTAGACAAACCATGTACTAACTTTTCTCAAACCACATACTTAAGGATGAAACTCACATGGTTGGCTCACATGGATTCCAAACCTTGTTCTAGTGATGGAAAATACCACACTCTCAGGTGGCACAGTTTTTCCAATGTCCCTGCACAGTTTGGACAAATCGTGTGCAACCTGTCTGCCTTCCTTTTAAGCCCCTGTCTCATTGTGCACAATTTCTTATAGGTGTTTCTCTATTTTCCCAAACTGTGTACCAACCATAAACCTATATTAAATCCCCAAAATGCTCCAAAAGGTTCCCAAAATATTCTAATGTTCAACCATATGCTTTATATATATATATAAATCATAAGAAAATGTTACTTACTTTAAATTGTGGGTGTAACATTATCCCCACCATTGGCCTTTCCATCCTCATAAAGTGGAAAACCAACATCTTTCTAAAATAGTTCTAACAATTTCTATTTCATTTCATTCTCCCATTCCCAAGTCTCTTCGTAAATATAACAATGTTTCCACAAAACCCAAACTAGATAGATACTTTTTCCATGAAAAGGTTTCTCATGCCTATCCACAATCCGCATCGGGATATTTACTAGTGAAGCATCCAAGTATAGCTCAAAATTATCCCATAAAATCACATGGTCTAGATCAGGATGATACTTTTTCAACTATGATATGTGGAACACATTATGCATAACATTGAACTATGCTGTAAATGCCAAATGATATACTAACTCACCAACTCATTCGAGTATCACTAAAGGGCCTATGTATCAAAGAGTTAACTAACCCGACTTCCCAAAACAATGATGTTCATGAATTGGAGAGATTATCAGGAAAACATGATCACTTACCAAGAATAAAAAACGATCTCCAATGATGATCTGTATATGATCTATGTTGACTATGAACTGTCTCTATTAGTTTTCTGCCCAACTAAATCTTCTCCCATGTTTCTTGGACAATGCTCGGCCTAACTAGGGAAGTCTCAACTATTTCCACCCAATAAAGTGGATAATGATAGGGATTCCAATACAATGATTCAAACGAATCCATATATATCGAGGCCTAATAACTGTTTTTTTATGAGAACCCTACTAATTATATATTCTCTTCCCATGATCCACCAAAATATATTACACAGTACTGCAACATGTCTTCCAACGCTTGTAGCATCCTTTCAAATTGTCCATCCATTTGAGGATGATATTCCATACTCATGGTGTACTGATTCTAAAGGGGTTTCTATAAAGATTTTAAAAAATGAGACATAAACATCGTACCTCTTTTTGACACCATTGAAACTGGAATTCCATGCATCTTTACCACTTCTCGAATATATATTATTGATAAGTTCTCCACCACATGAGATTCATGAATATGAATGAAATGATCCGACTTGTGATCCAATACCCTATCACCTATATGAAATCATGTTTCTGAACCATTCATGGGAGACTGTTTAAAAAATCCATAGATATCTACTCCTATTTCCAAAACTAGAATATGTAAATACTTCAACATACCTACCAGTCACTAATTCTTTACCTTAACTTGCTGACAAGTTACGAATCTTGAAACAAACTCATCCAACTTCCTCTTCATACCAACCCACCAAAAAATTTATTTCAATTCATTATAAATATTCTATATTTTATGATGAAAAAACCATCTGGAATGATGGTATGAATGAATATTTTGTTCCTAAAAATCCATGGTTTCAACCATCCAATTTCTAAACCACAACACTGAACTTCCTGCCAACATCCAGTCATCAATAGTCTCCCCACCATTGAGTTTTGACCACATCACCACACATTCTGAATCAGATGTCTGTGCCTTTTTAAACATATTTATGAAATCATAAACCAAATAAAATGGAAGGAAGAATACAACATCACCTCAGTCTTCAAATTCAAATTTCTTGTTAGCTAGGACTGATATTATCTGCCACTCATCTGAAGCTTCTTTTTCTAACTGAGCACATGACATTCTAAATAATGCATCTACCACAAAATTGACATTTTCTGAAGTATAAATTAAGAAAAAGTAATTTTTTTGGAGATACTCCATCCATATTCTTTGACTTAGGTTCAAATACTTTTGTGAGAAAATATTTTTCAAGCTCTTATGATCTGTAAACACTGTAAATTTCTTACCGAAGAGGTAATGATTCTAATTTTTCAAATCATGAACTATGATAGATAACTCTAAATCATGTGTTGTATTGTTCTTATCATGAAACCACAACTGTATGGAGACATAAGAAACAACATGGTATCCTTGAATGATAACTCACCCCAACCCAAATCCCAAATAATCAAAATACACCATATAAACATGTCTTGATTCTGGAAAAATCAATATTGGTGTTGATATAAGTTGAACTTTATGCTCTTGAAATTTCTTTTGGAATTACTCATCCCATTGTAATGGAGAATTATTCATTGTGAAATATGTCATAGATGAAGATAGTTTTAAAAAATAATGAAAAAAGTGTTGATAATAACAAATCAATCCAAGGAAATTTCATATCTCAATGACATTATTCAGAAGTTCCCAATTGATCAAAACATCGACCTTTTATAATCCATGGGAACACCTATTTCAGAAATAACATGGACAAGAAATCAAACTTCTTGTATCCAAAAATCACACTTTTATTGTTTATCATACAACCGATGATCCCTCAATATTACCAAGAATATCTCCAAGTGTTTCCCATGTTCAGAAGTTGTCCTTGAATACACCAATATGTCATCCACAAAAACCACCATGAAAGAATCCAGATATCTCTTAAATATATAATTCTTCAATGAAATAAATAACACTATTGAATTATTAATACCAAAAAGCATTAACACATATTCATGATTTCCATATCTACTTCTGAAAGATGTCTTTGGGATATCCTCCTTACGAATCTGCAATTGGTGATATCCTGAGTGTATGTCAATATTATAGAACCACTGAGCTCAATTAAATTGATCAAACATATCATAAATTTGTGGAAGTGGATACCAACTATTTATCATAAATTGGTTAAGCATATGACAATCTATAAACAACAAAATAGTTCCATGTACATTTTTGGAAAACAAATTTGACACAGTTCATGGAGACGTTCTAGGCCGAATGAAACCTTTTCTTTCCAGCTCTTCCAAATAAACATTCAATTACATTAATTCTAATGGTTACATATAATAAAATGGAAGTAAAATAGGACTAGTCCCCTTGAGGAGATCATTCATAAACTCCACTTCCCTTATGGGTGGTAACCCAGATAAATTTTTAAGAAACACATTTGGAAACTGATCCAACACTACTAGGAAACTGTACCTCTTGATCTCGTCCATAGATTTCAATGACAATACTATTAATTGGCATGAGATCATTCCAACTGATGGTGCCACCAATCCCATTTCACTTGATTATCATTCTTTTCTCCATGAAATAGATGCTCAGTGCCATCTTCAGTTGTAAACCTGACCATTATAGTATAACAGTCGATGTGAGTCTTGAACATTGATAACCAATCAATACCTTGGATTATATCAAATATATCCATCTCATTCACAGATAAATCGAATTTTATCTCTCCTCAATCAATGGTTATAGAAAATTTTATGTACACAAAGGCTTGAAATTCTTTTTGACCGAGATGAGTTTGATGTTTTATCAAAGAAGGAATCATCTCAACATTTAAACTCATAAAATCGAAATCCCAAGATGAAATTAAGTAATGGGATGCAATCTTATCAAATAAAACATTCATAAGTGTATAATTAAAATTAATTATACATCTCATGGATGATGGTCTATATTAATAATCCATAATAACATGTTCTACTCCATATAATTGCTTCATTAATACACTTTTCTCCTTGTTTCCCTATTAAGATTACATTGCCTAAGGATTCATGGTATTCCTAGAATCACCATGGCTAGCTTAGTTCTTCTTATGATATTGATTCTTTTACCCTTTTCCTCTCAAAAAAAACACATGCGACAATTGAAAAGTGTCCCAAACACCATACCTCATAGAACTGTGATAATAGTGCTGAAGGTGCCCCATCTTATTGTAATTGTGTCATGCTCTTGGTGGTTCTGTACACTCTCTCTTCATGTGGTCGAAGGAGCCACATTAGAAAATACATCATTTGTCATGTATCTTAGAGGAAGATTCACCAATCTAGCCATATGGTTTTGATTCATGCTTCCAACATGGAAATGGGTGTCCCTCTTCTACTATCTCCTAGCATTAGAGTTCCCACCATTTCCTATAGGTATCAACATAATTCCTCTTCCCATTTCTCCTGAGATGTCCCGTTCATCCACTGTCTGTCTATTGACTACCTCTGTGTAATCTTTAATATAGAGCACATCAATCTTTGTGAGAATATCCTGTCTCTGCCTGGATTTAAAGTTGCATGCCTTCAAGAATTCACTAGCAGCAACCTCAGGTGAAAATCGCACTAAATTCATTAATTTTGTTGTATAATACATTACAAAAATATTTTCCTAATTCAAGATAAATAATTCCATCATTCATTGAATTATAAACGTACGGGGAAAGAATTATTTGTTAAATAATTCCTCAAAATTCTCCAATTCCAAGTTGTGGTCTAATTTATCTTGAATAGATAAATCCCACCACTAGTTTACAAGATATTACATCATATACATTTATATCTTGACTTTTAGTTTTATTGTTGTGTCAATGAACTCGATGATACAATTCATCCTATTTAGCCAAACCTCTACCTTTTCTAGTTCAGAATCACCTTGAACGATTGATGGATTCTTATTCTAGAATTTTATGGAATGATCTAATTTCCTTGGCACAGTCCACTTTTTCCCGCTATCCAATGTTTGAAATGCTTTGAAAATACTCTTAACCAGCAGTTGGTTCACCTGTGGCTCTGGTGCAACCATATTCTCAGTAGCTTTTTTGGTTGGTTTTTATGAAGCATAACAGGTTCCATTTTCTATAAACATAAAAAATTCCATAACTATCACTCTCTTTTAATTGAAGGCTTATCATTTCAAATTCTACCACATCATACTATCACAATAGTGCTTTACAAAATCAAACATTTTTAAAAAAAATTACCAACTTGCTTTTGAAAATGAAACCATTTTCAAAATATCAAAACTATACTCTATTCTTATATTATATTTGAAAACAATTACAAATTTTTTCAAAAACCCACACTTTGTATTATATAATTACTCAAAATGAAATATGCAGTCTTAGTGGGAAGTCATTATTTTAATGCATGTCATCCACATCTCATTAGCTAAACCCATGATAATGAGATTCCAATTCCAATATGTGTCTCTAAAACACTAATTTACCCAACTCCTAGGTAACTATAAGTTCAGTATAAAAAGGTTATCTATGTATTTTTATTATTTATATTTCATGTCCTAAAATCCTACTCCTTTCTACAATCCCAACTCAAGGAATAGACAATAATGAATTCAAATCTAAGACTGAAAACCAATACCATGTCAAATACCCACCAAGAAAATTACCACTTTTTCCATAACAATTTCTAAAGGAACAAGATGAAACCACTATTCACATCCCGACCTCCTTATTGGATTGATAAGTCATTAGGATGTTACTTGGACTTAAGAGACACCCCTAATATGACAAAGTTTTACAATAAATGTTGAAGGGATTAAATACACATGGTGATTATTTTCTCTATGAAAACAAAATAAACAAACAAATATTTCTTAAAAAATTAATCTACTATAAGATTAATGGTAACAATTAATGAAAAATCAAAATTTCATTTATCAAAATAAAACTAAAACCATGTACCACAATAGAATACTAAAAGTATCAAAGTACACATTGGAAGACTACCAACCAAAAAACTCAATTAAAACCAAAACTCAAAATCTCATACATGCTCCATGCTCCAAATCTACCAACTTCCCATGTATCAAAAAGTTTTGATAAATATGTGTGATACTTTACCATTTCCCATGTCCCAACATACGATATCTACAATAGCAACAATGTTCCCAAATAGGGGTGACTAATGAAATTCAGCAAGTTTTCCCCAAATGAATTCCCTAAAAATGATAGAAGGATAAAACATGCTAGAAATTTATATAAAATAGTTTATATAATACAATTGAAAATAGTTTATAACAATCCAATAAATTCAACACAAAAATATTTTTCATACTAAAAATAGTTTCCATGGAAATCAACCAACCAAATCACTAAAACCATTTAATTTATTCCACCATTTTCATACCCCATTTATAACAACCCTGATCTTTATTTAATATTTAAACATGATTTATTACATAACATTTACCTTAATAAAACTTAGAATATTGAGAGGTATAGTGTGTTTAGGGATTAGGATCACTACATAACAACATAAAACATGAAATACACATGTTTATTGAAAACTTATTTTACATGGCCATAACATTCCTTCGTACTTAGCATTGCATGGGATATTCTAAGGACATAAATAAGAAAAGGGTGTGAAATAAATCCCATAAAGGGAGTAAAAAAAGAATAACAAGAAGAATATAATACATGTTTGGAAATAGGAATATAAGTGTAGTATAAGAGAAAAATGAACATAAAGGCATGATATAACATGATTATCATAACATAAGAATGTGGAATCAACTTAAAACACTGAATCACTAACATAATGGAATCAGGTAAGTCCCTATCCCAACATGGTGGAAAAATTCCTATAAAGTAATCATTAAACCCCTATCACAACATGATGTATCATGTTACTAAACATTACCCAATTCATTGGTGCACTATCAGGGCGCACCCTTCATAATCATTTCAATCTCATCCTTAAGTGTGCCACATAGATCATATAACATGGATTCATTCAACATAATAATTTATTACATGATAAAGGAATTTAAAATTAATACATGTAAATAACCATTCAATAAGTATTCATTCATATAGGTGAATGCTCTGGACAGAGGAATGGTTATGGTATTCACTACATGATGATTTTGGCATGGAAAATCGCGGTGTAATTTTGGAAATATAACGATGTTTTATAGAAATTTATAAGTTGGGTTGATGAGAGAGAAAGGGGTATATAATTATTTATACATTGGATGGACAATAAGGTGATCATGGAACCTAATATCCTAATATGTGAAATGGAATTTATATGCATAATATAAAATATATTATTGAATAGAAATAAGGAGAGAGAAATCCATTACGAAATTTTAGAATAGTAATTAGTGGGTTTAAAGGATCATAGGGTGGATTAATGGGAGTGAAAGGAAGATACCATCATGTATACATCAAATGGAAAGTAAGGAGGTATGTAAGAGCATATTCCAAATTAAGAAAATTGAAATTAAAAGGCATGACATAAAAGAGGTGCTTGAAGAAAAAAGAGAGATGGAGATCCCTTACATGGATGTGTGACTGCAAAGACTAGGGAGAGACCTCTTGGGAGCTTGGGGAACCTTGTGAGGGATCTAGGGAGTAGGGCGGGGAAGAGGTTGGTCTAGCTTAATAGTGCTTGAGTGAATAGTAATGGGTGACTGGGTGGGTTTACATATGAAAGGTGTGAGAATTCTTTATTATTTTTGTTTTGGACACTACAAAAGAAAATATTCAAAACTACAAACCATCACGTGGTTTATACAAATGGTTTCTAGAAAAAGGTATTCATAGAGATTATTTTATAAGTATAAGGTCCAAATTTTTTTAAAATATTTCCCTTGCTTATGTGGAGGTGAGCCACACTTTCAAGGAAATGATTTTAAAATTGTAAAATATTTTATTTTTCATGGAGGATTCCCTACGGCTTTATAATATAAATCAAATAAACCTAAAATTACATTATTTTAAATTAAAAACATATATTTTTCCAAATATACCTTTTATAGTATTTAATTACATCATTATTGGGTCATTATGATGTCATACAATACATAATATATTTATAGGGTATTTAAATTTTACCCAAAAATTTCAACTATCTCAGAAAATTATTAAAAATTCACCCTTGGATACATAAGAATTCTTTATTCCAAAAATAATATTCATTTTATCTAAATAATTTTATATATATTTGAATTTTCTCATTGAAAATAAAAACCGACATTTATTGAAAATTGACTGGTTTTCAAAAAAAAGGTTTTTAAACCTTAATAAAAATTACATTTAAATTCATAAAAAATATATGATAATATATATTTAATAAAATTAATTTAATAATATTTTTTAAAAATATTTTTTAATTGAAATATCCATTAACTCATCAAAATATATTTCTTAAATGAATTTGAATATTAACCGAAAATACTATTTGTGCTTTCAAAATCATTTACAAAGTAACAATAATATAATTAACGTATATTCATTATTCTATACAAAAATTAACATAATAATAATTCTAGGGTCCTGTTACATATCCATTAATTACACCATCATACTCTATGAGAGTAAGGTGTGTGATCGTGGAGCTTTCATAGGGTCGTTCGGTGAACATGGTTTGAGATGTGATGTCAATGAGCTTAAACATCTCCCATAAACGGTTTCACTCATGCTTAATTTGTTGAATATAGGATTGGGATTGGTATAGGAAAAATCATAGAAATGGTATCTCCCTCAGAAGCTCTGATATATGGGTTTCATAGTGTACAATCCTACTGGTTAAGGCCATCACTTCCTTTTTCCGTGCCAAAATGATTTGTTAAAATACTATAGTTATACATTCCATGTGATCAATATTAAATGTCTATATTATCAAGGGTTAGGATAATTAATGATCATTTAAATCCAATTTTATATAATAAAACAAAAGGAGTGCATGTTTTTTCTATCTCTATAAGACATTTAATTCAAAGATAGAGAATTTTATTCATAAATGTTTGGGTCGTTTCAACCTTACCCCTTAAGAAATTTCACCCTCAAATTTACATTTCACAAATTAAAAGAGATGAGGGTAACTATAATTAATCACTTCCTTTAGTTCCCACATCACTTCTTCAAACTTGTGGTTTCTCTGTAACACCTTTACAATGGGCATTGTTTTATTGTGTAGAAATATTTCTCCACGATCTTTTATTTTCACCGGATTATCCTTATAGGACAGGTCATTATAAAATGGTACCACCTCTAAATTTATTACACATTATGGGTCTAGTATGTACTTCTTCAAGACTCATACATGAAATGTATCAAGTACTTCAGACAGGTTCGGTGGGAGGGCTATTCACTAGGCCACTGCTTCGATGCGATCGAGGATCTGAAAAGGGATGATGTACCTTAGTATACGATTTCCCTTATTTCCAAATATCATTACTCTCTTTAATGTAGAAATGTGGAGGAATACCTTGTCTACAATATCATTATCTAGGTCTCATAAATTATTGTCATCACAGCTCTTTTGTCAACTCTGGACAGCATTGATGTTCTTCTAGATGGTCTTAACCTTATCAACTATTTATTTGGCCATTTCCAGACCTATAAGTTTTTGGTCCACAACTTCATCCTAATAGGAAGATGTTATTCACCTATTCTCATATATGAATTCATAAGGATCCATTTGGATTCTTGAGTCAAAACCATTGTTGTAAGAGAACTCCACCAAAGGAATATGTTGGTCCCATCAACCTTTGAAGTCCATTGAGAATGCTCTCATTATGTACTAAAGTGTTTGGATAGTCTGCTAAGATTATCCATTAGTTTGAGGGTGATAGTACATGTTGAAGTTCAACTCAGTTTTCATAGAATATTGGAGACTCTTCTAGAACATATAGGTGAATATTGGATCTCGATCAGACATAATCGACAGTGGTACTCCAGGAAGCCTTACCTCTTCTTTGATGTATATCCATTCTCATTGATCCTATGAGAAATCCTCTCGAATTGCAATGAAGTGTACATTATTTGTAAGATGATCCTCAAAAACCTAGATAACATTGTTTACTTTTGATGTATTTGGAATTTCAGTGACAAATTGCATGGTGTTGTTTTCTCATTTCCATGTTGGTATGGGTAATGGTTGCATCATCACCTTATAATTCTACCTTATATCCTTCAATTGCTGACATACCAGGAAAATTGATGTATATTTAGTGATATTTTTATTCATTTTATCCCACAAATATTTCTCTCATAGATCTTGATACATGTTTTTGTTTCCTGGGTGAATGAATAAATTCAATCTATGTGCACCAGCCAAAAGTTATTTCTTTAACTCTCAATTTGACGGAACACATAGTCTTGACCCAAATCTCACAATTCCTTATTCATTAACATTGAACTCTGAGGATTTACCTTTTATGATAGTTTACACTTTCTTCTGAATTCCCACATCATCTTTTTAAGAATCCTCTAACCATCCCAAAGGAGATGGTAGAGAAATAATTTCTGAAAGGATTGATTATTTTCTATTCTTTATGATTCCCATGTCCATATACATTAAATATATGAAGATTGAATCCTTTTCAAATCTCATTAATGATAGAATTCATCAGTCCTTTCTACTTAAAGAATCCTCCACCTTGTTCACCTTCCCAATGTGGTAATGGATTGAGTAGTTATAATCCTTGATGAGATCTAACCATCTTCATTGGTTCATATTCAACTCTTTTTGAGTGATTATATATTTTAAAATTTTGTGATCCATATATATTTCAAACATATCTCTAAAGAGATAATTCCACTAGATTTTAAATACAAAAATCACATCTACCAACTCCAAATAAAGCGTGGGATAGTTTTCTCATGAATTTTCAACTGCCTTGAGGAATAGGTAAAGAATTTTGCATTATTCATCAACACACAATCCATACCCTTCTTTGAGGAATTTCTGAATATTACTAAAAGATCCTAACATGTGGGTAGTGTGAGCATAGGGGCAGTGATAAACCTTTTCTTCAACTCCATGAATCTTTCTTCACATTCATCATTCAAAGAAAAATTGAATCCCTTCTGAGTTATCTTGTTAAGATGGTTTGAAAATCATGATAAATTTCTCAAAAATAAGTGACAATATCTAGATAACTCTAGGATGCTATATATATCCATCATAGATGTTGGCCTTGTCAATCCCTCAATTGCTTTTGTTTTGGAAGGATCCATAGATATCTTATTTCATGTGATGATATGCCCTTATAAAGAGTCTTACTTCAACCAGTACTCACACTTTTTGTACTTTTCATAGAGATTATCCTTTCACAGATGCTCCTCTTGTTCCTCCATGATTTTAGAGTATATTAGAATATCATATATAAATACAACCACTAATTTTTTGAGGTAATATCTAAATACTATATTCAACAAGTCGATAAATATTTATAGATCATTTGTGAGTCTGAATGGAGTCACTATGAACTCATAATGCATGTACCATGTACGAAAATAAGTCTTGGGGATATCCTCCTTCTTCACCATAACTTGGTAATATCCCGACCACAGATCCACCTTGGAGAATTATTATTCTCCACGTAGTTTATCAAACAAGTCATAAATTTTAGGTAATGGATAATTGTTCTTTAGCATGATTTTTTAGCTCACGATAAGCAATGGAAATGTGCATTGACCCATCCTTCTTCATAACGAAGCAGACTGGTCCACCCCATGGTGAAGAACTTGGGTGTATAAACCCTTTATTCAGATTCTTCTGTAGTTGTTTCTTTAGATCCTCAAGATCTACAATAACATTATATATGTAGTCTTGGATATTAGCAATGACCCAGATATAATATCATCGAGAATTCAATATCTCTTACAATAGGAAGACCATGAAATTCCCCAGGAAACACATTAGAAAATTCCCTCACAATAGGAATTTCCTCGAGGATGGTTCTTTCTTTATAATCAATCATATGATAAAGATACGTGTGATTATAGGGAAATAATATCCATGCTTGAGATGATGGTTCTAAAGAAGATTCATCATACTCCTTGAAATTTTATAGAATCGAGGGTAGATTCACAATATAGAGAGTGATTTAACTCTTATGGAAATTAATGTTGGATCTATATGGGGAAAGACAATCCATGCCAAGAATTGAATCAAATTCCACTTGTTAAGTATGATGAGGTTGACCAGGAAGTTCAATCCAAAAATAGTGATAGGGGAGGAGTCATATGCATGAGATTATATAATTTCCCCATTTTCTATTTTCACCGACTTCTATACTACCATGATTTTGGTGGTGTATGGATTATTCTACTAAAATTTTGGGATATAAAAGATTGTGTAGAACCATAATAAAAAAGAATTTTCGCTATTATTTAATGAATAAAAAGTGTACCTGTCACCAATTTTTTTTAGGATTCACTTTAGAGAGAGTGATGAAAAAAGATCGCCCTTGCTACCTTGGAGGTTGTTGGTTGCCTTCGAAAACCCTTGGATTAGGGCACTGGTGCAAAAATCGCCCTGGTTCTTTATAGTTATAGCATTGAAAAATGCATTGGGGATTAAGTGGAGCATTCCATTCCCCCGTCATAGCAGTATATTTCTCTTATCGGAAATTGCTGGCTAGGTGCCCTTCCCACACCTAAAGTATTTTCTGGTCCCCTTAAGGAAATTTCTTGGGTGCTTCTCTCAACACATTTGAAAAGTGGGGTTATAGAATTTTTTAGCATCCTTGGATTTATCTGTCAGACCACCAGAATTAAAGTCCACTTTCTTCTTCTTATCCCCATTATATCCATGATATTTTCCAATCCCCATATCAAATTTTAGGGAACATCATACAATCTCTTCATAGCTATCAAAGTTTCGGATCACCATGTATTTATGTAGGCTAGGTTTTGGAACACTAAATAAACGATCAACCTTTCATTCAGGGGTAATGACAAAACCAGAGGCATATTGTGGAAGTATGGTGATGTTTTCCTCACAATCCCCAACAGATTTATCATACATTTTCTTTAGTGTAAGGAAATCCCATTCCATCTCAAAATGGAGGGTGCGAGGAGAATATTTATCGATTTTTTTTTTCCCGAAATCCTTTAATCCCATCTCCTTGATCTCACCCTCATTCTATATATTTTTGACCAATCTCCACCATTGACTAGATTCACCCTCCATATGATAAGCATCCATAAGAACAATCTCTTGTTCAGAACATTGAAGGATGAAGAAGATATTCTCAATGGAGTTGATCCATTTTTCTGTGATTGAGGGATCAAATGATCCATTGAAAGTAGGATTCCTTTATCTCATGAATATCTCAATTATGACTTGTTCTTTCTTGGGGGGGGGGGGTTGAACTCCTCTTGATACAGGTTTCTATAAAAAATATGAGTTAATTGACAGAGTATCATGACAATGTTTTTGATTCTTACTCCCATCAGATTGTGCATCTCATTAGAGTAGTCATCACATTCATATTCACATCAGTTTCTAGCTCGATTCCTCATATTATTGGACATTGGATAGAATAAAAGGAAAATTAGGGGTAAATATTTTAAACTATTAAATACATAAAGGCGAATCCAATAAAAAAGGGATAACTTATAAATTACATTTATCTCCTTAACTTATGAATTTCTAAGCTTTGATCTATGTTATCTATGGTCTACTTATTACCATATATTCTTAAGGGATTTTTTTATTCCATTAATAATGGTTCGTATTAATATTATGAATTTACCAAATCATATCCCATTAGAGTGTCGAACTAAGAGTGCATCAAGGCTTGTTTTCGTGCACCAATTCTCATTCGATTCTAGCTCAGAGAAGTTTTTTCGGGTTTTACCACTAGATACAACGGTGCCAGAACCACCTATACTTGTTCGTATCCAGACATGGATTTATTTTATTGATAAAACACTTACTTTATAATACCCAAAGTTTAGGGATTATTTTTTTATACTTAGTATAATCTCTAAGGATTTCACTTGATTTTTCTAATCCCAATCCCAAAAATAACTAAACCCCCCATTGATACCAACTGTAACAACCATGATCTTTTTTCATGTTTAAAAATGATTTATTACATAAAATAGCCTTTAATAAAAATCAGATGATTGATAGGTATAGTGTATTTGGGGATTAGGATCATTACATAACAACTTAGAACATGTAATACAAATCTTTATTAAAAACATCTTTTAGATGGCCACAACATTCCTTCATACATAGCATTTCATGGCATAACCTGAGGACATATATAAGAAAAGGGTGACCTGTAAATACCAATAAGTGAGTAATAGTGGAATAACATGAATAATAAAATACATTTTAGGAAATAGGAATATCAATGGAGCATAAGAGATACATGAACATAATGGCAGGATATTGCATGATTTTCATAACATAGAAATGTGTCAACAACATAAAACACTGCATCATTAACATAAAATAATCTGGTAAATCCCAATAAAAACATGGTAGAAAATGTACTACAAAGTAATAAGGTAAAACTATATCCCAAAATGATATATTAGGATACTAAACATTACCCAATGCATTGGAGCACTTTTAGGGCACACTCTTCATAATCATTTCAATCTCATTCTTAAGTGTTCCAAATAGATCATATACCATGGATTCATTCAACATAATCAATTATTACATGATAAAGAAATGTGGAATTAATAAAGGTGGATACCCTTGATAGAGTAATGGGTATGGTATTCACTACACGATGATTTTGGCATGGAAAATTGCGGTTCAATTTTTCTAGCATAACAACGTCATATGGAAATTCATAAATCATGTTGATGAGAGATAAATGGGTCTTACATTATTTATACATGGTATTTACAGTAATGGGATCATGAAACATTATATACCGACATGTGAAATGGGATTTAGATGCATAATATAAAATAAATGATTGAATTGAAATGAGAAGAGAGAAAACCCTTTTGGAATTTCAGTATAGTAATCGGTGGGTTTAAAGGATCATAAGGGGAATAATTAGAGTGAAAGGAATATCCCATCATGTATACATAAAAATGTATTGTAATTAGGAATGTAATAACATATCCCAAACAATGAAAATGTAAATTAAAAGGAATGACATAAAAGAGGTGCTTGAAGAAAATAGAGAGAGGGAGATCCCTTACTTGGATGTGTGACTCCAAAGGCTTGAAAGAGGACTCTTGAGATGTTGGGGGTGAATTGGGAGTAATCTAGGGAGTAGGGGGGAAGATGGTGGTCGAACTTCAATGATTATGAGTTAAAAGGAATGGGTGATTGGGTGGATATATATCAGAAAGGTGGAGGAATTCTTTATTATTTTGGTTTTGGACACTACACACTAAAATATTCAAAACCACAAACCATACCATAGTTTTTCCCAAGGTTTCTAGAAAAGTGGATTGGTGTTCATATTTTATAAGTCTTATTGCCTAATATATTAAAATATTTCCCTTTCTTATGTGGAGGTGAGTCACACTATCAAGGAAATGATTTTAAAATCAATAAATATTTTATATATCTTGGAGGATTCACTAAGGAATTATAAAATAAATAAAATAAAACTAAAATTACATTATTTTAATATAAAATCATATATTTTTACAAATATACCTTTTATATTATTTAATTACATCAATATTAGGTCATTATGATGTCATAAAACACATTATATATTCATATCATATTTAATTTTTACCCAAAAATTTCAACTATCTCAGAAAATTATGATAAATTCTCCATTAGATAATTTAGACTTCCTGATTCAAAAAATAATATTCATTTTATCTAAAAAAATTTCAAAATATTTTAATTTTCAATTTTAAAATAAAAACTGGTATTTATTAAAAATTGTCGGGTTTTGACAAAAACTGGTTTCAATCCTTAATAAAAATTAAATTTGACTTCATAAAAATATAATGATCATTTATATTTTGAAAAAATAATTTAATAAGAATATTTTATTAAAATATTATTTATTTCAAAAATGCATCAATTCTTCAAAATAGATTTCATAATTGAATTTGAATATTAACCAAAAATACTATTTATGATTTAAAAATAATTTACAAAATAATAATAATAGAATGAAAGTATATTCATTATTATATACAAATATAATGTTCATAATCATAATTATAGGGTCTTGTTAAATATCCATTTATTACACTAGAGTACTCCCTAAGCGTTAGGTGTGCGATGGTGGGGCTTTCTTGGGGCCGTTCAATGAACATGGTTGGGGTTGTGATCTCGATGAGCTTGAACTTCTCCCACAAATGGTTTCACTCATGATTAAGTAGATGGATCTTGTCTTCGGCTTGGTCTAGGGAAAATCCCAGAAATGCTATCTCCCTTGGATGCTCTGATAAATTGGCTTCATAGGTTACAATCCTACTAGTTGAGGCCATCACATCCTTTTTCTATGTCAAACCCCATATTTATACTAGTCATGTGATCACTATTAAATGGATATATTATCAATTTTAAGGATACTTAATGGTTATTTAAATACAATTGGATATAATAAAAAAAGGATTGAATGTGTTTTCTATATTCATAAGACATTTAATTAAAATAATGGGAATTTTATTCATAAATGTTCTGGTCATTACACTATTACAAACCCCATATCCACACATCTACACATACAGGATTCATTATGACATTTACATACTCATGAGAAGTTTCTCATAGATCTATCAAGTAATAAAAATTTAGTTAAAAACCATGTTTCACTACACCTTTGGAACTATGTACAATGTCATATTTGAACCAAGCCTCATAATACAATATGAGCATATACAACCAAATATTTCTAACAAACTCACCCAACCCATTTCATTACCAAATACATTTCCATGAAATAAAAATTTTATTGGAAACCTTTTTCCATAAATATAACCAAGAAAATATTTTAAAATAAACATTTCAAAATCATTTATCAAAGTAGTTTGCACAATAATTCCACAATTTCACACAAATCCACAAATCACCACTATATAAGGTTTTTACCATGTTTTTCACAAAAAGTTAACAACCAATTTTAATAAACTTTAAACTAAGACTTTATAATATAAATATATAATTCAATTGTGAAGCCTCTTATCTCAGGTTTTATGATGACAACGAATAATTTCAAGAAAACTCCATCAAAACTGGGTTGAATCTCCAAAACCTACCTTAGATATCTTCCCCTATCACCAAAAAAGAAAAATGTAATCATATTTGGTATCAAAAACCTTATATCTATCCATAGTGGGTGTATATATAAGAAATAAAGATAGATATATAATTTTATATATGAAAACCCCAATGAACAACCAAGAATGATGACTTACCAAGTGAATTAAGATTCAAAACACCGAGAGAATCCTTGGGATCACCTCCATGTCAATGGGAGAAGACTCTATAGACTTTGGGAGGAGAAAATATTGAGTTAGGTTTGTTTTGTGAAAAAAACTAGGGGTTAAAAAATTAAACGAACCTAGATCCGCATTTTTTGGATCTATTTTTTAAACAATGCATTGTTAGTAACATAGTTAGATAAAACGTGCGCTAACTGTGCACTATCCACTTCCTTGAGGATGAACCTCACATGGTTAGCACAGACAGTTTCCAAACCGTGTTCCATCCATTCCAAATCCCATTATCTCACATTTCCTGGTTTTTCCAAGGATATTACACGGTTTGGAAAAATTTTATATAGTATGTGGGCCTTCCCTTTTTATCCCCTATCTCATTGTGCACATTTTCCTATAGGTGTTTCATGGTTTTTCGAAACTATTCACAAACCACACACCTTCATAAATGCCCCCAAAAAATTCTCCAAAATGTTCTGAAACGCTCCCAAATTTCACCCATATTCATTACATACTTAAAAAGAATAAATAAAGGGTTACATACATGAAATTAGGGGTGATTCATTTTTCATTGGTGCTGATAGTCGGAAGAAGTCCTGGAAAAAATGTTGGTAATATCCCGCTAAAAATTGAATGATTATAATCTCAAACATATTTTGGGGATGTTTCCAAGAGATGACATCCTATACCTTCTATAGGTTTACTAATATACCTGTCTCAAACACCACATGTCCTTGGAACATCACCTATGTAATCCATATGTCTCATTTTGATAGCTTAGCATATTGTTTATGTGATAGAAGCATACATAGAACTATCTCTAGGTGACTAGCATGTTTCTTTGGTGTTAGTGAGTAGATGTGGATATCATCGACAAATACTTTGATAAAAGAGTCCATGTATGGATGAATGATCTTGTTCATGAGGCCCATAAAAAATATTGGTGCATTCGTCAGCTTGAAAAACATTACCAAGTACTCATAAAGTTCATACCTTATATAAAATGTAATCTGCAAAAAATCATCCTCTGTAACTCTCAATTGGTGATAAAATGATCAATGATCAATCCTAGAGAACCAACATGATCCCTATAGATGATTAAAAAGACCATTGAACCACGGAAATAGATATCGTCTCCTCATAGACACCTGATTTAACTTTTGGTAACCAACACATAGCTGAATACTACCTACCAACATCATGGAAAACAACCCACACTACTGGAAAATTTCTCTATTCCCATAATTTGAAACCGCATGTATATCCCATCAAACTGTGGTTATAGGAAATTCTCTTGGTTTGATGAACTTTGGGCTCCCGAGGTTTCGGGATTTCCCTATACCCACGGTTTTGCAGAAACTATGGGTATAACCCCCCGAATTTTCAACTTACCCACAGTTCTGGTAAACCATGGGAATAAATTTTTATAGAAGAAATTATATACCCACAGTTATGTAAACTGTGGGTGTAGAAAGGATTCTTCATAGCATACATACCCCCGGTTCAACAAACCATGGGTATAGAAGGTTTTGCAACAACATATATACGAAGGAT
This sequence comes from Viscum album, assembly GCA_963277665.1. Taxonomy (NCBI): domain Eukaryota; kingdom Viridiplantae; phylum Streptophyta; class Magnoliopsida; order Santalales; family Viscaceae; genus Viscum; species Viscum album. The sequence continues at coordinate 2,106,304,943 of OY728119.1, read as the reverse complement.
TTTCAAAACATGGGTATAGTGGGTTCTGCAGCAGCATATATACCCATAGTTTTCAAATCCTGGGTATAGAGGGTTCTACAATAGCATATATACCCACATTTATCAAACCATGGGTATATATGGTTTTCTTAGAAACAGCAACTACCCCGCCTTGGTATCACCTTGCTCCTGCAAACCAGAATGAAAACCAGTGTGAAACCACACCCCTCCCCCTTACGCACCCCCACTCCCCCTGAACACCCCCTCCCGCCCCTCCCTTCCCCCTGGATAGACCCCCAAGCACACCCCCACTCTCCCCCATGGACACCCCCTCCCTCCCCTACTAGACAGACACCCCTAGCACACCCCCTACCCCCTGTCACACCCCACCCTACCCCTGGACACCCCCTATAGCCCCTCCCACCCATGGACATACCCCCCAACACACCCCCTCCCCCCTTGCACACCCCCACTCTCCCCCTGTACACCCCCTGAAGCCCCTCCCTCACCCCTAGTGAGACCCCCCGAAGAACACCCCCTCCCCCTATACACACCCCCACTCTACCCCTGGACATAACCCCCTTGCACACCCCCTATGGATGGAACCCCCCTGCACACCCCCCTTTAACACCCCTAGAAACCCCCACTGGACACCCCCCGCAGAACACCCCCCCTTGTACACCCCACACTGGACACCCCCCTTGCACACCCCCCACTAGACCCCCCTGGACACCCCCAAGACACCCCCACAAAACCCCCTAGACACCCCCTTGGACACCCCCTTGGACACCCCCCACTGGACCCCCCTGGACACCACCTTGGACATCCCCTGGACACCCCCAACAGGACCCCCTAGACACCCCCATTGGACAACCAGCAGACACCCCTCCCCCCTAGACACCCCTCCCCCATAGACACCCCTCCCCCATGGACCCCCTATGGACCCCCCATGGACACCCCATGGACCCCCCTAACAACCCCTAAACCCCCCCACCCCCCCCCCCAGGACACCCCATGCATGCATATATGTGAAAACATGCATATTAAGAAAAGTCAATAAGGAAAAGGAAAAACGAAAAATATAAACTAAGAGAATGTATAAAATATTGTTTCTAAAAAAATATAAAGGTATAGGATACAAAAGTGCATATTTGGGGATCGACTATCCAACCATGATATTGGGAAATGTCTATAAGATTGAATATTGCACACTCAGGAGTAAACTCAAAATCATCAATTCTATAAGCATGGTGTATGCCAAGTCAATTTGATTAAAAACACAACCAATGGTTACTAATGTCTTGGAAAAAATGGTATAAAATAACCATTAACTCCTGAATATTATATTGAAGGCAATCCCAGTTGCAAGTCATGGAAGAAAATCAATTTCATCAGCTATGTTTTTTTGCAGGTTCTCTGCATAGCATGCATCCATATTCTGCATACCAATACAAGTATTCAAAATCTACTAATGATGGAAAAGGAAATGCCATCAGGAAGCCAAAAACAAGAATCTAAACTCTCTTTTGAGATCTTTCACCTGCATATATTCAAAGCCCCCTCGACCCCCCCTCATGGACAGCCCCTCCCCCTACACCCTGCACCCTCCAAGAAAACATTTGGACTACCCCCTTCCTGCCCCCTGCACACCCCTAGACAGCCCCTCCCACTGCACCCCCACACCCCCTACACACTTCCCCCCCTACACACACCCCTTCCCTCTTCCCAGCACCCCCTGCCCTCTTCCCCAGCACCAGCCCCCCCCCCCCCCCCCGAATACATGTACCCCCACCCTTACCCTTTAAACCCCCACTGCCCCTTCCCACAACACACCCCTCCCCCATCACTAGACCCCTTCACACAACCCTTCCCACTTCCCCCACACCAGCCCCCACCCCCTCCCCTAAATACTTGTAAAAACACCCCCATTGGCCCCTTACCACTACACACCCCCCATTTCCCCCTTCCCACTACACAACCCTCCCCCTCCCCCCTCACCCTTCACACCCCTCCCCTACAAAAACCCGTTCCCTCTTCCCCACCACCATCCCCCTCCCCATCACCCCCTGACCCATTCCACAACACTGACCCCCTCCCTTGAATACTAGTATTAACACCCCCTCACCCTCCACACCCCCACTGCCCCCTTCCCACTGCACACCTCCTTCCCCTCTCCCTGTACACCCCACCCTCACCACTCACACTTCCTTAACAACATGATTTTTGACATTTAATATACAAAATATCTAATTTCCTAATGTCTTGGAATTGGCTAGGTATATTCACAGTAAATTCCAACCATTTTAAGAGTGTTGGGGCTGCCAGTTTGGTTCAAATATAAAATTTCTAGTAAAAAAATTATAAAAAATTAATTAAAAATTGGGGGAACATGACTCTCTATGTGGAACACACTGGATTTTTGACTGGAGGATAAATTTCCTGAAAATAATTTACAGGAGAGGATGAATGTGCATGTTTTTGGTGCAATGCAAAAGATGAATAGGACGAAAAGATGGAGGAAGTGACAATCAAGGGGGGAGGATGTTTGGTATTTGTTTTTTGTGGGACACATGGGAATGAAATTGAGGATGGATGTAGTTTAAAACATCAGAAATATTTGGAGAGCGTTTAGTAGTTTGGTAGAACATTAATCATCATAAAATGTCCCTTACTCCAATCTATTATCTGCTATTAAGAACATACCTTTCTCAAGATCCCTTCTTGGAAAATCCATTCAATCAAAATGTTGTTTCTAAAAAAATAAAGTGGTATTGCACAATTTTACATTCCTCAAAAAACCATTTAATCATCACCCTTATTAGACATAGACCATATATAACAACAATATAATAGTAATAGTTGGCATGAAATCCTATAAACCTAAAATCCCTATTAAGATCCAATGAAAGCTCATTATGTCCAACAATGAAAAATCCATAAATATATATACTATATATTACTACAGTAGGTTTCATCCTACTGCATTTTAATTCTTTTAAAATACCAAAATCTTATACAAGATCAATTTCACACTTCCCTCGATGTCGCTTATAATAAAAGTTCATCATAATTGTGTAGGTGTAAACATTCGGTGATGGTCCAGACATCCTTAGTTACTCCAAAATATATTTGATGAATTATATTTCACGTTTGGAAGGAAAAAACTTTAGTAAATATTTGAAGGACCTGATGCTTGGGTAAAACACAACTTTCATAGCCTACAAAAAGACATCAATTGCATCCTTGAGCATTAAATTCGATATCATGATAATAACATGCTCACTGATTACAACCCTGATTATAGAATTCGACCCCTCTATGAAATTGGGTTGTTCCAATAAAATAAGAAATATATTAAAAATTCAATAAGAATTAATTGAAATATATATAGCGTGAAGATGAAAAAACACTATAGAGGAAACTGTTAAAAGTTTATGGAAATAAAATACATCTTATTTCAAACTGCAAACCATTACCTGAAAAAATCCACAATGGGGAAATCCTATTAATGTAGTAAGATTTTGGGCCTGGTGTGGATAGAAACCTGAAGCATAAAACATGAACGGATAGTTGACTAAAAATACAATAGAAAAATTTGAGTACAAGAAAAGCTATTTTGACTCCCCATCATTATTTAAACAACAGTTTAAAATTATAACAACTTTTTGATGAATTATAAAATTAATCAACATTATACAAAATAAAATTGAAGGAAAACACATAACCAACATGTTAACATACATGATAGATGTTTTTGTTATAGGGGAAGGGGTTGACTGCAATTCTATAAAACATAGGTGTGAAAATACAAGGTTCAATTAAACCTAACCCATGAAAAGAGAAACCAAAATACAATTTTCAAAGTCAAATGGGTCCCAAGAGATTCAAATTAGTGAAACATACCTTCATGCAATCTATAATCCCTGGAAGCACCTACCTGTAACCCAAATGCATATAACATCATTCATTCATGACACCAAACACATTAAAATATCCATTCAAACTTTTGTTTAAAACATTCCAATGAACACATAGTTACATAGCCAAATAAAACACCCAAAGGAAAAATAAATCAACGATGCATGAAAATAATTACATCCAATATGTTTTTCCCTCTAAATATCATATATCCATCATGTAACTCATGCTTTAGGGCATTGAAAATATCAAATGAACTGTCACAATATTTCAAATTTCGTGAAAAATCAGTGCAAGTTTGGGTTAAATGATAAAAAACAAATGTCAATAATGATAATAAGGATACATTTGTCATTTAAGAAATATTTGATGGTGGTGGTGTTTTACAAATATCAATTTGGAATCAGTGAACCCTATAATATTAGCAACATTGACTCTTCCCTATTCATACACAAAATATGTATTAGTTAAAATGTTTTGAATCCATATAAAAATGATTTAATAATGAATCGAGCAAGAAACTATGAAAGAAAGAAACTCAATATATACAAGGAATCTACGATTTTTTCAATTTTTACGTACAATTTGTGTACATTCCACAATTTTTGTACAATATTATTTTGAAATTTGAATAAATAATAATGAATTTTGAAATTTGATATTTGAATGTTGGAGTGACACATTACTAATAAGAATCAATATGATTTAATGCATGTTTTAGAGTGAATGGACGTTTTGTACTATGAATTCTCATATCCTCTCAGTTTATAGACTCAAAACTGCCATTGATGATACACTTAAAACTGGTCATTGATAACTAGTTCATTGTGTGTGATCAATGCATGCATAACTATGGGAAGAAAGAACTTTACAATAATCATATAAAACAAATCATAGACCTTGTGCTGCATTGATTATGTTTTAATCTTTGTTGCACAATTCATAAGAAACTTCTCACTGAATCTCCTAGCAGTGGGTAGAAGGTCTTGGAAATGAGAAAATCTAACCCATAAGACATAAGGAAAGGTTATTAGAAAAACTAGGTTGAAACAAATAATAAAAACCAGGGTATTGTATATATATATATATATTTGGTAATGCCTCGGTCAAGGACCGAAGAACCATTTATTAATTAAAGAAGCAAAAGTTTACATGAGTCGAAAGGATGGGATTTTATTACAATCTCTTTAAAAGAGGTGAAATAAATCAGGTGGTAGTGCATCCAGCCAAGTCATGCTCGGGTGAACACCTTTGTTGGCAAGGGCATTAGCAAAAACATTCGCATTATGGAAGACATGTGTGGAAATGTAGTCAATTTCCTGTAGCGAATTCAGGCAATTCATGCAAAGTGTAGTGAGCGGCCAGGCGAGATGAATGACTCCATTCCAAATGGATTGAACAATGGTGGTAGAATCACTTTCAATCCAAAGTTTTCACCATCATCTTTACAGTGCAAAATCAACAGCATGGATGACTCCTAGCATCTCCGCTTCAAGGGATGAGGCAATCCCACACCAACTATAAAAGAAACCCTGGCACTGGTCAACAGAATCTCTAAAAATGGCCCCACAGCTGGTAGGTCCAGGATTTCCTTTTGAGGCACCGTCGTTGTTCACACCATGGTATTTTATATTGAAATAAATAGTAATAATAATATTTTTGTGTCTACATGAAAAAAATTATGATACATACAAACTAAACATTTATTTTATATAAGAACTAACTGAATATGCAATCAAATAATCTACATTTTTCATACCTGCAATGTGCTTGTTTTTTAATCAAGATTACATATATATACCTTGTGGAAGAGAACAGTCTCCAGTGAGCTTGTTTATAAACTCATCCAATTTTTATTCCATAAATTCCTTTTCATTCTTCTATATTTGAAAAAAATGAAAATATATTAATATGGAAGGATGGAATATATACATGCATACATGAAAATATAATTATAATAAAAACATGAGTTTATCTTGGACAAATAAATAAAAGAAGAAAATAAAATTATAAGTCCTATCGAAGAATTAAAACAACTATGTAGAGAAGATCAAACATATAATAATATTGTAATGAGCTTACGTAGTAAGTAGTACAACATTTCCAGGTGCCAACTTCAAAGGAACCATCACATTCCCATAAAAACATGTTCTTCGATGAAAATCAATTTCATGAAATTAATCGAATCCACCCATCTAAAACTTGAAAAAGGAAAAAATCATAGTAAGTTGACATGAACGAGTAAATTAATCAAAAAATACAGTATTAATTTACACATAAAATCAAGAATAAATATTAAGGGAATTGGAATTCAATAAAAACTTTTCTAAGAATGACAGTTGATCAAATAATGTCGAAAAGATGAATGGAAGGGATAACTAGAGTATCATAATAGGATAACTATAGTAATATTCTCTAGTTAAATCCTGTTTAATTGCACAAAAATCATGATAGACATATGGGAATAAATATCGAGTATATTTGGAGAAAAAAACCGTTGACGAAGACTAGAATTTTAGGATCTCTGAGTAACATGTCAGTGATGGTAAGGGCTTCATGAAGAACATGGTAGGCTTCTACACACCAGTGGATGGTAATGCATATATTTTAAAAGATTGAGGTAGTAGAACCGAAAGCGAAGTATACCATAGTGTTGAGCGTTTTGGAGTTCATATTTATACAAAAAATGATTTTAGCTAAGAGAAAATGACCTTCATCGAGAATCTGAATGTGCTGTTAGAGTGAGGAGGTGAAGGGGTTCGAAGGTGAAGGGGTTCGAAGGTGAAGGGGTTTGAAGGTGAAGGTAATGTCATAGGGAAGAACATAGAGGTAATCTATCACCAATAAATAATGTTTTATGGTATATACATGTGAATATATAAGGAAAAGACTGACCATCGATGTGAATCAATGGTGCAGGAGTCGACTATCACTAGGAACCGGCCAGAGCTGTTCGACGGAGTAGCTGAAGGTGGGTGAAGCTGAATCTGTAGTCGTTTCCAATGTTTCATGGATCAAAATTTTGGGATAACAATATAGCGGGTCCCGAAAGAGGCAGGGAAACCCTACGATGATATTGGACCGCATCTCGGGACATTTTCAGTCAGTCACAATAGAAGTAGGGAAACCCACTCCCCCACCTGCACCCCCACTACACCCTGCCCCCTCCCCCTACACCCAGCCCCACCCCCTTCACCCAGCCCCCCTCCCCTCCACCCAAACCCACCCCCTCAACCCAGGCCCCCTCCCCCTTCACCCCTCCCCACCCCCTACACCCAACCCCATCCCACTACACCCAACCCACCCCATGGAGAATATATACTCTTGATACTCTAAGTTAATTCCACTTTAATCACAAGTGAGAAACTAGTTTCTTAGAAATTAAAAAAATGGGAAGCTATAATATCATTTATAGCTAAGTATTCTATGGTAGTAAGGTAATCACTTACCCATTTTCATGACTAAGGATTCTAATGTTTTATTTATATAAATTCTTGTGAAAATTTATGTAGAACACTTCAGAAGAAAATAAATTAACCAATATAATCCGTACAAAAATTCAATTCAAGTTCTTAAATTACATACATAAGTCTCCCTACTAAGTCAAAATAGAGGGGATTAATATACCCCATCACTAAAATCTCCATCCCCATGTCCATGCCCATCATCATCAACATAATCATCATCATCAACAACATCGTTAGCATCCTCATCACCAACAACAACATCAACAACATCCTCACCACCAATTTCTATATATCTACCACCTTCATTGCCACTATGAACCTCATTGGTATCACTCAACACATCATTTAAAGAGAACATGACACCATACATTATTAAAAAGTAGAAACAACCTCTGATGGAAGAGACTGACTCAAAACTGCTTCAACATTCATGAAATGTTCGGTCATCAACTTACTAATTTCACACTCCTCTAAAGCTATTTTCTTTGCCTCAGCTTATTCAGCACGAGCGATTTCCATCTTATAGGTCTGGGAGGCTTGAGAGGAGCCCGAAGACAACCAATACTCAGAGTGGAAGATTTTTTTTCCTAGTCAACATCATACTCTCCCCGGGTGCTCCTCACCTGATACCTGATTTAAATGATCATGTGGCTCGAAGTTGTCATATTATTTACTATAGAGGGCCTCCAAGGTAGACTATTGAAATTATAAACATATTAAAATATGAATTTCATATAAATATTTAAAATATAAATTAAAAACCTTACAATTTTATCTTTTTTATGTGAATTTAATGCACTTCCATCCTTTTTCTTTCTACTAGAGTAAAATAATTTGGCACGAGGTACAGGACATTCGATGCACAATGCATCTTGCTATTAATGAGAGATTCAAAAATCTATATTTGACCTATATATGAGAAATTCACAAATCTGGACTATGTATATTCATTAATATTTTTTGTAGAAAATCCTGCATAACATCATAATACCCATTTAATGTACTTGGTACTTTTCATGATCGGTCATTGTAGTGCACCCCAATGTTTGCAAATATGTCATTGAATCATTATTCTTTATGTTTTCATCTGAATATTCCTAAAAAAATTCCAATACAAGTAATAAGAATTAAATTTTTGCATGTTAACCATTAAATATTGATATTACCTTAAACATAGCAGTCTTCCAATGTGCAGTCATTTTTTCATATAGGTTTTTTAGACAGTCAGGGAATATAGGTACCCCTCTAGGTTAGTACCAACCATGCACTTCCAACCGACATATAACTCATGCTTGTATGAGTTCCATAACTCCCCAACATCTATCAACCTTTCAGTCTTAGGAGCTTCTCCGTCGAGAAAGTTAAACCAAATCTGCGATGAACATGTTATTTCATTTAAATACACCAATAATATAGATATGAATTTATAAAATTTTCTTACCCATATTTTCTCCCATGATTTCTCCTTAATCTCTTTACTGATAAGCCTCCATGAAATCGGTTCCACCGAAATGATATCGTGATACTTGGACCAAGTGGACTTGAAAAATCTACACTGCATTTCAGTTGGAACTACCATCTGATTTTTTCGATTTTAATACACCATTAGTTGTCTCTGGAGATTCCAAACTTCATTCATCCAAGTGCTCCCACGTCTCCTAGAAAAATATCCCACTAATAATGAAAAATATGGGGGAAATAATAATTATGTCATGGTACAACATGAAAAATATAAAGTGATATAATTTGAAACAGTTATAATCAAAAAATTGTCTGCAGATTGCTCAATAGATTATGATGGATCTGTGGGATGTCCTAACTCAGCAGCCTCTACAGGAAGTGTCAGTTCTAGTGTATGATCTGGGTGACCTTCATGCACTGGAGTGGAAGCTAATGGAACATAATCATCAGATTCTATCTCAACAGTAGGAATTATAGGCGGAGTAGATATAGATGAATATGGGTAGTAGGATGGGGAATACATCATCGGATCTGGATATGGTAAAGGTGGAAACATCCATGGAGGCGGTGTAGTCATTGTATGGGAAAAAGAGGAAAAATGCGAAGATGGAGGCATTAGTGGGATTATCCCTGAAGGCGGTAAGGACATGACATTTGAATAAGAGGGTAGCTGAGATGATGATGGGGGCATGGATAAAAACATCCACGAAGACTCAAGAGGTGGATGGAAAGGTGTGGTGGGAGGGGTTTCCGGTGGTAGGTCAGTGTGGAAACATGTACGAAGAGTGCTCCTTCTAGGTCTAGGAGCATCCCCACTAATACCCATGCTAATCAGATTATGAGTCAGATATGGTGGAATTGAATGTACGAAAAAAAAATTTATAATGAATATTAATAGGAAATTATATGTAATGAAGAAAAAAACATTACAATTATAATACTCACTGATGGAAGAAAAGGAAACGAACACTCACGCCCTGGTCGATCGAGATCAAATAGTCACTTCCTTCGACCTTCTATAGTATTTGGCACAATCTACATAAGAATGAAATTTAATTTTTTTAGAAATAGTTTTTACAAATCTTGCATACAACTTACATCTATCAGCAATTCATGAGGGGACCTAATTTGACTTCTTTTAATTTCTAATTTCACAAATGATTACAAGGAAATGAGTTACATAGTTTTTAAAATTACATTACCTATTTATACATTTTTTGAAAACAATATTTAAACCACGTTTTGTACATGGAAATAAATATGATTTAATGAAACGACACTCGAAAATATAGAAAACAAAAATTTCATTCCAAACTGAAACACAATTAATGTAATTACAGTAACACTAACCTGAGAAACTCATGTCAATGTATATTGAATGAACAGTGAACATATAGGGTTTATTTTATATATTATCGACCACTACTTTAGGTTCAACATAAACTCTTACAATGTGACAATTTGATTTATCAAATGAAATATTTTTTCCAACACCAATGGGGATATCAATGGTGGAAATTTCATCACTAGCATCAGGGTTAATATGTCAGGGGAATATGTCATTAATGACACCACAATTGGGTCTCAGATGATCTTTCACATAAAACACTTGTTTATCCATTCACACCAAAATGTATGGTTCATCGGTACACAAGAACCATGATATTCTCCAATACTGCCAAAAATTGATCTTTCTTTGATGGTGTCATCAAAGAAGAAGCACAAGGAACTTTCCATTTGTTTTCACTGATACACACGGGATGCTGTTCTGGTTGAATACCCCAATCCAACAAGTCTTGACAAGATCAAAAGTCATCTTTGGTCTTCCCCTTGATATTCAAAAGAATTTCCAGCAACATTTCACATATATTTTTCTCAATATTCAGTATATATTAATAATGACATAAAAATTTGGTATACCAATTTGGATATTAAAAAAAAATATGTATCGTTTTCCAATTTTATGTGGTTTTAGTGTAAAAATTTCTCCTCTTTTTAGATTTCAACTGAAGTTTACTTAATGAAAAACTCAAATTTTTTAATTCATTAAACACATAACTTCTTAACTTACGTTGAGGTGGTTGTTTAGTCTTAATGATATTATCAAACTTCGATTATTCGTCATGTATTGATGATCTATTGGAAAGAATCATCGATGCCCCATGAAATTGAAACTACAAAGAAATTTAATCCTTCTCGATCGTGTATTATTCATACAAATCGGACATGATAGTTTTCCCTTCATGCATCACCCATACATCATGTCATATGTAGGGAAATAATTTATTGTCCATAGAAGGGAAACAGAAATATGAAACATATTCTTTGAAGATGCATCTAATGTCCACACACTCAAATACCAAAGATGATTCAACTCTCTTATTAAAGGATGCAAGCAAACATCTATATCGTTACTAGGATCAGAAGGTATAGATATCAGTATACTCAAGAAAGTGAATTATTTTTTCATACACATCCATAGAAGAATATTATACACATAAATAAAAACCATCCAAATTCTATGAGAATTAAGCATCTAACCAAACGGATTAAAGCCATCACCGGATAGACCCAACCTGATATTATGTACCTCAACTGCAAAATCAGGATGTTTTTTTATCAAATTTCTTCCATGATAATCTATCAGAAGGATGAACCAACTCATCATTACCTTTAATACTCTTAGTATCAGGATATTACATATTGGCTGAGATTTCTGTAGACATGAATAAATTTTGAAGTCTGGGAATCAGTGGAAAGTGCCACATGACTTTCTGTGCCACACGAGATGGTGTTCCATTTACATTTGTCTTACATTGAGATGTACCGAATTCTTTATAGTCATTAAAGTCAGTTGTTTCCTCCAAAAATAAACTGCAATCTTTCGGAAAAGCATGGACTTTATTAGTATCAAATCCAAGCTACTTAATTAACTTTCATGCCTTGTATAGATTTGAGGGAATATCAGAACCATTAGGAAGAAAGTCATTCAAAAAAGTAAGGATATAATCAATAGCAGTATTAGAAATTCTATACATGGGTTTCCCATGATATAACCGCATTAAAAATTCCAACTTGGTCATTTTAGTACATTCCTGATATACTGGAGTTCTGGCTTCATCCAACAAGATTTTCACTCTCTCATCATAATCTTTAGTATTTAGCTCATGTGTATTGATATCATTATCTTCTTGAACTGGCATACTATCTCTCTTGAGATGATGGAAAAATTGAAACCAATCGAATATTAAATTCTTCTTGCCACTTATTTCATCTTTTCATGACCAGAATAACATTGACTCCTCTATCCATGGTGATACCAAACATAATAGTTTTTTTGAAATCCAAATTTTGTTATATGGTAGCTAACTTCTTCCCAGATTAATCATGGTCTTCCAACACATTTATATCATGTACACCATATACAACCTCCATCTGAAGCATTGTCAAATGAAAAATCTAAAAAAATTCCAAATTATTTTGAAACACGGTTGAAATCCTATCGGTATGATACATCCATCTTCTATCCATTCTATAACCATTAAAATATTATCATATGATCATCAATGTAAAACTTAATTAAAAAATGGATATGTACTAATGAAAATAAATCTATTAGGACATAAAAAATTAATAGTTAATTCACATTTGTATTGCAAGTGCCTTTATTTTTATAACCAATTTCAACCATTTCAGTATCAAAGATAAAATTCTTACCTCTATCTTATAAAGGGATGATCAAAAAGGTAAAATATAATGGTCCAAGAAAGGTTTCATGTCTATGATAGAGTGGTATGTTTAATTATAGTTGAAATAAGGGAGAGATAAAAAAGTTTTTCCTCCCTTAGGTGTAACATAAGAAAAATCAGATTTTATCATTAAAACACAGCCTTAAACATGAGTTATTTCATTTAAAAATAAAGGTATAGATAAAAACATTCACCCATCATAAAAAATATTTTAAAGGGTCCCCATATTCATGTAATTTAATATTTTCTTTGTATAAAATTTTAATTCAATGAGGGAAAATAAATTTAATGAAAACCACTTCATCTACAAGAATGAAAATCATTTATATAATTTAAATTAAACAATAATGGGTATCAAATATTGGTATAAATATTCTAGAAGATGAATTTATTAATGTGAATAACTTTATGAATTTTTTTAATAAAATAATTACCTATAAACACCTACTTCATACAAAGTGGAACAAGTTACCACAAGACTCTTAAAAAGAAAAAGTTCATTTTTGTAAAATAAATGAATTTAAAATATATTATAAAATAAAACACACATCATTAGATTAATATAGAAGACTAAATATTATATAAACCATTGGAATACCAACATTTAATTTTTAATGATGAGTTAATTGGATTAGATTTGATCAATTTGGTTATAGTACCTCCATCGTAAGATATGGGTTATAATACTACCATTAATCTAAATGTCAAAGATGGTTCCTTGAGTTTATATTTGAAGAATGGATTAGGAATAATTGAAGGTCTAATCCCTTTTTATTTTGTATGAGTTTTATTGAGAGGGAATGCTATATTAAGCCATCTGGGTTCTCTTAGATTATTATTCACTTGGTTTCCTTGGTTTCTTACCTTGTTACCATTTACGATTTGAATGTACCATGACTACCATTTATCCTGATGATAATTAATTTCAACCCCGAAACTAATTTATGATTGTCCAACTAGCTTCCAACAAAGATCTGGACCCTCAACTAAAAGCTCCTAAAAGAGAGAAAGTTGTCATGATTTAAACGAAAAAACCATGATTAGATCAGTGAAATGAAAATCCATCCGTCCTCTCCTTAAATAAGGCTCAATTCCAACAAATTTCAGTGTTAGAAGTTCAATTCTAATCCAAAAAAATCAACGACATGAAGTGTTAATGTGCCCAAATATTTTAAAACATCCTACTATTGCTTGTTAATTTCATGGAACCTTCCAAAAGTAGCTGCATGAACTAAATATTATGCATTATTAAATGTATAAAAACATCAACATGTGAAAAAAATCCTATCCTATAACTTTTGTGGCTTTTGCAAGCAATTTGGAACGTTTATGTATAAAAAATATACTAAAACATATCCAAATGCCACCAAAACCTCAAACATTGAACCATAACAGAAAGATGAAGTTTCCAACATTGTCTATTAAGAGAGAATTAATAGGGAGAAATAAAAGATGCAGTTCATTAAGTATCACATGATAACAACTTCTTTCAAGCCATAAATAACCAAGTTGTTTCCTTACAAAAATTTAACCAAAGATCCAAATCCATAGGCACCAATCCATTTTTAGACTCGACTCCTATCACCCCCCCCCCCCTCAAACATGGACTATTATTACATCAAAACATCCTTCAAAGAGTTGTAGGCATCCAAATGTCGGACCTTCAAACATCTAAGTATTACTTATCACAACATCGTCACCAAATTATATATGCGCCAAAGAAATTCATGGATGACCAAACTACATTGCTAGCCACACAAAAATCCTTAACCCAAAAAGAACTAAGCTTTAGACCAGAACACTACCATCCCCAAAAATAATCCAAGGCATAATCACACAGAAAAACATTTAGGCAATGTTAATCACTTAAAATTTTGAAATAGCTTTGATTGACCTCTAATAATATGATCTGGAACCACCACCTCCAATATATCTTCTACCACCCATGCTGCAAGTTGAATATAAAGATGAATGTATTGCATAAAAATAATTTTTTACTGCGTGGATTATTTTTATTATTATTGAAACAGTTCATTGTGTCATTAAATGTATTACATACATATTTTTATATTAGTATGTTTAGTTCTAATGTTTTTTAATCGAATATGCGGGTATAGTCTCCAACCATACTACTTGACACCCTCATTGTTAGTTAGAATCCTCCATCATGTGGGGTGACATTCCTAGGATATTATATCTACCCATGGTGGAAGCATCGATTGTTGGTAGAACCTAGTAAATTGTTATTAGAGGTTTTTTCAGTCTTACTATTTTAGAAAGGTACAAAATAGAATAAGAATCTGTCGATACATTGTATGAATCTTTTCCCAGGGACAAGCCAACCCATATATGAGGAAAGTCCATGATATCTATGACTAAAATTTTATTTATAATATTCAATTATATTATTGATCTAATTTAATTTAAATTTCATTTATCTAATCCCTTATTGTGTAATTTTTGGGTTAATATAAAATTTTAAAGTGTAATAAAAATAATTTTGATATATATATTGTTGAGATGGCGGGTAGTAGATGTGGAACCTATGTTTTCGTGGTTGGGGATATTGAGAGTGCTAGAGTTATGTGGTATCCCTATGATGAGGAGGCTCTAAAACTGTAGTGAATATTTATGTAGGTCATAGTGTGAGTGAGCTTGTTTTGAGATGTGTAGTGATTACTTGTGAAACTGTTGGTTTATGCATGACCAGGGAGTGGGTAGGTCTAAATTAATTTCAATGGGTGGTAGAAACATAAAAGTAAGTATTTGGAATGTTAAATGCCATGTTACCTTGATATGGGGATAATTTCAAACCAGAATTATGACCATTGATCGGAATAATGTGTGGAGTAGTTTTGAGAGAGTGGTTACCTTATTTAGCATGACTCTAGTTTTTGAATTTAGTTCATTCTGGCCTTTGAGGGTAACCCATCAGACTGGTTGGACATTTTTTAGGAACATTTATGTTTTTGAGGAATAAGTAAAAACTTCGGTTTATGATATCAATTCACACAAATTTGAAAATGTATTTCTTATAGGAAAGTTAGGTGACTTGGGTTCGCTAAGATAAGTAATTATATATGATAGTTCATTCATCCTTATAGATGGTTTCAGGAAGGGATGTCTCATTCAGATTCATAGCCTAGGTGAAATTGGTACATGTTAGGTAGAACAACTACATTCAAGGGGGAAAGAATGTACGGTGACCAAGGGTAATAACACTCTTGGGGGAGTTAGGATTCAGGAATATGGAGATACCAAGTGATCTTGAGATGAATACACTCTGTGAGTCAATGTTTCGATAGAGTTTACATTTTTCAATGGTAAAGTGATTTTGAGCATAGCCCAATAAACTCAGGATAATCTTATATAACAGTGGTGAGGCTATGAATGAACTCTAGTTCAATTATAAAATGATGATATAATTATGAGTTTTCATTTACATGGTTTGACATGGTGAGACTTCTACTGTTTCAAGAAATAGTATGGGTGCTCTATGCTTGGTGAGATTAGAATATAGAATAGGAATGTATTTTTCCTGGGATATGTGGGGATAATATAGATTAAATGTGGGTTATTGTATCTTGGATATAACTTTCATGATAATTTTGTGCATGAAAATGTAGCCGCTATGTTTTGATGTAATCTTGGATCCACCCATGTTTGGAGATATAATATATAGTTTCAATTGTGGAGTAGGCTTAAACTATATCATGAAAACGTGAACATGGTGATAGATTGATCTTAAATCAACCTAAAAGTTAAATATTTCAAGGGTTTTATTAGTGTTGTGGACGTTATGGACCCAAATATTTTTCTTTATAGTATAATGTATACAATATATTGAAAAGAAAAGAACCACAAGGGATGTTTAGAGATCAATTAAGGGGGAAATCAATAAAATATATATATGAGTTATGATTTCTTTCTCAAGGGATTGGATTAGTTCCTAGACTATGTTGTCACAATTCTAGAAGAATTTAATGTCTCAACAAAAAAGATGGCCTCAGTGGTGGAGAACTTTAGGAATCGACCATAGCACTGGAAAAAAGATGTGAAAGAGATGGTGTAATTTTATAGGTATTTAACTGGTGTTTGTCGATTCCTGTAAGATAAAATGCAACTCAATAATAATGGTTCATAATTGATTATAGAGTAGTCTCATGAGTGATCAGGTGGAGTTGATGATTACAAGACTCTAGAGTTAAATTCAAAATTGGCAACAAATATGGTTTAAATTATGTAAGAACCAATTTAAACCAAGAATAGATGGAGACGTAGATAGAGAATATTTATACCAATGGGAAAAAAATCAGTCTCTTAATTACTTGTGTTCAATGATAGGGGCTCAAGCAGCTAGGAAATCCATGGAAAATATTACATCCAATACTATGAATAATAATATGCAATGAAATAACTTATGGATCATAAAATAGGGAGGAACATATGGGAGACTTCTTGGAATGTTTATTTGGTAAGGTAATATTATAAAGATCCTCAACAACATGATCCTAAATTTTCAGTGTTTTTGATTATATCCATAGAACAAAATGCAGTGGTATAAAACATTATAAATGAAAAAGGACGTTGCAATAAAAATGAGAGGAAGTATAATTTACCTCTAAGATTAAAGATTATTTATTAAATAACAATTGAAAAAGATCAATTGTGTAGTCAACTTGTTGAGTCTTTTAACATGATCCTAAATTAGTAGTGTTTTCAGTTATATCCAAAGAACAAAATGCAGTGGTATGAAACATTATAAATGAAAAAGGATGTTGCAATAACAATTAGAGGAAGTAGAATTTACCTCTAAGACGAATTCTTATGGATTAAATTTAAAATGAAAAAGATAAATTTTGTAGTGAAATTGTTTAGGCTATTGATATAAGAATAAGTGATTAGTTTAAAAAGAATAATGAAGTATGGAGAATAAATTTCATACCTAGATGCTGGAGCTAGGGGTAGTGTAGAGTCCCGAAGCTTGACATACATGGACATTACATTACTTTTTCGTAATAATTAATACATAACAAAAATATACACACAAGGACCATAATAGTTTAGTATATTTGGAAACTCAGAACGTAATCTTCTAATCGTGGTGAAAGATCATCAACATCTCCCATAAATATCATCCCCTTTTGGTTTTCTGAGCTAAAGCCTTTATTTAAATCCTGGAGAAAAGAAAACATATAAAGGGTCATCCCAAATGCTCAGAAGGGTAATCATGGATAAAATAAAACAAATCATAAACATTTGAACTTAAAAACATGAACATAATGTTTAAACATCAAAATCTTGAGCAATGACATAAAACATGGCAGTACATAAGGCATAGATCATAAAGAAACATTAATCTTGATAAAATAGCATGGGAATGAAACATGTAATTGTGGGAAAACATTAGGCACATGATATTATTTCCATATTATCCAAGGAATTACTTCCAAGACCGTCTTAGTGGAAAAAGTCCCTTACTGAACCGGGTTTACTTGTCGTTCCAGCCCTGTATTACTGAACCAGATTTAAATTTAATTCCAGCCATTTCTATATCATGAGATATAAATCTTTAACCAATGCATTTGAGGGAGATATAGGTCCCACCCATATCAGATTGAAATCATTCTTACATGTTCCACAAAAAAAATCATAAATCACTCATCATTACCCAAAGAATAAATTGGATTTCATAAACATCATTCCATCATAACATAATCCATATAAAACAAATGGATATCATTTCATCATAAGAAAATTGAAACCATATAAATTATAGAGACAACATACTTGAAACATACACAGATGAAATAAGTTCATCTTAGATGGAAAATGGTTTTGATAAAGCACTTGAAATGAATTCTTGAGGAAAATATCCTTTCGTCTTGAAAATCATTTTTGTTTCAAAAAATGTCATGCAATTTTACAAGAAAGAGATTTTTTTTGAAAATATTAATGAAATCCTTTGGAGGAAGATTCATGAAAATAAGGCTTTTTAAAACCGTAAAAAATCCTTTCATGTCGTATAAGTTAAAAAAACATTCTTCTCATACTTTTGCCGAAAAAGTAAAAAAGTACCACGTAACATAATCAAAAGAAAGATTCCTTACATAAAATGTAGTAAAAGTCAAAATGGGTAAAAAGGACATTAAAAATACATGAAAACATATTTATAAAACATGGTCATGAATGATAAAAATAACCCCAGTAAATACTTACGAATAACAATATCAAATAAGAACGAGATTGGAATAGTTATCCCTTACCATAGGTCTGATATGCTTCGTACGTATCCGAACCTCCTGTATAATGATTTAAATAATGTCATTGACTTATTACAGAATCATATTCTTTGTTATGATATCATGTATGGTTTACTTATGACTTTATATTACCCATTCTTTTGTAAATACCATGTTAAAGCAACGTTTTGGGTAAAACCATCGTAATTATCGTACGTGTTTGGACTTGTTGTTATTGATGTTATTATTACTTATATCATGATTTACTTACTTCCAGAATGTAAATCATGATTTATATTTCATATATATTCATTATACATCTAGCATATACATGTATTTATAATAGTACATAACATATGGAGGTAAGAAATGAAATGCGCCGTTCATGGAGACGGTAAGCCATACGTATGCATGAACACTACATTCATTTCTATTTATTATTTTAATGGAATAGGTATATTATAATTACAATATCATATATAATATCATTAACTCCATCCTTTATACATCCCACATAAGGCATTAAGGAATCACATCACTTTAAGGGGGCGGTAGTCCACACTTCCTCAAATGAGATCATCGTATTCACCCACTATAGAAACCATAAGGGCTTGATATAATAGGAAAGTGAAGAAGCATAATGAAATCATAAACATAATATATATTATATATAAATACATTTCCATCATAATTTCCACCATGAGAGACGGTAGGAGAAAATCGAAAAATCATCGTTTCGTGAGGTGTTAGTTTTCCATCATAGAAACATTATGTTCTTCATCCATTAGATTGAAGTGTGTGTAAGTGTAGTTATAATAATTCTCATAACAAAATACTATTTTTTTTAGGATACTGATGTTTTTACAAAAGAAAGGATTAAAAAGAGATTAGGGGTTGGAGGAGTAGAATAAAAGAAAACAACTTCAGAGAAACTATTACCTTTAATTTGGGTAACTTCCTTTGGTTTGAACCAAAAGGACTTCTTGATGTGACTTCTTCCTAATGTAATTCTTCTAGAGGTAGGAGAGGGATGTTGGGGGCTTAGTTGGGCAGATTTTGGATGAGCCAGAAGGCTTGAGAGGTGTGAGGAATTTCATAGAAGTGGTCTCCTTTTATAAGGGAGAGGAGGGGATCTTTAGGAAAGTGTGAAAAATTTATTTTATTATAAACTTATCTTCGGTTTCAAGAGGTCCAAAACACATTAATGTTGAATATACGATGACTAATATTCGAAATAAAATCATCCAATAGGAATTGGACAGGTTTTGGAAAATATTTTAATCATTATAATCTTATTTATTTAAATCATTTATTAATGAGGTAAATATTTCATCATTACTGTGTCATAAAAAATTTAATTTATTTGAGGTATAAAAATTAAAAAAAATACCAACATGTAGGAAATCTTCTTAGATTTCCAATGAATATTTATAGTCTAAAAGATAATTTATATAGATCCTTATAAAATTTAATTACTAAAAGATGTTTGTTAATGCTAATTTTGTGTTTACATTTAATTAATTAATCTAATGTGTCATTGTCTTTCATAAGTGGCTCCATGGGGTCCCAAAATCGACCCAAGGATGCCCATGGACGGAAATTACACATCCAATAAGGTTTGGACACGTGTTAAGGTAATTTTGAATTATTATAATATTCTTTTAACCTTGAATTACCTTATTTACTTTTAACCGTGGTAAATAAAAGTAAAAAGTTACTATTCACCAAAAAATATTTTTATCTAATTGAACAACATTTGACACATTGATATTAACGATGTCTCTCAGATTTTCCAAATTCAACTCACAGAAGTGGTAAAATTACGTTTTATGACCAATTGCAAAAGCTCCTAGGAGGTGGGTAAAAGATGATGAAAAGTTTAATACATTTTTTATAAATATAAAATTATTATAAAATGATTCCAATGAACTTCATTGAACTTATATAAGTATTATGTATCTATTTTGACCTAAAATAAATTTAAATCAAATAAATGAATATTTAATTAAAAAGTCGGTTTTAACCAAAAACTCAGTGTTTTTACTATTCATCAAAAATTTAAGTTTTTCAGAAAAATACCAAAAATTAAGCCTAAGCTATATTTGATATTACGAATTCAAAAATGATGTCTATTTTTCCAAATTCAAAACATAGAAGTGGAATTAATTAATTTTAAAAGTAATTCCCATTATCAAAACAAATAACGTGTTTTTAAGAAACAATAACTATCAAAAGATTGATACTTGTTTATGTCCAATTTCAAAGTGAAATTAATTCCAAAGACCAACATTGGATTAAATGGTAAAAATATATTCTAATTACACTTTAACAACAATTAAAAAGATAAACTAGCCATATAAATTATTGCGATGAAAAAAGTTGATTTTAATTAAAATATACCGTGTTTTTACTATTCATTAAAATATGAATAAGAGATCATGCGATATAATGATTGGTCATTCCATCTGTCTCAAACAAAAGTTAGCAAAAGTTATATACATAATTACATCTATGGTGAGATTAGTCATATATGGTTCCAAAATGGACTTATACTTCATCTATCATCCTACATAATAAAATAAAACTAGTTTATACTAACCAGGGACTTCCTGTAGGCCAGTGGTAGGAAATAAAGGCCGGTCACACTTCTGTTGTGGGTTCGATTCCCACAGCCTTGTCTGACGCGATGGGTTGTCGCCCGTCCTGCAGGTTTTCCTTTTTCTAAAATTACATCATTATGACATTACATCAATAATATCAAAAACCGTTCTAGACTTAAACAATACTAACTTTTGTCCAACATAATCCATTTCAAATCTTTAGGCTTATCCAAAATACTTATGTCCAAGATTATAGTATAAATAAAACAATTACTAGAAATGTCATCTGCTGAGCATGTGAATACCATCATTTATCCCCCATATATCATAAGATATATCCTGTTGATCGCATTCCAAACATGTGAATACCTTAATCATTTATTCTCTTGAAAAAAATGAATACCCATTGACTCTTAGTGAAAACATGAATGCTGTCAAAATTTAACACTTTCCACATACCAAAAACCCAAAATTCTATATACTCAAACCATGATATTACTATTTCTTTATATCAGTCATGAGCTCATGAATACTGTCAAAAATTTCATTTTCTCCTTATCCCTTCATTATGGGCAAATCATCTTCTTTCCAAAAATATCTCAATCACTTTCCATGGTTACCGGTACCATAAAATTATTGAAAACTACAATATACCAATACAAAAATATTCCAATACTCCATAAAAGTACCTCAACAACATTATTCTTGAATAAAAATACATAAAAACTTTAATACATCCTCTTTAGTTATTATCATGGAATGAGTCCTTTCTTTATTTAGAAGTAACCTCTTTGGTCAGGGCATTGAGTTGGGTAATGCTCATGTTCTCCACAAATAAGACATTGAACTCCATAATAGTCTGTCACTCTGTGACCCTTTTCTCCACACAGACAACATCTTTCCATCCATTTGAGGTATTCCTCAAAGTTCTTCTTCCCTTGTTTAGAAATCTAAATCTTCCTTTCTTTATGCTCCGCAAAATGCGAACATGCATAAAATTCTATCTTCCTCTTATTTGATTAATTGGTAATACCACTAAATTTAACCTTGTTAATCATAGATCGCGATGACTGATTCGGCATAATCACAATATCTTTCTCTCTAGGCATTACACAATTTCGTTTCTCATAGTCAGCAATTTGTCCATTGGATTCAATGTTAACCTAATTCCTTTTGGTTCCCTCCACTGACTAAAACACAAAAAGAATTCTGTGAGAGGAAAAAATCATACAAGGAAAATAAAATAATCAAGGGGGAGTACCTTCAATATATAACATCTTAGGTTTAATTCTAATATCGCTACTATAATTCTAGGACTATAACCTATACGTATACTTATCCTAAGGAACATCCCTAGACATACCTTATAAATATCTCTAGAGATCTCACTAAAGTTTTCGCATCCTAGTTTCCACATGTTAACTAAGCATTTCCTCTGATACCTACTCTAGAGGGCCGAAACTTGACGTACATTGACATTACATTACTTTTGAGGAATACTTAATACACAACAAAAACAGACACACAAAGACCGTAATAGTTTAGTTTCTTTGGAAACTCATAACGTAATCTTCTAATTGTGGTGAAAGATCTTCAACATCTCCCATAATGATCTTCCCCTTTTTTTTCTTACCTAAAAACATTATTTAAATACTAGGGAAAATAAAACATATAAAGGGTGATCTCAAATGCTCATTAAGGGTAAGCAAGGATAAAATAAAACAAATCATATACATTTGAACTTCAAAACATTAACATAATGTTTAAACATAAAAATCTTGAGTAATGACATAAAACATGGTAGTACATAAGGCAGAGATCATAAAGAAACATTAATCATGATATAATAGCATGTGAATAAAACATGAAATTGTGTAAAAACATTAATCACATGATATGATTTCCATAATATCCAAGGCATTGATGCCAAGACCATCTTATTGGACAAAGTCCCTTACTGAACCGGGTTTACTTGTCGTTCCATCCCTGTATTACTGAATCAGATTTACTTGATGTTCTGGCCATGTCTATCTCATGAGATATAAATCTTCACCCAGTGCATTGGAGGGAGATATAGGTCCCACCCATCTCATATTGAAATCACTCTTACATATGCCACAAAACAATCATAAATCATTCATCATAACCCAAAGAATAAATTGGATTTCATAAACATCATTCTATCATAACATAATCCATATAAAACAAATGGATATCATTTCATCATAAGAAAAGTGAAATCATATAAATCCTAGATACATTATACTTGAAACATAAACATATGAAATAATGTCATCTTAGATGGAAAATGGTTTTGATAAAGCACATGAAATGAATTCTGGAGGAAAATATCCTTTCTTCTTGAAAATAATTTTTGTGTCACAAAATGCCATGCAATTTTAAAAGAAAGATATTTTTTTTGAAAATAGTAATGAAATATATTGTAGGAATATTTATGAAAATAAGGCTTTATAAAACCGTAAAAAAATCCTTTCATGCCGTATAAATTAAAAAAACATTCTTCTCGTACTTTTTCCAGAAAAGTCAAAAAAGTACCTCGTAACGTAAACAAAAGAAAGATTCATTACATACCATGTAGTAAAAGTCAAAAATGGGTAAAAAGGACTTTAAAAATACATGAAAACATTATTATAAAACATGGGCATGGATGATAACAATAACCCCAGTAAATACTTGCGGATAACAATCTCGGATAAGAACGAGATTGAAATAGTTATCCCTTACCTTAGGTTCGATATGCTTCGTACGTATCCGAACCTCCTGTATAATGATTTAAATAATGTCATTGAATTATTAAAAAATCATATTCATTGTTATGATATGACATATGGTTTACTTATGACTTTATATTACCCGTTCTTTTTTAAATACCATGTTAATGCAACGTTTTGGGTAAAATCATCTTATTTATCATACGTGTTTGGACTTGTTGTTATTGATGTCATTATTACTTATATCATGATTTAATTAATTCCATAATTAAAATCATGATTTATATATCATATATATTCATTATATATCCAACATATACATGTATTTATAATAGTACATAACATATGGAGGTAAGAAATGAAATGCACCGTTCATAGAGACAGTAACCCATACGTACGCAAGAACACTAATTTCATTTCTATTTATTATTTTAATGTAATAGGTATCTTATAATTCCAATATCATATATAATATCATTAACTCCATCCTTTATACATCCCACATAAGGCATTAACGAATCATATCACTTTAAGGGGGCGGTAGTCCGCACATCCTCAAATGAGATGATCATATTTACCCACTATGGAAACCATAAAGGATTGATATAATTGGGAAGTAAATAAGAATAAGGAAATAATAAACATAATATATATCATATATAAATATAGTTCCATCATAATGGACACCATGAGAGGCGGTAAGAGAAAATCGAACAATCATCATTTCGTGAGGCGTTAGTTTTCCATCATAGAAACATTATGTTCTTCATCAATTAGATGGAGGTGTGTGTAAGTTTAGTTATAATAAATCTCATAAAAACATCTTAGTATTTTAAGGATACTGTTTTTGTTACAAAAGAAAGGATTAAAAAGTGTTTAGGGGTCGGAGGAGTAGAATAAAAGAAAACAACTTAAGAGAAACTATTACCTTTAATTTGGGTAACTTCCTTTGGCTTGAACCAAAAGGACTTCTTGAAGTGCCTTATGACTAATTTAAGGCTTCTAGAGGGAGGAGAGGGATGTTGGGAGCTTAGTTGGGCAGATATTTTATGAGCCAAAAGGCTTGATAGGTGTGAGGAATTTCATAGAAGTGCTCTCCTTTTATAAGGGAGAGGAGGGGCTCTTTAGGAAGGTGAGAAAACATTATTTTATTATAAACTTATCTTCAGTTTAAAGAGGTCCAAAACACATTAATGTCGAAGATAAGATGACTCGTATTCGAAATAAAATCATCCAATAGGAATTGTATAGGTTTTGGATAATATTTTAATCATTATAATCTTATTTATTTAAATCATTTATTAATGAGGTAAATACTACATCATTATTGTGTTATAAATAATTTAATTTATTTGATGTCTAAAAATTATAAAAAAATACCAACATGTAGGAAATCGTTTTATCTTTCCAATGAATATTTATAGTCGAAAATATAATTTATATAGACCCTTATAAAAATTAATTACTAAAGGATGTTTGTTAATGCTAATTTTGTCTTTACATTTAATTAATTAATCTAATGTGTCATTGTCTTTCATAAGTGGCTCCATGGGGTCCCAAAATCTACCCAAGGATTCCCATGGTCTGAAATTACTCATAAAATAAGGTTTGGACAAGTGTTAAGGTAATTTTAAATTATTATAATAATCTTTTAACCTTGAATTATCCTATTTACTTTTAACCGTGATAAATAAAAGAAAAAAGTTACTATTCACTAAAAATTATTTTTATCTAATTGAAACACATATTACTTATTTATTTTATCTGTGTCTCTCGGATTTTGGAAATTCAACTCACAGAAGCGGTAAAATTATGTTTTATGAACAATTGAAAAAGCTTCTAGGAGGTGGGTAAAAGGCGGTGAAAAGATCAAGACAATTTTTATATATCTAAAATTATTATAAAATGATTCCAATGAATTTAATTGAACTTATATAACTATTAGTATCTATTTTTACCTAAAATAAATTTAAATCAAATAAATTATTATTTAAATAAAAAGTCGATTTTAACCAAAAACTCAGTGTTTTCACTATTCATCAAAAATTGAAGCTTTTCGGAAAAATACTAAAATGTCATCTGAAGCTAAATTTGATATTAATAATTAAAAAATTATTTCTATTTTTTAAAATTCAAAACATAGAAGTGGAATTAATTAATTTTAAAAGTAATTCCCGTTATCAAAACAAATAACGTATTTTTAAGAAATAGTAACTATCAAAAGATTGATAATTGTTTATGTCCAATTTCAATGTGAAATTAATTCCAATGGCCAAAATTGTATTAAATGGTAAAAATATATTCTAATTACACTTTAAAACCAATTAAAAATATAATCTATACATATAAATTATTGCGATGAAAAAAGTTTTTTTAATTAAAATATAGCGTGTTTTTACTATTCATAAAAATATGAAAGTTATCAGAATAATATGAAAAATGTATGCAAAGTAAATTTTTATATCCTGGTTACAAAGAAGAATTTTATTTTGTCAAATTGAACTTATAGACATGCCAAAATCAAGATTTAATGTGGGTACGCCATCAAAAGTTGGAAAATCTGCATTTTTTTAAAAATACTTATTTTACTCGAAAAATTTATTTTTTTCTCATACCATGTTCTAGAAAATGTGTAAGATGAATAATAATGTTATAAAATTCAAAATTTAGTCAATACTATTCATAACGGCTAGTCCATAATAATATTATAACAATATATCGTTGTTTAGTGAAACCGGTTGTTGCGCACTACACACACTATCGAGGAAGGTCGCGATTGCATGTAATGCAAGCCAAGTTAGGGTTGCGTGTTGTGAAAGAATCCTTTGTTGTTTTTTATAACATAATCCAACCATAATTCATTTATACATTGAATATATATGTACATATATACACTCAATGTTGCCTTGAATAACTACTATCAAACATATTTGAAATTGTGTGTAACACGATCCAAGAATAGTGTTGCGCATACTCCAAGCTAATAGGGTGTTGCGTACAGCGCAAGATAATCTTGGTTTAGCGTACAATAGAATACATCAATGAAATTAAAAAAAATAATTCTCATAAAATCTCGGGTTCTTACAGGTAGGGAGGAAAAGGTTGAGACAAGATGTCTCCGGAGCTGGGGGAAGTTGAGGTAGAGGCGGAGGTCAGGAGGAGAGGGATCCGATAGGGGATGTTTATAGAAGAGAGGGAGCCGAGAGGGGGGAATTCGCTGGAGCTGGGGGCAGGGAGGCAGAGGCTGGGATGTTGAGGCTTAGGTGAAGGCTGGAAGGTCAAGTTCGGGAGTGGAGGCGGAGGTTGGGGAGGGGATGAGATGGCTGGGATGCGGTGGTCGGATGGCCGGAAGACAGAGGTTAGTGAGGGGAGTAGAGGACTGGGAGGTGGAGGTTGGATGGTCGGGAGACGGTTTTCGGGGAGGGGAGGAGAGGTCTGGGAGTCAGGGAAGCGAGGGTTCAAGGAGAAGCGTGATGGAAGAGTGGAGGAGCGCGATGGAAGAGCACGATGGATGTAAGGATTCAAGGAGGAGCGCGATGGAAGAGGGAGGAAGAGTATGACAGAATTAGGGAATTGGTGATTGGTTACCCACGATTTTAATAAAACCATGGGAATAGATAATAAAAAGAAAGATATTCCCACAGTTTTTCTGAACCATAGGGATTGATGGGTGGGGAAAGACCCCCTTTCTTGTAGTTCCAGGTGAACACTAGGGTGAATTAATTGAATTTATAAATACCTTTCTCTCCAAGACATATAGCTAAACCCTGAGATCCTTCTGCTTGGTTGGAACCATAAAATATGGTGTATCTAAATTCTTATTCTTCTATCATGAGATCAATCTTAGCTTAACTTGCAATTACTTCATAGTCACTACATGGTCAAAGTCTCCCATAAAGATTTCTACCAAGTATTCAGTATCTTGAGGGAATTCAGTACCCTATAAGGATGAATAATGATCTAGTTAAAGTCAGGGAATATTTGACCATCATTCTGAACTATTATATCTTGGACAAGAACTATGAGAAATACTTTTGATTTAAGTAGACCTACTTCCTAAAACACAGAGCAGGTGTGTGAGAATGCTCAACTGCATTCTACTAAACATCCAGTGGTAAATAAGAAACATAATACCTTACAGATGTATTCTGACCTATTTCCCATGTATCCCCATAAGATTGCGTTGAGGTGAAATCTCCCGTATCATGAAGGAAACACTTTAGAAAAGAGAAAAAGTCATTAGGATAAACCCAAATTAGTCTATGGGATTAAAAAAGGGTTTCTATAAACCAGTCTATAGGATCAAATATGGTTTTCCTAGGAGTCTACCCATAACCCATGATATGGCCTTCCTAACACTAACCCTAGTTTTAGTCCTTACACGTTATTCATAGTCATCATATATATACTAACATTACATCATGATCAATTGAACTAATTAATGACAATAAACATATATTACACAACATGACAAAAATGATATATCACACAAGTGAAAATATCCTGAACAAATAGCTCAAATAAAGACATATAATTAATGAACCTCTAAGCAGCACAAAAAAAATTTATATATTTTTCATTTCAACCTAAGTTCCTAGTCATGATGCATAAAAACAACTGAAATCCAATAAATAACATATCAACATCTTGTGCATCAACTAAGATGAATTCAATCAATGGTAAAAACAAAACATAATTTCCAATTTTATTGAAACTCGGAGGACCACTATACAATATTGGGTAGACATTTTCATAGTTTCCCTGCCTAAGTTCCAACCATCCTATATCTTGTCTATCATATCCCATCCCAAATCAAAGAGAAGAAACAAGTTAATGAGTCATGTCCCTTTGATTCCATTTTGTAACATCCTAACCCGAATCACTAGGTCTAAGACGGAATGCCACATGACCTCAAGCACGTCTCCCTATACACAAGAGGGTGCTGACTGACAGTGAGGGTCTGAGTCTATCAGTGGGGAGACTATACCCTCAAAATCCTGTTATAAGATTAATAATCAACTATAAACAATATAATAAATAATCCGAGTAAAATTTTTGAAAAGTAATGATGGCATACATGTAATAAAAATAAAGAATCCCCCAAAAGTGGAAAAAATGTCCGTAGGAAATAAAGTAGGTAAAGTAAATAAATAAAAAGAGGATCCTGTAGAGTTTATCCCAATATGATGCTATCTCCACACTCCTCCACTTAGCTATCCACCACATGGCCCTTTCCCTTTTCCAGATCCCCGATGAAATATACAAGTGAATTAAAATGATCAAATAGGGTATGGGTAAAATCCTCAATATGACACTACAAATGCATTCATAACCATATGTGCTCATGTATAACAGTGTATGTCATAATAATGATCAATGCATAACAAGCATAAACATACAATCCAAAACTAGGCGACTGTACGCTAACAAAGCTACCATAAACCCCTAATCATACCTGGTTCGTCTCTATTCTTGATGGATAATCAATATGTTATAAGAATCATGAATTATACAGGAGGTTAAACAATCATGATACTCGGCATCGTGTGATCGTGAAACTTAGTATAGCTACTCAACAAGAAGGTTATGTTCTCAACATATACTATGGATATATAGCTAATCGAAATCCCTTAGTCATCGAGGAATATAATAGGGATCAAGAGATGATCAACATACCTTAGTCATAAAGTAACATATACAAGGGATCGATATCTAATCGATATCTAATCGATATCCCTTAGTCATTGAGTGCATCACATGACATCCCCGAGGGATCTTCGTATCTCTACCCCATGCATAGGTCCCTTGTCATCATTGTTACAAGTCAGGAACACTCCCCCTCAAAGGGATTACATGGTCGACAATCCAACTATCTTGGGCTCCAAGAACAACATCCCAAAGCATAAATATCATTGTAGGATACAAAAAAAAGCATAATATATCATCATAAGTAAGGTAGTGCACACAATACATGTGATCTAAATCAAACATGAATAACAAGCTACAAAGTACTCATGGCATCAAGTGTAACATAAGGTTTCTAGGACCCACCCACACCCATATGTGATCATAATCTAATATGATCATATAAATGTATATCTATAATCATATTAAGGGAAACATTTGTAAAAAAGATTAAAAAATGTATGGAAACATCCTACCTCAAAAGTTGTTGATGTAAAAAGGCGGGGATAAACTAGTCAAAAAATATCTTCATGGAATTATTATCATAAACGTCAGCACTCGAGGATCACCAAGGGTTACTACAACCAAAACCAATTATTTTATTTCAAAAATAAATAAAATATTTCATGCGATGATACATTCTCTCTCCTAGATAATTTCTAAATTATTTTTATAATAATATTTTGATAATTTCTCATAATTATACTTTTATAATTATATTTTGATAATTTTTCTTAAATTACCCTTCTATAATTATATTTTTATAATTTCTCAAAAATTCCTCTTTTATAATTATATTTTGATTATTTTTTTTTAAATTATCCTTTTACAATTATATTTTGATAATTTCTTAGAAATTATCCCTTTTAATTATATTTTGATAATTTCTCTTCAATTACCCTTTTATAATTATCTCTTGATAATTTCTCAAAAATTATCATTTCATAATTATAGGTCGATAATTTCTAATATATTATCATTTTATAATTATATTTTGATAATTTCTCATAAATTATTTTTTTATAATTATATTTTGATATTTTTTTCTTAAATTATCCTTTTGTAATTAACATTATATAATTTATCATTAATTATTCCTTTATAATTATATTTTGATAATTTCTCTTAAATTATTTGTTTATAGTTATATTTTGACAATTTCTATTAAATTATTCTTTTATAATTATTTTTTAATAATTTATCATAAATTATCCTTTTATAATTATATTTTTATTATTTCTCTTAAATTATCCTTCATAACTCTCTCTTCATATTTTCTCATAAATATTTATTTAATAATTACATTTTGATAATTTCTCATAAATTATCCATTGTTAAATCCTTGTGATTATCATTTACAATTTTTATTCTATAAATTATCCATTGATAATCTCGAATTTATCATTTGATAAATTCGATAATTTTTCCACGTGATAATGACCTTTTAATTATCCTTTAATAAATGGAATGATATTATCTTCGACAATTCATGAAGATATTCTTTAATAATTCGTTGTAATTATCGCTTCATAAATGTTAATTATTATCCTTCAATAATTACTTGTAATTATATTTTTATAATAATAATTCATCCTTTGATAATTTTTTTTAAAATTATCATTTGATATTCTGGTGTAATTGTCATTGATAGTTCAATAAAATTGTCATTTGATAATTATAATAATTCTCCTTTGATAAATGGTATAATATTATCTTTGATAATAATTTTTTTAAAGAACACCATTTTATAATTTATCTTAATGTATCCATTTAAATTATGAAAAATCATGTTGAAAAACATCTTTCAACCTTCAAATAAAAAAAGCATATAGGTTCTGCTTGTTGTTACAAATCCAATGACATAGATGACATGTAATTATGATCTATATCGCAAAATATATTCAATTTAGAAGTTTGAAATAAAGAAAAAAAATAAAAAACCCTAAATAGGGGCGCCTCTCACACCAAGGGTGGAGGAAGACCCACATATGAATACTCGAATGCATCATCATATGTTCATTGATCACACATGGATAAGATATAGGGCCGTCCAGACTTGATAACCCCTAAAACGTGAAAACAGTTGGTAAAATAAATACCCCAATATAATCTACTATTTCAACCAAAAATCGATGGTTGAGTCAATAAAATCTTCGCATTAAGGAGTTTCTAACTGAAATGAGTCAAAACAGTTGAAATCTAATGCATTGGTGTTTATCTAGGTTCATCAATGTCCATTTGGGTGTTACACATGCGTTGAGGAAGAAGTACCCCAAATAAAAAAAAATCATTTAGATAATTTAATTAATATTATTTAATATATACATTAAATAACTTAATTTAATAGGCGACTTATCCAAATAAGTTAAAACAAATTCTTTCATTAATTTGTCAAAAATATCATAATGTACCCTGTTTGGAAAGTGATGGAAAGATTCCTTTAAAACCATTTTATAAAAAGTAAAACAATGGTATAAATTACTTTAACCCATATTCGAGTAAATAGTAAAAATTTTTAGAAATAAAGTTTTAAGAAACATAGATGTTGATGATAAAGATGTCCCAGTAGATACTCACTTATCGACAACCTCAGATAGTATTGAGATTCTAAAATTAACCCTTAGCTTGTATTTTTCTTTAGTAGAGGGTATGTTAACCTCTATTATAATAGTTAAATCTTTGTTATTAAATTATGCAAGAACCATATACATAAATATGACATCATATATGATCTTCTAATATATATTTGTTAATAATATATCAGTAGTATCATTGTTTCCGGTGTTAACTGATTCGTTTTACATTATATGTGTTCTTTCATAAGCCTTGATTGTTATTGATAGTATGTATTTTATTTATATACAAATGATATTAAGTTCTTAAAAATTATTTTTAATCATAAAATGATAATTATTCTTGAATTGTTACGATGAGGAATGAATCTCATCGCATTTGTGGAGACGGTAATACATACGTATGCATGAGTGAAAATATCATTATATTGAAGGTGAAATTGTATTTAATTGGATGTTATATCATATATATAGAATCATTAACATGTTATATTTATTATAAACATAAATTATACTCATTAATATACTCATCCAAATAATGAAGTGTTGAATAACAAACTACACCAAGACATGGATACGGTAAGTCATACGTACGCATGTATGGTGACATTGTCATTAATAGGATGGATAAGTATATGAATATAGTGCTACCATATTTATAATAACATCATAGTATGTATAATATAATTTATTTATTATTTTGGCATGGAAACAATAAAGAAAGAGGAAGTGGAAGAAGAAAAGAACTTTGAAAGAGGTGATGAAATAATTACCTCTTCTAATGGTGCTTCACTTTGATTTGATCAAAAGGGATCCTTAGGTTTGCTTTATGATCAAATCAAGGCCTCTAGGTTTATGTAAGAGTAGTTCGGAGGATAGTTTATTAGGGTTTGTCCAAGGCAAATAGATTTGGATGTGTGAAATTAAGAGAAGGGGAAGTACCCTTTTATAAGAGAGGTGAGGGTCACTTTAGGAAACTCTTGAAATATTATTTAATTATTAAATAATTTTTGGTTTATAATGGCTCAAAAAGGATTTATATAGAGGATAAGGTGGGGAGGGGTCTAAATATTCTCATCCAATAGGTTTTAGACAAGTTAGGTCACCAAATTAACCTTATCTTTTAGATTTAACTCTTAGTTAAATAGTTTAACTTTTACCATGTCTTCTTGTATTATTATAATACATGGTTAATAAAAATACTATAAAATTAAAATAAAACAATAAGTGATTAATTAATGATATATCTATAATTATATGTGTCTTTTTTCAAAACTGTAGATTTTTAGGACTATTATATAATTTTAAAAAATTGTATTTGTTTTAAAAAATCATTTTCGTCAATTTTGACACTATTTTGTATTTGGTTTTTTGTGAAAGTCATAAAAACTTGATTAATTTGAGAAAAATACATATTATCAACCCTAAAATGTCATATTCACTATTAAAATTCGTGTATGGAATCATAAATTTCAAATTTTATTTATTTTAATATTTATAATATAATTTATTTGATTCTTTCATTAATAAGGAAAATACTGCATCATTATTGTGTCCTAAATAAATATATTTATTAAATATATCAAAATTATAAATAAAATATAATTATGTATAAATTGTTTTTATCTTTCAAATGAATATTTATAGTCAAATATATCAATTAAATAACCCCATATAAATAAGGTTTTACTAAAACATACATGCTTATGTTATTTTTGTCTTTACATTAAATTAATTATTATAAAATGTCATTATCACACCTAACTGGATCTTGGGGATCCTAAAATTGACCCAAGGATGACCATTTTAGGACATATATCTTCCAATAGGGTTTGGACATGTGTTAGGGTAATTTACTATTATTATAATATTTTTTTACTCTTATTTACCGGATTTATCCTTAACCATCGTAAATAAAATATTTACTAAAGCAACTATTCATAATGTATAAAAATAAAAGTTACATATTTAAAAAATTTGGATATTGTGATTCAAAATATGGAATCAATTTTTTGAAATTCAAAACACATAAGGTGTAGAAATTAATTTAAAATTAATTCTTGTTGTCAAAACCAAAAAGTGTGTTTTTAAGAAGTAAAAACTATCAAAATATTGACATTTGTTTATGTACAATTTAAATGTGAAATTACATAAAATTACATAAAATGACCTAAATTATATTAAATTATAAAAATATAATCAAATGATACTTTAAAACAACTCAAATGTTTAATTTATCACTATAAATTATTTTGATTTAAAAAGATGTTTTTAATTAAAATATAGTATTTTTCACTATTCTTCAAAATATGAAAGTTATCATAAAAGTACCAAAACATCACCCTAAGATAATTTTGATATTTCAAAACCAAAAATGAATTCTATTTAAAAAAAAATTATAAAATTTCAGAAAGTGGGTATTACTATTCATAACTTCTTTTTAAACGGCTTGTTTGATAGGTCGTGGTGCGCTTGAAATCAGTGTTGCATACATCACATGAAATTGTATTGTTCAAATAGAAATGTATCATGGAAGCTTGGGGTATTACAGTCTTTATCTGTATTAAATTCAAAAACACATGTGATGAAAGATAAGCTGATCACTGGAGGTGATTGCCAGAACAAAATATCAGTAGTATGAAGCAAATTGGATTTTACTACATTGATTTGGAATTCCTACACCTTTTACTCCTCATCAATGATCATATTATTTTTTGAAGAACCCTCTTCCTTATGTTATGGTTCTTCAAAATGTCCCCCCTTTCTATGGATCCTTACCAGGACTCAGAAACACTGGAAGGAGGCGCCACATTTATTCACCAGGGGAGCCACCATAGGGCTTTGATGTATTAAGGTCTAACCAACATATGGTTCATCAGATACAATGTCAATGTTGGTATTTACTTTAGTTACAATGTTTGTATTGGATAGAAACACCAGTTTTTTGGTACCATTAGGGAAAGCGTCCGTATTGGATTACCACCCAATCTATTCAGTGGCTTCTAGTATAGATAGTTGATTCATCATTAAGAGATTCGATAGGGAGGTCAAAGATGAAGGAATAAGGTGTACATAATTGTGATCTATGTCTGTAAATAAGTCCAAGGGATCAATGAAATTTAACTCAATATCTAGGAAAGTAATTTTTTCAGATAGTGCATATTGTTTTTTTAGAATTATAGATTGTAACATTTTTTTGGGAAATTCCATAGCATTTTTTTGAATCTAAGAAGGAAAATAGAGGTAAGATGGAATGAGTAAAAAAAATTATGGTGATATTTTTACCTTTAAATAGGGATGATAGGTGAATGTTAGAAGAGAAAAAAAAAGTAATAAAAGTGGGATTGAAATAACATTCCAAAAGGAGGATAGAAATTTGATAAAAGAAAAGGTACTTTTATACAAAGTAAAATGTTGATCCCTTTTTGTTTTTTCAGAAAATGGAGAATGGAAAAAAATGGGAGAGAGAAAAAAATCTCACACCAAGGAGTTCGGTTTAAAAGAAATATTCATCTTCTTCTTTAATTAGCTACTGTAACTGATTGGAAGATCATATCATAGATCCATCTCAATTCTGTATTAGGCAGACTGAGAGCAGAACAGAAGGATCTATTTCCATTCATCTCACCTTCGAACCTGGATCTGATACCACTGAATGTGGTTATAGGAATCCTAAGTGTAATTTGATCTAACAAATCTATCTTTCCTCACCTCAACTTCAAACCTTTATCTGATACCACTGATGGAGGATCGATTGTAGTGGATCACTTGTGGTGATCCCAACAACATAAATATAGGAAAATAATGGTATTAATTTATCCAATTAGATTCTATTTCATTGCATAACAATACTCCCAATTTATATAGATACAACACAAAAGATATGATGTATAACAAAGAGAAAATGACTCCACAATTGGTTGTAGTAGGTTCTTCCCAAGACACCAAATCTTCATACATTAAGATGTCTCGGTGGAACTCTTCAAGACTACATCCCAGTAGTGGATGGTAGGTTTCTTCCATTGAAAAATAAACTTTAGTTTCTAACCTGAATATTGGGTCTTTGTGGGGTAGGTCGATCTAATTTCATCAGTTGTGGCTAGTGGGGCTTCAACAGACACATGCATGGTCATAATATTCATATCTATCATCTCTTGGATGTGTTTCTTAAATGATGATGATTTAGTGTGTAATCGTCTTTTTCCATGGGTAGTGTTGGCTGGTTCGTTTTGAGTTTCTTCTCTAGTTCTATTTTTTTCACATGGGTGACACACATATGTGGATATTTAGTGAGGGCACAAGGTGACCATGGTATTTACAACTTCATCCTTGAAATGTATAGATTCCCAAGAACATTCATGACTGTGTTATGGGTTCTTTTTAATGAGGGCGGTGGTTTGTTCATGCTTCCTACCACTAGTAAGAGAGCTCATGGTAGGTGGGTATAGTACCATTGATGAATGGGGGCGGTCACATAGGATAATGGTTGTAGCAATATTGTAGAAAATATGGTATCATGGTGCTACCTTGTGATAGTAGTATATTTTTAGGGCACTAGAGGTAGATTTTTAGGGGTACAATAGCATCATGCTACCGTTATCATATGGGTGGAATTGTAGCATGTATGTGTTACCATCATGTGAGGCACAGATTGCTTGGAAAGTAGGGGAACGATAGAAAAGGATAGGGTGATGGAAATAGAAGGTTACCGTTAGCGGTAGTAGTGTGGGTGTGAGCAATGGTCTATTTTGGAGCAACAGTAGGCAGGTAGGAGCTGTGACTTCCCAGACCTGGCTGCCCCTCAACCTGAGCCCCGAGCCCGGTTTTCCACATGACCACTGGCTCATCTCCCCCTTGGCCAGGGGCTGCCGACTTGCAGTAGGGGTGTAATGGTAAGTCAGTGGGGAGACTGTACCCCCATGTCATAGTACACCGCTGTATATCAGCAAAGTATTAAAAATAGTGGACGCACAACTAATGGTAAACATGACAAAAAAGGAAACAAACAAACCAAACAACAGAAGTAAGAGAAACCCTAATAGATATACCAAAGCCACATAGGCAGTGTCTAATACCAAATGGATGTATGGAATGCTGATACAGTAGAAATAAATGGAAAGTATACTATACATTAATACAAAAAGAGAACAAAGAACAAAAGTATTCCACAAGAATCTCTAGCCAAGCTCGGTCCTCTGCTTTGGATCTCCAGCTAGAACATTAATGTATCAACAACCTGAAGATGGGACATTGCCCCTACTAGCACCTGCAGCAGTAAGATCTAAACGGGTGCCAAAGAGGCCGCCCGAGTATGGTGTGAGACAAGTATCAGTAGGCCACCACCAACGGTGTCT
This sequence comes from Viscum album, assembly GCA_963277665.1. Lineage (NCBI taxonomy): Eukaryota > Viridiplantae > Streptophyta > Magnoliopsida > Santalales > Viscaceae > Viscum > Viscum album. Next base: position 2,106,267,183 of record OY728119.1, on the reverse strand, counting down.
ACGTGTAATCCAAATAGGTGTTCGCAGGTAACAGTGAGTAATAGACTGCAAGTAAGTAAAGAAAAGTAAATAACCAACCCTCCCGCTCAGGTTTCGGAAGGACACCTGGCGGGTATACCTACTTCAGTTCATGGCTTGTAATCTGAACAATCACCAAAGGTTTGAGTATATAGATGTAGGTTATCACTGGCACGAGGTAAACATTCCTCTCATCCATAATCACTTTAGCTAGTGTGGGGAAGAATGCCTCCCACCCATAAAGGTTATATAGGCACGAGGTATTAATGACTCTCATTCTATAACATAGAGGTTCATCAGGAACGGGGTAAGAATGCCTCCCACCCACACATGTAGATTTATCTGGCATGGGGTAAGAATTCCTTCCGCCCACACATGGAGATTCATCTGGAATGGGGTACGAATGCCTCCCGCCCACGCACAGGTTATCAAAAGCATGTCAACACAGTACGACATAACCATTCACATCACAATATATAAGTCAATCCATCTTATATCATATCACATTTTACAAAACACAACATTCCCATCATATAATATCACATAACCACATCTCAAGGAAACATACATTTCAATTCATTCAAGGGGTTCATGCTATCTCATCCTAGCCAACCTCTAACCAAGTCATCTCATTTTCCTAACATGGAAAATGCCTTTGAATACATATCATTAAGGTCCAAAGGTGAAAAAGGGATTAATATTAATTCCTAACACATATTCTTGACCTTACAGAGTTCATACCTCATATAAACACCCTATCCAGGTTAGATTCATCAATCTCATACCACATGAGTCATTTAGATATGAAGCAGTCATTTTAAATAAGGGGTTTTTTGAAAGGAAAACCACGACATGACGATATAAACTCACAATGGAAAAAACCTAAAATGGATACCACGTGACCACCTACCTTAGAGCTGTAGATATATGCTCTCTTGATATCGAACTCATATTAGTAGGAGGTTGGAAGATATCTGAGTTCCAGTCCAATTCCCTAGAAATAGGGAATATGAGCCTGTGGAAAAATAGTGAAACAGATACCAATATTCACCATGGAAAGAACCTTAGGTGTGATAAGGGTTACCTTGGCCTTTCCAATGATTCTGACGGATCATGAAATGGATTACGGATGATGAATCCACCAAGAAATTAGAGGGATGATGGTTTTGGAGCTCAAAAAAGGGATCCCCTCTATTCTGTCCACGGGATGGGGAAAAGAAAGGCTTAAGGTCTAAATAGAATTTATGGGAAAAATGGTAATTTTTACCCAAAATGGGGTCGCACCGTTTAGGTGCACGATTTACCCAAACCGTGCACAAACTGTGCGCACCTCACTACCTCCCAGATAATAGCTGCATAGCCGTGCGGCCTGGTCTGCATGGTCGGGCTCCCCAGTAGGTGCCCCTATCTGCAACCGCACAGTTTATCCCAAATCATGAACAGACCGTGTGCAAGCCATGTGCCACTACCTGTAAGCCCATTTCTCAAACTCTCGGGCTCCGAACCAACCCCAGACACTCCCCATACATTCCATAGGATGTTAAATGCATTAAACAAGGTTTAAGGAAATATTTGAAAGAAAAACTAATGATCTGTACCTTTTCCAAAGATTCGGGTTGTTACAACCTCCCCTCCTTAAAGAAACTTGTCCCTGAGTTAGCCTTCCAATGGTACATAGGTGTTATCAACGAAAAGCTCTGGCCATTGAGAACGTATATCATCCTCCTGCTCCTAGGTCTCGTCATGTACCCAGCTATGCTGCCATAGCACCCGTACAAGTGAAATAGAATTTCCACAGAGTGTCTTCACACTTTGGTAAACAATTCGCATCAGATACTCCCCAAAGGAAGTATCCATATCCTATTCAACCTCATCAGTCTGAAAAACATGAGTCAGATCTGAAAGGTATTGGCATTGCTGAGATACATGAAAAACATTATGCATAGCCCGATATCTTTGCAGAAGTGCATGTTGGTAAGCTACTGGTCTGATCCACTTCATCACCTCAAAGGGTCCTAAAAACCATGATGAAATCTTACCCTACTTCCATATACATCTTTTCCCTAACCTTGGCTAGACCTTCAAGAAGTACGGTTCCCAACCTCGAACTCAAGAGGTCGCCAGTGCTTGTTAGCATAGGACTGCTGTCTAGACTGAGCTGTCTGCATACGCTTCCTAATAAGCTGTATCTGCTCTATAGTCTCCTGCACAAGAAGTGGTCCTAGAATAGAATCCTCCCCTACTTCAAGCCAAAAAAAAGGCGAGTGACAAGGCCTAACATATAAAGCTTCATAGGGAGCCATCTCAATGGTAGCCTGGAATCTATTGTTATAATTGAACTCGACAAGAGGAATGTGTTTCTCCCATGAACCTCCAAAATTGAGAACACAGGCACGCAACATATCCTCTAATACCTGTATAGTCTGCTCGGTCTGTTCGTTAGTCTGCGGGTGATAGGACGTGCTCAAAAGTACCTGTGTACCCAAGGACTTCGGTAAAACCTACTAGAATAGAGATGTAAAATGAGGATCTCTATCCAAGACAACAGAATGAGGTGCTCCATAAAGGCGTACTATTTCCTTGACATATTGTCTTCCCAAGTCATCAAACATTAAGGTCTCCCGCACAGGTAAGAAATGTGTGAGATTCGCCAAATGGTCGACAATAACCCATACTACATCATTGCCACGAGGTGACCTATGTAAACAGGTCACAATGTCCATAGAAACATCATCCCATTTCCACTTTGGAATGGAAAACAGCTGCAAAAGCCCTGCCAGACGCTGGTGTTCCGCCTTCAACTATTGAAAGGTAGAAAAAAACGTGATAAAACATTCTATCTCCCGCTTCATATAAAGACACCAGTATTGTCGTTGCAAATCACAATACATTATTGTGATTCTTGGGTGAACTGCCCATGCTGAGGCATGGAAATCCCTCATCAGCTCCTCTCTAATGTCTGCTGGGACCCATACATGCCCACAGAACAACAAATTATCACCTTCATCCATGGTCCAATCTGTAGAGGCATCATCAATGACACTTTATCATTGAACAAGGACTTCAAGATTTTATAATTGTCTTACCCTAACCCATTCCAAAAGAGTAGATGTCACTGCTAAGGCTGAGAGAATAGTTTGACCCTGACCGTCCAGAACCTGAATGTGCATCTCCAAAAATAGGTCCATCAGCTTCCATTCCCAATTAGATTATGTAACCACTTGTGACTGAGTTTTCAAACTCAGCACATCAGCTACTGAATTTCATTTCGCATGAGTGTAGTCCAGTTCAAAATCAAAGGATTTTAGGTACTCGAACCACCTGTATTTCCTGAGATTTAGATCCCATTGAGTGAAGATATATTTGAGGCTTTTGTGGTCAGTGAATACCACAAAATTATCTTCCATAAAATAGTGTCTCCAACAGCGTACGGCATGTACAACCACTACGAGCTTGAGGTCGTGCGTCAGATAATTCCATTCATGAGCCTTTAACTGAAGAGAACCATACAAAACGAATCACTCATCCTGCATCAAGACATCTCCAAGCCCGATACCTGACACATCACAAAAGACCGTATAAGCTCTTCCTGGATCCAGCAAGGTCAGTATCAGTGATGAAGTTAGTCTTCCCATCAAAACCTGAAAAGCTACATCACAAGGTTCCGACCAATCGAATATCACACCATTTTTGTTCAAAGCTGTAAGCAGTGATGCTAGGTGCGAAAAGTCCTGAATAAACATCATATAATATCCATAATTCAACAAGAAACTCTTAATATCAAATACGTTCTTGGGCTACTCCCAAGAAAGTACATCACTCACCTTCTCAGGGTCAACTGAAACACCCGACTCAGAAATAATGTGACCAAGGAAGTGAACCTTATCTATCCAAAAGAGGAATTTACAAAGCATAGCATAAAGTTGATGCTCTATTAGTGTATTCAGCACGATCTCAAGATGGGTTGCATGGTCGTTTCTTGAGCGTGAATAGACTAAGATATCATCCACAAATACAACCCGAAAAGAATCAAGGTAAGGGTGAAAAATCCGATTCATAAGATACATAAACACTACAGGTGCATTCATAATCTTAAATGGCATGACTAGGTACACATAGAGACCATACCTACTCCTGAACGCCATGTGAGTTAGGTCCGAAGTCCAAACATGCACCTAGTGATAGCCTGACCTCAAATATATCACTAAAAACACCTTCGCTCCTAGGAGCTGATCAAAGTGGTCGTCAATTCGAGGTAAAGGACACCGATTCTTAATAGTCAGCTGATTTAACATACGATAATCCACGCAAAGATGAAGGTTACCATCTGCCTTATTGGAAAAGGGAACCGGTGATCCCCAAGGATATGTATTGGGAAGTATAAAGCCTTTTTCTTCCAGGTCCTCCCACTAACTATTGATCTCTAGAAGTTCCTTAGGTGCCAGCCTATAAAGAGGAATGGTCCCTTGTAACATCCCAATCTTCCATGGTACACTTCTCTTTGAATAATACAATAGCGTGTGTTGTACGCAACACTGAGTTCAAGTACACCATGACTTACCAAACTAGCCGTTCAAAAGAGGTTATGAATAGTATTAACTAAATTTTGAATATTATATTATCCTTATAATTTTAATCTATATTATGAGTTTCTAAGACATGATTTATGAACAAATTCATTTTTACAGATAAAAGATGTATTTTTTAAAAAATGAAATTTTACCGCCTTTTAATGGAGAGGCCTTTTTAAAACCAATATTTAAAACTTTTATATATTCAATTTGAAAAAATGAAATTCTTCTTTAGAATCGGGACGTACAAATTTAGTATCAATAATGTTTTGGTGTCTTTCTGATAACTTTAATATTTGGGTGAATAGTGAAAAATACTATATTTTAACTGAAAACAACTTTTTTAATAAAAAAAATTTATATTGTTAAATTATACATTTTAATGGTTTGGAAGTATAAATAGATTATATTTTTACTATTTAATCTAATGATTGTCATTTTAAGTAATTTCACCTTGAAATTGGACATAAACAAGTGTCAAACTTTTGATAGTTATTATTTCATAAAAATACGCCTTTTGGTTTCGAAAGCTGGAATCAATTTTAAATTATTAAATTAAACTTTTTTGTTTTGAATTTGGTAAAATAGACGTCATTTTTTGATTTGGAATAACTAAATTAGCCTAGGGTGTAATTTGGGTAGTTTTCAGATAACATTTAGATTTTGATGAATAGTAAGAATTACTAAATTTTAATTAAAAACAACTTTTTTAATCGAATTAATTAATAGTAATGAATTATGAATTTGAGTGGTTTTAAATTATATTTAAAATATATTTTTACCATGTAATTAAATGTGGGTCATTGAACATAATTTCACATTTAAACCGAACATAAACAACTGTCAATCTTTTGATAGTTATTATTTCTTAAAAACACGGTTTTTGTTTTAACAACGTGAATTAATTTTAAATTAATTTCTGCCACTTCTGTGTATTAAATATGGAAAAATGGATTCCATATTTGGAATCAGGATGTATAAATTGTTTATATAGTTATATTTTATTTTTAGACAATTTGAATAATTACTTCGGTAAATATTTTATTTACCATGGTTAAAGGCTAAATCTGGTAAATAAGGGTTAAACAATAATATTATAATAATAATAAATTGCCCTAAAACGTGTCCTAAACTTATTGGTTGATATATTTCCGACCATGAGCATCATTGGGTCGATTTTGGGACCCCATGGTACCACTTGTAAGTGATAGGGACACTTTATTTTAATTAAGTTCAAATGAATACAAAAATGACACAAGCAAATATCTTTTAGAAAGAAAATTTTTACATAGGGATATATATGTTGGATTTTAGATTGTAAATATTCATTATAAATATAATAATATTTACTACATAATTATATTATATATATAATTTTTAGAAATTCAATATTTTAATTTATTTATGACACAATGATGATGCAGTAATTACCATAATAGTGAAAAATTAAAATAATTGATATTATAAATACCCAAATAAATATTATTTGAGACTTTTAATGAATTAAACTAATTTTATAGGTTAATATGACTTGTTAGTAATGCTTTAATTAACTTTTTTCGAATTAATAATACTGTTATGAGTTTTACAAAAATCAACTATTGAATAGTGTCAAAATTGACATAAAAGAGTTTTTAAAACAAATATTATATTATTAATTGATATTAAATTCCTAAAAATATAAGGTTCATCCAAGAGACTTATATCATGATATTTGTATCATTTATGGACCACTTGGCGGTCTCTTGGATGTATATAGTATGTTTATTAACTATATAATATAAAAATACAAAGTGACATGGTAAATGTCAAACTAATTAACTAAGAGTTAAAACTAAAAGATAAGGTTAATATAATGACCCAAAACTATCTAAATTCTATTGGTTGAATGGTTTTTGACCTATCCCCATCTTAACCTTTAAATAATCAACTTTTTATCCATTAAAAACCGAATATGAATTTATTATAAATTAATATTTCTAGCTTTTCCAAAGGTGCCCCTCACCCCTATTATAAAAGGGCACTCCCCCTTCTCATTACTTAACACCTTAGAAGCCTTTTTGTTCGGCAAAAATCTGCCCAAATACTCTCTCAAATTTCCTCACTACAACTTAGAGGCCTTAGTTTGACCAGAAAGCCAACCTAAGATCCCTTTTGATCAAATCAAAAGGAATAACTCGAAGAAGAGGTAATGATTTCACCACCCTTTTTCAAGTTCTTTTCTTCATCCACTTCTTCTTTATTTGATATTACCATTATAAAACAATAGCTCCAGTAAAATATATATTCTGTGATATTATTATAAACATGGTACAACAATATTCAGTATTCTATTCATCCTTTGAATAACATGTCACCATACGTGCGTACGTACGACTTATCGTCTCCACGTCGTGGTTTATTGTTATTCAATAAATTATTATTTGGATGGTATAATAATGATGTGTAGTTAATTTAAATAATAAATATAACATGATAATTATTCTTTCTATATGATATACCATACAATTATATATTATTTTAGCATCAAAAGAATGATATTTTCGCTCGTGCCTACGTACGGACTACCGTCTGCACGAAAGCGATGAGACTCATTCTCCATCATATCCATTCAAGTATAATTATCATTTTATGATTTAAAAATAATGTTTAAGGACTTGATATAATTCTGGATATTAATAAGAAACAACCTATCCATAACAAACATGGCTTTCATAAGAAAGAATATAAAGGAAAACAAGTAAGTTAACACCAGAAATGACGATAATACTAAGATATTATTAACAAATCAATGTTAAAAGATCATATATGATATCATATTAATGTAAATTATTCTTGTATAATTCAATAACAATTATTTCACCATTATACAGGAGGTTAACCTACCTTCGACCAAGTAAAAAGTACAATGTAAGTGGTTTCTTAACTCACTCTTAATTTCGTGAGAATTCCATTGTTCACCACTTAATTATTGCATGTGGTGTATGTGTACTGCCCAAGATTGTATTCATTGTGTAATATACTTTAATTTATGGGTATTTAAATCTTCATTGTATGATACTTATTTCATGGGAGTATGTTTCGTATGTTACCTAATCGATAAGGGAATTCGAAATTTCAATTTCCATTTATTCAGCTTTACACAAACTTCATCGATTATTTTTCTCCATGATTATGTGTGGAATAACTGTTCATTTTATTATGTCATAATTTCCACTCCCCTTTTTTGTGTATATACCTTTTATACACATAATCACTCCATTGATAATTTCTCAAGTCATCGATATGAATTTGACAAGAGTAATTTTAACTCATTCTCCATTTGTTGAGTTAAACATCCAGTTCATTGGTGTTGTTTTTACAAGATTATGTGTGAATATACTTTGATTGTTTTACACTAAATATCCAATAATATTGAGTGTATTTATATTTTTAACACATAACTATGTCGTTGATTTATCCTTAACCTTAGGATAAGGCCTTTATGAGATATTTCATCTCAACTTAAATTCCATTGAGACTTCTTTGTTGTTATACACCAAATCACTTTTATGTGGTGTATATAATGTATTTTGACATAGTATATCATGAATACCTTTATTCTCATGATATTACAATGTTTTGATTACCTCAATTATTTGTATTCAAGTGTATCTCTTTTGGTTATAATCTCTAACTAAAATACCATTTTTAAATGTTTTAAATACTTATTCATCTAAATCATTCTTATTAATGTCCATGTTTTAAAAATGGTTTTAAGGATTTATTTATATGGAAATTAAAGTTTTAAAATTAAAACTCCTTTTAAAAAGTTTCAAAGTGGTATGAGACACTTTGATTCAAAAATCTATTTTTAAATGGCTTCTTGACAAATAATGTGACTTTTAAATGATTTCAAGAAAAAGGGGGATATTTCTCTCAAATAGTTTTGATGATTATTTTCATCTATGTCCAAATCCTTAATTATTATTCATTGAGGGTAATGTGATACAATACAATCTTCCATATTGTATCGAATGAGTTATGATTGACTGTGGATGTGCTATTTTTATACCATTCATAGTTTTTGGTTAAAGTATTGAAATTTCGTATGCTAGTTTTAATACGAATGTTTATGTTATGTCTAAACCTGTTCATATGAGGAATGCATTGGACATAATAAGTGACGGGTGGAGCCCTCTATATCTCCTCGATGCATCGGTAGGTCTCATGAGACAAACTAGTGTCTTGGCACGTGGCCTTGGCAAAATCTTATTTGTAGTCTTGGCATGCGGCCTTGGCTATATGGTTATAATAGTCTATAATTATGCATTCCATCATTTTGAAAGTGGTTATTGATATTGCATGTGATTGTTCGACTAGTAGAATATCCATGTGAATAAGTAAATGGCATTATTTCATTTTATCTTTTCCATATTATGCTGAATTTCAAGTCTAAAAGGCTTTTGTTTTAGTTATAAATTTCTTTAAGTGTTTATGTTTAACTATGAAAGAATCTGCTATATTGTTATACTTACTGGGCATCTGAGCTCACCCCTTTTAGTTTTTTATTTTTCCCATGATGAGAAGAAGTAATTTATGAATGACCTGCAAGGATAGTATGAGGGGATACGAAGACAAGATGTTGTTTTAGTTTTTTTACTTATGATGTAATGTAATACTTATGAGTATATCTAGTGTTTCCAAGACTACTAAACTAATCGGTCTTTCCAGACTTGATCCTTTGTGATCATTCCAATGTTATGTAATAATGCACCGACTCTGGGTATCTAGGGTCGGGGCAATACAGTTGGTATCAGAGGAAGTTTAGTATAAACCTTGGAAACTAGATTTACATAAACTCTGATTATAGCACGTAGACCTAAGATGAAATTTGAGGATTAGTATGGAATAACTTCCTTGAAATTTGGTATTGTAGAGATTTTGTGAGTTTTCCGAGCAATACATCCATGTCTGGATACAATCCGGTAGAGGTGGCTCTGGCACAGATGTACCTAGGGGTAAAACCCGAAAACAGCACTTTGAGCTAGACTCGAACGTGAACTGGTGCATGACAACGGGCCTTGCTACACTCTTGGTTACGACACTCTCGGGGGATATTCTTAGGATAATTTACATTTTATTCACAAACAAATTTGAAGTAATATATATATAAGATGAGAGTAAATGACCTTGGTTAATCCTAATGTGTTTAAAATTGAGAATATGGTGACATGTTAATCTGTAAATGATTTTATGACTACTGTTACTCACACGATGCTTTCTAGTTTTAGTCAATTTCAGGATTCCAAGGAAGTCATAGTGACTTTGAGAAGATGTACAAGGTGGGAACGGTGGTGGAAATGAGCAACAAAATGGAATGTTGATAGGCGTAAAAGACATCGTCGCTATGCCAAATCAATTTTCCAAAAATATGATCAATAATATATATATTAACCAATTCCCGGACTCAACAAAGAAGAGAAAGGTGATGAATGATAAGAGCTCCAGTAGTGGAGACCATGGAGAAAGAAATCCTCAATTTCCATCATGTAGGAAATGTGGAAGGAGACACCTGGGAAAGTGTCTCAATGGGACAATGAAATTCTTTAAATGTGGGAAGAAAGGACATAAAATGAAGAATTTCCGAAGAAAAATGAAGAGTACTATGGAAGAAGATAAAAATGGTCCCAAGAGTCCATTTACAGTCATTTGCCGTAAATATAGGGGACCTAGCCATTACCCGAGTGAATGCCCTATTATATAGGATATTGTTTTGGTCAAAGAAGAAGCTATGTGAAAATAAATGGTTGGAGAAATGTTTAAAAAGTTTTAGAGCTCCTTGTTGATGGGTTTAATTTGGAATAATTTTCTCTTGTATTTGTAACCCTGCATTTTGCCATGTGAGAATGATATTTGAGGAAGAATTATCTCTTCTCTTGTGGATATAGTTATAAATAACCATTTGGCTTTATATGATCATTGGATTTGAGACAATTATAAGTTATTATAATTTTGGATGAAAATGAAAGGTATGAGATAAGATTTGTGGTTAAATTATGTTATGGTTATTTTGAGGAATTTATCTCTTTTGGTATTGTTATAAAACATAGTTTTTGAAAATGACAACACGCAGAACGTGTGACAACCCGTCGCATCAGAAAAAGCTGTGGGAATCGAACCCACAACCAAAGTGAAATTGGGATTTATCGCCTACCACTGGACTACGTGAAGTCCCTGGATACTGTGACTAATTATTTTTCGTTAAATGATTTTATTGATCAATAATAAGTTGATTTGGGTTCTTATGTCTTATCAAATGAATACCCTTGGTATAGGAAAATGATTTGGTTATTAAGTGATAAATGTTATTTTGGAAGATGTTCGCTTTGTTGGGAACACTATATGCCCAATGAAAATAGAATACTATGGGGTTTCATTTGTGGCGTAATGGTGGATTTTTATATACATTTTTATTGTGGATTTATAGTGATTTGGGTTATTTATGGAAATTATTAACCTATAATAGAGAATATGTGAGGAGGTTAATTACATTTATGTATGTGACTTTAAGAGTATTTGATGTCATTTGGAGAAACAATTTTACATGGGAGACTACATAATCAAATTCTTCTATGTTTTGGGTTTCAATATTAGTTTGGATTATATTGAAGTATTTTAAGGACAATTGATTATTGAATGGTATTTATTTAACTTTGGGGCATTATTGGTTTAATTTTAGAAATTAAGATAAGTGTTTATTTCTCTCAAGGAATATCCTATTAGGGGATCATTATATCTTGTACTAACCATTTTGGTTTTGATTAATCTCTAAAGACAATATAAATATATTGTTTATCCTGCATGGATCATGTGATTCTATAGAAGTTTATTCTAGCTCTTCCAGTGTGACCAAGTCTTCTTGAATACTCATCGTTTAAAAAAAATGAGTTAGTGGTAGAAATTTATTAAAGAATGAAACTATACTTAAAAGTTAAGTATATATCTTTATATTCTTATTCAATATCAAAAATTAATTCCTCATCCTTATGCAATGTAACTTAAAACAAAAAATGTTATTCGTTTACTTTTCCTACTAGGAGACTAATGATCGTTTGTCCCAACACAAGTTTGTGGTTTTCTTATTGTTAACTTTCTCCTGATCATGATTTATATCCCTCTTCATTAGAACTTGACACTTAGTTTATCATCCACATCCATGTTTTCCTACCTAGAATCCTAGTATGGGTTATCTTGGGTGACCTTTAGACCTCTATTTCTTTCTTTTAAAGTGATAGTTTTATTGACTCGTTTTCTGATGTGGGACATTCCATTCTTAGGCCCAATTTTTAAAATTGCGAGGACACAATTTATTGAAGGAGGGGTAAATTTAACACCCCAATCTTCCACGGTACACTTCTCTTTGAATAATACAATAGCGTGTGTTGTACGCAACACTGAGTTCAAGTACACCAAGACTTACCAAACTAGACGTTCAAAAGCGGTTATGAATAGTATTAAATAAATTTTAAATATTATATTATCCTTATAATTTTATTCCATATTATGAGTTTCTAAGACATGATTTATGAACAAATTCATTTTTTCAGATAAAAGAAGTATTTTTCAAAAAATGAAATTTTACCGCCTTTTAATGGCGAAGCCTTTTTAAAGAAAATATTTGAAACTTTTATATATTCAATTTAACAAAATAAAATTATTCTTTAGAATAGGGACATAAGAATTTAGTATCGGTAATGTTTTTGTGTCTTTCTGATAACTTTCATATTTTGGTGAATGGTGAAAAATACTATATTTTAACTGAAAACAACTTTTTTAATCAAAATAATTTATATTGTTAAATTATAAATTTTAGAGGATTGGAATTATAAATAGATTATATTATTACTATTTAATCTAATTATGGCCATTTTAAGTAATTTCACCTTGAAATTGGACATAAACAAGTGTTAAACTTTTGATAGTTATTATTTCTTAAAAATATGCCTTTTGGTTTCGAAAGCGGGAATCAATTTTAAATTAATAAATTCAACTTTTATGCTTTGAATTTGGTAAAATAGACTTCATTTTTGGATTCGGAATAACTAAATTAGGCAAGGGTGAAATTTTGATACTTTTTCGATAACTTTTATATTTTGATGAATAGTAAAAATTACTAAATTTTAATTAAAAACAACTTTTTTAATCAAAATAAATAATAGTAATAAATTATGAATTTGAGTGGTTTTAAATTATATTTAAAATATATTATTACCATGTAATACAATGTGGGTAATTGAACATAATTTCACATTTAAACCGAACATAAACAACTGTCAATCTTTTGATAGTTATTATTTCTTAAAAACACGCTTTTTGTTTTAACGACGGAAATTAATTTTAAATTAATTTCTGCCACTTCTGTGTATTGAATTTGGAAAAATAGATTCCATATTTGGAATTAGGATGTCCAAATTTTGTAAATAGGTAAATTTTATTTTTAGACATTTTGAATAATTACTTCGGTAAATATTTTATTTACAATGGTTAATGGGTAAATCCGGTAAATAAGTGTTAAAAAATAATATTATAATAATAAACAATTACACTAAAACGTGTCCTAACCATATTGGTTGATACATATCCGACCATGAGCATCTATGGGTCGATTTTGGGACCCCATGGTGCCACTTGTAAGTGATAGGGATACTTTATTTTAATTAAGTTAAAATGAATACAAAAATGACACAAGCATATATTTTTATAGAAAAACAATTTTTACATAGGGTAATATATGTTGGATTTTCGATTTTAAATATCCATTAGAAATATAATAATATTTCCTACATAATTATAATTTATATACAATTTTTAGACATTAAAAAATTTAATTTTTTTATGACACAATGATGATGCAGTAAGTACCATAATAGTGAAAAATTAAAATGAATGATATTATAAATACCCAAATAAATACAATATGGGACTTTTAATGAATTAAAATAATTTCATAGGTTAATATGACATGTTATTAATGATTTAATTAATTTTTTTCGAAGTAATAATTCTGTTATGCGTTTTAGAAAAATCAACTATTGAATAGTGTCAAAATTGACATAAAAGAGTTTTTAAAACAAATATTATATTATTAATTGATATTAAATTCCTAAAAATCTAAGGTTAGATAAAGAGACTTATATCATGATAGGTGTATCATATATGGACCACTTGGGGGTATCTTGGACGTATATAGTATGTTTATGAACTATATAATATAAAAATACAAAGTGACATGGTAAATGTCAAACTAATTAACTAAGAGTTAAAACTATAAGATAATGTTAATATAATGACACAAATCTGCCTAAATTCTATTGGTTGAATAGTTTTCGACCTATCCCCATCTTAAACTTTAAATAATCAACTTTTGAGCCATTAGAAACCGAATATTATTTTATTATAAATTAATATTTCTAGCTTTTCCAAAGGTGCCCCTCACCCCTCTTATAAAAGGGCACTCCCCCTTCTCACTACTTCACACCTTCAATGACTTTGGGTTCAGCCAACCTCTACCCAAATAATCTCTAAAATTCCCTCACTACAACTTAGATGCCTTAGTTTGATCAGAAAGCCAACCTAATATCTCTTTTGATCAAATCAAAAGGAAGAACCGGAAGAAGAGGTATTGATTTCACCACCGTTTTTCAAGTTCCTTTCTTCATCAACTTATTCATTATTTGTTATTAATATTATAAAATAATAACTCAAGTAACATATATATACTGTGATGTTATTATAAATATGGTACAACCATATTCAGTATTCTATCCATCCTTTGAATAACATGTCACCATACGTGCGTACGTACGACTTACCGTCTCCACGTCGTGGTGTAATTGTTATTTAATAAATTATTATTTGGATGGGTATAATAATGATGTTTAATTCATGTAAATAATAAATATAACATGATAATTATTCTGTCTATATTATATACCATCCAATTATATATTATTTTAGCATCAAAAGAATGATATTGTCGCTCGTGTGTACGTACGGACTACCGTCTCCACGAAAGCGATGAGATTCATTCTCCATCGTATCCATTCAAGTATAATTATCATTTTATGATTTAAAAATAATGTTTAGGGACTTGATATAATTTTGTAGATGAATAAGAAACAACCTATCCGTAAAAACATGGCTTGCGTATCAAATAATATAATCAAAAACGAGTAAGTTAACACCCGAAATGACGATAATACTAAGATATTATTAACATATCAATGTTAAAAGATCATATATGATATCATATTAATGTAAATGATTCTTTTATAATTCAATAACAATTATTTCACCATTATACAGGAGTTTAACCTACCGTCGAACAAGGAAAAAGTACAATGTAAGGGGTTTCTTAACTCACTCTTAATTTCGTGAGAATTCCATTTTTCACCACTTAATTATTGGATGTGGTGTATGTGTACTGCCCATGATTGTATTCATTGTGTAATATTCTTTAATTTATGTGTATTTAAATCTTCATTTTATGATCCTTCTTTCATGTGAGTATGTTTCGTATGTTACCTAATCGATAAGGGAATTCGAAATTTCAATTTCCATTTATTCGGCATTACGCAAACTTCATCGATTATTTTACTCCGAAATTATGTGTGGGATAACTATTCATTTTCTTATGTCATAATTTCCACTCCCCTTTTCTGTGGACATACTTTTGATACACATAATCACTCTATTGATAATTTCTCAAGTCATCGATATGAATTTGATAAGAGTAATTTTAACTCATTCTCCATTTGTTGAGTTAAACATCCAATTCATTGGTGTTGTTTTTACAAGATTATGTGTGAATATCCTTTGATTGTTTTACACTTAATATCCAATCATATTTAGTGTATTTATATTTGTCACACATATCTACGTCGTTGATTTATCCTTAACCTAAGGATAAAACCTTTATGAGAGATTTCATCTCAACTTAAATTCCATTGAGACTTCATTGTTATTATACACCAAATCACTTTTATGTGGTGTATATAATGTACTTTGACATAGTATATCATGGATCCCTTTATTCTCATGATATTACAAAGTTTTGATTACCTCAATTATTTGTATTCAAGTGTCTCTCTTTTGGTTAGAATCTCTAACTAAAATACCATTTTTAAATGTTTTAAAGACATATTCATCTAAATCATTCTCATTAATGTACATGTTTTAAAATTTTTTTTAAGGATTTATTTATATGGACATTAATGTTTTAAAATTAAAACACCTTTTAAAAAGTTTCAAAGTGTTATGGGACACCTTGATTCAAAAATCTATTTTTAAATGGCTTCTTGAAAAATAGTGTGACTTTTAAATGATTTCAAGAAAAAGGGGGATATTTCTCTCAAATAGTTTTGATGATTATTTTCATATATGTCAAAATCCTTAATTATTCATGATTGAGGATAATGTGATACAATACAATCTTCTATATTGTATCGAATGAGTTATGTTTGACTGTGGATGTGCTATTTTTATACCATTCATGGTTTTTGGTTAAAGTATTGACATTTCGTATGTTAGTTTTAATACGAATGTTTATGTTATGTTTAAAACTGTACATATGAGGAATGAATTGGACTTAATAAGTGACAGGTAGATCCCGATATATCTCCTCGATGCATTGGTAGGTTTCATGAGACAAACTAGTGTCTTGGCACAAGGCCTTGGCAAAATCTTATTTGTAGTCTTGGCACGAGGCCTTGGCTATGTGGTTATGATAGTCTGGAATTATGCATTCCATCATTATGAAAGTGGTTATTGATATTGCATGTGATTGTTCGACTATTATAATATCCATTTGAATATGTAAATAACAATATTTCATTTTATCTTTTCCATATTATGCTTAAGTTCAAGTTTAAAAAGCTTTTGTTTTAGTTATAAATCGCTTTAAGTATTTATGTTTATCTATGAATGCTTCTGCTATATTGTTATCCTTACTGAGCATCTCAGCTCACCACTTTCAGTGTTTTATTTTTCCCAGGATGAGAATAATTAATGTATGATTGAACTGTAAGGATAGTATGTGGGGATATAAAGACAAGATGTTGTTTTAGTTTTTTTTATCTTATGATGTAATGTAAGACTTATGAATATATATAGTGTTTCCAAGACTACTAAACTAATAAGTCTTTAGAGACATGATCCTTTGTGATCATGACAATGTTATGTAATAATGCACCGACTCTGGGTATCTAGGGTCGGGGAATTACATCACTGGTGCTGCTCCTGGTATTATCTCAACAGTAAATTCCACCTCTCGCACTGGAGGTAGACCAAAAAAATCATCAGGAAATACATCACTAAAATGCTCCACCATGAGAGGATAAACTGAGGGTTGTAACCCTTGGTCATCGAGATAATAACAAGAATCTTGTGCCATGAAACCACCTAAAATATGGAGTTCCGGTCCCACTTGTGTCGCACTAAGATCCCATTCTCCCTTAGGGATATACGTATCGCCCTCTAGTGACATATAGGCCACCCTCCGAAGATAGTAGTCAATCCGGGATATATACGGAACTAACCAGTCCATCCCAATTATTACATCAAAACCTTTCATATCTAGAACATACAAGTTCGGCACTAAATGGTAACCACCCACCTCGAGGGGACAATTCTGACAATGACGAACGCCCTCTGAATGAACACCTAATGGGTTATATAACGTTATCTTACCATGATATAACTCAACGTCGAAGGCCAAACTATCCATAATCACCTTCAATATAAAATAGTGACAAGCGCCTATGTGAAACAAAACAGATACCAATGTAGAGGAAACTAAAATCGTACCTCATACAGTAGATGGTCCGGTATATTGCTCTTGTGGCGTAGGCACGACTACATACAAATGGCTGGTACCACGGCCCTGCGTCACAACCTGGATACCCTGAGCAGACCCGCCATGATGGCACTGAGAGTCATACACCTGATTACCTCTGCCTCGACTGCCGCCACGACCTGATCAGCTGACGACATTCCAGCTGCCTGACTAATGTGATCCTGCCGATCCAACACGGGATCGTGGAGTAGGTACAGATCCCTACTCACTAGGCCCCAGGGGAAAAGACCTGCAGAAATGGTGGAGATGACCTAACCTACCACAACCTCTGCGCTCCACTAGATTTCACGCACACCGCCTCCTCATATATCATGACACCCCACATTGGTGAGAGATAGAAGTACCACCTGAGAAAAGGGTCTGACCACCACTAACACAACTTGAGTCCTCAAAACACCGTTTCTTCCCAAAACAAGATCCACTAGAACCCTTAGGGTTCGAGCCACCCTGGTTCACATTGTCTACATCTCCAAAATTCTTCTATGTGATCAAATCTTGATTGAAAATATCTGAAATGGTCATCAACATGAACAATTTCACCTGAGACCGGATGACGTAACACATCCCATCCTCAAAATTCCTAGTGACAGTGAGATCATTAGTAGCTAGTGTTGGAGAAAAAACTTCGTAACTCAGTAAAATGGGACGAATATTCCATGACTGTCATGGTCCCTTGTTGCAGATTCATAAACTCCCTTGCTATGTCATCCCTCAACGTCTAGGGAATGAAATAATCATAGGAGATGATCTAGAAATCCGTCCAGATCATATCTCTCTGCTGTCCCGACTGGGTGATGACATCCCACCACCTCCTGGCTGAACCACATAGCATATAAGATGCGTGCTTGACCCTCCACTCTGGAGGAGAATTAAGGTGCTCTAAAATGGTCAGAATATCTTCCATCCAGGGCTCCACAACAAGTGGTCCACCATCTCCCATAAATGTAGGAGGATGCTATGACTGAAACTCGCGGGTCAAATCTACCATACTCGGGGCAGGTCACACTCCACCTTGCATACTCTGCATCATATGTAAGAAGATCTCACAGAACTAGGCATCAACGCCCATTTCAGGAATAGAAAGAGGAACCATGGGTGGCTCGACAAGAAGATCAACTAGAAGCTTAGGGCCCTCCACCTCAGGAATGTGATCGTCGCCACCATTACACGCATGACTCGAGGAAGTCTCGGGGGCATAGTGCTATAATGCCAAACGAACGTCACAAAAGAATAAACCAACAAATTTAAAGGTTGAACTCTAGAAGCTAGGACATGTACTAAGCCTTCCATCCAATAAGATCACCTATCCACACCCATAGGAATTCTTAGTAAAACCTAAAATTGCTCAAATTTAACTTAGTTTAGTGATATGGCATTTCCCTGCCCATAAGGGCCCATACTCCTCATGAACTGAAAGATGAGACACACTTGGATGTCATTTCTCATTTACTTGTGCAAATAATGTATTTGAATTTCCTTTAAAGAAAATGATTGGTTTAGTTGGAATGTCATTTTCCGATCCCTAAGGGCCTATACTCTTTATGAACCAAAGAGTGACACCAAAGAAAACCACATCATTCCAAAGTTCACAAACAACAATAAGGGTTGGCATAGTTGCACAGATATTAACCAGACATGGAAGTAAAAAACAAGCAATACTTGCTGAAAATTTAAACGTGGCATGGGAAGATGCATGGCCTAATCATATTGTGCATATCATGATGCATTTTCTAATGCATAACCCTCATTTCATCGGGCCAACCCCTGAATCCAAATTCCAACATTGAAAATCTGAATAACATCACAAATCATGTGAAGCACCCAAATGTGAAATGGTATCAATAGTAAATATCCAAATCAATAACAACATAAAATAGGAAACTTGGCATATACCCCATACATGGGTTTGTGACGCCCAAGCACAAATCATGGAAAAGTCCTTAAGCGTGTCCAGTCTCCAAGTCTATCATCACAAAATAGTAAATCAAGAAAAAAAACTTCCTCTAATATGAAATTGTGAGATCCCAGATCCGACTGCCCCTCAACCCGAGCCCCAAGCCCGGTTGGCCACATGACCCCTGGCTTGTCTCCCCATAGGCCAGGGGCTGCCAACTAGAAGTGGGGTTGTAATGGTAAGTCATCGGGGAGACTGTACTCCCATGTCAGAGTACATAGAAATATAATAGCAAAGTCATAAAAATAGAGGAAGCACAACCAATGGTAAACAAGAGAAAAAGGGTATCATACAAACCAAACAATAGAAGTAAGAAAAACCAATATAGATATACCAAATACACATATGCAGTGTCTAATAAAAAATGAATGTGTGGAATGCTCATAAAGTAGAAATAGCTCGCAAGTATGCTATACAGTAATACAAAAAGAGAACAAAGAACAAAAGTAGTCCATGATAATCTCTAGAAAAGCTCGGTCCTCTACTCTGGATCTACAGATAGAACATACATGTATCAACAACCTGATGTTGGGCCTTTTCCCCTACTAGTACCTATAGCAGTAAAGTCTACATGGGTGCCAAGGAGGCCGCCTAGGTAGGGTGTGAGACAAGTCTCGGTAGGCCACCACCAATGGTGACTATGTGTAATCCAAATAGGTGTTCGCAAATAATAGTGAGTAATAGACTGCAAGTAAGTAAATCAATGTAAACAACCAACCCTACGGATCAGGTTCTGGAAGGACACCTGGAGGGTCTACCTGCTTCAGCTAATGGTTAGTAATCTGAACAATCACTAGAGGTATGAGTATATAGATGTAGGTTATCGCTGGCACGAGGTAAACATGCCTCTCGTTCATAAGAACTGTTGCTGGCATGGGGAAGAATGCGTACCACCCATAAAGGTTATATAGGAACGAGGTATAAAATCCTCTCAATCTATTACAGAAATTTTCATCTAAAACGGGGTAAAAATGCCTCCCGCCCACACATGGAGATTTATCTGGCACGTTGTAAGAATGCCTCCCACCCACACATGGAGATTCTTTTGGAACAGGGTAAGAATGGCTCCTGCCCACGCACGGGTTATCACAAGCATGTCAACACAGTATTACATAATCATTCACATCAAAATATATAAGGAAATCCATATTATATCATATCACATTAAAAAATAATAGAATTTCCATCTTATAATATCAATTAACCACTTCTCAAGGCAACATACATTTCAATTCATTCATGAGGTTCAAGCTATCTCATCCTAGATAACCTCTAACTAAGTCATTTCATTTTACTAACATGGAAAATGCCTTTGAAGACATATCGTTAAGGTCCAAATGTGAAAAGGGCCAAATCTTAAGGCATAACACCTATGGTTGATGTTACGTAGTCTATACCTCATCTAAACGACCAATCCAGGTAAGATTCATCAATATCATACCACACGGGTCGTTTAGATATGAAGAAGACATTATAAATAAGGGGTTCGGAAAAAGACAAATATAACGATATAAACTCACAACAGCAAAATCCTGAAATTGAAACTGTGTGACCATCTACCTTAGAGCTGTAGACATAGGCTCGCTTGATATCGACCTCAGATTCGCAGTTGGTTGGAAGAGATCTGAGTTCAGTATAATGCCTTGGAAATAGGGGATATGAGCCTACGAAAAAAGAGCGAAATGGATACCATGATTCACTGAGTAAAGAAGCTTAGGTCTGGTAAGTATTACCTTTTCCTTTCCAAGGGTTCCGACGGATCAATTAATGGATTCCCGATGAAGAATACACCATGAAATTAGAGGGAGTAGTGTTTTGGAGCTCAAAAGAGGGCTCTCCTCTGTTCTTTCTGCGGGAAGGAGAAAAGAAAGGCTTAAGGCCTAAATAGAATTTAAGGGAAAAATGATAATTTTTACCCAGAATAGGGTCACACGGTTTACCCAAACCGTGCGCAACCCGTGCCCACTTCACTACCTCCCAGACAACATCCGCAGGGCCGTGCGGCCTGGTCTACAAGGTTGTGCGCCCTTGCAGGTTCCCATGTCTGTAGCCACATGGTTTACCCCAAAATGTGCGTAGACCATGCGTAGGCCATACGCCACTGCCTGTATGCCCATTTCTCAAACTCTTAGGCTCTGAACCAACCCTATAACCTACCCAGACCTTCCTTAGGATGTTACACACATTAAAAAAGCATTAAGGAATGATTTGGAAGAAAAAAATATTGATCCGTACCTTTTCCAAAGATTCGGGTCGTTACAGGAGCAGTAATAGAAATTTTCATGCACATGCATTTAAAAAAAAGTGAACATTTTTTAGTGTAGATTTAATTATGATAAATTGAAACAAAGATTAAAATAATAATTATAATTTCAAACGTTGACAAAAATAATTTTAAATTCAATTAATAAAATATTTAAAAAATGTTTTCAAAAATTAAAATCTTATTCATTTCCGAATTGAAAATTTAACCATAAAAGCAATTTTAGTTTACATTTTAATTTATGGATTTCATTAAATTCAAAAAAAAATAAACTAAAAAATTATATAACTTTATGAATTTATTCCAAATAATTTTATTTAAAAATTTAAAAATTCATTTTTTTAAATATATGGCTTATAAATTAACCAAAATAATGCATAAATCATTAAAAATAGTGTACATGCTATTTATAAGTCAATTCTAGATTTCCTTAAGTTTATAAAAAATGGATGTTTTTACCCATGAAATAGATTAAATTATGTGTATTTTCAAAAAAAAAATATACAATTTTTTTGAAATTTTAAACTCACATCACTTACATATAGATTCCCTCACCAAATCTTCTTGGAGGAACATACATCTATTCTGGGGGATAAAGGTGATCCTTATACCCCTCCATTGGATGATTTGACACTGATACCTTTACACAGAGAGGAGGAAATGGTTGATGAGCCATAAAATTCAGTCCTAGTGCCTACCACAGATGTATTATCAATCAATCCATTTGAACTAGAATGATTAAATTCCCTTTAGAACAAGGATGACAATGTTAGCTATTCTTCCACTAATTTGGATATGATGGAGGTGTCATTAGGGTGAAAGTAAATGCTTTTTTAGAGACCAATAGAATTTTCCATTCTATATAATGTCACCTAATATTACCGTAAACTTACAACTCTAAAAGTTGGTATGAAAACAGTGCCGATAGAGAAAATTTTAGTGGTTCCACTGAGCCACTAGATGTAAGAGGGAATTGATTATTCCCTGGAAGGAGAAATTTGGTAAACAAATGTTTCCAGTGATGTGACTATAAAAGTTCAACTGTCAAAATTTATCATGATTTTCAACTATATAATTTAATTACCCCATTAATATGCTAATTGATGATCCCTTATACCTCTAATTACTATACCCTCACTTCACATCTCAAACGCCTCAACCCATCCTACTTCGGGAATCCCATCAACAGAGTCAAATATCATTGAAGTTTGTTTTGAACAATGCTCATTAAACGATGTGAACATGATCCCCTCACTTGGTGAATTAGTGATGGAATATATTAAACTTCCTGGGATAGGCTTGAGTCACGGTTCGAAGTAAGTAGCACTTCATCAACAGATGTGGTGACCAGCGTGGGGGGATATCTATAGCCTAATCTTGTAGGGCCACTTATAGGAGCTAAACGACTGACCATTCCATCTCAGATATATGTTCACCACCCTTGACTATTGGGGATTTTATAATAGAGTTCTTCATGACACGATGAAAGAAGTGTTTTATATGGGAGAAAAAAAGGAGATCCCTTGAACTAAGGTTACTATATGCATAGGCTTATTCATTGGCCAAATAACATTGGGACAAGTCCCTAAATAAGGATTCCTAGAGTACTAATAATTTTCAGTCCACTGGAATATGATTAGTGCTAGGATGGCCGAGATGAGCAGGATCTTGTCCCAAATCAACAAGCTTTAGCATGAGCTACCCAACTGTGATATATGGTAAAATCATTGGATAAAAATGTATAGAGAAGCAATGTCTCCTTGACATGGAAGAGAAGGCCATGATTAATGTTATTTTATAAGGAAGAAGAATTATAAAGGGTAGTAGAAGTAGAGAATGAGTCAGTCAATCAATTTCACCATTCCACAACCTCCCTAGAATAAAAGTATGTAGATCTCAAGGAATCTTTTGTGAAATTTTTTTATTGGTGTGTACTTGTGGGAGTCATATTTTTCTTGGAGGTTCATTGGAGAGACTCTAAGTTGCAGAGATTCCACCTTCCTTTATACATTATTAATGAGAAAATCCTTCCAAATCTATATGTTTCTATAAATATTTCTCTCTTATTCATCATGTTCATGGAATATTATCATCTAGGTATCATATAACATGTCAATGACGTCCACCATTTATATAATACCAAGTGAAACTAAAATTGAAATCATAAACTCAAATCATAACAAATATTTTTGTGATAATTTCTCATAAATGATTAATGGATTAAAAATCCTCATTGATGAATCTAATCCATTTATTCTGAGATCATTTATTTCAAAAGGAAAATTTGGGAAATTTTTTCCCAGATGGAGAGTGCTATATGTTTTTCATATTATAATGAACATAAAGATCATAACATGATTTTTTATAAGTCTTAATATTATTTAATACTAGATTTTCATATTTTATTTTTTAGCCCCAACTTTTTTCTAAGTTATTGAAGGAAAGACTAAGTGGTCTTGGACAAGGATTTTTCTTAGGCTACCTATGATGGGTTTTCGTCCTGATATGTTTTATGCTCTTTTCATTTTATAAGTGCCTAATTTTTACTGGATCAAATAGTGTGTGTTTTTAGTGATAAGAGAATCAACATTTTCCTTGGATTCCCTTTGTGGTTTTTCAAAATTGTGAGAATTGTGTCTCTTTTAATTGGATGTAAAAGGCCATTCATGTCAGATCAATGTGGTGCTATGATTTTTAGGTTGATGATTTTGGACCATTCTATTGCTATTATTTAGGGCCTTCTATCTCAAACTATTTATTTTTGTAGTTTAGGGTATTCTATCTCATAATTTATATTATTTTAGTTTAGGTTATTCTAACTCAGACTATTAGTTAAACTGTATGAACAAGAAGTAGAATGAGTGAAGTATGGGTTTTCATAAATGTTTTATACACCCTATATCCTTGCTGAAATTATGAAGGATGGGTATTAATGAAGGGTTCATACACCCTGAATCCCTGTTTATATGATGAAGGATGGGTATTCATGAATGGTTCAAACACCCCTTATCCTTTATAAAACGAAGAATGATGGATATTCATGAAGGGTTCATATACCATATGTCCTTAATGAGATGATGATTGAAGGGTATTCATGAAGGGTTCATACACCCTGCATCCTTGATGGGATCTGGTTTGGTGTATGGTGGTGTAATTTTATGTATTCCAAATCCACATGGATATTTGGAATATAGGTTGTGTAAATCACATCTCTAGGAGTTTAAAAAAATGATGATGAAAGGGTCCATACATGTTGGGGATGATCATTAAACACTTAAATTTGTCAATTTCCACTATAATGTTACTCAGTCTCATGAGGATTGGAGGTCCTTTCCTATAAGTAGGAGATACCTATAGTTTATAGGTTAATACCCCTTATGAATGATCCCATATAGAGTATATAAGAATGGTAAATTAGAGGGGTCTAAAATCCTTTAAAAGGGATATAGAATATTTTTTAATGTTCAAAAACTGTGGTAATGAAGTAGGGTATGAAGATAAAGTCTACTACATGGAAGTATTTTTCTCCGTGGGGGTAGTTATGTTTATGGATGTGAAGCTCAGACCCTACATCACATGGTTTCAGGTCATATGATGAGGGCCACCAAATGGGTTTAGAATGAAATACCACATTCCTTGTTTGAGAATGAGTATAATAAATGGTAACATAACATTCTAGATGTCAAATACACTTGAATATTTTTTTCATGGGAATTGTAAACCATGATCAAGGAATATTTGAGTTAATTAATAATTGAGGCTAGTAGGTACAGGTTGACCATTAGTAATGGTCAAAAATAGTATCACACAAATTTAGTTCAATAAATCATTAATTTAAGTAGGACCTATTCTCCAAGACCAAAACACACACTAGGTGAAAGTTCTGAAACATTACATTATTAACCAACCAATCATAGTGGGGTCCCTTCGTAGAAGTTAGTCCCTATTTCCAACACACTATATGGGAGAACCAATATAATTGACTCAAGGATATGGGTTCTAGGAGAAGTTTATCAACTCAAGGAGATGGTAGGTGTCTACTCATACATCAATTTCAAGGGGATTTTTTATGGAAACATAACACCCAATAAGGGTTCTAACATCATAAAATTTATGTTGCTACATACTAAACATGTTATCATGATGATGGGATTTAAAAAAATCATCACTATAGATTTTTCTTTCATTAGAGTTCCAGTGATCACATCTCGAATTTTACTAGGGAGATAGTGTGGGACCCCTGAGCTTTGTGCCTTTTTTATGCTCTATGTATGGCCTAAACTCTAGTGGTAAAGAGTTTAGCAAGAAGCTACTTTAATTTTTCTCAGACCACCTTTTATGGGGTTTTGACATGATATTTTTTTGGGTTCATTAAATATAAGTTTTAGGTCTTGTGATTTGGAATTTGTTATATGTGAGTGTTACACAATAGCCTAATTAGTATTCCAAATACCAAGAGAAATATTTTGTCTAAAGGATGTCGTTAAATCCTCTAGGCATGATATAATTTGAAATCTATATTATCCAAAACTACACTAGCTTAAAAGAGTAACACAGTGCCAACATGGGGTCGAACTCACAGGGACATGCTTGTAAAATTGGTAACACAGTGATTAGAACTAGGTAGATGGATTCGTCACGTGACTCTAAAAGGTTTGGTTTTTGAATAAATCCATAGTTTTGATTTTAATTCAAGAGAAATAGAGGGATTGGCGTCAATTTTAGGGATTATAAAAGAGGTATTCCGAAATATATCTTAGGATAATTCTATGGATAAGGTTATGAAGCAAAGAGAATGTTACAAATTGGTTTTGGACAAAACAATTGGATCTAACCAAGATGGAAACTACTATTTTTTCTATTGGTAGTCATAAAACTAGGTGTTTAAGGATTATCTTCATGGACAAAAAGTGTCATAGGCTAAGGGTTATAACCTGATAAACTCCAACTAGTCCAGAGTCCATCTATTGCAATTCCATAGATCATGGTTGTGAAACAGAATCTGATTAACAATAAATCATAACATAATTACTATCCATAGGGTTACCCAAGTTCTGTTTTAAGTATTCATTAGGTTTAAAACACCCATAATATCGACCCCTAACCCTATAGGATTATCCACACATGATACCAATGATATTAAATGGAAACTAAACTTGCAACATGAATGGAATAATAAATAAACACTTCAAACTAGACAAATCCATGATTAAATCATGTTATAATAAATAAAACACTTACTTGATTAATTGAAAAAGAAAGGAAATGTAACAATTGATGTTGAAAGTGGAAATTGGAATTGAAAATAAATTGGAACATGAACAAGAAATCCATGAGACCTAGAACACTGAAAAAACAAAAAAATGAATAAAAAAAGAATGAAAGGAAATAAAATAGGAATGGAAATTAGTGAGGGAGAAAGCATAGAAGAAAGAAAGAAAATATAGATGTTTCATATTTTGTGCCTCTACTGAAATATATATAAGCCTAAACTTCTCAATATGTGTAAAGGTTTCACATCATGAGATTTCATTAAGTGAATTATACCTTGAATCTTCTAGAACATGTAATTTAAATTGACATCATGAACTCAGGTCAACAAAATTATTCATAAAAATTATATCTCCCAAATTTCATTTCTTGAATCTTTAGTGGTTTATGAATTTTATACTTTTACATCATGTAATGGAGTGAAATCATATATTGAATTGGAATTGATTATTATAATATTGTATTGGTTTTACAAGATAGAAATTATCTTGTAGGGTTTCTGTGGTCAAGGATTTCATGTTATGAATTTGTTTCATGATGCGTAATGTCTATAATTTCTAAATTTATAGTGGCTCCTCTTTGGAGAATTGAGTTCCAATTTCCTAAAAAACCATCCAAAACCCAATACATTATCGATTAAATAATGAATAAATCTTAAATAAATATATCCTTCACATAAATATAAATTTAGATTATCAAAACCCCCCTCACTTGAACAAATACTTGTCCTCATGAAAAAAATCTCATTAAAGAAGATATATGAAACAATTTTTCAAAAGGAAATGTTAATTACAAAAAAAAATAAAACTATGTGTTAGTAGAAAATTAAAGTCATCTAGAATCACTCCTATAGAGAAAATAATTTAGGCTTCATGGTTTTGTTTTTTATTAAAATCCTTTCTTCCTTGAATTACAATTTTTCAACTGTTCCTTAGAAGATATACCCATATTTCAATTTACCTCACCATCAATTTTATCTCATCACTCAATGTAAAATAAAACTAAAGTTATGATCATACCTTGAATACATTTTACTAACCATAATATTTAATTAGTTCTAATATCTCCACTCCATGACGATAATCACACAATTAAACATGAGGGCTTTATCAATAAGGATCAAATAACTCTGTGGCTGAGTATAGATGTGTAAATGATGAAAATGATGCACTTCTACAAAAACGGGCAAGGAAAGAGCTACCCTTTTAACAGTGCTAGAAAAAGTTCTGATAAAGGGGGAATTTATTAGCGCTAAAAAAAGTGCGGATAAAGGGGAACTTTTAACAAGGCTAAAAATGTGCTGTTAAAAGTGACCATTTATCAGTACATTTTTAAGCAGTGATATAGGCCCCCATTTATCAGCGCTTTTTTTTTGCGCTGATAAAGGGGACCCCTTTATCAACATTTTCTTTTTGTAGCGCTAATAAAGGTGGATTTATCAGTGCTTTTTCCAACCGGTGATAAATTTTATGTTTAAAAAAATCATGAAATATAAAATATTGTTATATAAGTATATTTATATTGATATAAATATAATATATATTTTTTAAATATGTTTTAGATTAGTATAAATAGACTATTACATTTAATATATAATAAAATTAATGAAAATGGATATAAAATATTTCAAAAAATATTGTTAATCTATAATTTCCAAATTATTATTTATTAAAAATAATTTAATAACAATTTGAAGACACAAAAAATCCAAAAAATTAATAAAATATCTAAAATAAGAGGAAAATGATACCCAAACTTCAAACGACATAACATTTGTTCCGGGTGTCCGTTTGAGCTCTTCAAAATATCAAATCGAAGCCTAGAATGAGCTCTACATTCAAGTGACCCAAGAAAAGCTTCTGTCGCATTTTTCGAGGCCAAAAAAGCACAAAAGACCTCCAAAACTGAGTTTTTTGTTGGGATACCCCGATTAATTAACATTCAAACAAGTATAACTTCAGATATGGATGTCTGTTAGGCCTGTACTACATATCATATCAAATATTGTTTCATTTTAATCGATTTGACTAGTTTTGGAGTTGAAATGGGTTTGTGGATTATAAGTTATGGTCTTTTTAACTTTCTATGGCTTTTCAAATACACACACACACACACACACACAGATATATATATATATATATTTATTCATATATATATATTTGTGTATGTGTGTCTATGTGTCTCTATGTGTGTGTGTTTTATATACTTATGTATGTATTTATTTATTTATTTATAAACACACATAAAAAATATATTTCCTAAATGTATTTAAAACTAATCTTATAAGTATATGTTAATATACATTAAATATACGGATAAAAAACTATAACTAAATATATATATACAAAAAATATAAATATATATTAATATAAAAATGAATATATATATATATTAATATGAATCTATATCAATATATGAATAAATATAACTATATATATACAAATAAATAGATATATCATTAAATAGAGAAAAAAACGAAATGGCTTAGTGGTAAAGGTGCAACCCCGAATGGGGGGAGGTCACGGGTTTGTGTTCGGGTGGAAGCAAAGGGGTGCACGCGTGTGAGGATGGGCAGGAAGTGCAGCATGCAAGAGAGTGTGCAGGGGGGGTCTGTGTAGTGCTAATAGGGGGTCAAGCGCTGTTAAAATCTCCCCACAGATTATATAATTTTTTTTATTTTTTTTTATGGTTTTGACTTTTATCAGTTCTTTTTAAAAGCACTGATAGTGGTCCGTTTTAATAGCACTAAAAAAAGAACTGATAAAGGGGTCTTTTATCAGCGTTTTTAGCACTGATAAAAGGGGCCTTTATCAGCACTTTTTTGAGCGCTGATAAAACGGACCCTCCTATATACTCGCCTTGATTGACAATGCTTTTTGTATTGTTGTTAATCGACTTTTCTAGCACTGATAAAGGCCATATTTGTAGGTGTTATGCTAGAAAAGGAGGTTACCCAATCAAGTATAAGAAACTATCATTAGGAATAATTCAATGAAAAATATCTTCTAGAAAGTGGAAAATCCACACTCAAAAAAATTTCAGGGCAGGTTTATGGATTTGTCATGAATGTGAAATGAATGTATCAGGTTTCTTATTTTCATTTTTTGAATGTTCGGTCTAGGATAGATCTCACATCAATCACATAACTACATATGAACCATCATAAGATTCATCAATCTGGAAATGATTATTTTTTAACTTCTAAATACATAACCCATATTATTTATATTATATTTATTTTTGAACTGGATAATCATGAATGGTATATCAAATGATCCATGGACCAATTCCCATAGATCATGCGAAAAATTCACCGCACATCTCTTTAGTAGTAATTATCTCGTTTCCATCAGTAATGAACATATCCTCCACACTTATCAACTGAAAATCATGAAATTATATGAAGAGTGTGGAAGGGAGTTATAAATTGGGCTTATAACATGTCTCAATCATAACAGATCCATTCATGGATTCTACGATCTTAATAAGAACAAATGAAAATGAGAGTTTTAGGATAAATGAATCAATAAAGATTTCCTCAATAATTTTAACAATGTATTTATTCATTCATATCTTTTATAATATTCCAATAGAAGTTTTTATTGGTTTACATTCCCCAAGTATCTCTCCATAAATATGCTCAGAAAACGACATGACAATGTAGGTCCAAGATATTCGTTGGAATGGGAATACAAAAAATATAGGGAAATCAAATAGGGAATAAAAACCACTAATAAGTCAACCAAAATAAATTGGAATAAATGAGAATCATAAGTAAATTTATCAACTCAGCAATCATGATAAAATTATAAGAAATAATAAAAAAATAGATTTCAACATTTTTCATCCAAAAATTTTCTTTTATTTAAATGGGTTTAATGATATTTCAAGTTAAATCATGCTATCAATGTAAAATGTATCCTAGAAATATAGAAAAAAATAAATATTCTAAGTGTACACATAATAAAGCTCAATAATGTCTCCCCAAAACTTAAAATGAAAGAGTGTTTGAACTTTTTGAGAAAGTGATGTGGGAGAGAAATAAATAATAGCATAGACATATTAGATATGGAAGTAAGGAATTAATAATGTTCATGCCATGGGGGAAAATACTGAACATCGATAGAAGACTTGGTTTCTTGAATTTTTTTTGAATGAAAAATAACAGCACCAGATAATCAATCAGTACAAAGGATATGACCAAAATGAAAGTAGTAAGGTAGTAGGTGCACACAATAGGAAGAAATGAAGACTAGTGAATACCACAATGAGAGTAATAGGGTACAATGGTGCAATAAAGGACTAATGAACATAAACATATTAAAAGAAATGGAAAATCATAATGAAACTGAAAAAATATTGGTTTCCTTCCATAAATAGATAATAATATGTCATCATCCATACATTTAGACAAGGATCAAGGTGTGGGGTCCATAGACTTAACTGTCTAATGCATATTTCAGGATCTGTTAGCCATGTCATAAAACTCAAATGAGATCTAGGTGGGTTTTACCACCTTAGTAATGGGATGACTGAAAATCTAATGTTCCCACTATAGCATCCATATAACTTATGGAGGGGTATCTTATACATTATGGATATGAATATATTATATATATACCTATATGTTACCCACTTGATGAAATACCTCATGTGGGAGGCCATATGGTAGTTTAATAAACTCATCGATAACTATGGAAGATGCAGGAGATCTATTAATAGCTTAATGAATGTATAAGTAGGAATGATAAAATAAATTGATGTAGTAAAAATTAAGATCCTATCCATTAGATATAATATATGTTAAAACTAGTAATAGATAATACTATAATTACAAAAAATACACCCAAAACAGATTATAGTGGGGGAGGGGTACATGGAGAAAATACAAAACATCATAGATAGGCTCACCATAATTAACATCATATGTCCCCTCCTGAATAGTGGGTGGAAAGGTCTGGCCCACCATGTCTATGTCAGTTATGGAGGTGGGGATAGGTTGATCGGCTGTAATAGAAGATGTCGTAGTGCTGGAAGATTTTTGGGTCATATTAGCTGGAGGAGAGGTGTCAATCCATACTCTTTCTAAATTTCTAGAAGATGAATCGATAAAGGAGATTTTAGTTAAAGAAGGTAATGCAGGGCCCTATCCCCGTTGATTATACTCTAATAAAAAATCATACCAGGCAGTAGGGTTTTTGAACATTGGGGGAAGGTCGATAGGGGAAGAAAATGGGGAGGGAATTTTAGGAGTTGGGTCTGCAGTAGAAGGTGGTGGGTGGGTAGATGTAGAGGCTGGTGGTGGGGTAGTGTTGGTAAACTGGGAGGGCTCAGAGAAAGGGATGCTGAGATAAAGTAAAATCGATATCTATTTCTCTAGAATACACAAGATAACAACCCATATTTAAGAGATAAATGGTGGGATATGTTCATAATGGGAAGGGGTGGTGTAGTGGTGGGTGTTGGGGTGGTGAAAGAAGTAGGGGATATGGAAGGAGGTATATGTGCCTCATGAGAAGGAGAAGGTGTGGCATGATCATAATGATGTGGGGTCTTAGAAGCATCCTATACATACTCATGGGACCAAGTGTAGCACCCCCTTTCACTAAATCCCCATATTCTAGTGAAATATGTGATCAATGGACTCCATATGCCCCATATAGGTAAGGGGATGAGCGATATAAAAAACTCTAAGATGACATGCTAGATGAGTGATGAAGATACCCCCATCTACATATCATGAGATCTCTTCACATATGCCTCATAGTTAAGAGAGAATTGGTGGGCCATGTTGATGGTAGGCCCACCTAGGTTAGATGATAAGATGAGCACTTTGAATTGATTAATTTCATATGAGAATATCCTTTGTCCATCCATGTAAAGGTGAGATCCCAATGTACTGTCCATAAGGATACACACAACAATTTGGTTTCTCTTCACTATACATGGATCATGAAAGCTATGGGGGTCGTGGATTATCGATTCTCAACTCTATGGAATGTTTTCCTTGCTCAGATCACCCAAAAAAGAGGCCTAAGAAGGTGAGCCTATAAAATCTATATTATAAATGCTTAGACCAATTCTGAACATTCCCAATGTAATCTCCCTAGGTCGTCCACTGAGACTAAATGTAACATGTCCAAGAATAGCTCTCGGTACATCTCTGCACTTACCTATATGATTCTCGAAATGAGAATCCATAAAATAAGCTATCGAACCACATCATGTATGAGGATATTCCCAATAATGTCCAATTTGAGGGTATTGTTAGTCCACATGGGTTTTTTCCTAAATATGGACTAAGAAGCACTAATTCTCAGTTGCAAAAAAATTGGAAGGGGTGAAAGTGAAGGTGTTTGGAAACTCCCTAAGAGTAGATAGAAGAGGATTTAGAATGGTCTGATTCCATGGAAGTGGTATACCCAAATGCAGATGATAAAGGGGAAGGATATATGGGTGGAGATGGTTGAGAATACAACACACAATTGAGTAGATGAGGGATGGACTGTTGGGTTGATCTCTTAGAGGATAATGTGGTGATGTTTTTTATGAAGGTCGTGACAATGGTGGGAATGAGAAGGAATGGAATGATGGTGAAAGGGTTGGAAGATATTATGCTAGGAGAAAGAGGAGAAAGAAGGAGGATGAATGTTGGGGGTGCTCACATGAGAAAAAGGGAGGATGGAAGTCAGAGCACATAGGAGGGGGGGGGGGGTTAGCTTGTGATCCATAGAATCATGATTTATAAAGATGTCCAAACATTTTCATGATGTGTACTTATTACACGACATGTAAAATGAAAAAATTGAATTTCTCTTAGACCTGACATATTCACCTCATGTAAATTTTTCACTGTGTGAATTATGATAATTTAGAATCCTTTTTCCATTAATCTATGACCTATTTATAGCATCACCAAACCATCCTAAACATCAAAAAACCTACTCTAACATATGGAACTTATTCTGGGTTTCCTCCAAGTTATTAATTCTTTTAACATTGAGAGCTAGAGAGGCTTCAGGTCAGATGAATTTTAAAGAAACAACACAAACATCATTAAATACTTATTGATAAATTTTTAATATTTGACCATTAACCATAAAGGGTGCTCCTTCGACTCTTTGGATTTGAATCGTCCCATAGGGGAAAACATTGAAAACATTAAAGGGGCCTGACCATATGTATTTCAATTTCCTAAGGAAATGATTCATATGTGAATTATATAATATAAACTCTTCCTTTAATGTGAAGATAAATCATGTAATGCATTGGTTATGCCATGTATTTTTTTATTTATAAATTCAATAATTTTCATAACTATCACTTACAATATATTCCATCTCATCTGTTTTTAGTAATTTTTGTTTCCCAACTTTTTGATCATCTAAGTTTATATTTTGATTTACCAATAAGATTTATTCTCTAATTCCACAGGTAGGTGATAGGGATTTACATAAATAAGTTAGAACAGAGTAGTGTTAGTGGGTGTTTTATATAATGTGCGATATTCCCAAAGTGCATTATCTAATTTAAGATTCCAATTGTTCCTACTATTACTCATAGTCTTTTATAGAATTTATTTGATCTACCAATTGTACATTTCAACGTCCCTACTAGTTTTCCGGTGGTAGGGAGATTAAAACTAGTATCAAATTCCTTATTTTTAAAGAATTAATTTTAAAAAAAATCTTTGTAAATTGTATTACCTATCCACTAATAAGTAATCAAGGAAATAAAAATCCAGAGAATTCTTTTTTTCATAAAAAATCCATGACCACCTTGGTTGTGTAATGGATCGTGGCATTGGATTCTATACACTTTGAAACACAATCCATGTCTACCTGAATGTAATAATTTCCATAATAATTAAATAATGGACCCTTGAAATAAATTCCCCATACATTTAAGATTTCAAGTTCAACTGTAGGTTTAATGGGAATTCATGTCAGTTTCCAATGGTTCCTTTCCAGTCGAATTGATCACAACTCCGAGGAAATATCCACTCATCCTGATGGAGTGTAGAACATAATAGTCTACTATGTATTATCTTATATATGGTGCATTCAAGACCATGATGTACTCCAGATAGTTATGTTTGAAAAATTTCCATCACTCTTTTAATTTCATCCTCTAAGATTATATTGACACCGAAATACACATGTCATGGGAGAGGTTGGGGATAGAATGGCTGGTTCGTACTAAATTTAGACAAAATGCCCAAAATTCTAATTAAGGGATTGGTTCGTGGAGGATAAAAGCCTAATGATTGGATCTGGTTTTTAGAGGTCCTTATCCGCCTGGAGATTTTATGGTATCCTAAAACAATGCATGTTTAGTTAACAGAGCTCTATTTCATGGATGTTGATTGTGACATGATGTTTTGATGGTAACATTTTTAGAGTGTAACTCTGGTTCATAGAACCTCACTAGTTCATGATGATCACAATATTTCATAAAATACTCCATATTTCATGTAACCAATTCTCTTTCCTCTATTGGGATTATAAATAACCCTTTTGTCTAATTTTTATGGTAAAACGACCTTTCAACTTATGAGAAAAGATTTGAATTCACAAAACTCATATGATTATCAAGAGTAAGGGGATATGGAACTTCAATGGAACCCATATTTCACAAAACAACCTCCCATGGGTTTTTAAGAACCTCATCCCAATGTAAAAATGCCTTTCTCAATGTTCCATGACCTTTATGTAAGAAGAAATATCATTTTGGATCTTAGGGTTTCTCAAGAAAAATATCCTTCATGAAATTAACCCCATGCAAACTAAGACTTAACTCCGAGGTAGGGTCACCCTATATCATGAAACATGTTATTTCACAAGAACCTGGATATCATTGAGACCCTTGACCACTGTGAGAACCCTATCCTTTGTGAAGCCCCATAATTTTTTGAAACCCTAAAGTTTTTGAAACCAGTCCTCTAGGACTCTCTATGGTGCCTCCTTTTAGCCAACACCATTTCAAGAAAGTTGAGTTCCCAAGGCTTCCACCCCAACCCATGACTAGTTCAACTACACTCCAAATCTCCGTGCAACCGATACCACTTACCCTACATTTTTATTCTAATCATAGGAACTCTAATGCCATTTTCTCCTAAGCATTGTTTACCTAAAACTAAGACTCTTGATTTTCACTCCTTCATGTCAGTGTTTAAACCATTCCCCACCTAGAGGGGAATGATCAATGGAAACAAAATTAATAAATGTGGAATGACAAAGGGAAACAACTTACATATCTCGGTAGAGATTCCCTTGTTTGGATCTTACTCTCTCCCTGACATGGTCCTCTTAGGGTATAATTCCCATTGACGTATGAGATTCACAATGTAAAACTTCTAAGATCCAAATCCTAGTCATAAAATATTAAACTACATGACAACAA
This sequence comes from Viscum album, assembly GCA_963277665.1. Lineage (NCBI taxonomy): Eukaryota > Viridiplantae > Streptophyta > Magnoliopsida > Santalales > Viscaceae > Viscum > Viscum album. Next base: position 2,106,230,809 of record OY728119.1, on the reverse strand, counting down.
CATCTGTACATGACATTAGACTATAGAATTACCCCATTTGATGAACATAGGATTCCCCATATATGATCATCATGGAATTCCACCATCAATCCAACCATGTAATGAAAATCCTACATCAGGAAGGTTCGATTCATAATCCCCATACCATCCTCCCCTAATATGGGAATAAAATAATACACTAGGTAACATCCATACATAATACCCACACTATCCTCCCTAATCAAGTGACAAACCTTCTACCCTAGATAGTTGCTACGTGTAATACCAACACCCTTACTCATTGATTCTCATTTTATGACACGATAATACTTACCACATGACGTTAAACATCATGGAATGGTCCTATCACATGAACATAAACTACAATATCAAACTATGTGGGTTTTCATCCATATTTTCCAATAGGGTACATATGATGCCTCCATGAGGTTTAATCTTGAAAATTTTGAGTGTTAAATCTTCCCCATGGGGACACACTCCACCACCTCATAATTGTGAAATCTTCCCCCTAGGTTCACATTCATGTCCCCACGAGAGATTAAACTTACGACATATCCATCACCACAAGATGTTAAACTTGTGACCTACTCTAGAATCTATACACCAAGAAATAAAAATGGGATGAATGATGTAAACAACATTAGATTAATTATTCCCTTAGCTTCAGAAACCTCATGTCTGACATGGTATTCCTTATGTTCTAATCCCATGATTCCTCACACATGATATTCCATCTTATCGGGGACAACCTTACAAGTTACAACCTACCAAACGTTCATACAATCCCAACATTCCCAACATTACTAGCTCATATGAATGAATTTTACATCCCTATAGAGATAGAATCTACTTAATTAAAAAACATACATGTTGAGATGGCACTGGTAACTAGTTTAATAACATGACATAAATAAAAGTTCAAGACCTAGAAAAGGAAACAAGATCTAAGGAAGAATCCATAGAAGGAGGAATCGACATCCCATCATCCGATTTTGATAAAGGAGAAGGAATAACCAATTAATGCGATGAAATCCATCTTCCTTTGGAATGTGGTAATGTAATGATGAAATCAACATATTACCTCCATGCGAACAGATGAAATATAGGTCCATCAGATAGTCTGGGAAACCAAAATAGTGAACCCAACAAGAAACATTTATCCATAAACTATGGGGACTAGTTTCTTTGGAGATTCATAATATTTTTATATTAAAGGATCCATATATTAGGTGAAATGTCCCAATGAGAAAGTGGTAGGCCCAACATGAAAATCTCTTAAAGCATAGGGAATAAAACATTGGGCATTATCAGTATATGACATCATCAACATGTATCACTCCTATGTTTCAGAAAAAATAGATGATGATAGGTAATTGGGAATTGATTTCACTATATATCTACTGACGGATAAATCCACTTGCCTTACATAACTCATGATATAGGAAATTGGTGACCTAACACCAATAGGCATAAGGTAAGGGAAAAATGGGTGTGGTGATCCAACATGACATTAATTATACCACGGAGCCACCAAGTATTCATTTGATGGGAACCCATTCCCCATTTCACCCAATGAGATCATTCATAGGTGGGTGATTGATGCCCTTGTTTGCTGATATAGACATAAAGGGGTTATTCCCACCTTGGATAAAAATTTCTAATATGTGGAGGCATTGGACCCTGGCTAACACATCTATCCCTAAGGGCCTTATAGGGGGGAACTGACCCTGTTATAATAATAAAAAACTTGAAGAGCCTCTCCCCCGAGAGAACAGGCAGTTCACTCCCCTATGATGAGAAGGTAGGGGATATTCAATTCACGCCTACAACGGACACTTCATAGGAGATTCCCAGGAGGGATCCCACCAGGATTCTTCAGTGCTAATGACAAATAATCTCACAGGTCCATGAGAAGGTAGAATCCATCCCAGCTCTACCAACCCCAGTCCAGAACATTAGATTCCAAATCCAAGTGAATACGGAGAACATTTTCCTAAAAGATTCATCTTCTAAAACACCAGTAGCCCCAACCATATCTGAAATATACCATCACATCCATGTAATAAGTGAATGGGGATCATTTTTTTCCACCTGGCATTGAGACCCTAGTTTCCTCACAGGCAGAATAGGTTAAATATCTCATTCGAAGGCACCACTGAATGCCATTACAAGCCATCTCGTGATGAGGAATACCAATGCAGAGGTCCTCCCTGCACCAAAAACCTTTGCAAAGATCCTCCTTGCACTACTACCAACTAATGTAGAGGTGCTCCCTCCACTATTTCCAAACAATGTAGAGGTCCTCCCAGATCCATCACCAACCAATGTATAGATCCTACTCACACTTCCATCAAACAATGCGAAAGTACTCCCTGTACTACCATCTACCAATGTGTAGGTCCTCCCTACACTACTATCAACCAATGCTAAGGTCTTCCCCAAAACATTTCCAAATAATACAAAGGTCCTCGCCACACCATTACCAAATAATGTAGAGGTCCTCCTAACACCATCACCAACTAATGAAAATGACCTCGCTACATTATCACCAATTAATGCTGATGTTATCCTTACACCATTTCCATCCAATGTGGAGGACTTCCCCGCACCATTACCAAATAATGCGGAGGTCCTCCCTGCACCATCAACAACCAATAGAGTTTTCCTCCACACACCATCACCAACCAATGTGTAGTTCCTCCCCTCATCATCACTAACCAATGTAGAGTTCCTCCCCACACCATTAACAACCAATACAATGGTACTCCTCATACCATTTCGAACCAATGTTGAGGTCCTCCACATAACATCACTAACTAATGATGAGTTCCTCCATGCATCATTACCAACCAATACAGAGGTATTCCCTACACCATTACCAACCGGAGGTCCTCATCCCATCATTACCAAACAATGTAGAGGTATTCCACACACAATTACCAAAAAATGAATAGGTACTCCCCAAAATGTTAACAATCAATGTATAGGTCCTCCCTACACCATCACCAACCAATACAGAGGTCCTCCTGGCATAATGACCATCCAAGGAAGAGATCCACCTCGCACTGTAACCATCTTATGCATGGGTCCTCCCCACTGTAACAACCCAAACTTTTGAATAATTTTTGATTCATAATTTTGTGTGTTATGTTGTTTTATACTAAAAGAACTATATCCTTTAATGAAGTGAGTGCAATTAAAATAAGACCATTGGGTTTCAACTGTAATATGAGTATTTTTCAATATGACATTTGGAAAATAAACTCTCATTGTTAGGATTATTTTTAATAAATAAAAGTGATCATGGTTAAATAATGTAGAAAGAGGAGTTGATGGCCTCATCCAGTAGACTCGGTCCATACGAATCCCATTTTTCAGAGCTTGAGAAGGGGGTTACATTACTAGAATTTACTCTAGACCAAGCCCTAGCTGAGCTTCAACATGTGAATCATGAAAATAATTTCCTACAGAAGACAATTGAGCCGATAGAAATCACCACTCAGGCAATGTTGTCTGAGCCGCCACAAGATTATATCACTGTAGCACATCTTACACTTAGGTCCAATGCAGGTGTTATAAGGGGTTATGTAATGAGACTTTAGTTACGTTGTGTAATCCTTTTTTATAAATAAATATTTTATTTTGATTTATGTAAAATTTTTGAATTTCAAATGATAACATAAATATTTGATGAATTTAAAGAAGTTCTATATAATTGGAATATTTTTGAAAAAGGTATTTTAAAATAATTTTGTATACTTGAAATAATTAATAATGTGAAATGATTTTAAAGAAATGGTCTTCTACCGTTGTGTTCAATAAGAAATTTAGAGTCTAGTCAGATCAACTTAAATTTTGTTAAATTGAAAATTGGGAATAGTAATATTACCCTTAGGAATAGTAATATGACTAATGGAATAGTAAACTCACTTAAGAATGTATAAATATATATTAGCTATATTTATTAGGTAATGTGATATAATTTCATAAGTAAATAACTATTTTAGAGTTTATAGTTAAGTATTAGTATTTTCGGGTAAATTGTATTTTTACGTAAAAATTAAATATATCAAAATTAGAAAATTATTTTCATAAAATGGATTTCATTTTGGAATTCAGAGTATCGATATTATGTTATAGTTAATTAATGATATTTTAATAAGATGTTTTATTTTTCAGTGAATAGTAAAAATACAGTTTTGAGTTTCGGTGTGATTAATGACATCATTAATGATGTAATAATGATTTTATCATTATGGTCGACTAATGAACAGTAATATATGTTATGAGGTGTCCCATGTGGAAAATAACATTGGAAAATACCATGGGATCGTCCATGGTTTTGAAAATACCACTGATGATGTGTCCCTGGGAAATTAAATAAATATTCCCTCACTTTTTCTATTAATACAAACTCATTACTTCATTATTTTAATTCCAAATTACTCCTAAATAATGATATGGTCTTTTTATCTCCCAAAGAGCCATCCCAAGGTTCCCTCAATCCCCCAAGTTCCCAACCATCAAGCTTTTGAAGTTACTCTTCAAGGTAAGGGAACCCTTGACCCTACTCTTTTTAGTCATGAATTCCTTTATGTTAGGTCTTCTAGTTTCCATCTTGTTATGTTGGGGTATGTTCCTATATATCCTAATACTTTATATTAAATATCAAAATTATGAGAGACTCATTACACTCTCATCAAATAATTTTATTAATTTTTAAGCGACGCTGTTAGGCTTCCAAATTTTTGTAAATGAAATTGCATTTTCTCATTTCTTTCAAGTTTCCTTTTCATGTGGTATGTCATTAAAATAACCAAACCATGAAAATATTTCCATTTTCACCATTCCATATAATATAAAATAATTTATTTATTTATTTTATACCCTTTTACCATCTATTTTTATTCTTTTTGAGAACCATGTTATATAGCCGTTATGCTACATAATTTTCGTCTCAAAATTTCTCTGTCTTTCTCTCAATAAGTTATCTTATAATATTTATGTGAATACCCAGAACTATTTTGTTTCTAGGGCAGTTCATAAGGACATAAAACTTATATTTTTGATTCTATAATTGACAAACATAATACCCTTATTCCCATTCCAGGGGTATTAAATGACATAATGATGATATTTTTAAGCACTTTTTAAAATCACACGATTTTGATATGAAACCAATTTCATTTATTATATTTAGGTTATTTATGCAATGTATGATTAATATATATTTGGAACATATGAAAATAAGTACATATTATGGGTTCTCTTATATAATTCTCTAAATCATTAGGTAAATAATTAATCTCTAGAGATGACAAGATTTATGATACCTTGGTGAATAACCTTGGTAATTTTTACGACACCTTGGGGATATACCTTGGTGATATGTCCATGAATGTATAATTTAAATGTTATAGCCACATTTTCAATATATAATTCATATTTTTATTTCTATTATATTCCTCTTTATCATTCATTTATGATATCCCTCATGTTCTTTTTGATTTCCCTCAAGATCACATGTAAACTGTTTCACTAGTTTTATTTACTTGACCTTATGCTCAAACATTCCTTTGATGTATATCTATAGGTTATGAGATGTATTAATTGTACTTAGGATAATCCTATGATGAATAATTATAAGTGTATTAGAATAATTATTTATGTTTTCATGTTTTATATTCCTATTTTCCAAGACAGTAAACTTTAAAGATCCTCTTTTTGTAAAATGTAATGAAATGTTATGTAATAAATAGGAGGGATGACATAGTTGGTATCAAAGGATTGTTTAATTATTTATGGAAATTATGATATGAATTTTTTTGGAAGAACCCTATAGAAAATTTTAAATATAGGAAAGCTTCCTGGTATTTTGGTGAAATGTTATGTTAGTTGTTTCCGATAAAATAAATCCTTGTATCGATATGAACAAGTGGATGTGGCTCTGGAACATATGTAACTAAGAGTGAAAACTCCAACAAAGAGTTTCATACTTGACCTGAGGTATCCTGGTACATGAAAACGGGCTTTGCTGCACTCACGGTTTGACACTCATGGGGGATATGTATGGTTAATCATAAGTTTTTTATGCATCATTATGAATGATTTATTGAGAAATGTAATTGTTTAAGCATAATGTTTAAGGAAATACTATCTTTAATAGTTAAAAGATTCATAAATGAAATAAGATTCTAATTATGGTTTTATTATTTTATAAAATGGATGGAAATGAGAGGAATTATACAAATGCTGACCGCAATGGACCATGAACTGAAGGCCCTTTGATGGAATCCAGAATGGAAGCTTTCATGAGAATCATGAACCAACTAACTCATGTTATTGTAAATAACTTGAATCAAGACGAGAGACCCATATCACCATGAAGGGAACAAAATTTTATTGAACACATTATGAATCAATGACCACTAACATTTAGTGGATCTACTGACCCATTGATTACTGAATAGTGGATCTGCTCTATCGAGAAGATCCTTTCTGTGCTCCGCTATTCAGAACAAGAGAAAGTTACCCTATATGTTTACCACATAGATGGATAAGCTGATCAGTGATGGAAACTGATTAAAAACACAAGGCCAAGAGTGGAGGTTGAAGCTTTGGAGTGTGAAGAGTTCATACAGATCGTCTTCAGTAAGTATTTCCATCGTTCTATGAGAACAAGAATGGAGAAGGAGTTTCTTGAGCTGATGCAGAAGGAGAATGAAACCATGGGAAGATACAATATGAAAATCACAAGGAATTCACACTAAACCTATATATTTTTCATGGATCCAAATGGTAAGGTTGATAGTTTATTATAAGGACTGAGACATCATATGTAGAATAATCTAGCCAACCGAGACTATGATAGCTTTGAGGAGATCATGCGGAGTGAGATGAATGTTGAACTGGAGTTTGGTGAGACACAGTGGTCTCATAAATCCAGTGACAAGAAAATATCTATGGAGCCAAGCTTAGGTAGGACTTTTGATCAAGGGAGAGGAGGCAATAATGTCATACGTCCCACATGTAATAAATTTGGGAAGAAGCATTTGGAGAACTGCCTTCTCGGGAGAGAGAAGTGATGAATGTGTGGAAGAGATGTCCATATTGTGCATAATTGTAATAGTGAGGTGAATACTCAACATACCAATAGTAAAGAAAAGGGGAAGATGGTGCATTACCTACCTATTGTCTAATTATATATGTGTGTAAAACTTGGGCACTTTTCCAATCAATGCCCAAATCCGAGGGCTGGGGAGGGGAATCACCATCACCCTCAACATAGGCTAGGGGAACAAGGTTGTACTTTTAAAATCACTACGACTGAATTTGAAGCACCAAATGATGTGGTGGTAGGTACTCATATTGTTCTCTCAAGTCTAGCAAGTACATTGTTTGATTCTGGTTCTATGAATTCCTTTATTTTCTCCATTTTCAAATAATTTAGAATCAAACCATGAATTTGTAAAAGTGGAGTTGTCAATCAAGAATACTGGTGGGTAATCCAAGTATATTAAATGTTTAGAAACACTAGTATTTAATTTAGTGAGCACAATCTCATCACAAATCTAGTAGTCATTCCCAGGATGGAATTCAAAATTATACTGGGGATGGACTGGCTCTCAAAGTATAATGCTAAGATCAAATGAAGAAGTAAGTAAATCTCAGTAGTCTTGAATGGAAAACCTGTAGTTATCTTCCAAGGAGAGATATCTCAACCTGATCTTCGTCTATAAGATCCTACTATATCCTTCTTTATGGAGTTGATTGGTGATCAAGTAGAAGTAAATGAGAGTATAAGGATATAAAATGTACCCATCGTCCAGGAATACATTGACATATTTCCTTATGAGTTACCTAGACCTCCCCCATAAAGAGAGGTAGAGTTCTCCATTGAACTCTTACCTAGATCTCATCCAATATCAATGACCCCATAGAGGATGAAAAATGTGGAGATGGAGGAATTAAAGAAACAAATCCCAGATCTTTTGGAGAAGGGGTTTATTTGACCAAGTGTCTCTCCTTGGGGAGAACCTGATCTCTTTATGAATAAGAATGATGGATAAATGCAGTTATGCATTGATTATAGAGAATTTAACGGGATCACAGTGATGAAAAAATACCATATTCCATGAATTGATGACTTATTTGACCAACTTTATGGGGATAAATTATTCTATAAGATTGATATTCGATATGGTTTTCATAAATTGGGGGTGAAGAAAGAAGATATTCCCAAAACTACCCTCCGATTAAGATATACGCATTATGAGTTTGGGGTTATGACCTTCAGACTGACTAATGCACCTTCTATTTTCACGAATTTGATGAATATAGTCTTTAAGGACTACCTTGATAACTTTGTGGTAGTTTTTACTAATGATATTCTGATACATTCCAAAAGTCGCGAGGAGCATGAGGATCATATAAGGGTTATTTTAAAAACCCTACGGAAGGAGAGTCTTTTTGGAATGTTCAGAAAATGTGAATTCTGGTTACAAAAAGTTTCTTTATTGGGACACATTGTTACCAATGAAGGAATCACAGTTGACCCTATAATGACAAAAGATGTAGAGGAGTGGACTCATCCTACAACAAGAAATGAGATTTGTAGTTTCCTTGGATTAGAGGGATATTATAGGAGGTTTGTGAAAAACTTTTCATGACACTCTAATCCATTAACCAAGTTAACTAAAAAAGGGGCCAAGTTCATCTGGACAAAGGAGTGTGAGGAATGATTCCAAGAGCTAAATAAGAGATTGGTTACCACACCTGTGCTAACTCTTCCCTCAAGTGGAGAAGGATTCATTAATTTTTGTGATGAATCTATGAAAGGTATTGTATGCGTCCACATGAAAAATGAAAAAGTCATTGCTTAAAAATCATGATAGTTGAAGACTCATGAGCAGAACTATCCATCGCATGATCTGGAGCTGGATATGGTTGTTTTTGTTGTGAAGATATGGAGGCACTATCTTTATGGGGAGAAGTGTGATATATACACATACCATAATAGTTTGATGTATATTTTCACACAAAAGTAATTGAAAATGAGAAAAAGGATATGGTTGGAACTTCTCAGATACTATGATTGTTCAATTTAATATCATCCCAGAATAGAAAACAAATTCCCTTATGCACTAAGCAGAAAAGACCTAGTTATTCTTTCCATGACGAGGATTCAAAGAGAACCTTTGATCAATGAACTAGTAAAGTTGGAAATGAGAATTATAAGGTAAGGGACATCATCAACCCTAACCCAAATGATTTCTCAATCATCATTACTAGAAAAGATCAATAAAGCTCATAAATAAGATCCTTTGTTACATAAGAATTTTGAGGCTGTGATGGATGGGAAGTTTCCTAAGGTCAATATTGATCAAGAAGGTGTACTGAAATTTCACACAAGACTACGTGTTCTATATTTTCCAGAAATGAAGAAGGATATGATGGATGAATCTCCAATATCTATATTTTCTATACATCATGGGATTACAAAAATGTATAGAGAACTTCGTGATCATTATTGGTGGGATAATATGAAAAGGGAAATCACTGACTACACTTTCACGTGCCTGATATGTTAGCAAGTGAAGGTAGAGAGACAACTTCATAAAGGGGTATTGAAACCACTACCCATAACAGCATGGATGTGGGACAATATCACTATGGAATTCATCATTGGTCTCCTGATAACTTCCAAAATAATCAATGTGAAATGGGTTATTGTGGACCATCTCACCAAGACTTCCTATTTTATCTCCATTCGGGAAGATTTATCTCTTGATAAAAATGCCAGGATTTATGTGATGGAAGTGGTAAGGCTGTATGGAGTTCCACTTTCTATCATATCTAGTCATGATCCAAGGTTCACATCAATATTCTAGGGAAGTATTCAACAAGCTCTGAGCACCAAATTAAACTTCAGTATGGTCTATCCGCCCCAAAATGATGGAAAATTTAAATGGACTATTTAAACAATCGATTATATGGTGAGAACATGCTCAATGTAATTTAAAGGTGGATGGGTTCAACATCTCCCTTTAATCGAGTTCTCTTACAACAATAGCTTCCACTTGAGCATTCAAATTGCACCCTATGAATCTCTATATTAGAAGGGATGTAGAACTCCTACTTGTTGGCATAAATATGGTGATAGAAAGATTCTTGGGTCTGATCTTGTGCAAGAGAGGACAAAAAAGGTCCATGCCATCTAGAAATACATTAAGGCTGCTCAGAGTCGGCCAAAGAGCTATGCCAAAAACCGTGGATGGGACTTGAAGTTTGACGTCGGTGACAGATTCATTCTTTGAATTTCACAGTGGAAGAAAATAATGAGGTTTGGGAAGAAAGAGAAGCTCATCTTTGGGTACATTGGTCCCTATGAAATCCTTGATCGCGTAGGAGAAGTGGCCTATCGTCTTGCACTTCCTCCAAATCTAGAAGAAGTTCATGATGTCTTCCATGTATCCCTCTTGAGGAAGTACATAACTGACCCTTAACTTGTACTAAATCCAAAGGTTCTACAACTGTAATATGACCTCTATTATGAAGAGAAGATGGTGGGGATCTTGGATCGTAGGGAAAAGGTTATACACAACAAGACTACCCACCTTTTTAAAGTGTTGTGGAGAAACCAAAAAATGTGAATAAGCCTCATGGGAAAAAGAGGATTCTACAAGGTAGAAGTACCCACACATTTTCTATTTTGAGGGTAAAAGTTAAAATTTTGGGGAAAAAATTTCTTAAGTTGGGAATAATGTAACAACCAAAAATTTTGAATAATTTTTATTTTATAATTTTGTGTGTTCATTTATTTTATACACAACAAAACTATATCCTTTAATGAAGTGAGTGAAATTAAAATGAGACCATTGAGTTTCGACTATTATATGAATGTTGATAAATATGAACATTGGAAACTAAACTCTTAACATTATAATTATTGTTTATAAATACAAGTGATCGCGGTTAATTAATAGAGAAAGTGGAGGTGATGGACTCATCCAGTAGACTCGGGCCATACTAAGCCCATTAGTTGGAGCTTGGGAAGGACGTTGCATCACTTGGATTTTCTATGGACCAAGCCCAATTTGAGCTTCAACTTGTGAAGCATGAACGAAATCACCTATGGGAGAAGTTCAAGATGGTATAAATCACCACTCGGGAAATGTTTTTTGAGCCACCCAAAGATTATATCACAATAGCACATCTTACACTTAGGTCCAATATATGTGTTATAAGGGTCTATGTAACAGGACCTTAGTTATGTTGTGTAATCCATTTTTATAAATAAAATTTTTATTTCTTATTTTGTAAATTTTTTGAATTTAAATGTTAAAATAAATATAGGATGGATTTATAGGATTTCCATATTATTGGTGAATTTTTGAAAAAAGGGTATTTTAAAATATTTTTTGTATACTTTAAATAATTAATAATGTGGAATTATTTTCAAAAAATGATTTTCTACAGTTGTGTTTCGTATGAAATTTAGATTCTAATAAGATCAACTCATATTTGGTGAATAGTAAATTATGAATAGTAATAATACCCTTATAAATAGTAATGTGACCAATGGAATAGTAACCTCACTTATGAATGTATAAAAATATTTTAGGCATCTTGGTTAGGTAATGTGATGTAATGGAATATGTAAATAATTGTTCCAGAGTTTATAGTTATGTATCAGTATTTTTGGGTAAATAGTTTTGTTAATTAAAAATTAAATATCTCATAATTAGAAAAGTATATCTTAAAAATGTATTTCATTTTTTAATTCAGAGTATCGATATTAGGTTAGGGTGAATTTATGATATTTTTATAAAATGTTGGGTTTTTCAGTGAATAGTAAAAATACAGTTTTGAGTTTCGGAGAGATTAATGACATCATTAATGATGTAATCATTCTGGTCGACTTTTGAACATTAAGATATTCTATGAGGTGTCCCAAGTGGCCAATACCATGGGAAAATACCATGGGCAAGCTCATGGTTTTTCAAATACCACTGATGAGGTGTCCCTTGGAAATGAATTTAATATTCCCTCTATTTTGCTAAAAATACAAACCCATTCCTTCATTAATTTCATTAAAAATTCCTCCTCAATGGAGATCTGGTATTTTTACCTCACAAAGAGTACTCCCAAGGTGGCCTCAAGACCTCAAGGTCCCATCCTTCAAGCTTTTTATGTTACTCTTAAATCTAACGGAACCCTTCACCCTACTCTTTTAGTCATGACTTCATTTATGTTATGTCTTCTAGTATCAATATTGTTATGTTGGGGTATGTACTTATATATCCTAATTACTGTACATTTTAAGTCCAAATTATGATAGGCCCTTTTCTCTCTCATCAATTGATTTTCTTAATTTTTAAGTTATGTCGTTAGGCTGCTGAATTTTCGTAATATAAATCACATTTTCAGTTTTCTTTCATGTTTCATTTTCATGTGGTATGTCATTCAAATATCCCCCATATGAAGTTATTTTTATTTTATTATATCCATATACTGTGAAATTATTCATTTATTGATGGTATACCCTTTTACCTTCTCTTTTTATTGTTCTTAAGAACAATTTTATATAGCCATTATGCTGCAGAATTTAGTCTCAAAAGTTATCTCTATTTCTATCAGGAAATTATCTTATCTAATTTATGTGAATACCCATACCTATTTAGTTTCTAGGGGTATTAAAAAATAAATAAAATTTATATTCTTGATTCTGGAATTGACAAACATAAAACCCTTATTCCCTTTCCATGGGTTATAAATTACATAATGATCTTATTTTTATGCACTATTTAAAACGTCACGATTTTGATATGAAACCCATTTATTTTATTCTATTTTGGTTATTTATGGACTTTATGCTTATGATATATTTTTATCACATGAAAATAAATAAATATTAAGGGTGTTCCCTGATATCTCTCCAATGCATTGGCTAAATAATTAATCTCTAGAGATGACAAGTTTCTTGATACCTTGGTGAATAACCCTGGTAATTGTTATGACACCTTGGGGATATACCTTGGTTATTTGTTCATGAATGTATTAATTAAATGTTTTATCCACATTTTTGAGATATTATTAATTTTATTGTTACTATTATATTCCTCTTTATCATTTCTTTATGATATCCCTCATTTTATTAATGATTTTCTCAAGATCACATGTAAACTGTTTCAATTGTTTTTCTTATTGGTCCTTCTACTTTCTCTTTCCTTTGATGTATGTATCTATGTTTTGAGATATAGTAATTATACATAGGGTGAAAATATTGTTAAACCTTACAAGTTTATTAGAATAATTATTTATGTTTTCATTTTTTATGTTCCTGATTTCCAAGACACTAGACTTTAAAGATCCTCTATTTGTAAAATGTAATGAAAAGTTATGTAATAAATAGGTGAGATTCCAATCCCACACTACTATTAACCAATGTGGATATCCTCCCCACACCACCACCAATCAACATTGAGGTCCTCCCCATGCTGAAGACATTACCTACTATGAATAACCATCCTAGGGTAGGAGGAAGAACACCCATCCTGGGGTCCTTTACTGTGGTGTAGACTGCAAAAAACATGTTGGAAGGCAAATTTTTTTTAATAGATCACACTTGATGAAGTCCCGTGCAACTAGAGGAGAAACACTGGGAAGAATCAAGTAATCATAGAACACTCAGACTCTGAAGCGATGGATGAATCAATGAGGGAATCTTCACCCTTATTGCTAGAGTCTGGGGTAGAAGACCGTCAATTGAGGCTTATGATCTCAGAAGCTGAGGCCCACAAGATCCCTAGATCTATCCCTAGATAACAATAGATGAAGGATGTTCGAGCCTATTTCAAATGAATTATAGTGAAACTATATCTTTTATCATCTATTTACCTAATCTCTACCTCCATCCAATAAGTTGGAGACATTTGAAGGTATGGGTTGGTGCCCTCAGATGATGGTGGGAACTCCGTTGAGCCCAAAATGGATGCTTCCACCATTTCACGTGAGGATGTGGTAAAAAAATTATCTTATAAGGATATAATATTGAATTTAGATCCACCTCTAAGAAAAATCCTATCATGTAGCAGATATTTAACCCGTGAGACTCCCCCTATCCTGTTAGATCAACATCAAAGAAGGTCTACGTCAGTGCCTCCACCCTTATCTCGACCTTCACCAATAGGTATTTGGGATGATCAAGAGAAGTATCATCCCCCTGGTAGAGAAAAATAGTACACGTGGGAGATTTTGGTTTCATACTAGTTATAAGTAATGTTTTGGACACCCACAACTCCATATTTTATCATCCGAAAGTCCCTCAATGAGGAACAATATTTTTTTCACCATATTATCTAGAAAATGGCTCACTACCTCTTGGATCATTAGATGTCTTACCTAAGAAGGCACAAACACCTTGATGTAATTCACCAATAGTGCAAGAGTGTTGAGATCATGGATCTCCTAGTAGATCTATGTATAGATTCATATAGATAACACTATAATCTCCAAAAAAAACTACATTAAGTGACTTATTATGCTTTATAGGCCCATTTAAGAGGAGTCTTCATACAAGAAGATCAGAGGATGGGGGAAGTATGCTAACCTCCACTTCATCCTTATCCTATGACAATAACATGGACATAAATCCATCCCATCCATAAAGATATAATGTTTTTATATAATTACCAATACAATTAAAGTCTTAAGTACTGACCTAACATAGGAATAGAGAAACATGGCCACTAATGTTGGGAATTATAGGGAAACCCCACCTCAAGGGTTGATGTAGTACTTGGAAGACCCCTAAGAATGAATCCTCACCTATCAAATAATGTAATCACTAGGCCTCAGGAGTCCCGCAAATGAGATGTTACTACATTACCATCAACATGTTGAAAAAGTCAAGTGACATGATGATCCCAACAACCCATTTTAGGTCGTGCATAATTTTGATTAAGACCCCTGTTTCGGTGCGGATGTGCGTCGGGTTACGCTGTTCCGCCAGGACGCGTTCGCGCGTGCACCCGTCAACCCGAGGGGATGGGCGCGCGGCTTGTGGTCCCGCAGTCCCGCTTTCCAAGGGCGGGCGGCATCCGTCCCTTATTCAGGGGCGTCTGCTCCTTGATCGAAACCGGGATGATGGGATGTCGGCTTCTCCTTCCTTGGACGTCTCCTCGGAACTTGTCGCCTAATCCGGGTCTCCCTCATAGACTTAAGAATGTTCGTGAATCTCGTTCCCGGCGCCATATCTTCATGGACACCGGTTAATTACGCTGCTTCCGCCCGAACGTTCCAAGGAGTCTGGGCGGGGCAGCAACCTGCGGTGAGAAGGCCGGGTGGCTCTGGGTGCTGGGGGCGTGTCGTAACACTGCGGCTCTGCACGTCTGTCTTCCGTCCCTAATAGGGCTTCTCGAAGGCACGATGGCCTGAGGCATCCCGTACTAGGTGCGGGGAACTGTGTCACCTGAGGTTTTCCTCAGCTTCCCGTGTTTAACACGGGGTATGCCGCGAGTTTAACGTCCAGCGGGGACAGCATTGGACCGATCAACACGAAAAGTGGATCAGATGACAGAACCCCTTGCGGGGAACCTCCGACGCTGGGGCCAGCACATGGGCGGCTTCCCAAGTAACGTGGAGTGAAGTGAAGTGGCATGACCCCACCGGGATGTGGCGGCCCGGGTAAGGATCAGGGTGGATGATGGAGTAAAGAGCTTGGACCCCAGAGGGGCTTCCTACGTACCGCGCGTTAACACGGATCAAAGTCAACGTAGTTCGGGCATACAGTTTAACGTCATGCTGGACGTCGGCAAGCCGACTCACGAAGAGGTCGAGGCCGCCGGGCGGAGGATTGAACCGAACCACCTCGCACGGAGGGGGATGGAACGGCCGGGTGGATCACAGTTTCACGTCATGCTGGACGATAAAAGGGGAAATGGAAAAGGGGGGCTGTGGGGAGGCACCGTGGAGATACACACGGGCAGTCTCCCACAGGGGCGGATTCATAGGTGAATCAACGCAAGCGTGAACCCTGGAGGGGTCCACTGATGGACGAACCGACGTAAATACGACCGGGACGACCAGGTGGTGGGCTTGAACCTCGGGGAGGCTTCCTACGTACCCTGTATAGGAGACAGGGATCAAAGTCCACGTAGTTCATTCTGTCAGGACTTACGCACTTGGGGCAGCCCGGATACTGCAAAACTCAGTTGGAAGGGACTTGGACCGAAAGCAAAAGACACCTCGATCCCAGTCAGACCCTCTACTGGCTTCGGCAGTGGGGAGGTGCAATGGAGATACACATGTGCAGCCTCCCACGAGAAACTAGGGGTTTGTAATACCCTGCCCCCGTAGGGAAAAGCCACTCCCATTAAATCGTCCCAAAAGGGGGACAATCCCGACATCCCTGCAGAGACGAGCGGGTGGGGGCCACGTCCAAACCGGGGGGACCCTGCGTGCGGAGCACGGGATCAGGTTGCGGACGGTTTAGCGTCTTGCCAGACGAAGTACAGTTTAACGTCATGTGTTGAGGACGAGGCACTTGGCAGTTTAACGTCTTGCAGCACGGACGATGGGGGCTAGGCAGTTTAATGTCGTGCAGCTTGGACGGGTGTGCAGTTTAACGTCATGCTGGGCATAGGTTGCCGGACGAAGCACTTGGCAGTTTAACGTCTTGCAGCGCGGACGATGTACAGTTTAACGTCGTGCAGGACGTATATGCAGTTTGACGTCATGCTGGACGAGTATGCAGTTTAACGTCATGCTGGACATAGGTGCGTGTCACTTCGCGCAAGCCTGGAGGGCCGCACGGGAAGACAACGCACGGTGCGGGCACCCGGGATGAGAATCATCGGGTGCCACACAGGCGGGTACCCTTAGGAGGTCAACGGGGACGACCCTGGCAGATTGCGCGCAAAAAGGAAGCTTTGCGCGCAATACTGCGGGCCGGCGCGCAATCGGGGCGGCTGGCGCGCAATTGGGCCAGCGCCTTGCGCGCGGATTCTTGAGATTGCTCACACCGGGCTTCGGATAGCGCGCGGGGGCAACGGCTCATTCTTTAAGGAATGGCCACTTGAAAGAAGGGGGGGTGCGCGCAATCAGGCCGGATTGCGCGCACCCCGGGGGCAATTGCGCGCAAGCGGGTTCTTTTGCGCGCAAAGGCCTTAGGGTGAGTTTTTATTCAAATGAAAGGAGCCAGCGGGGATTGCGCGCGAAGGCGGACCCCGAGGCTTTCTTGCGCGAAAGAAAGGAGGTTACCTGAAGTTCGTCATTGCGCGCGGAAGGGGTTGAATTGCGCGCACGGGAGACGTTTCGACTTCCAGCAACCTTTGAAACGTTGGGGGTCGCCTTGTATTTATAGGCAACCCCGGGCGCGGAATCCAGGGTGCGAGCGCGAAATTCCCCCCGCGGGCGCGGAATCGGGCGCGGCGCGCAAGGGAGTCGCGCGGACCCGCGGCGCGCAAAATTGCGCGCCGGACCGGCGCATTGCGCGCATCCCGGGGGGTTTGCGCGCGGAACATCACCTTTGCGCGCGGGCCTCTGAAATTCCGCGCAAGGCCTCCGGGCCCTCCGAAACGTTCTTCCGACTCCAAATATCACTTCACTTTCCGCATCCGGAGCTTCGTTTGGGAACAACGGACTTTTCCGGCGTCTACAAAATCCCCCCCTCGGAATCTGATCGGCGAGAGGTCGCAACGATCGGGTTCCGAGGGAGACGCCGGAATGCCGAAGTCCTGGGCGGCGCGGGACTTAGGCGCGCAAAAAGGGGCGCCGGTCGCGAAATTCGCCGCTGCGGTCGCGCAAAGCGCTTTCCGCGCAGCGCGGGCCCGGCCTCGCCTATAAATAGGGGCGCTGGGTCCCGCGTTCCGTACTCTGGCCTTCCGCGCGATAAGCTCCAAAGCTCTCGTGCGCGAAATTGCCTCTTCCGGTCGCGAAATTCGCCCGATCGGCGCGCAAAACCGTCCGGATTTCGCCTGTTTTTGCGCGAAACCCCGGAACTTTGCGCGACGGTCTTCCCAATTGCGTGCCGTCCACTTGGATTGCGCGCCAACCTTCAAACTTTTCCACCAGCCTCGTCCGATCCCGCACGCTTCATCCCTTAACCCGCACGACTCCCGAATCTTCTGAGATGGCCGCGCACAGAGGAAATGAAGGGGATGCCGCCACCCGCAGAGCCGAGATGGCGACGAACGAGGAGGTTTACGGAGCCAAGGAGATTGTTTCTAACAATCAATCCTTGTTCGACTTACTAACGCCGGCCCAGAAGACATATCCACTGTCGGACAACCTGCCGCTCTGGAACTTCGGCATCCTCGATGAGGTTCCGGTGCCAGGATTCGAGGTTGATGCGCCACGAACCTGGGTGACTCGGGAGGACGAGCTTCACCGCTATAACATCACCAACAATGGGCATCCTGCCAGGGAAACCAGGCACTTGGATGTCTACGTCCTGAACCCGAGGACGCGAACCATTGATGGGGGTGAGCCTACAGCGGAGAATTCTCCAGCCCTCTACTCGAGCACATACCGTCAGAGTGTCACTGACGACACCAAGGGCTGGCTGAAGGACTGGGACTTGCGATCCGGGGGCAACTTTACCAGTGAATGGGCCTGGGCGTTCTGGGTACGCCACACTTGCGATCACTTCGCAGAGGAGCTGCGGTACATCGGCCTGTTCGAGGCGGTGTGGACGTCGCAGTTCCACTTCTACCAGCAGTCTGAGCTCGGGCCGGAGCTGTTCACTCGCTGGTCCCCGGATACCAACACCTTCCATCTTCACCATGGGGAGGTCGGCATCGGTCTCTGGGACATCCACTGCATCGGAGGTATCCCGCTGGAGGGCTACCAGTACGATGAGTTCCTGCCACCGAAGAACATCTGGGAGGACAGGTCACGGACTCCCATTCTGACCTGGCATCTTCTTGACCTGGCTACGCAGCGGCTCGGGATCCAAGACTTCCAGAAGGACATAGCCTACAAGGATTGGTTCGGCCAGTTCCTGGAGCATGACCCGGCGGTCAAGATGCCAGGCAGGGGGAAGCGGTGCCCGACCGCAGCTCAGAGGAGCCGGAACGGGTCGTACTGGCGGGTCCTGGAGACGGGCGATTACCGCTCATGGGGGTACCGCGTCATCGAGGCCCGGGACCCGAACGTCCGGTACGCGGCGTTCCTGGCCGCCTTTCTGAGCGGGTGGCTCCTGCCAGTGCGGGATGCGAGGATGGGCGTCCGCCCGGCGACGCTGGCGATGGCGGGCGCCATGGCTGCCAATAAGAGGTACAACCTCGGGGTCCCAGTAATGGCGAGGCTGTATGCCATTCTGGGACGCATCTCACGAGGGGGGTCGCCACGAAGGATCTGTGGGCCCTTTCAGTTCTTCCACGGCTGGGTGGCTGCTCACCTTGGTGGGTATACGTTCCCAAATGCCATCAGTCCTCCGGGCAACGGCCTGCGACCCTCCCTGCTGAACATTGCGGGGGTCGCTCCGATGACCCTCAGTGAGGAGGGCGTGAGGGTTCGGATTGGCAATCATGCCAATTTCAACTTCAGCCCGTTCCCCACTCCCGTCGGCCAGATGATCGACAACGGACAGGGCCCGCTGGAGCAGCATGAATATTTCCTGAACATGCGGGGCGGGGTGCTCGTGGCTCGGATCGACGGGAAGGTGATCTGCGAGCCTTACGTGCCGACCCGGTTCGCCAGGCAGTTCGGGTGCCTTCAGCGGATGCCGAAGAGGGTATTCACTGCTGTCCGGGAGGAGACGAACCCTGGCGTCCTTCGCCAGATGTGGCTGATGTTCGTCGCCTTCGGCTCTGGCGACGTCATCACCCTCCCTCCTACCGGAGTTAACGCAGGCTTGGCAACCGAGTACGCCGAACACTGGGCCATCGCGTACCCTGAGGGGCTCTTGCGGAAGCTAGTTCGGCGGCTCGAGGCTACCCGTGCGGAGACCGGGCGTCAAGGAAGGAGGCGAGGCGCCGCCACACGGGGGAGGACGGAGGCGCGCCAAGCAGCGGAGCCGGCGCGGGCAGGGACTTCGGCGGCGGGCGCATCGCAGGCCGCCGCCACGACCTCGGCGCCCAGAGAGGGGGCGCATGCGTCGGTCGAGGAGCGGCCCGGGAAGCAGGTGAGGCGTCTGCTCGAACCCTCCCACGATGCAGTCTTCCTGGCGCTGTGGTCGGCCTGGATGACCCTGCGGCAGTCACTGGGGACCGACGTTATCTGGCGAAAGATACTCAGAGAAGGAATCTATCTGCCAGAGGTCGGGCGCCTCCAGATCACCGACAGGGTGGACTTCAACCGGCAATATGCATATCTGACGGCCATGGACGAGTACGCGCGCCAACGTGGTCAGCGTGCGGAGCCATCCCTTCTGGTGAAGGTGATGCTCGGTCTCGAGCCCGCTCCGGAACAGATGCCGCCGGAAGAAGATGACAGTAACGACTCCGAGGAGGAGGAGACGGGGGAGGATGAAGGCTCCGAGGGAAGGTCCCATCGGGGGAGCCCACGGGAGAGCGGCGAGGTGGCCGGCTCTGACAACGTTGATGTCACTGAGCTCCTCGAGGTCCGCTTCTATCCCTACTCAACTTGCTTCATCCATTCTCTTATGCAGCTTCTAACCCGTTTCTCCATCCTTCTCAGGAGCACACGGACGTCGGTCAGGCGTCCTCAACAGGAGTAGGAGAGGCGCCAGCAGGACAAGGCGGGGGCCAGGCACCCATTATCGATTTGACAAGCGCTAAGGGGTCCCCTGCTGCAACTGTTCCTGCGGCGACCGGGGTAGCGGAAGATGACGCTCCGAACTCCCGTAAGTCTCCCTACTTTACTGCTGGTGCTTGCCATTGACGATCCGTGACTAACCATGGCATGCCCTGCGCAATGATCTCAACATCGGAGGCTCGTCGGGTTGCCGAACCCGGGCCATCTACGAGTGGACCAGTGGTGGACATGCCGCTTGCTCCGGAACAGGCTTCCCAAACCGAGCCGGCCCCACCAACTGCTGATCAAGGGGCTGCGGACATCGGCGGTGCTGACATCGGAGAGAGGTTGGGGGCTGACGAGGGTGTCAGCGCCGCTGGGGAGAGAGAAGAAGGTTGCCCGGATGTTGGGGAACCTATCCCTCGTGAGGACCTCCCAGGGGCGGACCCTGCAGCAGACCTGCTGGCTGCCTTCCCTGCCTACCGGCCTGCCGACCCAGAGGAGATGGATGACTCGGACGCGGAGGCGGTCGAGGATAGCCGGGTAACGCGACGCAGGGGGTGGAAGTGCATCCAGCGCTTCCTCAAGCGAGACCCATCGGAATGGCTGGGGCGCATGGGATCACTTCAGACCTGGCTGCGCTTCCTGTGTGCCGGGGGAGCTGATGTTCAACGCCTCCATCTGACGGTCCGTGATTTCATGGCCGAGAAGATGCGCGAGAGCCGCCGGCGTGCCGACGTCGCACAAAGTCGGGACATGTCGGAGAGCACGCAGGCGCTCATCGCGGCAGAGCAGGAAGTCCGGCGCCTCGAAGGGCAGGCGGCAGAGAAGGAGGCCTTCGTCGCAGCATGTACCGAGCTTGTGGAGCAACTATCGGCACAACTGATCGACGCTCAGGTACAGCTGACGGAGGCGGGCCAACAGATGGTCACACTCCAAGTCGAGCGGGAGCGTGCACAGGCCAGGATTGACGAACTGCGTGCTGCGACCGCCGACGAGGAGAGGGCACGCAGAGAACGAGAAGCAGCCCTGGAGGCCGCCAGCCAAAGGGTAGCGGCATTAGAAAGACTCATTCAGCACGCTAATCCCTAAGGGCTGTTTTTTGCCATTCCCAGAACATTTGCTTCCGCTACTTAATATTTTGATCCACTTGTATGAATCGCCATATTTATCTGCGTCTTTTGGTTTAACATGCTCAACCACAATTCGTTGTCTTGCGGGAGTGTTAACCAAGCATCAGGCATCCATAATTGGGCCTGGGTTTCTGGAGAAAAGAGGGAGGTCATTCCTAGGAAAGGAGACCTCAGACCTAACCAATGTATCATCCCCCAACTTGTTCCAACACACGAGCGGGACAACGCTAGGGGCGTTGAGATTTTATCCGAACATAGGGAAATGAGAAAAGGTGAATCGCGTGTCCCGAATCCAGACATCCACAACGATCGGCCTTCCAGGAAATGCCCAAGACGGTAGGCGGACAGTGGATCGACCATAACAACTGCAATAGACGGACCGAAAAAGGCCATCATTCATATTGCAGGAGGCGGACCACATGTCATCATGAATACCGCTTTGGGGTTCCTTCAGACACAAGGGTGGAAAATCCAGATCAACAGGGCATGCGAAGCGTGGGGCGAAGTGACGATTTGTTCGGACAGAATCCAACGCTCTCAAAATTGCGCCACCGTGGGGAAAGCGTATTGGGCGGATGCACTAATCTGGCCGTGAGTCACCTCAATTCTCAGACAGCACCTCTCTGACGAGGAAACTGTCGCTTCCCATCATTGCGATGGGGCATCCCGAGCTGAATCGGGGAGAATATCACAACTGCACCACTCTACCCGAAGTCAGGCCAGACGGCCGGCGACGAGGAGGGGCGGGACTTATCGATCCCTGAGGCTGGACCCGAGTCGAAATGCTCGGGCGTTCCTACGTACTCCATCAGGCTGGAGATCAAGCCACACGTAGTTCTGTGAGTGAAGTTTAACGTCATGCAGGACGTAGGACCCCATTTGGGGTAGATCTTAGTTTAGGGTCTTAGAGCTCGGACCATAAGGGCTGGATCTTAGTTTAAGGTCTTAGAGCTCGGACCATAAAGGTGGAGGATCTTAGTTTAAGGTCTTAGAGCTCGGACCATAGGGCTAGAGGATCTTAGTTTAAGGTCTTAGAGCTCGGACCATAAGGGCTAGAGGATCTTAGTTTAAGGTCTTAGAGCTCGGACCATAAGGGCTAGAGGATCTTAGTTTAAGGTCTTAGAGCTCGGACCATAAGGGCTAGAGGATCTTAGTTTAAGGTCTTAGAGCTCGGACCATAAGGGCTAGATCTTAGTTTAAGGTCTTAGAGCTCGGACCATAGGGCTAGAGGATCTTAGTTTAAGGTCTTAGAGCTCGGACCATAAGGGCTAGATCTTAGTTTAAGGTCTTAGAGCTCGGACCAGAAGGGGAGATCTTAGTTTAAGGTCTTAGAGCTCGGACCATAAAGGGGGGATCTTAGTTTAAGGTCTTAGAGCTCGGACCATAAAGGGGGGATCTTAGTTTAAGGTCTTAGAGCTCGGACCATAAGGAGAGATCTTAGTTTAAGGTCTTAGAGCTCGGACCAGAAAAGGAGAGATCTTAGTTTAAGGTCTTAGAGCTCGGACCATAAGGGCTCAAAGCACGCCACATCGTGGTCATATCCCCTGGATATGCGAAGATGCACTGAGGGATAGTGTCAAGAGTGTCGAGGTTTCGCCTGGTCAGAATGGGAGGTGGAAAATGTGAATCATGCGGCCATTCACTCGAGGACCGGGAGCACCGGCGTGACGATATGAGAATACTGCCGACCGTGGCGGAAAAGCAGCATCAACATCGCACCAACCGTTGGTGGAATGAGGCAGCAAACGAGCATCGACCGCTCAATCGTAGGATTTATATCGATTTGCTGCCCGAGGCCATTGGGGGTACCGGCCCGAGTCGGTGGGAGAGCACTGAGGCATTGTGTCCGAACCGTTCACGGGGGCTCCACCCAGGGTGTAGACGATGGGTCCGAATGAAAGGGAGCACGAAGCCTGAAAAGTGGAGGAAACCTGACCAAGCGGATCCTGACCCTCCTGGCAATAAACCAGAGTACTCTTGACACCGGTGGACCACGGCAAGGGGTCGGGGAACACGCCTTGAGGGTGACCTGAAGGCGGCGGATTCCCCAGAGAAGGGGGAATCTCTAAGAGGTGGGGGGCTGGACCCGAAGTTTCAAACATCCGGGCGTTCCTACGTATCCCATAAGGATGGGAATCAAGCCGCACGTAGTTCTTGAAGCGCGGTGCAACACAATCGGGCACCAGCGTGGGGAAGAGTGCGGGTCTGACCCTCGCACACAAAAGGAGCGGCATTTGATATTTCTTGTTTGTCCTTAAAGATGAATGGTTTTTCTTTGTGCGGCGACATGCCCGTGATTGAGAAATCTCTGGCGTCGCCACAATAATCAAGCCATGGAAGGCATTGATGAATGGCGTGGTCATTAACCAGCGCCCAACATGAGTGTCCCCTGAGGAGGACATCACGATGCAGTGCCGTTTCTCGTCGGGCGGCCAAGACGATCACAGTTTACGGTCGTGTGGTAGGACCAGACAACACAGTTTAAGGTCGTGTGGTTCGGACCATGGAGGAACCCGCTTATCGCGGTACGGCGGACACGGCGGAGGTGGGAACATACCCAGCCCTGCGGTCACGCACGATTCCAGGAAAAGAGTCTTGGGATAGGGGTCTGCGTATGTCCATCACCCGAGGGGCAGAGATGCTAGCCTCCAGATATACTGGGCCCAGAACGCAATTGTTCGGGCGACTCCCTCCTCCTTATGGGGACGAGGGTCCAGCTACGCATGGCCCTTAGGGAGGATATCTGCATATATCCTTGGTGCTCAGATCATGGGAGCCTCGAACGACATCATTACCCTGGTTGGTCTGCCTAACGTGTAGAGGCGTACCGGAGGTCGGTATGAAGAGAGTGTCAAGATCCCACTACAACGCACAAAGGCGGAGTGTGATGAGGACTGGGCAACCAATGTTCAGAGCCCGAGAGAGCTGACATGGCGATCAAGGACGTTGCTGACGCATTCGCAACACAACATCCGATCGCGTCAGCCTAAGACGGGGCAAGCAAACGAGCATCAACCGCTCAATCGCAGGATTCATATCGATTTGCGGCCCAAGACCCACCGGTAAATCGACCCGAAGCGGTGGGAGAGCACTGAGGCATCGTACCCAAACCGCTAACGAGGATCCCTTTGAGTGAAGGCTCGAACAAGAGGAAGCGCGAGGCCTGACAAGCAACACAGGACTTGTCGGGATTGAATCTGACACTACGAGTCATAGACCGAAGCACCCCAAAACATGTTAACAGATCTCCGGAAAGGGTCGGAGGACTCACCCCGAGAGCAACCGAAGGGGGGCAGATCCCCGCGATCAACCAAGAGACGGGGCTGGACCTGAGACACAAGCGTCCAGGCGGTCCTACGTATCCCATAAGGATGGGAATCAAGCCATACGTAGTTCTGGAAAGGCAGTTTAACGTCATGCAGGACGATGAGGGGTGTGAGGTAGTCCCACACACGGGGGAGGCGTACGGCGCGGCCAGTAGACCGACGTGAATGAGGACATAATCCCTTGCTCACGCGATACGCCTCGCACAAAAAGGAGGGGAACTGGGGCCAGAGGCCCAACGCGGGATAGGGATTCCCGGGAAATGGGGCTGGGCCTGAAACATGAATGTCCAGGCGGTCCTACGTATCCCACAAGGATGGGAATCAAGCCATACGTAGTTCTTGAAGTGCAGTTTAACGTCATGCAGGACGATGAGGAAAAAAGAAGGGGGGAGCAGAAGGCATCCCCAAACGTGGAGGGGGGCGTACAGCGTGACGAACAAACCGACGTGAATGAGGGCATAGCCCCGCACTCACACCATACGCCGCACACCCCGGGGCAACTGGGCCAAGGGCCCGAGATGGGATGGAAATTCCCAAAGGATGGGGCTGGGCCTGAAACACGAGGGTTCAGGCGGTCCTACGTATCCCATAAGGATGGGAATCAAGCCGCACGTAGTTCTCGAGTGGCAGTTTTACGTCATGCAGGACGAATGCTGAACAGTTTAACGTCTTGTAGCTCGGACGTAGTGCAGTTTAGCGTCATGCGGGACGAAGCACTTGGCAGTTTAACGTCTTGCAGCGCGGACGAATGCTGAACAGTTTAATGTCTTGTAGCCTGGACGAATGCAGTTTAACGTCGTGCAGGACGTGGTGACACTCAGGCAAAGTATTGCTTGAGGAACCTAGCGTTGGTGGGAGGAGTGACACGCTCACCATCCATAGTCTCTAGGGAGTACGCGCCATTGGGATAGACCTTGTGGACAACAAAAGGTCCCTCCCACTTGGGCTCCAACTTGGGCGGCTTCCTGCCGGGGATCATCGGTGCTCTTAGGGCTAGCACTAGATCACCCTGCAGGAAGGAGCGGAGGCGAACCTTCTTGTTGAAAGCTCGAGCCATCCTGCTTTGATGCCTCTCCAAGTTGTGCAAAGCGCGAAGTCTATTCTCATCCAGTGCTTCCAACTCGACTAGACGGGCTTCAGCAACTCTGCCCGGCGCTTGCTGGTCGTAGACCGCAGTGCGCAAGGACGGTAACTGGATCTCGATGGGTAGGACGGCCTCAGCTCCATACACCAGGGAATAAGGGGTCATCTGGGTGGAATTGCGAGTCGTCGTCCGATAAGCCCAGAGGGCGTTGGGGAGCTTGTCCGGCCAACTCTTCTTGTTCTGACCAACCATCTTTTGCAGAATGTTAGAGAGGGTTTTGTTAAACGCCTCGATCTGTCCATTCGCCTGCGCATGATAGCGAGATGTATGGTTCGAGCGGATGTTATACTTGGCGTACAACTTCTTCAACTCGGCTGCTCGGAAATTGGTTCCGTTATCCGTGAGGATAGCGTGAGGCACTCCAAATCGATAGATGATGTTGGAGGTCACGAAGTCAGCGATCGAACAGGATTTGACCTCTCTGAGCGGAATCGCTTCTGCCCATTTGGAGAAGAAGTCCGTGGCGGTCAGAATGAACCGGCACTGGCGAGCTGTCGCCGGCGGGTAAGGTCCCACAACGTCCAGTCCCCAGACTGCAAAGGGCCAGGAATACCTTGTGGTATGGAGAGGCTCCGGCGGCCGATGCACAAAGTTCGCATGAACCTGGCACGCATGGCACCTTCTGGCGTACTCGATGCAGTCATGGATCATAGAGGGCTAGAAGTATCCCAACCTCCGAATCTGGTGGGACAGCTTCGGCCCAGTTTGGTGGGCGCCGCATGAACCAGCATGAACCTCTTGCATGACTCGTGGGATCTCAACTCCCTGAAGGCAACGGAGGAGAACACCATCAAATCCGCGTTTGTAGAGGATCTGCTCCAGGCCGGGACTGCTCTGGAGGACGAACTGCGATGCGCGGCGTCGAACTCGCTCGCGCTCGGCCCGATCTGACAGAAGAATGCCATGTTGGAGGTACTCAACCAAAGGCGCCCTCCAATCACGGGCTGATTCGACTGCTATATCCGGGGTACTCGGGGCTCCGGGCATAGGGGCAACCGTGGTGAGATTACTTACCAACGGGCCGCGATCTTCTTCCGGGATAACGGGAGCGATGAGCCTGCGGCGCGTCACGCGGACGATCAGGTTGTCCTGTTCAGGTTCCGCAAGTGACGCAGCCAGGCTGGCCAAAGCATCTGCTCGACCGTTCTGCGACCGGGGAATATGGACAATTTCTGGCCGAGAAGGGAACCGGGCCATCAGAAGGAGGGTGCACTCCAACAATGGCACAAGTTCCGGCTTCCTGACAACGTAGTCGCCATTGATCTGCTTAACGACCAGCTCGGAGTCCCCTTTCACGCACAGACGGGGCACGTCGATCTCGAGAGCTAACTCGAGGCCGGTGATGAGGGCATGGTATTCCGCCTCATTGTTGGTACAGACCTCTGACAACAGGAAAGAGTATGGCAGCACGGCTCGCTCCGGGGTAATGAAGACGATGCCCAAGCCCACTCTATTGAGCTTAGGATTATCGAGTCTTCTACCGGTGGGGCTCCGGGAGGCACCGTCAAAGTGCATCTGCCAGCATGGATCGGCTCGATCAACCGAGAGAATGGTCTCATCAGGAAAGCCTAGATCCAGCGGCTGATCCGCGGAGGTCGGGTGAGCGGCCAGAAAGTCTGCCAACGCTTGCCCTTTGATGGCCTTCTGAGACACATACCTGATGTCGAACTGCTGGAGAATCACAGCCCACCGCGCTAGACGGCCAGTCAACATAGGTCGGCTCAGGATATATTTCAACGGGTCTACCCGAGAAACCAACTGTACCTCATGGTGCTGCAAGTAGTGCCGTAATTTCTGTACGGCAAATACGAGCGCCAGGCAGCTCTTCTCGATGGGGGAATACCTAACCTCCGCATCGAGGAGCATGCGACTGAGGTAATAGAGGCTATTCTCTGTTCCCTTGTTGTTCTTCTGGGCGAGAAGGGCACCCAGGGACCGTTCCAGGGCGGTCACATAAAGGACCAGCGGCTTTCCGGATACGGGCGGCATCAGGACCGGAGGTTGAAGCAGGTACTGCTTGATTTCCTCGAAAGCGGTCTGACACTCTTTATCCCATACATAGGTGGCACCCTTCTTCATAAGCCGAGAAAAGGGCTTACACTTGCCGGCCAGATTCGCGATGAATCGGCGTATATAGGCTAAGTGGCCTTGGAACCCTTGCAGTTCCCGGACGGTACCCGGGGGAGGCATCTGGCTAATCGCCCTGATTTTCTCTGGGTCGATCTCAATACCCCGGTATCTTACCACAAATCCAAGGAACTTTCCGGAGGTGACCCCAAAGGCACACTTCAACGGGTTCATCTTCAGGCAGCGAGACCGGAGGAAGCTGAACACTTTCTCAAGATCTTTGAGATGGTCCTGACGCTGGCGCGATTTGACAACCAAGTCGTCGACGTAGCATTCCACCAGTGTGCCGAGGATTGGCTTGAATATGCGGTGCATCGCCCGTTGGTAGGTGGCACCTGCATTCTTCAGGCCGAAGGGCATGACCCGGTAGCAAAAGGTACCTTGGGGGGCCCTGAAGGCAGTGAACTCCTCATCCTCAGGGGCCATCCGAATTTGGTTGTATCCGGAGTATCCATCCATGAAGGAGAGGGCTTGGAACCCTGCTGTGGCATCAATCAACAGCTCTGTCACTGGAAGGGGAAAATCATCCTTCGGACAGTGGCGGTTGAGATCGCGGAAGTCGATGCAGACTCTAATCTGCCCGTTCTTCTTCCTGACCGGCACAATGTTGGCCAGCCATTTGGGGTACTGAACTTCCCTCACGAAGTTGGCTTTGATAAACTTGTCAACTTCGGCCTCAACCATGGCACCATGGGATGGGTGCATTTTCCTGGGAGGCTGCTTGAACCCGCGATGGTTCGCCGGGAGACCAAGGCGGTGGACGGCTACCTGAGGATCTAGCCCCGGCATCTCGTCATAGCCCCAAGCGAACACATCACGGTGCTGCCTGAGAAAGTCCACGTACTGCTGCCGCTCCTCAGAGGGCATGGCGGCACTAACCAACGTGGGTCTTGGATCGGCCTCGGTTCCAAGGTTCACCTGTATTAACTCATCGATCGTGGCGGGGACGCCCTCCTCAAAGGCTGGGGGTGCGTCTTCCATACCCTCTCCACTCGGGGAGGGATCATCCACGGGAGAGACTGCGTTGGAAACTGCATTGGGGCCACCAGATCCTGCTGGGCCACTGGTGCTGGCGCGGGCGGTCGCGGCCGTCTCATCAGGAGACTCGCGGACCGTCAAGACCATGGCGACGTCCAACCGGTGAATCGGGAGGACGTAAGCGTCATCCAGACTTGCCCAGGGATCGCTTGCAACAGCGACAGGCTCAACCTCACCTGCCAGGATCTGCTTATCCTTGCTCTTGTAATAGTCCGCGTCCAGATAGCGGGCTTCACATGAGGCAAAAGGAGAGGCATCTCCTTGAAGCACGCCTACTCGACCATTAAGGGAGTATTTGAGGCATTGGTGGTATGACGAGGGAACCGCCGCATGAAGGTGAAGCCATGGCCTGCCCATCAATGCGTTATACGCAGTGTCCTGAGAGACTACCATGAATTCGGTGTTGGCAACCAAGTCACCGAACTGGGTCTTCAAACGTATCTTGCCGACCGGGGTTTGCTCGGTGCGGTCGTACCCCTGGATCCTGAGGTCGGAGGGAATCAAGTCATCCTCAGACAACCCCAATCTCCGGAGCGTCCGAGTTGGAATCAGATTAATCCCAGACCCCGTGTCGACAAGACAACGCCGGACTTCAAGGCCATTGAACTGGCCAGTGACATACAGCGGACGGATGTGTCCCTGTATAGGAGGGTCCTCATCCTTACCAGAGAACGAGATAACTGCCTGACATTCGGCGTCCTCGATCGTTTCGGCGTGGAAGGCCTCTGCAGCCGCAACCTCTGTCTCGAACTGGAGGGGGCTCTTCAGGGCTTCAGCGAGTGCCTCGCGCATCTCAGATGACATGCGCAGAGCCTCAAGGATGGAGAGCCTTGCTGGGATGTCGGCCAAGTGCATCAGGACATCATACTTTTTGGCCAAGCGCAAGCTCCTGGTTGCAGGAGATTGCTCTGCGGTTGGTGGCATGACGGGCCTTACCGGTTGGATCGGCGGCCGACTGGTACTTGGCGCATCTCGCTGTTCACTGGTCGCAGTCCGGGAAATGGTCACCGTACTGGAGTCAGGAGGCCGGGATGGACTTGTGGCAGGGCGGAGCTGGTCGCGACGCGGCTGAGGCGGTTCTGCCCGGTCCCATACCACAAACAGTGGCGGAGGCGAATCCGTCATCCCCGGATGGGGAGCCTGCGCACGTTGAGCTCGATCTTGAGCCTGCCGCCTAGTCTCAGTGGCGTGCACGGCCTGGCCGGAGGTACCGACGGCTGTGCCCCGGCGACTCCTGCTGCTGCGGTTCTTCCGACGGTGGCGACGACCGGGGACACTAGGGAGGTCCACCTGGTGTTCTTCAACGTCGGGAACCGAAAAGGGATTTACCAGCTCGACGGTGTTAACCGAAGCGTACCCAATACCGTCATCGGACGAATCATCCATCACCGGGCGGATCCGAGGAGGGACCCCCATCTCCGGGGGCATGAAATCGCCGAGAGCACGGGATAGTGGCGGAACTGGCGGGGCGCGCTCTTCCTTCTTGCGCTGCCGCCGTTTGCTCCTCTTGGAGGAGGCAGACTGGGACGACGATGCCGAAGCAGCACCCGCAGGTTCTGGGGGCTCAGGCTGATTCAAGCGCGCACGGATGATTCCCTGGGCGCGAATGGTCGTCTTGCGGGCCATCCAGTTATTATACTTCTGGGACCCGCGGTCGGAGACCAGCTGCCATTCGTCCTCGTTGCCACTATCGTCATCTGATCCCACGAACACGCCCGCTACCTGTGCTGGAGCTGGGCCCAACCTGATTACATTGTTGTTAATCTGGTCTTGGAGCCAGTCCTTAAACACATAGCACCGCTGGATGGTGTGCCCCAGGGCCCGATGGTAGGGGCAGTAGCGGGGGTTATCCGTGAGATGTGCCTCCTCTGGCCTCCAGCACTCAGGCAATCGCACAATCCTCTGCTCCAGGGCGCTCCGGAAATAACCGGGGACCTGATCCTCATGGAATGAGTACGTCAGGTGTCGCGGGCCCCTGGGAGCGCGGTCTTGACGAGGGGCTGGAGGGGCCTGCCGAGGAGGTGGACCCTGATTATCTCGCCTGGGTTGTGGCGGTACATTACGCGGAGGGGCCGGCCGGTTCTGAGGCTGCCGTTGCTGGGCCGGGAACTGAGCCCGTGGAGGCGGATTCCTGTGAGGCTGCGGAGCTGGCCTCACCGGCAGCAGCTCCAACGGCCTGGGAGCCTCTATCTGGGCCACAGCAGCGGGCTCAGCCCTGCTGGCTCTCCTTGCAGGAATCATAGGAGGCAGCGGGTGTGCCTGGCTGGCCTGTTGCAGGGCTTCCTCAAGACGTTGAGCTTTGTCTGAGAAGTCCCTGAACCCTCCGGGGTAATTCTGAGTGATCAGGGAAGGGACCAGCTCGGTCTTGACGTTCCCGACGCACATTGTCAGCAACTGCTCCTGAGTCAATGGCATGTCAAGGGAATACGTGAGACCCTTCCATCGGGCGACGAAGTCCGCGACTCGCTCATCAGGCCTCTGCTTGCACTTGAAGAGGTCTGCGATACTCGTCTTCCGGGTCGTGGAACTGAACTGGTAGAGGAACTGTCTACGGAGGTCCTCCCAGCTGGTTACCGACCCGACGGGGAGCTGGCTGTACCAGACAAATGCTGGCCCTTCCAGTGTCTGGACAAAGCAGCGAAGCTTAGCGGCCTCTTGCTGCGCCGGAGTCCCCAACATAGGCCCGCACCTCGAGTTGAAATGGGCCAAATGTTGTGGCGGATCTCCGGTCCCGTTGAAGGGGGCGAAAGTGGGATTCCCGAATCCCGGAGGCGCCGGCATGTCATCCACCCATGCTGGGTATGGCTTGCCGTCCGGTGGGATCGCCACCTGCCGAGTCTCCAAGGCTTCCAAGCGGGCAATGAGTGCCGCCATCGGATCGTCCGGACATGGGTTCCAGTCCTGGCGAGGATCTCTAACCACGAGCGCATTGCATGGCCCTTCAATCGGGTCGTCGACCGGATCGTCGAACTCGGCAGCTCGTGGGATGGCTGGCGGAGCGGCCCTTGGGGCAGCGGGAGGAATCCGAGCGGGATCTCTCGGGTAGTCGCGCCGCTCGGGAGGGTGTGGCGAAACATACCGCGCCCTCTTGCCGTAGGCAATGGCCTCTCTCCTGTCGGCGAACACGGCGTAATCACGGTTGCCCGGGAGAGTCTCATCGAGGGGTGGTTGTTCCGGTCCCTGCTGCCCTGGCCTGGGATCACCGTAGTCAGGCCGCCGTTCTGCAGCGCGCTCGGCGAGGAGCTGGTCAACCAGCCTCTTCTGTTCGGAGAGCTGCTGACGTAGCGTAGCCTTCTCGGGATCCTCCTCTGCCTTCCGCATGGAGGCAGATGGGTCGGCGGGCCTTATAGCCTCGCTGTGCTCTTTTCCTTTGCTGACGTTTCGGCTCAACGTCAGTGCTTCAGTGGGTGCGGGGAGCCCCAGGAGGTTCCTCTGATGACGAGTAACTCTCACTGATGGGTCTGACGACGGCTTGTCTTCGGGGGGGAAGCCCCCGTCGAGAAGTTCCAAGTCGTTCCCCTCTCCCGACAGGTCAGCCATATTGACTGTTCCTGTCCCTGGGGATATACCCTCAGGGCCACCCAACGAATCGGGCTGTCGGCGAATCACACTGAAGCGTAGGGCAGCGTACTGCCCCCATCCACGGATATACACGTGGGGAGTGGCTTCCTCGATAACTTTGCGGAGTACTTGAAAGCACTCAACGCATCGTTGTTGGAGGGCCTCGTGGTGCCCAAATGACCCGGGGTGCCGAACCGCGGGGAGCATGGCCAGGTCAATTTGACGGCACTGCTCACCAATATCCTCCAGGTGTAGTTGACTCCCGGGGTATGGCATTTGTAGGCAGTGAAGACGGGAGTGAGTCTCCCGGAGAGTTCGGCGGAAGCACTCGAACTCATCCGGGGTGAGCGATTCGGGTGCATCAAAGCCCGGTCCTGCGACTGGCCAAAACTTCTCAGGGAAGTGGCCCTCTGCAAGGACGGTCCAGAAGCTCCACGACTCAAACTCGGGACCCAGATCTCCTCGGTCCTCTTCCATGGCTGGGAACGGACGGGGAACTGGTAGTGGTGCCGAGGCGGGCCGTCGGGCCGACGGGCTGGCCGGCGGTGAATACGGCGAGCAGGCCGATTGGCCTCCATATCCCGGGCCTCCCCCTGAGGGTGGCGGTGCCCCAGCTACCACATCACGATAGGACGGGCCGGCGAGCGAACATCCTGCCGTAGCATCGGTGCTCGCCGAGGGCGCACCAGATCGTGGTTCGACCGTCGGTCCCCAGAAAAAGTCTCCGGCTTCTCTGATCGAGACGGAAGGCACTTCCGGAGGGGCCGGTACCAACCGCAAGTTTGATCCTTGGGGGTCTACCAGGCCCTCGTTACTCCGGATATACCTTCGGAGAGACGCGGGGATCACATCGATCTCGCTCTCGGGGAGCACGAGGCTGACGTGCCGCATTCCTACCCCTGCCCTTGACTGGCGGGATTGGGGAAGGGGCTCTGTCGCCGAATCGTACTCTGCCTCTGAGTCAGAGAAGCAAACCGGTCGGATCTCTGTCCGGAACTCCGCAACATTCTTCCCTCGGCGTCGACGCCTTGCCTTCCTGCCCCTGGGTGGTTCTTCGGGGCAGGGCTGATCTCTGTCCTGGCGTCCTCCGGCCGCACTGGTGCTGGGGCCGAGAGGACTGGGAACCAAGGTGCGAGGGGCACCGGGACAGATATCAAAGGGGACGCGGGGAGAGATGATTCCGGGCAGGCCTCCGGGTCGGGATCGGAAGGTGGGATGACCCACGCCTCCTGGATCGGCCACACAGAGTAGATCCTGCCGGTGAATAGCGCTGCCGCGAGGTGGTCCGCGGTGGCTACTGCCAGTGCCATCAACCGGGAGAGTCAACCCAACCTGCCTTTGGGGCGGTCGGGGCCTCGATCCGGGTCGGGCATAGGAGTTCCCCCGCTCAGGATGCACAGAGGCCTGGCGACTGGAGCCAGCAGTGGCTTGGGCCAATGCGGCCGCTGTTGCTAGAGCCCCAAGGTGGGCATCCTCTTCCGCTCGTGCCCGACGTTGGCGTCGAGACAGACGAGCCAGGATGAGCGGCGCGGGCAGGTGGAGAGCCTGTTCCTCGACTTGAGGGGCCTGGCGGCGATGTCGCCGTGGCCTGGCGGGAGCCCTTATCGTGGATCCCTGGAGCGGACCTCGGATAGGGTGATCCTGGGCATCTTCCACTTCATCCGCATAGGGAAGGGAACTGTCAGAGCGCTCCGGGGATAAACTCCCGAAGCGATTGGACGTTGAGGTAGGCAGTGGTGCCTCCCTGCGCGGCCCTCGGGGGCGGCGGTGGTGGCGAGGCGCAGCCTCCTCAAGGTCTAGGCGAGCCATGTCCCTAGTGGGGATGACTCCCTCTTCCTCGTATCTCCGCACCAGGGTGTTGATCACCCTTCTCTGGATGACCTCCGCGGGGGAGAGAGGGCGTGGTCGTCCCGCAATTACGGCTGCTGGGACGACTGTGGAACGGGCAGGACCGCGCGGAGTAGCCGCGTCGGTGTTTCCCCTGTCCCTGCGCCAGTGGGCGGGTGGCGATCGGGCACTGGATCGGGCGACCTGATTTCTGAAAGCAGGGAGAATGACCCATTAACACTGACAGGAAAAAAGAATCGACAACCAACCATTAGTGCCACGACGCCTTCCGTGGGGGGAACCCAGGCCCTCGACGTTGCGAGACGGAGTGCCCGATTTCACTTCCCCAGCCCCTGGCGGGTAAGACTGAATGCTTGGCCGGGCAACACGCCGGTCTTCCAACACCTCTGAAAGCCATCGGTCTTCGTATCGAGGAGAAGAGATTCACGTCGGGTTCACCATTTTTCTGTTTCGGTGCGGATGTGCGTCGGGTTACGCTGTTCCGCCAGGACGCGTTCGCGCGTGCACCCGTCAACCCGAGGGGATGGGCGCGCGGCTTGTGGTCCCGCAGTCCCGCTTTCCAAGGGCGGGCGGCATCCGTCCCTTATTCAGGGGCGTCTGCTCCTTGATCGAAACCGGGATGATGGGATGTCGGCTTCTCCTTCCTTGGACGTCTCCTCGGAACTTGTCGCCTAATCCGGGTCTCCCTCATAGACTTAAGAATGTTCGTGAATCTCGTTCCCGGCGCCATATCTTCATGGACACCGGTTAATTACGCTGCTTCCGCCCGAACGTTCCAAGGAGTCTGGGCGGGGCAGCAACCTGCGGTGAGAAGGCCGGGTGGCTCTGGGTGCTGGGGGCGTGTCGTAACACTGCGGCTCTGCACGTCTGTCTTCCGTCCCTAATAGGGCTTCTCGAAGGCACGATGGCCTGAGGCATCCCGTACTAGGTGCGGGGAACTGTGTCACCTGAGGTTTTCCTCAGCTTCCCGTGTTTAACACGGGGTATGCCGCGAGTTTAACGTCCAGCGGGGACGGCATCGGACCGATCAACACGAAAAGTGGATCAGATGACAGAACCCCTTGCGGGGAACCTCCGACGCTGGGGCCAGCACATGGGCGGCTTCCCAAGTAACGTGGAGTGAAGTGAAGTGGCATGACCCCACCGGGATGTGGCGGCCCGGGTAAGGATCAGGGTGGATGATGGAGTAAAGAGCTTGGACCCCAGAGGGGCTTCCTACGTACCGCGCGTTAACACGGATCAAAGTCAACGTAGTTCGGGCATACAGTTTAACGTCATGCTGGACGTCGGCAAGCCGACTCACGAAGAGGTCGAGGCCGCCGGGCGGAGGATTGAACCGAACCACCTCGCACGGAGGGGGATGGAACGGCCGGGTGGATCACAGTTTCACGTCATGCTGGACGATAAAAGGGGAAATGGAAAAGGGGGGTTGTGGGGAGGCACCGTGGAGATACACACGGGCAGTCTCCCACAGCGGCGGATTCATAGGTGAATCAACGCAAGCGTGAACCCTGGAGGGGTCCACTGATGGACGAACCGACGTAAATACGACCGGGACGACCAGGTGGTGGGCTTGAACCTCGGGGAGGCTTCCTACGTACCCTGTATAGGAGACAGGGATCAAAGTCCACGTAGTTCATTCTGTCAGGACTTACGCACTTGGGGCAGCCCGGATACTGCAAAACTCAGTTGGAAGGGACTTGGACCGAAAGCAAAAGACACCTCGATCCCAGTCAGACCCTCTACTGGCTTCGGCAGTGGGGAGGTGCAATGGAGATACACATGTGCAGCCTCCCACGAGAAACTAGGGGTTTGTAATACCCTGCCCCCGTAGGGAAAAGCCACTCCCATTAAATCGTCCCAAAAGGGGGACAATCCCGACATCCCTGCAGAGACGAGCGGGTGGGGGCCACGTCCAAACCGGGGGGACCCTGCGTGCGGAGCACGGGATCAGGTTGCGGACGGTTTAGCGTCTTGCCAGACGAAGTACAGTTTAACGTCATGTGTTGAGGACGAGGCACTTGGCAGTTTAACGTCTTGCAGCACGGACGATGGGGGCTAGGCAGTTTAATGTCGTGCAGCTTGGACGGGTGTGCAGTTTAACGTCATGCTGGGCATAGGTTGCCGGACGAAGCACTTGGCAGTTTAACGTCTTGCAGCGCGGACGATGTACAGTTTAACGTCGTGCAGGACGTATATGCAGTTTGACGTCATGCTGGACGAGTATGCAGTTTAACGTCATGCTGGACATAGGTGCGTGTCACTTCGCGCAAGCCTGGAGGGCCGCACGGGAAGACAACGCACGGTGCGGGCACCCGGGATGAGAATCATCGGGTGCCACACAGGCGGGTACCCTTAGGAGGTCAACGGGGACGACCCTGGCAGATTGCGCGCAAAAAGGAAGCTTTGCGCGCAATACTGCGGGCCGGCGCGCAATCGGGGCGGCTGGCGCGCAATTGGGCCAGCGCCTTGCGCGCGGATGCTTGAGATTGCTCACACCGGGCTTCGGATAGCGCGCGGGGGCAACGGCTCATTCTTTAACGAATGGCCACTTGAAAGAAGGGGGGGTGCGCGCAATCAGGCCGGATTGCGCGCACCCCGGGGGCAATTGCGCGCAAGCGGGTTCTTTTGCGCGCAAAGGCCTTAGGGTGAGTTTTTATTCAAATGAAAGGAGCCAGCGGGGATTGCGCGCGAAGGCGGACCCCGAGGCTTTCTTGCGCGAAAGAAAGGAGGTTACCTGAAGTTCGTCATTGCGCGCGGAAGGGGTTGAATTGCGCGCACGGGAGACGTTTCGACTTCCAACAACCTTTGAAACGTTGGGGGTCGCCTTGTATTTATAGGCAACCCCGGGCGCGGAATCCAGGGTGCGAGCGCGAAATTCCCCCCGCGGGCGCGGAATCGGGCGCGGCGCGCAAGGGAGTCGCGCGGACCCGCGGCGCGCAAAATTGCGCGCCGGACCGGCGCATTGCGCGCATCCCGGGGGGTTTGCGCGCGGAACATCACCTTTGCGCGCGGGCCTCTGAAATTCCGCGCAAGGCCTCCGGGCCCTCCGAAACGTTCTTCCGACTCCAAATATCACTTCACTTTCCGCATCCGGAGCTTCGTTTGGGAACAACGGACTTTTCCGGCATCTACAACCCCATGATAACTATCTTTATTCAAGAGCTCGAGTTGTATAAAAGGATTACCACTAAGCTCATTACCGAGCATCTCCCATACCCTATCAATTTCATAAGGGACCTTATATCTCCTCAGTTGGGGCACCTTATCCTCCTTGACCCAAAACCCCAATTTGAACCCGGTGTCCCTGTACAAGTAGTTAGATCAGAAGCTAGGGGATAAAATAAATGATTGAGGTATGAGTCACTAACCCTACCTGAGTAATATTATTTTCCACCTCAATATAATGTTTCTGTTGTTATCTAAGATTATAAGAACTTTAATGCATTGGTGGTAAAACGTACTCACCAAGATGATGTGATAGCTACCATTAATGACTATCTCAAGGCTCTAGAAACATGATAGGTGGAAATTTTACCTGATGGAATGTCTTACCCAGCATCAGTGGACCAGATTCGAGTACCCCTAGAGTTTGGTAACCCCAACTTCACCCTGTTGAATGGGATGGGTGACCCACTACAATATCTGGCCCACTTTTCCTCAAGGTACATGCTAATGTTGGGGACTCCAAAACAGTGGGAAGTTTCCAAGATCTAATGATTTTTCCAGAATTTGGAAGGACCTATATTCATCTGGTGTAGTTAGCTACCCATAGGGTCCCTTGATAGTTGGCAGGAACTCCGTTGAGAGTTACTCACATCACACAATAAAAGTATCAATGGCCTCTTAAAATGAATATAGAGGCTTGGTGAGGGAGTTTCTAACTTCATCGCATGATGGAAGGGAATCACAAACTCGCTCGATATGACACTGTCATAGGAGAAAAAACTTTTGACGTGCATAGATAATTTTAGGAATGATTTGATGAATAAACTCATCTCCATAAACTACTTGGATATTTTTTTTATTTCTACAAAAGGCTCAACATCTAGAAGAATTCATTTACTGTACTAAACGAAAGTCACACTCATTTCCCTTTTTAGATCATGTGAGAAGGTCCGTAAAATCAGAGACAACCACTAATGTGAATGCAGAGGTTTCTGACCCAGTACACATAGTGAAACCTTTTCTAGATGAGCCACACTTAGTGAAACCCCACAAGGCCTAGAATCTATAGGAACAAACTCACCAAGAGTAGATTCTTTTAGGAAAAAATGTGGCTCCATCCCATAGTCAAGACTATAATACTAGGGTTCATTTAGTAGAAAGAGGAAACAAAACCCATTCATTAAAGGATTAACATGTACCATAATATTTCTTCTCCATGCTATATAAGGGAATATTGATGTTTCCAGAATATAGGAGACCCTAGTAGGCCCCACTAACCAGTCACACTGCTTAATTCCCATATCACAATATCCTTAGAAACAACACAAAAAAATTATTTGTCTTAAAATATTTTTTTAGGAACAAGTATATCATGAATTAGTCAAATTGGTTGTTGTTCCAGTGAATGTGATATATGTCTCTACTGACCCTGATAGTGACAATAAATGATTTAGCAAGTGGAAATAGGTTCCCATCCACAAGTTGTATAAGTGCAATTATTGGTTGGATCATAATATGGTCACTCATTCTCACCATATTATTCGTGAGCACATGCACAATCCAGAACATCTTGTGGTTTCCATACCTTTGGTAACTACTACCTCTATATCTACATTTCATCCTCCCAAATCTTAGAAGAACTTATGTTGATGATGAAAGGAAATTTAGATTCCTCCATTGATACTGAAGCTAGATCTCACCCTTGGTGACTTTATGCATCATGAGTTGGGAGATTCACCTAAGGTAAGACCATCCCAAGAATATTCCATTGATGAGGAGAAATATTACACCTCCATGAATGTTTTTGAACAAGTGGACACCTTCAAAATTCATTATAACGAGTAATTTCATGCAAACCTCCCGGGTGCCTCTAAATGACATCATCGAAGGAGAGGTAGAGGACATTACAGTAGACAAAAAATTCATGTTAACACTTAAAACTAGGATTTTCATGATATTAATACTAGGTATAAATCCTTGTGAAGAGATCAGTAAGACCAGTCCTCCGAGCCCGCTCTATCATGTACTCCTCCACAATCGACTATTTTGATTGACTGCGCAGATCATCCCTGAGTACAACATGATAATTTATGTACATCTAGGTCTTGACCAAAGCTGGCCAACACCCAGACATTAGTTTTTTAGAGAGAAATAGCTAGTCCATATCCAAATATCATAATTTATAGATAGGATTCAGTGCCTTATCCAATGAAATATACTGTTCCCACTGTTAAGTAATGAACCAATGTAGGCAAAAATATATCCGTAAAATAGATGTATTAATTGGTAAAGCACCTCACTAACATACCCATGATTCTTTCAATTCGTGAGGCACTCATTCTATCAAGGGAGATGCGAGAGGCCCCTGCTGAATCCTTAAAACCCCAATTTTAGTTCAAAGTTGATGTAGATTTTGCTGAGGCCTTCTATGTAGAGGAAGATAAGAAATAAGAATATCAAAATATTATCTCATTTTTTGGAGAATATGATGGATTCATTATTTAGGGGAACATATTTCCACTGTATATCATGGTTCATTTTAATGGTGTGGAAATACACCACTACCTAGTGGATACTAGCTTCAGGATCAAACTCAACCTGAAACATACTATCTATAATCTAGGACTTATAAAAGAATACCTAACAACCTCCAACATAAAAATTCAGAGGTATGATAAGAATTAAAAGAAACCATGTGAGAATATTTGGATAAAGACTTAGTTCAATAGTCTAATATCAAGAACCGAATTTGTGATAGTCTCATATGATACTTCCTAAAATGAACTTCTAGTAAGATCTTGTTTTTATTTTCATGTAGTTGTCCCCTCTTAATACCACTAGTGCCTTAAATACTTCATTGATGGTTGAGTAGGGGTACTCCAGGGTGATGTTCCACCCTTTAATATTGTGATTACTGCTATATGGATTCTAGTTATTGAAATATATAAGGAAATAAGGTTCATACTAATAGGTTTGAGAACATTAATACCCCTAACCAAATAACAAACATTGTAACTGATCCATGGGTAATCTTGAATGACAAATTTCTCTTAAATTCATCAGTTCGAGACCACGATTTAAGACCTAGGAACTATTGTTTCTTCTATAAAAAAGTAGAGAACATATATTTCCTCATACTCTTATAGTGTACATTCCTGACTGAAACTGAAAGACCATAGTCTTGTAATGTATTGATATGTTCTCCCCATGACCATCCATCAACCACATCATCATATGTTCCAACAAGTAGGGATGACGTAACAAATATCGACTCATCACCATTTCATCGATATCAATAGTTAGACTTGTAGTTAGAATCCAAATGGAATGGTTTCAATAGATTCTGTCTCCATAGTCTTAAAATAATGGGAACCCATCATCAAGGGATATTTAACTGCAAAAGAAGACACCAATGCTCCACCTGGGCTAGCTAGCCCAGAAGAGTCACCTTTCCCCACAGATACCCTATCTTAGATTGTGAATAGGGTTTGGAAGAATCCCATCCTATATTTTAATAGGGCGTCACTACCACTTTTGATGAGTTAAACCAGGTCAAACTTCGTAATGAGTATGATCTAAGGAAAACACTGGCCAGTGTATCCAAGTCCTCATAGGAGCAACAATAATATATGGACTACATAAAATAGCACCGAGATAAATTCTCTTAGAGTTATTATGAGATTCCAGGGCTAGACCCTTAGGTTTCCATTCATCACCACGACCTCCAGCTGAATCATCATGGGTGTGAACAACCTCAGAGAAAGATGTAACCCTCTCACGATACTATGTTGGAGACAATGTTGAAAATATTATTAATTCCAACATTTCAAGGGAGTTTGATTATCTCAAGTGGATATCCAACATTATCCCAGCCAGGAAGAAAAATGGGCAGATCAGAGTCTACGTTGATTTTCAGGACCTCAACTACTATTGTTTGAAGGATTATTTTCAGATTCAAATGATAGAGACATTGGTTGATGTTATGACTGGTTCTTGGAAATATACTTCATATATAGATACATCAGATAAAATTAGGTCTAGATGGACTTGAGGAGGAATATTACACTACCTTAAGGGTTCTCCAAGGGAATTTCAATTATAAGGTGATGCCTTTAAACTTGAAAAATGATGGAAACACTTACCAACAGGCCATGCAACGAGGTGTCGAGATTGACCTAGAGAAAAGTAGGGCTAATAATAAAATTTCTCCAAGAAATATTCTAGAGTTGTGGGGCCTCAAAGGCTACATAGCCTATATAAGATGATATATTGAAAATCTGGACAACAATAATTTTTCATTCTCTAGGATCATGAAAAAAGGTTCCATTTATAAGTTGGATGAGGTGTTCCAGAATTCATTTGAGGATGTCAAGAAGTACCTTATATAGCTTCCGATTCTGATTCCAACCATCTTAGGAATTACTTTTTTTCTCCATGTGGCATCTCTGGAATAGTCCCTTGATGCCCTTATAGCCCATAAACAAAGTTCAGGGAAATTAACATATACTATCTCATCTACATTATACTCATCACAATGAACAAATA
This sequence comes from Viscum album, assembly GCA_963277665.1. Taxonomy (NCBI): domain Eukaryota; kingdom Viridiplantae; phylum Streptophyta; class Magnoliopsida; order Santalales; family Viscaceae; genus Viscum; species Viscum album. The sequence continues at coordinate 2,106,188,219 of OY728119.1, read as the reverse complement.
CTCCCCCATCGATAAGAGTTTCCTCACACAAGTATTTTTAGTGCATAATATGTGACATTATTTATAGCACCATGAGATACAATTAGTGTCTCTATTATATTTTCTAAAGTATATATTCAATTAAACCATACAGATAGGATGATTAGCACAATTTGTGGTAATCCACCAGTAGTTCATCATTAGGTTCTCTCATAGAAGGATGTTAAATGGAAAACATTGGAAGACTTCCTGGCCACACATCCAACACCTCAATAACTATCCTTGGATTTTGATTTCCTAAATGAAGGTATTTTCTTAGTGGATCAGGCTATACCATGTCAGAAGAATAATTTCAACGGTGCCTCATAGAGACAGACCGTAGAAGTCAAAATGAACCCAGGCTTAATAAGTTAGTCCTAGGGATCATATTAATCAATCTAGAAAAATCCATTTTTCTATAATCATTCTTATTTATAGAAAGCTGCACAAAAAATGAGGTAGTGTATCGGGACATTATTATTGTTCTCAATTTGGAACTCAAGATTCATTTCCCATATTTACATGTGAATTGATACTTCAAGCTAGTCATCAAATAGATCAACGGTGACTATGTTTCCAGAAATTAAGAGACAACACCCCTGTTGGTATATTCCCATAAGACGATGACCCAATTCCCTTCCCAACAGAAGGTGAATCATATTCCTTAGTTGTATAATGGTCGAGCCAATGTGTTATCAGTTCTGGCTGCATCTATTGTAGAACCAAACAAGGATGACCTGGTCATTGATTTGGAACACCAGAGGTTCATATTCCCTATCACTTCAGATGATGGAAACCAATATATATATCAACTAGTTACTAGTTCTTCTACACTAGGACCCTTACGTCCCCTCATGGATGAGGAAATTCCTGATTAGACAAATAACTTTGTCGAGTATAAGTAGTATGGAATTATCCCACCATATTGAGCCAAGAATGAGTGAATCCCCTAGTGTGTAGAATATTTTACCCTCTATAGTGGTCTTATCCTTGGGAAAACACTCTATAAGAATTGGTTTGATGGAATTATCCTTCATTACATCCAAGGATATGAGATACCTTAGGGCATGCTAGAGGTTATTGTTGGATACTATGTGATCCCATCAAGAAGGATTGTATCTCTCCCACTATATTCAGAGGATTGGTTACTTCTATCCCACCATGGTTTATGATAGAATTATGTTCTCAAAGAGGTTTCATGTGTTTCATATCCACAGTAACTTTGTGCATCGACTGCTAGAGATTATACACACTACCAGGTATTCTTGGCCCCTTCCAATTTGGGGACTCCGCATTGCGGGGCCATAACTTATAGAGAAAACTCAATAGTAGAAGTTCATTTTGACCACAATAGAATTATTTTCTAAATGGGATGAATAATATCCCCTCCAAAAATTGAAAACCCATTCTATGATTGATTCTCTGAGCACCCACACCATCCATCATTTTGGGGGTGCCTCACTCTATTCTCATAGAAAACAACCCCAACTTTTGGGCTACCAAGAAGATAAAATATTATGAAATGTACAACATCCAGTCACACCATTATTTTAACTACCATGCATAAGAAAATGATAAGATTGAGGTGTTCAAAAATTACCTCTCTAAAGTTTTTTTGAAAATAAAAGGCTATAAAAAAGAGCTGGCCTAATAAGATCCCTAACACCCTTTGGGCCTATCAGAAGAAAAATTAAAATTCCAACTAGGCAACCCCATATTACAATGTGTATGGATCCTATGAAGTATTTTACATTGAGGATTAATTTTCATTACTAAAAAATATTATTTACAACTAGAAGATTACATATAGAATGGAACTATTCCATCTAGATGGGTTGGAATCCCTTGAGGAAAACATGCTTCAGGATTTTAAAAACATAGAGTGGTACCTGAACATGATAGAGAGAATGTTCAAAAAGAAGGTTCACAACCACTCCTTCCTCCATAGTGACATGGTACTGGCTCTCAAAACACAGATGATACTAAAAAATAATCCACTGAAATTGGATCACAAATTATAAGGACCTTACATTACCCATAAGGTATATTCCAATGGAGTGTACTCTTTAATCATCATGGATAGAGAGCGTGTTATACAGCCCACCAATGCCATGTTTCTCAATCAATACTTAACGTGAAATCCATGGTCTATGAATTATGACCTTAAACTATATTCAATTGGTGCAAACTCTATGACCTTAAACTAGGAGTCATGATCAAAGCTACATGATCTTAAACTCAATAAACCGGATTATAATCATTATGACCTTAAACTAATTTTAGCCTCTATTGTATGAGCATTATGAACTTAAACTAGAAGAAACCATAGTTTGAGTTTTGTGACTTAAACTAAAAATCACAACTTCATAAGTTCATGATGTTAAACATCAATTGTAACTTGTATAATAAACAAACGATACCTTACATACAATGTCTGGGATTTCCAAAAAAACTTCACCAGTATATGAGGTTAAACTATAGACTTAATCCTTATAAATATGGGATGAATCATGTCACATGTATGGGATGACTCAGTGTACTCTATAAAGAGAACACCACCCCTTTAGTGTTGGTATTATACCACATTGAGTTCAAGAAATATGTGTGGTTTTATTCCTATACCCATGGTATATGAAGTGAATCCTAGACCCCCTTTATTCATGCCCAACCACAAATTCATCACAAAACCTTCATTGAGGCATAATGGGGGATTACATTCACCAAAACTTTTACCTTTATACCTACCATTCTCCCCTCTCGTTAAATATAACATAATGATTGGAGAGATAAAATGATCCCCCGAGTCCCACCTCCAATAAGCCTCAGGTTGGTGACTAGCACTGAGGGTATACAAATATCATGTATGGGACTCATTACACTCTATAATATAAATAGGACATAATGTTAGGTTGAATCATCTGCAAGATTCTCCATGACATAATATAAATGAAATCCAAAATCCATCCCTTAATGAATTTATAAATAAAACTGATATAAATAAAAGTCTCTAATGTAAAATACCCAAAAGTAAAACTAAAGTAGTGCCACAACAACTATCCAATTATCTGAGATTATAATATCTATAATGGTCAATATAAAATTAATGGAAACCTAAAAAAACTTTTATATACTTAGTGTGATCATAAAATTATACTTATTAGGATTACCAAAGTCCCTTGTCCGTATTTCAAAGGAACATAATAATGAACCCATGAGAAAATAACAGAACCAACAAAACCTAAACAGTTAAACTATCCAAACCAACCTCACCAAGTAATACTAACTAAAAAATGAAATCCAATTACAATAGCATAGTATAAATAATATCGATAAAGGGTACCCCACACCACATTCCCACTAATTTTCTGCACTCACACCCCAACGAAATATGGCCCAACATTCCCACATCTTCCATATATCACATCATGTGAATCACCTTGCATGAAACTGAACATCACATCAAATATTTCATAAATATACCGTTTCCATCACATCACATCATATAACCATAGTGGTAGGGTGTCCTGAACATGTAATACATCAAACTGGTGTCCTCCTCCTACCATGCACAACTCCCACCATAAACCATCTCATCACATATCTACTGAAAAATCTTAGGCCATCACATCTCATCACATCACATCTCGATATGGGAAATTTTTCATTTTGGCCATCACATACCATGCATTTAGTCATCACCTGGATGTGGTAGTGAGGAAGAGCAGGTTCCCATATATCCATCCTCATCACCAAAATGTTTGGAAAACACCCCCCAAAACATTTTTTTATCAACACTAGGTTCTCAAAATGGGTGGGGAGCATATATAAAATCATAAGATTATATAATGTATATAAATATAGAGTCAAAACATGCAAGAACCATCCTAAGGGTTCAAAAGTAAGGCATAATCTATCTCATAGGATCCTTCACTTCAGATTCCAAAACTAAATTCACAACCCCACAGAAGAAAAAATTAATCCAAAATTCCCTTTCCACTTTTAAATACACATTTATACAGTTTCCATATTTCTCAATAACAATTAATTACAGTTTACAATCCAATTGTATTCATGCATTCATTTTTTAGCATCTTTTTTTATTTATATAGGCACATTTTTTAATATTTTTTCCTCTTTCTTCAGATATAAACATGAATCGTTTAAAATGTACAACGCTTCATCAATTAATGCATTAAACATGATGACATGAAATTATTATCATGTATTTAATTATATTACTACTTGGGAAACTAGAATAACACATCATATAACTACAATAGATAGACCAAATTCCAAATACTAACAAGCTGACCTCCACTTTGGTAGCCTCGATGCACGACCACACCACAACGACCATTACAACCCCATTGCACACACATAAAAACATTTCCACTGTCCAAGTATCACATCAACACAACCAATCCAAAACACATATAATTCCACACACACATTCCAAACCACACACATTGAATTTTATAGATTATTCATATGGTCTTTCACACAATTCCTCTTCTTTATTTAATGAATTTTTGACAAAATCTATAGGATCCCATGGAATCAAATTCATTAAACAGTTATAGAAGATTATCCAATTACATTTTGATGTTGTCAACAACCACAAAACATGCATTCCACTATTCAAATCATAACATCACAAAAAAGTACCCCCAACTATCAAAATTTTTTGTGGACATTTATCCTGTACAATTGAAAACATTAAATAAATAATATCAAAGTTATAAGTTCATACTTCATATTCCACTACCCCTTTAAATTTAATTTAAAATAATTCAATTATATTTTTTAAGATGTATTAAATAATAAAAATAAGGGATAAAAATAATAAACCCATCCTTCAGGATATAGTAGGTGATAAATGATGTACCCCTACTTTAAAGAAAGAATTTTTACCTCAATTTGCTGCTCCAGAAACTAAGGGTGAACGCACAGGAGGAAACCACCTACAGGGAACTAGAACCAAATGTAACAACAATGTTCCATGACTCTAAGGGAATAAGTATTTGGAACCTCTATTCTCAAGAGAAACTAATCCCGAAGGAATGAGTGAATGGTCTTCTCTTTTGAAAAAATAGATCTGAAACTAGCATGATTTGATATGGATTTAATTGACTATTAAAGGATGATCTTGTCAAATATAATCATATCCATGTGGTTTATCCATTAAAAGCTTTTTTAATATTTAAAAGTAGGTTATATAATTATATTCTTTTAAAATGGATTTAAATTTCATTAATTATGTCCTTTAAATGATTTTATGTCAAAAGGGAAAAGCTAGGATATATCTAGAAAAATTGAGTCACTATAGATATACTGCTAGTGATATACCATTAGGATATACTTACATGATGATATACCATTAGGATTTAGTTCCCGGATGATATAACATTGGGATCTGCCACTAGGATGATCTACCATTAGGATCTACCACAAGAATGATCAACCATTGGGATCTACTACTAGGATGATCTACCACCAAAATGATCCACCATTGTGATCAACCATTAGAATGATCTACCATTGGGATCTACCACTAGAATGATCTACCATGGGGATGTAACACCAGAATAATCTACCCTTGAAATATACCATTGGGGTCTGCTATTATCCTCTAAAGCACAACATTTTTTCCAAAACACCTCAAAACTCATCCCTTCCTCCATTAAACACCTTTGGAATTTTCCCAGACACCATAATCACTCGCTTTACAACAAAGTAAGTTGTTTGAAGGTCCAATCCATTATATAAAATACCAATCAAAATTTTATTTCCCACAATAATTCAAAACCAAAGAAGATATAAAGTGTGAAAATTTCTAGACAACCATCAGTTGAGATACCTATAAAGGACCTTGTTACATTTGAAGAACCACTACCGACCAAATACCCCATCCATAAGCCTCCTCTCTTCCACAAAAAAACATGAACTACCCTTTAAACCCCACATATATACCCAATATATAAACTTTCATACCCAATAAATAAAAGATCCCCAAGTACACAAATCAAGGAATTCCATCTTCCATGTCAAGATAATATCCTCTATGGGTGACATTGACTCACCCGCATGATTTCAACAATGTCAAGGTATAATGAATTTTGATTTAGGATATGGTCTTTCCCTTATTTTTATGATTGAAATATTTAATCACACGTCATATCAATAAAGAATAATCATAACACATATAAAAGAGACTGATAAAAACATCACAAAAAATAAAAAAAGGTGTGAAAATGAATACAAAGACTCAAAACAAATCCGAGTACTGTTAAAGAATCTACATATCATACTCCCATGTACTCTCCACCAGAAAACCATGCTTTCCTAGAACACACACCAATAGAATATTCCATTCTCCTAGCACATTCTCTCATTGATTTTAGATCTTCACTAGTTTCTCCATGAACGTTACATTATCCTCAATATCCAAATATCCCTAGTCAATGAAATGGGAGTTATAGTGAAGATACTGAAGGAGATAAGTGAAATGGAAGATGTCATGGATCTAGTCCAATTTAGAATGAAGTTCCAACAAGTAAGACACCACACCAACACTCCGCAACACCTCGAAGGGCCAAAAAAACTAGGGAGAGAGCTTACTGACCATGATGAACCTCCTCTTCCCATGTCTAGGGGAGTAATTGAAGAACACATAATCTCCAACATCAAACAACAAGGGCCTCCTCCTATGATCAGAAAAATACCTCTTCATTTCCCTCACTACTTTCATTATATTTCGAATTAACTGAACCTTTTATGTCCTGCTCTACCCCAAATGGAGAATAATTTTTTTGACTCCCAAACCTCATCACGACACAATAGAAAATGACATAGATTCATGTACAAATCCATTAAAGGGGACATTTCACCAAATGAGTGATAAATGTTATTATAAGAAAAATCAACAAAAGTAAGGTGTTGTTACCACAATTTTTCAAAGTCCAAGAAACACACCCACAACATTTCCTATAGTGTTTGGATAGTCTGCTATGTCTTCCCATCCATATGAGGGAGGATATAAGTTCTTAAGTGTAACTATGTTCTAAAATCATTCTCTAATACTCTCTATACTCATGAGGTTACACATGTGTACCGATCGTAAATAATAAACATCAGGTATCCTTTAATATAAACCATCTCATCCACATACATTTTTCCAAAATCATCCATTACACCAAATTCCTTGATCACTAGGAAGTGAGTTCATTTCATAAACCGGTCCATTATTACCTATATAGAATCACACACTCCATGATCTTGAGGTAAAACAATGAAAAAATCTATCGATATTCCATCCAATTTCCACTTGGGAACATGAAACTGATATTAAAAACCACCAAGAACATGGTGTTCAGCCTTTACCTATTAGAAAACCAGACTCCAAGACACAAACTCCACCATTTATCATTTTATCCCAGGCCACCAAAACTATTCCGTCAAGCCAATGTACATCTTATAAACTTAAAATTGTACTACTAAAGCTGATCTATGATACTAATTAAGTAATACAACATTCATAACTACTTGAATAAACAACCTCCCATGAAACAATATTCATTTTTGACCATCCTCAGACCATCCCTCCGGATCATCACTATAGCCAACATGATTGTGAATCACCTCAGCCTCGGAGTATCCCCACTTAGACTCCTCCAACAGTCATATCAGAGAATACTAAAATGTCATTTTAAAAATAAAAACTTCTCAATCAAATACCCTTGTATCTAAGTGTAGGGATTCCATCTCCTCCATCGCTCTCCATGAATCCCCAGAATCATGAACAAAATCATTTTCTGACTTTATTCTCAAAGCATCATCGATGTAATTTACCCTTCCCAAGGAATAAGATATTTCAAAATATTATTCCTTATTAAACTCAATCCAACTTAATTAACACAGGTTTAGTTATTTCTGGGAAAATATATACCTAAAACTCTTGTGATTAGTGAAGTCCCTAAATTGTTCCATAATGAGGTAATTCCACTGCAACTTTAATGAAAATATAAAAAATATTAACTCAAAATTATGTGTGGAATAGTTATGATAACAGGTACATAAATTCATAGACCCATAAAAGATCCCTACCTTATGCTGCATCAACAATCATCCTAAGACCAAATGATAATTTTCACAAAACACCTCAAACATAAAAACCTACTTTAGGAAATGAATCACTAGATCATTGAAGAACTTCCACATTAGGTGACTGAACATTACCTAGAAGATTAGTCTACAAAATATTCTGGTCCATCATGATCCTCAATATTAATGGGTATGAAAATTGAGAGAAATAAAGCACACAACAATGATAATAGCCAGTGAGACCAAAAAAACTATAAACTTATGCCACATTATTGGGTTATACCCAATAAAAAACATCCTTATACTTTGATTAGTCTACTACCACACTATGTTAATACACCACATTCCCAAGGAAATGAACATCTCATGTAAAAATATTAAACTTGGAAAACATTCCATAGAACCAGTTGCATAAAAAAACATTTAAAATATCTCTAAGATGCTCGAAATTCCCCTGACATAACTTTTAGTAGATCAATATGTCTTCAATTAACACAACTATAAACTAGTCTAATAATTCACATAACATAGAGTTCATGAGCCCTGTAAAGATAGATAGCGTGTTAGTGACATCAAAAGGAATGAACACAAACTCCAAGTGCCCATACCTACCTCTAATGGTAACATTTTGTATATCTCCATCATTCACCCTCAATAGGTGATATCCAAAATGAATATCAATCTTGGAGAACCAAATAGATCCCCTAAACTGGTATAAAAGATAATTTATTATTATAAGAGGATAGAAATTATTGATCTTCACTTGGTTCAATCTCTGATAGTCTATGAAAAACCTTATAATACCATCAACCTTTTTAGAGAATAACACTAGAGAATCCCACAATGACACACTTGGACAAATAAAAACTCTTATAATCATATCATTTACCTAAATCGTCAGTTCCCACAACTCATAAGGAGTCATTAAATAAGGACCCATCAATATCAAAGAAGCATTGGGCTATATATCGATCCCATACTTGACATATTGTCGAGGGGGAAGTGACACAACCTCCTTTGGGAAAACATCCGAGAACTCCCTAATAACCTTGTGAGCCTCCACTACCACAGTATCCACTAACACCACAAACATATCTTCCATAATAGAAATAAGAGGTTCTACATTTATATTTCACAACATATGGCCCCCCCTCACCAATGAAAACCACATATTGGCCATCCACATTTGACAACATGAATATTACCCGAAAGAAGTCAATAATTACACATAAGGAATACAACCAATTAATAATGAGAATGATATTGTACATCTGAATGTATAACAATAAAATATCTCCACAAGACTGACATGACACCATCATCAGTATACACTCGTGGAACACATCGAACAAGTTGTTATGACCTCCGATAGGTGTAGTCAACACAAGGGGCATGTGAATCCTTTCTTTGTATAGTTTCATATAATGGAATAGAGTGGGTGTTATAAAGGAGTGTGAAGATACTAAATCAAAAAATATATATATATATAAGGGTAGAATATACACAAATCATACCTCTAACAATATCTCGACCCTCCAGTGCTATTTACTCCATTGCAAGCAACTGACCATACCTAGATCCTCTACCTATGTGCAGATAGCCATCACCACGACCATGCTCAGGTCGAGTTCCCTGAACTCATGGAACATACTGATATTGGACTCCACCTTCCCCATATTCTCTATCTAGAGAATAATTCTATTTCCCTTACTACAAGAATTAACATTCTGGTAACTGATGATAAGGATGATGTTTAACCTATCCACCCCTACCAAACTAACCTTGAGTATCCATGGGGAAAATATTTTGTTGATGGATAAAAACTCCACATATGAAACCCACTAGAATGAAGTCCCTATGAAGATAAAATAATTTACTAGACCTATAAGTCTAGAAGGGAGTTTATGGAGGTTGTGCTTCTACTGGATGAAACCTCAAATGCCCTAGCACTTGAGACCTACCACTGAAAAATCTACTCCTCATAAAACCCTACTAGTTCCCCTCTCATAGTAAAACTCTTCCTGAGTTCATCCTCTTGACCAACACCACCTTATTCTAAACCTCTAGATATGTAGTAAATGTTAAAGGAGTAACTTCATAAAGGATCCAAGGATATAGTGCCTCCTAAATAAATCTTGTACAAGACTCCTCATCAAGAAAAAGATCCTGAGAAAAATACAAAAAGTCCTTGAACATGATCCCAATATCCCAAATAGAAATACTCCCCTACTAAAGGGAGTGTAGCTCTTGAATCATTATAGTCTATATGGTCAATGAAAATAACGATGCTTGGAACTCATTTTGGAAGTTATCCCAAGAAACATCTACCTCCTTCCGCTTGGTAAGTTGCAATGTCCACCACAAACACATAACTTCTCACATCTGACTAACTTTCTAGGGGAACCGGTACTCTATTGGGGCCTAGATAAAACTGAAAGTGATCTCTAAATATTTTATATATCTCTCTATCTCCAAATTATAAATGATTTATTCAAACATCCCTAATTTTTTTTGATAAAAATATCACACAGTCCACTTCCACTGATCATCTTACTCAACCAGATCAACACTTCAGTGATAAACCGGGTCAACCTACTTGACCTCCCCTGGCTGATACCCATGAAAATGATGTTTAGGATCCATATCCAAAATGGAAAAAATATTTTCTAATCATAGTAGTATGTAATTTTATTGTGTTTTATTTAATTCATTTTAACTTATTTCAACTTCCCTTGAACCAAAACCAATCAATTAAAATATGAACACAATTTCTCATGTTGTATGTACCCCTCCTATGTATCTACCCTGAAAGTAGTGCCACCTCACTTGGTTAAAAAATAAAGCTTATATTCCAAGAAAATGATCATTGGGGGCCCGAAAATTCAATTTCCAAGTAGGTATCCCTATCCCATGTCACATACCAAGGTCAACTGGTATTATTGATATACCAACCCATAAAATCATCACTATTCCTAACTCTGAACTCCATCATATATATCAAACACCATCCTTTGATACAATTATGTCCTGAATTCATCCCTCCAAAGACACCAAAATGAGTGGAGAGAGAAGATGACCCTCCAAGTCCCACCTCTAGTAAGCCCCATGTTGGATACTTGCACCGAGGGTATAAAAATCTCATGTATGGGGGTAATTAAACACTATAACATATATAGGATAAGAAGATAAGTGAATCATATGAAATAAAATCCATGATATAGAATAAATGAAAGAAAAAAACCATACCACAGTTCATGTATAAATAAAAAATATAGATAAAAATTTCCAAAGTAAAATACCGAAAAGTAAAACTAAAGTAGAAACATAGTGATAATCAAATGATTTAAGAAATAAATGTCCAGCACAGTCTATGTAGTCCTCCTAGACACCTAAAAATTAGTTTATCTATATTGGGTGATCATAGAAGTATACTCAGTAGGAAATCTAAAGTCTCTCATGAAGATGTTAAAAGAGTGTACTAATTCACCAATGGGAGAGAACCAAAAACACCTAAACAGGTCAACTATCCATCCCAACCTCACCAACAAACACTTACCAAATAACGCAATCCAAGTATAATAACATAGTATGAAACATATTGATTAAGGGTACCCCACATCACTTTCACACTAATTTTCTATCCTTACACCCCAATGAAGCACACCCTAGAACTCCCACATATTCCACATGTCACATAATTTGAAACACCCCATGTGAAACTAACCATTACATCACATATTTCTCGAAGACGCCTAGGCCATCACATCACATCACATAACCAGAGCAGTAGGGTATCATGAACATGTGGGACATCAACCTCATGTCCTCCGCCTACAATGCACAACCCCCATCATAAACCATCTCATCACATCTCACTTGAAGACTCTTGGGTTATCACATCTCATCTCAGCACATCTCGATAGTGGCACTTTTAAACTATGACCATCACTACCCATGAATTTCATCGTCACCTGGAAGATGGAGTGAGTAAGATCAGATAGTCAACCATCCATCCTCACCACCAGGATTTTGGAAAAAACACCCCCCAAACATTTGGTCATCATCACTATGTGCTCAAAATGGGTGTTTCATGTATATAAAATCATAATATCATATAATGTATATACATATAAAGTCACAACACACAAGTACCATCCTAAGGGTTCACAACCAAGACATAATCCATCTCATAAGATCCTCCACTTATGCTTATAAAACTAAATTCACAACCCCACACAGGAAATACATGAATTCATCTGGTCCAAATAATCATGAATTGAAACTATTTTACAAATTCCTCTAATCCAAACCTTATGACCTTAAATTTCATGAAACTAGTTCCAATATTAGTTTGTGTGGTGATAAGAATTCATATCCCCACTTTCACATTGGGTTTAAACTTTACGGTACCACCCAAACATCCTCAAAGTACCTATACCCGGTTCAAACATTATGACCGTAAACTATGTTCATCCACCGCACATTTTCATGTTTTTATCCATGCTTGGTGTTTTAGTAATATAATACCCCCACACATTCTAGAACTATGTGTGGAATGATTCCTATTCCCAAGGGATACATAATGATGCCTAGAACTCCTGTCTTCTGGCCCAACCAAAAAATCACCACAAAACCACCCATTACCTATGGTGGCGTCACCCCAAATTATTTTATGGGCCTCCTCTTCAAGTATAATCCCAAATCATATTCCTTGACCCATTAGTGGCATGAGAGTCCCTCATGACCAGACATGGGGAAGAATGGAACATGCAACACAATAAGTAATCCCTACTAACATCCTCAACACAAAATGTTAAACTGTATCCTCACCCCATATAAATTCAAGAAGTATAATATCACAAATATGAGATGATTAAATACCCCCCACTCAAGTGGGTGAACCATTTTCATCATTGGTCTCCTACCACACCATGTTCCAAAAATATGTAAGTCTTGATTACCATTCCCATGAGATTCATAATGAAACCTGGATATCATGTCTTGGGTATACCCCCCTTCATCGACTCTTTTGGGGTCCTTCCTCCCCCAACATCAGGAAATTGAATTGGTTACATTTTGTTGAGTTTTGTGTGTGGAATAGTGCCTCTTTGAACCTCCTTTAACATCAATTTATCACCATTTAACACCATAGAATCCTTCTTAGGACACCCATTATCCTTTAGTCAAATATATATATGAACTTAAACCAACAACTGTCCCTATGGTCCAAGCACTATTAACTTAATATAATATAAGCCATATTCAATATTGTACAAAATTAAAATAAAAATCCCAATGTCCTCATCAAATGATTTTAAACTATATATTTACCCCATATAAAATCTGGATGACTCATATAACAAATATTAGATGAATAAAAACCAATGTTTTTAGTATACGATGTTAAATTTTCATCCATGCCCCAAATAGAACTCAGGTGCCTCATATGAAAAGTATGGGATGAAAAAACCAATGTGATCAGTGCAAATTGTTAAAATTATGTCTTTCCCGATACAAAAAACATAGTATAGTTCATATAACCAATATAAGATGATTTTATGTCTTCATCAAAGAGGACACCGTCCGACAAAAATTAGCATTCCACTGCACCGAGTTCCAAAACTACATGTAGTTTGATTCCCAATTTAATGGGTTACTTAGTGATTTCAATATATCTCATACTAGGATAATCTCTTATATCAACTAATTTTAGGGTCTTTCACCTATAGTACAATCTTTATTATTTCCTATCATCATGTTCATCTTGTGTATTTGAGAATGTGGAAGAAAATATCCCAAGGTACTCAATATTACCTCTAGGACATTCCCCACTTCTACTTCCACACTTCATGATTCATTAAATTTGGATAATAATCATCCTCATGATCTAAATAGGATTCCCAATAGTAATGGTTCCTAGCCACACTTCTCAGCTACCGTTCTAGGCTCACGCATTGAAGGATCCCTAATAACATATGGTGGATCTCATGTTTTGAACATGGTCAATGGTCAATACCACATTTGTACCCCCATCATACACCAATGTAGGTATATAAAATGTGTTTCAATCATGGACAATAGTTGTTCATTTCTCTTCACTAATTCTCCTTTTATGATCTAAGTCTTGAAATTCATGATCAAACCTCATGGGATTTGTTAGTCAATTTTTCCACTACTCATGTTCTCCCCTAAAAATAATAGGGAATTTATAGCAATCATTGTTTCTCACATAGATAAAGTATCATGTGTTCTTATGAGTTAGTAAGGGAGTTATTTTCAGGAAAGGTTGAGATGCACAGATGTATCGTTGGTCTGAAATATATAACCTTCTACTAGAATACCAAGTCCAATGATCATAACATTAAACCATATTAAAGTCATCCTAGGAATGTGTAATGTTGCACCAGGAATCATTATACCTCAATTAAAATTAGTTAAACTCCTTTATATTATATTCATAATACTTTGATACACACTCCCCTATGTTCAAGGAATTAATACCTTAAACTTTTTTCAATTAGTCTGATCTGTATTAACTTATACATCATCCCAACTTTAAACTGTGTGTAAGTTTTAATAGAGATTTCATGTGTTCTAGGGTTTCCTAGACTCATCATTCATTACATGTTACTTTTAACCTAGTCCATATACCCTATTTTAAGACACACAACCCTTGGTCCATGAATCATGACATTAAAATATATGCGACTTTCCCAATATTCTTTTACATGGTGAAAGCCCTCCTTGGCACATCATTCTCATCGGTTCTGAACCCTTTAGTTTCATAAGAGATTCTATGGAATAATAACCCCTTGGTCCAAGAATTAAGACCTTAAACTATTTCTAGTACCATGGTCCGAGCTCTACAAACTTTAACTAGGAGTCATGGTTCAAGCATTCTGACCTTATAATTTTTGTAACCCTATGGTCCATGTATTATGACCCTAAAGTATTTTAAACTTATTGGATTGACTAGTTTGACCTTAAATTACCATATTCATGAGAAAAAAACCTATCAGGTTGAAAACCCCAGGGAAATATAACAAATATTAAGAATCCCACTCCTAGGTCACTCTTGCAACTTAGGGAACAAAGGGGGTAAAAAGGAAGATGTACAATGTTAGTAGAGACCCACTATGTACCCCACAAAAAAACCTATATGTGTGCACTAAACCCATTAGTTTAAGAAAATTTTAGATCCAAATCAAAATACCCATTTTTCCTCATGATCCACTCTAGGGGGTACCCCCATTGTGTTACCTACTTATGCCCCACACCACCTTAGTTGGGTAGGTCTTATTCACACAAGCTCAGATGTCCTAATCGTAAGTCACTAAACTATTCTATGAACATACCAATCACATGATGTTAAAATATATGATACATGTTCATCACCGTATGATGTTAAACCACATATCCATTATCTTCGTTTCATGAAGTAAAATTACAAATCATCTTATACCCTCACCTAATAAGCATATTTCCACCTTCATTATAGGTTACCTACCACATCGTTCATATTCATTGTCCATCTCTCTAAACCTAAGATGATTCTCCACATAGAAGGCGATTCTAACCTTTATTCAGACCAATACACCTACCCAATGCACTAAAATCCCCAGTGTCATAATTTCGATAGTGTTGAACTCTATTTGACCATTCTATCAGTTCAGCCCATGAATTGGGACTCCCTTGACTTGGATCCCCATTATCTTCCATGTTCGAATGGGATCCCCTAACCATAATGGTGATTAGCCACAATGGCTCACCAATCATCCTGGGTACACACCCTGAAAGACTTCTAATGAAATTTTAATATTTTTTCTATGTTTTAAACATCAATAGTGGTCAAATATCATTTCTTTGTCCCAATCCTTGGAAAAATTATAATGGATTCTATGTTTTGAACATTCTCAGTAGTTATACTCTGTCATCACACGACCCCCTTTGTGTTCTAGATCATGAGAATCTCACTTCATCTTCTTCATCATCCATTGGTTAATATTTAATGTAATGATAATTTTTTTATGATCTTGTGGTATAAATATAAATGGATTATAATTTTAGGATATTGATTTCCATTATAAACCAATGATGCCTGGAAACATTATAGATCCAGGAAAGGTTGTTAAATTATAGACTACGGATGTGGGGGTTTTTTATAGACCTTAAATTCATTAGGTGTTGATGATGTAGTTGAGAAAGTCATATGAGAAGATGATTTAAAAAAATACTAACATAGGATAGAGATAATTGGATCGATGCTATTCCAAACAAAAAGCTGGAAATTATAAGGTATTCATTTCTATTATGCAACTTTTTCCACACTGATTTCCTTCGGAGTGATCTTTGACTAATTAGGTATGGTTATTGTATGTTATTATCAAGTTATCATACCCTTGTACTAAAATTATTTTCACTTATGGTCATTTATTTATATATCCCATGTTTAGATTAATGAGAATATAAGCTCACCTATTCATATGTTTCGATTCCCCATGTTATAAAGTTACATTATCAGTATGATATTTCCAGTAAGGGAACTAGTTTTGAATAAATAAATGGGAAATAATATAGATGATTGAGTAATAGTTGTTTATGTGTCATAATTTTCGAATAAACTAACCTTTTATGGATTTTTAATAGATCATATTAACATATGATGAATTTTTCTCTAATAAGATGTACTATTTAAATATGAATAGTTTGGGATTTCTATAATTTTTATTAGGGATATGATTAATTGTTTTTAGAAATAGGGATGATAAATATTTGGTGAAAACCTATAGGATAATCCCACATATAGAAGAACATCATAATTTATGTTAAATAATTAAGTGTATATCCCTATCTAGATACTATAAATTAGACATGGATATGGAACAAATGCACCTAATGGTAGAAACACTAAATAGGGAATATTCGGTTGTACCTAAATCATCACTGGTCCAAAATGAGTGTTCTTAAGACTATACACTTGGTTAGACACTCCTAGGTGATATTCTTGTGTCAATTAACTTTTTTTGTATAATATATTTTGAAGAATTTGAATATATAATGACCAAGGATGACCAATGATAAATAGAATGCATCATAGATTGATAAGAAGGTGTCACTAATTAGATATATTATGAATTATTTCTCATGAGTAAATGATTACTCATTATTATATTTAACAATATACTTTTTCTTTTAGTTAATTAATGAAAGTATTAGTAATCATGTTAAAATTGAATGAAAAATATGATGTAATTATTTTAATTATATGAATCCAAATGAAATTGGATTTGGACTAAAAAATCTAGGGATTATTCCTAACCATATACGTTGATATACGACTAAGAACATGAACATAAGTGAGTTTTTTAATATAAAAAATAAGAGAAAATGGAGTTTCATGAAGACCATAGAAGGAAGAATATTTTGGTTCCTATATTTGGATAATGAGAGAAGAAGAACTGGAATTAATGTCTCAAATAAATGAGAATATGTTTTGGGTTGTGCAACGAAGGATATAAAGCACGTGATTTCAAAGGAAAAATGAAATGTCTAGTTAATTTTATGGAATGGAATAATGGTTTATATATGGTATGGTGAACATTATAATGTTTTAAATGTGTAATGTATGGGAATTATAAAAATTGATCTCATAGGTGTAAATATAAAGAAGAGGACCATCAAGGTTATATGTGTAATGGTTTTACTGGCGATAATAAAGAAACATAAAATGAAATATGGAAGATATGAGTAATTTTTCCAGTATTATAAGTGTTTAAAATAAGATTAATGATTAAATTGAGGTTGATTAATATTAATATATGATTCATATTTCATAATACAAGAAGGATTTACTAAGGATTAAGAAGATTAATAGTGATTAATGGTTTAAGAAGGAAGTGCAATAATTGGAGTATTATGGTATTGTGATTCAAGAATTATGTTTTATCAATTACATTATGGTGTATTCTAAATGTTATGGTGATTAGTAATTATAATATTATTTCTTTGTATTATTTTTCCATTAATTATTTTAAATAAAATTTTGAATGGTACAAAAAACCTAGAAATTTGAATTTGTGATAAGGTTTTTTTTTTGGAAAATACATGATTGAGGATAGATAACACCTAATATATGATAGATTTTGACATACTAATTTTTAATCAGGACAAATAAATTATTTATTTTGGAAAATTAAATTTAATATTATTGGTTACCATGAAATTAATTAGTAATTTGTGGGAAATATGATATATGATACCCTGTATGAAGAGCATTGATTTTTTGGATTTATGAAATTTATTTCATAGTCTCTGATTCTATTTAAGGAATAATAAAAGAGTTAATTTTCAGATGTATATATGTTTTCATTAATGTTTTATTATGCTTCACGTTAGTAACTTATTTTATGAGAATACACGATCAAGGTATTCACATTTTGTATATTAAATTAAGATAAACATAATGTTGATCGTAGAAAAATGTTAATGTTCCTCTTGAAAAATATACATGATGAAATATTTTGTAATATTCTGGGAATTGAATTTAGAGAGAAATAATTTGGATTATATTTATGGTTAAATATTTATGTAATTGTTTATTTTTAACATTTTGTGATATTGTTGTGTTTTTAGTGATTAATGTATTATTTCATCATTTGAAGATTTATCAGTAAGGGATAACTTGTTCCAACCATTTTAGTTTTACTAAATTTTTAGAGAAAAAAGGAATGGATTTTAATTCTTTCATAAATCATATGTTCCATTAAAATGTTTATTTTACTATATATTGAAGGAGGAATCAATCTGGATTATTCATTTCATTGTGTAAGTGATTATATTAATGTGGAAATTGATCAACGAAAAAATTAAATTTTGCTTATAAAATATGACAAATCAAGTTCATATTTTTTCTCATGTTATCAATCTTTTTGATAAGATAATTACACAAATTTATGAAAAAATACCTTGAAAACGAAAATGTATTCCATTTTATATTTATTTCTTGATAATGTAAGTTTTTCCAACCCTCACCAATTTATAGGTTTTTGGTCAATAACATTCTCATTACTATGTTCTCTATCACTCCCTATTATTATATGTATTTTATCTGATTTTACAGGTTAATATGTTAACATATTTCTAAGGATCTCTTTATCTTGGAATCTAATTTTTTGTTGTTTAAGGTAACCATCATGTCTCCCACTTCCCCGTTCAAAGATAGTTTTACTAACCCCTTGTATTATGTGAGTTTTCAAAAATGGTATTTTAAAATATTGATCCTTTGATTACCAAAATATAAGTTACGAGGAAACAATTTATTTATATGGAATCTGAGAATGAAACACCTATATATTTTTTAAAATAATAACATGATAAATTTATTTCCTAAATGCGAACATCGAGAATTAAGCAAACTCTAATATAGAATAAAAAAATTATTTAAATGTGGCTGTTATAACAATGCTTTTAAATTGGTAGCTATGAATAGTGTTAAATAAAAATTATAAAATCAAATATTTATATTATTTTTATAAAATGAAAATGTTTTTATTAATTCATAATAAATAAGTTGTAATTTTTTTACGCCTCAATGTTTTGTTTTCTTCAAAAACTGTTTTATTGCATTTTGTGCTGGGAGATTATAATTAACTAATATTTTTTTTATAAATTTTATTTATGGTAATTAATAACTATTTTTAAAATCACCATGTCAATGTTATCTTGTGTTTATTTGTATTCTAAAAAATTTATTTTTTAGTGAATAGTGAAAATACTGATTATTGTAAAATTTTCAATTCTTTTCAAGTAGAAGCCCCATTATGTTTTAAATTTGATATTTAAGTACAATAATATTTCAATAATTATATTTAATATAATAAATTTTATATTAATTACCATTATTCTCTATTTTTTTAATTTTATTTCTGGGATTAATAGCAAATTTATCTAGAAATAGTTTTTTATGAGCGCAAAGTGGTTTTATCTTAATAAATTGAATTAATTTAAATTAATTAATGGTTTTAATGATATTTAGGGTTTATATGATAAATAATATATTTTAAAACTTATTTTATGGTTTTTACAAGGAAAATAATGGCTTTCAATTTAGTTTTGTGCATAAAAATACATTTTTCTAAAATGGGGTTTTATTGTGTTTTGCACCATTATTTAAAATTAAATTACTCTTATTATAGAAATTGAATCTGGTAAAAAGGATCCAAATTTGAAGTAATCATTATTAATATAAATTAATAGGTTAAACTGAATTTTTTATCATATTGGATTGTAAATATAATAAATCATTATTACCAATGTTTAGGTTAAAATAGGTTCACCAGGGGTGCATCAAACAAAGATATTTGGGCAGTAATTCCACCCATACCTTTATATTTAATATTATTTTAATAGATTTCAAAATTTTATTCTATTTAATTAGATGTAACAGACATTTTTATCAACTTTTACATGAAACTGGTTATTTATTATTGAATTCTTTCATAGAATTCCATGTGTGTCCCTCCCATCACATAAATGGGAACCTATTCTCCCCAATTATTCAAAAATTTTAATCTTTATATCCCAGAATAAACTTACTAGAAAAATTCCCATAATCCTTCCCCTCATCATAGATATTCTGGTATTCTTCTTTGAACATTCCATTTAGGATTACGTTGTAAGCCAATGGTGGTTTTAAAAGATGAGGTATAAATCATAACCAAGTTATTTCAATTTTAATTCTTCTTAGTCTTCCTATAATCATGTTATATACATCATAACATTAATAATTCAGTTTAAAAATTTATTTAGATGTTATTTTGATGATGATACAATGATTTACCACCTCTTCTATATCAAGTGGGTGTTGAAAGTATCACTCCTCTATATGTGTGGAATACCACCTCCATGAAGTGATATAATTCACTTTCCATCATCACCATTCATAGATGGTTGGTATGATGGATTGAATTATTATAGTTGATATTTATAACATAGTTATTATTTTTTAATTATACGATCTTATCTATTTTCTTATGATTCCATCCATTAAAATTGATAATGTCACTCGTGTGTGTATGTGGACTACCACCTCAACAAATTGATGTGATTTGTTTTTAATTTATGGTATACTATAATGATTGAAATGGTATTATTAATTAATATATATGATCCAATGAGTCTGTACCGAATTGGTGAAATCTTCTTCATGGAATCAAAATGACCGAGGATCAAATCTGGGTATGGACAAATTTTTGGGTTACTGTAGTGGGAACCATAGAGGACATATAAAAATGGAGGAATTGTAGCAGTGGTGACGCTATAGTGGTGGAGGCCCTATAGCCAAGGCAGTATTGAAGCAGCACAGGTACTGTAGTAGTACTATTAACCAAAGGGCCCTTTGGGGAAAACAATGGGATTTCAAGCCTTGTATTCAGGCCACTTGTCCTTGGGCCTTTAGGCTATGTAATGGGTCTCCCTCTACCTATATAAAAGTGGTTGTATTTTCTTTAATAATAAAACGATGCTTCAACCCAAACCATCAAAAAATATATATTTGAAATTTATGATATAATAACTATTCTTTGATGGTGAGTTATTATTTACCTTTATTTATATTAATCCATCTAAAAATTGAAACACCAGTCTTGTGTACATATGAATTACCATCTCCATGAAGTGATGTAATTTATTTTCATCACCACTTTACATGAACGGTTATAAAAAACTGTATAATTAAAAAAAATTAATTAGAACATGATTGATATTTTAGATATTTTGGATGTATGATCAATGTGCATGGACCAGAACTGCTGAAACCATACACACATGAGAGACAAATCAATTAACACCTCAAATGATGACTTTAGATTGAAATTTCTAATAAAAAGGGGTTAAAATTGTATATGAGAATCATGTATGATATTATAATTTTGAATATTGTAATACCACAATATTTAATGATATTTATCTTTAAATATGTTTTATTTATTTGATATCTTACTCTTCATGATACACTGAGTTTATATGGGAAACATTATACTATTGAAATATTATTATTTATTGCAAGAATTTACACCTAGCCGTTGGATTGGATGGTGTGTATCGGGTTAATTAAATTATGAAAATATTATTATTTTAAGTCTGTATAAAATAAAATTATTTGTTGTCAAATGGAAATAAATGAAAATAAACATGTTTGTAGGTAAATATAGTTGTTTTTCTAGAAAAAAGATTTTATGCGAGGAATGTGTTTTTATATAAAAAAACTATACTAATATCTATTGATGAATTATTTTAATGAAATAAATATATCATATATTATATTAAATGTTCTAATATTTATCCAATTTTTTTCCTTGGCATGTGATAAGAATAAATCCAATTTTATTCTTAAAAAAGTCATTTATCTAAAACACGATTTTTATAGGATTTTACAAGCATATTTTAAAATGGATTTATAAAAATTATAGTAATTGAATCATTAAAAATCGATTACATATTTCAATACGGGAGGATAATTTTTTTTATCTAGGTCCATTTTATTTTTGGTCATTATGAATAGTAACCTTGATAAATATTTTTCACCTCGTTAATAGTAAAACGGGAAAAGGGTTAAAACATTGGTATAAGGCTTTAGTATTTATCCAACAAATGAATTTATCCAATTTTATGAGTTTAGTTAAATAATTCTCATATAATTCTATAAAATATAACCACATAGTTCCTTTTTTTTCTTTAATTATGAAATATATATTATTTTAAGAAAATAATAAATGCAAAATATCACTCTCTTAACATTAATATCACAATTTCTTTTACTTTAGGATACAAATAGGTTATGTTATTTTATAATTTTTGTATTTTAAATATAATATTTTATCATATTAATTTATTTTTTAATTTATTTTTATTGAATAACTACCATAAACTCGAAAGCAATGCTGAAACAATATTTATTCAATTAGTAAAAAAATAAAATAAATTGTTTTAGAAATTTTAAAATTAATACTATTTGGGTAAATCATTGGGTTCCATGAATATTATAGATAAATATAATATGTTAATTATATTTTAAAGGCTTATTTTTAGATTCCATATTTTCATGTGTTTTTCAAAGTCAATGTAAATAAATAGTTTTAAATATGGCATTAATGATATTTTATAATAAACATTATTTTATTGAAAGAATTGAAATTAATAAAAAATCATTTATTCATTAAAATTGATGGTATATGGTTTAAAATATCATCTATGGTCCATTTATGGGTCACATTTCATTTTATGGTAACATTTTCAACCCTTAATGTATAGAAAACCTTATTATCGTAATAATTTTCAAAATTAGATAACACTGAGTTTTAACTAAGAGATATGTTTTAAAATATAATTTTTTTTATTAATTTTATTGGATGATATGACTTATAATAATACTGATATTATATGAATGATACATCAAATTTGATCAATTTTAAGTGAAAATTAATTTATATTAATTTAATACATTATGCTATTCCAAGAGTGCCCCACCCATCACTTATAAAAGGGAACATACTATAAATTATTATTCATAATATTTTCTCAATATATATGATCAAATAACTTATATAAATACTATCATTTCTTCCTTATTCTAATTTAACATCTTTTGGTATTTCCATAATACCATCCTTTCAAGGATTAATGTTTAGGACAAAATTTGTTTCTCAACGAAGAGGTATAACCCTTAACCAATAATTTTTAATTTTTTTTCTTATTATAACCCTATAAATCTAGAGTATACATTATATATTAATTATTTAATTATATTAATTATAGTTATTAATTATTATGGATATGGAACATTCATTACCCACAACCTTCCAATCCAATGAAAAACACAATATCAGTCATGCACATGTGTGGACTACCACCTCAATGAAGCGATATGATTCTTTTTTCATTACCAATTAACATGAATGATTATAAGGATAAATTTATAGAATAATATAAATATACATATAATATATAATAATTATTCAATATAGTTTAATTATTATTTTCCTTTCTTTTATTATATCATTTAAAAAACATGAAATAACATTCATGCGTATATACGGTCTAAAGTCTCCATGAACTATTTAAATAATTTTTTGTCTCTAAAATTTTAAGATAAATATATATATAATTAATATATATTATATTTATATCACGGTTAAATTTCTTTAGATTAGTGAACCATGATCAATATACACTGATTTAACGTTACAAACAAATATTATCATGAAAAATGAAACAGTTAACATCTAGAAATAGTGATTTTAATATGGAATTATTAATAAATGTGTTTGTAAATGTTTTAAGTGGATAATGTAAGATATTATAATTATTTAAATAAATCTATTATTTATGTATAGTAAATTTAAATTTATTATACAGGATGATAGATTACATTTGTAGTAAGTCAAACTTGAGGTAAGGGTTTTATATTACAGTATCATTGTTTATTAGGAATGTTTATGATTAAGTTTTCAATGATGAAATTTCATGATACCACTCTGAATAATATCGTGAATTTTCTTATCATATATATATTTATTTATATACTTTTTTTTATTTTTTTTCTCTTTAAGTACTCATAATACTAATATAATATTATTTAAGTAAATTTGAATTTATTTATCTCTTTGATCGAAAATCCATTTTATTCATATCCCTGTTTTATAAAATATTTTCGAGAATACATTTAAAAATATCCTATTATTTTTGAAGGAAATATTTACCCATGATTTAATTTTTAAAATATATTTTAAAATTAATCTTCTAATAATTTTCTGAATGACGTACTTTTAACATTTTTTCTGAAAATGTGAAAGGAATATTTGTATTAATGTACACAACATGAAAGGAATTTCCCACTGTCATGAATAATCAATAATTTAAGGATTATTTTACATTTTAAAATTTTATCGTCAAAGAAAATTATTTACATAATATTTTACAATTTTCATATTTTAATGAATTGATTTCAAAGTGAAAATTGTACCTTCCTTGAGATATATTTCAAGTGTTCATTTAAAAGAATTTTCATCTAAGATAAAATAATTCGATGTTACTTATGTTTTAACATGGATATAATATAATTATAGGATCTCTATTCTTTATCTAGATGGATTATGATTATGATGATTAGAATTTAATGAAACCCATTTATTTTACATGGTATATGATAAGATGAAATGTTTATTAATCCCATTCATTCACATAAGATATATTGTATTGATTTTTTGAATAATTTATGATTTTTTGATACATATATGAATATATTATTATTATGTGATGGGTGGGACCAAAATTATATATCCCTACAATGCATTGGGAAATGATCAATATATCATGAGATAATAAGGACTAGAATGGGGAGCGAACCAAGTTCAATAAAGGACTCTATCCACTATGATAGTTTTGGGAGTGAACCTTGATTAATGATATGATAGAATGGGGAGTGAACCCAATAATATCTAGTAGGATTTGTAGAACGACTTGAAAAATGAAATATTTTTCAATGATTGTGTGCATGTACAAACCTATGTGTTGTGCTAATGTTATGCTCTCATGGTTCAGTTTTTTTGATTAAATGTTGATTCATGTCTTATAAACTAACATTATTTATGTCATGAAACAATATATAAATCTATGGTATTAGTGGTCTGGTTTTCAATTGGTAAAATTATGTACTCATACCCTTATATTCATGTTATGATTATGTGACCCATGATATCCCCCTTCTTTACCTTTACCAGACATATGATCTCACCCTTTCTTATGTTTAATTTCACTAGGTTTCAAGTATGATATTTTATGAAATGGTAAATATTATAATGAACATAGAGGTATATGATTTAGAACTCTTATGAACTAGTTGTTTATGTATCTAAGTTTCCAAAGAATGTAAATCTATACGACTCTATAATGGATCATTGTGATTTGTATTGAATATTTTTTTAATAAGATTAAATATTTATTTTTGAAAAGTATTGGTCTATATACATTTTATTCTATAATATAATTATAAAAAATATAAATTTAGTATACTGGAGGTTAGAGTGATTACGAATCATGTTAGAGAAAATATAGTGGTTCCTCATCTAAAATTTGATTCTCTGAGACACGTTTTGATGTTATAAACGTATTTTTTTATATATAGATCATGTAATGATTAATTAAAATCTAATATCATGGATACATATTAATTCAGGGTAAGTGACCATTCAAATTATTACATTGTCTTGTAATTGATTTCAAACGTACTAATATGGTAATTTTTTTCTCAGTTTCTCAATATTGATACATGTTTTAATGTTACACACCCATTTCATATATCTATGATGTAAATACTTACCAAAAATTTATTATTTCATACTCCAGATTTTAATTAATTTCATTTACATATATATAGTAATTTTATTCTTCCAATTAATTTTAATTCAATAATTACCAAAGTTATAAGGGGTTTGTGTAACAGTCTCATTTTTACAGAAACTGTTTGTGCTTAAATTTATGATGATAAAAATATATGATATATCTCTCCAAAATTTTATAAATTTCCCCTCCACTCTTTATTTTTAACGTTTACATGATTTCTTTTCATTTTCTTCTCTTTATATTTACAATAGGCCAAAATTAATTTTTATGTAAAATCAAATTATTTATATCTTCGGTCAGGTATTTTTTCTTCCATGTCTATATTTTCTTATATGTTTTTCAAGAATGTAATTCCATTCGGGTCTCATATATGCTTTAATTTGATATTTTTTTCTCTTGTCATGTTATAGAGGTTTTCAATAGATAGTGGTTGAGAATTTGGTGTTTCTAGAAAATAGTCTAGGCACATGGTTTAGTTACACTATTAGTCAAACCATTTAGTAACTGAGCGATGTAGCTCTATGAGTTATAGTGTTAGATTTAATTGTTTTATCATGGTTTTCATAACCATTTGATTCTCCAAAAGAAATATGTGAGAGGATAAATTTTGATCTAGAGGTTATCATGTGAATTGAGAATGGGTTATCAAACCATATAACTATTTGTAGGAAACCATGTGACATGGTTTTCAGGGGACAATGGATAAATCATGGTTACTGCACAGTTTGTCTACCTGTGGATCATAACAAAGACACTCATTTTAAAATTCATAAAATTAGAATTTAACTTGATTACCTCACTCTATTTATCCTTTAATCGCCTTTTAATTACTTATAAACCAAAATAATTCTCCCCCTTAGGCTATATAAGGTTCTCCCCTTGGTCCCAGGGTCAATCCCCATTAATATAAGTAGATCTATTTTAGTTAAGTGTGCCATTCCTGTTTTCTTCATATTATCTTTCAAGATATACCATCTATATCATATATTTTTCATGACATGATCACCTATATGGGGTATGATTACATGATTTAAAGTTTAGATGGATAATTTATGGTAGTTCTCTATGATCTAGGCTTGTGAGGACCTGACCTCTTCAAATCTAATATCCTTTTTCAAAGACGAACAATTTTCCTCCATTGGTGAGGTATGAGTCTTTATGAAAAGGTAATATCTCAATACTTACATTATTGTTTTTTGTACATTATGTTGTTTTTTTATAAAATTTATATATTTAATAATAAAATAATAATTTTTTAGTTAAATGTATCATATGCGGCATAAAAGGGGTGTTTATTAAAGTGTGATTACTTTAAAAATAGTTTATTCACATTATGTCTTTAATCAAATTACACATAGCTGATGTTTTTCTATAAAATTTGTTTTCAAGTACAGGAGTGGTGAAGCTTATCTCAAAAATTGTTTTGTAAAATTTTGATCAGGGATTATTTAAATGTCTTTTTAAAAAATAAACATTGTAAAAATTTGGTTCATCAGTTTATATACATATGTAAAAATTTGGGAGTGTGGCATAACTAGTGGTTATTCTTGTGATATTGATAGACACTGATATGAATCGGTATTGATAGTTTTCACAACATTCCTAGTTTAGTGTCCCTTTACATGTTTAAGAACATATTTTTGTAATCTTGAGTCCGATTTTTTTGGTTTTATAGATGATTATATTGTTTCAAGTGGATTAAGAACATGTTTATTTTATGTTATTACCATGGATAATTTTTTATTCCCTTTATACAAAATTTTAGTTACATTCCACATTCCTAGTTTATATGAAAATGTAATGCTTTAATGAAAACCAAAGTAAGTTTAACATAATGGATTTTCATTTGAAATTTCATTATAAAGATTTTTTTTGTTTTAAATTAAGAACTAATGGTTGTATAGAGATATACCATGTATAGATTCTTTCTTGGTATCCTAATTATATTTAGTCCTCACACCCAATGTTTTTTACATTAGGTGTTTGTGGTCATGATTTTGTCGGATACATGTAGAAGTAAGTTTATCACGTGGCATGGAGGCTTATCTTTGTCGATATCTCCTTCATAGAAGTTTAATATTTTGGTGATAGATATACACAAGAAGACTAAATTTTAGCCTTGTGTTTTCTTAATTTCTATGATTTCAATTTATTCATGGTTTTGTATGCCACTTACTTGTGTTCTTATTCATTCAATTTTTACTCCAATTATTTATCATATATTATTATACAAGAGGTATTTTTTTATTTTGGGGTTAAATAATTCCCATAGATTTTCAAATTGATACCTTGGTTCTTATTTCTAGCATGTGGTGATTGGGAAAATGCTTTGGGATTTTTCACAGGACTTCTTGGGTGTTATTTTATTTTGATTCAGATTAGTTCATTACAAAATGGTATTAGAGCAATGTTTTTTCTTGAAACTTATTCTATAAAGCCTCATGATTTTTTGGATATGTGGATGTTAGGAAATGGATGATGGTTTAAGGATTTAAAAAAGTACACCATTATGGAAATAATATATCTCAAGGGGACCATGGTTTGAAAACTGTTGTTCATTCTCTCATAACATTGTGATACTATTCATTTTGTTAATAGTTTAAAAATACATTCAAATCAGAGATAATTGATGTGTAATTTTACATAGATGAATATGATTATATGATTAAAATGATAGGTTATGTGATTTTAGATCTTCTTTGTCAATGTTGTGTTAACTATCATAATTGGAGGGGTGGAAACATATTCCTCCAAAAAGAAGTTATCAACGCATGCTATAATGGAATCAAAGGAGGAGCGATCCTTTGTTAATTTATTTAAAGATGTGATCATAGTAATTATTGATGATTTAATGTGATTGTATAATCAATTTGTGAGAAATTTGTTTCTTACTTATATAAATGCGTTCATCAGGGGAAATTAGTGGATGCTAATTAGTAGTGTTTTAATAATACCATCTATGGTCGGGTTCCTTAGGTTCTAGATTTGGTCTCCTAAAAGTGATATGTGACTTTTGAGGTGATTTGTTTTTCTAGTTTATATGATTTAGATATTGGTTGGTATTTCAGATAGATATATTTTATTCATGCACTCGTGGGAAACCATGATATATTATGAGCTAATAAATTATTGTTAGTGACTAATAAAGAACCATTTGATTCCAAACATTATGTAATGAGTCTCTATCCAGATTAAAAGTGATGTACAACACAATAGGCCTACTAGTTTGATATGGATTTATCCTTTCTGTTATGGTGGCTGGATGAAGGACCCTTTGTCCTTGTAATTGAACTACCATAGACACCTAGTTGAGAAGAAGATTCTATTTTGGGTGATCATTATCGGATTCATCAAATCAAAACAATTATTTCCATCTAAGGAATATTTTGTAGTAAAATAGGTTTATTTTTTATATAAATGAAGGGTTTTGAAGCTTTTTTATGTTCCTATTTTTTTATTTCTATTGAAGTTAAACCTGCATTTCAATATAATTCTATAAAGTGTTACTATGTGTAATGGAATATCAGTCAAATTTTATCATTACATTCAATATTTAGATGAATGGTCACAATATATGAATGAAAAAAATACTCAAGGAGATATTTAGGCATTCATAATTGATTTTAGTGGTTTTCAGTATTGGAATATTCCTTTATTTTAAACGAATAAGACACAATTCGTAGTGTTTTTTAGGGGGCCTTGTGGATCTCCTTGATTCTAGGACATGGTTGGTGAATGGTATCAAGTATAACCAACTCTTTTATAAGGGAGATGAAGATGGTTTATTTACCTCGATAAAATTTGGGAGTAATTATATGATGCCATAAATTTTATGCAGATTTCCATCATTGATCATTGGTGTTTATAATAGGTGAATTGTTTTTTATCTAGATTTCACCTCTTTTGGGATATCATTATTTTTCAAATTAGGGTAGGTTGATATCGTGGTTTTTTGACTCTTTTAAGATTATTTAATAACTTGGAGTGGTGGATTATCGATTAGAATTACATTCTCACTTTATGTAATTTTACAAAGTGATTTAGGTCTCCAAATAGAGGAGGTAATACTATAACCCTCCCTTTTGATTGAGTGGGAAGATATTAGTTTTGAGATTGATAACTTAGTGGTTGTGAAATTTGTATATGCTATGGATCACCGAGATACGTTCTTCCCAGGTAAAAATAATCCATTTGTCTATGTACTATGTTATTTCATACTAGATGGGAATGAAACATGGGAGGGGGAAGCATTGATGACACGATAATGGTGTTATATTTTTGTGATCCCATAATCATGAGAACTTTCATGGTGCCAAAATATTTTATGGTGGGGAGAATTTTGGAACCCTCCAAGTCACATGTATGATTTAATTTGATCTTGGTTTATCTCTTGTGAGTTTCTAGTGATTTTCAGGAGATGGGGGTGGAAATTTTTAATGTTCGGTAATACAAGATGATCACATGGTTTAGGTTTATAGTTACTTTTAACCATGCGGTGAAAATGGGATGTGGATTTGTGATTTACAATATAAATTTTTAAATTTTGAGCATAGTTTGTCTAACCATGTGTGTCTCTAAGAAAACCATGAGAGGGGATGGGATTTAGACCAGGGGCTAGCACATAACTTGAGACCAATTTTTTAAATTACAAATTTATTACTTTGAAATTGTGCGACATGGTTTTCAATGAACAATTGATATCACACAATTTATCAAATTGTGTGGTCAAACCATGTGAACCCATCTGAACATATTAAAATAGAAATATAACTTGATTCCATCACCTAATTTAAAATATAATCCCTTATAAATTCCATATTGTCCCAAAAACCACTTATTTATGATATACGAGGGCCCCCTTGGTTCCATACTAAATCCCCATATATCTAGATGGATCTATTCATGGAATGTGTGTCTTTCTGGATGTCTTGTTCTCAGATTTCTGGATCAATTTATGATTCCTTATCTTCTCCTTATTATTATTACATATATAAGGTATGATGACCTAATATATAATTTTTATAGATATTTAATGGTGTTTTTCTTAGATCAACGCTTATTAGAAATGTATCATTTCAAACACGTTATTTGTTTTTGAAGGTGACTTGTTTTCCTCCATTATAATGTTATGTGTCTCTATAAAAACGTTCTATCTCATTTATTAAATGATATTTTTTAAAATAACATTGTTTTATTTTGTAAAATATATTAATTTAATATTAAAGAATAATTTTTAATTAAATGCATCTTGGTTGGAAAAAAAAGTTGGTTTTTAAATAGGGTTTAATTTAAAAATAATTTATGCACATGATGTGTTTGATGAAATTCTTCACTCATGATTTTTACTCTAAAATGTATTTTAAAGAATTATAGACGTGGTGATTTTATATGAAGATATTTTATGAAATTGTTATCATGGTGTACTTGAATGTTTTGGAAAACATAGCACATTGGGAACCTAAGGTGTGTCTAGTTATGGGAATATAAAAAATGTAATGAGTGTGGCACTAGGAGATTTTTTTTGAAACTGATAGACTCTAATATGAATTTATAATGGTTGGTTTTATTATATTCCTAGTTTAGTGTTCCTTCACATGGCCGCGTATGTATCCACATAGGCTAAATAACTACTTGTTCTTGGTTTTATTCATTATGTTATTATTTAATGTTGATTGATCACATGTTTATTTAATTTTATTCCCATACATAATTATATTTATTCCCTTTATACTATATTTCTGTTACTTCTCATATTATTGTATTATATGAAAATAAAATTATTTAAATAAATCCAATGTATGTTTTACAAAAAATATTTCAGTTTAAATTAATTTATATATATTTCAAAAATCTATAAGTAATGGTTTTATGGAGATAGACCCTCTAATGATTTTTAGGGGTATTATACTGAGCTTTTGTGATCACGCCATACTTTTTTCCACCTGGTGTTTGTAATCAAGACTTTTTAGGATATAGTTAGAGGGAAGGGAATCATGTAGCATGGTGGATTCTCTTTGTTGATATTTCCTTTGTAGAGGTTTGTCATGTTGGAGAAAGATAACCACAAGGAGACTTGGTTTTGGTCTTGGAATATTGTTTTGTTTTTGAGACTTAGCCTTTGGATTAGTTTTGTATGTCCCTTAACCATGTTCTTATTCTTGAACATTGTCTATTTATTTATCTTATCTTGTTAAACATGAGATATTCTATTTTTTCATTCATTGTGAAATTATTCACATGGTTTTTTATATTGATACCCAAGTGCATGTCACCACCCATGGCGATTGGGAATTTACTTTGGGGTTTGTGGTGGGCTAGCTTGGGTGATTTGTTAGATACTATTATAAATTTGTTTATTATAGAAATTTTTACCGATATTTTAAAAACTATAAAATTTTAAAAGAATATCATTTCCATTTTTTAAACAAGGTTCATTTAAATTTTTATCAAAAATTTGAATAAAATTTTATTTTTATATACAACACATGATAGGATTTTCCCACCATCAATACCTATATTTTCTTAGAATCTAATTCTTTTAGTTTCTAGAGGTCTATTTAATGAAAATATTTTATAAATTTTTTTTTTAAATTTTTAGATTTTAAATAAGTGATATTAAAATAAAAGGGCATTTTCCTCAAGAAAATTTTTTATGTTCTTCCAAAGGTATTTACATATATAAAAAACACCATTCAATGTTTCTTAATATTTTCTGGGGATATGATCTAATTTTACCCTTTTTATTAATTTTCTAGATTATTTATGATTATAATGATGATACCAATTTATTTTATAGGGGTATTATTTGATGTAAATATAATTTGTTTCATGATATTAGGGTATACATATTATTGGATTATGATTATGTGACTAGTGGTTCCATTATAATCCAAGAATGGGTGGTTATGTTATACACCAACGATATGTGGTCACATTATAAACCAAGGATGATTTGGTCTATTATATCACCCTAATGAATTGGGTAATGATGATGAATTTGAGAATATATTAAGATATGTCAGAGTTAAAAAAATCTTAATGGATGATGACATTAACTAGATGGAAGTTACTACTAAGATAAAGTTGAAAATGATAATGTAATCTTTTCCTTAATTTGGCTTTGTCCATAATGATATTCTTTGGAGTGAACCTTAACAAAGTAATCGATTTACTATACATATGTGAATGACAACAAATATTTATTCTTATTATGTTAGGTTATCATTGCTCATGATTTATTATTTATCATTGCAAACGCTTATGTCAAATGTATTTTTTTGGTCAAAAACCCAATTATATGTTTCATGATTAAAGATCTTTGACGAATTGGGCATGATTATCAGAAGTTATGACCATGTTTCATTACCCTTATTCTTATATTATGATATCTTAGGATTATTTATTGATATATTCTATATTTACATTTTCTAAGTATATAATATCATCCTTTCATATGTATTTTTTACCAAGGTTTGGAAGAATGGTTTACTATATGATATTTCTATGAATGGTAATATTTGTAATGAAATTAATGGTAAATCAAATAGATCATTTTTATACTAGATGTTTATGTGTCCATGTTTCCAAATAAAATAAACCATTATTGTTATGGATTGGATTGTATTTATATTTAATTAAAATTACGCTAATAAAATGTTATATATATATAAAAAGTTTGGGTCCACTTCATAACCAACTACAAGAACTAAAAAAAGTTTAAAACTCACAAGATGATCTCGAGACAGTAGATAAAAGTCATAACCTCCTATGGAGGTTTGGGAAAAGCTTTGAGAATCATCTTGGGCCTAATCCCTACTAATAATAACCCAAGCAATAAGTTATGATTAACAATTAATATCAAATCCACTTTGAAAAAATTTATGATGACATACCTTCTACAAAATATTGGGTGTCCAAGTGCGGATGAGGTCTTGGTCCATCCTCTTCATAATAAGAGTTTAAACCACATCATGGTTAACCAATTACACCATGATCCTATCTAATTGGTGTAAAATCCCTATATGAAGAAAACTAATGTGTTTGCGAGAGATGAGAAGGAGAGAAAGGAGTCTTAACCTTACCTTAAACTCACCAATTCCATAGAAAGAAGGGGAACAAAACAAGATATATGGGTGTTTCTACCATGGAATGAAATTTAGGATGGGATGGAATGTGGTAGGATACTAGTTAAAAATGGAAGATAAAGGGAAGGGTTTGAGTTGATAATTGATAAGGGGAAATGGGTAAAATATAAGTTTTGGAATCATAGGTTTCCAAATTGTGTGGCAAACATGTGGTAATCATATGGTCATCGCCATCCCAATCACCCCAAATCACTTGATTAGTAGGAAAGGTTTAGGAAATTTGAGCTAACAAGGCATATTAGATTTGTAACCCTCTACAATAAGATTCATAATTTTTCTATAACCATGCACAGATTGTGTGACATTTCGTAGACACATTTAATCTCACATGGTTTCTGAAAAAGGTTGCATGGTTTAATCTTATCCATGTGCCAACTGTGAAACACAACTATTCACTATATAAGATAAAATTTATTGTGCCCCATGCTTATAGTGCTTCATGATTTCTCTTAGACCACTCATATTGGACATGAATCTATAAAATCTCTACAACTCAACTTTAATCTCTCATTATTATCCAGGTACCCAAAAAACCTCTTCAAAATCAAATCACATCGAATAAAAACCATATAATAAATTCTAACACTAAAAATTACATTCTAAACCATGATTCAAAATCCACTACATCTACCAAATTGAAAAGTTCAAATTTATATAGAAATTTAAGCCATCTTTACATGCCAGATATTACAGATAATGTTTCTAAAAATTAAAACATAGAGTAATATTTTAAAATTTATTCTCTAATAAATATAGATAAAATTTGAGTTGATTTGTAAAGTTCATAATTAAAATAGGAAACATAATTCTATGTTTTAAATTCTAAGGGATATTATATCAATGTTTACTAATGTAATTTAAATTCATGATGAGTCTAGGAGTTTTTAGAAAATTTCATGGTAACAAATGGATATAAATTATATTGGATTTGATGTGGGAATACTATAGAAATAACAAAATAGATCCATTAAAGGTAAACAAGATTCCATTTCTTCTATTACTTATTTTAGGTGTGGTTTATTAGGTAATTAATCTATGTATTTCCCTTTACACTGTGTTCAGTCTGTTGTCATAAAAATGAATTTATCCCTAAATATAATTTTAATGTTTATAACAATAATCCCTATACATAATGTTATTATAAAGGATCATTCATGAATATAATTTGACCCAGGATGGTATACCTTCCCATGTTTGTATTTTTTATAATTACCACAACCATAAAAATTCTTATTTGATCTATTTGGTTTGTTTTCATAATCTTATATTTTATTTAGATCATTTTCGTTTTTAGGCATGTGGTTTAGTTTTAAAAATATCTATTATTTTTCAACATTGGGGGAGATTTACTATTTAAGTTTATCAAGTTGATATATATCCCTTTATAAAGATTGATTTTATGGAGAATTTATTTATTTATTATTATTTTAATCAGATAAATTTCAATTTTTTTTGATCATGTGATGTTTTTAGTTTTATAATTTTCAAAAGAATGATTGTTTGTTTTAAAATTAGAGAAGAATTCTAATATGCCTATTTTTTTGAATGTATATTTTATTATCCCCATGGTTTATAATTTTAATATTTGTGGATATTTAATTTTTTTTAGGATTATATTTTAATAACTATTGGTGTATGGTATCATTTGGGGGGGGTTATCCTTTTTAATATTAAACAATTTTTTTATTTAAATACGATTAGGTTGTTTTTTCGAATTATTAATGATTTAATTTTAGTGGATATATATTTTAATTACTTATTTTTTGGGGAAAATATCATTTCATTTTTGAATATTTTACCCTCATAAAATGGGGGAAATTTTTTTAATTAATGTTTTGATTTATAATTTTCAAAAAGGTGGAGATTGGTAGAGAAAATCCATAAAACATCCCCTTATTTAATTAATCTATGTTGAGACTGAGAGGTTTGGAGTTTGTTTGTATAAGATGATGAAAAAGGAGTGTAAATTCTTATGGTGTTGTCTTTTGTTCTCAACACATAATTCATATTTTTTTTGGATCTAGATAAGATTCTGAGATTTTTGAATAGGGGGCTCTGCCTTTCTTTGTTATGATGATTTTTGTAGGATGTTCTTCTTGTTTAACTACTCATGAGTGATTCTCTTGAATTTCATCATATTCTGCATTGGTTGTTGGTTCTGCAAGTTCTTATGAAACATTTTTCTTTGTGGGTATTTCTTTCTCTTGTTTCATTTGGAGGGTGCATCATTTTGCTGGTACCATTCAGTGGGTGACTTCGAATGAGGGATGGGTGTGCTGACCCCCATCATCTTCTAGGTTCCATATTTTGATGTAAATATGGGTACTTTGCTGTGACCTTTTCTCATTGTTTTCAGTCTCTTCTTGCGTTAAATTGTGTTGACACTGCCAAGATTCTTCTCATTCTTTATCGGGTGGGATGCTTAAAAGAGAGAAAGGTGTGATGGAAACTTTCTTCCGACTCTCCTCAATGTTTCTATGTTGGTTGGAGAGATGGTCTATCACATTGTGCTACCAGCATGGTATAACTTCTTGATAGTGGGGGTAACACATTTTTTTGACAGATCTAACTGGTGCACTATCTAGCGAGGGGGGCGATGAGATTTTCAGGTGCATGCTTGGTTTTTTGTTTCTTTTTAACATGTTGGACCCACATGGCCAATATTTTAAGGCTTTTCTCCTTTTTTGTAATGGGTTCCTCTTTCCCAGTGCCAAAAGATGTCTTTTTTTTCATGATCTTTATTGGGGGCTTGACCTCCAACCGTTTAAAAAAATTGCTATGCTTCCATATAATAAGGTTTCACGCAATGATCTATTATGTGGAATGATGATTAACCACATGAATGATTCTATGCTTAACTAGATAATATTTCCATGTATTTTATTCATTATACTATGAATTCAGGGGACATGATTCTCTATAATTATAGGTGTGCATCCATAGAATTAGGTTTCCATTGAAAGGGGTTCCATGACATTAATCTTCTAAATGAAGAAATTGTATACCTTTAGTCGTGATGTGGATATTACATGAGTAATGAATGTTATATAACCACAATGAACACATTGAAATCATGGATCTTTCATGAGTTCCAAATAATCCATGATAAAATTATAGATCTTCTATGAGGAAAGATTATCCATACCCATGAGCATGAATTATCTAATAAGTCCTTCCATGAGGACAGTTCCTCAATGAGTATGAGCACATATATTTCATAATAGAAGCACATATCTTCAATGATTTGATTACTGACTTTCAATGAGTGAGGAAATAAGGATATTGAGTCAAATTCTAGGAAGAACTACTCTAATTTTCACCCAGAAGGTGTCTTGTAGATTGACTGTGGAATATGGGAAGAAACAAAATATGGCAATGAAAAGTATGATGATCTACTAAAGATTAAATATAAAGATAATGAACACCATGAATATTTTAACGATTTTGTTGGTTGAAGAAATAATGTTAAATAGGGAAGAAAGATCATATGAGTCTATTCAAGTGCACTTAATTAAATAAGAAGATAAAAAATTTGTTGTGCGTATATATTTTCATAGGAAGAAGAATAAATATATTCCAAGTTAGCAGTGTGGTTCTCATTTAAGAAGAGGTATTTGATTATCTTTGAAGAGAGGTTGTTATTGTGAATAGTATTATGCTATGAATGGTGGATGATAGTATATATTGAATTCATGAATATACACATGAAACTGCATACAATGAGTTTTATAGTTATTTTAGAAAGAAGAAGGTAGGGTTTTGATTGTATTTATAAGGAAGAATACCAATATTGAAGTAAAAACTATCCCATGATTGTATAATGATGTATTGATGTATAAATTTTTATTTAATATGGAATAAATAATTTTTTAAAGGAGAATAAAGAGGATATGATATTTCTTTATATTTATAGGAAGTTACATAATAATTTTTGAAATAATTGATATTACGAATATCTGATTAAATAATTCAAGAGGTTTTAATTTTAATGTATTTATACAGTTTAGTAAACATTTTAATAAAGAATAAATATAAGAGTAATAAACACTACATGAAATTTAATTTACTGTTGATATAGATCAGGTTAGTGTGTTCGGTATGGAAGAGTAATAGAGAGATAAAAAAAATAAGGGGATGATTTTCTTGTTTTCTGTTATGAAAGAAATCAAAGAAGAAGAAGATCTAACTTATATAAGAGAACAATTTCAATAATTCAATAAGTACATAGGTTATATGTTGAATACTATTAGTGAAGATTCATTATAATTTTGAAAAAATCGATTTTATCATTTTACATATGTGTGGAGAACATTATATAGAAAGGAATATATTGAAATGAAAGAGATGTATATAACTTTCTTGATGTTATCCACAAGGAGTGTTTCTTTGTGGACTGTGTGATATATAATTGTTTTTAGATCATGGAAAGAACTATATACTCTTATTAACTAGTTAAACCAATAAATTCCAATGTTACTATTGATGTGCTTGTTTTTACTATATAGAAGTGTAATTTCTCTCCAACAAGTAGAAGATATTGTTTAACAAGAAAAAATAGTACATAACACTGATTATCCCCCCTCTTATTTGTCAAATTGATCCTGAATAGTTCTCTCAATTGGAAACTTATATTGGTTCCTTTATTGAATCAAGTATACATAATGTTTTATGAAGACACTATCTGCCATGGATATTCATAACATAGTTAACAGTATGGGGATTCATATCTTCGATGGGATAAACTATCATATTTGGAGGAAAAAAATTATTCCAAATCTATTATCTTGTGGATATGATGTTCTATAAACTTCTACAAATGGTTTTCCTCCACTACTAAGGGTTTTACCATAATAGTTATAGATTATAGGTTCCTATAGAATTGTGCATAAGATAGAGGTGTTATTTTCTATACTCTTATATAATGTGAATTAATATATATTAAAGTAATTAGACCTTCTAAATGTATCTAGGATAAGATTAATAGTAATTATGAAAGGAACATGATACTAATGAAATATATGTTACAAATTTAGATATATAAATACGATGATTTGAAAATTTAAGATGTTGAATTGATTGGTTATTTCTTCACAAGTGTTAATGATATTATATATAACTTAAGAATACTTGGAGAAAAAATACATTTTTAATTGGTCTCTAAATGTTTTTAAAAATTATTCAAAATAAATTTGATGCCAAAGTTTGATAATTGGAAGATAAAGATTTTAAATTAATATATTTGGTTGATTTCCATAGTATTCTGATTAATTATGTGATTAGAAAATAAAATTA
The DNA here is from genome assembly GCA_963277665.1 of Viscum album. Lineage (NCBI taxonomy): Eukaryota > Viridiplantae > Streptophyta > Magnoliopsida > Santalales > Viscaceae > Viscum > Viscum album. Next base: position 2,106,148,266 of record OY728119.1, on the reverse strand, counting down.
TATCAAAAATGGGGAATGGTTGATCCGGAAATCCCCTTAAAACCCACAAGGTTAGAAAAGTAAAAGAACGGTATTATTGTGAAAGAGGTTAGTGATTCTCATTAAATAGTTAATGTGAGTAATAAGTTTGATGAAATCACATCATTATTTTCCAGAAATGTGGAAAGATGCATGGGGAAGTTAAATGAAAGTTTCCTTTGATGGGTATTTACTATAGATCCATTATAAATTTTACAAAAAAACTATCCTAGACCAATGTAGGATAAATATATTGATAATTAATATATGAGGCCCAAATTAACACTGAATAAGAAATCGTAAAAATAAATGTTTCTTTCTAAATCATGTTATAAGAAGTTCCTTAAATATAGAAATATGATTTTTTTCCAAATTTATATAAGATGATAATAATAAATAAAATTAGAAGCTAAAAATTATAATGATGAATATATTGAGAAGTTTCCTATTAAAATGGAGAGTAAATATAGTTTTACCAATGATGAAAGTATTAACTCCAAATAATAATGAGAGGAAAATATATTGGAATTCATGTTACAAAAATAGTTGAAATAATGTCTCTAAAAAATTTCATAGCTAGAGAAATAGAAAAATATATTAAAGAAACTTGGTAAACCTATTAAAAAAATAGTACCTGAAGAATAAAAATACTAATTTTAATAAGATATTTAGAACCTAAAGAAGATACATTATGAAGATAAAATACCTAACATCAATCATGAGTAAATGATGAGGGAGATGGAGAAATTAATATTACCTTGTATAAAAAAACTAATTAAATCCAAACATGGAAGATCTAACTTTAAAAATTCAACTTCAGATGTTGGTGAATGTTCAATAGAGTTATAATATCAAAAAATAAGAAAATATCATAAACATATGTGAGTGACAATACTAAAGATTTTTTTGAAAGGATACGAGTTAAGAATAATGTTAAATGTGTCATATATATAGACAAAAAAAGTGAATTCAAAAATTATATAATTTCTAAGAAATTAAAATTTTGAGAAAAAACATCGAAAATTAGAGACTATAACAAGGTTTAGAATATGTATAATATGAATATGAATATTTTATTAGCCTAACAATTTTTTTTTCTAAAAAGGTATCAAGATTTACGGTGATAAAGATGATGGAAAATAGAAAAACATTTCTACACAACACGTAGTTTTCAAATAAAAATAATTTTTTTATGGATTTTATCAATGTTATAGACTAATGAAGAACACAATTAAGGTGTTTTGGTTCACATATCAATAAAAATGCATCCAAGAGGTATTAGATATTGGTATTGAGGGGCAGTTATCCAAATCAAAGAATAAATACTCAAGATAAATCATAATAATCTAATTTAATGATTGATAATATATTACATCCTCCTGAATCTCTATTTGAGATGTGTGATTAGAATGAATATATTAATTATGAGATTATTATTATATTTATATCCTTACATATTTTTTATGAAAAATTTAAAAATAATTAGTTAAACGAAGAAAAGGCTATTGTTGTTGAAAGTCTACTCAAGTATACAAAAGAATAATGAATGTAGATTTTAGATAGTGGGTGTTCATCACACATAAAAAGAGATTTAAATATGATAAATAATTTTAATGAATAGACATAAAGTAATTTGAATTTAGGAATAGATGAGTCTCTCACAATAAAATCATGTGGATCAATTGTCATGGGAAAAGAAAATTTGAATTAGAAAAGTTCCTTATATATTTATATACGTAAACAAAATCCATTGTGAATTTAATACAATTATGATAAATTAAGTGAATTTATCTTCAAAATATATGCATTTATTTTTAAAATGATTAAATATGAGGATATTATGAGAAGAGGAAAAATGACCAAGGGGAATTTTTTCTAGGTTGGTGATGAACAAAATTCATGCTATCTGAGTATAGAGGACAAAAATCAATTATAGCATAAAATTATTGGAAATATGTGAAAGAGAAAAATGAACAAGTAACAGAAAAATGATACATTTTTTACGTCATTAAATTAATAATAATTAGAAATTAGTGTTTTCCCATATGTTAAATGGATAATTTTTATAATGTTCACACAAGACGGCTAATATACATGCATCTCAACCCATAAGACATATACATTATAAATTATTTCATCCATTTAGGATTAAATCAAGAAATTTATATAAACAATTTATTTCCATTGATGATTATTTAAATGATATTAAATTAATTAAGTTTAAAAAATAGAAGCTGTTATAATTTTCAAATGTTTCATGGTATGTGTTGAAAGGGAATAAGGTAGATCTATGAAGAACATATGAACCAATAAGGGTATTGAATACACAATGTTACATTTAATGGTTATCTTGGGAAGAATGGTATTTTTTAGTTCTTATAGAACCATACACACCGCAAAAAATGGTTTAGATGAAATAAAGAATAAAAGCTAGGTTGTGATGGCTTGAGCAATTTTGATTGATCATGATATTTCCAGTTTATTTTGGAGACATGTTATTAATGCAATATTCCCCATAAAAACACTTCATTTATAGATTAAAATCATATATCTATTTATATGACATATATCTTATAAATAACCAAATTTTGAAGAACTTGAGGGTTTTTATAGCACCCTTATTATCAATGTTAAATGTGAGAATATGGGGAAGCATGTTCAAAGAGGCTCTAATATAATCTTCAATTTATACCATTAAAATATTAGAAGTTATATATAATATAACAAGGAAATTGGATGAATTATTGATTCATATTATGTGAAAGTGATAAAAAATTTAGAAGTAAATTTTTCATAGTCAATAGAAAAAATAAGAGTTATTTAAATGGAACTATATCTATTAAATAACATGATAAATATCTATCTGAAGTGATGATGTAGAATTTGTACATGATGAAAATACAGTTTCATCCATTTCAAGTGATTAGGTACAAAAACATTTATCTCATATAAGGATGAATAAGTAAGTCGAGGTTCAAAATATCACTATTGATTAAGAATAATAGGTTGAAACTATAATAACATTGAGGAAAAGATTTCATACATCTTTATTTCCATAGGTTGAATTAATAGATATTGAATAAGCATAAGATCATCAAAATTGTATTTATTCAATGAATCAGAAATTTGATCAAATTGAGTAAAATGTGACATCAGAGATGGTACCCAAATGAAGATGAATATTTTATTGGAACAAATAAGTTTTTCTATAATAAGTTGAATAAAGGATATGTAGAAGTAATAAAAAAAGAATGATTGGTGGGCAAGGTCTAATAATAAGATAAATAAGTTGATTTTGGTGAAACATTTTCCCTTGTTTCAAGAATTTAACCTATTATAATCTTTCTCTCAAGTGTTACAAAAAGGAAAAATATGGCTTTGAAAATGGATGTCATGTTCTCTTTTCTAAAATAAGAGATGGAAAATAATTTCTATATTAATAATCCAAGTAGTTTATTTCTTTGAAAATAATGAAATGATGTATTTGTATTGAATAAAGCTTCATATTCCTTGAATTAAGAACCAAGAGGTAATTATTCCAACTATTATTCCTTTTTAAAGGAGATTTACATCATGAAATAAATGGTTTAGAAAAACCTCTACATAAAATAAAATAAAGTGGTTTCTCTCATTTTGGTTATTTATTATTATTATAATATATTTATAGGGAATAATGATATATAATATGTTAAATATGAAAAAAATATGAATATTATTTATAAATATCTACACTGGGATAAATTAGGTAGTTTCTAGGATTGTAAATCTTTTAGAAAAATAAATATAGTATCTTACCATAAGAAAAGTATACCAAGGAGCTGCAAAAACAAAATGAAATAGACGATTAAAAAACATTTTTATACACATATATCAGTGGGGAAAAAGTTGATTAATGTTGATTTTGGTATGGATGTTGATTACAAATAAATTATGAAACTAAATATAAGCCTACTATATCTAATAACATCTATAAAATACATGGTTAATGTTGTTACCGTTTATGAAAAATTTTAATGTCCACCTAAAATGTCACACCATTTTGTTGGTAAATTAATTCTTTGATAAATTAATGGAATTAAATATTATGTGATAAAAAATAACAATAAGGGAACCTTGAGACTACTTTTCAATATAGATACAAAATTAGAAGGCTGTGCTGAAGAAAAATGATCCACATCTGGTGAATATTTATTTTTTGTGAAATGTTTTTGAGATTCAATATAAATAAGAAATGTTTAGTGACTATTAGAACTATATAATATGAGTGTATAGTTACCAATAATGATTTACCATAATTAATTTTTATGAATAAATAGTTGTAATACATTTTGGTTAATGAGAAGTTAACACTAATCATCAGTTATAATAATCATAGTGCTATCAATACTATAAAGAATTTGTTATAACATTCATGATCAAAGAAAATTGATATTAAATATCACTTTATCAAAGATCATGTGTAAATAAATTAACTAAATCATTAATTTTTAACAAAGGGGGAGAAGGTGGATGATATTTTCATTAAACCATTATATAATGATACTTTTTAGAATTTTAGGTTGATTATGGGGGTTTAACCACACCGTCTTTAAGGCTATAATATGGATTTTTTGTCCTATATCATCTTGAATTTGGTCATTATTGTCGTTGTGCGAGAAATATGAAAATATTAATCTTTCCACTACTATGTGATTTAAATATTTTGGGACATCATATATCTAGGGTTATTTTTAAAATGGGTAATATTCGATGTTATCATGTTTATTTTACGAAAACTATTTTTATTGTTGATTGAAGTGAGTGAAGGAATTTTATCTTATAGTTTAAAATCAATTTCTATGATGAAGATTTGTTAAGGATTTTTCGAGTAATGAAAAGGGTTTTAAAATATTTTTAACACTAAATTATAGACTAAATAGAATTATTATTCAATTTTTTTGTTTACTATAACAAGATAGCTCATGTAAGCTTTGAATTATTGTATAGTCTTCCATAACATAAGATTCACAACTTCAGTGATTTATGTTTCTTGGATGAAAATATGATAAGAGGGGGATATTTCTTTTACCAATAGTTTTAGATATGTTTTTATTATATAATATGATTAATAATAAGTTGAAATTATCACGGTGTTCACTTTTTTTAAGAACACAAAAAATCATTACAGGAAAAGTTTTTATGGCCTTCCATTATAATATTACTGAGTCTTAGTGGAATAAGATTCTATGTAATGACCTTCTATGATGAATGATAATCGAACACATGAAGGATTATTTGCTTTAATGGGATATGCTTCATAGAAAATTATTCTTGGGAATATGCTTCAATAGGATAAGATTATTTGGAATGTGAAGTGAGATACTATATAATGGAGGATTGATGTAAAGTAGATTTTATGATATGAAGATTTTATTTGAACAAACTGTGTACATTCTGCATAGATGAGGATATTTCCTTATGAATGAAGGGAATATACCTTCTATGTGTATTGTGAAATATGATATCTTTCACGAGATTCAATGATTCTTTTAGAGTATCATGGATCTTACATGAGGATGAATCTTCCATGAATTTGATATTGTATTATTTACATGATCCTTCATTGATGATCGAAGTTGTGGGAGTATGATCATAAATAATTTACATGATATGAAAAAATATTCGAGGAGTCAAGAACAATATTTCTATTAGTGATGAAAGAGTGGCTTTCAGTTGAATTATAGGAGGATCTAACATATATTTCACATGAAAGGTGTTTTGAAGATAGACTGAAGAATAGAGTAATGAAAAGAACCAGTGATTCCATGTAAGGTGATATAATAAAGTCTAAATATCATAATAATGACTACAATGATTCTTTTAAAATATTTTTTTAAATTAATGTATATTAATTAAGAGATATACAGGAAAACTTTTGAACTATACTTATGAAGAGAATAAGAGAAAACATTTTTTATGCATATAAATTTTCACAAGAAGAAGAAGAAAGTTTGACAGATTTTAACTGTGATATTCTCAGTTAGGAAGAGTTATTTGAGTCAGTTTGATGGTAATGTGGAAGAAGGTATCCTGATAAGTTTTCTATCATAAATGAAACATGAATGTCACACATTCATATACACATGATAACTACATATTTCGAGTTTTATAATTTCTATAGAAATAAGAATGCATAGTTTTTATGTCATTTTTAGGAAGAATTATAATATTCATTTTTTTACAATACGATCAATTTACAATTCATGCATTGGTGCATACATAATGATTTATTATAGATAAAATATATTTTTAATGGATAATGAAGAGGCATTAGTATCTAAAAATGTTTACATATAGTTACAAATAGGAATTGATGTAGTTTATTCAAGAAGTTATTATTATACCAGATCTGATAATTTTGGAGATTTGAATTCGAAAGTTAATGTGTAGTTAGTTACATAATAAAATAAATAAGAAATAAAATAAGAAACTGATATTTCATGATATATAATAAAATTATTTTGAAGATTAGGTTAGTGTGTGTGGTGTGGAAGAAGAATAATGAGAAAAAGAAGCAAAAGATGATCTTGTTTTCTATTTTAAATGAAATATATGAAGATGAAGAACTATTTTTTTAAAGTTAATGCGTGAATATTTCAAATAGTATAATGAAGATGCATTAAATAATATTGTTGAAGGTTCATTGTATTACTAAAAAAATTTCTTTATCATATTATCTAAATTTAGAGTTCATGAACTTTTGTAACATCCTGACCCGACTAACCACTAAAATAGTAGCCGGACTGGTGGGTCACATGACCTCAAGATCCCCTTCGCATACACTAGAGGCTTCCAAATAATAGTGTTATTCTACGGAGGTAATAGTGGGGAGACAATACCCACATGGTCAGAGTAGCACAATGGTATATCAGATAGTAAGTAATAGACAACATTATTATAATTAATAAATAAAAGAAAGAACATCATATGAATAATGTAAACTAATTATAGATGATGGCCAATGCCAAAATATAACAATGCATGCATGACCAAATAATGATACACACACTAAATTGTAAAAATACAATAGGCAATAAGTTATAATATAACAAATTAGAAATAAAAGTACTAAAATCCCCAAGGGTGAACTCCATGAGAATCCTAGGATCCATCTTGGTCCCCTACTCCTAACCCCATGTAGAAGCCATTTAGCACAAGTAATATTCCATAGTCCTACGAAAATAAGATTTACTCCAGTACCCTAATGTAATGGCGGCCCAAGTAGGGTGTGTGATATAAATAACATTGGGTTACCACCCACAATTTCTATAAATGAATCCATTTCATGAATCTAAGTTATGAATTTGGAATGTAGAATGAATAGTAAATATAACTAAAATAAAAAACCATGCACTCAGTTTCTTGAAGGAATCCAGGTGGATCTACCTACTTCAGCTCAGGGTTAGAAGAAATTTCTAACTAGTTACTATATATATAGTATTAATACATATATATTATAGTCATATAATTCATCCACTTATGTGGACCAAGTGTGTGTAGAAGCTAATGGTCGTATACCTAGAATACTAGTTGCTTGCTAGATCGGGGCATAACTCAAGCATCCATAACAAGTATAAATGAACCTATAAGCTCAAGAAATAGGGAACATTCACTACGTCTAATAATGAGTGTGAGACTTCATGATCATTACTTGAGATGGAGAGTTTTCCATCATGTCAACACATAAACAATAGGGAGTGTGCCATCATGCCAAAACATAATAGGGGATGTGGTGTGTCATACCCACCATCCACATAGTATCACTATGTGAGATTTCATGCTCAACACTTGTTATAAGGGAGCGTGATACCACCATTCTTAATAGAACCCTTACCATTGTTCCACAACCTATGTATCAGTCACATTCATATTCATAAATGGTGTTGCATTTCCACCCTCTATAATTCATTTTTTAACCATTCAATTCATTTACGTAGGAAAATCATTCAAGAAACAATCCATCCAATATAAACACGTCATATAATTTAAACCATTCAAACCATTCATTGAATTAATTCCATCATGACTATCCATTATATTAAAAGTCATTCAATTTAATCCATTTAATAATTAAAATTATTTTTACCATGATAAAGGAGGAACGTGGAAGATAAATTAAAAAATTAAGAAATTTCCTACATGGTAAGTGCCACTTATAAGTTGGAAAAAACCATCATGAGGTGTATGGTATAGTTAAACATTTTTATATATAAGGAGGGACACACTATTTAAGAATAATAGAATGGTAATGTACAAGAATTCCACATATATATAACTAAACAAAAGCATTGGAAAATACCTATGAAATACATCAAAGAATATATTAAATCACTAATAGTCACTTTATAATTTCAAATATAGCACACCTCATCTGAGGGGTTTTGTTATAACAACATGACATTGTTCATCAACCAATTCATTTATCACAATTAAGCATAAAACTGAATAATTACTTCTTAATTAACTATAATAAGATTTTTAAAAAAGAAACAACCAATCATGGAAAAAAATAAAAGGATTTACATTACACTTAGTAGGTATAGTTTTCAATTGGAATTTTAACTATAAGGATAAATTCATCTTAAAATTTAATAAAAATTCTTAGATAAAAATCATATAATTTAAAAAATTATTTAATAAGGGAGGAAAATATGTCACACGTGAGGGGAGTAATACAAGGTGTGTAATGTAATTTTGAGTGAGGAGAAAATTGTTAAGTCAAAGTGTGGAAAATGACGGCATGCGGTGCGACTGATTTATTTATAAAATGATGTAAACTTAAAGAAAAAATCTATAAACCACCTACCAAATACCATGATTGAATCATTCATCCAATCATGAGATAATATTTAGTCCAGATTGGAAGAAAATGAAGAAACAACCATTCACCTTGAAAATATGGTAAATGGACTCACACCATGATAACTCAGTTTATAGATGATTAAACAGAGAATGTTAAAAAATGAATGAATAGATTAATTATAGGAATAACTAGATACTAATTGTGCTCAAATATAATGATGGAAGGAGGAGATATTTGAAATCCTATGATAGGATCGTGAGAAACCCACGACACAAGGAGGAGATGGATCGTCCACTAGAGGAGGAGAAGAAAGAAATAAAAATAGGATTAAAAAATATTAATGAAAATATAGTAATTTCATCCTAAAAACAAGGCCGAACGGTTTGGTCAAACCATTCACCCATCATGCAGTTCTTGTGGCTTATGAACCTACCTCACATAGTTGTGTTGCACGGTTTACCTTGACTGTGTGCCAACTCGGTGGTGAATAGTTTATGCGTACTACCTAATTGGAAAAAATAGTTTGGGATAGAAACACAGTTTTGGAAACTTTTTATAGACCATGTGGATCACATATTCTCACGTTCTGTAGGTTCATGGTTTTCTCTAGTGGGATATACAATTTTAGACAAACCGTGCACCCTATTCAGAGCTTCCCATTTTCATATTTTCAGAGCCCGATGCTACCAAAACCCCATGAAGATCCTAAGGAATGACTCGATCCTTTATCCAAGTTTAAAAATACACTTTTAGAGTGTTAAAAATATTGAAATTTCTATATAATTGTCAGATCAAACAATCACTCGTCCACCAAACACCGAAATTCAAATTCCATTGGGGTTTCATCAGGTCAAAAAAAGGTTCATTACGACCTCCCCACCTTAGATCTTCACATATATGAGAAGCCTTGGGGATACAATGAATGCATAACACTATATATGAGGGTCGTGAATTATCATTTAAACTGTCATGTTACATTTCAAAATTCACAACACACCTACTAGAATTACATAAGCATCTCATACATAAGCTATTAAAAGCTGAGAAAATGCTTGTTTTCCAACTAAAACACTAAAAAATTTCTTAATCGGGCATGTTAAGCTAGAGAAAATTTCATGTAATAAATTCTTCAAAAATATAGAAAAAGGTTCTCCCCACCATATGTCTTAACATCTGAATGGGAAAATTCAGAAATATGACACCTCCACTATCATAATTGTCCCCAAAGCACACCCCTTAATGTTCTATTGAAACTCTAACATTATTTTAATCGGTGACTATATCGATTACCCCTGAACTCATTTAGTTATGTCAAGATGGATTTTGATGAAAATCCCTAAATGACATATTCTGCACTAGTCTCCACCTAATAATGATCTAGGAATTTTTCATTACTGACTGTACTTCTCAAGATAATGGAACAAGTCAATCCAACTCTAGTTGACCATTCTCAAAACTCTCGGCATAGATAGTCGAACTATTAAAACATGAATCGAAACAACTTCCTATAAGGAACCACACATTCACAATGATGATGTTATCTAAAGTCCAAACCTGAATTCTGATGATGTTCCTTGATCAAACCACCACCTTTTCCATTTAATTTGTCACGATCAACACGGATCAGGGTGTAACCTAGATCCATCCAACTAGAATAGTCACCCCTAAGAAACTAGCTCCAATCATGAGAAAAAGTCCAGGAAAACCTCATATTCATTAACATGGAGTCTTAGGAACTAACAAAAGGTAGTCCATACTCCATTTTTACAAGTGAGACACTGGTATAAGGCCAAAATGTCCACATCAGATAATTAACTAATCCCAGAGTTGCATCCACCTGGTGGTCCAGTCTAAGAAAATGGATGTTGTCCAATATTACATCAAAGGAATTTCCACATGAGAACCCATTTATCACTTGGGAATAACCAAGACTTGATAAAAACCATGCATCCAACGTTAAACATAGATAAATCCCACAAAACAACATAACAAATTTTAAAACTTAGCACGACATATAATCGATTATCTCTTTGGGCATCAATGACAATGTAGTGATAGTGGCCATGCTCATCACTAAGCCAGAGTAAACATAGAGGATTTAAAGGTTACTAAGAAGATCAGTCAAACCACTAATGTTTGAACTTTTGAATGAATCTCAGCTTCACACACTATCACATCGTCATTTAAATGATCACAATTCCTTTACCACCTGATGCATTTCGTTATCACTCAAAATTAACTATTGAAGTTTATCCAAGAACAATGATGTTTCTAAAGGGATGAATTCACAACCAAACACATCATATTCATTCTATTGAGCAAGAAAATACACATTACAAGCCTCCGTAGAATTTGAAAACAACACAAAACCCTTTTTTCAGAAGGTAATTCAAGGCTGTGTGTCTCCTATAAGGAAGGATATGTTTTCAATGGAATTGAAAAAATTCTCCACACCATAAGAGTGTCTTATTCATCAAAATTAAAGATAGAGATAGACTATCTACCCACATGTTAACTATATCCAAAACCCACTAAACACACATGTGTCATACCTCCGAGTCACGATTACAAACATCATAACACTAGGAATGAAAACAAAACAAACCTTACTAGCATTTCAAAAATTAGATCCTATTGAAAAATAATACTGAGCATTGGGATGAAATAGATTATCTAATTCATATGTCACTATACTCTAATAATAAACTAAAAATGTACCCAAAAGTTCACGGTTCAATGATTCCACCGAAATCAACTGGTTCTTCACATCATTTAGAATCTCGATGGTTACCAAATTTATCAACACATACTACCCTAAGATTACATGATAAACCAACACATCCTAAATACTATCCATAGGTGGTCTACCATATGCATTAAAGTATCAATTGGATTATACAAAGCTGTCTCTAAGGTGAATTATACCATACGACAAGAAAACAAACTGAAGACCTCTCGAGTTGACCAAGGAAAAAGAAAACGGGTCATGTGAACTATAGAGGGGCAACAAATTTCCTTGCCTTGTTTGAATTGTTAATGTTGAGAATTACTCGATGTTCAAGTCTATAAAAAGGGTCATGGATACTATGAGCACACTTCAAACTATGGATCAATTGGAAGCTAAGAGCTCTACTAGTGACAACAACACCCAAACAACATTATTTGTTTTAAAAATCAGAGTAGCATGAAAGGAATTTATGATCTATGGGTGCTACCAACATGGGGATTTCCTTATTTTTAAATTCACAAGCGTCAAACCTATTACAAGATCACGCGAACTTGAAATTCACTATGCTCAAGCGCCTATCATTTAAACCATTTCTAAAAAGGATAAAGTTCGATATAAAATGATCATTAGTGCATTCCAAGGAATCAAAAAGAGATATTTAAATTACTCTTACATGCGGCTGTAATTAAGGATACCACCCAAGGTTCAGTTTTCATGTCATTACATCGATTCATATTCAATATTTAAACATTTAATGGTTTAAAATTGAGAATCATGTACGATTTCATAATTCAAAAACATTTGGTACATTATTTAATTAATATCTTAAGGTAAGAAGGCATGTCTTATCAAACGTTCATTTTTAAAAAATTAACCACTCATCGCTTATTGATATCCTATCATATTAAGGAAATTTACCAAAAAAATACTTTTTAAGAAACTATGTAGTAATAGATAATGAGACCAATCGGGGTCCCATTTAAACCAACTTGGGTTCATCAGAATGAAACCCAATAGAATGTGTTTACTTATTAATGTTTTAAAACAACCGTAGTGGGTCATCTCAAAAGGAACATGCCATAACTGAAATACTTGCATCTAGTTGTTCATTTGATGTTAACAACATGATATCTATTCTCATGTAATAGAGTCATAATCCTTTACAGGGGTATCTGATTTTTTAAATCAAAATCAATCAAATTTTACAATTATATCCATTTCTAAACATTTCATGTTCATATATAAGGGTTTGATTAAATGGGTTTCCATATACAAATCCATAAAGTTCCCCTACACTTAAAAGATTCGAATTTGGATCCAATTAATTAAATACAATTCACTTTAATGTTTTAACTTTAATATCCTTTACATTTTTAGCAATGGTGTCTAGGTATATATAAGGTTATAGAGTTGTCTCAAGACATGGGGGGTTACCATTCCCTAATTGATAGGTTTCCATATGCATAGAATTGAATATTGGATCCCATTTAATATAAACCAATTTTTATATCCCATGCAACAATTTTTATATAAATACACTAATCATGTTATCATAAGCAGTAAACATAGAGGAACGAGAAATAAGAAAAAAAATCATGATATGCAGGAAAGACATGAAAAATAAGTAAGTGAAATTGAATAAAATCACATAATCCAATATGTATACTAAAATGCTAAATAAATAATCCAATAATGTTATATAATCAAGAATACTATTTAAAACAAAAGCATGGATGAAAAATCAAATCATATAATTAAAATTTATTGAAAATCTACAAATTAAACTACATGACATGGAATATACATGGGATATGAATCCTTATATGAATATAATGAGGAATGTAATATTACCTCCTTTATATACCAGGATATGTGGAAATAATATAAATTCATAAATTAACAAGAAGAAATAATTTTCACTAATCAGTGAAGGTGAAATAATAATCAACTATAGAAACAAATAACATGAACAACAATACCATCCCTAAACACTTGGACTTTTCCCCATATATGGGTTGATAAATCACAAGAATGAATATTTACCAATTACTATTATATTCTAAGTCTCTTTTCTACCAGCTGAAAATAGAAATACATAGGAAAAAAGAAAGGATCTGACACCACATTGAAAGATCTCAACCCGACTGACCACTAAACTTGCAGTCGAACCAATGGGTCACATGAAATCAAGTGAACCTCCCCATTTACCAGAGGCTTCCAAATAGAAGATAGGGTCTAAGGATGTAATAGTGGGGAGAATATACCATCATGATTAGAGTAGATCAATTCTGTATCAGAAGGTAAAAAATAGAAAACATTAAAATCAATAATAAATGAGAGACATAACAATGGAATAATAATATAAACTGAATATAGATGATGGCCAACACTAATATACAACAATGAAAGCATGTCCATATTATGATACATACACTAAATAGTAATCATACAAAATGAAATAAGTTACATTACAAAAAATAAATAAATAATCCCAAGCGAGAACTCTACGAGAATCCTGAGATAGATCTCATTTCCTTGATACTAACTCCCAAGTAAAAGATAATTAGCACAAGAAATAATTCAAGGTCCAAGAAATATGAGATCTACTCAGGTATCCATGTGAAATGGAGTCTAGAGAAGGCTGTGATATATAAATACCAGTTGGTTACCACCGACAATTTCTATAACTAAATCCAATTCATGAATACATGTAATACAACACGTAAGTAGAATGAATAATAAAAACACTAAAATAAAAATAACCAGACTGCTCAGGTTCTTGAAGTACACCTGGAAGCTCTACCTGCTTCAGCTAATGGATGAAATAAATGTCTAATCAGTAACTATATATACAGTATTAAATCCTATATAGTATATGTATATACTGAATCGAACTATATGTACCAAGTTTTTTTGGACTCTAATGGCCATATACCCGGAATACTAGTTGCTGGAATGATTGGGGAATAACTTAGACATCCATAACTTATCTAAAGTATCCAATAATATCAAGTAATAGGGTACATTCCCTATATCTCATAATTAGTGGGAGAAATCATGATCAACACTCGAGATGATGAGTGTGCCATCATGTCAAGACATGAACAATAGTGAGTGCACAGTAATGACAACACTCAAAAAAGAACGTGGTGTGTCTTTCCCCTACTCACAAAGATTAAATTGTGTGATACATCATAATAAACACCTGATATTATAGATCACGAGACTTCCATGCTCAACAAAACCCTTACCATCATTCCATAGCCTATGTATAAGGCGCATTCATATTTAGAATAATATTCAAGAGTCATTAACTCTAATTATTTACATTTACTAACCCATTATAAACAAGGGTGATCCATTTAGTACAATTGTAATTATGCATGCACTCATGCATGAAGTAAATTTAGTGGCCTTTCCACCAACTAAAATTTATTTAGTTTTAATAAATTACTTCATTTAGCCATGAAAATTATTCAAGAATCAATCCATCCCATATTAAAATTTTGTATCATTTAAACCATTAAAAACATTCAAGGAAGGCATTCAATCATGACTAACCATGATATTAAAAACATTCCATTTAATCTATTCACGCATGGTAAATAATTTGACCAGGTTAAATGAGGAACTTAGAAGATGCCTTCAATAATTGAGAAATTTATTATATTGGTAGTGTCACTTATAAGTTGGACCAAGCCATTAATAGGTTCTTATTTTAGTTAAACACACACATATATATATATAAGGAGGTCAAAAATATTTCAGAAGAACATAAAGGTAATGTAAAGGGATTCCATATATCTAAAAAACAAAATAATTTTTAAACACCAAAGCAATACAACCAAGCATGTATTAAATCAGTAATCATCACACTGTAATTTCGTAGATAGACCACCATATCTGAGGGGTTTTATTATAAAAACCTGACAATGGTCATATAAAAAATTCATTTATCCCAATTAATAACCACACTTAATAATCACATCTCAATTCACTAAAAAAATCATTTTATAAAAAAATCATCCAAACATCGAAAACCTATAAAAGGATTTACATGAACATAAGATGTTATGTTATCAATTAGTCTTTTGATTAGAATGAAAATATACATTTAAAATCTAAGCTGAAAACTAGGAAGGAAATAATGGAATTTAAACAATTAACTAATAAGGGGAAAAATAATTTGGCATACCCAATGGGTTTCCATGATCATGGTTGACCACCTGAACTACTAAACAATGCTCAAAGGGAGTATCATAAGTTGTGTAATGAAATTTAGATTGAATAATTTTTTGTATGGAAACACATCGAAATGAATGGAATGAAGAAAAATATTTCTATTTATACAATGATTTAAACTTGAGGAAAAATCCATAGACCACCTACCTTATAGCATGGATGACTCACTAGTCTAATCCTAAGGCTTGATTCAGTATATTTTTGAAGAAGAAAAAGAATCATACATTTACATTGAAAATAGGGAAAATGAGATCGCACCATGATAACTCAGTTGAGAGGATTCTAAATCGAGAAAGATTAAAAAGGAACGAAGATCCTACCAAGATAAATCCATAAAGACCAATGGATATCGAATACGATTATGGATGGAGGAGATATTTGAAAGCCTTGTTTAGGATTGAGAGAAACCCCCGAGGTAAGGATGATAGGACTCACCCATTGGAGGAGGAGACGAAAGAAATAAAAAGGGGTTTAAAACTAATTAAAATACTTTTTGTCATTTAACCCTCAAAACTTGGCCTCACGGTTTTTCCAAACCAAACGCAAAATGTGACGCTCCTTCTACATAGGAAACCACCTCGCATGGTTGTGTCACATGGTTTTCCCGGACCGTGCACTAATTATGAGGTGTATAGTTGAAAATACGAAATAATTGGCACTAGCCATGTGGGATGGCCACAATAGTTGGGAATATGGGTGAATCTCTTGTAGCGAACATCTCCTCACCTACTACAACCACACATTTTTCATTGGTTGGCCACAATGATTCAATCAAATGGTGTGCCCTGTTTATATATTCATGATTTTGAGTTTTTGGAAACCAAATGTAGCACCCCTAGTTTCTGTTAAGAAACCCTTTATTTATTATTTTATGTATATAAATTATATGGGTGATGTTTTTATGAGTTTTAATAACGTTAAATGTGTTTTTGGGTTAAAGGGAAGGTGCACGGGCGGCACACTATTTGTCCAAACCATGTGGAAAGCTAGGAGAAACCACAAAATTTGAAAAATTGAGTTAGTCTTTTTGAGGTAGTGGATTCAGTATGGTTGCTTCAGGGTTATGGAGACCATCTGAGGTGAGCATGTGAAGTTCATCCTTATGGAAGTGTCGAACTCACAGTTAACACATGGTTTTCTTAATCGTGTTACTAAACATTGCACAAGGTCAATGGTAGATCCTAAAAAAGTATATCTTACAATTTTTTCCGTTAGGTGTCTCGTTTTCCCTCCAATATGGCCCGAACATGTGATTTTTCTTCCCAAAAGGTTATAGAAGATTCTCTTGTCAATCCTTAGGTGATTTGAATGTTTCATTTCGTGATTATAAGACCATTCCTCATGGTAAGTGTTAGTTATTAATGTTATTCTTAGAACTACATCACCCTTATTCTTAGTTTTTCAAATCTACTCCTGAAGTGGGTAGATCAAAGGTTATGGATACTAAAGATCTAAGATGGAATCATGGATATTCAACACATTTTTGTGATGTTTTCTATGTCGTTTATCATTTTCACAAAAACTATAGATGTAGGTGGCTTCACTATCAAATCCTCATTCTAGAAAATATTGTATTGATTTCAAATTGATTATTTTGTGTGGAATTATTTTCTAATTGGATATTTAATTGTTTTTAAAAACCCTCTAGAGTGACGGTTTGTGAAAACATGGGAATTGAGTGTTCTTAAAATGATCATTGGTAATTAGTTTTAAAATGTTGATTTTAAATTGATATTTTTTATGGAATTTTGGTAAATGGATTAATAAAAACAATTAAAAAAGGGATGATTTTATTGAAATTAATTTTGTGATGGCTTATTTTAATTAGTTTGTTTAAGGGTTTTCCATAAAAATGGTTTTATTGAAAATGATGAAATAAATGTTTTGGCATTGATTTTTGGGATAATGTTTGCGTGTGTTCATGTGTATTTTGGATATATAAGTGTAAGGATTATACCCCATAATTAGTGAGATAAATAGGGGTTATGGATCTCTATCATTAAAGTGGTTCACTAGGTGATTTCTTAGTGAAAGGATGACTCACCACTCATGAGTATATGTTGGTCCAATTTCCAAACATGGTTGGATTTGTGGATAGGTATAATGGAATGGTTATGCCAAAATGGTTATTGTGAAATTGATTTAATGAATTGGTTGTTTTTCTTCATGAAAAAATATCATTTTTTTAATGAAAAAATTGTGTGACATGGCTCTTGTTTATATTTATTTATAATCTTTTTAGGAAGTTTTATAATTTATGTTATAAATTGTTTTGGGAATTGCTCATATAAATTAATTTGTATAAATTTTTCTATTTTTTATATCCTATTGGTGTGAGTTGGGATTTCATTCTGGAAATCCTACTAAGTTTTAGTACTAACCCCTAATTTTTCAATTTGGTGCTTTTTCAGATGACTTATTCTGAGACATGGGAAATTGCAAAGTATCACATGTTTAACACTACTTCATTATACTTGGTATGTCTCATGATGTTGAATAGTGAAGCTTATAGATTATGGAGTCTTGTGGTTTTCTTTGAGTTTTAATAGTTATCTTCCACTTCTTAATTGATGTTATTTTGGATTTTTCTATTGTACACTTTGGTTGGTTGATATAAACCAAATTGTTGAGTCATCATTCTTTTTTATAATGAATTATATATTGTTTTTTGGTTCCATTTTATTATATTAATGTTTAATTCTTAATGGGTAAATCATTCCCCATATGTATTTAATCCCTTTGTCATTTATTTCAAGACATTGGCATCTTGGGGATGTATCTTTAGGCGAAGTAACATCCTCCCACCTTTTGAAGCCAATGTGGAGAAGGATGGATGTTACACAAATGCTCTCAAAACTTGATTGAGATCCCAAGAAACCCCTTGGTCCTTTACGCAGGTATAAAAAAAATTATTATGCTCTAATTCTTTAAATTTCATCCCCAATCTTGGATCAAAGAACTAACCTTACACCAAATGGAAAAAATTCGAAATCCTTTAGAGTTTCATTGGGTCCAAAAACAAAAGTCAATAC
Source organism: Viscum album (assembly GCA_963277665.1). Taxonomy (NCBI): domain Eukaryota; kingdom Viridiplantae; phylum Streptophyta; class Magnoliopsida; order Santalales; family Viscaceae; genus Viscum; species Viscum album. Next base: position 2,106,129,404 of record OY728119.1, on the reverse strand, counting down.
AATTTTCAAATGAATATAGTAAAATGTATGTGATAGATAGACTCTACTTGTTTTTCACCAAATTTATTTATTTCTAGTGGAATATGGGATATCATATTGTTTCAAGATCATGTTTTGTTCTAGCTACTCATATTGAGTAGTGAACCATGTAAATTCCTCTATGCCTTTGGGTGTTGTTTTTTTCATCTTCATAAGAGTCATTTCTCACTAACAAGAGGGGAATTTTATATTATAATAAGAAAAAATTAATGTACTGATCACTAATTCACCCCAACTCTTAGTGGTTACACTTATCCCAACTGGTCATGTCATGTTCTAATAGTTATATCACTTAAACATTAATGATTTTATTATTAAGATTTTATTATCTACTGAAATATAGATGTATATATTTTAAATTATCTTAATCTATTATTGAACATATTCTTCGGAATGGTTGATTCCTTATTTTATGATTAATATACTTTGAAAAATGAAGTTGTTTTTTATTATTAAATTTATCTTTTTTATTTTTTGTTTTAATTATTTTATTGACTCTTCATTACTTATTAGATATTTTTTGTTTCTCTAAAAATATTTTATTTTAGATAGACTACTTAGTGATATATGTTACGTATTGAAATTTATGAATTTTTTTAAATTATAATATAATACATATGGTAGTTTTCTACTTTAACTATATTATGTATTATACTATGGGTTTTATGAAAATTTTTTATTTTAGTTAAATTATATTTATTTTTTCTATTGCATTTTAGAAATATGATATGTATCAATTATGTAGAAATGAAAATCATCATACACATTGTTTCTTCATAGATTTCTTTACATATTCCTCATGGAGTAAAAAATATGTCACATATGAATATTTTCCAAATAATTACATTAGTTATCTGTAAAAAATTTATATATTTCATCGATTCATAAAATAATATTATGCATCGATATTTTTCAAAATAAATTATAATATATACTCATAAAGGATATAAAATTATCATTTGTATTTTTTTCTAATTCTAAATTAATATGTATTTACCTTAAACTTCTTATGTTTCAAATGTTTTCAATGTATATGATCATATATATTGATTTTAAATATTCATATATATCATATTTTCATTGAACTAATACTCTTTAAATTTGAATCATGACTCACATGTATTATAATAATTACTATAAATGATTTTAATGTAATTTGATATACTTGAAAAGATTTATAGTGAATATGGAAACATGATAATAAAATATGAAGAATATTGAATAAAATTTCATTTTTAAAACATAAATGAAATGTTTGAAAGAGTTGAAACACATAACATATGAAGGATGGATTACAGAATAATGATCAATTTTATGACAAATGTAATTATTTATGATACTCTAGTATATTTATATTCACATCATGGTTAGTAAAAATGGTGGAAATATTCACTCAATGATATAAAAGTAAGGTTTTATTTATATCTGTGTACCAAGGGTCTCGATACTATATATATATTTTATATATTTCTTTTTTCCATTTGATGTAATTTTATGTGATTTACATTATCAATTATATTTATTTCTAAAATATTTATAAATTATATAATTCTATTCATATTGGATTCAATGTTTCATATGCATGAAAAATGTGGGAATTATTATTTTTTAAACAATAGTGAAACCTGAACTAAAATAATAATTTTATTTCTATATTTAAATTATTCTAAACCTTCTATACTGAGATGAGAATTATTAAAACTTCTATATGATTTTATAAGGAATTTTTCGTAATAGAATGTATTATTTCTAAATTTTATCTAAATAAGAGTTTGAAGTGATAGATCACTAAGATTATTTAATTTTAGGTTACTAAAGTGATGAAACATTTAGAAAAACAAATTGATACACAACCATTTAACAAATTTTAAGGAATTACAAGATCACATATAACTAATTGTTATACTACTAATTTTATGGACTGATAGCCATAGTTCAATGAGAGAATCTATTTATACAACTCCTAATATAGTTTTTATTTCATTTATATCAATTTATTAATATTTTTTGAACATTAAAATTCACTAATATGGTCATACCACACATAAAAATTTATCATCTTAGTCCTGATAACTATATAAAAATGAGGTATTATATAGTTTTTCTGTTAAAATAATAAAAGGTGACTATTTGGTTTATCTTTTGTAATTGATAATGTTACATCTGATCCCATAAAAAATATTTTGTATTTATTTATACTAGTAAATTATGACATTAATGTGGACTCCTATAGGCCTCAAATAAATATGAACTATTTAAAGATTAGATGTTGGTTAATTTGGATCTAAACCACTTTAACATTCCATGTTCCCTTTTCTTTAGTACTCCCACGTCTCACACACTAGTCATATACATTAAAGATGAATTTATTTATTTATTATTCACCATATTAAACAAAAAGTATTTTATACTCTGATTTTTTTATGGATTGAGAATTCTGCCGACTATTTTATATTGTAATACTCATTATGGTTCCTAATAATACATGTTTCTAGGATTTATTGGGTTATTGATATTACATGTGTAATTATACCAGAGCTATATTGCATTAATTTATAATTTGTATTTACACTAGATATAATGGATCTTAGATTGAATATTTTATTATAGTGTTGATATGATCAAGTGGTCATGATGCATGGTTTTGTCTATGAATATATGGATGCGGTTTTTGTGTATTTTCATGGATGTGTTTTATTTATTATGGAGTGGTTGGGAGTTAAATGATATATGATGATGGGGGTTCACGGTGGCTTATTGAGTATGAATGTGTAAGTGGGGAATATTTATTTATATATGCTTTCAATATTTTTCTACCTACTATTGGGAAATTATTTGTGATTGTGGCTTGGTGAGGAAGGGGAGTTATATGTTGTGTTATATGTTAACATTCTATTCCACTTTTTATTTTCTGGTGCTATAGTGTTCTTCTACAAAATATTAATGATAGGTTTTTTGGTTTTTCATTCTGATTATACCTATATACTCACCTATATGTATATAAATAAGTTTTTTTGGTCATTAGGATGTGGTTGGGGAATGATCGAAACCATAATAACTTTTGGAGGTTATATAAGGGTTGATGGTGTCCATGAATTTTTGATGTAGGTATCAGTCATGGTATTGATACTTTTTGAGTACATTTTTATTACATTACACTTAGTGTTATGTTTTTATATCTCATAATATATTTTATTATTGGATTCAATATCACATACTCTGAATTTTGTAGGTAATTACTCCAATTTATTTTTTTTCTATACCAGTGGAGATACTCACCGACCAATGTCTTATTAGAGGTAGACATTAGCGGTCACACCTATCATTAATGTTGGCTCATAAAGTTTATTTGTTTAGGTGGGTAATTGCAAGGTTTAATCAATGGTTTTTGTTAAGGTTAAGGATACAATATATGTAGAGGCACTAGTAACAATTTTATGAGATGGTTGGGAATTAGTAATATTTGAACACATTACATGATATTATAAAGGGTGAAAATCAATTATGCATGTGTTCAAGGCCCACTATCATGTGATTCAACAACCCTATGAAAACAAAATGAACAAGGTGAAATGATTCTTATCAAAGGACTGAGAACTAGATAAAGATCATGGATAATTATTGTTTTCGCCTATAATTTAATGAGTCATGTGGAAAAACTTATGATGATTACTAAATTAATAATCTTATTAATTTTATATTACTTATAATGAAATTAGAAATAATTTTTCTATTTTTTGGGATGGATTCTGATTGAAATAAAAATAAATAGATTTACAAGTATATGAAATATTATACAGTATATAATAATTAAAGTTTTAATGTTAATGAAGATTATTATTAGAGAAATATCCTTAAGGGTTTATAGCACCATTTCATGAATAAGAAATGATGTTGTATATATTTTTATTATACAGAGAAATGGAAATATGTAACGACCCAAAATTTTATCAATAGAAATTCCCTTCTTATAATTATTTCATATAGTACAGACCACATAAAATCAAATTGAGAATTAAATAAAAACATTATAAATTGATAATGAATGAAATAAGAGGCATTTCTAGAAATTAAGGAACATACACCAATGGAATAGTAACTTGACCATTGGAATAGTAATGTTACCATTTGGAATAGTAATTTAGCTATCAAAATAATATTATCACATGTTAAAGTATAAATAAAATTTAGGAATCTTATAAATGACAATATGGTATAATTATATCATTGTATAAGAAAATAATAATTTGTAAAATTATTTATTAATTGTTAGTATAAAAAAATTATAATTTTATAATTAATATAATTACCTAAAAGAAAATTTATATTCATAAAATATATTAATAAATAATAATTTTTTTCTTATGATTATAATATATATTTATGAGACCATAATTAATTTATCATAGTGTTATAAAATCAGTTATACTTTTAAAATCAGTATTTTCCAAGTAAATGCTGAATTTGATGAAAAATTAAATTGAACATATTTATAAATTTATTATCATAAAATGGAGTTCCTTTTTGAATTCTACATGTCAAAAAATTGTCAGGGATAATTTTTTGGGTTTTTCTAAAATACATCAATTTTTGTTGAATAACAAAATATGACAGTTTATGATAAAAGCTAAATACATGAATTTTTGAGTCATTTTTGATTTAATGCTAATGTAAAACCAAAATATTGGACTCTAATTAATTATTTTAATATATTTAGTGATAATTTTCAATCTATTCAAAGTCTAGAATCAAAATAATAAATTTATGAATAAAATATTGAGAAAACACTCGTCTCCTCCCCTATAATTACCACCCTCACCACCTCTTCTCTTCACACATTACAAGCCTTTAATCTTGTCCATGTTATTACCAATACTATTCCCAATACCCTCCAAAACATCCAAAATTCATTGGTCTCATCAAAATACCAAACCATTTTCCCTAAGGAGTTTCTCAAGGAGGAGAAAATGAAGAGGAAAAATCCTTTTTCTTTTTAGTTTATTTTCTTTTAAATTTAATTTCATTTCTTACACTATACTCACCTACACTTTTAAAAGTTTCATGATACCAACATTATCATTTATATATTGGAATTTTATTTTTTCAATGTAATAATCTATCATCAAACCTCTTATCTTCTTCCATTTATTCTAAAAATGAAAACGTCATCCATGAGGTGTTATTTTATCACCTTCAAGGATGGAACGATTTCATTTTACATTAACACCTTTATTTATAGTCTTAAATACATTAAAATGGTTGAGATATATTCTAATTTTTTTATAAATTTTTTTATGTTATGAAACTATTTTATATACATAATATTATATAATAAATCAAAATGAGTTCATTGGGATAAAAACCCCAAAAATTAATCTAAATAATAATCCTTAATGTTTTATCTAATGGATCATCCTCCTATAATATAAAAAAATTATATATAACTCCAATTAAACTTTTTTAATGTTCATTAATAACATATAATATGAATTCAAGATAATTATCCCCATTTTACATGAACTTCCATTCATGTATACAAGTGAACCGATCATGGAAACCAAGAAAAAAAACACCTGAATGACAGAATTGAAAACTGTAACTCACAAAAATGTCCATAAACGATATTAATAAACTTATAATTAATAAATTACATGTATAATATTTTAGGTATTTGTTTAATAAAGAATCTATTTTGATTATCTGTGATATTATAGTGAAGAAAGCATTCTGACATAAGGTTAGAGAATTCTAAAACCCAATTTCCTTTATTTGGGTTATTACTATTCCCTGCCAAATTTTAGTGTGGATGTTAATTAATATTAATCAAATATAACTTATTTGTTATTAACTTTCCTTTTCTAGGATATAAATATTCAGAATATTATTTTATGATAAATTAAAATAATTTTACAAAATTTCTCTTTTTTATAAAAAACAAATATTTTAATTCTCTTGAGATCACTTCATCTTCTCCCATGATTGATGATTATTATACCATGTACATTCATATATTTTTATTTTTGTAACTGCAAATTTTTTTCACAAATTTATTATTTATGAAAATTTCAAAAGACCCATTTCCTTTGCATGGGTTATTTTATGTCTATGATTTATATACATTCTATATGGGTTACATGATTATTTAAACGTTATGATATGATAAGTTCACATATTAATATATATCACTAAAAGGAATTGGGTAATGTGATATATCTCATGAGATAAGATGTTATATGCATGAACATTATTCTATGTTTTTAAAAAAATTTGATGTTATGATTATGAATATATGTTATGCGTGAACGTGGTGTTATCTTTGTTCAGAACCATGTATTGTATTTGACTACTAAGACATGATGTTTAATTTTAAAGAATTTAAACATTCATTGAATTTATCTAATTCTTTCTCTCATTCTGATGATTGTGATCCCATTATTATGTTATGATGAAGATGATTATGTCCACCAGGTAATATTGATTCATGTTCTTATCTATCCTCTAATTGGGATTTTAGATCACCCCTTTCATTGATGTTTATGCTAAGGTAATTACTCATACCAAGGAGAATAAAATATGCACTAAGAATCTATAGAAGTAATTAAATAATTTTTTTGTTTTATAATGTAAATTTTATATTTTTTCCTAATTCTACAACGAAAATAAACTTTTGGATCCACATTTTGCAACACTATTATATTTTTTATCTTTAAAATGATGTAACAGTAATCTAAGAAACGTAGGATCTCTATAGTTGGTAGTAGAGCATGATTTAGTTAATTTGGTAATTAGGATTATAGAATCTTTGTAAAAAACCAATTTACGAGACTATGTATGAACCTATGAATATTTGTTTTGGAACTTTTTAAACATAGGGACACCACAAGATATGCTTTTAATATTAATTTCAGAAACGGACAATTGATTTATTCGTGATTTGTTTACTTATGTTTTGTTCAAACCATTTATATTTTAGAAAATTATGGGAAACATGAGAAACCAGGAAAAAAACTTGTGCAAGGGGAAATGCAGTGATTTACCAAATGACATCACCAATGCCTTGGGAGATGGAATTCAAAATTTCATGGGGATCTGTACCCATCTTTCTTAAGAAATAGACAATAAACTAAATAAATTTGAACATACCTCTTCACATAGGAGGAATAAACTATATATCTACTATATTATATAGAAATGACCACCGATATTTCGTTGATCTCATAATTCACTAGTCACAAAAAAGTGGATCAATTCAATGGATAAGATCTTTTATGTGCATCACTATTCTATGATGGTGAACTGTACTCTTGAAATTTATCATTTAGAGGTAGAGGCTACTCACTGGTGGGTGTTTATTAAGAATACCAAGATGAAGGATAAAATTGAAGAGATGGAGTTGGAATAATTTAATAAAATATTACTTAACAAGTATTTCCCTCAATATCTTTGAAAAAATATGGAGAGATAATTCTTAGAGATGAAGAAAAAGGAACGTGAATATGTAATGTAATATGAAGAAAATTTCACTATGCATTCAAGGTATGAATTAGGTTTTTTTATCAACAATGATATAAGAATAGATATATTCATTAGTGGTTTAAAACCACCCATTTTAAAGGCTCTAGAAATAATAGTATTTGAGAATTAGGAAGAAGTTTTTTGATGTGATCTCAAGGTGGAGATTAAGTTTAGAGGATGGACCCATGGATATAGAGATAAGAAACAGAATCTGGAGTTTCAAGTAGGAGGATATAATGATAATGGTGGAATGAAAACTCAACCACTAACATGTTAAAAATGTGGGAGGAAGCATAATGGGAATTTCCCCAAAGGGATGGCGAAATTCTTCATGTGTGGTAAAGAAAGAAACCAAGCTCATGAATATTGAAGTTACACGAGGAAGATGGTCAATGTGGTGTACGATAGGATAGTACCACCTATGGTTCAATGATTCATCTATATGAAGTACGAGAACTATGCAAGCCAGTGAGCTAAACCTCATGTCCTCAAGGGTAATCAAAATCAGTAGCCACCAAATCTAAAGAAGAAAAGGAATTATTATCCCATCACTACTATTGAGGTTGAGCCGAACAATGATGTGGTGAAAGGTATTCCAATTATTCATTCAATAATAGTGAACATACTATTTTATTCTCGTTATACACATTATTTTATATCTTTCATGTTTAGTATAACTATTCAAGAACCACATCAAAATATGGATGTTATGTTATCTGTGAGAACATAAAATGGGTAATTATTTCATCAAAATTATATAACTCCTCAATGGATAATTTTTTTGGACTGAACCTCCCAAAGAATATGGTCATATTTCATTTGGTAGATTTAGATGCTATATTGGGCATGGAATGGCTATGTTTATTAAAATCTAACATCGACTATTGTGAATGGGAGATCACACTTCACATCTTGAGGAAAACACCAATTATGTACAAGTCTAAATAGGAGGATGAATCACCTTCAGAGTCATCATCTCATGTGTGGATATTATTTCTTTATGATCAAGCATATCTAGCATAAATAATTTATACATAGGATAGAATAATGATTGAAGACATTCCCATTGTAAGAGAATACAATGATCTGTTCCCTGTATAATTTCATGGTCTTCCTCCTGACCGAGAGGTTTATATATCAATTGAACTTATTCTTGGATCTTTGCCTATATCGAAGGCGCGTTATATGATGGACACAATTGAGTTTGAGGGACTAAAATGTTAGTTACAAGAAAATCTAGACAAGGGGTTTATACACCCGAGTTCTTCACTATGGGGTGCACCGGTTCTCTTCTTCACGATGGATTTATCAATGCACCTTTGCATTGATTATCGTGAACTCAAAAAAATCATGATAAAAAATACGTATCCCTATACATCTATTTATGAATTTTTTTGATCAACTATATAGGTCCAAGTGTCTATCTAAGGTGGACATTCAATTGGGGAATCACCAATTAAAGTTGAGGAAGGATGATATTCCCATGAATGGATTTTGAATGATGTATGAACACTATGAGTTTATAGGGATTCATTTCAGACTCAATAATTCTCCAGCAATATTAATGGTCATAATTAATAGAGATTTTAGATATTACCTCAAAAACAATTTGGTGGTATTTATTAATGATATTTTGATATCCTCCAAGAGTAAGGAGGAACATGAGTGGAATTTGGATAACATGATGAATAATTTGATAAGGGAGAAAATTTATGAACATTATAGTAAATTTATGTTCTGGATGGAATAAGTATCATTTTTGGTGCATGTGATCACCAAAAAAGAAATATCTACAGGCCCTTCTAAGACAAAGGCAATAAAAGTGTATCCTAGGACAACATATGTCATACATATCCATTTTTTCCTTGTTCAAGATGTGTATTACTAGATTTTTGTGAATAACTTCTCATGTCTGTAAAACCCACTAACCAAGATAACTCAGAAGGGAGAAATTTTTTTCTAGACTAGTGAATGTGTAGACTCCTTCAATGAGTAAAAAAGAAGGCTTATCACCATGACAATACTCACACATAATATATGTGGGGACTCATTTTGGCATACAGTGATGACTATAAGATTTTATTAGGTTTTTTAACAGTGAAAAATAATAAAGTGATAGCCTAGGCTTCAAGTAAGTTTAAAATTCATGATAAAAACATTTCCACACAAGATCTAGAGTTCGTAGAATTGATATTTACATTGAAAATATGGTGGCATTATCTATACGGGGAGAAGTGTGAAATATATACTAATCATTAGAGTGTCAAATATATATTAATATATAAGGAACTAAATATGAACCACCAAATATGGTTAGTTCTCATTAAGGATTTAGAATAATAAATCCACTACCATATTGAAAAAGTGAATAAAGTAGCATTTGATCTAAGTATAAAGGACGCAGTAATATTATCAATGATAAGAATTGAGAATGACACAATATTTTTATATTAATAATGGATGGACATGGGAATCATTAAGGACAGAACATGATCAATCCTTTCTAAAATTACTTCTCAACCATCCCTCATAGAGAAAATAACAGATGCTTTATGAAATGATGTTGAAATTCAGAAGACAATGGAAGATGTTAGAAATGGGAAGTCCTTAGAGTTTAAAATTGATGAGGATGGAGTTGTAGGATTTGGGTCATGACTATGTGTATCATCCAATACAGAGATAATGTAGGATATTTTGAGTGATTCACATATGTAAACCTTATATATTCACTTAAAGAGAATAAATATGTATGAAGTTCTCTGAGAGAACTATTTATGAAAAAAATGAAGATGGAGATCATTGGATATAAATAAATGTTCATGGAAGGTTAGAAAGTTATTTCTGAAAGAAAAAGGTATAAGGGGATTATGAAACCATTACCCATAAAAACATGGAAGTGGTAAAATTTCACAATGGACTTTGTAACAAGACATCATATGACATCAAGAGGAAACAATGCTATATGGGTTTTTGGGGATCATCTCACAAAGATGACTCACTGTATAGCAATTAAATAGGATTTATCACTAGATCATATTTCCAAAATATACATCATTTAAGTGGTAAGGATTCCTAGAGTACAATTATTGATTGTATCTGATTGAGATTTGAGATTCACCTCGAAGTTCTAGGAAATTATCCAACATGCTACAAACACATGGTGGAACTTTTCTGTGACGTATCATCCTAAAACTGTTTTCTAATCAGAGTGGTGTATTTTCACACTAGAAGATATTTTGAGGCCATATTTTATGGACTTCAAAGAATTATGTGACCAATATCTACCTTTGATAGATTTATATTACAACAACAGTTTCCACTTGAGCATCCATATGGCTCCATATGAATTCCTTTATAGGAAAAGATGCAGAACATCAGCATGCTGATGTGAAATTAGTGAATGTAAGTCATTGGGATCTGAAATGGTCGAATAAATAGTGTAAAAGGTGAAAACAATTCATTATCACATTAAGGAATCCCAAATTAGATAGAAGAGATATGAGGAAAATCATCGATGAGACCTAGAGTTTTTTGTTGGAGACATGGTATTCCCCTACATATCTCCATGGAAGAGGATCATTAGAATTTGGAAAAATGGAAATTTGAATCCCAAGTACATCAGACCCTTAGCGGTTCATGATCATTTATGAGTTGTATCATATCGAATTAAAATTTCACCTACCATGTATCAAGTACATAAGGTACTCCATGTATTCCTATTAAGGAAGTACATAACATATCCCTCACATGTGCTGAATCCAGAGGTGGTATAGTTGGAAAAAGATCACCCTTATGAGGAGGATCTGGTAAAGATCCTGGGCCATAGAGATAATGTTATACGCAACAATACTACTCATTTGGTCAATAAACTATTGTGAAACCACTGGTATGAATAGGAAACACTGGACTCAGAGGAAGCGATAAATGAAAAGTACCCTCATTTATTTTCACCATAGTACGTAAAATGAAATTTAGAGGGTAAAATTTCATAAAGGGAGAAACATGTAATTAAAAAACTATTATCAATATAAATTACATTATTATAATTATTTTATATAGTATAAACCACATAATCTCTCTTTGAGAATTTAATACAAAATTTATAAATTAATAATGAATTAAATAAGAGGTATATATAGAAATTAAGGAACCTCTACCATTCTTATAGTAACATGAAATTTAGGATATTAATGTGACTATTATGAATAATAATGTGATAAATATAATAGTAACCACATATATGAATTTATAAATAAAATTTATCGATCTTATAAATGATAATTTGATGTAATTATATCATGGAATATGTAAATAAATATTTGGGAAATTGTTGAAAATGTGTTGGTATTTTTAAAAAAAATTATGTTTATTTATAATTTTATAACAAATATAATTGTTTAAAAGAAAATTTATTTTCATAAAATAGATTCATAACTTTACATTTTTTTGTATTTTTATTATAAAATAATTTTTATGAGAACTTAATTATTTTTTCAAAGTGTTATAAAATCAGTTTGAAATTTCAAATCAATATTTTACAAGAAAATGATATTTTTTGTTAAAAATTAAAATTCTCATATTTATAAAATTATTTTCATAAAAATAAATTCATTTTTTAATTCTGAATGTTGAAAAATGGTTTGGATAATTTTTTTTAATTTTTCTAAAATACTTGAATTTTTGGTGAATAGTAAAATATGATAGTTTATGATAATAATTAAATACATGAATTTTTGAGTAATTCTTGATATAAAGTTGATGCATGACTAAAATATCAAAATAAACTTCATTTTTGTAATATATTTAGTGATAAGTTTCAAACGATTAAAAATCTTGTTCCAAAATAATACATTAATGAATAAAATAATGAAAAAACACCCCTCACCTACACTATAAATATCACCCCACACCACCTATTCTCCTCACACCATCCAAGCCTTGAATCCTATCTGTGTTCTACCGAATACTATTCCTAATCCCCAAGCCCACGTCCAATGTCCATTTGTCTCCTCGAAATACCAAAACCTTTTTCTTGAGGAGGTTTTAAATAGGAGAAAATCAAGAGGTAAAATTCTCCTTCTTTTTCATTTAATTTAATTTCAATTTCATTTATTTTATTATCATATACTCACCTCCACTTATAAAAGTGGAATGATAACTCCATTATATTTTATATAATATTATATTATTATGTTAATGGAATTATATATCATCAAACATCTTCCCCTCTCACTTTTATTCTAAAAATGGATACATCATCCGTGAGGTGTTTTTTTATCACCTTGTGGGATGAAAAGTTTTCATTTTCCTTTTACACATTCATAGATGGTCTTTAAATTATAATAATGGTGGAAAAATATTATAAAATGTATGCTATAACATTTTTTATGTTCGAAAACAATCTTATTTAAATAATATTAAATAATAAATCAAAATGAGTTCATTGTGATTGAAAAGCAACAAAATTAATCTAAATGGTTATCATTAACTTTTTATCTTATAATTAATCCTCATAACATATAAAAAAGATATATAATACCAATTAAAAATATTTATGTTCTTTAATAACATATAATATCAATTCTGTATAATTATTATAGCAACCATATCCTTTTATGTATAACATTACCTGATTGTCAGAATAGTTATACATTAGAGTACGAGACAATGATTGTGAAGTATAGTGTCTGGGAAGACTAGGAACATTATACATGAAACACAGGACAAAAAAACTCTTCTTTATTTAATATTAAAAAAGAGCTCCCAACATCCATTGTGTTCATACATCTTCATAGGGTAACCTGGGGATAACATGAACAAATTGATGAGGTAAAAATCTTTGTAAGGGAGTATACATAAGAATAAGGCATTAGTACCTAGGTTAGAAGGCATGACATAAATATAACAAAATCATGGAACACATGGAATCATAACATATAAACAAGGGATCATATAAACATGGATTCATGGAAATGTGGAAGCAATATAAAACATGTCTTTAGTATGAGTCAAGGCTAACCGTCAATCCTGTTTCCCATAGTAGTATGGGTTAAGGCTAACTGCAAATCATGTTTCCCATAGTAGCACAAGCCAAGGCTAACCCCCAAGACCATTGCACAAAATATCTCATGAGACATAACTTTACCCAATGCATTGGAGGGATATCTGGTCACACCCATATTACATTTCATGAATATATTTTTCACATAAATAATTAAAAATAATCAATCTTACATAAACATAAGGGTTATCCATGGAAAGAATTGGGTACAATAATCATGACTTAAATCCTAACCAATGGGCGTATCATGAAAGTGTCCCTGAAATAAAGGAATTAAACCATACATGGACGTTCATAAGGTGAGATAGGAATATATCATGCTCGGTTTTGTCAAATAGAATTCACAACATGTAATAAATGAATTTGAGAAATTTTAGCATTAAAACATTTTTGTGCGGTTTTAAGGAAAATATGATATAGAGAATTTAAAATTGAAAGGGGTAAAATATTTATATAAAACCATCGGTGTACCAGAAAGGTTTTAATGATAAAAATAATGATTTTATAAAAACAATGGTGGCTTAAAATAGTGGATATAGTTCACTTTAAGTTGGTTAAATATTTGTGATGTTCCCTTAAAATGAGTTTTCTTATTGGGAAGTATCGAGGGGGGGGGGGTCATTTAAAAGCATGTATATCCCCAATAGAGAATGTGGGATGGATTTTGAAACATGATTTTAGAGAATATATAAATCATTTATAAGTTTTATATAAAAATAATAGACAACATTATTTGGGTAAAAATAATGATAGATCCACTTGAAGGAACAAAGTCGGTACGAGTAGAATTCCTTACGGATTATCAACATTGTATCAGATGTACTTAAGAGGGCTTAAATAGAGAGTAATATATTTCTCAACATTTATAAATCATTATGAATATATCGGGGTGGTTCATAATAATACCCCATCATTATGGATGACACCTAAAATAGCATAGTAATGGGAACATTCTTGAATTAAAATGAAACAGAGAGGTCCCTCACCATAATTTGCCCTTAATTTCGACACTTATGTGCCTCGTGAATAATAAATTTATGTTCATTAAAACAATGATATAAAATTTAATTATAGTAAATATAAATAAATATTTATCAATTATATTCATTGTATTTTATTTCATAATTTTCATTGATGAAATTGAAGCATTTGGATATCATATTTTACTTAAGAATTTCCCATCTTGCGACAATTTCACTTTTTATTAAATGTAATTTATAAATTAGTATAATTAGTTACAGAAGAATAGAATAAATCTAATTTTATAATAATTTATTTTTTATAATTTATTTTTTCAATATATGAAGGTTTTTATAATAATTATCTTTGAAACATCTCTGTTCAGAGTTAATCAACCTTTAACTAGACGTTTACGATATTATGGGAAAGGGATGTATGAATTTTAAATTTCTCAGAAATATGACAATTACAGTAAGTTAAAATAATTAATATATTTTTAACTTGCTGAATAATAATTTTTTGGAATATTGTTTTTGAAAGGTATAGGTGAAAATAAAGAAAAGGAATAAGAGAGAAGATTTAATAGTCTTACACTCTCCTTGGTGTAGCTCCTCATGCACGAAACTATAACTCCCTTGGTGATTGGAGTTGGAGGGATTCAGAAAGTCCATATTTATTATAAGAGGCTTAACCGGGAGAATTAGGGTAGATATTAGGCTTATTAAAGGATTAAATGAGTGATTTTCCATGGAGAGGGAGAGCGGTTATTTATATTTGAGGAGGGGGTGTTTTTAGAATAAAATATTAATTAAAATAATATGTCAAATGTTATACTTGTAATAGTTGTTTTGTAAAACAGAAATCATATATTTATATAATATAATTCTTTTAGACTTTAAATCATCTTTATAATTTTAATTCATTAATTTATTAAACAGAATGTGATTAGAATGATGAAATGATTTTTAAGGAATCACTTTTTTGACTTTAGGTTTTGGAAAGTTATTTTTTGGTTTGGAAATTGAGTTTATAGTATTTAAATAAATAATTTATTAAATTAAAAAGAACATGGCCTAAAATGAAGTTGTAGAAATTTTATTTCATTATTACATCATGAATGATTCGATTTAAGATATACAGGTTATGTGAAAAACTGTATTTTTACTATTCACCCGAAAATTGATGTATTTCAGAAAATTACCAAAACATCACCCTAAGCATTTTTTGATGTGTATAATCCAAAAATTAACTCCATTTTTGAAAAAAGAATTCTAAATTTTATTAATTTATTATTTAACTATAATCCCAATTAATTATTTGAAAACTAGTTTTAAATCATTCATTTAATTATTTAAAAATATAGGTACATCATACATTCACTTGAATATTATTTTTATAATATCATAGTTATGGTTAATATTTATTATGGTACATAAATATTCATCACGGTATGTTACTATTCATAAGGGTAGGCAACTATTATTTAAAAATTATGTTTTTCCTATCAGACTCTAAATAACTTACTGATCGCAACTGTGTATGTCATAATTTCTAAATTCAAAACATAAAAGTAGAAAAATTATGTCTAATGGTCACATATTATTTAGTAACATGATATGTCATTGTGATTACTAATACTATAAGTAATAATTATAATAAGGTAATTCCATTGATAAAACAATGGGTTTTTTTAATTATCCCCATTTTACATGAACATCCATCCATGTATACAAGTGAACCGATCAGGAAAACCAAGAAAATGAGCACTCCCAAATAATGAAATTGAACTCTATAACTCATAGAAATAGCCATAAAAGAATGTAATAAAATTATAATGTATCAGATACATGTAGAATTTGTTATGGATCTGTTGATTAATGAATCTATTTTGATTATTAGAGATATGAATGTGATGAAATGATTCAGACATAAGGTGAGGGGTATCTCAAACCCAAATTCCTTTCATTAGGTTATTCACATTTTATGTCAAATTTAAGTTCGAATGTTATTTAATATTAATAAAATATAATTTCATTGTTCAATTTTTTTTGGATATACATGTTTTAATTCTTATTTTAAAAAAATGAAAAGAATTTTCCAAAAGATCAATTTTTTCTAGAAAACACACCTTTTACATATCTTTAGATTGTTTCTTCTTTAGTGAGTATTAATGATCCTTATACCAAGTATGTTATCTCATTTGTATTTTTGGGAACCCTAATGTTTTTTTCATGAATTTATGCTTTGTGAAATTATCATGAATCCAATTTCCTTTCATTTTGTAAATTTATGTCTAAGATTGATACTAATTCTATGTGGAATACATGATTATGTAATTTTTATGATGTGATAGATTCACCTAAAATTATATATCACTCCAATGAATAGGGTAATGTTATGTAAATCATGTGATAAGGTTAAATATGATTGAAATTTATACTCTATTTTTTCACAGTTATGGTTTTATGATTATGCACATTTTTTATGCATTAATATGATGAAAGATTTGTTCAAAATTATATGTTTGTATTTGACCAATAAGGCATGATGTTTCATTTATATACATTTCTACATTCCATTACATTATATAGTTCATCCTCTATAGATTATTATTATGATCCCAAGATTTTGTTATGATGATAATGATTATATTCATCATTTTATATTGATTCATGTTCTTATATATCCTATTATAGGGTTTTTATCTCTATCCTTTCTTTGATTTATATACTCAGGTGATTACTTTTACTAAAAAGAACACAATGGGCACTAAGAATATACAGAATAAGGAATTAAATAATGTGTTTGTTTTATTATTTAAATGTTATTTTTGGTCCAAATTCTCCCAACACACAAAATCTTTGGATTAGGGTTTTTTTTATTAATATTATATTGTTTATCTTTATAATTATATAATAAAAATGTAATAAAAGTTGGGTCTCTATTAATAGGAGGTGGATAACTAAATTAATTTGATTAATGATAGGATGTGGAGATAGATTTCATTTGTTTTTTGGTTTGTTACGAGGATGTTCCCATAAGTATTTATTTTATACTTTTATCATAATGAGACATTAGAAAATTTATGGGAGAAGATCCAAGTTCAATTTAAGGTTGAATTATATTCATATAATATGCAAGAATTATATTAGTTCGAGAGGCTTTTTCTGTTATAGGGATGTTATAGGATAAGAAATATGGGATAAAATTCAAGAAACTCCTTCTTTTTTATTAATACTATTTTCAATATTAAGAGCTTAGGGAAATAATTTTTTTGGAATAATTAGATCAAAAAATCTTATTCTAGATGAAACCATACACATATTTAATATTCCACGAGTTAATAAAATGGCATGGATTATTAAAACAATTCAATTTAGACCAAATAATTATAAGAATAAAGTAATTTGTATTTCTTGATTAGCGGACCTCAGAGCTAATGTTCTCAATTTATTTTTCAATTTATGATTTTGACTACAAGGAGTTAGAAAATGATTACCCCATTTGATTCACTAGAGATCATTGTTATAAATCCTATATTAGGACATATGATATTTAGTTTCTTTTGTTAAGGACATCATAGCCACAAAAATATTTACTCTGTGTCCTAAATGTTCTATTTTGTGAAGCTAGTGATCTACTTCATATTCCACTAATGACACAATTTCCCTCAAATTAGATATAATAGTTGTGTGCCCTATTATTTGGTTAGTGTATATTATTAGGGGTAGATTGATGATTTCCCCGTGATCCACCTCATCATTAGGGACATAATATATATGATTTCTAATGAATTTATCGATATTAGGAAAAATTTTGTCATGAAGAATGATACATACATACGAATGATATAATGTTTTCTTTATTGAGATAGTTACATTTCAGGGGTGGTACCATATAACTATTTTTTAAAAGTTGTTTGATGGATTAGATTTAGGATTTTCATACATGATCATTATGCCCAACATAGTCCATTTTCGAGGACTTGGGTGGAAAATATTCTTGTTTCCAAAGCGTTTACAATTTAAATTGGGGGTTGATAATTGTTTTATGTTATATGTATAGATTATGAGTTGATGTTATTGAAGCATCGGTCATTAGGGGATTTTGGAGATTTGAAAATACATTTATATGATGAAATCCAAAATATGATACAGTTTTATTAGTGTTAATCTATTTTTGATTTAATTAGGAATACAATTATATTATTTTTTATTTATGGAGAGTTTGTCATTTTCCCTTTTTGAGTGGGTCCATTAGATAATTCATAGATATGTTTAGTACTCATATTCTATTGTGAATGTGTTTATTTTTCATTTAGTAGATGTTTAGTTGATGATGTTTTCATAGGTTGTAGAAGAGTACCATGATGTTTTTCCAAAGGAGGATATGAAACTACCCCATGACATGAAATCACATTAGTGATAGAGATAAAATTTGGAATCTCTTTGGTTTATATTTTTCTACTTATTAATTAATATATTACGTTATGGGAGAACCATATTCTAGTTGATGATATTCTATAGAGGGGTATCATTTAAACCATTGTGTCACCTTGGGGTGCTCTACTATTGTTCATAAATAAGGAATATTCTAGTCTCAAACTATAATTTTTTTTCATAAATCATACTAATGATAAAAAATATTATCCTCTTACAATAATTGATGATATTTAAAATCATTTAGTGGATACTCTTTGGTTATTGAATGTTTATTTTCAATCAAGATATAGTCAGTTGTAGGTGAATGAAGATAAAATTCTAAAAATTAACTCTATTTGTATTTATGGGGACTATGAGTTTTTTATTATTTCCTTCTAGTGTAAAAACACAATGGTATTAATCATGGAGCTAAATTACTCATGTATTCATGAGTTACAAGATTTTTTTTAGTTGTGTAATTGACAATATAATTTTACACTCTATATCTTAGGTAAATCATGTTGAAAAACTGTATGACATTTTATAGGTTTTATGACATCATAATATCTCTGGGAATCTATATATGTGTATGTTCTAGATCTATGAGGTGTATTTATTAGGTAATATCATATTTATCATGTATTAGTTATAAATCCTTTGAAAACAGAGGCCGTTTATTTTTTAGAATCCCCAAATAATGTTTACATGGTTTAGAGTTTCCTTAGTCATTATTGTCAATTATTGAATGTTTTAGCCATATTTTCCTAATTTATGGATCCTATTATATCCTTGATAAAAAATTGTTAGTCCTTATAGTGGGATGTGTAGTTTTATGATTATTTTTAGAAAATACTGGAGAATATTGTTAGTGCTCATATTCTATATTTTATGGGGGAAATAGTAATGTTTAAGGTTTTATGTGATTTTTTATTCCATTAATTGGGTTCTGTATTGATTTAGCAAAGAGAATTAATATTCAAATGGTCTTACAATTTAAAACACAATGAAACCAACACACTGACCATGATCTCATTCTTCCCATTATAATGTTTTCCTTCAAATTGTGGAAAGCTAATCTCATAGATGAGTGATTTATAATCATTATGAATCATAAGAGTTTAATATATATCTTCTCCCAGTGTGATATGAATTTTCTATAGTGATGGTGGATGAAATTATTATAATATTTGTATAGATAACTAATATAAACATGAAATAAATAATACATTAGCATCACTATTTAAGTAATATATCCCAAAAATATTCACATATCTCAATGAACAAAAGGTTTAGTGTCTTAGATATTATCTCTAATGGCCTGAACAAATTTTTTTATTATGGATAATACCCCTTTTAAGGGTTGAAGGGTAACTCTTACATAACCCGTAGGCCCAAGTCACAAAGCCCAAATGACCCACAATACATAACCCGAAGGTCCAAAGGCATATCAGGCCCATTACATGACCCGTAGGCCAACCCACTTGAACTGCCCCTCCTCTGATTCTATGTCATTGATCACCTAGCTCCCCACCTTTAATTTCTAATCGGCTAGCATTGCCCCATAAAATTTTCACGGTGCCTGGTCCCGATGGAGGCTGTCATACCCTCTCATTTTTCATATCTGGTTAGCTCTGCTTCTGGTGGCTTCTACTCTTGTTGCTATGATCCTCTTCTGTGGCCTGTTCTATGTGAACTAGGCTACTCCATGGTCTATGTGGCCCGAAGGACATGTGGTCCGAAGGCCTTTGATGACCCAAAGTCCCTTGAGACCCGTAATCCCAAACCGGTGGCCTGAAGGCCCAAATTGGGTGAATAGTTTCAGCTGCTATAGTATAGAACAATAACTACTATAGTGACAACTACACAGATTACTATATTCCTCGGAAATTCGCCTCCACCCATTTTTGATCTTGAGTCTCTTGGATGCCATGAATTATCCCTTACCACATTGGTATGAGCTCGTTGGCTTGATATTAGATACATAAAAATTTTAATTTAATTCACTATAAAATAATTATTCCATAATAATTCTTATATTGACACTTTCTAATATATCTAACCTGATATATTCATCTTCATTACTAGGAAATTTTAAAAACAAGAAAGGTGTGAACTTAGATTCACACTGAGGAAAAAAATATCATAACATGAAGCAGAACATGAGAGAGACATAAATATCATAATAAAATATCATAAGGCTATACATGATATTCTTAAAACATGTTTGATATGCATAAGATCAATAATAGATCATTATGGAATCATAAAAGATATGACATGGCCCAAAACACATCTCAATAATAATATAGTAGGTGATGATGATATAAATTTCTGGAATACATTAAAAATAATGCATAATCGGGAAAACAAGACTTTTAATGTAAATGAAATTAATCATGAAAATATTTCACAACATGATGAAAAAATTATAAATGTGTCAAAACCATTAGAATATGAAAACCATTTTGATAGAAATCATTATTCTCATTCTTATGTGAACAAAATAAATTTGTCCATGCCAGAAAATTTAAACAAATCCATCATGTTATATGCCTATGTGAGACAATTCATAATGAACACACATACATATCTCATAAGATATAATCTTGATCTGATGCGTTGGAGGGTGATATAAAACCATTCCCATTATAATCTAAACCTATGTGTTTCACTAAAAATCAATCATAAATATATATTAATGAACCCATGGAAAAAGAGCGCTATATTTAATCATCAAAAAACACCAAAAAGATTAGATGATAAAAAAATATCAATTTCCAAAATTAATCATATCATAACATTTTGGAGGGTGAGAAAAAACACCACTTCATTAATGAAAATCTATATAGGTTAAATAGAAGTGAAAATATATTTTAATTTTTTTATAAAATTGATGTAAAAATTATATTAAATTTTTTAATAGAAATAAAATCCATTTTAAAACAGTAATATAAAAATTTAAAAATATAAGATTTTTGTAAATGTATAAAGTTTTCCAAAAAGTATAAGGGAAAATAGTTTGAAATTTTTTACTTTTTAATGAATCTTTCATAATAAAGACTTTGAAAAAGGACAAAATGCTTTAAAAAATATAAAGTTGAAATACATTGAAAAATTCTAATTTTAAAAATAATTATTATTATTGGAAGCATAAAAAATATTGAAATTTTATGAAAAGAAAATGTAGAATGGATGATATTTTTTTAAAAGGATGGAAAAAGCATTTGAACATTTGGAAACAACCTTATTAAAACCCACATCATTAAAATGATTTTGAAAACCAAATTTTAAATTGAATAAATTTAATAAAAAATATTGTTGTAGATAATCATAATTTTATTTTCCATAACACAATGGATAGCATTATATAAACATGGATATGGAGGAAAATTCCATTAAAATAAATTTTAATTACTCTTAACAAAAATTATTTTTAACGAAACATTAAAGAAACTAAGGAAGAAGACTAGGGTGTGAAACATGATTTCCCTATAAAATAATTTATTATTAAATTCTTAATTAATCATATATTATAACAGATCAATTGTGAATCATAGTATACAAATAAGAGTGATTATGATCCAATGAGGAGAATTGTGTCCCAAAAACCTCTTATGAATTTAGTAAATTTTGAATAAAAAAATATTGGATGATTGAAAATCCTATGGTTATAAGAATCACATTAATTAAATAATTTATTATTCCAAAATAGAATCTTGTTCAGTATATATATCATATATATAACTAATTTTTTAATAACAATAACACATGTCTCAATAATGAGAAGTTGCGATAAAAAATCCTCAACTTGTTTCTATGCTTATTTTATGACATGGTAACATACAATAAATAAATAATATAAAAATAAATAATCAATTTCAAAACCCTTGAAATATATTTCACCTTTTATATCTTTCATTTACAATTATTTGTCATGGGTATGTTATTAAGTTATGACTTATTTTCAACCATCAGTTGTTAATAACTTTAACCATTTGTTAATGTTCTATAATGTTAATTTCATTAAACATTATTTTCTATCTAGTTCATAAATAATATAAAACTCATGATAAAATAATATATAAATAGTATTTATTTTTATGTCTCTCCAATAATTCCATATGTTTTTTAGTTATGCTATGTGGAAATGAAATCAGTGTTATCCTATTTCAGTGATTTTAATGAATGAAAATTAAAGTTTATGAATAAGTAAAATACATAATATAATATTTCAAAAAACATAAAAAAGGCATCATTTTATTATTATATTTTGATAATATATATATTTTTCATATTCCTATATCCATCACTAATATATTTTCATAGCATCATTCATGTTGTAAGTTAAAGCAACCCAAACTTGAACATGCTTTTACTCGATTGGTGTGTATTGTTAAATAGGTGTGTATTTTTAAATAATATAATTATAATATAATATTAATGATATTATTTTTATTTAATTATGTGTTAAACCGTATTTTAGTATTTTTTTAAAAATAACTAAAAACAAGAAGATAAATGAAAAAATATTCTTTGGGGAGGTGGTAGTCAACACACACACACAATTGACATTAATTTGATTTTATAATTTGATGAAAATAAAAAATGGTTTGAAACATTAATATGGAAACAGATAATTATTATAAGGAGTTATAAATAATCAATTTATTATGCTGCTATGATATTTATCAGTGTAATATTAAGAAGAAAAACATAAGAAAAAGATAATATTATGTTAGAGAAATGTTATTTCTTGGAAGACCTCTTGAAATATAAGTGATTACAATAAATAAGGGTCATAAGGTACTTATTTGCATGATATATGTTTTTATTGAGAGTAATATGTCACATTTTCAAGGAATAATCTTCATTATAGGTGAGTCTTGATGTGGTGGAAGTGTTAGTTTTTTATATGTGAAGAGAAGGGTGGTTTGGGAAATACCCATTAAATTTACATAACTTAATTTCATTATTAAAGGATCAAGGGATTAAAAAAGTGAAACATAAGGAAAAGGTTGAGATTTTATGGATAAAAAATTCATGCATTCATTTGGAAATTTGTTTTTAACATGTATTTTCTATTCCCTCTTAGAAAATCAGTTTTTACCATTTTTACTTTTTACAACGACAACTAATCATTAAATTCAGTTATTAATTTTAATGAAAAAATTATATTTTTCATAATTACCTTATTTGAAGATTATATTTTAAATATTTATGTCCATTTTATTAAATAAAATATTTATGGGTATGAAATATTAATATTAAAATAAAAACACTAGAACATGTCAAACTGTTTTTTTAAATAACAATATTAAGATTTTAAATTTATATATGATAAATTTGTATTGGTTACATATTTTAGATACATAAATTTATTTATTTTTAATTTAATAAATCTTAAGAATATTCTATGGAAATTCACAACCGAAACGCACCTTGAAAATAATTTATTTAAAGAGACAATAAAATAGAGTATTTTTATATATTAAATTATCATTTTACTTTGGTACTCAAAAACATTCTAATTGGTTTTATATGTAAAAATAATATTTAAAAATTCATTTTTATTATTAATTAATTTAATAGTTGATTTATTTAATGATTTTTAAATATTCTAGGATAATATTACATAGTGATAAAATCATAAACATTATAATTTTCATAAATTCAACATTTTTCAAAAAAAATACAACTTTTTAGAAAATGCTCCTTAATTCATATTAAGATACTATAGAAATGGGAAATATTAAATTTATGTTATTTTTTTCAAATCCAAATTCTAAAATTTAAAACATTTATGTTTTTTAGAAAAACATAAAATATAGCTAAGACTTGTTTTTATAAAAAATGGATTTTGGTATATTAACTATGTGTTATTATAAATTAATAATTAATATAGTTTTAACATATCTTGTTATTATTCAAGAGAATCTAAGATAAATGAATAAAAAATTCCAATTTATATAAATTTTTTTTATACATAATGGGAATTGCATAAAAAGACTTATTGAAGAATATAAAAATTCTTGATATATCTATATAAATATTTTATATATATTTTATTATAATCCTAATTTACACCTACTTATCCCATAATGGATTCCATTTAATAAATATTCATTAGATATGATTTGGTTTTTTTGGGTGGTTGTTCAGCTAGAATTGGTCTTTCGTCATTCTCCACTATTAGGTACTTCTCCCGTATAGTGTTTTTCTAAAATTGAAAGTTCTATTTTTCCGAATAGGAATGGTTAAGGGAAAACCCTAGAGAAGACACATTACTTTAGAGTTCAGAAACATAGGCATCATTTTAAATTATTTAACTTTCATATGTCATTTATTCCTATATTTTTGTGTTTTATATTATGGATATAACGATTTGTACCTACTAATTTAACAGATAAGTTTTAATGGTCATATTTATCATTAAAAATATATAATGTATTTTTTATTTAAAATTTGGTTTTGTGTATGAGACAGTATATTAACATAATATTTATTTAAGGGTAATATATAGTGAAATATTAGGTCATTACATTCTCCCCTAAAATAAATTACATCCTCAGAATTTTAATCCTTGCTTACTAATGAATTCATCTTAGGGTATCTATAACATGACTTGAGATTTAATTTACAAATTATGTATCAATAACCTCTATTCACATAAAATAACGTTAATCACATTGTATTGTTTCTTTCTAACCATTTGTGATAAATACTTCTCATGGTTTGGTGCGAACACATACTCTAGTATTCTATTGACTTCACAGTTCAGAACATTAATGATCGATTATTATAAATTTTTTTAAAGGTATGTAATGTGATACCATTTTTTATATTATCTAGAATACACACACCTATATATCATCCCCCCATGGATCCTCAACATATAGGCCTTGGTAGAATGTATAGGTTGAATGATAATGTTAATGAATATTACTTCCCCTCCTTATATGTATCAATGAGATCCACGTTTAGACCTCCTAACCAGTTTTGGAGTAGCCATCTCCAATGCATCATCCAACACCCTATACATTTTATATATCACTTGAATTTATAGCTTCAATAGATAGCTATACGTCTATTAAACCACTTGTTTCACCAATCCTGGAGCTTTATGCAACAAAAAATTCTTCTGGCTAAAGGTTGGAGGGGGTTGGATGCTAGAAAACATTAAATCTTAGTTTCATTTCATGTGTCCAAAAATGGGCTTACGTGATGAAAAATATTTCTACTAAAGACACATGGGATCACATGTTATGGGGAATAAAATCATATTATGAAACTAATACTATCCTGGAATTCACCAGGTAGCTTCCTTTTTCACCTGACCACAGTTTCATGTGGAACTAGTATTGGTGGAAGGGGGATTTATTTTATATCCACCACTATCATAATTCTTTTAACATATCTAGAAACATTTTGTCCTATAAATTTTGGTCGTAAATTAATTGATGATGATGAATATGATTCATTGGTGTAATATACTATTTCAATGATATTAAGATCTATCTATGATGGATGCTGTTTGAAATTTAGACCCCCATTCATTTCTAATAATGAGGGTATTATGTCTAATTTAACCATGATTGGTTAATATTGATTCTATGTTGAAATATTTGACACATTACGTTAAGTATTTCAGAAGGAACTATACTAATATTTATATTCTCATAAACCTATATTTCTGAAAATTAATATCTTGTAAAAATATATTTAATTTGATAAATAAGCATAAAGTATGCACACTAAGAAAAAAATATAAGAAACATATAGTGGATAGAATGAAAATTGAATATTTACAATTCAAAAGTGTGTGATTTAGTTATCAAAATACACCTCATAAAAAGTCATTGAATAGGATGAACCTTATTCCTTTGGTTTTGGTGTCTTTTATGACTTCATTCTTATCCTCCTTAGATTTATGACACTGAACAGGGTAATTTCCATGCTTTCCCAGATTAACTTATTAGATTATTAGTGGTTCTTTTGGATTCGCATTTTCAACTCCAATAATGATACCCAAATTAATAATTTTCCTGTAAAAAATTTATACTCAACAACCCACTCCTCTATAAATAAATAATCATTTGGTCACCTTATATAAATTCCCTTTGCACTTCTTCTAAAATTTCTCACATATAGGAAATTAATTTCCTTCCTTCATTATATTCATCATTTGATATTTCATAAGAGTCAATATTTATCTTATTTAGTGTTTGGGAATTATTCTATGTTAAAATTTCTAATCATGTTGAATAATTATTTTTTTGGGTTAATCATATAATTTCTAAATGCATCTCCAATTCTGATTGGTTGTTTGTTGAGGTAATCTCCACAGTTTCCCTCACACCCATGGTTTCCTCTAGTTCTATCCATTACTAAAACCTAAAGGGGTGAAATGAGTGATGAAACACTTAAAATATATGGATATAATAATAATAATAAGTAATTAAACATTTAATGTTTTTTTTTCATTTTCACATTGTCCCATTATTCCTTTAGTTCAACCCATATCAATATTAGATTAATCAAGGTTACATTATGTTGTGTTATATTACACTACTCAAAGTAACTATTAAAACAATCCTTAATATTTTTTATAAATTATCATATTATCAACAAAATAATATCCCTCTGGAGTGTCAAACTATGTGTAAAGTTATCCCTCTTTGTCTTTTACTAGGCGATGATTGATTTAATACCCAACATGCACTTTTCAGATGTTATTATTTATAATTACTTATGTAGAAGTTCCCATTTCTACATGAAATATCCATAAAGATATTTCTTTATAGGTAAAACCATCTATTCAAATATTTATTAATATCCCATGATATCATTCTATACTTAGATTCAACTCTTGGGTTTTTTTACGAAGGGTTAATAATCCTAATAACAACGTTAACTAAACTAATATGAAAAAATATATAAACTAATATCCAAAATAACTACAACATTATTATATATCAACTATATAGAACCAAACCAAACCTGACATAAATAATACATTAATATCAAGATTTAAATAATACATCTCCCAAGTAGTCATATAACCTAAAGACCTAACGGTTTAATGCCTTGATTATAAGCCACATAAACCCCTTATTTTTACATAACTTGTTATAATTTATTAATAACAATAGCCCTATATACTATTTAATATATACCTCAAAAGATATATATTCATATTCATAACCTAGGAATTGGAAACATAAGATTTTGGTGAGATCAGATGCCGAGTAATTCAAAAACACATCATAACCTTGAGGATAATATTAATGAGACATAACTATTATAATAAATTATTATAAGACCAGATATGATAATTGTAAAAAAAATTAAAGAATCATAAATTCAAAAAAATTTCATTAAGGAAGAATAAAATCAACCAAATGGATTGAAAACATCTCAATAATCATGTAACAAGTGACCATGATATATTAGTGTGGAATATATTAAAAATAAGGAATAGTCACAAAATAAATACATTTCATGAAAATGAAATGCATCTTGAAAATTGAGAATAACTATAAAACAACTTTTAAGTATGATATAACTATTATAACAAGAAAAACCATGTGATGAATCTCATTATGCCCATTCTTATGTGCAGAAACTCATTATGTCCATGCTTGAGAATATGAGAAAACCCATCATGACCATGCTTGTGTAAAATAACTCATTATATGAACACATGACTATATCATGATATATAATCTTAAACAAATGAATTTTAAGGTGATATAGAGTTCCACCCTTCATCATCCGTATATATGTGTTCCAAATAAAATTATTCAAAAACATATCTTAAAGAACTCGTAGAAAAAGGGTTTGTTTCATAAATACAACAAAAATAGAAAATAAAATTAATAAAATCGATAAAAGTATATAAAAATATAATTTTAAAAAGTAATAATATCATAAAATATTATATAGAGTGATAAAATATAACATCATGAAAGAAAATACTTGAAGGTTAATTAGAAGTGAATATATAAATGTTTTCCATAACCTTTTATAACATCAAAGTACAAATTAATTTAAAAAAATACTATTTTTGTTAGGGGAAAGAGATAATTATTCAAAACCTAAATATAAATAGTTTTGA
This sequence comes from Viscum album, assembly GCA_963277665.1. NCBI lineage: Eukaryota > Viridiplantae > Streptophyta > Magnoliopsida > Santalales > Viscaceae > Viscum > Viscum album. Next base: position 2,106,100,294 of record OY728119.1, on the reverse strand, counting down.
TGAAAATACACATTAAAATAAATAAAGGATTTAATGACGGAGATATTAAAGTACATTAAGAACATTTACTTCTAAATCAATATTTATTAATATTATCTTGAAAAAGACATAATTTTTTCAAAAATATGAACTGAAAATACATTGAAACTTTTTACATTTGAAAATAATAATTACTAATAAAAAATTAAAATATATATTAATTTTAACAAATAAAAATGGGGAGTTGTTCACAATAATTTTATTTTGAAATGTTGTAGAAACCTTTGGAACATTTTGAAATAACCTTGTTAAAATACAACATAATAAAAATGATAATGAATCATTTATTTTAAAATCAATACAGGGGGGATAATTAAAGATAATAAAAATTGATTTTATATTGGTTAAAAGAGATTATTGTTTGGAATTAAAAACATGGATTTGGAGGGAAAATCTTTTTAAATAAATGGGAATTATTCTTAATAAAAATACATTTTAATTAAACAATAGAATCATCAAGGAAGAATACATGGGTGTTAAACCTGATTTACCTAGAAAATTTGGTTTAATTAAATTATAAAATCATTATAGGTTATAATATATAAATCAGGAATGATAATAGTTAAATAATATTTATTTATACTCAAGGATGATAATTGAGTAACAAAAACCACTTACATCCTTAGTAATTTTTCTTATTAAATGTAATTGAAAGCTTGAAAAAAATTTGGTTTAGTAAATGTCGTTGATTAAATCATTCATTATGACATAATAAATTATTGTGAAGTATATAAACTATATAAATATAAAATTGGTGTATAATATTAAATCATGTCTTAATTAAGGGAAATTAAGATGAAAAACCCTCAACATATTTCCTTACATAGTTGATGAAACTATAAAATATCGTAAATATACACATTTACATTAATAATATTCTTAATAAACATATTACTATATTTTAACATTAATATCTCATATTTATAATTATTTACCATGGGTATATTTGTTAGTTATAACTTATTTTCAACAATAGGGTGTGAACAATTTGAACAATTTGGGAACATTTTATAATGTTAATATCCCTACCCATTATGTTATCTCATCCTCATAATGAAAATATATTTAAAGGTAATATAATATATAACTTATATTTATTTTTAACTCTCTCATTCCATTCTATAAGTGTTTTAGTTACGCTGTATGAAAATGGAATTGGTGTTGGCTTATTTCGATGATTTTAACAAAATAAATAAAAATTTAACAATAAGATAAATAGTTTATATAATATTTCATGAACCATTTACCAATAATGACTTTACTATTATGTTATAATAATATATATTTTCCATTTTTCCATATCCATCCATAATATATTTTTATATCATCATTCATATAGGTGGCCAAATATACCCAAAATTGATCATGAATTAACCCGATTGTTGATTATTGTTAAATAAAGGTTTACTTTAATAGAATATAATTATAAAAAAATAATTATATTATTTTTTTGTTTTTATTATGGTCAACCACATTTTACAATGTGTGGAAATATAATGTGTAATATCCCATCTTCTCTAGGAACGTCCATCTTTATGATCTTCATTAAACAACTTTGAGATTGGTTAATATTGGTTTATACCTTGTAAATCAAGTATGTAAACTATTTTGGTTATTTTTGGGAGTAAATGAAGGGAGGCTATTGAAAAAATTCTTGTTATGAATTATATATTCCTGAAGTAAATGTTCTCGGTAAACCCCATAAAACTTATATAGGGAATGATATTTTCTTGGAAGTCTGTGAAATGTAAAATCATATACTGAATTGAGTTCATGATTTCAAAGTGTTTATTTCAATATTTTTAATTGAGGAATGTAGTTTCTTAGTGTGAGTGGGAAATACACCATTTATAATTTTAATCCCCTATTCAGGTCAGGAATGATGTATTCCTATCAGTTTTACACTCAAATATAATGTGTTCTTATCATAAATCTCCATTCTCTCAATTGAAGGCTTTACAAAAGTGATCTATGGGAATTAGTCTTTGAACTAGAAGTATCCTCCATTGGATTTTGGTATTTTGAGAACTTGATATTAAAGGCGATCCTTTAAATCCTTCATCTCCATATTAATCCTATGGTTTTCTTCAGTGTGATTAACACTAGTTTGGTTCACAAAAATAAGATCAAGATATGATTTTTTTTATGTTTGATTAAATTTATTAGTCTTCGTTAAAGGGAATAAAAAATATAATTACAACATATAATGTTGAAGGATTTTTTTAAATTTTTATACTTTTATTGTAGGTGGTATAGAATAATTCCATTTTTACATTCTGATTCTTAAAGTATTTTAAATTAGTTAAATCATTCTATAATTACATGCACAAGACATTATTAAATTAGTAATTCTTTACATTGATGATAATACATGTGCTTAAATTTCTTAACTATCCACTTGGGTATCTTTTCAGTGTAAACATGACATACATCCACCTAAAATGTGTGTAAATCCTTGAATAAATTTAAATTGTTATGAATTGACTTAACCTTGTTAAATTGGCATAACATGGGAGATGTGATAATTTTAAACTTGTTAAAACATATTTAATGTGTATAAATGGTAGTCTAAATGGAATGCCATTGGTGATTCATTATTAAAAGGAGAATCAACCAATTTAAAATAAATTAATTGATATTTGGTAATTGGATTATGTGACCAATATTACTTATGATGACATGATTATTTCATGATGTTTAATTATTAAATGCATATTTTTAGTGATTTGTTTTATAAATTTGAATCCACTAATTGAGAGAGGTTTTCTTTTGTCTTCTTATATTTTATGTTTGATGACATAATTCACAGGGGATTTAATCAGTGTCTTGTGAGGTATGATATCGATGATTCATCATAGATAAGATAATTAACAAATATGATTTTATTGATATTACACATGGGTTGTAAGTGCACCCTAGGAAGCCATATGTTACTCCGATATTTGGAATTCACAAAGAACCCTGTATGAGATGGTTAATTTTCACTTAACGATGTCTGAACTAGGAATATGTAAGTGGAACTAATATTTATAGAGAATAGTTAGATGGTTTCTTGATACATGATATTATTGATTCATCCATGAAAAAATAATATTCACTTTCATGGGTGATCTGTCCTAATTTAGGATGAGCTACCACTATATAGAGATATCTGGTATGGTGCCAAAGCAGGTTTGGTTGACCTGGGTGTCAACCTATAGCCTAATGTTAATTTTTTTTGATGATTAGTATTAATTGATGAATTAATACCCATGTTGATCACTTTTTTTCATGAACTCTACATTCAGACTAGATTATTTAGCCATTGTGGGTGTTAGACTACCAAATTTTACTTATACCCTGTTCAGGCCACCTTTCAGTACTCGGGAAGATTTCATGGTTTGATACATGGACAAGGGAAATGTACCATTTGTTTGAATGTTTCATATTGGATGGTTTGTAACATAATTATGGGTCCAACAGGGTGTTTAAGATCAAATATTTTTGAGTCTTTTATTAGGTATTTTTATTCTTTTAAATATATGAATCTCAATATAACATTTAGTTACATTCAGTATACAATTACATGGTTCCTATTATTATTATTGGATCATTATGTTCGCTTTTTTTTAATAGATGTATGTTTTTTTATTTATGTAAATTTTTCTAATATCGAAACCCTATACCATAGGTTATAGTCTCCTCACTATACTACTTACACCCTCGCTTCTAATCGGTACCCTTTATCTTATAAAGAAGTTCATCTAATGTCAAGTGGCGAACTGATCGAGTCATGTATGGTAGAACCAGGCCAAGTATTTCATAAATTTGTATTTGAGGCCATTTTTTTTAGGATATTTTATTATTTTGGAAGGACATATAGGATACTAGGATCAGTTGAGGATTGTTAACGAGCTCCTTCATGAGTGTATCTATCCCACATGTATTGGAAAAACAAAGTACCCAAGGGTAGGATTGTTGTTCTTACCATTCAATTGTTATGGTTTTGATGTTATTTTCCATTTGGTGATTCACATATCATGTGATGTTATTTTTTATTTATATTTTACTCATGTGTCAGTAAAGTAGAAGATGTGTATTCATGAAACATGATATGCACATAGGGATACATGGTTACATGCATTGTTTATTATAGGAAAAAATGTATTATAGGTAACATATAATCCAATACAAACTATGGAAAGTAATCCCTTATTTATTTGAGAAAAATTAATGAAGAAACCTATTATGTTATAAAACATTTATTATTATGTCGAGTATAGAAGAACCTTGAGTTCGAAGATCTCTATGGATTTCATTTTTTCAGGTTGATCATGATGTGTATCCTATGTTCTTATGAGTGTATTGTCACTTGTAGAGAAAAATTATACCTTATAATCTCTAAGATGAGATTCTGGAGAGTGGTAATCAGAACACTCCTAATATATTATATTTGAATCTGTTTTTCATCTATAGAGAACTAGATGACTAATGAGCTCCATGACCACTTCTTGAGGGTCATCAGATCCATGTAGAGGTGGAATAATTGAACTATAACTTCAATGTATTATTTTACTATATTTATTCAGCTACAACATCCACCTCCATTCACTATTTATGTAGACTCCTAGGTAATGATTTATGGATTGAGTTAATATAGATGATCTTTAATCACCATGTGACACCCAATGACAAGAGTGTTATAACAAACCTATTCTTTATTACTCATTAATTCATGATTTATTAAATAAAATTAAACTTAATACAAACTAAAATATTGATAAGTATAGTGTATTTGGAAATTATATATATATCATTACATATTGAACATGGTATAAAATAGAATTATTAAAAATATTTTCAACATGCTTATAACATTCCATGGATTTTAAAAATGCACGACATAACGTGGAGAAAAATATAAGAAAGTGGTGAGCTATAAATCTCAGTAAGGTAATAAACAAGATATAAAAGGAAGAGAATATTACATGTTAGAAAATAGGAATAATAATGGGGAATAAAAATAGTAGTAATCTTAAACATGAACAATGTGATCATGATATATCATGATAATCATAACATGGGAAATATTGAAATAACTAAACACACTACATCATAAACATTTTTTAGGGATAATACACAACGAAATCATGTTTGAAAAAGTCTTATAATGAAATCAGGTTCACTACATATCCCAACATGAAATCTAATGAGACTAAACATTACCAAATCATTGGAACACTATATAATTCTGGGTGCACCCGTCACATTCATTTCGTTCTCATGCTTAATTGTGCCACACAGATCATACCACATAAACTCATCTATCTTCATAATTTATTCTAAAATCATGGAGTGTATAATAAGTATAGGTAAGTCTCTTTTAAATGAGTTATAAGTTTATAAATGTTAATAACTCTTATAGGAAATGGGTATCGTATTCGCTATATAATTTTTTTTGGCATGGAAAATCATGGTAAAATGTCAGTTGCATAACAACATCACGTAGATATTCATAAAAATGGGTTGATAAGGGAGAAAAGTGTATCTAATAATTTGGAAAAAAATTGTACAGTAACGTAGATATGTAATAACATATCTCATCATGAAGAAATTAAGATAAAGGACATAAGGTAAAGAAGATACTTGAATAAAGAGGAGAAATAAAGAAATACCTTACTTTTGTGTGTGGCTCCAAATTCTTGAGAGGGGTTTATTGATATACTGGTGGAACCTTTTGAAGATTATAAAGAGTGGAGGGAAGAATTTTTACATTTTCCATGGAGTTTTAATGAAGAGGAATGGGAGCATGGGTGGTTGTATATAGGAAATATGTGGATCTCATTATTATTCTTGATTTTGAAATTACATAATAAAATAACCAATACCCCAAACAATACCATGTTTTTTCACATGGTTTTATTTAAATGGGTGTGGTTCTCATTATTTTATAAGTTCAAGGTCTGAAATTGACAAAATAATACCCTTACTTATATGGAGGGGAATCATACTCTTAAATAAATGGTTTTAAAACATTAAAATTTATTAATGTGGGTGGAGGATTCATAAGGGATTTATAAAATTAATCAAATAAACAAACAAATAAAAAATTTTAAAGTTAAAATATAAATTTTTTCTTTAATAGAATTTATAGTATTTATTACATCACTTTTGGGTCATTATGATTCCATAATACACAATGTATATTTATACAGTATTTATTTTTTACTTGTAAATTCGACTTTATCAGAAAAGAATGTAAAATTCACGATTGTGTAATTTAAACATTATAAATCCAAAAATAATATTTGTTTTAACTAAATAAATTTCTGAATATGCAAATTTTCACTTTTAAAATAAAATTCAAATTTATTAATAATTGCTGGGTTTTTTTGACAATAACAGTTTTCGAACCCTTATAAAAATAACATTTCACTTTATTAATATTATATGACCATTTAAATTTGATAAATATTATTTCATATTAATATTTTATTAAAATAATATTTATTTAAAAAATTCATTACTTCATCAAAATAAATTCCTAGATTGAATTTGAATATTAACAAAAAAAATATTATTTGTGTTTTATCGTATCAAAATAAAAATCATTTTTAAACTAAAAATAATCAAATGTAAATATATTCATTATTCTATAAAAAATAATTTTCATACTCATATTTAAATGGTCTAGATACATATACCTTTAATACGCTATTAAAATCCCTAAGAGTAAGGCGCACGATGGTGAGACTTTCATGTGGTGGTTCACCGTACATGGTTTAGTCCAAAATCTCGGTGAGCTTAAACATCTCTAGTAAATGGTTTCACTCATGATTAATTTATTAGATCTCAGTTTGATCATGTTAATGGGAACATACTATATATTCTACATCCCATATAAGCTTTGATAAGTGGAATTCAAAGGGTACGATCCTACTAGTGGAGGTCATCACTTCCTTTGTCTATATCAATTGGGTCAGTTAAATCCCTATATTCATACTAATCATGTGATCAATATTCAAAGGGTTTTTTACCAATGGTAAAGATACATAATGGTATTTTAAATCCAATTGGATATAATAAAACAAAATAAGTTCACTTTTCTTCTATAACCATATTACTTAATAAAACATTTAATTAAAACAAAAGGGGAATTTTTTATAAAAGTTTGTGTTTGTTACTATCTTCCCCAATTAAGAAATTTTTCCCATTTAGATTTTAATTTCCCACAATAAAAGAAATGTGGATAATTCTTTTTCATCCCCTCTTGTTGTTCCAACATCACTTTTTCAAACATGTGGTTTCTCTATATCACTTTCATAAGGTTTTTTTAGAAGGGTCCCTCCGCCAGAAGGAGGATGCATTAATTCATAAAAATAGTAAGTTTAAAAAAGACGAAAGTACATGATTTTATTACAATCATCCCTTTAAAAATGAAGTAATGCCTCAGAGAGAGAATTAGACATGGTAATAGGTTTTCCAACTCCAAATATTTCAAGACTATCCGCAACCCCATTAGCCTCCCAAAAGACATGTGTGATAATGAAGTTGAGAGTCGAAAGGGTCTCCATACATTGCATCCACTTTGCAGCGAGCCACCAAGAGATAAGAATTTCACCATTACTCATGCCCTGTATAATGGTAGAAGAGTCACTCTCAAGCCAGATATTAGTCTATCCTTTAATTTTCAAAAAATAAAAATCATTTATGATCCAAAATATTTCTACCTCAAGAGATCTTTTCTTGCCACAAGAACCATATTAACATCCTTTGATAGAGTCATCGTGAGCCCTAAAGATCGCACCACAACCCGAAGGGCCATGATTCCCTTTTGAGGTGTAATCCGTATTGACTTTAACCCAATGGGGGAAAGGAGGGATCCAAAAAACCTCCATGGTGCCCAATGTAGGTATGAAATTCCATTTATCACCCAGATTTTTCAGAACCTTGATATCGTGAATATTGTTGTAGCATTCCCCCAAACAGACAGCTGACACATCCATTATAACCACAAAAATACTCATCAAGGATATATTCAAGGAGAAGCCCATACCAAGGGGCTGATGTACCTTGTAATAATATTTCCCTTATTTTTAAATATCATCAATTTTGTCCATGGAGATATGTGGCCGAATTCCATGTCTCCAAAATCAAACTCTACGTCTTGTCAATGATTTTCATCATAGATTTTCTATCGACTTTGAGTACCTTTGATGTGCTACTAAATGGGACTACCCTTCTCAACCATTTCGTCAACTCTTTCTAGAACTCGTAGTTTTTTTCCCCAACTTCATCCCAACATTAATGTGTTATTCACCTATTCCCATAAATGGATTCATTGTGAGACATTTGTATAATCGAGAAGAAACTGTTGTTTTAAGATAACTCATCCAGAAGAATATGTTGGTCCCAACCTCCTTTGAATTCAATTGATATTTCTCTCAATTTTTACTCAAGTGTCTGGGTAGTCCAATCATATTGGAATTAGTTAGAGGATTATAGGTCGTACTAAAGTTCAGCACTATTTTTTGAGTATGGTGGATACCTTTCCAAAACATGGAGGTTAATATTGGATCTCAATTGGATATAATTGATATTGTTAATCGATATATCCTTACTAATTTTTTGATTTTTATTTGTGCAAGTTGATAAAGCGAGAAATCCTCCTAGATCACAATAATGTGATCTCTCTTTGTAAGAGTAACGAAAATAACCCATATATCAATTTTCCCTTGGATTTCTTCAAACTCTGGTGATAATGTACGTGGTGATTTTTTCCTGTTTCCATATTGGGTTGGGTAATGGATTCATCACACCATTAGAATTATTCCTTTTAGCCTTCATTTTCCTACATACCAGGAACTTTGATGTATATTAAGAGACCTCCTTATTCATATTGTCCAACAAATAGTGATCTCAATGATCAGGATACATGTTAATGGTTTCTAGGTGTATAGAGGAATCAAACAATGTTCATCATCCAATAGTTCATTCTTTAACTCAAGATTTTCTAGAAAATATAGTCATGACCTGAATCACCCAATTCCTTCTTCATTAACACTGAATTACAAGGATTTCCCTTTCCTCATAGTTTCCATTTTCTTATGAATTCCTACATCACCCCATTAATTGTACATTATCTTTTCTTAAAGATTTAGTTGAAAATATACAGTGAAAGGATTGATGATGCTGCATTCATTATTATTTACATGTCTATCCTCTTCAAGTCTAAGAAGATCAGATCCATCTTAATTCTCATCAGCGATAGAATTTCTAGATCCTTTCAAATTAGATATGCCACTACTTTATTCGATTTACTAGGATGGTAGTGGATTGAGCATTCATAGTCCGTGATCATCTCTAATCATCTTCTTTAGTGAATATTTACCTCTTTCTATGTGGATATATAACTGATACTTTTGTGATACATATATCTTTCACACTTCTCCAAAAGAGATAATTCCGCCACTTTTTCAAAGTGAAGATCACTGAAGCTAACTATAGAACATTTCTTGGGTAGTTATATTCATGAACATTCAACTTAATTAAAGCATAGGATATTACTTTTTCATTATACATTAACAATAATCCTGACCCCTTCATCGATGTATCACTGAATACTATGAATTATTTTGCACTTGTGAGTAGTTTGAGAAAATGGGTAGTGATAAGCCTCCTTCTAACTTCCTTGAAACTCTCCTAAAACTCATCATTCCATGAAAAAATGACTCTTTTACGAGTTATCTAGTATTAAGGGTTTCAAAACTTTGAATTTTTTTTTCACAAATCAATTATAGTACCTAGATAATCAACAGAAACAATAGATATATTTCATAGATGTTGTCCTTATCCATCCATCAATTTATTGTGTATTTGAAGGGTCTATAAATATCCTATTTCTTATTATGATATTCCCCAATAATAAGACTTACTTCAACTAGAATTCACATTTTATGTACTTGGGATAAATCTTCTCATTTCGCAGGGTTTTTAGAATGGTGACTAGATGCTCCTCATACAGCTCCATTATTTTGGTTTATATTATAATATCATATATAAATACTACCAAAAATTTGTTTACGTAATATCTAAAGTATCTATTCATCATTTTCACGAATTTTTTTGGATCATTAGTGAGTCCGAATGGAATTACTATGAACTTATTGTTTCCATACCTTATACAAAAATCCGTCATGGGGATATCCTCCTTCTTCACTCTAACATGGTAATACCTCAACTTTAGATCCCCCATGGAGTATTATTGTTCTACATGTAGCTGATTGAACAAGTTATCAATCAATATAAGAGGATACTTGTTCCTATTGTAATCTTATTGATCTCATGATAATCAATGCAATAGCGCATTGACCCAACCTTCTTCATGATGAAGAGGAATGGTGAACCCCATGGTGAAGTACTTGGTCTTATGACCCCTTTATATAGGTTCTCTTGTAGTTGTTTTATCATCTCCTCGTGTTCCAAAATAGAGATTCTATATATAGTATTAGAAAATGGATATGACTCAGATATATGTTTAATTTTTAATCAATCCTCTTGGATAGGAGGAAGATCGGGTAATTCCTTGGTAAATACATCAGTGTATTCCCTATTAATGGGAATATCTTGAAGGATGATATTTTCCGTAGACTCAATCATTTGATCTAAATACACTTTATCATAGAGTACTAATTTCTATTATTGACATATTGGAGCTAAATAAGATTCATCCTCCTCCCTTGACTTGTATAAAATCATGCGTTGATTTTCAATATATAGTGTGATTTCCTTATCGATGAAATTTATGTTGGATCTACATTAAGAAAGACAATCCATGACAAGATATGAATAAAATTCCATCAAAGGAAGTATAAAAAGTTTCAATGGGAATTTCATACACCAAAATATGATAGGGGAGGAGTTATATACTTGGGATGAAATAATTTAACCATTTTCAATTTTCACTGATAGCTCTACTTCCATGATTTGTGGTAGAGTTTGAATATTAATATAAAATTTTATGTTATAAATGAATGTGTAGAACCAGAATCATAAAGTAAATTTTCTATCATGGAATGAATAACTAGAATACCAATCACCACTTCATTTTCAGGATCCGCCTAAGAGGTTGTGATTGAAAAATATCATCCTTTCATCCTTAGAGATTTTTAGTTGTCTTAGAAAATCCTTGGATTATGGAATTGTTTTGAAAAGTACCTTGTTTGATTGTAGTTGATGTAATGTAAAATATTTTGAGGGTTGAATGGTGAATTACATTCCTTAGTTTCATTAGTTGGTTTCTTCTATCATAAATTGATAGTTAGGTTCTCTTCCTTCCCACATCTAAAGAATTTACTAATCCCCCATAGGAAATTTCTAGGGTTGTTCTTTCCACATATTGGATAGGTGGGATGTTTAAATTTCATGGAACCATTATATTTCTCCATCAGACCACCAGTATTAAACTCCAATTTTCTCTTCTTATCCCCATGACACACATGAGATTTGTTGATCTCCATTTTTACATTGAGGGAACATAATTAAATTCTCTCAGAGATATCAAAGTCTCAGATTTCTATGGATTTTCATAGACTAGGATTTATCCCAAAAAATAAGTTTTAAAAATTTCATTCAAGGGTAATGATAATGTCGAAGGAATATCATGCATGTATTGTGAAGTTTTCATCACATGCCTAGATATATTAGTCGTATTTTTGTTTTAGAGAAAAGAAGTCCCTTTCCAGCTTAAGTTGGCGAGCATGTGTCAAACAATTAACAAAAACGAATTTTACATAATTCCTTCCACCCCATTGAATCAATCTCTTCCTCATGATTTTTATTCTTGATCATTTTCCACCATTGGTCACATTCAATATCCAAATGAAAAACAACTAGTAGAACATTCTCTTTTTCAGAACATTGAAGGATGGAGGATATATTCTCAATGGATTTGATCTATTATTATGTGATTAAGGGATCAGATGATCCATTATAATTCCAAGGACTTTATCACATAAGCTACTGAACATAAAATTTTTATTTATTAAGGTGATTTGGAAGATCCTAATGTTTCAGGTTTCTATTCCCAAACCGAGTTAGTTGAGAGAGTATCATCATGAATTTGTAAATTCCATCTCCCATCGTGTTGGGTATCTTGTTGGGGTAGTCATCCCATTTCCCTTCACATTGATTATTTACCATGTTCCACCTATTTTATTCATTTTCTAGTATAAAAGGAAAAGTATGGATGATTGTTTTTAAACTATTAAAAAATAAAAGTGGAATTAATTACATTAAAAGGATAACTTATAACACACATTTATTTCCATAACTTATGTATTTAGAAGTTTCAATCTATATTATCCATAATCAATTTCATAATATATAATCTTATGGGAATTTGTTTGTTCCCTTAATATGGGTTCATAATGATATTATGAACATACCAAATAATATCCTCAGAGAGTGTCAAATTAGGTTTGTAGTAAGTCTTGTTGTCATGTATCGGGTTACACCAAGTCAATCCTGACATACCATTTCGAATTTTTTTACCCCTAGGTACATCTATTACAGAACCACATCCACTTATAGTATCCAAAAGAGGATGAATTATCATAATAAAACACCTACTATATACTTATAAGAATTTAGGGATGTTTTCTAATAATTAGTCTCATCCCTACATCTTTTTTGAGAGTTTTCTAATCATAATCGCTAAAATATCTATACTTTTCCCTTGATACCAAATATAAGAAACCTGTTTTTTATTAATCATTAATTAATTTTATATTAGATAAAATTAAACTTAATAAAATCCATAATATAGATAAGTATATTTTATTTGAGATTTAGGTGCATATCACAACATCATGAACATGGTATACAAAAGCATTATTAAAAACATCCATATCATGATTATAAAATTTCATGGATTTTAAAACTGTATGGGATAACCAGGGGAAAAAATAACAAAGGGGTGATCTTTAAATCCCATTTAGGGAATAAAAAATTCACCACATGAATATATTAAAAAAATTAGAAAATAGCCCTATCAATGGTTCATAAAAAAGAGCAGGAATCAAAAACAAGAATAATGAGACATGATATAACAAGATAAACATAACATGGGTAATGTGGAAAAAAAATAGAACACTACATCATAAACATTGGTCTAGTGTAAACCTCTAAGAGATCATGGTGGAAAATGTAACATAAAGAAATCAGGTTCACTTCCTATCCAAACAAGATGTATCATGTGACTAAACATTACACAATGCATTTGAGCACATTATTATTTTTGTCACGCCCATCACTTTCATTTCATTCTCACGCTTAAGTGTGCCATATAAATCATACAACATGAATTCATTCATCTTAATTATTTTAATTACATGATAAATGAGTTTGTAAAAATTAAATTTATGTCCCAATTCAAATAGTTATAAGTGTATAAAGGTGAATACCCTTGATAGGAAATGGGTATGGTTTTCACTATACAATTGTTTTCGCATAGAAAATCAAGGTGAAATTTTGACAGCATAATGACATGGCCTAAAAATTCATAAAAATGGGTTAATGAGAGTGAAAGGGGTCACTAATAATTTTTAAGTCAATTTTAATTTAATTGGATTTGAAATAAAATATCTCTTTATAAGGAAATGAAGATAAATTACATAAGGTAAAGAAGATACTTAACTAAAGAAGAGAAAGGGAAAGATACCTTACTTGTGTTTGAGTTTCCAAATTCATGGGAGGGGATTATTGAGAGATTTCAGGTGCCTTGGGATGACTATATAGAGTGGTGGGAGGATTATGGATTTTATCCATGGATTTTCAGTGAATATAAATGGGATCTTCTATTTGTTTATATATTAAAAGAATGAGAATTCTTTATTATTTAGGTTTTGGACTCTAAATAATAGAATAACCAAAACCAAAAACTGCTTCATGGTTTTTGACCATGGTTGCTACCAAATGGGAGTGGTTAGAATTATTTTATAAGTAAAATGGATGATCCTAATAAAATGATACTCTTTCTTATGTGGATGCAAGTCATACTCCTAAAGAAATGGTTTTAAGAACCTAAAATAAATTAATGGATTTGGAGGATTCATAAGGGGTTTATAAAAATAATCTAATAAAAATAAAATCACATTATTTTAAATTTAAAAAATATATTTGGTCATGGAAACCCTTTATTTTATTTATTACATGATTTTTTGTTCATTATAATGTCATAATACCCAGAGTATATTTATAAATATTTAATTTTTACCCGAAAATTAGACTATCTTTGATAATTATGAAAAATGAAAAATTGGATAATTTTAACATTATGATTCAAAATATAATATTTATTTTATGTAAATAATTTTATAAATATGTGAATTTACTCTTTCAAAAGAAAATGATGATTTATTAAGAAATGATCGGTTTATTTGACAATAATTGTTTTAAAACCCCTATAAAAATTACATATATCTTAATAAAAATTATATGATAATTTATATTTAATAAATATTTTTTAAAAATATTTTTTTTAATATTTTTTTTTCAAAAATCCGTTAATTAATTAAAATAAATTTCTTAATTGAGTTGGAATATTACCTAAAAATATTGTTTTGTGTTTTATTGAAACAAAATAAAAACAATTTATGAATTAAAAATAATATGATGAAAATATTTTCATTATTATATAAAAAATAATGTATATATTCATATTTCTTGGGTGTTGATAAAAATCTTAATAATATACCAGTAAAATCCCTAAGAGTAATGTGTGAAAAAATGAAACTTTCACGGGGTGGTTTGGTGTACATGGTTTGGGCCGTGTTGTCGATGAGCTTTAAATTCTCTGATAAATTGTTTCACTCATGATTAAGTTATTGAATCTCATCTTTGGATTGGTCAAGTTAAAATCCCCAAGATTTTATCTCCCTTGGAAGCTTCGATATATGGGATTCTTAGGGTACAATCCTATTGGTTTAGTTCATCACTGTCATTCTCCATGTCAATTGGATTTGTTAAAACCCTATATTTATAATAATCACGTGATCACTATTCAAAGATTATATTACCAATGGTAAATATACATAAAATTCATTTCAATTCAATTGGATATAATAAAAAATGTGAATCTATTTTCTATGACCATATTACATAATAATGAATTTTACTACAACAAAAGGGGTATTATTTATAACAGTTTAGGTCTTTAAAAGGGTCAACCTTTACATACATTTTAGAAGAACATGCCAAGTAATAGAGGGAAATTATGGAGAAATCTATTCAATAAAAGGTGTTAACCTGGATGGAATTTAAGGTGAAGTTCATCAGACACATAAATCTATATATATTGATGGATGATAGAGATTGGGATTTAATTCTCATCATATTGGGAAACTATTTAGTAATGGATTATTCAAGATGACTCAACGATCTTTAGTGTTTTTCTCCATCCTAAGAAATTGATGAGATTGAAAGGATGAAACATTTGGAATATGGGATTCAATATGAGGTAAGGTTTTAGGTGAACTACATTAACATTAGAAACTTTACAAAAATGATTAATTATACTCTTATCAAATAAGGGAACTTCGGGGATTCCCTGAGTATCAGTTTAACTATCTTATATCAGGGATCATGGAGCTATTATCATACTAAGAAGTGTGTTTATGATAATAAATGCTAGGGAAGTAGCGGGTAGGGATTCCATGGAAGTGGGCACCCAACTCACAATTATATCTTGTTGTAATGTTTTCATTATGTAATGTTTTTTGATAAGATGAAATAGTTTCTTTACCACATTATATATTTTCCTTCTTATTATAGGATGTGAAATATATATAAATTTTATATGGGTAAGGTGTAGTAGAGTACTGGAAGGGGATCATGATTGGAACTAAATACAGGGAGGTACTTAGAAACCCATTAAAAAAATGGTTGATGGTGTTCATCCAGATGATCAAGATGAGTTAGGGGACATGGTATAAAAATTCATGAGAGACAATATGTGCCAGATGGAGAAACAACTGAGAATTTTACTATAGCATGAGGAAGTGGGGATAGTAAGCTACATGCTATGAAGTCTACTATAACCATACCCGATACAATACATTCTACACTAAAATGTATGAATCTTTTATCATTCACCCTTTCTTTCATTTTATTTAATATAATATAATCACATTAATTTTAATCTGTTAAATTTGATTGTAGTTTTACTTGTTCATATGGATAGCTTGGATGGAGTTATGTCCATCGATAAGCTATTAATAATGCCTTTAGAGAATGTTAGATGTTGCGAGGAATTTTTTCTTGAAATTGGTGGCTACAATTTCCCTTGGGTGATTTTTTTAATTGAAATGGCTGACTTCTATTTGATTCGGGGTATGCATTATATTGTTCTATATGATGATCATATCTACCATTACATATGGTGAGTTTCCTTTTTTATCTTTATAAAGGGGAATATTTTATCACCAGGGTAAGTGGGGTCATCAGGATTGTCATACAAGACCAATTCAATACAAAATATATTGTATAAAATATCACATAGTAGGCCTTATCATAGAAGAATGTGAGATATATACTAGTTTGTTTAACTCCAGTGGTAGAACGTTTTTAGTATGTCTAACTTGAATATTTATCTATATTACCACCCGATCATGATATTGAGTTCACGATCAAGCTGGGTCAGGGGGTTAAAAAAATTTCTATACCTCCTCATATAATAGAACAATAATAGATTCATGAGTTGAATATTTAGTTGTGACATCTAGAATTTATTGTATTCCTATTACCTAGTACTTTACTATGGGGGTTCTTGTAAGGCCCCATCCTTAAACATTATATATTCTTGAATTATGTTAATAATTCACATTGTGGATATTTTTAGGTTTACATTTTTGGAGAATTAGGCCATAAATGTTACATTTCATCTCAAATATTAAAAAGTACATACTTCTACTCAGTATCCATTTTTTTCAAAAAATAAAAATGCTTAAAAGAAAAGAATAATTATTTTCCTGATATAAATATTCATTAATTATTCCTTTCTCTTACCCTTTCTTATACCCTCTAAAAAACAGTTCAAAGACATGGGATGAGCATAAAAAGCTCAGTAAGGGTTATAATATAATGAATGAAATAATTATTCAATAAATACACACAAAAACTAAGATCTTTAACACAAAACATGAAATCATAAGATTTATGAATAACACACAAATATTATAAATCATAAAGGTAACTTGAGGCATCCATATCAACCATATATTGTAGCATTCACAGCTACATATAGAGTTACATTTGGACTACCCATCACAGTATATTCCCTAAATCTATTAGGAAAAAGATTAATTTTTTCCTCTGCAATGTTACCCAATGCATTGAAGAGCTATCTCAGGCTCACCCTCCCTAGTTTTAACATGGAACCACCTGTATACATAAATAATTCACAATAATCATAATGTAATCATAACACATGAAAAATAATAAAGGAAAGATAACATTTCCACATTGCAATAAAAATAAAAAATTTAAATACATTAACATAATCAATCCATTCCCAAAACCATTCCAAATACCAAAATACTTAAAAATATTATGTGGCATTTATTTTCCTTTAAAATAACATTAAAACTAGTTAAGGAATACAAAGATCAAATATTGCTTGCAACAACAGAATGGTCATTGTCACTTTATACGTTAAAAACATACAATCTTTTTGTCCTTTAATAAAATGATTTATAGAGAAAAGATTCCCTTTGAACACAATTAAATGTAAAAGGGTTTTATACACCGTATAAAGGAATTACATGTAGAAATCAAAGTATGCTTTGATGAAAGGAGATTGGGACGAAGTCTCTTACCTCATGTCTAAATTGACTCGTTCATTCTTTAATCTCTTAAATAATAAACGAATTATAATATATAATTGAATTAGAACCATTTTGAAGTTTATTAATCCATTTATATCACTTATTACCATGTTATAAACAATACATAATCATTTATGTTAATAATGGACATTTTTTTCGATATTTGGTACTTTAGTAAAAAATGAACTTCTTACAAGTCGTCCATGTGGTCAAAATTCCATTATCTCCAAAATGATATTGATGATTTAGATATCCTATATATCATATATATCCATTATATATGTGTATTTGTGTGTGTGTGTATTTATAATAGTATTTTACATTTGAATATAAGGAATGAAATACACCATTCCTCGAGACGGTAATCCGTACGAACGCAAGAACACAACTTTCATTTCTATTTCATATTTAATGGAATGAAAACTTATGTATATATATATATATTATTATTGCAGAATAATATAATATATAATTTCATTAATTACATATTTTATTCCTTCTATGTATGGCATGAACTAGTCATATCACTTTGATAGTGCGGTAGTCCACACTTCCTCAAATGAAATTATCGTATTTACCAATTATGGAAACCATAATGGTATGCTATAAATAAACAAATAAAGAAGTATAGAGAAAAAATAAATATTATATATATCACATATAAATATAGTTCCATCATAATGGCCACCATTAGAGGTGGTAGGAGATAATTGAACAATCATTGTTTTGTGAGACATTAGTTTTCCATCCACAGAAACAATATGTTCATATCCATTAGATGGAGGTGTGTGGAAGTGTAGTTCGAATAATTCTCATAAAAAAATCCGAGTATATTTATTATACTATTTTGTTATAAGATATTGGAATAAAGAGAGTATAGGGGTTGGATAAGGAAAATAAAAGAAAAGAACTTGAGAGAAGACGTTACCTTTAAATCGGGTAACTCCCTTTGGTTTGAACTAAAAGCCTTTATTGAATTTCCTTCACCCTAAAGTAAGGAATATAGGTGGAATATAGGGACGTTGGAAGCTTATTGGATCATAGGTTGTAAGAGAGAATGGGATTGAGAGGTGTGGGTAATGGGTTAGAGGTGGTGGCTTTTATTAGAGGGTGGAGGAGCTCTTTAGGAATGTTTGAATGAATTATTTTATAATAAAATTATTTTCGGTTTCAAAAAATCCAAAACTAATTAAATTATAAGATACAATTATTATAAGGTGAAATAAAATAATCCATTAAATATTAGATATGTTTTGGATATTTTTGAATCCCTATCTTGTTTATTTAACCCTTTTTTTACTACTATTGTTTAATCAAACATTTTACACATTCAGAATAAAAATAGTTTCCAAAACAGTAAAAATATCCTATTAAAGAGTTAATAATAAAATTATAGACATATTATAACATTTTGGATTAATATTTATTTTTAATTTTATAATATTTAATATAATATTTTATATTTTAAAATATCGATTATGTCAATTTTGACACAATTCATATCATGACTTTTGAAAAATCCATAAAAATTTGATTGATTTGAACAAACCTCATTAATAAAAAATTAAATTGTAATGATAATCAAGAAACTTCATGTATGATATCAAAATAAACAAATTACATTTACTTTAACATTTATAATATCATTTATTTGAATCCTTTATTAATGAATCCATCACTGCATCACCGTTGTGTCATAATTAAATTTATTAATTTAATGTCTAAAAATTATTAATAAAGTACCATAATGTAGGAAATAATTTTATCTTTCCGATTACTATTTATAGTGAAAAATATCACTTATATAACCCCCTAAAAAATTGTTTTTAAAAAAGATATATGCCTATGTAAAATTTGTCACAACTTTAAATTTATTTTTATAAATTGTCATTTTCACATACAAGTGGCTCCATGGGGTCCCAAAATCAACCCAGGGATGCCTATGGTCGGAAATGTATCATCCAATTGGGTTAGGACATGTGTTAGGGTAAATTAATATTATTATAATATTATGTGTTTACCATTATTTACCATTATTTACCAGATTTACCTTTTTAACATGGTAAATAATGTATTTACTAAAGTTACTATTCATAATGTCTTGAAATAAAAGTTACATATTTACATAATTTTGAACTTATGATTCAAAATATAGAATCAATTTATCAATATTCAAAACATAGAAGTTTCATAAATTAATTTAAAATTAATTCCAGTTGTCAAAACCAAAAAGCATGTATCTAAGAAATAATAACTATCAAAAGATTGACACTTGTTTACGTAAAATTTTATTGTGAAATTACTTTAAAGAACAAAATTGGATGAAATGATAAAAACATAATCCAATTAAGTTTTTAAAACAATTATAAGGACAATATTACTCTATTAATAAATCAGATGAAAAGACAATTTTGACATAAAAATGTAGTATTATTCACTATTCATAAAAAATGAACTTTATGAGAAAAATACCACAAAATTACCCAAATTTAATATTGATTTCCAGATTATAAATAATAAGTATATTTTTTAAAATACAACTTATAAAAGTAACAAAAAATATATTTAAAAGGGGTTCTTCATCAAAAGGCGGTACAACTACAATTTTAAATATATTAGAGTATTTATGCTTAAAATTGGATTCATTCTCATTTTAAGCATCTAAATTTTATAAGATAAATTTAAAAACATTTAAAAACATGTTTAATAATAATATGGTTAGTTCTATTCATTCACTATAATAAAATGGTTAGGCTTTAATTACAATTTAAAACAATAATATATTATTATTATTATTTTCAGTATGAATCAGCATTGTGTACAACATAAGACTTCAGAGAAACCCATTATTGCGTGTCAGGTTCAGAATCAAACATATCATCCCCATTATAGTAAATTAATATTTAATTAACAAATATTAATAAATATGAATATTTAATATTCATTATTTACCTGGGATGTTACATCTTCCCCACTTTTAGAAATTTCTTCCTCGCAATTTTATTCCCTTATCAAATAAGTGGGGGTATTTATCCCTCATATCATTTTCATATTCCCATGTTTCCTCTTCAAACATATGGTTTTTACACATAACATTTACATAAGAATGATCCTTCCTCTGGTTATCCACAAAACTTTTCCACCTTCTCTGAGATATTCTCATGTTCCATTGAATCAAATAAAATTTTTCTACCATCGCTTCTACCAATTATGTTCCCATCAACTTCCATTCACCAACTTCATCCCATAAATATGGAGTTTGACACCCTACCCATGTAATTCCTCTAATGGTGCCAAAGTTATAACAGAATGGAAACATTTAATATAATAAATTTCAAAAAAATAATGATGTTGGTCCCAGCTTCCCTGTTATCCTATTGATCAAGCATGTAGCATATCTTCCAATGTATGAATTGTTCATTCTAACTACCTATTTGAATGAGGATGAAAATTGTAATAAAATTTAATATGGTACCCAACCAATTCAAAAGGAATTTACAAAAGTTATATGTTATCCT
Organism: Viscum album; assembly: GCA_963277665.1. NCBI lineage: Eukaryota > Viridiplantae > Streptophyta > Magnoliopsida > Santalales > Viscaceae > Viscum > Viscum album. Next base: position 2,106,078,876 of record OY728119.1, on the reverse strand, counting down.
GAGATCATAATCAGATATAATGGATAGAGGAAATCCATGTAACCTTACTATATATTTAATATGCAATCGAGAAAGTTGATCTAGAGATAGAGTATCTTGAATAAAAAGGAAATGAGATGATTTAGTTAATCGATAAATGATAACACATATTTTCTTATTACCATGAGATGTATTCGGTAAAACCACAACAAATTACGTGGATATATTTTTCCATTTCCACTATGGATCTGGTAATTTCTGAAGTATCCCTTAATGCAACTATCATTCAACATTACCAATTGAAATGTAAACCACTTCACAGTAAAGTTAGCAATATATTTTTTCATTCCATCTCACTAGTAATAATCCCTATGATATCTAAAAATCACAGTACTTCCAGGATCATAAGAAAACAAAGAACTATGAGGTGCACATAATAACCCGTTCTTCTATAGTGAATCACAAGGCACACATTACTTCTTTCCAAACCTCAAAACATAATATTTATCAATGTTAAACTCAGGTAACAACCCCTAATGAACAATATCTACCTTTTCATTCAACTCACATTCTTACTTATGTTCTTGATTAATTATGTCTGATTGAGATGTTTTCACTAACACCAAAAACAAAATAGAGGAATTTCACAAACTGACAACTTCTATGAAAAATTTCATCAAATCTTTAATCGAAGGATATTATTCCAAAAGTAACATGGTTAATATAGCATTACTTTTTAGACCCAAAGCATCTTCCACATTATTTTCCTTTCGTGAATGTTAATGAATCATGAAATTATAATCCTTGGTTAATTCCAGCCATCTCCTCTCTCTCATGTTCAATTATTTATGAGTGAATATATACTTCAATCTTTTGTGGTCAATATATATTTTACATTTTACACCATATAGATAATGCCTCCAAATATTTAGAGCAGAAAAAATAGAATCTAATTCCAAATCATGTGTATGGTAATTTAACACATGAGGTTTCAACTGACATGAAGCATAAGAAATTACCTGGTCATTCTACATAAGAAAAAAACCAAATACTTTCAACAATGAATCACTATAGATAACAAATTCACCATCTCTTGAAGGAAATGCAAATACTATATCATTCCCCAATCTTCATTCCAATTCCTGAAAATAATCATCACATTGTTTTTTCCAGATAAACTTAACACCTTTTCAAGTTAGCATAGTTAGTGGGATAGATAACCATGAAAAGTTCTCAAAAATATTTCTATAATATCCAGTGAAACCGAGAAATCAATGAATATTGGTTATATTTTTAGGTATTGTCCATTCTTCAAAAACATTTGTTTTAGCAGGACCTACATATATGCCATTTTTTTAATCAATGTTACCATGGAATGAAATTTTTTGTAACGAAAACACACAATTAATGAATTTCCTATGAAATTTATTCTGTTTTATGGTTTTCAAGACTACCCATAAATGACATTCATGTTCCAATTTAATTTTGGAATATAAAAAATGTCATCAATAAACACAACCACAAACCTATCCAAGAACTCATGGAAAATTATATTCATAAGATCCATGAATACATCAGGTGCATTAGTTAAACCAAAAAAAGCATATGTATAAATTTCTAATGGGCCTATCATCTATGAAATGCAGTCTTAGTAATGTATGATTATTTTACTTTCAACTGATTATAGCCCGACCTCATATCAATCATCGAAAAATACTGAGCTCCATGGAGCTTATCAAAAAAATCATCCTAATGAGGCAAAGGATACTTGTTCTTAATAGTGATGTTATTCAAGGATATATAATCAATAAAAAGTATCATTGAACCATATTTCATTTTAATAAACAAGACATGAGAACCCCACGATGATGTGATAGGTCAAATGAATCCTTTATCTCATAAATCATACAATTGATTCTTTAACTCTAAAAGTTCAATTTGTGCCATTTTATAAGGGGTTTTGAAATTAGATTAGCATAAGGAACTATATCAATAGAAAATTCAACTTAATAATCAGGTATAATACTTGGAAAATAATCATGAAAAATATCAAGGTACTAATTTACAACTGCCACATCATTAATCAGAAAAATTCCTTTGTTTTCAATATTATGTGAATGGTAACATTCATTTCCATATTTTACTAGTTTCTCATCATCCAAATATGTTATCAAAATTAAGGGTTCATTCTTGTACACAAACTGAAATTATTTCTTAAAAGAAACCACTTTAGCTCTGCAGTCAATCTTAGCATGATAAATAAGAAGCCAATTTATAGCTGAAATACCCTCAAACTCTACTAGAGGCAAAACAATAAGGGTTTATATTAAATTCATTCTGCACACAATGACAAGAAGGTTCTTATAATTTCATTTTGTTACAAAATTTTCTCTTGGTATTCTTACCATAAGATTTCTATTAATATCTTGAGATGGAATTCATAATTTAATAGAAAATTTATCAAAGATGAAAGAATGTGTCAAACAATATATTAGCATTATCTGAAAAAACAAACAATTTACCTGATACTGCATCATTTTATAGACCAACATCTAATAAATTATTTTCAAATGATTTCACCACCCCTTTCTTCTTGTTGTCCGGATGCTTCCCATCATTTTATTTCTTCGTCAAACACTCATTTTCATAATGAACCATTTCATTTCACTTAAATCATTTTACGGACTATAAATCAGATTTCATCTTACCATTACCCTGATCTTTTTCAATGCAATTAAGTGCCTTATATCCCATTTTACCATATCATTAGCACTTAACAGAATTCAAAATTCATTCCCCACTGTGCTTTTTACCACAATGTTCACAAAATGTACACTTAAGTTTCTTACCATCATACTTTTTTGAAGAGTTCTTACCTTTCTTCTGTAACCTCCACCTCTTATTATATAGTTTTTCAATGAATAAATGATCATAAAAAATATCCATTTTCACCTTCACTACACATAAAACACATTTTTCATAACTTTTGAACTCAAAAGAATCTAAAGACATTAAATACGTTGGAATTTATCCTGTGTAAAAATGATGGATTTTACTATAAATATCTCATATGAAATTTGAATCATACCTTGTCAGTCAAGTGAATTTTGATTCATAAGAATCCATTAATTCAACTTCAAGCCTCAATTTAATGAATTGATTTTCCATCCTAAGAGTATACACCTGAGGAAAATATTTCTCAAGAAACATACCTTTGAATTAATTCAATCAATAGAATGAATCTCCTCACTATCATTGATATTTTTCACCATCGACCACCACAAATCAGTTTCTCCTTCAAAACAGTAAACAATAAGACTAACCTTTTGATTTTATGAACAACACATGTCATCAAAAATCTTCTACAAGTCTTAAATCCACCCTTAAAATATCACAAGGTCAGATGATCCTCTGAATTATGGGGGATGTTGCCTTATGAAATGCTCCACTACAGACATGTTTTCCTGTGGTTGATCTGACTGATCTCGTGCGTGGATACCACCACCATTTATAGCCTGAGTCAACTATTATATCATAGAAACAAACAATTCAATTCCTCTTCTGACCGTCTCAATTTGCTGATTTGGAAGGTACTTTTCCTTTTGATGGTGTCCCATCATTGTTGCCCTCTTTACCCTACGGAAAACCATTCTAAATATAGAAATATCATAGGTGATGAAACATGCTAATATTCAAATACAACATCATTTCAATCATACCATAAATTAATTTATCGATATTAATTTAGCAATATCCTAACTCCTTAAGTTGTCTAAAACGAACTCTGATACCGAATATAAGGCCATAGCATTAAACATTACATAATATTTAATTAATTTTATAATTCACATTGAGGATATTTTCTGGTTTAGAGTTTAAGAGAACTGGTAAATGACCATTACATTACATATCAAATATTAAAAAGTAGATGATTCTACTCAGTATCCATTTTTTCATAAAATAAGAACTCATTAAAGAAAACTATAATTCTTTTCTTGATATAAATTTTCTTGAATTCTTCCTTTCTCTTACCCTTCCTCATACACTGTGAAAAACATTTCAAAAACATGATACGAGCATAAAAATATCATTAATGGTTATAAAAAAAATGAATGAAATCATTAGTCCATCAATACAAACAAAAAATAAGCTCTTTAAAAAACCTCATGAAATCATAAAATTGTTAAATAACACAAAGAAATCATAAATCATAAAGGTAACTTGTGGCATCAATATCAAACATACATTGTAGCTTTCACAGCTATGTAGGGAGTTATCTTTGGAATACCCAACATAGTATTTTCCCTAAATATCTTAGGAGAAACATTAACATTTACCTATATCATGTTACCCAATTATTTGGAGAGATATATTGGGATCACCCACCCTTGGTTTATCATGAAACCACCCATATATGTAAAAAATTCCCATGAACCATAACCTAATCAAGACACATGAAGAAGAAAAAATTAATGATAACATTTCCACATTGCAATCACAATATAACATTTAAAAAGATTGGAATAATAAATACATTATAAAAATCTTTTTCAGTATCAAAATACATAAAAGACTATAAGGTATTCATTTTTCATTTAAAAAACATAACTTCTTTTTAGGTAATCCAAAGATCTAATAATGCTCTAGGTGGCGGAAAGGTTGTTGTCACCATCTACATTAAAAGGAAACATTATTTTTTTCATTTACTAAAATTATTCACAGAGAAAATATTACCTTTGAATGAAATTAAATTTCAAATGGGTTTATACACTATATAATTGAATGTTGTGTATAAAAAAAATTATGTCTTCATGAATGGAGATTGGGACGAAGTCCCTTACCTCATGTCCGACATGACTCCTACGTTATTTAATCTCCCGAATAATAAACTAATATTAATATATACTTGCTTCAGAACCCTTTTCATATTTTTCAGTCCTTTCATATCACTTATTACAATGTTATAAACAATATATAATCATTTAAGTTAATAACGGTCATTTTGTCGATATTTCGTACAAGAGTAAAAAATGAAATTCTTTCAAGTTTTCCATGTGGTCAAAAGTCCATTATCTCTAGAATGATATTCATTATTTAGATATCCTATATGTCAAATATATATCCAGTATATATATATATATCTATGTGTGTGTATTTATAATATTATATTACATTTGGAGATAAGAAATGAAATTCACCATTGATGGAGACAGTAAGTCGTACGTACAAATCAACGTTACACTAATTTCTATTTCATATTTAATGGAATGAAAACATACTGATACATAGGTGTATAAAAATTCCCATGTAATATAATGAATAATTTCATAACTCCTTCCTTTATTTAGTCCACATAAGGCATGAACGAGTCATATCACTTTGAGGGGGTGGTAGTCCGCATATCCTCAAATGAAATTTTCGTATTTACCCATCATGGAAACCATAAAGATATGATATAAATAATAAATAAAGAATAGTGAAGACCATATAAATATAATATATATCAAATATAAATACAGAGCCATCATAATGGCCATTATGGGAGGTACTAGAATATAATGGAACAATCATCGTTTCATGAGGCAGTAACTCGTGCAATCATCGTTTCCTAATGAACCCCTCCTCCCTCTAACATATAAGTACAATTAAAAGTGGCTCCATGGGGTCCCAAAATCGACCCAAGTATGCCTATGGTTGGACATGTATTTTACAATAGTGTTTGGGCATGTGTTACAGTAATTTAATATTATTATAATGTTATGTTTTACCCTTATTTACCAGATTTACCCTTTAACCATGGTAAATAAAATATTTACTGAAGTTACTATTCATAATGTATAAAAATAAAAGTTACCATTTACATAATTTGGACCTCATAATTCCAAATATGGAATCTATTTTTCCAAATTCAAATCACAGAAGTTGCAGAAATTAATTTAAAATTAATTTCTGTTGTCAAAACTAAAAAGCGTGTTTTTAAGAAATAATAACTATCAAAAGATTCACACTTTTTTGTGACGAATGTAAAAGAAAAATTACTTATAATTACCAAAATTGGATTAAATGATAAAAATACAACCCAATTAATATTTAAAACGAATTAAAAGAACAATATAACAATATAAATAAATCATATTAAAGGACCATTTTTACTTAAAATGCAGTATTTTTCACTATTCCTTACAAAATGATCTTTTTCAGAAAAATTCCAAAAATTCACCCAAAGTAAATTTTGATGTCCCTATTCTAATGAAAAAGTTTATTTTGTCAAATGGAACATATAAAAGTGATAGAAACTAGATTTATAAGGGATTCTCCATCAAAAGGTGGTAAAAATGCCTTAAAAATATTAGAGTATTAATGCTTAAAATTGGATTCATTCCCATTCTAAGCCTTTAAATTTTATTGGATAAATGTAAAAAAATGTAACAAACATGTCTAATAATAATATTTTTAGTTATATTCATTCCCAACTATAAAACGGCTAGGTGTTAACTATAATTTAAAATAATAAAATATTATATTTTATCAGTATGACTCAACATTGTGTGTTATGTAAGACTTCAGAGAAAGCCACTATTATGTGTGTGGTACTCCATCGATCATTGAATCACCTTTAAAGTAAAATTAATATTTAATTCAAAAATATTAATAAATATGAAAATTTCATATTCTTTATTTACCAGGGATGTTACTATTATCCCTTGACTTTTTCCAAGAAAGATTATGGTACTTTATTCTTATATATAGATAATAGAGGAATGATCCTAATTATTATCAATAACTTGTATCCCATTCTATATATTTATGATCTCTTCGATTAGTTGAGAGGATCCCAAAATTTATCATAGATTGACTTGAATTTAGGGCACCATCAGTTGAGGGTGAGGCTATCAAACATTACCTTAACTGATTTTGGGAGAAGGTATCACTTGTACAGGTTCATAGTTATTTATTTTGACCTAACAAACACACCAATCATATTCATGGCTGGGTTGAATCAGATCATTAATCCTTTCTTGGATCAATTTGTGGTTGTATTTATCAAGTTCATCTAAGTGTACTCCTAGTATTTTATTGACTATTGTTTTTCATTGAAATATTTTCAAATATAATAAGGAATATTTTCAAAGATAAGTGATCAGACGATGTGAGATTTAGATCCCCGTTTAACCCATAATTAATTTTATAAAAAATATTAAATATATTTAATATCATGTCCATGCATTAAAAAACAGAATATTTCATAAATAGAGTCTTGAATCGGTAATACGAGACTAATTTTGAATTTAGTGCATGGGGTTTACTCTAGGTGTAACCTAAAGTTGGTCAGCTCTAGAAATTCAGATGAGGCTGTCGTTTGAGGATATGTTAAGTGGATTAATCAATTAAGTAATTTAATTAATTTATTTAATACCCAAAACCTATTTCCATATTTCAATATACTATTATGGAAAATCAATAGGGCCTGTTTCATAACCTTATAATTTTTAACAGGAGGATTCATCACTCATTATTGACAGATAGAGATCTAACGACGAATAATGATTGGTTCACGGTGGATCAATAAATAATGGACGTAGTGGGTAATCCCAATCATTTGAGAATTTCCTTATTTAATAGTTATTGATCCAAAATCAAGGTATTGATTCTCCATTGTGGTTTGTTATCTTGATTAAAGGATAGATGATGGTCTTATTTTCTATTCTATGGTATGTGATTATTTTATTCTTCACATGAGATCATCTATCGAATTAAATTATTTATGAGGTTTATTCTTAATTATGACCCATATGTCACCCTAAATATCCCATATCTATGATCCTTATCCAAGATTTATTTTCCAATTATTCACACACATTTTTTATGATGCCTTCCCCCACATCATCTTTGCGTTATCCGCCATTAAGTTATAGGGTGGTAGTTCAACATTGTTGGGTGGGTCTGATTGTAATCAAACAACCTAATTTGTAGTGGGTGTGTGAATAATTAATTAATAAGTGATTTATGGGGAGATAAACATGGATGTCATGAGTTACATCATGGATCATGAATTTGAAGTAGAGATAGGCGGTGACATAATGTGCTAAAATTGATAGAGGTCTTGTCGACTTCATGTGGACTATTAGATTCCAATTTTAGGAAATTGGATGGTTATAATTGATGACCAAAATACTTCCTCACCAATTTCAAGTGGTTAAAAGGAATTATAATTAATCTTTTTGTGGATTTTTGAGCCTCATGATATATCTAAATTTCTGTGAAAATCCATACTACACCACATGTATGGGGATGAACACACTTTGTATAGTACCCTAGCTATGATAGCTAGGGTTTCCAAGATTATATACATATCAAATTCTGCATGGGACCCCCACATGTCATGTGAACTATGAATGGTGACTTGGTGGGTTCTTTGAGAGTACATGGGCATAGACACTACTAGACACTTAGACATAGCTAGGTCCAAGGGCATGAGATGTTACCCGAGCACAAGTAGTTACATGACCACGTAGACGACACAAACATAAAGAAATGGACACAAACAGGATAACATGGTTAGGCCCTAGGAGACCAAGAAACATTCTATGATCCACATATATTTCATTCATGGTGACATGGAATATGGTCTATGTTCATAAGAGACATCTCTATATAATGAGGCCGGGTCACATGCCTTGTGAAACAACATACACATCTCTTAAATTTCAATACATCTTATATCTCTTTGTATCTCCGTCATGAAGAATCATATTTTGGTCTATAAGTATCCTCCCTTGAGTTTTTTTCCACATAGAACATGATGGTATCCATTTTAGTGGATTTTGAGATATGACACGACATATGTTGTGCATGAAGCCTCTTTAGGCGACACTTGATGATGGAAGTGATTAGGTAGGATCATTGGAGAGATTCTAGGTTTTGGTAGTACCCCCTACTGAACTTGGTTTTATATCCATTATCCCATGATATGGTACAACCCTATTTCACCTAGGTACATGTTCTCCATATTCTTTATAATGGTAGAGGAGGTACTCTCCTCTCTATTTGTATTCCCACTATACTTGGAGATTGTACTCCCCTTTCTCAATAGGGTGCGCGTCTTTCATACATGTTTTTCAGATAGTGATCATACTTCCTTGACATATTATTTTGTGAGTCATCTATACATGGAGACAATACTCCCCGATCACACTAGGGTGTGGGTCATCCATACTCATTATTACCAAAATAGCCAATACTCCACCGATACACTAGTTCATGAGTACTCTATTCATAGAGAAATACTCAAATGTAAGGGTGAATCTCCTCCACATTAATTATTAAATATATAGAGATGATAATATGATACCGGGGTGAATATAATATAACTATGGGGATGATACTCCATTATCACACTAGGGAACGAGTCACCAATATTATTTACATAGTTATAGAGACTGTACTCCTATACATGGGCATATGTCCTCTATCTACTATGTGGAATCACCCTATAGTGATAGAGTGTGGGAACTATAACTTTTGGAGATTACACTCCCTCAATATGAGGAGTTTTGGGGAGTTTTGGGTCCTCATCTTGAATTATTCAGATAGATATGTGATTTGTTTTGCATCGATGAATGAACTTTAGAGCAGCATGAAAACTCATCTTCTTAGGCTAGGATATGAGATGGATATCCCCTTCCTCTCTACTCTATATTTATTAATGATTATATATATATACATCTATATCGATATATATGTCCTTGGGATTCATTTCCCTCTTTCTTTGGGTCGATATGACTACTTATATGATGTATTCTATTGTTGCCTCTTAATTTTTCAGCATGTCCTACTGGGTATGTATAAACTCACCTCTTCATGATATTTTACAACATGTGTTTTGTATTATGTAGATAAAAAATAAGTTGGTGGTGGTATCAATAGATTTTAGAGATATATGGGTGAATTTGATCATGTAGGGTTGTCTAGGATTAGTGATCGGGATCCCAGATCCCTCATATTTACTTTATTCTAGTTTTTATCAAGTTTGAAATCATTTCTGAGTTTGTGTTTATTGTAACTTTTAATATTTGTAATTCACTGTCATACTCTTTTTTATTCCCTATAGTTTATCACATGAATGATTTTTTTATAGATTTTACTATATTTTATTATTTTCCTCTACCATCCTTCATATAGATTGTTGGGTGCATGCATACAAGTACTTTATTAAAAGGCCAACCCTTTTAGTTATGCCTTCTCAGTGCTTGTTTCTAGCCCCCAGACCATGGAGGTAGGTTAGGTGTTGTGGCGTCCTAGTATTCCATTAGAATGTTGGGATTAATGGTTTGGGTCTTCTTGATTGGTATCAGTGGTTTTTTGATGTCAGAATTATGTTCTCAGTTTTTTCCCCTTATAATGTTTAGTTGGGAATTTAGGGAAATGGTGCCAAATTATCGTGATTGTAGATTATAGTTTAGGTAAACTAATTATTATGTGAATAATGACACATCCATTCACTTGGAAATAGAATAAATGCTTGTCAAATTGTCATAACGAGACATGGTTTTTATGGAACATTGGAAGATGGAACATATAAGATTGATTCCTTTGACTGTCCCTCTTACGTTAGATCACCACATATATATGCTCATTTTTCATGGAATTTCATTATTAATTAAATCATACCTCCATGATGAAAATCTTATTGGTTACTCATCCAATATCATGGAGATGATATGAAAAGTGTTAAGGCAATAGTTCAGGGATTATCTTGCGAGATCTCTCCTCTAGGTGGGCATGTATCAGTACCCCTACCTATCGAGTGGTATATTATACTATAAGAGAAGGATGAGGATGTGGGAATTATAATTACACTCTATTTGTTCTAGTTACATAGGCCAATGTGGTTTCAAATCGAGACAAATCCCCAGGAAGATAAGTATTGTCTTGATTCAATGATCCATGTTTTAAGACTTATGTAGATCCCGACTGACTAGATAGTTACCCCTGAATCTAGTTCTCTTCATAGAGAAACCATTGATTTTAGTGGTACCAGTGGATGATGAATATATTCTGAGTGAAAATTGTGGGTTCTGGAGATAGAACTTTTCTAAGTATTATTTTGATCCAGACTCCCTTCTCAGGTGGTTGAGATCAGGCGTGATCCTATGGTTTGGATATCTCACTCAGATTGGACTTCCTATTTATAGTGGTCCTTAGGGGGAGACCGCTACATGATGACATTGGGATAGGATATATAACTTTGATAGATATTTTTAGAGTGTCTTCATACAATAAAGGAATAGAGACACTTCCCCCAATGATATGTATTCTTTTTATTTGATTTTAAATCTGTAAGGTTGTTCCATACATCCCAATGTGGATAGTTTCAATGATTGGTGGATTAATTACCTTTACATGAGAGTTTAGGTAAGTTTGATTTATTTAGGTGTTAGAGAAGGCCCTAGGTGAGATGAAAATACAAGAAAGTAAAATAATGATCTTTCAGTCGAAGGGGCTTCTCACCTGGAGGCTCAAGTGTGGTTTGAGGTACGACCTATGTCTCCACTCCTCCAGCTTCAGTTTTAACATTAAGATGTAATCCACATTTCTCTAGACATAGACACTGTTTAATACCTTTATATACTAGTGGAGTACTTTTTTTATCAACCCTTAAGTTATAGGATTCTATATAGAGGATTAGTGGTCACACGTTTCTTTTGAGGGTGTGACCTTATTCTTTGAGGAGAGAGATCCATGCCTGAAATATTTCCGTATTGGAAGTGGGAAATTATGATATTTGTCCTTAGTATAGTAGTGCTTCTAGTTTATGGGATGTATTTTACATCATTTGATATGAAGTGATCCCCAAGAAGAGTAGGGAGAGCTTATTCATAGAACGTCACAACTAATTTATCATTTGGATAGTATTACCCATGGAGTAGTGAATGTTATGAGCTCTCAGCTTCCTACAATGAAGATGTGTATGATGTCTTCATTCATGAGGATGTTATAGGTTTACCTCCACATTATGATATATAAATTTTCATATAATTTCATTGGGGATGACTCAATGTTTGTTCTAGTATGTAAGATAACCCTCTGGGGCTGTAAGTGAAGGATCTCCTAGTTGATACATTATAATAGCAGCTTTGGCATGTGTTTCCTAAAGGGAATGCTTCTTCAAAATACCTAATATACCATAATTTTTAGCTATAATTTAGTGAAGAGAGTTTATGGTGGGACCTCTTAGTCATCATGATGACAACTAGGGACATAATCATGGGTATGGACACATTGTCCATGGCCCAAGCCTAGATTTATTGTCACTATAAATGAGTCAGATGACTTCAGATAGATGGGATGAGATTTTCCTCTGTGGGTGAGAGAGATATTATGATGAAGAGATTGAGTATTGTGAGTAATAAGATGAAACCTATTACCCATAATTTTTATATTTTATTCTTTTGTGCAGTGGGAACTTTAGGAATCTGGGTTCCTTCAATAGGGGAAAATTATATGGATGTCTCTATCAATGATATTTTGGGACTACCTCAGACATTGGAGGTGGATTTTTTCATCTACTATCACCATGGGAACTCTATGATATCTTTTCTAAAATATCTGATTTCCTCTACTGAGAACCCGAGGACATGGGTGTAGTTGTAAGACCTTAAAGAGACTAGTTTTATCCAACCCAATGTATCCCACTAGAAATCTATGGGGTTTTCTCCTAAAAAGGTGTATTGGAGCTTGAATATTAATGATGATTATTGTCACATGAACCAAGACACTATAAATAACACATAACCCTTTACATGTATTAGTGACATCTTTGATCATTTTCAAGGTGTGATATGGTTCTCAAAGATTGACCTCATGTCCAACTTCTACCAGTTAAGGGTTCATGAGGCTAATATTATGAATCTAGAATTTGATGTTTCTACAAACACAATGAGTTCTTGGTGATGAAATTTGGTTTGAAGAATTCCCCTATTGTGTTTATAGATATGATGAACCATATCTTCCATCAATAATTGATTTGATTTTTGGTTGTCTTCATTGATGACATACTCATTGACATTACGTCAGAGGAGGAGAATACATATCATTTTATGATTGTGATAGAATTTCTTTGGGAGAACTAGCTTTATAATAAACTGTCAATGTGAGAGTTCTATCTTGATGTGGTTTACATTATGGGGAATGTCATTTCTGAGCAAGGATTGCCTATGGAAACAAAAAATATTAATGTCATTATTTTTTTGGAGCCACACAAGATCTTGTGTGAAGTGTGAACATATCATATCTTGGTGGGTTACTACAAGAGGTTCATGGTGGAATTATCTAGTATATCATCCACTTTGACCACTATGAAATGAAAAAGGAATCCAGTTACTAGTAATGAGTATTTTCAATGATCCTTTGAGGAGTTAAGGATGCGGATAACTAGTTCTCTTATTTTGAGACTATTATAGGTGGTGTGTAGCATGTAATTTAGGATGATTTCTTTATCATTGGGCTGAAATTCATGTTGATGTAAAGGTAGGTAGTTATCTCATATGTGTTGAGTTAGGTGAGACCTCATGAGGATAACTACATGACTCACAACTTATAGTTGGATGTGGTAGTCTTTTCTATGAGCATATGGAGGCACTGTATTCTAGGAGAGTGATTTGTTGTTTACTCTAACCATCAGAGTCCCAGATATGTCTTCATGATGATATTTATAAACCTATGATAAATTATTAGGTTGGAGTTCTTAATGTAAAATTATCTCGAAAATATATATACTTTTATGAAGGAATAAAATGATTGTAAATTACCTTACTAGGAATTATTATTCTCATTTGGTGGATGAGGTGTACAAATAGTTGGATTCTTTGTAGCTGACACTAGTGGAGGTCCGGGGTGAAGATTATATTTAGTCGATGATGTTGAATCCTCTATTTCATAATCATGTGAAGGATGATTTGTTATGAGACCTTTAGGGAAATTTTTTTGGGGGCTTGTATGAGGAAAAGTGTGGCCTTGTTTGTAACACCCAATGTTTTTGTGAAATATTTTTTTCAAAATAATTTAATCATTTTTTTGATATTTTTCATTTTAGAGAACATTGAATATATATTATGTTATATGGATGAAAAAAGTCATCTGTTCCTTATAAACTACACCATGTTAGGTTTTAATTATATGATACCCCAATATAAGTTTTCACTACATGAAACGCTAACTTGGATTGTGCTACACACAACATTGACTTGGTATGCATTAAACACAACACTATGTTTCTACAAAATATCATTTTATTGTTGGAATAATTTACAAAAAATAATTATAACATAGCATTTTAAATTTTTTTAATATGAATTTTAATAAGTAATTTTCAATTATAATTGATAAATATGATAATGAAAAATATAATTTTTGGTAAAGTCATTAAAGGGTTAAAAACACTATTTTCCCAAAAGAATTGTTTTTTGTCCTTCTGTGAACAATAATGAAATTAATTTTATAAATTTTTGGAAATTTAATTTGATAAAATAAATTTAATATTTTAATATGTAATTTTAATGTTATATTAGGGTGATATTGTTTTATTTTTCTGAGAAACATCATTTTTGGTGGAATATTGAAAAATACTAAATTTTATTTCAACACTGTTTTTTTGTCTATTTTTTTTGTTAAATTATATTTAATGTTTATTTTAAAGTCAAATTAGATAAGTTACACATCAACAAATACAATTTATTTAATTTTAATTATTTGATATTGAATATATATATATATATACACATATAATATTATTGAACTTTTGAACATTCTCACTTTAAAAACCTGCTTTCTGGCCACGTCTACGAGAATAACATTAAACATAATATTATTTATTATGTAAATGGAATTTATAAAAAATTACATACAAGGTTTTAGTAATTGTTAAATTTATATTTTAATAATATCAACTTAATTTTTTACCAAAAAAAATAGTGAAAGTGATTAAGATTAATTACAATGATTAAGGTAAAATTTAACATAAAAAGGAATAAATTTTATACTTAGGGGCACAAATGACCTAATTTTTTTTCCATCACCCATTATATGGAAATATATCTACCTTAAAACTTATACTATTTAGTGTTTTGGTTTTTGATGACTTGTTGTAGGTAAAAACGTGGGTATGCATAACTTGTTTAAAAAAATGCCTAGTGTGTCCCCTCCCTTCCATAATAAAGGCCACCACCTATTCCCATTAATGAAACCTAAAAACCCACTTATGTTAAAAAATATCTACCAAATACACTTATAGAAATCCCTAACTTCAACCTTGAATCCTACCATTGGGAACATATCCTACCATGGATTCCCTTTGGTGCAAACCAAAAGGAGTTACTCATAGAAGAGGTAACATCCTTTATCAATCTCCTTTTCTTTATTTTCTTTCTCCACCACATAAATTATTATTATTTGATGATAATATAATAAAATAAGTTTCATAAATATGATGATATTTTTTATTTTGTGGGTTAAACATATAGTTACACACTCTTCCATATAATGGGTAATGAACTTACTCTTCTAATGTAAGACAAACTACCACCTCACAAAATGATGTAGTTCGTTTACCTTTAACACCTATCATGGTTTGGAATTATGATGGAAAATAATTTTTAATATGATATATATGATATTTATGAACTATTTATAATTTTTTATTTATTATATAAACCCTAGATTAATTATTTCTATTTTTAGTTAATAAGATAATTTTGTTTTGGGAAGTGTGGAATGCCACCCCCTCAAAGAGATGTTATTAGTTCACACACTACATGTTGTGTTTTTAAGATGGGTTTAGTAAATTTATATGATAAATATCACATAATAATTATAATTTAAGGATATTATATATATATATTTATTTAATTTACTTTTTTCTTTCAATATTACACTGAAAAACCAAAACATCATTCATGCGTACATACGACATACCATCTCAAAGAATGGTGTATTAAATTTTCATATTTCTATATTATATATATTATTATAAATTCATATATAATTATTAAAAATTATATTTATATCATGTTATATATCCTTTAAATAATTAAATATGTATGAGTACAAAAAATATACCAAATTAAAACACATGCGGAAAATAATGCAGATATTAACCGAAGTGAATCCTTAACATTGAATTGTTAATATGAATGTAATATAAAGTCATAATAAAACCATATATGGTATTAGATATAAAAAATAGGTTATTTAAAATATTTATAATGAGATTATATTTATTATAAATTATTTTTCCATGAGTGCGAAGAGAGTCAAGACATAATGTAAGGGACTTTTATCTCTCATTATTATTCTGTGAGATACATGTCAATTAACCACTAATTTATTTTGTGTGGTGTGTATAATTCCCATGGATTTATTCTATTATTATTATAATTACATTTATAGGTATTTATATATATTTGTTTCTATTCATTTAATGGGGTTTATATTCTGAATGTTTCCCAATCGGTATAGTAATTTTGTCTCAATTTTCCTTCTTTAAGATACATGTCGTGTTATGAACCTATGTTTGTAAATGAGATTTATATACTAAATTTGACATATTATATCATGAATATAATGTTTTTATGTTATTTTATGCTTCATATAATTTTATTCTATCCATTTTTTATGATTTAATGTTAAAATATTGGAAACATTTTATTCCTACAATCTATTTATTTATGGATATTGTTTTTTATTACATTTACATTGATTAAATATTATGATACATATCTCAAGAGGACTCATTAATGTTATTATAATCTGTATATTCATGATACATTCATGTATTGGCACCATTTTTTCAGTATTTGGTATTTAATACGATTAAGAATGTTTTTTTAATAAATTATGAAATTATCTCTCTCTCCATTTAGAAATTTGTATTCTTTCATTACAATGCTTTCTAAAAAGGTTTTAAAAGTTTTTCCAAGATTAATTTATATGTTTTCATGGTATTTTCAAATAAATAGTTTTATAAACATTTTCAATATTTAATTATATATTTTTAAAGTATTTTTAGTGAAATGTTCTTCAAAATCTTGTATGTTTTCCTTATAAGTTTTCAAAAATTTTCAACAAAATAGGTATTTAAATTTTTTTGATACTTATATTGTATGTTTTAATGGATTGTTTTTTCAAAAAAATTTAAAAATTATTTTATATTATTTCAAGGAAAATGGTTTTCAAAATTTTTTCGAGCTTCTTCTATATGTTTTCAAGTAAAATCGGTTTCAAAATATTTTTAAGCTTATTTTAAATTTTTTCAATGAAAAACGTTTTCCGTATGATTTAAAGATTAATTTATAAGTTTAAAAATTATTTTAAATGAAAATGTTTTTCAAAAGTTTTTATGTATTAATGATCCTTTTTCAAAGAATAAATGATATTTTCCTCAAGAATTGTTTTTGAAACACATGTTAAAATTATTTTCCATCTAAGATGACATTTGTTGATATAACTAATTCCCTTATAGGAAATAGTCCAAAATAAACATTTACATTATTCCATGAATGGATTATGTTTGTGTGGAATTATTTTCATGAAACCTTTTTCCCTTCCATATGTTATATGATTTTGAAACCCACTTCTTTTTAAGAGTTATTATTTAGTGAAATTATTAAGAAACCTGTCTATTTCCTATATTTTATGATGTGATGAAATGTTAATGATACCCATTGAATTTCATGGGTTATAATTTGATGTTTATAAACCCATATCCTTTCATGGATTATGATATAATAATTTTTTTAATGTAATGGCACATGTATATATGGTTTTATTATGTGATTGGTGAGACCTATTTGTCCCTCTGATGCCTTGGGTAATGATAAGTTCTATATGAGCTCAAAGGGTACACATGTTGTAGCCGAAGCCTAAATGTATGAGGGTACATGGGTTATATCTGAAGCCTGAATGTATGAGGGTACACACATTTTAGACCAATATAGAAATTAAGAGGGAACATAGGTTGTGTCCCTAGACTGAAATTAAGAGGTTACATGGGTTGTATCCCAAGCCCAAAAACTAGAAGGTACCCATGTTGTAGCCCAAGCATAAAAATAATCCAGTACAATGGTCGATCCCAATCCTAACTTGTTATAAAGTTCATGTTTGGTGGCCTTGAGATAAGATTTTATATTCTTATGTGTATGCCACAAATTCCATGTCCTATTCCTCAGTTATGATTTCATATATTATGATCTTGATTCACTTGTGATTCTTGTCTTAAGAAATTCCAACATTTATGACATGATTCATATTTATAATTTTTGATATGAAGGGTTTAATCTTTGAATGTTATTCTCATGTTCTCATACCCCTATGTTAATGTTAAATTTACATATTTCCATTATTTACCCTTACTGAGCATTCAAGTTCACCCCGTTTTTATTTTTCCTTTCACCATGTTAAGAAGAATGGTTTTTATGTAGGATTAATAAGGGGGATATCATTATGGGAAACATTGAAGATCCTTCATTGAGTTAGAAGATATTTGTTCCATGATTCCAAAAGAACTAAAATAAAGAAGTTTCTAGGAATCTATTTCTATAATGTATTAAATATTTTGAAACAGATTTCTATTGTCCATCTACAAAAAGACTAGGTTGTAATAGTTGGTATCTAAGTGAAGGTTTATTCAAACTTTGGAAAAAAGGATGATAAAACATTAGTGGGATCCCTAGGAATATTTCTAAGGATATTTATAGGTAATCCTCTATGGATAAGATTAAGGATGATTAAAAGTATAGGAAGATTTCCTAGAATCATGGAAATGGATAGAGAAAGTGGTTTCCTAGTAATACATCCATGCCTTGATACTATAAGTGGATGTTTCTTTACCAAATATGTTACTAGTAGTAGCCACATAACAAGGTGTGTCGATACTAAATCAGCATAACCTAGTACAAGACACCATGCCATTCTGCATACCTTGTCTAAAACTCATTATGGATATGCTTTGGGAATTCACAAACTCTTAGAAAACAATCTTGAAGAATTTAATAAATATGTTGGATATTAATAACATGGATAAACATAAGTTGTCATATATTAATGAAGGTGTATTAATTTAAGAATCCTATAAATTGTTTCTGATGATTATGTGGTTCCTCACTACGACAATTATTTCATACTCTATGAATTTTGGTTTAAGTCAATGGTGGGAACCAAAAGGAACTAGGTTAATAGTGAATGTGACATAAAATCTATGACAAGAATTTAAATGGGTGATCACCAGAGTGAATGACATTGTAATCATTACTAATTAATTTTCATGGAACATGATTAATATTGTGTACCATAATCAACTATCAAACTCACCAAAGAAGCAAAATATAGAGATCAATGGGAGTTTCGGTAATTAAGACCATCATGAAAATAATATTTAGTTTCCTTCTTGTCATGAATGTTGTAACGCCCCGACCCAAGTAACCCAGAGTCGGTGCATTATTTTAATACATTGGTATGATTACAAGGAATCAAGTCTCGAAAGACAGATTAGTTTAGCAGTCTTGGAAAATAGATTACATAAATGAATGTTACATTACACTTCATAACATACAAAACAACATAAATAATCCATTATGAATGCCATTATTCCCTTGTCTTAACCCTTCTTATCAATCACAATATACTTCTTGGAATCCTGGGAAAAATAAAACATTGAAAGGGGTGAGCTCAAACGCTCCGTAAGGGTAAGCAATACAACAGAAACTTTCAAAAATAATCATAAACATTTAAGGCAATGTATAACTAAAACAAAAGCCTTTTAAACATGATCTTCAACATAGTATGGAAAACGTAAAATGAAATAATTCCATTTACTTATTCACATTGATATTCTACTAATCGAATAATCACATGCAATATCAATATCCACTTTTATAATGATGGAATGCATAATGCTAGACAATCATAACCACATAGCCAAGGCCTCGTGCCAATACTACAAATACAATTTTGCCAAGGCCTTGTGCCAAGACACTAGTTTGTATCATGAGACCTACCGATGCATCGAGGAGCTATAGCGGGCTCCACCCGTCACATATTAAGTCCAATGCATTCCCATATGAAAAGGTTTAAACATAACATAAACATTCATATTAAAACTAGCATACGAAATGTCAATACTTTCATCATAAACTATGAATGGTATAAAAATAGCACATCCACAGTCAAACATATCACAAAACATTCAATACAATATATTAGTTTTGTATATTAATAAATCAACTAAAAATAAGCATAAAATCCATCAAAGGATGTTGACAGAGATGAAATAAAAACACTTTTTAGAGAAATATCTCTTTCTATTTTTGAAATCATTTAAGAGTCATATATTTATAAAATAAAACATTCTCTTTGAAAATATTTTTATATGATTTTAAGGGAAGTTTCGACGATTTTATAACGGCGGAAAATAACCGCACCCGCTGTATAAGTTAAAAAAACATTCTTACCTTAATTATTTCGTAAAGGTTTAAAAGAACCTTGTTTGGAAAATGACGGAAAGACTCCTTTATAAACCTCTTATAAAAATTAAAACAAGGTTTTAAATGACTTTAACCCATATTATTGTAAATAGTAAAAATGTTTTGAAATACATTTTTATGAAACATGGATGTGGATGATAAAGAGATCCCAGAAGATTATTACGTATAAAAAACCTCGGATAATGAAGAGATTGAGAAATAACCCTTACCTTGTACTTTTCCTTGGTTGGGGTAGGTTAAACTCCTGTATAATGGTGAAATAATTGTTATTAAATTATACAAGAATCATATACATTAATATGATATCATATATGATCTTTTAACATTGATTTGTTAATAATATCTTAGTATTGTCGTTGTTTTGGGTGTTAACTTACTCGTTTTATTTTATATGTTTTGTTACGTAAGACATGTTTGTAATGGATAGGTTGTATATTATTCATATCTAGAATGATATAAAGTACTTAAACATCATTTTAAATCATCAAATGATAATTATACTTGAATGGATACGATGGATAATGAATCTCATCGCGTTCGTCGAGACAGTAGTCCGTACGTATGCACGAGCAACAATATCATTCTTTTGATATTAAAATAATATATAAATGGATGGTATATCATATATACAGAATCATTAACATGTTATATTTATTATTTACTTGAGTTACACATCATTATTATACCCATCCAAATAATAATATATTGAATAACAATTACACCATGACGTGGAGACGGTAAGCCGTACGTACGCACGTATGGTGACATGTTATTCAAAAGGGTGGATAGAATACTGAATATGGTTGTACCATATTTATAATAACATCACAGTATATATATGATATTGGAGTTAATATTTTATAATGGTGAAAAAAACGGAAGAAGAAGTGGAAGAAGAAAGGAACTTGGAAAAGGGTGGTGAAATCATTACCTCTTCTTCGGGTTCTTCCTTTTTGATTTGATCAAAAGGGCTCCTTAGGTTGGCTTTATGATCAAACTAAGGCCTATAGGTTGTAGTGAGGGAAGTTGGGAGAATATTTGTGCAGGGTTTTGGCCGATCCAAAAGGCTTTGAAGGTGTGATGAAATGAGAAGGAGGAGTGCCCTTTTATAAGAGGGGTGAGGGGAACCTTTGGAAAAGTTAGAAATATTAATTTATATTAAATTCATATTCGTTTTCTAAGGGATAAAAAGTGGATTATTTAAATTTTAAGGTGCGGATAGGTCGAAAACAACTCAAAAAATAGAATTTAGATAGGTTTGGGTACTTATATTAACCTTATCTTAAATTATTAACTCTAAGTTAATTAGTTTCACTTTGACAATGTCTCTTTGTATTTTTATATTATATGGTTAATAAACATACCATATACATCCAATATACCCCCATGTGGTCCATTAATGATACAAATATCAGGATATAAGTCTCTTGGACGAACCTTAGATTTTTAGGAATTTAATATCAATTAATAATATAATATTTTGTTTAAAAACTCTTTTATGTCAATTTTGACACTATTCAAGAATTGATTTTTGTAAAACTCATAACAGAATGATTACTTCAAAAAAAGTTAATGAAATCAATACTAATATGTGATATTATCCTAGAAAATTATTTTAATTCATTAAAAGTCTAAAATTATATTTATTTGAGTACTTATAATATCAATTAGTTTAATTTTTCACTATTACGGTAATTACTGCATCATCATTGTGTCATAAATAAATTACATTATTTAATCTCTAAAAATTATAAATAAAATATCATCATGTAGGAAAGATTTTTATCTTTCTAATGAATATTTATTGTCGAAAACCCAACATATATTACCCTATGTAAAATTTTGTTTTCTAAAAGATATATACTTATGTCATTTTTGTACTTATTTTAACTTAATTAAAATAAAGTGTCCCTATCACCTAAAAGTGGCTCCATAGGGTCCCAAAATCGACCCAAAGATGCCTATGGTCGAAAATGTATCAACCAATAAGGCTAGGACATGTTTTAGGGTAATTTAGTATTATTATAATATTATTTTTTAACCCTTATTTACCGTATTTATCTTTAAACATGATAAATAAAATATTTACCGCAATAATAATTCAAAATGTCTAAAAATAAAAGTTACCTATTTAAAAAATTTGAACATCCTGATTCCAAATATGGAATCCATTTTTCCAAATTCAAAACACAGAAATGGCAGAAATTAATTTAAAATTTATTCCCGTTGTTAAAACAAAAAGCGTGTTTTTAAGAGATAATAACTATCAAAAGATTGACACTTGTTTATGTCCGGTTTAATTGTAAAATTATGTCCAATGACCAAATTTCTATTAAATGGTAAAAATATATTCTAAAAATATTTTAAAACCACTCAAATTCATAATTTTTCACTATTAATTATTTTGATTAAAAAAGTTGTTTTTAATTAAAATTTAGTAATTTTCACTATTCATCAAAATATTAAAGTTATCTGAAAAGTACCAAAATTTAACCATAGGCTAAATTCTATATTATGAATCAAAAAATGAAGTCCATTTTAAAAAATAAAATATATATAATTTCAAAAATTAGGTATTACTATTCATAATGGCTAGTTTGATCGGTTGTGGTGTGTGTTAAAATTCGAAGTTGCGTACAACACACGCTACTGTATTATTCAAAGGAAAGCATACCGTGGAAGCTTGGGATGTTTTATTTTAAATTTTTGATGTCCCCATTTAGTCAAAAAGTTTAAAATATTGTATTTAAAAAGGGTTCACTATTAAAAGTTGATAAAAGTGCAATACTGAAAATGGATTTGTTCTCATAATATCGATTCTAAAATTATAAGGATTATATAATGTTTAAAATTTAGTTAATACTATTCATAACCTCTTTTGAACGGCTTGTTTGGTAAGTCATGGTGCGTTTGAACTCGGTGTTTCGTGTAGTGAAAGTTATTGAATTATTTTGAAGAAATAACACACTATAAAATCTTGGGGTGTTATAAATGTGGGAAGAAACACCCATATCAATGTGTTAGTGGAACATGAAGATGTTTGAATATCTAAAAGTAGGTCACAAACAAGTAACTGTAATGGGAGAATGAAAATTTATGCTAACACAATGGATGGGAATGTTTTCCTCCCAATGGTATTATTAGTTTATGACTATTTTAAATGTGTAAGTTATGGAAATTATTAAAATGAATGACCTATATAGAAGGATCATGAAGATAATTAGAAAGGTGGTACAAATAATGTTTTTGCTATTGATGATGAAGATACCACGAATGGAATATGAAAGGTATGCGATTTTTTGATATTATTGTTGATAATAATGATTAAATTGATTTTGATAAATGTTAATATATGATTTGTATTTCATATTATAAAAAAATAGAATTAATTAAAATGTTGATTAAACATGTGTAATGGGTTAAGAATAAATTTGGATGATTCAAGGGCATATGTTATGAAATTAAAAGATTATATTATAAGAATAATGAAATTTATTGGTATTTTTAGTATAAGTTTTTCATTTTGGTTTTTAAAGGATACATCAAATGGTGTTGGTGAGATTGAAAAGTGATTTCATGGAAATGTTATATTTTGATTAAGGGAAGAAAACCATTTATCTGTCCCTAATGTTGACATAATGATGTTTGGATAATGATATGTTGGTCATAAATAAGTAAATTGGATGATATTGATTACATTATAACTGATAAATGATTTTTTGAAAAAGTGGTTAATATTATCATGGATAATATTTAAAAAATTTTGGATTTAATAAATATAATAAGATTTTTTTTATTTTAAAATCATTCATGTATTCCAAAAGGATTTATTGTAATTCAGGTTATTACCATGTTTCCAGAGAATATATGATTACAGAATTCACATGTTTTGAAGGTGACAATGAGGAGATACTTCATAATCTATGTGGGATAAATGGTAAGATTATTAAGTGACCTTAATTAAAAAGATTTTTATTTTCATATTTCAGAATGATTATAAGGTAAACCATTTATGGAATTTAGATAAACTTTGAGTGAGGTTTGTGAGATTAAATTATTATCTCACCACATGTGGATTTATTAATTTTATTTGAACTGCTCTAACAATATTGTGTTTATGGTAACTAAAGATATGTGGGATGAATTATCATTGATATCAGGACCTGTTAGTGATTTAGGAATGAAAAATTCACCTTAATTTTTGTAGAAATTGTTGAAGTGGAAATTGGGAAAGACATGAACAAATGGTGATATTTTAATTATGAAAATGGAATAAAATCTCTTAAATATAACTTATCTTGAAAATTATTCAACTCTAGAGAAATAATCATGAGATTGAAAAGGTTATCCTAGTATTTTCTTTGTTGATGAATCAAATGGTCCCATAGATCATCAATGATTTATGGAATTGTGATTATTAAATTTATCCTGAACATGTTCTCTATCACTCTCATACATAACATTATATTTAGATTCATCTTCCATGAATATTATTTCATTTCCCACCTATGTTCTCTTATATGAAAACCTAGTTATGTGTTACTTGGGGATAACATTTTGATTCCACCTTTTTTTAAAAGGATGATTTAGTAATCATTTTTAAAATGTGTGTTTCTATGAATGGTATTTTCTAGTATTAAAATATTGATAAACCAGATAAATTTCAGGGGTGAAATTCATTTCAATGGGGGTATAATTTAACACCCTATGTTTTTGTGAAATATTTTTTTTGAAATTAATTAAATATTTTTCATTTATATTTTTCATTTCACACAACAGTGAATATATTTTGTGTTATATGAATGAAAAAAGTTATTAATAACCTATAAAAATACACCATATAAAAATTTTATTAAAAGATACTGTAAGATAAGTTTTCATTATATGAAACACTCAACTGTCTGGCACTACTTGAAACACCTACTTGACATGTGTTAAATGCAACACTAAGTTTCTACAAAACATCAGTTTATTATTATAATTATTTAAACAAGATAATTATAACTGAGAAACTAAATTTATAAATATTAATATTAATAACTATTTTTCAAATATTATTTATAATTATGATGTTGAAAAATATAATTTTTGGTAAACTCTTTAATGTTTTATAAATACTCTTTTCTCAGATGAACTAATTTTTTATATCCTTCTATGAAAAGTAATAAAAACAATTTTAGAAACATTTAGAAATTTAATTTGATAAAATAGATGTCACTTTTGAATTCCAAATATCTAAATTAGCTTCGGGTGAATTTTTTAGATTTTTCTCAGAAAACTAATTTTTTGGTGAATTGTATAAAATATTGAATTTTAATTCAAAACTAATATTTCAACTAATTTATTGAGTCAAATTATAATTTAAGTTGGTTTTAAAGTAAATTTAGATCCATTACACGTATATTAATCCAATTTAAGTCATTTAATTCATTTTATATTGAATTTAGATACAAAATATAAATGAACTTTTGAACATTCTCACTTTAAAAACCCACTTTCTATCCACATATGTGAGATTAGAATTAAAAATAATATTTCCCATTCTATGAATTGAATTTGGAAAAAAGGACATCAAATATTTTATTTTTTTTGATAATTATATTATCATATTATCATATTAATTTTAACCAAAAATATTTGTGAAATTTGTTAAAAATAATTACAACAATTAATGTAAAATGAAGCTAAACGAGGGAATAAACCCTATATTTTACGGAATTAATGATTTATACACTAGTCCAAAACCCATTTTATGGACATATTTCGTACATAAGACTTACATTATTAATTTTGGTTGGTTTTTTGACTTTTTTTATGTAAAAACCATGGTACACCTAACTTGTTTTCCAAAATACCATGTGTGTCCCATCCATTCCATATAAAAGGTCACCAACTCTCAACCTTATTCACACCTCTCAGAATAATTATATTTAGAAAATATAAACCCAATTATCGTCCTAAAATCCCTCCCTTATTCCTTTAATCCTCCCGTTGGGATGAAATCCATCCAAGGAATCCCTTTGGTGCAAGACAAAAAGAGTTACTCAAAGAAGAGGTAACATCATTCCTCAAGATTTTTTCCTTTATTATCATTCTCCACCAACTAAATTATTATTAATAGATGATAATATAATAAAAATATTATCCTAAATATACTGAAATTTTCTTATTCTATGGTTTTTACCTTCAATTACACATACTTCCATCTAATTGGTAATAAACATACCATTGTAGTGTACGACAAAATACCGCCTCACAAAACAATGTTGTTCATTTTACCTTTACCACCTTTTATGGTTAGCCATTATTAAGGATAATATATTTTTTATATTATATAGATTATATTTATTATTTACTTATAATTCATTACTTTTTATATAAATATCACTTTCATTCTTTCCATATTGTGTACATATGATAATTTTGTTAGGGGAAGTGTGGACTACCACACCCTAAAATTGATGTGATTCGTTCACACACTACATGGAATGTATTAAAGTTGGATTTAGTGAAATTATATGATACATATGAAATAATATTTCTACTATAAATTATATATATATGTCATTTAGTTTCATTCTTTCAATATTATAGAGAAAAATGGAAATATCGTTCTTGCGTACATACGACCTACCGTCACTAAGAATAGTGTTTTCCATTTTCATATCTATATATTATATAGATAAATATATAATTATTATAAATTCTATTTATATCAAGGTTTAAATTTTTCAAATAATTATATAAGTATGAGGTCAAAAATATAACAAATTAAGACACATAAGAAAAACAAAGCGGATATTACCCTTTAACAAAACCTTAACTTGAAATTGTTAATAAAAGTGTAATGTAATGTCATAATAAAATCACATATGGTATTAGATATAAGAATATGGTTCTGTAAAATATATTTTATAAACTTATATTTTTTATAAAAAATATTAGTACCTTTGCTAAGGGAATATAGACATAAGATAAGGGAATTTCATCTCCCTTTGTTTTTCCATTTGATACATGTCTTATTCACCACTAATTTAGTTTGTGTGGTCTGTATACTTCCCATTGAAGTTTTCTATGGTTTTTATTAATATATTTATGTGTATTTAAATATCCATTTTATTCTCTTCTTTTCATGTGATTTCTATTTCCATATCTACCAAATTGGTAATGTAAATTTTTCTTAATTTTCCTTCTTTGATACACTTGTCATGTTATGCACCTATACTTTTACAAGAGATGTATATAATTCCGTTGAGATGTTATATCAAAAATATAATCATTTTCATGATATTTTAATCTTCATTTAATGTTATTATTTCCATTTTTTTATGAAATAAAGTTACCAAATTGGTAATGGTTTAGAGCTACAATCTCAATGTTTATCGAGATTATTTATTATTATGATTCCATTACTCAACTATTATGATCCATATCTCAATATAACTATTTAATTTTATTATCAGATATATATATATATATATATTATATTCATGTATTATTACCATTTCCCACTATTTTTTACATAATATGATTAAGAATGTGTTTTCAGAAGTTCTCACTTTACTTCTCTATTCAGTTGTAAATTTGTGTTTTTTCAAAATTATGTTTTCTAAAAAGGTTTTCAATGTGTTTTCAATAATTATTTATATGTATTCAAATTATTTTCAATGAAATGGTTCTCTAAATACTTTCATGTTTTTTGTATATGTTTTTAAATCATTCTAAATGAAATAATTTTACAAATAGTTTCAATAATTCTTTATAAATTTTCAATGTGTTATCAATGAAAATGGAATTTAAAATGTTTTGAATATTATTTTATATGTTATCAAGGAAAATTGTTTTCAATATATTTTCAGTATTTTTTATATGTTTTCAAGGAAAATGGTTTTCAATGAAAATAGTTTTCATTATGTTCTCAAGCTTCTTTTATATGTTTTCATTGAATTTTTTTTCAAATTTTTTTAAAGATTATTATAAAACAATTCAGGGAAAAATGTTATAAAAATGATTTCAAGAATTATTTCTATACTTTAAAAGTATTTTATATTTAAATGGTTTTCAAAAGGATTAATGTATTAATGATATTTTTTCAAATGAGAAACAATATTTTCCTAATTAAAATTTTGAAAAAGATGTTTAAAAATTATTTTCCATCTTATATTGAATTAGTTGATGTTACTCATGACTTTCTAGAAAATGAACCAAATTATCCATTCATATTTTTTCTAGAGTGGTTTCTATTTTGATGAAATAATACTTATGAAACCCTTTTCTTTTCCATGGGTTTATATTATTCTGAAACCCATTTCTTTTTACTAGTTATTCTTTAATGGAGTTATTAGTAAACATATCTATTTTCAATAGGATATGATATGATGAAATGTTAATGGTACCCATTTTATTTCAAGAGTTATGATTTTATGTTTATAAAAACATCTCTTTTCAAGGTTAATTATATGATTAATTTTTTTGTTATCTTGTGCATATGTACGTATGATTTTATTATGTGATGGATGAGACCAATATATCATTCCAATTCATTGTGTAATGATAATTTTTTATGATATGAAAGGGTAAATGGGTAATATACCAATACTTAATGTAATAGGGTACATAGGTTGTATCCATGTTTGAATGCAAGTGGGTATGTATGTTTTACTCCAATCGTGGAAGTAAGAGTGCACATGGGTTATATCCCAAGGCTGAAATTAAGATGTTGCACAGTTTTAGCCCATGATTTTATATAAGAAGATACATGGGTTGTATCCCATGAAAAAAAACAAGTAGGTACACATGTCATATCCAAAGCCTAAAATATTATAATGGTATTGGTAGGTATCCTTGACATATGATTTTCTATGCTTATTTGTATACGAAAAATTCAACATCTTAATATTTTGTTATGATTTCCTGGATTATGCACTTTATTAAATTATTATTAATGTCTTTTTAACTACCAACAATTATACTATGATTCATGTTTTTGATCATTAATATGAATGGTTTGATACTAAAATTTTATTCTCATTTTCTCATAATGTTATATTCATCTTATGATTACATATTTCTTTTATTTACCTTTACTGAGCATTTGAGCTCACCCATTTCTTATGTTTCCTTTCCCCAAGTGATAAAGAAAAGTTCTTATGTAGTATTAATAAGGTGGAAGATATTTTTGGGAAAAAATGAATATATTTCACTGAGTTATAAATTTTTTCCCATGCTTCTAAAGGCACTAAAATAACATGGTCATTGGGTGTATATTTTTATAATGAATTAAGTATTACAAAAAAGTGATCTAATATCCATGTATACTAAGAGTCAGTTGATATATATTTTTTCTCTTTGTGTCTCACATGTCATCAAGGATGAGCCCAAATTCTAAAAGGTTGGATATTTATTCATATGATCACAAAGTGGAAGTGTGAGGTCATATAAATTCACTTTCTGATAGGGATTACATAGATATTTAATGTCCATGATTACATCTAGGTTATTGTTGAACATCGTGCCAAGTCATAACACATCCATACTTTTAGGGAGTAGAGTTTGATGGAGAGTTTAGGGTAGTTGTACATGCGGGATGTTATATACATTAATTTGGTTCCCTCGATGATTGTCTCTAACCATGAAGTGTGGTTCACATCATAATTTTGGAGAGGCTTGTAGGAGGAACTCATGACCAATTTGTGGGTGAGAAAATCTTTTCACTTTTACATGGATCAATAGATCGAGCACACTATCTATGTGTTGGTGGATATGTTGAGGGATTTTTGGTTATACTCCATCCATAGTTGGAAGGATAACTTAAATTTGGTATAGATTTCATTTAGTAATAGCTATAATGTTACTATCACATTTATTCATTTGAGGCCATGTATGTGAAAACAATAAATTCACCCTTATACTGGCCTGCGAATAGTGGGGAATCTCATAGTGGGCCCAACATGGTGTGAGTGATGATAGAGAAATTCGAAGTGATCTGTGAGCAGATGAGGATTTCGCAAACCAGATATAAATCTTATTATAATCAATGTGGTTGTCCCTTGGATTTCAATTAGGGATGCCACATTTTTTTAATATTCTCCCCCCAATGAGGATTTCAAATATTCATTTATGGAGGTAAGATATCCCCAAGGATTTTTAGGATATCTGAGATCATACAAAGGGTTGGAATGTTTTATTACCACATGGCCTTCCCCAAATAGTTATAATGGGTTCATGGAATCTTCAATGTGTTGTAACTATGTAAATATGTTCACAATATTATGCATTTTATTTATTAGGAGAGCTAGTCATTGAGGATAAAGACACCATTGTGGAGTACCCAGTGGCAATCGAGGAGTAGAAAGCGGGGATCCATTGAAGATGGACAATTCCCTTATTTCATGCACTGTGGAGTATATGAATATGAAAGAGAGATCTTGGGAGATGGAGAGCCATATATAGGCTTATTATCCCCTCCTTTTTGGTTTGTTTGTGATTTTTATAGAGGAAAATCTTCAAATGAGTGAATAATGTAGAGAATTTTTTTCCTTGTAAGACATTGAAATATATCATGTAATATTTTTTGATCCAGGAAAAGAGACGATGCATGATTCTGTGACCTAATGATCTTTGTATTAAAATAGTAAAAAGTTAATAAATATTTGTATATCACTTGTGCATAAATTTTAAAAAATAACAGAACATCTCCTAAAAGGACTATTGAATAAAAAACCATAGAAAACAATTGAATCTTTTGCATGAGTTTTTCCCATGGAGCAACCTAATGTAGGTCAATATTAGATGTTCATATGACAAAGATATTGGTGGGAAAGTTAGGTGGATTAATTAATTTATTTATTTCATTCTCTCATTTAATATTGAAAACCGATTTTCCTCTTTAGATATCCTATAATAGAAAATTACTAGGTTTAGATTCATAACCTTAATCTTTTTGAGATGAAGTTTCATAATTCTTCATTGGTAGATCAATATTTGATGATGACACATGATTGAATGGAAGTAGATTGAAAAACAACAGAAATGCAAGATCTTCCCCATAACCCGTTAATTTATTATTCACCAAATATCGATCTATAATTGAGGTATGTCTCATCAGTTGGGGTTTCCTCCATTAATTAAAAGATTAAGCATGTTCTTGTATGATATTATTTGATATGGTATTATTTTATAATTCACATGATCCCATTTATTGAATTAAATGGATTATTAACATTATTCATTATTATGTGATGTGTCTCACCCTAAATATTTATAATCTCTGATCATTGTTTATGCCCCATCATCTGTTTCCACATTCATCATCATTGGGATATGGAGCATTGGTTCACCATTTTTGGGATGATCTAAGCAATAAAAACCCACAAGATTAATGGTTTATGTGAACAAATAGAAATGATCATTTATGTTTACAACAAATGATATGGATTTTGGGTGTTTTATTGTGGATCTTGTATCTGATGTGGTGATAGGTGTCTACACGAGGCACTATGGGCGATGGAGAAATTACGGTCTATGGGTGGACCACTAGATTCTATGTTTTGGTCAACCGAGGGATAAAATTATTTACCAAATGCCTTCCCCCAATTTTTTAGAGTGATTATATGGTGTTAGAAAGAGAAGAGACCTGGTACCTAGATGACACATGATAGATTACATTTATATGAAAACCCCAACTACACAGAGTGTATTTGGGTGAACACACACTATTTAGTACCCTAGATATGGATTCTAGGTTTTCTTGGTGGAGATATATATCACACACCCTGTGGGACCCACACAAACAATGTGACCATGTGCTAGTGTTATTTCATGTACATTGGGAGTACATAGGAACAAACAAAACTTGACTTTTGGACACATCTATTTGACATGAATGTTTTGATACTCA
Source organism: Viscum album (assembly GCA_963277665.1). Taxonomy (NCBI): domain Eukaryota; kingdom Viridiplantae; phylum Streptophyta; class Magnoliopsida; order Santalales; family Viscaceae; genus Viscum; species Viscum album. Next base: position 2,106,046,461 of record OY728119.1, on the reverse strand, counting down.
GGCCTGGCTTGGTATATGTTAGGTACATTATATGGTTTTATAGGCATGAGCATGGCTAAGAGAATGTGGCTATGCCCTGGGTTGATGAGAAACATAATGTGTCCCCCAACACACAGCGTACAGTGACATGGATTCTGAGAAACCTTCATATGAGACCCAAAAAGGTGACGAGTTGGTGTCACACACTAGGTGAACCCTCGTACAAGTCGTGGACATCCATATATTTCTAATTTCTCTATGATCTCCTGCATTTAGATTTGTATTTTGGATCATGGGTAGCCTATCCTATGTGTTTATCTATGTACAACATTATGGTATCCTTTATAGTGAATTTTGAGATATGATAAGAGATGTTCCAAGTGGGATGCTTATATTGGTGATGCTCGAAGATGGCAGTGATCAGACATGATCATTAGTGAGATTCTATGTAGTGATGGTACTCCCTTGTTCTAAAATGGTTTGGGTCCTCCATCAATAATGTATTTACTCCCATGTTTCACCAGGGTGCGGTTTCTACATATTATTTATACAGGTAGAGGCGGTATTCCCCTATGTGAGTGCAATTCCTCTATCCACAGAGATGGTACTCCCCTTTCACATGAGGGTGCAAGTAATCTATACTTATTATTATAATAGATATGATACTCCCTTATCAAATCAGGGTGCATGTACTCTATCCATAGAGATAGTACTCCCCTATCTCACCAGGGTGTGGGTCCTCCATACTCATTATTATAGGAAGAGGTGTCACTCCCATGTCACACAAGGGAATATTCTCTCTATTTACAAATACAATACTCCCGTCCATGGGTGAAGGTCCTCCAAACTTGTTATTCTAGATATAGTGTCACTACTCACCTATAAGGGTGTGGTCCCTTTATATCTGGGGATGGTACTCTCATGTTTCATAAGGGACCAAGTCCCCATATTATATACATAGTTATAGAGACAATACTCCACTGAATGTGAATGAGTCCTCTATCTATGAAGTGGAATCACCCTATTGTCATAGGGTGGTGTCCCTCCATCTTTTATATATTAGTATTCCTCTGTATATAGAGTAGTGGTGAGGTGTAAACCATCGTCATGACATTATTTGTAAAAAAATTCATTTTCATGTCAATTTTTTATTTTTTAACATCGGTTAGTACACAATGTTATTATAGGAGACATTTTAAATATGTTTGTTATGTTGGATAAATTTTTTAAATGGTTGGGGATGAAGCCTAATTTATTATTTAAAGAAAATAAAATACTGCTTTTAACTGGGTAGAGGGAGACCCAATTCATAGCTCGAAGGTCCAACGGGATCTTTAGATTTTATATGAAATAATTGATGTTAAAAACTCTGAGATCAAGGTTCTTGACATGGGTTATGAAATAATCGATTTCAAAAAAAATTATTTATAAATTTATTTTGAGTCATCCTATCCAAAATAGAAAAGAGTTAAAAAATTGGCAGAAAACCAAAAGAAAACCATTATAAAAAACCACAAAAACATACATATAATTTAAACGTTCATGTTAAAAATATATTGAATAAGTGAACTAAAATCCAATCAAACCTATGAAATTATTACCCCATTTAATTTTTAAGTGTATCATGTCCTGTGAACTATAAGATAGGGGTTATAAAAAAGCTAAAAATTAAAAGGAAAGAATTTAACATTTATAATTAATAAATAAAATAAAATATTAAGGAAAATTAACAAATAAACATAATCATAAGGAACTTCATAACTATCTCTGTTGAAATTATTTGATACATAAATCATAAAACATAGTATCCATATTCCATTATGAATTATTTTCTGCGAAAATTATTTTTAGTTTTTTTTTTCTATTTTAAACATCATTTGTTTGTAATATATCCAAAATTTAGTAATTGTAAATGATAATAAACTTTTTCTTTTACATATCTCATCTTGGATCTCTTTATTTTTATGGTGTCTCTAAATAAATTCCATTCCCTATTTGAATATTATATGAATAAAATATATTTAAATGTTATTATAATATAAAAAAGTATTAAAAATTTCCAATTTACATGTTTTATACATTCACAAAATTTTCTTGCACATCACTATAGATAAAAAAAATCTAGTAAGGCGTATTCCCCTTGGATAAAAAGCACCCAAAATCCAATGACTATTGAAATAAAATAGAATTTATTTGTAGTTGTTAATATGTTAAGATATATATAAAACATTACGGGATATATATTTTATACTCTAAAGATAAGAAATCATCTAAAACACAATAATTGCATTCATTTCAAATCTTTCAGAAATATAAACTATTCTTTTGCATTAGTCGTTATCCTCACTATAAGTGAAATAAACTATTGTACATAAATTAATATACTTTTATATTTTTAGGATGTTTACAAAATTTATAATGATACAAGATAACAAACAAACATATGTATAACTTTTCAATAAATGAAACTGATGATTTTCTAATCGATTTAGATGTAAAAAACATGAATCATGTTGATACCCATATAATCTCGAGTTAAAAGCTCCATGAAATAATATTCCAAAATCAACATAGTCATTTCATGACCAAAAATGATATCTACAATTGTAATCTCATAAAAATCCATCAAAAAATTTGAATATGATGAAAATCTATCCTCACTAATTGAATTTTTTTTGAAGTCATAACACTCTATATTTTTTCTTATATAGAGTATTTATTCATATTTAAATTCTTTATGGAAACAAATATATTTGTATAAAAACTATAAAATGATAAAAATATTTAATATAAAAATAATATTAAACAAAAAATATACACATACCTCTATGATAATATGTCTAACAAGTCTAGATAGACAAACTAAATGTTGGCTGATTGATTTTCTAACTATACTCAGATAATCTGTATTTAATGGAATTATTTCTGATCAATCTATAATATCCTATAAAATTACCCGACAATGCACTATATCTATCTGTTAATGATGAATAATATTTCCAATATAATATATCATCCCAAATACAACAATATGATGATGGGGATTATTAACATATATCCCACAATAATTGGTAATCTATGTAGGAAGAGGTATATGAGTAGGATTAGAAGGGGTGGGGTATATAGGAGGAGGAGTATTATTAGGATAAGTAGGAGCAGGATCTTTTCGTAGAGGTAGAGGAGTGTGATCTACTAGAGGAGGTGGAGGAGTGGGATCAACTAGCGGAGGTGGATCAGCGGGATCAGTAGTATGGTAATAACCTTTCATGTCTCTAAAAATTGAATGTATTGAAGCTATAATCATGTTGTCTATTGTCACATGAATACCCATAACTTTAACATCCAATGATTCTATTTTTAATAAATATCCTCCATTGAAGAATCATTTGAATGTGGAACCACTTTATTTACTGATACACATACTAGGTATCATCATTCAAGACCCATGTATTCAGTATTTCCTAATGTTTTAGCTAAAATATCCTTACTACCCTCAACTATAAGATCCCCAATATTCTATGATCCTTAAGATAATGTTATATAGAATTTTTTAAAAAATCTATAATGAATCTCAATATATAAAGAATTTATTTAACATAAACAAATAAATGAAGTAAACTTCTTACAATCCTCTCAACTACAAATATTTACTCTTATATAAGATATTTTCATTTTTATATTATTTGAGACCTCTTCCATTTTTCAAGTCTAACAGGGGGTGGAGGTTCAACCTCTGTAGATCCTAAAGACTAAACTTTTATTTGTTAATATTTTTTGCAACCATTTGTTCTTCCAATAACATATACCCTCCCTAAGATAAAGTATAACATTATACATTACTAAATTGGATCTTCTAATGAAATATCCTAAATTTATATAAATTATTCATAAATAAATCATTAATAATATCATTAATATAAAAAAACATCTAAAATCTAACATTGAACATACCAAAAATAATTCTGATCATCTAAATTAAACAAAACTGTTTCTGTTTAATTTACTATATAACTAGATATATATCACATAGATAATGATTCTTTCTATTCCTAGAAAATAAATCTAAGGTGATGGTTGTTTTAAAATAACTCCTTATCCTAGCATCCAGTTATAAAAATTTCCTCTTGAATCTTCCAATATCAGGTATATTATATGTCATCAGATAACCAGGGGAAGTCATATATTACTATAAAATTTCATGATTAGTAAAATAATAAAAAACTAGAATAAAAAACGAGTCTCCCAAAAGTGATATATTGTCAATTTTTCAAAACATCTTCAATCATCAATCAAAATACTAACTTTTATTTTAGCTTGCATAATTATAAAATCTAGGATTGTTTTACGAATTTTGACATCTTGGAATATCATTATCATCAAAGTATACTAGTATCCTCTGTTCCTGACAATGGAAAATGATATTTTTGGAATAGGTGTTCTACTATGTTTACCAAACCTTGAAATATGTTTTGTCCCTATTGAAGTATATTTCTACCATAAAGATGGATGAGGTTCACTGGAAGGAGCATGTGGACATTTCTCCCCAGATGTTAGAGTATGATCATCTCCATAAGTATGTGGTGGATTAGATTATTGATCTATCATTAACTTATAAATCAAATAATTTTTTTTATTTATAAAATTATATAAAAATAATTTTTTTCAACAAAATAAATAAAAAGATAATTCATGTATCGGTAAACATGGTAAAATAAACAAAACTAAACTAATATAAAAAAATACTTTAACTTCTTAGATTTAATATGTATTTTTATTAAGAAAATAATATTAAAATATCTAAAATTTTATGAAATTTTAAAAATTAAATTAGAAATAAACATATGTAACTTGTAATATTTGCAATATATTGAAGGACTAATTTCAAAAATTCTTTAATCATGACCATTCTGTATGGCACAAACCATATATACAACCTGCCCATTAATATTATATGTTACTATTTCCATGTAAGTATGGATCACACATAAATCAACATCTTCTTCAATTTTATAATCACAAATATACAATTTTTTACATTATGAAATAGTAGACCACTGAATATAATATTGATCAAGAAAAAAGATTTTTTTTCTTGTGTTTATAGGATAAAATGATTAGATGTGTATTCCAATCTATTCAGATAAATTGGTGTCATCCCAAATTCTTTGTGTCTGAATCTATTGTCACCGTTAAACCATTTGGAGTCAAAAAACTAGAACATGAAATTAAATGTAATCAACCTCCCATATCTCTTCAATGAATCCATTACATGAACATGATGTGGATATTGGGTTTTTTTATTTGGCACTTGAAAAATAATTTCCTTCTACGAACACCAATGCGCTACAATTCCAAACATCACTTATGTCGTCCTAATCTTTCATATGAATTTTATAGGACATAATGTTATACTAATACCATGTTATCAAATTTAAACTTATGACAACCACAAACCATCTCAATTTTAATGATGTATATGATATACCAATCCTAGTATCTTTAATCTCTATATTTTATTATGATCATTGAAAATCCACATATCACTCTTCTTTGAATGAAATTGTTTCAACACATTAAAATTAAATTTTATATATAGCTGGACACCAACTATTTTATTCAATATGTATAAATGTTACATTTTTATCTATTAACCTATCAATGATTTTTATTTAAATCCCTAGATCCCCTTTCCACCATAATTGACTTGTTCATGGAGAGATGTAGGAAAACCAATATTCTCCATTACTAACAAGTAGCTTGAAAAAAACTATGAAACCTCTGATGAAATATACTTCTCAACAATGGAGGCTTTAGGTCGATATAGATTTATAATATACCCCTCCAACATATTCGTATAAATTTCATATTGATACATCCAATGTATATATATAGGTATGTAAAGAATTATTTCTCACAATAAAAAAACTATTAAATGCACCATGATATAAAAAAAGATAGAGGAAAATACAGTTCCAATTGAAAAATCATATAAACCACGACATTCTATAATTTTTTTAAATAATTTAGATATATCACCTTATTAAAAATTTAATTGATGAAATAACACACATTCATGATATTCATTATGACATGGATTAGAAATATCCCATACAATGAAACTAGTTTGAGTTGTTGGATCATGACATGTCAATCCTGATATTTCATACCTGTTAACTTCATAATTAGTTAATGATGCCAAATATTTTATATTTGATGAATAACCCTATGAACCATTGATATAATGAAGACATTGGAAAAAATATAATTTTCTCCCTCTTGGAAAATACATGAAAATTTAGGGGAAGGAATGTTCTTCTTACATAAGGAGTGGGAGGTAACTCCATACATATTCCAATTGAGATTAAGTCCAATATTTCATTCAACTCATATTTATTCTTTACTTTAATATCTAACAATGTTCCAATAAAGATGTAATATATACTCTTCTATGAATTAATGAAAACAATTTTATGTTTGACCCCATGATATCTCCAACATGGTATCTAAAAAAATATTGACATTTTCATCCGAATATTCCTTTCATTACCATATTTATGTGTCTTTTAAAATTTCAAATCAATGTTTCTAACCCTCTCAAAATACCGATCATTGAAAAAATTCTTTGGTGAAATAAAAAATCATTTTGAGCAGTTGAAGCATTTTTTGTTATCAGATAATGGTGATCTATAGAAAAAACATTTGATGACCCAAAAATACAATTTCCCCCCCAAATATAGTTGATAATAAGAATTATATTTTTCACAAATGGAAAATATTTAGGAAACATATCATTTTATCAGACCAAATTTACATATTATGGGAAGTTATCAATAGTGGACATAATAATTTCATGCAGTTAAAAATACTACAAATTATAAGAATCATAAACCTTGGTACCTACCTCCCTAAAAGCTTCAAATATCCAATTAATGGTTACAGGAAAACATAAATCTCATTTTTTGGACATTTTATTCTAGATATTATTAAAATCAACATTACATATTTTATATTCATAAAAAATTCAGAAGATAAGTTATAAGATACCAATAAAACAGGCCATAAACTATGTGTTCTACTAATGAATCGATACGTATTCATTCCATCTATGAACAATATAATTATGAGATTTCTAACATAATTTCTAAATTTTGGAAATAGGTGATCAATTTTCTTACATTGTAGATAATCAATTGGATGCTAAAATTATCCATAACAAATCCTATAATCTTAGTTTCATATTATCCCTATTATCATTATGTAAATTTTCAAATAAACTTTCCCAATGATGAATTATTGAAAGATACTAAAATGCCTTATATGGGGTGTCTATAAATGATAAATTAGTTTGTGTTTTTCATTTCAACTTATACTGTGAAATACACCATTTTGAACACCTAGATAAAAATTAATATTTCATCTTATTTAGAACATGAAAATTTGGATGTACATGTATTCTCTTTTACCCTAACCCTATTGGTTAAAATATTTTATTCACATTATAATTTAAATCTAGACGATTTTTCTCTTCCAGAATAATGTATCTTAACAATTTTAGAAACTCTGTAAAACACTTGTCACTACATCCATGTTTCACATTCAAGTTAATCAATCTCAACACCATTAATAAAATCATAAATTCTATAAAACCCATATGAAATGGTTTTTCAGCATCACTATAGATGCTCTATTGTCAGTTATTTCTAAATTACCTTTATTTCATTATCAGTAATCTTTTATTCAATTTGATCGGGCTTATCAACTTGCAATGTATATTTGTAAATATATCCATAATGCAAGCCTGTTTCACCATTCCCAATCAAAGGGATATAACTGGGATTAAAACCTTGGAAAATTAAATGATCTTTGATATCTCTACCTTTCAAATTTTTCTGATTTAAACATTTTAGGCATGGATAGAAAAACATGTCATTATTTGTTACATTTAGTTTAGAAAATTAAAAAAAATCATCAAAACCATCGTCTTATTCATCACTTTTTCAAAGTCCAATAATACATATTTGACTCATTATTATCTATAAAAAATATAAAAAACAAAATGGAAGTTCATGTTAATTCAATCACTAAGAAAAAATTTATTATATTAATTTTAACTCTAGTTATGAGGATAGTAAAATAGATTTCCATGATTAATTCAATTATAGATGACTAATATATAATTAAGTTAGGAAAAATAATACATGTGTTAAAAAAAGAATAAATGGAGGTAATAGTTTTTTTTCACACTCGATTATACCATTGAGAATTTTTAATTTAATATTGGTAGGTAACGTTGGAACTTTGCTTTAGTAGATTTTCGAATTTGGATAGTCTTTTATTTCCCTGATTTTTATGGAAACTAGTGAATTATAATCTCATATTAGTACCAAATAAATATATCACTCTCATAAAAGATATATTCATATCATAACTGACATGTTATGTAAGGATGGTCCTTCAAATAACATGACCACATATTTAAAAAATCACTTCTGAGGAATATTCAAAGATTTATCACCCATGTATGGATTTCTAGGATTAACCCATCTTATTTTATGTAATACATAATCTTTAAAATATCTAATTAATATATTTTAAAGGTCACGTAAATAATTGGATTATGAAATTTAAATGTTTTTTTAATTTTTTTGAAAAGAAATATAAGGAAATTATATTGGATGGAAATTTTATTACACAATTGGAAAATTATTTGAATGAATTTTGAAATCAATTTCACTTTCAATTATAGGGAAGCTATTATTTAAGTATAACTCCATTTTTGATAAAAAAAAATTTGCTGGAAATTGAGGGGAATAAGTTTTATTTTATTGAGATGTATACATATTTTTTAGAGGAAGATGTGGTAAATGGGGGATATTAATTGGATACCCCATTTCACAACTTACTCTAACGAAGAAAGGAACACAAGCTATATCCCCTCCCTAAACTCATCCATTATAAATTTCCACTATGTAACTGAATTAGTATGTTAAGTATGTTATCTAGTCTACAAGAGAGTGAATCTATAAAAGACACACTATAATATATTAGAGACAAAATAATTCATCCATGTGGATTGAATTACATAATATATTCCTTTCAATAATTTATAAAGTAAAAAATAAAAATAATATTTACTTATGAAATTTAAAAAAATATACAATGATATCCATAAAACAATATGTGGAATATAGAAACTAATGAGAAATATTATCATTTTAAAAAATGAGATTAGGAACGTTAAACATACACGAAACAATTAATTTGAGTTCTTCAACAAAGGAATGATAAATTGTAAGATAAGATATTAAATTCAAAATGTAACAAACTAACTAGTAATAAAATTTATGGAGGTGTCTGAACAAGTTTTTCACAAACCTTAAGAGCTAGGGCTTTTGAATGAGTTATTATTCATGAAATATCATGATGACTGAAGAAAATTAAACTCATGTTTCACAAAATCTAGGTTTCAATAATATAAAATAAACACAATAAAACAAAAATAAAAAAATTTATAAAACATTGCAGATAATCCAATTTAAAAGGAATAATACATGGAACTACCAATATAGAGGATCAAAAATGTGTGAGTCTTACTTAAAAGATGAGAAGTTTTATATATGAATATAAAATGATGAGGTTGATGAATCTATATGGTGGATGAATATGGTAATGATAGATTGGAGTCCATTGTATTCAACAAATTATGGTTAGGGTTTCTACACTATGGAATGAATGAAAGAGATGAATGAAAAGTTGTGAGGAATTCCTAAGAGATGAAAAGATCAATCTTCAATGTGAAATGATGAGGCTGAAAAAACCAGAGGGTGTATGAAGATGGTAATGTGTAATTAGTGTCCATCATATCTAAGAAAATATGGTTAGGGATTCCATTCAAGATAAACAAAAAGACTATCATGAAAATGAAAGGAAGAGAATTGAATCTACCTAATGATTCATAAAATTTTAAATGAAATATAATGTTGGTTATGTAATATCCGATGGGAAAAAAACTATGAAAATTAATTTTTCATCTTGGTAATTTATTAATTGACGTGAATATCTATTCTTTAACATCTATTATTGATTATTGATGTGAAAAGAACTATTCTTTACTTTATATAATCAGTTATAAATAACCAACATTAAAAAGGTAACATAAGAAATAGTTTTTTACTAGTGCTTATTAATATAGTCACATGAGATTATAGGTATCAATGATGAATCTTTAGAGTTGTAAGAAGAATTATCATCATGGGATAGGCTACGAGATGGATATCCACTTTCTCTATCATTTTTGTTTCTTATAGGAATATATATATATATATATATGTGTGTGTGTGTGTGTGTGTTTTAGTGTGTGTGTGTGTGTCATATAGTTTCATTTCCCTCTTGCTATGGCTTGAGATGAATACTTCTATTATGTATTTTATGCTCCCACATCAGTTTTCATGGCATCATACTATGTATATACATAATCACCAGTGTATGGGATTTTCTAATATGTGTCATGACTTATGTGGAGGTTAGTTGTGGCATTGGAAGAGTTTAGGTTTACATGGGTACATTTACCATGTACGGTGGTAAGGGATTGGATATCAAGAGACTATCTATATTATATTTACTCTATTTCAATTTTCATCAGGTTGGGACTTCTTTTCTAGGTGGGTGTATATTTTTCCATTAATTTTTTTGTTGCATTGTCAAACACTTTGGTATTCCCTTTGAGTTATTACATGCATGTTTCTAACTCTAGATGTTTCTGTATTTTGTTATTTTCCACTTCACTTCTGTATGGATATGGTTGGATGGGTTAATCAAGGCAGTTTATATAAAATACTCAAATTTTAGTTGTTCCTTATCAATGCTTGTCACCATCCCCTAGACTATGTAGGTGGGCTTGGGGTTTTGGCGGCCCGATCTTCCACTATCTTGGAAGGCGGTGGTGGGTTGGGTCATTAAAAGTCTATAAATAATCATTCCCAACATGTTTAAGTCATCCTAAAATCACAAAGAGTATTAACATTATTCCATGAATTATAAATCCAATTTCTAGACTGATAATGTTCACTTTAGGGGTCATTTTATCTTAGAGGCTAGAGTACTGGTAGACTTAGAGAAGGTTGTAACCATGGTATTTTTAGAGTGGACCAAAAATTTCATCTTTATTTAGAGTTCAATAGGTCTAATAGGATACTATTGGAATTTAATTTAGGACTTCTCCCTTCTGGAAGGGCCAATGTCTTGGAATCATAAGAGAGTGTTCAAGTTTCATTGGTCTGTTGGTTTTGAGAGAGCTTTTCTAGAGCTAAAGTCTAGGCAGGCCTCATCAATAATCCTCACCCAGACTATTTCGGTTAATAAATATACAATTTACTACAACACATTTAGGTTTAGAAATAAATTAGTTCTCATGATGTTCGACCAATTAATTACTTATGGATCCAGAAATATGGGATCACCTTAGGATAATTACCCTTCGAAGGATCTAGAGATGTATGCAACGGTGTACACCCTGACATGTTTGAGATACTATCTACTGGGTGAGTGGTTTGTGATGTACATGGACTATACGAGCCTTAGGTATATATTCTAAAAATGAAAACTAATCCTTCGGACGAGTAGGTTGGTCAAATATCAACAACCTTTTGACATTGAGTTGGCTAACACTCTATGATAGGGGAACAACATCATTGTTTCTTTTAGATGAAATACATAGATAGAGGTTTTATGGGATTTTTGTAATGGTTTGTAATTGATGGAACTATTATTTTACATGAATTTGGTTTTTCAAAAGTCTAAGGGATGATTATTACTATTTTCAACACATGTTATATCTGTGCATTATGATATGATCAAAATTGAGCAGTTATCTTACCATGAGGGATTAACCCTGAGGAAAAAATTATATGATGGGGATCCACCATCCGTAGAGTGACCCAAGATTAACATACATGGATATTAAATCAATTTAGATGCATATTCATTACATTAAAAAAGTACATTCCTGAGGAGCATAATATTTTAGTGTCTTTGGAATCTTAGAACACATTCTTCTAATTTGGTGAAATAACTTCAATATTTCCCACAAAAATCTTACACTTTAATACTTCTATGTAAAACCATTCTTCATATATTGGGGAAAAAACATAAGAAATTGTGATTTTTGATGAATCAGTAAGTGAAAATAAAAAAATAAATAAGCATAACATGAGCGTAGTAGTATGAGAAAATGATAATAACATTAAATGATCATACCCTACATATTAATTATCATAATCAAGGGTCATGGAAAAAAGGATTGATAGTTCAAAAGACATGAATCATAAGAGAATCATTACAATAAGTCATGAGAGAATAAAATAGGAATAAGACATTGAATTTTTGGCATACAAAACAACTTATAACATTGTAAACATGTGTAAAACTAAATAGGTTCACTCATTACATTTATGACAAAAAATTAGTCCATCACATAAACAAATGGACATGAAACTAGGTACACATAAATAAATTTGAACATGTAATCAGATTCAAGAATAAAACTATGAACATATAATTTTGTTCACATATAATCCTAGAGATAAGAAACCATTCCCACTTATACCATTGTGAACATGTAATCATGTTCATGCATAACATTGTGAACATGTAAGTAGGTTCACACATAAACTTATTTTCATGCAACCAATTCCATGAATAACATGGTGAACATGTAATCACATTCAAACATAACGTATATACTCATGATTCAACCATCGTTTCCCAATGGATTGGGGGAGATATAGGTCAGGCCCATCACATAATGAAATCATACATATTTTTACCATAATATCATAAATAATCATATTATCATAACCCATGAAATTAAATTGGTATTATTCACCCTTAATCATATCATTATATATAGAAAATGATATGTTTTATAATCATTGAACAAAAGAATAACCCATGAATGAAAGTGAGTTTTATAATAATTTTATCATGGTATAACCCATGGAAGAGAAATGGTATTCATAAGAAACTTTTCATAATAAAAATAAATCATACCAAAAATGAATAATAATCATATCCTTGGATCATATCCCCAATAAAGAATAAACCATATCGAAGTATTTCATCTTATATTGAGAAATTATTTCTAAAGATCACTTAGAGAATTTATTAAGGGAAATCACCTTTCTTTTAAAAATAAAATTTTAAAACATAAAATATTTTCAAAATTATTTCCATTGAATTTTTTTTAAAGGTAAAAAAGTATGTTATAAAATTCATTTATAAAATTTCAGGTGGAATATATCCTTTCTTATTTGAAAAACACTTTGAAATACATAAAAATGTTTAAAAGAAATTTCTTCTATTTTTTTTTGAAAACATATAAAAAATTCAGTGATATAATTATCATTGAGAAAAAGATTTTGAAAACATATAAATGAATATTTGAAAATAATTTAAAAGTGTACTTAAACATAAATTAGTTTTGAAAAAAAAATTATTTTAAAATAACCATGAAGATTTATAAAATAATCTTTAATTAATTGATGGTCATTATGGGGGAAAATCCATACATGCTAAGAAGTCCCTCTATGCCATAAAAAGTTAAAAAAACGACTTGATCAGAAAATGAAAATAAGATTAAATTTTTAAAAACAATTTTTTAAAAAATTAAAAAACTTGGTAAAAATGACTTCCAAATATCATAATAAAATATTATTACATTTTTAAATGTTGTTTTAACCATGTTTTTGAAAGAACAAACATTTCTAACTAAATACAGGGATAAAGTGATATTTTTTTTAGAAAAATCATAATTATATTATGTAATAAAGACTAGAAAAATATTATCATTACATGAAGATATGATAAATAACTATACTAGAATAAAATTCATGAGATTTATTCTGATTTGGATTATAATATTTCCTTCTTGGAAGCATGATCATAAACAACCCAAATAAACGTTGAGATTGTTGAAATAAACTCTTACCCCTTTGGTAACATTGAATAAAATTCCACATGTAAGAAATTAAAATATCATGAAGCATAAAATATCATGAAAATGGTATTATTAATGATATAACTTTTCATATTTAATTATATACACCTTGTAAAACAATTCATGTACATAAAAAACATGTGTCTCAATGAAGGAAAATTGAGACACAACTACCTGACTAATTTAGTAACTTATGAACCAAAAATCCATGAAATTGAGATAATTAAATGGGTATTAAATTAAAAAAAATAAGGTTCATAATAATATAATAAATAATAGGTTAGTATTTAAACAACCAATAATAAATGAGTGGTTAATATGGAAAATTCACACAGAAAAAAGGGATTGTAGAAGTCCTCCTTCCTTAAGTCTTGAATTTCTTCATACATATTAAAACCTCATATATCATAAAAATAACTTTATTATAAATATAAAAAAGAAACATATTATTATATTTTATACCATATATTATTTTATTAGGACTTTATATTACCATTTTTTAACAATTCCTTGTTAATGTTATGTTTTGGGTAATATCTGCATTGTTTTTTGTATATGTTTTTACATAACATTCTCGGTCCTCTTACATAGATCATTATTTATTTCATTAATTATTGTAAAAAATTATATAAACATCATATATATTCATTATATAATTATCTATAATAAAATATAAAATATAAAAATATGAAATGGAATACATCGTTCAAGGAAACGGTATGTCGTACGTACGCATGAATGCAATTATGGTTTTCTTATCATATTAAAAGAAACAAAGTAAATGGAATTAATGAATATATATATTAACCAAATTTTAATTATTATGTAATATATATTATGTATATTTAATAAACCCATACTTAATACATTTCATGTAGACTGTGAAAAAATCACACCACTTTGAGGAGGCAGTAGTTCACTCGTCTACAAACAAAGTTATTGCATTCCAAAAAATGTCAATCATGAAGTAATGTATTGTATATTATTAAAAAAAGTATAAATAAATCCAAAATATCATAAATATTTCAAATATAATATAAAAATTGTATTTTAATCAATATCCCCAATCATGATAGGTGGTAAAGGAAAAGTGAACGACATTGTTTCGTGAGACGGTAGTCTGCCGTACACAGGATCAGTATGTTCGTTACACATTTGATGGAAGTGTGTATAGGTGTAGGTAAAACCATTATAATAATTAAATATTAGTATATTTAGGATACTTGTTATATTATATAATCATGTATTAAGGATAACAGAATGAGTGGATAATGAAATAAAACAAAAATGCATGTTGAATAACATTCAATTTTTTGGATAACTATTGGTTTGCATCAAAGGGATTACTTGGTTGAATTTATGCCAAAAGTGCTTAATCTTGGATGAAGATATGAAAGTTTGGTTATTATTTGGGAAATTTTGTTATGATCCAAAAGGCTTTATAGTTGTGATTAAATGAGGGGGCGAGTTCCCTTTTATAGTGGAGGAGGAGTGGTATTCTTGTAAATATAAAAAGGAAAACAATATTGAGAGGTCTCCCTTACATCACGTACATTAAATAACTTCCAATGTTTAATAAAATTTGGAAATTGATCTAAATATATCCATAAATATTCTTTTAACATATTTCTATGTATTTTCATCCCTTAAGATAAATTTTAACTAATAAGTTATCTTGTTTTTACCTTAATCGCAATAATTAATTTTAATTAATCTATTTAATATTTTGGTAAAAAAATAGTTTATCTTAATATAAATTATAAACTTTTATTATTATGAATACAAAATACATTTTTATAAATCCTAAATACATAATTAGTAGAAATTAACTTAAAATTTGTTTTGTCGCAATAGTAGGAGTTTCTAATAGAAAATATTAAAACATTTGGAATTTTTTATTATCCAATATCAATGGGAAATTTGTTCCAATGCACTAAATTGGATTCATTTATGTTAAATATATCTAATTATAAAAAAAATTACAATTTAATAATATAAATAAATTAGATTTAAAAGCAGTTTTGCATCGAAATTCTGTATTTTTTACTATTCATAAAAAAATGATGTTTTTCAGAAATATTCAAAAAATTAAGCCTAAGATAATTTTGAAAATATGAACTATAAAATAATTTTTATTTAATAAAATTAAATTCCAAATGTTTTCAAAATTTTAATTTATTATTTTTAATAAAAGGACATAAAAAGAAGTTCATTTGAGAAATTTGTATTTTCAAACATATAAAAAATTTTAAAAAATTGTATGTTATATTTTCAATATATTTTATTTATATAGAACCATTATAAATTATATTTAAAAAATAGTTATTACTAATAATATTAATAATATTAATGACTATCTAATGACAATCTAGTTTAAATAATAATAAAATATTTTTTCATAGAATCTCAACATTGCGTGTAATGATAGCCAAGTCAGTGTTGCATGTATCACAAGATTATCTTTATATTGAATATAATTAATGATTAAATTGGTGTTGTGTTCAATTAAAGACATTATAGAAAATTAACTTATTCAAAAAAAAGATTCATAAAATCTTTGGGTGTTACATTCTACTCCCCTTGAAATGAATTTTTCCCTTGAAATTTTTCTGGGATATCAAAGGTTTTATACTTGAAATTTGCTTTTATAGAAAACCACATCCTAAAAATGAATACTAAAAATTATTTTAAAAATTTAATTCTAGAACTATAATGGTTACTCAATTTAACACACAACAATGTCTCCACAATGTATAACATAGGTGACGAGTGAAAAATTTTATGTGGAAGAGAAATACAACTATTAAGTTCCAATAAAGAGTAATATAGAACATGATTAGGGAAAAGTTAGTGATCCTAAATCCTGAAACCAATGTTTCTTGAAAAGGGTCATTGATATCATTAAAAATGATAATAAAATGACTATATTTTATTTCAAGACCATTTTTTCTAAAGTTTAAGAGTTTTCATGAAAAGATATACTTAATTGATTTAAGGACTACATCAACCTGTATTGTGTATTGAACAATTTACACTTCATATCTTACACTAATAAATAAAGGTTAATTTTTCATTATTGATGTACTAACAGATCATGAGTTAGAATGATAAGTCATTCTTTCACTCTTTAGTTAGCACCACATCAAAAAACATAGCACAATTTATCCAAAATACATAAATCCTGACATGGATAGATAATACATGAATATATAAATCCTCATATGAAGTTTCTCTTAAAACATTCCCATTGGTTAACCTTATAACCCTTCTAAAATATTAATGTCTAAAACATTAGAGATAAGGTCACAAAGTTTCTCAAAAACAGCTTCTCATTGATCCCTCAAATATCATAAAGTATCTCTTGGTTGTTACATAACAATATATGAATACATTCATCATGTAGTCTCTCCCATAGGCATAGAATGACCCTGCATATAGTAATAACGAATATTCACCCACATGAATAAAAAATCCTCACCCACAAGAATTAAAAATCCTCACTTATAGGCATAACAGTCAAACAAGGCTAAGCCTGGTATATCAGCATTTTACAATAATAAAATATGTATGTAAATTACACTATTTCATGTTTAAAATAACAACACCCCATATGGGAATCATACATAATAACAAAAAAGTGAATTAAACTATCACAAGGCATAAAAAATAATAGGCATAACATGGGGAAAGGGAAAAACACTAATCCCAAGTCCTGAATCCATCCATTTTCAATATAACCCAATTTCAATTTCATTATAATTCAATTAATTTACATCAACCTAGATAGGGAAAAACTAGGCTTGACCCTTAGGAAACCTTTTCCAAATGACCATAAACAACAATTCAATAGAAACACACCCATGTGGTGGCCCTAATTCAAGTAATTCAACATTACACATGAATAATAACCCATATTCAATTACATGAAAACCGTTAGGAATTAACACATTTCCAAAATAAATTAAAATGACTCCAAAAATTCGATGCATGTAACTTCGGAACATATATTCAACATGTAAATTAACAAGGGAACAAGACCACCTACATTGTCCTTGTGTGACTCTCCTCATCCTTCTTTGGCTACTAATTCAATCTAGAACGAAGTTGATCTACAAAATGAAGAAAATTTCCCAAGTTCCATTAACTTCGTTGAGATAAAAAAACCATGAAGAATGGATCAAGAGGAATCGAGAGCTTACTGATTGGATTTAAATGCCTCAACCAATGTTTGAATCGAAGTTCATAAAGAGATTCATGAGGAAAAATCATGTTCGGAACATTTTTTATGGTAATGGGGGAGCCCTCTATTTGTTTGACAAAAAAAAGGCTACATCTCATTTTATTCTACGAATGAAAATTATATGGCGTATTCCCGAAACTAAATGTCGTGCCCATACTAAAACATTCCCTCTTTATCAAATCCCCTTACATGCCATGTTCAACCATACACGAGTAAGTTAAATAGCATGTACTAATAAGTAAACAGTGTGTAACCACCAATTTTTGGTCATATAATGGCTAAAGCATGAATTTAACCCCTTTTACTCATTTTTCTATAATATGAACAAAAAATAAAAAAAAATTACCTCAAAATAAGAATTTGGTTCTTACAAACTCTCCCCCTAAAATAAATTCATACCCAAATCACCCTTACAAGGGTGGTTAAGAAATATCTGAGAATACCTCCATCTACTAATTATGTACATCGTTCTCCTGCTCCCAGGTCTTGCCCTATAATCAACCATGCATCCACAACACCTGTACAAGTGGAACTAATTGGACTAAGAGAACCTTCATTCTATGATGCACAATACGAATCAGATGCTCCTCAAAGGATGCATCATTAAGAAGCTCAAACTCTTCGAGATGAAAAATTTGTGATGGGTCTGAGTAATAACAGTGCAGTTTGGATGCATGGAAGATGTTGTGTATGGATTGGTACCTTTTTGGTAACTGAAACTGATAGGAAACTGGCCCAAACCTTTCTAGAATCTCAAAAATCCCA
Source organism: Viscum album (assembly GCA_963277665.1). Classification (NCBI taxonomy): domain Eukaryota; kingdom Viridiplantae; phylum Streptophyta; class Magnoliopsida; order Santalales; family Viscaceae; genus Viscum; species Viscum album. The sequence goes on along the minus strand of OY728119.1, from coordinate 2,106,027,484 downwards.
ACATATCACGATGAAAGCTTAACCTGTATCCTAATATCCCTGTTTTCAAACCTTGGTTAAACAATCATGAAATCCTGATCCCCAAAATCGAACTCTATAGGTATTCTATGGTGACTAGAATACGATTTATTTTGGGAAAAATTCTGCCAAGGTTACATTGCAGCATTTTTGGGTTTGTTGTGTTTGTTGACAATGTATATTTCCCGGGCGAATTGTTGAATTATGGAAATTTTGTTGGCAACTAATGTTGAAAAAGAACAACAGAAAAGGAATGGATGATCCAGATATGGTACAAAAAGAACATATATGTAAAAGGTATAAGTTTCTTGAAGATAGTCTTCTTTATGTTGATTTCAAGAAGACATTGAAAATGTTGACGGCGTTCTTCACCATTACGATGAGCTTTGTGAATAGTAGTGGTGAAGATCACCGTGACAAAGCATTGAGGTGGTGCGGAAAGGAATTGATAGAATGATCCATGATTACGATGAGATCCGTCATTAGAAAATGTTCATGGTGCATTGCAATGTAGATATAATTTTGAAGGAAAATTTGGAGCTTTTAAATTTGACCAGATGTGGAGATGACTGTGCGTGGGAGGTTATAGAGTTGGTGGAATCTCGTATAAATAGGCCTCGACCCCCTCGAGATATGTAGGGAGTTTTCCATGAAAATGTTTTAGATCTCGAACCACAAAGGAGGTTTGTGGAGGCAGTGTGCTTCACGAAAGATAAGTGCCTCATGTAGGCTAATCTATCTCTGCAAAAGTGGGGTGTTCCACGTTGTCTTAGTGAGATTCAAGAAGGAAGATTGTTTATCACATTTTGAGCACTGTGACGGCCTAATCTCTGCAAAGGCTTGAGCTCTGGGATTCAGGGTGCTCTGCGAAGCTATGAAATCTGTGAAGCTGGCTGCTTTGTGAAGAGGTAGAGACTTCACGAAGTCTTGTTTTTGATTTGTGAAATTGGGAGCTTCGAAAATTAGGGAGCTTTGAGAACGTATTTCCAGGGATTGTTGAATAGCGATCAGTGGGAAAGAAGTATTCCTCAGTGGATGGAATTTTTTTACTTCAATAGAGCATCTATCTATAACTGATGATGTATTTATTAGTGATAATGAAGAGATATGTAGGCATATAAACTCTGAGTGGATCCCTTCAAAGTGTAGTGAGAAAAGGAAGAGGAATAAGGATTTTTTTCTACCAGTAGTGATATAGAGAGAGAGGAACAAGGAGTGACCCCTGGGAAAGTAGTGATCTGACCCTAAACATTGTAAACGCAGTGAGACTGGGCCTAGAACTGATCATGCATGAACATTATTTGCAGTGAGATTTAGCAGATTTGGTAAAATGGCACATCATCGTTGTATTTTCCTTAGACATAGCCTAGTGTGGGTGAACTAAGAAAAAAATCTCTGTGTCTTCCTGGTTGCTTCTCTACATTGAATTTGAAGCATCATCATTAGATAAAGAAAAAAATATGTGATCATCAAAAACAAACAAGTGAAAACAATACATCCCTCATAATAAAAATATCAATATTTAGTGGGGTGGGAATAATTTAAAAATGAATACTTATACCCTGATTCACCCCTGCATATCTAGGACAATTTTGTCCATAACAATTGGTATTAGAGCTAGGTTTCTTTTAAAATATTTTTTTTCTCTGACATTTTTTAATTTATTGGTGAAATTAACATTTCAGTTTTATCATACATTGGTGTTCCATTGAGAATGTTAAAACTTCAATGAAGAAGTATAGGTATGGTGAAATTACTCAGAGTGTAGGTGACTAGGGAAATAGTGTGTTTCAGCTAAAGAAATAAAGTAGTGAACATAATAATGATTTGTAAAAATTGTACAGTAAAAATAATTACTCATTCAATTATGTAGAAGTAATGAGCGATGCACCTGATATTCCAAGTGATGTTGAAACGACTGATTATGAAGAAACTACCAGAAGGAAAAAAGTTGAAGTTATCCATGAATCAAAGGAACTGGATCAGAAGTTGGATGAAGAGATTAAATATAAGGTTATCCGGATCCATGAAATGGAAATTGAGGTTAATAATCTAAGACAATTAAATCAACGGCTCATTGACATGACAACTGAGCTGAGGGAGAAGAATGATTCTCAATATGAAGAACTACAAAAGTTGTCTATAAAGAGAGAAAATATCAATGTTTATGTCAAGGGAATGAATCTGAAATCCATAAATGATTTCCTTTCTACATAGATATCTAAACTAGTTCAGGGTAATCAAAGAAATCAATTGGAGAGTGCATTATATGCAGATTCAATTTCTGAAGAAAAATTAAAAGTAATGGAGCAATGTGACATGGTTGATAAAATCACACATGTGTTATAGGATGTGATGAGTAGAAGAAAGAATATCGAGATAATACTCAATGATCAACTTAAAGTAAGGTATATAAATATTCAAAAGTTGTATGAAGATCTAGAGTTAGTGAATAAAGATGTGGAGAAATCCAATGCCCAAGGAAAGCCTAAAATGAAAGATGCCATGTACGTAATATTTGATTACCCTTTTTCAAGTGATGATAAAATGAAAAAAAATATTTATGTAGTGAAACAAAAACATATTTTCCTAGATCAAACAAAATATAGATTGGGAAAACTGACTTTGTATTTGATGAATCCCTTCCCATGCAAGACATGAATAGAGACGTGAACATTTACAGAAATAGAAAAAGTCATGCAGTTTCTAAATATAGACGTAAAAATTATTTTACAATAATTAGTGACAACATGTGATATTACTTTGGTATTTATTAACACACAACAATATTTTTTCATAGGATTTGGAATATATTTTAGGCTGTGAAGATAGAAACATTTCTAAATATGTGAATAAGAAGAAGCATTTTGAGAAGTTTGAATGAAGTATATATAAGAAGAAATTATCCATGAAGTGCTTCTATTGTTGATGAATGGTACACACCATAGGTATGTGTTTGGAAGCCCATGATCTCAAAGTCTCAAGGAGAACACAATAAGAATAAACATCTCATCTGAGAAATGATGAAACAAGTTATACCTTTAATGGAAGATGTTTCATATGTTCTAATCATGAAAATTTGTCCAAACAGTGCAACAAGAAGAAAGTGGGGAAAGAAAAGGAACCCAAAAAGAGATTTTCCAGCACAAGAAGTGTACAATGAAAAAGCCAGTACTAGAATAAAACATGGTAAGATGTAAAATAGGTTTATAATCCCATATAAATAACAATGAGATCAACAAATGGTGTATCGATCACCGCCTATGTTACAGTCACAAAAAATCTCTATGAGAGAATGTGAACAAACCTTGATGAGCAAGGGAAGATCAACTCATGTTATGTGTAAGAGGAATGTTAAATATGTGGATGATTAAATCGAAATAAAAAAGGGTGGCATGATAAGGAAAATTGACAGAATAGAAATGAATAAATAATGTCATGAAAAATTCACATGTCATGGTACACTGTGGTAAGTGAAGGTAATAGAAATATACCTCCAATTGAGAAATAAGAATGATAAGATGTCCAGTGGAGAAATTCCCACTCATAGAAAGAATCATGGGAACTGGAATGTTGGTGGAACATCAAAGAATGATATTTTTACTGGTGGGTATAAACCCCAAATTGTGAAGAATACCAAATCCAAGGAAACTAAATATCAGAAGCAGACTCAAGATTTTGGTAAAGAATGCCTAGTCATATGGCCAGAACAGTTGATGTTGGCTAGGTAGTTGGGGTAGGCAAGGGATGAGTGAAATGATTTGAATGAAAGAATCAAATGGTTGACCCATAAGGATCAACCACAATCATCTTCTTGAGGTTTCCAGATGTCCCCTCTACCTATGTATATAAATATTGTTAACTGATGATTCAAATGATTCAAGTGTTAGGGTTATGCGATCCAAGGGGATATGGAATCTAAAGAGGTAATGTTATTAAGTGACATGATTAAATGTTTCAATTGATTCAAATCAGGTACCATAGTTGATGAAGGAATGGAGAAATTGAGTACAATACAAAGTTATTCTGCTATTAACATTATCTCTTGTTTTCTAAAACTGAGTTTCAACTCAGTAGGATAATATATTTTGTTGATGGATCAATGCCAAGTGATAGATGAGAATGAATGATGTAGGAGGTGAAGAATGTTTATGGATCTAAGTAGTTGTCTCGAAAATTCGAATATTTGGACATCATAGATGGAACATTCTGTCTACTAATCAAATGAAATTATATGAGTAGAGAATAATAATAATATTTTATGTTCATAAATGATATTAGATTCAACAAGTACTATCACACAATAGATCTATAATTCAAATCTGAATCAGATGTTTGTGTTCTATATAATAGAGAGAGGATATGATGAAATGTCTACATTGAAACAGAAGATCTATTAGAGCTATACGTGGGTGATTCATTGGTTATTAGGTGAATTGAATATATATCCATTGATATAATTTCTTTGTTCAGGTGTTAGTTGTTTTCCAAGAGATGAATGATTGCTGTGAATAAACAACAATCATGCATTTCATGAATAACTATATTGTTCTAACTATGTGGTATCATCTGACTATTTTTAGTATACTTAGAATCTTCTAGAGAATATAAAAAACAATTCTGCAAGAAACCAAGAAGAGAAGTTAAAAAATTCTAATTTAGAAGCATATACAGAAAATGAGCATGTGGCAATCATGTCTATAACAATGAATAATCCAAAGAGTGAAGTTGAAATTGGAAAATAGAAAATCATTAGTGACACATGGAAATAATAACACATATATTTTTTAATCCAAATATGATAAGAAGGTTCTAAGAAGATTTGGAATGGAAAATTCCAAGGAGATGAAGAATCTGGTTGCTACCCTGATGAAATTATAAAAAGATGATGATGAAAGTAAGTTAATATCATAGAATACATGTAGATTATTGGAAGCTTATTGTACATAAAAATGACTTGAACTGATATTGTTTTTCCACATGTTATGTAGTGTGATATCAATGTAATTATAACGAAAACCACATTCTTTCAATCTAAATAATACAAAAAATATATCAAATGAACTGTGGATTTCGGTTTGATGTATTTTGACAAATCATAGCAACAGTTGTTGGGATATATAATTGCTGATTGATCTGGTTCAGCATATGACAAGAAATCATTGTTAGGAGGTGCCTTATATATTGGTGGATTATTTATTTATTAGCTAAGAAAGAAGAAATATTTCTTTTCATTGAGCACCACAGAATCCTGGTATATTGCCTCTACTCAAGAAAGCACAAAATTATGGTGCATGAAGAAACATCTCGAAGAAATGAGAGTTGAAGTGGAGTCTCTAATCAGAATCCATTGTAATAACCAATTTCAATAAATCCTAGTAAAAATCTCATCCATTATAAAATACAAAGAACATTTAGATGAGGTATCATTTTATCAAGGAGAAGGGTTAACAGAGAATCGGAAAGTTGATGTATGTGCCTATAGAGCTATAGGTTTCATACATTCTGACAAAGGACTTACCCAAGGAATCTTTTGAGAGGCATCGACTTGATCTGGGAGTTCAGTAGACTCCCTACACTTGAAAAAGTGTGGAGGTGGGAACCCCCATATCATGAAGGCATGGTGTGTTTTTTATCTAATGTGCTAATCTGTGTTCTTTCCAATGTTTCAGACCACAAAGGAGTGGAATTTGGGTTCATTGAAAAATGGGTATAAATAGTGACTCTTAAAGGGGGAGAAAATGTAGATAAGGAATGGGTAAAATTTATTAGTCAAAGACATGGGGAGAATCTGACTGGTGGAGTAGCGAGATAGGGGGAGAGTAATATGATAGGGGGAGAGTATTAAATCTAACAATTCTTGAGGTGATCAATAAAAAATTAGATATCATGATACCTGAGGATCGTGATAAAATAAATTTATTGGTATCGGTATGGTATCAATGATTTTTGTCATAAATGAAGTGATTCATTGATGAAATTTTCATACTATTATTGTTTCTCACGCCAAGCATTACTAATGTGGTCTTAGAGTATGCAGTGAATTAATATTTGATCATTATATTTATTACAAGAGGCGAATGGTTGTAGATAATGAAAGGAGATTTATTGAGGTATCAAAGTACAAAGAAATGTTATTAGAAGAGTTGTCAACAAACCCAAAGGTGGAGATTGTTTGAAAAAATCCCTTATGGAAACATTGCATCATTTTTGGAACGATTATGCTTGACTACAATTCATATTTCCATGGTGAATTGTCATGTTCCAGAGATGTTGTTTACAATTAAGGTTGAAAAAGTACCATGGAAAAGTAATGGATGATCAGGAGGTGATAAAAAAATAATTGATACATGGTGAACCCATTTCCCAGTCTTTTCCAAATATTTGGTGTCCAAAATTTGGGATTTGGTCAGCATCTCAAAAAGTGTATTTAATTGAAGATCTCATCAAATTATGGAAAAGGCATGAGTTTCACGAAGCTAGGTTTCTTGAAGTGGATCTCGTGAAGGAATTAAAAATGATAACAGTGTTCTATACCATTACGATGAGCATCGCGAATAGTATAGGTGAATATAATTTCAGCAAATCAATACAGCAATGGAGAAAAATAATTTATGGAACACGCTACGATTTCAACGAGCTATGCCTTTCAAACATTTCCATGGTGCTTTGCAATATAGGGAGAATTTCAATGAAAAATTTGGAGCTTTGCAATTTGAACTGACATGGAGCTTTTAAAGGTTGTTCACAGAGGATGTGTGCTTCAAGAAATATTGGAGCTTCATTGCAGCTAATCGAGATCCGTGAAAGAGGTGTGTTCCACATTGGCTCAGTGACCTTCACGAAGGAAGCTACATTATAGTGGCTTGACCTCTACGATGGCCAAGCTCTACGAAGGACTGTGCTCTACGAAGTAAGGTTCTCTACAAAGAAGGGATATCTATAAAGTTGTGTGCTTTGCGAAGAGGCATGGACTTCATGACGGCTTGTTTTAGAATTTTGAATTTGGGAGCATCACAAAGTTGGGGTCTTTGTGAAGGTATTTCCAAAGGCTGTTTCCTAGTTGTCTGTGAAAGAGGAGTATTAATTAGTGGATGAAATTAAAATTTCAATAGAGAATCTATCTACAATTGGGGATGTATTTATTAGTGATTATTTAAGGACCTAGAGGTCTATAAAATGTGATTGGATCGCTTCTGTGTGTAGTGAGCAATGGATGGAGAAGAAGGTTATCCTTTTTACCGGTAGTGAGCCAGAGAGAGAAATAGTGAGTGACCCTTGGAAATTAATTGATCCGACCCAAAACATTGTACAAGTAGTGAGGCTGGTCATATAACTGATTTAGCTCGGACATTCATTGCAGTGAAATTTTGTGGATTTGGTAAAGTGACAAATCGTTTTTTATAGTCATTGGTCATAGCCCAGTGATAGTGAACCAAGTAAAAATCTCATTGTCTGCCTGGTTGCTTCCCTACATTGCATTTAAAGAATCATCATCATATATAGATAAAAGGAAGTGATCCTCATAAACAAACACATACAAACAAAGGGTCCCTCATAATAATGTGTTCAAGATCTAGTACGGCAGGAATAATTTGAAAATTAATATCTATAACCTAATTCACACCCCCATCTCAGGGTATCTAGGCCCCTATCGGTCCTAACAATTTTTTATGGGACTGTACAATATCTACCCACTTTAGAATTAGCTAGACCTTCTCAGAAGTATCCAATATGACACATGGACCTAGTAAAGCTGCCTAACACACCTCCAGCCATCACATGGGTGATTAGCATGGCCTATCGTTAAAAGACACATAAGGTGACATCTATAATGTTTCATATAATCTATTATTGTTGGAAAATTAAACTAGTGGAATATGATTCTCCCTATATCCCTCATGGTCTAGGATGCATGCTCACAACATGTCCTCCATCACCTATATTGTACGCTATAAATAACTATTAGTCTAAGGGTTGTATCTTGTGATCAAAAGCACCTATGTACCTAGCACCCTTTAAAAACTCTTCCAGAAATAAGACATAAAGTGGGCATCCATATATCAAATGATAGAATAAGGGACCAACTAATGTCCCACCACCTCAAGAATATACATCTTCCCAATATCATTAACACCAAAGTAATCCTTGATCATAAATAAGTGAGCGACCTTCGTATGTATTTCAACCAACACCCACACAAAATCATTACCTCGGGGTTACCTCAGTAACCAAGTCATGCAATCTATCATGACATCATCCCATTTCCACTCCAGAATAGGTAACTGATGTAAAATCACATCTGTCCATTGATGGTATACCTTCACTAGCTGAAATGTGGAACAACATAAAACAAAACCAACCACCTATCCCTTAATACCTGGTCACTAGTACAGATAGCGCAAGTCACATTACATCTTGGTAAATCCGTGATGCACAACACAAGATGAAGCGTGAAACTCCCGCATCAACTCCTCACGTATGTCCACTAGAACCCAAACATGTCCATTGATACACATGATATCATCATCACCTACCATCCAAATAGGTGGTGGATCCTCACCTACTACACTCTCCCGCAAGACTAAACCCTTATAATCTAATAGATACCTCATCCCCACTCTGTCCATGGTGGTAGAAGTTAAACCTAATGAAGAAAGGAATGTCTTTCCTTTACTACCATGCACATCCCAAGGAATCTCCATGAATAAGGACCTAATCTAAAACTCACCACTAGCCTCTTGCACCACCTGTATTTGAGTCCTCCAACTCAAAGCATCATCCACAAAATTGCCTTTCTCAGGTGTGTAGGAAAGGTCAAAATTGAATCACAGAAGGTATTACACCCACCTTCGATATCCGAAGTTTAGGTCATGATATGTAAAGATGTATTTAATAATTTTGGGGTCCGTGTACACTAAAAAACACTATCCATATAAATATCATCTCCAACAGTGCAATGCATGTACAATAGCTGCTAACTCCAAATCATACGTAGGGTAATTCCTATCGTGAGAACTCAAATACCATGACCCATATGCCACAACTCAATTCCCTATATCAGAAATGCCCCTATCCCAATAACTAAAGTGTCACAATAAACTCTATAACAATTTCCATTATCATGATGTAACAGGACTCTTGATAATTTCATTCTCCCCGTTGTCTCCTGAAATGCTATCTCACAAGAATCTGTCCACCCAAACATCACACCCTTCTTGGTCAAGATTGTCAATGACACTTCTAAGAATGAGAATTCCTATATAAAATTACTATAGTACCAATCTATCCCCAAAAAATATCGTATATAAAACATGTTCTTGGGATGTTCCTAGGAAACTAATACCCTTACCTTATCTAGGTCCACTGACACTCTTGTATCTGATATAACGTGACCCAGGACGTAAATATTGTCCTTCCAAAAGTGGCACTTTGTGAGCCTAACATATAACTGAGGATATCTTGGTGTATTAAAAACAATCACAATATGGTTGGCATGGTCATGTAGATTGTGATAATACAAAAATATATCATCCATGAAACCAACAAAAAAGAATCCAAGTAAGGATGAAACACTTGGTTCATCAGCGCCATAATAACAGTGGGCGCATTCGTGGGAATTAATGGTGTAACTAGATACTCTTATAGGAAATACCTTCTATGAAACATGGTATGAGGTATGTCTGAAGGTCAAACATAGACCTATTGATACCCTAACCTCAAGTTGATTTTTGAGAACACTGTGGCTCTTCTAAGTTGATCAAACATGACATATATATGTGACAAGGGATATTGGGTTTTAACCGTTAGCTGGTTCAGTTTTTGATAGTCCACACATAGCTTGAGGGGACCGTATGACTTTATCACAAAAGGACCTATGAAACCCATAGAGAAGTATAGGGTCAATTAAACCCCATGGCCCTTAAAACCTCTAGCTGCCTCTTGAGCTCTTGTAACTCCATCGTAGCCATCCTATATGGAATAATGGATACCTGTGAAACTCCTAGTCCTAGATTGATAGAAAAATCTACCTATATCACTAGAGGTTGGCCTGAAAAGAAATCCTGTATTACATCCATAAAGCGATCAATCACTGGAGGGAAATATGTATGACATGTCCCCTAGTCATCCAGATATAGACTTGCAATCTGGGCTATCACTCCACCCAACCCACTATGCTGGGGTCCAGCTGTTCAAGACTGGACATCCCATTCACCTCTGTGTAGAAATTATCTACCCTACGTTGACATGAAACTCACCCTATAGTGATAGCAATCTCAAAAATCTCAAAAATGAACCAACCAGTCCATTTTGAGAATGTCATTAAATTATATCATCTCTAAGACATATAGATCTCATAAGAAGTGACACTGACCAACCTCAAAGGGTACTCGTTACACTAATGCACACATGTCATTAATATCCCTAACCGAGTGTCTAGTATAATAAAATCATTATTAATGAAAACACAAAGCCTAATACTTACTAAAATGGTAAAAAAAATATAATACTATGTGAATCACCTTTATTAAAGATTATAGAAGATAAAATAGAGGTGATTAGAATAGTACCTCTGACAGTAGAGGGTCTGAGATCCTACTTTTGTTGGGTCTATTACACTGCATAGGTCTGACCGATACCATGAACCTACTATACTGCATGGCTACCCTGAGCTGATCCACCCTCCCTTTCGTTGAAACTATATGGTCTGGCTACCACAACCATGAAAACCACTTTAACCAGAATGGGATACTGTATTACAATTCTCTAACTGTTGAGAAGATTCTAATTCCACTCTTAAATATGGAGTTGGTGAAGACTCTCTCTCACGAGTTGTCGGGGGAAATTCTCTTTAGAAGCGATGTAGATGGGCTATCTTACCATAAGCTTCAAAATCAACCGGGTCCATCAGACACTATGTGTTATATTCCCAACTCTTCGACACTGGTAGCACCTCGCCTGGACATCAGAAGAAACATTAAGACTAATCATATCATAGTGATAAATCTCAACATGATGATTCTTTCTTCCAGTCGAGACAATACATGGTATTGGTTCCAAACCAACCTATTTCAAACCACTAACTTTCCACAGATTCCGCTCAGTAATCAGAGCCTGATTCAAGATTTCATATACAGAAAGAAACCTGAAAATATTCACCTACAATTGGATGTCGTAAAAGAGACCATCCTCGAATTTTATATCCCTCAATGTCTCATCACCCATTATAATATGTGTGAATATATGAAGCTTAGTGAAATGATATGATTAGTCCAACACTATCATAGTAACCATTTCCAGATGTATGAACTCCTGGGCTCTATTAGCCCTAGAATCTTAGGAAAATCGTAGTCATAGAAGACAGTCTGCAAATATCTCCATGACATGTAATGATGATGATTTTTCAGAGTGCTAACATACCACCACCTCCTGGATGAATCATGTGGAATATAAGTGGAAATCTTGACTCTCCTCTCAGGATGAATCTCTAGATGCTCGAAGATCATAAGCATGGACTCCAGCCATGAATCTGCAGCATGTGGTCTATCATCCGTTGAAAATGTAGGTGGATGATGCTACTTGAATACTCATGTCAATTATTCCATAAATGTGGAAGGATGAGGTACTCCCTTGATGGTATACAGAAACCTCATAAGGTCTTCATATAAATATGCATCAACACCTTCATCCGCTATAACAACGGATGACAAAACTGGCATGAATAAGGGATCCCCTGGTAACCCATGTCCTACCACCTCTGTAGTATGATCATTGATACTTTCCTAGAATACAACTAATGGTTTTCAAAGATGAATGGATCTACAAGGCCAATCTCACACATTATTTCACGTTTTAATCATGGGTTGTAGTGCAGTAGTGAATGAACGAAATACGAGTAGAAAACCCTCAAAATTTAGCAAGAGATAAGTACATAATGTGTCGGGACCATACACAACATGTAAACTTAATATCTTATATGGTCATGTTATTTTGCTGGTCTGGATGTGTAAACACCCCAGGTACATAGCATGTTAGTTGGGTACACAACATGTAAACAAGTCCCCGACCTATCCATGTACTTGTACATAGCCATATTTATATGGGGACGGTCTGAGTAAGCCCATACATTGTGTACTGAAAGTACACATTCGTGTACTAGAGAATCCCACCATCTTGTGTTCCTTCTCACACAGTCAGACACATGGTCACTTACCAAACAACGTGTACTATGAGTTCATAGTTTGTAACTATGAAAAAAAACTTACTTCTCCAAATAGGAATAATACATGGCGTGTTCGGCTAAACTACACACCATCTAAACTGGGTTTTTCCTGAGAGAAACTCCATATTGCACAAAAAACCTTGTTCTATAGGAAAACCTACTAGTGTTATGAATAATTCCAATCTATGAGTGCCCAAACTCTACATGAATCAAAATTTTTCACCCATGAATAAAATATCACCATACAATTCTATACAAAAGGCTAAATCATTATCCACCAAATTCAAATCCATGAGGGCCCATACACCTCATGGATCAAATCATTTAATCAATCCAATTCGATCCATAATATGTATCAATAAACCTATCACAAAAGTAGGTATATTTATCATGGAACCTATCACAACTACATGAATCTCTAGAACAACATCTATCACAACAACATGTAATCATTAATTCTCTCTAAATGGAATGTCAAGAATGTTTGGAGTTTGATTTCTAACAAGTTCGTATATGATTCATGGGATGTAACAACATCATCTAATCAGGTTTCAATAAAATAGAACCAGAATGATAACAATAATGACAACAAAAAACAAGTTTTTCACCCATAAGTGAAATCCAATAAAATGTAACAAATCAAAATACAAAAATCACATTTCAATTCGAGGAAAATTGGCTTTTACCTGTACATGGGGTTGCTACTCCTAGGTGCAATTTAGTACCAAACTCCATTTTCATCCTATCCCTGCCTAATGTTGCTAAACAGTAAGGTAAAACTAAAAATAAAAACAATTTGATACCACTTTGTAACGTCCTAGATCCAGATTCCACTCAACTAGTGCCCCATACTCGGTTGGCCACATGGCCTCAAGTGCATTTCCCCAAACACCAGATGCTACCGACTAGGAACAATGGACTGTGGCATGATCTTTGGTAAAACTATGCCATCATTGGAAGAGTATAACACAACAAAATAATAATATATAATAGATGAATCAATAAACACCATACGACTGAAAAAAAGTAACAGAATAGTGACACTAAAGATACCAGAAGTCATAGAATACAAAAGATGATTCTTTCTGTCACATGTTTTATGAAAAATACAAAATATGATACACTATAGACAGATAAAAAATAAAATATTATGGTATATAACTAAAAAATAAAACTCAAAAGCATTTTAAGCCTCATATTGGTCTCATGATCTCCTTCTTATAAATAGAAAATAAAGTACATGTAGATTGAAGTTTTCCATTATTGACACCAGCAATAATATAATTAGTTTGGGCCCAAAAATGTTACCGAAATAGGGTGTGAGAAATAAATCCTAATAGGAAACAACCCATGATATGCACCTATCTATTAGTGAGTATATGAAATAGGTTCTAAAAAAAAGAAAATAGTAAACTTGGAATTACTCAAAAATAAACAAATCCTACAAGTCATGTTTTCCATTTTCATTAATTATGTTCAATACAAAAATTAAATTATATTAAATTATATAAGTCTCAATATCTGGCCTAGGCCCATCAATCCTCCGTATAACTGATTCTCAAAAAATACCTTAGAATGATATATATACAATTAATGTAAAGACCAAATCCATGTTTGTGATTTGTCTTGGAATACACGTCATAAGTCATTCCATTTTAATATTCAATTAATCACCTCTCCCGCATGCATAATAAAACCCTACCCACATGCATAACCAATCATCGCCCACATGAATAACAAATATTCACCCACATGTCTAAAAAATCCTCACATGTAGGCATAGAAGTTGTAAAGACCCGTAAATTTCAAGGAAATTTTTTCCTTACTTTTCTTTGGAATTTTACAAGAATGCAGTTTCTGACGGCACCTGATTCTGAGGACCGGTGTGCCCAGAATCATTTTCCGAAGTTTGGCTCGGGTACGTTCAGTGAACAGACGAGCGTGTTTTTTCTAACTTTTGAACCGGTGCCCGGAATCAAATTCTGAGGGCACCGATGAAATCACAGCGCCGGTATTCTCTTAGAAATGCCTCTTCCGGATTTCGTTTGCTCGGGTGTGGTTTTTAATTTTCGAGCATAAAGTTAAGAAATAAAATAATTTTGCGACAACTTTATTTTATTTCACCTAAGACACTTAGAATCCACTTGAAGCCACTTAAAAGCGGCTTAAACTGAGTTGAAACGGATAGGGTTCTATCCAAAAATATCCTACCCTCTTGGTAGGATATTTGTGAGGTGGGGCCCGCACGAGCCACGCCATTTCTTTCCGCTAAGTAACGCACCCGTGAAAACCAGTCATTATGAAAGTCAACTGACGTGTTTTCTTAAATACTTAAAACACCATTTAATTGGGCGGTTTATTTCATGAATTAAATGGGCGGTTTCTTTCATTGAATTAATTCAACGAATTGATGGGTCTTTACTTACCTTTTTAATTTGTTAGCGTATTAATAAAATAAGACCAACATGTCTTTTTCGAGGATTAATCGTTGAGAGGTTTTTTCAGAGTTCTTGAGCATTCATCCTCCTTCATGAAGAACGCGAAGAACGCCGACCTCCGATGAAGAACGCCAAACCCACGGAAGTCGACGACGCGATGCCGTGTTCCGCGATGCCGACGTTCCCTTCCTGCAATGTTCTTCTGCGACGTCTCTTCCTCTGCAACGAATCTTCGACCAACTGCTTGAGGTAAGAGTCTCGGTTTTTCTTTTTAATCTCCCTTGTGGTTTTTACCGAAACACAGATTTAATTATTTATAATTAAATCTGTCGTTTCTTGGTCCGTTGAGTTCATCGACGCAACGCCGGATTCCGCGACGATGCGACACCTTCCGTGACATGACGATCGCCTCCTTCCGCGACGATCAATTTCCGCGAAGAACCCGCGGACGGTGACTTGTCGAGGTAGGGATTTTTTATTTGGATTTTTTTATTCCCGTGTTGTTTCCGTTCAAAATGAAGAGCCCGATTAAATAAACAATTTTGTTTCATTAAAATTGGTTTCGGATATGTGTTCATGTGTTGAATAAATCCTCCGTTGTTTTTATCTGACGCGGAGGGTGTGAGCCAAACGAACACGGCCCGACAACCCTCCATCGTTCTTCATTGTTGTGCGGATTTGACGGGCGACGACGGAACGTGCCGCAACAGAAATTTGATGGTTCCGCAGTGAAGAACGGGTCCCGGGAGGAGCAGCGGCGCAGACGGGAACAGAATCGGACCACCAGAGCGACTCCGGGGGCCCGCGGAAGCCGCCGGCCGCTGAAGCCGCGGCGGCGGCAGCCGCGGACCCGCGGCCGCGCGGGTCCGGTGCACTCGGACGCGGCAAAGCCGCGTCCTTTATTCAGCGCGACCCATGTGGGGCCGCGGCAACTCCGGACCGCGGGGGGGGGGGGGGGGGGGGGGCAGCGCCCCGCGGCCGTTCGGCCGCTCGGCCGAACCGAGCTAGGCTGGTCTGACCGGCCAGGCCACGCCATGGTCGGACCGGACCGGGTCGGGTCGTCCCGGTTCGGCCGACCCCGGGGGGGGGGGGTCGGGCTGGGTTGCCCCGGGCACGGACCCCCCGTCTTCGGACTGTTTTCGGTCAAATGCCCATAACTGGAGTTACAGGCCTCCGAACGACGTGTTGTCAGCGGAAACGCGATCCTTGGCTCGAGACGGTCGTTTCGGTATATCGCACTCAAGGTTTCGGAATATTTTGAGTTTGGCCGGGTTGGTTCGTACACGAAACCAACCGGGCCCTCAAAGTGGAAACGCTCATATCTTGTGCTACGAACGTCCGATTGACGTGCTGTCAGCTTTGGTGGATTCCTCTAAGTGAGACGGATCTTCTTCCATACTCTTCCAGAGGTTTGGATTCAGGTGGAGTATGGTCGGGTTGGTTTTGCCTTAAAAACCAACCGGGCCCTTGGAACGAAAAAGCCAATAACTCTCAGACCGGGCGTCCGATTGACGCGTCATCTGCGACGTTGAGTTCCTGTTGACGATACGGAACTTTTGGATACATCATCTTCGGACTTTGTGACAGTTGATGTATCAGCCTCTCGCCTAGTGGAGCGGACCCTCCCGAACGAGCTTGTTGTGTGCGGGAACCCTAGTGCTGGCTGCGACTGCTACTTCGACAGCGACGACCGTGCAGAGATCCTCAGTAGACTGCGGCGACGACCGTGTAGAGATCCTCAGTGGAATACAACGAGGACGGTGCAGAGATCCTCAGTGGACTACGACGACTACTGCACTCAGCAATCCTACGTGGATCAGTGCTACAGGTCCTGTGTGGGCCTGATCCTGTGTGGGTCCGATCCTGTGTGGGTCAGCGCTCAGCGGTTCTGTGTGAGCCAGCGCCTACAGGTCCTGTGTGGGCCTGATCCTGTGTGGGTCTTTGCGGTTGTTAGTACCTATCGCTCCTTTGTGGGTCCGACGACTTAGATGGATTAGTGATCATCTTTATCTTCATCCGAAGAAGTGTACCTGTGTGAGCTGAATCATGTTTACTCTCCTTTTTGGATTGTGTTGAGATATCCTATGTGGATTACTGTTTACTCTACTTTGTGGATTGTGTTGTGCTATCCTGTGTGGGTTTACGTTTGCTTTCCTATGAGGACTAGGTTGTGCTTGGGCTCGAACGTTGGAGCCGAATAGGAATTGATGACTTAGGTATATGTATGGGCATATACCTAAGCAGTGTCGGTTGTTACTTCGTGATTGTAACTTATCCTTTGTGGATTTAGGGAGACCGTCGGGGGTCTCAGGGTCCCTACTGAGTAGCTTATACTCACCCCTGCACGGGCTATGCCCGCACTTCGTTGTGTTGGTTGCAGACGACGGACAGCGCTGATCGAGGTGGAGGCATGCAGAGCAGGACGGTACCTGGAGGTGGACCACTGGGCGGGACGCACTCGGAGCGGACGGATGGACCGAGGAGCAGTGTAGGCTATCTGTACCCACCCTTCAGGTGGGAATTCCAGAGGACGGCTCGACGTTGCGGCTTTTCCTTTCAGTTGTTGTTTTTCCTTTCATTTGTACTTTACAGTTGGGCTTGTATTTCCGGCCCCTTTTACTTTCATCACAGCTTGTACAGTTTTTACTTAGTGTTTACTTTTCCGCTTGCTTTCTCTGTGGTGCTTGTTTACATCTCAAAGGAAATGACTTCCCATTTTTTTCGGGATTAACGACTTGGTGCTAGTCGCCAGCCCCTGGCCTATGGAAGGCGGGCTTGGGGTAGTCATGACACGGGCCCCGAGGGAGGGTCGTGAAAAATTGGTATCAGAGGCGGTCTGTTCTACCGCATACTCTGATCTTTCTTCTATGTGAAGCAATAGTGTTTAGCATATTGGGTGTGGTTATCAGTCCAGGGAGTCTAGTGTTGGTGAGGCGGCCGACATATCCGTACAGCAGGACCATGACTTCTGATTTCCGACTTAATGCACGAAAACATTGATTGCATGTGTGTTTCAAGTTTTATTTGTGATTACTTGTATCAGCTCACTAGGTATACTGTTCTGACCGTGGCGCACTTGTTTCCTTTTTAGGATGGCCCCACGATGACAGCCAGCTAGGGTTCCGAGAGTAGAGCGCGACGACAGCCCACCGAGCGACGAGGCCTCGGTACAGGGCCCGTTGACAGCAGAGGCACCAGTGGTACCTTTACCCGTCGAGCCCTCGATGCTTCCAGCGCCGACCGCTGATGATGCACGTTGCCTCGGAGCTCTGCATGAGTTCCAGCGCCAGTGACCACCCAGGTTTCATGGGGAGACGGACCCCCAGGCAGCCGAGGACTAGCTGGAGGTGGTCATCTGAGTTTTCAGGCTAGTGAGGACACCAGCAGACCTCATGGTGATCCTCGCGGCGAGCCTACTGCACGCAGCAGCAAGACGATGGTGGAGCCTGATACTCTAGGTGCACGATGAGGCCTCTCTCATATGGATGGACATCGAGAGCCTCTTTCGCTCAGAGTTCATCCTGGCCACCCTCCGTGCAGTGCACATTCAGGAGCTTCTTCAGCTGCGGCAGGGTAGCTTGACGGTCGCCCAGTACGCGGCGAGGTTCACTGATCATTCTCGCTACTCGACCGACATGGTACGGGACCCCTTCTTCCAGGCCCAGACCTTCGAGCAGGGATTGAGACACGAGATCAGGGCATCACTGATCTCTCTCAGCATCCCGACCCAGGAAGGAGTGATAGAGCGAGCCCTTCTGATCGAGAGATTTCTGGCTGAGTCCACAGCGAGACCTACCGTAAGGCGGCAGGTAGCAGAGTCTTCGGCAGCAGGTAGCCAATGGATGACTCAGGGTTCCAGGCAGATCATACCTTCCGAAAGACAACCTCAGGACCCTGGCTCAGGTGTGCGGGGCACACAGCACGGAGCCAGTCTTCCGAGAGGCAGGCAGTGCTACACGTGCGGCAGGCAGGGCCACATGGCTCGTGACTGCCCGACCTGTCGTACCGAGGAGCAGCAGACGGTGGAGGGGCCACCCAGGCAGAGGCAGAGGGTTGACCGTGGCGGTCTGCAGGGAGGAGGCGGATGAGGCAGAGGAGCTGGCCGAGCAGCATGTGGTGGGCGACGCTTTGAGGCTCTGCCACCACCACCACCAGGAGGTCCGCCCCGACCACAGGGAGCTGGCAGGCAGAGACATGCATAGCTCCAGGTAGCGGAGGCCTACGACCACGGCGCACCAGAGATGATTCGAGGTATGATCTATGTCTATTCCACCCTTCCTGCAGTTCTTATAGACACAGTAGCGAGTCACTCTTTCATAGACACTGCCTTTGTTCGGAGCTCGGAGATTCCGACAGAGCCGTTGGCTCGATCCTTAGGGCTAGAGACCCCTACGGGAGTAGAATCGATGATTACGCACTGGTGTCGGCAGTGTGAGATTACTATATGAGGTGAGAGCTTCGGTTGGGATCTTCTTGTAGCGGCGTCGAGTCCTTACGACGTCATCTTTGGCATGGATTGGTTATCTACGGTCCATGCACAGATTTACTGCATTAGGTGCAAGGTGTGATGTGTGCGCACCGATGGGAGCAGGTTCACCTTCACCGACGAGAAGGGAGCCTTAGTAGCACAGGATGGACTCCCGCATAAGAGAGGGCAGCCCATCACTCATCAGTTGGCTAGCCTCATCCTTGGAGCAGTTTACGTGTGGAGTCCTGGTTTTCCTGCAGTAGTGATCAGTATGTAGACGTCTTCCCCGACGACGTTCTAGGACTACCTACTCGCAGAGAGGTAGACTTTTACGTTGAACTGTACCCCGGGATAGCCCTGATATCCACTCCAGCATATCGGATGGCCCCCGCCGTGCTTTGTGAGCTACGGGTACAGTTGGAGGACTTTCAGGGCAAGGGGTTCATCCGACCCAGTGTCTCCCCCTGGGCTTCCCTGATATTGTTCGCCAAGAAGGCGGATATGAGCTTGCGACTGTGTGTCGACTATCGTCGCCTGAACCAGGTGACAGTGAGGAACAAGTATCCGCTACCGAGGACTGATGACTTCTTATATGAGCTCAAGTGAGCACAATGGTTCTCGAAGATAGACCTCAGGTCAGGCTATCATCAGCTCAGAGTTCAAGACGAGGACGTGCAGAAGACGACCTTTAGGTTTCGGTATGGCCATTATGAGTTCTTGGTTATGCCTTTCGCCATAACCAATGCTCCAGCAGTGTTCATGAGCCCCTTGAACAGGATCTTCCAGCCATACCTCGATCGATTTGTCGTGGTCTTCATCGACGACATTTTGGTGTACTCAACCACAGAGGAGGAGCACGCCTACCACTTGCGGGTTGTACTGGACACACTCCGAGAGCACCAGCATTATGGAAAGCTCTCAATGTGCCATTTCTGGTTACGTGAGGTCCACTTCTTGGGGCACGTCATTTCTGAGGAGGGAGTTGCAGTCGATCCCACGAAGATCGAGGCAGTGCTGGCTTGGGAGCCACCTAGGAGCGTGACGAAGGTGAAAAGTTTCTTGGGACTAGCTGGATACTATTAGAGATTTTTGATGGACTTCCCTAGAGTTGTGGCGCCACTCTCAGCTTTGACGAAGAAGGGGAAACCCTTCGTGTGGTCAGAAAGATGTCAGCAGAGCTTCCAGAAGATGAGACAAAGATTGACCAACACACCTATCTTGAGGTTTCCTGAGGATGGAGTTGGTTACGTAGTCTACTGCGATGCATTAGGGACCAGACTCAAGTGTGTCCTGATGCAGGAGCGGGCCGTTATTGCCTATGGATCATGTCAGTTGAGGCCGCATGAGCAGAACTACGCTACCCATGACCTGGAGTTAGCAGTAGTGGTCTTCGCTCTGAAGACATGGTGACACTATCTGATGGGAGAGCTCTTTACAGTCTTTTCTGACCACCAGAGTCTCAGGTACATCTTCTCTCAGAAGGACCTGAACCTGAGACAGCGGAGATGGCTCGATTTCCTCCAGGACTATGACTTTGAGATAATCTATTCTCCTGGGAAGGGGAACGTGGTAGCCGATGCCCTCAGTAGGAGGACGAGCATCCAGCTACTTGAGGAGGCGACAGAAGAGGTAGCCGCTTTGCAGATATCCTTCGTGGATAGAGACTGAGCAGCCTTCCTTCAGTCTCTCACCATCTCTCCTCCACTTCTACAGCGGGTCAGAGAGGCTCAGCGTGGGGACGCTGACTGTGAGACACGGCGTGCACAAATATCCTCGGGACATGCACCTGATGGTTTCTCCCTTGGAGCAGATCACGACGTCCTTTTCAGAGGACATACCCCGGTACCAGTCTCTTTACGAGAGTAGGTGCTGAGAGAGTTTCACACTTCTCCTTTGGTGGTACATCCTGGAGTGTTGAAGATGTACCAGGATCTCAGATGATAACACTGGTGGACGGGCATGAAGAAGGTTGTGGCCGATTTCGTTTCACGCTGCCTCACCTTCCAGCAGGTGAAGGCTGACCATCAGGTACCACCAGGCTTGGTACAATCCTTGGAGGTCCCGGAGTGGAAGTGGGATGGGATATCTATGGACTTCGTGACTGGATTTCCACGCACATCCAGAGGTCACGACTCCATTTGGGTGATTGTTGACCGACTCACCAAGTCGGCACACTTCTTACCCATCCGAGAGCATGGCTTAGTGGAGAGCATGGGGCGTCTCTACGTTCAAGTGATTTTACGGCTTCATGGTGTGCCATCGACTATCGTCTCCGATCGGGATGCTCATTATACTTCCCGACTTTGGAAGGGGTTGCAGGAGGAGTTCAGGACGCGGCTACGTCTGAGCACCGCCTTTCACCCTCAGACGGATGGTCAGACGGAGAGGACCATTCAGACTCTCGAGGACATGCTCTGTGCATGTGTCCTCGACTTTGGTCGCATCTGGGAGGACCACCTACCCTTGGTGGAGTTCGCGTACAATAACATCTACCACTCCACCATAGGGATGGCACCATACGAGGAGTTGTACGGCAGGCCTTGCAGATCTCCTTTGTGCTGGACAGACCCTGGGGAGTCAGCACTTTTGGGACCATAGGTGGTCTGGGCCACGACTGAGAAGGTCCAGGTCATCCAGGAGTGGATGAGGACAGCTCAGTGCCGGTAGAAGTCTTATGCTGATAGGAGGCCGAGGCCATTAGAGTTCGAGGATGGTGACCACGTCTTCTTGCGTGTTTCACCTCGATGTGGTTTTCAGAGATTTGGCCGAGGCGGAAAGTTGTCTCCACGCTTCATTGGACCATTCCTGGTCCTCAGCAGGGTTGGCGAGGTGGCTTATCGCCAGGCCCTACCACCTCAGTTTCATCGGGTGCATGACGTCTTCCACATATCTCAGCTGAGGAGGTACGTGCATGACCCGACGCACATCATTGACTATGGGGAGCTAGACGTGGATGATGGGGTGATTTTGCGGAGGTCCCGGTGGAGATAGAAGATCGACAAGAGCAGGTCCTATGTGGGCGATCGATTCCTCTTGTGCGCATCAGATGGAAGCACGAGAACCTTCAGGAGAGCCCTTGGGAGCGGGAGGCTCAGATGCATGCTCAGTACCCACATTTGTTTCCCTAGTTTTTGATGTATCTTTACGGGGACGTAAAGCCCTGAGGTGATAGTAATGTAAAGACCTGTAAATTTCAAGGAAATGTTTTTCATAATTTTCTTTGGAATTTTACAAGAACGCAGTTTCTGACGGCACCTGATTCCGAGGCCCGGTGTGCCTGGAATCATTTTCCGAAGTTTGGCTTGGGTACGTTCAGTGAACGGACAAGCGGGTTTTTCCTAACTTTTGAACCAGTACCCAGAATCAAATTCTGAGGGCACCGATGAAATCCCAGCGCCGGTATTCACTTAGAAATGCCTCCTCCGGATTGCGTTTTCTCGGGTGTTGTTTTTAAATTTCGTGCTTAAAGTTAAGAAATAAAATAATTTTGCGACAACTTTATTTTATTTCACCTAAGACACTTGGAAGCCACTTGAAGCCCCTTAAAAGCGGCTTAAACTGAGTTGAAACGGATAGGGTGATATCCAAAAATATCCTACCCTCTTGGTAGGATATTTGTGAGGTGGGGCCCGCACGTGCCCCGTCGTTTCTTTCCGCTATGTAACGCACCCGTGAAAACCTGTCATTATGAAAGTCAACTGACGCATTTTCTTAAATCCTTAACGCACCATTTAATTGGGCGGTTTATTTCGTGAATTAAATGGGCGGTTTCTTTCGTTGAATTAATTCAACGAATTGATGGGTCGTTACATACCTTTTTTGTTTGTTGGCGTATTAATAAAATAAGACCAACAATTCTTTTTGGAGGATTACTCGTTGAGAGGTTTTTTCAGAGTTCTTGAGCCTTCATCCTCCTTCACGAATAACGTGATGAATGCATAGAACGCGAAGAACGCTTGCCTCCGACGAAGAACACCAAACCCGTGGAAGTCGATGACGCGACACCGTGTTCCGTGACGCCGACGTTCCCTTCCTGCAGCGTTCTTCTGAAACGTCTCTTCCTCCGCAATGAATCATCGACCAACTACTTGAGGTAAGAGTCATAGTTTTTCTTTTTAATCTCCCTTGTCGTTTTTACCGATACACAGATTTAATTATTTATAATTAAATCTGTTGTTTCTTGGTCCGTTGAGTTCATCGACGCAACGCCGGATTCAGCGACGACGCGACGCCTTCCACGACACGATGATCGCCTCCTTCCGCAACGATCAATTTCCGCGAAGAACCCACGGACGGCGACTTGTCGAGGTAGGGATTTTTTATTTGTTTGTTTTTATTCCCGTGTTGTTTCCGTTAAAAATGAAGAACCCAATTCAATAAACAATTTTGATTCATTAAAATTGTTTTCGGATATGTGTTCATGTGTTGAATAAATCCTCCGTTGTTTTTATCTAACGCGGAGGGTGCGGGCCAAACGAACACGGACAGACAACCCTCCGCCGTTCTTCGTTGTTGTGAGGATTTGACGGGTGACGACGAAACGTGCCGCAATGGAAATTTGATTGTTCCGTAGTGAAGAATGGGTCCTGGGAGGAGCAGCGGCACAGACGGGAATAGAATCGGACCACCAGAGCGACTCTTGGGGCCCGTGGAAGTCGGCGGCGGCGCGGGTCGCCGGTGCGGGGGCGCCGGCAGCCGGGAGCGGCGGTGCCCCGAGGCGCAGCCAGACAAGGCCTTCACGGCTGAAGCTGTGGCGGCGGAACCCGCGGAACCGCGGCCACGCGGGTCCGGTGCACTCGGACGAGGCAAAGCCGCGTCCTTGATTCAGCGCGGCCCACGCAGGGTCGTGACAACTCCAGACCACAGGGGGGGGGGGGGGGGCAGCGCCTTGCGGCCGAACCGAGCCAGGCCAGTCTGGCCGGCCGGGTCGGACCGGACCAGGTCGGGTCGACCCGGTTCGGGTCGACCCCAGGGGGGGTCGGCCCGGGCCCGGACCCCCCGTCTTCGGACCATTTTCGTTCAAATGCCTGTAACTTGAGCTTTGGGCCTTCGAACGGTGCGCCGTCAGCGGAAACGTGATGCTTGGCTCGAGACGGTCGTTTCGGTATATCACACTCAAGGTTTCGGAATACTTTCAGTTCGTCTGGGTTGGTTCGTACACGAAACCAACCGGGCCCTCGGAGCGGAAACACTCATATCTTGAGCTACGGACGTCCGATTGACGTGCCGTCAGCTTTGGTCGATTCCTCTAAGTGAGACGGATCTTTTGGAATACTCCGGTCGAGGTTTGGACGCAGGTGGAGTACGGTCGGGTTGGTTTTGACTTAAAAACCAACCCGGCCCCTGGAACGAAAAGGCCAATAACTCTCAGACCGGGCGTCCGATTGACGCGCCGTCTGCGACGTTGAGTTCCTGTTAACGATACGGAACTTTTGGATACATCAACTTCGGACTTTTTGACAGTTGATGTATCAGCCTCTCGTCTCGTGGAGCGGACCCTCCCAAATGATCTTGTTGTGTTCGGAAAACCTAGTACTAGCTGCGACTGCTACTTCGACAGTGACGACCGTGTAGAGATCCTCAGTGGACTGCGGCGACGACCGTGTAGAGATCCTCAGTGGACTGCGACAACGACAGTGGAGAGATCCTCAGTGGACTGCGACGACTACCGCACTCAGCGATCCTACATGGATCAGTGCTACAGGTCATGTGTGGGCCCGATCCTGTGTGGGTACGATCCTGTGTGGGTCAGCGCTCAGCGGTTCTGTGTGAGCCAGTGCCTACAGGTCCTGTGTGGGCCCGATCATGTGTGGGTCTTTGCGGGGGTTAATACCTATTGCTCCTTTGTGGGTCCGATGACTTAGATGGATCAGTGATCATCTTTATCATCATCCGAAGAAGTATACCTGTGTGAGCTGAATCATGTTTACTCTCCTTTGTGGATTGTGTTGAGCTATCCTATGTCGATTACTACTTACTCTCATTTGTGGATTGTGTTGTGCTATCCTGTGTGGGTTTACATTTTCTTTCCTGTGTGGACTGGGTTGTGCTTGGGCTCGGACGTTGGAGCCGAATGGGAATTGATGACTTAGGTATATGTATGGGCATATACCTAAGCAGTGTCGTTTGTTACATCGAGATTGTAACTTATCCTTTGTGGATTTCGGGAGACCTTCGGGGGTCTAGTGGTCCCTACTGAGTAGCTTATACTCACCCCTGCACGGGCTATGCCCGCACTTCGTTGTGTTGGTTGCAGACGACGGACAGCGCTGATCGAGGTGGAGGCGTGCGGAGCAAGACGGTAACTAGAGGTGGACCACTGGGCGGGATGCACTCGGAGCAGACGGATGGACCGAGGAGCAGTGGAGGCGATCTGTACCCACCCTTCAGGTGGGACTTCCAGAGGATGGCTTGACGCTGCAGCTTTTCCTTTCAGTTGCTATTTTTCCTTTCAGTTGTACTTTACAGTTGGGCTTGTATTTCCGACCCCTTTTACATTCAGCACAGCTTGTACAGTTTTTACTTAGTGTTTACATTTTCACTTTCTTTCTCTATGGTGCTTGTTTACTTCTCAAAGGCAATGCCTTCCCTTTTTTTTCGGGATTTACGACTTGGTGCTAGTCGCCAGCCCCTGGCCTATGGAAGGCGGGCTTGGGGTAGTCACGACACGGGCCCCGAGCGCGGGTCATCACAGAAGTCGTATAAGCTCGATCCCAGTATATCATCATTTCAGAATAATAGAAAAAATATGTAAATTACAATATTACAAGGTTAATATAATATCAATTGACATGAGCATCATATATAACTAGAAATAAGTGAATTAAACTATCAAAAGCCTTAAACAATAATAGTAATAACATAGGGAAAAGGAAAAATGATATTCCCAACCCTTTAATCCATCCAATCACAATTTAATCGAATTGCAGTCCCATTATAATTCAATTCACTTTTAATAACCCAGGTAGAGAAAACAACAAGGCTTGCCTCATTGGAAACCCATGCCTAACTTCTATAAATGAAAAATCAAGGTAAAAAAAACTTGTGGTGGCCCTAATTCAAGGAAATAAATATTAATCATAAATAATAACACATATTCAGTTACCTAAACTTCATTAGGAAATAAAAGGTTCAAAAATCAATTCAAGTGACACCTAAAAATGGGGGCATGAAACATTATCGCATATATTCATCTCAAAAATTGGTGAGATGAATAATACCAGCTACCTTGTCCTCATGTGACTCTCCTCATCCAGCATTGGATTCTAATTCAAGATTAAATTAAGTTGATCTACAAAATGAGGTAAAACACTCAAGGACCTATAATTTCTTAAAGGGAAAAAATCCCAATGTATAGATCAAGAGGAATCCAGTGTATACTGATTGGGTTTAAACATCTCCTATGACATTTGAATCGGAATTCATATGGTGATTTGAGAGGAAAAATCTAGTTCGGTGTTGTTGTTCATAAAACAGGGAGATCCCTTTGTCCGTCACACAAAACAAAATGCCACTACTCATTTTACCCAAAAAAAATGAAATGTACACGACATTTACTAAACACTACACATCATGTCCATACTAAAACCACCACCTCTATGGACTCCCCATATACACCATTTTCAAGCATACATGGTTATGTTACACGACATTGAATAATAAGTACATGGAAAGTAACCACAAAATTTTTGTAGTGTAAAGCCAAAATCCAGCATTTAACCCCTTTTACTGTTTTTCCTCTAATATGAGTTGAAATGAATAGATTTGTACATCAAAAGAAGAACTAGTTTCTTATATTTATTGGATATATTAATAAAATATAGAAATTTTTAGTCTTCATCAAATATAGAACAATCCACTGGTCAATAATTCTTTATTCAGTTCAAATGTAATAGGTATCGTCCAATTTATTCATTCATTTCTAACATATAATTATCCAAAACATCCTTATCTGAACATCACGATAATATAAATGTTTATCATTACCTTAATATTTAGATTTCATGAATAAATCATTTCTATTAAATCAGTTTTCTAGTCTATTAGAACCATTCTACATATTCTTGTAAATACTTAATGAAAAATACATAAACCAAAAAAACATAACATAATTGACCATTAAAAATTCATGAATCCAGATATAAAAATAATTAAATTATTCTACTTCATACTTAATAAATAAAAAGGATACCTCATATAATTACCTAATACCTCTTTCCTTTGAAATTTCATATATAGTTTCCTCATCTTCATCAATATAATAGTTACTCGTACTATAAAGACCCTCTATAATCATGAATATTGATTACATAATTTTTTGGAATACTTAATAAATTATACAAACTAATTCCCAAATAACATATTAGTTTAGTGTAATTGTAATCATGGAAACATAAACACCAGTACATATGTGATCTATCTTATCCACCACTATGTTCATCATGACATGAACTACTTTGATAAAAATATAAATAATAAATAATTCATCCACTTTGAAATGGAAACCTAAAAAGGGGTGACATCATGTTCTTATTAAGGGTATGAAAGGGAGATATGTATGCATAAACATGAGAATAATGCTATGATATTGTGATAATAACATTATAAGATCATACCCAACATATAAAATATCAAAAACATGAATATTAGAATAATTATTTGCAGTTCATAAGACATGAATCATAGGGTAATTAATAGAATAATCCATTAAAGCATACCCTAGGAAAAATAAATTGAATATTGACTGAAACATAGTAATATAAAATGATTTACATAATAGTCAAGACATCACTACTGAGACCATCGTAGTAGTATAGGTTCACCCCCATTCCATCTTGGTAGTGATGGTTAAATCCCATGACCATCTTAGTAGTCAAGGTTTACTCCCAAGACCATCTTAGTGGACAAAGTACTTTAATGAACTAAGTTAACTTACCACTCCATCCATGTCTCGATTATGAGATATAAATATTTACCCAATGCATTTGAGGGAGATTTAGGTCCCAACTATCTCATAAACAAATCACACATCCATATTCCACAAGATTATAAAAAATCATATCATAACTAAATAATTGAACTGGGTAACATAAAAAGTTCCTCATATCATATCCTATAGAAAATAGATATGTTTCATAATCATTTCATCAAAATCATAAATCGTGAAAAGTAGTGGGTTTCAAAAGCATATAACCTGTTGTAGATAAATGAGTGTCATAGAAATTGTTCCATCAAAATATAAACTATTAGGAGAAAGAATATGAATGGTACTCCTGGATAATATTCCAAGAAAGGAATTAGTAACACTAATTCATGCAATATTAGATGGAAAATAATTTTAAAATATCTATTAAAAATACATCTTGAGAAAAATATCCTTTCTATTTTCAAAAATTCTTTTTAATACATAAAACATTTTTCAAAACCCTTTTCAATGTAAAATATATTTTAAATCATATAAAAGAATATTTGAAAACCATAAATAAATTTTAAATCCATTTTTATTTAAAATCATCTTAAAATATAATTTGAAAATACAATTTTGGATGTTTTTTTTTTGAAAACAATTTTTTTGAATAAAAGAGATTTCCGACCAAAAAGAGAAATGATGTCATATTTTCTTAAAAACATTTTCCTAACTATATTGAGTACCAAATAGTGAAAATGGTACTAATAGATTAGTATATAATTAATAAACATAGGATAATATAGTTCATGAGTTTTCTTGAAATGTAGATCATAATATTTCATTAATGAAATCATAATCATAAATAATCCTGATAAACGATAAGATTGCTTCAATAAACTCTTACCACATGGTAACATTGAATCATTCTCCGCATATAATAAAATGAAATTAAATTAAGCTTAAAATAACATTAATATAATTATATTCATGATATTAAATGTAAAATGGTAGTGTATACACCTCATAGAAGAATATAGGTGCATAACATGGCATGTGTCTCCAAGAAGGAAAACTAAGACAAAATTACTATACCGATTTCAAAAATTGGGAAACATAAACCCCATTAAATGGAGATAATCCAATGGATGTGTAAATAATGATAAATTTTAGGATAATAATAATATAATATATTCATGGTAATTATATGCACGACACAAAAGAAATGAGTTACGAATAGTTAATAAATCTCACAAATATAAAAGTGACATGAGATACCCCTTGCCTTATGTATTGAATCTCATTGTACTCATTATAACCTTCAGAATAATAAATTTATGTTTTTTATAAATCTACCAAATAACAATATTATTATATCTAATACCATATAATTTTTTCCGACTTTGTATAAACCATTTATTAACAATTCCATGTTAATATTACGTCTTGGGTAATATCCGCTTTGTTTTTCCTTTATGTTTTGAATTGTTATTTTTTTATCCTCTTACTCATAACATGATTTAATTAACTCTAGAATACAAAAAATTAATCAAATATCATAAATATACAGTATATAAATATATTTAATAATCTATAAAAGGTATAAATTTAAAATGAAATACACCGTTTAGGGAGATGGTAGGTCATATGTACGCATGCACTTTGTTTTCATTTTATTGTTGTTTTGAAAGAAAGAAATTAAATGATATATATGTACATATATTATAATTATGGTAGAATTATTATTTCACATATATATCATATATGTTCACTAAAAACATCTTTAAAACATTCCCTATAATGTGTAACCAAATCACATCACTTTGGGGAGGCAGTAGTCCACACGTCCACAAATGAAGTTATCGTATTTAAAAAAAATGGAAATCACGAATTTATATGTTATATTATAATTTTAGATGCATAAATAATTCATATATATCATCTATAACATCTAAAAATAGTATTTCCATTGTAATTCCCAACTATGAGAAGAGGTAAAGGAAAAATGAACGATATCATTTCGAAAGGCGGTAGTCCCCCATACACATGATTTGTAAGTTCATTACCTATTTCATGGATGTGTTAGTAGGTTCTGGTCAAAACATTAGAATAAAAAATATCACATAGTATTTTTTATATTGATGTTATTATATAATTATATGATAATAATATTTTATATGGTGGAGAATGAAAATAAAAAAATATCTTATGGAAGGATTTTACATCTTCTTTGGGTAGATCCTCTTGGTTTTCACCAAAGTTATATCACCCTAATATTCCACGGTATTCTTCTCTTTGAATAATACAGTAGTGTGTGTTATACGCCACTTCGAGTTCTAACACATATCACAACCAATCAAACTAGCCATTATGAATATTTATACCAACCTTTTGAAATTTTATACATTCTATCTTTCAAAATGGACTTCATTTTTGGATTCAGAATATCGAAATTATCTTAAGGTTATTTTTTGGTATTTTTCTGAAAACATTCAATTTTTGATGAATAGTGAAAATCACTAAATTTTAATTAAAAACAACTTTTTTAATCGAAATAATTAATAGTGATAAATTATTAATTTTATTGGTTTTAATGTATATTTATAATATATTTTTACCATTTAATACAATGCTGGTAATTGGAGGTAATTTCACATTTAAACCGGACATAAAAAAGTGTCAATCTTTTGATAGTTATTGTTTCTTAGAAACACACTTTTTGTTTTGACAACAAGAATTAGTTTTAAATTAATTTCTGCCACTTCTGTGTTTTGAATTTATAAAAATGGATTCCATATTTAGAATCAGAAGTTTCAAATTGTGTAAATAGGTAACTATTATTTTTATACATTTTGAATAATTATTTCGGTAAATATTATTTTTACCATGGTTAAAGGGTAAATCGGGTAAATAAGGGTAAAAAATTAATATTATAAAAATAATAAATTACCATAAAAAGTAACCTAAACCTATTTTTTGATACATTTACGACCATGGGAATATTTGGGTCTCTTTTGCGACCCCATGGATCCACTTGTAACTGATAATGACACTTTATATTAATTAAGTTAAAGTAAATACAAAAATGACAGAAACATATATATTTTAGAAAAGAAATTTTTACATAAGGTTATATATGTTATATTTTCTACTATAAATATTCATTAGAAATATAAAACAATTTTATATGTAATGGTATTTTATTTATAATTTTTAGATATTGAATAATTAAATTTATT
Organism: Viscum album; assembly: GCA_963277665.1. Taxonomy (NCBI): domain Eukaryota; kingdom Viridiplantae; phylum Streptophyta; class Magnoliopsida; order Santalales; family Viscaceae; genus Viscum; species Viscum album. The sequence goes on along the minus strand of OY728119.1, from coordinate 2,105,996,193 downwards.
TATGACACAATAATGAGGTAGTATTTTCCTTATTAGTGAAAAAATCAAATAATTAGTATTATAAATGTTAAAATAAATATAATTTGAAAGTTTTGATGCCATAAACGAATTTCATTAGTTAATATGACATTTTTTTATATGTAAAATGAATTTCGTTCGAATTAATAAATGTTTTATGAAATTAAAAAAATCAATTATTAAATATTGTCAAAATTGACATAAATGAGTTTAAAAAATATTATATTACCAATTGATATTATATTCCTAAAAATCTATGGTTCGTCCAAAGGACTTATATACTGATAGTTTTATCATTAATGGACCACTTGGGGGTCTCTTGGAAGTATATAATATGTTTTTTAACAATATAATATAAAAATACAAAGTGACATGGTAAATGTCAAACTATTTAACTAAAAGATAAACATAAATGATATGGTTAATATAGTGACCCAAATCATTCTAAAATATGTTGGATGAAAGGATTTAGACCCAGTCCCACATTATACTTTTAAAAATCCACATTTGAGCCATTATAAACAGAATTTGAATTTATTATAATTTCATACTTAAAGTATTTCCTAAGGACCCCTCCTCCCACTTATAAAAGGATACCACTTATAATCAATTATTCATGCCTTAAAATCTTTTTTTTTTCAGCCATACTCTACCCATATACCCTCTAAACTATCCTCCCATAATATTATAGTCCTTTATTTAGTAAGAAATCCAACCTATGGATCTGTTTTGATCAAATCAAAAGGAAGAACCAGAGGAAGAAGTAATATTTTCACAACCCTTTTCAAGTTTCTTTCTTCTTCAACATCTTCTTTCATTTTTGTTTCCATTCTAAAATAAAAACTCCATTATAATCTATATAATGTGATGTTATTATAAATATGTTAAAACCATATTCAGTATTCTATCCATCCTTTGAATGATATGTCACCATACGTGCGTATGTACAGCCTACCGTCTCCACATCGTGGTGTAATTGTTATTCAATACATTATTATTTGGATGGGTTTAATAATGATATTTAATTCATTTAAATAATAAATATAACCTGAAAATGATTCTTTATATATTTTATATACCATAAAATTATATATTATATTAATATTAAAAGAATGGTATTGTCGCTTGTGCGTACATATGGACTACCGTCTCCACGAACGCGATGAGATTCATTCCCCATCGTATCCATTCAAGTCTAATTCCCATTTTATGATTAAAAGTTATTTTTAAAGACTTGATATCATTCTGTATATGAATAAGATAAAACCTATCTATAACAATCACGACTTATGTAACAAAACATATAAAAGAAAATGAGTAAGTTAACACCTGAAACGATGATAATACTAAGATATTATTAAAAAATAAATGTTAGAAGATCATATATGAAATCATATTAATGTATATTATTCTTGTATAATATAATAACAATTATTTAACCATTATACTGAAGGTTAACCTACCCTCAACCATGGAAAATTACAAGGTAAGGGTTTATTTCACAATCTCTTCATTATCCGAGGTTGTTTATACATGATTATCTACTGGGACCTCTTTATCATCCACATCCATGTTTCATAAAAATGTATTTCAAAATATTCTTACTATTATAAATAATATGGGATAATGTCCTTTATACACTTTTTTGACTTTTTATAAGATGTTTATAAAGGAATATTTCCGTCATTTTCCAAACAATGTGCTTTTTACCCTTTTTGACAATATTAAGGTAACAATGGATTTTTTTAACATATACGGCGGGTGCGACTATTTTCTACTATTATAAAATCATCAAATCTTCCCTTAAAAGCTTATAAAATTGTTTTCAAGGTAATTGTTTTATTTTATAACTATGTGACTCTTAAATGATTTCAAAATAGAAGGGGATGTTTCTCAAAAAAAATTATTTCATCTATGTCAAAATAATTTGATGGATTTTATGTTTATTTCGAGGTGATTTATTTTGATACAAAACATCCATATTGTATTAAAGGTTTTGTGATATGTTTGACTTTGGATGTTCTATTTTTATACCATTCATGACTTATGGTTAACGTATTGACATTTCATATGTTAGTTTTAATATGAATGCTTATGATATGTTTAAACCTTTTCATACGAGGAATGTATTGGATTTTGTAAGTGATGGGTGGAGCCCGCTATAGCTCATTGAATCATCAGTAGGTCTCATGAGATAACTAGACGTGGAATCGTATGAGGCCCTTTCCCAATTTGATTTATGTTTTTGGCTGAGGCCTTAATAATTTTTAGATGTCTTGGTCGAGGCCTTGAAAAAATGTTTCATAATGTCCGGCATTATACATTCCCTCTTTATGGAAATAATATTGATATTTCATGTGGTCATTCGACTAGTATAATACCCACGATTATATTTTATTATGGCATTATTTTATCAGATCATATTCATTCCATACAAGTATTCTTGTTTACTATTGGTAACAGTATGTGGTTTCAATTATTTTCTATCCTTAAAAATTATGTCATTTTCCACTATATTACATACCCTTACTGAGTATTTGAGCTCACCCATTTCATATGGTCCATTTTCCCAGGGTATGAAGAAGTTAGTTATGAGTCACCTGTAGGCATAATCTAGGAGGCTTGGATGTTTCTAAAGAAATATATTTGTGTTGTCTTTCTCTTCAAGCTGTAAAGTTGAACTTATGTATGAATCTTGTTTCCAATAGTACTAAATTGATCAGTCATTCGAGAATGATTTCATTGTGATCATGAAAATGTTATCTAATAATGCACCGACTCTGGGTAACTAGGATCGGGGTGTTACAGTTGGTATCAGAGGAAGTTTAGTACAAACCTTGGAAGCTATATTTAGATTAACTTTGATTAGAGCACATAGACCAATAATGGACATTGAGGATTAGTATAGAAGAACCTCCTTTAAATTTGGTATTTTAGAGATTTTTTCATTTCTCCAAGGAATAATTACATGTTTGGATATGAGCAGGAAGAGGCGGCTCTGGCACATATGTACCAAGGGGTAAAACAAGAAAAACGCCACTTTGAGCTAAACTAGAACGAGAACTGTTGCACGACAATGGTCCTTGTTGCACTCTTGGTTATGACACTTCCAGGTGATATTCTTTGGATAATTCTCATTTTATTTTCAAACCATTATATAGGGTTTATGAGTATATATACATCCTCAAAGAAAACATTTTTTTATGATTATGGATAAAATCCCTAAACTATTGAATTTATGATAAGTGTTTTAGAATTTTGGAATTATAAATTTCAATTCATACTCTAATCTAGTTTATTCAATTGTTTAGAAATGGCACCTAGTGGAAGGAATGGAAACCGTATCAATTCACACACCAAATGTGGGGATTTCCCTCCTTCTCAAGATAATTATAGTGGAGAAAGTGATGCAACTGGTGGTGATCAGCTAATCAACATACTGGGACAACTCACTTAGGTTATGAACAATAACCTTACCCGTATTGAGCACGCAGATCCATAGCGTGGAAGATCAATGTTATATCGCTTCATGAGGAAACAACCACCAACATTCAATGGGAGTACAAATCACTTAGTATCTGAGTAATGGATAAATTAATTAGAGAATATATTCCATGCCTTGGGGAGTAGTGAAAGGGAAAAAGTTATCATGGCAGTTTACCACATCAATGGGGATGTTGATCAATGGTGGTCATTGATTCAAAACACGAAGGAAGATGATGAAGTATCAAATATGCAATCGAGGGAGTTCAAAGAGTTATTCTTAGAAAAATACATTCCTTGTGACCATCGAGAAGATATGGAAAGGCAATTTCTGAGCCTGAGACAAAAGGAGGATGAGAATGTCGCAAAGTATGAGGCCAACTTTACAAGGTTATCAAGCCATGATGGAGATTATATACTTAACCAAAGAAGTATCATTTATCATTTCTTTGATGGGTTAAACCCATTTCTCCGTCGAGCATTAGTAGCACAATGTTTCTCATCATATAAAGATATTATCTCGTGTGCTATGAAGACAGAAAAGGAATTATCTAAGGCTTATGACATTAAATAAAAACAAGAGAATAAGATATCTACTGTACACTCTGGGAATTAAAATAAGGAAACATGGTAGAAGGGAATAATTGAATTTCCACCCTATGATAATTGCGAAGGAATCACCCTGATGCATGTATAAAATGAAATGGTGTATGCTACAAATGTGGACAGAAAGGTCATCTAGCTGGTGATTGTAAAGGAAAGAAAGACACTACCAATGTTCAATGCTGCAATTGTAGAGAGATGGGAAATTATGAAAATTAATTTCCTAAGCTTCAGGGAAACTTATCTCAGAAAAGGACAAGGGATCAAGGACAAGCTTATACAACCACTACTGCTGAGGTTAAAGTCCTGAAAGATGTGGTGGAAGGTAATTTAATGGTTTCCTCATGTTTAGAAAATGCTTTATTTGATTTTGGATCATCACATTGTTTAATTTCTCCCCAGTTTGATAAAAAATTTACATATTTCCAATTTGATTTAACATCAGAGTTGTCAGTTAAAACTCCTAAGGGAAGTTTCATTTCTATAATGTTCTGTGGATCCGTTCCCATTAGAGCACATAAATGTTGTTTATCTGCTGATATCATCTTCATACCTATGATTGAGGTTGATATAATCCTCGGTATGGATTGGATTTCTGACACTGATGTGAATATTTATTGTAAGAAGAAGAAGGTTACGATTTTTTATGATGATTATAAGGAAAACCTTATCTTTAGAGAAAAATCGTCACCATCTAATTCTTATCTAGATCCACCCCTAGTAGCTCAACTAAATCCAATTATCAGGGAGGAAGAGAATGAAATAAATGTGGGTGAGGAAAGGAATGTTCAAATTGAGTATGTACCTATTGTTAGATAATCTGTAGATGTGTTTCCATAAGATTTTCCTAGACATCCTCCCGAACAAGAAATTGAGTTTTACATTAATTTAATTCCATGATCAAGGCCCATATCGAAGAACCCTTATAGAATGACCACTGTGTAATTAGTGGAACTAAAGAAATAACTAGCGGAATTGAGTAATAACAGATTAATTTTCCCTAGTGTTTCTCCATGGGGATCCCTGTTTGTTTTGTTAAGAATAGTGATGGATCTATGAGGTTATGTATCGACTACAGTGAAATCAATGCTATAACAATAAATAACAAGTGTCCCCTACCTCACATTGATGATTTATTTTACCAATTGCATGGAGATCAATACTTTTAAAATATTGACCTTAGATTTGGATACCATCAGTTGCATCTAAAGAAGGATGACATTCTTAAGACAACATTTCAAACCAGGTACGGGCATTACAAGTTTACAATAATGCCTTTTGGGTTGACTAATTCACCCTCTGTTTTCATAAATCTAATTAACAATGTTTTCATGAAATATCTTGATGAATTTTTAGTGGTATTTATTGATTATATCATGGTATACACAAAAATCTATGAAGATTATGAATATCACATGGGCATTATTCGGAAAACTCTAAGAAGACATGAATTATATGGGATGTTTAGCAAGTGTGAATTTTGGATTCAGGAGATTTCTTTTCTTGGCCATATTGTCTCCGAATATGGAATCTCTGTTGATCCTTGTAAAACAAGAGCAATCCAATAATGGCCAGCACCAACGAGTATAACCGAGGTATGCATTTTTATTGGTTTATCAGGTTATTATCGACGTTTCTTCCAGAATTTCACCTGATTGGCTAACCCATTAACAAAGCACACATGTAAAGGGGTTAAATTTGTTTGGAAAAAAGAGTGTGAAGAATGTTTTGAAGAACTTGAGAGAAGATTAGTCAATGCTATTATATTTACTCTACCATCGTGGAATGACATGTTTGTTATTTATAGTGATGTATCGAAGAAAGGACTTGGTTGTGTCCTTATGAAGAATGATAGAGTTATTGCCTATGCATCACGACAGCTAAAAATTCATGAGAAGAAATATCCTACTCATAATATTGAGTTAGCTATAGTAATATTTTCTTTGAAGATATGGAGTCATTATCTCTATGGTGAAATATGTGAGATTTACACTAATAACAAGAGTTTGAAGTATATTTTCTCATAAAAATAACCCAACATGAGGAAAAGGAGATGGCTTGAACTACTCAAGGATTATAATTGCACGATACACTACATCCTAGGGAAGGAAAATAAGGTTGAAGATGCTTTGAGTAGAAAGGATCATAGAGTTTTGAACAAGATGAGAGTTGAAAAGTATCCTATATACATGGATCTAATAAAGATAGATATGGGAATCACCATGGAAGGTGAAACATCAATGCTATTTCAAATGGTTTCCAAACCTTATTTACTAGAAAAGATAAATAGTTTTGAGACCGATGATGAAATGTTTCAAAAAAATATTAAAGCTATGAATGATGAGAGATTGAGTGACTTTGCGTATGATGATGGAATTTTGAAATTTGGAAAAAGACATTGTGTTCCCGATATACCTAATCTAAAAAGAGAATTGTTGGATGATGATCATAGTTACAATTTATCTATACACCCTGGGAGCACCAAAATGTATAGATATTTGAAGGAACATTTTTTGTGGGACAACATGAAGTGGGAGATTGCAGATTTTGTGTCAAGATATATGGTTTGTCAACAAGTGAAATCTGGAAGGCAATATCCTAGTGGTGTATCGAAACCTCTTCACATACCTGAGTGGAAATGGGATAATATGACGATTGACTTTTTCAGGGGACTACCAATGACTCCTAGAAGGAACGATGCAATATGGGTCATTGTTGATCATCTTACCATGTCAGTGCATTTTATTTCTATAAGGGAAGATTTACCACTTGAATGTCTAGCAAGAATATATATTAATGAAGTTTTGAGGCGTCATGGAGTACCCCTATCAACTGTTTTGGATCATGATCCCCATTTTACATAAAGATTATGGAAAAGTCTTCAGAAATCCATAGATACTGAACTCCGTTTGAGCACTGCTTACCACCCCCAAACTGATGGACAATCAGAATGGACTATTCAAACGTTAGAAGACATGTTGAGATCATTCTCACATGACATTCAGGGTATGGGGGATCAATATTTACCTCTGGTGTAATTTTACTATAATAATAACTTCCATTCAAGTATTCAGATGCCACAATATGAAGAGTTATACTAAATGAGATGTCGCACACCAACCAATTGGGATGACGTTGGTGAGAGATAACTCATAGGCCCAGAACTGGTGGAGGAAACAATGGAAAATGTGAAGGTAATCCAAAACCACATAAAAGCATCTCAATGTAGGCATAAGAGCTATTCTGATAACCAAAGGAAGGATTTGGAATTTTAGGCAGGAGATCATGTTTTCTTAAAGGAATATCCCTGGAAGGAAGTTATATGTTTCGGTAAGAAAAGTAAATTCAGTCCCAGGTACATCGGACCTTTCGAAATTCTAGAACGAATTGGGGTTGTAACTTACTGTTTGGCAATGCCGCTATGTCTCTCCAAAGTTCACAATGTGTTCCACGTATCACTGTTGAGAAAATACATGCCTGACCAAACTCATGTAATCACTTGTGAGGATATAGAACTAGAACCAGATCTGTCATATTATGAAGATCCCGTCAATATTCTTGATACAAGAGAACAAGTGATGAGAAACCGGATTACTCGCCTAGTAAATGTTCTATGGAGAAACAATAAGATGGAAGAGGCAACGTGGGAACCTGAGGAACTTATGATGAAGAACCACCCGAGTCTTTTCATGTGGTAGTATTATAGAAATTTTTAGGATGAAATTATTTAAATTAGGTGAGAATATAACACCCCAATCTTCCATGGTATGCTTCTCTTTGATTAATACAGTAGCGTGTGTTGTATGCAACTTCGTGTTCTAATACACACCACAACCAATCAAACGTCCCATTATGAATAGTAATACCCATTTTTACATTTTATCTTTCAAAATGGACTTCATTTTGGATTCCGAATATCTAAATTAGCTTAGGGTGAATTTTTGGTATTTTTATGAAAACTTTCAATTATTGATGAATAGTGAAAATCACTAAATTTAAATTAAAAACAACTTTTTTAATCGAAATAATTAATAGTGATAAATTATTAATTTGAGTGGTTTTAAAGTATATTTAGAATATATTATTACCATTTAATACAATTTTGGTCATTGGACATAATTTCACATTTAAACAAGACATAAACAAGTGTCAATATTTTGATAGTTATTATTTCATAAAAACACACTTTTTGTGTTGACAACGGTAATTAATTTTAAATTATTTTATACCACTTCTGTGTTTTGAATTTAGTGAAATGGATTCCATATTTATAATCAGGAGGTCCAAATTTTTTAAATAGGTAACATTTATTTTTAGAAATTTTGAATAATTACTTCGGTAAATATTTTATTTAACATGGTTAAAGGGTAAATCTTGTAAATAAGGGTAAACTAATAATATTATTATAATAATAAATTACCCTAAAACGTGTCCTATACCTATTTTTTGATATATGTCTGACCATGGGCATCTTTGGGTCGATTTTGGGTCCCCATGGATCCACTTGTAAGTGAAAATGACACATTATATTAATTAAGTTAAAGTAAATACAAAAATGACATAAACATATATCTTTTAGAAAACCAATTTTTTACATAGGGTTATATATGTTATATTTTAGACTATAATTATTCATTAGAAATATAAAATGATTTCCTACATAATGGTATTTTATTTATAATTTTTAGACATAGAATAATTAAATTAATTTATGACACAATAATGATGCAGTATTTACCATATTAATGAAAGAATCAAATAATTAGTGTTATAAATGTTTAAATAAATATAATTTGAATATTTTGATGCCATCAAGGAATTTTATTAGTTAATATGACATGTTATGATTTCATAAATGAATTTGGTTAGAATTAAAACAAATATTATATTATTAATTGATATTCTATTCCTAAAAATATAAGATTTTGTAAAAGGACTTATAAAATGATAGGTGTATCATTAATGGACCACTTGGCAGTCTCTTGGAAGTATATAGTAATTTTATTAACCATATAATATAAAAATACAAAGTTACTTGGTAAATTTCAAACTATTTAACTAAGAGTTAAACATAAATGATAAGGTTAATATAGTCACCCAAACCAGTCTAAAGTATATTGGATTAAATGATTTTGACCCATCCCCACCTTATACTTTGAATAATCCAATTTGGATCCATTGTAGACCGAATATGAATTTATTATAAATTAATACTTAATTTTTTTCCTAAAGAGCCCCTCCTCCCCTTTATAAAAGGATACCACTTCTAACCAATTATTCATGCCTTAAATGCCTTTTGGTTCAGACAATATCTGACCAAATACCCTCTAAACTATCCTACCTTAATCCTAGAATCCTTCCTTTAGTCATAAATCCAACCTATGAATCCCTTTTGATCAAATAAAAAGGAAGGACCTGAAGAAGAGGTAATGTTTTCACCACCTTTTTTCAAGTTCCTTTCTTCTTGAACTTATTATTTCTTTGTTGTTTTGATTCTAAAATAATAACACCAGTATCTTCTATGTACTATGATGTTATTATAAATATGGTAAAACCATATTCATTATTCTATCCATACTTTGAATGACATGTCACCATATGTGTGTATGTACGGCCTACCGTCTCTACATCGTGGTGTAATTGTTATTCAATACATTATTATTTGGATGGGTATAATAATGAGGTGTAATTCATATAAAAAATATAAATATAACCTTATTATGATTCTGTATATATATGATATACGATCCAATTATATATTATTTTAATATCAAAAGAACGATATTGTCGCACGTGCGTACGTATGGACTACCGTCTCCACAAACACGATGAGATTCATTCACCATCATATCCATTCAAATCTAATTCTCATTTTATGATTAAAAATAATGTTTAAGGATTGGATATAATTCATTATATGAATAGATACAACCTATCCATAAAAAACACGACTTATGTAACAAAACATATAAAATAAAACGAGTAAGTTAACACCCGAAACGACGATAATACTAAAATATTATTAACAAAGAAATGTTAACAGATAATATATGATATCATATTAATGTATATGATTCTTGTATAATTTAATAACAATTATTTCACCATTATACCGGATGTTAACCTACCCACAACCAAGGAATAGTACCTGGTAAAGGTCAATTTCATTTTTTCTTCATTATCTGAGGTTGTTTATACATAATTATCCACTGGGACCTCTTTATCATCCACATCCATGTTTCTTAAAAATGTATTTCAAAACATTATTACTATTTTATAGAATATTGGTTAAAGTCATTAATACCCTTATTTAACTTTCTATAAGATGTTTATAAATGAATCTTTTTGTCATTTTCCAAACAAGGTCCTTTTTAACCTTTTTGACAAAATTAATGTAAGAATGTATTTTTTTAACTTATATGGCAGGTATGGCTATTTTCTACCATTATAACATCACCAAAGCTTCCCTTACAAGATTATAAGAGTATTTTCAAATTAAATGTTTTATTTTATAATTATGCTACTCATAAATGATTTCAAAATAGAAAGAGATATTTCTCAAAAAAAAGTTTTGATTTCATCTATGTCAACATCCGTTGATTGATTTTAAATTTATTTTGAGTTGATTTATTATGATACAAAACTTCCATATTTTATTGAAGTTTTTTTGATATTTTTGAATGTTGATGTGCTATTTTTATACCATTCATGATTAATGGTTAATGTTTTGAAATTTCGTATACTAGTTTTAATATGAATGTTTATGTTATGTTTAAACATTTTCATATGAGGAATGTATTGGACTTAGTAAGTGACGGGCGGAGCCCGCTATAGCTCCTCGATGCATCGGTAGGTATCATGAGACAACTAGACATGGAATTGGTCGAGAACCTTTCCCAATTGGATTTATGGTTTTGTCCAAGGCCTTAATCATTTTTAGACTTCTTGGACAAGGCCTTGAAAAAATGTTTCAGAATGTCTTCCTTTATACATTCACTCATTGTGGAATAATATTGATGGTTCATGTGGTCATTCGACTAGTAGAATACCCATGATTATTTTTTATTATGTCATTATTTACTCATCTCATATTCTTTCCATAAAAGTATTCTTTTGTATTATTAGTAAAGTCACATGGTTTCAATTATTTACCGTGATTAATATTTATGTCATTTTATACTGTATTACTTATCCTTACTGAGCGTTTGAGATCACCCATTTCTTATGTTTCATTTTACCAGGATAAGAAGAAATTAGTTACGAGTGACCTATAGGCTTAATCTAGGAGGCTTGGATGTTTCTAATGAAATATATTTGTGTTGTATTTCTCTTCAAGATGTAAAGTTGAACATATGTATGAATCTTGTTTTTAAAAAATCTAAACTGACCTGTCTTTCGAGACATGATATCCTTTTGATCATGTCAATGTTATGTAATAAGGCATCGACTCTGGGTAACTAGGGTTGGGGAACTACAAAAAGTGATTCATTGGTTGGATTGCATTACAACGGGATGATTCTAGGATGAAATGAAGGAATTTTGGAGGATATTTCTATAGGTTTTTATAGATCCAAATGGCATGATTGGTGTGAATAAGTTGGGGGATTAGTTCCCCTTTACAATAGGGGAGGAGTGGTATTCTTAGAAATGTAAAATTATAATCAATATTGAGAGGTATCCCTTACACTATATGCTTCAAGTAATTTCCCATTTTTGATAAAATATGGTACGTGGTAAAAATATTTCAATAAAATGGATTTGGTACATGTTTCTAGCTTATTTGGCCACTTAAATTATAGTTTAACTACTAAGTAATCTTGTTTTTACCATAATCATTGTAATTAATTTTAATCACCTTCACTAAAAGTTTTGGTCAAAAACCAATTTGAACTAATTAAAAATTAAAAATTATTTTAATTCTAATTATGGAATCCATTTTTCCAAATTTTTAATATATAAGTGTAAGAAATTAAGTCAAAATTAACCCCACAGGCGTGTCTCGAAATTAGGGTTTCAAAGGGAAAACGTCCAAAAGATTGAATTTTTTTACCCAATTTCCATGTGAAATCGGTTCAAATGGCCTAAACTAGACTAATTTATGTAAAATTTATCTATTTACACTTTAAAAATAAAAAAAATTATAATAAATGTACCGAAAACTATATTTTTTTATCAATATGATTTATTTATATAAATCCATTATAAATAATTTTTAAATAGTATTTATTACTATTTATATTACTATTTTTAACAGATATGTTATAACTACCTCATTTAAATAATTATAATAATAATATATTGTTTCATCTAAACTCAGTGTTTTATGTAATGTAATTTTATCTTATGTTGCATGCATCGCAAGCTTAACATGGTGAAGTGTATATTTAATGTTTAATTTGGTGTATCGTGTAATTAAAGACATCAATAAAAATTTATTTACTCAAAAAAAATGTTCATAAAAACTCATGTTGTTACATTCTACCCCCAAATAAATTAATTTCCTCCTCAAAATTCATCATTTTGATACAAACAAATTAGGATGATTATGGCTCAACATATACTCAAGTTCCCACATAGATTCCTCTAACTGGTTATTTCTCCACCAAACTTCGACCAGGTGAGTGGATTTGTTTATAAAACTTTCTCCATACGATCCCAAACAACATCTGGTAGTTCCTCTTAAGAAATATCCTACTCCAGTGGTATGACCTTTGAGTCCATTACATTTGAAGGTTTCATTTTGCACTTCATTTGGAGAGATAAATTTAACACATCATGGAATAGAGAGATATTAGACTGAACTTCCAAGCGATAGGCTACCACCCCGATACAATCAAGAATTTCAAAAGGACTGTTATATAGAGGGATTATTTTCCTTTTATTCTCAAATCTCATAAACTTATTCCGATAAGAGATTCATATAAACCCCTTCTCACCAACATCAATTTCAATATCATACTGATGGTTATTAACATAACCATTTTTCAATAATGAGCTACCTTGATATGTTGCTGGATGGTTCTAATCTACTCAGCTATTTCTTTAGTGATTGCAGGTCCCAATAACATTCTTTCTCTAACTTAATATCAAATTGTTAGAGATATACATTAATTCCCATAGAGGGATTCATAAGGAGACATATGAATTGTTTTGTGAAATCAATTATTGTTAGAAAACTAAACTAGATGAGGGAGTTGATAAAAACTGGATTTGAAATCCAAAGAAAAATATCTAAACATATCCTATAGGATATAAAATATTATTTTTTGAATGACCATCCATCTGGGGATGATGAGAGTTCATAAACTCAATTATTTATCAAATTCTTGTTAAAGACTTCCCCACAACATGGATGTAAACCTAAAAGCCTAATCAGATAAAATAGAATCTGATACTCCATTCAACCATTCAACTTATTTAATGTATACACTACACTTATTATCTAGAGAGAAGTCCTATTTAATAGTAATGAACAACGCTATCTTAATAAGGTAATCGACTACCACCCGTATATCATTAAACCATTTAGTGTTATTGGGGAATACAATGACAAAATCCATAGTTATTTTCTCCCATTTATATTTTGTTATGGGTAATGGATGAAACAACCCCTTAGACTATTTTTCATCCTTATCTTTCTAGCACACCAAGAACCAAGATACAGACTCTGTGATATCTCTCTTCATTCCATACCACCAATAATATTCCTTCAATTATCTATACATATTCAAACATCCTTTTTGAATAGAGAATAATGATATATGAGCTTACTCTAAGAGCTCATTCTTCAAATCTAGCATAGAAGGAACACACACATATTCATGATCCTTATCATTATATAATGATCATTGTTAAAATTCAAAACATTTATAACCTTCTATTGTAGCTATAAGTATTACTTTTTATCCTCATTAATATTCAAATGAATAAAGGGTAAAACATTCAATTGAAAAAGATAAGATATACCCCTTCTATAAATATATCCAAATCAATCCTCTTCAAATATAGAAATATAGGATCTTTTGATTTCCTCAACATGGATATGTTAGTATGACCATTTCAACTCAAAGCATCGACCACCTTGTTCACTTTCCCATGGTGGTAATGTATTAAGCAATAATAATAATTTATAATCTCAAATCATATTCTCTAGCACATGTTTAACTCCTTCTATTGGAATATATATTTTATACATTTATGATCACTATATATAACACACTTTTCTCTGTAAATATAATGCATCCATATAAATATTGAAAAAATTATCGCTGTTAACTCCAAATCAGAAGTCGGGTAAATTTTCTCCCGAATATTCATTTATCATGAATAATAGGCTATAAACATTTTATTCATCATGATAACACATCCTAATCCCATCATGGATTCATCAATATTGATTACAAACCCTTATATACTATAGGGTAATGCAAGAATAGGTATGTTGACTAACCATCTCATTAGTTCCTTGAAATTTTCCTCACAATCAACTATCCAAAGGAACTTGGAACCCTTTAAAAGGAAAATCATTAGAAGATTAGATAATCATGGGAAATTATTCAAAAACTATCAATAATATCAAGATAAACCAAGATACCTATGGATATCAATCACCATAGTTGGTCTATGATAACATTAAATAGTTTTTGTCATCAATATATCTGCTTCTATACACTCTATAAAGACTATAGAACCCAAAAACAAAAAATTTTGTAGCAAAAATTCAGACATTCTAAAATTTTCATTTAGTTTCTTTTTCCTTAGGGTCTTTATAATGATTCTATATTAGTCTCCACTCTCTTCCTTTCTCTATGAATAAATAATAATATCATCTATAAAGACTACCAAAAATAGATTGAGGTAATCTCTAAAGACAAAATTCATCAAACCTATGAAGACAGATGGGGAATTTGTAAGAAAAAAAGCCATCACTATATTTTCATTGTGTCCATACCTTTTATTTAAATCCATCTTGGGTATATCAACCTTCATGAATCTCAATTTATGATATCCAAAAAGAAGGTCAATCTTGGTAATGTATGGAGCTCCGCATAGTTGACCAAACAACTCATCAATATGAGGAAGAGGATACTTGTTCCTGATTTCGAACTTTTTCGACTATATATAATAAATTAAGAGTCACATTGACCCATATTTCTACTTCACAAAAAGAACAGGTTCACCCCAATGAGACGCACTTTTCCAAATGAATCCCTTATTGAGGATTTCATGGAGTTTCTTCTTCAATTCCTACAACTCAATTGGGTCCATTCTATATAGATTAGATTAAATTTATATTGAAATAGGTATGATATCTATCGATAACTATGCCTATTGTTTTAGTTTAAGGCTTACAAACTCTTCTGAGAAGTTATGACATCCCTCCTTTTTAACATAACTTTTCATTACAATTTACAAACAAAAGACCTTTAAACTCTAGTGTCCTGGAAATCAAGAACAAAATACATGAAAACATAAAACTCTATTTTAAATATCCATGAAAATCCTCTTTAAAATTTCATCATACATTGAAATACTGCATCTTATAACCTGGAAACATACATCAAAGGAATTGGTGAGCAGAAGACCTAGTATGGGAAGCAAGAGAACTAGTTTACTTGTGATATCATTAAGAACTTGGTGAAAAACATAAAACATGAGAAATGGTTGTAGAGGAATTTCATAATGAAAATAACATGAACAATAAAATGAATATGTGGCTACCAAATTTAATTTTTACATTCATGAACTTATCACCAAGGTTCATCCCCTAGGTGTCATAAAAATTAGCAAGGGTATTCACCAAGGTATCGTGAAACTTGACTTCTCTAGAGATTAAATTCTTTTCACAATGAATCAGAGATCTATCAGGGAACAACATTAATATGTATTCATTTTAATCTGAGCCACATATATCATTATAAAAAAATTCATAAATTACCCAAAGATAGTAAAAGGAATGGGTTTCACTTTAAAATCATGACGTTTTAAAAGTGCTTAGAAACATGAACGTTGTGTCTTTTATAACCCTAAAAACTGTAAAGAGGGTTTTTAGTATGTCAATTACAGAATAAAATAGATCAATTTTATGTATTTATGAACAACTTTGGAAATGAGAATATATTTGGGTATTCAGATAAATAAAACAAGATAATTTCATGATAAAAAGAGAGAGATATTTTGAGACAATCTTTCTACAACATAACGGTTATATAACATGGTTTTAGAAAAAAATAAAATGAGAGGGGAAAAGGGTCTCCCATTAATAAATGAATCATTCATAGAATAGGTACAACATATAATGAAATAAGATCATGGTGTGT
Organism: Viscum album; assembly: GCA_963277665.1. NCBI lineage: Eukaryota > Viridiplantae > Streptophyta > Magnoliopsida > Santalales > Viscaceae > Viscum > Viscum album. The sequence goes on along the minus strand of OY728119.1, from coordinate 2,105,979,769 downwards.
AATGAAACACCACATGAATAGGAAACTTCAATGAAAAGAGGAAATGCGATTTGCTTTACAAAAACATGGCAGCCTAACAACGTCACTTAAAAATTCAGAAAATAAATTAATGAGAGAAGAAAGGGTCTTTCATCATTTGGAAATTAAATGTAATGTAATAATAATATATAATAATATACCACCACAAAAGAAGATAGAAATTGGAATACATAACTTAATGGAAATCATGATTAATAGAGGAGGGTTGAAGGTTCCCTTACCTTCAAGAGTTACTTAGAAAGCATGCAGTATATGACATTGGGGGGGGATTGAGGGAACCATGGGAGGACTCCTTGGGAATAAAAATGACTAGAACTTCATTGAGGAGGATTTTGGAATGAAATTAATGATGGAATGGCATGGCATTTATAGCAAAAGTGACAAAATATTTTATTAACTTCCAAGGGACACCTCTTCGGCGGTATTTGGAAAACCATGGGCTTTCCCATGGTATATGCCAATGGTATTGGACACATGGGACACCAAATAGTATATATTACTTTTCATAAGTCTAATATAATTATTACATCATTAATGACGTCATTAAACCCCAAAACGCAAAATTGTATTTTCACTATTCACCAAAAAACAAAACATTTTATAAAAATATCACAAATTCTCTCTAACCAAATATCAAGGCTTGGAATTAAAAAATGAACTCCATTTTATGAAAATAATTTTTAAATAATTTTAATTTAATTTTTAAATTAAATCATTATTTATTCAATAAAAATATAAAACTATAACTTATTTTGTAACACCATGAAAAGTAATCAAGGTCCCATAAAATTATCAAATAACAATAAGAAAATAATTTAAAAATTTATGATTGCATTTTATGAAAATACATTTTCATTTTAAATTGTTAAATTTACTATAAAGTTATAAACAAAATATTTATGAACTAAAAAATTAACAAAACTTATACTATGATTGTTTTTTAAATTTTAAGATGTCTAAATTATAAATATACATTCATGGGTGAATTTCCTATTTTTTTGGAAAATTAACTATTCATTACTATTCATTTGGGTATGTTATTATTCATACATTACTATTTACTAAGAATCGCGTTGATCTTATTAGATTGTAAATTTCTTAATGATCAAAACTATAGAAGGCCATTTTTTAAAAAAATATTTTCACTTTATTAATTATATAATGTTCACATTAAAATTTTAAAATACTCTTTTTCCCAAATTCATCAATAATATTAATCCTATATTTTTCTAGACATTTGAAAATCACAAATTTTACCTCAATAATAATTAACAATTTTATTTATACCAAGGGATTACAAAAATTATCTAAGGCCTCATTACATAGCTCTTTATAACACCCGCATATTACATAAGTGTTATGTGTGTTATTGTGATAAAATCGTGTGGTGGCTCAGATAACATTGCCCGTGTAGTTATTTCTATCAGCTTGAACTTCTCCCTTATGTGATTCCATTCAAGCATAACATTTTGATGCTTAGCTTGTGCTTGGTCTAGAGAAAAGCCCAGATATGCTACCTCCTTTCCAAGCTCTGATAGATGTGCTTCGTACGACCCGAGTCTTCTGGATGATGTCATCGACTGTTCTTTCTGTAATAATTAACCAATATCATGTGTAATTATAAACAATAATTTCAATTTTAAGAGTTTAGTTTCTGAAGTTCATATTGACTAATGATCATATAATAGTCAAAACCCAATAGTACCACTTCATTAAATAAAGAATATAATTTTATGGAGTATAAACTGAAATAACACAAAAATTTAGGAAACAAATATTATTCAAATGTACTGGTCGTTACATTCATCCCTCCCTAAGAAATTTCATCCCGAACATTTAAATTGGTTTCTTAAGAAGAGAAAATGAGTGGGTACTTCTGCCTCATAGACTCCTCTAGTTCCCATGTGGCTTCTTCACATTTGTGGTTCCACCACAATACCTTAACAAGGTGGGTAGACTTGTAGTGTAAAACATTGTCTCTACGATACAAGATCTCAACCAGATTCTCCTATTAATAGAGTTCATGTTATAGTTATACCACCACTAGATCTAGTACATGAGAATGGTTATAAATGTACATCCTCAAGAGGGATACTTGGAATACATCACGATCTTGATCTATATTTGGAAGAAGTGCAAGATGATTGGCCACTTCTCTTAGGTGGTCAATGATTTTATAGGGGTCAATGTACCTAGGGTCATGCTTCTATTTTTTCCCAAACCTCATGACTCTATTCCAAGGTGAAATTCAATGAAATACCTTATCACAAACATCAAACTCCACGTCCCTTCGTTGGTTTTCGACATAGCTCTTATTCCGACTCTAAGAAGCCTTAATTTTTTGTTGGATGGAATGGACTTTTTCATTCATCACGTGCTCAAGATTAGGCCCAAGAATCCTTCTCTCACCAACTTCATTCCAACATGTAGGAGTACTACATCACTTAACATATAGAGCTTCATAAGGTTCCATTTGAATGCTACAGTGGAAGTTATTGATGTAAGGGAACTCAACCAAAGGGATAGGTTGATCCCATCCACTATTATATTCCATTGACCATGTTCTCAGCCTATCCTCGAGTGTTTGAATAGTCGTTTCATATTGGACATCTATTGGGGGGGGGTATGCCATACTGAAATACAATTCAGCGCTTAGAGAATTTGAAGACTTCTACAGAATTTTGATGTGAACCTTGGATCACGATCAGATATGATAGAAACTGTAAATCCATGCAGCCTTACAAATTCCTTCATGTAAATCTCAGAAATTTGATCAAGAGAGAAATCTTCCTAAATGGAGATTAAATGGGTAGTCTTGGTGAGACGTTCTACAATAACCCATATCACATTGTTTCCTTTGGAAGTTATCAGGAGACCAGTGAGGTAGTACATAGTGATATTGTCATACTTCCATGCTGGTATGGGTTGTGGTTGCAATACCCCATTAGGAAGTTGTCACTCTACCATCACTTGTTTACATACTAAGAACCATGATGTGTATTCCGAAATATCCCTTTTCATATTATCCCACCAATAATGATCACGAAGTTCCCTATAATTCTTTATGCATTCAGGATGTATTGAGAAAGTTGAGCTATGAGTTTTATCCATCATCTCCTTCACTATTTCTAGAATAGATGGAACACATAGTCTTGTATGAAATTTCAGTACACCTTCTTGATCAATATTGAACTCAGGAAACATCCCATCCTTCACAGCCTCAATCATCTTCTATTGCAAATGTTCTTCTTTCTGAGCATTCATGACCTTCTCATGTAATGATGGTTGATTAATTATTTGGGTTATGTTTGATGATGTCCGTTATATTATAATTACCTTTTCCATCTTTACAAGGTCATTGATCAAAGGATCTATTTGAATCCTCATCATGGAATGAAAAACTGGGTCTTTCCTGCTTAATGCATCCATGAATTTGTTTGATCTTCTAGAATGACAATTAATTGATCAATCATAAGCTTTGAGAAGTTCCAAACATCTCTTGTGTCTAATGTTCTATTCCTTTTATCTAAGAATATACTTCAAACATTGATGGTATGTGTATATATCACATTTCTTCCCATAATGATAGTGCCTCCATATCTTCAGAGCAAAAACGACCACATCCATCTCCAAATAATGAGTAAGATAGTTCTTCTCACGAGACTTCAACTATCGATATGCATAATAAATGAATTTGTCATTTTTCATGAGGGCACACCCAATACCTTTTAGAGACGTATTGATAAAAATAATGAATCCTTCTCCACATGAATTCAGAGATAACATAAGTTTAGTAACGAATCTCTTCATCATCTCTTGGAATCTTCCCTTACACTCGTTTCTCTAGATGAACATGACCCCTTTTTGAGTCAACTCAGTTAATCAATTAGAAAGTTGTGAATTTTTTTTCACAAACCTCCTATAATATCTTGCTAATCCAAGGAAACTACGAATCTCAGTTATTATTGTAAGTTGAGGCCACTCCTCTACAAATTATGCCTTTGTAGGGTCAAGTATGATTCCTTAATTGGAAAAAATGTGCCCCATGAAAGAAACTTGTTATAACCAGAATTCACATTTGATGAACTTCCCAAAAAGCTTCTCATTCCATAGAGTTTTAAAAATAACCATTAGATGATCCTCACAGTCCTTGTGAATTTTGGAATATTTCAAAATATCATCAATAAAAAACATTACCATGTTATCAAGGTAGTCATTAAGGACTATATTCATCAAATCCATAAAAATAGAAGTTGCATTACTCAGTCAGAAGGGCATAAAAACAAACTCATAAGGCCCATATCATGACTATAAGGTAGTTTTTGTAATATATTTTTTCTTCACCCTCAGTTCATGATTACTAGATCAAAGATCAATCTTATAGAAGAATTGAGCCCCATGAAGTTGGTCAAATAAGTCATCAATTTTTGGAAGAGGGTATTTCTTCTTCACTGTGATCCCATTCAGTTATCTATAATCGATGTATAGATGCATTGATCCATCCTTCTTCTTCAAAAATATAACAGGTGCTCCCCATGGAGACAAACTTGGCAGGATAAAACCCTTCTCCAAAATATTTTAGAGTTGTTTCATTAACTCCTACAGCCCCACATTTTCCATCTTATAAGGGGTATTTCATATCCGATGGGACCGTGTATGAGTTCAGTAGAGAAATATACCTCTCTTTCCGGGGAGGTTGGGGTAACTCCTTAGGAAGTATCTCAACGTATTTTTAGACAATGGGGACATTTTCTATCCAAAAACTCTCATTTACTTCTTTTTCATCACCAATAAACTCCATAAATAATGATATAAGAGGTTGTTCTAGACAATGATCCTCTTGAGATATCTCTCCAAGGAAGATTATTGTAGGTTTTCCATTCAAGACTACTGAGATTTCATTTCTTCTACATTTGATATTATCATTATACATTGAGAGCCAGTCCATCCCTAATATAATGTTGAATTCCCACATGGGAATGACTACTATATTTGTGATAAGACTCTGCTCACTAAAGTGAATACTAGAGTTTCTTAACACTAAAAATGCTCGGATAATCCCACCTGGAATCCTTACTGATAAATATAATTTGAGAAAATCGGGGGTTGATTCTAAATTCTTGGAAAACATGAAGTAAATAAAGGAATGCATAGGACCATAATCAAACAATGTTCTTGCTATCTTGGAGAGAACATCTAGACATCATTCCACCATAACATTTGGTGCTTCAAATTAAGCTGTATTGATTGCAAAAGTAAGACCTTGTTCCCCTAGTCATTGTTGTGGATAATGTGATTATATTCCATAGCCATTATATTTGGATAGAAATTGGAAAAGTGCCCAAGTTTTCCAAACATATAGAATTGGGCATCAGGTAGGGCATGCACTATATTCCCCTTGTCATCAGTGTGGGGAAGTTATGGCTTCACCACACTACGATAATTCCGTGCAATGTGGCCATCTCTACCACACATGTATCACTTCTTACTCCTAAGACGATAGTTCCCAAAATGCTTCTTCCCATATTTATTACAAATGGGACATTGCACTTGGTTTCCTCCTCTTCCCTGATCAACGCTCCTCCCTATGCTTGGATCCATCGATCATTACTTGTATTTGGATTTATGAGACCATTGCGTCTCAGTAAACTTCAGTTCGACTCTCATCGCACATTGTATGATCTCCTAATTACTACCATAATATCAGTTTTAAAGATTATTCCACATATGATGTATCTGTAAATAAAGGAATATATAAACCTTACCATTTATATTCTTGAAAATTATAGAGGTGTAACATGAAAGCCTTGTGAGGTTAATCTCATAACATCCCATAGATTCATTCTCCATCTGCTTTAGCTTGAGAAAATACTTCTCCATTCCTGTTCTAATCGATCAATTTTGAAGAATATCACTCTGAACTCTTCCCACTCCATATATTCAACATACACTCATGACCATGTGTTTTTAATCAGTTCCCACCACTGATTAGCTTCTCCCTCTAAGTGATAAGCATCATAGGTAACCTTCTATTGTTCAGAAGAATAGAGAACTGAAAAGATCTTCTCGATAGAGATGATCCACTATTCATCCATTAATGGGACGGTAGATCCATTGAATGTTGGTGGTATTTGAAGCATAAAGGATTCAATATAAAGTTGTTCCTTTCACGAAGAGATCGCTCTCTTATCTTGATTCATGTTACTTATCATAACTTGAGTCTGTTGGTTAATCATTTGCATGAAGGTTTCCATTCTGGCTTCCATTAGAGGGTCGTAAGTGCATGGTCCACTATGGTCACTATTTTCATAGTTCCTCCTATTTCTTTCCATTTTCAAAAATAATAAAACCTTAGTGAGAATATTATTTCATTTATTAATCTTTAAACTATAAAAAATTTTATGTCTTAAAAATTCATGCTTTAAACTGTTAATTTTTTCAATAAATCCTTCATAATGATTCATAAAAAGAATATGATTAACCAAAAATATCCCCCAGTAGTGTCGTAAATAAGAGTGCAGCAGGGCCCGTTTTTGTGTACCAGGATACCCTAGGTAAATCCCGAAACTCCATGTTAGATTTTTCACTCCTAGGTACATCTGGGCTCGATGCACCTCAACATGATCGTATCCATATTGGGATGTATTTTCTTGATAAACCACATAATCAATAATCACAAAAACACCTAGAATTGTTAATATATTTAATCTTTTTTATAGGGTTCTTAATAATGTTTTCATAGCCTAATTTCCAAAAATAACTAAACTTTCTTTTGTTACAAAATATGAAAGTAGATTCATTTCATAATGAACTATGTCAAAAACATAAAGAAATGAGAAATGGAAGTAGAGGAATTTCATAATGAACATAACTTGAACCTTAACAAGAATAAGTGGCTAAAACATTTAATTTATACATTCATGAATATATCACCAAGGTTCATCCCCAAGGTGTCAAAAAAATACCCAGGTTATTCATCAAGGTATCATGAAACATGTCATCTATAGAGAAGGAATTGTTTTTCCAATGCATTGGAGCGCTATCAGGGCACACCCATAATATTTATTTATTTTCATGTGATATAGATAGATAATAATCAACCATTTAATAAACAAACCAACATTGTAAAAGTAATGGGTTTTACATCGAAATCGTGACGTTTTAAAAGTGCATAGAAACATGATCGTTATGTCTTTCATTACCCTTGAAAAAAGAAAAAGGGTTTCAAGAATGTAAATTATAGAATAAAATAGATCAATTATATGTCTTGATTAAGTCCACTAGAAATTAAATTATAGTTCTATATTCATTTAAATAAACAAGATAATTTCTTGAGAAAAAGTGATAGATATTTTGAGACAAAATGTCAGCAGCATAATAGCTATATAACTTGGTTTTAGGAAAAAATAATATGATAGGGGACAAGGGTCTCCCTTAAATAAATGAATAATTTATATTATAGGGATTTAATAAAAGAAAATAATATCATGGTGTGTAGTGACACACCACGTTAATAGGAAACATGAAAAAATAGAAAATGTGATTTCTTTTACGAAAATTTGGCAGCCTAACAACGTCACTTAAAAATTCAGAAAACAAATTGATTGGAGAAGAAAGGGTCTCTCATCACTTGGACATAAAATGGACAATAATAAAAATATATAAGAACATACCCCCACATAAGAATATGGAAACTGGAAGATATAACATAATGGAAATGATGACTAAAAGTGGAGGGTGGAGGGTTCCCTTACCTTCAAGAGTAACATTGAAAGTATGAAGGTTGGGACCTTGGGGGGCTTGACGGAACCTTGGTATGACTCTTTGGGAGGTAAAAATACTATAACGTTGTTGAGGTGTATTTTGGATTGAAATGAATGAGGGATTTTCTTGGTATTTATAGAAAAGTGAGGGAATATTTTATTAATTTCCAAGGGACACCTCATCGGTGGTATTTGCAAAACCATGGGATTTCCAATGGAATTTTCCCATGATTTTGTCCACTTGAGACACCTCATTACATATCTTACTATTCATAATTCAACAATAATGATTACATCATTAATGATGTCATTAAACACCCGAAACTCATAACTGTATTTTCACTATTCATCGAAAAACCAAACAATTTATAAAAATCTCATAAATTCACCATAAGCTAACATCAATGCTCTGAAATCAAAAAATAACTACATTATCTCAAAATAATTTTTCAAATATTTTTAATATAATTTTTATATAAAATCATTATTTATTCAAAAATAACTCTAAAACTATAACTTATTTTGTAACCCCTTAAAAAAGTAATCAAGGTCCAATAAAATTATCATATAACCACAAGATGATAAAGTAAAAATTTATGATTACATTTTATGAAAATAAATATTCATTTTAAATTAATAAATTAGTTATAAAATTGTAAATAATATATTTATGTCCTACAAAAATAATAAATATTATAATGTGATCATTTGTTCACTTTTAAGATTTCTAAACTATATTTATACTTTCATGGGTGATGTATTTATTTTTTGGACAATTTACTATTCAATACTATTCATAAGGGTATGCTACTATTCATACTATACTATTTACTAAAAATCAAGATGATCTTATATGAATCTAAATTTCTTACTGATCACAACTGTAGAAGACCATTTTTTGAAAATCATTTCAGATTATTAATTATTTAATGTTCACATGAATATTTTAAAAAACCATTTTCCAAAAATAAACAATAATATTCATAGTATATTTATCCAGACATTTTAAAATCACAAATTTTTATAGAATAATAAATAACAATTTTATTTATACCAAGGGATTAAAAAAAGCATCTAAGGCCTCATTACATAGCCCCGTATAATACTTGTGTAGAACCTAAGTGTAAGTTGGGCTATGTTGATAGAATCTTGGAGCGTCGTACAAACATTGCCCAAGTGGTGATTTCTATCTGCTTGAACTTCTCCCTTAGGTGATTCCTTTCAAGATTCTCAAGTAGAAGCTCAGCATGGTCTTGGATCAATGCAAAGCCCAGAGATGCTACCTCCTTCCCAAGCATTGACAGATGGGTTTCGTACGGCCTGAGTCTACTGGATGAGGCCATCGACTCTTATTTCTGTATTAATTAACCAAGATCACTTTTAGTTATAAACAATAGTTTTAATATTAAGATTTTAGTTTCCAATGGTCATATTGACCAAGAGTCATATAATAATTGAAACCCAATGGCATCACTTCATTAATTAGAGGATTTAGTTTTGTGGAGTATAAAATAATATAACACAAAAATTTAGGAAACAAATATTATTCAAATGTCCGGGTCATTACATATTTCATCCAGAAACTATAGAATAATAGGTAAATCATCGATCTTGATTATATCCCCAAGCATTTGAGATAAACAGCCCTTGTGAATGGGAATTATAACTCATACACTGGATGTAATCTCTATAGGAATTTCATACATATCATCACATTGATATAACATGTTAGGATGGTTTCAAATATCAGACGTAACTTCCCTTCCTAGATTGTTTATGTCAGAATTATGAAGATAAATCAAATACATTCCTATGAAGATGTTAAATTAATCTAGATGAAGAATGAAAATATTTAAAGGGAGTACATTCCCAAACACTTCAACTTGAGAGAAATCAGACACAGTAGATGTAATAATTATACCATTAGGTATTTTCACAACTAATTCTGCATTTAATAATTTTTGTGGAATATTAATACCCTTATAAAATACTTTATATAGGAAATAGTGGGTATATATTAGATTAAATTAGACATTAGTGTATCTAGAGTGGATGTTAAGTGTGTCTGTCACCACATCATTATTATACCCCTCTTTATTAATTGTAATCACTTGAAATTTCACCTTATAACATTTTTTTTGAGGATTCAGACTTTGGTCATCATCACTAAACCTATGGTTTGGTATCTAGTTAGTATAATAACTATACTAACTACAATATTTACACTGAATCATGGGAGGTGAATTCTGTGTAGCTTTATATCTATTCACAATGTTAGCTAACTTATTCCTATCACTTCAAAAATAAAAATCCTGATTACCTTCCTCCCTCACATAAAACATTCATTTTACCTTTATAATAATTTCATCTTTTCTTATTTCCACCATTAGATCATAAATTAAATATCACATTCTTCTCATCATGTTTTTTAGATTTTCCATTGAACATGGTAATTTTTTCATTTCAAAACCATGAGGTTGATATATAACTACAACATTCATCTCAACCTTGATTTCACAATCAAAAATCTATTGGTAGATAGTAATTTATTTTAAGAAAAATTGCATTATATTATTGGGATTTAAATCGCTAATGAACCTTTCAAATTTACTTTCAGGTAGGATGATAATACCAAAATCTGACCTCGTAAGTCTTAAAAATTTAGCCTCATATGTACCAATAGATTCATCATCCCTTTGTTTTAATTGAATGACCTATTTCTCTGTATTTGTATGAATAACCTGAGGAAATTACAAACCACAAAATAAGTTCTTGAACTCATCTCAATACATGGATTCGATTCCATATTGAATCATCTTATTCATGATTAGAGTCCACCACTAGTCCACTTCACCTTGTAACGAATAAACATCTATAGTAAATTTCTCTTGTTCTGAACATTAGAGAACAAAGAATGTATTTTTAGTGGTACTGATCCATTGTTTTTTAATAATTGGATCATAAGACTCACTGAATGAAGACAACTTTTTATCATGAATGGATCAACAAAATGTTGTCCCTCCTTTTCTCATATCAATGTACAACATGATTTATATTTTGTGAATGTTGGTTGATCATAATAATGATATTTTCTATTCCATCTCCCAAAGAATTCAGATGCTTGAGTGAACAATCATTTCATTTTCCATCACACTCAACATTAATGTGGTTCTTATGTGTTCCATCCATTTCCTAAAACCAAAAAGAATAGAGTAATAAACAATAATCACAATAGGGAACCACATAGTTATGAAAAAAACTAATATAATATCTATATTTTGATGAATTATTTAATCTTTGACAAATTAGGTTTATCAATGGTTATTCATAGTCTACTTATATATAAATAATTCACAGTGGTTTGGAAAGATTTTTTGAATTCCCAATTTGTATCCCCCAAGAGTCTCCAACTAGTGGTACAAAAATTCCAAATAACTACATGAAAAATACCATATACCAATGGGTTGGAACTCTTGGTATATGCCTCCAAACTGTTAGTATACCCAATACCAATAGTTTCGAGAACCATGGAAAAGTAAGCCGTGAGGATAGGTCTAAACCACAGTTTTCCCAAAACCATTGGTATAGACCTATACGAACGGTTTTCTAAATACCATTGGTATAGACCTATACCAACGGTTATCAAAACCGTTTGTATAAGTAATATGAAAAATCTATAACAACGGTTCCTAAAACCGTTGGTATCTATTTCTCAAAAAAGAATCAGTCGGAGGGTTTTGATGCTAGTCCCTGCAGTTTATTATTTAACGACCTAACCACTAACCTAACGTGACTTTTGTGAACATGATTTCATAAATATATATATTTATTATCAATATTATTTTAAATTTTTATTTATTTAATGTTCTCGGTAAGAAGATTCCATAAAAAATACATGTAGCTATACCAAAGGTTCTCGAAACCATTGGTATAGGTTCTTTGATTTTAGGACCTATACCGAAGGTTTGGCCAAACCGATGGTATAGGTCCATTATAGAGACCCTATACCAACAGTTTGGCCAAAACCATTGGTATAGGTCCATTATAGAGACCCAATACCAGCAGTTTGGCCAAAATGTTTGTATAGGTCCCCCCTATAACAACAGTTTGTCCAAAACCGTTGGTGTAGATCCATATAAGTGACCTATACCAACAGTTTTGGCCAAACCGTTGGTATAAGTCCAAAATAGTAACCTATACCAACGGTTTTCCCAAAACTGTTGGTATAGATCTTATTTCTAGTAGTGATTGTAGTATACCAATTCCTGATCATGTATTTGTCTGTATGGTGTTTTCAGGGTTATTACCCCTATGTACATGCGTTCCAGATCTACAACCACTTTTAGTATCTATATATAGATGTATTTCTTAGAAAGAAAACACTCTATCCTCTACCAAAATTCCAGGAAATTTTCATATAATTTTCCTTATACTTATACTTATCTCTAGAGAAGTCCTTAGGGTTCTAACTAAGGTTTTCTCATCCTTATTTCCAATGTTTTATTGAAATTTTTCTATTATAAAATATACAGAGAGCCTTGCTTAACATGAATATAAATTATATAATTTTTTACAGAATAGTTAATACATTTCACAAACAGATGCCCAAATACCCTATTAGTTTAGTAACTTTGGATAAATGGAAACAAAAACACTAGTACATAAGTAAGATATTATATCTCTTAATTGGTTATTCATGACTTGATCCCTTCTTAAACACATCATACATAATACATATCTTCATAAACCGGGGAAAGGTAACATCAAAAGGGGTGAGCATTGATGCTTAGTAAGGGTAAACAATAAATATATACAAGAATAAACATGATCATAATGGTATAAGAATATAATAATAATATTATAATAACATACCCTGCATATCAAAGAACATAAAATTGAATAATAGAATAAATATTGGATGTTCATAAGACATGAATAATACGAGAATCAATAGCATAATCCATAAAATTATAACATAGGAATGAAACATGAAATTTAAGCAGACACATAGTCATATAAATTTATTTATATAGTAGAAAAGTCATTACTAAAAATTCCATTTTACTGGCATTAGTTCACTCCCCAAAAAATCATGGTACTCATGGTTCACTACCACGTCCATCTTAGTAGTCAAGGTTCACTCTAAAGACCATCTTAGTGGAAAACGTCTTTTACTCATCCAAGTTCACATCCCATTCTAGACATTTCTATCTCATGAGTTTTAAATCATTAACCAATACATTGGATGGAGATATATGTCCACCCAATTTCAAAATAAAATCATATATTTGTGTACCACAAGATCATATACAATCAAATCATAACACAAGAAATGAAATGGGAATCCAAAAAATGTACTCATATCATAACCTGTGAAAATGAGTCAATTTCCATAATCATATCTTCAAAATCATAACCCATGGAATGAATAAAGTTTCATAAACATAAAACCCTTGGATGAGAAACAATTTCCATATAAATCATGCCATAAAACACAAAACATTTAAGGAAAGAATGTTATTGTTAATCATGGATCATAATCCAATAAAGTAATGAGTAACAACAATGTAATTCATCTTAGATGGAAACCAATTAGGAATGATCATTTGAAAACATTTCTTCAAGATTATATCCATTATTAATTTAAAAACACTTTTTAAAACATAAAACATTTCTGGAAACCTTTTTCATTGAAAATTTGATTTGAAACACATAATGGAAAATTTGAATACACTAATAAATTTTAAAATAATTTTTCATGGAAAATGATCTTAAAATATCATTTTAAAAGCACATTTTTGATAACTTTTTGGGAAACAAGGTTTTTGAATAAAACATATTTCATATCGAATAGAGAAATGAGGACACAATTTTTTAGTTTTTATTAATTATCATAAGTCACAAAAGGTGGAAAATGGTAACAATACGTGAGGATATAATAACTAAACAAAGGATAAGAAATTAAGGAGTGTTATTTAAATATGGATCATAAGATTTCATTAATGAAACCAAAATCATACACAATCCCAATAAGTTATGCGATTGTTGCAATGAACTCTTACTACTTGGTAACATTGAATCATACTCCACATGTAAGAAAATGAAATTAAATGAAGAATAAAATATCATTAAATTATTATATTCATTATATAACAAGTCAAATGATATTGTATATACCTTGTAGAAGAATATTGGTGCATAACAAGTCTTTTTTATCAAAGATGGAAAATTTAAACAAAATTACTTTACTAATATGGTATCTTTTGAAACATAAATCCGATAAAATAGAGAACAAAATATGGATTTGTAAGTAACCATAAATATAAGTGTAATAATATTATAATATATTGATGGTCACTTGACCACTTTATCATGAGAAGTAAAATTGATTATATTTTTACGGTTGATTTATAGTCTAGGGAAGACCCAAGGTCGTCACTCAAGGAGAGTTGGTGGATTTGTAGTGTTCATTTTTAATAAGAAGAACAAAAATAGGGGTTATTTTGAAAATAGTTTTAAGAAAATAACATAACATAAAGAGTTTAATCATTGATAGAATAAAGTCCTTGAATTTATAATTATCAAAGAAAGGGTTCATTTTGATTTCACTACACACATTTCAAGTTCATTGTTCTTAGATATTATTTTAGATTTGGAGTAATTCTTTGGTTGAAATTAATTGGAATCCTGATTAATTCATAATAATTTATTTCATTGCTTGAAGAACCAAAACATGACATAACAATTGTATTGTCAATGTATAGAAATTATGAATGGAGTAAGAGATTCAAAATCATATAGAAATCTCAAGTAAGTGGGTCAGAAAAGGGTTCTTTTATTGTCCAATCGGAACAACACAATTCACGCACTCAAAAACTCACACCGATTGGTTAGAAATTAAGAGCACCTCAATCACATGCATCAAAAAAGATTTCAAATATAGAATTTTGTACGATACATGGAATGAAATGTTTTCAAACACAAGTTACTCCAAACCAAAATTTAAAATAAGAATTGGAACTTCCCTGGCATGTGTGTAGCTCCCCCACAACAAACTCCCACCATTTAGCTCGACATAGGGAGGAGGAGGAAGCTCTTATAGAACACCTTATTAATTCATGATCCACCTATAAGGATAGGGGCCTTCAGAAATTCACGGATGAGGAGGATAATTCTCTTGGAATTCAAAATGTCATAGTTTCACTACTAGTTCAAACTAACAAATGGGGAGCCCAAGGTTCAAATTTATAGGAAAATGGGAAGGTGGTTTTAAGAACAGGTATTTCATAAAAAAACATGTCACATGGGTTTCAACCTACATAAAGCCTTGTATTGCTTTGTAGAAAATAAAAAAAGTTGTATCCCAACCTCTTTAATGTCTCTACTAAATGTCTAGCACAATTTGGGCAACTAGAGCTCAAGATATGGACAGATTACAACACACCACTTTTGACTTCATTGAGATTCGGTGTGCGAGACATTTAAGGTCTGTTGGGCCACCTGATGGAAGAATGAGTGATGGGTTCCTTCAGATTAAATGTATCCCACGTAATTTTGGACCATAAAACTACATTTCACCACATTTGGATCCACAAGTCAGGAGCAGTGCGTGGATGAGTCCACTGGTGTGCATGGATCTTGCGCAGTTTGGCCCATTTTTCTTAAAGATCATCATAAGCCATCAAAATCACATCCTCATACAATGTAAACATCAAAAAAATTAACATTTAACATTTTAATAGTTACAAAAACAAAATAAATGATTCAAATGTTGAATGCATTTTGTTATTATTTTTATAATTTTCGATATAAATAAAGTTTATCACAGTGGTGTAAGGGTGAAAATGAAACAGTGAATCGCGGTGCGATCACACCACCAAACCTAAACATTTTCACTCCGAGGAAAAGTCATAATTCCAAAATTTACATGTGTAGATATTTTTAAATTATTAAAAATTTATCATTTCAATGAAAATTTAATTACTGGTAAAATGTAAACAAATCAAAAATCACACTAAGAAGTTATTCTCAATGATCATTGCAAAAGATCTCTCAAAAATTCTATCCAAATGAAATTCCAAGAGATGGATGATACCAATAAAAGAAAATAATTAAAAAGTTAATCATTTTAGTAATTATCAACGTTTGTGTGTGACAACCATTTCATGCAATTATTTCCACTTTTTATCGAGTAAATATAAGTTATTTTAATAATTTTCTACTTATAAGATCCTTTCCACCGAACATGGCCCACATCCTTTTCAACCAAATTTCAAGACCCACTCACGTAAGCATTCCATGAAGTCAAACCATATGCTCCTGACCATGACATACCCATATGTTTCACATTTCATCACTCCCCTCATTTATTAATTTTTCAAATGTTTCACATGGAACAAATCTCACACTCTTCTTTCAACCCATGTTTGATCTTTTCATGACACTAATTGTAATAGATGTAAAAATATCAAAGGTTGAGGAAGGGTGGTTTTTAACCAACCCAATATACAAACGATTTTTTTAATTTTTTTGAGTGTGTAGAATAGTAAGATAATAGGTACACATGGATAGGTCAATATGGTAGGATATTGAAATAGATCGGATAAGGAATGAATTAATGGAAAATTGATTTTTGAATGTAGAGAAAAATCTACCTAACTTATATTTACCTTCCATTTTGTAATAAATTTTCCCACATTGTTGTTGGGTGGAGAAAAATGTGTGGAGAGATTAAGTGACACAATTTTCCTTTAAACTATTCATAAAAATGGAACCATTATTCTCAAAGGATTCAAAATGTTACAGCCATTTATATCATCGAAAAAGAACTAAATTTCAAAAGAAAGTCACACCATAATATTTAATTCCTTCTAAAATTCACATTTCATCAGAAATATTTTTTAATGTTAAAACTATATGAAATACAGACATTCAACATGAATTTTCATTAACTTCCATGACTAAACGGGCATCATTTTCCATGATAAAGTGGTCATAAAAAAGTAATATTCCTGAACAAAGTGAGGGGTAGGGAATGGGGAAAGTAACAATATAATTAAACAAGATTAAAAGAGAGAAAAGATTAAAGATGATGAAAATTCCTAACTAATACAGGAATATACCTGTCCCCCTGCACACCTAATGTGTGCAGTGTCCTCACTATAAAAATAGAATGTAAAAAGAAAGGATAAAAACTAGTGGTTGTCATTCGTAGAATGCTTCTTGAACATGGAGTTCCTCCGTCGGGGTCACTACAAGGGTTTTGTGGTTGTTCTTTAGTCGGTTCCAATTAACTGTGAAGGTTTCATTGTTTTCTTCATTTTGAACCTAGAAAACACCAAATGGAGAGTCGTTAGTAACAGTGTATGGTCCAAACCAATGGGAACAACACTTACCTGAATGCAAATTCCACCTTGCAATATCGAGTAGGTCCTTATGCCCAATGTGGAAGTGACAATGAAGGATGAGATGGTCTTGGGATTCATTGTCATACTCCTTATAAATCTTAGAGTTCTTATATGCATATCTTCTCATTTCATCCATCTCCTGAATTTTCATTTTTTTTGAGCACCTACACCCGAAAGATTAGAGTTTCATTGTTTGATGGACTAGTAGGCCTGGTGCTCAATCTCAAATGGTAAGCGACAACTATTTAGAAACACAAGTCGATAGGGTGACATTCCAACGGGTGTTCTGAAAGCAGTATGGTATGCCCATATTAGATCATCAATTCAAAGACTCCAATATTTTTTATTGGGTTGAACTATTTTTTAAAGAATCTATTTTACCTCTCAATTTGACTCCTCATCTTGACCATTTTTCTGTGGGTGATATGAAGTAGACATCCTATGACCGACCCCATACTGACGAAAATGTGAATTCATTGTTCGGTTATAGAAATGAAAAACCGTAGTCCATAATAATGAACCTAGGTAAGCCTAACCCACAGAAGATTTGGGTTCTCAAAATTTCTAGAACTACCTTAGAATATTTAGTCCTTCTAGATCATGCCTCTACCCATTTTTGACAAGTAATAAACTTCCAGAAGAATTTACGAGTTTCCAATGGAATTGAGAAATGGGCCCATATATTCAATACCCAAAACATCAAAAATGACATGAATGATCAATGATTGTTGAGAAATTTCATTTATTTTAGAGACATTACCCATTCTTTGACAAACAAGACAAGATTTACAGAAATAATGGGCATCCTGAAAAAGTGTGGGCCAAAAGAGACCAAAATCAAGGATTTTGTGAGCAGTCCAAGAGGGACCAAAGTATACCTCACAAACAAGAGTGTGGTAGAATCTATAGACGGATTATAACTCGATATTGAGGTCACAACGCCAAAGGAATTGATCACTACATGTGCACCAGAGGTAGGGGTCATCCTAATTGTACCAACAAGACTCATGTTTTAGATGGTTAGCATGGTTTTTGATGAAATCAATAGGAATGAAAGATGTAACAAAAAAATTGGCAATATCAGCATACCAAGGAATAATTTCTTGCACTCAGTACATTTACTCTTCAGGAAACATTTCATTTATGGGAATACAGGGGGATGAGTAAATGTATGAGGATGGTTGAATCCTACTGATATGGTCACCCACCATTTTCTATGCACCTTTTTATCTCTAATTTCTAATTTTATTTCTTGTAGGAGGAGCATCCAGCGAATGAGACGTGGTCTGGCTTCAGGTTTCTTAAGGAGATGCTAGATGGCTGCATGGTCTGAGGAAACAATAATTTTTCCCTAAAATACAGGACCTGAATTTATCCAAGGCAATCACAACGAAAAGAAATTTTTTTTAGTTGGAGTGTAGTTTTCATGTGCAGGGTCCAGTGTACATGAGGTATAGACAATGACATGTGCAGTTCGATCAACTTTCTATGATAAGAATGCCCCAAATGCATATTTGGAGGCGTCACACGTGAGCTCAAATGGTAAATCCCACAGTGGTGGTTGGATTACTGTGGGTGATGTGATAATCCATTTTAACTTATTAAAATATTTAACACATTTATAATTGAAAACAATTTATTTTCCTTTTTAGAGTAACTGAAAGAGTGGGAGTGCAATCTTAATATAGTAGCAAATGAAACAACAGTAAAATTCAGCATAACCTAGGAAATACCACATATCCTTTACTTTTTTAGGAATGTTTGGGAAGAAATGACGTCCACCTTTGATTTATCTACTTGGATAACATCCCCAAAAATGACATGGACCAAAACTATTCCCTTTCGCACCATGAAATGTAATTTGTCATAATTTAATAAAATATTCTTTTCAATAAATCAACTTATGAAAAAACCAAGACAACTCAAACACTCCACAAAACAGAAGCCAAAAATAGTGAAATCATCCATGATAACTTCCATGCAATTCTCCAGGTAATCTGAAAAAATACTAACCACACATCGCTGGAAAGTACCCATAGCATTGTACATACCAAATGGAATCCTCCTATATAAAAATGTACCAAAGGGTCATGTGAAGGTTGTCTTTTCCCGATCCTCAAGGGCAATATGGATCTGAATGTATCTAGAATACCAATTAAGGAAATAAGAGTGGGACTTACCCACTATCCTCTCTATAATTTGGTCAATGAATGGAAAAGGGAAATTGTCCTTCCTAGTTTGTTGGTTTAGTCAATGATAGTCAATGTAGAAACACCAACTATTCTGCACATGATTTGGAACCAATTCATTGTTTTAATTTTTGATTGTTGAAAGGTCTGTTGTTTTAGGAACTACTTGAACTGGATTGACCCATTGGCTATCAGAGATGGGGTAAATGATTCTAGCAGCCAATAATTTTTTACATCCTTTTTTCCAATGTCTAGGAGGTTTGGGTTCAGTCGTTGTTGTGCCTACCTCACTCGTTTAGCCTCATCCTTTAATAAAATATTATGTATTCAAATTGATGGTATAATACTAGGAATTTCAGAAAGTGTCCATCCTAAAGCTTGTCAATACTCCCTCAAAATATCAAGTAGTCACAATTCATGCTCAGGAGGGACTGAACTAGAAATGAGGACAGGAATATTGTTTCAATTCTAAAGATATGAATATTTTATACCATGTGGTAGTTGTTTTAATTCCAATTCAGGGGGATTTTTGATTGATGGGAGTGTGGTTGAAAGTGAGAGGTCATTGATCTCATCTAACTACTCAATGGTATCATCCTCATATGAGGAATGAGCTTTTACAAGCATAGCAGTATCATCTATAGTCATTGGGTCCTAAGTGTTCAATAAATCATCAATCAATGAACATGCATGACACTCTTCTAGAATACTACAACAATCAATGCATGATTCATTACCAAGAAATTCAATCAAAGATGAAAACTCAGAAATGGGACTGGGGTAATGAAGAGAAGTGTTTTTAGAGGAAGGGAGTATATCAACTGAATTTACAGAGAGAGAGGAATGTTATTCTGAGGGGAACTTCATGGCATCAAGGATATTGAAGTGCACAATATCACCACCAAATTTCGTAGTTAATGTACCAGTGTGAACATTAATTATGGTTTTGGTGGTTTTCAAGAATGTTCTCCCCAATATAATTGGGTCATGTCCATTCATCCTATCATCTTCATTTTTAGCACATTTAAATTTGCATGAATGTTAAATTTTGACCCCTTACAAGAACATCCTCTAAAACCCCAGAAGGGTGTGTTGTACTGCTATTTTCTTGCTGAACAACTATTCTAGTTGGCATTAGTTCACCGACCTGCAATGAAGAATAAATGGAGTGAGAAATAACATCAATAGAGGCACCCAAATCAAGCATATCATAATAAAAATAATACTCCCCTATGGTGTACGAAATTTAAAAGGTTCTAGTATCATTAAATTTGGTAGGCAGTGATGGTTTTATCAATGTAGATACCTTCATCCCCAAGCTTACCTTCTCATCACCTTGAAGTCGTCTTCAGTGCGTACACATCTCCTTTAAAACCTTGGTGTATCATGGAATTTGATTCATGAAATCAATCAAAGGGATGTTAACCTGCACTTTTTTGACAGTTTCCGATATTTCCATATCAATTTCAGTTTCATTTTGTTTTCTTTTTTTGGGGGCCCTTTAGGTAAATGTATGGGGAAAGGGTATTCTTGGAGACTCATAGACATACACACTCTATTGTTTTGAATGAATTCAACCAGGACTAGGATTTACTTCTCTTAGACCATTTTTAGTAGTTTTTGGGATAGTGGTTTCTTCAGGACGGGATGACTCTATTAGGGGGTCATTTGGATTTTAAGATGAGTTCCACTCCTAAGGGTGATGTCCCTAACATTTCCTTTATCCTTATGGTTAACTATTATTTTAGACGGTAGATTACCCGACCCATGGCTCTTGATTTATGTCATCGAGTTGTAAAGTTGGCCTAATTGGGTTTTAGGGTTTTTATCGCAGCTTTGGTGGTTTTTTTGGAATTGGATATTGTTGGAAGCCATTTGTTTCATCATGCCTTTTAATCATATACCAGGGTTTGGAGGGGTTTGTTGGAAAGACCTTTATTGTGGATGAGGAATTATGGGTGGTGGTGGTTGACTACTCTACCTCGGTTGGTTCCATGGTTGTAGAGGTTGGTTAGAATACCCACTTTTATATAGGATTGGATGTCTTTCCACCCAGGATTCGATGGATAGTTTGGTTCTTTCCTAAAGGGTTTGTTATAACGGCGTCTTTGAAAGATTTCATCACAACTCTCAGAAGTTTCTCTTAGTTGGGGGAATTGATCAGAGTGGTGGGTTTTAGAAGAACATATACCACAATGGATGGGAGGAGGCGACTGGGCTTTCACATGGGGATGATCAAGTTGGTGAAGAAGGGTACTTACCTCTTCAAACATCGTGTCCACCATACTCTCGAATTCAGTACTTTTCAACTCATGGACTCCTCGAATTTGTACTTTAGAACTTGAAAATTTTTTTTGAGTGTTGTGTTCCATGTTATCAATTATGGTTCATGCTGTGATTGGGGTTTTATCATATAGTTTACAACCTGTAGCAGCTTCAATCATGTTATGATCCATTGGAATTAAACCTTCATAAAATACTGAATAAAAAGTTGATCACTTATTTGGTGATGTGGACACCTTGATCATAATAATTTAAATATGTCCCAATATTCATGAAGTGTTTATCCTTGATATTTTTTTATCCAACAAATTACTTTCATTACTGTTTCTGTTCGATAGTATGGGAAATATTTTTCAAGAAAAAGGCGTTTCATGTCTGCCCTACCTCTAATTGTTGAATTAACATAGTAAAGCCAGTCTTTTCAGTGTAATCTAATGAAAATGGGAATTCGATGAGATTTACTTATTCTTCATCCAAACACGAAGGTTTTAATTTATAACACACAGAAAGAAATTATTTTAAGTGTACATGTGGATATTTTGAGGAAGTCCATGGAATCTGGGTAATAAATAAATTAGTCCGGATTTTAGATCAAAATAGGGTGCCTTGTCTTTCATTTGAGTGTAAGTGGGTTGGATATCATCCTCAATAGAGGTTAGTTTTATTAATTTCTAGTTATTTTCATCCATGTTTTGTATGTTTATTTTAGTTTTGATATTGGTTCATGAATAAGAAGAGAAAGGATCATGAAGGTTGTCAATGTTTTGTGTGTCCTCCTTCGAAGGGTTCTCTTCTATGTCTTGGTGTCGCTGACGTAGGATCATTTCCATTTTGGAATTGAAAGGAGGTAAATATCCCAGATTAGAGTGCATCATGAACGAAACCTACACGATAAATAAATCTGAACAGAAAAGTATTGATAAGGTAAAAAAATATTCAAAAAAGTTACAAATATCTTAGAAAAAACACACACTAAAAAAAAGTGGTCCCCGGAAACAGTACCAAAATATGACCGCATTGTCATGAAAAGTCAAATTGATTATCTTTTTAAGGGAGATTTATATTAGAGGGATGAACCTAGGTCATCTCTCAAGGAGTGTTGTTGGATTTAGAGTCTGTGTTTTTATTAAGAAGTACTAAAATAGGAGGTGATTTTGAGAACTATTTTAAGAAAATTACAGAACATAAAGAGTTTAATATTTGATAGAATAAAGGTTTTGATTTATGAAATATGAGAGAAAGGGGTCATTGTGATTTCACTACACAAATTTAATGTTCAATTTTCTTAGATATTTTTTTAGGTTTGGAGTAATTCACTGGTAGAAATTAATTGGAATCCTGATTAATTCCTAAGCCATTATTTCATTGATTGAAGAACCAAACCTTGACAGGACAATCGTATTGTCAAGGTCCAGAAATTATGAATGGAATAATAGCTTCCAAATAATATTTAAATCATATTTATGTGGGTAAAAAAATTTTGTTTTACTATCCATTCGGAACAACACAAGTCACACACTCAAAACCTCACACCAATCAGTTAGAAATAAAATTTATCTCAATCACATGCATCAAAAAAAGAATTTAAATATGGAATTATGTATGATACATGGAGTGAAATGTTTTAAAACCCAATTTACTCCAAATAAGGTGCATAAATAAGAATTGGAACTCCATTTACATGTTTGTAGCTCCCTCACAACGAACTCCCACCATTTAGCTCAACACCGGGAGGAGGAGGAAGCTCATGTGGATGTCATTATTCATTCTTGACCCCCCTCTGAATATAGGTTCCTACATATCATCAAGGATGAAGAGGAGACTCTTCTAGAACATAAAAATGTCAAAGAATCACTTCTGGTTCTAAATAACAAATGGGGAGCCCAAGTATCCATTTTATTGGAAAATGGGAAGGTTGTTTTGATAACGCAAATTTTTTAAAACCACTTTCACATGGGTTTCAACCTCCAAACAGCCATAAAAATATTTATATAAAATAAAGAAGTTTATTAAGAAATCTTGGATTTCTATACCCAATGGTTGGCACAATTTGGACACCTAGAGCCTAGGATATGGACATATCAAAACACACCACTTTTGACTCTGTGGAGATTTGGTGTGCCAGACAGATCAGGTCAGTTGGGACACCCGATGGCTGAATGAGTCTTGGGTTCCTTGAGATGATATTTACCAAAATTAATTTTGGACTAGACTACAAAATTTTGTCCCATTTGGATTCATGGTTCCGGATCCGTGCATGGATGAGTCTACGGGTGTGCATGGATCTTACATAGTTTGACCCATTTTTCTGGGACATCATCACAGTCCCTCCAAATAATCTCCTCCTCCAATAGAATCATAAAAACATGCAAGATTTACTTTTTTAACAGTGATAAACACAATATAAATGAATAAAACGTGGAATGAAATTTGTTATTATTTTTATAATTTTAAATATAAAACATATTTAACATAGTGGTGCAAGGGTGAAAATGAACAGTGAATCACTGTGTGATCATAATTATATACAAGTCACAAAAGAAACATGGGGTTAATAAGGCATAAATCACACAAAAATAAAAGCGAGTTGATAAAACCACTGTCCTTATGTCTGGACTCTAATTATAATAATTGAAAAATAATATATAATTTATATAATCTTATTATAAATCTTCTAAAGAACTATATTATTAATTTTAATGATATATATGAATTTATTATGATGTTATATTAACTATTTCTTAATAATTACACATTAATTTTACATTTCAATTGAAATTATCTTTGTTTTTCATATATGTTTTGAGTTATTATTCTTGATCCTCCTACTTAGATCATCTATTAGTTATTGAGATAATTTAAAAAATGATAAATATATCAAAACTATAAATTATTTAAAAATTTATAATAATCCATAGAAGGTAGAAATAGAAAATCAAATACATCGTTCATGGAGATGATAGGCTTTAAATACACACGAAGGCTATTTTCATTTTATTGTCATTTTAAAATAATGAAAGTAAATGAAATATATTTACATATATCTAATACCTTCATAATAATTTTTATGTCATATATATCAAATACATTCACTAAAACCTTCCCTAATACATTCCATTTAATGTGTGACTGAATCACATCGCATTAAGGAGGCAGTGGTCCACATGCACACAAAAAAAGTTATCATATTTATAAAAAATGGAAAGAATGATGTTATGTCACATAAAAACCTTAATTAGGAATAAATAATTCATTAATATCATATATAACATAAATAAATAGTATGAACATCATATGTCCCAACCATGATAGGAGTTAATGGAAAAAATGACATCGTTTTGTGAGATGGTAGTCCACCCCACAAACGAATGGTTGGTTCATTGCCCATTAGATGGAAGTATCTGTACGTGTAGTTATGAAGATTATAACAAAAATATATAATAATATTTATTATATAGAGATTATTATATAATCATGTAATAAAAATATGTTAGGGGGTGGATAATGAAAATAATACAAAAGAGCTTGGGGAAGGATCTTGCCTCTATGTTGGTAATCTCATCTCAGTTTTTACCAAAGTGATTCGTTGGTTGGATTTATTCCCAATGTGAGGATTATAAGATGACATGAGAGAATTTTGGAGGATATTCATTGATGGTTTTTTTTGAGGAAAATGGGTTTATAATTGATAATAATTGATGGGGTTGAGTACCCTTTTATAGTGGAGGAAGAGTGATATTCTTGTAAATATAAAAAGGTAAACAATATTGAGAGGTATCCCTTCCATCACGAGCCTCCAATAATTTATAATTTTTGATAAAAGATGATAATTGGTAAAAAAATTTCTAGGAAATAGATTTTGTACGTGTTTATAGGATATTTATAACCAAAAATTAGATTTTAACCACTATTTAATCTTGTTTTTACCGGAAGCACTGTAAATAACTTTAATTACACTCACAAATATTTTTTGTAAAATAATAATGTTTCCTTATCATACACTATAAATTATTATTATTCATAACATTAGATCAATTTTACAAAATTATACTCATAGAAATAGGAGAAATTTATTCAAAATTAATTCAGCATACGTGTTGTGAAATCAGGTTTCAAAAGTGAAAAAATCTAAAAGATTGAAAAGTTTTTATATACAATGTCTATGTGAAATTGGTTATGATGACCTAAATTTGTGTACTTAATGTATAGTTTATTTAATTACTCTTTAAAACAAAATTAATATTTATTTTTACAATAAAAATAAATTAGAGGGAAAATCTGTTTTGAATTAAAATTCATTATTTTCACTATTCATTAAAAAATGATGTTTTTAGAAAAATTCAAAAACATCACTCTAAAATAATTTTTGAAATTATGAATTAAAAAGGATTTTTATTTTGTCAAATTCAATATCTAAAATTTTCTAAAATTAATTTTTTTATTATTCAAAGAAGGACATAAAAATAAGTTCATTTGAGAAAATAGTATTTTTAAACATATAAAGAATTTTTCAAAAATAATATATTTTATTATCAAAATGTTTTATTTACATAAAACCATTATAAATAATATTTAAATATTATTTATTACTATTAATATTACTATGTTTATGGGATATGTTAGAACTATCTTGTTTAAATAATTATAATAAAAAAAATGTTGTTTTGTAGAAACTCAGGGTTGCGTGTAATGAAAGCTAAAACGATGTTTCATGTAGATAAATATTTAATTGGTGTAGTGTATAATGAAAATTGTTTCTTGGTGTAGAATTAATTGCAGTAAATAATAAAAAATTAATTTATTTGAAAAAAAAGTTTCATAAAAACTCAGGGTGTTACACGTTCTAGCATGCTAATTCTCTTCATGAGATTTCCTCGTAGGACATCGATTTATATAATTCCAAATAATTAAACACTACAAAAATTAACTGTTCATTATTTATTAGTGAGTATCATATTCCCATCTATTTCATTAACCTAACTCTTCCTTTTCCATTGCAATTACAGTTTTTATGTCCTTCCTTTTCACATTCAAATCATTTTCATGTTCCTCTAAGACATTCACCCGAAATATTTTTTCCGCATTCTCAACAAAAAGGAAACCAAATATTATTTCCATTGTAGTCTCCAATAACTTAAATTATAGTGAAATAATTCCTTATCTTATTTTGTGAGGCTAATATTTGGTTATGGTACACATTTTTAATCATATTATCTGAAATCTGTTTTGGCACAATCATAACATCCTTCACTGTAGGGATCATCCCATTTGACTGACCGTCAAAAAAATTTATATCATGTTCAATGTTAGCCTATTTACTTCTAGTTACCAACATTAACTATATACCATAAGTCATAGTGTGCAAGGAACTTATCATAGTGTAAAATCACATAATCATGAAAAAACACATATAGTATGTCTAAATTATGAATCCTTCTTCTGAATCTATGACACCTTAAGCTTATACTTCAAGTCATCCATAAACATATCCTTATAAATATCCCTAGGGATCTCACTAAGGTTCTCTTCCAATTTTCCAAAGGAGGACTAAATATTTCATTTGATACCAACTATAGAAACACAAACATTACATACATGGATATTACATCAATTTATATGAATATTTAGCATATTAATAATGATCATGTCTTAGTACCATAAAATTTTATTATCTTTTTAAATTAGAAGACATTATTCTAATTTTGTAAAATATCATCAATTTTTCCTAAAAATATATCCCCTATAGTAATTCTACTTAAATCCTTTTTTCATGACCTAGGGAAAGGGAAAATAAGAGAGGGTGAGCTCAGATGCTCAGTGTGTGTAAATAAAGGAGATAAAAAATCATAATATGAGAATGAGGGTATGAGAACATGATTATAACATTATAAAATCATAACGTTCATATCAAATAACATAATCAATAGTCATGGAATAAATATTTTCAGTTCATAAGACATGGATCATAAAGGAATCAAGATCATTAGTCATGAGAGAATAACATAGGAAAAAGTATAGAATTTGTGGCATACACATAAAATTATAAAATTTTGAACATGTTTAAATATAAAACAATTCACTCATTAGTTTTATGATATGAAAGAAATCCCTTACATAATCTTATGTACATGAATCCAGGTCCACACATAAGATTGTGAATATGTAATTAGGTTCACGCATAACATATTGAACATGTAATTAAGTTCATGCATAAACATTTGAAAATTAATCAATGTCCATTAATAAAATTATAAAACATTTAATTAGGTTTAACAATAACATATATACTCATCAGTCATCCATTATTACAAAATTAATTAGTGGGAGATATAATTCCCACCAGTTTCATAATTAAATCATACATATTTCTGCAAAAAAATTATAAACATTCATAATATCATAACCCATGAAATGAAATGGTTATTATGAACACTTAAACATATTATTACCTACAGAAAATAGATAGGTTTCATAATAATTTAATTATAGAATATCAAGTGAAATGAATTTAGTTTCACATGTTTTTTATCATGATATAACCCTAGGAAGATAAATGGGTTTCATAAAAAACATGTCATCACAATAAAAAACATTCAAATAAAGAATAAGAATAGATCCTTTAGATCATACCCCCATCAAAGAACTATATCAGTGGATTTCATTTTATATGGAGGAGGATTTTGAAATATCACTTGAAACCTTTCATAATGGTAATTACCTTACTTTGAAAAATAGAAATTTAAAACATAAAATATTTTGAAAATACTTTCAATTGAAAACTTATAAAGTATGATTTAAAAATAATATAAACAATTTATCCAGAAAATATCTTATCATCATTGAAATGTTTTCTTATAACTCAAAATATTTTGAAAAACTTTTTATCATTGAAATACACTAAAAACATATAATATAACATTTTAAATCAATAAAATAATTTTTCTATGAAATTATCTATTCGAAAACATATAAGGGATGATTTAAATATCATTTTAAACAGTTCTTATACATACTTTTCTTCAAAAAACAATTCTTTTAAAATATCATTGAAAACTTATAAAATAATATTCAATGAAATGATAGCTATTATGGTGGATAAATCCGAACATATAAAACATTCCTTATGCACCGTAAAAAGTAAATAAAAGTTCCTTGATCAGAAAATGATAAGATGGGTCATGTTTTAAAAACTATTTTTAAAATGGTAAAACATGGATTAAAAATTAATTTAAAGATCATAGGATAATATTGGAAAATTTTATAAATCATTTTGTTTGAATACATGGTTTTTAAAGGACACAAATGTTCGAACGAAGATAAGGATAAGGTTGAATTTTCATAAAAAACATTCTAAAATATATTAATACCGAAGATTGTAAAAATGGTACCATTACATGAAGATATAATGAATCAATTTTTTGAATAATATTCATGATATTTCTTTTTATATGGATCAAAATATTTCCACAAAGAAAACATAATGATAAACAATCCTGATAGACGATGATATGGTTGTAATAAACATTTAACACATTGAAAACATTGAATCAATCTTACCATTTAAGAAGAAGACATTATATGATGTGTAAAATATAATGAAAATGATAATATTCATGATATAAAATGTTATATTTCAGTATATACACCTCAAAAAAGAATATATTTTCATAACAAAACCTATCTCAAAGAAGGAAAATTGAGACAAAACTACCTTACTGAATTTCTATCTATTGAACCGAAAAACCCCATGAAATAGATATCATTAAATGGGTATGAAAATAAAAATTAATATAATTATAATAATCATAGAATACATTAATTTTCCATTAATACACCACACACAATAAATGAGTGGCGAATATGGCATACGTCTCATAGAAATAAAAGTGAGAAAAGAAATACCTTTACATTATGTATTGACTTTATTCATACACATTACAACATTATTTATAATAAATATATGTGTATTATATATATTAAAAATAATATTATTATTATATATCATACCATATTTGATTTTATTTTGACTTTATATTATCCATTTATTAACTATTCCATGTTAAGATAATGCTTGGGGTAATAATCGCTTTGTTTTTCGAATATGTTTTGACTTGTAATTATTGATACACTTAATTAGATAATAAATATATTCATTTAAAAAATGTAAAATGGATACAAATATTATATATATTAATTATATATATTTATAATAATCTCTAAACTAAAGAAATATGATATGGAATACACCGTTCCTAGAGACGGACTGCCATATGTACGCATTCATGTTTTTTCAATTTTCTTGCCTTATTGAAAGAATTAAATTAAATGAAATATATATATCATCATTAAATTATAATTATTATTTTATATATATTATTTAAATTTACTAAACAATCCTTATTACATTCCATATAGAGTGTGAATGAATCACTTCTCTTTGAGTAAGCGGTAGTCCATACATCCACAAATAAAGTTATCATATTTTTTAAAAATGGAAATATTGAAGGTATGTGTTATATAATAAATATATATGAATAAATAAAACCTAAATATAATATATATAATCTAAAATAGTATTTTCATCATAATTCTTAATAATGATATTTGTTAAATGAAAAACAAATGACATCATTTCGCACGGTGGTAGTCCACTGTACACAAGATACGTAAGTTATTTACCCATTTTATAGAAGTGTGTACAGGTTTAAGTAAAAAAACTGAAAAAAGATCCTATTAAATTGATTATACTAATTTAATTATATAATAATTTAATAATAATAACTGAATGGCTGGAGAAAGAAATAAAACAAAATTGCACATCGAAGGATATTTCATATTTCTTAGGTAACATATTTTGGTTTGCATAAAAGGGATACATTGGATAGATTTATACAAAAATTGAGGATTATATGACTAAGGGAGGTAATTTGGGAGATTATTTGGTCATTTAAAGGGTGAACCAAAGTT
Organism: Viscum album; assembly: GCA_963277665.1. Taxonomy (NCBI): domain Eukaryota; kingdom Viridiplantae; phylum Streptophyta; class Magnoliopsida; order Santalales; family Viscaceae; genus Viscum; species Viscum album. The sequence goes on along the minus strand of OY728119.1, from coordinate 2,105,949,121 downwards.
ATTTTTATATCTGAATACGTGAGGCGTGTGAGTTCTCTTTAATAGAGGAAGAGGAGTGGAAGTCTTGTAAAAAAAATAAGAAAACACTATTTAGAGTTTCCCCTTATATAATATGCCTCCAATAATTTTAAATATTTTATCTAATATGTTATTTTTTTGAAATATTTCTAGATGAAATATTATGGACATTTTATAGGTTATTTTCTCCCTTAATCTAAAGTTTGACCACTCTGTAATCTTACTTTTACCTTAATCGCAGTAATTAATTTTAGATTATTTCACAAATATTATTGATAAATCACTATGTTTAACTTATTAGAGTTTATAAATTAATATCATACTAAATATTGAACACGTGTGTTTAAATCTTAAACAGATTAGTGGAAAAATTATTTTAAAATCAATCTCACAGATGGGCCACGATAGTGGGACTTTTTAATCGAAAACGCTTAAAATATTGAAACTTTTTTATATCCAATATTAGTGTGAAATTGGATTCAATGAACTAAATTGGATTAATTGATGTAAAATTTATCTAATTAAACTTTGAAACCAAATTAAAATATAATTTACAAATATAAATAAATTATATGAAATTGTATTTTTGAATTAAAATTCATAATTTTCATTATTAATCCAAAATGATGTTTTTTAGAAAAATCCCAAAATTTCACAGTAAGATAATTTTGAATTTTTTAATTAAAAAATGATGTTTATTTTATCAAAATAAACTAATAAAATTGTTTAAAAATAATTTTAATATTTTTTCATAGAAGGACCTAAGAAGCTGTTCATTTGAGAAAATAATATTTTCAAATATGTAAAGATGCTTCACAATCATTAACATATAAATACTTTACCAAATATTATATGTCTTATTATAAATATGTTTTGTTTAAAAAAATTATAATTATTTTTTAAAAAATAGTTATTAATATTCATATAATTAGGTTTAACTTCTATGTTATAACAATCTCAGATAAATAATAATAAAATGTTATTTCATAGAAAATTAGTGTTGCATATAATACAAAACAATTCAGTGTTGGATGTAGCACAATATTATCATGGATTTTCATTTAACTATAGATTAACTCGGTTTATCATGCAACATAATATTTCAAAAAAATTAATTTATTCAAAAAATGGTTCCAAAAAACTGAGGGTGTTACAATTTGGAAGGTCACTTAGCAACGTGATGTTCTCTTAATCCATAGCTGTGTATAGATTCCTAGAGGCTTATTCAAGGAGCTGATTAGTGAATATCATGCCTTTTAATGGGTGGTATATACTAGTCTAACACATATGTATTATGATAATTATAGATAGTACGGGTGTCCAAGAATGAATAAGGAGATAATGGGCCTTACATTGAGATGTTTCACCAATTTGTAGGTGAAAGACAAGCATCAGAGGCCTACTGAACTATTAAAACCTATACCCATTTTATAATATAAATGGGATGATGTCATTATATATTTCATGATTTTATTACCTACGAAAACAAGAAATAATGATGTATCATGGGTGATAATTGATTGAATGATGATGTCATATCACTTCATAACAATTAGAGATACATTAAACATAAATGATCTGGGTAGTATTTATGTGAAAGAGAATGTTTTACTACATGATGTTTCGAGGATTATCATTTTAGACCGTGATCCTCATTTTACATCATAGTTATGGTAGTTTATTTAAAAATAACTTAGATCACATGTCATTTTATGTCAATCCTATCATCCATAGACTAACATACAATCTGAATAGATGGCACAAATTCTGGAGGATATGCTATGAGTGTGTTTTTTATTTTAGTCATATACGAGAGTAGTAGTTGGAAATCATGGAGTTCATCTACAAAAAAAAACATCTAGGAATTGACCCATATGGATTATTTTTGGGATTTTTATATAAGGTTATGTCATTATCCTTTTTTATGGTTACAGGTTGGTGAGTTAATGTTTGTTGGAAATTGTCATATATAAGAAATGTCTGAATATTTATAGTTGATGAGGAATAAGATGGTGTCCATGAGGAGTTATCTAAAATCATATTCTCAATAGAGATTATGACCTTGATAGTTCAAGTTATTTTATATGTAAATTAATCATTTTTCTATTAGGCTCGAACAATTCCAAGTTAGAAATCAAGTGAATCTTACACTTAGGTTTTTCAGGCAATTTGAGATAGTGGAGAGGGTTGGTCTAGTGACATACCATTTGGAAATTTAAAAAATTTATAGTTTAATGTACAATATGTTTCACATGTCCCTTCCTTAGATATATCATTCTAACATTTCTAACATGATTGAAATCGAGGATGTTGAGGTGGATTTTGATGCATTGATTGAGAAACATATGATCTGTATCATGGACCATAGTGTGATGAATGTTTAAGGGGAAGATTTTTGTTTTTGTGCAAGTGTAGTGGATGAATGGGAATGAAAAAACTAACATGGGAAATCAATATGTTATATATTCTTTAGTTTCCAAACATATTTGATGATACACTATAGTTATACTTGGTGTTTCTCATGGATGAACAATTATATGGTGGGGAGGTTTTAATATCCCGTCATCTTATTGTATTCCACATATTAATTTCTTGGTTAAACCTTATGGAGTATGGTTAATTGTGGTTTAGAAATTATAAATAAACCCTAAAAACTGGTTGGATTATTTATGGATTTAAATATAGTATGGAAACCAAATAACTTCATATAGTTAATCATACATTCATGTAAGACCCCATAAACCCCATATAAGATGTGAATGGTTCTTGGAATCCCAAGAAACACAAACTCACTATGTGGGTAGTGATCATGATGATAAAGTTTTTATTTCTATATTTTTAGATGGGGCATTGTGTTTCTTATCATATGTGTGGAACACACCATTTACAAGAAGAATCCCATACTCACATTAGGAATGTGGCATGGCCACCTGCTTTAAGAACTAGCATAACACATTTCTATGATCCTTCTCTATTCCCTTTATTGATGTAATTCTACAGGTGACCTCTAGGAAATACTCTTCAAACCAGAAGCAAGATGCATTTTTTTATTTTGAGTCATAGTGACTATAAGTGATCCTCTAAGTCCTTCATCACAATATTTATCAATGGGTTTTCCCTAGGGGTGAATCCTAGTTTGGTTTTCCAAACATGGATCTAGATCAAACATCATATACCGTGTTAAAAATTTCAAGGTTTTTTTATGGTAATGAAGAATTTATTCACTACCATATATGTTGATGTATTTTTCATGTCTTCAATGCTAAAGTGGGTGGTCTAAAATTAATCCCATTTATCTTTTTTAATTCTTCAAGTATGTGGAATAACTATGATCGTGCTGACACACCATGGAATAAACATAATTAAATCATTAATTCATTTATTTTATGAGATTTCACCTAGTTAGACCTTCTCAATGATCTCTTTGGGACTCTTGGTTTTGAAACTAATACTTTTTTCCATTTAATAGGTGTTATAACCCTTGACTTTATATAAATTGTTGATAATTGTCTTAACCTAGTGAACAAGGAATTTCATGTGAGATGTGATAATTGGTATCATGGTTTGACATGTTGAATGGGAATAATTAGTAGTTTTTTATGATTTATCTACAATTAGTATTAATTGATAGAAGAATCTAATTTTTTTTAATAAATGACTTGACAATTTGTAATAGGATAATATGATCAATAAGGATTATGATAAAATTTTTCTTTCATGATGTTTATTTATTTGATGTGTTTTATTATTTATTCATCCTAGATAAAAGAATACACCAAGTGATAGAGATACGATTTTGGACTATTAAATTTAATGTTTTTCAAGATATTTCTGGAGGTATTGATTTCATATATCATGATACATGATACAGGTGATTTCTTCTATGCAAATGAGTCCACCAATATGAATTTTTTGACATTCCCCTTGGTTTATATGTGAACCCTATAAATATATTATTGGATATAGTATGGATAATTTGAATGCATCCGAGTTTGATATAGTTACTTTCTCCTTGGTGTTGGTAGATATAGAATATGTTAGTGGTGATTGAATGCCTACGTATTTTTGGGATGGTTTCTTGATGTCTAATATAGTATATTCATAACTTATAGGAGAATATCTCCTAATATGAGTGATATATCCTGATAAATGTGGATCCACCACGAGATAATTATATTTTGAATGGTGGCGAAACAGGTTTTTATGACTGCAGTTTCAACATGGATCCCAAGGTTTGGATAGTTTATTTGATTCATAGTATTATTTGGTGAATTAATACCCCTATTCTTCACTCTATTACATGAACTATACATTTAGACTGGATTGTTTAGAGATCATGGGTGTCAGCCTACTATGTTGTGATGACAACCTATTCGATCCATCATTTTTTACCCTGGAATATTTCATAGTTTTAGGTATAGATAATTGAAAAGTAACCTTAATTTGATGATTTATTATTGGGTTGGGTAGAGTTTGAGATATGAATGAAAAAGGGTTTGGTACTCGGGTTTTAGAGTTTTTTATTGAGTAAGTTTATTATTTTAATTGTATTAATTTTAGTATGTAATTTAGTTAAATTTATCCTATCATTTCATGGTTTTTATTAAAATTATGGGATTGTTTTATTTCCTATTTTATTGTGATGATATTTGTTTTAATTTATTTATGCTAATTCATCCGATAACGCAACGCTGTAAAGGGTATTGTCTCCCCAATATATATCCTACACCCTTCATACTAATCAAAATTGTCTAGAATATAGAGAGAGATTCATAATTTCATGTGAGTACTTGACCTGGTCACATGGGGGAGAATTGGGATATGTATTTCATAAATTGAAAAACTAGAAGAAAAAGGAAGAAAAATGATTCCTCATGGAAGTGGTTGTCCAAAAACACCAACAATTATTGTTCCTTGGTTTTTCTAAGTGGATGAAAAAAAATGAAGAAGTATTTTAACATTAATATCAAAATATATCCATATGTTAACAAAATTTAATTCATCATATTATAATGGTGATATGTTATTTGGAATACTAACAATATTAAGAAAAACATATGTAGGAGTTAATACTCTCATTGGAGACTTGATCTTTCTCGGAATTCCCACTAAAATTGATGGTATTGAGATAACTATGAGTGACAATGAGATTATTTTTTTGGTAGATAGATATATGGAGATTAATATGGAATAGTTTCAAGGAGTAATTCTATATATCAGTGAGTCTTGAAGTGGTGAAAGTGTTACATTTTAATAAGTTAAGAGAAGAGTAGTTTTGGAAACACTCATTGAATTTCAATTATTTTATTTCCACAATAAAGAGTAGTAGGATAAATAACACAACAATTAGGGAATTGGGTGAGATTTTATTAAATAAAACATCAACCACACATTTGGAAACACTTATTTATCATTTTTTGGCTTTTTATCCATTGTTAATACATTTTTACCATTTTTTCTTTTTTACTCGGGTAGTTAATTATTATCCTTAGTAAATAATTTTAATGACCAAAATTGAAATTGATTTGATCACATAATTTTAACCATCTAATTTAAAACTAGAAACCCATTTTATCAAATACCATGTCTATAGTTATTAAAGGTTAATTTTAAAATAAATTCACATAAAAGTTTAAAACTGCTTTTTTATATGATGTATTTAAAATTTAAAATTTATATTTGATAACGATATCATGGTTACTCATTTTGGTGACATAAGTTAGTTTATTACAAGTTTAGTAAATGGTATGAGTCTTCCAAAATATTCCAAAAATGAAGTTCACCTTGAAAATACTTGATTTAAAGAGAAGACAAAAAATATTATATATATATATTTGAATATATTATTGAAACATTTTAGTTTATTTAAAAAATTGTGTTTCATGGGTTATATATGTAAAAATATTATTTAAAATGAACAATTTTATTCCTTAAATTTATATTTTATTGAAAAAATGGTTTTTAAATATTATAGGTTTGTCATATATAGCGATAATAGAATTGAAAATGAAATTTCCATAAATCCCACATTTTTTCTAAAAACCACATTTTTTTGAAAATGATCATAAATTCATATTAAGATAATATATCCATGGTAAATCAAAAAATGATGTTAATTTTATCGAATTTACATTAAAATTATAAATTTTATTTTTAATTAAAAAACATAAAATATAGAAAAACTATTTATATAGAAAATTGAATTTTGTTATATTAACTATATTTTTTATAAATTAGTGATTAATATAGTGATAACATGTTTTTTATTATTCAGTCCATGTAATATAATTTTTCTGGAAATTAAATTCACATTTTAAAAAATATACACTTTTAATCATAAATCGGAATATTCAAAATGGCATATTAAAGTGTATATAAATTAAAAAAATATATATATTAGTATATTTTGATATTACCCTAATATATATATATATATCCCCTTATGAACTATACGTAAGACCTACGCATCATATGATAACTATATTTAGTTTTGGGTGGTTTTTCATATGACTTGTATATTATGGAATTATCTATGAGTATGAACTTTTCTTTTATATGGTTTTTCTAAAATAACAATGAACAAAATTCAACTTGGTTTTGGACAAGGGAAAAATATCTAAAATCCACCTCCCTTATGATTTCAAAAAAATGGTATACTAAAGGATTATTTCCAATTAAATATCCAATTTTTCTTAATTAAGTTAATGATTTTGTTATATGTTTAATTTAATATATGCACAATAATTTAATGGATATGTTTTAATGATGATATTAAATATTAAGCATATTGAAAGTTGTTTTAATTTTAATTTGGTTTTTTCTATGATAAATTCTTTTAAAAAAAATATATTTAATAGAAATATATAGTGAAATATTTGGTCATTATAGTGAAAACAATATGACCATCAATTCACCTTGGAAGTGGAATGTTGTTTCCAATGAACAAAGTAGGAATTTCTATAGAGATTTTATTCATTAAGTGGGGAATGTATATTGAGTGATATATGATATTGAAGAACGTATCATTTCAAGGGGAATGTTTTTGGTAATATTAGTCTCTACCAAATGATAGTGAGTTCTTCCTTGGGGAAGTAGTGAATGAATCATAGTTGGGAGATTTTGTGGTGTTTTTTGGAATAATTTTGTTTTATGTTCATATTCCCTTATTAGATAGTCAGAGGATGATCCAAATTAGTTTTTATTCTAGGGAAGGATATTTATTTATTTTATTTTTCATGAGGTAATTCTTTTAATATTACATATATTTCCATTAGTAGAGGCTAATGGTTTCAAAATATTCATTGTTCCTTATATTCATAGTTTTAATAACATAGGGTGAAGTGGTTTATTTTAGGATTTTTTTTGTAATGTTTGGATCCCTCTAAACCTCAATGTGGGTTTTTAAGAAATATAAAACAATTGGTTTGAGTATTTGGATGCTTTAACCACAATATGTTCCCCATTATCAGTGTGATAATTTTAAATAATTTTTGACAAGTAACCATGAGATAATGTGGGATATTAGATATCTAAAAGATCATAGTTCATTTCCTGAAGTCAGATCAAATCCTTATTGTTAAGGAGTTAAAATTTTTTAATAACATATTACGGTAGTATTTTTAAGAGTCTATTAAGATCCTTGTTTCCTCAAAGATGATCATATTTTACCATGATCCTCATCTTACATCCCAATTATAATATTTACTCCATTATGAATTTTTTCTCAACTATGTTTCAATATAACATCTAATCTATATTTAAATTGTAATATGGATTATACTGTACTTACATTGGAGGACATATTTCATGTACGAATATCTGATTTTAGAGGTCCATGGATGAGGAACCCATTATTATAAATGTATTATTATTATAATAGATATCACTCCACTACTAGAATTGATCTATTCAATGGGATTTACGGCTGGCATTACAGATCTCTGTTATGTATTATGGTTGATGTATAATGAGTAATTCTTAGAATGAGATTGGTGTAAATATTGAAAATGGAGGTACAAGTGATTTATAAGTGGATAGAGGAATCTATTAAGGTCCACAATATCCCCAACATTCTTATTTGAATTACTGATACATGTTTACTCTAAAATCAACAAATGAATGTTTCTTAAAATGAAACTATGCTCAACCATAATGAAATCATCCTTCAGTATATAAAACCTCTATTTTCTGAATAATAAAAACATAGAAAAGTAAGTATTATCACATAATGAAAATGGAGCCACATATGTAGATCCAGAATTCATCTTTTTCTATTCATATTGGAGAACCATGTGTACCACATAGCTGCCTACAGAAATTTGTGAATTGAATAAATTATTTTGGACATCTTGTATATGAGTTTGGATCAAAAAATTTAGGAAATTATTGAATAACATACTACACCTCAATCACTTTAATAAGTAATTACTCCCATTTAGAAATGAATTTTATTTGTCGAATATATGACATCTCATCCTCTTATATATGAAATATTTACCACAAAAATATTTTTATTTCAATGTGTTTTAAGATTGGGTTTATTTAGTGTGGGATGGTGAGTTCAGTCCTCCCCTAAATTTTTTCCCATCACATAATATTTCATGAAACAACTATTCCTCTATAAAGTAACCTTTCAGAGAATCATGTAGCCCTATATTTCAGGAGACTGATTGACCCAAAATCACTTATAAATAACACATTATTTCTGAAAATAGAGAGATATAGAAACGTATAGAGACTTAGAGTGGATTATCATGAATAATTCTTGGAGAAGAAAATACATTTTGTGATTCACATCAGGTCCATCTGTTGTAGGTAAATATAAAATTTAATGGACTCCATGAACTACATGTGAAGAATATCATTCATAATTTGCATTCCTAGAATATCATTTTCTATGAACCTCCTATATATAGGTCCTATATGAAGAAACTCTGTGATCATAGTATGTAGAGGGTACATTATAGAGGGTGATTCTTGAAGGGTTCTTCATGAATCACCATATGTTTGTTTCATGTTTGAACTCTAAACACATCTCATATTATGTTATGAAAATTGTTTGGTTTTAGATTTTCTTTCTACCCTATCTTTATCACATATGTCCCACAATGCATTTAGACCACTATAAATGTTTTTCAAAATATAATAAAATAATTAAAAAATGGACTCCACCTTTTTTTAACATTCATTAAAATTTTCCATGAGGGATATACCAATTTAAACTTCTTCAGTTGAACATCTCTTTGAAAACTAAAACACTTTAAATGATCATATTATTAAATATACATCATTCACAAGAAACTTATATATATGCCCCATAAAATCCTCAAATTTAATCCCTTGAAAAATATGTTTAAATATGTGTCTTATATCCTTATTACATAAAGTAAAAATACCTACACCACATCCTATACATTTTATATAAAACAACAAGATTACCCAATGTGTTTAGGAATTATTCTATATGAAAAAAGCGAGAGGTGAATTGAGTGAGGAGTAAGAGATGAAACCTCATTAATATGAAGCCTCACTACATAATCCCCATAGAAATATTTTCGGTAACTCTCATAAAATGTTCTAGATAATCTATTATCATTTTTTTCCTCACATTGGGAATCCTCACATGAGATTAGGGTTTTGTGTCAATAATGACACTATTATAATTAAAATACCTCTAATTTAGGACTCCTGCTAGGTATAGTCCCCAAAATAACTCTCCATCATACCTTCATATGCGCAATCCTCATTAAATCCTCCATTATCGAACCCTTTAGGACATATATTTCCTTTCATCACGACCTTAAACTGTGTGGCTAATATCTTACTCACAATATGTAAAACATAATGATAATATTCTAATTTCATGATATAAAATGATGATTCATGGTCCATCCATAACTCCTTAAATAATAAATCTTGAAATAAGTGGTATTTATTGATTTTAAAAGTGTTTAATTGGATGTAAGGTCTATTATAGATCATTGTGATAAGTGAGAGTTTCGTGGGATAAATCAGTGTGTTGTTCAGAGTAGGACACTCAAGAGGGTGGAGGGGTGAATTGGGTTCCTATATATTTTTTATTAAAAAATTATAAGATAAAAGGTATTCAAAATTTTCCCTATTTAAAACAAAATAACCTAGTTAACCAAAGTATCATATTTATTAGATATTTGATCGTTTGAATGATTTAACAAAGATGGATTAATTCTCAATTACAACAAAATATGTTCTTATTCTTTCTTTGGAAATAATTCTACTAAAAAAATTATAATATATACACTATATAATATTAACTATCAGAGTAGAGTTATGTTATCTAAAATAGTTATAATAACAGAGAAAAAAATTGAAAACACATAGTAGAACTACACCAAATGTTCAGTCTCAAGGTGAGACCTAATCCTCTCAACTTGGTGACCACCTTCCACTAAGAAATTTATATTATACCAACTTGATTCACATCCTAGATTCGAGTAATAACAATATACAAATTGTTTAGTCCACTAAAACACATTCACAGTTCTCATAGAAGTGTAAAACAAATAAAAAATAAGACATTCATGGAATTATTCCAATAGAATCCATGGGAATGTAAACTATGAAAAGAAATGTTGGTGAAGATATATATGTATCTTGTAATTTAGCACAAGATTCAGTCTGTGTTCATAAATAATTGATACACACAATGCTTGAAAAGTAAATAATATTCATATGAAGAGTAAAAATGAAAATTAGTGTTTAAAATTCTTAGTGGGATGTTTTATGAAGCATCTATACTCCTTCAGAATAGTAGAATTGAATTTGGAGATCTCTTCTAGAAACATAAAATAAAATAGAGAGTAATTGTTTGCTTTTGTATTCTGTTCTAAGTGAGCCTTGAAGTTTTCCCTTCTTTTATTTTGTTTCTATGGAGATTTTTGGACTTTTGGATCTTAGTAGTATCGTCATGTAAGCATAGTAGGAATCTCTTTTATTTTTCTTTAAGGTGCATGAACAACTATGTATATCCCTTCAAGGTCACCTTTTACTCACACACATTCTTATTAGTCATGATATTACCTTTATACAGACAAGAAGCATGTTCTCTAGTACCTCATACCTCATACTCGTGTCTGGAATGAATAAATTATGTCTACAAAGGATAGAAAGACTCATTAATATAATAAGTAGTATTAAATTTCATAAATATGGCTATTATAGGTAAGTTCGAATTTAAGATTTAGATCTTCAATGACCCAGTCTGTCTGTAAATTAGATCGTTAGTGTCTCAAGCTATCAGTAGATCATTATATCGGTAGATCATTTATATTATTAGATCATAATATCAAGATCTCATTCTATTAGTAGATCATACATTCATTAGTTTATCGAACTATCATTGGATGTTGCGTCGATAGGTGACGTGTCAGTTGGTGATGTGTCGGTAGGTGATGCGTCAGTAGCTCAAGCTGTCGGTAGGTGATGCATCAGTAGCTCAACAATCCATAGATCATAATTATGTAAATTATGTGTGTTAGTTAGTCACTTTGTCCGTATGTAGGACATAAGTAGTTCAGACATAGGTATTTCAATCTATTGGTGACTCAGCTTATTGGTAGCTTATGTCGTCGAAAACTCATGCTTCAATGATTTTTGTATCGGTAGGACCAGTATCAGTTACTCAAACTTATTGGTGGATTGGACTTGTTGATGACTTATTCTTAACCAAAATCTACAATTCTATCTTATGATATAAACACTAACACCAGAGGATAAAATTATAGTTTAACATAATTAAACACATTTTATCTTAATAAATCTTAATTAACATAGTTCAGTATGATTTGTGTGCATTAAAACTAGAGGAGGAATTTTTTTCCCCAAATTTTGATGTTAGAAAATCTTGGAATTATATACCACACTAATATAATAGATTAATGATGATTTGAGAAACAACATTATTAACATGTTTTACATATTATTGAGATGAAATTTTAAAATAAACGTGAGTATATATTACTTGTTAAATGAATAGTGTCGATTATATGTTCCCATTCAACCTTAATGATTAATCTTATGCTCCCCCTGAGAGATATTCAATATTATTTATCCAACTTTTGGGATTATAAAAAAGGAAATAGTGAATGAAAAATAAATAATAGATAAAGAAATAATAATAAGAAATTAGAGTGGGTATTTCATTAATCAAGCAACACAAGGGATAACAAAAACATGACACTAAAAAGAATACATCAAATACCTATCAAAAAAGGGATCCAAATATTTCATGGGAATTTCAGAGTATATCACTTCCTTTATGTAACACCCCATGATTTCATTGTATGTTATCTCATTAAATTAATTCATTAGCTTGTGCTACACACAACACAGAGTTCGAGCGCACCGCAACTTACCAAACTAGCCGTTCAAAAAGCGGTTATGGATAGTATTTACTATATTGTAAATATTATATACTCTATAAAATTTTAACATCCACATTATGTGCTACATAGACATATTATAATAACAAATTCATTTTTTTAGATAAAAGAAATATTTTCTCAAAAATGAAATTTTACTGCCTTTTAATGGAGAACCTTTTTTAAAACCAATATTAGACACATTTATATATTTATCTAATGAATTTAAATTCTTCTTTAAAGTAAGGATATAAAAATTTAGGTTGGATAGATTTTTGGTACTTTTCTGATAACTTTCATGTTTTGACAAATAGTAAAATGTTTTAATTGAAAATTAATTTTTTTATCGAAATAATTTATAGTGTTAAATAATGAATTTGAATGGTTTTGATGTATAATTAGATTATAGTTTTATCATATAATACAATTTAGGTCATTATATGTAATTTCACATTTAAATTCGATGTAAATACTTGCCAATGTTTTGATGGTCTTTTACTTTTTAAAAACCCGCTTTTTGGTTTTGAAAATGGGAATTAATTTTAAATTAATAAATGCAACATATATGATTTTAATTTTATAAAATAGACTTATTTTTTGAAATTAAAATATCAAAATTAGCTTTGGGTGAATTTTGTTATTTTTCTGAAGACTTTTAATTTTTTATGAATAGTGAAAATACTGTGTTATTATTTAAAACCGACATTTTATTGAAATAAATATTTATTTTATTATATTTATTTTAAGTCCAAAGAGATATATAATACCTATATAAGTTCAATTTAATTCATTAGAGTGATTTTATAATAAAATTAGATGTGTAAAAGTTTGTGGATCATTCTTACCTCTTTTACCAATGATCTAGGAGCATTTTCAAATTTCCATAAAACATAATTTTACCGCTTTTGTGAGTTTAATTTAAAAAATAAAAGAGATACAGTGGATAAAATTAAGTAAAATGTGGTTCAATAAAATGAAAATAATTTTTGGTAAAAATTAACTTTTGAAATTTACTTACCAGAGTTAAAAGTAAATCGAGTAATTAAAGGTAAAAATGATATTATAATTAACCTAACACATGTCCTAATTCTATTGGATAAGGGTATTTCGACCAAAAACAATCTTAGGAATAAAATATGACCCTTTAGGTTCACTTGTATTAGATTAGGACCTTTATTAATATTTTATTTTAGGATGAGTTAAAAGTATTAAATTCAACGTTTAATAACTAAACCATTTTTAATATTGGGTTACAAAGAATATAAATTCGACTATAAATATTCATTATAAATATAAAAAGATTTCCTACATAATTTTATTTTTTATATATTTTTTAGACAATAAATAATTAAATTTATTTAGAACCCAATGATGATGCAGTAATTAACTTATTATTGAAAAAATCCAATAAATGGTAATATAAATAAAAAAATAAATATAATTTCAATGTTTTTATGACATCCACGAATTTTGTAGGAGAATATGACATGTTAGGGTTGATTAAATGTTTCTTTTTCGTAGTAATCAACTAATTATGACATTCAAAAAACCAAATACCAAATAATGTCAAAATTGACATAAATTAATTTTTAAAACAAATAATATATTATTGGCTCATATAATATTCCTAAAACTATATAGTTCTTCAAAAGGGATTAAATAATATTATATATGTCGTTAATTAATCTCTTGAGGTTATCTATAATGTTTATATTATGTTTATTGACCATATTGTGTAAGAATATAAGAAGACGCAATATACGTTAAAATATTTAAGTAAGAGTTAAATATAAAAGATAAGGTTAATATGGTGACATAAACCAATCTAAAACCTATTGTTTGTGTGGTTGTTTACTCATACCATCCTTATACTAGAAATAAATTCTTTTTTAGCCATTATAATCTGAAAATGAGTTTAATATAAAATAATATTTCATGCTTTTCCTAAAGTGACCCTCACCAATCATATAAAAGGGTATCTTCCCTTATCTGAAAATCATAGATCCAAATACATTTAAATAGGACAAAACCTACCCAAATATCCTCCCAACTTCTCTAAAATCATTCTATAGTCCTTACATGGATCATAAATCCATACTAATGAGCCCTTTCAATCAGCAGAAAAGGAAACACCCGAAGAAGAGGTAATTATTTCACCACCCCTTTCTAGTTATTTTCTTCTTCCACAACCTCTTTCTTTGTTGTTTCCATACAAAAATAATATCTACAATACCTCCTACATACTATGATGTTATTATAAATATGGTACAACCATATTCGTTTTTCTATCCATCTTATAAATGACAATGAAACCATACGTGCGTACGTATGGATTACAGTCTCCACGCTGTGGTGTGGTTTGTTATTCCAACACTTCATTATTTGCATGGGTATAATAATGAGTATAACTGATGTAATTAATAAATATAACATGTTAATTATTCTTTATATATGATATAACATCCAATTACATATTATTTCTTCATCAATATAATGGTATTGTCGCTCGTTCTTACGTATGGATTACCGTCTCCACGATACGATGAGATTAATTATAATGTTTACCATTCAAAAATTATTATTAAATATATATATTATAAATAAGTATATAATATATGACATAATAATTCTACATGAGAGAGATATATATACATATATATATATATATGTATCTATATACTTACATATATCTTATTGAATTACTTCAGTTCAATACGATATGAAAACGGAAACCACGTTTACGCGTATGTACGACCTACCGTCTCCATAAACAGTGCCTTCCATTTCATATATCTATCTATTATAAATATTTTTATTCTACATATATATGATATATAAATTAAGGTTTATATTTGGGATGTATTATATCATGATATAAATGATATGATCAAGAATAACAAGTTAAAACACGTACGATAAAGAAAGCGATTATTACCCAAACTTTTAATTCAACATGGAAATAATTATTAAATGGGTAGTATAAAGTCATTAATGAATCATGTATTATATAATAAATATGAAAATGGTTCTTTTATAATTTAATAACATACTATGTTCATTATAAAGAAGGTTAAACATACCCTTGACCAGAGGAAAGTGCAAGTTAAGGGTTAATTTCCCAATCTCGTTATTATATGAGGTTGTTTTTACGTAAGTATATAATGTGAAATATTTATTATCCATTTACATGTTTCATAAATGAGTATTAAGAGGGATTATTTTAAATGGAGTTCTTAATAAAACATCATTTTTAATGTTTTAAAAATTTATTCTTCTAAACCTTTCTCATTAATGTTCTTGTTTTGAAAATGTTTTTAAGGATTTATTTATATGGACCTGAATGATTTAAAATGTTAATTACTTTCAAATGTTTCAAAGTGGTATGCGACACATTGACTCAAAACAATCTTTTAAATGACTTCCTTTAAAATTATGTTAATTTTAAATGATTTCATGAAAAAGGGATATTTCTCTCAATGATTTGTATTGACCATTTTCTACTATGTCAACATCTTTTACAGGATACTATTCTTGATTGAGGCTGATTTTTAATGATACAAATATTCCATATAATATTGATGGTTTTGTGATATATTTTACTTTGGATGTATTATTTTTATACCATTCATGGTTTAGTGTTAAATTTTTGACATATCGAATGCTAGTTTTGATAAGAATGGTTATGCTATGTTTGAACCATTTCATATGAGGAATGTAATGGACTTAGTATGTGGTGGGTGGAGCCCACTATAGCTCCCCAGAGCAATGGTAGGTATCATGAGAAAATTAGACATGGAATTGGATGAGACCTTTCCCAATTTGATATATGGTTTGGCCGAGGCCTAAATCATTTTTAGAGGTCTTGGCTGAGGACTTTACAAGATGTTTCAGAATGTCCGGCATTATAGATTCCCTCATTGTGAAAAAATTATTGATGGTTCATGTGGTTATTTGACTAGTAGAGTACCCATTACTATGTTTTATTATGGAATTATTTACTCATCTCATATTCATACCATAAAGTGATAATGTTTATTATTTTTAAAGACATGTCTTTTAAATTATTCATCATGCCTAATGTTTGTTTTATCTTCCCTGGTATTTCTTACCGTTACTGAGAGTTTGAGATCACCCCTTTCATATGTTTTATTTTCCCAAGATTCCAAGAAGATTATTATTATTGATAAGCTAGGTTAATCTTGTGGATTTATGGTGTTCTCAATGGATCATTTATGTTGTGTTTCAATTTCTAATGTGTAATGTAACATTCATGTTTGTAATCTATTTTCCAATACTGGTAAAATAATCGGTCTTTCGAGACATGATTCATTGTAATCATGCCAATGTATTAAATTAATGCACAGACTCTCGGTAACTAGGGTTTGGTCGTTACACTTTACTTTTTTATATTAATATAATGGAGGCGTAGAAGTGTCATTAGTGGGGGTAGTGGATGGCACATAGCCACTAGTGAGGGAAGGAAGAGGAACTCCAGTAAAGATTGAATGAGCAATACTGGGTGTATTCAATGAAGTAGATCCTTTGAGTTATTATGGGATGACATCTCAATTACAACTAATAGATTTATTAGGATTCAAGGTCAAAGGTTCCAAGGGTATGTAGTAAGAGGTAGAATGCATGACTGCTCTGATAGAAGCAGTAGGAGGAGAAACAATAGCTGTGTAGTGATGATACAAGTAATGTTTGAGAAAACTTTTAATGTCCTTAATGACTTCACCCCCATATTATATTAAATTCCTAAAATCATCATTATTTTCTATGAACTTATCTAGAGTAGGATTAAAATCATTCAACTTCCTGACTTTCCTTTTAAAATCATGTGTCACTGGTGGTATCCTCAAACATTCCACTAAATATTTGAAGTGACTATTCAGTTGTGTTTGTATGTAAATTCTCTTGGAATAGAAATATACATTATTGGTTACCTCTTCTTGATATTTTATATCACCAATAGAAAAAAAAACATAACCATTTCATAAATATGAGAACAATTTTGCCTGTTTTTTTAGATAGTCTCCCGGTTAGTGATTCCCATAATAGTCTGATGTTCCTCTCTAACACATTTATTACCATCCCAACATGAAGAGAGTGAGTAGTAAGAGAAAATGAGATGGAGGAACCATGTACTATATCTCTAATATCTCATGTAAACTAAATTAGATAAATAGTGTGAGTATGAGATGGAGTCGTTTCTTTAGAAGGATCATATTTTGTGTCTCCAAGACTTTTTATAAAGTTTTATATTGTAGTCTTATATTCAATTCTATGACAGTTAATCAAAGAAACAATAATATTTAACACATTACCCATCTTATGATTATCTGAAAAAACAACTTCAACAAGAGTTATTAATCTTGGATAAACCTGACATACTACCCTCTAAGAAATCAACTCAGCATCTCTTCACAGATTTTGTAAACTGGAGTAGGTGGATGGGATGGGGTAGATCGAACAACAGCAAAAAATTATTCCGTAAAGGCATTGCAATCAAATTTGGTGATATAATCAAAAGATTTTGAACCAAACAAAAGAGTATAATAAGTCCCCTATTCTACATTAGGATAATGAAATCCAATAGTCACATACCCTGGGTCCTTCCACTAAACATGTACCACAATATCATCCAAGTGAGCAACCACATCAACCTTTTCTCTTTTAAAACGACTCCCCCCTCATTTATACCCTAATTTATGAATAAAATAACTCCCTAACTGGAGTCACAGATACATCCCATATAGTCGAAAATTATTCCATAACATGGAAAGAGGGAGTTTTCTCCTGAACTATCGCTAGTTCAACATGAGCCTCAAGAGCCCTTTCCTCAATCATAATATGTTTAACAGCTCCAAGGGAATACACAATAATTTCTTATTACCCTAAGGTTGAACCTACATGATTCTCATGTTTAATAAGACCTAAGGATAGATCAATAACATATGAACCCTAACCTTGGTCATTATCACCATAGTAATATCCACTATCTGAATCATCACTTTCTATATATTCATTGTCACTTTCATATTCTTTATTATCCTCTTATAATTTTCCATTATATTCCTAAACTTTATCGTCTTCTAAACTGCCACATCCTTATTCATCACCAGATTCTTCTTCCCTACTAGATCTTCTCCCATATTCATCATTTTTTGACTCTTTTATCTCATCACTGTCATTCTACGGTATAAGAGTTTCGTTAGAAGGTAGATATTTGGGTGGAATTTCAAGACTATAAGACATCGTCACTATACGGTCAGCCATATCAGTATAACTCATGTCATATATATAAGACTCATTTACTTGACCTTCCTTAGCCACATCATCATCAGAATACACACCAACTTTATCTAGTCCTAGATTAAGATCAAACATATTCCTCATCCTTGAGGGATGCTCAACTGGATAGAAATATTCATACATCTTATCATTATCCTCAACCCCCCAACTTCTTCTAGATAATCTAATTTATTTTTATCCTTTTAAAAATAGCCTTTTAGAGATAGAAACCATTATAGGAATATTCTATCCCATCCAATTCATTTACAAAGACATTATCCTTCAACATAGAAAAGATAATTCTAGGATAAAACAATGATTTTTCCATGTAATAGGACCTTTTCATATCATTGATATGAACTATAAAGTATCTAAATAGGTTTACCTTATAGACTTTATTCAATAGATACATCAAGTAAACATCCTGAAACATAATAGATGCAAAACCTCCTTTCCTGGTACATAACTGATGCTAGATGAATTTAAAAAAGATCCTACACTCACCATCAAGCTCGGTAGTAATAGGCTTCCAATGCTCTCAATTTCCTGTCAACTCAAAAAAAGATTCCTCATAACTGAAGAGATCACTGGTTGGAGGAGAACTTCCTTGATGGTTCTCACAAACACCCTCATCAGATACTTTTATGCATTCTTCCTAATCCATGGATGAAAAAAACACTCTCTTTCCATCCACTATCAACTATATTCAAAAAAACTTAGATCCTTCAAGAAAAAACTAAACATACTACTAAAACTCATGTACCAGAAACGGATAATATAGCCTATAATTATTGGAGAACTACTCCAACCACCCTTCGGTTTGAAACACATTCATAAAAATGGACTTACTCGACAATGAAAATTTTGAATGCACTTCCTTATCAGGGGTTACGATATAATTTGATTGTTCCAGATGAATAAGATTAGTCATTGTCTTAGGCTGGATAGATTCACCTCCTTTCTTATTGGACATATATGAGACTCATCCATAGATATTTCATAAATTTACATGAGATGAGCCATTGAGAGAGGTTTGAAGGTATCAATTATAGAGAGAAATGTAATATCTTGGGAAAGAAAGTTTTGAGAGTAAGAGTCTGATAGTAAGAGTGTGAGGGTAAACATTATTGGATCAACCATTAATTTTATCACATAGGGATTTGAAAACATAAAATAGTAAAATAGGGATAAAATAAAATACAACAAATAAATTAGTGATGTTTCATATTGCATATAGGTAAATTAAATATCAGTCAGTGAGACACATCAGTGATTCCTATCGGTGAGACATCATCGGTGAGTCATGTCCGTGAGACATCATCGATGAGTCACTTTGGTGAGACATCATCTTTGAGTCACATCGATGAGACATCATCGACAGGTTCTAAAAAAATTTCTCATCCCTAATTCATGTCTGATGTTACTCATCCTGTCAAAATTTAAAGGATTAGTAAAAATATCAGCAAAATGATGGTATGTGCCAATGAATTCAAGAGTTATATCATATTTGTGATAATGAACTCTCATAGAGTTATGTCTACATCAACATGTTTTGTTTTAGAGTGAGAAACTAGATTCATAGAAATATTATTTTTTAAATGGTTGGGACCGAAGCCCTATTTGTTATTAAGTCAAAGCAAAGACTATATTCAAAGAAATATTAATTTCATTTTTTTGTCACATTTTAGAGGGTCATCCACAAACTAATTTCCATAATATAGTATTGTATATTTATTCCAAAAAATCTAAGAATAATATGTTCCATATGCTATGTATTAATCTTCGAGAGTATATAATGCAATAGAATAATTATTTTTTACTACCCCATGATACTAGAGACTTTAAGAAAAGGTGACATGTTCTAGAGGTGGTTTTTCTATCTAACTTGCAACCACCAAAATCAGAATCAGAATATCTTGGTTGAAATGATATCCTCTAGGATAGAACAATACAAATTTGTTAGTATACTTAATGTAAGAACCCAAATATTATTTTCAGTTATGGGATTTCTTTTCTGGTGTTTTTGACAAAAATAGGATTTTCTGGAAATTTCAGGAGTACACATCATGTACTTATAAGTACACACCGTGTACTCGGTTGCCACAAGTGACTGTTAAAGGCTGTGTAATGTTTTAGTACATGGCTATAACACCCCAAAGATTAATAGTACATTATCTCTTTAATGTAATTCAATAGCTATAACCTCCCACAACACCGAGTTCGAGAGCACGATGACTTACCAAACTAGCCGTTCAAAAGAAGTTATGAATATTATTAAATTAATTTTGAATTTTATATATTCCATATAATTTAAACATCCATATTATTTGTTTCTTAGACATAATATAAGAACCAATTAATTTTTTTCATATAAAAAAATATTTTTAACACAATGCAATTCTATCGCCTTTTAATGGAGAAATTATTTTTAAATCCAATATTAGACATTTTTATGAATTTAATTTGACTAAATAAACTACTTATTTTTCATTGGGACATAAAAATTTAGTTTTGATAATTTTTTGGTGTTTTTTTGATAACTTCCATATTTGGGTGAAAAGTGAAAAATACTAAATTTTAATTGAAAAAATAAAAATAAATTGTAGTTTTAAAATTTACATTTGAATGGTTTGGAAGTATCAATAGATTATATTTTTACCATTTAATCCAATGTAGGTCATTGGAATTATTTTCACTTTTAAATTATACATAAACATGTGTGAATATTTGGATAATTATAATTTCTCAAAAACACTCTATTTGTTTTGACAATGGAAATTAATTTTCAATTAACTAATGAAACTTATATGTTTTGAATGTGGTAAAATAGACATAATTTTTGAATTTGGAATATCAAATATATCTTAGGCTAATTTTTTGGTAATTATCAGAAAAACATCAACTTTTGATGAATAGTAAAACCACTTAGTAGTAGTTTAAAAAATGAATTTTTCATTTAAATGAAACTTTTCTGCTTCTGTGAAATGAATTTCAAAAATCCGACATACACGGTTGTTATTAGTAAGTAAAATGTGGTTCAATAAGATGGAAATAAATTTTTTTGTGAATAGTAAATTCTAACTTTTATTTACCGCCGTTATTGTTAAATAGGGTAATTCAAGAAAAAAGAATATTATAACAATAAAATATTACCTTAACACTTGTCCAAAGCTTATTAGATGAGTCATGGCCGACCATGGGCATCCTTGGGGAGATTATGGGACCCCATGGATCCACTTAATAGTGATAATGACACTTTATTTTAATTAACTTCGAGTAAAGAAAAGAATGACATTAACAAATATCGTTTAGTATATCAACTTTTACATGGTGTTATATAAGTTATCCTTTTGACTATAAGTATTCATTGGATATATAAAAATATTTCCTACATTATGGAATTTTTTTATAATTATTAGACATAAAATAAAATAAATTATTTATGACACAATAATGATTTAGTATTCACCTCATTAATAATAGATTTAAATATATAAGATTATTAATATTAAATAAATATCAAAAACCAATCCAATTATTATTGGATGAATTTATTTAGAACATGAGTCATTTTATTTTCGACTTTAATGAGTTTTTTAATTTTGAAACCGATGATAATATAATAATAATATAACATTTTCAAACATTCTTAAGGAGCCCATCCTCTCCCTTATAAAAGGGAACCACTTCTACCCCATTACTCACACTTCTCATGCCTCTTGGCTCGTCCAAAACCTGCCCAAATAAGCTCTAAAGATCTCTTTCTTCCACCTAGAGGCCTTATGTTTGGAATAAGTCATTTCAAGAAGTCATTTTGGTTCAAGCCAAAGGGAGTTGCCCATATTAAAGGTAATGATTTCTATTAACTTCTTTTCTTTTATTTTACTTCTCCAACCCCTAAAAACTTTTTATTCCATTATTTTATATCCAAAATCGTATCCTCAATATACTAGGATGTTGTTATGTGAAGGATTATAACTACACTTATACACACCTCCATCCAATGGGTAATGAACACATTGTTTCCATGGATGGAAAACTAACGCCTCATGAAACGAGGATTGTTCAAGTATCTCCTACCACCTCTCACAGTGTCCATTAAGATAGAACTGTATATATATATGATATATATTATGTTTATGTTTTCTTCATGCTTCTGAATTTTCCATTTATAGAAAACAGTTATGGTTTCCATTATGGGTAAACTCGATAACTTCATTTGAGGAAGTGTGGACTACCACCCCCTCAAAGTGACATGACTCGTTCATTCCTTATTTTGGATGTATAAAGGGTGAAGTTAATGATATAATATATTATATTATAATATAATTATAATATAACTATTTATCATTATTTTTTAATTCAATTAAAATACAAATTATAAATGAAAGTCGCATTCATGCATACGTATGGCTTACCGTCTCCATGAACTGTGCATTTCATTTGTTATCATAAAATGCCATGGATGGTTATTAATACATATTTATACTGGATATATAATATATATATGATATCTAAATCATTTATATCATTCTGGAGATAAAGTAATTTTGAAAACATGGACAAATTGTAATTATAACAAGTTCATTTTGGATTCAAGTTCCGATCATCGATAAAATATCCAATATGAACTCAAATAATTAACTAATTGTTATAGAAAGGTAATAAGTGATATAAATGTATTAATAAACATTAAAATTTTCTTAATCAAGTATAAATTAACTTATGTTTATTATTCAAGAAGAACAAGGAACATACAAGTCAAGTCAGACTTGAGGTAAGGGGTTTCTTATCTCACTTTTAATTCCATGATATTTCCATTGTTCCACATTTATTTATTGCATGTGGTGTATTGTGTACTAAAATGTGATATATATTATCATAATTCTCTTTATATTCCTGGTATTATGTGATTCATTTGGTGGTTATTAACTTTTTTTCATACGATTCTATTGATTACTATGTGGTAAGGGGTTTTCATCTCATTTTTATTCCTGTGAGATTAATACTATATTGTCTCTATTTCATTTTGTGTGGTGTATGTACATACCATGATTTAATTATTTGTATAATGTAATTTAATTTATAGTTATTTAATTCTTTATTTTATGATACTTCTTTCATGGGTCGTATGTTTTGTAAGTTACCAAATCGGTAAGGAAATTTCAAATTTCAATATCCACTCATTGGAATTTATGCATACTTCCTTGATTAAATTACTCCAATATTATCTGTGAACTAACTATTTATTTACTTATATAGTAATTTACACTACACATTGATAAACATAATCACTCCATTGATAATTTCTAAATTCATCGATATAAACATGATAATAGAAATTTTAACTAAATTTTATTCATTGAGTTAAACATCAAAGTAATTGGTGTTGTTTTTACAAGAATATCTGTGAATGTACTCTGATTGATTTACAATGAATATCCAATCGTATTGAGTGTATAATTATTTTTCACACATAATTATTTCACTGATTTATCTATTACCTAAAGATACATTCTTTATAATGGAATTCATCTCAACTTACTTTCCATTCAGACTTCTTTGATGTTATGGGACAGTTCGATTTTATTTGGTGTATATTATGTACTTTGACATAGTATCTCAAGAATAACTATATTGTTGTGATTGTATAAACATTTTATTACCTAAATTGTTTTTATTCAAGAATCTCTCATTTAGTTAGGAACTCTAACTAAAATATCATTTTAAATGTTTTAAAATTTTATTCTTCTAAATCTTTCTCATTAATGTTTGTGTTTTAAAAATGGTTTTAAGGTTTTATTTATATTGACCTTAATTTATTAAAATTGAAATTCCTTTTAAATGTTTAAAAGTTTAATGGGAAACTTTGATTAAAAATCTATTTTAAATAGCTTCTGGATAAATAGTGACTCTTTTAAATGTTTTCATGAAAAAGAAATATTTCTTTCAAATATTTTTACTGATCATTTTCAACTACGTAAACATCCTTTACAAGATATTATTCTTGCTCAAGGATGATTTATTACGATAAAAATAATTCATACTGTATTGAAGGTATTGTGATATGCTTGACTATGGATGTGTTTATACCATTCATGGTTTATGGATAAAGTATTGGATTTTCGTATGCTAGTTTTAATAAGAATGTTTATGTTATGTGTAAACCTTTTCATATGAAGAATTTATTAGACTTAATGAGTGACGCACAGATCCCGCTATAGCTCCTCGATGCATCGGTATGTTTAATGAGACAAACTAGTGTCTTATCGCAAGGCCTTGACAAAATCCTATTTGTAGTCTTGGCACGAGGCCCTGACTAACTAGATATGATGTCCGAAATTATGCATTCCATAATTATGAGATTAGCTATCGATATTTCATGTGGTTATTCTATTATTAGAAAACCAATAACAATTTTTAATTATGTAATTATTTACTCATCTCATATTCCTGCCATAAAGTGATCTTGTTAATTATCTTTAAAGGAACGTGCTTTCAATTATTCACCATGCCTAATGTTTATGTTATATTACACTATATTTCGTACCCTTACTGAGAATTTGAGATCACCTCTTTCTTTTTTTTCTTTTCCCATGATATGAAGAAGTTATTTATGAGTGACTTTCAGACATAATCTAGGAATCTTTGATGTTTCTAATTGAATAATATAGTGTTTTTTTTCAAGTTGTAATGTTGAAATTATGTGTGTATCTTATTTCTAAGACTAATAAAACAATCTGTCCCATGGGACATGATCCTTGTAATCATTCCAATGTATTAAAATAATTCACTGGCTTCTAGATTCTGGGGCCAGGGTGCTACAATTGTTATCAAAGGAATTTTAGTACAATCCTTAGAAACTAGATTTAGATAAACTCGGATTAGTGCACATTAACCTTAGATAGAATTTGAGGATTAGTATAGAAGAACGTCCTAGAATTTTGGTAATGTAGAGATTTTTTTTATTTTACAGGAAATACATCCCTCTCTGGACATGAGAAGGTAGAGGTGGCTCTGGCACATATGTACCTATGAGTGAAAACTCCGACAAAGAGTTTCGGGCTTGACCCGGGGTATCCTGCTACACGAAAACGGGCCTTGCTGCACTCTTTATTACAACACTCCTGGGGGATATGCTTAAAATAATTTTTATTTTCTTTACAAAATGATTTGAAGGTTTTTAATATAAGATAAGAATAAATGTCCTTGGATAATCGTAAGATTTTTCAAATTTAAAATAAGGTGTCAATATATTCTCTAAATGATTTTATGACTTCTGTTACTCACACAATGCATTCTGGTTTTAGTCAATGGATGGATTCCAAGGAAGTCATAGTAAATTCAAGCATGATGTATAAGGTGGGAAAAATGTTGGAAATGAGAAAAAAAATGAAATGTTGATAGGTTTAAAATATATTGTCTTTATGCCGAATTAGATTTACAAAAATAGAATCAAAAACATATATATTAAGAAACTCCCAGACTCAACAAAGAATAGAAAGCCGATGAATGAGAAGAGCTCCCTCAATGGAGACCATGGAGAAATGAAACGTCAATTTAAATCATGCAGGGAATGTGGAAGGAGACACACATGAATATGTCTCAATAGAACAATGAAATTATTTATGTTTGGGAATTAAGGGAAATAAATTAAATAATTTTCGAGGAAAAATGAAGAGTACTATGGTTGAAAATAAAAATGGTCCCAAGAATCCATTTACAGTCAATTTCAATAAATGTAAGGGACATGGACATTTCTCGAGTGAATGCACTATTCTATAGGATATCATCTTGGTCAAAGATGAAGCTATGTGGAAATAAATGGTTTGCGAAATGTTAAAAGTATTAGTGCTCTTTGTTGATGGGATTACATTGGAATAATTTTCTCTTGTCTATTTAACCATATAGTTTGTCATTTGAAGATGATATTTTAGGAAGAATTATCTCTTCTCTTGTGGATATAGTTATAAATTACCATTTGGTTTTATATGATCCTTGAATTTGAGGAAATTACATGTTATTAAATTTTGGGATGAAAATGTGAGGTATGAGATAAAATTTGTGGTTAATTTTCTTTATGGCCATTTTGAGTAATTTATATAAATTTGGAAATGTAATAAAATATAGTTTTTTAAAAAGGACAACTCGCAGACCATATGACAACTCATCATGTTGGAAAAGATATGGGAATCAAACCCAAAACCAAAGTGCGATTGGGTTTTATTGTCTACCTCTGGACTACGTGAAGTCCCTGGTTAGTGAGAGTAATTAATTTTTGTTAAATTATTTAATTAATTTGATTTGGGACATTATGTATTATCAAACAGATATCCTTATTTTAGGAAAATGATTTGGTGATTAAGTGATAAATGTTATTTTGGAAGACGTTCACTCTGTTGGGAACACTATATGCCAAAGGAAAATAGAATACTATGGTATTTCATTAGAGGAGTTATGTGCGATATTCTTTAATGTTTTTATTGTGAATTTATTTCTATTTGGGTTATTTATAGAAATGATTAACCTATTATAGAGAATATGTGATTAGGTAAATTACGTTTAATTATGAGACTTTAAGATTAGTCGATGTTATTTGGAGATACAATTTAACGTGGAAGACTACATAATCAAATTATTCTGAATTTTTGGTTTCAATCATAGTCAGGATTTTAAGGACAATTGTTCATTGAATGGTTTTTTTTGAACATTGGGTATTTTATATTAAAATTTTGGATATTAAGAGTAGTATTTCTTTTTATAAAGGATTGTCCTTTTTGGGGAACATATGATCATGTACTAGCCATTTTGGTATTGGTTAATGTTTAATGACAATGGAAATATATAGTTAATCATTTTTGGATTATGTGATTCTCTATAAGTTGATTGTAGCGTATAAGGTGTAAGAAAGTCATCTTGAATACTCATCGTTTGGAGAAAAGATGAGTTTGTGGTAGAAATTAATTAATAGATGAAATTCTACTAGTAAAGTATGTATATCTCCTTAAAATAATAGTCAATATCATAAATAATTTCATCAGAATTATTAAAAGGAACTTAAAACAAAAATGTTGTTCGTTTACTTTTCCTACTGAGTAATCAAAGGCCTTTCAACCCATCACATGTTTATGGATTTTAGATAATTAACTTTATCTTAATAATATTCTTGATCACTACCCATCAGAACATGATGATTAGTTTTCTATTCTATATCCATGTTTTCCTACATGGAAGCCTTGTATGAGTTATGTTCGGTAACCATCATACTTACCATTATTTATTTTAAAATTGAGGCCTCATTAATCCATTTTCTATGTGGGATTTTAACTAAGATAATTTGAAATGTCAAAACCAAAGTTTTCAGTCCTGATCTTAAATTGCGAGGACACAATTTATTGAAGCAGGGGATAATGTAACCCCCCAAGGTTTTATAGTACATTATCTCTTTAAAATAATTCAATAGCCTGAACCTCACACAACACTGAGTTTGAGTGCACGACGACTAACCAAACTAGCTGTTAAAAAGAATTTATGAATATTATTAACAAAATTTTGTATTTTATATATTTCATATAATTTCAACATCCATATTATTTTTTTTGAAACGTTATATAATAACAAATTCATTTTTTTCAGATAAACGATGTATTTTTCAAAAAATGCAATTTTATCACCTTTTAATGGAAAACCATATTTTTAAATAATATATTATACACTTTTAAATATACAATTTTAAAAAAAACTTTTTATGTATAATCAGGACATAAAAATTTAGTTTCGAATTTTTTTTGGTGTTTTTCTGATAACTTTCATATTTGGGTGAATAGTGAAAAATACAAAATTTTAATTGAAAACAATTTTTTAATCAAAATAATTTATATTGTTCAATTATTAATTTGAATTGTTTGGAAGAATAATTAGATTATATTTTAAAAATTTAATCCAATTTTGGTCATTGAAATTGATTTTACATTGAAATTATACATAAACAAGTGATGATCTTTTGAAAGTAATTGTTTCATAAAAACACATTGTTTGTTTTGAAAACGAAAATTAATTTTAAATTAATTAATAAAACATATATATTAAGAATTTGGTAAAATAGATATCATTTTTAATTCAGAATATCAAATATATCTTAGGATGAAATAGTGATATTTATCTGAAAAAACATCAATTTTTTATAAATATTAAAACCACTTAGTAGTAGTTAAAAACAGTCTTTTCATTTAAAAAAAATTGTACGACTTCTATGAATTGAATTTCAAAAAAATGACATAAATGGTTGTTATTAGTAAGTAAAATTTGGTTCAATAAGATGAAAATAATTTTTGTTGAATAGTAACTTTTGACATTTATTTACCACGGTTAATGGTAAATAGGGTAATTCAAGGTAAAAGGAATATTATAATAATACCAAAATTACTTTAACACATTTCATACCTTATTTAATGAGTCATGGCCGACCATGGGTATCCTTGGGTAGATTTTGGGACCCCATGGAGCCACTTAAGAGATATAATGACAGTTTATTTTAATTAACATAATGTAAAGACAAAATGACATTAACAAATATCATTTAGTATATCAATTTTTACATGGGGTTATGTATGTCATATCTTCAACTATAAATATTCACTAGAATGATAAATAGAATTAAAACCTTATATTAATATGGTTTATAATTTTTAGACATCAAATAAATTAAATAATTTATGACACAATAATGACACAGTATTCACATCCTTAATAAATGATTTAAATAAATAATATTATTAATATTAAAACTATGTCCAAAATCTGTCCAATTATTATTAGATGATTTTATTTCGAACTTGAGTCATCTTATCTTCAAATTTAATGGGTTTTGGTATTTTTGAAACCGATGATAAGATTATTATAAAATAACATTTTCAAACATTCCTAAAGAGCTCCCCTCTCCCTTATAAAAGGGAACCACTTCTAACTCATTCCTCACACATCTAAAGCCTCTTTTTTTTCCAAACCCTTCCCAAATAAGATAAAAATATCCCTCTCCTCCACCTAAAATCCTTACCTTAGGTATAACTCACTTCAAGAAGTCCTTTAGGTTCAAACCAAATGGAGTTACCCATATCAAAGGTCATGGTTTATCTCAACTTTTTTATTTTGTTTTACTTCTCCGACCCCTTAAATATTTTTATTTCTATCTACTATGACAACAATAGTATCCTCAATATACTAGTATGTTTTTATGAGATGTATTCTAACTACACTTACACACACCTCCATCTAATGAGAAAAGAACAGACTGTTTTTGTTGATGGAAAAATAACACCTCGCGAAATGATGACGGTTCAAGTATCTCCAACAACCTATAATGGATGTCATTAAGATGGAACTATATTTATATATTATATATATTATTTTTATGTTTTCTATATGCATCTGTATTTTCCATTTATAGCATACCTTTATGGTTTCCATTATGGGTAAACATGATTACTTCATTTGAGGAAGTGTGGACTACCACCCCCTCAAAGTGATACGACTCGTTAATTACTTTTTTCTGATGTATAAAGGATAGAGTTAATTATATTATATATTATATTATACTGAAATAATAATATAACTATTTATCATTATGTTTTAATTCCATTGATGAAAAAAATATAAATAAAATCAGTGTTCATGCATATGTACAGCTTACCGTCTCCATGAACGATGCATTTCATTTCTTATCTTCAAATGTTATGTACTGTTATAAATAAATATACATACAGGATATATAATATATATATATGATATTTAAATCAATTATATCTTTTTAGAGATAATGTAATTTTGACCACATGGGAAAATTGTAATTATAACAAGTTCATTTTTTACTCAAGTTTAGAACATCAATAAAATATACAATATGAACTCAAATAATTAAATAATTGATAGAGCTAGGTAATAAGTGATATAAAAGTAATAATAAACATGAAAATGTTCTTAATAAATTATAAATTAGCTTATGTTTATTATTCAGGAAGAACAAGGAACATACAAGACAAGTCGGACTTGAGGTAAGGGGTTTCTTATCTAACTTTTAATTCTGTGAGATTTCCATTGTTCACCACTTATTTATTGCATGTACTATATTTTGTACTGATGTTTGATATATAATACCATGATTCTATTTATATTCATTGTATTTTGTGATTCATTTGTTAGTTATTAACTTTTGTTCATAAGACTCCATTGATTACAATGTGGTAAGGGGATTTCATCTCACATTTTTTCCCGTGAGATTCTTTCTACATTGCAACAATTTCCTTTTTTGTGGTGTATGTAATACCCATGATAAATTCACAAGTCATAGATATAATATTGATAAGAGAAATTTTAACTCAATTTCTATTCATTGAGTTAACCATCAAAGTTATTGGTGTTGTTTTTTACATGAATATGTGTGAATGTCCTCTGATTGATTTACATTGAATATCGAATAATATTGATTGTATTATTATTTTTCACACATAATTATGTCATTGATTTATCCTTAACCTATGGATACAATATTTATAATGTAATTCATCTCAACTTACATTCCAATGAGACTAATTTGTTTTTATGTGCCAATAAACTTTTATTTGGGGTATATACTGTTTTTCGACATAGTATATCACGATTTCCTTTATTCTCATGATATTATAATGTTTTTATTATAGAAATTATTTGTATTCAAGAGCCTCTCATTTGGTTAGGAACTCTAACTAAAATATAATTTTAAATTTTTAAAAAAATTATTCTTCTAAATCATTCTCATTAATGTACATGTTATAAAAATGGTTTTAAGGTTTTATTTATATGGAAATTAATGTTTTAAAATTTAAATTACATTTAATTGTTTCAAAGTGGTAAGGGACACTTTGATTCAAAAATATATTTTAAACAGCTTCTTGATAAATATTAATACATTTAAAGGTTTTCATGAAAAAGTGATATTTCTCTCAAAGATTTTTACTGATCAATTTAAACAAATTCAACATCCTTTATGGGATTTTATTCTTGATAGAGATTGATTTATTTTGATACAAATAATTCATAATATATTGATGGTTTTGGGATATGTTTGATTGTGGATATGTTATTTTTATACCATTCATAGTTTATGGATAAAGTATTTACATTTCATATGATAGTTTTAATACAAAGGATTATGTTATGTTTAATCCTTTTCATATGAATAATGCATTAGACTTAGTAAGTGATGGGTGGAGCCCGTCATATCTACTCTACGCATCAGTATGTCTCATTAGACAAATAAGTGTCTTGGCACAAGGCTTTGACAAAATCTTATTTCTAGTCATGGAACGAGGCCTTGTCTATGTTGTTATGATGTTTGACATTATGTATTCCATCATTATGAGATTAGCTATTGATATTTCATGTGGTTATTCGACTAGTATAATACCCATGATTTTGCTTTCTTATTTCCTTATTTACTCAGGTCATATTCCTGCCATAAAGTGATCATGTTAATTATCTGTAAAGTCTTGTGTTTTCAATTATTCAACATGCCTAATGTATATGTTATCTTCCTTTGTATTACATACACTTACTGAGAATTTGATCTCACCCCTTTCTTATGTTTCTTCTTCTAAGGATATGAATAAGTTAGTTATGAAGGACTTGTATGCATAATTTAGGAAGCTTGGATGATTTTATTGGAATAATTTAGTGTTGTTTTTCATTTCAAGTTGTAATGTAGAAGTTATGTATTTATATTGTTTTCAAGACTGCTAAAATGATTTCTACTTTGGTACTTGATTACTTGTAATCATGCCAATGTATTAAAATAACGCACTGGCTCCTAGATTCTGGGGTCAAGGCATTACAACGGCTATGTGGGGTGACCTGGAGGCCGCCTAAAGTGGGGCCCAGTAAAGGCAAGTATATTTTGTGTACTTTTAAATAACATGTTGTGCACTTTCTTTTCATTTAATTAAACAGACTGGGGTCACCTCTAATTTACAGAACTATCTTCTTCTTCGTCCATCTCATATATGATCGACCGAGTCCGATGAATATTCTCTAAGCCCCAAACTCGTTGTCCATTCTCCGAATCGACCGCAATGGATTACGTTGGAATTTATACAGTAATCTATTACTTCTTCTTGAGCCTCATTTCCTTATTTCACCTCCTTCATGAGATATTCTCATTTGAACATTTTTATAATTTTGGTAAATCTACGGCATTATAGGGAGATTCATGGCCTCATGTTCACGTATATTTATCTCACAATGTCGAGCTAGGAGATTTTTACCTTTAGGTAGTTAGAATTTGAGTTATATGTGGAAAAGTGCCCAATACCATTTTTCAGGGTATTGCGTGTTCTTGGTTTTTGGCCCTATTATTGCTTGTTATGCCTAGTGTACTTGATTTGATGATTTACGATTTTGAATAGGGTAATCTTAGCCATGCTATGGATGTTTTCCCCATGCTTGATTATTATTGACCATTTGGTCTTGATTTTCCACTTAGGATTCTTTTATTTCCAATCCTAGTATTGTTTGTATTGAGTAATTTTATTTGACATGATGTGATATGCTGTAGAATATTTAGCCAAGTAGTTCGTGAGGATTACATTGGCTTCTATATATCTCTGTGCACGATTGACTTACACAAGGCTGAGAGAACCTGGTGTAGTAGAACATAGGGAGAATGGACACTGAGGGCTTCTCCAGAGTGTGTGTTTACTTTTTTGCAGCGAGACAATAGGGGGGATGAACGTAAGTTCTCCCAAAGAGTGTATGTAGTTGTAACACCCCGAGATTTTATGTAAAATATTCTTTTTAATTTTATTGATGTCTTGTGTTGTACGTTACAACAAAGGAGTCTTGTACAACACACAACCCTAACTTGGCTGCATTACACGCAATCGCGACCTTCCACGATAGTGTCTGTTGTACCCAATGTCGAGTTTCGTTAAACAACAATATGCTATTAAAATATTATTAAAACTAGCCATTATGAATAGTAAACCCACATTTTTATATTTTATAATTTTTATTTTTGAGAATGGACTTCATTTTTGGATTTTGAATATCGAAATTAGCGTAGGGTGAAATTTTGGTATTTTTCTGAAAACTTTCAATTTTTGATGAATAGTGAAAACACTGAGTTACTATTAAAAAAAACGAATTTTTATTTAAATAATTATTTATTTTATTTAAATTTATTTTAGGACAAAATTGATACATAATACCTATATATGTTCAATGTAATCAATTGGAGTCATTTTATAATAATTTTAGATATATAAAAATTTTATTGAACATTTCACATTCTTTTACCCACCTCCTAGGAGAATTTGAAAATTTACATAAAACATAATTTACCGCTTCTGTGAATGTAATTTCAAAAATCCGAGAGAAACAGTTGATTTTAGTAAGTAAACTGTGGTTCAATGAGATGAAAATAATTTTTGGTGAATACTAACTTTTTATTTTTATTTGCCACAGTTAAAAGTAAATAGGGTAATTAAGGGTAAAAATGATATTATTATTACCCTAACACATGTCCTAATTCTATTGGATAAGTGTAATTCGACCAAAAACAACATTAGGTATAAAATATGACCATTTAGGCCCACTTGGATTAGATTAGGACATTTATTATTTAAAGATGGATTAAAATAGTTAAAATCAAAGTTAAATAAGTAAATAATTTTTAATATAGTGTTATACATAAGATATATTCGACTATAAATATTAATTAGAAAGATAAAAATATTTCCTACATAATGGTATTTTATTTTTAATTTTTAGACATTAAATAATTTAATTTCATTATGACCTAAAGATGATGCAGTAATTATCTTATTAATGAAATATTGACATAATTGATGTTATAAATACCCAAATGAATGCAATTTGAGACTATTTATGAATTCCACTAATTTTCTAGGTTAATACGACATGTTAGTATTGATTTAATTAACTTTTTTCGAACTAATCTTTCTGTTATGATTTCCACAAAAATCAATTACTAAATAGTGTCAAAATTGACATAAAATTGTTTTTAAAACAAATATTATATTATTAATTGTTATTTTATTCCTACAAATATAAGGGTCGACCAAATGACTTAGATAAGGTTATATATATTAATAATAAACAACTTGGGGTTCGTTTGGCTTGTTATAGAATGTTTATTAACCTTATAGTGTAAGAACAAAAAAAGACATGGTAAAAGTAAAATTATCTAACATAAAGATAAATCTAAACATAAGGTTAAAATAGTAAACTAAACTTCTCCAAATTCTAACGGGTGAGATTATTTATACACATACCCACCTTAGCTTCGAAATAAATCAATTTTTAGCTATTTAAAACCGAATATGGGTTTATAATAAAATAATATTTCTAGTTTTTTTGAAGGTGACCCACTCCTCCCTTATAAAAGTGCACCTCCTCCCTCTCTTCCTCACACCACCTTGAGGATTCAAGCTCGTCCAAACCATGAAATATTCTCTTATCCACATCCCTAGAGACATCCTAGAGTTCATGTTCTTCTTCAAAGACCAAATTTAGTGCCCTAAGAGGAGGTCTCAAAGAGGCGCTTCAAAGAAGAGGTAATGTTCGTAACCGATTCTTTTCAACTTTATTTCTTCTTCTTCTTCATCTTCATTAGTTGTTTCATTATGAAGTAATAAAATCATTATCACTCATATAATGATATGTTATTATAAGTATTAAAACAACCATATTTCACCATCTATCCATCCTACGGAAAACGAAGTCACCGCGCGTGCGTACGTACGGAATACCGTCTCCACGCCGTGGTGTAATCTATTTTCCACCACCACATTACTTGGATGGGTATAATGGTGTAAATAAGGACTATATATGATTATTGTAAAGTTATATTGATTCTCAAATAGTATACATACACTCCAATCCAATTCCATGATCATGGGAATGATATCATCCCTTGTGCGTACGTACGGACTACCGTCTCCACAAACGCGATGAGATTCATTTTCCATGATTAACCATTCAAGAATGATTATAAAGTATATATAATGAATAATAATGAAATATATGACATAATAATTCTACTTTATTTATGTATATATATATTTATTTCATCTATTTAATTTCATTAAATTCAATAAGGAAACAAAAACAGCATTCATGCGTACGTACGGCTTACCGTCTCCATGAACAGTGTATTTCATTCATTTTATCGATATACAATATATATGTATATGATGAATATATATTATATATAAATCATGTTTTACATTCTGGAAATTATTTAAATCAGAATATAAGTAATAAAATCAAGAATGATAAGTCGAAACACATACGATAAATGAAATGATTTTACCCAAAATGCTGCTTTAACATGGAATTTACAAAAGAACGGGTAATATAAAGTCATAAGTGAAACATATATGATATCATAACAATGAATATGATTATTTAATAAGTCAATGAAATTATTTAAATCATTATACAGGAGGTTCGGATCCATAGGAAGCATATCAGACCTAAGGTAATGGATAATTTTGCAAATCTCATTTTTTTATCTGAGATTTCATATACGTAAGTATTTACTGGGGTTATTTTTATCATCCATGTACATGTTTTCTAAAAGTGTTTTTATGTATGTTTAATGTCCTTTTTACCCATTTTGACTTTTACTATATGGTATGTAAGGAATATTTCTTTTGTTTACATTACGAGGTACTCTTTGACTTTTCCGGTAAAAGTACGAGAAGAATGTTTATTTAACTTGTACGGAACGAATGAATTTTTACGGTTTTATAAAGCCTTATTTTCATGAAGCCTCATACAAAATATTTCATGACTATTTTAAACAAAGTCCTTTTCTTTTAAAATTGCATGACATTTTGTAAAAATGGAATTATTTTTAAGAAGAAATGATATTTTCCTCAAGAATTCATTTCAAGTGTTTTATCAAAACCATTTTCCATCTAAGATGACATTATTTAATATGTGTATGATTCGAGTATAATGTATCAATTATTTACATGATATGATTCTTCTTATGATGAAATGATATCCATTTGTTTTATATGGATTGTGTTATGATGGCATGATGTTTAAGAATCCCAATTTATTACAAGGGTTATTAAATGATTTATAATTTTGTGGCACAAGTAAGAATGATTTCATTATGAGATGGGAGGGACCTATATCTCCCTCCAATACATTGGGTAAATATTTATATCTCATGAGATAGACATGGCTAGAATGGTAAGTTAATCTGGTTCAGTGTTATAGTACTGAAATGAGGAGTGAACTCAATTCAGAAAGGGACTTTGTCCACTAAGATGATCTTGGCAGCAATGCCTTGGCTATTATGGAAATCATAACAAGTGCTGAATGGTTTCCACAATTACATGTTTTATTTCCATGCTATTTTATCATGATTTATGTTCCATTATTATCTATGCCTTATGTTCTTCCATGTTTTATGTCATTGCTCAAGATATTATTGTGTAAACATTATGTTTATGTTTTTAAGTTCAAATGTTTATGATTTGTTTTATTTTATCCATGCATACCCTTACTGAGAATTTTAGCTCACCCTTTATCTATTTTCATTTCCGCAGGATATAAAGAAAGGTTTTAGGTATGAAAACAAAAGGGGAAGATCTTTATGGGCGATGTTGAAGATCTTTCACCATGATTAGAAGCTTACGTTACGAGTTTCCAAAGACACTAAACTATTACAATCCTTGTGTGTATGTTTTTGTTATGTATTAAGTATTCCGCAAAAGTAATGTAATGTCCATGTATGTCAAGCTTTGGGTCTATACAGTTGGTATTAGAGGAAAGATTTAGTCAACCATTGGAAACTAGGATGCGAAAACGTTAGTGAGATCCCCAGATATATTTCTAAGGTATGTCTAGGGATGTCCCTAAGGATAAGTATACGTATAGGATATAGTTCTAGAACTATGGTAATGATCTTAGAATTTAACCTAAGATGTTAGATATTGAGTTTACTCCCCATTTACTATGTTGTTTTCCCTAGTATGTTTTTTGCCTCTCACACTATCTTTTTGGGTTTTAGAAAATGGATGGAAACAAGAAGATTCACGATAATGGAGGATATAACGGACAATGGAACGATATTCTTCATGAGCAACCAAATGAAATGGGATTTGGTAGTCCAAACATCGTTATTATTCCTAATCAGAAATATCATAATATGAT
This sequence comes from Viscum album, assembly GCA_963277665.1. Lineage (NCBI taxonomy): Eukaryota > Viridiplantae > Streptophyta > Magnoliopsida > Santalales > Viscaceae > Viscum > Viscum album. The sequence goes on along the minus strand of OY728119.1, from coordinate 2,105,911,190 downwards.
CAATAATCCCAACTTTGGTAAGATTTGTGACACAGATAATTAGAGAAAGATGGAGTTTCATGATGATCATAGAGGAAAGAAAGTTCAATTTCCCTCATGTAAATCATGTCGGAAGAGGCATCAGGGAGATTGTTTCAAAGGAACTGGAAGATTATTTGGGTGTGGAAAAGAAGGAAACAATGCCAGTAAGTGAAAAGGAAAAGGTTCAGTTAACACCATGGACAAGGATAATGGTATTTCTACGTAATCAACAATGATTAGATGTTTTAAATGTGGAATGTACGGGAATTATGCAAACCAATGACCTAAGGGAAAATCTCATGATGGGAATCAGCATAGTCATATGGGTAGTATTTATGTGGATGATGACGAGGAGACTACAAATGATATATGAGCTGAAAGAAGTGTTAAAGCTCAGTCAGTTGTTTTAGAAGTTAGTGGAATGATTGTATGTTTATCGAGAGTTATGTTGTATAGTTAATGGTACTATGGAATAATTAATAATCTAAGGATTGATACAATTTTGTTTTTCCTAAATTATTTGAATGTATATTTTGAATGGTACCAGTAACCATGGAAGGTTATTCATATATTTTTGGAAAGTAGATGATATGAACATAATAAAGGAATAAGAAGATAATGAGATGTTTGATTGTATTCATGAGCTCATGATTGATATAATGACTAAGTGATATCATGGTTTGAGTATATAGATTTTTGAGGATTTTGGTATGTGGAAAATGTTAACTTTTAACTACATTCATGTTTTCACTAAGGTTCAATGGGTATTCATTTTTCTAGAGAATACGTGATTAAGGCCTTCGAATGTTTGGAATGTGACCAACAAGACATATCTTATAATATATTGGGATCAACGATGATATTAACATGCTTGTTATATGAAATCTTTGGTAATCGTTTTCACCCTATTATGAGAGTGGAATGAAGTATTATGGATAAGCCTAAAGATTGGAATGGATTATGATGGACATAAGTTAGTATTGTTTAAGGATTGAAGATTTTTCGATATTATTGATGGGATGTTATAGTAATGTAGTTTTAGAAAAAGGACAACCTGCAGGATGGGTGACAACGCATCACGTCGGACAAGGCTGTGGGAATCGAACCGACAACCGAATTGCGACTGGCCTTTATTGCCTACCACTGGCCTAAAGGAAGTCCCTGGTTAGTATAAACTAGTTTTATTTTATTAAGCGGTATGATATATAGAGTATACGTTCATTTTTGGAACCATATACGATTAATATAACCATAAGATGGACTTATAACTTTTTCTAACCTTTTGTTTGAAACAGATGGAATGACCCATCATCCTATCACATGATCTGCTAAAACATCACGAATAACAAATGAAACTTCATTTCTTTAAGTGATGAAGTGGAAAGTGTTCAATTCACGAACAACCGTGAGATTGTACCAAAGTAATGTAAGTATTTCTTTTAATTCATCAACTTTAGGGAAATGATCTTGAAAACCAAAAATGTTGTCCTAGTTCCCTTATATCTGATGAATCAGATGGTACCATAGATCATCACAAATCTATAGCTTTGTTATTGTTGGCTTTTTTATAGCTATGTTCTCTACCACTCTCCATCAGAACATGATGGTTAGGTTTCTCTTCCTTATCCATATTTTCACCTATGTTCTCCTATGTGGAAACCCAATGATTAGTTAATTTGGGTAACCGTTATGTTTCATACATTAGTTTTTAAATATTGGTTTTGGTATTCCTTTTTATGATGTGGGTTTCTATTAAATAAACTTTCAAGTAGTAATCCATTTATAACCCCGAAGAATTTCGAGGGAGAAATTCATTTTAAGGGGGGTAAAATGTAACAACCCGAGATTTTATGAAAAATATTCCTTTTATTTTTATTGATGTCTTGTGTTGTACATTACAAAAATGGAGTCTTGTACAACACGCAACCCTACCTTGGCTGCATTACACGCAATCACGACCTTCCACGATAGCGTGTGTTGTACGAAATACAGAGTTTCGTTAAACAACGATATGCTATTAAAATATTATTAAAACTAGACGTTATGAATAGTAATACCCAATTTTTGATATTTTATAAATTTTATTTTTGAAAATGGACTTCATTTCTGGATTCGGAATATCGAAATTAGTCTAGGGTGAAATTTTCGTATTTTTCTGAAAACTTTCAATTTTTGATGAATAGTGAAAACACTTGGTTACTATTTAAAAAACTGAATTTTTATTTAAATAATTATTTATCTTATTTAAATTTATTTTTGGTCAAAACTGATACATAATACCTATATAATTTCAAAGTAATCCATTGGAGTCATTTTATAATAATTTTTTATATATAAAAATTTTATTGAACTTTTCACCGTCTTTTGCCCACCTCGAAGGAGAATTTGCAAATTTACATAAAACATAATTTTTACCGCTTCTGTGAATGGAATTTTAAAAATTCGAGAGACACGGTTGATGTCCGTATGTAAAATGTGGTTCAATGAGATGAAAATAATTTTTGGTGAATAGTAACTTTTTACTTTTATTTATCACGGTTAAAAGTAAATAGGGTAATTAAGTGTAAAAATGATATTATTATTACCCTAAAACATGTCCTAATTCTATTGGATAAGTGTAATTCGACCAAAAACAACATTAGGACTAAAACATGACCATTTAGGACCACTTGGATTAGATTAGGACATTTATTATTTAAAGAAGGTTTAAAATAGTTAAAATCAAAGTTTAATAAGTAAATAATTTTTAGTATGGGGTTATACATAAGATATATTCGACTATAAATATTCATTATAAAGCTAAAAAGATTTCCTAAATAATGGTATTTTATTTTTAATTTTTAGATATTAAATAATTTAATTTCTTAATGACACAAAGATGATGCAGTAAATATCTTATTAATGAAATATTAACATAATTGATGTTATAAATAGCCAAATAAATGTAATTTGAGACTTTTTATGAATCACACTAATTTTATAGGTTAATATGACATGTTAGTATTGATTTAATTTACTTTTTTCGTACAAATAATTCTTTTATTATTTTCAAAAAAAATCAATTACTAAATAGTGAAAAAATTGACATAAAATAGTTTTTAAAACAAATATTATATTATTAATTGTTATTTTATTCCAAAAAATATATGGTTTGGCCAAATTACTTATATTAGGTTATATATATTAATAATAAACATCTTGGGGTTCGTTTGGCTTGTTATAGTATGTTTATTAACCTTATAGTGTAAGAACAAAAAAAGACACGCTAAAAGTAAAATTATCTAACTTAAAGTTAAATCTAAATGATAAGGCTAAAATAATAAACTAAACTTGTCCAAATTCTAATGTATGAGAGGATTTAGACCCATCCCCACCTTAGCTTCGAAATAAATGAATTTGGCACTATTTAAAATCGAATATGTCTTTATAATAAAATAATAGTTTTAGTTTTTCCAAAGGTGCCCCTCTCCTCCAATATAAAAGGGCACCTCCTCCCTCTCTTACTCACACCACATTGAGCCTTCATGATTGGAAAACCCCTGCCAAATTATCTTCTACACTTCCCTAGAGACATCCTAGAGGTCCTGGTCTTCTTCAAAGAACAAATTTAGTTCCCTAAGAGGAGGTCTCAAAGAGGCGCTTCAAAGAAGAGATAATGTCCGTAACCGATTCTTTTCAACTTTATTTCTTCTTCTACTTATTTTTCGTTAGTTGTTTCATTATGAAGTAATAACATAAGTATCACTAATATCCTGAAATGTTATTATAAGTATGAAACAACCCTATTTCACCATGTATCCATTCTACGGAAAATAAAATCACCGCATGTGCGTACGTACGGAATACCGTCCCCACGCCGTGGTGTAATCTATTTTCCACCACCACCATACTTGGATGGGTATAATGGTGTAAATAATGACTATATATGATTATTGTAAAGTGATATTGATTCTTAAATAGTATACATACACTTAAATACAATTCCACGATCTTGGGAATGATATCATCGCTCGTGCGTACGTACGGACTACCGTCTCCATGAATGCGATGAGATTCATTTTCCATGATTAACCATTCAAGAATGATTATAAAGTATATATAATGAATAATAATGAAATATATGACATAATAATTCTACTGGATTTATGTATATATATATATGTATGTCATCTATAAAATTTCATTCAATTCAAAAAGGAAACTAAAACAGCGTTCATGCGTACGTACGGCCTACCGTCTCCAGGAATGGTGTATTTCATTCCATTTATCGATCTATAATATATATGTATATAATGAATATAAATTATAAGTAAATGATGTTTTAAATTCTGGAAATTATATAAATCAGGATATAAGTAATAATATCAATAACGACAAGTCGAAACACATACGATAAATGAAATGATTTTACACAAAACGCTGCTTTAACATGGAATTTACAAAAGAATGGGTAATATAAAGTCATAAGTGAAACATATATGATATAATAACAATGAATATGATTATTTAATAATCAATGACATTATTTAAATCATTATACAGGAGTTTTGGATCCATACGAAGCATATCAGACCTAAGGTAAGGGATAATTTTGCAAATCTCATTTTTTATCCGAGATTGCTTATACATAAGTATTTTATGGGGTTATTGTTATCATAAATGTCCATGTTTTCTAAATGTGTTTTTATGTTTGTTAAATTTCTTTTATACCCATTTTTACTTTTACTAGATGGTATGTAAGGAATATTTCTTCTGTTTACGTTACGAGGTACTTTTTGACTTTTTCAGTAAAAGTACGAGAAGAATGTTTTTTAACTCATACGGAACAAATGGATTTTTACGGTTTTATAAAGCCTTATTTTCATGAAGCCTCCTCCAAAATATTTCAAGACTATTTTTAAAAAAATCCTTTTCTTTTAAAATTGCATGACATTTTTTAAAAAGAGAATGATTTTGAAGAAGAAAGGTTATTTTCCTCAAGAATTCATTTCAAGTGTTTTATCAAAACCATTTTCCATCTAAGATGACATTATTTAATATGTGAATGTTTCATGTATAATGTATCAATTATTTATATGGTATAATTATTCTTATGATGAAATGATATCCATTTGTTTTATATGGATTGTGTTATGACAGCATGATGTTTAAGAATCCCAATTTATTACATGGGTTATGCTATAATTTATGATTTTGTGGCACAAGTAAGAATGATTTAATTATGAGATGGGTGGGACCTATATCTCCCTCCAATGTATTGGGTAAAGATTTATATCTCATGATATAGACATGGCTGGAATGGTATGTTAATCTGGTTCAGTGTTACAGGACTGAAACGAGGAGTGAACTCGATTCAGAAAGGGACATTGTCCACCAATATGGTCTTGGTAGCAATGCCTTGGCTACTATGGAAATCATAACAAGTGGTGAATGTTTTCCACAATTACATGTTTTATTCCCATGCTATTTTATCATGATTTATGTTCCATTATGTTCTATAACTTATGTTCTTCCATGTTTTATGTCATTGCTCAAGATTTTGTTGTGTAATCATTATGTTCATGTTTTTAACTTCAAATGTTTATGATTTGTTTTATTTTATCCATGATTACCCTTACTGGGCATTTGAGCTCACCCTATATATGATTTCTTTTCCCCAAGATATAAATAACGGTTTTAGGTAAGAAAACAAAATGGGAAGATCTTTATGGGATATGTTGAAGATCTTTCACCACGATTAGAAGATTATGTTCCATGTTTTCAAAGACGCTAATCTATTATGGTCCTTGTGTGTCATTTTTTGTTATGTAATAAGTATTCTGCAAAAGTAATGTAATGTCCATGTACGTCAAACTTTGGGTCTCTACAGTAGTTCCATGTTGTGATACCATAAGGGTAATTGTATTATGAGTGCTTCCTAGAGTTTCTATAGCTACTGATACAAGACTATAGGGGGAATTGACGGTGAGTGCATCCACAAATAGTCTTTGTTAAAGCTGAACCAGAGGGGTTAGACTATGTGTACTTGCAAGAGGGTTTCTTGTGTGTTTTTGGGTGAAAAAGAGAGTTTAGGCTATGAGTACTTCCCAATGGGTTACCTTTTTGTTGTTATCTTCTTACTTGATATATGAAAAGGAATTCAATTCAAACTATACAATTGTTTACGTTTGAGTACATCCCTTTTTAATGCTTTTTTTTATATTTCCGGCCATATATATTCACTAACTGTTAGGCATAGATATTTGGATGGTTTCCTACTGTAATTCATCTCACACATTGTTTAGGTCATGGTTTTGGGCCCAAACATATTATATTGCTGCAGGTATAGATAAGGGAACACACCCCTCTACATTAGTTACTTGATTGTTGTGGGGTTGTGGTGCATGGGACCAAGCTGAGTCTTATGATATTGTTGGAGTTCATTTGTTTTCCTTGAACGTGGGTTTAATAATGTATTCTAGAATTGTGACTCGTTTGGCTATTTTTCTAGATGTCTGTATCATGCATCATTTATATATGTACTCTAATTATTTACCACTTTTAGTATTCCACTATTTACTTTTGTATGTTATTATTGTTTCTTATTCTATTATTATCTATTTATTTGCACAATGTTACTCATTTAAGAGGGTATTTGTCTCCCAAGAATCACTCCCAAGGCCCTCACTGCTAGTCGGCAACCTCTGGTGTTTGGGGAAAAGCACTTGAGGTCACGTGACCAATTGGGTACAAGACACCTCTGGATGGCTTCCGGAACTGGGATGTTACAAAGTGTCTTAATAGGGATTCTCTTCTTCTTAACTTATTGTTTGGAGCTTATAGTCAGGGATATGACAAAATATGTAATTAGTAATAAGTTGTTCACAGGAGTAGCTAACCCGTGTATATGGAATAGCTAATTTACATCAATAATTTCAATTTTCTATGTTTTTTAATTTTAAAGTTGATTTTATATCATCGTTGGGTGATTCACATGTTTTGTGTTGTTATCGTTAATATCATCAAGGTTCTATTTCTGTTTCAAGTTATTGAGATGACGGTATGTTATCTCATGAATCATATAGGCCCTTACTAGAAATCACATGTCATGCATTCTTTACATGTCATTTAAGGTGCATTAACAATTTCATGTTGTTGTGATAGATGTTGTGTTAGATATGATTGCTGTTGTGATAGATGCCTTGACAGAATAACTGTTTTTGATAAGGTATTGAATGGTGTAAGGTTTTGTAAGAATTAATTCCAAAATATGGTTCATGAGGTGTTATGGGCCCTCATGGATCAGAATTTGGTGGATAAATTCATTTTTATTTCTTGTATATGACATATATAGATTCCAATCCTTGATTTCATGGGGAGTATGGTCCCTCATAGTTCGGAATTTGGCACTTTAATGTTCATTTTAGTGTTTTTCAGGGTTCCAGAATAGTTTCCGAGGCTTACTATCTATAAAAACCCAGAATACACGACGTGCAATGATGTATACACACAATGTGTCCATCTGTTTGGGAAGGAATTTCTCATCTTATGTATATGCCGTGTACTTATGTACACACCGGGTAGTCTCTAAATGTGTCACTGGACGTATGGGCAGAGATAAGGGGTTAAGAAAATATTTGGGTGGACATGCTGTGTACCGGTTGTACATGCCATGTTGTAAAGATTGTGTGTCCGGATGTGTAACTAACGACACAAGTGGATGATGTGTAGTAAGTACACGCCATGTCTTTGAAGAACACAACATGTAGAGACATGTGGGTAATCCGCTGTGTAACTAACAACACCGGTCAGTGAAGTTCATCTAGTACATGTTGTTTCTATCACTAACAGGTTGTGTAGTCTTATTCTAGGAGAAATGTGTGGCTTAGTCAGGTAAGGGAACCCGATAAGGGAAAAAGGATTCAAGTACATATCGTGTGTTAGGACAACACGCCATGTATGTGGGGTGTTACACGATCTGGGTTAGAAAATGTACACGCTCATGTGGAGGCTTAAGGGAAGACACCGTGTAGGTGTTATACATGCAGTGTATCCATGTTTTGAAAAAAGATGTTTTCTTTCTCATATTCCCTTCATACACTTCTAAGTTTCGGACCATGATAATCATGATATAAAGTGTGTGCTTTACCTCATAGAGTCAGGAAATCGAGACGCCTTCTGGTTGTATGCTAGTTTTAGGCCAGTGATCGGACACCAGACATGGTAGATCAGAGAATACCATTAGATCCTCATGTAGTTTCAATCATTAATCCATCCATTATTCCAGTCACATGTATTGACACACAGTTCCGAGAGATCTTTATGAGGTTCGTTCACACCATCAAGGGAGCACCACAAGCTTCCCCATGTATTAAGGAATTGACGTAGGTTTTCCAGCAACAACATCCTCCCACCTTCACTGTGGATAGAGGACCTCAGGCTGCATAGTCATGGTTAGAAGAAATGATATCTAACATGGACCATTTAGAGGTTCCTCTAGAGGGGAGGTTGAATCTCATTACGTATATTCATTGGGATTCCACTAAGATATGGTGGGATGTGATCTCATAGGTGGGACATCAGTATGGTATGGCTTGGAATGAGTTTCCTCATGGGTTTTTTTTACTACTTATACCTGGAGAATTTGAGGGCTCGTAAAGCCTGAGAATTCATGAGTTTGGAGTAGGGTACTCTTTCAGTAATGGAGTATTCTTCCCACTTTACAGAGCTGCATCACTTCACACCCAATCTAAGAGGTGATGAGATATTTCTGGCGAACAAGTTTGAGGATTGTATTAGGAACGACATCCGATCTTAGGTGAACATATTCAGGTAGAATTCAATCACCTCTACAAATAACAAGGCACAGATCATGGAGCATAATATGTGTGATTATAGAGCTGTGATCCAGGGAGGTTTGACATCTGGAGTTAGTACACCTCAGACTAATAACAATATGCGCAGAAGGGAGACTATATGTGGAGATCATAGTAGGTCGGATACTTCTTCTCATGGTCGGGTGTTGTGATAATAGTGTGGGAAGAGCGGGCATACGAGCCTACATTTATAGAGATACACTATCGAGTGCCAATCCTCTGGCAATATGGTCCATCTTCAGTGGTTCTGTCATTTCTTCTCACCAATAGCTAGAGATAGAAGTTCTTCTATGAATCCTCGTTCCAAAGAAGTGACATTAGGTTCTAATCAGTCTGGGAACTGGAGTTCTTTTGGCTGTTGAAGTTGAGGTGGAGGTCACGACCGTGGTAGCCAGTCTACAGGTGTTCAATGACAACATGGTGGATCATCTTAGGGTGAACAGACAGGGTCATAGGGGCATGGTAAATGCCAGACTTATATAGTGGATTTGACATAGTAGGAGTAGGATACTAGACCCTCTACAGTTCTAGGTATGATCCTAGTTGCCTCAGTTTTAGCTTCTGATCTTTTTGATATAGGGGATTCCCATAGCATTATATCTGTTGTTGTTTTGGAGTGCCTTCGGATATTAATATTTTCTTCTACCGACTTCTTGATTTTGGACACTCCGTTGGGGACAAGAAATAAAAATGTACATCAGTTAAAGGAGTGTTCGATTGAGGTTGGTGTGTGTCACTTATTTTGGGGCATTTATGTCCTAGAGATGAAAGGATATGACGTAATTGTCGAAATGTATTGTTTATTTCTCTTAAAAAATTTTGTTTATCGCTATCATAGTAGGTCGAGTTTTACATCACCATTGGGAGGAATGTTTCTACCTAAGGGAGAGTGGGATGTCTAGGATAGCATAACAGGACCAGAGCATCATGGGTTTGGAGGAGTTACAGATCAGATTGCTGGTCTATATCTGGATGACCAGGAGACTTCACTGTTGGACCATCCTCCACTCGTCGATCATTTCAGGGATGTCTTTCTAGAAGACTTTTAATGCTTCCCTCTATAGAAAGAGGTGGAATTTTTTATTATGCTTGTTCTAGGAGTGGAACTCGTGTCCATTCCTCCTTATAGGATGGATACACTAGATTTACATGAGCTCAAGAAGCAGTTTGAGGACTTGTAGACAAATGATTTCATCCAAACCAATACTTTTCCTTGGGGATTTCCTATCATTTTTTCAAAGATGTTGGTCTGTTCCCTCTGATATTTTGTGGATTATCAGACGTTGAAACAGTTGATGGTCAAGAACTGATATCCCTTTCCGAGGATTGATGACCTATTGGATCAAATTAGAGGAGCCTGGGTGTTATCAATGTTTGTATTGAGATACAATTATCATCAGTGGCATGTTAGACCATCTGATATACCACTTAAAGCCTTTGATAGCATGTATGGTCTGTACGAGTATGTGGTTATGCCGTTCTATCTCACGGGCACACCCACAGTTTTCATTGCACTGAAGAATCGAGTGTTCCATCCATAATTGGATTTTTTCATCATGGTCTTCATGGACGATATCTTAGTGTACTCCTACACTCGACACGACCATGATAACCATCTTGATAATGTTTTGAGTATACTGAGATAGCATTATTTATATGTTATCCTCTTAAAATTCCTCTTTGGGATGGACCAAATATGTTTCATGGGTCATTTTATCTTAGAGACTAGAGTATCAGTGGACCCAGAGAAAGTGAGAGAAGTATTTTCCTTGAAGAAACTAATGAACATCATTTAGGTAAGTAGTTTTCTTGGGATGGATGGTTACTACAGACGTTTCGTATAGGGATTTTCATGCTTAGCAGAGCCACTGGAGGGCCTAACTAAAAATGGTGAAAAATACTTGGGGTCCTATTCTTGTGTGTAATCCTTTCAGGAGTTGAAAGGGAGGTTTACATCAGCACTAAATCTAGTATTTCCAGATATGGGTAAGAGCTATACTATTTACTGTGATGCATCACGTTTTTTGTTGGGTACAATGCTTATGTAGGGAGACGAAGTCATTGTGTACGAGTCTTAGTAGTAGAGGCCGCTTGAGAGGAATTACCCGATGCATAATATTTAGTTGGATGTATTTGTTCATGATTTACTCTTTTGGAGACACTACCTATTGGGATATCATTTTTTGGTTTTCACATACCGGAAGAGTCTGATGTATATCTTCACATAGCGTGATCTGAATCTGAGACAGCGAAGGTGGGTCGAGTACCTTTAGTACTTTGACACTGAGCTTTCCTACACACCTGGGAAAGGAAATGTAGTGGCTAATGAATTGAGTTTGAGAACTAAGATATAGGCAGTTTAGGAGGCATGTAGTGAGTGGAAGCTTATGGATCTGTTCCCTAAGATTCATTTAGAGGTTCATGATAGTCAGGGGAAAACATTTCATTTTTATCTAGATGATACCTCTACTCTACTTAATCGAGTTATAAAGAGGTAGCTGACTGATTCTAAAGGACTAGTCCTATGAGAAAGTGTGTTAATAGAGGAATACATTCCAAGATGGATCATATATGAGGATGATATCTTGCATTTCCTAGAGCGCATATGGGTTTCATTAGACATAAGAGAAGAGATGATATGGGACATTCACTCTTCACTTTGGGCAGGTCATCCTGGTGTCACCCAGATGTATTGAGATCTACACAATTAGTAATGGTGGCCTGGTATGAAGTGAGATGTTTCTGGGTTTGTCATGAGATATTGCACCTATCAGCAGGTGAAGGCAGAGCCTGAACAACCACTAGGGATTTTTCATTAGTTACCTATTCTCGAGTGGAAGTGGAATGATGTCGCGATGGGCTTCGTGACAGGTTTTCTGAGGTCACCACAAAGAAATGATTCAGTATGGGTTGTCATTGACAGACTCATGAAGGTTTATCACTTCCATCCATTCAAGGAGTCATTCAGTGTTAATGAACTAGGATGGCTGCACATCCACGATATTGAACGATTACATGGAGTTCCATACACCATTGTTTCAGACAGGGATTCACGTTTTACATCCCAGGTCTTGTAGGGACTATAGAGGGCATTGGGTACATAGTTACTTCTGAGTACAACTTATCATCCCCAGACAGATGGCCAGTCCACGAATGTGATTCAGGAGCTTTAGGACATTCTTTGAGCATGCATCCTAGATTTTGGAGGTTCTTTGGAGAATCATATACCTCTTGTGGAGTTTTCCTACAATAATAGTTTTTAAGAAACTATTCATTTGTCACCTTATGAGTCTTTATATGGTAGGTAATCCCAATTACCCTAATGATATCTAGAGGCAGGAGATGCTTCTATGATGGGACCTTGTCTTCTCAAGGAGACCACTGAGCAGATAGAGTTGATTCGAAAGAGGATGACCACTACACTGTCACGTCAAAAGTCATATTCTGATCGATGGAGAAGACATCTAGAGTTCCTGTTTGGAGATCCGGTTTTTTTATGTGACACTAAGGTTGGGAAACATGAGGATTTGGAGACAGGGTAAGCATTCACCAAGATATGTTAGGTTGTTTGAGGTTTTTGGAGAGTGTTGGCCCGATTTCCTATCAGTTGTGGTTACCTCATAGGTACCAAGCTACGCACGATGTCTCTCCCGTTACATAGCTTCAACTTTACTTCTCATACCCATATAATGTTTTCCAACCCAAGGAGGATGAGATCAAGGATGATGCCTCTTTCGAGGAGAATCCAATCTGTATTGTTGATCGAAGTGAAAAGGTTCTCCATGGCCTGTCTGTTCCTCTGGTACGAGGTCTATGACAACACAGACGAGTACAAGATGAGACTTGGGAGAGGGAGGCTGATGTATGATCACAGTGGCCAGAGCTCTTTGAGGTTTCTCCTTCAACACCACCTTTCTAGGGAAATTCATGGTCAAATTTAATTTAAGGAGGAATGTTTATAAGAACCCAGATCTTCTTTTTAGGTATGAGTTACTTCTTCTGGTGTTTTTGAGAAAATGAGGTGTTTATTGAAATTTCAGGAGTACATGCTGTGTACTTATATGTACACGTCGTGTACTCAGTTTCTGCGGGTGACCATGTTCTGGCCGTGTAACATCATAGTAAATGGGCATCTGGGTAACCTGGGGGCAGCTTAATGTGGGGCTCAGTAAGGGAAAGTAAACGGCGTGTAATTTTAATTAACGGGCCTTGTACGTTCTTTTAATTTCATTAAATAGACTAGGGTTGCGTCTAATGGGAAAAACTATATTCTTCTTCATTTGCCTCATCCAAGAGCCACCAAGGCCGAAGAATATTCTCTGAGCCCCCCGACTCAACATCCATTCTCATAATCAACAGCCGTCAATTTCATTGGAATCACCACAGTAAGATCTTCCTTCTTCTAGATCCTCGTTTCTGGATTTCTCCACTTTCATGAGGAATTCTCAGTTGAATTTTTTTTATCATTTTTGTATATCTACAACATTACAGGGAAATTAATGGCATGTTGTTCACATATATCAATCTCAAAACATCGAGGTAGGTGGTTTGTGCCTTTCTGTAGTTATTCATTAAGTTATATGTGAAAAAGTTCCCAATACCCTTGTTCAGGGTATTGCGTGTTCTTGGTTTTTAGCCCTGTTATTTAATTCTATGTATACTTATCTTGAGTAGAGGATTTATGATATTGAATAGGGTTATATTAGCCATTCTATGGATGTTTTTCTCAATCTTGTTTTCTGTTGAACATTTGGACTAGCTTTTCCTGTTAGGTTTCTTTGCTTTTCGTGCCTAGTATTGTTAGGATGGAGTGATTTTATTTTACATACTATGATATGTTGTAGATTGTTTATCGAAGAGGTTCTTGAGGTTTACATTGTCATCCTTATATCTTAGGGCTTGTTTGAATTACACGGGGTCATGAGAACCAGTTGTAGTAGACCTTATAGAGAATGGATGCCTATGGATTCTCTATTGTGACTGTTTAGATTTACATTGTGAGACTACATGGGGGATGGATGTAAGTGATCCCTCATAGTGTATGTAGTTCCACATTGCGATACCACAAGGGGGAATTAGACATAGGGTGCTTCCATGGGGTATCTATAGTTATTGATATGAGACTACATGGGAAATTGAGGGTGAGTGCTTCCTCAGAGAGTCTTTTATAAAGCTGAACCCGAGGGGATAGACTATGTGTACTTCCTAGAGGGTTTCTTATGTTTATCTTTGTTGATGCCGAGGGGTTAAGCTTTGAGTACTTCATAGAGGGTTACCTGCTTGTGATTAGCTATTACTTGATATATGAAAATGTATGAAATTAAAACTATAGGATTGTATACTTTTGAGTACATCCTTTTTTACTACTTCTTTTCGCATATTTACTTCCATATATATTCACTGACTATTATGTATAGTTCTTTTGGTGGTTTCGTATTAGGATTCATCTCACACCCTTTTTAGGTTATGGTTTTGGGCCCAAACAAATTATATTGCAGTATGTATAGATAAGGGCAAGCGCCCCTCTACATCATATACATGATTGTCGTGGAGCTGGTGTGCATGGGACCAAGCTGATGCTTGCGAGGATATTAGAGTTTATTGTTTTTCCTTCTACTCAAGTTTAGTACAATATTCTAGCATTTTTTTTTTGGATTTTTCCTGGACATATGTATCATGCATCATTTATGTACATGCTCCAGTTTTTTACCTCTTTTAGTATTCCGTTGTTCACTATTGTATGGTATTATTGTATCTTCCAATATTGTTATCTATTTATTTCTACTGAGTTACTCTTCTAATGAGGGCGTAGTTTTCCCACCATCATAGCCAAAGCCCTCACTACTGGTCTGTATCCTATGGAATTTGGGGAAATGCATTTGAGCCCATTTGACCAACCGGGTACGGGGCGCCTCTGGGCGGCTTCCAGAACCATGATGTTACAAATGAGGAATTTGAATTTTTTTAATAGAATATAGATGGGATTCTTTATTGTTTTCTTAAAAACATGCACACATACACACAATAAACATAATATCAAGCTAGCTATCAATTAATTATAGTAGACATCCAATCATCCCACTATAATTGGTTTCATCAACCTATTTTTTATTTTCATCAAGATCCAATTAATAGGTGGTACACATTAGAGTATCATTTCTTCTATAATATTAAATCCAAATTATTTTGAAATATATTTATTTTAATTACATTTATTTAAATTAATACCATATTTAATCTGAAAATGATGAAATCCGTGAATGAATTTTAGGTCACACATTAAAACCATTTCAAATTCACTTTGAATCAATTTTGGAAAATAAATATATAAGTAATTTTCAGATGATCCAAAAATAATGTCTTCAAAAATTATTTGAACAACTAAAAAATATTTAGAAATTATTTTTATAAAAATATTAGGATTAGATACACCTTTTTTAAAAACTTTCGAATTTAGAAAAGTGTTAATCCTATCATACCATGTTCTTGGATATTGTTTTAAACTATATGAATCATTTGATAATTTGAAAAAATGATTTGAAAAATGAGGGTTTGTAAAAATAGGGGTTGTTCAACTAAACCATCCTCAACTATATACCCATTTAAGAATGAACGTTTAACATCCATTTGATATTATTTCAAATTGAGATGTGCTGGATATGATTGAAGAACCCAAATGGCTTCAATTCTAGAAACCATTTCAAAAGATTCTTTATATTTAATTCCTTCATCTGGAATATATAATTTAGAAACCAGTCTAGCCTTATTTCTCTCTATTATATCATATTTATCTACTTTATTTTTCCACACCCATTTAGTGCCTATAGTCAAGATGTATTGGGGTCTATCAATATGTTTCTAGAATTTATTTCATTTAAAAAAATCAAATCTTATTGCATACCCATTACCCAAAATTCACCATTGATTGATTCATTGATGTTCTTAGGGTCAAGCTGTGATAATAGGATTGATATTCCACATCATTTATTAGAGAAGATCTAGTCAATCTCCCATTATCTATGTCTTCAAACAAAAAATACAAGGGATAGTTCATAAG
Organism: Viscum album; assembly: GCA_963277665.1. Taxonomy (NCBI): domain Eukaryota; kingdom Viridiplantae; phylum Streptophyta; class Magnoliopsida; order Santalales; family Viscaceae; genus Viscum; species Viscum album. The sequence goes on along the minus strand of OY728119.1, from coordinate 2,105,895,257 downwards.
TGTTCTTACCGATATCGAAAAAAGGGATAGTGATTTCATGTTAATCTACAGGTTCGTGTTCACTATTATAATATTATGATGATTTTCTAGAACTGAGGATTTTTATTCTTACATAACAATAGATTCAAAAGGTTTATCATTAATATCACGAACAGATAGACCATATTTAATTTTTTCTAGGGAGGTTTCAGGATTATGTGGATATGTTTCATCAAATTTTATATGTACAGATTCTTCAACAAACATTGTTCATTTATTGAAGACCCTATAGGTTTTTCTAGAGGTTGAATAACCTAGGAAAATTCCTCCATCACTATTGGTGGAAAACATGTCAATATTGTCTTTTGTATTAAGGATAAAGAATTTATAACCAAAATGTTTAAGGTAATTAACCTTAGGTTTCCCATTTTTCACAACTGATAGAGTGTTTTTTTTAAGAATAGCTCTAATTAAAACTCCGTTAATTATATAAAAAGCTATATTTACAGCTTCTTCTAAAGAGTAAATAAGAAAGTCATACTCATTAAGGATATTTTTGGAAATTTATTGTAATGTTGTATTCCTTATTTCTACAAAACCATTCTGTTGGGGTGTCATAGGAGTAGAGAAGTTATAATTATAGCCATATTTTAAAAAAAATGATTCAAAGTCTTTATTTTTAATCTCACGGCCATGGTCACATATTATGGTTTTAATTATAATTCCACATAAGTTCTCTATAGTTATAGTATAATAGGTTATGTAAGGATATGCTTCACTCTTGCGTGGTAAAAAGAGAGATCGAGTATACCTAGAAATGTAATATACTAAAACTTAGTCAAAACATTTCCATTTAAACAGGAAACTCTAGATGGTCCAAACAAATCCATGAAAACCATCACAAGAGGTTTAGAAGATTAACCTTATTTCATTGGTTTGAAAGATAATTTATGATTTTTTCTCTTTTGAAAAGGATTACAATGTTCTTTATTTGGAAACTCATGTTTTTTTAGATCCTTGAGTAGTCATTTTCTTGTAATCTTTTAAAGGTAGTGAATATTATAATGGCATAATATCCTATTCCAGAGACAAGACGCTTTGTGAAAGTCACTCAATTAAAAACATTTTTAGAAACTAAAGAATCTATATTCCTAGAATAAATATATTCATTTCTTACATCAGTGAAGGATTATTTTTTTAGAATTAAAAACATTACAAAAATCATTTTCAAATTTAACATGAAATCTATCATCACATAATTGTGAAATTCAATGAAAATTTTACATAAGACCATCACAAAAAATAACCTTACAAATTAAAATTATGTATTTGTTACCAATCTGGATAAGGACAATTATTTTTCCTTTTGCTTTGTCACCAAATATTACATTCCCACCATCAATCTTGATAAGATTATTGAAGCGAGAATAATCCCCTACCATATATCTTGAACACCTACTGTCCATGTACCATAAGCTTTTATGGGATATATTCATATATTTTTCTAAAACAAATTAATTAAACCCGGATTTTGGTACACAATACTGCATGGGTCTAGTGGTATTAGTAATTAATTATTTTGGAACCCACATTTTCTTCCTAGTATTCCTATAAAGAGTTTTAACGTCTGAGAAAAATAAACATTATATGGTCCAAAAAAACTCAAAGCAGTAGCATATTTTCCAACCTTGGAACATGAAAAAAATATATAATAACCCGACTCTTTATTTCATATTTAGATATGATATATTACATATATTTTCACTGAATACATCTCATAATATTGAGAATTCTAGTGTCTTTGGGTTTTAGGAATAATACATAACAACTTAAAACATGAAATACGCATCCTTATTGAAAACATATTTTACATGACTGTTGAGACCAAGTTGGATGATGATGTTTTTGGTTGCATGAAGTATTTTATTTTGTTCTCAAGGGTGTTTGGTAAGAATGAAAATCACTTCACTTTCTATATGTGGGTGAGGAAATAGAGGAATGTTATAATACTTTCGACAATAAATATGATGATGCTTTTCTAATATCTATTTCATAAAGATCATAAGTTGTTTAGAAAACTTGTGATGTAATATTTATGATAGAAATGGGATGAAAAGATGGTTTTGATCATCATGGTTGGTCTTGTAGAAGTAGGTGTCTAAGGTGGATCATTTTTATAGGGTATGGAAAAATTTTGGGGTCCAACATCTATAGTTGGGATTAAATTACGAAAATAGTATTTTCATTACAATATCATGAAAATATGGAAAAGGAATGAATTTCCAAATATGGTATTCATGAAGTATATTTCATGGGGAAATGAAGAATGTAGATGGTGTTCATTGCAATTACGACGAGCTTTGTGAATGGCCGATGAATTGAGCATTGTTGGTGAGAATTGAGCAGGTGAAGGTAAAGAGAATTTCGGTGGCACAAAGGATGATGGAGCATCATGGATATGAAAAGGATTTGCAAGAATTCTTTTGGATTATTACCAGCTTTGTGAATCCGGATATTAGTCATGGTGCTTTGCAAAAAATAGTGAATTTCGGCATAAATTTCAATGCTTTACGATTTGGTGCTGACGTGGCGCTGAGGTGGCTAGAAGGTTTTGGAGTCGGTCAGAAATGCCTATAAATAGGGCCATATCTCCTTGAGATAAATAGATATACTTAAATGAAAATCTTAGATCTCTTGAATTGTGAAGAAGGTTTATAGAGAAAGCGAGCTCTGTGAAGGAAGTGAGCTCTGTGAAGGAAAGGAGGTTTGTGGTGAGCCTTTGAGCATTACGAATGAAGAGAAATTTTCAAAGACCAATCTGTTCTGTGAAAAACTATAATCTATATGATCTATTAATCCTTACGAACTAGATATCTTTGATAACTAGAGTGTTATGTGAAGATGGGAGCTTCAGGAAGGAGCTCTGTTAGATGAAGATTTGTGTTCCCAAATTATGTGATAAGTACTTTCAATTAATTCATGATATGTCAAGGTTATAGGACTATGTATTATTACTTAGACCTGGTAGTTCCTATCAGATTCTTGGTAGGAATGAGAATATTTGTTTTCAAAGATCAGATTTGTGAAATTTTGTTACGAAGAACATAATTATTTTTCATTACACTATTTGTGCTTCGAGGGTGCACATACACTTGAGGATTATCTAAAAAGTACTACACGAGGGTATAGTTATATCCTTATATTATTATTCTATATCAAAGGATTGTTTTCTAGTAGATTGTGTAGTACTAGATCATTTCTGTACCATAACAAGGACTTAGATACTCTTCTTGAGTAGTGTAACTTGTAAATCTTTTGATCCTGCGGTTGTGTGCGTTCAGTAGGGAAAGAACTGTTTTGTCAGAAGTGAATGATGTTTAAAAAAGAATTGAAACTTAAAAGAAAAAATATATCACTAATTAACGCCCTCCCCCTATCAGTGCTACTTGGATCCTGACTAGATAACTTCAATTTGTATCAGAGTGACCGGTTCCCTTCGTTTATTATTTACTATTGTTTTGAAGATATGTTTTGATGGGTAATTTGAATTGTGTGAATATTATGATGATTCCAATATTTTATGAGAAAAATTATCATATCTATAAAGATAATATGATTATATATATTATGTCTTTTGGATCTGATGTTCTTGTAACTAAATCAGATGGATTTCCAACTGTTGATTAAAGGGTTCCACTTTCCCCAACCGATAAGAAGAATATTGAGAATAATAGAAGAATTAGAAATGCATTACTCTCATTTATTATTGATATTGAATTTTTAAGAGTGAACGGTTTCACTAGAGGAATAATAAACTGGGAAAAATTGCAAATAATTTACAACAGAAATACAAAGGTGAAGTAGGAAAAACATAAAATCTGGAGACTCAAGTATTAAGACATAATTATTGGTTAGCATGAATCATTTGGGGAGTTATTTACTAGTATAAGAGAAATTATTATTAAAATTAGTTCTTGGGGAAAATTTGGAAGATTCTGCAGTTGTAGAAAAGATCATGATAATTATTACAGTCAAATTTGATGATAAAGTTTCATCACGGGAAGGAAATGTCCCTGAAACATTATCTCTGGATGATTTTCCTAGCATGCTCATCACTTATGAAATAAGAAGGGAGAGGAATATGAAGAGAATTGAAAAATATGATAAATAAATGAATTTCGAGGCTGTAAATAATGACAAGTCAATGAAAATACTTATTAAAGATGAAGTTGGTGGATTTGAATCTAAAAACGATGTATATCAAAATTTTGATGATATTTTATCCCACTTTTCTGATAATGTAAAAAGAGGCATAGGGAAATACAAAGGGAAAATCCATTTGAAATGTTTTAAATGTGGATTTTATGGCCAATTTGTATCTAATTTCCCACTATATTGAAAATTTTAAGATAGTAATGAAGAAGATAAAATACCAAAATGTTCATGGAAGAAATAGGGTGAATATTATTAATATTCTGGCATAGGTAAGGATAAAAAAATTTCAAATATAATAAAAGAATCTTTTAAAAAAATGAACAAGATAATGATAGCGTGACTTAATGTAAAAATTATTATGTTGGGAATGTTGTAGATAGAACCTTTTTTAAATAGTGAATTATTATGATTATTAGAGTTATAGAGCTAAAGTAGAGTGAAATAAACATCAATAGTATCTAAAAGAAGTGTTGAAGGAATTTTTCGGAAAGATGTGAATGCTTGAGAAAGATAAAAGGAAATTGAAAAATGAAAACTCTTCCTCAAATGACCAAGAAGGTTTTTATGATAAGAAAACAGAATTTGAAAAGGAGATTGATGATCTGAAAAACTCTCTTGAGAGTGAAAAGAATTGTAATGATCATCTGAATGTAATGATGAAGGAAAAAAATGAGTTGAAACTTGTCCAACATAAACATTCAAAGTTGAGGAGTGGAACACAGGGTTCAAAAAAATTATTACAAGATGTTTTTTAATGTTATGCTAATAATGAACCAAAATGGTTCAATAAACGATATCATTAATGGTTTAAAATAATGATGGAACTTGTTCTGGTAAGAATAATTCTTGAAAGGCTATGTATGTGGTCAATGTTAGAAATAATAATAAATCATGAGAATATAAAAATCCCAAGTCCAGAAAGATTTCTAGTACTTCTAGTTCTGGTAAGTCTGAATATAAATCTATGCTGAAGAAGAAAGTTACAACGGAAAATATGATGGTTCATGGTCAGTAGAGTTTTGTTGAGATGATTTTTGAAAATCATGTTCACAATTTTGTTAAGTATGGATATTTCAGAAGAAATATTTATTCTATGGATTCTGCTGGTATTTTGGTGGTTTCAGACACCTGGAAAATATGTGTTGGTTCAATCAAAAATATTAATTCTATTCCAAAATATTTTAAAGACATGGATTGAGGTGGTTCAATCTTTTCAAAAGAAAAATCATCAAATGAAATTCCAAAAGATATTTCAGAAGTTTGGTTTAAAAGTTGAGAATGGGTTACAACAACTAGAAACTATCTATAAATGATGTGATCGACCAAGACATCTTTCAAAGGGTTGTCTGATTGTGTTAGCAAAAAAACAAATGTGTTTAAAAAATTCTCAGAAGCTATAGATTTTAAATGCTATGAAAGAGAGATTTTCTAGGTCTAAAAATAAGTACTGATTTGTTATTTTCTAGAACACATTGACATGGCTAGGAAATTAGAGGAACCCTAATAGAAAGTGGATGAAAATAATAAACATAGTGCACTTTTTGTTGAAATCTCTTTGAATTCCATGAAAGGAGAACACACATAGATCCTTGATAGTAGTTGTTTGTCTTATATAATAAAATAATTAATGTTGTTAATGAAAGTGAATGATATCAAAGAATGAACAATAAAATTTAGAAATGATGAATCTATAAGGATCAAAGGTATTGGATCAACCATCATTAGAAATGTAATGATGTAATATAGGAAAATACTATAAGTTTAGGGGATTAAACACAACCTTCCAAGTGTGTCACATCTCCATGATGATGGTAAAAAATTTATCTTCATAAAATATGGGTTTTTTGTGAAACGTACGAAATAATGGAAATGTAGTTATTAGAGGCAAACACACAGAAGGGAATTTGTTCCAATTTGGTGAAGTATAAAAAACTTGTTAGCTGGGTGTGGTGGATGAAAATTAGATAATGAATAAAACGATGGGACATATGTTTCAAAGAAACATTTTCAAATTATCAACATGATACACTATTTAACATATCCCTGTTTTATCTAGAAGAAGATATTGGTGTTGCAATATTTGTGATATAGGGAAGATTACAAACTCTTTGCATAAGAGAGTAGACATTTTCACAAAAAGACCCGTGAAACTTCTACATTCTAATATCTATGGACCAATGTGTAAGAAATTTAAAAATGGACATAAGTTCTTCATTACATTCACTGATGAGTTTATTCGTATTACCTGTGTTATGCACATGAGAAATAAGTCAGATAATCTAAAAACGTTTATGAGATTCAAGAGGAATATAGAGATGGAATTTCAGTATTTAGTGAAGAAGTCGAGAATTGAAAATGGTGGGGAGTATAAGAATGAAGATTATGAAAGTATTCATGAGAATAATAGAAATCGACGTGATTTTAGTTCACCATAAAAAGCTCAAAATAATTTCATTAATGATAGAAAGAATAGAAGTATAGTGGAAATGGGGATAACTATGTCACTTGAACATAGTATTTCTCATTATTATTGGAGGTAAGCCATATGCACTGCTGTGTATAATTAGAACTGATGTTTCTATAGGCTGAAATCAGATATGAATCCATAAAAAATGTTCATTGTCAAAACTCAAAGTCTGAAACACGTAAGAGTTTTTGGGAGTCCTTGCATTATAATGAAGAATGTTGGATACCATGGATCTTTGAGAGAAGAAGAGATGATGGATTTTTTCATGGAAATGATATTGAAGGAAGATGATATAGATGTATCAACAATGAAATAGGAAGAATTATTGATTAATTAGATGTGAATGTATTTAAAAATGTTGAGAAAGAAAATAAGTCATATAATGAAGTGGAGGTTGAGTAGGATAAAGAAGATTTTGTTAAAAATTCTGATAATGTTTTAGACTTTGTTAATCTACACAAGAAGAGGAATCAAACATAGCAATATCAATTGATGAGGATGAAATTTTAACAGGTCATCCTAAGAAGAGGAAACAAGTGGAGGCTCAGAAAATTATTGGACATAAACATTAGAGGGTTCAAACAAGAAGTACAAAAAATTCTATTACACACACTTCTCTCTATTCATATGTTAACTGAATGATGTAAATGAAAAATTTTAGCATACATAAAGGGTTCAGGATATTAATGAAGAGCATGGTAAGATAGATTATAATGATACTTGGGAACTTGTTCCCAAGATGAACAACTAGAACATTATTGTTATAAAGTGGGTTTTTCGGAACAATCTGAATGAAGAAGGAGATGTAATAATAAAGAAAGAAAGATTGGATTGCAAAGGGTATTCAAAAATTAAAGACATTTATTATGAGGAAACCTTTTCACTAATGTTAATGATAGAAACAATCAGAATATTTCTTTCTATTGATGCACAACGAGTTTACAAAATCATTCAAATGGATGTAAAATATCTATTCATGAATAGTGATCTTGACGAGGAATCTTACTATGATAAACCTTATGGATTTTTATTGGGAATGATTAATGTTATATGTGTTGGTTGAAGAATGAATTTTATGAGATAAAATAGGCTATGAGAGCATGGTATTCTAAATTGGATACATTCATGAGGAATGTTAATTTCAAGAATGGTATAGTTGACAATAATCTTTACCTCAATTAATTTCAGGATTTTTATCTCATCGTAATTGTTTATGTCAATGACATTATCATTGCTAGAAATATTGAAAGATCGTGTGAAAGATTTTATGAAGAGATGAAGAAGTCATTTGAGATTTCCATGCTTGGAGAAATGAAATACTTTCTTGGGTTGCATATTTTAAAAAATAGGAACCACATTTTTATTTCTCAATAATAGTTTGTTAAGGAACATGTCAAGAAGTTTGTTTTGGGAAATCTTAAACTAGTGTCCACACCGATATCCATGGGAACAAAATTGTATAATGATTGATAAGGAATGAAAGTTGATCAAAAAGTGTTTTAATAGTTGATTGGAAGCTTGTTATATTTGAAAGCCTCATGACTCAACATTGTCTATGCTGTTACATTTCGAGAAATATTTCACAGCGCACCTAATGAATAACATTTTATTAGTGGAAAAATTATTCTCAGATATATAAAAGGAATTTTTTTTGGAATCAGTTATGATGGATCAAAAAACATTGATCTATTTGGGTATTCAGATGCTGATTGGGTATGAAACATTTATCATAGAAGATCTACATCTGCTGGAGTTTTCTCTTTGGGGAAATGATTTGTTAGTTGGTAGAAACCAAATTTAGAAAATCTTAGAACAACTGAAGCTGGGTATGTTGCTACTAATCAAGCTACTACACAACTAATGTGTATGAATACTTAGTTATAATATCTATGTATAAAGGTAATGAAACCTTTTCTCTTGGGTTGCGATAATCAATGTGAAATAAATCTTACATAGAATCCAGTACAACATCCCCATTGAAATAAGTTAGTGATATTTTAAAAAAGCTTTTACTGAACGAACCATTTAAAAATTTGAGGTTGAACATGGGTGTCCAGCCTCCTTCTCATCATGTTTGATGTACATGTTTCTATCCATTATCTTGACTTATCATTGGATAGTATTGTCAAGGGGTAGAATTACCATAAATATATCCTTATGGATGCATGAATAAAGGGTGAGTTTTGGGTAAACTGTGAATCTAACATGTATGTGTAGGAACTATTCAATTTTTTTTTGGAATGATTCGAGAATGGTTGTAGTGTTTTTGTAGATTTTTTATTTATTATTGTAGGAATGATGAAAAAATGAAGACTGTTGAATAGGAATGTTGATCCAATATGGTTTCATAGTCACTGATTTTTGACAACATGGTCTTGCTGTCAATAATTCATGATTCCGATAATGAGTTAGAAAATGTAGGCTTAGAATTGTTGTTAAGTTACCCATTAATTGAGGTTTCAATGATTAGTTATTTATTAATCTTGGTTGAAAACAAATAAAAGGGGATATTATTGTGACCATGTTGGCTGATGATGTTTTTGGATGCAAAAATTATTTTCTTTTGTTGTCAAAGAAATTTGGGATGAAAGTAAATCACTTCACTTTGTATAAGTGGGTGAGAAAAGACAGTATAATTATAATACATTCCATGGAATATCTGATGATACATTGCAGATATTTATTTCACAACAATCTTATGTTTTTTCGAGTACTTTAGATGAAATATTAAGGAAGGAAAGGGGAAGAAATGATGTTTTCAATCAATATGGTTAGTCTTCAAGATGTAAGTGTCTAAGGTGGAACAATATTCCAGTGCATGAAAAATTCTTGGGTTCTAAAATTTGGAGTTTAGATAGAATTGATTAATGTGGATTCCATTGATGATCTCATCCAAATATGGAAAAGGAATAAATTTTTCAATGATTGTTATGATGATGTAGATTTAGTGAAGAAAGGAAGAATGTTGACAGTGTTCTTTGGGATTACGACAAGCTTTATAGATGACCAATGAAATGATAATTATGAGTGAGAATTTTGGTGGTAAAGGTGAATACAATTAAAATAGAAGAAATGAAAAAGTTACTTTGTGGTAGCCCAAAGGATGTTACGGAATGCTTCGTGATTACGACGAGATTTGCGAATCCGAAAAATAGAAATGGTGCTTTAAGAAACAGAGTGAATTTCGAAGGAAATTTCAGTGCTATGAGATTTGGATATTACGTGTCAATGATGTGTCTGGAAGGGATTGGAGTCATTGGGAAACACATATATATTGGTCCCAATCCCATTGATAAAAGTAAACAGACATAATGAAAATCTTAGAGCTCCAAAATTGTCAATAAGGTTCATGGAGAAAGTGAGCTCTACCAAGGCAGTGAGCTCCCTGAATGACAGGAGCTTCGCGGTGAGCCTTTGAGCTTTGTAAAAGAAGTGAACATTGCAATGACCAATCTGTGCTCCATAAAATAGTGAGCTCTATGATTTATGAATCTTTTTGAACTAGAGAGCTTTGTGAACTAGAGTGCTCTAAGAATCTGAGAGCTTTGCGAAGGAGCTCTGTGAAGGAGCTTTGCGAGCTGATGATTTGAGTACCTAAATTAAGTTATTAGTGCTTCAAATTGGAACAATATTTGACTAGGGCATATGAATAAATATTATTACAATGTATAGGTAGTTCCTATCAGCTTCTTTATAGGAAAGTGAAGAGGTTTTTAAATATCCTATTTATGGAAGTATGTTACGAAGCACAGAGATATTTCATTATCCTATTTATGCTAGGAGGGTGCACACACACTTGAGGATTATCTCCTAAGTAATAAAAGAGTGAAAGGGTATATTATACACATTGTATTCCACAACAAAAGATTGTTTTCTTGTGTATTTTTTGGTACATGATTATTTTTGTACCATATAGAGGACGTAACTACACTTGTTGAGTAGTGAACCTTGTAAATCTTGTGTTCCTATGGTTTGTGCGTTCAGTAGGGAAAAACATTAAATAGGATGATAAGGATGTATCAAAAATAATGTAAACATAAAAAAATATCACTAATTCACCCCTACCCCTCTTTGTAATACATGTATCCTAACTGGGTAACTTTAATGACCAAAAAATTCCTTATTACTTAGAATTGCATGGGATAACCTAAGGACATACATAAGGAAAATGGATAGCTATGAAGATCTCTAATGGAGTAAAAAATTCATAATATGAAGAATAAAATACATGTATGTAAATAGGTATAATGATGGAGAATAAGAGAAACATGAAAATAAATGCATGATAATCATAACATGGAAATCTGGAAATAACTTAAAACACTGCCACATTAATATAAATGAATCAGGTAAACCCCTATACAAAAATGGTGGAAAAAATTAATATAAATGAATCATGAAACCCCTATCCCAATATTACGTATCATGATAATAAAAATTTCTCAATTTATTGGAGTGCTATCTTGGTGAATCCTTAATTGTCATTTCAATCTAATGTCTAAGTGTACCCCGTAATTCATATAACACAGATTCATTCCACATCATCATTTATTCCATGATCATGGAATGTTAAATTCATAATTTTAATTCACTATTAGAGAAGTATATGTGTATAAAGTTTAATACCATTGATAGAGGAATGTGTGTGGTATTAAGTACACGATGATTTTGGGATAGAAAATCGTTGTGCAATTTTGCATCATAACGGTGTATTATGGAAATTCATAAATTATGTTGATGAAAGGGAAAGGGGTCACTAATTATTTATAAATGGAATTTAAATTTATGGTATCATGGAAAATAATATCCCATCATTTGAAATATTATTTAGATTTATAATATAAAATAAATTCTTGAATGGAAATGAGAAGAAATAAATACCTTAATGAATTTTAGCATAGTAACAGGTGGGTTTAAATGATCATATGGAGGTATTAATGGGATTTAAAGGAATATACCATCATTTATAAATAATTTGTATTGTGAGGAGGTATCTTATAATATATCCCAAATCATGAAAATTGAAATTATAAGGGATGGCATAAAAGAGGTTCTTGATGAAAATGGAGAGAGGGAGATCCCTTACAGATTTTTGTCATAGTAATGGCATAGGTAAGGGTCCAAATGGGGGAGGATAAATAAAACCTTATTGAAATAAAGTCAAATGTAAAATAGGTAATTGATTATAAAATAACTAAAATGAAAATAATTGAAATTAATAAGACTAATTTCAAACAAGATTCGTGAATAAAATGGAAGAGAGGAAGGTGAGAATCATTTACATGGATATCTGATACAAAAGCCTTGGTAGTGGAATCGTGGAATTTTGGGTATACCTTGGAAGGAAGTTATGGAGTAGTGGAAGAGGCTGGTAGTTATTAAAATATATTTAGTGGTGAGAAATGTGTGATTTGGTGGGTTTATATATGACAGGTGGGTGAATTATTAATTATTTTGGTTTTGGAAACTACTCATTAAAATATTTAAAACCATAAACAATCCCTTGGTTTTTACCCATATTTTATATAAAAGGGGAGTGGTTGAAATTATTTTAAAATTATATGTTCTGAATATAATAACATATTTCTCTTTCTTATGTGAAAGTGTGTAACAATTTCTAGGAAATGATCCTAAAATCGTAAAATATTTTATATGACTGGGTGGATTCATTAAGGATTTATAAAATAAATAAATAAAACCTGAAATTACATTATTTTAAAGGGAATAAATATATATGGATGAATATACCTTTTATTTTTTTATTACATCAATATTGGGTCATTATGATGTCATATAACACATTATATATTTATACGATATTTAATTTTTACCCAAAAATTCGGCAGTCTCCGAAAATTTTGAAAAATTCATTATTGTTTAATTTTGATGTTTGGATTCCACAAATAATATTATTTTTATCTAAATAGTTTTCTAAATAGGTGATTTTTTACATTGAAAATAAAACTAAAATTTATTGAAAATTGATGGGTTTCGAGAAAAACGGTTTACAAAATATAATAAAAATTAAATATGAATTCATAAAAATTATATTATCAATTATATTTAATAAAATTAATTTAATAATAATATTTTATTAAAATATCATTTCATTCAAAAATCCATTAATTCATCTAAATATATTTCTTAATTGAATTTAAATTTTTGCCAAAAATAATATTTGTGCTTTAAAATACATTTACAATGTAAAAAAAATAGAATGATTGTATAATAATTATTCTATAAAATAATAAGGAACATAATAATAATGATTGGTTCTTATTACATACCCATTTATTACACCATTATACTCCCTAAGAGTAAGGTCTGCGATGGTGGGGATTTCATGGGGTCATTCAGTGAACATGGTTTGGGCCATAATCTAGATGAGCATGAACTTTTACCGTAAATAGTTGTACTAATACTTCAGTTGTTACATATTAGGTTGGGATTGGTTTAGGTAAAATTCCATAAATTCTATCTCCCTCAGAATCCCTAATAAATGGGCTTCATAGGGTACAACCCTGCTGGTTGAGTCCATCAGTTCCTTTATCTATATCAAAAGGAATTGTTAAAACAATACATTTATACTAGCAAGTTGATCTCTATTAATTGACAATTTTAAAAATGGTAAGGATACTTAATAGAAATTTAAATCCAATTGGACATAATAAAAAAATGAGTGTATGTGTTTTCTATATCTGAAATACATTTAATTAAAATAAAAGGAATTCTATTCTTAAATGATTAGGTCATTTAAACCTTCCCCCCTTAATAAATCTAACCCTAAAAATTTCTTTTTCCCACACTAAAATAGATGAGGTTATCTCTGACTCTTCACATCCTCTGGTTCCCATGTTTAGCCATCAAACTTGTGGTTTCTTCACAACACCTTGACAAGGGGAATTATCCTATTTCGTATAACTTTTTCTCTATTTCCTAAGATCTTCAGCATATTATTTCATAGGAGAGGTCATTCTCCAATGAAACGACATTTGGATTGAGTAAAAGTGATGATTTTGGAATATACTTCCTCAAGAGTGATACATTGTATACATCATGTACTTGATAGAGTTTCAGTGAGAGTTCTAGTCGATAGGCCACTACCCTGATGTGATCAAGGATCTCAAAAGAGACAATGTATCTTGGACTAAGCTACCCATTCTTACCAAATCTCATAACTCTCTTCCAAGGAGATATGTGGAGGAAAACCATGTCTCCGATATCAAAATATATATATCGTCGATGATTTTCCGCATATCTCTCTTGTTTATTATGAGAAACATTGATGTGTTATTAGATGGTCTTAACCTTATCCACCATTTCATTGAACATTTCTAGAACTAGAAGTTCTTTCCACACCTTCAACCCAACATGAAGGTGTTTTTAACCTCTTCCCATATAGGGCTTTATATTAGCCAATTGGATTCTTGAGTAGAATCTACTGTTGTAAAAGAACTAAAAAAATGAAATTTTTTGGTCCCATCCACCTTTTAAGTATAGTGAGATATCTCAAAACATGTCTTTAAGTGTATAGATAGATCACATATATTGACCATATGTTTTATGCTTATAGGACTTGTTGAAGTTCAAATTAGTGTTCAGAACGTATTGGATAATCTTCTAGAACATAGAGGTAATTTTGGAACTCGACCAGAATATCGATTGTGGTACTCTATGAAGCCTTACAACATATTTGATGTGTATTCATTCTAGTCGAACCAATGTGAAATCCTCTAGAATTGCAATTAAGTGAGTTGTATTTGTAATAAGATCCATAAAAACCAAGATAGAATTATTTCCATTGGATGTCTTTGGAAGTCTGGTTATAATGTCACAGGCGATGTTTTCCCATTTACATTTGGTATGGGCAATGGTTGCATCATCCCCTTAGACTTATACCTCTCATCCTTCACCTGCCGACATGCATGAAAGTTTTATGTATACTGTACAATATTCTTCTTTAGGTTATCCCACCAATAGTTCTCTAATAGATCTTGATACATCATTGTGTTTCCTGGGTGAATGAAGAAATTTGAACCATGTGCATAGTCAAACATTTATTTCCTTAACTCCAAATATTATGGAACACATAGTCTTGACTCAAATCTCACAATTCATTCATGAGTGATGTATTTGAATATGAGACAGATAAAATCTTGAGAAACCATGTATTTGAATATGAGACAGATAAATTCTAGAGAATCCAAGTATCATATCATTTTATATGGTTTAATCCATAATTATACATGTTTAATCTGGCTTGGTAATGTAAATGATAATTCATCGTCTAATATTGATAAAAATATTCATAATGATATAGTGGATCAAGTTAAAGAATTAATTCATGGTTTATGATTTAAAACCATTAAAAACAACAAATGTTGTATGACTGTATGGGGATTTAGGGATACCATTATTATTTTGTTTGATGAAATATATTGTGTTATAAATTATTCTGAGATTAGTTAACCTGAATTAAATAAATTGGTGTATTATAAAAGTTTCTAAAAATTGTGTAAAATTTTAAAGAACCCCTTCTAGAAGGAAACTGTCTTCCAGATTCAAATTATAAGTAAAATAAAATATTATTAGCAATTGGATTTTATTTTAAAAAGATATATACATTCCCCAATGATAGTTTTTTTAATTTTATGGAATATTAAATTTTACAAAATATTTGATAAATGTGGTAAATCATGTAATAGTATGGATGAAAATTTCATCTATGATTCATTTTTAGGTAATGGTATTAAAACTCCCACTAAAGAAATTTGGTACTGTCTAATAATTCCTTCCAATAATTACAATAATTTAACCCTGATTCGTTCTCAATTACCAGAATGAGACCTCCTACTAAATCAATTTTGTACCTTCATATAATTCATTTTTAGAAGCAACTATTTTCAAATTCAATTTATAAAAAAATATTATTATGAGATTAACATGAGTGAATATTTGACGGTAACTTATGTAACCCTATTGGTTCACCGTAGTGGATGATTTTTTATTAAAAATTTCATGATTTTTCATGTTATGTTAGAAATATCATAATGTGAATATGAACATATCGAATAAATCCATATCAAAACATGATTAGTCGACATAGATCATGGCATGTTTGGTTGGTAGTTTATAACTTTTCCCCACATATATGTCTGCAGAAAAAATATGATATGGGGAGGTGGTTGATTTTTGGACCAAAACATATGTTGAAATATAAATATATATATCTTTGTGTGTGTTTGTGTGTATTTTACACCAATGATTGATTATTAGAATGTTCTATGGGAGACATGTGTAATAGTATATTATACATACAAGATTGAGTTTTTTCATTGGAACTCTATGATAATATCCACCTAAAAAACATTTCATTCATATAGAAAACTATCTAGATATAGTTTTTGAAATACATAAATCATGAAAAATTTATGGATAATAGACAAGTTATTACCAATTTCAGACTGGAAGAAAGATAGTTTACATGGGACATCAATTTTTCTTTCAAATTCATCATCCTTATTATAGATGGAAGAAGTTTTTAACAGTACACGTTAATATAATGTTACCCACACCCAATTTTATTTAAATATTATTATGATAGAGTGAAAAGTACTACTATCACATTTGGAAATAATGGATGTTCTAGTCATCAATAAAATATCATTAACAAACACTATATCTTTTTCAAACGACCTTATTAGATATTTATCAAGATAAAACATAACATTTATGTTATCCATGTTGAGAAAAACATATGTGACAATTTTATTAAAACTTTTATAGACATAAATGGAAATAAAAAATATGGATTTAATGTTATATTGGAATTTGTATCCATTGGAATACATTTGGAGTTTTCTACCACTATGAAAGGAAAGAGAAAATATTTACCTCACTTTTGTCACAAACTAAATCGGGGTAAGAAGTTGAATTTGTTTAGTGTCTGCATGGTATTAAAGTAACCAGTGGATATTATATAAATTTGATGAATTTAGTGTCGTTGAAAGATTATATATTAATAGGTATGAAATGTCATGAATATAATATCTTGATGAAACAAATTCTCTTGGTCACATTGCGTGGTATATTTTTTACACCTTTTAGAATGACTAAAAATTGGTCATGGAATTTTTTCAAGTCCATTTTTATAAAAATCACAGATCAATTTTTTAAGATTTTTGTTAAGAAGAATTTTCAGTTATAATTTTTCCAATATATATATTTTTCCATTTTTTTTGATACAATAGAACATATATTAATTCATATGGCACATGAGATAAGAATATTTGTGACAATTTATTTATGTTGTACGTATCTTGTTAAAAGATATATGAAAATTTTCAAGAGATATGTTATATATACCAATCGATCGGACACCTGTATTGTTCAAAAATATTTATCAAAAGTGTTGATAGAGTTATGTGCTGATTATTTGTATAAATTAGAACATATAGGTCCCCCTATATCTCAAAAAATGATAGTTTATAGTGATGTTAGAGGGATTTGAGGTTTAAAGGTAATGTTCATTTCACATGTTGATGTTATGCAAGCAAATCTATACATTTTGAAAAACATTGATAACGTTCATCCATAAATATAATCACATATTTTGAAATTAATGATATGATATACTAATAGAAATTAACATTGGTTTATTATTTCACATAAAAAGTCATTTGTTTCATGGATTAAAAAAAATTAATCACAAATATATCTACATCAGAAAAATTGAAATGGTTGGTAGGGGACATCTATTAATTTGATCACATTTTGTGATTTTGATATTAAAAAGTACACATTTTACACAAATAATCAGGATGACAAGAGTTCCATTAAAAATAGTATGGAAATTTTAAATGATGAAGCACTCCATTTTCAAGTTAAAAAGATAAAAACCCAATTTATATATCAACAAAATATTTTTTCAAGTTCCTAATGATACTTGGGAAATTAATTATACTAAATCTTGAGTCACAATTTTTATATATAACTAGGACGATAATAATAGTGATGTGATACATAATGATTACTTTTTATATAGTTTGATTTGAATATATATAGTTGGAAAGTGGATCCATTTATCATGGAGGTGCATAAAAAAATATTTCATGTCATATATCCATCAAATGATCAGTACTCCATCATTTTGAATGGAGAATTATTCATTTGGGTGATAAGGATGATGAGGATGTTAAGGATTTATATGACTCTTATTCTCTTATTATGTGATTTTTTATGATAATAATGACTAAAATGCATACATAATTAATACTATATTAAATAACCATACTGAAGGGCTATGAGAAAACACTACATCACTCTCCTAATTATTCTATTGAATCTCTATTTTTTTAATTTATATGTGTAAAACATTACTTTTTATTAATTATTGGATGTTTAAATATATATAGGTTATTTTTATGTTTTTTTCTTAAAATTTATATTCAATAGTTATGATTAAACATTTTATAATTGAAAAAAGTTGATGTACATCAATATTTTAGTTAAATTTAGGAATAAAAAACATTGGTTGTCTACTTTGATATTTATATTTATAAACTTTTCAATAGTTTTAAAAATAATGTTTTTATAAAATAGTTTAACTTCTATATTTTTTGGTTAATAATAATTACATCATTATTACTTTTTAAACATAAACATTTGTGACACAATTGTTTTACTGACATATTTGTGTAATCACTATTTTTAATTTTTAATTTTCTGAAAATATGTTATTACGTAGAATTTCATTACATTTTCCTATTTCAATGATAGATATATAGGAAGAGGAAAATTTTATGTGGTATATTTAATTTTTTTAATATTATTAAATATTAAATATTATAATTATTTAATGAATGAAAAACATTAATTTACAAAAAATAATTTTAGTAATACTAATGCACCTCCTATGGAGGAGTCTTCTCTTTATTCTACAAAAAATTAATATATGGAGTTGGTAAATGGAAAATTACATATTTATCAAAACATTCGCATTCTCATGAAGACCATATAATACATGTTATATTTGATGATAATAATAACCAAACTGGACCATATATATCATATATTTCCTATTATATCTAAATATAGAGCTGTTATAGGCCAATAATTTTATATCCTGGTTGAATGTATATTGAAAACACGGTTACATAATGATGATATATCTCAATTGAACTTAATTTAATTTTTTATATATTATATATTTTAATTGACTAATATTTAATTTATTCAATTATAGATGACATAAAATTTGGAAGAAAAAAAAATAAATTAAGAAAATATTTCTATCATTAGTGGTGGTGCGATGGAGAGGTTTTCAAATAAAATTGAAAAAAGTTTGTTTTTGGAAAGTTATAAAAGGAAAACCCTAACTTATTTATGGGGTTTTAGATGAAGGTGTTAGTAATCGAATATTTTAAGGTCATCAATGTAAAAAAAATAGGAGACTTGAAAATATATTTCATAAAATCCAAGATGAAAGACCTGAACCAGTCTATGGGAAATAACATTGAATCAGTTATTCATGATATGTTTTTTAAAATTTATCAAGACAATTATATCACACACAGATTTCACAGCTTATGTGTCTTATATATTCTTCCCAAACTACACTACATGCCTAATTATCCTATCCCACCAACTCAGGTCCTCCACCAACTCATTTAGACCTAACCTTATACATCAAGTTTTATAATGGTGATGCCCATGTATATTTTTTAGAATATGAATTTGTATATATTTTTGTGGATTCTATACATCACTAGCCTATGCCGTTGGTTTAGTTAATAATATCAGTACATGATATGATTTATCATACTAATCTACTTTCATTACCTATGGAGGAGGTTACAAGAGTAGGAGATTATATGGGTCTTCTTTTTTTACTTTGGATTGGTATCCTTCTATTTTATCTGACATATGATGTATGAATTGTTTTTTAAATTTTATATAACATGGATTGAAAATTACATAAAATGTTTTCTGACATATAAGTTATATAGGAGTATCAAAAATCAAAAGAATTATCACAAAAGAAATAATATATTTAGGAACCAACACCTTCAAATACTTCAAAGGTTTCTGATGGGACAAAAAATATTAACATAGTTTGCTTTATCATTATATAATATTTTTGAGTTTGGGATGACATATGATATTTGTTGAAGAGAATATCCATTGAGAATATTTGAAAAATATATCATGGATTTGGTTAATTTTTATGATTTAAGCAAGCCTAAGTTGTAGTTTTTTCCATATATGTATATTTATGTTTCTATTTTTCTTTCATTATATTAATATTATGTCAAGTGAATTATTATATCAATTAGTTATTTTGGTATCTACACATGATTTTTAATCAAAATGAGACCATTGGCATTTATGTTCTTATAGATCTATAATAAATTTCAATGACTGGCCAATATATTAATATTTATACTAGATAAATATATATATGTGAGAGATTATAAAATACAGATATTAGGTGATGGTTTTCTAATTTCCTTGATGGGTAATATCACTAAGATAAATATGTAATAATATTCATTACAATGTCACTAATTTTTAAATTTTTATATTATATTGGTAATTGTAAGTTATGTGTATTTTTTCTAAATGAATTCACATTATATTAGTTTTCCTTTTTATTAGGTGCTGTTCTTAATTTTTTTAAACTTGGTAGACAGGTAAGATTTGTTATTATTTTTATATGTTCTTTATTTTAAATTATTATTTCCTAAATATGTTTTTTAGTTGATATATATGAAAATGTAGGTCATGGAAATTTTTTTAACAAATATCACATGTCCATGAAGCAACCAAATATAATCCAATATGCATAACGGTAAATATATTTTATATTAGATAACAATTTTTTTTATTATATAAATATATATATTTTTTGGATTTTATTTTCTGGTAAATGTTTTATAACCACATCATTATAATGAATATGGAAGAGTGGGATGTGGTTCTTATGTTTTAAGATTCATATATAATATAATCAAAACATAGTCAATGATGGAATTTTATAATGCTAGTTATATTAATTAATTACAGTTTTACATCCAAATATTTTTTTTAATCTAATAAAATTGATTTTTATTGTAGTTTTTAAATGATTTTGGGTTGTATACGAATGATGAAAATACCCATATTCACATTGTGTTTCTGAACATTCTGTAAACTAAGATTGTTATTTAAATTATTAGGTATTTCTATTTATATAAGTGTTAATGAAAATGGTATTTATAATATTTTTTTATTATTTTAGTTGGTGTATTATATTTTATTTTACTAGGTTTTAATTTTCATTAAGATAGTGTAATAGGTTGAGTACCTTTATATTTTATAAAATTTGTAAATAATTGTTTTAATTTTTATAAGTTATTTATTCATAATTATTATTGTTTATATGTGTTTTTTGTTTATATGTGAAAATAAAGTTCATTGAAAATGATTAAAAATGATCAATTTTTGATAAATAGTCCAGATAAAATCAACTGTGTAAAATTATTGTTAAATATATTTTATATTAGTTAATATATATTTTCTTATATATATGTGTGTAGGTTTTTATATTCCATATAATGTTTTATAATAGTAGTTTTATCATCAAAAAAGAAGGTTGGAATAAAATTGTTTTGTTTTAGGATTCATATTTGAGATAATCAACACTAAGATGATGAACATATTTAATAATTCCAGTTATATTAATTATTTTATGTATAATATAAAATTATTTTGTTTTTTACTCTTATAAAATTAATTGTTATTATAAAATATCAATTACTTCCTATCATATAAAAATGAATAAATTAGCAAACTTAAATTTTTTCAGACTATTTTTCTTAGAATAAATAATATTTAAAATATAAGTTTTGGATTTAGTATTTAATGTTTAAATAATTATTAATTAGAATATAAAATTTTTCATAATGTCTTTATATTATGTTGGTTTATACTACTTTTTTTGTATACTATTTTTTAATCTTGAATAAATTATCAATTATCAATTATCTACCATTTAATTTAATTTTAAAAAATTTGTTATTATACAATTGTTTATTTCTTAAAAATTTTATAGTCAATCTGTTTTTACATTTTTTAGTTGTTTCATGTATTCCTATTGTAATTAAAGTTAAATAAATGAGAATTTATTCAATTTTTTTCTAATTTTAGTAGGTATACACTGCTAAATTTTATAAGTTTGTTATTTTAATTAATTTATTGTATAAGTTGGAGTACATAAATCATTTAAAATATTTTTAAACAAGTAAGTTTTATTATTTTTTTATAAGAAATATATTGTAAATAATTATTGTTCATTTGTGTTTTGACATTTTATATATGAAAATTGGGGTCATGGAAATGGTTTAACATTGATATGTTTTTATAAAAAAACCAAATAAAATAAAGTACTTGAACCTATTGGTAGATGTATTTTATATTAAATTATATTTTTTATTATATATATGTGTTTGTTTATATTTTCAAGTTAATGATTTACAACATTAGTTTCATCACCAATAAATATGGGTGTAATTTAATTATTTTGTTTTATGATTCTAGTTTTGGATAATCACAACTGGGATGATAAATGAATTTGATATGGTTAGTTATATTAACTATTTTTGGTTTTATATCAAATTTTTTTTAATCTTATTATATTCATTGTTATTGAATATTTTCAATGAGGTTTATTCATATACCAATTAAGATCCCACTCATCTTCATGATATTACATTTTCCAACTAGAACCACCAACATAAATTGAAACTGTACACAGTCCACTTTTAATATTACCATTTGCTTATGTCTTTTTTCTTTTTAGTGAATGTAATATTCATAGTATTACTTCATCCTAGACGTTAATTGTTCTAGTTTTCAACTACGTCATTTCAATATTTAGATTCCTTCTTATTCTTCATATTTATATTAATTTTGTACTAAGTGTGCCTTATTCTCCTATCAAAATTCATCAATTCTTATATTATTTTTCTTGATAATGTTATGTCAACATTACCTTAATTTATTTATATTGTTTTTAGTCTATTCAAGTGATTTTTTATTAATATTATAATTTTTTATCACTTATTTGGTTTTTTATTTAAATACTCATTTTATTTCCTTTTTCCCTTAGCTTTATAGGGATCTAAGAATAAATAATACCTTACCCATCTATAGATGATTTTGAGGTAGTAATCCTGATTTTTTTTTCAATTGGAGTCATATAATATCAAACCAAATGATCAATTTTTTGTTTTAATTTATTTTTTCAATTTTTATATTATATTGTACTCTTGTTTAAATAAATTTTTATTTGAGGAAAATTGATATATTTTATCTTATGAAATAAATATTTGGAAATGTATATTTTTAGAAATTATTATATTTGGATTTATTATATGCCCCAACTGATTTCATGTATTTTTAGATATGTATGTTTTCATTTATTTATCTTTGGGATGCAACCATGTTGTTTAAATTAAAATTTTTTCTAATTCCATTAAGGATGGGATTGAGCTCTTTTATGATGTAGTATTTTATGTTATAACCTAGAATTTACCTTGAATTTATTTTGAAAATGCTATGAATAAATTAGTTATAACCAAGATATTGACTGAATTTTTGAAATAGTACTAAATTTTAATTAATATAATAATAGAGGCCTTAGAAACCCTGAGTTAATTAGAGGTTTTTGACCCAATTTTTTATTTAATTCCCAAAAAAATAATATTATATTCTAGTCGGTCATTATAAAATTTATAAATTTCAAGATTAAAAAAAATTAAATTTTGTTGATAATTATATTTTGAGAATATTATTAACAAATATGAAGATTATAATATCCAAATTGACTTTAGTTTATAAGACATTACAAAATAGTTTTTTTAATATATTTTAATGTTTTGTTGTAGTTAATTTTAATTATTATATATAATTGTTTTTTTATTTATTCATTCATAAACCCACTAGAATGGAAGTATTTGTGTATATATAGTATTTTTTATTTAATTTTAAATGTTAATAATGGTCTTGATGGGTGTTGAGTTTTTGGTATAATGTTTATGTTTAATATTACATTTTCCAATTTTTTTTCAAAAACTGATTCGTTTTTATAATAGGTGTTTGATATCATGAAATTTAATTTTTTTAAGAAATGTTTTTGTTTTAAAATTTTTGTTACATTTTTCTTGAATTGGTTGAGTTTATGATTAATTTATATAGACAAGTAAAACAAATTATCAGTTATAATTTTCTATTTGGTTTGGTTAAATTTATTTGTCTCTTATATATTTTAAATTTCTTAATAACACATATATTTATAAGTGAGTTATAAAATGTTTTGAATCTAATTTATGAACCCCATGTGTGTTTGATTTTCTCTATTTAATATGATAAATTTTTTAAATTATTGTAATTTAAAAGGTATTTATAGTTTTCAATTATGATAGTTGAGTTGGAATTATTTTACTTATATTTTTTTCTGTTTGTTTTATAGATTCAAATTAAGACATGTTTTCAATATTGAATTAACAAAAAATTTATTATTTTAAGTTAGTTTATGATATTTCATGGTTATATGTCATCTTCAATTATATATGGATTCAAAACCAATAAATTAATTTTTAAACTTGTGTAATATACATAAATAAGTATATTGGGTTTCAATTTAGTTTGTTTTTCCTATGAATTATGATATTGGAAAATACAGTTATTGAATATCCATTGAATTTATAATGACTTCTAATGAAGTAAGATATATTATTATTATAAATTTGTATTAATTGTTTTTAAATTTCTATATAACCCTAATTATATAATTTTTTTGTTTAACATGTATCAAAAAAATTTTAATAGAAATTTTGAAAATGGGTCATATACCAGGTGATTTAAACTTACAAGACAATTAAAAAGAATGTCACATGGTTTAAAGCATGAATTCTCTAACCATCTATACAAACTGTCTATGGTGTTTTATATGATCTTAATTTTTACTCAATTTTAATTATATGAATATCCTATATTATTAAAATTTTACCTATTTTATTAGGTTTCCTTTATTATGTTCCCTATAATGATTATTCCTAGATCAAGTTTACATTTGACAGCCTATGTATCATTATACTTTATTCAATGGAAATATTTATTAACCTACTGATCTATATATAATTCTTCTAGGATAATCAATTAATATTAAATTTTAAATTATCACGTATGCGTTTTTATTATAGTTTAAAAAATTATTATTCCTATAATTGTTTTTTTAATGTTATATTATGTTTATTTTTATCAAATTATTATTTTATGTATATAAAATTTGTCTGATATATATTCTATTATGTTGAAAATGTGTTTAGGTATATTTTGGGTATTTAATTTACTATATTTATTTTAAAAAATCTAATTTCATTGTTGTATTTTCTATAGACTAGTGTAAAATATAAATTTATAAACATTTAATGTTGGTTCATTGTGAAAAACTATGTTGAAAGTCTTAATTGATTTTTTGAGTGGGACATTAGATGTTTAATTTTGTTAAATATAACATTGAAATCAGTAAGAGTGTTTTTCCAGGATAAAAATAATACTCTTTTTAATGTTGGTTTTACCAAAAAACCGATGTTTAAATTTCTATTCAGTATTTTCTATGACTATTTTATAATTAAAATGAAATGGGAATATATACTCAATGTTTTTTGTAGAAATATTTTTTGAAGGACCCTACACGTTTCATTTAGTTAATGTTTAGTGGTTAGTTTTTTAAAACATGTTATAAATGTGGGTACCCCTATCCCATCATTATAAGTACAGTTGACTATCATTCCATGATTATAGTAAGTTATGCATGACGGACACTTAACATTATTGTGTAGATATTTATCTTTCTGTTATTTAATGGAAATTTACATAGATTAATTATTGTATCAAAAGGTTATAGAATATCCCATGCTATTATGTGATCCTTGAGATATTATAAAATTAATCATAAATATATGTCCTATGGTCTAGGTACATCATACTGACTGGGCATAGATTATATTTGTCTATCAAGTGGGGGGGCCCATAATAATTGTGAATTCTTCTCCTAATGTTTTTACTTTGTTATCTTTAGAAGTGAGACGATGAGGTTAGACCTGCCAATATTAACACCTCATGTTTTTAGTCTAATTGGATGTTCACCTCAACAAGCTTGTGTGTTGGTCTCTTGACTTGAGATCATTATAAATGTGATCAATTTGAATGATTACATTGATGTAATGTGAACACCATGAGAATTTAGTCTTTGAGAGGTCGTTTGTGTTGGGTGTGTATTGGGTTTTATGACATTGGTTTAATGATCAAGATAAAAATTTTCACTTATGTTTTAATGAAGTGATATCTCAATCCTGGTTGATCAACATGATAGTAACTTCATTAAATCCATGTTTATGTTAGTCAATGGTATGCTCATACAGTTATATCAAAAAATAATGAAGCATGAATGGACGATGAAACAAGTGTGTTTCCTTCCTTATAAGATATCGCATGAAAAACATATTATATTACATATTAGGTGTTCATAGGTTGGTAATTGTTTTTATTAGTACTACTTATCTTTTTAGGGGTCATAATAAATTTCTAGATTCCTCTCCTAGTATGTGAATATTATTCACTGCAGTTGAGATACGGGCCAAAAGGGTTACACATAATAGAAAATTCATGATTTTTCGATATTCTGATGAATAAGGTATACAGGAAATAGTGGGGCCCAATACAAGATCCGAGAGTTATCACAGAATTAACGATCACTGATAAATAAATAAATTCTTTATTATTCATGTATATAATAATTGAGTTTAATTTGTTTTTTAAAATTATTTATTCTTTTTTACATAAATACAGGAAATAATAATATAGGAATGAATATTATTTTAATATTTGAGGTTGATTTAATATTTGAATGAATTTCATGTTTAGTTACTGACTCAATTTTATCACATAAAATATTTAATATTTATTAAAAGTATGTGGTAAAATATAAATAATACTTATGATTCTGTTAGTTTTTCATAATTATTTATTTTTAACTTATTTAGTGGACATAAGATATAAAATACTGAGGTACCATACTCTAGTATTTTTTACATCTACTATATAAGTAGAAATGGAGATCATTTTTTGTGTTCAATGAATTAATTCTCCAATGGACTGAGGGATACTCTATTATCCTCTCACATGCTCGAGTGAGAAAGACACTACTCAACCAATCGATCACAGGACATCGTTATAGATCATATGAAAAATGTTGATATGAATATCAAGACATCAAAAAAATTATTTGGGCTCTTTTCTAGACGTCGAAATTCAATGATCGACATTAAAAAAAATGTTTCACGAATGTGTGGAAAATCTAGATTGTTTTAACTTCAAATCCATTAAGAAATGATCGATGATGGAAAGCTATAGTAAAGATTCTACCAATTAAATGGAGAACATGTCTAATTTATTTTTTGTGCATATTTAATTCACATGAGATCCTGAAACCTCTACCAGGGCTCGGATTTCAAGAGAAAACAATGTTATGACAGTCCTGTGATGAAGAATTTAAGATTTCTAGACTATCGACTTCCTCTTCCTGCATTGGTACCTTTAATTTGTTTGAAAAAGAGGCTTAAATTTTATTATATTATGAAAAATTATTTTTCATTAAATTATTCTAAGGTAATTCAATTGTTTCCAGTGGAAAAGATGGTAACGTCCCAGATTTGGGTTCCACACAATGGGTGCCCTGAACCCTGTTAGTCAAATGACCTCAAACTTATTTCCTAAAATGCCAGAGTCTGCCGACTAGCTGCGAGGGACTAAGTCTATTTGTGGGGAAACTGTGCCCTCATTTTTCAAATGGTAGTGCAACGGTAAAATTTAAACATAAAAATGGTGGAAGAAGAAGATAATACAAAGCTGAAAGGAAAACGGTTCTAAATAAAAATATAACCAACAATCATATATATATGATGATGAAATATGTCCTATTTCTATGAAAGCAGTCAAAATAGGATACATTTCAATAAAATAAAATACAGTACAATGTGCCAAGTATAGAAAAGAAAACTAAAATAGTACAACATGAACTCAGTAGCATCCCAATCCTATGCTCGGTCCCATGCTCTCCTACTCCTCTTCAAAAATCATGTACCTATATAGGGACCCTTTCCCTTATCAACACCTATAGTAATATAATCTGTTTGGGCCCAAGACATGACCCAAAAAGGGTGTGGGAAATAAATCCATGTAGGGAACCACCAAAGGCTCGTTCCCAACTATCAGTGAAAAATGTGCCACACTAGTGTTCAGTAATTTAAAGAAGTAAAATAGGAAGTACTCAAAAGTAAATATCCTATCAATTACATTACCATTTTAATAATCATTTAACAATTCCAAGCCTGTGATTTAGCTTGGCAGGTACAAAATAATAGATCACCAAAGTGAATATTCAAAGTAACAATTGTTCTCATTCTTATATGTCCTTACCCTCAGTAAAGCAGAAACAAATCCCTCAAGTGACTGCCCTCAATCATAATGAATATTTCCCTCAGGCATATTATATATTTTCCTTAGGAAGGGATGCCACTGCCCACAGGCATAAGAAATGTTACCCTCAGGCTAACGAACACTGACCACATGCAAAATAAAACACCGCCCTCAGGCTATGCTATAAACTAGGCTGAGCCCAATGCATAAGCAAGAAATTTATAAACATTTCCTATCAAGAAAAATCAAAAAAAAAATTCATTACGGCATCCCCACAGGTATCTTGGACAAATGGCTAAACAATGGAAACGCACCCACGGGGTGGCCCTGGATCAAAGCAATAATCCTAAATAATAGTTTATAAATGTTCATTAGATTATCTATGAAATTATAGATATCCTAACAGCGAAGGCATCTGCCATAAAACACCACAAACATGGGTTCATAGCATAGTTGTGCGCAAAAATCAACTCGATAGTTAGAAGTAAACACAGGACCAACTACCTCGATCTCCATTCATCGATATACGTGAACGACGCCTCCTAAAACAACCATGAATGGCGTAGATCTGAGATAAACCTATTCTCGTTCAAATCCAAATAACTTCCCCTATGAAAATAATTGGAAGGAGGGACTCAAGTAGAGAGAAGAACTCACCTGCATGGTTCAAACGAGATAGACGACGAAGGAATCAGAGTCTTGGTTTGTGGTTGGGATCTCCTCTAAGCTCTGACCTTCTCTATTGTAGCTCCTGTCAAATTCTAAGCATCCTCTATCGAAAGAGGATACTAATGCCTATTTTTAATGAAAAAAATAACTACACAGCATGTACTCTCAAGTACACATAGTGTACATTTAATTTTATTAACTATTACCCTAGCAGCCACCTTCCACCACCTCACTGTTCATCCACCAACTTGGTTACATGGCATGTATTTCTGAGTAAATGGAATGTACTACTGTTCTACTGGCGACTACTCCCACCGACTTACTGTTCACCTGCCGACTGATTACACGGTGTGTGTATATACTATGTACACGATGTGTGGTCAGTTTTTACACCCTTTATCACAGATAGGCCTACACGCCTTGTATACTCATCCCACACGTTCAAAGTACATGACATGTGGAAAAGTACACGGCGTGTACCCTAATATTTTGTGATTTTTCCCCATTTTACTTATTTTCTCAAAAAACACTGAAGGAAAAAGGAAAAGAAGAAACTCATAACTCAATAATAAGAACCGGGTTCTTACAAACTTCCCCATTAAAGCAATTTGTCCCCAAATTTCCCTTCCAAGTGTGGTGAAGATAAAACTATCATCAACTCTGGCCATTTATCAAATACATCGGTCTCCCGCTCCCAGGTTTCGTCCTACACTCTGCCATGCTGGCATACCACCCATAAGAGAGGAACTGACCAGCCTCAAATAACCTTCGTCCTCCTATCAAAAATACAAATCAGATTCTCCTCAAAGGATTCATCTACCTAAAGTTAAAACTCCACAGGCTGAAAAACATGAGACAGTTCTGAGTGGTAATGGCACAGCTGATATACATGGAAGACATCTTGCATGGCCAAGTTCCTCTATATTAACTGCAACCGTTAGTAAACCTACCTGACTCTCTCTAGAATCTCAAACGACCCCACATACCATGGTGAATGTATACCATATCTCCTGGTTCGCCTCTATCCCAACCTCGGTTAAACACACAAGAAAACCTGATACCCGACCACAAATTCCACGGGTCATATTTAGTGATCAACATAAGATTTTTGATGAGACTATGCAGTAGCCATCTGCTTATATATCAATTGTACCTACTCTGAAGTATCCTTCCTGAGATGTGGTCCCATTAAAGCTGCCTCACATGCCTCTAACTAGCACAATGATGATCGGCATGGCCTACCATATAAATCCTATTATAGTGTCATCTCAATAGTTTCCTGAAAACTATTGTCCCATGAAAACTCAACTAGGGGTATGTTCTTCTACCAAGAACCCCCAAAGTCTAGGACGCATGAACTCAACATTTCCTCTAGCACCTGTATTGTGCGTTAAGACTGGACATCGGTCTGAGGGTGGTATGATTTTCTTAGAAGCACCTACGTACCTAGTTCCCTCTATAAACTCTTCCAGAAATGAGACGTAAAATGGGTATCCATATCCGAAACGATAGAATGAGGGACCCCATGAATATGTACCACATCTCAGTTATACATCTTCCGGAACTCGTCAATACGGAATGTCTCCTTGATCGGAAAAAAGTGAGCTACCTTCGTAAGTCTATCCACAACAACCCAAGAAACATCATTTCCTCGAGGTGAACTCGGAATCCCTATCATGAATTCAATAGCGACATCATCCAATTTACACTCTAGAATAGGTAACTATTATAACAGTCCGTCTGGACTCTAATGCTCCTCCAATACCTACTGATAGGTGGAACACCTCATAACATAACCAGCTACTTCTCTTTTCATAACTGGCCACCAATACTGACGCCTCAAGTCACAGAACATTTTGGTAACTCTAGGATGCACTACCGAAGCTGAATCATGATATTATGGCATCAACTCTTCACGTATATCACCTAGAACCCACACTCGTACATGGATACACAGCACATTGTCATCACCTATCATCCAACCGGGAGGAGGGTCCTCACTTGCCACTGACTCCCATAGAACCAGGACTTCTGAAATATAATTTCTATCTCATCCTCACTCTATCTAGGAGGGTAGAAGTCACAACTAAGGATGAAAGATTAATTCACCCATTAGTATTGTGCACCACCAAATTCATCCCATAGAACAAATCCATAAGCTTCCATTCATCGCTAGACTCCAACACTGCCTATATCTGTGTCCTCCTACTCAGTGCATCAGCTACTGCATTACCTTTTCCATGTGTATAGGAAAGCTCAAAATCAGAAGAACTGAAGGTATTTAAGCCACCTTCGCAGTCTCAAATTCATTTCATGATGGGTAAATATTTATTTAATACTTTTGGGGTCCGTAAATACTACCAAATGTTCTCCCAAGAGATAATGTCTCTAATAACATAATTCATGAACAACTGTATCTATCTCGAGATCATGCGTCGAGTAATCCATCTCATATGGCCATAACTTTCGAGAGCCGTACACAACTACTCGATCCCCCTACATCAACACTTCTCCCAACCCAATACCTGATACATCATAGTAAACTGTATAGCTCTTCCCTTACTCTGGAACTATTAGGACTGGTGCTAATTTCAACCTTCCCTTCAGCTTCTGAAAGGCTATCTCAAAAACTTCTAACAAAAAGAACTTCATAACCTTATTAGTCAAACTCTTCAATGGCACTGCTAAGCGGGAGAAGTCCTGTATAAAGCGCCTGTAGTAACCAGCAATCCCCAAGAAACAACATATTACAAAAATATTCTTAGGATGCTCCTAGGAAACTACTAATCTCACTTTCTTTGTGTCTACTTAAACTCCTACCTCTGAGATAATATGACACAAGAAGCTTATCTGGTCCATCCAAAAGTTTCAATTTAAGAACTTATCATATAACTGATCCCCTCTTAGTGTAATTAGTATGATATCTAGATGGGTGGCATGGTCATGTCGAGTGTGAGAGTACACCAAGATAAATTCCATGAAGACTACCACAAACAAATCCATGTACGAATAGAACACATTATTCATCGGAGACATGAAAACAGCTAGCGCATTTTTGAGTTCGAACGGTATAACCCAGTACTCGTATAGACCATATCTTCCCCAAAATCCTATAAGCGGGATGTATGATGTTCTAACGTGCAACCGACGATATCCAGATCTCATGTAAATCATTGAGAACACTCATGATACTTGATGTTGATCGAAAATATCATCAATCCATGGTAAGGGATATCCGTTATTAATAATCAACTGGTTCAGTTTCTGATAATCTACATAGAGTATGAGGGTACCATCCACCTTCTTTTCAAATAGGACATATGAACCCCAAGAAGATGTACAGGGTCAGATGAAACCCTTTGCTTTTAACTCCTCTAAATTCCTCTTAACCTCCAACAATTCTGGCGTATCCATCTTATAAGGAGGAATGGACACTGGTGCTACTCCGGGAACAAGATCAAAATACAAATCCACCTCTCAATCTAGAGGTAGAAAAGAAAATTCATCCCGGAAGACATCCCTAAAACAATTAACCACTGGAGGGAAATCCTTCAAACAAGATCCCTGGTCATCCAGATATAAACTCACAATATAGATTTTCACTCCACCTCACCCATGATGCTTGGGCCCAGCTCGGAATTCCTGGACATCCCATTCACCATTGTATAGAAAATCTATGCCCTCTGGTGATGTGAATCTCACCCTACGACGATAGCAATCTACAATGGCTTGAAAGTGTACCAACTAGTCTATCTTATGAATGACATCATAGATCATCATATCTATGACATAGAGGTCCCATAGAATGTGAATCCCACCTACCTCTAGGGGAACACCTTGCACTGACTCAAAATTTCCATTGTAATTCCTAATACAGTGTCTAGTGCCATGATTTGAGAAGATGAAAAATCATTGAGCCCAAGGCTCTCCACAACGAGCACAAATATAATGCTATGTATTGTACCAGTATAGAAATGTACTGAAGATAAAATAGAATAAACTAAAATAGTAACTTTGATAGTGGATGGTCCGGGATCCTGATCCTGTTTTGTCAGTTGCATTGCATATGTCTTCCTTGTGTTGCGGCCCTACGACACAGCCTGGATACCCAGAGCCATCCTGCCCTGCTGTCTCTGAGATTCTTGTGTCTGGATACCATGCACATGACCACTACATCAACCCAAATGTCATATCATATTCCAATTCCCTAACTACTAAGAGGCTTCTGGCCCTGCTCCTGCATGTAGAGTCTGGACAGAACCCCTCTCAATAGTTGCTAGTGGAAAACCCCTACCAAAACGTTGAAGATGACCCATCCCACCGAAATCTCGTCACTCCACTGCATAATGTGGACACTGAGGTATCTAGTTCCCCTATTTACCACACTAGTTGCACATTACCTGGCCACCTGAAGAATTATTCTAGCTTGTACTTCCACCGGAAGAGAAACCATCTCCATCTTGCCCTTGCAGGTAAAAATAGTACTAAAGATTGGTGCCAAACCGCCCCGGTTCGCACCACTAGATTCCCATAGGTTCTTCTCAGTAATCAATTCTTAGTTTACAATATCATGCACTGTAGGAAACCGGAAAACATTCATCAATGCTCGTATGTCATATAAGAGACCATCATTAAAGTGTTTAGCCCTTAACATCTAAACACCCACTAGAACAGGTGAAAAACATTATAGCTCGGTGAAGCAGGAAGAATAATCCATCACTGACATGGCGCCCTACTGCAGTTTTATGATCTCTCGATCTCTATCTACCATTAGTGTCTCTTGAAATAAGAAGTAATAGAAGACTACCTGAAAATAATCCCACACCATGTCTCAGTGATGCTCAGTCTGGGTGCTAACATCCCATCATCTCTTGGCGGAACCATGTAGGATGCATGTAGCGAGCTTGACCCTCCTCTATGGAGGCATCTCAAGATGCTCAATGATAGTCTGCAAGGAATCCATCCATGAATCCACATCATGTGGTCCACCATCCTCTGAAAACGTAATCAGATGTTATTGCTAGAATATACGTGTCAGTTCTTCCATAGATGTGCCAGCCGGCAGTGCTCCTTGGAAGGTCTGTATAAACTTCATGAAGCCCTCACGGAACTGCGCATCCGTGCCTATGTCCAGTATAATGGCTGGTGCTGCATCTGGCACTACTGGAGGATCCATTGGTAGCCCATGGCCTACTATATCTGGAGTATAATCGTTGTCTCTCTCTTGGTGAGAAACTGGTGGTAGTCTTGGTGGCATGACTCTACAAGGTCAAACATACGCCTTAGATTAAGATCATCAAGGACTAAGAACATGAAACCTAAAAAGGGAGTAGGATATAAAACATTCAAGTTTTACAAAAAAAGACTACACAACGTATATAATAACTACATGGCGTGTACCCCTTATCCCTTACATGATCATGTTCTGATGTCGGCCTGGGCGTCTCTCTAACCTAGGTACACGACGTGTTACACCCTCACATGGCGTGTACACCACCCCGTCACCCCAGACACACGTCTAAGTCAACACGGTCTCTCATCGGTCAAGAAAACATGATGGGTCCCATAGGTGCACGATGTGTACTATATGAGCTTCACCGACCCGTGTTGTTCGTGGCACGGCTGAATACACAACTCACACTACAGGGTGTGTTCCAGATGGACATGGTGTGCACTAGAAGAGTTAACACCAACCCAAGTTGTTAGTTACATGACCGGATCTCAAGATCACACTACACGGTGTGCTCAGATTGACATGGCATGTTTATGCTATGATTTTTCCATCTGTGTTGTTAGTCACATGGTGGACAAAGATTAAACACGACACAACATGTACATCCGGTACATGACGTGTTTCGTCAAGGGTTTTCTTATCCTGTGTTTTTTCCCACATGGCCTATGACGCAGTTAGAAACTACACAACATGTACATAGATTACATAGAATGTACTTAAAAAGTTTTCATTTCTTCTTGAAAAGAAGAGTACTTGGTGTGCATTCATAGAACCACACGACGTGTTGTCTGGGATTGCAGGAAGTAGACATCAGAAACAACTCTAGATCCCCTAATTCATTAATTTCAAGCGTCGATATGCCAAATTCCAATCTGTGGGGGCCCTTACTCCCTGTGAATCAAAGTTTAGCACATGAACTTTCACTTTATAGTACAAAACACTACAAAAGGCTGGATCATGATCTGCTAAATTCCAGTCCAAGAGGTCCCATACATCTCAAGAACCAAAGTTTAGCATCCCTAAACCCATTCGTAACATATACCAATACCCTATCAACAGTAGGCGTACACATAATGGTACCTATCACAATAGCATTCATTTTCTAGTATTACTTAAACAACATCAACCAGAAATTTCTAATGCAAAAACATGAAATATAAACTATGTATGGCAAGTGATTCTTACATGTTCCTATATGATGCATTAGGTGGCATACCCTCATCTCATCAGGTTGCAACTAAATATAACCCAGTATAAAAAAGATAAAAATAATCCCACAAGTGCGTCACCCAATGGTGAAATCAAATCAACTGTAAAATTTCCAAACCTGAAATATTGCAACACGAGGTAAATGGGCTCTTCTTGTACATGGGTTAGCTACTACCAGGCACATCTTACTAACAAATACCTATTTTGTCCTATCCCTAACTATAGGCTCCAAACAATAAGTCAAGAAGAAAAGAAACCCTCTGACACCACTTTGTAACATCCCAGATCTAGGTGCCACATCACGGGTTCCCCGAACCTTGTTGGTCACTTGACATCAAGCGCATTTCCCCAAACTCCAAAGGCTACTAACTAGCAGTGAGGGACTAGGTTTGATAGTGGGGAAACTATGACATCATTTGTCAAAGTGTAGCGCAATGAAAAAATATATACATACAAAAAGAAGATATAGGAAACAATACAAAGCTGAAAGGACAATAGTACTGAAGAAAAAGATAACCAATAGTCATATATATATGATGTTGCAATATGTCCTATTTCTAAGAATTCTATCAAAACATGATACAATACAATAAAATACAATATAGTACAAAGTATGAAGTACTACAAATCAAACTAAAACAGTGCAACATGAACACAACAACATCGCAAGCCTAAGCTCGGTCCCATGATCTTCTACTCCTCTTCAAAAATCATGTACCTTTATTGGGACCCTTTCCCTTATCAAAACCTGCAAAAATATAATATATTTGGGCCCAAGACATGACCCAAATATATTGTGAGAAATAAATCCCAATAGGCAACCGCTAAAGGACAATGCCCAACTATCAGGGAAAAATGTGCGAAAAATGTGTGGAGTAATGTAATGTAGTAAACTAGGAAGTACTCAAAAGTAACTATCCTATCAATTTCATTACCATTTTAATAATAAATCAACAATCCCAAGAATATGATTTAGCTTGGTAGGTACAACAGAAGAAATCACCACAATGAATATTCAAAGTAACAATTTTCCTCAGACCTACAAGTCCTTACCCTCAGGCAAGCAGGAACAAATCCCTCAGGCGACTACCATCAAGAATAACAAATATTTCCCTCAGGCATATGATATATTTCCCTCAGTCATAGAAGCCACTGCCCACATGCATAAGATATGTTACCCTCAAGCTAACGAACACTGCCCACATTCTAAACAAAACACTTCCCTCAGGCTAAGTATGTAACCGGGCCGAGCCCAACCCATATGCAAACAATTTATATAAACCAGGGAAACACACCCACATGGTGGCATGGATCAAAGAAATGATCCCCAGAACCATTTTATATATGTTCATTAGATTATATATGCAATTCTAGATATCTTAATATCTAAGGCCTCAGCCATACCACACCCAGAACATGGGCGCGCAGCACAATGATACACAAAAATCAACTCAATATTTGAAAATATTCACAAGACCGCCACCCTTGATCTCTATATATAGATATACATGAACAAATACTCTCGAAAAAACCAAGAACGATGCAGATATGAGATAAAAATATTCCCATTCAAACCCAAATAACTTCCACTCAGAAAATAATTGGAAGGAGAGACTGCTGGAGAGAGATGAAATCACCCGCACTGTTCAAACAAGATAGGCGACGATGGAATCAGAGTCCCGGTGTGCGGCCGGGAGCTCCACTATGCTCCGAACTTCTCTCCCATGGCTCCAATCAAATTCTAAGCATACTCTATCGAAAGAGGAGGATAATACCTATTTTTATTGAAAAAAACATAACTTCATGGCATGTACTCTCAAGTACATAGTGTGTACATTCCATTTTTTTAATTGTTCCTCTAGTGGCCGCCTTCCACCACATCACTATTCATCAGCCGACTTGGTTAGATGGAGTGTATTTATGAGTACACGGTGTATAATACTGTTCATCTTACAGCTACTCCCACTGCCTTACTGTTCACCTATTGGCTGATTACATGGCCTGTATATACTAAGTATATGGCATGTAGTTGGTTTTTACACCCATTATCGCTGACAGGCCTACACACCTTGTATACTCATCCCACATGGCCAAAGTACACGCCACATGGAAAATTTTACGGCATGTACCCAAATGTTGTTTGGATTTTTCCCCATTTTCCTTATTTTCTCAAAAACACTTAAGGAAAAAAGGAAAGAAGATTACCATACCCCAAGAATAAGAACCAGGTTCTTACACAGACAGTGCATCGATCCTATTCTATATGGTCATGTTATGTCTATCCAAAATTTTGGGAATGAATAAAAAATGTTGTTTTTGCCGTTAAAAATTAATAAGAAATATAATTACATATCTATTAATGTTTTAATTTTTAAAAAATTTAGTTATGACCAGGTTCTAGTGAGAGCATTTTTTCTGGTGAAAAAATTATATGCATTATTTGAATAATTATCAGTAAAATTAATAATACCAATAAATTAAATACATGGGGAGGCTACTTAGTAGTGTTTTAGAAATAAGAATGTGTGTTGAATTCGAAAATATTCTTGAAAAAAATTGAATACAACATTTTTATAATTTATGATAAATTCACATAAAAATATAGAAAAATAATATACACAAGGGGGGGTTATTGTCCTAATATTTTCTTAAAAATTTTTTTAGAGAAGATAAAATTTATAAATGGTAGTGTTTCTTTGAGAATATGATCATGCAAGACCTCATCTATACTAGGAATTAGTCTTCATTTCCCTATCCTGGATCGAGCACCACACCTCCCCTCAGTGGCCTCATCCTCTGGAGCACGAGGTCCTGCCACTCTCAGAAAGAGTAGTGCATTCCACTATCTGTTACCCCATCCTTCCATAAGGAAGAGTCTACATGCATCCCTTTATTCCGCTAACCCAGTCCAATGGCGTGATGTCACCACTTTCCACAGGTGTTTGAATTCCTGCTGGTGGCCCATGTACTCGACAACCCCATAACTTCCTTCCTCAATAGTGATTTCCCTACTCGGGTAGATCCAGCCTGCTTCAAGCCTTCCCAGTGACTTTGGCCAGACACTACCCACAAAACCACCGTACAATGTTCTTTATCCCTCTCCCATGATCCCTGAGTATATTTACCACTGAATCCTCCATTATGGCCAATGTCACTCGAACCACCGCTGCACTGGTGTATGCCACCACCACCATGAGTAGACCGAGTAGCGTGAGGTAACCCTTTCGTTCTCATGATTGAGTACACATATTGGATCCAAACCAGTCTGGAGATACCCAAAACGAAAAAAAAACGGTTTTCCTGGCCTTATATCAACTTGGACGGGGTTTTCTTGACCTGTGAAGGCTTTGGGTGGAAGCCTCCCAACCCAGAACATTCTTTCATGGGATTTCCTAACCCTTAATAATCATGAGTATGATTATTGGGACTGGGAGATATTTATATTTAACAAAAAAATAATTTAGATAATTAATTTAATTTTATTATTGAATTAAATTAATGAAATATTAATTTATTAGTATAAAATTATTGTTAACTTATTATTTAAAATAATTATTATAGTTTTGATACATAATTAATTTAACAGATTAAATTAATTTTTGGAGTATAAAAATAAATTAATTTGTGAAACAATGAAGATAAATTATTTGAATTATATAATTTGCTTAATTAATATTTAATCCCTCAAAATTAAATTTATTGCATTTAATTTTATCATGCATTTAATTTTCATATCACTGGTCTTGTGTAATTGACTAACCATGAATATATATGATTAATTCATTTATTTTGTTGTTACTTTGTGTGATGTTTGTAATAATTACTTAATTTAAGAATTTATACACATCATCACTTTTTAATTCAAAATGTATAAGGGTTTACACATCTAATTTATCTATTTTATTTTACTCTCCCATGACACTCTCACCTATGTGTGGGTAAACATGTACATTTGGTGATGACACTGTGTAGTGTGGATGCCCCCATGATGAGTCATTATTAAAAACAATGATTAGAAACACTAGATAGAGATGATTTTCACGAGGAGTTACGACTTGACTCAGATATGATACCCCTAGGTCATGGTTGATTCATCGAGTTCTAATGGATCAACCATTTTTAGATTCTCAGGGAATATTAGTTATTTTATTTCCTTTAATATTTCTTTATTATTTTAGGGATGTGATTATTTACTATAAGAACACATGAAATAATAAACAGATAAAATTCATAAATATTTAATAAATATATTTGTATTAATTTTTAGTTGAGATCACAACAACATATAACAAATAGATTAATATAAATGATTACTTTCATGGAAAAATATAAAACCCTCAGAGAAATATAAGCTCATAAATGTCTTCCACCGTTTGAATTTGAAAAAACCTTATGTAAGTGGTGATAATTATGAAAATCTGACTATGAGTCCTATTACCAAGTAGTTCTTATGAGGGTGATGATTTGAATCAAATTATATTAGCAAAAAATAGGTAGAAAAATATAGCTTGCCCCAATCTTAGTGGTAGGCATTGTGTAAATTATTTTTTTGATTTTAAAATCTGTGAATTCATTAAATTGATCATGGAGACACTAGTTAATATGGTTAGCACATTAAAAACCATCCTTGAACACTCAAATTAGTGGTGTAGCAAAACCGTATTGACTATGAGGGGAGGCTCAAGGATCTTTTCCAAAAGAATACTCATGCGACAGGGTATTAAAATTCATTTACAAAGGTTTTTATAGAGTTTCATTAAACAACGGGTGGTAATTATGGTTTATATAATTAATCAATAATGTCTAATTTGGTAATCAGGTTAAAAGTACTAGTCTTATAGATTTTATTTTTTAGAAAAAACAACCATTAATATGATAATCCCACTCCGATAACTATTGGAAAAACTATGTTACCTATCTGACACGAGTTTCAAAAAACTAGAACATGATCTTGTGAAATGTAAAATTATATCAGAAATTCAAGGATATGGTGTCCCCAAAACTGGTTAGGAAACCTTAAGAAGAGATGATGTTAATTATGGTAATGGGAGACTCTTATATTACCCAAATGTCTGTAATGTCATAATTATAACTTAAAAGTCTGATGTTTGTTTTGTATTCAACATCATAATAAGAATTATTTCACATGTTGTCTCATCTTTGATAAGATTTCATGATGAACCTGAAGTGAGATAAGAATTAGTGAAAATTACACTTGTTATGTGTAAATATGAAAGATTTATCATAATTTTTCAGTGGATCCCTTTCCCAAATCATATTCACCCATTTACTCTAATTTTTTTAAGATTAAAAAATAAATAGTATGGAGAAAAATATATCATTACCTTCTATGTAAGGTTCTCCAAGAAACAAGAACTTAATGAATGATTCATATTTTGTTATTATGGAAAACTCGTTGAAAGTAAAGGTGATAAGGCTAATGGAAAGAGAATTTCTATAGGATACATCTCGATTCCCTTCATAGAAAAAATAATGGTTGTTAAAGATAAGGTTATTTTCTATGAATATCCTAAAATAATATTTATTGAACTTTAAATTAAATTAACTGAATAGGATAAGAAATTAATTATTTATTCCTTAGGGAATATTCGTCATTATATGTCACAATTCTACTTTACTTCCTAGTTATTAAATGAAATATTCCTTTTACATATTTTTATTACATCATTTTATCCAAGTAAGAATAGAAATATTACAAGATGTGTTGTGTGTTCTCTAAGAGGATAAAATGGTTTGTTCTTAAGTTAGTGATGAGAGGAAAAAAAATCTAATTTCCATGTTTAATGATTCTATATGAACTATTACACAAATCACCAAAACATTAATCTCTTGTGTCCATTTTATATAAGGGGACATTATTAAAAATTTCATAATGAATGTTTAATAGTATACAAAAAGTTCAATAATTATTGAATCATATGAAATAACTGATAACTATAAAAATGTATTAGTCATATAAATTTTTTGTAAGACAATACATTATCATGAAAAATTATGTAGTTTTCAAGGATATACCTAGTATGGTTATAGACTCTCCAGAGTTAAATACTATTGGTATTATCAACATACTTATAAACTTGTTTTTAGAAAATTAAACCTTTAGAAATAATGGAAAGACACAAATCTATAAGATATAGTTTAGCTAGAGAGCATGAACTATTCTAAGGGTAACATAGTGGTATGTATACATTATAAAATTCCTTCATGTGTTCAAGGAATGTGAAGGTGAAGTTTGATAAATGAATGGTTAGTCATTATATGATTCATTGGACTTGTATTCAAAATAATATATTGATTGGGAATTTATCAATCAATATAATATATCATGGGGTAATTAAAAATTTCCTATTAAATCATCCACATTACATCATTAATGAAATTAAGGGGGGTTGATGATGAGTCTTACATGTTAACAATGATAAAAAAATGTAACATGGATCAATCCCTAAACATACATTTCTTTATATACATCAGAGACACGATGTTGATAAAGGAGTATCAATGTTTTAACTTATAAACAATGTATAAAAATTCATCATATTCAAGATATGCATCTCAAATAATGGAGTTATCACATAACAACATGACAAATATAATAATAAATTGATATAATATCAGTTATAGTATGATATAAATTCATTAATTCCTTATAAAATTGTGCTTGTATATAAATAGTTCA
Organism: Viscum album; assembly: GCA_963277665.1. NCBI lineage: Eukaryota > Viridiplantae > Streptophyta > Magnoliopsida > Santalales > Viscaceae > Viscum > Viscum album. The sequence goes on along the minus strand of OY728119.1, from coordinate 2,105,853,263 downwards.
TTAATAAAATAAATGAACTTACATTAAACAAAACACAATGTAAATATTAGTTAATATACTAAAGTTTATATAAAATATTATATAAATCCCTATCATAGAAATTATATGGTCAAGTTATTGACTATATTTCTATAATGTCTTCACATATATATTATATGTTTTGGGAGTGTGATGAACATGGATTTTTTCAATGCTAGAGATGCATGAATAGTAAAAATAGGAATCATTTATATAACAACATATGGAAAAATGATCCTCCAGAGACATATTCTACTTCAAAAGGATAAAAATATGGTCATGGTTTTATAATAACCACAGAAAGTGATAAAATATTGTTGAGAATAATAATTTCTATAATTAGGCAATATTAGTAAATTGGATAAAATTGAAAAGATCAATTAACATTCAATAATGGATTGCATGTTTTAAAGTACATAGGGAAAATTATTTTGAATACTATAGTGCGTATTCAAGTGAGACTACAAATGGTTGGGATATGTGTCATACCAATAAATATCGATTGTTAATACTAAGTAGTTATGGCTAAATCCAATATAATTTTACTTATAATAGATAATTTTAATGACATTTTTATTGTGAAATAAATTTCAAGACAATCTTTAATGAATGTTTTCTATATGACACAACCAGAAATGGTTGGTGGCATCATGAAATGCCAATAAAGGGAGAATGATACTGAAATCAAGTTTAGGATTGATGTAAGTAACAAGGTCAATGAATATTCATTTGGAATAAATCATTTCCATGTGTCTATCTAAGGATAGTGGGTCCTCATTGTTTTATAAGAAAAATATTTTTAATAATATATGGAAAAGAACTATTGGCCATACAATTAGTTAAGACTAGAATTAAACTATCTTTCTAGAGATTGACTTAAAGTACCAACCACGGTTCTAGGGAACAAGATCTACTGATGTAGGTCCTATGGTTTCTTGGACCTAGTCAATTGTACAAACACTAACACTGTATTGAAATAAAAATATTGGAACAATTCCATGAAGATTTTTTACCAATGTCACATGTAATAAATCTCTTCAAGAAGGCATGTGTGGCACATAGAATGATATTAATGTGGTATGTTGTATTCCATTCACATCTACAATGGATCAATCAAATATTTCAAGATTTGTACAAGATATGGTATTTCTTACATATACATTATGGTATGAACATTTTAGTTATATTTAGAAGATCATCATGGGTAGAAAACAGAACTATCTAATTATACTTGATATTGTGAAAATACTATATACCTAGTCTGTGGAGATGAAGGGATACATTTATGAAGGGAAAATATAGTCTTCCTTGGATCAACATGATCTAATATGATAGTCAGAAAATGATGATGGGAGAGAAAAGATCATAAAATTCTATGGTTTCCATATCTATAAATATAGTGCACGTTGCATATTAAAAGGTAAATAAAAAATTAGTATATAAAACACAATGATTTGTTCCATATTCCTGGAATTTTACATAGTAAATAACATTTTATCTTAATATAAATTATGTTATTTATATTACTAGTACTTGATGATATGTAATGTTTTTAAAATCCATATACTCACAGATAACATCTCTTGATGAGTTTTACTCAAGGAGATGACGTTGTACATGTTGAGCCAATAAGGTTTTCCTTATGATATTTCCATTGATTCTTGTTTTGAAAATCACAAACACCTTATACTTATGAAAATCTATATTCTGCCTCTCTAAGGAAAATTTCCTTCCTTAAGGATATTATCCTTAACTATATTTCCTTATACATTTCAATATTTCTCTTAAGTACAAAAATTGGATTCATATCCTAAAAACGCAGAATTATATAATACCTAGATATAAGGTATTCTGTTTTCCACTCCGAATTCTGGATATGAACTCCCATATAGTTCCACTCCGAATTCTGGATACGAACTCTAATGAAGGTCCACTCCGAATTCAGGATACGAACTCTAATGAAGTTCCACTCCGAATTCTGTATACAAACCCTCATTAAGTTCGTCTCCGAACTTCTATTAGTTCGAATCATAACTTCTATTAGTTCAACTCCAATATTTAATTTGATCGACTCAGAATATCTATTAATTCGACTCTGAAATTCTAGTAGTTCGACTCTGAAATTCTACTAGTTCGACTCCAAACATCTACTTGTTCAACTCTGAACTCTTACAAGTTCAACTCCAAACTCTGTAAGTTCAGATTCCGAATTCAAGTGATACCAGACTCTGAATTTCCATAGAAATTCAGAATCCAGATTTATAGAAAATTAATTTTCCAAATTCCTACAAAACAGAATCTGAATATCTCTTTATTATAGACTCTGAATTCTATTCTGATTAGACTCAAGAACTTTTACTTGCTTAAATTACAAACATCAGTTTTACTTATGCTTACACTTGTTTCATTACTATATGATGTCGTGAAATCAGTTATTGACTAACTATTGGTTGAGTGAAACATGTACAGGTCCCTCCAAAATTCAAGGAGAAATATGACTGTTGGAGGAGGGAGCCGACCATTGTAGCATCGCCTATAAATAAGATCTCATTTGAAAGTGTTCGAGAATTTTGGACTTTTGGAATTTTGGTGATCAAAACATCCTGAAGTGATTTCTAGAGAGAGAGGATCTTATCAACTCTCAAAGATTAATGCAGAATGTTTGAACAGCTTGTTCAAACTTTTCCTTGTCCAAACTTTCTTCGTATGACTCTGATTGTTGGTGATTACAATCGAGGGCTTCCAAGGATAGGTAGACATAGGTTCCAACATCTTGAAGTTGAGGGCTTACTTACTGATGAAGACAGAGGTGCCGACTACCTAATAGTTGAGGGCTTGTAGGGATAGAAATATAGACTCTGATATTCATATCGATGGCTTACCCTGGTGTGGGTAAGACATACTTTCTTGAAAGTATAAATCAAGGGACCTCTGTCTAAGGTTGTTGGATACCCTTCTCTTTGGGTTAAAAGAGTTATTGTTTGATACTTGTAGTTTTACAACTTGTCTTTTCTGATGAATTTTGTATTGTTAAAGAAATGTATAATTTTATTATACTTCCTTACATGTACTCTGATTTAGTTAGATTATATACATTTGAAGGCTGAATCAAAATCTTTGTATCTTCTGTTATGTACTATTTTCGGAATCACTATTCTAGAATCTAGCAAGTCTTTAGTAGTCATAGGGGTCTTGTGAATTATCTTGTTTAACTTTATTAAACATAAACATTCAATTATTTCCTAAGGGAATTTTTAAAACGTACAATTCACCCCCTGTTGTATCTGAGAATCTGATTCTTATTCGATCCTACGTTTGGTATAGTAGAGTATATAATACTTAGACCCATACCGTCCTAAAAGTTGGTGTCAGAGTGTTTGGTTCAATCTCAATTAATCTCACAATTAGATTCAGATGAGAATTCTAAGATTTGCTTTTTCGGATTCAAGTTTCCGCATTTAATTTTTTCTAATTCACAAATTCGGACTCATAGTTTGGATTCACTTTTGCAGGGAGTAACAATTTTTTTTTGCTTAAAATATTTTCTCTTGTTTACTAACTCATACTACTAATAAGTTTGTGCCAAATATTTTCTTATGGATGGAAGGTTTAAATTTTGTATCCATTGAAAATCTAAATCGTACCAGACCACCAATTTTTGATGGTGATGATTATGAATATTGGAGATATCATATGTAGACTTTCATTATCAATACTGGGGTAGATAACTTTGTTGTTCTTACCGGAGGATATAAAATTTCTAAAAATGATGTAAGTGATTTTACTAATCACAAAAAGCATGAATACCAACTCAACTATATGGTACACAATACTTTACTATGTTCAATGACTAGGAACATATATAGCCAATCTTATTCTTCTGAAACACCTAACTGTATATGTAAGAAACTTGATATTACCCATTTTGGTACATCTAATGTGATAGAAACTAGAAGAGCCATGCTTAGAGCTGAGTATCATGGTTTTAATTATCCTTATGGAGAAACAATTTTTAATGTGAAACAATGATTCATGACTATCGTGAATAACTTACAATCTATGGGAGGGAAAGGTCTAGATAATGAATCTCTTGTTGAATAGATCATTGATATCATGCCGAATGAATGGGAATCAAAGAGAACTGCTATTGATGAGAACAAGAATGTAACTCAAATTTCTCATGATGAAGTATTTGGAACTCTTCTTCAACACGAGACAATAATGAAGTGTGACGATGACAACATAAAGAAGAAGAATGAATATGGTAGTGTTTATTTTAATACAACTTTAAATCACATGAAAGCTAAGACTCCTGAGAGAGTAACTATATCTATGTCTACGAAGGTTTCTATCCAATCCGAATCTAGGGACAGTGAAGTCTTAGAAAATGAGTTTGCTAATCTTGCTTGAAGGATGAACAATATAGCTGTACATAGAAATTTCCAATCCAAGTATAAGAATAAGGAAAGGAAAGATAAGCAAGATTTAGAAGTAATATGCTATGAATGAAAGAGAAGTGGTCACATAAGACCTGATTTGCAGTTTCTAATGAAGAATGAAATAAAAGAAATTCATTCTTAAAGGAATAGAAAGATGAATTACAAAACTAAATCTAAGAATGTTCTGAAAGCTAATGATACCTGGAGTGCCAGTGGTGGTGACTCTTTAGAAAGTGAATCTTCAGAATATGATTCATCAGATCAAAAAAATATGGGACTCATTGCTACTACTTCTATCCCACAAACATATCTTATGTACAAGGTACGCTCTGTGGAGGCTTCAACAAATTTATCTCTTGATAAGAATAACTATTCCAAAAAATAGTACATATAATGAAGATACTTCATCTTCAGAAAATGAACAAACTTCATATGAAGAAGTATCTAGATTTTCCATGCTACTTGAAGAAAATAATTGTAAAATTTCTAAAAAATTAGACATGGAAAATACTAGGGAAGAAATTACTACAAAAGTTATTCCAGATCTTACTAAAAATCTTAGAAATAAACAATATCTTTTGGGAAAACATTCTAATGACCTTGAGAAAGAAAATTCTGATAAGGAATAACTTTCTAAAGATCTTAAGAATGCTATGTTAAAGATGAAAAACTTTGAGGAAATATCTAACTCTAAGGAAATGATTCTAGATGATAGAAATTTATTCAGTCGACAAAAATCTGAAATATTTTCTCTTAAGAAGCTTCTTGCAAAATTCACCTCTGGGAAGGAAAATTTTGACAAGTTGTATTCTCAAATAAAACCACAATAAAACACTACTGGAGTTGGTTATGATCACCAAAAACCTATTTTCAAAAATAACTATTTTGTTCCTTCTAGAGCCCCTTTTTTCACTAAGTGTCAAAGTGGTGGGCATTGGATGAAATATTGTTCCTTGAATAAAGTCTAATATATGGGGTTTCATAAAGCATATTTTTCTAAACAAATTTGGATACCCAAATTTTTTTTGTCTAAAAATTATGGATCCAAGAAAGTCTCGATTCTGAAAACCTAACTTTTTGTTATTTTTAGGAAAATAGAGAAAGTACCAACAACAACACAAGGTACATGGATAGGGGATGTTCCTGACATATGAATGGTAACAAAAGATATTTTGAAATTATTATCAAGATGAAGGGAGGAAATGTAACTTTTGGAGATAATGCTCAGGGAGAAATTATTGGTATAGGTAACATTGTTCTTCTTGGAAAAACATTGATTTCAAATGTTTTATTTGTTAATGGTCTTAAGCACAACCTCATCAGCATAAGTCAATTATTTGATGAAGGATACCCTGTGAATTTTAGGAATGATAAGTTCCTAGTACCCAATTCCAAGGAAGAGTTTATTCTTTCTGCCCATAGGCAAGAGAATGTTTACACATAAACATAAAAGACCTTTGGAGCCAAGACTTACCCTACCTTAGTGAAATGGAAGATCACTCTTGGTTGTGGCATAGAAGGTTAGGACACTATAACCTATGGAACTTATGTAAAATTTCTAAGAATGGTTTAGTTAAGGATATCCCAGAGCTTAGATTTGATTCTGCAAAAGTTCTTGAACCTTGTCAATATAGAAAGCAACATAAATCATGTTTTAAATCAATCGGTGATGTCTCAATAACTGATGAACTACAGTTGGTGCACATGGATATTTTTCGTTCTACACAAACTGGAAACATTGGGGGAAAGTATTATGAATTTTTCTTATTTGACGATTACACTAGAAATACATAGGTCTATTATCTAGCAAAGAAGTCTGAAGCTTCTTCATATTTCAAAAGTTTTAGAGCCCATGTTAAAAATGGGAATAACCTTCCATTGAAAACTATTCATAGTGACCATGAAGGATAATTTCAAAATTCTGATTTTTATACTTTTTTTAGTAGAAAATGTATTAATCACAACTTCTCACCACTTAGAACACCTCAACAAAGTGGTGTTGTTGAAAGGAGAATATAATTATTCAAGAGATAACTAGAACCATGTTGAGTGAGTATTCTGTTGCCAAATATTTTTGGGCTGAAGCTGTAAGTACTGATTGTTATACTATAAATCAAGTTTTAATTAGAAATTTTCTTAATACAACTCCTTATGAGTTATGGAATGGTAGAAAACCTACACTTTCCTACTTTAAAGTTTTTTCTTGCAAAGTATTCATTCTGAATACTAAAAATAACTTACACAAATTTGCAGTACAATCTAATGAAGGAATTTTCCTAGTCTACTCCACAACTTCTAAGGCGTATAGAGGTTTCAAAAAAAAACATATGTACTGTCGAAGAGACAGTACATGTCATATTTGATGAAACTGATCCTTTTGTTTTCAAACAACCCCAACCTACATCTTCGTAATTGTTTTCAAAAACTGATTATTAACCATTGATAGAAAATCTTTCTGATATAGAAAATGTACAAGAATACATTTCTGAAGCATTTACCCCAGAAGAGTTTCTACCCTATGTTGATGAACAAGTTTTAAAAAACCCAAATCAGTCATTTCTAAAGAATCATCCCAGTTATAGTATCATTGGTGATGTGAATCAACCAGTATGGACTGGAAGTTCCTTAAGAAATGAAGTAGAACATATTGCATTCATTTCCAAACTGGAACAAAAAAAAATTGATGAATCTTTAAGTGATGACAATTGGATAAAATCCATGCAAGATGAACTAAATGAATTCAAAAGAAAAAAAGTCTGGAACTTGGTGGAAAGACCTAAGGAAACTTCTATTATTGGAGTAAAATAGGTCTTTAGAAATAAGTGTGATGAAAATGGAGTCATCATTAGAAATAAAGCTATATTTTTTGCTAAAGGATATAATCAACAGGAAGGAATAGACAATGATGAAACCTATGCTTCAGTAGCTAGACATGAATCTATTCGTATTTTACTTTGCTTTGTAGCATTCTTCAATTTTATACTTTTTCAAATGGATGTGAAATGTGATTTCCTTAATAGTTATATTCAAGAGAAAGTTTTTGTTGAACAAAATCCAGGCTGTGAAGACACAAAACATCCTTATCATGTTTTTCGAGTCACCAAATCTTTGTATGGACTTAAATAAGCCCCACGAGCCTAGTATGATAGACTTAAATGATTTTTGATTCAAAATATCCATGTTAAGGGAAATGTAGATCCAACCCTTTTTAAAAAAAGGATAAGAAAAATGTTTTAATTGTTCAAATTTATGTTGATTTCATTTTATTTAGTTCAACTCAGCAATCTTTAGCTGATTCCTTTGCGGATCTAATGAAATCTGAGTTTAAAATGAGTATGATGGGTGAGTTAACATTTTTCCATGGTTTCCAAATTTCTCAAAAACCTGAAGGAATCCACGTATCCCAACATATATATATATTAAATATCAACATAAAAAGTATAGTTATGACAACAATAATAGTATAAGTAATCCTATTGGTACCTCAAACAAACTTGATCTTGATGAAGCTGGGAAACCAGTAGATCAAACATCTTTTAGGGGTAAGATAGGAAGTATACATTACATGACAGCTAGTCGACCAAGATTTATGTTTTCAGTATGATTATGTGCAAGATATCAATCCTATCCCAAGGAATCTCATTTAAAGGCAGTGAAAATAATTTTTCGCTACATAAAGGGAACCAGGGATCTAATACTATTTTATACTTCTGGAAATGACTTTGTTTAAAAAAAATTTGGATGCTGGCTTTGGTGGATATAGAATGGATAAAAAGAGTTCATCTGTAACATGTCATTCATTAGGAGATTAATTAGTATCCAGGTCTTGCAAGAAGCAATATCCTGTAGCATTATCCTCTGTTGAAGCTGAGTATGTAGCAGCTAGAAGTTGTTGTGCTCAAGTGTTATGGATGCAACACACACTCACAGATTATGGCTTGAGTTTTACCAGGACTCAAATTTTGTGTGATAACACAAGTGCAATTTTCCCTTAGTAAAAAACCTTCACATCAATCCCTTGAAAATAACATAGATATAAGGCATTAATTTATTAGGTATCACACACAAAAAATAGATATCATTTTTCAGTTTATCAAAACGCAAGATCAACTTGCTGACATTTTCAAAAAATCCTTACCCTCGGCTAGATTTGAATACATTAGAGAGAAGTTAGGAATTGTAACGCCCCGACCCCAGTTACCCAGAGTCAGTGCATTATTTTAATACATTGGCATGATTACAAGGAATCAAGTCCTGAAGGACCGATCAGTTTAGCAGTCTTGGAAAAATAGATCACATACACGAATGTTACATTTTCACTTTATGACGTACAAAACAACATAAATAATCTTTATGAACACTGTTATTCCCTTGGCTTAACCCTGCATATAAATGACATTACACTTCTTGGAATCATGGGAAAAATAAAACATAGAAAGGGTGAGCTCAAATGCTCAGTAAGGGTAAGCAATACAGCAAAAAATTTCAAAAATAAGCATAAACATTTATGGAAATGTATAAAACTAAAACTAAAGCCTTTTAATCTTGAACTTCAGCATAATATGGATGAAATAAAATGAAATAATTCCATTTAATTATTCACATGGATATTCTACTAATCGAATAATCACATGCAAGATCACTAACCACTTTCATAATTATGGAATGCATGATGCCAAACATTAATTTCTGTGTCGAGGCCTCGTGCCAAGACCTAAGGGATAACTGTAACCGGAACTGAACCCGGAGAGCCTCTGTAATCAGACTCCATCCCGGAGTGCCTCTAATAACCGGACTCCAACCCGAAGTGCCTCTAATAACCGGACACCAACCCGGAGTGCCTCTAATAACCGGACACCAACCCGGAGTGCATCTAATAAAACATTAATGGCATAAATAACTCATCCATAGTAAAAAATATCACAAAACCTTAAATACAATATGGATGATTTGTATCATAATTAATCAACTTGAATCAAGTTTAAAATTTATCAAAGGATGTTGACATAGATGAAATTAGTACTATTTGAGAGAAATATCTATTTGTTTGAAATTATTTAAAAGTCTCATAATTATTGAGAAAACATTTGTTTTGAAAATATCTTTATAAACATATGAAGTAAGCTTCAAAGGTGTAATAACGGAGGATAATAACCGCACCTGTCGTAAAAGTTAAAAAGAAATTCTTACCTTAATTTTGTCAAAAAGGTTAAAAAGGACCATGTTTGGAATATGATGGAAAGATTCCATTATAAACCTCTTATAAAAAGTCAAACAAGGGTATAAATGTCATTAACCCATATTCTTTTAAATAGTTAAAATGTTTTGAAATGCATTTTTAAGAAACATGGATGTGTATGATAAAGAGATCCGAGTATATTATTACGTATATACAACCTCGGATAATGAAGAGATTACAAAATCAACCCTTGCCAATTTGGTAACTTACGAAACATAAAAGCCATGAAAGAGGTATCATATAATGAATATGTAAATACACATAAATTAAAGTGTATTACACAAATAATATAATTATGGGCAGTACATACACCACACAAAAGGTAATGGTGGGAATATGGTATTAATCTCATGGGAATAAGGAGTGATATGAAAACCTCTTACCTTGCACTTTCCTTTAGTCGAGGGTACATTTAACCTCTTGTACGAAGATCGTTGTATGTTATTAAATTATACCAGAACCATATTAATATTTATGATATCATACTTGCTTCATTTATGACTTTATATTACCCATTTAATAATAATTTCCATGTTAAGTTAACATTTCGGGTAATAATCACTTTCTTTATCGTACGTGTTTTAACTTGTCACTCTTGGTTGTATCACTTAGATCATGATTTAAATACTTCCAGAATATAAAAGATGATAAATATATCATATATATTTAGAATATAAATATGTATAATAGACATATATATGAAATGAAAAACACCATTTATGGAGACGGTAGTCCGTACGTACGCATAAACGTTGTTTCTGTTTTTATATAATATTGAACGGAAGTATGTGAATAAGATATATGTAAGTACATAAATCCTTATATATATATATATATATATATATATCTGCATTAGCTTTATGATGTCATATATTACATACTTATTAGTAATATATATTTTTATAATCATCGATAAATGGTGAACTTGGAAATGAATCTCATCGCGTCGTGGAGACGGTAATCCGTACGTACGCACGAGCGAAAATATCATTCTTTTGATATTAAAATAATTTATAACTGGATGGTATATAATATATACATAATCATTATCATGTTATATTTATTATTTACATGAATTAAAAATCATTATTATATCCTTCCAAATAATAATATATTGAATAACAATTACACCACGACGTGGAGGCGGTAAGCCGTACGTACGCACGTATGGTGACATGTCATTAAAAGGATGGATAGAATAATAAATATGGTTGTATAATATTTATAATAATAATAAATTATATAGGAGATACTGAATTCCTTATTTTAGAATGCTAATAACAAATAAAGAATAAGTGGAAGAAGAAAGGAACTTGAAAAAGGGTGGTGAAATCATTAGCTCTTTTTCGGGTTATTCCTTTTGATTTGATCGAAAGGGCTCCTTAGGATGGCTTTATGACTAAATGAAGGCCTATAAAATGAATTGAGGGAAGTTTAGAGAGTATTTGGGCAGTTTTTGGCCGAACCGAAATGCTTTGAAGGTGTGAATTAATGAGAAGGGTGTGTATCCTTTTATAAGAGGGGTGAGGGGAACCGTTGGAAATGCTAGAAGTATGATTTTATAATAAATTCATATTCAGTTTATAATGGCTCCAAAGTGTATTATTTAAAGTTTAAGGTCGGTATGGTTCTACAAATACTTATCCAATAGAATTTAGACAGGTTTGGGTCATTATATTAACCTTATCTTTTAGTTTTAACACTTAGTTAATTAGTTTGACACTTACCATGTAACTTTGTATTTTTATATTATATAATTAATAAACATACAATATACATCCAAGAGACCCCCAAGTGGTCCCTTAATGATACAAATATCATGATATAAGTCTTTTGGCCGAACCTTATATTTTTAGGAATTTAATATCAATTAATAATATAATATTTGTTTTAAAAACTCTTTTATGTCAATTTTGACACTATTCAATAACTGACTTTTGTAAAACTCATAACAGAATTATTAATTCGAAAAATGTTAATTAAATCAATCCTAATATGTCATATTATCCTATAAAATTAATTTAATTAATTAAAAGTCTCAAATTATATTTATTTGGGTATTTATAATATCAGTTATTTTAATTTTTTACTATTATGGTAATTACTGCATCATTATTGTGTCAAACATAAATTAACTTATTTTATGTCTAAAAATTATAAATAAAATACCATTATGTAGGAATGCTTTTTTTATTTCTAATTAATACTCATAGTAGAAAATCCAACATATATAACCCTATGTAAAAATTGTTTTTCTAAAAGATATATGCTTATGTCATTTTTGTATTTATTTTAACTTAATTAATATAAAGTGACATTATCACTTACATGTGGCTCCATGTGGTCCACAAATCGGCCAAAATTTTCCCATGGTCGAACATGTATCAACAAATAAGGTTAGAAACGTTTTAGGGTAATTTAGTATTATTATAATATTATTTTTTAACCCTTATTTAAAAGATTTATCCTTTAACCTTGGTAAATAAAATATTGACAGAAGTAATTATTCAAATGTCTAAAAATAAAAGTTGTCTATTTAGACAATTTTAACATCTTTATTCCAAATATGGAATCCATTTTTTCAAATTCAAAACACAGAAGTGGCAGAAATTAATTTAAAAATAATTCCCGTTGTCAAAACAAAAAGCATGTTTTTCAGATATAATAACTATCAAAAGATTGATACTTGTTTATGTCCGGTTTAATTGTGAAATTTTGTCCAATTACCAACATTGTATTAAATGGTAAAAATTTATTCTAAATATACTTTAAAACCACTCAAATTCATAATTTATCACTAATAATTATTTTGATTAAAAATGTTTTTTTAAATTAAAATTTAGAAATTTGCACTATTCATCAAAATATTAATGTTATCCGAAAAGTACCAAAATTTCAACTTAGGCTAAATTAGATACTTTTAATACAAAAGTGAAGTCCATTTTGAGAGATAAAATTTCTAAAATTTTAAAAAGTATGTATTACTATTCAAAATGGCTACTTTGATTGGTCGTTGTGTGTGTTAGAAATCGAAGTTGCGTACAACACACGCTACTGTATTATTCAAAGAGAAGCATAACGTGGATGCTCGGGGTGGTACATTCTCCCCTCCTTCAACAAATTGTGTCCTCGCGAATTTTATATTGTTCTTTGAAAATAAATGTTGAAAATAGAAAACATCTTTGTGGAAAAAAACCCACATCGGAAATTTGTTTAATAAAATTTTAGTCTTAACAAGATGAAAAAAGAACTGAAAGGGTCATCACAAAAAATAATCTCTATTAAGAGGACATTGGTGGCAATTATAGACATATAACTGGAGGAAAAATGAAAATATTTATAGGTAGGGATTGAGGACATCAATCACAAACAAGTTTAAAATTGAGGTCCTTAAATTCATCAATCTATGATGATTTAAAATACCATCGGTTCAAAAAAACATAAGGTATTAGGATAACACATTTTTGACGTTTCAAAATATCTTAGTTGAAATCCCACATCGAAAAATGTATTAATGAGGCATCTATTTAAAATAAAGAGTGTAAAGTATGAAGATTACCGAAAATAACACATACTAGGGTTTCATGTAGGAAAATATGGATGTGGAAGAGAAATCTATAGAATCCCGCCTTTTTATAACATAAACGTTCATTACATTACACAAAACTGGGGATCTTTAAGGATTAGTGTCTTGGAAACTAGGAACATAATACATGAAAACAACATAAAACATTCCTCTTAAACACTTGAAAGGATTCTACTTATGTTCATCCTAGGTTCATTACTGCATCTCATAACCTGGGGACATACATAAAAAAAGGGTGAGAAAAAGGCCCAGTAAGGGAAACAAGATGAACATTTTACATGTGAACTTGAGATACTTCAATAAGGACATGAAAATAACTTTAAGGCATGAGAAAGAAAACATGAGGCATTTCATAATAAAAATAACATTTTTCATAACTTGAAGATGTGGCTGCAACATTTAATATTGACAATCGTTTCGTTTCACCAAGGTCCATCCCCAAGGTGTCATTAAAAATTACCAAGGTTATTCACCAAGGCGTCGTTAAAAATGGTCATCTCTAGAGATTAAGTCCTTACCCAATTCATTGGAGCGCTATCAGGGTGCACCCTTAAATTTTACTTTATTATCATGTGAGCCACATATATCATCATAAAAAATTTCATAAATAACCCATATAGCATAAAATAAATGGGTTTCATTTCATAATCACAACGTTTTAAAAACTGCTTTAAAGACATGATCTTTACGTCACTTTAAAACCCACAGAAAAGGAAGGTGGGTCTCATGTATGTAAATCCACGAATTTAAAATAGAACATTTGGTATATATGTGAATACCCCTTTAGAAGAAAGATCTTTGAGTATTCAATTAATAATAGAAATGAACTTTAGAAAATGAGAGAGACATTTTGAGACGGAAATTCTGCAGCATAACGGCTATGTTACGAGGTTTTAGAAGACATTAAAAAGAGAGGGAAAATGGGTCAAACATTCATAAATGACCCATAAAACAGTAGATGGACAGAATAAGAAGGATACATGATCATGGTAATGAAATTTCAAGGACATACCATTTGAAATGAAAAACATGGAAGGAAGACACAAAATTAGATTTCTCTTATGAAAGTTCGGCAGTCTAACAGCATTACATAAACTTCAACAAAAATGATTTGAAAAGATCAACTTGGGTCTCTCATCATGTGAAAATAAGAGTTCAGTATGATAGATATAGAGATAATGCCCCAACATAGTTAAAAATGAACTTGAAAGAATTGACATGAAAGTAGAACTTTGAAAAGAATGAGAAGGGTGATAGAATCCCCTAAAAAATTCGGCAGCCTAACGGCACCACTTAAAACTTCAAATTACTGAATTGAAGAGATCAAATGGGGTATCTCATCATATTAACATAATAGTACAGTATTATAGATATAGAGATCATAACCCACCATAAAAAAAGGAACTTGAAAGAATTGACATGAAAGTAGAACTTCAAAACGAGAAGGGTGAAGAACCACTTAAAAATTCGGCAGCCTAACGGCGCCACTTAAAACTTCAAAATACTGAATTGAAGAGATAAAATGGGGTCTCTCATCATATGAACATAAGATTACAGTATCATAGATATAGAGATCATACCCCAAAATAACAAAATGGAACTTGAAAGAATTGACATGAAAGTAGAACTTCAAAACGAGAAGGGTGAAGAACCACTTAAAAATTCGGCAGCCTAACGGCGCCACTTAAAACTTCAAAATACTGAATTGAAGAGATAAAATGGGGTCTCTCATAATATGATCATAAAAGACCAGTATGATAAATTTAGAGATCATACCCCAACATAATAAAAAGGAACTTGAAATACTTTACATGAAAATAGATCTTGAAAAATGAGAAGGGAGAAAGAGTCCGTTACAAAAATTTCGGCAGCCTAACGGCGCCACATAAAACTTCATAAAACGAAATAATGAGAGTAAGAGGGGATATCTCATTATATGAACATAAAAAGGGCAGTAAGAGGAGTATAAAAGAACATCCTCCAACATATGAACATGGAGCATAAAAGGAATGACATAAAAGAGATTACTTGAAATTAAAGAGAGAGGTCGGATCCCTTACCTTAAAACGTGACTCTTGAAACTCAAAGTTTTGGAACTTGAGGGCTTGGGGGAACCATGGGAGGACTCCTTTGGAGGTAAGGAGACCATAACTTCGTTGGCGGAGAGTTGGGAGTGAAAACCAAAGGAAGAATGGGTGGGTATTTATAGGGAAAGTGAGGGGACAAGGCATTAATGGCCAAGGGACACCTCATTAGTGGTTTTGAAAAACCCATGGGCTTGCCCATGGTATTTGCCCATGGTATTGGCCACTTGGGACACCTCATACCTTATCTTACTATTCAAAATTCTACCATATTAAATATATACTTAATACATCATTTAATGATGTCATTAAACACCTGCAACTTAAAAACTATATTTTCACTATTCATCGAAAATTCAACTTTCTCAGAATAATTCCAAAATTTCACCTTAGACAAATATCAACTCTCTGATTAAAAATATGAACTCCATTTTATAAAAATAATTTTCTAATTATTTTTAATTTAATTTTTAAATAAAAACACTATTCACCGAAAATTCATTTTTTCAGAAAAAACCCCAAAAATTACCGTAGCATAATATCGGTGCTCTGAGTTCAAAAATGAAATCCATTTTATAAAAATAATTTTCCAAATATTTTTAATTAAATTTTTAATTAAAAAAACTATTCATCCGAAAAAACTAATACTTGAATAATAATTTATGAAACCGTTATTTAACCATTTTATTGGATCACATTACTTAATCAAGGTGCCTAGATTATATTAATACTTTCTTTAAGTGAGATTACTAATCCATTTGGTCACATTACTAATCCTAAGCGTAAAATCACTATTCATAATTTACTATTCATCAAAAATCAAGTTGATCTTATGAGACTCGAAATTTCGTAGTGAACATAATTGTAGAAGACCATTTTTTGAAAATCATTACACATTTTTATTTATTTAAGGTTTACATAAACATTTTTAAAATATCCTTTCTCTAAATTTTATCAAAAATATGCATACTATATTTATCTGGACATTTGAATATTCATAAACTTCATCAAAAGAAGAAATCCAAATTTTTATTTAAAACAAAGGATTACACAAGGCAATTACGGTCTCCTTACATAGCCCCTTATCACACCAGCATAGGACCTAAGTGTAAGGTGTGCTAAGGTGAGATAATCCGAGGGAGGCTCGGCCAACATCGCATGAGTCGTAATTTCTATTAGTTTGAACTTCTCGCGAAGGTGATCCCGTTCTAGCTTCACACGATGAAGTTCAGCTTGGGTTTGGTCCAGAGCAAAGCCCAATGGTGCTACCTCCTTCCCAAGTTCTGTTAGATGGGCTTCGATCGGTCCAAGACTACTGGTTGAGGCCATCGAATCTTCTTTCTATATTAATTAACCAATATTTCTTGTATTTAGAGATAGTAATCAAAAAATTTAGTTTCCAGCGGTCATATTGACCAATGGTCAAATAATAGTCAAAACCCAACCGTCTCATTGTAATTATACTCATGTTATCAAATGAAACATTTTTTTGAGTATAAAAATAAAATAAAATAACACATAAAATTAGGAAATAAGATTTATTCAAAATTTCGGGTCGTTACAATCTTCCCCCCTTAAGAAATTGCGTCCTCACAATTTTTAAAATTGGGTTTTGAAATTTCATTGAAAGTCCCACATCGGAAGAGGAGTCAGTAAAAATATTACTTTAAAAGAAAGAAAGGGAAGTACAATGGTAACCCGAGTTAACCCATACTAGGATTCCATGGAGGAAAACATGGACATGGAAGAAAAACAAAGGGTCAATTTCTGGGGGAGAGTGATAGAGAACATGATTAGGAGAACGTTAACCATAAGAAAATCCCAAACTTATGATGTGTGTAAACGATCTTTGATTACCAAGTAGGAAACGTAAACCAACAACGTTTTTGTTTCACGTTCCTTTTCATAATTTTTAGGAATTCATTTACAACATAAAACAAAAACATAAGAAAATATACCTATCTTCATGTAGAGTTTCATCCTTTAATAAGTTTCTACCTAAAACTAATCTTTTCTCCAAATTATGAGCATTCAAAACTACTTGGTCTCATCAAAACACAAGAATCATCTTCATAATCCACAAAAGATTAACTATCTATTTCTTATATCTTTAAACATTATCCCAAAAACAGAAAGGGTAAGGTAAAACAACTCTTCAAAAAGAAATAATCCCATAGGAATGGAAACTACTTTTAAATCTTCAATGTTCCATGGTACTACCCAAAGTTCATCATAGTCCATTCCATAAATAACTGTCCTAAAAAAATCCTCAAAATAATCCAAACTAAGATTGAAACTCAAATACAAAAAGGATTTGATAACATAGTCTTCCAATGTAAACTTTATCATTCATCTCCAAACAACATCAACCACTCCTAACATCTTATAAAAAAAGTAACTAACCTAAACATATTTACCCCAATATAGGTTAATGATTACTATAATTACACCTTAAATTCATCGATTCTTCAAAATATAAGTCAACCCTACTCTTCAATGAAAATACCATAGTAATCTATTTACCTCGATCATATAGGGTCCCCAAAATAGTGAAAAACTTCCAAAATAATAATCATATTTTAATCCCCTAATCATCCCTGTCATATTAATACGACAATCGTCGCATTTCCTATCACATTGGTTGTTTGGACATGTTCTTCCATTTCCCACCATTATCTATGAAGAGAAAGCATAATTAGGGGCTTAAGTACTTAGCCAATAATCATGAAAAGGAACTGAATGCATATAAGGATAACTTGTATAAGAAAAGTATACCCTAACTTGTGATCCCCTAGGTTCCCATCTTGGTTATCCATGATCATATATTCTTATGTAAATCTTTATTTTATTTTATCTTTGTTCCTTTAACAATGGTTCATACTAAGCTTATGAATTTACCAAAGCATATCCCCCGGGAGTGTCGTAACCACGAGTGCAGCAAGGCCCGTTGTCATGTACCAGTTCCCGTTCGAGTCTCGCTCAAAGCGGTGTTTTCGGGTTTTACCCCTATGTACATCTGTGCCAGAGCCACCTCTACCTGCTCGTATCCAGACAGGGATGTATTTGCTTGGCAACCCGTTACTCAATACTCACCAAAATACCAGGAAGATTTTCTATATTTTTATCTTTTCTATAGGGTTCTTCCTAGAGTTTTCATATCTTAATTTCCATAAATAACTAAACCATCCTTTGATAACAACTATATAATCCCGCCTTTTTATAACATAAAATTTCATTACATTACACAAAAATGAGGATCTTTAAGGATTAGTGTCTTGGAAACTAGGAACATAATACATGAAAACAACATAAAACATTCCTCTTAAACACTTTAAAGGCTTCTCCTTATGTTCATCCTAGGTTCATTACTGCATCTCATAACCTGGGGACATATATAAAAAAATGGTAAGAAAAAGGCCCAGTAAGGGAAACAAGATGAACATTTTACATGTGAACTTGAGATACTTCAATAAGGACATGAAAATAACTTTAAGGCATGAGAAAGAAAACATGAGGCATTTCATAATAAAAATAACATTTTTCATAACTTGAAGATGTGGCTGCAACATTTAATATTGACATTTGTTTCGTTTCACCAAGGTCCATCCCCAAGGTGTCATTAAAAATTACCAAGGTTATTCACCAAGGCGTCGTTAAAAATGGTCATCTCTAGAGATTAAGTCCTTACCCAATTCATTGGAGCGCTATCAGGGTGCACCCTTAAATTTTACTTTATTATCATGTGAGCCACATATATCATCATAAAAAATTTCATAAATAACCCATATAGCATAAAATAAATGGGTTTCATTTCATAATCACAACGTTTTAAAAACTGCTTTAAAGACATGATCTTTACGTCACTTTAAAACCCACAGAAAAGGAAGGTGGGTCTCATGTATGTAAATCCACGAATTTAAAATAGAACATTTGGTATATATGTGAATACCCCTTTAGAAGAAAGATCTTTGAGTATTCAATTAATAATAGAAATGAACTTTAGAAAATGAGAGAGACATTTTGAGACGGAAATTCTGCAGCATAACGGCTATGTTACGAGGTTTTAGAAGACATTAAAAAGAGAGGGAAAATGGGTCAAACATTCATAAATGACCCATAAAACAGTAGATGGACAGAATAAGAAGGATACATGATCATGGTAATGAAATTTCAAGGACATACCATTTGAAATGAAAAACATGGAAGGAAGACACAAAATTAGATTTCTCTTATGAAAGTTCGGCAGTCTAACGGCATTACATAAACTTCAACAAAAATGATTTGAAAAGATCAACTTGGGTCTCTCATCATGTGAAAATAAGAGTTCAGTATGATAGATATAGAGATAATGCCCCAACATAGTTAAAAAGGAACTTGAAAGAATTGACATGAAAGTAGAACTTTGAAAAGAATGAGAAGGGTGATAGAATCCCCTAAAAAATTCGGCAGCCTAACGGCACCACTTAAAACTTCAAATTACTGAATTGAAGAGATCAAATGGGGTATCTCATCATATTAAAATAATAGTACAGTATTATAGATATAGAGATCATACCCCAACATAAAAAAAGGAACTTGAAAGAATTGACATGAAAGTAGAACTTCAAAACGAGAAGGGTGAAGAACCACTTAAAAATTCGGCAGCCTAACGGCGCCACTTAAAACTTCAAAATACTGAATTGAAGAGATAAAATGGGGTCTCTCATCATATGAACATAAGATTACAGTATCATAGATATAGAGATCATACCCCAACATAACAAAATGGAACTTGAAAGAATTGACATGAAAGTAGAACTTCAAAACGAGAAGGGTGAAGAACCACTTAAAAATTCGGCAGCCTAACGGCGCCACTTAAAACTTCAAAATACTGAATTGAAGAGATAAAATGGGGTCTCTCATAATATGATCATAAAATACCAGTATGATAAATTTAGAGATCATACCCCAACATAATAAAAAGGAACTTGAAATACTTTACATGAAAATAGATCTTGAAAAATGAGAAGGGAGAAAGAGTCCGTTACAAAAATTTCGGCAGCCTAACGGCGCCACATAAAACTTCATAAAACGAAATAATGAGAGTAAGAGGGGATATCTCATTATATGAACATAAAAAGGGCAGTAAGAGGAGTATAAAAGAACATCCTCCAACATATGAACATGGAGCATAAAAGGAATGACATAAAAGAGATTACTTGAAATTAAAGAGAGAGGTCGGATCCCTTACCTTAAAACGTGACTCTTGAAACTCAAAGTTTTGGAACTTGAGGGCTTGGGGGAACCATGGGAGGACTCCTTTGGAGGTAAGGAGACCATAACTTCGTTGGCGGAGAGTTGGGAGTGAAAACCAAAGGAAGAATGGGTGGGTATTTATAGGGAAAGTGAGGGGACAAGGCATTAATGGCCAAGGGACACCTCATTAGTGGTTTTGAAAAAACCATGGGCTTGCCCATGGTATTTGCCCATGGTATTGGCCACTTGGGACACCTCATACCTTATCTTACTATTCAAAATTCTACCATATTAAATATATACTTAATACATCATTTAATGATGTCATTAAACACCCGCAACTTAAAAACTATATTTTCACTATTCATCGAAAATTCAACTTTCTCAGAATAATTCCAAAATTTCACCTTAGACAAATATCAACTCTCTGATTAAAAATATGAACTCCATTTTATAAAAATAATTTTCTATTTATTTTTAATTTAATTTTTAAATAAAAACACTATTCACCGAAAATTCATTTTTTCAGAAAAAACCCCAAAAATTACCGTAGCATAATATCGGTGCTCTGAGTTCAAAAATGAAATCCATTTTATAAAAATAATTTTCCAAATATTTTTAATTAAATTTTTAATTAAAAAAACTATTCATCCGAAAAAACTAATACTTGAATAATAATTTATGAAACCGTTATTTAACCATTTTATTGGATCACATTACTTAATCAAGGTGCCTAGATTATATTAATACTTTCTTTAAGTGAGATTACTAATCCATTTGGTCACATTACTAATCCTAAGCGTAAAATCACTATTCATAATTTACTATTCATCAAAAATCAAGTTGATCTTATGAGACTCGAAATTTCGTAGTGAACATAATTGTAGAAGACCATTTTTTGAAAATCATTACACATTTTTATTTATTTAAGGTTTACATAAACATTTTTAAAATATCCTTTCTCTAAATTTTATCAAAAATATGCATACTATATTTATCTGGACATTTGAATATTCATAAACTTCATCAAAAGAAGAAATCCAAATTTTTATTTAAAACAAAGGATTACACAAGGCAATTACGGTCTCCTTACATAGCCCCTTATCACACCAGCATAGGACCTAAGTGTAAGGTATGATAAGGTGAGAGAATCCGAGGGAGGCTCGGCCAACATCGCACGAGTCGTAATTTCAATTAGTTTGAACTTCTCGCGAAGGTGATCCCGTTCTAGCTTCACACGATGAAGTTCAGCTTGGGTTTGGTCCAGAGCAAAGCCTAGTGGTGCTACCTCCTTCCCATGTTCGGTTCGATGGGCTTCGATCGGTCCAAGACTACTGGGTGAGGCCATCGAATCTTCTTTCTATATAAATTAACCAAGATTGCTTGTAATTAGAGATAGTAATCAAAACATTTAGTTTCCAGCGGCCATATTGACCAATGGTCAAATAATAGTCAAAACTCAATAGTCTCATTTTAATTATACTCATGTTATCAAATGAAAAATTTTTGTTGAGTATAAAAATAAAATAAAATAACACATAAAATTAGGAAATAAGATTTATTCAAAATTTCGGGTCGTTACAAAATCTAACCATCAATTATCTGATGGAGAGTGGTAGAGAACATTGCTATAAAATGGACATCAATCCCAAAGCCATAAAGTAGTGATGATCTAAGGTACCACCTAGGACAACATTTTTGTTCTATGTTTCTTTTCTTAATGTTGAGGAATTTATTTCTGAGATTGTCTAAGATCATAAGGAGATATACATACATTATAATTAGAGTTCTATCCATTAATAAATAGCTACCACAAATTCATCTTTCACCCCAAAACATAATACAACTCAAAAATACTCTATTTATCCTAATCGTATAGGGTTCCAAATACAATGAATTTATATTTCACATATCAGACCCTTTATGTAAAGAAACTACATTATACCATCCATGAACTTCATGTAGCACAATGGTAGGCGATAAATCCCAATTGCACTATGGTTGTGGGTTTGATTCCCGTAGCTTTGTCTAACACGATGGGCCGTCACACGGTCTGTGTGTTGTCCTTTAATAAAAATCCAAAAAACTAACCTTTCAAACATAATCCATTCCAACCATTAGACTTATCCAATATAATATTATCCAAACTCACAGTCCAAAATTTACAAGGAAGTTAAACATAATGAGGATCCTTTTTTCCAGGTAATAACATGTGAACACCTCCCTCATATATTCTATTTATACACCGCAACATCCTGAATTACCAAAATCAACCATCTCTTATTCCAAAATCACTACCTCAATATTAGGACCATATTAAGGTTTATCTTTCCTTCAACCATATAATTTCTAAAAAAATTAACTCACTGTAGAATCACTTTTATTAGTACCATAAAATCTCAATTCCTTAATTAAATAGTACTGCAATACAATAATTATTTATTTCCAGAACATCATTGATACAACACTTAAATGAAATAATTCTAAAATAACAACATAAGAACACTATTCATTCCTCTTCATCTATGGTAGTATCAAAACTCAATTATTATCAAATAGCATCATTTGCGGCATAGTCTAATGACTGGGACATTGGTTCGCGTAGTGTCCAAAATCCTTGGAAATGAAGCAGTGTACATTTGAAACAATTTTTCTTACCCTTTCAGTCACGTACATTGTGCCCTTTTCCTCCACACTTATAAGAAACTCTCATTCCTTTCAGGAAAGTTCCAGGGTGTTTCTTCCCACAGTTATCACATATGGGAAAATTCTTATTTTCCCTATTCCCTTTATCCATCTTTCTCTCTTCCATCCTTTTATTCTCTTGTTTCCCTTCAAAGCCATAGAACACCGAGAATTATTTACTCATCTTATCAACACACAATACTATTTCTTCATATGATGATAATACGTGGGAAACTATTTCACTTATAAATTCTGGCTTAGGACCACGAAATATATAATCCTTCTTACTCTTTGGATCATACATAATACGGGAGTTCACATTCCTTCTAATGGGCGCTATTTCTATAAAATAGCATAAACTAGTTCAGTTTATGAATTGCAATGAATAATCACCAAACATGTAAAATACCTAACAAAAATTGAACAGTTTATGGATATAATCCATTATCATAAAAATATTTTCTTTGAGTATGTATATACTCATAATCCCTTCATAATGGTTTTTAAAGAAAATGAGAATTATCCTAAGCATATCCCCCAGGAGTGTTGTAACCAAGAGTGCTGCAAGGACCGTTGTCGTTCACCAGTTCCCGTTCGAGTCTAGCTCAAAGCGGTGTTTTCAGGTTTTCCCCCAAGGTACATCTGTGCTAGATCCGCCTCTACCGGCTCATATCCAAACATGGAGGTATTTCTCGGAAAACTCAAAAAAATCTCTATAATACCAAAATTCTAGGATGTTATTCTATACTAATCCTCAAAGTCTATCTTAGGGTTATGTGCTCTAGTTAGAGTTTATCTAAATCTAGTTTCCAAGGTTATTTCTAAACGTCCTCTGATACAAACTGTAACGCCCCGACCCTAGTTACCCAGATTCGGTGCATTATTTTAATATATTGGCATGAATACAAGGAATCATGTTCCGAAGGACAGATCAGTTTAGCAGTCTTGGAAAAATAGATCACATACATGAATGTTACATTTGCACTTTATGAAGTACAAAACAACAAAAATAATTTTTATGAACACCGTTATTCCCTTGTCTTAACCCTATATATCAATCACATTACACTTCTTGGAATCCTGGGGAAAATAAAACATAGAAAAGGTGAGCTCAAATTCTCAGTAAGGGTAAGCAATACAACAGAAACATTCATAAATAAGCATAAACATTTAAGGCAATGTATAAAACTAAAACAAAATCCTTTTAATCTTGAACTTCAGCATAAAATGGAAGAAATAAAATGAAATAATTCCATTTACTTATTTACATGGATATTCTACTAATTGAATAATCACATGCAACATCACTAACCACTTTCATAATGATGGAATGCATGATGCCGAACTTTAATTTCTGTGTCGAGGCCTTGTGCCAAGACCTAAGGGATAACTGTAACCGGAACCCAACCCAGAGGGCCTCTATAACCGGACTCCATCCCGGAGTGCCTCTAATAACCGGACACCAACCCGGAGTGCCTCTAATAACCGGACACCAACCTGGAGTGCCTCTAATAACTGGACACCAACCCGGAGTGCCTCTAATAACCAGACACCAACCCGGAGGGCTTACTTTTACTGGTCCCCAACCTAGAACATACTAGTCCAACACATTCATCTTAAGAAGAAGATGAAATATAACATAAACATTCGTTTTAAAACTAACATACAAAATGTCAAAACATTAATCATAAACCATTAATAGCATAAAATAACTCATCCATAGTAAAAAATATCACAAAACCTTAAATACAATATGGATTATTTTTATCATAATAAATCAACTTGAATCAAGTTTAAAATTTATCAAATTATGTTGACATAGATGAAATCAATACTATTTGAGAGAAATATCTCTTTTTCTGAAATCATTTAAAAGTCGCATAATTTTAGAGAAAACCATTATTTTGAAAATATCTTTATAAGCTTGTGAAGGAAGCTTCAAAGGTGTAATAATGGTGTAGAATAACCGCACCCTCCTTATATGTTAAAAAAAGACATTCTTGCCTTAATTTTGTCAAAAAGGTTAAAAAGGACCTTGTTTGGAAAATGATGGAATGATTCCTTTATAAACCTGTTATAAAAAGTCAAACAAGGGTATAAATGTCTTTAACACATATTCTTGTAAATAGTAAAAAAATTTTGAAATACATTTTTAAGAAACATGGATGTGTATGATAAAGGGATCCCAGTAGGTTATTACATATATACAACCTCAGATAATGAAGAGATTACGAAATAAACCCTTACCAATTTGGTAACTTACGAAACATACAACCCATGAAAGAGATATCATACAATGAATATGTAAATACACATAAATTAAAGTGTATTACACAAACAATATAATTATGGGAAGTACATACACCACACAAAAGGTAATAGTGGCAATATGGTATGAATATCACGGGAATAAGGAGTGAGATGAAAACCTTTTACCTTGAACTTTCCTTTAGTCGAGGGTACGTTTAACCTCCTCTACGAAGATCTTTGTATGTTATTAAATTATACCAGAACCATATTAATATTTATGATATCATACATGCTTCATTTATGACTTTATATTAACCATTTAATAATAATTTCCATGTTAAGTTAACAGTTCGGGTAATAATCACTTTCTTTATCGTACGTGTTTTAACTTGTCACTCTTGGTTGTATCACTTAGATCTTGATTTAAATACTTCCAGAATATAAAAAATGATAAATATATCATATATATTTATAATATAAATATGTATAATAGACATATATATGAAATTCAAAACACCGTTTATGGATATGGTAGTCCGTACGTATGCATAAACGTTGTTTCTGTTTTCATATAATATTGAACAGATGTAAGTGAATAAGATATTTGTAAGTACATAAATCCTTATATATATATATATATATCTCCATTAGTGTTATTATGTCATATATTACATACTTATTAGTAATATATATTTTTATAATCATCGATGAATGGTGAATTTGGAAATGAATCTCATCGCGTCGTGGAGACGGTAATCCGTACGTACGCACGAGCGAAAATATCATTTTTTTGATATTAAAAAAAAATATAATTGGATGGTATATAATATATACAGAATAATTATCATGTTATATTTATTATTTACATGTATTACAAATCATTATTATATCCATCCAAATAATAATATATTGAATAACAATTACACCACGACGTGGACACGGTAAGCCGTACGTACGCACGTATGGTGACATGTCATTGAAAGGATGGATAAAATACTGAATATGGTTGTACCATATTTATAATAATATTACAGTATATAGGAGATACTTGATTCCTTTGATTAGAATGGTAATAACAAAGAAAGAATAAGTGGAAGAAGAAATGAACTTGAAAAAGGGTGGTGAAATCATTACCTCTTTTTCGGGTTCTTCCTTTTGATTTGATCAAAAGGGCTCATTAGGATGGCTTTCTGACTAAAGGAAGGCCTCTTGGATGAAGTGAGGGACGTTTAGAGAGTATTTGGAAAGAGTTTTTCCGAACCAAAATTCTTTGAATATGTGAATTAATGAGAAGGGTGAGTGTCCTTTTATAAGAAGGGTGAGGGGCACCTTTGGAAATTCTAGAAATATTATTTTATAATAAATTCATATTTGATTTATAATGGCTCCAAATTGTATTATTTAAATTTTAAGGTGGGTATGGGTCGAAAAATACTCAACCAATAGAATTTAGATAGGTTTGGGTCATTATTTTAACCTTATCTTTTGGTTTTAACACTTAGTTAATTAGTTTGACACTTACCATGTAACTTTGTATTTTTATATTATATCATTAATAAACATACAATATACATCCAAGAGACCCCCAAGTGGTCCATTAATGATACAACTATCATGATATAAGTCTCTTGGAAGAACCTTAGATTTTGAGGAATTTAATATCAATTAATAATATAATATTTGTTTTAAAAACTCTTTTATGTCAATTTTGACACTATTAAATAATTGACTTTTGTAAAACTCATAACAGAATGATTACTTCGAAAAAAGTTAATTAAATCAATCCTACTCTTTAATATTATCCTATAAAATTAATTTAATTCATTAAAAGTCTCAAATTATATTTATTTGGGTATTTATAAAATCAATTATTTTAATTTTTCATTATTATGGTAATTACTGCATCATTATTGTGTCATAAATAAATTAACTTATTTAATGTCTAAAATTTATAAATAAAATACAATTATGTATTAAATAGTTTTATATTTCTAATGAATATTCATAGTCAAAAATCCAACATATATAACCCTATGTAAAAATTGTTTTTCTAAAAGATATATGCTTATGTCATTTTTTTATTTATTTTAACTTAATTAATATAAAGTGTCATTATCACTTACAAGTGGCTCCATGGGGTAAAAAATCTACCAAAAGATGCACATGGTCGGAAATGTATCAACCAATAAGGTTAGGACACGTTTTAGGGTAATTTAGTATTATTATAATATTATTTTTTAACCCTTATTTACCAGATTTACCCTTTAACCATGGTAAATAAAATATTTACCAAAGTAATTATTCAAAATGTCTAAAAATAATAGTTGTCTATTTACACAATTTGAACATCTTGATTCCAAATATGGAATCCATTTTTCCAAATTCAAAACACATAAGTGGCAGAAATTAATTTAAAATTAATTTCCGTTGTCAAAACAAAAAAGCGTGTTTTTAAGATATAATAACTATAAAAAGATTGGTACTTGTTAATGTCCGGTTTAATTGTGAAATTATTTCCAATGACCAAAATTGTATTAAATGGTAAAACTATATTCTAAATATACTTTAAAACCACTCAAATTCATAATTTATCACTAATAATTATTTTGATTAAAAATGTTGTTTTTAATTAAAATTTAGAAATTTTCACTATTCATCAAAATATTAAAGTTATCCGAAAAGTACCAAAATTCCACCTTAGGCTAAATTCAATACTCCGAATCCAAAAATGAAGTCCGTTTTGAGAGATAAAATTTCTAAAATTTTAAAAAGTAGGTATTACTATTCAAAATGGCTACTTTGATTGGTGGTGGTGTGTGTTAGAAATCGAAGTTGCGTACAACACACACTACTGTATTATTCAAAGAGAAGCGTACCGTGGAAGCTCGGGGTGTTACAGGAATGATAACTATAAGGTAATATTCCTTCATTAACTTCTTTTTGAACCATTATCCTTATAGTTATAAGATCATTTTCACAGGGGGAGTACATTTGATTATGATTTTTTCAAAAAATTTCATAATGACTATTTCAAAAATTTTCGTAATGAATCTTTCAAAATTTTCGTAATGAGAATTTTCGTAATGAGAATTTTCTTAATGAAATTTTTGTACTGATATTTTTCGTAATGAAATTTTTGTACTGAGAATTTTTGTATTGAAATATTTGTTCTATGTATTCTCGTAATGAAATTTTCGTACTGAGAATTTTTGTAATAATGCTTTTATACTGAGAATTTTCGTAATGATTTTTTTGTACTGGAAATTTTCGTAATGAAGTTTTCAAACTAGAAATTTTTGTAATGATGTTTTTGTACTGGAAATTTAAATAATGAAGTTTTCATACTGGAAATTTTCATAATAAAGTTTTCATACTGGAAATGTTTCGTAATGAGTATTGACGTAATGAAATTTTTTTAATGAGAATTTTCCGTACTCAATATTTTCTTAATAAACACTTTTCTCATTAAATATTTTCTTCGTGAAATTTTTGTAGCGAATTTTTCATATTCAAATTTTCTTCAAGAATGATATTACCAATTATGAATAATTTCATTAACAAATCCGAAAGGTATGTTTTCATTACATAATTTTTCGTAATCGTGTTTTAGTTGCCGGTATATTATTTTCTTTTAAAATTTCTCGTATTAGTTTCTATATAAATCCATATGTTTTTGTTAAAACCTAAAATGATCAGATTCAAGTTTTCCTTACAGGTAAGATTTCAACCGTCAGATCAGATCAGAGCAATTTTTTCAACCATTAGATTGTTATTGAAAGGTGAGAGGTCACCTCCATCGCCTATATAAAGGTCACCCCCTTTGTGTCCCACATTGATTTCGAGCTCTCACGTGTCAAAGACCTTCCTCTGCTCTTAAAGCTCGTTCCAAATCATTCTATGCTTCTCCATTACAAATGTCTGTAGAAGATACTTCCAAAGATATGTCTTCCATGAAACAAATATCAAAATGATTAGTCTATACAGAGTGGTTAGTCCATCTGGATTTCTTCAGTGAGTTTGATTCTATAATTTCAATGAATATCAAACTCAATGGTTGGGATGATTTATGCGTATCGAAACCAGGGGGTCAGGATGTTGTCTATTCAGATTTTCTTGTTGAATTATATGAGTCTGTTTCTTTATATGAAGATGATGGTAGAGGAAAATTTTCTTTCAAATCATATGGGAAGAGTTACAGCTTTCTTACACCAAGGGTGAAAACTTGGTAGGCTTATCATATGATAGTGAAGCAGAATCATGTTCACATAAGCTACCAGATGTGCAAGGAAGTTTCAGCAAGGTGAAGGCAATGAAATTTCATGGGCTCAAAGATGATAAAACAACAATGATTTCCCATCTCTCCACCAACATCTGGATTCTGAAGTTGTGAGTTCAAGGGTTTTTCATTTCGATAAGAGGAGATAAGGATATCCTAAAGAAGAGTGATATCTACATCTTAGATTTTTTTTGGTAAATCTATGAAAGTTCAATTTGATGAGGCAAGTTCATATTACAGTTCAAAATATCAAAAATAGAACTTTAAAGGCTCAAATCATTATGTATCATGCTCTTATCTCCAATATTATTATTCATTCTATTGATTTATTCAATGTTGCTTGCACCTCCAAGCCGAGAATTTGTAAGGTAATGATTATAAGTAATGACACCTTAAAGAGGATGAAATCTGGTTTTTCAAAATAATCAAGTGAATTCAATGATCTTCTATAAGAGGAGGCAGAAGTCACTTCGGAAAATGTAGAGAAGGATGATCCATTGAAAAAGGTTTCTAAGAAGGGGAAATTGAAAGAAGTGGTTGCTGAAGTCAAGACTACAAAATATAAGGAAACCCAGTCCTCACTTCCCAAGCCAAAAAAACTGAAAGCATATCCAGATGAAGTGGTTGCTAAGTGGAGGTATAATAAGGAGAAAAGGAAGGAAGGGGACCCTCAGATCGGAATAGACCCTATTGAAGCAAAATCCTTATGAAAAAAGATTTATGAATATCTTGAAAATGTATAAAAAGATAAGAAGATGAAGAAAAAGATGTCTGAAGGCTGATGTTGTTCAATATCTGTTGAGAGATACAAAAGTAGCCTCTGAGAAGATTCCCATTCCGGAAACCTTTGATGTCCAACCATTACCAGAAACACCTGGGGAGAAGTACTTCACTCTAGAAAAGTCTAAAGGGAATAAAGTTGTTAACGATGTAGAGAAACAAGCTAGTGAAGAAATAGAGGAATAGGTTGGCGAAGAAATTGAAGAAGAAGAAGAATTATAAGAAGGAAGTGATGATCTGGATGACTTGATTAAACATGTTTAGGATTATCCAGAAAAGGCTGAATCATAAAAGCTAGTCACTCAGGGAAAGGGAGATGAAAAATATTTTAAGGTAGATGATGTCGAGGAAGAAGAAAAAGAAAATGAGTTCTCTGAGGAAGAATGCTTTGGGAAGAATTATCTTGAGGAAAGAGTAGAGAAGGAGAAACCAGATGAAGATAATATTGTTCAAGTATCTGAAAGAGAAGACTAATATCTTGATGAAGCGATTCTGAAAGTTGATAAGGGGAAGCAAGTTCTTATTGAAACCCCTAAAAAATATGTTATAATAAAGAAGGAGGTTGGTGGTTTCTCTAGAATGAAGATGGTGGATATTGAAGAAGAAAAATACTCATGCAAAGTGGATGATTCGAAATCATCAGCACTGGGTCATGACTTTGTTGTTGAATATTTGAAGAAGTTGGTGGATACAATTCCAATCAATCCCACCATAGACCCCATGTTCTAGATGCTTCAACATAGCTTGAATCAGAAATCATAATCATTATCCATAGTGATGGATACATGTGTGAAGATTGTAGAAGATAATAGAAATTTCCATACTAATTATTATGTTCATAGGAAATCATGCAGAAAAATCACTTTGTGGTCTAAGAAAGTTGATGATGACATGGATGAGTTTGATCGTTTTCAGAATGATTTTAATGATGATTTTGACACTGAGGATTCGAAGATTATGAATCTTCAGGATAAGCTGACCATTAAGCAAAATTATCGGAATCAACAAGTAAGGGATTTGAATGGAATGCTTAACTCGTTTTCTCAGAACTGGAAAGGGGAAATAGATTTCTATATTGAGTTTCAAGAGAAGCTGCATAAGCAAGATGAGTTGCTGAAGAAGCAGGAAGATGCCATGAAGGCTAAGGTAGATATTTTTGAAGCTCAACAAGATAGGATCACAGCTTTGGAGAAGCTAGATAAGGAGGATCAAAAATACTTAAAGAAGATAAAAACCTTGTTGAAGAAGATTATCCCAAAGGAAAAGGAAGACAAATAGACTCAATCAAATATTTTATTGCCTTTGTCTTTCCTTGTAAAAATTATTTCAACACTAATGAAATTTTTGGTTGGTTGTATCTTGTGTTGTTATGTACTAATGTTTCAGGTACTTTATTTATTTTCCTTTCCCTTAAATTATTATTGAAAATCACAAAGGGGGAGAAGGAAAAAGAATTACTCAAAAGAGGAGAAGGAAAAATTTAAGATGGAGAAGAAAATTTCTAAGTGAAGATTTGTCCTTAAGTAAAGGGGAGTTTCTCATTACAATGTTTTTCATTCCTATGATAATGAAAACTCCATTACGGAAATTCAGAATGCAATCCTTAGAGTTCCAAAGCCTAAGGGGAGTTAGTTGTATTCAATATCATATATGAACAAAGGGAGATAAGATTTAATTTCAAAGTCTAATGAAATTTTTCAAAGTCCTTATATTCTTTTTCGAAACGTTTTTTATGATTTCCAATACGGGGGAAATTGTTGAGTCAATAAGGATTTACTTATGAATTTTCCATTCCTTTTTGTTTTGAAAATTACAAACCCCTTATAATTAAGCAAATCTATATTTTACTTCTCTAAGGAAAATTTACTTCCTTAAAGATATTATCCTTACATAGATTTCCTCATACATTTCAATATTTTTCTTAAGTATAAAAATCATATTCATATCTTAAAACCTCAGAATAATATAATACCTAGATATAAGGTATTCTATTTTCCACTCTGAATTCTGGATATGAACTCTAATGAAGTTCCACTCACAATTCTAGATATGAACTCTCATATAGTTCCACTCTAAATTGTGGATACAAACTCTAATTAAGTTCCACTTCGAATTCTGGATACGAACTCTAATGAAGTTCCACTCCGAATTCTGGATACGAACTCTCATTATGTTTGACTCTGATCATCTATTAGTTTGACTCCAAACATCTATTAGTTCAACTCCAATCTTCTATTAGATCGACTCTAAACTTCTATTAGTTCGACTCTGAACTTCTACTAGTTCGACTCTGAACATCTATTAGTTCGACTCCTAACTCTTAAAATTTTGACTCTGAACTCTTACAAGTTCGACTCCGAACTCTATAAGTTCACATTTTGAATTCTAGTGAAACCAGACACCAAATTTCCTTAGAAATTCAGACTCCAGATTTCTACAGAATTTAGGTTCTGAATTCCTACAAAAGAAAATCTGAATATCTCTTTATTGTATACTTTGATTTACATTTTTATTAAAATACTAACTTTTACATTCTTACATTCCGAACTTCAGTTTTACTTATTCTTACACTTTTTTCATTACAAAATTATTTCGTGCTTTTAGTTATTGACTAACCATTGGTTGAGTGGCACATGTACAGGTCCCTCCGAAATTCGAGGTGAAATATGACCGTTGGAGGAGGGAGCCAACCGTTGGAGCTTCGCCTATAAATAGGTTCTCATTTGAAAGTGTTCGAGACTTTAAATCTTTTGGAATTTTGGTGATCAAAATTTCCTGAAGTGATTTCTAGAGAGAGAGGATCTTATCAACACTCAATGATTCATGCAGAAAGAATGAACAGCTTCTTCAAACTTTTCATTGTTCATACTTGCTTCGTGAGACTCCGATAGTTGGTGATTACAATTAAGGGATTCCAGGGATAGGAAGACAGAGGTTCCAACACCTTGAAGTTGAGGTCTTCCTTACTAAGGAAGACAGAGTTGCTGACTACCTGACAATTGAGGGATGGTGGGGATAACAAGACATACTCTGATCTTCGTATCGAGGGCTTACCCTAGTGTGGGTAAGACAAACTTTCTTGAATATATAAATCAAGGGATGATTATCCAAGTTTGTTGGATAACCTTTTCGTTGTGATAAAAGAGTTATTGTTTGTTACTTGTATTTTTACTACTTGTCCTTTCCGTTGAATTTTTTATTGTTAAGGAAAGTATAATTTTTATATACTTCCTAACATGTACTCTGATTTAGTTAGATTCTATACACTTTAAGGTAGAATCTTAAACATTGTAACTTTTGTTAAGTTCTATTTTTGGAATCACTATTCCAGAATCTAGCAAGTCTTTAGTACTCATAGAGGTGTTGGGAATTATCTCGTCTAACTTTGATAAATATAACCACTATAAAATTTCCTAAGGGAATTTTTAAATGGTAAAATTCACCCCCTCTTGTATCTGAGAATCTCATTCTTATTCGATCCTACGTTTGGTATAGTAGAGTGTATAATAATCAGACCCAGACCATCCTAACAGTACATAATAGAATTTCCATGTAGTTGTGACACAACATACCGAGAATCTAAATACATGAATCAAAAGAAAAAATGATCTTAATCATGCAAGAGTTAAAAATGATGGTTATTAAATGATATCTAGTGAATGATGGAGTGTTTTTAAATGTGGGTTCCATAGATCCAACATTATCATTACTTTTAGTTACCATTCTATATGTACAATGTTTTATGCACGGTGTACACAAACCATTATAGTTTAGATATTTCTGATTCCATTATTTAAATGGTTATGTCAATATATTAATTGTCATATAAAAAAGTTATATATGATCCCATAATATAATGGGAACCTTGAGATACTATGAAATTAATCTTAAATATGATTCATACATTCTAGATACATCATAATGACAGGTCACAATTGATATATGACTATCAGGTGTTGTGGGATCATAAACATTGAGTCTTATTAAAATAATGTTTTCACTTGGTGATATATAGTTTTGAGATTATGAGGATATAACCACAAAAAAACACCACATGTTTTTGGTTTTTATTATATTTTCCAAAATTCAAAAATTTATATTGGTCTCTTGAAATAAAACCATTATAAATGTTCACCATTTGATCATGTACATTGATGTAACATTAAAACAATCACAACTAATTCTCGACAATATAGTATGTGTTGGGTTATTAATTGGTGATATGACATTGGTGGAATGATCAAGATATTATTTGTCACTTCTGAATTAAGGAAGTGATATCTCAGGCATGGTTGATCTGGATGGTAGTACAATCATTTAACCACTGGTCATAGTAGCTGAATGTATGTTAGAACAGTTGTATCAAAAAATAATAATGAAAGAAAAGACTATAACAGAAGTGTGCATCCTTCATCATGAGATATCATATGACAAAGAGATTATATAACACTATACATGTTCACAGGCTAGTTTTCATTTCTATGATTACTAATTATCTAATTAGGGGCCATTATGGGTTGCTATATTCTATTCCTGTTCTATGAATATTATTTATTGCTAATCATATAAGGTCTTATAGGATCAAAAACAATAACACATTCATAATTCTACCATATTCTGATGAATAGGTATATAGGACAATGTGGTCCCCACTATAGGGTCCGAGAGTTGAATTTTTTTTATCGATCACTGATAAATAAACTAATTCATTATTATTTGAGTATATAATAATTGATTGGAATTTATTTAATAAAATGTTTTACTAGATCTTATGTAAATTCATGGAATAATATCATATGAAAAAATATTATTTTACTACTCAATATAAAATTAATCATAGTTGGAATTTTTAGTCGAGTTAATGAATTGAGTTTATTACATAATATATTTATTATATAATATATGTATGGGATACAATATAAATAATATATATGCCACAATGTTTTTCATAATTAATTATTTAAAATTATTTAGTGAACATCAGATATATAGGGGCCAAGAACCATAATTGAGTATTTTCCACATCCACTGTATAAGTATCTAAGGACGTCATTTCCAATGTGAAATGAATTCATTTTATAATGGATTAAGAGAACATATCACCTCCTCACTCATCTATGATATAAAAATAGTATATTCAAGCAATAAATCCAATGAACTATTTTCGGATCATATGAACAATGTTGAGGTGAGCGTTGTGATGTAAATGAAATCATAGAAGCTCAAAAATAGCACTCAGAATTTGAAAATAGATTTTCAAATATATTATTGAAGAATATTTGGATTATCTAGACGGGTCATGCTTTAGATCCTTCAATCAACGATCACTGATGATAAGATATAGTCGAACATACCACATTTTAATCCAGGTACTTGTTTAATTTAGTCTTTGTTATTTTTTAATTTTGATGACATCCTTATACAACAAATGGGGCTCAGATATCTAGATAAGATAATGTCATGTCATTCTGGTGATGAAAATTATAAAATTCCCAGCCAATCGATTTCTGATGCGTTCTCCGGTACATTTAAATCTAGCAATGAAACTATGATTGATAAGGATTACTACAAAAATATTGGTAAAAAACTAATATTAAAATTTATGAAACTAAAAAAATAAAAATATATTTACCTATTAGGAATTTTATACCATTCTTTAATAGATTCAAATATATAGTCTTGTTTGTTGAACTACCACTATTCAAAATCTAGTGGTTTTCTCCATTTGTATCCTTGAGTGTAGTTTCAATCCCAAGATACATCTCATGGACATTTTTTCCTTAATTTTTATTTGAGTTTTTCAATAAAAAATTATAGGGCTTGTAGTATCAAAAGTTAACCTTTTTCCAGGTTTCTAGAATGATCCCACTATTCACAGAGTGTTTCATGATGTTAAAATATTTTCTCGTACTTAAATTTAGAACATTAAATGTTTTTTTAGTTTTTATACTTTGATTTTGATAAATAACACTTAAAATATACCTATAATACCTCCTAGATAAATTTTAGTTTTGATTATTGAACCATCATAACTTTTTTGTATACCCAAATCCTCCACAACACCACCAAAATACCTAAAAAGTGTATATCATTTAAAAATTCATGTTTACTTGAAATGTGTATCTATTTTCCAATATATTTATAACTATAAATCATAGATCATTTTTTAATAAAAAAATATCATAGACTCCTGAAATAGATTCCATATCATTAAAATATTTCCCACCTTTATCTAATTCTCTAATTGTAGAAGTTTTTTCTTTAGCCATTAATTTTTCAAAAATTCCAAAATAATGGAATTAAATTATTTTGGGATCTATACATGATTATTTTTACTTGTTTATTCTAGTTATAACCTTTACCAAAATATTTTTTATTATATCTAAACATTAGGGAAGATATATTATAATCAGTTTTATATTTACAGATATTATAGTTTCACCAACATCTAAAATTGAATTTTAGAACTGAGATGTTCCTTGTTCCATTTCAACTATTTTCTTTCATATAAGGACAAATTATTTTTATTTCACCCTCATATTTTATTAAAGTCTTATATTGAGTAATATACCATCATCATGTAACTTCCTCAGGTATCCAATCTCTTTTAATCATATTTATTTATCTTCTTCATGCATTTTTTTCATTGTTAATAAGTTTACTCTCTTTATATTACTTCTTATCCTCTTTTTCTATCATTTCAATTTTGAGAGTCATTTATTAAATTATATTTTACCACGAATTTCAATTACATTTACTCTTATTATTCTTCAATGTTACTACATCAATCACTGAAACAACTATTATCATTGAGGTATATAATAATAATCTTCTCAACCCAATCAGCAATAGAATTATTATCATCCACTTCCTTTTTTCTATCATAATCGTTCTCAAATTCTTAAAAAAATTATTTATAAAATTTTTATTATATATTATTCAATATTTTTAATAGGATGTATATTTTTCAATCTTCTATTTCAGTGGAATTATTTTTCAGCTGCATTTATTATAACTATATTAATATTCCTTTAGTCATGGAAAATTTAATGAAAAATTTCCCATGTATCAATATTTTATGTACCAAAATGGTAATATTTATTTATACTTATATGTGGTTATTTTCAAATTTCTAGAAAATAAATTAAAAAATTCATTGGAATTCATCTTAACTTTATCTTTGAAATGAAAATCCCTATACTCTTTCTCCAAAATAAATATTTTAATTTTATTTCTTTCTATCTTTGAAGGAGATTTCATAAGAAAACATTCACTTAATTTTGATATAATTCACTATTCTCATCACATATGAAATGATAATACTATGAAAATTCATCTAGAGATATTTTTTCATGTTCATTATGTTCTAACGATGAAACATTATAAAAAAATATATCATGATAAATTAAATAGATCATTTCAGAATATATCGAGTCTTCCAATTTTTCATAAAATATTCCTATGGTTTTTAAAATCTCCTTAAATCCTATGATGAACTCACCAATAGATTCATCATCCATAAAATGAAAATATTTTTATTCCAATATCCAAAATTTTAACATATCTTTCTTCACTTTCACATTCACTCATAAATATTATTTTATATATACCTAATACCTTTAGTCATTAGAATTATATTAACACTTTTAAATACACCATGTAAGATAAGGTAATGAATAAAATTTCTATCTCATGTATCATTACCATTTTTCCTCCTGTGTGTAAATGTTAAGGGAGAACACTCAGTAGGAGTAGTGAATCCATCTGTAGTAACTTCTTCAACATTATAGTAAATGGATTAAATATATATGGTATTCTACTCTTCAAGATATGCTAATTATTTTATCAATTAATGTAATACCAATTCTATTACTAGTGTTATGAACATCCATGATAGTCGTCTTATTCAGCATGATGAAAAATCCCAGAGCCAATAAAAGAAAATCTGATTAATATTAATAAATTTAACAACCACTCAGGATCTATTTAACTATTGAGTGTTGGGGGGGGGGGTGATCGGTGTTTAAATATTTTATGTTTTCTTATTTTTAACCAACCTTCGCATTCTATTATGGAGAACTGACTCTTCTAAACATTCTATAATAGCACCCAAATAAGAATACATGACTTAAAATAGTTCAGTACTCAATAACAGTATCTAGTCCATGGAATGATTCGTAATAAATCTAATATCACACAATAAAATATAAAAAAATCCATATGGTTTATAATTATAAGTTTTATCCAATAGTTTCACTATACTATAGTAATTTTATAGTTCATGGGTGACTCATACAGTTGATATGATAATTTTTTTCAACAATGTAAAAGATCTTAACCAATGTGATTCAACAACTTATCAATGTGCTGTATGGATTTCTCATACATGAACATAAAAAAATCTATTATTCATCCATTTTAATTTCAACCAAAAAGTGAAAAATACCCTCTTCCTTTCTCCACATTCTCTCTTATTATTTTTTACTTTTGATAACTATTTCTCAAATATATGAACCACTAATCGAATATGTGAAACTAATGTTAAATACTTATCATGAAAAATTAGAAACATTAATCTTCCAATCTAATGTTTATAATAATAATACCATGTGAATCGATAAATTTGAATTATGAATATTTTTTTTAAATTTAGAATACATTAAAACATCTCCTATTTACTCACCATTTAAAACTATAGGCACATATTTCTTCACAATATACATGATCATCAGTTTCTGGTATTTAATATTGATCAAAAACTCACAAAATACTTGGGAAACTTCATTTCATTTCATTCATGATATATAGATAAATGTTGAACCCTTCCATTTGGATCATTCCACAACATCTGAATGACAAATTGATAAAAAAATATCACATATTCAAAAAATTCACATATCAACATCTTCTAGTTCTAAATTTAGGGTTACGGTTATATAATTATTTCTTCACTAATAATAACTCATAATTCTATTTTATACACTACTCTCTCTTTGGTAAAGTTGATAAATTATCTATTATAAATCTAAATCTTATATTTTACACATTAAAAACCATGATGAAAATCCCATATATCATCAATTCACAAACATCATGCTTCAGATGAAAATTCCCAAATGGAGCTAATTTATATTTTTAGAAATTTTAATATTTAGAAGAACATTCAAGTATAAAAAATCTCCCACATGCCTGATCACATTTTAAAATTCTCATTTGTAAACCATTTCACCTTTGTGAAGAAACATATCTAGATTCATCTACATGGATTTTTTTAAATAACCATCTATCTTATGTGACTAATCGCATATCAAAATTGATTCTATATGGAGATAAAATTTTAGATATTCAACTCTGAATTCAGATATCTAGATTTTCCTATACAGTAGAATCCTATACATGGATATTATCTTATGTGGGGAATGTATGAAAATTTTAATAGATTGTTATACCTCTATATTTACCAATTTGTAAACATCTTCTTCTCCCCTATAAAACCATCTAACATCTTATAGAGATAAAAAAGAATAATTATTAAATCAATCATGATATGTTTAATCATGATATATTATCATTATAATTACACTACTTTTCATCATCATATTTATGTAATCATTTTGTTATAAATTTCTAGTTTATTTGTTGAAAACAAAATATAACACAATATTTAATTCTAGTTCATATTCACTAGTATCTTCTCTTTGTCAATAAATAGTCAGAACTTCATAGTCTCACCAATAGATTCCTTTTAGAGGTTAAAAACCAATATAATTAACCTTTCACATCCACCCTCATGGGGTTATAAACAATGTAAAGTTACTTTTGTACATCCTCACCATTTCATATTCATATGTTCTGACACCCTCACTAATTGGGATATATTTCTTATTATACATTGTTTTTTTTCATTTGGTGTGTATTCCATATGGACCATCCTTTATTAATACATATTCTTGATAAAATCAAGTCCACATCCTAATAGACATATTCCATCATCATTTTATCACATCTCCCTCATTGGGAACATTCCCCTGGAGATCCAACCTCTTTAGACCATCATTCATTTTAGTTGAACATAAAAGGCCCACCCCATCAAATTTTCTATACAAACCGTTATTAGGAATCCTTTTTCCTAGATTTCATTACCACATGTTGTTAACCATCATGGATAATTCATTATCATATTACCTTGAATGGTATAACTTTCACATTAAGTGTCACTAAAATATGTTGGTTTTTATTCAATTATTAAGGATACATGTCAAACCATTTTTATATTCATAATCCCATCCCTATGAAAACCTACCCATTTATAGGGTGGATATAAACACTAGAATACCTAGCTATGTAGATTTAATTTATATAACATTAAAATTAATTATAACTAATCAGTAATGGATAAATATACATAACCTCTATTACATATAGATATTAAAATAATTGAATGTCAATAAATAAAATGACATCAAAAAACTATTATTAAATGAAATATACGATGGATTTAAAAAAATGACTTAAACATATAATAGAGTCCTATAGTTGGGATGAATCCCATAAAAAACTATGTGATGAGCCCGACCTCCCCCCTCTCAACTAATGGACATTCTTATGTATTATATAAAAAGAAAATTAGGGATCACTTGAGTTTGGAATAGAGACCCTCCATGATATATGCTATCATGAATACAAGAGGCATTGATCATTTCTGATTCCACTATCATATTCCCATTTAAAAACCTAAAAAATAGTAAAATCAACATAAATATTTCTAATTTGTTAGAATTTCACAATAAAATGTTGGATATTTTTTTGATGTATCCCATGATAATAACTAATAGCCATATGGGAATACATTAACTACTAAAGTTATTAGTCCAAAATTGATTTATAATTTTGATGCTATATTTATGGGTTTTATTGTTTGTGTTTATTATTTATTTTTTGGACCAATGCGTAAATTAATTCCCAAATTAATTTAATCACATCAATGAAAAATATAGACCTCAACTATTACCAAATATGGGACCCCATAAAATCAAAAGGAACTATCATAGATATAGTGTGTTTAACATCTAGTAAAAAATACATCGGTGATGGTGTGCTACCATAATGTTACTATACCCCCTAGAAGATACACTTTAATCCATAATCAACATGATACCCAACATTTATTCCTTAAATAATAGGTGATAGAGAAGAATTAAAAAAATACCAATTAACATCTTGAACTAGTTTGATATATTCTAACCAAATAGAAGTAATAAAAATCTACCCAATCTTATGGATATAGATTAATGAGTTTACTATGAATTCAATATTATTAATAGTTCTATTAGGAGGCCTCCCATCAACCTTCCGATCATCCCTCTGCAACATTAACCTCTCAGAAACCTATTGAGGAAACCACTGAAGAGATAATTTCATTATTAACCCATAGAAAATACTCGTCTATATCAATATAGGGGTAATGATCTACAAAAAACATGGATAAGGATCAAACCCAACTTCCCTTGATGACAATATTCAATATTCACTAACAAAAACAAGTAAGAATTACCTTAGGTTTTCTTTCAACCATGATGTCTACTAGTATACCCCACAGACACATGAGGAATAAAAAATTCATATCTCAACAACTAAAAAGAGGAATTCCTATATTCTCACGCTCACACATAAAACCTTCTAGCGTACTATAGTGGTATCTTAAGAATCATGTTAATATATCCAGACTATAAAAAGTTTAAGGCATATATTCCCACCACTGCACATAAATCCACTATGTATTTCTCAGTGGAAACATGATGATATCATTGGGTGCATATTTTTACTCTCCTACCATGTAATTGGAAAATATTACTATTACTACTACTAAATACCATAAATATACTTTTGTGTCAACTAATGTGTAAGAATCTATTTTATCTCATATCCTACAAATTTTTTATCATATCATGGTAGGAGAAAAAAATATGGTCATCAGGATATACCACCTTCTATCAAGATATATGAATAAATTAACACCACTATAAATTTACAAGATAAAAAATATATTTGAAGAGATACCCTAGAGTGGGCATATATTCTTTCAACCTTTTATGAGGGACATTGGTACATTCTGGAAACAAATGAAATACATGATAAGGCCCATATTCTCATTCCAACATGATATCAATTCAAAATTTCAACAGAAAAACTAGGGCAGACCCATACTCTTTCCAACCATTAAAATATTTTTATAAAAAATTCATTATTCTCTCAAGAGTAGGCATATATTCTCATAAACCAATAGTGTATCAAATTTTGTTAGCATAGCCTAAAGGGAACCAATAAGTATTCCCACATTCATTCACATCCTTAATAATCTCATCATTTTAATCCAATGGAAACATGGGAGTCACATAATAAGTTTCCCACATAGGAATGTAATTTTATGAAACATGTGATCTCTAATACCCCATAAATATAGTTCAAGAGGAATTCACCTCAGTGTAGATGAAATTCTAAAAGTGGTCCCATATACCTATCTTGTCCAATGCTGTCATTCTTGAGTCCATAATTATTTTTTTAAACTATCTAAGAATATACTGACTCATCAATAGATATTATAGGTAGATATAATAATAAAGGACTCATCGGTAATATTACTATAACATATCAAGATGAAAAACCAAAATCACCCACCAAGATGGTCCTCTCTTTGCATGTATCAAGATTGACCTTGAAAATTTCATTCTTGATGTGAGATGTAGACATCCTTCTCATGGACAATAATTGATGGTATGTAAGGTCCTTCCCTTAACACTATCCTCCCTAAAACTCATCTCTTGGTCATATTTGATAGTAATCCTAATACTTCCAAACATCCATCCTTGATGAACGTTCCCCCATAATTTAATTCACTCCAAATATCCTCCCTATAACCCCATGAAATTTTTTAATGATTTACCTCACCTTACAAACAATACCCCAGAAATCCCTCATATCATTAGTCACTCTAGAGAATGAGGGAAACTAACCCAATAACATTATCACTAATGAGTGATATTATTTTTCCACTGGATGAAATCCAATAGAAGAATTCATTTTTATATCAACTATAAATAGTTTAGTTTCAAATACAATAAGGAATATTCTAATTATTCCCACCACCCTTTGTACGGGATATGGTAAATGAACAATCTAGTTAGATCATGTAGATGAATAATTAATTTAATATCAAAATAATGGTATGATATTAAGAAATAGATGTATAATGAAAACATACCAGTAATGTTTTAGCCTATAATAACACCTCAATATGAAATTCCAATGAATTTTTAAGGTAATTAATACACAATATTTGTCTTAATATTGTGATGAAACATCCTAATTTGAAGGAAATTATATATTATTTGGAATATGAAAATCACGTCAAGTCAATATAAAAAACTCTCCACCAGATTGACTTGTATAACCATTCAGTTAAAAAAACCAAATATTTAAAGGGAAATACAAATATCATCAATGTTGATTCCTTAATTGTCTTAGTACCCTATAATTTTTCATTGATGACTCTCAATATGATGGTCGTATTAGTGACTG
This sequence comes from Viscum album, assembly GCA_963277665.1. Lineage (NCBI taxonomy): Eukaryota > Viridiplantae > Streptophyta > Magnoliopsida > Santalales > Viscaceae > Viscum > Viscum album. The sequence goes on along the minus strand of OY728119.1, from coordinate 2,105,809,093 downwards.
GGATGAGCACGAAGCTTTTCATTTCACTCCAATCCCCAGTCTATAGAGTCTCATAGGAGTTGCATCATGAATTCTCTTTAGATTTTGGAAAATTATATCCCCAAGAATCTAGTATACTCATAGTCCTGTGAAATAGTGTCCTATTATCTATAAATTCCTAAAAAAACCTACCTAATCGTAATAAGATATCAAAAAAATTTGGCACTGTACCTATGAAAAGGTTAAATGTGGTTCTCATTTGAGAATAAATTTTTTTTGGATATTGTGCTTCCCATAGAAATTATTATCTTATGTTTCTATAATTAACATCACCTAGCTGATTCCCCAAAAAAATAAAAAATATGTATATGGATGAATGAAACTATAGTAGTAGAAGATAAACAATATCAACTGTAGACCACATTATTGGGGAATTATTTTCCACCACCACCATAATGAATATCATCATGTCCTCAGAAAATAAAAGATTTTATAAAGGTGGAAATAGTTTAACTAAATACTAATTTCTAAATATATTTCTTGTTACAATTTATACATATTCTACAAAAAATAGTATTCTATAGGTTGGTAAGAAATTTATAGGAAATAAAATAATATTTTTTAACATATGATGACCCATTTCCTCTAGTGGGATACACTCAATAAGGGATTCTAGAATATATTTCAGTATTACTCTCCACAAATCAGTATAAAGAGAGAGTTAAAATGAGAAATAAATGACTCATTGGTACCTTAAATTAAATTGATCTTCTATATAATTAATGTATGAGGTTTATCTTGACTTTCCTCTTGATTAGTATTTATAAAGAAACCAACCTTGTTACCCTTCTAATGATGATATAGATCTCGGAACATACTACAATTTAGTGAATGTAATATGTATCATGCACAATAATGATACATAAAAGGATTAATATATATATTTATGGGATGTTGGAATAAATATATAAAGCTTATTCCACACTAAAAATCATGAAGAAGGTTTTTAGACTCATAAGAAGAATCATAACAATATTTATTGGTCTCCCCCAAAATATTTTTCCACCTCTCTGAATAGAATCAACAAAAGTGAAAGGGAATGGTGTGGCTACATCATCTCTATGACTCGAAGAGATTGAACCTATTAAAATTAAATATATTATTTCTAAATATTAAGAGGATATACAAGAGTTAATGCAATATAATCACAAGTTACTTAGGGTAAATATTCCAACTATGTAAAACTCTGAATCTGAGACTTGTGTTTCTCCTATTGTGAATATCCCATAACATAGAGAGGTTTCTCCATTAATGAAAAACAAATCATGTTATCAAAAAAACTCATGGTTCAAATATCTAAACAATTTTGATCTTTTAGAAGTAGAATATTATGTGTTTCCTCTTTTGAAGTGGCTTCTAGAACTATGAGGGGAATTTTAAACCAGAATTACATATAATGTTAATTAGAAACTGTCGTAGTAAATCTAACCATGTCGAGCTATAAATATTTCCACTATATTTTTTTAAAAAACCATCTCACAAGAACACATTTAATTAATTATAGATATAAATAAATTAATGGATGTTAGGTAAGGGTGGAATGAACCCATAAAACAAGAGATAAACCCACAGCCCAAATTGGTGGACATGGCTCCTCCTCCATTAACTTCTAAAATAAAAATTTCATAACCTTTAATGGAATTAGGGACACAGAGAGGAATATAATTAACATCATATGTTGATGATGAACTATTATGGTAACCATCAAATACTAATAGGATGTTAACATAATATTATTCATGATGACTCTAGAATGGACACAATTTTTCTTATACAGAAATATTTTATAAAGTTTAATCATAGGATGAGAAGATCCTCAGAAGATATTTCCCTAAAAATTTATAACCATGATGAGAAAGGAAACATTTCTTGACCACTCAAATTGAAAACCATGTCAGACGTACATGGTGTTAAAATTAATTTCTTGGATGAAGAGTTTTTATATATTCCTTTATCTTATAGATAACCATAGATGATATTCTCTGAATATTCATAGAGAATCTATAGGATGAGTTGAAAACAACTTTTGTAATATAAAGGTAATAAGGTAAATTGCATGATAATTCAAAATGGGGAAAATAGTCAGATGCTTCCAGCCATTAGACTAACCAATAGCCTCAACCAACATCAACTACACTAGGAAAGAGGACTGATAATATAGAAACAACCAATGAATTTCTTATGACGAAACTGGAAATGTATATAGAAACCAAACTCCTATAATATAACATGGTACACCATCCTGAACAAAAATAATAATTACAAATACCTTGTCAGAAATGGATATATTAACATAGGTACACACCATATGAGGATTAAAAGGATAATGTATATAATTTTCTAAATGAGCAAGTTCCTGGTTATTTCATTGAAAACCTAGAGAAGCTGTTTTTAATTATCACAGGGCATTGGAATCATGATCATTTAGGACTTAGTGATCAAATGAATTATTTCCCTTCCACCAAATATTTTTATATATGTTCAACGTGTTCTACATTTTCAATGATATCCTCTTACATATAAATTTTTCTATGTTGGGGATGTTTGGAATGTTTCTTGCTACCTTTTAATTAGAAGAAGTGGAATAAAAAGATGATACAAATAAAGGTGAATAATAATTTTATGAGAAACTAACTAAAAAGATAGTTAAATGATCACATTTTACACTTAGGGATGAACTAAATCGACTAGTTGTGACCCCAAATCCACCTGTAGTAGAATAGATGACTTCTACAGTATCACATTACTCAAATATCTAGTGTTTTATGAACAATAACAACAGTCATACCAAGTAAATTTATAAAACAATGAAATTGTGATGAGGATTAATCATGTTCAAAACCTTTAAACAATTATTCCCTATGAGAGGGAGGAAGGTAACTACCCCACCAAATGGTCCACCTACCATTGAACTATAAAATCAAATATCCATCACTTGAAGTTTCTATATATAAATTTGTTTGTGTAATCCACTTATATGATTACTTCTCTAATGTGGAAGATATATATAATTCTCAATGTCACTCTCACTATCACTGAGAAGGAGGAAGAGGATATCCAGGATGATGGGGTTGGTAGAGGTGAGGTTGAGATATATTTCAACACAAATGTCACATAACTACGAAAACCCACATATTCTATTGAGACTAACTGATAGAAAATAAAGTGTTCTCAATAAGATAACCGATTTACTCAGGAATCATCTTGGGATAATTTAATCATGATCAAATGATTATATCTAATGTAAAATTAGTATAAATATAATCAATGTAAATATGGGGAAGTTAAACTAAATCCATCCCAAATGTGAAAAATACATAATGTATCTGTTAGAGATGTATACCACCAGTATAGGAAAAAAATCACAAGACTCAAACCAAAGAACAACTAAATGTAGGGAAGAAAAGACCTCCTACTTGGAGATATGACATCTTATAGAAGATCTGTATTGTTCCATATAAGAAATTAATTATCATTTCAATCTATCCTTTATAAGGATATTTTGGAGGGATATTTTTGTACAGTTAAATTCCACAAAATATTCCAAGATTAGGTCACTGACATTGATGTATATCATGTTGATACCAGTCTTATTGATTGATATGTTACCATACCATTCAAAGGAAAAGAGAGGTACACTTCCATGCATTATCATATCGGGGTATTGTAAAAAATTGGAAATATGGATGATGTAAGAATTCCCTGATCCCATGTTGATAATATTTTTATAACCAGTCTTATATAATTATAGACACACAGACGTTGAGACCATTATGATGTTGATATGTTTTCCTCTACCCTATCAATCCAATTTATTTAAGAGGGTGAATATATGATTCTTTAAGAAATAAAAATCAATGATTTGCTTGCGGAACTTGTCTTTGATTCTAATTTTATGGATTCCCACTAGGTTAAACCTTTCAATGTTCTGTTCGGAAGACTATAGCTTCACTCGCATCTAAGAGTAACTTTATCATAAAACTAATGCATTTAATAAATTGTAAACAAACAAGATATGGTACTTCATAGGGATGTTTCCTCTTTTTAAACCATTAAATGTCAATACATATATGTGGGACTCAAATAATGGGGGAAAACAAACAAAAATAGTTGATTTCATCTAATACTCTTTCCTAGAAGATCTATAAATGTCCATCGTTATCATATCTAATGAACTCAACGATGATTATACATTTACCCTCAATAAAATGAATGAAGTCAATTAAGATATAGGGAGTCCTTAATCATTACAAACCATTTCTAAGTGGATTAACCATTTCATCACCTTTATGTAATATGAAGACCCAGATAATATCCCTTGAGTCAACCAAATATGAAAGAGAGAAATATTTTCATAAAATCTATAGTGTACAATATCATTCCTCATTGTCTCTAGAAAAAAGGACAACCCAAATGAACTTTAACCTCTGTCAAAACAACTATGAATATTCTACCATGTGGATATGAATCAATAGATAATAATTAAGGTCCCTGGTTTTGGAAAATATTCATTTGTGTTCATGTTATTAGTTATATCTGTTTCCTATAATAAGTATGTAATTATAACAATAACAATGACAATTCGTATTAAAATTCTATGAAATTGAATTGATTTCCTACGGATTTACTTCCATTACTTTATAGATCAAAGATACTCTCACATCAATAACATAATTTTAAAATTCCCCTATGTTATCTCCTAGGTCATAATATATCAACACCTCTTATTTCAATGTTGACAGTGTAAAAAAGATAGAATATCCAAAATGTTATTAATGAAATCACCCACACCTAGAAAAATTTGTACTCTAGAGATGCATACTCATCCTTCACAGATGATAAAAATTCAATAGCATAATATTCTGAACAAGAAAATGTCCCCACATCACTTAATTCCACTAAATTAGATCAAAATGAATAAGACGAAGATAATATTTAGAAATTTCCCTCATATTAATGCCAAAAAATCTATACTATTAAGAACTAATGATACCTCCCAAAAATTAATAGAGTACAAGAATTCACCTACATTTTATATCAGTCTTGAATGAATCCACCCATCACCCACATCCACTAAAATGGTTGTATATGAGGATGAGGGAGAATAAGAGAATGATCTCAGTGATTCCCTTATAGTGGTTGAGTAAGGTATCCACACCAAAATTAATGAAAATTGAAAGGTGGGTCTAGGGAAAAAAGGAAAACTTACAAGAATGTTGTATTTAGAAATACCATGTCTTACAAAAATAAAGGGATATACAAATATATCTTAAAAAAATATTGACTTCTATAATAATGGAACTATACAATTATTTTTGTACTTGATCATGATGTTTCCACCAATCATTTGGTCCTTCCATGAGATGATTATGTTTATAAACCTATTTCTAAGATAATTAATTTGAGTCATGCTGCAATGATTTAAAAAAATCATGAAATTATTTTCTATTAAAACATCATTTGATAAGTTCAATACCCCAAATGGATTCACCAAATTTTTCATTTTATGAAGAATAATATGTAGATCATTTTCTGCATAAATTTTTTTGATCTAAAATATCATTTTATAAAGGTTGACATCATGGTTTCAATTATAGATATTTTTTTATGAAACTACTAGTTCTAAGGCCCTATTAATAATTTAAAAAATTATTCTTATAACCATATTAGGATGACCAAAAAATATGTAGAGGACACAACCTTTGGGTTCCCCAAGTCAGTTATTTATATTGAGTGATTCCCCTTAGATTGAAGAACTCAAACACTACATATCAATATTCCTTGGACAGTATTTTTAAGACCATTATAGGGAGGACAATACATTTTAAATTTAATGATATTGTGGTAAAATACCAAAAAATGTTGTGATAATCTCATATCTCTTGAAATATTATTTTAAAAATTATGGTAGTATAAAATTAAAATGAATATCTAGAAGTTTTCATTCATGGTTATATACAAAATATTTCTTGCATTTATGGTACACCATCATGATATCATATTCGACCCCAATAAAAACAAGGTGGAACTTAAGAATTATCCACCATGAAATATAAAATAGTTAAGAGTATATTAAGGTTTTCTATCATCTATCATACACATCACATAAAACATTGAATGGAAGTGCCTACCTTTTACCATTATTAAGAATAATGGAGTCACATGTCTGTGGGATGTTGATTTTTAGGAATATTTTGATTGTCTTAATAAATATCATTCAAGACCGCATATAATTATGATACATGTATAATTAAATTCAATTATATTTTATGTGGAATATTTGGAATAATAATCGGGTTCCCTTTTAAGAAGGGATAATGATTCTGGATAAGGAAATAGTCTCTACTCCTTTATGAGAACTATGATTGATAGTAAGACATGATATTATAACATCCATAAGAATTGTCTTACATAGATATTTCATTTTTGGAAATTGATAATCTATTAATTAAATCACAAATTAAACATGTTCTCTCGTATTTTCATTCTCATTTATATCCTAAATCATCTAATATTGACGGGATATTTAAAAAAGTAAAGGGTTATGAGGCAGTAATTCTCTATACAGTTCATACTATAGAACAAAATTAGTGGGAATGAACTGTAAGACTTTCCCAGGAAACATTTTTACTAACACATCATGAATATTGATAAAAAATTTCTCAATTAATAGACATTATATAATTTTCACACTCCCTATACATCGGATGTGAATTTTGATGGAGATACCAAAATCTCAATAGAAAAAAGAATTAAAAAACCTAATATCAACATATTCATTCTGATAATTATATTTAACTCTCAAAAAATGTAGTCTTATTCAATTACTTATATTTATAGAAGGATCCACTAATAATAATGTGAAAAAATGATCCCTCATTTAAGGCTTGCAATTGTATTGGTAGGTTAATGTAGATCAATTAAATGTTAAGGGTAATTTAGAGTTAGTAGTCAAGAAGATTAATGGAGAATATGCAACTATGAAAGAGGAATTAATTAAAATTTTAAATTTAATATTCGGGGTAATATATGATTGAACCTATAAAAAAACAATATTTCGTTTCGCGATCAAAATATTCATGTGAATATTCATTGGATAATATATCCATATTCATGGAATATCCAAACCAGAATGAAATATTTATAATTATTGGGCATTGTATGATGGTTTTTACATTTGTTAAAAATAATTTGTAAGAGGTCAATGAGATTGATGATACACCTGACTGATGTAGAAAAATAAATTATCTAAATGATACCTACATTGAATGGATGTCCCCATAAAGGTAATCTCTAAAGTATAATTATTTTATTGGATCATGAAAAAAGTGGGTATATTTGATATGGAGATATCAGATTTTTTATTTATGATGGATCATAAACATACTAAGACCCTTATAAATGATAGTTTTACAGAGTCATCAAAAAATGTATTAGAAGTATAAAAGGACCTTACTTTATGCAAGAAGTATATGAAAGTGCTTATGGTTCTCATTAATCAGTGATTGAAATCTCTCACCGTATCATATGTCTTGGATGCTTCTGGCCATCAATAACCTAGGATTCTATGGAATTCGCTAGTAATTGTCATGAATTCCTATTATATTCAATTTTTAACCGTTTAACCCTATTATTAATACATTATGTTAAATATTAATGTAAATTTTCTATCCATGGAATATATTTCACTTATTAATATCCCACCACAACTACTTGGAAGTTCTATTACATCCTTACTTCCACATAATACTTATCCATGAGGGATAAGGTTGTATCCCACACAGAAGTCAGAATGAAGGTAATTTTCATCATCATGAACTCAAATAAGGTTATTTGTTGTAGTGTCCCTCATTTAATATTGACAAAAAATAGAACTAAATCATGCTCATCTAAGATGTGATGGTTGAATCAATACTATGAGATTTAGTCCAACCACTCATCCAACTACTATATCGTGTAAAAATGGATAGATTTAGGCTTTCAGGATGACTCAATATAATATAATATAATATATTTTAGATAAGGATAAGGAGACCTTCCCTAATACAATCTTACATATGTATTGGACCTACTATAGTTCAACCGAAATGGATTTATTAGAAACCCCATATTCGCATGTATATAGGAATAAATAATTCCTTCATATCATTTTCCATCTGACCAAACTTTAAATTTCAATATAATACCATCTATCAAAAGATAAAAAATATATATAGAGGATAGATCTTCCGAAACAACTCAATGAGAAGTGGATTCTCACAATAAACCAATTGAAAATATATCAGAACTATTTTGTATAGTATTTCTATATGAATGCTATTTTGTATTTGTTCCCTAAAGGGGAGTTGGTATTGGTCATCAGAACTCTGATGAGACCATGGAAGGATCCTATAATTATCTAAATATATTTGGAAGGATCTTAATTCATACACAATGTTTACTCAAACAAATAATATAAATCTGTTACAAAAGAGAGATAATTCCTAATGAAATCCATGAATTCCAAATTTATCAAATAGTATATTGCATAATTTTCACATTGGATTACCCACATCATAATCACATGAATTTAATAATATGATTTTATCTCTACTTGAAGTCATTAATCTATGTATCTCAATACCTAGATATATGTCTTTAGAAAATCTCGCATATCATCTGAACCATGAGATGTTAAACTAGATGGTAACAATCCTCACCACAATCTGTTAAAATATATAGTAATCATCTTAGTCCCATGATATTAGACTATATAATCACATTACAGAAAAAATACATTCCATTTGGTAAACATTGAAAACAACCTAGTCATGTGATCTTGTCTGCTATATGTAATCCTTTAATTTCCATATGTTTCTCACACCAAGAATGAATCACAGAATTATAAAGTTATTATTAAATCATTCCAATTATTATGTCTAAGATCTCTATGAGTAAAAATGTAATAAATATTGTCCCCCAAATAATAATTTAATCTAATTAGAGTAGCATACTCGGTGTAGCCTAATAGCCACACAAAAGTTCTAGATCTATACCGGATCCCTTGGCACATGATCTGCATGTGACCAAGGGTCCCTTTTATCTAAATATTATCTTGATCTATGTTGTAAATTAATTTCTAAGAGCTACATGAGGATTTAATCTTGTTATATTATAATTTTTAGAGACACTTGGATATTTTATCCCAGGCTCAACGGTGAATAAAAAATTCGCCTCCAACGTTCTATGTTCTAGATCTACAAAAGGTTATTTTCTATATTTCTAGGAATTCAGTGGTTGTGGATATATTTTATTACCCCAATATCATAATCTTATTTACATATAATAGAAAATTACTCTTTCCTACACGTGAGATTTATCTATATATGGAATATCTCATTTAAAAATATGGGTTGATTCCCATTTATTAAAGATACATGGTGACTTATAAATAAATTATCCTAATTCCATCCATTAATAAAATAATTTACTCTCCCCTATGTAAGAGCTTCATCTATAATGGTTTCCTTCCATAAATTATTAGGGATTCAATGGTTATGGATATGATGACTGAATCAGATGTCATTATTCACATTAAATAAGATTAAAATCACCCCTTTTATTTTATATAATCTTCAACAATTCAATGAATCTCCTTCCAAGAACAACATGTTGATTGATTTTCATTACATATGGATATGTAAGTATGTCTAGATTACATATCAAAGGCCCACTATCAAATTACATCATCATTATTTTCATTCTCTCCAATGTATAAACCATGTATACAATGAATATTCTAATGAAAATTCTTTCATGAACTGGAAATGAGAAATAATTGAATAAAAATTCCCCAAACCTATAATTGGAGTACTATTTATCAATATCAGGTATATCCCAATAGCCAACATTAATATAATAAACCATAACTATGCGTTTCTTGATTCTTATTATGAAAGGATACACATTGATTCTTAAATATTATATCACAGTTTAACCCTCCTATTCCAATTAATCACCCCTTCGTCCTAGTATTTAGGACCCTTAAATTATGTTGGATTTCCCCCTTAAGATGATTAACATTGAAATGAGAACATATCAATTTTTTTATTATATAGATATATGCATAACCTATATATAACTGTCTTTATCATATGAACTTAAAAACAGTGTAATTATGTCCTTTTCACTTGATAGTAAACACTTAGAAATCATTTCACCCTTTTGACCTTAAAATACATAGAATAAACTAATTATATAGCCTAATTTATATACATTAGAACTATGTACATGTAAGGATTCCAAAAATTTAGTTTTTCTCTAAATAAGAATTATGATAATATTCACATTTTTTAATATTTTATCATACTATGTCAAAATTACCCTAAAATATAAAAACTACATTTGTATTGAATACTGTTATACTAGGATAAATAGTGACATTTGAATCATTTATTCAAGACCCAACCACGATTCACTATCCATTTCCCCTATCTTCATAGAAATCATTACTTCTTGATCATGGAATGATTTTGTCCAAATTTCATGCATCATTCTTTCTAAACATCCCCTTTAATAAATCATTTTTCACACATACTGTAACAACCCTATATTTTAAAAATAAGTGAATTATATTTATTCTATATATAAAACAAGAAACATCAAGATTAAATGACCTGTTAAATATATTTCTTTAATTTTAATCACATTGATAGCTTGTGATAACAGAAACCCTGAGTCTAAATGAACTGCAATATAGTATAATATTACAAAATAGTCATTAAATTGGTGGGTATGAATATAAAATAATAAATTATGTTATTTATTTAATTTACACATGTAAAAAATAAAATCAATGGTTATCTATTTATTTGAAATAAAAAAATACATATTTGAAAGGAAAAAATGTTTTCTGAAAAGCTGTATATTTCTAAAAGGTGATTTCATCATGCTTATTGCACATAATATAAAAATAACTTTTAACATTTTTAAAATTTTTATTTTACAAAATTATTCTAAATTTTTAAATCAAAATGGAAAAAATATCTTGGTATTATTTTATGATTATTTTCTGGAAAGATTAATTTTTCAATGAATATTGAAAATTATTGGTTATTGAAAAATAATTTTTTGTTTAATAAATTTACAAGGATAACTTTTTATTTAAATTCATTACAATAGAAATTAGAAAAATAATATTATAATAAATAATGTTTTTATTATTGGAATTAAATTCATATTGATTTTTTATATTAAATATTTTTATACTTACGAAAACATTTCCTTTGGAAAATCATTTTTTCGTCGCATCTAGGGGTTTAATTTTTAAAAATTATTTCACTTATATGTTTCAAATTTGGTAAAATGGATTCCATATTTGGAATAATAATAGTTAAAATGATATAATATGGTTAACTTGATTTTTGGCGTTAATTAATTGTAAAAATAGGAAAATTATTTATCATGGTTAATGTTAAAATGTGTTTATAGAGGGGTTAAACTAAAATGATATGTGTTTCAAATGACTAAAAATTATATAATTACTATTGGGTTCCCATAATGTGACAAATAAAACCTTAATATCTATTTATATTAGTTTTTTGGACACATTTCTAGTAAATTGACCTATATAATAATATAAGTAATGAAAAAGAAAAAATTTCACCCAATGGGTTTTATATTTCAATAATGTGTTCACATAGGGAAAAATCATGTTGTTAAAAAATATTTATTGTTATTATAATATTAAAGAAATTATTTTCCTGAAATTTATTTATTTATAATTTTTAATAATTATATAATTATATTATATTCCCATGCAACACCAATGTAGTAATTATTTAAAGAATTGAAATATAAAATAAATGATACTAAAAATTTTATAATTAATATAATTTAAATAAATAATTGTGTCCCATGAATTTTTAGATAAATATAGTATTTCAGAATCTTTTAAAAAAATATATTCTAATTCAATAATTTTATTAATATTTGTTAATGTCAAATTAAATTAATATTTTTAACAATGGAAATAAATCTATTTTATAATAAATAATATTTCATTAAATTATTTAAAATTTATAAAAATTAAATATTCATAAAAGTGATTTTTAAATTATTAATAATATCCATTATATTCCATTAATGGACCATTTTCTATTATATAGTGACTACATTTAAACATAGTGAGTAAAAACATTGTTACCACGGTTGAGGATAAAACCGAGTTTTTTACACTACGCATGCTTATGTTACAAATAATTTTAAACACACATATGATTTTTATTTGTTAAATCTTATTTCAAATTTATAACTACTAGTTAAAATTATCTAATAATTCTAATTTTAATTCATAAAGGATAAATTACCTATGTATGAAAATCATTTTCTATACTGATAACTAAAATTGAAAAAGTGATTAAACATAAAGGTTAAAAAATAACATGTTTAAAACATGATTTTATTGTATTGTAGGTGTTTCTCAAAACTTTAATCCATAAAATAAATTATTTATTAATTGTGTAGGAACATGGGATGATAGTGACTTCCCATTATAATATAGTTTTGGGTATTTCAAAAAATGTCACTCCTTGTTGAATATAAAAGGGAACTCGCTGCTCTAAAATATTCACACCTCTCTGGCCATTTGTATAACACTGCATAAAAGGATTCCCCCAAAAACCATATACACATTATGAGGATGCATTTCTTCTAAAATATCTAACACTACTATCCTTAAGTGGGGATCTAAATGAGGTTTCTCTAAGTTATTGTAATCATCTTATTGAAGCTCTTTATTTTTCATTATTCTTTTAAAACCTTTAATTATGTCTTAAAAATTATAATATAATAACACTTGTATCTAAAACATATTGATATATTGTATTTTTTAATGTAATAACCAATATCCATCTCCTATTCCATCAAATGGGAAATGAAATCACTGACAATGTTTATAGCGGACCAACGCCTCATGAATCGATGCGACTCATTTTCCACCAACGAACATCACTATTGGATATAATAATATATTTAATACATACATACATATATATATATATAATATTTATTTTATAATTATAATAATGTAATTTTAATGTCACATTATATTGCACCCATTCCATTCTATTTAAAATATGATAGTGTTGCTCTCAATACGACAGAGTACCACCTCAAAAAGTGACATGATTCATTTTTCACTTAAAAATTTTATTGAAGGTAATAAGGATAAATTTAATGAATATATGAGATACATATGACCTGATATTGATTATGTAAAATTAATATATCACACAATTCATTACCCTTTCACCCATTAATGAAACGATAATATCGCTCATGCGTACATACAGCTTGTTGTCTCCACGTATCAATGTGATCCATTCTATATGATAAAATTTAAATAATGAAAATAAAAATGTTTATAATGAAAAAATTATATTTCTGAAATTAATATAATTAACGATATTATTTAACTATATAATATGTCATGAATAAGAACTTTCATGATAAAGCATGTATGTATAAACAACAAATTTAACACCCAAAACAGTCGTAATAATGAAATATTATTAATTAATGGGTGATAAGATGTTATAAAAGGAAAATATATGATATTATAAACTAAAAAATGGTTCTAGTGAAAATTAATAACTTTTTTGAATCCACTGTATAATATTTTAAATCATGTTCAACGAAAAAGAATGCATGAGGGAAGAGATTTAATCTCAATTTCCTTTCATTGATGTATATTGTAATTCTATGAACCTATTTTATTTTATATGGTGTAAATACATATAATTCTACATTTAATGTCACGAATCCTTAATAATTAATATTATTACATGTTTCAATTTTAATTATTTTATCCAAGGGGATTTGAATTGAAAATTACTAAGTAGTAATGAATTTCATAACTTAGTATATATTCATTGGGATATATTACTTATAAGTTTTCTTATCAATTAATATATTATTTGGGTAATGAATATTTATTATATTTTATTTTATTTCCAAACGTTTTATGTGGATTAAAATTGGATACACATAGTCAATTAATTTATTAATTCTCACTTTAACATCATGATCACTGTAAGGGTTACTCATAAAAAAATTTCTTCTTTGAGAAAAATATCATGTTATACACCTATCATCTTTTATAAGGTGAATATACTTCCCATTTTATATGATATATCATGAATATATTTAATTAATCATATTTTTTATTTCATTAGATGTTATTCATTTCATGGGGTTTGTGATTTAAATATTAGTAAAGTGGAATGATATTTATATTTGATAGAAAGTTTACATGTTATTAAAGTGAAAATAGAAAATCTTTATTGGGGAATAATGTAAATCAATAGGATAAACCTAACAACATTTATCACACTCTTTGGTTAAGGATCTATGCTAATTTAAAATAATAACGATCTCATTTAGACTAGAATCTCTGGCTAAAGAATCCACTGGAAAATTCCATTCTCTCAACATAAGTCCAATATCAACGCCTTGACTCAAAATAAACTTCTGATCCCTGATAAGATAATAGAGGTACCATGTATTGGAGGTGTTGTTGTAAAGAAACCCAATTAGTATAGATTAATTGGTTTCAATTTTATTGATATTGATATTATATAGGTCACAAAGCATGAGGCCACTATGCATAAATCTTGCCTCTGCATCGATGGATATAATAGGGCCATAGGACACTGAAATTGAAAAGTATGGATCCCACATCATCTTAAAATAGAACACCGCCTTTAATGACACCATTACCAAAAGAAACATCCACATTAAATATGAGGCCTGGGAAAAGCGGTTTCCATCAAACCTATCTCCCACGGCCTGAGTTGCGTCTATCCATTGAAGGAAGAGAAGACCTTAGTCGGATTCCCCTTAGAGAAACTAGATACTCCCTCCAAATATGAGGGAACTTAAATAAACCACTTGAAAAATAATTCTAACATTCATCCACATTAGATAGGTCTTTTTTCCATTACTAATAGAGTTCATAGCCTCCCACATAGTTTATAAAACTGGTCCAAACACCACTATACGAACTCTAGTTTATAGTCACACCTGATGAAAGCCCTCAAAACATAATTAAATAAATTCCTGAACATTATTACCATAAGGTTTGATCCCCATGAAATTCCCGATGAATCCCCACATATAAACTATGAAATCCCAATTTAAAAAGCGTTTTAGAATGGTTTCAGAACCAGTTGAAGCACTACACATTCAATATGAAGCAAGATGGATGTATTCCATTGAATTTTTTATCTATTGGTATATCATAGTTCCTCACTCACCAAATGAAAAAATTAAATTAAATGGATATATTTTCCAGAAATTTCAAAATCCATTTCATTTGATACATCATTTTCATTCATCCATATACAAAATATCTTAGTAAAAAAACTAGCAGTTGAATTTGTAAAAACCAATCTATTTTGTTCATTCACCAACTATATATCCACATTCAGGGATTTATGATCCTCATTTAGCTTTGATTTTATTAAATATGTGTATATACTAGCCTCTCTGTATGAAAAATCATGTACATGGATCCTTGAAAAAAAATTTCTACATGCCCAATTATTCTTCCAATTTCTTACATCAACCTAACCCACAACCCATCACACCTTATCTATAAGAATATCCATCTAGTCAATCAAACATAATTATAGGCATGAAAACCTTATAGGTAAAACAGGCTAACATATCAAATTTAACCCATATTTATCCCATATTAATATTTCCTAAAATTTACACCCTTTAATGTTTTCTCGTTAAATTTTATCCTGTATGGATTTCATGGTAACCATGAAACTATGTATGTATATTCCACCATCATCAAACATTTTTTAAATATTTCTCCATAAGGACCAATGAAATATTCCATATTGATTATCATATAAAATAAAAGATGTTAGTATCTTCTATATCCTATCGATGGTAATTTGTGGGGCTTGATTATCGATAAAATATGTCTGGGTTTTGAGTTGGGTATGTTATTAACTAGATTTATCCTTCCTCCAAAATTCAAAAATGATGTTTCGGTTAAGGATACATATAGTAAGTAATTTTGATAATATTATTGAACATTTACTTCTGAATCCTACCATCTACGATCAATTATATGAGTTACTTTAACAGGATATGATGGTTCTGGTAGCCCATACTATCTTTAATAACATGGCTATGGATAATAGTTCTTTTTTCTATGAAAGGAATATATTTTTTTAGAATTATTGATGTTTTTACCACAAAAAAAACATATCAGCCCATTATATTGTTAAATCATTCAATTAGCATTTTCCTACCATAAAAAACCACATTTTAACAAAGAATATTAATTGTGACACCAATCCGGTCTGACTCCTGTATGAGAGGATGATCTCTTTTTGCAAGGGTTTATGTAAGTTACATGATAGGGACTCCAATATCTATATTAAGAGGTTGGGATATACCAAGTCAACTAATCAAAAGACACTTACAAAATTGAACAATCCAAACATGTAAAGACCCATAAATTCAAGGGAATTTTTTTCTTAATTTTCTTTGGAATTTTACAAGAACGCGGTTTCAGACGACACTTGATTCCGAGGCCCGGAGTGCCCGGATTATCTATCTGGTGTTTAGCTCAGGTACATTCAGTGAATGAATGAGCGGGTTTTTCTAACATTTGAACCGGTGCCCGGAATCGAATTCTGAGGGCACCGATGGAACCGCAGCGCCGGTAATTGCTCAGGATCTCCTGTTCTGGAGTTGCGTTATCACATGTGTGGAAGATAAAAATTTTGGAAGTTTATTATTATTCGACAATTTTTATTCTAGGTGTTTAGTTCTTGATGGAAGTTGGGTAACCACCCAACCTCCCTTGGAAGGATATGAGGGTGGTGGGGCCCACACTAATTCCACCCCTTCATATCCTCTAAACCCCCCTCAACTCACCATTAATGTGGATAACTTAAATTTATCAAACTTATGGATTTAATTTTGTGAGTTTAATGTAAGTTTTTGAAATTAAAATCCTTGAATTTCAAAAGGCTTGTTGTGTTAATAAAATAAGAAAAGAGCTTATTTTATATTGTTTTTAGAGTTTTGTCGATGAGAGGTTTTGGGAAGCGTGAAAATATTCTTCATCTCCAATGAAGAACATCGCCGACGAAGAACACCATTCTTCAACGAAGAACATCTCCACCGAAGAACGCAGAGAACTGCTCCAACGACGTTTTCTCTTCGGACGCACCTCGACGACAATGGAATCGACGTTCGTTTTCCGCGACGCCCGACCTCTACGACGCTCATCTT
The DNA here is from genome assembly GCA_963277665.1 of Viscum album. Classification (NCBI taxonomy): domain Eukaryota; kingdom Viridiplantae; phylum Streptophyta; class Magnoliopsida; order Santalales; family Viscaceae; genus Viscum; species Viscum album. Next base: position 2,105,791,756 of record OY728119.1, on the reverse strand, counting down.
CCGCGGCACGTTGACGTGCACCATTCTTGAAACCGAGTTAGGGGTTTTATTTATTTATTTTGTTCGTGAATACCAACTTGATGATCTTCGTGGATTAAAACCAATAGTTATCGAATAACACGATGGGGCCGAGCCACACAAACACGACCGACCCTCCTCCTTATTTTCATGTTGGTTCCATTGTGGTTTGGTACGGGAAGGCATGGTGTCGTCGCACCACGCAGAATCATGCGAAAGGAAAATGTGCGGCGCTGCCGCGCCGCGCCGTGGAAAGAAGATCAAGGACGTGATGCCGTCGCGCCGCGCCGCGAATTAATACAAGGACGCGATGCCATCACGCCGCATCGGAGACACCCGAAAATACCGCGGGCGGTACTGGGGCCGCGGTGGAGGGGAACGGCGCCGTTGCGCTGCGCCGGACGACAAGGGTTGCGGCCGGTTCCGGGCCGTGGTGGAGCAAGGTGACCGGCGGCCGGACCGGGCCACCTGTGTCGGAGCTGGAAGGGGACCGGCCATCGCCGGTCACGTTGAGTGGGAACCGGCCAGCCAGGTCGGGCCAGCCAGACAGGGAGGATCCGGGGGAATTAATTCCCCCGACCGGACATAAATGTGGCCCCAATTAAGGTGCCGTAGTTACAGAAAACCGGGGGGGGGGGGGGGGGCAGTGCCCCCCCCCCCCCCCCCGCGCAAGCCAAAACGGCTCGACCGTTTTGGCCGAGCAGCCGACCGGCGCGCCCAGCACGCGGGTCGCTGGGCCGGGCCCCGCCCAGCAAGCCCGGCCCGTGCCGGACCGGGCTGACCTGTAACTGGGATGGGTCGACCCTGTTCGGGCCAACCGGGGGGTCTCGGGCCGGGTCGGTCCGGGCCCGAAACCCCCGTTTTCAGACCGATTGGGATCAATTTCCCATAACTCGGGCTACAGACCTACGATCGAAACACCGTCTGTTGCGATGCGATCCTTGAATCAAGACAGTCGTTTCGGTATATCGCACTCAAGGTTTCAGAATAATTTGAGTTCGGCCGGGTTGGTTCGTACACGAAACCAACCGGGCCCTCGGAACGGAAATGCCCATATCTTATGCTCCGGACGTCCGATTGACGTGCCGTCGACTTTGTTGGTTTCCTCATAGTGAGACGGATCTTTTGGCTTACTCCGACCAAGGTTTGGATGCAGGTGGAGTACGGTGGGGTTGGTTTTCCTTAAAAACCAACAGGGCCCCTGGGACGAAAAATCCAATAACTCTCAGACCGGGCGTCCGATTGATGCGCCGTCTGCGACGTTGAGTTCCTGTTGACGATACGGAACTTTTTGATACATCTACTATGGACAATGTGTCAGTTTATGTATCAGCCTCTCGTCTCGTGGAGCGGACCATCCTGAACGAGCTTGCTGTGTGCGGGAACCCTAGTGCTGGCTGCGACTGCTACTGTGACGACGACGACTGTACAGAGATCCTCAGGGGATTCGACGGCGACGACTACAACACATAGAGATTCTATGTGGATCAGTGCTACCGATCCTGTGTGGGTCCAATCCTGTGTGGGTCAGCGCTCAGCGGTTCTGTGTGAGCCAACGCCTAGAGATCCTGTGTGGGTCAGATCTTGTGTGGGTCTTTGTAGGGGTTAGTTTCCTACCGATCCTGTGTGGGTCTTTGTGGGGGTTAATACCTATCGATCCTTTGTGGGTCCGACGACTTAGATGGATCAGCGATCATCTCTATCGTCTTTCAAAGAAGTATACCAGTGTGAGCTGAATCCTTATTGCTTTCCTTTGTGGTTTGTGTTGTGCTATCCTGTGTGGATTACGTTTTACTTTCCTATGTGGAATACGTATACTTTCCTGTGTGGACTGGGTTTTACTTGGGCTCAGAGGTTGGAACGTATTGGAATTTATGACTTACGTATATGTATGGTCATATACCTAAGCAGTGTCGATTGTTACTTCGTGATTGTATCTTTCCGTTTTGGTTTATCCTTTTTCGATTCTGGGAGACCTTCGGGGGTCTCGGGGTCCCTACTGAGTAGCTTATACTCACCCCTGCACGGGCTATGCCCGCACTTCATTGTGTTGGTTGCAGACGACGGACAGCATTGATCGTGGTTGAGGCTTGCAGAGCAGGATGGTACCTGGAGGTGGACCACTGGGCAGGACATACTCGGAGCGGACGGCGGGACCCGAGGAGTAGTGGAGTTATCTGTACCCACCCTTCAGGTGGGATTTCCAGTGTGCAGCTCAACGTTGCAGCTTTACTTTTCTATTGGTGTTTTCCCTTTTGAGTTGTACTTTACTTTCAGTTTGGGTTTGTATACTGGCCCACTTACTTTTCCACACTTCACTCTTGTACCAGCTTTAACTTAGTGTTTACTTTTTCTGATTCCTTACTCTGTGGTACTTGTTTACTTTACAAAGGCAATGCCTTCCCTTTTACCGGGATTTACCCCTTGGTGCTAGTCGCCAGCCCCTGGCCTATGGAAGGCGGGATTGGTGTAGTCACGACACATGCCCCGTGGACGGGTCGTGACAAAACATCATTCCAACAATGGAAACATAAATCCATGGTGATGTAAAACATCTCGAAAAGAGGTCACACACCCATTTTGAACTTCCAAACTACCTCATGACCTTGATGATAAATCTCTACTAAATCTAATCATACAACTTATTCATATCAACATTAATCATGATATTATATCCAAAAAATCATATGTATATTAAAAACCATCACATTCACCAGACTAATGGATCATTATATTATTCTTCCTTGGAAAAAACTATGTTGTTCCCAAGAAATGATCCTTGGGAGGAGACTCCCTATTCTATTATTCAAATGGAAGGCCATAATTTTAAAGCTGAAATTACAAGGGAAGATAGGACCATACTGGATATTAGAATATAGTTCCATGTCCTTTGGAATGAGAACTATTATAGATGTACACACCACATTGTAGAGAAATACACCCATGAAATAATTCTACACATATTCAGTCACTTGCATATTGATGATATCCCAAGAAAGGATATAAAATCCCGCTGGAAAAATATCAGGCCCATAAGTACTTCCTAAATTCAAATTGATGATAGAATAATTGATCTCCCACTCCCTTGGATTGGAACAGAATCTATCAATGTCCCTATCATTAATTAGACAAGGAATACTACTAAACAAATCATCATCTCAAGCCACCCCACAAAGCCTTCCATCATGAGAGATAGACACCCCCCCAAATGTTATTTACAAATTCATTTGCATGCATACCCTATGTATCATGATAATTAGTATTTGAATCATAACAAAGATTAAGGTCCATAATACTAGAAATAATCATATCTTTCAAAATATCTTAGAAAAGGTAGTGTTTCTATCTCCCTCTCTAATCCAAAGGGCTTGAGACATATCTTGGGTATACCTTTAAACCTTATGAAATTTCAATTAAAATAAATTTTATTCTTCGGACATGATGAGGGGTGTAGATATAAAATTAAACAAAAAAATTACTCATAAGTAATGATGATCCGAATCAATAATTTTCTATTGATTAGAGTGTTTAAATAAGAATCATAATCTTTCTGACTATATCGATGTACATTAATTATCATCACAGTCACATTGATAAAATAGTTTGTTAAATTAATAAGTGTAAGTCTAAATTTCTTAAAAACATGCACAACGAAATGTAAAACATGTATAAAAAGAGATACAAAATTTTATAAATGGACGAATGACTAACATGATTTATGTAAAATAATTTACTCTATAACATTAAGATTTAGGGTAGTCAAAAATCCTGACTTAAGACATTCACGGTTTTATACCGATTTTTATGTATGGATTTCATTACTAGAAATCAATCATCACGATGATCAGTATATCCATGTCTTCCAATTACCTAGAATCCCTCAATAAAAGGACCGACCTCGGTCTTCCTAGCCACTAAAGCCCTTGATTTTATGGATTGGATTAATAGAATTTCTATAGCTAGAGTCCCTTGATCATTAACCTAATCGAAAATATAACAAATATTATTCAAAGTAATATAAAATCTTTACAAGTATTCATTATCACTTCAACTCTCTAAATAATTAAAAAGACAATTAACCAGCTGTTCACATAGTAAAATATTTAGATGTCTTGAGTTGTTAATGAAACATCCCCCAACCCTTCAAACAAACAACTATTTATTAAACCACTCCCAATGGTCATGTTCATGAGTAAGATGAAAGAACCTCATAAAACATTCAATTTGATAGATCATAATGATATGGATCATTAACATTATATCTAAGTATTTCATATTATAGAATCATTGTAATTTTCACCATTAAAATTTTATTAATGATTTTTTCAAACAAATACAAATTCTACATACTATAATTATAATACTTGGAAAGTACGATGGATGTCCTTATTTTTTTCAATCCGATAAACTGAATGATGTTCAATAAGATTTATCGATACTAATGTTTTTCGGATGATCATGATATTTTTTCAGTCCGATAGATAAAACATAAGTATAACTACTTGTTAAAAAAGTAAGTATGATGAAATATATGTTCCTTTAGTTTGATGAAATTGACTGAATAATAAAATTTTATATTCTTTATAAAATATAATTATTTCTATGTCAAGTATGAAACAATGTTTTATTTAAAAACATAATAACACACTTTGGAAATAAATTTTTTGTAAGCATTGTTTTAAGAACATATTTGTGATTTTTGAAAACCAAGGAAAGAAAATGTATAATGTATTAATTTGAACTCAAAACATTGGTTATTAAAAATGCTTTCATGTAATAGATGCATTTTACTCTCTTCGGTGATTAAAATTATGGAGAAATGTTTTTAATGAAATCCCACTTCATTTATCTCTTCCTTAATTTTTTTTAAATCCATGTTTTTTATAAATGATTTAAAAAATGTTTGACTAAGATTTTTTAAAATAATTTTCACAAATAATTCAGTTTATAAAAAATCAATTAAAAGTAATTTTCCATTGGTTTTCCAAACAATGTACTTTTGACTTTTTTATAATAATGTTAATGGAATATTTGTTTTTAACAAACTCATCATGTACATAACCTTACACTATCATGACCAATAAATTATTTCAATATTGATTTACAAAATTAAAATTGGTTTTTTAAAATAAAATTATTTACTAAATATTTTTGAAATTTTTTGTTTTTAATGGTCATTTTCATTGTGAAAAGGATATCTTTATAAAGAATGTGTTTAATGAACATTTTTTGATATTTCGATTCACATAAGATAAAACCCATTCATTTTACATATAATCCAATAGAGATATTTCATAGTTAAACCATTCTTATTATTTCAATGGATTCCATAAAATCATTTCAACTACTAAAATAATTGACATCATCTTTCTTGATTAATTTTTGCAATCTTTAACATTACCATGATATGATTGTTTTATTTTTATTATTGATCATTACATTTTCCCTGAATATCCTTTTTATTTATCATGTATATTCTTATTTCTTGAACCATATATAATTTATGGATTGAGTATTTTATATTGAAAATTATAAGACTGGTTAGGGAAATTATTCATAATTCATATTCCCTAATCAATATAGAAGTGTGTTGATAAGGATTATTCTAGAATTTTATTAATCATTCAATATATTAGTAACGAATTTTACATGAAATTATAATTTGGTTCTATTTATAGATAACCCATCGATTCATCGGTATCCCCAATAGTCTCATTAGTTGGATATCATTATTTAAATGTGTTTTTTGTGGCTACCTACCCATCAGTTAAACTGAAATGGAAGAATGTCTTGATGGTTGAGGTATCATGATACCAAAGATCTGGATTTAAAATAATTAATAATTTAATTCATTTAGTATGCAATTATCATTAACTTGGGGATTATTTCATTGATATTATCCATGTATTAATTTTGTGCTCATGTTATTGATTAAATGTATTGTTTGTTCAAATATTTGACTTATCATATTGATTATGCCTCATTCAATCATGCATGTAAAATTATTGACTAAATGTAATGGGTTTTTAGATATTAACCTTTCCATATTTACTATTACTTATTTATTATACATTATATGTTCTTGATAGATTCCTCTTTATGTAAATCATACTAATAATTTCAGCTCACACTTATATTATTTCATTTTTCAAGAATCATGGAAGTGTACTATGAATTATATGGAACAATATTCTAGAGATAATAATTTTATTATAAAAAAATATAATGTTTCAATTTTTTTATTCAAATTTAATATGGTAATCATGTATGTATCTAGTATACCAAGACTACTACACTAGTTGGTTCTTTAGGATGCGATCACTTCTCCCTAACCCCAGTGTAATAATGTAGACTCTGACTTGAGTCCATTAGGGTCATGGTATTTACATGTATAGACTTTCTGATCACAATAAACCCTTTCTAGAAATTATCAATGAGTCTATTTGACACAAAATGAATCATTTATTACTATTCATATAGTTAACCCTATATGGATTTTCATAATCACCCCAATATAAACATTCAACAATAGGCATATTCATAATTAATGGAAAAATACTCAAACCTTTGTAAACACATATTACATAAAAAATAAATCCATTATTTTAATTGGGTTAATTTTCATTCCTCCAATATAGTTTTCATATAATTTAAACTAATATTGGATCGTTGAGTTTCCATTTTGAACTTCACTACTCATTAATTTCAAATGATTTTGCGAATGTTTTGGTTCATTTACCCCATTTTTGAGGTTATTCAGAACCAATATTTTCAATAAATCATGACCATATTTTATGTGAACCATTTTAAAGTTAATCATAGTGTAATTAATCTATTAATTTTCTTATGGTTTTCCCTTCCTCTATTGTGTACACTGTCACACCTATTAGTCAATGCCGTACAACTTTAAACACATCACTTGTTTGTAAAATCATTATGATCATAAAATAATTCTCTCATTATTCCCAACCTCAAGAATGTAAAGAACAAGAAACATGATATGAAATTTATGACCCTGAAATTTGATAATTGGATGTTTAAGAAAAAAATCATGTCTACACTCGCTAAGCATTATGTTTTAGGGATTATGAAATAATAACAATGTAAACTAAAAATGAAAAAATCATGTATAAGCCATTGTATGGCCTTAGAAATGTCCATCAAATATTCCTTATATCCCCTTGTTTTAGGAAAAGAATATAATAGTGACATATAATTTCATTTTTTTCATTTCTTCTGTGTTACAAACATATTGGCGTGACCTTTGGTATTCTAGAACAATCCTTTATTTTTCCATTTCATCACATTCCAGTATAATTTCATTAGGATTTCAATCTTGGTAATCTTTTTGGAACAATAGATTAATATGGCATTCAACCCCCAAATAATCATATATTTTTATATCTACAAAATTCTCTCAAGACGACTCTGAAAAAGAACTATCAACATGGCCTATCAACCAAAGGAATAATTGTCCTATGTGGAAGATCCTCTAATCTCCAACAGCCCTAACAAAATTTCCACTAATCCCATATTCTAAGTATGGTTATTGGTTATCATGGAAATATGTGTATTATTTCTTCATTGGTAATTTATAATCCTTGTATTATGATTTAAAAAACCCTAAATAATTATATTAATGTGGATTCATTACCTTTGATGTTACACAATTGTGTATCATGATCATCTCTAGAGTGAATATATGATATCTCACCATCAAAAAATTGAATGGTCCTGATCATATGACACTAACTTAGATTAAATTATTATTCGCGGTTTATAAACATAAAATAAATTCTCATTTTCATGTATAGTCCATTTTAGTAATCAATCCTCTATTCACATGGGTTTTATCTTTCCCTTACTATATAAACTATCATTGGATTTTTTTGAAATACATATGACATTAAAATTATAATTTTTTCATCAAATATTTTTTTCTATAATACTAGTTTATTTTGGATGAAACAATAGGGAACTTATACTATGTGTACCCATCCTGATTTGTGATGACATTAGGACCTCATTCCTGGAAGGTTTTCCATAAACATGTCGCTACAAAATAACCTCACTTATTCCATTTTTCAGAGATGTTTGACCGTACATATATAAAATATTCGTTTGATATCTAGAAATAAAAATGTTTTAGGAAATGGGAATATAAATATCTAGTTTGAAAACACACTAATGGAAACATGGGTAAAATTTGAGTCCGTACATACTGGATACTCACATTGTGAAATCTTAGCCTATTTTAGTTCTTAAAATGTAAAAGGAAAAAACATAGTATGATTAATGACCCATAAATGGAGAACTAAGAAAAATTTTAGTTCATTACAACTACTATTCCCACATATGGAGGTTTTTCATATGTTAGGTAAATAAAAAAATATGATCCATCCATTTTGGGTCAACACAATGACCTCATCCAAACTACTGTTTTTCTCACTAGGACCCTTGTTCTAGGAAAAATATATAAAATTCTGTAACTACCCTATCACTGGTATATTAGAATAGATAATAAATATTAAATATATAAATATATCATTTTAGGGTTCTCATACCCTTTTAGAATTATATTCCTTAATTAGAAATCCAATTTATGATTCTCATCACATTGAATCATCTCAAGTGGTCATCCAAATATAACAACTCTTCTGTTATGACTATTTTATATATTATAACACCATAGAGTAACACAATAATATATATTGAACATAATAACCTTATTTACATATCATATTTGAAATAAATCTATGATATATATTTTTCAAATTTAACAAAAAAATGTTGAGTCACTTATATTATGAGGACCATTAGAGATTTGTTATTTAAAGAGTTATGAAACGATTTTGACATATGAAGACCACGTATCAGTTAGAAAAAATACATTTTCAAATATATATGAACGAACATAATCCAATATAATTATTCTATATCTAATAAAAAATTCTCTACATGTGCCGCTCTTCTAGATATATCTTTTGTAATACTTATCTACATCAAATGGGTAAATGGAACATGTGAGGGGAGGGATAAAATTCATATTACAAGAAAACATATACGAGAATCTATCAATGTATGAACGTGGAATGAATTATATAATGGGATAGAAAATATGATTAAATAAAATTATATAACTGATTAGATGAGATTAAAACAAATACATGGTTTATAATATAAATAAACACAAGGAAATAAATAACCTAATTTAGGGTGATGGAATCCATAATGACATAAATATTTATCTTTACCATTGAGGCCACATCAAATACATTATTCTCATCGTCAATGTCATATACATTACATTATTGTTGTCTTCATGGTCATAACCATGACATCTGGCCTACATTGAGTTCGAATATATCAAATACATTTAAATTCTATCACATCGGACCAATTGATGTACTGTGGGAAAATATAATATTGGGCCCCAAATATAACTTATTTATCTGTAATTAATTAACCATATAAAAGACATAAATAATAATATAATTCATAATAAATTTTTATTTATTAAAATTTGTATTAGAGTAAAAACATAAGAGGCATAGAATATTTTTACCATGTCACTAATATGGATAACATGATCATAACCCATCCAAATATTCAAAGTGGATAGATAAAAAATTACAAACAACTTGTCTATGTAGTCTATAAACATTTTTATCGAAATAAAAAAATATATATATTTTCAATATATCACAATTAAATAAATAGAAAATATTTATATATATATTAATCCTTAAAAATAAAATACTATAGATAAAGGGGTATTTATTTAATTATATAACGTATTAAATAAATATTTGTGTGGAATCTAGATGAATACCATTCAATCAAAGGAATGAAATATAGAGTTTTCACAAAGGAAACAAATTGCAAGGAAATTAATAACTGTAATAGATAGTGATTTAAAAATATAATATATGTAATGAATATCTATGAGTTTAATATCCCAAAAGAGTATATAAAAATTTATAGGGTAATTAATGAATGAAAATTTCAAATGAACTAACTCTTTTTGAAATGAAATGGAAAATATAATGGAAAACATAAATGAGTTTTAAAATTTTCTTAACATTTTGATAAAAGATAAAGTATGGGTAGCATTAAAAATACAATTTAAAATTTTTTAATTGATAAATTTGGAAAATAATTTATTTAAAAGAAGAAACATCATTAATTGATTATTTACAAGAAATAAGGGTTATCGAAATTAACTTATGGTGGATGATAAGACAATAGATTTTAGAAGGAAATAAAACCTTATTAACAGGGGATGTATGTAACTCCCTCAAATACCCCTCCAGAAATGCCACTAATAATATTGTGTTTACTCTAAAAATAATGATGTTCTCACACCTTTTGAATATACATTAGGGGCATGACGTGTGGAAAACTGAGCATGTAATGTATCACAGTCGAAATCCCCAATTTGTGCCTCCCATAATGACTATTATAGTAGAGGGGTAACAACCATATACTGGAGGTAAGATACTTCATCCCCAACCACAAAGAATATCTAAAACGATCCCAGCAACTCAGATATATCGTTCAACAAATGCAATGTGGAACTCCAGCTGAGATCATATGCCACCTTGTCCCCCTTCCCAAGAGTATATACAATCTCATAATCATTGTCCTAGAGAAACTAAAATGGCCGCCTCCACCTCATGTTCAGATATTTATGAGAGATGAAAAAAATGGGACTCTTATGATCAGAGTAAATAATAAACTGCTCTACCATCAGGTAGTGTCGCCACATATTCAATTAAAAGACTACTACTACTAACTAAATATCATGGGTTGTGTTGTTATTCTGATTTGGTATCAACTATAATGAACCATAGGTAATAACTACTTTCCACTTAATTAGGACACAACCATGATCAGTTATTGATGCATCACAGAACCATACGTACTCAATACCGTCCTTTGGAAATCTCAAGATTGGTGTGATCATAAATCTTTTCCTCAACTGCTGAAAAATCACTTGTTACTTCTCTATCGACCTGAAAATATTCCCCTTTTGTGTCAATGATAGAAAGGATTCTACCACTTTGGAAATGTTGGGTATATATAATTGATAGTACATAGACATACCAAGGAAACTACGCACCTCAGTAACACTCTTGGATGGATCACAAGCAGGCCCCACCACAATCTTTCCTGGATCCACTGCCACTCCAAACTATTAAGTGATGTGTCCAAGAAAATGGACCTCCCAAATCTAGAACTGACACTTCAAGATATTCCCATAATGCTGGTAAAAATGGAGTGTGTCTTGGACCATCCTCAAGTGTCTTGTTTTCCCCTCTTTAGACACCGAGTACACTAGGATTTCATCAAGGAATACCACAACACAACGGTCTATGTAAGGGAGAAATATCCTATTCACGAGTCCCATAAAAAATAATGGGAAATTAATCACACCAACAAAAATCACTAAGTACTCATAGTGTCCATAATGAAATCTGAAGTCCGTCTTCGGTATATCGTAATCCTATTCTTGTAGCCGGTGATAACCATATATATGTAAAATATTCAATTTCCACACAATCCCTTTCAACAGATCGAAGAGGTCATCGTACTTTGATAGTGGAAACTTACTCTTCATTGATACCGGGTTGAGGTGCTAGAAGTACATACATTGCCTCAATCTCCCATATGTCTTGTAAAAAAAACTACGGTTTCCCATGTGAAACTCTTGTTCTCATGAATCCCTTCCTATATAAGTCCTCCAAATCCACCCTCATCTCATGAAGCTATACAAGATCCATCCAATATGAAAGTGTTGATATAGAAACCTTCCTAGGGTATAGTTCAATGAATAAGTCTACCTCCTTGTAGGGAGATAATACCGAAACATCCTCAGGAACAATGTCCTCGTACTCTGCCACTAGAGAAGGATACTATGGACTCAAATCATTCAATACATCAAGGGTCATGATAAACAATTTGTGAGTGATTTGATACACCCTCCTATGTGTTAGACCATACTTCAATTCATGTATTTCCTTTTCACCAACAATGAAAAAACCGGTCCTATCCCTATGGACACACCACCCTACACTCTTAACACAGTTAAATTGAGAATGATCTGTGGATAATCAGTCCATACAGAGAATGATTTCATAAAGAATCAATGCCGCTACCATGTGTTTGCAAGTGAAAATTTCAACTCTAAGAGTAATGTCACACTATCTACTCCCATGCGTGATCATTAAATCTCATCATATAGGAGTCTCTAAGTGTAAGGGTCGTGTCAATGGTTCAATCAAAAACTATGAGTGATTAACAAGGTTCGTGGCTAGAAAGGAATGACTAACACTTGTGAATATCAAAACTATAGTAAATATTGAAAAGTCATAGATCAAATGTTGAATCATTTCTAGAGTTCTTGGGTCATATTCCTTGAATGCGTGCAGGTGTTCCTTACCATGTCCTCAAGATCCAAGAGCCTAGTGTGGACCACCTAAGGGTGGTGGTTGAAACGTGTTGAAACATTAACCACCTCCTACTAATCTGTCAACTCATTTTCCACATCTTCCAACCAACATATTTTTCTGAATTTTTGGTGTATCTACCTTGGTGGTAAATTCACCATCACTCTATCAGCAGTACGACAAGTTGAGCCATCTCGAGTGAGATGTCCCTTGATGTAACATGAAAACCATTTCCTCTCTCTGGGATGGATGGACCCATCTAGTGAACCTTGAGCTTCAAATGCCCTATATTTGGATCTCTTCTTGGAATATCTTCAATGCCCATGCCTCTGAGACTATAGTCAGATTCCCTCTACCAAGGTATCTACTCCTACATTCCTAATGTTGACTACCAATAGCTGTAACTTCCTTGCTAAGGAACTGTCAACCAAAAAGGTTCACTCTAGAACCCAAACATATGAAGGAATGCACAGAGGGATAATTATGGCTAGGATTTTCTTATACAGACGTCACTCGAATGTCCAAGAGATGAGGAACTGGTCATGTATCATATCCATCAAGTACCTAAAATATTTGGTATGCCTTGATGAATTAAATGAAAAAAACATGCCATCGTACCAGATCATTAGATGATCTTGGTCACACATAAACCTTAGCTTATAAGGTGATAACTACTATATGAAATATTTTATCAAAAACTATCTACAAAAGAGTCACCAAATCATGACATTGGGTAACCAAACCCTACCAACTCCATGATATGCTATGCAGAAGGCAGGCCTCTTGGACCACCATATGATCTTCTGGTGTCCTAACTAGATAGAACATTCAGTTCACAACCTCATGCAAGTCCTTATCCACTTTTATATTCGGATAACATCGTAACCTTATGGGTCACTATCACTAAAACTCAAGAAGCGTGCTCATCCTGCGCTCCCCATCCACTGGAACTATATGTACCACGTGCTACTCTAGAACATGTTGAATAGATGGTGAACCACATAGAGGTGCTGTCACTAGTAAAAGTCTTTTACTGGTGTCTCATCACCCGATAGATCTTACTCATGATCATGCAGTGGAATCTGGGATGACTATCTATGTGGAGTTATCTTGAAGTAAAAGAATAAGTACACTAGTCAATTAATAATATCAGGAGAGCTAACTCTAGAAGGACTTGGAACACACAATCTATTCCTATATGATTTATGTACCATTATTTTCCTTGCAACTAGTTCTTTAGTGTATTATATAAAAATGATGGTTTATAGAGTCCTGGTGTACGGATACATTAGTCGCCGCACTAACACATGTTTCCTTATCCTGAAATCTTAACATGAAACACATAACACTATTTACCCAAACCAACCACACATACTACCAATTAAAAAGTATAACTGACCACCTTCGACACCACTCTATCATGAATCATCCTAGAGGGGCCCAGGCCGTGACTCCCCCATGTTTAACTCCAACAGGCCAGGCGCTGGTGACTAGCACTAAGATGGAATATCCCATAAATAGATGGCCTTATCCTAATGTAAATGTACGCACTCACCCATCTCCATGAAAAAAATGTTGAAATGTAAAAATACTATGTCAGTAATGCATGAAAAGCACTATATCCCACAACCAGAGTACAATAGTGAAAGTAATATAAAGTTAACTTGGTCAGAATACAATCCCACCAAAATGTGTATATAACTACAAGTATAACCTGTAAAGTAAGAGGTTCTAGGACTGTCGTCAGAAATGCTACAGGAATACACCTTGGCCTGTAGATTCTTAGAAGGCATCGCATGGTCTTGGTCTTCCAGGAACACTTTCGAAGAGTCGCTCATCTGCACAAGACATGACATGTGTAGAAGAATCCTGTATAGGGGTGAGTAAAACAAGACTCAGTACGACACCCCGAAACCACATTGGAATACCAAATGGGAAATATCACCAAGGAAATACCACGAAGGAATACCCCAATGGAATACCACAAAGGAATACCACAAAGTAATACCAAAAAGGAACACCACAAAGGATATATCACAATTAAATAGCACAAATAAAATACCATGAAGGAATACCACCATGGAATTCCATAAAAGAATAACACAAAGGAATACCAAAATTGAATACAACCAAGGAATACCGAAAAGCAATACCACCAAGGAATACCATAAAGGATTTCATATCTATCTCTACAAAAATATATGTCTACAATAAATATATAATGAACATCTAGATATACTCATTTAAACAAGACACATAGTCTCAGTAAGACACATAGTCTCTATATAACACACTGTCTCTTTAAGAAACATAGACTCCATAATACACACGATATTCTAAAGACACATAGCCTCCATGAGATACACATTCTCCATAAGACATACTATCTATATAAGACACAAAATATATATAATACAAATAGTCTCTAGGTCACAGTCCATCACATAAATATTTTCTCGATGCATACTCATTCTGGGAGAACTAACAACTTAAGCAGTTAGTTCATATGAACAATCCCACAAAAACCAATATTGGATATGTCAAAATGGACATATCATGGTATGGTTCTTAACGCAATAGAGAACTCCTCAAACAGAAACAACATTTGAATGTTGTGAACATTTAAATTTTTAGAATAGGGAATGCCACTAGGACTGTGAACCGACTATCGTGGTCGACCGCCCAGTCTGGCCTTCCCCAAGGTTAACTGCACCATGGATGCTCAATCTTCCATAGCTATGTGGTAGCTTAGTCGACTTTGGCCTGGTCCCACCTCCTCGGTACCAACTCGAACCATTGTGTCTGACTCCACCTGCTCCATCTTCACTGGGCCCAGAACAACTCTTCTAAGAACAAACCATTTCTCCTTAGCCCCTCCTGATCCACCTGGACTGGAAGACTTCCTATGGCATAGACCAATCACACGATGGCAGTTTGGGCCAGTTAAAACAGTCATTGTATGTGCCCCACATGGTCGTTGTCGCAACATCCAAAGGCCCATTCATGTTCCACGACTGCTGCCTATACAAGCGGATGCATACTGCATACGTAGCCCACCGTTGTCACACATGACATCCCTACACATCCCTTATGGCCTGCCTTTACCTTCAAAGGAGGCCTCTAGGGCCACTAACTCTGGTCATTACACTTGCTAATGTTACCTCTCCGGACTTCCCCACCAGTGGTCCCTCCCATGGACCATTGATCCACCGTTGAGGCCCTAATTTCTAAAACAAATCAATATATGTGATTCTTAAGGGCTGATCTACATAGACCAAATGTCTGTTTTATTTTTCCTCCAATCTAGGGGGTCCAATTGCATTTTTAGTCTCTTGGTACAGAAGTCATGACCACGAGGGTCCATTGGAAAATAACATTAGGAATGGGGGATAAAAAGGATGAAGAACAACATGAGGAAGGGACCTCATCCTTTGTTCATGTTAGCCAATTTTTTTTAATTATAATGAATAATAAAGAATAATTTAACCCAATCTCCCTATACTAAACCCCACAATTATTAACCATCCAGTAATGATCGATCCACGGATCAATAAATAATGGAATGACCCACATTCATCATGAAAATCTGGAAATAGAAAAGAAATTATAATTAAAATGATCTACATGGGATATGGAGTGTTCAATGTTGAGGATTGATTGATGTTGGGAATCTGTCCAGAATGATATTTGATCCTTGTGTTTATTGGCATTTCCACGATAATTCTCTAAGAATTATCTCTAGAGCCTCTGTGGTATTTCTAGGGTAATGATCCTTACCCTGGCACCCTAAATTTATCTTTATTTAAAGAAATAAGAATCACTACATCAATATAACGTTAGAATTATAAAAATCATAGTTTATTTTATTCATTAAAACATCCAAAAACAATTTTTAACAACCAATCCAGGCCAACTGATGTTAGCCCCGGGCTAGGGAAACCACCCCATTACAAACTAAACGGTAGTCTCATATTTACAATACGAGTAACCATTCGAGGGTTATTAGTATTATAAAATCCAATAATTCTGTATAATTATTTTATTTATGGATACAACTTTTGTTAATTTTTATTCAGATGACGTGCTTCAACAGAATTTAGGTCGTGCCTTAGGCAAATCCACCATCCGGAGCTCAACGGTGCCCTTAAATTTTCGATCAAGGAACCCATTTAAATGATATTTCACTTTTTTAGAAACGTCTTGTGCACATGATGTTAGAAATAGGAAATGTTTCAACAAATTGTTCCAGGCACACCATCCCTCGAAATCACACATCGTTTCATCACTCAGTCTCAGAATTTTCAAAAATAATTTGTAAAAATAAAATCTATAAAATACAATTCATTACATTATAAGCTGTATATATAGACCCTTTAACATGATATATAATTAAGTTATCTATTATATTTATATAAGAGATTTTTTAGTGTTATTCGTTATAGGGGATAGTGATTTAAGTGTTTCCCAAGTGACAAGGGTCTTTTCCTTCTAAAAATAATCTATTTCGGTTTTCTTCCCAATTATTTCCCTTCCATAATTCGTTTAAAATAATATTATTAATGATTTCATTTTGAAATAAAATATTTATAAATTAAATTGTATTTCAATTTTTATTTTATTTAAATTTGATTTAAATAGAATCTTTTTACATATTTTATACAAAAAATTTTGACAAAAAATGAATGTTCTATTTTTAATGTAAATGATGATAATAACGTTTCTGCCACTGTGAAAATTATTTAAATTCTTAATTCCATTTAGATATTTGTTATTTTTCAAAACAAAATAAAAATTTCATATTTTCTAGTTATTTTAGTAATGAAAATGGATTTTTAAAATAAAATGATAATTTGATATATGTTATTTTATTTATATGGGTTGAAAAGTTTTTTTAAAATGTCTTTTTATGATAAAGATGCTGAAGAATAAAATGTTTTATTCATGACATGGTACTTATAGATTATATGAAAAATAGGTGATTCTAATACATATAATACAAAAGGTTTATCCCCATTATAGATCACAAGTGGTTCAGATATACCTTATACAAAGGGTTGACCCCCATTATAGATCCTGAAAAATATGGGATCCAAATATAGAATATAAGAACGGATGAACCCCATTAGAGATGATGAATAATTGGTGAGACCTATTTGAATTTAAAAAAGGGTGAGCGTGATAGCATTTCTCTAATTCATTGGGTAATTATCCTTCTCATAACATGTATGAATGCAGGTGTTATAAAAGGTCGTTCTTATGGATATAACTAGGATCTAGTTATTTATAAAAATAGATTTAAACTGGTTTATGAATGTGATTCTATAAGTTTCAATAAAGGGATTATAATTTATTTATTTAGGTTTTATTAATTTTCATTGATAAAAAGTTTTTTTTTCATTTCAAAGTTATTTATTTATTTCACTCAATGAGTATTGAGAAAAAAGTAAAATATTTCTTACTATTTTACTTTTTGCACTAGAATAACCATTTTTGTTCTTTTTTATGTCCCTTACCAATATTTTTGTGCTCATCCCACATTTTTAAAAAAAATAATAGGTTTTAATGATGGGTAAGGGAACGAAATATGTCAATTTTTTAGTCATGATTATTTTCCATGAATTGAAATCATGTTTTATTATAAAATATTTATATTATAGAAAAAATTTAAACTAATTATAAATTTCTCCATTGTATTATATTGTATTGTAATGAATGATTTATGAATGAAGTGTCGCATAATATAAATATGAAATTATCCTCAATGTGAAAAAAATTTAATTCTTGATTAAAAACTAGATTATGTTAGGTTTAAGGCTAGGTCTTTATAGTTTGTTTTAGAGATCAATTTAGATAAAGATAGAATTTAGGATAGTTATAACAGCATTCTATTAAATTTTTTTATATTATGGTTATATTAAAATGATATATTATTTTAATATTACCAAGATTATTTATTTAATCTATGTCTATTCACAATAGATTTCCATAGAGGAAATAAGGAAGTCATATTTGGATAGAACTAAGAGGGAAATATCATTCCAAATCAGTATTCTGAGATGGTTGTAATTGGAATAGAAATGTTTTTTTTTGTAGTGATGGATTAGTTGGGACAAGCTATAAATGGTACTAAAATACATGCTAGAAAGTAACCTGATTTTTCATTAAGGAAATGTTTTATACTGGACAATTTTATGAGAAAACAACCCCTTCATTTAGTGGATCAACTAATCGTTTGGAAGCCAAAGGATGGGTAAATTCATTAGATAATAAATTTGAAGTCATGGAAGGTTTATAATGTTAAAATTAAACCCTTTTAAATTTATCATTCTGAAGAAAAATATGATCAATTGTGGTATTTGGTAAATAATACTAAATAGAGTGATGAGAAATATTCCATAGAATGATACAAATATAATAATATCTTCCTTGATAAATTTACAGTAATTTATTTTTAATTAGGATGGAAAATAAATTCATGTAATTAAATAAAAAAGATACAGATTTTGAGGCCAGAGAGAAATAATATTTCACAAGGAATTCATAGTTATTGACAAAATTTATTCAGGGAAGAAATATAAAAATTAATTAGTTTTACTCCGGATTGAAACCATGTTTACAAATAAAATTCCCCACAAAACAATCTAAAGTTTATGAGATTGTTTTCTGTTATACTGATAATGTTGAGATGGTGTTCATTGAAACTTATGTTTAATGAGATAAAAATTATAATAAACAACAAATATGGATCGAAAAGGGGATATAACAAACTAATAAATATGTAGGTATTACCAAAACAAATTCGATGTGTGTTTAAATAACTTTAGGTGAAACATTTTTAGGATACGGAATGTTTTCCCATTATGGTATGT
This sequence comes from Viscum album, assembly GCA_963277665.1. Taxonomy (NCBI): domain Eukaryota; kingdom Viridiplantae; phylum Streptophyta; class Magnoliopsida; order Santalales; family Viscaceae; genus Viscum; species Viscum album. Next base: position 2,105,772,420 of record OY728119.1, on the reverse strand, counting down.
TTTTCATAGGGATTATGAAAAAAAGGAAAATATACCCGAATAATAAATGAATTAAATAATATATATCCAATAAATATTGATATTTTTTAGTAGTAATGAGTTGATAAATTTTGTTAATTAGTATACGTATTTTCTTACTCATGGTGGAAACCATCATGATTAGAAATATAATGTTGTGGAAGAATAATTTTTTAGTACTACAATTTATGTAGGGAAAAATGGTAAAGTGGTTGTTGCTCTTGGGAGTTTGGTAATTTTAATGTATAATTATATGGTCCAAATTATAGACACTCTATTAAAGGGTTTAAGTGAAGATATCTTTTAGAGATTAATTTAATTTTGGGAGACTTTTTTGGGTTTATATATATAAGGCTTTGTTTTAATATTAATTATGAATTTATGTTTTTTGGTGAATTTATTTTTAGGTATTGATAATAGTTTAGTTTAATATAATATTTAATGAATAAGGTTATTTTTAAGCAGGTATATCATATTTTTGGGAATTTTATAAGGAATAAATTTTATGAAAAAGTATAGATGGAATGCTAGTCCACAACTCTTCATAACTTGTAATGACGTGGGGCATGGTCCCACAACCATAGGATGAAAAGGTTGTAATGCCTACCATTGGCCAATATGATTTCCTAGTTAGAATGAAATAATTAATTGAAATTAAATTGATTGAAAGGTAACAATGAAATTTATTTATGGAACATATGTATTATCATTTAAAAAACATTTGATTAAAAAGTGATTTTTTAATTAATGTTGTTTCAGAAGAGGATCACAATAATTTTTTTAAATATATTAACATCAAATAATAATTTTGTTTTTACTAAATTTATAATGATATTGTGAAAATCTAGCTATATTTTGGGATCATGTGATTTTCTATAAGTTTGTTTTAGTGCATGAGACATGAAAAGATAAAATTCATAATCATCCTTGTAGAAATTAGAAGATAGTTTGATTGAAATTGATTAATTGTGTACTTTATAATATATAATTAATTATATTTCCTTATGATTTCAATCATGTAGGTAATGAAATTATTCAAAACTAAGAAAATTACATGTGAAATGAAAATTTTATCCTATTACAACAATTTTTTATGAATCAAATGGTCATTTAACTCATCATATATATATATATATATTGTTTTGAGGTCATAAAATTTCAATTTATCCTTAACATTCTTGTGATAAATGATATTTATAACTATAATTCATTTCTTAGAAATTATTCTTTTCATAAATTTCTAAATATTCACTTCCCATCAATGTTATCATATTTTAAAACCTATTTATTCAATATTGAAGACATACTCTATTCTTTATTTTCTATATAATAAAAATTGAAGTTTTATTTACCCATTATACGATGTTGGTTCCTAAACAAGGAATTTTCAAATGTCCAATGATTAATTATTTATATAATTTTCCAATTGTGTATGATTCCCTAAAAATATAAAGTAAGAGCCTTGTATTTGGTAGAATGTATGACATGCAACACCATACATGTAAGGTGATATAATATCCAGATAATTTATTGTATATTTACTATTTAAAATATAGTCTATATATTTCAATGCACACAAAACTGATTTATCTTAAATTAATCTCAAGAGAGACATTCCTCAATAGTTTGTGTTACACTTAAGAGAGACATTTCATGATAGCTTGCTTCACACACAAGACCGTGTCTGACAGAAGAACAATGTACTATTAAAATATTACTATTTAATATAATACTACATAACCTAGTCATTATGTTAGATTTTATGAATATTATTTTCGAAATTATGAAAATTTATGGTTTATATGAATATAAAATTTATTCATTGGTTACCAATTATTGATAATTGAAAATAACAACCAATAGGATATAAAAAGAAATATTATTATATTTATGATTCGAAAGGAGTTTTATCTTTATAAAAATAATTTATTACATTGATTTAATAATTTTATTGATATATATAAGTCATATATTCATTAAAATATTTATAATATTTATCCATTAGGTTTGATATGCATAAGATAAGAACAAACTCTATTTCACATAGAAATCCTATATTTTTATAAAGGATATTTTAGCACCTTTTAATGGAGAACCTATTTTACAAATGAATTTTGACACATTAATTGATTTAATATGTCAATATAAACATCATCATATAAATAATGACATAGAAATTTGGTTATTATGATTTTTTGATTTTTTTTGGAAACATAAAATATTTATTGATGATTTAAAAATAATAAATTTTAGTTCAAAAATTCCTTTTCATATAAGTTATTTATAATGTTAAATTATTTTTTAAAAATGGAATTAAAGTATAATTAAATTATAAATTTCTCATTTAAACCAATTTAGGTCATTGCGATCAATTTTACATTGATATTTATTATAAAAACATAGCAAACATTCAAAGGTTTTTACTTTAAAAACCCACATTGTTGTCCAGCCCGTGAGATTAAATTTCAATTATTTTATACCACTTATATTATAGTAATTAATAAAAAGAGTTTGCATATTTGGAATAACCATAATTTATAATGTCTAATAATAAAAACTTTTTTTACCAAAATTATTTGTGAATTGGATTAAAATTAATTAGTGTTATTAAGGAAAAATTTACCTAAATAAAGGACTAAACCTTTAACTTAGGACCCCAAACGAGCAATAAACTTGTATAAAATACATTTTATATCTATAATTTGGCCATAAAATATCTATTATTTTTTTTGTTTCTTTTTCATGATTTTAATATTTAAAAACTAAGATACACCTATCTTTTTTTCTGAAATACAATGTGAGTATTTTTCCTCCCCTATAAAAGGAAACCACATATCCCCCTTAATCACACCTCTCAAACCACATTTTTTTTCCAAGATCGTCCAATATAGCATCAAAAAATATATCCCACTGACTTTGAAGTCTCCATTTTGGTATAAATCCTTCAAAGGAAGCCTTTTGGAATAAATCAATAGAGGTCAATAGATTAAGAGGGAACATATTTCCCTAAAATGTTTACTGTTATTTCCATTATACAACCCCTTAACCATTATTATTATTGGATTTTATAACAAAAATAGTATCCTCAATATACTATAATATTTTTATTATAACGGTTATACCAAAATATACAAATAATTCCATATAATAGGTAACAAACATATTGTTTCTATGTATAGTGAACTAGTACCTTAGGAAATGATGATTGCCCATTTTTCTTTTACCACATGTAATGGTGTCCCTTACAATGTAAAATATTTTTATAAATGATATTTAGGATATTTATTATTTATTTATACTTATTTTATAATCATATATCACATACCTTTAATTTATTTAATTTTTTGTGTCAATAAAATAACATTATTTATGGAAGTGTGGACTACCTCCCCTCAAAGCGATGTGATTTGTTTAACCAATACATGGAATGTATAAAAGAAGATTATAATTAAAAATATAACATATTAAAATCATCAACATTATTTTCATGAAATCTATAATTTTCTGTAAATATAATAATATATATATCATTTTCTTTATTACCCTTTCACACACATTAAAAGAGATAATGTCATTCGTGCTGGTGCGGACTACCACCTCCTCAATATGATGTGAATCTCTTTTACCACACATTAAATATATATATTAGTATACATGGATAAATAATATTGTATTTATGATATAATTATAATTATGTAGTGTTATAATTCTACTTACCTTCTTTCCATAACCACCATTGAAAAATTATAATGTTACTCATGCATAAGTACGACCTACCATCTCCAAAAATTTAATGTTGATTCATTTTTCAAAATCATATTTAATGATAGGTTTTTAAAATATAATTTATGTATAATATGATAATTAATCAATTATTATTGTTCTGTAGATGTTATATATTGTCCCATTTGACCATAATTGAACTCCTAAAGTCAATTTTGACACATAAACCGATTTTTTTCAAAACACACGATGATAAATTTTTATAAACACATGATGTAAAATTTATTTTTTAAGTACATGTGTAAATTATTGTATTAAATGAAATAAAATTAATGATAAGAATGAGAATTTTTCTCCAGAAAGTCTAAAATTAATATAAGTTTATTGTGCATGAAGTTAGAGTATGTTCACTAGAAAGGAAACACATAGTATGAGATTTCATATCAATTTACATTCCATTGAGAATTATTTGTTGTTATGAATTTATTTTTGTTTATATGGTGTATATAATATTATTTTACATGATATTTATTGAATATACTTACAATCATGATATTATAACTTTGATTTATTTTTATTCCATCACTGTTAGGACCCCGAACCTAGTTTCTCATCGTTGGTGCCTTATATTAATACATTGGTATGTTTACAAGGACGTAGCATCTCGAAGGACCAAGTAGTATAGTAGTTTTGGTAAAATAGATAAAAAATAACATTTACATTACATCTTAAAATAAAAACAACATTTAATCTCCAATGGAATCACTTATAAACTCTTAGATTATTCCAGTAAGTCATTCACAATTATATTCATATCCGCATGTTGGGAAAAAATAAATCATAAGAATGCATTGAGATATTATTATTAGTAAGGGGAAGTAATACATCAGAATTTATCATAAAAATAAACCTTAGGCATAGTGAATAACTAAAAACACATGATTTTAAAAAAACATGAGCATAATATTGATGGAATGAAATATGATTACATTAAGTCATTTAAATGATCAGAAGAGAATGAAACTTAACCATGGATATTATACTATTCAAATAATCACACGGTTTATAAATTAATATTATCATGTTTATGATATTTACAATGACTGACATCTAAGTCATAATTTCTTGGCCTCATCCAAGAAGTTTGAAAATAGTAGGGTAATTTCTGAGCCAAAATGAAATTATTTTTTGTCTCTTTTGACCAAATGATGCATCAAGGGGATATAGAAGGCTCCACCCCTCACATTCTATGTCCAATGAATTTATTATATCAATTTTTCAAAAAATAACCAGCATTGACAAATTAAATTTAAATAACCTTCAACAAAATGTAATCATAATCACCAACCAATATAGGTATCACAGTGATTGGTATCAATATAGAACATCGATAGTCAATCCAGTCATAAAAATGTTACGGACAAATGGTAGATGAAAATAATAAGATATAAATATCATTAAATCATAAATGTTAACATAGGTGTTTAAATAGATTAAAATACTCTAATAAAATTATTGACTAATTTTTTATGGAAATTCCCTTTTACATTACAAGGAAGTGTTCTTTTAAAAAAATCATTTTTATTTTTCATAATTGTATTTATAAAACTAGTTTGGAAATTTTTTTTCATTGAATATTTAGCTATATTAGAAAACTAGTGGTTTATTTGAATATATTTTTATGGTACTTGAAATTATGTAAGAAATCGAGGAATTCCCTTTCATCGAGCCTGCATATCAGGAGGGATTGAGAAAGACCCTTTTAAAACATGTAGCTACCCATAAAATAAAGAAGGATTATTGTTGGTACCCATATATATAAAATTAAAATTGAAATTATAAGGAGTAAATTATAATAATTATGAATTTTATTTGTGAAAAGGGAGAGAAAGAATAATGTGGAATGAAAATGGAGGTTTAGAGAGAAACCCTTTCCATATGTCCGAATATGTTCTGCACTTGACCTTAACAAAACGTGTAATCAAATTAAATCCATTATTATTTCATTAAAAATTTTATTTAAAATTGTTTCATTTATTATAATTTTATGATGTTCATTAATGGTGTTTTAATGAGTAATAAGATTCAATTTTAATGCTCGTGAGCATCTATTTCATTGGTTTTCACAATCAATATAGTTGTATATGCATATGGAAGTTCAACTAGAATGAGTATAATTTTACAGAATTGAATCCCTATGATATTTATTAACATAAAAAAGTTTAAATAGTAATATATAACATTTTTATATAGTACGATCTTGAATCATTATATAGTACATTAATTGATACTCGTTTACATTTTTAAGGAGGTTATTGATCATTATGAAGTCATCTTGTTTTATCATTTAATATTATGTAAATATTTTACATCAAGAACCTAATAAAGGTTTTAATAAATATATTATTTTCCTTATTAACCATTTATAATGGTATCATTACTATCCTTGAATAAAAAAGAAAAGACCAAATGTTCGTCTTCCACAATGGTTGTAAATCGACAGCTCCTAGAAGATGAATTCATTTTTATAACTGAAGATGGAGAGTTTGCAGATTGATGATGTATATTTCATTTATATGATATAATTTCATTATTTAAATTATACTATATGTTTCGTGATCATATATAAAGAGGATGTGAGGAGAGAATAAAAAAATAAATAACATGAAAAGAAAATAAAAGGAAAAGGAAGGGGATTTTACCTCTTGAATACCCCTCCTTGAGAATCTCCTAACGGGGAATGATTTTGGTCTTTTTATGATACTAAGAGATTATGGACGTATTTGAGGTTATTTGGAAGTATTTTGGTCAGAAATTGGCGAAGGATCAATTCCTGGAAGGTGTGAGGAGAGGAGGGTGTGAGGGTTGTCTTTATAGTGGTTGAGAGGTGTAATTTATCATTATTTTATTAATTTTTTTTATTTTTCTCAAGATAAAAAATAGAATTAATTATAGTAAATATATAGTAATATGTGCATGTATGTTTTATTAATGTGTTCATAAATCATTTATAAATCACTTATGACTCAATAAATCGTGTATTTATTATTAATAATAATTATTTATATTTTACTATAAAAAATAATGTATTTTAACAAATACCAAAAATTTACCCTATCCATTTTTTGATTTGTAGAAGTAAACAATGAAATACATTTTATGAAAATATTTTTCTAAAAATGAGTGATTTAGTTTTTAATTAAATTCATTATTTACTCAATAGATATAGTTTTTAAAGATAAAGGTTATCTTATAACATTCTAAAAAAAATAACAAAGGTCCTATAAGATTATCCTAAAATCATAGGATAATAAAATAGTTACTTATGAATACATTTTATGCAAATTATTTTTCTTTCGAAACAATTTATTAAATATAAAATCGAAATTAAATATTTATTACTAAAAAAAATAGAAACATTTAATTATTCATTTTTTTTAAAATATTCAATTACTTTTACTATGATATAATTATATCATTATTTAATTTATAAGGTGCCTAAATTTTATTTATACACTCATGAGTGAGGTTACAATTAATTTGTTTGATTTACTATTCATATAGGTCATATTAGTATTCATAAGGGCGCGTAACTATTCCAACATATCGAGTTACTATTTAAAAAACTATATGTTGATCTAATCAGACTGTAAGTATTTTACTGATCACAACTATGTATACCAATTTTTGGAAATTCAACACACAGAAGTGGAAAAATTAAGTTTAACAACTAGGATAAAACTATATCCTATAAATAAAGAATTGTTTTTTCATAGAGACTCAATTTTTTGTGCATTTCATTCTATATTAAATTAATTTGTAAATCCTTAGTGTGTTACATTATCCCCTCCAATAATTTCATCCTCATAATTACCAAAATGTTACCCAATAAATAAATATTGGTTGGTCTCCATCATAAGTTCCTTAGGCTCCCACATCACCTCTTCAATTTTATGATTTTTCCAAAGATCCTTTACCAGCCAATTCATTTGATTCTTCAAAACCTATTCTTTAGTGATCAAAATCCTAATTGGCTCCTCACAAATAAGATAAGTCTTTTTTCAATTCTATTCCTTCACAAATGAAGACATTTTTTTGGTTTTTTCATGTACTACTTAACAATGAGATATGCAACTCATTATGTACCATAGAAAGGCAAGGAAGAATTTCCAAATGATAATCCCGAACTGGGATTTGGTCTTGTATTTAAAAAGAACTAATGTACTTGGGGATCAGTTTCCCCTTCTTCCCAAATCGTATAGCACCGTTCTATGGAGAAACATTCAATAAAACATGATCTCTCACTTGAAATTCTAAATTAGTCCTTCAATTATCGGTATATATATTTTTCTGTTATTGAGATACATTGATATGTGTTTGAATATTTATTACCTTCGTTTTTTTCACTACAATCTATGGGCCTACAATATTTATTTCACTAACTTCATCCCAACATGTTGGCATATGACACCTCTTTTAATACAACGCTTCATATGGTGCCATTTGAAAATATGAATAGAAAATTTTATTGTAGGAAAGATCTACCAAGGGAAAATACTGAACCTAAATACCTTGATAGTCAAGGGAACATGATCTCAACATTTCCTATAATGTTTGGATGATTCTTTTAGACTTCCCGTGAGTTTGAGGGTGATAAGAAGCACTCAAATTAAGATTAGTAACCAAATATTTCTGATCACTTTTCTAGAAAATCTATATAAATAGATGATCATGATCACACACAATTGAGAGAGGTGTTCCATGAATTATTATAACATCATTAATATTGTGGTGTACAAGGTGATCCAGTGGAAAATCCTCCCTTATAGTTTGAAAATGTGTAGATTTGTAATGTTGATAAAAAATTAACCATATTGTATAATTAATTTTTGGGATTTTGTGTAATCCAGGTAAAAAAATCCATAATAATTTCATCCCATTTCAATATAGGATAAAAGAGATGTTACATGACTCCCCAAGGATGTTTTCTTTCAGAATTCACTTATTGATAGACAAAAAATATTGATACATAATGAGCAATTTTACACTTCATATTATCCCATCAGAAATGTTCCTTCAAATATATATACATCTTTGTGCTGCCATAGTGTATAAAGAATTTAAAGCTACTAGAATCATTCAATAACTCTCTTTTTTATCTTAGGTATAGACTAAATACATAGCCTCCCCCCAAATTTTTTAATTCTATCATTATATATGAATTATTCCAACTTCCCATCATTGATTAAATTAATTTTCTTTGGAAAATTCTCATCATTAGTCTGAGAAATTTAAACATTTCTTAAAATTATTATTGGGAACCCAATTAAAAAATTAATTATTTTTTAGCTTCTTTGAAAATTTCCATATCCATGTTTACTAGATGCACGAACACAAGAACACCTTCAAATCTCCTTTGGTTTATAAATACATGATACTTCTTTCTCATGCATCTTTCACCTTATTTTCCATACCTGGGTGGTTGTTTATGGAAAAATCATAATCCTTGAGTATCTCAAGTCATCTCCTTTTCCTCAGTTTGAATTATTTCTATTATAATATATATTTCAAACTCTTGTGATATGTATAAATCTCACATCTCTCACGACAGAGATAATGTATCCATATTTTCGAGGAAAATATTACATTTACTATATCAAGATAATGAAATAGATAGTTTTGTTCATGAGTTTTTAACTACCTTGATTCATAGGAAATAACTCTATTGTTCTATATAAGGACAGAACCTGATAATTTCTGGGTTGAATCACTACAAATCACAAATCCACCATTTTCTGATGGTATATTCACGATCATAGGATTAACTAATATACTCTTTAATTATTCGAAACATTATTCACATTATTATTTCTATACAAACTTAACCCATTTATGTGTAATCTTGGTTAATGGGTTAGATAATAGGGAAACATTTTCAATGAATCTCTGAAAATAACATCCAAAACCAATAAAACAACATAACATGGTTATGTTCATTGGTGTAGACCATTCCTAAAATTCAATTTTCTTCATACGATTAACTGAGATTCCATCCTTAGAGACAATATAGACAAGAAAAGAAAAATTTTGTTGTCATAATTCACATTTTCTAAACATCCCATATAACTCATTTATTCTAAGAGTCTTTAGAACAATGCACTAGTAGTTCTCATTATCTTCATAGATTTTGGAGTATGCCATGATATAATTAATAAATTCCAAAAAATTCATCAAGATATTCCTTGAAAACTCTATTCAATAGATCCATGAAAATAGAGGTCACATTAGTCAGTTCAAAAGGAATTTTCATAAACATGTAATTCCTATACATGGTTTAATATTATGTCTTTAGTATATCTTCCATCCTCAAATTCAATTTATGATATCTAGATCAAAGGTAAATCTTCGAAAAATATTGGGCTCCATAAATTTGATCGAATAAATCATCAATTTGAGGAATAATATATTTATTCTTTATTGTATTAACATTGATTTGTCAATAGTCAATACAAAACCTCATCAATCTGTCTTTCTTCTTAAAAATTAGAATAGGGGATCCCCATGGACAAACACTAGCGTGAATAAATAATATAGAACTCAATTCCGCATGTTTTTTTTCAAATCCACTAATTCCACCATGGAAATTATTTATTGATTTTTTGATAATGGCCTTTCCCCAGCCATTAAATCAATAGAAAACTCCATATCCCACTCTAGAGGATTTCCATGTAAATATTATGTAAATACATCAGTGTATACTTTTAAAATAGGTAGATACTCAAATAAAAGATTTATTTTATCACCCATATAAATAATATTATCTTTTGCCACATGAATTGAATTTAGTAGTGCTACTGGGGGTGGATCTAGTTAGAAATAATATGGTGATGTTTCTGTTATAATGATAAGGGATTTTACACCTTCCTCAAAAACCATATTTTCTTTATTTTTGTAACATATTCTCACATCATATTTTGAAATCCAATCCATACCAAGGATAATGTCAAAGTCAAACATATGTATGATGATAAAATCAGTAGGTAAATTATATATATATTCCATAATGGGAACATCTTCCAACATCTTTGTTGTAATGAGACTTACCGTATGAGTTTTGACCAATAATTCCCTTTTTAAGGATAATGGGAGAACTATAATTTTTAAAGAAAACTATGAATATATAAAGGAATGTTATGAACTATTATAAAATAAAAACATTGGTCAGTTTTGATGAAATTATTATATTACATACCACCATAGGATTAGGAACTTCAACCCCACCTGTTTTGATCACATAAGTTTATAATTTCTCCCATGAACATTTCTTATGAATGTTTATTTGATGCAATGGGTAATAATTTGAATAGTGTCCCATCTACGTGTTATTATAAAATTGAGCATTGATAGATTTTCTCTTTCCCTTATAATCATGGTCTTGGTGGCCTTTTTTTCAACACATGTAAAAGACTCCATCTCTTATTATGCAGGCTCTATGGTGTTTCATTCCACAAGTATCACATGTTGGAAAACTCACTTTTTTATTCTACCCTTTATCTAATTTCCTTCACCACCCACTTCTTTAGTTTAATTCATTTAAAGTCATTATACACAAAGAATTATTTTTCAATCTTCATAGTACATGAGACTATATCTTCTTATGGTTATAACCTTTGAGAAACTAGTTCCCTTTAGAGGAATTGTTTTAAACTATCAAATAATAAATCAATATTTTTCCACATATTATATATATTTTATACAACATGACACTCTAACCATGTAAATTTGGATTCATACTTTCAATAAATCTCATCCCCATGTTAACTTAGATTTGATAATATATATTCTATATACACTCGTTGTTCATGAGGAAAACATTTTTCAAGGAAAATTTCCTTAAAAACATCCCTTTAAATTTATTATTTTACTTCCTCCTCCATCATGTTTTGAATTAATGACCAACACCTATCTGTATCTCTCAGGAGGTGATAAAATGCCATTATAACCTTCTTCCTTTAATTAAATCCCATAGTGAAAAATATCTTCTCCAAAGAAATTATCCACTACTCTTTTATAAATGGGTTTGTAGTACGCTCGAATGATAACGGATGATGTCACATAAATCATTCTAAAATTTCTCCCCCACATTGTGGATATGGATTCTACCTATGGGTAAGGTTATTTTTCATAACCTGAGTCACATTTCCCAGTATAATTATATATTTCCCAGCACCAGTCGCAGTTCCAGAACCAACATCATTATCTTCCATTAATCCAACTAGTCACCATTTCTAAATAATGGAATTTACTAAATTAGGTTATGAATCATAATTTATAATAATAAAAAATAAAAACACGTAACATAAATTTTAACTCTACGAATGTCTAATATCATAATCATAAGAATGGTCTATTTGGGGGATATATTTAAAATTAAGACCTTCATAATGGTTTTTAAAGAAAAATTAAATTATTAAAATAATATCCCCTATGAGTTTCAATCTAGATAGGTATTAAGGCTTGTTGTCATAAACCAAGTTACCCTAAGACTCACCTGAAAGACCATTTTGGAGTTGTAACTCCTATGTACATCTATTATAGAACAACATCCAACTTTAGTATCTATATAGGGATGTATATTCAATTAATATCGACACAAAATGTACATTAACCAATTTATAGGATATTCTTATATTATTATCCACAACATCTATCATATGGTTTTGTTTCCTAATTTTTGTTTTCTATATCATGATTCCAAGGTTTCTACAAAACATTATCCGATAGAAACTATACGGTCCCCCACCCCAGTTTCCCAGAAATGGTACCTTATATTATTACATTGGTATGTTTATAAGGATTTCGTATCCCGAAGTACCAAATTTTTTCATAGTAATGGTAAACTAGATACAAAGATATGAATTACATTACAAATTTAAACTAAACAAAAACATTACAACTCCATTATAATCAACTATAAACTCTTATATTATTTGTACATGTAAGTCATAATAATATTTATATTTGATACCTGGGGAAAAAACATAAGAAAGTGGTGAGATCAAATTCCTAGTAAGGGTAAGTGATACCAAATAATTTTTCATAAATATAAACATTAGGAATTGTGAATAACTATAATCACCTTCCATTAAAATTAAACTTCAGCATAATATGGAAAGAATGAATGTTGATTACATAAATCCATTTAAATGATCACAAGAGAATGAAAATTTACCATCTATATTATAATAATTTAATAATCACATGTTTTATCAATTAATATTATCAAAATGAGAGAATGTATAATTCCATACATTTGAAACATATTATCAAGGCCTTGGCCTAGAAATATAAAAATACTAGGGTAAGGCATTGGCCAAAACCCAATTTTGTTTTGTCTCATATGACCTACTGATGCATCAATGGGATATAGTGGTCACCACTAATCACTTGTTGTTCCAATTAATTTATCATATGAATTGGTCACAACAAAAACAACATGAACCAATTAATTAAAATAACATTCCCCAACATTTAATCATAATCACTATCCAATCTGAGTATCATGATGAATTATATTAAGATACCACATCCACCGTCAAACCGGTCATAAACCATTTAATAACATATGTTATATGAAAAAAATAAGATATCTGTCTTAATAAATCAAAAAAAATCAATAGAGGTTTTGAAATATATGATAATACTCTATTAAAATCATTGAGGAATTATTAAAAGAAATAACCATTTTACTTTGCAATGAATAGTTCTTTTTGAAAAATCATTTTTATTTTTCTTAAACGTTTATATAAAACCAATTCTGAAAAACTAAATTTTTTCAATACAAAATTTTTTATTTTATAAAAATAATTGTTTCTTAAAATATATTCTATATGGTACTTGAAAATTGGTAAGAAATCAAGATATTCCCTTTAATCTGGGTTGGGTATCGGGAAGGATTAAGAAATATCATTATAAAACATGTATCTACCAATAAAAAAATAATTATTCTGATTTTTTAGATATATTGAAGAGTAAAACATAATATATTAGGAGTAAATAATAATAATTAATAATTTCACTATGGTAAATAGAGAGAAAGTGTAATACTGAATGAAAAATGGAGGTTCAGAGAAAAACCCTTACCATATGTCTGAATGTGTTATTCCCTTGACCATAACATCCTGAATAATCATATTAAATCCATTAATTAAAAAATTAAGAACCTTATAAAGATGTATTTGATTAGGTATATTTTTATTTGTTTCTTTTATGGCCTTTTTTGATGAGTTATAAAATACAATTTTATTACTCAGGAGCGCTCGTTTCCTTTGTTTTCCTGATAAGTATACTTGTTTATGAGTATGGAAGTTCATGTGGAATGAGTATAGTTATACAAAATTATATTTTTATGATATTTATGAAAATCCAAAATTGTAAATGGTTATATATAACATTTGGTTCTATGGTATTAGGTTGAATCATTAGATACGCCTTTTAGTGTTAATCATATACATTACTAAAACTATTATTTATCAAAACAATCTCATTTTGTTTTATCGTTTAATATTATGTAAATATTTTACATAAAGAACATGATAAATTATTTAATACAAATATTTTATTCTGGTTTAACCATTAAAAATTGTATCATTTACCAGCAGTGAAGAACAAATTGAAGAACAAAAGTTTGTCATCCATGATGGTTCTAAATCAACACCTCTGGGATGATGATTTATTTTTCAATACAAAAGAAGAGGAGTAAGGAGATTGATGATCTCTATTACATTAAAATGATTTAATTAAAATATATAAATTATAATGGAGTTTTCTTTCTCATTTAGAGAGATGAGGTGAAGAGAGAAAAATGCAAGAATGAACATGAAAAGAAAATAAAAGGAAAAGGAAGAGGAATTTACCACTTGCTTACTCCTCCTTGAGAATCTCCTTATGGGGATTGATTTTGGTCTTTTGATGAAAAAAAGAGATTATAAATGCGGGGGATGATCATTTGAAATGGTTTGGGTTGAAATTTTATAAGTATCAATTCTTTGAAGGTGTGTGGAGAATAGGGGTGAGGGGTGGTTTTTATAGTGGATGAGAGGGGTAATTTCACACTATTTTATTATTTTGCTCAGGACAGCCAATAGTGTTGATGCTTCTGACTGTATACAGTAATAAGTGAATGTGAGTTCTAACCAAGGGCTCTTATATCATCCAAACATTTCTTATGACCCAATAAAACATTTATTTATCATTTATCGTAAATTATAATATTTTATTATTAAAAAAATATTCAGGTATTTTTGAAATATACTGAAATTCACCCTAACGATTTTCCAACATGTAGAATTCAAAAATGGCTCAATTTTTTGGAAAAAATATTCTAAATATGATAATTTTATTTTTTAATTAAAATCGTCATTTTCTCAATAAATACAGTTTTTAAAGTGAATAATTATTTTATAACACCATAAATAATTAAAAAGGTATAATTATATTATCATAAAATCATAAAAATTTAATATATTTATTTATGAATACATTTTATAAAAATTAATTTTCTTATTATTTCATTTATTAAATATAAAATGGTAGTTACATATTTTTTACTCACAAAAATTTAAACACAAAATTATTAATATTTTTTAAAGTATTCCCTACTATTCTTTGAATTCATGAGTTTGGGATCTTGTTGGGGAATAGGGTTAATTTTCGTAATATGGATGTGTTTCCCCTTTTTTGATTTGAAATTGGCCATTGGGTCTGGAATTTCCTGTTAGGATGCTTTTTTCTAAGCCTAGTGTTGTTAGGATGGAGTGATATTATATAACATGCTTGTGTTATGCTCTATAGCTATTTTCTGTGTAGTACATTGGCTGTTGAACATCATTTTTTTCATGATTTATTTATTCAGGGTTGTGGGAACCTTGTGCACTAAGACCATCGGAGGAATTGATGTTGTGGGCTTCCCCATAGTTTATTTTTTTCCTATTATGCAGCAAGACCATAGGGGGGATTGAAGTTGTGTTCTGCCTCATATTTTCTATAGTTACCCTTACGAGACCACATGGGGATTTGAGGTTCAGAGATTCCCCAGAGTGTCTATAGTTTATCGTTAAATGTCTATAGAGGGAATTGATAGAGAGTTCTAACTTAGAGAGTCTTTGTTTTCTTGAGACCAAAGGTGTTAGACCGTGTGAGCTACCCAGGAGGTCATTATATATATTTCTAAGTTGAACTAGACGGGTTAGGTAGTGAGAATGTACCGAGAGGGTTACCATAGATTGATTAGTTGAACCAGAGGGGTTATGATGTGAGATCTTTCCCATAGGATTGCTTGTGAATGTTTGGTTAATTAAAAAATAAATGTAAATGAATGTATTTGAAACTATATGATGGTTTACATTTGAGTACTTCCTAGTTTATTACTTCATTTTTCATAATTTCCTACTATATATATTCATTGATGGTTAGGTACATATATTTTGGTGGTATCCAAATAGGATTCATCTCACACACAGTTTGAGTCCTTCTGTTTGTCCTAAACAGTATATATTTTTGTAGGTATAGATAAGGGAAAATGCCCTTATACTCCCGGCACTTATGTATTATTGAGTAGGAGAGCATGGGACCAAGCTGAGGCTTGTTATGTTAAAGAGTTGTTTACTTTTTTCTTTATAATTTGTATTATTACTTTATTTTAGCATTGTGACATGTTTGGCTACATTCTTTGATAGTTGGTACATGCATCATTATTGATATATATATGTTGCAATTGTCTCTTTACCTTCAGTCTTCCACTATTTACGTTTGTATGTTATTATAACTAACTAAACGATTGTAATATGTTTATTTCTTCTGTAATACTCTTACATTGATTGAATTGTTTCCCCACTATCACACCCAATGCCCGTGCTACTAGTGGTCAGCCTCTGGTGTTTGGGGAAATGCGGTTGTGGCCATGTGACCAACTATGTACAAGGAACCTCTGGGCAGCAACCAGAATCGAGATGTTACAGGTTCCTCCGACAATTTGTCATTTTTGTAATCATCAATTCATGGTGTGATATTATTCAGAATCATGTGTGTTCTATCATCCCAATTATCAGAATAAAGATCACCATGGTAACTATCAAACACATTGTAGATTTCATTCTATGATGTGATTAATCTTTAATTAATGTTAAGTGAAGTGACTCCCCTACTGATTTTTTATTCCTTGTGAATTCTATAGAAGAAACCAGAGTTCTTGTACCCTTCCTATTACCACCTTACACTGTATAGGGATCTGGACAGATTTTCCTTATTATTAAAGAGTTAATCCAACATTAATAGATCATGGATTCCATCACTAGAAGGCTTGTAATTAAACTTATTAATATTAAGGAATTCAAAGAGATGAACATCATTAGATTTAATATCCTCATCCAACAATGGTAAGGAAATAATTCACCCTTAATTCAACCAAATATTTGTGTTTTTCAATTTTGACGACTGAATCAGAGACGCAGATGACATAGTCAAAGAATTCAACGCATCATTGACATTGTCTTGACACCCTTGAATCACAATCCATTCATTATAAAATTTAAAAGTAATAGGGTCCAAGAACACACCACCAATGAAGATGTCAACCGCCAAGGGATTATGGTTAGAGTGGAATCACTAAAAAATGACTTATACCAACAATAATTTATTGAAAGATAATTTATCTATTGGTAAAAATGAGCAATTCCAACAGATATTATGATTTATTGGTATTAACTTTAAGTACCAACACTTGTTTTTACAAAAAGATATATCTGTTGATAATGATCATTTAACACCAATAAAACTTTTACCAACAGTTATATATAATGCTTTATCATTTCAATACTAATATTTTTTTTCCAAAAAATAAATCTATTACTATTAATTTCTATTACCAACAAATTTTTTACCATTATAAAAATCAGTTGTAATAAATTATTTCATAACATAAAATAATTTATAAAAAAAGAAAATATATATATATACATATATATATATATATAATTTTCATTAAATATTATTAATTATAATTATATTAATAAATCAATATAGTCATATGTTTTCATTTAAAATATTATATGTTTGTGGTATTTAATATATATCGATCTCATACAAAATTGATGATAAATGATTATATATGATTTCATTATATGTATATGATATAAATTTTTATTCATTAAATAAATAAATTTAGAACACTTTTCCTTATACATTCGTTCCTCTCCAAATTGTGCCCCTCTTTCACCACACCGACCCAGTTACAAAGCCACCTTTTTTCGGACTCTCCCACAGGCCTCACTGTACCAAATCGACGATCTCCCTTCCGACCTTCCATCTATTTCACTAAAACTCATATGTATGTTTTCCTTCCTGACTTACCATCATCATTGTGTAGAATTAAGGTTGGTGTTGTGCTTCTCTTACATTAATATCACACTAGAACACCAAAAATTACATATCCCTAATTGTATTCTCCTATTCTTCTTGTATATATTAGGTTATGTGATTTTTACCTTCTTTTTAGGTTTTATTTTGTATTCCAAAATACAAGAAACCTATGTTTCATGCCCTAATTTCATTCCTCGATTTAATTTTATCTCAATAATTGGTTGATTTATGCAATATCACTTTGTTCCCGCTTGTGTTTTTAGGTTATTTTCATTTTTATCTTCTCTACCAATATTCCATTTTTATTTATAGAACAAAATTAAATTGATATTCCAATTTTCTACTATATACTCATTAGTTCACTTCCAATAGCCGCATATTTCCTGAATATCACGTGTATTTCTAGTAATTTCATTTCCATTACCAATCCCTTATTATTCTAAGAAAACCACACAATTACTTATGTACCTTATTTCACTATTTATTACATTTATTTACTCAGACTACTTTCTTTTTCTCAATATATTATACATTAAATTTTTTAAATATCTGGATTTCATTATACAAATTTATGTACTATAGGTATGCCCTCTTTTATCACAGCATGCGTTTATCGTCTTCCTAAGTATCTCCTTCCCTTTATGTGATTCTACGATACGTATTCCATATTTTCCAATGAAATTCTATAACATAGTGATCTACTGCTAACACGTGTGTACACCTGCTAACACACATGTACCCTTTTATCCTTTATACCATTAAACCATATTGTAATTTTGAAATCCATTGGATGTATGATGTTAATATTGCATTCTTTATAAAAAATTCCATGATAGAAGATTATACAATGGATTTCCAGATTGAAATGACCACCATGGGAAAGAAAAAAATCATTCAATTTTGAAAAACATGGACACGATAATGATTTCAATATGCATACATGTACGTATGATTCTCATATAAAATAAATTTGTAAATTAGATAGGTTGTATATCATTGATTAATGAAAATATTTGTTTAATATATTATGTACATATTAATCTATTCACTTGTAGAACCTTCATAGGCTCAAATATGTAATAATATGTGAACTTTCTGCATGGAACTCAAGATTAAATACTATGAAAGGATATTGATTTCTCTTTTTATGGGCAGCAGTTTTGTGTAAAAACTATTTATTTGCAATCTCACTTGTATCTTTTTTACTCGAACCTAGTCCCTTGCACTCAGGCCTAGTTGAATGTATCAAAATTTTCTCCCATCGATCATCTTCCCTAAACTGCTCACATGATTCATAACTTCGGATACTTATAGTAGTTATCACCTGTAATGATCATGCTAAAAAATAAGTGGTGTTGGTTTTATTTAAGAAAAAATAACTTAAATTCTAGGAGAAAGAAACCTAATTACATTTCAAAAAAGTAGGTGCAGTGTGTGTAGTATGTGAGAGTTTATACAATAAGGCAGAGTGTGTGCAGTAGAAATTTATTTGTGTGTTTTTGTGAGGGAAACCAGTTTCATCCATGGAGAGTGCATAAGAACAATGGAAATATCCATGTGTGTTCTTCATGAAACATTATATGCACTAGAAGACTTATTCTGTAACACTAGCAATGTACTCTAGTGAGAGATTTCAGTACAAAAATCATGATGATTTTCAGTAAGGGAAATTTGGTTCATCCAGGGAGAGTTTGTGCACTAGAACAGTCATGATGTGTTTCAGGAGGATAAATCAGTTTCATCCATGAAGATTGTTCTAGAGCCATTGCACCTTGTTGTGTTTTTGATGTTTCATCCATGACACTGTTGTGTTTCATCCATGACACTGTTGTTACTTCATGAGTGTCTGTAGAGAGAGTGTGTGTTTTCTTCATGAATAAAACTCATGGGGTGTTCTTATCCACATACTCTTCCTTTCCTTACACAGTATATGTGCACTAGAACACTCTCTCGTTACAACACTGCACACACTTTCCCTTAATTGAGTGCCATTTCCGTTACTGAAACTGATTTCCCTTACTGCACACACTCTCGGCACACACTCTCTTGGAGTGTTATAGTTAAATTTATTTATTAATTTTTAACCACAATGTTTTTTTCCATAACACTATTTAATTTTTAATTTTCAAATGATTTTTTGGTTTGAGTTGAAATATTATTAATTTGTCTTCTCAATTAACTGATCTTCAATATTATAATCCTATTTTATGACAATCCTGTTGTTTTTTTTGAAATATAAGGACATCATTGTTATCCCGGCATGTTCACTACTATTTTATTACAACCTTATTGAACCATTTTAGGACATTATTATTTTCTTGGTATATTATATACTTAATCTAGTGCATATTTTTGACTAATGAAGTTGTTTCCCTTCATCTATGTTGAGGAAGATGTTGCAACTATTTGTTTTAGTGGTTCGGATGCCAAGATGATGTGTGGAGATGACCTAAGGACAAATGATGTACTAGTTCAGTTTTTTATCACTTTTTTATATAATTATTGAGTTATACTAAAAGAAACTAGGGCTGACATAGTTTGAAAAAAATTAGCTAGTAAAGATTTGGAAGAATTATAGGAAGGGTCTCTATGTTGCTAACATGGAAGGTGGTTGGAATTTTTAATTTTATTGGTAAACATAATTAATCAAGTGGTTGAAATAGTTTCCGGAGAGTGTGTATTAAAGGGAGTTGATATAAAGATAAAAAAGAGGCATTAAGACTTAACATGAGTAAACATGGCTGTGATTTATAATGGGATAACATGGAAGGAGCTCCTGATCTAACTCCTAACATAGAGTTGAGGGAGATTTGATTGATTAAATACTTTTATAGGGGTGTCTTAATATCTTGATTCAATTACTAATTCTATTTTTTGGCCATTTAAATGTGCTTTTTACTACATTAATGTGTGAGATCAAAAAACTTTTCTGTTTAAATTCTATCTAGGAAATTCTAGTTTTTTCTTCTAAGATATTCTTTTACTTCATTAATGATTTCTTCTATGGTAATATGAATTATTTTACTTCTTCCTCAATTGAGGTGTTTTTTTTTCATAAGTAGACTAAATTATCAATGGATTAAGTCCTAGTTTCATTCATGCCTTTCATTTCAAATAATTTCTAAAATGAATATATTTTGGATTAGGATTAAGTATCAATTGTTCTAGATCTTTTTATCATTTAAGAAAACTATTTTACCATTTAAATAATTTTTCGTATTGTGTAGATGAATAAACATATGCTTTCTCAGAAGTCCTATGATATTATTATTATTGTGATGAGGTGTGGGGGATGTCACATTTTATTTCCTCTCATTTCATTTTTACTAACTCATCGACACTGTTATCCCCAGGTTCGTATATTGAATAATTTTTAATAGAAAGAGTTTTTATTTCCTCTCATTATATAAGAGTCTATCCTCGTGGTTAAAATTGTAAAGGTAACATAATAATATGATATTTTTCCTATTTATTTTTGGTTTTCATGATTTCTATGATTTTCCAAATTTTTTTATAATTTTAGAAAACTTTTTTAAAATTTATTTGGTGGTGCCTATTCACAAACACTTAAAACACATGTATGCACAAAAATTCATAAATTTCTAAAGTATTGAAGGATCTGATATAAACATTCCTGAGAAGGATTTGGTTATTTTATTAAAATATATAGTTATTTAATAGATACCTATGATATATGAAATTGAATGTACATCCCTTGTTGCTTCCCCTAACAATCAACCTGGATAGGTGAACACATTTTCTGTAATAAAAATAGAATGTAAATCTTTCTATTCAACCAATTTTAATCTCAAGTTGATGAATAGATAAAGCTCTTTAAGTAAGAACATCATTAATTTACTTTTGAGTCATCATTATTTACATCCTTGTGTAACATAGAACATGAGAAGCCTCTCTGTTATCACCTTCTGGATCTATAGTCTACTTATCCCAATCATTGAGGATTCTAAAAAAATCCTTATCTTTTGGAGTGATATTAAGAGGATAAAATTCCCCTCCCTTATCAATAACCATCTCAACCTAATGAGTGGTATTCACCATAGCCTATGAATTCAGTCCAATATCAGTGGGTAGGTCAGCTTCATTTTGAGGTAGATTCAAAGAGGGCAAGATGTTATTTATTCTTTAAAAGAACCAGCTGTATGAAAATAGAATGTAAATAAATAACTTGTTTACTCAAATTTAATAATCTAGGGTGGAATATTTTCTTCCTAATATTCGGCACAATATTTTCTTCTTCACCTTTCCCCTTCATGATGTTGTATTACTTGGAGTTTTGATTAATGTTATAGGAAGTTCGAAACAGTTCTGGATTTTTTTGATTTGGGTGTAATAATCTATGTTCTTGTAGTTTTTAAGATTTTCATTGAGGCTGCTCAAAGGTTCATGTTTTTCTCATAAGGAATTCACATAAAGAATCATTGTGGAGTGGGGAAGGCATGATATTTTTTTCATCTGGATGTGGGTTTTATGGGAAAACTCATATGAGTTGAAATTTTTTTGGGCTCATCCCGACCCCCTACAGATCCTGTTTCCCAACTCTATCATGGGATGTTCCAAGATAAAACCTGGTAGTGGGTGGCTAATATGTATATGATATGGCTAAATTGGTTCCCAGATGAAGTTGGTAAAATTGAATAATCTCGGGGTGGTAATTATCATTTTATGTATTGTTGTCTTTTCCTTGATTCTCAGGTTCTTTTTTGGCATTCCAGTGGCAAGGTGTACATGTACTTATCATTTTATTTGAGGGCAGGTAGCCCATGTAGCTTGTATAATCTGACCAGTAAGCTACTTCTTCAACCCATGAAATTTTACTTTTTTTAATAACCTTCATTTTTTTGTGGATGTGGCTTTGGATCATGGTTAGATGTTCTGATGTGTTTTTCCTACTATTAATTTATCCTCTGTTTTGAAGTAGTCACATTTATGTGAAAATTTCATTAATAATCATTAAGTAGTTTTCTTTTTATCTTTTCTATCAATATGGTTCATGGAATTAGCATCTAAATTAGATGATAAATTAGTAGGATAAAATATAACTAAGTAAAACAACCTTGATAATAATAGGATTCAGGAGAACAAAGTAGCAGATGAGGAAGAAGGTCTACCTGGGGGTAAAAGAGGAAGTACATTATATTTGGAATAGAGGGGAATCAAATTTAGATACCTATAATCTTGGTGGAATCCTCCAGTATCTTCCCATGAATCATCTTCAACAATTTTATTTATGGGGACCTATATATGTTTTTCTCTTTAGGTTTTTATTTGGAGTCACATGACCTGTTCCGTGAGTTTTTTAGTATTTGTTTTTTTTTCACAATTGATAATATATATACTGTTACTTTACCAATGAAAGAGTCACTACTCATTCCCCACTTTTTCTTCCACCCTCAAAACGATACCCAATAAAAAATCCAATATGTCTTTCTATTTCTTTGTTTTTTTTCTTTAAATGATTTTAAATTGCTTATTATTTTTCCTCAGTTATCCTGCATGTTCTGTATTTTTTTATTGAACCATATTTTTTTGGACATTTAGTATTTTTTACTACCTCTATATTCTTGTCCCCCTGTTTCCCTCTTCTATTTTTTTGTTTCCTACTTTTTCCCTACTCAAAATTTTGCTTCTTGTATTTTATTTTATTCTAGTTTTTTTCCAATGTGCATGTATTTCTTGTCAGATTTTTGGTTGCATTTTATGTTAATCTTCTTATTTCAATGAATTATTTTTAAGACAAAAGTCTATATTTGAATGTTTATTTCCTTTTTGTTCATGTATTCTATTTGTTGAAAGTCAAAAGGAAGTTCAACACAATTGTAGGAAGTTCAACACAAATTTTTATTCCTTGTTTTTCAGGTACTACCTTTATCACTATGGTGTAATCTATTTCGATCACTTGTATTTGTACCTCCCTCAAATTCATATGAGGTCTTTCCTCATCTATTTGTCCATATGTTTGTGCATAGACTAGTCCTACTATGTATGGGGCTGGGGATGTAGCATGTTTAAACTGAAGCCAATATAGATCGGTTGGAGCTGGAGATGGAGATGGCATGGATGGGGATAGAGCTGGATGAGATGGAATAGACTGGATATGTCATGGATGAGCCTCTAGAATACATGGATGGGTAGTGGATGGAGCTGACATGGACGGAATGGTGCTGGAGACACTGGCAATGATGAGATGAAGTTGCTGGGGTGGTTGATTCTATTTGGGGGAGATCCAGCATGGTGGGGACATGGGTAGGGTTGTTGAGTGCTATAATTGTGTACTAGAATTGTGTCTATGGGGGTGGGGGGTAGTGCTGGGTAGGGTGGTCCCAGATTGATCTTGGAGGGGATCCCAAAAGTTCTAGATTTATCTTTTTGGGGATCCCATAGGTTCTATTTGAATTGAATTTCATTATTAGTATCATTAATTATTTTGTAATTATGAACATGTTAAAATATTCTTAAGTTTAAAAATTATAACATATGTATTATATCTGATAAATTAATAAATAAGTCATTAAATTTTAATGAAAATGAAAATTTATAATTTCTATGTAAATGTAATTTAAAAAAAAATTATATATTTGTAATATTTTTACCAAGAGTTAAATTTGTCATCAGAACCTATTGATAAACATTTTACCCGCATTTATATTATCAGTTGGTATTATTATAATTGCAACAAATCTATTTTATCTGTTGCAAAATAATTTAGCAATAGAGTTTTTACCAACTGTTTAGCGACATGGAAATTTATGTTGGTAAAACGTTTTACCAATAGAAAATTCACTTTTACCAACATATATGTTCATGTTGGAAAAAGTGAAATATTTTGTAGTGATTTGTGGAAGCACAAAACCCTTAGCACAGAGGATGTCATTTTATCATCAACCTGAAATAAGAACCAATACAATTTAATGGATTTCCATGCATTAAGAGTCTATCATACCAAGGTAAAATCATCAACAACCTTAGAAACTTCATTCAGGTTACAATGATCAATACATTGAGAGAAATCATTGGATGCTAGGTGATTGAAATTAGATCCAGTTTTCTCCTCAGGTTGGGGAACTATGTTGAAATTACCTAAAACGATCCAATTATGAGGAACTTGTGAGGAGTGATAAATAATATCATTTCATATTTCTCTCATTTTGATGTATGAGTTAGTGGAATAAACATAATAGACTGTAAATAAGTCTACATTAATTCCAATTGAATTTGATACAATTTGATTTCCTTGGGTGTAGGAAATGACGTTAATAGAATCATGAATCAAAATCTAGGGGCTCTCCATATTTTCCTCACTCAAATTGTGATTAATAAAAATTATTAATAAAAATTATTTATAATGTTATCTTTTCCTTCAATTTTTTTTAGTTATAATCTGTAAATATGAAATTGGTTATGAGTATACATTATTGATTTTTCATGAAAAAACATTGATATCTTACCAAATGAGTTTAAATTTAATGATACCATTATAGTAGAAAGAAAAAATGTGTATTTTCTTTTTAATATAATATATTATTAGTAATTATGTTCTCATAGTCAAAAATGATATTATTTTATATCATTTTTCATGTAAGTGGTTATACTGAGCCAAACATGATTATCCAACAATTTATGGATGATTTTGACAATGAAAGTGGATTATTTTAGAATAATATCATCTGTATAGAGGCATAATGATATTATTTATATATTATTATTGTGGTGAAATATATTTTAATATAATTTAAAAAATATTATATAATCTATATTAAAATTGATATAAATTAAATTATGGAGGTGGTAGTCTACACAACACAAGGTTAACTCTTTCATTTCTTAAAGAATGTGATGAACTGAGGTGGTTAATTATCATTATCCTAGAATAAAATTTTTTATTAAACCATTAATACTGATTTAATTTTATAGTAATTATAAAATTGAATTGGTAATCTAATAATGAATTGAATTGATGTTACAGAAAAAAGTACTCACATTGAGAAATTAGGCTTTCCCATGAAAGACACCTTGGAATTGGAGGTATTAGTCCATTGCGATGCGACCAGATGATCAATAAAAATAAATTGGATTCAATGGAAATAGGAAAATTTATTTCTAATGGAAATTTATTTTTTGAGTGGTTGTGAGGGGGGTTGTGAGATGTCCCTTATATAATTGGTGAAAATGGAATGTTTATAAATATTTTATGATGGTAAAAAATACAGAACATGTTTCACAAGTTAATAAGAGTCCAAAATGGATAATAATAACCATGTTTATGATATATTGTTTAGATAACAACATTAATTCAATTTAATTGATGTTTTAGGAATTATTTTATTCCCCTTACTCACAGAATTTTCACTTTTACCACTTTTGGTTTTACCATGTTAAATAGTTTTTAGTTAATAAAATCTTTTTTATGAAAAAAATATAATGGAACTTATTATATAAGTTAAAACTACTAATTCTATATATTAAATGTATTTTATAATATGTAATTACAATTTTGATGAGATATTTATTTTAACATTACCACATATAACACATAAAACCCAATTTTTACAAAAAATATGTATTTTTAAGAATAAAATTTATGTATAGGATAAAATTATAAATTTATTTGTATTTCATGATAAAAATTATTTTATTATAAAAAAAATAATATTAATGTGTTTTTCATTTCTTCGAAATTGAATTTTAAAAATATAATATTTAATTAAATGAATTGACTAGAAATAGTTTCTTTAATTGGAAAATATTAATAATGTTCCTAAAATGTTGAAAATTTGTCTTATAAATTCACATTGAATTTTAAAAATGTATAATTTCACTCTATAAATACCACTTTTATTATTTAAAATGTTTTATAATGTTCAATGGTTTTTTATATAATGAAACAATCATAAAAGTCATTGTTTTGATGAAAACTATTTTTTTTTTCTATTAACCTAAAGATATTTAAAAAAAATATTAATACTAGGATAATTTTGAAATAATAAATTAATGAATAATATTATTTATAGCTTATCAATATTATAAAAATTATAAATTTAGTTTTAAAATGAATTCCAATGTATAAAAAACTATTTATATAGAAAAATAATCTTTTTGACCATTATGTGTTTCTAATATTATTGAATTCAATTTTCAAATTAATGTAATAGAAATAAAATAGTTGAAATATTTTAATATAATATATCAACCTAATAAAAATTTGAAATTGGTCGATAAATCACATTAAACTTTTATTTGAGAAATAAAAATCTTATTTTATTAAATCATATTAATTTCATGTCCTATTACCATAAATGTTTATAATTAAATACAACATATTAATTTACAAGAGTTTTTGTTATTGTTATAATTTTTTATTATAATGCTCATATAATTCATGAAACATTTTTTTTATTATGAATAACCTATTTATATAATATTAATTTAAGAAAAATGCATAGTGAAATATCAAGTCATTTCATCTATACCTAGAACCATACATGTGCCATTCATTGGGAAATAATTTATAAGAATAAACCAAAAATAATGTTTTAGTGAACGTATCTATCCCAATACCCTTTCACGAGGCACACCTAAGTGGAAATAATTTATCTAAAATGATGAAATCTTCTGTTATGGTTATGGTAGTTGTTCCTGTACTTGTCCAAGAGTAACAACCTGGAGGAAATAATTCATCATAATAGAGAAATTATTATGGTACAATGATAGTATATATTCCTATACTCATTCATTATCTATTACCAGGGGAAATAATACATTTGAAGAGATAAACTCAAGAGTTATTGTGATGGTATTTAATCTTATACCAATCCATGAGCGTGCTCTGGAAGAAATTATTCATAGGAATAGACAAAATCTAACTATATGATGATGTTTAATATGTATATACCATCTATTATACATAGACATGATTCTATCACATTTAAAAATTATTTGAGAAACTAAAATTTACATTTTTAATTTCAAATTCGATTTTCAATTATTTTATGATATTATATTACTTTTATTCTTGGTTTCCAAATTTTTATGAAATTATAATCAGAGTGGAGAATGGGGGAAATAATTAATGAAAAAAAAAATTTTCATTAATTTATAATAGAATTAGAAAAAAAATCTTTAATCAGGATTATATCCCATGAATATAATGTTGTTATCATTATAAGTCACAGTCAACAAATTCTAGAAGTTGAATCATTAGTCTCTAAGAGTCATTAATATCTTGGGTAGTCTAGCAAATATAACAACCTCTATCTATGTGTTAGATTATTTTACAATGGAATTTGAAGCTACATCATATTCCACCTTCTCTACCTCCTCAAATAGTGTATAATCCTCTTTATTGAGTCCCTCAACGTCAACAAATTATTGATAACGGTGATCCAAATCATTGAGAAATTAGTCCAGCTATTGGATGAAATTACATAAGGGTATTATTCCCAATAACATGACCTTTCCATCATAGTTCCTCTCAAAAAATACATGTATGATTGATTAATCATGATATTTATAAAAATATAAAATGTTCCATGGATTATACAACCATAAGATTCAATTATATTATACCCATTTTTTATCTTTCTACAACTAATTCATTCACCTTGTCATGGGAGACATAATTTTAAATCTCATTATACTTAAGAAAGGACAATAGTCGGTGAAGCTTGGGAAATTTATCTAGATGAATATATAGAGAATTAAAATAGATCAACATCCATATGTTTCTCTATATATTTTGTTAAGAAATAGGAAAATGGTTGGCATTAACTTAACCAAATTTTAATTCTCTCTTAGAAGACATGACATATTTAGAGACTTTATATGTCTGAGATGGCCTAGTCACAATATTCCATGAATGATATGACCCTATATTATCCATAATCCACATAATATATTACCCTGGAGGTAAATAAAAATAAATATCTCAAACTCCATAATTAGGTGATATAATTCTCAATGTTTATATCGATGATATGTTAGTGATAGAAAGAAAAATTAAGTACATGTCAGAAGAGACAGAAACAGATTTTCATTAGCAAATTTATTGGTCTTCAGGGACAATATTTGTCCATTAGTTAGTGAGACTTGTGGGATCCCATATGGTAGGTAGTAAACCAAGATTTGATAGTTTACATCTATCCTCATGGGAACCATATCCATTTTCAATGGACCAATTCCCTCCAAATAGAAGTTTTCAAAACACACTTTTGATTTAAGCATTCTATATTTTCAATAATCAAGATCTCTATGTGGAATTTTATAGGTTAATTATACTATGGTAAAAATATATGAATTTTATATATAATGAAGTTATTTAGAAAAATAATAATTAATTCATAGTTAGTGGTGAAATAATCAAAAAAAATCTATGACCTCTAGATAGACACCCTTATATTATAAACTTGTGGGAATGATAAAATGGGAATATAGGATAACATCTAGTCCAGATTCTTGATTAACAATATTCACATCCATATCTAGGTTTTAACCTCTTTTAATATATTGGAAATATAAAATTTGGAAGTATACACTTCCAAATCGTAATTACTTATAGGGTTTTAAACTGATATTGAAAATATAGGGGTAACTATTGACATAACTAGGTATGATCTCTCATATATCGGAAATTTACCAACCTCTAGAAAACCCCACTAAAAAATTAAATAGTATTATTAATCAAGGTGATTAATTTCACTTGATATTATATCCCTCATAGAATTATCAAATAGTATTAGATTAATTGGATTAGATACTGACACTATTGGATAATAACTCTCATGAAATCTATCTATTCACACCTCTATAGATTCATCTTATACTTATTTGGAGAATAATTTATCATTAAATTTTTATTGGAAATTTTTGTTTTTTTTTCTGATATTTAGTTGTGGAATCAATTATGGGGATATTTTTTTAGTTTTAGTGTGTCTGCATAGACGTATGGTATAAATTATGGAGGGAATGAGAGTACTCTAAAAATTTATATTGGGGTTTATGAAAAATGTTTCCATGGGAAAGAGGATGCGGGGTACCTTAATTTATATATTGTTTCATTTTTCTATTAAATTCTACTGAGTGATACTTTGAGATGATGCATTTACGATTATTTGAACATATATGGAATTTTAAAGGTAAGAAGTTGATTTCACTATTTTTTATATGGTATTTATTATTATTATATAACATTTACAATACTTGTTTGGGGATTCTCATACTCAATTTCTATTTATTCACACCTGTATGTTTAAATATCTATGTTTAAATATGTTTGATGATATTAGTTACCATTCTAGACCTTAATAGCATAGTGATGTTGTGTGTGGATTTTTGGGGTTCCTGATTAGATATCATTAGTGTATATCATGGTATTTCCCCTTTTTATCTAACTTTGTTTGAAATTAGATTCATTATTATTAGTCTACTTTTCAAAATGGTGATTATTGTTGGAAAATTTATGTATTTACAAGAATTATGAAAGTGTTTTGTCTCAAATGTGAATGTTCTATGCCCTTAGATATATTCTCTAACCCATGACCTATTCTCTAACCCACGAGGGGTAATTGTGTGGGAATGTCACGAATTTTGAGAAATTTACATCATCCTTATAATATTAAAAACCTTATATATTAATAATATTATTATTTTAAATTAAATTTAAATAATAAATTACAAGGATTATTTCCTTTGTATTCAAAATCAGAGTATCAACATTTAATTATCCTTAATAGATAAATTTTAGTGAATTTTATTTTCTATTTTACATATTATCCATCAGAATATAAAATAAAATAAATATAAATATAATTTCATATTAGCATGGTTTTTTAGAACATATTAAATTAATGAAAAATTAAATACACCAATTAATTTTGGAGATTGTCATTTGAACAATCTAAATAAAATAAATGTAATTATAATTGTAATTAAATAAGAAAATAATTGAGTGATCATCCCACATATAATAGTTATTTTTTCCACTGGAAACTCTAAGGAACATTGGCTGGGTGAACTAGAGTGAATCCTAAATATGAAAATTTTACCTTGTTCAATTAAATTAATCCTCACAACACATTTATATCTAGAATAAAATATTAGTACTATTAATAATATATATTTATTAGTAAATAATTTATTATAATTAATATTTTCCCAAAGATTACCAACACAAAACACCCACAAAAATAGTAAATATATAAATCAAACTTTGATTTACTTGGGTCATCACAATTATTTACCAATATAAGAAACATTGGAAAATGATTATTTATATTAAGAACTATCTAAGTTTCTTTTAGTATGGGGAATCCGGAATATAATTCCCCTTTTATCCAAATTTATATACAATGATTGGTTTAATCTCATTTCCAAAAAAAATTCACCTTATTTATTAGTGAATCGTAATTATAAAATATTCCCCACTATTCATAGATGTATTGATTGAAGTATAAAAAAATATAAAGTGAATACCATCACTATAGGCAAAAAATAGGGTGCATGGAAACATTAATTCAAATGACTATCCTCTTTATCAAAAATATATATGAATCATCTTTTCGTTTTTTATGAAAATATAAACTTTTTCACGTATCTAAGAATCGATTAATTTACTTGTTTCATCCAAAATGAATCTCAAATAAACACTCTTGTTTAGAAATTCCTTTTTATCATAGAAAAATATAGATATATAATAATTTCTTCCAATTATCTTACATATAATTAAAATCTCCTTTACAATTTATTGGACATGATGAAATGTAATCAGTATACATTGATGTCAATTTTCTTTTTAATTATTCTCAATTAGATATGGCCAACTCATCATCATTTTTATTCTTCCCGTAATCAAACTATATAGGAAAAAATTATCATCTCCTATAATATCCAAATATCATCATACATGGAGTCATAAAAATTAAATAACCTTTTTAAACTACCTATACATCCAATACATATAAAAAAATTTCATTAAGGACAGATTCATTATTCTTCGATCATTCTATATGTTAACCCATATAAGATGTTTTAATAACTACTGTAGATCTATTTACATAGTTCCCTGATAAAACCATGACATTAAATAATAGAGTTAGAAAAAATTATTAATCCTTTCATGGTATTTCCTTATATGTGTACCATGACCATCAATCAGGTTACAAATATTTTTTCCATTAACATTTCATCAGTCACACAGTACCCTAGTCAATCAAAATTCTTTCAAAATTAGGTACTGGATAATAGGATGATCTTACTATATGTTATTGAAATGCAATTTCTTCGATATTTCTCCATACACAAATCACCACCATTTAGTTAGGTATATAACCATAAATAAAACTGATGTATGTGAATCTTTTTTCTATAAACTACATGAAAATATATTGAGTTTCATTTTCAATAAGTCAAAAAAACATTTATTCCCTATGATAAATACTAAAATAATTTAGAAGCCTATTTTTTTTAAAAAATTAGAGTTCATTTGTGATTATATTAATAAATAAATCATCAATTAACAAGTTAACCCAAGTTGCATTGAGTTTAAAAATATGAAAAAAATACTTCTATAAATTTCATAATCAAAAAAGATATGATATACTTAATAAGAACTACCTTAAATAAATTAAAAAATATTTCTACATAATTGTACCACAAAAAAATTATATTTTATATCAATAGAAAAATATTTCTTTACAATATCCATTGATTCTACATTACCCAACATTAATTCATTAAAATTGATCTTCCAAAATCATTCTTATGAATTTATAAATATTCAATATCACAAATTCCTGTCATTTCCATCAAAATAGTTTCTAAATACATATATCCTCATCGAATATATTCCATTATCCATTCATAACATTTATTCTATTTTTATTTAATATCATCTATAGAACAATGAATTTATTCAACGTCTATATATTTCTACTATACCCACATTCACTACAAATTAATTTGGTTTCAAAAAACATACTAAATTAATTTAATTATTTTTTAAATATTATCTATTAAAATATTCCATATATATGTGATTTTTTTTGTAAATTTAAACAATAATCACACTTCCAAATATATGTGGAAATTATTTCATTATTTTATAAAACTTCATCTAAAATAATAGAATGAATCTTAAATATATTATGCCATTTTTATCTCTTCCTATAAAGCCTTCTATCCTATAAAATTTGGGTATATGATGTTTCACTCCAATGATAAATATAATCTCTTTCCAATACACACATTTATTTTTTTGGTCATAGAACATGTCTTTGTAGAAAAATTTTTAATCCATTAAAAAAAGTGAACTAATCATAAACATTTTCTATATCAATTCAGACCGTTAGAATAATTGTTTTCTATAATGATTCTTTATAGTCAAAATAATATTCTTAAACATATATGTATTTTGACGTAACACATGTAATGACCCAAAGTTTCATAGATAGTAATTTTTTTAAAAAAAATTAAACTGTTGATTAATATTTGTAAGGGTATGATACATCCTGTGTATGGTTCTAGGAGCATCTAGGGCTTGTTCGGAGACCATATTTATGAAAAAAACTCTACAGACTGTGTCTCAACGTCAGTTTTTTCCATGCATCCCAGGACATATGGTTCATTTGAAATTGTGATTTTGCAGATAGGGGAACATTTAAGCCACAATATTTGTCTAAAACCATGCAGGCTGAGGTATAGGACCATGGGTACCATTATAGATATGGGACATAGGATTATCTCACAGTTTGTACATGGTATAAAAACCATGTATGTAAAATTTAGGACCCAAAATATTGGCATAAAATGAGTATTTTTACCATAATTTAACATTAAATATTACTTATCCATATCCCCTTCTCCTATAGTGGAAAAAAGTCTTTCCTCTTATTTTGATATTAGGACCACATAAACATAAACTTTAATGTAACTCTTTCCTCTAGTGTCCGATCCTCAATCTTTCGGATGCTACAAATCCTTCTCAGTACGATCTACTAGTCTCTAAACTCCTATCAAGTTTCTTATTTCCATATATTGTACTACATAGATATAGGATCATATGACCTATTTTTAGGGAATTGAACTATTTCATAGATCACATCAAACAATTTTCAAATATAAGGCCTATATTGAGTGAGTAGTCATCAACGACCTTGAGGTAGGTGGTCACATCATTTTCCATTACAGTTTTGACCATTTCATAATTATGTCATCATGCCATATATTTTCATTTCAAAAGAATCATTATTATAATGGTTTCCTGATGTATAAAGTACCATTTAACCTTATTACATGTCTATTAGTCCATTGTTATATATTTATAGGTTTCAAAAAACACATATGGTCACCCCTTGAGTGTGAATTTTAAATAGGCCATTTTGGCCAGTTTTTATAGAATAGATAAAACTCCTTTTAGCATTCAGCCTATTTTTTAAATGAATATTTCCATATTATATGTGTATTAAATGATTTCCAAGGCACCCCTTTGGTTCTTAGACCTCATGTGGTTGGAATATTCTATGTGGTCAATTTCCGAAATGAGTGTGTCTTTTCTGAATGACCTTTGTTCTTTATAAATTTTTCTACCAGGTCTTAAATGTGATGAATGAATTTCTTAGGGTGAATGGATTGTATATGATTTTTTTCATGATGGTGATAACCCTCTAAATGAATTTACCATGTCACTTCCAATTGCAACGTGAGTCATATGTCTTAGTTTCAATGTTTTAATGAGTTCTAATGTTTAAATAGAATTTATATTGGGACATGACATTCATGAGAGGATCTTGCCTCATGTATTGAAATATATATATATGACGATTCCTTTGAACTTTGACAATTTAAATTTATTAGATGATTTTCTTTATGTGTAATGTTATAAATGAATACTCCACTCTTATATATATGGTTTATGTGAATGAAATGGATGTGAAGCATTGTCCCATTCTAGTTATATTATAATATGCCATTATAGGATGGCACCTAAGGAGATTCTAGAGCTCAAGAATAAATTGGATGATTTTGAGGATGAAGGTTTTATACTCTCCATCACATCTACATGGGGTTCACTAGTTCTTTTTTTTCAAGAAGAAATAGTGTTCCATTAGTCTATATGTGGGTTACCACTGATTGAAAAATATCACTATAAAAGTTGGTATCAAATTTCTAGAATAGATGATCTATTTGAATTTATATATGGATAGAAGTTATCTTAAACGATTGATTTTGGGTTAGGATATCATCATGTTAATGTATATTCATTATAAATGCCTTTTACAACCTTCAAGAGTAGTTATGGTGTCTATGATTATATGGTTTTGTCGCTAAGAATCATGCACGTACATTATGTCTTTATGGTTCTTTTTAATCAATTTTTTCCATCCGTATATTGCTTTATTTTTGGTTTTATTAGTTGATAATATATTCTTTTATTAACTATTAAGAAATGACCTTGAAACCCATCTTGATATTGTACTGAAAACACAGATAAAGAATCATATCATTGAAATTCTTAGTAAAAGTCACTTCTGGATCGAAAAAGTTCAATTTCTTGGTCAAGTCATCTTGGATTCATGAGTTTCCCAAGACCAATAGAATGCGGGAGAAATAGTTTCTTAGGATCATACCGAGATCCTTTTTTATATTTTTAGTTTCATGGTGCTTTTTAGATAATATAGTTTCTTTAGCCAAGATTTATCACACCTTACAACAGCATATGGGCTTGAAAAAGAAGGGTGTGAAATTCATATGGTTTAATGCATGTAAAGAAGCCCTTCAAGAGTTGAAGGGAAGACTGACTTCACCGTCAATACTAGTTATTCTAGAGCCACGAATAAGCTATTATATGTATTGTGATGAATTAGGTATCAGGAATGGGGATATTTTGTTTTTGGAAAGGTGAGTTGTCACATATGTGTATTGTTAGTTGAGGACTCGTCAGCAGAATTACCCTACACACGACCATGACCTTGAAGTTGTTGTTCATGACTTACGATTTTGGAGACACTATTTAACATGATAATGTTTTGAGGTTTTCAAAGGCCAGAAAACCCATAACTATATATTCTCATAGTGAGATCTGTATCTTAGAAAACAGAAGTAGTTTACGTACATACATTAGTTTTATTTTGAGCATTATTACATACCTAGAAAAGGGAATTTTGTAGTCAATGCTTTGAGATAGAAAACTCAGACACACATATTTCTAGAATCTAGTGGAGAATGAAGGTTTATTATCTTATTCTCATAAATTAATGTTTAGGTTTTGGAGGACCATGGTCATAATATCTCCTCAACCATAAAATTTACATATAATCTTCTAGAATTGGAAATAATTAGGTAATTATTAGATATCAAGGGCATCATACTACATGAAATAGTCTCATAAGACGATACATCATCTGGTTAGACTATGTAAGGGGGTGACACATTATTGTTTTATGGGATTGTATGGGTCCTAGTAGACATTAAAGAGGAGCTGATGTTGGAATTTCAGGCATCGTCATAGGTAGTTCACCCCAATGTGACAAAAATGCATTGAGATATAAAATGCCAATATTGGAGTCCTAGTTTGAAACACGAGATTACCAAATTCATCACTAGGTTTTCCACTTTTCAGTAGGGAAATGAGATACATTAGTGAACATGGGGGCTTTAAGTGTCATTTTCCAGTCCCGAGTGGAAATTTGATGATGTTTCAATGGATTTTTTGACTTCTTACCCACATCCCGTTGTGGAAATGATACTGTGTGGGTTGTAATTTATAATTTGAGGAAATTATCACATTTCCTACCAATGTGAGAGACCATCATGGTAGAACAACGATAATGGTTTTAGATCAGATTGGATGTGCATATTCATGGAGATCAACATTATATTGTTTCTAGTAGATATGCTCATTTCACATCACAGTTTTTGCAGGGGTTATAGAAGGATTTCGGTATATAGGTAATCTTGAGAAAATATTATCACCCATAGACTAATGGATAGATGGATATTATAAATAATGTTTTCTTGGACATCCTGTATAAATGAAGTCTTGAATTTGTGGGTTCTTGGGAGAAACAAATTCCCCTCATCGAGTTTAATTATAATAAAAAATTCCTGCTACCGTAGATATAGATCTTTATTAATAATAATATAATAGGACTTGATACTCAACTATGTGCTATCTACAGGAAGTGAATGTAGATATTATTGGACCATGTCTCATACATGAGACTATAGAGTACTTCTAGCTGATCAGAATGCACATGTTGATTGATTAGTCTAGACACCAATATTTTGAAAACAGACACTGATGACCACTTGATTTCAAGGCCAGAGGTTATATTTTCATGGGAGTCTCAGCCAGGTTAGGTAATAAATGTATCAGGAAGCCAGGTAAGCTCCCACATAGGTTCGTTTACCCTTCATGTTCATGAATCGGATCACACTATTGGATTACCAGTTGGCACTTTATAAGATATTTTAGTCCATGTATAATGTATTTTATATATCTTAGCTTAATCGATACTATCCAAACCTAAATCACACATTTCATCCTGATGTAGTTGAATTTTAAATGGATTCTTACTTCAACTAGTATCTCATGTATATAGATGATCATATTTTTAAGTGACTTTGAGGTAGTTATGTAACTTTTATTCAGGTGGTATTGTAAAAAATATTGAGTATAACATGAGAACTATGAGAGGGAGGCTGATATACGTTCTTGGTGGAAATAACTCTTCACTGAATATACATCTTTACCATCAAAAGGGAAACTCATGGATGTGTTTCTTTAATGAGGGGAGGTTGTAATGATCCATCCTTGAATTAAATTTCAAATAACTTATTTTTCAATTTTAATCCCCTTTTTAATTTTGGTAAAGGTATGATATGGCCTATGAACTGGAGAGAATCCAAGGATTTTTTAGAGGCCAGAGTTTGAGAAAAAATTGGCTACAGACTCAGCCACACGGTTTTTCTGAAACTGTGCAGTTTCAAATAGGGGATGATATTTTCCAGATGGTTTTTTTGCAACCATGTAGGAGAAGGCACATAGACATGTGGCCTATTTTAGTT
The DNA here is from genome assembly GCA_963277665.1 of Viscum album. Taxonomy (NCBI): domain Eukaryota; kingdom Viridiplantae; phylum Streptophyta; class Magnoliopsida; order Santalales; family Viscaceae; genus Viscum; species Viscum album. The sequence continues at coordinate 2,105,734,185 of OY728119.1, read as the reverse complement.
ATGTTATTGAGTTTTATCACATTTTATTCACATGGTTGTAAAACCATGGAACTAAACAATGTGGCCCTAACCTTTTGAGTGAAATGACCATTTTGACCGTAATTTAATATTAATTCTTATTCCTCCTTCTCCCTTGCTCCTATAGGGGTCAACAATGGCTTCTCTCCTATTAGGAGCTTAATAAAACCTAAGCATAGGACTTGGAGTAACTCTCGCCTCTAGTGAATGATCTGAGATTCATCAAAATCGATGAATCCATCTCGATAACCTCCCATAGTCGGTGATCTCCCATCATGGTTCTTTACATATATTTCACTATTTAGATATAGGTTCATATGACCTATTTTTTGTGAATTTTAATGTTTCTAATATCACTTCTAACCTACTTTTAATGTGATTCTGATATTGAGAAATTAGTCATCTATAACATTAAAGAATGTGGTTATGTCATTTTCCATTTGAGTTTTGGCCATTTCGTAATTATGCCATCATAGAATATGAAAAACATTGCTGAGAAAATCTATTATAATGGTTCCATCTTGTCTAATAGATTACTTCACCTTAATTCATTCCTATCAGTCCTTTCATAGAATTGTATAGGTTTGAAAACCCATATATAGGAACCCCATGGGTGTTCTATTGAAATAGCTATTTTTTCCCAATTGGAGTAAAATGACTAAAACCCCATCCAGTGACTATATTTTTTTATAAAATGTGATTTTCATTATTATATATGTATTACATGTGAGACAAGGAACCTATTTCGTGGTGTCCATCTTATGGTTGAAATTTCCTAGGTGGGAAATTTCATTAATGAACATATGCTATATGAATAACCTTTGATCTTTATAAATGGTTTTACCATGTCATAAATGAGTTGAAGCAATTGGTTTGGGTGAATGAATTGTATAGGATGGCTTATAAAATATGGTTACATACCATTAAATTAATTGACCATGACACATCTAATTGAAACATGATCCATATGACTTGGTATCCATGTTTCGATGAATTTTATTTTTTTAAATGGAATTGGTCTTGTCCCATGAAATTAATGATATGTACTTACCTCCTGTAATGAAATATATATAAATGAAAATGGATTTAAACATGTTTAACAAAAATTAATAAGATGTTTTGACTTACGTAATATGTTCTAAAAGAATATTCTTATCTTATATATATATATATATGAGATATGTGAATGAAATGGATGGGAGGAAATGACTCATTCCTGTTATATTAAAACATGACTTTATAAAGGATAATATATGATGAAAGGAGGGTGGATCATGAAGGACAATCACACTTCTAACATCGGGTGTTGAGTGAATTGTGTCTCACAACAGAGATACTAAATGGATTTTGGGCTAAGGCACCATGTTACCTGATTTTAGTGATGACATGATGGATAATTCACCATCACGAGTTTTTTTTCATGAAATATCTCGCGCTATTGAGATGTAGGGAACATACAGTATGAATGATATTTCAGTCTCATTAGACTGGTGTTGATATTTGATTTATGACCTAGTCTATACATCACAAATACTCTTGGTATATAGCCATTAGGCATCCTCACACATTTGGTTCACATGGGTTGATGCAATATGAAACTGAACTACATATATATAATTATCATTGATATTATATGTACAGTGATATGATCAATAAATTTCCATCCACAAGATAAAAAAGGTAGACCCACCCAGTTTCCTTTAGGATATTGAGAGGACATTTTTGTATTTATTCAACATTACATTAATTTCTTGCACACTTTTTAGTTACATGAACTAACTGGATTTCACATAGACACCATTGTTGGTGGCTTAATAATATTTTTATCTCACACCCTACTAAATATTTATTGGGTACCTGAGAATACTATCTTTATGTCGGTATTGATAATGGTGGGAGACCAAATATTGGTTTATGATTATATTACCACGATGGAGCTCAAGAGTATAGGATTGGGAATAGGCTTGAGATTATTGTAGAGATGTTTTATCTTCTAGTATTTTGTAGATTTTATAGAATGTTTCAATTTCCTTTTCATTTTTGTATTAATAAAATTATATATATCATTTAGAAATACTACCAATGGGGTTTTTTTGTATTTTTTACACAATAAGTAAACATTTTATTTTATTCTCACTTATTTAGTTATCTATTTATATTTCCACAATTTATTGATTATCTCTATTTATATTATCATTCCACATTTTATTGTTTCTATTTGTATCTATTGAGATAATTTTACATGAGGGTATAGTCTCCCCACTGTACCACCCTTACTCCCTCGCAGCTAGTGAGAAGCCTCTAGTGTATGGGGAGTCACACATGAGTCCATATGATCCACAGGCTCAGGGTTCAGTTTAAGTGGTTCCCGATTCATAATATTACAACAAAAATATTAATACTTTTTCTATCAAAAAAATACATTACTGAAATACATCCACCAACACAACAATTAATAACCTCCATTGTGTTGGAAAAAAATTATAATAGAATAATATTCAGTGGGATAAATGACAATATTTTTAATGTCACAAAAACATATATATATTTTTTCAGTATTTCCAAAAAATTATTAAACACCTTCCCAAAAAAATTCAAAACTACATTAGAATTATTTATTTATTATGGTTTTTCGTCTAAAAAATATAACATAATATATATATGTATGTGGGAGCATATATGAATAATCCAATTAATTACTACGATAATCATACGTTAATCAATGAAAATGTATACTATTAGATCAAGAAGCTTAGGTATTGACTAAAACTTTTCACATCCTTATATTAAGGAAAATAAATACATACAGTGTCACTGGAGTTGTTTATAATCCCATGTTTGGAAGTCATGTCTTATATTTTAATTCATATAAGATGTGTACTATGAGAGTTGTTTGAAAGACCACTTAGAGTAAGCATCTAAAATATCCTTTTTTGAGAGTGCTTTATATAATTATTTAGCCTCCCTGTAAATTTGGGTTACCTACCATTTCATATAATCAAGGGCTGCCAAGAAACTATTTTGTTATGGTATGATCGATTATAGGAATTTCGTTGACCGATTCTTTGGGATTCCACCACAAGTGTTGAATTAGAATTAATCCATAATTGATTTCATCCAATTTTACAATTATATTTATCATAATCCATACCAAATAATGAATATTTATAAAACCAAACCTTCCCAAATACATTATACATTCAAAAAATCCCCCCACATCCGAAAAATAGAGGTGCACATAGACCCTCTCCATTAATGTTTAACATAATCCAGTAAGGGATTAGTGGGATCCATTTTATGAACTTCATTATAAGAGGAATTCTGACTCATCATGAAACACAATGATGATGAAGAATTCTATGATAATAAAAACCATTTTTCAAGATAATTATTTGAATAATGGTGGCCCCTTGACCTTTTTTTGTAGCCTGATATTTGACCTTCATGAATGGAATAATTATGATTATCATTGATGAAAACATTCCTCATTATGCAGATAAAATAAAACACTTCTTAAACATAAAAAATAATAAATTTTCAATTATATCACAAAAAATGTTTCTATAATAACACCACAAATTATAGAATTCTATTTTCAAGGATCAACTTACAACCAAAAATATCTTGAATTTAATTCAATATATTCATCCTAAAATAGAATAATAAAAGAGACGAGTTTGATTTATTTTTTTATGTTGACATGGAAAGTAGGAAGATAAAATAAAAATTAAATCTCTTTATCTGTTTTAACATGAATACAACTAGTTATTTTGAAAATTCAATAAAATCAAATGTATAAGGTTTAATGAAAGGGTAACATATTTTTTATAACCAAATTTTCACATTAAAATTATTTAATAATTTTTTCTTATAATATTCTTTGGTATCGTGGCATCCCATCCATCATGGAAGACATATTAGTGTATCATATTTATATAAAATTATGTGTTTTTACTATTTTTCTAATTCAAATAGGAAGTATGTTGAAAAAAAGTTTGAGGTTGGTTATTGTTTTAGTGATCATCATCATCAGCAAGTGCTAGAATATCCGAATTTTATTCTATAGTGGGCTGTGTGTCCCTAAAAATTATTATATTTCAGTGTAGTGTCTGTAGAAACAAACCATCTCAAGAATCCCATTAATTACATGCAGGAGGATGTAATGGTATGACATACTGATTAAATCACATAATGATGATATACTTTCTCACATTTCCGCACAGATCACTCTCTCTCTCTCTCCCTCTCAAAAAGGAGAGTACTTCACAATTTGATGTGATTATGTTCTATGAAATTATAATAATATACACATAATTAAATATTAAAGGGAAATTATTGCCAATACAACCTACATTGTATGTATTTTTTTATTCATTTTGGGAAATATATACAAGATTCTTTTCTTTGACACATGTGGTCCTAATGAAATTTATGATCTTTTGATAGATATTTTTGATAAAAAAACATGCCACAGAAAAATTGAGAAATCACATATAATAAGGGTGTGGGAATATAATTAACTAAACATACCTATACGTCTTGGGAAATTCTTTTTTCCATTACATTATGACATTCAGGGTATTATTTTAGATGAAATACTTTAAAGATAACAAATATTTACCTTCTGAAAAAATAAAGGGAAGCCATGATAATGAAAGGGACGCCATTATTTTGTAACATACAAAACCCTGGAAACCACGAATTACCTAAAAATAGGGATTCAATTTTAAAAGATAGTCAATTATATGTTCCTGCTAATAGTTTATCATGAAATATCTTGATAATTTTTTAAATCCTTTTATAGTATGAAGAGTATTCTTTGGGGATCATCCAAATTGGGTGATATCATCAGCCCATAAAAGATGAGAGGGTCCCACAAAATTCCACAATGTTTATATATTATTTTAATTACATATCTAAACTAATAAATTCATACATATAAGAAGATATTAACTAAAAATAAAAAAATAAGCCCTGAGAGTTGTTCTCTCTGTCTCACCCCTCCTGTATATCCAAATTTGAATTCCCTTTATCATCCTATTCAATGAAAAGGAATAACCGTATTTTTTTTACAATATAAAAATGAAGTTATAAATAATAGTGTTAAAGGACATTTATATGCACACATTAAGATATTTTTTCTGATTCCTAACATTCATGTTATGTATATTAATGAATTACATAGTAGTTAAAATACAATTCTGGATACTTTGTTTCAGTATAAATCCTAATTGGTTCAGGGATATCAAGTCACCACTGATTTTACCAAGTTAATTTACTTCCATTATACTAATATTAATAAGATGAGTGTATCTCCCCACAACTATTCGAAAGTCCTTGATATCTACATCATTATCCTTTATTAACATGCAATTCATTGAAGAGATAAATCACTCCAAAAGGAATATAAGAAGAGAAAAATAAATCATTAAAATCTCTGATAAAATCCTCCTTGTTACTATTTAAATAAAATAAATAAAAAATATTTGGGAAACCATAAGGACCAATTAATCTTTTAGCATTTTGTGATAAATTGTAAATTCTGATTTCATCTCTCAAGGGATTCATAAAGACTATTTATTTTTATGTTTCATTAACTAGATTGGAATATAGTCAACGTGTTATGAAATAGAAACTATACCATCATCACAATAAATATTCTCAATGTATTGATCAATAACATTTGATATAAATTATTTGTAAATACCCCACATAATGGGGATGAAGCCTTAACTAGCCAAAAAGCACCTCCACAGGAAAGGGGATAGCGATAGGCTTCGAAAGGAATAACTAATATGGAAATCCTTTTCCTAATGTACATGTACACACAAACCCAACCATCTACCTGAATAAGTACAGAGGATTGAAAATAAAATGCGAAACAAATAGGTAATAAATCAGGCATCAAAAACATATAGGGACTATAAGAGTATGAAAACATAGTCTGAAAAGTAAACATGGGAAAAATACATGCCAAACCTAAAAGATGTCCTATCATGACAAAACTGGAAAAGTAAAGTTCTAAGAGAGTCTGGTTATGAATCTACAAGCATAAACCACCATATATAGTATAATTCACTAGGTATCCCTATAGTCATAATTAATCACCATTTACCTATCCTTCATCTTCATAAGACACGACACATGCATGAAAATTCTATGTCGGGGTAAGTTAAAACCTATTTTTAGGATACCCCAGAAGATGACAGGGGGGAGTAAAAACACGATAAGAAAATAATTCTCAACCCATGAAAGGTGAGTAAAAGAAATATATATATATATATATATATATATGATAAAAAAATAATCCCAAATGAGACAGAAATGGGCTATCCTTCTCACTGACCATCCAAGAAAAGAGATCCAAAAGTTCCAAAGGCACATCAATGATTCCCAAAAACCCTTGCATCATTCCAGGACAAAGATATAATTCAAGTCACACCTCATCAATACATTTCACTAATTAGGGGAGACAATATATAGAAAAATGACGCATTCCCTATTTCAACAAGAGGCTTCCACTCAAGTAGTTAATAGAGGATCCATTCCCTGACTCTGTTGGAGGCTTCCACACTAGTAGTTGATAAAAGATATAAAACTCTAGAATTAATGTACATGAAAATTACATCACTTTTACATAATACTTAATACCATACAAAAATATATTTACAATGATTGTGTTAGTCTTGTGCCTTAGGATGATTAGTACAAAAGTATTCTATATTAGTGAAAGATCTTCAATATTTACCACATAGATCTCCCCACATAGTAATCTTACTTAAAACCCATTCTTTATAGCTTGTGGAAAGTGAACATAAGAGATGGGTGAGCTATAATTCCCAATAATGGTAAATAAAGGAAATTATTAATCATGACATGAATAAAATTGTACGATAACATGATAATAACCTTCAATGATCAAACCCTTCATCTCAAAGATAATCATGAATACTGACATAAATTTTCATAGCTCACAAGACATGAATCTTAATTGAATCAAGATAAGAAGACATGAATAGATATCTAATTAATATGATATGTAATTTTTGGAATTCAAATAATCATCTAAAATCATATGTTAAGGATACATACCATGAACTTTATAACATGTTAGTATATGGCTAAGATGATGTACCTGCTTATTTTTATGCTTTAGATACAACATGTGTGAATTCATGTTTTTCTATCTTGGGCTAAAAACCTCTTAATTTTATTTTTGGTTTATAACCAATGTTATCTATGTATTTCAAGCATAGGTTACAATCTCTGTACCCACTTACTTAAAGGCTTGGGATTCAACCCCTATATCCTTTGACTTTTAGTATTTGGCTTCAACCTATGTACCCTTTGAGATCATATACAACTAATAATTAACCAATTAATTAGAGGGAGATATTAGTCCCACCCATCACATAATAAAATCATACATATATGTGATAGAAGATAAAAAAAATCATCATATCATATGTAATGAAAATATATGGATTTATAAACACATAATAATTACTCAGGAAATGAAATGGGTATCATTAACATTTAATCACATCAAAAACTATGGAAAATAGATAGTTTTCCTAATCATTTAATTGAAACATAACCCGTGAAAATAATTAGGTGAAAGTGAAATGACTTTCATAAGAATCATTACATCAAAACATAAACCATTCAAGAAAAAATATGAATGGATAATTTAGATCATTTCCCATAAGGGCATGAGTAACATCAAGGCATGCTATCATTGATGGAAATTTTTGTTGAAATAAATTTTAAAAACTACTTTGAGGAAAATATCCTTTCTCATATGAAAAATTCTTTTAAACACATAAATCCTTCGAAAACCATTTTCAAAGAACATACTTTGATAACATTGAAAAAAATATTATAATAATTTTGAAAACCTTTTTATATAAAAACATATTATTTAATAATGAAAAAAATTTGAACAACAATTTTCTTGAAAATATATAAATGATTATTGAAAAAAATTTGAAGCCCTTTTACCTTGACCGTATATAAAAGAAGCATGAATTTTTTTTTTGGAAAAATGTTCCTTGAAAACTTATAAAATAAAAATCAAAACATTTTAAAATAATTTTTATTTACAAAAAATTGATATATTATTATGAAATATTGAAAATATTTTGAAAAAAATTTCATTGAGAGTACATTGAAAACATGTTATGAAATATAAAAAATATTTAGAAAACAATTTATTATGAAATACATTGAAAACATATCATCAATTATTGAAAACACAATGAAAAACTTTTATTATGAATATATTATAGAACCATATTCTTATATCATACAACATATATGTTTTGATTATGAAATTATATTACCAGTATGTTAACAATTCAATGTTAAGGTTTCTCTTTGGAAGATATCCATTTTTTTTCACATGTGTCTTAATTTTTAATATTTTTTGTCTTTATACTTATATCAGGATTTAAAGATTGTTAATCACTGAAAAAATATCATTTATAATCATAATATAGGTATTTAAAATAATATATAGAATATATAATTATTAATATTGAATACACCATTTCTGGAAATGGTAGGTTGTATGTTTGCATGAACGATGATTCTGTTTTTTTGTCAAAATATTATAAGAATTAAAGTAAATGAAATATTTGTGTATATATATAATATTTAATGTATAAGTGTTATGTCCTATTCTTCATATATGTTCACTAAAACCATCCCTAATACATTCTATGTAGTGTGTGAATGAATCTCACCACATTCAGGGGTGATAATCCACACTTCCCGAAATGAAATTACCGTATTTACACAAAATTGAAACCCTCGAGGGAGGATTTATATAAAAAAATAAGTAATTATATAAACATAATAAATATCAAATATCTAAATATAATATAAAAATATAGTGTCCATCACAATTCCCAACTTTTAGAGGAGGTAAATTTAAAAGGAACAACATCATTTCGTGAGGCGTTAATTACCCGTATATAGGAATAATAAGTTCATTATCCATTAGATGGAAGTGCATGTAAGTGAATGTTGAAACATTAAAATAAAACATGACATTATATTGAGGATACTGGTTATATTATATTGGAAATTAATAATTTAATTTTGGCGGTGGAGAAGGAAAATAAAAAAAATAAGATTGAAGAAGGATGTTACATCTTCTTTGAGAAAATCCTTTTGTTTTGCACCCAAGGGATTCGTTGGACCAATTTAAACCAAATGAAGGATTAAAAGAGGGATATATTTATTTTTGGAAGTTTATTGGGTAGATATTGGATGAACCTAGCTGGTTTGAGAGACATTAAGAAGGGAGAGAGGTTGTGTCCTTTTTTAGGGAGGTGACGTGACACACTAGGCATTTTAAAAAAAAGTCAAGTGTACGCATGTTTTTACCATAAAAAGTCATAAAAATAGAAAAATCTCATTAATTGAAGGTTTATGGCCAAAATATGTTCATCCAATGTGTTTTATAAATGTTTATATGTCATTTTTTCTTTTATTTAAAGGTTTATTCCCTTGTCAAGCTTAATTTTACCTTAATTGTTGTAATTAATCTTAATCAGTTTAATTAATATTTTTGGTCAAACATTAAGTTGATATTTTTAGAATATTAATATAATTTATATTAAAACTATTATTTTACATTTTTATAAATTCAATTCATAGAAGTGAAAGTATTGTGTTTATTGATAGTCTCCCAGAAGTGGCAAGAAAGAAGGGTTGTAAAGAGAGAATGTTCAAAGGTTCATTAAGATTTTATATATCATTTCAATATAAAAAGATTATGATGAACTAAAATTTATTAGTAGATGTATATTTGATATAATTTGACTTTAATAACTACTTTAAATTTAATTTTACTAAATAAAATTATTGAAAATGGATTTTTTGAATTAAATTTCAGTATTTTTCACTATTCACCCACAAAAAAAGATTCTTAGAAAAATCCATAAAAATATCCCTAAGATAATTTAGAAAATTTGTATTAAAATGATATTTATTTTATTAAATTATATTTATAATTTTGTATAATTTTTTTATATTTCATAAAAGAACATAAAAATCACTTCTTTTTAGAAAATAGTATTTTTAAATCTTAAAAGACCTTACCAAAAATTATATTTTTATTATCACCATTATAAATAAAATTTGAAATTTTTTTATTACTATCCATAATTCAAAATTAACATCTATGTTATAATTATGTTATTTAAATAATAATAAAAATAAAATTACTTTTTCTAGAATCTCATTGTTGTGTATAACACACGTCATGTATATGTTTCGTGTAGCACAAGCCAAGTCGGTGTTGCGTGCAGAAAAAAAATTATTTTGAGGTATAAAATAATGAAATATTAAAATGGTGTATCATATATGGAAATAATATATTTGTGTTTTCCTATAACACAACCTATATTCAATGATTCATAAAATAAAAAATATCAAAAAAATATTAATTATTATAAAAAAAGAAAATTTTACAAAAACATTGTGGGTTTCAATATACCCCCTTGAATATTAATTTCACCCCCAAAATTCATCTATTTCATCATATTTATAATATTTTAATGCCTCATTCATGGAAACCCACATCATAAAAAATATTACTAAATCTTACTTTAAAAAATGTTGGAAACATCAACGTTACCAAATGTAACATGTAACTAGGATTTGACATAGAAGATTATTGGTGGAAAGTGAAGACATGGACATGGAAGAGAAATATAGATACAATGTTATGGAGAATAGTGAATGAGAACTTGTTCAAGATAAAAATAAGAATAGTAAATCCATAAATCTGTGATGATCTAAGGGACCATTGGATTTATTGGAAATGATGGTACTAGGATAAACTTTTTTGTTTCAATATTATTTCCCTAGAGTAGAATAATTTTCATGAGAAGTTATAATTACATGATATTATTCTCTTTTATAAGTAAAATCTCACCATTTGGTCATGTCTTGACCAATTTCCACTTCACATCTTTATTTAAAAGTGAAGAAGAATTTTTCATTTCTAAAACACTAATAGATCATTTTATCCATGAAATTTCATCCCATCTCTCATTAGTTAATAACTATTCAAGGTTGTTGGAGAACGTTTTTCAATATTCATAAATCCTCATGGGGTGATATAATACTTTATTTTCATAAAATTCATCTGATGTTTAACTTAAACATTCCATAAAGGGGTTCCCTTATAATCCTTTTGAAAGAATAAAATTAAAATATTTAGAATGATGGTCCTTAAATAATCTTAATAATGATCCCCCATATATTATAAAGAATAAATTTATTATAACCATCCAAAAATTTGAATTCACAAATAATATATTCTCTTGAATCATGGTAATAACCTAAATGGCCATATATCCTTTTGTAAAACACAAATTCTTCCTTATTTCAAGGATTTAATGATATATTCCATAAATCGAAGAAGTTATAAACTTCATCCTCGATAATCTTAGCCACATAATTAAAAAAATCATTTATCATTTCAGAGGTAATTAGTATAATCCAATTTATATCTTCATATTCAATATATCATTATACAAATATCATTACCTCAAAATTAGGAATAAATTAAGGGTTATCTTACCTTAATAAAAGCATCACCATTCTATAAAATCAATTTTCTACCTCATCAAAACCATTATAGAAATAATTTCACACCATAAATGAAAAAATTATTATAAAAATACATATAAATTTCATGATTCATATAATATAATCATCTAATTTTATAACATATACTATTATATCATCCAACATTATTATTAAACCATTACTCAAGTTTTATAAACTTATTTTTTCATACCTATTTCATCGAATATGAAATATAAACCTTGTATTAATATTTATCAAACTCAATTAAATAATGATTATAAAAAATAGTATTAGAATATCAAAAACACTTCATATGTCATTAGTGGTCTCTTAATCATCAGTAGAAAACCCTTGTACTACCTTACTGATTTTCTCGATTTTAAACAAATTAAAGATGCCAATATTCCCATCCATTTCATTGGTTGAACTTTTCATTTACTATTTTTAATTACATTCCTCATGACCTTCTTTTCCACATTCAAACATCTTTTGGGTCCTCTAAAATGTATAGTTGGGTGTTTCTTCCCACACTCCTGAAAAGTAGGAAACATAATTTTATTTCATTGATGGATGTAATTAGTCGAACTCTCAGTGATATTTTTCCTTGTATTATTTGGTAATTCCTAGGGTTGGTTAAGGTACAAATTGTTACTCATATTTTATGAAAACTGATTAGGCATGAACACGATTTCCATTACTGTAGGGATCATCAAATTTGAATCATCTTTAAAAACATTTCTGCCACATTCATCATTAACCCAACTCCGATTGGTTTTCACCATTTACTTAAACCAAAAAACACTGAGTGAGAAATAATTGTTTTTACTTAAGAACCACATAATCATGAAAAACCACTTAGAGGATGTCTAAACTATAAAAACTTATTTAATATATGAATCCTTAGGTTTATACTATGTTATATAGATAAATATTATATTTTAAATACTCAATAATATTTTTGAAGAGTTTTTGAAATCCCAAATCATATTCCCAATGAGAGTATAACTAGATATGCAGAAAGGCCCATTGTTCTATACCATGTTACGCAGTGTCAAGCTCAATAAACCATGTCAGAGTTGTATCTCATTGGTTTATCTATTCTCGATCCACATCCACTTGTTTTATCCATATAGGTATTTAGTTCTTGGGAACCACTCTCTATCCTTTACCAATATTCTAGTGAATTTTCCTATACTATTCCACACCCTTAATCTTATCCTCAAGTACATACCTAGAAAAATGATTTGAAATATTTCTAGGGATCTCACTAAAGTTTTATTATCCTAGTTTCCAACTTTTGACAAAACCTTCACTCCGATAACAACTATAACAACCCAGTATTAATGTAAATGGACATTACATCAGTTTTTAGGAATTCTTAATTAGTTACAAAAAAATATGCCCTAATACCTTACTAGTTTAATTTATTTGGATGCATTGAACAAAAATATTCTAAATCAGTTAAAGAACTTAAATTTTTCCACAATTATCATCACCCGTAGTAATCTTACAAAAAAACCATTATTAATAACTTGAGGAAAGTAAACATAAAAAATTGGTGTTATGGAATTCTCAGTAAAGGTCAATAAATAAATACGTAAGAATAACATGAATATAAGTGTATGAGAACAAGAGAATAACATTCAAAGATAACCCCCACATATCAAATATAATAAACCTGAAACATTGAACAATGGATGGAAGTTAATAAAACACAAATCATAATTGAATCAATTGAAAAATCGATAAAGTAATAACTGATGAATAAGACATGGAATTTGTGGCATATGCAAATGAATAAAAAATGTCATGTCGATGATATTTTTCAAGGACATTAGAACATGATATGATTGGGATATGACCTTTGTAGATTCTTATTTTTATTCTTGGGTGATAACCCAAGTATCTTCTTATTTTCAGTTTAGGGATACAACACATGTACCGTTTTTAATTCAGACTTGAGCTACAAATCTTATTCCCTCTTACTTTTAGTCTTGGGCTACAACCCTTGTAACCTCATAATTTTAGTCTTGGGCTAAAACTAGGGTACCATTTGGGCTCACATACATCATATCATTCCCTAATTAATTTGTTTAATATATAAGTCCTAGCTATTACAAAATAAAGTCATACATACATGTTCCTTAAGATAAAAAATCATTCTTCATATCAAGACTCATGAATAGATATTTTTTTTATAAAAATTATATAATATCTTATGAAATGAAATGGGTATAATTTATATTGCACCAAATCATAACCTATGGGAAATCGGAAGGTTTAATAATCATTTAATTAAATAATAACTCATGAAAAGAAGCTAGTTTCAAAATAATATAATCCACATAAGAGAAAAAGGTTTCCTAATAATAATTCTCACAAAACATAAACTATTTAGAAAATAATTTTGACATATCCTATGTATATGTTACCATATGGTAATTAGTATCATCAAAATATGTAATATTTTATGGAAAATAAGATGGAAATATCATATAAAAAACTAATTGAAGAAAATATACTTTATTCTTTGAATGAGACTCTTTAATATATAGAATCATTTTAAAACCATTTTTATGTAATATAATTTAAAAAAATCTAAATAATGATTGAAATAATTTTGATAAAATTAATCCGTGAAAACTTATTGAAGAATATTTAAAAATTTTGAATTATTATTTCAATGAAAAAATAAATAAAAGAAGCCGATAACAGTTTGAAAATGTTCTCTCTTGAAAATAAAATCATATAAATATTTTAATAAACATTTTCATTGAAATTTTTTTAACAATTATAATAAAAGATTGAATTTTTTTCGATAAAAATTTCAATTAAAATAATATAAAAAAAATAAATATTTCTAAAAAATTGGAATTCCATTTTCGAAAACAGGGCTTTGGAGGAACAAAATGTTTGCACCAAACCGAGAGATAGTGTAGGACTTTATTAAAAACACTTTCTTAAAAATATTAGGTTCCAATAAGTTTTAAAATTATTCCAGTACTTGATGATATCATGTATATATAGTGGAAAATAAATTTCATGAGTTATTTTGAGAGATGATTCATAATATTTCATCAATGGAAGCATAATAATAAACAATCTCGATAAATATTGAGATTATACCTATAAACTATTACCAATTAGAAAAATTTAATCATAACACAATGGAAAGAATAAAATTACCTAATTAATAACATATCATATAAAGTATGTGATTCATGACATAAAAGGCCAATTGAATTATATACACCTCATGTAAAAATATATGTTCATAATATGACATGTCTATCAATGAAGGAAAACTGATACAAAATTACTTTAACAGTTATGAATCTTCAGGAAAAAAAACAATTAAAGGAAGAGAATAAAATTTTTATATAAATACCCATAAGTGAAATTATAATAATACTTGAATATATCGATGGGAGGTATACACACCACAAAAAATGATTGGTGAATAATACATTTATCTCACAGAAACAAAATGTAAGTTAAAATTCCCTTACCTTATATCTTGACTCTTTTCTTACTCAAAAAATTGTGATGTATAATTAAAATAATATTATTATAAATATATTAAAAAACCATATTCTTATAAATAATATACTATTTTGTTTTATTATCAATTTAAATAACCCTCTTATTGAAAAATCCATGTTAAGGTTTTGCTTTGTGTAATATCCTCTTTGACTTTCGTATGTGTCTACATTTTTGGAATTTTGGATCCTCGTACTTATATAATTATTTATATAATATAAGAATGATATAAATATAACATATAATCAAAATATATGTATTTATAAAAATCTATATAATTTAAAAATATGAAAATGAAATACACCGTTCATGGAGACAGTAGGACATACGTATGAATGCATGTTGTTTACATTTTTCTTTCTATTTTTCAAAGAAATAATGTCTATGACAAATATTTATATTTATAATATATTATATTAGGACTGTTATGTAATATATATCATAAAATTTCACTAAACCCATCCTTAATAAATTTCATGTAGTGATTTAATGAAACATGTCTCTTTGAGGGTGTGGTAGTCCAGATATCCCCAAACGAAAGTATCTTATTTACACAAAATGAAATGTAAGAATGTAGGATTTATATAATAAATAAAGATGTATAAATACACCATAAATATCATATATATAATATTAAATGTTTTTTTCCATCATAATTACTAACCATTAGAGGTGGTAAGGTTAAATAAAGATGTATAAATACACCATCTAATGTGTTTTGGTCAAGTTTTTAGGTCATTTATCCCCTTCAATTTATGGTTTATTCACTTTTTAAGATTAATTTTACCATAATTGTTGAAATTAATAATAATCCCTTTCACTAAATTTTTTTGTCAAATTTTTTGATGATCATAAGGGAATATAAATATAATACATATTAAATCCATTTATATCTATTTGTTGAAATTCATTTCACCAAATCAGCAACATTATGTTTAATTCAAATCTCCCAGATGTGGAGAGAATGTTGGGTTTTAAAGTGAGAATGTTGAAAATATCGTAAAGATTTTGTATCTATATTTAATATAAAAAAAATTTAATTAGCCAAATTAGATTAATAGATGAATAAATTTTTTAATTTGAACTAAAAACATATAATATAATTTTTTTCAAAAATTATACAAAAAAGAAGTTTTTATTTAAAAATCAGTAATGTTCATTATTCACCCAAATATGAAGCTTTTAGAAAAATTAAAAAAAATCACACTATGTTAATTATGACATTTTAAAATAAAAAATGTTATTATTTTATCATGTTAAATTTATAAAAGATTATGAGTTTTATATTATTACTGTTCATAAAAGGGCCTAAAATGATGTTCTTTTGAGAAAATGGTATTTTTAAAAATTTAAAGACTATGTGAGAAATTATATTTTTCATTATCACCACTATCAATAATACCTAAAAATTAAATATTAGTTTTAATATTATTAAATTAAAAGGATTGGTTTTAGTTATAGTATTTAAATAATTATAACAATTAAATTATGATTTGTACAAACAAAGTGTTGCACGTAACACCCACCATTTAGTATTGTGCTGTGTAGTGCAAGGAAAGTCATTTGTTTCAGAAAAAACAAATATTGGGGTATCATATAATTAAATATTAACATGATGTATCATAAAAGTAAATAATTACATTGTGATTTTATTTAACACAACCTATATTTACTATTGTGTGGAATAAAAAATATCAAATTAATATCAAATTAATTCTAAAAAAATATTTCACAAAAAGTAGGGGTGTTATAGAAGTCACATAATCAAAATACATAAAAGGATTTCACTCTAATAATTAACGGTTCATACCTTGATACTGTAGAAGGGAGCCACTTGGATAGTAGATAGAGGACCCATTCCCTGCCTTATAGGAGGGTTCCACTCGAATGCATGAGGACCCATGCCCTGTCTCTATAGGAGGGTTCTACTCTGTTGGTATATAGAGGACCCATGCATGGACCAATATACAGTTCCACTATAATATTATATAGAGGACCCATTCAATTCCATGATGGAGGGTTGAACTCAAATATTAGATATAGGACCCATGCATTTCCCAGTATGAGGAATCCACTTTAACAGTTGATCAAGGACCCATGCCATACCGAACACTATGGTGTCACTTGAGTAATAGATAAAAGACCTATTTCATGTCATAGAGGAGGGTTCCACTCTAATAATATATATAGGATACATAAATTTCCCTGTATGAGGGTCCCACTCTAATATCATTAATGATCCTACCCGATCACTGTCGTTGTTGAGTGTCTCATAAAAAATCTACAATCATTGATCCACTCACATCATAAATCAAAATACATTATGAAGTCCACCATGATGTTCTATATGAATAAAACTATCTAGATAGTATACTCACCATAAAAATTTTTAGTCCAATCAAATAAGACACAAGAGGTAGAACGTTCCTAAAAAATGAAGTGGGCGTAATTGAAGTGTAAGGGGGCCAAAAAGACATTTGTTCTCACTCCACATCCAATTTGTTTCCAAGGTAGTACATGGATTAATACTCATGTAACCTTACATGGAATTTAGGGGGACTACATGGCATTCCTCATCCACCTGGGTCCATCACATGCTCCTAGAAATGTTCATTTAAACTTGTTTGTCCATGTGTACCCCAATAAATGGAATGTCCTCTCGTACATCTTCATACTTGGGTGATTTTCTCACATGGACTATCTACCCAGGGAAGGTCACATATCATGCTGCATAGAATTATAGCATGTGATAATTAACATTTCTAGAACCCTATTTCCATAACTATAGAGGTACTACACAACATGTGTTCATCCAAGTACACAACGTATAATCAGGTTTTTTTCATAGAATGATCGATCTACTTAACGAAATATTGATACATTAAAAATACATTTAATATCACCTTCAAACTGCCCGAAATAAAAGGTAAACAACATCAGATCTCATTTTTTGTCCCACTAGTTGCTGAAAAATGGAGTCTCAATTCACCTGCATGAAGCTAGTGTGCTGCATTCTCCTGTGGCGCCTCCCATTACATTACCAGATCTCCCATTACATATTGTAATCACACATACACCATAATCAATTTTAATCAATACTTTATTCATCAATAGATTAATCACATGCATATTCACAGTGATTTCAAGGGTCCATTCATGCTTATACCCTCCTGACAATGTCGAATTATGGCCCCATAGGCCAACAGTGGGAAACACAAACAACAAAAATGATAAAATCCGAACAAAAATAGTGCAGTATTCATTGTACAATTTTTCATGTCCAAATAATATTAATTGGGTAATATTTGGTGAGATGCATGGAATAACATATATAAATTGAATAACTAATTTAATTTTTGTGTTAGGGTTCATGAAAATGATCAAAACAAACACACATCAGAGGTAATGAAATTACCATGCACAATATTTAAATCTAATAGGTCAGAATCCCAAAATTGAGTCTCTTACCATGATTCATATTTTTCATTGATGAAGAATGTTTTTTCCAACCAAGGAGGAATATCCATTTTTTTCTCTTAGTCTTCAGTCACCATGATCTTAGGGATCATCATTATACGATATTCATCCCAAAACAAGAGGTAGTAACATTATTCTCTAAAGGATCTCTGGGTTTTGTGGATAACCACAATTTTCCTCCAAGTTAATAATTATATAGAGATAATTAGGTTTTTAGGGTTTTAATGAATTAATAAATTATTTAATTATTTAATCTATAAAACGCACCCGACAATGTCTATTTTATCCAAATTCTTTATGATGTACTATTTTAGGTTTCATAAAGGGTAAAACTGACATTACTTATTCAACAATGGTATCAGATTTTTTATTTTACGGTCTATTTAAGAGTAAAATCATTATTTCTAGAAAAATTATTTCTTTATTATATAAAAATATTTAATATTTTTATAAAATTAATTATAGTCATATGATGCCTCAAAATCACACAACATCTCAATTCCTGGCATTAATATTATTTATATATATACTTCATAGTCTAAAAAAGAAAAAATGGGATCTCTACATTATCAAAACTATTAATATGTTCTTCTTAGAAAGGAAAAAAACAAATAGTTCAGGATAATGATTTCGAATTTGGCTCTCCCACTCCCAAGAGAACTCATGAATTATCCAATAATACCACAACACACATACCAATGGGATGACCCATCCATACAAGGTCCTCTCCTTCCAATCCATGATCACCAAAAACGTTTTTGAGAAACTAGCTCTCTCTTCAATATCCCATTCACCATAGTCAATAACATGTGTGGATTCATGCATGTATTTTATCATATATGATATATGAAAGACTTTTTGAACCTATTAAAACTATGAGGTTAGAGAAAGAAGTAATAATCTTGACCAACCTACTATAAGATCTCAAATTTCTAGATGAACCTCGTGGACAACTTTCCTCCCTGTTTAAATCACCATAATAGTCATCTTGTAAAGACTCTTTGGAAAACACAATCTCCTTGATCATACTCTATGGGCCTATGAAGCAGATGTATATAAGATTTTTTACTTCTAGGATCCATCATCATCCACTCATGGAAGACCTGGACCATCTTCGTTGTCACCTTCACCATCTGTATCCCCAAAATAAATACCTTTCTGATCACGATCGAGCTGAAGGTTGACCTTCAAGGTCTCCTATATAGGGACTCATAAGGCGTATTGAAAATAGAAGAGTGGTTGAAATTATTTTAAGGAAACTCTATAAATATAATGTTATATGCACATCTATAGCTGAATTCAAACACATACTCCCTTGGTATATCCTCAAGCACTTGGATAGTCTGCCCGATATGCCCATCTGTCTCAGTCTGAATGGATGCAATCATCCTTATCTAGGTTTGTAATACCTCCTGATGGCCTCTTCAGAAACATGACATGAACCACACATCATGGTTGAATAAAAAAGTTTAGGGAACCCCTGGAGGTTGATGATGTCCCATACGTACAATTTCACAAAACTCTCTACCAAAATATGCTCCTGAATAGTAATGAATTGTGTTGTCTTCAGGATTCAGTCCTCTATCACCAAGTTGGAATCATGAAATATATCTATAAATGGATTCCTTATCTCTTTCCGCATTTAGATATGAAGGGGATTAAAAAAAATATTGGAACATGGTTCTCAAACTTCACTACATGATAGGTAAGACACTGAGAGATGAACATAGCCATGATCCATCATAAAACAGCCCACCAAAAGTGCAACTGATGTTACCTATACATAATACCCACAAATGGATATATAAACAATGGAGATGTGGGAAAAACTCTCATCACCTTCTCCCCCACTATGACTTGTACTATCATCCATCCAAATAAATGGATGACATGATTCCCTCCATCAAAAATTCAAAATTGTGAATCTCAAGAGGATATCTAGTCATGTAAGACCTCACAGTAAATATATCACAACATGGACTCTTGAATGATGGGGAAGTGGAGTATTCGATTCCATTGATTGAAGAAAAGATGCACGCTCCTGATCAAACAAGGTTAGCTGCAGGGAGGCTAACTGAACTAATAAGCATGAGAATTCCTACCACGGGAATCTATTTCCATGTTTCCCTTCCCCAGAGTATAGAAAATTTGTGATTCATAGTCTCATAAGAACTCCACAAAGTGCCTATTCCATATAATCATGTATCTCTCTATGAATATATACATTAAGCTATGATGGGTAGAGAAAATAAAAATGTTCTATCTTTGGAGATAGTTCATCCACATCCTTAGAGTGGGAAATATTTGATGCCAACTCAATGTCATGAGTCACATAGATATACTAATGGGGTTTTAACTGCCACGAACCATATGTGATAAATTCTAGTCTTCATCAACATGTATGGAATCATATCTCATGATTCATCGCAATACACTACACAATCCATTCCCTCTCTTATTGATTTCAAAATAGAATCACATGTTAGCCTCATCTTCAACTATTGGAAGTTTCTTTGGCACTGCTGAGTCCAAATAAATTGATTCCCATTCTTGTCAGGGTGGTAAAAGGGGTTTCAATCATAGATAATTATACCAAAAACATCATGTAGTACCCCTCAAATCCAATAAAAATACACACATATAACACACTATTGGGTGGATCCTAAGAAATCACTACATCAATCTTCATCGAGTCAACAACTAATCCATTATCTGAAATAATATTCCCAAAAATTGGACCTCATGAATCTAGGAATGGCACTTCAAGATTTTATCAAATTTCCTGTGCTCCCAAATAAAATCTAGGACCATCCTAAAGTTCCTTGAATGCTCCTCCTCTGATGAATAGTATATTAGTTATAAATCAATGAAGATAACCACAAATCTATTGATGCCCATCTAGATGATTTGTTTCATCAAATCCATAAAAATGGTAGGGTAATTTGTTTCACTCAAAGGAATCACAAGGATATTAGCCTTACAAACTCTCAAATGGTGGAATCCAAACCAGAGATCGATCATTGAGAACCAACTCTTTCCCCACGACTGATCAAAAAGGGATTGAACCCTTGAAAATTTGTACTTGTTCTTTTCTATGGAATTTTTATGTGAGAATAATTTAAAAAAGGAAGCAAGATGAAATACACATTTGGAAAAAAAACACTAGAAATTCATAGGGGGAAACACTAGGTATGATAAAACCCTTCACTAAAAGGTCCTCCATTATCTACAAAAACACTCGGAGCTCAATATGTTCCATCTAATATGCCATAAAATATATTGAAGTGGTATTAGGAATCTTGTAGATAGAAAACTCCATCACCCACCTTAGAGGTAGTCCCAAAATATCATTGGAGAAGATTCCCATAAAATCACCCATTATTGATGGAATCCAAAATCATGAAGATCTTATTTTGCCTAGGGATACACTAAGCAAATGATCCGTGAAGGGATTCATCCATATACTAGAAATACCAACACATCCTTCAATGATATCTCTCACACCCAGAAAGTAGAATCTGATCTCATAAGTGAGAAGGCAGCTAACTTGTCTACAATGATAGCTAATATGGGATCAGACCATAGACAGGCAATCCATAGCCAATATGACATCATAGGGTCTCATCATTATGAACAAACTTTCCCACAATAAACTCTTTTCACCAAGTGACAAATTTCAATACTAGTAAATAAAAGATACATAATAATAATTCCATGTACAAACCTCATTGAAAAGATATTGGGATAAATCTACCCCCTACTATAAACATTCCTTTACAGTGCTAGAAATGTCCTCTATCAGCACTAGAAAAGTATTGACTACATGAGTGAGGTAAAAAACGGATTTTATTAGTGCCGAAAAGCTCAGATAAAGGGTCCTTTTTTCAATTCTAAAAAAAGTGATAATAAAGGGCCATACTGTAGTGTGTTATAACTAATCCCCGAAGCACCACAACAATGTTCTTTAACAACACATCACAAAACCAAAAACACAATATATATCAATAAAAATAAGTACCAATAAATGTTTTAAATTTAATTAAATTTCAATAAATTACAAAAAAAATCAACATATTATAGACATTTCAAACATTGGTTTATACAATTATATAAATAAATATTATTACATACATTAGAAACATCAAAGTATCATTATCATTAAATCCTAACTAGTCTCCTGAAATTTCAAATCAAGCCACCCTAGTTTGAACCAACATAAGAAAATATTTCTTATGTTAGTAATAGATTAATGAAATAAATTAATATAAAGTGTTAATTTTACTAAAATTGTTGTCAAATTTAAATACTAAGACACACATGGAGTCATACCAGTCACACTGTGCACCAGATTGAGGTGTGGTTGTATCCAAAAATTATCAAATTAATTTGGGTAATTTTTTCCTAATTGATCAAAAAACCTAAATGTGTTTTCAGGGTTTTGAATACATTAGTTGTCTTTTTTACTAAAATGTCATTTTAAACATGAAACACACACTTTTGATTTATTCTAATTACGACATGTATCAGTTTGAAATGAAATGGATTCTTACTATTCAAAAAGGATGTATGAATTATTTTCTTAAATTATCAATAAAAAATGAGTGTGTTTGATTGGTTTCTAATGAGTGACACCTTTTGAACTAAAATGTCGATTTTAAATTGATAACAAAACATTGAGTCAAACAAGGAACATCTTGTATCATATTGAGATGGGAATGATTCCTAAATATCACTAATGGATTATGGATATTTTTTTAATGTATAAAAAAATCCAAATGTGTAATTTTAGTTTTTAGTAGGACTGTTGTCCATTTTACTATAGTTGATGTCAATTTTAAATAAAAAGATCTACTTTGAGTCATACCGGTCACAACGTACATCAGGTTGAGTCATAGATGATTCCTACACATCCCAAATTACTTCTTTATCATTTTCATAATATTTGAAAAAAATATGAATGTGTTGTCTCAGTTTTCAGTACGTCACATATCTTTTTTAGTAAAATTTCATTTTAAATTGAAACACATAATTTGACTGATACCGATTAGATTGTGTATCTTATTGAGGTGAAATTGATTATTACACATGAAAAATAACTTATGGATTATTTTACTTTCATATTTATAAAATTTTAGTGCATTTTATCTATTTTGAGTAGGTTATTTTTTCTTTTTACTAAAATTTATGACAATTTTAAATAACAAGATTCACATTGAGCCATAAAAGTGACACCATTCATGGGATTATGGCGATACTGTTTCCTACACACCCCAAATGACATTTGAATCATTTTACTAAAGTTTAAAAACAATATGAATGTGTTTTATGGGTTTTGAGTATGGCACTTTTCTTTTTTACTAAAATGTTTTTTAATTGTAACATGTACATTGACTCATAATGATCACATTGTGTATTGGATTATTGTGTGGGTGATTACTACAAATCAAAAATGAAATATGGATTGTTTTCCAAATGTATTTATATATTTTTAATGTTTTTCTTGATTTATATAAGGTCAATTGGTCTTTTTACTAGATTTACTGTTAAATTTAAATAAAAACAAGCACTTAAAGTCATAATAGTTACATCGGGCATCAAATTAAGGTGCAGCTGATTCATGCACATCTAAAATAAATTATGGATAATTTTACTAATGTATATAGAAATATGAATGTGTTTTCTATGTTTTGATTATGTCACTTTACGTTTTTACTAAAATGGAATTTTTAACTTGAAACATGCACATGGACACATACAGACCACATTGTGTTTTAGTTCCACATGAGACCAATTCCTACATGAAAGAAAGCATTTATGGATCATTATCCAAAATTATCAAAAAATATCAAAGGGTGTTTGTTTAGTTTTCTGTGAGTGACATTTTTAAATGTAAAAAATAAATTTTATAGTGATAACAGACTCATTGAATCATATTGGGTACATTGTGTATCAGATGAAGGTGCGATTAATTTTAACACATCAAAAAGGACATATAGATCATTTGATTAATGTATCAATACAATATGAATATGTCATATACATTTTGAGTATGTTAGTTTTATTTTATACTAAAATTAATGTCAATTTAAAATAAGAATATGTACTAGATGTCATACCGGTCACATCATGTGTCTGATTAGGGCATGGATTATTCTTACACATACAAAAGTCTCAAAACCAAACAATGTGTAAATGTTACCACACATTATAGTAAATTTATTTTTCTAAATTCCATAAATTCCTTAGTGGCTTCAAATAAACAACATAAACTCAAAATATAATCCACTTGTATAAGAAAACAATTATAATGAATAATACAAAAAAAACATAAAAATGAAATAATAAATTAATTATATAGGAAATTAATTTTGTACTGATTACCCAAGCGTTTACGCGGCGCCGGCCCCCGTGGGGAACTGGGCTTCACCCCTTGGGTGGGCCTGGGGAAGGTAGGGGATTCTCGGGCCACTGCATGCCTGACCGCGTACCCACTCGGGGGCTGGGCCATCACCCGCTTTGTTTCCCGGCCCCTACCTTTTATAAGAAAAAGAAAATTAAAAAAATATATAAGAAAACAATTATTATGTGAGTAATACCCGAAATAAATATATTTAAAATAAATACGAAAAAATATGTTGTTTGTAGGGACAATGATTTTACATTAAAAACATCAAGATTACCTCTATGATTAAGTAGAGACAACATAATCTCTCTTTTTACAAAGGCATGAAACAGGGATAAAAATCTTCTAAATAAACAATATCTTCTTCGAAAAATGAAAATTAAATCAACATTTCATTAAACATTTTTTTGGTAAAATAGAGAAATTATATCATAAAATTACCTTTACATATTTCCAAATAGATTCTTTCATTATATTTTGTTCATCTATTGTTTTTAGAAAAAAAAAATTTCATGAGTATTCCAACATTTAATTTAGATTATGTTAATTCAGTATAGAAAATATAATATTATTAGAAAAACATAATATATTATAAAACAATTTTACCTTCTCATTTAACCCTCTTAATTCTTTTATGGTTTCAAGGATTTTTTTCATCTATCGAGAATACAAATCCCCTATTTGTGGTCCGCTTTAACATACAATATATTTTTTCAATGGGTCTGACATGAACTGATAATGATATGCCAATAAAATGGCCTTCATTCAATGACTATACATCAAACTCCACATTTGTCTTATTTTCTAGTTTTAAGAGCATCTAATTCTTCTTTGCTGGATCAATGAAATAAATTAAATTCATTGCTTTTAATTCCATTATGAACAAACATATTTTCCACCTTCCATACTAAAATTGACATTCACAAAGACCATTTCATCAACATTCACTCTATTTGTATTTTTAAACATTTTTCAATAGAAATATGGATCTAATAATATTGTATAATACAACTCATATGTCTATTCGATAATTCCAAAATTTGAAATGTTTTCATAAATTGGATTTCATTCATTGGAACCATATATGTGAATTACTTCAACCAATAGCATAACACCACTATTTTCATCATATTGAAGTATTAATGTTCATTGATGTAGAACATAAAACCATTGATTAAAAAACATATGTAAGATATAAAATTTGAATTTTGTCTTCTAGCTAACCCTTTACATCATTCAACAAATGGATTCATATTATTTGATAACTCCTTATAAATTTTATATCTTAAATAATATATAATTTTTTTATTATATGTATTTGATATCCAACATTCAACCCTTGATTGATTCAAATCTATAAAAATTATTTATGGGATTCAATGTATGGATCAACATCTTCACATGTGTGTAATATGTAAATATTTTCTTTCTATTTCTCTGTTAAGGTAATTGTGACAACATTTCTTCTGGAAATGCCTTGACCAATAAGGAATTCATTGTGATGGCATTTTGGGTGACTAAGGATTCCAACATCTGATAGGTAATCAGTACAAAATTAAATATATTCTTCAACAATATATCATTTTTCAATACAACATTATTAAAAAATATGATTCTTGACATACCCAGTAAAAATATTTATATACCTTTTAATGGGGTAAATCTATCTCTAATGGATTAGACCACATATTTTAACCTCTCTAACCAAGTGAACCATCAGGTCGACTATTATATTGAAGAAATATGTTAGAATGAACATCTATAATTCACATAATATGACTGGAATATACTTATTCATGATTGGTATCTTCATCGAGTCGACAAATTTACTACATATGGCTTTGAAAAACAAGAATAATCTGGTTAATGTTTGTCATACATTTTGAGGTAGCATTCAATGAATACCTACACGTATTAAATCATGCAACAAAACATGAATGTCGTGTGCTTTTAGTCCTTGTAACATAAAATTAATCATTCACATGACATTCTTTATATATGATGAATACCCCTGTGAATGTTTTAAACTTGTAAGGAAAAGGAAAAGTTTTACTTTTTTCCATTCCAGATAGAGTGTAAGCTGTTGGAGAAATAAAATTTTCCCTTTTCCCCTTGCCTAGTGACAACTCTTCCATTATCCCCATTGTAATGAAGTCCAACCAATCCTTTATGCCATGATTCTATTTTCTAGGAATATTTACTAACTTGACAATAAAACTATAAAAAATATTTTTTCCGAAAATCATGACATCAATAAAAGGTATGACAAATAAACAATTCCAATATTCTAATTAAAATAAAATTGAACTCCCCTTCCAACCTGATTTTGTATGGTTTTTTGAAAATGTTTTACTGAAAAAAGAGAAAATCTTTTTTACTTTTTTTATTTTTTATCACTTGTTAATAGATATGGTGTTTTACCATGTTATATATTACCATTGAATGTTTCCATTATTGATTGGTATTTATTTCATTGAGGTAGAAATTCATGATTTACTAAAAACTCGTTCATCAAGGAATGTTTCAACCGAACTATGTATGTACCTTTTTCCCAAAAGGGAAACCCCAACATTCCTTTAATGAAATTTCTTGATAAATATACATATGTGGGGAAGTAATTTTTCATTCCATAAAACATGGAACTAAATGGGAATTCTTCACTTCTATGAGAATCATACATTATAACACATGTATCCAACATCAATTTTATTTATTCAATCAATGGAGGAGAACTGACATCAATATCATTACCATGTTTCATGAGTCCTGATATATGTGAGACAACATAATTGTTTTGCGTTTCATCAATAACCATGGAAGAAAATTATAATTTACCAATATGAAGGGCCATATACTGTGAGTACAGCTCTATACACCACAATTATTTTTTCCATTTCTAGATAACGCAAGTTGAATGTTTCTCAGATTATCCATAAATTCATGAATCTCATAATAAATTTTCTCCCACTGAGGAGATTCTGCTAGATGATGTAGGTTCCCCTTAATAATATTTATATCTGAATTCCAAGTTAATTGTCTTGGGGTTTTCTAACATCCATATAGTCTTGAAAACCATGGAATGATTGGAATCTACCCTACATATTTTCATGGACTTGAATCATTTTTCTTGTATCGATCCGCGCCACACTTAGGAAATTTTATGAGTGATTCATGATACCTGTGAAAAAATATGCAATCATTTGGACAAGAATGTGTTTCATTAGAGATTATTACCATTAAATGCAACATTCTTTTAGAATCATATTCCCAGCCTGGTAGTTCATTTTCTTATGGTAGCATATCTTTCAAAATACCAGGTAGTTCTGTAAAGACAGTGTCCCTCCATCTACATTCATTTTTCAAATTATATAACTTTAATATAGCAGACAATGTTGTGGATTTTATACAACCGGTATATAATGGTTTCTTGTAATAATGATTTAACTCCTCAAACAACATTTTAAAATCACGAAGGTTATCTTTAGTTTTCCTTTTCATTTCTTCCATGTGATCCCCATCATCTTTTACAATGGTATTTCTATCAAATGATTTATAAACCAAAATTTCATCCCAATTGATATATAGATTCATTTTTACCCATGTTTAGTCCAACATTTATAGATTTGATCAATTCCGTGACAAATAAAATGTTATTACAGCTCTTCTAGACTAATTTGTATTGAATAAGAACAACATAAACACGAACAAAGGATTTTGTAATGGTCGTCTCCATGCTCTCTTGCAAACATGATGAACCCTTAAACTCCTTCTTCATATTCATTTTCTACATTATTATCAAGAATCCATTTTCAGTTTGTATACATCCTATTGCATTCATAAAATCATAATTTTATATAAAATATAAATAAATACACATAAGATATTTAGTATCAAAATAATGGTTATAAAAATTATAATAAGGGAAACTCAACATTATATTGTTTTAAATAATATTACTATATTGAAGAAAATTGGTAAATTAATTTTTGAAAATAATTATTCAATAAAAAATATTTTTTAAATCCCTTATATAAATGAAAATATAGTACATGCAATTAATGAGTAATAGGAATATCAAATATGATTAACGAGAATAATAAACTCTCATTCAATCAACTAGAAGATATAAAAATGTATTAAAACAAATTATGTAGAAACCTATGGAATTAGTACATTTAAAATTAATGGTATATCAATTTTTGAAAACATATCAAGACACTTGAGATATTTTATCACCACAGTAAACAATCATAATGAAATTCGAGGTACTCTAACTGGATTTAAAATTATAATTTACTTGAGGATTACATGAATATGATGTTTATAACAAATAATAAATTATTTTTCTCATTAATTAATATTTGAATAATGATTGTAAATTAAAAAATGTGATATCTGAATTGTAACATGATATAATAGATTTGTTTTGAGGGTTTAATGAATTATTAATGAAACATTAATTTAAAAAATGAGGGATTGATCATAATAATTACATTAAAAAAAATTATTGATAGATTGAAAGTCGTTATCAATGTGGATGGCACACTATTTATAGGTAAAAGAGACTAATTATGACAATAATTTCCTATATTTATAATGACTAATGTTTAAATGTTGATGATTAGTGAGTTGTCATTTTCCTTAGTTTATAAGAGACTCATAGAATTTAGGAGATATTTACTTCACAATCTATGTATGATAGGGAAGTGTTATATAGATTTAAAAAAATAAAAATGAAAACCCATTTTGATACCCATCGAAAATTAAATAACATTTTCACATGTTGTGGATGGAATTTCAATATATATCATGGAATTTTGAATATCCGTTATATGAAAATATTATTGATAGTAAAAAGGGTTCACAAAATTTTTTTATACATGTAATATAGCTAGGTATCAATGTTATTCCATGGAAATAAACTTGTTATTAATTAAATAAATACTCAAAACTGGGGAATAATTCTTGATAATCTACATTTTTAAGCGAGAAAGTATATTGTTTAATAGTGGTATATAGGTCCCAAAAAATTTCTTTAACTAGAAAGGAATAATCTAAAAAGGTTATTTATTTCTAAATTATTGAGAGAGGGGAGTAGGATAATATTGAAAAATTATAATGTTTTTGGAAAATATTACATATTATTAAGGTAAAATATTTCATATTTTATAATTAAAATGAATTATAAATAGTGTTAGATTAATTTAAAGAAGTAGAAAAATAAGATTTTTTTAAAAAGTATATTGAAATTGGTAGTTGCATTAATGGGAAAAGATACAACCCATTTTAAAATAGATATAGTTTCCAAATCAAACCTAAGAAAACCGTATATAAAACACTTGTGATAACCCCTGATAGTGTCCAAGGGACATTCATGATCCCCCTCATGATAGCAACAAGCACCCAGGCATGAAAAAAACCCAATGTAATGATTTAAACAAAAAATAAATAAAAATGGTGGAATAAAAAATTAATTAAAAACTACCATGATGAATACATACATTAGAGTCCCACACCAAACTAGATAAGTAGAAAAAAGAAGATATGAATTAGTAAAATATAAATGAAATACATTAACCTACCTACAACTCCCTCACTCAAAAAATCCCCTGCTCCTATTCATCAAATTTCAAATGTATGGAATGTCATTGCTAAAATAATGAATGAAAAATATGTGTCATAGAATTGGGGGATCACTTTGGGAAATGTAATGAAAATAAAACAACCAAATAATCTCCATGATTCACCATTGAGACTAAAACAAAAAATTCTCCATGAGCGATCAAGAGTTGAATGAAAATTGAAAAATAAGATAATTAGTAGGCATATCTTGCTAATATAAAATCACCAGACCACAAATAATTTCACCATCAATGATGAAATCAAAAATGAAACCAAAAAAAGGAAACAAAAACCGGAAGGCCTACCTCACTATGATGAAGAAAATATGAAACCAACTATTGAAACTCAAAATTCAATCTAACATCATATGTCAGACGCGTTTTTCGAGATGTAGTTTAGTGGTTGAATTTTATGTTCGATTCACCAAAGTTGATTACCGACAATGTGTATCTTCTGCGAAAATCATCTTATATCGTGACGAGTTAACAAATGGATTGAGTTTTTTAATTAGATCAGAAATCTTTTATCCCTTCTTAGATATAATCACTGAAAAATAGTCTTTTTATCAACACTTATTACATAAGTGGTGATAAAAGGACTCCTTATCAATGTTATAATTTTTTTGAAAAAATCAGTCTTTATCAATGCTAAAATTATAGCACTCATAAAGCATGATCTTTATTTGTGTGCAAAAGTGATGATAAAGATACTATTATCAGTCCTTGTTACTTAAGTGATGATAAATGATATATAAATATAATTATAGATAAATAAACAATAAATATAAATATATATAATAGATATATATAAATATAAATATAGTAAACATATTCCTTTTTAAACATATTAATTATAATTATATAAATATTTATTTATAATTATAGAAATATTTTTAAAAAATAATATTTATATCATTATATATATTTACATAATTATACATATATATTTTGAACAAATATATGTAAATATAGTAAATATATTAATTATTAATGTAAATTTAATACCAATTTAATAATTATTTAAATATATATAATTATTTATTTACAATTATATAACTAATTTAAAAAAAATATTTATTTATTTATAATTATAAATTTATAATTTTAGGAATATAGTAAATATATATTAATAAATATATTTATTTATAAATAGTTTTTTATAAATATTTTTTAAACATTATTAATGAATATTTAATTTTAAATGCAAGCATTTTTGTTAAAAATGAGAGAAATTGGAAAAATTAATAATATGTTCAATTTAAAAATATTGAAAAATTGCATAAATTTTATGTGTGTGAATTGTATATAAAAATGCATTGATTAAATACATGAAAAATAAATATAACATAGATTTTATCTATGTTAAATGGAAAAATATAATGACATTCAATTATATGTCGAGTACTATTAAAATAGTAAATATTTCTAATTCATAAGACTTTTTATTTATAAACCATTACTCGATAAATATATGACTATTTAATTTAAAGAGAATAAATATTTTGTAACATATACATCATATTTATATACATTACTATATATCTATATATTTAATATATACAATTTAATAACATTAATTATCATAATTATGTAATTAATAAAATGTTTAATATTTAATAATATATAATAAATTTATTCATTTGTATCAATAATTATTTAATTAATATAATTTATAATATATTTTTTAAATAAAATATTTTTAAAAAAATTAATTTAATTATTTCATTTTATATATTCGGATCTATATGAATTATAAAAAGAGATGATGGAAGAAACATTTTTCAGCACTATAAAATAATGCACTGAAAACGGTACCCATTATCATTTCAAAAAATAAAGATCTGATAAATGATTCCTATAACACCCCAAGCTTCCATGATACACATCTCTTTGAATAATACAATAGTGTGTGTCGTACGCAACTTCGAGTTCTAACACACCACAACCAATCATACTTACCTTTATGAATAGAAATACCCAACTTTTGAAATTTAATAAATTCTAACTTTCAAAATGGACTTCATTTTTGGATTCGGAATATCAAAATTATCTTAGGGTGAAATATTGGTATTTTTCTAAAAACATTCAATTTTTTATGAATAGTAAAAAACATTAAGTTATAGTTTAAACCTGAATTTTTATTTAAATAAATATTTATTTTATTTAAATTTATTTTAGGCCAAAATATACACATAATACCTATATATGTTCAATGTAATTCATTGGAGTCAGTTTATAATAATTTTAGATATATAAAAATTTAATTAAATTTTTTACCGTCTTTTACCCATCCCCAAGGAGTATTTGAAAATTCACATAAAACGTAATTGTACCGCTTCTATGAGTAGAATTTAAAAAATCCGAGAGACACAGTTAATATAAAGGTGTAAAATTTGGTTCAATAAGATAAAAATAATTTTTGGGGAATAGAAACTTTTTACTTTTATTTACCACAGTTAAAAGAAAATAGGGTAATTAGGGGTAAAAATGATTTTATTATTACCCTATAACATGTCCTAATTCTATTGGATAAGTATATTTCGACCAAAGACAACCTTAGGAATAACATATGAACATCTTTGGTCCAGTTGGATTATATTAGGACATTTATTATTATTTAATTCAAAGAAGAGTGAAAAGAGTTAAAATATATGATTAATAATTAAAACATTTTTAATATAGGGTTAAAAAAAGATAAATTAGACTATAATTATTCATTAGAGTGATAAAAATATTACCTAAATAATTGTATTTTATTTATATTTTATCGACATTAAATAATTTAATTTATTTATGACACAACGATGATGTAGTAATTACCTAGTTAATGAAATATTAACATATGTGATATTATTAATATCCAAATAAATGTGATTGGAGTCTTTTTATGAATTACACTAATTTTCTAGGTTAATATGACATATTAGGGTTAGTTAGATGATTTTTTTTGAAGTAATAATGCTTTTAGGAATTTAGCAAAAACAAAATACCAAATAGTGTCAAAATTAACATAAAAGAGTTTTTAAAACAAATGTTATATAATTAATTGATATTCTATTCCTAAAAATCAATGGTTCAGCCAAAGGAATTATATAACTATAGGTGTTTCATTAAAGAACAACTTTGGGTTCATGTGGAAGTATATAGTATGTTTATTGACCATATAATATAAAAATACAAAGAAACATGGTAAATGTCAAACTGTTTAACCAAGAGTTAAATCTAAAAGATAAAGCTAATATAGTGACCCAAACCTATCTAAAACCTATTGTTTGAGTGGTTTTAGACCCATAAACACCATATCCTTTAAATAATCCATTTTTTATCCATTAGAAACTGAAAATAATTTTATTATAAAATAATATTTCCAGGTTTTCCTAAGGTAAC
Organism: Viscum album; assembly: GCA_963277665.1. NCBI lineage: Eukaryota > Viridiplantae > Streptophyta > Magnoliopsida > Santalales > Viscaceae > Viscum > Viscum album. The sequence goes on along the minus strand of OY728119.1, from coordinate 2,105,700,135 downwards.
CCTCACCCCTCTTATAAATGGGCACTCCACCTTCACTCTATTTCCCACCTTCATAGCCATTTGGCTTAGCGAAACTCTGCCAAATATTCTCTCATCTTCTCTAAATTCATACTAGAGGATTTACTTTATTCAGAAAGCCATCTTAGTGAGCCTTTTGATCAAATCTAAAGGAATAACCCAAAGAAGAGGTAATAATTTCACCACCCTCTTTCATGTTATTTTCTTCTTCCACTTCTTCTTTCATTTTTATTACCATTATAAAATAATAAATCTAGTATGTTATATATACTATGATGTTATTATAAATATGGTACTTCCATATTCATTATTATATCCATCCTTTGAATGACATGTCACCATACGTGCGTACATACAGATTATCGTCTCCATGTCATGCTGTAATTGTTATTCAATAATTTATTATTTGGATGGGTATAATAATGATGTGTAATTCATGTAAATAATAAATATAACTTGATAATTATTCTGTATATATGATCTTTTATCCAATTATATATTATTTTAATATCAAAATAATTATATTGTCGCTCATGCGTACGTAAAGATTACCGTCTCTACGAACACGATGAGATTCATTTGTCATTGTATCCATTCAAGATTAATTTTCATTAGATGGTTAAAATAATTTTTAAAGACTTGATATCATTCTGGATATGAATAATATACATCCTGTAAATAAAAAATATGACTCACATAACAAATAATATAACGGAAAACGAATCTGTTAACACCCGAAACGATGATAATACTAAGATATTATTAACAAAACAATGTTAAAAGATCATATATGATATCATATTACTGAATATGATTCTTTAATAATTTAATAACAATTATTTCCCCATTATACAGGTAGTTAACCTACCCTCGACCAAGGAAAAGTACAAGGTATGGGTTAATTTCACAATCCCTTTATTTTCTGAGGGTATTTTTACGTAAGTATCTACTGGGACCTCTTTATCATCCACATCCACGTTTCATAAAAATGTATTTCAAAAAAATATTACTATTTTATAGACTTTCGGTTAAAGTCATTTATACCCATTTTTTAATTTTTATAAGATTTTTATAAATGAATCTTTCCGCCTTTTTCCAAATAAGGTCCTTTTTTATCCTTTTCGACATAATTAATTTAAGAATGACTTTTTTAACTTATACAGAGGGTGTGGCTATTTTCCGCCTATATAAAATTGTTGAAGCTTCCCTCACAAGCTTATAAGAGTATTTTCAATGTAAATGTTTTCTTTTATAATAATTTTAATTTTAAATGATTTCAAAAAAAGAGATATTTCTCTCAAATATTTTAGATTACATATTTGTCCACATCTGTTGATAAATTTTATACTTATTTGAAGATGATTTATTATCATACAAATCAACCATAGTTTTTTTAAGGTTTGGTGATATTTTTTTACTGTGGATGTGTTATTTTTATACCATTAATGGTTTATGGAGAAAGTATCGACATTTCATAAGCTAGTTTTAATACGAATGTTTATGTTATGTTTAAACCTGTTCATATGATGAATGCATTGGACTTATTAAGTGATGGGTGGATCCTACTACAGCTCCTCTATTCATCAGTAGGTCTCTTGAGACAAACTAGTGTCTTCGAACAAGGCCTTGAAAAAATCTTATTTGTAGTTTGGGCATAAGGCCATGGCTATGTGGTTATAATAGTATGGAATTATGCATTCTATCATTATGAAAGTGGCTATTGATATTGCATGTTATTATTCGACTAGTAGAATATCCATTTGAATAATAAAATGACATTATACAATTCTATTTTTTCCATATTATACAGAAGTTCATGTTTAAAATTATATTGTTTTAGTTATACATTGCCTTAAATGTTTATTATTATTTATGAAATTTTTTTTCAATATTGTTATCCTTACTGAGCATCTGAGCTCTCACCTTTATATGTTTTATTTTTCATAGGATGTGAATTACTATTTTATCACTGACCTTCAGGGATATTCTGAGGGGATATGAGTGTGACTATGGAGACTATGTTGTTGTTGGTTTTCACTTTATGATGTAATGTAAGACTTATGAATGTATCTAATTTTTCCAAAGATACTAAACTAATTGGTCTTTTGAGAAATTATATTTTGTGATCCTTCCAAAGTTATGTAATAATGCACAAACTCTAAGTAACTAGGGTTGGCGCATTACAATTGGTATCAGAGGAAATTTAGTAAAAACATTGGAAGCTATACATAGATAAACTCTGATTAGAGCACCTAGACCAAAGATGGACTTTGAGGATTAGTATTGAAGAACTACCTAGAATTTTGGTATTGTAGACATTTTGTGTGTTTTCCGAGAAATACATCCCTGCCTGGATACGAGAAGGTAGAGGTGGATCTGGCATAGATTTACCTAGGGGTAAAACATTAAAACACCGCTTTGAGCTAGACTTGAACGAGAACTGGTGAACGACAATGGGCTTTGCTGCACTCTTGGTTACGACACTCCTAGGGGATTTTTTTAGGATAATTATCATTTTATTTACAAAACATTATGAAGGGTTTTTGAGTACATACTTCTTCGAAGGAATTTTTTTTTATGATTATGGATTATATCCATAAACTGTTCAATTAATGTTAAGTGTTTCAGAAGTTTGGAATTATGTATTTCGATTCATAAACTAATATAGTTTATGGCATTGTTTAGATATGGAGCCTAGTGGAATTATGTTAAGTGTTTTATAAGTTTGGAATTATGTAATTCGATTCATAAACTAAAATAGTTTATGGCATTGTTTAGATATGGAGCCTAGTGGATGCAATTGAAACCGTATCAATGCACGCACTCCATGTAGGGATTTCCCTCTTGCTCAATTGAAATTGTTCAATTAATGATAACTGTTTTAGCCAATGATTTATTTGATTCTGGATCATTCAATTGTTTCATATCTTACTAGTTTTCTATGAAAATTAGATAATCCCAATTTTATTTAAAAATGGAGTTATCAGTCAAAACTCCTAAGGGATGTATCAATCCTATAAAGTTCTATGAATCAGTTCCCATTGGGGCATATAAATTTTATTTATCTACTGATCCCATCTTCATAACCATGGTTTAATTTGATTTAATCCTCAGTATGTATTCACTTTCGGTCCATGATGCAAATATTTATTGTAAGAAGAATGTGGTTACTATATTTTATGACAATGATAAAGAACACCTTATCATTAGAGTAGAATAATCACCACCTAATTCTTATCTAGATCCACCATAGTAGCTCAAATAAATTCAATTATTGGGGAGGATGAAAATGAAATTACTACGGGTGAGGAAAGAAATGTTCAAATAGAAGATGTACCTATTTTGAGAGAATATGTTGATGTGTTTCTAGAAGATTTACCTAGACATCCTCCAAAATGAGAAATTGAGTTTTCCATTTATTTAATTCCTGGTTCAAGGCCCATATCGAAGACCCCTTATTGAATGGCCACTGTGAAATTAGTGGAACTAAAGAAACCACTATAGTAAATGAGTAATAATGTATTTATTCTCCATAGTGTTTCTCCATGGGGAGCCCATGTTCTTTTTGTAAAGAAGAAAGATGGATCTATGAGGATGTGCATTGACTACAGAGAGATCAATGCTATAACAATAATGATCATGTATACCCTCCCTCATATTGATGATTTATTTGAACAACTTTTTGGAACTCAATACTTTTCAAAGATTGACTTTCGATCTGGATACCATCGGTTGTGTGTGAAGAAGGAATACATTCCAAAGATAACATTTCGAACCAGGTACAGGATTTACGAGTATAATGTAATTCCTTTTGGATTGACTAATGAACCCTCTGTAATCATATATCTAATGAACATATTTTTGAAGGAATATCTCTATAATTTTGTAGTTTTATTTATTGATGATATCAGGGTATACTCCAAAAGCTATAAAGAACACGAAAATCATGTTCACATTATCCTGAAGACACTTAGATGACATGAATTATATTAGAAGTTTAGAAAGTGTGAATTCTGGCATTAAGAGATTTCATTTCATGGACATATTCTCTCTAATGATTGAATCTCTATTGATCCTTCTAAGACCATGGCCATCCAAGAATGGCCAGCACCAATGAGTATAACCAAGGTATGCAGTTTTCTTGGTTTAGAAGATTAATATCAACATTTCGTCCAAAATGTCTCCTAGGTGGCTAACCCACTAAAAAAGATCACACGTAAAGGGGTGAAATTTTTTTGGACAAAAGTGTGTGAATAATGATTTGAAAAATAGAAGAGATGATTTGTCAATGAACCCATATTGACACTACCATCGAGGAATGATGGGTTTGTTATTTATGTTGATGCTTCAATGAAAGGACATGGATATGTCCTTATGCATAATGATAGAGTTAATGACTATGCATCACGATAGCTGCAAATTCATGAGGAAAACAATCCTACTAATGATCTTGAGTTATCAACTGTAATCATTGCTTTGATGATTTGGAGACACTATCTCTATAGTGAAAAATGTGATATTTATTCTGATAAAAATAGTTTGAAGTATATTTTCTCTCAGAAATAACTCAACATGAGTCAAAGGATATGACATGAACTACTCAATGGTTATGATTTCATGATTCAACACCAGTCGGGTAAGGCAAATAAGGTGGAAGACGCATTGAGTAGAAAGGGTCATGGAGTTCTGAACAAGATGGGAGGTTTAAAGGATCCTATATAAAAGGATCTAGTAAATATGGATATGGGAATCATCACGGAAGGGAAAAATCAATACTTTTTCAAAAGGTTTCCATACCATCACAACTAGAAAGGATAAGGAGTTCTCAGAACGATAATGAAGAGTTTCCAAAGAAGATTAAATCTATGAATGATGGGAGATTGAGTGACTTTGTGTATAAAGATGGAATTATGAAATTTGGGAAGTGACTTTGTGTTCCCAATATACATGATCTCAAAAGGGAATTGTTGGACGATTCTCATAGTTCTAATTTCTCTATACACCCATGGTGAACCAAGATGCATATAGATTTGAAGGAATGATATTGACGGGACAACATGAAGAGGGATATTTATGATTTTGTGTCAAAATGTATGGTTTATCAACAAGTGAAACCTGGATGCCAATAGCCTGGAGGAGTCATGAAACCTATTCCCATACTTGACTGGAAATGGGATAATATTATAATGGACTTGTTATGGGACTACCAAAGACTCATAGAAGGAACGATGCAATATGGGTAATTTTTTATCATCTTACGAAGTCAGAACATTTTTTGCTATAAGGGAGGATTTACCACTTTAACGTATAGCAAGACTATATTAATAATGTTGTGAGACTTCATTAAGTAATCCTATTGATTCTTTCTGATCGTGATCCAGGTTTTAGTTCAAGATTCTGGAAAAGTCTTCAGAAAGCCCTAGATACTAAACTTCATTTGAGAACTACTTACCACCCCCAACCCGATGGACAACCAGAACGAACTATTCAAACATTAGAAGTCATGTTGGGATCCTACTCACTTGACTTTCTGGGTATGTTGGATCAAATTTTACCTCTGGTAGAATTTTCCTATAATCATTGCCTCCATTCAAGTATTTGGATGACACCATATGAAGCATTATATGGAATGAGATGTGGCACACCAACCTCTTGGGATGAAGTTGGTGAAAGAAAACTCGTAGGCCTAGAACTGGTGGAGGAAATGATGGAAAAAGTGAATTTAGTCCAAAACCTCATCAAAGTTGCTCAAAATAGAAAGAAGATCTATGCCGATAACTGAAGGAAGGATTTAGAATTTCAGGTAGGAGATCATGTTTTCATGGAATTATCTCCATGGAAGGGTGTTATAAGTTTTGGTAAGAAGGGAAAATTGAGTCCAAGATATATTTGGCAATTCGAAATTCTACAATGAATTGGTTTTGTAGCTTATCGTTTGGAAATTCCCCCCAATCGATCAAAATTTCAAGATATGTTCTACGTGTCTCTGTTGAGAAAATACATGCGGGTCCCAATGCATGTACTCACCTATGAGGAATTAGAAATGGAACCTGATCTGTCTTATTGTGAAGAGCCCGTTAGGATTCTTGATACCAGAGATCACGTGTTGAGAAACCGAACGATTTGTCTGGTAAATGTTCTATGGAGAAAATATAAGATGGAAGAGGCAATGTGGGAACCTGAAGAACATATGATGATAACCCACCCGAGACCTTTTATGTAGTAATATTCTAGAAATTTATACGGCAAAATTATTTGAAGGTGGGGAAAATGCAACACTCCAAGCTTCCACGGTACACTTCTCTTTTAATAATATAGTAGCGTGTGTTGTATGCAACTTCAAGTTCTAACACACCACAACCAATCAAACTAACCGTAATGAATAGTAGTACCCATTTTTTTTAAAATTTAAATATTAATATTCAAAATGGAATTAATTTTTGGATTTGTAATATCAAAATTAGCTTAGGGTGAATTTTTGGTATTTTTCTGATAACATTCAATTTTTGATGAATAGTGAAAACACTCAGTTATTGTTTAAAACCGAATTTTTATTTGAATAATTATTTATATTATTTAAATTTATTTTAGGCCAAAATAGACACATAATACATATATAAGTTCAATGTAATTCATTGGATTCTGTTTTTAATAATTTCAGATATATTAAACTTTTATTGAACTTTTCACCTTCTTTTACCCACCTCCTAGGAGAATTTTCAAATTCACATAAAACATAATTTTACCACTTCTGTGAGTGGAATTTCAAAATTATGAGAGACACGGTTAATATAAATGAGTAAGATGTGGTTTAATAAGACAAAAATAATTTTTTGTGAATAATATCTTTTTACTTTTATTTAACACGGTGAAAAGTAAATTGGGTAATTAAGTGTAAAAATGATATTATTATTACCGTAAAACATTTCTTAATTCTATTGGATAAGTATAGATCGACAAGAAACAACATTAGAAATAAAATATGAAACTATTTGGTCCACATGGATTAGATTAGGACATTTATTATTATTTAATTTAATGAATAGTTAAATGAGTGAAAATCAATGTTTAATAACTAATTTTTTTTAATATAGGGATAAACATAAGATAAATTAGACTATAAATATTCATTATAAATATAAAAATAATTACTACATAATGGTATTTTATTTATAGTTTTTAGAAATTGAATAATTTAATTTATTTATGAAACAATGATGATGCAGTAATTACCTTGTTAATGAAATATTAAAATATTTAATATTTTAAATATGAAAATAAATGTAATTTGGGAAATTTTATGAATTCCACTAATTTTATAGGTTAACATGATATATTAGGCTTGTTAGATGAATTTTTTTCATAGTAATAATGTTGTTATAAATTTAGAAAAAACAAAATACCAAATAGTGTCAAAATTGACATTAAAGATTTATTTAAACAGAAATTATTTTATTAATAGATATTCTATTCCTAAAAATATATGGTTCGGAAAAAGTACTTATATAATGATATTGTTTCATTAATTAACCAATTGGGGGTTTCTTGGAAGTATATAGTAGGTTTATAAGCCATATAATATAAAAATAAAAACAGACATGGTAAATGTCAAACTATTTAACTAGGAGTTAAATCTGAAAGATAAAGTTAATATAATGTCCCAAACCTAACTAAAACCTATTTTTTGAGTGTTTTTCAACCCGTCCCCACCTTATCCATTAAATAATCTATTTTTGATCCATTAGAAACTGATAATTATTTTATTATAAAATAATTTTTCTAGCTTTCCCTTAGGTGCTCCTCATCCCTCTTATAAAAGGGAACTCACCCTTCTCTATATTTCACACATTCAAAGCCATTTTTATCTACCAAACTAAGCCCAAATATCCTCTCAACTTTCCTCAATTCATCATAGAGGCCTTCCTTTAGTCATAAATCCAACTTAAGGAGCCTTTTGATCAAATCAAATGGAATAACCCGAAAAAGATGTAATAATTTCACCAGCCTTTTTCTTGTTCTATTCTTCTTCCGCTTCTTCTTAATTTGTTAATTATATTCATAAATAATAAATCTAATGTCTTCTATATACTGTGATGTTATTGTAAATATGGTACATCCATCTTCATTATTCTATCCATACTTTGAATGACATGACACCATACATGTTTACGTACGTATTACTGTCTCCACGCCATGGTGTAATTGTTATTCAATACATTATTATTTGGATGGGTATAATAATGATGTGTAATTCATGTAAATAATAAATATAACATGATAATTATTCTTTATATATGATATAATATCCAATTATATATTATTTTAAAATCAAAAGAATGATATTGTCACTCGGGCGTACGTACAGATTACCGTCTCGATGAACGCGATGTGATTCATTCCCCATCGTATCCATTCAAGACCAATTGTCATTATATGATTAAAAATAATGATTAAACACTTGATTTCATTCTGGATATTAATAATATACATTCCATCAAAAATAAAAATCACTCACATAACAATTAATATAATGGAAAACGAATCTATTAACACCCAAAACGACGATAATATTAAGATATTATTAACAAAAAAGTGTTAAAATATCCTATATGATATCATATTAATGAATATTATTATTTTATAATTTAATAAAAATTATTTCACCATTATACAAGAGGTTAAAATACCCTCAACCAAGGGAAATTATAAGGTGAGGGTTAATTTCATAATCTCTTTATTATCCGATGTTGTTTTTACGTAAGTATCTACTAGGACCACTTTATCATCCACATACATGTTTCATAAATATCTATTTAAAAACATTCTTACTATTTTATAGACAATGGTTTAAAGACATTTTTACCCTTTTTTACTTTTTATAATATTTTTATAATGGAATCATTCCGTCGTTTTCCAAACAAGGTCATTTTTAACATTTTCAACAAAATTAAGGTATGAATGTATTTTTTATCTTATACGGTGGGTGCAATTATTTTTTGCTGTTATAAAATCATCGAAGATTCCCTCACAAGAATATAAGAATATTTTCAAATTAAATTTTTTCTTTTAAAATTATGTGACTTTTAAATGATTTCAAAAAACGAGATATTTCTCTCAAATAGTATTGATTTCATCTATGTCAACATGCTTTGATGGATTTTAAGATTATTTGAAGTTGATTTATTATGATAAAAATCATACATCTTATATTGAAGGTTTTGTGATATTTTTTACTATGGTTTTGTTATTTTTATACCATTAATTTTTTATGGATAATGTATTGACATTTTGTATGTTAGTTTTAAAATGAATGTTTTTCTTATGTTTAAACTTGTTCATATGAGGAATGTATTGGACCTAGTATGTGACGGGTGGAGCCTGCTATTTCTCCTCGATGCATCTGTAGGTCTCATGATACAAACTAGTGTCTTCGCATAAGGCCTTGACAAAATCTTATTTGAAGTCTTGGCACAAGGCGTTGATTATGTGGTTACGATAGTCTGGCATTATTCATTCCATCAATATAAAAGTGGTTATTGATATTGCATTTGATTATTCGACTAGTAGAATATCCAAATGAATAATTAAATGGCATTATTTAATTTAATTTTTACCATGTTATGCTAAAGTTCATGTTTAAAAGGATTTTTTAGTTATACATTTCCTTAAATATTCTTGCTTATTTATGAAAGTTTCTAATATATTGTTATCCTTAAGGAGCATCTGAGATCACCCCTTTCTATGTTTTATTTTTCCCAGGATGTGAAGAAGTATTTTATGACTAACATGCATGGATAGTATGAGGGGATATGAGAGTGGACTATGGAGACTATGTTGTTTTAGTTTTTCAATTTATGATTTAATTGAAGAGTTATGAATGTATCTAGTGTCTGCATGGGTACAGAACTAATCAATGTTTTGCGACATGATCTTTTTTGATCATGCCAATGTTATATAATAATGCACCGACTCATGGTAAATGGGGTTAGTGAGTTACAATTCCCTTTATAAGTGCTAAGAATAATTTTTTGATAATTATTTCCTTTATATTTGATAAAAAATAATGGATAAAAAATTAAATTGAAAATCACTTTCCTTAGCACTGATAAATATGTCATTTATCAGCACTTTTTTCTAGCACTGATATTGCTAGTCCTTTTAAACACGAGTTTTGTAATAGTGTCTTTTGGGATATCCATCTCGAACACTCGGAGTAAAGAGAATATATAATTACTCACACAATTTTCTAATAGTACTCAAAAATGAGTAGAATAAACATGTATCAAACCTCTAATCTTCTTGGGTGTTGCTGGGTCACAGTCCTCCAGTGCCTAAAAAATATCGTTACATAGAACTACATATCACTATGCCTAATATTGAATGCTTGGGGGGGTGAAATTATCTCATAACATTTCCCACTATCATATCTCCTCCTACTACTCTTCCAGCTCCACCTCCTTGGGGGCCAACCAACAGTGCCTTGGAGATCTATGATCATGATGTTTTCTATTGCATGGTGGTATATCTGTTAGCATCCATTAAACGTCAACACGTTTCGTTAGGAAATCATGTTACATAAGTAATATCCCCAGAAATTAATAGTTCCACCCTTCTCTGAGATTCCATTGTCCTATTTGTTTTCCCTGACTGTGTTCCCAAGTACGATTCTGGACAGATCTCCCACACTAAGTTCACGTCGACTGGCTCCTTCTAGGTGTAGAAGATGACTCGGCCCTATAACTCATACTGCAAGCTCTAGCTACCTGGTTTCCCTCTAACATGAATATCTTAATAACAAACAACTTCATAAACACCTTGACACAGGTTGGAATGAATAAGGGTATGTAATGGAATTCATATATATATAATGAAACTAGTCAAACATTTATTCTTGGGAGTATCCATCACAAATCATGAAGAGGGAGTACGATTAAAGGTTTGTGAGCATTTCATTATACTAATCCATAATCATCCCTACCTGTCGCATCTCCAGAAACATCAGAATCCACACTTATTAAAAACATGCAGGGTAATACTCCTCATTAAATAGCTACAGGAATATGGTCAATGAGAGTGTTGACTAATCTTTCATCTATGTAACTAGATTCAACCAGCACCCATCGTCTCCTTGGAAATGGCTAGATGTCAGCACAACCACCTGATCAATCAGTGCTTGGATAATCCTAAAAACATAGATCACTAACTCTAGTCAATACTCTACCACCTAGGGATCTGTCTCACCAGAAAACCTTAGTAGCATATAGCATTGGAAATTGGGGAGTTCACTAAGCCTCCATTTATCTTTTTTCCATTTATTTTGGTATGACCTACTACTCATATGGTGGGGCAATTTAACCTATCAAACTCGATGAAGGAACTCATTGGATTGACCCTAAAGTGAAGAATCATCAGTCATCATATCGACATCATGATCCATAATTGATAACTTGGATGGATATCATTGTTGCGGCATCATGTAAATTTAATATAGATGTACCGATTTAGTATGAATATATATATATATGAGACTTTGACTGAATATGAATAGTAAAAATAATCAATCATATATGATGCATGTACGAATGTTCTCTACAACCAATGTCTCAGTATACTGAGTCAATTAGTTGGTAGACATCATTTTGATGTTAGGATAGGATGGCTGCCACTCCAACACTAGGTTCCTAGGATAGAGAGACCCACTCGAGACACTTTAACATTGTTTCCCATAGTGCCAACAAAATTCTATTTAGGTGACAACTCCAAACACCAAATGAATGAAAGAACCACCTTGGATACTAATCATTCATGCCTCACCCCGTGGGGGTCTTTCTGTAGCTACCCCATTCGAACGTCCAATGTACATGCACTAGGGAAAAACACCAAATGAAATAACTAATATTGGAGGCCTTTTCCTAATATACTTGCACACATGTAAAAATGACCATATCCACAATGAAGTGTAGAGGAATAATAACAAAAAGTAACAACATATATAGAATTAAACATGAAGAAAAACTTGTAGGGAGTAAAAGAGTATGTCAAAATAATATAAATAGATTTATTTGATAAAATACATGCCAAACTAGAAAGTTTTCTCAACCTATCAAATTAGTACAAGTAAAGTGTTTTGAGAAGAAAAATTTCAATCCCCAAGCCCTGACCACCATACACAGTCAAATGAATCAGGTATCTCTATGCTCCTCTATAATATATTCTATCCTATATATCATTTTAATAGGACATGACATGTGCAGGATAAGATCATGTAGGGGTGTATATATACATATCTTGTAGGACGCCTAGAAGTTTGAAGGGGGAGGAGTAAGATAGATGCTAGGAAAATACAACTCAGCCCATAGTAAAAGAGTATCAAAATCTATCAACATGGTTATATATATATATATATATTCTCAAAACAATCCCAAATGAGAGAGAAAGGTTATCTTCATCTCACAACTCATCCGGGGAAAATAGATCAAATAGTTCCAAAGCACTATCAATGATGCTAAAAAACCCACGCACCTATCCAGAAGTAACATCAAATTCAATATGAACCTCTTCATTGGGACATATATTATTAAGTCTGCAATCCCTATGTAGAGGACCCATGTCGTGGTAAAATATGAGGGTAAAACTCATGTACTCAATAGATGTAACATTCCCTGTATCCATAGGAGGGTGCCACTCTGGTAGTCGATAAAGACCCATACCCTAACACTATAGGTGGGATACACTCTAATAATCGAGGAACCATACCTAGATAATATAAGAGGATGTCACATGGATTGTATATTGAAGATATGTTACCAAACCAGCATAAGGGTTCCACACTAATGTTTGAGGACCCATGACATATATCTACAATAGGTAACCATTCTGATTGTAGATAGGGGACGTCTACCCTTACATGTAGGAGGGTTACAATCTATTAGAATATAGAGGACCCATTTCATGACCAATAGGAGAGTGAAACTATAATAGTAGATAATGGACCCCTTCCCTACCCAGCAGGATAGTTCCACTCTAATTGTCTCTCGAGGACCATTCTATGCATAATAGTAGTGTTCCTATTAAAACAATGATCTAGGAACCATAACCTAACTAATAAAAGGGTTCCACAACATATTATGGTACCCATATGAAATTTGTTCATGATCCACTACTAGAACTTCTCCCTAATGGTACATGGATTACATCCCATTTAACACTATATAGAGTCTAGGAGGACTAAAAGGCATGCCTCTGCCACTTGGGGTCATGACCATGCTCCTGGACATGATTGGGTAAACATGCACATGCATGTACACTCTGGTACACAACTTTTACTCCCGCATGGGGTCCTTCTCATATGATTACACCACATACAATATCTATATGGAGAGGGTGACATGGAATGTGGCCTAACCAAATAGTATGTGATCCGTTACGTATACAAAACCCTATCCTCAAAGCAATCGAGGAACAACATGATGTGTGTTTATTCTAGTAGGCATTGTGTTGTCTGGTTTTTAAAATAATGATATACATGACTTTTGCAATCTATATCTGAAAACACTACATCGAATCTCACCTCAAATACACCTAAAATAAAAGGTAAAACCAATTGGCCACCCTTTCCATCCCTTTGGTGGCTGAAAAGTTGCGTTGCAATTAACCTATATGAACATCACTAATGTCGGTGGTGTTTTTGTTCACCTTATAGAATCTCAAAATATTTTGTATAATGACCAATATACAATAATCAATAGTAATATTTCCTCAATTTTCAATGCATTTTTTCCTTGATAATCATGCATGAATTTGGAGGTCCGATAATGCATGTACCCACACGACAATGTCCAACTATAGCCCAATGGCCCAATAGTGTGGATTACAAAGAATTAATGGTAGAAAAAAAACAAGATTAAAGGAACATGAATCATTGAAAAAACATCATTACAAAAAAATTTAAAATTGGGTTATATTGTGCAAGAAAAATTACATAACATATATTTATTGAATAACCAATTGAAATTGGTACTCTGGAACATGAAAATATTTAATAAAAAATAACAGATCAAAGAGAAGGAAATGATCATTATTAATATTTTAAAAAAATGGGGAAAAATACATAAATGATGATTCATTCCTTTATTCAGATTTTTCATTGATGAAGAATGTGTTCTCCAATGAAGGAAAATATCCGTTGTGTTCACTGCGTCTTTATTCACCATGATCTGGAGGCTCAATGTTGTCTAATATTAATCCGCCAATGAGAGGTGGTATAAATGACATATCAATGATCGTAGGGTTATGAAGAAAAACATTATATCCTTCATAAAAAAGTGTATATATAAGAAATTTGGTTTTTATGGGTTTAATGAATTAGTTATTTAATCCACTAAATTCACCCTCCATGGACCATTTAATCCGAACACTCTATGATAGCCCATTTTAAGTCACACATAGGGTAAACCTCATATTCATGATTTAACCAAGGTCTCTTATTTTTTAATCGATACTCCATTTAATAGTTATCCCATTATTTATGAACAATATTGTGTTTATATTATAATATTCATTCAATATTTTTATAAAATTAGTTCTGAGTAGACCATGACTTAGAGATCTTCTGGTTTGGAGTGAAGTTATAGTTCTTCTGGAAACCTCACATTCTTATTCTGATTTATCCCATAAAAATCATTCATCTTTTTCTTCATGAATATTATTTTGTCATAAATGTGGAAGATATTTTCCTATAACCTGCATTAATAAGTTATTTAACCTTCAGAATCTCTCTTTCTAACTCCTACATTGAAATTCCATTACCTAATGCTTCCCATTCAATAACAAAAATATCCCTAAATATAGTAATTGTGACCCGGACATTATTGAACATAAAGGATGATGTTGGTATACTTATGGAATTAAATACCTCATTCGCAATCCAATGGTTATAATCATATTTTTTTCTTGGGGGAGAAAGGATATATATAAATCAATATTGTAACCCATTTATTTTATATGGAGTAGAAATCAATCTAATTTATTACATGTTTCCTATTGAGGGTATACCATTACCATGTAACATTAGATCTAGAAAATATAACATCCACTATATTGGAATATTCATTGGAATCCCAAATTTGTTGTGCATTAATTCTATAAAAGTGGGATCTATATTTTTTATGGTGACTAAGGACAGTGTTGAAGTTTCTTATAAGGATCTACTCATGATTATGTTGGGCTTGAATGATTACATGATCATTAAAAAATCACTCCACTTGACATAAGAATTTGAAGAAAAAACTATGGTGAAAGTATATGCAGAACCCATGAGTGAAACCAGAATAGAAATTTTGAGAAATAGTTCATGAAAGAAGATGACCTATATACTCTAATGTGTTATCAACCAAAGAGTTTCCATATATATATATCATATATATTATGTTACATCTAGTAGTAACATAGATATGTGAAAATAAGGATCATAATATTTTCGAACTTAAGATTCATATCAGCAATACAAAATAATGAGGATTTTTTCTAGTTAATAAGGCGTCTAAAGGTAGTGGTGGTGGAATAGTTTCCAAAACATTGCCAATTCCAAACCATAATCCTTATCATAATATTTAAAGGGCCCTAGGATCCATATTATCTAATCTCTGCCCACTTTTCATATTCTAACTTATATCTTTATCATTAATACCATCAACTTACCAACAAGAAATATATTTTAATCTATTAGATGTGGAAATAATTTCCTGTAAATAAAAATCCTTAGTTTGAGACATATATAATTCACCAAATTGACCGTTCTTGAATATAATTTTGTATTAAATAATCAAAGGAATTTTTAACTAAATTCATCACTGAATTTATATTATCAGTACATTCCAAAGAGACTTTATATTGATCCTTTACTATATCAGGTTAATTTTAGAATTCCACGAAACCTGGTATCCATCTATATTTTCCATTTCATTAATAGATTGGTTACATTTTATGATTAAAGGATTCCCTTTTTTCATTTCAATGTTAATATCAGGGAATGTTTTATTCCCATAGACCTTCTAAACATTCCAACCACAAAAAACATGCCCAACAACCAAATCCATTCATAAAATTCTATTATCTTCTGAACGATACAGGCCCTACCAGAATATGTTCTCATTATATATGGATTAAGGGACGTCATGATTCCCAATATTTTCACAATACATTTCCACCTGAGCATCCTTCCACTTTTTATGATGAAATTTATTTTTTATTCCTATAGTGTTTGATTTCAAAACAATTCAACGTATAAAATTACCAAGTGAGTTAGGATACACTACATCTTGAATCTTCATACCTAATCATACAACAACATTTATTTTCTTTAGAATTTGTCATATTCAATCTTTAGAATTAAGTTTTCACTGTTGGTGGAAAATACTACATTATTAATCATTTCTTTTCTAGAAATTATTTTCAACTATAGTCCTTAAATAGTGGAAATATCCACCTAATTATGTTTTATTATCTATCTGTATGGGGTTTACAATGGATTTTGTAATATGATCCAAGATTATTGGATGCTAGAATTCCCATATCAATCTAATGATCCTAATAAAAATCTGGGAATATGTATTTCTGAAATCAAATGTATTGAAATAACGATCCTCTCTTCTATTTAGAGAAATCCAGGTTTTAGTGGTATAGAACTGAATCCAAATTACATCCTTTTCATTGAATCAAATGGGGATATGATATTGATGAATCCAGTAACCCGTGAAATCACCTTACCATTATAGAATCCATAGATCCATGTCATCCTTTTAATAAATTCATTAATTTCCCATGGAACCTTAATGCATGGAAGTGGGATCTGTACAATGAGGATATTTTTTCATATTGTAAGCCTCTACTAAATATCATCCTCATCCCATGACATATGTGCAATGTTTCCATTCCTAATAGGCCTCTTCATTTATGACTATGTTGAAAATTTACTAGAGATACCATCATGTTTTCACTAATTTTTAGTCACCATGCATTTTAAGTGATAACAGATATTTTCTCCAAAAATATACATGTATTGTCATCATGCGGTATAGTGGAAAATATGTTCACAATATATATTATTCATTATATCTTTATTAAAAATTTGAATTTAATATATATAGAAAAATTACATCTTATTGGACTCCATTACATTTGATATTATGATATACTTATATGAAATCATAAATATTAGAACTTTGATTCCCCAATGAAATAAATCCAAATTGAGAACTATTTGGAATGATATAAATAATTTTTATTCTTAATTTCAATACATTATGTTTATTTTTATTTCATACTATGATAATATTTTTTCTAGAATTGGATAGTTATCCATACTTTATCGTTTTTTATTTAATTGTTTCATGTATTAGGAATAAAATGGTTTTATTATGTAATTTCTCACTCCTCTATTAGTAATTATGTCATTACTTGGCCCAATGGGTGTTGAGACATGAATACCCCAACACCGCCTCCATAGTTCAGGGCCTATAGACCATATCAAAAAGGAATATCTAACATGGGGTGAAATTTAATAATGTACTTGTATGCACAAACAGAAGCATATTAGTGGAGGGGTGCAGAGGTTTAATAAGAAAAAGATTAAATTTTCAGAATATAAACCATGTATGTAAGATCTCTAGGGTGTATAAGAGATTGATAGTGTAAACTAAAAAGTAATTGTAAAAAATACATGACTAACCCGAAGTATGTACCAACATTAGAAAAACTAGAATGTAAATGTGTCGAGAGGTTCTAACTCCTGATCTCCAAGATCCGACCACCGTGCGGGATCTATTACACTAGGTATCCCAGTTATTCTATATTGTCACCACCGAACTATCCATCATCTGCATAAGACATGAGATGTGTGGGAAAACCCATGTAGGGGTGAGTATATACATACCTGGTAGGATACCTCAAAAGCATTAGGGGGAAATGTAAGATACGCGATAAAAATAGATATATAGTAGAACACTCTAACCAAATCAAGAGAGTCAAAAAATCAAAAAAAAGATATATATATATATATATATATATATTCTCAACCCAAAGAAACCCTAAAGAGAAATTAGGGGATCTCCATATCATAACCCAACCTTGGAAAAGAATTCCATTAGTTCCATAAGTGCATCAAATATTCCAAACATCTCACACATATGCCCGGAAGAAAACATCCATGTCAAACTAGAGCTCTCCACTATACGACATTGTAGAGGGAAATTGTCAAAAAATAATGGACCCATTCTCGAGTACATATAGAGTGAGACACAAAAAATTTGACAGAGTTACGATTCCATTTTAATAGGAATGTTCCACATTGATGGATGATGACCCATTCCCTAGATCCGTAGGAGGATTCCACTTAAGTCATCAGTAGAGAACCCATGCCCAACAAAGTTGGAGGGTGAAACACTATTAGAAGACGACCCATACCCTGACTCCATTCGATGGTTACACTATTGTAATCGGTAGAGGTCTTATTCCCAAAAGTGCATGAGGGTTCTACTATAATGGACGGTAGAGGAACTTTGCCCATCCAATATATAGGGTGGAATTATATATTCAAGGACCCATACCCTAATAACATATAAGGTTTACACTTGGATAGAGGATAGAGGATTCATTCCCTTAATAAAATAAGTTTTCTACTCTTATAGTCATGAAACCATACCCGGTCTCTATAGGATGGTTCCACTCGGTGGATAGGAAGAGGACCCATTCCATGTTCAATTAGGATGGTTTCACTATAAAATTTGATAGATTAACAATGTCACATCCCAAAATATGTTGCCACTCTAATGCCCTTGGTTATACTGTCTAATAACTTCCATCATAGAGAATAACCTATGGAAGTTTCTCACCTTGGATATATCACTACTTATCTCAAAATCCACTATATAGGCCACCATTGCATTCTACGTGGAATAACACAGATATGTTATTCATGGGATAAAATCAAAGTCAAAATGAAGAAGATATGAGAGAATGATGTTTCCTAAAAATGATGGTATGGGTACATGATGTGTGGGGGACCCAAAAGATGTGTGTTCAGGTTCTATATCCTAGAAATTTCCATACTAGCACCTGAATCTGTGCTCATATAGAAATATATTATGTGAATGTGGATTGCACAACATGTCCAAGATGCATGTAATCGATCTATGTTCTCCCGATTGTGTCCCTTAAGCCATGTTAATGTACTTGGGCTTTGTTCCTAGCCATGACCATGTCCGTGCACTCTTAGATTACACGTTTTGTCTCCATCCCTATACCACACGACATGCGGGGATCCCAAATGATGTGTTAGACATAACTCATACAGAAACCCGAGACACTACAACTAAGGACCTACATGACATGTGTTCATATAACTACATGGCGTGTAGTCATGATTTATCTAAGAATTTAGGTTCATGACTACACACCAAGATCTGGATTCACCACCTCCTAAAATGGCCCCAGTTATCCCAAAATTATATGGACGATCATTGTTCATTTTTTTTTCCATCTGGTGTCCAGAAAAAGGTACTCGTTGATCGATGATAAATCGTCACATGAGCCATGAATATACCACCCTTTTCTATTCGGTCTCAGATCTCATATCCATGGTATTAATCACCCATATCCCAAAACACATCTTGATTATTCACCAAATCATCATTCTATTCATTTCATGTGAATCCACAATGAATCCAGGGGCCTGAGCGTGGTCGACCCCAGTCAGCAATTTCGAACCATGACCCCGTTTCCCAATTGAAAAGATTATGAAGAACATCTTAGGGTAAATAATAATGAAAAGGTTAGAATAATCATTCACCAAGATTTATCGGCCAATGAATTTGAATTTGGGAAGCTACGATTAAGAAATATGGAAAATGTGAATTAATCAAAATAAATAATTAAATATGAAACGTGAGTGCATACAAAGGCCTAATCATGAAACATAACCATGAATGTAATGATAAATCTTAATTAAATTAGTCAATAAAGGAAAAAAATGAGTGTGAAAGTCAAACCTTGTTTTGGATCATTTTCCATCGATGAACATGCTCACCAATGAATTGAATGATATAGTTTCATTCACTATATCTCAATATTCTTTGATTTAGAGGTTTGTGGTCGTCTGAAACCTATTTTATAATGATATGAGGAAGAAGACACTGTGAAATGATCCTAAGTCTCTTTTGATAACCCTATTCATCCTTCCATGAAGATATATTTACATAAGAAATATAATTGGGTTAATTTAATTAAATAAGTAAAATTATTATTTTTTCACTAACCTCACCCCCAATGGCTTATATTAACTGAATTCCCCATTTCAATATCTTTTAGGTTCCTCCAAGGGTAAAAATATCATTTTGTACTCAAACATGGTATCATATTTCTAATTTCAGAATCTTTTGAAGAGTTATCCCATTTTCTTGAAAAAACTGCTCACCAAAAATATAAAATATATTTAATATTTTAATAAAATTAATTCTTGGAATATTTGTCCTTGGAACCAAAAATCATCTCAGTGATTGGCTCAAAATAAATAAATATAAATATTTCAAAGACACGAATGTGATAAAAGGATTCATACATCATTTCCTCACTCAATATTTTCATACAAAATACTAAGAAATAGACTAAGGATACTAGCCTTGCATCTGGATCTTCTGCTCTGAGGAGATCTCCTGTGTGCTACCTTGTGGGTACAACATAAAAAATAAATTAACGGTACATACAAATAGTGACCTCTACTATTGATCCCTGGATGAAACTGGATACTCTACAAAAAATGGATCCATATTCCTTGTCTATCTCACCCCATTCAAAAACATGTGTGGGGTCATGCATATATCTCCTCAACTACAAGACATGGAAGAATATGTGAACCCAAAACCATTGTTTGGGTTAGGAGAGTTGGTAAGAAATCTAGAAAACCATATAATAGATCTTTAATGGTCTGATGAACCTCACAGATAGAATTCCTCACTAGAAGAACAACTACAATCCTCATCATGGGTAGACTCTCAAGAAAAAGTTGTATCCCTTCTCAAACTCCAAAGTCATGTGGAATAGATATGAATAAGTTTTCACCATGATATGGGCTATCCAAATCCAGTCATGGATGACCTGGACCTTATCAATTCTTTTCTACACCAACTATGGACCCATTAGTGATGCCTCACTGATAATTTTCCAACACAAGGGTGGCGTGCAGGGCCCCCCGTATAGGGCCCAAAAAGTTGACATGCAAAAACTAGTGTGATATATATTACTAGAAACAAAATCATCCAATAGATGGTGATAATACAAGATACTTTAAAATCTACCATGTAATCCCTCAACCTTTTCTCTAAATGCAGGATAATGAACTAATCATACCCATCTGTCTGGGGGTAGTAGTCCATTAAAAACCTCATCTAGGTCCCGAATTCTTCCTTAAGGCCTCTCCACAATTGTGACGTGAACCATGAATTATGATCAGAGAAAAAAGGAGAGGGAAACCCATGAAAGAAAAAAATTTCCCAAACATACATCTTCCCCAATCACTTTACCAAACGATGATCCCTAATAGCATGGATGTTTGTTGACTTTGTGAGTTGGTAAACTATCACCGAGATGGCTTTGTGGCCCTTAATTGTCCACAAAAGAACATCACTAATTACATAGATTTTTTAATTAAATATTAATAGTTGGTTCTCAACTGGATGAAATAGACCCATTGGAAACTTATACTCAGACTTCACTTGCTGATCGGTCTAACACCGAGAGAGAAACTCATCCACACTCCATCTCATGTCGCCCACCAAAAAAGCTGCTAATGTTATATGTACCTCTTTACCAAAATAGGATATACAAACAAAGAAGATGTGTGTAACTCTTGAATCACTCCTCCCCCATTATGACTGGGACCATCATCCATCCCTATGAATGGATGACGTGATTCCCTGCTTAAAAAATTCATCAGGTGAATGTCTTGAGGATATCAGGTACATAATGTCCTCACAATCAATGTCTCACAAATGGTAATATCTCACACACTAAAGGAGAATATGAGTCAACACCATAAAATGAAGAAAAGCTTCAACATTATACTTGGACAAAGTTAGCTACAAGGCATCCAACTACTCAGAATCATCCTGTAAAAAATGAGTTTGGGAATTCATACAATATGAATCTAATACCAAACTGCACATTCCCGTAGTATAGACTATCTTGAATAAATAGTATTGTTGGATCTCTAACTATCTCCACTACCAAATGTTCAATTAGATCAGTTTGATATTATTATTGACACTATGATGGTCCGAGTAAACCAAAAATAACTCACATATATGATTTTGATGCCACATCTTCAAGGCGAAGACTAATTATTTCATCTATAGATTGTGATTCAACTTGTTTAGATCATAGAGGGTCACTTCATCAACCGGTATGTGATAACTATCTTCCTCAACATCAATACACATCTGAGACCAATTCCTAAGGCATTGAAATATAGTACATACACCTAACCCTCCTCTGATATTCTCAAAATTAGCTCACTCGTCAGCCTTATCCTGATCACCTCAAAGTCCCTCTATCACATCTCATTCTAGGTAAATGGATTCCCTTTCCCTGACATGGTGGTCAATGAGTCTGAAATCTTGGAATACTCTACCAAAAAACTCTGATAGTACCCCTTCAAGCTAAGAAAACACCCCACCTAAAACATGTTCTTGGGTGGAACCCATTAATTTACTACATCAAAATTTTGTGAGAACACATTTATACCATTATATAAAATGAAATCCCTAAAAAAAATAACATTCTGAATCCAAAGATAAAATTTTCAGAGATTACCACAAATCCAGTTCTCCCAAATAAAACCTTGGACCATAGTCAAGAGCTCTACATGATCCTCAGATGACAAAATGTATATGATTATATCATCAATGAAGAAAGCTAAAAAATGGTCTTGGTATAGTTGGAAAATTTGGTTTACCAAATTCATAAACATAGAGAGAGAATCGATCACACCAATAGGCATCACTATGAACTTGTAGTTTCTCTAGCAACATCAAAATTCCATCTTTGGAATATCATCTTTGGAAAACAACATATAGCCATAGTCAGACTGAAGATCAATCATCGAGAACCATATCAGGACTTGTAGATGATCATAGTGGTTTCCAATCATAAAAATGTTATACTTTTTTTTATTATTACATGGTTCAAGAAGTAATAATACAGGAAATTCCACAATATCCAATCACAATGTTTCACAAACAACACAAGATCTACCATGGGGAAACACTTGGTATTATTAAATGTATCTCTAGAAGGTCATCAAACTACCACTGTAGCTCCCAAATCATGGTTGGGACCATAAGATATGAAAATGAAGAAATCAGAGAAGCCCTGAGATGCAAGTTGATATATAACTCCATCTCCCTCATTATAGGTAGTCATAGAACATCCTCAAGCAGTACATCCAAAAAATCCTCCACAACAAAAATTATCCAAATGCATGTAGATCATGAAGGACAAAGGGATAATCTTTCAAAACTATGGGTTATGGTTTATAAAATTCTTCTCACAAAACCCACTCATACCACTATAATATCTTTCTCTCCAACCAAGAATAATCTCATCCCATTGGTGAAAAGGATTCTAAATCATCTACGGTGACAATTTATCTTGGATTGAACACAAAAAAATAGTCCATACACCTGATAATATAAAGGGTTTAACCCTGATGACCAAAATGTCCCACATGAACCCCTCTTCACCAAGAAATAACTGACATTATCGATATATAGACAATATTTAAGAAACATTCCCCATTAAAACCCCAAGACATAGCTGGTGGGATAGTGCATCAACTGGGACCTCTAGATATAACTCCAGGAGTAAATATATGATGGAATGAGTCACACATTTTATACTAATACAATGGAATGAGTATAATATATATAGATCATACCTCAAATAATCTTGGGTGCCATTGTTTGGTACACCTCCATAGGCTATATATATTTTTGGCCCCAATCACTAGCTCCCTGATCCAAATTCGGGCTTCTTGGTGGTTATGGTGGATGTGCCTTATAGCATCGTCTACCATCCAAAAATATTCCTCATAGAGCTCCACCTTCTCTCTAAAATATCCACCTCCAAGGGGGACTTCTTACAATCTCATGGGAGATCCCTGATGATGGTACTACCACTACTTTGGTGGACTTTTAGCTATCTACATTCACTTCACGATGTGTTTTTGGTAGTCAAGCACCATGTGACCTCACCCCATCCCACAAATATCAATACACCTCTACATAAATCCATATTCATATTTATGGCCCTTTACCATGTGCTCAACTATGATCTTAGGAATATTTACTACACCGAGATCCTATCTACTGCAGTCTATTAGTAGTTACATTCGACTCATGACTTTGTATAACACCCAGAGTTTTTGGGAATTATTTTTTTCGAATTAATTAATTAATTTTTCGATATTTTTAATTTAACACTACACTAAATATATCTTGTGTTATAAGAAATTACCAAGTTATTATTTATATGTAATATACACCATGTTAATATTTCATTGTATGATACCCAAGATAATTTTTTTCTACCTATAGCATTGACTTGGCATGTGCAACATGCAACACTGACCTGGCGTGTTTTCATGCAACAGAGAGTTTCTATGAAACATTATTTTAGAAATATAATTATTTAGAAAAGACAATTATAACATATCCATTAAATTTATTAATATTAATACTAATAAATAATTGTTAAACATAGTTAATAATGTTGATAATGGAAAATATAATTTTTGGTAATTTTTTTAAATTTTTAAAAAACTATTTTCTCAAAAGAACTACTTCTTATGTCCTTCTATGAACAATAATAAAAATATTTTTAGAAACATTTAGAAATTTAATTTGATAAGATGAATATAATTTTTTTAATTATTAATGTCAATATTATCATAGGTTGAATTTTTTGTATTCTAGAGAGAAACGTCATTTTTGGGTGAAGAGTTAAAATACATAATTTTATTTCAAAATTTATTTTTCATAAAAATTATTTACATATTTAAATTATATTTTATGATGGATTTTAAGTCACAGTTGACAAATTATAAATCTATTAATACAATTTATTTCACTTTATTCTTTTTATATTAAATTTACATAGAAAATATTAATACACTTTTTAAAATTTTCACTTTAAAAAAAGTTTTCTCACCACATATGTGAGATTAGAATTAACTTATTTTTACCACTTATATGAATAGAATTAAAAAAAGAAATATAAATTGGTAATATGTATTATATTTATATTCTAAGAATATGAACTTAAATTTTGACTAAAATATTAGTGAAGGTGATATATATTAATTACCACAATTAAGGTAAAATTAAGCTTAATAGAGGAATAAACTATAATCCTAAGGGAACAAATTACCAAATAACATTTAAAAAACACATTTTATGCCATATTTAGGAAATAGACATTACATTATTGAGTTTTTTTTTGTTTTGGATTACTTTTTTTATGTAAAAATGTGGGTAGAACGAACTTGTTTTGAAAAATGCCAATTGTGTCCCCTCCTTTCCCGATAAAGGCCACTGAGTCTCCCCCATATCAACACCAATAAAACAACATAGGTTAAGCCATTATCAACCTAATACACATAAAAAAATCAATATATTAATCCATTAAGCCTCCCTTTGGTATGAAATCTGTAACACCCCAGGTAAATAAAGAATATGACATTTTCATATTTATCCATATTTGTGAATAAAGTATTAATATTACTTTAAATGGTTGCTATGTTCGATAGCATACCCGATACACAACAAAGAGTTTCATTGAAATCTTACGTTGCACTCTAATAATAAAATAATATTATTTTAAATGTTAGTTAACAAGTAGCCGTTGTACTGGCGGTAATGGATAGAAATAACTAAAATATGATTAGATATGTTTTTAAATGTTTATACACTTACCCAATAAAAAATAAAGTCTTAAAATACGGAAAGAGTTCAATTTTAGGCCATATATACTCTAATTTTCACTAAAGGTTCACTTATCACCTTTTAATGGTGAACCGTCATTAAATATAGTTTTGATCACTCTTATACTTTATTTTGGACCAAATATAACTCTTCTTTAGAATCGGGACATCAAAATTTACTTTGTTTAAATTTTTGGTACCTTTCTGATAAAGTTCATTTTTTTATGAATATTGTAAAATGTTGTATTTTAATTCAAAACCTCTTTTTAATATAAATTATTTATATGATTAGATTATTATTTTAATTGGTTTTAAAGTGAAATTAGAAAATATTTTTACCAGTTAATCCAATGGTGGTCATTGGAATCAATTTCACTTTGAAATTGGACTTAAACTGGTGTCAATCTTTTGATACTTATTGTTTCACAAAAACACACTATTTGTCATGACAGCGGGAATTAATTATTAAATTACTTAATTTGACTTATATGTTTTGAATTTTGTAAAATGGACTTCATTTTTGAATTCTGAATATCAAATATAGCTTAGGGTGAATTTTTGGGATTTTTCTAAAAAACTTCAATTTTTGATGAATAGTGAAACCACTAAGTGGTACTTATAAAAACTGATTTTCCGTTTAAATGAAATTTTGCCATCATGGTGTTTTGATTTTAAAAAATCTGACATACATGGTTGTCATTAAGAAGTAAAATGTGGTTTAATGGGATAAAAATAATTTTTTGGTGAATAGTAACTTATTAAGTTTTTAATCGCGATTAGTGGTAATTAGTGTAGTGTAAGGTATAAATAATGCTTTAATAATATGAAATGACCTAGACACATGTCCCAACCTTATTGGTTGTGTCATGGCCGACCGAGACAAGCCATGGGTCAACTTGGGGACCCCATGGAGACATTTTGGTTGGGAAATGACATAAATAACATTTTCTTTAATGTAAAAGTAAAATTGACACAAACATGATATGTTTTACTAAAACAATTTTTAAGTGGGGTTATACAAGTCATATTTTTGATTATAAATATTCATCGTAAAGATAAAAAGATTTCCTACATCATAGTATTTTTTTTATAATTTGTAGACATTAAATAAATTAAATTATTTATGACATAATAAAGATGCAGTGATGACATCATTATTTGACGATTTAAATAAAATGGAAAGATAATGTAAAATCAATGAACTACACATGTCCAAAACTTATTGGATGAGTGTATTTAGAATCCGTATCACCTTATCCACGAATTATATCAATGTGGGACCCTTTGAAACCGATACACATTTTCAAATAAAGTAATATTTCTTTATTTTCCAAAAGTGCCCCTCCTCTCCTCTTATAAAAGGCCCCCACCTCTACCTCATTTAACACACTCCTAAAGCCTTTGGCTCTGCCAACCCCTTAACATTTACTCTCTACACATCCCTCTCCTCATCCTAGAGGATTCCCTTTGGGCATAACCCTTTCAAAGGAAGCCTTTAGGCTCAAATCAAAAGGAGTTACACTTTTAAAGGTAATTCATTCTCTCATGTTCATTTGTTTTATTTTGCTTCTCCAACCCCCTAAACTCTTTTTATTTACTTCTTTTGTAACAACACCAGTATCTTAAATATACTAGGATGTTTTTATAAGATTTATTCTAGCTACACTCTCACACAACTACATCAAATGGTTAAAGAACATACGGTTTCCGTGGATGGTGAAATTCTGCCTCCCGAAACGATGATTGTTCAATACTCATTTAACACCTTAAAAGGTGGCCATTATGATGTAACTATTTTTATATATGATATATAATATGTTTATATTTTATTTATGCTTCTGTATTTTTCATTTTTTTCTTACCTTTATGGCTTCCATTATGGGTATACGCGATATCTTCATTTAAGGAAGTGCGGACTACTGCCCCCTCAAAGTGATTTGATTCGTTAAATACCTTATGTGGGATGTATAAAGGATGGAAATATGATATTATATATGATATTATACTTGAATTATAATATAACTCTATATCATTATTATTCCATTCTATAAAATACGAAATAGAAATGAAAGTAACGTTCATGCGTACGTACGGCTTACCGTCTCCATGAACGGTGCATTTCATTTCTTACCTCTAAATGGTTATGTAATGTTATACATGCATGAATGTACTGGATATATATGACATATATGATATCTACATAATGAATAAAATTCTGGATATAATAAAAATTTGGCCACACGAACAACATGTAATTATAAGAAGTCCACTTTCGACTTAAGAACCAAATATCGGCAAAACAAATATTATTAACTTAAATGATTACATAATGTTTATGACATGGTAATAAGTGGTATAAAAGTAATAATTAAAATGAAAAAGGTTCTTAAGGAATTAGAAATTAACTCAAGTTTATTATTCAGGAGATTAAAGAACGATCGAGTCGAGTTGGACCCGAGGTAAGGGATCATACACCTTTCTTTCTTTTTAAGTACACTCTTTATGTCATTCCTTTTATGCTCATATTTCTTATGATTGGGATGTTATTTTATATTACTCCTACTGTAATTATTATGTTCATATAATGAGATACCCTATTTCCTCTCATAAATCATTTTTGGAAGTTTTGAGTGGCGCCGTTAGGCTGCCGAATTTTTGTAAGGGATTTTTTATCTCACTTTTATTCTCGTGAGATTTATGCTAAATTTGCCACAAATTCCATTGAGTGGTGTATGTACTGCCCATTATTCTACTCTTTGTGTAATATACTTTCATTTATGAGTATTTACATAAATGTTCTATTGTCCTTCTTTCATGGGGTGTATGTTTTGAAAGATACCCAAGTCGGTAAGGGAACCTTTCACCCTCCTCTTTTTTAAAAGACTTCTTTTGTTGGGTCTTTTAATTTACATATTGTTATTTTGGGATATGTTCTCATATATCTTTGTTGATTTAAATTTTATTTCCAAGTGATTAGATACTCTTTTTATCTCTCATCAACTCTTTTTGATGTGATGCCGTTAGGCTGTCAAGGGAACTTTTTAACCCAATTTCGATTTCTTTGGGTTCAACATGTAGTCATTGAATATGTCATCCATTGAATATGTGTGAATGAACTTTTATTGTTTTACACTTAATATCCACTTATATTGGGTGTATTTATATTTGTCACACATATTTTTGAGATTGATTTGTCCTTAATTTAAGGATACATTCTTTATAAGGGATTTCGTCACATTTGACATTTCTATTGAGAGTTCATTGTTGTTATGCACCAATTCACTCTTATATGGTTTATATACTGTTCTTTGGAGTATTATATCATGAATCCATTTATTCTCATGATATTATAAAGTTCTAACTAAATGTTATTCCTCAATTATTGTATTCAAGTGTCTCTGATTTTGGTAAAACCCCTTTAACCAAAATATCATTTTAAATGTTTTAATTATTTGTTCTTATTAATATCCATGTTTTCAAAATGGTTTAAGAATTTATTTATATGGATATTAATGGTTTAAAATTTTAAGCTTCAAGGTGGTATGGGACACTTTGATTCAAAAATCTCTGTATTAATTATTTTAAATGGTTTTGGAAGTGGTTTCTTTTTGAATGGATTCAATATTTCAATATACTAAAATGTTATATTGTGATTGAAATATGGAAATGTTATGTTTCCTTTATGCATGTTTTATGTGACACATTTATG
This sequence comes from Viscum album, assembly GCA_963277665.1. NCBI lineage: Eukaryota > Viridiplantae > Streptophyta > Magnoliopsida > Santalales > Viscaceae > Viscum > Viscum album. The sequence continues at coordinate 2,105,670,379 of OY728119.1, read as the reverse complement.
TTATGGTTCTTGGGCATTGTTATGAAAACGGTTGGTTCCGTGATAAACTAAGGGCGGGTGAGCCTGTAATAGCTCTCCAATGCATTGGGTATCGCGAAGGAGTGAAACGTTAAGGTTTCTTCGAAGAGATTTAGGGAATATACTGTGATGGGTATTCCAAACGTAACCAAGAGGGTTACTCCCTACGTAAGAATGTTATGAATGCCTCAAGTTACCTTTATGTCTTATGTTTTCTATGATTTATTCATGATTTGATATGCCTATGTTTTTTGGGTAAAGTATGATTTCATTCTTATGTATATATGAACTCATGTTTCCTTTCCATTTTTTTATAACCCTTACTGAGCTTTTTATGCTCATCCCAAGTTTTTGAAATGTTTTTCACAAGTCAAGGGAAAGGTACATGATGTGATGATAGTGTCAAGGATGTGTCAAGAAAGAATCCGTGTTTTATTTTAAATAGGTTTCCATTGATGGGAAGAATGAATATCGTCTTTTATGTAACCACTTTGTTTAAATGTGGAATGTAATGCAAGTATCATGATCTAATTCTCTGAAACTCTAAACCTGAAAAGATCCTCAATGTGTAATCTTGTAATAACTCAAGATTAAGTAAGGTTTAGGGCTGGGGCCTTATAGTTGGTATCAAAGGTCGGTTTAGATAACTTTAGAGGTTAGGGTATTCTTTAAGCATAATTTACAATTACCATAATGGTTAGGATTTCAGAAAGAGTCATAGTTTTAGATAAAGTGAATGAGTAAGTATATCATAGTGTTTATATTACTCATTTGTACATGATGGTTTTTTTATATACTCACACTGACCCTTTTTGGTTTTAGTAAATGGCTGGATCTAGCAGGCACCAAAGTGACAACAAGTTTGAAGGAAACTGTGGTGGTTCTCTGATTAAGATACTAGATAAAATAGAGGATTCAATGAGGAAACTCATGGTTGTCCTAAACCAAATATCAAGTAGTCATGATCAACCACTTGAACCTTGGTATGTTCTGTAATGCATCATGTACGAGATGACCAATCGATGTGGAAGTTCAGGTAATAATTATTAAGGTAACCATTAGGGTTTATATGATCCTTAATTTTTAGGTAATTATGGGTTACTCTATGTTATGATGGAAAATGAAAAGAATGAGATAAACTTGAGGTTATAATATGTTATGATTATTTTTGAAGATTTTATCTCGTTTTGGGGAATGTTTTAAGAATTATATAGTTTTCGAAAAAGGACAACATGTAGACCGTGTGACATCCCGTCGCGTCGGACAAAGCTGCGGGAATCGAACCCACAACCAATGTGCGACTGGTATTTATCGCCTACCACTGGACTACGTGAAGTCCCTGGTTAGTTTGACTGATTCATTCTAGTTATATGATTTTATGAATTAAGAGTAAGTTGATTTTGGGTTATTTATGAAATTATTAACCTATCATGGAGGATATGTGATTAGGCTAATTACTTTTCAATACGAGACTTTAGGAGAAACTGATGTTGTTTAGAGATAAGTGTTACGGTTTAATTGGGAAGACTATGTGACTAAATCCTTCAAATATTTGGGTTTCAATCTTATATTGGTTTACTTTGAAGAATTTTATGTAAAAATTGTTTATCGGATGGTTCTCGTTGAACTTTGGGTTTTGTTGGACGAATTTTGGAGATTAAGAATAGATTTTCTTTTTATAAAGGGTTATCCTTTTCTGGATTATCTGATCTTGTACTAGCCGTTTTGGTTTTGGTTTTGGTTAAAGTCTAAAGACATGGGAAGTATATAGTTCCATTTTGTGGATTAGGTGATTCTCTAGAAGTTGATTATAGTACTCTTAATGTGAACAAGTCTCCCTAAATACTCGTCTTTTGGAAAAAAATATGAGTTTGACTAAGGAATCTAGTAAAAGTTGAAAGTCAACATGATAAGTGATTATGTTTCCTTATGAATAAATTCCTCAATAAAAAGTAACTTAAAAGAAAAATGTTGTCTATTAACTTTTCCTACTGGGGAATCGAATACTATTTAACCCATCACAAGTTTGTGATTTTCTCGTGGTTAACTTTATCCTAAACATGTTTTCTATCACTCTCCATTAGAACATGACACTATGTTTTCTCCTCCATGTCAATGTTATCCAATAGGGAGTCCTTGTATGGGTTAACTCGGGTGACCTCTGTACTTGTCTTTCTTTGTTTTAAAGTGATTGTTTTATCGAATCTTGTTCCGATGTGGGACGTTCAAGGAAGTTTCCAAGCTCAATTTTAAAAATTGCGAGGACGCAATTCCCAAAAGGGGGGAAGGATGTAACACCCCAGGTAAATAAAGAATATGACATTTTCATATTTATCCATATTTGTGAATAAAGTATTAATATTACTTTAAAGGGTTGCTATGTTCGATAGCGTACCCGATACACAACAAAGAGTTTCATTGAAATCTTACGTCGCACTCTAATAATAAAATAATATTATTTTAAATGTTAGTTAACAAGTAGCCGTTGTACTAGCAGGAATGGATAGAAATAACTAAAATATGATTAGATATGTTTTTAAATGTTTATACGCTTACCCAATAAAAGATAAAGGCTTAAAACACGGAAACAGTTCAATTTTAGGGCATATATACTCTAATTTTCACTAAAGGTTCACTTATCACCTTTTAATGGTGAACCGTCATTAAATATATTTTTGATCACTATTATACTTTATTTTTGACCAAATATAACTCTTCTTTAGAATCGGGACATCAAAATTTACTTTGTGTAATTTTTGGTACCTTTCTGATAAAGTTCATTTTTTTATGAATAGTGTAAAATGTTGTATTTTAATTCGAAACCTCTTTTTAATCTAAATTATTTATATGATTAGATTATTATTTTAATTGGTTTTAAAGTGAAATTAGAAAATATTTTTACCAGTTAATCCAATGGTGGTCATTGGAATCAATTTCACTTTGAAATTGGACTTAAACTGGTGTCAATCTTTTGATACTTATTGTTTCACAAAAACACGCTATTTGTCATGACAACGGGAATTAATTATTAAATTAATTAATTTGACTTATATGTTTTGAATTTTGTAAAATGGACTTCATTTTTTAATTCATAATATCAAATATAGCTTAGGGTGAATTTTTGGGATTTTTCTAAAAAACTTCAATTTTTGATGAATAGTGAAACAACTAAGTGGTACTTATAAAAACTGATTTTCCGTTTAAATGAAAATTTTCCATCATTGTGTTTTGATTTTCAAAAATCCGACATACATGGTTGTCATTAAGAAGTAAAATGTGGTTCAATGGGATAAAAATAATTTTTTGGTGAATAGTAACTTATTAAGTTTTTAATCGCGATTAGTGGTAATTAGTGTAGTTTAAGGTATAAATAATGCTTTAATAATATGAAATGAGCTAGACACATGTCCCAACCTTATTTTTTGTGTCATGGCCGACCAAGACAAACCATGGGTCAACTTGGGGACCCCATGGAGACATTTTGGTTGGGAAATGACATAAATAACATTTTATTTAATGTAAAAGTAAAATTGACACAAACATGATATGTTTTACTAAAACAATGATTAAGTGGGTTTATAGAAGTCATATTTTTTATTATAAATATTCATTGGAAAGATAAAAAGATTTCCTACATCATAGTATTTTTTTTATAATTTTTAGACATTAAATAAATTAAATTATTTATGACATAATAAAGATGCAGCGATGACATCATTATTTGACGATTTAAATAAAATGGAAGGATAATGTAACATCTATGAACTACACATGTCCAAAACTTAGTGGATGAGTGTATATCGAAGCCTTATCACCTTATCCACGAATAATATCAATGTGGGACCTTTTTAAACCGAAACACATTTTCAAATAAAGTAATATTTCGTTATTTTCCAAAAGTGCCCCTCCTCTCCTCTTATAAAAGGCCCCCATCTCTACCTCATTTAACACACTCCTAAAGCCTTTGGCTCGGACAACCCCTGACCATTTACTCTATCCACACCCCTCTACTCATCCTAGAGGATTACCTTTGGGCATAATCCTTTCAAAGGAAGCCTTTAGGCTCAAATCAAAAGGAGTTACACTTTTAAAGGTAATTCATTCTCTCATGTTCATTTGTTTTATTTTGATTCTCCAACCCCCTAAACTCTTTTTATTTACTTCTTTTGTAACAACACCAGTATCTTCAATATACAAGGTTGTTTTTATAAGATTTATTCGAGCTACACTCTCACACAACTACATAAAATGGTTAAAGAACATACGGTTTCCGTGGATGGTGAAATTCTGCCTCCCGAAACGATGATTGTTCAATACTCATTTAACACCTTAAAAGGTGGCCATTATGATGTCACTATTTTTATATATGATATATAATATGTTTATATTTTATTTATGCTTCTGTATTTTTCATTTTTGTCTTACCTTTATGGCTTCCATTATGGGTATACGCAATATCTTCATTTAAGGAAGTGCGGACAACCGCCCCCTCAAAGTGATTTGATTCGTTAAATACCATATGTGGGATGTATAAAGGATGGAAATATGATATTATATATGATATTATACTGGAATTATAATATACCATTATATCATTATTATTCCATTCTATAAAATACGAAATAGAAATGAAAGTAGCGTTCATGCGTACGTATGGCTTACCGTCTCCATGAACGGTGCATTTCATTTCTTACCTCTAAATGGTTATGTAATGTTATAAATGCATGCATGTACTGGATATATATGACATATATGATATATACATAATGAATACAATTCTGGATATAATAAAAATTTGGCCACACGAACAACATGTAATTATAAGAAGTCCACTTTCGACTTAAGAACCAAATATCGGCAGAACAAATATTATTAACTTAAATGATTACATAATGTTTATGACATGTCAATAAGTGGTATAAAAGTAATAATGAACTTGAAAAAGGTTCTTAAGGAATTATAAATTAACTCAAGTTTATTATTCAGGAGATTAAAGAACGATCGAGTCAAGTCGGACCCGAGGTAAGGGATCCTACACCTTTCATTCTTTTTAAGTACACTCTTTATGTCATTCCTTTTATGCTCATATTTCTTATGATTAGGATGTTATTTTATATTACTCCTACTGTAATTATTTTGTTCATATGATGAGAGACCCTATTTCCTCTCATAAATCATTTTTGGAAGTTTTGAGTGGCGCCGTTAGGCTGCCGAATTTTTGTATGGGATTTTTCATCTCACTTTTATTCTCGTGAGATTTATGCTACATTTGCCACAAATTCCATTGAGTGGTGTATGTACTTCCCATTATTCTACTCTTTGTGTAATATAATTTCATTTATGAGTATTTACATCAATGTTCTATTGTCCTTCTTTCATGGGGTGTATGTTTTGAAAGATACCCAAGTCGGTAAGGGAACCTTTCACCCTCTTCATTTTTAAAAGACTTCTTTTGTTGGGTCTTTTAATTTACATATTGTTATTTTGGGATATGTTCTCATATATCCTTGTTGATTTAAATTTTATGTCCAAGTGATGAGATACTCTTTTTATCTCTCATCAACTCTTTTTGATGTGATGCCGTTAGGCTGTCAAGGGAACTTTTTAACCCAATTTCGATTTCTTTGGGTTCAACATGTAGTCATTGAATATGTCATCCATTGAATATGTGTGAATGACCTTTTATTTTTTAACACTTAATATCCACTTATATTGGGTGTATTTATATTTTTCACACATATTTTTGAGATTGATTTGTCCTTAATTTAAGGATACATTCTTTAAAAGGGATTTCGTCACATTCGACATTTCTATTGAGAGTTCATTGTTGTTATGCACCAATTCACTCTTATATGGTGTATATACTGTCCTTTGGAGTATTATATCATGAATCCATTTATTCTCATGATATTATAATGTTCTGACTAAATGTTATTCCTCGATTATTGTATTCAAGTGTCTCGGATTTTGGTAAAACCCCTTTAACCAAAATATCATTTTAAATGTTTTAATTATTTGTTCTTATTAATATCCATGTTTTCAAAATGGTTTTAAGGATTTATTTATATGTATATTAATGGTTTAAAATTTTAAGCTTCAAGGTGGTATGGGACACTTTGATTCAAAAATCTCTTTATTAATTATTTTAAATGGTTTTGGAAATGGTTTCTTTTTGAATGGATTCAATATTTCAATATACTAAAATGTTATATTGTGATTGAAATATGGAAATGGTATGTTTACTTTATGCATGTTTTATGTGACACATTTATGTTATGGTTCTTGGGAATTGTTATGAAAACGGGTGGTTCCGTGATAAACTAAGGGCGGGTGAGCCCGTAATAGCTCTCCAATGCATTGGGTAACGCGAAGGAGTGAAACGTTAAGGTTTCTCCGAAGAGATTTAGGGAATATACTGTGATGGGTATTCCAAACGTAACCAAGAGGGTTACTCCCTACGTAAGAATGTTATGAATGCCTCAAGTTACCTTTATGACTTATGTTTTCTATGATTTATTCATGATTTTATATGCCTATGTTTTATGGGTAAAGTATGATTTCATTCTTATGTATATATGAACTCATGTTTCCTTTCCATATTTTTATAACCCTTACTGAGCTTTTTATGCTCATCCCAAGTTTTTGAAATGTTTTTCACAGGTCAAGGGAAAGGTACATGATGTGATGATAGTGTCAAGGATGTGTCAAGAAAGAATCCGTGTTTTATTTAAAATAGGTTTCCGTTGATGGGAAGAATGAATATTGTCGTTTATGTAACCACTTTGTTTAAATGTGGAATGTAATGCAAGTTTCATGATCTAATTCTCTTAAACTCTAAACCTGAAAAGATCCTCAATGTGTAATCTTATAATAACTCAAGATTAAGTAAGGTTTAAGGCTGGGGCCTTATAAAATCCATCCAAAGAATCCCTTTGGTGAAACCAAATGGATTACTCAAAAAACATGTAACATCCTTCCTCAATGTAATTTCCTTTATTTTCATGATCAAACACCTCAATTCATATTATTACAATATCATATAATAACAAAAATATCCAAAATATACTAATATTTTCTATACTAAGGGTTATAGCTGCACTTACACACACTTCCATCAAATGGGTATCAAACTTACCGTTCATGTGTTGGGAGAACTACGGCCACTTGGAACGATTTTATTCATTTTAACTTTACCACCTATAATGGTTGGTAATTATGATGGAAAAACTTTTTTTATATTATATATTATATATTTATGATTTATTTATTCTTCTTTATTTTTTATATAAATTTTACCTTAATGCTTTCCATTTTGTGTAAATATTATTATTTCATTTGGGGAAGTGGGGTATAACGCCCTCTCAAATAGATGTGATTTGTTCACACATTACATGGAAATTATAAATATCCAGTTTAGTGAAATAAAATGATACAAATGAAATAAAAATTCTACTATAATTATATTATATATATATTAATATATTTTATTTTCATTATTACTTTCAAAATATTAAAGAATAACAGAAACATCATTCATGCGTACGTATGACCTACTGTCTCTATGAAAGCTGTATTCTATTTTCATACTTATATAATAAATAGATTAATATAAATACTTATATGGTTGTTATTAATGACTTTTGTATCTTGTTTTACATTCTATAAATCAATATATAAGTATGAGGAAAACAATATAACAAATTAAGGCATATGCAAAAAAACAAAGAATATATTACCCGATGCGAAAGCTTATCATGGAATTATTAATATGAGGGTAATATAAATTCATAATAAATCCATATATGGTATTAGATAAAATAACATGGTTCTCTAAAATATTTTTAAAAAACCAATATTTATTATACAATAGTTTTTTATGACTGAGAAATGAGTCATTACATAGGTTAATGGAATTTCATCTCACTTTTATTTATGGGGGATAAATGTCTTATTCACCACACATTTATTTTGTGTGGTGTGTATACTTCCCATTGATTTATTATATTATTATTATAATTATATTTTTCGATATATATATATATATAAATATATATCAATTTTCTACTCTTCATATCATGGCGATTATGCTTCAATGGTTAGCAATTCAGAATATTAATTTTGTCGGAATTTTCCATCATTGAGACACATGTATTGTTATGTTAATATATTTTTACATGATGTGTATATAATTAATTTTACATGTTATATCACAAATATATTAATCTTTTAGATTTTTAGATATTAATGTAATTATATTATATCCATTATGATGTGATTCAAAGTTAAAAAATGGTAAAATTTTATAGATACAATATAATAATTTGCTGAGATTGTTTAGGATTATGGTTATATTGAAGAAATATTTTGATTCATCTCTCAATATTACCCAATAATTCTACTATTATATGTATATTAATGAATAATTCATGAATTGGTAGCATTTTTATACTTTTTGGTAAATGGTATGATTTATAATTTTGTTTTTAGAAAATTCATCCTCACTTCTCTATTCGTTCGGAAATTTGTATTCTTCCCAAAATATGTTTTATAAAAAAATCAATGTGATTCCCTGAATTATTTATATTTTTTAGGTATTTTAAAATATTTTTTTAAAATATTTTAAATATTTGTTTATATGTTTTCAAATTATTGATAAAATATATGATTTTAAAAAAAAATCATTATTTAATTATATGTTTTCAAAGTGTTTTCAATGAAAATAGGTTTCAAATGTTATAATGATTATTTTATAAGTTTTCAAGGAATCAGTTTTGAATTTTATAAGATTATTTTAATTGTTTTCAAAGAAAATGGTTTTGAAAATGTCTTGATGATTCTTTTATATGCTTTCATGAAAAATTGTTTTCAAAATTGTTTCAAGATTATTTGAATACATTTCAAGGAATATGTTTTTAAAAATGATTTGAAGGATTATTTCTATGTTTTCAAAATAATTTTTATGAAAATGGGTTTTAAAGGTTTTATGTATTAAATATCCTTCTTCAAATATGAAATGGAATTTTCTTCCAGAAATGTTTTTAATAGATATTTCAAAATTATTTTCCATCTATGATGTCATCCATTGATGTTCCTCTTGCCCTTCTAGGAAATAACCTAAAGGATTCATTCATAATCATTCTTGAATGGTTTTTTTAATTAAATAATGTTTATGACACTCGTTTCCCTTCCAATGGTCATATTCTTTTGAGACCTAATTTCTTAAAAAACCTATCTATTTTACATAGGTTATGATGTGATGAAATGTAAATGATACCCCTTTGATTTCATGAGCTATTATTTGATATATATAAAGACCATCTCATTACATGGGTCATGATATGATGAATTGTTTTTTTCTTGTGGAATATATAGGTATAAATTTTTTTACGTGATGAGTGGGTCCTATAACTCTGTCTAATCCATTGGATAACAATAAGTTATATATGATATCCAAGGGTATGTGGGTTGTAGCCCAAGAAAGAATGTTATTGGAATCAAAGGTTGTTTCACATGCCTCAATGTAGGAGGTGATTTTCATTATAAAACAAACCTAAAAGGAATAGGGAAAGTGGGTTGTAGACCATGCCTAAAATTAAGAGGGTATATGGGTTGTAGACCTACCCTAAAAATAAAAAGTTATATAGGTTTTACCCCAATCCTGAAAATAATAAGTTTCATGGGTTATAACGCTAGACTAACATGATATAATGGTACTAATAGGCATCCATGAAATAAAAGTTTCTATGATTATGTATATTCCAAAAATTCCATGTCTTATCCCTCATTTTTGATTTCTTGGAGTATTATCTTGATTCACTTATGATTCATGTCTTATGAAATAAAATCATTATGAAATAATTCATTTTTATGATATTTGTTATGAAGTGATTGATATTAAAATATTATGCTCATGTTCTGATATCATTATATTCATGTTATGGAGTCATATTTCATTTAGTTAACCCTATTGAACCTTCGATATCACCCATTTATTTTGTTTCCCATCCATAGGTTATGAATAATTTGTTTATGTAGGATTACTAAGGGGAAATTTATTTTTCAGAAACATTTAATATCTTTTACTGAGTTTGGATATTGTTGTCCAAATACTCCAAAGGCACTAAACTAACATGGTCTCTGGGAATATATTTTTGTATTGTATTATATAATCCACCAAAGTTATGTATTTTCCATGTATTTTATGTCTAGGTGGTTATTGTTGGAATTAGTGTTATTTTTTAGTCATAATTTTTAATCTAGGATGGGGAAAAATTCATGATATCCCTTTGAATATTTCTAAGAATATATCTATGGATGTCTGCAAGGAAAATATTAAAAATTAGTAAAGGTATTGAAAAAATTTCTAGAATTTTGGAAAATTATAGAGCGAGTGGTTTCCTAGAAATAACTTTTTTTTCTCGATACTATATGTGGATGTGGCTCTAATATAAGTGTACCTAGGAGTGACAACTACAACATGGTGTGTCGTGTGTGACTCCATGTAACCTGGTACATGACAATAGGTCTTGCTACATACTCTATTTGACACTCTGGAGGGATATTAATTAGGAATTAAAAAACTCCTCACAAAACAACATGAAAGATTTAAAAAATAATATGGCTATAAATATCCTATGATAAAACTTAGGTTTTATAGATAAAATAGTGTGTTATAATTTAGATATCAAATAAGTGTTTTTCATTATTATCTAGTTCATCACTATGATAACTATTTCTTACACTATGATTTTTTCGTATAATTCAATGGTGGGGACTAGAAGTAACTGGTTAATAATGAATGTGACATAAAAATTAATAATTATAAATCAAATGGGATGATCACTAGAGTTAAGGACTTTGTAATCATGCCAAATTAGTTTCCATAGAACATGATTAACAATGTTTACCTTTACCAACTCTTAGACTCACCAAAGAAGAGATGAAATGGGATCACTAAGAATATAGGTAATGAAGGCCTTCAAGGAAATAAAATTAAGTTTCATACATGTCAAGAATGTGGGAAGAAACACCCAAGTGATTTTCTTAGTGGAAGAGGAATATGATTGAATATGGAAAAGTAGTTTATAATCCAAGTATTTTTATAGAGAAAATGAAAGTTTTATCTAACCCAATATATGAGAATGTTAGCCTCTATAATGTATTTTCAATTGATGAGTGTTTTAAATATGGAATGTATGGGAATTTTTAAAATCTATGTCCTAGGCCGAACGCTAATGAATAAAATTATCATGGTAGTACAAGTAATGGGAATTTTTATAATAATGAAGATATCATGAATAAAATATGAACGTTTTGTGTTGTTCTGATAGTATTGTTGAAATTTATTGTTAAATTGAGTTTTTAAAATGGTAATACATGATTCATATTTCATATTCTATGAAATATTTATTATGGAATAATTTGATAGATCCTAAGTAATGATATAAGAATAAATTTGGATCATTTAAGTGTATATGTTATAGAATTCAATGATTATATTATATGAATAATGAATTATTTAATTATTTTCTGTATAAGTTAATAATTTAGGATTTTAATAGATATGTTTAATGGTTCTCGTGAGGATTAAAGCATATTTCATACAAATACGATGTTTTGATTAAGGGATGATATAACTTATATTAATCCAATTACTGAGATAAATATGTTTGGAAAAAGATATGTTGGATATTAATAATTAAATTGGACTGTAGTGATTACCTTAAAATAGATAATAGATATTTCGATGATGTGGTTTATATTATCATGGATTAAGTTTACAACTTCTTATATATAAGGAATATATCATGAAATATTTAGAATATGGAATAATTCATGTTTTCCAAATGTATTTATAGTAATTTATGCTATTACCAGCTTTCAAGAGAATATAAGATGAGGGAATTCATTTGGATGAAATGTGATGATGCAGAGATACATTATAATATACTGGGGATCAATGTTAAAATGATTTAGTTACCTTCATTATAAAGCTTAGGATTTTCAACTTTTAAAAGTATTATAATGTTAATCATTTTGTAATGTTTATGATAAAATTTAGATGATGTTTGTGAGGTTAAATTATTGTCTCAAAAAATGAGTATTTTGATATATTAGATATACTACTCTAACAATACTGTGTTGATGGTAACTAAAAATATAAGTTATGAATTATCTTGGATCTCATGATCTATTACTGAATCAGGAATGAGAAATTAAATTTTTTAGAGAAAGTGGTGAAGTGAAAATTGACCAAGACAGAACCAAATGGTTTTATTTTACTTATGAAAGAGAATAAAATAAAGTAAGTATAACTCCTGATGAAAATTATTTAACTCTGGGGAATGAATCGTTAAATGTAAAATTTTATCCTAGTACCTTCTTTTTTGATGAATCAAATGGACCCTTAGATCATCCCATATTTATGGCTTTGTGATTTTTAACCTTATCCTAACCAATTTATCTATCACTCTCCTTCATAAAATGATAGTTAGATTTATCTTACAAGTCAATGTTTTCACACTCCAGATATGATATCCTATGTGGAAACCTAATTATGTGTCACTTTTCCAAACTGTTATGTTTCCAACTTCTAAAAAATGATGTTTTGTAATTTATTTTTAAGAAGTGGGTTTCTAATAATGGGATTTTAAAATTTTAAACCATTGATAATAAAGCATAATTTGGGTACAAAATTCATTTTATGGTGGTTATACTATAACACCCAGATTTATTGTGAAATATATTTTTTGAATTAATTTAATATTTTTTTGATATTTTTCATTGCATGAAAGATTGAATATAGATTCCATTATATGAAACCACAAAGTTATTATTGCCTTGTATTCTATTCCATGTTATTATTTCAATATAAAATATCCAAAGATAAGTTTTTTCTATATGCTACACAAACTTAGATATCGCTATACACAACACTGACATGGAATGAATTACATGCAACAATGAGATTCTAAAAACACTCATATTAATGATATAATTATTTAAAAAAGATAATTATAAATGAGCCTTTAAATTATGTAATATTAATAGTGATGATTAATGTTAATATATTGTTTATAATGTCGACAATGAAAAATATAATTCTTGGTAAATACTTTAAATGTTTAAAAATTATATTTTATCAGATGAACTACATTTTATATCCTTCTATGAAAAAAAATAAAATTAATTTTATAATATTTTAGAAATTTAATTTTCAAAAATAAATTTAATTTTTAAATTTAAAAATGATAAATTATCATAGGGATATTTCATGGGATTTTTTTAGAACCTTAATTTTTGGACGAATAGTGAAAAATAAGGAATTGTAATTGAAAACTGTTTTTTCATATAATTTATTTATATAGTTAAATTGTATTTTAAATTTGTTTTAATGTAACATTAGATATATTACACATATATTAATACAATTTAGCTCAATGTAATCTGTTTATATTTAATTTATATATAAAATATTAATGAACTTTTGAACATTCTCACTTTAAAACCCTCTTATTCGCTACGTCTACGAGATTTTAATTAAACATAATATTTCCACATATATGAATTAATTATTAAAAAATTGGAAAACATGGTTTTAATAGGTATGATATTTATATTCTTATAATATAAACATATTTTTTCACAAAAAAATATTTTTGAATGTGATTTAGTATAATTAAAATGGTTAAGGTATAATAATGATTAACCTGGGAATAAACAATAGACTTAAGGGACGAAATGAACTATACAATTCTAAAATACCCATTTTATTGAAATATTTCTTCCATAAACAATACATTACTAATTTTGGTTTGTTTTGGATGACTTTTTTTGAAAAAATGTGGGCATATCTAACTTGTTTTCAAAAAGGCCATTAGTGTCACTCCAATCCCTATGAAAGGACACCACATCTCCCTATTATTCACACCTCTCAAAATAGTTATATTCAGAAAAGATATATATAATAAATTTCCAAGAATCCCCCCTTACTTATTGAATCATACCTTTTACTGTAAATCCATATAAGGAATCCCATTGGTGCAAACCAAAAGGAGTTACTCATGAAATAAGTAACCTCCTTCCACAAGCTCTTTTCCTTTATTTTCATTATTGACCATCTCATTTATTACTATTACATGATCATATAATAACACCCATATAATCAACATAATGATATTATTTTTTCCAATGGTTCTACAATCACTTACACACAGTTCTATCTATTGTGTAATGAACTTACCGTTCTTGTGTACGATGAACTAATGCCTCACAAAACGATGTTGTTTGTTTTAACTTTAGCACCACTCATGGTTTCGAATTATGATCCCAGAATTTTTATATGATATATATTATATTTATGATTTATTTATAATTATGAATTTATTATGTAAATCTTATCTCATGCTTTCCATTTTTAAATACAATAATTTCATATGGGGAAGTGTGGACGACTACCCGCTCAAAGTGATGTGATTTGTTCACAAAATACATGGAATGTATTATGGATAGGTTTAGTGAAATTATATTATGAATATGACAAAATAACTATTCTATAAATATATTTTATTTATATATACATATATTTTATTTACTTTATTTCACTCAATATTACAAAGAACAATAAAAACATCGTTCATTCATATGTACAACCTAACATTTCCATGAACTATGTATGGAATTTTAATATTTATATAATTTATAGATTATAATAAATAAATCTATACAAACTATAGATAATATTTAAACCATATTTTACACTCTTGAATCAGGATATAAGTTTTATGACAAAAAAATATATCAAATTAAGACAAATGCGAAAAACAAAATGGGTAATACCTAAATCAAAAAACATAACTTGGAATTATTAATATTAGGGTAATATAAAGTCAGAATAAAAATATATATGATATTAGATATAAAAAATGGTATTGTAAATGATTATTAACATAATTATATTGATTAAACAGGTGGTTTTTACTAGTGTGAAGTGGGTCAGGACATAAGGTAAGATAATTTCATAGAGCTTTTTATTTCAATGAGATACATGCCTTTTCAACACTCATTTATTTTTTTATGGTGTGTATACAAGACATGGATATTTTATGGGATTATTATACTTAATTTTTTTCATATTTATATATCGATTTTATTCTCTTACTTTCATGGGTTTTATGATTCAAAAGTTACCAAATTGATAAAGTAATTTTGTATAAATTTTATTTTTTTGAGACACATGTCATGTTATGAACGAATAATTTTACATGAGGTGTATATACTACCATTGAAATGATATATCATGAATATAATAAATTTTATGTTATTTTATGATTCATGTAATTTTATTCAATCCATTTAGTTATGATTCAAATCTACCCTATTGGTAACAATTTATAGCTACAATCTCACCATTTATCAGGATTAGTTATGATTGTGCTTCCATTGAAGACATAATATGATCTATATCTCAAGGGAAATCATGAATTTTATTATTCTCTAAATATTCATTATATCATCATGTATTGGTTAATTTTTTATATTATTTGGTACATAATATGATTAAAAAGTTTTTTTCAGAATGTGTGCCTTTACCTCTCTGTTCAGTAAGAAATTTGATTTCGTTCAAAACAATGTTTTATAAAAAGGTTTTAAAAGAATTTTCCAGAAAATTTTATGTTTTTAAATTTATTTTCAATGATATTTTATTCTAAATATTTTAAATATCTCCTTATATTTTTTCAAAGTATTATCAAACAAATTATTTTCAAAACGTTTCAAGATTTCATTATATGTATTCAATGTGTTTTCAATGAAAAGGATTTAAAATGTTTTTGAGGTTTTATTATATGTTTTAGAGGAAAATGGTTTTCAAAATTTATTCAAAATTATTTTATATGTGTTCAAGGAAAATTTTATTTATAATGTTTTCAATATTCTTTTATATGTTTTCAAAAAAAATATTTTTGAAATTTTTTTCAAATTTCTTTTATATGTTTTAATGTAAAAATGTTTTCAAAATTATCTCAAGATTTTTTGATTTGTTTTAAAATTATTTAATCTGAAAATTTTTGGTAAAACGTTTTATGAATTAATGATCCTTTTTAAAAACGAACGGATATTTTCGTCATTAAATATATTTAAAATATTTTAAAAAAAAATTAACATCTAAGATAACATTAATTGATATGAATCATAACCTTATGTGAAATGATATAATGTATACATTAATATTATTTGTTGAAAGTTTTATGTTTTTATGGAATTATTCTAATGACACATATTTATCTTCCATGGGTAATATTATTTTGAAACCTACTTCTTTTCATTTGTTATGATTTAATGAAATGATTAGGAAATATATCTATTTATTATATGTTATGATTTGATAACATGTCATGGATAACAATATCATTTTTTGAGTTTTGATTTGATTTTTATAAAACCCATCTTTTTTCATGGGTCATGATATGACGAATTTTTGGTTGTCTGAAGGAACATGTATGTATAATTTTATTATGTGATGGGCGGTACCTATATCTTCCTCCAATGAATTTGGTAATGATATGTTTTATACGAGATCATAGGGTACATAGATCATAGCCTAAGCTTAAAAGAAAGACGTTACATGGGTTTTAGCCCAAGAATGAAATTAAGATAGTACACAGGTTATAGTCCAAGACTAAAAGTAATAGGGAAAAAGGGTTTTAGCTGAAGCATAAAATTAATAGGGTTCATTGGTTGTAGCCTAAGCCCAAAAACAAGAAGGTACATGAGCTATAACAAAAGCTTGAAAAATAGTAGGTACACTTGTCATAGATGAATATTAACATGTTATAAAGGTCATGGTAGGTATCCTTGACATATGATTTTATATGTTTAGGTTTATTCAAAAAATTCCAGGTATTATTACTCATTTATGATTTTATGGATTATTTTTTTGATTATATTATGATTCATGTCTTATGTACTACCAACATTTATTCCATGATTCATTTTTATGGTCCTTGATATGAGGGGTTTGATCTTCTAATGACATGATAATCTTCTCATAACCTTATATTAATTTCATACGTACGTATTTCCATTATTTAAACTTATTGAGATTTTATCTCACCCATTTATTATGTTTCCTTTCCCTTGGATAGGAAGAATGGGTTTTAAGAAGGATTGCCATAGGAGAAGTTATTTGTGAGAAAAATTGATGATCTTTCACTGAGTTAGAAAATTTTTGTTTAATGATTCTAAAGGAACTAAACTTACACAATCTTTGGGTTTCTGTTTTTTGTAATGTATTTATTATTCCACAATAGTAATTTAGTGTCCATGTATGTTAATATTGTATTATTATACTATAATTCCCACTTCCAGCTCCATCCACCTGGTGTCCATATGATAATATTCTATCTATCATCGATTCTCACTCCAACACCCCAAAATATGTTGGAATGCACATGGAAACTACATTTGAACAAATATCTCTATGGAGACCCTTATCAAATATCCATGATTGGAAGTATTCATCCCTAATAATTTCAAGGGAGTACCACATATGGGTTATGAACCTAACTATATAATTATCCACTATCATCTCTCCATGAATTACCTAAAATAGATCCTAAATCCATACCTAGCATAATCTAGAGGGGTAGTACTCTTAAAAATACATCTACTGGATGTCAGGCCATCCGAGTGTCTACTCATCGTGGATCTTGGTAACAAGACTCCACATGTTCCCAACTGCTATGAGAAAATGGATAGCTCCAGCATAACCAAATGTTCCATTTCTGTTTGTATATTCTTACGAACATGGACCATCTACCATAGCCAACCATCTTCTACTTGGAGATATATCCCAGTGTAGATACTTAGTAGCATATATCACTAGAACTCACAGAGTGTGAAAAAACATAAAAGAATTCTTAGACTTTCTTGGTGGTTTTATCTACTACTCAAATGGTGGGGTTGATGTTAGAATTCCACATGGAGTAAGGATCATGTTAGATAGTCCCTAAACTGAGTCCTCATCACTCATCAAATCATCATCACAATCCAAAAATTGTATCCGGAAATATTTTAATAATAAAGGATTTTTAAAATTTTAATCAAGAGGTACCATTTTTTATGAGCATATATACACACACAATAAGGATCCAACTCAAGAATGAAATTTAATGGAATCAATAATATATAATTCTTGTACCATTGATCCCTACAACAAATTCCTCAGTATTCATAGTTGACAAGAATGTTGTTAAGGTCCAAGTGAATGGATATGACGGTTTCTATATAAACAATGATTTAACATGAATTAGAGAAACACTCGTTACAATTGAACACTATTGACATAAATACAAACCAAATCCTCATTTGGGGACTAATAAAATGACAATACCACGGATCAAACAACTCTTGATAACAATCATTAATGACTTGACCAAAATGGGATCAAGCCACATCTACCCAACATCCGCCTCCACAGGCTAGGGCCGCGAGACCAGTGATGAAAGGAATATCTAACATTTGACACATTTTCATAATTTACATGCATGCACAATTCCAATAATCATAAGGATGTAGTGTATAGGAATAAAATGAAAAATATGTAGAAACTAGAATATTACCATGTATTCAAATCCCTTAAATTTCAAAAATAGTACAAAATTGTAAATGTTAAAGTAAAGGGGAAATATACATGCCAAAACTCTAAGATGTCACAACCTGAACAAAATTCATATTTAATTTTAAAAGAGATCCCATTTCCTGATCTCTATGATCCAACCACTATTCATGGTCCAATGAACTATGTAATCCTATTCTCCACTCTAGTCACTATCAACCTATCTGTCATCTGCATAATACATGAAACATGTTGGAAAATATCATGATGGGGTGAGTATACACATACTTTGAAGGATGCTCTAAAAGATGAAGGGGGAGAGTTAAGCGATACAATTAGAATAGATAAAAATTATAAAACACAACCCAATGAAAGTGTGATAATTGAATCCAACAACATTGATTTAAATATGTATATATATATATATATATATATGTACGCTCAAACTAAATAAACAAAAATTAGTGAGAAAGGGATATGTATATCATATCCCAACCTTGCTAAAGAGATCCATAAATCAAAAAATTCTATCAATGATGCCTAGTATATTGCAAGTATGCTTAGTAGAAAACATCCAAGTCATTCCACACATCATCACTCTACCATAGTGTCAAGGGGCACAATCAAAATATTGAGGACACATTTCCTAGTATACCCATAGGGTTCCACTGTATATTATATAGTGGAACCATGCGTTTCCCAGTAGGAAGGTCCCACTATGATGGATGCGAAGCCATTCCCTGAAAATGTAGGAGGGAACCACTCTAGTAATCTATAGATTACCCATGCTCATATTGGCTAGTGTGTTCCAGTCTAATGGCTGGGTTCAAATGCACAGAATTCACTGGAGGGTTCCACTAAAGTAATTGATAAATGATCCATGCCCAACCTACTTGGATGGTTCCACTATAATGGTCAGTATATGACCCAATCCAGACCATCTAGAGGGTACCACTCTAATGGTTGAGGAATCCAACCCAAATACCATAGGAGGGTTCCATTCAGATAGTTGGTTGAGGACCCATTTCCCAAATAGTAGGTGGGTGCTACACTCATAGTTGAGTACCCTTACCCTAACTACATAAGAGGGTGTCACTTGGTGCATAGGTAGTCGACCCATTCCCAAACCTAGTATGTAGGTGCCAGTACGAATGTAGATAGGTAAACCATGACATTTCTCACAAGAGGGTGCCACTCTAATGTCCTTAGTGATCCTGGATGATTATTTCCATCATTGAGCATTTACTAAATAAGTATCCTGCTCAGAAAATCAATAGTAGTATCTCAAAATACTTTATAGAGGCCAACATCACATTCTTTGTGAAAACACATGGGTTATGCATCTCACTGGCCATGATCAAAGTCCAAATGAAAGAGATACAAGAGATTGAGGTTTTATAAAATGGAAGTTAGGGGTTTATGATGTGCAGGGGACGCACATGATGTGTGGTCCAAGTATATATCATAGATTTTCCTCACCAACACATGAATATATTTTCAGGTAGAAGAATACATTGTGTTGGTGGGCTATACAATATTTCCGAGATACCCGGGGTCAAACAGTGTTCTCTTGCCTGTGTCCCTTAGGTCATGTCAGTGTACCTTGGACGTGTGCCTAGATATTCTCATTCCCGTGTACTCATAGAGTACATGCTAGGTCACCAACACCACAACATATCATGTGGGGATCCCTCACAGTGTGTTATACTAAACACATCCCAAAACCCTAGTCGTCGTAGCCAACACCTTACATTCCATGTGTTCATAGAACTACAAGTAATTTTTTATGATTTTTACAGAGATTTAGATATTCAGTCACATATATAGATACATCCTATTTAGCTTGGATCATTTCCCAATTCCTCTAAAAATCGAATGTGAAGGTATATGTGTGTATTGTTTTCAACCATCTGGTTGTCGAAAAAAAGTACTTATTCATCAATTTTAAAGCATTCCATGACACCCGCATATACCACCATTTATTTATTGGTCAAAGATATAAAATGTATTATATTCATCACCCAAATCCCACAAAAACCAAGAACCATCCCCAAATCATTAATTTATTTCTTTTATGTGAATATTACATGAATTTAGGTGTTCGATCATGCATGATCCCACCCAACAACGTCGATCCATGTCCTTATTTCCCCATGGTAATGAACACAAAGAAAAGGCGAGGAAAAATAACATGAAACAGTGGTGAAACAATTTTTCTACAAGATTTCATGGTCTTAGAATATGAATTTGGGAAACCAGGGTGAGAACACATGGAAAATGAAAATTAATCGAATTAAACAATTAGTTCGAATACATGGGTGGATGAAAAGGCTTGAACATGAAAAGGCTCATTGATAGGATTGATCATGCTCAATCAATTTAACCATAAAGAGAATAATCCACTAATTGAAGAGTTTTACATGGTTTTGGATCTTTAATCGTCAAATAATTTACTCACCCATGATTTGAAAGAATTTGTTGCATTCACTACGTCTCGATATGACTAGATTCTAAGGTTCATCGTCATTTGAATATGATTTTCCAATTAGTAGATGAGGATTTCAGTGTACACCGATCCCAGGGTTATGAAGATAACATTATAGATCCTTCCATACTTATATATTTATTGATGGAATATATATAGGTTAATTTAATCTATTGAATAAAATTATTTATTTATTTAACTAAATTCACCTACTAACATTTTATTTTATCTGAACATCCCAGACTAACATATTTTAGGTCCCACTTAGTGAAATCATCACATTCCGTACTCAACATTGGCCTTAGATTCAGGATCCAAGATTCTATTTACAATTTATCCCATTTGCATTATGAAATTGAATTAAAATAATATAAACAATAATTAAAAAATTAATAAAATTAATTTTGGGCACATCGGGCCTTACAATCACATGCACTTCTCAGTACCATACTAAAAAAATATAGAAATATTTTGATGTCTGGTATAGAAAAAATAGGGTCACTAAAAATTATCTCACATATATATTTGATTTTTTTAATTTTTGAATCATCTTACTTGTGCAGATCCTCTTAGACTATTGAATTAATCGATACCATATGCATCTAGTAAATTAGAAGTTCTTTTAATAAGAAAAACATGAAACTCATAGTAGAAAAGAACATATATAAAACAAAATAAGTAGAAAAAATAATAAACAGAAATAAATTATATAATATAACAATATATTATATATACTTCTATACATAATAAATATAATATACAACCTTAGTGTTTAATACAACATAATTCCATCATGAACTTTAAAAAATTGGAAATGTTATAAATCTTAATTAATTTTAACTATAATTATAGATAGATATTAAGGACCAATAGAAAATAAATGATCCATGTTATTGGAGTATCATAAAAATAATTTGATTTTTTCCAAAAAATAAAAAATTATTAAAATATTTAAAAAGAAATTTTTATAAGAGTGGTTATTAAAATTCCCAATTAATGACATATCATGATCCATGGATTAGCGTAATGTTCACCACTCATATTATTTATGAATAAATTTTTTTAATAAAAGTTTAATTATTTAGTATAGTTAATGAATATTTTATACAAAATATTTAATATAATTTTTGTAAACCAAAGTTATTATTGATGCTTTATTGGAAAAAATTTTGAATTATATGTAAGAAACATAACATAAAAAAACAATAACGATCATTTTCGTATAAAATCAGACAATCTCTAAAATATTCAATCACCATATAGATATTATTTTTCTATTATTACCTATGAATATGTGAACTGATAACCTATATTAGTTGTCATTTTATTAAATTGCGAATATAAAATAACCATTAAACACTCATGGGAATAATGATATAGTAATAAAAAATAAAATTTAATTATTTATAACTGGAAATAGTTCAGTCAAAATTCGACCTAACCATGAAAAATATTACTATTGATTTTAGTATATGAAATATAATAGAAAATTATTTTATTAATCATGGTTATTTGTAGTCCTCCCTTAATATCCACTTCATTTATCCTATATCCTAAATATATGATTTTTTTTGTACTATTCATCCTTTAGATCTCAAAACTATAATATAACATGTGTATCATTAGACCAATATTATGATTAACCTATTCTTAATTTTTAATTATTTTGTATTATAGAGCTTTGCATGGAGGAATTATAGTATTCTATTTATTGAATTTTTTAATAACTGATCACCCGTAACATATTAATTTAATTTCACATATGAAAAATATTTTGAGTTTTTTTTAATATAATCATGCTAATATTGATGATAAACTTATTTTCCTCTAATATTCTAAGATTTTTGACTCATTCTTCATTGCATGAAAAACTAATATAGAACAATTGTATTTTATTTTTTCTATGAAATCTCTATATAATATAAAATTTTATGAAAAATATATTATAAAAGGAATTTACCCAGGGAAATATAGATATAAAATAAATTATTTCTATAAACAATATAAAAATTGATAACATAAACCAAAAATAGTATATAATAGGAAATATTACTTGTTTTTTGGAATCATTTGTCACGACCCACCTTCACCGAAGGGAGGGAAGGGTCAACAGATTGTTAGGCCCTTCTCTAAGTTGAAGGAGAGATAATGACCCCCGAAACCCGCCTTTAATAGGTCCCGGAGTGGCGACTAGCACCAAGGGTATAGAAATTTCTCACAAATGGAAGGTATTACCCGTTTTTATTTTATAGGATTGATAGATAGGGAGAAGAAAACTCCACAACACCAAGGTAAAAGAAAAAAAGGCCACAAATAAACCACTCCCACATGCATGTTCCAAAAGTAAATCCACAACCACAAAAGGAGACTACAAGGTAAGTACCAAAGAGGAAAAGAAAAACAACAACTGCAACTGCTCTAAAGGTCCGAGCTAGTAAGGTCCTGCATGATCCCCAAAGTCCTCCTGGAAACCTGAAAGCGGTTTTATATACGTAGTGTGAGCATACAAGTACACTCAGTAGGGAAA
Organism: Viscum album; assembly: GCA_963277665.1. Classification (NCBI taxonomy): domain Eukaryota; kingdom Viridiplantae; phylum Streptophyta; class Magnoliopsida; order Santalales; family Viscaceae; genus Viscum; species Viscum album. Next base: position 2,105,646,733 of record OY728119.1, on the reverse strand, counting down.
ACCAACGACTCTCGTGCACAAGTTGGGGAACGTACTAAAGTCCTGTGAGAAAAAGAGTAAACCAAACACCCAACAAGGAAAACTATCCACCCCAGGCCTCACCAAGGCACACTCCCCAAATAACTCAAGTCAAGTAATATATATAATAAGAGAAGATCGATGTTTGGGTAACCTGCGCCACTTTCCCACTAGTTATTGAGACATTCTACGCATCGGATCAATCCCGCCATACTCACCGCAGTCCCACTGCCACACCCGCCCGCACACACCTGGGCCACAACTACATGCAGTCCCACTGCCGAAATCCCGCCTGCACACACCTGGGCCTCAATCGCACGCAGTTCCACTGCTGAATCCCGCCTACACACACCTGGGCCACAACTGTCACATGTAACCATGCCTGCAAAAACATAGGCCAGAACAACCACCACTACGCCCGAAGACACCTGGGCTAAAGGATCCACTACCACGCCTGAAGACACCTGGGCCTCATCCCGAAGACACCTGGGAAACTACCTACCGCACACACCTAGAGAACCACCACACTACCCCACCCGAAGGTTCTTGGGATAATAATGGACCTCAGGCTATCACAACCTGCCCGAAGATACATGGGCTATCCGGGAAAGGGAGCATAAAAGGAGCTAATTACCAGCCACTATGAATAGTGTTGGGAAAACACCCTCCCCCATAAAATGGGGGTGTTCGGCACTAAGTTCTCAACTTGGGTGGGGCGTGAATAAGAAACACAAAGATACAATTATATATATATAGGTAACCAGCACTCACCCAAGCTAGGTTTTTCTTCAGACAGCCAACAGATCACTATAGCACTCAAGTCCGAGTCACGACTCATGCTAACAACCCATGTGTCCCCTCTCTCATTTCACTTTAAGTAATAATGTTTATGTTTAAGTACTACTGGGAAACTAGTAGGCATAGGCATAAGTGCAGGAAACTAAACAGTCAAACATCAACCAAAATGCCCACACCTGGTTCTCAACAAGAGAGGATTGCACCCCAATTCGTGATATAAACAAGATACCACCCGAATTTAAAACTCACAACCACCGAATCCATACCAACAGGAGATCCCATCCCTGAAATTCACACAACCACCGAGAGTTTAAAAGAACAGGGGATCCCATCCCCTTCCACATCACCAGCAATTGGCCCGAAAGGAAAACAACCAACTACCACCATCAACACAAGCATGTCCTTGCCGGTATTTTCAAATTTAAACGACTTAACACACTCCATGATTAAAATTCCGTGTGTTCTAATTGGGAGTTATCATAGAAGGGTTGATCTTGGTGATTTCAATTATTCAGCCGGATATATATGATTAACCGATTCACTTTTCACAATAGGAGTTTACAACCACAAACAAGCCATTTAAAACATCAGAAGGTTTCATTAGTGCACAAACAATGACCACCAACGACCTCGATTTTCAGGAGGCATAAGCCAGCACAACTCAACAAGATGGTCATAGAAGAAACAATATCAAAAATATAAGACTGCATCAATAAACACAGCCCCTCTTCTTTCGTTATGGAGTTCGTTCAATATCTTTATTATGTTTGGTCCAACCAGTTCTACAGAAACAAAAGCACGCCCACCCCGCATGATACACAAAAGAGAGAGTCGAAGGAGAAATTCCCTACATGTTGATAGATAATCGACTTTTAGGCCGGGGATGCAGAACATTATGGAAAACGATGCTCCTAATGCACCAGAAGCTGTTTGTGAAAATCCACGATCGAGGAAAAGAGAAACCACAGCTAACCCTTAGTTTATAAGAGCCGAGGACGGTTGTGGTGAAAACGCGAAACCGCGTAAGGCGCCGGGGTCGTGGGTTGACCAGGTGGCTCCACTCGTCACAAAAAGGGGTCGGGTGGTTTAAGACGACTCATGAATTGATTATGTTTTTAATTAAATCTGTTATGCACATTAAAGGTCTTAAAAACATGATTAAACGACTTAGAATAGGGTTTAAAACCCTATTTGCGCAAAGGAGTTCTACTGACGCCGATCGGTCTCACCGATCGGTCTCACTGATCGGTCTCACTGATCGGTCTCACCGAGATGTGACCCAAGTTTTGGCAAAGGGAAGGACCAAGAGAGTCTGGGTGATCACATCTGATACCTCTCAAACTATTCTCGTCCTCGAGAATTTAAACAACCCAAAAGGAAAGGGCGGGTCCGAACAACCACCCCAAAAGATACCTCTCAAGAGTGAACCTCATCGTTAACTAAGAACACCTTCCTGTCACGAACCAAGTAACATACCATGCCAAACTGCCTGGGCATGTGGGTTGGGGAGTATCCTCCCCCATGTGAAGATATTATCCTCTTTGGGTGGCACTGACTCGCTCGCACGGGTTTAATCGTATCCACCTTAATGCATCTTGATTAGGGGTCGGGTTCTCTCCTTCCCCATAGCCGAGGCTTTTCACACACAAGCAGAGGAAGAAAACCAGTACATTTCATATCCAACAGACAAAACCTTCTATCACAACATGTACAACAAGGAACCAAACATAAAATAACTCTGGGTACTGGGTACGCATCTGTGCTTCCCTCTCCCACGTACTCTCCTCAAGCCCACCGTGTCTCCACAACACGCGAACCAAGGGAATGGTTCACCCGCGAAGCACCTTTTCTTTGCGATCCTCGATCGCCACTGGTCTCTCCACAAAGGTCACGTCGTCCTCGATGTCCAGCTCACCCCAATCAAGTATGCGTGAATCGTCGTGCAGATACCGACGGAGCTGGGACACATGAAAGACATCATGTATCCTTAGTAGCGGCGTTGGAAATGCTAGCTGGTAATCCACTTCGCCGACCCGCCGCAACACTTGAAAGGGTCCGATGAATCTGGGAGAAAGCTTACACCCTTTGCCTAACCTCCACTACCCAAGCCGAGGGGAGACCATTATGAACACGTGGTCCACAACCTCAAACTCCAAGGGCCTCCTCCTGGTATCAGCATACGACTTCTGTTGGTCCTGGGATGCCTTCATCCTTTCCTGTATGAGCTGAACCTTCTCTGTCGTGTTCTGCACCACCTCCGGACCAAGGATGCATGCCTCTCCTACTTCAGTCCAACACACAGGCGAATGACATGGCCTCCCGTACAAATCTTCAAAAGGGGCCATTTCCAATGGTAGAGTGGTATCGGTTGTTGTAGGAAAACTCTACTAGAGGAAAGTATTGCACCCATGCCCCTCCTGAGTCCAGAACAAATACTCAGAACATATCCTCCAAGGTCTGGATGGTGCGCTCTGTTTGTCCGTCCGTCAGGGGATGGAAAGAAAAGCTAAGGCATAAATGGGTGCCAAACGCATGCTGAAATCCTCTCCAGACTCATGAGGTAAACCGTGCATCCCTATCCGAGACTATAAACCTTGAAACTCCATGCCATCGCACCACCTCATCCACGTACATTCGTGCCAAAGCATCCAAAAAACTCGACTCCCTGATCGACATAAAGTGAGATGATTTCGTCAACCTGTCTACTACCACCCAGATGGTGTCGTACCCTCCTTGGGCCTTGGTTAGTCCCGTGACGAAATCCATTGAGATTTCATCCCACTTCCACTCGAGGACAACTAGGGGCTGTAGTAGGCCGCCTAGAACACGGTGTTCAGCCTTCACTTGCTGACACACTAGGCAATTGGCCACAAAATCTGCCAACGCTCGCTTAACTCTGGGCCCCAAAACTGCCTCTTCAATCACTGGTGCATCTTGGAAACTCCTAGGTGTACCGCCAGGGGTGAGTTGTGGAACTCACTGAGAACCTTTCCGCGCATCGCCTCCGGGTCAAACAACCTTTCCTGGAAAAGCATCCGGTTCTGACCATCCTCTGTCCATCCTTCCGGAGCATTACCCTGGTCAACATGGTCATGCATCACTGCACACTCTAGGTCTCCCCAATGAGACTCCTCCACAAACTGAAACAAGTATGACTGCACTATCATCTGATAAAGGCATCCTCTGCCGCTATCCATCTTCGCATCCAGGTGTAAGGCAGCCAACTCTTCCATTGCCTTCCAGGCATCCGACGACTCTCGGACCGCATCCTTCTGCATCCTCCTACTGAAGGCATCGGCCACCACATTACCCTTTACCTCAAGCCTTTGTGATCCGTGACGACCACAAAGCGTTCCCTGATGAGGTAGTGCCGCCGTAACTTTAGCGCAAAAACGACCACTCCATGCTCTAGGTCGTGGGTGGCATAATTACACTCATGGGAACGCAGCTGGATGGACCCATAAGAGATCACCCCTTGTCCCTACATCAACATGCATCCCAGACCCTATCCCGAAGCATCACAGAATACCTCATAGGCCACCCCTTCTTCTGGTAATCTCAACACTGGGGCACTGAACAACTTCTCCTTCAGATAGCTGAAGGCTAACTGGCACTGCTCACTCCATACGAAGGCCTGGTCCTTCTTGGTCAGAGGCATCAAAGGGTCTGTTACCCTGGAGAAGTTGGGTATGAATCTCCGGTAGTAACCCACCAGCCCGAGGAAACTTCGAACTTCTGCCACATTCTTGGGCGCTTCCCAAGAAATAACTTCCTCAAACATTGATGGGTCGACCGCTGCCCCCTGATCAGACACTACGTTCCCGAGGAAGTGCACTTCTTGTGTCTAGAACGTTCATTTTGACAACTTCTCATAGAGCTGGTGATGTCGGAGGACCTCCAAAACTGTCCTCAGGTGCTCTGCATGGTCCCCCTCTGATCTAGAGTAGACCAGGATGTTGTCAATTAACACAACCATGAACCGATCCAGTTACTCTAGGAAGATGGAGTTAATAAGCCCCATGAAAAGATCCGGGGAGTTCGTATCACCGAAGGGAATGACTACGAACTCGAAGTGTCCATACCTGCACCTGAACTCTATCTTCGGGATGTCGCTCTCTTTCACCCTCAGCTGGTGGTACCCAGACTGCAGGTCGATCTTAGAGAACCATCCTTCCCCTTTCAGCTGGTCAAAAAGATCATCAATCCTTGGGAGAGGGTAGCGATTCTTGATCGTCACCTGATTCAGCCTCTTGTAGTCTATACACAACCTAAGGACACCATCTTCCTTCTTTGCAAACAAGACGGGAGCACCCCACAGTGACACACTTGGACGAACATAACCCCTCTTCATCAGGTCATCAATCTGTATACGCAACTCCCGTAGCTCCGAAGGTGCCATCCGGTAAGGAGCCATCGAGATTGGACGAGCGCGGGCTGCTGGTCTATCCCGAACTCGATATCACATCGAGGGGGTAGAGTCGTCACCTCCTCCGGAAAGATGTCCATAAACTCATGGACGATCTCTAGCACATCCACCATTTTAGCATCTAATGATTCCACTGTCAGCTCGGTCAATAAGGAGAGGAGAGGTTCCTCTCTCCTGTTTCCCTTCGGACTGCTCCGCTCGCCAGTGAAGGTAACATGCCGGCTGTCCAAGTCTGAGAACACCACCCTTCTTCTAAAACAATCGATGATGGTGCACACATAAAATAGACAGTCGACGCCTAGGATGACATCATATGGCTGAATCTGTAGCAGAAGAAGATCCCTAACCGACTGATGTGGCCCTAACATCAGTCTACATCCCCGACAAACGAACAACAAGTCGGTCTGACCTCCAACTGATGTGCTCAACACCAGGGGAACTGGAGGTCTCTTGGCATCTAGACCCAAGGCACAGGCTAGACTGGGTGCAACGAAGGAGTGCGAATCTCCGGTATCGAAAAAAGAATAAGCAAGAGTGCTAAACAGACTGATCGTACCTCGAACAACCTCTAGCCCTGCTGGAACTGCTGCTCCTGCAACGTGCAACTGTCCACAACCAGTTCCCATGCCCCTCGACTGTCGGCCACCTCCCCGGCCACGCCCTGGTCGAGGTCCCTGTGGAGCGCCCGAAGGTCGGCCTCCTCCTCCTACGTCTGCCCTTGGAGGAGCGGGAGCTCACTGTCCCTACTGTTGCTGCTAGAAAGGTCTGGCTGGAAGCTGCTGGTGGGGCGGGTGCTGGGGATGACTTCCACTGCTGTACTGCACCCGGTCGGAGCACTGACTCTAGAGATGCCCAGGGCTACCACAGATGAAGCGCCGCAGTCCCGGGCTCGTAGGAAAAGGGCGATGGCTGGGAGATCGAAATTGAAACTCCTGCGGCCTGCTCCCTGCGGGTCAGAACCTAGAGGGTCCTCACACTGGAGGCCTGGTGCTAACGGCCTTCCCATTCTCTGGTCCCAGCTGGATCCCCTCTCATGACACTCCCCCTAGAGCATGCATCCGCTCCACCACTTAGGCCTTCTTCTGGACCTCCAAGTACGTCAGCATGGTAAAGGGGGTAACAACATACTAGAGGGAGGGTCGGAGTGCCTCCTCCAAACGTCTTGCCTGAGACTCCTTGTCGGGAAAGTGGTCCAGAGAAAAACATAGGAGGTCCTTGAACTTGATCCCTAGCTCCCTCACAGACATACTCCCCTGCTGGAGGGAGAGTAGTTCCTACCTCTTTTCTGCCTTCATCGTCAAGGAGAGGATTTTTGCCCGGAACTCCCTCTCGAAATCCACCCAAGCCACCTCAGACTCTCTCCTCTACCCCAGGTAAAGCATCCACTACTGACATGATGCTCCTCACATCTGGCTAATGGCCAGAGGAACCCATTACTCGGCCGGGGCCCGAATCAGGCCGAAGGCTATAACTAGCCCCTCTAGACAGCCTTCCATCTTCATATCAGAGGTGATTCCCTCATACTTTTCGAGGGCCTATCGGTGGAAGGCTCGAAGAGTCTTCTGCCACTGGTCATCCTCTTCCTCTCGATCAGCTCTCTGCCGATTTGCCAAAGTAGTCTCCAGGGCCTCGATCGCCTGTACCACACGTGGTCGCCTTCCAGGTGCCATAGCTGCAAGGTAAACAAGGAATGCCTAAGCCCAAGTAGTGCAGAATATCTTCCTTAAAACTTCTTAAAATTTTATTTATTCTTAATTTACAAGACATCCCAGAAACACAAGAACACAAGTCATTATGATGCATGTACCTTTCCTAGGGTCTCTACCCTGCAATCAGTGTGGCCTTTCTTGGTTATTTGGTAGGTCCAGAGTCCTTACATCAGATCACGGGGGGCCCTAAAATCATGTGTCCTAGCCCGTCTTCCCTAGCCTAATTCACGCGCCAAGGTCACCCAACAATGTTGCCTTACCATCCCATGCAATCCTCACCGTGCCTAACTCCAAACTCTATCCTATCATCTCTCAACCATCAGCCTATGATACCATTATTTCACGACCCGCCTTCACCAAAGGGAGGGAAGGGTCGGCAGATTGCCATGACCTTCCTTATCTATGTTTAAGGACAGATAATGACCCCTGAAACCCGCCTTCAATAGGTCCCGGAGTGGCGACTAGCACCAAGGGTATTGAAATTTCTCACAAATGGAAGGCATTACCCTTTTTTATTTTATAGGATCGAGAGATAAAGAGAATAAAACCCCACAACACCAAGGTAAAAGAATAAAATGCCAAAAATAAACCACTCCCACATGCATGTTCCAAAAGTAAAGCCACAAGCACAAAAGGTGACTACAAGGTATGTACCAAAGAGGAAATGAAAAACAAAAACTGCAACTACTCCAAAGGTCTGAGCTAGTAAGGTCCTGCGCGATCCCCGAAATCCTCCTGGAAACCTGAAAACAGTTTTATATATGTAGGGTGAGCAAACAAGTACACACAGTATGGAAAACCAAAGACTCTCGTGCACAAGTGGGGGAACGTACTAATGTCCCGTGAGAAAAAGAGTAAACCAAACACCTAACAAGGCAAACAATCCACCCCAGGCCTCACCAAGGCACACTTCCCAAATAAGGCAAGTCATGTAATATATCTAATAATAGAACATCCATGTTTGGGTACCCCGCGCCTCTTTCCCACTGGTTACTGAGAAATCCTACACATCGGACCAATGCCGCCATTCTCACCGCAGTCCCACTGTCACACCCGCCCGCACACACCTGGGCCACAACTACACGCAGTCCCACTGCCGAAATCCCGCCCGCACACACCTAGGCCTCAACCGCATGCAGTCCCACTGAGGAATCCCGCCCACACAAACCTGGGCCACAACTGTCACATGTAACCATGCCTGCAAACACCTAGGCGAGAACAACCACCACCATGCCCGAAGACACCTGGTCTAAAGGATCCACTGCCAGACCCAAAGACACATGGGCCTCATCCCAAAGACACATGGGAAACCACCTACCGCACACACCTGTCCAACCACCACACTACCCCACCAGAAGGTTCTTGGGCTAATAATGGACCTCAGGCTATCACAACCTGCCTGAAGATACTTGGGATATCTTGGAAAGGGAGGAGAAAAGGAGCTAATAACCATCCACTATGAATAGTGTTGGGAAAAACACACTCCCCCATGAAATGGGGGTGTTTGGCACTAAGTGCTCAACTTGGGTGGGATGCGAATAAGAAACACAAAGCTACAATTATATATATATATATATATATATAGGTAATAGGCACTCACCCAAGCTAGGTTTTTCTTCAGACAGCCTATAGATCACAACAACACTCAAGTCCGAGTCACGACTCACTCTAACAACCCATGTGTCCCCTTTCTTATTTCACGTTCAGTAATAATGTTTATGTTTAAGCACTACTGGGCAAATAGTAGGAATAAGCATATGTCCAGAAATGTAAACAGTCAAACATTAACCAAAACGCCCACACCTGGTTCTCAACTACAGAGGATTCCACCCCAATTCGTGATATAAACAAGTAACCACCCGGATTTAAAACTCAAAACCACCGAATCCATACAAACAAGAGATCCCGTCCCCCAAATTCACACAACCACCGAGAGTATAAAAGAAAAGGGGATCCCATCCCCTCCCACATCTCCAGCAATTGGGCCAAAAGGAAAATAACCAACTACCACCATCAACACAAGCAGGGCCTTGCCGCTATTTTCAAATTTAAACGACTTAACACACTCCATGATTCAAATTCCGTGTGTTCTAACCGGGAGTTATCACAGAAGGGTTGATCCTGGTGCTTTCAATTATTCAGCCGGATATATGTGATTAAACGATTCACTTTTCACAGCAGGAGTTTACAACCACAAACAATCCATTTAAAACATCAGCAGGGTTGATTAGTGCACAAACAATGACCACCAATGGCCTCGATTTTTAGGAGGCATAAGCCAGCACAACTCAATAAGATGGCCATAGAAGAAACAACATCAAATATATAAGACATCATCAACAAACCCATCCCCCCTTCATTCATAATGGAGTTCGTTCATTATCTTTATTAAGTTCGGTCCAACCAGTTCTAGAGAAACAAAAGCACGCCCACCCCGCATGATACACAAAAGAGCGAGGCGAAGGAGAAATTCCCTACTTATTGATATATAATCGACGTTTAGGCTGGGGGCACGGAACTTTTTGGAAAACGATGCGCCCGATGCACGAGAAGCTGTTTGTGAAAATCCACGATCGAGGAAAAGAGAAACCATGGCTAACCCTTAGTTTATAAGAGCCGAGGACGGTTGAGGTGAAAACGTGAAACTGCATAAGGCGTGGGGTTCGTGGGTTGACCATGCGGCTCCACTCATCACAAAAAGTGGATGGGTGGTTTAAGCCGACTCATGAATTGATTAAGTATTTAATTAAAGATCTTATGCGCGTTAAAGGTCTTAAAAACACTCTTAAACGAGTCAGAATATGGTTTAAAATCCTATTTGCGCAAATGAGCGCTACTGACACTGATCGGTCTCACCCATCGGTCTCACCGATCGGTCTCACCGAGACGCAACCCAGATTTTGGCAAAGTGAAGGACCAAGAGATTCTGGGTCATCACATCATTAATATTTTAAAATATAAAATCATTTAGTTCGGTTATGGAAGATAAGTTTCTATTAAATAATTTTCAATTTTTTGGGATGCTGAATCAGTAGGATAATGAACTACCTGAGAAATTAGAAAATATTGATTTACAATTTTGAGATTATAAAGGAAATTTTTTAATGATAACAATCAAAAATAATATTAATAAATTTTTGTTGAATCTTATCTAATTGGATAAGATTTTCAAAATCGATATAAAAAATTGTTTTAGGTTGATGTAACATTAAAACTTGTTTTCCTTATGATATATTAATGAGTGAGAAATGTATCACCATATAAAAAATGTATATGTAACGATTTTTTTTAAATTTAGTTATATATTAGATAACAAAAATCATATTGATTTGACTAAGTGTATGTTGAATCAATGTTATAAATTATTGTAGAAATTTTTAATCAATTTTTTTACATTCTTGACAAGGATAATTTCTTCACAACTAGTGGAAATTTAATTTTCATAATGATTTTTTTGAAATTATGGGTGAAAAAAAGATATATCTTATTTTGGTATCTATCGGAATACAAAATTCATTCTGGTAGTATATTATGTTACTATATTATATTAATAAATTCTAAAAAATCACAGAGATATATATTGTATCAAACTAGAATAACTATTTTTCAAAAATAGAAAAACATGTGTATTTTATTAAAAAGGAACAATTAATGAAAATAATGTTTCTTATATTTGATACTGATTTTGATTAAAATAAATAATAATTTTAAATAACAAATATAAATAATAGATATTGAGTAGATAATTTAGTCCTTATGAACCCTAGAGAAATAATAGAGTCATACATGTTTTTAAAAACCAATTATGTTCTATAAAGTTATGTCATTACATTTTGGAGTGCCAATAGTGTTTTTGGAAAAACTTATTTTTAATATAGAAAATAAATTAGATGGGGTCCAAAATGTTCCATTAAAATATTTCATTCAAACTGTCACTAGTGTCAAAATGTTGATGTGTAAAATACTACTAATATTTTTTTAAATTAATTTATCATGACCATATTTATGGAGATGATGGACTTGATTTTGATTAAAAATCAAATTCATTTGAATTTTTATTGTATGAAAATTATATATTTTATTACAGTGTCTCAGATAATGAAATAAATATTATCACTGTAAGAATGAATTTCATAATTAATGACCATGTTGTCAAGAAAGAAAACCATATTCTAAAATATGATAACTGTAGTGGAGAATTTATTATTATGAAATGTTATACAAGAATGAATTTTAGAGTTTGAAATATCTAGTTGAATAATCCAAATTTAAATATATATCATAGTGAGTTATCATAGGTACATATGTAAATGAAAATTTATTTTTTCATTAGTACATTTTTTATTAAATAGGAGTATAGAACTTGTGTTTTATAATTAATCGATACGATATAATGACATCATAATCTAGTAAATAATAATTAAAGATTGTATTTCAATATTTAATGTGGATCTAACAATTCAGTATACTAAATAACCACTATAGAATATGGATTTGAGAAAATGGTGTACAAGGTTCGGATGGAACTTGATAAATGAAAAAAAAATGATTAGGGGATGGTGTTGATTGTATTCCATAGAAAATATGGTGGGACTCATATAAAATATATTATTTATCATTATGTAAACACTATTATAGTCTTATTAGACATTGAAAAAAAAATCTTAGGATTACATTGCTACATAGGGACCTAAATGAGGATATTTATATTGTAAAATGTGAAGGTTAAATTTTTTTAGGATGGTTAATGTTAACAAAAACATAAAAAATAGTTTTAATGAACTAATGAAATACCCAAGATAGTTAAAAATAATTTTGTTTATTCTTCAAAATGTTTGACATTTAATAATTGAAAATAAATCAATTTGTGGACTTATAATCATTTAGTAATTATTAAATAATAATGTTATTTTATTTAAATGATATGTTAATTTAAAATTAATTTAAATAAATGATAAACATGAAAAAAATGAACTGTTAATTGAAATATATTTTAAGGACATTGAGGAGGAAATGTAAATTTTTTGGATAATTAATATTGTTGATGATGTCTATGGAATATTAAAATTATCACAATATAAATATTTAAAAAACTTAATTAAATAGTTTAACATGATTGATTATTATTTGTATTTCATTCCTCTATAAAGGTAGTTTGTGTTTAAAAATTATCAATCAATTAATGATTTTGGTAAATATTACTTTGGGGATAATGGTACTTCTTCATTTGTGGTGTAGATATAATGTATTCCCTTTCATTAACTATAAAAGATATAATATGTGTAGTGGTGGTTATCATCAAATTCAATAAATATACTTCATTAAATAACTATGAAATGTTGATGAATATATTGTGATACTATAGGGGAAACAAGTATATATATCTATGTTTTGAAATAGGGTTATACTTTGGAGGTTATTGTGATTCTTAATAAATAGAGAGATTAATAGTAAAATAACTAAAATTTTATATATTTACCTATGTAGTAGAATAATTTTGAGTTCAGGGGTAATTATTATCAAATAAAATTTAATTTTCATCATTAATGTAAAAAATATTTGCTGTCATTAAAACATGAAAAAGGTGATATGAGTAGAAAATTTATAACCATTATTGTACCATATATAATAGAAAATTTTATTACTTTTTAATATTCAAGGTATAATAATTAAAGAAAATAATATTTTTCTCTACGATATGAAAAAAATTAAACTATAACATTAATTCATGTCAAATTATTAGAGGGATTGGGTAATTAAATATATTTTAAGAAATATTAAACTCATATAATGAGTTTATGAAACTTATTTTTATTAATGAATGGAGGCCTTATTGTCTAATTATTGGTGGTATATTATTGTTGTTATATTGAATGGTTATAAATTATGATAACTGATGTTTGGATAAGAGTATCTAATAAAATTATCTTTGAAAATTTTCATCATGAGGGATATTTTTTAATCATTATTATATGACCAATTACAACAGACACAAAATCTTCTAAATGGAATCACTGATAATTTTGTGGAGTGTGTGGCTTTTTGTGGGGGGGGGGGGGGGTTGGGGAACCCCATATTCTTTAATTCTAAAGCATTGATGATTTAAAAGTCAAAATGTTTATTTGAATATTTATGAAATATAAAATATCAACAAAAATATCCATATATATCATGATTAAGTTTCTAAAACATTAATTAATATATTATAAAATTTTCACAATGGATATAAACATATATAATATTCTCAGTGGTTTTAATACTAATAATACCTCACATTTAATTTTTAAATGAATTACTATTCAAAATTTATGTCCTATATTTGCCAAAAAAATAATTACAATAGAATAGTCATGTTTTCAAAATCCATCTTTACATTAGTTATAGTTGTGAAGAAGAATCCTTGGAAATATAAATTTTAACCCTAATCCCAAACCATATAATTTATGTTTAGTGAGTCTTATAGTTTGTTGATATTAGTCAACCTAGAAATATTTTAGAAAATAATTATTGTTAAATTATATCAGAATAAAAATACCCCCCAATAACAACACATTAGTGGATTAGGTTCACCTTCCCAACAATATTTCTATAAAAAAAACTCAACTAGGAACCTTCTATAGTTAGTGATAGATTCTGAGTGACCCTTGAATACTTCCTTGATTAGGATATTTGTTGTATACTAACATTCATGGAAAAAATGATCCATTGGTGGAATTAAACACATTAATCCCAAGAAAAAACACATTTCATTCTTCGACACCAAAAAATACAGATTAAATAATAACCAAATAATTAAATTCAATATAAATCATATTTAATTTTGAATAAATATTAAATAAAAAATCATATAGAAAAATTAATATCTAAATATTAACAAATCTAATGATAGAACAAAAAAATAATTAATTTAAACAAATAACTGTATCATGTTCTATATCAATCTATATAATTGAATATATCATTCAAATTTTATTGAAATATTTCATAGAGGTAGGAGAGAGTTAATAAATATACACATTATGGACCCATAATAACCATTATATTAATTTGAATGGGGGATTCTAAAAAAAATAAAGAATTAAAAATGAATCTAAAATTTTATCCCATTGCATTTCTTTCAATAATTTCATCTCAAAACATGAATAGTCTACAAACATGATTATATTTTTGTCATGTGTAATGAAATAATTAAAATATTTTCACCGAGTTATCTTGTATCCAATTATCTATTTATCTATTCCACCTTGCACAGTAACAAAATATATCCTACTATGTTTAACCCTTGCTATATAAATTTTTTATAATATACCCAATCCACAAACTTATAAAAGGTTTTCCTCAGAACAGTCTATGTCAAACAACAACTATAACTAAAAAACACCCAGAATCATGTCCACAACTAGATGGTAGAGCATGAATGGTGAAATGTTCACCATTATTTTTCTATGTTATCATTGTTCTTTGGGTTTCAGTCAGTTATAGAAACATATTATGTTCATTTATAAGGTTATCTGATGTGGGTAGTGGTGTATTAAAATTAGAAACAAATAATCGATATATATGTAGGTGAAAATATAATTCTATATCCAATATCATATCATGTTCACATTAATAAATATAATTATATTCACAAAATACGCACAATACGACTACCAAAAAAATATCTATAGCATTATAAAAGCTAATTTCAAATATCACACAATGTAGTTTACCAATCAACTCTTGGGATTCCACTACATAATATTTTAATTTTAATTCTTATGTAAGTCAATCACATTATAAAATATTTTGTTATTAGAATTATATTAGTTCATTCTTAGAGAAACATTTAATCGCAGGTCAATTATTAATTTCACTTTATCCTTTTTTGTATATCAATGAAAATAAAACATCAACAATTTAATCAAGCCATTTGATCTAAACAGTTACCATAATATCATACTACCTTGTACGCAAAACAAATGTATCTAGATATAATCTCATATACCATACCAAAATTAAATAAACATAAATATAAATTCAAAATATACTGAATCAATATAAATTCCCTCATAATTTAAACATAATTTTTTATAATTAATTCAATATTATATAATTATATAGAGAATTTAAAAAATAGTAATTACACATTAACAATATTAAATATAATGAGAGTTTCATGATTTCAACACCAAAAATGATGTTTCATTATGTCATTAATGAATGATTTTATGTACACTAATTCTAAGAACCATACAAGGTAACAATAATTAATCTAAAATATATATATCCCATAATTACCCTCTATTTATTTTAATTATAACATATTAATTTAATAAAATATAAATACAAGATGAAAATAAAGTAATAGATTCCTCAAATCTACAGAACCAATCCCCATAATGGGATAAAATAAAATATCATTAATGGAATATAAAATAATTCATTGAATACTTATAATATATTGAAAAATATCTTAATAGTGGAAGAATCTATATTAGAAGAGTGAATCTTTCGAAAAATATATATTTTATATAGGTGACTAAAGGACATATTTATGTGATATTTATTAAAGATTAATGAGGCATGATCAATTTTGGATATAAAAAACATTGTGCATATTCATGATACACCATTAATTATGTATAGCATGTTACTTAAAATTTCAGTGCTTTGATGGTCTAATATAGGGTAACATATACCATTAAAGAATAATCCTCTCTCTAAATTCTTCAATAAGAAATTAGTGTAATAAAAATTTCACATCTCAATGATAATAACTATTTTAATTTTAATTTTAAACTCACCAAATAATATTCCAAGTATAATAAATATAATTAGAATTTTATTTATAAACTCCTTCAATATCATGTAGTGAAACTAAACCAAAACTCATTTCTTCAAGAATTATGTCATCATACAAAAATATACCAGTAAAACTAATTAAATTTTGTATTAAGGGATATTATACAACCAATAATTTTAAAATATAATTTCTATGTTATAATATTCAATTTTAATACCATTATTTAGCTCTATCTCATAATAGAAAAAAATACACCCATGTAATAAAACATGGTGTAATGTAACAAATTATTGAGTTATTTGAATGAATGATAGAGATTCACCAAAAACTCACCTATAAACCTTATTCTTTTCCAACATGCACAAATATACAATGGCATGGAGGAACTATAAATCCAATACATATCATTAAAAAAATATAATATTATTATTTTTCATATGAAGAAAAAATTGAGGATTAAAAAAATACCCTCATTAAACTAATATTAATGTTAAATATAAACATACAATTCCCTAAAAAATGGAGTGAACCAACACATTTCATATAAAAAAAATAATATACAAAATTTTATTTCAATCTATTTTCCCTAAATAACGATAAAAACTATTATTCTAACTATCCATTGGTGTTTAACACCTATATATGAAACTATATCCCTTATAAATTACTGTGAGTCACTATAAAATCATAAATGACATAAAACGGAACACTTCACGCTTATGAAATATTCACAAGAAGATATTGAATTTATACTGACCATTCCATAAATGTACCATCATCCTAAATATTTGTATTTCCCCATTCAATATATTTGGATTCATTATAATGAAATGTGTAATATATATAAATAGTCATGAGTTTACTGTTTTAAAAGTGTTTGACCAAATTTATATTCCACTTTACCAATGAACTCAATCACCTTAAAAATATTTCAAATGAAAATATACTATTTATACATGTTCTAAAACCCTATGATCACATTAGAAAAACATAATCATTAACCCTAAAAACTATGCGTCTCTAATTTTTTAATTGAATAAATATGTATATCATCAATTAATAAAAATATAAACTGATGTAGGATCTCAGAAATAAATGAGTTTTCCAAACCCTAAAATACTAAAAATGAATTCATAATTCTAAATGGAATAACAAAACATAAAAAAAATTTATAGAAACACCGTAACGAAGTGTTTTGATTAGTTTTAACCATCATCCACATATGATGACACATTAAAAAAATTAAATAATTGATACCATGAGATATCAAAAAAAATGATTAAATATGTTCTTAATCATAATGAGTGGATAATTGTTCTCCAATATCAGTTAATCCAACCAACTATAGTATTCAAAAATTATTTAGCCTCTCTCTGCCAAATTTGAAAACAACACTAGTTATCCCTATGTTGATAAACTGGTTTAGATGTATAGAATTTGTAGATAATAAATAATTTAAATTGTAACCCCCAAAGAACAAAATATTCCATATTAAGAGGTAACATTTTATTTTGTGAAACATTAGGCTTTAACTATGTTCTAAAATTTATTACATATCAGGGTCATAGCATCATAAACCATTTTAGAGAAACATAAAATAAAAATTTTACTACGCTATAATACATCGGTATTAACAAATCCATTGACTCAATATAAATTACACCAACTATTATTTTATAAAATTAAGTAATATATTATGTACCTACTAATTCCCCCCAATATTAGACATTACATATTCACCTTCAATAATTATTAATGACACCCATATTTGGTAGTACTAAATAATGGTGTGAAAATCATTCAAAATATATATACTATGGATGAAATCATATAATTCCAAACATAACAAAAAAATATCATTATTGAGGAATAACACCCAATCATTAATCAAAAACCTGACATACCTATATTTATGTAGGGCGAAAATATCGTACTGTGGAAAATAAAAAATATCTAGTAATCTAGTCTTCTCATGTCAATATGCTATAACCAAATTAGGATTAAAATACGAGTAAGAATATATTATGATAAATAATTCATATTCCAACTTAGAATATGAAAATATGGTACATAAATTGATCAATGAACCTCATATTTTTGAAAATATCCATACAAGTTGTTTTTTATTGCATCACACCACATAAAGACCAATGATTTTAGCAATTTATTCATCCACTATCACCCCATGATCCTTCACAGTGATAGATATCCCATGTTAATTTTCATCATAACCATTTCAATACCATAATTAAAAAAAAATATTGATCAAACTATAATTAATGAGGCCGATGAGGATTCTAATATAGTGTTGGTATCTGAAAAACATGGGTTAAATCCATCATCATACAACCATCATAATGATGATCTTTACAAATATCAGACACTAATATGGATTATTTCCTATTATAATTCGTAAAAAATAAATGATACCCAAATTTCTTGTCAGATTACCTTAAATACTATAACAGTATAATATTTTGCAAATAAATTTAATATTGAAGGCATGGAACACTAAGTCTCTACAAAATACCACCTTGTTATAACCTTGCAAGTACACATAATTTTTCCACCTTTGTGATTTGAATTTTGAAAAAAATACATACACAGTTGTGTTTAATAAGATATATAGAGTCTAATAAGACAACATGTTTTTGGTGAATAGTAACACAACCTTTTAAATAGTAATATGATCCTTACTAATAGTGAATCATATTATTAGTTTATTTTATTAATGTTATGATCCAGATTAAAATTTTAATGTGATATAATACGAATTATAGTTTTAAAATTGTTATTTTTTAAATAAAAAATTTTTTTATTTAAATATTAAATTAATCATATTTTGAAAACTATTTAAAAAAATTAGCTTTCATTTTTTAATTCTATACATCAAAAAATGTGTATGGTAAATTTTTTACATTTTTCTAAAATACCTGAATTTTTTGTGAATATTGAAATTTGATAATTTACAAAATATCATAAATAAGTGAATTTGTGCATCATTCTTAATTCATGGATAATGTAAATGACCATTTGTTAGAAGTCACACACACTTATTACAGTTTCGGGTCACAAGAATCAGTACTATTGTTTGTCTTTGGGAAAATAATAAAATAATTAATAAAATAATTGGAATACCCACCTCCCTTCACTGTAAACCCCCCTAACTACCTATTATATTTCTTCCTATATGCCTTTAATATAATAAATTTTCTACCCAAATACCCTTTCCTAGTCACACCACATGTCTATAAGCTCTTGGCCTTTCCAAAAGACAAAAACCCTTTACCTTAAGGAGGTTCATAAAGAGGTTATTTCAAGAGGTAAAACATCTTTCTTTTTTATTCAGTTTCATTATAATTTAACTTATTTTATTATTCTCTACTAACCTCCTATATCAAATTGATCATTATTACAACAATATCATCTAAATAATTTAATTAAACTGTGTTAACGTAATAACCATTATCAATCTTCTTACTCTCTCTCTCTCTCTCCCTCTACCTCTCATATAAATGAAATCATCCTCTACGAGGTTCCAATTCACAACCTTCGTGAACGATGAAGATTTTTTCACCAATTTATCCATAATTAGTGGTAATGAAACCATATTTATGGTTGAACTAGATTATAAAATATATACTATATCCTACTTAATTTTTAGGAACCAGTATACATATATAATATTAAAACATATGACCAAAGTTGTTCCTAATAATCAAAATACCACCAAAATATTTTATGTGATTGTCATAAATATTTAATATAATGATTAATCATAAAATATTTTAAAAAAAGATAAAAATGATAATTAATATCTATGTATGGTAATAAATACTATGTAAATTCAATTCTGGATATTTACATCCAATCCACATGAACTCCATTACCATAAAACAAATATACCGATCATGAAAGCCAAGGAATCAAACACTTCGAAACGACAGAATTCAGTCTTATAACATACCAATAAGGACATTAATAACTTAATAAATGTATGAAAAACTAAATACATGTCTTATAGGTTTTAATTATGTTATTATTAAGTCTAATTTTATATTCTAGGACCTTATGTTCAATAGAGGAACACATTCATACATAAAGTAAGGGTTTTCTACCTGAACCTCCATTTTCATTCGAGTTACATTTATTATATACTACCAAAATAAAATTCTTATTCATTCATATGTACTCTAAATTATTTATATTTTAATGTTCTATATATTTTTTCCAACCATAATCATACCTTTATTTGTGGGGAGTTATATGTTTTATAAGGATCTTTCAAATATCATTCCTAATAAGCAGTCCCTTTTCAAGGAAATTACTCAAATTCATTCATATTTTCAGGGGAAGTCTAAAATATGTTTTTTTAAATCATTATAAATTAACTCATTCTATTATGGAAATAATATCTTACTTTACTTCTATTTTTATACAAATAATTTTTCAAAACAACTTGTCCTTTCAACGTAAAAGAGAATTTATATCAAGAATTACTCGAAGATTTATTAAGAGTATCTTCATCTATTTCAACACCATTGTTTATTATTATTTTATATTTTGATTAATATTTTATCATATCGTATACCATATTTAATTTAATAATTTATTATTAGTTTGTATGAGGATGTTCTATCTTAAAACCATTCACCAATTTACTCTAAATCGCTAGTGTTTATGCTTAATGTTTGGAGAAAGTAATTTAAATTTCATATATTAGTTTCAATATGAATATATTTGTTGTTTATTGTTATCCCCAATCATATGTGAAAAAATTAAACATATTAAGAATCGGGAGGGGCCTGCTATATCACCTCGGTGCATCGGTAGGTCTCTTGAGACAAAATTTGGCCTTGGCACAAGGTCTTGATAATATTATTATTCATGGTCTTGGAACGATGCCTTCACGATATGGTTAAGATGTCCCAAATTATGAATTCCATCATTAGGAAAATATTATTGATGGTACATGTGGTTTTTATAATATTATAAATCACATTATTATGTTTTACAATGGAATTATTTATTCAACTACTATTCCTACCATAAAGTGTTCAAGTTTTTTGTTAATGGAATGTTATTAAACATGCCTAATGTTAATGTTTATCATATCTTCCTCTGTATTACTTACACTTATTTTGCATTTGATCTAAAAAATTCTTATGTTCTATTTTTCCAAGAGATGAAGATTTTTATTATGAATGACATGAAGAAATAACATTGGATTTATGAATGTTGTTGAAGGAATTTCTTTATTTTTTATTTCATGTTATAAAGGTGAATTTATTTAGGTATATTGTTTCCAATTCTACTATACTAATTGGTCCTTAAGGATGCATATTACTTCTTTATATTCCAAAGTAATTATATAAGAAGGGAAACGAGCAACTGGGGTTAGTTCCTTACTATTTTTATGAGAGGAAGTTTAGTATCATACATGGAAATAGGATTTAGAAAAACATTCATTAGGTAACCAAAAATTGATAGTCTTTGTGGATAAACATAAAATATCATCTTAGAATTGTTTTTATGTAATATATTACATGGATCTTTCTATAAAATATATCCTTGTCTAGATAAGATAGGTGGAAGTGGTTAAGGGACATATGTACCTAGGAGTGAAAACTATGACAAAGAGATTTGGGTTGTCCTAATGTATCTTGGTACATGGAAATGGGCCTTACTACGCACCAAGTTTGACACACCCGGGTATATTCTTAGTATAAATAAAATTTTCATTACAATCTATTATAAAGGATTTAAATGTAAATTTTTACTCATAGAAACAATTATTATTATTATGATATTAACCATGCATATAACTTCAATTTATGCTAATTACTTTTCTACATTGATATTATATATTATCATTTATAACCTAATCTAGTGTATTCCATTATTTAAAAATGGTTCCTAGTGAAAGTAATGGAAACCACATGAACACACATGTCTCATGTAGGGATTTCCCTCCGAATGCAAGGTAATGATGTTGGGTCTGGTGCTATGAATAGTGCTTACAAAGCTGTAACTATTCTGGGATAGCTAATTCATGTTATGAATAATAACCTTACTCGTATAAAGAATATGAATCCACAATGTGGGGGAGATATGTTATATCTCATTATGTGACAACAACCTATATTATTCAATGCGACTACAAACCCATTTGTAAATGAGCAGTGGATATGTTCCCTATAGAAGATATTTCTCTCTTTGGGATGTAATGAATGAGAGAAGGTTGTAACTAATATTTATCTTTTATCAGGTGATTTATATCAATTGTGGTCATTAATCCCAAACACATAAGAGGAGGATGAAATAAAAGAGATATAATGGTGGGATATTTACAAAATATTCCTAGAAAATAATTCCCCCCGGACAACGAGAGCATATGTAATGGGTATTCTTAAATACAAGGATTATTAAAGATGGAAATGTTTCCATGTTTGAAGCCAAATTTACCAGGATATCAAGGCATGATGCGAAATACATACATAAACCAAGAAGTCAAATAGATAGACTATTTGATGGAATAAAACTGTTCTTCTAAAGGGAACTAGTCTCACATAGATTCTCATCATATAAATAAATATTATCATGTGCTATCAAGAAAGAAAAATGAATTTTTTATGTCTTATAACTTTAAAGGAAAACAAGAGAGGAAGAGGGATTCCAAAAACACAAAAAAAAATATACATGGGGAAGAATGGAAGAGTTGAACTTCCTTCCTACAACAATTTTGGGAAGAAACTGCTTGGAACATTCCTGAAGAGTCTTATAAAAGTGCATAGAAAATGGAAACCTATATTTGGATTATGAGCGGATGAATGAAGCTACCAATGTTCAGGGATACAATTTTAGGTAGATGGGACATTATTCACATGAATGTCCTAAATGTCAGGGAAACATTCCCTAATAACGGCCAAGGGAGTAAGGCTAAGAGTATGTGGTCACAACTGCATTTCTGAAAGTCCCTACCAATGTGTTCCTAGGTACTTTAATCATTTCAAAGAACTCATCCAATGCATTATTTGATTCTGGATCATCAAAGTCTTTCATATCTTCCCATTTTTCCATGATAATTGGATATTTCTAATTTTATTTAATAAGGGATTTGACAGTCAAAACTCTTAGGGTATGTATCATTTCAACAATGATTTGTTAGGCAGTCACCATTATGGAATATAAAAATTCTTTATTTATGGATTTTATTGTCACACCCGTGATAGATCTTGATATAATACTTAGTATGAATTGTCTTTCATTACATAGTGAACAATTTTATTTCAAGAAGGAGGTTACAAATTTTGAGGATGATGTGAAATCCCATATCATTAGGGAAGAAACATCACCATCTGATTCTCATCTAAATCCACCCTAGTAGCTCTGCTGAATTAAATTATAGAGGATAAATTCAAATCAATAAATATGTATGAGGAAAATAATTTTCAAATAGAGGACGTACATATTCTTCTTGAATATGTTAATGACTTTTCATAGGATTTACATGGACATCCTCCACATTGGGAAATTGAGTTTTCCATTAAAACAATTCCTAATTCAAGTCTCATATCAACGAACCCTTATAGAATGGACACTATGAAATTAGTGGAACTAAAGAAACAACTAGTGGAATCGAGTGATCTACTATTTATTCTCCCAAGTGTTTATCCATTGGGATCCCATTTCTTTTCAATAAGAAGAAGGATGGATATATGAGGTTATGCATAAACTACAAGAAGATCAATTATATAACAATAAAGAACAAGTATCCCATACCTATCATTGATGATTTATTTAAACAACTTCATAGAGATCAATATTTGTTATTGCTAGTTTTTGATATGGATATCCACAGTTACTTGTGAGGAAGGAAGACATTCAAAAAAACCACATTTCTAACTAGGTATAGGCATTACGATTTTAAAGTAATACCTTTTGGAATGACTAATCAAGCATCTATTTTCATGGATCTAATTAATATATTTTTCAAATAATATCTTGATGATTTATGGTGGTATTTATTAATTATATCTTAGTACACTCCAAAATCTATCAAGATCATGAAAACCACTTGTGAACTATTCTAAAGACTCTTTGATGAAATGAATTATTTGGGTTGTTTATAAATTGTAAATTTTGGATTCATTTAGTTTTCTTTTCTTGGCCACATTATCTCAAAGGATGGAATATCTATTTATCTTGTGAAGACAAAGGTTGTTCACGAGTCTCCTACTCCAACGTCCGTTACTGAGGTATGTTGTTTTATTGGTTTATCATGTTATTATCAGTGTTTTGTTTAGAAGTTCTCCTGATTATCCAACCCAATGACCAGGCAAAAATGTAAAGGGATTATGTTCATGTGGAAAAAATAATTTGAAGAATGTTTCAGTGAATTTAATAAGAGATTATTGAATTCTCCGATCCTAACTCTACCATCAGGGATTATGAGTTTTTGATCTATAGAGATTCATATAATAATGGACTTGGTTGTATCCTTATGATGAATGATATAGTTATTGACTATGCATAATGGAAGTTAATAATTCATGAAGAGAACTATCCTACTCATTATCTTGAGTTATCATATGTATTCTTTGCTCTGATGATATGGAAACATTATCTCTGTGACAAAAAATGTGAGAAATATACAAATTGTAAGAGTCTAAAATATATCTTCTCACAAAAATAAGTCAACATGAGGAAAATGAGATGGATAAAACTACTCATGTATTATTATTGTTCCATGCATAACCAACAAGGAAAGGCAACCACGGTAGCTGATGCATTGAAGAGGAAAGATCATAGAGTTTTCAACAAAATGATGATTGACAAGGATCCATTGTACATGGATCTAGTGAGTATGGATATGGGAATTATCAAAGAAGGTGAAGCATCCATAATTTTTCTAATGGTTTCCCAACCTTCTTCATTATAAAGAATTAAATCCTCACAGTCAGATGATGATAAAATTAAAAAAAATTATTGTTGTAAAAGATGGGATGTTGGCTGACATCATGTGTGAAGATGCAGTTCTAAAATTTGGGAAGAAGATATGTGTTCTATTTCTACCAAATATTAAAAGGGGGTTAGTGGATGATTCTCATAGATAAAATTTCTCTATAAACACTAGTATAACTAAATTGTAAAATGATTTAAATGAACATTTCTGGGGTGATAACATGAACAAAGAAGTTTCTGATTATTTGTCAAGATGTTTAGTCTGCAAAAAGTGAAGGCCAATAAACAAAAACTAATAGGAGTCATGCAACCTTTACCTATTACAACCTTGAAATCGGATGACATTACCATTGATTGTTTCACTAGATTACCAAAACCTCAAATAATGAATGATTCCATATGGGTAATTATGGATTGACTTACAAAATATACACATTTCCTCGCTATAAGGGGTGATTTTACAATGGAGTGCCTAGAAGTACTATATATAAATGGATTTGTGGGACATAATGGAGAACCACTCTCAATTTATTCTCAGCATGATCCATGATTTACAATGAAATTTTGGAAAATTCTTCAGAAATCCATGGATATTGTGCTTTGTTTGTGTAATAATTATCATCCTCAAACTGAAGAGAAATAAAAAAGAATGATCCAAACCACGTAAGAAATGTTTAAATCATGTAAACATGACTTTAGAGGTATGTAGGATTACTATTTAACATTAGTGGAGTTTTTCTACAATAATAGATTCCATTACAGAATTCAAATGGCACCATATGAAGCCTTGTATGGAAAGAGACGTCGTACACCAACATGTTGGGATGAAGTTGGTGAAAGGATGATACCGGGCCTAGAGATTATATAGGAAACAATAGTGAAGGTAAAAAATATTCATGGCCATATCAATTTAGTACAATGAAGACAAACAAAATATGATGATAAATGAAGGAAGTATTTGTGATTTTCAAGTTGGATATCATATTTTCATAAAAGTATATCCATGTAAGGGTCATATATGATTTGGGTAGAAAGTGAAACTGATCCCTAGGTACATAATATATTTTGAAATTCTAGAGTAAAATGGAGCTATTGCATATTTTTTGGCTATTCCACCTAGCATGTCTAAAGTACAAAATGTTTTCTATGTCTCATTGCTAAGAATGTACGTGTGAGACACATTTCATTTCCTCAATTCAATGTTTATAGAATTTGAACCTAAACTATATAAGTGGGATGAGCATATCTGGATTCTAGACACTAAAGAACCAATGCTGAGGAATAAGTATAATCTACTGGTATACATACTTTTGAAAAAAATATTAAAATCGATGAGGCAACATGGGATCCTGATGAGCTTATGATAATGAACTTCACAAATCTTTTGGTGAGGTAAAATTCTAGTAATTTCACAGATGAAATTTTTGAAGGGAGGGGATAATTTAACACCCCAATATTTTCCAAATAAATTTCATATTGAATTCGTGAAACAAAAAGTCTTTACAAAACACCACTTTGTTATATCATAGATAGTAAACAAAATTTTTCCACATCTGGGATTTGAATTACAAAAAATTGACACATATGATTGCATTCAGTAAGATATTAAAGTATAATAAGACAAACATGATTTTTTTCTGAATAGTAACATACCCTTATGAATAATAATTTGAATAGAAATATGACCCTTATGAATTGTGAGTCATATTATAATTTTATTTTCTTAATGTTTTGATATTGATTAATATTTCAAGGTTATATGAATCAAAATACAGTTTTAAAAATTTTATTTTTAGAATAATTTTTTATTTTATTTTAAAAATCAAATAAATCATATTTATTGAATTATTTTCAAACAATGGTCTTCATTTTTGACTTCATCACCTCAAAAAATAGTTACGGGGAATGTTTTTTATTTTTCTAAAATACATGAATTTTTGTGAAAAATGAAATTTGATAATGTACACAATCTGTTAAATAAGTGAATTTATGCATCATTATTGAGTAATGGATGTTTTAAATTATCATTGGTCAAATCTCATATGAACTTATTTCTATTTTGGTTCCCATGAATCAATATAATTGGTTGTATTTGAAAAAATAATAAAATAATTAGTAAAATAAATGGGAAACCCTCTTCTCCTCCAATACAACCCCTGCCATATTCTCTTCATTACTATAAGCCATTAATCTAATCAATGTTTTTCTAAAATACCCATAACTATTCACTCACCACGTCCATGAGCTCTTTTTATTTCCAAAATACCAAAACTTTTTCCCAGAAGGAGGTTCTCGAGGAGGTTTTTTCAAGAGGTAAAACCTCTTTCTTTTTTATTTAGTTTCATTTCAATTTATCTTCTTCTATTATTATCTCCTAACCTCCTTTGTCAAATTTATCCATATAATTATATTATTATCTATATATTGGAATTAAAACATTTTAATGTAATAACAATTATCAAAATTCTTACTCATTCACACTTTTATAATTGAAATCATCGTTTGTGAGATTTAAATTTACAACCTTCATGGATGACAAAGTTTTGATCATCAATTTGTCCTTAATTACTTACCATGAAACCATTTTAATTGTTGAACCAGACTATAAAATATGTATTATATACTAATTAATATTTAGTAGGCAGCATATGTACTAAAAATTAAAACATATGACTAAATTTGTTTTTCATAATCAACATACTGCTAAAATATTCTAAGTGATTGCCACTAATGTTTCATCTAATGATTCATAATTATTCCAAAAAAAAATTATATAAATGACCATTAACACGAATTTATGTTCATAAATAATATTTTAATTCAATTATGGATATTTACATCCAATCCCCATCAACTACATTAATTAATAACAAATATAGCAATCATGAAAACAAAGGAAACGCACACTCTAGAACGGCGAAATTCAATCTTATAACTTATCAATAAGGTCATAATGAACTTAATAAAATTATTTTTAACTAAATAAATGTCTAATATAATATTAATTATGTTATTAATAAGTATCCTTTCATATTCTAGGACCTTAAGTTCATGATAGGAACACATTCAAACTTAAGGTTAGGGTTTTCCACCTGAACCACTATTTTTACTCAGGTTACTTTTCTTATCTACAAAACATAATTAAATTCTTATTAATTAATATATAATCCTCAAAATTTATATTTTATTGTTCTATATTTGTGATCCAATCATAACTATACCTTCATTTATGGGTAGTTAGATTTTTTAAATGGATCCTTCAAAAATACATCCCAATAAACAATCTTATTTCAATGAAATTCCTCAAATGCATACATATATTCAAGGGAACTATATAATATATTTTTAGAATCAATTTTATTTATAAAATAAATAATTTTATAATGTGAATACTATCTTACTTAACATCATTTTTTATACAAATAATTTTTCATATGAAGTCTTCTTTTCAATGTAAAAGAGTATTTATCTCAATAATGACTTGAAGATGCTATAAGAGTGTCTTCATCTAATTTGACACTCTTCTGGATTATTATGTATTATCTGGATTAATATTTTATGGTATCATCTACCATATTTAATTTAATTGTTCAGGATTATTTTGGATGTGGATGTGCTGTCATATAACAATTCCCCAATTTAATCTGAATGGTTAGTGTTTATGTTTAAGGTTCGAGGAATGTAATTTAAATTTCATTTATTAGTCCCAATATGAATTTATTTGTTATTTATGTTTATCCCCATGAAAATGAGGAATGAACTAGACATTGTAAGTGTAGGGTGGGTCCCACTATACCCCTCAATGCATCAGTATATCTCATGAAACAAACTATGGTCTTGGCACATGGCCTTGAAAAAATGATTATTTATGGTCTTGGACTGAGGCTTTGACAGCATGGTTATGATGTCCCGTAATATTCCTTCCCTAGTTTTGAAAATAATATTGATGGTTAATGTGGTTATTCGACTAGTATATAACCATAGATAATTTTTTATTATGGAATTATTTGTTCATCTCTTATTCCTAACATAATGTGTTCATGTTTTTTGTTAAAGGAATATTTTTTTAGTTATTAAACTTGGATAATGTTTATGATTATGATATTTTGAACATTATTGAATATCCTTTCTGAGAGTTTTAGGTCACCCCGTTCTTATGATTCATTTTCATAGGATAGGAAGGTTTTAATTATGAATGAATAACAGAAATAACATAGGAGTTATGGATGTTACTGTCAAAATTTCTATATTATTTTTCTTTTTAAGTTGTAATGATGAAATTATGTATGTATATTGTTTCCAATGATACTAAAATACTCAGTTCATCAAGACGCATAACCTTGTTTATATAAAAATGTAATTATATAAATCACCAACTCCGAGAAACTGGGGTTGGGCACTTACAAATACCTTCTCCAATGATTTGAGAGGAAGATCTCTGAGGATGATTCATTATTGTTTGGAGCCTAAATTGTCTTGTTAAAAATAAAATACTCTTTATATATCATCTCGAAAAAATATTCTCTATACACTCAATATGGTTTTGATATACTTTATCTCAGATATTCTCAATCACCTATTGTTTTATAATACCTTTTTTATATATTATTACAGTGAAATAAAAGAACTAGATCTAAATATTACATCACATTTAGAACACAAAATTAAATTATATATAATCATCATAGAGTAATATTTCAGAATAGTAACAATGAATCTTCATGAATTTCATAAGTATCCCCCATATACCAGAATCCCTTAACTAATGGTGATATTTTCTTACAGATGAACCAAATATAATAGAAATTTCCAAAATATTATTGGTAATTAATTTTTAAACTATTAATATATGTACTATATAACATCAAAATTATACAACCATAATATTTTGATATATATATCTGGAAATTAATTTTATTTGTTTCCTATAATTCCATACATGCAATAATTAGTTCAGATGGACAATGATACACTCTTATTATGTGTGACTATAATCACAATGGTATTCGATTGGGTGGGGGTATAAATTTGTACAAACCAATCATGATAAAATATGTCGAACTTTTTTTTACTAAATGTATTTATTAATTATTTTTAAAATAGTACAAAGTTTAGAATGTTAAACACAACATTATTTTTAGTGAAATTAATTATTTTATATGTATTATATTATTCCATAGATTATTAAGATTAACCTAAAAATAAATATTATTTATCTGAAATATATGGGAATTTAATGTAAAAATTATCATATTTAAACAATGATTTTTCAATTGGGTCAAAATTATTATTAAATAATTTCAAGGTAAAGAGAGTATTTTTTAATGATTTATTTTTAAATTTTTTCACAATTTATTATTATGATAATAAATTGAATTAATAAATATATATGAACAATTATAATTATTTTTTAATATGATAGGGACAATAAAATATATTATAATTTATGTAAGGATTTTTACTAGTGAATGGTTGAGAATAAAATCATTTGTATGCTTAAAATAATTTCTCATAAATGTTGTTTTATGCATTTTTGAAAATATAGTAGAATTAATTTCTACCAATCATAGTAATTGAATATTTTAAAATTAATTTCATATTATTAATCATAATAATATTATTATTAAATATATTTATCTTTTTTTATCATAATAAATAGTATAATGGAAAAATATATCACGACGGTAATGGTTAAAAAGGTCTAATAATGGGGTAATGGTAAGAGATAAGGTGAAAACATTCCCAACAAATTTTATGTAATATAATATTTCAATTTAATTTAAACAATAAAATTATTATCATATACAATATGTCTAACCCACCAAAATTCTGTGGTAAAACTACTTATTCGATTTCTTGTATGACACGCATCACCAATCACGTAAGAAAATATAATATATTAACACACTACTACAGATGTACTATTTAATAATATTATATATATTTAAATACATGAAACAAAGAGTTATATTAAATTAAACTACAGAGATACCTTCCACAATAGCTTAGGTTACACGCAAGAGAGACCTTCCTTGAAATCATACGTTACATGGAAGACTGAGTTTTATCAAACAAAAATTCATTATTAAAATATTATTATTTAATATAATATGATATAACCTTGACATATATTATGTTTTATGAATATTTTTTACTAATATATGAAAATTATGGTTTAACTTAATTTATTGGTTACAAATTAATTTGAAGCGAATGTTAGAACAAGTTGGATAAAAAAAGAAATATTAGTATTTTTATGCTTGCATGGGAGTATTGTCTCAAGAAACATTATTAATAACGATTAGTTAAATATTCTAATGAAATAAATATTTTATATATTCAATAAAATATTTTTGATACTCATATATTATTTTTAATATGAATAAGATAAAAACAAACTCAATTTTACACGAAAAATGTACATTTTTAGTAAATCATTTTTACTGCATTTTAATGGTACGCCTAATTTAAATATGAATTTTGAAACATTTATATATTGAATTTTATAAAATAAATATCAATTTTTAATTCATAATATCATTATTATCTTAGGGTTATGTTTTTGGTTTTGTATGAGGAACTTCATTTTTTTATGAATAGGGAACAATACTACATTTTAGTTAAGAACAACCTTTTTGATTAAAAATTATGAAATGATAAATTGTATGTTAAATTTATTTTAAAATTTTATTATATAAATAAATCATCTATTAATACAATTTATTTAATTATTATCATTTTCACTTTAAAATTTAATATAAAAACATTACAATCTTTTAAGCATTTTTCAACTAAAACTAGTTAATTTGTTCCTCTTTGAGTTTAGCATTATTCTTAATTTTACCACATTGATGAATTTAATTTAGTATAATGGATAGAAAAAATTATAATAAATCTGATATTTATATTCTAATAATATAAATTAATTTTTGACTAAAATTATTAGTGAAATTAATTAAAATTAATTAGAATGACTAAGGTATAATTAAGCTAAAATGAGACTACACCCTTAATTTAAGGGCCCATATGACCTAGGAACATGTAAACAACCCACTTTATTTTCCTAATTATAACATTAAACTCCAATTATTGTGTTATTTTGGGTTCATATGACTTTTTTTAGGTAATTACATGTGTACCACTAACTTGTTTCCAAAAATTCCAAGTGAGTCCTTTTCTTTCCCTACAAAAATGAAACCACCTATAACACTTATTCAATCCTCTCAAAACTCTTAGGCTCGAAATATATCTTCCCAAAATTCTTCCAAAATACCTACCATATACCTATAATCTTCCCTTTGGGAGGAAAACCTTCAAAATAATCCTTTTCTTATGTACTAAAAGAAGTTTCCCGATTAAGATGTAAGGTCTTCTCACAAGAGTTTTAGTTTTAATTTCCATTATCCTATACCTATAATCATCTTATTATATGATTACATAATTATAAACTTATCCTAAATATACTAGGATTTGGATATGTTATTATTTTCACCTAAACTTTCACACACCTTCATCTAATTGGTAACTAACATACTGTTTCTGTGTACAACGAACTAATTCCTCACAAGATGATGATTGTCAATTTTTCCCTTATTACCTATCATGGTTGGCCATTAATATGGAAAATATATTTATATATTCTATATATTAAATCTATTACGTATTTATTTTTCTATAATTATTTATAACACTTATCATTATACTTTCTATCTTGTGTAAATGCGATAATTTCGTTTGTAGATGTACGAACTATTTCCCCTTCTAACTGATGTGATTCATTCACATTATATATTGAATGTATAAATTATGGTTATAATTAAGAATATTGAAAATAAAAAACATATATATTATATTCATGACATAATTATATATATATATATATCATTTTCTTTATTACCCTTTGAAACACTTTAAAAGATATAACCTCATTCGTGGACGTGCGGAATACCACCTCCTCGACATGATGCGACTCATTATAAATAATGTAAATATATATATAAGTACATATGATTAAATAATATGGTATTTATAATATAATTATATGTTTTTAAAGATATAATTATACACAACTTCTTTCCAAAACAGACATTAAAAATGGAAATGTTAATCATGCATACGTACGAGCTACTGTCTCCATGAGTGTAACCTTGGTTCATTTTTCAAAAAAATATTAAATGATTGATTTTAAAATTATATTTTACTTATAAATAAGATAATTATTTCATTATTACTGTTCTAGATATGTTATATAATGACCCCTTTGACTTTAGCTGACCTATAAATGTTTTTTTGACACATAAATCGAATTTGGTCAAAACATCTGACACAAACATTAGAGTTAAAGTAGTTTTAAAAACACATTAATAAGTGAAATAAATGAAACTATTATAAGTAAGAGGTTATTATATAATTATATAACTAATATGTGTTTATTATACAATAATTTAATGAATTTTTAATTGATAGGAAACTCAAGGTAAGGGACTCTTGTCTCAGTTTTCGTTTTATAGGGAATAATTTATTGTGCTGCAAATTATTTCTTATGTATAGTTTACATGCTGAAAATGTTTCATGAAATATCTTGAATTATTTTCTATTCATGTTATTTTGATGATTTAATTGATGATTATTGCATTTGGGTCTTTCAATTTTTATGTAAAGTATTTTCCTCTCCCTTTTTACAGCTATGAGGTAAATGTCTATTCACCACTTATATATTTTTTGTGGTGTATCTACTTCCCTTACTATTATATTTTATCATTAATAATATTCCTTTTTTAGTTTTTTGATTTAATAATTTTCAAGGTGTATAGGACACTTTGAAATGTTTAATAATTATTTTCTTCAACTATATCATTAATGATAATTCAATCGAATTTCTATTTGTGGTTATTATATAACCGTTGTTCAATAAACCCTTTCATTCTTCTATAGTTATTATAGAACATTTAATATATTAGTACCAATATTCAATTATATGGATGATAAAATGTTTTATGAATTTTTTTTACATAAACTAATATTTATTTCTCTCTTTAGCCAGAGAATGTGTTTTTATTTAAAAAATATGTTTTTTTAAATTGTTTTTCTAAATTGTATTTTAAAAGATTTGGTAAAGAAATTTTCCCCCTTTTTTTCATTTACCAATGTTTTAAAATGAATATTATCATTTATTTTTTATCAAGGAATTTTCTATCTTTTTTTAATACAAAAGGAAAATTCTTTTAACCTCATATGACTTGTAAGGATTTATCAATCGTTATTTCTTTGAATCTTCTTTTTCAAGTTTAAATATTTTTATTTAAAAAAATTTAAAAGGTATTTTACAAGATAATTATTTTCAAATGGTTTTAAATATAAAATTATATTTTCTTTAATAGTATTTTTGAAAATTTATTCTTTCATTTAGACAATGAAAACAATAATCTATTTTTACTCCATATGAGATTTTTTTATATTGATGTCATCCTTATTAATCCACTAGATGTTCTATGATTGATTTGTTCTAGTATAGTATTCACATCTCTTACTTTATTTTTTTGGTCCCCTTGAAATATTCAATTTCAAAGGACCATTGAGCATTGAATTTTTCTTAATTATCCATACCATTTATCATTGATATTACTATTGAGTAAACTACATACCATTTTACATACGGTGTTTAAATGGGGATTTTTTGTTAAATCCTTATTTCATATTCAATACGGTTAATTGATAAAGCATATTATTTATTCTTATTAATCAATACGAGGGCTGTTTTGG
The DNA here is from genome assembly GCA_963277665.1 of Viscum album. Classification (NCBI taxonomy): domain Eukaryota; kingdom Viridiplantae; phylum Streptophyta; class Magnoliopsida; order Santalales; family Viscaceae; genus Viscum; species Viscum album. Next base: position 2,105,612,271 of record OY728119.1, on the reverse strand, counting down.
ACTAGAAATGAATGGTGGATCTTGTACTTTATATAGCTTCTCGACGCATCAACAGGTTCTCATGAGATAAATAATAGAATAAATTGGTTTCTACCCTTATTTTTAAACCTTATTGTGAAATGTATTGATGGTAATATGTTTTCATGTGCCACAAAGGTGATTTCTAGAAATTATACATCAACTTCATACTATTTGAATTTATTATTCATCCATGATATTTTGCGTCGAGATATCTATGGATACATTTCATTTTCATTTATTTAAATGGAATGTGATTAATTTCATACCTTTGCCATTGTGATTTTAACACATCTTGTTATTTGAATGTTAAGTATTTATATTTATTACACTAACATATTTTTTACGTACTTCAATTTATTTTATTGATTTCATGGAATTTTTGTTTAGTTATTTACCTTTCCATTTTACTATTTTTATTAATTCATTATTGCTTCCACTATATTTTTCCACTACTATGAATTTTAGATAACCCTTATTATGTTTCTTTCTACAGGAATCCAAGAAGAGTAATATGAAATATATGTAGGGATATACTAGATGTATTATATTTATTGTCAAATCTATCTATTTAGAATGAATAAAAAATTATATTGTAATTAGTGTATCCCATTGTAATAAAAGAATAATTTATTGTCATTTACCAAAACTACTAAACTGATTAGTCCTTCAGGGATTTATTCCTTGAAATCATGCCAATTTATTTTATAGAAGATACCATCTCTAGGGCTTCTAGGGTTGGGTCACTACAATATTTCATTTCAGAGAGACTTTACTTCAACAAGTCATATACTATATGATAATGTTTCAAGTATTTATATGTTTCACAACAGCCTATCTATTAATAGAGAACCCACTATTATCCCTTTTGAAAACCACATGAGCCTATTACCATGGCCATGATCAATTGAAATAGTCTCACAAAATCTGTATGATTATACTTGAGGTTCTACTATTTCCAAAAGACCCATCCGTGAATCCTTATGGTTTTTTTCATGTAAGATACAGAAAAAAGAGGAGTGTGTTCTTACCCATCATTATGAAGCTTGTTTCTTCTAATGAATTTATCAAAATTTTATACAATCATATTACCATGTTTTAATATGTATCATTAATATAGTAATATTTTTTTATTTTATATCTACTTTTATATCCTTCCCATCCTTGGAAACTAATAACATCACTCGTGCCTACGCCTGGAGTTGCACCACTACAAATTAATTTGATTCATATTTCATTTTCACATTACATTTTTTGTCAAAATTATATATTTAATTAATTTATATGATATATATGATATATTTTTTATTCTATAATGGTTATTTGTTATTTATAATCCTTTTTCCATCCCTCATAAAGCGAGAAAAGTAATCTGTTGTACATAAGAAATACCTTCTCCATATTGTGATGCAATTAATTTTTCATCACAAAAATAATCAAATGGATATATAATTCTATACAATTAATATTTATTTTAGTAATTGAATTATAGTTATTAAATATATTTATAAACCAATACCATGAGTGAAGGAATTGTACTGTCAAACCGAAACTTTTATGTAAATAGTTCAGTTTTCACTCAAATATTCATTTTAATGATGAATTATCAATAAAAGTGTATATTTAAATTATAAATTAATGATAAAATATATTTTATATATTAGTATGGTTCTATAACTGATTTATAATATATATATTTTTCTTTTACAAGTGTTTTGAATGTGTATGATGATAGACATGACATGAGGTAGGGATTCATTATCTCAATATAGTTTCATTGAGACATGATTCATGTTATACACCTATTTGTGATTATACATATTATATACTACCCCTTTTATATATTATATCATTAATCACTTCATATTCATGGTATTAATTATTTTTATTTCATTCACGGGGTATTTGATTTAAAAATTAAAAATGGACTGATAGTATATATTATTATCTTATTTCTTTTCATGATTATCTATAATAAATTTATATTGATGGATATCATATGATCCATATTCCATAAAACCCATAAATTTTATTCTCCTATAAAAATTTATTTATTTTTTATTTATTAGAAATGTAATCCTCTATTTTCATAAATTTAATGAGAAATTTTTGTTTCTGAAAATATGTCATAATTTCCTCGTTTCAGGTTTAGAATTATTCTCTTCCTAATCTTTGTTCTTCAAAACATTATGTATATGTTTAAAATTATAATTCAATTATTTTAAAATTTTATTTTCACAACCATTGACATTATTTATAAATGAATAAAATAAATCTTTTTAATGGTTCTTCATATGACTCACTTTTTACATTTTACAAAATATTGAAATAAATTTTATCAATTTACATATTTGAAATGAAAATATTTTTGAAATGATATGTCATTCATGGTTGATGATGTATATTTTACAAGTTTAAATGGTTTTATAATGAAAATATTATTCCTATTTTATTGGAATTTTATTTCTTAAATTTTTTCATAGGGAAAGATATATTTTTTATTGATATTCAAAGTGTGTTTTTAATGATAGTATAAAATATATTTTTCATCTTATATCAACATCCTTTAATAATTTTTACAATTTAATAGGGATATGATATTATAATACCATCAATTTTTTCATAGGATAGATTAATATGATGATGTTTAGAGGATGATTCTATGAATCTTGAACATTCCAACATGTTAATTAAGTTATTATTATGTCATTAGAAAACATTTTTCTTTTCCAGGTATTATGATATGAGGAAATGATGAATTTTTTATGAACATATTGAATTATTATGTATGGTTTACATTTTCTCATGGATGGTTCCTTAATTGTATATATCGTCAAATCATTTTGGAAAAAATGATATCTCAGTAGTTATTATGAATCTGAATTAGGAGTGAAGAAAATTTAGTAAGGGATTCATTCAAATATGAAAGTCTAGTAAATGATCCATGATTACTGGAATGATTAGATTAGGGATGGAACCAAATCCATTATGGGAATATATCATTGATTATAATGTGGTTAGTATGTTTTGACTAAATAAATAATTCTCTATGATTAGGTGTATTTCAAACATATATATCTTATTCTAATGATATATTCTCAAGGATCAAGATTGACTATTCATGAATATACGATTTCATAACATATGTCATTTGTTTAAAATATACTTATTTTAATACTCATTATTAATGAATATTGATGTATTGGATATGAGATTCATATGTTATGATCATGTTCTCGTACCCTTATGCTTATATTATGTTCAATTATGATAATTGACTGATATCTCCTATGTTTACACTTACTGGAAATTCACCCTCACCCATTATTATGATTCATTTTTCATAGGTTATTATGTAAGGTTTTAAATATGATATTTTTAATAAGTGTTCCATGTGAGATGAAAACTATAGGAGATATTAAATATCATTCATAAAATATATTTATTATACAAGTAGTCTCAAAAAAACTAATCCTTTTTGGTTCTATGACATGTATTTTTTTGAGTCATTTGAATATTCATAAAAAATTATGTAATTATTATGTATATAGTGATTCAGTGACATTTTTTTTGTCAAATAATGTTTTGGTTAATTTTAGAGATTAGAATTAAAAAAATATGGAAATAAATTTTAATAATTATATGTATAGGATGTCATATTAATGATTTGGTGCGGAATTGATTGTGTGTTTTCCTAGATGTAACATCCCAATTTTGATAAAAAAAACTAGATACATGATCTAGAAAAGTTCAATCAATCGGTAATAACCCTAACATTTATAGAAGGGTATTGAATTGATCTTCACTATGTTCAAATAATAGTACTAACACCACCATTTTTGAAACTCCTAGTATAAATGATATGGATAAATATTATTTCCATTATAAACCACCAAGAATAAGGATAAAATAGAATTTATAAAAACCCATAATGAATTGACTGTTATATATATATAACATAAATTGGTATAGGCTCACCAAAAGGGGTCATACTTTTTTTCATAAAAACAATTATTTATATAATCATATGACTTATTAATTTGATTATTAATTTTTAAAACTAAAACAATGATTTTGGTTTCATTAAATATTTGTAATTAGGAATAATATTATGAAAATGAATGTGACAACTAATGAAACAACACTCCTTATGAGAAACCGAATAAAATGGGTTTTTTAATATGAAATATTATGGATACGATAACACATATCTCTAAATATGTGAATAGTAAAAATAAATTTAGAACATCCTAATTAATAAAGGAAGTAATATCTCACCACTGATTATTTTATGTGAAAAAAAGTAAACACATTAGTTGTTCGTAAGAACGACTTATTATTGAGAAATGGACAAATAAAATTGAAAATAAATTCTCTATTATTTAGTTCATAGATAATGAGAATTTAATTTTTGAAGTGTATTATTGTCAAGGATAAACATATTAATTGTAGTATCATATAAATAATATTAGTCAATATAAATAAATTGACTCCAATACATAGGAATAGATTAAAAAAGTTTTTTTTTCAAAACATATTTTCCATTGACTTTTATCACTAATATGGAGAGGTAATTTCATACATTAATGTAGTAATATGATTAATTAATTTTTATATATGAGGAATATTTCATCAATCATTCATGAAATGCTTTAGGTTTTATCATTGACCTTGAAACAAAATATAAATAATTATTTAGTTGTATATGGACATGATTCTAAAATAAATTGAATATAAGTTACCGATATAGATATTATGTGGTGATATTTTTTGATACTAATATAGAAATAGAATGTGGATACTCTCATTTTTCACATGTATTGGGGGAATGAAAAGAAATATTGATTTTTTATGGAATTCTAATTAAATGTCCTATTGAGGAATAAAAATTATTCTTCCTTCATGGAAGCAGTGTGGATGAAAACCTGGAGGAAATTTCATTATGGGGTATGGTAAATATTAATGAATTTCTATGATTCAATCCAATTAAATGAATAGATACAATTCTAAAGGATTTGTTCCAACTATATTGAAATTGTTTAATTATAAGGAGTATTGAAATTATGCGTATCAATGCACAAATTTTTGGTTGAATGATAAAAATTAGCATTGAAAAACTATTATTCCAAGAGGAAAAGAGAAATTACACGTAAACCTAAATACTGAAGTGGGTTATGAGGAAAACGAGGAGAATGGTACATTAACTATCCCCTATGGTACACCAATATTTTTATTTTATTTTTATTATAATTTGTCTTTTAAATTTGAATAATTTTATTAGGGAATCAAATCAATGCAAAAAATGATTAGTAGTTGAGTTAGTTGTAAAAAATATCAATGGAATTATTATCTCATATCAAGTATATAGCTCCTCTATAATATAATTTTTTGGTAAATTTTATCCTAAAAATCTAATTATTGTCCATCCAATTGAAATTTATGTTAATTTAGGAAGGAGTTATCTTTATTTATATATATTTCACATCAATTTTTTATTAATTAAAGTCACACAATATATTTTGAATCAACATAAGATAATTTATAATTGAGAGTATGAATATTATTATTCAATTGATATAACATCCATTTTTTGTCCTACTACCTATTTAGGAGGGGTATATATCAAAAATGGTTTTAGTGAAACTCCATGTTAAATTTTTATATTTTAAATATTTTAAAAACCAAATTCAAATAAAAATAATGTTTCCTTTATATAAAAAATTTAATCACGTTCAATTTTATTTTCCCCCTCACATAGAGAATGAGTTATATCTAATGGAAACCATTTTCTACCAATTGTAAGAGGCTATGTGGTATCCATTTAAAGGTAACTACTCATTTTTTTGGGTTTAAACAAGAGTAAAATTTAATGAACCGACCTATGTCAACCTGATACATTACTCGATCTGTCCTACCATAGTTCCTCAATAATGTTTCCACGAACCCCAATGGTTGTGTACTGATAAAGAGGGTATAAAAAGTGTATTAGTAAGACTATACCCTCTAGTCACAGTGAAATAACAATGGAAAATAACGTAACTCATACATAAGGATGAAACTAAGAGTACATATAACAAATAAAGTAATGAAAAATCATGATTTAATAAATTAAATACAACATACAGTTATACATAGTCAGATAATCAAAAACATCGAAATGTCAGTCAACCATTTGGTTTAACACATTAAAAAAATTTAAAATTTTAACGATACAATATGATCCACTCCCATCTCCAAGACTAACTTCATTACCAGTCTCCATGATCCCTATGATGCTCCATTTTGATCCTGATGTTCCACATGAGAGACACTTCTAGATCAAGAAAAAACTGGGCCTCGATCCCATGCATAACATAAATGGTACTCCAACCTAAATGCAGAAATTGGTTCGACATGCACATCATGGTTCATAAAATGGGGTGTGAAATAAATATAATTTTTTGCAATCCCTAAGAGAATAATTATATGCCTTTCAGTCGATACAAATCATATATTTTAAAAAACGTAGATAATCTAAGTAAAATTGTAGTATTTATAAAGCCTGAGTATTGAGCACAATTGGATGGACAATATGATCTATTATAATTATAGTAATTGAAAATGTAGTTTTTTTGGATTGGAGAGAGATATAAAAGTTAAAATATAATAAAGTTTTATTTAGAAAAATAATTAAATATAGGTTCCATGTTTTTAAGGTTATTGTTCTAGGGATTCATTTAATTGTGGGTTTATTCATAATTTTGTATTGGAATTGGATATTTTGGGTTCCATGGTATGGGTAACCTAAAATAATCCTCTAATCAAACCATTGAAATGGTTAACTACTAGGATTGATCATAGAACTAGGAAACCAAAAAACATATTTAAACATAATCATAGTGTGTTCCATAACCGCAAAATGAAAACTAGTAAAATTAATTGATTCAATAAAATTATGGATCCTCATATTGTAATAAATTGTCATGTAATATGAAAATTAGAGGAATTATAATTGTGAAATGGATCTCCAACAATCCAGATAATGAGAAGAAAAAGATAAACAATCCCCAACATCACTTCCCCCTAAAATAAAATCACTCATCATGAATTGATCTACCCCCTCTTCCTAAACATGATGAGAATGATCATAAATGGATATCTATATAATAATGGTTTAAATGTAAAGAAGTTGTTGGGATATGTTGTGGAACAATCCTTTCGTCCAATACCACATCTCAACTCATGGAACCAATATTCTTTGTCTGAGTGGCCATAGGTGTGTAAATATAGGTCTATGGTAGAAAACATGTATATAGTTTATCAAATTTATATTTTTTTGTTGGGTTGATGATATGAATTTTTTTCACATCATGTAATATTTATTATCTCTCTTCTCTAGAATGAAAATCTCTAAAAAAATGCTGGATTTTTATTTTCCCCTGGTTGTGAATCTCCATTTGATTGCTTGATGGAGTAACACTTTATTTGATTTATGTCTCTAAAATTTTCTTCTCTTGAGATATTCTTGATGTGCATTGGTCTCATGGAGAGAAATTTTCAATGTAAAAATTCTTATGTTTTAGTCTATCTTTAATCCGTCTTCAATTTCTGGTGTCATTCCTATAGAATTCTACAAAATACCCTTTTTTCTTTTCCCAAAAATATTCTTTGTATCTTCCATTAATCACACAACAAGTTAAATAATTCAAATATTGCGACAATTAATAATATAATAATAAAAATTTACTTACTAAAATACAACTAATATATAAATAAAATGTACATATAAAATCAATACACTTGAATTCTTCCATTCTCTCATTGATGTAATGTCAACATACTAGAGATGAAACATTCCTTACAATGATTTAAATTCAATGTTAATAAAATAAATTGATTAAAAGGGAAATTAAATATTTTATAATATTAAAGGAAAATGAATTAATTCCACATTTTTCAATGAAAACACAACAACCATTTAATTTACTTATCTCATTTTAAATTACCATTCCTCTTTATTAATCTAATAAAATGTTTCAATTCATTATTAATAATCTTTCATTTTGGAATTTACCTCACTATAAATTTTTCTACTCATCATCATGGTACAACTAATAAATATATTTTTACAGATACCTCAAGAACAAGTCACATATCATTTGACTTCACGGAAATTAACATATCCACCATGTGTAGATAAAAATCACAATTAATCACGATGGGTTAACCATTTAGGTTCCAACATCTCTGAGGCATAGGGAATGATTTAAAATGATGTAAAACAACTGAATATAGAATAATTATTCACTATAAATCATAATTCATGATATACAAATATAATCCAAATAAAAATATCCCATTTCAGATATCATCTCTCTCTTCCCCTTAAAAAATCAATGTTGGTTCATGATAAAGTTAATAATAATGAATTAATCGCCCTTACTTTATACTTTTAGTTTATAATTTTTTTTATTTTTGCAAATTATTTTTAGGAAAAATATCACATCCATAACCAAAACACATAAAATAAAACAATTTTTAATTTGGTAATGTTTATTTTTTATCCTCCTAATAAAGAACCTAATTTTTTGTGTTATTTTTCATATTTTTATTTAAATAAGAGAGTTGAATTATAAAATACCATGAATAATATTTTAGACTCTCCTAAAATCATAATAAAATCCACAACATAGTATTCTCAATAAAATATATCACCATTCACAATATATATTCTCCCCCCAACACTTATTATTTTAAATGTCATGAAATATATGAAAAGTAATGTAGGATTGGATAAAACATGCTTGAAACTGGGATCATTTCCAAAAATTGATATTCATTGCTTCCATGGGCTTAAAAATAATTCATGTATTGTTTGTCCAAAGATAAATAGTGAAAAAATATGAATCCTTCCTATTCAAAGTGATTATATGAATTCATACCATTGATAATATTCTAATAATGTTCTATGAGAGAACAAGATTTAATCGCAGTGGATTTGGTATCTCATCCTATTTTTTTTGAGAAATCAACAATTTTTTCTTCTTCCCAGTTATATTATTTTGAGTATCGTCTAGTAAAACTAATGATACCATATATACTTATTTATATTCAGTGATTCCCTATAACACTTGTTGTTTTTATTCCCTAAAATCAGGATCCTCTCTCACATCATAGTTATTCATTTCATGATGGATATTGAATCTTACTTTTTTACTACACACTATCAAATATACAGCAAATGTTGAACATCGATCAAAGTTGTTCCATTTTAAAAAAATAGACTTTAATGAACAATTTTTTTTATATAATCATCCATATATTCCAATAATAATTCAATTTGGAAGATGAAAATGCCACATTGATCATAATTTCTTTGATATATACTATTTTAAATTTTATGATGGAATCTACTATTTGAAGTGAAACTCTTCAGGGGATTTAGTCCCTCCATTCCTAGGGTCATGTAAGTGGTGTATGACCAGATATTAAATATTTCACCAAAATAAAATAAATATGGTCTACATTTATTAGAACCAATAATGATAGAGATCAATAAATTACACTGATCATTTTAATTTTTTTATGTTTTTTGATACTACATTAGAGCATTATATTGTATGTGATATTGTTATAACCTCTCATTGAATGATATTATTTTTACCCAACATTGTAAAAAAATTGAGTATGTTTGAAAATTTTTAATGTCTTTTTCAAAATTAATATTAATAATCAATTTCAAAAATTCTTTAAAAAAACATCCAGATTACACATCCATCTAATCATAATTCATCCTCTCTGGAAATGGTAGACATGGTTTGAACGGTGGTTGTTCATTAACTACTTTTTTCAACAACATTATCTAAATTTTTTTTGAAGGATCTTAAAATTTTCACTCATCTTTCATCCTTGTTTTCTTATACCTTGTTTGGACGTATCCTTGGTGACATTTACACTTCATAGAACTATTATTTTCAAATCAATATGTGGGATCAATTATGAGTTATCTACTAAAAATCCATCAAAACTCTCCCTAGGATGAACAATGATTTAACCAACATTAATAACATGATTTGAAAATATATCTATGTGATTCATTTATTATTCATTTGTTTTAATAGCTTTAATCTCGGTTGTGGTCATGAATGTGACCAATATTTCTTCCAAATAGTATATCTTTCTCAAATGTGAGGGATCCTAGAATGCTTTGGTTAAAATAAATATATGATTTATTTATTCTAATGAACTTGATAATACTTATTCATATACCCCTAAATTTTTTTATATTCAAATTAATATAATTTTTATCTTTTGAATAAGTATCTCATTGGTTTTATAGATCCATTATCATGTTTCTCTTTCTATTTTTGGAATCAATTTATGTTTCCATCCAGCTATTTTACACCATGTGCACCCTTTTCCAATGTATTGTTTCCCTATTTCAATACAAGATATTATTTTCCATATCATATATAATATTTTATATTTTTTTAGGTGACTTATTCATCAATGATCCTCCATATTCTGCATTAATGATTGACTTGTATTCCCACGACAGACCTTTGAAAACTCTTCCAATTGATATATATAGTTCAATACCATGTTTGTAGAATTTTATAGTTATTTATTACAATATTTTGTTATAACTATACAAAAATTATTCATTAATCTAATTAAAATTTAAATTATATTCTTTGATAATTATTTAGTTAAATTGTGGGAAGATTCGGGATATGAAATTTCTAACCAACTCATCCAATAATGTGATAGAATGATAAGGTAGGCTTTGACTCCCTTCCCTATTTTTTAGTTATAATATAAATATTCTATTTCTAAACATATTATTGGTATCATTATTTAGTTTAACTATTCCAAGAGTCCTTGAAAAATTCTTATATTCTTTTTAGTATCCTTGTGTGTTAGTCTAGAAAATTGGACGGAGTTTAAAATAATATATAATATAGCATTCTTAATCTCAAATTGAGGTGTGAAAACTGGAAGCACTGGCATAATGTGATTAATACCCATCAATTCGGTTCATATTTAATTCATATGTGTGATCATTTATAGTGGTGGTTATAGAACTTCTCCTGCTAAGCTTTATCAATCTTCTTCTTCTTCTTCTTTTTCATTTCTTTTCATTCCTAAGAACCTATAAAAATATAGATCTTATAGATTATATTCCATTATTTCCTCCATACTAGTGTCGTAGTCATGGTATAGATTTTAAATTGAACATTAGAATGAAAAAACCTTGAATAAAACTATTAATTAAAAAAAAATTATCAAAATTTTTAATTGACTTCATCATGAAAAAAACAATCCATACTGATAGTGCTAAAAAATATTATGGACCAAATAAATTCATTATTTTTATTTTAGGCTATATAAATTAAATAATGTATAAATTGTTTTATATCAAACTTAAATTTTGGTAATCTACAAGTCGTAGTGTCAAACCAACAAAGATTATATCTATGTTCTAAATTAATTTTATGAATTTAATGAATAATCAATTGGTGGTTCGAAGAGATATATAGAATAGTGAAAATAGTTTCTAGTTTAAGGTTGAATGATGGAGAAGGATATATTATTTGATCTATAGGTTTTGGTTCTATGAATTTAATAAATTTTTGGTTCATTCATAATTTTGTGTTGTAATTGGTTTTTTTAGGAATCATTTTTTGGGTACCCGACACTGATCTTATAATTAAATCATTGGAATGGTAAACTAATAAATAGGATCAATGAACTAGGTGATCCATAAAAATTTTTAATCATAACCACTCTAGGATTAACAATGGTCATATGAAAACTATATAATCTAATTTATGTGGTAAAATAAAATATCATCATATTGATAAAAACTATAATGCAATAGTAAATGAATAACAGTTCGAAGTGAGAAATAGAGTTGTAGAAATTGAAAATAAGAAAAAATTATAAAAACTCCCTAAGGAAGATCCCCCTATAATCATATCACCTATCATAAATATTTCTACTCAAACTTTGTAAAAATTATTATAATGAGAAGATATGGACACTTAGAGAAAAATTTAGGTGAAGAAAAGTAGTATTATGGATCCACGACTGTGTGAACTTATTTTATAGTCATTTTTATCACAAATATAAGATCCTAGATGACAATACTATAACAATGGTATTTAAATATATTCCTCTATGTACAAAACTCATCAATTTTATTTCTCATTTTCTACATTTTTCTGCATTTATGATCTGAATTGTTTTCAATTCATTTATCAAAGGAATCACAACCATCTATAAACATTTTTTTGTCTCAAAAAATACATGATGTGTACTATTCAAAATCAATGTATATCTATTTATTGACTATATGAGGTGACACTTTATTTAGTGGGTTTCTCTAAAATTTTCAACCCTTAAGAATCTTACTACATTTATGAGTTTCAATTTGTAAAATTTCAATGTTCAAATTCTACAATTGTGGTCCAACATCAATCCAGCCTCAATTTATGGTTTTAAAACACGATGCATCATGTTATAGTGTGAAGTGTATATATCAAGATAAAATAATAACTTCTTCATTAATTCCCAAATATTTTTTTATCCTACCATAATTAAAAAAACAAGTCAAACAGGTCAAATATTTAAAAAATTAATCAGTTCATTACAAAAAATAAAATAATAAAATACCAACTAATAAATGTAGGAAATATACTTATTAGTACACCACCCATAATGGGTATCCTGTAAATATTCAATCATAAAAAGTGATTAAACATGTAATATATCCATCCAATCCAAAAACATATTGCATCTGCTAATATGAAAAAAATTATAAAATGAGGGTAAAAAATAAGTAAAATATTCATATATTGATTATAACGTGACATTTGTGGTCAATATTATCGTGACCCATGATTAGAATACATGGATAATACACCATTTTAAAAGAATATTCAATTCATTATAGAAATATATTCTTGCGGACTGAAATATTTTAGTGTCTTTGGAAACATGGAAACAAAATATTCTATCCCGATGAAAGATATTCAACAACTCCCATAAAGATCTCTACCTTTAGTATATCTACCAAAAAAATATATTTTTATTTTGGAGAAATGAAACCTAATAAATGGGTGATCATATATTCCTAGTATGGGTAAATAATGAAAATAACTACCCATAACATTATAAAAAGGGTATGAAACTTGAGAATAACATTTAAAGATCATATTCTTCATATTAGATATCATAATATAGAATGTAAGTTCATATGAGATGGATCATAATATAATTAAGAGTATATGTCATGAAATAATAACATATGAACAATACATAGAATTTGTGGGATGGACATTTTATAACACTATGAACATTTATAAGTAGAAAAATGTTCACCAATTATGTTAAGGCCATGAAATCCTGCCCCCACATCAACTTATGGACATGAAAATAGATCCATTAATAACAACTTGAACATGAAATCCGGTTCATTCATGAACTTATGGACATGAAACATGGTCTATTAATAAATTTTTTAACATGTAATTAGGTTTACAAATAATATTTTGAGCATGTAATTAGGTTCACATATAAACATATGGACCTGAAACCAAGTACACAGATAACATTGTGAGAACATAATAAGGTCCACTAATAACATTTTGAACATGTAATTAGGTTCCAAAATAAATTTATGGACTTGAAACCGGGTCCATGCATAACATTGTGAACATTTAATTATGTTCATTCATAACATTGTAGACATGGAATTAGTTTCATGTATAATATATATACTCAAGAGTCCACCATTGTTACCCGATTAATTGGAGGGAGATATATGACCCACCCATGAAATTAAATGGGAATCATTAACATTTCTTCAATTCATAATTTATGAAAATATATAGGTTTCATAATACCCTTAGGAATGCACAAAACATGAAAATATGTGTGTTTCAAAATAAAATTATTCATGGTAGGGAAACGAGTTTCATAAATTAGTGGGTTTGAAAAAAATCAATTTTAAAAAACACATTTTACTTAAACCATTTACTTGAAATTAATCTCTATAACACATAAATAAATATTATAAATCATTTTGGAAACCATTTTCTATGAAAATATTAAATAATTATGGCAAAAAGTTTACATAATTGCTTCACCATAAACCATTCATGAAAACCTTTTTCTTGGAAAATAGCATTGAAATATTTTATAGGATTATTTAAATACAATAATACATTTTTAATGTACTATTTAATTGAAAATATTCTTCAAGAATCATTTGAAAATATATTTTAAAACATTTTTGAAAACATGGTGTTCTTAATGAAATAGTGAGATGAAATCCCCCTACCTTGTGTCTTGACTCTTGTTATACTCATTCAAACATCCAATTAATTAGGTAACTCCTTTTGGTTTGTGCCAAACTGATTCATTTGACTAGTTCATTCCAAAATATAGACATCATAGAAGAATATATGGATTTTTTTAGACTGGTTGGAACGATTTTGGATGATCTAATGTTTCTTGAGATATTTGAGGAAGTGGTCGAGTTCTTTCCTTTCAATAGTGGTGGGGGAGTGACACTCTTATAAAAAACAATATTTATTAAATAATGGGATGTCCCCTTTAACTAATGTTCCTCCAAAATGAAAAAATAATGGAGTAATGTAAAATTATTATTGATCTAAATGTACACCACCCAAAAATTTGTTAATTTTAATAATTTGGTTCCATGACATCAAATATTTAACAATTTTAATATTTTGTTTTTTACTAAAGAATATTTTTTTGTAACATAAATAATGTAACCATTAAGTATAAAATAAAGGGAAATTTATTATATAATATATATCTATTTAGTTATAAATTTTATACCTAATTTATAAAAAAATGATCACATGTGTTTTGGAAATTATTTTTTAAAACAAGCGCATGTGATGCACAAAACTCTACTTAAACCAGGACCCTGCTAATAATGTTTTTACCATATATGGGTCAATATATTAAATATAAAAGTTCAATTGGTCAATTAATAGAACATATTTAATAATTTTTAACACCTAAATATCACTAGGTAGAATACAGTTTTTTTATTAATTTTGAATCATTTTTTTAAATATCATTCATTGTAAGATAATAATTTTGCCAATTTTGACATTACTTATGTAATTTTAATATGAAAACATCAATATATTATTTATATTAAAATATGTTAATATTGAATATATATATAATGAAATATTAAAATTAAAAAATAATTTAAGACAATAAATCAACCAATTCAATTAAATTTTAACCATTATTGTATAATTTATTTTATTTTATTATTAAATTAATAATCAGTATGTTTGTGTTTCATATGAATTTTAAGTAACTATGTCGTATCAAAAAATTATTGATAATTAATTAAAAATAAAATAACCCATTTTTCTTTAAGAATTATATATATTACCGAGAATATTATTATTTGTACATATCACAATGTTTTATAAAAGTTAAAGGTAAGGAAAGTTCCTTTTTGTGCTTTTCCTTATATAATCTTTTATATAGTGTACTTCATTTTAATAATATCCAATTAAACCATAAAATTAAAAATAATATGGGATATGATCTAATTATTGGATCCTAATAGATTTTTTAAAAGTGTTCAGGTCATTTGGGTCTTTAAGATTAAGGTTTAGCCCCTAAATAAGCATACTCTTACCTCAATCGATGTGATTAATTTTAATCACATTAACAAATTATTTTTTTCAAAATTTATGTTGATAAATTTATAATAAAAATATGGTATTTATTAAATGTATTTATTTCATTTTTTCAAAATTCAAATCATAGAAGAGGGAAATTAAGTTTAATGTTAATCCTGCAAATGTGGTAAGGAAGCATGTTTTTACCGTTAAAACATTCAAAATCTCAATACGGTTTTATATATAATTTCAATATTAGAAAAAGATTCCAATTAACTAAATTGAATTAATATATTCGTAATTTATATATTATGAATTCAGAAAACAATTTTAAAATATAATTTTACATTAATCATTATTTAAATGAAAAGACAATTTTTAACTGAACTGGAGTATTTTTTATTAATAAAAAAATATTTTTTCTTGGGAAAATTCTGAAACATTCACCCTAAAATAATTTCAATATTGGAAATTAAAAATTATATTAATTTTATCAAATTCAATTTAAATTGGTTTCTAAAATTAATTTTTCTATTGTTTATAGATTGACATAAAAACATCTTCTTTAATAAAATATTATTTTAAAACTTATAAAGACATCTGAAAAAAAATATATGTTATTATCAATATGTCTTATTTATATGAAAAAATTATAGAAAATATATGAAGGGTAACTATTACTACTTGTATTAATAATTTTAATGTCTTGGTTATAATTAAATCATTTAATTAATTATAACAATAAAATGACGTTTTTTATTAACATAGTGTTACATAAAACACATGCTATGTGGGTGTTGTGTGTAGCACATGACAGGTAAGTTCCATGTGAAAGGAATATTTAAATTAGTTATTTAATAAATAAATATATATATATATATAATTTTTTCATTTTTTATGAAATTCTATATATCAATAGATTAAATTATTTCGAAGAAATATATTTCACCAAATCTCATGGTATTACATTCCACCCCTTATAAAAATAAATTGTCCCTCGAAATAAATTTTTGTTATCAAAGGATTAATACAATAATGTTTCCTTCAAAGAAACCGATATTGTAAAATTTAATACTAAAACATCGCTTAAAAGGGGAATGTAGGAACTATAACGGCTACACAAGTAACATATAACTTTGTTTCCACATATGAGATCATAGGTTGGGAGTGAATATTGGACACAGAAGATAACTATAACTATCATGTTTTGGAGGAGTGTGATAGATAACTACTTTATGAGAAGGTTACAAATCCCAAATAGATAATCAGGGATGATCTATGGGATAAATAGATTAATTAGAAAAGAAGGAATCAGGATAACCTTTTGGGATTCATGATTCATTATGTAGAGGTGATGAATTTTCAGGAGAAGTTACACATTACATTATTCTATTTAATATTCACAATATCAATATTTTTATATTCCTTGATGGATTTCCACTTTATCTATTACCCAAATAAATGAATGATATCTTTTTTCATTCTTCATGTAATAATATATCTTCAGATTCATGATAAGTCATCACATCGGTCTTCGGTTACCATCAACACAAACAGGTTATCCAATATGCACAAGTCCTAATATGATGAGATAATAAATTAATCTAAAAACAATTATTTAGGGTTATAATTAAACATTACGTAAATGTTTTACCCTATAATATTTCCAAAATACAATTCACTATTTCTTGCTTAAATATGTTCTCATCTTATACCAAAAATATTTTTATTAGATACTTCGGATCATCCATGCACTAATAAAACATTAATTGTAATTTTATTATTCCAAAATCCAGGTAGAGGGATATAATCCCATTATAATACACTAAGGTATGATAAATAAGATTATTATAGGGATTATTCATACAAAGTCAAACATGAACATCCCAACTAAGGGGGATGATAAGTTTTCCCCTGTTTTTCATCATTCATTGAATCCATTGTGATTACATAAGCTTTACTTTTAACATATTTCCTTAGAATTTGTTGTCTCTTATCATCCATATTAGCCATTGGATTTGGATATTGATTTTCATAATTCCTAATCTCCATGCACATGAAACACTAAAGTGGGGGTGGTTAATTATATTGATATTTCTCTTTAATAATTTAATTGAATTTCTTCTTCTCATCAGTTCTGCATTCTTTTTCTTGGTGGCCAGGCTTCAAACACATCAGACACATAATTCTTCCATTTTGGCACTATCTTATGTTCCCATTCCTTAGGTTTTATCAATTAGGATTCTGACACATTTTCTTATCTCTTGAGATTTTAGATTCCCCTTTGAACTCCATATTCCTATTCTTGTTAAAATAATGAGATTGATAAGTAACTCTAACCACTATTTAACATTCTATTGCACAAAAAATATATTCATATGTACTAAATTATTTTATGAAAAATTACCTTCTAATACATGCATTTTTTCCACTGAATAACCTACAAACATTGCATTTTGGTTGGATAATAATAATAGAAGCATAACTTGCATGCCTTGTGAAATTGGCTCGAAGGTGCCGACAGATTCCTAATATTGTTGCTTCAACTCAATGACCACATTTTTTATATTTATACGAAGAACATAAGTAATGTACTTATTGAATAATAATTTCTTAATCACATCCCATTCCATGTATTAAATCTTATCATTCTCCAAAATCAAGATTACAGTCCACCACTGGTCTCCCTCACCTAATCGATAAAAAGATATAATGAAATTTTCTTTATCAAAACAAATTATAATAGAGTATATATTTTTTGTGGTAATGATCATGTGTTTAGAATTATGTCAATCAGAAGACCCACTGAAATATGGTTGATGTTGCCTCACGAAGGACTCAAAATAAAACATTTTTCCCTCCATTTATTATTTGGAAACTCAACATGATTCAAAGCATGATAAATCTATGAGATTATAAAAATGGGTCATTTTATTTCATCCCCCATAGAATTTAGATACTTAGGAGGGAATGCATTTCTTTTTTCATCAAAATGGCCATTATAGTGGTTCCTTTGGGTTCTTTTCATTGGCTAAAACCAAAAGCATAGAGTAAGAAATAATTATCATAATAAGAAACCACATAATCCTAAAAATTCAATTATAGGAGGTCTAAATTATGAAACCTTATTTAATCTATTACACCTTAGTTTTATCCTATTCTATTCATTCCCATATTATATATAAATCTTTCATGGTGGTTCATTAAGAGTTTGTGAATTCTTAAAAGCATATCCCTCAGGACTGTCAAACTATGTGTGTAGAAATTCCCATTGTTGTGTACCATATTATCTCAAGTCAAGACCGATACGTCATGTCAGTGTCGTTTCCTATATGTACATATATGTTATATCTACATACACATGTAGTATACAGACATGGAAGTATTTATAAGAAACCACCCACTCTACCCTTTCCCAAATTCTAGGAAATTTTCCTAAACATTAACGCATCATTATGCTTATCTATACAGACATCCCTAGAGATATCCTTAGAAATATACCTAGGTATATCACTAACATTTTCTCATCATAGATTACCAAGGTTAACTAAAACATTCCTATAATACAAATATAGTTACCTAGGCTTAGAATACATGAATATAACTTCATTTTAGATGAATGTTCAACACATTTCAAAAATAAATTCCCGAGGAGCATAATAGTTTACTACATTCAAGAACATATAAAAAATGTTCATTCATGGGGAATGTTCTTCAAAAAAAACTATTAATGATATCCACCATTATTACATACATGTAAAACCATTCTTCATAACTCGGGGAAAGGAAACAAAAAAATTGTTGACAAAATATGCATAGTAAGGGTACATAAAGAGAATTTGTAAGAATAAAATGAGAAAAATAGTATAGAACTTGAGGAGAAGATTTCAATATCATACCCTTTAAATTAGAGATCATATTACAGAATGGAAGTTCATAAGACATTAATCATAATAGAATTAAGAGCATAAATCATGAAATCATAACATATGAATAAGACATTTAATTTGTGGCATGCACATTTGAATATATCATTGTTAATGTGTACATGTATATATAGGTTCAGACATTTCATTAATGATGTCAAATCATACCCCCATATCAACAAATAGAATTAACACTAGGTCTGTGCATATCATTTTGAATATGTAATCAGGTTGACGCATAACAATATTCACATGAAACCAAGTCAATGAATAACATTGTGAACACATTATCATGTTCTCTCAATACATTGTGAACATGTAATTAGGTTCACACATAAACCTATGTGAGTGAAACCATGTCCTTTCCTGACATTGTGAACATGTTACAAGTTTCAATCATAATATTGAAAATATATAATCCAGTTTATGAATAAACTTACAGACATGCAACCAAGTTCTTGAATAACATTGTGAACATGTAATCAGGTTCACGCATAACATTGTGAACATTAAATTAGGTTCACCCATAACATATATATGCATGATTCCACTATCTTTAACTTATTCATTAGTGAGAGATATTGGTCCAATCCAAATCATAATAACAACATTCATAAATCTACCACAAAATAGAACATTCATCATATATTGACCCATAAAAATTAATAGATTTTATAAACATAAAATCATAACCCATGAACTGAAATGGGCATCATTAAAATTACATAAAATAGTAATCTAGGAAAATAGATAGGTTTTATTATCACTTCATTAATGCATAACCTATGAAAAGAAGGGTGCCTCAAAAGAATATAATTTTTTTTGCATAGAAATGGGTTTCGTAAATATCACGATATAAAATAATAAACCATTAATATAAATAATATTTATGTAACCTTTAGATCATATCTTATAAAGTCATGGGTAACATCAATGGATGCCATCTTATATGGAAAATAATTTTAAATTTCTTTTTAAAACATATCTTAAGGAAAATATTCTTCTTTTATTGAGTGAAAATTCATTTATAAAACATAACATTTTTAAAACCATGTCCATGGAATTAAAATTTGAAACATATATTTAAATCTATGAATTCATTTTCGAAGAACTTTTCTTTGAAATATACTAAATTATTCATAAAAATATTACATCATTTTATACACATATAAATATATTGAAAACCTTTTTCTTCAAAAACATTTTTCAAATATTTTAAATGAATATTTGAAAACAAGAAAATAAATTTAATATGTTATATTTGAAAATTGTCTTCATGGATTATTTTAAGAAAATTAAAAAAAAAATTTAAAACATTGTTTTTTAAATAAAACAAATTTTAAACCAGAGAGATAAATACATTGAAATTTTATTAAATTTTTTTATTAATTATCATCAGTACTAAAGAGTGGTAAAAAATAACAAATGAATAGATATATCATGAATAAATAGTACAAATATAAACTCATTAGTATTACTACGATATGGATCATAAAATTTAATCAAAGTGGTATAATCGTTACAAATATTGAAAATAGATAATATTTTTTCAAAAAACACTTAGCACTTGGTATCTTGGAATTACACTCAACATGTAAAAAAATTAAGTTACACGAATCATAAAATATCATGAAATAAATGAGATTCAAGATATAACATGTATAATGGAATTATGTATTCCTCAAAAAATAATTTTTGTTAATAACCAAACATGATCCTCAATGAATGAAAATTGAGGCAAAATTGTTTTACCGATTCGGAACAATTTTAAATATAAACCCTGTGACTGAAAGATCATAAAATTAATATATAAATAACTATAAATTTATGTTTAATATTTATATAATAAATTCAATGGATGTATATAGACCACATAAAATTAAATATTGGTTAACATGGCATGTATCATATGAAAATAAAAAGTGAGATGACATGCCCTTACATTGTGTCTTTACTCCCGTTGTACTCATTCAACCCACCTATTAATCAGGTAACTCCTTTAGTTTGGTTCTAGAAGGATTAAATGGATTTATTACTGCCTAAATTGAGACTTCATGGAGTAATTTATAGATTTTTGTAGACTATTTGGGTATAAATTGGATGACCTAATGTCTCTTGAGTGTTGTGATGAAGAGGCAGTGCGCTAGCCTTTTTATAGTGGATGGGTAGTGTCAGTCTCGTAAATACCAAAAGGATTCAAATATCAAGAGGTCTTGTTTAACTATTGTGCTTCAAAAAATCTATGACTAATGGATTAACAAAAAAATATAGTCGATCCAAATATAAATCACCCAAAATATGATCATTTTAATAATTTGGTTCCTTGACATCTATGATTCCACAATTTTTTTATTTTGGTTTTTATTGAAGCATCCAATTTTCTAACAAAAGTTCGTTAAAAATTAATAATAAATTAATGTTATATTTATTATATAAGATAGATATTATTATTTAGAAATATTATACCTAATTGAAAAAAAATCTCATGTTTTTTTGAAATTAATTTTTAAAACAAGCGCATGTGATGTGAAAAACATTGCTTAATCTCAGGCCAAGATAATAATGCTTTTACACTCTATGGGTAAATATGTAAATTATAAAAGATAAATTGTTCCATTAATAGAAAATATTTAATATTCATTAACCATTATGGTTCACTTGGATGAATATAGTATTTTTAATAATTTTAAATCATTTAATAAAATATCATTTATTGTAAAATAATAATAAAACCAATTTTGACATTATTTAATTAATTTTTTTTAAATATGGAAATAATATTATATTTGAAATAAATTATGATTACATATGTGTTATGTAATATATTAATCTCAAAAAATAATTTATGACAATAATTCAACCAATTCACTTCACTGTGTACATTTATAGTATCAATTATTTTATTTAATTTTCTAATACAAAATCACTACGTTGGTGTTTCGTAAAACTTTTATGTAACTACCTATAAAAATTATCGATAATTTTTTATGTTAAAAATAATTCATTTTTCTTTCAATATGAAATCTATAACTAAATATATGATGATTTTTACTTATCTAAATGTTTTAAAAATATTTAAGGTAAGGAAACATCCAATTTTATCTTTCATTACTACATAACATTTTATAAACCCGATTCCATTTAATAGTATCCCTATAACCTTTAAAATTATAACCAAGAATGTATATGGTATAATTATGTTCAGATAATGGATTTTGGACAAGTTTCTATGACATTATGGTCTTTAATAGTAATGATTAGTCCATAATTAAGCTTAATCTTACCTCAATTGATGTGATTATTTTTAATCACTTTCACAAATATTTTGGGAAAAAATTAATGTTATATTATTTGAATATAAATATCATACATATTACAAACTTTTATTTCATTTTCTAAAAATTCAAATCATAAAATTGTGAAAATTATGTTTAACGTTAATCCCGTAGATGTGGAGAGAAAATAAGTTTTTAAAGATAGAACATTCAAAAGTTCAAAATGTATTTATATCTAATTTAAATATAAAAATCCTCCAGTAACCTAAATTGAATTTATATATTCATAATTTATATTTTAGTACTTTAAAATAACAAATTAAAATATAATATAACACTAATAATTATTTAGAAAAAGGTTGTTTTTGACTAAATGAGAGTAATTGTTACTATTCACCCAAAAATGATGTTTTTCAAAAATATCCCAAACATTTACACTAACATAATTTCCAAATTATAAATTGAAACTTAATGTACATTTTATCAAATTCAGTTTATTTTAGGTTGTAATTATAATTTTAATTGGTTTTATAGAAGTATATAAAAAGAAGTTTTTTTAAGAAAGTAATATTTTAAAACATATAATGACATTGCTAAAAATTATATATTACATTGTCAATATGTTTTGTTTATATGAAACCATTATAAATGATATGATAATAATAGTATTTAATATTCATATTACTATGTCTATCATCTAGATTATAATTATATCATTTAAAAAATTACAACAATAAAATGATGTTTCGTTGAAATGTCATGCTGTGTATAATGCACACCATGTCAATTCCATGTGAAACGATATTGGAGTTGTGAGTAAATATATAAAAAAACTATTTTTAGTGTTGCATGAATTATATATATCAAAAAATTAAATTAATTCAAAAAATATATTTCACAAAATATCGAGGTGTTATTAATATCCCATCACCCCCCACCAAAGGATTTACAGTACACGTAATACCCAGAAACATGACAATTAGAATGTTAATAAGATTTATATAGTATCCACATGCCATTTAAACACAACATGGATAAATTACATAACCTAAAATGAAACCATAGGTGTCCACATGGAAAAGTGAATCTACGAGGCAATTGGACTCCAATTGCATGAACAGAACTAGAGAAAATATTGTATATGTCGATACAACTAGAGAAACCATCATTACCGAAGGTCCTGTAGAATGAATCTTGAACTAGATATAGATCCAACAAGTAGGTATGGTTAAAAAAACAAGATAACTCAATATCCATGACCCTGGGAGTGAAACATCATCCACATAACATAAAACTCACTCTATAAGTGACTCAGAACCTCATGATCAAGAAGAAACAATATTTCATAGATAACACTCATCATGATGAGGGTTTCACTCATTCAAATTGTTCATTTTATACTGATGTTTTTCTAAACACATATGTACTATAAAGGAGATAAGTAGATCAAAACATAGGGACAACACATGATCCATGATGTCTTTAGGGTATCCCCCTCAAACCAGATTTTTTATCAGTAACGTATTCAAGCATTTTGGCCAATAGACTACCAAATGTGGTTCGATATACTACTCGAATACACCATGAAATCAACTAAACATTAATTGAATATCCACTCTATACCAATAATGAAAAGGACCCCTTTAATAATAAATAATCATAGAATCTAATAACAAGTGAATATGGTTGGTCAAAGACCCACTATAAGGACAAAGAATAACATGGGGCCAAAATAGTCCCAGGTCCTAGTATAATGCGACGTCCAACATGAGACTCTCGTGTAGAACCCAAGCTCTCATAACAAACCCACATATATATATATTCAAACATCCTAAAGTCCACAATAATATTACGATACCATATTAAGGGTTCCTCAATCTCTTCCAAAAGAATGAGATATTCCCATTGCAGAAATATCCCAAATGACACTCATTGGAATCCAATTATTCATCGATATAAAATGAATTCAAAAGGGGCATATAAGAGTACAAGATCATTAACAGGGTCATTCACAAATGTCTAAGAGACCACCTCAATGAAGGAACCTGCACAAAGGATCCTAAAAATAAGGAAAACCACGTAGAAAATAACAAATAAAAGAATCCTCATCCAGACATCCCTGAAAACAACCCATCCATGGGTACCAAATCTCCCACAAGGGAATCAAAAGAACAAAATGACACATGGGAATTATCAATATTCTACTGTGGAGTCCTCTGATAAATAGATCACAAACATCCCCTATGGGAATCTATATGAGTCCCTTAGACTCATAATAATGGAACAAACTATCATGTATACAACTACCATATAAAGGAAAAGGTTCCAATAGCTTTGATCTACAAACATTGTAGCTAAAACAAAACTTCATAAACATTGATCACAAAGTCCCAAATGTAGAGAAAAACCATGATCTACCTAGATATACTACTCTACCAAAAATTATAATATCCATATGATATAACCACATAAAATATGATATATAATCCACAATCCATACCAACGAATTAGATTATAACCATCACCCAAGCCTTGTAACTCACAACAATAAACCTTTGAGGATTTTGAATACAACTCCAAAGAAAAACTCATACTTCACTATAAAATTCAAAAACCCAATCCAAACATCCTAACAACATAGAAATGATTAAAATAACAAGATATATGAAAAAAAACTACGAATGGACAACTCACAATTTTTATTTTAACTTCATGGAGAAGAAAATGAAAAACATGAAAAGTTATGAATAATTAAATAGTGTGTTCCCTAATTATATGAAATATTTCACAATATTACTCCCTCTCCATGTTCCATAGGCCCCTCAACACTTTCAATCCAAATGTACACAACATGTGGACAATTTACATATCTTGTAACAAAACATTGGTACCTTCTCGTAGACCTCAACTCCACATTGAGTGTAAAGAGGCCCTGAACATGGCGGGTAACTCCAATACTTGGAATGTACCCCCACATGGAGTTCCAACATATTTACTCGGACTTGTACTCTACCATGTTTTATAAAACTATATATTTTTCCCTCTTATAGACCTGTCATGTTCCCTACATGACCTAGTACCCCCATGGGATATTGGGTTGAGTGCTCGACCACACAATAAAAGATAGATATATGTAGTACATACATATTACATGATGTCTAGTAAAAACTTAATATTCCTCAGACATTAGAACACAATATGTGTTTTGTCTAAAAACAATTCCATGTAGAATGGTTTTCCCAAACATAAACCCCTCAAATCAGACCAAAACACTCTATTATTCCTTGAAATCCATAGATTTACCCACTATTGGTAACTAAGAACAAAAAAAATGGGATTAAAAGAGAAAAATAAACTATAATGATTTGAGAGATAAAGCATAAAATTGACCAACCTCTGGGTGGAAACTAGCAATTGGTCTGTCCAATCTATGATCTGCAAATTCCATGCGATGATCTAGCACAACCCAAGCTCCACGATGGCACCTCATATTATGCATCCTCAATATTTTCTCACTCCACTTATCTTCTCCAAGAGACATCCATAGGTGGGAATCAGCGTATGTGAAAATCCAAGGGATGAAGGGAAAGGAAAATGGGAAAATTAAAAAAGAATTAAAAATAAAAAGAAAACAAAAGGGGTATGGTACTAACCCCCTACAATAATGAAAAGTTATGAATCACATTAGAAAACCTTCCATTTTAGATACATGATAAAACAAAAAATATCAATATTAATCTAATATTAAAATATAATAGATAACAAACATGTGAAAATAATAAATATTTAATTAATTAAATATTAAATAATACCCAAAAATATTTAAAAACTAAATATTCGACAAAACTCATATCCTAGGGTAAAAAATCTATTCTAGGATCTAAATATTCATTAGAAGAATTATATGAGTTCATCTCAAAGGAAAAAAATATCATTTTACAATGAACAGTTTTGGTAAGAAAGAGGTTCAAATTTATCTTATTATTTACAACCGGTGACCTTTTGTGTCATCACAAAATATACATGGAGAACTCTTTTCACACTTGAGAATCATATATAGAGAACTGAAAGAAATGATCTCCCCCACAAACTATCATAATCGATGCCATATCAACATTCCGATAAACGATCTTACAGAATTCACAACTCTCTCCAATCATGAGAGACATTGCACAATGACTGGTCTGATACTCCCAACCATATGATTATCCTTATCATCAAAACTATTCTAAATTACAAACCATGTAGCCCATGCCATGTAAAAAAATAAAAACAATGTATAAACATGGAAAAACTTCTCACAATTTATTTAAATCTTGAAAAACCACAACCTTCACAATCAACAAATCCCTATAAACAAGGAACGTTAAATTAAATAGAATATAATTCACTCTCCTCCGTAAGGATTTTATAACTCCTTTACAAGATCACAAAATAAAAATCACACTCGTATGATATTAATCCTAAAAAATATACTGTAAAATTCCTTAAAACTTTCTATCCTCCTCACATTGGTCAATTCCATCAAATAAGAGAACCCTCAACACTTCTCTTAAAAAAGAAGGCTTCTCCTTCATGAAATGATCAACCACACTACCACTATCCAATGAAACATTGATATAAAGCTAGGAGAATCTAAATAAACTCTCAAAAAGAAAACCATAGAGATACTAGAACAAGCAGGGCCACGCTTCCAACAATACCTTTCCTCTTAAGTAATATGTTAGATAGGGATCACTCCCAGAAATCAACATCTTAGAAAACCATACATCATCCTAGATATAAATTTCCTCAATAAACCCAACAAGAAGGAAAATTAATGTCCAGCCACGCTATGGTGATAGCAAGAACATGGCCCCCACAATATGACCTAAAATTACAAAAATCATTAAATAAATATCCCACTAAAGGAACAAGAACCTATGACTTTTGGGAAATTACAACCTTTGTGAAAACGAATCCCAAGACAAAGATCCCACAAGTATCATTTCCCTAATAGAGTAACCAATAGTGAACTCAGATCCTATTACCTTCCCACTATGATTTCCTTTCACCCCTCGATGAAGGGACTTCAGCTCCAATACTAGATAATGTCTCATTACATGACCCTCATGACCTTTTATCAAAATAAAATGTAAGTTAAACAGCACATAAATGCATAGGTAATGTGAATCCATTGTTCCTATAATGAGGCTAGAACTCTATCCTATTTACCATGGGCCATGATCCAATACCAGAATAAACCATTAATCCAAACACCATGTGCATCACTTTTGGTGAAATAATTAAACTATAAAAATGAAATCCATAAACAGAAATCACATGTCCTAGAAACATTGAATTCATATAGAATACGGTGATATCAACACACTAGTATGATAAGCACCACATGTTCCATTAATTTAATTAATATATTACCTACCAAATATTCTATTCATAAAACCTAAAATCTATTATTCCATTTTGTATGAAACATTCTTTTTTGTCCTAAAATAATGCCTATTTCAGCCCACCAAATGGCCTTAAACCCTCATCCTCCAATGATTGAGGCTTCCAATTATTATAGAGGGTCTAAAAATTAAATTGGGAGACTATAACCTTTGGCTAGAGTAAAAAAAATAGAAAATAACCAATCTCATAAAAAAATATGAACATTATTGATCACATAATAAATATAATAAATCAAAATCATTATATAATAAATGAAATGTAGCATATATTCATATAGACTCAACGTACAAAAAACATACAACTTATGGTTCCCCAATGGACCAAACATATAAAAAATCAATAAAAATAAATTAAATAAATATGATCCACTTCACTCTGATATAAACTACATTACCTATCTCAACAATTCATCAGATCCACCAACCAGATCCTGATACTCTACATGAAAGCACCTCTCTATCAAGAAATAATAGGACTCAGAGCCATCTATCATGTAAGTAATTCTCTGAAATGAATACAGACACCTATTCTGAAAGAACAATGTGGTTTATGAAAAAGGTGTGGGATATAAATCTCTTTCGGTCATCCCCATTATGGGACCTAAAAAATTTCATTTATAACATGTTCATTCAAAATTAATACATCCAGACTAGCTTGAATTTAAAATAAGTTGGCATATGGATAAACCTCCATTAAAAGGGGGAATAATAAAAATAACTTAATTTTATATCCTGAAACTGATATTGATTATACCGCCATTCTGTCCCTTTCTAGAGGAATTAGGTCACATGTCTCAACCAACAAAAGAAAAAATCGCCCATATTCTAGATCTACATAGGTTCCCCAATTCACCATAATGAAATATGAAAAAAATTTATAAACAAGTCCATATAGATTTTCGTATGCATGGTAATGTGAATCTACAAGCCTCTTGGAATCTAGTATAATGATCAGAACTTGTGACATGAACATCTTGTTTGATACAACTAGGGAACTTATTATTCTTAAAGGTCCTACAAAATGACCAGGGCAACATCTATGAAAAAAACAAAGCGGGATCCATAAAAATATTAAGAGCACCAAAAATCCATTAAACAAAGAGAACAAAAACATACATGACTAATTAAACCCACTATGTTATTTCCTAGACAACTCGTGATCCAAAAACCAAAATATCCAATTCTGGCACAAAATTATTTGAGTGATTCATTGATACATATCATCCATTATTTACCAATTCCTATATAACAATAGAATGTTAATGGAGGAGATAACCATATCAATAATTTGGGAGAAATCATGATCATATATGTCCTAGTCTTCTTTTATTCAAACCATAGTCCTTAATAGAATTTTCCTCAAATGTATTATCCAATAACTAACCAAATGTGGGTTGATCCAGAACATGGACCCACTATACAAATAGTTATAATAGTAGTGATGATACACCATTTACCAAATCATCCCAAGGCCTATTTCAGTACCCAATATCTCATCATCCAATAAATAACCTCTATGGCATTTCAAAGACACAACATATATCCACAAAAATCAGGGCAACCACGAACCCTGAGGTCACAACATAAAGTAATTTCCAACTAGGGACTCCCATTATTCACACATTATCTCATGAAAAGTCCACAAAAATCCGCTCAAATATCCCAAAGTCCTCAGTAGGTGAAGGGAAACCTATGAGTAGTTCCCCATCCTCATATAAAATAACATGACACTTAATGTTAGAAAAACATACCAAAACACCTTCATTGGATTCCAAATAATCCTCAATCAATAGTGAACTGAATGGGTAATCTAGGAGAACGTGGTCTCTAAAGGGGGAATTCACAATGGTCCTAACGACCACCTCTAAGGTGGAACCTACACAAGGTATCCTCAAAATAATCCAAACCTTATCAAAACATCCATGCAAGAGAATTCTAAACCAACCATCCGTATGAGATACCCATAAAGGAGTACCAACTATCCCACTATGAAATACAAAGAACAACATGCCACTAGTTAATTCACAACATCCGACTACAGTAACATCTATTCACTGTATTAAAAACCATAACATATGGGAATCTGTATGTTTTTCACAGACTCATTTCAACACAACAGTGAAACCTGGATGGACTCACCATTAAAATGTGTCAACCCTATCCAATGGCTCTAATTGCTCCAATCCACAATAAAGATATATTTATCAACTACTCTAGCCCCAAAGAATTAATTCAAAAATATAGGGAAAAAGTAATATCTCTTTAGAGATACTAATCAAACCAGCCTTCGGTGATCCATTTGAAATAACCTTAAAAAATGGATGACATCCACCAGCCATAACTACT
The DNA here is from genome assembly GCA_963277665.1 of Viscum album. Taxonomy (NCBI): domain Eukaryota; kingdom Viridiplantae; phylum Streptophyta; class Magnoliopsida; order Santalales; family Viscaceae; genus Viscum; species Viscum album. The sequence goes on along the minus strand of OY728119.1, from coordinate 2,105,581,597 downwards.
ATTATGCTCACAACCCATATCCAGAAAAACACAGCTCACAACTCAACCCCAAAGAGGATTCTCAATAAAAACACAAATAAAACCCTATTATAAAGGAAAGAAGCTCAAAAAACATCCTTAAGGCCTCTATATGTTGAAAAGATTTCATATACACGATCTACCAAAATAACAATCTAAATAGACTACTCCCATGTCCTATTCTAACATAAGGGGTGAAAACATATAAAATTGAAAAACGAATCAAAAATTAGGTGTCGTTTTCCATTGGAACAAGGAGTGTGTCCCCGTATTCTTATTTCATGTTATGACACATTCCTATATTCATGTACCTTACAAATGTACTCTGATGGTTGACACTACATAAGGAATATACACCAACACGTGTACATTCCCATGTAACTCAACCCCATTCTACAGGTAAATCACATATGAACGTGGTGTGTAACCCTTGTACATTGTGTGTAACCAAAGATAACATCACATGTACCATTCTATGTATTCCCCTAGGAAATTTTTTCCTACATGGTAGTAACCCCACCTTGATACTAGCAGTTTTTCCTATAAGACCAATTAACCCTACATGAGGTGTTGGGAAGAGTACTCGACCACACTACAGAATCCCATTACCCAATATATAATGCCGGTAAAAATAGTGTAGTCCAAAAAAATCTATATTCCTTGATATTGAAGAACAAGTACATGTGTTTTCTAAATGACAAGGTGTGTACATGGGTTTTCACAAACCGAAACACCTCAAACCTCTACAAATTTCTCAATCTATAAATCAACACAATATAGATAACTGAGAAACCATAATTGAGTTTAATGATTAAATAACTATCCTAATGTTATTTTATACATAAAAGATAAAACATCACTACCTCGGATATAAAAATATTGATCCATCAGTCTGATATACGATCTGCAACTGCTGTATGATGATATGGTGCAACATGGGATCTATGGTAGTGCATCCTCTTCTCCCTCTCACCATATTCTATCGATATACCTATATTGGATGAGAAACACAGATAGAGGGACTCTAAATATATTATAAGAAAATGGGTATCGAAAAATGCAAAGGAGAAAAAGAAAAAAGAAAAATAAAAAAAAATTAAAGTGACCTCACGTCCAGCCTCAGTGCCCAACACAAGGTTATACCTCAACTACGAAATAATCCTTGTTAATGTCTCAACAAAGAAGATGAAATATACATTATATGATTTATTAAAAATATACGACCAAATGGATATGAATGAATAAATTAATATTTATTTTATTAAATATTATATATTCTAAAAACATTGAATGGATCATATTTCCCCAAAACTCTTGTCATAGGGTAAACAACATATTCTTTGACTAAAAGAGTGGATATAAAAATTATCCAATATTATATCATTGTAGAAACATTATTTTTACTTGAACACTTTAGAGATTAATTTTTTTAAAGATCCCCTATTTTTTACCCCTAGTGTTGAAATGAGTCATTAAATGAACCCTCACTATTTATGGGTAGGTATATGTTTTGTAATAGTAATATCATTTTATAAGTGACGCATAATGGGTCCCATTATTTTTCAAAAGTTAAATAGTTGTAACCCAACCACTACACAAGTGTAAAAATACATGAAAATAGGACTTTAACATTGATAGAAATAGCATTTATCAGTGCTAGATAAGTTCTGACAACCCGAGTGAGATTAAAATTTCATTTTATAATTTAGTGATAAAAAAGAGATGATAAATGGGTCCTTTATCTATTATTTTTTTAGCATTGATAGAGGACCAGATTATCAAAAAAATTATTTAGTATTGATAAAGGATACATTTATTAACAATTTTTAATGAACTGATAAAGGTAAAATTTATCAGTACAATCAAACGAACTGATAAAAGAACCATTTATTAGCACCTTCAAAAGCGCTAATAAAGGACCCATTTATCTTCACTTTAAAAAGTGATGATAAATGTGCATACGACAATGTACGTGAACAAAACATTGTATTCCCAGTGCAATGTGGTGTAACAGAACACAAAAGAACTTGAAACACCACAATATATCAATGAAATCAATTACCAAAATAAAATTTAAATGAAATGAAATTTATAACACAAATAAAAGAAGAAAACACTATATAATAGTCATTTCAAATGTTGTTTTATACAATTACATAAGTAGAAATTATTAAATACATTCCAAAACAACAATGTTCCTTTTTATTTTGATCATGAACAAAAATAATGAAATTTAGGAACAAACCACTTCTATTTATGCAAAATAACAAATCCATATATGAATTTTTTTATGTTAGTAATAATGTAATGAAATAAATTAATAGAAATTGATAATTTTAAACTAATATTTGAGTCATACCCGGAATACATGGAATTAGGTTGATTTTTTGTTGATTATTACACATCAAAAAATTTTCTATTCAATTTCAAGCATTATATATATGAAAATTAACTAAATAACAGGAAGATAAGTCCCCATGGGCTCTGCCATGTGGTTGCATCATGTGGTGGTGTTTGGGAGGTCTTAGTTTGGATCCCCCCTGTATTCATTTAGGTAGGTAATATTTTTTTTAATTCACCCACTCCTGCATGATGTAATATAAATAGGAATATGATAAAAATAATTAATAAATAAATTATGTAATAAAAGATATAAATATGAGAAAAACAACTAGGCTCATTCTCTCTGTTTTGGCGATGTGATGCACATTTTAAACTAAATTGAAACATATATATTGAAAATATTCACATGGAGTCATAATGATCACATTGTGCATTATATTAAGGTGTGGTGGTTTTCTAATTATCTCAAATTAATTATGGATCATTTTCCTAAAGTGCCAAAATAATCATAATGTGTTTTCAATGTTTTGAGTATATCACTTGTCTTTTTTTTACTAAAATATCATTTTAAACTGGAAACAAGTATTTTGAATAGTATTAATTTTATTTTGTATCGGTTTGATGTGAAATATATTCCTACACATCACATATGACTTATGATTCATTTTTCTAAATTATAAATAAAATACAATCATGTTTGATTAGTTTTCAATGAGGGACACTTTTTCACTAAAATTTTGATTTTTAACTGATAACGAACATTTTGAGTAATTCCGAGAACATCATGTATTTGATTGATGTGAGGTAGATTAAAATACATAAAATATGACCCATGGATAATTTATATAAAAAATAAAAAAAATATATTCATTTTATTTGTTTTCAGTAGGTTTGATTTCCATTTTACTATAAATGAGGCAATTATTTTATAAAAAGATGACTTAGAGTCATACCGATCACACCATTTTTATGATTAAAAAGTTGCTAATTCCTAAATGTCTCAAATCACTTATAAATTATTTCACTAAATTATTAAATCAATATGAATGTGTTTTCTTATATTTGAGTACATCACTTTTCCTTTTTACTAAAATGTCATTTTAAAATGGAAACATGAAAATTGATTCATATTGATCACATAATGTATCTGTTTGATGTGAAACAAATTATTATACATCAATAATTTATTATGAATAATTTTTGAAAATTATCCCTAAAATATGAGACGTTTTTTATTGGTTCTCAGTGAGTGACACTTTTTGAACTAAAATGTGCATTTTAAACTAGTTGTGGCCTATTTGATTCATACCAAGAACATCATGTATTAGATGGTTGGGTAACTGATTCCCAGACATCGAAAGTGAATTTGGATCATTTTTTAATGTATCAAGATAATATGAAACTATTTTCTATGTTTTGAGAATTTAAATTGTCTATTTTACTAAAATTGATGTCAATTTAAAATAAAAAGATGCACTAGGAGTTATACCATTCACCCAGTGTGTCAGTTTGAGGTACTAATTGTTGAACAATGTATTGTTTTCAACAATACTTAAAAATTTTATTTAAAGGGGAGATTATTGAAAATAATACTTTGACTCTTTATGATACTTTTGTTGCTCACAAATACCATTAATTATTTTCTAATGATTTTATTTATTATTTTTCTGGAATTTATTAATTTATTTTACTCATGAAGTTACAGGAATTTATCATTAATGTATTAATATTTAGTGCATTCTGGAACCACTGTTCAAGCACTATTTATTTGGAATCTTCTTTAGCGTGTCCTGGAATCATTATTCATACCCTATATGGATAATCGTAACATAAGGATGAAAAGCGTGTATACTTTTTGATATAAGAGAAAAGTATGGTTAATCAACCATACGTTATCATAAAATTATGGAAGAAGAACCTTACGTTAGGAAGGAACATTACGTTTGGGTTATAAATAACGTATGGAAGGATATTCATACGTATGTACTAAACGTTCTGTTTGTTTCTAAAAAGTATGGTTCATCAATCTTACTTTTGTGAAAAACTATACGTTCTTGGAAATGTATGGATCTTTTACCGTACATTTGAGAGTTGACGAAAATATATGGATGATAAACCCAATGTTTATGATCAAACTTACGTTTGAATAATGTAACATGAACCCTACATTTATGTTCAACCTTACATTGTCAAACCTACGTTTGGAGGCCACGTCATGAACCTTATGTTTGGCATCAGAATGATTAAAAGGCGATATTTTTTATGCAACGGTTGGCAAGATGATTTTTAGGTGGATTTTAAATTGGATTTAAAGTCGATTTTAAAATACGAATTTGACCGATTCGAAGCTATTTTTATCAATGGATTAAAGATCAAATTAAAATGAGATTTTTATACCGAGTCTTCGGGGAGGTTACCACTACTCTGTAAATTCAAATGTTTAAATATCGCGAGTCAAAAAGAACCTTTTATGGATCAAAATGTGCAGGGAATTTGCTTTTCTTTACTATATATGTTTTCTCTGAAACACCAGGAACAAGTGTGTGCTGATCAATCTATTATTCAAAAAGGTGGAAAATAGAGACTTCAAAAATCACACCAATCTGCTGATTCAAAGAGGAGCGTCAAAGCTATGTTTATATAAGAAGAAGGAACTCGATAGAAGATTCACTTGTTCTATATTAAATATCTACTATGGATCTACTACTGCTGAAGTTGTGAATTATATATCTAAATCAATTGCAATCGGATAAACTCAGAACTACTTCAAATTGAAAATCAATATTTCTAGAGATGATGATCCATCTGTTTTCAATTTCATTCTATTACAATTGTGAGGATCAACTGGAAATGTTCTTTCAAAAAATATTTTTATCTTGAGTTACCAGCTTCTCGTACTAAGCTGAGTAGGGTCGTGTTTGAACCAAAAAGTTTTTTTTGCCTTCGATTGTAAAGGTATCAACTGCCTGTACTCAGTTGTGAACTGGTCTGTTGAAATAAGGACCATATAGTGAAAATCACCAAGCTCGTGGAGTAGAGAATTGGTAGAGTGGACTAGGGGCCTTCTGTGCCTCGAACCACTATACATCTTGTGTTTCTGCTATTTAATTTTCTGCTGCATCATTTTATCTGATTAAATATAAAAGGCAGAACACAATCACGTAACGATTATTGAGAAGACACAATTCACCCACCCTCTTATGTATATTTGGTGTAATATGATTCAACAATTGGTATCATATGTTGAGCATTCTGAAAAATCATTAACAAGGTGAAAGGTATTATACACAGAGCAAGATGACTTATAAAAGAGAGGGTATGTCTATGGTTAGAGGACCATACTTCAATGGATAAAACTATGGATTCTAGAAGTCTCGAATGATCATCTATTTGAAAAATCATGGATACAGAGTCAATTTTAAGATTCTAACACCATACGAAATACCAGAAAAACCTAAAACATGTAGTGCAACTACTGAAGTAGAATATGATATGATTTGTAAGGAAATGAATAAAATCATATATGGTATAGGACCAGATGAATTTAACAGATTAACTTAGTGCCCGACATCATATGAGATGTGGCAAACAATAGCTTTGGCATATGAAGGAATAGACAATGTGAGACAAATGAGATATGAAACTGCAAAATTGAAATTTGATAGTTTAAAAATGTTTGAAGGTGAAAGAATTACCCAAATTAATGGGAGATTGACAGAAATTGTCAATAATATAATAGCTCTAGGAGAACATATCAAGCAGGTTGTTCAAGCATTAAAAGTACTAAGAGTACTGCTTACAAAATGGAATGTAATCTCTACAACAATCAGACATTCGACACCTGACAAAGACTAAACCATGAAAAAATTGATTGGAACATTAACGATTTATGAAGCAGATATGGAAGATGAAGCTAATGAACATAAAGTTCTTATCAAAATAGAAGATACTGCCTTGAAGGTAAATTCACAAAAAAAAAGAATAGAAAAATGAAGAACAGAGAAGTAAAAGCTAAATCATAGAGCTCTGACTCATCAAACTCAGATGAAGAACTAGCTTACCTAGATAGAAAATTTAGAAAATTCTACAGTAAGAAAAGAGGCTTCAAAAAATCCTTTAAGAGAAATGATAAGAAAGTAAGATTCTATTAATGAAAGAATATGGGTCATATCAGACCAGATTTCCCACAATTGAAAGATGAAAAGAAGAAGAAATCCTTCAAAATAATTGACTATGAGCAGCAACACAAGTTGGCTATGAAATCCACTTGGAGTGTTTCTGAAGACCCCAGTAGCTCTCCTGAAACAAGGTTAGAGAAAGAAGAAGTCAATCTAAAAGAAAACATGTGTTTCATTGCAGAAACTGATGAGGTTTTTGGCCACCAGAGTAGAAAATATTTATGGTACATGGATGGTGGCAGAAACATATATATGAGTGGAAATTCATTGAATTTTTATTCACTCACTCAAAAGGAAGGAGGACTTGTCACATTTGGTGATAATTCCAAAGGAAAACTCATTGGCATTGGATCTGTTGGAGATCCAAAAACAGTCTCAATCAACAAATTACTTTATGTACAAGGATTTAAACACAACATGATAAGTATCTCCCAACTTTTTGATTATGGATATACCGTTTATTTTACTAACAACTGTTGTACTATTTTTAAATATAAATTGTTTAAATTTAAAGAAGAAAGAACTGATAATGTCTATACTTTGGATTTAATTCCTTGTGTAAACAACAAGTAAACTTCTTGACTGCTAATGTAAGTGAATCTTGGATCTGGAATAGGAGATTTGGAAATTGTAATATATATATTTTAAATAAGTTATCAAAGAAACATTTAGTTTCTGATTTACATAGTATTAAATTTGAATGTGAAAAATTTTGTGATGCATGTCAACTTGTAAAGCAACACAAATCATCCTTCAAATATGTTAACAAAATTGATACATATAAACCTCTAGATCTTATTCATATGGATTTTTTTGGACCCTCAAGAGTAGAAATCTTGGCTGGTAAATTATATGTATATGTTTTAGTTGATGACTATTCTAGATTTAAAACTATTTTCTTTTTGAAATTTAAAAATGAAGCTTTTACATTATTTGAATGTTTTTGTAAAGCTGTTCGAAATGAAAAAGGTTTAAAAATAATTTCATTAAGAAGTGATCATGGTGGAGAATTTGAGAATCAGGAATTTAATTCCTTCTTCTCAAATATCCGTATTAAACACACCACTTCTGCACCTAGAACACCTCAACAAAATGGAATTGTTGAAAGAAGAAATAGGACTATTCCAGAAATGGCTAGGACAATGCTAAATGAATACAACCTTCCTACCTACTTTTGTTTAGAATCTGTAGGCACAGCCTGCTATATAATGAATAGATTTTTAATTAGAGGTCTTTTGAAAAAGATACCCTATAATCTTTGGAATTACAGAAAAACTAATGTTAACTACTTTAATGTTTTTGGATGTAATGTTTACATCTTTAACAGCAAGGACAATCTCAGTAAGTTCGATCCAAAATATGATGAAGGAATTTTCTTCGGATATTCAGTTACTTCCAAAGCTTATAGAATCTATAATAAGATGTCAAGGATTTTTTAGGAATCGGTTCATGTGAAATTTGATGAATCAGATCCCTTTGAGAAAAGGACAGATAAAATGGATGAACCTAACTATAATGATAACATGAGACTTGAGAACATAAAGAATGATTTTGAAAATGATATAAAAGAAATTCAGTCCAGTTCAAGGGAACATGATACTAAAGAACCATTAAATGTTTATCCTAGACTGTGTAGAACCCTAAAGAATTACCCTTTAGAAACTGTGATAAGTGAATTAGAAACTGGTATTCAAACTAGAAGAAACTTAGGAAACCTAGTGGAATTCTCTGCCTTCCTATCTCAACAAGAACCAAATACTATAGAATATGCTTTAGATGATGAAAGTTCTGTAATAGAAATACAAGATGAATTAAACCAGTTTAAAAGAAATGTGTTTGGGAAATAGTGGAAAGACCTAAGAATTATCCAGTAATAGGAACCAAATGAGCCTTTAGAAATAAACAGGATGACCGAGTCACAATAACTAGAAATAAAGCAAGATTATTAGCTAAAGGATATAATCGAGATGAAGGAATAGATTATGATGATAATTTTTTACCTGTAGCTAGGTTAGAAGCCATTAGAATCCTTTTAGGCTATGCATCTTATATTAATTTTAAATTATTTCATGTGGATGTTAAATCTTCCTTTTGAACAGGTTATTTAATGGAGGATGTTTATGTTGAGTGACCTCCTAGTTTTGAAAATTCTCAAAAAATAGATTCTATTTTTAAACTTACTAAAGCTCTTTATGGCCTTAAACAAGCACCTAGAGCTTGATATGAATTATTATGTTCTTTTCTTTTAAAAAATGATTTTACTGTTGGTATGGCAGACCCAACACTCTTTAGGAAAACTGTAAAAAATAATGTTTTATTGGTTTAAATTTATGTTAATGATGTAATTTTTGGATCACCTAATAAAACCCTTTGTCACGAGTTATCAAAGTTATTTCAAAATGAATTTTAAATTAATATTATGGGAGAACTGAACTTCATCTTAGGACTTCAAATTTATCAAAAATATTTTGGAAATGTTTTGAATCAAAAAAATATGTTACTGATTTTTTGATGAAATTTGGACTTGAAAATAGCAAGACATATACAACTCTGATGTGTACTAATATAAAATATGTTTTGGATGAAACTAGAAAATCAGTTGAAAACATGTTATATAGAGGTATGATAGGTAATTTATCATATCTTACTGCTAGCAGGCTAGATATAATGTATTCAATATGTCTTTGTGCAAGATTTCAATCAAATCCTAAAGAATCTAATCTAACTGTTGTTAAAAGAATTTTTAGATATTTAAAAGGAAATGTATTTCAATCTCTTATTTATCCAAAAACATCTGAATTCAATTTGATTTCATATTCAGATGCTGACTTTGTATGTTGTAGATTAGATAGAAAAATCACATCAGGAACATGTCACTTTTTATGAAAGTCTTTAGTGTCAGGGTCTTGTAAGAAACAACATTCAGTTGCCATGTCAATAGCTGAGGGAGAATATTTTTCTACTGGCACTTGCTGTGCACAAGTGTTGTGGATGAAAAAAACACTTATGGACTTTGGATTGAATTTTAATAATACACATATTTTTTGTGATAATACAAGTGCTATTAATATTTCAAAAAATCTAATTAGTAATTCTAAAACTAAGCACATTGATATAAGGTATCACTTTTTAAGAGATCATGTTCTTAAAAAGGATATATCTTTATAATTTGTAAGTACTAAAATTCAATTATCTGATATTTTTACTAAACCACTTACCACTGAAACGTTTGATTTTATTATGGGGGAGATAGGTTTATTTAATTTTAAATAAAATTTTATTTTACAATTCTAGTTCTTTAGTTTTTATTCTACTTAAAATAATTTTTCTATATTTTTTCAAACAGAATAAGTTTATTTTATCTGCGTGATCTATTTTATTTAATTTTAAATATATTTAATGGTTATTAAAAACACGGAAATCGAGGTTGTCAGAAACCCTTTCGACTTCTAAACCGTTTCATTTCTATCGAAACCTTTTCGAACCCACAAACCAAACCTCTGCTCGTGAACCATAATCTTCGAACCTCTGAAACCCTACCATTCAAAAATTCAGAGATTCTCATAGAGATGGAAAGGGATAAAAGAGCCAGTAAAGCCGAGCCAAGAAATTCCAAGAGACAACACTCCGAAGGATGAAAAATCTTACAGGGCAAGGTAATCAATCTCGACTAATAATTTCATACAAATCTACTGTTAAAACAAGCAATGCCATTTTAGAACCTTGAAGAGATGTTCAACAGTGAAGATACGGAATTTATGTATGAGGTATAACTTAGATACTTCTTAAAATCTGTACAGTTTAGTCTGGGAGATACCGAGGACAGTATGATGGATAAGATAGAGGATAGGAATTTCTCAATCTCGTCAGTAGAAATTGGTCAGATTCTCAACTTCCCTCATGAGGGAGTTTTTAATTTCAATTTGAAAAATATTAGAGATTCTGTGCATAAATACGAGGACATAATGTCATTTTTTTGGTACTAAGACTATAAAAAAATGTTTTTCAACGATTTGGAGCCTGATCATAAAATTTTTGTCAAATTTGTTCAGACTGGAATAGCTCCAAGAATGGCAGAAATGGAAAAGATTTTGTATCCTGATATGTACATAATGTATCTTCTGTTAAGTGATATCAAATTAAAATTTCCATGTTACATGGTAAGGTACCTCAATTTCTATTGTCAAAGTGATGCCCATATGAACTTTTATCCTTCCGGTCGATTCATTTCCAATTTTTTTCTTAAGAAGGAAATGGTGAGATTAGTAGATGCTCGCATACACTGGCATCACGATAATGTGTTTAATGCTGTAACTTTAAGGAAGATTGGATAATTCTGGAGCACCATTAATGGAAAACATTTTCTAGTAGGATCTGAGGATGACTCAGTGAGTGCTCAAGCTCAACCTGCTAATTCCATAGAAAGACAAGCTGAATCCAGAGTCATCAATGTAGCAAGAAGGATCCGATATGAAGTATAATACGATGAGGAAGAAAGAAGTCAGGAGAGACTTCAATCTGGAAGAACTATATTTGTTAATGAGGAAATTACTTCCCCTATATTGGCAACAATAGAAGATTTATTTTCTTATTCTTTTGTAAGAGAAGCTGTTATTGATAAGACTATGGAAGATGTTAGTGAAAAGACATCACCAGTATAGGGGTCAGGAGTTCAAGAAGAAGGTCAAAAGAAAACTCAGGAACATATTGTAGCGGTTGTTGAAGTTAAACTTCAACAGGAACATGATAAGGAGGCACAACCTCGTGAGGAAGTGGCTAGACCTCAAGAAACTCTAGAAAATATTGTTCTTGAAATTCCAGTGGAAGAAAAAGATGCTGATTTTTAAGATGAACATATCCTTGATGCTCCAACATAGGTACTTAAAAAGTATTTTTCTATGGAATTTTCTGGAAAGGAATTTGAGGAAAAATATGTGGACAAACATAATGAGGACAAGGAGAAAGAAAAATATGATGTTGAGTCACTACCATTGGTACTACTGCATCATCCAGTTCCTGAGAATGTGAATCAAGCATAGGGTGCCTCTTATTCAAGGAAGAAAGTGGTTGATGATCTGTACGAAATGCTTTCTTAGTTAGAATCTGAGAATATCACTCTGAGAAATGCCTTAGACTTAGAACAATTGAGATTTCAAAAGCTGAAGGAGAATACAGTATCAAGGCAAGAAGTTGAAATGTTTAAAGAGGATATGCTGAATGTAGTTACAAAATTGAAATCTGAAATGGTTATGAAGACGGATTTATCAGAACTAAAATTGTGTATGGAGAACCAATTTGCATCAGTTGTAAATAGTGCTATTAGTGGATCAGGTACTTCACCTGATTTAATCAAAATATTTCATGTTGTCACAGTAGAGATGAGAAACATGAATGATAGGTTTCAAGACCTTTAATGTAATAGTGATCCATTATCTATGATGCTTGACAATTAGAATTTTTTTTTGGATCAACTAACATCTAGTGAGCCACCAATTAGAACACTATTAAATTATATGTCAGTGAAGCTGTCAGTGTTTATAGAAAAAGAGGAAAGGATGCTTGAGATTTTCAAAGTCAATTTAATCGAGGATATTCATATGACTCTGGAGAATAGATATCTCATTATCAAACATTGAGATGGGATGATGAAGCAACTCAGGGAACAATTTATATAAATCAATTCTGCAATCCAGAGGATATAGAACCTATTGACTACCTTTCCCAGACTTTGATTCATGTGTTTATCAAACTTGTATCTATTTTTAATTTTTAATGAAAATTTGTTTCTTTATTTCTATTTGTTTTGCTGTATTTATTTTGATATGCCAGTACTCCAGATTTAATTATTATAAATAGTTAATAATATAATTTACCTACAGTTATGTGCTACATTAAATGTGTTAAAATCCATGATTTGTCATTCTTTTTTATATCACAAAAGGGGGTGAACTTTGGATAAACACAACATTTTATTTTAAAAACCTTATTTAAATGATTTCCTTTATATTTAATGTAATGTTTTGGATTTATACAGATTTATACTTATACAGAAAACTATTTTATGTTATTAATAGAATTTTATTATAAAGGGAAATTTTATCTTTCTTTTTATTCAGAGGGAGAAATTTGGATAAAAGAATAAACTTTTATTTCTAAAGAAAAATTATTTTATTTTCATGAAGGGGGAAAAATTTTTATTTATTGAAATGATTTTGTTAAAATTAAATATTTTTTTATCCTCTCAAAATTATAATACAATATGTTATTAATTTTGAATGGTAATTTAATTTAATTAGTTTTATTACCTTATGGGTTTTGTGATAATTAAAAAGGGGGATTTTTTGAGCAATGTATTTTTTCAATAATACATAATAATTTTATTTCAAGGGGGAGATTATTAAAAATAATACTCTGTCTCTTTATAATAATTTTGATGCTCCCAAATACCCTTAATTATTTTCTAATGATTTTATTTTGTATTTTTTCTGAAATTTTTTAATTTATTTTACACTTGAAATTATGGTAATTTATCATTAATGTATTCATATTTAGCACGTTCTAGAAATACTGTTCATGCGCTATTTATTCTTAATTGCTTTAGCATGTCCTGGAATCACCGTTCATACCATACATTGATAAACGTAGCATAAGGATGAAAAGAGTGTATACTTTTTGATATAAGATAAAAGTATGGTTAATCGGCCATACGGTATCAGAAAAGTATGGAAGAAGAACATTACGTTAGGAAGAAGCCATATTTTTGGGTTATCAACAATGTATGGAAGGAGAACCGTATGTAAGTACTAAACGTTACATTTTTTTCTCAAAAGTGTGGTTCATCAACCTTACTTTTGTGAACAACCATATGTTCTTGGAAAAGTATGGATCTTTTACAGTACATTTGAGAGTTGAATAAAAACTATGGATGATCTACCCTACGTTTATGATCAACCTTACGTTTGAAGAAATTAACATGAACCCTATGTTTATGTACAACCTTACGTTGTTAACCTTACGTTTGGGGCCAAGTCATAAACCTTACGTTTGGCATCGGAATGTTTGAAAGATGATATTTTTTATGCAACAGTCAGCAAGATGATTGTTAGGCAGATTTTAATCTGGATTTTAAGTCGATTTTAAAACAAAACATTGACTGATTCAAAACATTTTTTATCAATGGACTAAAGATCTAATTAAAAGGATGTTTTTAGGCCGATTCTTCAGGGAAGTTACGACTACTCTGTAAATTAAAATGTTTTAATATCGCAATTAAAAATGTGACTTTTGTGGATATAAATGTGCAGGGAATATGATCTGCATTATTATATATGTTTTCTCTGAAACACCAAGCATAGGTGTGTGGGGATCAATCTATTTTTCAAAAAGGTTGAAAACAGAGACTACAAAAATCAGACCAATCTGTTGTTTCAAAGAGGAGCATCAAAGCTCTGTTTATTTAAGAAGAAGGAACTCGATAGAAGATTCACTTGGTCTACATCAAATATGTACTATGGATCTACTACTACTGATGTTGTGAATTATATTTCTATATCTAATGCAACTAGATCAACTCAAAACTGCTTCGACTTGAAAATCAATATTTCTAGAGACATCGATCCATCTACTGTCAATTGCATTCTATTGCAATTGTGAAGATCAACTGGAAAAGTTCTTTCTAAAATTATTTTTATCTGGTGTAACCATCTTCTTGTACTAAGATGATTAGGTTCGTGTTTGAACCAGAAGGCTTTGTTTTCCTTATATTGTAAAGGTATGAACTACATGTACTCATTTGTGAACCAGTATGTTGAAACAAGGACCAGATTGTGAAAATCACCATGCTCTTGGAGTAGAGAATTGGTGGAGTGGACTAGGGGCCTTCTGTTCCCCGAACCACTATAAATCATGTGTTTCTGATATATAAATTTCCGCTCCATCATTTTATCTGATTAAAGATAAAAGGCAGAATGCAATCAGACAATGATTTTTGAGAAGACAAAATTCACCCCCCTCTTGTGAATATTTGGTGTAATTTGGTCCAACATGAATGATTACTAAAAAACTCAATAGACTTATTGATCATTTAAATATTGTATAATAACAATCCTAATGTGTTTTTTAGGTTTTTTTCATGTTACTTTTTATTGTTACTAAAATGAAATTTTAAATTGGAAACACGTATTTTGACTTATACCAATAACATCATTTATAGATTTGATATGAACCCAATTCCAACACATAAAAAATTACTTATTAGTTGATTTCCTAAATTATCATGACGTTATGAGTTTTTTTCACTGTTTTTCATGGAGTGAATATTTTTGAACTAAATTATTGTTTCCAAACTGATAAGAGACACATTGATTCTTGCCGGGATCATCGTGTATCAAATTTAGGTGTGGATGATTCCTAAACATCAAAATTGACTGATAGATCCTTTCTATTAAGTATCAAAAAAATCCAAATGTGTTTTCTCAGTTTTGAGTAGATCAATAAACCATTTTATGAAAATTGATGTCAATTTTAAATAAAAATAATTACATAGAGTTATAATGGTAACACCATGAATCAGATTGAGGTAAAGATGATCCTTTCCTCTCTAAAATTACATATGGATCGTTTTCTTAATGTATCAATACAATATGAATTCATTTTTTTATCAGTTTTGAGTACTTCACATATCTTTTTTACTAAAAGGATAATTTAAACTACAAACATACACTTTCACTCATACTAATCAGATTATGTACTAGTTTGAAATGAATTTGATTCCAGCATATCAAAAATTTATTAAGAATCATTTTTATAAATTATGAAAACAATATAAGCACATTTGATTTGTTATCAATGAGTGACAGTTTTTGAACTAAAATGTCAATTTTAAACTGAAAACACATATATTGAGTCATAATAGAAGAATAGTGTAAAAAATTGCATTGTGGATTATTCATACACATATAAAATGTCATAGTGATCATTTTAATAAAGGAGAAAAATAATCTTAATGTGTTTTATATGTTTTGAGTAGGAAAGTTAGCCGTTTTACAAAAAATGATGTCAATTTTAAATAAAAATATGCACTTTGTGTCATAATGGGAACACCATGCATTATATTTTAGTACATATGATTCTTACCTATCTAAAATTACTAATTTATTGTTTTCATAAATAATATAAATAATATGAATTCATTTTCTCAGTTTTGAGTATGTCCCTTGTTTTTTAATAAAGTGTCATTTTAAACTGCAAATGTATACTTTGACTAATACCAATCACATCATGTATCAATTTTTTTTGAATTCAATTCCTACACATAAAAATGAGATATGAATAATTTTAAAAAATTATCATGAATATATAAGGGTTATTTATTTTTTCTTAGGGAGTGACACTTTTTGAACTAAAATGTCCATTTTAAAAGGATAAAAAAAATAATTTTAGTCATATCGATAACATCATGTATCAAATTAAGGTGAGGTTGATTTCTACACATAAAAAAATTATGGATAATTTCTAAAATGTATAAAAACCATACGAATATGTTTTCATATATTTGAGTAGGATATTTGTCCATGTTACTAAAATTGATGTCCGTCTAAAATATAATGATGTAATTGGAGTCATACTAGTCACACCGTGTGTAAAATTGAGGTGGGGTAGATTAATAAATTCATCAATAGACTTATGGATCATTTTAATAAGGTATAAAAACCATTTAAATTCTTTTTTTTTTCATATTTGAGTATGTCACTATAATTTTTTACTAAAATGTCATTGTAAAATGGAAACACCCACTTTCACTCATACCAATTGTATCAAGTATTAGAAGATTGTGAAACCAATTCATACACATAAAAATGACTTATGAATAGATTTTCTAAATTATTAGGATGATACAAAAGAGTTTCCACATATTTCAATTAGTGTTTCATTTTGAACTAAAATGTTGACTTTAAACAGATAACGAACTAATTGAGTCATTTCAGTAACATCGAGTATCAGATTGAGGCTTGACTAATTCTTAAACATCACAAATGACTTTTGGATCATTTTCCATCTATATCATAAAAATATGAATATATTTTTCTGGTTTGGAGTATGGCAGTTTTATTTTTTACTAAAATTAATTTCAATTTGAAATAAAATGTACCTGGAGTCATATTAGTCACACCATCTGTTATATTGAGGGTTGGATGATTCCTACACATCCCAATGTCTCAAAAAAATACTACCTACAAATTTTACAAATATTTTTATTTCATTTCATTAATGAACTTCCTAAAGTATATATTAACTTGGTGTTCATCTCCAAAATACCTTTCTAATTTTTTTAAATCCATAAGATTAGAGGATTCTCATGTTCCCGTTATATCATGACACATCACCACAATAACAACATGATTTCACTCTAGTCTTTTCGATTTCAATGAGAATGGATTTTCAGCTAAGAACATCTGATCAATATGACATCCCAAAAGATCTTTAAAAAACTAAATAATTATTAGATATAAATCATATTGAAATTAACATTAAAATAATAGATAAAATGATGAAACAAATAATTAAATAGGTAGTAGGGATTCACCTTATCATGATGGTTGTATGCGTTCTTGATGTAGTTCCTTTTTGTGATTATCATATTTGTATGCTCAAAGTCCGATGTCTTTTGATTTATCTTATTCATCATGTTGAATTTCATAGAAGAATGGTTTGATTGTCTATCATATTGGGAAACTCGATGATAATTTTCAGTCCTCCTTTCTGGTGGATTGGAGTATTTCTTGGCTCCGACTTCTGTTGTCTTTATGATATGTCATACTTTCAGCTTGATGTTATTTTTTCCCATTTTACTTCAAGAATTTGATGTTTCATAATTATAACTAATTACTATATTTCTCATGAATGAGGGTATTTTATACTTCATAACATTTTCAAGTCAATCAGAACCTCTCTTAACTCTCTCTAGCTGCTCATCATCTGATAATTTTCTAAACGGAATTTTCTTCTTTATTAAATCTTGATTTGGTTCAATTTAAAATATACTCCTGAGAGTAAAAAATTCTTCTTCATGTCCCTCAACTGTTTTTGTCTTCTTCTCCAGTCTATATGTAAGGTTGTTAATGATATTTTATAATTATTTAATTATGATTTTAGTTCAACTGTATATTATGAGCATTACACATTTTTTTAATTTTCCTTTATTACTTCCTTAAGTTGATCAATCACAGCTTCCAATATATCAACATATTCTGACGACTCTTCCATAATATCCTAACAATTTTTTCATCTATTTCATTGATTTTCAAGCTTACGAAATGAATCCTTATATTTCAACATGAGATAAACAATAGTGGTTAACTGATTATTTCTAGATTCATCTCCACATTGGTAGGAATTTTCAATGGTATAAATCATTGATACAAGAGTTTTAGATTTAATCTCTGGTTCTTCTTCCTCAAATAATTCACTATCATCATCATTTTCATCACTAAAAAAATCTTTTCTCTATAGTTTCTTACCAAAATAGAAACATTCATTTTTTGAAAAACATTTTTTGAGTCTTGTGCATGTCTCCAACTTCACATTCTTCATCATTGAATATTCTTGTTAATTGAGAGGCAATGTTCCAAATCGTCCCTAGTGAAAAAATCTAGAAGTAAAATTACATCAAATTTCCTTTTTCCATTCTTTAATCTATTAGAAATTAGGGAAACAAATTAATTTCCCTCATTATATTCATCAATATTATCACCTGAAATTTAAAATTTTTACATGGTTTCGAATTCCATTTCCTTACATAATCGAATAATTGCATCTTCTAATTTGACAATCATCTCATATTCCACAAGCCTTCTAAGTAGATCATCTATATAAATTTTATAAATTTCCCTTTCCTCGAGGGATTAAACCTTTGCATTGTAATGATGTGGAATTATTCTTAATGTTTTCTTCATGATATCAATATCTTTTATTTATTCACCAAGACCTCATATTGCTCTAAATTCTTCAATAATTATATTGAAGAATGTATCTGCATTTTCACTAGGATGCATCTTCATATAATCAGACCTATTGCGAAAAACATGTAGTTTTTCCTCATTGACATTGTTATCACCTTCATAAATGTGTTACTGTTTTATCCAAATAATCTTGAATGATGTAAAACTCATCACCATTAGTTATATCTAATAAGAAAGTGGTGAAATGAGTAATTCTGTGCTTTGGCATATGAATCAATCATTTTATTGTTTGTATCATTCATAGACAACCAATTTGGACCACTGACTTGTATTCCTTATGATGGGGAAAACTTGACATCCATTATAATAGGCCTTACATGAGATATCATCCAATTATTATAGATCAGGATGTTTATTCCATCAAAGAGGGGGTCTCCCTTGATATTTACCATATTCTCAAGGGTGGAAATGATGGCCATAATAAACATAAACAACCTTTACCCTTTGATTCTAATTGAAGGAACCTAGAACACCCTTATAGGGGAGGGGTGAATCAAGGTGTTATATTATTTTAAACTGATGGATCTTGTTCAAAAATTGGTAGGAACTCGTTAACCATTTCTGATGATAATGGGCATAAAACAAACAATCACACACAAATCGAGGACACATCAATTTTACATGGTTTTCCACTAAGAGATGCATTGAAATATCATACAGTGATATGTTTTTGGTAATATCAGGGTCCACTGATCTTCACTAGTTGTGGAGTTCAAATGTTTAGCATAGCCACTATATGCCAGGCGCACTAGATTTACAAGGTTTTAGGGATACCACACCGCATCCCCCATATCAATTCAATTGACCCCACCTTATTCCTCATGTTATGAAGAATATGAAATGATATTTTCAACTAGAAGGTAAATTCAATGTGTTGGAATCAAGTCATGCATCCTTATCTGTGGGTAGAATATCTGTTGAAGTCATCTTTTCCCCTGTGGATGTAATATTCTTTTCTGCATACTATTCATTCACAAACTTTTCCTCCATGAACTAGACTTCTTTCTCCACGTACTATAGTTCTTTGCGTACCAACTCTACACAACACCTTTGTTTACGAACTTCATAAAAACATTTTTGTATGACCTTGTATTCTTCTCTCGCATACTGCTCCTTCACCGAGGGCCATCCTCTCCTCTAGGAACCAACATTCACATACCACATTCCGTTGAAAATTTCTTTTCTCTGTGTAGTAATAGAGAACCATTACACCAGTTCTTCTTCTATGTATAGTCTCTCCTACATAGTCCTATCTTTATATTGAGGAGTAGAAAAATCCCTTCATAAAAATTGATTCTGCATGAACTTATTTCGAACATAGCTGAATTCTTAGAGCGATGAATTACTCAGATAAAATTTTCTCTCCTCGATGTAACAATTTTTATTAGTGAACTTTATATAGGAAAATTGATCTATATATTTTGATAATATGGGATTTACCAAATATTTCACATGAAACCTCCTTCACCATGTAACATGCATCTACCGTGAACCATTTCACTATGTGGTCTGCATTACGCCACTTATCCCAGTATGGCGGATGAATTTTTCTGTGAACCGATCACCACCTCATTTTTTCCAGTGATCATCCATCCAACAAACCATCTATCCATCAAACCTCTCCGCCCCATTTTTTCGAACGACATTCAATCCTATAAACTTATTTCCTTCTACATATTGTTGGACTTCACTATAAACCATTTTTCATTCCATAAACCATTAGCACAACATGGATAACAGTCTTACATTATACATATCATATTTTTTGGTCTGTGAAATGTTCCCACAATATGGTTTGTGGTTAACTTCCTCTTCTAAAATATTTCCATTTACAAAAAAATCCTGTTTTTGAGGATAAAAAATTTGGAAAATAGTTGGAAAATGCACCAATATAAACACTTATTTTGTCTTTTACTGCAATTTCACATGTATTGCAATCTCCTTGATCAACAAAATGTGGATTTAAATGAAACAAAATCATAAAACATTTCAAAAAAATAATTTCCTTGTTTCCATCAATCTCCCCCTTTGGTTTGGTTGTAATCTGAAGATAAATTCCATGATGCACTTGCAACTGTAAAAACATGATACACAAGAATAAACTCAACCAACAACACTATAAGTCTATATGACCAATGCTCATTTTTAAAAAAGAAGGTAATAATGAATTGGATTCTCATTACTTCTAATGATTTAAATTTGTCTTAGTATGCTCCAAAGGTTTTCTAATCACACAGAATTTTTTTCTTCATTCTCTTTTATACCCATTGTAACTCATTAAATTTCTCCAATAATGACAAAAACATTCTCCTCCTTTCCCCTTTCTCTATTATCCTATTTACTATTAAATAATTTATCAATTCTCACCCAATGGAAATAAACCCAATGACCAATATTTGAACACGGTAGATCACAACCGACATTCCCCCCAGATCACATATCCACCATAAACCTGCATCATATTTAAAAACATATTAAAAATATTAATTAAAATGGGTAGGGGGCCATTATAAACTCATAATTAATTGGGAGGTTGTTTAAAATTGTGGTTCAACTGATTATTCTCAAACAGATGTGCGGAAAATGGATTTATCAGTATTTTAGCCACATGATAATTGTTTCCAACATCCATTTTAATCATTATTTGTTCAAATTTTTTTCATAGATGAAGTTATATGTAATTCCAATGTTTTTCTTATAACAATTATTAACATGATTCTTAATAAGATCAATTATGATCTTTTTATCATACTGAATCACCATTTTTTGTTTTAGCTCATCACCAAAATCAGTTAGTTGTTCCTTCATCCATATTTGGTGAGTGAAAACCATTGTACGTGAGATATACTCATATTTAGAAGTACAAAGAGAAGTACTTGGATATTTCTTTCTCAACAAAACAACACATTTATTTCCCATAAATAATGCTACACCACATGTGGAATTTCTATCAATAACATCTCCATCCCAGTCAGCATCAGGAAATGTTGCCAGTTCACTATATTTTTATGTAGAAAAGTATATGATATAATTGTGAGTTCATTGAATATACTTCATGATTCAATTCACTACAACCATATGTTCTTCTTTCATATTACTTTGACAGTGGGACGCTAAGTGTGTTGCAAAGTCAAATTTGGTTGTGTCATTGTCAAGTATAACATGCTTCAAATGATTCTCCAATATAGTGTGGGGTCCACAAATGTCTCATCTTCATGCTTTCCCAGTTTTTTTCCAACTCCAATCAGAGTCTAAATTGGTTTGCAATCATTCATATTGAATTTTGTTACCAACTCTCTTGCATATTTTTCCTGGGAAATAAAAGATCAGTTTTTCCTCTGAATCACTTGCATCTTAAAGAAGTATGTGAAATCCCCAATCATACACATTTCAAAATTGGATTTCTTGTGATTAAAAAATTTGTCAAATAATTTCATATACAGATAATGGGAAGATTCCATCTTCTGATGCTTTATTTCTAGTTATAGGATGGAATATGAAAATAGAGGACCAATCATATGAATGTGATATTTTGGTAGCTATTTTTCTATAATTTATTATTTTTTATAGCCTCTGTTATATACATGTATCCCCCACATCTCATGTAATCAATTGTTATCTATAAATTTCATCATGACCATATTTCATTAGTGTCTATTTATTATTATGCTTCTTACTATTGTTTATTTAACATGGATTATTTATTATTTTTTTCACTAATATTTTTTTTCATTGTTTATTCTTCTACTATGATGGGTTATTTTTCCTATTTAAATGGGATTGATCCTGACAAATATTTCAAACATATTCTAATGAATAAAAAATAATGGGTAACACCGTGATTTATATTTTTATTTTGTGAAGAACACAATCTCTAATGAAGGAAGAAGATCTATTTCATTCTCCGCATCTCGATTCTCCATTATCCAGAGGCTCACCATCATCTAATCTTGATATACCAATGATGGTGAGTCGGGGAACCATTTCTCGAGGATCCCAAGGATTTTCATCTAACTATTTTGATCAATTATAATGATTATTATAGAAAATACTATGTTTATGTGATTTAATTAAAATAAATCAAATTAATTTTTTGATTTTAATTAAACACACTTACCAACGATCTCTTTATCCAAACACCCCCACCAACCATCATTAGGTTGCACCTAGGGTAAAAATCGCCTTTGGAATTCATTAAATGTATCATATTTTTTATCTAATAATATATTTAATTGTTATCCCATTTTCATGAAAACATTTTTCACATAATATAAAATATTTTTAGTATTTTTATGAAATTAATTTTCGGAATAAATGGCATCAAAATATCTTGTCATCTCAGCATGTGGAATTAAATATATTTTTAGATATATTTCAATGTCTTATTAGTTAAAATAAGGTTTTTATATTATTACCTCATTCAATATTTTCATCCTCAAAATGATAACTATAAGAAACATGTTCATGGTACTGAGTGCACATCTTGTTGTCTCACTCCTTGGAGATCTCCTGCAAACTCACACATTTCCACAACACACAATCTAATGGAATGGTGTATCCATATAGTGTCCTCTTCTACCCATCCTATACCACAAACAGGTGATCTGTGAAAGTGACCCATTCCTCGATGTCCTTCTCACCCAATAAATAATGTGTGTGGGTTCAAGAATATATCCCCTGAGTTGTGACATATGGATGACATCATATATCTGCTCTAAATGTGGGTGTATGTTGAGGTGGGAAGTGACCTCAACAGCCCTCTGTAAGATCTCAAACAGCCCATTAAACCTCATGGATATCTTTACTCCATAGATCGATATTTCTAAAATGTACTATGGGGATAATCTCATGAGAACCTGGTCTCCTAGATAGAACTCCAAGGGCCTATAACATTAATATTCATAAGATATATTCCACCTATATGATATCCTCATCCACTCATGGATGAATTGGACCATCTCTTGCTCCACCTGGACCATCCTATCCAAAAAAGATATAACTCACTGATTTCAGTAAATTATAAGACTCACCTATAGGATCTACCATATAGAGCCTCAAAATATTCAATGCCAATAGTAGTGTGACATTATTTTTTTAATGAAAAAATTATCAATGGAATGTGATATTCCTTGGTTCAGTCATATTCTTACACACAAGTGATCAACCTATCATCCATCACATGAATTGTGTGAGTGCTCTACCCATCTTCTTGGGGTTGAAAGGACAGGGTCATTATCATCTTGGTCCCAAATACCTCCTACATGCCTCTCCAAAACCTTGATGTGGACTTCATATCACAGTCAGAGGCAATTGTTGAGGGAAACCCATGAAGGAGAATGATCTCCCATAAATTAAATTTCTCAAAACTCTCTATTGAACAATTCTCCATGTTATCAATGAAGTTTGAAAACTTTTTTATTCAGTCAAAAATCTCCCAAATGGTGTCATGGTATCTCACTTTTTATATAACCCTTATCCAAAGTCCATGGATATGCTGTACCATTTCCACTCTAGGATATCAAGGGGATACAAAAAGCCTGCCAGAATGTGGTTCTTATCCTCCACCTACTATCTACCGATGCACCATGAAAAACACATATACATAATCCATATCTTTCATCCCACAAAATCTCTAAATGACTCTAAAAATCATCAAAACATCATGATTCACAATCCACCAAGTAGTGTGGAACTCTCTCATAATCTAATCACATATCAGGATGGGGGGCCATCATTTATCCTGGTAAAAGTATGACATGATTCTCTCCATAAAAAAAATACATATGGTGAATCTCATGGGGTTATCTAGTCACATTAAAATTAATAGTATTTTCAAACAATTGGGTCTCTCTCACATGTGATAGGTGCGGTGGAGTAATCATCATATACTGAAGAAAAGATGAACCCTCCTTCTCAAATAGCTTTAGTAGAAAGTTAGTAAAATACCCAGATGCATCCTACACCAAAAAATCATGGGACATTATACTAAGGGAATCTAGAAACAAATTTCCATTTCCTTGAGTATAGACTATCTCCAAGTTATAATCCTACAAGAACTCCAACCAACACCTCTCTATCAGATTCATGTCTCTCAATATGAATACAAATGTAATAATTAGATGGTATAATTAAACAAATATGTGTTATGCCTAAAAATATTTCCTCCATAGAAATAGAGAAAATACCATAATTACAAGATCTAGGTCATGAGTCACATAATTATGCTCACAGTGTCTCAACTTCTACGACACATTTGCGAAAACTACCTGTCTCTATATCAACATGCATCAGATTCCAAATTAGGAGTCATCCTAATATACTATGTACTCTAGTCCATCATCCAATAGTTTCAAAATAAGATAACTAATAATTATCTATCTCAACTCCTCAAAGGATTTCTAGAAATTCACATTCTAGTTAAAAATCATCCATTTCATCATTAGGTAGGCCAAATGGGATGGAATTTGGTAGAAGTATTCCATAAAACACATGAATAGACAACTAACGCTACGGGAGTTCCACATAAAACTATTACTCTTTGAACATTTCTATTATTCATACTCATGCAACTCATATTCCCATACATTATGGAAGAGGACCCACAGATGTCATCTATTCTCGAGGGTGGATACTCTTACCCAAGAGTCACCTGACTCATGAGAGATCATTCAACACCATACCTAAAACTCTCATCAATCAATCAAGTGAATATAATATTGATTCCCAGGTGAAGACACTAGATATTGTGATGTATATGTTAACCCTCCAATCACACCACTAGCACTGACATCCTCATAGGGCCATTTGATGTTCTATCACAAACATTGGGCCATCCATGGTGCATGTAAATACAATGGTAAATCTCCCAATGGGGATGTAAACCTGAAAAGTCATCTTAACCAACCATCGTGGAAGGAGAATGTGATCTCATAAGAACCACTACTCCATGTGAAATACTATCCAACTAATAAATTAGCTATAAACTCCTTTGAATGAACTAAACCTCCTTTTCCTAGTGATTACTCCTCAATATGGAGGAAGACACTTACCCATATCCCAGAAGCACTTCCATACTAACTATAAGTAATAATTTAAGAAGGAATGGTCCATGACCATACTATATTGAGGAACCCATTATAGGGGATCACTAATTCTATGAAAAAATTACATGTTATGATCTATCTTTTCATAGTGTATGGTCTCCCTATTAGAAGAAATGTGTGATAATGGATCATCTCTATAGTTGAATACTACAGAAGGGTTGAGAAAAAAAACCTCCACTAGTATTTTTAATGCTTGAATAGGGTCTATGATCGGAGATTTATGGATTTATACATGGTTCTAAGAACTGTATATAGAGAAGTGGGGACACAAGTAATACCCTAAACCACACTCTTCTTCCTATCTAGATTCCACTTCTTTTGGAAGCTGATTACTTCCCATTACTTCTTTATCTGCTCAACCAGGTTATTCTCTAACACCACATCACTATGTACTTCATTATGAAAGCAAGTAATAGGTACATTCCCACCACACCTTGAAACTATCATCTTTAGGTGGCACTAAATTTCCCTCCTGATTTTAATTCTCATCCCATGAAGGCATATAGGTGGGAAATGTGTCCCTTTTACATGAATATCTGAATCAATGCTAAAAATCAACATCATAGGAGTCTACCAATGCCTAGAATCACCCATGGAATGAATCACTGTGGGAAAACCATAAAAGGGGTCCTATCCAAGCGGGATATTCTAACAACAAGATTGGTCGGAACCTCAACAACCAGAGAAAGGGGTTTAGATCAACACAAACCCTAGAAGATTTCAATATATGAATCCTTTAGTTTTCACTCATCACAGCTACATCACCAACTGGTATTAGCAAAAAAAATTCTTCTCAATCATGAACAACAGTTATGAATGAAACCGTCTATTCGATCTGGATCTAAACACGTTTTATAACTTTGATCAACAATTAAATCAAATCCTATACTACCTATGGATATAACTCATATTGAAACCATAACACCCATTGGTGATGGAAAACATGGAGTAAACTAATATTTCAAACATTCTCATCCTCATATAATGGTATGATATGATACTTAAAATGTGGGGTTGTTTTTACATGTTTACCTACAAAAATCATCATGGGGTATGTACCATAAACAAAGTTGTTTCCCCTCATCATATCATCATTATGATCCTGAATAGGTGACCTAGTTCGCTATCTTCTTGAAGGAAACTCTAAAGTTAAATCAATACGTACCATTTTTTATTAATAATATATATATGGGGTTATTAATCATGATAGATAATCAAATACTTAATTCAATATTATGCATGTACCAAAATTATCAGCAATTAATATCTCAGTATCTCGAGTCAACAAGAAGATTTTTAAAGTCATTATGTATGTATATTTCAACTATTACACTAACACTAGGTCCCCTGGCTGAAAATCGACACTAAAAACCCCATGAAACAGTTTACCAATATCCCAACCAAATACTCATAAGGGGAAAAATGAAATCATTTTCCCACGGAATGAACCAACTTTGATACCATGTCATCACAACCTGACCCAACAGGGCTCAAGAAACAACTACCCCAAGCCCTAAAGTGTAGGCTAGGTAATAGAAACATGAACTAAAAGGTAAAAATTATATTTTAGGCCTTTTCTTAATGTACCTATACAGATGAACCCAACCATCTCTATAATAATGTACAACGTTATAAGAAAAAGTTGCGACATATGGTGAATAAAACATGCATGTAAAACCTCTGAGAAGTACAAGAGTAAGAAATTTTAATATGAAATGAAAAGTGGGAAAAATATGACCAACCAGGAAGATGACCCAACCTGACAAATATATAAATGTAAATTGTTGAGAGATATAATCTGGAATGATCTAATTTGTGACCACCGTACCCGATCAAATTCAGTAGGGTATCCCTATACTCCTTTGTAATCACTTCCAACCTATCTATATCTTTTATAATATATGACACATGTGGGAAAATCCTCGGGAGGTGCAGTATATACATACCTAGTGGGAAACCTCAAATTTGGAAGGGGAGAAGTAAGAGACATGATATTAATAGACATATCAACCCCTAATAAGAGATAAGTGAATCGATAAAATGTATACAAATATATATATATTCTATACAATGGGAGACAACATGAGAGAAAAATAAGATCTTTATACCACGTCACGACATACGAAAAGAGATCCAATAGTTCTAAAATTCCAAAAATAATTCCCAACATATTGTTTAGTTGTTTGAATAATCATAACCGCTCTGAGTACATCCCGCCCAGTGGTCCACCTCCAGGTACTGTCCTGCTCCGCACGCCTCCTCCACGATCAGCGTTGTCCGTCGTCTGCAACCAACACCACGAAGTGCGGGAATAGCCCGTGCAGGGGTGAGTATAAGCTACTCAGTAGGGACCCCGAGACCCCCGAAGGTCTCCCGAAATCCACAAAGGTTAAGACGCGAAGGAGAGATACAATCATGAAGTAACATCTGACACGGCTTAGGTATATCCCCATACATATACCTAAGTCATCAATTCCCCGATCGGCTCCAACGTCCGAGCCCTAGCACAACCCAGTCCACACAGGAAAGCAAAACGCATAACCACGCAGGATAGAACAACACAATCCACAAAGGAGAGTAAACAGTAAATCCACACAGGATAGCTCAACACAATCCACAAAGGAGAGTAACACAAGATTCAGCTCACTCAGGTATACTTCTTCGGATAACGATAAAGATGATCATTGAACCATCTAAGTCGTCGGACCCACGAAGGATCGATGGGTACTAACCTTGCAGTGACCCACACAGGATCGGGCCCACGAAGGACCTGTAGGAGTTGGCTCACACAGAACCACTGAGAGATGACCCACACAGGATCGGACCCATACAGGATCGGGCCCACACAGGACTCGGCCCACGCAGGACCGGTAGGCGCTGGCTCACACAGAACCGCTGAGCGCTGACCCACGCAGGATCAGACCCACACAGGATCGGGCCCACACAGGACCTGAAGCACTGATCCACGTAGGATCACTGAGTGCAGGAGTCGTCGCAGTCCGCTGAGGATCTATGCACAGTCGTCGCCGCAGTCCACTGAGGATCTCTACACGGTCGTCGTCGGAGTCCACGGAGGATCTCTGCACAGTCGTCACCACAGTTCACTGAGGAACTTTGCACGGTCGTCGCTGTCGAAGTAGCAGTCGCAGCCAGCACTAGGGTTCCCGCACACAGCAAGCTCGTTCGGGAGGGTCCGCTCCACGAGCCGAGAGGCTGATACATCAACTGACACGAAGTCCGAAGATGATGTATCCAAAAGTTCCGTATCGTCAACAGGAACTCAACGTCGCAGACGGCGCGTCAATCGGACGCCCGGTCTGAGAGATATTGGCATTTTCGTCCCAGGGGCCTGGTTGGTTTTTAAGGAAAAACCAACCCGACCGCACTCCACCTACGTCCAAACCTCGGGCAGAGTATGCCAAAATATCCATCTCACTTAGAGGAATTCAACAAAGCTGACGGCACGTCAATCGGACGTCCGTAGCTCAAGATATGAGCGTTTCCGCTCCGAGGGCCCGGTTGGTCTCGTGTACGAACCAACCCGGCCGGACTCAAAGAATTCCGAAACCATGAGTACGATATACCTAAACGACCGACTCGATCCAAGGATCGCGTTGCCGCTGACGGCGGGTCTTTTGGAGGCACGAAGCTCAAGTTACGGGCATTTGAACGAAAACGTCCGAAGAAGGGGGGTACGGCCCCGGGCCGACCCGGCCCGACCCCCCCTGGGTCGGCCCGAATCGGGGCGACCCGAACCGGGTCGACCTGACCCGGGTCCGACCCGGTTGGACCGGTTCGGCCCGGCCAGGGTGCGGCCCGGCCGGTCGGACCGGCCTGGCTCGGCTCGGCCGAGCGGCCGAGCGCCAGGTGCCGTGGGCGTTGACCCGCGGCCTGAGGAAAGTCGCGGCCCGCGTGGGCCGCGCTGGCGAACCGCGGACGCAGCTGAGCCGCGTCCCGCCTGGACGAACCGGACCCGCGCGGCCGCGGATCCATCGGCCGCAGCCGCCGCGGCTTCAGCCACGGCGGGCTCGTCCGGCGGCGCGCCGGGGCGCCGCCGCGCTGGCGACCCGCGCCGCCGGCAACATCTGTGGGCCGCCGCCGTCGCTCCGGTGGCCCGTTTTCCTTCCCGTCTGCGCCGTTGCTCCTCCCGGAAGCCATTCTTTACTGCGGGATCGTCAAACGTCCGTTGCGGCACGTTCCATCGTCAACCGTCAAATTCGCACAAAACGAAGAACGTCGGAGGGTCGTCGGGCCGTGTTCGTTTGGCCCGCACCCTCCGCATTAGAGATAAACAACCGGGAGAAAATTATTCCACACAGGAAACAACAATTTTTAATAAGATTAAAAATTGTTCACAAAAATGGTTCTTTAATTTCTTTAAGAAACATAGACGGGAATTAATTTAAAAGGGGTAATTCCCATAATGAAATCCCTACCTTGATGATCATCGCGCGCGGGCGTTCTTCGCGGATAAGATCGTCGCGGAAGAGAGGGATCGTCGCGTCGTCACGGGGAGGGGTCGCGTCGTCACGGAATCCGGCGTTGAGTCGGCGAGCTCAACGTACCAAGAACAACAGATTTAAATTATAATTAATTAAATCTGTGTTTAAACCCAAAGAAAAGAACCTTGAGCGGAAATACGAAATCACTCACCTCAAATGGTCGGTGATCGGAGATCGGAGATCGGAGATAGGAAGAACGTCTCGGACGAAGGCTTCGTCGATTTCCGGGTTCGGCGTTCTTCGCGTTCTTCGCGTTCTTCGCGTTCTTCGCGAGGGAGCTGAAGAAACTGGGATCCTCTCAAATCTTTTCAAAAGATTTTGGGTTGGTCTTATTATATTAACATGTCAACAGACGAAAACAAGTTATGAAACGATTGAATTAATTCGTTGAATTAATTCAACGAAAGAAACAGGCCATTTAATTCGCGAAAGAAACTGCCCATTTAATTCACGAAAGAAACAGCCCATTTAATTCACGAAATAAAAAGCCCATTTAATGGTCTGTTAAGAATTTAGAAAACGCGTCGGTTGACTTCATTAAGACGGGTTTTCACGGGTGCATTTCTTAACGGAAAGAAACGGCGGGGCTCGTGCGGGCCCCACCTCACAAATATCCTACCAAGGGGGTAGGATATTTCTGGATAGCATCCTATCCAGTTCAACTCAGTTCAAGCCGCCTTTAAGTGGCTTCAAGTGGCTTCCAAGTGGCTTAAATGAAATAAAATAAAGTTGTCGCAAAATTATTTTATTTCTTAACTTTAAGCCCGAAAGTTAAAAACCACACCCGAGCAAACACAACTCCGGAAGAGGCGTTTCTAAGAGAATATCGGCGCTGCGATTTCATCGGTGCCCTCAGAATTCGATTCCAGGCACCGGTTCAAAAGATAGAAAAAACCCGCTCATCCGTTCACTGAACGTACCCGAGCCAAACTTCGGAAAATTATTCCGGGCACACCGGGCCTCGGAATCAGGCGCCGTCAGGAACTGCGTTCTTGTAAAATTCCAAAGAAAATTAAGAAAAAAATTTCCTTGAAATTTACGGTTCTTTACATTACTCCCACCTCAGGACTTTACGTCCCCGTAAAGATACATCAAAAACTAGGGAAACAAATGTGGGTACTGAGCACGCATCTGAGCCTCCCGCTCCCAAGTGCTCTCCTGGAGGTTCTCATGCTGCCATCTGATGTGCACAAGAGGAATCGATCGCCCACGTAGGACCCGCTTCTGTCGATCCTCTATCTCCACTGGGACCTCCGCAAAAGTCGCTCCATCATCCACGGCTAGCTCCCCATAGTCAATGATGTGCGTCGGGTCGTGCACGTTTCTCCTCAGCTGGGATACGTGGAAGACGTCGTGCACCCGGTGAAACTGAGGTGGCAGAGCCAGGCGATAATACACCTCGCCAATCCTGCTGAGGACCTGGAAAGGCCCGATGAAGCGTGGAGACAACTTGCCGCCTCGACCAAATCTCCGCAAACCACGTCGAGGTGAGACACGCAAGAAGACGTGGTCGCCATCCTCGAACTCTAGTGGCCTCTGCCTCCTGTCAGCATATGACTTCTGCCGGCTCTGTGCTGTCCTCATCCGCTCCTGGATGACCTGGACCTTCTCTGTCGTGGCCCGGACCATCTCCGGTCCCACAAGTGCTGACTCTCCAGGGTCTGTCCAGCACAAAGGAGATCTGCAAGGCCTGCCGTACAACGCCTCGTAGGGTGCCATCCCGATGCTGGAGTGGTAGCTGTTGTTTTACGCAAACTCTACCAAGGGTAGGTGGTCCTCCCAGCTGCGACCAAAGTCGAGGACACATGCGCGGAGCATGTCCTCGAGCGTCTGAATGGTCCTCTCCGTCTGACCATCCGTCTGAGGGTGAAAGGCGGTGCTCAGACGTAGCCGCGTCCTGAACGCCTCCTGCAACCCCTTCCAAAGACGGGAAGTAAAACGAGCGTCCCGATCAGACACGATAGTCGATGGCACACCGTGATGTCGTACAATCTCCTGAACGTAGAGACTCCCCAAGCTCTCCACTGAGCCCTGCTCTCAGATGGGTAAGAAGTGTGCTGACTTGGTGAGTCGGTAAAAATCGCCCAAATGGAGTCGTGACCTCTGGAAGTGCGTGGAAGTCCAGTCACGAAGTCCATAGATATCCCGTCCCACTTCCACTCTGGGACCTCCAAGGGCTGTACCAAGCTTGCTGGTACCTGATGCTCTTCCTTCACCTGCTGGCAGGTGAGGCACCGTGAAACGAACTCTGCCACAACCTTCTTCATGCCCGGCCACCAGTGCTATCGTCTGAGATCCTGGTACATCATCTCCACTCCAGGATGTACCGCCAAAGGAGAAGTGTGAAACTCTCTCAGCACCTCCTCTCGTAAGGCGACTGGTACCAAGGTACCTCATCTGAAAAGGACATCGTGCTCTGCTCCAAGGGAGAAACCATCAGGTGCCTGTCCCGAGGATATCTGTGCACGCCGTGTCTCACAGTCGACGTCCCCACGCTGTGCCTCTCTGACCCACTGAAGAAGTGGGGGATAGACTGTGAGAGACTGAAGGAAGGCTGCTCCATCTCTATCCACGAAGTATATCTGCAAAGCGGCTAGCTGCTCTGTCGCCTCCTCAAGTAGCTGGATGCCCGTCCTCCTGCTGAGGGCATCAGCCACCACGTTCCCCTTCCCAGGAGTATAGACTATCTAAAAGTCATAGTCCTGGAGGAACTCGAGCCATCGCCGCTGTCTCAGGTTTAGTTCCTTCTGAGAGAAGATGTACCTGAGACTCTGGTGGTCAGAAAAGACTGTGAAGCGCTCGCCCATCAGATAGTGTCGCCATGTCTTCAGGGCAAAGACCACTGCTGTCAACTCTAAGTCATGGGTAGAGTAGTTCTTCTCATGAGGCCTCAACTGACGTGATCTGTAGGCAATCACGGCCCGCTCCTGCATCAGGACACACCCGAGACCGGTCCCTGATGCATCGCAGTAGACTACGTATCCAACTCCCTCCTCAGGCAACCTCAAGATAGGTGCGCTGGTCAACCTCTGCCTCAGCTCTTGGAAGCTCTGCTGACATCTGTCTGACCACATGAAGGATTTCCCCTTCTTCGTCAACACTGAGAGTGGGGCCGCAACTCTGGAGAAGTCTGGCACAAATCTCCGATAGTATCCGGCTAGGCCCAAGAAACTCCGCACCTCTGTCACGCTCTTGGGTGGCTCCCAAGCTAGCACTGCCTCGATCTTCGCGGGATCCACTACAACTCCCGCCTCAGAAATGACGTGCCCCAAGAAGTGGATCTCACGTAACCAGAACTGACACTTCGAG
Source organism: Viscum album (assembly GCA_963277665.1). Lineage (NCBI taxonomy): Eukaryota > Viridiplantae > Streptophyta > Magnoliopsida > Santalales > Viscaceae > Viscum > Viscum album. Next base: position 2,105,548,124 of record OY728119.1, on the reverse strand, counting down.
AGCTTTCCATAAAGCTGGTGCTCTCGGAGTGTGTCTAGTACAACACGCAGGTGGTAGGCGTGCTCCTCCTCCGTCGTCGAGTACACCAAAATGTCGTCGATGAAGACCACGACAAATCGATCGAGGTATGGCCGGAAGATCATGTTCATGAGGCTCATGAACACTGCTGGAGCGTTGTTCACGCCGAAAGGCATAACCAAGAACTCATAGTGGCCATACCGACACCTGAATGTCGTCTTCTGCACATCCTCGTCTTGAACTTTGAGATGATGATAGCCTGACCTGATGTCTATCTTCGAGAACCACCGTGCCCCCTTGAGCTGGTCGAAGAGGTCAACAATCCTGGGTAGCGGATAATTGTTCCTCACTGTCACCTGATTCAGGCGACGATAATCGACACACAGTCGCAAGCTCCCGTCCGCCTTCTTGGCGAACAAAATCGGGGAAGCCCAGGGCGAAACACTGGGTCGGATGAAACCCTTGCCCTGCAAGTCCTCCAACTGTACCCGCAGCTCTCGAAGCTCAGCGGGGGCCATCCGATATGCTGGAGTGGATATCGGGGCTGTCCCGGGGTACAGGTCAATATAAAAGTCTACCTCCCTGCGAGGAGGTAGTCCTGGAACGTCGTCGGGAAAGACGTCCGCGTACAGATCCACCACTACAGGAAAACTGGGACTCCGCACGTCAACTACTCCCAGGATGAGGCTAGCCAACTGATGAGTGATGGGCTGAACTCTCCTCTGCGTGAGTCCATCCTGTGCTGCTAAGGCTCCCTTCCCGCCGGTGAAGGTGAACCTGCTCTCGTCGGTATGCACACATCGCACCTTGCGCCTAATGCAGTCAATCTGAGCATGGAACGTAGATAACCAATCCATGCCCAAGATGACGTCGTAAGGCCTCGACGCCGCTACAAGAAGATCCCAGCCGAAGCTCTCGCCTTCTAGAGTAAGCTCACACTGCCGACACCAGTGCGTAATCGCCGAGTCTGCTCCCGTAGGAGTCTCTAGCTGTAAAGATCGAGCCAACGGCTCTGTCGGAATATCCGAGCTCCGAACAAGGGCAGTGGCTATGAATGAGTGACTCGCTCCTGTGTATATCAGAACTGCAGCAAGGGTGGAATAGACACAGATCGTACCTCGAATCATCTCTGGTGCACCGTGGTCATAGTCCTCCGCTGCCTGGAGCTGAGCCTGTCTCTGCCCGCCAGCTCCCTATGGTCGGGGTGGGCCTCCTGGTGGTGGTGGTGGCAGAGCCTCAAAGCGTCGCCCACCAGCTGCTGCTCGGCCAGCTCCTCTGCCTCGTCCGCCTCCTCCCTGCCGACCGCCATGGTCGACCCTCAGCCTCTGCATGGGCGGTCCCTCCACCATCTGCTGCCCCTCGGTACGACGGGGGGGGGGGGGGGGGGGGGGGGGGGCAGTCACGAGCCATGTGGCCCTGCCCGCCGCACTCGTAGCATTGTCTGCCTCTCGGAAGGCTGGCTCCGCGCTGTGTGCCTCGCACTGCCGAGCCAGTGTCCCGGGGTCGTCTACCGGAAGGTCTGGTCCTCCTGGAACCCTGAGTCATCTGCCGGCTACCAGCTGCCGAAGACTCCGCTATCTGCCGCCCTGCGGCAGGTCTCGCTGTGGACTCAACCAGGAAGCTCCCGATCAGGAGGGATCGCTCCAGTACTCCTGCCTGGGACAGGATGCTGAGGGAGATCAGCGATGCCCTGATCTCGTGTCTCAATCCCTGCTCGAAGGTCTGGGCCCGGAAGAAGGGGCCCCGTACCATGTCTGTCGAGTACCGAGAAAGGTCGGTGAACCTCACTGTGTACTGAGCGACCGTCAAGCTGCCCTGCCGCAGCTGAAGAAGCTCCTGGATGCGCACTGCTCAGAGGGTGGCCGGGACGAACTCTAAGCGGAAGAGGCTCTCGAAGTCCGTCCAGATGAGGGTGTCCTCATCGTGTACCTGGAGCATCAGGCTCCACCAGCGTCCGGCTGCTGCGTGCAGTAGGCTCGCCGCGAGGATCACCATGAGGTCTGCTGGCGTCCTCACTAGCCTGAAAACTCGGACGACCGCCTCCAGCCAGTCCTCAGCTGCCTGGGGGTCCGACTCCCCACGGAACCTGGGTGGTCGCTGGTGCTGGAACTCGTGCAGAGCTCCAAGGCATCGTGCGTCGCCAGCTGCCAGTGCTGGAAGCATCGGGGGCTCGGCGGGTAAAGGTACCGCCGGTGCCTCTGCTGTCAACGGGCCTTACTCTGGGAACCCTATCTGGCTGATGTCGTCGTGCCATCATGAAAAGGAAACAAGTATGCCATGGTCAGAACGGTATACCTGGTGATCTGACACAAGTAATCACAAAGAAAACTTGAAACACACATGCAATCAATGTCTTTGTGCATTAAGTCGGAAATCAGAAGTCAGGGTCCTGGTGTATGGATACGTCGGCCGCCGCACCAACACTGGACTCCCTGGACTGATAACCACACGCAATACGCTAAACACTATTGCTTCACATAGAAGAAAGATCAGAGTCTGCGGTAGAACAGACCACCGTTCATACCAATTTGTCACGACCCGTCCTCAGGGCCCGTGCCGTGACTACCCCAAGCCCACCTTCCATAGGCCAGGGGCTGGCGACTAGCACCAAGGCGTAAATCCCAACAGAAAGGGGAGGCTTTTCCTTTGAAAAGTAAACAAGCACCACAGAGTAAGATAGCGGAAAAGTAAACACTAAGTAAAAACTGTACAAGCTGTGCTGAAAGAAAAAGGGGTCGGAAATACAAGCCCAACTGTAAAGTACATCTGAAAGGAAAAACTGCAACTGAAAAGGGAAAACTGCAGCGTCGAGCCGTCCTCCTGTTGTCCCACCTGATTGGTGGGTACAGATAGCCTCCACTGCTCCTCGGGACCACCTAACCGCTCCGAGTACGTCCCGCCCAGTGGTCCACCTCCAGGTACTTTCCTGCTCCGCACGCCTCCTCCACGATCTGCGCTGTCCGTCGTCTGCAACCAACACCACGAAGTGCAGGCATAGCCCGTGCAGGGGTGAGTATAAGCTACTCAGTAGGGACCCCGAGACCCCAGAAGGTCTCCCGAAATCCACAAAGGTTAAGACGCGAAGGAGAGATACAATCACGAAGTAACATCTGACACGGCTTAGGTATATGCCCATACATATACCTAAGTCATCAATTCCCCGATCGGCTCCAACGTCCGAGCCCTAGCACAACCCAGTCCACACAGGAAAGCAAAACGCATACCCACGCAGGATAGAACAACACAATCCACAAAGGAGAGTAAACAGTAAATCCACACAGGATAGCTCAACACAATTCACAAAGGAGAGTAACACAAGATTCAGCTCACTCAGGTATACTTCTTCGGATGATGATAAAGATGATCATTGAACCATCTAAGTCGTCGGACCCACGAAGGATCGATAGGTACTAACATTGCAGTGACCCACACAGGATCAGGCCCACGCATGACCTGTAGGAGTTGGCTCACACAGAACCGCTGAGAGATGACCCACACATGATCGGACCCACACAGGATCGGGCCCACATAGGACCGGGCCCACGCAGGACCGGTAGGCGCTGGCTCACACAGAACCGCTGAGCGCTGACCCACGCAGGATCGGACCCACACAGGATCGGGCCCACACAGGACCTGAAGCACTGATCCACTTAGGATCACTGAGTGCACGAGTCGTCGCAGTCCGCTGAGGATCTCTGCACAGTCGTCGCCGGAGTCCACTGAGGATCTCTGCATGGTCGTCGTCGGAGTCCACGGAGGATCTCTGCACAGTCGTCCCCGCAGTCCACTGAGGATCTCTGCACGGTCGTCGCTGTCGAAGTAGCAGTCGCAGCCAGCACTAGGGTTCCCACACACAGCAAGCTCGTTCGGGAGGGTCCGCTCCACGAGTCGAGAGGCTGATACATCAACTGACATGAAGTCCGAAGTTGATGTATCCAAAAGTTCCGTATCGTCAACAGGAACTCAACGTTGCAGACGGCGCGTCAATCGGACGCCCGGTCTGAGAGATATTGGCATTTCCGTCCCAGGGGCCCGGTTGGTTTTTAAGGCAAAACCAACCCGACCGCACTCCACCTGCGTCCAAACCTCGGGCAGAGTATGCCAAAAGATCCGTCTCACTTAGAGGAATTCAACAAGCTGACGGCACGTCAATCGGACGTCCGTAGCTCAAGATATGAGCGTTTCCGCTCGGAGGGCCCGGTTGGTCTCGTGTACGAACCAACCCGGATGAACTCAAAGTATTCCGAAACCTTGAGTTCAATATACCGAAACGACCGTCTCGATCCAAGGATCGTGTTGCCGCTGACGGCGGGTCGTTTGGAGGCACGAAGCTCATGTTACGGGCATTTGAACGAAAACGTCCGAAGAAGGGGGGTACAGCCCCGGGCCGACCCGGCCCAACCCCCCCACGGGGTCAGCCCGAACCGGGTCGACCCGACCCGGGTCCGACCCGGTGGGACCGGTCCGGCCCGGCCAGGGCGCGGCCGAGCGCTAGGTGCCGCGGGCGTTGACCCGCAGCCTGAGGAAAGTCGCGGCCCGCGTGGGCCGCGCTAGCGAACAGGGGACGCGGCTGAGCCGCGTCCCGCTTGGACGAACCGGACCCGCGCGGCCGCGGCTTCAGCCGCGGTGGGCTCGTCCGGCGGCGCGCCGGGGCGCCGCCGCCTCTGGCCGCCAGCGCCGCCGCGGGCCGCAGGCGTCGCTCCGGTGGCCCGTTTTCCTTCCCGTCTGCGCCGTTGCTCCTCCCGGGATCCGTTATTTACTGCGGGATCGTCAAATGTCCGATGCAGAACGTTCCATCGTCAACCGTCAAATTCGCACAAAATGAAGAACAGCGGAGGGTCGTCGGGCCGTGATCGTTTGGCTCGCACCCTCCGCGTTAGAGATAAACAACCGGGAGAAAATTATTCCACACAGGAAACAACAATTTTTAATAAGAATAAAAATTGTTCACAAAAACGGTTCTTTAATTTCATTAAGAAACATAGATGGGAATTAATTTAAAAGGGGTAATTCCCATAATGAAATCCCTACCTTGATGATCGTCGCGCGCGGGCGTTCTTCGCGGATAAGATCATTGCGGAAGAGAGGGATCGTCGCGTCGTCACGGGGAGGCGTCGCGTCGTCGCGGAATCCGGCGTTGAGTCGGCGAGCTCAACGTACCAAGAACAAAAGATTTAAATTATAATTAATTAAATCTGTGTTTAAACCCAAAGAAAAGAACCTTGAGCTGAAATCTGAAATCACTCACCTCAAATGGTCGGTGATCGGAGATCGGAGATCGGAGATCGGAAGAACGTCTCGGACGAAGGCGTCGTCGATTTCCGGGTTCGGCGTTCTTCGCGTTCTTCGCGAGGGAGCTGAAGAAACAGGGATCCTCTCAAATCTTTTCAAAAGATTTTGGGTTGGTCTTATTTTATTAACATACCAACACACGAAAATAGGTTATGAAACGATTGAATTAATTCGATGAATTAATTCAACGAAAGAAACATGCCATTTAATTCGCGAAAGAAACAGCCCATTTAATTCACGAAAGAAACAGCCCATTTAATTCACGAAAGAAACAACCCATTTAATGGTCTGTTAAGAATTTAGAAAACGCGTCGGTTGACTTCATTAAGACGGGTTTTCACGGGTGCGTTTCTTAGTGGAAAGAAATGGCGGGGCTCGTGCGGGCCCCACATCACAAATATCCTACCAAGGGGGTAGGATATATCTGGATAGCATCCTATCCAGTTCAAATCAGTTCAAGCCGCCTTTAAGTGGCTTCAAGTGGCTTCCAAGTGTCTTAAGTGAAATAAAATAAAGTTGTCGCAAAATTATTTTATTTCTTAACTTTAAGCCCGAAAATTAAAAACCACACTCGAGCAAACGCAACTCCAGAAGAGATGTTTCTAAGTGAATATCGGCGCTCCGATTTCATCGGTGCCCTCAGAATTAGATTCCGGGCACCGGTTCAAAAGTTAGAAAAAACCCGCTCGTCCGTTCACTGAATGTACCCGAGCCAAACTTCGGAAAATGATTCCGGGCACACCGGGCCTCGGAATTAGGCACCGTCAGGAACTGCGTTCTTGTAAAATTCCAAAGAAAATTAAGAAAAAAATTTCCTTGAAATTTACGGGTCTTTACATGGAATACCATGTTTTTACTATATGCATCAAGGTAAAACATTGAGATTTATGTTTTCAACTAAATCAAAAAAATACCACCAAAAAACCAAAATCAACCACATAATTGTTTTATATTTATCTATAATCTTACAGTTATTTTGTAGGTCTCTAATCTTCTCTCCAATAGTTCATATGTCTATAATGAGTGTTTGATATCATATCAATCATAAGTCATAAAATTTAATTTTATATAATTAAATACATAATTTTGTATCTTGGATGTGATCATGTAGAATTTGGTTCTATAGATCAATGTATATTGAGTTTGATTTAAAATTACTCTTCTAATGTAGTTGAGAAATTATTAATTTTTACATCATGGACATAAGATAAATGAAATTATAATGATATGTTTCTAGGTATGTATCACTAATTTTTTATTAGAGATTATAATGTAGAATTATTCATTAATTGATTATAGATTAATAAATATTTCAAATTCATAGTTATTTTTGATATTTTTTCTTTGGAAAACAATATATTTTAAGAAAAAACATATTTAACTAATGTTAATGGGTTTTACATAAATTGGTGATTAAAATTGAAATTATGTATTTCTATATGATATTTATATCATTGGTCGAATTGTTTATATTTCATTTATTTCACATTATGATGAGTTTAATTTGAGTAAACAATATTTCTGAATGAAGTTGGATTTCATTGAAATTATCATTAAAATGGGTTAGAGTAAAGAAACATTCATTTCAGGTGTTTGATTTAATGATTCATGATTGAATGGGATTATGGGTTTATGGATAAAAATTAAAGTTTTAACAGAATCATTTCTAAAGTAATAAATCATTATCAATCATAAATTATAGATATAAATATAATGCCTTAAGATGAGTAATTCTTTAGATGAAAATGATCAAAATTTAACAGCCCACTCATTATAATTATATAAAATATCTTTTAGAGAGATAATTTGAAAAAACCCTTATCGAATCAGCTTACTTCATGGGGAAATGGTGTGTAGCTTATGGAGGATGTCCTCTATGGATGTTTTTATTCCATCATTATCCTCATGGTTATGAATTTTTTTTGAATGGTATAATTATTTTTTCTACATATTTTGGGAGTAGACATCCATTGAATCGGCATTGTATGTTTGGTAATAAGTGAGGGTTATGATTGAGTGATATTCAGGTGTAGAATGTACACTATTTATTTTGTTTTTTTCTTCCTTATTAAACCTAAAAATTTTAGATCATATTTCAAAATTAATGTTTTTAATTTAAAAAAGTTTTTAGGTGATCTTGGGAACAGTTGTATTGTAAAAACCTAGCTCCCCTCCCCCATTACCAAATATGGTTGTTATGTACCTAATGTATTCCTAAATATTAACTAGATTATGCTGAGTAGTTTTTGTTATAAAAATATATAAGTGGTGAGATGTTTCCCTTAGGAGCTCAAAACTATAACACATAATAGAATAAAATAAAAAATTATTCCATACATTAAAAAAATAGAATAAAATAAGAATCAAAGATAAATTATAGTCAATAGTAAATGAAAACATATTGTTATATCAAAATGAGATATACTAAATCAAATACAAGTCTTAAAATAAACAAGGGATATGTGATGTATATATCAATTTAAAAATGGTCCAAATTTAATCGAATGTAACATATTTCTCTACAAATCATATACTAAGTGATAACCTAGTATTATTTGATTTTATTAATTATTCTCAAACATATCATCCATATATTACAAAAGGTCTCTAAAAATTATCTAATTCATGAAATTTCCAGATTACTCAGGTATAGTGGATCTTGAGATAGGTTTCATTACAACATAGTTGTTCACCACCAATAATTTGAATAATATGTGTAGTAAATATTTATTAATTATTTAAATGGAATTCCTTTAATGAAATAAATATAAATACCACTAGCTCATTTAATTCATAGTAAAAAAACTATGTTTTACCTTCCTTCACTAGGAAGTGTCGATATTGGATGATATACCCATGATCTCACAAGGAATCTAAAATGAATGATGTATCACAATATGTATGAAGAGCATGATAATTGGGCCCCAAACATAAAATATTCAAGGTAAAATATTCATCATTATCACTAACCATCTATGTTATAAATCCATTACTAATCCTTTATCTTGGGTTTATAAGTCATTTCATAGTCACAGTGAATCAATAATAATATGTGGATGATTTAATAAAATTAACCAACCATAGGTGGATGATATATAATTTTTACAGAGGTTAGGTAAATGATAAAACACAAATAGAACACATCAGTGGTGGATTATACACCAATGAAAACAACTCCTCTGGATTATGACATGATATTTTCATTAATTTCTTCATGGACGATGTCTCACTAGTACATGTCTATCTGTAGATGATGAATCACGAGTTAAAATATATTGGAAGAAGGTATACTACATTAAATAATACACACAAATAAATATATATATATATATATATATATCACCACTAGAACAACCCAATAAAATATATGTTAATCCACCAACAAGAATCCCTATGTAAATGATTCCTCACTCTTATCAATAACCGTGTATATAACATACCAGAAAATAAACTATAAGCTCCCGACCTTATACAATGCAAAATCTGGTAAACTATTTTAGAATTCACCTCCTCTCATTCCCAAAAATCATTACAGTTTATAGTTTTCTAAAATGACGGGACATAACTCATACATATAAACACACAAGAATAGAAAAAGGGTGATACAAAAATAGTATCCATTACTTCCATAATACAGATGTATTTAATAAAACATGATATATTTTCCTGAAAAATCATGACAATAATCATCTTGGATTCAAATTTCTTTAACCCATCCTTAACCACTATGAATTGTTTTTAAAAACATTTAATGGGAACAAAAATATCAATTAGGGATATAAAAAATAATTAAACTTTTAGTCCATGAATACTTATAAACATATGAAATCATTTTCAGTAGAAAATATTTCTCTCCCTTAATGTATCATATACTTACTAATTAAAAGAATTTTATTTTCATAATATATAGAAAAATTAATAAAGCATAAAGGTAGCTTGTGGCTTTACATACTTAATATTGTAACCCACAAAACATCCATATGAGCTTTAACTATCGAATCCAACTTACAATGTAACCCTTATGGGTACCTTGTGATGTAACCCTCATGGCTACCATATGGAGTAAAGTTGAAACAACCCGAGAAACCATGTTTTGTTTTGTTTTTGACACCTTTACTTTCCAATGTCACTCGTTAAGTGAACCATCCAATAACTAATATGGTATTAATAATAAAATGCATCAAATGGATGAAAAATTTCTATTATTCAAATAAGCAACCATTCGGCTACAACATCCACTAAGGTAAACTAACCGAATATCCCAACTAAGAACCCGATTACAAGGATGGGAAGGCCGCTTAAATCAACTAAGAGCCCGAGAATGTGGTAGGGGTCTCAAGCGTCCATCATGAGGAATATGAGGATGGCTGAAGCCACCGCGACCGTGCTCAGCACCAAGGGGATCACGCGAACCATCTTTCCTTTTCTCCTTTGGTCGTTTGGAGTAAGGGACACCCTGAAACTAGACCCTTTTTATAAGCACCTTAATCCGACCGTTGAACCTCAAACGGCCATTAATTCGACCGTTGGTTTCCCAAAGAATCTTATGTTTTATTTTGACCATTGGGTCTTCTTATCCTCTATGTTTTATTTTGACCGTTGGAATAAAATCGGAATGATAATGGTGTATTTTGCTTTAATTTTTTAAAGTGTCATCAATGTAAATTTAGTTTTCCCAAAATGTTAATTCTATTTTATGTTTCTAAATGGCGAAAATTAATATTATTTTTTTCTTCAATTATACATATTAATTTGAACAATTGATCTTTTATTTTCTATTTATATCAAACTGGATGAATTTTTATGAGTTATATATATATTGCATCAAATTAGATATATTATTTATCTTATAATTTGACCTTTATTAATTATTTTGGAAACTATATTAATTTATGGTTTTATTTACGAATTTCACATATTTATTCTTACACAAATACTTTTATCCAACCTATTTCTTTTTCTTTTCTTAAAGGAGTGTATCCAAATGTTTGCATGAAATTATAAATTAATGTAATTATTATGTAATTCAGCAAAGGAAAAATAAATAAATTAATAAACAAATAAATATATATTATGATTAATAAATCGATACTTTCTTTAATTGATTAAATGAACCTTTAATTTTCCAAAATATAATAATGGTTTAATAATAATAAGGCCAATAAAAATTATTGGTATTCTGAAATATAATATATATATATATACATATGTTTATATAATAAGATGTTTTGATTAAATCAATTTATAATTTTTATTTGACCATTGATTTTTATAATAAAAGTGGTTTAATTATTTAATTCATTAATAATAATAAAAGAAGAAATCAATCAATGATTTAATAAATTAAAAAGAATGATAATAAAGTTTTTTTTACACTGTTGAAGACCCGCATTTTTTTTCTTCTCTTGTGCACCGCGTCGCACCCGGGTCGTCTGATCCTCTCCTCCCCTTGATCGCGACCATTCCCCTCTTTTAAAGCCGCCTCGCTTCTAGGCCATCCGATCATCCCAGTGTAATCCCGACCATACTCTGATTTCCGTCTTTCTTCCTCCTCACGCCGCGTTTTCCTCTTCTTCGCCGCACAGCTGGACCAGTAGGGTGTATGATATCTTCTTCCTCTTGTAGGTCGGCCAGTAGAACTCGTTTTCCCCTCTTTTCCACAGGTTGACACCGACCATGCCTCGGGCCGAAGACTCCCCCGAAGTCCTCTTCTTCTTCTTCTTTTCAAATCCTCTATTGCACCAAAGGCCGAAGGGCTTGCTTCCGGCTCCTTGATCTCTTCGGCTTCTGGACCTCGGTTGCTGGATCGTCTCTTCTCCTCCTCCTCCTCGTCGAGCTAAGGTAAGGGTCGTGTTTTTTTCAGTTTGTGTAAACACCGGGTTTTGTATATAGTTATATACACGTATATATTATATATATATATATATCATCTATGTTTATACCTTTGGTTCCCTTGAACTCTCCAGCTTCTGGATCCCGTAGCTGCACCGTACTCCTCCTCCTCTCCGAGTTAAGGTAAGGGAGAAGCCTTTTTTTGTGGTTCCTGTCTGAGTTTCGGTTTATATATATATATTTGTGCTATATATATATGTATTCATACTGTGTTTGTACAACCGGATCCACGAGATCCACTTGCCTCATTTATAATTTCCTTTCCTCCTCTCTGATCTAGGTAAGAGGCATGTTTATTTTTTTAGTGGTGTTTGAGTTTCAAAGTATATATATATATACATATTATGTGTGTATATATTTTCTGTATGTGAGAAACTGGTGCGAACCCAGGCCTTGAGATCTCCCTCTCGGCTTAAAGAATCGGTTGGAAGTAAGGGATAAAAATCCTCTTCTTTGTTTCCTACCATTTATGAATGTTTTATATAGTTATACACTTGTTATATAATTGTGTATAAAAAAATATGCAGGACCAAATAAACCGGTTTTAACTAATCTTGTCAGCCCCTTTATGAACACCTAAAATTGGGGCAAGGGTCCGAAGGTTCTGTTTTTATTTGGGTGATGATTCCTTTTTCAAACCTTGTGTTTATATATGTGTATATATATATATACATATATATATATATATATATATAAGATAATAAATGCAAGTATATCACTTTTCCTCTATGTTTATACCCCTGATTTTCTTTTTCTCCTATAAAAAATGGAGATTTTGAGTAATCAAATAAATAGGTAAAATTATGCAAGTAAATGATGTATATTGTTGTTGTATATACATACACTTATGTGTATATACATTAATATGAACTTAGTGTCCATGTTTTCGATTATTACAATAAATCATGATGAAGTTTATGTGTTGGTTGGATTTCAAAATCATTCCTGAAACTGATAATTTTGATTTATCACTACTTTGGATAATCAGGATTCTTCTTAAAATGGATATTATGGACTCCTTGAACTTTTATAAATGCATACATGTATTCATAGATATGTACTCATGTTTATTTAAAGTGCTAATGGACGAGTTTACACAATTATATATATGATTTCCCAAGATGGACTTGATTATGCACATTTGAACCTCAACTGCCTGTGTTAAACACCTATGATATCCATTTATCATCATATGTGAACGACCATGCATTAATTGGGTATTTTGATGTATGGAATGTTAAGTGTTATGTTTACTTTCTTAAAACCCATTTTTGAAATGTAAACTTTTTACGAAGCTTTATCATGCATGTCCTAATGTTTTCAATGATAGAACTGTTTTCATGTAATGAATAAGTATGTGAAAATGGGGTTTAATTAAGAATGCATGAAACCCCATGAATGAATGACCATGTCAGGATATGTGAGGGATGTATAGGACTTACATGTGACGGGTGCACCCCGAATTATATAGCGCAACAAGAATGATGTGACGGGTGCACTCGGAATTATACAGTGCTCCAATTCATTGGGTAAAGAAAGAGTCTCATGAGACAAACATGTGTGACGGTCTTGGCAGTTAGCCTTGACTTGTGCTAAGGAAATAGGGTGGGCAGTGAGCCTTGACCTGTTAAGTATGTTATATGGTCTTGATGAACAGTCTTGACAAAGTCCAGTATTATACATCCCCTCTGCATGTAATGATAAAGGTTAACCAGGGGTTAGTTCAACTAACAAGACAACCCCTAGATGAAAGCTCCCAAGATCATGAAAATGTACTTTATGCAACAAGAACTGTTTTCATATGGTAAACATTTATATGATCTTCATTTTACTCATGAACCATGATATTCATGTTTTCCCTGCTTAGTCATAGAATTCTTTTAGAATTTAAGTAACGTTGTTTTAACATTATGCAATGTTTATTTTTCTTATATTGCGCACTCTGATCATGTTTACATTAAAGCTCATTTCAAGTACATGCTTCTTTGTGCAAGTGGTTTTCAAAGAAAGATGAATTTCATGTTTTAAGAAAAGATAATGTTTTGTTTTAGCAAAGTGTTTTATTCTCTTCAAAAGAACTTCTTTGATAATGTATTTACTAAAAATGTTTTAAAACCCCTTAATGGGCATTTTTTCTCACCCTATGTTTTGTTAAAAAATTTCAGGCATGGTTGATACCTATGAAGTTATTCGGAAGCAGCTGGTTTCCCAGAATCATGAGCCTCGCGATCTTCTATTGTAATGAGACATGATATCTAATTTTTAATGATGTAATGTTAAGTATATCATGTCTCATTAAGCACCCCAGTTTTGGGGGTCGCTATAGTTGGTATCAGAGGATGGGTTCAGTAATCTCTGGAAAACCAGGTGATATAAATATATTGCTCAGACTAACTAAGTAAAAAAATGTTATAACTTTCAGATGACTGATGTACCTACCGACCTTTTCTCACTTCCCACTGTGGCTCTAGAGAACATTATATCTCTAGCCAGTCACGAGAAATTTCTGAATTATTCCCAAATTCGCATGACGTGTAAGCACTTGTACGATGTGTCAAACTCATCTAGGGTGCTTAGTCTTCACTGGGGAATGGGGATGGATTATCTCCTAATGATGATGACCCTGTTTCCCTCTTATGCACGTCAGGGAAGGTATCACGAAGGACTCTTGCGAGTGTTTAAAACTGGCGAGGAATTTGGTACAATACTAGATAACCCCTTTCAAGAAGCTGCTGCTGCTGGAGACCTCCGAGCGGCTTACCTGTGCCAAATTTTTCACTATGGCTTCTGGGGCTAGATAATGGACTTTGGAGCGTTGGAAAATGAGTCCACTCATGTGTCTCTTAGGCAAGAAGTGTAAACCGACGTTTCCCAACTCCACACCCTCACGCTAAACTCAGGAGGCGTTATAAATGTTCCCATGAGTTTAGTTCTGTATGTTCGTCCTGTGTGTGGTTTGAAGAGTTAGAAATTTTTTCTACTCTCTGTGGCGTACGTCTTGTAAACTCAGACTTTGCCGTGTAAACATTTTCATAAGTGGAAGTTTCTTGTTTCTTTTCATGTCTTCACCGTATCTATGTTGTTAAGAGTCTCCCTTCGATTTTTGTTTTCATATGGCTGGTCAAACGAACTTCTCATCCCTACCCGATGATCTAGGAGAAGTCATCTTGATCAAGGCATGCATGGTGGATTACCCGTCCTTTCTCCACCTGCGAGGGTCCTTCCAGCGTTTGCTCAATTTAGCAAACGGTCCAGAGATTCTTCGGTTATGTCAAGAGAATGATCGCGTCATTCACCTCATCGCTACTGCTCAACTCCCCTGCTTTAGGCAAAGGGGAATGTACTTTGAGGGCATGTTCCAGTGTTTCACTCTACCACAAAACGTTTCTGCCAGAGCGTGTTTCCACGTGGCCGCCCAGGATGGCCAGCTCAGTGCAGCCTATACGTTCCAAGTCTTGAACCTTAGTCTCCTCAACCTCATCATCCCTCTCGACTACCTCAAGCATGATGTGGCCAGAAGAGTCATCATGGAGTTTATCTACTCGGACGTTTCCGAGATTTGCATCGCACGAGTCTCCCTTTGGAAGCCCGTGTGCAGTACACACGAACAGGAGTTCAAGGGGCACTGTTCGAGGTGCATCTGGACTAGGGAAACGGAAGAGTTGTGTGCCAACTTTGGTGTCCCGTTAATCGATCCATATCCACTGTTTCAGTAGAGTTGTACGTATGGGGTTTTTGTTTTTCTCTTTTTATGATAGAATTGCGAGGTCGCAATTCTTTGTAGGGGCATGTAATGTAACCACCCGAGAAACCATGTTTTGTTTTGATTTTGACAAGTTTACTTTCCAATGTCACTTGATAAGTGATCCAACCAATAACTAATATGGTATTAATAATAAAATGCATCAAATGGATGAAAAATTCCTGTTATTTAAATAAGCAACATTTCGTCTACAACATCCACTAAGGTAAACTAACCAAAAATACCAACTATGACCCCGATTACAAGGATGGGAAGGATGCTTAAAACTACTAAGAGCCCAAGAATGTGGTAGGGGTCTCGAGCATCCATCATGAGGAACATGAGGATGGCTGAAGCCACCGTGACCGTGCTCAGCACCAAGGGGATCATGCGAACCATCTTTCCTTTTCTCTTTGGTCGTTTGGAGTAAGGGGCACCCCGAAACTAGACCCTTTTTATAAGCACCCTAATCTGAGCATTGAGCCTCAAATGGCCATTAATTCGACCGTTGGTTTCCCAAAGAATCTTATGTTTTATTTTGGCCGTTGGGTCTTCTTATCCTCTATGTTTTATTTTTACCGTTGGAATAAAATCGGAATGATAATTGTGTATTTTGCTTTAATGTTTTAAAGTGTCATGAATGTTAATTTAGTTTTCCCAAAATGTTAATTCTATTTTATGTTTCTAAATGGCGAAAATTAATATTATTTTTTTCTTACATTATACATATTAATTTGAACAATTGAACTTTTATTTTCTATTTATATCAAACTGGATGAATTTTTATGAGTTATATATATATTGCATTAAATTAGATATATTATTTCTCTTATAATTCGACCTTTATTAATTATTTTGGAAAATATATTAAATTATGGTTTTATTTATGAATTTCACATCTTTATGCTTACACAAATACTTTTAACCATCCTATTTCTTTTTCTTTTCTTAAAGGAGTGTATCCAAATGTTTGCATGAAATTATAAATTAATGTAATTATTATGTAATTTAGCAAAGGAAAAATAAATAAATTAATAAACAAATAAATATTTATTATGATGAATAAATCGATACTTTCTTTCATTGATTAAATGAACCTTTAATTTTCTAAAATATAACAATGGTTTAAAAATAATGAGTCCAATAAAAATTATTGGTAATTTAAAATAGAATATATATATATATATGTTTATATAATAAGATGTTTTGATTAAATCAATTTATAATTTTTATTTGACCAATGATTTTTATAATAAAATTGGTTTAATAATTGAATTCATTAATAATAATAAAAGAAGAAATAAATCAATGATTTAATAAATTAAAAAGAATGTTAATAAAGTTTTTTTACACTGCTGAAGACCCGTGTTTTTTTCTTCTCTTTTACACCGCGTCACACTCGGGTCATCCGATCCTCTCCTCCCCTTGATCGTGACCATTCCCCTATTTTAAAGTCGCCTCGCTTCTGGGCCGTCTGATCATCCCAGTGTAATCCCGGCTGTCCTCTGATTTCTGGCTTTCTTCCTCTTCACGCCGCATTTTATTCTTCTTCTTCGCCACGCAGCTAGACCAGTAGGGTGTAGGATATCTTCTTCCTCTCGTAGGCCGGCCAATAGACCTCGATTTTCCCCTCTTTTCCACAGTTTGACACTGACCTTGCCTCGGGCCGAAGACTCCCCCGAAGTCCTCTCCTTCGTTTTTTTAAATCCCCTGTTGCACCAAAGGCCGAAGGGCTTGCTTCCGGCTCCTTGATCTCTTCGGCTTCTGGACTTCGGTTGCCGGATCGTCTCTTATCCTCCTAGTCCTCGTCGAGCTAAGGTAAGGGTCGTGTTTTTTTCAGTTTGTGTAAACACCGTGTTTTGTATATAGTTATATACATGTATATACTATATATATATATATATATATATATCTTCTATGTTTATACCTTCAGTTCCCTTGAACTCTCCAGCTTCTGGATCCCATAGCTGCACCGTACTCCTCCTCCTCTCCAAGTTAAGGTAAGGGAGAAGCCTTTTTTTGTGGTTCCGGTATGAGTTTCGGTTTATATATATATATATATATATATGTGCTATATATATATATGTATTCATACTGTGTTTGTACAACCGGATCCACTGGATCCACTTTCCTCATTTATAACTTCCTTTCCTCCTCTCCGAACCAGGTAAGAGGCATGTTTATTTTTTTAGTGGTGTTTGAGTTTCGGAGTATATATATATATATATAAATATTATGTGTGTATATATTTTCGGTATGGGAGAAACTGGTGCGAACCCAGGCCTTGAGATCTCCCTCCCGGCTTAATGAATCGGTTGGAAGTAAGGGAGAAAAAACCTCTTCTTTGTTTCCTACCATTTAAGTAAGTTTTATATAGTTATACACTTGTTATATAATTGTGTGTAAAAAAATATACAGGACCAAATAAACCGGTTTTAACTAATCTTGTCAACCCCTTTGTGAACACCTAAAATTGGGGCAAGGGTTCGAAGGTTCTGTTTTTATTTGGGTGTGGATTCCTTTTTCACACCTTGTGTTTATATATGTATATATATATATATATACACATATGTATTAGATAATAAATGCATGTATACCACCTTTCCGTTATGTTTATACCCCTTATTTTCTTTTTCTCCTATAAAAAATGGAGATTTTGAGTAATCAAATAAATAGGTAAAATTATGCAAGTAAATGATGTATATTGTTGTTGTATATACATACACGTATGTGTATATACATTAATATGAAATTAGTGTCCATGTTTTCAATTATTACAATAAAGCATGATGAAGTTTATGGGTTGGTTGGATTTCAAAATCATTCCTAAAACTGAGAATTTTCATTTATCACTCCTTTGGATAATCAGGATTCTTCTTAAAATTGATAGTATAGACTCCTTGAACTCTTATAAATGCATACATGTATTCATAGGTATGTACTCATGTTTATTTAAAGTGATAATGGAAGCGTTTATACAATTATATATATGATTTCCCAAGATGGACTTGATTATGCACATTGTAACCTCAACTGCCTATGTTAAACACCTATGATATCAATTTATCATCATATGTGAACGACCATGCATTAATTGGGTATTTTGATATATGGAATGTTAAGTGTTATGTTTACTTTCATAAAACCCATGTTTTAAAATGTTAACTTTTTACGAAGCTTTAGCATGCATGTCCTAATGTTTTCAATGATAGAACTGTTTTCATGTAATGAATAAGTATGTGAAAATGGGGTTTAATTAAGAATGCATGAAATCCCATGAATGAATGACCATGTCAGGATATGTGAGAGATGTATAGGACTTACATGTGACGGGTGCGCCCGGAATTATATAGCGCAACAAGAATGATGTGACGGGTGCGCCCTGAATTATACAGCGCTCCAATGCATTGGGTAATGCAAGAGTCTCATGAGACGAACATGTGCGACGGTCTTGGCAGTTAGCCTTGACTTGTGCTAAGGAAACTGGGTGGGCAATGAACCTTGACCTGTTATGTATGTTATACGGTCTTGATGAAAAGTCTTGACAAAGTCCAGTATTATACATTCCCTCTGCATGTAATGATAAAGGTTAACTAGGGGTTAGTTCATCTAATAGGACAACCCATAGATGAAAGCTCCCAAGATCAAGAAAATGTACTTTATGCAACAAGAACTGTTTTCATATGGTAAACTGTTAGATGATCTGCATTTTACTCATGTACCATGATATGCATGTTTTCCCTACTTAGTCATATAATTCTTTTAGAATTAATGTATCTTTTTTTAACATTATCCATTGTTTATTTTTCTTATATTGCACACTCTGGTCATGTTTAAATTAAATCGCATTTCAAGTACGTGCTTCTTTGTGCAAGTGGTTTTCAAAGAAAGATGAATTTCATTTTTTAAGAAAAGATAATTTTTTGTTTTAGCAAAGTGTTTTATTCTCTTCATATGAACTTCTTTGAGAAAGTATTTTCTAAAAATGTTTTAAAACCCCTTACTGGGCATTTTTTCTCACCCTACGTTTTGTTAATATTTTTCAGGCGTGGTTGATACCTATGAAGTTATTCGGAAGCAGCTGGTTTCCCAAAATCCTGAGCCTCGCGATCTTCTATTGTAATGAGACATGATATTTAATTTATAATGATGTAATGTTAAGTATATCATGACTCATTAAGCACCCCGGTTTTGGGGGTCGCTATAGAATAGCATAGTTACACTTGGAGTAACTGTACTATTTAACTCCAACATAAACATACCGAATGAACATGAGGTACATATATTAGAAACCATTCATTATAAAAAATTCTATAGAACCAGAAATTAATAAGAAAATAAGAACAATTTCATTAAAACCTTACTTTTTGAATTTTTTAAAAATATAAATTTAAAAGTGGATTTTTAAGAAAATTTCCCTTACATGTATCAAGTAATTTATGTGAGAATTTATAAAATTAGTGGAATATTTGTATACCCTATTTATAAACATAATAAAAAATAATATGAAAAAAACTCATTTCACAATTAATATTTGTACCAAATAATCAATGGTGTTGAATTTTAACCCAAGGATATGAAATTAGGTTAGGAGTTACCTTACATCGTGTTTGTCTTTCATCTAATGTGTTCAAACCTATTGGGTTGATACATTATCCCCAACTTATGAAAACAATTTCTCACAATTTTTATTTACTTACTAAACACGTGAAGATACCTTTGTGTCATATCATTTTTAGATTCCCATGTTTCTTTTTTAAACATGTGGTTTCCCCATAAATCTTTAACCTTTTGAATTCATTTATTCCTCAATACAATCTCTCTATGATCAAGATTCTGAATAGGATTTTTTAGAGGTTAGGTTATCTTACCATTGAACTAAATCTAGGATCAAAAAATGAGATAAATCTGGAATATACTTTCTACAAATTAAAATAAGAAAAACATTATGTTCCCGAGATAAACACGGAGTTAAATATTTTGAGAATGAAAATACCCCATCTGTATCCAAGATTTCATAATTCTCAATGATCAATTGTCATAGATTTACATTATTAACCAGATTAATAACACTTTTCCATGAAGGGATTTTAAGGAAAAAGTGACCACCTACCTCAAAAGAGAATTCATTATTTTTTAAATCTTTATATCTTTTATTCCTACTCTCATATGTCCTCATTTTTTATTCAATCATATCCTCATCTTGAGCCACTTCCTCTAATAATTCGGTCCCGTCAAATTTCTCCCTGAATTCATCCCAAAATAATATAGTTCAAAAATTCTTTTTATATAATTCCTCAAAAAGGTTAATATATATAATTGAATGTAAAATATTATTATAAGAAAACCAACTAAATAAATATGTTTATCCAATATCCTTGGTAATAAATTAAAAAATCTTGCAGAATTTTCTCCAAGGTATGATTTTTTTGTTTAGTCAATATATTAGATTGAGGATAAAAATCGGTGTTGAAATATAATTCTATGCCAAATGACATCTAAATTTCCTTCCAAAAATTAGAAGTGAACCTGAGATCATGGTTAGATTCAATGGAAAGAGGAAATCCATGTAACATGAAAATCTATTTATGGTACAGTTGAGAATGTTGATCCAAAGGCATTTTATATAAATGGGAATGAATTGTGAATATTTAGTGAGTTGGTCAGTAATGACCAAAATCTAATTATTAACTCAATAATTCATTGGTAGTCCCACCACAAATTAAATGGATATATTTTCCCATATCAACTTTGGAATTGGAAAATGGAATGGGCATCCCCTTCGGTAGTTGTTTCACTACATTAACCTATTTACATGTCAAAACTTTCATGGTAAAATATGAAATATATGTTATCATTCAATTCCACTAGTAAAAATCCTTATGGTCTCTATATATCTTACTATTATGCTGATGAACTAAAATTGGAGAACTATGTGCTTCACACGATAATTATTTCCTTAGTTGGTAATCACATGGAACACATAATATCATACCTATTATCAAAACACAATCATTATCAATGTTATTTTTGGAAAGCATAACCATTTTAAGAAATTATTCCTTTTCCTATAACTCGTTGTTTTCATTATATGATTGATTAATTCTTTCTGACAGAGATTAATGCACTGACACCTACAACATAATCTTGGAATTTATTGCAAAAAAACATCCTAGGAAATATTTATCAAATAATTAATAAATGGGTATTGTCCCAAACACAAAATGGTTAAAGTATCATGATTATTTTGAATCATGTCATCCACTATTTTTTTCATTTCTATAATGGTAATTGATCGAGTAATCATAATCCATTATCATTTCAAACCAACTTCTCTTCCTCAATTTCAATTCCTTCTAAGTAAAAATATAATTCAAACTTTTAGGGATAGAATATATTTCACATTTCCTCCATATAAATCATGCCTCTAACTTTTCAATGCAAAACACACCGCTGCTAATTCCAAATCATGTGTGGGATTATGTAATTGATGAGGGTTCCATTATCTTGAAGCCTAAAAAAATACAATATCATTCTACATAAAAAACTAAAAAGTACTTTAAAAGAAGAATCATTATAGAGTAAAAAATATCCTTTCAATGAAGGATAGTCCACACTTGATCATTAATCAATTTCTTCTTCAGTTCCTGAAAACAAACACCAAATTCTTCTCTCAAAATAAATTTAACCCCTATTGTTGATATATTAGTTAGAGAGGTAGATAACCAGACAATTTTTTTTAACAAAATCCTTTTAATATATTTCTAATACAATAAATCTATGTATAATTATTAGGTCTTGTCCATTAATTTAAACCTTTTGTTTTGGTTGGATCAGCCATTATGCCATAATTATTTACAATGTTCTCTAGAAAATAAATCTGTTACAACTGAAAAGCACATTTTCTAAATTTTTCATATAACTTATTTTCATTTAATATTTACCAGAAAATAGTTATATGTTTTTCATGGACCTCTTGTAATATTGATATTTCCAAAATATCATCAATATAAAAAATAATAAACTTATCCAATTAATCATGAAATATTCAATTTATAAGATCCCTAAATATAGTTGGGGAATTTTTTAATCTGATGGGCAAGACAAAAAACTCATAATTCCCATATCTTGTGTGGAAATTTTTTATTGTGTTTTCATCGTCCTTTACCTTGGTCTAAGTGTACCTGAATCTCATGTCAATCTAAGAAAAATATTATGCTTCCCGGAGGTGATCAAATAAGTAATCAATATGAGGCAGTTGATACTTATTTATAACAATAATGTTATTTAAATCCATATAATAATTTAAAAGTCTCATCGATATATCATTTTTTAATAAAAAAATTGGATTACCACAAATTCATGTGATAGGATGAATGATGTATTTATCACGAAAACCATTAATCTGATTTTAAAATTATAAATTCTCCACATGATCACTTCAATAAGTATTTTTTGAAATTATATTAGTATCAGGAACTAATTATATTGTAAAATCATCTTCCTGATCAGGTATAACACTATAAAAACCATAAAAAACATTTAGGTATTCATTTACCATTGGAACAACATTAATCTAAATTTTTCCTTTATTTTCAACAATATGAGGAAGATAACATTCATTTTCATCTAATAAGATATTCTCAACTTCAAGATACGTTATCAATGATATGGATTCATTATTTTATGAAAAACAGTAAGTACTTCAAAAAAACCAGGTTGTTAACTATCCAATCATTCTTAACATGATAAAAATAAACCCAATCCACACCCAGAATAACATCAAACTCTACTAAGGGAGAAAAAAAAGGTTTAAAAGTAATGTTTATCAATATACAACAACTAGAATATTATTATAATGAATTTTTACTTTAATATCTCCCCCTTTTGTTATATGCATATGTTTAAATCTCATTTCCAGAGGTGAAATTTCAAATTTTCAATAAAATCCTTCAGAAATAAAGAAATATATAGAACACATATCAGAAAAGGCTTTATAATAATATGAGTAAACAATGAAAATGATACCAATTCAGTGGATGGACTAAAATCTACTGATATAGTAACAAATTTTTTCACTACTCCTTTCGGCTTATAATATGGATGCATTCAATCATTCATATATTTCATTGGTCAATAACTTTCATAATGCCTAGTCTCACCACATTTAAATCAAGTTATAGTTTTTTATTTGAATTAATCATACCATAAAAATATTCTATTTCATTCAATTCTAGGTCCATAAGTCTAAAAATACAACAAAGGACACACTTACCATATTTGTTAACGAATTCAACATAGTAATTTTTCCACACTTTCCACAAAATTAAATCTAAAATTTATTACCTTTATATCTCATTGATTGACTATTACCCATTTCCTTCCATCTAGATCAATTTTTATACTTGTTGTTAAAGCTCATGTGATCATCGAATGACTCTACCTCTACTCTCTCAACACATGGAATAAGATTCTATTAACTTTTGAATTCATGGGATTCCAAATCCCTTAGGTATCTTGGATTTAATCCTGAGTAAAAATTGTTGATTTTATTAAGAATATCTCGAATAATATTTTGAGCATACCATTTCAATCGGGTGATGTTTGTTTCATACACGTCCTATGAGTCTTACTAATTTTGTTTCAATTCAACAAATATTATATCCATCCCATTTAAAAACACCTTAGTAAAATATTTTTCAGGGTATGTTTTTTTAATTTCATACCACTACAGGGCATCAAAATCCTCACTATCATTGATATTCTCGATTTTTCACCACCATTGGTCATCTTCACCATCATAATGATAAATTGAAAGACAAAAATTCTGATTATTTGAATACCCCATGCCATCAGATATATTTTCAAGGTATTTAATTCATACTTTATATGAAATTAGTTTTAAGGATCCACTGAAAGCATGTGGGTGTTGCGTCATAAAATGTTCCACTAAATTCATGTTTATTGTGGTAGTTCTCATTTTTATCATTCATGGATTCTAAATCAATTTATATCCTTCTTCAAAAAATCAATTACAGTCAAAAACATCTTGGATCCAATTCCATCCATTATAGGTTTTGATTTCTGTAAGATATTGTAACACCCCAGGTAAATAAAGAATATGAAAATTTTATATTTATCCATATTTGTGAAAAAAAATATTAATATTACATTATAGGGAACGCTATGCCCGATGGCGTACCCAATACGCGACAATGAGTTCCTTTGAAATCTTACGTTGCACTCTAATAATAAAATAATATTATTTTAAATGGTAGTTAACACCTAGACATTGTAATGGTGGGAAAGAACAGAACTAACTAAAAAATTATTATATATGTTTTTCAAATATTTTTACATTTTACAAATAATGTTAGAGGATTAAAAATGCGAATAAATACAATTTTAAGTGTAAACATTCTAATATTCTTTAAAAGGTCAATTAACTGCCTTTTGATGGATAAACTCTTTTAAATCCACTTTTTGAAAAGTTTATGTGTTATATTTGACAAAATAATATTCTTCTTTAGGATCGGGACATCAAAATTTACTTGGTTTAAATTTTTGGTATTTTTTCGATAATGTTCATTTTTTAATGAATAATGAAAAATGTTGTATTTTAAATCTAAACCTCTTTTTATTATAATTTATTTAGATGATTATATTATCTTTTGAATTGGTTTTAAAGTGAAATTAGAATATATTTTTACCATTTAATCCAATTGTGGTCATTGAAGATAATTTCTCTTTGAAATTAGACTTAAACTAGTGTCAATCTTTTAATAGATATTATTTCTTAAAAACACGCTATTTGTTTTAACATCGGGATTTAATTATTAAATTAATTAATGAAACTTATATGATTTTAATATTTTAAAATAGACATCATTTTTGAATTCGGAATATCAAATATATCTTAGGGATAATTTTTGGTATTTTTCTGAAAAACTTCAATTTTTGATGAATAGTGAAACCACTAAGTGGTAGTTTAAAAACTGATTTTTCATTTAAATGAAACATTACCACTTATGTGATTTGATTTTCAAAAATCTGACAAACATGGTTGTCATTAGGATGTAAAATTTGGTTCAATGGGATTAAAATAATTTTTTGGTGAATAGTAACTTTTAGGTTTTAAATCGCGATTAGAGGTAATTAGTGTAATATAAGGTAAAAATAATGTTTTAATAATATGAAACGACCTTGTCACATATCCTACCCTTATTGGATGAGTGATGGCCGACCAAGACAGTCCATGGGTCAACTTGGGGATCTCATGGAGACACTTTGTTTTGAAAATGACATTAATAACTTTTTATTTAAAGTTAAAATTAAAATGTCACAAACATGTGTTGTTTTACTAAAAAAATTTACATGGGGCTATACAAGTAAGATTTTTGACTATAAATATTCATTAGAAAGATAAAAGGATTTCCAACATCAATATAGTTGTTTTTTAATTTTTATACATGATATAAATTAAATTATTTGTTACACAATGATGATGCAGTGATTACCTCATTATTTAACGATTTAAATAAAATGAAACGATAATGTAGAATCTAAGATATACACTTGTAAAAAACCTATTGGATGGGTGGATTTCGAAACCTTATGACCTTATACTCGAAATATATCCTTTTGGGACCTTTAAAATCCTAAAATCATTATATAATAAAGTAATATTTTAGAACTTTCCAAGAGTGCCCCTCCTCTCCTCTTATAAAAGCCCCCCACCTATACCACCTTACCCACACCTCTCAAGCCTTTGTCTCGGACAAACCCGGCCCATTTCATCTCTCCCCATCCCTCTATTCATTATTGAAGCCTCACATTGGGAATAATCCTTTACAAGGAAGCCTTTGAGCTCAAATCAAAGAGAGTTACCCGATTCAAAGGTAATGTCTTCCCTTGTGTTCTTTTGTTTTATTTTGATTATACAACCCTCTAAAATCTTTTTATTCCTTTATTTTGTAACACCACCAGTATATTAAATATACTATGATGTTTTTATGTGACGGATTCAAGCTAAAATTACACACACCTTCTTCTAATGGTGAAAGAACATACTAATTCTGTGGATGGTGAATTTCTGTCTCACGAAACGATGATTGTTCAATATTATCTTAACACCTTTCATGGTGGCCATTATGATGTCGCTATATTTTATATATGATATATATTTTACTTATTTTTTCTATATTCTTCTTAATTTTATATTTAAAACATGCCTTTATGCTTTTTATGTTGTGCAAATGCGAAAATTTCATACGAGGAAGTGTGGACTACCGCCCACTCAAGTGATGTGACTCATTCATGCAATAAATGGAATGTATAAAGAATGAAATTAATGAAAATATGTTACCTATATAACATGTATATTATACTGGAATTATAATATATATATATATATATATCACCCTATTATTTTTTAATTCCATTAATATGACCAAGAAATGAAAGTAGCGTTCATGCGTACGTACGGCCTACCGTATCCATGAACGGTGAATTTCATTTAGTTTTTATCTCCAAATGTTATGGAGTATAATAAAATGAATATGTATGGGATATATATGATATTTAAATCAT
Source organism: Viscum album (assembly GCA_963277665.1). Lineage (NCBI taxonomy): Eukaryota > Viridiplantae > Streptophyta > Magnoliopsida > Santalales > Viscaceae > Viscum > Viscum album. The sequence continues at coordinate 2,105,521,591 of OY728119.1, read as the reverse complement.
TAATACTATTCTTGATATGATTTAATTATAACTACATGGACAATCATTTTCAAACAAGTTCATTTTTGACTCATGTACCAAACATCGACAAAAACGTCTGATATGAACTCACGTTATTAACCAATTATTATAACATTATAATATTTTATAGGAACTGAATAATAATCTTTAGAAGAGGTCCTTAATAAATTCTAAATTGACCAATGTTTATTATTCAGGAATATAATGAAACAAACAAGACAAGTCGGACCTGAGGTAAGGGATCCTACCTCTCTCTTTCTTTTTAAGCACTCTCTTTTATGTCATTTCCTTTACGCTCATATTTATTATGGTTGGGGATGTTATTTTATATTAATATTTCTATAAATTTTCTGTTAATTTGGTGAGATACCCTATTGGATTTCATCAATCCATTTTGGATGTTTTGAGTGGTGTCGTTAGGCTGCCGAATTTTTGTAAGGGATCCTACCTCTCTCTCTCTTTTTAAGAAATCTCTTTTATGTCATTTCATTTAAGCACATATTTATTATGTTGGGTATGTTCTTTTATATTCCTCTTACTTTAATTTTTATGTTCATATGATGAGAGACCCTATTTGATCTTATCAAACCATTTTTGGAAGTTTTTAGTGGCGCCCTTAGGCTGCCGAGTTTTCGTAAGGGATTTTTCATCTCACATTTATTCCCGTGACATTTAGGCATCATTTGCCACTATTTCCTATGATCAGTGTATTCAATGACCATTATTATACACTTTTTTTAATATAATTTCGTTTATGGGTATTTACATCTTCATTGTATGACCCTTGTTCCATGGGGTGTACGTTTCGAATGTTACCCAACTCGATAAGGGGACCTTTAACCCTCCTCTTTTTAGAAAACTTCTTTTGTTATATCTTTTAATTCACATACTATTATATTGGGATATGTTATTCAATATCCTTATTTACGTAAATTTTATCTCCAAGTGATGAGATACCATTTTATCTCTCATCAACTCATTTTCCGAATTTTAATGTGACGCTGTTAGGCTGTCGGATTTCTGTAAGTGAACTTCTTAACCCACTTTCAATTCTTCGGGTTAAACCTCTACTTCTTGATTTTATTATGAAAATATTATGTGTGGAATCTCTATGTTGTAATTTCCACAAGCCTTTGTGTGGATATACTATTTCTACACATAATCATCTCATTGATAAATTCTTCTGAACTTGTATGGGAAATCATAACTCAATCTCTTTTCATTGAGTTAAATATCTATGTCATTTGTTTTGTTTTTCCAAGATTATGTTTGAATGAACTCTGAATGTTTCACACTTAATATCCAATTATATTGGGTGTATTTATATTTTTCACACATAATTATGTGATATATTTATCCTTAATTTGTGGATACCATCTTGATAATGGATTTCATCGCAATTTACATTTCCATTGAGACTTCATAGTTGTTATGCACCAATTCACTCTTATATGGTGTGTATACTGTCATTTGACATATTATATCATGAATCCCTTTATTCTCTTGATATTATAAAGTTCGGATTAAATTTTATTCCGCAATTATTTGTATTCAAGAGTCTCTCATTTTGTTAAAAACTCTTTAAAAAAAATAACGTTTTAAATGTTTTAAAGATTCATTATTCTAAATCTCTATCTTTAATGTCCATGTTTTCAAAATCGTTTTTACTATTTATTTATATGGACATTAATGTTTTAAAATTATAAATCCACTAAAAGCTTCAAAGTGGTATGGGACACTTTGATTCAAAAATCTATTTTAAATGGTTTTTGAAAATGGATTGATTAATTAAATATCTTGGAATTACTTATTGTGATTGAAAATGAAATGTTATTATTGAAATGTTTATATTTTCAATATTTTATGTGTAATGATGGTACTTGGACATTTTACAGGTGGTTACGTGATAAACCATATGACGGGTGGTGCCGTGAATACCAGGACGGGTGGTTACATTATAACCTCCAATGCATTGGGTATGGAAGTCGGTCGTATGGCTATTCCATTATGTATGTGTGGAAGTCGAACGTAAGGTTATTCCATTTAAGTATGTTTATGTCCCAAGTTACCTTTATATGTTATGTGTTCTTTATATGGGTTTTATGGTAGTCGTTTGGTTACAAGAGGGTAAGTAATGGTCTTTTAGTTAGTGAAGATTTGTTACTACTTCATAAAGGTGAAAAGTATTACTTTGGTAAAGTATTCATGGTTTACTTGTTGTTTTGAAAAACTAACAGTTTTCCATATTTGTGTATCCTTTACTTGGATTTTAATGCTCATCATAAGTATTTGAATTGTTTTCCACAGTACTTAAAGATGAATAGGGTCAAGGATGGGATCAAGGAAAGGCATGCTATATAAAACATGGAACTAGACATGTTTCTTTTTAAGTTTTTTTTATGTTATGGAAATATAGTAGAAGTGTATACTATGTAATCTTTTGAGATTTAATAGTTTTGACCTAATTCTCTAAAACTCTAAACCTGAAAAGATCCTCAATGTGAATTATTCATTTAATTCAATATTAAGTAAGGTTTAAGGCCGGGGCCTTATATTTGGTATCAGATGTCGGTTTAGATAACTTTAGATGTTAGGGTATTCTCTAAGCATATGTGACATTAACATAATGGTTAGGATTTCAGAAAGAGTCCTAGTTTTAGATAAAGTGAATGAGTAAGTATATCTTAGTGTTTATCTTCCTCATTAGTACATGATGGTTTTGTTGATATAATCACACCGACCTTTTCAGTTTTAGTAAATGGATGGATCTAGCAGGCACCAAAGTAACAGTGGATGTGAAGGAAACTGTGACAGTTTTCTGAGAAAGCAACTGAATGATAAGGGAGAAGCAATGAAAACTCTTGTGTTTATCCTCAACCAACTATCTGGAGTCATGAATGACCACATAAACCATGGTGATTTCTATAGGGAATCATATATGTGAGAAACAAATCCCTACAGAACTACAGGTAATAATCATAAAGGTAAGTGTGTTCAAAATCCTATGTGTCAATGATGTGGAAAGAAACACCTCGGAAAATGTTTCAAAGGGACAAAGATATGCTATATATGTGGAAATGAAGGTCATAAAGCAAGAACCCGCCATGGAAAAAGGAAGCATCCAGTTGACTCAATGAAAGGGAAAGAAGTTCTTTCTGAGGGATCAATTGAATGTTTTAAATGTGGTGTGCATGGTCATTATGAAAACACATGTCCTATGAAGAAGTTTCGGGAATGGGATCACCAAGATCGTAAAAATATTCGTTTACCAATACCTAATTCCACTCCGATTGAGGATGAAGAAACTGACAATGAACAATCAAAGGTATGTATTATTTCTTAACATTTGTTTTCCTATTTTGGAATCATAGGATATGATTCATGATTTTCCTTGTAGGAAATATGTATTTCAGAATAAGTTGGAATATAATGGTTAATGGATCATGAATAATGTTGAATGAGTTAGAAGTCTACATATAAGGGCTTCAAGAGTTATGGTGAAATTCTTAAGAGTATTATGTCTCTTTTGATGATAGGGTTAAATTAGAAGACTTTTTATAGTATGTGGAACCCTGAAGTTTGATATATGAAAATTTTATTCAAGTAATAGTTATCTGTTCTTTTGTGGACATGGTTATAAAGAACCATTTGGGTTTATATGATCCTTACTTTTGAGGTAATTATGGGTTACTATATGTTATGATGGAAAGTGAAGGGCATGAGATTAAATTGAGGTTAAATTATGTTATGGTTATTTTTGATGATTTTATCTCTTTTTTGGGAATGATTTGAGAATTATGTAGTTTGGAAAAAGGTCAACACGCAGACCGTGTGACAACCCACCGCGTCGGACAAATCTGTGGGAATCGAACCCACTACCAAAAGTTCGACTGGTATTTATCACCTACCACTGGACTACGTGAAGTCCCGGGTTAGTTTGACTAATTATTTTTAGTTAGATGATTTTATTAATTAATTGTAATTTGATTTTTGGTTATCTATGGAAATTATTAACCTATCAGGGAGGATATGTGATTAGGCTAATTACATTTCAATACGAGACTTTAAGAGAAACTGATGTTGTTTGGAGATAAATGATACGATTTAACAAGGAAGGCTAGGTGATTAAATCCTTCAAATATTTGGTTTTCATTCTTAGTTTGGTTTACTTATTTTCTTAGTTTAACTTTGGGTTTTGTTGGACAAATTTTGGTGATTAAGAATAAAATTTCTTTTTATAAAGGGTTATCCTTTTTTGGATTATCTGATCATGCACTAACGTTTTTGGTTTTGGTTTTGGTTAAATTCTAAAGACATGGGAAGTATATAGTTCTCTTTTTTGGACTATGTGATTCTCTAGAAGTTGATTATAGTACTCTTAATGTGAACTAGTCTTCCTAAAGACTCATCATTTAGGGAAAGTATGAGTTTGTGTAAGAAATCTAGTAAAAGTTGAAAGTCAACATGAAAAGTAAGTATGTTTCCTTAAGATCAAAAATAAATTCCTAAATGAAAAGTTACTTAAAAAAAAGTTGTCCGTTAACTTTTCCTATTGGGGAATCGAATACCATTTAACCCACCACAAGTTTGTGATTTTCTTGTGGTTAGCTTTCTCTTAAACATGTTTTCTATAACTCTCCATCAGAACATGACCCTTTGCTTTTTCTTCCATATCCATGTTTTCCTATATGGAATCCTATTATGGGTTAGCTCGGGTGACCTCTGTACATCTCATTATTTATTTTAAAGAGATTGTTATACCGACTCTTGTTATGATGTGGGAATTTCAATGATGTTTTTGAGCCCAATTTTAAAACTACGAGGACACAATTCCCAGAAGGGGGGAAGGATGTAACACCCCAGGTAAATAAAGAATATGAAATTTTTATATTTATCCCTTTTTGTGAAAAAAATATTAATATTACTTTAAAGGGAACACTATGCTCGATGGCGTACCCAATACGCAACAATGAGTTCCTTTGAAATCTTACGTTGCACTCTAATAATAAAATAATATTATTTTAAATGAGTGTTAACGCCTAGCAATTGTAATGGCGGGAAAGAACGGAACTAACTAAAAAATGATTATATATATTTGTCAAGTATTTTTACTTTTTACAAAAAAAATTAGAGGATTAAAAATGCGAATAAATCTAATTTTAAGCATAAACATTTTAATATTCTTTAAAAGGTCGATTAACCACCTTTTGATGGAGAGCCTCTTTTAAATCTAATTTTTGACAATTTTATGTGTTATATATCAAAAAATAATATTCTTATTTAGGATCGGGACATCAAAATTTACTTGGTGTAACATTTTTTTATTTTTCTGATAATGTACATTTTTTAATGAATAGTGAAAAATGTTATATTTTAATTCAAAACCTCTTTTAAATCTAATTTTTTTATATGATTATATTATATTTTGAATTGGTTTTAAAATGAAATTAGAATATATTTTTACCATTTAATCCAATAGTGGTCATTGGAGATAACTTCTCTTTGAAATTGGACATAAACTAGTGTCAATCTTTTAATAGATATTCTTTCATAAAAACACGCTATTTGTTTGGACAGTGGGATTTAATTATTAAATTAATTATTGCAACTTATATGAATTTAATTTTTTAAAATAGAAATAATTTTTGAATTTGGAATATCAAATATATCTTAGGGTGAATATTTGGTATTTTTCTGAAAAACTTCAATTTTTGATGAATAGTGAAACCACTAAGTGGTAGTTTAAAAACTGATTTTTCGTTTAAATGAATCTTTACCACTTCTGTGATTTTAATTTCAAAAATCCTATATACATTGTTGTCAGTTGGATGTAAAATTTGGTTCAATGGGATTAAAATTATTTTTTGGTGAATAGTAACTTTTATGTTTTTAATCGCAATTAGAGGTAATTAGTGTAATTTAAGTTAAAAATAATGTTTTAATATTAAGAAATGACCTTGAAACATGTCCTACCCTTATTGGATGATTCATGACCAACCACGAAAATCCATGGGTCAACTTGGAGACCCCATGGAGCCAATTTGATTGGAAAATGACATTAATAACTTTTTATTTAAAGTTAAAATTTAAATGTCACAAACATGTGATGTTTTACTAAAACAATTTTTACATGGGGTTATACAAGTCATATTTTTAACTATAAATATTCATTAGAAAGATAAAAAGACTTACTAAATCAATATATTTTTTTTATAATATTTAGACATTAAATATATTAAATTATTTACGACACCATGATGATGTAGTGATTACCTCATTATTTAACGATTTAAATAAAATGAAATGATATTGTATAATCTAAGACTTAAACTTGTCAAAAACCTATTGTATGGGTGGATTTTCAAACCTTATCACCTTTTCCTTGAAATATATCCTTTTGGGACCTTTAAAATCCTAAAAACATTATATAATAAAGTAATATTTTATAACATTCCAAGAGTGCCCCTCCTCTCCTCTTATAAAAGGCCCCCACATCCACCACCTTACCCACACCTTTCAAGCCTTTGGCTCGGCCAAAAACTGCCCATCTCATCTCTCTACATCCCTCTCTTCATCATTGAAGCCTCACATTTGGCATAAGCTTTTCCAATGAAGCCTTTGAGCTAAAATCAACGAGAGTTACTCGATTTAATGGTCATGTCTTCCCTTGTGTTATCTTTTTTTATTTTGATTCTCCAAGCCTCTAAAATCTTTTTATTCCTTTCATTTGTAACGAAACCAGTATATTAAATATACTAGGATGTTTTTATGTAATGTATTCGAGCTAAACATACACACACCTTCTTCTAATGGTTAAAGAACATACTATTTCTGTGGATGGCGAATTTCTGCCTCACGAAACGATGATTGTTCAATCTTCTCTTAACACCTTTCATGGTAGAAATTATGATGTCACTATATTTTATGTATGATAAATATGTTACTTATGTTTTATATATGCTTCTGAATTTTATATTTAAAACATGCCTTTATGCTTTTCATGTTGTTCAAATGCGATAATTTCATACGAGGAAGTGTGGACTACCACCCCCTCAAGTGATGTGACTCGTTCATGCAATACATGGAATGTATAAAGAATGAAATTAATGAACATATGTGACCTATATAACTATTATATTATACTGTAATTATAATATATATATATCTCAATTATTTTTTAATTCCATTAATATGACAAAGAAATGACAGTAGCATTAATGCGTTTGTATGGCCTACCGTCTCCATGAACGGTGCATTTCATTTAGTTTTTATCTCCAAATGTTATGGAGTAGTATAAAATGAATATGTACTGGATATATATGATATTTAAATCATTAATAATATTCTTGAGATGATTTACTTATAACTACATGGACAATCATTTTCAAACAAGTTCATTTTTGAGTCATGTACCAAACATCGACAAAAACGTCTGATATGAACTCACATTAATAACCAATTATTATAACATTATAATATGTGATATGAAATGAATAATAATATTTAAAATAGGTAATTCATAAATTATAAGTTGACCAATTTTTATTATTCAGGAATATAAAGAAACAAACCAGACAAGTCAGACTTGGGGTAAGGGATCCTACCTCTCTCTTTCTTTTTAAGCACTCTGTTTTATTCCATTTCCGTTAAGCTCATATTTATTATGTTTGGGGATGTTATTTTATATTAATATTTATTTACATTTTATGTTAATTTGATGAGATTCCCTATTTTATTTCATCAATCCATTTTGGATGTTTTGAGTGGCCCCGTTAGACTGCCGAATTTTCGTAAGGGATCCTACCTCTCTCTCTCTTTTTAAGCACTTGCTTTTATGTCATTTCCTTTAAACTCATCTTTTTTATGTTTGGGTATGTTCTTTTATATTCCTCTTACTATACTTTTTACGTTCATATGATGAGAGACCATATTTGATCTCATCAAACCATTTTTGGAAGTTTTATGTGGCGCTGTTAGGCTGCCGAGTTTTCGTAAGGGATTTTTCATCTCACTTTTATTCCCGTGACATTTATGCTATGTTTTCCACTATTTCCTATGAGTGGTGTATTTACTGCCAATTATTATACACTTTGTGTAATATACCTTCATTTATGGGTATTTACATTTCCATTGTATAACCCGTCTTCCATGGGGTGTGCATTTCGAAAGTTACCCAACTCGGTAAGGGGACCTTTCACCCTCCTCTTTTTAAAAGACTTCTTTTGTTATGTATTTTAATTCACATACTATTATTTTGTGATATGTTCTTCTTTATCCTTATTTATGTAAATTTTATCTCCAAGTGATGAGATACCATTTTCTCTCTCATCAACTCATTTTCTGAATTTTAAAGTGATGCCGTTAGGCTGTCAGATTTCTGTAAGGGAACTTCTTAACCCACATTCAATTATTTGGGTTAATCCTCTACTTATTGATTTTATTATGACAAGATAATGTGTGGAATATATATTTTGTAATTTCCACAAACCTTTGTGTGGATATACTATTTCTACATGTAATCATCTCATTGATAAATTCTTACGAACTTGTATGAGAAATCATAACTCAATATCTTTTCATTGAGTTAAATATCTATGTCATTGGTTTTGGTTTTCCAAGATTATGTGTGAATGACCTATGATTGTTTCACACATAATATACGATTATATTGGGTGTATTTATATTCCTCACACATAATTATGTGATATATTTATCCTTAATTTATGGATACCATCTTTATAATGGATTTCATCTCAATTTACATTTCCATTGAGACATCATTGTTGTTATGCACCAATTCACTCTTATATGGTGTGTATACTGTCCTTTGACATATTATATCATGACTCCCTTTATTCGCATGATATTATAAAGTTCTGATTAAATGTTATTCTGCAATTATTTGTATTCAAGAGTCTCTCATTTTGTTAAAAACTCTTTAAAAAAAATATCGTTTAAATGTTTTAAAGATTTATTATTATAAATCTTTATCATTAATGTCCATGTTTTCAAAATGGTTTTCAGTATTTATTTATATGGAAAATAATGTTTTAAAATTATAATTCCATTAAAATAATCAAAGTGGTATGGGACACTTTGATTCAAAAATCTCTTTTAAATGATTTTTGAAAATGGATTGATTAATTCAATATCTTGGAATTACTTATTGTTATTGAAAATGAAATGTTATTATTGAAATGTTTATATTTTCAATATTTTATGTGTAATGATGGTACTTGGACATTTTACGAGTGGTTACGTGATAAACCATATGACGGGTGGCGCCGTGAATACCAGGACGGGTGGTTACGTTATAAACTCCAATGCATTGGGTATGGAAGTCGGCCGTATGGCTATTCCATTAAGTATGTGTGGAATTCGACCGTATGGTTATTTCTTTTAAGTATGTTTATGTATCAAGTTACCTTTATATGTTATGTGTTCTTTAAATAGGTTTTATGGTAGTCGTTTGGTTACAAAAGTGTATGTAATGGTCTTTTAGTCTGTGAAGAGTTTTTACTACTTCATAAAGGTGAAAAGTATTACTTTGGTAAAGCATTCATGGTTTACTTGTTGTTTTAAAAAACTAACAGTTTTCCTTCTTTGTGTATCCTTTACTGGGATTTTTATTCTCATCCCATTTTTTTGAAATGTTTTCCATAGGACTTAAAGATGAATAGGGTCAAGGATGTGATCAAGGAAAGACATTCTATCTAAAACATGGAACAAGACATATTTCTTTTTAAGTTTTTTTTATGTTATGGAAACATAGTATAAGTGTCTACTATGTAATCTTTTGAGATGTAATAGTTTTGACCTAATTTTCTAAAACTCTAAACCTGAAAATATCCTCAATATGAATTATTCATTTAATTAAATATTAAGTAAGGTTTAAGGCCGAGGCCTTATAGATATCAGTCTCTTTATAACTTCCAACTTTTCTTTCCCAATTCCTTATATAGAAAACCATTCTAAAATTACAAATCATAGATGATTCAACATAGTAATCTTCAAATTCTATATGATTTCAAATTAATCATATGGTAAAAATCAGTTTTGTTATTCTATTAACATCATTCTCACCCCTAATGTTATCTAAACTATGATATGTTATCTACTATAACGTCACAACCTTAAACATTACATAATCTAGTAAATTATTTTAGAATTAACTTCCTTACATTCCCAATGAATTTTTTATTTTATAGTTTTATAAAATTAGGAAATAATTCATACATATCAACACAAATGTATCTAAATTTTGTACAACTAAATCATTAACCATTAATTCAATAATATAAACGTTTTTAATAAAAGATGAAAATTTACACGAAAAATACTCACAACATTCATCGTGGATTCTTCTTTCTCATACCCATCTTTAAAACCTATGAAAAGCATTTTAAAACATGTGATGAAAAAAAGAGTTCATAAACAGATATAAAATTAAGGAAGAAACTATTATTCCATGAATGCTTATAAATATATCAAATGAATTTCATAATGATATAGTTCTCACCCTTATTGTATCATATACATACATTATAAAAAGAGGATATTTCTATAAAACATAGGGAACATAAATAAAACTATAAAGGTAAGTTGGGTTATTACATATTATACATTGTAACCCTCATGAATTCCATAAGATTTATAACCCTCATGTCCAAATCAAAATGTAACCCTCACAACTGCATCATGATGTAACCATCACCGCTACATTTTGGTGTAACAATCGCAGTTACACTTGTAGTAACCATATGGATTACCTCCAAAATAAACATACCCAATACATTGGAGGAATATATAGGTCCCACACTTCATCATAATCAATTACCAACACCAATAAAAATCAAAAAATAATAATACATGAATTAAAACATTCATTTTTAATTTTGTAGAAATAGAAATTTAAAAGAGGATTTTAGAATAAAAGTACCTTAACATATAATTAAAGTGAAAATTAATAAAAAATTAGAATATGTGTAAACACTATAAATATTAATAATATAATATTATAGAATGAAAATTAATTTCAAAAATAATGTCAGTACCACATAATCAATGATGTATAAGGATATTTCAATTAATGGAAATTGGGTTAAGAAGTCTTCATCAAACATCAAACATGTTCAATAATCCTCAATTGTTTCAGATACCATTCAATAGGATTATTAAAAAAATGAAATATTATAATAGGGTATTCGAGAAACCACTAATAATTCAATCTATAAAATTTTTATACAATTTATTACAATTCTCTAACACATGTTATTCATTATTACTTGACATATAAAAAAGTGTCTGGATCACTAACCAATTTATTGATTAAGAAACGTAAATAGTTTAACCCATATCTAGACATTGACATTCCAAATACATTACAAACTAAGTATATCTCAGTGACCCAACCCATGACATTTAAAGTCATAACATATTTATGGTTTAATATTTTGAGTATTAGGTATTAATTCCATGAAATAATAGTTTAATTTATTATTTATTGATGATTATATTGTTGTCACATGTGTCATTTAGGAATAGTGATAGACCTATTAGATCAAACCAAATAAAATAAAAATGGTAAAATGATTTTATAATTTAAATTCATACTGGTTCATAATGAATAAAATCTTTAAGGTCATATGAGACATTACATGCATATATATAGTATTGAGAATGAAAGGGAACATCATACTAGACGTAGTAGTTTCTTGGTAATTATATAACAAAATATAATCCATATTTTATAATTTGTTTCTTCAAAATGAAACAATAATCAAAAAATTTAGAAATATTGGATAATAAAAAATAAAATAAGTTCTGATGGTACAAAATAATGAGGGTGAATAATAACATTATTCAATCCTCTTATATAATAAATAAATTTTTTATACATATAAAAAAGAACCATATTTCATATCATACCATATATGATTCACTTATGACTTTATATTAACTTTTTATTATCAATTCCTTGTTAAAGCAATGTTTCGATATTAACAGCTTTATTTATCATACTTGTTTTGACTTGTTATTCATCAGCCTCTTTCTTAGATCATGAATAAGTTACTTAAATAATTTAAAACATGATTTATATATCACATATATTAATTATATAATTATTTTTTATTATGTATAAATATTTTAATTATCAAATAAAATACACCGTCCATAGAGACGATAGGTCGTACAAATGCATGAATGCCGATTCTGTATTATTATCATATAGAAAAAAAGTAAACAATATATATATATATATATAAAATATAGTATATTTCTTTCATACATATCTTAATTTATACTAAATAAATCCTTAATACATTCTATGTATTGTGTGAATCAATCACATGGCCTTGAAAAGGCAGCAGTCCACACTTCTATAAATAATGTTATTGTATTTACAAAAAATGAATGACTTAATGTATATGTTATATGATAATTAAATAATAATTAATAAATATTTAATATAATATATATATATATCTTATATAAACATATTTCTTATATAAATTTCCAACCATTAGAGGTGGTAATTTTTAAACGAATAACATCATTTCGTGATGTGGTAGTTCACCATACACCAGAATGTGATGTTCATAACCCATTTGGTGGAAGTGTGTGTATGTGTAGATAAAACCCCTATAATTAAGAAATAAAAATATATTAAGTATATTTAAGTTCTTATATAATCATTATATAAAAATATTTTAGGGGTGGACAATGAAAATAAAACAAAGGATCATGATGAAAGATATTACATCTTCAATGGGTAACTCCTCTTGGTTAGCACCAAAGGTATTTCTCAGTTGGATTTATTCCCAAATATAGACTTCTAGGAAGAAGGGATGGATTTTTAGGATATTTGGGTAGTTTTAAGATGAGATAAGGTGTCTTGAGAGGTTTAATGAAGTAAATGGGATGAGTTCACATTTATTTAAGAGGAAGAGTGGCATTCATGTAAATATAACACGATAAACACTTTTGAGAGGTCTGTCTTGCATAATGTTCATTAACTAATTTATAAAATTATATCCAAAGGGTAATTGGTTGATATATTTCAATAAAATTTCTTTGAGAAATGTTTCTAGGTCAATTTACCTCCTGAAAGTAATTTTTACCCATTAAGTAATCTGGTTTTTACCTTAATCAATATAATTAATTTTAATTACATTCAACAATACTTATAGTAAAAAACTAAGATGACATTATTAAAAATTATCGATTATAATTATTAACAATATTGAATCCATTTGTTTTAATTATAAAAACAAAATTTGTAGAAATTAATTTAATTTTAAACAATGATATGGGACGACAAAGCAGGTTTTGAAAGTAGAAATGTTCTAACATTTTGTATGTTTTATATCTAAATTTAATATGAAATTGTTTCCAATGACCTAAATTAGTTAAAATTATATTAAATTTATTTAATTATCATTTAAAACCAATAAAAATAGTAAAGAATAAAAATAAATTTAACCACAATAGATTATTAACTAAAATTTAGTATTATTCACTATTCATCAAAATTTGAAAGCTATCGAAAAAATATCAAAAATTAAAATTAATTAAATTTTTATATTTATATTTCCAAAATTAATTTTATTTTTTCAAATAATATATAAATGTTTCAAATAATATATTTGAATTGGGTTCACCATTAAAAGGAGGTAAATTTTTCTTTCAAAAAAAATATCTTTTTATTGATAAAATTGGATTTATTCTTAAATTATACCAATAAATTTCATGGGATGAGTTTCAATTATTTTTGACTATATATATATATTATATTTATAATATTAAACAATAGTTTTTCATTTATTTTATTGAGATATAATTGTGTTTGAACATTAAAAAATAATTTTCTTAGAAAAGTAAATTCTTGATTTTCTAATATTTCTTCCATTCACTTATACTAATTGATAATTGAAGGATTCATTTTATAATAATTTTTGAATAATATTTCCACAAATTTTATTTAGTATTATTCATAATTTACATTTCGATGGATTGATGGTAGATATAATAATATTTTAATATTCGTATTAATAGAATATTATAGTTTTAAAATAACCCGGTCTTGCGTGTTACGAATGCTATTAAAGGAATCAGTAATGTTTATAATACAAGGGAAAATTGTGTTACATGTACTAAAAGATATATTTATAATAACATGTAGTGAAATATTAACTTAGGGTTGTGTATAATTCCATCCAAACATGGTTCATTAATAATAAAAAACTATTTTCAATGTTGATTGAAATGATAAATATCAAAAAGATTAAATTATTTCAAAAAAGAAATTACACAAAATCTTGAGGTGTTACATTCTAATACCAACAAATTTTTTCTTGGATATCAAAGGATTAATAATTTAATGTTCCTTTAATTGAAACCTACATCATAAAAATGATTAATATATCTTCCTTTAAAAAGGAAAGCTGGTGCTACAACGGTTACCCAACATACCTCACAACTAGTTTTCCACCATGGTGAACATAGGTGGAAAGTTAAAAATGGACATGGAAGTGAAATATTACTATCTTGTTCTGATGGAGAGAAATATAGAACATTTTTAGGAGTAAATTAACAATCACAAATCCATAACCCAAAGAGGCTTGAAAAAGGTCATTGATATCAAAAAAAAATAATGATTACTTGAATATGTTTTATTACACGACCCCTTTTTCACAAGTTGAAGAATTTAAATGAAAATATATTCATACATGATTTCAAAAAAATCTTACATATTTCATTTCCTAGATCAACATCCACTTTATCTCTTATTCCCAGAATTGAAGGTGAACTTATCATTCTTAAATAATTATAAAATCATGAGATCCATAAATAGAATGAAAATTCATTCAAACTATATTTTGTTATAATCACAAAAAAGGTTATCATACGTTATCCAATATTCACAAATACTTATATAGGTAAATAGTACCTTTTCCTCTTAATCATTATAAAAATACCATTCAATAAATATTTTAACTTGTGACCTGTCCAAAATATAAATCACCCTTTATTTCTTATATATGAACTTGTCATATAAAATCATATTCATTGGAAACATGGCACTATCCTTATACCGATAGAATATAAAATATGATTTCATTAAATCCAGAATCCATGTATAGAGATATATTCAATTGAATCCTCACCAATGGTTTAACAATAAGTTATTACGGGGTCTTATTCATATTAAATAAAACATGGAATTGCCAACTTAGGAGGGGAAGATATGTGTGACGCTAATTATCATGATTCACTTCATCTATTGTGATTACATATGATTTCTTTTTTAACTTTTCCCGAAGAGGTTGTTTGATCTTATTATCTATATTATTCATTGGATTTGGTAACTTATTAGCATGATTGAAAAACTCCATGAAATTAAAACACTAATTTGGAGCAGGTTCACTCTGTAGGGATTTCCTATTATTCACATCATTATTTAAATTGTTCCCATTACATGGAAATTTAGTCAATCAATGACCATCTCTTCCACACATAAAATATTTAGTAGTCACCTTAAAAAAAATCCCTCCATATTTTTTCCCACACATTGTTTATAATGTAATCCTAATTTTCATTTCTCCATGGTTGTTATATTTTCCATCTAACTCCATATTCTTTTTATTATCATAACCATGAGAATGATAAGTAATTTCTATTTACATTTACACTATTATATCACATCAAAAAAATCCTTCATAGCTGCTAAAGTCTCTTATATCAAAGGAATATCGAAGACTAGGTTTCAGGTCATTGAAGAATTGATCAATTTTTCTCTCAGTTAATATGATAATACCCGAATAGAATGCCATAGTCTGTGTAAAATTTTCATTATAGGCACCAACCAATGTATCTCCATTATACTAAATCTCAAGGAATTCATATTCAATATCCACTAAAATAATTAATGGAAATTAATTATTGAAAAATATTTTCCTGAAATTGTCCCAATCTATGGATTCGATTTCATCTTTTAGCGTCATAATATTAAAAATATTCCACAATTGTTCCACCTCACATTCTAGATAGTTTACCACTACAGTGAATTTTTCATGCATTGATATCATGAGAACAGAAAATATATTTTTAGTTGTTGTGATCTATTGGCCCATAACTAATGGATAATTATAACCCTTGAATGAAAATGGACAGTGCCTCATTATGGGCTTAACATATGATCATTAGCTACTTTTATCATATTTATGATCACCAAGATTTATAAATTCAAAAATTCATGTGAGTACAAAAATGAGTTTTTTTCATTCCATCTAACATAACATTTGGTTGATCATGATAAAAATTATTGAATGTTCCATTTAATTCCTCATTAACTTGATTCATTTGGGTTCCAACTATTTACTAAAACCAAAAAAATAGAGTAAGAAACAATTATCACATTAGGGAACCACATAATCCTGAAAAATATATATATTATGTCTAAATCACCAATTCTTCCATTTTAATCTACAAGACATTAGTTTCATCCTGGGTTTTATATAAATATTATCTATTTAAATCATTCATTAAAATTCATAAAGAATTTTTCAATTCCCAATTAATATCCCATGTGAGTGTCAAACTAGGTGTTTAGTAAGGCTTGTTTTCAACCACTAGTTCTCGATTGAGTCTAGATCAATACAATGTTTTTAGGGTTGTTACCTCTATTTAAATATGTTAAGAGACACATCCAATTTTCTTAACAAGACATAGATTTATTAATAAAAAATTAATCACACTATCGATTTCCAAAATTCAAGAACAATCTCTTAAACATTATATTATCCATATACCTATCATTAGATACATCTATGGAAATATCATTAGAAATATCCCTATGAATCTCATTTAATTTTCTCATCCTATTTTCCTGGGGTTGAAAAAACATTTCCATTGATACCAACTATAGCGACCCAACTCTATCATACATGGATATTTCATCATATTAGATGAATATTAATAAAACCTAATAAATAGTGTGGTTAGATTCTCAATAATGAAAAATTATAGTGATAAATAACTATAAACATGAGCATAATGGTATGAGAATACGACCATAACATTAGAATATGAATCCCTCCATATCAAAGATCATATACACGTATCAAGTCATAATTTTTTGTAGTCTATAGGACATGAATCATATCGTAATCAAGAGAATAAGTCATGAATGCATAACACATGTATAATACATGGAATTTTTGGGAGATACATAATCATATAGAATCGCATGTCAATGGTACATACCAAGATCTTCATAATTGGTTATTATTTGGCTATAACACATGCACCTGATTTGGGCATGGGATTCCCTTCTATATAACCACTTGTTTTAGTATTTGTATTCCCCCATGGAACATATTGTTTTGGTATTTTGATTCCCCTTTGTGTACCCTCTTGTTTCGAGCTTAGAATGACCTCCTGTTAACCCTCTTATTTTAGGCTTGGGATTTCCTCCAGTGTAACCTCTTGTTTTAGTCTTAGGATGACCTCTCATGTACCCTCTTGTTTTGGTCTTGGGATGACATATCAGGTAACCTATTGTTTCGATTTTTGGAATCCCTCCATTGTACCCTCTTGTTTTGGACATAGGATTTCTTCCCTTTTACCGTATTGTTTCAGTCATGGGATGTCGTTATATGTACCCTCTTATTTCGAGTTTGGGATTTCATCCCATATACCATCTTGTAATGGGAATATGATTCCATATTATCTCAAGATTAATATTCCCTCTTATTTTCGGATTGGGATTCCCTCCTGTGTACCCTTTGATCTCATAAAACATTAATCGTTATGCAATGCACTAGAGTGAGATATAGGTTACACACATCACATAATGAAATCATACATGCATTTTATATAAGCTAAAAACATTCATCAAATCAGGACCCATGAAATGAGATTGGTTTTATAAATATAAAATTACAAACAATGAAATTAAGAGGGTATCATAAACATTTCACTACATCAAAACCAATAAAATAGATAGGTTTACTAATGATTTAATTAAACCATAACACAAAAAAATGAGGGGGTTCCAAAAGTATAAATCCCAGGGAAGGAAAATGGGTGTTGTAAACATCATGATATAAAAAACTAAACCATTCAGAGAAATAATATGAATAGAAACGATGAATAATTTACCTTAAAATTAATGCTTAATATCAGTGGACATCATCTTAGGTGGGAATTATTAAAAATATGTTTTAAAAACATTTCATGAGGAAATTAGCCTTTTATATTTGAAAAATGATGTTCGAAACATAAAATCATTTGAAATCCATTTCTTCATAAATAATCATTGAAAATTATAACATAATATTTTAAAAATAAATATTTAATCATCAAACATTTTTTAATAATTTTTTTGGACAACAAGGTCTTTAAGGAACAAATTGTTTTTCCAAAGAGATAGGTAAATCCATTCATTATTAAAAACACATCTGTAATCATATTATGATTCAAAGAGTGAAGAAGGCACAAATAGTTGAATAAATAATAATGACTTATATGAAAAGTATATTCCTGATATTTCATGAGATAGATATCTTCATATTTACAAAGGGGGATCATAATCATAAATAATATAAATAAATAATTACATTATTTCAATAAAATATTACAACATGCTAAATTTTAATTATACTCCCCTTGTAAGAAAATGTAATCCCATGAGGCATAAAATATCATTAAAAGAAATATATTAATGATGTATCATGTCATATTACTGTATATAAACCTTCTGTAATAATATATGTTCCCAACAAACCATGTGTCTCAAAGAAGGGAAATTGTGAAAAAACTATCTTATTTATTTGGTATGCAACACATTAAAGAAATAGTGGGGGGAACATGTCTTGTGTCTCATGGAAAATATAAGTGAGATGATAAAACCCTTAATATATGAGTAACTTTAGAATCATGATGCCCATAAAATAATAACATTAATTAAATTTTTTAACATACTTTAATAATGGATATTAATGATATAACATGTCATTAGTAAGTATATACACCACAAAAATAAGTATGTGGTGAATGTAGAATGTATCTCATAGAAATAAATAGTGAGATGAAATTACCTTACCTTATGTCTTCATTTTCATTGTACGCATTCAAAATTCATATAAAAAAGAATTATATTTTATAATAAACATATAAATGAACCATATTAATATATTTAATACCATATATGACTCCTTTATTAATTTATATCACCCATTTATTAATAATTCAACATTAAAGCAAAGTTTTAGTTAATAACCGCATGGTTTATCATATGTGTGTTTACATGTTATTATTGATCATCTCTCATAGATCATTATTTACTTATTTAAATAATTTAAAACATGATTTATATATTATATATATTCATTATATAAATATATAAAATAATATTTAATATGTAGATGTATTAAAACAAATACACCATTCATGGAGATTATAGAGAATACATACGCTTGAACACTATTTCCATTTTATTATCGTATTGAAAGAAAAGTAAATTGAATACATATATATACATATATATAATAATTCCAGTGTTGTTATTATGACATATACACTGTAAAATTTTATTAAACCCATCTTTTATATATTCCATGTATAGTATGAATGAATCACATCACTTTGAGAAGGCGGTAGTCCACACATATATAGACGAAGATATCATATTTTAAAGAATTGTAGCAATGAAGTTATGTTCCATATAATAATTATATAATCATAAATACATTTTTAAAATTTTATATTTCATATAAAATTATATTTTCAAATAAAATTATCGTCCATGATAAGAGGTAACAGAAAAACGGACAACATCATTTCGTGAGGTGGTAATTCAACGTACATAAGAATGTTATGTTATTTACCTATTAGATGGAATTGAGCGTATTTTTAATATCAAACCCTAGTAGAAAAAATAACATTATATTGATTATATATATAATTATATTACCAAGAAATAAGTAAAGTTTCGGTGTTCAATAATGAAATTAAAAGAAAGGATCTTAAGGAAGGATGTTACCACTTCTCTAGGTAACAACTTTTGGTTTTCCCCAAAGTGAATCCTTATATGGATTTATTACCAATGTGAGGCTTTGAGTAGGAATTTTGGGATGTTTGAAGGATATTTTGGATGTATCATCCTGAGAAAATTTTTATTGGGAGGTCTACGGATGTGTGGGGAGAGGTGGTGGTGGGTGGTGACATCCGTTTTATAGTAGTGGAATGATATTCTTGTAAATATAAAAAGGTAAACACTATTGTGAGGTCTCTCAAGCATCATGTGGCATAAATAATTTTTAAAATTTCAAAAAAATGAAACTTGTTCGAAATATATGTTTATAAAATGGTTTTTTCATGTATCTAGGTCATTTGGCCTCTTAAAATAAAAATAAAATAGTTAAGTGATCTTATTTTTACCTTAATAATTGTAATAAATTTTCAATACTTTCACTAATATTTATTGTAAAAAACAAGTTCCCATAATTAGAAATTAGAAATTATTATTATGACAAATATTTAATTCATTTTTCTATATTATAAACACATATGTGGAGGAAATTAATTTAATGTTAATCCCTTAGATGGGACGTTAAAGTGAGGTTTTATAGTTGATATATTGAAAATTTTCCTACGATTTTTTATATAAATTTAATTTGAAATTATTTCTATTGGCCTAAATCTATTTAACTGAAATAAAATTGTTATAACTATAATTAAAATAAAATTTAAAAAATTATTTAAAAATATAAGTAAATTGGACGAAAATGGAGTTTGATTGAAAATATAGTATTATTCATTATTCATCAATATATGAAAGTCCTCAAAAATATAAAAAAGTCTCCAAATGTAAATTTTTAGTTTTATATTTCAAAAAATGACGTTTATTAATTCATATTAAAATATTAAAACTATAAGAAATTATATTTAATATGGTTTCTCCATTAAAAGGTGGTAAAGAATCATTTTAGAAATATACATATTTTCATTCATAAAATTGGAATTATTTTTCCCTTATACCTATAGAATCTATTTGAGGTGTTGAATAAATTTTGATTGAATTTATAATATATAAATTGCATTTAAAACACTAACCAAAAAATATTTTTTTTGATTTATTGAGATAAAATTGTTTATTGTGAATAGAAAAAAAGTTTTCATAGAAAACTAACTTTAATATTTTAAATTTTTTCTTATATTTACTCATACTAATTGATAATTAAAGGATTATTTTTATAAAACTGGGTAAATAATATTTTCCCAAATTAAATAATATTTTTCTTATTTTCCATTTTAAAGTCAATGTAATAGCAATAATAATAATTTAATATTGAAATTAATAAAATATATTAATTGAGTAAAAAATCATCATTGTGTGTCACACAAGCTATCAAAAGAACTTAGTATTATGTGTAATATAAGAAAAATGCAGTGTTTTATTTAGTGAAATCTAATCTATGTGTTGAGTCTAGTGAAATATTAATTTGGTTTTTTTATAATACAAACCAATCTTAGTTATTTCGTATAAAAAATGGTGTATTTAGTGCCCTTTCAAATGAAAAATATCAAAAAGATTAAATTAATTGAAAAATAATTTTACAATATCCTGGGGTAGTACATATTATATGACTATTATATTATAGAAATAAGAGTATCATAATTAATTATTTGATACAACATGATAGATCATAAGCCCTTATCTACTAAATAATAGTGTGATTATAGGTTCCCTTACTAACCTTAATTTAAAATTCACAAAATTTTACACACATTAATATTTCAAAATTTAATTAGATTCCTTATATTTGAAAATGGTTATTTTATTATATAATCATGATATATTTATCAGAAATACTCTATAGTATACATACTAATAAATACAACTATGGATCCCAGTCACCATGATAGGTCTAGGACATTTTTTGAAAACAACTATCCTTGAAGGATCCCCAGATATAGCCTCACATGGGATTATATGAACCAATAATGAAACATTATAAAGAAAAAATTAACACTTTGTGTATTTGGATCCAATGTTTCCTTCGTTAGGGACATCAACACAGTTCTAAAAATGATCTTTATGCAATTAATTTCTCTTTGAATATATAAGACTATCATCTATTAATACTATAAAAACTGATCAAGGTAATCTTTGAGGACACAATTCATTATATCAATGAATACTATTGGGGAATTGGTATGTCCAAATGTAATCCCAAAAAATTCATAATGTATATACCACATAGGTAATTCAGTCTTAGATATACATTTTCTTTTGACAATCAATTGATAATATTTAGTCTCATGGTCAATCTCGGAAGGTTATTATGTTATATGTATTTGATCAAATAAATCATTAACATGGATTCAAGAATACATTTTTATGATATTGTAATTTTTATGTTCCCAAAAATCAATTCAAAGACACAATGACCAATATTTATTAATAAAAAACAATTGGTGATCCTATAGATAAGCCTATGGATTTGTTTTCATGATTCTATTATATTTATTTCTTCATTTCATAAACTCACTCGGGTATATTGTATTTGGAGTCGTTGAATTAGTTATAGTACTAGGTATGAATTTTACTGAAACATCAACTTCATGATTTTGGGATGATTAGGAAATTTTTTGGAAATAAAATATCATATTCAGGAATAATATGTATATATTTAGTGTGGATTTTCTACCCACTCATTTACGATAAATTTCCCATGGATTAAGGAATTGTATAACATAATTCCCATATTAACCACATTTAAGACAATATGTTATTTGTTTTACCAAAGGATGTCCCTTAAATATAGATATATAAACAATTTTTTTCCCATAGTAACTAGTTTCTCTTTGTACTTTTTTTCAAACAGAAAAAATATTCCCATTCCTTTGGGACAATTTTTAGGTGTTTCCAACCACATTTTTAACATGTAGAAAGAAAACTCTTTTTTCAATATTTGGTATTCACCACTTGTAAATTCATAGAAATGTATTTTTATTATATTTTGAACATTAGGAAACTCACATAGGTTCAAGATTTTAATCATAACTTAATATATCTAATTTTTAATAGTCAAATGATTTTACCTTTATGTTCTAATCTATTTTGTTTCTCATGAGGAAAAACATGGAATTTTCCACCCAATTTTTTATTCAAATGATTACTATTTATATTCACCATTAGATAAAAAATTTATCTTTGTTAATATTATTCAACATCAATAAGAGTAATAAAAATTATGATAAAGAAAATCATTTCAAAAATATTCCAAATTTTTGATAATATTTCATAAATTCATGAATCATTTGGTTCATACTATATCAAATATTATTATCATTTGTTGGTAAAAGTTTTATCTTCACATTAGTCATAATTGTTAATAAATTTAATATGAATTATCCAAATAATATTCTTAAGGATATTCCAACAATATGCGCAGTGAGTCATATCTTTTATGTAGTGGGTGAAGAATGAGTCAATACCCAATAAACCAATTCAAGGTTATTATGAATAGGTGAATTTCTGTAATAGAATTCATACAATTATTTGAATATTGACTATGATTTTATTTCTAAGAAACCACACAATAGATATATTACCAAAAAAACAAGATATTATCATATTCATAGACAAATAAATAGTGATTTTAGAAATATTTTTATAATCCTAATCTATTAAAATAACTAAAACCATCTATGAAATCAAATATAGAAATAGAATAATTACATACATAAATAATTCATAATATTAGAGGATTTTTCAATTTATCTCATAATAATAAAATCTCTATAACCATAGAGGTACAATTTCATTGAAGACTACATACAAAATGAACATATTTCATTTAATATCATCAACATCCTAAAAAATTTACTGTTAAATAGTATCATTCTTATCCATACCCTATATAAAACCATTCATCATAACACCAAAAAAACGAAACATGATAAAGGGTGAGAATATATTCTTAGAATGTATGAACATTTTTTATTTGAATCAATGATCATAAGTTATCATAATATAAATATTACTGTAAGAAGATAAGATCATATCCAATCATTAAAAAATAATTAATCATGGGTCATTGTATAGTGGAATTTCATAAAAATTATAGAATTCATAATAGTGTATAACCAATAATAATCAATCATGATCTATGAGAATATGTTATAATAATAATACATAAGTTTGTAGTGCACTCATAATTAGAAAAGGTTACAACATTAGTCAGGGCTCACAACCATGCCTATCATAGTTGATAGAGTGTGATAGTGGATTTTGTTAATAAATATTTATTCATCACATAATCATAAGACATATATATAATGAAAATTGATTATATCATTAAACATTTCAATATTGGATCATAATAACCATCGAATAATTTTGATAGAGATGAAAAATACCTTAAAAAGGTAATTTTAACATTTATTAAGTAATAAGTAAAATATCCTTTCTATTAGGTATATTTAAAATCAATAATTTAACATAATATTGAAAAACAATTCTTAGAAAATACTGTGGAAACATATAAATAAATCTACCTAAAAATTATTTTTCATGATAATAGGAAACATTGTTCATTAAATATATTTAAAATAGAACATTCCATTAATAATTTTTTAATAAGTTTAAAACCAATCATTTAGAAAAATAATTAATACTAATTTAAACCATTTTATATAAATTAAAATGTAGTAAAATATTTTTTACATATTTCTATATAATATGAAAAATATCTATGAAATAATATGAGGAACACAGCTATGAATGACAAGGATTCCCAACTAAAAATTATAATAAATAATGAAGAATTTTCATAAAAATACTTCTTAAAAAATATATGTAAAATAGATATAATAATTTATGGAAAAAATGAAAACAAAATAAATAAATATATGAGACTAATATATATAGGGTATAAAGGATAAAGATCATATAATTACCTTCAATTTAAATTTAACATAGAAAATCCCAAAAAGAAAAGATATTATAACATAAACCCTTTCCACTTTAGTAGCATTTAAATACATAAAACATTTCAAATAAATAAATTCCAATGAAACATTAAATACAATTAATATCAGTATATAAATTTTATATAATATAATTGGGTTAGTATATACACCATATAAACAAAAATAGGAACAAAACCTGAAACATGAATTAATGAAACAATATTGAGATGAAGAACCCTTGCCTTAACTCTGGAACATCTTAGTACATGTTCAATCCATATATATAAATATATTTTTTAATTATACATAAATGACATAAAATTATTAGGATATATTTTATTATTTTTTATTCCATTATATTTTTAAACCACCATTTTTTCACAAATCATCATTAAAATGTTTATTCTGGTGAAAACGTGTCCACTTTCCATGATTGTTTATATTATATAGTTCTATTAAAAGGATCTTTTGAATGATTTAATCATATATAGAATCTATATCATGTCATAAATATTATATTTAGTTATTATTTAACCTTTTATAACCTTACATATAGCATGGTTATGAAAAATGAATTACATCACTTCATGTAGAAGTAAATCTGTATATACGTATGAGCAATGTTGTGATTCTCCAATGGTTGGATAGAAAGAAAGGTAAATAATAAATCATATTACTGAATAATAATTATATTTTAAATATCATATATATTCATAATTTGTGACTTTATATAGAGAATAAATGAAATTTAAACACATTGCTTCATTGATGTTGTTGTTCGTATGCACACACACATAATGTTTTCATATTCCAACGAATTTGTGGCCAAGATGTTAGATAATATAATAAATTAAAAAAATTAGTTATTTTATAGAATAATATATATACACTAAATTTATCTATATTAGTTTCCATGATTTAGCAATTAAAAATAAAATACATCTCTTCCGGGAGTAGGTAGTTTGTATGTACACATGATTGTAGTTTTTATAATTCATTAATATAAAGGAGATACAATTTTTTTTAAATTATCATAAATATTATAATAATAGAAAATATACATATTGAATCATTTTAATATGGTTAATGTTGTTTTTAGGGTGGTTTAGGGAGAATGAAACATGATAAAGTTGGTACAATCATATACCACTTCATCAGGTATCCTCCTTTGAAAAACAACATAATGATGTTGGATGGATCATTTGGTTTGATAAAAATTTCAATGTCATGGATATGGTATATTTATTATAGTTGGGTAATTTTTTTGTGAGATAATGGATAATGTGGTTAATAAATGGTAGAAGATGTTATTCCCATATATTAATGAGGTGGGTGATATTTCTGTAAATACTTAAAACTTATTTTACAATATATTCCCTCTTCAAGTATTGTGGATCTGAATAGACAAATATTAAAATATATTAAGGTTAATTCTATAATAAAATCAACCAATGAAATATGTTAAATTGTTACTTATTTTTATTAGCCTTATCTCTTTGAGAATCTCACTGTTAACCCATTTAACCCATATTGTGGTAACTTGATTTTAATCATGGTAACTATTAATTATGGCCAAAAAATTACGTTTAACAAATTAAATAATATTAATTATGATAATTAAAAAGTGGAATAAATTTTTGATGATATTTTTAAAAAATGTCTCTAAAAATAAATATATTGAAAATTGGAAAACATGAAAAAACATTTGATAGAAAAAATGTATTTTTCAATCATAAAAGGAAATTACTTATATTTTATACATTGTAACCACAATTAGATGAATTTTAATCTATTTAACTAAAAAACTATTTACCAAATAATTTAAAATAGTTCATAAATAATGATTAATTAAATATACTAAGATAAATATATATTGTGATATTAAAAATAATTTTCTTTATAATATTTATTTTTACTAAGAAATGATTTTATCTTTTGTTTTAAATAATTGATAAAAAATATAAGAATTATTATATAATTTTATACATTAAAGAAAAATATATATCATAAAAATTAAAGTTTATTAGTGATCCAAATACAAAATATATAAAAATAATTTACATTGAATAAATTAATAAAATGATATTATTTTTTAAATTTTATAAATTATTACATAATTCCCATTTATGAATAAATATGTTTCCAATATGGAAATATTTTCTAAATATTTTTCATAAATTATTTATTAATATTAAAACATGATAACTAAATTTCTAGGTGATAATTGTCATATTAATTAATAATATTTCAATATAATATCATGGTTTATCTAAGATCAGTGTTTCATATAAACCATACTATTGAAAAAATAAAATTGATTTAAGTACATTGTGGGTTACGGAAAAAGAATAAGACTCCCTTAAACTATCTATTTAGAACCAACTAACATCTTATACAACCAAAAAACATATAATTATACAAGGATTTTTTAAAACAAATAAAATACATAACATTTATAGATGTTGGGTGTAAGAACTGTAGTGTACCTAATCTGACACACCTCTAATATATTTCCCTAGGGTTCCAAAAACATTAAATACATCACACCGTATGGTAGTGGATAATGATAAGAAATGAGGGTCTACATGTAATATGTAGATAGATTGTAAACATAAGTATAAATAACAATAATCATCATAAATGAAAAAAACAATATAACAACCATAATATAATAGTTGAATAAAAAATTATATTATTTGTGAAATATAGACACCAATAAATATCAACATCATGATATATTAATGTGACCTATTCTACAAATTATTAAAGTAATCTAAGTTAAAAAAATATCTTTTGTGAAAACATAAAATCCAAAAGTAGTGAAAATAAATAAATGAAATGGATACATCAAACAATTATCACAAAACGTCACATATACAATTCCTATGACTTTCTCTACGACCCATTAACTCTTCTATCCAATACTATAGTTCCCTAAACCATACCAATGTTAGGAAACATCATTTTTTCTGAAGTACCACTATTCCAATGCTCGATTTGAAGATAATATTACTAGACTACACCAATTGTATACTTTGCAAGTCCAGTGAATACTGTATATTTTTAAATTTAATTATAGTAAAGTAAAATATAATAAATAAATTTTATGGAACCCCATGGAGTTCCTATACCAAACCACGCGTGTAAATAATTTAATCATCAAGTTCTAGAGTGGGAAAATATTCCCTTGTATGGATCAAACAAATCAAGTATGAATGATATATAACTCATCATATACTAGAAAAGGTGAATTAGTTATCAATGCCAAACATATATTGTAAAAAATCCTATAAATGTCTAGAATCATTAGGTGAATGAAATTTTATTATTACAAAACATGTATGATAATAATACTTTATCAATAAAATTACAATGTAAAGAATTCATCACATGGTGAATGAGGAATCATTAATATTGGCCGAAAGGTACAACACATTCACCCATTAATATTTGGATGCTAAAACACTATTATATTGTTAAATGTTAATTTATACCACCAATAAATATCTTCTAGGTGGATGAGATATCTCTTTGTCAAAAACATCTATTGTATCATGTATCCATATAGATTATACACCATTGGGACAACATCAATGAGTGGATTGGACAACAATATTACCAATCTTTATAAGGAAGATGTACCACCAAAATCACATATCATGTGGAAGATACAACATCATCATAAAAGTTTATATGGATGGTATAATATTAAAATATACAATAAAATTAGATAGTAAACCATTTTATTAGTATTTTCCCCACTTGTTGAAATACTATATTTGGGTGGTGGGGATATAGGTATTGAAAATTAAAACCACCACCCCATCAATATTGTTTCTTAATTAAAAAAAATATATATTATGTTTTCTACTTGTTACATTTTATAAATGATGGAATAAAATCATACATGAGACAAATAAATTTTACATGGTTTAACAATATTCATACAGTCAATAGAGTAGAATAAGGTGATGTTCCAATATAATAAATCTATTATAGTGCATTATTGTTACATGGTTCTAAGAGGAATCACTATCCCACTAGGTGTAAAACCATTTACACCACATGAATTCAAGGAACTGTCAAGGGAAGTGAACTAAATCATCCTACAAATGATGATCAAATGATTTCTATATGTTCTAATTTTGATAACACTAAACTAGGTGTTACTAGAATCATTGAATTCATCGAAAATATGAAATAAAAACTTCCTAATACGAGATATCGTATAAGACTATTAATCATGAAGTCCAATATCATGAACAATGTTCATCATGAACTCTAACTAAAAAATCTATATCCACTAAATAGATTATTGTTTCCTCACTAAATTAATCTTAACAGAAATGTTTTACCACAATCTAACCCCTTATAGACCACCATGACCATGAAATTCCTATTGCATTATAATTTCATCACACACTCCAGACTCTCTAACTCATACTTTTCTAACTTACAAGCCACATCATGGGTTCAAAATTTGAGGGATTCATTTTTTAGTGAGATCTAACCTCACAAGACGTACCTCTTTAATATTCATTCCCCAAAATAGTACTTCTTATATATCCTTTTGCATGTAGATGAATTCATCCTGTGATGATGGCCTCTATTCAAATATTATGAATTCTTAATGAATTTGTTAATGGTTTTTTTGATGGGAAAATATATATATAAGAAATATGATAAATTTATTTTCGTTTTATCCATTAACATATGGATTATTTTTTAACTTGAAATTTCATACCAGGAAATCCCTTTGGTTGTTTGATACATGTCACCCACTATATACTAACACACAAGGATTTTACGATAAGATGTCGCATAATCACCATCCACTCCATATCCCCATAATCACCTTGCAATATGTGTTTTCATACTTTGTTAAGCCTTATGATCATATACTCACCTTCTAAATCATTAATGATTGTAAAATGATACAATTTTAATTATTGACCTCATAGTTGTCCATCCATGAACATCCATCAATCTTCCACAAACATAACCTTACAGTTTGTATTCTCATCCTTGGGTCCACATTCTATACTACAAAGACAATTGTTTTTTCAAAAAACATACAATTAACCTCTAAAACATGTGGTCCAAAAATTTAAGAAATATTACAATGTAATTCTACTATCAGTGATCTTTTAGAAAAGAAGTCAACATATTATTAAAATAAACACAACAACTCAAAAACTCTAAAATTCCACCATTAGGTATTTTTTTACCAGTAATCCCTATATATGGGTTATTTAACAATTATTTAACAATTATTTTAATCTTTTGTTGAAGGAAACCTATAAATTATTTTTCAATAACCACTTCCACTATGAAAATCCTTATATCGATCTAATTTTTACCAATCATGTACTCTAAGACTAATTGATCCATATAATATAAGAGAAAAATTATTATCTTCTGAATTTCAATAGAGAATAATTATATTATGGACACCACACATTCATTCTCAATACCTAAGGATGATTGATACTATTTATTACAAATTATATTTTTTGGATATCGAGAAGAATACATCATCAACCATATATCATAACTGATTTTATAATGAACCCAATAATCATCCATTCAGGATATGTATTAATTGTAAGAAAATATTCAATAATGTTGTATTCTTGACACTTTACATTTTTATCATATTCACCATCTTCTTCCCCCATTTCCATTAATAAGTCTCCCTCCTTATCAATAATCCCATTGGACACTCTTGATTATCTTGAAACATGATAAATTACATATATAAACACATATTGAAAAACACCATTACCCAGGGAAAATGGGACACCCAACCACACTTTTCATATATTGGGAGTCTAATAGAGTTCAATAAAAAACTGATGCTGATAATATACTTCAATATGTATGACATTATTTAGTATGCATGAATCTTATAGTCCAACTATATCATATTATAACATCAAAATGTCATTCTCCAACTACTCCTTGATAAAATGATACCGTATTTCAATATACTTTATCCATGAGTAATGTAATATATTTTTACATATATTTATATAAATTTTAATTCCATAATCCATTTTTAATAGAGGATTCGCTTTGACTCTCAAATATTTAATATAACACTTCATCAATATTAACTATTTTCAATAATGAATAATCAAAATATACCCATTCTTAGTATTGATCAAATAAATTAATTCTTATTTCTTGTTATGTATTTTAAATAAAAATAATCCATTATAAAATGGATTAAAAAATGTGAATATAATATCATCATCTAAACTGGACCTGTTTATGGAAGTATATCCCAATAACTCTTACCGTTATAATTTTTGATCAATATTCGCAATTCAACCATGAAAATATATATATATAATTATTCTTTCCACTTTAACAAGCTATGATTCTTTAGGATTACATTGATACCTCACCATTTGTAAGGTATATCAAATTTTATGGTCATGTCACAATCAATTATTGTCATGACCCATCCTCGGGGCCCGTGCTGTGACTACCCCAAGCCCGCCTTCCATAGGCTAGGTGCAGGCGACTAGCACCAAAGGAAAATCCCTCATAAAAAGGAAAGGCAATGCCATTAAACCTGCAACACACACAGTCTAAACACAAGTAGTAGAGGAAACAAGTACTATTATAGAAAATAAAGGGGTGCTGAAAGTTAGTGGGCAGGTATACAAACCCAACTGAAAAACATGTTATCGAATAAGTAAAAAAGGAAAATAGCTCTTGGATTGTCCACCACGGAATATTATGTGAAGGATATTTACATAACATAAACAACTCGTCGCTGAGGTATGTCTCGTCTAGTCCATATCTGAGCAGCCTCATGTCTATCACCCTCAGCCTCGATCACTGCTGACCGTTGTATGCAGAGAACAAAACAATGTGCAGGCGAGGCCCTTGTAGGTGTGAGTATAACAAAATCCCTAGTAGGGGACCCCAAGACATCCCTAAGGTCTCCCAGAATCCACTAAGGATAAAACACAGTAGTATGTTACAATATCAACATCTCAACCAACCTTACATAGGTATATTACCATACATATACCTATGTTACAAATAACAAACTGGCTCCAACTCTTGAGCCCAACCACATTCCCTAGCAAAAGTGTAGAAACACTCCACAAAGAAATTACAACACAAGGTGTATCCCATAGGTTCTAATCGGAGAAGAAAGCCATGTGGGCTTCACCAAAACACATCCATGAAGAAGCATCCATAAAGAAACATCCACCATTAATTCAGTATATTCCCATACATATACCTAATTCTTCAAGAGTACACATCTCATAAATGAGGTAAACCTGAAGGTAAGGACTCAGATCACACCACATATACACAACTTAAAAAAGAGTAAGAGATGATCAATGGTATCCACTAAATCATACATCACTGTCGAATGACAGATATCCGTATATAGCTAAAATAGCTTTGTCTAAGCTATCAATCCTATGTGGGATCTCGATACAAAGGTCGTCACTGTCGAACCCAAGGAGGATCCATGTCCAATCTCATCATTGTAAATCCCTAATAGGATCTAGGTCAAGTCTCGTCACTATTGAACCAGCGGAGGATGAAGGACCAGTCTCTTCACTGTCAAACCCATGGAGGATCCAGGTCCAGTATCATCACTCTCGAACACAAGGAGGATCCAGGTCCAGTCTAGTCACTATTGAACCCACAAAGGATCTAGGTCCAGTCTCATCACTATCAAACACAGGGATGATCCACGTCCAGTCTCAACACTGTCAAACCCACAGAGGATATAGGTCCAGTATCTTCACTGTCAAACTCACGGAGGATCAAGGTCCCGTTTCATGACTATCGAACCCACTGAGGATCTAGGTCCAGTCTCGTCACTATCAGCCATAGGGTTCTCGTACACAACAAGATTGATTCTGGGAGGGTATGCTACATGATCCAAGCATAAATAAATCAACTACAACGAAGTCTCAGGTTGATGTATCCCATCGTTTCGTCTCATCATAAGGAACCCGACGCGAAAGACGACACATCAATCAAACGCCTGGTCTGTGAGTTATTGGTATTTCTTTTCTAGGGGACCAGATGGTTTTTAGGTTCAAACCAACCCGTTCATACCCCAACTGCATACAAACCTCATGTGGGTTATGCCAGAAGAAACATCATACTCTAAACCTTCATATCTCCATAGACGGTTCGTTGTTCAGACACCCATAGCCCAAAAATTGTGGGCTAAACGTGTAATCAGGCCATAGCGGGTCAGGGTGCGGTCCGACAGAGTCGGACCGTCCCGGCCTGACCCGGTCTGAATCTGGGTCTGACTCAATCTGCGGGTCCTACCCGGTCTAAGGGGGTGTCCCAACCTGAGTGGTTGGCCCGACCCAAGTGGCCGGCCCGAAGCGAGGGAGCGTCCTGGCCCAAGGGCGGCCCGACCCGATGCGGCCCAGCCCATGGCGGCCCGACTGGCCGGCCTGCATGGCCTGGCTGGCCATGCATGGGAGGGGGTGTTGTGCCCCCTATTTCCCATCTGAAGGGACCAAATCTAGGAACCAGTTTTGGTGAGCCGCATGACCCGTGTGGTCCTGCTTTGTTCGGCTGGCCGAGCGGCCAGCCGGTTTCGTGTCGCCGGTGGCCAGCCCGATGATAGCCTCTCCAAGTCCTTCCACCACAGTGTGATGGCGCCATAGTTATGCTCCACCACCCCAGTCCCATGCTGCTCTGTGTGGAGTGATGGCACCATGCCATCTTCGTTGCGGCCCAGCCTAACTAAGACTCAATGCTTTCCCGCGCGGTGCGACCGTGTCGCCCTCCATCCGCTGCGGCCCGCCCCAGCCACATCTCTCATTCTCTGTGCGGTACTGCGGTGACGTACCCTTGTGGTGACCTGATGTCCTTGCATAGCCGATTTCTTTGTGGTCTGACTCCATCGTGAACAAACAATAACAACCATAGGGTAGGGTCAGGTGGTGTTCGTGCGGTCCAATCCCTCCTCATCAAGGTCATAACAACTGGAATTCCTTAATCAAGAAATTGAACGATGGAGGATATAAACCATAAATAAAATAACTCAAATCCCCTTACCTCGAGTTCGTGGACTGTTGACATCGTCGCGGAAAGACGACGTCGTTTCATCAATGTTGGAGGAGGAGGAGTTCGAAAAAGATGGTTCAAGATGACATCATCGGCATTCTTCGTGGTCGGTAGTGTTTCCTCTTCTTTCCCTAGTTGAAGAGGGAGAATACGTTGTTCGTTGTTCTTCAATGGTGACTAGCGTTCTTCGTTGGGAGGATGAGGTTCTCCCAAAGGTTCAACAATGCTCCACCATATGATCCACCCAAAGATATTTCAAACCCAATGAAAAATATTAGACTTTTCATTTATGATATTGTTTGAAAGTGTTCAAAATAATTCAAATTAATTATGTTACTTCACATAATTAAATGGGTGGAGTTAGAACATCAAATGGAGTGGGAAGGTGAAGAGGCTCCCTCACTTAATTGGCAGTTCCAAGGGGTTAAAGGGGGTTAGATGAGTTAAAATCTTGGGTGGGCCCCACCTAATAACATCCTCCCAAGGGAGTTTATGTGAAGGTGGGCCCCATATCTAACCTTCACTTGGAGGTTTTGACTACCTTAAAAAAATAAGGCTAACACATTATTTTTATTTACCTTAATTAAACCCCCCAAAAATATCTTCCATTTACGTCGGAACGCAACTGTGGTGAAGGTCTCACTAAGAAATCACTGATGCTGTGAGTTCAAAGGTTCCCTAGGATTTCAGTTCTGAGAACTAGTTCAAAAGATATAAAATCATGCTAATACGTTTACTAAATGTACCTGAACAGAGCTTCTGAAATTGATTATGGGCAGACCGGGCCTCGGAAGCAGGCATCGTCAAAAACTGCAGACTCGTAAAATTCTCATTAATTTAAAAACAAAATTCCATGGAATTTCTGGGTCTTTACATTCTCTCCACCTCAGGGCTTTACATCCCCATAAGCCACAGCTCACACAAAGGGATCTAATGGAGGTACTGAGTATGCATCTATGCCTCCCGCTCCCATGAGCTCTCCTGGAGGTTCATGTGCTACCGATGAACGTGCACAAGCGGTATCGACAGTCCACGTAGGACTAGCTCTTTTCGATCCTCAATTTCAAATTGATGCTCTGTGAATGTTGCCCCGTCATTGATGTCCAGGTCTCCATGGTCGATAATGTGAGAAGGGTCATGCACATATATCCTCTGTTCCGATACATGGAAGACATCTTGCACCCAGTGCAACTGAGGTGGAAGAGACAAGCGGTAAGCTACCTCACCAACTCTACTGAGGACCTGGAAAGGTCTGATGAATCGTGGAGATTATTTTCCACCTTGTCCAAATCTCCATATTCCTCATCGAGGTGACACCCATAGAAAGTCGTGGTCACCGTCCTTGAACTCCAGTGGTTTATGTATCGTATCAACATAGGACTTATGCCTTCTCTGTGAAGTCTTCATCTGCTCTTGGATGATTTGAACCTTCTTGGTAATAGCCTTCACCATCTCTAGTCCCATAAGTGCTGAATCCCCTAGGTCATTCCAACATAGAGGCGATCAGCATGGTCGGCGGTAAAGTGCCTCGAATGGTTCCATCCCGGTAGTGGAGAGGTAGCTATAGTTCTACGAAAACTCTACCAAGGGTATGTGATCCATCCCCTTACAACCAATGTCTGGGATGCATGCACAGTGCATGTCCTCGAGATTCTTAATGGTCCTCTTAGTTGGACCATTCGTCTAAGGATGGAAGGCGGTACGCAAGCGAAGCTATGTCTCGAAAGGCTCCTACAACCCCTTCCATAGCCAAGAAGTTAAATGAGCATCTCGATCGGATACGATAGTTGGTGGAATAGAATGAAGTCGTATGATATCCCGTATGTATAGGCATCCCAGTCTCTCTTCTAAACCATACTCTCTGATTGGTTGGATTTGGGCCGACTTGGTGAGTCGGTCAATGATCACCCTTATTGAGTCAGGTCCTCTGGATATACCTAGAAGTCCTGTCCCAAAATACATGGATATCTCATCCCACTACCACTCTGGGACCTCTAATGGATGAAAAAATCCATCAAGAACCTGGTGATTCACCTTCACTTGCTGAAAATTGGGGCATCATGAGGCAAACTATGCTACTGCCTTCTTCATACCTTCCGAGAAGTTCTATCATCGCAGGTCCTGATACATCTTCACCACTCTAGGACGTACCACTAATGGAGGTGAGTGGATCTCCCTCAACACTACCTCCTAAAGTGATACTGGTACCATGGTACATCATACGAAGAGAATGACATGATCCCACATTCAAAAAAAATCCATTAGGTTCCTTCTATATAGATATCTAAGCATGTCGCGTCTCACAGTCAACGTCCCCACACTGTGCCTCCCTAACTCACTGAAGAAGTGGAGGAGTGACTGTGAGAGACTATATATAGGCTGCTCCATCACTATCCCCAAATGATATCTGCAATGCGGCCAACTGCTCTGTCACCTCTCCAAGTAGCTGAATTCCAAATCACTTAATAAGAGTATCTGCTACAACGTTCCCCTTTCCAGGAGTATAAACGATCTCAATGTAATAGTTATATAGGAACTCTAGCCAACACCAATGTCTCAGGTTTAGGTATTTCAACAAGAAGACAAACCCGAGACTATTGAGATTTGAGTAAACTGTAAACTATTCGATAAATGAACTATGGGTGAGACTAGCCAATTGTAAAGAACTCGAGTACACCCTTCTTCGCCTATGTCCTACAAGAGCTGCTTTGATTTCTCTATATCTTAAAAGAGAAATCTAATCTCATCCCATGGATGAACCACATAATTTTCCTAATACAGTCAATCATGGAATGAATGTTACTAATTCATGCCATGGACTACATTGTATGGCCTCGACACTACTACCTATAGATCCAAACGTAACTCTCAGCTATAAGGGTTGAGTTACATTGTCGACATTAGTTTGTGCTCACTGGGTCTCCTCTAGTAGGAATCTCAAATGTGAGGGTGAAGTCAACAGTTTTAACTGGAACCTCTCAGTATCAACCACACAAAAAAGAAGGAATGAAAACGTCACAAGGACAAGTGTATTTTATTACTGTAGCTCAATGTACAAAGACACAAAACAACCACAAACAATGACATCAACGAAGCTAGAAACATCATGAACAAGGGTATCTA
Organism: Viscum album; assembly: GCA_963277665.1. Classification (NCBI taxonomy): domain Eukaryota; kingdom Viridiplantae; phylum Streptophyta; class Magnoliopsida; order Santalales; family Viscaceae; genus Viscum; species Viscum album. The sequence goes on along the minus strand of OY728119.1, from coordinate 2,105,484,397 downwards.
TGCCTAGAGCTAGTTCCGCCTCTTGTCCACCTACTTCTGGAGCTCGATGTGAACCGTCTAGGGGCGGTGATATTAGTGCTCGATGACTCTGACCACCATCCGCTGAAGGTACCGCTCCACTGCCTTGTCCACCGCTCGACTGATGCTCAAGCTCCTATCACTGCCTCTGTCTGAGTGGCTCCTATAATGCCTTCTCATCAATGGTCTGGGGAGTCGGAGAGTCGCGTGATCTGTGACCCCATTTCTTGCAGGAATAACAGACCATTCTCTGTTCAAAGCTCCCTTGGCCTCGGGTGCCTCGCACCCCCGATGCCATATATTGGGGTCATTTAACAGTATATCTAACCAGCTTTTTCCCTTGTGTCATCTGCCTACTACCTGCTAAAGATGACTCGACTACTGTTGGAAAGCCATGTAGCCAGAGCAGTAGCTCTTGAGCACACAAAGAGTGTTGAGTCGGTTATACAAACTCTGCCCAGGAAAGACACTCGAAGAACCCCCAACTTAGGGTCGCCTCATCGTTAAACTGGAGGATCAGGCTCCGCCACCTCCTAGATTCTCCCTAAAAGATTCTAACAGCTAGGTGCACCGTCAAGTTAGTGGGTGTCCCAACTGTGCAGAAACCTCGTGCTACAAACTCCATCCAGTAACTAGCCATCTGAAAATATGTCTCGCCTCAAAACCTCATAGGCCTTTGTCGTAGAAACCCATGAAACCCACTCATGCAACACTCACCCTCTTCTGTTGGGGTTGGTAGCAACAGTATCCCAATGGTTAGTGGTACCACTGCTGCCTCTACTGTGATGGGTCCCTACACTGAGGCTATGTCACTCGGTGGGCTACCATCACCCTCTATATTCACAACCCGCGATGACTGACTAAGTGAAGACATCTTGAAAAGGAACATGTGTTCCATAATCAATAGTATACCTAGTGAGGTGACTCTAAGAAGTCAAAAATAAAACATTTTAAAGGAAACACACACGCAATAATTGTTTTCTTGCACTGAGTCATAAATATATAGTTAGAGTCCTAGTGTATGGATACGTCAGTGGCCGCACCAACACTGGTTTACCTAAACTGATAACCACAGCCAAAACACTTAACACTATTTCCATCAAAAGAATCAGAGTCCAGGTTCTGTGGTAGAACTGACTGCTCTGATACCAATTTTTCACGACCCATCCTCAGGGCCCATGGCTTGACTACCCCAAGTCTTCCTTCCATTGGTCAGGAGTTGGCGACTAGCACCAAAGGCGAATCTTTGATTAAAAGGGAAGGCATTACCTTAAAACATGTAACACACACAGTCTAAACACATGCAGTAGAAGCAACGAGTACTAATATTCAAAAGAAAGGTATGCTGATTGTATGTGGGTCAGTATACAAACCCAACTGAACAACAAGTACTAGAACAAGTTAAAAAGGAAAATAGCTCATGGATCTTCCACTGGGTAATCCTACCTAAAGGGTAGGTACAATACTCGAACAAGTCATCCTTGAGGTACGTGCCGTCTAGTCCAGCTCTGAGCCACCTCCCATCCATCTCTCTCACCCTCGATCACTACTGATCATCGTCTGCACAGAACACAATAAGGAGTAGGCGAAGCCCATGCATGTGTGAGTATAACAATACTCAGTAGGGGACCCAGAGACCTCTCGATGGTCTTCCAGAATCCACTATGGATAAATCATAGTAGTGAGATACAATAACAAATTATCAACTAACCTTACATAGGAATATGACCATACATATACCTAATTTACCAATCACAAACTCACTCCATCTCTTGAGCCCAACCATATTCCGTTCCACAGGTATAGAAACACTCCACAAATAAAGTACAACACATGGTGTATCCCAAAGGTACAACTCATAGATGAATTCAATGTGGGCTTCACCATAACATATCCACAAAGAAACATCCCTGAAGAAACATCCACCCTTACATAGGTATTTTCCCATACATATACCTATGTCATCAAGAGTATACATCTAATACATGTGGTAAACATGAAGGTAATGACTCATCTCACAACAGGTATACCAAACTTAAAAAAGAGTAAGAGATGATTAGTTGTATAAATTGAAATATCATTCACTATAGAATGACTAATATCCGTAGAAACCTAAAACAACAGTCAGTCGAAGTTATTGATCATACTTGAGTTCTCAGTATAAAATTCATCACTGTCGAACCCACGTAGGATCTAGGTCCTATCTCGACACTATCATTCCCATGGAGGATCCAGGTCCATTCTCATCACTGTGGAACCCACAGAGGATCCAGGTCCAGTCTCATCATTATCGAACCCATGGAGGATCCAAGTCCAGTCTCGTCACAATAGAACCAAAAGACGATCCCGGTCCAGTCTCATCATTGTCGAACCCAAAGAGGGTCCAGGTGCATTCTCATCACAATTCAACCCTTGGAGGATTGAGGTCCAGTCGCGTCACTGTCGATCCCACAGAAGATCCAGGTCTAGTCTCGTCAATGTCATCCATAGGGTTCTCATACACAGCACACTCCATTCCATAAGGGTCCGCTCCTCAGGAAAATCATCAATAAATCAACTAACACAAATTATCGAGTTGATGTATCCCATAGTTTCATCAAATCATAAGGAACCCAATGTGATAGATGGCACGTCAATCGGGCGCTCGGTCTGTGAGTTATTTACATTTCCATTCCAGGGGCCCGGTTGGTTTTTAGGTTCAAACCAACCCGGTCATACCCCAACTACGTCTAAACCACATGTGGGTTATGCCAAAAAAACCGTCCCACTCTATGCTTTCTGTTTCCCAAGACTATTCGTCATTCGAACACCCCTAGCCCAAAAATGCGGGCTAAAAGGTGTAATCAGGCCATAGTGAGTCTGGGTCCGGTCTCACCCAGTCTGACCGACCCAGCCTGTCCCGGTCCGAACCAGGGTATGACACGGTCCGCGGGTCTGACCCGGTCCAAGGGGGTGGCCTGGGACGGGTGTCTGTCCGAGCCATGTGGGCGGCCATAAGCCGCGGCCCGGCCCGAAGTCGCGTCCTGGCCCGAGGCGGCCCAACCCGAGGCAGACCAACCCTTGGCAGCCCGGCCCGTGGGGGCCTGGATGGCCGGCATGCATGGCCTGGCTAGACACGCTTGGGACGGGATGTCGCGCGCCCTGTTTCCGATCCAAAGGTATCAATGAAAGGCTCTGGTTTTGGTGAGCCGCAAACCCGGGTGGTCGCGCTTTGTCCGGCTGGCCAAGCGGCCAGCCAGTTTCGTGTCACCAGTGGCTGACCCGATGCCAGCCGATCATGGTCCCTCAACTGCTGCGTGAAGATGCTGATGTTATGCTCCCCCACCGCAGCCCGCTCGGGCCCCCTCCGCCGCGGCCCGACCTAGCTGCGGCCTGATGCTTTCCCACACGGCGCGACGACGCCGTGCTCCTTTCACCACGGCCCACCCAGGCCACGACTCTCCATCTCCATGCGGCATGACAATGCCACACCCTTGTGGTAACTGGGCGGCCTTGTGCTGCCGGTTTCTTCACGGTCCACCTCTGTCGTCAATAAACAAGAACAACTAAAGGGGAGGGTGGGGCCATGTTCATGCGGTCCAAGCCTTGCTCGTCTTGGTGATAAAAATTGGCATTCCTTAATCTTGAAATTGAATGACAGAGGTTATAACAAATAAATAAAATAACTCAAATCCCCCTACCTCAAGTTCGGTGATTGTTGAAGGAGTCTCATAAAGACGGCGTCATTTCGTCAAAGTCGGAGGAGGAGGAGTTTAGAGAAGACATGACGAGATGACATCGTCGACATTTTTCGTGGGCGGCAGTGTTTCCTCTTCATGCCACAGTTGATGAGGGAGAAGACGGTGTTCTTCATTCTTCAGTGGTGACATGCATTATTCGTTGGGAGGATGGAGTTCTCCCAAAGGATTTCCAACGCTCTACGTAATGCTCCACCCAATGATTATGCCAACCCAAAGAAAAATAATAGACATGTCTATTACATTATTTTTGGAATGAGTTCAAAATAATACAAATTTATTAAGTTACTTCATTTAAATAAATGGTCGGATTTGGATCATTAAATGGAGGGGGAAGGTGAAGAGGCTCTCCCACATAATTTGGGGTTCCACAGGGTTAATAAGGGTTAAAGGAGTTAATGGGATCGGGTGGGCTCCAACTAATAACATCCTCCCAATGGAGGTTATGTGAGGGTGGGCCCCATCTCTAACCTCCACTTTGAGTTTTTAACTACCTCAAATAAAAACATGGATAACAAATTATTTTTATTTAACATAATTAAAATCCCCAAAAACTATCTGCAATTCACGTCAGAATGCAGTTGCTGTGAAGGTCTCACTAAGCAATCACTAACGCTGTGAGTTCAATGGTGCCCTCGAATTTCAATCCCGAGCACCGGTTCAAAAGATATAAAATCCCGCTCGTACATTTATTGAAAGTAACTAGACAAAACATTATAAATTTATTCTTGTCACACCAGGGCTCAGAATCAAGCGTCGTCATAAACTGCGGACTCCTAAAATTCCCATGAATTAAAAAAAATCATTGAATTTCCGGGTCTTTTAAATTATAACAATTTTCCAATTATATTCCAATATTCTATAAAGTTGATCACTTTTCATTCATCATCCCTTGAAATGTTAATCAGAGTACCAACTAGAGTTGTTTTCCCCTTGGAATAAAATATTTTAGATATCCTAAAATAAATTGAGTAATCTTATGACTTAAAAATGTAAATATAATTTCTTCTTGGTGTCACCTACAAAATAAGGAAAAATTGTTGTTTCCCATTAAATTATATTTTAGATTCAAACTTCATGAATTCTATGAACAATTTTCAATATTCATAATTGAATCCTATAACTAAAATTTCATCCTTATATATGAAAAATATTAACCATTGATTTCTCTCATTATTGATATAGATATTGTATTATACACTTTCATGCTGGAAATTGATCTTCATCAAGTACAAAAGATGTCATGAATACCATTCTCTTGGTTCTTTCATTAGCCCATAGAGAGCCTCCTTTAACCAATAAGAATTGATCCTGTCATTATGGAAATAAATAATGTTTTTTGATATATTCCTCATCTTGTAAAATTCCATTTAGAAATGATGACATAATATCCACTTGAAAGACATTGAATAATTATTTCAATGACATTGCTATGAATTATATAGTTGTATCTATCCTTGACAAATGTGAAACTATTTTATCAATTTTTATTATGCAATTTGGGATTATCTTTTTCACAATAGCCATTAATTTTTTGAATGAACATTCTAAATTCATTAAACATGTTATAGAATTCCCACTTGGATAGGATAAAATTATTGTTTATTGAACTCAAATCTATAACAACCTTGAACCCGAATCCAAGATCTAGTGCTAAAACATTATATTTACATTTCTATCTTCAATTAAAGTAATCACGGCCCAATGTTTCTCAACACATACATACTTAATCATTAGAAAATATTTTATCACATTTATACCAAAGGACCAGTTTGGATTAAATTTTTATTAAATTTGATTAAAATATTCATTAATAATACCAATGTATTGAAGTGATCAATTTTTCAACAATTTCCCACATTCCTTATTTCACAGTAAATATAAAAAATGACCCATAATATTCATCACATAAGAAACCATTAAATACAAAATTAATTTAAAATGAATTTTTTTAACCTGGAGAAATTGAAAACCTAATAAGTGATAAATCAAATTTACAATAAGGTATGTATAATAAATAATTATTGAAATTAATTAATAAGTATAAAATGGGCCTCAAATTATTATGACATAATCAATGTGTAAGATTATGACATAAGAAAATTAAATTCTATAAAACCTGGATCATAAATATTGAGACATGGAATGATGATTTAAAAAAATATAATATAGATAAGAGTCTATAATGACAATCAATGTGAAAATAATCCATGATAAAAGGAGACATTAGAAATTTTTTCAAATCTAAAGAAACAATTCTGGTAACTTTGAACATACATTCATCTTCAAATCCCCATAATAGTAAAATTATAATATTCTCTTTGAAATATCGTAAAATAGTATAGTCTATTATGACATTAGTTATACTCATGTTTATTAAACTTCATTATATATAAGGAGTAACTTACAATATCTAACGTTATAATTTCATAGAATTTGATTGAAATTGTTATCTATGTATCTTAACTAATTCATTGGAGGTTATTAACATATGCACCCATCTTTGGTTTGAAATGTATGAACCCTTTATTTGTTTAAAATATAATGACAAGTCCTTGGGTTTATAATGGATGAGCCAATAAAACATTCATGCATATGACTAATAACCAAAGATTGCATAAAATACTTATAATCCGGCATATTTCAACACAATCTCAATAGAGACAACCACAATTATTTAATAGATTCATTAAATATAGGAAATAAAATGTGTTCCATGATAATCACACTAATTTAATCATAATACACCCAAAAAAAATTAATGAAATAATTAGGGAATAACAAATCTCGATCAATGGAAAATAATAAATGATGTTGAAATATATTAAAATAAAATTTAAATATTATGAAATTTATTTAGAAACAAGGAATATATCATTTTATTCTGTTAAATGTTTCTGGAATGATTCCAAAAATTTTGAGAAAATAATTTTCATTGAATATAACTATATAATATTGTAATATAGAATACAAATAAAATTATATTTATGATTATGGGGAAATTCATTTTTTTTGGTAAATGTTAAAATATTGATCCCTTCCACACTTTTGGTAAAAAACCAAGAGTATCCTATATAGAAAATAGAAAACAATTCCATCTAAATGTCTATATAGATGGTTAAATAGAATTTAAAATTTCATCAAAATTTTTTTTTTTAAAAGATTATAAAGAAAACATATTAATAATCATGAATTTAGAAGATAAAATTTCTATAGACAAATTGTGATTTTTTGAAAAAAATTAATACATTGAAAAACGAATGAAATCCCAACCAAATCATGGAAAAAAGAATGTAAAACTAAAACCAAAAATATAAATATATTAAAAATATAAATTTGTGGTTAGTGAAATTAAAACCATAAAATTTATTCTAATGGAACCCTGAACACAAATAATCAAGAAAATAAATGAGATTGTAACATAAATACTTTACCACTTCAGTAAATTCATATAAAATGTATTTAAAATAAAAATTTGAGATGGATATAATAATAACATGGATGAAATGATATAATATCTTATAATTCATATATGTTGATGTAAGTACATTATTAAAATAAATCATGCTCCATGTCATGAAAAATGACTCATGAAAATGAAATTGGGAAAAATAAAACATAAAAAAAGATCATAAATTTTATGTGGTAATTAATCCATGATATGGTTATGTGAACTTATGTAAATCCACATAAAAAATTCAAAGTAATACTAAGATAATTTATCGATAAATTAACACATAATACTATAATAATGATATCAATAAATAAGTGTTATAAACTAATGACTGAAAATTTGGTTAAGAAACCCCTAACCTTGACTCCAAACACTCTATGTATGACCATTAAAAATTATATTATATGATTATATTAATTATTTAAATGTGTATTTTTTCCTAGGTTTATTACTATATAAATAATCTACATTTTATAATGAAATATTTAATTACATAATTAGTTATGTCCATATTTGGTGTTTCGAGGATGTACATTTTATAATTAAAAAAAGGGACATGAATATAGATAATGGAAAAAGTCATAATAGTTGCATTATATCCATAATAAAAATGAAAAAATAATTATCCTTTTTAAAAATTAAATTCAATTTTATAACCATACAATAAATGAATATAAGACATATGAATCACATCCCTTCGTGGTTGGGGAAATATATATGTATTCATGAGCAAAATTATAATTTTCTAATTAATGGAAGGTTAATAAAATTGATAATATAAATATAGTTTAGAATGATAATTATTTAATGGATGAAATATATAGTCCTAAAATACATTATGATAAATATCATTGAGAAGAAGTGATGGAAATAAAAACACATCGCTTCATAGAGGTGGTAGTCATTATATTAGTAGGAATGTTGGATTCATTCCAATATGATATAACATTATTTGAATGAGGTTGAAAAATAGTTATAATAACATTTACTTATATTGGATACACTGATGATACCATATCATCATGGTTCAATAATATTTTAAGTAGGTAGTAACATAAGTAAAATTATAATGCATAGTTAAAAGTTATACCTCTTCTTTTGAAAACCACCATTGGGTTACACTTTAAGGATTTTATGTTGGCCATTTGATGTGAATATACCCTATTTTTCATATAAATGATGTTTGGTAAATTATTTGGGTAAGAATTTCATGATCAATATTGATCTTAATGTGTGAGGAAGAAAGGAGAGGAGGAGAACTTTTATAAGCTATGTGAGGGGAACCATTGTAAACATTAAATTTTTTTAATTAATATTAATTTAATTTCATGAAAAATTAGAACCAAATTGATTTAATTTAATGATTTAATGATGAAATGTTGATATCCGCTCTTCTAATAAAATTTAGATACATTTAGGTTATTTTTTACCCTTATCTCATGGTTATAACCCTCGCTAATCCTTTTGAAGATTACCACAACATCAAATATTTTTAGAAATTAGGGGTTAAGAATGTTACTATAAAAGGATAGGTGACCCAAACATCATTAAAAAAATATTACATTTAATATTTTTTAATTAATTTAATTTAATTTATCAACTTCTTGTACATGTTTCATGTCAGTGTTGTGTAATCATATAAGGTAATTATTCTATAATAGAAAAATAAAATAAATTTCATTATATAAATATATAATGTTAAAAATAAAATTTTGGATTCATGCACAACATATTAATTTTCATACATGAACATACAATATAATTTGAAATAAATAGAGTTACATGTTATAATTTTCCTTTACTAAAATTAAGTAAATATGATTTATAAAAGATAAATTGAACCCAAATTCCACGTATTCAAATATTTGAAGGGGTGGTAAATGTAAAATCACCCAATAAGAATAAAATACTTGTCAGATATATGTTTTATTCCATATGAAATTATTTATATCTTTAATTACATGATTAAACCTTGTGGAGGAGACAAAGGTTTACCACAATTACGATTCATTATAGAAAAAATATAGATAACCTACTTGACATATTTTATCATAATAATTCCAAACATTGAATACAATTTTAATTATTAAAAATCTATAAGTGTTATAAATAAATTATAATATAAAATAGAAAAACAAATATATTTTTTAGAAAATTATATTTTATGCCCAAAAATAAACTTACACTAAAATCAATTATAAAGATAATTCCTATGAAAATAATTAAATTATATATAACAAATGAGTATTTTGTTTAATTGAATGTCACAGTCAAACAATAATGGGTCTTTTTAATTACTTTATTTAAATAAATTGCATCATTATTATAAAAAAATAATTTTTTATCACGATTCACTAAAAAAATCAAACTTTCATGAAAAATGTTAAAAATTTACCTTAAGATATCATATATATATATATAAATTTCCAATTTATAGACATAATATTTCGAATATGGATAAAATTAATTATAATATTCACTTAAAAAAGAAATAAAAACCAATTTTTATGAAAACATAGATTTGAATCATTAAATTATTTCACACAAAGGTGTGATCTAATTTTAAATAAATTATTCAATAAATTAGTTTTGATTATAAACATTTTATATCTATTTAACTATGAGTTTATTCATATTCATACACTCCAATCCCATGCCTTGGCTATTATAAATATAATTAAAAAATAGTTATTTATTTTTAGATTACTCTCTATGTTCTGGGTCGTATAAACTCTCAAAAATTTAGTTCATTAATAAAATATGGGTTTTATATCCCCCACAAATTTATCAATTTTAATACATTTAATTTTAACTTGTGCTCCGTAATCAGGGGAATAGAATTATGAAATACATTTTTCTAAAAATCAACATCCTAAAAATAATTAATTAAACATTTTTCATATAATTGGTAAAGGGAAATATGAAGGGTACATGGAATAATACATAACAAGTTTTCCAAATGCTAGAAAAATATGGGGATGTAAAAATATAGACATGGTGAGAAAATTTAATGTTAAAAAATAATTTAGAGAGACATAGAACATTTATCAAAAGAATGTGAATTATCATGGGAAATTTAATGTCCATAAAACCATTATCCAATAAAGTGTAAAAAAGTCTATAAATTCAACATAAATGAAGGTAATAATATAAAATTTCTCTTTGAAGATATTTTTCCTTGATTTGTGGAATTAATTTATCAACAGCCCCATGAACACATGGATATATACATAGTTTTTTTCCTCCAATCTAGGAACATGCACCAATCCATTACTTGTATCCAACATAATAATATTTAAAATTTTCATAAAACCTCATTTAGGGCTAAAGTGGGAACCCGCACATCTGCAAATCACACCTAATTCAGATACCACACAAATTTCAGCAGTAAACATTGAAATTCAAAAATCAACAACAAAAATTCATAACCTAATGGGCGCTATAAGAAGATCTAGTCAACCCACAAATCCCGTGAGTGGCTCGAGGTTTCCTGAATTGAGGAAAATCCACACATCTTCTCCATTATCATCCTTTACTTGTATGATTTATAAAAAATCACATTTCTCCAATCTTTTATGATAAATGGTGAATTGGGATATTTAATGTCTGATGAACTATAATCATCTTTATATTTACACCGAGGTATATAAAAGGATGAAAATACTTTCTTCCCAATTTTAGTAAAACCAAAATGGGTTGTACAGGGAATGATAATACACAAAAAGAATAAACATTTATATAATGAGATAATACATTAATAATTTAAATTCTTCCAAAAAAATAACATTTATAGTTAAATAATTAAAAATAATTCCCAGTATATACCAAATAACCTCAATAAAAACATATTAACATCAAATATTATCTAATAACATTTATCTTGTGTCCCAAAAATATAATAACATTTATCCTGAATAATTTTCATAATAATTCAGATGATAATTCCAAGGGTCACCTATTGTAAACCTTAATAAAATTTCTCCAAATGAATCATTAATCCCTATAAAATACCATTATATAAAACGTTAATAGTTCAATATATGACTTTGATATTTTGATAAAACGTAAAATATTAAAATTATGATGGTGTCTATAACTATTATGTTAACCTCACATGAAAATGTCATAATATCTAATGTTATCTAAAATCATCACTAAAGCCAACTATAATAGCTCTGAACACGAACTCCAAAATCATATTCTTGAAACATATTCTATAAATTTATGGATTTTATATAAATAATCCGGACTGAATTTTAGACATCAAAATCATACAACATCATTAGAAAATATTTGTCCCTTTATATACTAAATTATATTTTAGGATTATATATTTAATGAATTTTAAAATGATATTGTATAACAATATCCATGTATTAATGTGAGTATTTCACCCCCAATATTCCTAACATTACTTATTTAAAATAACATCATCAACATCATGGATAAAATACTTCACAAATGAAACCTTTCTAGGCATAATTAATTCAACATGAATCTTTACAACATGTGCTATTGGAAAACATAAGATTTTTTAGTCAAGAACATAGTAAGGGTAAAAATAATCATTAAAATTTTAATTTCAAATGTTAGCATAATGAAACACACATGACCATTATTTTTTTAAAATTAAAATCTCAATATCCTACTTAAACAAACCATCATGATTTAAGTGAATTGTTTTTTAATATGAAAATATTATTATTTAATGTTTACATAGTCATTGATTTGATGGGTATCAGTCGGAGTACCCACATTATAAAAAAAATGTGTAATAGTCCCACCAAAAAAAATTATTGAATAATTCTTAAGAAATAGGTAATAAATTTTTAAAAAAGTCAATTTTTCCATTAAAAATTCATTTTATCAATTATTATATTTAATTAAATTTGTTCATCGATATTATAATTAATTTTTATGACTATTAGATTTGTTTAAAATGAAAATAATTTTATAAATCATTATAAGCAAGTAAAATTATGATTAAATTGTTTTATATTTCTAAAATGAATGACTTTTCAATGAATTGTAATAAATATTAAATTTTGAAATACTCTCATTTATTTTCATTAAAATATGTAATTTAAATGTCTAATTATATTTTGAAAATTTTATTAAAAACTCATAATATATATTTTATTTATAATAATCTAAATATCTAAATTGAATCTGAAATTTTATTTAATTTGTTATAAGTTATTTTTGATTCTTAAATACATAATCTTTTACAAAAAGACTATTTTTTTCTTTTACATTAAGTAATTTATATTAAATGTTTTTCCTGCATGTGAAATGATCTTTTGAAAACAATTAAATTATTTTTTGAAAAGATGATGTCAAAATTAATTTACCTTTAAATTTAGAGAATTTTCAGAAAACATTCATTTTTTTTGATAAAAAAGTGAGTAATATTGATTTTTATTTAAAATTAACTTTTCATTTAATGAATTTACAAATTAATTTTTATTAAAAATGGTTTTTTTAATTAGGAAAATTATACTATTATTAATAAAATATTAGTCATTATAAAAAATTTTATGTTAAATTTTGTTATCAAAACGTTTTCAACTTATGAAAACATATTACATTGAACACCACATTTCATCACCTTTTGTGGAATAATAATAAATTAAAATCTTCCATTATTGTGGACTTAATTTTATAAAATTCATCCATATTATTAAATATAATAAATAATATTTTTAAATATTTTAAACCTATTTTTCTGAATATGTAATAGAAAAAACATTGAAAATTTATTTTCATGGTTATGGTTAAAACATACTTACAGGGGGAGGGGATTAAACCAAGCGGTAAGTGTATGTTATCCGATTTAACTTTTATAAATAATATTGGATGGCCTGAATTAGTAAATATAGTATCCCATTCTCTAATTTATATACTTTGGTATGAATATTAATAGAATTATAATTTATTATTTGTTTAATCATTTTTGGAATTACAAGTGTTTCCGCTCTTTCTTTGATAAAAGGAAATGAATCCAATCTCATATTTACACTAATTTGTGCCATATAGAATGAAAAAACCCAAAACATTTATATTTTAAAATTACCTACTAAATAAATATTGGTTCCTCTATTCTTAAATATCAAATCCAATCATCCTTATGAAATGATATAAAAAAGGCCTTTCGAAGAAGATCGTATCTTCTTAACTGACATATTAAAATTTATTTCTTATTATTAATTATTTAAATATCTCGAATTCATAATAAAATAATTGATTAATTATCCTAAAAAGACATATATATTTTTATTAATATGAAACCACTAATATCCACCCTTTATTCCATCAAATGGGTTATGAAATTATCCCTCATGAATACTTGTGGACTACTGCCTCCACGTAGTGATATAGATCATTTTCCATCACCATAATTTATAATGAATTATAATGATGGGTTCAGAATTTATATATGATATTTATGATTTAATTATTCTTATTTAATTTTAACATTATATCTTACTTATTACCTTTAAATCCATAGTAAATCGATAATGCATCTTGTGAGTAGATGGTGAATACCACCACTATAAAAAGATGTGATTACTTTTTCATTTAAAATTTACATGGTGTGTAATATGGATACTTTTAATGAATATATATGATATAATTATTAATATATAAAGTTTAATTTCTCTTAGAATTTAGTTCATTCTATATTTTAAAATGTGAAAATATAATTCATGTGTACATACAGTATACCATCATTATGAACCATGTAATTCTATTTTCCATGACCACATTTTATGGATGACTCCAAATATATATAGAAATATATATAATTAATATATATTATAATTTTATCTTGAATAAAATTTTGATGATAATGGAACCATGATCATTATACATGGATCAATACTACATAAGTGAAATTCCCAAAAAAGAAACAATTGCCACTCAGAAGCAATGGTTTTAATAAGGAATTATTTATAAATCGATGTTGTAATAGTATAAGTTAATAAAATATGATATTATAAGTATATAAATATTATTTTATTTAATTATAACAGCTATTAATTTATTAAGCATTTGGATAGTCTATTTCAAAGATATTCAAATATGAGGTAAGGGATTTATGTTACAATCTCACTGTTTGTCGGGGTTATTTATGATCAAGTTTACAAGGATGAATATATATGACCTATATAAAAAGAATACTATTAGGTTCAATAACCTATGTTTTTTTAGATATTATATATTTTTATTTCTTTTTCATCTCTAGAATAACCCATGAAGTTGATATAATGTTTTCAAGGAAAATATAATTTATTTTTCTCATTAGTCGAAAATATATTTTAGTTTACATAATTGTTTTCATAAAATGTTTTCCTGGATGATTTTATATTCTCATATGATTACATATAGTCAGTATAACCCATTCATAAATTTTTAAAAAATGGTTTCAAATAAATCTTATCATCTTTTTCCGAATGAGGTACATATGACTATTTTTTGAAAACGTAAAAAAGGAATATTTGTTCTAAGATAAAAAATAAAAATATTTTCCTAACATCATGAACACTCAATTATGGGAATATTATATAATATTTTTATAGGTTTATTCTCAGATGATATGTTTTCCATAACATTTTTAAAATTTATATATTTTAATGATGTTATTTAAAAATGACCAGGGTTTTTTCCTAAAGAAAAATACCAAGTGATCTTTTAAATGAATTATCATTTATGATTACATTATTCTATGTTACTTATGATTTAAATGGGATAAGTTAAAAATATATTTTACTTATTCTTTCCATGTATTTAAAATTATGATGTTTATTGGATGTTTTTTAATACAATTATTTTCCCATGGGTTTTGTAATGATGAAATGTGGAAATGATTATGAAATTTTCTTCCATTCCAAAGGTTTTGATATTTCATGGGGATTTTTTATCTTATAGAATATATAAAAATGTATTATTATTATGTGATAGATGTTGCTATAATATCATTTCACTTGAGTACATTGGGTGTAGATTGATATCTCATGTAATAATAAGGACTAGAATTGGTCGTGTACTATGTTTAGTATGTAACGTTTTCCATTTCATATTCTTGGGAGTGAAACCTGCCTAATGATAAGATGGAATGGGTTTTTCTCCAAATCATATTTAATATTATTGGTTGTGATCCTTAAAAAAGTAAATGATTCGTTATTTTTTGGGTATGAAATTTTATTCCTTATGCCATTATTATGTTCACCTAGATCAGTTTATTTTATTCTATTATGATTTATGTATTATGAACATACCAACTACATTCTATAACTGAAGACTATGATATTAGATATATAGGTTATTGTTTCTAATGATATTATTATATTATCATTCCCTTATGATAATTCTATGTTAACATGATCTTTTATATGAAACATGATTACCATTATTAAGCATTTGAGACAACCCATTATAATGTTTCATTTCCCCTTGTTACGATGAATGGTTTTAAGTATAATTTGTACAATTAGGGTGTGTGTAATTAAGAGCATTGTGGGAGGAGATGTCTATATATTATAAATAAGTTGTTTATGTATATATGATTCAAAAAACACAAGACATATATGATTATAGTGTTGACAATATTTTCATGTATTGAATGTCAGTCTAATAATATTTGATATTTATAATTGAAATGAATTGTATAATATTGTTTGTATCATGTGAATGTATAGTTATATTTTGAAAGTAGGATGAGAAATCATTAGTGAGAAATCTATATAAAATATAATGTTAGGAGAACCTCATAAATTTGATTAAATAAAGGAGTTTAGTACTCCTAGAAAAACATCCCTTGTTTGATAATACAAGTGGATTTGTTTTGTTCATAGATTCATATGATGTAATAAACCTAACGAATATATTTTTTGATTATGTATTTGTATCATTCTTGTGCATAATTAGTTTTCCCTTACTACACAATGTTTTTTAACATGTATAATGGATATGTTTTGGTTAATTTACATTTTCATTTTGGACCACTATATTGGATTTGATTATAAGATAATTATTGATAAACTATGTTAAACATGATGATTCATATATTTAAAATTTTGTGTTATTATTTAGAACCCTGTTTATTTTATATGATTATCTGATTTTCTATTATGATTATTTTTATGCACAATGTGAATTTAGGTTTCAGTTTATTTCTAGAACAAGGTGGAACCTAAAAAATGTTTGAGGTGATTGAAAATAAAATGATTATCCAAAAGAGATGTAAAATTAAATGGGATTTGGATGGAAAATATTATTATTTATCCAGTCATATATCTCATTAAACGATTAAAAATATCAACATTTGTGAGATTCATAATACACATAATAAGAGTAATATGTAGTATCATAGAGACCATGGTAGGAATGAGATTTAGTTTCCAACTTATATTTTTTTAAAGAATAACTCAAGGAGATGTATTAGAGGAAAGATAATGATTCATATGTGTAGAAAATAATGGCATAGAGTAAGTAATTTATAATGGAAAATAAAGATTTTTAAAAAAGGATATGAAGTTCATCATAGGGTTTCTTTTGTAGTTCAATGTATTATTTGTGGGTAAAATTGGTATTATATGGGATAATTCAATAATCCAGGGGTTATCTCCTAGATGAAGGAAAGTAATATTCAATTACAATCATTGATGAGATAAGAATGATTTTTTTAGGAAATGAGATTCGTGAATTAGATGATAAAAGTGTTGTATCATTGATATTCTGGTTATAAGAATCATGAAACGTCAATGTGTTGATAAATATTAGTTTTTATTTAAGGATATGAGAACATATGTTAAATGGTACTGATAACCAGGAATAATAATTGAGTGGTATGGTGATATTTTTCAAGGACACATAACGAAGGGGAAAAACCCATAATACATGCCTTATTTTGAGTTACTAATTTTTAATTTGGAAAAAATAATTGATTAAAATTGTTAAAAAATTGGGGATATTTGGGTGACTTTGAGATTTTATAGTGATTTTAGGACAATGTGATTTAGGTCATCTTTGATAATGTCTACTGTAGTATAGGATTCACTAAATATGATTAAAAATTAGTGATTTTATTTAGCGAATTAGAATGGTGTTAATATTTGGAACCATATCTATTTTAATGGATGTTTTAGGGTGATTAGGGTTATTGGTATATTTTTTTAAAAATATATGATTAGGGTATTCACATGATGGGTATGTGACATTATTATAATCCTTAATCTAATTAGATATAACTGTTAAATTTTATATTAAACAAAAACGATTGAAAATATTTTTCATTTTTAGGTTATGAATTTGGATAGAAATATTTTAAAGAAGCATTATGGTTTACTATTTATGGAATATATTATGTGGATATTAGAAGGTAATTGTTTATGTTATAGTGATTATATTTTTATATTTATCTATATTAAAAAAATGAGGCAGAGTATTTTGGTTTTGATAAATATTTAGATAATGAAGGGAAGAGGATAATTAATTATTTACTTAACAGATCTTATGATCCAGTAAAATCCAACTTTAGTGCTTGAGTCATGGAAGATTTAGGTTGAATATTCATTTCATGGAGTAAGATACGATGTATAAATTTATTAAAGATCTACCAAAGGATGAAATTTTGTTTATGAAATAAAAAGATATCAAGTATCTATGTTTTCTTATGTTCTGTATCATTATAGTAAATAAATACCTAAATATTAAAAAATAGTTCTTGAAATATAAATTCTATACTTTAATTGTCATTTCCAATGAATTAATTTTTTTACCCCCCACTGAAATATTGTTCTAGGGTTATAAACATTCTCATGAAAAATATTATCTACCACTTTCTACTACCCCTTAGAGGAAAGATTTCACCTCCATGTAAATATTTTAACATACCACAAATGTTATCCTTATCTAATAAGAAAATTATGTGTTATTTAAGGTAACCTTATATGTTTCATGTTTTCTCTTCTCAACAAGAAGTTGTATTATCCCAATGTATGGTTTGAGTTCTCAATAAAGATATTGTCAAATATTGAACCTTTAATAAAAAAAGATAATATTTTAAGGGATGATTCTAATTTAGGGTGATAGAATTTAACAACAACAAAACATAGTTTAAATGTATAGCACGCTTAGTAGATTTTTAAGAATATAACAAAAACAATTAAGATATTTGAAGAATATTATAAAAATTTATTCTTAAAAGGTGACCGAGCTATTTAATGGGAGTGTATAAATATCATTAATAAAAATATACAATATATTTGTAATGGACCTATACATAAAAAATTATTTTTTAATTATTAATAAATATGAATTCATATTTTGAGATGTCATTTTATACTTGAAATGTGTATTTTCATCTAAATTGATTTTCATTTCATTTTATGCATGGAAATTATAATTAATTTACACCACTTTAGAAAATTTTATTTTAAAAATTGAACATCATTTATTGAATCCTCATTTAAAAATTCACATATGGGAAATGTTTCGTATTTTTCTTAAATGATTCATTTTTAGTGAATAGTGAAAAATTCATATTTTTCAAATATTCTCATTTATTTTCATTAAATGAAGAATTTTAAAAGTCCCATTTTATTTTGGATATATTATTAAGGTGAAAAATGTCTCCATTTATTTATAATATTCTATCATATTATATTTTGATAACTAATATTCATGATTTTGATATAAGATAATTTTTAGACTTCAATATTTTTTTCGAAAAACAAATTTTCCTTCCATTTTACGTATTAATATAAAAATTTATTATGGAAAATTAATAAAAACATAATTTGAAAATAATACCTTAGTGTTTAAATTATAATTTAAGAATTTAATTGGAGTGATGTTTTGAAAATTTTTTATACATTTTTTTATGTATATTGAAAACTATTTTCTATATTTAAAAGAGGATTTTCGTTAAATTAATTTTCAAATAAATTCATTCTTAAATTTTATTAAAGGTATAATTAGAGAAATTATACAATTAAAAATCCATTTAATGTGATTCTAATCAATTTTGTCTTTAAATTACATAGGGTTATAATTTTATCAAAATAATGTTTGTTGGAAAATGATGACCATCGCGTTTTATAGGTTTAATTCTAAATTAAATTCTAAAGAATATATTAATTTCACATTATAAAATAAATTAAATATTTTTAATCAATATAATTAATATTATTTAATTATGTTATTTGATATTTTGGTCATTATGAATTTCTATGAAATTTAATAATTTATTAACCCAGTAATGGTTAAAACTCGTTTACAAGTGTGAGGGATCAAACTAAGAGAAAATGATATGTTCTCCTATAAGGCATTTATAAAATGTAATAGATAACTATAATGACAACTTATCCTCACTCAAAATTGAATATATGGCCATTTTAAATAAGTTTAATTGAATAAATCTTTATTATAGTTTAATTTACTAATAAATTCATAGTGTGTCCTCTCCCCCCACTTATAAAAGGAACCCCTCTCTATTCTATTATTTACACTACATTGAGCAGTATATCTCATTAAAACATGACCTGATTATCTTTTAAAATCTATATACTTGAATCAATGGTTTTTTATATTTAAATAATATTCCATGGGTCCTCAATAAATGATATAAAGGAGGCCTAATGATGAAGATATAGTTATGTAACATTTCCTGTTTCAACTTATTATTTCATATACATCCTGTATAACAATAGTAGTCATATTAGACTAATAAATTATGTATCTTAAATATAATTAAATTAAATCGTTAATTTTTTGCAACCAATGACTAACCAATATCCATCAAATGTGACGTGAAGGAAGCAGTCATGTGTAACTGTGGATTACCACCTCCACGTAGCGATATAATTAATTTTAAATGACTATCTTGAATGGATAGATATTATGAAGGGTTTAAATATTATATCTTTATTTTTTTATATAATTAATCTTCTAGATTTGTAGTATCATAAATATTTTATTACATTATAATATTTTGGAAAATGATAATGTTGCTTGTGAATTTTTTTATTCTACCACCTACATAAAGAAATGTGATTCATTTTTCTATTTTATTTTTAATATATAGTAATAAGGATATATTTAATGAAATATATGATATATTTATTATATAATAATTAGTTTTTAAATATTAATTATTATTTTCCATTATTTTGTTACATCTATCGATAATTAAAACTACAGTCATGTTTACATAAATCATGTCATATCTATGATTTGCGTAATAATTTTTTCAATATATATCTTTTGTGGATGACTATATTTATTTAAATGAAATATAAGTAAAATTTATAGCCTTATTACTATTCTGGATATGATGTATCCATGATCAATGTTTAAGGATTAGAATAATCGAACACAAATTAACATGAAAAAACGAATTAGTTAACACCTATAAGTGAATATTTTATTAAATAATTATTAATTAATGGATGTTAAAATATTAAAATATTATAATATATTATATTGCATGTATGAACATGAAAATTTTATATATTTGTAATAAATTTAAATTTATTATACCTGGGGATAGAGTGAATTCAATGCAAGATGAATTTGTGGCAAGGTATATATGTTACAATCAGATTGTTTATTGGGATTATTTACGATCAATATTCCAATGATGAAATTTTATAGAATTTATCTCAATGATATCATAAATATTATTATCCTATGGTTATTTAAATATATTATTAGTTTCAATTTATTTTTACTTTCTATAAAAACTCGTGAGAGTAAATAAACGTTATTAAGGAAAACCCACTCTATTTCACTCTTTTGTTCCATTTTCAATCATATCCATATTTCCTAAAAATGTCTTCAAATATATTTTTATATTATAAAGTGACATTTTAATTTTTTTACCCATTATTTACTTATTTCACAATGGTTTATAAGTAATTTTATAACCTTTTTATAAATGTGTTTTGTCTTTTTATTGAAAATTTGAATATAATACTAGTTTTAAATACATTGAATAAGTATTATTGATCACTATAAAGATCAATAAATTCATTGTATCTGATTTTATAATTTCATAGGTTATATATAATATATATATTTTCTAGAATATTTTTAATGTGTTTGAATTTAATAGAAATGATTCCAAAAATAAATGTTTATTTTCCTTAATAAATATCCCATGTGATATTTTAATGGTATTTTAATTTATAATAACATCCTTCAACGTAAAATATTATTTAAAGGGCATATTATCCAAAGATAAATCCATTACAATTTTTCTATATGATTTATTATTATTATTATTATTGGATGGTAATGAAACCCATTTCGTTTCCACAGGTTTTGATATGGGATGAATTATTGATGATCTTATGGAACAAGTATGAATATATTATTATTATATTAATGGTTGGACATAAATTATATAGTCCTATAATTCATTTTGTAAATATTCATATCTCAAGAGATCGTAAGTACTGAAATAAGGATTGAACCCCATTCAGTATGGGACTATATACACGATGATAGTTATGAGAGTAATCATTGACTAAGAATAATATGGAACATATAGTGAGAGTAATCAACTATGATAGTCTTGGAAGGTACCCTGGACTATGGGACTGATTTTCTATGCATAAATTTGTTCTAGAAACATATCTATTTTGCTAATTTTATTCTCTCATAGATCATGTTTTTTTATTCCGTTATGATTTAAGTATTAAAAATGACTATAATTTGTTACATGGATATATATTGTGATCATTAATATGGTTGGTAAAAATTTTAAAATTATGGTGTTTTTCTCATATATATAATCACATTATAATTAGGAGATTCTTTCTATCTCCCTTGATTACCCTTTCTAAGCATATTAGATCACTCGTTCTTATGTTTCCATACCATATATTTTGAAGAATGGTTTTATATATGATATAACTAAGATGGGTGACCACTAAAAATAACATAGATGGAAATTATATATATCCCTTATAAATAGGTTGTTTATGTATCCATATTTCCAATGACATTAGACCCATTTGATTAAGGCATATATTTTAATGTTATGCATTTAATATTAATCTACTAAGATTAATATTTATGTATATAATGTATTTGTCACTATACAAAATATTATTATAAGTTAATGATGACATAATCAATGTGCATGATCATAACATAAGGGAATTAATACACATAAAAACAAGGTCATATATTAGGAGACATAGAATAAAGTTATAAAATAATATAGAAGACATGAGAGATAACAATATTGATCTAAATGAATATAATACTTGATCAATGGAAACATTACAACTTATTTAAATCATCATGATATTTTTTTGGTAACATGTATTATCAAACATTTATCAATAAATCCCATAAATAAGATATTTATATTATTCTAGTAGGATTAACATTCATTACTTTACTGATTTATCTCATATATGTACACATATTCTGTAAACATTATCAAAACATTGGAGTAAAATAAAATATTTTACTCCCTTACATCATAATATTAGATTGACGTAGTGTATTCTATAAATTTAATAAATGCATAGGTGGAATTTAACATAAACACACATCCTTGGTTTATAATATAATCCCCAATCTTTTGTTTGTAAAGGAACCACCAATAATATGTTTATTGTTTAACCACATATAAATAATTAATATAAATTTCCAAGTATCATAAAATGATAAAAAATTGTTATAATCATTCCATTTTCAATAAAACACCCTTGAAAATATCCATCATTCAATTTTATCGTTGTTAACCCATAGATTTGAATCTAGGTCCTGGGAAATATCATTAAAACATTCATACGACATATGGTGAATGAATAAGTATTAAATCATTTGAACATATCCCCATTTTATGAAAATAATACAATTTGGAAAATTTCTATATATTAAAAAGAAATTTAGGAGAATATTTAATAAATTTCACTGATAACAGGTAAAATATCATTCTATTTTTATTGGGTTTTAAGTAAATAATTCAATATTTTTGGGATATTTATGTCAATGAAAATAACCATTGAAAAATTTATTGAAACATAAAATTTCAATAATAGTATTTAATGTAGGAAAATAAATTCATATGGTAAATGTTAAAACAATGATCCCCTTCACACTTCCATTAAGTACTAAAAGTACAACATTTAGATTATTAAAAAAAATTAGAAAAGTGTAATGAAACATAAATATATTTGAAAATTTCATTAAATATTCAATTATTTGAAGAATAAAAGATTATTTAATTTTTGTAATGATCATGGATATAAAGGAGAAAACATTCACGATGGAAAAGAGAAATATGGTCAGTTTTTACATCAGAAATTCATTTTATCTTCTTAAGTACCAATGGAGGGAATTTAATGGAAATCATGTAAAAAATAGGTTTTACCTTTTTATATGTATAAAAATTGATCTAGGAAATTAAGATCATAAAATTTCACTCCAAAGTAACCTTGAAAATAATCAATCCAATCATGAAATGAAAGTGTACGATAATTCACACATGAGCTTCATAATAGTTGGTTATGACTCTCCATGTGAATCCAAAAGACCGATGTTTAATTTTGGGTGGATGAATATTTTTGGGGGTACTGTAGCAATATAGTATCAGTATTTTAGTAGGTACTCTATAGTATTGTAGTAAGAACTATAAAAAGTATTTTTGGTGTTGTAGTATTCAGATCTACTCTCCTTCAGTACAATAGTTTGGTAATTAATTACTTAATGCCTTTAGGCCTCCCAAGGCCTTCATGCTTGTTATGGGTTTTGGGCCACCTCAAGGCCTTTGGGCCACCACATTCAAATCATGTAGTGAAAATGCAACTTGATTGACCAATCTAACTTGCTCCATATGAGGACTCAGAGGAATAAATTTCACCAAAATAATTATATATGTATATTGAAGAATGAGAGGGTATGGAAATTGCATCAGGACTAGGCATGTGAACCTCTTCACAAGTATTTCTAGCCAAACAAGCAATGAAATGGTGGGAGGATGACTTCACGAACTAGACAATGGGGAGGGGAATTTCCATGTAGTCATGCTTGGGATGAAATCCTCAGAGGAATTCAGGTCATGTAATACATTAATACTATGGGCTTTTTAAGGGTTCCCCCTCATCCCATGAAATGGGGGGGGGGTTATAAAAATTAAATATAAATAAGGCCACCGTGCCATTCCAGTAGGAGTGTAACATAAAAGATTTTCTTCCTTAGAAACATTGGAATCATAAGTAATTTAAATAAAAAATATGATATGTCTATGTGAATCAAATGAATTACATGAATTAAGGTATCAAAATTAATTTGTAGGCAATTAAGGAAACCATACAATGAAATCATGGTGAATGATATGAAATATGTCTTATGGAAATGAGATTGAGATAAAGAAAATCGTTGTGTAGAGCATAAAATTTGAAGTGGAAAGTGATAAACGAAGTGATTATTTTCAAATATATAAATCCTTATAAAAATATTAAAATACATAAAAAAATAAGATATGAATTCACATATAAATATATCATATAAAATTTAATGAATAAGGTTAATAAACCATTGAAATGAAATTGTATTGAGAAACACCATACCTCGAGTCCCAACTTGATATGTACACGCTTTTACTCATATAAAATAATGTTATTATTATTATTTACCTATGAATTGAAATATTTAATGTTTATTACATTATCATTAATAAATTTGTTTAATTTTTTAAAAAATTATTTAATTACATAATTGGGATATTCCACATTGGGAGTCTAGAGAATATTGGATTCATAATTGAAAAACAAATCTATTATTTTTATCATCATAAAAGTTTAAATTATATATTCATATGAATGAAATTATTAATGAAATATTTATAATAATTATAAATTATATTAAATTTTATAACCATTCATTTATAGAATACATGGAATGAAAATCTCATCACTTTGTTTAGGTTGTAATCCAACCATAAAAATGAACGACACTGTCACTTTTTTACAGATGGAATGGTATCAAAATAAATGATATATTATCATTGAAAATGATACTTATTCACTGAATAATATTTATATATATTCCATAGATATTAATATCTATGTGTAGATGTGCTGGAAAATGAAACACAATACCTCATAGAGGTGGTATTTCACATGTTTTAAAGAGAGATTTTTTTGTTCCCCATTGAAAAAAATGAGATAAAAACTATCCATACCATAGTCATGATACAATTTAATTATTTTTGAGACACTAATGATATTATTTGTTCATGGTCAATGGATATTTTAATGAGGTAGATGACTAAAATAAAAACACACTATTAATAGTTATAATTGTTTATCAAAAAACCACTTCTGTATTACACGTTGAGACATATAAGAGAATATTTAGATAAGAAACAATAATAGAGTTACAATAAGAGATTATTTTAAAGATATATAGGTTGGTTTTTATTTTTATAGAGTGAATAAATGTTATGTGTAAGAGAGGAGAGGATTTTCAAATTTATAATTTATGTAAGGGGAACCAATGCAATTATTAAATGTTTTAAATTAATTTAAATTAATTTAAATGATGAAGTGGAAAAAATTGATATACAACTAATACAGGATGACTATTATATTAAATTATACCATCTAATTCAATTTATACATGTTTAGGTTATGTTTTAACAATTCTTTATTTGTTTTATTAGTAGATAACCCTTTTCGTTTATCACGATATCTAAATTTATTACTATTTATGGATCAATAATATTACGATAAATGTAAATATGACTCATAAGTGATTAAAATAATAATATTGTTTTTTAAAATTAATTTAATTTTATATTTCTACTACTTTCTTAAACACAGCATCAACGTTGTTAAGTAATTTAATGTAACTATACTATCACTCAATATTTAAAATAAATTTTCATGATAAAAAATAATCAATGTTAAATATAAACAAGTAATTTAATTCATAATATATTCTTTTCTCTAAGATAACATCTAATAAAAATTTAAATCAAATGAGACATTTTTGGAATTTTGATTTCATAAAATAATATAAATTTATATATAAAATCAAAATGTAAAAATAAATCAATATTTTCAAATATATGACGGGGAGGATAAAACTAAAATCAAACTATAAGAATAATGTTGGTGTAACAAATATTAATTTCACCTTCTCACAATATTTTTAACCTTAATTACACGATTTACCCTTACAATGGTGCAAATATTTTCACAGTTACTATTCATTATGACAAAAAAATTGACTTTTTAAAAAAATTGAACCTCTAGATTCCACAAATTGAATCAAATTATAATTATTAAATATATATACTTCAAGAAAACTTTAATATAAATTAATTAAATTACATAAAAAACAATTCTTTTAATAATACATTCTTATTAAAAAAATCAACTTAAACAAAAATCAAGTATAAATTTTAGTCTTATATAATTAATAATACAATTTAAATATATAGGATACTTATGTTAATTTATGTTAATATTCAAATTTTATTCAAATTTATAAATAAAATGATTTAATGAAAATGAAATAATTTTTTAAAATCAATATTTTTCATTATTTACTAATATTTTGTTTTTGAAAAATACCAAACATTCTAAATAAAATAATTTATATATTTTCATATAAAATAATAATAAAATTTTATAAAATAAAATTTCATATAATAATGGAAACTAATTGGAATATTCTATCATAAAAATAAACAAACACCATTCGTGAAGCATATAAAAACATTACTATAAATTTATTACTTACTTCGTTAGGATTAATTAATAAACTTTTTTTGAGTATGGATATTATATTTTTCAAAAATTAGTTACCTCTATTCATATCCCCCAATTCTAAGACTATGTTATATCAGTCAAATTTAAATTAAAATATTTCATGGGTTGTAAAATCTCTTTGTTTTGTGGCATATACGCTATCAAAGAAAGATTGTTTTTTTAAAATAATTGTGTTAAAGAAACAATTTGACAATTTTTATTCAATTTTTTTTAATTAACATAATTAATTGATTAAATAGAATTCTCATATCTGGAGACTAATTTAAATCATCTTGATCTCCCTATGATTGAAAAAAAATCTATTTTAGAGGCACAATTATGCTCATCTCTACTCAAAATGAATGATCATCAATAGTATAATACTTATCAATTTCAGATGGTATAATTTATTTCCATTTATATAGAGGCCTATATTCATACTTCCCACAATTAGTATCTTATTTTTAAAAAAACATAAGAACTGGATCCCCCTAAGCGTCTCAACTCCTCAAAGATATCATCATGAAGATACTCGTTGAATTGTTGATGATTATAACCAATATTTAACACACTGATATTTTTCTCTCAATAAAATTTATTATCATCTTCTGAAAGTAGTGGTATACATATATCTTTCTTGGGTATCTATTAGATAACCCTTCATCTTCATGGGATTAAAAAATAATTTTTTTCTCATTATTGAGAATAAAAAATTATGTTCCTAAGGGGTGCTTCACCGTTAACAATGTGATGGGGGAGTAGGTTCACATAGAATTGGTTTTCAAAACATTTTTATATTTTGAAATTAACCACTATTGGAAAGTTAATATGAAGTCAACAATAATGATTACTTATCCTCTCCCAAATGCATATAAGAAAATATCACATGAACAAAATATTTTTATAGAGTTCTATCTCAATGTGATCCAATTACATGCTTTGACTGGTCAAACACCCGAATATCAGATTATAAACATTAATAAAAAGTGGTAAATACATAAATTAATTCACTAGTATAGAGTCACTATATGCTTTCTATAATCCCTCTAGAATAATAATTTTACATTTCCAAATTTATATTGGTTACAAACAAAATATGAATGAAATATTTGGAACACTTTCTACTTCTGAAACAATTGATAATGTTATTTCTTTTGATTCATAAAGAAAAATGAAAAATAATATGGTCACATTCTTAAGAACATCAAGGACACAGGTTTTCCAAAAAAAATCTACCATTTGAATTATCATCTATTGTTTCCACACATAGTAAGAAAAAATATAATTATGTATATCAAATGATTACAAGGTAACATATATATCCTTTCATATACTTCCTCAATAATTAATTACTACTTCATGAAATTATCTTAGTACATACTTCTCTGAAATATTCTTATTCACATAGGATTTTTCTTTGTGGTGGAATTGATGTTCTTAAATTAATTGTTGTTTGAAATGTTGATTGTTTATAACTTGGAATGAATGAATGTTATTATAAAAATATATTCTCTCCAATTCGAAAATCATTTTAATCTGACTGTTATACCAATATTTTTAGGAATCCAATAAGTAGTTAACAAGTAGATATCACCTAATCATCTAGAGAATATGTTTTTCCACAAGATGATGAAAAACACAAAACTTATCTCTATAAATATATTTTCTTCCAATTACTTAATGGTATCATTCTACTTATCTCTACAATGTACATGTAATTTATTTTATCCATGTCACAAACACATCCATTAAATTGGAATCCCAAATAGTATGAAACATATGAAATTTTAATCTATAAACTGATTGTATATTTTATTAGGGTCTATTCCATAAACAATAACCTTCAGAGTATGTGTAATTGTTTACTAGGATACATTATTTATTCTAGACTATAATCTTCCATTCCAAAGTGACATGGATAATCATTTAATTTCATCTTCATGAAAAAACATTTCTATAATTTTCATTAATATTTCAGTCAAGTACTATACTCCCCTAAAACTTGTCATGATGTATTAATATCAGATTATTTCTCATTTGTGAACCAACATTTTTTCACATAGAAACTTATCTCCATAATACACATAAAAATCATATCGAAAACTGAACTTCATGAAAATTTTTTGTTCTTTCTATACAGTCATTCATATCCACATTTCACTATTAAATCAATGTACAGATAAACTCAAAAGATATACGATTTCATATGTTATTGCTACATATAAACCCTTCATCTATAGTATCCATCCAATGCCAGAGGATTCAGATGATCTAACAAAATGATCAGATAGTATGGATTTTAGGTATCATATGGCACTGATGTGTCTATAACATTTTAAATTTAAAAACAATAAATCACATAGAACCTCATCCCACATAGGGATACATGAAGTTCAATCCTTCACATTATCATAAAACAACTTCCTTTAGCTGGCCTGATTTGTGTACAAGGTCCACTCTCATCCATCATAGATCTGTATACTACTACCCCTGTCTTGAACCCATTACAATCTGTGCATCTATGATTCATTCTCATGAATGTCTAAAGTAATCAAACAAAACCAAATTATGGGTTGTATCAGTTATCTCCTATGTGTATGGTTGATCACTACTCTGAAAAATCCCTGGTCGAGATAGCTATTATGTTTTCATAGTGGGACCCTTATTATAGGTGATATACCATCATAATAGTTTTCCAATTTCTTATATAACACGAATACCTATTCTCCTTAGAAAATAAATTAATTTATTACTTACATGGACCTATTTACATTTTTTATTATTCAACATTAATTCATAAACATGAAAAATAATAGTTTTCATGGTATTCATTTCTTCCTCCATCATTAAAAAAATGTGGAAGGAAGAAGTCTTTGAAAAGAATATCAACACATAAAAATTCATAATTATACATATGTAATTGCTCAAAGTTTTCATCCAATATAATAAAATAGATCATAAACAATTCTCCAAACATCACCACTTCACAAACACATATTTACTAACTCAATGTCCAAAAAAGTAGTAAATAGGTTCAATAGTATCCCCCATTTTATTTTTTTGTCAACATCAATTCACATAATAAAAGTCAATATATCTGTGACAACCTTTCTCCTGCATATTTACTATATACTTCCCTATGTAAGAGTGGTTATTCTAATCTCATATTTATTCTCAATAAAATAATATATATTTTTTAATAAATTAATGATATATAATGATACTTGGAAAAGACTCTGTAGTTAATAACCTCTTAGTATACATGGGATTAATCGATGTAGAACATATGAGAGATATAACAAAGGTTATCTAAGATATCAATTAAATTACTGGGACTGTTAAATGAAGTGCAATAACATTCTATTTGAGGGGTTAAAAAGATATAAAAAATAGGATCCGATATAGATTTTAAGAAATGCCTCAGAATGAAGAAGTGTAGAAGAATAATTTCCCATTTCCCTCAACTTTTCAACAAATAATGAAATCCACATTAATAAATAAATTTATAATGAGTGATGAGAGTGTGACTAGTCTACATCAAAACTCGTATAAAATCCAACAAAATATATTCACAAATTTTTATCATTGTGGAATTGAATGAGATCAATGATGAATAAAATATATCCATTAATTTTATACATATTATATAATAACACATAATATAATAAGAAATATATAGAGAGCGTTTGGTAGTTTTCATTTGAGGGGATAAGGCCAAATTTTTGGTTTTAACATTAATTCCACAAATCTTTCTATTGGCACAACATTCGTGAAAATATATGAAACCTAATATTTTTTAGAGTTGTATTCTAGCTTGATATGTCCACATTTAAATTTTCCTATGATAAAATGATATTAGATATAAATATGTTTGGATCATGAATGTCATATTTCAATTTTAGAATACTTTATATAAATTTGATTATCACATGAAATATTCAATGGTCTCTTAGTCTCAAAATTTAAATATGATAAATGCACTTTCATCCAAATCATATGTATGCATGAATTTACAGCTGTTACGTATTATGCCACATTTATTATTAGTGTTACTTAATTATTTATCCTTATATACTAAATAAAAAATCCCTTTCACAAAAATAAAGTTCCAATGAATATTTTATTTAGTATGTAAAGAACACAATTTCACTATGTATCTGTAAATAAATATTATTTCATATATTCACTTTTCTTATATAATTCCCATAGTTTTTATTTCCATTAATTTTTCTCAAAATTCCCTATGTAACTGGAAAGTGAGATTCTTTTGGATCAATCTAAAATATACAGCATCAAGTAATTTCCTATGTTATATATGGGCATGACATAGTCAGATAATGTATACATCCAATAATTCTTCTAAGTTCTATATGGTTAACACTGATTCCAGCTTCATTTTTGAACTAGTTTGTTTTATTTTTATTTGTAGTCGAAGATTCATTTAGGTTTTCCATTCCAACAATTTTCCACAATTCCAAAGCATAAAATTCTAGAGAATGAAATATTTAATTTAGTTTCTACTAAAAATAAATTCATATAAAGTATATCATTTGAAAAAGCATCGATATATCAAAATTCCTTTTCATTTATTCATTATTCTCTTCACAAAGAAACTCCATATCACTAGACAATATGACGTTATCTATTTTAAAAATTGACATTTTCCCAACATATATTAGTTATCTATGTGTTTTGATGATTCAAAAAATCTCTATTTTTATTCTTTTGAGTGTTTATTATGTGTTATATATTTAATTTTGTTACAATAATTGGGTAATTTATATCAATGAGATTTATCATAAGTTAATGCAAGGTTCATTATTTTACAATATTTTTTATGTTTTATTAATATTACACCGAGTAATTATCTTACCATAAAATAATTTTCCAATAGATTAAAATTAGTATCATCCTTAATGTTTTAGAATATGAAAAATTATTTTATCTTAAAGAAATCTAGTTTTGAATGTTATTCGTATAGATAAGGTAAATTATCTACTACTTTCTCAATTAATTATATATTATATTAATGTAATTCAAGAAAAATTATCTTACAAAGAGGATGTTCATTAGAAGTCTTATCTTGCGATCATTGAATATGTTCTTTAAGAAGAAATATATTTTATTTAAATAGTGAAACCATGTTTTTTATGTAGTAGAAGATGTGAAATTTTTTGTCTTTTGATGAATATCAGAAATTTGTCTGCTGAGAAAATTGTTAATAGTTAGTTTTATTTTGAAGAATAAGATATTTTGAGGGTTATCATGATTAATTTCATAATTTCTGTATAATTTTTCAATTATTCATCTAATGATTTTAACTGTATTAGAAAATGAATTTTATAAATAAAGAAAGGTCACTTTGGGAAAAAAATTATTTTTCCAAGAATAGAAATATAAAAAGATTATAATTATTGAAAATTCTACCTAAAAAGGTCATTCTATATTTGAAAACAAATGAATAATTCCATTAATGATAAGTCTTATCATCTTTTGAAATAATTATTCATTCAGTCATTGTGATTATCTGGTTTTCTTCTATTAAAATGTACAAATAAGATATAAATAAGAATGATAGTTATTACATGAAAAATATATACACATATATATGCGAACACTCTTGTATCATTATGAATGAATTTATGTATATAGAATAAATAATATGCAAGGGTTTCTTGTGGTGACTAAAAGTTTCTCTATTTCAATTAGTAAACCTATAGTTCAGTTCACTAAAGAACATCATCCTCTCTATATGTGTGTTTATCTATTATTAGTTGTTGTTTTCAACTACTTCCCATATCATTCCATCAAATTTTATTTATATCTATTACATCTATAATTCTTAAAAAAATTTGTGTTAGGTCAATGGATAGTTTCATTTTAAGGAGATCCTAGAAAAAACTCTGAATATTAAAAAAAATTACATCTTCTTACACTTAAACAGAATCCCCTTGTAGAAGGATTGTTTTCACGAACATTAAATAACTCATAGACTGTAGTATAGTTGGAGTAGACTGAGGCATTTATATTCACCAAAAACCAATACATCTATAGGTTCTATGATATTTGATTATTGATTTTGTATTTCCACATCCTGCTTATATTAAGTATTGTAATAGAACCTATATACATTAAAGATGATGGTTTTAATGTAATCAAAATTTTAAGAACACAATTCACCCACTATATTTAGTTTTCAGTTATCCATTCACTTTGAATGTAATTGGTATTAGAACTTGTATCAATTGAAAATATACCTATAAAATAATGAATTCAAGAGATCTTTTGTCAAATGTATGTTAATGATAATAATAGAGAAGTTATTTCAATGGTTAGATCTCCCTATATTAATAGTGAAAATTATTGTTTCAAGAAGGTTGTAATGACAATATATTTGATGAACCATCACAAAAAAGATTATATTAAATCCCCAAAGCATTAAGAGATTCTTAAAACCCAAAAAATAGGGGATGATGACAGTGATGAATGATGTGATTTAAATTCTAATGAAATTAATTATATAATATGTGGACTAGGTGTACATGTGTTTAATAGTGTTTCTCAAGGTAAAACTGCTCAAGAAATGTGGACTTCCATAATAGTTCACTATAAAGGTATATTAAATTTGATGAATCCTAGATTTGGTAAAGATAAATATATGTTAAACAACATCCAAATTACATATGGGGATACAATTACTCTATTTTATGGTAGGCTAACTGGGACTACAGATAATATAACATTTATATGAATACTAATTACTAATCTAGAGAAATAATTGAAAATATTAAGTGTTCTACCACCTTTAAAAAGTGTAATCACATGGAATATTAGAAAATCTACATAGGTGTATAATTTAAAAATTAATGATATAATAATAACTATTATGATACATAAAGAATACATGGAATATAAAATTGGAGAATATAAAATGGGTTATAAAAAAATAGTGCATCAAATATTTATACTTAAAACGTTGACAATACGAAAAAGTTTATTTAAACATTTTTATCATTTGAAGGAGAAGATTCCTCAAGAAATTATTAAAAAAATTATGAATGTAAATAGTTTCCTTGAATGTCTTGAATGATCTATAAAATGAGAAGAGTCTTTCGAAAACCATCTATCTTATATAAGAATCATGATAGAAATTCCAACAGTTTGATATACTATGAATGAATAAACGTTTTCACACATCAAGATATATTATATATAGATACAAGAAAACAAGAAGTTAGATAAAATGTATTTCAAAAGGATTTTTTACAAAATAACTTCATCAGATACTTGAATGTATCATACAGTGATTTTAAATTCTAGAGTGATTATACATCCCCAGAATCATTAACTGAATCATCTAATCAATTGGCCAACATGTTTTTCAAAAAACATTTTGATGAGACACACACATATTATTATTTTGAGATCGATTCTGAATCTGATAAAAACAAATTATATTATAAATATGTAAAAAAATAATTTTCCATGTTATTAACAATATATATTATCATATAAAACAAAAAAATGGTTTTAGAAAATACTATAAAAAATTTCAATTAAGGGGAAATAAATAAGAAAATTTTACTTGTCAAAACCTATTGGAGAGGAATAATAAATCATGTACTGAAAAACTATTATTTTCCCATATTTATGATGAAGAAATATCTCCAAATATACTTTTTTCAGTATAGTGATGTTATAAATTATGTTAATAACTGAATTATAAAATATCCTTAATTTTGGATTTATAATGGGTTTTCTTAAAAAATGCTCTTCAGTATTGACACATAAATTTTTTTGGAAAACACAGACAAATTTGGGTTCCCAAGTATTTCATAGCAGGGATTTTTTGACCTAAGAGATTTTAGATACGAAATAATAATTTTGTTTTATTTTTCATTATATTGAACCATCCATATAAATATAAATTAAAAATGAATTGTGGAAAATTAATGTTCAAGACAGATGTGTATATATTTCTATATATTTCAGTCACAGTCTATGATTTATGGATATTATGTCACATTTTTTTAATGAAAATTGAATCATAGATAGAATTGGATATTTCTAAAACCAAAAATCTATCATCATTAACAAGGTACAACAGGTTGAGGGATTAATGTTTTACTAGATATGTATTTCTCAACCTTCTGATGATGGTCATTCAGTTTATTTTTCATAAAATTCCTTCTATAAATTAATAATAAAAACATCATGTTTAGATCACCATGACAAGATAATACCTATACCTTGAAACACAATTCCTTTTGTATAAAAAATGTAAATTGTTTTAAAAATAAAATTAATGAAAATGGATTTTGAATAAAAGGATTGAACATTTTAATTCTAATTCTTTGAAAATTTAATCCAATAATATTTTATTTTTGAATATTATTATTATAAATTAGATTATAATATGATAGGTGGTGTATTAAAAATGGGAATGAAAAACAATTTTTCTTTTAAATCAATCGAATGGGTTTCTATTTCTATAACCCTAGATCTTTTCTATATAGATATATTCATACATAATAGAATAAAATAACTATTGAAAATTATTGTGTGTTTGTTTTGTTTGATTATTATTTATATATACATGGGTTTATTTCAGGAAATTTAACTTTGAGTGTTATTATTATTTTATTTATTTTTTAACATTATAAAAAATGAAAAGGATACCAAGGAATTGAAATCAATATTTGATCATGGAGTATAATAGTAGAATAATTAATTTAATTCATTTTGATCAAAATATTGTATTTAAGATATATTTTTCTCTTCTATGACACCTCAAAAAAAATTAATGAAAGGATGAAAATGAACTTGAATGAAATTTATAGAACAATATTATGTGCATATTATATTCCTACTCATTTATGGCCCGAATCTGTTAACATAGAATTTCATGTCATTAACATAGTTCTAATAAGACATATTATAAAGAATACACACTAGGAGTTATAGAATAATAAAAAAACAAATTTTGGAAATTCAATGTTTCTGAATATGTAATTTATATTCTAAATACCACGGATAATCCTGTAAAATATGATTTAAAAGATAATAGGGTTATATTTATATATTATGCAATTTATTCAAATTCTTAATGTATTTTCAAAAAAATATATTTGATTAATAAGGAGTCAATTCTTGTGATGTTTGATGAAGGTTATCATTTCGATCTCAAATTTAATCAAAATGATGACTTAAGTTATTTTTTTTAGGACATGATACATGAACCTCATTATATGGATAAGAAGGATTATGATTTTGAATTTATTTTTGGATAACCAAATACTATTAGGGTGGACCCTAGTGAACGAGAATTCTTTTTATCTTGAAAAACTAGAAATGTTGAGGATGATCCTATAAAGGTAGTTATAGTAAAATTAAATGATGGATTTTGGAAAATATTAAATGAATTGTTCCTTGTAGAATGCATTAATATATAATCCAATCTAGAATCCAAAAATATAGCTGAAACATTATCTAATTAGAGTTGTATTATAAAAATGAAAGAAGTGTTATACAAGTTGGAGAGGAAAAAGGTATGTGAATCAGTTGATAGTCTGCATGACTATCCTGTTTTATGAGATAAATGTGTATTTATGAAGAAACAATATAATAAAGTTGTGATCACCAGGAACTAATCTATTTTTTCTTGAAAATTCTATAATGAAGAAAAATTAATAGATTATGAAGATAATAATACTCCTAAATCTAGGTTTGAAGAAATCAGAATCCCTCTAGGATATGAGTTTTATATGAATTTTAAAATATATATAATGATTTGAAATCTGTATTTATAAATTTATTTTTAATGGAGGATTTATTTTGAACAAAACCATGGTTTTTATGATCTTCATCGTCAAAATTTTAAATCAAACTTAAGATATATTTTAATGGAATTAAAAAAACTAGATCATAGTATGAAATATAATGTAGTTTTATTTATAAAACAAATTTAATATGGGATTAGAAAGTCCCAATATTTTTATTAATAAATTATAAATATACTCTTTAATTATAAAAATATTTTTTATGATTTTAATTATATATATAAAATCCAATGTTGTTTAATTATTTTTCAAAACATATACATGAATAATTTCTAATGTGAATGATGGGAGAGTTTAAAAATTTCCATGGATTTGATAATATTTTTGAATTTTTTAATGCAAATAAATATATAAATAATTTAATTAAAAAAATTGATACTCAAAAATTCTACGAATTATTCAACTCCTATGAGCTCTAATAATAAACATGAAATAGATAAAGATGGAAAATAGGTTAGAAAAGCATTTTATAGGGGAGTCAATGGACGTTTACATTATCGTACTACAAGTAGAACAAACATTATGTTTTCCAAATATATTTATAGATGATTGTAATATTATCCAAAATAATCACATTTAAATGATTCAAAACTGAATTTTGAATACTCAAAATGAAGTGTTTCTCTTAAACTAATTTTTATGAGACCTTTTATTTTAATTTAGCTTGATATTCAGATGTAGATTTGTTTGGGTGTATATGAGATAATGACATCACCTCACCATACAATGACATTATTTGAAAGTATTTATTATATTTTTCAAGTAATAAACAACATTATGTAGCACTGTCAACTTCTAATGTTAAATATATTACTATTGGAAGTTTCTCACATATGCTATTGATGAAACACACCATAATAGAATTTTTATTCATTTATAATAATGATCAAAACATATTTGATAACATTTTTGTAACGAATATATGAAAATATGAAAAATCATTCTTGAACAGTGTGCATTGATTTAAGGAATCATTTATTACAAGATCATGAAAAAATGGAGATATTTTTTTAGAATTTTTTTTATTGAGAAAATCAAGTAGTAGAAATTTTTTCAATGTCCTTTCATGTTGACATATTCAATTTCAACAAATCTGAATCAGGATTATTTAACATTAGTTAATTTTATTTCAATATTTTGTATTTTATAATGTAAATATAAATATATTAAATATATTTTTTGTGTTACATAATTTGAAATTTGGAACATTTGATTTTGAGTATTAATTACATAATATTAAGAAATGTAGTTTAGTCCATCATGATTATCCTACACATCACAATAAGTGTCCCTTCAATTATTTTAAAATAAGAAAGTAAATTATAAGTATGCATAAAATCCATGATAACTGTTGAATCTGCACATCCTTATCATCTAAACCTTTTCACCCTAATATATTATTGTTCCAAATATATGCTAACAATGGAAAAAAGTGAATAGATTTTGTTTCATCTAGTAGTTAAAAGGACACAAGTGTAGTATTAAAGGCACTAACCATAAGAGTTATACATTTAAGATAGTTGGAAGGAAAATATTAATTATTACAAAAACTAAAAATCAATAATGAGGTGAATTTGATTTTGATGAGAAGAAACACCTATTTTTTATGAAAAATATGTAATGGAGTTGTATAAATAAGCAGTATTTCATTTTGGCAAAGATGATGATCCATTTAAAGAAATATTAAATAAGAATAATTTTTTATATTATCTAAGATAATGGATGATGTTTTTTGGTGCACGCATGAATGAAATTCATATTAGAAAAACTTCGTAACTCAATTCTATGATGTATACTCATAAAAAATAATGAATTAATTTTTTTGGAAATCCCAACACATAACAGCTTTTTATAAATGACCTCGAATGAGAGAGAAATTATCTTGTGATGTTTACTCAATCAGCCATTTCATAACAAAATGGTGTGTTGGAGAAAATTATTTTTAAAGACAGTGAACTGTTATATTTATTTATTATATAGAATCTAGTGAAATTTTAATGATATATTATGACGTACATGTTCCATATTCTATATAGATATGTTAATTTTTACCCTTTCTGAAGATAATTAACATTAGACATTAGTAGAACCTATGTTTGTTTAGATGAAAATACTGCCACACATTTTCATGGTTTAACAACAATTATGGATAATATTTTGAGGTGATGTATCCTCTAATGGAGTTTTTTAGGGAATAATTTATCTTCAAATCAGAAAGGGTGATGAGGTTGAGATAAACCCTACTAATACTGCAGGGGATTCACCTCTTACACTTGTTACTAAGGATGTTTTAGCTCAATTTCATGTATGTTTGTCTTATTCAATTGAATAATGTATAAAAAATATGTATTTAAGAGATAATATATAAAATGATACTTTTTATGAAAGATGAATAAGAGTTAGAGATGTCATTTCCCAATAAATACAAGCCATTGATGAGGATATCCCATAAGTTATCTTAAAATCATGTCAAATGGTTAACACTATTTTTCTTGTTCTAGCTCAGCAAACTATATTACCTATTTCTAATTTAATAGAGAATTTGGATTCAGTTATTACTATTTTTGTTACCATTTTTTAGATAAATCATTTTCTAAAACATTTGGAGTGATACTTCTCTTTAAAATAACTCCTTCAACTGCGACCATTATAGAAGTCAGATTATAATCAGTATGTTTAATCATTCTGAATGATAATAGGGGTAATGAAGAATATTTCGATGAAGTAGATGAACCCATAATGCTTATTAAATGAATATGAGAAAGAGTATAATATAGATAACACTCTTGTGCTATAGAATTTCACCATGTTGATGATTATTAATAAGTTTATAAATATGTTATTTCCAAATCTCATGAATATTTTCTTTCTACTATTCACTCCCACCATACTAGTTATAAAATCCCCATAACGGAATTAGATGCTACAGAGGAAAGAGACAGAGAGATCAATTTTAATCTATTTACTAATTTGGATTCATTGATGTAACAGTTAATTGATTATAATTCCAAAATAAGGATTCTATAAGAATAATTCATC
This sequence comes from Viscum album, assembly GCA_963277665.1. NCBI lineage: Eukaryota > Viridiplantae > Streptophyta > Magnoliopsida > Santalales > Viscaceae > Viscum > Viscum album. The sequence goes on along the minus strand of OY728119.1, from coordinate 2,105,444,532 downwards.
TCATCAAATGATACTGGTGAGTTGAATATATTTTATAAATTTATTTTGGAGAATGTTTATAAAGATTACATGAGAGTGTATCAATATATAAATACTTGGATTAGGTTTATATATCATTAATGTAGGAATTTGTGTCTCTATATATAGAAATGATGACTTAGAACATTAATTATATAAAATTTGTGATCCTCTATAATGTGGTACGATAATGTCTTTTGAGAGTTGTGATTGATAAAATTTGGATAATAACTATAATTATGAAGATCCTTATTTAAAAAAATAGTTCAGAATTAAAAGAGAATTACTTCAATAATTAATGAAGAATTTACAAAAATCGATGCTAGTTCATTGGATGTACAAAAGGATACCAGTATTATTATTAGTTTTCATTTTTTTAAATGGTTGGATATATGGACAAATATTTTGATGTGTTGGATGAAAAATTTGGTCTTCTACCCTAGGTATTAGTACAAAAGATTGATTCAGATTGTTGGTTTGATAAAGAGGAATCATTAGATGAGGTAGATGAGAATCAAGGCTTTTAAATGGGAATGAGATCTTTATTTAAAGATAAATTCTTATTTTAGTTTGATTTTCAAATAACCATTTTGAAATTTTAAATAAGATGGTTTAGAATTATTCCCAGAAAGGATATCTATATATTTTTTTTGAAATTTATCTCATATAGTGAGGATGTGTTTTAATACTATATTATAATTCTTCAAAAATGACATGGTGAAGTGACATGAAATGTTTTTCATTGATTTATACTATGTTACATATAGAAACTCTCTTGTACTAGATATATTTGATCAAAATGTAGACACCTTTCATAGATTCAAAGAAATCAACAATCCATCGGAAATATTTTCTATGGAAAACCTCAGGTTTCATAGTGAGTTTTCATTACCTATACCCTACCAATATTATATGTTATCCTTGGTTCCTACAGAACCACATTGATATGGAACATGATGATAAAACAGATCTTAAAATTCAGTCCACTTTTGTATGGATGACATGAGATATTAACACAGACATTGAGGGTATATAATAACATTGGATAATATTGTTGTAGAATTTGTGAAGATCATTATCTTATATCAATTTTAGCAGTTGACTAACCCCATGAATTTGTGATTCCTCCACCGATGTAAAAACCTTGAATCCAATATCCTAGAATCTGTTCCTACCTTAATAACTAATCATAAGATATAAGAAATCAAATATTGAAGGAATATATAGTTTAACAGTATTATTAAACTATATATATACATTATTACACTTTAATATATAAATTACAAAATTATTATTTTGATAACATCATTATTCCATAAATAATATTCTTGCATCTTATTTTTAGAACATATCATGTATTCTATGGAAAGGAAATAAAAAATGTAGGATCTAAAATTATCTCTAAGGGTTTTGTACAGAATAATAAATCATGAATCAATTATTTTAATCAATATTGAAATATAAATAAAGAAACACACATTTAAATTAAGATTATATACTAGAATAATCAATATGAAAAGATAAATAACTATAAAAATGTTCCATTTAATAAATAATATTACTTAATTACTAGAAAACATATATTCAATACGGAAATGTTAATAAATTAAAACACATTCTGTATAGTCAATAAACATAGAATAAAATACATATAGATATTCTACCATTGTGAATATCACATGGATAATAATAATTGCCTTTTGAATGGATGTGATTACGAATTATTGGATGTCATTTTTCAAATGGACGTGATAAATCTATCGTCAATATCTATCCTCAATATAGTTCAAAAAAATATTGATTCGGCCCCATTTAACTAAGGATAGGGCAATTATTGGCCTTGTGATACTAATGAGCCATCAAGAGGATATATATTTAATTGGTCCCTAAAAATTTCATACATGTCTGAATCATTCCCCATATATCAAATAATCAAGTTCATTCTTAAATAATGTACATTAACATCAAATATATGTATTGAGAAAAGGATTCATATTCCTCAATGTTTATGTGATAAAAATTGATTTTTATGGTAGATACCTAATGTAGAAATTATATACGTTTTAATAAATAAGTATATCAATGAGAAATTATATGTATATTTAGTGGATATGTAGTGACAAATGATCATATAAAAGTGAACATTTTAATGTAATGTTATTGACAACAAAAATAAATAATGTAAGTGAATATCAATACCATCCTAAGTCAAAATAATCAAAAACTATCCATAGGGAGAATAAGAATGGTATCAATAAGACATATCACTAGTTTAGTATGTGTAAAATCATGTTTTATTATTATTTCATAATAGAAATACCATAAAATGTATTTCAAAACATTATTGAGGAAAATATTCTTTTCGTTTTGAAAATAAATTTATGAAACATAAAACATTTTGAAAATACTTTTCTTTGAAATTTTTTTTAAACATAACAATAATTTTTTTCATAAAATATTATTGTCATGATTACTATGAATTTTTCTAATGTTGTACACCTTAAAAATGCATTCCTTTCCTTTTTTTGGTAAAATCCCAAAGGGAATTTGTTTTGAAAATGACATGAAGGATACATTAAAAAAATTAACAAAGTAAAAAATTTATAATTTTATTAATAAATCAATTTTATAATATAAGAAAAATTGAATATGAATTTAGAATACATGGTTTTGAAGAAATCAAATTTTGGACTCAAGAGTTAAATGAAGTAAGATTTTTTTGAAAACATTTCTCAATAATTTTAAAAAGTATATAGAGGAAGAATTATACTATTATTTGAAAATATTTTGAATTACTAGAGGAGAAGAAAACTAAATTGTTTTATTATAAAATGATCAAATAAAATACATAAATAAAAATTCAAGGATAAATAATCATGATTAGAATGATAATATTAAATAAAACCTTAGAATGACCATATCATTGAAGTGAAAATTAATCAATGAATTGATTATGTATATAAACAATAAATACACAAAGAAATGTTGAAATAAAACATATGACAACAAAAAATTATTAAACACAAAATGATATAATATCAATGACAACATAGAAGTAATATAATACAATGAAAATAAACAGAGTAATGAAGTTATTTAAAACTTGGTATTTTCAAATTCAAATCCCCTTAGATGAAATAACATAAATTGAAACATAAAATAAAATGAATTATTAATTAATAATGATATAACATGTCAATGGAGTAGTATATACACCATATAAAATCAATTGGGTGCGCAACATTACAATATGACATAATTAAACGAAGTTGAGAAGAAATCAATTACCTTATGATTCTTTTTGGTTGAATCTGATTTCAAGTAATATATAGTGGTTTTTATTAATTTTATTTAAAAAATGACTATATTAATAACTATAATATCATATATGATCCTTTTATAGCATCTTATCAGCCTTATGTTAATCAAAGTTTATTATATCCATTATTTTTTGTGTTAATTGCCTTATTTTATCATGTGTGTTTCATCAGGAATGATCCGATTATTAAACATATTATATAGTTTTATCATATTCATAATAATAATGATGACGTAAATATAATATAAAAACAGAAATTATACTTTTAATACCAATCATGATGTACGGCCTTGATAAACAATCTACGTTCTGATCATGGATATGGTTGGTCATATGTACACATGAGTTATTTTCTAATTTTTCATATATCATTTTGAAAAGTGGGTAAGTAAAATTTATATTTGAAGAATTATAATAATTTCATAAATAATCTATTATTTTTTAAATATATTTATATATACAATTCATGTGGGTTGGTGATGAAAGTATTGTCACATCATTTCGTGAAGGCTATAGTCCACACGTCCAGGAATGACATTATCATCATTTAGTGACTGAAATGCTAACAAATAAATAGATATATAATCATTTAATAATGATAAATATTTAACTAATATAATAATTATTTAATTTTTATAGAATATATTTGTTAAATATATCTTTTTTATTTTCCATGTAAAATGTTTCTGAAAAACAAATCACATCGCTTCATGAGGTGGTTGTCTAACGTACCCACAAATGATATTATCATAACACCTAAAGAATCTAATGTATAAAGGTGGATATGATATAATTAAACATGATTTATTATTCCGATATATATATATATCATATATATACTTTATATACTCTCTTATACCTAATTATGGGAGGTTGTAATTGGAAAATGAAGGACATCAGTTCATAAGGAGGTAGTCTACCCTATACATGAATGATTATTTATTAACGCATTTGATGGTAGAGGGTATTTTTTTGGTAATTCAAATATATTAATAAAAATGAACTATATATAAATTTTTTTATATCATAATCGTTAAAAAAGAAATTAATGATGAGGATGAAGATACAAAAAAGGATCATTTGACAACAGTACTTATTATTCGGGTATCCTCCTTTGGATTGCACCAAAATATTTCCTAGGATGGATTTAATCCCCAAATTAGGATATTGTAATGATAGGTTGGAATTTTTTTAGTAATAACAGTAGGTTTTTGGGGAGAAGATTGGCATCATTAGTGTGAAGATTGAGGGGAGGGTGTTCCCTTTTATAATTGAGTTCTATTTTTTTAAATATCCAATTGTATTAAACAATGGGTGGTTACTCTCACCTTATGTGGATCAATAATAGATAAATAATGGATTTTATGGATTATATGGTCGATATAATCCTCCATATCTTAAAATAAAACATGTTTTAAACATGTAATTCTGAATCTTTTATTTTTACCACCTTAGTTTCAACCACATCAATTAGTTTTTTGAGCATGGTAATTAAATATTTTAGCCTAAAATAAAATGAGTATTATTATATAATTTATAAAAAATTGTATAAATATTAAATCAAAATTTTAAAATTAAAATCCTACGTGTATTGATAATTATTTCAAACCCAATTTCATGTAATGTGAAAAAATACATCCATTAACCATTATCATAAAAATTTATTTTTATTATATGTAATACTTATTATGAATTGAAATTAACAGTATATTTTTTATAAAATATAAATTATAATTATTCAAAATATTTAATCCATTTTTACAAATAAAATTGACATAATAAGAAAATTTAAATTTAAACTTTATCCCAAAGATGTGACGATAAATTGAGTTTTTAAAGAGAAAATGTTCAACACCATGCAATGTTATTATATAAAAAATCAATATAAAAATGATTCTAATGTTCTCAATTAAATTAGTTTATATAATATTGAACCGATTTTTTATCAAAATGAATACTAAATATTATTCAATATTATATTTCATTTAAAAAAATTACTTTCAAATTAAAATTGCATATTTTTAACTATTCATAAAAAACGATAATTTTTAGAAAAAAAAATATCCCCGAATATTTCTTTTATATCATGACTTCAAAAAAGAATATTATTTTTTAAAATAAATTTTCTATGATAAGTACAAATAAAATTTAAATAACGTGCTCATAGTGAGACTAAAACATCCCTAAGAAAAAACACATTTTTATGAAAATATTTCTGTTTATTTTGATTATTATTTTATTTATAATAAATTTATATCCATAATTTTAAAAATTTTGTTAACTTTGTTAATACCCACCATTCTAATAGAGAGTTAACAATAATAATACAAAATAATAAAATTTTAATTATACTTCCAAAATGGTTAGCAGAAGATTTCTAATATAATACAAAATTATGTAAACCTCAATTGTAACACCACTTGGTCATCATTAATATTTATCCATATAATTTTTTTTTGACGAAAAACAATTATACATTAACCAGGAAATCACGTAAGCTCATGGTAGGTGCTAAACCATTATCATAATTTGTTCATTAGTTCATGCTCCACTACCGTGTGAGGTGTAATGGGTTTTCAACTAACATGTGTGTTTTCCTTTTTCTAAAACCATAATAACATAATTACTATAACATTCCCAAAAAATATGATGGACATAATTATAAAAAATTAAATCTTTAAATACAATTTTTTTATTGTTTTCAATACATTTTTTTTGCTAAAAATACTAATAATCTTATATGATTTTTATTATAATGTGATTAATGATCTTATTAACCTTAAATGCTATGAAAATTTTAAAAATAATATATATATTGTTTAATAGAATTATTCCTCAAATAATTTATCCACAAAAACATAAACTATTAATAATTTTTTCCAAATTTCCTTAATCTTAGTAATCAACCATCACAAGAAACCTAAAAATATGTGTTTCAGACATTAAACATATGACCAATCATAAAATCATATCCCAAGATATCATTTTTCCATCATATGTTAATGAATAAACCTGGTATTCGAAATTTAACACAATAATTATATGTTTCATTATTTTTCTCACCAAATTACTATTTCTAAAAAATTAATCCTATAATTTGACTCTTTAACCATGATATATAAATACCTTATCCATTTTACATCAATATTGATCATTCCCTGGTCTAGGATTTTCCCTTATAAAAGTTTATTTATAATGATAATTCCTACGTTCTCCAATTATTAGACAACAATCTATTAATTGACCCCATGGATGATATTTATTTCATTCAATCATAATTTTCTTTTGTTCTTGACTATTATTATCATTATTCTCTTACATCCCACACATAATGAACTTTACTATAACATTGATACAACTTTCCTCAGCATCTCATTCCATATTTCTTACATTCTGGAAATCAACCCATATTTCTTCATTATTTTCCATCACTCGAGATCCAAGAGAACCCTATCATTATCTTATTTAGTGAGTCTTGGAGTTGGTTATGGTATATATTTTTCATCTTATTTCATGATAATTAACTACGCATAATGAAAATATATTTCACCCCATTCATCATCTCATTCTATTTCTCATAGTCACCAACTGGTCCCCCCCCCCATATTCATTATTAACATTATTATTTATGGTTATAATCATTGGCTAAAATGAAATAATCATAGTGTGAGTAACTATAATCATATTGTGAAATCCATATAATCTTTTATTGGATTTTTAAATCATTAAAACTCATTTTTGAAATCTATGAATGCTTTAAATTAAACATTGTAATTCATTGTAATTTTAAATTGAAATCCTTAATAATGGTCCATAAGAAAAATATGATGTATCCTAAGAATACTCCATGGGTGTTTCAATATAGATGCACTGTAAGAAAAATTTTCATAAACCATGTGATTTTTGGGTCAATCCCAATGTTCCAATTTTGATTTTATTTCTACTAGGTAACTCTCTTCCAGATCAACCTCCACTTATATTATTCAAATGAAGTTTTATTTTTGTAGAAAACGACATAATATATTTCCTAAAAAATTATGATGTTCTTATATAATTTTCCTAAAAGACAATAATTATGTAATTACGTTTAATATAGGTTTTCCAAAATCTAGTTCCAATAATTTATACTAACATTCCCTTTAATGAAAATTGTAGTCACCCCAAATCCAGTATCCTAGAGTGGGTTCCTAGTTTAATATGTAGGTATAATATATAAGGAGTTACATCTTAGAGGAAACAATATGTTAGGAGTATCGATAATAAACTATTAAATTTTAATACAAAAATTACCAAAAAACAATTTCCAGATAATATCACAATTTTATCAATCATATTATTTCATATCTATTATAGTACACTTTATGGATTCTTATGAATGGAAAAAATAGCAGCATTCTCAATTTATTTTTAAGGTTTTTATTAATTTTAATAAATCATTAATCAATGAGAATAATCCAAATTGATTGGAAAGAATCTGAAGACACATTCCACTTAAATAATATGTATAATATACTCAATATAGAATGGTAAGAAACTGAAAACACATTTCATTAAATCAATAACATGAATATAATAATTGGATAAAGAATAATTTGTTTAGTCAATAAGGTTTTCCTTATGACTTTTTCATTCCTTTTTGTTTTGAAAATCACAAACACCTTTCTTATGAAAAAATGCTTTCTTAAGGAAAAATGCTTTCTTAAGGAAAATTGATTTTATAATGGAAAATGCTTTTATAAGGAAATTTATCTTTATTTTTTTTCTCTAGATTTTTCTTAAGTATGAGATTCAGATTCATTTCTATTTTCTTGTAATTTCATAAAACATTGATATGAATTATTCTGTTTTAAGATCTGGATTCTGGAAAAGAACTGTGATAATGTTTCAATCCGAAATCCAGAATGAGAGATGTGATAATGTTCCATTCCGAATTCCGGATACAGTTTTAATCCAGATTCAAGATACAAATTCTTATGATGTTCGATGACAAATTCTCATTATTAATTCTGATAATGAATTCTCATTACGAATTCTGATGATGAATTCTCATTACGAATTCTGATGATGAATTCTCATTACGAATTCTGTTGAGGAATTCTCATTACGAATTCTGATATTGAATTATCATTATGAATTATGATGAGGAATTCTCATAACGAATTCTGATGAGGAATTCTCATTAAGAATTCTGATGATGAATTCTGATTACGAATTCTGATGAAGAACTCTCATTCCAAATTCTCTTATTAAACAGAATCTGATTATCTTTGTTTTATACACTCTGAATTAATTCAGACTCCGAAAAATATTTTGGTTAGACTCCGAACTTTTATTCTGCTTACATTTCTATAATTTGTCTAATCTTTATTATATCCATTTCACTCCGAAGTTTTCATTCCGAACCATTTAGTTAGAATTAAAACGATTTCGTACATTCTGTTACACTTGTTTTGTTATAAAACGATGTCATCTATTTTGTTATAAACTAACTGTTGTCTAAGTGACACGTATACAGGTCCCTCCGATCTTTAAGGAAGATATGACCGTTGGAGAAGGATCTGACCTTACCTATAAATAGGAGCTCCTTTGAAAGATCTCGAGGATGAAAGGTTGACTGATATTCAACTCATGTGATTACATACTTGAAGTGATTTCTAGAGAGAGAGGCTCTTATTAACTCTCAAAGCTTTGTGCGACTTCAAATGTTGGTGATTACATTCGAGGACTTCAGGGTATAGGAAGACAGAGGTGCCGACTACCTTGATGTTCGAGGGATTTCTTACTGAGGAAGACATAGGTTGCCAACTACCTTGAAGTTGAGGGCTTGCGGGGATAGAAAGATAGAGACACTCCGATCATCGTATCGAGGTCTTACCCTGGTGTGGGTAAGAAAGACTTGCTTGAAAGTATGAATCAAGGGACCTTTATCCAAGGTTCTTGGATACCTTTCTCTTTGAGTTAAAAGACTTTTATCTTGCTACTTGTAGTTATACTACTTGTTTATTTCTGTTGCATTGTGTATTATAAGGAACGTATAACTTTCTTATACTTCCTTACTTGTACTCTGTTTCATTTAGATTCTATACGCTTTAAGGTAGAATCTCATATTGTAACTTTTGTTAAGTTTCAATTTCTAGAACCATATTTCTGGAACCTACTTTCGGAATCTCTTTCCAAGTTTGGATTCGGTGTTAGAGTTGTTGTGAATTATCTTAGTTTAACTTTGTTAAACTTAGCCCTTTCCTTTGCTTAAAGAAAACATAGTTATTCGTAACTAACATTAAAGGTTCCAAAGGAATTTTTAAAGTATACAATTTACCCCCCTCTTGTATATTGAGCATCTACATCACTATTTCGATCTTACAATTGGTATCAGAGCAGGTTTCTGAAATACTTATACTTACGAATAAGTTTTTCTTGCTCACTTTGTCATTCCGAACTTTACCATTCCGAACTTTCTCATTCCGAACATTGTTATTACAAAACTTTTCATACTAACAAGTTTGTGTGCTAAAGGTTGTTCAAGTATGGCCGGAATTAATGTTGGTTCGATTGATAATCTAAATCCTACAAGAACACCTATATTTGATGGTAATGATTATGAGTACTGGAGAGATCGAATGAAGACTTTTGTTATCAACACTGGAGTGGACAATTTTGTAATGCTTACTGGTGATTATTAAATTTCTGGCAAGGAAGTTAGAACATTCACTAACCAGGAAAATCAAGATTATCAACTAAACTATAAGGTACGCAATACTCTACTGTGCTCAATGACCAGGAATATATATAGCCAAATTTCTTCTTGTGAAGCAGCTAACTATATCTGGAAGAAGATAGAGGTTACACACTTTGGGACTTCTAATGTAATTGATACTAGAAGAGCTATGCTTAGAGCTGAATATAATGGCTTCAACATTCCTTATGGAGAACCAATCTGTAAAGTTCAACATAGATTCATGACTATAGTCAACAGCCTACAGTCTATGGGAGAGAATGTTTTAGATGATAAAGCTCTTGTGGATAAAATAATTGATATTATGCCCAATGAGTGGAAATCCAAAAGAACAGCAAGAGATTAAAATAGGAAGGTCACTCAGATCTCTCTTGATGAGCTTTTTGGAACTCTTCTACTACATGAAACCAGAATGAAGAGAGATGCAGACAACATCAAGATGAAGAATGGAAATGGTACTATTGCTTTTACTACAACTTCAAATCAGATGAAAGCTAAGACTCCTGAGAGAGTTACCAGATCCAAGTCTATGAAAGTTATTTTCTAGTCAGAATCTAGTAAGATGAAGTCTCATGAAATGAACTAGAAAATCTTGCTCGAAGGATGAACTAGATAGCTGGCCAGAGAAATTTCCAATCCAAGTATAAGAAAAAGGACATGAAAGATAATAAATATAGAGAAGTTACTTGTTATGAATGCAAAAGAGCTGGACATATTAGACCAGATTTCCCTATGCTCAAAAAGAAAGAAAAGAAAGAAAGGCATTCAGAAAGGAACAGAAAGAAATATTATAAAGCTAATGCTAAGAAAGCTTTGAAAGCCAATGACACCTGGAGTGCAAGTGGTGGTGACTCTTCAGATGAATCTTCTGATTATGAATCTTCAGGACAGAAGAATCTTGGTCTTATAGCCAGATTACCTATTGATAATCATTGTTTTATGGATAAGGTACGAAATGTTGAATCATTGACCAATGTTTCTTTAAATTACAATGATAGTAAGTATTATAACTCTTCTGATGAAGAATCATCTTATGATGAAGAAAATACTTTGTAACACCCCAAGCTTCCACGGTACGTTTCCCTTCGAATAATGCGATAGCGTGTGTTGTACGCAACCTCGAGTTCTAACACACACCACAACTAATTAAACTAGCCGTTGTGAATAGTAATACCTACTTTTTGAAATCATATATATTCAATATTTCAAAATGGACTTCATTTTTAGATTCGGAATATCAAAATTAGCCTAGGGTGAAATTTTGGTACATTTCGGATAACTTTCATATTTTGATGAATAGTGAAAATTACTAAATTTTAATTAAAAACAACTTTTTTAATCAAAATAATTAATAGTGATAAATTATGAATTTGAGTGGTTTTAAAGTATATTTAGAAAATATTTTTACCATTTAATATAATGTTGGTCATTGGACATAATTTTACAATTAAACCGAACATAAACAAGTGTCAATCTTTTGATAGTTATTATCTCTTAAAAACACGCTTTTTGTTTTGACAGCGGGAATTAATTTTAAATTAATTTCTGCCACTTCTGTGTTTTGAATTTAGGAAAATGGATTCCATATTTGGAATCAGGATGTTCAAATTGTGTAAATAGGTATCTTTTATTTTTAGACATTTTGAATAATTACTGCGGTAAATATTTTATTTACCATGGTTAAAGGGTAAATCCGGTAAATAAGGGTTAAAAAATAATATTATAATAATAACAAATTACCCTAAAACGTGTCCTAACCTTATTGGTGAACACATACCCGACCATGGGCATCCTTGGGTCAATTTGGGGACCCCTTGGAGCCACTTTTATGTGGTAGGGACACATTATATTAATAAAGTTAAAATAAAAATAAAAATGGCATAAGCTTACATCTTTTAGAAGAACAATTTTTACATAGGTCTATACATGTTGTATTTTCGATTATAAATATTCATTAGAAAGCTAAAAAGATTTCCTACATGATGATATTTTATTTATAATTTTTAGACATCAAATAAGTTAAATTATTAATGACACAATAATGATGCAATGTTTACCTCATTAATAAATCATTTAAATAAATAAGATTATAATGATTAAAATATTATCTAAAACCTGTCCAATTCTTATTGGTTGATGTTATTTAGAATATGAGTCATCTTATCTTCGACCTCAATTATTTTTGGACCATTATAAACCGAATACAAATATATTATAAAGTAATAATTTCACACTTTCCTAAAGAGCCCCTCCTCTCCCTTATAAAAGGAGACCACTTCTACTCATTTCTTCACACCTCTCAAGCCACTTGTCTCGTCCAAACTCTGCCCAACTAAGCTCCCCACATCCCTCTCCTCCTCCTTGAAGCTTCCCCTTAGGCAGAAATCATTTCAAGAAGTCCTTTGGTTCCAACCAAAGTGAGTTACCTAAATTAAAGGTAACGATTTCTCTTAAATTATTTTCATTTATTTTGCTTCTCCAACCCCAAAACTCTTTCTATTTCCCTTCTTTTGTAACAACACCAGTATCCTCAATATACTAGGATGTTGTTATAAGAAGTATTCAAACTACACATACACACAACTCCATCTAATGGATGATGAACATAATGTTTCTGTGGATGGCAAATTAACGCCTCACGAAACGATGATTGTTCAAATACATCTTACCGCCTCTCATGGTGGCCATTATGATGGCACTGTAATTAAATATGATATTAATGATATATATTTTATATATAAGCTTCTGTAATTCCATTTTATTTCATACCATTATTCGTTTCATGTTGTATATACATACGATAATTTCATTTGAGGAAGTGCGGACTACCGCCCCCTTAAAATGATATGACTCGTTCATACCACACATGGAACGTATAAAGGATGGTGTTAATGAACTAAAGTAACATATATAAAATATTATATTATACTGGAATAGTAATATACCTATGTATCATTTGGATTCGATTCTTTTAAAATAAAAATTAAATGGAAGTAGCGTTCGTGCGTACGTACGGACTACCGTCTCCACGAACGCGATGAGATTCATTCTCCATCGTATCCATTCAAGTATAATTATCATTTGATTATTTAAAGATGATGTTTAAGGACTTAATACCATTCTGGATTTGAATAATATACAACCTATCCTTTACAAACATGTCTTACGTAACCAAAAATTTAAGAACGAATCGATTATCACCCGAAACGACGATAATACTAAGATATTATTAATAAAGCAATGTTAAAAGATCATATATGATATCATATTAATATATATGATTCTTGTATAATTTAATAACAATTATTTCACCATTATACAGGAGGTTAACCTACCCCAACCAAGGAAAAAGTACAAGGTAAGGGATTCTCTTATCTCACTTTCAATTCCGTGAGATTTCCATTGTTCGCTACTAAATTATTGAAAGTGGTGTATTGTGTACTTCCATTTGATATATATTATCATGATTCATTTTATATTCATGTTATTCTGTAAATCATTTGGTGGTTATTAACTTTTGGCCATGCGACTCAGTTGATTAACGTGGTAAGGGATTTTCTTATCTCACTTTTAATTCCGTGAGAATTCCATTGACCACCACTTAATTATTGCATGTGGTGTATGTGTACTGCCCATGATTGTATTCATTGTGTTATATACTTTTATTTATGGGTATTTAAATCATCATGGTATGATAATTCTTTCATGGGTGTATGTTTCTTATGTTACCTAATCGATAAGGGAATTTGAGATTTCAATTCCCACTCATTTGGCTTTACGCATATTTCATTGATTATATTACTCCATGATTATGTGTGGAATCACTATTCATTTGATTATGTCATAATTTCCACTCCCCTTCCTGTGGATATAAGTTTGATACACATAATCACTCATTGGTAATTCTCAAGTCATTGATATGAATTTGATAAGAGTAATTTTAACTCATTCACCATTTGTTGAGTTAAACATCCAATTCGTTGGTGTTGTTTTTACAAGAATATGTGTGAATATCCTTTGATTGTTTTACACTGAATATCCAATCATATTTAGTTTATTTATATTTGTCACACATAATTATGTCGTTGATTTATCCTTAACCTAAGGATATAGCCTTTATGAGAGATTTCATCTCAATTTACATTCCATTGAGACTTCTTTGTTGATATACACCAAATCACTTTTATGTGGTGTATATAATGTACTTTGAAGTAGTATATCATGAATCCCTTTATTCTCATGATATTACAAAGTTTTGATTACCTTAATTATTTGTATTCAATTGTCTCTCTTTTGGTTAGAATCTCTAACTAAAATACCATTTTTAAATGTTTTAAAGACTTATTCATATAAATCTTTCTCATTAATGTCCATGTTTTAAAAATGGTTTCAAGGATTTATTTATATGGACATTAAAGTTTAGAAATTAAAACTCCTTTTAAAAAAGTTTCAAAGTGGTATGGGACACTTTGATTCAAAAATCTATTTTTAAATGGCTTCTTGACAAATAGTGTGACTTTTAAATGATTTCAAGAAAAAGGGGGATATTTCTCTCAAATAGTTTTGATGATTATTTTCATCTATGTCAACATCCTTCATTATTCTTGATTGAGGTTAATTTGATACAATACAATCTTCCATATTGTATCGAATGAGTTATTTTTGACTATGGATGTGCTATTTTTATACCATTCATGGTTTGTGGTTAAAGTATTGACATTTCGTATGCTAGTTTTAATACGAATGTTTATGTTATGTTTAAACCTGTTCATATGAGGAATGCATTGGACTTAATAAGTGACGGGTGGAGCCCGCTATAGCTCCTCGATGCATCGGTAGGTCTCATGAGACAAACTAGTGTCTTGGCACAAGGCCTTGGCAAAATCTTATTTGTAGTCTTGGCACGAGGCCTTGGCTATGTGGTTATGATAGTCTGGCATTATGCATTCCATCATTATGAAAGTGGTTATTGATATTGCATGTGATCATTCGACTAGTAGAATATCCATGTGAGTAAGTAAATAGCATTATTTCATTTTACCTTTGCCATTTTATGCTGAAGTTCAAGTTTAAAAGGCTTTTGTTTTAGTTATAAATTGCCTTAAGTGTTTATGATTATTTATGAAAGCTTCTGCTATAATGTTATCCTTACTGAGCATCCGAGCTCACCCCTTTCAATGTTTTTTTTTTCCCAGGATTATGAAGAAGTAATTTGTGAATGACCTGCAGGGATAGTATGAGGGGATATGAAGACAAGATGTTTTTTTTATGATGTAATGTAAAAAATTTATGGATGTATCTAGTTATTCCAAGGCTACTAAACTAATCGGTCTTTCGAGACTTGATCTTTCTCATGATCATGCCAATGTTATGTAATAATGCACCGACTCTGGGTAACTAGGGTCGGGGCGTTACAGTTGGTATCAGAGGAAGTTTAGTACAAACCTTGGAAGCTAGATTTAGATAAACTCTGATTAGAGCACGTAAACCTAAGATGAACTTTGAGGATTAGTATAGAAGAACTTCCTAGAATTTTGGTATTGTAGATATTTTGTGAGTTTTCCGAGCAATACATCCCTGTCTGGATACGAGCAGGTAGAGGCGGCTCTGGCAGAGATGTACCTAGGGGTAAAACCCGAAAACACCGCTTTGAGCTAGACTCGAACGGGAACTGGTGCACGACAACGGGCCTTGCTGCACTCTTGGTTACGACACTCCCGGGGGATATGCTTTGGTAAATTCACAAGATTAGTATAAACCATTATTAAGGGAATACAAAAAAAAATGCCCCTAAGGATATATGTCGGCAAATAGATAGTGGATAACCTAGATTTTAACATAGCGTACCCCAAGTTAGGATATATTGTTCAATTACAAGATTATCCTATTATGTCTATTTTTTTTTACATTGTTATTAGATAAGTATTCAAAAAACCCTAATTGTATTTTCTTTTGTTAGTTGAAACATGGAGGGAGCAAGATCACGAACAAATCTTCTCTCTCTTCCTGAAGAACTACTTACAATTATTATCCAGAAGTCATGCGCAGACGATGTTGAAACTTTTTCAAATGTCCAAGTTACATGCAAACAACTTTATGAGACATCCAATACCTCTAGAATTGCACGATTCTTTCAAGGATCAAGTACCGACTATGGGATAATGTTGCGCTCTCAACTTTCGTACCACTCTAAGCGTGGGAAGTACCATCAGGGTCTTTTCAAATTATTCACTTTATCTCAAAATTACGATGCACTAAATGATTTTCTAGATGCTGCAGAAGAGGGAGACCTTCGAGCAGCCTATATGTATCAAATTATATATTTATGCCTTTTGGGATATATGAAAACTGATTTACCAAAACCTTATTTTGAAATATTTGAAGATGAATCAGTGAGAATTTTTCTAAAAAAACATGTTAAAGACGATGTCTCAAAATTATATATAAGAAATACCTATTTTTTTATGATGCATCGATGCTTCCATCGATATAATCCAAAATGGATGAGGAGTTTTTGGGTAAAGGAAGTAGATGATTTTGAAAAATTCCTGAGGTACCATTGTGACACATGAACGCATTCTACCAAGAGTCAAATCCGCCTAGTCTCTCCAGAGTTCATGTTGTGATCCACATACCTCTAGTGACAAAATACATGCCTGACCCAATGCATGTACTCACCTATGAAGAATTATAACTGGAACTCGATCTATCTTATTGTGAAGAGCCTATCAGAATTCTTCATACCAAAGATCAAGTGTTGAGAAATCGGATGACTTGTCTGGTAAAAGATCTATGGAGAAATCATAAGATGGAAGAGGTAATGTGGGAACCCGAGGAACATATGATGAAGAACCTATGTGGAAATAAATGGATGGTGAAATGTTTAAAAGTGTTAGTGCTCTTTATTGATGGGATTACTTTGGAATAATTTTCTCTTGTATGTGTAAACCTGCAATTTATCATGTGAAAATGATATCTGAGGAAGAATTATCTTTTCTGTTGCGGATATAGTTATAAATAACAATTTGGTCTTATATGATCATTGGGTTTGAGGAAATTATAATTATTATAATTTGGGATGAAAATGCAAGGTATGCTATAATATTTGTGGTTAAATTATGTTATTTTGAGGAATTTATCTCATTTTGGTAATATTATAAAATATATTTTTTTGAAAAAGGACAACACGTAGACCGTGTGACAACCCGTCGCGTCGGACAAAGTTGTGGGAATCGAACCCACAACCAAAGTGCGATTGGGATTTATCGCCTACCACTGGACTACGTGAAGTCCCTGGTTAGTGTGACTATTTTTTTTGTTAAATGATTTTATTGATCAATAATAAGATGATTTGGGTTCTTATGTCTTATCAAATGAATACCCTTGGTATAGGAAAATGATTTGGTGATTAAGTGATAAATGTTATTTTGGAAGATGTTCGCTTTGTTGGGAACACTATATGCCCATGGAAAATAGAATACAATGGGGTTTCATTTGTAGAGTAATGGTGGATTTTTATCAATGTTTTTATTGTTGATTTATAGTGATTTGGGTTATTTATGGAAATGATTAACCTATAACAGAGAATATGTGATGATGTTAATTACTTTTAAGTATGTGACTTTAAGAGTATTTGATGTCATTTGGAGATACAATGTAACATGGGAGACTACATAATCAAATTTTTCTATGATTTGGGTTTCAATATTAGTTTGGATTATATTAAAGGATTTTAAGGACAATTGGTTATTGAGTGGTATCTATTTAACTTTGGGGTATTGTTGGTTTAATTTTAGAAATTAAGATAGTGCATATTTATCTCAATGAATATCCTTTTGGGGGATCATTAGATCATTCACTTACCATTTTGGTTTTGATTAATCTTCAAAGACAATGTAAATATATGGTTTATCCTGCATGGATCATGTGATTCTATAGAAGTTTATTCTAGCTCTTCCAGTGTGACCAAGTCTTCTTGAATACTCATCGTTTAAAAAAAAATTGAGTTAGTGGTGGAAATTTATTAAAGAATGAAAATCTACTTAAAATGTAAGTATATCTCATAATGTTCTTAGTCAATATCATAAATGAATTCCTCTTCCTTATGTAATGTAACTTAAAAAAAATGTTGTCCGTTTACTTTCCTACTAGAAGACTAATGGTCGTTTGTCCCAACACAAGTTTGTGGTTTTCTCATTGTTAACTTTCTCCTGATCATGATTTCTATCCCTCTCCATCAGAACTTGACACTTAGTTTATCATCCATATCCATGTTTTCTTACATGGAATCCTAGTATGGGTTATCTTGGATGACCCTTATACCTCTCTTTCTTTCTTTTAAAGTGATAGTTTTATTGACTCTTTTTCCGATGTGGGACTTTCCATTATATTCCCAAGCAAAATTTTAAAAATTGCGAGGACGCAATTTATTGAAGGAGGGTAGAATGTAACACCCCAAGCTTCCACGGTACGTTTCCCTTCGAATAATGCGATAACGTGTGTTGTACGCAACCTCGAGTTCTAACACACACCACAACTAATTAAACTAGCCGTTGTGAATAGTAATACCTACTTTTTGAAATCATATATATTCAATATTTCAAAATGGACTTCATTTTTAGATTCGGAATATCAAAATTAGCCTAGGGTGAAATTTTGGTACATTTCGGATAACTTTCATATTTTGATGAATAGTGAAAATTACTAAATTTTAATTAAAAACAACTTTTTTAATCAAAATAATTAATAGTGATAAATTATGAATTTGAGTGGTTTTAAAGTATATTTAGAATATATTTTTACCATTTAATATAATGTTTGTCATTGGACATAATTTTACAATTAAACCGAACATAAACAAGTGTCAATCTTTTGATAGTTATTATCTCTTAAAAACACGCTTTTTGTTTTGACAGCGGGAATTAAATTTAAATTAATTTCTGCCACTTCTGTGTTTTGAATTTAGGAAAATGGATTCCATATTTGGAATCAGGATGTTCAAATTGTGTAAATAGGTAACTTTTATTTTTAGACATTTTGAATAATTACTGCGGTAAATATTTTATTTACCATGGTTAAAGGGTAAATCCGGTAAATAAGGGTTAAAAAATAATATTATAATAATAACAAATTACCCTAAAACGTGTCCTAACCTTATTGGTGAACACATACCCGACCATGGGCATCCTTGGGTCAATTTGGGGACCCCTTGGAGCCACTTTTATGTGGTAGGGACACATTATATTAATAAAGTTAAAATAAAAATAAAAATGGCATAAGCTTACATCTTTTAGAAGAACAATTTTTACATAGGTCTATACATGTTGTATTTTCGATTATAAATATTCATTAGAAAGCTAAAAAGATTTCCTACATGATGATATTTTATTTATAATTTTTAGACATCAAATAAGTTAAATTATTAATGACACAATAATGATGCAATGTTTACCTCATTAATAAATCATTTAAATAAATAAGATTATAATGATTAAAATATTATCTAAAACCTGTCCAATTCTTATTGGTTGATGTTATTTAGAATATGAGTCATCTTATCTTCGACCTCAATGATTTTTGGACCATTATAAACCGAATAAAAATATATTATAAAGTAATACTTTCACACTTTCCTAAAGAGCCCCTCCTCTCCCTTATAAAAGGAGACCACTTCTACTCATTTCTTCACACCTCTCAAGCCACTTGGCTCGTCCAAACTCTGCCCAACTAAGCTCCCCACATCCCTCTCCTCCTCCTTGAATCTTCCCCTTAGGCAGAAAGCATTTCAAGAAGTCCTTTGGTTCCAACCAAAGTGAGTTACCTAAATTAAAGGTAACGATTTCTCTTAAATTATTTTCATTTATTTTGCTTCTCCAACCCCAAAACTCTTTTTATTTCCCTTCTTTTGTAACAACACCAGTATCCTCAATATACTAGGATGTTGTTATAAGAAGTATTCAAACTACACATACACACAAATCCATCTAATGGATGATGAACATAATGTTTCTGTGGATGGCAAATTAACGCCTCACGAAACGATGATTGTTCAAATACATCTTACCGCCTCTCATAGTGGCCATTATGATGGAACTGTAATTAAATATGATATTAATGATATATATTTTATATATAAGCTTCTGTAATTCCATTTTATTTCATACCATTATTCGTTTCATGTTGTATATACATACGATAATTTCATTTGAGGAAGTGCGGACTACCGCCCCCTTAAAATGATATGACTCGTTCATACCACACATGGAACGTATAAAGGATGGTGTTAATGAACATAAGTAACATATATAAAATATTATATTATACTGGAATAGTAATATACCTATGTATCATTTGGATTCGATTCTTTTAAAATAAAAATTAAATGGAAGTAGCGTTCGTGCGTACGTACGGACTACCGTCTCCACGAACGCGATGAGATTCATTCTCCATTGTATCCATTCAAGTATAATTATCATTTGATGATTTAAAGATGATGTTTAAGGACTTAATACCATTCTGGATTTGAATAATATACAACCTATCCTTTACAAACATGTCTTACGTAACCAAAAATTTAAGAACGAATCGATTATCACCCGAAACGACGATAATACTAAGATATTATTAATAAAGCAATGTTAAAAGATCATATATGATATCATATTAATATATATGATTCTTGTATAATTTAATAACAATTATTTCACCATTATACAGGAGGTTAACCTACCCCAACCAAGGAAAAGTACAAGGTAAGGGATTCTCTTATCTCACTTTCAATTCCGTGAGATTTCCATTGTTCGCTACTAAATTATTGAAAGTGGTGTATTGTGTACTTCCATTTGATATATATTATCATGATTCACTTTATATTCATGTTATTCTGTAAATCATTTGGTGGTTATTAACTTTTGGCCATGCGACTCAGTTGATTAACGTGGTAAGGGATTTTCTTATCTCACTTTTAATTCTGTGAGAATTCCATTGACCACCACTTAATTATTGCATGTGGTGTATGTGTACTGCCCATGATTGTATTCATTGTGTTATATACTTTTATTTATGGGTATTTACATCATCATGGTATGATAATTCTTTCATGGGTGTATGTTTCGTATGTTACCTAATCGATAAGGGAATTTGAGATTTCAATTCCCACTCATTTGGCTTTACGCATATTTCATTGATTATATTACTCCATGATTATGTGTGGAATCACTATTCATTTGATTATGTCATAATTTCCACTCCCCTTCCTGTGGATATAAGTTTGATACACATAATCACTCATTGGTAATTCTCAAGTCATTGATATGAATTTGATAAGAGTAATTTTAACTCATTCACCATTTGTTGAGTTAAACATCCAATTCGTTGGTGTTGTTTTTACAAGAATATGTGTGAATATCCTTTGATTGTTTTACACTGAATATCCAATCATATTTAGTGTATTTATATTTGTCACACATAATTATGTCGTTGATTTATCCTTAACCTAAGGATATAGCCTTTATGAGAGATTTCATCTCAATTTACATTCCATTGAGACTTCTTTGTTGATATACACCAAATCACTTTTATGTGGTGTATATAATGTACTTTGAAGTAGTATATCATGAATCCCTTTATTCTCATGATATTACAAAGTTTTGATTACCTTAATTATTTGTATTCAATTGTCTCTCTTTTGGTTAGAATCTCTAACTAAAATACCATTTTTAAATGTTTTAAAGACTTATTCATATAAATCTTTCTCATTAATGTCCATGTTTTAAAAATGGTTTCAAGGATTTATTTATATGGACATTAAAGTTTAGAAATTAAAACTCCTTTTAAAAAATTTTCAAAGTGGTATGGGACACTTTGATTCAAAAATCTATTTTTAAATGGCTTCTTGACAAATAGTGTGACTTTTAAATGATTTCAAGAAAAAGGGGGATATTTCTCTCAAATAGTTTTGATGATTATTTTCATCTATGTCAACATCCTTCATTATTCTTGATTGAGGTTAATGTGATACAATACAATCTTCCATATTGTATCGAATGAGTTATTTTTGACTATGGATGTGCTATTTTTATACCATTCATGGTTTGTGGTTAAAGTATTGACATTTCGTATGCTAGTTTTAATACGAATGTTTATGTTATGTTTAAACCTGTTCATATGAGGAATGCATTGGACTTAATAAGTGACGGGTGGAGCCCGCTATAGCTCCTCGATGCATCGGTAGGTCTCATGAGACAAACTAGTGTCTTGGCACAAGGATTTGGCAAAATCTTATTTGTAGTCTTGGCACGAGGCCTTGGCTATGTGGTTATGATAGTCTGGCATTATGCATTCCATCATTATGAAAGTGGTTATTGATATTGCATGTGATCATTCGACTAGTAGAATATCCATGTGAGTAAGTAAATGGCATTATTTCATTTTACCTTTGCCATTTTATGCTGAAGTTCAAGTTTAAAAGGCTTTTGTTTTAGTTATAAATTGCCTTAAGTGTTTATGCTTATTTATGAAAGCTTCTGCTATAATGTTATCCTTACTGAGCATCCGAGCTCACCCCTTTCAATGTTTTATTTTTTTTCCCAGGATTATGAAGAAGTAATTTGTGAATGACCTGCAGGGATAGTATGAGGGGATATGAAGACAAGATGTTTTTTTTTATGATGTAATGTAAAAAATTTATGGATGTATCTAGTTATTCCAAGGCTACTAAACTAATCGGTCTTTCGAGACTTGATCTTTCTCATGATCATGCCAATGTTATGTAATAATGCACCGACTCTGGGTAACTAGGGTCGGGGCGTTACATACTTTACCTACTAATGATGAAGTCTCTAGGTTTGCTGAACTTCTTGAAATTGAGAATTCCAAACTCAATAAAAAACTTGATAAGGCAAACTCTAGGAATTCTATTCTTACAAAAGAGATATCAGATCTTTCTAAAGATCTTCATAAGAAAAATACTGATTTTGAAAGTATCTCAATGAATCATGGGGAAGTATGTTCTGAGAAAAACAAACTTTCTAAAGAATTAGAAAAATTAATTTCTAAGAAAAATGTTTTCGAGCCTAACTCTAGTTCAAAAACTAAAGATTTTGAGGATAAAAACGTGGTTGTAAAACTCAAGTCTGAAATTTTTTCCTTAAATAAGTGTTTATCAAACTTTACCCATGGTAAGGAAAATTTTGATAAAATTTATTCTCAAATACGAACATTAAGAAATAAATCTGGATTTGGTTATACCGATGCAAAACCAATTTTCAGTAACAATTATTTTGTTCCTCAAAGTGCACCATTTTGTACCAAGTTTCAATGTGGTGGTCACTGGGAAAAGAATTGTTCCTTAAACAAAACCCAATCATTAGGATTTCATAAAGCATACTTCTCTAAGAAGATGTGGGTTCCAAAAATTTTATTATCTGGAAATCTCAGATCCAACCAAGTTTGGATTCTGAAAGTCTAACTTTCTTCTTGATTTCAGGAAAATAAAGAGAGTACCAGCAACAATACATGGTACATGGAGAGTGGATGTTCCCGTCACATGACTGGTAACAAAATCTATTTTGAAATGATTATCAAAACGAAACGAGGAAATGTAACTTTCGGAGATAATGCTAAGGGAGAGATTGTTGGTATTGGTAATATTGTTCTTCTTGGTAAAACCTTGATTTCAAATGTTCTTTTTGTTAAAGGTATTAAGCACAACCTCATTAGCATAAGTCAGTTATGTGATGAAGGTTACCTTGTGAATTTTAGGAATGATAAGTGCTTAGTTCACAATTCCAAGGAAGAGTTTATTCTCTCAGCCAATAGGCAAGAGAATGTTTACACCTTAAACTTAGAAGACCTCAGAAGCCAAGATTTACCTTTCCTAAGTGCAATGGATGATCACTCCTGCTTATGGAATAGAAGACTAGGTCACTGTAACCTTAGGAACCTATGTAAACTCTCTAAGAAGAAACTAGTTAAGGATCTACCAGAGCTTAGATATGATTCTTCTAAAGTTTGTGATCCTTTTCAATATGGAAAGAAACATAAATCTAGTTTTAAATCAATCGGTGATGTCTAAACAACCAATGCATTATAGTTAGTGCACATGGATCTTTTTGGTCCAACACAAACTGGAAGTATTGGAGGCAAATAATATGTGTTTGTTCTAGTTGATGATTACACTAGATTTACATGGTTTTATTTTCTAGCAATGAAATCTTAAGCGTTTTCTTATTTCAAAGGTTTTAGAGCTCAGGTTAAAAATGAGAAAAACCTTCCATTGAAAACTATTCATAGTGATCATGGAGGAGAATTTCAAAATTCTTTTTTTGAATCTTTTTGTAGTAAGAAAGGTATTACTCACAATTTTTCAGCACCTAGAACTCCTCAAGAGAATGGTGTATTTGAAAGAAGAAATAGAATTCGTCATGAAATAACTAGAACCATGTTGAGTGAATATTCTATTGCTAGAAATTTCTGGGCTGAAGCTGTAAGTACTGCTTGTTATACTATAAATCAAGTTTTAATTAGACCTTTTCTTAATAAAACTCCTTATGTGTTATGGAACGGTAGAAAACAAGGTTTTTGGCTGCAAAGTATTCATTTTGAATACTATAGATAACTTACATAAATTCGCACCAAAATCTGATGAAGGAATTTTCATAGGATATTCCACAACCTCTAAGGCTTATAGAGTTTTCAATAAAAATACTTGTACTATTGAAGAAACAGTACATGTAAAATTTGATGAGTCAGAACCTTTTATTTTTAAACCTCCTCAACCAACATCCTCGGATGTGTTTTCAAAAACTAATTGTCAACCTTTGATAGAAGAACCTTCTGATAAGGATAATGTTCTAGAGGATATTCCTGAAACATTTACGCCAGAAGACTTTCTACCCTATGTTGATGAACAGGTTTTACAAAACCAAAATCAGTTGTTTCTTAAGAATCATCCCAGTGATAGTATCATTGGTGATGTAAATCAACCTGTATGGACTAGAAGTCCCTTAAGAAATGATGTATAACACCTAGTATTTCTTTCCCAATTAGAACCTAAAAACACTAATGAAGATTTAAGTGATGTAGATTGGATCAAAGCCATGCAAGATGAACTAAATTAATTCGAAAGGAATAAAGTTTGGACCTTGGTTGAAAGACCTAAGGAAACTTCTGTTATTGGAGTAAAATGGGTCTTCAGAAATAAATGTGATGAAAATGGAGTCATATTAAGAAATAAAGCTAGACTTGTTGCTAAATTCTATAATCAGCAAGAAGGAATAGACTATGAAGAAACCTATGATCCAGTAGCTAGAATTGAATCTATCTGTATTCTACTTGCCTTTGGAGCATTCTTTAATTTCAAACTTTTACAAATGGATGTGAAATGTTCTTTTCTTAACGATTGTGTTCAAGAGGAAGTCTTTGTTGAACAACCACCTTGCTTTGAAGATACAAAACATCCTGATCATGTTTTTAGACTTACCAAAGCTTTGTATGGTCTTAAACAAGCCCCATGAGCATGGTATGATAGACTTATAGGATTTTTGATTCAAAATATCTATGTTAAGGGAAATTCAGATCCAACCCTTTTTATAAAGAAAGATAAGAAAAATGTTTTGATTGTTCAAATTTATGTTGATGACATCATATTTGGTTCAACTCAGCAATCTTTGACCGACTCTTTTGCAATTCTAATGAAATCTGAGTCTGAAATGAGTATGATGGGTGAGTTAACTTTTTTCTTTGGTTTTCAAATTTCTCAAAAACCAGAAGGAACCTATATATCTCAACATAAGTATATTAAAGATCTTCTTAAAAAGTATGGTTATGACAATACTAAGAGTATAAGTACTCCTATTGGTACCTCAAGCACTTTAGATCTTGATGAAGTTGGAATACCAGTAGATCAAACATCTTCTAGAGGTATGATAGGAAGTTTAATTTACATAACAGCTAGTCGACCAGAATTAATATTTTCAGTATGCTTATGTGCATGATATCAATCCAATCCTAAGGAATCACACTTAAAGGCGGTAAAAATAATTTTTCGCTACCTTAAGGGAACCATGGATCTAGGATTATTTTATACTTCTGGAAATGATTTTGTTCTAAAAAGCTTTTCTGATGCTGACTTTGGTGGATGTAGAATGGATAGAAAAAGAACATCCAAAACTTGTCATTTCTTATGAGATTCACTACTTTCTTGGTCTTTCAAGAAGCAACATTCTGTAGCACTCTCCACTGCTGAAGCTGAATATGTAGCAGCTGGAAGTTGTTGTGCTCAAGTGTTGTGGATGCAACACACACTCACAGACTATGGCTTGAGTTTTACCAAAACTCAAATTTTGTGTGATAACACAAGTTCCATTTACCTTAGCAAGAACCCTGCACATCACTCCCGTGAAAAACACATAGATATTAGGCATCACTTTCTTAGGGATCACACACAAAAAGGAGATATTATTCTTCAGTTTATAGGAACACAAGATCAACTTGCTGATATTTTCAAAAAATCTTTGCCTTCTGATAGATTTGAATATATTAAATAGAAGTTAGGAATGATAACTGTAAGGTAATCTTTCTTAATTAACTTTCTATTGAAAAAGTCTTCTTACTGCAATAAACTCTTTTTCATAGGGGGAGTACATTTGATTGTTAGTTTAACAAAGTTTTTTCAATGTTTGTTTTCAAACTTTTCGGAACGAAGATTTCTGGAATGGAATCTCCGGAACTACAATTTTCCAGAATGGACATTTTCGTACAGAACAGTTCTGAAATGGAAGTATTCATATTGAAAATTTCCGGAATGAAAATTTTCATACTGGTATTTTCATAACGATATTTTCGTACCAAATATTCCTTACTAAGTTTTTCCTTACCAATTTTTTTCGTAATGAGATTTCCGTAATGATTGTTCCGTAATGAGTTTTCTTACTAAATTTATTTTCCGTAGTAATGTTTTTTTGCGAACTCTGTCTTCTCACGATAATGATTTTTTTCGTAGTCATTTTTATATTACCCATTACGAATAATCCTCCTAAGCCAATCCCAAAGGTATGATTACCTTACTCATGTTTTCGTAGTCATATTTTACTTGCTGACATTTTCTTGTATTATGTTTTCGAATTATAATATTCTTAATTCCTTGTTTTAATAAAAACCTCAAAAAGATAGGATTCAGGTTTTCAACCATCAGATCTGATCTATGATTATCCCAACCGTTATATCAACCGTGGAAGTTGAACCGTCATCTCATTGCCTATATAAAGGGGACCCAAATACTCGTCCCACATCGATTTCAAGCTCTCACATCCCGAATCTCTGCCTCTCTGTTTTAAGGCCATTCTGAACATCAGATTTCTCCGTTCTGAACTTCTCAAAGGACTTCAGATCCGAATGTCTGCGGAGTTAGCATCTCAAGAAATGTCATCAACCAATCCTATTTCACAATGGTTAGTTTACAGAGGAAGGTTAGTCCATCCTTATTTCTTCAACAACTATGATTCTCTTATTTCGAAGAACATTAAGTTGAATGGGTGGGAAGATATTGCTGTATCCAAACCGGGGAATCAAGACGATGTTTTTTCGGAGTTACTTGTTGAGTTCTATGAAACAGTTTCCTTCATTCATGAAGGTAATAGGGAGAAATTTTCTTTCAAGTCTTATGGTAAGACTTACAAGCTTTCTTATACCAAGGCAGCAAGCTTGGTAGGGTAGTCCTATGAAGGAGAATCCGAGTTTATATCTCACGTTTTGTCGGATTCTAAAGGTAGCATTGACAAAGAAAAAGCCTTCAAAACTCTCAGACTCTAAGATGACAAAGCTCCGAAGATTTCTAGTTTGCCTACAAATTTCTGGATTCTAGAGTTGTGGGTACAAGGGCTTATCGTACCGAGGAAAGGTGATAAAGACAGTTTGAAGAAGAGTGAGATCTATATCTTAGATTTCCTGATAAATCTAAGGAAGTTTAACTTCATGAGGAACATTCTTATAACCATTGAGAATCTTAAGAAAGGAAATCTCAGAGCTCAGAACGTAATGTACCCAGCAATTTTATCAAAGTTGATAGTTCGGTGCCTTGAGTCCTTCAAGGAAGCTTGCAGATCTAAGCCAAGGGTTTGTAAAATTTTGTTGGTCAGTGATGATACCCTTAAGTGGATGGATGTGGCCTTCAACAAGGAGACTGGTGAGTTCTTCGATCTGCCTAATCAAGAAGAAGCGGCTCCGAAGGCTGCTAAACCGGAATCATCTAATCCAGTAAAGAAAAGAAAGTTGAAGGAAGTTTCATCTGAAGATGAGGATCCAAAATCTACGGAAGCTCAAACTGCACATCCCATCCAAAGAAGAAGAAGGATTTTCTTGATGAGGTTGTTGCGAAGTGGAGAGCAGATAAAGAGAAAAGGAAAGAAGGGGATCCACAGTTCAGATTGGACGCTGTAGAAGCTAAGGCATTGAAGGAGAGAACTGCTGATGAACTTGAAAAACAAGTAAAGGATAAGAAGCTCAAGAAGAATATGTCAGAAGCCGAGGCAGTCCAACCGTTGTTAAAATTTAATGAGATGGTATCCGAAAGCATTCCAGTTCCGAGATCTTTCTCCCTGGAATCTCTACCAGAGACTCCATGAAGAAACATTGATTTTCTGGAAGAGACTAGAGTTGAGCATGTTGAGCAACTTGAGAAGATTCAGCAAGTGGGAGAGGAAGAAGTAGTTGCCGAAGAAAGTGGCGAAACAAGAGACTTATTTAAAGAAGTAGATGAGTATAAGGGGTCGCCTTAGGAACACCTATCCCTCCGAACTTCAGAGGCTGAATCCTCTAAGTTAGTAACTCCAAAGAAGGATAAGAATGAGGAAGATGTTGTTCAAAATTTTGTTGATGATATTGTTCAAGTGTCTACTAGCGAGCAGAAAACTCCTGATCAAGAATCGATTCCGAAAAAAGGCAAGGGAATGAAACTCATTATTGAGACTCCCAAATCAGTGGCTAGCAAGAATAGAGAATATTGTGATTCTTCAAAAAGGAAGTTGGAGCTTATTGAGGAAGAAAATTCTCCAAGAAAAGTTTCAGATTCGGAATCATCCTCGGTGGGGCATGACTTTGTTGTCCAGTCGTTAAAGAAGT
Source organism: Viscum album (assembly GCA_963277665.1). NCBI lineage: Eukaryota > Viridiplantae > Streptophyta > Magnoliopsida > Santalales > Viscaceae > Viscum > Viscum album. The sequence goes on along the minus strand of OY728119.1, from coordinate 2,105,415,340 downwards.
TGGTGGGATCCATTCCGACCTTCTCAAGTATTGATTCAAGATTTCAGATGCTCCAACATGCTTTGAATCAGAAAACTGACTCTGTATCTATGGTTATGGACACGTGTGTTGAGATTGAGGCTCAGTTCAAAACCTTTTTTGTTGGCTACGATGCTCATAGAAAATCATGCAAGAGAATGAAAAATTGGACGAAGAATACTGTTGAAGAGATGAGGTTATTCGATGAGTTTCAAGACAATGTTAAAGATGTCTTCGAGACTGAGGACAGGAAGATAAATGAGCTAACTTCCTCCTTTGAAGAGAAGCTCACAGATAAAAAGAACATCTGGATCCACGAAGTCAGAGATCTGAATGGGAAACTGAATTCTGTTTCTCAAAACTGGAAATTTGAAAGGGATCATATGATTGATTTTGAAAAAAGGATGAAGGCTCAGGAAGAAAACATCAAAGCTCAGGAAGAAAAGCTGAAAGCCCCGGAAGAAAATATAGAATCTTAATCTACAAGAATAGTGGTCTTAGAGAAGCAAGCTGAAGAAGATCACAATGACCTGAAGAAGATCAAGACTATTATTAAGGGGCTCATTTCTAAGGAAAAAGATCCGAAATAACCAAATCCGATCTTTTTGTTGTAATATTTTTTATGTTTCTGAGATTTCAATCTTAATGAAATTTGTGCTTCTCGTTTCTTTCGTTGTTACTAATTTTTCTGGTACTTTGTTTTTTTTCCATTCCCTCAATTTCTTTTTGAAAATCACTAAGGGGGAGAAGGAATATATCCTTAAGAAAAAGAAGAACTCCAATGAGAGTTTATCAAATGGGGATAAGGAAAAGATCCCTAATGAAAAAGAACTCTAATAAGAGTTTGTTTAAGGGGGAGTTTTTCATTTAAGAAGAGTTTCTTATTCATAATAATATGCCACTCTGGAAATCTAGAATACGATCCTTAGTGTTTCAAAGCCTAAGGGGGGGTTAGTCGTATTCATCAATATCCTCAAATAAAAGGGAGATAAGCCTTAATGTTTTTCATTCTTCTTAGAATTTCTTTTTCGTAAGGATGTTTGTGCTTTCCAAAAAGTGGGAGATTGTTGAGTCAATAAGGTTTTCCTTATGACTTTTTCATTCCTTCTTGTGTTGAAAATCACAAACACCGTTATTAAGGAAAAATGATTTCTTAAGGAAAAATGCTTTGTTAAAGAAAATTTCTTTTATAAGGGAAAATGCTTTTATAAAAAAATTTATCTTTATTATTTTTTTTCCTCTATATTTTTCTTAAGTATGAGGTTCAGATTCATTTCTATTTTCTCGGAATTGCTTGAAACTTTGGTATGAAGTATTCTGTTTTACGATCTGGATTCTGGATAAGAACTGTGATAAAGTTTCACTCCAAAATCCAGAATAAGAACTGTGATAATGTTCCATTCCGAATTCCGGATACGGTTTTAATCCGGATTTAGGGTACTAATTCTTATGAAGTTCGATGACGAATTCTCATTACGAATTCTGATAAGGAATTCTCATTAGGAATTCTGATGATGAATTCTCATTACGAATTTTGATGATGAATTCTCATTACGAATTCTGATGAGGAATTCTCATTACGAATTCTGATTTTGAATTATCATTATGAATTCTGATGAGGAATTCTCATTACGAATTCTGATGAGGAATTCTCATTACGAATTCTGATGATGAATTCCCATTATGAATTCTGATGACGAACTCTCATTCTGAATTCTCTTATTAAACAGAATCTGATTATCTTTGTTTTATACACTCTGAATTTATTCAGACTCCGAAAAATATTTTTGTTAGACTCCGAACATTTATTCTGCTTACATTTCTATAATTTGTCTAATCTTTATTATTTCCATTTCACTCCGAAGTTTTCATTCCGAACCTTTTAGTTAGAATTAAAACGATTTCGTACATTCTGTTACACTTGTTTTGTTATAAAAAGATGTCATCTATTTTTTTATAAACTAACTGTTGTCTAAGTGAAACGTATACAGGTCCCTCCGATCTTTAAGGAAGATATGACCGTTGGAGAAGGATCCGAACTTACCTATAAATAGGAGCTCATTTGAAAGAGCTCGGGGCTGAAAGGTTAACTGATCTTCAACTCAAGTGATTACATACATGGAGTGATTTCTAGAGAGAGAGGCTCTTATTAACTCTCAATGCTTTGTGTGACTCCGAATGTTGGTGATTACATTCGAGGACTTCCGGGGATAGGAAGACAGAGGTGCCGACTACCTTGAAGTTCGAGGGGTTCCTTGCTGAGGAAGACAGAGGTTGCCAACTACCTTGATGTTGAGGGCTTGCGGGGATAGCAAGACAGAGACACTCCGATCTTCGTATCGAGGGCTTACCCTGGTGTGGGTAAGACAGACTTTCTTGAAAGTATAAATCAAGGGACCTTTATCCAAGGTTATTGGATACCCTTATCTTTGGGTTAAAAGACTTTCATCTTGTTACTTGTAGTTCTACTACTAGTTTATTTCCGCTGCATTGTGTATTATAAGGAAAGTATAACTTTTTTATACTTCCTTACTTGTACTCTGTTTCATTTAGATTCTATACGCTTTAAGGTATAATCTCATATTGTAACTTTTGTTAAGTTTCAATTTCCAGAACCATATTTCCGGAACCTACTTTCGGAATCTCTTTCCAATTTTTCATTCGGTGTTAGAGGTGTTGTGAATTAGCTTAGTTTAACTTTGTTAAACTTAGCCCTTTCCTTTGCTTAAAGAAAACATAGTTATTCGTAACTAACTTTAAAAGTTCCAAAGGAATTTTTAAAGTATACAATTCACCCCCCTCTTGTATATTGAGCATCTACATCACTATTTCGATCCTACATAATTTATATAGAAATCAAAATAATTGATAACACATTCCATTTAATCAAAATCATTGTGAAAATATCATAGATAATAATATCTAAATTCTATGGAAATTCTTATTCATGGAGCATCATGTTTCCCATGTACATGATACCTCCACCACTATGATCTATCCACAAGATTGTTTAAAAATGATGGTTAGAAACCCAATTATCTAAGTCAAACCAACTGATTCACCATAAAGGCTATTGATTCATTGAGGTGCTATTTTTGACCAGAATTCACCCATTTGAAATAATATCTAAATCATTAACTGTATATCTATTAATTGATTTAATTAAAAAAATTGCGTCTTATCATTAAATATATGTATTGAGTGAAAATATGAATTTATTAATATTTAATAGATATTAAAATGACATTCAATGTGAAACACCGTTTGTATAAATTATATATGATTAAGAAATTCTCATATCAATGATAAATAATATATAAATATAGGGGAAATGAAATGTCCTATAATCATAGGTAAGTGAACATTTCAATGGAAATGTAATGACAATTAAATGGAATCAATGAAGTGATGTAAATAATATCTTTATCAAAATAATAAAAAACCATCAAGATTGAGAATAAAAAGGATATCAATACAACATATCACTATTTTAGAATATTTAAAATGAAGGGTTGTAGTTATTGATAAATAGAAATACCAATAAGGACTTTAAAAAACTCTTAAGGAAAATATCATTTTCAATTTAAAATTAAATTTTTATAATAGAATAATTTTCCAAATCAAATTCTTTAAAAATAATATTTTAATCATATAGTGGTTATTATAACTTTTTTGAGTGGTCATAATAGCTGTAATTTATTTTTCATGTCATGCTTATTAAAAAAAATTCTTTTCAATTTTTTTGTAAAATCCATACCTGTGTTGTTTTGAAAACAACATGAATCATCTTTCCATTTTTTTAAAATGCAAAAATGGGAGAAAATGTATTTAATAAATAATTTTTAGTTGGATAAAAAAATTTAGAAAACATTTCACAGATTTACTGGTTATGGAATAAAATGGATTTCCTACCAAGGAGAGAAATGAAAATTGATTTTCTTCAGACGAATCACTCAATTATTTTAAAAACCGAAGAGAGGGAAAATAGTAATATAACTAGAATATATCATAAATAACTAGGGTTTAATAAAATTAAATGGGTTTAATATTTAATGATCAAATAATTTCCTTCAACCAAAATTCAATAAAAATTAATACTTATTATAATGAGATTTAAAATTAAACCCTTAGAAGAATCATAAAGTTGATCTGAGAATTAATTGATGAATATGTTATGTGTATTATCAATAAATAAACATAAAACAAATAGATATAAAAACTAATATAATAAAAATTCATTTCACAAATTATCTTTGAATAAAATTTAAAATAATAAATTAATAAGACACAATGAAATGAAAGAGCATTATAAAATTCTTTACAATATAGATATTTTCATGTAAAATCTACATCGATGAATTAATTAAAATTTAAACATTAAAACCAATGAATTAATAATTAAACATTATATAACATGTAAAATGTGTAATTTATAAACCATATAAATTAAATTATTTACAATACATTATAATATGCTTTAGTGAAATGAAATTGAGATGAAATCCCTTACCTCAATCTTTATTTTAGTTGAATGTGATTTAACATCTGGTATAGTGGATTTAATCATATTTTAAACATATAAAAGAAATATATTAATAATTTATAGTATCATATGTTATCCTTATAAAATATCATCACCCTTCTATTAATTATCGTTTATTATTTTCATAATTTATGATTTTAATTTCCTTGTCTTCTCATGTGTGATTCATCCTGAAATATAAAATTCATTAGTATGTTATATTATTATAATATGATCTTTATAGTATTAATCATAACATAATAATCATATTAATGAAAAAACTATACTTTATTATCAATAATTAATTTCTGGTGTGAGAAAACATGTATGGTACGATACATGAGATGGTAGGCCATACTTATGCATTTGTCAACATATTATTTTTCAGGGATCATTATGGATTGATGCTAATTAATTTTATTAAATTTCAAAAATTATGAAAATTTCATAAATACAATATTATTTTATTAAATAGAATTATATATATCATCTATGTGTTGTGTTGATGAAAATAGAGTAAGAACGTTTCTTGAAGGTGATATTTCATATATTCCTATGAAACGTTGTCATCTTTTAATGAATGAAAGAGTATGAAAAAAAGTATATAAGGTATTTTTATATTGATATATATTTGATTAATATCACAATTATTCAATTTATATCACATATATTCATTTAATTTGTCAATATTACCTTCCATTTAATCATTAGTGAAATGTAAATCATATTAATTCATGTAGCTATAGTCCGCCGTATACACGATCGATGTTATTGAATCCCATACATAATGGAAAATAAATAATGTATATGTGATATAACGAATAAATTGGTATAATTATGTTATAAATATCACACATATATTTATATATTATATCTACCATCATTCCTAACTATGAGTGGTGGTAATTGAAAAACGAATGACATCGGTCCAAGAGGCGGTTCTCCACCATACACATGAATGTTGATTCCATGACCAATTTGATGGAGGTTGGGATGTTTTATTTTTATTAAATTAATATAAATATTCTAATTATATTTAATATACCAATTATATTATATCATTATGATTTAATATTTAATGAAGTAGGTGGAGGAAGAAATAAAATACAAACGTTCATTGAAGAATGTTACATCCTATTCGGGTATCCCCATTAGGATTTCACCAGAACCATTTTTAAGACAAATTTATAACCAATATTAGGATTCAAATATTATATAAAGGAATTAATTATTTTATTTTGGTATGTATTGGCCAATATAAATGGATTTAGTGGTTTGAAGAAGTGTGGGGTGTGTGTTACCTTTTTTAATTGTGGAGTATAATTTTTATAAATAAAACATTAAATAACAATAGGATTTCAATATAACCTAATGTCGATAAAAAATTTAGAAATAATGTAGGGGAGGGATTATATTGTCATAAAACAACTCCAATAAATAATAAATTTTAATTTCAAAATATTTCATTCATTATCCTTTTAAATTTACTCAATTTTTACAACTTTAATTTCCACAATGTTATTTAATTTTTTAACCTATGTGATAAAATATACAATCTTAAAATTATGTGAGTCTTATTAAATGATTTGGAAATAATTATTTTTAATATTAAATAATATTTATCAATTTAAAATCTTATGTATGTTTAAAATTAATTTTAATGCAAGTGTATTTAACACGTAGAAATACATCTTTTAACATTAACCACTATAATAAATTTTTATTTCCTTTACAAATTATTAAGTCCAAAAATTAATTATTACTTATTCGAAATGATATGTCACTTTTAATTGTGAAATGAAATAATTTTTTCAGAATTAAATTTACAGAAGATAAAAAAAATTAATTTAATATTAATCCCACAAACGTGATGAGTAAACCGAGTTCTGATGAGAAAAAATTCAAAATTTACAATGTTTTTATATCATAACTCAGTATGAAAACCATTCCAATGAATTAAATTGAATTAAATTATATAAAATTTAACTAGTTTTACTTTAAATACGATTAATAATATAATTTAATATTATTAATTATTTAAAAAAAAGGATTGTTTTCAATTAAAAATTAGTATATTTCACTATTCATAAATAAATTAAACATTACAAAAAAAAACAAAAAAACCATTCTCAGGTAATTTTCTTAGTATTTTTCGAGAAATATTTTTTTTAAAAAAATTATTAATATTCTAAAAATTAATCTAAAATTATGTGTGCAAAGAAAGAATAAACTACCCATTAGAAAAAATACAGTTTTTAGAAGACATTTATTTATATTTTTAAATGATTTTTATTTTTTTTATAATAAAAAGAAGATCATATTTAGTATAATTAATTTATTATTATATATACCATCAATTCTAATGACTATGTGATAACTATAACAAAAAATAATAATATTTTAAAACCATTTCCTATTTTCTACAAACACGGTGTTACGTGTGACAAAAGCTAAAATCAGTGTTCTGTGTCCCACAAAAAAAACTAGTGTTGTTTTAAATTAAATATATTAAAGTGATTCATTTTAAAAAAACTATAAATTATAATGTCTTAGGGGTTATATTTTCTTTTATTCATGGTCTTTAGTTCCACATACTCTTTCGAAAACAAAGTTATTCATTTATAATTTTCGGGTGTTATATACAAAGCACTCAACAAAACCATAAAAATAACTAACATTTTTTATTGTTTTTTGTATTAATGGGATATCAAAAATATTTTAATGCTTACTTATTTTGATAATTTTTTTACATATAATGAATGTTTCTAATTTCGTCATTCCGATCTAAGTATTTATTTATATTGAATGCTTTCTTGTTTATATACATTCAATTTTTTTTTTAATTTTATCAATCTTAGGAATCATTTTTTACTCTCATTTTCTTAATTTTTATCATTAATTATTCACTCATTAATTTATGATTTGTTAGATTATTTATCTTTTTTGTAATTTTTTTATATGCTTATCTAATTATGTAATTATGTAATTATTTTTACTTTATTTTAGTTATTCTATTGTTTGTACTAGTTTAAGTAAAATGAAATTTATATTCAGTATATATTACATTGAACATTTACACATGTTATTTTGAAACATTATATATACTTTTCTTCCTTATTATAATTCATTTAGATATCATAAAAATGAGGATATTTAAATGGATGATGAAATTTTTTAATTTAAATTAAAATATCAATATATCTTTAAAATATTTTCATTATAAAAATTTATCATTATATGGGATTTGTGACCATAATAAATGGTGTTATTATTGGAATGATTTATATTATTCTAATATATCAATATTTTTTTCATTATTAAAAAAACGATTTTTTATTCTAATGAATTCTTTAATAATTATTTCATATTTTATCTTATTATATAATGTGGGTAATTTATTTCAATGAAATTTATCATATGGTAATATAAATTCATGTATCCTATTAGAATTTTTTGTTTGATTTATGTTATTATGATTAATTATATTATGCGCAACGTAATTATAATACAAGGTTAAACCCATATCTTCTTTGAATTTTAATTCTATGCCATTGTTTTTTTACATAAATATAGTTTGGAATTTTTATCATAAGGGTGATAGAAAACATATTCTATGTGGTCAAAGAGAGATAAAATAGTTTTAAACAATTGATGAAATGTTTTTATATAATTAATAGGTTATCCATAAGAATATTTATCTTTCGTTCCCCTTATGTGTTCTCTCAGAATATATTATAAAAATAGTTAATCCATTTTATCCTACGAATCGAATGATATGAGGCATTTTAACTTATGTTGTTGCTTGATAATTTCTCTGTTGAGAAAAGTGCAATCAGTTAGTTAACTTATAAAGAATATGTTATTGTTCATATATTCCTTGTTACATTGAAAATGTTTTTATAATCACTCAATATGTATTTCCATGATTTTAATCATATTGGAAATGTATTTTTCTATATATGGAATGATTGATTTAGACAATGTTTATATCCATGAATGGAAATATCAAAAGAATATGCATTCAAACTTTTATATTGAAAAATAGCATTTCACATTTTAAACATAACGATAAATTCAATTGGGAACCAATTCTATCAACTTTTCAATGGAATTTTCATTTGACCATTTTGATTATATATTATTCATATATTCAAAAACTGAATAGGAGTTATATATCGTGATATTAGCTATAACTTGAAGAATATATATACATATAGATAAAAATACTCTAATTACATGACGAGTGAAGACATTTACATAGAATAAATCATATCTAATAATGGTTTATTATTTTTAAAAGTTTAACCATTACAATGAATGAACCTTTAGGGATTTTCATTGAATATCATCATCTTATCTGGAAATTCCTTTATTTACCTTTAGTTTTTTCTTTCCAATTTCTGTTGCACTATTACTTACAATTTTATTCATATCAATTTCATATTAATTCATTTTAATTGAGTGTTTATAGGACACAGATATGTATTTTTAAATTATATCATGGTTAAAATCTTTTTGGCATTTTTAAAGGTAACTGATGCTTACTCTCACTCGGGAGGACTTAAAAAAAGTTATATTATAGTAGAAATCACCAAACTCAGTGAGTATACAATTGGATGAGTGGATTAAGAGATTTTGGTTACCCGAACCAATATAAATATCTTTTTTTCAAGAATTTTTCTTTTATGAGTTTATTTTTTGATTCGAATTTTTTTTGAAAATCTTTGCACTTTTATAACATAAGGTGGGCGGTTTTAAAATAATGAATTTTTCAAATACTCAATTAATCACCCTCTTAAATATTTAGTTATACATTATTTGGGAAAAAATAATCCATATACAAAATGATAATGAGAGTACTTTTTTATAGTAACCTCGATACAAATAGAATAAATTATTTCCATTCTGGAATTAAATAGTTAAATTTAGTTTAAATGTATTAATAAATTAGTGGTATTTATAAAAATTAAGCGATATATACTAATTGAAGAGTAAAACAAACATTGAAATAGATCAGTAACCATTAGGAATTATAATATATCCATTAGAATAATAACTTCACATATGAAAGTATAAATTAAATTAAGGAATTTAATGAGTGAAAATATAATATATTTATATCATTGATTAAGTAAATAAATTCTTTAAAAATGAAAAATTAGTTCATGGTGTTTTCTGAGTCATAAATGTATATTGAAAATTTTATAAAAAATAAAATTGTAAAAATAAAAATTATTTTCAAAAAATAGATTTTTAATTTACTGTTATTTTATTTTATAATTATAAGATAATATTATGAGACCTTGACTAATCATTCATATTTTTATAAAATAAGGTATAATATTAAAATATGTATTTTTTTATAAATGATTAATTTAATTAAATATTAAACATATCATATTTATAAAATTATTTCAAAAAAATTTATTCCCATTTTGAAATCTATAATTTAATAAATATTTAGTGTGAATTTTTGGGATTGTTGAAAAAATATCTGGATTTTTTATGAATAGTTATATATAGAAATTTATAGTATTTATCATTATACGTTTAATAAATGAATTTATAAGTAAATTATGATTTAATAACCCATTATTTTGGAATCACACATACAAGTAATAGTTCTTATTCAGAAGAATCAATACTTTTCACAATCACAATCCACAAATCATTATCAAATGAATATAATAATCCAAAACACCGCACTTCTTTCTTTATAAATACCTCCCATAACCAACCCTTATTCTCAAACCTCCAAAGCCTTGTAGGTTATATAAATTCAATCTAATTCCCTTCCCATGACTCCTATACATGATGAAGACCTACTCGTCTTACCAAAATACCAAAACCACATGCCTTAATGAAGTTCTAAATGAGACGATATTCAAGATGAAAAATCATCCTCCTTTATCATATTAATTAATTAATTATTTATTTATTTCTAATTTATCCTCACCTCCACAATCGAAAAACAAATTATAAATTCAGTATCATATATATAAATTAATTTTATTATGTTAATGTAATATCAGTCATCAACCATCTTATCTTCTCATTTATAAAAAAATTGAAACATTTTATATGATGTGTCGATTCACCACCATCACGGTTGATGATTTTTTTATTAACACCTTCATGTGTAGTCAAAAAAACATTTTAATTGTTAAATCTGATTTTAATATACATACTAACTTCTGTAATATTATGGAACCAAATTATAGACATAATAATAAATAAAATGGTATTAGTTTTTGATTGTTAGAAAACAAGCCAAAATAAACCAATCATTTATAATTAATGTTCTATATAATGAATCATAATAGTATAAAAAATGATACAAGGTATCATTTAAAAATATTGAATCATATAAATACCATTTTATTCCAATTATAATGTTTTTATTACATTTTATAAGAAATCTCATAATTATACTCAAGCGAACCGACCATAATGCCCTGAAACTATCGCTCCTGAAACAATTAAATTGAACAATATAACCCATCCAAATGGATAAAAAAATAACATGATAAAATTACAATAAATCAAATAAATGAGGAATAATTTCGTTATTTAGTAATTAGTTGATTTAATTTCACTATCTATGACATTTTGTACAACCGTAGAGGGATTGTAGACATTAAGTAAAACAATTCTTACACCTATTTCCATTATTTGTGTTAAAATTCTTTTCATTGATTATACCATGATACAATTTTTTGAAAAATTAATTTGGATTGTATTATTTTTTATTATGTGTGTTTACAGTGAAGAATCATATTATATTCATTTGATTGATTCTCATATCAGCAATATAATATTTTTAAGGGACTTTCCTTTATGAAATTCTCTTCAATGTCAACTTTTACCAAATTTAAAAAAATGACCCTTTAAATATTTGGAATGAATATTATTTAAATCTATAAAGATTATTTAATGTTTTTAAAAATCATTTAAATGATAAAAATTTAATTTTAAAATAAAAAATTTCATTTATGAATGTACGACATTGTAAAAAATTACAAGTGGTTTGAAAATGGAAAAAATATTTTCCCATTAGAATGATTCTTTAATGAAATATTTATGTTTTATTATTATATTATAGTTCTTCGAATTTGTTTATGAGCACGGGTAGCTCCATGATTATATGAGTTCTAGTGATCATCTCATATCTTTCCAATTTCTTTGATTTGAGGTATAGAGTTAACATATTAGGTGTCTCCTAAGAGATTATGGAAATATACTGTGATGATTATTCGAAATGGAACCATGATAGTTACTCCCTATGTAGCTAGGAGAGATACATTATATATAATAGTGATATTAAAATGTTTTTGAAGGTTACCTTTATTATTATGTATTAATTCTATTATTTTTCCTAAAACATATTATTTTATACGGTAAACTAATGAGTATATGTTTTATTTACAAATTTTATAACATTATGAAAATGTATTCATTGATGGACTAGTGGTTTTGTTATTTTTTTATATAATACTTACTAATATTTTTTATGTTCAATGTTTTAACAAAAATAATAGGGTTTTTGGATGGGTAATGATAGATAAGAATTCAATTTTAATGTTGAGTTAATTTTTTACAGAATGATATCTAGTTTTGTTTAAAAAGATTCATATTTTGAAAAATTGATATTCAGTAGGAGTGTATATATAATAATATATGAGTTTATATATATTAGGTTGTGAGCAAATTTCATAAAACATAAATCCTAAATGATTTTTTGGAATGATAAAATGTTAATTCTATATGAATTAACTCTATTATGTAATGTATATGGTCTTTTCCTAATAATTGGTAAAAAGAAAGGTTTATATAAATTTAGTGGTTAGGATAATGTTTATTAAATAACCATAAATTAATTTTAATTTATTTTTTGTTTGAAATGATATAGAAAATAAATATTACCACATTTCTTTGTCTTAGATATGTATGTTCAAAATGGTTTTCCGTACTAGAATCAAGAAAGATGAAGTAGAAATGAAATGGGAGGACTATATCCTTCCGAATACATAACATATAATGGTGGTAATTGGATCTAATCAAATTTTGAGCATACTGGCTAAGTGGGAACATGATATAAATGAGAGTGACATCGATTCAAGAGATCAGATCGATCAATCTCAGAGAAATATGTCATTTGTGGAACATTTTTTGAGGAAAAACCTTCTTACATTATTGGAACATATGACATAGTGGTAACATAAGTGTGGATTAAATCCCTTGAAAATATTCTCGATGTAAAGGGGTTTTTATAACATTAAAATGTTAGTTTTGTAAATTTATGTTTTAAAGGTGTATATGAGCAGTGGATGTATATGAAGCAGAATTCACTAGATTGGAAGGGTACACAAAAAAATAAATTTGAGAAAATTATAGTAAAACCAGTCATTTTTACATTGTATTGAATCCAAAATATCTCTGGTAATTGGATTATTATTAAATAAAATGTTATAGAAAACTTGTTCGATGTGCTTAGAAGGGGGAAATGTATTTTTATGGCGATCATGTGTTCTTTGAAAACTAGTCGGCAAAGATTTTGAGGTGGAACAAAATGGTAATAATGAATTAAATAATTTCAATATTATAAAATTTACATTTTTTAGTTTGTGAGAATTAGGGTAATAAACACACTTGGGAATTACTTTAAAATTTTTCTAAGTGTTTCATATGGGGAAATATTGTTAACATGTCTCATTATTGTAATGAAAATGATCAAGGTAGTGGTATGAATAATTCATATATTTATAAAAAAATATTTAAAATTGAAACGAGTTGGTTCATTATTCAATTGAGTGTCCAAAGTTGAAACTGGATTATGGGAAGAAGGATGATTATATGTAGAAAGGTGTGGGTAAATATATTACAACTACATTATCAGATGTTGGTCCATACAATGAAGTGGTATTATGTAATTTTTTTATTTCTAATTATGCTAATGTATTTTTTTCTACATGGTGTTAACATTATTTCATTTTTGAAAAATATTGTCATAAATTGAAAATTTCACCTCAAAAAAAGAATCAAAAACCTATGGTAAACTCCTAGATAAAATATTAGGGAAAAAACAAATTGGACGATTCATTCTATTGATGTTTGTGGATTGAATTTAACTTAAAACCTTTTTTTCTTAACCTTAGTAAAATTTTATTTTATCCTATTAATCGATTGTCTTTTTGTTTACCATGATATGTTTGAATGAAGAGATAAAGTGGTTTTATTCGTAATGATTATTTGTTTGTATACAAGAATGGATCAATACAATTGATTTCATATTTGGAAGTTGATAAATTGTTAATGGAAGTTAATAAATATAATAGTTCTCATATTTTAAAATGTAAGGGAACTTTTTATATTAATTATTTATCTTAGTTTGTCGACATGAATGAACACATATCATTTTTAACATATCTGGAAGCAAATAAAATGTTACAAGGTGGAAATTCATGTTATATTTCTCATATTTTGATATCAAGTGAACTATTCAGTTTAATGATTCCATAGTAGTAAATTAGTATATAGATTTTTTTCCAATGATTTTCCATGTTTTATACTAGACCAATAGGCAGGTTTTATTGTTGATTCGTTCCCTGATGCTAAACGTATTTCAAAACCCCCTTATCTAATTGATCAAATAAAAAATATATAATTTTTAAAGAAGTTGTAGGAGATTCTAGATAAAGGATTCATTCATAAGAGTACTTCACCGCGGGGTTCTTATATTTTATTTTTGTAAAACAAGACGCTTCTATTAGTCTTTGTATTCATATATAGAATTTAAAAACATTACTATTAATTATAAGTACCCATTAGTTCATATGGATTTTTTTTTAATCAACTCCAATGAGAAAAATACATTTCAAAGACTGATATTAGGTTAGGGTACTATTACCTGATTTGGATGGATAATAAAATTCTGAAAAACTTAGTCAAGAGTAGATATATACATTATGAGATTGTAGTTATTACCTTTTGTATGACTAATTATCTTGTTCTATTTACGGATATTTAAAATATAACCATGTATTAATATTTGAGAATAATTTTTTGTTTTTATTTAGGCTATATTTGTTCATTTAGAAAGTTATTCTGTTCATGAAAAACATTCTATAACTATTCTTCAAACCCTTAAAGAAAACATGATTAATGGAAAATTTAGAAAATTAGATTTCTTGTTGAAAATTAATTCTGTTATTTCAAACATTATAAATATGAAATTAAGATTATTGATCCCCACTAAAACAAAATTTAATGATGAATGACCAATACCTAAAAATGTTATGAAGATTTATTTTTTTTATCAATAAGATTTTAATCTGTTTTTGTTAAAAACATTTTTGGGTTATGTAGCATGCTAACATAGTTAACATGAATTCCATTAAATTTATCCGAACAGAAGAATGTGATGCTTGTTTTTCGTAATTAGAAGTATGATTTTTGAATATTATATTTTTTTCAATAATATATAGAAATTGTGAGTTTTTCATCTATATTAATGATTTTGTAAATGTACTTTGTTGCGTTATGATTTAGAATGATTAGTTAATTTATTATGATTCACAACCACTAAATTCTCAGGAGTTAAATTATCCCACACATGATTTAAAATTATAAAATTTCGTTTTCACATTAAAAATTCCAATACATCATATATATGGAGAAAATTATGAAACATTTGATGATCATAAAATATTAAAGAATATATTCACAAAGAAGGAATTGATCATGAGGAGAAAAAGATGGATGATACTCATAAAGGATTATGATTTTATGATCAATTACCATCATTGAAAATAAATGTGTCCAATGACTTATGTTTAATAAATCATGATACATTAACAATGTTATGTTTTGAATATAACTACTTGGTTAATGATTTTAAGAGTTTATTCTTCGATGTTATTGGTGTATGAAATTTCCCTATTTTATTTCAGGTGTTAGTGAAATCATCTATATAAAACTAATTTTAGAACACATAGATGGAATAAATTGAGTTATAATATATAGAATAATTGGCTAAAAATGTTACATTTCAAGATGTTATCATTGATAGATATTGTGTTTTGATATTTGTGATAAAATTATCATTTACTTGTGATTTTGTGTTGAGGAAAGAGTAATATTGTGAATCTCATAGTTCTCTATTATCAGTACATCATAGAATCAATAATATGCATTGTGGCCATTGGGAATATTACTGGTTGGATGGAATAAAAAATATTCTTGTATTTACAATGATATTTTTGAAATTTCAACAGGTAAAAGATGAATGTAAATTACCCGAGGGTATGCTTCATTCTTTTCCAGTGTGAGAGTGTAAATGGGAAAACATATCCATGGATTTCATAGTGGTATTAAAAAAATATTCATGGTAACAATGTGGTTTTGGTTATTACAGGTCAAAAGAATAAATCTCTAAATTTTCATCATATTCAAGATATTTTGTATTCAGAGAAGCTTTCTAAATTATACTTCAATGTGATTTTCTGGTTACATAGAGTTCCTCCCTCCATTTTATATGATTTTTATCCCAGCATCACTTCAAATTTATGGAATGGCCTTCATAACTCATTAATAATTGATTTAAATTTTAGGAATTATTTCACCCTTAATATGATGGATTCTCAGAGTGAAAAATACATACATTAGAGGATATTCTTCTAGTTTGTTCAGTGGATTACTAGGGATTTTTGGATAAACATCATCCTTTGGTAGAGTTTTCTTATAAAAAATGTATTCATTTATGTATACATATTGGTGTCCGTGGAAACATTATATTGAAAGAGGTGTCAAAATCCATCATATTGGAATGAAATAGATTGAAAATTACTAATGGGACCAGAATTGGTAGAGGTAACTATAGTGAATTTTTAGATGATTTAGTGACATTTGTGGATATCATAGACCAATCATAGATGTAATGTAGATAACTATTGGCAGGATCCGTCATTCAAGTTAGGTGATTATGTATTTCCCAAATATTCTCCATGGAAATGTGTTTCGTGTTTTAGTATGAAAGGGAATCCGATTCCATAGTTCATTGGGCCCTATGAAAAAGTTGGATCAGTTTCTTACTAAGTGGATTTTCCATCGAGTTATTCCCAAGTACACAACATTTTTCATGTTTTGATGTTATGAAATTATGTGTTAGATTCATCAAATTTTCTAATCTAAGAGGTTGTTTGGTTGGCATATAACATTTTTTAAGGAAAATACGATTCATATTTACGATAATATAACTAAAGTATTGCTGAATAAGTTAATTAACCATGTTATGTTTTGTGGAGAAATGATTTGGTTGATGGAGAAATATATTAATCTGGAAATTATATGAGGGAAAGGTGTCCAAATTTTTTAAATATATTAAAAAGGTTACAAGGGAAACATTTCCAGAAGGGTTGGGGGATAATGTGACAACAAATTCACTTATAAAATAGTTTTTTTTCATTCTCCAATTAAATAGTTAAATACATTATAAATTAATAATGAAATAAGTGGTATTTACATAAATTAATGAATCTATATTAATAGAATAGGAACTTCATCATTGGAATTATAATGTTACCTTTAACAATAGTAATATAAAAATTTGAATAATAAACTCACATATGAATGTATAAATAAAATTTATGAATCTGAAGAGTGGAAAAGGAGATATATTTATATCATAGAGTATGTAAATAATTGTTTAAAAATGATAAATTAAGTGTTGGTTTTTATATGAAACATAAATTATTATTTAACATTTTATGATTAATATAATGATTTAAAAGATAATACATTTTCATAAAATATATTTATAAATTAATTTTAGGTAGTTCTATAATTCTATGATGATTGTATAAGACCTTAATTAATTTTTCAATGTGTTATAAAACTGGTTAGAATAATAAAATGTGCATATTTCGAATAAATGAGAATTCTAATTTAAAAAGTAAATTTATCATATAGAGAAAATTATTTTGAATCAATGGAGTCCATTTTTGATATTTACATTTTGAAAAATGGTTAGGTTTAAATTTTTGTATTTTTCTGAAATAGACAAATTTTTTTAGTGAATCACGAAATATAATAATTAATGTTTTCTAACATTATAATTTATATACATGAATTTTGTAATAATTTATGATTTAAGAACCCATTATTTAGGACTCCCAAGAAAACATAACTATACGTAGTTAGAAATATCTACTCTATTATAGTCTTAATCCAAAATAATAAAGAAATGAATAATATATTCAAAAAAACTCTCATCTCCCTATAAATACAACGCCTAACCTCCCCTTCCACTCACAAAACCAAAGTCATGTATCCTATTTAATTTTTGCTAAATTAACATCCTAATACTCATCCCCACATATAATACCTGATTCTATCATCATGAAACCATAACAATATGACGTAAGTTGGTTCTGAAGGAGATGATATTCAGAAGGTAAAATTCACCTTCATCCTCTATTAAATTATTAATTTATTTATTTCTTTCTAACATATGCTTAGATTCCCTATCCAAAATGGAATGATAAATAAAATATCATATATATATATTGTAATTTGTTCATGTTCCTAGAATATCTATTATCAAATATGATGTATTTTATTTTATTATAACAATGAAAAAATTTCTCCTGTTGTGTCGATTCACCTTCTTAGTGGATGAAGAATTTTCATTTCCCATTATCACCTTCAAGGTTGGTCATAAAAAATTTATCATGGTTAAATTAGATTGAAATATAAATATTATAACTTTTATCATATTATGGAACCAATTTATAATCACAATATTAAATAAAATCAATCTTGTTTGTAATGTTAAGAAAAACATCAAAAAAACATTTATCATTTATGTTTTATAAAATAAATCATCATCATATCATAAAAATTATATGTTGTATCATTTAAAATATTGGAATCATATTTATAACCCCTATTTATAATTATTGAGTATTTTCTATTTTTGACTCGAACTCCCATAATTATACTCAATGAAACTGACCATAAATCCATGAAATGAGCACTCCCATAATAACAAAACTGAACAATATTACACATCCAGATGGTAATAAACGAACATAATAAAATTATAATAAATCAAAAAAAGGTTTTATATTTCATAATTAATGAATCTAATTTTATTATTAATGACATTAAGTACAAGTGAAAACCACATTCAGACATAGGGAAAGGGAATTATTAACCCAATTTACATTCATTGGGTTAACCTTCTACAAGATAGATTAGATAATGATATATTTATTAGTGAAATGGATTTTTATTATATTATTTTTTACTATGTGTATTTATAGTGAATACATATATTCTATTCATATTGTCAATTCTCTTCTTCAATGATATTATATTTAGATGGGAATATATTTTAAAAAACTTTTTATTGTCTCTTTTTACAAAATTTTAAAAGAAACATTTTTTAGCATATATGAAACAATCAACATTTAATGATTTCATGATAGTATATTGTTTTTAAGATACCTTTAAAAAATTTATACATTTATTTTCAAATAGAATAAATTCATTTATGAGTGTTTGGCTTTGAAATTAATTTTTTTTTTGAAAATGGAAAAATCATTTTCCTTTAGAATGGTTCATTTATGAATGATTTATGTATTCTTATTATATTATAGGTATTAGGAATTTTTTATGAGGACATGTGGTCCCATGATATACTGAGGGTTGGTGATCCCATTAAATCTCTCTAATTTATTAGGTAAAGGGACAGAGTTAACCAATTGGGTTTCTCATAAGAGTTTATGAGAATATAATGTGATGTTTATTCCAAATGTAACCATTATGTATACTCCCTGTGTAGTTGGGAGAGATAATTTATATATAAGAGTGATATGTAAATGATTCCACATGTTATCTTTATGATTTATATACTCTTTTTATGGATTTACATAAAAAATAAGATTTTATAAGGTATGTTAATGATCTTATGTTTTATGTGTAAAAGTTATAAAAATATCAAAAATATTTTAATTCATAAACTATTAGTTTCCTTCATCATTTTTATGTCCCCTATTTATCTTTCTCTGCTCATCCGATGTATTAAAATGTTTTACTCATGGTTTTTGGATGGGAAAAGAATGAAATGAATTCATTTTTTATGTTATGATGTAATGTTATGGGATAAGAAGATGTTTTTATTGAAATGTTTAATATTTTTAAAGAATGGATATTAAGTATATGTTTATTAATTATAATATATGAGTTTCTATGTATAAGGTTATGACCTAAATATCTAAATCTATAATCATAAAAGACCTTTGGGAATTTAAAAAATAGAATTAGAGTTAAATTAACTAGATAATATAATTTTTAATGTTAGGTCCTTACCCTTTGTGAAACTCTCCTAAATAAAGGATATTGTCAACTATACATTTTATGAATTTATTATCCCTTAAACAACCATTTAATTTAGAAGAACATGATCAAGGGAATATTTCAAACCAGACAAATAATTCCTGAATATGCATACCATGATTTTGTTATTGTATAAGGAAAAAACATCCAGCTAATCAATATAGGAGTCTTCCACAAGATAACTATTCACAAAGGAATATTTCATGTACATTTCTTATTCACTATAATTTTTGTGTGCTTAAACTTCCATGAACATTATAATAGTCATTATTAAACCTAATTTTGAAAATGATTATTCAATGACAATACCTTAAATTTAAGAATATATTTTTTAGTCCATCATACATTTTTTCATTGATATGTTGACATTATCCCTCAATTGATTTCTAAAAAACCCATTGGTACATATATTATTAGTTTTCATAGTTAATAGGACATGATACCAAGTGGATTTATTCTCAATCTAACCATGTTCCTCATTCATAGCTTTTATCCACTCATTATGATCATCTACTTCTTCCAATTTAGGAGGTTCAATTTGAAAAATAAGTGTTATTTAATATTCAACGCTAAATATTCTTCTAATTTTAACAAGATCCTATTGATTTATATTGAAATGATTAGTTTCAACATATTTCATGGTGTATAATATTATCTTTTTTCAGTAATCGTAATCTTTATCACTATTTATTCATAAGCAATATTAATAGTGATTAGCCATTTATCAGTAACTTCAGTAGTCATTTATAATAAAATGAAAATACCATCATCTACTTGATTATTTGACTATTAATCAACAATACGTATGATTAATTTTTATTTTCAATAATTTTTACATCACTAATATCTATTATATCATCCTGATACTTTCTTGAATATCAATAGTAACAATACTTATATAGATAGCCTATGAAAAATACATCCCCATATTATTATTCAATATTTCCAAGAGTGATGTTCGTTTTATTTATAATGAAGGAACTTACAAAGTCATTTTAATATTTAATAGTTTTAATTTTATTATAGAACTTTTCATATGGTTTTATTTTTGTCTATTTTCCTAGTAAAAAACTTTTTTATATGTATTGTAGTATATTCTGATTCTCTCTATAAATATTTTGAGATGTTGTGTTAAGATGAAACAATCCTACCCACTTCAACTATTATTATATCCTTCAATTCAACTGTCCCACACTATTGTGGTGTATATGGTGTGATAAACTTATTCTTGATTCCTATTCCAACGTTGCTTTTATAACACACTTAAATCATGATTAATTACATAAACTTCACTTGTTAAAACATGGAAGGTGAAGAGGTCTAGTATATTAGGGGATTATGATTATTACATAAAAACATAAAACATGAAATATAACATCATTATTGATAACATCCTTTAAATGAACATTACATTACCTCATACTTACCATTTCATGGAATAACCTGAGGAAATGCTTAAGAAAAGGGTAACCTATAAAGACTAGTAATGGAATAAAAATGGATTAACATGAGGAATATAATAAATTTTAGACAATAGAAATATCAATGGAGCACAATAAAAATATTAACTTAAAGGTGTGATAAATCTGGATAACCAAACATGGAAATGTGGGAACAACACTTAACATGGAATTAGCTTGAGGCAAGGCTCATTAAACATGGAGAATTAGTAAACCCACATTGCACATGAACCATGATTAAACACATGTTGCACAAGAATTATAACGAGTAAACACTCATTTCACATGAAATATCATGACACTATACGTTACCCAATGAATTGGAGTGCTATCTGGGTGCATCATTCTTAAACAAATTATTTCATTCATAATTGTGCCACATGGATCATACAACATGGAACCATCCACCATCATTTATTATATAATAAATTTATGTGGAATAATTTCTTGTAGATTTTTAATCAATAAATATATGTGGATAAAGATGAATACCCTTGATAGAGAAATGGGCATGGTATTCACTACACAATGGCATTGGCTTGGAAAATCGTAATGCAATTTCGGCAGCGTAACGACATGAAATAAGAACTCATAAAAATGGTTGATGAAAGAGAAATGTGTGTCTCATCATATTTACAAGAAATGGACAGTAAGGGGGTCATATAGATACATTTCCCAATAACCATAATGTAATTTAGATGCATCATACAAAATAATTATATGGATGTAAAAGAGGAGATAGAAATCCTTCACGAAATTTCGGCATGGTAATGAGTGTACATGGGACACATTAATGAGACAGAAAGGGGTATCCCATCATCTAAACATATAGGGGTCTATATGGGGGAGGTGTGAAATCATACCCCAACATTTTTAATTGAAATAAAATGGTCATAACAACTAAAATGGTTTTGACAAAAATGAGAAAGGATGAAATCCCTTACTTAGAAGTGTGCTTCCAAAGGCTTGGGAGTAGATTAAGAGAGGATTCATGGGATCATGTGGTTCCTTAGAAGGATTCTAGAGAGATGGTAGAAGAGGTTGGAAAACTCAAAAGGCTTTGAGTGAACAAGAAGTGGGATCCTGGGTGCATTTATATAGGAAAAGAGAGGGAATTCATTATTATTTTGGTTTGGGTCACCACACATTAAACTAATCAATACCACAATCCAGCCCATCATTTTTTCCCATGGGATTTTCCAAAGGGGATTGGAAAATAATATTTTATAATTCCAATGGCCTAATTTCTTAAAATAATAGGTTTGCTTATGTGGAGGTGAGTCACACTCACAAGGAAAACAATTTAAAAAGGAAAAATGATTTATAATCTTTGAAGGGTCCACCCAAGATTTGTAAAATAAATCAAACAATCCAAAAATCACATTATATTAATGGTAAAACAGATATTTTCTGAACATAATGTTTGTAGTATTTTATTATATCACTATTCGGCCATTATGGTATCAAAAAACACATTATATATTTAAAATGTATTTAGTTTTTTCACAAAAATTCAAATCTCAGGAAATTATAAAAAACATACCATTGGATAATTTTTAAATACTTATTAAAAAAATAATATTCATTTTATCTAAATAATTTTCTAAATATGTGAATTTTTACTTTTAAAATAAACTTGACATTTATTGAAAATTCATAGGTTTTGAAAAAAAAAATAGCTATCAAACTATAAAAAAGATAAAATTGCATTCATAAAATTTTACGATAAATTATATTTAATATAATTTAATTTAATAATAAAAATAATATTTTATTAAAATTTTATTTAATTCAAAAATCTATTAATTCATCAAGTTAGATTTCTGAGATGAATATTGACTAAAAATACTATTTGTGATTTAAAAACAATGTACGATGTAAAAAAATAAAATGAATGCACATTTAGTATACAAAAATATTGTACATAGTCATTGTGATAGGGTCCTATTAAATAACCCCCTATGATACCCACATAATACCGAAGGGTACGGTGTGCTATGGTGACAGACTCTTGGGGTGGCTCAGATAACATCACTAAGGAGTTAATCTCTATTAAATCCACCTCTCCCATAGTCGGTTCTGCTCAGGCATAACATGTTCAAGCGTAACATGGGCTAGGACAAGAGAGATGTCTAAATATTCTACCTCCTTTCTGAGCTCTGACAGATGGGATTCGTATGGGGAATGTCTACTGTTTGAGGTCATCGTTTCCTTCGTCTGAGTAAATTGGATTTGTTAATGCCCTATATTTATTCTAATCATTGTATTAATGTTCAATGGGTATATTAGCAACAATCAAAATTCATAATAGGAAATTAAAATCAATAAACATAAAACTAATGGAGTTCACATATTATATAACTATAACAATCCATTTAATTAGATCAAGAGGAATTTTCATTAATGAATGTCTGGATCAATAATATCTTCCCCCATTAAGAAATTTCACCGTAAAAGTTTTCTTTTTCTGGCACTATAATATATGTGGGTAACTTTAATTCATCACTTCCTCCAATTCCTTCATCGCTTCTTCGAACATGTGGTTTTTCCATAACACCTTGATGAGGGGCCACGTCTTCTTTTGTAGAATTTTTCCTCTAAAATCTTGGATCATTACTAGTTTATCCTCATAAGAATGATTATCCTCTAACTATACTTCCTCTAAATAGATTACATGTGAAGGTTCTGGTATATACATCCTTAAGAGGTATGCGTGAATGTCATCATGTACTTTGGCAATGGTAAGTTGAAGTTCTAGTTGATAGGACACACCCCCAACCCGATCATGAATCTCGAAGGGGCCGATGTACATAGGACTTAACCTCTTTGTTTTCAATCTTCGTGACCTTATTTAACATAGATATATATAGAAATATAATGACTCCCACATTAAAATCAACGTATGATCGATGGATATATTTTTTTGACAATTCTTTCGACTTTGTGATGCCTTATTATACTGTGGAATTGTTTTCACCTTCTAACCCATTTCTTTGACCATTTCTGGTCCTAGATTCTTACACTCACCGACATCATACCAATATGCCAGTGTTCAAAACATCCTCTCATACATGGCTTCATAAGGTTCCATTCATATTCTAGAGTGGAAACTGTTATTATAGGAGAATTCAGCTAGTGGATGATGTCGGTCCCACCCTCCTTTGATGACCATAGAACTTGATCTTAACATATCCTCTAGTTTCTGAATAGTTCACTCGGATTGGCCATTCGTTTGAGGATGAGAGGTTGTAATTATGTTCAGTATAGTATCCAGAGCATGTTTAAGACTCTTCCAAAAAATAGAGGTGAATCTTGGATCTTGATCGGATACAATAAAAATTGGTACTCTATGCAGCCTTACAACTTCCCTGATATATATCCCTTTTAGTTGATTCAATTATAAATCCTCATAAATTGAAATTAAGTGTGCATACATTGTATAATAATCCACAACAAACCATATTTAATTATTTCCTTTCGATGTATTCGGATGTTTGGGGACAAATTCCATAGTGATGTTCTCCTATTTCTATGCTGGTATGGGCAATGGTTGCATCATATCCTTAGATTTCTTCCACTTTGCCTTCACTTGCTGACACACTATGGACTTTGATGAATATTCATAAATCTTATTCTTTATATTATCCCACCAATAATTCCTTTATATATCTTGATACATCATTTTGTTTCCCAAATCATCCTTTTGATCATCCTTTAACCTTTCCAAAAGATACATTTGGGAAATCATTTGTGAATGGATTGATGATGTTCCCTTATTTATGATTCCCATGACCATCTTCATCAAATCTTATAATATTTGATCTTTATAAATTCACATAAATTATAGAATCACCGGGTCCTTTCTCCATAGAGCATCCCTCACCTTTTTCTCTTTCCCCGGGTGGTAATTGATTGAGCAGTCATTGTCTTTGATTAGCTCTAACCATCTTTGTTGGAACATGTTCCATTATTTCTGTGTGAATATACACATGAGGCTTTTTTTGTCCCTATATATTACACACATCTCCCCAAATAGATAATAATTCCTTATTTTTATGGTGAAGATCACCATAGCCAACACCGTATCATGTGTTGGATAATTATGGTCATGAAAATTCAATTGCCATGAAGAATAGGCTATAAATTTTTCATTTTCCATTAACACGTAGTCCAATCTCTTCTTCTAAAAATCACTGAATTCGACAAATATTTCTCCACTTGTGGGTAAAGTGAGCACATGCGTAGTGATAAGTCTATTTTTCAAATCATTGAAGCATTCTTTGATTTGATCACTCCAACCAAACATTACTCCCTTTCGAGTTAGATTGGTTAGAGGGGTGGACAATCCTGAGAAATTTCTCACAAATCGTAGATAAATATCAAGCTAATCCCAAGAAGCTACTAATATCGGTTAGAGATGTTGTCCTCGACCACCCTTAAATTGTAGCTATCATGGAGGTATCCATAGATATCCCATTTCATGTGATGATATGGCCCCAAAATGAGACCTCCTTCAACCAAAATTCACAGTTGTTGTGTATTGCATAGAGATTCTCCTTTCGCAAGGTATTTATTACAATTCTTAGATGCTCCTCATGATAATACCTGGTTTTAGGTTATATGAAAATATCATTTATAAATACTACCACAAATTTTTCAAGGTAATATCTAAAGACATTATTAATTATTTCCATGAAGATTTCTGGAGAATTAGTGAGTCTGAAAGGCATTACTATGAAATCATAGAGCATGTATATTGTACAAAAATAAATCATGGTGATATCTTCCTTCTTCACCCTTACGTGATATTATCCCGACCAAAAATCCACCTTGGAGATGTATTGTTCCCTCCGCATCTGATCTAACAAGTCATCAATTCATTTTAGATGATACTTTTTCATTATCGTGATTTAGTTAACCTCACGATAATTGATGAAAAGGCTCATTGATCATTCCTTATTCTTGACGAAGAGGACTGGGGCACCCCATGGTGAATTACATGGACATATAAACCCATTATCCTGATTCTCCTATAGTTGTTTCATTAGATCCTCAGGATCCAAAATAGAAATTATATGTGGTTTCTATGATATTGGAAACTCCCCATGTACAATTTCAATTAAGAATTCAACATATCATCAAGAAGGAAGACCAGAAAATTTCTCATGAAACACTTCCTCGAATTCCCTCACAAGAGGAATGTCTTCAAGGATGGTTTACACCATAGACTTAATCATCTATGGTAGATACGCATGCTCATAGGGAAGCAATATCCGCACTTGAGATGATGTTGCTACAATAGATTCATCTTCCTCCAGGCACTTGTATAGAATCGGGAGTCGATTCTCCACATGGAGTGTAATTTCCCACTCCTATAAATTTATGTTGACACTATATTGTGAAGGCCAATCCATTCCATTAATTGCATAAAATTCTACCATAGGGAGTATGATGAGGTTCACTGGGAAGATCAATCCACAAATTATGATAGGGGAGAAGTTATATTCAAGGGATGCAATGATTGCCCCATTTTCCATACTCACAGACATCTTTACTTCCATGATTTTTGGTGGTGTTGGGATTATTCTACTAAACATTTGGAATATAAGATATTGCGTAGAACATTAATCAAAAATTATGTTCACTATTATTGAATGAATACAGACTGTAGCTGTTCCCACTTCATTTTTGGGGTTCACTTCGACAGTAGTGAAAGAAAAAGATCACCCTTTCTACATTGGAGGTTGTTGGTTGCCTCTTAAAACCCATGGAATAGGGCACTGATTTGAAATATTCCATGGTTCTTTATAGGTGAAGTAATGAACAATGAGTTGAGAGTTTAACAGAGCATTCCTCTCCTCTGTCAGAGCATCATGTTTTTCTTACTGACATTTAATGGATAGATTCCCTTCTCTTCCACACCTAAATAAATTCCTCATCCCTTTTGGAAATTTTATGGGTGCTTCTTTATGCTCATTTGGTATGTGGGGTACAAGATTTTCTTAGCACAATTAGATTTATCCAGCATACCACCATAATTAAACTCCACCTTACTCTTCTTACCCCCATGATACCCCTAAGGTTTGAAAATGTTCATTTCAACCTTGACGGCACATTGGATAATTTCCTCATAGCAGTCGAAGTCACGGATCACTAGGTCGTTCCATAGGCTAGGTTTCAGTCAACCAAAGAAGCAGTTAACCTTGCATTATGGGGTAACTACTAAGATGAAAGTGTAACATTGAGTACTTGTGATGTTTTCATTTTACGCTTCGACAGATTCTTTGTATTTTTGCTTGAGGGTAAGGAAGTCCCTTTCAATCTTAAGTCGGAGGGTGCATAAGAAAATATTTATTAAAAAACATATTCTTTAAATCCTTCCATTCCCACACCTCGGTCTCCTCCTTAGGATTCTCATTTTTGATCAACATACACCATTGATCAGCTTCACCCTGCATATGATATGCAGCCAGGAGAACCTTCTCTTGCTCAGAACATTGAAGGATGGAGAAGAAAATTTCAATGGAGTTGATCCATTATTCAACGATAGAGGGATTAGATGATCCACCAACAGTAGGAGGAATTTGTCTCATGAAGCTCTATAAAGAGACTTGTTCATTCTTAGTGGGGGTTGAACGTCCCTCTTGAATCATGTTTCTATTCAATGATTGAGTTAACTTAGAGAGAATCATCCCAAATTTTGTGATTCCTGCTCTCATCAGATTAAGAATCTCATTAGCCCGAGTCCTCCTATTACCGACCGTTGGCTGGAATAAAAGGAATGTTTGGGGTTACACATAAAGGTTAATCCAAGGAAAAAACTGATGAATTATAAATAGATTTTCTTTCCTTAACATATGAATCTACAGGCTTTAATCTATGTTATCAAACATATATTCTTACTGATTTTTTTAATTCCCTTAATAATGGTTCATAAAAAGATTTTGAATTTACCGATTCATACCCCTAATAGTGTCATAACCAAGAGTGAATAAAGGCCCATTCTCATATAAGAGGAAACCCCAGGTCATGCATGAAACTCATTGTTGGGGTTTCACGCCTAGGTATATTGGTGCTAAAGCCACCTCTACCTGCTCATATCCAGATAGGGATTCTTTTTCTGGATAAACAACTTACTCAAAATCCACAAAAATTTATCGTTGTTTTTATTGTACATAGTATTATCTCTAAGTCTTCACTAGGGTATTCTAATCCTAATCTCAAAAATAGCTAATCCTTTTCCTCTGATACCAACTATAACAACCCTGCTTTTATTACACACTTCAATCCTGATTTATTACATAAAATCCACTTATTATAGAATGAATGATCGAGAGGTCTTGTGTATTTAGATATTTGGATCAATACAAAACCACTTAAAACATCATATACAACATATTTATTGAAAATATCCTTTACATTACCACTACATTCTCTCGTACTTATCATTGTAAGAGATAACCTGGGGACATGCATAAGAAAATGGTGAGCTGTAAAGAACAGTAAGGGAATAAACATAGAATAAAATGTTAGAAAATAGGTATATCAATGGAGCAGAAGAGAAACATGAACCTAAAGGAATGATAAATCAAGATAACCATAACATGGAAATGTGGAAACAACACATAACATGGAATTAGCATGAGCAAAGGCTCATTTCACATGGAGCAAGAGTAAAACCTCATTTCACATGAATTACGAGTAAACCCTCATTGAACATTAATTATCATTAATAAACAATTTTTTCACATGACATATATTGATTCTATACTTTACCCAATGCATGAGAGATCTATTTGGTCACACCCTTCAATAACTTTTCATTTCAAGCATAATTGTCCCAGATGGATCATACAACATGGAATAAATCATCATCAGTTATTCCAAGATAAAGGGATTTAGAATAAATACATGAGGCTATTTTATTAATAAGTAAATGGTAATAATGTTGAATACCCATGATAGGTAAATTTTCATGGTTTTCACTACACAATGACATTGGATAGGAAAATCGTAGTGCAATTTCGACAACATAATGACGTGAAATAACAACTCCTAAAAAATGGTTGAAGAGATAGAAAGAAGTGAATCATCACATTAACCTGAAATTGAAAATATTGGGTTCATATAGATACATTTACCAACAAAAATAATGGAATTTAGATGCTTAATACAAAATAATTACTTGAATGTAAAAGTGAAGAGAGAAATCTATCACGGAATTCCGGAATGGTAATAGGTGTACATGGGACATATTAATTAGAGAGATAAAGGGGTCTCACATCATCCAAAATTAAATATAGATGTATGGGGAGGTTCAAAATCAAACCCCAACATTTATAATTGAAAACAAAAGGACATTACAACTTAAATAAAATTTGAGGAAAATGAGAAAAGAATAATTCCCATACTTGGATGTGTGCTTCTAAAGGATTGGGAGAGGCTTGAGAAAGCCTTATTGGGAGCTTGGGGGGGCTTTAGATGACTCTACTTAAGGGAGGGAAGATATTGGATGAACTCCAATAGTTTTTATTGTAGAGGAAGTGGGTGTTTGGGTTGGTTTATATATGAAAAGAGATGGAATTCATTATTATTTAGGTTTGGGTCAACACACATTAAACTAATCAATAACCCAATCCAGACCTTTTTTTTTCTCAAGATATTAGCAAAAGGGTAGTGGAAAAATATATTTTATAATGACAGTGGCCAATTCTCTTAAAATAATATGGTTTCTTCTTTGGAGGTGATTCAAACTCTTAAGGAAAACAATTTAAAAAGTCAAAATGTTTTATAAGCCTAGATGTGTCCACCATTGATTTGTTAAATAAATAAAACATACCTAAAATGACATTATTTTACTGGTAAAACATATATTGTCTGTTCATAATGATTATTGTTTTTTATTACCTTACTATTGGGTCATATTGATGTCATAAAACCCATTATATATTTAAACAATATTTAATTTTTACCCAAATATTTGACTGTCTCGGAAAATTATGAAAACTTCACCATTGGATAATTTCGATGACCTGATTCCAAAAATAATATTAATTTCATCTAATTAACTTTTCAAATATGAGAATTTTTTACTTTAAAAATAAAACCGACATTTATTGATAATTCAAGGGTTTTGACAAAAACCGCTTTCAAACCAAAATAAAAATTACAATTACATTCATTAAATTATTTGATAAATTATATTTAATATAATGTAATTTAATAATAATAATAATAATTTATTAAAATATTATTTAATTAAAAAAGAGATTAATTCATAAAAATAGATTTCATAGTTGAATATTAATTAATTTACTATTCCCACTTTAAAAACTATTTGCAAAGTAATAATAATAAAATAAATTCACATCCATTATAAAAACAATAATTTATATAGTTCTAGTTCTAGGGTATTGTCACATAACCCCTTATAACACCCTCATGAGACAGAAGGGTAATGTTTGTGATGGGGAAAGACTCTTTGGGTGGCTCATATAACATCACTTGGGTGGTAATCTCAATTAACTTCCACTTCTCCCGTAGTCGATTGTACTCAAGCATATCATGTTCATACTCAGCATGGGCTTCGTAAAGTGCGAATCCCAATGACTCCACCTCCTTTCTGATCTCTGACAAATGGGCTTTATAAGAGTAAAGTATATAGGATGAGGCTATCGCTTCCTTTGTCTGAGTAAATTGGATTTGTTATAACCCTATATTTATAATAATCATGTGATAACTATGAAAAAACGTTATTATCAATGGTCACAATTATTAATAATATTTTATAATCTAGAAACATTAAACTAATGATGTTCACATTTTATATAACTATATTAATTAGATCAAGATGAATTTTCATTAATAAATTTTTTGGTCTTTACTATTCAATTCAATGAAAGATAAATTTTCAAAGAATCTCAAGTAAACTCCTAAACATTATCTGATCTCAGTTTTTAGATATAAATACAAAACTCCTTTAGATCATTCTTTCTAATATTTTTTTAAAAAATTGAATTCCTATTAATTTTGTTTGATAAACACGGTATTATTCAACCTAGTGTATTCATCAATGAAAATAATGAATTTACCATCATATTTGGTATCCTTTTTCTCATTAGGCCATACAAGTCTATATGAATCATCTTAGTTGTTCTTGATGAAGGAATGTACAATCCTTTATGTGAACATTTTTTCATTTTCCCTGTTTTAAAGGTATCACATATTTCCTCCCTATTTTTATTTATTATGGGAACATATATCCCAATGTAATCATTCTAAATCTTACACATACATATTTGAACCAGATGTCCAAGTATCCTATTCCATCAGTTATTTTCATCTTTCTCACCCATGTAATAAGAATTGGTAGAATCACTAATTAGAAATATATTTACATTATATATTTTCTATTGAGTGATGATCCTTCCATCATTTGTTCACTTGACGATACATGAATGCTTTCCCAATACAACCTCATGTACATCATCAAAATGATGGATGAAACCAAAAAAAGTGTTCTCTATGCATTCAAAAAATAATACATTATTAGATTTCATATTTTATGCTCTAATCTCTGCTGATCTACCTCATTTAATTTTTAAGATAAAATTATTACTTAAATTCACAGCTCATCCTACATGATTCTCAACTTTCCTAATTTTTTTATCTCACAATTCATTTGTAATGATCATCCACTATCATGTAACTCTGACTCGATTCCTATTATATCCATCATTAAACAACTACAATACATGATATTTAACCCCTATATTTTTTAATTCCCCTTTTTTATCAACATGTGATATTTTCCCATGAGGAATATTCATTACCATTTCTATAATATTTCATGGATGATAACATCATCTATAAATATATTCTTTGTAGTCAAGCATGTATTGTGTTTGTAGATACATTTAATTCCTAGTTATTAGTTTATTTCTCTAAATTTTTATCACCTTTTCTTATAATAGACCCCCTTAGTTCGTATATCTTCTCTATTTTTGGAATGTTTAAACCATCATGAGTAGAATTTATTCCCAAAAAAATTACAACACTAGTAGTTTCCTTTGATCCTTTATCTTTTATACTGATAATATTCTTATCCGAAACATTGTTGATGTTTCCATTCTATATTCTGATTATCTATCCTTCAGAGGGAAATAGGTTTTTTGGAGAATCTCTTTCATCCTTTTAATTATAAGAGGACTTATCAATAGTCTTCATGATCCAAACCCGTTTAGAACTTATTATAGGACATGCATTGTTAGAGATAACAAATTAATTTTAACATTCATGAAAGGTTGATTTAACCTACTTTTTTGAACCCATTTGTTCATAAAATTGTGATTAATTTTCTCACCTAAATAGCCTTTCTAAAATATTCGCGAATCTATGTTAATATATTTTATGCTTCAACATAATTAGAAAAATATAAGAATATTATTATTTGGTAGATTTTTTCTCTTAAATTTCATTTTCTAAAATTTCCATTTCAATCACATTTTGTGTAATAAACCTAATTATTTGAAAATTTTCTCATTCCCTCATCTATCACTATTTCATCAATTAAAATCATCATAAATTTCATGAACGTTATGTTTTTATCTATGAAAGATTATAATTAATTATTAAACATGTCCACTTGCTCTATTATTTCACTTTCATCATCTTCATTGTTATAGGTGTTAAAAACATTTTCCATATGATACAAGAAATAACAATTATATTATTATTGGATTGTTGCACTATAATTTTCTTCTTCTTCTTTACTCATCATGATTTATCTATTACTTTCAATGAATTTAATATTGATTCTATAAAATTTTAATATGCCTTTTCATCTTTTTTACGTTTCTTATATGGTTTTTCATAATCTATCTTAGGTTCTACAGACATATTCATACAAAAATTTACAATTATGTTTCAAATGTCAATATAATATCTACACCTTATTGTTAATTTCCATTAACTTAAAAATTAACCATTTCTGGTGTCTTTGATAACATAGAAATTATATTATTATAATTTTCATCTTTACCCTCAACACCATATTCACATGATTCTGCAATTTTGTCATCTTTGATTCCAATCCTTCTTATGGCCTCAAAATATATTTTTTCTATGATTTTAGTCTTGAATAGTGGGAATTTTACCATTTTATAGTCAATTATAATGTTATCAAATTAATATAAAGTAATATCTTCTCTATCTCCCAAAGATGAATCCTTATGATCAAACCTACTAGGAAAATTTCTCATCATTGTTTTGATCAATGTTAAATCATATTTGTTTTCTCTATAACCTTAAATATTATAGATAATTTCATTGAATATTTTTTAATAGTCATCAATTTGGTATTCATTATCCATCTTGATATATTTAAATTTCTTCTCTAAATTTTAAATTTGGCCTCTTTGACATTCATATTTCCTTCCTAGAAACTTTACAATTTATCCCTTATTTCCTGGAAACTTTTGATTCACATAAAATTTATATAAACATTTTCTCATAAATAAATTGAAATAGAATTTTGTACTTTTCAATCAACATACACATTTATCATTTTTGTAAAATTAAAAAGAGATTCTTTATAAATAGGTGGGAAGCATACTGTAACATCGTAGTTAATATCAAGGCCATGTGATAGAATGTTGGGAAACATCATATTATTCAAAATGTGTTAGTTCTTACAATCAAATAAGAAACACCCATGTAATTGACTGAATGTTGATTATCCAAATTTAACACATTGTTCGTATTGACCCTAGGAACCATGATATGATAGAAATTGAAGTTCCAAATTAGTTGATATACCACTCTGACATGGGGGTTGAATCATTTGTGAGTTATATAACATTTATTTCTTTTTAAATTAACCTTTATTGACCTTTTTCGATTTTATTCTGTTTTATGATTACTCTACCTCTCCCAATTTCATTAAGATAAAATAGAATAGGATAAAAATATGTTTAAAAGGATCAGTCTAAATGTGATCATAATACTTGATACGGATGGTTAAACACCTAAATTAATGTTTCTCCACTATAATCACAAGTGGTTACAATATACATTTATTCACAGGAATAGTGTTGTGATATTCTTTATAAAGTCCCATTAGGAGAATGTTTCATACTGACTTTTATATAATGTTTCGGACCAATACAAGAATTATCACTTCATAATATTTGTTTCTACGAAATCTATTGATGTAGATCATTATTTTAAGCCTTAATGATATATAAAATATAATATTATATCTTTTTAAACAAAATAACTAATTTATTGCTTCTTCAAAATATTAATTTGGAATTTAAAATAATATATTTCTTATATAGTATTCAAAATTCTCATTTTGTAGATTAAATTATTATTGGTTAAAATATATACCATATTACATACTATTCCATAATTATTTTATACCTAAAATATTGATATTAACGTATAATTCATTAAATTATTATTCTTTACATTAGATTGTTCTTTGTAAAGC
Organism: Viscum album; assembly: GCA_963277665.1. Classification (NCBI taxonomy): domain Eukaryota; kingdom Viridiplantae; phylum Streptophyta; class Magnoliopsida; order Santalales; family Viscaceae; genus Viscum; species Viscum album. The sequence continues at coordinate 2,105,380,452 of OY728119.1, read as the reverse complement.
AATAGAGTTTCTCAAAATAATTACTCTAAAAAATATCGAACCAACAGTAAAAGAATTAAATTATTTTTAAAATAATTATATCTTCTATACACATCAACAATCTATTTAATTCTATAGATAAATGAGTATTTATCGTAAAAAAAGCAGTAAGCCCTAAAAAATCAAAAAAAATTAACCATATGATGCTGAGAAACATGTCACCTCCCTCTATAAAAAAATGTTTCATTTTCATACTAATCACATTCTATTCATCTCTAAAAACAATAAGGAATTTATCTTATTTATTCTAGATGCTCTCTTTCAACTTACTTAGGAATATAAAAAGCATCGGATATCATTTTTGCTTCCAAAAAAATGGTAAATTCATATATGGTATCTTTCAAATACTATAACAATAGTAGTATGTTTAATTTTTTTGAAACAGTCTTTACATTGAAGGAATATCTTCCTTTAATGAAAATCATTAGATATTATTTTTGTTTTATTTCTATTAAACCCCTTCATGAAATTTGGATATAATTTTCCTTCACAAAAATTACTCACCAACTTCATAGCACACTGCATAAACAACATAGTATTTTCCATTCACTAATTGGAAATGTTTTCCATATAGCATCATATTTCTATATACCATTTTAACTGTAAACTAAAATATAAACATCAAAAATAATTTTTATGCATTGTTTCAAATATTACATATCCAAATTTCATTACTCCATTGATGTTTAGATGATATTTCATATTGTCTAATTTGATATGTGATTTCTTCGAATAATCCTTTCATAAAAACCATTTTTGGTGGGAGGAAGAATATGATCTATCCTCCTAATGATATGGTTCAAATTTTACACATAATATGGAATTAATATGTCTAAACTTTTTGAATGTGAGATTATTAATGTATAAAGCCTCATCCCACATATAGTGTCCAAATAAAGTAATGTCATATTTCTATGGAATATTTTTACTTTAGCAGTCCAGATGCATGGATGGGGTTCACACCTAGCCACCATGCCTCTTCACACATTTTCCCTACGATGAGAATATGTTCTTCTCTACTCCCCAATGGTGTATGCAAACATGATATTATAATCAAGCCTTTATACCACCATGAGGGATGTATCTACTAACACCCATGGGAAGGGTTGTTCATAACTCTCCAAATTCATTTCTCAATCATGTTGGATATCCTTATTTGTTGGACCCTATTTTTTGGTGATGTCCCATCAATAGAGATATAGATTTTTTCATATTACACCAATCCATAAAATCATATAATATATATAAATATATTATTTTCATTGTCTTCTTTACTTTATCGTTCTCTTTTTATGTCAAGACTCCCTATCATCAAGGATAACCCTCCATAGATGGCAATGAATATAGGGAGATAATGATCCCTGAGTCCCGCCTCTAGTAGGCCCTGGATTGGAGATTAGAACTAATGGTGTACAAGTCTCACTATATTGGAGGCATTATCCGTTATAATGAAATTTATTGATATAATGTCTTATCCACAAGAAATTTTATGACATAATATTAAGAAATACAAAAACATCCAACAATATTATGTAAAATAGAACAAATATAAATAAAATATTCTCAAAAGTAAATACCCAAAAGTAAATCTAAGTAGTGAAAAAATAAATATCAGGATCTGAGCTTGAAAGGTCCAATACATTCTATGAAATACCCCTAAAAACCTCCAAACAGTTTTATATACGTAAGGTGAGAGTATAGGTGTACTCAATATGAAAACCAACGTCTCACGTTCCATGTGAAAGAGGCATACTAATGCACCTGTGAGAATATGGCTAAAAAAACAACACCTTTGTAGGTATACTAACAAATCAAACACACCAAGGCACACTCATCATGTAATGTAAGACCATTAATATAATATAAATCACATCGAATATAAGGTTCCCCACACCACATTACCTTTGATTAGATACTTTCATGCCCAAATTGAAAATGTCCTGGCTCTACCACCTCTTCCAAATATACCACATCACATCCTACCGGCACACATCTGGTCCGCAGAACACATCCCACTCACACACACCTAGGACTCACAACACATCTCGGTAGCACACACCTTGGCCTCAAAATGCATCCCTCCTTTACATGCATATATCTCACAAAACATATTGTCCCCACACAACTTCTAATAACCCAATATTGATATTCAAGAATATTACATTATTTTTTGAGAAAAGTTAATACATTATACTAAAGTACACCATAAGATTTTATTAGTTTAGTGCCTTCAGAAAATTGGATCAAATTATATTAATTTAGTGAAAGATCATCAATATCTACCGTATAGATTTTCCCCTTTAGTACTTCTACCTAAAACCTTTTTTTTGTATCTTAAGGAAAAGAAAACATATAAATACGTGAGCTCCGAAGATCAGTATGGGAATGAAAAGGAAATATTTGTCATATCAAGAAAATAAGAGTATGATAATATGATTGTCAGAATAAATGATCTTACCCTTCATATCAATAATCATTAAATAAAATTTTCAAAGTTCATAAGAAATGAATAATAAAAGAATCAATGAATATAATCCATGAGATAATAACATAAACATAAGATAAGAAATTATTGAATAAACATAAACTTGTATCTTTTTTACCATGTATAAATATTAATATGTTTTATTATTAAATTTAGGACATGAAATCGACCCCTTGATTAAACATATGGACACGAAAAACATGGTACAAGCATAAAATTATGGACATGAAACCCAGTTCCACAAATAAAATTGTTGACATGAATTTCTGTTCACGCATAACATATATACCTTATGATTTATCCTTATTTACCCAATTTATTGAAGGGATATATTATTGTCACACATCTCATAATGAAATCATTTTTATTTGTTATAGAAAAATATAAATCATTCATATCATTATAACAGAAGGAATAAAATGGGATTCACTAAATATGATTCCATCCTATCATAATACATGTAAAATAATGTATTTTATAAATAACATAAACATAATAAACCAAAATAGGGATATTATACTTGAATCATAACCCTATTATATAATGAAATCTTATATATAAAATAATTTTTATAGAACACAAGAAATTAATTCTTGAGGAAAATATCCTTTCTTCTTTGAAAATTTTTAATTTTATTTTAATGTGATGAAATTTTAAAAGAAGAAAATTTATTTTATGGTGAACACAAAATATCATAAAATAAGATACATGTAAATGAGATATTTTTAAAATGATAAAATATGTTTTTGTCTTATAAGTTAATAGAAAACATTCCTCTTGTAATTTTGTTGGATATGTCAAAAGTACATCGTAACGAAATCAACAATATATCGCTTTCCTATCATTTGATTTTTTTCATACCAAATGGAATAATTGAATTTGAACAATTTTATAAGAATAGAATGAATATTTTGGAATAATTATTTTGGAAACATGGACATGAATGATAAATATACCCCCCATAAATACATATGTATAAACAATATCAGATAATAATGAGATTGTGAAATTATCCCTTACATTGGGTATGGGTTACCACTTACGTGTTCGAATATCCGGTATATGGGTTTAAATAATAAAATTAATGTTTCATAGAATCATATTTATTTTTATGATATCATAAGTGATCATATTTTTACCCATTTGATAATAACATTATTACTCATCCTTCATATATTAACTGCTTTATTTTCTTACGCATGTTTTATCAAATATGTTCTTGTTCGTATTATTAGGTTATAATTACATAATTTAAAAAATGATATTTATATATAATATATATAATATTTCTTCATTATAAACATTTATACAATCATGATTTAATGATGATCATGTAAAATGAATCGCATCTAATTGGGGAGATGGTATGCCATACATATTCACAAGTGATGATATCATTCCCTTAATTGTAGAATGGTACGTAAGTGTATGGTATATATATAGTTTCACAATCAAATTCCAGATATAATAATATATTATTATTATTATTTTCATAATAATTCCCATCCATGTAATGTGTTTGAAAAAAATAGATTACACCATAGCATGGAGACGGTAGGCCGTTCATAGTCACGAATGGTGATTTCATTTTTCATTGGATGGATGGAATGAATAATATGGATGTTCCATATTCCTAATAAAATTATAGTATATAGGTTATATAGTGGTTATTACTTTATAATGGGCAAAAATAATGAAGAATAAGTATAAGAATAATTTTTTTTGAATGAATCGGTTGAGGATATTACCTCTTCTTCAATGAGATTCCTCTATATCTCATATGAATGTCATAGATATGGCCTTTTGAGAAGACCTAAATATCTACAGTGTAACTATGGTTTTTTATAATATAAATGTCTAAGGTATGGCCGATATTTACAGATCAAATTGATGTGATGTTATGAGGGAGTATGTGCCCTATTATAATTGATGTGACTGGTACATTTGGAATCCACAAAAAAATTATTTATACTAAAATAAAATCCCATCAAATTACCTAAAAAATATATTTTTTTAGAAGATGATCTGAGATATGGTTTTAATATAATCACCCAATAAATTTTAGACAAGTTTTTCAAGAATTTTAATCCTTAAAATTTTAATTAACACTTAGTTATTCTATTAAATGTTTAACTCAGGTAACAAATATTTCAATATTAATGTGTGGAAATGTTTAATTATATGATGTCAATTATACCATAAATGAATAATTTATAAAGTTTTACAGCATATAATAATTATTAAATTTTTTTAAAATGATTATTACTTTCAATATTTTTAATAATACATTATTATAATATACAATCAATAGAGACTATTTTGACACTATTCAATTTATATATTTGTAAAAATATCTAGATAAGATGTTATCCTAGAACCAATTATTTTATTATATTATTAAGGGGTCAAGGTTTTGTATAAAATTCATTTGATATATTAATTATATAATATTAAATTTATATTAATATTTTTAGTAACATTAATTTTTTATTCTCATTAATAAAAAAATTACTTCATAATTTTTTTAATGATTTTATATAATTATTTATTGGGTTAAAATTAATAATAAAATACCATAATTAAAATTATTATTATAGATTTTATAAGAATAATTATAATAGAATATTTTTTCCTAAAATATCCTACAAAAAAATTTTCATTTGAAATAGATCATGTATGTGCAAACATTATCACCACATTAAATAAAATATTATAAGTGTCATAATTTTTTCTATATTTCCCCAAATAGACAAAAACTAAACTTGTTAATGAATATGGTCAATATATAATCCTCCAATAAGATTTGGTAGTGTTTTTTATACATTTAATAGTTATTATAATTTTTATAAAAATTATTTTATTTATTTATTATATATTAAATAATTTATACATCATCAGTGTATAAGCCTTTAACGTAATTATTTATTTAAAAAAATATAAATAAATTACCATGATAAAGTAAAAAGAATTATAATTAAAATTAGTATTTAAAAACTAATTTATTTTTTTTATAATCTTATTTTTAAAAATGATATAATTATTAAAATTTGAGTAAAATATATTAAATTTTTTTAATAAAATAAATTAAATGTCTTAATCTCATCCAAGTTGTATAGAAAATATACCATTTCAACCCAAGGAATATGTTTTCAATATAACTCATCGTATAATATTAGGAAACGTTTTAAGGTATTTTATTATATTATTTGTACCATTAATTACATAATTAATCCTTTTACCGTATCAATAAAAATTATCGACGTTACGATTCATAATGCCAAAAAATAAATGAAATATATTTACATAACATGGAACTACTGATTTAAAATATTGAATAAATTTTGTTGGAATTCAAAACACATAATTTGAAATAATTAATATAAAATAAATCTTTTTTTCGAAATAAGAAAATGAGTATAAAAATGTTAAACATTGAAAAAGAATGAATTATTTTTACATCAAAAACTCAATGTAAAATTAAATCCAATGAACTAAATTATATTATCTATTAAAAATATAATATATTTAAAATTTAAATCCAGTCAATATTATAAATTAACTATATAAGCTTTTTTAATGAAAATAATTATTTTAAATTATAATTTAATATATTTTTACTATTCATAAAATCTAGGAATTAATTAGAAAAATATCAAAAAAATACAAGGTAAGTTTTTGTACATTACATACAAATAATAAGTTTATTCTATGAAATACAATATAAAAATGTGTTAATATTATTATTTAAAATAGTTGTTCAACCAATAGGATGAAAAAATACATTTGTTTGGAAAATAAATCTTTTATAAAAAAAAGGAATTTTTTCTTATATAATGTATAGAAAATATATACGGTAAATTTTTAAAATTATATTTACTATATATTACGTATATATTTCATCATTAAAATCCATCAACATTGATTTTATTATTTGATAAACTCGCTTATTTACATTTAAATTGTGTTTCAGAAAAACATTTCTATTTGTTTATAAAGGGTTTTATTTTCATTTCTGATTTGTTTATAACAAAGTAATTAATTATATAATCATGTGTAATGAAAATTTTCATAATTCAGTTAAAATTGTTATGATCCACCATTACAATGGCTAGTTTATAAGGTAACATTATAATATTTAGTTGTTCACTTAATCTCGGTCTTGTGTGAAACGAAATCAGCCAAAAAAATACGAAATTGGGTGTAACACATATCATGATTATTATTGTGTATACTTCAAGATAAGCTGGTGTTCCCTGTATCTCAAGGTTATCTTGGTGTATCATACAACACAAGACATCAATAAATTAAAAAATAATAAATAAATCAAATAAAATCAAATCAAACCAAATCTATATAAAAAAATATTAGGGAGTTACAAACATGGTCCTCATAATAAAATCCCAAATTAACTCACCTGGGCCTCATAAAACAACACATATCATCCCAAAAACAACTTGGAAATCACATCACAACTCATCCTAAAGACACGCAGGAAAAAATACACCACACCGACATACAACTGGGCTACCATATGTCATAAGATCCAGCCCGATTGGGCTGTCACAACATCGTAGATGGAGAACGGAAGAGAAGATGGCCATACATCTATCCTACCACTCGAATGTTGGGAAATGAATCTTCCCCAATGACTGTGGGGTGTTTTCCACATAGTTCTAAACATGGGTGGGGTGTGTACATAAATAAAATGGAAAATAAAAGTGTATACGTACATGGTACCAAACACTCAAGACCAACACATGGGTTCTCAGAAAAACCACAAACACCCAAAACATAAAACTTTTCATCTACCTCTATATGCACAACACCATACATCATGCCAAATAAACCATCTCAAATTGCCAACCAATTAATTTAAACTTTCACATTTCATTAACAAAACCATCCTATTCCATTAAAATCATCATTAACCAATCATTTATTCATTGCATCACTATCTGGGAAACTGAGAAACATAAAAGCATACATTTTCGAAGGTGAAGATCACAATAAATAAAGTCATCTTAACATTGAGGAAACATCATTCGATGAACTCGATGTTTAACACCCATTCATGATATATATAATATACGTATCTCTAGATACAAGGGTAGCTTTCTACATGATAACAATGGGGAAGCACCCTTACAAACCACTAATGAACATATTCAATGTTATCATACCAAAACCTCCAACACAACTAATAAAATCCTAAATCACAACTACACCTAGAAACCTATTACAACACAACCAGTTTTTCAACCATTATACAGAAACATACCACACCCAAATTAAAATATACATAGAACCATACCCTATGCACAACTGTACTCAACCATATCACTACAAAAACACAACCAAAACATATTTAGATATAATAATTTGTCAATCCATTAATTTATACTTTTTAATTCATGGGTTATCAAAAAAGAGTATGATAATGGGGAATCCATTTATTAGATGAATAGACGTGTTAAAAAATATTCACATATAATCCTTTAGGTAGAAAAATAAAAAACATTCCGTAAACCATTATATGCACAAACAAGGACCCCCAATGACAATGACTTTCAATGTGTAATTTCTCCATTGAAAATAAATATATTAGTAAAAATAATTAAACAATAAGAGCATGTGTCACTTATCCAACCCCAGTTTATTGATTTAAAATTGGTTCAATTATAGTTATTAATCCGAAAAAACTATAATCATAAATGTAACATCTATATACCCACCCCACATGTTACACAATTTTGAGAGATGAAGGAGAATGCTTCATGGAATAAATGATGATCAATGCTTCTGGGTTGCACCGAAACAGGGGCACACATACAACATCAAGAAATATTTGGAAACCCAATCCAAATGTGGTATAACTTTACATGATCCCTACAAAATGAATGATTTAGGGTGTCCCATAGTAAGAGTAAACAATATGGAAGAATAAGGGGGAAGGTTACCTCATTTTGGGAAATATATAAATAGATTTGTGGATTTAGATATGTTTTTTATTTTCCATTAATGGAATATTTTGTGAATATAATTTGATTGGACCAATTAATATCATCCTATTTCTTAAGGAATTTTTTATATGATTTATGGGTGATGAATTAGTTCCAAAAACCTTTAAATAAGTAATTAAATTGTTTTTATGTCATTGAAGACCTTAAAAGGGAATAATGGAAGAAGTAAGAAACACTGTTCACGAGACACCACCGGATGATGCACTATTTGAGGAGGCACCGTTAGACGAGGCAATGCCAATGAGGCAACATTCATGAGCCACTATTGGATGAAGAATAATTGGATGAGTCATGGTTAAATAAAACACTTACCGCCTTCAGTGAGAAACTGCAGAGCGAGACACCTCCAATCAACATACCACCCTACACGAGACAATGTTGGTCGAACAATCGCTTGTGCGAGACACCACTAGGTTGAGCTACTACCCTGATGAAACACGTCCAGGTTGAGAAACTCCCAGGTTCAGACATTGACAGGTTGACACCTCAAGGGTGAGCTACTGACAGGGTGTGACTATTGGTGGAAGACACAGTTTGATAAATGCATCATCAGCACAAGACACCATTGTCGACTCAATGAAGGAAGACATGAGAAAAATGGGAAATTTTTTTAAGTGATGAAATGAGAGCCCTTAACCTCCCCGAACACCTTAAACATGAGATTCCGAAAATATAAAGTACCAAATAGGTTTTGTTCATTACATCCTACATTTATCAAACTATTCTCTCCCTCAAGAATTCAAAACCATCTAATAAGAAAAAGAGATGAAGGGTTGGAACAACCATCCCTTGAGATAACTCTCAAGGATCTCACCACACCTGAAATACCGCTATCGGGAAAACACATCCACATTCAACTATAAACCTCCCTTGGTTTTTTAAAAGATAAAGTAGATTCCTCTGTACACAAAAAACACATCTTCCATCATCGACTATCAAATCCGTATAATGAAATCCAAAACTACCATATAACAACTGCACAATCACAATAACCACACCATCCCAGATACATGTACAAGGATATTTCGTCCTCTATGTAAATGTATTATCTTCTATGGATGTCACTAACTCACCTAAATGGGTTTAATTAGATAATAGTTAATTAATATCTATTAGGAATTTGGTACTCCAATTTCTTATACTTGGACTCTACACATATCAAACCACAAACAATCCAAAACATAGCAAAACATCTCATTTCAAGAACATCAAGGTTTTTGCTTCACATTACATTGAAAAAAAAATATCAAAACAACTATGGGTACAAGCCACACATATGTGTCTCTTGATCCCATGTACTATCCTCCGGACCACCATGTTTCCACAACACACAAACCAAAGGAGTGTTCCATCCATTAAAAAACTTCTTTAAAAAATACTACATTTATACTAGATTCCCCACAAGTGTTTTGTCATCCTCGATATCCTACTATTTCCATTAAATGACATGGGAGTCATCAGGATGATACTGATGAAGATTATAGATGTGGATGACGTCCTGGATTTTCTCCAACCATAGTGGGAACGTCAATCTGTATTCATCATCGCCAACTCTCCCCAACACCTCAAAGGGTCCTATAATCCTAGGAGAAATCTTACTCTCTCTTCCAAACCTCCACTTCCCATGTTGGGGAGAAAACATCTGGAACATTTGGTCTCCATTATTGAACTCCAATTTCCTTATTCTATGATCGACAAACATATTTTTTTGATGGTGTTCTACTTTAATCCTCTCATTATCAAGCTGACCCTTTTCAATCGTGCACTAGACCAATTCAAGACCAAGAATATTTGTCTCCCCACCCTATTTCCATCATAAGGGAGAACAACACAGGCTCCCATAAAAAGTATCAATATAAGAAATACCAATGGAAGAGTGATAGATTCTATTTTAGTAAAACACTACCAAATCAGGATTCATACCAGAGATCCACAATAATCCAAGACACTTTCTTGAATCATATTCTCGAACATCTAGATAGTCCACTATATCTTCTCATATATCTAATGGTGGAAATTAGTAATAATGAATAATTTTGTGCCAAAATCATGCTTCAATACCATATAAAATCATCAGGTAAACTGGACATCTTGGTCAGAGATAATGGACCTTGAAAATCCATTCATCTGTACAAGACCAACCACAAACCTCTTGGAAAATGCATCCACTACACTTGATTCATTGACCGTTATGAAGTTGGTAGATTTTTTCAATTGATCCACTATACACCATATGGTATCATAGCCTTCTTGATATATGCGAAACCATACGAATAAATACATCAAGATAAAATCCCATTTTCACAAGGGAATGTCTAAGGGTTACAAAAAACCACTAGGAACATGATGAATGGCCTTTACCTACTGGAAAACCATGAACTTCGCCACAAACTCCACTACATCCGGTTTCATCCTAGGAAAACAAAACTACAACTTTATTCTATGGTACATCTAAGTAACTCTTCGATATACCTAAATGGATGGGATATGAAACTCACTAATGAATATAAAATTCATTTCTACCAGATAATCAATTTTCCATGAAATAATATGTAGTTCTATAAATCATCCAATTATGTTCTGTGACATCAATGGAGTTTTACGGCAGTGACCTGAGAATGAAGGTGAAGGGGTACCTTTTGTTTTCTCCGGTCATCATTTCTGGCTATGAGGGGAGGTGACTCCGGTGGTTGTATGGCAGGGGATGTGATGCTGAAGGCGGTGATGTGATGATGGTAGCGATGACGCGTTGATGCAGTAGTCTCGGGCGGATCACTTGATTTGTGGTATTTTGGATGATTTGTATGATTTGTAGTTTTTTGAAATTTGGATGTCCCGCTGTAGAGGTTTGGTCCGTTCCCATTTTACCCAAATGTGAATTTTATGAAAATATAAAAAAATTATTTGGAGTTTGGTATCATTTATCCAACCAACCCTTTGGAGCATCACCATAGACAACATGATCACACATCACCTCTTCCTCCACGTCTCCCCAACAAGACTCCTCCACTTGTAGTATCAGATAATAAAACACTATCGTTTGAAACAAACCACCCTTACCACAATCTAATCTTGTATCAATGTGTGGGGCTTCCAAATCTTCCATCACATTCTAAGGATCCCCATTTTCTAAAAATACAACCATCCATGACCTTCTGGGAAATGAATCTACCCTGATATTTCCCTTTCAAAAGTGTAGGAGATCTCAAAAATAATTTCCCTAATGAAACTCTATCTACCCCATATATAATTTATTTAGGTCAAGATCAGAAAATATATACATAAAACTTTGTTGATCCATGAAGACAACAAAGCTCTCTAAAATGAGGTAATGGCTCAAAAAATTCAGAAAAAAAACACAACTACTAACTATAGATCAAGGGTGGCATAATTACACTTGCAGTGATGTAACATCCTAGACACATAAGAGATAACTAACCACTACTGAATCAACACACATCCTAAATCCAGATGGGAAACATAACAAAACACATCAAACATCACAACTTTCTTAGGAAACTGAAGCATTGGAATACCAACCAACTTCCCTTTCAGGTAATTGAACACTACCATACACTGATCAATCCACAAAAAATCATGTTCTTTATTTGTCAAATCAATCAATGCGGCTAAAAATCAAGAGTAGATTAGTAAAATATCCTAATAATAAATAGGGAGACAAAGGAAACAACAAAAATCTTCCATGTTCTTTTATGTTTTCAAAAAACAACCACTTAAACCATTGATGTGTCTACTATCACATACTGTTGTGACACCACAATACTAAGGAAATGCATATCTCATTTATAGAACATACACTTTGGAATAATTTGATATATCTAGTTGCATAGAAAATACTACAATATATTTTTTATTGGCTCATAAAGATCTTATTTTGAATTTAGGTAAATTAGAATTTCATCAATTAATATAATGAAAAACTGATCTAGAAACTCAAATAAAATGGTGCTCATAATCCCCTTGAATATGGTTGGTGCATTCATAATACCAAATGGAATGAATAAATTCTCAAAGTGCCCAGTTCAGCATTTGAATACAATCTATGGGATATCACCCTCCTCCACCCTCAACTACTAATATATAGACCACATATCAACCTTCGGAAACAAAATGGCACCTCTCAGCTAGTTTAAAAGATCATATTTCCTTGGAAGAGTGTAATGATTCTATAATATCACCTAATTCGACATCTGATAGTCTATACACAACCTCTTACCATTTTCCTCATTCTTTGCGAACAACACTCGAGTACCCCATGGTGACACAGTAGGCCAGAAAAAAACCCTTCCACATCAGTTAATCTATCTGAATCCTCTACTGTCACATCTCTTAAGGTTCTATATGATAAGGATCCCTTGAAATTGGAGATTCATAGAGACATAATTCTATCACAATATCAGCAACACATCGAGGGGGTTTCATCACAACCTCCTTAGATAAAACATCTAGGAAATCCCAAAAACTAGTAGGTTCCACTACGATTTAATCATCCACTAATTCCACTAATAGCTTATCCATGAAATAAAGAAGGGCCTCTATATTCCATCCAACCAAATGACAACCCCGCTATCCAAAAAACCACACATTGACCATCCACACTTGAAAACAGAAATCTCCTTTGGAAGCAGTCGATAGTAGAAAATACTAAATATTACTAGTTGATTATATGGATGACATATTATGGCTACATCTGATGTATGAAGAAATCTCCATGGGACTTATGTGGTCCCAACATTAGTCCATACCCACAGCACACAAAAAAGAATTTGATCTGACCTTGATCTGGAATACACAACACAAGGGGTATGGAAATCATCTCTACTTCTAGCCCCAGAGAATTGTCTACAGTGGGTCAAAAAAGGAATGTGATGCTCTTGAATACAAAAAATAATAAAGGGTACTGAACAAACTGATCATACCTCTGATTATCTCTATCCCCATTGGATCTTCCACCTACACTACGTGTAACTAATCACACCCATATCCACTTATTCTATACTCAAGACCACATCCATGGTCAAACGTAGCTCACAGTCCTTCATCATGATAGACTTCATGAGGTCATCCTCTACTCACTCCATCCCACATAGATGAAGTATGTGATTTTTGTACTTGTTGCTGAAACAGTCTCACTGAAAACTCTTATTGAGGCTGACACTAATCCTATACACCTCCATCAAACTAATGATAGGTAGCCAATGGGTACTAATTATGATGATTGATGTGGAACCCATAGAAGAAACACATCATCCCCAAGCACACCAGATATGAATGTAGACTAGAAGGTCGAAAGGGAAGCTGATGAGGTCAAATCCCCATGAGTTGAAACCTCGATGGTCTTGGGGCCCAAGACATACCACATAAAACACATCATCTTGAAAAAATATTTTGACTCCCCTCTTATAGTATGAATCCTTGAGAGTGGATTTTATTTATCATCTCTAACTTCCTATAGACCTCCAAATATGATGGAAACCTAAAATTAGTAACTTCATATAGGATAAAAGGATGTAGTTCCTCCTCAAGATGTCACAAAAAGGAATCCTAATCTGGAAAAAGGTATGGGGAAAAAAGAAGAAGGTATTTGTACCTATTACCAAGATCCCACAATAACATACTCTCTTGATGATGGGATATTATATCGTACCTCTTATCATACTTCATGGTCAACTAAAGTAACTCCAAATGAAACTACCTTTGGATATCAAACCAATAATGTTATAACACCTTCCATTCTCCCTGATACAACATCCCCCAAAAAAGCGCAACACCTCGCATCAGACTTACTCCCTAAGTGACCATTCACTATGTCGGGACCTGGATCAAACTGAATGTGATCTCCATCTCTTATAGAAAGCCTTCAATATCAACATTTAAAAACACTTCCCATGTATTTAAACATAACCTTCCACTAGAAATCATGCAATGACCTCTACTACTAATCATTCTTCTTAGCCAGATCAACCCTACGGTGATTAAACAAACTAGACAATTGAAAATCTACTGTCTAAGCCACACAAGGATAACGACCCGGAGCCATAGCTGGAAGGAAAAAAACGATTTCAAATTACCAATTTGTATATAATTTTATTAAATTTATTTTAATTCATTTTACTCAATTTATCCATTTTAACATTCATGAAACAACAAAATTCAAACAAGAAAAGAAGTCATTATGATAAATGTACCTCCTCCATGTCTCTACCCTATATGAAGGTAAGTCTTACTTGGCCATTCAATAAGATTAGGGTCCATTCATGGGATCATGGGGGGCCCGAAATCTAGTGTCCTAGCTGGTCTCCCTGACCTATGTCACATTCCATGGTCAACCAGAACCATCATTATACTATCCTAGACAATACTCATTATTTCTAACTCAAAACACCATCCCATATCTCAAAAATCACCATTGATACCGTTATGTCATGACCCCCTCCATCTAAAGATACCCCTCCTAGGCTGGTAATGAATAAAGGGAGATAATTAACCCTGAGTCCAGCCTCCAGTAGGCCCCAGGTTGGCAACTACCTCCATGGGTGTACAAATCTCACCACATGGGATGAATTACAACTTATAAGGAAACAAGATTGGGATATATGATGGATCATCCACAAGAAACTCCAAGAAATAATATAAATAAATCCAAAGCCATCCGAGGGCATGTGTAAAATAGTACTGATACAAATATAAATGTCTCCAATGTAAATACCGAAAAGTAAAGTCAAGTAGTGATATAACAACATTCATGATCCGAGATAATTAGGTTATGCATGGTCCTCAAAATAATCCTAGAAACCTGAAAATAGTTTTATATACATAGGATGATCATGATGTTATACTCATTAGGAAAACCAAATTCTCCCATGTACTTCTGAAATAGGCATACTAAAGAATCCATGATAAAACGACAGAAAAAAACAAAACCTAAGAAGGTATACTAACCACCAAACCTCACTAAGGAATGCTAACAATGAAACAGAAGTCATGATAATGAAAATTGATGATTGGGTTCCCAAAACCCTTTCCCATTGATTAGCCACTCTCACACCAACAGTAAATATCTTGGAGCTCCAAAATCATTCGAATATACCCCGTCACATCCCAGGAACACACACAAGGTCCCCAGAACACATCCTGATCGCTCACACCTAGGCCTCACAACACTTCCCACCCACACACACCTTGGGCATAGAACAAATCTCACACACAATGACATGGGCCTCACAACATGTCTCACTCGCACACACCTAGTAATCACTACACATATCACATGCACACACCTGAGACAAACAACACATCATGTCTCATCCTGAATAAACCTATTAAAAAAACAGCACAACTCTTCCCAAAGACACCTGGGAAACAAACCACCTCTCTTGTCGACTCATGGGATTCCATATCTCATCACATCATGATCGATGAAACATGGGTTCCCACTTCTTGGAAGAGGGAGATGGGAAGATCGGGTGGACAACCATCTATCCTGCAACTAGGATGTTGGGAAAGACATCCTCCCCCTGCCTATGGGTGTGTTTAGAATATAGGTCAAATATAGGGTTGGGTGAATATAGAAATCACAAGGAAAATAAATGTGTATATATATATGGAAATAATCACTTAATCCCAAACTATAGGTTCTTGAAAAAACAACCAACTCATAACAATGCCACATTTTTTGCTACATCTAAATTAGAAACACCACACATAAATTCACAAAACCCATTTCAAATTCCCAACCAATTCAGTTCACTATTTCCATTTTTTAATGAAACAATTCCAAGATGTTCTAATCCTCATTAAAAATCATTTCTTTATTCCATAACTATCCATTAAACTAAGAAATAGAGAAGAAGAAATTTCAAAAAGGGAAGAGATAGATAGAAAAAGGAATCTCATCATGGAATTATCATCAATCCTTGACCTCCATAATTAACACTGATTCAGGATATATCATATATCTATCTATATATATGAGTTAAGCTCTCATCATGTTATCAATGGAAAAGAACCAACACTGACTTGTACTATTGTTGAATTCGTTCAAAGTTTATAATTTATATTCATAATATCTACTGTATCTGTGGGAAGCAGGGTTGAACCCACAGGGATGGTTAATTTGGCCACTAATCTTCTAAAAAACTTGGTAAACTCAACTTTTGTCAGAATTGGCGTGATTTTTCATTGTTTTAATTTTTATATTTTTTTATAAGCGATGATGTGACCGAATATTGAAAACATGTTTAAAAACTATATTTAATCCAGAGACTTTTGTAGAACAAGGAATAACAGAGGTTTAGAACACTCATAAAAAAATCTATTTAAATGTTTGGGGAGTAATATCCATTCTACTAGTTTTAATTATGTTTAAATTCACTTATATGTTTTTGTAGAGTACCACTGTAAGGATTATGACTAACCTCCCTCTCCAAGAGTTATGTCACACTAGTCAACCAATTTATGACTTCTCTACTCCAAAATTAATAAACCCTGAACTATTTTGAAAAATAACAACAAGAAAATATCACCGTAATTCTTCATGTCTTTTGAATATTTTTTTGAAAAGTGTTTCCACAATAAATCTCACCAACTGACTCTGAATTATTGAAATTATGTTCTTTTCATACAACCAATTAGATGAACTCATTATTGATCTCGCCGATTAATACTAAGTATATTTAAATGTTTAAGAGAATTGAGAATTGAAAAGTAACTAGTAAAACTTCAATTGATCCCTGGACTAACGACATAGCTAAATATTTTATCTATTAACATGTATAATATGTTAATTATTTTATGAAAAGGAAAAATTAAGAAAAAAGATTACGTAAACTCCATATGAAACCATGAACATTTGCTACTCTTATGCTGCTCCAGTTCCAGGTAGAGGTTCTAGAGTCACCCTCTATACTCTCTATGCACCTCATGATAGAGATGCACTCGGATCATCAATCATTCATTTGATGTGTGAATCCCCCCTCTCAAAATCTTCTTCATACACTACTTAAGTATCATAATGTCTTATGCTGCATGTCACCACTTGTTTATCACGAATTCTAATGTCTTTCACAAATGCACAAAAAAAGTGTGTTTTTTTCACGACTGGCAAGTCGCGCTAGTATTTTCACTCGTCACTATCTCTGGATGAGTTAGTTGGAAGCACATGGACATGATTTTGACTCTTGAATGAACCATTGTATGAAAAACTGTCATAACAGATAAAACTATAAGGAAATAATGAATTATAGTATATGAAATTAGTTTAATAAAATTTCTTTTTAAAAGAATTAGTAAAATTTAAAATAATTTTATAAATTAAATTATTTTTTACTATTGCTAAAAAAGAGTAATTATAATTTAAGTATGTATAATGAAATGAAATTTATTTAAATACATGCTATTTAAATATAAATGATAAATTATTATTACTTACGTATTAGAAGTCGATCTAATTTGTTAATAAAAGTGTTATTATTATTAAAAATTATAAATTTTATTAATTATTGATTTTGATGCTAAATTGTTTATAAGATATTATTTATTAATTAGTAACATTATTAAAGTAAATTATTATCATTATGTTTATTATTATTTTGAATGTTTACATTATTAACATTTTTAATTAACTACATTAGTTTAATTATAATTAATTTTATAACTTAGTAATTGTATATTATTTTATAGAAAATGTATTTTTAAATAATTATTAAAACAAAAAATTAAATTATAATTATTAATCTTTTAACAATGTAATCTAACTTGATTTTAGAAATAACTATCAATTAATTAAATAAAATTTATTCATGATGGAATATTTTGTTTTATTAAATACCTTATATAGGTAATTTATTTATAATTATTAATGTTTTATTCCTATTTCTTTTATTGAGTTTATGTTTTTATTTTAACTTATTTATAACTCATTAGTTTTTTTTATTTTCTTTACTACCCCCCCCCCAAATCACAGTGCAATAGCAGGGGGAGGGTTTATGGCTCTACTTTTCCTCTCATGGAAGACCTATGTCGGCTCTTCATCTTCAGTGGTTGATTGGGTCCGAGTTCCCCCCTTCAGGTATACTATCTTGGCAGCAGTTTCCTCTGGTGGAACCTCATCTTGTTCGAGCAACACTTCTCCTCAGGTTACGGTGACACAATTTTCTTACCACAACAAAGATGGGTTCGTTCTATGGTCGTGGTGATTGGAAATATGCGAAGATCTGAATTTAGGGATGAAATAGAGTTAACATTAAATACGGTTTGAGTATGATTCAATTCACTATTATGAATTGATTTGATTCTATGATTTTGAATCGTTATGGATCTATTCGGTGGAAATGATGACGACAGTGTAAAAAAAGTATTGCAGGGAAATAGTGAGGTGATAGGGATTTGGGTAATGGTGAGGTGTAGAATAAATGAAGACTAATGGTGAGAGGAAGAAGAGTAAATAGTCTAAAGGTAGGTGGTTACTGATAAAGTTATAAATGAAAACAGAGGCGTAACAGTGAGGTGAAACGGGAATTGATCTAACCATATGATTGAAAGTAATGAACCAACCATGATGTGCAAGGGAAATCATACGATCACCACTAGATTAAAAACAAAAAGCCAGAAAGAGGGACCAGTGTGGTATTGTGGTATTAGAGAGGAATATTTCACTGATAGAATAATATAAAAGGTTCATTGTTAGTGATAAAAATGGGTTACTATTAGTAAAAAAATTAAAATCTCACCGTTACATTAAATTAGTTGTTCACTGAAACGAATAAAAAACTAAAATCTCACCATTTGTATAAAATTGAGAAGTTCATCGGTTTAAGGTAGTAACAGTGAGATGCGGGGGCGGGGTCGCCATTAGTATAAAATTTAAGACTACCGATGCAGATAATTGAAACACCACCGGTATCTTTAAGAATAAAAGTCTCCATTACAGAATAAAATAAAAGGTTACTGTTACACAATAAAAAGAGTTGTTAATAAATTCATTAATAGATAGGTCACTATTAGTATAAAAGAAATAAATAATGGTTACCTTGATTAAGATTGAACATAAAATTAAAATTAGATAAATGAAATAAAAAGACCGATAAATAATTAATTTAAAGAATGCTTCCTATCATAAATTTAAAACAAGATTTCTATTAAACATAAAAATATTAAAATTATAATAATGATTATTAATTGATAGCAATTAAATTAATAAATTGTATAATAGTTAAACTAAATTAATTAAAGACTTAAATAAAATTACTAAATAAATTAATTACAAAGTAGAAACAATTCAAAAAGAATAACATCGATGACCTATTAGGTTTACGACAGTTATAGTATACCTCACCGGTAGACTAAACAAATATAAAATGAAAATAAAAAATAACTTCATACGGGAGATAATATAATTAATGTTTAAAACACTAAATTAATTAATAAAACAACTATTTGAACACATAAATTTAAGATCAAACTATTTTATTTAATTTAAAACACAAAATATTTACTTAATTGATTAGAAAGATGACTAAACATATTAACTAACATTGTTAACATATTCTAATATAGAAAAATTAAGAGTTAAAATATTAAAATGAAGACTAAATTAATTAAATACAATTACGTTGATTAAATAATTGTTTAAAATAGACATTGACGTATTTAGAAGTCAAGAAGAATCCACTTATCAATACAAATTAAGAAATAATTTAATTAGAAAAGTTATGTAAGATTAAAATTATTAATTTAAAGATTAAAAGTACATAATTAATTATAAAAATTGACTAATTAACAAAATTAACTATGAAAATATAAATGTACAAATATTTAGTATAATGTGTTTATATAATTAATTAATTCATTAAAACTTAAGTAAAAAGATGTGGAAGAACAATGTAAAAATAGAGACATATCAAATTCCCACACACTTAAGCATTGTTTGTCATCAAACAATGTCACGTTTTATTATCTTTCAAAAATAGTAAATTGTATTAATGAATAAGATCACAATGTAACATGTTCAGCACTCAAAAACGGAGGACAAAACACAACACCAGGCTTTAAGGAAACGAAAACTCATATGAATCTTTCCTATAACAAATACTCAAGGGTAATTAAGAACACAAAGAAAATCAATCAGAGAAGTTGTCATGCCTCATACGTGATACAAGATAGTGACTAACTTCTATCCAGGATTATGGTCTAAGTCCAAGAATGACAAGATTTTAATTATCTATGGAATTAAGACCTTAACCAAGGAACTTTTTACAATGTTATAATCCTAGATTCCAAAAATAATAATTATTTTTTTGAATCACCTTTATAAATCAACCTAAATGACTCCCATATAAACCAATTGACCCATTATTCATCTGGAGTTAGTCATTCCCCTCAACTTAATGAGATAAATTTGGACCCTAGACACTTCAATTTATTTTTCCCAAGAAATGCATCATTGTGCTAAGCACGGTGGAATGCACTTTTTCGAAGTGAACATAGGGATTATAGTAAACAGAAATGCACCCAGCATCTTGGGTTTTAGAGACTCACTGTGGGATCCCATATGCCGAAATTACTAAATTTTCAAAAGATTTATATCAAAAATCATTTACATTGGCTCATTAAAGCAATAACATTTAGTAATTAAAAGTTGAATGAGGCCCCTAGAATCAGAAACCATCTTCCAGTTCCAAGGGTTATGATCATAGCTTTACAAACAAGTAATCCATATCACTTTAAAAAGTAGGTCCTAAACCAAATTTCCATCAAATCACTAAGTAAGATCACTCATCAATCATCCATTATCTTTAATTTCAGAAATCAAGTAGTTGTTAACTTCCAATAAGAATGTTTTCCTGAGGAAATACCTAATTAAGTATAGTGTAAAGCCTAAAAGTATGAAAGAATTTTGAAACATTATATCCATTTTTAAACAAAATGTTTGAATTTCAATGGGAATTGATGGGATTTCAATAAAGCACTGTTTAGAACACTCAAGAATTGACCCCGTCCCCAACACATAAAACCCATCTTTGTCCCCAAAGTAAACTTCTAAATTTTATTAAGAACAATTAATCGATTATGGTTTATATAATATTTTAAATAATTAAATTTATGACATGTAAAAAGGGTCTCAATGATGTTCAAAAATTTATTTTCAAGAATGATTAAATAATAAACAGGTTCATTATCAAAAACATGCATTAACATTTATGTCCAGTGACAAATATTTTCCATTAAAGTTCAAACAAGGCTTGTATCTTGTGGGTTCAAAATTAATTGGGGTGAAGGAAATTTTAGCAGAATTTATTCAGTTAGATTTTCAATATAATAGAAGAATTTCATGCTAAAAACTCAAACATTAATCTAATTTAAAAGACTGGAATAATGTACCCCCCACTTAGTTTCAAGTAATGAAAACATTTTAATAATAATGAAATTAAATTTTTATGCTAGGAGGCACCAGAAGAATTTATGCACATCATAGTGACATGTAGCATGATTTTTTAACAGAAGATAATTTTTTTAGAAAGAAGAGTTTTATTAACAAAAAAAGGAGTAGAAATAAATCGAAAAAAGTTAAAGTACATCCCTAACTAAGTTCTTGTCAAAAATTGATCATTGGAATTCCATTCCTTTATTGACACAAGCAGCAACAACCTGAGACAAAACATGTAACCCAGGAACAAAGATCAAGAAGTAATAAGTATTTCACAAAAATAGAGCACAGAAGAATAACATTATCCATGGTTAAAAAGAAACAAGATAAAGACAATAAGATACATGGGTTCCCTCCCATGCATATCTATGTTTAAATTCCACACTCTGAATTTATTCAAGAATTGTTTTTAAGCTCAGTGAAGGTTTCCAAGACCATCATCTGTCCCTCCAAATAAAGTTTCACTCATTGCCCATTATCCAACATAAGGTTGTTCTCTTCACCCTAAATTTCTAAATCACCATTCATAAACAACCTCACAATTGTAAAAGTTCCAGACCACTTGGACATCATCTTTCTAGGAATGAGTTTATGTCTAGGATTAAAAATAAGGACCTTCTTCTTAGGTTTTAACTCTTTTTTTTGAATGATAGAATCATGAAATATTTTTTTTCCTTTCTTCATAAATCATTGAATCATCATAACCCTCTCTCCTAATCTCATCATGTTCACTCAGCTCAAGTAATCTCCTCTAACTAGAACTCTTAAAATAAATGTTAAGAGCCTTAACTGCCCAATAAGACTTCTGTTGAACCTCCACAGGAAAATAGTAGAATTTCCCAAAGAGGATCATGTAAGGAGACATACCTATTTGGGTCTTAAAAGCAGTTCTATATTTCCATAAAGATTCATCCAATTTAAGAGACCCGTCATTCCTACAGTTTGACATGGTTTTCTAACAAATTGTTTTTCTTTCCCTATTAGAAATGTCCACCTTTCCACTGGACTGTGGATGATAAGATGTACTAGTTTTATGAACACAACCATATTTCTCCATCAAAGGTTTAAATTTATAGTTCTTAAAGTGTGTTCCATTATCTGTGATAGAAGCTCTTGGGACTCCAAATCTTGTAATGATGTTCTTATTAACAAAATTTCTTATAGAATTTACTTGATTATCGGGTTGTCCCATTGCCTCAACCCATTTTGAAACCTTTTCTAATGCATCATGTCTATACACATTCCCATGAGATGATGGAAATGGACCCATATAATCTAAACCCCATACATCAAAAATCTCAACTTCCAAAATTCCTTTTTTGGGGTAACTCTTGCTTCCTACCAACTTTTTCCAGCCTTTAGAACCTATCACATCCAACCATAAAGCTCCTAGCGTCCTTAAAAACAGTAGGACAATAAGAATCCACATTGTAAAAATTTTTGAGCAGTTCTTTCACCACCATGGTGACCTCTCCAAGGTGAGGAGTGACAAATTTTTAAGACATGAATCATCTCTTCCTCAGGTAGAAACCTCCTATGTATACTACCAGCACACCTCCTAAACAGCAAGAGATCATCCCAAAGATAATATTTAAGCTCCGAAATGAATTTTTTTCTCTGGTTGTTGGGAATGTTATTGGGAAAAACACCTGCTACCAACAAGTTGGCAGAATCTACAAACCAAGGAAATTTTATGATAAGAACAGTAAGCAGCTTTTCATCAGGAAATTAAGAGTTTATCTCCCTAGGATTTTCATATTCATATTGAGTAAGAGGAATACCAGAAAGGTGGACAAAAAATAAATTTTCAACTCCATCCATATCCCTAATCTATACGTAAAACTTTTTAAACAATTGAATCCATGTAATCAGCCTAGGTTTAGTTTCTTTATTAGACATCATGTACATTAAAGATGAATTATTAGTAAAACTGGTGACTTTAGATCCTAAAAACACAGTCTAAACATCTAGAGACCACACACAACACCTAGAAACTCTTTTTCAGTGGTGGTATAATTATTTTGGGCATCATCTAGTAGTCTACTAGCATAATACAGAACATGAAACTTCTTATCCCTCCTCCGTCCAAGGAAAACTCCTATAGTCATGTCACATGCATCCCACGTTATCCCGAAAGGTAGTTTCCAGTCTGTTGTTGTAATGATGGGTGATGTGTCAAGTTTCTCTTTAAGAAGATTAAATGATTTCAAACTGTTTTCATAAAAATTGAAAGGTTCATCCATCACCAGAAACAAACATAAGTGCTTAATTATTTTTGAAAAATATTTTATGAATCTCATATAGAAACCAGCATTCCCTAAGAAACTTCTAACACCATTAACATTAAAAGGAGGTGGAAATTTTTGAATAACAACAATCTTATCAGTATCAACTTCTATACCTCTTTTAGAAACATTATGCCCATAAACTATTCCTTCTGTAACCATGACTTGACATTTCTCCCAATTAAGAACAATGTTGGATTCAATGCATCTATTTAAGACTAAATCACGATTTCCAAGACAAATATCAAAAGTACTAACCACAATGGAAAATTCATCCATGAAAACCACTATAATTTTCTCATTCATATCTGAAAAAATATCCATCATCCACCTCTGAAAGGTGGATGGATATCCACACAACCCAAAGGTCAACCACCTTTAGTAAATTTTTACCAAGGGGCATGTCAATGTGGTCTTCTCCTGGTCCTCTAGATCAATAGGAATCTAGTTGTTACCAGAATACCCATCCAGGAAATAGGAAAACTCATTGCTATCAAGCCTCTCAAGAATTTGATCCCAAAAGGGCATTGGAAAATGGTCCTTCCTAGTGGCTGCATTTAGCTTCCAATAATCGATATAGACTCTACATTTTGTGTCTTTCCTAACTTGGAATTCTTTATTTATTTCATTTTTAAAAATAGTGAAACCTCCCTTCTTGGGGATAACCTGAACAGGGCTGACCCAAAAACTATCAAAAATGGGATATATCATTCCAGTGTCCAGCAGTTTAATCATATCATCTCTCACAACTTCTTTCATGTTTGTATTTAATATTCATTGACATTTTACCCTAGGCTTATGGTCATTCCATATAAGAATCTTGTGCATAAAAAATGAGGGACTAATACCCTTGATATCAGCTATATTCCAGCCTCTGGAAGATTTAAACTTCTTCAATACATTCAACAGTAATTGTTCATGGATTTCATTATGTTAAGCAGAAATTATTATAGGCAATGTGGAGTTCAAACCCAGAAATGAATATTTGAGATGGGCATGGACTAGATTAACATCTAGAGTGGGTGGTTCCACGCTCGATGGAAGACTCTTAGGCCTGGGTGGTCTACGATTTTCAACATATTTCTTGTAAGGAGTATTAAAATATGACATATTTTCAATTTCATGTTTAGATTCAGAAGTAATAGTGCCACTATCTATCATGGGCATCACACTGTCCAGATTTTCCAGATCATATTTTAACAAGTTAATCAGATTAGAATAATTTCATTATTTTATAATTTCTCCCTCAATATCATCAATGTGTTCAACATGGTTGGTTTTAACAGAAATGCCGTCAAATTCACTCATTAGTACCTAAGTTCAAAAAAAGAGGACCATTCTACAGTAGAAACTGGGCAGTTGTACAATTCTGGAAAATATTCCAGATTTGGTGTTTGAGTAGTATTTTCAATTTCTAAAGCAGATTCAATAGTATTTTCAGCTTTACAAAAAATTTCTTCATATTTTCTAACATTTTCAGTTGATTTCACATTTTCTAAGAGTCTACCATTGAACAGTTCTCAGAAAACATAGGCCCTTAAACAATTTTAAACACATTGAACACATCTTGTTGTTATACACTTTTAAATATTAATTGACCCTTAGAGACATCAATAACAGTAACAACATTGGCCAAGAAGGGCCTCCCCATGATTATGGGTACCTCTTGATCACATTCCATATCCACGCATAAATATTCTACAGGGGAAATAGCTTTTGAACTCCAACTAGCAAGTCATCTACCCTACTCACAGGATGAGTGAATGATCTATCAGCTAACTATAGTATGACTGTGGTGGGATAATGGTCACCCAACCTTAACTATTGAAAGAGTGAGTATGGGATTAGAATAATTCTAGAAGCTAAATCACAAAAAAAGTTCAGATGATCATAGTTTCATAGTGTTAATGGTATGAAAAAACTACATGGGTCTTTCAGTTTAGATGGGATTTTCTTTTGGAGTACAACATTACACTATTCAGTGGGGCTATATGTAGAAAATTATTCTAGTGTTTTTGGTTTAAAACATTTTTATTAAGAGATTTCAGATATTATGTTATTTGAATTAAGTATTTTATGAAAGGAATGGTTACATGAAGTTTAGAGAGGTGACCAAGGAATTGAGGGAGTTCAGCCCTGGTGTTACTTTGAGGTTTCAGCATCTCAGGTTAAGGGATGGGTGGGTCAAAAAATTTCAGACCAATTGGCATATCCCTTACCTCATCCTCAAATTTTTATTTCCCTATATTAATATTAATTTTAGAAGAAGTTTCAGCTTGAATTTCAGGCAACAAATTCATATTTTGATCATTTTCAATACGGTTCGTGGAATTTACAACTTGTGTGGAAAGTAGATTTTTATATCCCGATTGAAGTAGATTTTCATTTTCGGTAGTTTCATGGTCTTTTTCAGAAACATTTTTAGTATTATTCCCACTTCAAGTTACAACATCCATGGAATTATCCCTAGGAATAAGTTCAGTGGTACATGGAAGTAAACCTTTTTCCCTAGATGAAAAATCCCTAACAAGTTGACCAAGTTGTGTTTCCATGTTTTTCATTATAACTTCAGTTTTCATTTTATCATACTCATATTTATTTTTATATTTAGTTAGATGATGAATGATTAGATAAAGCTTACAAGACATGTGAATATCATTGTTTCATTATATATTTGATGACTCGCCCCACAATTGATTTTGAATGTTTGGTTTTGGTGGGTTAGAGAAATTAGGGGTAGTGGATTGTTTGATTAAGCCTTGATCATTCAAGGAACGATTTGGAAGGTTCATATATAATTGTTTGTAAATATTTGAAAATGGATCTTCTTTTTCAGGCATCCCTGGACCATTGTTAAAAAAGTTCTAATTTTCTTGTTTTTGAGTTGGCATATCAAAATTCAGACAAATGTATTTAGTATGCACATACATACAACACTTTACGCACTGTTCCCTTAAATATTGGTTGGTATTTTGACATCCTAGTTGGGTAAAAAAAAAATTGAGTACTGGTCCAATACAGATTGAATTTTTTTTGTGATTTCAACATGTTGACCTTGATTTTCATTAGTTGAAAGAGTGTTTGAATAAAATTTATATTAACTATTTTTCTTCTTGAATATATATTTAGTAATTTCAATGAAAGATTATTAAATATTTTTGTAAGTCCTTCATCTATTTTATCTTTATAATTATCCCCAGTAGCTTAATAAACTAGATTCTGTCCAGAGGAGTACACCACTTTATAGAATGTATCCATAAGAAGGTGAGATGAGAGATGATGATGGGGACACTACCTAAACAGATCCCTGAATCTATCCCAAGATTCATGATAAGATTCTCCATCCTATTGATATAAACTATTTATCTTTGTTCTATGTTCACCTTTTATTCATTGAGGACAAAATTTCATAATTAAAGAGTTACACACATGATCCCTGTTTTCAAATATGTTCTCATATAGAATCAAAAAACTAATTCCTAGCTTTTCCCTTAAAGAAAAAGGGAAAGACTCCTTTTTTTAGTTAATCTTTTGTGAGTCTTAGAAGAGGTAATTTCTGAACAGTATTATAGAAGTCTCTTATTAAGGAAATTGAGTTCTCATTAGAGAGTCCATTAAAAGAAGGAAATCGATATATGTGTGATTGTTTCAATTGCTAGTTTGTGGCTCTAGGGGATAACTTTATAGAAGAATGATTGCTTGAAACATGTGGAAGTTGAAACTCCCTCTTCTTAGGCCTTTCATTTTCTTCTAGGACTTCTGGATGGTTATTTTGAAGGTTGATAGTTGTAGAGACTCTATTATCTATGTTCTCTATTTTAGTTTTTTTCTTCCTTCTTAGAACACTGATATTTTTATCTAATTAGACGATCAGAAGATATAATATAGCACTAGAAGTTATTATGCTCATATAGACAAAATTCGTAGCACTCAGAATTCATAGTTCAGAATTATAAGTAACATGTTTTTACATTTTTCAAATTTTTCATTTTTTAAAGATATTTATATATTTGTTTATTTAATTCGTTTTTTTGTTTAAGGGCTCGTGCTTTCCCTGGAAACGGTGCCAAAAACATGACATGTACTATCATTTAATTCTATCAATGTTTAATATTTATATTTCTACTAACTAATGTATATGTGTAAATCAGGTTCGCACACACAGGGAAGGTAAATTTGGCCACTAATCTTATAAAAAACATGGTAAACTCCACTATTGTCAGTAGTGGAGTGATTGTTTTTACTTTTTATACATTTATATAAGCATGGAAGTGACATAATATTTAAAACATGTTTAAAAACTATATTGATTATAGAGAATTTTGTAAAATAAGGAATAAAAAAGGATTAGATCACTGATAAAAAGAACAATCTATTTAAATGTTCGGGGAGTAATCTCCATTCTATTAGTTTTGAAGATGATTAATTTCACTTATATGTTGTTTCAGAGTACCAATGTAAAGAATATGGCCCCCCTCCTTCTATAGGAGTTAAGTCACACTAGTCAACCAATTTAAGAGTTCGCCACTCCAAAAATAATCAACCAAGAACAATTTTGAAAATTAACATCAAGAAAAACTCACCGTAATTATTGAAGTATTTTGAATCTATTTTTTTGAATAGTGTTTCCACAATCAATATCGCCAACTGACTGTGATGTTTTATGATTTTGTTCTTGTGATACAAGCAATTAGATGAACTCAGTATTAATCTCTCTGATCAATACTGAGTACATTAAAATAATTAAGTGAAATGAGAATAGAGAGGTAACCAGTAAAACAAAAATTGATCCCTCAACTAACGACTTAGCTAAACATTATTTCTATTAACATGTATACTGAGTTCATTCAATTATTAAAGAAAAAAATTAAGAAAATAGTGGACGTAAACTCCCTCTGCTCTCATTAACTGTTGCTACTCCTATGATTCTCCAGCTCCAGTTTGAGGTTCTAGAGTCTCCCTCTGTACTCTCTTTGATCCTTATGAGGGAGAAGCACTCTAGTTAGTTGGAAGAAATTGGACGTGTTTTTCACTCTTGAATGAACCTTCATAAGAAAAAAAATAGTTAAAACACTATGGAAATAAATAATTATTGTTTATAAGATTAGTTTAATAAAAATTATTTTTAAAAGAATTAGTACAATTTTAAATTATGTTATTAAATAAATTATATTATTACTATTTCTAATAAATAGTAATTATATTTTAATTACATATAATGAAATGAAATTTATTTCAATAGGTATTATTTAACTATAAAAAATAAATTATGATAACTTACGTATTATATGTTGATCAAAATTTTTAATAAAACATTTATTATTATTCAAAATATGACTTTTTTTAATTATTAATATTGATGCTAAATATTTTATAAGTTATTTTTAACTAATATGATAACATTAATAAAGTAAATTACAAACATTATGTTTATTATTATTTTGAAGGATTCCATTATTAACATTTTAAATTAACTAGTTTAGATTAATTATAATTAAATTTATAACATAGTATTTGTATTTTGTTTTGTAATAAAAATTTATTTTTAAATAATTATTAAAACCTAAAATTATATTATAACTAATAAGCCATTTAATAACATATCTAACTTGATTTTAGAAATAACTATCAATTAATTTAAAAAAATTTATTAATGATGGAAAATAATGTTTCATTAAATATCTTATATAAGTTATTTAATTATAATTATCAATTTTTTATTTCTATTAGTTTTTTTAAATTTTTGTTTCTATTTGATATAGTTTTAATTCATTAGTTTATTTTAGATTTTTTACTTCCCCATCCCCAAATCACGGCACTACAACAGGGGGTAGATTTTTTGCTCTAATTTTCATACCGCAAAAGTCCTGCAGTGGCTCTTTATCTTCAGCAGATGATAGGGTATGAGATCATCTCTTCAGGTACAATGACTGGGTGACGGTTTCCTCAAGTGGCACTTCCTCTAGATCGAGAAACTCTTCTACTCAGGTTACAGCAACGCGGTCTTCTTGCAACGGCAAAGGCGGGATCGTTCTATGGTCACGGTGATGGAAAATATGTGATGATCTGAATTTAGGGATGAAATAGATTTAACATTAAATATGGTTTGAGTATGATTTGATTCAATGTTATTAATTGTTTTTATTCTCTGGTTTTGAATAGTTATGGATCTATTCGGTGTAAACAATGATGACAGTGTAAAAAAAGTATTGTTGGGAAACGGTGAGGTGAAGGGGAGTTGGGTAACGGTGAGGTGCAGAATAAATGAAGAGTAATTGTGAGAGTATGAACAATACATTTTCTAATGGTGAGGTGGTTACTAATAAATTTATAAAAGAAAATATAGGTGTAACAGTGAGGTGTAGCGAGAGTTGTTCTAATGATAATGTAGAAAATAATGAACTAAAAATGAGGTTCATGGGAAAGCATAGGATCACCACTAGACTAAAAAAAGAAAGACAGAGAGACCAGTGTGGTATTGGGGAATCAGGGAGGAAAATATCACCGATAGAAGAATAGAAAAATTTCACTGTTAGTGATAAAAAATGGTCACTATTAGTAAAAAAAATAGAATCTCATCGTTACTTTAAATTAGTTGTTCACCGAAACAAATAAAAAAATCTCATTGTTTGTGTAAAATAGGAAAGGTCACTAGTATACAGTAGTAACAGTGATATGTAGGGGTGGGGGTCACCAATAGTATAAAATTTAAGACTACCGGTTCATATAATTGAAACATCACCAATAGCTTTAAGAATAAAAGTCACTATTACAATATATAATAAAATATTTCTATTACGCAATAAAAATGGTTGTTGATTGCTTAATTAACAGATAGGTCACCTCTAATATAAAATAAATAACTAATGGTAACCTTGAAGTAGATTGAACTGAAAATTAAAATTATATAAACTAAATAAAAAGACTGAAAATTATTAATTAAAATATTGCTAACTATCATAAATTTAAAACAATATTTTTATTAATCATCAAAACAATAAAATTATAATAAAGTGTATTAGTTGATAACCCTAATATTAATAAACTGGATAATTGTTCAACTAAATTTATAAAATACATAAATAAAAATTACTAAATAAATTAATTAGAAAGTAGAAAAATCTGAAAAATAATAGCAACGGTGAACCATTAGGTTACCGACAGTTATAGTCTACTGCACTTGTTGACTAAAACCAATAGAAAATGAAAATATCAAATAACTGCATACATAAGATAGTATAATTACCATTTAAAACTCTTAATTAATTAATAAATAAACTATTTGAACACATAAAATTATGATCAAACTATTTTATTTAATTTAAAAAACAAATTATTTACATAAATGATTAGCAGGTTGGCTAAACATATTAACTAACATTTTTAGCCAATTCTAATGTAACTAAATATATAGATTAAATATTAAAATAAAGACTAAATTAATTAAATATAATTATGTTGATTAAATAATTGTTTAAAATATATATTAACTTATTAAAAAGTCAAGCAGAATCCACTTAACAATACTATTTAAGAAATAATTAAATTAGAAAAATTATGTAAGATTAATATTATTAATTTAAATATTAAAAGTACAAAATTAATTATAAAAATTGATTAGTAAAAAAAATTAACAATGAAAATATAAAAGTACAAATATTTAGTATTATGTGATTACATGATTAATTAAATCATTTAAAATTAAGAAAACATTTGTGGAAAAACTATGTAAAAATATAGCCACATCAAATACAAATCAATATTTTCCATATTCTAATTCATCCTGCCTAAACCACTATGCCAACCAAAACAAACCCCAACTCACAACAACACCCAACAACATATCACAACCAAAAATAAATTCATCCCTGTTGCACAAACATACCACGCCCAGATTACCATATCCATAGAACAAACCCCCTGTGAATAACCGTACTCAACCACATAACCACAATAACTGAAGAAAAACATCTTAACATTTTACAAGGGATTTCTCCTTTAAAATCCACTTGTTAATTCATAGGTTATTTACAAACTGTATGATCTTGAAGTATCCATTTATTTTCCAAATATATATGGTTAAAAATTTTCAACTTTAATCATTTAGTAAGAGAAAAAACAATATTCCAAAAAAATATTTGAAAAAATAAGGACTCTTAATACGCATGATTTTTAGTGGGAAATTATCCAATAAAAAACACAATATCAACAAAAACATTCAAATAAAAAGAGCATGTGTCACATATCCCAGCCCGTATTTTAGTGATTATAAACCAATTTTATAATCTATTTTAATACATAAACAAATATATTCAATGGTTAATATCTATACAGCAAACACACATGATAAAAATTTAAGAGAAATGTAGGAGAAACCCACATGGAAGAAAAGGTGATCGATAATTCCAGGTTGTTCCGAAACAGGGATATGCACGGATCAGGAAAAACACTAGGGGAAATTGAACCAATAGCTGCAGCATTTCACTTGATCCCTACAGAAATAATGATTTAATGAATCCTATAGCAAGAGAAAACTATACAGAATAAAAAGGGGAAGGTTATCTCAGTTGGGGGATGATCTAAATTGAGTGATGGGATTAGATATGTTTTTTATTTCACGTTAAATGTAGATATGGATATGATATCATGTATTTTACAATTAAAATCCACCTCGATTTTTGGGAATTTGAGATAATATTTATGTGATTGTAATTGGCCTATAATTCTTTCAAATAATTATGTAAACATTTTTTGCCTCAAATAATATAAAATATGGGAAAACTGGAAGAAGCTCATAGCACTATTCACGAGACACCATTAGATGATGCACTGATCAATGACGCAGAGATCAATGTGGAATAGTTCAATGATACCACACTAGTGAGGCACTGCTTATGAGCCACTGCTTATTGCCAGGCATGAGGCACTGCTAGTGGATCTAACTTCAGTGAGTGACCGACAATGTAAGACACCTCTAATGTAAGCTACCTATAGGGTGAGGCACTTATAGGGTGCCAAATCATCGGTGATCTTCTGCATGGGTGATACCATTGGTAAGAAACACCATTAAAATGAGGCACCACCAGTACGACACAATGTTGGAACGGCCCTGTTGGAAAACATGGGAAATTTGGGAAATTTTGAAAAGTGATGACATGAGTCACCATGACCTCCCCGGACACCTCAAACACAAGATTCCTAGAGTGTAATAGATCACATAGGTCTGATACATTGAATCTTCTTCAATTCATCATCATACAAGATGCAATTTTTTATATTATTCATTTATTCTTCTATTTAAATGAAATGTTTCACACACAAGTCATTGACATGAAGATTATTCTCAAAATTATCACAATTATACGTTGAAAATTTCTCATGAATGTAATCTAATGTCATGAATGGAATCCATAACAATTCCCTATGAATCACTGCTTCTCCAACAAATATTGACTAACTCAATGAAAAAAATGAGTCACATAGGTTAAATAAAAAACATACATCCAAATAATTATATAATTCAATGTTGGTTTATTTATTTAACATGTTTCATAATAGTTATATTATTATCTTATAAATAGAAATTACATGTTATATTTATATAAGGATGTTAATATTTTTTCATTCAAAAAAATCATTGGTAGGTCTTTTTTAGTATGAATCATTCAATCTATAATTTTCATGATTACTTTTCCCCTCACAACCACATCATTATACTAAAGAGTCCTCACTAAAAAATCATGGTTCCATTTCCCATGAATTTAATGATATTAGTTTAAATGGATATTAGTAAACCACATTCAATTATGGGATTCATAATTTTACAATTTCCTATTTGATAATAATTTTGAATTATCTATTGTATTCTATTTATGAATCATAACACACATAAATTTTGTGTGACTACCAAAATCTAGATTATCATACTAAATT
This sequence comes from Viscum album, assembly GCA_963277665.1. Classification (NCBI taxonomy): domain Eukaryota; kingdom Viridiplantae; phylum Streptophyta; class Magnoliopsida; order Santalales; family Viscaceae; genus Viscum; species Viscum album. Next base: position 2,105,346,243 of record OY728119.1, on the reverse strand, counting down.
AATCAATGAAAAGTATATAATATCTATTCCAATCAATAGATCATGATGGTATTGGCAACACACATCTAAAGACACATGTTCAAACACTATTGTTGAATTTATCTCTTTGGAATTATAAATTATTTGATTAATCAAACCTTTTTAGAGGCATCACAAGTATGCGATTAATCACCCGAAATATTTGGGATATCCATGGATCCCTCACAATTATGAAAATACAATAATGGGTATTTTCTCAAATAAACCTGCCATCTATGAAAAAACCCCTCTTCTTCCTCCTGGGAATGAATGAACATATAGTCTTATCAGTTGACAAGGTCAAGATTCCCCTCAGTGTGATTCCATAAAATAAAAACTACACCATCTTTTCCATTGAATATCTAGGTTTTCCTTATAAGCATAAGTGATATCTTATGTCACACAGTTAATGGATAGTTAACATGTTATGATTTGGATCATAAATAACTTTGACATTTTCATGTCCATAAAATTTCCACAAAATTCTAATGTCCAAAATAAAATAATATTTTGGCATTAATCTAATCCAAATATAACAAAATATTTCATATTTTTATCGATTCTAGATATTGGATTCGTATTTCCCATCATGTGGGAAGTGAATCCACTATCTATGATCTGTAAACTAGTACAATGTAATGCTTTCATGGAAATATCTATAAGTACTCATTGATCATTATTTTATATTTACATCATTTTTTTGGAATAAACCTACAGTTTATTTACATCTTTGATCATATTCATTATTTTATCGACCAAATTCATCTTCCAAACATACAAATTATTTTTTCATTTTTATCCCACAAAATGATTCCATGAGCAACTACATGAACCCACTTTTATTATTCTTACAAAAATAACTCAGTATTGTTTACAAAAAACACCTAACCATATTTCCAAATCCTCATCATCGTAATCATTGGCCAAAAAAGAATCCCTAGAATATGGAACTCTTAATGTCTTCCATTGTTGCTATTACGCCCTTAAAAACCTCTTATATGTTGAACAAACAATTATTGTAATTAAATTATAAATTATTTGGAATTTTTTATATACTCATAATAATAATTTTCAATTAAATGTGCACATTTTTTTGGTAATCTCATGATTTAATATTAAATATAATTATTAAACACTTCTTAAATTTATCGAGATTCATTATAGTTCTGTATTTTAATCATAAAAGTTTTTTTAATAATCATAATTGATTGATTATTATTTTATAGGGTTCCAAATTCTTATTAACCTTAATCATTTGACTAACCATTTTTCCAGTTTGGCCATTTTAAGGGCCTTATGGACAACACAATAAGGGAGAATGAATATGTAGAAAAAAAACTGGAATAGGTAGGATGTTTTATTTTTAGGGCTGAATCCAATAGAACAAATTCATTGATACTCCACCAAAAGTCTAAGTAAATCACATTATAATTTGGATAAATATTTCAAGAACCAAATTATTCTTAATGGGTCCAAATTCATTCAAGCAATTGTATACCACAATTATTTTGGGCAATTAAGAAAATAATATTAATATTAACATATATATTAATCCCATATAAATAATAATTTGTTTTTTATTATTATTGTAAGATTTAGAATCACAATGTTATATAATACTATGATTTTTAATGATATAGTCTTCCTAATATTAAACTTATTATCATTTTTTCAAAGAAAAAGTATGTGAAAATTCTAGATGACAACACATGGTTCGGTTGTATTGCCATATATTTTGGTAAAAAATTAAAATCCCCAAAAACTTTTCTTGTATTATTATAAAAATATATATATTAAACATTGAAGAATGATATATCTCTAGATTTATCTGTATTCTTCATCAAATGATTGACGATAATAAAATGGATATTTTGTAAGAAACATTGTCCACTAACTGGATCTATAAATACATTTCCATATTTTATTTCCAAGATCTCGGAACTTTAGAAATATAGGAGGCTCATTTTCAGGACCATTTCATTGATAAAGGCCTATAAAGACATTACAGATTATTATTTTAACATGATGGATATTTCCACCACTTTTCATTTCATATTTTTCATTCATTTTTAATTATAATCAAGTTAGTTTGTTTATATTTCAATTCCCTAAAATGAATGATTTCTTTTATCTAAATTTCATTAATAAACCAATTTTTCTATATTTTTATTATTTTATTAAAATATATAAATTATATTATAAACCCTCCCTCAAATTTTTCATTAAATCCAAATTCATTTTTAAATCTATTCCTAACTTGTTTGTGTGTTCAACACAAAACACTTTTCTTACCGGATTAATTGTTTTCAAATATCCAATAATCTTTATAAATATCATTAACGAATTACTAACCACCCAAATAGTTGAGTAAAGCGTTCATTGGATTGATTAAATATTCGAGGATGTTATGTTATTGGGATATTTAAATCATTTAACATTATCTGAACTAATATTTTTAATATCAACCAAGGAATGATATGGATTAATGATATTTTTTTAAATGTGGATTAAATTTATATTTTTAACCAAAAATACACATGGGATCATGAAATATTGAACCATAAATCAATAGGAATTAATAATTGTTAAAAATCTAGTTATGGGTTGGATTAAATCCAATAAAATATATAATTTTTAATTAAATCATATTTTGAATACGATATTAGTTTAATGAAAAATATTATAAATCTCAAGGATATCATGATCTTAAATTCCCAAAAATGAATTCACCAAAATGGTTATAAAATTTTTAAATCAATATTCATCAATTAAAACTTTTAATTATAATCTGTAAAAAACACCACCTTCAAAAGTAGAAACAAAAACTATTGATTCAAAAAAATGTACAATCAATGAGGAATCGAACTAAGTTCCAATATAAACATTATATTAAATAACTAAACATTTAAATAATTAATTTTAGATATTTTTTTTGTGCTCAAAATTTTACAATTTCCTTGTATGTTGGAATAAATAGTTGGTTGTTATTGATGATCATCAAAAAAAGAAATAAAAGAAATAAAAACAACAAAAAAAACATATAAACAATCCTCCACATAAAAACATCATAGAAGGGGAAAAAAGAAAAAACATCCTTCTCCATCCACAAAATAATTCAGTTCCCCATAGCCTACTCAAATGCCTAAATAATTTATTAGATATAAATAAATTAAATGTACTAAATACTAGAATAAGTTTAGCATCAGAGTTAATCAATAAAAACATGAACCGTTACCGAACCATTGAAAAAATATCAAAATACCTTATCCTAGGGAACACAAATTAAATATAACTCACTTTTTTCATATTAATTTCCAACCTCTTAGAATTCAATATACTCATAATGAAGAATAATTTTAAATCAAATTGGATTTGATTAATCTTTTTCCCGACTTCTACGGGAAATATAGTGAGGATCCACATCTTACCCATAAATATTACCAAATTATGTGATATAATATACAGACTCACGGTTATTATGGAGAACAAATTAATCATTCATATTCCCATTTTTCCTTGTTGACTTCGTTATTTCAAGGATATAAAACCTCCATCCTAGTTCTTTACTGTCATGATATTACATGAATCATCACTTTTTTTTAAAATTAATTCCTACTTCTTGAAGAACTAATATTTATAAGAAAATTAGTGGTATCCATAAATTTTCCCAAAGAATCACTCCATGAGTACTCAATGATGTTTGAAAATATTTAAGTAACTTGAAAGTAAATGATATATTTTCAAATAAGGGTTGGGAAATGTGTGTGATATTTTTTTAAAAGATGAAAAATGTGTTGCTATTAGTCTGTGAGATATTTTCTGATTGAAACATATGAAAAATCTAAAAAAAATGAATCATGCATTAAGTTATCTTGAGTAATAGGGAGTTCTATATTTCATACATATTTTAGAGTATATTCCATTTCTAATTTCCTATATCCCTCTTTTATATTACTTAACACATTTGTTCCCTTGTAAATTAGTGTTTCCATGTCATTCAATGTCCCATTTCATAAATTGTTCATTATTTTTTCAATATTGGCTGATATCTCTTCTTTCCCCCCCTTTAACCGTTATATTACTACAGAACCATAGACACTAAAAACCCATAGAAAATGAATCTTAATTATTGTGAACATTACAATAAATTATATTAGAAGATATATCTGAAAAACTCTATGAATTCAAATTTTGGTTGGGGAAGGAGTGATCTTAATTGATAATTAGACATCATTATGAGAGGTGTGATATTCGATTGACCAACATTTCCATTACTATATTTCAGTATGAAATATTTAATGTTTTTGAAAAATGATTATATTAATTACTGTTTTGTGGAATTTATTTTTGTTGAGATAACTAATATATACACCAATGATTGGAATAAAAAAAATTAACTTATTTTCTGAGTAAATTTTTTTTTGCTGTGTTTGTATTTTATATATATGTGGATATGAATTGTCTTAAGTGTGTGTTTTGGGGGAGTTTTATTTTAAAAACTTATTCATAATTATTTTATGAAATCCCTCACCGATTTTCAATTAATAATTTATAGTTTTTTGAGTTTTCAATAATTTAATATTAATATAATTTTAGTGAATTTATACAATTAAAATAGATTCAAGGTAGATTAAAATGATGAAAATAAATATCTAAAAAATAGTTAAATTTTTCCGACTATTATTTTTGGGGGGTACTTATTCCAATTAATATATATCATTACACCAAATATTTCTCTCTTTTGGCCACTTTAATGGCCATATGGACCACACAAGAAGTTATAATGAATATTCCAAAGAAAATAAATTAGAAAAGATGTTTTTTTTATGGGATCAATCCAAAAGATCTGATTCATTGACCCCCATTATATGTCCAAACAAATTCCATTATGAATTATTGAAAAAATACAAACCCAAACTCATCAATAATAAGACCCAATTCATGTATTGATGTCTATCCCATAGTTCTATTTTGGGTTGAAAAATATCTCAATATTCTTGATTTTTGTACCATTATTAGAAATAAATGATTATTCCTAGAATAAAACCTATTCCCATTTTTTCCATTGAAAAAATCCTTAGAATTAAGGACAATAGAACATGGTCTAGGAAAACAACAAGATAATTGGCATTTAAATCCAAATGAACAAAACCTTTGGGGGTGTTCTTTCACCTTACCTATATTTAACTTTTAAGGAGAACATTTTTATATATTTTTCTATATTAATGGTAAAATGGTTTTTTAAAACCGTTGGTCAATTTTGGATAAAAACAGTCCACCATATTGGACTATAAATATATTCTCATATTATTCATAAAAGATATTGGAACCATTGTACTCAAGGTGTATTATGGGATGAACAATTCCATATCTATTTTCATGGGAGGAATTAAAATACAATTATTTTAGTAATAGTTTCCTCTCCTTCACTTTTCATTCCATGATCATTTTAGTTTGATATAAATTGTGATCACATAAGTTTTATTTCATTTAAATTTCATGTAATGAATGTTTTGAATTAAATAAAATACATTCCTAATTATTATTATTTCTGTTTGGTATAAATTTATAAAAATACAATCAATTATGGTTTAATTCCTTACATCCTTCACTTATTTATTCAATCTAGAGATCATGTTTAACTATATTAACTACTAGGGTGTGTGTTCGCACATAAGTATTTTTATTCCCCTTTAATTTTATTTTTATTTCAAATCATCATCGTACACATCAGAAAATATATTTTTATCCAAAATATGGTTGTGTGAATAGATCATTGGTGTTGTTTATAATTTAGGGATGTTATTTGATTGAGATATTTTTTCTTATTCGCTTTCTACGAATTAATATTTTCTTAATAAGAAATGTTATATATTAAAGATGTTTTTTTTATTTAATAGATTATAAGAACCACCTATACATAAGTGTTTATGATATATTTAAACATCCATGAACAGTTATTTATAATTATTATAACCCTATTTGAGGATTCAATTGGAACAATGAAATTGGGAATTCCCATAAAAATCATCTAGTAATGTGCATGTTAGTTTAATGTATTTTTATGAAATGATCATGGATATCATAATATTACATATTGAATAAATAAAATTCCATATTGTTGTATATTTTTAAAATTAACCATCATATAGTGATCAATTAAATTACACTCTACAAACAAGCCCATCTCATTCCAATGAATAAACAAAAACTAACTATTCTAAAAAAAGTATCATCTTCATGGATTCTATCAAATTTCATTTATATACATCATATAAAAGAACTAAAAAATTGAAAAATTGTTATGAAATTATCAATTTAACTTCAGGAATGTACCATCCTTCCTTAAAAATATCACATATGTTTAGTTCTATTCATTTGTGTCATTTTTGGTGCGCAAGATGTTCCTTTGGTTCTCTAAATATTTTGATTATGAGTTATATCAAAATCAATATTCATCTTACAAGTGGATGATTTTGGTATGTAATATACCACTATTATTTATTTTTATTATTAGTGACCCTACTATAATATTCAATTTGATGTACCCTTTTAATTTTCAGATATATTTTTTTTCTATTTTTACAGACCTCTATGATTCTCTTTCACTTTTTATGTCGCATGTATCATTTTCATTCACAATGTTATACGAAGGGTCAAAATTAACTCTTGATCCTCAATGTTTTTTAGGTTGATGGATTACCCCTCAAGTGATTTGGTACGTTTGGAATGATCATTCACCTTCATAGTCATACCATCATTAGCCTTGGTATTTTCTTTATCTTTGAACCAATATTGATTGAGATTCTCTGAGTTTTCTAGCTATAAAGATTTGTGCTTCTCAATTTCCACATGTATACCATACTTTTATTATTCATGATATTTTTATAAAATTTAGAATCATGGACCACTCTATTGGTTGTCCTCATTTGGGATCACCAATCCGATATCTATTTAATTCAATCTTCCAATTCATCAATGAAAAAAAATCTTTATTCCATAACTCATTCTTCATTGGAACTTTCTACCCTTGTCTGGATAATTCCAACAAAAATAACCATAGAATTTTCATGCTAGTAATTATAGTCTTCAAATCAATGTTTTAACATGCTTCTGAACTATTTTTATAAAGATTTAATTTATTCATCACCTTGAACATGCTTCTTTTTCCACCCCTACCATCATTATCATTGGCAGAATATCTTCCTGGGAATTCCATCATACACATAATCATCTTGAAACAACATGAAGAGCCTTGCTAAAAGGTTTAAATGATTTCCACATTAAAATAATGTAATTTGATGTTTCCCTTTAAATATAACAATTTATATTTTATTATTTGAGGAATGGAATTACATGACTCCATGCCTTTGTTCTTCTTCCTCTTCTTTTCCATCCTCCATGCTGATCTACTTAATGACCTTTAATTATACCTTGTTAGATGTACCCTTTACCATAAATGGATTATAATAATTTTTGTTCTCATATTAAATATTAGTAATATTAAAACTATAAAATTATATATTAATAGATTATTAATTCACAAGTAAATAGATATTCATATTGAGGTGATACAAAATTCTTCTTAGTATGATCTTTCAAATCCTCACATCATTGAGATTTTATCTGAGACAAAAAGTTTCTTCTATAGTAACATTAAAACGGTCGAATATTTCATTAACTAACTAATTTTTGTTCATTATCAGGCCTATGTACTTATTTCAAAAATCATTCATTTAAAATTATTTATATTTTTAATATCATTCATAGATGTTTATCCATTTTTTATACATTTAATTTGATGCATTACACATCATCAACATCACGTATATTGTGCTAGATAATTCTCACCATAGACAATTGATTCACCTCACATCATCATCCAATTCTATTTGATTTAATTATGATAAATCCCCAATACCCCTAATTTCTTAAATACCATGAATCATTACTGTGAAAACATATATTCCAAAATATCAGAATTTTTGATGCATCAGATTCTTATAAAAAATAAAATTATTTCTATATATGAATATAATCCCATTATTATTAACTATTATTGTGTCTTCAACAATGAAATAATCAATAACATTAACCTGTCTCAAATATGAATTGTTTCACCATATGGAAAAGAATTTTAAGGGTGAATAAGAGTATGATATATTTAATCAACAACCACTATCACATTGTATCATAATTAAATAAATATTTTGTCTCTCATTCTCTCACAACAATATATAATTGATGAAATAACATAATTCATTGGAACTAAAAATTTTACTTAGTTTTCTATGACAAAGATAGTAAAAACATCATATAGAGGCATTGTTCTACTGTATTAAATCTACTAAAATGCACTATTTTGACAAAAAATGGTGTGGAATAACTAGGATTCATATTTTACAATCATTTTCCCTTTGATAATTCAATAATATATCAACTAATGTGAACGTATGAATCCTCAATAAGATATTTATGATTATTTGAACCAGTTCTAATTTGGATTATACTGAAATAGGTGTGACAAGATTCTTTATTTTCCGTAGAGAGATAGTTTCCTCACTTCCTCTTACATAAAATAATGAATGACTATCCACCACTCTCTCTATGATCATATATAAAATTCATGATGAACTCAAACAACATGGACCATGTTTACTTTGAACTCTCATTCTACCTTACGTACATTTACATTGTGAAAAAGGCCCAGCGTGATCCCCAACCTAAGTGACCAAAATCACTACGTAATCCCTTGGTATAAGTTGATCACTATGAACTATGGCCTCATAAACTCATCCTTTTCAAACTCTCACTCCATGAATAATACTATAATTTCAGTAGATTAAATTTACCATGCAATCCTGGATTCTGAAAAACACCACTGTGAGCATAATCTTTCAACATCACCTCAAAGAGACCCTTTCATAATCGTTCAAATTACATTGTTTATGATACTCCCTAATGGAATTCAACCCTTATTGAATGAAGTGATTATTATTTTTTCATGTAGAAAAATATATCTACGATATCCTATAAACATAATCAATGATTATCACTTTATAAAAGACTCAATTGTGTACTCTTCATCACATGCCACAAAATCCCTTAGGTTGTCTGTGTAATCAAATTATACTTCATCTCTTCATACTCATCTTCTATGTTCTAATGTAATGTATACTCCTTAAGTTATATCACGTCATCCTCATCTTCCACTCATTCTCAATGTATCATATTATTCCTAATGAAATTGTAATTGCCTTTTCCATTATGACCTCATATGGACCTTGCGGTCCATGTTCATATTCTCATGGTCTTCTAGTCATAAAGTAACATAATGTTTTAAAAAGAATTACCTCACATTATGTATTTTTTAAATCACGGTCTACATACTATACATCAGGGGAAACATTTATATTATAAAATATATCAATTATCGACTAAATTCGTTCCATAAAAACTTTGCATGCACTGGAAAATGATGAAATTTTTTACATGATTTAAGAAAAACTTCTTCAAAATTCTATTTCAAAAAAATGATTCCAAAATAATAAAAATTATATTGTGAGGAATTTCATTCTAGTAAATATTTTACAGAAGTGTATCGTTTCACGGAAAATATATAACTCAATTGGATGATATACCACTAGTAAAACATCTACAAGTTGATGAGGATTTACTAACACATTTTATAGTAGTTAAATAATGGATAATCAGCCATGTTTTATGTGGATATAGAGTCACGAAACCTTCCCATGTGGTCATTATTTCCATACATTACACATGGAGGATGGAATTCCACATTAAATCTAGTTCTGGTTGAAATGATACCCCCACATACCATGAAACCAACAATATTAATGATACATAATTGAAAATAATTTTTCTATAGTTATAAAATATATTATTTGCTGTGTAACTATGATACATACATATTCTAGAGAACTCTATATAAGTCAAACCAACACCATCCTGAGAGAATTGAGGTTTTTTAATTGAAAAACTCCCACTAATTTGAATCCAAATAGATGAAATCACGAGATCTATCAAATTCCTGGGGATTCGGTGCAATCAAAAACATATAGGGTAATAAATATATAATTAATAAATACAAGGAATATGATTCATTTCCTTATTTGTTCCTACATTAAATGATAAACGGGATATGAAACCAATAAAAAACTAAGAGATTCCAGCCTTAAATGAGTAATAACCAAAGAATAGGTGTCGTGGTGCCAATTTTTTGGTGCTTAATAAATGCGAAACATTTCTCATTTTTAAATAATTTTTCCAATTAGTTATATACTTAATTAAAAATTTATTAAAATATTGTATAATTGAGATTGAAATGGGATATTAAACCAATGTGCATCAATTAATTATAGGATGCACTCCTAGTGGTCAAAATGCACTTAATTACAATTATGGAGCACCACCTCATCCACTATGTTCCTATAAAAAATCAAATCTATATTCGATTTAAATTTTCATGGGAAATACCTATCATATTTCCCTAAAATTACCTCCTAATCCCAATATATGTTCATATAATCTCATAATTACTAGATTGACCTTTGGTTTTATGAGATGAAATTTAAAATTTTATGTGGCAATGATTAACGATGTTACAACATCCCTTATACATAGAAGCTAGTCCTCAGGTTTGACCATGTATTATTACCCTACCTATTGAGTTAGAATAATTATCTATTATGATATAGTGCAAGATTATCGATCCCAAGTAACCATTAAGATATGACTATGATTCCAATGAACTCATAACTAAGTTATTTCCTTATATTATAGTGTCTCTCACTGTGATCCACTATACGAACAGGTCATTCCTTGAATTCCATGTCTAACATTAGTTTTAGCTTCTTTGTGATGATATATTGTGAAGGTATCTCTATAAAATATAAATTAATAGTATTATTCATATAATAGAATAAATCACTAATATCTATACAATTACCTTTTATACCAATCATTTCCAAAATCATGAATGACCCTATAAACAGGGGCACCAACTTCCCTCACATTTTAATGAGTTTGTTTACTAAATAAGGAAACTCTTATATAAAAAAGTATCATCCCTACTCATGAACAATATGATGAGGTATGCAGTGTGAACATGAAAACTACATAATCAATGTTGGTATGAAAATATTCCTGATCAACAAAATATTCTTTGAAGTGTCCTATATAAGACTTAATTGATAATAATTGACGTATCAAACTACTAATAACAAGTAAAATGTTAACACTCTCTATCTTATAAGGATTTAATTTTTTATCTATAAGAAATAATTACTACTATTATTTTATGTCCATTCCATAATCCCATGATGGTTTTCTAACATATTTTTGAAATAGTGGACACACTCATGTAATATGTGCTCAGAAACTAAAATTATCATATTTGACAACCCATTGGTTTCAGATATAATGATAATATGATGTTAACCTATGTATAGAAAATATATTTAATCCTTTGTTATAATCATTTTGAAAACTGGGCATCTAAATTAGATATGATGTTACCCATCACCTAAAATTCACAAACAATATTTGTGACATTAAATTGGGCAACTAATATATAGAACATGTTTTCTAGTATAGTATTAAATATGAAACCAATGACAATTTTTTCATAAAAATAGATGCTACATCCTTGTAATGTTACATCTATTATTTCCCCATATAAAATATGTTGAAATAAAATCCCGCATACACATGGGGATAAAAATTTACTATAAAAACACAATGAGTAAATAATGATAAACCATTATCTATAAATAATTGAAGAATATCAAAATGAACCCCTCTATGTATAACCGCCCAAGACCGCACATCCGAAAATAGTCCTTATAAATTATTCATAATTTTTTATATATAAAAGTATTTGAACAATTACAAAAAATTATCACAAAAGAGGTCCTATTACGAGTCTAGGTTCTAGAGGATTAGAAAACACCCTACATTTATCAAATGTGAACACAAATTAAGTAGACGCCTACTATTCTTCAGCATGGAAACTCCAAAAACACTATCATATTTAATTAATATTCAATGATACCTGTTAAATTTCATTATGAAGAGAATGATGAGCATTAAATTTCCACGAAATTTATTTTAAAATTTTTGAAATACCTTTTTGGAAATCATTTTTTAAAGTTCCTCTAAAAATGTTTCTGAAATAATTCTATAAAAATAATTGTGGAGATACTCTTTTTAAAACAAAATTGAAATAACTTTCGACTTAAAATAATATACAACATTTTAAATTACTTACATAAAAAAATTGTTAAAAAGTTAATCTAGTGATTTTTTGGAAAACAATACTTATGTTTTGAAACCAATAAATTATTCCAACATGAATCACTGAAGGATATCTTGGTCCTACCTACTTGTTGAGGGATTCAGTTCACTCCAAAATTCAGTACCATATTTACAATGGTTATGTGTTGGGTTTAATGAAAATAGTTTTATGATTTCTTTAAATATATATAACTTTACCAGAGCATTTATTTTTGATAAATTTCAATCCATAAAAATAAATATTCATAGTTATATTTATATATACATGTATGTATATAATTCTATGATCTTCTTTTGTATATCAATTGCGAGTTTTGTTTTAACCAAAACTCTTTCCATATAGTCATTTGATGTACATCCATGTACCAAAACATTTTTGAAAAAATTGTTTACATATTTTTATAACTTCAAACGATTTAAAAATGCAATCTGGAATAAAAAAATTCAGATAAGATACTTGTTTCATTGACTTATGAATGAATAAAATGACATAAATAACAAACATATAAATTTTCACTTCGTAAAAAAATCATAAGAAATTTTTAATTATGTGTCGTAGATAATTATAAATTAATCCATTTCATGTATTTATATATATACATTCATAAATTTTCATCATATGAACATTAAGTTCATATATACATATATACATCTATTTAGAAGTCAATCTTGATGATGAATGATTCTATTTTTTATGAATATGTTGGAATAATATGTACCCATATTTCATACACCCAAGTGGATACCTATCTTAGTGGACATGTGTTAAAAAAATAACACATTAATATATATATTTATATAAACATAAAAAATAATTTAATATAAAACAAAATAATAATTTACATTCAAAATTATTCAATTCATGAAATATAGACATGGAATTTATTAACATAGAATCATAATACTTATATAATTAGAAATTATTGTAAAAAATATTCATCAAGCATAGAATTAATATGTAATGCCCCGACCACAGTTACCCAGTGTTAGTGCATTATTTTATGTCCAATGCATTCCTCATATGAACAGGTTTAAACATAACATAAACATTCGTATTAAAACTAGCATACAAAATATCAATACATTATCCATAAACTATGAATGCTATAAAAATAACACATCCATAGTCAAACATATCACAAAACCATAAATTAAATATGGAATTTTTGTATCATAATAAATATACTTCAAATAAGCTTAAAATCCATCAAAGGATGTTGACATAGATGAAATCAAAACTATTTGAGTGAAATATCTATTTTTTAATCATTTAAAAGTCACATAATTATAAAATAAAACATTTACATTGAAATTATTTTTATAATAGTGTAAGTAAAACTTCAATGATTTTATAACGGTGTAAAATAGCCGCACCTTCCATATAAGTTAAAAAAGACAATCTTACTTTAATTTTGTCGAAAAGGTTAAAAATAACCTTGTTTGGAAAATGATGGAATGATTCATTTAAAAACATCTTATAAAAAGTCAAAAAAGGGTATAAATGAAATTAACCTATATTGTGTAAAATAGTATGAATTTTTTGAAATTCATTTTTAAGAAACATGGATGCATATGATAAAGAGGTCCTAGTAGATAATTACGTATAAACAACATCAAATAATGAGGAGATTGTGAAATAAACCATTACCTTGTACATTTCCTTGGTTGAGGGTAGTTTAACCTCATATATAATAGTTAAATTATTTTTATTAAATTATACATGAATCATATACATAAATATGATATCATATATGATCTTTTAATATTTCATTAATAATATTTTAGTATTATCATCGTTTCAGGTGTTCACTTACTCATTTTTTGATATGTTTTGTTACATAAGCTGTGGTTATTATCTATAAGTTGTATCTTATTTATATCAAGAATGATATCAAGTCCTTAAATATTTTTTTTAATCATCAAATTAAAATTATTCTTTAATGGATACGATGGGGAATGAATCTCATCGCATTCGTGTAGACGGTAGTCCGTACGTATGCACGAACGCTACTTCCATTTCATTTTTCATTTTAAAAGGAATAAAAACAAAATGATAAATAGGTTTATTAATATTCTAGTATAATATAATATCGTATATATTTTAATTATGTTCATTAAAAACATCCTTTATACATTTCGTGTATGGTATGAATGAGTCATATCACTATAAGGGGGTGGTAGTCTGCAATTCCTCGAATGAAATTATCGTATATATATATACAAAATGAAACAAATAATGGTATGATAAAAAATTGAAATATTGAAGCTTATATATAAAATATATATCATTAATATCAAATTTAATTATAGTATCATCATAATGGCCACCATGAGAAGCGGTAGGAGATAATTAAACAATCATCGTTTCGTGAGGCGTTTTGTTTCCATCCACAGAAACATTGTGTTCTTTACCCATTTGATGGAGGTTTGTGTAAGTTTAATTCTAATAATTCTCATAAAAATATCCTAGTATATTTAGGATACTTGTTTTGTTACAAAATAAAATAATATGAAGAGTTTAGAGGTTGGAGAAGTAAAATAAAAGAAAACAAGTTAAGAGAAATCGTTACCATTAATTTGGGTAAATCCCTTTGGTTTGAACCAAAAAGGAGTCTTGAAGTGCCTTATGACTAAGGTAAGACTTATAGGAGTAGGATAGGGATGTAGGGATCTTAATTGGGTAGGGAGTGGACGAGAAAAAATGCATTAGAGGTGTGAGGAATCGGTTATAAGTGGTTTCCTTTTATAAGGGGGAGGAGGGGCCCTTTAGGAAAAACTTATAGTATTATTTTAGAATAAATTCATATACGGTTTATAATAGCTCCAAACAAGATTATTTAAAGTCTAAGGTGGGTATGCATCGAAAAACACTCATCCAATAGGTTTTAAACATGTTTGGGTCACTATATTACCCTTTTCATTTAGATTTAACTCATAGTTAAATAGTTTGACATTAACCATGTCTCTTTGTATTTTTATATTATATGGTTAATAAACATACAATAAACTACCATGAAAACCCCAAGTGATTAATTAATGACATACCTATCATCATATAAGTATTTTGGACGAACATTATATATTTAGGAATATTATATCATTTAATAATATAATATTTTATTTAAAAACCCCTTTATGTCAATTTTGTCACTATTTAATAATTGATTTTTTTTAAAGTCTTAAAAACTATATTAATTAGAAAAAAATTAATTTAATAAATACTAACATGTCATATTAACCAATAAAATTCGTGTAAATCATTAAAAGTCTCAAATTATATTTATTTGGGTATTTATAATATCAACTATTTTAATATTTCACTAATAAGATAATTACTGCATCATCATTGTGTCATAAATAAATTAAATTATATAATGTCTCAAAATTAGAAATAAAATACCATTAGGTAGGAAATATTTTTAGTTTTATAATTAATATTTATAATCTAATTTTACTTTTGTATTACCTTATATTAAAAATGTTTTAGTTATTAAACATTGATTCTAACCCTTTTAACACATCTTTGAATTAAATAATAATAAATCACCTAATCTAATCCAAGTGGACCAAAGAGGTTAATATTTTATTCCCAAGGTTTTTTTGGTTGAATTATACTTATTCAAAATAATTAGGACATGTTTTATGGTAATAATAATATCATTTTCACCCTTAATTACGCTATTTACTTTTTACCTTGGTAAATTAAAGTAAAAAAGTTACCATTCAGCAAAAAAAATTATCTTATTGAACCAAATTTTACTCCTTGATATTAACAGTGTCTCTTGGATTTTCAAAATTCCACTCACAGAAGTGCTAGAATTATGTTTTATGTTAGGTTGCAAATTCTCCTAAGAGGTGGGTAAAAGACGATGAAAAGTTTAATAAAATTTATATATATATATAATTATTATAACCTGAATCCAATTAATTACATGAAACTTATATAGGTATTATGTATCTATTTTTAAATAAAATAAATTTAAATAAAATAAATAATTATTTAAATAAAAATTCGGTTTTAAACTATAACATAGTGTTTTTCACTATTCATCAAAAATTAAAAGTTTTCCAAAAAATTCCAAATAAATCACCCTAAGATAATTTTGATATTAAGAATTAAATAATGAAGCCCATTTTAACATATTCAAAACATAGAAGTTGTATTTATTAATTTAAAATAAATTCCCGCCGTCAAAACCAAAAGAGGTATTTTAAAAAAAAACTAATAACTACCAAACGTTTGACACTTGTATATGTCCAATTTCAAAGTGAAATTACTTACGAACACTATAATTGGATTAAATGGTAAAAATATAATCTATTTATACTTCCAGGCCATTAAAATGTATAATTTAACAATATAAATTAATTTTATTCAAAATGATGTTTTCAGTTAAAATATAGTATTATTCACTATTCAGACAAGTATGAAATTTATCATAAAAACACCAAAACTTTATCGAATCAAAATTATTTTTCCTGATTATAAAGAAGAAGATTATTTTGTCAAATTGGATATATAAATGTTTCTAATATTGTATTTAAAAAGATTTCTCCATTAAAAGGCGGTAAAATTTCATTTTTTGAAACATACTTCTTTTATTTGAAAAAATTTATTTTTTCATACATTAGGTCTAAGAAACTAATAACATGGATTATAAAAATATATGGATTATATAAAGTTCAAAATTTAGTTAATACTATTCATAACCACTTATGAACGGCTTGTCTGGTAAGTCATGGTGCGCTAGAACTCTGTGTTGCGTGTAGTGCAAGTTATTGAATTACTTTGAATAAATAACGTACTATAAAATCTTGGGGTGTTACATTCTTCCCTCCTTCAATAAATTGCGTCCACGCAATATGAAATTATTTCTCGAAAATAAAAGCTTGAAAATAGAAAATACCTTTGGGAACACCCACATCAGAAATTAGGTTCATAAAATTTAGTCTTAATAAAGGGAAAAGGAAAATGAAAGGGTCACCAACAAATTATGTTCTCTATTAGGAGAAAATTTGTGGATATTAGAGACATATAATTGGTGGAAAAAAAGTAAATGTTTATAGGTAGTGATTTAGGTCATCAATCACAAACAAGTTTAAAATTGAGGGCCTTAAATTCGTCAACCTATGATGATTTAAAATACCATTGGTTCAACAAAACATATGGTATTAGGATATCAAATTTTTGGTTTTAAGATCCCTTCACTAAAGTATAGGAATTAATTTCTTAATATAATATATGAAGATGAAAAATATATACTTGACAAGTATAGTCCCACCCTTTAACTAATTCCTACCACAAACACATCATTCACTCTAAAAGATAACAGAACTTAAAAATAATATTCTATTTATCCTAATCATACAGGGTTTCAAAAAAATTAATTTATAATTCATCTACCATATTTTTTTAAAAAGAAAAAATTACTCAATCAAGTACATCGCGTAGTCCAGTGGTAGGTGATACACCTTTGTCACCCTTCAGTTGTTGGTTCAAGTCTCGCAGCCTTGTCAGACGCGACAAGTTATAGCCCGATCTCCGGGTTGCCCTTTTATGGAAATCCAAAAATAATATCAAACTATAATTATCCAAAATAATTCTGTCCAAACTCACAGTCCAAAATTTATAAGTAAGTTAAACACAATGAAGATGCTTTTTTCACGTAATAACATGTGAACCCCTTCATCATGTATTTTTTTAAACAATGAAACATCTAGAATTACCATAAAACCTTTTTCATTATATTCATGATCACATATTCTTTATAGAATACCTGATATACCCCATCTATCCAAAAAAGTTCTATACTCCAACAATGATGGAATTTACAAATCATTAATCAGTTTCAAGGTAATGAAGAATATCCAATATAATTTATCCAAATCAATCATGTATTATTCCAGAATCACTACCTCGGTATCAGAACCATATTATGGTTTACCTTTCTTTCAACCATATATTTTCCAAAAATTTAACGTGCTATTGAGTAACTTTTCTTGGTTCCACACAATCTCATATCCTTAATGAAATAGTACTGCAGTACAATCCTTATATACTCCATAAATATTATAACCCGTACATCGTTGATAGAACACTCAAATGACATAATTCTTTAATAACAACATAAAAACTTTAATCATTCCTCCTCATCTGTGGTCATATCATAACTTGATTGTTATCCAATAGCATCATTTTGGGCATACTCTGAAGATTTGGACTTTGGATTGCATAGTTTCCAAACGCTTTGAAGATGAAGCATTGCAAATTTGAAACTTTTTTCTTACCCTTACAGTCACGTACGTGGTGTCATTTTTCTCCTCATTTATAAAAAAATCTCATTCCCCTCAGGCATGTTCCAAGGTATTTCTTCCCACAGTTATCACATATGGGAAAATTGTTTTTTCCCTTTTCCCTATATCCATATTTCTCTCTTTCATCCTTTTCTTCTCTTCCTTGCCTTCTATTCCATAAGAATCAAAGAATTCATTACTTATCTTATAAACACATGATACTATTTCTTCATATATTGAGAATATATGGGAGACTATTTCCCTTTTAAATGTTGTATTAATACATGAAATATATGATTCTTCTTACTCTTTGGAACATACCTATTGATGGCGTTAACATTCATTATACTAGACACCATTTCTATACAATAGCATAAACTAGGTCAGTTTATGAATTACAATAATTCCAAACTTGTAAAATACAAATCGTAAATTGAACGATTTATGGATATAATACATAATCATAAATATGCTTTCATTGAGGAATTACATACTCATAAACCATTGATAATAATTTTTAAAGAAAATGATAATTATCCAAAGCATAACTCCTGAGAGTGTCGTAACCAAGAGTGCAGCAAGGCCCATTGTCATGCACCAGTTCCCGTTTGAGTCCATCTCAGAGAGGTGTTTTTGGGTTTTACACCCAGGTACATTTGTGCCAGAGCCACCTCTACCTGCTCATATCCAGAAAGGGATGTATTTTCTTGAAAAACCCACAAATTATCTATATTACCAAAATTCTAGGAATTTATTCTATACTAATCCTAAACGTCAATCTTAGGACTATGTGATATAAACATAGTTTATCTAAATTTAGCTTCAAAGGTTATTTATAAACTTTCTATAATACCAACTGTAACACTAGGACCCCAGTTATCCATAGTAAGTGCATTATTTTAATACATTTTCATGATTACAAGGAATCAAGTCCCGAATGACCGATCAGTTTAGCTGTCTTGGAAAATAGATTACAAACATTAATGTTACATTAAATATTATAACAAAAAAAACAACATAAATAATCCTTTATGAACACCATTATTCCCTTGGCTTAACCCTGCATATCAATCACAATACACTTCTTAGAATCCTGGGAAAAATACAACATAGAAAGGGTTGAGTATAGATTCTTAGTAAGGACAATATTATAGCGGAAACTTTCCTAAATAAGCATAAACATTTAAGGCAATGTATAAATGAAACAAAAGCCTTTTAAACATGAACTTCATCATAATATGGAAAAATGAAATGAAAAAATGAAATTTACTTATTCACATAGATATTCTACTAGTTGAATAATCACATGCAATATCAACAACTACTTTCATAATGATGGAATTCATAATGCCGGACTATCATAACCATAGTCAAAGCATCGTGCCAATACTACATATAAGATTTTTTCAAGGCCTTTTTCCAAGACACTAACAGGTCTCATGAGACCTACTGATGCATTGAGGAGCTATAGTGGGCTCCACTCATCACATATTAAGTCCAATGCATTCCTCATCTGAACAGGTTTAAACATAACATAAACATTCGTATTAAAACATGCATACAAAATGACAATATATTCTCCATAAAACATGAATTGTTTAAAAATAACACATCCACAGTCAAACATATCACAAAACCTTCAATACAATATGGAGGTTTTGTATCATAATAAATAAACATTAAATAATCTTAAAATCTATCAAAGGATGTTGACAGATACAAAATCAAAAAAAAATAGTGAAATATCCCTTTTTAAAGTAACATAATTATAAAAGAAATCATTAAATTTGAAAATATTCTTGTAATCTTGAAAGGGAAACTTCAACAATTTTATAATGGCGGAAAATAGCCGCACCCATAGTATAAGTTAAAAAAGACATTCTTACCTTAATTTTGTCGAAAAGGTTAAAAATGACCTTTTTTGGGAAAACCACGCAAATATTACTTTATAAACATCTTATAAAAAGTAAAAAAGGGCATAAATTACTTTAACAAATATTCTGTAAAATAGTAAGAATATATTGAAATAGTTTTTTAAGAAACATGGATCTGTATGATAAAGAGGTCCCAATAGATAATTACATATAAACAAACTCAGATAATGAAGAGATTGTGAAATAAACCCCTACCATGTTCTTTTCCTTGGTCGATGGTAGGTTAAACTCCTGTATAATAGTTAAATAATTGTTATAAAATTATACAAGAATCAGATACATAAATATGATGTCATATATGATCTTTTAATATTATTTTAATAATATTTTATTATTATCGTTGTTTCGGATGTTCACTTAATCATTTTTAATATTTTTTGTTACATAAGTTGTGGTTATTATACATAGGGTGTATCTTATTTATATCCATAATTATATCAAGTCCTTAAACATTATTTTTAATCATCAAATGAAAATTAGTCCTGAATGGATACGATGGGGAATTAATCTCACCGTGTTTGTGGATATGGTAGTCCGTACGTACACACGAACGCTACTTCCATTTCATTTTTTATTTTAAAAGGAATCAAAACCAAATGATACATAGGTATATTATTATTCTAGTATAATATAATATCTTATATATTTTACATAATTTAATTAAAAGCATCCTTTATATGTTCCATGTATGGTATGAACGAGTCATATCACTTTGAGGGGGCGGTAGTCCGCACTTCCTCAAATGAAATTTTTGTGTATATATATATATACAACAAGAGATGAATAATGGTTTGTTATAAAATGTAATTAAAGAAGATTATATATAAAATAAATATCATTAATATCATATTAATTATAGTTCCATCCTAATGGCCCCCAAGAGAGGCGGTAGGAGATAATTGAACAATCATCGTTTCGTGATTCATTTGGTTGCCATCCACAGAAACATTATGTTCTTCACCAATTAGATGGAGGTGAGTGTATGTGTATTTAGAATACATCTCATAACAATATCCTATTATATTTAGGATACTGGTTTTACTATGAAGGAAAATAATAAGAATAGTTTAGGGGTTTGAGAAGTAAAATTAAAGAAAAGAAGCTAAGAGAAATCGTTTCCTTTAATGTGGGTAACTCCCTTTGGATGGATCCAAAAAGATATCTTGAAGTGACTTCTACCTAAGGTAAGGCTTCTATTAGTAGGAGAGCGACGTAGGGATCTTAATTGGGTAGATTTTGGTGTATCAAAAATTCTTTAGAGGTGTGAGGAATTGGTTTGAAGTGGTGTCCTTTTATAAGGGGGAGGAGGGCCCTTTAGGAAAAACATAAAGTATTATTTTATAATAAATTAATATTCGTTTTATAATGGCACAAAACTGGATTATTAAAACTCTATGGTTGGTATGGGTCGATAAACACTCAAAAAATAGGTTTTAGACAAGTTTGGGTCACTATTTTACCCTTATCATATAGATTTAACTATTAGTTAAATAGTTTGACATTAACCATGTCTCTTTTTATGTTTATATTATATGGTTAATAAACATACTATAAACTACCAAGAAAACTCCAAGTGATTCATTAATGACATACCTATAATCATATTTGTTCCTTGGCTGAAACTTATATTTTTAGGAATACTATATCAATTGATAATATAATATTTGTTTTAAAAACTCCTTTATGTCAATTGTGACACTATTTAATAATTGACTTTTGATAAAGTCTTAATAAATTTATTAATTCTATAAAAACTCATTTAATCAATCCTAAAATGTCATATTAAACAATAAAATTTGTGTAATTTATTAAAAGTCTCAAATTATATTTATTTGGATATTTATAATATCAATTATTTTAATATTTCACTAATAAGGTAATTACTGCATCATCATTGTGTCATAAATAAATTGAATTATTTAATGTCTAAGCATTATAAATAAAATACCATTTTTTATTAACTATTTTAGGCATTGTAAAATATATTTATAATCGAATTTATCTTATGTATAATTATATATTAAAAATGTTTTATTTATTAAACATTGATTTTAACTCTTTTAACTCTTCTTTGAATTAAATAATAATAAATGTCCTAATCTAATCCAAGTGGACCAAAGAGGTTCATATTTTATTCCTAAGTTTGTTATTGATCGAATTATACTTACCCAATAGAATTAGGACATGTTTTAGGGTAATAATAATATCATTTTTACCCTTAATTGCCCTATTTACTTTTTACCGTGGTAAATAATATTAAAAGTTACTATTGAAAAAAAAATTATCTTATTGAACAAAATATTACTCCATTATATTAACCATGTCTTTTGGATTTTATAAATTTCACTCACAGAAGTGGTAAAATTATGTTTTATTTGAATTTGCAAATTCTCCTAGAAGGTGGTTAAAAAGGCAGTGACAAGTTCAATAAAATTTTTATATATCTAAAATTATTATAAACTGACTCCAATTAATTACATTGAACATATATAGGTATTATGTATCTATTTTGACATAACGTAAATTTAAATAAAATAAATAATTATTTAAATAAAAATTCGGTTTTAAACTATAACTCAGTGTTTTTCACTATTCATCAAAAAATTAAAACATTTCAGAAAAATACAAACAATTCACCCTAAGATAATTTTGATATTAAAAATTCAATAATGAAGTCAATTTTACCAAATTAAAAACATAGAAGTTGAATTTATTAATTTAAAAGTAATTCCCACTGTCAAAACCAAAAGGCGTATTTTTATGATATAATAAATACCAAAATCTTGACACTTGTTTATGCCCAATTTCAATGATAAATTATTTACAATTACCATAATTGGATTAAATGGTAAAATTTTTATCTATTTATACTTCCAAACTATTAAAATTTATAATTCAACAATATAAATTATTTTGATTTAAAAAGTTGATTTCAGTTAAAATTTAGTATTTTTAACTACTCACCCAAATATGAAAGTTATCAGAAAAACACCAAAACATTATCGTAAAAAAATTATTATGTCATTATTCTATAGAATAATTATATTTTGTCAAATAAAATATATAAAAGTTTCAAATATTATAATTAAAAAGGATTCTCCATTAAAAGGCTGTAAAATAGCATTTTTTGAAAAATACTTCTTTTATCTGAAAAAAATATATTTGTTCTTACATTATGTCTAAGAACCTCATAATATGGATTCTAAAATAGTATGTATTATATGAAGTTCAAAATTCAGTTAATACTATTCATAACCACTTTTGAACAGGTTGGTTGGTAAGTCATGGTGCGCTAGAACTCAGTGTTGCGTGTTGTGCAAGTTATTGAATTACTTTGAAAAAATAACGTACTATGAAATCTTGTGGTGTTACATAATAATATATATATATATATATATATATATATGTTTTTATAAATATAGTATTTGAAAATTATAAAATGAATTATTCTAAATAATCCCATTAAAATTGAATGTATTATAGTTTTAATTAACATATAATTCCTAATACCAACCTAAATATAAAATTCAATTAATAAAAAGACAATATATTTAAATTCATTCCACTAGAATTAAATTATAAGTCTCCCATACCTACTTAACTGTATATTGTAAGTGATTTTTCACTACTATTGTTTTCGAACAATCTCTACACCAATTTCTTGTCACAGTGGATGTGATAAGATTTCATGTACATCTATATATTAAGCAACATTGGTGCTTATATAACATTTTGGAATGTTTAAAATATAATTTAATGTAACATGTTTAAGCATGTTCAAAGCATATATTTTCAATGAATGTTGAGATAAGGATCTGAATTTAATAAATTATATTGACTCGTATGATAATAGGACAAAAAAATATAACCTCAATTGATACGGAAATGAGACAAATGATTCAATGAATGAAAATCATCACATTATTCCTACATTTTCAGGGAAAATACTCAAAAACCATAGATAACATATTGATTATGCACCGACTAAATAATAAAAATCAATCAAAATTATTGACATAAAGATAAGGAATATGATATATAAATTTTTCCATTTCCATTTTTTTAATTTAAATTTAATACTTGTCGAGCATGCTTAAATTGTATAGACACTTAATAATCAAACCGAACCACAACAAAAACATTAGATAATTCAGAGAAGAAAATATGATAACAGGATAGAATATGAAATTAATACAATAAATTAGATAACATTTTAATATCACTATTTAAATAAACTATTCCAACTCACTGATAAAAAAATTTCATATATTATAATGTCAACTTTGGTGAAGAAAAACATTGAAATACGACAAATATATATACATAAAAAAATCTGGACACAAGATCTGGAAACCAAATTACAGATATAGATCGTGCAAGGTAGATCTTTATATCGTGGACATTTTCAACAAAATCCCTTCCACAAAACTAATATGACTCAAAATCAGATCTAGATCATGACTCCTTGATCGACCTCAGCCTCTTTGTACTACACAAAAAACCTCTCCTGAATACTCCCTTGGCTCGCAACCTCCTCCGACGTTGCGCTTGTCCTTTTTCTCACCAAACATAATGCCTTGTTCTATGACATAGAGTTCAGACTCGAAACTCTTTTCATCCGATTTTATTTTATAATTTATTATTATTAGTTCAATATCATTTAATTTTATAATTGTTTTGTTATTTTAAAATTGTATTATTGTTTAAATATTCTTCGTTGTTATTTTTTTATATATGAAATTTACAAAATTCATTTTTTAAAAAAAACTGAATTATATTTCTATTATAATTAATTAAAAGTTAGATTTTTTATATTTTTCATAATTCCATTTCAAAACATTTTTTAATAATTTCAAATATAATAATATCTATAACAAATTATAATTTAAAATACATTTATTTAAATCTTTAAATGTTTATATATTCCTAAAAAATAATATGTGTTTTACAATAAAATATATTGAATAATAAATTTATATTTATAAATATTTTCTTAACATCATATATTTAAATCCAATTATGTTTATGTATTATTTGTACCATTTTTATTAAATATTACTCAAAAATAATTATATAATTTTCTAATCATCTTAATTGAAATTTGAATTTTTTGGACAAAAATCTTCAAATAATGGAATATTTTGTTACATAAAATATATATTTATTTATAAAAGAAATGTTTTTAATTATAACTATTGATTTAATAATAATATAAAATAATAAGATATGAAAACCATAAATTTCATAAAAGTATAAATTTGTAAAATTGTTTTGATTATAAATTTATCAATTTGATAAAATAAATATTACTAAGCTTTGAATTTTTAGGGTGTTACATTATTACCACCTTAAATGAATTGTTCCCTCAGAATTCATTTGACATAATTTATAAAAGTATGAATATATATCATCCAAATTAAATAATTTATACCGGGATATAATTACCTAACAAAATACCAATGTGTACACTTATTTTACTCAAAATTAATTATCTAATGTTCATATTTTCCTCGACCAATCCATTGATATAAATTATAAAATATCCAACCCGCACTATTGGACACATTGATTAAAAATGTAGTGTTATTTAAAGTGACTGAAAAATTACACGACACATAACCCAAATGATGGCCTTTTACCGATCTCAGATCTGGAGGATTATAAAATTCCTTACATTTATTAGATTTGAACAAAAATTAAATAGATTCCTGCTACTCTTATGTGAGCTAACTACAAAAGGGATAATATCGGTAATTCAACTTCTAAGATCTCTGTTGAAAACCATTTTGAAACTATGGGTGAGCATTCAATTTAATAGTATGGTGGTTTAAAATTGTTGAAATGTCTTTTAATAAATAATTCAATAAAAGTGAATTTGAGAAAAATTTCTCAAATAATAGATTAACAATACATTTCAAAATATTCTTTTTAAATGATAAATTGAAATTACTTATGCTTTAAAGTAATAAAAAACTTTTTAAATTACTTACATAATTTTTTTTTATAAAATTAATACAATGATTTTTTTACAAAACATGACAAGTGAATTTGAAAAAAAACACTATGGAAACTTGAAACATGGAAGGATATCTAGGGACTACAAAAATATAGAGGGATTGAGTTCAATCTCCAATTATCTACCATATTTACAAGGTTCATGTGTTGTGTTTAATGAAAAAAAATTAATATTTCTTTATTTATATAAACCTTCACTGAAGCTAATAATTTTAAAAACATATCACTATATTAAAATACACAACAACATTTATTATCATATATATAAGAATGTATATAAATATATGATCTTGTATTGTACATCAATTTTGATTTTGGTCCAAATAGAAACTATGTTCATATAGTTGTTGCATAAACATCCATGTACCCAAAATTTAATGAAATACATGTTTACATATATTTATATCTTCAACCATTTTAAAAACATGATCTTGAATAAAAAATTCCAAATGGAATACTTGTTTCGCTGATTTATGAAAGAATAAAATGATAGAAGTATCAAACATATACATTTATTCTTCAAGAAAAAATAATTATAAACAATTGTTAGTAATGTGTTATATATAATTATACATTTATCTATTCCATGGATTTATATATATGCATACATAAGATTTGTAGATCGGAACATTAAATAAATACACACACACACAATTAGAAGTCAATATTAATATTGAATATATCATTTTTATGTATATGTTTGAAAAATATGTATCTATATATCTTACGCCCATGTAAGATACATGACTTAATCTACATGTGAGAAAAAATAACACTTTAATATATATATTTATATAAGGATAAACATAAAAATTAATTATTAAATAAACAAGAATTTACTATCACACTTATTCAATTCATGAATTAAAGGCTTAGAATTCATAAACATGGATTTATAACACTTATATAATTTGAAAATAATGATATATACATTCTTGAAAATTGGAATTAATACCTTATATATATATATATATATGTTTTTGAAAATAATAATGTAAATCAATATAAATAATCCCATTACTAATGAATGAATTATAGTTTTGATAAACAAATAATTACTTATTGAAAGAAAATTTTTAACATGAATTGAAAAAAAATACATATTTATAATCTATCCACACGATATAGATTATAAATCTCCCTTACCAGCATAATTGCAGACTACATGTGATTTTCCTCGGCTCTAATTTTCAGACTCTATTCACACCTATTTCTTCTTGTGGTGGATGTGAAAAGATTTCACATACATCATAATATTAAGAAATCTTTGCTTATATATCCTTTCGCATAGTTTAAA
The DNA here is from genome assembly GCA_963277665.1 of Viscum album. Taxonomy (NCBI): domain Eukaryota; kingdom Viridiplantae; phylum Streptophyta; class Magnoliopsida; order Santalales; family Viscaceae; genus Viscum; species Viscum album. Next base: position 2,105,318,370 of record OY728119.1, on the reverse strand, counting down.
ATATATATTACATTAACTTTATTAATACTATTAAAATCAAAGATTTACAGGGCATGATAAGATAAGGATCTAAATATTATATAATTGACTGGCTTGCATGACAATAAGTGTAATGACCCAATGTTTTTCAATTGAAATTCCATTCTTATAAATAGCTAATAAAATCACATGATAACACAACATAATGAACTACTATGTTAGAAGTGACCTTTAAACATAATTTTGTCACTATGTTATTTGATATTTCGAAAATCTGACAAACACTATTGCAATAAGTATGTTATTTGGAGTCTAATAAAGAAAAATTAATTTTTGGTAAATTGTAACATACCCCAATGAATAGTAACATACCCTTATGAATAGTGATATAACCTATGAAATAGTATCCTGACCTATGATAATATGGAAATAATATTTATGTTGGATGTATGATATACCTATATTTTAGAATAAGTAAATGTATGTTTTAAACCTGGATTTCGATAATTAATTGTGATTTTAATTAAATATTAAAAGAATCATACATAGCAAATCATTTTTGAGAAATGGAATTCATTTTTTTATTCTACACATCATAAAATGGTTCAGGTGAATTTGTGGGATTTTTTTTAAATACGTGAATTTTTTATGAGTGATGAAATACTATAATTTACAAACTAAGATAATTAATCTAATTATAGTGTGATGCATGATGTTATATTGATGTAAGACCAATTGGTTCGGGATCAAATGATAAAATTACTATTATTAGTCCTGGAAGACTCAATATTCTTTGTCTTATGGATAAATAATAAATTAATGAATTTTATATAGAGAAATCCCTTCTATCCTCTCCTATAAAACTCCCTAACTCTCTCTTCTCATCAATTCTCTCATGCCTTGTGCCTTGCCAATATTCTTCCTAAATCTCTCCCCAAGAACCTACCCCACATCCAAAATCTTCTATCCTCTTCAAAATACCAAATCATCTCCCCTAAGAGGTTCTGAAAGGATGATGTCTCAAGAGGTAAATTCCTCTTTCCAATTCCTTCATTTCATTTATGTTCGTTTATTTTTGTTTCATTCCTCACCTCCCTTCACAATAATAGTATGATAGATCTAGTAACATACATGTACTGAAAGAATTTCATGCTAATGGGAGATTTCAATATCTTCTCGCCTTTCCCCAGCTATTATTTGAATGAAATGAAATCACCATTTGAGATGTTGTAATTTAGCACATTCATGGAAAACAGTTTTTAAATTTCAATTAGAATCTATAATTCTAGTCATGAAACCAATTGTGTTATGGATGAACCATATTATTATATATTTAAAATATAATATTTTTCTTATTGTAATCCTATTATACCATTGGTATTAATTTATAAAGAAACACTTGTTCTTTCTAATCAAATCCACCAAATAAAAAAACGGTTGTTAATATGTTTTTATATAATAGTTCCACTTCAATATATGTAACCGAATTAAATTTAAAAACATGTAATCTCTTGAATGCTTACTAATATAATATAACATCATTTTTATACAACTACTTCCATCATTTAATTTCTCTGAAATTTGATGTATGTGAACCTATCTTTTAAAACCAAGTAATCAAATGAGCCCATACAATGAAATTAAACCTTATATCTTTTCAAAAAGACGATGAATGAACTAAAAAGGGTTTTAATAAATCAATACCATATGGAATCGGTTCTGGACATATGAATTAATAAGCCTAATTTGTTTATTCAGGTCTTTAATAACAAGTGCAGTACACGAATAGATTTAAGGTAAGGGATCCTCTCTATTTTACACTTAATAAAGACTTTCCTCTATGTTATGCCATTTTATGTGTAATAGAAAATTATTGGTTATGTTTACGCACCTCACCCATACATCCCTCTTTATTTATCTGTGATGAGAATCCCCTTTTTCCCTCTCATCATGTCATCTTAGTTACACCTGATACCATGCTGATAAACCGTAATGAATTCTACTCGAACATCATTTATTCCTTCGAGTTTCTCTGTATTTATTTTAAAAAATGTAGTTATATTTTATTTTTTTGTAATACATCTAAATTATGATTATATTCTCCAAAATTATGTTCCATGATCCATATCTCATTCTCTTTCAGAGATATAAGGTAATTTAAGTGAATCCCTTCTTGATACATCCCAATAAGCATAATCGTTTTAAGGGAACTTCCAACCATTTTACCTAATTTCATGTGAACTGTATCCTCTGTTTTAATCTTCCGTTATATTTATAAAATGATTCTTTTTAAAAACCTTATTGTTTTTATTCGGGTTTTATATAAAAGATTGTCCTCTTTTATGTTGTAAAATTTTTATAGTACTTTCCATAAAACCGCATAAAAATGATTTGATGCTAATGTTTATAAAATAAATTTATTATATGTTATTACATCTTTTTGACACCATGAATCATGTTATTTTTCTATTTTTCCCTATGAACGTCCATTAATTTTCTAATCATTTCCTTTCATGGACACTTTCGTGATATTCCCATTGGTTATGATTTATGTCATTATTGTGGTACCCAATTCTTTCCATGGTTACCCTTATGATTATGTATGTTTGATTATATATTATTATATATTTGGTATGAAAATTTATGTGGAAATAATATTCATGAAAATGATGATATGGGTGTTCCCATATAGTACTCTAATGAATTGGGTAATGCTAAGTCTCATGATATGCGATGTGAAACAGGATTTGTGGGATGCGTTGACCCGTACTAAAATGGGAAACGATATTGGCAGTTATCTGTGACCCATACTAAAGAAACGTTTTATGATTCATCCACAATTATATGATTCAATTTTTATATTATCCCATGCTTATATGATATGATTTTATAAGTTTCATGATTTGGATATCATTATGTCATGCCTCATAACTCATGTTCTTAAGATGTATCATTGTTTTCATTACCTTAGTAGGATTTTATGCTCGTCCCTTTGTTCATGTGTTCTCTAGGGCCCCCTATGAATATGCAAGGGCACAAAGGAATTTAGGATCTCATTATGGATATTAAATAAAAAAGTGTTTTTTGGACCCGCGTTTTTTGTTTTACATACCTATCCATCTTAGACACTAGACATAACGATCCTTGGCATGTTCACTGATGTATAATTCTATTTAAAATCATGTAATAATATATGAAAAAGGTTGGGGTCGCTATAGTTGGTATCATATGATGTTTTATTTATTTTTGGAGATAATTAATAGAGAATCTTAGTGAGAACCTTAGGGTTGTAACAATGTATTAAATAACATTTATAAATTTTTGTGATTATTGAGTAACCAATTTATCAAAAAAATACAACAATGTCTAGATACTAGTAGGTAAAGGCAGATTTAGCAAAGGTGTATCTATGGGTAAAACATGAAAATTCCTCTTTGAGCTATACTCGAACGAGAATGGGTACACAATAATGGGAATTTCGACAATCTGGGTTACAATACTCCCAAGGGATATGCCTTGGTAGATTCACGTGCTTAGTACAGAGCATTACTAAGGGAGAAAATGCCCATAAGAATATATGTTTAAAAATAGATTGAAGACGACCTAGAGATAATCCTAAGGAATCACAAGTTAGGATGTATTTATTCTTTATAAGTTTATCATTTTATGTTCAATGTTTTCTTTTTATGCTAAAAAGCAAATTATTCAGACCCCTAATTATATATTCATTTTCTTAGTTAATGGTGGGAAATATAAGAACACTTTCCAACAACTAATGTGATCGGAAATGTGATGATTTCGCAAATGATAAGCCTGGTATGACATGAGAGGGTGATCAAAACTTTATGACAGTTCTTGCTCAGTTGGATGGTGTTATTAATAATAACTTGAATAAGGTTGAACATCCTCCTCCTCCAAGGAAATAGATATTTGTCATAGAATCTTTCATGCAGCAATGGCCTCCCATGTTTAGCAGATCTTTTGATCCCAGCCTCACAGAAAAATGGATTAACTCTATAGAAGAGATATTCTCCATCCTCTAGTGCTTGAAAGAAGATAATGTTTTACTAACAGTATATCCTTTTGATGGGGAAGATGATCAGTGGTGGAAGCTGACCAAGAATTCAAATTCCCAATAAGAAATTGATTCCATGGATTGGGGGGAATTACCAAGGATATTTTCTTAAAGATATTTTCCTTAAACCCTTCATTTCATGATGGATAAAGATTTACTAGGACTTAAGGGAAAGGAAGATGAGTCCATCGAGGGTTATGAAGAGAACATTACATGGAGTCCAAGGTAATCCTCTGGCATTGTCATGAACAACGAAAGCAAGGTGGATCACTTATTTAGCGGACTAAAGTCGTGGATACGAAACGAGATGGTGATTCGAGACATTGAAAGTTCTGAGGAGATTGACTATAGTAACTTCAATGTTGAAATGATGACTGGAAAATCTTAGTGGTCTCATGGGCCTAATGATAAGAATTAGAAAATGGAGATCAACATGGGCGTTTCATTAAACAAATCCCATGATGGAAAGAAGCCTGAATTTCCCCTTGAAAAAAATAATTTGGGAAGAAGAATCTTGGTAACTGTCTGAAGGGAACCATGAATTTGATCAAATGAGGAATGTTTTCTTATATGGCCAAGAATAGCCACCGGGATATGATGAATCCATCTTTTGTGGTAGAATAAAATAATGTTCAAGCCAACACTCAACCAGCATTGCAGTGTTTCAACTACAAGGAGTATGTGCATTATGAAAAATATTTCCCTATGCTGGGTTGTCGGAGGCAATCGACAACAACATCCAAGGAAACAAAGAAAGGATAATACCATCACTACTTCTGAGGTGGATCCAGACAACGATGTTGTGACATATATGCTTTTTATTAATTCTTGAATAGAGGACATAATTTTTGATTCTGGATCTCCACATTCTTTCATATCTTGCATGTTTAGTATAACTATTAAAACACCACCTCAAAATGTGGAGGAAAGGTTATCTATGAGAATTGAGAATGGGGAAATCATTTCATCCATGGTTTATAACTCTTCCCATATTAATTTTAGTGGACTAAACTTCCCAGAAATTCTCGTAATACTACCTTTAGAGGAGTTCGACACTATCATGGGAATGGATTGGAAATCTATATAAAAATACAACATCAACTATTTGGAAAAGAAGATCACTTTTCACATCCCTAAGCATCCCCCGATTCATTACAAGTGGAAGGATGAAGATGAATCTCCTTTAGAATCCTCATCTTAAGTATGGATATTATTTCCATGTGATAAGGCATATCAACCTCAAATGATTGAGACAAAGTAGAGAATCATGATTGAAGGCATGCCCATCGTGAGGGATTACACTAATTTATTCTCTGAAGAGTATCTTGATCTTCATCCAGACCGAGAGGTTGAGTTATCAATTGAACTTATCCCTTTATCTTGGCCTATTTCCAAGACACAATACAGAATGGACAATGTTGAGCTAAAAGAGCTGAAGAAGCTGTTACTGAAGAATATGGAGAAGGGTTTTATATGGCAGGGTGCTTCACCGTGGGGTGTTATAGTCCTCTTTATCAAGAAGAAGGATGGATAAATGCTCCTATTCATTGATTATCATGAGATTAATAAAATCACGATACAGAACAAGTATCCCCTACAACAGATAGATGAATTGTTCCATCAGCTTTGTGGGGCCCATTATTTCTCTAAGGAGGACCTTTGATTGGGATATCACCAATTAAAGGTGGGGAAGGAAGATATTCTAAATTCTACCTTTTGAATGAGGTATGAACACTATGATTTCATAGAAATTCCCTTCGGACTCACAAATACTCCAACAATTTTCATGGATTTAGTGAATAGATTCTCCAGGGAATACCTCGACAAATTTGTGGTAGTCATTATTGATGATATTATGATATACTCCAAGAGAAAGGACGAACTTGAGGAGCATTTGAATACTATGTTAAAGTCTTTTAAAAGGGTGAAGTTTTATGAAAAATTCAGTAAATATGAGTTTAGGATAGAGGAAGTATCATTCTTAGGGAATGTTATCACCAACAATGGGATATCTGTGGACCCTTCCAAGAAAAAGGCAATTGAAGAGTGTCCCCAGCCAACTTTTGTAATGGAGATCTCTAGAATTTAGGGTCTAGATATATATTATTGATTATTTTTGAAGATATTTTCATGATTTTAAAACACAATGACCATGATGAAATAGAAGGTAATAATGATTTTCTAGACATAGGAATGTGAAGACTGTTTCAAGGAGTTGAAAAAGATGCATATCACTGTGCGAGTACTCACACTCCCTATAAGTGGATAACTTTTTGTGGTGTATAGTTATTCTTCTAAAACTGGATTGGGATTTGTGATAAAGGAATATGATAAAGTGATAGCATATTCCTCAAGAAAAATATAAATCGATGAGAAAAAAATCCTACTTATGATCTGGAGTTGGCGGTTGTGATCTTTGCATTGAAAATATAGCGGCATTATCTCTATATGGAAAAGTGTGAGATATATACTGACCACAAGAGTCTCAAAAATATATTCAATTAGAAAGTGATTTATATGCTCTAGTCATGATGGATAGAGCTTATCAAGGATCATGAATACTCAATCCACCACTATCCTGGTAAGGCAAAAAAGGTTGTAGATGCTCTATTTAAAAAGGATCCTACATCTTTATCAATGATGTGAATTAAAATTGATCTGATCCTATTAGATTTTCAAAAATGGGCTTGGGAATCATTAAGGGGAAAAATATTCAATCCTTCAACAAATGATTTCTCAACCATCCCTCTTGGTAAAAATAAAGGGAGCCCAAATAAAAGATGTGGAAATTCAGAAAAGGGTGGAATCAGTTAAAAATTGGAAATCCTTCAATTTCAATATTGATGAAGAAGGAGTTGTTAGATTTGGTTCGAGATTATGTCTACCAACTTATCAATAGATAATGTAGGATCGAACGATGCAAATAGCTCGGCCTTATCTATCTACCTATACATAACAATGATGAATCATGTTCTCTGAGAAAAAATTTGTTGGGATAATATGAAAAGGAATATTGTTGTATATACATAAAAGTGTCCAGTATGTTAGAAATTGAAGGATGAGAGACAAATTCTAAGGGGATGATGCAACCACTACCCATACCAGCAATAAAGAGGGAGAACAATACCATGGAATTTTTCACTGGACTTACAAGGACGTCCAGAGGAAAAAAATCTATATGGATCCTTATGGATCATCTTATGATGACGTCTCACATTATCTTGATTCGAGATGACGTCTCATTGGATCATCTTACATAGATTTACATCAATGAAGTGGTAAGGATGCATGGAGTACCGCTATCTATTGTATCAGACCGTGATTCGAGATTCACCTCGATGTTCTGGAAAATAGTCCAGAATGCTTTAAGCACTGAACTAAACATCAGTATGGTCTATAATCCTCAAATTGATTGCCATTATGAGAGAACTATTCAGACACTAGATGGCATGTTGAGTGCATGGTAAATGGAATTAAAATGAAGATGGGACCTATATTTTCCATTGGTCGAATTCTCCTACAACAACAGTTTCCACTGGAGAATCTTAATGCCACCATTTGAAGACCATTATGGGAAAAGGAATAGAACAATGGCGTGTTGGGATGATGTTGGTGGGCATAAGCTGCTAGGACCTGAAATGGTCGATGAAATGGTGGAGAAGGTGAAATCTACTCCACAGTATATTAAGAAAACCCAAAGTCGACAGAAGAGTTATATAGATAATTATCAATGAGACCTTCAGTTAAAAGTTGGAGACACATTATTTCTATGGATATCTCCATGGAAGACATCCATGAGGTTTTGGAAGAAAGAGAAGTTAAGTCCCAGGTACATCAACCCCTTTGATATCCTTGATTGAGTCAGAGTTCTGGCCTATCGACATGTACTTCCACCTACCATGATGAATGTACATGATTTCTTCCATGTATCCCTTTTATGGAAGTACATACCAGACCCTTCACATGTACTCTCTTCAGTGGTGGAACTGTTAGAGGATGATCTCTCTTACGAGGAGCAACTAGTAAAAATCTTTGATCATAGAGACAATTTTCTATGCAAAAAGACCACTTATCTAGTCAAGGTACTATGGAGAGACCATAATTACCAAGAGGAAACATGTGAACTGGGGGAAGCATGGAAGGAAATGTACCCACACCTATTTTTGTCTTAGAATATCAAATGAAATTTCGAGAGTGAAATTTCATAAGGGGGGAAGAGTGTAACGACCCAATGTTTTTTAATGCAAATTAATTTCTTATAAATATGTCCTAAAATCACATGAAAAAACAATAGAATGAACTACTAAGTGCTAAGTGACCTTTAAACATACATTTGTCACTTCTATATTTGGAATATCAAAATCCTTACATATATGGTTCCAATCAGTATGTTATTTGGAGTCGGATAAGAAAAACATAATTTTTGGTGAATTGTAACCTTCATTTATTAATAGTAACAAACCCATATGAATATTAATCTACCAAAATGAATAGTTACCTTACCTACAATTGAATAAAAATTATATTCATGTTGTAAGTATGATATACATATTTTTTAGAATAAATAAATGACTGTTTTTAAACTGGTTTTCAATAATTAATATTGATTTTAATTAAATATTAGAATAATCATATTTAGAATATTATTTTTAAAAAATATACTTCCTTTTTGGATTTAAAACGTCAAAAAAAGGTTAGAGTGAATTTTTGGTATTTTTCTGAAATAAATGAATTTTTATGAATAGTGAAATACCATAATTTAAAAAATAAGATAAATAAGCTAATTATAGAGTCATGCATGATGTTCTGCTGTTGTATAACCAATTGTTTTGAGATCAAATGATAAAATTACTATTAGTGGTCTAGGAATAATCACTATTACTTGTCTTTTGGGGATATAATAAATTAATTAATTTTATATTGAGAAATCCCCTATATCATCCACTATAAAAACCCCAATCACTCCCTCTTCTCCTCACCCCTCTCAAGCATTGTTCCTTGCCAATATTCGGCACATGTCTGTCTCCAAGAACTTCCACCATGTTCAAAGGTTACTAGGCTTTTCAAAATAACAAAACCTTTACCTATAAGTGGTTCACAAATGTGGAAGTCTCAATAGGTAAATTTCTCATTCCACTTACTTCATTTCTTTTTAGTTATTTTCATTTTATTTCATTCATCAGCTCACATAAACAAAATAGTATGATATATATTGTAACATGCAAGTAATTTAATGTTTTCATGATAACGGGATATTTCATTATCTTCTTTCCTTTCCCCAGCCATTATCTGAATGAAATGAATGCACCGTTTGAGATGTGCTAATTTAACACGTTCAAGGAAAATCATTTATCAATTTCTATTATAATATTTAATTATGGTCATAAAACCATTTGTGGTATGGTTGAACTGGATTATTATATATGTTATATATCCTATTTGTTCTATAATCCTTTTTAAAAAATAGTATTATCTTATAATGAAAAACATGTTCTTTGTAATCAAATCCATCGATTAATAAAAATGGTTGTGAGTATGGTTTTGTATAATATTTAGACTTTAATATAAGTAACCAAAAATAAATTTAAAAGAATGTAATCACTTGGATGTTCACTAATATAGTATAACTTAATTTCTATACACCCACTTCAATCATTAATGTTTATCCAAACTTGAATATAAGTGAAACGATCTTTTAAAGCCAAGTAAAAAAACAAGCCCGAACGATGAAATTGAACCTTATTACTAATAAAAAAGACCATGAATGAACTAAAAGGGGTTAAAATTAACAAATTACATATATTAATTGTTCTGTAATTATGAATTAATATGCCCAATTTTTCTATTCAGGTCTTTAATAACAAGTGGAGAACACCAAAATATTTAATGTAATGGATCCTCTGTATTTCATAATTAATCATGATTTTCCTCTATGCTATGACTTTTTATGTGTAATATAAAATTATGGGGTATGTTTACGAACCTCCCCCATACAGACCTCTTGATTTCTATGTGATTAGAAACCCATTTTCTCCATCATCAATCCCTCCGAGTAACACCCAATACCATGCCGATAAACCGTAATGAATTCTTCTTGAAATTTATTTTTACCAAAATGTAGTGGTCTTTTATTTTTGTGTAAAATTTATGAAATAGGGTTATATTCTCTAAACTCATGTTCCAAAATCAGCATCTCATTCTATTTCAGGGATATACATGTTTTATGTGAATCCATCTTCGATACTTCCCAATAAGCACACTCGTTTGAAGGAAACTTCCCAAATTTTTACCCAATTTCAAGTGCACTATATCATATTTTTAAGCCACCATTGTATTTATAAATTCAACAATTTTATTATCAAAACAATAATGGTTCAATTATGGATTTATATAAAATATTTTCATCTTTTATATTTTAAAATCTCTATAATATTTTCCTTAAAACCGCACAAAAATGATTTAATGAAAATGTTTCTAAAATACATTTCTTATATGTTGTCCCTTCGGTTTGAAACCACTTTCAATGTTATATGACTATTTTACCCTATGAACTTCCATGTATGTTATATTAAATTCCTTTCATGGACACTTTCTGGATAAACCCATTGGTTTGGATTTATGTCATGATATTGGTACAAAATTCTTTCCTTGGGTACCTTATGTGTATGTATGGTTGATTATGTATGAATATATATATATGTGGTAAGAATATTTATGTGGAAATAATATTCATGAAAATGTTCAGATGGGTGCACCCAGATACTGCTCCAATGCATTGGGTAATGTTAAGTTTCGTGAGATGCGATGTAAAACGGGATTGGAGGTTAGCATTAGACCGTGCTAAAATGGGAAACAAGATATGGCAGTAAGCCTTAACCCGTACTAAAGAAATGTTTTAGGATATTTAAAAATTTATATGATTCCATGTTTTTATGATCTAATTCTTATATTAAATGATTTTATATGTTTCAAGATATGGATATCATTATGTTATGCCTCCTACCCCATGTTCTTAATATGTATCCTTATGTTCATTCCCTTACTGGGATTCTCAACTCATCCCTTTTTTCATGTGTTCCCCAGGGTTCCCTTGGAAAATGTAATGGATCAAAGGAATTTATGACATCATTATGGATATTAAATAAAGAAGTGTGTTTTAGTCCCATGTTTTATGTTTTATGTACCTAGTCTTCCAAGACAATAAACCTAAGGATCCTTCGCTTGTACTCTGACATATAATTATGCATAAAATCATGTAACGATATATGAAAAAGGTTGTGGTATCTATAATAAGTGAAAAAATATGACCTCAATTGATTTGTAAAAGATATTGAGGATTAAATGAATGAAAATAATCGCATTCATCAATTTATTTTTTGAAAAGTCTCAAAACTAAACTGGATAATGTATTGATTATGCCCAGATTAAAATAGTCCAAATCGAATAAAATTATTGACTATAAGATAAGGCATCAAATATAAAAATTATTCAATTTACACCAATTTTTGTTTTAAATTTAGTTCTTTATGAGTAGGATTAAATTGTATACACATTTATTAATCGAATCGAAGCACAAAAATGAACCTACAATAATTCATAGAAGAAAATATGATAAGATGAATGATATTAATACATGATATCATATTGGATTTGAAAATTAAGAATTAAATAAACTATTCCAACTTGAATATCTAAAAATTCATGATAAAAGGTCATCAAAATCATTGAAGAAAAAAATGAAAGAAGAAGAATGTATATACCTAAAAAAAATATATACACAATATAAAGAAACCTACCTGCATGTATGGACAGTGCAAGGATGATCTTAAAATCGTGGGTTATTTTCCCCAAAATCCCATCCACACAACCCATCCGGCTCGAAATCAGATCCAAATTTTGACTCCTTGATTAACCTTGCCTCGTTTTATTATAATGAAATCATCTACTAAAGATGTCCTAGACTTGTGACCTCGGCTGATGTTGCTCTTGACCATCATCTCACCATGATAGAAGCCTCAGTTTGTGACATGGAGTTCAACGAAACCCCCTCGAAACCCTTCAATTCATATTTCTTTTTCTAAAATAATATTATTATTTCATTATAATTTTATTTTATATTTGTTCTATATTTTTTTATTTGTTCCATCATTTATTTTTTTTCATTTTGATTTTATTTTATATGAAATTAACTAAATTAAATTTAAAAGAAAAATGAATATTATTATTTTTATAAATAATTAAAATAAAATTATTTATATTTTTCATTATTCAATTTCAAAACATATTTTAATTATTTAAATAATAAAAATATTTATAACACATTATATGTTAAAATTCATTGTTTTTAATCTTTAAAAAAATTATTTATGCCAAAAAATAATATTGTTTTTATAATAAATTTAATGGAATACTCAATTTATATTTATCAATATTATATTATCTTAATATATTTCATATATTTAAATCTCATTATGATTTAATATTTTTTTTGTCATTTTTATTAAATATAAGTGAAATGCTTATAATAATTTTTTTAATCCTTATAAATGAAATTTGAATTTTTTGGAAAAAATAGTCATTTAATAGAATATTGTGTAACAGTAAATAAAACTACGTATATAAATTATTTTTTTAATAATGAAAATTAATTTAATAATAATCTAAAAAAATAAGATATGGAAACTATAATTTCATAAAAGTATAAATAGGAATTTTTTCTCATCATAAATTAATCAAGTAGAAAACATTATTATTAGAATGATTTTTATTTTTATGATGTTACACTAATTCCTTCTTTTTTTTGATCCACCATTTCAGTATTTTAATTAAATTGGACATCATCTTATTCCATATGTGAATATCCCATCTCAAATAATATTAATCATATAGTTGTAACTACACCATTTCAATAGACACTATTACAAACCCCACTAATAATGAATCCCATCATCATCATGGGACATATTAATATGAAACCCCTCACCATATAAATTTGTATTAATCACCATGTTATCTAATACAGATATATGATTCTCCTAATACCAATGTAATAGTGAGGATGTCATCCTTATAGATTATAGGTTCTCTCCTTCTTAACAAACCTAAACAACCTAGAGAATCTTATTGATGAGCATTATCATCTTTCAATTTCTAATGGAAGCCAACAAAACATAAGAGAGAGTTTTTCTTCCCAGTTTTATACCAATGAAATTACCCTTCATAAAGGTATATTACATCACATTGTTGATATAATATTGGTACTCAACCCACCCAGTATATTTAAGGTTTATGCCCCAGAATGAAAAGCTATACATAAGGATGTCATGGCCATTATACATGAAAAATATTACCCATTGGGAAATGAATTCCACATCTCATCACATAAAACAACATTGAGAGATGTACATCAGGTGTTTTCTAGTTCTAATAACAAATCATCGGTTTTCAGACACATAAGAAACCAATAGACAATTATTCTTAAAAAATGACCCAATATAAAGTACTAAATAATAACAATAAAATTTATACTCATGAAATTAATTATGTATTGTCATAATCAAAAACTATTTCCTGTTCTATTTTATCTTGTTAAATTATGGCTAAAAAGACTATATATCAACAAACTATGCCATAATCAAGGCTAGGTTTTGCATCAAAACATCCAAACATGGGAACTACAAGAGATACCATTATTAATAACTAAGGAATCCTAGAAGAATACTTACCTCAATGTTGTTATTTTAAATATCTTAATAAAAAATTGTCTCCACCTTTTATAAGTACCCTAATATGCCTTCCTTGGATATCATATACACTATAATTTACATCACTTATCTAGAAATGAATCTTCAAGTTGTGATATATAAGGGTGGATCCCTCAATGTATTCTAAATGATATCTATATGAAATAATTTCCCTACCTTATGCTAGAGTACTTAAAATATCATTGTAAGACATAAAAATTAATGGATCTAAATAAGGAAGGATGAATATATTAATAATTTCCATGAATGCTTCCTAACATGAATTAATCTGAACATAATCCAAATATACTTATATAAGTTGTACCATCTCTTAATAGTAGTAAAAAATATTATAATGCCTCTCACTCAGTCGGAACTAGAATGAACATTGACCTATCTTAGAGATAAAATTAGTTTCCCAAAACCAATAGAACATGTAATAAAATGAGAAATTAGAAATAATTTTGTTATTCTCACATTTTTCATCAATTGATAATCCACAAACTAATGTAGGGAACTATACCATTTCTTAATACAAATATTGAAACAACCTGTTGACCAAATCTTTTACAAATTAACCAATTAACCTTTCAATCCTAATTATGTTCATTTCCATTTCAATTACCTACAAAACAATCCTCTAATATAGAATAGATTAAGGGATGATTTATGGTATAATATAGATAGTCATCACAATCTCATATGTAGAAGTAAATTGTGAAAAATGCAAAGAAAACACTTCATGGAATCGATTTATGATATGGTAAAATAAAAATAGTGTATCTCATTATCTATCAAATAAATTAAATACAATTGATCTATGATCTCGTGTATCTAATAATGTCCACATCAAAAATTGGATAACAATAAATATGATTAAATGAAAATGGTATTATAGTTACAATCACCCATTTTGCAAGTGAATGATACCCATTAGTGACATGAATTGATATTATCAAGATTACATGTCATCCAGTGAATCCCATGGATCACATAATGACTTTTCATCTCCAATAAAACTATTCCATAGAGAATACACTACTCGTAGATCACAATATCACTTTGTACATCTCTTGATACCTTTGGATCACACCTATATTGAAATATCAATAGAAAATAATCCATTCCATTTCTATTAATCAATTTTATGATGAGAAAAATTATAAGAATACTTAATTGATTGTGTTTATCTTTAAATTAGATGTAAATAATAAAATAATATATGTAAAAAACAATCATAAATCATATTGTTGATGGTTCATAAACTTATTAAGTAGGAGACTCCTCGATTTAATGAAGATAACTTAATCATTTACCATAATATATTCTCAGGCAACATATAGTAGGGATAATGTTGAACATGCATTGTTGGTTGGAATTTGTTTACCTCGGCCACCTCCAAAATATACCCAAATTTTGGATCCCATATTTTCAGAGTACTACTACAATAATAGATGAAACGTTAAAAATTAGGTATAAATGAGTACATTCCAGCAACTTTGCGGTGGTGTGATATTCATAAAATCATAGTGATTCCCAAATAAAATAATATAAAACAAGAATTAAATAATTTATCATAATCCATCCAAATATTCCTATATTGACCATTCTATTAATAGTAATAGGAGGGGGACCCTTATAAATAAAGTGATAAATTTCTCACCTTGATAGTAATAATTTCACCACTATAGATAGAATAAACAATCCATAACTTCCTATAATTTGATGACACACTCTTGGATCCAACCCATGAATCTGTATAGAAATATATTTTACTCTACAGTTTTTCCAATTATTATTAAAGGATTGATTTAAGACCCATAAAAATTTAAAAAATGTAATATATTCACATGGAATAAAATGGAATGCCTCCCGGTGTGACCAAAATTTTCATCACTACATGTCTCATAACCCACCCACACAACCCAATAATAGAGTAAATAATAAGTGAACATGACATAATACACTACCAATATGAACCTATTACAATACATATGATCTCAATGATTATATAATCTGTTAGATCATCAAAAAATTTGTTCTTGAAGATATGTGTTCGAAAGACCCTCTAGTTCAAACAAATTTTCCACTCAAACTTTTCTATAAGGTTCGAAAAGTCATAAACTAGTCATAGAACCGCATATATTCCATGCATAACTATCCTCTCATTGTGTGACATGAGATGAATGAATATTATCATTTTGGACATGATCCAAAACTATGAAGCAAGTTTTCTACACTCACCATTTATGAGTGGTGTATTCTATATTTAGAATTTGGAATTCAAATAAAAAATGGTTAGCCTACTGCCTAGATACAATTCAAATAATGAAAACTAGCATAGAAATAGGCTCTCTTTAAGATGATGTTTTATTTGAAGAACATATATTACTAGTGATTTTATCTTAATTTTTTTTGTGGCTTTCTTTTCCATGGGAACCATATATACTATAAGAGGTCACCATGTTGATATATTATTAAAATAACAATAACCTGAAAAAAACAATACTACCATCAGTTTAATACCACAAATTGTGGGTAAGAAAAGACACGCACATTCCAATCCACCCTAACAACAACAAAAAAATACAAGGTTCTCCCAAATCTATGATCAAATCAATAATTATACAACCAATATGAGGTCATGTGTTGATCTCATGTATAATATTAAAATAAACATATCATACAAATAACAATTATCTGATCTCATGGGGAAATTATATATTTTTCCTCCAAATATGAGTATATGAAAATTTTATTAATGTTGTTTTAGACATACTAAATGACCCAAAATTGAATTTTAACATGAATATAAAATATAGTACTGTGTAATAATTCCATGACATCCTTAAATAATAGAAATGATATTTTAACACATTTATCTTTCTATACCCGTCTATTAGTAAAAATTCTTAGTCATATATCTCTATCAAAAGCATCATATTTTGTAATGTGAACCAACTATAAAAAAACTAGTGATTAACAAACATTTAATTTGTAACATACACTTCCCTTATACATTTCATAGCTACTCCTAGGAAAATATAACATGAGAAGAAAGGATCTGATATAACTTGGTATAATACCAAATTCTATTCATATCCAAACTCAAAAATAGAGATATCATGAATTCATCATGTTATACCAATCATTTAATAAAACAGAAGGTTTTTATATTTAATTGGTAGAGATATAATAACATACCGAATGCATAATCATAATATTTAAGATGAGATAACAAAATAATAATCACATTATAATAGTATAATGACAAGAGATTCCATTTTTATAATCCAATCAAAAATAAATATTAACATCATTCTATTGGAAAGAGAGTGATAATATAGGTCCAAAATATACCATGATTCAGAAGGGAATCTCCCCAATAGTAGATCCTCCAAAATGATTTTCAAAAAAACGTGTGACTCCAACTACTAGCTGTGATCCCTATCCATGATCAGTCACTTAACTTCTACCATGCTTCATAGTCTCATCCATATGGATACTTATTTATCTTTCCCTTAAATAGGTTATAAAAAACGATTCCCACACATGTACCACAGTACTCGAGTAGGATTTGAGACGTATATAGTAGACTACAACAATTAGAGTCATATAAAGGTATTGTAAATACATGTTCATGATCAATATGAAAATATAAGAATTTAAAAAATAATAAATAAATATTATACGACCCTATGGTTTCCTCTTTCCATGGAAAATGTGAATATAACCACTGTAGTCTACATTCCCATTTAATGACATACCCATGGTGAATGAAAAAATCTCAAAAATGAATAATATATCAATTCTAATATAATAATTAAGGTGAATGATATTTCACTATCATGAATAAATTGTTAAATTAAATTTCACCATCACACACCATCTTGGTGAATGATGCATCTAAAACAAATTTCAATAATGTATGAGTAATTTTCAAATGAATAATTAATCTCCAATCTCATATGGAGGATAGGCATCCACTATTTATGATAAATTTGATGATAAACCACTATTTCATAACTTTTGTGTAAGATAAACACCACAAAATCTCATTTGGGAAGATATTATACCATTTATATCACTAATATAATGGATTAATTACCACCATATCAAATCAATATGTAGACAATTCATATCCAAGTTGATATCCCAAAAAATGTATTGCACCAATAATACCAGTATCTAGGTGGATGATGTAATAATTATATAATGTAACAAGTGGTCAACAAACAAAAAAAGTAAATCCAAGGATGATGATGTACCCCAAAATTAGGTTTCCGAGTTATATATACACCACTTGGATAACTCACATTAGTGGATTATGCTCCACCAACAAAAAACACATGTGGAAAATATACCATTAGTATGTCATACTATGGTGAAATATTTTTCGCCATTAAATTTGATTATAGGGTAAAGACAAATCATTAACCATTTCCATGTTTGAGAATTCACCATCAACACCATTAATGTGGTTGATATACCAAAAATTCTATTATGCATGCTGAAATAACAGAATAAATTTTATTTAGGTCAACGAAAACAACCATATAAAATCAATCCAAAAATATGAATTATATATGATTGATAATCAAAATTAGGACATTATAATTATAATATATATATATATTATAATACATATACCGATTCTAGAGACCAATGTGTAGGCTACCACAGAACTATTCTATCCCAATTATTTTACAGACTTCACCTATTCATTATATAAATCCCTACACTACACTCCAATGATTATTAATCATTCAATTGAACCAATCCTAATTTTAAATCCTTTGTTTTGTGTCATATCCCACATTAAAATTTGTCCTTGGAAATGGATAATGTCACTACACACCTCACATAACCTAATTTCACCCTAATATCAAATGGTATAATTAATAACTACCCTAAAAAAATTAATTTTGTTTTGTAGTATAAATAAAAATGATTTATTTCCTAAATTTTATGTAACACATTCTAACCAAGTAAATACTATTATAAAAGCAATATACCACCTAATATGGGTTGGTAGAGACTTATTTTTGATGATCAACCATTCATTTTCTCTTAAATGTATAAAATCATGAAATAAAGAAAATTACCAAGCATTAGGAATAAATGAAATTCATAATATAATAGTGATATAAACAATGAAGAAAAGGTAATGTATTTGAATCCATTTATATTGCTACATATATAATAGTAAGGATTGAAATCTGGTAATGAATGAAAAGATACAAACCATGGAAAGAGAAAAATTGATGTATTGGAATAGAAGAGTCCTAAATATTAATCTTGAAAAAATAAGAAACAATTCCCATTTTAATACATTTTAATTAATTAATTTATTAATAAAATTATTCTCACGACCCTTCCTCGGGGCCCGTGCCGTGACAAACCCACACCCGCCTTCTATAGGCCAGGGGCTGGAGACTAGCACCAAAGGAATAAATCCCGATAACTAGGAAGGCATTTCCTTTATAAAAGTAAACAAAACACCACAGAGTACAAGCGGAAGTAAAACACTAAGTACAATGAGAAGTGCTGAAAGGTAAATAGGCCAGAATACAAACCCAAATTAAAGTATAACTACAACTGAACAAAGTACAACAGAAAAAGACAACAGCTGGAAGAACGGAAGCAGCTCCTGGTTCGTCCTCCTCGGATCCTACCTGAAGGCCATGTACAGATGGCGCAGCTCCTGGATCGTCCACCACGGATCTTACCTGAAGGGTAGGTACATATATCCTCCACAACGCTCTCACCCGTCAACCTCCTCCGTGTGTCGTCTTGCCGTGAAGTCCACCTCCCGATACTGAATCGTCGTGTAGTCCACCTCCGGGTACCGTCTAGTCCTCAAACACTCGGCCCCCGTCAGCACTGTCCGTCGTCTGCAACCAACACAATGAGGTGCGGGCATAGCCCGTGCAGGGGTGATTATAACAATACTCAGTAGGGACCCCGAGACCCTCAAGGTCTCACTAAAAAAAACAAGGATAACCATAATAAATATCTCAACAGATAACCTCTACATAGGTGTATGCCCATACATATACCTAAGTTATCATGTAACCCATCTCAACCATTAGGAAAACACCAAGATCATGAAATCAATGGATAACCACTACCCAGGAATATTCCCATACATATACCAAGTTATCAAGTGACCCATGTCAAACATTAGGTAAACAAAATGTCATAGACTCAGCTCAAACCAGGATTTTCATTATCGAAACCATAACTACTGAAGAGCTCCATCTTTAGAGTGTACAATGGTCCTGTCACGACTCTGAGATACTGCTCACTAACCTAAGACTCCTGAGGTACTCCTCCTGTCGAGTACCGCAGGCCAGCCACCCAAACACAGTAGTGCGTCCCACCGGAGTATGCCACCCAAACACAGTAGTGCACACCCCGTAGTAGCCTGCAGAGGTACTCTCCGGACGAGTACCATGGGTCTGCACTATCACACAGGTAGTGCTCCGTCCACCATGGGTCTACACCCAAACAAAGTAGTGCTCCGTCCACTGGGCTAGTTGACTCACTCCAAGTCGAGTCGGTCAAGAAGTCGTCAGGTCTCAGTCGGCTACACAGTCTCCATACTCTGCATGATCGTCTCTTGGAGGGTCCGCTCCACGAGCTACAGGTCGATACTCCAAGTATCACAAGTCCCACGAAGATGTATCTCAAAGGACCACCTCGTCACAGGGGTCTCAACACAACAGATGGCGCATCAATCAGACGCCCGGTCTGTGAGTTATTAGCCTTTTCGTCCCCTGGGCCCGGTTGGTTTCGTGTGCGAACCAATCCGGCCGTATCTCAATTGTACCCCGAACTCTCATAGGGTATACTCTTAGGGACCATTTCACAATGAGATCACCAACGCCGCTGACGGTTCATCAAACAGACGTCTGGTCTGAAAGATATCAGCTTTTCCATTACAAGAGTCCGGTTGGATTTCGTGTACAATCCAACCCAGCCACTATCCAACAACAACCAAACTATGAACATATGGCACACTTCTCCTGAGTTTGGTTGCTGTTGGTTAGTGGCCGGGTTGGATTGTACCCGATATCCAACCGGGCCCTTGGAACGGAAAAGATGATATCTTTCAGACCTGACGTCCGTTTGACGAACCGTCAGCGGCATTGGTGATCTCGTTGAGAAACGATCCCTAAGAGTATACCCTATGAGATTTCGGGGTACATTTGAGATACGGCCAGAATGGTTCGCACACGAAACCAACCGGGCCCCGGGGACGAAAAGGCTAATAACTCACAGACCGGCGTCTGATTGACGCGTCGTCTGTTGCGTTGAGACCCCTATGACGAGGTGTTCCTTTGAGATACATCTTCGTGGGACTTGTGATACTTGGAGCATCGACCTGTAGCTCATGGAACGGACCCTCCCAGAGACAAGAATGCGGATTACGGAGACCGTGTAGCCGACTGAGACCTGACGACTACTTGACCTACTCGACTTTGAGTGAGTCGACTAGCCCAGTGGATGGAGCACTACTTTGTTTGGGTGCAGACCCATGGCGGACGGAGCACTACCTGTGTGACAGTGCAGTCCCACGGTACTCGTCTGGAGAGTAACTCTGTAGGCTACTAGTGGGTGTGCACTACTGTGTTTGGGTGGATAACCACGGTGGGAAGCACTACTGTGTTTGGGTGGCTGGCCCGCGGTACTCAACAGGAGGAGTACCTCAGCAATCTTAGGTTAGTGAGCAGTACCTCGGAATTGTGACAGGACCACTGTACACTCCAGATACGGAGCTCTTCATTAGTTACAGTTTTGATAATGAAAATCCAGGTTTGAGCTATCTCTATGACCGTGTGTTTACCTCATGTTTGATACGGGTCACTTGATAACTTAGGAATATGTATATGCATATACCTGGGTAGTGGTTATCCATTGATTTCATGATCTTGGTGTTTTCCTCATGGTTGAGTTGGGTTACTTGATAACTTAGGTATATGTATGGGCATAAACCTAAGTAGAGTTTATCTATTGAGATCTTCTTTGTGGTTATCCTTTTTGGTTTTAGTGAGACCTTGAGGGTCTCGGGGTCCCTACTGAGTATCGTTATACTCAACCCTGCACGGGCTATGCCTGCACCTCATTGTGTTGGTTGCAGACGACGGACAATGCGGACGGGGGCCGAGTGTTTGAGGACTGGACAGTACCCGGAGGTGGACTACACGACGAGTCAGTATCCGGAGGTGGACTTCATGGCGAGACAACACACGGAGGAGGTTGACGGGAGAGAGCGTTGTGGAGGCTATCTGTACCTACCCATCAGGTAGGATCCATGGTGGACAATCCAGGAGCTGCGCCATCTGTACCTAGCCTTCATGTAGGATCTGAGGAGGATGACCTAGGAGCCGCTTTCATTCTTCCAGCTGTTGTCTTTTTCTATTGTACTTTGTTCAGTTGTAGTTGTACTTTCATTTGGATTTTTATTCTGGCCCATTTACCTTTCATCACTTCTTTTTGTACGTATTGTTTTACTTCCTCTTGTATTTTTTGGTGTTTTGTTTACTTTTATATAGGCAATGCCTTCCCAGTTATCGGGATTTATGCCTTTGGTGCTAGTCGCCATCCCCTGACCTATGGAAGGCGGGCTTGGGGTCGTCACGGCATGGGTCCGGAGGACAGGTCGTGACAAATTGGTATCAAAGGATTCAGTTCTACCACAAAACTTATAACTCTGATATTTTCTTTCTGTGAAGCAATAGTGTTAATAGTACCGAGTGTGGTTTTCAGTTCAGGGAGTCCAGTGTTGGTGCGGGCAACCGACGTATCCATACACCAGGACCCTAACAACTGATTTCTAACTTTGTGCACGAAAACATAGATTGCGTGTGTGCTTTCAAAGATCATCCCTTAAAATAGATCAAACCAGGTCAGCTCACTAGGTATAATCGTTTGACTGTGTCACATTGTTTCATTCAGTATTCCTTTTCACGGACGACCAGCTAGAGCCCATAGGGATGTGCGTACTGACAGCCTGCCGAGCGACGAGACATCGGTATAGGGTCCTCTTGCAGTCGAGGCACCAGCGGTGGCTCCAACGGTACTACCATATGTTGGGCCACTGATGCCACCATCCCCAGTAGTAGGCGATGCACGCCACTTGAGCGCGCTGCACGACTTCCAGTTCCAGAGGCCACCCAGGTTCCGGGGAGAGATGGACCCGTAGGCGTCTGAGGATTGGCTAGAGGCTATGGTGAGAGTATTCAGGCTAGTGGGGACGCCAGCAGACTTCATGGTGATCTTTTCTGCCAGCCTTCTTCATGCAGCAGCAGGCAGGTGGTGGAGCCACTTGTTCCAGTTTTGCGACGGGATGACCTTCGCATGGGAAGACTTTGAGACCTTCTTCAGGGGTGGAGTTTGTTCCAGTATCTCTACACATCGAGCGTGTTCATGAGCTGCTGCCTTTGCTACATATTTTTCGATCAGTATCCGAGTCATCTGTGTGTAGTAGAAAGATGATGCAGAGGTCCAGGAGGACCAGACCAGTAGTTGGGCGATCTCGGGTTTTAGGATCGGTGGTGCGGGGCACCCGGGGTGGGGTCAGAGCCAGGCGTGCCAGAAACGGACAGTGTTACTCCTGCTGCAAGAAGGGTCACCTGGCACGTGACTGTCCGACTCCTCACATAGTTGATCCGCAGTCATTGGAGGATCCACTTAGGAAGAAGCAGTGGCGGGTTCTTGAGAAACAGTCGAGCAGTGGACAAGGCAGTAGAGTTCCGGGAGCAGATGGATAGGTGCGGAACAAGTGGATGCATCCCTTGTACTTCTAGATCCATATTTCTGTTGTATTCGTGTCTTTGTACTATGAGCTGCAATAATAAAAAGTCACTTATCTTTGTTTTCTTTCCTGTCCTTTTGTTTGGTTGATACCGAGTGGTCCCGGTTAAGACTGTTGACTTGAACCTCACTTTCGAGATTTCTACTAGAGGAGACCCAGTGACCTCGCACTGATGCCGATTGTGTGACTCGACCCTTGGAGGTGAGAGTGACAGTTGGATCTCTTGGTAGATACGTCGAGGCCTTACGACATCATCCATGGCATGAATGCATCATTCATGTCAGGATTGACTGTATTAGGCAATGGGCGTGGTTTATCCAAGAGATGAGACCAAGTTTCTCTTTTCAGCAAAGTAGAAATTTTAGCAGCTCTTCCAGATCATAAGTAAATAAGGTGAAAATCATCCAGGAGCGGATGAATACTGCACAGTGCTGTAAGAAACAAGAAACCGGCGCCAGTCTTAGAGACTCGAGCGTGTTAAATGTTTCAAGAAGAGGGAGCTTTAAGGAGAGGTGAGTCTGAGAAGTAGCAGACGTAGAGGCAGTTCTAGGAGAGCAGCATGAGGTGGTGTACATCCTAACATTCTACAACCACCCGCCTTTGTTATCCCCGCCAGGCTCAGGGAGCTGGAGGGCGGAGGAAGAGTGCGGCTGCATGCAGTCAAGGAGTGTGACCCAATGGCTCTAAAAATGAATCAAGGGACAGTCTGTGTCCAATACTAGCTGCTGTAGTAATAGATGTCGATATGAATCATTCCTTGCTTTCACAAAACTTGTCCTAGGCCTAGAGTTTCTGGTAAGCCGTGGACTTGACCATCACATCTGGAGATACCTTGGGAGGAGACTCGATAATCACACAAACGCCGATATTGTGGTTAGACCCTCGAGGTGAGAGTTTCGGTTGGAAACTATTGGTGGTAGCGTCGAGGCAATACGACGTTGGTTGAGTATGGACTGGGCAACCACAATTCATACAGAAATTGAAGGTATTAGGCAATAAGGTTGTGGTTTAACTACGACGTCAGGATGGGTTTTCCTTGGTCGGCAAAAAGGAAACCCCAGGCAGCATATGGTAACTCATGCACAGGAGGGTGTGATCGATCACTCTTGAGTCGGTCAACCATACCCTCGTGGAAAAAATCGTTTTGAGTTTCAGTTCTAACAGGAATTGGAGACCTCTAGAGTTCTAGGATGACGATCACGTCCTTATACGGGTCTCACCTCGATGAGGTTTACGGAGATGTGGCCAAGACGGAATGTAATCTCCGAGGTTCAGCGGACCTTCTTAGGTCCTCAGTCAGGTAGGCATGGTGGTTTACCGCTTGACCCATCCACCTCAGTTTCACCAAGAGCACAATGACTTCCACGTATCTCAACTGAGGAGATAAGTGCGTGGACCTTCACATATCATCGACCGTGGGGAGCTGGACGATGGCGATGGGGTGTCTTTCACGGAGGTTCCAGTGGGGATCGAGGATCGATAGGAGTGGATCCTATGAGGACGATCGATTCCTCGGGTGCACGTTCTTTGGATGTACGGGAACCTCCAGGTGAGCACATGGGAGCGGAAGGCTCATATGTGTGCTCTGTACCGCTTTTGTGACCGTAGTTTGTGTTAAAGCTTTACGAGGTCATAAATCCCTGAGGTGGGAGTAATGTAACGACCCGTAAAATTTAAGGGAATTTTTTTTTAATTTTCTTTGGGATTTTACAAGAATGCAGTTTCTGACGGCACCTGATTCTGAGGCCCGGTGTGCCCGGAATTAATTTCAGAATTTTAGCTTGGGTACGTTCAGTGAATGAATGAGAGGGTTTTTCTAACTTGTGAACCGGTGCTCAGAATCGAATTTCAAGGGCACCGATGGAATCGTAGTGCCGATATTTGCTTAGAAACACCTTTTCCGCTGTGGCATTTTCTTGGGTGTGGTTTTTAATTTTTGGGGTTAAGTTAAGAAATAAAATAAATTGGTGCGACAACTTTATTTTATTTTACTTAATGCCACTTAAAAGCCACATAAGCTAAGTTAAACAGATAGGGTGGAACCCAAAATATACTACCCACTTGGTAGGATATTTGTGAGGTGGGGCCCACACGAGCCCCACCGTTTCATTCCTTCTAAGTAACTCCCCCGCAACCCCCCTCTTTAATGAAAGTCAACCGTACGTTTTTCTGGTTAAGAAACGCCTCAAAAATTGGGCAGTTAAATCATTACAATTAATTCACTGAATTAATTGTTCATTTCTTTCCTTTTGAATTCAAACGTGTCTTGTGTGTTAATAAAAAAAGATAACTCTTATTTTATTTCTGTAGGAACTTGATGCGTGGAGAGGATTTGGAGGAAAGCATTCTTCTTCGATGAAGAACGAGAAGAACGCGAAGAACGCTCCGACCTCCGACGAAGTACGCCAAACCCTCGGAGATCGACGACGTGACGCCGTGTACCGCAACATCAATTACATTTCTTCCGTGATGCTCCTTCTGTGATGATCCTTCTCTTCTGCGATGATCCTCTTCTTCTGTAACAGTTAATTCCGCGACGAACTCGCGTTCGACGACAACGCTTGAGGTAGGTAATTATGTTTGAGAATGATTTTATTCCCTTGATTCTTTCTTTCTAAAGAAAACAAAGAACACGGATCAACTTATTACCTAGTTGATCTGCGAACGTTTTCCTTGCGGGTTGGGAATAATTTGTTGTGGGGAAAAACTGTTTGGGTTGTTTCTATTTTGTTCATGAAATTTTCATTATTGTTCTTCATCTTTTGGGCCGCTTGTTACCGACTTAACGGGAGGAGGTCGGACGGCGTGAACACGGCCGACTCTCCTCCCCCTTTGTTGTTTTGATTCGTTGCGGCACGAACAAAGGCGGCACAATGCAATGACACCGTGCAGACACGAGAAAGAACGCGTCGCAATAGCGCGGCGCTATCGCGCCTTGCCGTTGGGGCCAAACAAAACTGCGGGCGGAGTCAGGGTCGTGAAGGCGATTTGAAGACCCCGCTTCGTTTTGTCGAAGTGCGGATCGACGAAAAATGTTTAGGCAGGCCGTGAAGGTGTTTTGAAGGCTTTGCAGTGAAGGTCGGTTCCCGAGATGATCACTGGCGAAGACAGCAGGCGAATTGGACCACCGGAGCGCGTCGGGTGGTCCGCGGAAGCCCCTACCGGCGTGCCACGCAGGGGTGGCGGCGCCGGCGGTCGGGGGCGGCGACACCCGGCGCGTCGCCGGAAGAATCCGTCGCGGCTTCAGCCACGACGATGAGCAAGGGTCCCGCGGCCGTGCGGGATCGAGGATCGTGGGACGCGGCACCGCGCCGCTTCCAGTGACATGAAGCAGCCCCCATCGCGAGGGGACCGCGGCTTCCTTGCACGGCGCCTGGCCAGAGCCAGTGCGTCGGCCGAGCCGCCCGGCCGGACCGCAGGGTCGGGCCACGCCGCGCCGGGTCAGACCCGGACCCGGGTCCGGTCGACCCGGTTCAGGACGACCCAGGGGGGGTGGGCCGGGTCGGCCCAGGCCCAAACCCCCAGTTTTCGGCACCTTTTCGGTCTTTTGCCCGTATCTCGAGCTACGGGTCTCTGATCGACGCACCGTCAGAGGAGATGTGATCCTTGGATCGAGACGGTCGTTTCTGTATATTACACTCAAGGTTTCGAAATACTTTGGGTTCGGCCAGGTTGGTTCGTACACGAAACCAACCGGGCCCTCGAAGTAGAAACACTCATGTCTTGAGCTCCGGACGTCCGATTGACTTGTCGTCGACTTTGATAGATTCCTCTAAAAGAGATAGATCATTTTTCTTGCTCCACTCGAGGTTTGGATGCCATTGGAATGAGGTTTGGTTGGTTCGCTCACGAAACCAAACGGGCCCCTGGACGAAAAAGCCAATAACTCACAGATCGGGTGTCCGATTGAGGTGTCGTCTGTCTCGTTGAATTCCTTTTGATGAGACAGAACTTATGGCATACTTCTCCTGAGTTTGGTTGCTGTTGGATAGTGGCCGGGTTGGATTGTACTCGAAATCCAACCGGGCCCTTAGAACGGAAAAGATGATATCATTCAGACCGGATGTCTGTTTGTCGAACTGTCAGCGGCGTTGGTGATCTCGTTGAGAAACGGTCCCTAAGAGTATAACCTATAGGAGTTCGGGGTACAGTTGAGATACAACCGGATTGGTTCGCACACGAAACCAACCGGGCCCCGGTGACGAAAATGCTAATAACTCACAGACCAGGCGTCCGATTGATGCGCTGTCTGTTGGGTTGAGACCCCTATGACGAGGTGGTCCTTTGAGATACATCTTCGTGGGACTTGTGATAACTGGATTATCGACCTGTAGCTCGTGGAGCGGACCCTCCCAGAGACGAGTGTGCGGAGTACGGAGACCGTGTAGCCGACTGAGACCTGACGACTGCTTGACCGACTCGACTTGGAGTGAGTCGACTAGCCCAGAGGACGGAGTACTACTTTGTTTGGGGGCAGACCCATGGAGGACAGAGGACTACCTGTGTGATAGTGCAGACCCACGGTACTCATCCGGAGAGTACCTCTGCATGCTACTAGGGGGTGTGCACTACTGTGTTTGGGTGGCATACCCCGACGGGAAGCACTACTGTGTTTGGGTGGCTGGCCCGTGGTACTCGAAAGGAGGAGTACCTCAGCGGTCTTAGGTTAGTGAGCAGTACCTCAGAGTCATGACAGGACCATTGTACACTCCAGATACGGAGATCATCAGTAGTTATGGTTTCGATAATGAAAATCCTGGTTTGAGATGAGTCTATGACCTTGTGTTTACCTAATGTTTGAGATGGGTCACTTGATAGCTTAGGTATATGTCTGAGCATATATCTGGGTAGTTGTTATCCGTTGATTTCATGATCTTGGTGTTTTCCTCAAGGTTGAGATGGGTTACTTGATAACTTAGGTATTTGTATGGGCATACACCTAAGTAGAGGTTATCTGTTGAGATCTTCTTTGTGGTTATCCTTGTTGGTTTTAGTGAGACATTGAGGGTCTCGGGGTCCCTAATGAGTATCGTTATACTCACACCTGCACGGGTTATGCCTGCACCTCATTGTGTTGGTTGCACACGACAGACAGTGCTGACGGGGGCCGAGTGTTTGAGGACTGGACGGTACTCGGAGGTGGACTAAACGAAGAGTCAGTATCCGGAGGTGGACTTCACGACGAGACGACACATGGAGGAGGATGACAGGCGAGAGCATTGTGGAGGCTATCTGTACCTACCCTTCAGGTAGGATCTGTGGTGGACGATCAAGGAGCTGTGCCATCTGTACCTAGCCTTCAGGTATGATCCGAGGAGGAAGACCTAGGAGACGCTTCCGTTCTTCCAGCTGTTGTCTTTTTATGTTGTACTTTGTTCAGTTGTAGTTGTACTTTCATTTGGGTTTTGTATTCTGGACTATTTACCTTTTAGCACTTCTCTTTGTACTTAGTGTTTTAATTTTGCTTGTACTCAGTGGTGTTTTTTTTACTTTTATAATGTCAATGCCTTCCCAATTATCAGTATTTATGCCTTTGGTGCTAGTCGCTAGCCCCTAGACTATGGAAGGAGGGCTTGGGGTTGTCACGGCACGGGCCCCGACGATGGGTCGTGACAATTATAACATTAAACAAATACGCATTTAGTACCCCCAGATAATTACCTGGTACCTAGTGGGTTCTGGTTACCTATGAATGTGAAACCATTCACCCTATGACCAATTAAGAGGCACTAACTACCATTCCTAAAAAAAATTACTTAGCACTAGTCCAATAGTTACCTAGCGTCATCTGTTAAGGGAATCATATCATGTAACCCAGATCATTTACTTAAATGATGATTTTGATCCTTCTCCAACTCCTTAAACACTCATAATTACACAATATAGTTTAATTTGAATGATATTTAATGAAAAAATTTCTTTTATGAATATGGGGTTTAAATAATATCACCTAAGTATATGGAATATCATCCATGGTATTCACTACCAATATTCACTATAGATGGTATAAAAAAATCCATGGATACTACACCCACCTATTAGTCTCCAATTCCATTGTATCTACTCGGATACACTCATTCTTCCACTACACCTGTACCATAAGATTAATTTTATTGTACATAGTATTCAAGACCTTTTCCAATATATAAACTGACCAGTACTCAAATAATGCAACTATAAAAATATGTTAATCATTGAATTTGATCACATGTGTATATGTGAGATGGTTTCTATTAATATAAGATTTATAAAATAATTTTTGAATAGAAGGGTACCTCTAAATATGTAACAATTAGCATGGAAAATTCCTAATCATCATTCTTATATCAAATTTCCTTACAAACATGTTCATTAATTACCCTAAGTAAAAATAAACATGTGCTAAAAAACATTGACTGTAACAATCATATTGAGTCACCCACTAAAAACACCATATGATGGAATTTATGATAATAATATTATATTTTAATGTTCTAAATAGTCACCTTATATTTTATGTTAATCCTGATATACTCTAATATTACCTATGAGAGACTCAACCCGATAACCACTAACTTCCCTAACTACATCTAGTTTAGAGGTAGTTAACATGACCTACCATACATGGAATCGAAGGTTTATATCATAGTACTAAAATTAATACTATATTTATATGAAAAAATCCACACACACACACAAATATATAAGGGGATCTATCATAAAAAAATATTGAAAACAAGATTGTAACATGTCCATTAACAACTATGTGGTGTTCTCAGACATCAAATTAGCCATAAGATGATAGGGTACACTGAAATTCTCCATCAAATCAACTTCATATTATAAACATTTCAAAGTGTAAATTGTAAAATGGGTATCTTGATTAGAAATTTTCCTCCTATGAATATCATGAGAACTCGCTATATATAAAACATATAACTAGCTGAGCTAATCAATAGAATATGTAACTATTATTAATTGAAAATATGTTAAATTCATCAAGAGATCGAAAAAAAAACAAACAACATCACCACTATGACACAACACCAAAAATACCATCATAATCTACATGGTGTCATGGCCCCACATCCTCTTAAGAAACAATAATGATGTATTTCATGTGGGCCGATGATGCTCATCCTTCACCTAATTATAGGTAAAGAATCATGGAAAACATATTTTTTCCTTCTCGATGAATTGAAATAAATATATAAATTTCATGATATATTAAATTAATCTCCTGGTGAAAACCCTAATTCATGGCATCTGAATCCAACATCAGATCATCATGAAAGATCATAGGAATCACAACCGATCTATTTATGAAATTAACATTATCAATATTAATGGTGCATTTAAGTATTTTATCCCAGCCATATATATTATCCACTATAATTAATAAATCCTTGTTAATTATTTTAATATCCATCACGTTTTAAATGAGTGATAATTTATTACCTAGACGTACTAGAAATTCCTTATTAGGATAATCGTGATCAAAAAGAAATATCCCCAATGAGATAACCCTAACCATCCACTCATAAAAATATAGATGCACATCATAAACCTAGGTAACCTAAATCAATTAATTGACTAATATATTCCCTTAACCAATTGTGTAAACCATCGTAATAAGATAAGACTAAATATAAGATACCTACATACTTTATTAATTTTTTTGTTCCCTTTGATATAATTTATATCTTATGTTGGTTAGTAGACACTATGATCCCCTGGATGTGATTGTAGTAATAGAATCCCCACATTTCAAAATATAACATAGACAAAAAAAGAACCAAGCATTAAGTAGTTTCACTCAAATAACCACAACTACCTAGAAATATAATTGATCACTTTCATGTTTTTCATCTGAAAACCCACTTGACTAACTAATTATGCCTACAAATTCAATGTATACTCTATTCCAATATAAATTATTTTTAGGATTACCATAGAAATTAATCTCCCCTCTACATTAAAAATTGAACTACCCCAAGGGTCTGATCACACAAACATCACTACCATGTCGATAATATTATTTACCAAAACATAAAAATTGGAGAATTCCTAGATAAACAATAGATAATAACATTACATGAGTAATATTCTATGAATATGATGGAAATTTTTCTATTTTTTCATCAAATAAAAATAACAAAAATCTCTAAGAACATTGATATTCCTATATATACTTCTTATTACCTTAATATAAAACCACACTTTTCAAGAACGGATACATCAAAATCTTGGTAGTCATCTAATTAACCCATTGAGTACTTAATAAAATACCCAGATGTAGATTCTATATTTCTTTTAACTACAAAAAGAGAAATACTTCATATTAAAAAAATCGAAAATTATTTCAGAAAATGATTGATGACCTTATTAATTAGAGACATAAATAAAATATGTGCATTGGAAAAAGAAAATGACATGATGATACACTCATATTAATTTTATCCACTCCATAAATAATTACATGGAATATTTTAAGGCCTCGCCCATACTAGTGATTACTCTACCTCAAATTTATCATAGAGAACCAGTTATCTCTACTCATCTAGTCAAATATATTTGGGATATTGAGAATTGAAAAATGATTAATAAAATTCACTATGTTAATAATCTAATAATGTAATCATAAAACTATCGATCATTCTAAATTATTGTTAAACTATATTGGTAAAAAAAAGCGGGACTTCCCAAAAAAGAAACCCTTGTGTTTAAAAATATTATAGAGTAGAAATTATCCATGGAAGATATACAAGATCCACCTGATAAATTAAAATTTTAAACAGTTTTGTTACATGAATAATCATGATCATTAAATTAATCTCTTGATTAATAATACTTATTTATAAATTAATAAGAATGAAAAATAGGAACTGAAAAAATATTTTTGGAATGACATCATATAATTTCTAAAAATTTATAAAATATATTATACATAATACGGTCATGATATGTCCATTAATATACTAGAAAGGTCATTAGTGGCTTCATTTCAAATTCCATTAATTGATTTAAGTAAAAGTACTAACCTCAAAAAACAATAATGGTTCACATCAATGATTTTCACATCCCAAACTAGAAGCCACTAATATATGTTCTGGGTGTAGTGGAAGCACAAAAATGTTGGTGCCCAACTTTTTTTTCACAATTGATTATCAATCTACGATCAATACGAAGATGAATGCTTGTATCCACCGAATTTAATCAAGGATTTATAAGAATAAAAATTTTCACAGGACCCAAGAGGGAGGATCAACATATTTGGTTTATAATTAATCTAATTAAATCATCGAATTAACTCAATGGTGATTCATTCTTCTTTAATGTGTTTGACCACATATCTACAATGTTCCTTCATTGTGTTGTAGAGATAATGGGTAGATATCCTCTAGTAGTGATCCAAACATGTTCCATTTGTCTTTAAATTCCGCTGAATGAGTCTTCAGGAGGTAGTAGGGATGATCCTTGTGCTTATGATGTCCTCCTTCGATTGCCTTGAAAAATCCTTCCAAATTTTTCTCCGTGATCCAGTGGAAGAGGATCTATCTCATTCATGAGAGAGATCTTGGATAGAAATTAATTCTCTACATTTGATAGCATAATCTCCAATTTTTTGTGCACAAGAAAAATATTTATCTTATATACCTATTTGATAATAAGAGAATAATATAACTAGTTATTTAATTCACTATGGTAATAATAAATAATTTTTATTATTGAATTAATTATTTTATTAATATTATAGAAACCCCATGTGAAATAATAATATTTACAATGTTATTTTGTTATATGAACATATCATGTCTGTTATAATTAAATAAAATTTAATAAAATATTATTAAATATTATTATTTATCACTGGACCATTATCTCGATTCACCAATCCTCCACTATATTTATCGCGCCTTGCATAAAAAAAATTTGTTTATTAAATAAATATCATTTCATTATTCTCTAAAAAATATATAAATTTTTTATTCACTGAATAAAAAAATATTTATTAATTATTCTACCCACAATATATTCTCTCGAATAACTATTGTCAAATAAATGCAATCCGACATCCATAAACCAGTATTAAACCCCGTCATGGGAAAAAATATTTATTAATATTGTTAAGTAATAAAAAATATATTATATAACTGGGGTAACGGTTACACTATGTGTGTAACTCTTTAGGCATTTTCTATGTGGTATTAGGTAAAGCAGCCTAAAGTCTATAGTTAGCGTCGAGCAACACACAAGGGCACCCATAGATAAAGATGTTAATGTCTTAATGGCATGTCACCTCATTTGAATTCTTACCATGAAATATAATCCATTGGTCTCTATATCTCTAATTGAGTAGGTTTCATGCCAGTATCATCAACTTATATTCTTGATAACTCGTTCTTTGAATTTTGAGAAATAGAACTTTCCTAGAGAACACCATGGTTATGGATTTAATTTGGATATATCATTTACATCAAAGGGACTGCTATATTTACAATTGTTACTGAATATAGGGGATAAATGATTTCTCACACTATTCATTGATGCAATATTACCCGTGATACACCCAACGTATCTTACCTCACCGCCAGCATATGTTGTCACGATTTTTGCCAATAATTCAAAGTGTGTGACACATAATATCCAATAATAAAAATATTATAGTCTATGGACCATTAAACAAGTCCGCAGATAGAATCATCCATGCTTATAATGTAGATTTCCTACTGTCGGGTCTCGTTCCCATTATATCCTACATGATATTAGTAGGGGTGTACACCAAGATAATGTGGCTCAATGTACTATGAGTCTCCACCCTTGAGACAATGTATAATTTATGTCTGTTCAAATGATAATATCTGGTCATATAATATTTATTCAAGAATAGTTTCATAGCACTTCCTGGTTCTCATCATAGTAGGGAACTACTATGACCTTTTAGTGCGACAGCTACTCTTGGAACATTATCAAATGCCATGTTATGCACAAGAAAATTCATGTTTTGATTAGGAATTTATTTATATTCAAATCCATGAATATAATTTTATCATAAAGTTCAAAGTAGTTGGTTATAAGGAACCAAATCCAACAGACTCCCACTTTCACTACATCCAACTATTAACAACCCTCAGTATGCTAGATGTCACATGATATTCACACTTATAATGAGATAGAACTTTAGCCTAGGGGTCCACCCTGTTCTCCTCTTTAGTCACACATATCACTAAAACAACACCCCTTAGATGAAAATCCCTTAATAGTTGAAACATCCAGAGTATTTTCATTTTCCTTTGATGTGACCATGGATCCTTTATAAGATTCACCACTATAGTATTATCACAATACAATGCAATTGGGATTCTACCACGGGACACTGCATCATGCTCCTGGAGGAAGTTCTGAATCCAGATGAATTCCGTGTATACATGAGAGGCTTCTACATATTCAAAATCCATTGAAGAATCAGTGAAAATTGTATTCTTTGAACACTTCCTGCACATAACTCCTCTATTGAGATACAAAAAATATCATGATTTCCAGTTTAGATCATTTTGGTATGTCTGAAAATTAACATCATCATACCCTCTAATGACAAGCTCTATGTCTACTCAATATATAAGGAAAGTATCTTTAGATATTCTCAGATACATAAGTAAAGCCTTAACCAAAATCCAATGCTATTCTCCTGTATCATATTGATATCTCCCTAACAAGATCAGTTCTTAGGAAACATAATTTCTAGTACATAGCATTTCATACATGATTGATCTAATCTATAAAGCCTATGGGATCGTACTAATTCTATCTTTTGTCTATTTTGTATAGAGACCCATATTCTAAAAAGATTTTTTACATGTTAAAGTAGAACCAATCCCCTCTAAGATTGTCCCATTCTAAATCACTTTAGTATCATGACAATGTGTGTACTCTGAATTAGCCCAGGAAGCCTCTTTGATCTATCATGAATGGTATTTATCCATATAATATAGGGTACATAACCTATGTCTTTCAGGGTGAAGAAAATTTTTGAAACTTCTTTGTAAAAGAAAAAAGAATATGAAGTTGTCCCCCCAGATATTTCAATGAATCTAGATGATGTTAAAATAGGTAAAAGGCATAAAATTTGCAAGGGACCTAGCTGGAGGAGCTAGTAGACAGACTAGTGCAGATAATCTCTACAATAAGATGATTTTTGTACATGTATGCGGAGGACCTACATGGATTATATACACAATCAACCTATGATGACGAACTAATTTCTACTAGCCCCCTCCTAGCCTATATATAGGACCCTTGGGCTCCACATTTTACAACTAAAAAAGTTGGAAGAACTCTTCAAAGCTCTCATTGAATACCTCATTCACACATATCCCTAAAATTTTATCAGGAACCCCTCTAAGAACGCGATATAAGAGATAATTAGATGTGATCAGAAATTTTTTAAATCCATTCAATGTTTAAAGATTTCGTAGGATTAGTTTTCCTATGTTATGCACTTTTTTTATTCATCACTATGACCTACATGGCACAACGATACAACATAAAAATGCGGTGTACCTACGATACATTCCTACACTGTATAGATACCCTGCATAGCTGCACAAAGGGCTTACACATCATCTTGTAAACCCTCTTCCAAGGAACTAATGTTATTGAATATCCTACATCGGTTCCATTATCTGATAGGGCCTAAGTTAAAGCCTCCACCAAAACCACCTCACATATCAAGCCTTTTGGAAATTCACATTAGTGTATCTCCTATTCATGTTAGTATTTCTGTAGTTAGAGGTTTCCCACATTTGTTTTATAAAGGGTCAGGATTCATGGAGTTTCTATGGGATTCATTATCTATAGTAACATGAAACATTCTCCACCTAATAGTGTTAGGGATTTCTCAGTCTGGAGGATTAGGGTATGTAACATGACCGCTGCTTCTCGTATCTAAGAGTTGGAGCCTCTGATTCCCAATAGGTAGATTGAGGCTCACACATTATTTCCCTTTAAACAACGGATTTGTATCCCTCATCACCTCAGATCCAATTAGTGCCCTCCCAATGTGGTAGGTACCAAAAATTTCAAGATTCGGGCCTCATGACCTCTAATTTCATCCCACATTGAAGTGTTCATCACTTTGTGCCCTCTCCCACCATCGCCTCATCTTCTTTCTTTGTAGGTCCTCTCTCTCCCATCAACAGAAGAGAGAGGTCATGGTTTTATGAAAAATTCACATCCTATTTTTTCTATCACCTAGAAAGAAACACATGGGCCTAAAGAACTATGAGGGTCACAACATTCACATGATGCACAAAAAATAACTATGAGAAATTTGATTCCCATCATAATCGGGATATGTTGGAATCCTTCCTAATTCCCAAGATCTATCTCATTTCATCCATAAATGAGAATACTCCTTAGGATTAATTCCAAAATTTAGCTAAACAATAACCAACGAATCCGATTCTGGATGTAAGCCTAAACTCCTTTCTATTAAAGGACAAAACCCTCCTATGAGACTCATCAATCTATGTGGGTTTTCATGCCCATATATGTGTGATACGTATGAAGCCATCCTGAAGGTCAAACCCAACACATCAAATAAATCATTTCCTTATTGGTCCATATTACCTATATGGTCAAATCTATCTTGGAAACTCATATCTTCTCTAGGTTCCTTAGGAATCATAGGCATATGTCCCACACCAATCATTGACTATACATATTCCACATAGATTTCCTTACGACATGAAATTAAAATATACACCTCGGTCCCTATCACCCAATCATAAAAGGTATGATGTGCGCCATTATGTTGAACCATACTATGAGGGCTCTAATTAAATTCACAAGGATACATGGGTAATACATTTATTGGTACAATCCTAACATTAAAATATTCTTTCATCTCCCGGGACAATAATAAATTTCAGAGTGCCACACATAGTGGATTAAAACCAAAAATTATCATAATAATGGATAAAAAATACCTAAATAATATATGAGATGATTCCATTAATGTAGAACCTATAATATATGTGGATTTCTCCTTTAATAAAAACCCCCTAATACATATGGATGGTTCAATATTTTAGATATGCTAGTTATAGATTATAAATTTCAAGGGAAACTAATATTATAATTGTTACATTAATAAGGATTCAAAAGACATATCAAAAATCTATAAAAGAGTCTCAGAGTATGCAATAATTCTCCCCAAAAGGGTGTGATGAGTCTGACCTCCCATCCTCTCGACCAATGTATGTTCTTAAGTATTGTAGGCCAAAACATAACGAACACCAGAATGGGACAACTTGCAGATCAGACGTACTTTGGTGGAGGCGTGCCTTTATGATATTGATGCTAGGTAGATGCACTTTGATGAAGTCTTATTCTTTGTTGCAGCCCAATTATTTTTCTAATCTTGCTAATGTACAGATGTCTCTAAATTCTTTGTTTTCATCTTTACCATTAAATGAGGCTTATCCAAAATCAATAAAAATATCATCCTTCGGGCCATTTAGTAAAAAAAAGTAAACCTCCAAGATGTAGTGATCGCTAAAAGGAAGGGAAATTATAAGGGAGACAAAACAAAAAATGGAGAACCCATGTGAATCATTAACCATGTTTATAGTGTTATCCATTAGTTAATCCTCTTACAATTGATAAAGGAGGGCCAAAAAAGAATCAATCATGAATGTGTATATCTAGAAGGCATTTCCTTAATGATGTTCACTGTTTCATAGTTTTCTTATAACTCTCTTCACTCAAAATGGATTCCTTCAACATTTCACTTGTGAATGCACCAAATGTTACAAAATATGGATCCCTTCTCGTGAAAAGGATGTCATCACCATCATAGAGTCGTCAAAGATGGGTCTCAAATCTATAGGTTTGGGAATACCATAAACATGGTACTATCCCAATCCTGGAGGCAGATCAATATGATCTCCATGTTTACAACCACCCTTGATCATCTCGTCAGTGAAGACTCGTGATCCTGAAGCAGATGTTTCCAACCACCATTTTCAATTATTTCGGGACCTTATCACCAAATCACAAGAACCATTCCCTCTCATACTATAAGGAGGTGGATCAAGTGGTTACTCATGGCCCTAACTAAAAGACACATGGGTTCTTCCTGAGGGCTCGCACAAACAATCTTTTCCAACATAATCATTCGACTGTGAACCCACAACATGATAGGGGTATTTCCTTTAGATGGTGGAAAACAAAAAAATGAGAATAAGCACCATTCTTCCCTCATTATTCTAGCTAGAAGACTCATCTAGTAGTGTCCAAACAATCCATACATTTAATCCTGGTGGAGTAACATGATAAGGCACATACACCTACTTAAAAATTATCATCCAGTCAGAAGACTCATCTTGATACAATCATAGAAGCCATCTATTAACATATGGAGGCAACTCCTTAGAAAGAACATACACCTACCATCACTCCTTAATCAAAAAAATAGTCTCATCTGTCAAAATTAAAATAATTCTATAAACTATGTTTGGTAGAAAAAATTGATCACGCACATAAACCCTCCAACATTCATCAAACCTACCATCAGTCTTGTTTGGAAGAACCTGGAGAAAATAGTCAGAAAGATCCAATGAAAATCATAGGGCTGATACAAATCTTTGCACCAAAACATGAGTACGGTCAGCACTCACTAACAGGAAATGGAGGATAGGAGCGGGCAAATACACCTACTCCAGATATAGAATAGAATTAAATTCTCACTCCACCCTCAAATGTTACCGAACATATTTTACTAATGGGGAAATGGAAGACCCAAATTACTACCTATATTCTAGAAGACTTCTAGAATATCATCACAACAACTTCAGTAGTACCAAGGATAAAAACACATAACTCTAACCTCACACCTGGGATAACGCATCGACATTCCATCCCCATGAAGATACATACCTCTGTTCTAGTTTATGGTGGTTATGGGGAATACTCCCCCATATCATATGGACAACCAGATCAGGCACTTACACCCTTTCCAACTGGAGAAAATTGAAACATTTTGATGACCACTCCAACAGAGGTACATACACCTACCCATGATAACAACTTTTCCCAAAATGTGTCCCCAACTACATGTAAAAGTGGATCTATGAAAAAGACTTGCCAAGCATAGTTGGAAAATCAAAATCTCATTTGTGATATGGATCCTCATAATGATAGAGTTCAGGAATTCATTAGACATTTATCTATTTCAACTCAATATCCTACTCTCCCATTACCAAATTATGGGAGGAGTTGTAGTAATTCTGAATATCCCCAATGTACACTTAACCATGAAGGGTTGATTTATGAAAAAAAAAATTAGTCTATAGAATCTAACTATGGATGAGTTCCACGACATCCCTCTATGTGGATAGTATACTAAGGATCAAGAGGATTTATCTATTTCTATAATCCACCATGGTGGTCCTCCCCATGATGGCATTCACTATGAATGTTCTCTCTGCAGTTGTGTTTTGCATAGTCAAGCTAATTCTCTAGTAGACAATGTAGTAATGAGAAAGTCGTATTAACTCAAGGAACATTCCAACATAATCCCAATCATCTCTAATTTATTTTTACTAAATGGTGAAATAAATTCTCAACAAGAAGACATCCTAAGGCACTGATCATTCTTCAAACCTCCCTTTAGTCATTTTTCATCTAATATATAAGAAGAAAAAACAATTGATCATGTTGTTTGCAAGAAAACAATCTGGAAGAGTCCACTCTGGATAGACCAAGTTGAGAAACGTCTAGGAAAAGATGATGAGTATATGTTGAATATATGAAAACAACTTCCTAAAGGTGAAATAACAGTCATGTTATATCCTTTTCCAACCTCTCAATACAATATTCTAGAAGTGATGGTAGAAGATTGCATTCATGATATCCACCTTAACATTTGGAAAACTATTTATCATATGAAATCCATAGTATTACCATATGATGAATATAAAAATCCTTTAAATGAAATAGAAGGGATTTAATGTGAAATTAACAGGGCATCTATATCTGTTTTCCAACTTCCAAAGGTAGAAAAACAGAAGGGAACCCTTCTGCGTGCATGACTCAATGCACAAAAGAGGCTATGACAGCTAATTACGGATACCCTATTAGGTGTTTGTATAAGTGTATGGGGTAAACATAGAGCATTGAATTTCAATACGCTCCATAATCATAATATCCCGCCAAAAGTGTTCCCATTAAATGTTATTCCCATGAATGGATATAATCATCATATTTTGTGTGATTTCAAAGATACCCTCAAGTACATGCCCCAATTAGATCTCATAAAAGTTAGTACCAAAAAGAAAAAGATGATGAGATAATTTGGCATCAAGAATCTAAGAACATTAATCAGGCCACTTGGATAGAGGATGTCAGCCATGAGATTCCAAAAAGTTCTGAAATAACACAAAGTTTTTCCGTAAAAGGTGATTGAAGTGGTGTTCATAAAATTCATCAATCCAATTGTTTGAATAGAATATATAAAATCAAAATAGAAATTGTGCTAATCTCATCCATATTAGTTCTGGAGCCACCCCAGGTTGTAGTGTTGGGGTCATGTTTACCTCAACATTTGAATTAAATAAACAATTCTTGATGGTTTTAGGATGAATAACACGAACAACCCCAATCCAAAGTGGTGGGGGATTTTTCACACCTATAATACTCTCCTGAACAAATTTTATATTTCTCCCAATTATGGATGAATCCATAAATTGAATACACAATTGAAATATCCAAGTAATCTCTTTAATTTACTGTATGTCAAAATTTACCAGGAATTCATCATATAAGAGATGAAATTATTATGTTGGACCCGTAAGGAGGTGATCTTACAAAGATACTTACATAATTCTATCAATACGTTATATGTTAATAAATTTTATTAATACCATTATGAATGATCCTCCAAAAAATGAGACTATTTCATTTGTGTTGGAGTGTGAAGTTATAATTCATAATATGGTAGACACAATAGCCAATGAAGGGGGCATGCGTAATATAAATCAAAGGATTACATAGAATTTAGGCATTCCCTCATATATCTAACTCCCAACCCTTTGAAAAGTGTCTAACAAGGGAAAAGGTAAACTTAAGATCATGTCTCGAATTTCCCCTTGAGAAGGTAAATCTCATTCACTTGAAAAAAGACTTTCCTAGTTAAAATATGAGATGAAGGAGTTTAAAGGACTAAATGTATAGATAATTCCATGAAGAATTTCTTCTAGGAATACTACACAAATCGTTCCTCATATGGTACATCCTAGAGGAAATTCTCATAAAATATGGATTTTTTGAAACTATAAATACAGATAATTAATTCCCTGTATTGGGTGCATAGATAGGACATGATAAAATACATCCTAATTGGACATTCCCCATGGGATATCTAATACCAATACTAGCATCACCACTACTAGTGGTTTTACTAGTCATAGCTCTAGTTCAAGATTATGTTGTTTACCTGTACTCGTCCCATCTCATCTCGATATTCCCCAAATGCTCATGAATACAATTGAGGAAATAACAAATCGATTGGAAGCTATAGGCGAACTATCTTCACTAATACAACTAGAAAATAAATATAACCCTGAAAGGTTAGATTTTATCCCTCCCCCACAAAACATTGTGAATACCACATATCTAATCATTAATGTTTCGGGAGATCCAGAGTGGCACTTAAAACATTTTTTTCTCTATGTGAGCCCATGATGTGATTAGATGATCAATAAAAAGCAGTAAAGATCATGATTTGGGCAATAATTACAGGGGTACTTTTTGTCTGGTATACTAGTTTGCAGTCTAGATAAATTACTAGATGGGAAGACCTCCATTAGAAAATCCATAGCCAATTCAAATCGATGATGCCAATTATATTAGTGTTTGAATTTTCTAAGTGTAAACAAATGCATAATGATAGTATTTTAGATTTCATTTCTCGATGAAAAGGATTAAGATATTACTTAAATCTAACACTCCCTCAAGAAGAGTTTCTAATAATTTCTGTGGAAAATATGTGTGATGAGTTACACACACCACCAATCCCTGTGAAATACACATTAGGGATTTGAGAAAATTCTATAATCTCTCAAAAAGTATAGGACTATATTTTGGAAACCAAATATGAATCTCCTCTATTCGCATTAGCTATGGGATGATTAATAGGGAAATAATATGATACAATAGTCACAATCTAAAAAATAACATTTACCTACTTCTACCTCAAAATCATCATCATAATGAAGGTCTCCACCTCTAGGGCATCAGAAGAAATGACTGCCTCAACAAGATGATAAAAAATATCAATGGTAGGGACAATTTTATGAGTTATAGAGAAAAGTTTATTCTTTTTTGCAATGAACATGTTCCCAGTTATATTATTTAATATTTGGAAAAAAATTGGTTCAGTTAACTTGAATGATGAAAAAAAATGTAGGAGATGATGATCTCATAAATTATGGACCATTTCATCAAATGGTAGGGTATTCTATTCAGACGTGTTTTTTTTCAAATACCTCACTCTATAAATAGTAGAATCCGAATGAGTGAAACTAAAATTTTCATTATCCCACGTAACATGTGTTACTACTACTGATCCATAGAAAGAAAGAGAGTGGAATGATGTCACAAGAAAAAATGCACAGAATTTTGAAGATTGGATGGTCAGGTTAATGATCAACCAATATCAGGCCATTTTAAGAACCCATTTTAAAAAAATGACTATGTTTTCTACAACTTCTACTACTACAAATCCATCTTTATACAATGATCAGTAATTTAATATTAAATCCTCAAAAAAGAGACACGATGAGAAAGATAAAGAGCATTTAGAAGAATAAGAACTCGTGTATAGGATAATGTTGTCATTGAATTTGGAAAATTTCATTCCATAGCTCCCAAAAGTGTGGGCACTACACTATGAAATGTGAACAACTAGAACCCTCCAATCAATAATAATCGTTATCCGATGAAGAGTAGATATTTAGTTATATTGATGATGTCCACATAATGAACCACTATGAAAATTATGATTATGGTTATGATGAGCATGAATTCACTGTACTTGATAGGGGAACTAGAGAGAGAATCCAATGCTGAGGATATAGTTGATGTCCTGGATATGCTAGAAATCATTATTTTAACTACACCCCTAATCAATCCTTCTTTGAGGTAGGAACTAATGGGATATCCGTTCAGTGGTTCCAACAAGAAAAAGTAAATTCTCCCACACATGACTGGATCATCCCTCACATGATCATCTTGGATGACCTATTAGAGGTTACAATATCATTCTCATAGCAAGTTGATAGACCTAGTCAGTCTAATCTACCATGAGAAGAAGAATTTACTGTTTCTCCCCAAAACATGACACATCTAAATCAGAAGTGACATCATCCAAGGAACCGGAAAAACTAATTCCCCATACTAGAAAACACAGACCACTGAACCAAAAGTATGTTGTTTTAAAACAATTATCCCTAATACCAGCCATGATATCATACCTGAACACATTAAATGTTTCAAAATTTCTTCGAGAAGAACTTATTAAGGCTTTATCCTGTCCTCAAGAGTCTTAAACCGATGTTGCTGCTACTGAGGTTTACCATATAGAGAATGATCCTATATAATTTCATGCTGATATAAAATTAAGGGATA
This sequence comes from Viscum album, assembly GCA_963277665.1. Classification (NCBI taxonomy): domain Eukaryota; kingdom Viridiplantae; phylum Streptophyta; class Magnoliopsida; order Santalales; family Viscaceae; genus Viscum; species Viscum album. Next base: position 2,105,274,086 of record OY728119.1, on the reverse strand, counting down.
AAGAAGATGATGATGTTGTACATGGAATCATCAGGCCCTTGTATCTATTTATAAAGGTTTCTAATAGTGATATCCAACGAGCCTTCATTGATAATGTCTCGGTATTCAACACTGTTCCCACCCATACACTTCATCGATTGGGAATCACTGATTTTGAATTAATTTCATCCACTTCAATGATTCAAAGTTATGATAATAATGAAAAAAACTCTAAGAAAGATTACACTCAGAAAATAGTTTGGGGATCTTATATCTAATTCCAATTTCATGGTTGTTTGATAGTATACAGCCTTGAACATTATACTTGTTTGGATTTGGCTAAATCAATATGTGTACATTCCTTTTTCATGACACCAATGTCTCATTTATTTAATCATTGGTAAAATTGAGACATTTTACGATTACAATTCTCAATTTAAAATGTGTGAATCTCAATATATTGAGGCAAAATTATTTCACACAACGGAACGAGGTCCATGGAGAAATATGTAATTAGAATCAATGCTTTGAATGATCTATCAAAGATCCAAGATAACCCATTCAAACATATGTGTATATATTATATGTTTCATATCAATAAAATTGAGATGATACACTAAAATCCATGAATTCATCTAGTGACTTCCATAATTTCAATTGTAGAAATCAAGCCTGATAGTATGGGATAGTTTTTTAAAGTGAAAGGTTCAATGGAGATGATTTCATTTCATCCACTGAACTCCAACAAGTATTTGATTCATCAACCAGGATAGATTAAGTTATCATAGTAATATATGAAGATAAGTATGTCGATTCCAAATCCATTATCTTCTATTATATACTTTAGGATGACCCTTCATAACCAGTAAGGTCAGAAATGATTACCTCTTCTTTAAGATATTAAAATACTGACCCCCACCATTGTCCTGAAATTTTTGATTCATCACCAACTATAGAGGAATAAACAAAATATTTAACATGTAAGTAATAAGAATAATAAGATATAAAGGATGATCCTATATTTTTGGAAGGCATCTCCACCACTGTGGATGAGATTAGAGAACTAAATCTGGGTACAATAGAATGTCCACACCATACTCTACTTAGTGTGACCTTGACTTTTAAAGATCATGAGATGTATAATTAATTTCTATGGAATCATCGATATATATTTTATGTGAACTATACAAAAATTCTAGGCCATAATCCTGATGTGGCCACTCATCATTTGGCTTTTCCAGAAGAGAATCAGGGATTTAAGCAGGCAACAAGAAGAACACACCCAAATCATGCCTCTACAATTGAGGCTGAATTCAAAAATCACATAAAAGATAAATTATTATGGGCGGTGAAATATCCCAAATGGCTGGTCAATAATGACCTAGTGAAAATGAAGGATGGGAAGATCAGATATTTCATTAATTTCATTGATCTCAATGAGCATTTACCAAATGATTACATTTTATTTTCGATTACAGAACATTTGATTGATGGAATAGCTTTCTATGAAGATCTCATATTCATAGATGGTTATTCTATGTATAATCAAATTTGAATGGCCCTAGATTATTAGGAGTCTATAGGATTTAAATCCCCTCAAGGTGTGTTTTTCTATCAGGTAATTCCCTTTGGCTTAAAGATTGTGGGATCAATGTATCAACGTTCCATGAACTATTTATTGAAAACCTTCATTGAAAAATTTGTTGAATATTATGTGCATTATATACTTGTGAAATATAGAAAAATTTATGATCACCTGATTGATCTGGAGGCCATATTTGGTCGACTTCACCAAAATAAAATTAAAATGAATCCCTTGAAATCTTCATTTACTGTTACATCACAAAAATTTCTCAATTTTTTTGTACACCATCATGGAATAGAAGTTTTTATTTAGAAGAAAAAATAAATCCATGGAATGCCAAATCCTTGAAAATTGGAGGAATTAAGAGGAATTAAAAGAAACTTGCCCTATATTCAGTGAGTTATCGCCAATTTGGGAGGTAAGTGTTTACCCTTTTATAGAGTAATGAAGATGGGAGTTACCTATCAATGGTCCGAATCATACCTAGAGGAATTTGATACCCTCAAGAAATATCTCTTGATTCTATTGGTATTAATGCCACATATTGAATTAAATGAACTTATTCTCTACGTGAAAGCTTTAGAGCGATCACTGGGTATGTTCCTTGCACAAAGTAATGATGTTGGGAATGAGAATAGTCTTTATTATCTCATTTGAACTGTTTTTGACATAAGGAATCGAGATTACAATATCAAGAAGAGCTGGCTGACATTAATCTCTGCATTTTAAAAGTAATGGCACTATGTGAAACATCACAAGGTTCACTTGGTATATTTCAATAACACGCTAAACTTTATCTTCAGTAGTCCAATGCTTACTAGAAATTTTTCATGGTGTGTACTTATTATGCAATAGTTTGATATCAAGTTTGTGCCTTAGGAAAAAATAAAATACCAAGACATAGATGAATTCCATGATGAACATTCTTCTACATAAGATAAATATTTGAATACTAATCTTCCTTATAAATAAATATTATATATTCATGATAATCCAAAAATGTGGGAAATGTACTTTGACGGTTCTTCCTGAAGTCCAATAAGGAAGATAGTGGAAAATTCTAAAATCAACAATGTTGATTTAGGGATTTTACATGTCACCCCAAAAGGTCATGTTTCTAAATTCCTTTCTATTATCAGAAGGAAGTACCAATAATGAGGCATAATATGAAGCTCTCGTTGCAGGTCTTGAATTTGCACTCCAGATACAAGTGAATCACCTGAAAGTGAAATGTGATTCAGAATTTATAATAAAATAGAATAATTGAAATTACGAAATTAGAAAAGAAGAGTTAATACCTATATGAGATATTTTCCGAGGGTTAATGGAAGAATTTCTCTCAGTTCCATCATTTCTCTATGTCCCATAATCACAAAATTCCCAAGCTAATTCCCTGGATAATTATGACAACCCATCTCTTTATTACAAACTTAAACATGATTTATTACATAATCTATTCACTTGATACAACATGGATAATCTATAGGTCTAGTGTCTTTGGTGATTAGGATCATTATATAATATTTTAAAAAATGAGATACAACTTATTTATTGAAAACGTCCTTTACATGACCACTATATTCAATCAAATGTAGCATTTCAAGGGATAACATGAGGACTTGTTTCAGAAAAGGGTGATCTAGAAAGCCCAGTAAGGGAATAAATATTGAATAGCGTGAGTAATATAATACATGTTAAACATGAGGGGACCTGTTTGGGATATACCTAACACTGATATGTGGGTGACTTATTTTTGGGGACTATTTAAAATAATTCAAACTTATATCCATGTACCTCTCGACCTGTTAGGATCATGAATATCTTATTCTCTTTTTCCTATTGCATACAATAATAGAATATAGTAAATATATTCACATGATATTTCTACAAGGTACACCACTCAATAAGAGTACCTGCATCCTTTCCATGCATGGATATGATAAGTTCATGGATTCTCCACTGTGATTTGATATGCTATTATAGTGGAGTGGATATGAAATCAATCCTCTAGCTAGTGTGAGTCTCTACACATTAGAGAGGGGTTGGAAACAATCCTTTTCCCTTGGACTAGTGATAGCTTAGTCCAACTTGTAGCCTCTAGCAGGTTCTTTATACAACATATAGAGATAGTCTTATTCAATCTTGATAAGGTAGGTTCTTCTCTTAGTCTTATTTAGTACTCTTCACTTGATTATTTTCAAATAACTAGTAATGTAATTCTTCCTTCTTTCCTTCTCTTCATTTCTAGTGAATCATCAACTGCACTAGAAATCTTCGTTCTTCTTCTTAGTTCAAAATCCAACTGCACTAATACTTCTTCTATTTAATTGGCTAGAATCACATATACCAATGTGTTTATCTAGGCATTGACGATCGGTTCACTTGGAATCATCTGAATCAATTCTTTTATTCATGTTCATGTATGCATGTGATTATACTTTTGACGTTAGGTTGAAACATTTCTTCCCTTTCTTCCATCTTCTTCTTTATACATGTGCACACACTTTATTTTGATTCATTCTTTATGTCACTTCATGTGTCCATGTGCATGCATGTATTCCTGTGTTCTCCTCCTATTCTTCTTGTGTGAAACCCCTTAATGAAGATGGTTCTTCAAACACACAACCACACACACGACCTCTTCATCCTCTTTTTTTTTATTTCTTCTTCTTTCACTAGGTTATGGTGTTTGTGTGTGTTTCTTCAAACCTGAATGGGTGAAACCCTTTCTTAGTGCAAGTTAATACTTAAGGAATCTTACTCATAATTCTCTTATTTTCATATCCTAAACATAGTTAGGGTGATTCCATAAGTTTATATGTATGAAACATCATTCCCGACAGGGTATAACCCTTCCTATGATCAAAATCATTCTTCTATGCTTCGAACATATTCAAACAAAGCACATGAGTGCACGCAACAGGTACTTCCCTTCCTTATTCACTAACACTCGATCTCATGAAAAAAATGGAATGTAAAAATGCATACCTAAAAGTCATCTTCTTCACAATATGATACCAAGGTGGCCTCAGGTTGTATTATTCATGCAGGGATACATGGATCTTTTTTATACATGAGGTTCACAATTTTGACTCTTCGAAAATCACAAGGAGAGAATATCTCAAGAACTGGAACACGATGGAAGGTCTTTCACAAATCATAGTGAGGTTTTTTAGAAAACATGGCATGTGTTCAGGTGCATGTTATTCGCGATGTTATTAGAGGGTGAAGGCACCTTTCAAAGACATGCGAGAACTCTTATTCATAGAGCAGAAAACTCACATGACTCTTATTTTCTCTTCGCAGAATAATGCACAGGGAGATGCTCTTTTTTTCTAAATAGTAGCTCTCAGCTATATGGGAGCAGCAACTCTTCCCTTCTCTGGTACCTCCTTTTATAGTAGAGGGGAGAACCTATTCCATGTTAAAACCTGAATATCTCTCATTAATATCGGAGCTTTGAATCCCCGAGATCATTTCCATCATGATTTCGAAACTGCGGGTCAAGGATAAGCCACAAGTATCAGGTGTTTCCTTCTACCGAATGTATGTTCCTATCTTCATGAATATATTTAAGATCAGAAGCACCATTTTCAAGTATGAATCAAGCACGAATCCACAAGGCCTTAGCAACTATGTTTTCCTCGGCCGAACCATCTTCCTAGAGATATCACATGCATGCCAGACGTAGATTGCATGCATGGTCTTAGTTCAATCCAATAGCCTCATGGTACTAAAATGACACTTCATGGATAGTTAGAGGTCATCCATGGTGATCGGGCTTCTTCTTTGGAGAGTTATAACGGCGATGGAAAGTGCTGGTGGTTGAAGATGATGGAACAACTTATTCAAATATATGTGATGATCGGACGACTCAGATTCAAATGCACAGGGCACCAGATCAGATGAGCGGCAAAGATAAAATGATCAGATGTCGCAGCTGAACAGATGGTCGACCGAGAGGCGGGATGAGATGAGTAGCTGAGATTACATCCACATAGTTAAAATGTTTCCCAACATCGAAACACTCCACCTTTTCCTCTGGTTTTTCAACCAACTCCTCCCGAACACCACTTAGAATTCTCCTCTCCCCCTAGGGTGCCACCCTACACCAGTTCTCTGTGGGCGCGCTTATGCGCCCAAGCCTGCCTTCTGAGGGCGCACTCCTAGCACCCAATATGCATCCCTACGCATGGGTTGATCACCGTATATGCACTCATTAAGGTTTATACATGACCCGCACACACCTCTTGTGAGCTAGATCTACCTAGGCTTCCGCATGGTCATGGTCGACACCAAGTGGTCCTACGTGTGCCTCGAGTTGAGGCTTGGGTAGCTAGATCATGGGATGACCCAATTTTATATAAGTAATGCCTTATAAAAAATACAAAGTAGAATGCCCAATTATTCATGGAAATCATTAAACACAAATAAACCTCAAGCATGGCCACCATAGATTTGAAGCCTCTTCTGTAACGTTCTTCTCCACTTCATTTATTTTTGGATTATCAAATCCAAAGTACTACATTCATCCTTAAAAGGATTCGACTTCAATGTTTTAAACATTGTATTACACATGATACATGTTCTTAGAACATTTTAGGATAAATGTGTTATCCATTTAACATAGGAGTGTGCCTTTAACAATCATGGTCATTCATTGACCTCATTGACAAAATATATAGCTCAATTAGTAATATGGTACCATCAATCTCCCCCTTTTTATTTGTTTTCAATACCAAAATTATTTTTTAAAATGAATGTGTCAATGTTAGTATTCACTTCTTTATCTATTCAAATTTTCATTTCACTTATCTCCCCTTTGTTGAAAAGAAATAAAAGGTTCATGGGAAGAGGGTTATCAATCCTTACACAAGATATGTACCATCAATCATTTCACTCTAATTCAACTTGATAAATTCTCGGTGTAGAAAAAAAGGACGAATTGATTTAGACAAGAGAGCTATACATTATCCACTGAATCATGACACCTCTTGAGAAGAGAACTCATGAGCTTTTACTTTAAGGGGTTTCCACATTCATTCCAGGCATTGGATAGTAAGAGTGATATGAAATAATTAACCTGAAACTTTTTCACTCACAAAATCAAATGGATAAAAAACATTCAGCTGTAAAAGGCAGGATATGTGACCTTGGAACACATTCATTCTTCTAATGTCAGTAAGAAATTTTAGATACTACCCATTTGAAAAAATAATATTTTTTTTAGTAACCAAGGATGAGAGATTGAGAAATGTCATACCTTTTCCAATGACATGATCTTCATTCAATATTCCGAGTAATTGAATTTTTTACCAACTGATGTTGATGCCAATTAAGATAATGACTCTGGAGGCTTCTTTCTATATCACCCACACAAGTGAACACTTCCTATCACTAAATCTCAGGTTCTCCCCCTTAGACCTTGCCTCACCTTCAAATCCATGTATGATAAGAACAAATACTATACTCAAGGATTTAAACGAATAAGGTGGATCCTTTTTATTCCATCAATGTGAACATCAAGGATGAGATGATCTTCTCATCCCAGATTCTCCATTCATCACACTTTCAAAAATGATATTCAATGTTGACTATGATTTTGTGGACCACAATATTTCATCAATCTATTTTTGTGCGAATCTTCTTTCTTCAAGGGCTTTCAATGAACTAGAATCTCCTGGTGAAAAATTCATCTTTTTGAGGAATTCTTGTTGGGATGAAGTAAATTCAAGGAAACCTTTAACAGTATGACCATCCTTGTTCCACCTCGCACACAAAACATATTTTTCTTCATGTAGGATCTTATTTTTTATTTTAGCACATGTCTTATCATGAGCATCTTCCATATTTCTCATTCTTTCGAAATCTTATGGCCAAACAACCACAATATCATTAGTGATTGCGGCACCACGATTGAATCTTCTACATGGCTTCATGTGAGTGGCTTCCTTCTTAGAAGTTCTTTTGGAAGCACCACCCTTTACCTTCTTTGATTTAGAATCTAAGGACTTCTCATCTTTTCTTCTTGAAATATTCTTGGGAGATTTTTTTTATCAAATTATTCATCTGGTTTCATCCTATGGATGCTTCTTCATTCTTACCTAGCTTCTGTGGTCTTATTTTCATATCAGTTTTGGGAACCTGTTGAAATGAATATGCACCATTCATATGACCACCCCCATTGATCAAAAATTCTATGTTATCAATAATTACAAATCTATTTGCAGTATATAGATGTTTTTGGATATATGGATGTTGCTTCTTCATCTTGGGATTTTTCCCCCTTCAGATTCACTTTTTCTGTGCTTTTACATTATAGGGGTTGTACCAAAAATACAGTGAACAATTCCCAAATCTATTACAACACCAGCATTGACCATCAATAATTGACTTCATGACATATTCTTTATAAGGATTATGAATATTCTTCTTCGTATTATTTTCTTTCAGTTGGGAGATATCTTCCACACTCATATGCCTATCGACCATAGCCATGGTCGTAGGTTTCTTCTCACTTTTCTTCATCCATACTTGATAAGAATGTTTCATCCAACCAGCACATTTCGTAGAATCAATTTTAGAAACAATAGTACAAGTTTTTATGGATGGTGCCTTTACTTTTTATCCTACTTGTGATAGGTCAATGAGTGAAGCCCTGATCTTCTTGTCACATGTCGGAGGTCTTTTGATAGTAAAATTCTCCAGTGAACATTGAGTTCTAGCAGCAACTGTTTCCTTCTTTTGTGGAGACTCAATATCTGTCTTCTCAAGATTGGTCTACTGAGATTTAAATTCTAGACATCTCATATTGAGGATGACTTCTTGGTATTTAATCATAGTCATCATAACTTTACAAGAATTAATTAATCATTCAAATCCATCTTTATGCATCTTAACTTTATTTTGTAACAAAGAGTCATGTTATTTGATCTTTTTGTAGTTTTGTTCCAAATATACATCTTTGACTTCATTTCCCTTTTTGATATCATCTTCAAGTTCCTAGATCTTCTCTTATAGAGTCTTATTGACTCCCTTTTTTTCTTCAACATCTTTGATCCACATTGAAGAGCAATCTTTCAATTCACACATTGTTGCTTCAAAGGCTCCAACCTGTCTAGAGAGCAATAAAAATTCAACAATTTTTTCATGTAAACATTTCTCTAAATGATCAGTCTCTTCATCCAGATGAGTGATATTTTCCTACATGCACTGAAATAATCCCTAAAAAGGGATGTATTCTATTTAGGAATACCATGAAGAATCATTCTTAATATATCTACTAATATTTCATGAGATGTTGTAGATTGATCTTAACCACTGGTGCCATCATTGTCATATAATGAATAATTTAAAAATGCACTAACTCATACCTCATCATCATTTGAGGTATGAAGGTTATCCATATTCTTTGTGGAATCATGAGCCATCTTCTCATAACATTCCATGTCTGGTGTGTCTTCAACGTCTGCTAGATTTTAAGAACCAGATTCATGCTCTTCTGTAGATAAGAGGGAATTCTTCTTCAACTTTCTATTCTCATACCTTTTCCTATTAATAGTGGTCGTGATAGATATAATATTCTATTTAGAGATAACTGAGTCTTCACCAACACTCCACTTTATTGTTGATTAATGAAGGAAACTCAAATCATCAAATTAGAATAACAATACTATAGAGAATCCAATAGAGGTGAACCTCCCTCTGATAGAAATTGAGAGGACCAGTTTGTGATATACCTAACACTGAGAGGGGGGTGAATCAATGTTGGGGGCTTTTTAAACTACTTCCATCTTTTATCCACGTACCTCTTGACCTGTTAGGATCATGATTCTCTTATTATCTATTCCATATTTCATGCCAAAATAGAATGCAGTAAAAATATAAAGACAATATTTTTACAAGGATCACCACTCAATAAGAGTAGCTAAGTCCTTTCAATGCAAGGATATGACCAGTGGAAGGATTATACACTATCATGTGAAATGATATTATAGTGGATTGGCTAGGAAACCAATCCTCTTTCCAGTGTGAGTCCCTAAACATTAGAGGGGGTGGGAGAAAATCCTCTTCCCTGGACTGGTGATATTCTAGTTTAACTTGTAGCCTCTAGCTGGTTCTATATACTACCTATGGAGATAGTCTTATTTCTTATTGATAAGGTTGGTTCTGTTTTTTCTTTTTTTTAGTTCTATTTACATGATTAATTTCAAATTTTTATGCAAGAAATTCTTCCTTCTTTACTTCTCTACTTTTCTAGTGCAACACAAACTATAGTAGACTTCTTATTTCTTCTTCTTAGCACAACAACCAACTTCACTAATAATTCTCCTATCATCTTGGCTAGAATCACATATACCAATGTGATAATTCAATAAGTGATGATGGGTTCACTTGGAATCATCAGAATCAACTTATTCTTCTTTTCCATGTATGCATGTGATCATGCATATGACATTAGGTTGAACATTTTCTTCAATTTATCTCTTCTTATTCTTTATACATGTGCACACACTTGATTTTGAATCTTTATTTAAGTCACTTCAAGTGTTTATGTGCAAGAATACATGAATGCGTTCTCCTCCTCTTCTTCTTGTGTGAAAAAATGTTAATGAATATGGTTCTTTAAACACACACACGTGGCCTCTTACTCATCATTATTTTATTTCATCCTCTAGAACTAGGTGAGGATGTTTCTGAGTGTTTCATAAACCCCTAATGGCTGAAACACATTATTTTTTAACATTACTACTCAAGGCATATTCCTACTATTTTTCTTCTATTCATATCTTGAGATTAGTTAGGGCGTTTCTTTAGGTTTATATGCATGAATCATCATAATCGAATGGGTATAACCCTTCCATTGTGAAAACTCCTTCTTCCAGGCCTCAGGAATCTTCAAATAAATCACATGAGTGCATTCCACATGTACTACCCTTCCTTATTCACTAACACTCGAACTCTTGAAAATAATGGAATGTAAAAATGCATACCTCAAAAAGTTTTTCTTGACCTTATGAAATAAAGGTGGCCTCATGTTGTATTCTTCATGAAAGGATACATGGTTCTTCTTTATTCATGAGGTACACAGTTTTTCCTCCTTGAAAAGCATTATGAGAGAATATCTAATGCACTAGCTCAGGAAGGGGCGGCTTTCATGAAGCACAATAAGGTTTTTTAAAAACCTATCACGTGTTCGAGTGCTAGTTCTTCCTGATGCTATTTGAGGGTGCATAGAACCTATCAAAGGCTTACGTGAACTCTTCTTCGAAGATCAGAAATGTTGTAGAACTCTTTTTTTTTCATTCACAGAATGATGCAGAGGGAGATGCTCTATTTTCCGAAATAGGAGCTCTTGGGTATATGGGAGCAGCAGCTCTTCTCTTTGTGGGTTCCTTGTTTCATTTCGGAGGGGAGAACCTCTTCCATGTTCAAATATATGTATCTTCCATTAAGATATAATTCATGCATGATATAGATTGGATGTATGTCCTCAGTTTGATCTAGTCACCTTAATGGTGCTGAAATAACACTTCTGTGATAGTCAGAGGTCATCCATGGTGATCGGGCTTCTTCTCCGGTGGGTTACAGCAGCACAAGAAAGTGCTTGAGTTTGATGTCTATGGCGTAGCTGATTCAAATCCACGGGAGAATCAGACGACTCAGATTCAAATGCGTAGGGCTCCATATCAGATGAGAGGTAGAGAACAAATGAATAGATGTCGCAGCTGATTGGAAGGTCGACCGAGATGCGGGATTGGATGAGCGGATGAGATTCCATCCATGTTGTTAAAATTTTTTCCCACATCAAAATGTGATGCGGTTTTCTTGATGTTTATCAACCAACTCCTTTCGAACACTGCTTAGAATTCTCCTCTCCCCTATCAGGTGCAGACCCACACCATTTTTCCGTGGGTGTGCTTCTACACCCACCTATGCCTCCTGCGGGCGCACTCCTAACGCCCAATATGCATCACCGTACATGGTTTGATCACCATGCACGCACTCATGTGGGCTTATACACGACCCCCACATGCCTCTTCCGAGATGCCTTTTCATAGGCTTCACCATGGATTTCGTCGACCCCCTGTGGTACAGTATGGGCCTTGGGTTGAGGCTTGGGTAGCTAGCTTGTGGGATGACCCCATTTCATTAACTAAGGCCATATAAAAAATACTTGGTAGAATGCCAAAAAAATGAAGGCAATCTTTAAAAACAAATTCACCTCATACATGGCCACTTAGTGTCCAATGTTATTCTTTAACATTCTTCTCCTCATCATTTATTTTTGGATTATCAATTCCAATGTACTTCATTAATCCTTAAAAGGATGCTACTTAAATGTTGTAAACATTATATCACAACATGATATACGTTCTTAGAAATTTTCCTCAACAGTGCATCAATGGTCTGATTAACATTCTTCATTTCACTTAGGATTGTGCCTTTAACAGTTATTTCTATTAATTGACCTCATTGAAAACAAATAAAACTAAAATACTATTGTGGTACCATCAAGATAATAGGAATATCAATGGGTCACTAGAGAAACATGCTCATAAAGGCATGATAAATCATGATAATCATAACATGGAAATGTTGCAACAACACTTAACATGGAATTAGCATGAGCCAGGCTCATTGCACATGGAGCATGAGTAAACCCTAATTCCACTTGAAGAACGAGTAAAAACTCATTGAACCTAAATTTTCATGAGTCAAAAGTCATTGCACATGAGGTTTCATGATACTATACTTTACTAAACGCATTGGAGCACTATCAGGGCGCACCCTTCTTAATGAGTTCATTTATTGCATAAGTATTCCTCATGGATTCTAGAACATGGAATGAACCATAATTATTTATTCCACGATAAATGGATTTTGAATACATAAATGAAACATTATTATAAATAAGTAAATGTCCATAAATTTGAATACCCTTGATAGATAATTGGGCATGGTATTCACTACACAATGATGTTGTCTTGGAAAATCATATTACAATTTCGGCACCATAACGATGAGAAATAAGAACTCATAAAATACGGTTGATGGGATTGAAAGGGGTGTATAATCATATATACATGAAATGGACAGTAAGGGGTAATATTGATACATTTCCCTACAATTGTAATGGAATTTAGATTTAAGACACAAAATAATTGTTGGAATGTATTTGAGGAGCGAGAAATCCCTCATAGAATTTCATCATGGTAACAGGTGTACATGGGACACATTTTTGAGAGATAAAATGATCTCCCATCTTCCAAAGATAAAGAAGGTAGTATGGGGGAGGTGATAAATCATACCCCAACATTTTTAATTGGAACAAATGGCAAATAAACATAATGAAAATTGGACAAAAATGAGAAAGAAAGAAATCCCTTACTTGGATATGTGATACCAATGTATTGGAAGACGCTTGAGAGAGGATTATTGGGTCTTGAGGAACCATGGGAGGATTCTAGAGAGTGGAGGGAAATGTTTGGATGAAATCTATAGGAATTGAGTGTAGAGGAAATGAGATCCTGGGTGGGTTTATATATGGAAGGATATTTAATTCTTAATTATTTAGGTTTGGTTCATCACACATTAAACTAATCAATACCACAATCCTGCCCGTGGTTTTTGCCCATGATTTTTTAAAAAGGTGAGTGGAATAAATATTTTATAATCCAATGGCTGAACATCTTAAAATTATAGGGTTTCTTATATGGTGGTGTGTCACACTCTCAAGGAAAACAATTTAAAATGACAAAATGTTCTATAAAACTTGAATGGTCAACCAAAGATTTGTAAAATAAATAAAATAAACCCCAAATAAAATTATTTTAAAGGTAAAAAATTTATTGTCCGAACATAATGTTTATATTATTTTATTATATCACTATTGGGTCATTATGATGTCATAAAACATATTATATATTTAAATGGTATTTAATTTTTACCAAAAAATTTGATTGTCTCATAAAATTATGAAAAATTCACCATTAGATAATTTTGACATCCTAATACCAAAAATAATATTCATTTTATCCAAATAATTTTATAAATATGGGAATTTTTACATTGAAAATAAAACTGACCTTTATCGAAAAATCATGGGTTTTGACAACAAATCCTTGAATCCTTAATAAAAATGACTATTATATTAATGAAAACTTAAAGATCATTTATATTTAACTAAAATTAATTTATTTATAATATTTTATTAAAATATTATTTAATTAAAAAAATACAATAATTCCTCAAAATAGATTTCATAGTAGGATATTGACTAAAAATGTGTTTCGTTCTTCAAAAACTATTTTCAAAGTAACAATAATAAAATGAAGGCACATTCTTTATACAAAAAAATGTACATATACAGAGTTCTAGGGTCTTGTTACATAACCCCTTATAACACACGCGTATGTCTAAAGGGTGAGGTGTGTGATGATGAAAGACTCTTGGGGTGGCTCAGATAACATCGCTCGGGTGGTAATATCAATTAACTTCCACTTCTCCTATAGTCAGTTCTGCTCAAGCTTAACATGTTCAAGCTCAGCTTGGGCTTGGAAAAAATCATATCCCAATGACTCCACATCCATTCAGAGCATTGAAAATGGGCTTCGTACATGGCGAGTCTATTAGATGAGTCTATCACTTCCTTTCTCAGAGTAAATTGGATTTGTTAAAGACCTATATTTATATTAATCATGTGATCACAGTTAAATACCTATGTTAGAGACAGTCACAATTCATAACAATATTTTAAAATCTAGAAACAAAAAACCAATGAAATCCACATTTTATATAACCATAATAAGACATTTAATTAGATCAAGAGAAATTTTCATTAATGAATGATTGGGTCATTACAATCATACCACCTTAATAAAAATTGCTTCCCCACAATTTGATTACATACAAAAATAACATTGACATTTAAACACTATTTCAATTTTTCTTACCCACCACCATTAATAATTACCCAACCCTCATTATCACATCTATCACGGATAGCTAGGGTCCACCTAGTGAAATAATACTTCAATGCACATTCAAAATCTCCCAGTTCCTTAGTCCAGATGCAGTCCGTACAACTTGAATTGTACCGTTGGAAAATATGATGCACTTTTCAAAAAATATTATTTCTATCATATTGTTTAAAAACATCACCATATATTAGGTTTTAGTAAAATAGTCTGACATAGTCAGATTTGAAATTTTTGAATTGTGGTTCTTTTAATATATTGTCTGTGTATTCCAAAAAACATGAATGAAATATTATATATATATATATATATGTTGTTCATAGGTCTCCCACTTCAGAAGCTATTTTAAAATCAAATGGTGTGTCATACTCTCTGGATATGGTGAAATATTGGAAAATAACCTGATGGTACCTCCCTCATATTAAAAGGTGGTAGATTTGGGTGATTAATATTTGATCATAGGTGTTACATGATCCCCAATTATTCTATGATATGGAGGAGGTGTTTGATATGTCGTAGAGAATACTGAAACAATGGTGTAAATATGAAAAGCTTTCGATGATATGAAATCTTGACTTCACAATAATTATAACTAGTAAGTCCATAGGAAGGGACAAGAGTGTTGTATGAGGTTCTTTACCTTCCATCTCGAAACTATCCTTTATCTTTCCGACGAAACATATCAAATTTTGAGTAACCCTTTATACATGATAAAATTGTAATATAAAACTACTTGATGTCTAAAGATTTATCATTATTTAATGAAAGGAAAATTATGGGTAACACATAAAGGGTAATCCATGGACAAAAAGATGACTTATAAATAGCTTTTATTTCTGTAACATATGAATCTATAAGATTAAATATATGTTATACAACATTTTTTCTTAGGGATTTTTTTAATTACCTTAATATTGGTTTATACTATGCTTGTAAATTTATCAATTCATATCCCTCCTGAGTGTCATAACCATGAGTGCAGAAAGGCCCGTTGTCGTGTTCCAAGATACCCCGGGTCCAGCCCAAAACTCCTTGTCAGGATTTTCACCACTAGATACATCTATGGCAGAGCCGCCTCTAACAGATTGTATCCAGACTGGGACGTATTTTCTTGATAAACCGCATACTCAATACCCACCAAAACATATGTATATTTTTTTTATACTTAGTCTTTTTTCTAAGGCTTCACTAGGGTTTTCCAATCATAATCCCAAAAACAACTAAGCCTATCCTCTGATACCAACTATGCGAACCCAACTCTTTATTACACACTTATACATGATTTATTACATAAACTCTTCACTTGATACAACATGGATTATCGAGAGGTCTAGTGTATTTGGGGCTTGAGATTATTACATTACTACTTACAACATGAAATAAAACTTCTTTATTTAAAATTTATTTTACATGACCACTACATTCCCTCGTACTTAGCATTGCATGGGATAACTTGAGGACATGCATAAGAAAAGGGTGAGCTATAAAGCCCAGTATGGGAATAGACATGGAATAACGTGAGGAACAAACTACATGTTAGACAATAGGCATATCAATGGATCACAAGTGAAATTTGAACATAAATACCTGATAAAGAATGATAATCTTAACATGGAAATGTGGCAACAACACTTAACAATGAATTAGCACGAGCCAAGACTCATTGCACATGAAGAATGAGTAAAACCTCATTTCACATTATGTAAAAGTAAAACCACCTTTAAGTTGAATTAGCATGAGTCCACAATCATTACACATGATGTTTCATGATATTATACTTTACCCAATGCATTGGAGAGTTATAAGTCCACACCCTTCATAAAATTTTTATTTCATTCATAAGTGAGCGACATGGATCAAACAAAATAGAAGCAACCATCATCATTTATTCCACGATAAATGGATGTGGAATACATACATGAATATTTATAATCAATAAGTAAATTTGAATAACGTTTAATACCCTTTATTGATTAATGGGAATGATTTTCACTACACAATGGCATTAGCTTGGAAAATCGTACGGAAATTTCGACAACATAACGGTGTGCAAAAAGATCTCATAAAAAATTGGTTGATGATAATGAAAGGGGTGGATCATCACATTTACATGAAATAGACAGTAAGGGGGTCATATATATACATTTTTGAACAATTTTAATGAAATTTAAATTTATGATACAAAAGAATTGCTTTAATATATGTGAGTAGTGAGAAATATCTCCATGAATATCGGCATGATAACAAATTTACATGGGGCACATTCATGAGAGAGAGAAAGGGGTCTCCCATAATCCAAACATAAATAGGGAAATATGTGGGAGGTGAGAAATCATACCCCATCATTTGTAATTGAAAGCAAAAGGGTATAAAAACTTAATGAAATTGGGAGAAAAATGAAAAAGGAAGAAATCCCTTACTTGGATGTGTGATACCAAATGCTTGGGAGAGGATTGAGAGAGGCTTATTGGGGGATTGAAGAACCATGAGAGGATTATAGAGAAAGGATGGTAGTGTTTTGACAAACTAAAAAAGAATTTAGTGACGAGGAAGTGGGAGATTGTGTTGGTTAATATAAGAAAGGGGAGGGAATTCTATATTATTTATGGTTGGGTCACCACACATTAAACATATAAATACCAAAAACCAGCCCATGTTTTGTCAAATGGTTTCTGCCAATGGTGAGTGGAAAAAAATATTTTATATGACCAATGCCCAAATATCATAAAATAACACGGTTGCTTTTTTGGAGGTGAGTCACACACTCAAGGAAAACAATTTAAAAAGAAAAAATGTTTTATAAGTCAAGAAGTGCCAACCAAAGCATTGTAAAATAAATCAAACCAACCAAAAATCCAATTATTTTAATTTTAAAACATATATTGGAATATCATAATGTTTATAGTATTTAATTAAATCACTATTGGGACATTATGATGTCATAAAACATATTATTTATTTAGATGATATTTATTTTTTACCCAAAAAATTGAGTGTCTCAGAAAATTATGATAAATTCACCATTGGATAATTTCGACATCCCGATTCCAAAAATAATATTCATTCTATATAAATAATTTTCTATATAAGATAATTTTTACTTTTAAAATAAAACTGACATTTATCGAAAATTCATGGGTTCTGATAAAAAAACATTCAAACATTAAAAAAAATTACAATTGTGTTCATAAAAATTGAATGATCATTTATATTTATCAAAAAGTTATTTATTAATAATATTTTATTCTAATATTTTTTAATTACTCAAAAAAATTTAATCAATCAAAATATATTTCATAGTTAAATATTAACTAAAAATACTATTTGTTCTTTAAAAACTATTTACAAAGTAATAATAATAAAATTAATGAACATTCTTTATACAAAAATAATGTACATAGTCATAGTGCTAGGGTCTTGTTACATAACCACTTATAACAACCACATAAGACCGAATGGTAAGGTGTGTGATGATGACAAACTCTTGGTGTGGCTCAAATAATACTACACAGGTGGTAATCTATATTAACTTCCACTTCTCCCAAAGTTGGTTCCAGTCCAGATTATCATGCTAAAGATTGGCATGGGCTTGGTCAAGAAAAAATCCCTATGATGCCACATAATTTCCATGCCTTGAAAAATGGTCTTCATATGGGGATAGTCAACTAGATGAGGTCATCACTTCCTTTGTCTGATTAAATTGGTTTTTTTAAATCCCAATATTTATACTAATCATACTATCACTGTTCAACGAAAACATTAGAAAAAATCACAATTCATAACAGTATTATAAAATCTAGAAACATAAAACCAAGGGAGTTCACATATTATAGAACCATAATAAGGCATTTAATTTTATCAAGAGGAATTTTCATTAATTAATGTTTGGTTCATTACACTAATGTAGCCACGGCCTTGGTAAATCCAAATCAGGATGAGATAATCATCGTTATTTCCCAACGTGGTGTGGTTTCACCTTTTATTCAAACTAAAATGGGTGAAATTAATGAAAGTATCCATATTTCTAATATGTATTGTCATACTATGGGATGGAAGATCCCTATCATACAATACACTTAAAATGGAGTTTATACACCTGATTGAGCTAAAAAAGTGCAGATTCGACGATGAGTAGCCAATTGAACAATAAAATGATAGTCCAAATCACTATAAGATCCCCTAAAAACAAGGATTATATGGATTCCACTTCATATGTATAGATTGAGAATAAACTACATCTGTCATGAATGACATACATGTAAGAGTTGTGGTGATAACTAGTCTGGACATAGTTTTTCAGATCAAATCTAAATGCTTGGATACTTATAGACATCAATGAAGCAAGATTACCCAGATTTCAGCATGAAATTTCACCCACTCTAAGGGAATAACCACACCATTCCTCAACCCCATTATTTTCTACACACAGCTAAATACACCTGACCATTTTCTCCATGTGGAATGGATGTAATAGGACCTTATACTCAAGCTATGGATAAGTAGTTTATCTGCATACATACTGCTTCTGATTTAATCTCTAAATAGATTGAGGCAACACCTATCAATGAAGTCAATTCCAAAAGCATTTTTAGATTTGTCCAAGATAATATCTTTACCATATTGGGTTTTCCCCATTCTATATTGACTGATTACAACACCAATTTCTATCCTGTTGAGTTAAATAAGTTATATCATGAACACAATATCAAATTCCACCATTCATCTCGCTATCATGAATCGAACAAAGGACATATACAGGTTTTCAATAACAATGTATCAAATATTTTCCATAAAATGGTGGATAATGATATGAAATCAAGTCCATAAAAACTCTTTCATGCATTATGGGATTATTATACTACTACCCATACTGCCACTCAGGAAACCCCATATCCTCTCGTGTGTGGAAAATAAACATTTTTCCAATTGAAATTTAATTACCTTCACTCTAAGTGGAAATCGTTGATCAGTTATCTATAGATGAACAGTTTCATAAGTGATTTTATGATCTTGAATGATTAGACAAAAATATATTTCATTCTTTACATCATTTATAATTCTATATGAATAGAATATTGCGACATTTTAACAAAAAATCACCTCCTATAATTATTTTAAGGAGAATTATAATTAGTCCTTAAGAATCCAATGATACCCTAAATGAAGGCTTCAAATCATGAGCCAAATTTGGAAGGACCTTCCTCTATACATAAGGTCTACTCTACTGAAGCTCATTCCATAATCTCAATGGATGGATAACTCATTACAACTCCAACTAATGCACGTTTATTGATGAAGTGCTTTGTGTTATGAAACATCATAATGTCCTCGATGCATGAATCTAAACTGAAAGTCACAAATTCCTAGTTTCAAGACATTAAATAGAATAAAAACTATATGTGTCCATGTTGCATGATGTTAAAATGGGTAGCATCATTTTCCTTGCGTCAAAAAAGTTAAACTACATGACATAAATTGTCCTCACTACACAACATTAAAATTTACATTTAATATCTTCTACGTTTGATGTTATGAAATTATATAAGATTCCAAAAAAATTTATTCTTTCTAATTCATTAAAATAAATGAGTAGCGTCCATGGACAAACATCACTCACATAATTTCAACACCATAGTGGCACATGAGTTCCATTTCCATCTATTCATGAAATACATTTTCATAGAGACATAATTTAAAGAACAATGTGTGTCTTGATTCTCATTCCAAAGGGATATGTAAAGATTCTTGGATATCCAATCATGGGCCCATCCATAACCACTACGAAATTTGTTTTCCATTTCTCCTCCAGCATATGAACCAGATCTATACATAGTTCTCTTTAAGGATACATGGTTTGATCTTCATACCATCATGTGTGTTATGTTTAACCATTCTTCTCGAATGTGTTAAACACCCCTTTATCTCCCATAAAACCACAATTACTGTGTAAAATGAATGATTCCAGAACTATGTTTGGAATGATTATTATTTCAATGGAATACATAGTGATTCCCGGATAACCAATCTTGGTCCCTTCCACAAAAAAATATAATCCCCTTTATTACCTATGTTTATGAATCAAACCTGCTTAGGGAATGTTTCAATAACTACATGTAGCTTCACTCTCATCCATATGATGTACTCAGTGAACCCTCAGTTCAATTCCATAGTCTAGATACATTATTCATTTTCATGTCAACATCACTTCATGTTCTTATGGCATGACATTAAACTTCATGTACCCTAAGACTATGTATGGCTTGATTCTCATCCTATTGAGATACATAGTGAAAATAGGTTTTGGATCATATTCCTAGCCACAAGATAAATTTTTATCTTTCTTCGACATATAATTAATAATCTCTGTGGGAGTCATCATTTTGGGCCCTCTCATAAAGACCCCGCCAAGGAAACAATAAATTTCCCATTTTACACATGAGTTAGATCTAATAAAGGAACTCCAAACTCAAGGCCAGTATTGATTAAATTTCTTTTTATGAATTGATAATTACCCCCTTACATATATCACACTCATTATATTAAATACTTTTTGATTTTAAGAATCATTCATAGAGTTTTCACAGGTAGAATTATTGATACATGTGAGCTCTTTTTGCAAACTATGCAGTACACGCCCTTAGGTGGCCTTGCATATATTGCCTAAAAAAATAGTCACGTCCCTCCAAAGATAACAATTTTTGTATATGAAGTATATTCCATAGATGTACCTTCATAATATGGTCCCCATAATGGGTTCATAATATAATTTTAACTTCATTCTGGGTGAATTCATCTTCTATCCCCATAAAAATTTGATGGCAACATACATGAATCTATATCTTAAAGCAGTTATCTGTGTATATTTTTCCCATTACATTTATCTTTATCTGACAGTCTCCAAGGAAATGGTTTACACATATCACATTACATGTGTTCAAAGCATATTGAAATAACCTTGGATCATTTGACAACATATCATTTAATATTTCAATTATATTTTGGTCCAAATTGTCTGACCTAAAACTACCGAATCCATACATCCTATATATGGGTCAAAACTTATTATAAATCTTATTCCATTGATTGATTGGAAATCATAATTGGAATAAAAATTTCTATATTTTGGTAGCATTTTCCATAAATTGAACTCTTTGATGTGGAAAATCTAATTCTCCATAAACATTCTTCGATATTTTCAATAAACTGTCAAATTTTTGAGATATCTTTTTTTTGACAATGTAGTACATTCCCTCAGTGGCATAGAGTATAATGTACAACATAAAATGGATTTCAGTAAAAAGATTCCATTTTTTGGATATGCAATATATGTCATAGTTGGCCCTACATAACAAAACCCCTATAACAGGTTCGTTAAAAAAATTTGTAACTTTATTCATCTAAAATACATCCTCTAATGAAATTATCCCTTTTTATATACCGTTTTCCAGGTTCATAAATCCCCAAATCACAGTTTTCAATTCTTACGTTCAATAACAGAACATGGTGTAACTTTTTTAGAAAAATTATTTGGAATTGGAGACTTATATACATTTTGGTCAAAGATAGAGACCATAAATTAATGTCACACAATGTCCTCACAACATGACTATAAAACATCACATTATAATGTCATCAATACAAGACATTAAAAGTAGATATACTGGAATCATAAATCCCTACTTGGAACTAAATTTATCCATCCCTCAAACACCGAATAGGTAGGATTTGTTTCCCCTTTCATGACCTATGTCGGCATAAATGGCCCTTTATTCATAAATATCCTCCCTTGGTAAAACCACCCACTATGATATTGAATCCCCAAAATATTATTTTCCTCTATCTATTAATAATAAAATGTTATATTTTTCAGATATATTTTTCTTGAAAATTAAATACCTGACCGTAGGTGGCCTTTCATAAGTTCCTTACATAACATGAATCTCAGTAAAAAAAAGACACTATTTGGCTATGCAGCATATGCCCTTGTTGGCCCTGAATAATACAACCCCCATAAAATGGTTTTCATAAAATGGTATCTTTGTTATGGGAAAATACATTCTATATGTTTATAAAAGATTTAAATTAGGTGACAAAAAAAATCAGGACTCAAGATTCCCCTTTGAAGTATCTAATGAATTTTATAGCAATTCCTAGCCACCGAGCCTTGTTTTGGTACTAATTTCAAAATTTATGGTCAAATATATATGACCATAAACACTATATTTATTATTCTGACATTCATAACTCTAAACTGCAAGTAAAAAGATACATGGTACTGACCAAATTGAAAACCTTCAAATGCCACTCTGGAAAAAATCCGAGTCTCGGCTAACTAGAATAAAATTTTGTCTGGTTTATGCAAAATTAAGAAAACAAAATGTCAAAATATATAATGTTTATGGAGTTATTCTATGTAACCCTAGTAAAAATAAAACTATTATCATTAGTCCCATTTATGTAAATATAAAATTTTGAGAACCCTCGTTCATGTTATTGTCCTTATGATTATCTAGCATAATTTTTTTTATCTAAAAAAATTCAATATCTTCATAATAATTGATATTGAAATTGGAGAAAGAAATAATGGATAAATATATTAATGGAGATAAAATTTATTTCATACACATGGTAAAATAAAAGGGACATCCACAGAATGGATCCTCTCTCTTTTGTGTTAAAAGATACTCTAGGCATGAGTCTTCATCTATTAAGATACTTCACGAGACATATCATCCTCTTGTTGAAGTTGAGACAGTTATGTAACATCTGCCTCTTTGTCTTGACAAAGTTATTCTTTGGGAGTTTAAATAACACATATCCATTCCACATGGGGTTCTCCAAATGTTAGGTCTAATTTATCAAGAATGTAATGAATAACATCCATTTTCTATTGAAGTTGTATCATCTATTTAGTCACTCATTAATTTGCTGGCCAACTTCGATTGACCTCATACTATGGTCGGCCTCTACCTCAACTATTTCATCTGAGAAGCTCCTAAAATTAATATGTCTTTTAGCCTATTTAGTATTTTTCCACAGCTTATGTTCTTACTCCCATCAGCAAATGGTCTCTTTCATTCCAGTATATACTGGTTGATAATTAAATCCACCAAATCCAAATATGTAAAATAGTGCTTGGTGGTTTCTAAAATAGAACAACATGTCATCCAAATAATTCTCCACAATTAACATCCAAATTTATTGCCATGTATTTTTACATGTCATTCCTAGTGAAAACAAAATATCTAATTCTAAATTTGAGTCACTATTGTGTGGAAAAATATTCTCTAGAAACAAATCAACTTGAGAGGTTCCCAGATATGCTTCTCTGAAAATAGTTGTTTCTTTTACTTCAATTGATGTTTGACCCAACACAAATGTTTCACCATCTGATCTAGTTGTGGGAGATGATAACCATTAACAGTGAGTCAAAATCATTGTCCGTTTTCTAATAATGGATGAAATGGAGAATGATCTAGACAGTAGATAACATTCCCCAATAATAAGTCGGATTATTTCTAAGATTCATCCCCATTCTTTTAAGAATTAGTAGATTGAACAAATATTTCTTGGGGAGGGGAATTCTATTGAGTTTCCCCAATTTCCATGATCTATGGACCTAGATAATCTCCCATCATGGGGTCTTCAATAGGTACTTCATCGCCTTCATCAAAAGAAGGATCAAGTGGAATTACACATTCTTGAAGTTCCTTCACAACATTCACTATAGACAAAGCTGTATAAGTTGAGAATTGATGTAATGTTCCATGTAAAATAATAAAATTTATGTATGAAAAATTCAGTAATGGGAACATATTTCATTGAAATTCCTCATGGAAGTCCCAAAACTCCGTGATGGAACTTAGAATATAAATGCTAGGATTAAGGGAATCCATCATTTCAAAGTATGAATCTAGGAATTTAATAGAATCCTCACCATTTAAGGTATCCAAAAAATATTGGTTGATGCCCAAATTGAATACACTAACACACTGTTTCATAAATTTTTCAACTATTGCGATGTTTTAAAATCATACAAAGTTATAAACAATACAAGTAAATGTTTCAGATTTCCTCGGATCCATGTTCCTTCCTTTTGGAGAAATAATAATATTAGCATAAATTATTGCATGATCAATCGATAAGGTAAATTGATATGAGATATTTTTAAGAGATGAAGATTATATAATCATTTAATATTCAGTAGAAATTAATTTGATATTACCTTCACTTTTCCCCCCCAAAACACAATATGGAGAAGATAAAACTACACTATATGATGACTTATCTATTAAGGTAATAGATTCCTCAATAAGAACCTGTGTTTCTCCGGGGGTTTCATTCTCTGTTCTTGAAGGACCAGTTCTTATTCCCTTATGATTAGAGAGAGATAAAAACCCTATAAGGGGATGAACCTGGACACAAAGGTGTATCAATATTGCCATAATACCATAGGATAGTATAAATACTTACTTCTTTGACACACACATCAGATCAATCTCAATTCCCTCCTATGTTTCTTTTCATAATCATTTAGAGAAATTTAAATAATCCTATTGGTAATTGAATCTTGAGGTAATGGATAAGGAGTATATGTAATCATTACCCCTATCATGATTATTGATCCTGGAGAATTTTCTGCAAACTTGGTCAGATAATTTAACGTGTTAATGGTAGAACCTATAAGTCCACACCATGGTGACCTGAGAAATTTTCCTGAGGTTCCATCCCTAAATTGATGCTTCAAAATTCATTCACACGAATATTAATGATGGTGAATGACATATAATAATTGAACCAAAAGAAAATGAAAATACATACACAATATTACCATAAATTTCAGATTCCCCTTCACGATGAATAATTTCCCCTTCATGTATCCCCTGTTACATCAAATCAGATACTCATCTAGTGATTGGGACTTGTTCATTAGTAAAATATATATAAAGGTCTTCAAATACACAATTTACTCATGTTATTTATCTAGGTTATTATCTGGATAAAAATCAGAAGGTTATTTAATGTCACCAACATTTGATATTATATGGTCACATTGGTGGAATTCCCATGCATCCCTGAGTTTAGGAGTTATGCTCTCCCAAAATTGATTAGCTAAAGGCCACACATTATTAGGTTTCAATATGGATGGATATAGAGAAATATCAACACAGTCTGATTAGAAATCCTCTTCACTCTTCTATTACTCATTAGAAATGTTAGTAGATGGGAAGGGAATACATTTCTGATCATGGCGGCTGGATCACTTCTGTGAGGGAGGTGTTGTTTCCCAAGCCTTACTCTTCTTAGTGTACCTTCTACAAATATGTTTTGAAGGTCCTGAAATATCTGAAGCCTTTACATCATCTTTGGCTTTAGACCACATACCATGATTTCTATGTAGAACAATTTCCATGGATGCAACCCAATATATTACTTTTATTAAATCCCACTGAGATTATTAAGACGCCCATGCTATGTCATATCCCTCATCCAATCTAATTTATGCATTTTATGGATGTACATTAATTGATAATTTAGTTGTATCTAAATCCATCAAAATCCACAATTTTCGTTATACCATTGGCTGTTTATCAGGTCTATCACATGTGAGAGTAAAATGATTTATTGTTGAATACATTTGAACTAGAGACAAAACCAATAAGGGATGTAAGTCTCATAGATAATTTCACCATCAATCCTAGTCGATAACATGATATCTCTAAATTTTATCATATAGGACATCAACACATAATTTTCTTCATTATCGTCATTAATAAATGTTCCAATTTGTGGGTTACCAAAAGGGAATACGTTAATTTATCCCGATTCATTCAATACCTTCACCACTACATCATGTCACATGTTCTGGGGCAGAATACTAGATACATTCTATAATAATGGTGTAAATAGACCATTAGGGACTCTAACTAAATTCAATACTAAATATGAAGAAAACTGTGCTGCAATCCATCCACATAGCACTTGGAATGGCCCTGCAAGTCTAAATAGAGCCTTCATAGAGTGCAATGGAATAGTGAATAACAAATTATTTCAAATAAAAGAGTTTATAACCCAATATATTTTCCATCTATCTAATCTGCTGCAATAACAAAAGTCCCTGGACTTACACCACCACCAGACTCATGGATTTGAAGTATTTACATTCAAAGCCACAATGAAAGAAAGTTGACTAAGAGTACATTTGCATTAATATCTGATTTGAATATATAGACCCAGGGCATGTAGTCACTTCTCCCAAATGTGGGCCAATATGTACATGAAATGAACCGATTATCTACATATGGAGAAATAGTAGGACATTCGCATGTGGGTACGTTCTCTATTCTCTATTAAAAAATAGATTCCATCCACACTCTTGTATGAATATATTTCTTATTTTTTGGATGTTCCCTTTCTATTTTGAATAATTCATGATCCAACGATGGTGTTCTAGTTTTATCGGCCCATCTTGTTACTGGTGGAATGAACTCATCATACATCTCCCTGAAAATATGAACCCTAGATATTTAGTAGACATCCCATAGACTGAGGTCAGACTTACCATGTGTCATTTGAAATGTATTTTTTCAGACTACATAGGCTCATAAAATCAAGGATGAATAAATTTAAATAAACTTATCTTTTTCCCATATAGACATCTTCATAAATATGAACATCTGATATCTCTTTCAGGAATTCATCACAATTCCAACGAACCCAAAATGACCACATCGATTTAGGTTTAACTCATCATTTAGAATGAAGGTCTCATTCATCCTTCCAACCATTAGACTAATCTGTTTGCGAACTATGAAAGGATTTAGCATAAAATCATGGACTTGTCTCTACAACATGATCATTCATA
Source organism: Viscum album (assembly GCA_963277665.1). Taxonomy (NCBI): domain Eukaryota; kingdom Viridiplantae; phylum Streptophyta; class Magnoliopsida; order Santalales; family Viscaceae; genus Viscum; species Viscum album. Next base: position 2,105,246,677 of record OY728119.1, on the reverse strand, counting down.
TCAGGAGTACGAACACTATGGCGTAGGATTAATCCAATAGGGATTTTTCTATTATGATCAGGAATACACTTTGTGTTAATATTCATCCAATGATAAATGAAGTGTTGGAGAAACCAACTATTTTGAAAGTATCTCTTAATTGCTAGAATATGAGCATCCTGAAAAATCCCATGTCTGTATAGAGACAGATAATGAAATTATGGATATTCCCATTCATATGGAATCAAGCCTTTCAATAGTCTAGAGAGGTTTCTCTCAACAACATCAAAATAATATGGTCTTACAATTTTCATCATCCCATTTTTAAGTGCCTTAGTTTCCTTATATGTATTCATCAAGTGATCCATTTTTTGTAAAAGAGTTACCGGGTAGTCCCAATTTGGTTGGAAATTTGACTTAATAAAATTCAAATTTTAATAGAAATGAATTTACGAATTTGGAAAGGGAAATGATTTGTGTAGGACCTTTGATGAGTTCATCTGTGTAGGTATTTCGATAAAAATACTAATAAAAGTCCTTCAATGAAATTCCTCCACGTAGCTCCATCACTAAAATGATTTTAGTTAAGAAAAATTCAAGGGACCTATGTGAGAGCAAAATGCGGAAAGCCTGGACTAAAGAGCTATGAAACAAGAGAAAAAAATACAAAATCACGGGGGAATAAAATTGAAAAGGAATGGATCAATTTATAGACATCATCGACCTATACAAAAAACCTGCACAATATAGCTATGAATCATTCCTACGCGATATAGCTACGCCACAAACCTATTCATGTCAAAATTCACTCTATAGTCTTTTCGACAAGATTATACCTCCGGACTCGACCCTCTTTCTAATATGACCCAATCATGAGGGGGTAATTTTTCTGATACTCCTTAGTAAAAAATGTTTATGATGACATCCCATATATATTTCAATGATTAAAGATGATGTTAAAAGAAGTAAAAAGCATTAAAAAATTCAAGGGGAATATACAGTGGAGCTACATGACAAACATGTGCAGAGGAGCTACGTGATATAGATACACAAAAATATGTTTCATGTACACTTTTTTGGAGGATCTACGCAGACGATATGTGTGGATGACCTACGATATCATACCTCTTTCGATTAACTGCCATATTTACCTATAAATAGGACCATAAGATCCTCATTTGAAAACTTAAAATGTTTGAAGAGATCTTGAAAGCTCCTATTATGCAACATGTTAATTCAGATCCCTCATATTTTCTCACATAGCTCTCTATAAACACTAGAGAAGAGAGAATAATATGGGATAAGCATGTTTTGATATCATTTCAATGTTTGAATCTTTCATAGTCTTGGATATCATATGTTAAGATTTTTTTTCTATCATTTATAAGTCTTTCATGACACAAATTTGCAACATACCTGCGTGGTGTACCTATTCATCATACATATGTTTTATAGCTATCCCACATAGCAGCGCATGGGGCTGACACATCATTATGTAAACCTTATTCAAATCCACTCATGGTAGTGAATACCCTTACATGGTTCCTTTATCTGAAAGGGACCATGTTGAATCCTCCACCAAAACTACCTGAATTTTCAATCCGTTTGGAAAGGCACATCCGCATGTACCATAATTTGGTTTTCATATTATCAGTTAGAGGTTTCCCACATTTTAATGGAATGTGTAATGATTTATGGAGTGTCTATGGGTATGTATATCTATAGTCACATAGACCATTCTCTATTGATAATGTTTGGGAGTTCCTAGTATGGAGGATTAGGTTTGGGGGCATGACCTCCCTTTGTCATCTCCAAGACTCAAAGCCTCTTCATTCCAATAGGTACAGTGAGGGGAACCATTTATTTTCCATTTAAATAAAGGATACATCTTCCTCCTCTCCTAGTATCCAATTAGAGAACTCCCACTGAGGTAAGTCCAAGAGTAGGGATGCATGGCCTTCAATGTCATCCTACATTGAAGGGTTAATTGCTTCACTCCATCTACCACATTTTCCTAGGTTTATTTATCCATAGGTCCACCCTCTCCCATAAATGGAATACATATTATATGGGTTTTTTAATGTTTCAAATCCACTTATTTCTCTCTCCGATCATAACTCAGGTTGGATTAGAGAACTATGAGGGTCACTACATCCACACAATCCACCAAGAATGAACTATGAGAACTTTGATTCCCACCATAATTCGAATACATACAATGCTTTAATGTGGCCTAATATACATCTAATCTCATCCATAAATGGGAATCCTCCTTAGGATTAAGCCTTAAATTAAACTCTAAAATCCCCAAGGAATAATTTTTCATGAAGCAATGAAAAACTCATTTCTCTCAAAGGACTACACTCTCTTCAAAGACTCGTCGAATTATCAGTTCTTTGATTCCCATCAAACTGGGATTCATACGAAGCCTCCCTGATGTTCAAACACAACACTTCAAATCAACTCAGTTCTTCCTAGATCATATTCCCAATAGGGTCTAATCCAACATGGAAACTCGTATCTTTTCCAGGTTGCTTGGGATTCTTAGACATAAGTCCCACACAAAGCGTTAACTAAGAATATTCTACTTAGATGTCCTTAAAACATGATAATAAACTATATTTCTAGGTTCTTATCAAATGACTATAAGTTGTATGGTGTACCCCAATAAGCAGCACTGAACAACGAGATATATGATTCTATTAACAAGGATACGTAGGTATCCCATTTTTTGGTATGATCCCTACATCAAAATAATTTCTAGTCTCTCAGGAAGACAATATTTTCCAGAGTGCCCCAATAAGTGGCTTAAAAAGCGATTTTATCATTAACATGCTTTAAAGAATCTCTAAATTGTATATGATAGGATAAATTTTATGGATAACCATTAATATATACAGATGTATCCTATAATAAAATACCTCTAATACATACGAATGATTCTAAATATCACGCATGATAAAAATTGATAGAAAACTTCAAGGGAAAACATTATTATACATGGTAAATTAATAAGAATTCACAAGAAATATCCAAAATTTATAATATAGTCTGGGAGTAAGAAATATTTTCCCCCCAAAAGGGGATGATGAGTCCCATCTCTCATCCTTTTGTAAAATGTATATTCTTATGTATCGTATGCCCAAACCTAAATAACATCTGCCTTTGGAATATAGGTCCCCTCGAATAAGTAAACGTTGTATGTATCCTATTCCATAAACAGATCCAATAGAAACCACTTGGATGTTGTAATACTTAATCAGAACACACATTCTGAGGGATATGAAACACACGTGTTCAACCATTACTTAATATATTTTAAGAGTGGTATGCCATTTCTAATTAATAATATTTCATCAACATATACTATTAGGATAAAAACTACATTCCCATTAATTCTTTGGTAAACATGAGGCTCAAATACATTATTAATGAAACCAAATTCCCTTATAGATTCCTTGAATTGAATATTCCATGTACTAGATGGTTGCATCAATCTAAAAATGGACCTCTAAAACTTGAAAACCCTTTTGGAATCACATGGTGTCACAAATCATTCGAGTTGTGTCATATAGACATATTCCTCAATTTTTCCTTTAATGAATGTTGTTTTGACATCTGTATGCCAAGTCTCATAGTCATGGTAATCCACTTTTTAAAACATGATAATGATGGATTTAAACATAGAAAGTGGTGAAACTATTTCATCGTACTCAATTCCATGATGTTGTTTAAACCATTTAGCAAGTATCCTAACTTTATTGGTACCTAATTTACCATCAATGTCAAGTTTCTTCTTGAAAACCCATTTATGTCCAATTGGGTTTACATCAACATGTGCATTGACCAAAACCCAATCATTGTTCTCATATTTGGATTCAATATTCAAATTCATTTCTTCTAGCCATCTTGCAGCTTGTGAGCTCTCTACATCCTCCTTATTGTAGAGAGGTTCATCATTGTACAATAATAATAAGTCACCATACTCAGTGACATGAAATCCATATCCAAATGGTTACCTTAACTCTCTTATAATATTATAATGTACTTGAGTTTCATGAACATATTCTTCCATGGGGACCTATGGAACTTTTTCATGTACCAAATCTTGTGTATCATGAGCATCAACTTCATCGAATTCAATCTTTCCCCACTATCATTTTTAATGATGTGATCACTCCCAAGAATGGTGGAATTTTTGGAAATAATAACAATCTTGTCTCTTTGGTGGTATTGGTAGAATCCCATTGTTTCAATGTTATTCCATATAAAGATACACCTAATGCCCCGTGGTTCAAGTACATTTCCTGAGAAATCCTTATCAAAGACCTCACATCCCTATACATGTGTACGAGACAAAATAGGGTTCTTTCTTCTCCATAAATTGAAGGAGATTTCATTTTCCGCCTTATTTGGTACTCGATTTATTGTGCATGTTGTAGTTTGTAACGAATATCACCAAAAGGATAATGTATAATATGTATGACTCATCATCAACCATGACATGTACAACAAGGTACGGTTCCTCCTTTCACTAACACTATTACACTATGGTGTACATGTCTGATTGAGTTGAGATAGAATCCCAAACACCCATATAATATCAATGAACTCTTGGTTAAAGAATTCTCTACCTTGATCTGATCGAAGCTTATTTATATTATTACCTATATAATTTTCTAATTCATTATTGAATTCCATTAATTTCTCAAATTACTCATACATATACCTCATCATGTAAATATAGCCTTATATTCTCATGTAATTAGTAAAATTTATTATGTAATAATATCAACCTCTAGATTCTATAGGAAGTGATCTACACACATGAGTCTGTACTAATCCTATAAGCTATTTGTCCCTTTCACCTTGTCCAAAAAATAGTACATTGGACATTTTACCTTGTAAAAAGTGTGAAATCAATCAATTTTTTATCTCAAAAGAGTCTAATTAAACATCTTGAAAGATCTTTGTCAAGCGCTTCCAGTTAACAAGAAATAGATGGTGATGGAACAACTGGGTGTTATAGAAGTCATGTGAACATTATTTTTTATCGATTTTCAAAACTTGGTTTTCATAGTTTAGTACATAAAGACTTTTATTTAAATGTTTTGTACTAGAAAAGATGTTTTCTATATAATTGATAAACTTTTGTTTCTAAATTTTAAAATAAACCCATCAATATCATAAATTGATACAAAAATTTTGTTTTTGGTAACACATTGTACATAATAGAAGTCTGGTAAAAAAATAATCCACGTCGGAAACAAGAGGTGGTAGTTAACAATGGTATGAGAAACCCACCACAAACTATTGGTTACTTGAAAATCCATGTCTCCTCTGGCCATTTTCTGAAATCTATGGGATTACAACATTGGAATATAGATGTGAGCACCAGAAGTTTTATCAAACACCCACTATGTAGAAATGGAAATATTACACTCAATAAGGAATGAACCTTTGGCTTCCCCATTCCTCTAGGTGCAGTTCCTCTTCCAGTGGCCTAAATTGCCACATGAAAAGAAAACTGTCTCTTTTTTCCTAATCTTCCTTTGAATCATCATATTATTTTTTGGACAATGGTAGGGGTCTTTATATTTTTTTATAAATCATAATCCCCTTTGTCTTTTCCTTCAAATTCCTATTTACCATAATGACTGTTGGTTTCAAAAACACCATGTCCTTATCAACAATAAAAATCATGTCTAGAAGTTCTAATAATATATTCTCATTATTTATGATATAATAATACACAATAAAACAATATAAATCCTTGCGAAGTGATTAAAGTATGAGATCTATATGCAACTAATATAAGAATTTAATCTGTAAGATGTACCGAATCTAAATGTATCCAATAATATTGACTATAAGAGGGACAATTGAGGAAGACACTCCAAGATTAGTAGTGAAAAATGTTTTATTGATCTCATACCTCACTTGTCATTCCTTCTGTTGATAGAGATCTTCAAGGTGATAAATCATGATATAAGATTCCATTTCCTCATGTTACATCAAGATATCGTTGGTCACGGTTGACAACATGAAGCACTGAACATCCCTAGCATCATTCAGATATTTCTCGTACACAAAGAGCCCCTCTCCACTCACATAATTCCTTGGAAAAACTTCTAGATGTTCTTCAATAATATATTGTTTCCTTTCATGAAAAAAGGGTGAACCAAAGGAACATTTACCACTCTTGGAAATTAGTTCCGGTGAGAATTTTTTATTTATTTAGTGCAGATCATAATGATATATTTGATGTTATTCTTAATATCATTTACACAAAATAATATGAATTGAGTTTTAGTACATTATCTGATAAAAATTAATACATTTAATTAAATAAATATTCATTAGAATGCCACTATTTAATCGTAACCCAATATCCCTAACCATTGTCCTCAAAATATCCTATTTCTTGTACATTCCACCGGAAATGATCCATATTTCCCTTTTCATTACGCAAAATATTGCGGGCAAAGCATTTTTAATGGTTTAAGGTAGGAATTACAAATTCTAACTAGATTAACTCAGAACTCCTTGATCTGTTGAGTGGAATCCCCAATCACAAGATCATTAATTTTGGATTTCCTCAACCATTGCATCTCAGTTACACCAAATCCTACTTTAGATTTAAATACCTTATGAATACTAGTTCATGTCAACCAAAAACCTCAAATTATAATTCCTCGATAATTTAATGCACCCCAACTTTGGCTGGAATTTCACTATGAACTATTGTTCAATTCTAACTGATGTAATAAAAGGCTAAATCGGCTAAATATTTTATTTAGAGATTATATCCCATATATGTAAATTTATACATATTATCATTTCACATTATATTCAATATAATGTGGGATAATATTATGTTATTAACCATTTATTAGAAAATATTTTCACATAATTAAGTTTCTTTTAGTTCTATATATCATGATATTTTAATTCATTAATTATGTGATTGAAAATATATATCAATAATGAATAAACAACACAACTGATAGAGATAAAATAAAAAGAATGATCATAAGTTTTATATAATGGAATGTTTATCTGGTGGATTATAAACTAACAAGTGACCCAAGGGAGAATGAACATGAACTAATTAGGTTATTATTTAATGCTTTCAACATGTCCAACTTTGTATCTCCTTGGACTGGTTTCTCCTCGACTTCTAACATGAACCGCCTCTACTATCTTAGGCGAGCTATTTGTTACATATTATTTTACTCTCATGTAGGTAAGGGGTTAAAGGGGGATTTCATGAAAGAAACCATGGGCATGTTAGCCCTATATATTAATTAGTACAGAAGTCATGTTAGCCAATAATTTAATTTAAGAATAAATAAAAAGGGAAACCAATCACATACAACGATTTTGTGTTTCTCATGATCATCCACATGCATGAAATAAATTACTAATTTAATAAAACTATGATTCAATTCATTAATCAATATTTTTTTAAAGATAAATCTCCCTTCAATAGATTAATTATTACATTTAATTAATAAATCCATTTATCTTAATCCTTCTTTAAATTTTCACGATAATCTCATCCATTATAATTTTTGACATATTACAATTCATTTAAAATTTACCTTGTACATAACATGTACCTTTGAGGAAACATGGTGAATACCTATCCAATGATAAACAACATGTATTATATTTGTATACACATTATTCATTGTGACATCTATCATGAACACAAAATTATAATTGTATTAAAACTCATACATGATGTGAAGATCATTGAACATTATAGAAATAATAATTAATAATGTATATGTATAAATATATATATATCAAAAACCTATCACATGTTCTATCCAATAATTACACCCACATGAATGTACATGTGTCAACTGTTACGTAATATAATAATAAATTTTATATATACTTAATCTGGAATATGTAAATGGTGTGGAGATCCGACAACATGATGTGTACCCTCTTCACCATCCATCTAAAGTATATGCCTAGGGAAAGATCATGTGAGTTGTACACTATAAATATTCAGAGTACTCAATGCGTCTAGTGGGTCGTATGACTTGTAAACTCTAAGTTATAGGTTTTTCATTTTTATTGAGTTTTTATAACCCCCCATTCAAGGGATGATGGGGAACCCTTAGAAGCACCATAGGCACAATGATTACCTGGCCCGTAGGATTAGGAGATTACATGACCTGAATGTTATTGGAAATTCAACCAGACTATCTACAAGGAACTGCCCCTCCCCAGTATTACATCATGATAGTAGCTCTCCTCCTTCGCATGGACATCTGGCTAGGCTTCCCGTGCTGACACATGCTGGTCCCGATGGCATATCCATATCCTATTTTTTATACGGTCACTGGCAGAGAAATCCCTGAATGGGATACATGACCTTTCCTTAACCCAATAGTACTACACGCCATGTCCTGTGGGCCACACAGCCTGTAGTCTGGTTGACCATGCACCAGTCTGTCCTGGATAACACACATTTCATGAATTAACTACCCCAAGAGTCATTAATACACACATCTTGATTAATTTCCAAATTACTCCCAGTGCATTGAACACAACTACATAGTGTGTGATCCATATCACATGACATGTCTGGAAGATTACATGATGTGTAATTTATAATTCAAGACATGTACTTTTGCGTTGCCTGGACAGAGTTGTCGACACCTACTAATGAGATCCTCAATAAAGATTTACACCAAAAATTATTCGTTTCTATTTGATATCTGAGAATGGAAAGGGAATGAATAGATCTCGAAATACACATTACAAGAATGATTAAATATGAAACGAGAAATTAATTTATTAAAGCATAAAAAATCATTGAATTATTTAAATAATTATAAACTAAAATATGAAATCAGTGATACCACTTGTATGTTCTGAACATAGAGAAAGCGTGGGAGGGCCTGTGAGAAACTTGTATTTTTTCCATAATCCATAATAAATCCATGATCAATACGAAGATGAATTATAGTATCCAAAGAATTTAATCAAGGATTTACACAAAGAAGTATTTCCCCATAAATAAATAGAGAAGATAAATATATTTTGTTTATAAATATTTTAATTAAGTCAATAAATTTACTATAAGGTGATTATTTCTACGTTGATGTGTTCGATGAAAAATATGTATTGTTCCTTCATTAAATTATTGATATCAATAGTAGATCTCTTCTAGTGGTGATCCTTACATGTTCCACATATCTCAATATGTCATATAATGGGTATCTAGGTGCTATTAGTGAATATCCTTGCACTTTCATTATCTACCATTGATCACCTTGAGAACCACTTCCAATGCATTCTCCTTGATCAGGTTGTGGAGGATCTTTTTTATATTTTAGAGAATTGTTGGAGACTGATGAAATCTGTTGGCTTGTGATATTTTTCTCTAATTTCATAGTCCACAACTAATAGATTTATATTGGGTAGTTCTTAGAAAGTAATAAAACAATATAACAAGATATTTAATTAAATAGATTAATATTAAATTATTTTCACAAGTTTATTAATTATTATTTTTTCTTCTTTGAGAAAATCACTTGTCAAATAATTATAGTAACATTATTATTTTTTATCATGCACTTATCTTTCCAAATATAACTAAATATTATTTAATCCAATAATATTACAGATTATTATTTCTCACTAGACCATTAACTCGATCTGACAATCCTCAACCATATTTATTGAACCTTGAATAATGAATATATATTTATTAAATAAATATCACAACATTATATTCCAATAAATATATAAATGTCATATTATTGGAATAGAAAATAAATATTATTAATTATTTGGATGACAATATATTCTCGCGAATCACTAGTGTAGAAATAAATATAATATGTAATCCAGGAATAATTATTAAACAACAACCGAGAATAAACATTATTCAACATTTTAAATAAAAAATATAAATTATTTGAATGAGATACTGGACACACATTGCGTGTGACCCTCTTTTCCTATTTCTCGGTGGGAATAGATGAAGAATACTAAAGTCCATTGATATCATCTAGAAATATACTAATGTTCCCATATGGGAATAAGTTAATTTTGTAGTGACATGCCACCTCATATGAATGCTTACTGGGTGATAAAATCACTTTGTCTCATTATCTCCAATTGAGTAGGCAACATGGTAGTGTCATCATCTTATATGCTTGGTAACTCATTTTTGAATTTTTGTAAATAGTAGTTTCCTAGAGAACTCCATGTCCATGTATTTAAATAGGATATATAATTTCCATCAAAGGGCCTGAGATATTTACAACTGCTAATGAACAAAATGGATAAATCATTTTTCACATTATTCATTAATTCAACATTACTCATGATGCACAGATATGTATCATACCTCACCAAGAGTCTATGTCATCATGGTATTCATCAATACATAAAAGTGTGTGCCTCACAATAACCATTTATAATAATATTATAGTCTAATGACCATTAAAAAAATCTGAAGATAGGAATATCCAATGAAACATATATTGTGGATTTCATACTATGGGGTCTCAATCTCACAATATCCTACAACATATTAACGGAGTCATAAAAATGTGAAGGTGACTCAATATCCTATGAGTCTCCACCCATGATAGCCTATATATGTTTGTGTCACTTCATATGATATCATCCAACAATAAAACATTTATTTAGAAATAGTGTCATGATTCATCAGAGTTATCATCATAATAGGATACTTCTATGACTTTTTAGTGTGACAAAAACTTTTCGAACATTTTCATGTGCTGTGTTAAGAAAACGAACTGTCATGATGTGATAAAGGAATTTTTAATATTCCAAACTGTGAATATAAGATTATCATAATGTAAAAATATGTTGGTTCTAGAGAACCAATGGTAATAACTACGCGGTACCCTGGGTTGATTATTCACTTGGAATCAAGAATGCCTATCTATATGACATATCATGCCAACATGTAGAGATAGTCTAAGGTAGTATAGTAGGAATAATATACCCTCATAATCATACTATCACAATTGTGTCATAAATGGATAAATAAATAAGTATAATACTTATTAAATACTGATGACAATCATTTAGATATAATAAAATGTCTGAAATTACAATATCTAGTACCATGTAAAAAATTATGTAACATCAATTATCTAAATAAAAGAATCGAAAAACCACGACATATGAACTGATGCCTAATGTTTTATTTAAATGAACCAAAAAAATTCCAAAACAACTATATCCAGATAGTACCAGAAGCCATAGGTCAGTCATGTTCTCCCCTGCTCCCATAAAATAATCAATAAATAATCAATGAATGGGTGCTTTTTGCTGTCCCTAACAACAGAAATGGAGTCATTATACGCACCAATTGGGGGCCTTAATAGGGTGTGAGATATACATAACAGGTAACCACCATCAATGTTTATAAAAAACACCACCTATACATATAAACAATAACTGTTTTCTCATATTAATGGTAATGATGTAAAGTGAATCATAATTATGATAGGTTCATAAGAACAATTTTTTTGAAATGGGGGATATAATATATGATAATAATTCTATACATGATGTGTAAGTAGTAGTTAACAACCAACTCAACATAATACACATGTGAAAAGATAAAAATTCCTACATTGGCTTGGTCCCAAGGTGTGTAACTAGGGAAACATATATCAGGAGATATAGATTAATACAAAAGTCATAGGTTCCTTACCTTGATCTTCCATATTAGTTCCATATCTTTAATGTCCATATGTAGGAGTAATATGTTTCATACAATGATCAATTTTCAATACCATATAATAGATATTCAAAACTAGGTGATGTAGGAGAAATTCCTCTATCCCCTATTTAGATCCAAACCCTGATGTAATAAGTGACATAAAATTACAAGAAGTGGGTTCCATATTGATATTTCCAACAAAAAAAAGTAATATAAAAAAATGGGCTATTTTTTTGTCTTTAAGAAATAAATATTACTTGTTAATGGAGAAAAAATCCATAATAATATTCATATCATTCACCGTTCCCATTTGAAACCATACATTTATGAATTTTGATAAGATGTAATAACATGGAAAAAGATTCATGACTCTTTCCAAAAAAAATCATTTAATTAAAAAATTCTACCACTACAAGGGTACTGATTTCAGACACCCAAAGGGGTAGTTTAAAAAAATTAAGATAAAATAACACAAATCATATGTGTATCCAGATGAGGTGTACAACCAACAACAATAATTTGGTTTTACAAGATAAACAACAAATTTTGGTGAATTAATTAATTTGAGGCATATCATTCAATTGGAAGAAAAAACAAGAATATCTAGAATAAAACCCAATGAATAAATAAAAATATAAATCACAACAATATTTAAATAGTATATATCACCTAACTTATTCTTGTTGTAGATCACTCATCCCTTAAGATCCACTGATTTTTCATGATCAAATGAAAATAGATGATTAGATGAAATACTTGAAAAATTGTGCAAAATAACATTGTTGATAGTAAGAATAACAAATAAAAGTGATAATTTAATAGATTTATTACTAGTGATGATCCCACTTGTTTAAAAATAAATGAATTGGAGTTTTGATGGAAGCTCAGCTTTGAAGCCATAATTTAGTATTGAGATATCTCAAATAGGGGTGGAATTCAATGTGTATTTGTTGGAAAAAAATAAATGAGGTGGTTTCTTTAAAATGGAGATAAGTAAAATGGTAATTATATATTATTTAAGAGTTCTCATTTTATATCCACATAGTTTCCCACACCATACACACATTTTGAAGACATCATTATCTAGGGAGTACACCTGACACAACCAATAGAGTACGATTAGAAACAATATGCCCAACCAGTGTGCACCCCTAACCTCATCCCTTCACACCCAAATTCCCCTTGCATTGTTGAGATAAAACATGTGGAAGACATATAGGTACACATTATTTGATGTTTATGGTCAGGTATAACCATTCACTAATCGTAAATCTATCTTATTTTCTTATTATCATGGAGCTCTAGGATTGAGCATGACCCATAAACTCATAATTTCACGTATATGTGATTAGTAATGATTATATGGATAAAATAAGATTCAATAAGGAATTAAAAAAATTATGTACCCTAATGAAATACTAGGATCTTATAGTTGTTATTCATAAATAAATCTATCCCCGAGTTTCCCTTCCATTGGTGGTAAAACAACATCTGTTAATAACTCCATCCACAGATCATGTAAAACAGTCTCTCGATCACAATTATCATCATGTATGAATCCATGCTACCATTGAACCCCTAATAAAGGAACATATATTCCTTGTTGATCCTTCATTATCATATAGAAGATATGTATAGTAATCTCCTCCAAATTATCATAAATATAAAACTCAAGCTAATTAAGATGAAATACGTGAGACTGATCTGAATTCTACCAGCAAAGCTATGAAACATGTAAGATGACATTCATATACCAGTACCTATAAGGCAACTAAATTTTTTTACGATACAATACCAACTCACTCCAAAACCTCAAAAGTTATAGTTAATCGAGTTTAATTCTTGCCTTATCTTCATAATCATTGTTTCCACTATTTAATTAACACACACACGATTACCAGATTCGTGACGTCAAAAATAAGAGGTCATCAGCGAATAACATCATAATTTTTTTATAGATTGGGTTTTAGAAATTCGGTTCCTAATATATTAAACCTTATTTAAAACCTCTTGAATGAGAAATTTTATAATTAGTTCTACCTCACCTACTTCTAAAGAAAATAATGGTGAACCACACTTCCTACTATAGAAGGCATCAAATGGAGCCATCCTTATGATTTCCTGGAATTTTATTATTTAAGAAGAATGAAATAATAGTGTTATATTTTCCCAAAAAAATAAAAATCATGGGTGAATTCTAGGATAATTTCGTATAATACCTGTATCATTTGTTTTGAATGGATTTCAATACTAGTGGTAATTTATATTAAAAAAATACCTTTATACCAAAATCTTTTTTTTAACCTCTACAAGAAACATGATGTTAAATGAGGGTCCTAATATAAAATTATAGTATGATAGAGCATGTGTTGGTGTAAAATCCCACAGACATATAGTCTCCCAATATCGTCCAAAGATAAGGTATCTATAATATGTAATAAGTGAGCGACCAACATGCACCTATGAAAAATTTCTCCTATTGCAGCACTTCCTAGAGGGGATTAATGTAATCCAGTTACAAAATCCATAATGAAATCATCTCATTTCAAAATTGGAATGGGAAATGGATATAAAATACCTTCCATACATTGGTTTTTTTCCAACACGAACTGATAGGTTTAACATTTAGTAATAATTCAAGTTATTTATTTTTTAAACTAGGCCACCAATACTAGTGGCATACAAAAGGATACACATTGGTAAAGCTAGTATGTACTAAAAAAGTAGAAGAATTGGACTCTTAGATGAATTCCTCTAATATTTATGTAAGAACTAATATAATTCCATGGTTTTTTAAGACCTCATACTAATCAATAATCCATCTTGCAGTAATATCCACACCTGAAACACTCTCCCTTATTAATAAAAACATAAGATCTGATGACTGGTTCATCTTCACTCTCCCTTGAATTGAATATGTCACTGATAATGATTCAAGTATAGAATTTATAATTTTGTTCTAAACCTCCTATTGTATTTCAAAATATAGGGTCAAAGGATTCCACTCACCAGTAGCCTCTCAAACTCTCTGTGCGTAAGTCCATTTGCTTAAGGAATCATATATAGCTTTTCCCATTCCAGGTTTATAGGCGATATAGATGTTAAAATACTATAGGTATTCAACATCCCTTCTCTACCTATGTTATAACCTAGACTGCATGAAAATATATATAATAATTTTTTGATATTTAAACACCCCATACTGCACACCCACTAGGTAATGTCTCCATCCACACAATATGAAAACCAGAAATTATAACTCGAGATTGTGATTTGGTTAATTTATCAATAGAGACCTCAAAATCTATGATTTGTATGAAAAAATATATATATATATATAATTTATAGATTTTTCAAGATCAAATCTTAATGAATAATTATAAATAATATACCATATTCACAGCTCTGGTAGAATCAAGATTGGTGAATGTATCAATCTACGATTCAACTCCTAAAAGGATCTCTCATAAGCTTTGGACTAAATAAGTATTACACCATTCTTATGAAATCCCATAGTAGGTCCTTTTAGGCATGAAATATCTTGTATATAGTGTATACAATAACCATTTATCCTCATGAATATACAAATATAAAATACATTCTATGGATGCTCTGAGGAAACTACAGCTGCGAATTTTTATGGGTCAACGTATACTCTAGAATCTAAGATGATGCGATAGAATAAATGGAAATTATCAATTCAAAAGCATAATTTACTAAGAATATAATACCACTAGTTCTCCCTCAGTGTATTTAGAATTATCTAAATATGTTTGGAATATTCATTTCATGTGAAAGAATACACTAAGATATCATCCACCAAGGCAACCAAAAATGAATCTAAAATCATATGGAAATACATATTCATTATAGAAATGAAACAGGAAAACAGATTCATGATACCATAAAACATAAAAAGATAATCATAATGACCATACCTATATATAAACACAATTTTATGTATGCTTAAATTTCAAAAATGTACTTGGTGATAGCCTGACCTAAAAGTGGTCCTTAAGAAAACCCGAGCTTCTCAAATCTGATCAAATAGGTGTTATATATGAGGAAATTGAAATTAGTTCTTCATGGTAAGAAAATTTTAAATATTGTAATCCAAAAAATGACTAAGTTTTCTATCCTCATTTTTAGAGAAAATTACCAGTGAACCCTATACAGAAGTACTGGGTAAGATAAAAAAAATTAGTTTCTATATTATCCATTTTTTTCCTAAGATTTGGAAACATAGTAGTGCCCAACCTTTATGTAGGATTGGAAACTTTTGCAACACATGGAACTATCTAAAAATAGAAATCCACCTCTCATGTTGTAAATATACCAAAAACATATACATTTTATGTAATCATTGAACTAATCTACTATAGTAGGCAATTCATCATGATGTATTCTCTGATCGTTCATATACATTTTAAATGTATGGGTTATCTGGTTACTCAACCCATGATTCTATAGAATAGATCATCTAGCATATAAATCTCATTCACCAATTTTAATATAGTTACTAGACTCTTGTTTTGTGAATTTCACAATCTATTGATACTAATCTATATACGTATTATAAGGAACTAACCACTCAATCGTATGAATAATTCCAAAACAAAAAATTTCAATGATAAAGAAGTTATAAAGAAAATGATGGCCACCTATATAAAATGGGAACTATTAAGGAATTTGTAAACTCTCTGTACATATAACCATATATGTGTCAAGGTTGATCTCCATCCGTATGTTTTTTATTTCAAGTGGGATATTTTCATTAGTAGCAAAAAAAATAAACGAATTAATAGCCATAATATCAAACCACAAGGATACTACGGAAGATGATACTAAAATAATACCTATAAATATCGAAGATATGAAAATATCTTCCCCAACACATGATACAATTCTTAAACCTGACTTGTAATGCAACAATTGAGATACAGAATGACATTCTCGTGATGGTCCACTCTACATGCACTGTGGAACTGGTGTCTAGATTTCCTAGTCATGAATTCATCCTCATCCTGAATAAATATTAATAGCCCATATCCCTATATTATTTCGATATGAGGATCACACTATAGAATCTAGAGTGGGTTATGATACACTCTCACGGTCCACTAGAGTGTTGGTTTTTTAAAACAGATGTAAATGGACCATTCTGTTGCAAGATCGACACTCAAATGGAGTACTCTCACACAGAATATTCACATGGACATACTATACACACTAATTAATGTCAGAAAAACATCCAGTATGTTCAATATTAATTTTACATCCATCATGAGAGGTCACTATGTGATGCTTCTTTCCACCAGATACTACACTACAATGTCCATAAACTAGTCCACAATGTTCTGGGTCTATAGATTTTCTCAGGATACAATTGGTAAAAAGTGTTAATTAAATATATCAGGAATGGTATTAAACCAAGAAAATATTCACCTAATAATGTATAAGATATATATGACGATACTAAAAATTTATCACATTTGTAGGATCATCAGTATTATATACAGTCTTAATGTGATGATGCTCTACAAAATGAGATGAATAGTCCATAAAATACACAAAAAACTATTATATATTCATAAAATCCTTAACAATATCAACATTCATGGCCTCTGGAAAAAATTATTTATAGAATATGTTCTGAAAACCATCCCAGTTGATTAAATGATGATGATCCAGTTGAGTGTTAATATCCCACCTTCACATGGAATATTCTGGAATCATATTCCCAATGAGCTTCACTCTCTTCTCTTGTGGTGTCCCAAGGAGCTTCAATAAGGACAACATATCCTCTATCCACGACTTTTCTTCCTAGGGTCCACCATCCAATAAAAATACAGGTGGATTGATCTTATGAAACACTTATTTCAACTCTTCAATTGAAGAGGTTGGTCATAGAGTTCCCTATATAGTCTTCATGAGCTGCATAAATTCCCTTCAAAACTAGGCATCATCACCCTTATTAGAAATAATAAATGATTCCAAAGGTGAAAAACTATATATATAACCAGTTTCTCATGTCCCACCACCCCTAGAGCATGATCATCACCACCCTACTAATGCATAACTCGAGTTTATAATGGTTGAATAACTCTATAAATTCCTAGAACATAGCGTAGATATAATTTGATTAGGGTAAATTCGGAAAATTAGAATACTATAGGTACAAGTTTTTCTATTCAATATTTATGCCCCTATTCTTGTACCCAATGCCCGGGTTAGGCAATAAGAATGATAATATGGAACACAAGAGACAATAGCTATTATCCACTACTAAGGTCAATCCTAGGTAAATATCATTGTTTCACTATAAAGATGAATGTATATTGAAATTAAATAGTAATTTATAATTGAAAACCCCTTAATGATTAAATTAACTACAACATTTTATAGAGACCGTATTAGAATTTATGATTTAATAGTTATTAAGTATATATAATAGACTAGTTACCTGAAATACATATCTGAATTTTTTCAAGTAAATACATTATAAATTGAAATTGGAAGTTGATATGAATGTATCTAAGACATTACATTCAATAGAAAAATGTAACATGTATTATAATATAATCATATTAGACGAATCACCCTTCCTATTTTATAGAGAAACATGAACTCTATAAATTAAAAATGAAATTTATGGATTCCAAATAGATTAACATATCATTCTGTGAAACCGCAGTTACATTATTGAAACATGATATAATTGGATAGTTAAGAAGAAATCATTGATATATAAATGATATCATCAAATAGGATGATGGAGGAACATTAATATCTAATTATTCATTCCTTTTTCTAATAGAAATATTAGTTTCATAATAGATATATCCCTCATGCAGAATACCAAAAGTATAATGCAATCAATTAATGAAACGTATAGGGATTTTCATAATGGATGACGTAAAAATAATTTAAGATTAATATAATAATACATGATTAATTATTAGTTTCCCATAGAATCCATGGTGAAAATGTAATACCACAACATAATAATAATCACACCACTTATCATGTGCATCACCCATTAGTGGAATAAAAAAAACTACAAGACTTCTAAACTAGATCTTCATGTACCATCCCAGGTAATTTTTCTTTTTTCCTTTATGTAGGTCATCTATTCCAAGGAACATTATCATTAAAAATTTATAACACATCATAGTATCCTTTTTGAATGTCCCAAAATAGTAATTCAAATATAATAATCGTTTGTTACTAATTTGTAATGTCCCAACCCTGAATCCCCTAAGCGGTGCCCTGGGATGGGTAGTCACAAGGCCTAAATCACACTTATATATATGGTAGAGGTTTCTGACTCAAATAAAGGGTGTATAATGGTACAATGGGTAGAAAATACCTATCACAACCAATCCCTTAGGGCCCATGCCATGACTAACACCAAGCCCGCCTTCCATAGGCCAGGGGATGGCGACTTGCACCAAAGGGGTATTAGCTTAAAATATGAATGAATTTCCTTTATAACGAATAAACACATTAAAAAAAGAGAAGATAGAGATATTAACAGAAGTAAAATTTATAAAAAATAGAGTTCTGAAAGTAAAAAGGGGATGGAATACAATCCCAACTGTTATAGTACAAGTTCAAATGAAATACAGTACAACCGAAGAAAAAGAAAGGCATCTACAGGGTCATCCTATGAGTTCCTACCAGAAGGTTTGGTAAAGATCACCTCCACAACACTCCACGTCCTAACGTCTCCTCTATGTACCGACTCGTCGTATGGTCCACCTCCGAGCACCATCTAGTCCTGGTACTCTCAACCTCAATCAGCGTTATCCGTCATCTGCATCGAACACAATGAGGTGCGGGATAGCCCATGTAGGGGTGAGTATAATGATACTTAGTAGGGACCCCGAGACCCTCAAGATTTCACAAAATCCACAAAGGATAAACCAAAAATCCTGAAATCAATAGTCAACCCTACTTAGGTATAAGCTCATACATATACCTACGTTATCAGGTATACCATTATCAATTGTTCCAAAAATGATGGAAAACCACAGAGGCACGTACAATAATGATATTCCACACTGGATAATACCACCAAGGTATTACCAAGAAGGAAAGTACCACATAGGTACGAACTCATCTCATATGAGGTATAACATAAGTAGAGTAGTAGAGATGATTAGATTTAACTACTGAATCTTATTACTTTGTAAAGAAGTTGATCCGCACAGGATTGCAAGGCGGTGACCCATATAGGATCGCTATGAGATGACAAACACATGATCGATACGAGATGACCCACACAAGATCTCTAGGTGATAACCCACAAAGGTGCGCTAGGAGCTGACCCACACAGGATCTCTAGGAGCTGACCCACACAGGATCGCTAGGAGATGACCCACATAGGATCTCTAGGTGCTGACCCAGACATGATCGCCCAAAGCTTTCCCACATAGGATCACTAGGTGCTGACCATGATCGCTCTTCATTCTTCTCATCATAGCCAGCTACTGGGTTCCCACAATAAGACTGCTCATCTTCGAGAGGATCCACTCCAAAAGTCCCTTGATGATTCTCCAAATACTACAATGTCCCGTGAAAATTATCTCGAATGTCATCCACGTCATAGGGATCTCAACAAAGCAGATGACGCGTCAATCAAATGCCTAATATGCGAGTTATTAGACTTTCAATCCTCGGGGCCCGGTTGGATTCATGCGGGATCCAAGACAACTGTACCTGAATATTGACAAATACACCAGTGGTGTATACTCAATGAGACCATATTGCTCCATGATTTCAAGCAACAGTGATGGTTAATCAAACGGATGTTCGGTGCCAATGTTATGGATCATATAATTTATAGGCTCATATCAGGTCTGGGTCTTGTCTGACTCGGTATGACCGACCCGACCCAACCAGGCCTGGGTCGGCTCTGTTCTGGTCGACCTTGCCTGACCCACTAGGTCGAGCGCGACCTGCGGTGCAGCCCGAACTGCTAGGCGGCACGGCAGGCCGCGAGGGCCACAGAGGCCATGAATGACGCGAGGAGATAGAGGTCATGGGTCAGCTCGACCGCGGATGATATCGTGGATGCGAGGGTGCAGCATGGGCACAAGGTTACTCGGCCTGGTGCGGGGCGACTCAGCTGGGAGGGCAGAGGTAATAGGGTGGCTCTGTTGGGGAGTGCTGCGAGGGCACGGGGCGGCTCGGCCGGGAGGGCGTAGGCCGCGGGGTGGATCCTCACTACCGGGGGCAGCTCGGTTGGGTTTTCAGAGGCCACAGGGTGCCTCGACGAGGCCACGGGTAGTGCGGTGGGGTTGCGGGCTGCAGAGCCACGGGGCGGTTCGGCTGCGGATGACAGCTCGACCACATCGTGGCGGTAGGACAGCTTTTTTCAGACAAGGACGATGGCTCATCCATGGAGGGAGATGGCTTGGCCGTGGGGTGGCAACCCAGCCGGGGATGATGATGAGGATACAGATGATGTCGTCTTGGGGAAGCGGTGGTGGCGAAGTATCGTCATTGCACTGCCACCTTCGTCGCAACTTGCGGTGGTGCCGACCGCTGTTCTCAAGCCCCACCATGGTTCGTAGTCGTTCCTCCATTGCTGTCAACAATTAATCAAAAGGTTTATATAGAGGAAGGTCCATGTTTGTTTGGCCCGTACTCTCTGTGTTAGACTGGTAGAGAGAGGCTATTATTCCTTCTAGAATTATGAAGAATTATGAAGAATGAGATGATATTAGAATTTTAAACACCCACCTTACCACAGATTTATCGTTGAAATTTTCATGATAAGGAAGTCAATTAATGCGAAGAGAGTGCCAACAATTGTCGCTTGTAAAACCATACTTCGATGTTAGGCTCGTTCGTCTTCCTATTCCGGGATTTCCGTAGAATGTTCTTTGATGGCATTCTTCATTGGAGGATGTTCTAAAGAAGAATTCAAAGTCATGAATCGACTTTATTCATTCTAAGAAGTGAAACCTCTAAGATCTCTCCCATTTTCCAATACTTTCCCCCAAAATGAAAAATATCCAACTGTTTTGTTTCCCCAATTTTAACTACTGGCACAATTTTAAATGGGGATAATTAATTACATAGGTTGGAATATTAAATTAATGGTGGGTGAAACCATTTATGTGTGGGATATTTAAGTGGCCTCCCCACACTTATTAGTGGAGTTCAAGAGGATTAATCCTTCGGTGGTCCCGACCACCATAACCTCTAATGGGAGGTTAGGCTCGATGGTCCCCACTTACATAACGTCTCATGAGAGGTTAATAGTTCCGATGGTCCCCACCTATGAAATATCCATATGGGAGTTTCATAAGGAAATACTATTAAAATGTTACACTCTTTTATTTTATTTTATTCTTTTACAAAAAAGCCAAATTCTATCTTTCACCCTTGACCCACTGTAGTTGAGGTGAAGTTATACTTAAGCGAAAATCAGTGATGCGAGTTCAACAGTGTCCTCAAATTTCAATTTTGAGCACTTGTTCAAAAGTTAGAAAAACTCACTCACACGTTTACAGAACGTACACAAACAAAAGTTCAGAAATTTATTCTGGGCACTCCGGGCCTCATAATCATAATTCTTCAATATTCAAAAACATGTAAAATTCCCATTTAGATAAAAAAATATACATTTAACTTCCAGGTATTTACATTCTCCCAACCTAAGGGATTTACATTCCCGTAAGGAACGTCATAAAACTATGAAAATAATTGGGGGTACTGAGCATGTATCTGAGCCTCTCGCTCCCATGTGATCTCTTGGAAGTTCCCATGATGCCAATGAATGCACACAAGAGGTATCGACCTCCCACAAAGGACACACTCATTTTGATCCTCATTCTCTTCTGAAACCACTATAAATGTCCACCCAATGTCGACGTCCTAATCACCCTAGTTGATGATGTGGGATGGGTCGTGCACATATCTCCTCAGCTGAAATATGCGGAAGATGTCATGCACTTGGAGAAATTGAGGTGGATGATCTATGTGGTATGCCACCTCTCCAACTATGAAGAGTACCGGAAAACGTTTTATAAACCTCAAAGATAACTTTTTCACCTACGCTAAATCTACGTAAACCATGCCGAGTTGAGACCCATAGAAAAAGGTGGCTGCCATCGTCGAACTCCATAGGTCTATGTCTCCTGTCGGCATACGACTTCTTGCAACTCTATGCAGTCTTAATCCCCTCCTGGATGATTTGAACCTTCTCTGTGGTCACCCGTACCATCTCTTTTCCCACTAGTGCTAACTCCCCAGGGTCAGTCCAGCACAAATGTGATCTGCAAGGCTTCCCATACAACACCTCAAAATGTGAAATTCCAATGGTTGAGTGACAACTGTTGTTGTATGAAAGCACCATCAAATTCAAGTGATTCTCCCAACTGCGACTAAAGTCAAGGAAACATTCATGCAGTATGTCCTCGAGGGTCTGAATGGTTCGCTCAGTCTGACCAACAATATGAGGATGGATGGTGGTACTCAAATGAAGATACACCCCAAAAGCTTCCTACAGCCCCATCCATCGAGGGGAAGTATAATATGCATCACGATTAGAGACAATTGTCGAGGGTATTCCATGTAGCCTCACAATATTTTGAACATTGAGGTATCCCAAGATCTCTACTGAACCCTACACTCTGATCGATAGGAAGTGGGCCAACTTGGTGATTCGGTCGACGATCACCCAAATCATGTCATGATCCTTTGATGTATGTGGAATCCATATCATGAAGTCCATGGATATCCTATCCCACATCCACTCTGGGGCCTCCAAAGGTTGATCCAATCCTGCTGGTACATGATGCTCTGCCTTCACTTGCTGACATGTGGGGCACTAAGAGTCAAAATCTACTACTCCTTTCTTCATTCTTGGCCACGAGTTATGTCGTTGGTGATCTTGTTTCGTCTTCACCACTCCTGGATGTACTATTATAGAGGATATGTAGAACTCCCTCAACATTTCATCCTAAACTGACACTGGTACCATGGTATGTCCTCTGAAGTGGATGACATGCTCCCCATCTTCATAAAATTCATTAGGTGCATGTCCTGTGGATGTCTAGGCATGTCATATCTCATTGTCTACATCCCCTTGTTGCACATTCTTGACTCATTGAAGAAGTGGGGGAGTGACTATAAATGATGGAAGAAAAGCTACTCCATCTATATCCACAAAAGATATCTGCAAAGTAGCCAACTTCTCTATTGCCTCTCCTAGCATTTGTATTCTAGATCTCATGTTGAATGAATTTGTTACAACATCCCCCTTACAAGGAGTATAAACTATCTCAAAGTCATAGTCCTGGATGAACTCAAGACAATGTCGTTGTCTCATGTTCAGGTCCTTCTGAGAGAAGATATACCAGAGTCTCCTGTAATCAGAGTACAATTCAAAACACTCACCCATCAATTAATTTCACCACATATTCAAGGGAAAGACCACTACTGCTGACTCCTAGTCATGTGAAGCATAATTCTTCTCATGTTGTCTTACCTACCGAGAACTATGAGCGATCAATTCTTGATCCTATATCATGACACATCCATGCTCGATACCTGATGTGTCATAGAAAACTACCTACCCTACGCCCTCCTCTAGAAGTATAAAGATGGGGGAACTAGTTAGCCTCTATCTCAGCTCCTGAAAACTCTATTAGAATCTCTCTAACCACATGAATGGTTTCCACTTATTCATTAACGTTGAATGAGGTGTAGGAACTCTGGAGAAATCTTCCACAAAACTCTGATGTATCTAACCAAATCTAGGAAACTATGTACCTCTGTCACACTCCGGGGCGACTCCCAAGAAAGTACCCCCTCAATATTCCCTGGATGCCCAGCCCCTCCAGCCTCCGATATGACATGTCCCAGAAAGTGAACCTCTCAAATCCAATAATGGGCACTTAGAGAGCTTACAATAAAAATGGTTCTCTCATAGTGTATCCATTAAGACCTGAAAATGATAGGCATGCTACTCCATAGTAGTCGAGTATATCTGAATGTCCTCGATAACGAATACTACAGAGAGATCAACGTATGGCTGAAAGATCATGTTCATGAATTTCATGAACATTGCTGGATCATTGGTCACACTGAATGGAATAAACAATTACTCATTATGTCCATGACGACATCTGAAATCCTTCTTCTACACATCCTTGTAAAGTACTTTGAGTTGGTGATAGCCTGATCTGAGGACTATCTTCAAGAACCACCATTCTCCCATTAGGTGATCAAAGAGGTTTCCAATCCTTGAGAGTGGATAGTAGTTATTCACTGTCACCTGGTTCAGGAACTGATAGTCAACACAATGCCTTGAGCACTCATCTTCCTTCTTGGAAAGCAAAATCAGGGCTACCCAAGGAGAAACATTGGGCCGAATGAACCCTTTCCCCCGTAAGTCATCCATCTATACCCAAAGCTCACGAAACTCCATGGGATCCATCTGATATGCTGGTGTAGATATATGTGTCATCTTGGGGTAAAATTCCATGTAAATGTCCACCTCTATGCGAGGAGGTAGACACAAAACATCATCAGGGAATACATCTATGTACTAGTCCACCACTACAGGATATCTTGGACTCTCCACATAAACAGCTCCAAAGTCCATCTTGTGTTGTAAAGGCTCGCTTCTCACTGGTGAAGGTAAACCTTGTCCCATCTATTCGGACACACCACAATTTTCACCTAAAATAGTCAATCTGAGCATAGAAGGTAAATAACCAGTCCATACCCATGATTACATCGTAAGGCCTAGAATCCACTACTAGTAGATCCTAGACGAAGATCTCACCTCCTAGAGTAAGCTCGTACTGACGGTAATAGTGCGTAATCATAAAATCTTATCTCGTAAGAGTCTCTAGCCATAAGGATCGAGCCACCGACTCTCTCGGAATATCCGAGCTTTGAATGAGGGGAGTGGTAATAAAAGAATGACTGGTACCTGTGTCTACAACTTCTACAGCTAAGTTGGAGTAGACACGGATCATACCTCGTATCATCTCTAGAGCACCGTGATCATAGGCCACAACTTCTTGGAGCTGAGATCGCCCTTATCCACTATCTCCCTGCGGTGGTGGTGGACCTCCTGCTGGTCATGGTGGTAACCTCTCGAGTCGTCGCCTATCGCCAGCTGCATGATCAGCTCCTCTGTCATGTCTGCCTGCTCCCTACGGGACTCCTGGGTCGAACCTCTATCTCTTCCTGAGCAGTCCTTCGACCATCTATTTATCATTCGAATTGCAGGTCAGACAGTCATGATCCATGTGACCCTGACCTCCGTATGCGTAACACTACCCTCTCACGGTATGACTGACTATATCTCGGGTGTCCCGCACAATCGACCATGAATCTTGTGGTCGTCCACCAGTAGGTTTGGTACTATTGGACCAATGCAACATCTTTCTACTTACAGGTACAGAAGACGCTATATGATGACTGGTGGTGGGTCTCGCTGCTGGAAACTGGTCAGTTAGGAAACTCTCCACTAAGAGGGCTCTCTTTGACACCCCCGCCTGCATCAGGATCCTAAGTGAGAACATTGATGTCATGATCTCCAACTTGAGTCCATTCTTGAAGGTCTGGGCCGTGATGTATGGGTCCCACACCATATCAGTGTAGTAGCATGATAGGTCAGTGAAAATCATAGAGTACTGAGCTATGGTCATGCTGCCTCACTACAGATGAAGAAGCATCTGTATGCGCACTATGCGAAGAGTCACTTGAACAAACTCTGCATGAAACAGGCTCATGAAGTCTGCCCAGATAAGTGTCACCTTGCCTTGAACCTCGATCATCAAGATCCACCATCTTCCTGCTACTACTTGTAAAAGGATGGCAGCTAGGATCACCATTAGATCAGTAGGTGTCCCTACTCGTCGGACGACTCTCACCATAGCCTCCACCCAATCCTCAGCTTCTTGTTGGTCTGTCTCTCCCCTGAACCTAAGTGGCCTACAGAATTGGAACTCATGCAACATGATCAAGCAGTGTGCACTCTCTACTATTGGGGCTGGTGGCATCGGTCGTCCAATGGGTAATGGGGTAGCTGGTGCCTCTGTTGGCGACTCTACTAGAAGAGGGCCTTACACTGAGACCTCATCGCTCAGTGGGCTATCAGTGCATAAAACACTCAGAACCTTAGCTGGTTGCCTTCATGGAGTCATCCTGAATAGAAATAGGTTCACCAAGGTAAAAAAGTTATACGTGGTGAGAAAAATCAAGAGATCACAGAGAAAACTCTTGAGAACACACACGCAATCAGTGTTTTCAGGTAGAGATTCAGAAATCAGAAGTGAGGGTCCTAGTGCATGGATACATCGGCTGCCACATGAACACTGGATTCACAAAACTGATAACCACACTCACTACTGTTAACATTAATTCGGTTAAAAATAAATAATAGAGTCCTATGTTCTACGGTAGAACTAACTCCTCTAATACCAATTTTTCATGACATGTCCCTTGGGTCCCGTGCCATTACTAACCCCATGCCCACCTTTCATAGGCCAAGGGATGGTGACTAGAACCAAAGGCGTATTTCATAAAACTTGGAAGGAATTTCCTTTATAACTTGTTAACACATGAAACCAAGCACATAGAAAGATACAAACACAAGTCAACTGTAAAGAAAATAGAGTGCTAAAATTAAAAAGGGGATGGAAGACAGGCCGATCAATAATAGAACAATTTCAACTGAAATACAATAGAATTGAAGAAAAAAAGGCAGCTATTGGGTCGTCCTCTGGGTTCCTACATGAAGGGTAGGTTTTGATCGCCTCCACAACACTCCACATCCACTCGTCTCCTCTGCAAATCGACACGTCATATGGTCCACCTCTGAGTACCGTCTAGTACTGGTACACTTAACCTCGATCGACGATGTCCGTTGTCTACATCCATCACAATTTGGTGTGGGCAGAACCCGTGTAGCGGAGAGTGTAACGATACTTAGTAGGGACCCTGAGACCCTCATGGTCTCACAAAATCCACAAAGGATAAACCACAATGCATGAAATCAACTGTCAACCCTACTTAGGTTTATGCCCATACATATACATAAGTTATCAAGTATTCCCATATTAACTATTCCACAAAGGAAGGAAAACCCCAAAGGAATGTACCACAAAGGTATACCACATTGGAGAATACCACCATGATATTACCACAATGGAAAGTACCACACTGGTATAGATTCACCTCATTCTAGGTATAACATAAGTACAGTAGTAGAGATGATTAGATGTAACTACTAAATCAGCATACACTGTAAAGATGACGACCCACACATGATCACTAGTAGATGAACCACACAGGATTTCTAGGTGTCGACCCACACATGATCACTTGGATCTGACCCACACAGGAGCACTAGGAGCTCACCCTCACAGGTTTTCTAGGGGATGACCCACACAGGACCACAAGGAGATGACCCACACAAAATCACAAGGCGTTGAACCACACCGGATCTCTAGGATCTCACCCACATAGGATCTCTATGTGCTGACCAACACATGATCACTAGGAGCTGACCCACATAGGATCGCTAGGTGCTGACACACACTGGATCCCAAATCATTCTTCTCATCAGAACCAGCTACTGGGTTCCTGCACTAATCATGATCTTCTCTTGGATGTTCTGTTCCACAAGTCACTGGTCGATACTCCAACTTCTGCGAAGTCCCACGAAGAAGTATCTCAATGGTATGATAGATCATATGGGTGTTAACGCATCAAACGATTCATCAATTGGACGATCGATCTATGAGTTATTAGACTTTTTATCCTAGGGGCCTAGTTGGATTCGTGTTTGATCCAACTCAACCATACGTCAACATTACCCAAAACTCTAGAGCAGTATACTCAAAGGTTCTATCATGCTCCATGATTTCTAGGGTCACTGACGGGTAATCAAAAAGACACGTGGTTCCAATGTTATGGCCCATGTAATGTATTAGTTTGTATTATGTCCAGGTTAGGTCCGACCCAGTCAGACCGACCTGACATGACCTGTACTATGTCGACCAGTTCTGGGTCGACCCCGCCCGACCCGCTGGGTCATGCCCTCCTCGTGGTGCATCCCGGCCTGCTGGGATGTCCGGCATGCCGTGAGGGACACAAGGGGCCATGGAGACCGCAGGTGCCTTGGGGCGGTGGAGGCCACGGTTCGGCTCTACCGTGAATAGAGGCTCAGCCACGGGGTTTCCTCAAGGGAGTGGGGTGGCTCGGCTCAGCTAGGGGCGGCTCGGATGGGAGGGCAGATGATGCAGGGCGGCTCGTCCAGGGGGATCCGATAGGGCACGTGGCATCTTGGCCGGACCCGAGGAGGCTTGGTCGGGAGGATGGAGGCCATAGGGTGGCTCATCCGGAAGGATGGAGGCCACATGGTTGCTTAGCGCGGCTACATGCGGTGTGGTGGGGCCGTAGTTGGTGGAGCTATGGGGTGGTTCGGCAACCGACGGTGGCCTGGCTGCGGGGTACGGCCAGACACAGCTAGTCAACCATGGAGGGTAGCATTGGGGTCATGGGGCGGTGTCCCAGCCATGGACGATGTTGTGACTGCGAAAGTCGGAGCGGCGGCGTGATGAGGTCGTGGGGAGGTGGTGGCCGCGAGGTGGTGCAGTTGCGCTGTCGTCTTTAGAATGTCCAGTGGTGGTGTCGGACTCCATTCTCGTGACCCACCATGGTTCTTAGTTATTCCTCTATCATGATAACCAATTAATCAAAAGTTGTACGGAGATGTCATGCCATTTTTGTTTGGACCGCACCCTCCGCGTTTGAGTGGTAATAAGCGGCTATAATTCATTCTTGAATGACAAAGAATTATAAAAAATTGGAAGAGAGAAGAATTTTAAACAACCACCCTACATAGGACTGTTCTTTGACATTGGAATGAGAAAAAAGTCAAAGAAGGCCAAGAGAGTGCCTACGATCATGGCTTCCGAAACCACGCTTTGATGTCAGGCACATTTATCATCCTATTCCTTGATATTCAAAGAAAGTTCTTTGATGGAGATCTTCGTTGGAGGATGTTATGAAGTTTAAGTTGAATTTGTGCATCATCTTTCTTTTTTGGAAGAATTTTAATCCTCCAATAGCTATCCTCTTTGCCAATACAATCCCTAAAAATGATAAAAGCCAACTGTTTTGTTTCTACAATTTTAATTGTAGGCACAATTTGAAATTGAGTTAATTAATTACATAGGTTGGCATAATAAATTAAAGGGTGGTGGAACTATTTATGTGGGGGAAGTTTAAGAGGCTTCCCCACACATATGAGATGAGTTCAAGATGTTTAAGCCTCATGTGGTCCCCAACACCATAAACTCTAATGGGAGGTTAGGCTCAGTGGTCCACACCTCCATAACCTCTCGTAAGAGGTTTTTAGTTCAGGTGGTCCCCCTATTAAATATCCACATGGGAGTTTCTAAAGTAAATAAATAAAAAATGTTACCCGATTTTATTTTGTTTTATTATTTTAAAACGCCCCAAATTTTTACTTTCACCCTCGACCCAATACGGTCGATGTTATGGTTTCCTTAAGTGAAAACCGGCACTGCGAGTTCAATAGTGTCCTCATATTTCAATTTCACGCACGGGTTAAAAATTTAGAAAAACCCACTTACACGTTTACTGAATGTACCCAAAAAAATGTTCAGAAATTCATTTTGGGAACTCGTGGCCTCAGAATCACACACCTCCAATTTTCGTGGACTCGTAAAAATTAAATTTATATAAAAAATGTGACATGGAAATTCTGGGTCATTACAACACACTTATATTCATATTGGAACAATAGTGTGATAAATCAATAAATAGTGGAATCATTATACCAAATGAAAACATAAGATCAATCATCCAAATATAATAAAAAATCATAATTTGTAATATCTAGTACAATATGAAAAAGTAACTAATTTCATATCACTAAATAAAAAAACATGTAAATGTAAGAATGTACATATATATATATATGTATATTATAAATAACCAAAAAAGGGAAAAATTTTATCTCTTGATAGCATCACGAACCATAACTTGTTCATATCCCCCATAATCCCTTAATTCAAGTAATCAAGCATAAAAAAGTTTACACTTTCTAATGTCCCTACTTGCATCCATGGAGTCTATCTATGTACCAATCAGTATCTTGAATATGGTGTGAGATATTCTATGTATGATCCCTTAAAATATATCTAAAACAAATCCAGTTTTCCCATATCAACTATAACCATATATATTTATAATAGTTAAATATAAAAATTTAATTATAGATATGAAAAGTCCAATATCACAAGATGTTATAAAATTAGGAAATAATAGATGAAAATCAATATATATATATATTAACTGTCAATAACATGTAATAAACAACTTGGAATAAAATACATGTGAACATTGATACATACCTACATGGGCTAGGTGTAAAGGCGTATAACTAAGGAGACCTAAGTGAAGATATATAAATGAATATAGAAGTCACATGTTCTATAACAAAATATTACTCATCAGTTACATACCACATATTTCCACACATTGGTGTCACATGTTAAATACCTTATTCCCCTTGTTGGTTCCACACTTTCAATAGTCATACCTAGGGGTCATAGGATCCACACCTCAAGCCCCAAGTCAGTTTGATTATTTAATACAACATGTTCCATAACATCATAAGAAGTAAACACCATAAAGAATTGTAGAACATCAAATAATTAATATAAAATTAAATGGTTAATGTTAATGTGTGTTCCGAATTATAACTGCCTTTATAAAGATTCATAAAAAAATACAATATGCATCACATTCCTTGATTCCAATGTAAAACAACAATTTCACCATTTTAATATTATTTAATAGGATGGAAAATGAGGCATTATCCTTTACAACTAAACCATTTAATTTGAAAAGGGTCTCACTATATGGTTGGTGATCTCATACACCCAAAGTGTTGGTTTAACATAGGTAAAATAAAAGAACACATATCCTTTGTGGCTCTGGTCAATGTTGACAATGTATAACCTTGAATAGTTTCTACAAGGGATTCAAATATTTGGTTCAATATTTAATTTAAGGATCATAATTCAGTTTAGAATAAAAAATGAGCTGTTACAACATTCAAAAAAAATTAGTTAGTCATATTGTCTTCAATACCATAGGGAAAAGTTATACAAAACCTACCTTAAATCTATTGTAGAACCATCATCTAGTATCATACCTTGGTTCAGTCTAGATTGAAAGAAAATATAAGAATAGATGAAATCCTTGAAATAGGGAATATTATATCACACAAAAATAAATCTATATATAGGAAGGATAATGATGAATGGTGGTAATAGAATATAGATATTACGAGTGGTGATAAAATGTGATAGAAGACACCAAAATTGGAGTTTGGATCGAATGTAAACTCAGAATCCTAGATCCTAGTTCTAGAGAGTCCAGATGTGGGGGGAATTGGGATTTGAATCCATATGAAAAGAAAAAAAGGTTGAGGTTTATTTAGGAATATTGATTAGAAATGTGTTAATTCACCACCTTTTAAGAGTTCACATATCTTTGTCACTTGGTTTTCAAAACCCTGTGCCAACCATGCTCACCCCAGCAACCAAGGAGCACACCCTACACATCCTGAATCGCACAATAAAAAAAACATGTATGGCCCATGAAATAACTCTATATCATCCCCACGTGAAAAAATACTCCCTTTCATGATTTAGAAAAACCTTTTGGTGCCCTTACATGGGTTCACATCATGAGGGGCATGGTCAGAGTTAAACATGCGATAACCAAGCACCTACCCTGTTTTATTCATAACTTGGTGCTTTGGGATCCTAAAAAGTCCCATATACACCTGATTTATCCTTTAAGGTGTTATAAAAATTTATAAGGATAAAAAATTATTTAATATGAAATTAAATAGTTTTGTACCTTAATGAAAAAATAGGATCAGAAATTGATAGTGTCAATGTGTGATTGAATCCAAGTCATCCAAGGAAACTCAAAGACAAAAATCAAATCTACGTATCTCCAAAATAAATAAATAATAAATATAAAAAATTAATAGATCATGATATATTACAATGTATATCTACCAATACTATATAATGAAATTCTTAATTATATATAAATTGACTTCATTATATAATAATACATTACAATAATCCATAAATCCTTGATTATAAAAAATGATTTCAATAAGCGAAACAAAACCATATCAAGTAATATGAAAACTATAGTCGATTACATATGAATCATACCTTGAATGTTATTTATATAACTTACATATATGATAAGTGTTTTATCTAATATGTGATCATGAAAAAACCACATCCCTAAACCCCAATCACTTTACTCCTAGGTACATCAAACAGTTATAGTTACAACGCCTATATTCAGGCTCAACGGAATCTTATAATACCAAAAAACACAAGAGTATCATCAAATCAGTGACTAACACTACACTATTGGTCCTGTTAATGTCCCCATGGATTGATTAGAACTATTCTCACTAGATAAACATGATGTGATAACAAAACCCCCTTATAGGTTCACCATATCCTCATCGATCTCTCACTACATCATATGTATATCAAAATTAATCTAATTTTAACCCAACATACCACACTATTAATTCTAATATTACTAAAATCAACCTAAAATAAGTGATATTATCATTCCCAACCAAATCATATAGCCTTATCTTTGGAAAGTCCATAAAAAAGTCTTATTCATGTTTCACGATGAACCATTCCTATCCTTGATTGAGGAAAATTGTTAACCATATGATCTGCCTCAAATCTGGATCTACTCTATAACAAGACCCTCATAATTGAATTCATATAATTATTTAAATAAAAATATATTCTCCTATTTATGTTTATAATACCTTAGGACATTATAAAATAGCTAAACCCTAGAAGTCTCATCAGTTGTTAGAAAAAATGAATATTGTTGAAGATAAAAAATCTATAGGAAAAGTACATCACAATAATTTTCCATTTAAAATATGACCAATTACCTATATTTGAGACCCCTTAGTGTCTATTGGATGAAATTAAAGAAATTTTTGGACTGTATTCCCCTCCTCGAGATCCTTAGATGGTGTTATTCAAGAACCATAGTATTCCAGTAGTACTTTTTTTAATCCTTGATTCAAGTATTAATCAATAATTACATACATATGATGAGGAATATTAAGGATATAAATTAATTTATTAATAAAATATATAAAAAATATATATATTATGGTCCACCCCCACCCAAATATAATTATAGATTTTATAGTCAGAACTGGAGAGTTATGAAAAATATAGCCAATCTGTCCCCAACACACCTTCTCAAAATGGACATAACATCTTGAGAAAAGTCTAATTTAGTTATATATAATTATCAAGAATATTAATATCATTAACCGTAGGTTATGAACTTAGTTATTCCTACTCATTCCTTCTGTCATAGAGCTCACTAGGAAGTGACTATGAGGGAATATCCCTACAATTCAAATGGAAATAATCAGAAAAAATTATATCCGAGATTTAGAAATCTAAATTTATTGAATAAAATAATAGAGATATGCCAAAAAATATTTTCATATTTTATATAGACTCAATTATTTAAAAACATTACAACTCTTATGTATAAGAATGTATCAAACAATATTAAATAACTATTATAGAAAAAAAAAATTGTTTTCATAAATCATGTATCTCTCATGTTGAGATCCACTAATAAATTATATAGGAAAATACTATATATATATATTACACTACTAGGATAAAAAAATAAATATGTTAAATAAGTTGAATGGATCTGATGCATGAATATGAATTATGAATGAGACCTACATTCCATGGAAGATGTATTAAAACATTTTACCAAACTAATATAGTATAATAGTAAAAAATAGTATAGTATTGACAAATATCACAATAAAAATATCTAGAAAAGTAACCCACCTTTAAAATAAAAATCATTGATCAATAATTGTATCCGTAGAAACATAGATTTCTTTATGCACATGGGTAAGATAATATAATAAAATTTATTTATATCATTCAGTGAAAAAAAATATCTTAAATTTACTATATCATGAATATAATGAAAAATTAAAAATATGTCCAAATAAATATATTAAATCATTTTTAATTAGGTTTACCACAACCATGAATTTACCGGTTCAATATGTACCTCAAAAATTCCACCCAATGTTCTAGTGATCGATGACTACTGGTGAATGTTAATAAGAATTTATAGGGAGAATAAATCCATGAATATTGATAACAATAAATCGTAGTGCAATAAATATGAATAATAAATCAATATAATATAATAATAACATATAAAATATATCATAGAAAAATACTATGAAATACTATATAATAATATAATTTTATATCAAAATATTTCATTTATATGTCATATGAGTTAGAAAAAATAATTGGGATCTATTTTCGGATTGTTACATAAAACACAGTCCAAATATAATGAAATGTATAAGACACATCTATAAAAATTGGCCAAAATTATGGAATTTAATAATATCATAAAGAAAATCATTGTTAACCTTCCCATATATCAGTATATAGAGGGATATTTACATTACAATCGTCATAAAACATGATGTTTACTCTATTATCCGGGAACAAGAGAATGTTGTGAGAATAATGAAATAGGTCATCCCTATCTTTTTTACAATATATTGTTGTACATATATATATGCATATTTGATATTTAATTATTAGAATATAAAATGTTAATAGTAATTATTCATATGTAATTCAACACATCAAAACCATATGTTTCCATAAATACATTAACCAATACAAGAAATGGATATTGAAACCATGATCTGAACACACATGAATGATGGATAATTTGTAATGCATCGTATTAAAACACAGAGAAAGAGATATTGGAATAATATATTCCATTTTAATGATTAGGCACCATCCCAAATTTAACACCATTATATTTTAGAATGTATTTTCCATTATTAAATTTACTGTGACCGATAGAATGATTGACATGAATCAATGGACATAAACAAAATTATATATATTATATCATAGTCATTGGATAGGAGGGTATGTATAAGAGTAAGCTCGTTAGTATAAATATATAAATTGGTCTGAGTTAATCTCATTTTTTTATTAATGATTTTTAAATAATTTATAAATTTTTAGTAATATCATATTATATTCCGAGAAAAATATATATTTATATAATTTTATTATTTTATTTGGTGCTTGGAGATTATAAATTATTTTTAATAATTTTATAAGTTTTATTATATTAAATTATAATCATGTTTGAAATCATAATTTAATAAATATACATGGGTGATTTTTTTATATTTTGTTTGAAATGTATGATTTTATGTAAATAGTGTAAAAATAGTATTTTTTTGTAAAAAAATTATTTACATTAAAATTAGTAATTCAAATGCCCGATTATTATTTGGAATTACACCAAATATAATATAATAATATTTTATAAGGTGTAATTCTAAAAAAATAATTATATAGTAAACATCAATTTTATTTTGGGAAACACTCATTTTTGACTCAATAACCCAATTTTCTAAAAAACAAATTTTCATTGAATTTTAATTTTTTTTATTAAAATGGATTTCGACTACATTAATATATAGAATTTTGAAAATTTTAATCTATAATTGGAATTGTGATCTTGATTTTTTTTAATTTGGTTCCCTTTATTTTTTTTCATTGTAAATTGCAAACTTGTTAAGAATATTTTCACTATGATAAGTATAAATGGGGTAAAATAATGTAAAAACTATGAGATAATGCATAAAAAGTTAACTAAAACTTGATTTTATTCGATTATATAATATTATTTCTACTATAAGCATCCATTATTTGAAAACTTTTTAATTCATTTCCACATTCTTTTGATTATATCCTTTAAATTATTTTATGTTAATGAAGATTTAAAAATACTTCACTATGTTGAATTTAATTTACCTTATATATTATCATTAAGATTGAATGATAATATGAATTAATCTAATGATTATATATAATATATAAACATGTATATTTTATAGTTATTATTTAATTTTAATTTTTATTGATGGTATAATTACATTAAACAATTATGAAACACTAATACAATTATAGTGATGCAAATATGAAAATATGAGTAAAGGACTTTAAAAAATTTAAAATAATATGAATAAGGATGTTATATAAATTTAATAGTTATTAATAACCTATAATTTATGTTTAATGGTTTTATATTTTAAATCCACCGTAATCGTTGTCCCTTTCAAATCAAATATTTTCAATAGTCCCAAAAAGAAAATTAATGGAAATTTATGTTAAATTATATTTATCTAAATGATCAAAAAGCACAAAAATATTGAAAAAGTTCAAATTTAATTCTAAATTATATATTTTTTAATATATTTAAAATCTCTGAGTTATACTTTTGATTTATATTTAAATACCATAAATATTAAATAAGTCGTTACCACATATAAATTAAAAAAAAGATTAGTATGGGGATTAAAACAATGGACCATGTTTAAAATTCCACTTTAACAATTATAGTTTTAATTGGAATTTCTTATATTTTCATTCAAATATACTATATCAAATAATATATCAATTTTTATCTACATTACATGATCATTATATTTACTATATTTATAGTTCTCTAAAATAACAACTGAGTCTTTTCCCCTCTTATAAAAGGAGACTACCTATGTTATCTTTTCCACACATCTTGAGCTACATAGCACAACCAAAACCTTTAAAAAAGTATTATTAATATTACTATCTAAATTATAGTGTTTTTTTGTTTTAAAATACTAAATAAAATTCAAAATGTTTGATCGATAAGTGGATTCTCAATGAAGAGTTATACCTTGTTACCAAGTTCCATGATCTTATATCTTATTTTACCTACATAAATTTTATCAAAACGTGATGATATAATAAAATTAAGACATTAAATATATAGATATTTAATTATTAGGATTCTAGAATATTTATTTATCTCATTTTCCATCTATTTTGAAATGAAATGGTTGTTCATGAGTGCGTGTGGACTATCTTCTCCACATAGTGATGTATTTCATTCTTCATCATCATCATTCATTGATGATTAGTAGTGTTAGTTTAATTTTTATATAGTATTTTTGTAATATATTTATTATTATGTAATGATAATATATTTTATAAAATTTTATTATATAATATAATATAAAATAAAATCATATCTCATGAATGTGTATGGTCTACCATCTATTCAATGTGAATAATTTCATGTTCAATCATCTGATATCAAAACTAGAAATAATTATGGATTTAATAAGCATATAATATATTTATAATCTAATAATTATCTTGGAATTTTTAATTATATTATAATTTTTTTTATTTTCATATTCAAAGAAAAAAAATCATGGGTGTGTAATAACGACTCTCTCCATAAATTGGGTATTTCGTTTCACTATCACCAACTATCATGGTAGGATTAATAAATATACATAACAAGTAACATCACATTACTACTATGTATAATAATATTTAAATAATGAATCAATGATCATGATGGATGGAATGATACTACCAAACCGAAACATAGAGAAAAACGATATAGTTAACACCCAAAGATGACTACTTTAATAAATAAATATTAATAAAAGGGTATTGAAATTTTATAAGTGGATAATATTTAATATAATGACTTTGTATTTGATTCTATTATGGATTTTATAATAAATATAAATTTATTATACTTGATAATTGAGTTCTTAAAAATCAATACATTCTATTAGTATGAGTTTTTCTTCTCAGGTTTTTTCGGTGAGAAAAATTCCATATTCACCACTTTTTTTATTAATGATTAGTATATAATTACACATTGGTATTATATATCATGATTCTATTTATATTAATTTAGAATAATGTTTTTTTATATATAATGTATTTCAAATGGGTTATTATTCAAACACTACCAATCCAGTTAGGGATTTATTTTATAATCTCATATTTTATCGATATTTTTTATTTTTAAATTTATAATGAAAAAAATATACAATATATATCTTTAAAATGTTTTTTATTTTCTTCAAATATTGTAATTTATAGAAATTAATATTATTCTAGTCCTTTTCCTCTCTCTATGTACTAATATTTTTGAAGGATTTTTAATGTAACACCCACATTGTTCTCATATAATGCCATAGAAATTTTTCTTCAATATATATATATTCATTAAAATAAGTTCATCAATATTATTATCATTATGACATGTTTATTATCGTCATTTTCCAATATTTTTAATCATAATAACAAGTAGTTAAAAGAATAATATTTTCATTTTCCAAAAGAGGTGACTTTTACTAATTATATGACCACAATATTTTATTTGACAATTATATGTTGAGAAAATGTCATATTATGAATAAAATTATTTAACATAAAGGATACTTCCAATGATTCCATTAACATTTCAAAGAAATTATTTTACTAGTATTATGGGATATAATGTATTTTAAAAATGTGATTTCAAAATGAAAGGTGTATTTTCCATAAAAACCTTTTAGTTATATTTTAAATATCTTTTCATCTATGAAAAAATTAATTAATGTCACTTATACTCTACAAGGGACTATATAAAATGATATTATATTTATTCATTATATGGAAAAAATATTATTACGAAGAAGAAATATTAATAAAATAATATATCTTATCGTTGGGTTATGCTTGCAAGAAATGATAAATGTTTTCCTGATCTTGTGGCCAAAATATGAATGAGT
Source organism: Viscum album (assembly GCA_963277665.1). Lineage (NCBI taxonomy): Eukaryota > Viridiplantae > Streptophyta > Magnoliopsida > Santalales > Viscaceae > Viscum > Viscum album. Next base: position 2,105,207,168 of record OY728119.1, on the reverse strand, counting down.
TATGGTTATTTGAGGGCTGGATTTTTTCTATATCCCTCCAAGGAATTGGGTAGTTTTTAAATTTTTGAGATCAAATGTAATAATATATGTTGTATTAAAAATAAAATAGTGTAAACATGAGGTTACCCTAAGACCAAATAAGGTATATTCTTGGTTATCTGAAGTCTGATATGTCAGAAATTCTTTTTTATATAGAACTGGAAAAATTATTTAAATGATTATAATTAGGACACACTTTAAACTATTATCTTATTCAATTTAATTATTCTAATGTAATAATCTCATGTATCATAATATTTCATTATCTTATAATTCATGTCTTATGAATTGAAATTCATTATTCCATGATTTATGATAATTTTATATTTATTATTTGGTATGATGTTCATATATTGATCACATACACCTATAAAATAATTCATTACAAATATTAAATTATAATTTTTTACTACCATGTCCAATGATTACACACACTATATATTTGATCTCAAACAATTTTATGTTTCCATTTGAGTAGGTTATAAAGAATGAAGTTAAGTATGTTATGTGTGTATATATTTATCGGATATACTGAAGATTTTTCATGGAAGAAAAAAATATTGATATTATAAAATAAATTCTCATTTTAATACACATGTATTATTATGAAGTAGTTTTTTACTAATCCTCTAAAAACAGAAACCAAAAAATGTTTTTTTGGGTGTATGTGACTCAATATTCTTATTGATATTGTAATTGAAGGAGTATACATATATATATATATATATATGTGTGTGTGTATATTTTCATTTGTATCTAAGGAAATACGTAAAGAATATATTCTGTATCGTCTAATCTAGTTGTAAAGGTTCATGTGTGTTATATTTTTTAATATAAAAGGGTTTACATATCATTGTTTGTGTTGATGATTTCTTGTTAAAAAACATATTAGTTTTGAATTCCATCATGTGTTTTCATCTTTATGGTTGATTATGTTACTCAAAGAAATATCTTCAATTTTTAATGTATTATGACATAATTATTTAATGTTGTATTCATATGAATTCATTTTTATGAAACATATACTCTATATGATAATATTCATAGTTTGATAATAATATTTTGGGATATATGACTTAAAAATAATACATAATATAAGGAATGAGATCCTTTGGGGGTTTTAGTGATTTAACAATGATGAATTATGAAAATGGTTTTATTACATTTTTGATACATATTCAGAATGGTTTTACTAAACTTTTAGAATATTAATTGTAATTATTTTGAATATGATCTTTATATTTTAGGGGAACATTTTGAATTATTTTTAATTATGTGATTTCATTAAAAAAATATTAGAGGACTTCTGACTTAGTTAATTTGGGGATGTATATATAATTATATTATGATTTTATATCTATTGAATTATGTTTTTTTAGAAAATATTTTCTTATTTTTAATAATATATGATTAAAAAATATCCATTTTTAATATTATTGTGACATTAATAAATCATCCTAAATTTATGAGTTTCTAGGATTTGTTTGAGAATACATTGAATAGTTCTATGGTCTTAATTTTTTTAATGATGTATGTCAAACCATCAAAGGAAGGTTTATTGATAATTATATTATCTTAAGCTAAACTTTTTGGTTTTAGTAAAAGGAATTGAGTAAGAGATAAAACCTATAATCGATTAGTTGATATGATTACATGTTAAAACATTATTTTATAAATTAGTATATATAAATTTGAACATGATCATTCTTTATTGTAATTTGGTATGAGTCAATGTTGGAAATATAATGACACAAATTTTAAGGATGAAATTTTGTATTAAGTATGTATATAATCTTATGATCTCCATCACAATGGTAGATAATTTCCATTATCATAAATAAGAGGATGAAATATAAATACATTATTATGTTTCAAATATCACTCAACTACCAGGTAATGTTTTTTGAAAATATTTCACAATTTTCATCTTTTGAAATAGCTGTTTGAAACCATTTATTTTAGAAATGATTTATATTTTGGTCTTAACTAAGGAATTTATGTAATTAATGAGTTTTTTATAAGACATAATGATAGGATACACTATTTTACTATGAAAATAATAAAAATAATAGAATGAAATTAAATTAAGGGGTGTTTGATATAGCATAATTATATTTTATAATTTATTTATAAATAATTAATTGGATGTATTTGACAGCTTTATTGACACAAAAAAATTAAATTAAAAAAATGATGTATTATACCATAGTCATTGGAACAAAAATTATGAATAAGAGTAAAAAATCAAAACTTATATATATATATTTTACATTATCACTTAATAAATTTTTTTTGATTAATCCATATGAAATGACCTCTTAATTTATATAAATGACATTTTCTATTTCAAAAATACTTTATCATTAATAATGGGTTTTTATTGCATTTGGAGCATGGATATTATAATTTATTTATACCAATATCTTCAATTTAGTTTTATTAAATGGAACTAATTTCTAAAATAAATATTCCAAAAATAATATTTTTTTATATTTTTTTTAAATTTTTCTAAAAATAATGATTTTGAGTGAATGGTGAAACAATAATGATATTTGTCAAACTCTAATTTCTTTCATTTAAAAAATGAAATATTAAAGTCCCATTAATTTTTTATTTTGTATTAATTGAACATTTTAATATTTTAAATATATATATTTTAACAAATAATTAAATAATTTTCTTTATATTTTATTTTTGTATAAGTTCTTCATTAGACAAAAAAATGATTTTTTTAGAAAAAAGTATATATTTTATTTCATTATTATTAATATTGATTTTTTAAATATATAAACTAAATAATAAAACATAGATTATTTATTTTCAATTAGGATGTTTGAAATTTGTGAATATATCTCTTTTATTTTTATCATTATGAATGTTAACCTTTTTTTAAATGTTGTCGCCATGGTTAGGGTAAAAAGAGTAAAACATAGTTAAAAGTTTGTCATAAGGCCTAAAAATCACCCAAAAGCAGGTAATTGATTTATTTTATTAGTGTTTATCAACTATAACTATTAAATATTCAAATTATGGGAAATTATATCCACTCTACTTGAAATATATGATTTATATTATTTTAATTAAAGAGTAGTTGCAAAAATGTAACTCTCCTAATTTACGATTATGTTATAAATTTTCAATTGGAGAAAAAGATATTAGGAACGAGTGTAAAAGATTATATTGATCATAAATAATTTATTTTGATAAATTCTAAATAATTTTAGTTTCCTCTTATGTTATAATTACCCCATAAGCTAATAAAAAACCTGTATAGTGGTTTTGAAATAATTAGAAAAATTTATGTGAATTACATTAAAAACATTAATAGTTGTATTTTTTGTTGAATTACGTGGCTGATTAAATTTTATGGAAAAAAATAAATTATATTTTATTTTGAGATAGTTTATAGTGTAAATCCATTTTAATAATGATATTTTTATATCAAAATTTATTATTATTCCTAAAAAATTCTAATGACATATATTCTTAAATATTAATCCTTTAAATGATTCATAAATTAAAAAATTCATGAGATATGAAAAGTGTAATAGAAAATTGAAACAAAATCATATTTGTAAAATTGTTGACATACATTCTACTATAGAAAAAAATTTATAACACATAAATATCAAAGAAGATATTACCATGGCTTTATTTAAAAAGAGTTAATGAGTGTTCTAAACCAAAAGGTGATGAATACAATTTAATTTAAAAATATTTATATTTTATTTGTTTAAGTTATTTTTAAATATAAGTATTTTTTATTTTAAATAATTTATATTTGTTCATGTGACCTGATTGTAGTATTTGTTCTCTTTAAGGGTTCTTAAAATTTTCAACTGTATCATTTCCCCTATTATTAAAGGACAACGAATATCATCTTTTCTTCAAAACTTTTTCCCATATATCTCAAATAAAGACTAATATCTATTGTAAAATTTTCTATCAACATTATTTATGTTATCGTATTCTTAAAAGATCAACTCAAATGACATTTTGGTGAGTTCAAATTGATTGTTCTATATGTAGAGACATAACTATCAACTGAGTCTTATCATCATATTTATTATTTTATGTCATATTATTATATAATAAAAATTACGATATAATAAAATCAAAATATTACATTTAGTTAATGGTTAATATGTTAATTTAAAAATATTTATTCTTCTCATTTCTCATAAAATGTGAAATTAATGCATCATTCATGTGGATGTGAAGACTATAACCTCCACATAGAGATGTATTTTGTTTTTCATCAATAACAATAATGTATTTTTACTGATATGGGTAAGATTTTAATTTTTAATTTTTAAAATTTAACTACCATTTTATAATTAAAGTAAATAATCTTCCCCAATATGGTTATATCCAGTGGAATATGATTGTATAGTTCATTCTTACGTATAAACTACTTTCTCCACATAGCAATGAGTTTCATTTCAATTCATCAAACCACAAGGAATGAAATAATTAATCTTATAGTGAAAATATATGATATAAAATTATTAATTATGATTATAGAATTATTATATATTAATTAGCATTAGTTTTATCCCCTTTATTATAATATCAAAACAACATCCATACATGCATACAAGCTACTGTCACAGTGAATCCAGTATTTAATGTTTCTATTTTTTCTTATCATGGATGGTTATAAGAATACATATAATTAATACATATAATATTAATACCATTTATAATACATTTTATGTAATGAAACTATGATAAATATTCAATTGCTAAAACTATAAAACCCAAATATACAATAAAACAAAAGAATTAACATAATGAAAAATTATATTAATACAGAATTATAAATAAAAGATTATTAAAATTTAATTAATGAACAATATGTGATATTTTAATTATGTATGTGATTATTTAATATAATTATAATAAATAATAAATTATTATAAATGAGTTTATAGTTCGTATGAATCAAGTCATATTTAAATTAATGATTTCTTATCTCGCATTTTTTGGTTGACTAATTCTATATTCACTACATTTTTATAACATGAGGATAATATATGAGCCTTTGGATAATATATATCATGAATCACATTATATTAATGCTATTTAATGTCTCATTTTATGTTATTACTTTCATTGAGTTTAGTATTGAATAGTTAATAAAGTGGTAAGGGTTTTATAAAAATATATCATTTTTAGTAGAATTATGAATGCTTAAATTTATGATGAAGTAAATATATGATATACATATAATATTCATTATTCCAATTATTTGAAAAATACTTATATGAAATTATAAGGCTTAATTTAATTTTATTCACTCTATGTACCCAATATACTAATTAAATGTTTTTAACAAAAAGTGACATTAATTTTCTATTTGGAGGAAAAAAATTTCTCTCATTTCCAGCTTTTTTAAAAGAAATTTCCTGTATTATTTTAATATTATATAATTAATTATTAATGTTATTTTACTCATTTTATAATTATTATTAAAATTATAAAAAGGATTATTCTTTTCATTTCTTAAATGTGGTGTTTTCTAGAAAAATCTCAAATAGTTTTTTTTAATGATTGCAACATGAATGGAATTTCAATAGAACATGAATATTATTTTACTTAATGATTTCATTAAATGTTTCCATGGTTATTTTGAAAAAATTTAATTTCAATTATTTTAGAAATTTTTATATTTTTATTATGTGATTTCAAAGTCAAAAGTGTATTTTCCTCAAGAAACGTTTTATTTTACATTTCAACGTGTTTCATCTAAAACTACATGGATTTGTATAAATTTTGATTCAATATAAATATTATATAATGAAAAAAAAAATTTTAAATTAGTGGGATTGTGTATTATTATGTAGAAGAAATTTTGGTGAAACCAATTTTAATTTCCTTGTGTTAAACAATTATGAAATGATATATTTATTTATGATCATATAACATTCAATATGAATGTATTGTAATTATTTTAGGGGTTGTACTTTTATATAACTCTAATTATTTGGGTAATAATAATTATTTATGATCTCAAAGGGTACATGGGAGTTTAGTTGACACCCAAAATTTTGTACACATTAGGTTGTTTCAAACCAAGTTAGTTTATATGGGTGGTTATCCATAGAAACAAATTTGATAAATTTATCAATAGATATCCTTCAAATATGATTTATATTATTACCATTATACAAAAATTTATTCTACACAATTATGACTTGTTGTTTTGAAAATTTTATATTCATATATCTTATGATCTTTGATTTTATTAGGATTCTTGTATTATAAACATGTATTACATTATTCCATGATTCTTGATTATGGTAAATTAATTTTTTGGTAAAATTTTCTAATATTAATCTCATTCTCTCGTGATCTCATTCCATTATTTTCATGACCTTCCTTCACTAAGGTGAGGGGATGGATAGTAGATTTTCCAGACACTTCCTTCTTCATGTTAAAGGAGGGAAAATGTCCCCCGAGACCCAACATCAATAGGTCTCAGAGTGGTGAACAGCCCCAAGGGTATGGAATCATATGAAAACGGGAAGGTATCACACTGTTTATTAATTAGGATCAGGATATAATATATTATGTCTCAAAAAACACAATAACTTGATGTAATATTAATTCCCAAACAATCCATTCCTATATGCATGTTTCAAATAATAATTTCAACTATACAAGAATGCTCCAAAGATAAATACCAAAGAAAAGAAAACAATAAAAGAAACAGTCCCAATGTCCAAACTAGTACAATCCCGCACGGTCCTTGAAGTCCACCTGGAATCCTAAAAGAAGTTTTTTATATGTACGGTGACTATACAGGTATACTCAGTAGGGAAAACCAAAATCTATAACACACAAGTGGGGAGGCATTGTAATTCCCTGTTAAAAAATAAGATAACCAAGCACCTAATAAGGAAACAATCCACCCAAATAAATCCAAAGAACACTACCCAGATAACACATCTCTAGTAAGGTGAATAATAATAACACATCGATGTTTGAGTACCCCGAAAAACATTATCTCGGATTATTTAATACATCCTACAAGTCAAACCTTTCCCACCATTTTCACCATAGTCCCACTACCATTCCCTACCTGCACACACCTAAGATGCTACAACCACAACATCCTTCCAAAAAACACCTGGGCCACAACCACATATAACCACGCACGTTGACTCCTGGGTGGGAACTACTAAAACCATGCTTATAGACACCTGGGCCTCATCTTGATGTCACATGGGAATCAACCTGCACGTACACAGTTGGTCTAACCACCACAATGTTCCGTTCCAAAAGATTCATGGGCTATAAGGGTCCTCAGGACATCCCAACCTACACAAAGTGTTTTTGGATTCTATGTAAAGGGATCATAAATGAGCTAATAACCAGCCAGTCATAAGAGGGTTGGGGACAACACCCTTCCCCATTAATATGGGGATGTTTGTCATAATGTTCTCAACTTCGGTGGGATGTGAATAAGAAAAATAAGATCTAAAATTATACATATATGTAATTAATCACTCTTCCCATCCTAGGGGTTCCATAACCAACCCATAGATAAACACCCTTGTTACTATTCATTCATAAGATGCCCCACTGCCACAACCAAGTCACCACTCTTTCCAAAAAAAATTCCCTATTAAACCCATTATTGTTTTCATATTCAAGTGATTACATTTAATTAATTCTTCACCACTATGGAGACTAAGAGGCATGACCACAAGAAAATGAAGGGAAAATATCCAAGCATCAATTTAAGCATTCCACCTGATTATCTTGTAAAGACACACATCAAAAGGGATCTGTGAGGTCCCTCAATGAACTAGAACCAATAATATCGCCACTATACGGCCCCACATGTCCTTGGATACACAATCCAACGACTGCACCCCAACAAGGGATCCCATACCCACCCTTGCCACCCACATGCATCAAGTAGATCAATTGCTCATGTTACCAAGACAATGCAAGGGGGGTTTACAATTCAAGCACATCTTCCATTAATTTTTCTTCTTACATGTGGTAAAGTAGGGTGACCATAAAAAGAATTATTATTCACTGGGAATCCATTAAATGAACCTGGATTACATGATTAACTATTTCCAAAGTTACATCAATTAAATCATAGAATTAACTCGAAAATATATTATCAGTAGTTCATAGGGAAGGACAACCAATGTCCACGATTTTCAGTGGACATAAGACCATAAAATCCACAACATACAATCAAGGATAAAAGAGTATGACTGAACCATAAAACTCACCCCTCAATTCTTTTAATGTTCATTAATTATCATTATTAAGGTCTAGTTTCTTCCATCACCATAGAAACATTAGAATAACGTCCTTTCATGATACATAGAAAATAGACACAAAGGAATAATCCTACTTGTATGATCAAAGATTGATGTTTTTATCCACACACTATGAAATAAGGAAGCGCGACTTGCAGGGGAGGAACACCGAGGGCTCCAATAGTGAGAAGAAATGCTCCATCATGGGTGCCCAACTTGCCTCGGGATGAAGAACTCCAAATTCCCCTAGTAAAAGAAAATTATAGAATCAGGAAGAATAAAGGAAGAAAAAATATCCATGTGATAAAGAGGCAATATCTTAGAGTTAAAGATTAAGAATTTTGAACAGATTTAAAGGTGCATCATTGTTTCACAACGCAGTTGTGTGGTTAAACATAATGAAATTAATTATCATTTATTAATTCCCATTGGAGAGGTGGAAATAAAGACTATGAGTTAAAGGGTTTCCTTTAAACAGAGGAAAACACCCAATAGTGGAGGAATAAGAATGTACTGGAAAAAGGGTGTGATATTGAGGAAAAGTCAGACGTTTTGGTATGTCAAGGGTCTCCCAAATCATGGGGGATATTAGGTATCATTTATGGGATTTAAAAGTCTTTGAAAGGTGTATTTAAGAACTCTAATGTAAAAAATGATACATTTTAGGAGAGGAACTGAAAAATGAACGAAGAGTGGGACACCGTTCGGAAAGACACGGTAACGGTGCCACAGTCACAGTGTTACTGTAAGCAGTGCCACTGTCATGGATCCATCGTTTGGGTGTGCGACCTTGATTGGTTCCAGCATCACATTACTACCGTGACTGGTGCCATCGTTTCAATGGAAGCATCTGATGGAACTGGGCCTCCAGCAATGTCCTTAATGAGCCACTTCTTGGGCCATTAAAATTATGATCATCTTATGATCACTTATGATTATGAAAAATTACCTCTCATGATTATCTTTATTAAAAATTTTATCTCACCCATTATAATTTTTACACATACCTAGGTAATGAATATTGATTGTATGTATGAATTCTTGAGAATTATTTGAGAGATATTCAAAATATTTCATTGAATAAGAAAACCTAGGTACTATGGGATAAATTCACACATGAATAGATGTATATTTTTATGAATGAGTTTGTCATAACATTCTAAATATGTCAACAAAAAATATCTTCAGGATGTATGCATTTTAATATTCCATTTGATGTTTTAATGTGATATAAATTTATTCATGTTTATTAATATCAATTCCAATATGAAATGAATATATGATCGACCAAGAAGTCCATGCATATTGGTTCAAGCATGTTATAACGACCAATACAAGTGTGTGATTCGTTACTAATAACATATCATTAGTTGGATAAGAACATCATATCCAATATATAATTTCCAATCCTATTTATATATTAAAAAACCTCTAAAAATTAAAAATATGATGATATAGAACCATTAAACAAATCCCCTATACAATAAACGATAAATAAAAAACCTCATAGTTGGATGATGAACATCTAAAATCAACTCCTTGGGAGCATGATACACCAATATCATTGATTTAATAGTCTATGATGCACCATTAAAAACAGTATTTGGGTGGATGAGGTACCAATGATAAAAATCCATCGAATGAATTTATAACACAATTTGATGAAACACCACATGGATAACTCACATAGGTTGATAATATATAAAGAACATAAATCCACATATGGATGCTTTATCCCCATATTAAATCAAAAAAGAGATGATATAAAACCCTAGAATCTATTCATGTGAATTTTTTACTACTATCGTGAAATCTTATTTTAAACGACAAACAAAAAAGACTTCAATCAACCACAATGGTGAATTTTTTATCACATTTAACCAAATCAATACATTTAAGATTATTTATTATATAAAAATACTCCATGATAACCAGCTATTAAATGATGTAAAACATATAATTGGGACAAACCATATTTATCTATTCAAATTACTAATAAATTATTCACAGAGGAAAGTCTATGACTACAAATATTACTCCTAATATCTCAACATAAGCACATAATCCCAACTTTGGTCTTAGAATATGATTATATAAAATCATAAATTGACATCAATGACACCACCAAAAAGAATTTTTTCACCCATATTCTAGATGGCCATTAATGATCTTATTCAATCAATATCAATTTAGTGTATAAAATGAAATATTTTTAAGTATGTATCTAATATCTCATATGTTGTTTTACATGGAAGTAAATGGAAATGTGATATCAAGGGACTGCCTGTATAGACAATTTTGGGCCGCATTCATTGGATAAAATAATATGTTTTTTCCATAATGGATATGTTCCTCAAATTCTAGGAAATAATCCTCCAATTATGGCCCATATTATGATATGTAGTGAAATAGCAAAGGAAATAACGAAATGGTTGAATATGAGTGATAACCATAGTGATTCAGATCTCTTATAATAGTTGGGATAATGATTATTTTATGTGTATGATAACCCCATCCAATGGAATAGGAGAGTAAAAGAATGTATAGGGGATAACCATGTCTTGATGCTAGGAATGCATATTTATTCAATAATTATTATCATTAAAAATATAAAACAATTAATAATTTAATCTAAAAATAAAATGAAATGCATGGGAATGTATTTTGGATTGAACTTATATGTCATGTTACATCTCCATTAAGAGTATTAAATTAAGATGCGAGACATACTATCAATGTTTAATGTCTAAATGTATTCATAACACACTAACAATTAGTGATATTTAAATGAAAAAAATTATTTTTGTAATTTGATGTTTTACAATAAACAATGAGTAAAAAAAGAGATTATACTCTTTAAAGATTATTATTTAATTTTATAGCTATCACATAGAGAATGTAATGGTATGTATGGATTTTGTTAAATAAATTATAAAAAACGATTTCATAAATTGTGTAAAATTTAAAATATTATTTATAAAATGGTAAAAAAATGAAATCAAATGAATATTTATTTAAATAGAGATATATATTTTATAAAATTATTTTATATGGCCTATGTGTTTGTGTTTAAATATATTTTATTGATATATTTTAATGAGTGAAATTAATAAAATTAATATATAATATATTTAATAAAATGTTTTAATTTTCATCTAATTTTTTAGAAATTATATAAGAACAAGAAATGTTTTATGCTTGAAAATTAATTTTAACAAAAAAAAATCATTGTGTTTTATGTGGTTAATTTAATATAGATACCTACTATATAAAGGTATTTAATCATGTAATATTGATAAAATATTTATTATTTGGAGGTTCAAATTTAGTAAACTGATACCTTTTATTAAAGGATACATTTAATAGTAACCATGGTAAAACGTTTGCACCTATGTTGGGGAAACAATTGTAAAACCAGTTTAAAAGATTGTAATAAAGTAGGAATATTTATCTAAGAAATTAATTTATGCTATTAGATTAGTGTAATTGAACCATTATCAGCCATAATATTTAGATATGACATCATAGATCCATTCTTATTTGTTTGTGTGCTTTATATTATTTTAAGAAAATAATAAATACACAATGTCACTCTCTTGGCCTTTATACCTCTAAATTTTTTTTATAAGTATAATAATGAAGCCATTTTTAGATATAAGTGTTTATTTTATATATAATTTTTTATTAATTATATATTATGTTAGTTTTAATTTTTATTTATTTAATAATTTACATAATAACATAAGTAATGCTGACACAATGTATATTCAATTAAAAGAAAAATAAAATTAATATTTATTTACTAAATATAAGTAATAAAATTTTGTTTAATTATTTCATTCCATTAATTTTATATATAAATATAATATATTAATGTATTTTATTATTAAATGTTCTAATTAATTTTTTATTTTGATTTCATCTTTTAATTAAAAGAGTTGTTCGAAAAAACAAATCATTAATGATATGATACTATAATAAATTTTTAAATGGTTTAAAACCCAAGAAAATAATATATTTGGAATAAATAATGGTATTTAGTTTATAATATCAACCTTGTTATATTTATGGGAGACATGTCTATTTATGGAAATATTTCATCCCTATAAGGTGTAGAAAACATTGTTATGACTATAAATAGAAAAAAGGATTAACATTGAATAAAACAAAGAGAAAAGGGTGAAAACATAACAAAAAATAATCAAATTATTATTATATTAGAATTTATAAACTAATAAAACTATAATTTTATAAATATATAAAATTTCAAAAAACATACCATTAAAATCAATTTATATAAAATTAATATATTAGGTAATTAGAAGAGTTCCCCTCCCCTTACACACAAAAGGGAACCTCCCCTTCATCATTATTCAAAAATTATTAGAATTATATAGTATCCAAGACTGATCATAATACCTTCTTAGAACATTTCCACACTTCCAAAACATTATGGTATTTCCAAAAGTCCTTCCTTTCAAAGGTTAAGATGTATTCCAAAAAAGGTTTCTCAAGGGTGAGGTATAAAACTTAACCAGTGTTTTCAATTTTAATTCTTATTATACTTCCTATAAAAATATGAAATGCATTAAAAATAACATGTTATGTATATTAAAAAAACATTATTATTATTCTGATATTATAACAACTATTATATATATCATTATAATCCATAGGAAAATTATAACATTTCATGTCTATAATTATGGGATACCACCTCCATAAAGAGATGCAATTAATTTTTTCAATTTATATTTACATGAATGGAAATAAGGATATGTTTAATGAATATATAAGATATATATATATATATATATTATATTTATCAACAAAAATTATTATTTATTATTTATCAATATTTCTTACACCCATCGAAAAATTGATACTACATTCATTCATACATATGATTTACCATCTACATGAATCATGAAAGTAATTTTTCAATATCTAAATTTTATTGATTGGAATATATATATATATATATATAATATTTGTATATTATATTAATATCATGATTAATATTTTCATGTTTATGAAATAATGATCAATGTATAATGACCATTATTTCTTAAAAACATCCATGAAAAATAAAGATGTTAACATAATGAAATTAGAAATTTAACAATAAATTTTTAATAAATGGTTCTTTAAATATTATATCTATATACATTTGATATTTAAATTATATACATGATTATGTTATATAATTAGAATGAATTTAAATTTATTTTTCTAGAGTTCAGCTCCCTTTCTATGCATTTGGAACTTGCGGTTATATATTTTCATCCGACCTTTGTTTATATGAGACACATGAAAAATAACCAATTAATTATGTTCTATGGTGTAAATTATTTGTAAAAAACCAACCAACTGAGGCCCATATGTAATTTGTAAGACCATGTCCCTCCAAACCCAATATTTTCTCCATATTTTACTAGCTAATGAAAAATGACTATACAGAATGAAAAATTGGATGCATATTCCTAATGATCCAATATTCACACCATCAACCATATTCATAATGAAGTGAAAAGGGATAATAATAAAATATAGCAACCTCTAGAGTAAAAACCATGAATTTAATAACCTCTAGAGAATAAAAATGATTGTGATATTGTAATCCAAAATATAATGGGTAAAACACATGCCAAACTAAAAAGTACTTCCTTACTAGAGAATAATAATAATGTAAAATACTTGAGAGAGCCTGAAACCTTCTCTCTAGGACCTGGGCACCATACATGGTCTATATACACTAGTGTCCCAGTGCTCCTCTAAAATCATTACCAATATATCCTTCATCTATAGAATATATGACATGTATCCCAAAATTCCATGCAAGGGTGAGTATATATATACCCTATAGGACACCCCAAAAATTAAAGAGGGTGAAATAAAATAAATGATAGAAATTGTCATCTCAAACAAACGAATGATGGAAAATAAAAAACAGGAATAGGTTCATAAAATAATCATGGAATAGAGATAATTGGGATCTACATATCATAGACCATACCCGGACAATGTGTCTACATGAAGATCTAAATGCCCATCATCGATGCTCGGTATCACATGTGTCTTCTAAAAGAAATCATGATGAGGACCGACACCTCACCACTTCTCCACAACATAAGGTAGTGAAAAATAAAAAAAATATAGAGGAACCATTCAAATGAAATGGTGTAATATCTCTATATATATATTAAAAAAATGGAGAAATCAATAATTTTTGTGATAAGGGAGTGTTGTCTCCATGTATTGAAGACTAATTCCATGTTTTTATGGGGATTACAGTCTCTAACAAAAAAATAGTAATGGAGGATCCACGCCCTGATGAGATTGAGGAGTACCATATATATGGTTTCAATATGTATTTATCCTCTGTATAAAATATTTTATATTCCCACACATCTCATCTTTGCTCCACAACTGAGGGAACGACAACTCCCATGGAGGACACATGTGGCACTAGAGCTCAAAAATATGGGGAGTTACCTCCAATAGGTAAATCACCTGATCCCTCTATAGTAGAATGAAATACAATATTTATATTAATTAATTTTATGGGGAACCCATTCCTTGGAGTGACTGTTTATTACTATCCCTTTGGATAGAGGATCCTCACATTAGTGTAATAAAAGAGTACTGCCTCTACTTGAAAAAATAAGTATGGAAGACTTTCACCCTAATACGGTAGGATATTACAATATCTATGTATAGATAACCTACATCTTGATGTGACATTGGATTACCGACTCTATATGACATATCTAATGATCCTTCAAAATCATTTCAATCATCTAGTATCACCTGAAGAAGCGTCACACTTGGAACATCTAACAACATATCTAAAAATCCACTAAGATGGATAATATCATGTTCTCATAAGAGAAAAAACTATATAAGATACTCATGGGAAAAACATGAATCTAATTAAAGTAAATTTTAGATAAATAATATATAGTTTGAATTAGATGGCTTGTATGGGGGTCCACAAAGCATGTGAACCTTCCTCACTGCCTAGTTTTGTCTCATGTAGACACGTTTTAGAAACCACTACGTCATACACGAAGTGTATTGGTCATACATGGAATATCTCATTCAATTCTTATTTAACTATTTCTTTTTTGGTCATGGTCTTGTATTGTGGTACTTGCCCATACACTTGGCAATAAACCTAGTCAGGCATGAGTACTTGGACCTACCCAAGTACGTGGCTTTTTCTGGGTACTCTTGGTGTAAATAGAGTTTATTTCCACATGGGGTCATGGGTGTGTTAATGTTAGAATGTGTCTTGGAGTATAGAGTATGGTCTCATGGACTGCTGGTATTTCCACATGGTGTGTTATCCTTATATCAGATTAAATCCCATGATGTCATTGAATCTGAAGAACACACAATGTGTTTTTCCACATTATATGTCATGTAGTCATGATTTTGGTAGAAATTATAGATCTTCATGTGGTTATCCATATCCACTATCCCCACATCGAATATGGCCATAAAAGTACTCCAAATCAACAATATTCACCCCATTTCATCTATTACAATCATTTAATGGCTAGAAAATAGGATATTTTGAACTGCTCGAATCCTTAATGTCACCCGACAAACCTCCTATACCATTGGAATCACTGGTTCAGAATCTATATCAACGAACACATCACCTTTACAAAACAACCTCTCTGATTCATCTTAAAAACACTTCTCTCAAATTTTTTAACACAACCATCCTTAATTATGGTGTTTTATCTCCCTCGAATCCACCCTACACTAGTATAATCTGAACCCCACGTTCTAATGATGTTGAACGTGAGAAGTGGGTAGGGTAACAACAAAATAAATAAGGTGGTATCATTACAGTACCAAATATCTTGTATAATGATAATATTATTAGAGATTTTTTGTTGGGTAATATCATGTCATAGATATAAAAAATAAAATCATCAGATTAATTTAATATAACTGGGATAATGAGAATGGAAATTAAATATAAGATAAAATGAAGATAAAACAATCACAGTAAATAATATAATCACAGGAGGTAACCAAAATTTATGATGCCTTACAAGATTATTGATTGATCATTACTAAAGAAATAATTTTCCAATAGTGGTAATGATCAACTTTATTCACCATTTCACAGTCGACCTATTTATGGTCTTTATTTATTGTTTGATGATGATCCACCAATGATGAAAATTATCCTCTTCCTCATAGACCTATATATAATTAGGTGGAAGACCCTTGGAAATTATTTATAAGTTGTTATTTATATCATATTTGGTTAGTTGATTTTATAAAAAAATTATTTATTTTCATTAAATGCACCCTCCAATAGCATCTTGAACTACATGTCCAACAACGACCAAACATAGGTCTCACCAAAGGTAAACCTCAAACTCTGGATTAAACCGTGGTCTCATATTTTTTATTTATGACTATGTTCATGATATATTAAATTATTTAAGAAGACATAAATCATTGTGATATTTATAAATTTAATATTTTTAATATATCAATTATTACCTCACCGGGGGTCATAATATTTGGACATCGTAGTTACCATCTTTGAAAACATATTCATTAATGTATTATAAAGGATTAAAAGAGAAACAATATTCTCAACATTATTCCATACAAATATTTTCATCCTCCAAAATCAATAACTATACAAAATGGTGGGGATATGAAGCTAGCATCCGTATCTCCTATTCTGAAGATATCTCATACTTTCTACCATGAAACAACATAACATTAACCAATGGAATGGTTCATCCTGTCAATATACTATCCTTTCAATTCACAATCACCATCTAGAACTCTATGAAGGTAGATCAATACATGAGGTCTAGATCATCCCAGTATATATCATATATATGATCATGCACGTTTCTCCTTATCATCGACACATGGAAGACATCATGTATGCTCTCAAACAAGGGGGTAAGGTGAGGCACTATGAAACGTCACCGAAACGATGAAGGATATCGAATGGAATGATAAACTCATGTATAGATTTCCCCCGGACCAAATATTTGAAATCCTTGTCATTGGGTGACTCCAAATACAAATATTCACTACTTACTCAAACTATGATCAAATACAATATCGATCTATATAATAGTTTTGCCTAATATTGGTTGTCTTCATCTTCTGGGGGATCACATTGACCTTCTATACCATTTCATTCACTATCCATTGCCTAATAGGTCATGCCTCACCAATCTTAATCTAGTATTATGGTGACCTACACAGTATAATGTATAGGTCCTATATGGGTTTAATGATGATTGTATAGTTATCAATATTATTATATGAAAATTCGATCAGTGGTATGTGATCCTCCATGCTCTAATGAAATTACAACAAAGAATCTGTAATCATATCCTCCAGCACTTGGATAGTGAATCTGAGATTTTAATAAGTATATGGGTGAAATTATGTACTCTAACTCAAATAGGTCCCAAATTCCAGTAGTAAGAATATTCATAATCAGGATTTAAACGTTGCATCACGTTTAGAGTAAATTATTGAGGAAACTCCATAGATGCCTATGATCTTCTACATGTATGACTTCTCCAATCTCTCCAACAGACTCTCTCCCTGATAATAAGGATATGGGCCAATGTGGGTTATCCATCAACAATCACTAAGATGGGATCATGGACTCCATATCTCCAAGGAATCCTTTTCATTATTTCCATGGATATGCCACCACATTTCATCTATTGGATCTCAAGATGTTGTAACAAACATGTTGGATCCTCATTCTCAACCCGAACATGCTGACATTTGAGACACCGAGTGAGTACATTGGCCATGATTTGTCACATTCTAGCCTACAAAATTTACTAATTAATGTCTATGAACATTTTCGATACACCAGGATGTAAATACAAAGGAGATGTTTTAAAATCACTCAACACTTCCCCTCATAACATGACTGAAACTTCCCACATTCCATAGAATAGGATATTGTGATTCCATACTTTTGATAATTCACCTGGTGAATCTCAAAAAGATATTTAGTCACATAAAAACTCACAGTCAGTGTCCCCTAACAATGCCACCATCAAAAACTGAATAAGCAGAGGTGAAACCACCATCGACTAATGATAAGTTTCACCCATGTCCTCCACTAGGGAAAAATGAAATGAAGAAATCTTATTAAAACCATTTTCTACTAGAAAGGAACGAGACTTCCCTAAAAGGTTATCTTCCACCACATTTACCTTCCCATGTGTATTGTGTATCTTAATATCATGGTCCTAAAAACCCCCATCCATGGCCTCTATATCAGGAACATTTATCTATTTCTAAATACAGACCTAAGACTCTGATGGTCTGACTAATGAAAAACATTCCCTCCCATAAGAAACTACATCCATATCCTTAGGGAAATTTGGTATGTCAAAAGAATCATTTCTATTTATTTTGGAAATCACAATCTGTTCCATAAACACTTAATTTCTAAATTTTTTAGGTCCAAATTATATTAAGATGTATTTATTTATAAACATAAAACTCAACCATATTTAAAAATAGTTATAATGAATTATTGTATACAATCCTATTTTATTCATTACATTTATCATAATGAGAAAATATCATATAATGATTGGATTCTCCATAATAAAATTAGATTTAAGACTTTCTGTCGTGACATCATGATTAAAAATGATCTTATAATTGGACTTGAAATCAAAACTGATAAATATAGGATTCACAATTATAGATGTTATGTTAAAGACATAGGTATATAATTCCATTGGATTTAATAATGGATAAATTATAAATATGGGAAAATATATTATATTTTAATGAATTAACTTTTAAACTAGAATTTTTCATTACAAAATGAAATAAAAAATTACGTTATGATATAGAAACTGATGTTTTGGGTGTCCAAGTTCCCATAGATTTCATAGAGAAAATATTATCATTAGAGAATTATGAGGACCGTTGGAAGGGTTTCCTATAAATATCACTTCATTTGAAGAGTTTCAACCAGCTAATTTTAGTTTCTATCTGTAAATATCTAATGTCTACAATGTTTGAAGAACACGTTCTAATATTATTGTATTTCATTAAAGGGAGTCCTTCTTATGGAAACCTTGTGAGTTTGTCTCCTTAAAATTTCTTTTTTTAATTCTTTTGTGTGTTCTGATTGTCTGAATACAATCGCCGGATTCCAATATAGAATATGTTCCATCATATTGGGGGCTGCTGAGGATGGACAGACAGACAATCTGATCATCATATCAAGAGCATGCAAGGATAGCGAGAAAAACCAACAGTCACATAAAGGGATAACAAAAGTAAATGAAATACATACACTATTGTGCGTATAAAACATTGGTCCACTATCCAAGGTTGTTTGATACACGAGCCTTTGGGTTAAGATAATTTTATTATTTTGTATTATTTGTTTCATTACAAGTATTTATTTCCTCTATACATAATATAAATTGATAAATTTATTTACCCCTTTCTATTTTTATTTATCTATATTAACAGTTGTTATTACAATACAACTATTTTAATCTTTATCACATAGTGAATACGGTATTATTCTAATATATAGTGACCACCATGATTATGATATTCTTTTTTATACTCTAATTATATAATTTTTTTTACAAATATGATTAATCTTTGATTATGCTACCGCTCGTTTGGGATTAACATTTTATATGTTGTTAAGGTAGAATCATTTTAACAACCCGGCCTATAGACTAAAATATTACAATCTATTTGACTATGATATCATTATCGGATCTATGTAAAATATTTGATTTCTATTTAAACATATAAGTGGTTTTGTGAATACGATTTGTTTATCCTTGTTAAGATAAGTTTCATTTATGTTTATAAATGATCTTTTAAAAATACACAATTCACCCCCATATTCTTTTATCCATATTCACATACATTAAGATCAAAAAATTTGTATCAGAAGCATGTCTCTATAATACAGATACCTACAATTTGTGTTAAAGGAGGTTCCCGCTACTAATATCATTTTATCTCCTTTTATTTGGCATGTTTTTTTAATTTTTTTATAATTTTTTTATAAATACTTATTACAATAACATGTATTATTGAAATAGAGTTTTTTTATCTGTTTGAAATATGCACGGATTAAATTTTAGATCCATTGATAATAACAATCAAAATACTCCCCCAATTTTGGATGGATATGATTATTCATATTTGAGAGATATAATGAATAAATTCATAATAAATACTAGAGTTTAACATTTATTCATCATAATAAGATATTTCAAGATGCCTAATAAATATTCTACTACTTTTAAAAAGAGTAAAAGTAATTTTATCAATTGAATTATAGTGTTTTAATCAATTTATTATGTTCTATAAATAGAATTATCTACAATCACATTTATTCTAGTGAAGATACTAATATTATGTTTAAAAATATATATATTACTCATTTTAAAACATAAAAAATTATTGATACCAGAAGAGAAATGATTAAAAATGAATATTAGGAATTTGTACTCAATTTTAGTGAACTTGTTGCATAGGTAAAATAACGGTTTATAGAAATATTTAATAGTATAAAATCTATGGGTGAGAAATGATTAGGGGATGAGAACATTGTTGAAAATATATTTGATATCATGAAAAATGAGTGGTAATCTATGATAACAGTTATTTATGAATCAAGGAAGATTTTAAATGTCACTCTTGATGATCAATTTAAAACATTTTATAGTTTGATGGTAGGTTATAAAGAGATAATAAAAAAAAAGAAGAATAGTGGTAGAGTTTATATTACTCCTAATTAATATCAGATAAAAGATCAGACTCTTAGAAGAGGGTGTATATAATTTAAAAAGAAAAAGGTTGTTATACAATGAGATTCAAGTGATTCTAAAAATTATAATAATAAACTTGATAATCGTTCTTAATGAATGAAATGGATAGTTGGTAAAAAAGGATTTCAATATCATTATATGAAATGTAAGAAAGATAAGAATGAAATAAAAGAAACTAAAGATAATTTTTTTGAGTGAATAAGATATAGACATATTAGAAAGGATTCTCCCAAAATGAATAGAAAGAGAGGAAAATAGAATCTTAGATAGGAATAAAAAATGATTTTTAAGTCAAAATGTATAAAATTTTGTAAAGTTGCAGACACATGGAGTTCCAATGGATTTATTTCTTTTCAATATTCTATTGATGATGAAATTATAGATTATAGGAATATTGGTTTTCTAGAAAGGGTACCTATTTAAAATCAATGTTATATTGGAAAGGTACAAACAACCAATTCCATAACTAATATGTCTTCAAATGATAATTATCCCGATGAAAAGAATTATATATCATCAGATTAAGAATCATCCTTAACTACTGATGAAAATTCATTACCATATTTTGAATATGTGTCTCAAACAACAAAACTTTTAGATAACTATATTTTTATGGTTTTTCAAAAACATAATAAGGATAATGAAATAGTTGCAAAAGACTGTCAATGAAATTTTATTTTGACAAATGAAATATCACATCTATAAAAATATCCTGATAAATCAATTTCCAAAAAAGTTATTATTTCAAAAGAATTAGTAAAGATAATTTTTGAAAAGTACAGTTTGAAAAATAGTTTTGAAAAACTCAATTCCAAAACTAATATATATGGGGATAATAATTTAGCTGTAAAACCAAAGTCTGAAATTTCATCACCAAATAAAAAATTATCAATCATTACTTCTGTTAAGGATTCTTTTGAAAAAATTTATAAAAAAATATATTCACATGAAATTATTTTGGGAATTTGATTTACTCATGATAAACCTATTTTTATTAACAACATATTTGTTCCTAAAATACACCCTTATATAGTAAATGAAAATGTTGAGGTCATTGGGAAAATGATTTTTATTTATTTAAAATTAAATCCATAGGGTTCCCCCAAGTTCTTTATTTTAAAAAAATGTGGATACTTAATTTTTTTCTAACATTTCTAGACTAAATAAGGTAATAGTTCTTAAAGTATATATTTTGTTTTTAGGGAAAAAGATAATTTAATAATAATAAGAATAATTGGTACAAGGATATAGATTTTTATAGACATATAATTTGATATAAATATTTCGTTGGAAATATTATCATGGTGAAAGGTGGAATATGTACATATAGAGATAATTATCATGGATAAATTATCAGTATAAGTATTATTGTTCTTCTTTGAAAATTTTTAATTTCAAAATTTTTGTTTGTTAAAGGTATTATGGGCGACATTATAAACATAAGTCAATTATGTGATGAATTTTACCATGTGAATTTTAGGAATGATAATTGTGTTGTAGACAATACCATGGATTAATTAATTATTTCTTCCCATTAGCATGAGAATGTATACAAAATAAACATACTGGAATATAGGATCCAATATTTACATTGACATAATGCAATGGAAGATGAATCTTTGTTATATAATAGAAGTTTAGGTCAGTGTATCCCTAGAATGTTATGTAATCTACGTCTGAAAATATATATTACGTTTTTACTAGAGCATATATTTGATTCTTTAAAAGGGTTGACCATTTTTAATACGGTAATAAACATAAATCTATAATAAAATCTATTAATGATGTCCCAAATACATATGCATTATATTTAGAGCACATGAATTTATTCAGGACAACAAAAACTAGATGTATTGGAGGGAAGTACTATGTATTTTTTTTGTTAATGATTATACTAGATACGAAATTGTATATTTTATAGAAATGAAATATGAAACCATTTGTTATTTCAAAACATTTTTAGCTAACGAAAAAATGAGAAAATTTATCCCTTCCTAACTATTCATAGTGATCATGGTGGAGAATTTGTAAATTATAATCATTAAACTTTTTAGTAAAAAAGACATTACACATAACAATTCAACTCATAGAACTCCCCTGTAAATGCTGTTGTATAAATTAGAAATCATATTCTTCCAGAAATTAGAAGAACCATGAAAATTCCATACTTATTATCTGAATTTGTTTAAGCATTTAGTACTAATTTTTATACTTTAAATTTAGTTTTAATTCATCCTTTTATTAATAAAACTTTTTAGGTCTTCGTTATAGGCTCGAAAACCAAATTTTTCATACATCGTAGAATTTAGTTGCAATGTATTCATATTATATCTCAAACTATAACTTTAAAAAATTCAAACCCATAACTGATGACATGATATTTTTAGGCTATTCTAATACTTAAATGGAAAATATAGTTTTTAATAAAAATCATTGCAAATTTGAGGAAATAATATATGTAGTATTTTCTAAAACTGGTCATTTTGTTGTTAAAAAAATCCAACCAACATCCTCTGTTGTTTTTTCCAAAACTAGTCATCAATCAATGTTGGGAGATTCTTTTAAAAAAGAATATAGTTTAAAAAATCAGAAGCACTTACCCATGAAAATTTTCTTCATTAAGTTGATGAATATGATTTTAAAAACCCATGTTAGTTTTTTTATAGAAATCATCCAAGAGATAGAATCATTTTTGATATGAATCAACTAGTGAGAACTCGAATCTAGTTATAAAATGAAGCAGAAAAACATTTATTTCATTCCTAATTTGAACCTAAAAATCCTAATGGGGATTTATGTTATGAGGATAGGAATAATGATATATAATATGAGATAAATGAACTCATGTGGAATAAAGTGTAGACATTGGTTGAAATACATAATTAAATATCCATAATTTTAGTAAAATGGGTCTTTTGAAATAAATGTGATGAAAATGGAATAATCAATAGAAATAAAAAATTAAATATCGCTAAAGGTTACAATATACCATAGGGAATAGATTATGAAGAAATTTATGCACCGATATCTATAATTGAATTATTCCATATTTTACTATCCTTTTCAACAATCACCAATTTCATGATTTTTCAAATGGATGTGAAGTGTTATATCCCTAACTCTTATAAAAAATATGATGTTTATTTAGAAAACCCTCTATGTTGTGATGATACAAAACAACCTCAATATTTTCATAAACATACCAATTATTTATAAGAACTTAAACAAGAACCAATATCCTTGAATGATAGATTAACATAATTATTGTTACCAAAGATTTATGTTAAGGGAACCGAGGATCCTACTATATTTATAAATAAATTTAATAAAAACATTATAGTTGTTCCAATTAATGTTGATGAAATAATATTTGTAAAAACTCAAAAATCATTATTTTATTCCATTGTGTATCTTATAAAATATTATTTTGAAATGAGTATGATGGTTGAGTTAACATTTTTTCCTAGTTTTCAAATTTCTCAAAAACTAGAATGTACATATATATATCAACATAAGTATATCAAATATATTCTCAAAAAGTATGGATAAAACCATACTAAAGGAATTAGTACTCCCATAGGTACCTCAAATACCCATGATCTTTATAAATCAAAACAACCAATTGGTGAAATAATTTTTTGAGTAATGATTTTAATTTTACTCTACATAAGTTCTAGTTGGCCAGACATAATGTTTTCAATATAATTTTGTTCATTTTATCATGATAATACAATGTAATCCAATTTAAAAGAATTTAATAAAAATTCATTTTGTAAAGGGAACCATGGATTTCATACTTATCTATTCAATGGGAGAAGATTTTGAATTAATTTTTTTTGTATATTAACATTCTTAGTTGTAGAATGGATATCAAAAGTCCTTTTAAACATATCATTTTCAAGAGATTAAGTAGTTTATTATTCTTGTAAGAACAAACTCTCAATATAAATTTCTATGGATAAATCCAGATATGTGTTAGCCATAAGTTATCACGCTCACATGTTTTTAATTCAATACACACTCCCTGATTATGAAATGTGTTTTAGTAAATCTAAAATAATATGTGATAACACATGTTCCATTTCATTTAGTAAAACCTAGGTACCTCACCCAAATTTATAACACCAAGATAATATGGATCACATTATTAGGGAACACACACTGAAAAGAGATATCATTTTATAATTCATTATAATAGATGAAAAACTTGATGATATTTTTAAAAATCCATTCCCTTGAAATATATTTAAATACATTGAACTGAAGCTAGGGATGATCATTCTAAATTAATCATTCAGATATTAATCTTTTTTAAAACATATTCTTACATTATGTTACCCCTTTTTATCATGGGAGTACATATGATAGTTTTTTAAAAAAAATTAAAATTTCTTTAGATTTTATCATAATGAGTTTTTCTGTACTCATAAGATGTTCATAAACTGAATGCATAAGGATTGTTTGATTTAGAAAATTTCATAAATTTTTTCTGACTCTTGTAATCCAAACATTTCTGTTAAAAATTAATTTTCCATTAATAATCCTTTTATATTGTTTCCATGTTTACTTTTACAAATACATTAATTTAATTTATTAAAATATTTTATGTTTTGTTTTAATGTGAATTTTTTTAAATGAATATCATATAAAAAATCAAGAAGAACATACTTATAATACTGAAAAATCATTCCAACTATGAAATATATTATTCTTATAATATTAATTTTTAACTATTTCATTATATTATTTATATTTTTTTAATTATAATTTTTTTATATTTCATAAAAACAAATTTTTTTCAATTTTTTAATCGCATCCTATATATATATATATGATAAAGTATTTTTTTGAACCTCAAGAGTTAATTTTTTAATTAAAAATCATTTTTGAATCAATCACAACTATCAGATCAGATAAGATTCCCTCATACCCAATAGATTAGATCTGGAAGTCAACCCATCACTTGGAATATATTTTATAATGTGGTTCCCCCATATCCTACAATGAAACCCATTGATTTATTTCCTCGAAGTGATACAGTTTTCAAAACATTTGAAGTTTGTTTTTCAAAATTTTCTAAAGCTCGAATGTTAGAATCCTAAAGGTATTCTCAGAATATGATTCCAACAATAAATTTAGTTGAAAAATGGTATTTCCTTCGAGAAAGAAAAATAGAGAGAACATTTTTTTAAAATTATGATTCAATTTTGATGAAGATAATATAATTATATTAATGGGAATCTCTATGTGTTACCAAAATCAATCAATATTAGGTTATTTATGTTTTAATCAGAGTGTTTTATAGATCCGTAGATTTATAAGAACAAAATGGAAAGGATAAAATATCTTTCATTGATTATTGAAACGTTTTTCAAATGTCATAAAAAAGGATTTTATTTTTCTAAAATAGCATTTGATGGAATATATCTCTACCCTTATCATAATTTAACAACATATATTGGTTCTTTTGACGAAAATAAATCTAATAGTAATTTTTTTGGTCATAATGAGAAAACAAGAATGTAACTCATCTTTATGCAAACAATAAAATTATAGATTTGGGGATAGAAGGAGTTCTAATGCAACTAAATGATGATATCACAACTTGAAGATTACTAATGTTATTATTTTGTAATTTCAATAAAACATGAGAAATATAGATATTATGTGTTATATATTCCTGAAAATTAGAAAACTCATGTGCATATCCATAAAATACCATATTATTATGTTTCCAACAATATTTTCTTAGTAGTTTCTAATTTGAATTATCTGTTTGAACATTAAAATGAATTTAAATCTTTAAAACAAGAGGATTCTTCTTGTAAGTGATGATAGTCATTAAATAATGAATAATGAATTTGTTTAAGAAAACGATGAATTTTTTGATAAGTTTTTAGAATCTGTCCAGGGACCAGAAAATTTGAAATATCCTTGCATATAGTTTAAAATTTGAAGAAGAATTTCATACATGAAAATGTAGAAAATAAAAGGAGATCTAAATATTTAGAAGCACCTATATCAAAGAAACAAAAATTTGTACCATATGAAATTACATCATAATGAAGAATAAAAAGGAAAAAAAGAAGGATGAAGATACTATGGTGGGACATAATCTTACATAAGTCCTTTAATTTACTATTAATGCTGCCAAGTTTCTACTAAAGGATTTGATCAAAATGAATTTTAAAAAGAAATCTTGTAATGAAATATAGGTAGACTCATTACGTAAATATATCGAGGCCTCATTTGAAAATATTGTTCTTAAATATGAACAAATAAATCATGATTTTGGTCTATCTTTTAAGGAAAATTTTGTGGTTAGTATTGAAGTTCCACAATCCATAGACAAAGGAAAAGTCATAGTAAGTGAATTAATACTAATCGGTATGAAGACCCTAGACCAAAAGATCATATTTTAGAAGATATTTTGGAATAAAGTATTTCCAAATTTTATGATCTAAAAAAATAAATTGATGGTATTAATATGGATGTTTAAGAAGAAAAATACGGTGATTATGATTTAGAAGAAGATGATGAATGTGAAGTCATGGATATTGATGGAAAAGATTATGATAAAGTAAATTACAATGAAAAAAATGATGAGGACCAGTCCGATAAGATTTCATTATAGAAATATAAAGCTACCATAGAAAATTATCCAATTTAGTGAACTGGAACTAGATGTCCATTGGTCCTAATAGAAAAAAGTCCCCCTCAATATAAGAATCTGAATTGTTATTAGAGGAAATTTATGATTATCATTATTCTAAGACAGAAGCTTATAGAAATCCCTTTGATAACAATGATTGTGATGATGATATTATTTATATATCTAATAAAATTTAGAATATGGAATGAATGGAAAAATTAGAATCTAAATAATATAATGGTGGAAAGAAAATAAAAAATGGAACCATTAATCAAGTCCCTTTTGATTCAAATATGACATCTCTTTTAGTAGGAGATAATTATGTTTTTCAAACAATGAAAAATAATTAAATAAAAATTTTGTATTATACCAACCATGATTACCAGTTCTAGGTTATTATAGAGCCTATCAACAAAAAATTGGAATCCATATGTATTTTTCTGTAGATGGTGAACATGTTTGAAGTAGATTTAAAACCTCATCATGAAATTTATCAGCCACATAGAAACTCTGGTAAAGAAGTTACGGAGTGGTCTCATCTAGTTAACAATGATCTCATGATGTTTGATGAAAATCTTGATGAAACTAAGAACTCATAGAATGAGTCATCCAAATCAATTTGAGTATTATCTAAAATAATTCACACATTGTGATGTTTTCCTAGAATCTAAAATATTATTTGCATATTTGTTTTCCAGAATAGAAAGAAACCAATGTGTATATAAGTATATCAGAACTGAGATTTACAGGCTCAATAATTATAGATATGAAATCAAAAATGTGAAGATTCGTAAGGATGAAATGTCTAAAGATATCATATTCTAGATGAATGAATCTGGATTCTAGAATAAATAAGTTGATCTCAAGATAATTTCATTGCAAATATTTAAAAGGATACAAAGGCGCTGAAAACATTATAGACCATTTATTGATCCCGGAAAAATAAAAATTATTTTTTAAAACTAATATTGAAATTACTAGTTTTGTAAACAATTTCATCAATGAATATCATTATCATCTCATTGTTAATTGTCTCCCAATTACTATTTTTAGGATTTTAATTAATTTTTTAAATGATATTTTATATCATTTTATTATTTCTTATACTTGTTTCTCTAAATCTTTTCCATTATTACAAGACTCTTTCGCATTATTTTTGGAAAATCAAAATTATGGGGAAATATATATAAATAGGGATATTTCTTTAAAAGAGGGAGAAAGGGGATATATTTATGTAAGGGGGAGAGAAATATATTTAATGATTAGAATAAGATCTTTAAGGGGATTTCATATTCTATGGGGGAGTTAGTCAAATTCATAATTTTATTCAGATGAGTTATAATTTTATGCGAGATAAGTATTACAATGTAAATTGTGAATAAGATGTACCTCCAAGATAGTGGATTTATATTTTTCAAAAGTTAATTATTATTTATGACTTCTGGTTTGTTCCTTCAAAAAAAGAGGAGATTGTTTAGTTAAAATTTTCCTTTTAACATCTCTATTCCCCTTGTTTTGGAAATCACAAACTCTTTATTAAATACTTAATTACTATCCCTTTCATGTCTAATGAATTTTAAGATTTTTTTCTTCAAAAAACATAAAACTCTACCATATTTGAAAATAGTTTTATAGTATTCAGGAATAAAAACATAATTTATACATTAAAATTATAAGAATGAATGATGATATGATAATGATCAGATTCACCATTTGAAAATCATATTTATTACATTATATATTGACATCATACTGAAAAAAAAATTCTTATAATCAAGATCAACATTGGAATAGATAGACATCAGATTCACACTGATATACATTATCATAACGACATATGCATAAAAATCCATCATATTGTCTAATGTTTAAAATATGAATATGGAAAATGATATTATATTGTAATTAATTTTCATTTATAATATAATGGTGTATAACAAAATGAATTTGTACATTATATTACTTTGTAGTCATCAATGTTTTAGGTGTCCATGTCCATAAAACAAACTCAAAGAAAACAATACAATTAGTGGATCAAGAAGACCGTTGGATGTGTCGCTTCTAAATACCAATTCATTTGAAGAGTTTGAAGTGGTTGATTCCATTTTCAATCTCAAAAATTTTAATGTCTTCAATGCGTGAAAAAATTGTTCTCAATTAGTTTTATTACTTTATAGAGTTTCCATCTTAAGGGAACATTTCCAGTTTTCTCCTTAATATTTTTTTTGTAATTTCATTGTGTATTGTGATTGTGTGAATATGATCACGGGATTACGTGGCTAGGAATAAATAGATACAATATGATTGATCAAGGTCTTGGAGGGATAGAATGAAAGAATCTAATCCATTGTATCAAGGGTTGTTGAGGATATGTAGAAAGAAAACCCAATCATCATATCTTGGGCACACGGTGATTGTGAGGCAGACATATCTTGGTATTGAGTGCTTACCTTAGTTAGAGAAATACAAACTATATTTTATGTATAAAACAAGGTACATTTATTCTAGTTATTTTTATACCAACTCTTTCGGTTAAAATAATTATAGTAATTGGTATTACATTTTTTTACAAGTCTTTTATTTAATCATCATATAACTGATTGTGTTGCTTTTATATTCAACATTCTATTTGTATTTTTCTTATCACAATTTCAATGATTATGATAAAACTGTTTTACTCTATATCATTCAGTGAATATGATATTATTCAGATATATCAAGTGATTTATGATTAAAATACTATTGTTTATACTCAAATTATATCATTTTCATCTATAAATATGATTAAACTCTTATTTGTTACCACTACTTAATTATTATGACTATATACACTATTAAGGATGAATCAATTTTTCATTACACCATGTGCACTCATGTATCAGAATATACTTGATTTTAATATCATTATTGTACAAAAGGCCAATTATAATTTCCATTTAAATTCTTATGAGTTTTTATGAATAAGATTTGTTTAACCTTATTAAAATAAATTACTTTTAAGTTCAAAAATGAATGTTTTTAAACATACAACTCACCCCAACCTGATTTTCAACCATCTTCATATAAATTATGATGCAACATAAAGATGGCTAATACCATATCTGATTCAAAATTCCTGTATTTATTCTTGTGGTGTCTCAAATACCACAACCTTTTTGTGATAACTTACAACCTATGCATCAAAACTAAGCTGATCCCAGCTCCAGAGGCATCAAAACATACTACATACTCCACACACTACTATGATAGATTCAAAAAAAGGAACAGTAGTCACCCTGAGCCTCAAATCTTCAATGGTTCACCAACACATCACAATTCAATGTAAATGGAATCTCTTTCCACATAATAGAGGAAAATTGGTTATAATCTCATATAATTATTCTACAAAAATCTACTAATACCCTATCAATCCATGAAAAAATAAGCTCCTATAACCCAGACATGGGTGGATCATAAGAAATCACTTAATCAATCATAACATGTTTTAAAACTAATCCCTGATCATTAAAGAAATTCCCCATAATGTGAACCTTTCGCATCCATAACTAGAACATTGATACCTTATCATAATGTTGGTTCTCCTATAGAATTTCATGGACTATCCTCAAGTTCTTTTTTCGATCCTCCTTTGATATAGATTATATCATTATTTCATTAATGTGTCATCCAAAATTCATTCCATGTATGTATAGATGATCAGATTCATCAAATAAATAAAAAAATTAGGGTAATTATTAACACCAAATGGAATCTCCAATACCTTGTAACGTATGTGGTGACATCATAATTCCATCTTCGGAATATCAATCTCCTGAACCATCAAGACGTGCTTTTTGACCTATGGTCGATATTCATAAAACATCTTATACATAAAAACTGATCAAATAGGTCATCAATCCTCAAAAGGGGTACTTCTTATTTATAGTGTCTTCTTTTAAGAAATAATAATAAACGGAAATCTACTAGCTCCAATCATCCATTTTCACAAAAAAAATTAGTTGCTTCCCGGGGTGTTAGACGTCGTTTGATAAAATATATCTATCAGAGGCCCTGTAAGAACACCATCAAGTATTATATGTTTGTACAATCCATCCAATATTCATAAAAAGATAAAAGAGTCATCTTATGGTGCATGTGTATAAAAAAATTCATATCCATGTTTATATAGAGATCTATGGAATCCTTAGGGAATATTTATATATAATCCTCAATGAATGAAATAACCCATATGAATAAAGTGACAACTAAGATAATGGTTAAACTATATAAATTATTGGTGATGGGTTCTCTCTTCCTTCTTATAATACAAACTCGCTTTCCTAGGTGATATCTCTTTGCCAAAAAGTAAAATCTCTACCATCAATACAAATATATCTCACTACATTATGGTAATATTAAATAATGTCTCAGACCCTGGAAAACCAATTTGTACCAAATATGACATTATAAGGTCTCATAATGAACACCAAGAGGTCCAACTAGAATCTATCTGTAACAAGATATATTCCTTACAGCTGGATGAAAAGTTATATTTAAGAAAAATTGACTATAATAAATTATTTACAAATCATTTGGGACAATATATCAAAAAGTAGAACCATCATTGGAAATAAGAGTATGGATTTCAAGGAAGTACTCTCACCTATTTATACTAGTACTAAAATAATATTATAATAAAAAATGATGATACTATGAATAATCTCGTTAGCTACCGATTTATAAGACTCTATACTCTTCATTTTCCCATGACCTGAAAAATAACACAGTTAGCATGCCAATGGAATCATAGCGGCGGTGGTGGATGTAGACAATAACATCAACTACCACCAGTAGTTCCTCCTATATGATCCCCACTGACTCCTCTTCCTGTTCTTCTACAACACCCCATGATTTCATAGTACTTTTCCTCTTTAAAACTCAATAGCTTGTCCTACATGAAACACCGAGTTCGAGCACATAACGACATTCCAAACTAGCCATTCAAAAAGTGGGTATGAATAGTATTAACGTCATTTTAAGTTTAATATACTCCATTAAATTTTAATATCTATATTTTATTTTTCATAGACATAATATAAGAACAAATTAAAATTTTTAGATAAAAGAAGTATTTTTCAAAAAATGAAAATTTACCACCTTTTAATGGTGAACCCTTTTAAATCCAATATATCACACTTTTCTATATTCAATTTGAAAAAATAAACTTCTTCTTTATAATTGATACATAAAAATATATTTTTTATAAATATTTGGTGTTTTTATGATAACTTTTTTAATTTTATGAATAGTAAAAAATATTAGATTTTAAATTTAAGAAACTTTTTTAATCGAAATAATTTACAGTGTTGAACTATGAATTTGAGTGGTCTAAATTATAAATTGATTATATTTTTATCGTATAATATAATGTAGTTAATTGTAAGTAATATAACATTTAAATTGGACTTAATAAAAAATCAATCTTTTAATTTGTTTTACTTCTTAAAAAATCGTTTTCTTATTTAGATAAATGGATTAATTTTAAATTTATTAATTAAAATTAAATGTTTTTAATATGGTCAAATTCAATTCATTTTAAAATTTTAAATATCAAAATAATATTTAGGATAATGTTTTGGTATTTTTATGAAAACATTAATTTTACCGAGAAAAGTAAAAAAAACTACGTTGTAGATAAAAACCGACTTTTAATTTAAATAATTATTTTTAATTTTATCATAAATAAAAAATAGAAAAATAATAAATATATTAGTACAATGTAAGTCATTGGGAACATTTTATTATATGATTATATAAATAAAACATTATTGAAACTTTTTAACGTCTGCTCATGAACTTTCTTGGCACATTTACCCAACATCATGGTACATTTGAAAATTTGCATAAAATGTAATTTTACTGATTCTTTGAATTTAATTTAAAAAATACGAGAGACATAATTTATATTAGTAACTAAAATGTGGTTCAATAAAATAAAAATATTTTTTTTGAATAATTACATATTTAAATTTATTTACCACTTTTAAAAGTAAATAGTGAAATAAAGGAAAAAATTATAATATAATTACCCAAAAACTTGTCATAATTTTATTATATAAGTGTATTTAGACCAAAATATTCTTAGGAGAAAAATATGATCCTTTATGATCCACAAGGATTAGGTTATGACATTTATTATATTTTATTTAAAGAAGAATTAAAACTGTTAAATTCAATTTTTATTAACTAAAAATTTTAAATATATAGTTATACATAAGTTAAATTCAGATGTAAATATTAATTACAAATATAAAAAAATTTCGGCATTATGGTATTTTATTTATAAATTTTAGACATAAAATTATTGAATATATTTATGACACAATGATGATGTTGTAATTACCTTCTTAATGAAATATTAAAATAATTGATATTATAAATAATAAAATAAATATAAATTGAAACATTTGATTCCATACAAAAATTTTCAAGGTGAATATGACATGGTAAGTATGATTAAAGGTGTCTTTATCTTATAAATCATGTTTTTATTAATTTCACAAAAACCAAATACTAAATATTGTCAAAATTGACATAAATGTGTTTTGAAAACAAATACTATTTTATTAAGTGATATAATATTCATAAAAATATATGATTTTGAAAAAGGACCAAGATAAGGATTGATATGTCATTAATTAACCACTTTAGTTTCTCTTCAAATTTTATATTATATTTATTAACCATGTAGTGTAGGAATAAAAGAAGACATGGTAAAAGATAAATTATTTAACTAAGACTTAAATCTAAAAAATAAGGTTAATATAGTGACCTAAACATGTATAAAATATATTGGTTGATATGTTTTCGACCCATCCACACCTTATCTTATAAATAAATCCATTTTAAGATAATAGACACAAAAAATTAATTTACAACAAAACAATATTTCGAGATTTTTCTGAAGTGCCCCTCACCTTTCTAATAAAAGTGCACTTCCCCTTCTCTCATATCCACACAGCCCAATCCATATTCCTAGAACAAACCCTTATAAAATATCCTCCATAATAACCTAAATAAAAACTATAGGCCTTACATTGTATAGAAGTCCAACCTAAGGATCCGTTTTTTCAAATCAAAAGGATGAACACGAAGAAGAGATAATTATTTCATCACTTATTTCAATGTTCATTTCTTCTTCCTCTTCCTAATTCATTGATGTTTCCATAAAAAATTGAAATCTCAAATTCCTTATACATACTGATATGTTTTTATAAATAGGATACAACCATATTAATTATTCTATCCATCCAATTAATGACAATGTCACCATACGTACGTATGTACGACTTACCGTCTCCACGTTGTGGGGTAGTTTTCTATTCAACACTTCATTATTTTGATATGTATAATAATGAGTTCAATGGATGTTAATAAAAAATATAACATTTTAGTGAATATTTATGTATAATTTACCATCCAGTTACAGAGGATTTCACCATCAATCTAATGATATCATTGCTCGTGCATACATACGGCTTACCGTCTCCACGACGTGATGAGATTTATTTCCACGTTCACCATTCAAAGATGATTAAAAAAATAAATTTTATAAAAAATAATGTAACATAAGACATCATAATGATACTATAAATATATATATATATATATATATATGTATTTAAATATATCTCATTCACTTACTTCCATTCAATACAATATGAAAAATGGAAATGATGTTTATGCGTACGTATGACCTATCGTCTCCATAAATGGTGTTTTCCATTTCATATATCTATCTTTTATACATATTTATATTCTGAATATATATGAAACATAAATAATGTTTTATATTTTGTATGTAATTAAATCATGATATAACTGATATAAACAAGAATAATGAGTTACAACACCTACGATAAATAAAGTGATTATTATCCAAAATGTTATTTAAACATAGAAATTATTATTAAACGAGTAGTATAAAACCATAAATGAATCTATTAAGACATCATAAATATGAATATGGGTCTGGTATAATTTAATAACATATTATAGACATTATACAAGAGGTTAAACATACCCTTGACCAAAGGAAAGTACAAGGTAAGGTATAATTCCCCAATCTTAATACTATTCGAGATTGTTTATGTGTATGTTTTAACTGGGACATATTTATTATCCATGTCCATGATTCATGAAAGAGTTATCAAGAGGAATATTTTTATAGTAATATTTAACTAAAACATAATATTAAACTGTTCAAATATTTATTATTCTAAATCATTCTTATTAATGTCTATATTTTCAAAGTGGTATTAAGGATTTATTTTTATGGACATGAATGTTTTAAAATGTTAATTCTTTTAAAAAGTTTCAATGTGGTGTGGGAAACATTGATTCAAAATTTCTTTAAAATTTCTTCCCTTCTAAATCCTGTGACTTTTAAAAGATTTCATGAAAAAGGATATTTCTCTT
Organism: Viscum album; assembly: GCA_963277665.1. Classification (NCBI taxonomy): domain Eukaryota; kingdom Viridiplantae; phylum Streptophyta; class Magnoliopsida; order Santalales; family Viscaceae; genus Viscum; species Viscum album. The sequence goes on along the minus strand of OY728119.1, from coordinate 2,105,170,890 downwards.
AAAGAGTCTTACTGATCATTTTCAACTATGTTAACATCCTTTAGTGGATATTATTCATGATTGAGGTTTATTTGTTACAATACATTGTTATATACTATATGAAATGATTTATGTTATATTTGACTATGGATGTGTTGTTTTTATAAAGTTCATGTTTTATGGTTAGTGTATTGACATTTCGCATGGTAGTTTTTATACGAATGTTTGTGTTAAGTTTCACACTTTAAATATGAGGAAAGCATTGGGCATAGTAAGTGATGAGCGGGGCCCACTATAACCCCTTGATGCATCGGTATATCTAATGTGGCAAAAAAGTGTCTTGGTATAAGGCATTGAAAAAAAAAATTATTTGTTGTCTTGGCACGATACCTTGAATAGGTGGTTATGATGTACGACATTATGCATTCCTTAATTATGAAATTACTCATTAAATGTGATTATTATAATAATAGAATACTTATTTACATTTTTATATTGTAATGTTAGATTTATTTTTCCCATATTAAGTGCAATTTAATTTTTAAAATGCTGTTGTTTTTATAAAAAATATTACCTTGAATGTGTATAGATCTCGCTAAATTATTTACCCTTACTAGGTATATGAGCTAAAACTTTCCTATGTTTTTTCTAGGATTTCATGATGTGTATTATGATTGGTATACATGGTTAACCTAAGGGAATAATGGTTTTATCAGTGGATTATTTATATTGTGTTTTATGTTTGAATCTGTAATGTTACATTCATATATGTAATATATTTTCCAAGACATGAAAACTGACCAGTCCTTCAGGACTTGACTCCTTGTAATCATGCCAATGTATTAGAATAATTCATCGGCTCGAGGATTATAGGGTCGAGACATTACATCTTCCACTTTGGGACCACCATATTCATTCCATGGAGAACCCCGGTCATAGTGCTACCTCATTCATCAAGGTCCATCAGCTATATTTTTTCCCTCATCTACACATTTGGTTTGTAAATAATGTTCTATGTGACCACAACCATCATAGGAATACCATATCCCTTCACTGAGATGACATGACACAATAAGATAACTTTATAAATTAATAAAAAAACATTTTATTATATTGTTAATTAATATAATATTCTCTTAGTATACATCGGATGATGTTATGTTGTTGGGAATGATCATCTACTAACTACGAATAAACTAATATTTCATCTTCAAAACCACTAATAAATGATAAAAATAATAATTAAAGATCATATTCATCATCTCCAGGAATATATATGACATATTTATTAGACCAAACTATGTCCCCACAAACTCACACAATTAATACCTTCTACAAAAACTATTCTGAGGTATATCTGATAGTCTCACACTCAAATTACGATACCCATATCACATTTCAATATTAGAGAAAGTACAGTCACTTATCATATAATCCAATATATAATCGATTGGAAAATTGGGATTTTGGTTCTTGACTGCCATCTAGTTTAATATCCGATAGTCCACAAAAAAGCATTGAATCTCATCAGCCTTCTTGGTGAAAATAGAAGAAGAACTCCAAGGTGACAGAAAAGGTAGTATTCAACCATTATCTTACATATCATCAATCGGAACATTAAATTCTCACTTCTACAACGAGGACAACCTATCAAGTTAGAATGAAACACAATATGTTACTATCACCTACTCAATCATGAAATCATTATCCCGCTCGGGTGGTAATCCATATAACTCATCAGGAATGACATAATGAAAAACAAATTCAACGAGTGGAAAATAATATTGCTTCATTCAACCATCATTTATTGAAAAACTACTATATGATCAATGACAAAATCCCATATATATTGTATTGGTCCTACATAATCATCCTGAAGGTCCCACTCAGCCTAGTGAAAACAACAACATCCATATAATAATTGAAAGGTAACTCTCCTTTGATAATAATCGACGTGATCCTAGTATATAACTAAACTATCTAATCATAAAATCAAAATGAAAACATCCATTTTTATCATAAATGATTTCCAAAATAAGTTATTACTACTAATTTCTATAGAAAACTCCATGAAGCATTTTACATTCTCTAACTTAACTCCCAACAGTGGGTCAGTGATCAGGAAACCATCAATTACATCAATAAAAAAGTCCAAACTTTTTTTCCAAAATTGAATATATTATTGAATTTTATGCACTAATTTCAAATAAAACTCAAGAAAATATTGATGACACAAGAATGATACTTCTCAAGGTAGAAGGTCAGGTTTCCAAAATATCAAGAGTAGACTGCATAGAAGGCACATGAAATAACCCTTTCCCCATGGATCTAGTCCAACTCACATGTGTTTCTCCTTATATATGGTACTGTTACTTCAGAACTGGGTTAAAAAACTCCTAAAATGGAAAAAATATCCGATGGAAATCAATATACTAGTCTTCTAGTGGTATCTATGTCATTACAAGACTATGGTACCTTTCTAGATCTACATCAACAGATAAGTTATTAAATAAACATACAAAAACTTTATAGGTGGACAAAAAATCCACAATCATGGAACTCTATAGTATGGTCTAGAAAATTTGTCTATATGTGAAAAAAAATTCAACACACATAGTTATATAATGATGAATGGTCCTGATATGTTTCCCAAATTCCCAAACATAGCTTCCCTCTATTTACTTGGAAACAACTTGAATAGTGGCACTTCTTGCTACGAATTGAAAATTCACATTTTTTCTAATTGAAATTGATTTGGAACTTCTTGGGTCCTCTCTCAGATTCCCTACTGTGATGAAATTTGGATTAATTACATTTGAAATTCAAATAAATATTTTTTTTTCATGTGACATAATCTCATAGATAATAACATTCTAGAGACTCATTGCCTTGGAATCACATCATGTGTTATAGATTTTGTGAAGAATTTAATGTTGGTGAAATATGAAAAAAATCATCACTGGCCTGCCTATAGGTATCCAGTTCATGAACTCATAATACCTATAATCCCGTAATGTTTCAGTATTGAGGTTGTTCAAAAGCATTTACTCTAAGCCCTTTTAGGAAAAACACCTTGAAACCTAGATATATTTATAATATTCCACAAGTTCTTTGTATTCTTATAAATCATATATTCAAAAAAATTAACCCTCATATGATTGGATTTATCTAGGTTCTTGATGATCTTATTTAAGACTCAATCTAAAAATCATCTTCCTAGTTAACTCCATCTCTAGTGAACATAGTTGGATGGTGCAGCTGAAACACTCACATCATCTCAAACATATTTTTTATAGTTGAATAGTATCCCATTCATGGATCACATTAAAGTCAAGAACATTATTTTAATTAGAACATACATCAGATAGAAAGGAGAAACATAAAGCTTCAATTCAAATTCATTTAGAGAATTCCAATTTCCTCCCTCCTAACAATAAATTCGATGATGATGTGGAGGAATATTATTTTCAATAAAAATTCACTACATTAAAAACTAGACAAAATAATGGTCAAACGAAAATTGTGAAATCTATATAGAACCACTTAAACATGGTCTCTCTAAACATGTCTTAAAAATATAATTTTCATAAAATTATCTTTCATTCATTTCATTTATTTGATAGGACAATTATATAATAGAACATTTTATGTATGAATATATATCACATGGAGTAAATATGTCCCAATAATGAATAATTCATGTTTGTACATATACCTACATGTCAGTTAGGATGCATGTGTTCTCATATCATACCATGCCATTCCATGAGTATAAATCTAAATAAGAAATAGTTTCACACATCATCTGAATAACACAACGAAAAATAACATCAAAAACAAAAAGTAAAATACATGATGAAATATCCCATTCTTAAGTACTCAGCCATTCCCTCTTACCATAGTTATCTACTACCATGAAAAATCTTATTACCATGTACCAAAACATTTCTATCCTCCTTTCTACCATTCCTAAATTGTAAAGCTGCAAAAAAAGAAATACATGAGGGTACTAATACCACATTGTAACATCCCTAGACCATCAATCTCTCACATAGAAAAACCATATTGGTTACAAGGCCTCAAGTGCATCCCCCATATGTTAGAGGATACCAACTAGAAGAGTGGTTATTGATAACATAGTTTAGAGACTTTGATCCTTGGTAGAGTATAGTAATAACCCCAAATAATATATCAATGTATCCAAAGTAGAAATAGAAAATATAATCCAGAATAACAAAAGTAGTTAATGTAAATAACCAAACCCAAAACACAAAAAATGATTAAATATAAGGATGGAATTTCTCTATGTTTTATATTGAATATAAAATATAAAAATGGAATGAAAATTTAAATAATACACTTATTCCCCTTGTCTATATCCCAATGTTAGTCTCTTGTCAAATATACAACCCATCCAGTAAGAAACAGTCAAAAATAACATCCATTTTACCATATCCAAACTTGTATCCATGTAATATACTTTGGTACCAAATGGATGCCCAAATAGAGTGTGAGTTTTACTCATTAGATCAAAAACACAATGTCTAATCAAAACCAGTTTGATAGTATTCAAATGAAATAAAGTGATAAATAATATTTTTATATAATTAATTTAACTATATTACATTCAACATACATCGACAGGATTATATAATTTCTCTGACCATGTAACATTACTATTTGAAACAAAACCAGAAGTCCATGGAATAATCACTTAACTAGGAAATTCCCATTGTATAAGAATTTTTGTATAACTAAGACATGCAGTATAACCATTATAGAATAAAAGGTCATCACCTCTATATTATTATTTCAACATAACCATAACATTACCTAATACCATTACAACATAAAACTTCCATTTACTATAATAATTATATCTTAATAGTGCCAATACTAATAAGAGTTACACCATAACTGGTCCAACCCCTATAATAATTACAACATAATTAGAAAAACACATATAAGAAATACATCCAAACAAGGTGAAGCCTAATAAGCATGAAATAATTAGAGAATGTAATATCATTAGTCGTATAAACAACTAAGAGTTGGGGGTGAAAAAGTGGTTTAGTTTTTGAATATTATTTATTTTTTAATCAAAATCATTAATTTTTTATGTTTCTCAATAAACTCAATGATATATCATAGTCTTTCTTTATATATAGATATAATAAGGTGGATAACATCACATGATATTTAAAAGGTTTCATACAAATACCTACTCCATTCATTGTTGGATATTCTACCCATTCAAGATTATCTAATATAAAAAATTAATATATTAAAATGGTTAATACAAAGTCAAAATATATCTCCCCAAAATATACAAAGGAGTTTCTTTATATTGAATCCCACAGTGTTACCAGAATCGACACTAGCATGCTCCATAATCCGCACTAGAGACTTTTACTAATGAATCAGAAATGATATATCATTATCCAATATCTAAATGAGAGGTTTCTTCTTTAATTTATTGCATGATCCAAAATAGGTTTATATATTTATCTTCTTCCATGATCTCCCTAAATCTATATTTCTTGTTTAACTATTCAAGTAACATCAATAGCCACAAGTTGAGTTTGTAGGAATTTCTCATTCAATTCTAATAACCATTATTTGGTTGGATTTGTAATTAAAACAAATTATCCAGCAGTTGTTCCTTATTTTAAAATTTTATTATCATCTATTAAATACGTGAAATTGTTTCACACAAATTCATCAATATTATTCTATTAAAGATCAATCATGCTAAAATATTAAATCACATATTTTGGGATTCTCAAAATTAATTTAACTTCATTTTTGGATTGCATTGAATCTGAATAGCTAACACAATATTTAATGAAATTAATTATTATTTTCTTATCAAATTTCATTCAGGTGTCTTCTCACATTCATGTGCATTTATATATGTGTTAAAGTGCATACATTTTCCATTGTACTCTTCATTGTTTATATTAACACAGACACACTCTCACACCGTGTTCCTGAATTTCTTATTCATGTTTTCATGAGAGTGGAAGCGTGTATGGGTTGCATGAATTTTCTATCAACTCCTCACTTTTTCATGTGAATAACATGACTTGTAATACGTTATGTGATCATTTGCATATCATTGTTAGTATATTTGAATGGATCTCCCGATGCCACACTACCTACATTACATGACAAGGAATGACTCATGTGATTATCTTGTTTCCTTAATCTCATAATAAGGGAGTGCTCATTCTAGAATCTCCTTTAATCACAAAACCTTCACACGTGTTCTTCATGTGACCATGAATGCATTATGAGATTTATCTTCTATGCCATCTCATAATCCATTTGTGGCTTGTGAGTTATCTTCCTTCTTCCACAAGACATGAGGTTTTTGTTCCTGTCTTACATCGGATGAAAAGAAATGTTTTTTGGGTCACAATCATGAAAGAAATATGTGATTCACAATATGGATTCTCATGGTTAGGTTCATGAGCACTCTTTATCATTCATGTAATTTAATTGGTTTGTGAGATAATCCTCATTGGGTTTCGATAACACCGTCTTATTTTCCTTTGCCTAAATAAATCCCCTGAACTCCTATATTTCCAGATCTTAACTCAATTTCTACAAAATACTATATACATCTTCAATTCACTTTCATCAATTTACGTATAATGAGTATCTATAAATTTTAATGTGTTATAAGGAATTATTTCAATTGTTAACAATATTTTGATATCATTAATTCCAAAACTCTTTGTTTATTTAATCCTAATGTAATATAAATGAGATCTTTTGATTCACGTGATAACATTGTCTCATCGGTTCCTTTATCACACGAATACTTGGTTTGTTATAAGTTGTTCAAGCGGTGGATTCTTGCTAGAAAGTTTCTGGAAAATTAGATTATAATCCTATGTAATTCATATGAATTTATATTTAAAATATTTTTCATTTACATGATTATAAACGTTGTTCTTTTTCATGTGATTATATCACTTGATCATGAAATCGTTTCCAATAATATGATAATGATCAAGTTATTACCCGGATGGAATTCATTATCTTAAGTAAAAAACATATGGGGTTTCATTTTCTCTTATGATGGAGTTATGAGACAAATTCATGTAGATGACATAAATAAATAAAATGATTATATTATTGTTATTATTATCATCAAACATGACTCATTACGTTTGGAAGATTATTCATGATAGGTGTTATCTCCATTCATGTGATAAGGAGCCTTATTTAGAGGTTAATGATTATAGGATAAATCAATTACATGATACATGGGATTTAATGTATTTATCAAAAATTCCAATACAATGGATAGTGTTATGTATATTTTTTAATTTATGTGGGATAATGTATCATAATTTGGTCCCACATTAGAAATGAACTTGTTTAGGAATCATCTATATTATATATACTATGCCTTCTCGTCATTTGAGTTGGCTATGGGGGATCAAGACTCATCAAGAAATCTACACACCACTACATGTTTCATCCCAGCAACTTTGTCATCATACCTATGGAGACATAATATAAGGTCCCATTAAAGCCTTCAACCATACTGTTATATGGGATTTATACAATGGCCCACCCACAGAACTACTACTATGTGTGGCCTCCTTTAGTCGACACTCCCACATGGGTTAACCCGTAGGTCCACCCATGTGTGTTTGAGGGCTATCCCCTAGCGGATATTATGGTTTTCAGAAATATGTTTTATTAAAGAAACATTAATATATAACAATTGAAATTTATGTAAGTAAAACATTGTATTCCAACTATTCTAAAACATATTAAAGGACCAACTCTTAATTTTCATTATAAAAAATGTCAATACAATTTTAATGACATCCTTCAAATCACCTTAATGTAAATATATTTATTTTTCATGGAAATATTATACATCATAAATTAATAAACAATGTGTCATCAATGACACAGGTTTTTTGATCTTATGATTACTACAACAATTTTTAGATATTTTATGAAAAATTTTCTAATTGTGACATCCAATTCCATTAGATAAATCTGTATCAAATCTCCGAGAATTTCCACTAAATCCACCAATATATATTAACTTATTGAACACAATTGAAAACTAGGATTTAAAATATAACATTTTCATATTTTTATAAATATAATAAAATTATTCGAGTTATTAAGTGACGAAAACCTTCACCCCCTTTTTGGAAAACAAATGAAAAGGGTTTGTGGGTACTCTTATATCATATTTCTTTTCATATTGTACTCCCTTTGAATATTATTTCTTGTGAAATTATGATAGTGTGATGATATAACATGGTTCTATTACAAATATCTTCTTAGATATTATGCTATATGTCTATATGGTCTTTCATAGTATTTAATGGAATTATGATATAACCATATTTTTGTATACTACACCTAAAATACCATACATGTGAAATCATTCTCATAAATTCTCAATTCTCATTAAATGGATTACATGTAATTAGATTTATTAATGAAATCCTTGATCTAACAAACACTTCTACAATCTCATAAAAACTTTCGTGTTCAAAAGATAAAGGTCCCCTATTTATCTCAATTTATAATCAATCAATATTCCCACATAATTCATATGATCAATAAAAATTTGATAAAGGTATGAATATCTGATTTTCATACATCCTCTTTGAATTTTATTAATATGTTAATAAGTTCATCATTTAGTATATTCTGATGTTTTGACAGATTAATCTCATTAATGACACCCTTAAGAGATGAATCAGTCCACTTCAATTCCCCATATGTTATTAATAAATCATTCATATATAAGGAAATAGTAAGAGAACTTCTAGTTTTTTCAAGAGTAACATTCAGTCTAGGGGTTACCTCCCAACCCAGGCCATTATTTTTCCTTAATATCAGTATTTCATTCAAGGAATATCTCATTTTCCATTATAATAATTTGAGTACATGAGGTCCCAGATACATTCATTTTAATTATAAATATCTCCTTCTAATTACGGATAATCTCGATATTGTTGTTTTGATCATTTATAGATTTATAACTATTTAATCACATGCACCAATATTTGTGTTGAAAATATTTTTTCACATTAATATGTAATTAAATTTCTTCCCATTATCTTCAGAATGATTTTCATCTCTCTCCAATTATTTTTACAATTTTAGTTTATTTGGTCAAATAGTTAGGCATCGTTCCATGACATTTTATTTCAATAGGGAATCATTACATGCCTTACCTATATTTTTATATATAAAAAATTTCCATTTATTATCATTTTTATTATCTCCTTGTGTTATTATAATCATTTATTGAATTTTTGAACCTTATATTTACATCATACAAAAAATTCTAAAATCATACATCTCTATTTTTTGAATAGATATTAGATTTATTTATGGTAACACTATTTTTTATATGAGGGTATGCTATAATTTTTCCACCACGAATATCCTTTGATTCATGACTAATTTTTAAAAATTACAAATTGTACCAACAAGAGTTGTATTTGTTCTCTTATGATTCAGAGCACCATAAAAACCCACTGAACCTAGAACATCCAACATAATATGTATTCTATCTAGAAACCATATTTAGTTGTATTTATTAAAAATGTTCCTTCAATTTTATAGGGTTAATTATTTTTATTTGCTCATTTATTTCTCCCATTGATATTTGATAGTATCACTAATTTCCCTTCTTTATTATAGTTGGTTGAACAAAATTACTATTTTGATTAATTCACATGATGTAATTGTAACCATTTAACTTATCGACCTTTAGTTTTTTTTATAATTCTATTCAAATCATCAGATAATTTTTTTTGATACGTGATTACTTGAAGTCAAAATAATAGGGGCCACATTAGTTCTAGTAATCATAGAAATCATCAAATCATTATCATCTATTCATTTTTGAAAATTTTATTTAATATGAGTTCTTCTTCTACAGTGCATGTATTCTATTTTCATCATATTTTCTCCACTAAATGCATGCGTTGTTTTATTTTAATCATTTAGCATGTTATTCCAAAATTACAAACATTCATGCAGAAATATCTAGAAATAACATTAATAGCCTACGTGCCTTCATCTTTTATTTTGTGGTGTTATATATTTAGTTTTTACATATTGGGAGGAATTCGTCTTTTGAGTGGTACCACGCCTCTTCATTAAACTTCTTATAAAACATTTGTTCATTTTTATTTTCACATTAACCTATGATTTGGTAGATTTAACATAATTATTTACCATCAATACATTACATGAGTTTTATTTAAAACTTTTTCTTGAATTTAAAGCATCATTTTTATAGAAAATAGCTTATGGGTTGTGGGTTACCTTCATTCTAGAGGATTATTTCATATGCTTAAAGGATGATCACATTCTATTGAGAGAATCATGACCCTTAATGTAACCCTGTGTCTAATCGACTCTTTTTTCGTTTACTTGGGATGTTCTATCTTGTGGTTATTAAGGATTTTTTAGTCTCACTTATAGATAAAAACAAATCACATTGAGGGAGTTTTTATCATCCACAAATGTTATCTGTTCGGATTCCCAATCCCACTTCACCATATTTAATTTTTCCTCATGAACACTTCATGATTCTAGAGAAATATTTTTCATGATTATTTAACCTATTATATTTTACCTGAAAATGGGGAATTTTGACAAGATTAGAAACTTTTTTCAATATTTCAAATGTAGGGAAAAATTTACAAATACAATTTCAAGGTATTATTTATCACAAACACTTCTTTAAAATTATTCATCAGATACCACTTATTTTTCATTGCAAAGGAAAATTGTTTATTCCATTTCATTCACGTGTTTTGGGGAGGGTTGGATATCCTAATCCATTTATAAAATTACATTCAAATATAATTCACTACTTCTTCTTGGGGTATTGTTTCCCTAAATATCCTTTCAGCCTACAATAGTGTATTTTATTACTTCTCATGGGGATATTAATTATATATTCCACAAATAAAAAATGAATATTACTATATGATCCAGTATCATCACATCATGAGTTTGATTTTTCTAATAACAATAATATAATGTTTCTTGGAAGAATATACCATTTTAATTACCTTAACATAGAGGTATCTCTATCTATTATATATTATTATTCATAAGTATTATTTGTTGTCTCTTATTTTTATTCATCTGCTTCTTCAATGAATTTTATATATTAGTATCATCAATAGTAACATCATGTTTCCCCATCTAATAAATCTCACTCATTATCTAAATGATAAACATCATAATAACTCTCTAGTGTCATTAGAGATGACCTAATCACTAATACTAATTATAAAGAACTATTAAATATTGACCACTAATAAGGGGTAAATTAGTGTTTTACATTTTACAAAATAGTTATTTTGAATTAATCCTCTTATTTTTTTAATGTTACATATCCAATTAGTGATATAACTAAGTCTCACTTTGTATTCAAAAGTAATAAGAGAGAGAGTACCCAAAAATTTATTTATAAGGGTTGGTACAAAGACATACTACTTGTACTGTTGGTTATTCACTTCAAAATTGAATCTCTACTAATATATTATAATCAACTACATTGGAAAATACAAATTACAATTGTATATCTCCTGAAACCACATACCATTTTTTCTATACATAATCCCAATGTGTTACTAGAATCCACACTAAATATCTCTGGAATCTACACTAGAGACTTCTAATCCTGAATCACACAAGAGACTTCATATTCATAGCTCTAATTAGGATACTTATTATTTTAATCAAATATTGACCCACTATAGGTTGATATATTTACCATTCTCATTAATATCACTAATTATGAATTTATTTAATAGATATTCAAGTGTCCTTAATAGACACTAGTTGAGTCTTCAGTTTTCCTCTTTCAATTTTGATCACCCATATCTGAGTACTCACCCCAGTGAATAAAATGCTCGAGAAATGTTTTCCTTATGTTGGAGAAGTCCTGACCATAAATAGATTTTTGAAATTAGCGTAAAAATTTCATTCCATATTATTCTTTTAATGAATAATATTTCACAACCTTGATTAAATAATTCTTTAATTGTAAAATTAAGTACATTTCATTCATGTATTTCAGGGCATTATAATCCTCAAGATATTCATTTATTTTCATCATTATTATGTGATTCAAAATTTGTGGGGGGATCTTATCACATGATTATATATTTATATATGAAACAAATTTCATGAACTATCTATTATAATATTCTTTTTTTCTTATCCCACAAAACCACAATAACATATTATACCTCAATTTCATTATAATGTATCTTAGAGAATGGAAGCAGACAAGGGGTTTATACATTTCCATTAAACTCCTCAATATTTTATGTGTAATGGATGAAATTTAAAAGGTTTTTCAATCATCTATGTATTTTCCTTTATTTGTTACAATAGATCTCACAATTTCTCAATCCCTCCTTCTAATGACCTGGGAGGATTCATATGATTGTCTTGATGACTCCCACATGTGACCTGTGAGATTGCACATACACTAATCCTTCAATCACACCACATATAAAACAGTGCTTCATTTGAACATGTAAGGTCTACAAAATATATATTAGATGCCTTTAGATAATAAAAAATAAGTCTTGGGGGTTATCATCCTTATATCATGAGAAATTAAGTATTTTTTTGATGTTCCTTTGAAAGAAAAGGTATGTCAAGTTGTTCACCTTCACGTAAGAAATAATTAATTCATAATACAACTTTTAATGATGAGTTTTACACAGAGTCCTTCCCCTTCACGTAACTAGTTTTGGTTAAGAGACACGCCCTCAAAATTTTCATCCATGAAGACAAATTTTCCCACAACTAAAAAATTTACATGGGCTCCTCTATTTCAAATGTTTTCCTCTATTTCTCAAAATCACTACAACACTCTTCAATTCCCTTACCTGAGTTTATATAGGTGGATTTAATCCCTTTTTAGGTCTATCGAGTTCATATTAAATCTCTTGAATAGATTCGGAGTTTTCAAATTCAAAAACACTCAAATTATTTGAGCCTCATACAACCCTAAAGATATCATGCAATTCAGATCAGTAAATTGCATGATCATGTAGTTGAACAGGGGAAGCCCTTGTTGATTTTCATTTTTCAAGTGCAGGAATCATATGGGACATTCCCTTAAAAATAAAATTATAATACTGAAAATATAATATGAGAATATATTTAATATATGAAACATTAAAACCATGAAAATGTAATCTATTTTTAAATAATGATATGACTTGATCTCTTGATTTATTTTTGTAATCTAAAGATCATTCTATTCCATTCATTATTGTCATTAACACATGAAACGAAATCATGTGATGTAACTTGAAATTGGAATTTCATCACGTGATGAATTCAAGTCAGTCTCATGTATATAATACATCAATTACTATAATTTTATTGTTAAAACTATGCATGTATCATTCCATTAAGATAATCATTAGATATGGTCATTATCTACATTAATGTGATTATAATCAACATAATGATGTTGAAGATGATAGGATATATAAAATTAATGATTGGTGTTATTCAATTGGTGGATCCAATTAATCCAATCAGATGGTCATAATTTGGTCATTTTTAATAGAAGAAAAATATTATAGAACAATATTCTATCTGACATCATGCATTTACTTAATTGTGGCTCTATATTATTCTAAATTTTGTTTCTTATTACTATTCGAGCTATCTACAGGGGAACAACACCCTTCACCGCATTTACACCCCTGCACAAAAATCATCATACTAATGTAGCTTGCATACCTTTTGAACCTTATACATGTTCCCATCAGTGCTTCCTGAAATTTTCTCTTGTAGGCCTTATACATGGTCACACCCATTCATCTACTCCCATGTGTGGCCACCTTAGGTTGACCCTCACATTGGAGTTATCCATTAGGTTCTCCCATGTTTGTTTGAGGAATATCCCTTCAAGGATTCTGTGGGTATCGAACTTATAATTTATTAAAGCCCCATTCATATATAATAAATATAATTTATCTAAGTTAGACAAATAATTCCTACAATTCTCAAATTTTTAGTCAAGACCAACTCATCATGTCATTTTTAATAAATTTAAATACATTATTCATGGCCTACATTATATCCCATTAATTAAATTATTATTATTTTCTATGGAAAAAATAATCTTTTAGTAAAATATGTTTTATAAATGACATAAGTAACTGGAACATAGGATTCTTCCAATATCGTCATTGATGTCAATAATAGTTGTCCAAGAATGTAGTCAATTTACATTATATGAATCCATTCAAATTCTCCAAGAATAACAACATAATCCAGTAACACATATTGAATTATTTACTAAAAATACAACCTAGTCTCAATAGATACAACACATGACATAATGGAATGAATTATGAAATATTACGACATAAAACGAAAATGTGTGTTCCTACAATTAAATTTTATATTTCACATCCATTTCATTCATCTAGATATATATTAAACTATTGTCATGATAGTGTACACTTCCACATCATATCAATATATTGACTATCGTTTAAATAAAAAAGTAATTTTTTATGTGATCCAATCGTAATCAATCACCCATGTTTAGATGTCATGGTAATTCATGTTCTAATCCAATGTCCATTTCACTATTGTTCAAGGGTTGGCTGACCCTACAGGTGGATATGAGCCTGGTACCAAAAATATTTGATCCAATGTGATCTAAGGAGTTATATGAACACATGACTATAATCACCCATTAATCCTTCATTTATCATGAGAATTGTGTTGAATCAATCATATAGTATTTCACACACCTATATAACTAGAAACAAACCATAAGGATTTATTATAGGCTAACTGCCTTAATCCTGACATAAACACAACTCCCTAAAAAAGTAAGACTAACGAAAGATGAAGGTGAAGGAGAAAAATAAGGAAATCCTAGATAGAACAATATCCCAGATCAAAACTAGATTCAATGGAGGTCAATATATGACAACACAATAAAAGATGACGGCTGATAAAAAGAGAAACCCAATTTGATGGAAGTCACCATAAAATAATGGGAAGAACAAGACATCATAAAGTAATATAACATCGAAGAAGATCCTAGAGTTACCCTATAATTATATAGAGGAGGTTGAAACATGAATGAATGAAAAATCAAACATGCAACATAGTTTGAAACTGATGATCAAAAAACAATCATGATGAGGACCCCTTTCATGATGTCAATTTCATGAATAACAATATATGATGAAAAATGGTCAAATATAGATTAATTTACATTGATAAGACATTTTGATGATTGGAACTAGTTTAATTGTGTGTAAAATTATAACACTTTGTACCTGTTTACAGAATCTACTTGGCATAGGATTCACATCGTGTAACTAGTTAAAGACCGGATACTTTTCTACCAGTAGATTGTACAGGAAAATATAGAAAAAGGATAAAGGTCACCTTAAACATGAAATTGAATCCCTCCAATGAATTTTTCAAATATATACCTATACTAAATATATTCAGAAATACATCATGAAACATTATGTCATTTTCCCCAAAAAATACCTTCACCCCCAAATAAATGGCCCAATAACATAAGTTTAAAGGAAAAAAAGAAAATAGAATATAAAGAGGTTCGACCAAAACTCAAGTGGGGAATACCTAGAAAATATGGGATCATATAAGTAACATAACATAAATATTAGAATAATGTAGTTGTCTTTATAATAGTAACATGGATATTATAATTGAAACTATAAAATGAAATTATAAAATGATTAGTGAGTAATATTTAAAATATATATATATATAAATTTAGTATTTCTTATGATTAAAAAAAATTATATTACATAAGTGAAATAAAATAAATGTAAATATATTCTATATGTATATATTTAAATTATTTGCTAAAACAATTATCTGTTATATTTATTTTTTAAAATTATTGTTATGTAACATCAACACCCAGCTTACCCTCGAACCAGTAGCCAAATCGGTCGCTAAATGATCTCAAGAGCGTATCCCCATATTCCCGAGGATGTAGAATAGTAACGAGGGTATATGGATACTCTATGGAGAGAATATACCCTTATATTCAGAGTTCACATAAGAAATAGATAATTAAATTAGACAACTGAAGAAGAAGATATAGTGAAATAGTCCACTGAGTAAAGAATGTGGGCAATACCAGTTTATAGAATGCATGCATGTCATGGTGATACATATATGAAAGTAGTAAAAAAAATATTGTACATATATGTATAGAAATATGGAATAGACTCAAATCCCCTAGGGTGGTCTCTATGAGTATCCTGAGACCACGCTCATTCCATTGCTCCTTACTCCCAAGTACAATCGAAGAGAAAAAAACAAGATCAACGGTCCTACAAAAAAGTAGAGTCTACTTCGGTACCGTAGTGAAATGGTGGCTTGGGTAGGTTGTGAGATATAAATCTCAGTTGAATGGGATCACTGGTGTCTAGATCAAACTAGAAAATTATATATAATTAAATGGTGTTCGTGTATAAGGAAGTAATAATAGAATTTAGTAAATAAACTACTACCGTTTTAGGTTCATAAGGGACACATGACGGTGATACCACCTTTAGCTCATTGCTGTAAATTGATTCTGAACATGAACTATATATATAATGAAAAAATAAACTGTTTAACACATTGTTTGATATTATTTATTTAACCAATCAAATCATCGGGTCCCCCTGGACACCGTGTCTCAATAACTACCTCGGTCATTTCGGAGTCTGAATCTTTTAACTTATTCAATTAAAAAATCATTAAAACACGTCTACATTCATTAATAAATTAATTAAATTCATATACATTTAATTGGAACCACATTCCAATGTGAATTAGTGGGTGTAGAACACCTTTCTAGAACACTTGTGTGTATTTTTTGCATCAGTCATTGTCTCAAAACCCATGGGTATTTGGATTATCAATATGTGTCCCATAAAATAAAATTTTCATGCATGTTGGGTATAGAACTCCATGTCTAGAACCCCAGGAGTATTTGAAGCATTAATCCCTATTTCACAACCAATTTATCATTCATATATATATATCATGGGTGTATAATGTCATGTATAGAACCACAAGATCCCATCCATTAATTAATTCATAAATTAATTTACTGAGTTCATTAATTTATTAAATAACTTATTAACAACATCATTTTCAATAAAAATTATAAAACAAAATAGATAAACCCAACAATTCCATTAGTTAACTCAAAATTTAAATTATATTTACAATAAAACTAAGTATTTCAACAACTAATTAATCTCATCAATTTCTCTAGTTAATTTAACTATTAACTAATAAAATGGTTACCATCTATTTATAACATAATTATTTCAAAAAATAATTTTCTCAAAGAAGCCATCCCAATATAATATAATCAATTATGAAATTAATTATCTTTGAAGAAACTGTTTCAAAATAAAATAATTAATTGACAAATTAATTATCACAACTTATCTCAAATCAATATCTACTAATTAACCTCTGAATTAATTATCTTTATTATAATATCATAACCCATAATTAACTCACTATTAATTACCTCAACATAACCAGTTTAATATCTCATAATTAATCCCCTCGTTAATTATCATTTCTAAGAACCGAATTAATTCATAATTAAGTATCTAAAGCTAACCAACATAATATCTCATAATTAATTCCCCGATTAATTATGATCTTAGAGCACACAATTAATTTATAAATAATTATTTCAACTTAACCTATTTAGAATCTCATAAATAATTACTCAATTAATTATCTTCTCAATGAACATAATTAATTGATAATTAATTATCTAAACACAACAAAATTAATTACTCATAATTAATCCCTCAACTAGTTATCATCTCAATGAACAAAATCAATTCATAATTAATTATATCATCTTATCCAAATTAACTAATCATAATAAATCCCATGATTAATTTTATTTTAAGAGAAAATCATTAACTCATAATAAATTTTTTCAAATTAACCAAATTAATATCAAATAATTAATTCATTATTTAATTATAATCTTAAAGAATATAATTAATTCGTAATTAATTATCAAAACATAATAAAAATAATTACTCATAATTAATCTCCCTATTAATTACGATTTCAATGAAATTAATTAATTCATAATTAATTATATCAACAAAACAAAATTAATATCTCTTAATGAATTCTGTGATTAAATTTCATATCAAAACACGTAATTAATTATTTATTAAGTATATCAAATTAACCTAGTTAATAACTCATAAATAATACCTTGATTAATTGTAAACTCAATGAAAATAATTAATCCATAATTAATTCACATATCTTAACCAAATTAATTACTCATAATTAATTACTCGATTAATTATCAATTTTTCAACCTTAAAGTATAACATTAATTCATAATTAATCAATTCATTCACCCAAAAAAATTTAATCAAACCTTTTAGTCAATGTTATCAAAAGTACCAAATCAACAAAACTGCATTTAATTAATTAGTCAAATTTCCAAACCCTACCTCAAGGAATTTTCCTAAGACAAAGCTTCCTAAGCCAAACCGCGACATGCTCACATACATGCAACTAATGAAAAGCATGCATGCACTCAAAATTTATTGTCTTGCATGACAAACACTAATTGGAACCAATAATTTGTGCGGTTGGGACCAATGTACATCCATAACCAAAACCAAAAAACTTAACATCCATAATCCACTAATTAAAGTGGTGATAATCCAAATAGAAGGTATAAAACCGTAACCCAAAATCAAAGAGGTGAACCAAATCAAGTGGAATCACTTCACCTTCAGCCACTGTCATCTATGTACTGAATAATGGGTCCTGAGAAGCCTGTTTCAGATCCCAAGAACTAAAGAATCAAGAAAACCTAATTAATCTCGACATATAAGGTTTCAACTACGCGGATAGGGAGAAGGAGGATCCAAAAGGCTTATGGGAATTACGAAACACACAGAGGAAGACTCAAATTTCCATGATGGAAATGTTCATGATGGGACTAGAAGGATTCAGGCAAGATAATAGTAGTCAGAGAGAAGTGGGTAGCACACATCCTAGAAGAGGGGGGATCGTCCCTACTCCATCACATAGTGGGAGATGGGAGGTGTAACTCTCTCTTAGTTTCTCCCCCAAAATTAATTTAAACCCCTAAATAAAGTATCATATTTATTTATTAATAATATTAATAATAGTAACAATAATAATAATAACCACCAATATATTATTATTATTATTATTATTATAAAATAAATAAATCCACTATTAGTTAAACACCAACTCATCACTACTCTCTATTTAATTTAATCCACTTCAACTGAATTTAATTTAATAAATTTCCCACTTCGTCTTACTTAATAAAATTCACTCAAAACAATTTAATTAAAATAAAAAAATCATTTCCTAAACATTATTTAATTATATTCTCACAACATCAATTTCATTAAATAATAACCCCCACATCATAATGACTAATTAAATTCTTCTTAACATTTAATTTAATTAATAAAACTTTTATTTCTCATTAATTAATTAAATTACTATTTACCTTGAATTTAATTAAATGAATCCCTAACTCTTAATTTACTCATCAATTCATATTACCATTTAATATTACCCATCTTGGATAACTCTCAACTCCTCATTACTCATTTTTTAATTAAATTCATTCCAATTTAATTTATTTTAAAAAAATTCATCTCTTTGGGTTATTTAATTAAATTCTCTCAACACAATTTAATTAAATAAAATAATCCAACTCAAAAACATTATTTAATTAAATTCCATAAACATAAATTCATTTATATAATAACCCCCTTTTGAAATTACTAATTAAATTCTTCTTAACCATGAATTTAAATAAAAAAAATTTCATTTCACATTAATTAATAAAATTATTCTTTACAATGAATGAAATTAAATGAAACATCAACTCTTTATTTAATCATCATTCTATATTACCATGTAATTTAACCTTAGTTGATAACCCTCAACTATTAATTTACAAGTCATTTAATTAAATTCATCTCATCTCATTTTAATTAAATAAATACTCCAACTCATGAAAATTTAAAATGAAATTAATTATTTTCATCTCAATTTAATTAAATAAGTACTCCAAATCATCGTTATTTAATTTAATAACCTTACATTAAATTTTATTGATTAAAAACACCTATAGATAATTTAATTAAATTAAAATCAACCATAAATTTAATTAAAATAAGTTAAACAAAAACTCAAAACTGGGTAGACTGAATGGTTTAAAACGCATGGTATGACAATCATTGTGCAGACCATACATTTGTTACTAGACTTCAATTTTATAATGCAATACTGATCCACATAGTTTGACTATTTAGGTGATTCCCATGAAAAATACACTGCCTGGTCTGGTTCTCCTGAATCCCATCCTGCCATCCATGAAACTCTTTGAGACTTTTCCCAATCCATTTATCAAAACATTAAATGATCCCAAATTGCCAAACATCTTTCCCAATCATTATGTTCAAACTAGAACATCATGTAAAAAACTGTTTAAGAACATTCACAATTTAGCACTGTCCAAAAACAAGGGACTCTACATGTAACCAATGATTGGAAATTATTTTATAAAAATTAATTTAATATTTTTAAATAGTTATTGAAATATTTATTATATATATTTTTAAAATTTTTTGGGAAAATGAAATTTTTGATGAATATAAATAATATTAATATCTTAAAATGATAACTTTTCTGTCCTAATATTGATATAATAATGATAAAATGAATTCTATTATAGTTATATTGACACAAAAAATTGTAATAAGTTAAATAAACTCTTTAGAAACCAGAAATTTTATTATACAATAATAAAATATAATTTACAACTTCTAGTAAGTAATTTATTTCATTTAATAACATTTATCATAGTTTGTTTGTATAAAAAACAAATTAAAAAACAAATATTCTTAGTTAAAATGGAATTAAATAAAAAAATATATATATAACTATATATATATTTATACATTTAATTTTATGAATGAAAAACAGTATTTTCTATCTTAACACGGAACAATATTTTTATTCATTTTTTTAACAAGAAATAACCGTACCTTTTTACAATAAGTACCAAATATTATCACATTTGAGAAAATAACCCAAATCAAACCTGTTAGTCAGAAACTATCAATTTACTATCTCCCAAGACTCCGTAGTGACTTAGGGATGATCTAGTCTCACCCCCCACCAATCATTAAAGGATATAATATTGTAGAAAATGGGTGAGTCTTTATGACAAAGTAACTGTAGTATCCTCTTCACTTCCTTTTCCTACTTCTATATTTATTTTCATAGATAATTTTTCAACAGTCATATTGAAAAAAATTAATACAAAAATTATATATCATTCATATCATGCTATTCTATAAGTATTATATAATATTCTTATATATATATATACATATACACAACCCCTCCATATTTTAACACATTTTTTTAATGGTTGGTTAACTTCCCACACAAATAATTTTAATTATTTATTTATCACCACATTAAAGGATATATATGTATATATTAAGGAAATTGAGATATACTATAATTATTATTCATAGTTTATACTTTATAATGTTCTCTCCCCTATTTTCTTACAATGTCATGTTAAGGGTCAATATAAAAATGTATAATGACATTATTAATAATTTATTTTTCACTATTTAGACTAATGTTTAGAGTAACATATGTATATTGAATGTATTTTTAATTTTATTAATTAATTTGGAATTAGAGGTTAATTTTATAAATTTAAAATAAATATTATTCAAAACCATATTATTTTAATAAAAATGTAATAATTCAAATTAACTTGTTGCCACACATTTTTTTCAATAATAAAAAGATAATAATTGAATTATAATTATAATAATTTTGAATTAATTAAATATTATAATGAAATAAATTTCAAAAATATTATTTTCATAATAATAGGTAGATTAATAATTTCTCTAGATATTAGGAATCAAAGTAAAAACTATGGAATGTTGAATATTTTTATAACCACATTTCAATTTCATATATCTCATCTTCTTGATGTAACCTCATTTAAGATGAAAATTTACAATTTTAATGTTGTATAATTTTCGTTTTAATTTTTCTTAAATATTTAAATGAAATTTATATTATCATCCATTTATTGGTCTACTCTCATAATATTATAAAATCTCTAGGGGGTCAAACCTTATTCCTTTTTCATTGAATTCTTTGACATTCATAAAACATATCTTTTTAGTAACTTCCATTTTCCATTCCTCATTCAAATGTGTTTTATCTATTTTTAATTTGTATTATGTAATGGCCCGAACCTCTACGTCCTATTCCTTTGTGAAAAGGAGATACTATAGGTGTTCTGGGAAGTCAAGGTGACTTGGCGGTGCATTTGTGTGGACTTATGTGGAAAGTTAAAGGGTAATAGGTTTCGCACGGTTGGCGCACGATTTACCTAAACCATGCGGCCAAACCGTGCAAGGCTGGTCTTGTGGGCAGTGGATAATGCACGGTTATCGTACTGTTTTCCTAACCATGTGGAATAACCGTGTGAGGAGTGGTTTTCGAGGTAGAAGCTAACACACGATTAGCAGACAGTTTGTTAAACCATGCAGACTAATCGTGCAGGCACATAAAGTTAGATCCTAAAATTTAAGATCTTGACTGTTTTTCTTTTAATAACCTCATTTAATCCCCTAATCATCTATAACTCGGTATTACCCTTAAATAGAGGTGGAAGAACCTCTCCCATGTGTTTTGGAGGCGATCCAGAGGGTTCTCTTCGCAAATCGAAGTCGGTTTCTTGAGGTATTTTCTGGTTCTTGTTTGGTTTCTTAGATCTTCTTAGATCTACTCCTCTTCTACTCCCATATTCTTATATCTACGACCATTATGGGTAGATATAGGTATGTGGATGTTGGTAATGATGATCTTTGGTCTTGGTTGTGATAGGAGAGGAGATATAAGGAGGATTCATGGAGAATCGACCCGATTCTTTGACTTTCATCAATCATTTTGGTTTTCCTTGAAAACCATTGAGGTATGGGATTTGTGGCTTCTCTAATTGTATATGTGCAATCATAGAGTTAGCATGATTTTTCCTTTGGATCACAATGGAATTGACTTAATTAAATACTTGAACCGGATAAAAACAATTGGTTTGATCGCATGTTGTTGCTTTGTACCGTGATAACGGTTTACCTTTTGATTTGAAAGATAACAGTGAGATATATGCCTTGATTGTTAGCATTCAGTTCTTGACGAATTTATAAAGAACGTAATGCTGGAATTAATTGATAATTAATTGGCTAAAAAATAACTAGGCATGAGAAAGAATATGGTTCTTGTGGTAATTTGATGTTGATTAAGTTGGCATGGTAAGCATGTTTAATCCGTGTGATAGCATACTGAATTGGTCCGTGATGTTGGAACCAACAAATTGAATATTTTAATTCAATATGGATTTATGATCTTCGTTTATTTAATCCCAGAAGGGTTCTGAGTTACCCTCTTGTTGTGAATTGTGTCTAAAAGCCTATTTGATGTAATGATTTTTTTCCTCCTGCTTGTGTTGTGTTGTGACCCTGGAGGGGTGTTATGGTATCTTGTGTTGGGATGTGACCTTGGAGGGGTGTTTTGATATGTGGAGGCAGTGAGGCATTATGGTTGTGGCAGTGGATTTCAAATAGAGTGGTGAGATGCATCGGTTTATGCATGTGGGTGTCAGGGAGGACACGAGGGGAGATGGTATGGAATGGATGTGTTGGCGGGATGTTTGGTGGTTTTATTGGTTTTATTCTGCTTTACTTTCCCCCACTACTCAAGGTAGATGGTTTTTCTTACCCTTCTTCTGAAAGGGGAGAAGATGCACGGGTTATGCCACGTGCTTTCCGTGTTTAGCCTCTCGAGGGTGAATGGGCCTATGATCTTGCGATAGGCGGCAAAGACACGACGGGTAGTATATCTACTCACCATGTTGAGCCCCCATGAGTTTAGTAGCAGAGGATGCTTTTCTAGAATTACTAAGAATATGGGAAATAATTCTAAAATGAAAGTTTGATTAAATGGTTATAATCCACAAGGATAGAGATGCTAGAATTTAATGGTGTTGTTGTAACTTTTAAAGGAATTGTTGATTTTGAATGTGATGCCAAGAAAGGTAATGTCGGTTGTTCATGGTTATTTAATGTGAAATGACATATTTAACGTACAATGGAACTGATGACAAATGGATTGATGTAACCTAATGAAGTTCTTTGATTGGTTGTGTCCTTATAGTATACCTAGTCTTAGAAATAGAAGCCAGGAGTCCGAGAGACGTTAGCTGCAGTTGAGGTTAAGACTTGGTTATTCCCATAGTGTGGCTATGAGTTATATATATTCTGTATTTTTTGTGTTTCTATTTGCTACTCCACCCTATCAGCAAGGGAAACTGACACCCCGGGGATTCTGATCCCTAGGGGGTGTTTTCCCCAACATTACGATGGGAGGGTGAATGGCTAACTACCCCTTTTGACCCCGCTCTCTTCTCTTGATAGATACTAATTCCATTGGCACATCAGTTAGTTTTCCCCATATATGTGTGTAGAGGGCTGTAATGGCTTGTGATTATTTCCACTCATATATTCTGGATGTAGTATCATATGGGCTACTATAGGTGTAATGTGTATAGGCTATGATGGCTTAAGGATCCTTACTCTGTGTATGGGCTGTAATGGCATGAGGTACAATACCCGGCGTATGATACACGTTATGCGGGCTTTGGTGGCTCTCGGAACATACCTGGTTACTTTTGGTTGTGAGGATGGTGTGGAGCTTAGCCCAAGTGTCTATGGGAAAGCCTTTGGGGTGCACGAGGAGCAGATTGTGGAGCATGGCCCATGTTTATACGGGTGAGCCTATGGAGAGAGATGTACAAGACGTAGGTCGTTGGGGAAAAGCGGAAAACCAGTGGGTAAGTAGTAGCGGGGTAACCTTGATATCTTTTTCTATATGATATATTATTGAATGCGTTACATGGTGAGAGTATCCATGGTGAGGTTGGGAACATAGTAAACCTGCTTAAGTGATGTGTTAGTTTCACTTGTTGTTCATTGTTCTTTAGCATGCTTTCTTTACTTTTTCATGAGAGGATTTTAGGAGGATCCTACTGAGTATACTGTTTTACTCACCCTACATATGTATAAATTGTTTTCAGGTCACTTGGAGCAGGTTGTAGATCAGGATGGTTACTACTAGCTTGTGGTTGCAGGAGATGTTCGGTCTTGTGATCACTTCTGTTTTACGTTCTTTTGGATACTTGTAGTTTTCCCCTTTCAGTTGTAGTAATTTTGAATGTAATTTCATATATGTTCTAGGTTTTTCTTTTAAATTACAGTTTTGAGTTGGAGTTATTTGGTGTTTGTTCTATCTCTCTCTCTTCTTCATGTGTTCTCATAGAGGGTAATGCCTCCCTTATGTGTGTTTATTATACCCTCGGTGCTAGTCACCAACCTGAGGCCTACTAGAGGCGGGACTCGGGGGTCATTATCTCTCTTCTCACATTTCCGGCCTCGGAGGGGTACACTTTGTGGGGAGGGGGTCATGACAGAGTGGTTTCATAGGTCTGGTTGAGGGATAGGATGGAGTTTGGAGTTAGGCAGAAGTGAGTTTGCATGGGTTGGTAGGGAAACATTGTCATTCATGTTTAGAAAGTGAGGTAAACACTAGATATCGGCTGAGAAATATGAATTTAGGGACCCCTTTGATCTGATGTATGAACCTTTATGTTTATAATGGCTATTAAATAGGGTGATACTAGTTGCAGGGTAGAAACCTAGAAAAGGATCATGCATCATTCCTCTTTGTGTCTGTGTTTTAATGGGTATACCTTGGTATAGGTTAACCTAAAATGAATAAAAAAATTAATTAATTAATTTTAATCCTTCCATATTCCAGGTTTAGGAGCTCTAAGTGTTTATTGTTTTTTAGGTATGGCCCCAGGTCGATGTCCTTGTTAGGTTTACACAAAAGATCTTCCAGCTGATCGTCGCAGGGTGGAGGTCAACGACGAAAACACATGGAGGAAGACACACCGAGAGTTTCAGCGCCAGAGTCTGTAGAAGTATGAGGGTTCCTTTTCAGATGAAGAAACAGAAGACTGGTTGGAGGAAGTCGAGATACACTTCAGTTCGATCCATTCTTAGAAGGTGCACTGGGTGTGCTTGGTTGTGAAGATGCTGCGTGGATCATCTTGGTAGTGGTGGTTGTTATTCCTCGTGGATCATGAGGAGTCAGCAATCATATGGGAGGAGTTCCGAGGCAAGTTTAGAGTTGAGTTCCTTTCATCGACTGGGAAGGAGTCCAGTAGTCATGAGATTCTTACCCTTCGGCAGGGGAGCTCCAGTGTTTGAGAGTTTGGAATCTGTTTCAGGAACCTTCTACGATATTCTTCAGACCTGTTACCAGAAGAGGAGGCAAGGGTGAGGCATTTCGGGGAGGATTTGCGTCCAGAGATTCGACGCCAAGTAACCCCATTTATGTTGAAGAAATGTCTTGAGGTGATGGAGAGGTTAAAGGTTTTCAAGAGTACATTTTCTAGTACCGGTTCACCAGGAGAGGGGAATCACCATGATCCCTCATGAAGCAAGGTTGTGGTCCGGGGTTCACGGTTTTCAAGAAAGAAGAGTTTTCGTTCAGCCGGGGGTAGGTTCCATCCTTTCCCATCTCGTTTCTCCAGAGTCCGAAACTCTTAGGCCTTTTCCAAGGTATCAATCGCTTATTTTTCTTGTGGTGGTTGTGGCCATCAGCAGTGGGACTGCTCGACATTTCAGAGCAGTCATCATGTACCGGGTGCTCCGCTCCAGGTTCCTCCATTGAGACAGTTCCAGCTGAGGCAACAACAGCATTTTGCACCAGATTTAAATCACCAGAGGGTATATGGGGAATGAATAGGGCATCCCCATGATGTTCCCCGTCCTCAGAGAGCAGATCGCGGCCATGGTGGTGGTTGTCATCAGGGTCAGAGAGGCCGTTGAGGAGGCCATGGTCAGCTTCATGCTCTAGCATTGCCAGCACCAGACGAGTCAGATGTCGTTCGAGGTACCCTTTGCTTTTTTTCTACCTAGGTGTATGACTTTTTTGATTCAGGAGTGACACACTCATTCATATCACCTACCCTTGTCCTTGCCTTGGGAATTGAGGTAGAGAGGCTTCCAGTGCCCTTGTCGTTGACTACGCCAGTTGGAGGTCGAGCGAACTTGTTTGAAGTATGTAGAACTGTAATCTAGTGTTGGGGATACACCGATCTTGGGGAGATTTCCTATTTTTAAGACTAAAACCATATTATGTAATCCTCGACATGGATTGGTTGTATTCGGTGCAGGCTATCATGGATTGATTCAAGAAGATGTTCATTTTCCTTGGTGTTGATGCAGAGAAAGTGGTGTTTGTTGGTGAGCGAGATCCTCAGATGGGTCAGAGACACATTCTATCCTTATCGTCTATGATGGCTGACATAATTCTATGTTCTTCAGAGGTTTGGTAGTTGGCGTTTCCATGGGTCATAGAGGAGTACCCTGATCTCTTTCTAGAAGAGGTTGTTGCATTACCCCCTCGACGAGAGATCGAGTTTGGGATTGAGCTAAAGCCTGGAGTTTCTCCTATCTATATGTCTCCATATAGGATGGCCCCTTCTGAGTTACGAGAGCTACATATACTTCTTGATGGTCTGTTGCAGTGCAGTTTCGTTCGGCCAAGTGTGTTACCATGGGGTGAACCAATGTTCTTCATGAAGAAGGCCGACAGCAGTTTGCGGTTGTATGTAAATTATCGTCGCTTAAACAAAGTGAAAATAAAGAATCACTATCCTCTTCCAAGAATTGATGATTTATTCGATCAACTGAAGGGTTCATGTTGGTTCTCAAAGATCGACTTGCGGTCGAGATATCATTAGATGCATGTAAAGGATGAGGACATCCCGAAGACTACTTTCCGTTGTCATCAATGGAATTATGAGTTCGTTGTAATGCCATTTGGGATGACGAATGCTCCAGCTGTATCCATGGGAATGATGAATGTTGTGTTCCGTGAGATCCTAGACATGTTCGTGGTAGTTTTTATCTATGACATCCTAGTGTACTCCACATCTGAAGAGGAGCATGCAGAGCATCTACAAGCCATTTTGGGAGTTCATCGCAAACATCTTCTGTTCGGGAATTTTTGAAGTGTGAGTTTTGGGCTCAAGAAGTCCATTTCTTGGGGCATGTCATGTCCCAACAGGGACTTTTTGTGGATCCATCAAAGATAGAAACAGTTGTGTCTTGGGAAGCCCCCAAGACAGCTTCATAGGTGCAAAGTTTCCTTGCTCTCACAGGCTACTACATGAGGTTCATAGAAAATTTCTCATGGGTTTCTACTCCTCTGACACCTTTGGCTAGGAAGGACCATCCATTCATATGGACTGATCAGTGTCTGGTGGCTTTCGAGTATCTAAAGGAGAAGCTAGTAAGTTCTCTAGTTCTTTTTTTCCAACTGAGGGAGTTCAGTTTGATGTCTTCTACGATGCTTCACATCTGGGGTCAGGTTGTGTTCTCATGCAGTAGAGGTCAGTTGTTTCTTACAGGTCTCGGTAGTTATGCCCCCATGAACGCAACTATTCCACCCACAATATTTAGTTGGAATCCATGGTATTTACTCTGATGTTGTGGAGAACATTACCTCATTGGTGAGTTCTTTTTGGTCTTCACCAACCATAAGGGTTTGAGGTCTGTTTTCTCCCAATGTGACTTGAACTTGCGGCAGCGTCGGTGGATGTAGTTCTTGCAGGAATACGAATTCGAAATATCATATACACTTGGAATGGTGAATGTTGTAGCTGATGCGCTAAGCCGAAATTCACGTAGTGATGCTGTGCATGAATTCAGTGATTCCTGGTGGGTAATGGAGGAACTGTAAGCTTTTCATCGAGAAATTAGTGAAGTTGGATGTAGAGGTTTTCTTTTTTAGATGATTATGCAGTCATCCCTAGTGCAGAAGGTGGAAGATTCCTAGTTGGGGGATCTTGAGGTGGAGGTCTGGAGAGACGAAGTTGTTTGTGGTGAGGCCCCTAATAGTTGGTCAGAGGATGAACAACATCGAGTTCTATATCATGGAAGCCTTTTGGTTCCCTTGGAAATGTACGAGATGGCTCTCTGAGAGTTCCACAGTTTGTCATTAGCAGTACATCTTGGCATGACAAAGATGTACTGCTCTTTGAGGAGTCAGTTTTGGTGGCCTGGGCTAAAGCATGTGGTTGCAGAGATTTTGTCTCGATGTTTAGTCTACCAGAGGGTAAAGGGTGAACACTGTGTTCCGGGTTGTCTTCTCCAAACATTAGATATTCCTCAGTGGAAGTGGGAGGACATCTCAATGGACTTCATTACGGGTTTGTCTCGAGATCCGGGAGGACATGGTGCTATTTGGGTGGTAGTGGATCGTTTAACAAAATCGGCCAACTTCATAACGATCAAGGAGTCGAGCTTAGTGGAAGTATTGTCGAGGCAGTATCTAGATGAGGTGGTGAGACTTCATGGAGTCCCATGGATGATCATTTCTGATTGAGACCCTTGTTTTACCTCCAGGGTGTGGAGAGGTCTCCAACATTCTTTTGGTTCTCAGGTTTTCCTTAGCACTGCTTTTCACCCTCAAACGAATGGTAAGACAGACCGAACCATACAGACTCTTGAAGACATGTTATGCTCCTGTGTTCTTGATTTTGGAGGATCATGGATGAGGAACTTACCCTTGGTTGAGTTCTCTTACAATAATAGTTTTCACTCCACCATCGGTATGATGCCGTTTTAAGCCTTGTATGGTAGGCCATTCTGTTCTCCGTTGTGCTGGATTGGAGTCAAAGAGTCAGCTATTCTCGGACCGGAATTAGTGAAGAATACAACATAGATGGTTCAGGTGATTCGTGAGAGGATGAATCCAGAAAAAGATCATTAGAAATAGTTTTCCGATCAAAGACGGAGACCCTTAGAGTTTGATGTTGGGGATCATGTGTTTATGAAGGTGACTCCCTATCATGGGCAACGAAGGATTGTTAGTGGGAGTAAGCTTTCTCCCCAGTATGTTGGGCCATTAGAGGTGTTAGCTAGTGTTGGAGATCTGGCGTATCGAGTGGCACTTCCACCATAGATGAGTCAAAAACATGATGTTTTCCATGTATCAAAACTACGCCATTATCTTCATGACAACTCCCACATCATCGATTGGGGAGAGATCGATGTGGATGATGACCCCACCTTTGAGGAGCGACCTGTGGAGATCTAAGACCGCAAGGAGAAGGTGCTGCGTGGATGTTCCATCCCATTAGTTCATGTCTTGTGGTGACATGGTGGCATGGAGGAGA
Organism: Viscum album; assembly: GCA_963277665.1. Lineage (NCBI taxonomy): Eukaryota > Viridiplantae > Streptophyta > Magnoliopsida > Santalales > Viscaceae > Viscum > Viscum album. The sequence continues at coordinate 2,105,140,469 of OY728119.1, read as the reverse complement.
GTACATGGGAATGTGAGTCACATATATGTGCTCAGTACCCATATTTTTTTTATGTTTAACTCTTTCAATGTATCGTTGTATCTTTTGTGGTTGTGAGACATTCATTGTTATGACATGGCTCTCTTTGTTTCTCTTGCTGGATTTCATTCTTTTGAGAGGTATCTCAAGGGGTGGTTTGTTCAGACCCTGTTTCGTTTTCTCATTAGATGGGTTTTGGATTCTCGAGGATGAAAATGTTTTGAGAGGTATCTGATGTAATGTCTCGGACCACTCTAGTCCATTCCTTGGTGAAAATGCTGTACTAGAGGTGTTACGGGAAGTCAAGGTGACTTGGGGGTGTGTTTGGGTGGTCTTCTGAGGAATGTTAAAGGGTAATAGCTTTCTCATGGTTAGCGCACGGTTTTCCTAAACCATGTGGCCAAACCGTGCAAGGATGGACTTTAGGGAAGTGTCTAATGCACAGTTAGAGAATGATTTGCCTAACCGTGTGGATTAACCGTGCGAGGAGTGGTTGTCGAGTAGAAGCTAACGTAGGGTTAGCGCACGATTTGTTAAACCATGCAGACTAACCGTGCGGGCAATTAAAGATAGATCCTAAAATTTAGGATATTGACCATTTTTCCTTTAATCACCTCTTTTAAGCCCCTAAACGGCCATAACTCTGGATTACCCTTCCTTGGAGGTGGAAGAATCTCTCCAAAGTGTTTTGGAGGTGATCCAGAGGATTCTCTTCTCAAATCGATGCCGGTTTCTGAAGGTATGTTATTGTTCTTGTTTTTTTCGTAGATCTGCTTAGAACTACTCCTCCTGTCCTCTCTTCATCTTAGATCTATTCACGTTATGGGTAGATCTAGGTATGTGGATGTTGGTTATGATGAGATTTGGTCTTGGTTGTGAAAGGAGATGAGATCTAATGAGGATTCGTGGTGAATCAACCAGGTTCATGGGCATTCATCGATTGTTGTGGTTTTCCTCAAAAACCATTGAGGTAGAGGATTTGTGGCTTCTATAATTGTTTATTTGCAATCATAGAGCTATCTTGATTTAGCCTTTGGATCAAAATAGAATTGACCTATTTAAATACTTTAACCGGATTAAATGAATTGGTTTAATTGCATGTTTTTTCTTTGTACCGTGATAACAGTTTGCCTCTGGATTTGCTAGATAAGTGTGATATCTATGCCTTGCTTGTTAGCATGTAGTTTTTGAATAATTGATAAATAACCTAAAGCCGGAATTAATTGATAATTAATTGGATAAAAAAATAAAGAGGCATGAAAAATAATTTGGTTCTTGGGGTAATTTGATGTTGATTAAGTTTCCATTATAAGCATGTTTAATCCTTATGATAGCTTACTGAATTAGTTCATGATGTTGGAACCAATGAATTGAATATGTTAATTCAAGATGGATTTATAAGATTGATTGATTGAATTCCCTGAAGGGTTCTGAGTTACCCTCTTATTGTGAATTATGGATAAATGCCTATTTGATTTAATGATTGTTTTCCTGCTTCTTGTGTTGTGTTGTGACCCTGGAGGGGTGTTGTGATATCATGTGTTGTGATGTGACCCTGGAGGGTGTTGTGATATGTGGAGGCAGGGAGGCCTTGTGGTTGTGGAGCGGATGACAACTAGAGTGTAGAGATGCACCAGTTTATGAATGTTAGTGATGGGGAGGACACTGTGGTTGATGGTATGGAATGGATGTGTTGGCTGGACGTTTGGTGGTTTGATTGGTTGTTATCTGCTTTACTTTTTCCCATTTCTCAAGGCAGCTGGTTTTTCTTACCCTTCTTCCGAATGGGGAAAATACACACAGTGTATGACACATGCTTTCTGTGTTTATCCTCTCGAGGGAGAATGGGCCTACGCTCTTAATATAGGCGATAAAGTCTCGACAGGTAGTATATCTACTCACCGTGTTGATCCCCCTTGTGTTTAGTAGCATAGGATGATTTTCTAGAATTCCTGAGTATATAGGAAACTAATTCTAAAATTAAATCTTGATTAAATGTTGATAATACATGGGGATGGAGATGCTAGAATTTAATGGTGATGTTGTATCATTTAAAGGAACGAATGATTTTGAATGTGATTCCAAGAAAGTTAATGTCGGTTGTTCATGGTTTATTAATGTGAAAAGAATTAATTAACGTACAATGGAATTTATGAAAAAGGGATTGAAGTATCCTAATGAAGTTATTTGATCGGTTTTGTGCTTATAGGATACCTAGTTTTAGAAATAGCAGCCCAGAGTCTAAGAGACGTTAGCTGTAGTTGAGGCTAAGACTAGGTTATTCCCACAGTGTGGTTGTGAGTTATATATATTCTGTACTTTTTGTGTTTCTATACAATAATCCACCCTTTCCGTAAGGGAAACTGACACCCCAGGGATTCTGAGCCCTGGGGGGGGGGGGTGTTTTCCAAAACATTCTGATGGGAGGGTGAATGGCTGACTACCCCCTTTGACCCCACCCTCTTCTCTTGGTAGATACTAGTGTCTTTGGCACAATAGTTAGTTTTACCCATATATGTGTGTATATGGCTGTAATTGCTTGTGGTTATTTCCACACATATATTCTGGATGTAGTATCCTATGGACTACTATAGGTGTAACATGTACAGTCTGTGATGGCTTGAGGATCCTTACGCGGTGTATGGGCTGTAATGGCTTGAGGTACAATTCCCAACATATGATACACGCTATTATAGCAGTGGTGGCTCCCAGAACATACCTGATTACTTTTGGTTGTGAGGATGGTGCGGATCTTAGCCCAGGTGTCTTCGGGCAAGCCTTTGTGGTGCACGAGGTGCAGATTTTGGAACATGGCCCAAGAGTATACAAGCGAGCCTTTGAAGAGAGATGCACATGACGCAGGTCGTTAGGTCCTAGTGGCAAACCAGTGGGGAAGTAGTAGCGGGGTACCCTTGATATCTTTTTCTATATGATATATTCTAGTATGCATTACTTTGTTAGAGTAGCCATGGTGATGTTGGGAACATAGTAAACCTACCTATGTGACGAGTTAGTTTCACTTGATATTCACTATGCTTTAGCATGCTTTCTTTACTTTTGCACGAGAGGCTTCAGGGAGGATCCTACTGAGTATACTGTTATAGTCACACTAAATATATATATAAAATATTTTTCAGGTCACTTGAAGCAGGTTGGAGATCAGGCTGGTTACTAATAGCTTATGGTTGCAGGAGCTGTTCGAGCTTGTGATCGCTGACGTTTTACTTTCTTTTTGGTACTTCTAGTTTTCCCCTTTCAGTTGTAGTACTTTTTCATGGCATTTCATATATGTACTTGTGTTTTCTTTTATTTTTGAGTTTTGAGTTGGAGTTGGTTGGTGTCTTTTCTATCTCTCTCCCTTCCACATGTGATCTCTTAGAGGGTAATGCCTCCCATCTGTGTGTTTATTATAACCCCGGTGCTAGTCACCAACCCAGGGCCTACTGGAGGCGGGACTCGGGTGTCATTATCTCTCTTATTACATTGCCGACCAAGGAGGGGTAAACATTGTGGGGAGGGGGTCATAACATATTACCATATTTATTTTCTTTTTAGTGTTTTCAATATATATACATGAATATTAAGTAAAATTCAAAATAATAAATACATTTTCTAACCTCATAATGTTCCCCAAAGTACACTAAAACTCATTATATTTTAAGGTTTTATTGTATGTTTCTAAAACATTTTATCATGATTATTATGAATTGTAATTAAATCTATTATAAATTATGTTTATCTAAATTTCCACATTTCTTTATTGTATGATATTTTATGATTCTAATTCATTGGTTTAATTTTTATTCTCCTTAAAATAATATGTTATTTTAAATAATTTCAAAACCTCACATTGATTCATATTCTATTGTTTCAACTTCACAAAATTAATTATTAATATTGACAAGAAGCAATACAAATGGTTTCAAAATTCTTATTTCCATAATTTTTATACAAACATGAAATTTTAAATGATAAATTCAACAAGACATTATTTTAATTACAATTTTTTCTTGTTGGTTTTTAATGGATATAATTAATGTTTATTTAATTATTACGTTTAAATTTTGTTTATAAATATATTTGGATGGGAAGGTGGCGGTTGAAATTTTATTTTCTTGAATTTTTTAGTTAATCTATTATTCCTCACATGATAAATATTCCTATTCTTGGATGTGTTATATTTTTATACAAGTTTTTTAGGGATATGTTTTTTCACCTTTTTTATAATTTTATGATATCATGGAAATTAGAATCCATATTGATTACTCTTCCAATGATTCCCTTTCATTCAATTTTCTAATATTATAAAAAACCTTTTTATTAGATATTATTTTCCATTTAATAATATGTGATTTTAATATTATGAAATTTTAGAGGAGGTCTTTGATAATGTATTTTATGAATGTATTAAGGTACATCATCACCCATGGAGTACCATTTATTCTTTACATGGATAACAAAATTAAAAAATTTACCAAACTAAAAATGTTTTGTCTTTAAATTAAAATTTATATTTTATCAATTCGAGGTCAAACCCATGATATAGTGAAATTAAATATTTAGAAGTTTTTTATAAAAGAAAAAAAATCATTTGATTTGATTTTGACAAAGAGGAAAGATGAAATAGTTCATTGTTATTAAAAAATTATAATAAAGAAAGAAAAGTAAGATTGATTTTTTAAAATAAATTTCGTAAGGTCTATTTTTGTTTTCTATATTTTCTTGTATAAGTGAAAATTGATTTATAAATTAATTATATTAATTCATTTTTGGAATCATAGTGAGGATAAGGAGGATCTGATGTCCTAGGTTTCCCATCCATATTACAAACACAACTATTTCCCATAGTCTAGTAATTTATAGAATTATGAAACAATGATTATCTAGATATCGTATTAAAATTAAATTATCCTAGACCGTTCAATAGATATAAAATAGTTTGGGGAAATAATTTTGAAACTTTAAATATGTTTTTTATAATTCAAAAGTATGTGATCTTTTATTTAAGAATGAAAATATGTTTGGTAATCAGAATTATAAGTTGAAGCAACCCAACAAGAACAACAAAAAATGAAATATAGTATAGGAAAACCTTTCCCCTTTTTTCAAAATTACACTAACACATGGTGAACATTATACCTTCATTATAGCAAATATAGAGTTATAGGGCATGAATAATGATAAAATACCCATAATGAATATTAAAGAGACAAACGGGGGAATCATAATGAAACAGTAAAACAACTCACCCCAAACATTAGTCTCCAGTATAATCCCAAGAAGATGCATCTTGTGGCTCGATTTATAGATTAATTAGGGTACTCAAGCAGGATGAAATTAACCCTTAAATACCTTCAAATAGAGTCATGAATCATTAATGGTGGGTCTAGACTATTTGAACTCCTAATTTGAGGTAACCCATTCTTTTTCTCATAAAAAATCACTGTTTATCTCTCCATTGGATCCTTTTACATCATAAAAGTTTCTTTATGATGTAAATTTACTTATCCCATCTCCAAAAATGTTAGTGTGTTGTAAAAAATTAACTACTAAATATTTCATGGTATAACAAGGAATAGTGCATATACGTCACACTATAAAAAAAATTCTTATTATCCCATGTGATTTTGTCCTCCATTTCATGGTTAATTTACTTGTATCTTGACATTCAAGCATTGAAATTTGAAATTAACCCTGTAAATGATTCTTTTTTATACAATGTGAATTTATTTATTCCTAATTCTTTTGTTCTGACCCATCAAAATCTCTTATGATAATTATTTATCTTGGAAGGGTATCATTTTAATGAATTTAAAACCCATTTATATTATATTGCTAATTTTATTAATATTATTTTATCCTTTCAAATCTTAAAAATTCTATTAAATATATAGACAAAATTTTATTATTTAACTCTTAAATGTATTATTTTTTATTTTTAAAATATATTCATGAAATTTATGTATCATATCCTCCCATACTTGAAATAAGTAATTTTTAAAGAAATATAAATTTTATTATATTATTAATATCCCATATAGGTTCATTAAAATCATTTTTATTATAGAATTAGGTAAAATATCATTTTATTTTTGTAAATTTATATTTTTTGAAACCATATTTCTATATCTTTTTAGACATTAATGTTAAAAATAATTTATATAAATTAAGAGAATTTAATTTTATAAAATGGTATTTATTTTTTATTCATCATGTAATATTTTTCTTAGGATGATATTTTTTATTTTTTTTCCGATTTATTTAAATTTATACTAAATAGTAAAAAAAATATAGGCTATCTGAAATGTGATATTTTTGTGATATCGACATGACTTAAATATTAGAAAATATGTATAAAACTTAAAGAAAAAATGAATTATGATTAAATAATAAATTTCCACAATAAACTAATTAAAATCATTGAAATTTAACTTCATTTTATACTAAATATATAAATAAATTCTAGCAACGATTCAGTGCTTGATTTTTACTGGAAAGTCAAATGTTGTGCCCTAAAAAAATATTTGATATTGAATAAGTATTTTCTAAAAAATTTTAGACCATATTATACATTTATAATTTTTGTATGCTTAGATATGAATTTTTATGTTTTATAACTATGGGCTTATCAAAATTCTTATGCAATTCCTACCCATGGCTGAAAAATAAAAAATAATATATTAAATTCGGTTTGATGACATAAATGTGAGTAAATATAATCATTTAAGAATAAATCATGAAATTAATTTATTCATTTTTATGTTGGAAATTTATTTTTAATTTTTAGTTATGAAATTTTTACCTTTAATTCATGCATCGTGTTGACAAATTTCTTTTGCAACTAGTTGAAAAATCAAATAATGTATTTCTTAAAACTCTAACATTTTTATTTTATCAATGATATGATGATTCAAAAACTTTTTTTAATAAAATATAACATATTAGGGTTATTATAGATGTTTAGATTCAAATTATATTTTTTATCTTGGTGTATTTAAATCCAAATTACCTAAATAGATCCAAAATTGAATTAATAAGATTTTACTGAAAAAATGTAAGGGTTAATTATTAAAAATTTATAAAATATTTAAATATAAAAATATGGACAATATATGGTAAATAATACCATCTATTTAATATTTGTTAGAAAATTTATATTTTATATGTATAATTATAACATTTTATGAGTGAAAAAACATTACATTGATTAATGTTTAAACAAGTTAACTAATATGTTAAACCAAAATATAATGTTTACAAAAAACATAAAATGTCAATGATTTATTGGTGGTTTAGATTACAAACCCATAATACCTTATGTGGGATTCCATATCAATGTGGATATATTTTTTAAGAATGAACATATAATATTTTTATTGTTTATAAAATTCAATGTGTGCCCCTCTCCTCACTTATAAAAAGAAACCTCTACATTATATTTTTAACATAATTTATATTATTATTTACTCACAAATAGAAATCAATTTAACATAATGAAATACATATTCAATTTTTACTTGTGATGGTCTCCAAAAAATATAAACCATATGTCCTATAATTAAATATATAAAGGGGATCTTTTGAAGAATAGATAATCATCTTTACCGACACTTTTAAATAACATTTGTCTCCAAAATAATCTAAATCTATTGAATGTAACTCAAAGTGATAAATAATTTATCATTAATATAATAATATTTGACTATGATTGTGGTAAAACCATTTCCCATCTCATTTTTATCCTAAAAAATTGAAATAATCACTCCTCCATACGTACGACATAGTGTTTGAACATTGAATTGTATTTTTTTTACCATCATTACATTAATTGGATGATTATAAAGATAAAAATAATGAAAATATATGATATTTAATACACAATGTTTCATATATAACATTAAAAAAATATATACCATCTTACATTGAAATTCATTGGAAAATGATAATGTTCCTCAAACGTAATTCGAGACTACCACCTCCATGAAGCGATGTAATCCATTTTTTAATTTTTTTTACATAGAAGGTACTAAGGAAAATTGTAATGGATATATTATATATTTATATCATTATTAACATTAAATATTCTATGTAAACATTATCAATGTACAAGAACTTTAATAATTTTGAAAAACATGCCTAATAAGAAAATGTTAACACAAAAAAAATGATAATAATGAAGGATTTCTAACAAGCAGGTGATAAGATGTTAAACGAGGATAATATATTTTACTATATATATTAATGCGAATCTGTTATAAATTAATATCAAGTATAAAATGATTATATATGATTTTAAATCATTATCATCTAAGATGAAATGTGTGGTAATTTATTTTTTCTAAATTTCAACTCTAGTCAAAAATATTTGAAATTATACACTTATTTACTTTTTATGGTGTATAAAAACAACTCTGAATTATTTAAAAAAGTTATCTATTTTTTAAGGATGAATAAATATTTAATTAAATTTCTTATATCAGTAGTGATGTTTAAAATAAAATCTATTCTTATTTTAATTTTTTATCATATATATTTATGTTCCAGATCAATATTTTTCAAAAATAATTTTACAAAAAATAATTATTATATAAAATAATGATTTATAAAGAATATTTAATATTATACTTTTCATTTTATGTGTTTTAAATTGAATATATCTAATTTTCAACAGATATTAATCATTTTCAACCTTTATTGCAATAATGTTAAAAGGAATATTTTTTATGATATATGGCATTAATAAACCTTATCAACCCCATATTGGTTTTACACTCTTTATTTTCTACTAAATGTTTTAAAACCTTTTACCGAGAAAATTATTTTGCGATTGTTTATTCATCTATTATAAGATAATCTGAAAAATTCTAAAATTTAATTCCCACCTTGTGTTTCCAATGAGTTGAATTTCATTTTGAATCTATTACTATTATTTTGGTTATTGACATATTCATGAATCATTCAAATTATTATAATCATTTAATAATATATTTCCCATAAAATCCATCATGGATATTATTATTTTATAAACAATATACTATTTCTATATATACGTTTATACATTATAAGATATTTCATTTATTGGGAAATATTGTAATTATATATTCATTACTCAATACATATATTTGTTGATAAATAATATTGTTGAAAAAATTAAATATTCCATTCAATATATGTGAAATAAATTTGAAATGATGTTGCTAGAGATGCTAGAAAATATGTTTCCCCTAAATTTATTAAAACTACTTATGAAACAACTCAGTGTCAAAGTGAAATGTGTCCTTACATATATATATATATATATACTATCTTGACAAACGTTATTGATAGTTGTGATATCATTATGTATGAGATAATGATATATAATATAATTAATATTCTTCATCAGGAATTCATTGATTATTATCCATGAGATCAATACATTGATATTATCCCTGGATACATTTTTCTCCCACATTATGGATTAAATGGAATGTGTTTTTAGAAGATTCATAGATGGAAGAATACGATGAAATCAAAATATAGAAATATCAAGATTATATCATTACTGATAATAAGTACCTTGAAATAAGAAAAAAATGTTCATTAAGATCTTGGTTGAACATAATAGAATCCCTGGTTTCGACTTCAAATACATACCATGGGATCAATTTTTCTCTTTTTTTATGTTTCTCTCTATGATGGACTCTTTAAATTTTAAATTTATAGGGCTTATGTTGGTGTAAAGTCTATGTCTGATTTTTTCTTCAATAATTCATGTTGTCTTCATATTTGGGTATTCTTTTTTTGGAATAATTTTATAAAGTTACACATTTTTTTCGGGGATGTTGTGTGATGTTTGTCTTCTCTTTTGGGAGGTGTTGTGTGATGCTTGAAAAAATCATTATTCAGTGGATAAAATTAAAATTAAGATTACTATCCTTCTGTGGGAAGCAGAGTAATATCAATTTTTTACGTTTCTCATTATCAACATACTTTTTCTTGGTGGTTCATGGTAATAATTGATAAGAAGATGGAGTTTGGGGATTTTATTTGGACTCACAATGAACTGATGTTTTTCATTATGATGTATTGAAGACCCTATTCTATTTATACTTAATAGAAATCCCTACTGTGGTGATTATTCCTTTTTTTTGTGAAGGATCCTAGTCGTTGTAATGTAATATGTTTGAAATTTTCATAGATTTGGATGCATTTTCAATGATTATCATTATATATTTCATGAGCTAGTTACTGACAATGTCTTTTCTTCATTTTCTTCTTAATGAGATGATTTTTTTCTTTTTAGTTTCTAGACATGTACAGATATCCAATCCATACTGTGGTAGGTTATTTAAACCTCATGCTTGAAATGATATTTTTTAACATATTTCTTGGGGCATGAAAAGGTTGGCCAAATCATTTCCCAACCATTATAAAAAAATTGATTATGCATTATTTACTCATGGTAGATTCTACTACGCATAACTTCTATTGATAATTTATGATCACCATATAATTGTTTTTTTAATTTTGGATATATGCACAATGACCACAAACCTAGTATCCCAGAGCTGGGGTCTTTTTTATTACATCAGAATAAGATATATGGAATCACATGATGAAGTACTGAATTGTTTTGTAGTATTGGGGGACTTGGTATATATATGACTCCCATATGACATTTGAAAAAATGAATTAAATCTTGATTTTATTTCAAGAATATCATTTTTAATCATATCATATCACTTAACATCATTCATATTACAATGCATGGATTCACAGGAAAGGGAAAAAATAATGGTATGCTCAAATAATTAGTAAGGGTTAAGTACAACTGAGGCTATCATGAATAAATGAATTATAATTAAAAGGGAGAGGTAAATAATTGAAAACAGAAACCGTATAATAAATTAAATAACAATAATTACTATACCAAAAATAAATTTTATTGATGTGAATATAAATGAAACAGATTACATTTAATCAATAAACTAAGAATGAAATGCATCTAGAGATAATACTATAGAGAAATCTCATAGATAATAAAATATTTATATTATCAAGGAAATATGTTCTTAATTATTAGAAGTAATGCATGAGGAAAATTAAAACCACTACCATAATAACCTTTCTTACCAATTTTTTATTACTATTGGGTAAACGCCCATCTGATACCTCTACAATCAAGAATGTTCACACGATTTAAAACTATAGGAAGAATCCCATCTAATTTTGCCAACTGATTTGTCTCATGAGACTAATGGATTCATGTAGTGGATATATAAATTTCATCCCCAACCCAACACATCATTTACAAATAATTTTCCATATATCTAATAACGTATTTAATTCATGAACCATATCCCTTATCATCAAATATCATTATTGAGTAAATGATACTAATTTATCAATATTTCCCCAGCATGTAAAATAAATTTCAATGTACAATACCATATGTAAAAATAGTTTAAGATTGAGAAAATAAATATATTCATCATAAAAGAATATGGATATTTAAAATAAATGTTATTTCTATTGAAAATTAATACATGAATTTGACTATCTCAAGAGAAAGCTAACAATCACAAAAAGAATGTGTGATTTCAAAATAAAATTAACCAAAGGGAAAGTTTAATGTCAAATCCCTTAGGTTGAGATAATTCATAGTGAAACTCATAATTCCATTATGAATGACTTAATCACGTTATTATTGGATGTTGGGGAATTATTTACACAACATAAAATTTAATTGGTGGATAAAAATAAATAAGAATCAATGTAATGTAAATTGAGTTGAAATCTATTACCTCACACATCCTTTTGGTTAAATATTATTTAACCTAAATCATAATTCTTTTAAACATGTATTTAACTTATTCATGTTCCAAAAATAATATTTTTAATATCATATATTATCCTTTTATAATATCTTACCCACCTTCGATCAATAATCATCCATTATTTTCATTGTTTTTTGGGTTAATTATCTTGCTTTTTCATTAATGTTTTATCATGAATAATCTGGTATACAAAACATATAATATAGTTCTATAATCTCTAGAATAATAATACTGATATTATTACCAAAATTTTACAAAAAAATTACTTTTAAAAATAATCATTAACTATTGTTATGAATAAATAATTATGTTATGATCTTGGAGTCAGGTGGTCATACTTACGCATGGGTATTGTTACCATTATTATAATACCATTATAGAAAAGAGATAAGTATTATATATATATATATAACGATATTAATATCATAATTAATATAATATATACTTTTATATAAATTTTATGTGGAGTTATACGGTAAATTTAGTCACATCTCATCCTGAAGGGGGTAATCCATATCTACATGAGTGATGTAGTAGTCTTTAAATATGTTAAAGGTAAGAAATACTATTTTATTTTCTGAATTATAATATTTAATTAATATCATAATTATTTCATGTATATGATATATATTTAATATTAATATACGTATTACATTTCCTGTAAATCGTTAGTGAATGACAAATCACAATGCATTGTGAGGTTGTAGTTCACGGTACACACAAGAAACGTTATCATATCTCCTATAAAATGGAATTTGAAAATTCATATATGAAATTATAACTCTAGAGTTATATATATTTTTTATATCATATATATACTTAATATAAATTATCATATCCAACTGTGAGAGGAGGTAGTGGAAAAATAAATAACATCGGTTCATGAGGCAGTAGCCCTTCGAACACACGAAAGATGATTTAGAAACCCATTTCATGGATATGGAGATGGTAGAAAGTCAATTAATTAGTAAAATTAATCCATATTTATACAATATACTCAATATATTATATCATTAGTTTTTAATTATAATTTATGTTGAAGGAGAAATAAATAAAATAAAAATTCCCATTAAAGTACATGACCTTTTCTCCAAGTATCCTCTTTAGGTTTTTAACAAAGCATGCCTAGGTCGTATTTTTTTACAAAAAAGGATTATTGGATTATGATATAGATGTTTGGATTTTATTTTTTTAGGTGTTGGATGATATAAAAAGTATTGGATGTTGTAATGATTAGTAGAGATGGGGTGGCTTTTATAAGTGAGATGAATGGAATACTTGAATTGTTTTGAAACGATTCGATCATACCTACATTTCTATTTTTCTAAAAGAAACCAAACTGGTTCATTACAAAAATGTGAAAATATAAGGTGTGCATATGGCCGGAAAATCATTTTTGGACAAGTTTCTGTTCATTTTTATCACTCATCATCTCATATTAACCCCTTAGTAAATCAATTTTTACCTTAACCATGAATAATTTTTTCCACTTTATTCACTATTAATTTTATTCAAAAATTATGTGGAATTTATAAGATAATAATAATTATAATATTTATATCTATTTATTCATTTTTCAAAAATTAAATTCATAGAAGTGGTAGATTTTAATATAAAAAAAATCCAGCAGACCTGATGAAAACATAGTTTATTAAAATGAAAATGTACAGAAGATTATGATGTTATTATATCAAAATTAAAAAGGAAAATGATTGAAATTTAAAAAATTGGACTAATTGATTTAAAATTGAACAAATTTTACATTAAAAATAATTAAAAATATAATTTATCTTTAATAATAATTTATACATAAAGGTTGTTTTCAATTAAAATTCATAATTTTCACAATTCATTTAAAATTTAATTGTTTCATTTCGTTACATAAAACCCTCCCAAAGATAATTATAATATTTTGATTTAATGAATAAATTTTCCTTTTTAAAAATTAATTATAATTTTTTTAGAAAAAATTATGTTTATTTCCCAAGACATAACAAAACTAGTTTATTCTTTTATCGAGTATTTCTTGCATTGAAGGAAAAAAATTATAGATAATTAAAAATATTTCAATGTATTTAATTATAACATTATAACCACCATAAAAAACATGAATAAATATAATTTCATCATTATGTAGGTAATAAAGGGTTTGATATTGGTAAATAACATAGAAGAAAAACTCACATCGAAAAAAGTATTAATAAAATAACATCTTAATAAAAGAAAAGGGAACTACAAAGTTCATATGGATTGAAACATACAAGGTCTAAAAATAGGAAAAAAATGTTGTAATGTGGAAACATAGAAATATAATATAATACTAACACCCAATTACTATTGGAGGGTGATAGAGAAATTGTTCAGGGGGAAGTTTGTGATCACAAATCCATAAACCAATGAGTTGTATATACAGTAATTGATTTCATAAAATATGATGATAATTGGAAAAAAATTTATTCATGATATCTCCCCTAGAGTTGAGGAATTATTTCACTCTCTAGGAATATATTATAATATTACAAAAAATTGTTATTTCATAGGTAAAATTTCATCCTTTGGGTGCGATTCAATGAATTTCCTCTTCATCACATATTATAAGAAATAAATGGAAAAATATGTTTTTTTTCATGAATCACAAAAAAGAAATTTTAATGTACTATATCATCTTTAATATAATTAGAGGTTATTATATTGATCTATATGTATTATTAGGACAAAATGGTTAGTACAGGTTATCCAATACGCCTAAATATCTATATGGTGAAGTAATACAACAATCTCAATAACCTCATCAAAATGTAATCATAAACAATTTAATAAATGGATACACATATTAACCTCCAAAAATATTTAGATCTCCAAATTAAGATATATGGACACTAAATATCAAAGATTAAGTAATAATTAATACCTCAAATAACATTATATAGGTGTTAATCCTCACATGTGAAACATGTGACTACCTTTATAATGTATTTTATTGAAACATTATAGTTACTTAAATTACCATAAAACATTATTAAATACATAATTTTTACATTTATTGATAAATAAAACACATATTATATAATATATTCATTGTGAAAAATAATCATTTTAATAATACAAGTGATAACAAAAAACACCTTTTCAATAAATCATTAATCAATTAAAAGGTAATCTATACTATCAAATTTTATTTATCTATATCAATCATATCTTTATCCCAACATCATTATCCCAACCCCAGGAATATATGAAGGGTTATATTCCCTAAATCATGTGTTTCCAAATATGTTCAACTACCCACTAAATCATTTTTCAATGTATTTAATATTATTTATCTTATGTTTTCAAATACACAGTGAAAAGGTAAAGTAGTACAATCATTATAAATTTAATGATTTTCATAATCATTATATAATTGATAAAAATTACTCAAATGAAATGATTCATTAATCTAAATACAATTACATTAATCATTCCCCATCATTTATTGTAGTAGAATGATCTTGACCACGATTCACTATAATCATTTGAGGCATATTACATAGATGTTTGGGGAATCCATCTGCCTAGTTACTCATATCCTTATTATCAAATATTTGATTAATAGAAATTTTTTTATTTCTATTAAATCACTATATTGGTTTTATTTCTCCCCATAATATTATAAAACACTCAATCGCTTCTTGAATATGATAGAGTTTTTCTTTCCACAATCATCACATTTTGGAAAACCCTTCTGTTCATTCTCCAATTTTCCATCATTTTATCCACCAACCATCACATCATTGGATTAATTTAGACTCAATAATACAAAGAGAGTAATTTATATGTATTTTTAGTACATGATATTATGTACTAATATGATGAGAATTATTGGAAGACTAGTTCACATAAAAATATTTGATTAAGACCATAAAATATGTAATCATTCTTACTATTTAGATTACATGCATTAAAAATATTGTTATTCCTTATGGTAACACCACTTATAAAATATTTCATTCACTATATTTCATTGTATCATTATGTAACATAATATATAATACCAAAACTAGTGAAATAGTTTACAGAAATATTGAAAATAATGCATAATTAATATCGTAAATATAAACATTGTTTTTATGGATATAATTATTTTTTAATACATTGTAATGATTTCTATGGTATATTTGAATTATCCTAAGAATTTCTATAGAGATTTGAAAACTCTGTTTATAGTAAGGCCCATTTTTATTCACATGGGGATGATCAAGTCTTAAAAAATTTTATTTTTTTCGGATTTATTAAACCATGTGTTATTTTTACTTGAACCACTTCAACTTGTAGTGTCTATAATGATATATATTTATAGACAAATATATATAATATCTTCCCAAAAGAAACCTTTTTATATTATTATATAACTATCCTCAAAGTCTATCATATGGTTGGGATCCAAAATATATGATTTCCTTAATATGTTTTATAAGGTATCTATTGAACTTCCTCTAATACATGATATGCCCACCACAACCCTTATATTCTAGAGCGAGATTCTTATTTATTATATAGGAATAACATAAAGGAATCATTACCTAAATGTCCATATAGTTTATTAGTATTGGTGAAGTAGATACATACATTATTCCTATATTACATTTGAAAACTATAATTAGAAAAAAAATATTTTTATAGAGTATAATTATTCCCATTACCATATTCAGGAATTTAATTCATTATTCATTTCTTGAATTATTGGTAATATAAAAATAATAAGCCTGAGATGAAATTATTAACAAGGATTTAGTATATTGAAATATTTCATAAAAAATAAAGATTAATCAATAAGGAAAACTAAATAATGGGAAACACATTAAATTTAATAAATAAAATAATAAAATAATTGGATATGGAATAAATAATATGGGTAGTTAAAAAATTAAAAACACATTTCATTTATTCAGTAAACTGTGAATTAAATGCATCTGGGGATAATATTATTGTGATGGTAATAGTTATAACAAAAAATATAATTTTCAATGATGGAAATTCATAATTATTATACATCATGTCTGAGGAACATGAAAACCTATATAATCATGATCTATCATACATACAGTTTTAAAATACTTGGTAGAAACTTATTTGATACCTTTACAATTGTAACACCTCAAGATTCCACGGTACGTTTCCCTTCGAATAATGCGATAGCGTGTGTTGTACGCAACCTCGAGTTCTAACACACACCACAACTAATTAAACTAGCCGTTGTGAATAGTAATACCTACTTTTTGAAATCATATATATTCAATATTTCAAAATGGACTTCATTTTTAGATTCGGAATATCAAAATTAGCCTAGGGTGAAATTTTGGTACATTTCGGATAACTTTCATATTTTGATGAATAGTGAAAATTACTAAATTTTAATTAAAAACAACTTTTTTAATCAAAATAATTAATAGTGATAAATTATGAATTTGAGTGGTTTTAAAGTATATTTAGAATATATTTTTACCATTTAATATAATGTTGGTCATTGGACATAATTTTACAATTAAACCGAACATAAACAAGTGTCAATCTTTTGATAGTTATTATCTCTTAAAAACACGCTTTTTGTTTTGACAGCGGGAATTAATTTTAAATTAATTTCTGCCACTTCTGTGTTTTGAATTTAGGAAAATGGATTCCATATTTGGAATCAGGATGTTCAAATTGTGTAAATAGGTAACTTTTTTTTTAGACATTTTGAATAATTACTGCGGTAAATATTTTATTTACCATGGTTAAAGGGTAAATCCGGTAAATAAGGGTTAAAAAATAATATTATAATAATAACAAATTACCCTAAAACGTGTCCTAACCTTATTGGTGAACACATACCCGACCATGGGCATCCTTGGGTCAATTTGGGGACCCCTTGGAGCCACTTTTATGTGGTAGGGACACATTATATTAATAAAGTTAAAATAAAAATAAAAATGGCATAAGCTTACATCTTTTAGAAGAACAATTTTTACATAGGTCTATACATGTTGTATTTTAGATTATAAATATTCATTAGAAAGCTAAAAAGATTTCCTACATGATGATATTTTATTTATAATTTTTAGACATCAAATAAGTTAAATTATTAATGACACAATAATGATGCAATGTTTACCTCATTAATAAATCATTTAAATAAATAAGATTATAATGATTAAAATATTATCTAAAACCTGTCCAATTCTTATTGGTTGATGTTATTTAGAATATGAGTCATCTTATCTTCGACCTCAATGATTTTTGGACCATTATAAACCGAATACAAATATATTATAAAGTAATACTTTCACACTTTCCTAAAGAGCCCCTCCTCTCCCTTATAAAAGGAGACCACTTCTACTCATTTCTTCACACCTCTCAAGCCACTTGGCTCGTCCAAACTCTGCCCAACTAAGCTCCCCACATCCCTCTCCTCCTCCTTGAAGCTTCCCCTTAGGCAGAAAGCATTTCAAGAAGTCCTTTGGTTCCAACCAAAGTGAGTTACCTAAATTAAAGGTAACGATTTCTCTTAAATTATTTTCATTTATTTTGCTTCTCCAACCCCAAAACTCTTTTTATTTCCCTTCTTTTGTAACAACACCAGTATCCTCAATATACTAGGATGTTGTTATAAGAAGTATTCAAACTACACATACACACAACTCCATCTAATGGATGATGAACATAATGTTTCTGTGGATGGCAAATTAACGCCTCACGAAACGATGATTGTTCAAATACATCTTACCGCCTCTCATGGTGGCCATTATGATGGCACTGTAATTAAATATGATATTAATGATATATATTTTATATATAAGCTTCTGTAATTCCATTTTATTTCATACCATTATTCGTTTCATGTTGTATATACATACGATAATTTCATTTGAGGAAGTGCGGACTACCGCCCCCTTAAAATGATATGACTCGTTCATACCACACATGGAACGTATAAAGGATGGTGTTAATGAACTTAAGTAACATATATAAAATATTATATTATACTGGAATATAAATATACCTATGTATCATTTGGATTCAATTCTTTTAAAATAAAAATTAAATGGAAGTAGCGTTCGTGCGTACGTACGGACAACCGTCTCCACGAACGCGATGAGATTCATTCTCCATCGTATCCATTCAAGTATAATTATCATTTGATGATTTAAAGATGATGTTTAAGGACTTAATACCATTCTGGATTTGAATAATATACAACCTATCCTTTACAAACATGTCTTACGTAACCAAAAATTTAAGAACGAATCGATTATCACCCGAAACGACGATAATACTAAGATATTATTAATAAAGCAATGTTAAAAGATCATATATGATATCATATTAATATATATGATTCTTGTATAATTTAATAACAATTATTTCACCATTATACAGGAGGTTAACCTACCCCAACCAAGGAAAAGTACAAGGTAAGGGATTCTCTTATCTCACTTTCAATTCCGTGAGATTTCCATTGTTCGCTACTAAATTATTGAAAGTGGTGTATTGTGTACTTCCATTTGATATATATTATCATGATTCACTTTATATTCATGTTATTATGTAAATCATTTGGTGGTTATTAACTTTTGGCCATGCGACTCAGTTGATTAACGTGGTAAGGGATTTTCTTATCTCACTTTTAATTCCGTGAGAATTCCATTGACCACCACTTAATTATTGCATGTGGTGTATGTGTACTGCCCATGATTGTATTCATTGTGTTATATACTTTTATTTATGGGTATTTACATCATCATGGTATGATAATTCTTTCATGGGTGTATGTTTCGTATGTTACCTAATCGATAAGGGAATTTGAGATTTCAATTCCCACTCATTTGGCTTTACGCATATTTCATTGATTATATTACTCCATGATTATGTGTGGAATCACTATTCATTTGATTATGTCATAATTTCCACTCCCCTTCCTGTGGATATAAGTTTGATACACATAATCACTCATTGGTAATTCTCAAGTCATTGATATGAATTTGATAAGAGTAATTTTAACTCATTCACCATTTGTTGAGTTAAACATCCAATTCGTTGGTGTTGTTTTTACAAGAATATGTGTGAATATCCTTTGATTGTTTTACACTGAATATCCAATCATATTTAGTGTATTTATATTTGTCACACATAATTATGTCGTTGATTTATCCTTAACCTAAGGATATAGCCTTTATGAGAGATTTCATCTCAATTTACATTCCATTGAGACTTCTTTGTTGATATACACCAAATCACTTTTATGTGGTGTATATAATGTACTTTGAAGTAGTATATCATGAATCCCTTTATTCTCATGATATTACAAAGTTTTGATTACCTTAATTATTTGTATTCAATTGTCTCTCTTTTGGTTAGAATCTCTAACTAAAATACCTTTTTTAAATGTTTTAAAGACTTATTCATATAAATATTTCTCATTAATGTCCATGTTTTAAAAATGGTTTCAAGGATTTATTTATATGGACATTAAAGTTTAGAAATTAAAACTCCTTTTAAAAAAGTTTCAAAGTGGTATGGGACACTTTGATTCAAAAATCTATTTTTAAATGGCTTCTTGACAAATAGTGTGACTTTTAAATGATTTCAAGAAAAAGGGGGATATTTCTCTCAAATAGTTTTGATGATTATTTTCATCTATGTCAACATCCTTCATTATTCTTGATTGAGGTTAATGTGATACAATACAATCTTCCATATTGTATCGAATGAGTTATTGTTGACTGTGGATGTGCTATTTTTATACCATTCATGGTTTGTGGTTAAAGTATTGACATTTCGTATGCTAGTTTTAATACGAATGTTTATGTTATGTTTAAACCTGTTCATATGAGGAATGCATTGGACTTAATAAGTGACGGGTGGAGCCCGCTATAGCTCCTCGATGCATCGGTAGGTCTCATGAGACAAACTAGTGTCTTGGCACAAGGCCTTGGCAAAATCTTATTTGTAGTCTTGGCACGAGGCCTTGGCTATGTGGTTATGATAGTCTGGCATTATGCATTCCATCATTATGAAAGTGGTTATTGATATTGCATGTGATCATTCGACTAGTAGAATATCCATGTGAGTAAGTAAATGGCATTATTTCATTTTACCTTTGCCATTTTATGCTGAAGTTCAAGTTTAAAAGGCTTTTGTTTTAGTTATAAATTGCCTTAAGTGTTTATGCTTATTTATGAAAGCTTCTGCTATAATGTTATCCTTACTGAGCATCCGAGCTCACCACTTTCAATGTTTTATTTTTTTTTTCCCAGGATTATGAAGAAGTAATTTGTGAATGACCTGCAGGGATAGTATGAGGGGATATGAAGACAAGATGTTTTTTTTTATGATGTAATGTAAAAAATTTATGGATGTATCTAGTTATTCCAAGGCTACTAAACTAATCGGTCTTTCGAGACTTGATCTTTCTCATGATCATGCCAATGTTATGTAATAATGCACCGACTCTGGGTAACTAGGGTCGGGGCGTTACAACAATGAAGAAACATTTCATGTCAGATTAAAACTACCGGTTGGATTTTGTTTAATTTAGCTTACTGATGTGTCTCAAAATACTTCTTTATGTTTCAAGGGTATATATAATTTCTAGTCCCCACCCATCACTTCATTTCCAAAATATAAATTACATATAAACTAATAGATTGAATTCATAAACAATATCCTTATCATCAAATATCCATATTTAATAAAGACTACAAATTTATCATTATTTCCTCAGAGAATAAAACTTCTCTCAATGTAAACACCATATATTAAAATGGTACATGATTAAAGAAATAATCATAGCCATTATTAAATAATACGTTTATTTGAAATAAATTTAATTTCCAATGAAAATGATTAATATAAATTGATTGACTCATGATAAAGTTAACAATCAGAAATGGATGTGATGTTGTACAATAACATTTACCACATGGTAATTTTCCACTAAAATCTACTTTATTTGAGGTAATTAATAGTGAAACATAAAATTAACATCATGTATGAATGAGTAGTGATGTTAAATGTCATTGGGTATGTATGTACACCATATCGAAGTGAATTGGTACATAATAACAAATATGTCTTAATGGAAAGTATAATATGATGAAATCCATTACCTAACACATATTTTTGGTTTCAATTTCATTAAAATATTGTATAAATTTTTAAAAAATTATATTATATTATTATAGATCCCAATTAAATTGTATAATAACATATATTATCCTTTTATAATATCATATCAGCCTATAATTAATAATCATTCTTTATTATCATTGTTTCTGGTGTTAAATTTCCTATTTTATCATGGGTGTATTCTCATGAATTATCAAGTTTCTTCTACATATTATATAGTCCTATAACCTATAGAATAATATTAATGAAATAATAAAAATACATTTACAAATAATTACTTTTAAAACTAATAATGAAATATGGTCATCAAAAATGATTTATTTATTTAAAATCAATAATGAAATAATTACTTTTAAAACCAATCGGAAATAATATTATCTTTTTATAATTAAAATTTTTTATGAATAAAATAATTAATTTATTTATTCTTCATATATTTATTAACTATAAAATTATTATATTACATGTAATGCATTAGTGAAAGACGAATCACAATGCTTTGTGAGGCGGTCATTTGCTGCACACTTGGTTGACTTTTTTAGATCCCCTAATAATTGGAATTTAAAAATATAAGTCTGATATAATAACTCTAGTGGAATATATTTGTTCTAAATATCATGTATATATATATAATTTATATAAATCATCACACTAAACTTTGAGAGGTGGTAATGAAATAATTGATGACATCCGTTAATGGGGTTTTAGTATATTGTACACAGGAACAATGATTTTCCTAACCCTTTTGATGATTATGGAAATGGGAATAGGTAAGGACATTATTTGAACCAAATTATTTTATATTTATGATACCAATGATATTATATCATCATGGTTAAATAATAATCGATGGAGGTGGAGAAAAAAATTACATAAAAACAGTCATTGATGAATATTAGAACTTATTCAGGTATCCTTCTTAGGTTCTCACAAAATCCTTACATAGATGGATTGATGAACAAAATAATTTTGCTTGTATTATAACAATGATGTTTGGATTTTTTTAGGAACTTCTTATTGGATCTAAATGTGTTTTAATGTGGAAATAACAATAGATAGATGTTAGAGTTTTATATCTAAGGTGAGTTCCACACTCATATGATTTTGAAAAGATTCAATCATACCTACATTTTAAACATCAGATAAGGATACATAATTGTATGTTAAACAACATATAAGTGATGGTGTGGAAATATGGCTATAAAATGGATGATGGAAAAGTTTTTATATCATTTTGACAAATATAATCTTTTTTAAACCCATGTGGGTGAGTCAATAAGGTTTTCCTTAAGACATTTCCATTTTTTCATACATGGGGGAGATTCAAAAGTAAAAATGGTTTCCTTATGAATTTAGAATTCTGTCTTGTTTTGAAAATCAAACCACCTTATCTCAAGGAAAATCAATTTTTACCCATGTGTTGTACTTATATATGGAAAAATTTCCTTCCCCAAGGAAATCTACCGTTATCATGTTTTCATTATTCATAGCATAATTTTTCTATGTTAATAATTTGGTTTGTAACCAAAACCTTAGAATCCTATAAATACCTAGATATGATTCATTCTGTTTTAGGATCTGAATTCTGAGAATTCTGGTTACGAACTCTTCTGAGTTCTAACTCTGAATTCTGATTACGAATTCTATATACGTACTATTCTGAGTTCTGACTCTGAATTCTTTTAACGAATTCTGGATATGAAATCTTCTGAGTTCTAACACCGAATTCCGAATATGAATTATGGTTACAAGATTCGTTGGTTTCTGAATCTGATTTCTCTAAATACAAACTAAAAACTATTATGAATTCTGACTCCAAATTATCATGAACTCTAACTCCGAACATTTTACGTTCTGGTTATGAATTCGTGTGAATCCAGATTCTGAATATCATTGAAATTCAGACTCTAGAATTCTAAAGAGTTCAGGTTCCGAATTCCTATAATATAGAATCTGAATATCCTTCTATTATAAACTCCAAATTTATTTTTGGTTAGACTCTGAAATTTTATTTCCTTACATTCTTAATATTGGATTTTAGTTATGTAACTATATATTTTCTTTAACATGAATTGTTATAAAATTATGTCGTTTATTTAGTTACTAACTAACCATTGTTTGAGTGACATGTGTACAGGTCCCTCCAAATTCAAGGAAAAATTTGACCGTTAGAGGAGGGATACATCCATTGGAGCAATTCCTATTAATAGGAGATCATTTTAAAGAGATCACAACTACTCTATGACTCTATATATTACATGCTATTGAATTGATTTCTAGAGAGAGACTCTCATTTATTTGTGCGTACTAAACTTCTTGTTCAGATTTTCAATGTACGGCTCTGATTGTTGCAATGTAAAATCGAGGGCTTCCAGGGATATGAAGATAGAGGTGCCAACTACCATGAAGTTGAGGGCTTCCTTGTTGAGGAAGACAGAGGTACCAACTACCTTGAAGTTGAGGGCATGCAGGGATAGCAAGAAATACTCTGATATTCGTATCATGGGATTAACCTGGTATGGGTAAGACATATTTTCTTGAATGTATAAATCAATGGAACTTCAAACAAGGTTGTTGGATACTATTCTATTTTGGTTAAAATATTTACTATTTATTACTTGTTTTGGTTCAAGTTTTCTGCTGCATTTGTATTGTTGAGGAAAGTATAACTATATTATATTTCATCTTACTTGTACATTGATTTAGTATGATTCTATATGATTTAAGGTAGAATCATTGTTGTTTTAAACGTTCATTAAGTTTCATTTCTGGAACCATCTTTTCAGATTCATTTCTTAGAATCATATTTCATGATTTAAGAAAGTGTGTAGAACAATGAAGTTTTTTGAATTACTTTTTTTACCATTGTTAAAATTATCCATCTTTAAAAGTTCCAATGGTGTTTTTAAAATTATACAATTCATCCCCCTCTTTTATATTGATAATCATTAGAAATTCCATACATTATCTCTTTTATTTCGATCCTATATTTGATATTATAGAGTATATCATACTCGCATACCATCTCAACAATTTGTATCAGAGGGGGTCTCTGAAATACTTATACTCAAATATATGTTTTTTCATTCTCAAGTATTCATTGTTCTATATTTCCCTTGCTAAGGAACAATTTCCTTGAATCCAAACGTTTTCAGTTGACATTTTTTGATGGATCGACTTTTCTTTAAGATGACAGGGATGAATGTTGGTCCCATAGAAAATCCTCTCCCAACTAGCCCACCTATAATTTATGTAAATGATTATGAATATTAGAGGTATCTCATGTAGACTTTCATTATCAATACTGGAGTTGATAATTTTTTTATTCTTACTAGAGGCTATAAAATCCCTATCAAAGAAGTTAGTACCTTCACCAATCAAGAAAAAAATGAATATCAACTGAATTATAATGTATGCAATACGTTTCGTTTCTCCATGACTAGAAATATATATAGCCAAATTTCATCTTGTGAAGAAGAAAATTGTATTTGGAATAAACTTGAAGTTACTCAGTTTGGATCTTCCAAATTAATTGAAACTAGAAGAGCCATGCACAGAGCTGAATATCATGGCTTTAAATTTCCTTATGGAGCACCCATATGTAAGGTGAAACAATGATTCATGACTATTGTGAATAGTTTAAAATCCATGGGAGAGAAATTATTTTATGATTAAGCTCTTGTTGATAAGATCATAGACATCATTCCCAATGAATGAGAATCCAAGAGAATTTTTATTGTTGAGAACAGAAAGGTTACACAGATTTCCTTAGATGAGCTGTTTGGAACTCTTATTCAACATGAGACTAGAATGAAGAGATATGTTGAAAATGTTAAGAAGAATAATGGGAATGGATGTGTTTCTTCTACTACAACTTATAATCATATGAAATCCAAGACTCCTGAGAGAGTCACTTGATCAAAATCTAAGAAGGATGTTATCCGATCTAAATCTAGTGGAAGTGAATCCTTAAGGAATGAACTAGCACATCGTTCTCAAAGGATTAACAAGATAGCTGGAAAGAGGATCATTCAATCTTGATACAAGAAGAAATAAAGGAAAGATAAGAATGATTCAGAAGTCACATGTTATGAATGCAAGAAAGATGGACATATAAGACCTGATTGTCCTATGCTTAAGATAAAAATAAGAATGGAAAAGAATTATGAGAGAAACATAAAGAATTATTACAAGGATAATGCTAAGAAAGTATTCAATTATAATGACACCTGGTGTCTTACTAGTGGAGACTAATCATATGAATCTTCGTATTATGAATATTATGAATAGAAAAATCATGGTCTAATAGCCAGACTACGTATTGAAAATAATTTCTTTATGGATAAGGTACACGATGATGAATCAATGAACAAGGTTTTCCTAAATGAATATTATAGTAATGATAAATATAATAACTCTTCGGGTGAAAAATCTTCTTATGATGAAGAAAATACTTTACCTTCCTATGAAGAAGTTTCATGGTTTTCCAAAATCCTTGAGATTGACACCTCAAAACTCATGAAAAATCATGATAAGGAAAAATATATGATTACTATTCATACTAAAGAAATATAAAACCATTATAAAGATATTGATAATAAAAATTGTTGGTATTGAAACTAATTAAAAATATATTGAGGAAGTAAATTCTGAAAAGAATAAACTTTCTAAAGATCTATAAAACGTTATTTCTAATAAAAAAATTTTCGAGACTAACTCTAGTTCAAAATCAAATGTTTAAGAAGACATGAACTTTTTTATCAAACTCAAAAATGAAATTCTTTCCTTGATGAAATTTTTTTAAAACATTACCTTAGGTATGGAAAATTTTGATAAAATGGATTCCCTAATCCTACCTCTAATAAATAGTTCTGGTTTTGGTTATACTAGTTCTAAATAGATTTTTAGTAACAATTATTTTGTTCCTCAAACTGCTCCATTATGTATTAAGTGTCAGTGTGGTGGACACTAGGAAAAATATTGTTCCGTAAACAAAACCTAGTCTTTAGGATTTCATAAATGTCTTTTTCTATGAATATGTGGGTGCCTAAATGTTTTCTTTTTAATATTTCCTGATCGAATGATGTTTGGATTCCGAAAACCTAACTTTTTTTTATTTTCAGTAAAATTGAGAAAGTACCAATAGAAATAATTGGTACATGGATAGTGGATGTTCCCAGTATATGACTGGAAATAAAAACTATTGTGAAAAGATAATAAATATAAAAGGATGAAATGTAAATTTTAGAGATAATGCTCAGGGCGAAATTTTTGGTATAGGTAACATCGTTATTCTTGGAAAACCCTTTATTTCAAATGTTTTATTCATTAAGGGTCTTAAACACAACCTCATTATCATAAGACAATCATGTGATGAATGTTACCTTGTGTATTTTAGGAATGACAAGTGCTTAGTAAAAAATTCAAAATAAGATTTCATTATTTCTACCCATAGTTAAGAGAATGTGTACACACTATACATAGAAGACCATAGGAGATAATATATAACTTACCTTAGTCCAATAGAAGAAAATTATTGGTTTTGGAATTGAAGGTTAGGACATTGTAACCTAAGGAGATTAGGAAAACTATCTAAGAAAAGATTATTTAAGGATCTACCAGATCATATATTTGATTGATCAATAGTTTGTGATCCTATTCAATATGGAATGAAATAGAAATCATGATTTAAATAAGTAGGTGAAGTCTCAAATACTAATGCATTACAGTTAGTGCATATGGATCTCTTTGGTCCTACACAAACCGAGAGCATTGGGGGAAAGTATTATGTATTTTTATTTGTTGATGATTAAACTAGATATATATATGTGTCTATTTTCAAGCAAAGAAGTCTTAGGCTTTTTCATATTTCAAAAGTTTTATAGCCCATGTTAGAAATGAGAAAAACCATCCATTGAAAACTATTCATAGTGATAATGGAGAAGAATTTCAAAATTCTGATTTTGAAACATTTTGTACTAGAAAAGGCATAACTTAAAACTTCTCTTCACCTGGAACAACCCAAAAAAATAGTGTTGTTTAAATAAGAAATTGAATTATTCAAGGGATAACAAGAACCATGATGAATTAATATTCTGTAGCGAATAATTTTAGGGCTGATGCTGTTATTATTGTTTGTTAGATGATAAATCATGTTTTTATTAGACTTTTTCTTAATAAAACTCCTTATAAGTTATGGAATGGTAGAAAAACTAGACATTCCTACATTAATGGTTTTGGTTGTAAGGTATTAATTTTGAATAAAAAGATAATCTTAATAAATTTGCACCAAAATCGGATGATGGAATTTTCTTAGGCTACTCCACAACATCTAAGGCTTATTGAGTTTTCAATAAAAACACTTGTATTATTGAAGAGACAGTGCATGTCAAATTTGATGAAACTGATCCTTTTGTTCTTAAAAAACCCCAACCTACATCTTCATATGTGTTTTCAAACACTCATTATCAACATTTGATAGAAGATCCTTCTGATAAGGAAAATTTCCAAGAATATAATCCCGAAGCATTTACCCTAGAATATATTCTACCCTATGTTGATGAACATTTTTTTTCAAAACCCAAATGAGTTGTTTCCAAAAAAATCATCCTACTGATAGCATTATTGTTGATGTGAATCAACCTGTAAGGACTAGAAGTTACTTATGAAATGAAGTAGAACATATAGCATTCCATTCCCAATTAGAAAAAAAAGACACTGATGAATATTTAGGTGATGATGATTGGATTAAAGCCATGCAAGATTAACTAAAAGAATTCGAAAAGAAAAAAAGTCTAGAACATGGGTGAATGACCTAATGAAACTTCTTTTATTGGAGTAAAATGAGTCTTAAGAAATAAGTCTGATGAAAATGGAATCATTATAAGAAATAAATCAAGATTGGTTTCCAATGTATATAATCAACAGGAATGAATAGAATATGAGTAACCCTGTGCTCCACTATCTAGAAGTAAATCTATTTTTATCCTATATTCCTTTGCAAAATTCATCAATTTCAAACTTCTTCAAATGGATGTGTAATGTGCTTTCCTAAATGGTTATGTTCAAGAGGAAGTTCTTGTTAAGAAACATCCTGGTTTTGAAGATACATAACATCCTGATCATGTTTTTATACTAACCAAATAATTATATGGACTTAAAAAAGCACCTAGATTTTGGTATGAAAAACTAAAAGGTTTTTTTCTTCAAAATAACAATGTTATGGGAAATTCAGATCCAACCATTTTTATAAATAATATAATAAAAATATTTTGATTGTTCAAATTTATGTTGATGACATTATCATTGGTTTAACTCAGAAATCATTAACAAATTCCTTTGTGGATCTAATGAAATCTGAGTTTGAAATGAGTATGATGGGTGAGTGAACATTTTTCCTTGGTTTTCAAGTTTCACAAAAACCATAAGCAATATATATATACCATCATAATTATATTAAATATCTTCATTAAAATTATGGATATGAAAACACTAAAAGTATACGTACTTCCATCGGTACATCAATTACACTAAACCGTGATGAATTTGGGAAACTAGTATATCAAACATCTTTTAGAGGTATGATAGGAAGTCTACTTTACTTGATAGCTATTCATATAGACTTAGTTTTTTTCAGTATTATTATGTGCAATATATCACTCCAATCATAAGGAATCACATTTAATGGCTTTGAGATGAATTTTTCGCTACATAAAGGGAACCATGGATTTAGGACTATTTTATACCTCTGGAAAAGATTTTGTTTTAAAATGTTTTCCAGATGCTGAATTTGGTGGATGTAGAATTGATAGAAAAAGTACATCCATAACATGTCATTTCTGAAGAGATTCATTAGTTTCTTGTTCATGCAAGAAGAAATACTCTGTAGCACATTCCAGTGCTGAAGCTGAATATGTAGCAGCTGGAAGTTGTTATGCCCAAGTGTTGTGGATGCAACACACACTTACAGACTATTGTATGAGTTTTACAAAAAAACAAAATTTTTGGGATAATACAAGTGCGATTGACCTTATTCAAAACCCTTCACATCAATCTCATACAAAACACATAGATATTAGGCATAACTTTTTTAGGGATCACACAAAAAAGGAGTTATCATTCATCTATTTATCTGAATGCAAGATCAAATTGCAGATATTTTCACAAAATCATTACCCTCCGATTGATTTTAATACTTTAAACAGAAGTTAGGAATGATAACTATATGGTAATTATCTTTAATAACTTTATGTTGAAAACAATCTCCTTACAGTAATAAAATCCTTTTCATAGGGGGTGTAAATAATCTTGTCAGCTTAAAAGTTTTTCAAAATGTTTCGTAATGAGGTTTTTAAAAAATTTCATAATGAAGCTTAAAAAACAATTTCTTAATTAAGTATTAAATTTTTTTTTCATAATGATGTTTCAAATTTTTTTTATAATTATGTTTTAATTTCTTTTTCGTAATATTGTTTTTTATATTATTCGTAATGTTGTTTTTTATATTTTCCGTAATTATGTTTTTCAAATTTTTCATAATGAAGTTTAAAAATTTTATCGTAATGATGGTTTTAAAATTTTTCATAATGAACGTTTCAAAATTTTACGTAATGATGTTTTCAAAAAATTTCGTAATGATGTTTTTTTTCGTAATGAATATTTTTCATAATGTATATTTTTTCACCTAATATATACATTCGTAATGAACATTTTCATACTCAAATTATTTTACATAATGGATGTTTTCATAGTTTTTTTTAAAATACTCAAGAAGAATGTTACCTATTACAAATAATCTTCCTAGATATCTAAAAGGTATGACTATTTCATTAGTTTTCATAATTAACTTTTACTTGATGGTCTTTTCTTTTGTATTTTAAAAATTTATCTAATAATAGCTTCCTTAAATCAGAATGTTTTCTTTTAAAACCCTCAAATGATTGGATCCTATCAAATTTTCCATGCGGCTATCATTTCAACTGATAGATCTGATCAGAAGATTTCTCTGCCATTATATTGAAATGGGAATATGAATTGTCACATAAATGTCTATAAAAGGGGACACCCGATGGTTTTCCCACATCAATTTTCATGATTTTGTGTGTCTAATCTATTCCCCACTTAAAAATATTATTCCAGATTTTCAATGGTTTCTAAATTTTGATTGTCTGTTGAAGTTTCCTCTCATGATATTTCTTCTGTGAAGCTAATTGTGGAGTGAAAAGTATACAGAGAGAGGTTGGTGCATCTGTATTTCATCAATAGTTATGATTCCATTATCTCCAAGAACATCAAGCTGAATGGATGGGAAAATGATTTTATATGAAGGCTAGGAGTTCAAGATGTTGTTTATCTGGATCTGCTGATAGAATTTTATGAATTATTTTGTCTTTTTAAGGAAGATAGTGAAGAAAACATTTCCATCAAATGCTATGGAAAAACATATTCCCTTTCATACACTAAGGCTGCTAGTTTGGTAGTGTAATCCTATGAAGGAGATGTAGAATCTTGTTCTCACAAATTAAAAGATGTTCAAGGATGTATTATCATTGTAAAAGCTGTGGAGTGTCTTGGACTTATAGTTTTCAAGAATACAAAGACTGCTCTTTTTTTCTACCAACAATTGGATCCTTGAGTTATTGGTTCAGGGTTTTATCACACTGAGAAATGTTGACATGGACACGCTGAAGAAAAGTGATATTTATATCTTAGATTTTTGGTAAATCTAAGGAAGATCAATATGATGAAGTATATTCTCATTACGATAGAGAATATCAAGAATGGTAACTTGAGAGCACATATAATCATGTATCCTTCCCAAATCTACATGTTGATTGTTCGATGACTTGTGTCCATGAAGATTCTGTGGAGTTTCAAGCCAAGGATGTGAAAATTCATGTTAGTAAGTGATTATTCTTTTAAAATAATGAATTTCTGATTATATAAATATTTCGGAGACTTTTATAATCTACCAGTGGAAGAATCAGAAGATGTTCTGAAGAATGCAGAAGAGGCTGAACCATAAAAGAAGGATAGAAATAAGAGGAAACTAAAGGATGTAGAAGAAAGAGAGAAAACCTCTATGGCCAAAGAAACTCAAACCGCACCTCCAACACCCAAGAAATAGAATGCCTATCCGGATGTGGTTGTTTCAATGTGGAGGGAGGATAATAAAACTCGGATGGAAGGGGAACCAGTGTTTGGACTAGATCCTTCTGAGGAAAAGGCTTTAAAATAAAAGACTAGTGAAGAAATTAGGACGCAATCCAAAGAGAAGAAGATTAATATGAAAATGTACGGGGCTGAAATTTTCCATTCTCTACTGAGGGATACAGAGATAGCATATGAGAATATCCCAGAACTGAAATCATTTTTAGTTGAAACCTTACCTAAGTCTCCGGGGAAGAAGATTATGACCCCAAAAAAAGTATTTGAAAAGGTTTTTGAAGAAGAGGATGTTGTAAAAGAAGTGCAAAAAGATTAAATAAATGATGATACAACTGATCTGATAATGAAAGTTGACGACTTTCATGTGAAGAAAACTGCATCCAAAAAATTTTCAATCTGGACTTCTCAAGCAAGATCTTCAAAATATTATACTCCTAGAATTGATGAGGAGGGTGAAGTAGAAGTGAAAATTTTATCTGAGTAAGAGAGTCATAATCATGTCTTCATTGAACCTGATGATATTGAGGAAGGATATGAGAAAGAAAAAATTGATGAAGATAGAATTGTTCAGTTGTATGAAAGTGGGCATGAGTCTCCAAATGAGGAAGCCGTTCGGAAAACTGACAAGGGGCAACATGTGATTTCTTATACAACTACCAAGGTTTCTTTATGGAATTTGGAATCTGGTGGATATTCTAAGAGGAATCTTGTTGATCTAGAGGAAGAACCATCACCATGAAATGTGTCAGATACAGAATCATCAGCTCGGGCACATGATTCTTTCATTCCATCTCTGAAGAAACATGTTGACACAATTCTGATCATTCCAACCATTCAATACAGATTTCATATTATCCAACATAGCGTCAATAAAAAATTGGATTTTGTATCCGTGGTGATGGATAGGTGTATAAAGTTTGAGGCTGATCACAAGAACTTCCTTATCAACTATGATGCCCACAGAAAATCTTGTAAGAAAGTGGTTAGATAGTCAAAGAATATAGTTGAAGATTTGAGAGAACTTGATGAGTTTTAAGATTATGTTAAGGAAACTTTTGATACTCAATATTAAAAAATCAATGATCTCACAAATATCATGGAGGAAACGATAAATCTTGAGCATAATACTCATATTTAGGAGGTCAAGGATCTGAATGGGAAGAAACACACTATTTCTCAAAGCTGGAAGAGAGAAAGGGATCTCCAGATCGATATTTAAGAGAAGCTAGTCAAGCAAGATGACTTGTTGAAGGCCCAGGCAGTGGCTTTGAAGGCTTATGATGATAGGATCCAATCCATAGAGAAGAAAACAGAGGAATATCACAAGGAACTGAAAAAGCTGAAAACCTTAGTTAAGAAGTTGATACCCATAGAGAAGGGAGGAAAATAGATCAATCCCTTATTTTGTTGTATTTTTCCCCATGTATAAATTTTTCCAAACCTAATGAAATTGTTGGTTTCTTATTGTTTTGTGGATATTTTGTACTAATATTTCAGGTACCATAATTTCTTTTCCATTCCATATACTTCTTTTTGAAAATCACAAAGGGGTAGAAAGGAAAAATAATTCTATGTGAGGAAGAAATTTCCCAAAGTAAGGGGGAGTTTATCAAAGGGGTAGATCTCATTACGAAGATTTCCATACTCAAGATAATGAAAAATCTCATTTTGGAAATCTATAATACAATACATAGTGCTCCAAAGCCTAAGGAGGATTTATTAGTATTCATATTTGACAATGTGAAAAGGGAGATAAGTTTTATTTCAAAGTCTAGAAGTTTTTTTTAAGTCCTTATATTCAGTTTTCGTAAGGATGTTTGTGCTTTCAAAAAGGGGGAGATTATTGAGTCAATGTGGTTTTCCTTATGACTTTTCCATTCCATTATTCTTGGGGGAGATTTTTTAGTCAATAGGGTTTCTTTATGAAATTACAATTCCTTTTTGTTTTGAAAATCACAAACACCATATCTCAAGGAAAATCTATTTTTACCCTGAGTTGTACTTCTATAAGGAAAATTTTCCTCCCCCAATGAAATTTATCCTTATCATGTTTTAATTGTTCATATCATAATGTTTCTAAGTAAAAATTCTGTTTGAAACCAAAACCACAGAATCCTATAATTACCTAGATATGAAGCATTCTGTTTTATGATCTGAATTTTCAGAATTCTAGTTATGAACTCTTCTGAGTTATGAATATGAATTCTAATTATGAATTCTAGATACGAACTATTCAGGGTTCTCACTCTGAATTATGATTACGAATTCTGGTTATGAACTCTTCTGAGTTCTGACTCCGAATTCTGAATACGAATTCTGGTTACAAAATTCTCTGAGATCTGACTCTAAGTTCTCGTAACAGAGACTCTGAACTATAATGTGTTCTGACTCTGAATTCTCATAAACTCTAACTCTGAACTTTTTATGTTCTGGTTCCAAATTATTTTGAATATAGATTCCGAATATATTTGGAATTTAAACTCCAGAATTATATAGATTTCAAGTTATGAATTCCTAGAAAATAGAATAAAAAATCCTTGTGTTATTGACTCTGAATTTATTTTTGGCTAGACTCTGAACTATCATTTCCTGACATTCTGAATATTGGATTTTAGTTATGTTACTATATTTTGGATTTCAAGTGATTTGTTATAAAATGATGTCATGCATTCAGTTACTAACTAACTGTTGTTTGAGTGATACGTGTACATGTCCCAACTAATTCTAGTAAAAATATAACCATCGGAAGAGGGAGTCAACCGTTGAAGTCGTTCCTATAAATAAGAGATCATTTGAAAGAGCTCACAATAGTTCAATGACTCTAGAGATTACATGATGTTGAAGTTATTTCTAGAGAGATACTCTAATTGAATTGTGTGTACTGATCTTCTTGTTCAGATTTTATTTGTGCGACTCTGATTTTTGCTGTGTAAAATCGAGGACTTATAGGGATAGGAAGACAAAGGATCCGAGTACCTTGAAGTTGAGGCTTCCATGCTGAGGAAGACATAGGTGCCAACTACCATGAAGTTGAGGGCTAGTGGGGATAGCATGACAGACTCCAATCTTCGTATCAAGGGCTTACCCTAATGTGGGTAAGATAGAATTTCTTGAAAGTATAAATCAAGAGACCTTTATCCAAGGATGTGGGATACCGTTCTCTTTGGGTTAAAAGATTTACTACATGTTACTTGTTTTGTTACAAGTTTTCAGCTGCATTTGTATTGTTGTGGAACAAATTCTTGTCTTATACTTCCTTATACCCGTACTCTGATTTAATAAGATTCTATACGCTTTATGGTAGAAAATTTTTTGTTGTAAACTTTCATTGATTTTCATTTCTGGAACAATATTTCAGGATTCATTTTCTCAGAATCATATTTCCTAAAACAAGAAAGTTTATAGAACATAGAGGTTTTGTGAATTACATTGTGTACCATTGTTAAACATAACCATCTTTAAATGTTCCAAAAGAATTTTAAAAAGTATAAAATTCAACACCCCTCTTGTATATTGAGCATCATTAGATACACCATATAGTACCTCTTATATTTTGATCATACTTTTGGTATTATAGAGTATATCATAATCACATACCATCTCAACACATGTAAGTCCATTTTTACATTAATCAATCTAAACAAATTATACTATTTTTACAATTAATTTTGGTAAAAAATAATGTGGAAAATTATTAGATATTAAATATTTTCATAATTATAAATATAAAATAAATTTTTCCAAATTAAATTCATATATGAGGCTGATTTTAATTTATAATTAATACCACAGACGTGATGAATATGCATGTTTTTAATGTGAAAATGTTCAAAAGATTACAATGATTTATATCAATATTCAATATAAAAATAATTCCAATGAACTAAATTGGACCAATTGATATATTATTAAACAAATTTTACATTAAAACCCATTATAAATATAATTTATCTATATATATTATTTATATGAAAATGTAGTTTTAAATTAAAAATAAGTATTTTTCTAAAATTCATTGAAAAATTAATCATTTTTGAAAAATCCCAAAATTTCACCAAACTATAATTTTGATATTAAAATTTATAAAATGATTTTTTAAAATATGTTTATTAAAAGTTTCAAAAATTATTTTTATGTCATGTACGCAAATTGGTACTAAATTGTGATTTGTTTAAACCCAATGTTGCATGCATCACATGTTATTGATGATGTAATTTTTTCTAAAAATATGTAAAAGGATATTATAATTAATATCAATTTTTAATGGATGGTTCTTATGTTAAGAATTTTTTATTAAAAATGTAATAAGGGTTTCATGTGTGTTCCCAGATTTCTTGGACTTTTAAACTAATTAATATTACATGGTGAGATACTTTGTGTCTATACAAATGTAATTAAGAAAATTACATCTTAGAGTCCTTAGAGATTCAATATTTACAATTTTAATTAAAGTATTTTTCGTAGATTCCATGGGAAATATTATTAAAAAACATAAATTAGGTAACATGTAACTTCCTATTATGTCCATTCAAGTATTTCTCATCCTAGTTTGTTTCCACCTTTATTTTGGGTTCTTGTTAGAACCTATGAGGATAGGTAGAGTTTTTTGGTAAGAATTACCTAAATTTAAATGATTTTTTTAATTAATTGTGAATGGTTATAAATGTTAAAAAGGCTTTAGGGGGTGTTTTTTAGGGTCATGGGTGACATGTGAGATTTTTCTAAATGTTTCTATAGAATCGGATTGTTGGGATTTTTCACATCATGAACTAGTTATATTATATGTAACCATCACTGAAATGATTCTGTAAAATAGTTAAAGTTGTGTATTATTTACATGCAATGAATCATTTTCACATTTTGAGAATAGTTATTAGTACTTTTTAACCGAGGTGATGCTTTTTCATCTTATATTCCTTTTATGGATTTAAAAATATAAACCTGAGATTCAAATCTTAATTTGTGTATGTCTTGTGGGTTTTTATAGTCTTTCCTTCTAATTTTTTTTCCATTGAACTGGATGCTCTTGTCTCAAATCCAAGGATCTTTCCAATGTGAATTTCTAGACAACTTCACCTTCAATATCATATTGTTTGGATATTTATCATCATTATAATGGTATTTTTCCTCCCGTGGTAAACTTATCATTCTACTATTTTATGAACTATAGTTCCTATGGTGATGATTCCTCTTTATCCATTATAGATCCATAGTGTTATCATCCCTTATATGCGGGAATTTATTGTTTGTTGGGGTATGATGTTTTATTTACATGTGGTATATATTGCATTATGTTCTATGACGGTTGTTTCTCATTTTAAATATTTAATGAGATAAATGGATTAATTCTATGGTCTATTTTTTTATATTCATTCTTCTATAGTGGTAGATCTAGTTTTGGACACGTCAGACCCGTGTTTGAGGTAGGTAGTTTAGTCTATAGCCTTTGTTGGATGAACTTTATTTTTATATTTTTAATAATTGTTTTATAAATTCATTATAATAATGATTTTTTTTGGAATTGGATTGTTTAGAAAAGGAATTTATAACTTTATGTTGGTAAATAAAAATTTAATTTAAATTAATTATGAAATATTTTTATTATATGGTTTCTAAATCATGGATTAGATAAATATTGTTAGAAAATGTATCACCTTGTCTGTCTTAGGTATATATGTAGATGGTGTGGTAATTGGAGTCATCTACTGACACTACATTGGGTTTCACAGAGGGGATGTACCAAGACACCCATTGCCCATTGTTCTAGGTACTTTTTAAAAATTCATGGAGGTTCACATATAGGGGTGTTCGTTAGCTCTCTAGATTCAATACATATATCTGGAGACCAGATGAACACAATTTTCTAGGTCTGTGTGTGAGTGTTCTAGGTTTCCTAACATTTTTCGATCCTTAGATTTATTTAACAATACATAGGGTTAAACACATTTGATATATGTTATATCATTTAGAACTATTTTACCAAAATTATTTGGAACTCCTGAAAAGGTGGAAAACATTTAAATTTATTTTGATATTTAAATATTTAAACTAATTATCTATTTTATTTTTATTTAATGATGATATTATTTAGATTTTTGAACATATAAACTATATAGAACTCTTTAGTCGGATAATACTGATTTCATTTATCTGACATCCAAGGAAACATTTTTCTTTGTGTATACCTTGTTATATCTTATGTTTTAGGGAACAATAAAGCACCAGAGTGAGGTAGTATGGTTTCTATTAGTAGTTTATGGTTTGATGGTGGTAAAATGTTGGTGTTTTTTTACAAAACCACATGGAGTATATATTTAAATTTTACTTTTCCTTTTATGATGGAATTTAACTTTAGGAGTTGTTTATCTACTTTTGAGTTATTTCTTTTCTTCCTCTTCCCATTTCATGAAATATATTATTTTTTATACTCTTCCACTACTTCTTTTTATTGTATATATATATATATATATTTCATGTTGGATAATTCATTATAGGAATACAAAATCCCTCTTGTAGTTGTCGATGTTCAGGTTATATTACCTAGTTCATAGGGATCGGTATCACCCTTCAGTTATGTGATGGTTCAGGATGGGAACAAATTTTTTAGGGAATATAGATTAGGCAATTTAGAATTTGTTTTCAATTGACTATTTCTCAGTTTTGGATTGATGGTATACTAGAGATTATATTTTTGTGACATGGGATATGGTTTTTTTTGAGTGCCTCTGGATCTTGTTTGGGAGGGACTGACATTACCATGATGAGATTCAATTTATGTCCCTTTTTGGAGTTATTAATCAAAATCATAGTTTTTGGATATGGTTTTTTGGTTTCAACTAATATTATTTTGTGTTCTGATTCTTTTTTCTCTTTTATTATGAATTTTTATGCCTTAGAGAGTTCTTCAATGATATCTACAGGGTGGTGAAATGAATTCCCCTCAATGGAGTCTACCTCTTGATCAGAATCATTTCAAGGGTATTATGTAGGGTGTTTTTTTCAATAGACCAAAATAGATCACAAGCCGAGAATGATGTGGTTGAGGTACAACTGAGAGTTTTTATAGAAATGGATCAAACCTGGGAGTTCTTAAATGAGAATCCACCATCCATTATGGGAAAGAATGAAACATAAGAGGTGAAAAAATTGATGGAAAAGATAGAATAAATATTTGACATCCTTGATACACATGAAAATATCAAGGAAAAGTGCCCGACATTCATACTCAATGTTAACATCATACGATGGTGGGATTTCATGGTATAGTAGGATAAAAATGTGGTCTTTTATTATAATAGAATCTAAACCCACTTCTTTAAGAAAATATTTCTGGGGACACTAAGGATGAAAACATAATTGGAATTCCACTCCATATATCAGTGAGAGTATTTGATGTTATCACACACCAATTTAATTTCATAAATGGTTCATTTTTTCATATTGGTAGTAAATAATGATAATTCTATGTCTCAAAAGTATCTATTGGGGTTTTGATAGTATATCAGATAATTGGTATTTATGAAAAATATTTCTACTTATTATGATATATTAGAAAGGAAAATGATGTTAGAGATCAATATAGCTAGAATGGTTTGTTATTCTACCCCATCTCATCAACCAAGTAGTAGTTATAATATAATTAAATGGTGTAATAAGATGTGAAATGTTCATCAATTGAGTGGTGGGGTGTTTCATAGAAACCAGACTCCTCTTCACCTTTAGTTATAACAAATAGTGTAACCTAACTTGTTAATCATGTTGAAATGTTGTTCATTCCAAGAGTTCAAATTTCGAAACTACAATGATGTGTAACAATTGTAGGTGTTATTCATATATATAGAGTTTTTTAGAAATGTATAAGACTCATTATACTCAAGTATTATTAGCTCCAAATTATAATATAGCATGATTATGTTCTTTATTGTCTACAGGGATCAATCCATAGGAATCATTAGTGAAGAACCATCATGAATTAAATGAGTTTCTAGTGGAAGTAGATGTGGTTCCATTGACAGTGATAAGTACCTTCATTATTGAATCTTTAGTAGAAAATTTATTATTTTATATAGTTTACTCTCCCACTTTTTATATTTATATTATGTGGATTTTATTAAACATAAAACAGAAATCATATCCTAAGTTATGGATTTTGGGATACATCGTAGAAGGAAAAAATAGTGGTGGTGTCAGTGTTCTTTTAATATTCTCAAAATATCAAATGTAGAGTTAGTAAAACATTTCATCATTCTCAATCCAGATCTATTATACATCATCATCATGATGGATTGGATTATCAGTCATCATGTTGAGGTATAGTGTTATCGTCTATGGGTCTCATTTCATTACCGAATGGGAGATCTCATGAGTTTTATGGAGTGTGGGATTAGAGGTCTAGTCCTATTAGAAAATCCCACACTAAACACAGTAGTATGTTATCTTCTTTTATAGTTGATTATGAAGATATTTATTTAATTATTATTCTTCCAAATATGGTAATGGATTTTCCATATGTGTTCTGATATGATTTCTCTTGTTCTCCTCTAGAGAAAGAGGAAATTTATACGATTTACCTGGTGCATGATACAAAATATATCATTATACCCTCTTATGAAAAGAAATTTTTAGAGATAAAAGAGAATAATATAATATGATGGTGAATGTTTTCACTCACCCTTGTTTTGTTCCTTTGGTTGTTTGTGTGATATTTTAAAAGAGTGCATATGGTTTAGATTTCCTGTGTGTGGACTATACAATGTTGACTGGGGAAAAAATTAATAATAACTATCAATTTTTCAATGTGGATGATTTTTTAGTAAAAAATGGTGTAAAAGTGATCTCCAGTAATTATATATTATCAGATTAACATCAACTCAGAGTTCGGGAGTTTGATATAATAATGATGTATTTACACTATAGGTATGGACATTATGAACACCTTTTAATGTTGTTTTTCTAAAAAAAGTATCTTAATGTTTTCATGGATTTGATGAACTAGATATTGCATTACTATATAATTATTTTGGTAGTGTTTACAGAGGATATTTTGGTTTATTTGATGTCTGATCAAGACCAAAAGTACCATTTGATATTTGTTCTAGAGATCCTGAGGTGTGACTATTTGTATAGATGTTATTAAAAATGTAATTTTTGGATCATAATGTGATGTTCTTAATGAACATGATTTTTGATAATGACATGTCAGTTGAACCAACAAATGAGAATGTTGTTTTAACATTAAAATACATGTGCATCTTCATTTAGGGAAAGCGCATCCTTGGAAATCTATGGTACTACTAATGATTCTACAAGGATTTATCTATTTTTGTGTCTCATTTTAATAATTTAAATAGAAATGGTGTGAAATATTTATAGGTTAAATGAGTTAGTTTCTTTTAGATGAGATAAAACAGATTCTAACATTAGATATTATTCTGATATTATCTGACCTCGGTATGTGGTATTTGGTTTAATACGATTCTTCTGGTGTTGGTTGGGGTTTAATAATTATATAGGACAATCATGTGGTGTATTATGGATTTCTCAAGATTAGATCACATGGGATGATATACCATACTCATGATTTATATCTTTTCAATATTATTCATCAATTTAATGTAAGTGGCGCTATATTTTTGGGGATAGGTTTATGGTCTTTTCTTACAATAAGATTCTGAACTATGTCATTTCTCATAATGAATTGAATATCATACAATGGAGGTTCGTGGAATACATAGAAATGTTTTACATTTACATTTTCTACACCCAAGGAAATGGGAATATCCCCCTAAATACTCTTAGTTTGATATACCATTATAGGTTTTTTCAGAATCGAAAAAGGAGTGGATCTTTATAGATCTCTTCACTCAAATGAAATTAGATGTTTATGAGGATGTTTTAGTTATTTTTATAACTATTGTTTTGTTATCACCATATCACCTTGAGTATATTATTTTGGATTAGTAATAAGGTGTAGTGTTTTAGAGAATGTATGAAGCCCATTTTAGAAGATGGATTAATTTTTTTGGAATCTCCCTTTAAATGATATTCCCAGTTTTGAGGATTGGCTTCTCATCCCATCAACTAGGAGGAACGAAGATTGGATTAACTATAATAGTTCTTTCAGGTTTATTCATCAAGAATTATGAAGATTTATTATGATATGAGATGGTGATTCTAGTGTCCAGGTATGAATCATTATATTTCATATTAAATGTATCACTCTTACATCTACCGATATTTAAAATCAGATCATCTGAAAGCTTTCGAGTATCTCCAGCCTCCTTCAATGTTAGTTTGGAAATGGGATGAGGTGTCCATGGATATTTTTTTGGATTTACATAGAATACTCTAGGTATAAATTTTTTGTTGGTGTGTTTTATATGATGAGAATAAAGACTCACATTTTTATAATATGGGATACCATTAAAAATAATGTTATAAAAATCCAGAATTGAAACACAATTTCATTACATCTCTTTTGTATAATACTTAATATATTATAAAAACAGCCTGCCAAAGACCATATTAGTTTAGTTCCTTGGGTTCTTGGAATAAAAATATTCTATTTAATTGAATGATCTTAATAATTTCACATAATGATCTTCCAACTTAGTAATTCTACTTAAAAATCATTCATCATAACATTGAAAAACGATACATGAAGAAGTGGTGAGATCAAATTCACGATTAGG
Source organism: Viscum album (assembly GCA_963277665.1). Lineage (NCBI taxonomy): Eukaryota > Viridiplantae > Streptophyta > Magnoliopsida > Santalales > Viscaceae > Viscum > Viscum album. The sequence continues at coordinate 2,105,097,628 of OY728119.1, read as the reverse complement.
GTAAATAGAGGAATCTTGTTTGCATATAATGAACATAATGTTATAACAATGTGATCAGGATCACTATAAGATCATTCCTTTCAAATTTAATATCCAAAACATGAAACATGGAATACAAATTTGCAGTTCATAATACATGAATCATATGAAAATAAAGAGGACATCACATGAAATAAAAACATAGGAATAATACATGTAATTTTTGCATACACATCAAATTATAACATATTGAACATGTATAAGTAGAAATAGGTTCACACATTATGTTAAGGATATGAAATCAGTCCCACTAATAGACTTATTGAAATTCAACCAGGTCCACACAAAATATTTTCAACAAGAAATAAGGTTCGCACATAACATTGTGAACACGTAGATAGTTTTATGAATAAAATTATGGATGTGAATTACACTCCATGAATAACATTGTGAACATTTAATCAGGTTCACACATAACATTATCAACATATAACAAGGTTCACTTATAAAATTTTGAAAATGCAATCATGTTCACAAATAAACTTATGGAATTTCATCAATGTCCTTGCATAACATTTTGAACAAGTAATTAGGTTCATGCCTAATGTTTATTATAATTAGTCATTTATCATTACCCAATGAGTTAGAGGGATATATAGGTCCCACCAATCACATTTTAAAATGATCCATTAATGAGCTGTAAAAAATTCACCATATTATAACACATAAAAAAATATGGGTTATATAAACATGAAATCATAAAAAATGAAATGAAATGGGTATGATTAACATTTAAAAACATCATATAATTATGAAAGTAAGTATATTTTATAATCATTTCCTCAAATCATAACCAATGAAAAGAATCGGGCTTAAGAAGAATATATCACATAAAAAATATATGTCATAAGATTCATTCCATCAAAACCTAAAACATTCATGAATGAAAATGAATGGATCCATTGGACCATTTCTAAGAATGTATTTCGAGACATAAAAAGATGACATTATAGTTCGAAAATTACTTATACTATATTTTTAAATCATTTTCATAGGAAAATATTTTATCTCGTTTGAAAAGTATTTTTAAAACATAACAACTTCAGAAAATAATTTTCTTTGAAATTGAGTTGAAAATATATGAAGAAGGATTAAAATAATTTGCTCAAAAAATTACCATGAAAACATATAAAATAATATTTTAAATCTTTTTAAATCATTTTTCTTTTAGAATACCTTGAAAACATAGAAATATTTCTTTAATACATTTTTAAAACCATATATTTGAAAACTCTTTGAAAACTTATAATGTATTATTGAAACAAAATTTGAAAACAATTTTCATTGAAAACATATAAGAGAAAAGTGATTATTTTTTGAATACCATTTCAGAGAAAATACATAAAAATGTAATTAAATATTGAAAATATTTTTAAAAGTTATGGTTTGAATGAACTTGGATTTCTGACCAAAGAGAGTGTCAAGCTGATCTTATTTAAAACAATTTCTTAAGTATATTATGTTCAAAATAGTGAAACAAACGTACCAATATATGAATATATCATTAATAACTATATGAGAAAAACATTAATGAGTTTTCATGAGATATGTATCAAATTAATTCATTATATGATGCATAATCATAAACAATCTCCAAAGGAAATGAGATTATTTCAATAAACTCCTACTACTTGGTAACATTGAACCATAATCTCCATTAAAGGAAAATGAATTATATAAAGCATAAAATATCACGAAAATAATTATATTCATGATATAATATTTGAATTATTGTTTATACACAGCATGGAAAAATATGTGTGAGTAACATGACATGTGTCTCAAAGAAGGAAAATTTAGACACTATTACTTTACCGATTTGGTAACATTTTAAACATATTCCCCAAGAATGAAATATAATTAATTGGATATGTAAATTAACCTAAATTTAAATATAATAATTATAGAATATATCGATGTTCTATATACGCACCACTAAGAAGTAATGGGTGGGGAATAAATCATGTATCTCTTGGAAATAAAAAGAGATACAAAATTTTTGTACCTAGTATCTTGACGCTAATTAAACTTGTTCAAATCCATTATATTATAAATGTAACGTAATTATTAATAATTTATAGAACCATATTCTAATATATATATATATATATATATATTATAAATAGATATATATATATAATACCTTATATGGTTTTATTATGATGTTAAATTACCATCTTGGTAATAATTTTATGTTAATGTCCCACTTCAGGTAATATTCAATTTGTTTTTATCCTGTGTCCTAATTTGTTATAACTTTGGTCCTTATAAGAATATCATGTTTTTAATATTCCAACACATGATATAATTATCATATATTTTCATTATATTTTTATTATAATAATCTATGGAATATAGATGTATGAAATAGAATCCACCATTCATGGAGACAATAGGTTGTACATACGCATTAACAGTACTTCGATTTTGTTGATAAATTTAGAGAAAGAATGTAAATGTAAAATAGGAATATGCATATATGTTTATAATATCATTAAACTATAATTATTATTTCATATAAATCATATAGGGTTCCTAAAAATATACTTTTTACATTCTATGTAGTGGGTGATTGAATCATATCGATTAAAGAAGATGATAGTCCACACCTCCTCAAATAAAATTATCATATTTACACAAGACAGAAAACCTAAGGTTATGTTCTAAAAAAATAAAAAAAATAAAAAAAATTATAAATGTGATATATATAATATATAAGTAGTTATTCAATTATAATTTCTACCACGAGAGGTGGTAAAGGAAAAATAAACAATCAACATTTTGTGAGAAGGTAGTTCACCATTCATGTAAAAAATGTTCTTGTTACCTATTAGATGGAATGGAGTGTAATTTTAGTTAGAAGAAATAGTATAAAACAACCTATAATATTTAGGAGAGTGATATTTTAGAAAATCATCTAATAATATGTTTTAATGGAGTGGATAATGGAAATAAAAAAATTGACCTTGAGGGATGGTGTTACCTCTTAATTGCGTAACCCCTTTTGGTTTTCAAAAAAAAGATACCTTGGAAGCATTTATACCTGAATGGAGGATTAACTAATGTAGTTGGGGTTTTGGGAAATTTATTGGTATGATAATGGTATAACCAAATTGATTTAATAAGGGTGAGGATCTTCGAGAGGTGCTGGCATTTTATAGTGAAGGGAGGGGAGAAACTTGGAATTGTTGAATAAAAAATTGTTGTACCCACGTTTTTACCAAAAAAAGACATAAAAACCAACAAAAATAAAAACTTTAGGGCTTATGGACGAAATATTTTAATAAAATCTGTGTTTGAAAATTGTTTATTGAATTTTCTACATTATGTTTATGGTTTATTCTCATGTTATGCTTAATTTTACCGTAATCACTGTAATTAATTTAACTGCATTCACTAATATTTTTCGTGAAAAATTAATTTGAACATATTAGAAATATAAATTACTGTGATACCAAATATGGAATACATTTTATCAAATTATAATCACATATCTATTAGAAATTAATTGAAATTTAATCTCACAGATAAGATGACACTATTTGTTTTTAAAGTAAAAATGATCAACGCTTTCTATGTTTTTATATCGAATATCAATGTAAAATTTCTTAAAATGACTTAAATTGGATTAATATATACATATTTTATCTAATTATTTTTTGAAAAAATTTTCATATAATTTATTTTTATAAATACATTAAAAATAATATTGAATTAAAATTCATTATTTTCACTATTCGTTAAAAATTTAAACTTCAAAGAAAAATATAAAAAATTTGTCCAAACCTAATTTTTATGTATCACATTAAAATATGAAATTAATTTTGAAATATATTATCTATAAAGGTTACAAAAATTGGATTTAAAATAGGATATCTATTAAGAGGTGTTAAAAATGCCTTAATCAAAATATATTATTTGATGCATAAAATTGGGTTTGTTTTTATCTTTAGCATATCGAATCTATTGGATGAATGAAAAAAAATATTTTATTGAATATATATATATTTCACATAAATATCACTATATAATTGTAATTAATTTATTTTATTATTGTAAAATGTCATTATGGGCATAAAAATAATAATAATATTTCCCTTTATATTTAATTTATTTTAATATTAATTTCTACTTAATATATATCCAATGAATTCATTTGATATTTTTATAACACATAAATATTTATTATATAGTTAACCATATTCCTAACTACTAATTTAACATCTATGTAATATAAAATAATATTTTAATAACATGTCTTTATTCAGTAAATCTAGATCTTTTATGTTAGAAAAGCAACGAGGAAAGTAATTGTTTCGTGTAACACAAGATAACCTCAATACTCAATGTAAATAAAGATAAGATATATGTTCATTTAGTGCATTCCAAACATGGTTTTTCATATTACACAATCCAACCAGAATTTATAAAACAAAAAATAAACAATTGTTTTTATTGCATGAATTGAAAAATATCAAAAATATTTAATTACGTAGAATGAAAAATATCACAAAATGTCAAATTGTAATATTATACCTACTTTATATTAATTTCACGCTTGAAATTCTTATGGGTTATCAAAATTTAGGTAACTGAAATTTTTATTCATAGAAACCCACATCGTTAAAATGAATATCATCCCTTCCCTTAAATGGAATGATGGAAGCATAATGGTCGCCCAAAGTAACATATTTTTATGTTTCCATATAGGATAACATAGGTGCGATGTGAAAATTTAAATGCATAATAAATCAAACTATTATGTTCTAATAGCTATTTATAGAGAACATTGATCAATAGATGTAGGTGATCCCAAAACAATAAATATTTTATGTTCTAAGGGATCATCTAATTAATCATAATTAATTTTTCAAGGATTAATATTTTCAACAACATTCTCCAATATTTCAGGAATTTTTTACTATCTAGGAACATAAGTAAATATAATTACTTGATTTCATTCCCTTTCATATCTACATTCTCACCATTTTGTTTTTCCTTGATAATTTCCCACCTCATATATTACACTAATGAATGATCAAAAATTTTAATTCTTAAAGAACATATAGATCATGAGATTCATAATATTATATCTTATTTTACATATATTATCATCAATAAAAATTTTATAGAACAAGTTATCAACTATTCATAAATAATAATGTGGGGATGTATTTCTTTAGTTTGAGAAATTTCATCTTATGTTAAATATAATCCCATCCATAAATGGTTAATCATGTGGCACTTATAAAAGAATATAGTCCAATACATTATAAATTGTTCATGAAATAATCTTAACTTTTATCCCTTTTATATCATAATTCATCTCTTGGTTTCCACATTCTAAATATGGGAATACCATCATAAAGCATTCTCTTAAAATAGTGTAATCAGAATAATTACTATAAATACATATTGGAAACATATACGTTTCCTTATTTAAATGATTATTATATAAATTCTTTATATCAAAAAATATTCAAACATCATCCATGTTGACATATAACACTATTCCAAAAATCATTTCTAGGGTAATCCCTAACATAAAATTTACTTATTCATAGCCATCATATCAATAAATCATTATCTAAACTAGATGAATTAATAAATGTTTTCCTTCCATTAATGAAAATATAAAATTTCCATGATATTAATTTTCTATGTCTTCATCATCACTTAACATTCCCTTTTAAATCATAAATTTATACTTATACAAAAAATTATTATATATATCATGATTCATTTCACATTATCTTTGAATTTGAAAACAAAAATACTTCATTAATATAACTATATTATTAAACCATTATTCATGATTTATCAACTTATTTCTTCATAACTATTTAGTCGATTATGAAATATGAATCACGCTTATGGTTTCAAAACCATAATCTAATCACGTTTCTTTTGTTTAAAATGAACAATACTGGAAGAACATCAAAAACCTTTCACATGTAGCTTCTGGTCTCTTTATCATTATAATTATAACAAATGCACATACCGCCATCTAGATTCCATTTATGTGAATTCAAAATGGGAAATATATTTTCATAATTATCATACAATTCACATTTGAAACATTCAATTTTAACCATGTTCCTTCTAACTCTCGCAATTGACTAAAACCATAAAGCACATAATGAGAAAAATTATCATCGAAGAAAACCACCTAATAATGAAAAATTACATATAGGATTTATAAATTTTGATACAATCTTTTATAAATATATAACCCCTCGGTTAATTCTAGTTTATTCATTGTCAAATTCTAGTTAATCCTAATAATGGTTTGAAAAGAGTTTTTGAATTTTCAATGAATATCCCATAGGAGTTTCAAACTAGGTGTGCAGTAAGGCTCTTTTTTTAATACCAAATTACCCTGAGTAAATCTAGGAAAATATTTTCATAGATATTACATCTATGGAAATTTGGTCCATAAACAAATCCACTGGTTGTATCTGGAAAAGGATATAATTCTAGGAAACCACTTACTCTATCCTTGACCAAAATTATTGGATATTTTACTATACATTTTGTTATCCTTATACTTTTCTTTAAAAATTTCCTTAGAGTTGTCACTATGGTTTTCCCTCATATTAATTATACTTAAAAAACTATATTTATAATTTGGGGAAAAGAAACACAAGAAAGGAGTGAGATCAAATACTCAATAATGTTAAATAAAGGAAATGTGAATGCATATCATGAACATAATGTTATAATCATGAGACCATGATCATCAGAATATCATTCCATGATTATCAATAATCCTAGACATGAATATTGGTTAAAAAAAATTCAGTGCATATGACATGAATCAGAAGTAAATAAAGATAATAATCCATGAATGCCTAACATAGGAATATGACATATAATTATTTCATACACAACAACGTATAACATTGTGAAAATATTTAAGTACAAATAGGTAAACACATTAAGTTAATGGGATGAATTCTATCCCTCTCATAGACATATGGACATAAAACCATGCCTATTCATAATGTTGTGAACATGAAATCGGGTTCATGTATAGCATTATAAACATGTAATCAGCTTCAAGAATAAAACGATGGAAATGAAACCAGGTACAGGAATAACATTATGATCATTTTATCATGTTCATGAGTAACATAATTATAAAATATTACTTTTAAGTGATAACATTGTGAAAATTTAATCATGTTCACCTATAAACAAATGGATGTAAAACGAGGTCCCTTAAAAACACAGTGAATGTGTGATTGGGATCATACAAACCATTTATACTCATGATTATTCTATCATTTCATAATTAATTATAGGGAGATATATGTCCCAACCATCACATAAGGAAATTAAACATGCATTTTCCTCAAAACATTCATCATATTATAACTCATGAATATATGTGGATTCTATAAACATCAATTAATAACCCATGAAATTAAATGGGTATCATTAAAAAATCATCACATAATAACCTATGGAAAATAAATAGGGATGATAATCATTTCATTATATCATATCCCATGAAAAGAAGCGGGGTTCAAAAGCATATATCGTTTTGAGATGAAATGAATTCCATAAGAATCATTCGAGTAAAACATAAACCATTCAGCAAAGAATATGAATTTATCCTTTGGAAACTTTCATATAAGGTATTTAGAAACATCAACATATGTAATATTACTTATAAAATAAATTCTAAATATATTTTTAAATCATTTATTGAAGAAAATATCCTTTCTTCATTGAAAAGTCATTTTAAAACAAAAAAAACGCATTAGAAACACTTTTTCATTTAATATGCATCAAAAACCTAGAAATAATTTTTAAAATAATGCTGGAAACCTGTTTCCTTAAAAAAATGAAAATATTTTTTAAAAAAATTAATTTTAAAATAATTTTTAAATATAGAAAAAATGATTTAAAATAATTTGAAAACCATTTATTTGAAAAAACATTGAAAACATATAAATAAGTATTGAAAACGTTTGAAAACAATTTTCATTTAATAATTATAGAAGAAACAAGTTAATATTTTTTTTAAAAAATATTTTAACTGCATATAATTAAATAAATATAAATAAATCATGATTTTTTTTGGAAACATGGTTTGAAAGAACATGCATTTCAATCCCATGATGGGGTAAAGATAGGATTTCTTTAAAAAAAATTTAAAATATGTTTTTTGCCAAATAGTAGAGATGTGGTACCAATACATGAATATATAATGAATAACCATAGGATAAGAAAATAATTTTTTTTGAGAGGTGAATCAAAATACATTATTTAAGGAATCATAATCATAAATTATCATAAAATGAAATTGGATTGTTTCAATATACTACTACCATTTTTTACATTAAACCATACTCCCCATTTAGGAAAAAAAATTACCTGATTAATAAATTATAATTTCATGAACTATATTCATTAAATAACATTTCATATTTATTATATAAAGCACATGAAAAGATATGGGTTCGTAACATGACATGTATCTCAAAGAAGACAAATTGAGGCAATATTACATTACCGATTTGGAAACATTTGAAAAATAAACCCCATGAAAGAAATATCCAAAAATGATATATAAATAAACATAAATTACATATATAAACAATATAATTCATCCATGTTCATAATATACAACGTTCAAAAGTATTGGGTGGTTAATAAACCTTGTGTGTCACAGAAATAAAAAGTGTGATGAAATTCCATTACCTCATGTCTTGACTCTCATCATTCTCATTCAAACCCCCCATATAATAAATAAAATATTATTATACTTCTCATATAGTACAATATTATTATATATAATTCCATATATGGTTTAATTATTATGTTATATTATAATATTGTTGTCAATTTCATGTTAGGGTTACACTTCAGGTAATATTCTCTTTGTTTTCCTCCTATGTACATATTTGTTATATCATTAGTACTTATAACAATATCATGATATGAAGAATTTATAACATGATATAAATTTAAATAATAAATATTATACATGTATGATAATAATATATTTAATATAGTTGTATCAAATTGAATACTTCGTTTTTAGAAACGGTTGGTCTTACATACGCATGAACACTACTTCCTTTTTATTGAAAAATTTAATGAATTAAAGTAAATGAAATATATGTGTACATATATATGTATATAATATCATTATAGTTTAATTATTATGTCATATACTCAATACAGTTTAACTATAAAATCATTAATATATTCCACGTAGTGTGTGAACGAATCACTTCGCATTGAGGGGGTATTAGTTCACATTTCCTCAAATTAATTAATCATATTTACAGAATATGGAAAGAATAAGCATACATTATAAATAAAAAATAAAGGTAAATAAGTTATAAATATCATATATAAATAAGGTTTCTATAATAATTTCTACCAAGAGAGTTAGTAATGTGAAAATGAATAATCATCATTTCAAGATGTGGTAGTTCGTCGCACACATAAACAGTATGTTCATTACACATTAGATGAAATTGTGTGTATGTGAGATAAAACCCTTATCATAAATAAATTATATTATATTTTGGATAATGATGTTTTATACAATAGTTTAATAATGAGTATTTTATAGAGTGGTGAATAGAAATAATAGAATGGATTTTAAGGGAGGGTGTTACCTCTTTATAACGTAACTCCTTTTGGTTTTCACCAAATTGATTCCTTGGAAGTACTTATTCCAAATGGAATCATTAAAGTAGTAAGGGAGAGTTTTTGGGAAGTGTAATGTGGACATATTTTTTAAATGTAATTGGTTTCAATTTTGAGAGGAAGTGGGATAGATTGTTTCCTTTTATAGTGAAGGGAGGGGAGATAGTTGGTATTTTGGAAAACAATTTCAATGTACCTGCATTTTTAGCCAAAAAATTCATAAAAACACAGAAGAACTCAATAACGGAAGGTTAATGGCTGAAATTCATTCATCTAATGCTTTTTGGACAACTGGTAAATTCATTTGGCCCGTTAATTTTATGGTTTGTTCCATTATTAAGATTAATTTTACCTTTATTAATGTAATTAATTTTAACTACATTCACTAATAAATTTGGTAAAAAATTTAGTTTAACTTCATAGAAATTATAAATCATTCTAACAAAAAATATGAAATCCATTTTTTGAAATTATAATCAGAGGAATAGAAAAATATAATTTAAATTTAATCCCACAAGCGAGATGACCCTGTAGGTTTTTATAGTAAATATGATCAAAATAAGGCTACCTTTTTTATATCCATTTTCAATTTAAAATTATTTAAAATTACATATATTTTATTAAATCATATCTATTATATATAAGTATAGTTTAATATAAAATTATGATATAATTTAACTCTATAAATAAATTAGATGAAAGAGTAGTTTTGGATTAATATTCAGTATTTTTCACAATTCATTAAAAAATTAAACTTCAAAGAGAAAATAAAAAACAAAACCATAACCTAATTTTTATTTCTCTATTTATATTATGATATTTTTTGGCATATATTATCCATAAAATTTAAAAAAAATTAAGATAGGTTCTCTATTAAAAGGTTGTAACAAAGCCTTTATAAATATATTGTATTTTATGAATTAAATTAGGTTTGATTATTTATTAATACTATCAAGACAATTGGAAGAAGATAAAAAACATTATTTAGTATATAATATATATATTAAATTAATATCATTAAATAAGTTTAATTAATTTAATTTTTTTAGGGAAAACCTCATTGTCGTTATAAAAAATAAAAAATAATATTTTTCTTTATATTCAATCTATTTTCATATACATTTACAAGTAGTCTGTAATAAATGATTTCATTTTATTTATGTATAAACCAATTATTTTCATTAGTAATTTTATAATTTTGATAAATACGAATTTTATAGGTAGGTTATATTAAAAATATTTTAATAATATATCATTATTCAGTAAAACTCGGCCATGTGTGCTGCAAAATCCATCGAGGAATGTCATTTTTTCATGTAACACTGGCTATCCCTAGTGTTCTGTATAGATATATCTAAAATTTATATTGCATGAAATTAATGAATAATTACGTTTTACATATAATTTATACCAAAAATTGTGAAATTAAAATAAAATATTTTTTTTAGTGTTGAAGGAAATAATGAATATCCAAAAATTAAATTTATTCGAGAAACATATATCTCAAAATATATCTTGGTTTAATAAATGTCCTTCGAATGGTGTATATACTAGAGGTTGGTAGGTTTCATGGGGTCTAATCAGACATTATTTAGGAAATTGATCATAGGATTACCTAATGATTCTATAAGAGTCTCCTCTAGGTAATGTGGACTATGGTTAGGTTGAGTACAACATACCATTCATAGATTGATGGCCATACAGAGCATGATATTCATATCTAGGAGGATATGATTCATTATTATGTGTTATAATTAATAGGAACATGGAATAGATATTTGTGACTGGTTGATTTTACATATAACACCAATTATTATTCATTGACTAGAATGTATCCCATTAGGTATTTGTATAGTCATATGCATAAACAAGCTCTTTATTGTGAAGAGGTGGGTGAGACCTCTCTTTTAGGTCAGAATCTAATTCTAGAGATTTTTAGAGGATTCATTGTATGTTTTCCCTTCTTATTGTATATTTTATTATAAAAAAGATAAAATTGGATTTTTGGAATCATCTTTAGAGTATTCCATTATTTATAAGTTTTCTTAAATGTTTATCCTTTTCTTGATCATACCCATCTTGGAAACTAAGGAAGGATGGATCATGGATATTTCGGATCATTTTAGCTCACTAAGAGTCATGGGTAGGATTGTTATTGGTAAAAATTACCAGTTTAATTTATGGGTACTCATTATTGTTTTCCACATATATCAACTTAAGAAGTTCAATCACAATCCCTCTCACATCCTCAGTTGGGATGAAATTGATTTGAAGATAGAGTTTTCTATTCTACAGAAACTAGGGGAAATCATTGACTCTAAGGTGAAAGTATTTATTGGTAATTTGTTTCCATTTTTGGTTGTATTATTTAAAAAATTATTATATTTTAATTAGACATGGGATAAATAGTTTTCATTTACGGATCATTATTCTCACCAAATTTTAGATATAATTCTTCCACATGAATTCTTATGGATATAAATTCTTTTGGTGGGGAGTTTATAACATCCCATTACCTTCATATAGTTATTTATCATTTCTATTTTCTTATATATCTTTGTTATGTTCGTTTTCATAATTCCAAGGATAGAGATAATTTTTATGGGAAATTTTTATTTTGTTAATGTATTTATTATTATTAGGATTAAGAAATTATGATTATTAAAATGGAAAATCCTTATGATGATTTCCAATGGGTTTAGGGATGACCGATGGTATCTTTCTAAAGCATTTTTAAGAATCTTTCACCTTGATATTTTCATATACATGACCTGAAATCGTGTATAGGATGATATTATGAACTAGAAAATTGAATGAAACATTTACACACTGTGAAACATGTTCACATTGTGAAAAGGTCGATCAAATTTTGTAACATAGGTTATTTTTTTAAATGTATATTCCATTTTTTATTTCACATTGTAATCTAAAGATTCAGTTCCTATAATTTGAATGACCTGTATGTTTTTATTCTCTATATGTATGATTTGTTTACATTCTACTACAGGCTCCCCCTCAAATCCTAAGATCTCTCCCATGCAGTTATTTGGATCACCACTCCTTTTATATAATTGTATTTCGTGATGGATCATTGTAATATTTATGTTATATATCTCTTGGTAAGTTTTCTTTTAAATTATTCATGGTTGTTAGTCATTGTAGATCTATTGGGTTGTATTTTCAGAACTATTAGTCTTGTGGGGATGATTCTTCTTGATCCCTTCAAGATCTATTGTGGGATCTGCTTCTGACGGCTGAAATTGGTGTTTTTTGGGTTACAAAGTGGAGTTAATTGATGTAATTTTGGTTTTCTATCCATGAGAAACTATTCTTCTTTTTTTATTGATCATAGGGTCCCTATGGATTTATTTTCATTATTCATTGTTATAGTATCATGTTGAGGGAATATATGACCCAATTTTTAGGCAGGTGGTTATGTTTCTTGACTGAACTGGATGAACTATATTTCTTTGGTTTTAATGTTTTTTAAAATGAATCAGCATGATAGAATTGTGTTTGTGAAAATGGGTTTGTTGAGAAAAGGGTTTTCACCTTATTTTTTTTAAAAGAAAGGGGTTTTTCAATCAATTTTGATATGTACTTATGAAATTGTTTTAAAATACTAATTTTGATGAATTTGTTAAGAAAATGTATCACATGGGATGCCTTGGGTACTTAAGTGACACTGTGATTGAAAAATTAATCAATTCACACATTAAGGAGGTTCACTCATAGTGTATTCCTCTGCTCCCTGAGACATTTTTTATAGGTAATTATTAGAACTATTAGGATATTAAATTTTTGTGGTTTTCCTATGCTCTCTAGATTAGATTCATATAAAAGAAGACATGATTCATTTGATTTTTTTATCTAGGAAATATTATTCTATATATTCAGAACTATTATGATAGCTGGAATTTTTTACCACTAGTTTTTTTAAGAACATTGATATATGTTATATTCATTGAAACTATATGAACTAGATTATATGGAATAGTTTAAAAAGGGTGAAGTAATTTATTATTATCTTGATTTTAAAAATAGTTAAATGGATATCATTCGTTGTTTTAATTAATGTTTAGAATGGTTAGATAACTATACAGAGACTTGATATAGTACACATAGGATGTATTTTAATAACACTATATTTGTCACAAAATACAAACCCATTCAACAGTGCATATACCCTATTTTGTCATTTTATGTACGGAATGAAAAGGTATCATAGTGAGGTGGAAGGGTTTTTGTTAGCTATGTCAGGGTAGACAATGGTAACATGGTGGGATTTTTACCATGCTATCATAAAGAGTATGTATTTCGGTTTTGTTTTCCTTTTCTATTTTTCTTTTACCTTTGATATTATTTATATAATTTTTAGTTTTATAACTTATATTATTTCCTTCTTTATATTACATATATTTATTTTTTTACTCTTAGATAGATTATTCATGTCAAATATATATATATACATAACATGTTATCAGCTTCTGGTTGAATGAAATTATTCCCACTAGTTGCTGATTTCTAGGTGCTAGTCACCAACCTATGTTGATAGGGAACACCATTAATGTATGTGATTGTTCTATTTAGATACTTATTTTGGTGTAATCTTGGTTTATTTCATCATAAAAAATAACCCAATGACATACTTTGAGGAAAATTATATGTGTATGATGTCATCATAATGATATGTTATTGATTATTAATGAGCACGAACTAACATAATCTAGCATTTATTGAAAATAATGTTTCTTGATTCATATATCCAATAAATTATTTTTATAATAATGTGATATCCCTATATTAATATAGTTACTCTCAATATGATTTGTGTTTTATGTCAGTTGATGAAATGATATAAATCCATTTTATAATTGAATGTAATAGAGAATATGGTTATTATGAACAACCCAATGGTAAAATGGGTTGATTGAAAGACATTATGATTATTCCTAATCATTTATCATGATATATACCTAAAAAATTCCACCTTAACTAAGTGTAAGACTCCTCGTTGAAAAGTATGATAGAGTTTTATGAGATTTCATGGAGTATAAAACATAGAGGAATGACAGATGAATTTTATTCATGTCAAAATTATGGTAAGTGACACCACAGGGAATGTCCAAAATGAATGGGAAAAAGTTTTATGTGTGGCAATTATGGGTACAAATCAATTAATTATTGAGTAAAATTAATTGAATGATTGAAGAAGTTATATTTTATTATACATAACCATATATAGTTAAATTTTATATGTGTGGGGTGTACGAGAATTGTATGATTCAATACCCTAAACTAATAGTTACCTGCAAGACCCAGGAATGAAAAATTTCATGTTAGTAATTGAAATTTATTGGTTTTTGTGTTTATGTGTTGGTATCTGATACTTTTTTCATAATATTCATTTCAATTTTATTATGGTAATATGAATGATGAAACATCAATGGATTGTTTTGTTGTATTTTTTCATTATGATTTGATATAATATGTAGAATTGCACATATATCCATGAAAAATGATTTATTGTAATGTTTTCTTTTAGAACAAAATATTCATGAAATATAACCCTTAATATATACCCTATATTTGGTTAATAGTGATAAATATTTTTTTAGGGTATTGTATTGGTGACCGTGAAATTGGTTAATGATTTTATGGTTTATGTTATCTTGTTTGGAGTTTATTAATTTGTTTTTGAATTAGGGATTATAATAGATAAATTGATATTTTTTTTAATAAAAGACGGATTGAATTAGTTTTTTGATGTATATAGTTTTTAGTGAAGGTTTTATGATAATCCATATATTCACATTTTGGTTATGTGAGATTAAGAGATATTATCTGTAATCTTGGGAAACTAATGTTTTGTTGATTACTAATTTTTTTTCCATACTTCTAATATTTTATCAATTGAATTTTTAGAAACATTTTTCATGGGGAATAATTTTACATACCTATGTAATAGATTATGTTTATCTTTGAGTGTTGTTGTTTACATTTTAGACACCAATATATTGTATTTATTATATTAAATTACCAGTTTTAGACATTATGGGTTTGGTTAATATATATTGATTGAATGAATGAATTTAAAATCCTTTATATATCATATTATTCCTATAAAGTTAATTTTATTGATTAATGATTGAACAATTTATTTTCAATATTCATATGTGTAAGAGGTGAAGTGGAAAGTTGTCGAAGTGTAACCAAAAGGATTGAATTTTTCTTATATAACTGAATGAAATAAGGAATGTAAATTTTATCATGCACTATATCTTGATAGAAAAATAATTACTCAATTTTTGTGAATGTATCCTGAATGAAAAATCACTATTATTTTACTTTCATTTTCAATTAATGATTATTATTTTTTACTCATTATAGATTTATGTTTTTCTAGGGGTTGACATTCCCACAACCTTATATTATATATCCCTCTACTAATAATTGGGAAATAATAATATCTTCTATATGTATATAAATATTCTACCATCCAACAAATGATATACTTATTTTAGTACCAATGTATGTGATATTTCATGTATTAATTTAATTTCCCAATTTCACTTTTAATTTCATGTTTTATTACCATATTTATAATTTGGGATTTCATTAAAATATGATATTTTAATATAAAAGATAAAATTAATATGAAAAAAATAATTTACGGTAGGTAGAATGTATCACCCTATTAACTTAAAATAATATATTCTTTAATATTTTTTAGAAAACATAAGACAGAGATTAGAAGAATAATGAAATATTATCATTTAAGACGACCATTATGGAATAGATTTGGAATTGATGGGTATGAAGAGGATAAAACAAATTATTAAATATATAAATTATCTACTCAAAAAGAAATAAATGATTTTATCTTGTGAAATGAACCCTAATTTTTTTTAGTGTCATTTGATTATGAAGGAAATATATTTTCGCAAAAAATAATTTGTTTTCATTTTCTTGATAAAATATTATAATGAATTTTTGTAAATTTTATAAAATATATATGATAAAATGAAATTATATTTTAAAATTTATTTATCATAATTATCTCAATGTTAATTTTTGAGAATTTTAGGGTATTTTTTATTTTTTAATGAATAGTTAAAAATAGTGATTTTATCAAAAATTGAAATTTTGTGTATTGAATTTACTAAATTATTTTTAATGGTCTCAAAGGAAATTTAAATCTATAAAAATTTTAATAACCAAATTAAATTCATCAATAATAAATTTTAAGGTTTAATTAAGAAAACATATAATACTTAAAAAGAATTTTTTTCTAATATCTAGTTGTAGTTTTATTTTATATATTTATATTAAATGTAATATATGACACTTATAGATCCTTAATTGAATGAAATTATAATTATTTTTAGGTTAATCAAGTCAAATTTATCCAAGGATAATTTTTTATATTTTTTCAATATTTGATAATTTTTTTGTGAATAGTGGAAAAATACAGGTTTTCTGAAATATAGTATCCTTTATGATATGTCTAAGTCCATAAAATAATATAATAATTTATTAGATATATGGAATTAATCATTTATGAAAAAAATAAAATAATTATAATACTAAAACAATTATAAAAATATAAATTATAATTCATTCCAAACTAAATATGAAAATCATTTTCATTGCTAATGTACTGCTTGTGCAGTTTTGGAAAATTCAAATTTGGTAGCCTAAAAATAATATTTTCAATATATTATGTTTTTAATGTACTAATTTTTCAAATACTATGTTTTCAATTTTTTACTTTTCTAGGATACAAATTTTAGTGTCATGTAACAAATGGATTATCGAGAGTCTTGTACAATGCTTATGGGAGGACAGAAAAGTCAAGGAATCATATTAAATAATTTTTCCAAACATATATGCGACTAAAAATAAATATTAGGAATATAAAAGATTATATTTAAATTAATATATTTCAGTTTTATTTTGGTATTTTATGTTAATTTTTTGGGTCAAACAAATACCATAAAAGATTGTTCCTCGCAGACATTGTTTTTTTAATGACTAGAAAAAATAAAAATTTATTTTAAAAAATAGTAAAAATAATATATTATCAATTATTTTATGTTTATATTTAATGTTTTATATATTTATAACCTATTATAAAGTTTTTAATTGATTTTAATGAAATATATTTTTACTTATTATATTTAATTTCAAATTAAATTAATATTTTTAAAAATGACATTAGTAATATTTTATGAAAATAATATTTTATAAAAATATTTAAAAATCATAAAAATATTCATAGAGAAAAAGGTGGGTAATATATTACTAAAAGTATTAATATCCTGGCTATTTATTAGTTAATTTTATATTTTAAGGTAAAATTATAACACTTTAATTATGAAAATGGATTTACAATGTTTGTACAAAAAACAATTTAAATGAGGTATTAAACCAAAAGTTAAACATTCAAATACATGTTAAATATTTTAAAATATTAATTTTTATTGGATTTTGATCCCATACAAATTATAATTAATTCCCTAGGAATTTGAGGGAAATTATTCAATATAATGACTTTATTATATCTTAAGGTTTTAAAACACATCAAAAGTGCTACTCACATCAGTTAAAAAATGAAATCTATGCTTTATCATATTTCCACCACATTTATATTCTAGATTAAACTATTCCAGTATATTTATATTCTTAACTAACATTTAAAATTTTATAGTGGTTTCAGTCAACCAAAAATGAAAATCCCTTCTTCACATAAGAGAAGATATAAAGGTGCTCATTAGAAAAAGTGGTAATCATCATTCCACAATCATTGAAATTTATTGCTACATCATGTTCCTATTAATAAATTTTAACCATCATAAAAGTATAATCACAATATCATAAACCTACTTACAAATTATTATGATTACAAAACAACCATTTTCCATTAATTATTTGTCCTATGAAAAATGATAGTGTCTTTAATGTGTATGTAAGGATGAATATCTCCATGTAGCCGTGTAATTTATTTTAATCACCACATAATATGGATTGTTATAAAGACGAAACCATGGAATATATATGTTATTTATGAGATAAATATACATATTTATTTTTAATTTCACATATATCTTCTTACCCACCAATAAACTTGATAATGATATCATCACTCATGCATTGTTGTGGAATACCGTATCCATGAAGGGATGTGGCCCATTTTTGTTTTCCACATCACACGGATGGTGATATGGATTTATTTAATGGAAATATATTATATTTATATTCGGATTATAATTTTTTATTAATGAACAATAATCAAATTACAAGGACCAGGGAACCCATGAAAAATAAGACAGATAAAATAAATCATTTAACACCCAAAATAATGATAACAATGAATGATTATTGAAAAATAAGTGAAGGATGTAAAAATAATATCATTTATTATATTATAAATACAAATATGTTATCATTTTAAATTAATTTCATTTTTAAATTCATTATTTTAAATATAAATGGATGGTCGACTAAGAGTAAATATGAGTTATGGAATATTATCTCCATTTCCACTCAATTGAGATAAATTTAGAAATACAAACCAATATACATATATGTAGTTTATATAATATAAAATCTTGTTTTTAAAAACGAATATATATTAATTCATAATGATTAATAATTCTATTCATGATACTATTTCAATTGTAATGTTTTTAATATATTCGTTTATTTATCTTCTTTATAGGGAACATTTTTATTATATATATATATATTTTTTAAAAAATAATGAAAATAATTTCCTTATAAAAATTATTTATAAATGATATTTTATGTTATCCACGAATTTTTACATTTTATGATATAAATATTTCTAATGTTTTCCTTAGAAGAGTCTTTTTAAAATTTGATTTAAAAAATTAAAAGGAATTTTTTGAAAATATATGACATCAATGAAACATCCCACTAGTATAACCCATTTTCACTATTTATATTCTACTACATAATATCAAAAAAAGCAATGAAAAATATTTTGAGAATGTTTTTATCATTAATTTTCTATTATTTTAAAAAATTCGTGTATTTATTTTATAACCTTTATTTATAATGAATTGAAATTCATCTTTTATATCTTATTAATTTTGTTTTTATTAATTTTTTCTTAAAGAATTGGTTTCTTTGGATCATTCAACCTTTAATTTCCCATAAATATCCATCATGGATATGAATATTTCAAAAAAATTATAAAAATTATAAAAATTATAAAAATTATACATATAATGTTTTCATTTTAATGTCATTATATAGACTATTACATTATATTTATTCCATATATTTTTTTGATTAAATATATATTTTATAAGGATTACCATTCCTAGATTAAATTTATCATTTGTTGTATGTGTTATGCATTGGAAATGCAATGATTGTTGGTGCCTAAAATTATACCACCCCACAATGCACTGACATATCTCTTGAGACAAATCAATTTGAAAATTTAAATGGGTATTTATCTATATTTTTAACTAATCTTGTCATATGGTCATGAGTGAATATTTATCATGATATCTATGATCATGAAAACAAATAGTATGAATTAACATCATTGAAAATATATTTATTATAATCCATGATATTATTGTGTTGATATTTTCCAGAAAGGTATTTTTTGCTCATGTAATTTATTGTAGAGAATTTTTATTCAATTATATACCATTCCATATCGAGTATTCCTTATTTAATCATGATTGCATCCATTATATATAAATATTACTAAGCATTTGAGCTCACCCTTAAATTTTTTCAACCTTTAGACATGATATATAGTAGGTTATTTTGATTAATATAATAGATGAATGAATTATCATTATGGTATAAATTTTATGTTTCCAAAATAATATGGGAATCATGTATGAATATATTTTTCAACGATATATAAATTTATTGTTCGACCATCGTTATATCCCTTATTTCCATGGCAATGTAAAAAATTAATCCCCTTCCCCATGTTACAGGAGTTATTTCATTTCAATTAAGAACCAAAATAAAAATAAAAAATCTATTCAAAATCAATTACACTGGTCCACTAAAATTATCATTTTAATTCACATGGAATCAATATCCATAGAATATATATTTTTCTCAATTATGCATATACACAGACATATACAAAATTCTTATCATATAAAAACAATTATCATATGCACCATCAATATATTTACAATGTGTAAAGAATCAATCCCAATTTTAATTTACTAGTAAAAACTATATTCATACTTTATGGGTAACCCCAAACAATAGACTCAATAAAATTAACAAACACTACATAATATTTTATTGTTTTGAATAATTCTGTGATTAAAAACGAAATATATATATTCAAAAAAATCTATTTAAAAATCATATTTGATCATTATTAAAAAATTATATTCATAAAAAACCATTAAATATTCACAATATTTACATAGAAAACAAAAAATACAATAATATATATATATATATTCATTTTTCTCTATAATAGAAATAGAGATACTTAGGGTCTAATGGTTTTTAATAAGAAAAAATCCCAAATTCTATATATAAGAAAGAATTTATACATAAATAATTATTAAAAATTTGATTATGTAGTCTATGACCATGTATAAAAACATTTATTTGTAATATATTAATTTTACTTAAAAAATAATAATATTATTTCAAAACTACTATCTAGACCAGAAATTTTATTTGAGAAATTAAATAAAATTATTTTATTCCAATCGTATTTCATTATAAATGAATTAATTTTTTTTCTCAAAAATTTCCCTATGAAATATTTAAAATCCATAATCAATAAAACCATTTATTTAAAACCATTAATAACAATTTGAATCCTCTTTTAATGTAATGAAAAATGGTGCATTAATAAGCTCAATAGGATCTTAAATTGTGAATCTTAATGGAAGTCCAAAAATAAAGCCCAAAAATTATAGTGTAGTAGATCTAATGCTGTAATTAATGTTGAGATCATCAAATTATACCACTTATAAAAGAAATAATATCTATCACCATATTCTTTTCATGTCAACAATGTTAAATTAATAGTCCATGCTTAATTAATATTCTTTATACAATGATGTAGTACTCTTTGGACACAAGAGTTGGAATGGATCCTACCATGAATTTGGAATCCATGGTGTGATTTGTTTCCACCATAGATTATATATATAATTTTAACATATAGAAAGCACAGTTCTACTATGAATGACTCAATATTACACTATATGATATAAATCTAGTAGATGAAATGCTATAAAACTGAGTACACCATATTTTTCACAATCTCAAACGACTTCTCATATCTTTATAATTTAATAAATAATCAATTAATATTCTATATAAATTGATTTGTAGTTAGTCACCACCTAACTAATCATCCCTTAGGTATCCCTCATCCTCCAAATTATCCTAGAGTATTAAATGAGTCTGCCTTGCTTTTTAAAAAAATTATATTTATGTTTTATCCAGAGTCTATGATCTAATATTAAGGACAACAATTTTTCATTTAATCAGAGGTAATTTCTATACTAACCAAGATTCATTTCCACATTATGGGAGACACATATAATTCAATAGTATTCATTAATATAAATGACATGATATTGATTTTTATAATGCTAAAAACCATTATTTGGAAACCATGTAGATAGAAACAAATTTGGGAACCCCAGTTAGTCAAGAATTAGTCGATTTCCAATTGAAGTTAGAAAATAAATCGATCCCTCTCACCATACAATAATATGCGATGTAGTGATTTACAATAAGAAGTAATTGAATTAACACATTTAGATGAATTTTTAAGACCATTTAAATAATTTTTTATCAGTATTAATAGAATATTAATGAATTATACATTCCAATATATTTTATTTACCTAGAATAACATTACAACATAGTATTTTCACTGTTAAATTGGTACCCTATTTTATGTGAGTAATCTTACAGAACAGTAATACACTGTATGATTTGCATAATTTTGGAATGAGAATACAAAAACCATATAATTTTATTATTGGATACATGGAACAAAATTTATAATGATTATCATGACTATAATTCATGATTATAGAATTTGTTTTGGTTGTATAAAAGAGATTTATTGTTTTGGAATCCCAAAAATGTACTTCAAATATTGATAATAATTATCTTTATAAAGGAAAATGTATCCCCATAATTTAATACAATCTGAATGTTCTATTAGGTTGTATAATTTCATTGAGAGACTCTCCCATAATGTCAAAACAGGGATTCTCTCATTGGGTACATGGTAGCAGAAAAGCACATATTTATTATTTATATACTTATCAAAAATATAGTGGCCCATATATCTTTACAATCTAAATATAGAATAATTTCAATATACATTATCCCCTTTAATTACCATGTTTATATATCACTCGTCAATTAGATTAGAAATCATGGACCATATAAATTATTTGCATTTTTATTTTTTGTTTAAGTCATTGAGAAGGCTGTTAATAATATTAACTGGAAATATAATGATCAAATGAGTACCCATGATAATATACTATATATAAATCAAAATTTTTGTTAACATTCTATTAATAAGATTTATATTTCATTCAATGTATAATAATATGTTCTTTAAAAGTGTAAAAAATCATGACTATCTAACACGATTTTCAAAATTTTGAATGGTAATTATATAAGATGAATGTGGCTCCAACACATATTATCTATACAATATTTTTCTAGTAATAAGTAACTAATTAAAAATAATTTCAAAAAATACCACAGTTAATTTACTAAAATATACACACTACTCTTATTAGTGTTGATATGTCCCAACATTATCTTTTATACACAATAAAGACACTACTTAGATCTCAAAATGGAGTTCTTTCTCACCTCGAGAATGAAATACAGTCCTCAAAAAAGAAATGGTGAGAGATACTACTGAAACTTAATTTTTCCATGAAAATATATATCAACCCTTTTCCTATTAGGATACATTGTTTTCAGTTAAGAACATCAGGAAAAATAAAAAAAATCTAGTGTCATCGGGACCACCTTGTAAAATATAATGAGTAATTTAATGAAACCACATTTCCACCCCATGTGAGGGAAAAAACCAAGAAGATATATTTCTGTTATAGAGAATTTAACATGAAATTCAATTTATCCCATCATATGTATTATCAATATTAATCACAAAATTCACATTGGCCCTAATTACCTTCTAGTTCAAATTATCTATCATCACCATTTCTTGGAAGAAGTATCCCAGAATACTTCTTCACTATTTATCCCAAGTTTTCCATGGATATAAATATGTGAATAATTTTTTTTAATATTTTAATTATAATTGTGGTTGTAATTTTTAAGAATAATTTCACAAAAAAAATTAATTTTTTGGTTAGAGGAGTTTTCTTGTTTTACTATAATAATGAGAAAAATCATTGACACGTATATAAATATATGATGATTAATACCATTGAAAATATCTCGTTAAACCATTATGAATTCATTGTGAATAATCTCATAGTCAAAAACATAATATTTTGATTGAAACAGTCCATAACCATAAAAACTTCTGGGTTGATTCCATTATTAGACACACTGATATCTTTCTCCTCATGAATGTGTCACATATTTTCATTATTGAAATCAATGATATCCCTGGGGATGTTATTGAATAAGTATACATCAACATCATTCATTATGTACCTCGATTTCATAACACACCTTTAATGTGATAAACGAGATTAAAATTATCAACAAAATTTTATCTTTAAATATCCACAGTATTAATATTTGAACAACCACTATTGGATCGATGTCTACAAGAGGCTTCGGACTTGAAGCCCGACTATGGAGTCCCACAGTGGTACTGGCTGCGGGTTGTAGGGGAAGGCCACGACATGAGGTTGTGGTGGGTGAGGGTCACAGCTCATCGGAGCCGCGTCGAATAAAGAACCAATGATGGAGCCAAGATTGTTTTCTAGTCATGTGGATGGGTTTCACAATGCAGTCTAACTGTGTTGATCAGGGCACCGGATGACACGCGGTCAGGAAACCGCAAGGTCTAGGGTGGGCCGTGGCCAAAGGGGTCATGTCCGGGTCGATCGAACCAGCCTGCTCGTGTGGGCCAGGCTAAAACAGTCTGGTCAAGATGATGCTAGTGTGCATGGCCAATATAACATATCAGTCCCCACCCAACTTTTGGACCTTGTGGGTCGGGTGGGTGGGCCCTAGGTTGCTTCGGGTCAGTCCAACCAGGTCGGACTCAACCCAAACCCCACTAAATCCTTTTCAGTAAAAGGCCTGTAACTTTCAAGTCATATATCTGTTTGAATAACCATTTTTTGTTTTGGAACTGTCACAACAAGGCATCCATTTTGAAATACTCTATGAGAGTTTTCATGAAGGTTGTAATATGACCATTTTGGCTCTATGGTTAGGTGCTCCCAGAACAAGTATGCTAAGAGCATAATCGATTGTCTGGTTGTGACCTTCGGAGTGTGTCTCCTATGGAGTGTTTCTCATATGCCCATATTGTGTGTCTCTCCTACATAGTGGGTTTCCAGTTCCAATGAAGAGTTTGTCTCATACAATGTGTGTATCTTGTACCCATACAAAGTGTGTCTCTTACAGAGTGTGCCTCATGCAGCTAAATGTAGTGTGTCTCCTACTCCTCTATGATGTGTGTCTCTTAAAAAGAACAAGAGTGTGTCCCCTTCAATTTCAATATTCCATGACATAATTTTTACATGAATATCATCTACATATACTGGTGTGAGATGACATTAATGAATCAATTTATTGTTCTTCATAGAGGATACAATTTTTGTACCACTTTGGTAGTTTTATTTTTGTATTACATTGTAGTATTCCATGTTGGTTTGAGGTCCCTACTGAGTATTGTTTTACTAAACCCTACATAGTATTCACTACATATATCATGTCTTGTGAAGATGAAAACCACATGGAACGATTCGATGGTGGACCAGTACCAGGTGGTTCCCATTGAGATCAGATAGACAAGGTGTACTTCTATGGCCTCAGGAATCTTCCCTTAACCAACCCTTCAGGTATGGTTTTATGTGTATGAGTTCTGGGATCATTTAATTTTATTTTATCGGCTTCTATACTTTCCCCCTTTTCGTTCAGTTTTAACTATATAATTTTTGTGTTTTTTCCTAACAATATGCATGCATGTCTGCTCAATGTTTTTTTCAGAACATTTCCTTGGAGATGGGTAAGTGTGTACATGCATGGGAACATGCCTCCCACTTGTAGGATATGTCTACAAGGAGCTAGTCGCCAGCCCCTGGCCTATTGGAGGTGGTCTTCTAGTTGTCGCAACATGGGGCCGAGGGGAGGGGTCATGGAATTGTGGTATCATACCCGGTTTTTTTATCATAAAGACCAAGAGTCTGTGAATTTTTTTCGGAAATAGTGTTAGGTGTTTCGAGTTTAGCATTTAGGCCAGGGAGTCTAGTTTTTGTGAAAAGGATGAAATACCCATACACCATGACCCTGAATTGTTTCATTTTTGACTCAATAAATGAAAACACAAGTTTCTTCAATCATATAGGAATTCATAGTGTTCTCATATACTTCTTGAGTTAGAGTCAGCTCACCATATATACTCTATTGACCATGATACATACTGTTTGTTTTTATGATTCTTCCACACATGCAGCTTCCCAAGATTATATAGAGGGACCATCAGGATGGTCTTCTATGTAATGTGGCATCATTACAAGGACTATTTATTGGGATATAACCTCTTGGTGGTGTACTAGTTATAATACCACCCAAAGAGGCACAGTTCTTACCAATGATACCAGTGGAGGATTCACAAAGGCTCAGTGAATTGCATGAGTTTCAGAGATATAAACATCCTAGGATCCAAGATGAGATATACCCTTAGGGTGGTAGGAATTGTCAAGAGATTATTACAAGAGTTTTAAACCTAATGAGGACACCTATCAACCAGATCGAGGACTTCTCCATGTCCCTTATTCAAGGATCAACTAAGAGATTGTAGATCTTGACAATCTAGATGCAGAAAAGGTGACCCTCATCTAGATATTCATTGATATCCTCTTCAAGGAGGAGTACTTTTCCGATAAATTATTTTTTGTGCATATACATGAGCCAATACACCTATATCAGGGTAGTATGATAGTAGCGATGTATTCAACGAGATTCAAGAATCATTCTCGCTACTCGACAGACTTGGTGGAGACCCGTTATTCAGCGCTTGAATCATCAATCATGGGATTTAATGGGATATCAAAGAATTTATGATATCCCTTATCATTAAAATACATGTTAGGGTACTGGAGTGAGCTTTACTTGTCGATAGATTTGTGGTGTAGGAGTAACCAGTAGTGGGAGCTACCACCGAGCATCAGGTAGCTACGTCATCGACAACCGATAGCTGAGAGCTGACGCATGGGTCAAAGAGTACCAGTCATTTATGGGGATGACCCTATTATTTTGGATCAGTATTACGAGGCTTCTATGACAGAATAAGAGAGCCAAATCAGAGGATGTGCTACTCGTGAGGCAGTTAGGGACATATGGATTGAGATTGTCTAACCAGTCGAGTGACCGATCAGAAGACGGTTGAGGGACCAATGAGGTATCAGTAAAGGTATGAATTTGGTGTTCCTCTAGGAATAGTATGCGTCAGCGGAGTATGATGAGTAGTATTATGTGGGAGGTTGTTCTAGGCACAACAACCACCACCCCTAGGTTGTCCACCATAGGCTCATGGAACTGGTGGAAATGGGAGAGCCCAACTTCTGGTGATGGATGCTTACAACCCCAGTGCTCCAGATGGGATTAAAGGTATGATATGTGTCTTACCCATCTTAGATATAGTTCTTATAGATATAGGTTCTAGTAAATCATTCATTTCTGTGAACCTTGTTCTAAGATCAGTGATTCCGGTGGAGTCGTTGGCTTGATCCTTAGGATTAGATTACACTACATGAGATGATTCGATGATCACAAACTGCTTCCAAATGTGTGACAATACCCATGGAGGTGAGATCTTCAGTTTTGATATCCTTGTAATGGCATTGAGGCCTTACAAAATCATCCATGGTATAGAATCGTTATCCATAGTCCATGCTCTAATTGACTATTTTAATCACAGAGTGCAGTGTGTCTGTGGAGATGAGACCAGGATTTCATTTTTCAGTGAAAAGGATATCAGAGTAATGTAGGATGGAGTCACACATCAGAGGGTGTATCTGATCACACATCAATTGGCTATCATGATGCTCAGTGTAATGGGTTAGACGAGTCCCTAATTTTCTACCATGACTGACATGTATGAGGAAGTCTTTACGGAAGATGTTCTAGTATTACCCCCCCATATGGAGGTATATTTATTCATTGTATCTACCTTGAGGCCACATAGATATCTACAAAAACATATTTGTATGGAATCCATATATTTTCGATAGATTATGGTATAGTTGGAGGACATTCAGAGGAAGGGTTTCGTAAGGCCTAGTGTTTGACATTGGGTGGCCCCAGCTTTGTTTTCAAAGACAGCAGACATGAGCATGAGGCATTGTGTAAAATTTTGGCACCTGAATCTGGATACCATAGATAACAATTATTCACTACTCATAATTAATGAGCACATCGATTAGTTTAAGGTAGAGAAGTGGTTATCAAAGATAGACCTCAGATCTGGATGTCTCAATCCTCATGCGTAGGATGATGATATATTGAATATAGCCTTTAGATGTAGGATTGGCCACTATTATTACTTTGTACTTTCATTTGGTTTATCCAGTTCCCCCAATGTATTCATGGGACTCATGAACATGATCATATAGCATTACGTAGATTGGTACATCATGGTCCTCATTGATGACATTTAGTTGTACTTGACATCTGAGGAGGAGCACACTATACACATAAGGATGGTCTGAAAAATAATCTGAGAGGACTAGATATGTGGGATGCTCTCCAAGTGTCAGTTCTGGATTTGGGTGGTCCACTTTCCAGGACATAACATTTCAGAAGATAATGTTTCAGTTGATCCATTAAAGATAGAGGTAGTGCTTTCTCGGGGGCCACACTGGAGCCTGACCGATGTGAAGAGTTTCTTATGTTTTTCTGGGTACTATCAGAGGTTCATTCCTAATTATTATAGGGTAGAAATACCCATTAAATATTTGAATTGAATGGGGTAAACAATCATCTAGAAAGAGAGGTTCTAGGATAATTTTAATCAGCTAAAGAGGGGCATGACACGTGCTCCTATTATGATATTTCTAGAGGAGGGGGTGGAGTACTTAATGTACTATGATTCATCATGAATTGGTCTTGTTTTTTCTCAATTTAGAGTCAGGAATTGATTTCATATAATTCATGATAGTTCATACCACAAGATCGGATCTAAATGACTCATGATTTGTAATTGGAAATTGTAGTTTTTTCATTAAAGATGTGGAGACACTACCTTATGGGTGAGTGGTTTATCAGCTACTCAGTCCACAAGAGTCTCATGTATATCGTATAAGAAAAGGATTTGAACATGAGACATAAGTTATCCCAAGAGTTACTCTAGGATTTTGACATCAATATTATCTATACTCTTGGTAAGGGTAACACGGTGGAAAAATCACTCAGCATGAGATCCACCTTGTAGTTTTAGAGTGAGGTGTTGGAGTAGTTTTTCATGCTGCAGATTTCCTTTATCGATGATGATGGAGAAGAATTATTTAGTAGAGGGTTGTAGCCCCTCCACTTTTTCCACATGTTAGAGAGGTAATTATTGGAGATTTCGACTGAGAGACATGACGTTCTTAGTTGTCCATAGGGCATGTTTGGGATGGATATTTGATATATGGGGAGCACATTTTCCTTTTTAGAGGAAACATTATTGTACCATTGGTGTTTTTGGAGGATATATTGAGGTAGCTCGACACATTCGCATAATTAGTACATCCGGATGTTGAAAAGATGTATTAGGACCTCCGGCATATGTTCTGGTGATCATGGATGAAAAATACGGTGGGGGAGGTTGTTTTAGGGTGCCTCACTTGTTTTCATGTGAATGCAGAGCCCCAGGTTCTAGTAGGCTTGGCTTAACACTCAAGGATCCATAGTGGGATTAGGATGGAATATTGATGGACTTTATGATGGCTTTACCATTCCCATCTAGGGGACACGATACAATTTTCATTATCATTGATTGAATCACCATGTCGGCTGACATCCTACCTATTTGGAATCAGAATTCAGTAGAGATATTGGGATACCCCCTACATGCATGGTATATTTCGTCTCCATGGTGTCCCATTGGCGATATTTTTGGATCATGATGTACGCTTTACATCCCAAATATGGAAGGGACTATAGGAGGTTTCCGGGACTCAGTTACATTTGAGCACGTAATTTCATCACCAGATAGATGACTAGATAGAGAAGATAATCCATGTTCTAAAGGACATGCTAAATGTATGCATCATTTATTTTACTGTAGTTGGGAGGCCAATTTAACATTGATGGAGTGTGTTTACAATATTAGCTACCACTAATCCATCATCATGGAACCATTTAAGTGAATACATGGGTGGAAATATAGGTCACCACTATGCTGGGCAGACCGAAGGGAGTTAGAACTCATTGGTCTGGAGTTGGTCTGGGCTATCATTGAGATGGTGAAGATCATCCAGGAGAGGATGAGGACTTCATAGTGCAATCAGAAGCCCTATAATAACATGAGAAGGATACTCTTGGAGATTTAGGAGATATACCATGTGTTCCTTTAGGTCTCTCCTCGATGAGGGATGATGAGATATGGCCTATGTGGCATGTTTTCTCTAAGGTTCATCATACCCTTTTATGTTTTGTGTAGAGTCGATGAGGTGGTGTACCTATTGGATCTCCATCCAAAGTTAGAGTAGGATGCATGAAGTCTTTCACGTGTCACATCTAAAGTGGTTCATGCTTTATCAATCACACAACATCGACTGGGTTGAGCTGGACATTGACAATGCGATGGGTTTTGTGGATTACCGAATAGAGATAGTGGATCGACATGAGTAGATATTTCATGCACAATCAAATTATCTAGTGAGTGTTCTATGAATGTATTGGAATCTATAAGACACCACATGGGAATGGGAGGCTTAGATTCATGCTCAATACCATCAATTTTTTGTTTTAGTGGCCCTTGTTTTGGTTTTTGGAGATGAAAATCCCTAAGGTGGGGAGAATGAAATGACTTGGACTTTTCTCCAAACTATTTATATAAATTAATTTTGAACATTTTGAGTCCAGGAACATAGAGGGTGCTAGATTCTGAGGCATGGTCTCCCATGAATAAATAATTGAATAATGATCGGTTTTTAATTAAACATTATATGTTAGCTAAGATTGAACATTTCTAAATAATAAATGGTTTACCACATCAAAAATATGATGGTAGTGTTGCATACAGAATAGTCGATTTATTTAAGCCGAGTCCTAAACATGACATGCATGGTTCAAGGGTGAAAGATAATTTTTTGACTTGAACGTAATTAAAATATTAAATTAAAATATTTTAAATTGTTGTTATATGGAGAAGCAGTGTCAGTTTCCCTTTTTGATAAACCAAATCAGTGGAATATTGGGTTATCGTCATAACCTTGAGAATTCCATTAAGGTATAGAAAAGAAAAACATCTTGTCAATGAACACTGTCAGATCAACGATCAGGATTCATAGCAGGCATCAACATATCGATGAATGATGAAAAAGGATTCCTTATTCATCAGGGATCGAGCCAAATCCCAGGTGGGTGGTTTATTTCTTCAGGATATTTTTCTTTTCATGTTCGTGATTCCAATAACAAACATGGACCAACCCAGGTATACTTTGATCCACAGTTCGACCATTCTTTTGGGTTTTTTATACTGCAGGATTAACCTGAATAAATTTGATGAGTATTCTTCTTCATAATCATTAATCCATGATCATACCATGGTCGTCATGAAAAGGCCATGTTCTATTCTGTTGTACTTCTTGTACTTATCACTCTTCCGTGTTATTTCGTTTTGTTTGGCTGACCCTCGTGGTCACGAAATGTTTTTTCAGGTTGTTACAAACGAGATGAAAAACCCCTGAGTAACAGTAGGAAGACTTGGAACACAAAAAAGTGAAGGTGGTGACCTAAAGATCACTACATAGATTTTGGATCATGAATCAGAGAATCCATGCAAGCCTAGTGTCCCATGGAAGTGTCCAAGGGCGCGCTGACACAGATGAACAGTGCCAGAAGGTGGCTGGTGGTGGTGGATTTCCGAGGCCTAGTTGGACCACTGTGGTTGGACATCCAACCGTAGGGGGTTGGGGGTGAAGACAAGATGTCACCAGCTCAAAAGCTAGTGGCAGAGTTCTGCCATTGTCATGTCTACAGGTTTTGGTACAAGGCCATAGCGGTGGAGGGACGTAGCTCATTAGAGCTGCGACAAATGGAGATCTTATGGCTGAGATGTGAGGGTGCACCAGTCATTCATATCGGATGTACAATAATGTTCCACTATGTAGACTGGGGCGCTGGATGGTACGGGGTCAGGCAACCACGTGGGCAGGTGAGGGGTTTTTCCAATCAGGCCACATCCGACGAGATTGAACCGGCCGTCACAAGTGGGACAAGATGATGTATGCAGGCTCGGCTGAAGCTGATTGGTTGTGCCGATAGAATGGGTCTGGACCAATGGGTTGGTTCGACCCAATCAGTCAGGTTAGGTCTTTATGACCAGTCATTCTGGAACTAGACCATACCATTTTAACAAAAAGGCTCGTAACATTCAAACCATATGTTTTTTGAATAGATGTTTGTGGTGTTGGGACCATCATGAAAAGGAAGTCCTTTTGAGCTACTCTAAATGAGTTTTTTGGATATTGGATTATGGCCTTTTGGCTTTAGATGTTAGTTCTCCTGAAACTAGCATGATAAGAGTGGAATCCAATGACTTTTTATGACTTATAGAGTGTGTCTCCTATTCCCATACAGAGTGTGTCCCCTACGCCCATATTGAGTGTTACACCTAAGATGTCTGTTTACTATACCTACATGAAGTGTGTCTTCTACGGAGTGTGTCTCATGCGCATATGCGGATTGTGTCTTCTATAAATATTTAGAGTGTGTATCCTTGGATTTGAATATACATTGGCATTCTTCGTATATGTATGTCATAAACACATACTAGTGTGACATAACACTAGTGACTCTGTTGACTATAATTCATAGAGAATACACATTGTATACCCCTTCGGAAGTCTGCTTTGCCTACATCTGTGGGGTACTTTTTTGGGTCCCTAATGTTTGTTGTTTTACTCACCTCTGCACTGGATTCAACCGCACATATCGTGTCTTGTGAAGGAAACAAATTCTTTGACAATGTGCAGGGTGGACTATGTGGTGCCTTGTTAGATTAGACGGACAAGGCGTACTTCTACAACTTTATGTTTATTCACATCATATACCATTTAGGTAGGGTTTTCAATGGAGGAGTTATAGGATAATGTTCTTTTCCTTTTCATGATTTTAAAATAGCCATTTTTTCATTCGGTTTTACTGTTTACTCTTTATATGTTTTCATAGTTGTATGCACAAAATACTACTCAGTGTTTTCAATTTCGATACTTTTCCTTGGAGACAGGTACGTGTGTAAAGGTGCTTTGGAAAATTCCTCCCACTTGGGTGATATTCCATCTTAGTTGTACTCACCAACCCAAAGCATATGGTAGGTAGGCATGGGGTAGTCACAACATGGTCCCCGATGGATGGTTCATGAAATAAGAAACCTCACCTATATGAATATAATAATTAAAAGTAGAGAATAATGATTAGGAAAGGGAACCGCCCATTAATTTTTATGATCAAAAGAATATAACACCATTAAAACCATTGTGAACAAAGGATCTAACAATTTTTATGAATATTATAAACCATGAAGTGGAATATACACTGATGCTCATATGGTAATATCATGTTCTCCCCCATGAAAAAATCCTGACAATTCATGAATGAAAAAAGTTCTATAAAACCATAAAAGCATGTGTCTATCCATTATATATATCCTAAAAATAATTTGATGAATGAAATCACCATAAAGTCTAACCTAAATTCATTTAAAATACTCTTATAAAAGGATGTATTCAAACCTTTATAATGAAAATAATATGAAAAAACTACACTGAGAAATTCAATTCATCAAAAAAAGGATATAATATTATGTTTCATTATAGGTGTACCATCATCAGTGAAAAATATCATCATAATGGAATCTCAAACACCATTGAAAATAAAAATTCTAGGTAAGAGGATAGGAAACCATGCATAAAAAATTCAAATTGAATCTATCTTATGTTTTATACCTAAGAGACTATTTATCACCATCCAATACAATAAGAGAAACCATTTAGCACTTGTAATGACCCAAAATTTTCACGTAAATATTTTTTTAGTTATATGGGAATTTTTCGAGTCCGTGAAAAATGACACCATGTGATTCTTAGACCTGGAGTTTCCCATACTAATTTTTGACCTTTTGATCATGTATATTCTGTAAACGTGAGAGAGTCTTCCTAACATCTGAACTGGTGATTGGAATTGAAATATGAGGACAACTTTGAACATGTGATGCCAGTATTCTATTAAGGAGACCTTCACCTCGACTGGAGTGGGTCGAGAGTGAAAATAGAATTTGGTTTTTTCGTGAAAGAATAAAATAAAAATAAAATTATGTTGCATTTTGTGTTTATTTTGAAACCGCCCATGTGGATATTTCAGAGAAGGGGAAAACCTAAACTAAAACCTTCCATTAGAGGTTATGAAGGTGGGGAACACCGAGCATAACCTATCATGAGAGGTTATAGAGGTTGGGACCACCCGAGGCATGAAATTTGTTGAACTCCATATTATGTATGGAGAAACCCATTGAGATCCTCCACTTAATTATGCAGACTCTCCCCTTAAATTAATTAAACTAACCAATTAATTAATTAATTTTACCAATTTGAAATATGCCAACATAATATATTAAGTTGGTTATTCCTCATTTTGGGCTGAATTGGGGGAATCTCTTGCTAGAAGGGTGGAACATGGATAATTGGGAGAAAGATCACCAACAAAGAACGCCCACTTCGACTTCCTCTTATTACATGGGACAATCATTGACACGTAATGTCTTCAACAGCAATGAAACGACGATCTTGGAAATGCTAACATCGCCAAAGACCGCCTTTCCCTGACAACGTCGTCTCCTTATTCGTGACCTACGTCGATGAATCAAATGATGTATGGATAGTGTTTGAATAATTTCCCTTACCCGTTCTTGTTGTATTGTGATTCAAGTATTAACTGCTTTATACCACTCTAATGCGGAGAGTGCAGGACAAACATACATTGCCCATCCCCACCAAATTTCTTGGGATAATTCTTGTGTTATTCACAACGGAGGATGATGACTATCTACTATGACAGAGGTGACAAAGGAAACAAAGGCAACAATGCCACCGCTCGCCACCCTCGCGCCCCGCGGCGCTCTGCCGGCGGCGGTCCACGCCCCAGCCCGCGGCCACCGTGCCTCGTGGTGCTCCGATTACCATGGATTGCCTCTCCGCCCCACGACCCTCCAAACCACCATGTGGCCTCGCGCCTCCTACGGCCTCACCGAGCCGCCCACGACCTCATTGTGCCGCTCACGGCCTTGCCGCCGCCAGCGACACTCTGCGGCCACCCACACCCTTCGCGGAGCACTACAGTCATCCAAAACATTCACGGACCTTGCGG
The DNA here is from genome assembly GCA_963277665.1 of Viscum album. Taxonomy (NCBI): domain Eukaryota; kingdom Viridiplantae; phylum Streptophyta; class Magnoliopsida; order Santalales; family Viscaceae; genus Viscum; species Viscum album. The sequence continues at coordinate 2,105,062,123 of OY728119.1, read as the reverse complement.
CCGGCTGACTTGGGCCCAGTAGACTAGGCCACCTAGCAGGTTGGGCCGGACCCAGTGGGTCGGGCCAGGTAGGTCTGACCGGGTCTGACCGAACCCAGACCCCCTACGACCCATTTACGCTCTTTTGTCCATAACATTGGTACCAGGCATCTGATTGATGAACCACCAGGGGTGATGGAAATATTGGATTGAGACAGTCCCTTTGAGTATACCCCACTAGATATTTGGATAATGTTGGAATACAGTCAGGTAGGATCGAGCACAAATCCAACCGGGTGCTCGGAACTAAAAGTCAAATAACATACAGATCGGGCGTCTGATTTACTCACCTTCTATTGTGTTAATACCCCTATGGTGTGGTAGTCCATTTATATGCTTCTTCGTGTGACTCCATGGATGTTGGAGTACTGACCAGTGGCTTGGGGAGTAGACCCTCTCGGAGACGAGAAAGCATAGTGCGGAAACACATTAGTTGGTTGTAACGAGAAGACTGACTAGCGATACTGTGTGGGTCAGATCCTAGCGATCCTGTGTGGGTCACCTCCTAGCGATCCTATGTGGGTATTCTCCTAGAGATCCTGTGTGGGTCATCTCATAGCGATCCTTTGTGGGTCAGCTCCTAGAGATCCAGTGTGGGTCATCTCCTAGCGATACTTTATGGGACAGCTCCTAGAGATAATGTGTGGGAAAGATCCTATTTATCCTGTGTGGGTCAGCTCCTAGTGATCGTGTGTGGGTCTTCTCCATGAGATTGTGTTTGGGTCAGCACCTATAGATCATGTGTGGGTCAGCTCCTAGTGATGTTGTGTGGGTCAGCTCCTAGCAATCATATGTGGGTCATCTCCTAGCGATCCTTTGTCGGTCAGCTCCTAACGATTCGGTGTGAGTCCGCTCCTTGAGATTCTATGTAGGTCATCATCTGAACCTCTTAATATAGAAAGATGATTTAGTAGCTATAAAAAACCATCTAAACTACTTTAAATAAGATATATCTGGTGTGAGCTCAGTCTGTGCTTGTTTGGTACTTTCCTTTGTGGTAATACATTTGTGGTAGTCTTCTATGTGGAATACCTCTGTGGTACTAGCCTTTTTGATTTTCCTTCCATTATGGAACAGATGAGATTTGGAGATTTTGGGATAGACCCTTTGTTTATTCATTATTGAGATGGATATACATTTTATCTTAGCTATTTGTATGGGCATATACCTAAGTAGGGTTGACAGTTGACTTCATGCATTGAGTATTACCCTTTGTGGTTTTTGTGATACCATGAGGGTCTCGGGGTCTCTACCGAGTATCATTATACTCACCCCTACATGCGCTATGCATGCACCTTGTTTTTTTTGGTGAAGACGATGGACAACGTTGATTGAGGCTGAGAATTCCAGGATAGGATGGTGCCCGGTGGTGAACCATAGGACGTGATGGTATGTAGAAGAGAGGGACAGAGATGGATTGTTGAGGAGGATATCTGTACCTATTTTTCATGTAGGACCCTCGGAGGATGACCCATTAGTTTTTTTTTCTTTTTTATTTTAGTTGTTTCTTAGTTTTACATGTCTCTTTATAGTTAGACTTGAATTTCTGGCCACGTTTACTTTCATCATTCTTTTTTATATAGTTTAATTTTGTTCATACCTTCTCATGTGCTTGGTTGAGTGTGTGTGTGTATAGTATATAAAGGCAATTACGTCCTAGTTATATGGAATAAGACTTTCGGTGCAAGTCACCATCCCATGGCCTATAGAAGGTGGGTTGACGTAGTCAGGGCACGGGCCCGGGTGGACGGGTCCTGAAAAATTGGTATCAGAGGAGTCAGTTCTACCATTGAACATAGGACTCTAATCATTCTTTGTAATAGAAATATTTTTATGTATAGTGAGTGTGGTTATCAGTTTAGGGAATCCAGTGATGGGGTGGGGTTGATATATCTATAAAGCAGGACCCTGACTTCTGATTTTCGACTCAGTGCAAGAAAACACTAATTGTGTGAGTGTTTGAAGATTTTCTTTGTGATCTCCTTGAGTCATCTCACTAAGTATAACTTCTTGATCATGGATCACCGGTTTCTTTTCCGGATTCCTCCATGCAGATAGACAGCTGGGGTTTCGAATGTAGTACACATTGATAGCCCACAGAGCGACAAGGCCTCAGTGAAGTGCCCTCTTCCAGTAGAGGCACCAACAGAGGCACCGATGGTACCATTACCCGTTGGGCCACTGATGCCACTAGCACTAGCAGCAGAGTGTGTACGCTGCTTGAGCACATTGCACATGTTCTAGCTCTAGAGGCCGCCTAGGTTCAGGGGAGAGATGGGCCCATAGGTGGCTGAGGATTGTCCGAAGGCTGTAGTGAGAGTTTTCCAACTGGTATGGACACCAGCTGATCTATTGGTGATCCTTGCCACCCGCCTTCTATATTTATTAGTAGGCAGATTTTGGATCTTTATGATTTAGGCTCACGACATGGTGACACATCTCTGGGCATACTTCAAGAGCCAGTTTCGGGAAGAGTTTGTCCCAGAGACTCTTCACACAGTCCGCATACAAGATATTCTTCATCTGCAGTAGGGTAGAAATATTGTGGCTTAGTAATAAGCGAGGATCAATGATTTCTCACGATACTCCACATATATGCTGCGATACCCTTTCTTCAAGTCTTAGACCTTTGGGCAGAGACTCAGGTGGCAGATCAGGTCTCTGATGATCTCACTCAATATCCCGATGTAGGCCGGGGTGTTAGAGAGAGCCCTATTAGTGGATAGTTTCCAAGCCGAGCAGTAGCCAGCAGTGAGACCCACCCCATTTATCATGTAGTAGAGTCCTCTTCAGCTAGAAGCAGACATATGTCATAGATTTTCAAGAGGAAGAGATCTACAGTTGAACTACCACAGGATTTAGGGTCTGTTCTGCAGTTCACTAGAGACAGAGTCAGTCATCCCAGGAGCGCGCAGTGTTATGCATGCGGTGGGTATGGTCACATGGTTCATGATAGTTCGACCTGCCATAAGAATGATCAACATATGTATGAAGGACTTCCCATGATGAGATATAGATTAGACTAAGGAGTTCCACAAGGAGCATGAAGGTGTGATAGAGGATCTTGTCGTGTAGCAGGCAGAGGGTGAAAGTTCGAGAAGTTACAGCCACCACCACCATGATGTCCAACCCGACCACAGGGAGCATGTTGACCGGGGAGATCCCTACCCTAGATATTTGAATCCTATGATCACGACACTCTGGAGATGATACGAGGTACAATCTGTGTATACACCACCTTAGTTGAAGTACATATAGACACAGATGCAAGTCATTATTTTATTGCCGCTACCCACAATCGGAGCTCTGAGATTCCGACGGATCCGTTGGGTCTATTCTAATATCTAGAGACTCCTACGGTAGCATTTTTTGTGATTACACACTGTTTCTTGTATTGAGATCTTACACTAGGAGGAGGGAGAATGAGATTGGATCTCCTAGTAGCAGCATCGGGGACATACGGCGTCATCTTGGGTATGGAATTGTTATCTATAGTCCATGCTCAGATTGAATGTTTTAGGTGAAAGGTGTGGTGTGTCTACATGGATGGGACCAGGTTTACCTTCAGCGGTGAGAAGGTAGTAATTTCATCATATGATGGACTTACCTAGAGGTGAGTGTAGCCAAACACTCATCTGTTGGATAGCTTTACACTCAGAATAGTTGATGTGGAGATTCTGATCTATCATGTAGTGGTGGGCCAATATGAATATGTTTTCCCTGATGATGTTCTAGGTCTACCTCTTCATAGATAGTTGTAATTTTACATTGACTTGTACCCTGAGACGACACCGATATCTACAAAAATGTATTGGATGGCTCCCATGGAGCTTCGTGAGCTATGCTTACTGCTATAGGACTTGTAGGGGAAGGGATTCATTCAGCCCAATGTTTCTCCTTGGGCAGCCCTTATTCAATTTCCCAAGAAGGTGGATGGGAGCTTATGGATTTCGGTTGACTATCAGTGCCTAAAACAGGTGACCGTGAAGAACAAGTACCCACATCTGAGGGTTGACATCCCCTTTGATCCGAAGAAGGGAGCACAATGGTTCTCGAAGATAGATCTCGGATCATGCTATCACCATCTCAGAGTACGTGATGAGGATATGCAGAAGATGGCTTTCAAATATCAGTATGACCACTACAAGTTATTGGTTATTCCATTCAGTGTGACCAACGCTCTAGCTGTTTTCATGGGACTCATGAATATGATATTTCAGCCATACCTTGATCAATTTTTAGTTGTCTTCGTCGATGAAATTTTGATCTACTCAGCTACTGAGGTGGAGCATGCCTATTATTTGCTGGTAGTAAATGACACACTCTGAGAGCACCCTATTTAAGGTAAGTTCTAGATGTTCCAGTTCTGGATCTGAGAGGTGCATATTCTGGGACATGTCATATTGGAGGCTGGATTGGATGTTGTTCCAGTGAATATTAAGTCAGTAATTTCTTGGGAACCACCTAGTAGTGTGACGGAGGTACGAAATTTTTTGGGCTTGGCTGGATACGACCGGATGTTTGTGCTAGATTTCTAAATTTTTGAATCACCTCTATCTGTGTTGACGAAGAAGGGGAATCCCATCATGTGGTCAGAGAGATTCCAACATAGTTTTTATGACCCGATGTAGAGGCTGGCTGGTGCACCCATCTTGAGGTTACCAGAGGAAGGCGTAGGGTACATATTCTACTACAACGCTTAATAGACTACGTTTGGATGTGTCCTGATGCAGGAGTGAGTGGTGATCACATATGGTTGTCGATATCTAAGACATCTTGAGCAGAACTATGCTACCCCTGACCTGGAGTTAGCAGCAGTGGTCTTTGCCTTAAAGATGTGGCACCACTATCTGATGGGTAATGTTTTACAGTCTACTCAAAACACAAGAGTCTCTGGTATATCTTCTCTCAGAAGGAGCTAAACATGAGACAACTACATTGTCTTGAGTTTTTCTAGGACTATGACTTCAATATTGTCTATACTCTTGGGAAGGGGAACATTGTAGTAGATGAATTTAGCAGGAGGTCTGGTATACAGCTTCTAGGCGAGGTGACATATCAGCTGGATGCTGTGCAGATATCCTATATTGATAGCGATGGAGATATTTTTCTTCAATCTCTTACTATCACTCTCCCACTTCTTCAATGAGTTAGGGAGGCATAGTATTGGGACGCTGACTACAAGACACAACGTGATCATATATCTACAAGACATTCACCTGATAAATTTTATGAAGGTGGGGAGTATGACATCTTCTTTAGAGGACATACCTTGGTACCAGTGTCGCTTCGGGGAGAAGTGATGAGGGAGTTCCACACATCCCCTCTAGAGGTACATCCAGTAGTGGCGAAATAGCACCAGGATATTTGACGATAGCACTGGTATTCGGGAATGAAGAAAGTAGTTGCAAAGTTTTTCTTCAGTTCCACACATGTTATTAAGTGAAGAAAAAGCATCTGGTACAAGTAGGATTAGTTCAGCCTTTGGAGGCCCCAAATTAGATGTGGGAAGGTACATCCATGGTCTTCGTGATTGGACATCCATGTACATATAGGGTACATGACTCGAATTTGGTGATCATCAATCGACTAACCAAGTCGGTCCACTTCCTACCGGTGAGAGAGTAGGGTTCAGTAGAGAGCTTGGGATGACTCTATGTGCAAGAGATTGTGTGGCTACATGGAGTACCATCGATGATTGTCTTCAATCATGATACAAAATTTACTTTCAATCTACGGAAGGGGTTGCCGGAGGATTTCAAGACAAAAAATTGTTTGAGAATCGCTTTCCATACTCCGAAAGATGGCCAAACTGAGCAGATCATTCAGACCCTCGAGGACTTGCGGCAAGCTTGCGTCCACGACATCGGTCATATTTGGGAGGATCACCTACCTTTGTTTTAGTTTTCATACAAAAACATATATCACTACACCATTGGGATGGCACCTTTTGAGGTGTTGTACAAGGGACCTTGAAGATCACCTTTGTGCTTGTCGGAGCCAGGTGATTCAGCACTAATGGGACCACAGATGGTACATGCGACCACAATTAAGGTGAAGATCATACAGGAGTGTATGAAGACTGCACATATTAGGAATATGTCGTATGACGATAAAAGACAGAGACCTATGAGTTCAAAGATAGTGACCATGTATTTCTATTGGTCTACCCTCGACGAGGTTTGCGGTGATTCGGCCAAGGAGGAAAGTTACCTCCGTGATTAATCAGACCTTTTCAGGTCCTCAACAAGGTTGGAGAGGTGTCTTACCACTTTTCTTTTTAACAACAGTTTCACCGAGTGCATGACGTCTTCAATGTATCCCATCTAAGGAGATATGTGCACGACCCTTCCCACATTATCAACCATGGAGAGATGGATGTCAATGATGGGGAGACTTCTATTGAGGTTCCAGTAGAGATTGAGGATTAACAGGAGTGGTTCCTTCATTGATGGTCGATACCTCTAGTTCGTGTTTCCTGGAAGCACATGAACCTCCATGAGAGCACATGTGAGAGGGAAGCTCATATGTGTTCTTAGTACCCCCACCTTTCCCTTAGTTTGAGTTATGTCTCATGGGGATGTAAATCCCCGAGGTGGGAAGAATGTTATTACTCAGAATGTCCATTTAATTTTTTTAATTAAAATGGAATTTTAAGAGTCTGTGAAGAAATGAAAGCGTGTGATTCTGAGGCCCGGAGTGCCCAGAATGAATTTCTGAACATTTGATGGGGTACGTTCAGTAATCGTGCGAATGAGTTTTTCTATCTTTTGAACCGGTGCTCTGAATTGAAATTTGAGGACATAATTTAATTCGCAGCACCGATATTCTTTTAAGGAGACATTCACCCCAGTCGTAGTGGGTCGATAGTGAATGATTGTATTGGGTTTTTTGTGAAATAATCAAATTAAAATTAAATTGTGTGGCATTTTAATTTTATTTTGAAACCACCCATGTTGATATTTCATAGGTGGGGGCCACTTGAACTAAAACCTCCCATCAGAGGTTATGGAGGTGGGGACCACAAGATGCTTGAAACCTCTTGAACTCCATATTATGTGGGGAGAAACCTCTTTAGCTCCCCCACTTAATTATGCTGACTCTCCCATTTAATTAATTATTCCAACCCATAAATTAATTAATATAACCAATTTGAAATTATTCCCACATAATTTATTAAGTTGTCTATTCCTCATTTTGGGTGGAATTGGGGGAACATCTTTGCAAAAGGCAGGAACTTGGATAACTGGGAGAAATCTCGCCAATGAAGAATGCCGACTTTGACTTGAACTTATTCCTCACGACCATCATTGATGAGAACTTATTCAATGTAAACGAACTGACGATCAAGGAAATGTTGATGTCACTGGAGACTGTCTATCCCCGACAACATCATCTCATTCCTCACAACCTTCGTCGATGAATCAAACAAATTAGGGAGGGTGTTGGAATTATTTCCCTTACCCGTTTGTGATATTCTTTCGACTCAAGTATTAGCTTCTTGCTGCCACTATAATGAGGAGAGTGGGGGCCAAACAATTGTATCCCTTACTCTCCAAATTTAATGGGGTAATTCTTGTGTTCTTCACGGTGTATGAGGACACCTATAAACCGCGACGAATGCGATGAAGGCCACAACACTGCCGCCCATGGCCTAGTCGCGCCGGTCAGGGCCCTATGGGGCGTCCCGTGGAAGCGCGTCGTCTGTGGCCGAGCCGTCTTGTTCCTCGTGGACCCGTGCCCTCATGGAAACCCTGCTTCCTCACTGGGCCACCCCGTGGCCGAGCCTCCCATGGACTCATCGTGCCCCCCGTGGCCCCACATCCACCCACGACCCTCCGCAGCCACCCACGACCATCACGGCCCTCGGCGGCCACCTACGACATCTGCGGCCCTCGCGGTCTGCCGGATCACCAAGCGTAGGCTGGGCTGCCCAATAGGTCAGGCCGGACCCAGAGGGCTGAGCTGTACCCTGCGTGTTGGGTCATCCCACAGGTCGGGTCGGTCTGACCGTGTCAGACAGGACCCAGAACCACTACGACCCAGTTATGCTCTTTTGGCCATAACTTTGGCACCGAGCATCCGATTGACAACCCGCTAGAAGCGGTGGAATGCATAGGGTTAGATGGTCCATATGAGTATTCCCCACTGGGGATTTGGATAATTATGGAATATAGTCTTGTTGGATTGAGCACGAATCCAGCCCGACCCTCGGAATTAAAATACTATTAACACATAGATCGGGCGTCTGATTGATGCACCTTCTATTGTGTTGAGACCCCTATGACATGGAGGTACTTTGATATAGTTTTTGTGGGACATCATGGTATTTGGAGTATCGACCAGCGGCTTGGGTAGCAGAACCTCCCAGAGACGAGAAAGCCTAGTGCAGGAACCCAATCGTTGGTTGTGATGAGAAAATTGACTAGGGATCCTATGTTTCCAGCTCCTAGCAATCATGTGTGGGTCAGCTCCTAGTGATCATTTGTGGGTCAGATTCTAGAGAACTTGTGTAGGTCTGATCCTAGCTATCTTTTGTAGGTTAGCTCCTTGTGATCCTTTGTGTATCAGCTCCGAGTGATCCTATGTGGGACAGGTCCTAGCGATCCTGTGTGGGTCAGCTCCTAGAGATCCTATATGGGTGAGATCCTAGTGATCCTGTGTGGGTCATCTCCTAGATATCCTGTGTGGGTTATCTCCTAGAGATCCTATGTGGGTTAGCTCCGAGATATTTTGTGTGGGTCACTTCCTAGAGATTCTTTGTAGGTCAATAGAAAAACCTCTTAACGGGGAAAGATGATTTATTAGCTATAACTAATCATCTCTACTACCATACTTATATTATACCTGGTGTGAGATGATTCTTTACCTGTTTGGTACATTCCTTCATTGTAATACCTTTTTGGTAATATTCTGTGTTGTGAACTTTTGTGTTACTTTCCTTTTTGTTTTTCCTCACTTTGTGGAATAGTTGAGATTTTGGGATTTTGGGTTGGACCCTGTGTTTCTCATGATGGATATGGTTAAACTTGATAACTGAAGTATATGTACGGGAATATACATATGTAGGGTTGACATTTCACTTCATGCTTTGAGTATTATCCTTTGTGGATTTTAGTGAGTCCTTGAGGCTCTCGGGGTCCCTACTGAGTATCGTTATACTCACCCATGCCCAGGTTATGCCTGCACCATATTTTGTTTGGTGTAGACGATGGACAATTTTGATTGATGCTGATGATACCAGGACTAGACGGTGCCTAGTGGTGGACAATACAATGTGGCGGTATGGAGAGGAGATGGACGGACGTGGAGTGATGAGGAGGCGATCTGTACCAACACATCAGGTAAGAACCTCAGAGGATGACCCCGTAGCAATTTTACTTTTTCTTTCAATTTAATTCTAGTTGTACTTGTATCTCTACAGTTTAGATTGTATTTCCGGACCCTTTTACATTCAGCATAATTTTTCTTAAGTATTTTACTTTTGTTCTTATTTTATTGTGGTCTTTGTTGAGAGTGTTTACATGAAAAAAAGTCAATGCATTCCCAGTTATACGTAATATACCCTTCGGTGCTAGTATCTATACCCTGGCATATAGAAGGATGGCTTGGGGTTGTTAGGGCACGGGCCCTGGGGGACAGGTCGTGATAGCACTGGAATGATATTTATGTACCCAGCCTTGAAGAAATTCCTCTATCAAAAAAAATTAGGTAGAAGGATATATTTTTAAGCATGGAAGCCTCCTCAAGTGATGATATAAACCATAACATGACACAACCCTGAGAAACACGAATAAATAAAATATCCACAACAAAATTCAAAATAAAATTCAATTTGAGTAAGTCTATCGTAAAAATAATGTCCGAAATTGATATCTTAGAAGAGGTTCAACCATAAAACATGAACATCATAAATAGAATGAGATAACCATAAATATCACAATTCATAGTAATTTTTATCCACGCATAATAAATATTTGATGGATTATAGATTTTATATGATTTTATAATGTCATTTAATTATTTCACTTTACAGATCATGTTTTGATATCTCATCTCTAATTCATAATAAGAATATTCTAAAATAACCCTATTATTTAATTTTCTATCATCTAATACTAGTTACCCATGTTGGTGTCTATGTTATAAGAACCAATTATTATAGGTTTTCTTCCTTATATTCTAATGAATTTTCACTAGAATAGAGGGAAGAAAATTACCTTTGAGAGTCCCTTGCCTTAAAAGATCAAAATATGTGTATTGTAAAGACCAAATCATGAGATTCAAAAAATTAATATTTCAATATACATGTGTATGATATTATGGAATAATGATGTGTATATGTACTAAAATGACATAACGAAAATAAAATCTATTTTATTTTATGAACAAAAAAACATAATATTTGTTGTATAAATATACTCCAGAAATTTTAATTTAAATCATTAAAACTAATCATAACTATAACCTAATTATAGAATTGGAAATATCAGTGTAATATAGTCCCTAGTATAATTAATTAAGGGATCACATCCATACTAAATAATCAAATCATTATAAATTTGACTCAAATTATATAATTTACTAATAATGAAACTTGAGATAAAATTGGGTAAATGATGTATAATATAATTTTGTTTTATTTATTGGATTTTTAATTATTATATGAAAATTGAAATTTTTACTGTAAAAAATACTAATTATAAGACTGAAATCATAATGTGAGAATTAGAATACAATCATTTACACATTAATAGTTAAAAACTAATTAGGTATGTTATGAGATAATGATATATTAAATTTACACCTAAATGTATTTGAAATAAATATTTATATATGATAAAATTAATATTCGACACAATTAATGAATGTATATTTTTTAAAAAATATGTTTTTCATTCAATATATTTATATATGTGATAAAATAAAAAATTCAACAATTTTTAGAAAATCTAAATTATATAAGATAAAATAATAGTACATTTTTTTCATCTTAAACAATCATCATAGTTTCAGAAAATCAATGATGTCATAAAAAATACTTCATCAATATTTAAAGAATTTAGAAGAAAGATCCAAATAAATTTTTTACGAAATTATAATTTTAAAATAGAGTACATTTTCATATTTAGGATAAATAAAAATTTTAGGGATTAAAATTTAAATTTTTTTAAATAAATATACAATTAGAATAATAGTCAAATATTCTATAAGTTCCCTATATTTATTGAAATTTATAATATTTTATTTAAGTTTAATTTTTTAGTTCCTAGAAGTTGTATAAATATTGTAATGTTCTATTTATAGTAAAATCACATTCCCCTTAATATCAAATCACATATTTGTTGACTTTTTATAGATATAATATTTTATTTTAAAACACCACACTCTTCTAAGGAAAAATTTCAGACATTTACATTCAATTACTCTATAATTATAAATTACTCCATTGAAATATCCCAGATAAAATCTGATCCCAACATAAAAATAATTTTTTTTAATTTTTATATTTACCAAAATCATTCATAAAATACCATATAGTATATTGATTGTAGACTTCATAAGGAAGAAGTAAATTATCACAAATCATATATTTTTTATTTCCTTATTAGTTTAGACCCAAAAAATATTTTCTATCCAAAATGTTATAATGAAATAAGTATACCATATATAGTAGAATGTAACTATAATAATGGAAGATCTTTTATCCTACCTTATCTCACTACGATAAAATGAAAACTAAGAAAATTATATGGTATCCTCAGAAACTCTATGGATAATGTATTAAATTATCATCACTACTTCCATGAATGGTTTGTATATGTTATTAATATATTAAAATAAAAATAATGACAAATTTAATTCATGTTTTATTTTATAAAATTTGAATTGTAAAATAAAAAAATAACTAATTCATTTAAATAGACGTCTAATAAAAGTAGATATAGCAACATTAAAGGATTATGTTTTAAAACAATTATCACTGCATTCATGTATGCTCAAAATATATTATATCCCATATAAAAATACAGTTCATAAGGAAATTTTCAAATTATTTAATTTTTTTAATCTACAAATACCTATATATTAAATAAAAAAATACAGTTATTTTCATGTTTCAACCACATAAATATGAAAACAATTATATGTCAACACATGTATAATTTAAATCATATATACATTTTAATAAACTGATATATTTTTAGTTTTTAAAAATTAATTAACAATATTAATTAATTTCCATTATAATTCGATTTATATGGACTCATTTGAAATGAACTTTTATTATTGATAATATATTGAGGTGACCTATGAATTATAATATAGTCACCAATATGATGACGATTGAAATAAAATTTCATATTAAAATTGTAATAATTATCCTAAAATAAAGACAATTAATTATACAAATAAGAATAAATCTCTAAATAAGTTATTTAAAAAAATTAATATACGTATTTCTGAGGTTAAGTGTGTGTACTAATCCTTGTCATGAATCAAGGTATGGAGTCCCATTCACTCGACCACTATCATTAAGGGGTTTCTCTCTATATCAATCTCTATTTATCTTCATCTACCTCAAAAGTTTTAATAATATGATTTTCAAATATTATTCATTCATTATACATAGTCTATTTTAATATTAGTTTCATTGGATTTGAATGATTTCCATGTTTTCATGAAGATATTATGTTTGATGTAAATATTAGTTAATGTATCTTTAATATTTATTATTATTTTTCTTATAAAACACTATTAAAATATTTGATGGTCTATAATTTATCAAATAAAATATACTATGAAAATTATATAGATTCATTTATAGTTTTTACAAAAACATTATTATCTTATATCCTATACTGTTTTATTACAATTTTTATAATACATTATTTGATGGCATAATTTCAATACATTCTTCACTAAAATTTTTATGATTTTTCATTTAAAAAATATAATTATTCATGATATATATATTAGTATAAAATATTAGTTTTTAAAATTCCATATTCAATTCATTTATTGGGAAACACTATGTTATAAAATTTTATTAATTGTTGTGACAAGATTTTGTATCTCATTTGGTATCAGGGGATTTTCATATACATATTTTTTTATATGATATGTATTCTATGTTACATAAATATAATAAATATTATTATTTTATTTATTATACTATAATTTTTTATCCAAACAATAAATTTAGAAATTCTTTATATCTCATAAAATCATTTCAAATTGGTCAATCATGATTATATATGTCTACAATGTTATTTATGGGACAGATACTATTAGACATGTCCATAATATTATGATATCATTCGAGTGAAAATTTCCCAATTCTTATGATGAGATACTAGATTTTATTGACACACATTATGATATTCATTCTATTTTTATATTATTACATTATTCCATATAATGTTTAGTATTTTTTTCTTTTTTTTATACTATACCATGTGTTATTTGATTCATAGGATGTCTCACCCCATAATAATCATTTCATATAGCCTTAAAAGGACATATAGGTTACCCATTTTATTTTATGAATGTCCTTAGGATAACTAAACAAATTTATAAGATTAGGATGAATACTATTATAATATTTGTAGGATTGAATGTAATATTGATGTAGTTTATTTAAAAATTATTTTATAATTTCCTTAATTTCCCAACGACATTATGCCTCAACATTTCAATGAATATAATAGATATATATGTTGAAGAATATAAAATTTTATGTGTATAAGATGTGGTTTATAATAGTTCATATTATATAGTTGGGTAATTATTTTTAGTCTCAACTGTTGAAGTATAATGTAGTAAAAATGAAATAAACCTCAATTTAGAAGAATATTTTAAAATATAAGAGAAAACATCATATAATGATATGATGGTATAAAAAATATGGAATATAATGATTTATTATACATATTATAATGATATTTTACAATGAAATTTTATGAGACTATTATTTATTATTGAATAAATAATTTTTTTAAATAATAATTTGAACCATATTCAAATAAATAATTAAAATTTCATTATCCATTCATAATCATAAATTTTCATCATTGAATGTATTTCTATAAATTATTTTATATCATTCATGTTTATAAGAAATATTTAAACACAACCTGAAGACATGGAGAACGAATTATAATTGAAATAAATATTTAGTTAAATATTATTTTCTAATATATATAACGCTTCATCAATTATTATTTTGGATAATATCCTAGAAGAAAATATTATGATACTTCCTTTGGTAGAATTTATGCAATATTGGAAATGGAGTGGTTAAAATTACATTGAGTCAATTTTAATTTCTAGGAGAGACTAATTATAGTCCATATTGAAAACCATTATAAGATTATATACAAGAGGATGGGTAATAAGGAATATTGTCAAGAATCTCATACCTATTTATGGATATTTTTTCCTTAAGAGTTGTCGTATCAATTTCAGATTATTGAAATAATTGAGATGATTTTCATGGAATAATTTTATATTGTGAGAAACTATGATAACATAAAACCTAAAGTGTTATAGGCCTTCCCCTTATAATGATTTAGTATTTTTATGGGACAAATATTTGGAGGTAAACTCATATAAGAGAGATATAATATATTAACCAAAATAGAGTTCAAACACATGAAGAAATAACTACTAGAAAACATTGACACATGTTAAAAATACTAATTGGGTTTATCATTTGGTTCTATTGACTAGTTTTTCATTAGTAAGGTTGTGTAAATTTGTCTCTACATGGATAAACATGAATATAATAAGATCATGGTAAATAAATTATATTTACTACCATATATTGATACATATATTATATAACTTATTGGGATCAATACTTGTTAAAGGATGGTATTTTATCACAAGATTACCTGTTGAAATTGAAGGAACAAAATATTCCAATGATTTAATTCTGTAAATTATATATACACCATGAGTTTATCATGATTATATTATGACTATAATATTCACTATAAATCATCCGAATCATAATAAATTTATGACTTTATATTATCTAGATATAATTTTTATTGTCTTTTGAATATTATATTTTCATATATTATAGAAACACATAGTAACAAAGAGGTAATTTTAATATTTTTATAAATGAATTTTTTATTGATAAGATATATTATAAATATATCTAATATTATATATTTGTAGGGATTGTCACTTTATAAGGGTAAATTATCCAATAAAATTCCACTTCCATTATTCCCATTTATATGACAATGATATAAGAATGGGTCAAATAGTCATCTCAAAAAAGACCCATTGTTTCTCAAAAAACCAAGGGGTATTGATTTTTTGTGAGAAACATATCATGATATTCAAACTCAATAAAATTTTTACATACCGAGTAGTTTTATTTTCTTATAACAATGAATATGTGTAACATTTTATGGAATTAAAAAATTAGTTAATTGTTTTCATATGTACTATCATTACACAATAAATTTATGGTATTTTTTATATATAATAATCTTCAAAGGATGTCATGAGTTTATTGTTATGAAAAATGATAATGTAATATCTTTTACATAAATATAATTTATTGATCAAGAGATAAATTACAAAAAACAAGATCTTAATTCTACTAAAATAATCTACTCATTGAATATTTCATGGAATTATATTATTGGAAAATTATGTTACATATATATCAACAATTAAAGAATAACTTATATATTAACACAAATGGAATTAAATAATTATGAATGGAAAATTTATTTTTGGAATAAATATACAAAATACATTAAAATATTCGAAAGGAAAATAATTGGATAGATTATCTTATGTAGAATGGATTATGCCACCTTGTCATTAATGGGGTTTAAAAGGATCAAATATTCCTCAAAAAAGTGATGGAAATTGGACTTAATGTTTTGAATATAAAAATAACATAATAATATTATTTGTCAACCATATATAATTGAAACGATTATAAAATATAGAATATATTATATAAATATAACCAAGATATGATAATAGAAATAATTTATTATTCGTCAATTTATTGTGTTCTAAATATTTATATTAATTAAGTCTTACTATTATATTATCCTATGATATCCTATTCAAATATTTTTTATTTTCTTGTGATAATTATAAGGGAGATAAATATATAACTCTCTCGTTTTAGTTAATTTAAAATGACTATTGTTTCACAAAAAATGGAAATTTATTTGGGAAGTTTTGTAAAATAATATTAAATATTACATAAAATTGTAAAAAATACCATAATATATATATATATATATAAGTATATATATGTGTGTTTGTGTGTTTTGGTAACTAGTTATGATGAAAATGTGGAATATATAGGAGAATCATATATGTATGTCATCAAACCAACCAACATACATATAAGAAATATTTAATGAATGAATTGAAATTTGATGTCATATTATATTAAAACAATTTTTATAGATGATAAATTATATTAAATATATTTAATTATAATGATTGATAATGATTTATTATGATTTGGATGAGAATATATATTATAATAAAAAATAAGAACTCATTACCATTATTAAAAATATTAATGGAATGTAACCCATAATTGAAAAAACATTATATTCTTCCAATATTACTTATTTGAAGAACATCATTATATATATATATATCAATTATTAAAAAATTTAATTTATCAATATTTACCCTACTTATAATTTATAACATATATCTCTTTTTTACCTATATAGATATTTATTTATCCAAAACATTATATTGACTCTCACATATTATAGACACCCTAAGTATATATTTGGAATAAGTTTCGTGAAATTCAAAATCAATATTTATGGAAATAAATATTTAGATAAAAATATAAAATATATAGGTAAAAATAAAAAATAATCAATAGTGTTTGGGTTTTAATGAAGGATAAATTATTATTTGATTGCCCAATTTTCGTGAAATGTCAATTATTTATTTACACATTTACGTGTTTATTTATTTCTTTAGAAATTTCAATAGAAGTATTATAAGTTAAAATTACCATCATAAATAATATATTCTAATATATTTATACCTTAAAATAATATATTCCAGACATTTAAATAATAATAACATTACACATTACTTCTCCCACATATAACCTCTAACACATCACCACAATATTGTTTTATATTAATACACTTATTCATCAAAATGTATAAATTATTTTAAATGATACTCTTTGTTTTTATTAGTTATTATTGGTGGAATAATTATAATGGGAGATCATAAAGCTTAATATAAATATATATATAAGTCATTTCATTATCATTTTGTTATTTCCAATTTTTAGATTAAATAAATATTTTCAATATTATATTTTCATTTTAATATTGTTTATTTATTTTTTTATAATATCTAACATAAATTATGTAATGTCATTATTTAGATAATTACTACCAAATAGTTATTTTATACTCTTTTTCATTGCAATATTTTTATAATGAAAATGATAATTTTCAATATAATGATATTATTATAGATTTAAATAAATCAAACAAGATCATGAGATGTTATAATGTTACCATTTTATTGTATAACCTAGATATTTGAGATTTAATTAACAAAATAATAACTTTCCCATTTAAAAAAGTGAATTATTAAATTTTGGTAAAATTTTTAAAAACAATTGTAAAAAGTATATATTTTTATAAACAAAAAATTATTATTTCATAAAATTAATAAATTTATTTTATTATTTTAAGAAAAATAACTAATTATATTTCTATATATTTATATAATTAATTTTATTGCATTAATATTTTTGATTTAATGTGAAAATTAAATTAATAATATTTTGAAATTTTCATAACTAATATGTTTTAAAAATAAACTATTGATAGAAAATATATATGTATTTCTATTAATATTTAAATCAATAAAATTTTGATATATTAGTTATATAAATCATGTAAAATATAAAATATAACAAAAAAATATAACATAATTTCTAATATCTCAAATTATAAATTTCACATATTTAAAAAAAATTTACAATTCCAAAAGGTGATTCAGAACATATAAACTGGCTTTTTCATTAATTAAATATATTTAAATATTCATGTTCATATAATGAATATAACATTTGTAATTAAGGATGAAAAATTATGTAGTGTTTAAATTGTTGTAATAATTATCAAAAAAACATTTAAAGAGTTTTTTTCAAAATGAATTTATAATTTTTTTTTATTTTCATAAAATCATGATCATGTTTATAATATGGGCATAAAAATAACGATGTGTTGAAATAATATAATTTCTCATAAAAATAATTTAATAAATAAATTAATGTGTAAATTATGATTGAAAAATAATGTAACAATGACATCCTAATTTTAATAAAACATTTTATATTTAGGAATGTACAAGGATAAAACAAATATTACAAATTATTGTCCCAATTTTAAATATGTTGATCATTAAAAGACTTTTTAATTTTTTTATTTATATTTATAATTTCATAAAAAAAATATCTTCCCACCACCACAATGTATATCCTCTCAAAATATTAAAAAATACTTTCTATAATTATTTCTATGTGTAAATTTGAGATAGATTTTTACTCTCGGACTTTCTTATCAAATTCTAGATGTCATATTTTTAGGATTCTCCATGTATCTAACACATAAAATATATAAATGGAGAAACTTATATGAAGGTAATATTGTCCCTTATCTCATTATATCATAATTTAATTTATTTTTATTAAAATATCAACACTAATACACCATAAAAAATTAATTAATAAATCAATATAGAAAAAATATATAACATTTTTGAAAAAATTTATATAAACTATATTATATAAAACTAATATCTCCAAACTATTGATATGCCTATTTTATTGAATTTTTTATAACCTAAAAGGTATTTTTTTGTCACCATAAACATGGATGGTTGTTGTAACATTTAATTACTATAAAAATATGTTATTTTTTATGTATAATCTTATATTGATTATGTATAATATCAAATAATGAAAAATGATAAATACCATAATATAAAATATGGTGTGTTTTTACAAAAAAAATCCATTTTTCTTAAATCTATTATTGAATTATAATGAATAATTTCTAAGGGTAAAATTTTATTTATTATAATATATTATAATGATAAATTGTCCCATAACAGTGTTTTTTTATTAAATGATGTTTAAATAGTTGGTTTATTTCTGTTAAAGAGTTACAGGACCTATGGTAATGGGAATTCATCCATTCTTCTCAATTTTTGGGTGAGGCATCCCATTATCATGTAATATATTTTGTCTTAGGTTATATACTTCATCTATATCCAATTTTTTGTAATTAAAATTTAAAATATGAATTCTATTTCAATCATCAATTATTTGATTAGAAAAAAAATATCGAATCATATCTATGTAATTATTAATCCCACTTTCTCGATAATTTTATAATAATTTGAATTCAAACTAAATTAATAATATAATATTATTTCAATTTTTATTTCTTTTCAAGTGAATCACATAACATTAATATGTTTAAAATCATATTCATATGGTTCATGTTATTAAATATATAAATATTCACCAACCAAATCTATTCTCATACATCCATTTTTAACAAATATAATTTGGATTCTTTTCCTATTGTCTATTTATATTGGAAGGATTTTTATATCTTCTATATAATCCTACCAATATAATTAAATATATATTAATGATTACTTTATATAAATTCTATTCATTAATAAATTATCGATTATATATTCATTGAAATGGTATTTCAATTATGAATATTTCCCTATCACATTAATTCATTATATATATTATTACAAATTTAAATATGATCCTTGTATTGTTTCTTTAAAAAGTATAAAAATAGATATCTTTTAATATTATAGTATGATTGGTGGATCTAAAAAAATAAAACTCTTGATTGAATCAGAAAAATATTTTATCATTTGAGATATTATTAATATTTAATATATGGAGATATTACCTCAACACCATTATAATTTTTATAAGGTATAGGGATATGCATTAAATTTTTAATTACTTCCAAAATTATATATTAAATTAAATACTTTTATAATTTTTATAATCTTACTTTTTTCCCATGGGATATATATTCCATATGCCAATTATTATCATTCATGTACTCTCATTATTTCATATTCAATTTTAATTTTATTATATATATAATTTTAATGTTTAGTAATTCAACATTTATTTTATATATGAAATCTTTTCAACATATATTTCAAAAAGGGTATGATTGTTTATTTTTTCAGTTAATGAACTGATTAAATAATGCTCAATTTCCAAATATAAATATACATATATATATATATATAATTATTTTAATTTTTGGTATTACTCATCATTTTTTAGGACGTTATTTTATTTATGGTCAATTATATTTTATATAAATATTGATGTTTTTCTCTGATGATAAAAAATAGAAATTATAAATTTGATGTTGTTCCTATGTATGTGGAAATATATTTTGATGAATATTTCAAATGGAGAGAATTAAATTATCTTATATATTAAGAACAAAAATTTTAATGTTTGAGGAGTCATCATGTGGAGGAAAATTACATTGATGATGTCTTAAATAATAGTTAGAATATATTTAGATTATTTTTAGTGATTAATTATTAATTATATTCAATTGAAGTTACTATAAATTAATTTAAATAAATGATGGAATTATAAAAAATGAATAATTTCTTGATGGTAAGAGTTATCCTATGAATTCATATTTTTCATTTGGAAATGTACTCCAAAATTGAAAAATTGAAAAATATTATAAAATAAATACTTGAGCTTTTATGATTACTTCCCAATATTGAAAGTGACATGGATCTTTCGGAACATATAAACTAGAAATAAAAATATTGTATTACCTCTTCAAAATAGTAATTTAAATGCATTCTATAGTTGATAAGGTACTCATAATATAAATTTGATACTTCAAAAATGTAGACTAATAGTTATGATGAATTGATCCTAATTTATAATGAATCATTACCCACTACCTAAAAGTCATATACATATTGAAAAATTAAGAATGTTAAAATAGTAAAAATTTATTTTTAGAACTAATATCTCTAAAATGAAATTAACAAAGTTGAAAATTCTATATTATAAAAATATTATAAAATATAATTATATCTATTTTTAAGATTCATTATGTTTTCTAACGAAACTTTTTAGTGATGATATCATTACATTTTGTAAATAGGATCTCATTTCACCCATCTTTATATAATGAAAATAAAGATGAAGTAGTCTAAGATATATTTTGTTGATATCACACCATGTGGATAGTTCCATGCCTCATTGAGTAATTATGTTGAATATAAATGAAATATTTTTTTACTATGAAATTAGGCACCATGACTACAACAGGTTCACATTATTTATGTAGGGTATTAAAATTATTTGAATTCATGTGGTTTCATTTGATGAAAATAATATTAATTATGGTTCATGATATTTCTTGATATCTCATGGAATTTATGGGAACATTTATAAATAATATTATTTTTAATGAGAATTTTTGAGACCATATTCATGTAATATAATGAATATATTTGAAGGAATATAGAGATCAAATAGAACTATGAATATTTGTTATGTAAATTTTCTGTAATTAGTTATGATTAATTAGAATATTTTCAGAATTCAATCATGGGATTATAAAGAAGATTCTAATATATCTAGTCTACCATATATAATGATTTAATATTATAATATTTCTCTACATGACTTTTTGTTTTTTTCTTAAACAAGATATTATTTTTTCATTATTTGTTGATGATGGAATCTTGTAGAATTTAAAATTGGATACACTTCCCTACTTCTTTCATTAATAACAATATAATTGTTGTGCATAAGTGTTTAAAATTCTAAAAACCTTGGTTATGTAGTTATTTTCTACTGATGTGAACCTCTTTAACAAACATGTCACATATTTTATTCTATTGATAATAAATTTTAAATATCTTAAACAGACTTAGTAGTGTTTAAAAATATATTTTAATGTATGTGTATTATGTTTTAATAGCATCATTTTATATTCTGAGGTGAACTTTAAAGATCCTTAAATAGGTCTAGATTTTATTTTTGAAAGCCATACAAGAATGTTTGAATAGATTTATAGGATTGTCCATGAATATGAAGGATTCATTTGTTGATTTTTTATTATAACTAGAAACAAAATACCAGTTATTGGGAATGGATTACATTTTCCTAGGAATGGTGGACCTTTACAAGTGTATAGTGGACAATAGACATGGTTTTTTCATGACCCCCTCCCTCCAAAGATACCACAATGAGGGGAGATAGATAAAGAACCCACGATTCCCGCCTCATGTAGTCCTTAGGTTAGTGACTATAACCAAGGGTGTATAAATATAATAATATGAGAGGAGTTAACCATTATAATTTATAAAAGACAATGAGATAAGATGATTCATAAAAAACCATGAAATATATATATATATATATACGGAAACCCAAAAACCAACCAGCATGAATGTATAATATAGAACTAATAAAAATAAAATAATGTCATCAAAGTACACAAAAAAATATAAGGAACCAACATAAAAATTTCACAATGGTTAGACCTAGTGATTCCCAACATGGTCCCTGAAATCCTCTTAGAATCCTAAAAGTAGTTTTTATATACATAGGGTTAGTGTACTAGTATTCTCAATTGGAAAAGCAATGTATCTCATGAACATGTTATGGAAGCATACCAATGCTCAAGTGAGAAAATAGTAGAACCAAACATCAGATAAATAGGTAGACTAAATATCCCATCCTCACTAAAGAATTATGACCACGTAAGTCCATAAAAATAATATAATATAAAGTAAATATCAACTATGATAGGGTTACCCACACCACTTTCCCACTTGTATGTCATTCTCTCCCAGAAATGTACACCCTGTCTCTCTTATCCCTTTTGTATGCCATATCAAATCCTTCCATCACACACCTGGTCCTTACAACACTTCACAACTCATCCTGAAGAAAACTAGAAAAGAACAACAAAACTCATCCTAGAGACACATGGGAAACAAAACCACCTCACCCACAAACACATGTGTGATCACATATCACCTGATGACCAATGGTGCATCACAAAAATCATATAAATAACAAATATTCTATTGGAGATCACATCATATTCCATACCTACATAACTTGGAAGGAAATGAAAAAATGTGTGGGTACCTAGCGATCCATACACATAATCGAATGTTGGTGTAAACAACCCCTCTTTGACGATGTAGATGTTTATCACAAAGAGTTCAACATGGGAGGGGTGAGTATGTAAATCAAAAGAATATTCAAATATATATATATATAAAGTATTAAATACTCTATCCAAACATATGGGTTAAAAAACGAAAACACTATATCGACCCAAGCATAACAATCATGGATATTACCACATATTAGATGAATATTAAGTACATTACAATAATATATGCCTGAGAACCATAAGAGTTTATAGTAATTGGAAACATGGAATGAAAATATTCTATAATGGCGAAAGATCTTCAAATTATCCAATAAATATATCCCCCTTTTTAATTCATCATAAACCATTTCATTATAAATAGGGGAAAGGATATGTAAAAATGCGGTAAGCTCAAATGCTCTTTATGGGTAAACAAGGGAGATACATAAGAACAATCATGAATATTAGCGTATGAGAAGATTATTTTGTAAATAGAAGAACATACCTACATATAAAATATCATATAAATGAATCATTGTATAAATAATGTCATTTCATAAGATATTAATCATATGGAAACAAGAAACACATTTCAAGAATGAAAAACATAGGAATAACACATAGAATTGCGGAAAAGACAAAAGAATATAATATTATTTACATACAAGCAATAAAATTCCTACGAAGACCATATTGTTAGTATGGGTTCACTCCACATACCATCTTGGAATTCATGGTTCACTCCCACGACTTTCTTACTAGTGTGAGTTAACCTCTCATACAATCTTGGCAGTCATGGTTCACTCTCATCTCCATATTAGTATTAAGACTTCACTCCACATACCATATTGTTAGTCATAGATAACTCCCATGGATATATTAGTAGTAATAGTTCATTACGAAGACCATCTTAGTCTATCTAATGAGATATAAAATGTTACCCAAAGCATTTGATGGAGATATTGGTCCCACAAATCTCATAATGAAATCATTAATACATTTGAAAAAAGATCATAAATAAACATATCATAACTCACAAAATCAAATTTGTTTTATAAACATGAAATCATTCCACAACCCATAGAAAAGATACTATTTTCATATTTATTTCATAAAAATAATAACCCATGAAACGAAGTAATTTTCATAAAATTCATCCCATAAAAACATAATCCATTTTGAGAAAAAATTCGAATTGTATTGTTGAACAATAAAAATTATTTGGTCTTAGATGGGTAAGTATTTTTAATTATCACATGGAAGAAGAAAATTAACTTTTAAAACATAAAACAATTCCAAAACTATTTTCTCTAATAACAATTTGAAATCTTGTAACGGAATCATGAAAAATACTTTTAAATTGTTCTTAAAGAAAATATCCACTCTTTTTTGAAATACGTTTCCTTTCCTAATATACCACACAATTTAAAAATAAATCATTCTTTTTAAAATAAAAATTTTAATTTTTTATGGGACATTTAATGATTATATGGCTTCATGAAAGAATACAAATATTTTTATTTTCTATATGATAAAATATAATTTTCTCTTATTTTTTGCGAAAAATTCAATAAGTACATCATTTGAAAAATGAATTCAATATTCCTTTCAAACCATGTAGTAAAAATTAATATATGGGTTAAAACTGAATTGAAACATCCATAAGATAATAATGAAGCATTTTATGAAAAAAGTTAGGAAACATGGACATGAATGATAAATATTACCCAGTGGATACCTATAATGAAACTATCACATATTTGTAAGAGATTGTGAAATCAACACTCCTCGCATTATAATAAAAAAATCATATGGCCCATGTAAAAAAAATTATTCGAATATGGAAATTTCATAATAATTAAAAAAAATTCATAAAATATATTCGTGGATGTTGTATACACCATGGAGAAGAAGAAAGTTGTTTTTGAGGCATATGTCTTATAGAAATAACGATGATTCAAATATATCTTAACATTGGGTCTTGATTCACTTTATACTTGAAAATTATTCTATTATAATAAAATTAATTTTATTATAATTCTTTGACATAAGAATGTTATTATATGTTATACCACATATGAATTTATTATGACCTTATAGAATCTGCTTTTTAACGATCACATGTTATGGTTTCACTTCAGGGAATATTATCTAAGCCCTTTACATGTTACTTAATTTGATATATCGATGGTCCTCAAATTTATATCATGATTCCAAAATTTAAATAATGATATAAATATCATTTATAAACAGTATATTTATATTATAATAATCTATATATGTATATAAGTATGAAATAAAATACACCGTTCATGGAGACAGTATGTCGTTGGTATGCATGAACGTTGTTTTCGTTTATGTTATCGTACAGAAAGAAAGTATGCCAATGAAATATGTATATATATATGTGTATATATATTTATACAATTATTCAAGTATAATTATTATATCATATATATCATGTAATTTCACTAATCCAATCCTTAATACATTCAATGTAGTGTGTGAATGAATCACATCGCATGGGTGGGCAATAGTCCACACATCCCCAAATGAGATTATCATATTAACAGCACTTGGAAATTTGAAAGGGATGTGTTTTAAAAATTAATAAAAAACATTAAGACTTAATTAATATTATATATATAATATATTGATACATTTTCCTTCATAATGACCACTATTATTGGCGGAAATTGAAAAATGAACAATCATCATTTCATGAGGTTGTAATTCAACACACATAGAAATAGTGTGTTCAATATCAATTAGATGGAGGTTTCTGTATGTTTAGGTAAAAAATATAGCATAAAAACATCCTAGTATATTTTGGAATCTTCTTGGTTAAAAAAATGGAATAAATAGAGTGTATGGGGATGAGACGAAAAATAATATAAAGGAGATTGAGAAAAGATGTTACCTCTTAATCAGCAATCTCCTTTTGGTGTATGCAAACGGATTCCTTGAGTTTCCACATTTCCAAGGTAATGATTGTACGAGTAAATAAGGAAATTTTTTAGGATAAATATACAGGCTTTGGGTGATCTAAATGATTTTAGAGGTATGAATAATAGAGTAAGAGAGGTTCCCTTTTATATGAGGGGGAGGGACACTTTAGGAAACTCCATAACTATTCACTTATTATAAATTGATTTTAGATTTTATCTAGCACCATATTGAGAAATTTATAAATTTAGATTATTATTGGTCTAAATAACCTCAAACAATGAATTTTATACATGTTTATGTCACAAAAGTATCCTTATCTTTGTCCTTTAACCCGTAACTAAACAATTCAACTCTTACCATGAGAACATGTCTTTTTACATAATATGGTTAATTTAGTTACTATAAAATACCAAAAGAACCCAAATTGGATCATTTATGACATATGTAACGTCATAATAGTTATTTGGACGAATTATAGTTTTTTTTGAATTTTATAACATTTAATAAAATATTGTTTATTTTAAATCATCCCTAAAAAGACATAGTCATAAAAATAAATTCTTTGATGGAATTAAATAGCTCGAATGATATTTATTTTAATATTATTAATATCATTTATCTGATTCTTTCATTAAGAAATCTATTACTACCTCATCATTGTGACCAAATAAATATAATTTATTAATGTATAAAAATTAAAATAAAATTATCATGATGTAGATAAATTTCATATATTTTTAATGATTATTTATAGTCAATTTTTTCTTATTTATTTCCCCATATAAAACATTATTAATTACAAAAATTTAAATATGACATCTGTAACTTTTAATTAAATAAAATATAATAAAAGTCCTAATATAACAGAAGTGGAATAAAAAGGATAATTTTTTCATCATATGGTTTATTTTTGTCGAAAAACACTTATCTAATGAAAAAATGACATGTATTATGGAAATTTTATTTTATTATAATACAATTTTTACCTTTAATTACCATATTTACCTTTATCCGAGAAAAATAAAATTCAAATGTTACAATTTAAAAAAATGATCCTATTAGAGAAAAAATAATAATTATTACAACAATTTAAGTCTGTATTTTTAAATATAATTCTCAGAAGTGGTAAAAATACATTTAATGCTTATATAGTAAATGTGACTGAAAGGTAGGTAAAAGGGACATTCAAAAGTTTACTCATTTTATTTATATCTAATTCTATTCTAAAAAATATTTCAATGACTTAATTTGGATTATTATATGAATTATTTATCAATTTTTACTTTAAAATTAATTTTAAATATAATATTTATTTACATAAAGAAATTGGTTTTTCTCTATAATGATGTTTTCTTCACTATTGATCAAAAATTGAAACATTTCAAAAAAATACCAAAAAGTTTCCCTAAGCTAATTTTGATAATTCGAATTGAAAATTTATTTTTCATTTATGAAAATAATTTTATATTAGTGTCTAGAATTATTTTTATTTTTTTATGCAAAATATTTAATTTTATAAAATAATAGTTTTAAACATATAAAGACATTAAAAAATTAATATTTTTCATTATCAAAGCAATAATAACTAATATATATAAAAATTAGTTATTAATATTCATATTACAAGTATAAAGACTAGGTTATAATTATATTATTTACATATTTATAATTATAAGGTCTTGTTTCGCAGAAACACAGTGCTTTGTGTAACTCAAGCCACGTCGGTGTTGCGTCTAGTGAAAGCTTGACATGGTGTTGTGTATCAAATAATCCAAAAAATAGTGTTAATAATAATAATAATAAATCAATATTCAGTACTGCGTGATGTGAAAATATCAAAATTTTAAATAAATTTTAAAAAATTGATTTCACAAAATCTTGGGGTGTTACATTCCCCCTCAAACTAAATTTAGCCCTCAAAATTATTTTGGGTTATCAACGGTTTCATAATTGAATGTTTTTTCATAGAAACCGACATTATAAAATGAATTTTAATTATTCATTTTAAAAATGAAAAGTTTAAAAATAACAGTTATCCAACGTAAATCATATCTAATCTCTATGCAGGAGAACATTGGGGATGATTTATCCATGGGGGAAAAGCACAAAAAGAGATTGATAAATATCAATCATCATAAGAAATTTGGCAATCTATCAAATTTTAATAATCACAAAACCATAAGAAAATGAAATGTGAAATAGATCATTTATATCATCATAATTACCATGGCAAGACAACCATTTACATCGTAGTCTATTTTCATATGGTTGAATAACTTTTTAGAGAAGATAAACATAAATGATTTTAGCATAACTTCTCCATTTTCTGTTCCATGATCAATTTCCCCTTTATCTCTTATTAGAATAAATGATGTTGATTTTTCATTCATTAAGAAATAGAAAATATTGAGAAGAATGATAGGTCATTCTGTTTATCATCAATAAAATTGTTCGAATAAGTTATAAAATATATATCAATATACCCATGGTGAGATAATAAATTAATATAGAATTATTATCCCATGTATAACATAAAAATTATATAAATTGATAACCTTATTATCCTTATGATTGTTTAAAATCAAAAACATTATATAGAGTTTAATGAAATTAGCTTAATATTTATCCCTTATATATCATAATTTTTATCTTGTTGGTCTTATTGGAAACATGTGAACTCCTTCATCATGTATTCTCTTTAGTCATTTTAATAACATGAATTACCATATATCTTTATTCTAAACATCAATTTTTCCTTATTCCAAATATTATTGGATATATTCCTTAATTCCAAAAAAACATAATATTCTTAATCAATAAAACCATATCCCTATTTATAATAAATCCATAAATACTTCCCTAAAAATTAGTATAATTGAATTTACTTATTCATATCCAACATATCTTTATCCAAAAATCTTAATCTAAACATAAGTGACTTATTAATAATTATCTTTCAATTAATCACGTGTTCTCCAAATATATTAGCTTACCCTTAAATCACATTTATAGGTATGAAGAAATATTCATCATCTATTCCAATACATAATGAAAATATTATCTTCAAAACACTAATATGTATCATTATTTGTATAATATTTGAATTATAAAACATATAAACCTTAATCATCCTACATTATTCGTAAACTATTACTCAAGATCCACCATCTTAATCTTTCCTAAAATATGAATCATGCCTTTTGGTTCCTCAACCGTAGTCTATCCAAGGTTTTTGTCTTAGGGTAAATTATAATGTTAGGACATCCCATACCATTCACTTTTCATTTTCAATATCTTTATCCTTATAAATAAAACCCATAATCATTCCACATTTTTCATTAACTTCAAGAAATTTCTACTTAAGAAATTTATATTCATAATTCACATACATTTCACATCTGAAAAAATCATGGTTAACTATGTTTTATCTAGTTTGGGATATTGACTAAGACCAGAAAACCAAGTATCAGAAATACATATCACAGATAAAAAATCATAAGTATGGTAAATTACTTATAATATTTTAAATTATGATATCATAAGTTTAAACCACGGTTATACATGATTATCACCAAAAAAATATAGGATTAAAACCAATACATAGATTTATACATATGAAATTATTTTCCATATCCTTTTAAATATCTCTAGGGATATCATTATATTTATCATATCATATATTTAAATGGATGACTCAACCTTTCCACTAATGCCAACTATAGAGTCCAGGCTTAACATACATGGATATTACATCATATTAGATGAATATTCAACACATTACAATAATTCATGCATGAGGACCATAATATTTTATTTACTTAAGGAACATGGAAAACAATATTTTATCTAGGCGAATGAAAAAAAACTCCCACAAAGATCTCTACATTTAGTAATTCAATATAAAACTATTCATCGTTACCTGTAAAAAGGAAACATAAAAAAGGGTGGGAAAAAATTCTGAGTAAAGGTAAAAAGGGTGATATATTGGAATATTTTTGAGAATAACAGTATCAGAGCACAATCATGAAAATATAAGATCATAACCTAAAAATAAAAGATCATACATATGAATCATAACATAATTAATGACATTTTATAAGACATTAATCGTATGGAAATAATAAACATAGTGAAAATAAATCATATAATAAGAATAAAAAAATCAAATTTTGGTTGAAACATGAGAATATAATATGATTTACATAGTACTCACGACATCACTTCCAAAAATATCATTGAAGTGTGGGTTCACTCCCCTTACCATCTTGGTAATCATGGTTCACTCCCATGACCATATTAGTTGACTGAGATCAATCCTCATACCATCTTAGTTGTAATGGTTAACTCCAATGGCCATCTTAGTAGCATGATTTCACTCCTCATCCCATATTGGTAGTCATGGTTCACACCCACAACCTTATAAGTAGTAAAGGTTCATTCCAAAGTAAATATTTTTCTGTCTCAGGAGATATAAATCATTACCCGATGCATCAGAGGGTGATATTGGTCCCACCCATCACATTGTGAAATCATACATACAAGTTCAACAGGATCAGAAATAAACATATCATAACCCATGAAATGAAATGGGTATTATAAACATGGAATCCTATCATAACACATGATATAGATAAAGGTTTCATAATCATTTCATATAAAGAATAACCTATGAAAATAAGTGTGTTTCTTAAAAATCCTGCAAAAAAAATAAACTATTTGAAGAAATAATATATAAGGTTTTCTTGAAATATAACAATATATATTATCATAGATGGGGATGGATTTTCTTGATCAAATTGAACATAAATATCAATTTTTATAATATAAAACATTTTCAAAACACTTTTATTTTAAACCACATTGATTACAAATAGAGGAATCATGAAAAATCAATTAAAATTGTTCGTGAGGAATATATCCTTTCATTATTGAAATTATTTTATTTTCATAAAATACCGCACAATTTCAATAGAAAATAATTTTATTTTAAAATAAACCCATAATATTGTAGGTTAAAATTAATGTTAATAAGGTTTCATGAAATCATAAAAATCCATTCATTTCATATTGGTTAAAAAATATTCTTCTCATACTTTTTCCAAAAAGTGAAATAGTACATAGTTTGAAAAATTAAAGAAAGATACCATTCAATCTGTATTGTGATAACTCAAAAATGGATAAAAATGACTTCAAACAGTCATAAGAGATTAATAACTCATTTTATGAAATCATTTTTT
Source organism: Viscum album (assembly GCA_963277665.1). Lineage (NCBI taxonomy): Eukaryota > Viridiplantae > Streptophyta > Magnoliopsida > Santalales > Viscaceae > Viscum > Viscum album. The sequence goes on along the minus strand of OY728119.1, from coordinate 2,105,030,655 downwards.
ATAAGAGTCACATGGATGATTAATATTACCAAATGGAGACTAAAAACAAAACAATCCCAAATATGGAAGGGATTGTGAAATGGATAGTCATCAATTTATAATCAGTAAAATCATATTCAACATGTAAAAAAATATATAAAAATATTTAAATATAGTAATATATTACAATATATTCATAATATACATTCATAGTAAGTATATAAAATACATGGAAGAAACAAGTAGTGTATGAGGCATGTGTCTCACAAATATAAATTTCAGACAAAATTTCCCTTACCATGTGTCTTCACATATTTCATACTCAAAAAGATTCATTTATAATAAATACAAGGTACTTATAAAGATTTTATAGAATGATATTATTATATATAATACCACATATGGTTTTATTATGACTTCATATTACAGGTTTTTAATGATCATATGTTTTGGTTTCACTTTGGCTAATATTCAATTTGTCCTTTGTATGTGTCTTAATTTTTTATATCATTGGTCTTTAACTTATATATTGATTAATTATATAAATAATGATATAAATATCGTTTATATACATTATATATGTATTATAATAATTTATATCATAAATAACTTTGAAATGGAATACATAGTTCATGGAGAGGTAAGCCAATCCTACGCATGAACACTTTTTCTGTTTGAATTTTCATATTGAAAGAATGTTTGAAAATTAAATATATATATATATATATATATTTCTATCTATGTATATAAATATATTCTTACATTTTCATTATAATATCATATATATAACATAATTTCACGTAAATCATCCTTAATACATTCCATGTTGTGTGTTAATGAATCACCTCGTTTGAGGGGGAAATAGTCCACACTTCCTCAATTATGATTACCTCATTAACAAAAAATGTAAGGTAAAAAATTTTGGGATTTTAAAAAGAAATAAAAAATTCATTAATACATAATAATTACTCTATATAACATATATATGTGTATATTCAATCACATTGGAAACCATGATTGGTGGTAATGCAAAAATGAGCAATCATCATTTCATGAGGCAGTAGATCGTCGTACATAGAAAAGGTATGTTAAATATAAATTAGATAGAGGTTTGTGTATTTTTAGGTCAATAAAATAAAATAAAAACATCTTAGTATATTTAGGATACTGGTTTAGTCATAATATAATGTAACAAAGAGAGTGTAGGAAGATGATAATGAAAATAATGAAAAGGAGTTTGAGAAAAAGGCATTACCTCATAATAGGGTAACTCCATTTGGTTTGTGGCCAAAGGATTACTTATGATTCCTTATGCCCAAGTAAATGGTTTGAGGATAATGGGAGGGGTGTTGGGAGGATAAATGGATAGAATGTTTCAAAGAAACAAGGCTTTATAGGTCTTAATAAAAGTGATTGTGAGGAACACTTTTATAAGAGGGGGAGGGGTATTTTTGGAAAATCAAACACAATTAAATTATTTTAACTTTTTTTATATTAAATAGATCAAAATAATATTTTTTTTATAATTTAATATTATTATGGATATAAAAAAACTCAAAAAATAAATTCTATAAATGTTTAGGCCACAAAATAAACGATATCTTTTAGCGTTAACCCTTAGATAATCAATTTAACTCTTACTGTTACAACTTGCCTTTTTTACACTATATGGTTAATATTGTTACAATAAAATTATAAAATAAAACAAATTGAATCATATATGAGATATTTAGCATTATACTTGTTATTTGGATGAATTATACATTTTTATGAATTTTATATCATTTCATAAAATATAATTTACCTAAAAATATAATTTTTGTTGATTTTGAAACTATTTCTAACATTACTTTTTATAAAATCATAAAAACCTGATTACTTAAAAAATATATTATATAATCAAAAAAATGTCATAGAAATCCATAAAAATTCATGGATGTCGTCAAAAAGCTCAAATGATATTTATTTTAATATTTTTACTGTCATTTTTTATTATTCCTTTAATAAATATACTACTACATCATCATTGTGTATCAATTAAATTTAAATATTTAATGTATAAAAATTTTAAATAAATTATTATGTTTTAGAAAAATTTTATATATTTTTAATTAATATTTATAGTCAAAATTTTCTTATGTATCACTCTATTTAAAAATTATTTATTAATTAATATTAGAATGTGAAATTTTAAACTTTTCGTTAAATAGAATATAATAAATTTCATAATATTACAGAAGTGGCATAAAAAATATCATATTTTGAACTTATAATTGATTTGGGTCGAAAAAACTTATCTAATGAAATTTGGACAAGCATTATAGTAATTTCATTTTAATATAATAATATTTTTTCCTTGATTTACACTATTTACATTTAACTTTGGAAAATAAAATTCCCATGTTACTATTCAAAAAAAATTATTTTGAACCTATTAGGACACATTTATCATACTGATTATCTCCTTGTATGCTTATTTTTCAAAATTCAATTCACAGAAGCGGAAAAATTACGTTTAATGCTAATCCAATAAAATGTGTCTACTAAGCGGTTAAAAGAGACATTCAAAAGTTCACTATTTTTTTATATATCTAAATCTATTATAAAAAAGATTCCATAAACTAAATTAGAAAAATATATTTATTATTTTTCTATCGTGGGATTAAAATAAATTTAAATTGTAATAATTATTTTTATGAAAACACATGTTTTTAACTACAATGCAGTATTATTGCACTATTTATGCAAAATTGAAAATTTCCAGAAAATTAAAAAAATCTCCCTATGATAATTTTGATGATAAGAATTCAAAAATAATATTTATTTTATTAAAATAAATTTATTTATGTGTATAAAATTATATTAGTTTTTTTTTCATGACATGTTATTCATTTGAGAAAATTGTAGTTTTATAAAAAATAAAGACTTTCAAAAAATTATATTTTTCATTATCAAAACCATTATAAATAATATCTAAATTCATATTAAATGATTAATTAAATTGTTATAACTATTTTATTTAAATAATTATAATACTATCCTTTTATTTCACAGAAAAATAGAGTTTCATGTAACATAATCCAAGTTGACGTTCTGTGTAGTGAATGCTTTCCTTGGTGTTTTGCATAATATAATCCAAAATATAGTGCTATTGGATAATAATAATAAAAACCACTATTCAATGTCATGTGAATTGAATATATGAAAATATTAAATTAATTTTAAAAAAATAAATTCACAAAATCTCAGGGTGTTACAGAAACTATCTAAAATACTATAACATTTGTTGCCAACTCTAGATGCACTTATTAGTATCTATTACCGTAATTTCTCTAGGTGAATATCCCTAATAAATTACAGTGGCTAAAAATTCCCTCAACATTCAATACCTATTAATTTTATTATTTAGAATCAACTGCATTTAATCACACCACCCATCTTCTAATATTTCATTAACCACCTTAATCTCATAATCCAAACCAACCCAAGGTATTAACATCATTAGTTAACCATTATTTATTTATTCCATCACTACTCAGGTATGTAGCACAAAGCAACCACATATCACAAGAAAATAGAACTCCCTAATAATTTCACCACACCTCCCTCACAAGCATAGATAACTAAACTGTCACAATTCCCCCCCCGTCCCAGAAGCATTTCCAAATAACCACATATCTCAAGCAGCAAGTCCACCCCAATAATCTCACCTCGCCGCCCCACAATACGACCAACCAAAAACTCACCCTGCCAAAAAAATAGCATGTACAAACAACCACATATCAACCCACACCCCATTTCATCCACACAACATGATGCAATAAATATGACCATACATTACAACACATCAAGATACATTAAAAGTTTTACAAAGGGTATTTAATCACTTTCCACGGAATTATGGGATTTATCATACAAACCAGAATCATGGGGAAGGAATTTCATTATCTAGGTATAACTATTAACCAATTTCCATTTATGGTGATATCACAACCAAATAATTTTACATACTAGATATATTCACCCAAAAAACACCCCAATTGCCACAATTTTCAGTACTTAATCAAGGTCATACAATTCCCAATATTACAATATAACACCAGTGCTATAAAATGACGAAAATCAAACCCCCATTTACAATTTAAAATTCAAACTAACTAATTCATTATCTTCTTTTAATCTGGAACAACCGTAATTCATGTATTAAAAAAAGTAAACCCACCCTGCCTGATGCACAATAAGGAGAAAACAATGAATTCATACCCTAAAGAAGATTTCCAACTTGCTACACACAACAGGTAAAATAAGAATGACCAAAAACCACTACACCACCAGAAGAACCAAAAATATACCTATACAACATCCCAAGACCATCAAATGAATCCTAACACACATCTAAAATCAACGAAGCCACACCATAGAGGATCATTTGGAGAATAAAAGAATAAAATGACTGAAAATGAGAATAGAACTCACTATAGATAAATCATGGATCACCAATGAATACCCACCCGAATCAATAGATTCTATAGGGTTAATGAATTGCTTGGAGAACACATTATGGTGCCTATGGTTTTCCCAAAATGATAAGAAGAATAGAGCTCAACCGAATCGATAAAAGATCATCCAAAAAAAATTTTCAAAACTATACTCAATTGTGGGATTACACTAGGAGTAAACTGATTTCACATCGTGGAATTCCCTGGATCAGTCTCCACCGGAAAAACGTGATATCACTTCATTTTATTTAATTTTTTAAACCGAGAAATGTTACACACTATGAATCCCTTCTTCAATTTGTGTAAAATTAATCAACATCTTCCAAACTCTGAGGCATTATGTGAACCAAAATTTCACATAATGTAATATTGTTACACTATGTGTAACCCCCCTTCTTCACTACTTTAGAATATGAACTCCTTTAAAGTCCCTTTTAGTATTCTCCAAAAACCTCCAATAACCAGAACCAGTAATGTAATGAATAGAGAATCCACGTACCATTACATCATATACCTCTCAAAAAAATTTCTCTGTCGAGAATCCAAAACCAATAGTTGAAGGAAAAGGGGTCGAAACATACACCACACGAGATACCTCTCAAGGATCCCACCACACCTCAAATGACGCCAGCAGCCCAAAACTCCAACCCAAACACCCACATGAAACACTGTAAAACCATGTCAATATAACCACAATTAAAATGCGTCTCCTCCCATAAAACCGCACTACCACAAAACCACTTCACAACCACACTTCCAACAACCACTACACAACCACTCATCCAAAAATCCACTGCACAACCATATCATCCTCCATGTATCCCCAATAAACCATCTACATACAAATAACAAAACTTCGAAAAAACCAACCAACTACAATAACCCAAGGACACTAGTCATTGAAATTTTTCTTCCATGTCATGTTACTATCTACTATGGCAGCACTGACTCACCTGCATGGATTTAATCGCATCAGGATTAATGTTTCTCATTTAAGAATCTTGTCCTCACTTTTTCATATGTCATAAATTTATCACATATCTCACAACACTCATAATAAACAATGGTAATAAGATTATCTAATAAAAAAGAATATAAACATAACTTCTCAAAGAAAAAATGATCAATGAAAAACTCAAAACAAATATGAGTTATGGGAACACATATGCAGCTCTCACTCCCAATTACAATCCTTTGGACACTAATCCTCCACAACACAGGATCCAAGAAATGGTTCATCCTTGCAATGCATTCTCTTAATGATCCTCTCCCTGTAATGGAAGCTCCACCAAAATCATTTCAACCTTGATATCGAACTCTTCCCAGTAAATTACCTAGGAGTAAATATGATGATATAGAAGAAGCCGAGATATGTGAAAGGCAGAATGGATCGTATACATACATGGTGGAAACTTCAACTGATATTCCACCTCAATAACTCTCCCTAACACCTCAAATGTCCCAACAAACCAAGGATAAAGAGTACTCCTTCTCACAAAACTCAACTAATCACATTAAGGGAAAACCATCAAGAACATGAGGTCTCAATCCTCGAACTCCAAGGGCCTCCTTCTACGATAAAAATAATAATTCTATTAGTATTGAACTTATTTCATCCTCTCATGGACAATATGAACCATTTCTTTCATGCTCTCTACCACATCTAGACCAAGAAAATTTGTTTCTCAAAACTCTTCCCAACATAATTTTGAACATCACTGTTTTCCTCAAAAATTCTCAAATGGGGTCATGTAAATGGATGAATGATATGTAATATTATAATAAAAATTCATAATTTTGAGGTTTCATACCAAATATCCACCAATTCCCCAGAAACAAGCCCACAAAATATCCTCAGACATCTAGATTGTCTATTTCGTCTGCCCATCTCTCTGAGGGTGGAATGTTCTCAAGCATAACTGAGTTCCATGATCATAGTAAAGTCTCCTCCAAACTCCTATGGTTAAAATATCACCCCAATATAATACAATGAACATCAAGACTCTATGAATCATCATCACCTCATCTATGTACCTCTTAACCAAATTATCCACAATGCCCGACTCCTTGATCGCTATGAAGTGGGTTGATTTCGTAAAATTATCCACTGTCACCTTGATAGCATCAAATGATCCCTTAGTTATGGGTAAAATAATTAAATAATACATTTAAATGTTATCCCATTTCTAATAAGGAACGTCTGAGGGTTGAAAAAAATCACAATGGACATGATTCATGTGCTTTACTTGTTGTAAAACCAAGCAATTCGCCACAGACTACGCAACATCCCCTTTCATATCAAGCCACCCAAACTAAATCATTATGATATGGTACATTATGGAAACTCCTAGGTGTTTGAAAAATGTGAGTTATTAAACACACAAATAACTCAATCACACATCCCCACCAGAAAAAACAAATTTCTATGAAAAAACATACTATTCTGACCATCCCTATGAACCATCAGCATTCCCATCATGATCATACAATTCATATTCCACTAAGTCTTTCCAATGAGACTAATCAACCTACTGAATTAGAGAATATGAAACCATCATTTGAAAAAAAATAATTTAATACCATCAACTCATTCATCAATGAGTAAGGATTCCAACTCCTCTATCCCCGTCCAATATTCTGTAGATTTATAAACAACCACCTTATACAAATTTCTTCTCAAGGAATTGGCCATAACATTCCCCATTCCTAAGTTGTAGGAGATCTCATAATCATAGTATAGAAGAATAACGATCCACCTCTACTATCATTGATTCATGTCACACTATGAAACAATATACCTCAAACTCGTATGATATGTGAAGAGAACAAGGTGATTCCCAAAGAGGTGATGTTTCCACAATATTAGAGAAAACACTTCCACTGTTAGGTCATGATAGTGGGTGTTATAGTTATGTGAATGAAGAAATAACTACTTGTATCCATAAAATATCACTACTAGTTGGTACCTCATAATTCATCCCTAGTCCAAAAAAAATAATTATAAAACACCTAAAACATGACCCCTTCCTCAGGTAGCCGGAGCACAGGAACAGTAACCAACTTAAACTTCAAGTAACTAAAATATTCTTGATATAGATCACTCAACAAAAAATCCTGGTCATTCTTAGAAAAATGTATCAATAATGCTCCAACAAAAAAATTCTTGGTCAATCCTCTTATAATAGCATACGTGACCGACGAAAAATTGACCCTATACCATGTTCTTTTGTTCTACCCAAGAAAAAAAATGCATCAACCTTCAATGAGTCTACTACCAAACCATACTAAAAAACTGCATTCCCATGGAAATGTACCTCTCATGATTAAATATTACACTTGGACAACATTCAATAGAGATGGTGGTGTCGTTGAACCTACAAGACAATTCTGAGATGCTCAACATGATTATCATCTGACTTCGAGTATATCAAGATATCATCAATAAATACAATGATGAATAAGTCTTTGAACTCACAGAAATAGGTGTTTGTAAAACGCATGAACACAGCTAGTGCATTCATAACACTGAATGGAATGGATAAAACATTGATGATCCCATACCGGCATCTGTAGGGAACATTCACAATATCACCCTCCTTCAAACTCAACAAGTGGTATCCCGACTGATTATCGATCGTTGAAAGAAAAATAAACCCTCTTATCTAGTTGAAAAGATTATCTATCCTCAGAATAGGGTAATGGTTCTTGATCATTTCCCGATTCAACCACTGTTAGTCTATACCAAACCACATACAATCATATTCCTTCCTGGGGAACAACCCTGGAACACCACACGATGACACACTAGGATTGATAAATCTAGAATGTATCAAATCATCTATCAAAAACCTCAACTCCCACAACTCATATGGTGTCATACGTTAGGGATCCATCGAAATCGAAGAAGCATCAGGTTGCAAGTCAATCCAAACTCAACATCACCTCAAGGGAGTAGCGTCACAATATTCTTGGGGAAATCTTATAGAAACTCCCCAATGACCCATGGAACCTCTACCATATCAGAATACATTGATTCCATTGAAAACTAATCTATCATGGAAATAAGGGGATCCATGTATTTCCATCCCACCTGGAAACCATGACCACTGATGAAAACTACATGTTGACTATCCACATCTGAAAACACGACTCTCTTCCAAACGTTGGTGATTAGAACACATACATAATGCCACTCGTCAATTCCAAAGATGACATAGTATAGAAGAATATGTACAAAGAAAATATCACCACCGAACTGATGTGGTCCCATCCTTAGTCGACACCCCCAGCCCACACCAAAGAAGCATGTATGACCTCAGGCATGGATACAAAACATCAGGGGTCTGATAAGCCTCTCTATACCTATTCCCATAGCATGGGATAGATCAGTTAAAACAAAGGAGTGTGACGTTCCAAATTCAAACATGGGAAAAACATGGGTACTAAACCAAATTATTATACCTATGATGATCTATGGCCCCTAGGGAACTTCTACATTCACAGTTTGTAACTGACCATACCCATCTCATATGTTTAACTTTTCTTGACCTACTAAATATCCACACTCCAGTTTCTATCTATGAACATGAGGAACATCCTGAAACTATCCTCTAACTGAAAAATCTCCCCTCTACAAAGAAACATCCTACTATCCCTCCAACTAAAATGGATTCACTGGAAACTACTACTAAGGATGATGTTAAAAATGTCCACCTCCACCAAACTGTGTTTATGGAACAAATGGGAACTAGCTCTGGAGATGAACACAAAACCCACAAACAACACACTCTAGAAAAAGGCCCCATGAAAATCACCGAAACATTTGGCACAAAAAGGATGTAAAGGAAGTTACTGAGGATGACTCCTTTTAGGTAAAAACCATAAAGGTCCTTTCACATAATATATTCTAATAAAAACTCTGCCTATTAAAGAACACTTCTGGATCCCCTCTTGTAGAAGTCCACCTCTTGAGTGCATCTAATCGATCATCTCTTCCTTCTTATGAACTTCTAGATACATCTATAATATAAACTGAGTAATTGGCTAGGGGATAGAAGGATGATGTGACTCCCCAACATGTCTGACATGAGACTCCTCATCTGGAAAAAGGTATGAGATAAAACATAGAAGTTCATTGAACTTTACTTTGATCTCCCACACTGAGATTCTCCCCTACTAAAAAGAATGATCCTTCTGCCTCATTACTTTCTTCATGGATGATGAAATGAACTCTTCTCGGAAATCCATGAAGAAGTTGACCCACAAAACTTCTTCCTACTTCTTCTCTCCTAGATATAGTGTCCACCATGGACGTGAAACACCCCACATCTAACAAACTACCAAAGAGAGACAATATTCTGTCAGAGCATGAATCAAAATAAAAGCAATCTCAAGCCCCTCCAACTAGCTATCTTTCTCTACATCAGAAATAGTTCCCTCATACATCCCCAAAAATGTCCGTTGTAAAGAATACAACATCCTATACCATTGATTATCATCCTCAACCAGGTCAACCATATGGTGATCAACTGGATCAGCCTACTTAACCTCGGATTCGTGACCCACATGAAGATGATGACTTGGATCCATAGCTGAAAGGTAAAAATGTTATTTTAATCCTGGTAATATGGATTTTTATAAGGATTTATTTTAATTCATTTTATTATTTCCATCCATTTTACCCTTCCCAGAACAACCTAATTAAAACAAGAACACAAGTAATTGCGATGAATGTATCTTTCCAAAAACTCTCCCTAGAGGCCGGTCCACCTCACTTCATGGTTCCATAATGCATAGTGCCCATGCGCTGGATCACAATGGGCCCTACAATCTCATGTCCAAGTTTCTCTCTCTAGACTATGTCATTAACCATAGTCAATTGGAAATGTTTCCATACCCTCCAACGAAATCCTAACTATTCATAACACCAAATAAATAATATATCTCAAACATTACCTTTGATACACCTTAGGAATGACCCCTTTCTTCAAATATACCATAATGTAGTGTGGGAGATAATAACCCCTTAGTCACTCCTCTAACAGACCCCAGGTTGGTGACTCGTACTAAGGGTATACAAATATCACAATATTGGTGATATTTCCCTTTATAATGTAAATATGATCGGGAGGTAAAATGATTTATCCCCAATAACTCCATGACATATATTTATATATATAGAAAATAAAAATTATCATGTATGCATGTATAAAATACAACTGATACAAATACAATATAGTCTCAAAATTAATTATCCAAAAGAAACTGTGATCTTGCGACACAGGAGGTGTCGAATGTTCTAAGCTAGTCATTCTGAACGTGGTCCACTAAATCCTCCTAGAATCCTAAAAGTAGTTTTTAAATATGAATTGTGAGTATACATGTATATTCAGTACGAGAATCAATGTCTTTTGTACACATGTGAAAGAAGAATACTATTTCTCTTGTGAGAAAATATCCAAACCAAAAAGAAACAAAAAGGTATACTAAACAACTCAATATCACCAATCCATGCACACCAATTAAAACATACCATGTAATATAACATAATTTAAAGAACATCGATGATTTGGAACCCCACACCATATTCCCATTGGTATTCTGCTCTCACCCTAAACCGTATGTTCTATCACTCTTCTCCCTTCAGTATACCACATTACATCCCACCCAGACACACATGAGAATCACAAAACATAAAAAATCATCATGAAGACACCTAGGAATGAAAAACACAACTCATGATGAAGACACAAGGGAAACAGAACAACATCACCCACAAACACCTGGGCTATTACATCTCTCCATAAGAGAAAAAAGACATCAAAACCATAATAAAAATCTCTAACAAAACTCCATCCATCACATCATATTCCATACGAACCTTTCATAGAAGATAGAGCATAAAATAGTGGGTACCCATCAGTCTATTATACTCACCAAATGTTTGGAAAAACACCCTCGTGTGATGTTGTGGGTGTACCACACATAGTGATCAACATGGGTGGGGTGCATATAGAAATCAATGAAAGAGATAGAAAAAATTAATAGTATTAAATACTACAACCCGACCAATGTGTTCAAAAACAAACAAACTATATCAAAACATCGTCACTTTTGTTTCCACCTCTATATACATTTATTAGTATCTGCAATAGTCGTTTCATAGGGTGAAGAACCCAGATAAAATAATGTTTCATCGCATTCCATATACGTTAGAAACCCAATCATTTATTTATTTCAAATCAACTAAATTTAGTCACACAACCCATAATTTCATTTTTTGTTAACCACAATCGTCTAATTAACAAAACCAACCTAATTAATTCCCTGCTTTATTAACCCATTATTTATTTATTCCATCACTACTCATGCATCTAGAATAAATAAACTATATATCACAACAAAAAAGTCCTCCCTAACAATCTCCCCTCGCCACCCCACAAGCATAGAAAACAAAACTATCACCCAGATTCCCATACAGAATATCCAAATAACCACATTTTAGTAAGAAAGAACTCCTCAGTAAAAATATCATCTCAATACCCCACCAACACATCCAAACATACTATCACCCCACCTCCCCAAAATAACATCCATACAAGAATATATCACCCCACATCTCCTTACAACAACACACTGCTATCCCATAATCCCAAACATACATTTCAACACATCAAGATCCACTTAAATATTTTAAAATGGTATTTTATCACATTCCACTTTAATTTAGGGGTCCTATCAAACAAATTAATAACCTACAAAAACCATTTCATTATCCATGTATAGGTAATTAAACAATTTTCATTTATAGTTATATCAGAACAATCACAACCAATATATCCAAAAAAGAAAATATATCCTAAAAAAGAAAACCCCAATAGTCAAAATTTTTGGTGATGTATGAAGCCAGTAAAATTAAAAATATCACAATCTAATATCTAAGCATGAAAAGCATGAGGCTCAAACCCATTTTTAAACAATTATGTTCAAATTAACAAATTATTTATTTTTGAATAATCCTACAGAACCATAATTTATGGATAAAAAATTTATACCCATCCTACAATATAAAAAATAAGGGGAAATGATTGAAGTACAAACTCAAAGAGGCTTTCAATCATGATGCACAACACAGGGAGAAGAATAATTCATGTAAACCACAACTGCACCATGAGAACAAGATATCTTCCATGGATAAATCACAAGAAAAAATAATTCAACCCAATGCACACCATGAACAATGAAAACATCAATGCATTGGATTCATAGGGGAAGAATTTTACAAATGGGTGAGAAGGAGAAGTGAACTCACCATAGATCGACCACTTATCACTAATAAACACCCATCGAGATCAACAAATTGAAGAAGAATGAGGAATAGTTCAAAGAACACCTCAAGGCGCATAAGGTCCATCCAATATGAGAGGATGAAGATATAATGGACTAATTATTAGAAGTTTGGTCAAAAATAATTTATAAAACATCACCCGATTGGGGGATTACACAATGTGTAATCACATTTCACATCATGAAATACTCGTTGTTTGGTTTCCACTAAAAAATGAATTTCCACATAATTTTATTTATATTGGAATACCTGAAATATTAAATTCCAATAAACCATTATTCATCCTTTTTAATGTTTTCTCAAATCAAGAAAACAACAATTCAAGCTCTGAAATCTAATTTCACGTTGTTTAATCTAGTTACACAATGTGTAATCCCCCTTATTCCACCCATTATAACCTATCATCCCCAAACTCCGTCTACTTTGTCTTCAAACACTTATAATAACCAAAAATATAAAAGTAACAAGATTGGAAGTCATGAACCATTTCCTGGTTGATTGTTAGGTTTCAAGACCAAAAATAATAGTATTAGTTCACAGGGGCACTAGGAAACCCATATCACATTTTGGGATTATTTTAATAATGGTCATTCCTCATTAAATTTGTAATTTAATTACTAGATTTAAATCTAGATAAATCAATACATTTTATGAATTTTTTTAAATAAATAGCGGTATCAATTATTTTGGTCTAAACACCCTATATTTTCATCAGTGCCCTCATCAAATTAATAGAAAAATATATCCCAAAGTGTTATATTTTTTAATCTTATTTACTTCATTCTAGAGATTTTTAAAATATTAATATATCTTCATTGTATTATGTATCTCATTTTCTTATAATGATATTCATATTCTAATTTGGGTATTTTGTTTTACTACAAAGATAATTCGTCCTATCAATCCTCTGATAATCCCCCCTTCTAATTTTGATTATTAATATGTTGAAATTGAGGGAAAATGTATTTTTATTCCCATTAAAAATGAAAAGTACTATACTCGTTGGGGATTATATAATTTTCATTAAGGATATAGTATCAAATTCATTTTCATTTTATTATGAAAACCTAAAAATAAATGGAATGTTCCGCTATAATGGATACTAATAAAGACAATGAACTAATAAATAAATACTTATGTGATTTAGGTGGTGTATTCATTGGATATTTTTGTATTATGACTAAACATCCTTAAAATAATATTCTTCCTAATTTAATATCTATAATTTGTTGTATTTTTCTATTTTAGTCAACCTTTTATTCAATTTTTTAATCCATAAAACATACTAAATTTATTTATTCTAAATTCAACCATTTTATGATTCTTCCAATAATATTCTAATATATAATTCTATTATTACACTATCAAAAAATTATTGTTTTTCACCCTTTAAAAGGTTTTAATTTCTTCAATAGTTTATATATTTTTTAAAATATATGTTTTTTCTTTTATTTATAAATAGAAATATGGTTCTTAACTATTTTACACAACTCTGGTCTAAATTCATATCAAAGTTGTGTTGAATTTCATAGTTTATTTATTTCAAAATTATTTAAAAGGATATAATAATTTTCAAAATTATTTACCATTTTATCTATAAAGGATCACTTTTTTAATATTATTTTTCAAACCTTAATGGTGATCCCAAAGGAAGTTATTAAAGTTTTTATTTTTTTACGGTAGTAATTTTTATTAGTAGAAATCAATATTTATTAATTTTTTGATCTATTGAAGAGAAATTTGATATTATTTTAATAAATTGATATACTGCTTCAACTAAAAATAAAAAAATAAACCATGTATGATATCTCTAATTTTAAACTATATGGAAAATCAATGAATACATATAATATTTGTTTTAGATATTAATCAGTTCTATTGAGTTTCTCAATGTAAAAACAAAAATAAAATCGAGAAATTATTATATTTTATACAAGAATATATAAATAATGTAAATTATAAATCGATTTAAATTTATAGGAAATAAATTTAATTTTTCACTATAATACCTAATGAATTTATCAATTTTATATTTACTATATTTATTGATATTGTTAAAATTTATTAATATCATATAGACTATATATATAATAAAATTAGTCTATAAATTAATTTAGGTTGTACCAATTTCATTGGAAAAAATAGTTACAATGATACAAGAATCTAAACACATTTAAAATATTGAGCATTAGGTACTAATGGGTTATCTTATGATGAATTATATATCCTTGAATAGACATGATGAAAAGGAATCTAAGACGATCAATGAAACTAAAATAAAAAACTCATTCATTGAAACGAATGATAACTCGTCATAGAGTGACACTAATATTTCCAAAAATTACCATCATGATGGACATGTATAATTAAAAAATAATCAAATTGAAACATTAAAAATAAAAATCATGAATTTTAGCTTAGTATCATTATTTTCCAAAAATATGGGCCTCATAAAGCCATACATTATCTTGAAAAAAATGTCAAAAGGTATGAATTTTAAGAAAAATATAAATGTTTTTAAGGAGATATAAAGTGGTGAATCAATTCTAACATCTGAATATTGTAATGAAATTACTATGTGTTTCATAATATGATGGGGAAATAATAGACATTAGTTCTCACATTTCTCATACTCCAACTCTTTAATATTCACATTATTCTAATTTTGAAACGTCTTCTTTAACTTATAATGATCTAATTCAGGAAAAAAAATAAACGATAAAATGTATTTTATGAACATATTTCAAATTAAGAAGATCATAAATAGAATAAAATTCTTATTGTTTCAAAAAATAACAATCTTTTCATCCCAAATTATAATATATTTTTAATGTAAAAAGAACAAAAAAATATTTCATTTTTGAAATTTCATATTTGAAAAAATTTAAATGAAACTTTTTATTTTCCCCCAGAGGAAGAGTATATTAATATTATTTTATGTTTTTGAAAACCTATTAAAAATATCTAGGAATTTTGTTTTTCAAAATATAGGTGTTTCTAATAAAATCATACACTATTAATTTTGTAATTGGAATTTATCAAAATATATTAATTAATTATTAAATGATAGTTTGTTCATCTTATATATGAATGATGTTATAAAAATTATAGATATTTTAATAAAAAATAATTCATCTATCTTCTCATATTTCATATCAGCAAAAAATTTATAACAAATTTTGGATTCCTAAATCATTATTAGATAACATAAATGTATCCAAGATATGGGTACAAAAATATATAGACTCTTAATCAATTAAAGAATACGAGAATATCTTAAGAAGGTACATTGTATATGGATAGTGGGTGATCATGTAATATGTATATTGATCCTTCCAAATTTATAAATCTAGATGATTATGATGTAGGGAATATATCTTTTTCAGATTATAAAAAATTAATAATTACAGGTAAATTTATAGTTTTCTCTCCAAATTTACTATAATTAATGATAATTAATTTATAAATGGATTGAATTCAAATATATAAATATTAGTGAATATGGTATTTTTTTATTATTGATACTTTCAAAAATAATGTTTTTACTATTTTCTAATACAAAGATTTTATTTATTATATCTCAATTTCAATGTGTATTAATTATAGATTTAAAATCCCTTATAAGTGAAAATGTTAATTTTCTATGTGAAGAAGATAATGAATCATTATGTTTTAATTGCTTCTAATGTCATTGAAATATTTGCTCTCTTGTTAGACTCAATCACTACTGAACAATATGGGATTTAAAAAAAATATATTTAAAAGATAACATAATTTGTTAACCATTCAAATTATGAATGAAATTAAAGTATTGGTGATACCTAAAAACCATTTTCCACTTTTTAATACTTAAAACCTAACATCCTACCCTTTTTGGACCTACTCATGTATTTTCTATCAGATGTAAAAAATTAAAACAAATTAATATCATAAACTATACTAGATTTACATGGGATTTTTTCATAGATCATAATAATAACGATTATAATCGATTTTATTTATTTTCAAGGAATGAGGAAAATGAATAGTATACCACAAAATTTTATTTTATTAGATAATATGGGAAATTATTATAATATAATTAATTGTATGGGTTTTTTTTGTTCGTGAGGTTATCATCACTTCTTTTCCTCTCATAGAAATCATCATCAAAATGGTGTTATAAAAAGGTGAAATATGATACTCCATTAAATTATAGGACACTATTTAATTATGTTTCTCTTAATTTTTTTTGATATTATCATTAATTGTTGAATTATTATTTAACATGTCCTCAAAATATATGTCTTAGAAAAAATCCCTGTGAGAATATTAAAAAGGTGAAATTAATTTTTGATGATATTTAACATATAAGGTTGTATTGTCATTATAATAAATTAATTATATAAATTAAAAATGGTTGACCCTAAATATGATGAAGGAGTCATTCTAGGGTACTCTAACTCATGTAATTCATTTTATGTTTTCCTTAAAACAAAAATAACACAAAAAGGTTTATTCACTTAATATTTTATGAGAATCCACTAAAATAACATCCCCAATATTATGATGATATTTTCAAATATATTTTTACTATTTAAAAAATCTATATTCTAATGAAATTGAAGTTGTTATAAAACCCCCTTATACTAATTTATAAAAGTAATGGATTAAATCTAAAATTCTATCATCATGACAATTTTATATGAAAATTTCAATCATAAACACATTCTAGATGGACATCCTTAAATGAGGGTTAACATCATCATTTTATCACTCATAATGAACAATATTCCCTCAATGAGGCTATTAATGATGAAAAATATGAACATAAAATGCCAAAGGTGGTTATATTATTTTAGTGTAATAGTAATTTGTCTCCTATAGAACATATTGATAATAATACTATTATTAAAACTAAGTTGGTTTATCTAAATAACATTATGATAATGAAATTATTATTCATAGAAAATATATAATTTATAATAAATGCTATAATAAATAAGAAGGTATTGATTTTTATGAAAATATTAATCCAAGTTCTTGATTGAAATATATTATAATATTATCAGAACACACTAATCATTTTTATTTTAAACATTTCAAATAGATGTTAAAAGTTATTTTTCAAATGGTTTTGTTTATAATTTCATTTTGGAAAACCCAGTTACTTTTGATATTCATAGTTTTCAAAATCATTTTTTCATGTTAAAGAAATATCTATGTAGTTTAAAATAGTCCCATTTGTATTTTCTTGAAATTTAAAATAAATATATTTTAAAAAAATTATTCCTAAATAGGTAATACTGATTCAACCATTTATTTGAAATGATATTTTAATCTTTTAAATTTATGTCGAAGTAATTATTTTAAGGTAAACCAGCTAATCTGTTTAAAAACTATTTTTTATTTTAAAAAATAGATTATTTGAAGGGAATTTTATCAGAGAATATAAAATCTTCCTTGGATTTTAAATTTCCAGGAATTTCAGTGGAAATGTTTTAAACTAAATTAAATACACTAGTACATTTTAAAACAGATATTAAACTCAGGATAATCTAATAGAATTATATATCATTTCATAAATCCTATGTAAAATCAATTTCTTTTCCTATCAATATCTCAGATAAAATCTGGGACATACCTCTCCATTCGAGTTATGTTTTCTTCATACGTAGCCATTGAAAATTACTTCTTTTATTCTTAACTACATGAATTTTTTTCCAACCTAAGTGTAACAAAATGAAGAAAATATTTCTCAAGAAAATATTCTTAAAATAATCCCATTTTAAGCCATCAATCACATAACTTTACCTGATATTATTATTCATTGACCAAAACTTATCATTTTCAGCTTCAAACTGAATAATATTAAGTGTTAAATATTTGTGGTAAAAATAACTAATTAGTAAAATAACTCTTGAATGGATTTAATACATCTTCCATCTATCATGGTGTTAGATAGTACTCTAAGTTATGGGGGACGATTTCTTATAAAATGCTCAATTATCATCAGTTCATATGTGGTAGATATGTTTTTTCTCTTGAAAAGACACCACCACCCTTCATAGCCTGAGTGAACTAATCCATCGCCACATAAAATTTCAACGTTCTAATGAAATATATAATGAGATGTTGATTTAGAAGGATATTTTCCACTGGGATCCATCCCAACACAACTTTTATGTTTCCTTTATGTAATACCATTCTAAACAAACAATATTTAGATAAAAAATATGGTAATCACCATATGGGATATAATATTATCTTATCCATAATCTAAAATCATCCATGGGAGTGCTATTAATATTATCCTAAACTCTAAATTTATGTAAACCATTCCCATTATACCAACTATAATGACCCATCCATAAAAAATAATATAACCGTGAGTTAATTCAAGAATTTTATTTTTTTTAATATTGAGGATCTATTCTGGTTTTGATTATTAGTGAAGTAGAAAATATATCCTACATAAGAATAAATAAAATAGAAATTTTAAACTTCTAAATAGTAACCATTTTTTATATAATACCAAATATTTAAAATAAAACATTAACTCTGAAATGAAAAATATTCATGATTATCATTATGAATTCTTCCAATACCTTACTCATCCTTAAGTCCGATGGAAATCATTAAAATTATGGTATGAGAATAAAATGATCGGTAAGGGATATAAATAGAATGAAATTTCTAGTCCATTTATCATTACTAAAAACATATAAAAACATTATCATAAATAAATACATTTAAACATGATATCAATAAATAATTTCATTTCATTGTAAAATCATTTCATTAATTTTTTATATTCATACAGTTTTCTAAAGACCTATAAAAATCATATAAAATACATAAAGGAATGTTGAAACATCATTATACTTGTTATTATTATTAATTAAATAACCATATTACTCACATCTATACATGTCACTCTTATAAATGGAATTTCAATCAAGTCAAATACCATACCAATTTATTATAGGGATATCATGGACTCACACATAATTAGATTATCACAGAGCAATCAATTATTTGTTTATTACAAAGCCACCCTTCAAAGGTCCAAGTATAATAATATAAACATAACACAAAAAAATTCAATTTTCAAAATTTCACTCATAAAATTTTATTTTCAATCAGAATAGAAAATATCATGATTTTGGAAAAATCATTACATTTTAAAATCCTATTTTAAATAAAAATATTCCTGAAAAAATAAAAATATGGGTTTTAATTTAGGAAAACATGATATAATTGAATTTAATCCGAAATTAAAATAATTCCCACATCAATGGAAAATTCATTCTCTTTGTGGGCGTTAAGAATATAACATCTATTCTTTAATTTTTCAAAATGTTATGTATAACTAATGTAAAAATATTTCTTTTTATAAATATTGTATTGAAAACTAAAATTGTCATTAAATTCCCTTAATAACTCTTTTTATATCCATATAAAATTAATATGAAAAATAATGTCATGAATTTCGACATAAGGAAACGATTACATCTTTAAACATTCATAGGGTCCCATAAAACATTAAAATTTTCAATTTTAAAGAACATAAAATAATATATTTTATTAAAAAATTAACTGACTTGATAATTGATAAATTTTTTATATAAAATGTATAATGGTTAGAATCTACACTATATTAAATAATAATTTTTCATATAATCAAAAAATTCTTCAATGAGTGGAGATTGAGAAAAAATCACTTATATTGGGTATGGCATGTCTCATGTGTCTTTACCATCCTGAATAAAAATCAAATAGTTATTTTATAATTTTTTGAGAAACATTTTAATGGCTATTTTTAATTTAATATCTCTTTTTACAATGATATATACAAATATGTAAAGAATTAATTTTATACCGGTTTTTTTCCCATATGCATTTTCTATGTCAAAATGACTTCATATGGTCTGATATCGTCAAAGGGGTTATTATAAAAACATATTAAAAATATTAATCATGAAATAATTATCACATATATACATAAATTACACTTTTAAAACAAAACATGATATATTCTTATGGGAAATGAACCAACATTACAATCATGGAGACTGTAGGTCGTACATACGAATGAGTAACGTTCTCATTTTCCAATGATAAATATTGAAATGAAGTAAAAAAAATTTATATTTTCATAATTACCATTAAATAATATATAGTATACTATTTAATCATATATTCTTATATATGTAATTCTGGTGATGTAATAGGAATCAAATCAATTTGAGGATAAGGTAGTTCACACATCCAAAAATAATGATATCACATTTTAAGTGTGTGGAAAAGTCTTAAATAAAATTTTATATCACATTTTTAGAAAGGAAATTATGTAATTCTAATAATATATAACTAATTTATGACACATATTTTTAATTAAACCAATCCATAATAAGTTTAATGTAGTGTGTTAACGTATCACAACACTTTGCGGAGGTCGTAGTACACACTTCCACAAATAATGTCATCGTATTTAAAAAAAATGGAATGGATAGTGTTATGTGTTATAAAAGAATTAAATAATCATAAAAACATAATAAATATCATATATATCATATATAATTAGTTTTTACACCATAATTTATAACCGTGTAATGGGTTATTGAAAAACGAACAACCATATTTCGTAAGGCGGTAGTTCACCATACAGAAGAATGGTATGTTCATCACCTATTAGATGGATGTGTGTGTCATAATAGTTAAAAAACAATATCATAAAAAAATAAATTATATTTACTATAAAAATTTAATTATGTATTAACATAAAAATAATACTTAAAAATTAGGCGAATGAAAGTAAAATAAATGAGCATGGGGAGGGGTGTTAACTCTTATTCAGGAAACTCCTATTGGTTTACATCAACGAGATTAATTGGATTTCATATTCCCAAGTAGAGGATTTTTAGATGAGGGTATGGTTTATCATTAGATATATGGGATGATATTAGTTGATATAATGTGGCTTTAGAGGTTTTAAGATGTGGGAGGGGTGAGTTTCTTTTTACAGTTGACGAGTGGAACTCTTTTAAATATTTGAAAAGGGAATTTTACCCATGTTTTTACCATGTATGTTGGATAAAATATTGATAATAATTAAATAAAAGGGACTATATTCTCTAAAAAAGTCCTTCCAATGGAGTTTGGACACGTTTATAGTCTATTTGGGCCCTTATGATTATAGTATAGTATCTTATTTAGATAATGTTTTATGTTAATGTTTATAATTAATTTTAACCACATTCACTTACATTAATTTTTTTAAAAATATAGAAATTATTATAAATTATAAATTATTCAAATTTAAAATTTTGAATCAATTTTTCTAAATTCCAATCACATAAGTGGTATAAATTAATTTAAAATATTAATAAGGTTAAAATAATTTTATAATTAATTTAAAAGTAAATTCGATTAGAATAACATAATTTCATTTAATTTCTAACATAATAATATAATTATACATTAAACTCATTTAAAAATACAATTCACCTATATTAATTAATTATAATAAAAAAAATTTTGAAAAAAATTCATTAATTTTTAATATTAATTAAAAAATAAAACATCACATAAAAACACCAAAAAAATCACACTACCCTAATATTTATGTTTCTTTTTAAAAAATGAGAATTATTTTAACATATAAAATCAACAAAAGTGTCAAAATGATGTTTTAAAATGTTTTCATCATCAAAAGATGGTAAAACTACCATTAAAAAATATATAGCTTTTTATGCTTAAAATTGGATTTATTCTATTTATATGCCTATCAAATTTATTAGATAAATGTAAAAAATTTAATAAAAATGTGTAATCGTAATATATTTATTCCTATTTATTCCATCTAACACAACAAATAAGCTATAACAACAAAATAAAATAATAATATTAATGTTATATTATTTTTTTTGTATAACTCTGTCCTGTGTGCAACATAAGATTCTAAAGAAAATCATTGTCACGTGTCATGTATTGTTTTAAATATAGCATCCCTTTTTAGGTAAAATAATTATATAATTTACAAATATTAATAGATTTGAAAAATATTTATTCTATCATTACCTGAGATGTTATATTTAAAATAATTCAATTTATTTCAACTCCCCTTTTATTATAACATTTTTATTCTATTTAATAAATGATAATTAAAAAATTCCACTCTCTTGTCCTCAACAAAACATATATGACTAAATTTGTATTAAAAGTTGTTATGAATTACTATATAATATATTGGTTAATATAAATAGGTTATTTTTATAATATTAATTTAATTTGAATGTCCAGTGATAGATTAATTACCTTAAACACTTACGTAATGATGAAACAATTCCAGTGCAAGAAGTAGAAAAATAAATGTGAATGACAGGAAATAAAATGAATGTAATATTTTAGGATAATTGTTATTTTATATACATATTATTTGTAATAATAATGTATAATTTATATTTTAATATTTTATACTCTAAATTCATTGTTATATTTGTGTGTTTATCGAGAATTATATGAATAGTCCCAAAAATATCATTAATGATATATTATGTTAAATAATATTTTAATAAATGATTAAAATTTAAAAAAGTAACATGAAATATTATAATTTTACTATAAAATGGTATAAAATATCATCCCTGCACCGTTTTAGAGTTACCCTCTATTATAAAAGTAAATTAACCACCATAAAATATTGAAGATGTTTTTAATATAGTTGTTGAAAAATTGATATAATGATGGGGTTAAACCAATAGGGTTGTTTTTTAATTGAAAAATAAATATATCCAAATTACATTGGTTTTTTTTATATTGAAATTTAAAATTCATTCATTTGAAATTATGGCCATTTTAAGAAACTTTAAATGATTATAAAATTTATTATATTTTTGAGTTCTTAAAAATATCACGCATTTCCTTTCCCTTATTATAAAGAGACACCACATATCCTCTCTTCTATATGCTTATTGCTCCAATATACTCAAAAAAGGATAATTAAATTTCTTATAAACATCATTAGATAAATCCTAGTGGTTTTATTATTATTATAATACCAATCCACGTTTTCTTAAGGGAAGATATTAATGAGGATTCTCAAAGAAGAGGTATTACTCTTAACTGTGTTCTATCATGTTATTTACTATTTTAACGCAATAAATTATAAACTTTAAATGATGATATAATAACATAATAATCTACTATATAAATATATGTTATTATGATGATTTAAAAACCATTATTCATCTAATTTGTTTTATCAAAAGGAAACCTACTGATCTATCCTAGTGTATGTGAGACTATCACATCTACAACGTGATTTATTTAATTTTTCATCACTAACATTATTAGATGGTTATAATGATTGAGATGAAATTTTTTGTAAATTATATAATATAATTATTCTTATTTAATAAAAATAAATAATCAAATTACTTATGATTCAATCCAATTGAAAATTAATGTATTTTATATTCATGAGTAGAAACTATTGTCTCTAAATAGTAAGAAGTTTAATATCCAAAACAGTTACACATGTGAATAAATAATGACGGGTTTAATTTGAATATTTTATATTTATTATGAATTTATTTTTCTGTAATTATTAAATCATATTTACCTATATTTCTCTATTTTCATTGAAAAAATAAGACAAATGTTATCTATAAGTAGGGACTATTATCACCATGAATTGGTTATTTCAATTTTCTATTAATAACAACCCGGGCCATTTAAAAAATTATATAATATAAAAATATTAAATTCATAGCATGTATAAGATTATGGAAATCATTAAACAATAATTAATATTAATGGAATAAAACTACTAAACTAAGAATTACATGAAAAATAAAACCAATAACACTTGGAAAATATTATTTTAAAAAAATTAATATTAATGAAAATGTGTTAAAATATTATTAGTGGATCATATAAGATATTATATATCTATATAGATTTTTATGTTATATAATTAAAGAAAATTAAATTTATTATATAGGAATTTAGATTGAAAAAAATCATGTCAGCCTCAACGTACTTGTTTCCCATTTCAATTCAATTTCTAGGGGACTCTTCCATTTCTACCACTTGTTTCTTTCATGTTGTTTAAAAAATCTCCATTTATATAATATATCATGAATCTATTTATATATATGGTATTTAATTTTTTAATTTATGTATTTCATTAATATATTTTTTTTGATTGAAATTTAATGAAATTTTTATCGGTTTTATGTTGGAAACTAACATTTTCTCTGAATTATTTATTATTAAATTTAAAACAATGAAAATAAGTTGTCTATTGATAAAAACCATTATTTATATTATTCAATTATATTTATTTATCTAAATTATAATAATTAATTTCATTTTCCCTTATCTATGTACTCAAAATTTTTATAGAATGTTTTTAATGAAAAATAACCTTTTTTATATTTGGTTGAAAATGTGTTATTTAATAGACATTTTTTCTTTAAAATGATTTCATGAATTACTTATTATTCTATAATGGTTGATTTAATTCCTTTTTATTAAATATTTTATATATAAAAATGGTTTAAAATGATTCACCATGGCTTCTTATGAGTGAGATAATTTTTTCAAAAGAGAGAATTAAATCATCTTTTTAACATTTACAGAACAAATGTTATTTATGGACATCATGAATTTTTTACATTGTCATTAATTTTAATTTTTTACTTATTTATTTTAAAATAATTATTTTTCCTAATATTTTAGTAATTTTGAGATTTTAAATATTTGTTTTTGTTTTGAAATGGTATTTTTCATCATGAAATATACCTGAGATATTTTGATATTGAATTCATCTATGAAAACATCCATTGATGTTACTTATGATTCACTTTAGATATGATATGATGATAATATATATTCATTATATATAATGTTTTTTATTATGATAATGAACTATATATGGAACCATTTTTAATTCTAATTATTTATACATTAATAAAATGATAAAAGTTTTCATGGTTGTATGGAATAAATATGAATAGGATATTATTAGATGACATGTGGTTCCATTATAGTCCTTCGATATATTGGGAATATTTTAATATTAATGATATCAAAGGGTATATGATTGGTGATCCCCATGAAACAACATACACCAGTGGTTCTCTCAATCCCAAAATGGGAATACATGTCATTATCCCATTCTCATTATGTGATTAAGTTATTAGTAGATATCATTGACAAATATTTTTTTGGATTTTGGTTATTCACAACTTTATAAAACTCTATTAGGATAATATCATATAAAAATATTAAATTAACAGCGATTAAAATCTTTTATTATCCTATGATGCTTATTTAATGAACTGAAAAAGCATTATTCCAGGTCTCATGACAATGATATAAAAATTGTATTATTTGATTTCATAATTTTAATAACATTATTTCCATCCCTTACTCCTATATTTTCACATTTATGGAAATATATTGTTCTCTCATGTTTTAACATTTACTGGAAATTTTAGATCATTATAATGTTTATATTTCACCACGTTATAAAGAATGATGTTCTATTTTCGAGATATGTTCATATCTTTTAATGGAAAATGAAAAGTTGGGTATTTTAAAAAAATGATCACTTTATGGGATATATATTTTTAGGAATGGATTTTTCTTAATACTATAACTATATAATAATAAAAACTCTTTCAGGATATATGTGACTAAATATTTTAGTTGGTGTAGAAACAGAAAATAATGGGTTATGTTTATTGTTATTGAATTCCATAAGTAAAGAATGTATGTTTTAGAACCGAGTATAGTTGTAAAGGTTTTGTGCTATTATATATAATATTATAGAAGTGTTTGTATTACATTTTTGGATCTGATGTTTTCAATTGAGGATAATATATGAGTTTTGAATTCCTTCATGGGATTATAATTTTAGTTATTACCATATGACTCAAAGTAATAAAATCCTTTTTAAATGTCTACTATAATTATGATTTAACATATATAAATAAGAATAATTGATTAAGGTATTTATACTCTAAATGATAATATTTAGAGGTGGTTAATGAATATTTTTGAGAATTTATTTTAAGAAGGAATATATATTAGAGGGATATATTACTATTGGGTTTTTAAGGATTTGATGAATAAGAAATTAAGGGAAAAGGTACATTAAAATATTAGGGCCATAAGTTGAATGGATGATTAACCCTGGAAAATACTAATTAAATTTATTATGTTGAGGTTATTTATAATTTGGGTAAAAATTTGTATTATTATTTATTATGTGATTTCGTGATTTAAACTATTTATGGAATAATGTATATGTTAATTTTGTGAATCAAATATTATTAAATTATGGTTTTATATATCGATATTCATGTTGTTTTGTGGAAATTATTATTATATGTTAGATAATATATTCAGATGGTTCATTCATTTTTGACATTATTATTATATGATAAAATATTTCATAATTTTTCGGTTTCTAGGAATTTTTTAAGAACACATTAATGAGTTTTTAGTTTAGTTTTTTTTGTCCTGATATATGGTGAGCCATTATTTTTATTGAAAATGTTTTTTTAGATTAAATTTTTACTTCATCATATGAAGGTTTACTAAGTAAAATCATATATTAACCTATAAATTTGGATTTTAGTAAAAGGATATGAATATGGGGAATAACCTATCATCATTTAATATATTTTATGTCCTATTGCATATTGATTTTAGTGAAACAATTACGAAAATTTCATGTTTTCATGTTTTTATTACAATGTGAGATGTGTTAGAGTTGGAAATAGACTGAAACACAAATGAAGGATGAAATTTTGTATCAATTATGTATATAATCTTACATTATCTATCTCAATATAAAATTAATTACTAAAAATAAATTAGATGATGAAAATTATATACAGTATTATATGGAAATATCACTGAAACACTATAGTTTAATTTTTTTTAATTTATTCATTTATGATGTCTTATAAATAAAATATTTAAGAAACCATTATTTTCAAAATGATATGATTCTTACACTTATCCTAAGAATTTATGTTATATATTAATTTTATATATTATATTATGAAACAGGGAAAATATTTAGAATTAATGGGATTAAAATTACATTGATTCAATTACTTTTGGGATGAGGAGGATGCAACAACCTGATATTTTTTAAAATAATTTACGTAAAAAATTTGATGTGTTTGATATCCTACATGACATGAAACATAGAAACTAAAAATTTAGTAATATTTTATATCAAAATAATTGAATTAATGGTTGTTAATATGATTAAACACAATACATTATATATATTATGTTTATAAATAAGAAAAATGAATTTATTAATTATTATCAAATAATAACACAACTAAGACCAATGTTTTCATCTGCTTCAAAAATAAATTATCATTAATAAATGTTTTTATTGCATTTTGGTTGTGGATATTATAATTTGTTTTTTAAATTTTAAAAATGATATTTATTAATTTAATAATTTTTTGAAATAATCATTGAAAAAATTGGTTTGGGTGAGTTTTATAGATATCCTTAAAAATATTGATTTTTAGGAAATACAGGCAATATATTTTGAGAAAACATTATTTCATTTTTATAAGAAAATTAATTTTAAAGTACAATAATGTTGTTTAATTAGAATAAAATTAAAATAAGTATAATTTAAATATACATTATATAATTAACAATATTATAATTAGAATTATATTTTAGTTTATGTATTAGCCCATTTTTAAACAATAAACACATTTTTCTAAAAATTATTTTTTGTTTTGTTTTAGGAATTTATGTCATAATGGATTTCTTCCACTTATAATAAATAAATGATGAGATATAAATTTTATTTTTTGAATAATGGATGTCAAATTTAATTAATAGTTCACTTTTATTTATTTTCTTCATGAATAGTAAGCTTAATAAAACAAAATTCACCATTGTATGAAAAAATGGGTAAAATAGTGTTAAAACTATGACATTGTCCTAAAAATGAACATAACATGTGTCATTATCTTTTTGGATGAGTGGGTTTTGACCATAAAAATCCATGATTACAAAATTTGGAAGTATAAGGACACTTTATATAGAGTTCAATATTTATATTATTTTAGGTAGAGGATATTTAGAAAAAATTCACTCTCTTTATAACACGCTTGTATTTTAGAAAAAATAATTATGTTTGATAGTGTCTTCAATAAGAAACCCCGAGATTAAATGATATGTGAAATATATAACAATTTTAACATAATAATTAAATAGGATGTTATGGGTATATTGATGACTTTATGAAATAAATTTATAAATTTCTCTCTAAATATAAATTATTGATAAATTTGTAGTAAATAATCAATTATTTTTTAGTAATGTAGTTTTATTATAAAAAAATATGTTTTCTTCAAAAAAATAATTCTTATTTATTATTGAAGGAAATATTATAAAATATATTAATAAATTAAAAAAATGATAAAATTAATATTATATTCGAAATCAGATTAAAAAATTTATATGTGAGGAAAATTAAATTTTTTTGGGAAAATATTGACATTTCAGTGAATAATGAAAAATAAATTTTTTAAAAAGACAATTGTTTTCATTAAATTAGTTTTTTTAAGTAAAATTAAATTATGAATATTATTTAAAGAAAAATATTCATCCATTATAAATATCAAATCTACAAAATTAATTCCAAATCATCATTTTTAGGATATTATTACAATTATAGTTTTGTGTTTCAAAAGTGATTTTTATGATAACTGTTTTAATGTGCATAATGTTAATTCATTTTAGTTAATTAATAAAAAAACATGATAGAAAATTATTTAAATGAAATTTAATGATAATATATCAATAATTTTTAATTTATTGTTGTATAGTGAAAATTATTAATCATAATGTTCATATGAAATCATCTTTTTCCGGAAAAATGAACTTCTTCAAAAAAAAGTTTTTTCGTCAAATAAAAACCATTTATTTTGAATTAATATTTTCCACTTATATGAATTGAATTTGATAAAATGTATTCCATATTTTGAATAGAATAATTTATATTCTCAAATAAGGTAAAAATAATTTTTTTACCACTATAAATAGAAAAAATTGAAAAATTTAATTATCATGATTAAAGAAAGAATTGATTTATAAGGTATTAATCTTAAACAATAATGGTAAAAATATAGCGAAAACTAATATAAAATATATTTTTATTGAAATAAATTGATTTTATCAAGTTTGAGACTCAATAATGGTCTATTTTGGGGCCATTCATCATGTAAAAATTGTGGGTATACCTTTTTCGTTTTAGAAATTGTATGTGTCCTACACACATCACATGTAAAAGGTCACCAACTTTCTTATCCTATTCACTCCATGAAATCAATTTGTCTCGAAAAATACATCCAAAAATATCCTTCTCACATCATTTCATGTGTCATAGATCCATATTTTCTGCATAATTAAATCCTATGAAGTCTTTTAGTGCTTAATTATGGAGCATTACTGAGGAAGGGGAATCACACTTCACGAGACAAATTTATGATATTTCTTCTTCTACATCTACCAAATATTCCTCGATTATTCTTATATAATAAAAAAAATGTCTAACATAAACATGGATGTTATAATATTAGTGGTATAATGTAAATCCTTCTCTTTTTCAATTAAATGGGATTCAAACTCCTCATTTTTTTGTGTACCGGACTTATACCTCAGGTATCAATGTATTTAATTTTCCATAATATCCTCTAAAATATTGATATAATGATTTATTTATAGTATATATTTGATATTTATAAAATATTTATTGTTATTTAGTTATTATTTCCCATATACCTTCTAATATTCCATTTTATAGGGGATATGATAATGTTACTCATGTGTATGGTGTACTACTGCTTCACATAGTGATTTGATTAGTTTTTCAATAACAAATTACAAGGAATTTAATAGGATAAATTAAATAAATATATGTGGTATACATGAAATCGTAATGATATCCATGACATTTTTATCATTTTGAATAAAAAATATAACATTTTCTATCTGATAATTCATAATGATAACGTCGTTCGTGTACATGGGGACTACCACATCCATGAAGCGTTGTGATTATTTTTTTCATCACCAAAACACATAGACGCTACATATAATTATATTAATTGAAATAATATTTTACATAATATTTTATTAAAATTAGTTAATGATTAAATATTATTTATTTTATTTACATTATTATCATTGAAAAAGAGAAATATCAATCATGCATTTGTTCGACCTACCATATCCAAGATTATAAGATAGTTCATTTTTCATAACCATATTTCATGATAGGTTTCAAACAGAACAATTTATTTAATAAAATTAAAATTATTCTATTATTATTATTTAAGATGTCTTTAATAATAACCACTTTGTCTCTTAGTCAACCATCCAAAGTAAATTTTTCACATAAGAAAAATATCCTTGAAACACCCAACATAATATTAATTTATTAAGTAATTTTATATTATATAGTAATAAGTTGAATTAATGGAAAAATATAATTGATACATTTTATCATGAAATTAGATAATTAAAATTCGTATAATATTCTGAAAGATAAATACCGTATTGGAAATTTCATATTTAAAGTTAGGGACTACAACCCAATTTACTTTTTAAGACACATATTATGATTTTATGAGAATATATTCTTCTATAATGTTTATATATAGCTCCTTTTACTTGTTATATGTAAATTTTATATATTATCATGTAATTTAAACATCAATTTAATTTTATTTTTTGATGTGGATTACAAGTGAAGTGTCTTCCAATTTATAAGGGACATTTTGTTTAAAGAATCCTCTTTTAATGTTTTCTTTCCTACTATTTCTTTTCTATGTCCATATTATTTTTAGAAAAAGTAATTTATTTTTATATTTTCATAATAAATATACAATGTACATTTCGTGTATCTCATTAATATATATAAAATAGTTTCAAAACTAATTATTTTATGTATTTTATATAGAATTTTTTTACAAATAAGAAATAATTTTATTTTTTTAACATTTAGGGACTCAGTGAATTTCCGGATTCAATAACCATTATTTTAAGTTTCGGTTCCTTTGAAATATTTTATGTTTTATTCAATGAATAACACTCTTCCATTTTTGGTTATATTTGTATTTAAAAAAATTTTTTCGCAAAAAATGTATACTAGTGTTGAAAATAGGTTTTCAAAATAAAATGGAATTTTATTATTGATATTTGTTTTCAAACATAATTGTATTTTTTATTGATAGTGGAGTTTTTAATTTTTAATTTTATTTTTATATAAAAAAGTTATTTCATAATGAGTATAATGTGTTTTGCGAATGTTTCATAATGAAAACGTGAAATCATAAAAATGATTTATTCTTAATATGGTACCTGAAAACTATTCCTGAGAAATGGTTGTGTCTAGATAACATTGACTGAAACTTTTACATCATATATGATGTGTAAACCTATATTACACTGGATGAGGCCATTAATTCTTAAATTATGTGTGTTCCAAGATAATTTTACAATTCATTAGTTATTGTTCCATATCTATATAAGAAATAATGTGGGGGGTATCAAAGGGTTTCTCTTAGGGATATAACTATCCATCAATTACATTGGAAATATGTTTAAAATAGTTTATGAATGTGATGTTATATGTTTCTAAAAAGGGATTTAATTTCATATTATGGGTTTAATTATATTATTTTTGAATCATGTTTGTTATTCATCTGAAAGATAATTTATTTATTTCAATAAAATAAAATTGAGTTATGTGTAAAATATTACATGGGTTATCATGTTTTTCACTAGAATAAATTTTTTCTTTCTTTTTTGTCCCTTTATGATCTTTTTCTTCTCATACCACATTTTGAAATGTTTTTAAAGGGGTATAAGTAACCGTAAGTGAAAATATGAATTAAATATCAATGTCATCAGGATTTTCCTTGCAATAAATTAATGAATTATATTAAATGAGTTTTATTATGGGAAATTGATTTTAATCATCAGTTTTTAATTTTTATTATATGGTTTCATAATGTATGATTTACTACCAAATTCTCAAAAAATATAAACCTCTTAATATCCAGAAAAGTGAATTAAATTGAATTCTTCGACAAAATAAGAAATTATGTTATGTTTAAGGTCATATCATTATAGTTGGTATCATAGGTCAGTTTAGATAGGTTTATTATCTAGGATAATGATAATATCATGCACCTAAAAGATTTTACCTTATTGTTAATTTAAAATAATATATAATTTAAATATTAACATTTTATTACTAAAAATTTTCTATTCATAAAGTTATTCAAAGTTGTATACATGGATGATATAATGGGAAGGCATCGAGAGGGAAATATCCATCAAAATAAAAGTCCTCATATTATTAGAATTGGAATAGTACAGTTTGTTTATTGATGGAAAAGTGTTTGAAACTATTAATGGTGGTGGTATCTATGATAGAGAGGAACCTGATCTACCAAGATGGAACATGTCTACATTGGATAACTTAATGAGGCAACATCCACCATCATTACGTGGATCATCTAACCTAGTGGTATCCAAATCATTGATTGGTTCCCTAAAGAAGATATTTGAAGTCTTTGGATGTTCATAACATCAAAAGGTAACCCTTTACATTCATTTTTTGAGGGTAATGTTTATTGATGATGGTATTTTATTAAGAATATAAAATAGAAATGATATTTTTTACATTGAATGTGAACTATTTTAGAATATCTTCCTAGATAAATTTTCCCCAATGTTTTTTTAGATTTAGAGAGAGGGAAAATTATTTGAATTAATTAATTTCATCAACAGTAAATTGACGCATATAAAGAAATAATTATAATATTTTATAGGAATCTACGAGATTTTATTATGGAAACTGATTTTAAAATTAATCATATTTATATTGGTTTGAAATCATGTTTACAAAGAGCGTTTTCCAGAAGATAATTTTTATCTTATGAGAATGTTGTTCATTGTGATGATAAATTTCTGTTGGTTTCCTTTGACTATCATTTTCTATGAGATGTGAAGAGTATGAAACAATATAGGTGGATGGAAATTTATATATAACCAACTATAATGTTTGGAGGTAAGCCCAAATCAAATTTCTACTGTGGTAAAGTACATTTTTGTGAATGTTTTTTTGGATATGGAAATGTTTACCAGTGTTTTATATCTTGGGATAGGGTTATTGGATATAAGGAATATAGTCGTGAAAAATAATTGTATAATATAATTGAAATCCAATCAATGGGGATATGCCTTAGATATAATAATTTTAGATATTAGGATAATGTGCGCTTGAATTTTCACACTCATGGTTGAAAGCACAATGATATGAAATAGAATGATATGGGAATAAAATTTTCTACTACTATTGTTGATGTTGGACCATCAGGTGAAGTGGTGTATGCTTGGAAAGGAATGGAATTTTTTGATGGATAATCAGTTGTTCAATGTTTTAGACACTCCATTTTTGGAGTTATGTGGGACAACATAATATGATCGATGATATTTTGGGAGGTGTTTTTAGGGTTTATGTATATGTATATGTTTGTTTTAATGTGAATAATTCCTTTTATTTATTTAGAAAAGATTTCTAAAGTATTTATAAACTTTAATTTTTATATTATCTTTTATGATTGAGGTTATTTTTAATAATTTATATTATATTTATGAGAATGCTATAATTATGAAATTTTATAAAAATAGGACACATTGAAGCTTATGCAATGGCCAGTTGCATCCATAATGAAAGTGAGGCAGGAACCCACAATAGTAGGGAGACAAGAGTGAAACACCTACCACATGCCTATATAATATCCTGGTCAATATTAAATCATTTGTTTTAATTATAATTTATGAAGGATGGTCATAATGATTATTTATGGAACATTTGGTTAAAAACTATTTTTTGAATTATGTGATTATTGTTGTTTTAGAAGAGGATCACCATAATTTTGGGAATAAACATAAATTATTCTAAATATGATAGATTAATTAAATGTATTAAGATATGAGTAATATTTCGTTATCATTTTTGAGACTGTATGATCCATTATATGTTAATTTTAGTGCATCAGGCATGAAACATTAATCTTGGATACACATCATTGAACAAATAATGAGCATGTGGTGGATATATATAAATTTAATTAATTAAACTATGAATGTATGTATATTTCATAATGATTTCAGTAAATATTAAAATTTAATTTCTCAAATCAAATAAATTAATTTACAAAATTAAAATTTTACCCTATTACATTAAATTCCAATGAATTTAATTGCCTTTTATCTTATAGGATGTATTGTTTTTAGGTTCATATAATTCTATTTATCATTCACTTTCTTGTGATCAAAGATATATGTCACTATAAATAATTTCTTATATATTTATCTTTTCATCAATGTTTAAATATGAATTTACTACCTATTTTATCCATCATGTAAATATTTTTTTGAATTATTCTATAGGACCTTTGTACATATTCTTTTATCCTATCAAATAGAATATTTATTGAACCTTTTTATTTTATTGTTTACCAAATAATAGAACATGAAAATTCCCATCCTTTTATTACTAATATTAATTTAATATTATTAAGATTCAATTTATTATATATAGTGGAAGTATTTAAAAACATGTGAATTTTTGAAATAAATATATGTTCGATAGAGTATTCGAAATGAAACATCGTTATTAGAGGAAAAGAGAAATATATGACATTTATATCTTATCCATTAAATTGGTGATTAAAAAAATTACTAAACAATTTAAGAAATATATAAATATAAATTTACTAATAAATATATATTATGGACAATTCATAGTCAAATATCAACCTACTTTTTATAAAGTAATTTTATTATTCATGCATACTCTTACATCAAAATTTATTATTATTTATATCTGCAAGGATATTTTGTAAGTAATTTTTTGAAGAATATGAATTTTTTTCAATAAAAATTAATAATTTATTTAAATAATTATATCAAATTTTATATATTTGTATATTTTGGTATTATTTTTAAAATATAATGATCATTTAGTGAATAATGTAAATATTGATTTTTTATGTGTCAACTATTTTCAATAAATTAATTAATTGAAATGACACATTATGTTTTGAATATTATTTAATGTTAAACAATTACTATTCAATATTATTTATTAACATTTATTACTTTTTATTCTTATTTATATTGAATTTTAGAATATATTTGTTTTTGGGATTAAAAACTGAATTATTCTAAAAAAAAAATTTAACGTTCATAATGTTTATCCATTTTAGTTAATGGTAATAATCCCAAGTGATAAATGTTTTAATTTAATTTATATATAATATGTTAAGAAATATTAATTGATATTAATATAATTATTGTGATTAGTCATATAGTTAATATAAAATATTTCATTTCTTGAAAAATAAACTTCTTGAAAACCCACTTTTTCATTGCGTCTTTGGGGATAAATTTAAAATTAAATTTGAAAATTATTTAAATCAGTTTTGATTAAATGGATTTCATATTTTTATGAATCATAAACTATATTATCTAATATTTTCAAATTATTTTTTTACAACAATGAATAGTTAAAATAGTACAAATTAATTACAATAGTTAAGTTCAAAAAGGATTTAGTAGGGGTTACACTAAAACGTTGTGGGTTAAAATAACCATAAATTTTCTTTAAAATATATTATATATATTTATATATTATATTGTATATGTCTCTATATTTTTCTATTTTTAATACATGTGGAATGTGAAAAATATATGTATACATTTTTCATTTGAAAAATTACAAGTGTGCCACTCAACTCACTTATAAATTGGCACCCCAATCCTCTAATTTTAAAAACATCAAACCCATTTTTTTGCATTACATAACCTAATATCATTATAAATCGCATAAAGAACATTTATATCCCTTAGTTGCATATAAATTATATCCTATGAATGATTTTTTCTTACATAATGATGTTGTATGTAGAAAAGGTATTATTCCTAATCGAGCATCTTTATTGTATTTCTTCTTACACCATAATTAAATGTTATATAATTATTATTTTATAATAATTTTTTTTAAATATATTTATAAGTTTTTATTTTAATGGAATAAAAAAATCTATATCATCTTCAATCAAATGTTTCAAAAAATCATAATTCTGGTGTATGACAAACTGCTTCTTCACAAACTGATGTCATTCATTTTCCATCATCTCCAGACATGAATTAATATAATGATGGATTTAATGTATATAATAGATATATATATAACATATTTTTACATATGAATTTATAATATCACATATAAAATATTATTTTCTTTTTTTTGGGATAAAATAACATTTCTCTTATATATAGAGAACTACGGCCTTGCGAAGCAATGTCATTAATTTTTAAATAAAAATTAAAATAGAAGTTAATAAGAATAAATATAATGAATATATATTATATTATTGAAATAATAATTATATTAATGAAATATTTATAATTCGGAAAAGATTATATATATTTTCATTCTAAAATAGAAATATGGTAACATCGTTTGTGTATTTGTTGATTATTTCCTAGAGAAGGTCGGGTGATTCATTTATTCATCTCAAAACAAAATAATGATATATATTAGTGTATTTAATTAAATAATATGTCATTTGTGATATTATAATCATTTTAAAATGAAAAAATAGTACATATCTTCTTTTTTATAAGGGTCATTTAAAAATGGAAATGTTAGTCATTCATACTTATGACCATCCATATCAATGATTGTAACATACTTCATTTTTCATATTCACAATTCATGATTTGGTTTAAAATGTATAATTGATATATGAATATTATAATTATTTCATGATTGATACTTTATATATCTTTAGTAATGAAATTTTTTACCCATATTGAACCTACCAATGTAAATTATGACACATAATCTAAATATCAACCAAACAACTTACATAAATATATTTTATTTATTAATATTAATTATCATTGTAATAATTGAAATAAAAATAATTAAAAACATGAAAAATTACCTCAAATAAAATATATAATTTACATATTTTTTTCTGATGCTATAGAATGTACATGACAAGTTAGACATAGGGAAATAGATATATTCTCAATTTCCTTTCATTAAGGAATACTTTGATGTTATTCACTGATATTATTTTATGAGGTGTATATATGTAATGACCCAAATCCGGAGCCACCTAATAGGTGCCCCGTACCCAATTCAAAACATAACCTCAAGAGCATTTCCCCAAACGCCAGAGGCTGCCGACTAGCAGTGAGGGCCTTGGTGAGTCAGTGGGGAATCTATGCCCTCATTTGGTAAGGTATGCAGTGGAAGAATAAAGATAATCAATAGCGGAAGCACTAAATAGCATGAAAAAACTGAACTAAAAGTAGAAGCAATGTATGATATAATAATGATGCAGAATGGTACATATCACTTTTAATGTAGAAAAGAAAACAACATGTTGAAATACAACTGAAACCAAAGTACTAAATGTAAATAGAGACTACAGTAGCATCACGGGCCAAAGCCCAGTCCCATGCTCTCGAGCTCCAACCAACAATCAAGTACCCGAGGTAGAAGTACCACAATCCCTGCCTACACCTACAACCATAAAATCTATTTGGGCTGAAATTAAGACCCAAACAGGGTGTGAGACTAATCCCAGTGGGAACCCACAACATGATTTATGCCCTACTATCAACGAGTAATATAGAAAAAGTAATGGAAAATAAGTACAATAATGGACTAAGAGTATACATGTAATTAATCCTATCAATTACCATTCACATTCATTTACATAAACAACCAGAGAAAACTATTAAAGGTTTCTTATTATAAGGTAAGAAATTAACACAAAAGGTATCTAAAAAGACTAGCTGAACACAAGCAGTACAAAACCAAAGATTGTTCTTTGGAAAGGTGAACTCATCACAACCAACCATAAAAATTCACACCGACTCTCTGGGTGGATTAAACTGGAAGACCCCTATTGTCTTGTAATAAAACAAGGCACATACACTATGGGAAGCTCTCACGTCAATTCCCATATAGTCTTGAAATGATAGCTATAGACTCTCTGAGAAAGAACTTACGTCTAATTCCTCATGTAGTCTCGATGCGTGGGTAATATAAGAACACTGTTGGGAAGCAAAAAGTCATATTCCCGTAGGTCCTGCATACGAAACTAAAACCAACAGTCCCCCTAGGGAAGCACTTAATCGCCAAACAGAGGGAGAAACACCTGAGGGATAATCCTCAAACATGGAATCAAGCAAATATTAGCAACAATTAATTGTATTCTAACAAGCAATCTAGTGAAAATAAATAATATGATCAAAATCTTAAACCCAGGATACCCGATACATGGGTATCCGACACTTTTTCAACCAAAACTCAAATAACATCAATGTAGGGAAAAAATCCACCTACCTCGATCCTAGAAGACCAATGTACTTGAACCTCGACCCATGAATTTTCCAAGAACAGAGTAGATCAATAAAAACGTCTAAAACGCTCAACCTCAGATAACTCACATGAGAGAATGAATCATGAAACAAGTCCAAATAAGAACCAAGAACTCACCAGTGTGATTCATCTACAATCGACATAGTTCAATTTAGAAATCCAGTGACAGATCAGTGGATCAGAGAAGAATTGGCCTCCTCGGACACTCTAGACGGAATTATGCAGAGAAGAAGACATTAATGATCATTAGGCATGACCCCGAGTCAATTACTGAAATAAAAAAAGTACACGGCATGTAGTGGGTTTTTCTGTACTCTTCCAAAATCGGCCTCCATGTCACCTCTACACACTGTGTGTGTGGCCCGGACATAGCCAACACACAGCTTCGAGCAGCTGAGGATTAAACGGCATGTACTCATAAAGTACACGGTGTGTACTCTGAAATTTTCTAGATTATCCATTTTACATTAAAAATACCATAAAAGAGATCTGTACCGGAAACCGAAGCTCCGGATTATTAAAAACTTCCCCCCTTAAAGAAATCAATCCCTTAATTTCCCTAACAAGACGTAGAAGAATATACCTCGAATAACTCTAGCCACTGTGATCGCATATCAGCCTCCCTCTCCCAAGTCTTGTCTTGTATATGGTTCTGCTACCATAGCACCCGTACCAGAGGAACAGACCGCCCATAGGGTACTTTTGCACTACGATCAACAATCCTGATGATATGCTCCTTGAAATATGCATCCTGCCCAACCTCATCGGGTTGAAAAACATGAGACGGGTATGAGAAATACCGTCTAAGCTAAGAAATATGAAAGGTGTTGTGAATAGGCCTGTACCTATGAGGTACCTGCAACCTGTAAGAAACCATACCGACTCACTCTATAACCTCAAATAGCCCGACCTATCTCGGCGAGAGTTTCCCCTACTTCCTAATCCTCTTATGTCCCATCCTCGGGGTAACATGAAGGAAAACCTGATTTCTGACCTCGAACTCCAGCAGTCGTCTCTGCTGATCTCCATAAGACTTCTGCTGAGACTGTGTTATAGCCATCATCTTCTAAATCAACTCTATATGCTCTGAGGTCTCCTGAAAAAGATGAGGTCCCAGTAAAGCTCCCTCCCCTGCCTCTATCCAGCATAATGGTGATCAGCATGGCCTACCGTACAAAGCCTCGTAAGGTTCCATCTGAATAGTTTCCTGAAAACATTTGTTGTAGGTGAACTCCACCAGAGGGATATGCTTCTCCGAATTACTACCAAAGTAAATAATGCAAGCTCAGAGCATATCCTAAAGCACCTGGATTGTACGCCCGGACTGGCCATCAGTCTGGTGATGGTATGCTTTACTCGAAAGTCATTGTGTACCCAAGGCCCTATGTTGCCCCTACCAGAAGTGTGAAGTGAAACGTTCATCCGTGTTTGAAACAAGGGAGTGTGTATCTCTATGTAGACGTACAATCTCTCATATGTACAACTATCCCAGCTCATCAACACTGACGGTCTCCTTGATCGGCAAGATGTGTTCAACATTCGTGATCTTGTCCACTACAACCCAAACCGCATCATTTCCTCAAGGTTATCTCGGTAAGCATTTCACGAAGTCCATCACAACATCATTCCATTTCCACTCAGTAATGGGTAACTGATGTAAAAGCAGCGCTGGTCGCTGATTCTCTTCCTTCACCTATTGACATGTGGAACACCGCATAAAAAAACCATCCACATCCTTCTTCATACTTGGCCACCATTACTGTCAGTGTAAGTCTCGGTTCATCTTGGTGACACCAGGATGAACTTCCCAAGATGAAGCATGCGACTACCTCACTAGCTCCACATGTATATCCTTTGAAACCCATACATGGCCATGAAAATGTAGCACCTCATCATCGCCCACTATCCACCCCAGAGTAGGGTCTCCATCTAACACACCCTCCTGTAGGACTAGGCACTCTGGGTCTGATAGCTGCCTCATTCGAAATCGATCTAAAAGAGTAGAGGTAAATTCTAAAGAAGAAAGAACTGTCTATCCCTGTATATCATGCACCTCTAAATGCATCTCAGAGAACAAATCCATTAGCTGCCAGTCACTGCTAGCCTCCTGAACTGCATGCAATTGAGTCCTCCTACTCAGTGTGTCTGCCACAGCATTGACATTCCCAGGCGTATAAGCAAGCTCGAAGTCGAAAGACTGTAGATACTCGACCCACCTCCGCTATCTCAGATTCAAGTCACGCTACGTGAAGATATACTTGAGGCTCTTGTGGTCAGTATATACCACAAAATTCTCTCCCATGAGATAGTGCCTCCAAAAACACAAATCATGAACAAAAACAACCAACTCAAGGTCATGCATAGGATAGTTATTCTCATGTGGCCTCAACTGCCGAGATCCATACACAACAACACGATATTCCTGCATAAGAACTGCTCCAAGCCCGATGCAAGACACATAACAGAAAACTGTATAACTCTAGATCAGCTCTGGAAGAACTAGAATTGGTGCTACAGTCAATCTCCCATTCAGCTCATGGAAGGATGAGTCGCAAGCTTCCGACCAAACGTACATCACACCCATCTTAGTCACGCCCGTCAATGGTGCTGCTAAGTGTGAGAAGTCTTGTATAAACCGCCTGTAGTAACCAGTCAGTCCTAAGAAACATCGTTCCTCGAAGACATTACAACTACCAGGTAACTACTGCTCTTAACTTCTCTAGGTCTACTGATACTCCTGTCTTTGAGATTGTATAGCCCTGGAAGTGATTCTTTTTCATCCAGAAGTGGCACTTTGAGAGCATAGAATATAACTGATGATCTCTCCATGCACTCAATATGATCTCAAGATGGGTAGCATGGTCGTGTAGAGTGTTATAGTACACCAAGATATCATCCACAAATACAACGATGAAAGAGTCCAAATAAAGATGGAAAAATCAGTTCATCAGTTCCATGAAAACTGTCGGCACGTTCATGAGACCGAATGGCATAACCAGATACTCGTACAGAACATACCTACTTCGGAAAGCTATGAGATGTATATCAGATTGTCTCACCCACAATTGATGATAGACGGATCTCAAGTTGATCTTCGAGAATACCCTGGCTCCTCTAAGCTAATCAAAATGATCATCAATCCTTGGCCAAGGATATCGGTTCTTGATAGTCAACTGGTTTAGCTTCTGATATTCCACACAAAGCCATAAGTTACCATCCGCCTTCTTTGAAAACAGCACATGCGAACCCCATAGGGATGTACTAGGTCGGATAAAACCCTTCTCTTGTAACAACTCTAACTTCTTCTTGAGTTCTTGCAACTCATGTCTATCCATCCTATAAGGAGGTATGGATACCGGTGCTGCTCCTGGCACAAGTTAAATAAAGAAGTCTACCTCATGCTCTAGAGGAAACCCTGGAATATCTTCTGGAAAGACATACGGGAAACAGTCGAGTAGCAGAGGAAAGTCCATCTGAGAGGTCCTTGATCATCCAGAGATAAACTAACAATCTGGGCTATAACACTGCCCAACCCATGATGCTCTAGTCCATCTCTTCTTGCCTGGACATATCATTCTCCCTTGTGAATAAAGGACCCACCCTAGGGTGACGTGAAACTCACCCTATGATGATAATAGTTGACAAAGGCTTGAAAAGGAACTAGCTAGTCCATTCCGAGAATGACATCATAACCCGTTATCTCAGGGAAATAATGATCCCACAAGAAGTGACAACATATAACCTCAAGGGGGTACTCCTTTCACATTATTACTCTAGTAGTTCTATGTCTCAAAGGAGTGTCTATTGGTAAAGTATCCTCATAATTAATGACAGTACATCTAAGGCTCTCCTAAATGTGCAGAGACTTAAGATATGAGAAACTCCGGTATCAAAAAGTGCATAAGATAAAATTGAGGCTACTAAGATCGTACCTTGAAATGTGGAAGGTACCAGATCCTACTCCCGATGAATCTGCTCTACTACAAACGTCTTGCCAGTACCGCGACCCCGTGTAGCAGCATGATATCCTTGAGCAGATCCTCCCTGATCCTGACCACGATGTTTGTGGCCTCTACCCCGGATAGAATGACCTGAAGGCCTCCAGCCCCCAGTTTGCTATGGAACTGGTAATCCTGCTCCTGTACAAGGAGTAGAAACTGATCCTCATTCACTAGCTACTGGAAGATGAACCCAACAAAAATGTTGCAGATGACCCATCTTGCTGCAGGCTCGGTACTCAACTGGATCTCTCGGGCACTGAGACTTCTGATGCCTGCTCTTTCAACACTGATAGCACACCACCTGGTTACCAGTAGAAAGATCCCATCAACCAGAGGAAATACCTCGCTTCCTCGAGTAACCTCGAGTAGACTCTCGATGGTGCTTCCTGCGGTCAGTATGAAATGAATTAGCCTTGGATGCTGAACCGCCCATGTCAACAACTCTAGTCTCCCTAAGATTTATTTCGGTGATCAGCTCCTCTTTGACTATCAGAGTAATATAAGACAAATGGAATACATTCACCTATGATCAGATCTCTGGTTTGAGGCCTTCATCAAACATCCTTTCCAAAAATATCTCTTCATTTCCCAGAATGGGAGCGAAGCACTGTAACTCGGTGAAGTGGGAGGAATACTCCATAACCGAAAGAGTACCCTGCTACAGGTTCATGAACTCCCTGGCCCTGTTGTCCCTCAGCATCGCCAGATAGTAGTAGTCGTATAACGTAAGTTGGAAATCGTCCCAAGCCATAGTCTGCTGGCACCCTGCCTATGAGACTACATCCCACCATCTCTTGGCAGAATCTCATAGGATGTAAGTCGTATGCTTTAACCTTATGTCTCGGGGTGTCTCCAAATGCTCGAAGACTAAATGAATGGTTTCTAGCAA
The DNA here is from genome assembly GCA_963277665.1 of Viscum album. Taxonomy (NCBI): domain Eukaryota; kingdom Viridiplantae; phylum Streptophyta; class Magnoliopsida; order Santalales; family Viscaceae; genus Viscum; species Viscum album. The sequence goes on along the minus strand of OY728119.1, from coordinate 2,104,986,416 downwards.
TGACTCAGCAACCTGGGGTCCTCCATCCCCAGTGAATGTGGGAGGATGCTGCTGCTGGAAGACTCGCGTCAGCTCTGCCATAGATGGGTCAGGATGTTGAGCTCCCTAGAAGGTCTGCATGAACCTCATGAAACCCTCTATGAACTGAGAATCATCCTCAGTTTCTGGAATCACTACGGGTGCCACATCCAAAATGATCGGCGGAACTACAGGTAGCCTCTGGTCTACCGTATCAGGCGTACGGTCACTGCCTGGTTCTTGGCGTGCAATAGGAGGACGTATTGGTGACATAGCCCGGAATGGTCAAAATAACACTCTAGATTTAGGATTAACAAGGAAATAAAATAGAAGAGTAAAAAATGGGAACAAGAGAGAGAAGCACTTAATTTTACAAAATATGACTACACTGTGTGTATTTAAACTACACGGTGTGTTTATTAAAGCCATTTACATGGGCGTGTAACTCTGCCCCCACTGATCATGTAACATCCCAGACTACATGGTGTGTTGTCCCATAACACGGCGTGTACTTGAATTCTACTACCCTACCTAAGTCTCTTTACATGAATAACCCACACATTCCTCCTAATTCAAAACTATACAGCGTGTGCACTAAAGAAACGACATGTACTAGACAGGTTTCGGCGACCCGTGTAGCGGTTACACGGCCGGCTATATGGCTGACTCTTACATGGTGTGTTCTTAACAAAAACGGTGTGTATAAGGTTAGATCACACCGATTCGTGCTGTTCGTGACACGATCAGGAACTTATGAGAAAACTACCCGGTGTGTTCTTATAACACACGACATGTACTAGATAGGCTCAGCGACCTGTGTGGCATGTTATACGCTCGGCCACACGGCTAACCCCTTACACGGCGTGTTCCAAACAAACACGGTGTGTTCGTACAAAACATGGAATGTACTGCCCAATTTTCCCCGACCCATGTTGTTAGTTACACGGCCGGGTACACATCTGACTACCACAAGACGTGTACTTAACGTACATGGCGTATCCCCAAAGACTGTACAACACTCTATGTTTCTGTTCACATAGTCAGTAACAAAGTTTAAAAACTACACTTCATGTATTAATAATTTACAGGCTCTGTATTCTGGGGTTTTCTAGGCAGTAGATCAGAAACTACACCAAATGCCAGAGACATTGAAAAAAAGAAATCTATGTGCCAAATTCTGATCTGTGGGGGCCCATACTCCCTGAGAATCAATGATTTCCATCATAACAATGCATATATCAAGTAACTCAGAATATCAACTATATCAATCACATCAACTATCACAACAACAAGCATAATTTATCACGCCATCTATCACAACAGCATGAAATCCTAATGCACCCTAGATGGCATTGTAAAATGCATGACATGTGATTTCCTATCGAGTTCCTATATGATGCATGAGATGGCACACCCTCATCTCATCGGGTTGCATCAAAATAGAACCATAATCATATAAACTATAACAACACAAAACATGTGCATCACCAAACATTGAAATATAATAAACTATAACACTTGCAAATACTAAATATTACAATTAAAGGGTTATATAGATTTTCCCTGTACAGGGGTTAATTACTCCCGCGCATAGTTAAATACTAACTAAACATTTCTTCCTTTACCTGTCTATTGTCACAAAAAAAATAAGGCAATAGAAAAGAAGAAAACCCCTCCGATACTACTTTGTAATGACCCGAATCCGGAGCCACATAACTGGTGCCCCATAACCGGTTCGCCACATAACCTCATGTGTGTTTACCTAAACACCAGAGGCTGCCGGCTAGCACCTGAGGCCTTGGTGAGTCCGTGGGGAAACTATTCCCTCATCTGGTAAGGTATGCAGTGAAAGAATAAAGATAATCAATAGCGGAAGCAGTAAATAGAATGCAACAACTGAACTAAAAGTTGAAGCAATGTCTGAAATAATAATGATGCAGAATTGTACATGTATCTATGGAAAGCAGTAAACAAAACAACGTGTTGAAATACAACTGAAACCAAAGTATGAAATTTAAAAAGATACTACAGCAGCATCGCGGGCCAATGCCCGGTCCCATGCTCTCCAGCTCCAACCACCAATCAAGTACCTGGGGTAGATGGACCAAAATCCCTACCTACACCTGCAACCATATTATCTATTTGGGTCTAAAATCAGGACCCAAATAGGGTGTGAGACTAATCCTAGTAGGCAAACACAACATGATTTGTTCCCTACTATCAGTGAGTAATATAAAAAAAGTAACGGTAAATAAGTACAATAATGGACTAAGTGTATACATGTAATTAATCCTACCAATTACTATTCACATACATTTAATTAAACAACCAGAGAAAAAAAGTAGATATTTCTTATTCCAAGGTAAGTAAGTAACCTAGAAGGTATCTAAAAAGACTACCTGAACACAAGTAGTACAAAACCCAAGCTTTTTCTTTGGCATGGTGGACTCGTCACAACCAACCATCAAAATTCACACTGAATCTCTGGGTGGATTAAACTAGAAGACCAATATAGTCCAGTAATCAAGCAAGGCACAAACACTCTGGGAATCACTCACGTCAATTCCCCTATGGTCTTGCAACGATAGCTATAGATTCTCTAAGGAAGAACTTGTGTATAATTCCTCTTATGGTCTCGATGTGTGGGTAAACTAAGAACACGCTTGGGAAGAACAAAGTCCTATTCCCATAGGTCTTGCATACGAAAATAATACCAACTAACCCTCTAAGGAAGCGCTTGATCGTCTATTCCCTCTTTGATCTCCCGCACCAGGTTCTCACAGCCCTAAGCAGTACAGTCGTGCGTAATCGACTGTTAGCAGCCCTAAGTATGTTAAAAAACTACTTGGATAATAGATACCATACATCAAAAGCATTCAAATAGTAGGAAACACATGCAATCAGTGATAAAGAGTTAACTAACAATTGCAATAGGGTTTGCCTCATAGGAAAACGGTTCCAAATGGCGATAAACATCCAAACAGAGGGACAAACACCCATGGGGTGATCCACATACATGAAATCAAGCATATATTAGCAAAAATTAATAAAAAAAATAACAATATATCTAGGGAAAATAAACAATAGGATCAAAATCTAACCCCGGAATACCCGATACATGTGTATCTCACACATTTTCAACCAAAACTCAAAGAACTTCAACGTAGGGAAACAATCCCTCTACCTCGTTCCTTGAAGACTGATATACTTGAACCTCAGCCCATGAATTGTCCTAGAACAGAGTAGATTTGCAAAAACATCTAAAATGATCAACCTCAGATAAGTCACACGAGAGAAAGAATCATGAAACGAGGCCAGAGAAGAACCAAGTACTCACCGCTCCAATTCTTCTGCAATCGACGGAGTTCGATTCAGACAACTGGTGACATATCGGTATCTCGGAGAAGAATCGGCCTCCTCGGACGCTCTGGATGGAATTAGGAAGAGAAGAATACATTAATGATCCTTTGGCGTGACCCCATTTCGATTAATGAAATAAAAAAGTACATGGCGTGTATTGGGTTTTTTCATACTTCCCCAATATTGGCCTCCACGTCACCCCTACACAACCTGTGTGTGGCCTGGACATGGACAACACACGGCTTTGAGCGACAGAGGAGTACACGGTATGTACTCATAAAGTACACGACGTGTACTCTGAAAATTTCTAGATTCCCAATTTTTCCATAAAAATCATATAAAAGAGATTTGTACTTGAAACTAAAGCTCCGGGTTCTTGGAATATACACCCTTGTTGACTTATAATATCCTGAATTTTTTTATTATCCTAATATTTATTTTTTAAATGTTACTCCATTGGGATTATTTTTATGTTTTAATTATGTGGTATGGTTATTCTTGTTTAATATATATTCTTTTAATGATTTATTTCCAATAAATTCTCTTCTATGTCAATGTTTTTAAAATGATTTCTGAATGCTTTTATATAGAAATAAAATATTAATAAGGATCATTTTAGTTCTCTTTCAACGTTAGTTCAATGTCTATCTAATGGAATGTTTTTTATTTTCATTAAATGGGACATTTTTTAAATGATAAAAGGAATGCTATATTTTAACATATATATAGACAACGTATTTTCATCCACCATAACCAATCTTCAATTTTTTCATTAAAATATATTATATTTTTTTCATTGAAAAAACATATTCTATTTTTTTGTTATTGGGTATTAGAAATATTATTTCAAAAGAAAATTGAATTTTTGTATTTAAAATGTTATTTCCAAACAAAAGAGAAATTTGGTATTGAAAAAAAATTCTAAATAAAATGGAATTTTCGTATTGAAAATTGTTTTTTTAATAAAATTGTGTTTGGATATATAAAATTGATTCACAAATTAATTTAAAATAAAATTTTCAAATATTTTATGATGAAAAAGTGACATTATAATTTTATTTATTACTAATATGGCACTTCATCATTATACGTGAGAAATCAGTGCTCCCAGATTACACAAGGTGAGCCCGTTATATCTTATATGATGGGTGTTACCAGATAGTATTGAGGGATCATTTTATATCTTATTGGATGGTTGTTCCCAATTTTATTGAATACTTTGACTAATTTTACTTTTCAGAAGATGAAATAAAAAGGTAGAAACTCAAGGTATTCTCATAAGGATTTACCTGGGCTCTATTTACTTCTGAAATGGGTGTAAAATGGGTTTTGAATTTGATGTTCTATGTATCAAAAATGGGTTTTAATTGTAATTAATGGGATTTAATGAATATTTTTGTGAAATATTTTTTTTATCCCTGTGAAAATAATTTATTTTATTCCCTTAAAAATTTGAAATTAATTTAAAACATTTCGTGTGTTTTCATGATTTCTAGTGGATTAATATTTTTATTTATTTTTATGTCAGTTACTAAGATTTTTATACTTATTCCAAAATTTTAAATGATTTATATGGGATTTAAGAATGGTAAATGGAAAGGAATAACTCTAGTTTAATTTAATGAAAATATAATGAGAAAAGCAAGCAAGAATTATTTTAAATTTTTTATATTATAGTAACAATAGATACTAATAAAAACTCTCCACTCTATAGTATACAGATTTGTAATTTCTAAGTTACGACCTAATTATATAAAACTGTAAACATAAAAGTAACACAAAAAGATAAATAAGGTGAATTATTTACTAAAATTCATTATTAGGTTATTCTTATAGTCGATTCCTTATAATATTTCAATCTACTTATCATATATGTTGTCATTGGAATAAAATTATGACCTCCATTTATCTAAAACATTATCTTAAACAATTTTTTTATGATGGTAATTTAATTTTTATTTCTAGTGATGATATAATCGCATGATACACTTACACAACAATATCAGAATACTTGTTTCAAAATTATAAAAAATCACGTTGAATTGTATTAAAATCGTTAAAAGCATTAAAAGTAATATATTTTGATTAATTATGGGTTTTTTTAAATTTTATGGTCAGGAATCATTTATAATTTATGGTTAATGTGCATAGTTTTGAATTCAATTATTATACTGATTTCATTAATGTAATCTTATTGAAAAATCATATAATTATTGTAATGGTATTTTATATTAAATAATATTTTATTAAATAATAATAAAAAAGTCTGGCTTGTAATGAACCAACAAGGGTGAACTAAACAACATATCCACCTAACTAAAAAAAAGAATTGTGTGTGTTCCTAATCTACACGAGCTGGAGACAAGAACCATGGTGTCAACATACAAACCATTGGAACGATTTTTCCCTGAAATCACCAAATAAAGTAGTCAATTATAAAAAATGTAAGAGAAAATGATCCAAAAGCTACATATAAAAAGTTATATAAAGCCAAAACTAAATCTTTATGTGACTATCCATCACCACAATCACACATCACTATGAAATATATATCACTAAAGTGAATTCATTGTTCCACATGATGCAATTCCATATATACATATCCCATAAAATAATGACTAAAAATACAAAAAAAAATTAGTGTTTTGGAACAAAATCATTATAAGAGACCACTAAAGGATTTATACAAATTCAATCACTATACATCAGTCAATAATTTTTAAAAAAAATTTATTTTAAATCAATTTATAAAAATATAAAATTCATATAAACATCCCATTGATTCTATGATTCAAACTAATACATTTTTCATGACGTAAGAATATGTATGTAAAATATTTTTGGTTAATTAAATAAAATGTATATTAAAATAAATATATATTAAAATAAATGTGAATGATATTCACAATCATCAATGTAATGTCTTGAAACATTACACAAATGGGACACATGGTGGGGTATATGATTTTTGGTCATCTTTAGCTACCCTTTCTAGAAAAAATATTTCCATGATAAAAAATCTAATGTATCTATTTTTCATCCCTAGGTGAAAAATATTAACATTATGTGTAATACAATATAATATCGACAATTTCAAATTATTTTTTGGCATTTCATCATACACATAAAGTCCATAAAACCATTTTAATAAAAAACCAAGGTTTAAATCATTTCATCTCCCTTACAATGATCAAAAACGAAGAAATGATTTTAATTTATTCCCTAAAAACATCAATCCAATTAATTTAATTGACGAAAATCAATGAATTTCATAAGAACATTCATGTATTCCATGTGATTGAATCCAATGGAGATAGACAAAAACCTCATAAACAGAGAAAACATTTTACACTAAAAAATAATTGTGGTAAATAAAAAGATTTGGTCCTCTAAAGGATACATTGAGGATAAATACCATCAAATCCCCATATAAATTATGTATCATTTAATCATACCCTATATTAGTTTGCATCAGATGATTATTACGATAGATTAGAAGATGATCAATATATATCTTTTTAGAACAATTTGGAAAACATTCATACAACAAATAAATCCATCATGATTAGTGGGTATTCACTATGAGACCATGTGGATAATATTATAGAGTGTATAAGAGATTATGGATTAGGATAATGTAGTTTTATGATGGTATTAGAGGTTAAATCATGTGAGGTCATCATTGTAATTTTCTATTTATAAGAATCCCATATGAGTCATGTAGTTAGGAATCAGAGTTAGAGAACCCAAGTTATAACCGTGTGGTGGATACATCCCCCTGAAAATTGATATGAAGATTTATCTAAGAATAGTAATAGTATATGTCTAACCATTCATAATCCATGTGATATAATTTGGAATTAGACAAACTTCCAGCACCATTTTCATCAATACACCTACAATTACCAAATTGTGATTAAAACTAATAAATAACCTATGTATGTAATATAGAAATCATTCATGGTTGTCACATGGTTACCACTAATGGTGTTAATAGATTAAACCATTTATAATTTATTGAAATATTCAAGTTTTCGACCCTGAATTCTTTAAAGCCTTTAGAACTGCAAAATAAAAAAATTTAAAATATTAAAAATTCATATGAACTATTGGGAATCTCATTTATTCCCCCAATAATCTATTATATCATTGGAAAGGAATCATGATTCCAGACTATTAAATAGATAAGGATTATGATTCCCCATAAATTATTTCCACTCTCTCATGTCTTATCCATGTCATATACTTTTCCTGTAAATATTAATCAATGGGATCATTTCAATATGAATCACCTAACCTCATTGAATGATAATATATTGTGAGCACTCAACCATCGAGATATCACGATCAAGATCAAAATCCACCTAATAAATCACATATAAATGTTCTGGTTGAACACTCATTAGTTGGGAAACCTGAAACAAATAATGAATAAATGCCAAGAGAGATGAATCATTAAACTAAAAATCATTATTTACTTGTAATTATTCAATCTATAACAGGATGAAAACCATACTGCCAACTTATAGTGATCACCAAAAAGGAGGTGCCCTGAGTTAGATGAAAACCTTAGAAAAACCAGAGGACATACTGCTACCTCCAAAATATAATGATGGTGGATTCAAAAACATTTTTGTTTCCTCTAAAAAAATTCAAACCATTTTCATGATAACCATTTCATACCATTCACCATAGACAATATTTGATCTTTATAGAGACCATTCAAGAACCCTCTCATATATAGAACCAGAATTTACATGTATGTTTTTTAAATAAATTAGAATTTTACGAGTCCATGAAAATTGACAGCACGTGATTCTGAGGCCAAGAGTGACCGAAATGATTTTCTGAACTTTGGTTCAGGTACATTCTGTAAACATGCGAGCGTGTTTTTTTAACTTTTGAACCGGTGCTCGGAATTGAAATCTGAGGGAACCATTGAACTTACATCACCAGTATTCTCTTAAGGAGACTTCACCTCGATGATAGTTCTTCGAGGGTGAATGTTAGTTTTTTGGTTTTTTGTCGAAACAATAAATTAAAGTAACCCCAAATTTTATTTTATTTTGTTGTAACCACCCTCCCATGTGGATGCTCGGTGGTGGGGTCCACATGAACTAAAATTCCACTTTTAGATTTATTGTGGTGGGGACCACCCGAGTTCTTAAAACCTCCCAATTTGAATTTGGGGGTGGGGACCACCCGACCCTAATTTATCGGGGGAGAAAAAAACCTCTCAAATCCCTCATAAATGCGGAGGAGCCACTTGGGATTCCTCGACAATTAATTGTGCCAACCCCCATGCTGTAATTATGCCACTGACCATAATTAATGAAACTTTTAGAATTCTGCCAACAAAATACTAGATTGCATAATCTATTATTTTGGAACAACATTCATTTTGGTTGAATTGGGGTAAGGAGGATTTTTGAGATAAAGATCTCCAACGAAGAATGGTAAACCAATGAAGAACGCTCCACTGATGAAGAACGCTGAACTCCTTCGACCTTCTTCCCCGTGACTTCTTCCGACCTGGGACGTCCTCATCTTCGACAAATCGACGATCGTACTACCTCCATGAGACTATGTCAGAAAGGAATCAAGGTAGTGGTTTAATGCTATCTGTTTATCACTTTTCATGTTCTCCGTTCATTTCTTGTTTAGATTGGAAACAAACATTTCAGATGATTACGGATTGACGTCTATCGCTTCATTATTGTGAACTACTTGCTACCACTCTAAACGCGGAGGGTCCGGGCCAGACTAGCATGTGTTGACCCATCCGTCATTCTTAGTTGGTGTGTTTTTCAAAATTGAGGAATGCAACAAAGGCAATGGTGCTTCAACACCCACAAGCTCTGCCTCTACACAACACCTCCGAACTGTCGCCCTTCCGAGCCACCAAGCTGAGGCGCCGCCCCAATTCAAGCCTCCTTCACCCCCACAGTTCCCCGATCGAAGCGGGCCATGCCCCCCACGGCGCCCCAGACATACCAGCCCGCACCCCCCGTGGCGGCCCTCCCGCTCCGGCCCACGGTCCCGCGACTACCCGGCTGAACCGGCCCGCACCCCACGCGGCGCCGCTGCTGAACCGGTCCACACCCCCTGCTGTTCTTCAGCCTAACCAGACCCTATCCTTTTGGCGCCCTGTCCGAATCCCCCCCCCCCCCCCCATGGTGCCCCAGTTGTACCGGCCTGTGCCCCCCATAGTGCCCCTGGTGAAATATCCCGCACCCCCCGCGGCGCCCCTGGCTGGACCGACCTGCACCCCCTGTGGCTCCCCAGTTGGACCGGACATCACACCTCGTAGTGCCCCGACCAGACTGGCCATGTGCCCTAGCAGAGTTCCAGCAGAATCGTCCCACGACACCCCTGCGGCTGATCCACCCCACAACCCCCAGCTCCCAGGCCCCTTGCAGCCCTCGTGGCCTGCCAGACCCCTAACAGACCAAGCCGCATCACTGGTCGGGTCGGACCGACCAGTTCGGACCAACCTCAGTCCAACTACGACCCATTTACACTCCATCGACCATATCATTGGCATAGGATGTCCATTTGATGAACCGTTAGCAGTGATGGAAATAATGGAGTGATAAAGTCCCGTTGAGTAGAACCTACTAGATTTTTTGATATATTTGAGGTACGGTCAGGTTGGATCGAGCACGAATCCAACCAGGCCACCATAATTAAATGGTTAATAATTGACTGACAGGGCATCTGATTGACCTGAAGTCTATTGCGTTGATACCCATATGATGTGATAGACCATTGAGATACTTCTTCTTGGGAATTCGTGAGTGTTGGAGTATCAAGCAGTAGCTCATGGAGCTGATCCTCCCAGAGACGAGCGAGCATAGTGAAGAGACCTAGTAGCTGGCTGAGACCTGGCTACTACTGATCGATTCAAATTTGAGTGAATTGACAATCCCATTGGGGAGCACCATGGTGTCGTGGTAGACCCACCATACTCGACAGGATGAGTACCTCAGTAGGATATGAGTGGGATCTCCAAGGTGACACGGCAGACCCACGGTGGGGAGCACCTTGGTGACGTGGCAGCCCCAAGGTACTTGACAGGAGGAGTACCTCAATAGACAATGGATAGTGGGAAGCGCCTTGGTGTCACGGCATGCCCACTGTACTCAATAGAGGAGGATTTATCTAGCATCTGATGTTTCAACAATGAGACTAGGGATGTTACTCGATACTTCCACTACAATAAATCCTGGATTGATCTGAGTCATTTTTTCTTGTTTTTTCCCCATGATTGAGGTTAATTACTTGATATCTAATGTATATGTATGGGAATATACCTATGTAGGGGTACCTGTTGATTTTATTACTTTTTTGGATTAACCTTGATGGATTTTAGTGACACCTTGAGTGTCTCAGGGTCCATACTATGTATCGTTATACTAACCCCTGCAAGGTTAAGCCCGCACATTGTTGTGTTGGATGCCGACCATAGACAGCGCTGACTCAGGCTGAGCATACCCGGACTAAACGTTTCCTGAATATGGAGTATACGACATGTCGATGCATGGATAAGATAGAAGGATGTGTAGTGATGAGAAGGAGATCTATATCTACCCTTCAAGTTGGAACTCGATTAAATACCTAGTAACAATAATTATTTTCCTTCAGTTGTATTACATTTTAGTTGTACTTGTAGTTTCTAGTTGGGCTTGTATTCTGGCTACATTTACATACATTACTCAATTTTTTACTATACAGTTGGCTTTTGTTCGTACCTTTCTGTGTGTTTTGTTGGGTGTGTTTGTAGGTTATAAAGGAAATGTGTTCCTTGTTTTAGGGAATACGCCTTTGGTGCAAGTCTCCATCCCCTAGCCTATGGAATGTGGGATTGGGGTAGTCACAGCAAGGGCCCCGGGGATAGGTCATGACAAATTGGTATCAGAGAAGTTAGTTCTACCATAGAAAATAAGACTCTAATCTTTTCTGTGAAGCAATAGTGTTATGTGTAGTTTTTTCTAGTTTCAGTTCAGGGAGTTCAGTGTTCGTGCGGTGGATGACTTGTACATACACCAGGACCCTGACATCAAATTTCCAACTCAGTGCACCAAAACACTGATTGTGAGTGTGTTTTGAAGAGTTTTATTTAGGTTGGCTCACCGGGTTAGCTCACTAATTTTAGCTTTTTGAATGTAGCACACATGATTTTTTAGGATTCCTCCACGGAGATAGCCAACAAGAGATCCGAGAGTTGTACACACGGATTGCCCACTAAGCGATGAGGCCTTAGTGCATGACCCTTTTCTAGTAGGGGCACCAGCAAAGGCTCCAGAAGTACCACACCCCATTGGGCTACTGATGCCACTAGCCCCAGCAGCAGACGGTGCACACCACTTGAGTGTGTTGCACGAGTTCTAGCGCCAGAGGCCACCCAGGATCAGAGGAGATACGGACCCACAATCGGATGAGGATTGGCTAGAGGCTGTGGTGAGAGTTTTTTGACTAGTAGGGACAGCAACAGACCTCATGGGGATTCATTCTTCAATCCTTATATAGGAAGTACTGAGAAGATAGTGGATTATGATGCTCCGAGTTCACAATGAGATGATGCTTCTTTAGGAAGACTTCGAGAGGATTTCTCAGGAAGGGTTTTTCCCAAGGACTCTTCACACAGTGCGCATATAGGAGCTACTTCTTCTGCAGTATGGGAGAATTAATGTGGCACAGTACTCTGTGAGGTTCACTAACCTCTCATGTTAATCCACTGATGTGGTGCGTTACTCTTTTTTCAGGACCCGGACCTTTGAGTTGGGAATCATGCGGGAGATCAAGGCTTCCGTGATCTCACTCAGCATCCCGACGCAGGCAGGGGTGTTAGAGATATCCCTCTTAGTAGAGAGTTTTGTTGATGAGAAATCACCTGTTCCCCCTGCGGTGCCCCAGCCGCACCAGCCCGCAAACCCCTACGGCGCCCTGGTGGACCCCCCCCCCCCCCCATCGCTGTGGTGATCCTACTGAATCGGCCCCGTGCCCCCATGACATTCTGACCGAACCGGCACGCTCCTTCGCAGCACTCCCCGCGGTCGAGCCGCCACGTGGTTCCGCAGCCCCTCACGGCCCATGTGGCTTGGCAGACCCCCAGCGGACCGAGCCACATCACAGGTCGGGCATGACATAGTGGGCAGGGCTGGGTCGACCTGAAACGGGTCGACCCATGCCAGGTCGGACCGGACCGAAGCCCACAACGACCCATTTACGCTCCTTCTCTCATATATGTGGCACTATATTTCTGTTTGATGAACTGTCCATAGTGATAGAAATCATGGAGAGAGATAGTCCCTTTGTGTATACCATACTAGATTTTTGGGAATAGTTGAGGTGTGTTCAGTTTGGATCGAGCAAGAATCCAACCGAGGCCCCGAAACTAAAATGCTAATAACTCACCGACTAGATGTCTGATTGATGCACCGTCTTTTGTGTTGAGACCCCGTGTGACGTGGTGGACCATTGAGACACTTCTTCATGGAACTTCATGATAGTTGGATTATCGACCAGTAGCTCATTTTGCGGATTCTCATGAAGACAAGCGAGCATAGTGCGGAGACCTAGTAGATGGGTAAGACATGACGACTACTGACCGATTCATCTCGGAGTGACTCGACTAGCTGAGTGGGGTGTGCCTTGGTGTCTTGGAAGATCCATAGTGGGGATCTCCTTAGTGTTGCAGAAGACCCACTATACTTGATAGGATGAGTACCTGAGTAGGCTATGAGGGGAAGTGCCTCGGTAATAAGGAAGACCCACAGTGGGGAGGGCCTTGGTGACACTTCGGACCCACGTTACTCAACAGGAGGAGTACCTCATCAGTCCAAGATAGTGTGAAGCGCCTTGGTGTTTCATTAGGCCCACTGTACCCAATAGAGTATGAGTTCTCTAGTGGCAGAGGTATGAACAATGAGACTAGGGATGTTACTTGATAATACCCCTAGAATAAATCCTAGTTTGAGCTGAGTCAATTTTTCTATGTTTTCCTCATGATTGAGATTGAATACTTGATAACATAGGTATATGTATGGGAATATACCTACATAGGGTTATCTGTTGATTTTTTAACATTTTAGTTTATCCTCAGTGGATTTTAGTGAGACCGTGAGTGTCTTGAGGTCCCTAATGAGTATCATTATACTCACCCCTGCATTGGATATGCCCTCACCTTGTTGTATTGGATGCAGACGACGAACATCGTTGATTGAGGCTGAGACTACCAGGACAGGACGGTTCGCGGATGTGTACCATACATCGTGTCGATAAACGGAGGATATAGAAGGACATGGAGTGATGAGGAAGCGATCTATACCTACCCATCAGGTTGGAACTTGGATGATGACCCAATAGTTGTCTTTCTTTTTCTTCAGTAGTATTGAATTTCAGTTGTACTTGTACATTCCAGTAGGGCTTGTATTCTGACCCCTTTTACATACCGTACTCACTTTTTTATGATACATGTGAATTTTATTCATACATTACCATGTGTTTGGATGCGTGTGTTTACAGGTTATAAAAGAAATACCTTCCCAGTTTTCGTGAATATGTGTTTGGTTCTATTCTCCATCCCCTATCCTAGAAATGGTAGGCTTGGGGTAGTCACAACACGGGCCCTTGGGGATGGGTCGTGATATATTCTAAAAACAAGAAGATCGATAAGGTTATCGATATGATAATTTAAAATCAACCTCATTAATATGATAGAAAATATTTAATAAACCCAAAATAAAATGTTATTATAAAATAATACATTAAGCATCCCCTCATGGAGTGAATCATTCATCAAATATGAAAATTAATATGAATATTGTACATCTTTCTTATATTCAACAAGGAACACATAACATTCGACAATTTATTCAAGTATTATAACTTGGTTCCATAATATCATTTATATATAGTAACCTCAGGTACACTAATGATATTCACAACCCCATGATAATATAAAAATTATACTCCTCAATCATAATGACTTCCATAAAAAGAAATACATGTGGAGATTTCATAAATCATATAATTATCACTAAAAATATTATATTATTCTCTTCTTTTATTCATTGCTAGTTAATTTTGGTGTTCCATGGGTTCTTAATCCATCCTCAATAGTGGAATGGACTAGGAAAAACTAAATTGAGATGTTGGTTGTGTTCCACGTTTATTTTACTTTTTTACTACATAGTAAATCAAGAACTAAAATATACAATTGATTTTGTAATTATGGGTCACTAACATCAATGTCTAAGACTATGAAACATCCTTGTGACCCTAAAGTGCATGAACCATATTGACTTATATTCATGATACATCAACCTAAAACTCATATCATAAGAATGATCCATATTTCCCTAAAGTAAAAATCCCTATTGGGAAACTGAGACCAGAAACATAGGGTCACCGTTTCAAAACTATTTCATTAAGATAAATTAAACTGACAGACACTACAACCCTAATATGCATCTGATTATAAAATGTTGATGCATATTGCACACAACATTATCACTGTAAATCAACAGAGAATGATGTACGAAAGGGATAATTTCAATAGAAAAATTCACTAGGGATACCTCCTCCTTTAGATCCTCAACATTCTCGATTTTTAACCCCATAATAAAAACTTATGTTCCCACACATCCTTTTTCGATAGTTTACCCAATATCATGATAAAATTTTTAAATTCATCTGTCAATTTATTTCAATAATAAAGTTTAATTTCATTTAGTAATGGTATATATTATGATTCTATCACTATGTTATTTCATTAACCACTCTCTCAGGGGATAGTGTCACAATGTTCCATGATCATATATAACTTCTATTTAACCAAAGATAGAGTGAGGTTGTTTATTTCCATAAAGTAATAATTAGTGAATGTCTTAAGACATCACAAATTTTTTTTATATTAATACATATCCAAAATATACATAAAATGCTTCTAAGTGACATCATAAATGCCCCACCAGGTTTATCATGAATCAAAATTGGACCTTGAGATAACCTCAATTTCACATTTTCAATGGATTCCTGAGATTTAGATTATCAAATACATGGATATAATAAGATCGTAGACCAAAAATTGGATACTAATATATTTATATTCAATATAATATGGACTAAAATTGATAATCTACAATGATAAAAGGGAAAATGAATAAGTTACCCATGGTTTCATATTCCACTCAATGGTCACCCCTAAGATCTCCATCCCAAACCAAGGATAACCATCGTTATCTTTGAAGATGAATCCAAATAAGAGGAACCATGATAAAAAAATATGAAAATAAAACACCCAAAAGTTATACTAAAATTATTATGGTTCAACCCACCCCAATTGTCATTATAATAGAACAACTGGATCTCATGATCCAATATTCCTCTTGTAACTAGGAGTCAGTGAAGATGAATATCACTAATGAATTTGTATCCCCATATAGAGTCCTTGGGAAAACCTATTTATCCCTGGAGAAATCGATGTATTGAAATGTCCATATTGATAATTTAAAATTTACGGAATAGATTTTTCTAAAAATATTGACCTAGAAATAGGGATAAAATAATTAAATAATGAAATGGGTCCTGAATAATCATGAGATACCCACTACTCTCAACTAAGCAGTACATTGATGAATTAAAATTTCTCAATTAAACAATAATATCAATAAATAATTACATATCCAAAACAAATGTTATAGATCCTAGATTTATTAACAGACAAATTATATGATGTATTCCTGATTCCATTCATCATAAAAAACATTATGATCCAAGAAGACTGGTTTTTGATAACTTGTCTACCAGGTGGAACATATATATTTTTCCATTCATGATATAATAGATCAAATACATGGAGGATAAAACTCACAACTCTATTTAGTACTAGAGTTAAACTGAAGCTAAGAGGAAAAATACCACTATAGGTTAAATAATCTCATTTAATCTTGTGAACTATTTGGAACTCATAATCATGTGACATAATATTAGAACTCTTTCTCATCAAATAATTAAATGAAAATCAACTAACATATACACATATGAAAGGTTTAAAAAAATAAAAATTGATTAAATAAAAAAAGTACAAACTATCATGAATTTTATAAAAACAAAATTGATATAAGTAACCTATTTTGAAAAATATAGATTTCTAAAACCTCTAAAACCAATTTTAATTTTATTAAATCCCAAAAAACATTTTATAAGTAACTTCCATTCATTTTTTCATGGAAAATCCTAAAGATAAAATTATTAAAACTCTTTATTTACAAGATTAATCCTTTTACCATGACTTGAAAATAATTAAAAATGTTTCATTTAAATCATGAATTACATTTTATTTCGAACTCTATTATGTAAACTAGCAAGTTTTTTATAAAATAAATTGTCTTTATAATGGTCAGAACCCACTTTTTATTTTCCATTTCTTTTACACAACCATTTTCACTAAATGCTTACTTATTAAAACCAATACATTTTTTAACATAAAACCAAAATACCCCACTTTAAACCATAATGTTAAAAAAATATTTATTGTATCAAATTTATTTCATGTTATAGAAATGATATATGTGTGGTAAATTTATAAAACTATTTTAAAGACATATTTTTTACCAAGGATTTCATGATAATACTTCCACTTCCAAATACATGAGCTATAAATATCACAACAGTTTACAAGAAATAAATAAATCATAAGGTTTCAATCTAAAAATATTTTCAAAAAATATATTCTACATACATAATATAGTCATAGTATGCATGTATAACAATCTATGTCATAACTATCAATGAAACATGTTTATGATAAAAATATTCCCAATAAAAACATGATTTTTTTTATTTCTATAAAATTTTCATAGTAGATCATTGAATCATGACTTATAAAAAAATAAACAATGTGGATTTGGAATCATGTTTAACTTATAAACATGTTTTATTTTCATGCTCCATGAATTTCACAAAAAGCACAATGTTTCTGAAATAATGTGGTTGATCATTGTATTGTTTTTAGTCAATCCAATTTGACATTACAAAATAATACCTCATTTTATTTAATAATCAAGTCTATAAAAATACCTAAGGTGGATAAAAACTACCAATATAGAACATATGTCATCTTATCAGCATAAATATCATAGAAAACATCAATTAGTAATTTTTTACCTATTTTCCATGGAATATAAATTGGTATCAAGAAACATATTGATATAGAAAAACAATTCAATCTACTAATTGGGCATCTAAATTTCATTTCTCCAGTCCACAATGCCCAAAACAATTCATAGAAAGATCCATATAACTTTAGACTGGGTAATAGAATTAATACCATTTTTTATTGAACTAACCAGTGCATATATGAAATATCAACAATGATGGTTAAGAAAAAGACAGGAAGAATATTATGTGTCACCATGGGCTGGAGTCACACACAAGTGCATTAACATATAATCCATGTGAATTATGTCATAATAAAAACACAATATATCATGTCTCATGTATAAGAAATTAAGATAAAAAATCAATGTTAAAAACATAAAAATAGGTATACATACATGAGGAATACTAATAAGAGACAATGTCTATATCGTAGAAATTACAAAATTCATTGAAAAAAAAATAGGTCTCAAGGTGAAATGTTTTTAACCCCATTCCAATCCTCTATAGAGATGATATCCATTAGGAGAATACATCAATCAACATAACACCCTTCTGTATAATAGTATCCCAAAAACCCATGATTACAAGATTATAATGGTAATAGTAGGGTGTTAATACTATATAATATTATGATTTTACCAAATAATATACACAAATAATTTCACCATGTACCTATTTGTTCTAGATTTTAAAAAAATATAATATTGATCTTATGAATGTTATATTTTAGAAAATAGACATTTGATTCAAATACTGAAAACCATCTATATCTCATGGATTGAGGGTATTTAAGTAAATATATTTTTATTATTTAATGGAAATAGCTAATAAATGACTATTAAAATAAAATTAATTGGACTGTAATGTTAAATAATCCATGTAATGCCTCCAAATTGGAATAAAAGTTCTATTAGGAGCAGTATATGGTGATGGGAGATCCCTAGATATCATTGAAAATATAGTTTGACCTAGGTCATAATAGTTGCACCAGTCTGAAGGCCTTCCAAACGTTCCAATTTTTTCCATTACAATAACGATAACTCAATCCCTATAAATTATAATGGTCTTAGTCAAATTTCATCAAACACTTAGTTTTCAAAAAATTGGATTTAAAGGAATCCCCCTTTTATTAATTTTTCCCATCACCATCAATGAAAATGTATAGAACATGGATTTTAATTTTCCCATTAAAACCCCAATTCTATCAATTTTCCTAATTCAAAGGATTTAACAATAACATTCATGATATCCATGGAAAATTATACTTTTGAGTAAGATGCCTATATTTCTATAGGAGAAAAACTATATACTTCAAAAATAATAAAAGGAATCCAAATAATATGGCCTAAACAAGTTCATATCGATTAGAAAATACATCAATTCTCTATTTATGCCATAGATTGGGAATTATGCCATATATAGGTTATCATAAAATGGGGAAGAGGCGAGATCATAGTTATAACTTAATGTGAAGAAGAAGAAAAAATAAAACAAACATAACATAATGATATACATATATATTGATGGGGATTCACTGTGAGATCAAGTGTATAAGCTCATGTGGTATCAATGATAGGAAGGTATAAGATAATCTTTAATTAAGATGGGATTAGAGGTTAAATTAGGTGAGGAAGTGAAGGTAATTTTCCATTTTCAAGCCACCCACATGGGTTTATTGGTTTGGAAATACAATTAGACAATACATTAAGTAAAATTTGGTAGTTACTACCCTTACTAATAAGAATTATTAATTTACTTATGAAAAGATGAATGGTTAGAAACATTGTGAGACATACTTTAGAATCAAATCATCCACCTAAATGGTTTTCATAGATAGACATATGATTATATAAACCATGAATTAGACATGAAAATCAACAATGGACCTAGAAAAACATTCTCACACAAATAACAGAGATTCAATAATTTTATTAAACTATACATATAACGAATTTCACAAAAATCACGATTGTTCTGACAACTAACACCTAAAATTATTTAGATACTAAATGTTATCAAACTATGACTAAATTTAATAATACTTATGACATAGAGGACATGAAATTAACCACAAAAAGATATAATTGTAAATTGATGAAAAATTTTCCAATGGAAATTTTTTGGAGTTTCATTCCACCAAAAAAAATAAAATTCAAACCATTAATTATTGAATAAATTTTTACTAAAGATAGAGTTAGATAGGGTTAATGAGGGATTAAACAAAAATATAAGTTTTACAATTACTCAAAAACCTATAAATAAAATATATTATTTATGTATTTTAATATTTAACATTCATATAATCAAAATTATGGACATTTTGTGCAACATTACCTTGTTTTTATATGTATTTTATTTTAGAATTCTCTAGAATTACAAGTTTTTCCATTACCCTCTTATAAAAGGACACCATCTATCCTCAATTTTGTATAATTTTTAATCTCTATTAATGACTAAAAAACTAAATAAATATACCTCAAACATCACAATATACATTTTATTTGTTCTTACATTCTTAAAAGTCTAAAAAAAGTGTCATTCATGGCAAATCCAAATGATGATTTTCAAAGAAGTGTTATAACTCTTATCTATGTTCTATAATGTTATTACATATTTTCATCATTAAATTTTACCATGTCTATAATGATATAATAGATTTATTATATTAGATGTACTTTTATTTTTTTTGTTTATGTTATAAAATTAATTCATCTCCTTTTCCATCAAATGATAATCTAATACATTGTTCGTGCTTATGTGCACAATTCCACCTCCATATAGAATTTTTTTTTCCACCACCATAATTTATTAATTGTTATTAATACTATAATAATGTTAATTAATGTGGTTTTGTAATATAAATTCACTTCTATAATGAGATATTATAATTTATCAACATACGATTCCATGCAATTGAAAATGAATGTGTTGCTCAAGCTTATATATGAACTACAGTCTCCATGTGGAGAATAATTTCTTTTTTCCATAACCTCATTATATGGTTGGAAATAATGATATATTTAATATAAATATATTTTATTTATGATTGAATAATTTTTTTTGAATTATTATATTCTATATACATTTTTTTATTCTTTTCATTAGACAGTGAGGTCAATGTTCATGTGTACGTAAGAACTATTGTCTACATGAACATGATATTTATGTTTTCTATTAATGCCTATAACATACTAATATTACATTATATATAAATTATAAATATAATATTTATAACATTTATAATATTCAATAAATTATGCCATTATGATCTTGGTAAAATTCATATGATTATCGAATGTAAATTACATGAAAATTGAAAGAGCTATCCACATAATTGGGATTAATATATAGAATTATTAATTAATATATATAGAAATTTTGTAAGTGGATAATATATAATACTATAAAAATGAATTTTTTTTCTTTTTTATAATGATAATAAATCTAAATTTTTTATACATGATGAATTAGATCATTCGAATCTCATCAAACTTAATGTAAGGCATTTTTATCTAACCTTTTTATCTGATGTAAAATCCAAATTAAATGATTATTTACATCAAGTGGTGTATATAACTAAAATTAAATATGAAATATCATGAATATATTTTTATTAATGTTAGAAAACGTTTCATTTTATTTTATTTATTTCATAGTTGTTATGAATATAAAGTTAGTGAAACAATAATGGTTTTTGTTTGATCCCACATTTTACTACGATTATTTATTATAAAATTTCCAATGATGGAAATATAATATATATATATATACCATATTTATTTTATTTTATGCTAGTCATATCTATAAATTAAAATTTTTTCATTTCAATATACTCTTTGTATGCACTTAAAAGACTGAAAGAATGTTTTTAAAAATAATAAACTGGTTTTTTATTTAGTTAAGATTAATTTTCTTCCAAGTACATGTATTCATTTGAATGTTTTCAATAATATTTTTACCATTATAAAATGATTTATTAAAGCCATTTTTAATGATGTATTAATTTCCACATATATTATTAATGTAATGTTCTTGTTGTTTTCTGTGTGGTGTACTTTTTAATAAATGTGAGAATATAAAAACAATTTTTATGTTAACAGAATAAATTTATTTGAACACCATCATGTATATATTTTTCAATTAAAATTATTTTAAATGATTCCTTGGTTCTTTTCAATTAATTATTTTCCAAATATTCTAGAAAGTAATTTATTTTAAATAATTAATTGATTAATGAAAATTGTATACTCCACATGAATTGTCCCAGAAAATATTTAAAATTAATTCATATTTGAAGAAATG
Organism: Viscum album; assembly: GCA_963277665.1. Lineage (NCBI taxonomy): Eukaryota > Viridiplantae > Streptophyta > Magnoliopsida > Santalales > Viscaceae > Viscum > Viscum album. The sequence goes on along the minus strand of OY728119.1, from coordinate 2,104,964,570 downwards.
CATTGATGATAATTAATATTCAATAGGCATATGTTCCAATGATTCTATAATTATACCATCTCTATATAGTTTAATATTATATTGACAACATATTGATGAAACCTATTTTTTCACTAGTTAATCTAGGATGAAATGATAAGTTTTTTCTTCATGTGGGATGTATATGAATGTATTATGATAATGTGATGGGTGAGTACATTATAGACTTAAAATGTATTGTATAATGATTAGTGTTTATGAGTTTAGTCTCTATATATGATGTTATCCCAAAAAAATATACAAGATATATAAGAGGTTATCCCTAGTATAAATAGTGTTAAAGGGTCATTAAACTAATTATAACATGAGAATAATTCCATTACACGATCATGTGTTAGGGTGAATCAGAAATTTCTGATAAAATTTTATTTTTAATCTCCAGACCAGTCAAATCATTATAAGGTACATATACTGATATTAGGAGTGATTTATTTCAATTGAGAGTTATTTTGAGATGAGGAATGTTTCTATGTAGGTAGATCGGGTGGTAAAATGAGCTTTAGAGGCACCATGTTATGTTTTGGGTTTTTTGATGTTTTTTAACTTGGTTTCATTGTTTGGGGTTCTTGGGTTAGAAATAACTATGTGAAATCTTGATTAATATGAGGTTTTTAGTTAATTTTAAACAAGGAATGATTGTGTTTCAAGTTGGGATAATGTATTGGGGTAAATTTTATGAGTTAATGGAGAAACTGTGTGAGGTTGAGGATGTTCTTAGGCATGGTTCCTCGGTTGAGAATCATCTTAGACAAGACATGGAGCCTTATATAGAGGGAATGTAGTGATTATAACACTATTGGTCAACAGTTTTCAAACATTTCATCTCAACCTTGTGATGTTGGGTGGTTTAGTCAGTAGGGGTATTTATGATTGGTCACAGTTTGGCCAACCGTGTAATGAAACTGTGCGGTGAGACCATGTGAGTGGTGGTCATGAAAAGAGAAAAATGGAGGGTTGTTTCATTTTTTGGAGATACAAGTATATAAAATATGTGGATTCCAAGATTTCATTAAAATATGTGGTATTAAAAAAGTAACCTCTCATATTTTTAGGTAGTTCCACCCACTTCATCGATTATTTGATTTGAAATAATTGGAGTATCACTGACCCCCTTCCTCCTCGTACTCCCTCCTTTAATTTGGGGGTTGTATTCTAGGTGATTCTTAGAATTTATTGTGTGTTACTCCCCTTTAGTGCCTTCCTATATTCCATGTCTTATTCCTCTCTAATTTTGGAGTTCACCAGTTTGGTATTTTTCGGATTCCACATGATGATGGTGGAATAATCTATTTTCCATGGGGATTTTCATCTTTTTAATTAATTGAGATCCAATAGATGGTATTCTCACTTTATTTCAAGGCCTTTTGTTAAGGTAGATTTTGAAAGAATTATTATTTTAATTCTATTTTGAATTGGTATTTCCTATGACGTCTTTTACCTGTAATGGTGTTGGGAATCCATTTGTGGACCACCCATGGTGCGTTTTTGGAGATTCTATGAGATTTGAACAACCCTGTGAGTTTTCTAGCACTATACAATGTTGGTTTCTGGTTTATTAATTAATTTAAAAAAATTTACATAATTAATTGTAATTTTTTTACGGAGGATGATGTTATTATGTTTTATATGATCTCGGTTGGGTTCTATAGAGTTGGGGTGATTCTTGGATGGGCCTTGGTAAGGTTTCCAATGTTTGGAAATGTAATGTAACACATTCAAATGAGGTAGGTGGTCTAATAGTTTTACCCATATTCATAAAACATTTTATATCTGAAATTACATATATTTCATAGTACCCATGTGTGATATGATTTCTCCCATGATTTAAGATATTTGATTGGATTTCGGGGAATTCCTTTTACCTTCCTAAAATCCCATTGGATACCTATTGATGTTGGATCAGACCCATATCCACTCATGGGATGTTCCAACCTTCAAGATTTCATTATTTTTTATTTTTTATAAATTGACTATGGGGATTTTGAAATTGTTTTCAATGCCTGATTTGGGGTATTACATCGTTTTGGGATCTCAAAATGGAAAGGCCATTTTTTATACTATTCTTGTTTTGATGTGAGGTGTTAACTTCATAGTGATTTTAAAAGGATGTTTAAATTAATTTAAAATGTTTATTTGAAAAGGGATTTTAGTGAATCATTATGTGGGTTTCATGGAATATGATTTCCAGGACAATGTCTATTTTTTCAAAGGGAAATACCAATATTTTAAATGGAGGTTTTGAATTATAATAAAAAAATTATCTTTGTGTCTCATGAGTTTTTAAAAAGAGGATGTATTCTATTGAGTACTGTGTTGATTTAAAGGTCCATTTTGACCGTGATAAATGTTTTATCTAAAGAAGGAAATGTGAATGGGAAAAAGGGTTCTATCAAGTTTCATAAATATATCGATGAACATTTAATGAATGTATAATTTAGTAATGTATTAAAACGTTTTATTGTGAAATTGGTATTATATGATGGATATAATGGACCATGGAAATACACTCTGAAATTGAAATAATTATTAACGAAATGGTAGGGTAGTCATACACGATGTTGTACATCATTGATGGATTCATGGAATGATTCTATATATTTTTTTACCTATGATTAACGTTTTTGGTGATGGTTGACCATAACAATCTGATTCATGGTTGTATTCATGTAATAATGATCCATGATTTCCAACCTATGTATACTGGTATTGGGATGTTGGACTAACTATACAGACCCATGTGCACTATAGGTTTTTGTGAATGGACATACACTCAATAACCAAAGGGTATAGACATGGTGTTCTATATCATGTGTGGGATGGTCAGAAATGATGTTTTAAGTCCCAATTGTTTTCATTTACTGATGCAACATGTTTTATGACTTTTGAAAAAAAATGTTGTGATGGTCGGATATGGGGTCCTTAGTCCCGGTTAGATTCATCAAATGACACTCTATGTTTTCTAACTTGTGACCTAGTGGTTGGGATAGTCAGACATGGCATAGCAGGTCCTGATAGGGTTCTTGGATTTGGGTTCCTTCACTACAAACCACTAAACTCCGTGATATATGTCTCATACGACCAGCTTTTTCCAAGGTGATTTGATATAAATAGATAATTTTTAAATAAATAATAATTCTAATGAATTTACCTCCATTAATTAATGAAACCTATTTTTTTACTTTCTTTTATATAGTTATTTTTTTTATACACTATTTTAAAATATTTTATTTTATTTATAAATAATTATTTTGTGGAATATTGAGTTTTAATCGCACCCCGATTGGGCCTCTATTGGACTTGGTTACTTTGGAAGTTATCCCATGTTTATTATAAGAACATGATTGGGTTGAAGCCTGTATTGAGTATTTTATGATTGAGTATTATTGATCACTAGGTATCAGGTGACTTTTTTGGGATTTGTTTATTAATGTTGTGGAGCCCTTTTATAGTTTTATTTATTTTTGTGTACTATGTAACTTGCCTAGGGCGCGGTTGGTTTTATGTAGGGAAAGGATTATTTGGGCCTTTATTTCATTTCATTTTTTATAGCATCTTCTATTTTCTTAATTCATTCCATTTACTCTGATGTGTATGATATTTGGTTATTTTATTATAGTTTTGTACACTATTATGAGTGAATTGTATCCTCACTATTCCATTTTAGACCCTTTATACTATTCATCAGCCATTGGCATATGAGGAGGTATTCTTGAGGTCCTGTATGGTACTAGAACAAGGAACCATTTTTTGAAACCCAAGATGAGACATTACAACGTTAAATCAAAGCATTTACCTTCCAATGATTTTACTATTTGGGGTTGGTAGACATGATATTAATTAATATGTCTGATCTTATTATGGATATCAGGATGGTGCTTCATGAACACCAGTTCTAGTTGGAATTCCATTACCATGGGTTATGAATGATGTATTGATTTATGATATTATGTTTGTAAATGATTTTTCAACAAGATTACACATTTTGTTTGGATTTTATTATTTATGATGTATTTCATGATCTTGTACCATCAGAAAGAGGTGTTCGGTTTGGTTTGGAATATTCATCCATAGAGGAAAGAGTCATCTCATATAACATGATCAGGAACATAAGGTCCATAAATTATAAAACTGATAATGTGTGATTTAAATGATTTTTTTTAATGGAAGGATAAGTGGATATATGATGAGGTGTTCAGTAGTGAATATTTTTATGTGGTCCTCATGTGTAGTTGGTTTAGTGACACTGGAGGTTCAATATGGTATGTGTATTGGAATATTAGACCCATATGGGTAGTGTTATTGGGATTGGTTTAATTTCAATTTCCTTTAGGGAGTCTTCTTATGCGGTGATTCTCAAAGTGGACGGGAACCCTATTTATGGGAATATTATTATTATATGACACTATTACAGTATGAGATCCCAGTGTAGGGTGTTTTGAATCATGGATGTCTTTTGATAACGGGATGAGTTCATGTTTTGTGCCTTGTGAGTTGTGGCCTTTTGTGAGGTGGTCTAGACCATGGGTGGTTGGACATAGTAGCCTTGCTGACATGAATCTAGTTTTGGTTGTTCAAATCATGTGGCTTTGGATGGTGACCTATGAAAGAGGTTAACTTAGTTATGTATTCATTGGGGGAAAATGGAACTATTGCGTGTTTCTAACATTAGATAATTGTTCATCTTAGGTGAAACCTTGCATGGGGTTTTTTCAAATAAGATGCCTCTGGTTTTTGGGAAATATCACTTGAGTGCTAGTGGTGTATCCATGTGGTTGGTTTCTAGTGGGATGGGATTTTTGGATTTCTATCCCAAGTAATTGATGTGTGGACAAGTATGCTATGTTCTTATGTGTTGGATTAAGAGTATGATGGGTTCTTAAGGAAACGTGGTCCGATGTGCATGAGCTCACCTCAGTTGGAGAACATGACTACAAGTTGTTTTTTGAATCAGAAATAGGGAGGTGTATTTTTTACATGAGATGGGATATCCATGGACTATATGAGGGTCAGTGGAATATGTGGTTTCTACAATATAATTGGTTTGGTTAATAGCTCATTTTTATATTGATGTATTGTCAGGATTTCGGTGAGATATTTAATGGTCTTCATGGAATTCTCATAACGACACTCATGTTTTGATTGATCAAGAAATTGGTTTTCTGTCTTGATTTTTTTGGTTTCTTAAATCACCAAGAATTATGTTCATTGGGTGATATGGGAATAAAAAAGAGTAATTTCCCTTAGATAGGCCATGTCTCTTTACAGTCTTAATCAAGATTGGTGGTGGGATCACACAAGTGTGTGTCTGTGATGTTTATGTGTTGATCGGATCATTGATAGAGAAGAAGATAATGAGGAATTGTCTCATTTGTTTTGTGGATTAAAAGATAAAAGAGTGTACACACAAGGTTATTGATATGAGAATGAAACCATGAGTTTCTAGAAAAATGTGTGGATTTGATGTGATACATATATTTGGGGTGGTCGTGGACCTTTGGAGGGGTTTGACAATTCCTTGCAGATAGAGGTGACATCAGAAATGTATGATCAGTTTTGGTATTTGTAAATGAAATCATAGAGTACTCATAGCTTTTGACGATTATACCCAATACAATGAGATCTTCTAGATTATGTTGTGATATTAATGGAAATATGGATAACTACCCAAATGTATTTTAGTTAGATATGAGGGATCATGGAGGTTATACTTATGAAGTGATATAAGTGGAGTAATATGATTGGAATGTCTCCATTGAAGTTTTGTAGGTATGGTTATCAAGATGGAACAGATTTTAGCAATTAACATGGGTTCCATACTCGAATTCTAGAAAATGGAAATAATCAATGATCCTTTAGTCGCTCTGGTGAGGGAAAAATAACAATGTATGATTCTTATGATATCAGTAATTGGGACATGGAACATGCTGGTTAGAGTCACATGAGTGGGTTCATAATTAATAATCTCTTATTGTTGATAGTGATATATTAGATGTGTAGTTATGGCCCTTATTTCAAATGGGTTGCATGTGTGTTGAACTGGATGTGAATTGTTTGTGTTGTCATTATGATATCAATGAAAACTATTGTGGTGCATAATTAAATTACATGGTGAATATTAGTGGCATATCCCTGGTGGCCTATGATCAAACTAATAATTGGATCTAGGGTCAGGGTTATTCTGGAATATAGTTTATTATGGATAGTGGGTATAATTTCGTGTTGATTAGTTGCAATGATGACGATCTATGCCAATCATGATAGGTGTTCTGGTGGGTGTTGGGGCATGTTATATTGAGAAATGTGTCAGATTCCGAATGGGAGTGTGAGTTCATGTTATTTGGGTTTTTCTCATTACAAGAGTGATAAAAATATCATTATAGTCATTATAAACTAATGCTTATGGTGGGGACCCCCATAGCTCGATGACTGCTTGTGTGATTTAATAAGAAATGTTTTCATTGGAGAGATCTGGTAAGCTCTATCATGGCCTTTTTTATTTGTTATATAACATCCCAGGTAAATAAAGAATATGTAGTATTCATATTCATTAATATTTGTGAATTAAATCATAATTATACTTTAAATGGGATGCTATGTTTGATGGAGTACCCGATACGCAAGAACCGGTTTCTTCAAAATCTTATGTTGCATACAATGTTGAGTTATTCTAAAAAATAATAATAATATATTATTATTTTAAATGGAAGTTAACTCCTAGCCTTTGTAATGTCAGGAATGAACAAAACTAACTACAATATTATTATACATTTTTGTAAAACGGTTTTACTTTTATCTAATAAAATTTAGAGTCTTAAAATGTAAATGAGTCTATTTTTAAGCACAAATAGTTTAATATTCTTTAAAATGTCAATTTATTTCATTTTGAGGGAGAACCCTTTTAAAACTAGTTTTTTCACTTTAATATGTTCTATTTGACAAAATAATATTCTTTTTAGAATAAGATGATTGAAATTTACATTGGATGAATTTTTTTAATTTTTCTGATAATATTTATTTTTATTAAATAGTGAAAAATATTTTATTTTAATTCAAAACTACTTTTTAAAATAATATATTTATATGGTTATATTATCTTCTTAATTTGTTATAAAGTTTAATTAAATTATATTTTTACCATTTAGTAAAATTATTTCATTGGAAGTAATTCCACTTTGAAAATGTACATAAACAAGTGTCAATCTTTTGATAGTTAATAATTCATAAAAACAAGCTTTTTCTTTTGAGAATAGGAATTATTTTTAAATTAATTATAGAAACATCAATGCTTTGAATTTGGTAAAATATACATCATTTTTTAATTTGGAATATCAAATATATATTAATCCGTATTTTTGGTATTTTCCTAAAAACCGTCAATTTTTGATTAAAAGTGAAAACACATAGTAGTAATTAAAAAACATACTTTTTCATTTAATTGAAATTTTAACACTTATGTGAATAGAATTTCGAATATCTAACAGACATGGTTGTTATTATGGTGTAAAATTTCATTCAATAAGATGAAAATAATATTTGGTGAATCGTATCATTTGACTTTTATTTACCGCTTTTAAAGGAAAATAGGGTAATTGAAGGTAAAAATAATTTTATAATAATATTAAATCAATATAACATGTTTCCTAATATTATTTGTTGATAATGTTTCGACCATTGAAATATTTGGGTCAATTTTAGGACCGCATGAATCCACGTATGATTGATAATGACAGTTTACCTTAATTAAATTAAAGTAAAGGAAAAAATGACATAAACATATATATCTTTTAGTAAATCAATATTTACATGGGGTTAAATACGTTTTCTCTTAGACTATAAATATTAAATTTAATGATAAAACAATTTCCTACATCATGGTATTTGTTTTATAATTTTTTAGACGTCATATAAATAATATTATTTATGACCCAATAATGATGTTGTGTTTACCTCATTAATGAAGGATTTAAATAAATAAGATTATAAATATTAAACAATATCCAAACCTAGTCTAATTCTTATTGGATGATTTTATTTTGAATAATATTTATCTTTTCTTTGAATTTAATAAGATTTTGATAATTATAAAACAAAATTCATAATATAATAAAATAATATTTTCAAACATTCCAAAATAGACCACCCTCCCCCTTATAAAAATCCCCCATTTGTCACCCATTAGTCACACGTCTAAATCCCTTTGTCTCATCCAAAATCTACCCAAATAAAATCTTAAGATCTCTCTCTTCTACATAGTAGAGTAAATTTAGGCCGAAGGAACTTCATGAAACCTTTTTGGTTCAAACCAAAGAAAGTTACCGGATTTAATGGTAATGTCTTCCCTTAAATTTTTTTCTTCTATTTTACTTCTCCAACCCCCTAAAATATTTTTATTCCTTTGATTTATTACATTAAAAGTATCCTAAATATACTAGGTATTTTTTAATAAAAGTATTTAAACTACACTTATACACCACTTCTTCTAGTGGGAAAAGAACATATTGTTTCTCTGGACGGCGAACTAATGCCTCACAAAATGAGGATTGTTCAATCTTCTCCTACAACCTCTTATTGTGGCCATTGTGATGTATATGTATTTATATGTGATATATATTATATTTAAAAAATTTCTAGGATTCCTATTTTATTATTATAGAATTCCAATATGGTTGCTGTAGTGGGTAAATACGATAATTTCATTTGAGGAAGTGAGGAAAATCGCCCCCTCAATGTTATATGACCAATTCATGCCATATACTTGACGTATATAGGATATAGTTAATGAAATTATATATGATATTATACTATAATTATAATGTAACTATGTATCCTTATTTTTTTTATTCCATTAAAATAACAAATATAAATGATAGTAGTGTTCATGCATACGTACGACTTAATGTCTCCATGAATGGTGTGTTTCATTTCGTATCTCAAAATGTTGTGTAAAATTATAAATACCTATATATACTGGATATATACGTTATATATGATATCTGAATCAATAATATCATTCTGTAGGTAATGGGATTTTTACCCCGTGAACAACATGTAATTATATGAAGTTCATTTTTGACTCAAGTACAAAATGTTGAAAAAATGAGCATTATTAACATAAATGATTACATAATGGTTATAAAAATGTAATAAGTGATATAACAGGAATAATAAACTTGAAAAATATGTTTTATTAAAGTGAAAAATATCATTTGTTTTATTAATCTATAGATTAATGAAAAAACAGGTCACGTTAGACACGTGGAAATGGACATCATGTCCATCTCCTTTAATTGAGACATATTTGGTTTTATACACGGCATTATTTTATAAGATAGATAAAAACCACTGAATTTTTATTTCATTTGAAGGTGATATTTTTCTATAAGGTGTTTTACTAAACGAAGAAAGCAGAATGTTTCTTTCAACAAATATAGTGACTACAACCTTTTCCACCGCTGTGAGTATTATTTGATCATTTTCTTACTTAACAAGACAAAATGATTTTAAAAGGAAAATGAATACCATATACTCTTTTATGTATTTGGTATTGAAAATGGATTTGATAATGGATTTTTTATTTTAAAATAATTAAATGATGTGTAAATGTTTTCTTTCCTTTAGTATTGTTTTATGTGTTATGAATATGATATGGTTCTTGGGAATTGTTACGTATACGGGTGGTTATATGATAAACCTATGGTAGTTGAGCCCGAGGTATCTCTCCAATTCATTAGGTAATGTGACGGAGGTAAACATGAATGTTTCTCCTATGATGTATGGGGAATATAGTGTGATGATTACTACAAATGTAACTCCCTACGTAGCTATGAAAGCTACAACGTATGTATGTTAGGGATGCCACTAGTTAGCTTTATGATATGAGATTACAATGTGTTATTCATAAATCATTTGATTTAAGGAGATATGTTAAGGTTATTAGGTTATGTACGTATTGATGAACTACTGTTTTCATTCTTTGTTTTATAACCCTTACTGACCTTTTTTATGCTCTTCCCATGTTTGGAAGCGTTTTTCATAGAACATAAAGATGAATTGGGTCCAGGATGGGATCATCGAAAAGTCATTATGTCTAAAAAATGGGACAAGACATTACACTTTTTTTCAAGTGTTTTAATTTTATGAAATGAAAGGAAACTGAGTAGAAGTGTTAACTTTGTAATTTTTGAGATATAATGTTATAGTTGTGGCCTAATTCTCTAAAACATTATACCTGAAAAGATCCTAAATGTGAATTATTCATGTAATTCAAGATTATGTAATTTTATAATGATGGGTCCTTATAGTTGGTATCAGAGGCTGGTTTAGACAAATTTAGAAGTTAGGATAGTGTCAAGTTAATATCCATAAATTGACATATTTTAATATTGAAATGATATAGCATTTAAATATTATCATGTTGCTTATCCTAAGATATTTCTATGTTCACAATGGTTTTCTGTTGAGGAAATAAGGCAGTTTTGATGGGACTACATCAAGAGGATGACATTCATCCAAATCAGCAACCTGAGATGGTGTGAATCGGAAATTAACAGTTTGTTCCAATGATGGCACATTTGACTCAGGCTATAAATGGTGGTGGTATCTATGCATTAGATCAGCCTGTCCAACCAAAGATGAACATGTTATTTGTCAATCAGTTCATATGGAAACATCCCCCATCATTCATAGGATCATTTAACCTCGTGCTTGTAGAAGGATATATTAATGCAATTGAAATGATTTTTTATGTCCTAGGGTTTTTAGAACATCCAATGGTTAGTATTTCTATTTACCATTTTGACGGCGAGGTTGATCAGTGGATGTTGATTGTGAAAAATATTAGGGATAGTGAGGAGATTGATTCTATTGATTAGGATGAATTCAAAGGTATGTTTCTTAATAAATATTTTCCTATGGTTGTTCATCATAAGATGGAAAACAATTCCTGGAGTTGTGGTAGGAGGATGAGTCAGTGGCTACTTATGAAGAACAATTCACTTGACTGGAAAGGTAGGATCACAATTTCATAAGAGATCTTGATAGTGAAATCAATAAGTTTTACACTAGATTAATGCAAAAGTATCGAAAGGATTTTTCTTCTTGTGAGTTCAAAAGTTATCGAAAACTTGTTCAATGTGCGTAGAAGGTGGAAATGGATTTTTATAAAGATCATGAGATATTTGAAAAACATCAGTATAAGTGGTCGAGGTGGAAACTGATAGAGAATAACTCTTAAAAAGAGTCTGATGGTAAGAAACAGATGTTTACAGTTTGTGAAAACTGCGGTAAAAATCATTCTGGGGAATATATTTGGAATTTTGGTTAGATCTACCGATGTGGTAAATGGGACATAAGGCTCGTAATTTCACTGAGAATGATCAGTGTAATTGTTTAAGAAAATATGATTTACAGTTTGTAAAATGTTTTATGTGAAATGAAATGGGACATTTTGCAAATCGGTGTCCAGGGAAAAACTCCACTGAGGGAAAGAATCTCGACTACAAGAATAAAGGGGTGGTTAAATCCTATGCATGTACTTCAGGAGATGTTGTGCCATCAAATGATATATTATTAGGTGAACTATTTGTTTGTTTAGATTATGCCAATGTGTATTTTGATAAAGGGTCTACAAATTAATTCATTTCAGAGAGGTTTTATAGTAAATTGATAATTACATCCCATGATATGTACCCTGTACATATGGTAAAAACAGTAGGGGGAAATTATGAGACAAAAATAAATTATAAAAACCTTCATGTCCTTATGTTCAGAAACAATCAACCTGCATACCTTATTGATTGAACTCTAGTAGATTTTGATGTTATTTTGTGTATGGATTGGCTTTCCGTTTATCATGCAATGATTGAATGTAGATCTAAAGAGGTTTATTTTCAGAAATATTTTCAATCTGTGTACAATAATGAACTCTTACTTTTGATAACATATCAAAAATCTGAGAAACTAGTAAAATATGGAAATGAATATTACCTTGACCATATTTCTAAAAACAATGGTATTGTTTATATTAATTATGTGCAAATGGTAAATATGTACCTTAATGTTTTTCCTGATTAGTTTTCTTGTATTGTTACTAATGGATAAGTTGAATTTATTTTTTAATTTGTTATTGATGCTAAGAAAATTTCAAAACCCCCTTATAGAAATGTTCAAACTGAACATTGAGAGTTAATGAAGCAATTGCAGGAGTTATTAGATAAAGGTTTCATTTTACCTAGCACATTACCATGTAATGCTCCTATTTTTTTTAATAATATAGATGTTTAAATGATACATTTCATTGATTATAGATCATTGAATAACATCACTATATAGAAAAAGTATCCATTGCTTTATATCAATGATTTGTTTGATCAGCTCCAGGGTGCTAAATATTTTTTGAAGATTGATTAGATGTCTGGGTACCATCGGTTGAATTTAAAGGAAGAAGGCATTACAAAGACCTATTTTCTTACTATATATAGACATTATGAATTTGTAGTTATGCCTTTTGTGTTAACCAATGCTCCTGATGTATTCATTTATCTTATGAAGATAATTTTCTGTGAGTTATTTGATAAGCTTGTAGTTATGTCATTTGTGTTCATTGATGATATTTGGGTTTATTATAGAATTAAATAGGACCATGAAACTAATTTTACGGTTTCTTTGAAAACCTTAAATGAAAAGAAACTGTATCGTAATTTCAGAAAGTGTGAGTTTTTGTTACATAAAAATTTCATTCCATGGTTACATTGTTTAACAGAGGTTTTTTTAAATATTTTCACAGTTATATAGTCCAATGTTTATGGTAAATTGAAAAGGTTTTTTGTACTTCTGGACAAAAGAATGTGATGATTGTTTTTAGCAATTAAAAAGAAGATTGATGAATTACCCTATTTATGAATTACCTTAAAAAAATGATGAATGTGTTATCTACAGTTTTTCTTAATTGAAAGAACATGGTTGTGTCCAACTGTTGAATGACTAGGTAATTGCTTATGCTTTACGTCAGATGAAACCTCAAGAGTTAAATTACCCTACACGTGATTTGGATTTAGCTTATGTTGTTTATTCTTTAAAAATATAGAGTTGTCATTTGTAAGGAGTATAATTTTAGATATATATTGACCATAAAAGTTTTAAATATATATTCACTCAGAAATAATTGATCATGAGATAGAGGATTTGGCTAGAATTAATCAGGGATAATGATTTCACGATTTATTACCATCCTGGAAAGGAAAATTAAGTGGTCGATGCTTTGAGTGGAAAATGTAATGAAACATTAATAATGATATGTTTTGAACACGATCCTTTGGATAAAGATTTGATAAATGTTGTCATAATATCTTTCCGTCTAGGAAATTACTCTGTTTTGTTTTAGGTGTCAGTGACATCATCTCTATCATGCATAATTAAGAAAGTGTCGAATGAAGATAGTGAGTTATAGAATAAATTAGAGTTGGTTCAGAAGGGTAAGTTTCTATATTTTATCATTGATAATGATTGTGTTTTGAGGTTTCGGGAGAGATTATGTGTGCCCTGTGATTCATAGTAGAAGAAAGAGTTATTATGTGAATATCAATGTTCTATTTTTTTAGTTCATCCTAGAAGTAGTTAGATATAAAATAATCTTTGGAAGTATTAGTAGTGGGATGGAATGAATAGTGATATTGCTGATTTTTCTGTGAAGTGTTTGACATGTAAACGGGTTAAAGCAGAATGGAAGTTACCAAAATGGATTCTCTGGTCTTTATCGGTGCTAGAGTGAAAATTGAAAAATATATCCATGGACTTCATTGTTGTATTTCCAAACACATATTAATGTAATAATGTATTCTTTTTTATAGTTGATCGATTGAAAAAATCCTCTAATTTCCTTACCAATCAAGATATTTTTTCTCTAGATCAAATTTCTCGGTTGTAAGTTAATGAGATTGTTAGGTTACATGGAGTTCCCCTATCCATTTTATCATATTGTGATCCTAGGATTACTTATACCATTTAGAAAGGACTTTAGAATTCGTTGGGTAGTGAATTAATGTTTTTTTATAGATTTTCATCCTTAATCAGATGGGCAGTCAGAACGAACAATTCAGACATTTGAAAATATTTTACGTGCTTTCTCAATCGATAACCAGAGAAGATAAGACCAACATTATTCTTTGGTAAAATTTTCTAATAATAATATTTTTCATTCCAGTATACATATGGGCCCAATTAAGGCATTATAGGTGATGAGGCGTCGAACACCAGTTTTTTGAAATGAAGTTGTTGAAATGAAACTGATAGGACCAGAATTGGTAGAAGAGATGGTAGAAAAAGTTCTGTTGATTTTGAAGAACATGAGAACAACATAAATTATTAATAAAATTTATGCGGATAACCATAGGATGGATCTTTAATTTGAGGTAGGCGATCTTGTCTTTCTCAATGTTTCTCCATGGAAATGTGTGATGTGTTTTGGTAAGAAGAGAATGATGAGTTTGAGGCTCATTGGACCTTATGAAATCCTAGAGAATATTGGATCAGTTCCATAAAGAGTGTATTTAACTCCATGTTTATCCCACGTACACAATGTTTTTCATGTTTCAATGTTGAGAAATTATATGTCTTGTCCATCTAATTTTTTGGAGCCCAAAGGTAGTTCAGTTGGAAGAGATTCTATCTTATGCAGAACAACTAGTCCAGATTCTTGACCAAAGATTGAAAGTGTTGCGGAATTAGGTATTTCATTATGTAAAGGTTTTTTGAAAAAACAATATGGTTTAAGAGGAAACATGGTAATCTGATAATGTTATGAAGGATAAATACCCCTATTTATTTGATAAATGAATAAATATTGTGAAAAACACAATTTCCAAAAGGGTGGAAGGATGTAACATCCCGAGTAAATATAAAATATGACATTTTCAAATTTAATAATATTATTTAATTAAATATTAATTTTAATATAAATGGGATTCTAGGTCCCATGGAATACCCCATACACAATAGTCATTTTCTTTGAAATCTTACATTGCACACAATGTTTAGTTATACTGAAAAATAATAATATAATATTATTATTTTAAATGGTAGTCAACGCATAGAAATTTTAATTATGAGAATGAATAGAAATAACTACAATATGATTATACATGTTTGTTAAATGTTTTCAATTTTATCTAATAAAATTTATAGTCCTAAAATGTAAATGAGTCTAATTTTAAGCACAAATAGTCTAATATTATTTCAAAGGTCAATTTACCACCTTTTGATGGAAAACCTTTTTAAATATAGTTTTTGTCACTTTTATATGTTCTATTTGAAAAAATAATATTCTTCTTTAGAATATGAATATTGAAATTTACTTGGGTTGAAATTTTGGTATTTTTCTGATAATATTCATTTTTTTAATGAATATTGAATGATAGTGTATTTTCATTCAAAACTGCATTTCATTCTAAATTATTTTCCTTGTAAAATTATCCTTTTAATTGGTTTTTAGGTGTAATTGGATTATAATTTTACCATTTAATCCAATTCTGATCATTGGATGTTATTTCACTTTGAAATTTGGAACAACCAACTATCAATGTTTTGATAGTTAATATTTCTTAATAACGATTTTTATTTTGAAAATGAGAAATAACTTTAAATTAATTAGTAAAACATATATATTTTGAATTATATAAAATATAAATAATTTTTGAGTTCATAATAACAATATATAATATTTTGAATTTTTGATATTTTTTTGAAAACCTTCAATTTCTAACGAATAGAGAAAATAGTGAGTAATAGATAAAAACCCGAGTTTTTGTTAAATGAAATTTTACAGATTTTGTGAACTCAATTTTGAAAATCCAACATACATGGGTGTTATTAGATAGTAAAATGTGGGTTAATAAGATCAAAATATTTGTTGGTGAAAAGTAACTTTTGACTTTTATTTGTTACGGTTAAAGTTAAATAGGGATCTTCTTGGTAAAAATAATATTATAATAATATTAATTTACTCTAACATGTTTCCTAATAGAATTTTATGATACATTTTCGACCATGGATATTCTTGGGTTACTTTTCGGACCCCATGGAGCCACTTAAATGTTATAATGACAAATTATATTAATTAATTTAATATAAAGTCAAAAATAACCAAAACATATATATTTTAGTAAATAAATTTTTGACATGGGGTTATATAAGTTATCACTTAGACCATAAATATTAATTTTAAAGCTAAAACTATTTCCTACATCATGTAATTTATTTATAATTTTTAGACATCAAATATATAAAATTATTGATGACACAATAATGATGTAGTGTTTACCTCATTAATGATTGATTTTAATAAATAAAATTATAACTATTAAAAAAAATCTAAAAACAGTCCAATTATAATAGGATGATTTAATATTAAAAAATATCCATATTATCTTGAACTTTAATAAGATTTTTACCTTTAGAAACCTAAAATCATTATATATTAAAATATTATTTTCCAACATTCCTAAAGAGCCCCTCCTCCCCATTATAAAAAGTTATCAACTCTATCCCATTACTCACACCTCTAAACCCCCTTGTCTCATCCAAAATATTCCCATATAATCTCTTAAAATCCATATATTCCACCTAGATTCCTTACCGTTGTAAAAAGGAACTTCAGGAAATCCTTTTGGTTCATACCAAAGGGAGTTATCCAATTTAAAGGCAACGTCTTCTCTTAAATTATTTTCTTTTAATTTTCTTCTCCAACACCGTAAAATCTTTTTATTACATTAATTTATAACAAAAATAGTATCCTCAATATAATATGTTTTTATTTATGATAATTATTCATATTAAACATACACACACCTTCATCTAATGGGTAAAGAACATATTGTTTCCATGGAAGGTGAATTGCTGCCTCACGAAATGATGATGGTTCAATCTTATATTACCACCTATTTTAGTGGCCATTAAAATGGAAATGTATTTATATGTGATATATATTATATTTATATATTTTCTATGATTATTTCTTTTTCATTTATATAATACTTTTATATTTTCCATAGTGTGTAAATACAATAATTTTATTTGAGGAAGTGCGGAAAACCACCCCCTCAATGTGATATGACTTGTTCATGCCATATGTGGGGCATATAAAAGATGGATTTAATGAAATTATATATTATATTATAATGTAGTTATAATAAACCTATTTATCATTATGTTTTCATTCAACTAGAATATGAAATATAAATTAAAGTAGGGTTCATTCTTACGTACGACTTACCATCTCCCTAAATGGTGCATTTCATTTATTATCTCCAAATGTTATGTACTATTATAAATACATATATATACTGGATATATATGATACATATTCTATATATATCTTGAATATCATTCTGGAGGTATTCGAATTTTGACCACATGAACAACATAAAATTATAAAAAGGTCATTTTTGACTCAAGTGCCAAATATCGACAAAAAAACCATTATTAACTTAAATGATTACATAATGTTTATAAAATAGTAATAATTTATATAGAAGGAATAATAAAATTGAAAAAATTTCTTAGTCAAGTATAAATTAACATTAGTTTATTATCTAGAATATTAAAGAACAAACAGGTCAAGTTAGACACGTCGTATGGGACATCGTCTCAATCTCCATTGAATGAGGCAGATTTTGTATTATGCATGAATATATTTATACACTATATAAACTCCGTTGAATATTAATTTAATTTAAAGGCTATCATTTATTACGTTGTGTTTTAGTAAAGGAAAAAAATAATTTCTCTTTTAATGTATGCGGTGACAATAACTATTTCTTCCATAGTGAGTATTAATTGATAATTAGCTTCCTTAAAAATCCTAAATGATTTTAAAAGGAAAAAAATACAACATTCCCTTTTATGTATTTTGGTATTGAATTTTTTTTTCATAATGGTTTTTTTATGTTAATATATTTAAATGATGTGGAACTGTTATGATTCCTTTATGTTTGTTTTCTGTGTTATGAATATGTTATGGTTCTTGGAAATTGATAGGTATACTGGTGGTTTCATGATAAACCTAGGGCGGGTGAGCCCGGGATACCTCTCAATTGCATTAAGAAATGTGACAGAGGTAAACATGAATGTTTTTTCTAATATATTTAGGGAATAAACTATTATGAGTATTCCAATTTTAACACCCTACGTGGTTGTGAATACTACAACGTATGCATGTTATGGATGCTACAATTAAACTTTATATTTTGTGTTTACAATGTGTTATTCATCAATCTTATGATTTCATGTGCTATGATAAAGATCTTATGTTATGTATGTATTGATTAAATGATGTTTTCTTCCATTGTTTTATAACCCTTACATATATTTTTTTTCCCATACCCTGTTTTGAAATATTCTTTTCAGGACTTAAAGAAGAATAGGTTCAAGGAAGGGGTCAAGGAAAAGTCATGAATAATTAAACATAGAACAAGACATGACTCTTTTTTTAAAGAGTTTTTATTTTAGGGAAAAAGATGAAATTGATTAGAAGTGTATACATAGTAATTTTTGAGATGTAATGTAATATTTATGGCCTAATTCTCAAAAACAATATACCAAAAAAGATCATCAATGTGAATTATTCAAATAATTCAATATTATGAATTGTTTTAAGGCTGGGTCCTTATATGGTAATAGGTGTTAAATTGGTTTTCGGTGGATTGTGGTCCATGGGGTGGAGGTTTTACCTTAGTACAGTTATAGGATATTAGAAGATTGGAATGACTTTTGGTAAAAAAATAGAGACCAACATTTTTTGGGTGAATGATATAGATGAACATTGAAACTTCTTGAGGATAAGAATTATTATGGTTGGGATGTCGTAAGACCCATTATATAGGTATATTAAAAATATCCAATATAATTTTATTTTTCATTAGCATGCGAGTAATATCTTTTTCCTAGACTTTTAATGGGATTATCAGAGTTCTAATTCAATGACGTGGGGTTTCAAGATGAGAAATGATTCTAAATAATTGTCTCAAGTTCTCATATGAGCTTTAGATTTATTAATATCTGTTTTATAGAATTCTGAAGTTCTCTAACATGGGTTCATAGTTTTGTCCACATGGTTTATGAAAAAAGGTGTTACACCTTAATGCTCACGAGATTTTTAGTTCATTTTGAACAAGTCATGGTTGGGTTTCTTGTTTTGATCATTTTTTTCAGAAGGCTCTATGAGTCAAAATGAGAAATCATGTGTGGCTGAGGAGGTTTTGAAGCAAGACTCAAGAGTTTCACATTTATTTAGGTAAATGGTGTTCCATATTTAAGAGGGGAGGTATTGAAAACAACAATGTTGGAAGACTTTTTTTCAAACCCTATGTCTCAACAATGAATATATTATGTTGTTAGGTAGTAGGGGTGAACATAGGTTGGGCATGATTTGTCTAACCATATTACCAAACCGTGTGAGTGGTGACCATAGACAAATCCAACCGCAAGATTGGCACAAGGTTTTGAAAAATGTTTTACCAAACCATGTGGATTCCTATATTTAATAATAAATATTATTATTACCATAATAACCTCTTGGTTTTTTGGGTACCCACCCCCCCACATATCCCCCCTTTTTAGTGTATGAACCAGGGGTCATCCAGCCCCTTCTACCTCCACCAATTGATTTTGGTGTTGTTTTAATTGTGTTTCTCAGTTTTTTAGGTTAGTTTGTCACCTTATGTGGTTTTATTTCATTTTACTATTGTCAATTTATAAATTTGGAGTTCTATAGCTGGGGTTTTTTTAGATTCCACTAGAGGATGGTGGAGTAATCTTTTAATAATGGGGATTTTAGCTGTCTTGTGTAGAAGAGATCCGAATAAGGATTCTCCTCTTCGTTGAAAGGAATTTCGTTAAGGTATGTGACCATAGTGATTATTCAATGTTCTTTCAAATTATTTATTCTTATTAGTGGTTTAATTGTTATTTCATATTATGGAGTTTTCTAGTAATGGTTTCTTATATCCATTGTGGGCATCCCATGGATGTTTTTGGGAGTTTTGATGAGAGCTGATCGACTCAGTAAGTTTTATGAAATTATTCCATGTTAGGTTATGGTTATTTGGTAAATTATAATTGTAATCATTTATTTTTTTTAGAATTGTGTTCCTGGGATAATCTCATTTGGGTTATGAGGAGTTGAGATATTGCCTGGATGGGCCTTGGAAAGGCCACCATTCCTTGGGAATGTAAAAAAAACATTATAATAAGGTATTTGATCTAAGTGCTTTACACATAGTACTAATATTTTTTATACATGTGTATTTTCGTAAATATATTATATCCTAGGTGTGATATGATCGATCCCATGATTTAATACCATGGTATGGCCTTAAGCGAATACCTTGGATTCTTAAGAGACTATGTTGGATATTTTGTGATAAGAGACTAGACCCATGGACACTCATGTTGTTTGACCACCATTGGGAGTGTAATTGTTTTTATGTTATGTTTTTTTTAAATATTATGAAATTATGAACTGGTTTTCAATATATTCTTGAGTTTTTTTCTGAGAGTTGGGATGGAAAAACAGAAAGTACATGTTTTTAAATGATTCTATATTTAATGATTGGTGTTAAACTCATGGTGGTTTTATGTGGAATTAAACAATATTTAAAATTTTAGTCTGGTGAGTTTTTTTGTGGTTTTCATGGTTGTTTAGTTTTCAATGGTAATTTCACATGATATAATGTGTTCTCTAGAAATCATAAATAAAATGATTGAAATAGTGTTTCATGACTTTTGAAAATAGGGATAGATTTTATTGATCCATGTGTTGATTTAATGGGCTTTTTACCATGATTAATTATGTGACCTAGATTGGGAATGATAATGGTTAAAATAGTTGTGCTTTAATGATAAATGTTTTGATGAACATTTAATGAATATATATCTCAGAAAAGGTTAAAATATCGTTATTATTAAATTGGTTTTATATGATAGAAGTATTGAATGATGGGGATATTGAATGAAATTGAAAAAATTGATATTGGATTGGTTTTTAATGGTCGTACATTACGTTTTCAGTCTCATATGGATTCATGGACTGATTATCCATGTTTTCAAACCTATGATTAATGATTTTAGGGATGTTCATCCATGGATTGTCAAATCCCAGTTGGTTTCTGGGGCTGATGGACCATGTTTTTGGACCTGTGACTAAGTGTTTTGGGATATTGGATTTCCAATCTACTCCTCAGTGTGTTGTATTTTTTCATGAAAAGGCCTAATGATCCTAAACCCACAAATATGAACATTGATTTCCAAATCAGGTTTGGGATGGTCAAATATGAAATTATGAGTCTCTATTAGATTCTTGGTCTAATTATCCATGTCTTATAACTTGTTTCCTAAATATTGGGATGATTATACAACATGTTACATGTACCAAATGAATTTTTGGATTTATTATATATTTTCATTCTTGGGATCAAGTGGTCTGCACGTCCAGTTATGATGAATCATAACATGGATGGATTCTTGGGCTGAATGTCCTCGATAGCCAACCAATAACCCATTTGATACATGGATTTCAATACCATATTTCGGTGAGGTAATTTGATTAAAATGCATAACATTTGGAATATATATAATAAAAGTGCACAATATAAGTTTTTTATTTAATGAAACCTTTTTTATTTACATTGTTTTCTACAATTATTTATTTTTTCCTTCATGCATTTGATCACTGACTAGTATTTTATTTAGATATAGTTTTTTTTCCTACTATGTATTATTAACACCATACATGGGAATCTATTTTACATGGGAAACTGAGAACATCTAAAATTTCTATTATAAGAATAGGTTTTGGTTGAGGCCCACGTTGAGTATTGGCTGATCGGGTCATATTTATAACAACCCTTTTCTTTATTACACATTATTTCATGATTTATATCATAATACTACAGACAATAAAACCAAAATGACAGATAAGTCTAATATATTTGGGAATTATGAACATTACATATCCACTTCTATAAATGAATAAATTTCCATTATTGAAAACCTCTTTTCCATGTTTATAATATTTCTTTCGTACTTAAAACTACATAGGATATCCTAGGGACATACATAAGAATGGGTTGATCTATAATTCCCAGAAAGGGAATAATCATAGAATAACAAGAAACAAGTAATAAATGTTATAAATAATTATATCAATGGTGTGTAAATGGCGTGGGATTCATAATTATGAACAATGAGTCATGATAAAGCATGATATCATTAAGGTAGGTTGGGAAATGTGGAAACCACTTAAAACACTACATCTGTGACATAGGTCATGGTTGAATTTAAATAAATCACGATAGAAAAAATCTCATGATGGATTATATTCACTCCCTAATCCATTTCATTATGTATCATGGTAATAAAATGTTACCCAAGGTGATCGAGCACTATATAATTTTGAGCGCACATGTCACTTTCATTTCAATCTCGTGCTTAAGTGTGTCACATATATTATACCACATGGATTCATTATTCTTCATATTTTATTAAATGATCACGTATTATGGAATAAAAACATGTATGTACCCAATAATGTATTTATATGTTCATAAATGTGAACACCCATGATATTAAATGGGCACGTGTATTCAGTATACAATGGATTGGCAAGAACAATTGCAGTGGAATTTTGGCAGCATAAAAGATGTGTATAAATATTCATAGAAGGATTTTTTTAGAGTTAATGGGGTTTCTTATCATTTAAGTATCATAGTGGAAGTAATGGGGATATTTTACAACTTATTCCATCATTGTTAATTATATAAAACAACATAAGATAAAGAATATACTTGAATAAAGATGAGAATTAAAACAACCCTTACCATGAGAGTGTGACTCTGAATGCCATAGTGGAGATTTCTTAGATATTTGGGGGTCCATAGGAGGACTCTATATTGCAGAGGGTATGTTAAAGATGTCTTCCAATTACTTTTAGGGAAGTTAAATGAGATATTGTATGTATTTATATAGTAAATGAGTGCGGAATATGTTATCATTTCTCAAACATTGTTTTTGAATCTATAGGATAAATTGACCCAAAAATCAACCTTCCCAATGTTTTTTGAATGGTTTATTACAAATGGAATGTGTTTTAATTATTTTATTATTACAAGGTCCAAACATAATAAAATAATACACTTTATTATGTGGAAGTGATTCATACTCTTAATGAAATGATTTTACAACCATATAATATTTTAATGGTTTGGGAGGTTTCGTAATGGTCTTAAAAAATTAATCAAATAAACATAAAAGAACATTATTATCATATTAAAAATATTTATATGGTCATTTAAACAATTTATTTTATTTATTCCATCAATTTTTTCATTATGATGTCATAATACACACTGTGTATTTATACGATATTTTATTTTTACCAAAAAACTCAAAAATCTCTAAAAATTATAAGAAATTGAAAATTGGATAATTTCAATGTTCTTATTCCAATAATAATATCCATTTTATAAAAATTAATTTCTAAATATCTATATTTTCAGTGCTAAAATAAAAAACTTCCTTTACTGAGAAGTGATGGGTTTTTTGAATAACAATTTTTGAACCCTTAAGAAAACAACATTATACATCAAAATAATTACATGATAATTTATATTTAATAAAAAACGATTAAATATAATTTTTTGAAAATATAATTTTTTTTTCAAAAATAAATTAATTAATCAAAATAAAATTCTTAATTGAAATTTAATATTAAAAAAATACAATATAATTTTTATTATGTGAAAATAAATAACATTTATATAATAATGATAAGAAGAAATTTTGTAAATTATTAAATTTAACCTTAAATATCCATATTCATATTAGTATGGTATTAACACATATCACTTTAATAAACCATGGAACACCCTAAGGGTGTTGTTCTTTATTGTTGTACTTTCATGGGGTGGTTTGACATAAATTGTTTAGGGCATGATTTCGATGAGCATGAACTTTTCCACTAAAAGGTTTCTCTCATGCTTAATTAGTTGGATATTAGCATGATCATGGTCAATGGAAAACACAAGTAATGTTATCCCCTCATAATCTCTGAAAAATGGGATTCATAGTGTAAGATTTTATTGTTGAGGCAATCACATTCTTGGTTTGTTTCAAATGAAAATTTTAAAACCCTAAATTTAAACTAATAATTTGATCACTAATCAATGGCTATATTATAAATGGTAACAATTCATATCCTTTTTTAAATAAAGTGGGATATAATAAATCCATATTTGTTCATGTTTTTTAAATAAATATTATATAATAAATCATTTTTTTAATCCTCATGATAATTTTATTTATAATAGTTCAAGTCATTACAATCTTCCCCCATTCAGAAATTTGACCCTCTGAATTATCATTTCACAGACTAAAATAGATGTTATTAATTTTGTTTCATCACTTCATAGGTTCCCACAATTCTTCATCAAACATGAGGTTTCTCCATAACACTTTGACCTAATGCATTTTCTTTTTTCATTTATCTTTGTGTCTATGATATAAAATATTCACCCACTACTCCTCAAAAAAGATATAATTCTCTATCAGTACAACAAATTGATTGAGTATGTGTGAGGGGTATAGTATGTAATTCCTCAAGAGGGACACATGGAATATATTATATACATGAGATAGGATTCATGGGGGTGTAAGTCGGTATGAAACCACTCCAATGTGATAAAGGTTTTCAGCGGGACTAATTTATCATGGAATAAGAATTCATTCTTCCCAAATCTCATCAATTTCATCTATGGAGACATATAGTGGAATTCCATGACTCAAAGATCAAGCTCTGGGTCTCATCGACAATTGTTATCATAGATCCATTTTTGAGTCAGAGTTTCCCTGATGTGCCACTGAATGGTCTTTAAATTCTCCACCATTTCCTCATTATTTTAGGACATATCATATTGTGTTCTCTAATATCATACAACAATATTGTTCTACACCTCTTCCCATAAATGGATTCATAGGGGGGATTTGGATGAATGAGGGGAAACAATTATTGTATCTGAACTCAACCAAAGGAGGATTTTATTCCCATCTTCATTTGAAGTCAATTGATAATTCTCATAACATGTCCTCATGTTTTAGATAGTTTGCTCATTTATCCAATCACATTAAGGGTGACAATCCATGCTAAGTTTCTTCAATGTTTTGGGATTATATTGGAGACTCTTCCATCAAATAGTTATAAATCATGGATCTTGATCATATTCAATCGATATTGGTTTTCTATGCAGCCTCACCACTTGTCAAATGTATAAGATTTCATGTTGGTCAAGTGATAATTCCTCTAAAATTGAAATTAATTTATCATACATTGTTGAAAAATCCACCAAAACCCATATAGAATTATTTCTTCTTTATCTCTCTAAAAGAAAAGTTTCAAAGTATATGGTGATGATTCATATTCTCATGTATGTATTGGTAATGGTTGAGTCAAACCCTTTTATGTTTTCCATTCATCCATAACTTACTGACACAAACAATACTGTTATGAATTTGCCACAATATCCTTCTTCATATTGTCCCATCAATAGTGCTCTTCATGATTTCCATGAATCTTTGTGGTACCAGGATGGATAGAGAATGTTAAGATATGTGAATCATCCAAAAATACCTTCTTTACATCAGGATTTGATGGTATACATAGTTTGGACCCAAATCATAAAAATCATTCTTCAGTAACATAGAGCTATGATCACTTCCCTTTTCTTATAGTTTAGAAGTTCTATATAATTCCAACATAATCTCTTTTATTGTGTTTTATACTATATGTAATGGATAGTTGATTAATAATTTGTAAACGAAATTATGATTTTCAATCCCTTATGTTTCCATTTTTATTCCTTTTCAAATCTTACAAGATCGATTCCCTCTCAATTTCTATAAATTATAGATTTTTTTGATGGTTTTTTACTTAGTGTGTTTTACACATTATTTTCCTTCCCAGGATGATAGTGAATTGAGCAGTTATGGTCATTGATAAAATATAACCAACTTCATTTGTTCATATCCATCTCCTTATGTGTAAATATAAACAATATGATTTTTTGATCTATATATATTTCAATATTATCTCCAAAGAGAAAATTAAAATTTATTTTTAATGTGAATATCACTACAGCCTATTACAGATATTTCATTGGGTATTTCATTTTGGGAACATTCAACTACCTTGGATAATTGTCTATAGCATTTTCATTTTACATTAACATATATCCTAATCTTTTATAAAATGCATAGTTAAAAACCACAACATGTTCTCTAATTATGGTTAATGTGACAACAAGTGTAGTGACAAACATACATTTCAAATCATTGGATCTCCCTTCAAATTAATTATTCCAAGAAAACATAACTCTTACAAATGTTATCTTGGATAGAGGGTTTGAAAATAACAATACATTTCTCAAAAATCAACTATAGTACCCTGCTAATCTATGGAATCAATGGATATCCATCCAAAACTAGTGGCCTTAACTATCCTTAAATTTCATTTATATTTTAAGGGTCTACATATATCCCATTTCTTGTGATAATATTCCTCATTAATTACACTTTAACTAAAACTCATATTTTTAGTTCATAACCTAAATTTTCTCCTTTCATAAGGTATTTATAATTTTTCTCATATAGTCATCATTTTCCTCCTTGATTTTTGATTATATTTGAATATCATCTATAAAGGAAACAAAAAAATTTCATATGTAATCCCTACTGACTCTATTCATAAATTACATGAAAATTTGTTTAGAATTGTTGACATTCATTCGAATTAATATGAACTCATAGTACTAGTACCCTATATGAGAATCTTGTCTGGGTGATATCCTACCTCTTCACCTTAACATTGATATACCCCGACCAAATAACCAACATATAGAAATATTGTTCTCAACATATACAATCAAACAATTCATCAGTTTGTCAATGTGGATAATTTTTTTTATTGTGATCTTTTGAGATTTTGATAATCAATGCAAAGGCACATTGACCCATCCTTTTTATTGACTAAGATAACCAGGGCACCCCAAGGTGAAACACTTGGGAATATGAAAATATTATAATGATTATCCTATAGTTATTTCTTTAGATCCTCATGTTTGATAACATCTATTATATATAGATTCTAGGATATTGGAAACACCCTAGGAATAAACTCGATTTAGAATTCAACCACTTAGCTTGGAGGAAGATCAGAAAATTCATTGTGAAACACTTTAGTGTATTCCCGTATAGGGGGGATGTCTTCAAGGGTGATCATTTTCTTGTAATCAATCAATTGATTTAGATTATTTTTATCATAAAAAATTATATTGATTCAAGAGATGTTCGTGCTAATGATGATTTATCCTCATCCTTCAACAAGTATTAAATCAAATGACAATTCACAATATGTAGAGTGAATTCCATCTCGCAGTAATTTATGTTGGATCTATATTAGGAAATCCAATACATACCCATATTTAAACCATCTTCCATCAAAAAGAGTATGAAATGTTACTCTAGGAAGATTATCAAACATATTTTTATAGCGAAGTAGGTATATACATGTGGGGAATTAATTTCCCCATTTGTCATTTTCACTGAATGCTCTAATTCATTTATTTTCTTGTGGTGTTTTCAGAGTTATAATAAAAATTCATGACATGATGGAATGAATCGAACCATAAAAAAATAAATATCATTAATTCTTGAATTAATAACTATCACACATGTCACCATTTTTTTGTTTAGATCGACCATAGTTGATATGATGGAAAAATATCACAGTTTCTGCCTTAGAGGATGTTGGTTGTCTCTGAATACCCTTAGATATGTTTATTGGATTGATAATTTTCATAGTTACTTAAGTAGGTTTTGGGTGTAGTAGAAGTGCAGGATATGCATTTATCCAACTTTATAAATTTAAAAAATCAATGAATAATCTGGGATTAATACGTTGATGAATGCCAGTATCCGTAGAATTGAATCCCCAATAAAAGACAGAAGAGAGAACCAAGATATGAGAATTGATGATAAACGTATTTATGAATATTGTTAATTTAATTAAATTATAGTATTACCTCCTTGTATATTCTTTATTCATTGATGTGTCTGACTGTGGATCTAAGTTGCGACTTGGATGTGATGTATAGTTCATGGATAGGTTTCATCATGTGGTGATCCACACTTGCACCATGTATCTCTGTACATCGCTGAAGGAGTTTGCAGGAGCTAGCATAGAAGATCCTTTCACTTGCAAGGTCCGTATTTTATCTCCTTGAGAATCACTTCCAATGTGTTCTCCTAGATTGATTTGTGTATGATCTCTCTCATTATTTAGATGGTTCATGGAGAGGGAAGAGTTCTCTCGGATCTAGAGCTTTTCTCCAACGATGTTATGCCGAAACCCATTTGTCATCCATTCAAATGACCCATTTTCTAATTTAGAGAATTATAACATAATGGGGAATTTAATTCACCAGATAATAATAAATAATTATCATATGTGATGTTACATAATATATCATTCCTTCTAAAATAACATGTCAAATAATAACATCAATGCTTTAATTAACAAGAAATGTGATTAACTATCATGCTATATTCAAATACTATTTAACCAAATAATATTTCACGTTTCTTTCTTACCAGAACCATAACTTTTCCTTCATTGCTTTTAAATATTTAAAGGGCCTTGAACAATCATTATTTATTTAAAATATAAATATAACTGTAATATTCTGGGAAAATTAAATAAATAATCGTTCCTAATATATTCTTTCAAATAACTAGTGATGAAATAAATGTGATAAAGCATACTTCACTAATTATTAAACCATAATTGAGATTAATATTTATTCAACTTTTTAATCAAATAAATTATTTAAATCAGATACTGGATACCCATATTCTGTGACCCTCTAGGAATTTTTCTCATTGGAATTTGGTGGGCTTTCCTAATGTCCAAGATTACTATCTATGAATGGGTCTAGGTACCGAAGATAAATAAGTTGATGTCACTACAACATGTCACCTGATACAAATGCATAACGTGTAATATAATCCTTTTTTCCTGGTATCTTTAATCTAGAAGGTTTCATGCAAGTGTCGTCAACCCAAGTCTTGATTTCCCATTATTTGACTTCTAGGAATTGAAACTACTTAGGTAGTACCATGGTCATAAATTTAGTTAGGATATATCATTTTCAACAAAATTAATAAGATATTGACTTCCATATAAGTGGAAAACCCTTCCTTTCATTATTCATTTATGCAGTATTACTCATGACACACCCAATATATACTACCATGTTGCAAAAATTTGTCATCATAGTTTTCATCAACACATCTTCGTATTAAATTCATAATACCCATTAATAATAATATTAGTGTCTAAGGACCAATACATATTTCCGCATATTGGAACATCTAATGACACTTATAAATGTGGATTTCTTAGTGGTTGGTCTTTCTCTCATATTATCCTCCTATAAATTACTAAGGGATCACACCAAGGGAAGATACCTTAATGTTTCATGAGTCCCCATAGATGATAGTATGTATCATTTTTCCCGTAAAATTATATCATCCATCCATTGAACATATATTCATTACTAGTGTCATGGAACATCTAGGTTTACATCATAGCCGAGATCCGCTATAACCAATTAGTGAAACATATATTCTTACTAATTTATAACATACTATGTCATGTAGATAAAATATCATGATGTCATAAGGATATTGATAATATTAATTCAAAATATATATGTTTATCATAAAGTATAAATAATATGGTTTATTGGGCACCGACTCCAACATAATCACACTTTCACTAGACCGAACTGATAACAACCTTCAGTCAATTTTCTTTCACATGATTTTCATGTTACTAATGAGATATTCCTTTAGTAAAGGGGCACTCCACCTTCTTTACTATGGACACTCAGCTCACTTCAACTTCGACCCTTTAATAGAAACCCCTCAATAGGTGATTCTTTTTTAGTATGTTGTTTTTCTATTGATTTTACCTTATATCCATTACAATAGTCCACACTGTAGTATTATCAAAATACATGTAATTGGATCCGTACTACTAGTTATAACTTCATGCTACTGGAAAATGTTATAAACAAAAAAAACATCCATGGATCCATCAGATGCTGCTATATATTTGGACTCTACAATCAAATTATTGAAAAATAGATTCTTTGAACTCTTC
Organism: Viscum album; assembly: GCA_963277665.1. Classification (NCBI taxonomy): domain Eukaryota; kingdom Viridiplantae; phylum Streptophyta; class Magnoliopsida; order Santalales; family Viscaceae; genus Viscum; species Viscum album. The sequence goes on along the minus strand of OY728119.1, from coordinate 2,104,934,269 downwards.
CAGCTCACAGATACTCCATTAAGATAGAAAACATATCATGATAGCGACTTCAGATCTTTGTAAACTATCTGAAAACTAGTTTTGGAAAACCCTATAATGAAAATATAATCATCTCCTCCATACAACAGGAACATATCATTAGTTCTTCACAGATATATAAGTAGAGTGATGATTGTAGTCCAATGTTGTTCTCATGGATATTATTAACATCTTCCAACAATGACCAGGGCATAGGTAACATCATGTCTGGTACATGACATGGAATACATGATAGATCCTTTCACTGAATCATATGGAATATTACTCATCCAATATTTATGATATTGTGTGTGGGGACACATTTTATTCAAAAGATGTATACCATGTGACACTGGAACCAATCCATTCCTAGATTTCAATGAAAAATCCCATTATTATATTTCAATTTATGGGATCTGGATCAGTCCAAGAAGTATATTCGATCTATCATGAATGATCTTGATCCCTAGAATGTAGGTTTCTTTGCCTATATCCTTCATGGAGAAGCACTTGTGCAACCAGTACTTGATTTAATGAAAGGATTATATGTCATTTGAAATAATAAATATGTCATCAACATAGACTACAAGGGTAAATACCATATTCCCATTAAACAACTTGTAAACATATGTAACAAACTCAATCACAATGAATCCAAATTATCTTATGGCATAAAAAAATCAAATGTTCCATGAACTGGTGGCTTTCCATAATAAATAAATGGAAGTATTCAACTTGAATACCATTTTAGCATCCCCTGGTGTCATGAACCCTTCCTGGTGTGTCATATAGAAATCTTTTTGAAGGATTCCATTAAGGAATGTTGTTTGGCATCCATCTTCTAAATCTCATAGTCATAGGATTATTCTATGGAAATTATGATTCCTATTGATTAAAACATTTGAACTATTGAAAAGGATTCATCATTGTCAATTACATGATGTCGTTTAAAACCCTGGGCCACAAGAATTGCTTTATAAGTTATTAGTTGAACTCTTATTTCATGTTTCTTCTTGACTAAGAATATACACCCAACATGATTTACATCAACTCATATAACAACCAGATCCCACGCATGGTTCTTATACATATAATCCATCTCATAATTGATATCATCTAGCCATCTTTCTTTTTTTGGGCTCACTACTGCTTCCTTATATAAGAGAGGCTCATCATTGCCCAAAAATAATGAGTCATCATCCTTACTAATCAGGACACCTAATATCTAGGATTCCCTTAACTCTCATGTACTCCTACATAGTACTTGTGTTTCAAGAACAACCTCTTCCAAGGGGGAATATTGAACTTATTCCTATACCAAATCTTCTGTATCATAAGAATCGACATCATCAAATTCATTCTTTCTCCCACTATCCTTTTTTGGATGTTCTCCCTCTCAAGAAAGAAATCATATCTAGAAACGTAACATTCTTGTCTGATGGGTGGTATATGTAGTATCCATTTCTTTCTTAGGTTATCCTATAATGAAACACTTCATTCCCCAGGGTGCTAGTTTGTTTCCTCATAAACCCATAACAAATTCCTTGCATCACCACACATATGTATTCATCAATGTGGGTTCTTTTGACTCCATAATATAAAGGTATTCACATTCTCCGCCTTATTGAGTGCTTGTATTAATTTGAATGCCCCATTATCTAATGAAAACATATCATTGGATAATAAAATATCTGCATTAATCATCATTTACCTTACTATTTCCAACATGTTACGATTCCCCCATACACTTACTCCATTCTAATGTGTTGTATAAGGTAGAGTTAGTCGGGATAGAATCCTAGACTCCTATAAAAGTTGAATCAGCTCATTGTTAATATATTACACACCTCAATCTGATCAAATCTTCATTATCTTCTAACCATTTTGATTTTATAGTTCATTCATGAAATCCATGAATTTCTCAAGGTTCTCAAACTTGTACCTCATTATGTGTACATAGAAATATCTTCTCAAGTCATCAGTAAAAGTAATGAAGTATGAATATCATCCACTAGATTCTACTGGAATGGGTCCCCACACAATAGTGTATACCAATACGATAAGCACTATAGAAATTTATCCATATCCACCAAATTGTGGTTCAGTCATTTTCCATAGAAAACATATGTGACATCAATAAAGTGGTTTTACCTCAGAAGAATCTAAAGTACTATCTTGAAATAGCATTATCAGGAACTTATTTCTTACATGACTAGGGTGGTGATGCCACAACTCGGTGTTTTATGAGTTTGGTAAACATGGTTCCTTGTCAATTAGAAACATATAATTCTCATAATTTAATACATAAAAACCATTATTTAAATGCTACATACCATAATAGATATTGTCCTAATAAAAGTAAAAATATTTTTTCCCAAACAATAAAATAAAACCATCTGTATCTAAAAATTATATATTAATTATGTTATTGGTAAAAATAAGTAAATAATAATAGTCTTGTAAAACCAAAATCATTTTCTTAGAAAATGTGAGTTTGTAGTCACCAACGGAAATAGTAGCCAGCCTTGCGCCATTAACAGCTCATAGATCCATTTCTCCGCTAATAATATTCTGAAAAATACTTGGTTATAGTATTTGAATATTGATGTGATCCCCACAATCTATATATGACACCAAATATGTTTAAATAGTAAGACTTTACTTTATAATGAACAAACTTTTTGATTATCCATTAATATGGGTGTAGTTTCTCTTCCATAGGCGTGACTTACCACAAGGAAACCAAAAAACCAACTTTTGCATTCCATATCTCTAGATATTAATCTCATTTGAAGGAGGGTTCTTGGAGTCATTGTATTTTTTTTAAATGTTAGTCAACTTTGCCTTATCTTTCATCTTCTTATTGACTATATTGACAGTAGGTTTTTTCAGGCCTCATATCCTCATCCACATGGGGAATCTGGTCAAGAATCTCAAATATAAATTTATCAATATTTCTCATATTATAAATCTCAATAAAACTAGAGAATATATTTGTATGTGATGATAATATGGGATCTGTACACCAATAATCTGAGAATTTATTCCCTAAGATGTTTAGATGCTCAATGTATCCAATAAGCGTGTCCATATGTGGTCAAACTGGCATTGAATTTACATGATTAGTAGTGAAACAAGTGTTGGAGATCCCTTACCTTTCTTGTCTCTCCTTCTCTTGATAGTCATTTGGGAGGTTATACATCATTCTATAATCATCCATTTCCTAATTTTATAAAAGAGATCATGGGTCATGGATTATAGAATGAGGCCCTGAACGTCTGTAGAATCATTCCAAAGTTTCTCACACATGAAATTTCCTTATCACACACCTCATTTCCAGGCACAACATGTAATAGATCTTCCATCATAAGATGATTCCACTCATGGAGAAGGATATCTCGATAGTTCCTTTTCCAATCATGGAAATTAGTACTAGTGAGAAGGTTTTCTTTCCTACGTAAGGATTTCAATGATATGTTTGATGTTTCATTGCTTGTTGTTTATATAAATTATGATGAACATATTATTATTACTTTCAATTGATAAATATTAGAAAAATTTAATTAATATTCATTAAGTTTATTTCCATATATCTCTTAAAGAGTTTCAATTTCCCCCTTAATAAATATCTCATGTGCGTATTTCGACACATTTGACTCGTTATTTGTTGAAATTTAATTTCTTTGTTATAGTTTTCTATCAGACCATAAAAATTAATCTCCACTTCCTACTTCTTATCCATGTGATACCTTTGAGATTCATCGATCTCCATTTTTATCTTTTATGGAACATCAAAATATTTCCTCATAGCTACCAAATCTAATATTAGTAGGTAATTTTTTAGACGAGGTTTTAAACAAAAAAATAATCCATCAACATTTCATTCATGGATAATGAAAAATTTAAAGTCGTATCATGAATGTATTGTGAATTTTACGAATACACCATGATTGATTTTCAACTTACTTTCTGGAGTGTAAAGAAATTTTTTTCCATTTATGTTGGGGAGTGAGAAGAAAATATTTATCGAAAAACATTTTTCATGATTTGTTCCACCCTATCACTTTGTTCTCTTTCACGTGAATTATATTTTTGATCCTTTTCCACCACTAAAAATAATATCCCTCAAGATAAAGAACTAGTAGAACCATATCATGATTTGAATATTAAAGTATGGATAAGATATTCTCAATGATGATTATCCATTATTCCATGATTAAGGGATCAGATAATCCATTGAATGTCAGAGGCCATTGTTGAAAAAAGGACTTGATTGTATATTGTTCTAAATTAGGGGGTTTTGGGTGCTCCTATAGACCCAAATTTCTATTTAGAACCTAATTCTTATAAGATATAATCTTTATAATGTTCAGGATTCTAGATCCCATTGCGTTGGGCATTTATTTGGGGATATGTTCCTTTTTCCCATCACATTATATATTTTCACAAGTACTCCTATATCATTCCACAATATAGAATAAAGTGAAAATTAGGGATGATTATTTTAGAACAATTAAACACATAATGAATAATTCAATGGAATTAAAGTGATAACCTAAAAAATAAATTTATTCCTTAACACATGAACTTCATTGATTCAATCTATGATATACATTCTCTATTTTCCAACACCTATTTTTATAGGTGATTTTTGACTTGATAATGGTTCAAAATGAGATTATGAATTTACAAAAGCAAATCCCTAGGATTTTCAAACATCGTGTTAAGAAAGTCCTAATTTCATTCACCAATACTTGGTCGAGTCTAGCCTAATATATTTCATTGTGTTTTATACCAATGTACATTGTGCCTGATCCACACCCACTAGTAGTATCTAGACATGTATGTATTTTCATTATAAAACATTTACTCTATAATTACAAAAATTTGGGGGTGTTTTATAAATTTTAATCTATTAACTATTGTTTTATCTAGATTTTTTTAATCCTAGTCAAAAAAATAAATAAATATTTTATTTGAAAGTGACTATAAGGAAACTCCTATTTATGAAACATCAATTTATGATTTATTACATAATATTTTACATAATAAAACATGGAAGATCAATAATACAAGTTTTTCTGTAATTAGGCACACTACATAATAATTTAAAACAATGAATTAATCATCATTATTGAAAAAATAAATTACATGTGCATAAGATTACTTCATAAATAAAACATCATAGTCAAATATAGGGACATACATACGAAATGGGTGACATATATAGCACATTAAGGGAATGAAAATGTCATAAATGGAGAATAAAATAAATTATAGACAATAGACTTATCAATAGGGTAAAACAGGAGTGCGAATCATGAACATTTTTAATGTGGCATGATATAACAAGATAACCTAATGGAAACGTCATAAATGTGGAAACAAGGTAAAATAATGCATCATAAAAATAGGTCAAGGAAATGTACCATGATGTCATGATATAAAAATTCCCATGATGGATTAGGTTCAGTACATAATCCCTTCCATGATGTCTCATTAAAGTATAAAATTACCCAATGCCTTTGAGCACTATATAATTCAAGGTCCACCCATCACTTTAATTTCATTCTATTTATTGATTGTGACCCATAGATCATTCAACAAGAATTTATTCATCATAAAAGTTTATTCCATGATCAAGGAGTGTCTATAAAATACATTTAATCACACAATCAATGTATAAAAATTTCAATATGGTGAAAACCCTAAATTGGAATTGGTTAGGGGTATTCACTACAAAATTGTTTGGCATTGAAAATCATTGTGGAATTTCTATGGGATAACAGAGGTGTATAACTTTTGAGGATGGTTTTGTTGAGAGTTGAAGGATTATCTCATTATTCATACATAAAAGGTGATTTTTGGAGTATCTGGTATGACATATCCCAACATTAGGAATAATAAGGAAATGTCATAATATAAAGAAGATACCTGAAAAATTAGGGTAAAGAGAAGAACCCTTACCTTTAGAGTATCCCTCAAAATGAATGGGAGGAACATATTGAGAATTTGGGGTTACATAGAAGGAATTTGAAAAGTGGTGGGAAATGTATGGGTGTGATCTTAGGTTTTTTAGTTAAGATAAATGATATATTTGGAGGTTTTATATAGCACATGAGTTGGTAATTCTTTATCATTTCTCAAACATTTGTTTTGGACTCTATATAATTATATAACTAAAAACTCTAACCTTTCAATGGTTTTTATTTCAAATGAACCTTTTTTTCATTATTTTATAAATCTAAGGGTCATACATCATAATATAAAACCCTTAATTATATATAAGTGATTCATACTTTTAATGAAATAATTTTGAAACCATAAAATATATTAATGGTTTTGGAATATCTATAAAGTCATTAATAAAATTAATCAAATAAAAATAAAATTGAATTATTTAAAAAAGTAAACATATATTTGATTATGTATTCACATTATAGAATTAATTACATCACTTTTTGGACCCTACGATGTCATAATACACCTTATATTTTTATGGTGTTTATTTTTACCTGAAAAAACATGGGTCTCAGAAAAATATGAAGAATTATCTACTGGATATTTTCAAACATTTATTAACAAAAACAATATTAATTTTTAAAAAATAATTTTATTTATATGGGTATTACAATTTTATAATTATAATGGACATTTATTAAGAAATCATTGATTTTTGATTGAAATAGTTCTGAAACACTTATAAAAATTTCATTTGACTTCCTAAAAATTGTATGATAATTTAAATTTAATAAAACCTATATATTAATAATATTTTTTTAAAAAAATATTATTTATTTCATAAAATCCATTAACTAATAAAATTAAAAAACATAATTTAAATTGAATACAAATTAAAAAAATTGTGTTTTAATGTTTAAAAATAAAAAAGAATTTATAATATAATGATTATAATAAAATGAGAACATTATTATATTGAAAATACAATATAAATATTTATATTATTTTGGTATTGATACATAGACCTTTAATGCACAATAAAACACCATAAGTGAAAGTTGTGGGATGGTGATATCTTTTTGGGGTGTTTCGTTATACAAGGTTTGGTTCATGTTCTCGAGGTGATTAAACTTCTCTCATAAGATGATTCGATCATGCTTATGTTGAGGGATCATATAATTTTATTGGTCATTGACAAAGCCAGGTGATGTTATCTTCCTCATATGCTTGGATAAATGGGATTCATAGTGTATGATCCTAATAGTTGAGTCCATAACTTCATTTTATTTTTTCAATTGGATTTCTTAAAACCATCTATTTATTGTAAAAATGTGATCAGTGTTCTTCAACAATACTATCAAAGGTAATGATGCATAACTATAATTTAAATATGATTGGATATAATTAAAATAAATAATTTCCTGTGTTTTTTATATTCATAATATATAATAAAAAAAATTAATTAAATCACAAATGGAATATTTTTCATAACAATTTTGGTCATTAACTTATTGCTCGAGTGGTATCAGTTGACTAGATGGATTTTCCGTGGATATGATGTGTGTCCCTTTTTGAAGTTTCTTTAAATTTTGTGTATTTTGTATGTAAACCAATGGTCAATTGGTTTTATGTATGACTTGTAATTTCAGGACATTATTACATTTCATTTTGTTAATGCATGTTCAAATTTGTTTTTTCCTTCTTATTACTATATTTTTTATGATGTTTGATTTTTTATCCTTATTGTCTACTTTGATATAGGGGTATAGTCTCCTCATAGGTCCATTTTATAACTCTTTTACTAGACGGTAGCCTCTGGCATTTGAGGATGCATGCATGAGGTCAGGTAGAGAATCTTCTCTGGGCACCAATTAGTGGCCCCTTGGTTAGGATGTTATAGTCATTGTAGATTTCCTAGAAAAATGATTTATGTGATTATGATTTTTCAACACTTTTTCGATACTATTATGAAATTTTATGATTCAAAATTATATTCTCATGGATCATTATCATTTAATCTCTTATAAATCACTTCTTATGAACTTCCATACAATTATTCCTTGATTAATGATTATGATTTAGGAATTTATGGTCATGACTGTTTGATTTCAATATTACGGATTCATTATATAAATATTATCATATAATCACTTTTGATTATCAATTTTTATCTCCCATGATTACCCTTAGTTCATTTTAACTCTCCACTTCATATGTCTCTATTTCTCTAGGGAATGAAAAATGATTTTATGTAAGTTTTGTGTGGAAAATTTCATGAGTGATGATGATGGACATTCATTGAATAATAAATCGTACTTATTATGATGAAATTTATCACATTAAAAAATATGATTTGTCATGAATAGTTTTTTATTATTTCTATACAAATTTAGTCAAAAAATATCTTCATGATATAAGTGATTCAATATTCCCTTGTATTTTGTAATGTGAAATAATTATTTAGGTTTATCATTATCAGAGATACTATGTTTAGAATATATTATCTATCACACAATCCATGTGTAGAAGTCCTTGCCTTTTATATTCAAAATTACTTCACATGAATAAAGAGACAACAATAACTTTAATATTTATGTACAAACAACCCCGATTCTTCCCTTTATGGATTCAAAATTCCAATGAAGATTTATTTGATGTATCCAAAAACCATAAAGAATGGCGAATCTACTGATAAATACATTTTTCACTATGATAACCAGTATCTTAAATAGTCTAAACAAAATTTATTCGGATAAATAATTCAAATAAGGTTTGTGTAACACATAATTGTATATATAAATGGAAAAAAATTTCATCAAAGAGAAAATTAAATGTTATAAATAATATCTAGAAAATATAATAATATAGGATGATGTGTCAATTGAGGATGTTTCTAAAGTATTATAATTCCTATTAATGTTAATCAGATTCTATATAGAGAACATTGATTATCCAATAATTCTAATGAATCTTATGAAAATTCACCATGTATAATTTGATGTACCGATTTCATCTATAGAAGATAGAGATCATGATGATTTCACTATTAATTAATTTCATTGAATACTCATCAATTATTAAATTATAAAAGGAGAATATGTTAATGGATTTTGAATAGTGGAGAAGAAATAGAAATAAATTCTCAAATTTAATTTAATATATTAGATTAGTGGGGGGGTTTAATAGTTATTTTCAAACAAATATGTTTTCCTATGAAGTGGTCAACATCATGTAATTGTATAAAATATAAAAAAATTCAGTTTTTTAGAGTATTCAGAAAATCATGGTATCAAACATGACTTTCATGCTTTATAAACCATAATAATTGGGTACATTAAAAGAAATATAAAATAATTTTTGATGTGGTTAGAACAATGATTAATGATCATGATATGTAAATATTCCTTTTCTTAAACGATATAAAAATAGATTGAATTTTTCATAACCATAGGTTCTTGAGGAAAAATTCATATATGGTTCCCTATAAAATCTTTTTATAAAAAACTGTTATAATAGACATGTTATTGTTTATCATTCCATATTTATCATCAATAATTGATGGAATACAATCAATTTTGATGAATTGATAATGATAGAATATTACATTGTTACAAAAAAATATGAGTTTCTACATTTGTTATAAAAAATGTTTATTCAAGATCATGAATATTTATATTATTATTTATATTTAAAATGTGGAAGATGTAATTATCCTATTCATGATTGAGGTAGAGGATGATATTTCTACTATTAAATTAATAGACGAATATATAGAAATTAGATTTAGGAAAATGATGGAGATTCTAACTATTACAGTGTTGAGGGATTAAAAAATAACTTTATATGTTTATGATAATGTATGATATAGAATATATATATTACGATAATATAATTAGATATTAAAATATAAGTTTTAAAATAAGAATTAGAATCTTAAGAACCATTGTCAGTAGTCTTCTCAATAAAATTGATCCTATAAGAACTGATGGGTATTTTAAAAAGTAGTAAACCCCAGAAATGAATGATGAGATTGAAAAAAGGAAATTAATGACTCTTGGTATCAAGTTCCAAGACCTGAGATGGAAAATTCTATTTTAAAAAACCCTTAATTATGAATAAATTAATATGAAGGGTTGTGTTTTTGATATAATTATATACTTATATGAAAATGATACATTATACTTGATTGTACTGATATTGATGATATATAATCACTATACAGGTATGAAATAACATGAATCTAATATAAATTTATCTCAATGAGTCCTTTAAACCATTTATATTTTCTTAAAATAATCCTTTGTCAATAGTAAATTTAGTAGTGATGTATATTTGGACAAACCAAAATTTTTTATTAATGATTATGGAAATTAATTTTTCATGTTTAATAATGTTCATTACAAATTAAATAAACCAAATGTGAATAAAATTTCAATATTAATTAGTTTTTGAGAATAAAGGTCTTTTAAAAGATGTTCGTAGACATAAATTTTAATATAAAAAGATGCAACACCAAATCATTTATTACAATATTTTATATTGATGATATTATATTTTATTGGGATTATGATATTTTTAAGAATAATATTATACATAAATAAAGAATAAAATTTAAATTAAGTCAAATTGGGAAATTAAAATATTCATGGGATAGAAAATCATAAAACATACTAAACAAGTTATAATTTCATTATAAAATTAATACATGGATTTATAAAAAAAATTATAAACAAGGGAAGTGGAGCATCTTCTCTAATTCATGTTGGTATACATTTTTTGTAATCATGATAAAGAATAATTTATTATTTGAAAACGATACATTCATACTATAATAATTCTTCTATATTTGACATCTTTAGGATAAATATTTATTATTTTCCTCCCAATTTGGTCCATATTTTAACAAAATATACAATTATAACATCGTCTTGTGTCAAAGATAATCTTGATATAATCAAAAATATATAAAAAGTTGTATTTTTATGATAGATTGATAGAAAATAAAAAATATATTGGTTTAAATGTACTTATTTATTAGGTTCTATTAGTGACATGTAATCCACCCCAGGTGTAATTTTATTCATTAGTGAGAAGTTTGTAACATTGAATTAAGGGAATAAATCTAAAGTGATATTTCTTTCATGTATGAATGAATATTTTCTCAACCATTTTCTAATATATAGACAATATGGGAGTTTCATTGTTTAAATATATGAGTCTTCAAATTGTATACTCAATGATTTTTCTTTTTAATAACAAAATTTATATAAATCATTTGAAGAATTTAGATCTACATCGAAGGTCATAACATGTTGATATAAAGTATAATTTTTTGATATATTAATTTTTTGGAGGGATCCTTATGATATAATTTGTTTTATATAATGATTTAATTAATTACATTATTTTAAATCTGCTCAATAATATTTAATTTGGAAGGATATTGATGAAAATTGGAGTGAATATTGAACCAACAAACTAAGGTAATCGATTACTTACTTATTATCATTTATTTTATAATGATTAAATTATCTAGGATATTTTTTTGCAATCTTGAGAAAGTTATTATCAATTATTTAAAATTATTTTATTGTGTTTGTTGAGATTTTACATATAGAGTTGGAAAAATATATTAATGATTAAAATATTATATGATAATATTAATTTGAAATTTCTAAGATGAGTTTGTTTTTGGAATTATTTTTTTCCTACATGGTCACTCATATTTAATACCTAGAGGCATATCACGTAAAAAATATTATGATTAATTAATAACACACAAAATTCTTGAATTTAATTGAAACCAATGATAAGATGAATTTTGTTCAATTGTAAATTTTCGGACATGAATGTGTTGTGTTAACAAAAAATTGAAATTGGGATATTATTGAAAATTAATTATTAAGTATTGTATTGGTTTTTAATAATTTTCTATGTGATTGTGGGTATGATTCTTTCTATGATAATTACTAGAACTAATAATGTTGAATTTCTACCTACATTTGTTGGAATGATATATGGATCAATCAGGATGATGGACTGATGGGAGTGTTCTCATTCATTATGGAATACATAATAATATGATGGAGGATATATATTTGAGGAAAATCCATTATATGTTATATTGATGAATTTTATGAATATATTTTGAAAATTATGAGGGTATTTCATTCAAATAATAAGTCCTATAAATAAATGGATGTTATTAAAATTTATTTTAATAAAATATAAAATTACACTAAATATCGATATCCTAATTTGTTGGAGTCATCATGTGACATCATAAGATTTCTTTCAAATTGGTCTCAGAAATATAAAAACTCTAAGACATTGAATGAATAATTAAGGATTTTTTAAGAATATTGATAATGTTTATAATAGTCATTTAACACATTATAAATGTAAATATGGGAATAATATGAGTTTTTTAACACATCAAAATATTTAATTCAGTATTCTAATGAATAAAATAAATTTTTAAAAAAGTTATTCAGAAATTACAAAGGTAAACCATTAAAATAGAATAGTAAGTCCAAACATCAATGAAGTCATAACACCATAAGTAGCAGTTATATAATTTGGGAAAATTTATGAACTTTGAAGGATGAAAATTTGGTTTCCTATAAATAATATATTAAATAATAATATGATTCAAGAAATTATGTGTCATTCTTAAATGAATTAAAAATTATAAATAGGGATATTGTTTTCATTCATGAAATTTGAGGATTATTGTTTGGGAAGATGTGTTGGTCTTATATTTTGAAGGGAAAACTATTTCTAATAGATATCTATGGTGAGGATAAATAAAACAAGGGATTTGATATATTTTTATTCATTCACATGATGAGAATATTTTCATACCATAGAGAGTATTGAAGTGGAATGATATAAGGACACCATTTTCCCACAACATGAGGCAACTAGATCAAATTAGTTTGGATTCATTTCATCATGGAAATATGATTATTTAAATTAATTCGCATTGTTTAGATGAAATAAATAATAATAAATAGATATGTTCTTTTTTGTTATTTAGGGTATATAATGATGTAGATTCGTTAGTATATTTTATCTTCTGAGAATTATAGATATTATATTCATGAAATTTTGCGAATATTTGAGAATGAAAAAGAGAAGAATGAAAATATTTTTGGAATTGTTATATTACATATAAACAATAATTTCAATGTATTTAGAAATTCCATATAAATTTTTTAATATATAATAAAATCCTAATCTATCAAGTCTACATGATATCTTAATAATTTTTCTTGACAAATCCTTGGAGATATGTTTTCATGTGTTTTTATTATAAAATGACTATACTGCATTGGTCAGTGTAGTATCATATAGTAGTAATATGGTCATATCATTTCTAGTAGATATCTAATTACCATAAATTAATAATTATGTTTGATTGGGAGAAAACCAACAAAAAATTGGGGATATAGTGATCCTCTATGAATGGAATCCTCATTATCAATCAAATTGAATTCTAGATTTTATTATGTTTTATCATATGTGGTTAGATTACAATTGCATAATAAGAAAATAATTCAAGTTATCAGAAAGGAATAAAACCACTAATCCACCCCAACTTATTGTTTTTTCATTTCATATTCGCTGTTTTTTATATTATCAAGAACACAAATAATTTTATCTTTTGGATGTGTAATATTCTGAATTATGATATATCAGTTATGTAAAAAATATATATTTCATGTATGAGTCACTAACATATTGAAATGGTTTAGACACCTAATGTTAATATTTATTTTAACCATGACATAATTGTATCTTATTTATGAAGATAACTGAATTGAAATTAATGTTATTTTACTTTTTTGGGTATTTTTTTCTTTTCCACGAGTAATATAAAATTTATACACAATAATAATTTTCATGGACTATATACAAGAATGTTGTGTGGTTTTCTTATATATATGTTTTTGTAAATAATATTCCTTTATAAATATTTTTTTTCTATGATACACATTTTATCTTTTTAATTTTTCTTGTAATATTTTAAAAATCCTAAATAAAATATTACATTTAAAAATATATCCATATTATGATATCATTATATATTAAAATAATACCATGATGAATTTAAATTATGTTGATAATGATGTAAATTTAGACCATACCTATATTTATTTTATTAATTATAAATAAACATAATATTATAACTATAAGATGTACTTTTCTTAAAAGACTTTGTTTGTATTTTATAATAATGTCGTGAAAATATCAGCACCATGAATATTTAATCCATATGGATGAAATAATATGAGTATGAAAATATAATTTGGAAATAGAAATATCAAATTTAGATGTTAATTTTATTGAAAAAATAACCATTAAAAGGATTAGATTTAAAATAACTCCACACATTAAAAAAAATATAGAAAAATATTGAAATATTAAAGGAACAATATATGAATAAAAAACAAATATAATTATATGGATTATACAGAAATTTTAAAATAAAAATGGTTTTTAATTTTAATATATATGATTATAAATTTAACATTTCAGAAATATTTTCACTTATTTCATACACTAATTCATTTATATTCCAATTCAAGAGATAAAATAAAGATTAAAGTAAGACCCAACTATTTATTCTTGTATATTTTCAAGATGATTGTTTTGATTTTTGAAAAACCATAATACCATCTCTAGTGTTCTACTATATAAGATTGTTTTAACAAAAGGTGATCATATTTTCAGTAATTTGATGATTTTAGTGGTGTTTTGTTAAATTTATCTATTTATGCAATTATTTAGAATATTAGACATTTTAATTTTTGATATGGATGTTGAGGCTTTATTATTAGTTAATGGTTGATGATTTTATTGGTTTATATATTATAGTAATATTATTCCCATGTTTTTATTCAGACCTATGGTGATAGTAATCACATCATATCCTCTTAGAGTCAGGCCTTATGGGTTATTCAAGAACACATAATTGACTTAAGAGGATATTATGTATGTTTTGTGCATTAATTGATAAAATAAATTGGTTTGTTATTGGATTATGTTTATTATAAGATTTAATGTGGTTTAATTGAGTTAATAAGTATTTTATATTACATCAACATAGTACGTAAAGTAATATTGAGTTATAAACTACTGAATGAAAGGGATATTATGAATCTAGTTATAACCTACAACATTTTATGATTTTTTACTATATGGATTATAAATTGTTAGTAAATAATTAATCCATTTAAAAGATATAAAATATATAGTATCATATGATGATGATTGTGACTGATTTAGAATAGAATTCTTTTTGTGCTATAAAATATGTATTTAAACTTGTCAACACAATTGAGTGGTATATGGAGAGATGTATTAAGAGAAATAATTTCATATTTAATTGAAAGAAGACTCGTTAGATTTTAAATCAAGGAGTGTCACTCTATATTAGTTCTAGTTATATTTCCTAGTAAATCATGAAGCCACTATTTTTTGAACAAAAGAGTGCACTGTATAATGGTAGTAAAATTTTTTTTTTAGTTTATTCATATAGTTGTGGATGTCATTATTAAATTACCTATAATATTATTCATTGGGTAATCTCAATAATGACAAAAATTACACTTGTGTGATCATAAAGTTTCAAAAATCAAATAGATGTAGCATTAAGATCAATAATGGGTGGAGTTATTTACTTATACACATTGGTCAATGTAAAATAATTTCATTTTTCTATACATTAGATAATATAGTGATTCCTTACATATGGTAGTGTTAATGAATATATATTTGTATTACTAGGATTTTCCATCTAATCAAAATGCTATAGGTCACGAAATTGTTCAAATAATGTTATTTTATA
The DNA here is from genome assembly GCA_963277665.1 of Viscum album. Classification (NCBI taxonomy): domain Eukaryota; kingdom Viridiplantae; phylum Streptophyta; class Magnoliopsida; order Santalales; family Viscaceae; genus Viscum; species Viscum album. The sequence continues at coordinate 2,104,918,437 of OY728119.1, read as the reverse complement.
TCCACTATCATGTTTTTATATCTACATAGAACAAAAATATAAGTTATTAATGAATTTATGAGACATGGAGAGGATATTTTAAATGATTATTGATGTATAGAATATCAGATAACAGATAGATATTTCATGTAGATCTTGGAAAATTATTCGTTTAGTCTTATTGTAGTAGGGATGCGGATGAAAATTCATTTATTTATAATTATTAGGATTCCATAAATTATAATAATGAGGTATATGTGGTTATTTTATATGGTATTTGTAATATAATAGAGAAAAATAATATTTTATTTCATTTCAGTATCAAGAATTTCAGTACGGTTAAGATCACATTTTGATGTTCGATAGTCTGATTTGTCTAGAATTGTATATTTTATAAGCTTCTACATATTAATTTTATATACTGAATAAAATTAAACAATTAAACAATTATTTTATAATTGGTAAACCCTTATACAATATTATTCATCATGAAAAATCGATAATAAATGATATGGATGATGTAGACATGTTGGACTATATGGTACTAGAGACATACATAGGATACATCATTCTATGTAAATTGATATGTCTAAAGGACCTAATGTGGATTGTGGTTTTTTATATATGCTATCATACCACATTGAGAAATTAAATTATTCATTGGTTTAGAAATAATTTACATAATCCATCTTAATAAAAGTTCAATAGTAAATTACACATCCTTTTATTCTTCTTTTTATATTTCAACACTTTTTATGGATTATTTTAATTTAAATAGGATTTTTAAGATAGTATTTGATGTTTAATGGATAATATAATAATGTAGAGATGATAGTTTTTTAATTAACCCATAAAATTATAATTTCATGGATATTTTTTAGAAATTATTGTATAAATTTACTTATTTCTAAAGTGGTTGATTTTTATAACGTGGAGGTAAATTTTTTCTTGTTTACTAGTAAATGTAATTAGATGAATATAATTTATCATATACAATAAATCTATTACATATATAATTAAATTTTATATAGCTATTATTTTTATATGAAATAATATGATATATGACGTTTTTTGAGGGATTAATTAAATATTTTTAAGAATATTACAGTATTTCCATTGATGTGGAAGATCATAATCAGATTAAAACTATTTCAATTTGTGTCTTTCATGTGTTAAAATACATATGTATTTTTCTAATAAATAATTTAATGATGTGGGTTCAAATGAATGTATCTTTATAGAGGATATTTTTTCACAATATCATATATCTATGGTAACCATCATTTTCTAAAAAGGAAAAAGTATATATTAGATTTTTTACATTGAAGTAGTATATAATTAGGTGAAAATAATGAATTAATTTCCGCTATCAAGGATTGATACATATTCAATCAATTGATTGAATCCATCAAGTTCTCAATGATATAATTCTATTCATTTTACCATCTAATGAAATTTACAAGGCAAGATATTCAAAAGACCCCATTTCATTATGTGAATTTTAAGAATTTAATGATTTACATGGATTGAAAAAATGATTCAATGGTGGTAATAATATGAATTCTTTATCATCATTATTCATGATGAAAATTTTATATTGGTTCTCTACAAGATATTATAACATCACTCAATATGTGAGATGTGTTATGATGACAATTTCATGATGTTTTTTGGATCCTATTCAATAGAACATATATAATGTTTTGGTTTTTACATATATTATTAGTATTTGGGACTTTAATTTCAATTTTAATATTATTTAATAATTTATAGATGTTTATTATCCCAATAACATTGATGATACTATTACTATGAATGTTTTTGGGAATGGTTAATAGGGGATTATGTTTCATGATATTGGATGAAATTATTATGTATTTTATTTGAATTCCACATATATATAAAAAATAATCCACTATGGATGTCAAAAGTGGAATAATTATTTAGATGTTGTAGTCTTAGTTAAAATTTATTTTCATAGAATTGATTTTATATTTTATCAATATATTCTGATTAATAGAGGAAATAATAATTGTCAATGTATATTAAGATGATTCTTAACAACTTTTATGATTTAAGTAGAAGAAATAAATGGTTGTTATATTATTTTTGTATATATATCAATATAATTTTGAGTATAATTGTATGACCTATTGGCTGATGTTTTCTGTCTTTGGGCTTTCTATAATCTATGGATACTTTAAATTCCACTAAATTTCATTTCCATCTCAAAATATTAGAGTAGAATTATATATATAATCATAGGAAATGGATTTTACTCATTCGATGGATATATATATATATATATATATGGTGTTTCAAATGGTTTATAAAATTTCAATGTCATATTTTTTGGAATGTTAATATAATATAATACCCACTATGTATCGTGGATAATATAATGGTTGGTCCTGATTTTAGATATGAATTAATGATACAAAAGAGGTGTGTTGATATTTTTCTTTTCGACATGTACAATCTTAATCGTAATCATTATTAAATGATTGTTCATTATATATTATTTTAATATATATATATATATATATTAATTATGATGCCATGAGGTAGATGTGATAGGAAATTAAATAGTTAATGGAGATATTCTAGATTGATGGATGGAATATTATCAATATTTAATATTTCCACATGAAATGGTAGATGTTTTTTTTCCATATATGAGTTTGTTTTTGTGGTATTTATACATTATATTATTTTTTTCATAGGAGTTCTAGAAAAATGTAACACTTTTAATAATATCTATTTAATTCACAAAGGATAGAGAATAAATTTAATGAATTAGAATGTAGATATCATGAATGTTTGAATTTAAAAATTGGGCATATAGTTATTATCATCATGTGATGTCCACTAAATGGTTTATAGTTTTAGTCAAACAAAAAATATTTATATTTTATGACTAAAATGTATAATTTATGAAGTACTAATTCCATTATTTTTTCATAGTTGTCATATTGTTAATGTATCCTGATTGATCTTTACTTTAAGAATTTATATTATAGATTTCATGGTGATATTTTGAGTGGATGATATAGTGAGGTTTTATGGGGTTTTGAGAATTATTATTTTAGAATATAATCCTCTATTCACATAAATAATTTATTGGGGATTATATAATTAGATGATCATAGAGTTATTTATTAGAAATATATTTTTTAAATAAATGGACAATATTATAAAAATACATATAGTTGGGAAGATATTTTTTTAAATGGATTATAGTTTTTTTCTTATCACTAGTGTGAATTTAGTCACTGGATAAGTTTTACTACAATAAAATTACAGTTAATATATTATAATATAAAAAATTTATAATTAATATGGATGACCATTTAGATCACCCTTTTTTTGATACATTGACCAGGTTGTGGTTGTGAATATATAATAAGAATGGTATAAAGAGTTTAGTGCGGAAGAAGTATGTGTTAGATAATCTGAAATCCTAAATGGATCCTAACTAGAGATGATTTTCAATGAGCAAGAGAATATATAAATTTATTAAAATTTGAAAAAATTGGATTTGTTTTTCTAATATATAATCTAATGGTTTTCTTGACCTTTTATAGTGTTGGAGGAATGCTGCAAAAATAATATATCATTTTCAATTTAAAAAAAATATTGGAATCATTTTATTATTTCCACCATATAATTTTACATCGGCGGAATATTCAAAATAATTTTAATATAGTTTTTTGTTTATTATTTTTTGGATTATGTGAAATTTATCTTGGGGTTGGTGAAACTCTATAATTATTATTATAAATTATTTCATAGTTGATTAATTGAATTGGTTCATTTTATTGAATTGAATTATGGCTTAGAAGAAATTTACTTAGGGTATAAATATTTTAATATATTATAATATTTTATTAATAAATTGGAAACATGTAATATAAATCATATATTTGATTTCAAATTTCACGTAAAGATGATATAATATATATTTTATTATGATTGGGATATATCTAATTCCATAGTTGGGTTATTTAGTGAGTTGTTCTAAATTATTTTCATATTAGTTTGAATGATAAAAATTATATGATAGATATATAATGAAAAATATTGGGGATTTTATATTTATTATTTTATATATTATTTTTTCATTAGTAATTGAACTGAAAGATGTTGTGTTTCATTTGTGAAAAAAATCACTTCGACATGAACACTACATTGTTTTCTATAAAAAATGAATTTTAAGAAGTGTAGATTCATAATTATTGTATTGTATTTGTGTTTTAAAAGGGAAAATTATTTATTAGAGGATAAATTACTTGAAATTATAAGGATTTATTATAATCATAATTAAAATTTTGGTTTAGGGGATGAATATACTTCTTCAGTGTGTTTTTGAGATTATTTAGTGAAGATTATAGAATTTACACATAAAAACGATGAAACATTAATTTGTAACATTTTTTTGTAAATGTTGAATAAATTTTCATGTTTGGGATGACTTTTCATAGTAATTAAACATTTCATTGTTGGATGTCGTAGTCAGAGGAGAAATAATAAACCATGATGTGGTTTCATATAACCAGTGTTTTGGTGGTCATATTTGTGTGAATTTTAAATGATACGAGGAAGTGGAAATTAATAATAATAAATTAATAGAAAATATTATTTTACATTAAGGATTTTATTGGGTAATTGACATCATAGATTAGGGTGAAAAAATCAATTTTATGGGAAATATTTTAATATTTAGAAAACCACATAATCCTTATTATTTTTTATTCAATCTAATGTATACAATTTTTCAGAAACCATATGTTGACTTATTAGTATTTTATTGTAACCATTTCTTCTACTAATATATTAATTCATATTTTTGAACAATTTGTCTATTTAACCCCAACATCGGTATTTTTGTTATAGATTTTATAATGGGTTAACAGATTATTCTTTTCTTTTTTTGATTTGGAATTAATGAGTATGTATAATTGAATCATCATGTATATAATGTTTTATATGTATTTTAGGATTTTAAAATTGATATTAATTTTTTTAAATTTAATATATTTAACATTGATGATTTAGGGGATTTTAAATTCTCTAATCTTCACTAGTAGTGAATATATATAGTTTTGTAGATATTTTGTATAATAATTTAAACAAAGAATACAGAATTAGTTAATTATAAACTAAAATGAATAGATATATACAGAATTAATAAAATTTATGTGTCATTTAAATTTAAATAATTTATTTATTGTTTACTATTCTAATTGGGATATATTTTATTACATAGATTTATTAATCAATTTATTAGATAAAAATGTGTTATGATATACTCAAGAAGAAAAAATATTATTATTTATTATAAATACATAAGAGGGTTTTTTATGAGATTATGAACCATTACATTATTTTTTATCATGTATAAATTGTATGTGTTTTCTGGTTAAAATAAATAACATTAAAAACAGGTGAGGTTATTAATTCATCAAGTGGAAGAAAAATAATTGGGGAACATTTCTTGACTCGAGATCGTTAATGTAGGTGGTGAACATGATGTGTTGTTACATCTATTAGGATTTATCAACTTAAGTTGTATTAAAATTTTCCACCTTATATAAATACTATATTCCAAAGCTTTCTCCACATGAAACACTTAGACCATAAAAATACCTTATATTCTAATGTAGCCTTATAATCTGATTGTATAAATATTTGTGAAAAAATTATGAGAGATATATATATATAAATTATTCTCACAGTACATAAAAAATAAATTAGTGTAGTAAATAAAGATAAAAACATTTTTCTAATATTTATTTTTTTCAAGTATAATATATTTAGTTGTGAAAAAAGTATTAACTATAGTTAAATTTGTAAGTTGAAGGATATTTTAAGAAGATTAAGTGATATCCCTATTTTTTTTTCTAATAATAATTTTTTTAATATATTTTATTAAAAAAATAAAAAAATGATTTTAATTGGAAAATATTATCATCATGTTTGTATTTACATTGAATGTAACACCCGAAAAATCTTAAATAAGAACATTATATTTGATAGCATTAGCGACACACAACACCAAGTTTTGAAAAAAAATATATAAAACAATGAGAATAATGATATATTTATTTTTAAATAAATTACATATATTAAATAAATGGATTTTCATTCAACTATAATTTTATCTTGAATTAAAAATAACATTGAGTTTTTCTAGCTTTTCATGTAACACATTGTTTATATTGTGTTACAGACAACACCGAGTTTAAAGGAAATGTGAAATATTATGAAAATTTTATTGTTTAATATAATAGTTATTACATAGAAATTTTAATGAAGAAGAATAATTTTATAATCAAAATTATTAATAATATAGTTATTTATGGATTAGAAAAAAATAGAACCATTTAATATAAAAGGAAATGTTTTCTGAAAAAACTGTATTTTTATTAAAGGATGGTTTATTTTTGATTTGCATATTTAATTGAAAATTAAATATAAACACGTTGGGAAAAAAATTTATTAATGAAATAAACTTTTTAAATTACAAAACTAAAATTACATTGTAGTTATTTTTTTCAATTTTACTAAAATATTTCATTATAAATGAATAGCTACACATAATAAATTTTAATTTAAAATCCCTATTATTTTAACTAATTTATAATGTTAAATTTTATTTTCAATAGGTTTTAATGTTAAATTAGTTTATTTTTATATAATATAATCAAATTTAGGTCATTATAATCATTTTAAAATATTATTATGATATAAAAACGTTGTATACTTTTGAAATAATTATCTTAAAAACCCGACTAATTCATTGTATTTGTAGGATTTATTTTATATATAATTTTTCCTCTTATATGAATTGAAATTTGAAAAATATATTCTATAATTTCAATCATCGTAATTTATAATGTTTAATATTTAAAATTTAATTTTTGACCAAAATGAATAGTGAAAATTGTAAAAATTATTTATTGTGGTAAAAGTAAAAATGGATTTATTTAGGGTTAAACGAAGATGATAAGGATTAAAATGACCTACCGATATTACCTTTAACAATCGAAACATTTATCAATGGAACATTAATTCCTATAATTCTTTCTTAAAACACATGCATCACACATGGAACGCAATTAAAACATCATTCTCATAAATGAATAATAAAATATGTTGTATTTATTGAAATTAAGGAACTTAAACTAATAGAATAGTAACATGACTATTGGAATATTAATAAGAACATTTTTAAGAATAATCTAGACATTAGAATAGTAACCACTCTTATTAAAGTGTAAATAAAATTTAGGTATCTTATATATGAAAAATATGAAATATTTATATCTTGGTATAAGTAAATAAATGTTTAAAAATGATAAATTAGGTTTTGTTATTTTTGTGAAATGTAAATTTTTGTTTAAAATTATATAAAAAATTTTATGATTTAAAATAAAGTAAATTTTAGTTAGATATATTCATAAATTAGTAATTTTTTTGTTATAAATATTAAATAATTTTATGAAACCTTAATAAATTATACAAAGGGTCAATAAAGGATAACAATATTAAAATTTATATTATTTTGGATAAATTCCGATTATATTTGAGAATTTGAATTCACATTTTTATTTATTAATTTTCCAAAAAAGGATTTCATTTTTTGAAAATTAGATGAAGAAAAATGTTTTTGGTGTTTTTTATTTTATTAATCAAAATGAAAATTTTTGAATAATGAAATGGAGTAATTTACGGAATAAGATAAGTACTTGAATTTTTGAGTCATTGATGATTAAAGGATGATTTAATCACCAAAAGGATCAAACTACTCTAAACCATTTATTATACATAATTATATGAATCATCACTATTGAAAGATCTAATCCAAAATAATAAAAAAGGATAAAAAATCAAGACACACCACTCTCCTACCTTATAAGTACCACCCCTCACCATCTATTCTCCTCGTAGCTTCTAAATTTTAGAAAATGAAAATATTCTTCCAAATTTCTCTCCCTCAACCATTACATAAGTATTTTCATTTTTTTCGTACCAAAATTCTAAATCAAGTTATTATAAGGACATTATCAAGGTGACAACATTTAAAAGTAAAAATTCTCAATACTTCTTTTTAATATATTTTATTTTATTATCCTCTTCTTTCCTCCCAATATGAAAAGTGGAATGAAAACTCAATTATAATATATATACATGACTTTAATTGTGTAAATGGTTTATCCTTCATCAAATCCCCTTCTCACCACATTTTATCCTAAAAAACCTTTTCCAATGTATTGTCGATTCATCACCCTCATGGATGATGAGTTTTCACATTCCATTACCACCTTCAAGGAAGGTCATTAAAACAATATTATGAATAAGTAAGATTTTCTAATACCTATTATAACAATTATTATTTTATGTAAAAAATTAATATACAATATATAAAATAAAAGTATACTAGTTAGTGATTTCCATAAAAGTTTCCAAAATAAATTTAAAATTTTAACTAATAGTTTATCTAATGTATCATTATCACATATAAAAAAATATGTATCATTTAATTTAATTTATGTATATTAATACCTTTTCATTCAAATTTTTTAGTATCACCTTCATATATTATAAACTATCATAATTATTCTCAAGGGAACTGACAATAAACAATGTAAGGAACTAACCCACAACAATGAAATTGAACCCTATAAATCCTCTAAAATGCCATAAATGAACATAATAACATTATTATAAATAAATTAAATGTATAATTGGTATCTAATTAAGTAATTAATTAATATATTTTTATTATTCTAGATATTATGTGTGTTGGATAACCCTATTAGAAATATGGCCTCAAGATTCTCTAACCCAACTCCATTTCATTAGGTTATACCTATTTCATTATAAAATATTATTTTTATATTACATTAATGTAAATTTTATAAATATTTTTTGTTCGTAATTCTTATTTTATGGGATATATTTGTTTTCAACATGGTTAATGTCAAAAATAATTATTTTTCAAAATAATTATTCTTTCTGAAGAACATGTACACTAAATGACCTGAAGTCAATTTCCATACCCTTTCATTTCTCAAAATCTATTACCTGTACTCTAGTATAGGTTCCTACTCTTAATCATCATTTGATGCATGTTCATTGTGGAGTCTATGAGTACCATTTATACACAATTTTCATGTTTCCTAAAGGCCTTGAGGGGGCCCTATGTCCTTGAGGTTACCTATAAGCCTTAGTGGCCCAAAGGCCTTCGGTGGCTCTATGGCCTTGAAGGACCTGACGACAAAACTGGTGTCTGAAAAGCCCAAAAATATGAATAGTTATGGATACTGTAGTACTTAAGAGTGCCTTCTATAGTTTCTTCTACAGAAATGTTGTAGTAACCTATAAATCAGTCTCTCTCTGGATTTTATCTGTATTATCTTATATATCTTATCTATTCCTCACCAAATGGGTTGAGTCACTTGTGTCTTTTCATAGATAATGATCATTCCCCTTGATATGTTTCTTCTTAGCTCATGAATGATTATTTCAAAAATGAAATATGATCTCCTTTTTTGGGGAACTCCAATGTTTATCCACAAATGTATTATTTAAAAAATCTTTATAAAACCCATTCATATTCATTTGTTATATCTTTATAATCATTGTTATATATGTAATTCATGATTGTATTAATGTTATGAAGTGCTTGGGGAGAATACTTATATAGCCCCCTAATGCATTGGGTAATTTGATGCATCTCAGGAGATAATTTCCAACATGAGTGAAAATTATTCTATCTATTTCACAATTATGATGTTATGGTTATGAAAATATGAAATTCATTAACATGATGTTATCATTATTCACAACTATGATTGGATTTTGACCATTAAGACATGATGTTTCATTTTGGATTGTTTCTACATTTCATGCCTTTATCTAATGTTTCCTATAATTAATATGATTATGATACTTTACCTATGTTATAAAGATGATGATTGTGGTCACCGATGTTATATTGATTCATTTACCTTTTCATCCTCTTACTAGGATTTTAGGTAACCCCTTTCTGTGAGGTATATCTTCTAGTGATTACATGTTCAGAGGAAAGATTGGTGTTTTTATGATACAGAAGAAGGATTTAAAACATATTTTCCATTTTTTATGTTCATGTTATCTTTGAGTCTAATTTTCCATAGTCCGTAATCCATGATATCATTTATTTTTCCCTCTATTAGGATTTTTTGTTAGTAATGATGTAATATTAATTTTTGAAAAACATGGTAATCTATAATTGGTATTACAGAAAGGAATGGTATATTTGTGAATTAAGATTAAATAACATTAGAAAAATACATTTGGATAAGAATAAATATGTCTAATAATTCAAGAATCACATGTTAAAAAATAGTTTCCCATAATATATTCCTTTAGATATAATTACTTTAATGAATAAATTATTTTTTCATGATTTGTTTACATAAATTTTTTTCAAACATTATATATTATTGAAAACAATGAGATTTGGGAAAAACCAGCCCAAAATATCATGTGGGGGACAATGTCACAACCATTCCCATGGGGCCTAGACGTGACTACCCCAAGCCCACCTTCCATAGACTAGTGGTAGGTGACTAGAACCTGAATTCATTTTCATGAACATGGAAGGCATTTCATTAGATATTTAAACACACTCAAAATTGGAAACTGAAGTAATCATCCAAAAAAAGTAATGTAAACCCATAAGAGTAAAGTACAACCACATGTAAACCTATAGACTAAAGGAATATGGGGGACAAAATATAAGCCCAACTGAAAAGTACAAGTACAACTAAAAAAGGAATTCAACTCCAACATCGTCAACCAAGGTTCCTACCTGAAGGGTAGGTACAACTCATATCAACATCTCTCCACGTCGGCCCATCTCCTCTGTGTACCACCTGGTCCTGGTTCCGCCTTATCTCAGCCTTACTACTTTTCATCTGCACAAGACACAATAATTCTCATGTGAAGGCCGTTCAGTGGTGAGTATAACATGACCCAGTAGGGGACATCGAGACCCAAGACAGTCTCTTAGTAATCCACAAAGGAAAAAAATACAAGATATCACTCAAAGATAAAATCAAAAGAATGATCTATATCATGAAGAAAAAAGGAAAAGAGATAGCTCACACAAACGATATAACATAAAGGTTACATGGATTGGGATGATTGGTCATATATCCAGATCAGCATATCATTAGTAACTCAACTATTGACCGTAATTCCTGCTCTTCATCTTTATGTCACAGCCAGCTGCTGGATTATTTCTCATAGCCCACATGTTTTGGGAAGAACCTATCCTCAATACATTAGTCATATTTAATCTTGTAAAAATTACCATAGAAATTATAACCAAGCGAACGCACAGTCATAGGGGTCCCAACGTTATAGACGTCGTGTCGATCAGATACTCGGTCTGTGAGATATGTGATCTTTTGTAAAATGGTCCCAGTTCTATTAAAGTCTGATCCAACCTAGGTCAGATGCCAAACTCCATCAAAACTCACTTAGAGTATTTACAAAGGACCGCCTTGCCACGAGGGACCTTATCCGATAGACGACACGTCGATCAGATGCCCAATCTGTTAGTTACAACCATTTTTGTGAAATAGGGGCGATCACCCCCTAGTCCAGCCTAGCTTGGTAATGGCCGTTGGAATATTCAAACTGAACGTTTCCAAAAAGGAGTCCCAACATCACTGACGGCATGTCAAACGGATACTCAGTTCATCAGTTACATGTGTTTCTTTATTGGGTTATCGGTTGTGTTTGGGCCTGGTCCGACTCGATCAGACCAGCCCGACGCAACGGGTCCTAGGGTTTAATTGGCCCCACATGGATCTAGACCACAAGTGGTCAGCCTGATTCAATGATTCATGCACATTGGGTTCTACCCGGCTTGTTCATAAGACTAGGCCACGCTTGGCCCGACCCATCAGGTGGGGCTCGGCCCACCCTGGAGGTCCCGTTGGGCCACGGGTCTGGCCCAGTCCGCTGGAATATCTAATCCACTAGGCAGTGTCAGCCCACTATGTTGCGGTTTTGGCCTACAGAGGCGGCACGATGCTAGATTGGTTCAGTTAATGGGGAACCGTTGAGTCCTCCTAGCCCGAAAGTTGCGGGGCCGTTTCGGCCTACCGTGAGATGCTGCCCCACCGCGATTCAACATTCTTTCATTCGGTCGACCAGCTTCTGCCAACACAGTGCGGGGCCATGCCATTCCTTCCTCTCATGGCTACTCTGGTCTTCTCTCCTTCCACAGGCGGCACCTGTGGGTTCCTCCCTTTTTGTACCACGTGGCAAGATAGATCCGACCACCATTGACCACCACAATGCAGCATCGTGTGCCACCTTCCATCACCCATAGTCAGTTGCCATGAGACTCCTCTGGAAAATCCTAACATGGAGCGTTGGAGGATTTCTTCCGCGGACCACCGAATGTGCTCTAGTGTCTTTTCATTGTGCTATCTGTGACTATGACTCTCCCAAGGTGCCGACAAGAAAATATGACCTGATAATTCTCATTTATTTAAACATGAGGAAACCATCCCCTAATAATGTAACATTAGAGAAGCAGCGGAGGGTTGAGGCCTTGTTCGTTTGGCCCACTCCCTCTGCGTTAATGTGATAGCTGGCGGGCGAGGATTTAATTAACTAAATAATATATATAAATAACCCTTCTACCAGGAAGAGACGTTCATTGATGTATATTGATGGAACCTCATTTATCATTGTCATCAGTTCATGATTCGGTGGCAGTCATCACTGCTTACTGAAATTGGGGTTTTCCTCCAAGTGGTTAGTGTCGCGGTACTTTGCCAAAGCATCATCACTTGGTGAATCCATGCCAAAAATCCACTCCGAGCTCCATATAAATTGGAGAGGGGGTGGTGAGTAATGCACATGGAATTAATGGGGTTCATTTAATTAATAACCTTCCTAATTCCAACGGTACAGTTACAAGAACCAAGGGGAGTCGAACCATTTAATGGGTTGACGTGTCATTGGCCCCACCACCAACGCTCATCTGCTGGAGAAAATAAAGGGAATAAAATAACATAACATGTTATGTTATTAATATTTCAAAAGTCTGAAAATTTAACTTTTTTTCCCAACATACTATGGTCAGTGTGAAGCTTCCATTAAGTGAATTCTGGTACTACAGATTCAACAGTTCCCTTGGTTTTTTAATCCGAGCAATAGTTAAAAATTTAGAAAATTCCACCCACATGTTTTCTAAATGTAACATTTAAAAATAAATCATTAAATTATTATCATACATCTCAACAGCACCTGTCCTGGTTAGGCTCTGCTTAAGGGAAACACATCCCAATGAACTCAATTGTACTCTGATATTTTCAATAAGAGTTACCATTTAGATGATAAGGATTTGAAAAATAAAATACTTGTTAATAATTATTTTATTTACAGCCAAAATCAAACTTCCATAGTTTTCTAATGCCAGACAATGTTATTATCTGCATAAAGAAAGATTACCCCCACAAGTTCAGTGGTTGTCTCAGATTGTTAATCTGAGTCACCATTTGTGACTTATAAGTATTTGAAAAATAAAAGAACTTTATTAAATTATTTTATATACATTTATTCCATTTTTGGTTTTTCTCACCAGAGGCCTGCACCAACTGAAATCATGTGGCGCCTAGGGTAAAACCTCTATCTTGAATGCAATGGTGCTTTCAGATTTCTAATATGGGAACCTATTTAAGAGTTATTCCACATTTTGAGTAAAACCACTTTCACTAGATACTTTAATCATAACATTTTCCGATGGATCATTCCAGGAACTACGGGGCTCGAAATCACGCGACATCATATTTCATGGTCTTCAACTAATTCCATTTAAATAAAAAAATTATATAAAAATTTCGAGACATTACATTCTCCCCACATTAGGTATTTACGTCCTCGAATGATAGAAAAAGGAAAATCAGACAAATGAGGGTACTGTGAATGAGTCTTAGATTCCCGCATCCATGTGCTTTCCTGGAGGTTCTTGTGAGTCCACCTAACTCACACAAGAGGGATTAAAAATCCACGAAGGACTCAGTTCTATCGATCATCTATCTCAACCCGGAACTCTATAAGGGTCACCCCATCATAAATGTCTAACTCATCCAAGTCCACAACTAGTGATGGATCATGAAAGAATCTCCTCTTCTATAAAAAATGGATAACATTAAGCACCTGGTGCTTTTGTGGGAGAAGAGATAGATGGTACACCTCCTCGCCCACTCTACTGAGAATCTAGAAAGGTCTGATGAACCATGGACATATCTTGCCACCATGGCCAAACATCCACAATCCTAAATAGGGTGAGACCCATAAAAATCCATGGTCTCCCTTTATGGAACCCAAGGGTCTTCGTCTCCTGTCAACATAATACTTCTACAAGATGTATGTAGTCTTTACTTGCTGACATGTGTTGCATCATGGTACATACTCGACAAATGCGTCATTCATTAATGGCCTCATGTACTGACGTCAAAGGTTTGCGTACATCTTCGCTACTCCAGGATGTACCGTTAAAGGGGATGTATGGAACTCCCTCATCACCTCCTCTTGAAGTGTCACTATTACCATGGTATGACCTTTGTAGAGAACGACGTGGTCCCCAACTTAAAAAAATCTATCAGGTGAATATCCTAAGGATATTAGAGCATGAAAAGCCGCACATTTATGGTCCCAATGTTGTGCCTCCTAAACTTGGTGATGAAGCGTGGGAGTGAAAGTCATAGATAGTGGGTAAGTTGTTCCATCTCAATCCCCATAGGACAACTGCAATGTGGATAGTGGCTATATCGCCTCACTCAACAACGGTAGACCATACCGCCTGCTGAGTGCATCTTCTACAACATTCCTCTTCCCAAAATTATTTCTTATCTCAACATTATCTTCTGGAAAGAACTCTCTCCATATATATTTTCTCAGGTTCAGGTCCATATGTGAGAAGATTTACATGATACTCTTGTGATCAGAGCAGACTATAAAATGTTCACCCATCATGTAGTGTCAACACATCTTCAAGGAAAATACCACTACTACTACCTCCAGGTCATATGTATCATAATTATTCTAATTTTGTCTCAGTTTCCATGAACCATATGTGATAAATGCTCTCTCCTACACCATAACATCCATGTTTGGTCCTAGATGTGTCACAACAGACAACATAACCAACTCCTTATTCTAGTAGCCTCAAGATGGGGGCACTCTTCAGTCTCTACCTCATCTCTTGAAAACTATGCTGACAATTCTCCACCCTAAAGAATGGCTCCCCCTTCTTTTTCAAAGCGGACAATTGTGCCGCTACCTAGGAGAAGTCAGGTAAAAATCCCTTGTAGTCCCCATACAAAGCATAATATCATCTTCATTCAGGGATGTAATCATATAATCATCTTTGGAAAAGATTTCCCACAATAATCCACTACTATTGGGAACCGAAAACTCAAAACACAAGTTTCCATGACGCTAAGGATCTTCGACTCAAGAGTGATCAACTACACCCTCCTGTGCATCAGTTTATCATGTGCTTCCTGGGATTCCTTTATCACCAACCAAGAAAAAGCCCATTCCAATGTTGTAGATATACTACATCCATTGTGACTAAAATAGTAAATCTAAGTATGAACTGTGGATATCCAGTTTATCCTCAAACTATCTTCATAAGGCCTCGATGTTGCCACCAAGAGGTTACAACTGAATCCTTCACCTCAATGGTAAGATAACACCATCAACATAATTGTGATTATCGAGTATCCTCCCAAAGGTCTCTCCAAACACAAGTGTAATGACATCAGTTTTACATAAAAATATTGTTCGTGAAAATGATTCATGGTAGGAAGTAATGATTGTTACCTATGTCTATTAATATGGAAGCTAGTAGTAGACACATATCGTACATCAAATCAATTTTGGGTCCCATGCATCCCACTCCTTGACCACATGTAGCTACCCCAATCCCCTATCCTCTAGCTCCATGAAACTGGTGGGGACCATTTATTGGTGGTGGTTGTTACATATCAAAATGTGTAACACCTCATACTACTCTCATAGCTCCACATCCACATTAGCAACCATGATGAGTCATATATCCCTATCAATTAATCTTTCTAAAACATTTTACCCAGCCATGTATCTGAGAATGTGGTCAGTCTCCAGTTTTCCCAGTACTATTTTTTACTAGTTCTATCTTTTCAACCAAATAACATTCATCCACAATGGTTCTCTCTAACACTCTAACATAAGTAGTATTGCATAGAATAATAGAGCTTGCTCGGATGTCCCAAAAAAACTATATTAGTAGTTTGAGCCCTAAAGCACTGACTATACTGTATTCATTGACTACTAGGGCTGGTCGGTACATCTCGATTAATACTCATCTACCAATATGTCGTCCTCCTGAATTTGTAGAAGCTCTAGGGAACACTCACCCATTATCTTTTTATGGAAAGAGACCCCCTTCATTGAGGATATTTTCCTAGTTTTCCATATAAAAGTCACCTCTTCACAAGATCAGGGTAATCCTAACCCTGTCATCGTCCTGTTGAGCCACATATAAGGTTCTCTATCAGGACTGCAAATGGATCGTATGGTGACATATCTAGATGTAAACTCAGACCCCTCATCAAGCCAGTCCTTACCTTCATATGAGTCTTGATTACCTCAAAACATGAGGGGTATGTGATGTTGAAACACATGTATGGTGGTAAGCCTACACGTGTCCTCTACCAGTACCACTAGTTGTAATTGATGTCCAATGTTTAGTGATATAGTAGGAACACTTCCCAGAGGTTCCATATCAGGCAATGTTCCATGTACCGAAGCAACATCACCATGTGGGAAATCCTCATGGTCACACACTGATGAATACTATAAGATAAAATAACCATATGATCTGATGTTGTACAAAATTGGTGGAAAACTCTATCCACAGCCTCATGCATATCCTCAGCTTCTTGGGGATCTGTCTCGCCATAGAACCTCAAAGGCCTCTAGCGAGAGAACTCAAGTAACGCCCTATGTCGGCCTGCATGGTCCACTGGTATCAAATTTTTCTGATCCACATAGGATCGCTTGTTGCTGATCCACACATGATTTCTCAGTGCAGATCAACACAGGATCAGTACGTACTAGCCCCCCCCCCCACCACAAGCCCCTCATAACACTAGATTTGTATGTCACAGATCTACGATGGACCGTTGTATGGATAGTCCTTAGTGGGTCGCACACTACTGATCCACACAGGGTTTCTAGAATTTTGATCCACACAGGGTCACTAGAATTATGATCCACATAGGGTCTCTAGAATTCAGATCCACAGAGGTTTTCTTGGTGGGCCGTAATAATGTCCTCTCTCAGGAATCATATGTGGTTGTCTATGCGGTGACATCCTGATAAGGACCAGGTGAACCACATTTATTATGTTAAAACTGGTGAGATGACTCTAAAGAAACCATGGAAAAACATTTCCAACACACATAATCAGTGTATTCAAGCATCGAGTTGGAAATCAGAATTCAGGAACCCAGTGTATGGATACGTCGGTCTCCGCACCAACACTGGACTCCCCAAACTGAAAAACACACTCAAAACACATTACATTATTACTCTATTGAAAATATTTGTATCATTTTTCTTCTGTAAAATCAAATAATTTGATATCAATTTTCACAACCCGTCCCACGATGCCCAATCGTGACTACCAAAAGCCCACCTTTTATATGCCAGGGGTTGGTGACAATCACCAGAAGGATATTTCCCAAAAATGGATGTCGTAGACATAGAGATATGAACAATATAAAAATGGGAATCTAAAGTAATCAACCAACAAAATATTGGTACAACCACAATAGTAAAGTACAACAACATGTAAAATTATAGACTTAAACAAATGGGGGTGAAATACAATCTCAACTTAAATGTAAAAGTACAACTGAAAAGAGAGAACATCTTCTGGATCTTCCACCAAGGATCCAACCTGAAGGGTAGGATCAGTTCGACTTCACAGGACTCCACGTTAGCCCATCTCCACCATGTACCACATGTTCCTGGTTCAATCAAGTCTCATCCCAGCTGCTCATCCTTTGCCCAATAAACATCAAGGTGAGGGTGATGCTCATGCAAGGGTGTGTATAACAGTACCCAGCAGGGGACCCCGAGACCCCCGAAGGTCTCTCAGTAATCGATATAGGAAAAAATCCCAAAATATATACTGCAATGGTAAAGTCACATGCATTATATAAATCTTGAAGCACAAATCAAAAGAGATAGCTCACTCTAAATGTAAATCTTCAAGGTCAATAGGATAGGTATGATTAGTTGTACAACCAGTTCATCCAATCCGTAGTAACTCTACTTCTATCCAAACTGGTCGCTGGTGAAGTCTCATATTGTTCATTAGTGAAGACCTATATTGTTCGCAGGTGCAGACCAATATTGGTCACTGGTGCAGACCAGTATTGGTCACTCTTAATCTTCATGTCACAGCCAGCTGATGGATTCCCACTCAGAGCTCTCTTGATTAGGGGAGAATTGTTCTCAATCTATCAGTAATATTTTAACCTATAGTAAGTCCCAACAAAATAATACCCAATGGACAACCCCATCATAGTTGTCCCAACATGATATATTGGTCATCGATCGTATTCCCGGTCAGTGTGATAAGGCCACTTTTGTAAAAAGGGCATTGTTTGATTCAAGTCTTATACAACCCAGGTCACAAATCAAAATCATCAAAACTCACTTAGAGTATCTCTGAAGGACTTTCTTGCAACAAGGATCCTTATTCCATAGATGAAACTTCAATCGGCTACCCAGTCTGTTAGTTACAACCCTTTCTGTGAAATTGTGGTGATCGTACCCCAATCGGACTCGGTTCGGTTGGGCCCGCTAGAAGATGCCAAAGGGAAGGCCTCCCAAGAGGGGTCCCAATGCCATTGATGTCCAATCCAATGGACAACTAGGTTGTATGTTATGGGTGTTCATTTATTCGTGTACTAGATGTGTCTGGGCCCAGTCCCACTCAGTCAGACCGGCCCGACGCAATGGGTCCCATGGTCTACCTGACCCAGCTCAGGTCCGGACAATAGGGGGTCAACCCGGTTCATGGGGTCCAGCCCGTCGGGGTCAACATGACTTGTTTTCTGGCACAAGTTATGGTTGGGGCCTGACCCACTCGAGCTGGCCTGTTGGGCCACTCATCTAGACAAGTCCACTAGAGGAACATGCCAGCTAGGCGAGGCCGGCCTGTTAGGCCGTTGGTCCGACCCGATCGGTCAGCCCGCGTCTGACCACCTTGGTCGGCCCACGTCCAATCTTCTCAGCCAGCCCCCATCCAGCATGCTCGGTCGGCCCCCATCTGGCTCGATCGGACCGAAGGCGGACAGTTGAGTCCCACTTGACCCATGAGTGTAGGGACATTTTGGCCTTCCGGTGGGGCATTTTACCACTATGATTCAATGGTTGTCATTTCCTTCATCCAACATCCCCTAACGTGGCGCTACGTGGGGCTGCACCTCCTCTCGAAGCCATGGTTTCTCCACACTGCCCTCCTTCTGCCGCAACCGACATGGTGCACTGACAGTTATCTTCCACGTGCCACCGAACGTGATATGGTGGTCCGTTCATGGTTCCAACTACACTTATGGATCTCCTAGGATGTCATTCTCAAAACGTGACACGATAATTCGGGTTTTTGTCACCATGAGTAATTCTCCCTGGAAGAATGCCCCATGAGATAAGCATCAAAGGGTCTGGACCTTGTTAGTTTGAACCACACCCTCTGCGTTATTGTGATAGCAAGCAGTAGAGGTATTAATTAACCAAAGGTAATATCAATATAACCCCCTACCTGATAGATATGTTCAATAAAAATGATAGATGGATCCTCCCTTGTCATTGTCGTATGTTCATGATTTAGTGGCGCTCGTCATCGATTACTGAAACTGGTCTCATCCTCCAAGTGCTTGGTGTATCGATACCTTTCTAGAGATTCATTACATGGTGAAGCTATCCCAACACTCAGCCCCAAGCTCCTTATAAATTGGATAGGGGAGGGTGTGTAATGTACATGGAATTAATTGGGTTCATTAAATTAATGAACCTTCTAAATTCCAATGGTTTGGTTATAAGAATAAAGGGGATTCAAGCCATTTATGGAATGATGTGTGCTTGATCCCACCACTAATTCTCATCCACTAGAGAGAATAAAGAAAATAAAATAAAAAAACATTTTATTTTATTAATATTTCATAAGTCTGCAAAATTAAAATCTTCAAACTACCTACTGTGATCAAATTGAAGCCTCCCTTATGTGAATCTCAGTGCATTGGATTCATTGGTTCTCTTGGATTTTTAATTCAACCACCGGTTCAAAATATAGAAATCACCTCCCATGTGTTTACTGAACGTACCTTTAAGAAAATCAATAAATTAATAACATACACCGTCAAACCATGCCAGTCGAGGTTTGACTCTTCCTAAGTGAAACATGTCCCAACGAACTCATCGGTACTCTCAGATTTTCACTCCAATTTTCCATTTAGACATTATCGATTTTAACAATAAAATATTTGTTACTTAATTATTTTATTTAGGTACAAAAACTAACTTGCATTGGGGCTTGGGCTATCCAATGTTAGTCACTATCTAAAGAAATCATTTTCTCACGATCTTTGCGGTGGCCTCATATTTTAAATACAATTCGGCATTTGTGAGTTATAAGAATTTAAAAAACTAAACTATCTTTATTTAATTATTTCATTTATAGTTATTCATTTTTCTTGTTTTCTCAATAATGGCCTACACCGACTAAAATTAAGTTGCACATAGGTTAAAACCACAATCCTTAATGAAATGGTGCCCTCATATTTCAGATCCAGGAACATATTTAAAAGTTATTATTCTTTTTCATGAAAACCACTGACCCACCATATTTTAAACTTAACATTTTTCTAAAGAACATTATGGGAACATAGGGCCTCAGAATCATGCTCTGTCAGATTATACATCCTCAAAATAATTCCTTATAAATAAAAAAATTATAACTAAATTTTGGGACATTACAAACAATGAAATGATTTCTCAAATGAAATCTCCAATGATTAATGCCCGGAACCCAGTTACCCAGAGTCGGTGCATTATTGCATAACATTGGAATGATCACATGAAAGATCAAATCTCAAAAGACCGATTAGCTTAGCAGCCTTGGAATAACTAGATATATTCATAACGTTTACATTACATCATAAAGTGAAAACTACAACAACATCTTGCCTCCACACTCATATCCCCTTATACAATCCATGAAAGTCATTCATAAAATACTTTTTCACATCCTGGGAAAAATAAATCATTGAAATGGGTGAGCTCAAATGCCCAGTAAGGATAACAATATAGTGGAAACTTTCACAAATAAACATAATAATTAAAGGCAATGTATAACTAAAACAAAAGACTTTTAAACTTGAACTTCATCATAATATGTCAAATATAAAATGAAATAATTCCATTTACTTATTCACATGGATATTCTATTAGTTAAATAATCAAATGAAATATCAATAACCACTTTCATAATGATGGAATGCATAATTCCATACCATCATAACCACATATTCAAAGCCTCGTGCCAAGACTAAAAATAATATTTTGTCAAGGCCTTGTGCCAAGACTGTAGTTTGTCTCATTATACCTACCAATGCATTGATGAGATATTGCGGGCTCCACAAGTCACTTATTATGTCCAATGCATTCCTCATATGAACATGTTTAAAAATACCATAAACATTCGTATTAAAACTAGCATACGAAATGTCAAAACTTTATCCATAAACCATGAATGGTATAAAAATAACACATCCACATTCAAACATATCACAAACCCTTCAATACAATATGGAAGTTTTGTATCATAATAAATCAACTTCAAATAAGCTTAAAATCCATCAATGGATGTTGACATAGATGAAATAAAAACTATTTGATATAAATATCTCTTTTTTTTGAAATCTTATAAAAGCCAAATACATATAAAATAAAAAAATTTCTTTGAAAATATCCTTATAATACTTTAAGGGAATCTTTGAAAATTTTATAATGGTGGAAAATATCCGCACCCATCCTATGAGTTAAAAAAATACATTCATACCTTAATTCTGTCGAAAAGTTTAAAAAGGACCTTGTTTGAAAAAAGACAGAAAGATTCCTTTATAAACATATTATAAAAATTAAACTAGGGTTTAAATGACATTAAACCACTATATGTAAAATAGTAATAATGATTTGAAATACATTTTTAAGAAAACAAGGATGTGGATGATAAAAAGGTCCTAGTAGATAATTACGTATAAACAACCTCGGATAATGAAGAGATTGTGAAATAAATCCTTACCTGGTACTTTTCCTCGGTTAGGGTAGGTTAACCAGCTATATAATGGTGAAATATTTGTTATTAAATTATACAATAATCATATACATTAATACGATATCATATATGATCTTTTAACATTGCTTTGCTAATAATATCTTAGTATTAACGTTGTTTCGGGTGTTAATTTACTCATTTTCTTTTATATGTTTTGTTACATAAGTCGTATTTGTTATGGATAGGTTTTATATTATTCATATCCAGAATGATATCAAGTCCCTAAATATTATTTTTAATCATTAAATGATAATTAGTCTTGAATGGATACGATGGGGAATGAATATCACCGCGTTCGTGCAGACGGTAGTTCATACGTACGAATGATAGACAATATCATTATTTTGATATTAAAATAATATATAATTGGATGGTATATTATATATAATGAATCATTATCATGTTATATTTATTATTTACATAAATTACACATCATTATTATACCCATAAAATTATAGTGTATTGAATAACTATGACACCACGACATGGAGACGGTAAGTTGTACGTACGCGCGTATGGTGACATGTCATTCAAAGGATAGATAGAATATTGAATATGTTCTTACAATATTTATAATAACATCACAGTATATAGAAACTTCTGTAGTTATTATTTTTGAATTGAAATAATGTGTAAAGAGGAAGTTGAAGAAGTAAGGAACTTAAAAGAGGGTGGTGAAAACATTACCTCTTCTTTGGGTTCTTCCTTTCGATTTTATAAAAAGGGAACCATAGGATTAATTTATGGTCAAAAAAGGACTCTAGGTTGAAGTGAGGGATGTTGATAGAATATTTTGGAAGTGTTTTGCCGAACCAAAAGGCTTTGAAGGTGTGAATTAGAGAGAAGAGGGAGTGCCCTTTTATAAGAGGGGTGAGGGGAACCATTGGAAAAGCTAGAAATATTATTTTATAACAAATTAATATTCGAAAATTAATGGCTCCAAAGTAGATTATTTAAAGGTTAAGGTGGGTATGGTTTGAAATCCTTTCTACCAATAGATTTTAGACAGATTTTAATCACAATATTAACCTTATCGTTTAGTTTTAACTCTAAGTTATTTAGTTTGACATTTACCATGTCACTTTGTATTTTTTTATTATATAGTTAATAAACATAGTATAAACATCCAAGAGACCCCCAAGTGGTCCAATAATGATAAAACAATCATGATATATTTCCATTGGCAGAACCGTATATTTTTAGGAATTTAATATCAATTAATAATATAATATATGTTTTAAAAACTCTTTTATGTCAATTTTGAAATTATTTTGAATTTGATTTTTGTGAAAATCATAACATCATGATTACATCGAAAAAAGTTTATTAAATCAATCTTAAAATATTATATTATCCTAGAAAATTACTGTAATTCATAAAAATTCTCGTATTACATTTATTTGGATATTTATAACATCAATTACGTTAATATTTCATTAATTTGGAAATTATTGCATCACCATTCTATCATAAATAAATTTAATTATTTAATTTCTAAAAATTATAAATAAAGTACCATTATGTTGGAAATAATTTTATCTTTCTAATGAATAATTACTATCGAATTTATTTTATGTACAACCCTATATTAAAAATGTTTTAGTAATTAAACATTGATTTTAACTCATTTAACTCTTCTTTGAATTAAATAATAATAATGTCCTAATCTAATCCATGTGGACCTAAATGATAATATTTTATTCATAATATTGTTTTCCATCATGATACACTTGTCTAATAGAATTAGTACATGTGTTAGGGTAATATTAATATAATTTTACCCTTAAATAACCTATTTAATTTTAACTATGGTACATAATAGTAAATAGTTACTATTAACCAAATATTATTTTCTTATTATTTAACCATAGTTTACTCTTTGATAATAACCGTGTCTCTCGGATTTTTGAAATTCCACTCACAGAAGCGGTAAAATAAGTTTTTATGTAAATTTCCAAATTCTCCTAGGAGGTGGGTAAAAGACAGTGAAAAGTTCAATAAATTTTTTATATATAAAAATTTATTTTAAACTAACTCCAATTAATTACATTGATCATATATAGGTATTATGTATCTATTTTAACTTAATTAAATTTTGAAACAAATAAATAATTATTTAAATAAAAATTCGGTGTTAAACTACAACTTAGTGTTTTTTCACAATTCATAAAAAATTGAATGTTTTCAAATAAATACCCAAAATTCAACCTAAGCTAATTTCGATATTCCGAATCCAATAATGAAGTCCATTTTGAATGATAAAATTTATAAAATTTCAAAAAGTTGGCATTACTATTCATAACGGCTAGTTTGATTGGATGTGGTGTGTGTTATAACTCGAAGTTGCGTACAACACACGCTACAGTATTATTTAAAGGGATGCATGCTGTGGAAGAATGGGGTGTTACATTCTCCACTCCTTTAAATAATTTCATCCTCAAAATTTCTAGAAAATTACTACATAAAAAGACTCGAGTGGGTCTTCATCATAATTTCCTCGGGTCCCCACATTGCTTCTTCCATCTTATGGTTTCTCCATAGATCTTTACTAGATGAGTATTCCGGTTTCTCAAAACTTGTTGTCTCATATAAAGAATCCTGATGGTCTCTTCGCAATAAGATAGATTGGGTTCCAGTTCTAATTCCTCGTAAGTAAGTACATGTGCTGGGTCAGGCTTGTATTTTCTCAACAGTGATATGTGGAACACATCGTGATCTTTGGAGTGATTTGGCATCATTGAAAAACTGTAAGCTAAAACCCCATTTTTTTCTAGAATTTTGAATGGTCTGATGTACCTGGGACTCAGTTTACCTTTCATATTGAAACGTATAACTCCATTCCATGGAGATACCTTCAAGAAAGCATGATCTCCTACCTGAAATTCCAAATCCATCCTTGGGTTGACAGCATATCTCTTCTGCCTACTTTGAGCTGCTTTGATGTGGTTTTGGATTACATTCACCTTCTCCATCGTTTCCTCCACTAGTTCTGGGACTACAAGTTTTCTGTCACCAACATCATCCCAATAGGTTTGTGTGCAACATCAATTTCTGTATAATGCTTCATATGGTACCATCTAAATATTCGAATGGAAGCTATTGTTATAGAAAAATTCCATCAGAGGTAAATATTGATCCCACATACCCTGAAAGTCAAGTGAGCAAGATATCAATATGTCTTCTAAGGTTTGAATAGTCCGTTCTGATTTTCTATCTATTTGAGGGTTTTAGTCAGTGCTCAAACGAAGTTCACTATCCAAGGCCTTCTGAAGACTCTTCTAGAATCTTGAAGTAAAACGGGGATCACGGT
Organism: Viscum album; assembly: GCA_963277665.1. Taxonomy (NCBI): domain Eukaryota; kingdom Viridiplantae; phylum Streptophyta; class Magnoliopsida; order Santalales; family Viscaceae; genus Viscum; species Viscum album. The sequence continues at coordinate 2,104,892,680 of OY728119.1, read as the reverse complement.
CGGAAACAATCGATAGGGGTATTCCATGAAGTCTCCCGACATCATTAATATATAGCCTTGCTAGACGTTCAAGGGGTATATCGTCTATTATAAAAAGAAAATTTTCTGATTTGGTAAGATGATCAACAATGACCCATATTGAATAATTCCTTCTAGGAGTCTTTGGTTGTCCCATAACAACGTTCATAGTGATATTATCCCATTTCCACTCAGTTATGGGAAGAGGATGCATGATTCCTCCAGGTTGTTGTCTTCCAGCATTCACTTGTTGAAAAACCATAAATCTTGACACAAAATCAGCAATCTCCATCTACATGTTGTCCCACAAAAAAATTTTCCTTCAAATCTGTATACATTTTGGTGCTCCCAGGGTGTATACAAAAATTGGAACTATAAGCATCATCCAACAATTCCCTTTTCAGATCAGGTATATCGGGAACACAAAGTCTCTTCCAAATTTCAAATTTCTATCTTCATACACAAATTCATTAAATGTCCCACCATTCACAGCATTAATCCTCTTTTTAAACTCCTCATCATCGGATTGAGAAGTCTTTATCATTTCTAGTAATGATGGTTTGGCAACCATTTGAAAAATTATTGATGTTTCACCTTCCATGGTTATTCCCATATCCAACATTACAAGATTCATGAAAATATGATCCCTCCCAATTCTAATCTTGTTCAAAACTCCATGATCTTTTCTACTCAAAGAATATTCCACCTTATTTTCCTTCCCCGGGAGGTAGTGTATCGTTAAATTACAATCCTCGAGTAGTTCAATCCATCTCATTTGCCTCATGTTGAGTTCTTTCTATGAAAAAATATACTTCAAACTCTTGTGATCAGTATAAATCTCAAATTTTTCACCATAGAGATAGTGTCTCCATATCTTTAATGAAATATTACATCACCTAACTCAAGATCATGAGTAGAATTGTTTTTCTCGTGAGTTTTCAGCTGTCGTGACGCATAGGTAATAAATCTATAATTCTACATAAGGGCACAACAAAGTCCTTTCTTCGATGTATCACTATAAAGAACGAACCCATAATTACCTGATGGTAGAGTCAATATAGTAGAATTGACGAATATTTTCTTCAGTTCTTTGAAAAAAAATTCACACTCTTTTTTCTAAACAAATTTAACCCCTTTACGTGTGAGCTTCGTTAATGCGTTATCCAATTGGGAAAAATTCTCGATGAAACATCGATAATAACCTGATAAACTAATAAAACTACATACCTTGGATATACTCTTTGGTGATGGACATTCTTGGATTGCTTATGTCTTAGAAGGATCAATAGAGATTCTATCATTGGAGACAATATGGCCAAGAAAAGAAATATCTTGAAACCAGAATTCACACTTGCTAAACTTCCCATATAATTCATGTCTTCTAAGATTCTTTAGGATAATGCACAAGTGATTTTCATGATCATCGTATATTTTATAGTATACCAAGGTATCATCAATAAATACCACCACAAAATCATCGAGATTTTCCTTGAAAACACTATTCATTAGGTCCATGAATACAGAGGGTGCATTAGTCAACCCAAAAGGGATTACTGTAAAATCGTAATGCCCGTACCTGGTTCGAAATGTATTAATCGGATTGTATTCCTTCTTTACACACAAATGATGGTATCCAGATCAAAGGTCAATCTTTAAAAAGTATTGATCTCCATGAATATGGTCAAATAAATCATCAATGCGAGGTAGGGGATACATGTTCTTTATTGTTATAGCATTGATTTCCCTGTTGTCGATACATAACCTCATCGATCAATCTTTCTTCTTAACAGAAAGGACATGGGATCCCCATGGAAAAACACTTCGGAGAATAAATCCATTATTACTGAATTCCTCTATTTGTTTCTTTAGTTCAAATAATTCCACAGAGGCCATTATATAAGGGGTCTTCAATATAGGCGTTGATCCAGGAATTAAATCAATGTAAAACTCAACTTCTCATTCTGGAGGATGTCCATGTTAACCTTTCGAAAACACATCAACATATTCTGTCACAATAGGTACATCCTCTATTTGAACATTCCTTTCCTCACCCACAGTTATTTCATTATCTTCCTCCCTAATAGTTGAATTTAGTTGAGCTACTAGGGGTGGAACTAGATAAGAATTAGGTGGTGAAGATTCTGCTCTCAAGATAAGGTGTTCCTTATCATCATCATCAAAAATTGTAACCTCCTTCATCTTACAATAAATTTTTGCATCATGGTTCGAAAGTCAATCCATACAGAGGATTATATCAAATTCAGTCATGGGTATGAGGATGAGATCAGTAGATAAAGAACATTTATATGCCCTAATAGGAACAGATCCACAGAACATTGTAGCAATGATACATCCCTTAGGGGTTTTGACTGACAACACCCTCGTTAAATCAAATTGGAAATATCTAATTTTCAAAGAAAACTGGGACGATATGAAACAATGTGATGATCCAAAATCAAATAATGCATTTTATAAACTTGAGGAAACCATTAAGTTACCTACCACCACGTCTTTCGAAGATTATACCTCAGCAGTAGTGATTGCATATGCATGGCCTTGATCCCTTGGCCTTTTCTGGTGTAAGTTCTCATGATGCTTAGGGAATTCTTTTTCATAATGTCCCATCTCCCTACAATTATAGCACTGAAAATCGGTAGCTTCTTTCTTTCCTTTGAAATCACGAGCTTGGTGGTCTTTTTCACCGCACTTGTGACAGACACCCATTCCCTTTCAAGCAAGTACCGTGGTGTTTCTTTTGACATTTACTACATGATGGATATTCAACATTTCCCTTCTTCCCCTTATTTCCATTCAAATATTGAATAGCAGATCTCTTCATCTCTTTCTTTGATTTAAATTCGTAGGACTTAGAGAATTAATTTCTTTGTCTTGATAACACATGGGACAATATCTTCGTACGATGAAAAGGATTGTGAGACTAATGCTCGACGACGAAATGGTTTTAACCCATCAAATAAACGATCAATCTTACTTCTTGGGTTACGTATAAAATCTCCAGCATACCTTGCTAACCTTGTAATGTTAGCCTCATACTTTGCGACATTCTCATCCTCCTTTTGCCTCAGACTCACGAATTGCCTTTCCATATCTACTCGATGGTCATGGGGAAAGTATTTTTCTATGAAAATCTCTTTGAACTGTCGCCATTCCTTATTTCATACTTCATCATCATCCTTTGTGTTTTTTATCAGTGACCACCATTGATCAGCATCTCCAGTGAGGCGATTAACTACCATGATAACTTTTTCCATTTCACTACTACCCAAATCCTAAAATATTTTCTCTAGGGAACTTATCCATTACTCAGCTACCAATGGATTTGTACTCCCATTGAATGTTTGTGGTTGTTGCCTCATGAATCGATCTAACATTGATCCTCCACACTACCGATTAGGGTGCTCCATACGGGTAAGGTTATTATTCACAACCTGAGTGAGTTGTCTCAGTATGGTGATTAGCTGATCAGCACCAGTTGCTTCACCAACTCCACTATATTTATCTTTAGTAGGAGGGAAATCCCTACATGGAGTGGGTGCATTGATACAGTTTAAATTTCTTCCACTAGGCGCCATTTCTAAACAATGGCATACACAATATTAGTTTATGAATCGAAATACATAAATCCAAACTTGTAAAACACTTAACATAAAATGAACTATTTAAGGATAAAATCTATAATCATAAAAATGTTTTCATTGAGAAGTATATACTCATAAAAACTTCATAATGGTTTGTAAATAAAATGAGAATTATCTGAAGAAAATCCCTTGGGAGTGTCGTTACCCAGAGGGTAGCAAGGCCCGTTGTCGTGCTCCAGTTCTCGTTCGAGTCTAGCTCAAAATGGTGTTGTTGGGTTTTACCCCTAGGTACATATGTGCTAGAGCCGCCTCTACCTGCTCATATCCAGACAGGGATTTATTTCTTGGTAAACACAAAAAATCTCTACAATACTAAAATTCTAGGAAGTTATTCTATACTAATCCTTAATGTCCATCTTATGTCTTTGTGCTCTAATAATGATTTATCTAAATCAAGCTTCCAAGGTTTGTACTAAACTTCATCTGATACCAACTGTAATGCCCCTACCCCATTTAACCAGAGTTGGTGCATTATAACATAACAATGGAATGATCACAAGAAAGATCAAATCTCGAAAGACCGATTAGTTTAGTATCCATGGAATAACTAGATACATTCATAAAGTTCACTTTACATCGTAAAGTTAAAACTACAACAACATCTTGTATCCACACTCATATCCCCTTATACTATCTTAGTAGGTCATTCATAAAATACTTCTTCACATCCTGGGAAATATAAAACATTGAAAGGGATGATCTCAAATTCCCAGTAAGGATAAAAATATAGCGGAATATTTCAAAAATAAAGACAAACTTTTAAGGAAATGTATAACTAAAACATAATTCTTTTAAACTTGAACATCAGCATAATATGTCCAAGATAAAATGAAATAATTCCATTTACTTATTCACATGGATATTCTACTAGTTGAATAATCACATGCAATATCAATAACCACTTTCATAATGATGGAATGCATAATGCCAGACTATCATAACCACATAGTCAAGGCCTTGTGTCAAGACTAAAAATTATATTTTTTAAAGCCCTTGTGCCAGGACACTATTTTGTCTCATGAGACCTACCGACGCATCGAAGAGCTATAGCGGGATCCACTCATCACTTATTAAGTCCAATTCATTCATCATATGAACAGGTTTAAACATAACATAAACATTCGTATTAAAACTAGCATACGAAATGTCAATACTTTATCCATAAACTATGAATATTATAAAAAAAAAAAATACATAGTCAAACATGTCACAAAACCTTCAATACAATATGGAAGTTTTGTGTCATAGTAAATCATCTTCAAATAAGCTTAAAATCCATCAAAGGGTGTTGACATAGATGAAATCAAGACTATTCGAGATAAATATCTCATTTTTTGAAATCATTTAAATGTCACATAATTATAAAATAAAACATTTACATTGAAAATATCCTTTTAATATTTTATGGGAAGATTCGATGATTTTATAATAGTGTAAAATAGCCTCACCTTCCGTATAAGTTAAAAAAAAGACATTCTTACCTTAATTCTGTTGAAAAGGATAAAAAGGACCTTGTTTGGAAAAAGATAAAAAGATTCCTTTATAAACATATTATAAAAATTAAACAATGTTTTAAATTACTTTAACCTATAGTCTGTAAAATATTAATAATGATTTGAAATAAATTTTTAAAAAAACATGGATGTTCATGATAAAAATTTCCTACTTGATAATTACGTATAAACATCCTCGGATAATGAAGAGATTCTGAAATAAATCCATGCCCTGTAATTTTTATTTTTTGGGGTAGGTTAAACTATTTTATAATGGTGAAAAATTTTAATTAAATTATAAAATAATCATATAGATTAATATGATATCATATATGATCTTTTAACATTTCTTTGTTAATAATATCATAGTATTATCGTTGTTTCGGGTGTTAACTTACATGTTTTCCTTTATATGTTTTGTTACAAAAGATGTGTTTGATATGTATAGGTTGTATCTTATTTATATCTAGAATAATATCAAGTCCCTAAAAATTATTTTTAATCATTTAATGTGAATTATTCTTGAATGGATACGATGGGGAATGAATCTCATCGCGTTCGTGGATACGGTAGTCCGTACGTACGCACGAGCAACAATATCATTATTTTGATATTAAAAAAATATATAATTGGATGGTATATAATATATACAGAATCATTATAATTTAATATTTATAATTTACATGAATTACACATCATTATTATACATATCCAAATAATAGTGTATTGAATAACAATTACACCACGGCGTGGAGATGGTATGTCGTACATACGCACGTATGGTGACATGTCACTCAAAGGATAGAATACTGAATATGGTTGTAACATATTTATAATAATATAAAAATATATAGAAGATAATGGAGTTATTATTTTATAATGGAAATAACAAATAATGAAGAAGTTGAAGAAGAAAGGAACTTGAAAGAGGGTGGTGAAAACATTACGTCTTCTTCGGGTTATTCCATTTGATTTGATCATAATTCCTCCTTAGAATGGATTTATGATCTAACTAGGACCTCTAGGATGAAGTGAGGGAAGTTGAGAGAATATTTTGGCCGGTTTTGGCCGAACCAAAATGCTTTGAATGTGTTAATTAGAGATAAGGGGGATTGCCCTTTTATAAGAGTGGTGCGGGGAACCTTGGGAAAAGCTAGAAATATTATTTTATAATAAATTCATATTTGATTTATAATGACTTCAAAGTGTATTATTTAAATTTAAAGGTAGGTATGGGTCTAAATCCGTTCATCCAATAGATTTTAGACAGGTTTGGGTCACTATATTAACCTTATCCTTTGGTTTTAACTCTTAGTTAATTAGTTTGACATTTACCATGTCACTTTGTATTTTTATATTATATAGTTAATATACATACTATAAACATCCCAAAGATCCCCAAGTGTCCCATTAATGATAAACCTATCACGATATAAGTCCTTTGGAAGAACATTATATTTCTAGGAATTTAATATCAATTAATAATATAATATTTGTTTTAGAAACTCTTTTATGTCAATTTTGACACTATTTGGAATTTGAGTTTTGTGAAACTCATAACAGCATGATTACTTCGAAAAACATTACTTAAATCAATCCTAACATGTCATATTATCCTAGAAAATTATCATAATTCATAAAAATCCTCAAATTACATTTATTTGGGTATTTATAGTATCAATTATTTTAATATTTAATTAATTCGGTAATTACTGCATCATCATTTTGTCATAAATAAATTAAATTATTTAATGTTTAAAAATTATAAATAAAATACAATTATGTATGAAATAGTATTATCTTTCTATATAATATTTAAAATCGAATTTATATTATGTATAACCCTATATTAAAAATATTTTAGTAATTAAACATTTATTTTAACTCTTTTAACTCTTCTTTGAATTAAATAATAACAAATGTCCCAATCTAATACAATTGTACCTAAATGAAAATATTATATTACTAAGGATGTTTTTGGTCGAGATACAATTTTCCAATATAATTAGGACATGTGTTAGGGTAATATTAATATCATTTTTACCCTTAATTACCCTATTTACTTTTAACCGTGGTAAATAAAAGTAAAAAGTTACTATTCATCAAAAATTATTTTCATCTTATTGAACCACATTTTACTCCTTTATATTAACCATGTCTCTTGGATTTTCAAAATTAATCTCAAAGAAGTGTAAAAATTATGTTTTATGTGAATTTCCAAATTATCCTAATTGGTGGGTCAAAGATGGTGAAAAGTTAAATAAAATTTTTATATATCTAAGATAATTTCGATATTCAGAATCCAAAAATGAAGTACATTTTGAATGATAAAATTTATAAAATTTCAAAATGTGGGTATTACTATTCATAACGGCTAGTTTTATTGGTTGTGGTGTTTTTTATAACTCAATGTTTCATACAACACACGCTATTGTATTATTCAAAGGGAAGTGTACCTTGAAAGATTTGGGTGTTACATAATTCCACATGAGGTGGAGTTTGAAAAATTTTCGAAATTTTTACCTAGTTTTATTAGGATATTTATGATAAACAAAGCCATTTGGAACTTCCACCTTAACCCAAGATGTAAAAACTATACATTGAATCCTTTATATGGAAATAAATATGGAAATTTTGTGGATCATTAGATTCACTAGTTATATAATAGTGGGTTATCTCCATGGAGAATATATTATTGGTGCCCCACTATTCTATGAATGAGAAGGTGACTATAGACATTTATCATTTAAAAGGAGTAGATGATCAATGCTGGGTGTTGATAAAGAACACATAGATGAAGGATGGAATAGAATATATTGAGTTGGAAGACATTACAAATGTATTTATTTACAAGTATTTCCCATGAAATATTTATAAAAATATGGAGAGAGAATTTTTAGATATGAGGAAAATGAAAGGGGAATATTTCAAAATTTATAATTAAAACATCACAGGGCTTTCATGATATGCCTCTTATTTTGTTATCAATAGTAAATGAAAAATATATAGGTTATTTAGTGATTTAAAACAATACATCCAAGGGTTTTATATATCCATCACTTTGGGATTATTGATGATGTAATTTGATGTGATCCCAATATAAATATGGGTTGTGGATAAAGTTATCATGATTATCGAGATAAGAAGAGAAGAATTGAGTTTCATTCAGGTGGGTCAAATGGAAAAGGAGGAAAGGGGATCGAAGCACCCACATATCAAAAATATGGGAAGAAGAATTATGATAATTTACTCAAGGGGACATTGAAGTTGTTCAAGTGTGGGAGAAAAGGAAATCAAACACAAGAATTTAAAAAAGAAAAATGAAGTTGAGAAACATGATGGAGGAAAGTAGAGAACAACATAAGGTTCAATTCTTCAACAATATGGTGAAAGGGAACTGTTAAATCTTGTGTAATAAAAATATTTTCATAGATGGTAATATCCATAAATAGACACCAAATCCAAAGGTTAAAGTGAAATATTTTTCTGTCACTACTGTTTAAGTGGAGTAATAAAACAATGTCAAATAAGGTACACTTTATATTCAATCAATAATTGAAATATTATTATTTTATTCTTGTTCAACATATTCCTTTATATCATGTATGTTTTCTAAAACTATTTAATAGATTCATAGATACCTTGATGTAATTATATCTATAAAAACACCTCATCATGTTATCATTTTGTCATATGTGGTATCGTTTCATTTTGTCATATGTGGAAAGATTCTTCTAATGAATCTATTAATAAATCCCTTTGTGGAAATCAAAACTATACTGAGATTGAATTGGATCCTTTTATATAGATAACACACCAAATATGGTAAAATGAAATATATATAAGCATATTACAAATCATACTATTCTCCTCTATAATTTAATGGAATGTCATGAATCTTCACAGAAATATACCTCAACTGGTTTGGTGTATATTCCCAGTGATGATGCATACATTTCCAAAATAATTAAGTCAAAGGATGGTATCAACAAAGAAGAAATTCCCATTGTATCTGAATTCATTGATGTATTTTGTAATGCGTTAATGAGGTTTCCACCATATCATGAGGTTAATTATTCAATAAACTCATATCTAGAGGCAAACCTATCTCAAAATCCCCCTACAAGGTGTCCCTGCTCAAATTGGCAGAGTTAAAGAAACAGCAGCATGATCATTTTAGAAAATGGTTCATATTCCCTAGTACATGTCCATGGGGTGATCCAGTTCTCTAGGTAATGAAAAATGATGAATCAAAGAGGCTAGGTGTCTATTATCGGTTACCCAATAAGATAACCATAAAGAAAAAGTATCCTCTTCTGAGGATTGATGATTTATTCGATCAACTATAAAGAAAGCAATAATATTCATAGGTGTATAAATTTTATGGATATCATCAATTTAAGTTGAATAAGTACAATATTCAAAATAATTATTTCCTTACAAATTATATTCATTATGAAATCATAGGGATTCCCTTCAAACATACTAAATCCCCTAAAATCATTAATGATTTGAGGAGTAGAGTCTTTAACAACACGCTTGAACATTTTAGGGAATTATTAATGTATGATATTATATTTTATTATAAGTTAAATGAGGAACAAAAATAACATCTATGTATTGTGATGGAGACATTATGTAAGGAAACATTGTACATCATGTTCCCCAAATGTGACTTTTGGACGTAGTTGGTATCATTCTTGGGACACGTGATCACAAATGACTGAATTTCTCTAGACCCTTCAATGAAAATGGTAATTAAGGAATGGCTCATACCCATATTATCATATAAATCCATATTTTAAATGGATTAGTATGGTAGTAAATATTTTTTCTTGAATCATTTCTCATGACTGGCCAACCCACTAAATAAGATAACACAGAAGGTGTAAATATTGTCTAGATTGAAAAATGGGAGTAATCCTTCAAGGATCTCAATAAGAGTATAATAACTTAATTTGTACTCAAACCAAAAACATGTATAGAATTTTTTGATATGATTTATTTCATCAAATAAATTATTGGTATTTTTTTGGTGCAGAATGACAAATTTATAGACTATGCGACATGATAGTTGAAGAAACATGAGCAGAACTACCCGTTGCATGATATGGAGTTATAAGCTATGATCATTACCTAGAAAATTTTTCATTAATACCTATATAGTTAGATGTTTGAAAAATATTCATGTCAAAATAGTATAAATAATACATTCACAACGAAGTAACATGACATGCATCAAAGGAGAAGGTTATAGATAGCCACCGACTATTATTTCCCTATTAATTGTCATGAATGATATGTGAAAAAGGTATATGATTCTCTTAGAGGAAAATAACTGGATACTCTATACACAATATAGATTTGGAATGTACCATCGTCGTATATATATATATTAAAAGGATGGATTTGGAAAGAGCAACCATATGTAATATATCCAACAATTCCCAAATGATTTCCCAACCAGCTATCCATGGTAAGTTCTAGGAGATCGAAATGGATGATCTTGAGAAATAAAAGATGGTGAAAGTGGTAAATGAATGGTTACTAAAGGAGTTACAGATCGATTATGGTGGATATGTTTATTTTTAATAAGGATTTGTGTTATTTCATCAATTGATATAAATAATGATCTATTGTATAATACACGTAACTCATCTCTATCTTTCCATCCTGGAAGTACAAAGATGAATTTTGATATTTGAGAACACTTATGGTGGGTATATACGATAAAGGCTATAGAAGATTAAATTTCAAGGAGTTTGGTAGTTAAAAAAGTTAATGTAGGAAGAAATAGTTCTAAAGGGATAATGAAACTATTTATTATACCCATATGGAATTGAGAGAACCCCACTATGGAATTTGGCACATGTATCCTGAATACATCCAAAAAAGAAATAAAATATGTGTTGAGGTGGATTGACTCAGAAAGACTACCCAATTCACGGATATTTGGTAATATGTATCACATGACCAAATATACAAGATATATGTGGAGGAAGTGTTGAGGCTACATTGGGTTTCATTTTTTATCATCGCTAATCGAGATCAAATATTCACATCTAGATTTAGGAGTGGTATTAAACATGGTTTGATTACATAATTGAATTTCATAATGGCCTATCACAACCAAACTGATGGGTAATCAGAAAGGACTACCCAGATTCTGAAACACAAGATAAGAGAGTGCTCAGTGGAATTCAAAGGATTATGGGGTCGACATCTCCCATTGGTTGAGTTCTCATATAACAACAACATCAACTTGAGTATTCAAATGGACCTATATAAAAATATTTATTAAAAGTGATATAGAAATCAAACTATTTAGGTTGAAGTTGGTGAGAAAAATCTAATTAAATATGAAGTTGTACCCAAGATGATAAATAAGGTGTTATACATCCAATTACTTGTAAATAATTCTTAATGTTAAATAAGAGTAATGTTGAAAACTGTTGAAGGGACGGGGAGTTTAAAGTTGGAGAAAACTATTTCCTTCAAATATCACCATGGAAGAGAGTTGTGTGGTATGAAACTAATAGGATTAATAGAACAAGGAACATTGGAAACTTTGAGATCCCTCATAACATAGAATTAGTGGCCTATCAAATTTCACATCCACCGATTAAGGCTCATTTTCAGGATGCGTTCAAAGTATCTCATCTGAAGAAGTACAAACATAACCTCTCACACATACTGAATCTAGAGGTTATTCAATTGGAGAATGACCTATTTTATAGAGATCTATTAGTGAAGATCTTGGACCATAGAGACAAATTCATACAAAAAAATGAGAATCACCATGTCAATGTGTTGTGGGGTAACCATAAGTATGAAGAGGTGACATAAGATTTAGAGGAAATGATGAAGGAGATTTTACCTCACCGTTTTTATCCATATTATATAAAATGAAATTTTAGGGGTGAAATTTCTAAAGAGGTAATAATATAATGATCCATACATTTATCAATAGAATTTTATGTCTTATAATTATGTCATAATTCACATGTGTCGAAAAAAGAAACCAAAAAATTATTCTCACAAAAAAATAATTAAATAAGTTTTATTTATAGAAAATTTGGAACCTATACTGATAGAATAGTAACATGGACATTAGAATAGTAATATAGAAATAATAAATAGTAATAGAGACATTAAAATATTTAATACACAAATTAATATATCTTTATAATTTTATGTATGTTTTAAATGAAAATAAGATATATTTATATGAAGCTATATCTAAATAAATTTTATAAATTTTATAAATTAAGAGTTGGAATTCATGTGAAACATAAATGTTAATTTATAATTTTATAATTACTATACTTATTTAAAAGAATATTTATTTTTTTAATATATATTTATAAATTAATATCTTAATTCAATATTATTTTCAGATCAGTTTATGAGACCTTGTTTAGATTTTCATTTGATCATAAAATCGATTATATTATTAAAATCGATTTTTTTATTAATTCATAATTTTATTAAATCAATTTCTATATCAAATTTTGAAACTTATATTCATTATAAGGATTAATATATTTGATATATACACATATAAAAATGTTTTTGTTGAATTTTATGGATTTTTCAAATATAGTTTAGTTTTTTGTGAATAGTGATATACAATAATTTTTGTTATCAGCTAGATAAATTAGTTTTATAGTCCTGGATAATGTGTGGATTATATAAGAACCCATTGGATAAAAATATCCTAAAACATTTAATATATTTATTCATTTTAATCATCCATTTGATATTATTTAGAAAAATAAAAATCAAATTAATAAAATAGTCTAAAAACACGTCTCTCCTCTCTTTTATAAACCACCCCTCACCATATCTTCTCCTCAAACATTCTATGATTTGGATCCCAAAAATAATATAATTTTTTTTTACCATGAATATTTTATACATCCTATTCTTTTTTGTCTCAATCAAAAATGAAATCCATGTTCATTAATGAGGTTCTAAAGGAGACTACATTCAAGAGGTAGAATCTCCAATCCTTCAATTCTAATTTCTTTTATTTTCTTATCCTCTCCTCACCTAACCATATCCTAATTGGAATGATAACTATCGTATAATATATATACTATAATGTTTTCTTAATGTAATACCCATCATAAAATCCCTTTATATCCTTTTTTTATTCTAAATATGAAACCAACATCTATGATCTATGGATTCACTGCCTTCGGGGATGGAATGTTTTGATTTTTCACTACTACCTTCAATGATAGTCATAAAACCATTATTCTATTTAAATAATATTTTAATAATCATATTATAACTGGTATTATTTTCCATAACTAGTATATAAAAAACTATTAAATAAAAGGATTCTAGTACTTAATGATAGTAAAAACGGGCAAAATAAATTAGACATCATCATTTATGTTTTTTCTAATAAATCAATCTCACATATGAAAAAAAATTAAATATGGGAGAATTTAAAATTACTTAATTATATTAATAAAATTTCATTCCCCTTAGGGTGTTTTTCATCCATTTGAGAAATAACTCTCATAATTATACTAAAGGTAAGGGGTCATAAAACATGAAAGGAACACACTCAAAATAAAAAAACTGAGCTCTATAACTCAACATAATGGCTATAAATTAACATAATAAAATTACAATAAATAGAAAAATATTATAAGAGGTTATTAATTAGGTATATAATTAAGATAATTTTGTTATACATGATATTAAGTGGATGTGTAGGATTCTTTTTTATTTAGTTTAAAGGGATTATCGAACCCAACTCCCATTCTCTAGGTTATTCCACTTTCAGGAAAAAATTTAATAGGGATATTCCTTTTATATTACAAAATATAATTCCATTGTTCCTCACTGTTATTATATATATATATATGCTTCCAATTTGAATTATTTCAAATAAATTTTTTCTCCAAACATCTATTATTTCCAAAACACATCTTGTTTCATAACTAGTTGTTTCTTAATTTCTCAATATTGATTATTTCAAAAAAATGATCTCTATTTTACTTTGGGGAACCCCAAATATTATTCATGAATTTATTAATAATATGATTATTTTGATACCCATTTATTTTCATGGAATATTTCATGCCTATGATTGTTATATGTCGCATACCTGATTATATAAGTGTAATGATATTATGGGTGGGCCCATAAATATACATCCCTCTATTGCCTTTGGTAATAGGATATTTCTCATATGATAATGTGAAAATTAATGAACATGATATTGGATTTATTCAAAATAATGATTTTATAGTTATTATAAAATTTTATTTGTTAACATGATTATAGCATTGTTCACAACTATGTTTATTATTTGACCACTAAGGCGTGCAGTTTTATTTTTATGCATTTCTACATTACATGCTTTATCTATTTTTCTATAATGATTATTTTTATGATCCAATGATAATTCTACGATGTTGATGCTTGTTCTCACTTATGTTATATTGATTCATGTTCTTTTTCATCCTTTTAATTGGATTTAATCTGACTCCTTTCATTGAACTATATCCTCTGGTGATTATATTTTATATGTTGAATGTGATATTATAATGATAAATATGATGAAATAAAATTAATTTTTTATGTTTTATTATTACCATGTTTTGTAGGATTATAATTATCCCATGAAAATGAACCATTGGATCCTGGATTTTTATATCTAATATGTTTTTTATCATAAAAATGTTGTACTCATGTCGGAAAATGATGTTTCTCTATATTAACAAAACCCATTATCAAGAAATAATTCCACCATATCTATTATAGATTCTATAATGGAAAATTTTTAACCAATTTACAAGATAAAAATATTGGTATGATTTAATATTTTAAAAAAAATACAATTATTCCAATCACATCACTTATAAATGGACGAACCCTATAATCTCATCTGGACACTTTAAACCCATTTTGGTTTAGCCAATCCCAGCCAAAATCACTTCCCAAATTTGCTCTACTCATTCCAGAGTCCATAGTTTGGGAATAAATCCACCCTAGAATTTATTTTCTGCAGTCCTATGGATGGTACAAGAATAAGAGGTAATGTTCTTTAATGAGCATTTTTTTTAATTTTTTCTCCACCTTCATAAATTCATATAAACCCATGATGATATGAAATTATAAGTATATAAAATATACTGGGATGATATTATAAAAACGTAATTCCACAAAACCATATCCACATCCTTCAATGGGGTTATATAATCATAGTTCATGTGTACATTTGGACTATCGCCTTGTGAAACCATGTCATATGGTCATCCGTTACATCTATTCATTGTTGGGTATTGTGATGGATATAAATTAAATATATATATTATTTATTACATATTTATACGTATGTAGAAATCATATCATACATATGATATTACATTCTATTTCGTAGGGGATACGATAACATCTATCATGGGTTCAACGGTCTACCGCCTCATGAAGCATTGTGAATCATGATTCACTAACACTTTGCATTGAATGTAATAAGGTTAATGTTAATAAATTTAGGTGATATATATATATATACTAATTATTATATTCATGACATATTAACATTTTATAAATAAAATATTCTTTATTACCTTTCAACATGCTTAAATATGATAACATCATTCATGTATGCATAGACTACAGAATTCACAATGTGATGTGACTCTATTGTCATCACCACACCACTTGGATGAAATATATAAGTCTATAATATGATATTTATCATATTATTATCATTATAGTTTGATAATGTTTTACTTACCTATTTTATAAATTTGTCATTGTGAAATGGAAATGTTACTGAAGTGTGTGTACGACCTACTATTCCAAATACCATAATGTACATTATTACCCATAACAGATCATTATTAAATGGTTTAAAAAGTATAATTTTTTGTCAAAATATGATAAATATTCTGTTAATATTATATTTTAATATGATATAAGTACATAATATTCCAAACAAAGAGATCGTTAATGATGAAAAGCTGATGGAAAACAAAAAAAATCTAAAACCCTAAAAAATGAAAATAATGAAAGATTATTATCAAAAAGGTGAAAACTTGTTATAAAACGATCGTATATGATATTAAAATTATTAATTTGTTTATTACATTAAATAATAACATGTTTACACCAATATATTTGATGTTAATAAATGTTTAACCAAAATGTAGCATGAGCCAAAGGATTTCATAACTTATTTTATATTCATTGGTTTAAACTTATACTTGATTGATTATTACATTATATGATAATTTTTACATATAAATTAAATGGAAATATGTTTTATTTAAATATTTTTATTAATTTTATTTACTTATGATAAAATTATTAATTCATTGATTAATTCTCACTCAACGTTATGATACTATTAATTGTTTATTTTCTAATCTCATTATTATTACAATTCATTATTAATGATTTTTAGCTGAAGGAAATTATTTGACCACTTGCTAAAAATATAGTAAATATTTTTATCCTTAGGTGATTCCAGATATTTTCAGGTAATAGTCACATTATAACACACATTGGTACTTATAAGTATTAAGAAAATGTTTTTAAAAAATATGACTTTTCTTCCCTCATTTGTCAGAATACCATTTAAATCACAGCCATGTTTTCTAAAAATATAATAAACAATGTATTTAAAAATATAAAAATTATTTTTTATATACATTTTTACCAATTTTTTTCATTTTAGAAAATGTTTTGAAATTAATATTCTTATAATTTTCTAAACAAGACACCTTTTTAAACTTTTTACATAGAAAAAATGAATTTTCTTTTTATCTTCAATGGAATGTATAAAATAATCCTCCATCATGATTAAAATATACTTTATGCTTAGTTTTCATGTTTACAATTATATTTCAATGAAATATTGAACTTCAAATTTTGGAAATCATTATATTTTAAAACTGGTTTTCTAAGAAAATCATTTTCAAAGTGTTTTATGATAGAAAAATTAATTTTCAATATAAAATTAATACTTTCCTCCAGAATGTTTTAAACGATATTTTTATGGTATTTCTTTCATTGGAACCTCATATGGAGAGAGTATTTGTATCTTAATTATATTAAAGATACAAATCCATGATTGATTTAGTGATATTGATTAAATGATATGTTATAGCATTTTATATGGTAAGACAGTTTTTATGAAAACATGACTGAGTATTTAGGGGAGTCACTGTTGAGGTTAGTTACCACCATGAATTAGTCACTACTAAAGATGAGATACCACCAGTGGAGTCACCACCAGGCTTGTTGTTTTCATAGGAGCTCTCGGTAAGGAGCTACCACCAGGACCTATCACTTTTATACTCTTTGTCACAATTGGACAATAAGTCACCACCAGTATGAGGTACTACCATTATGATATACCGTTAGATGCTGAGTCACTTCTAGATTCATGATATTGTTTCTATGTGAGGGCTTCAACATTAATGACTCAACATCTATTTCAATTCAAGGATAATTTTACCAAGTCGTAATGACATGATTAAATACATGTGTGAGGATTGTAGATCTCCTCTAACTAATGTTTTTATATCTATGTGAAGCACATATCTCACTTTTTATAATAAAAAATGTCTAACAAACATATGGGAAAATTGGGTGATTATATCTTGAACCTGTAAAAGAATACTTATCTATCTTTAAGGAAGATAAAATTTCCAATAAGCATATAATCCATTATATATATAGATTGAGATGCAGAAATAGATTAAATAGAACATTCATATAAATTAAATTGATACTCTATTTTTTTAAATCCTTCATGAAGGAAGCTTGAAATCCTCAAAAATGATAATCCTATGAAATTATACCTTCTAATCATACCAGACTAATCATTACTATTCTATTAATATTCTTCTCATTTCTATTTTTTTTCGAGCATCGTGTTGTTACTTTATTTTTCAATAACAGACATTATCATTCACCTAAATAGGAGAATACATATTATTCTATCTTTCTGTTTACATTTTTACCTAGTGTGTTGGTGGAAGAGGTCCTTATGTGGCATGTACTTCTCTACATCCTATATATAACTTCGTAATAGGCTCTTTATATTATAGGGGATTAAGTCTCATATTGAGAATGAAACTATTATTTATTCATTTATGTTATTCCGTTTCTTCCAAAACCAACATTGTTCTAAATTTATTAGAAAATTTTTACATTGATATTTAATATTAAAAAGTATTTATATGGGTTCATGTCTTTGTAATTAGATTTCGAATGCTGAAATAATTTTATCATTATTTTATGTGAGAGATAATATCTCATTGAGACATCTTTTAAATGGATATCCCTTATATTGATCTCATATTTTAATTAACTTGTTAGTTTATTTTATTGAATGGATTTTAATTTTAACATATTGTTTTTTAAGAACTAAATTCTACCCCCCTTGAACTACTCACTCCGACATACATTTGGTATTAGATTTGTTTTTTAATGATATTTTCAACTATTATTTTAATTATATTATAATGATATCAAATTTCTATTAATTAAAAATTTTACTTCTTGTTGGATAATAGATGATAAGGATCAGCTTCCAATAGAACTCCTTAGGTTATGTGTACAAATTATTCTCAATGGAAAATAAAAACGAAAAATCTTTAAAATTGTGTGGTGTTGATATATAGACTATTATATAATATCATTATGAAATACCACAAACTGATAGAGTTACTTAGATTGGTGCTACACGAATTGGATATTGTAATAATTATAATGTTATGGTCTCTTTGTTTTTTGTCTTTGGTGATGATAAATTTAATGAAATATGAACCTTTATTTTTTTAAAAACATCGGATACATTATCTATATCTCTAGAAGAAACATCTAATGTAAATAAAATGAGAATAAAAATATATAAAATCATGTCAGATATTTTTAAAATGAAATATGATGAGCCTATTTCTGATATGTATATCAGGTTTAATTAAAAAGTGAATACCATGAACTCACATGGACAACAAGTGATAGGAAACGATCAAGTGATGATATAATTAGATTCTTACAAGACATATGGAGAGGATCCTCTATGTCAATTAGTGAATCTTGTGATGTATGTAAACATCATGTCAGAAAATTGATATGAAATACGATAATGTATAAAGAATATTGTTAAGTCAATATGGAGATCATGAAGATGAACCAAAACGAAAATCTGTAGCCTAAAAGACCACTTCTTTCAAACAAAGAGAAATGGTACAAGATGAATAACTATTGGAGAAGAATATCTTGTTGAAATTGGTGAATAAATAGCCCAAATGGCCTTAATATTTATGAATTTTTATAGGAAAATGATTTTATTCTAGAAATCAAATTTCATTGGAAACTATGAAAACAACAAAAATTGGAAAAATGATTGGAAAATGAAAGATAATCAAAATAAAATCAAAAACTATTAATGCAAGTGGAAATAGTAAATTAAAGCTTACTAACCTGAATCAAAATTTAAAAATAGGTATGAGGATAAGGATATACGATTTATCAAATCCATGAATGAAACAAGGAGTTCTTCCAAAGATATTTAGAGTGATTAATAAAATAATTAATAATATAATATTGACATGGAAAATATGTTCTTTCTATAAATTACATTAGTGTTATAGAATATTCTTCTCCCTTCACTTTAAAATAATTTATGTCATTCTATATGTAAAGATAATATTGATATTGAGGAAGATATGAAAATTTTAGATTTTTATGAATATTGTTACAAGCTAAAGAATAAATTTCATTGGCTGAAATATAATTATAAATAACAAAAGAGAGAACATGCATTTATAGAAAATATTAAAACTAAACTTACCATTGAAAATGTGAAAAATGTTCAATTATTAAAAGAAATAAATCAAAAGAAATTGTCAAATGAACAGTTAAATAAAGACATAGAATGGTTTACAATGGTATGAAAACTTCAACTCAAATACTAGGAATTAATTTTACTCCCATGTATAAAACTGGCATAAGTTACCAACCAGAATTAAGAAAAATCATAACATCCATATTTTATTCCAGTAATAGTTCTGAAAATTCACATAATATCTATACCTACCCAACTATACCTAATAAATTATTTATTTCTATAAGCTAAAAACCCATTTATAAGAAACCCATTAGATAAATATGGGTTCCAAAATCACTTATAACTAACACAACCAGACCCAAGAAGATATGGGTACCAAAATAATTTTTTGGGATAGACATTGTTTTATACGAAACAAATTTGAATGCCTCTAGCAACAGTTTTTGGTATCTCGATAGTTAGAGTTCCATACATTTGACTGGTGAGTATTCATATTTCTAATATTTAAACAATGTGGATAGTGGAAGCGTCACATTTACGTACAATGGTTAAGGGAAAATAATTTCCATTTGACAAATTAAGAATTATTATTTAGTATTAATTTCTAATGTGTAATATGTAGATGGTTTGAAATATAATCTGGGTACAATTTCTCAATTATGTAATGATAGTTTTTTTAATGTTTGAAAATAATTCCTATGAAATTATTTATATTAATTTTTTTTAATTTTTAGTACTTTAAAAAAATGATAATATTTATTGCATTTATTTAAATTATTTATCTTCAATAAATAATTCATAATGAAGTTCCTTTCACAAAGAATGTTTTCTATAGAATTGGAGATTATACCGTTGAAATATTACTTCACATGGGATGGTAACTATGAAAGGATTGGTTATAGATATACCATGTAACACCTCATGCTTCCACAGTATGATTCTTTTTTAATAATATAGTAGCGGGTATTGTATGCAACTTCGAGTTCTAACACACACCAACTAATCAATCTAGTCGTTATGAATAGTAATACCCACTTTTAGAAATTATAAAAAATTTATCTTTCAAAATGGACTTCATTTTTGGATTAAAAATATTGATATTAGCTTAAGGTGAGTTTTTGGTATTTTTCTGAAAACATAAAATTTTTGATGAATAGTGAAAAACACTGACTTATAGTTTAAAACCCGATTTTTATTTAAATAAATATTTAGTTTATTTAAAAAAAATTTAGACAAAAGTAGACACATAATACCTATATAAGTTCAATATAATTCATTGAAGTCATTTTAGAATAATTTTAGATAAAAAAATATTATTGAACTTTTCACTGTCCTTTTCCCATCTCCTAGGAGAATTTCCGAATTCACAGAAAACATATTTTTACTGCTTCTGTGAGTGGAATTTCAAAAATCCGAGAGACATGGTTAATATTAAGAGGTAAAATTTGGTTCAATAATATGAAAATAATTTTTGGTGAATAGTAACTTTTTACCTTTATTTACCACGGTTAAAAGTAAACAGGGTAATTAAGGGTAAAAATAATATTATTATTGCCCAAACACATGTCCTAATTCTATTGTATAAGTATAGTTCGACCAACAACTATATTAGGAATAAAATATGAACCCCTTTGGTCCACATGGATTTGATTAGGTCATTTATTATTATTCAATTCAATCAAATGTTAAAAAAGTGAAAATCAAAGTTTAATAACTAAAACAATTTTAATATCAAGATAAACTTAAGATAAATTTGACGATGAATATTCATTAGAAGTCTAAAAATATTTTCAAAATAATCATATTTTATTTATATATTTTTACACATTAAATAAGATTATTTATTTATTATGCAATGATGATGCAGTATTTACCTAGTTAATGAAATATTAAAATAATTGATATTATAAATATCCAAATAAATCTAATTTGAGACTTTTTATGAATTGAACTAATTTTCTAGGTTAATATGTCATATTAGTGTTGGCTATATGAAATTTATTTGAAGTAAAAAATTCGGTTATGAATTTAGAGGAAAAAAAATACCAAATAGTGTCAAAATTGACATAAAAGAGTTTTTCAAACAAATATTATATTATTAATTGATATTATATTTCCAAATATACATGGATCAGACAATGGAATTATATAATTATAGGTGTATCGTTAATGAACCACTTGAGGTTTTCTTGGAAGTACATATTATGTTTATTAACCTTAAAATATAAAAATTCAAAGATACATGGTAAATGTCAAACTATTTAACAAAGAGTTAAATCTAAAAGATAAAGTTAATTTAGTAACTCAAACCTGTCTAAAACTAATTGGTTGATTTGTTTTCGACCCATCCCCAACTTATCCGTTAAATAATCCATTTTTGATCAATTAGAAACCAAAAATTATTTTATTAATAAATAATATTTCTAGCATTTCATATGGTGCCCCTCACCCCTCATATTAAAGGGCACTCCCCCGTCTCTCTATTTCACACCTTCAAAGCCCTTGGGCTCGTCCAACCTCTTCTCAAATATCCTATAAACTTCCCTAAATTCATCCTAGAGGCCTTTCTTTACTATGAAAGCATACTTAAGGAGCCTTTTGATCATATCAAAAAGAAGAACCCGAAGAAGAGGTAATAATTTCACCACCCTCTTCCAAGTTCATTTATTCTTCCACTTCTTTTTTCATTGTTATTTCCATTCTAAAATAATATCTTCAGTATCTTATATATAATTTTATATTATTATAAATATTTCACAACCATATTCCTTATTCTATCCATCCTTTTAATGACATGTCACCATACGTTCGTACGTACGGATTTCCCTTACCACGTCGTGGTGTAATTGTTATTCTATACATTATTATTTAGATTGGTATAATAATGATTTGTAATTAATGTAAATAATAAATATATCATGATAATTATTCTGTATATATGATATACCATCCAATTATATATTATTTTAATATAAAAAAGATATTTTCACTCGTGCATATGTACGGATTATCGTCTCCACAAATGCGATGAGATTCATTCCCCATTTTATCCATTCAAGAATAATTTTCATTAGATGATTAAAAATAATTTTTAAATAATTGAATTGATTCTGGATATGAATAAGATACATCCCATCCATAAAACATAATACATACATTACAATGAATCTTAACGAAAACGAATCTGTTAACACCCGAAACGACGATAATACTAAGATATTATTAACAAAACAAAGATAAAATATCATATATGATATCATATTAATGAATGTGATTATTGATTAATTTAACAACAATTATTTAACCATTATAAAGGATTTTAACCTACCCTCGACCAAGGAAAAATATGTGGTAAGGGTTAATTTCATAATCTCTTTATTATTTGAGGTTGTTTTAATGTAAGTATCTTCTGTGTCCTCTTTATCAAATACATACATGTTTCTAAAAAATGTATTTAAAAACATTGTTACTATTTTATAGACTATGGTTTAAAGTCATTTATACCCTTGTTTGACTTTTTATAAGATGTTAATAAAGGAACCATTCTGTCATTTTCCAAACATGGCCCCTTTTAACCTTTTCGACCGTATTAAGGTAAGAATGTCATTTTAAACTTATAAGGTGGGTGCGGCTATTTTCTACTGTAATAAAATCGTCAAATCTTCCCTCAAAAGATTATAAGATTATTTTCAAAGTAAATGTTTTATTTTATTATTATGTGAATTCCAAATTATTTCATGAAAAGAGATATTTTTCTCAAATATTTTTGATTTTATCTATTTCAACATCCTTTGATGGATTTTAAGATTATTTTAAGTTAAATTATTATGATATATAATTTCCATATTGTATTGACGGTTTTGTTAAATGTTTTAATATGGATGTGTTATATTTATACAATTCATGGTTTATGGAGAATGTATTGATAGTTCGTATGCTAGTTTTAATAAGAATGTTTATGTTAGGTTTAAACATGTTCAAATGAGGAATGAGTTGGACTTAGTAAGTGACGGGTGGAGCGCGCTATAGCTCCTCGATGCATTGGTAGCTCTCATGATATAAACTATTGTCTTGGTACAAGGCCTTTACATAATATTATTTTTAGTCTTGGCACAAGGCGTTGACGATGTGTTTATGATAGTTTGGCAATATACATTCTATCATTATGAAAGTGGTTATTAATTTTGAGGTTGATTATTCGACTGGTAGAATATCCATGTGAATAAATAAATTTCATTATTTCATTTTATTTATGCCCTATTATGCTGAAGTACATGTTTAAAAGGATTTTGTTTTAGTTATACATTGCCTTAAATTTTTATGCTAATTTATGAATGTTTCCGCTATATTGTTATCCTTACTGAGCATCTGAGCTCACCCCTTTTGTTTTTTATTTTTTCCATGATGTGAATAAGTATTTTATGAATGACCTGTAGGGATAATCTGAGGGGATATGAGTGTGGACTATGGGCACAATTTTGTTGTTGTTTTTCACTTTATGATCTAATCTAAGTCTTATGAATGTATCTAGTGCTTCCAAAGCTAATAAACTAATCTGTCTTTCGAGACTTGATCTTTTGTGATCATGCCAATGTTTTCTAATAATGCACTGACTATGGGTAGCTGGGGTCGGGGGTGTAATAGTTGGTATCAGAGAAAATATAGTACAATCCATGGATTCTAGATTTAGATAAACTTTGATTAGATCACATAGACCTAAGATGGAATTTGATGATTAGTATAGAATAAATTTCTATAATTTTGGTATTGTTGATATTTTGTGTGTTTTTGGAAAAATACATCCCTGTGTGGATATGAGCAGGTAGATGCAGATCCGTCACAGATGTACCTAGGGGTAAAACCCAAAAACAGCGCTTTGTGCTTGACTCAAATGGGAAATAGTGAACGAAAATGGTCATTGCTTCACTCTTGGTTACGACACTCCAGGGGATATGCTTAGGATAATTATCATATTTTTATGAACCATTATGAATGGTTTATGAGAATATAATCTCTCAAACAAAATAGTTTTTTATGATTATGGATTATATCCAAAAACTATTCAAGTTATGTTAAGTGTTTTTGATGTTTGTAATTATGCATTTCAATTCAAAAACAAATCTAGTTTATTCCATTGTTTAGAAATGGTGCATAGTGGAAGGAATGGAAAATGTATCAATGCATACACTCCATGTAGATATTTCCCTCCTGCTAAAGAGAATTATAGTTCAGATGATGATAAAACTTCTTCTGATCAGCTTATCACTATATTGGGATAACTCACTCTGGTTATGATGAATAACCTTACCTATATGGAGCAACCTGATCCTTAGTGTGGAGGATCAATGTTAGATCGCATCCTGAGGAAACAACCACAAACATTCAATAGGGGTGCAAATGGACTTGTAGCTGAGCAATGTATAAATTCCTTATATAATGTATTTCACGCCATGGAGAGTAGAGAAAGGTAAAATGTTGTCATGGCAGTTTACCGCCTCATTGGAGATACTGATCAATGGTGGTCATTGATTCAAAATGCGAAGGAAGATGATGAAGTATAAAATATGGAATAGAGGGAGTGTAAAGATATTTTCCAAGAAAAATAATTTCTTCATGAGCATCGAATGTATATGGAAAGAGAAATTTTTTAGTCTGAGGAAAAAGGAGGACGATAATGTTGCAACGTATGAGTCTAACATTACAATGTTTTCAAGGCATGCTGCAGATTATATAAGTAACCCAAGAAGTTATATTGATCGCTTCATTGATTGGTTAAAATCATTTCTTCATCAGTAATTAGTCTCAAATTCCTTCTATTCATTCAAAGATATTGTCTCATGTGCTATAAGATAGAAAATTAATTCTATAAGTCTTACGACTTTATAGAAAATCAAGAGAAGAAGAGATCTGCTGATTAGTCTGGAAATCAAAATAAGGGGAAGAAGGGAAAATTAGAATATTCATCCTGTATAAAATGTTGGAAGAAACACCCCAGTACTTTCTTGATGAGAATGAGAGTCTATTACAAGTGTGGTGAAAAAGGCCACCAAGATGATGATTGCAAGGGGAAAAAGAAAGGTATAGATGTTCAATGATACAATTGCAGGGAGATGGGACAATATGCAAGTGAATTTTCTAAGCGTCAGGGAAACATACATCAAAAAAGGTCAAGGGATCGAGGCCAAGCTTATATGATCCCTAATGTTGAGGTTGAAGCTCCAAAAGACGTGGTGGCAGGTAATATAATGGTTTCCTCACGTTTTGAAAATGAATTATTTGATTCTGGATCATCGCATTGTTTCATATATTCCCAGTTTCTATGAAAATTGAAAATTTCCAATTTGAGTTACAAGGGAGTTCTCAGTCCAAACTCATATGGGAATTATCATTAGTACAATGTTCTATGAATGAGTTCCCATTAGGTAATATAAATTTTCATTATCTGTTGATTTCATCATCATACCCATGATTGAATTTCATATAATCCTCGGTATGGGTTGGAATTCAGAACATGATGAAAAAATTTAGTGTAATAAGAAAGAGGTTACTATTTTTAATGATGATGATAATGAACATGTTATCATTAAAGTAGAATCGTCACTACCTAATTCTTATCAATATCCACCCCCACTAGCTTCCCTAAATTCAATTATTTGGGAGTAGGAGAATGAAATGATTGTGGGAGTGGAAAGGAATGTTCAAATAGATGATGTACCTATTGCGAGGGAATATGTTGAATTGTTTCTAGAAGATTTACCTAGACATCCTCCAGAATGAGAAATTGAGTTTTCCATTGATTTAATTCCTGGATCAAGTCCCATATCAAACCCCCCCTTATAGAATGGCCACTATGGAATTAGTGGAAGTAAAGAAAAAACTATATGAATTATGTAATAAGGTATTTTTTCCCTAGTGTTTCATCATGGAGAGCCCCTGTTCTTTTTGTTGTGAAGAAAGATGGATCTATGATTTTGTGCATTGACTAGAGGGATATCAATGCTATAGCAATAAATAACAAGTATCCCATACCTCAGATTGAAGATTTATTTTACAAACTTCATGCATCTAAATATTTTTCAAGGATTTACATTCCATCGGGCTACCATCAGTTATGTGTGAAGAAGGGAGAAATTCTAAAGACCGCATTTCGAACCAGGTACGACCATTACAAGTTTGCAGTAATGCCTTTTGGATTGAATAATTCACCCTCTGTCTTTATGGATCTAATGAACATATATTTCAAGGAATATCTCGATAATTTTGTAGTGGTATTTATTGATGATATCTTGGTATACTCCAAAAGTGACAAATATCATGAAAATCACTTGATCATTATCCTGACGACTCTTAGAAGACATGAATTATATGGGATGTTTAGAAAGTGTGAATTCTGGCTTCCGGATATTCCTTTATTTGCCATATTTTCTCTAAGGATGGAATCTCTATTGATCTTTCTATATCCAAGGAAATTAAAAAATATCTAGCACCAGCGAGTATAACTGAGGTACATAGACTTATTGGTTTAGTAGGTTATTATCGACATTTAGTCCAGAATATTTTCCGGTTGGCTAACCCATTTACCAAGATCACATGTAATGGGGTTAAATTTGTTTGGACAAAAGAGTCTGAAGAATGCTTTGCCGAATTTAAGAGAAGATTATCAAATGCTCCTATATTGACTGTACCATCTGGGAATGATGGGTTTATTATTTATAGTTATGCTTCAATGAAAGGAAATGGTTGTGTCCTTATGAAGAATGATAGGGTTATTGCATATGCATCATGATACTTTAATATTCACGAGAAAAACTATCCTACTCATGATCTGCGTTATCAACATTAATCTTTTCTTTGATGATATAGAGACACTATCTCTATGGTGAAAAATTGTTATTCTTATACTGATCACTAGAGCATGATGTATATTTTATCACAGAAATAACTCAACATAAAGCAAAGATGATGGATTGAAATACTCACGTTTTATGATTGCACGATACACTACCACCAGGGGAAGGCAAATAAGGTGGCATGTTCATGGAGTTGAAAGGATCATAAAGTTTTGAACAAGATGATAGTTGTAAATGATCCTATATACATGGATCTAGTAATGATGGATATTGGAATCCCCATGTAAGTGGAAACATCAATACTTTTTCAAATGGTTGACAAAACATCTTTACTAGAAAGGATAAAGTGTTCTCAGACCGATGATGAAGTGTTTCAAAAGAAGATTAATGTTGTGAATAATGGGATATTGAGTGACATTGTGTTTGAAGATTGAATTTTGAAATTTTGGAAGAGACTTTGTATTCCCAATATATCCTATTTAAAAATGTAATTATTGGAAGATGATCATACTTCCAATTTCACTATACACTCTAGGACCTCCATGATGTATTGAGATTTGTAGGAACATTTTTGGTGGGACAACATGAAGGGGGAGATTCAAAATTTTGTGTCAAGATGTTTGGTTTTTCAACAAGTTTAATCTGGAAGGGAACAACTTGGAGTAGTCTCGCAACCTCTTCCCATACCTGTGTGGAAATGGGATAATATTATGATGGACATTATCATTGGACTACAAAAGACTCCTAGAAGGAACGATTCAATATTGGTCATTGTTGACCGTCTTAACAAGTTAGCACATTTTCTTGCTATAAGGGAGGATTTACCACATGAACATCTAGTAAGACTACATATTAATGAAGTTGTGAGACTTCATAGAGTACACCTATCAATTGTTTCTGATCATGATCCATGGTATACTTCAAGATTCTTGAAAAGTCTTCAGAAAGACTTGGATACTGAACTTTGATTGAGCATTTCCAACCACCCCCAAACTGATGGACAATCAGAACGAACTATTCAAACCTTAGAAAACATGTTGAGATACTACTCACATGACTATCACGATATATGGGTTCAATGTTAACCTCTGGTATAATTTTCTTATAACAATAGCTTCCATTCAATTATTTGGATGGGACCATATGATGCGATATGTGGATAGAGATGTCACACACCAACCTGTTGGGATGATGTTGGTGAAATAAAATTCGTAGGCCCAGAACTGGTGGAGGAAATGATGGAAAATGTGAAGGTAATCCAAAACAACATCAAATAAACTAAATGTAGGCAGAAGAGCAATGCTGATAACCGAGTGATGGATTTGTAATTTCAGGTAGGAGATCATGTTTTCTTGAACGTATCACCTTGGAAGGGTGATATACGTTTCTGTATGAAGGGAAAATTGAGTCCTTGGTAAATCTAACCTTTCAAAATTCTAGAACGAATTTGGGATTTAGCTTATCATTTGGAAATGCTTCCAAATATATCCAATGTTCACGATGTGTTCCAAGAATCACTGTTTAGAAAATACATGCCTAACCCAACACATGTACTCACCTATGAGGAATTAGAACTGGAACCTGATATGTGTTTTTGTGAAGAGCCCATTAGGATTCTTGATACCAGAGAACAAGTGTTGAGAAACCGGACGACTCATATTGTAAAACTTCTATGGAGAAACCATAAGATGGAAGAGGTACTGTGGGAACCCGATGAACTTATGGTTAAGAACCACCTGATTCCTTTGTTTTAGTAATATTCTAGAAATTTCTGGGATGAAATTATTTGAATGAGAGGAGAATGTAACACCCCAATCTTCCACGATATGCTTTTCGTTAAATAATACTGTAGCATGTATTGTATGCAACATCGTGTTCTAACACACCATAACCAATCAAACTAGACATTATGAATAGTAATACCCACTTTTTGAAATTTTATAAATTCTATCATTCATAATGGACTTCATTTTTTGGATTCGGAATATTGAAATTAGCTTTGGGTAAATTTTTGGTATTTTTCTGAAAACTTAATATTTTTGATGAATAGTGAAAAACACAGAGTTATAGTTTAAAACCGATTTTTTATTTAAAAAATTATTTATTTTATTTAACTTTATTTTCTACCAAAATAATCACATAATACCTATATTAGTTTAATTTAATTAATTGGCGTCATTGTATAATAATTTTAGATATATAAAATTTTTAATGAACTTTTCACCATCTATTACCTATCTCCTAGGAGAATTTGCAAATTCACATAAAACATGATTTTACCACTTCTGTGAGTGTAATTTAAATAATTTAAGAGACATGGTTAATATCAAGGAGTAAAATTTGTTTCAATAAGATAAAAATAATTTTCGGTGAATATTAACTTTTTACTTTTATTTACCACGTTTAAAAGTAATTAGTGTAATTAAGGGTAAAAATGATATTATTATTACCATAACACATTCTCTAATTCTATTCGATAAGAACAGTTCAACCAAAAACAACCTTATGATTAAAATATGAACCTCTTTGGTCCACATGGATTAGATTAGTACATTTATTATTATTTAATACAATGAAGAGTTAAAAGAGATAAAATCAATGTTTAATAACTAATTTTTTTTAATATATGGCTAACTATAAGATAAATTCGACTATAAATATTCATTGGAAATCTAAAAATATTTCCTATATAATGGTATTTTATTTATATTTTCTTAGACATTAAATAATTTGATTTATTTATGACACAATGATGATGCAGTAATTACCTAGTTAATGAAATATTAAAATAATTGATATTATAAATATCCAAATAATGGTAATTTGAGACTTATGATGAATTACATTAATTTTATAGGTTAATAGGACATATTTGGGTTGGATTGATGAATTGTGATAGATGTAATAATGATGTTATGAATTTAGCAAAAACAAAATACCAAATAGAGAAAAAATTTCCATAAAAGAGTTTTTAAAACAAATATTATATTATTAATTGATATTCTATTCATAAAAATGTAATATTTTTCCAAAGGACATATATAATTATAGCTGAATCATTAATTAACCACTTGGTGTTCTCTTGGATGTATATAGTATGTTTATTAATAATATAATATAAAAATACAAAGATATATGGTAAATGTCAAACTATTTAACTTAGAGTTAAATCTAAAAGACGAAGTTAATATAGTGACCCAAACTAGTCTAAAACATATTGGATGAGTGGTTTTCAACCCATCCCCAACGTATCCTATAAATAATCCTTTTTGGAGCCACTATAAATCGAAAATTATTATATTATAAAATAATATTTCTAGCTATTCCAAAGGTGCCTCCAACCCTCTTATAAAAGTGCACTCCCACATCTCTCTATTTCACACCATCAAAGCCATTTGGCTTGGCCAACCTCTTCCAAACTATCCTCTCAACATACATAACTTTATCCTATAGGCCTTCCATTAGTCAAAAATCCATCTTAATGGGACTATTGATCAAATAAAAAAATAACCCGAAGATTAGGTAATAATTTCACCAGTCTCGTTCATGTTCTTTTATTTTTCCACTTCTTATTTAATTATAATTTACATTCTAAAATAATAAATCCAGTATCTTATATATACTGTGATGTTATTATAAATATGTTACAACCATATTTATTATTCAATGTATCTTTTGAATGACAGATCACCATACGTGTGTACGTACGGATTACCGTCTCCACGTCATGGTGTAATTGTTATTCAGTACATTATTATTTTTATGGGTATAATAATGATGTGTTATTCATCTAAATAATAAATATAACAATATAAGGATCCTGTATATATGATATACTATCCAATTATAAATTATTTTAATATAAAAAGAATGATATTGTCACAGGTACTTACGTATGGATTACCATCTCCACAAACATGATGAGATTAATTCCCCATCGTATCTATTCAAGATTAATTTCCATTAGATGATTAAAAATAATTTTTAAAGACTTTATATCATTCTGGATATGAATAACATACATCCCATTAATAAGGAATATTACTCACATGATAATGAATATAAAGGAAAACAAATCCATTATCACCCGAAACAAATATAATACTAAGATATTATTAACAAAACAATGTTAAAAGATCATATATGATATTATATTAATAAATATGATTCTTGTATAATTTGATCACAATTATTTCACCATTATAAATCAGGTTAACATACCCTCGACGAAGGAAAAGTATACGATAAGGGTTATTTTCACAATCTCTTCATTATCCGAGGTTGTTTTTACGTAAGTTTCTATAGGGACCCCTTTATCATCCACATCCATGTTTCTAAAAAATATATTTCAAAACATTCTTAATATTTTATATAATACGGGTTAAAGGAATTTATAACAATTTTTTACTTTTTATAATTTGTTTTTAAAATAATATTTTTGTTGTTTTCTAAAAAAGGTTCTTTTTAACCTTTTCAAAATAATTAAGGTAAGAATGTCTTTTTTAACATATACGGCAGGTGTGGAAATTTTCCTCCATTATAAAATCATCAAAGCATCCCTCATAAAAATATAATAATATTTTCAATGTAAATGTTTTCTTTTATAATTATATGACTTTTAAATTATTTCAAAAAAATAGATATTTCCGTCAAATAATTTTGATTTCATTTATTTCAACATCCATTGATGGATTTTAAGCTTATTTGAAGTCGATTAATTATGATACAAAACATACATATTGTATTGAATGTTTTTTGCTTTGTTTGACTATGGATGTGTAATTTTTATACCATTAACGGTTTATGGAGAAAGTATTGACATTTCGTATGCCAGTTTTAATACAAATGTTTATGTTATGTTTAAACTGGTTTATATGAGGAATACTTTGGAGTTAGTAAGTGACGAGTAGATCCCACTAAAGCTCCTTGATGAATATGTAGGTATCTCAAGGTAAAATAATGTCTTGGAAGAAGGCCTTGAAAAAATATTATTTTTAGTCTTGGCACAAGACCTTGATTATGTGGATATGATAGTCTGGTATTATGCATCCCATCATTAAGAATGTGGTTATTGATATTTCATGTGATTATTAGACTAGTAGAATATCCATGTAAATATGTAAATGGAATTATTTAATTTGATTATTTCCATATTATGATGATGTTCTAGTTCAGAATGTTTTTTAGTCATACATTGCCCTAAATTTTTATGCTTATTTATGAATGTTTCTACTATATAGTTATCCTTACCGAGAAATTGAGCTAACCCCTTTCAATGTTTTATTTTTTCCTGGATGTGAAGAAGTATTTTATGACTGGCCTACTGGGATAATCTGAGGGGATATGAGTGTGGACTATGGAGAGTATTTTTTTGTAGTTTTTCACTTTATAAAGTAATGTAAGGCTTATGAATGAATCTAGTGTTTCCAAGGCTACTAAACTAATTGGTTTTGCGAGACTTGATCTTTTGTGATCATTCCAATGTTATGTAATAATGCACCGACTCTGGGTAACTGGGGTCGGGGCGTTACATACCAATCCTTGAATTATCAAATTATGAATCACGTGATCCCTATGAAAAAGGGAAACATTATAATACTTCCTTTAAAACCATGAAATATGTCGCAACCTCTCAGTCTCAAGATTTATTTCATATGGTCCAATTTTTAACATCCATTGTTTGTAGATTAAATGGAAATCATTACTTGCATGTCCTTGTAGATGAATTTACAAAATTCATTTGGGAATTCTTCATAGCTCAAAAAAGAAAATATTGTTCTTATTTTATTATGTTTTCCAAATATAGAGATAATCAACATAAAAAATGATAAATACCTTATTAAGTGATAATTTTCAAGAATTAGGAAATCAATATATTAAATCATTTTTCTCTAAAAATAATAAAATCAAAAATTTACCACAACTAGAACACCACAAGTAAAAATGTGTTTTAGAAGGAGAAATAAAACTCTTAATGAGATAGGATAGACTATGCTAAATGAATTTGACTTACCTGTCCACTTTTGGGAAGAGTCTATTAGTACATCCTATTATACTATAAATAGATTATTTATTCAAACTCTTCTAAAAAGAAGAGTTTATGAGTTATGGAACAGAAAAAAAGAGGTGAATTTCATTAGAGTTTGTCGTGGCCTAGTCTTTATGATAAATATAATGGATTGTATGGAAAAATACGCTTCTATGAGTGATGAAGGAATTTTTATTTCTTAATAAAATTGTAGTAAATTTTATAGAGTGACTAATAAATGAAATTTTTTTGATGATTCTATTCACATTATGTTTAATGAAACAAACCCTAATAAACATAATACTATCTTAGTGGATATTGAGGATGATCTTTAATCTCTAACCTGTAATTCTAAACCTTTTGAAATTTCCATTAAATAAGTTTATGGATCATCCAGTGAGATTATAGAACTTGGACATGAAGAAGATATTGAGATATCCGGCCACTATTTTTATAGAGTTTTTTCGACTCACAAAAACCAACATTTAGATTTAGTAATAGGAAACTAAGAAATAGGAACATAATCTAGACCGTCCATTAGGAATAAGATAGAACACCGAGAATTATTATCAAATCTTGAACCAAATAACATCAATGCTAAATTTTGGGTGATAACTTTGCATGAGGAAATTAATTTATCCGAAGAAAAATATTTTGGGAACTTGTTGATAGATATAAGGACACCTTAACTATTTTATCTAACTGGGTGTCTATAAATAAGGTTTATGAGTCGGTAGATATTTTAAGAAATATGGCTATATTACTTTCATAAGGGTATAATTATGAATAATTTATTGATTATGAAGAATCCTTTTCACCTCTATCCACACATGAATCGATTTGGATACTACTTTCTAATGAAACACATTTGGATTTCATTTTATATCAAATGAATATTTAAAGTGATGTATTAAATGCGTCTATAGTTGAGAATGGTTTTACTGAATAAGCACGATATTTCAAAATCCACATTTACTAAATTGTGTTTTTAAATTGACCAATGCGTTATGTGTTTTAATCTATTCCTCTAGAGCTTGGAATGATAGGATCACCACGTTTAGTATTAAAAAAATATAATGCTTCATTTGACCCCACTTTTTTTATAAAAAGTATTTTAAATGATGTTTTAATAGTAATAATATATGATGATGATAATATTTTTTGATCTTCTAAATATTCCCTATATATTGATTTTTAAAATCTAATGAAAAATGAATTTGATGTGAATTTATTGGGTTGAACAAAACTCTATTTTGCATTTCAAATTTTTTATAAAAATTAATGAATCCTATTAAATTAGATTAAATATACAAAATATATTTTAATAAATTTTTGACTTGATAGCACTAATATTAGTTACATGCCCTTTAGTACCTCCAATAAACGATATCTTAATGAAACTAGGATATCAATAGATCAAAATAGATAAATAGGATTGATTATAAGTCTTCTATATTTAAATTCTATTCATTATATTATTATGATTACTGTGTGTATGTGTGTTCTCTTTTAATAAAATAATAAATTTTAACACTTAATAGTTATTAAAATGATTTTAAGTACCTATTATATACAACTAATTTAAGATTGTTCAATCCAATAGGGAAATCATTTGTTTTAGTATTTTATTCAAATTTGTATTTTTTTTTGTGTAACTTACACCAACAAATCACATTAGGAAAATTTAATATTTTAGTAAAGTATCTAGTATCATGGTGTAATATTATTTTTCTTCATTGTCTACTATAGAAGTAGAATACATAAATGAAACCATTGTTGTGCACAGATTTTGTGGATGAAACATACTATACTATAATTTGGATACAAATTTCAACATGTGCCTAAAAAAATTTATACAAAAGTTAGACAAACATTTCTAAAATATATTATCTCACTCAAGAACAAACCACATTGATGTAAGATATCAATTTTTGAGATCAATATAAAAAATGTGATATAACATTATAATATATTAGAACTGAACATTAGCTTGATGATATGTTACAATGACTTTGAATTACGAAATATAAGACTACATGAAACATAATTAACACTGAACAGTAACAATTGAAAAGTTATAATTGATGATTCATCATGGATAATTCACTATTGATGAGTCAGTAGTGATGAGTCACCATTGATAAGTCACTATTGATGAGTCATCTTTGATAAGTCATCATTTTTGATTAATCGTTGATGAGTCACTATTGATTAGTCAATGTTGATCAGTCATCTTGGATGAGTCACCATTGATGATTCTCCACTAATAAGTCACCATTTTTGAGTATCTTTTGATAAGTAACCACTGATAATTTATTGATTAGGATCCACTGTTGATATGTCACTATTGATGACTCAACATTGAACGAGTCACGATTCATATGATTCACCTATGATTTATTACCATTGATATTATTTTCCCAAATAAATATTTATTATTTTAAAATTTATTTTTATTTTTTACTTTGGATTCGTAAATGATAAAACTCAAAACTAGTTATAATCGATTAACTTTAACTGAAATCATTAGAACTTCTAACCATATCATCCTCTTGGAAAGATCGACTTTCCTTCCTCTCTCATTCAAAATAATCCTTCAACCATTCATAATGGCCCATATGAAGTGATCCATGGTACCAATGCTTGAATTAGTGTGAAAATCCATAAAAATTGATTTGAAAGCTTTTCAATTGTTGTTTCATGAAACCCGCATCAATCTAAGTGAGTTTCAAAGAAGAAATTGAAATAGATGTTTAATGGATTCCATCACGCAATACTCTTTTATTCAATGCTATAGAATATTATAAATGGATTAACTGGTTCTCATCAGATCATCATGTTTATTATCTCATGTTTTAATTATATTTATATAATAATGTGGTGTTTGTTTAATGAATGAAATAATACGAAATAAGAATTCCAATTGGTGGAGAAGAGTTTTCTTTATCTTCAAGGGAATGGTAATAATGCCTAGTAATACCTCATTATGTGGTATATGAATATATTAAAGGAATAATTCCCAATGAAAACAAGATTTTTAATTATAAAGAAGATCAATTATAGTTATCAGGTGATGGTACACTAAGAATAACAATAGATTTTGAACATTATGGTGAGTGTTAACTGTTATTCCAGATTTTAGAG
This sequence comes from Viscum album, assembly GCA_963277665.1. Classification (NCBI taxonomy): domain Eukaryota; kingdom Viridiplantae; phylum Streptophyta; class Magnoliopsida; order Santalales; family Viscaceae; genus Viscum; species Viscum album. The sequence goes on along the minus strand of OY728119.1, from coordinate 2,104,855,658 downwards.
CATGTTTTAGGTCCTACAAAGGGATATTAAAATAATATGAGATATTAGGATGTTTTCATACTTCTTATGATGAAAATAATGATAATTTATAAATCGTTGTATATTTATAAGGATCCAAATGTATGAAATGTGCATGAAATGATCATGGTTCAACTCTTTGATTTACCATAATATTATATCATCCGTATAGAATGCTATGGGGTTAGTCAAATAAGGGGAAGAAGATGGAGATAATTATGCTGGTATTTTTTGTCAAAGACAATTTTCAAATGGTTTAAGGTGTGTCTGAATCCATCGAAGAAATTTTGGGTAAGATAAAATGTCAATTTGTATAATGAATTCACCCCTATTGATCATCAAACTAGACCTAAGGACTTGTTGGATACTGGTCATGAGCCTAGTGAGTTAGTTGAATATTATGATGATGATGATTATGATGATGTTCATATTTTTTTGGAATGATATGGAATAATAATAAAATAACTCATAGTTGATGTGGGGAGTGATCCATAAATAAGAAACACTCTAAAGGGAGTTTCATATAGACATTCCAGTCCACCTAGTTCCCTACTAACGAGGGGATAAATTTGTGTTGAAAATGATGATTAGTAAATTGAAGTATCAGGAGATAAAAAATTCAATATGTCTTCTACAAAATCATCAAGAGACTAGAATAACAGATTAGATAATCGGAATGGAAGTGTTGTTAATGAATCTAAGGGAGAAGATGATGATTTTGATCATGAAAAATAATATAGAAATGGATGTAAGGATGATAAGGATCCAGATGGTGCAAATGATATTGATATTGGATACGATAAGGAATATTTAACTACTGATGGAGATGATAAGAATAGAGATAATCTTGATCCTGAAATGGTTCAACCACATCTTCTGTCTCCAGTGGTATCATATTCTATTAGGGATTACGATAGATCAAAAGACTATGAGGTGGATGTTATACCACATATACCATCAAATGATCATCACACTTTTGGTTATGGGGAGACGTATCATAAACTTCTTGATAACTTAGCCCCAACAAATCTCTCATAGTCCCTTCATGCATAACCATCATCCACTATACCTAAATTTGGTGAAACTCATCCATTTCACAGTGAGTCACATATTCATCCATATATTAGACCTGACTTATGTTATTTTGATGACTAGGTGAAATTTCATAGTTATTTTAAACATGGAAATTATTATAATGATTTAGATGATGTAGTAGGAGAAATTCATGTCATAGGATAAGGATCTTTAGTCAGTTTGATCAACCTCATGAGTTACATACTTTTAATCTGATGGAGACTAATAGCTAGGATAAGGCAACTACGCAATCTATAAATAGATACCATCCACCCACTCTATTCATAATTCAACCTAATGTTGTGATAAAATATTATTTAGAATCCTTTTAATGATGCATGAATTCTGATTTCATATCCTCAAGAATAAATTTGGTTTTATATTTAAAAAACATCAATATCTCTTTGCCATATCCACTGGTAAGAATTATTTAATAAATCATTATATATTTGGTTTATATTATTAAATCTCATTTAAAAAAAATATAGATTTTAGATTCATGAACTAGATTCAGAAAATAGGCGATTCTCAAAAAATTAGGAATGTATAAAAGACATAGTAGAGAGAATAAAATACACATTCTTAGATAGTTTGAATTCTATCAGTAAGAAATTGGAAATCAGTTATATTGGTTCCTCTACATCCACTACACATCCTCCAACTTTAGTAAAAATTGTTAGAGATATGGTCAGAAAAAATAATCATGGATGAATTCATTACTACTTTGGGTGATGTTACCCCATATGAAGATAAAATAATCATAATAAATCATAATGGAGAGTACATCTATGAGATGATAAGGGAGTATTAAATTGTTCTCAAGGAATATAATGACACCATAAAAAAAATATACATTAATATTTATAAAGAATTTATAAATAGAATGAGATATATGATAATTTCAAATACAAGGCTGAGAACATGATATTTCAACAGGTCACAGGAGACTTCAAAGAACAAGTGTGTCAACATATAGTTCACACAACAGTATTTCAGAGATTGATAGAAGAGAAAATGGATTTTGTTTTTAGTGATATGGAGAATGGTGGAAATATCATTATATATTTCATCGATATACTGAATCCATTTAGTTATGTTCCTAGAACAACTGTTTTGTAAGGGATTCAATTCTAGGAACATATATTCTATCCTCAACTTCAACAGAGCATGTATGATACAAAAAAACATTGATTACTCAGTCAGATGGTATTCTTCTTCCACAATATAAACCGCTTGTTTATCACTAGTTGATGTTATTAGTCACCTCATAAAAGTTATTTTTCATGACCCACTTCCTCCATCCAGAATAATCCCTTCAATCTCAAAATATAATCCAACTGTCACTACTGATGCATCAGACCCTCAGGACAATGTGGAGAACAAATACAAGGACAAATACAAATCCATGATCACATAATGTCCGGAATTTACCTATAATAGTTCTTCTAATTAATTGTAGCCTTTGATACAGATCTTTTTCATGTATTCATTCTAATTTAATTGACGTACTCTCCACTTTTTGGATTATATTAAATTCAATATATTATTTTGATTTTCATTTACATTTTTATTTATTTTACCTTTCTTCTTATTTTGATAATCTCAATAGGGCTGATTTAATGGGAATTTGTAAATTATCAATGTTTAACTCATAAAATTACTATATTGAAAAATGTTACTCTTATTTATGACCATACATTTCACTGATATTATAGTTGTTTGTATCACTCAAATATATATAGAAATGATAAGCATTATTTTTTTTAACCTAAATACATCTCGGATAAGTTATGTTTACTTTTTCAATTCATCACATATTAAATTACTTGTATTGTGATAATCAAAAAGAGGGAGAATGTTGATAACTAGTCCCGAGGTGTGTTTTTGGAACACTTTTATTTTAATTATTAAAATTTTTTTTTTTTAAAAACTAAGGATTTTCATGTTGTATGATATAATTTTATTTAGAATGTTGTTTTATAAACATTAAGCTATGTATTGAGGCGGGTCATCATTGAGGTGAGTTACCACCAGGCTTAAGTCATTTCTAAGGATTAGATACCACTTGGGGAGTTACCACTAGGCTTGTTATTTCTAGAGGAGATACTACTGAGGAGCTTCCACAAGGATATATCAGCATTAGTCTCTGAGTCTCCATTGGACTCTGAGTCAACACCAATCTGAGGTACCGAATTTATGATATACTAGTAGATACTAAGTCACCACTATATTTGTGATATTATTTCTATCCAAGTACATTAACATGAATTAATAAATAAATATTTATATTCCTGGATCATTTGACCTAGAATTTGTAGCGTGATTAAAAGTATTTCTGAGGATTTTGGATCTCCCCCAAATAATGTTGTTATATATACACGAAGGAAATATCTCACTCATTGTATAATGAAATATATATGAAAACCCTATGGGAAAATAGTTCTATTGAATCCATGAACTTTTATAGGATATGATTCATCATTATGGATGATTAATGACATAAAAACACAGAATCCATAACATTTATTCTTTGAGACACAGAAATACATCTGCTGGAACATTCCTTAAATTTCCTATGATTTTATATTTTCCTACAAACATTTAGTGGGAAGATGAAACTCCTCACCAAAGATAATCTATGGACATTGATCATTGTGATCGTCCCAGACTATGCTATCACGACCCATCCTCGAGACCTAGGTCGGGACTACCCGAAGCCCACCTTCCATAGGGCAGGGGCTAGTGACTAGCACCAAAGGTGTAAATCCCAAACCTGGGAAGGAATTTCCATTATAAAAAGTATTCACACACATTCAGAGGACACAACATGAGGAAAAACACTATGTAAAACTCAATACAAAGGTAGTGCAGAAAGTAAGTGGGCTAGTATACAAACCCAACAAAACTACAAGAATAAGTACAAGTAAAACAGGGAAATCAGCTCCTGGATTGTCCACGAAGGAATCCTACCTGAAGGGTAGGTACAGATCTTGAACAAATCTTCCCTAAGGTATGTCCCATCTAGTATAGCTCCGAAAAACCACACGTCCATCACCCTCTACCTCGATCACTGGTGACCATCGTCGTCACATAATTCAACAAGGTGTGGGCGAAGCCCGTGCAAGGGTGAGTATAACAATACTTAGTAGGGGACCCCGAGACCCCCAATAGTCTCCCATAATCGACTAAGAATAAACCTCAGTAGAAATATATAATAAAAAATTATCAACCACGCTTACATATATATATACCCATACATATACCTAAGTTACAAATCAAAAACTGGCTCCAACTCTTGAGACAAACCACATTCTGTTCAACAAGTGTAGAAACAATACAGATAGAAAGTACATCACAAGTTGTATACCAAAGTTATATCTCATAGAATATATCCATTTGGGCTTCACCACAATAAATCCATGAAAAATCATCCATGAAGAAACATCCACCTTTACTTAGGTATATGCCCATACATATAAATAAGTCTCAAGAGTACACATCTCATACATGAGGTAAACATGAAGGTAATGAATTGTCTCACACCAGGTATACACAACATAAAACTGATTAAGAGATGATCAGTTGTAGCCACTAAATCAGCTTTCACTGTTGAACGGTAGATATCCATAGAAACCTAAAACAACAGTCTGTCGATGTTGTGGATTCTTTGTGGGCTAGTATCCATCGAAGTTTTTTAAGCATAAATTAACACGAATATGAAGTTTTCCATAAAAAGTGGTATAACAATTTAACGGTTACTTAGATCATAAATTTGAGGCCACCGTTGTTCTTAGGATGGCTGGTTTACCCTTGGAGTGGCTTATGTTTAGTCAGCGCGGGCCTCCTGTGAGAAATCCTGAAAATGTTATAAATGTAAATAAAATAATTAAATATTGTTATTTTAAATTTCATATGATTATAACTCACAAACCGTTACTCAGATTAAAATTCTAATACCACCACTGAAATCGTGAGGGTATGCTTTAATTAAGGAGATACTAACTTGGGTCGGAGAGGGCCACCAGAGATAGTTAGTTTTTGGCAGCAAATAAAATAACTAAGTTCCAATTATTTTATTGTAATTTTTATAACATTTAAACGGTAACTCGTATTGGATATACTAGGGTACCGTCGGTTATGTTGGGTCGTGATTCACCTAGGCAGAGCCTAACCTCAACCAGCTTGGGTCGAGGGTGGTTGATATTAATTTTCCAAACTTTTTTTTTGTTTACGTTCAGTAAACGTGTGAGTAGAGTTTTATATCATTTAAATTGTTGCATGGAATTGAAATCTGAGTGCACCATTGAACTCAGAGCGTAATATATCATTTAGTGAGACCTTCACCGTAGTTTCCTTCTAACGATAATGCATGTTAGATTTATGGGTTTTTTAATTAAATTGAATATAAAAAATGTTCTAACTTTATTTTTATTCAATTTAATTAAAAACCCCTAGAATCTAACATTTATATCGTTATAATGAAAATGTGGTGAATGTCTCACTATGAAATCACAAAAAAAATTCCACTAGATTTCTGGGCCTTTCCATTCTCACCACCTAATGGATTAACGTCCCCGTAGGCCACAAATAACACTAGGGGAACAAATGGGGGTACTTAGTATGCATATGGGCCTCCCGATCCCTTGTGCTCTCCTAGAGATTCCCTTTCTTCCAGAGAACATGCACCAGAGGCTTCGATCATCCATGCAAGATCCACTCTTGTCGATCCTCAGTCTCTACTGGAACCTCCGTGAATGTATCCCCATCATAGATGTCCATCTCCCCATGGCTGATGATGTGAGAAGGGTCATGTACATATCTCCTCATCTAACATATGTAGAATATGTCATGCACCTAGTGCAACTGAGGAGGATGTGTCAAGCGGTAACCAACCACACCTACTCTGCTGAGGACCTAGAGTGGTCTGATGAATTGCGGAGATAACTTTCCACCCCCGCAAAATCTCTATATACCTCTTCGAGTTAACACCTATAGAATGAATTGGTCTCCATCCTTGAACATTAGAGGTATCCGTCTCCGATAAGCATATGAAATTTGTCTACTCTTCACAGTTTTCATCCGCTCTTGGATGACCTGCACCTTCTCTGTGGTAGCTCGTACCATCTCTGGTCAGTAGGAAGTTGGCTGACATGGTGAGTCGGTCGACAATCATCCAAATAGAGTCATGTCCCCTGGACTTACGTGTAAGATCCATCAAGAAGTACATGGATAACTCATCCTTATTCCAATAAGGGACCTCTAAAGGCTATACCAAACATACTGGTACCTGGTGCTCTACCTTCAATTGCTGACAAGCGAGGCATGGTGAGACAAAATCTGATACTACTTTCTTCCTAAATGGACACAAGTGTTGTCATCAGAGGTATTGATACATCTTCCCCACTCCTGGATGTACCACTGGATGGGATGTGTGGAACTCCCTCAACACTTCCTCCTGAAGTGCATCTTATACATGGTACATCCTCTGAAAAGAATTATGTGCTCCCGCCTTCAGAAAATCCATCAGGTGCCTTCTCTATGGATATCTGTTCACGTAGCGTCTCACAGTAAACATCCCCACGCTATGCCTCCCTGACTCATTGATGTAGTAGAGGAGTGACTGTGAGAGACTGTAGATAGGCAGATCCATCCCGATCCACAAATGATATATATTAAGAGGCCAGCTGCTATGTTGCCTCTCCGAGCAGCTGAATTTCTGCTCTTATACTAAGAGCATCTGCTAAAATGTTCCCCTTCCCAAGAGTATAGACTATCTCGAAGTCATAGTCCTGAAGGGAATCAAGCCAACGCCGCTGTCTCAAGCCATCTCTCAGCTGCACCATCCTATGCATGAGTTTAACATGTGCTTCATGGGTACCCTTTTTCGCAGACTAAGGAAAGCCACATCCCAACTTTGTAGATTAACCAAAACATTGTTTCCTAATACAGTAAATATGTGTATGAACTATGGTTACCCAGTCCATTCCCAAAATAATGTCTTAAGGCCTTGATGATACCACTAAGAGGTTCCTATAGAAACTATCTCCTCAAGGGTTAAATCACACCATCGACGTGTGTGTGATTATCGAGTCTCCTCTCAGAGGTATCTCCAGACGTGAGGGTCATGTCAATAGTTTAAACAGAAACTCTAGGTCTGCGAAAAGATTCGTGGAAGGAAGATATGATTGGAACCTATGCCTATTGATACAGAAGCTAGTAGTAGACACAGACCGTACCTCAAATCATTCACAGGGCCCTTGGTTCACACTCCATGACCACATTCATCTATTCTCTTCCCCTGCCCTCCGGATCCCTGAGCCTAACGGGGACAACACGGTGGGTGGTAGTGACATGTCGAAATGTACACCTCCTCATGCTTCCCTCCTATCTCCTCTTCCACGTCTGCTTCCCTGCAGATTCAACTCTCCTTAACACTTCCTCTTCCTGAAACATCTCAAACACCCAAGTCTCTGAGACTTGCACCAGTTTGCAGCAACACACTACTAACATTCACTGGCTGTATATGCTTAGCCAAATAACATTCAACCATAAAGGTTCCCTCTAGCACCCTAACATAAGTATAAATTCGTAGTCGAAAAAGAGTTGGCTCAAATGTCCTTAAACAGACCTCGCTCAGAGGTCCGAGCTCTAATGAATTGTCCACATAATATTTATCAAGTACCAGAAAAGATTAGTATTGCTCGATGAATACTCACCTACCAGCACGTCATCCTGCAAAGCTGTATATTCTCTAGAAAACTATCAGCCACTTCATATAGCCGGTCCTCACCTGCCTATGGGTCAGTCTCGCCAAGGAACATGAGGGATATCTGGTGCGGAAACACATGTAAGGCACTAATCCTACAAGTTTCCTTTACCGATACCACCGATAGTGTCTGCTGACCAAAATGAAATGATATAGATGGCACACTACCCGCAAGTACCATCTCAGAAAACGATCCATGTACTTAAACATCATCTCAATGTGGACCATCCTCATGGTCACTCACTGAAAAATATTAGTCGCTAAGATCGGCATATTCTCTACTAGTTTCTCAACTAGGCAGAAAACTCCAGTAATCGCCTCCATCCAGTCCTCTATAACCTGGCACTATGTATCACCTCGAAACCTCAGAGTCCTCTTCCACTGGAACTCATGCAACATTCTCAGTGGGTGTTCATGGTCCTCTAATGTGGCTAGTGGCATCTGCTAGCCAATGGGTGGTGGTGCTGCTAGTACACCACCCGAAGGTGCCAACATAGTAAGAGGTCATTACACCGGATCCTCATCGCTCGGTGGGACATCATCAAGTACTCTCTCGAGAACTGTAACTAGTTTTCTATGTAGTGGAATCCTGATAAGGAATAGATACACCACATTCAAAAGGTTATACCTGGTGAACTGACTTAAAGAAAACTCTTGAAAACAAATACACTATCGGTGTTTTCTTGCACTGAGTTAGAAATCAGAAGTTAGGGTCCTGGTGTATGGATACGTCTGTCACCACTCCAACACTGTACTCCCTATACTAAAAACCACACTCTGTACCCATAAGCCTATTGCATCATAGGAAACTATGATCAGAGTCATGAGTTCTGTGGTAGATCTGACTCCTCTGATACCAATTTGTTAGGACCTGTCTTCAAGGCCTCAGTTGTGACTACCCCAAACCCATGTTCTATAGGCCAGGGGCTGGAGACTAGCACCAAAGGCGAATCCCTGATAAAAAGGGAAGGAATTTCCTTTAAAACTGTAACACAGACAATCTGAACACAAGCAGTAGAAGCAACAAAGTACTAATACATAAAAGAAAGCTGTAACCAGGATATAGTGGGTCCAGGTCTGGTCTGAACCATTCGGACAGACCCATCCTGAACCAGTCTGAACAGGGGTCTGACCCGATCCACGAGTCCGACCCTGTCCAAGGGGGTAGCCCGGCCTGTGGGCGGAGTAGCCCAAGGCGTCCCGACCCGTGGCGGCCTTGCCCGAGGAAGCCCGACCCATGGCGGCCCAGCCCATGGTGGCCTGGCTAGTAGGCCTATGTGGCCTGGCTGGCCATGCGTCGGAGGTAGTTTCGTTCCCCCCTTGTTTCCTATTCGAATGGACCGGTGCTAGGCACTGCTTTTGGTGAGCCACATGACCTGTGTGGTCCCGCTTTGTCGGGCTGGCTGAGCAGCCACCTGGTTTCGTGTCACCGGCGGTCGGCCCGACGCCGGCCTCTCTTGGTCACTCCACCGCGGCACGACAACACCTCAGTTCTGCTTCACCACCCAAGCCCGCCCTGGCTACGGCCCCCTAGTGCCCCGTGTAGCGTGACGGCACTGCGACGCCTCCGTCGCGGCTCGGCCTGGCCGCAACCTGATGCTTTCTCACACAACGCGACAGCGTCGTGCTCCATCCACCTTGGAAAACATCTATCGTGACTCTCCTTTTCTATGCGGCATGGAGGTGGCAGACCCTTTTGGTGACCTGGTGGCCTTCCGCTGCCGGTTTCATCATGGTCCACCTCCGTTGTCAAAAATCTAGAAAAACCGAAGTGGTGGGTCGGGTTATGTTTGTGCGGTCTGATCCCACATCGTTATGGCGATAAAAATTGGTATTTCATTATCCATAAATTGAATGACAGAGGTTGTAACCCATAAATAAAATAATTCAAACCCCCTACCTCGATCTTCAATGATTTTTGACGGATTCATGGGAAAAAGGTAGGAATTGATTCATCGTTCCACACATTTGTCACGCACTACTAATTCTCAAGCATCTGTGTTAGATATTTTTTGGAGGAGACGAGGTCAAGAACGACATCGGCGTTCTTCGTGGGCAATTCCTTATCTTTCTTTATGGTTGATGATCGAATATAGCATTCTTGGCTGAAGAGGGGCATTCTTCATTGGAAGAATGATGTTCTCTATGTGTCTCCCAAAAAAAGTATGAAGCTTTCAAACCAAATGAAATAACAGGCTATCTATTATTTTAATGGTTGTCAAGAATTCAAAAGGGTGCCAATTAATTAAGTGATAGAGTTCAGTTAATGAATTTCATGGGTTAGAACACTTAATTGATTGGGGAAGGTGGAGAGTTTCACCACATAAATGAGGTGTTAAAAGGTTTTAGATGCTCATGTGTCCCCCACCATAATTATCCACCTAAGGGAGGTTTTTCTTTGTGACTTTTTAGTGAGACCATCACTACAGTTTTGTTCTAATTAGATTGAATGTTATATTTTGGGGGTTTTTAAATAAATTGAATAAAAATAAAGTGTTAACTTTATTTTTATTTTTGTGGTTGAATACTCCAAGGGAAGGTTGGAGGTAGGGGCCACCACACCCAAACATCCCATGGGAGGTTATGGTGGTGGGGACCAGATGAGAAAAACAACCCTTGGATGGATAATTAAGGTGGGGGAAATTTGAGAATATTACCCCTTTTAATACCAAATTTATGTTTGAAAACTCTCAACCTTCCACCATCAATTTAGTGTTCCAACCAACACAATTAATTAATAGAACTCCATCACTTAATTAATTAGAAATCTTTTTATTTCTTTGGAATTTTTGGAAAACATTAAAATAATAGACAGTCTATTATTTCATTTGGATGGAAAGCTTCATACTTTTTTTGGGAGACTCTTGGAGAACTTCTTTCTTCCAACGACGAAGGCCCCTCTTTACCGTAGAATTCCATATTCGATCTTCCACTGTGCCAAAAGGGAAATCATCACCCATGAAGAATTTCTATGACGTTCTCCACCTCATCTACTCTGAACACATTCTGACGGAGAAGCTTGAGAAATGGGAGTGCGTGACGAATGCGGAAAACGACGAATTGGTGCCTTCCTTCTTCCAGGGACTCCGTCAATGGTCATCGTAGATCAAGGTAGGGGGATTGAGTTAATTTATTTATGGGTTATAACCTCCGTTGTTCAATTTATGGATTAAAAAATTCCAATTTTTATCTCCATGATGAGGAGGGCTTAGACCGCATGAACATGGCTCGACCCTCTCATTTGGTTGTTCTTTTTTGTTGATGACAGAGGTAGACCATGAAGAAACCAACGACGTAAGGCAGCTAGGTCACCATGAGGGTGCAGCATGACCATGCCACCCGAAGAAGGAGAGTCGCACCAGGGGCGGGCTGTGGCGCTGTCGTGACATGCGGGAAAGCATCGGGTGGGTTCCAGGATAGGCCACAGCTGTGGTGGCACAACATTGTCGCACCGCGCGGAGTAGTAGGGGGTCGCGGCCAGGGAGGGCCGTGGTGGTGGAGCTGAACTGCGGCGCTGTCACGCTGTGGTGGAGGGGCCAGGAGCGGCCGACATCGGGCCGGCCGCCGGCTACATGAAACCAATTGGCCTCTCGGCCAGCTGGACAATACGGGACCATGCGGGTCCCGTGACTCACCAAAACCGGGGCTTAGCACCGTTCCCTTCTGATAGGAAATAGGGGGGCGTGGCACCTCCCTCTCACGCATGGCCAGCCAGGCCACACAGGCCGGCAAGCTGGGCCGCCACTATAACACCCCGAGATTTTATGATAAGTATTCTTTAAAATTTAATTGATGTCATGGGTTTTATGCCCCACCAAGATTATGTTGTTCTATACGCAAAACCATATTAGCTTGCAATATACACAACACTATTCTTAGATTGTGTTACACAATATTTTATGTTTGTTTGATAATAGTCATTCTACGCAACATTGAGTGTATATATATATATATATTCAATGTATAAATGAAAAATGGTTGGATTCTGTTATAATGAAACAATAACGGAGTCTTGCACAACATGCCACCCTGACTTGGATTGCATTACACACAATCACGAACTTCCTCGATAGTGTGTGTAGTACGCAATACCAGGTTTCGCTAAACAACGATATATTACAATAATATTATAAACTAGCCTTTATGAATAGTATTAACTTAATTTTGAATTTTATAACAGTATAATTCATCTTAGACATTTTCTAGAATGAGTTATGAAAACAAAATAATTTTTTCGGATAAAATAAGTATTTTCCAAAAAATTCAGATTTTAAGACTTTTGATGGTGCACCAACTTTAAATCTTGTTTAACATGTCTATAAGTTAAATTTTACAAAATATAATTTTTCTTTAGAATCAGGATATAATAATTTACTCTGGATTCATTTTTCATATTATTCTGACAACTTTCATATTTTAATGAATAGTAAAAACATGCTATATTTTAATTAAAAACAAATATTTTCATCACAATAATTTATATGGATATATTATCTTTTTAATTGGTTTTAAAGTGTAATTAGAATATATTTTTACCATTTAATCCAATGTTTGTCATTGGAATTAATTTCACTTTGAATTTTAACATAAACAAATGTCGATCTTTTGATAGTTATTGTTTCTTAAAAACACGCTATTTGTTTTGATAAAGAGAATTACTTTTAAAATTAATTAATTTCACTTCGATGTTTTAGATTTGAAAAAAATAGACATCAATTTTGAATTTGGAATATCAAATATAGCTTAGGGTGAATTTTTGGAATTTTTCTGACAAACTTCAATTTTTTATGAATAGTCAAAACACTGAGTTTTTTGTTAAAACCGACTTTTTATTTAAATAATAATTTATTTGATTTTAATTTATTAGGTCAAAATAGGTACATAATACTTATATAAGTTCAATGAAATTTATTGGAATTATTTTATAATAATTTTATATTTATAATAATTGTATTGAACTTTTCACCGTCTTTTTCCCACCTCCTTGGAGCTTTTGCAATTGTTCATAAAACTTAATTTCACCTCTTCTGTGAGTTGAATTTAAAAAAATCCGAGAGACACAGTTAATATCAAGGAGTAAAATTTGGTTCAATTAGATAAAAATAATTTTTAGTGAATGGTAACTTTTTACTTTTATTTACCACGGTTAAAGGTAACTAGGGTAATTCAAGGGTAAACGAATATTATAATAATTCAAAATTACCTTAACACTTGTCCAAACATTATTGGATGAGTAATGGCTGGACATGGTAATCCTTGCGTCTATTTGGGGACCCCATAGAGCCAGTTATGAAAGAAAATGACACATTAGATTAATTAATTTAATGTAAAGACGGAATTGAATTTAACAAAAAGCCTTTAGTAATTAATTTTTATAAATGGACATAAAAATTATCATTTAGACTATAAATATTCATTGTAAATATAAAATGATTGTACACATTTTGGTATTTTTGTTATAATTTTTATACCTCATATAAATTAAATTATTTATGACACAATAATGATGCAGTATTTACCTCATTAATAAATGATTTATATAAATAACATTATACTGATTAAAATATCATTCAAAATCATTTCAATTCCTATTGGATGATTTTATTTCGAACATGAGTCATCTTATCTTAGAAATTAATGTGTTTTGGACCTCTTGAAACCGAATATAAGTTTATAATAAAATAATGTTTTCACACCTTTCTAAAGAGCCCCTCCACTCTCTTATAAAAGGAGACCGCTTCTATGTAATTATTCACACCTCTAAAGCCTTTTGGCTCCTCCAAACTCTACCCAAATAAGCTCCTTACATCCCTCTCCTCCCCCTAGAATCTTTACATTATGCGTAAGGAACTTCAAGAAGTCCTTTTGGTTCAAACAAAAGGATGTTACCCAAATTAAAGTTAATAGATTCTCTTAAGTTGTTTTCTTTTATTCTACTTCTCCAACCCCTAAACTCATTTTAATCCTTTCTTCTATAACAACACCAGTATCATAAAAATAATAGCGTGTTTTTATGAGAATGATTAGAACAACACTTACACACACCACCATCTAATTGATGAAGAACATAATGTTTCTGTGGATGACAAACTAAAGCCTCACGAAATGATGATTGTTCGATTTTCTCGTACCGCCACTCATGGTGGCCATTTTGATGGAACTATATTTATATATGATATATATTATATTTTTTATTTTTTTATGCTTCTTTAATTCTCAGTTATATCAAGCCTTTATGGATTCCATAGTCGGTAAATATGATAATCTCATTTGAGGAAATGCGGACTACCGCCCCCTCAAAGTGATGTGATTCGTTAATTCCTTATGTGGGATGTATAAAGGATGGAGTTAATGATATTATATATGATATTATACTGGAATTATAATATAACTATTCCATTAAAATAATAAATAGAAATGAAAGTATTGTTCATGCGTACGTACGGTTTATCAGCTCTTTGAACGGTGCATTTCATTTCTTACCTACATATGTTATGTACTATTATAAATACATGTATATTATGGATATATAATGAATATATATGATATATAAATCATTATTTACATTCTGGAAGTATGTAAATCATGATATAAGTAATAATAACATCAAGAACAACATGTCCAAACATGTATGATAAATAAGATGATTTTACCCAAAACGTTGCTTTAACCTGGGATTTACAAAAGAACGGGTAATATAAAGTCATAAGTGAAACATATATGATATAATAACAACGAATATGATTATGTATTATGTCAATGACATTATTTAAATCATTATACAGGAGGTTCGAATATGTATGAAGCATATCAGACCTAAGGTAAGGGAACATCTTAACCCAATTTCCGTTCTTTGGGTTGGTCATCTCTTTCTTATTTATGTCGTTCTTTGATTATGTGAGAAATGAATTTTTATATATTATCATTTATTTATACATTATTTATGTGACCTTATAGTGAATACACATAAGTGATATATTTTATTTTCGAAAAGATATTTTTATGGGATAAATTTTCAATCTCATTTTTTATCCGAGATTGCTTATACGTCAGTATTTACTAGGGTTACGTTTATAATCCATGACTATGTTATCTAATTTTTTTCATAAAATTATTTCTATTCATAGATGGCTTTTTAATGTCATTTTTAACCTTTATTTACTTTTTACCACATTTTATGAATGGAATCATTCCTTTGGTTAGCATATAAGGTACTATTTGACTTTTCCGTCTAATGTATGAGGAGAATGTTATTTTTAACTTCTACAGTGTGAACGGATTTTTACGATTTCAAAACCCCTCATTTTCATGAAGCTTAATCTACAAGATTTCATGACAATTTTCAAAAAAATCCTTTTCATTTAAAATTTCATGGAATTTTGTGAAAATAAAATGATTTTTAATAAGAAGGGATATTTTCCTCAAAAATTTATCTCAAGTGTTTTATAAAAACCATTTTCCATCTAAGATGAAATTATTTAATATGTTTATGTTTCAAGTATAATGTCTCTATGATTTACATGATTTTACTTCTCTTATGATGAAATGATATCCATTTGTTTTATATCGATTATGTGATGATGGGATGATGTTTATGAAACCCATTTTATTCTTTGGGTTATTATGAATGTTTTAAGTTTATTTTGTGGCACAAGAAAGAATGATGTCGTTATGATATTGGTGGGACCTATATCTCCCTCCAATGCATTGGGTAATCATTTATATCTCCTAAGATAGACATGGATGAAATGACATGTAAATCTGGTTTAGTAAGACAAGGCTGGAACAACATGTAACCCTGGTTCAGTAAGGGACTTTGTCCACTAAGATGGTCTTGGTAGAAATGCCTTAGCTACTATGGAAATCATTACATGTGATTAATGGATGCCACAATAACATGTTTTATTCATTCTAGTTTATCATGATTAATGTTCCTTTATAATCTATGCTATATGTACTTCCACGTTTTATGACATTGCTCAAGATTTTGATGATTAAACATTATGTTCATGTTTTTAAGTTTAAATTTATATGGTTTGTTTTATTTTCTCCATGCATACCCTTACTGAGCATTTGAGATCACCGTTTTTATGTTTTCTTTTCCCCCAGGATTAAATGAATGATTTTAGGTAAGGAAACAAAAAGGGGAAGATCTTTATGGGAGATGTTGAATATCTTTCACCACGATTAGAAGATTATTATTCCGAGATTCCAAAGTAACTAAACTATTATGGTCCTTGTGTGTCTGTTTTCGTTAGGTATTAAGTATTCTAAAAAAGTAATGCAATTTCCTTGTATGTCATGCTTTGGGTCTCTACTATTGGTATCAGAGTAAAGGTTTAGTTAACCTTTGGAAACTAGGATGCGAAAACATTGGTGAGATCCCTAGATATATTTCTATGGTATGTCTAGGGATATCTCTAAGGTTAAGTATAAGTATAGGTTATAGTCCTAGAATTACGGTAAAGATCATAGAATTAAACCTAAGATGTTAGATATTGAAGTTAATCCCCCATTATTATGTTGTTTTCCCTAGCATGATTTTTTCCTCTCACACTATTATTTTTGGGTTTTAGACGATGTATGAAACCCGAAGGAACCGTGTTATTCAATGCATTGGACAATGCAATGATTTTCCTCCTGAACAACCAAATGTGATGGGAGATGGAGTAAAAAATCTTATTTTTATACTTACACAAGCTATAAATCATTCTGGACTTCCAAATGAGAAGATAAAGGAACTATATTCTATTGAGTCCTTCATGAGGGAACGTCCCCCTTCTTTCAGTGGTTCTTCTAATCCACTTGTTGCTGAACAATGGATCAGTACCATTGAAAAGAAATTTTCCATACTACGCTGTTTGGAACATGAAAAATTCATCTGACTATTTACCGATTAGAAGGCGAAGAAGATCAATGGTGGACTTTAATTAAGAATACAAGGCCCCAAGGTGAAATTGACTCCATGGAATGGGATGAGTTGAAGAACATATTGTTCAATAATTACTTCCCTAGTGTTATTCGAACAAAGATGGAAAAGGAGTTCCATGAGCTTAAGAAAAAGGGTGATGAATCTATTAGTATATACAAAGAGAATTTTACAAGGCTTGTAAGTTATGCATCTGGCTATATCATCCAACCTGAATGAAAAGTTGATCGATTATTCAGTGGCTTAAAACCAAGTCTTTGAAGGGCATTAGCTATAAGAGACATTAGTAGCTATGAAGAAATTGTGCGTTGTGCTATCAAGGTAGAACTGGAAGTTGGTGTTACATATCCATATCATGGTTTTGAAAATAAAAGATATATGGAGTTAAAGGAGAAATCTCATAAAAATGGTGAAATGAAGATGAATGTTTCTTTATGCTCAACATGTGGAAAGAAGCATGGTGGAGATTGTCTTAAAGGGACTAGAAAATGTTTTAAGTGTGGAACAGATGGTCATCGAGCAGCTGATTGTCGATGTAATGGTAAAAAGGTTGCTAATGATGTGAGTAGAGAATAGACTACAGGGAACTCTTCCCCAAAACTTCAATGCTTCATGTGCAAGAAAATGGGGCATTATGCTAATCAGTCCCCTAATCCACAGGTTAATGATGATAAACGTGAGAAACCTCTTAAGCCAAAGGATAAAGGGAAGTCTCATGTGATCATTATTTGTGATATTGATTATAAAAATGATGTTGTGTAATTATTAAGTGTTTATGTAATGGTATTTCAAAACAGTATAATGGAATATCATTTATGGTATTGTGGAATTTTGGAATATCTATGTATTGGTCTATTGTGGTTTTCAATAATTTTATAGTACCGGTAACCATGAAAAGTGATTCAAATATTTTGGAAAGCAGATGATATGCACATAATGAAGGGACAAGGAGAAAATAAATTATTTGATAGTATTCCAGATCTCATGATTGATATAATGAATAAGTGATATCATGGTTTGAGTATATAGAATTTTTGGGATTTTGGTATGTGGAAAGTGTTAAATTTTGACAGAAATCATGTTTTCAATAATGTTCAATGGGTTTTCGTTTTTTTCAAGAGAATACATGATTAAGGTATTCACATGATTGGAATGTGACCAACAAGATATATGAGGGATAAATGATGGTATTCCCATGCTTATTATATGTCCTTTTTAGTAATCGTTGTCTTTCTACTATGAGATTGGAAAGAAGTATTTTGGATAAGCCTAATGAATCGAATGGATTATGTTGAACATAAGTTAGTATTGTTTAAGGATATAATTTTTTTTCGATATTATTTATAGAATGTTATAATAATGTAGTTTTAGAAAAAGGACAACCTGCATGATGGGAGACAACCCGTCGCGTTGGACAAGGTTGCGGGAATCAAACCCACAACCTATGTGCGACAAGCCTTTATCGCCTACCACTGGCCTACATGAAGTCCATGGTTAGTAGAAACCAGTTTTATTTTATCAAGTGGTATGATAAATGAAGTATAAGTCCATTTTTGGAATCACATCTGATTAACCTCACCATACATGGACTTATGTATTCAATAACTTTTTCTAACCTTTTCTTTGAGACAGATGGAATGACCCATCATTCTATCGCATGATCTTTTAACACTTCAAGAATGAAAAATTAAACTTTATTTCTTTAAGAGTTGAAGTGGAAAGTGTTCATGGCACAAATAACAGTGAGAATGTACCGAAATAAAGTATTTCTTCTAATTCAAATTCATCAACTTTAGGAAATCATATTGAAAACAAAATGTTGTCCTAATGCTCTTATATCTGATTAATCATATGGTACCTTAGAACATCCCAAATTTATGGCTTTGTGATTGGTGGCTTTTTCATAGCCATGTCCTCTACCACTCTCCATCATAACTTGATGGTTAGATTTCTCTTGCATATCCATATTTTAACCTATGTTGTCCTATGTGGAAACCCAATACTGAGTTAATTTGGGTGACCGTTATGATTCTAACTGCCCTTTTGAAAATGTAGTTTTATTATTCCGTTTTATGATGTGTGTTTCTATGAAATAATCTTTAAATTAGTAAACCATTTATAACCCCGATGAATTTCATGGGCGAAATTCATTTTAAGGGGGGTAGAATGTAACAACCCGAGATTTTATGATAATTATTCTGCTTAATTTATTTGATGTCATGTGTTTTATGATACTACAAGATTATCCTCTGCTATATGCAACACCGTATTAGCTTGCACTATACGCAACACTATTCTTAGAATGTGTTACACATAATTTTTTGTTCGTTTGATAACAGTCATTCTACACAACATTGAGTGTGTATATATATATATATATATTCAATGTATAAATGAAAAATTGTTGGATTCTGTTATAACGAAACAACAAAGGATTCTTGCACAATACGCAGCCCTGACTTGACTTGCATTACACGCAATCAAGGCCATCCTCGATAGCGTGTGTAGTACGCAATACCGGGTTTCACTAAACAATGATATATTACTATAATATTATAAACTAGATTTTATGAATAGTATTAACTTAATTTTGAATTTTATAAAATTATAATTCATCTTAGACATTTTCTAGAATGAGGTATGAAAACAAAATCAGTTTTTCAGATAAAAGAAGTATTTTAAAAAAAAAGCAGTTTTAACGCCTTTTGATGGATTACCCCCTTAAAATCTTGTTTTTGACATTTCTATAAGTTCAATTTTACAAAATAAAATTCTTATTTGGAATAATGATTTAAAAATTTACTTTGGATAAATTTTTCATATTATTCTGACAACTTTTATATTTTAATGAATAGTAAAAACATCCTATATTTTAATTAAAAACAAATTTTTTCATCGCAATAATTTATATGGATAGATTATCTTTTTAATTGATTTTAATGTCTAATTAGAATATATTTTTACTATTTAATACAATTTTGGTCATTGTAATTAATTTTACATTGAATTTATACATAAACAAATGTCGATCTTTTGATAGTTATTGTTTCTTAAAAACACCCTATATGTTTTGATAACAGGAATAACTTTTAAAATTAATTAATGCCACTTCTATGTTTTGAATTTCGAAAAATAGACATCATTTTTTAATTCAGAATTTCAAATATAGCTTAGGCTGAATTTTTGGTATTTTTCTGAAAAACTTCAATTTTTGATGAATAGTGAAGACACTGAGTTTTTGGTTAAAACTGACTTTTTATTTAAATAATCATTTATTTTATTTAAATATTTTATAGTTCAAAATAGATACATAATACTTATATAAGTTCAATGAAATTAATTGGAATAATTTTATAATAATTTTAGATTTATAAAAATTGTATTGGACTTCTCGCCCTCTTTTACCCACCTCCTAGGAGAGTTTGCAATTATTAATAAAACATAATTTTACGGCTTCTGTTAGTTAAATTTCGAAAATCCGAGAGATTCGGTTAATATCAAGGAGTAAAATTTGGTTCAATTAGATAACTTTTTTGGGAGAATAGTAACATTTTACTTTTATTTACCACGGTTAAAGGTAAATAGGGTAATTCAAGGTTAAAAGAATATTATAATAATTCAAAATTATCTTCAAACATGTCCAAACCTTATTGAATGATTAATATCCTACAATGGTCATCCTTGGGTTGATTTTGGGACCCCATGTAGCCACTTATGAAAGACAATGACACATTAGATTAATTAATTTAATGTAAAGACAAAATTGGCATTAACAAAAATCCTTTAGTAATAAATTTTTATAAGGGGCTATATAAATTATCATTTCGACTATAAGTATTCATTGGAAATACAAAACGATTTCCTACATGTTGGTATTGTTTTATAATTTTTAGACCTAAATTAAATAAATTATTCATGATATAATAATGATGCATTATTTTCCTCATTAATAAATGATTTAAATAAATAAAGTTATAATGATTAAAATATTATCCAAAACCTATCGAATTCATATTGGATGATTTTATTTCTAATATAAATCATCTTATCTTTTACAATAATGTTTTTTGGACCTCTTTCAAACCAAGATAAGTTTATAAAAAAAATAATGTTTTAACACTTTCCTAAATAGCCCATCCGCTCCCTTATAAAATGAGAGCACTTCTATGCAATTCCTCACACCTCTCATGCCTTTTGTCTCATCCAAACGCTGCCCAAATAAGCTCCCTACATACCTCTACTCCCCCCAGAAGCCTTACATTAGACATAAGGCACCTCAAGAAGTCCTTTTGGTTCAAACAAAAGGAAGTTACCCAAATAAAAGGTAATAGATTCTCTTAAGTTGTTTTCTATTATTCTACTTCTCCAACCCCGAAACTCATTTTAATAGTTTCTTTTGTAACAACATCAGTATCCTTAAAATACTAGGAGTTTTTATGAGATGGATTAGAACAAAACTTACACAGACCTCCATCTAATGGATGAAGAACATAATGTTTCTGTGGATAGCAAACTAACGCCTCATGAAACGATGATTCTTCGATTATCTTCTACCACTGCTCATGGTGGCCATTATGATAGAACTGTATTTATATATGATATATATTATGTTTATGATTTCCTTATACTTATTTAATTCCCAATTATATCAATCCTTTATGGTTTCCATAGTCAATAAATTCGATAATCTCATTTGAGAATGTGCGGACTACCGCCCCCTCAAAGTGATGTGATTCGTTATTGCCATATGTGGGATTTATAAATGATGGAGTTAATGATATTATATATGATATTATACTGGAATTATAATATACCTATTCGATTAAAATAATAAATATAAATAAAATTATCATTCATGCATACGTACGGGTTACCGTCTCCATGAACAGTGGATTTCATTTCTTACCTCCATATGTTATGTACTAATATAAATACATGTATATGCTAAATATATAATGAATATATATGATATATAAATCATGATTTAAATAATTAAAGTAAGTAAATAATGATATAAGTAATAATAATATCATGAACAACAAGTCCAATCACGTACGATAAATAAGATGATTTTACCAAAAAGTTGCTTTAACATGGGATTTACCAAAGAACGGGTAATATAAAGACATAACTGAACCATATATGATATAGTAACAATGAATAAGATTTTTTATTAAGTCAATGACATTATTTAAATCATTATACTGGAGGTTCAGATACGTACGAAGCATATCAGACCTAAGGTAAGGGAACTTCTTAACCCAATTTCTGTTGTTTGGGTTGATCATCTCTTTCTTGTTTATGTCATTCTTTGATTATGTGAATAATGAATTTTTATATATTATCATGTCATTATAAATTTTTTATGTGACCTTATAGTTAATATACATATGTGATCTATTTTATTTTCAAAAATATATTTTTAAGGGATACATTTTCAATCTCATTTTTTTATCCGAGATTGCTTATACGTAAGTATTTACTGGGGTTGCGTTTATCATCAATGACTATGTTAACTAAAAATGATTTCATAAAATGTTTACTATTCATACATGAATGTTTAATGTCATTTTTAACCTTTGTTGAATTTTTACCACATTTTATGAATGGAGTCTTTCCTTTGGTTACCATAAAAGGTACTATTTGACTTTTCCGTCAAAAGTACGAGGAGAATGTTATTTTTAACTTATACGGTGTGAACGGATTTTTACTGTTTCAAAACACCCCATTTTCATGAATATTCCTCTACAGGATTTCATGACTATTTTCAAAAAAATCATTTTCATTGAAAATTGAATTGCATTTTGTGAAATGAAAATGATTTTGAATAATAAAGGATTTTTTCCTCAAGAATTTATATCAAATGTTTTATCAAAAATATTTTCCATCTATGATGACATTATTTCATATGTTTATGTTTCAAGTATAATGTATCTATGATTTAAATGGTTTCACTTCTATTATGATGAAATTATATCCTTTTGTTTTATATGGATTAGGTGATGATGTGATGATGTTTATGAATCCCATTTTATTCTTTGGGTTAGGATAAATGTTTTAAGTTTATTTTGTGGCTCAAGTAAGAATGATTTGATTATGAGATGGGTGGTACCTATATCTCCTTCTAATGCATTGGGTAAAGATTTATATCTCATGAGATAGGCATGGCTGAAATGGAAAGTAAATCCAATTAAGTAAGATAGGGCTGGAACGGCAAGTAAACCCGGTTCAGTAAGGGACTTTGTCCACTAAGATGGTCATGGCACCAATGCCTTATCTACTATTGAAATAATTACATGTGATTAATGGATTCCACAATTACATGTTTTATTCAATCTAGATTGTCATGATTAATGTTCCTTTATGATGTATGTCTTACGTACTTCCATGTTTTATGACACTGATCAAGATTTGGATGATTAAACATTATGTTCATGTTTTTAAGTTCCAATGTATATGGTTTGTTTTATTTTATCAATGCTTACCCTTACTGAGCATTTGAGATCACCCTTTTTTTTGTTTTCTTTTCCCCAGGATTAAAATAAAGATTTTAGGTAAGGAACCAAAAAGTGAATGATCTTTATGGGAGATGTTGAAGATCTTTCACCATGATTAGAAGATTATTTTTCCGAGTTTCCAAAGACACTAAACTATTACGATCCTTGTGTGTCTGCTTTCGTTATGGATTAATTATTCCTAAAAAGTAATATAATGACCATGTACATCAATATTTGGGTCTCCACAGCCATGGGCCGGGTCGCCACGGGCCGGGCCGCCACGGGCTAGGCCGCCTTGGGCTGTGTCGCCCCCTTGGACCGGGTCAGACCTGCGGACTGGGTCAGACCCTAGTTCGGACCGGGTCAGGCTAGGGTGGATCGACTGGGTTGGACTGAACCCATACCTTTTATGGCACGATTACACCTTTTTTATCTATATTAGTACCTATTTCTTCTAATGCTTGTGTTTAGACTATGTGTGTTACATGTTTAAAGGAAAATTCCTTCCCTTTTTACCATGGATTCGCCTTTGGTGATAGTCTCTAGCCCATGGCCTATAGAAGGTGGTCTTGGGTTAGTCACATCACGAGCCCTAGGGACTGGCCGTGACATAATCACCATTATTTTATTCATATTTTTTTGAATCTACTATATTTTTTTCAATCATTTTGTTTGTTAATTATTTGTCCAGACACATATTTTCCCATGTACGTAAACTAGGGAAATCATGTTATTCTCTCTTTCTCATTACATATGTTTACCCACTATGTTTAGGGAATATGTCATTGTATGGAATGTACTACTTTAATTCCCACATATAATTTTAGAAGAGTATCTTTATAAAAGAAATATGGTTTTTATTTTCGATTTATAGGATCATGGATATAGATTTGTAAGATTATTATTATAATCTTAGTGATAGCATGTGATTTCCAAGTTGAAGGGAAAAATTCTAATATTGACACTGAACATCTTGTTTATTCATCTGTATTATTTTGTTTATTGGTTTTTCCAGAACTGTATTTTCATTAATCTATATACAAAAATATTAATTCAATATTTAATCTTAACTAGTGGTTATATATGTTTTTCATATTTAAATTTATTTCAAATGAAAAGATAATTTAATCATTATGTTAACATACACATAATCACTCATTAATAAACATTTTAAATAGATTGATCTTATATTGATCTGCTATTTTTATTAAAAGGTCATATTATATTATACATTGGATTTTAATTATAACCAACATCTTATTTGGAAATCAATTCTCCCCACTCTTAAGTTACTCACTCTGATAAACCCTATTCAAAAAAATATACTTACTCCAGTGGGTATATGTTTTATTGATAAAATCCATATTCTTCACTGAGATGGTTCATGATAATGTTTACCATGATATGTATTGACGTTCACTTTTTTCATTTAGTTTGGTAGTTTTAAAATCCCCTTAAATTATTCATGCAATCATGATCATTTGTCATTAAATTTCCCTAGATATCCATATTATTTATCATGGATGTGTTTATTGCTTAAATTGTATATCATTTCCACATACATTGTTCTAAATTAAATATTATTTTTTATCTAGGATAATAATGTTAAATAAATATTCAATACTCAATATGGATATTTGTTAAAAATTCATATTGATCCATGAATGAAATATATTAATCAATAGATGAGGAATGATTCAGTCAAGTAGTGAAGAGATGGGCCAAGATTTTATCAAACCCCTCGATGTATCAAAAGTTATGATGTCACACATAATTTAAAAAATTAATTGGATTTCAACCTATAGTTTTAATTTATCTTTGTTAATGTTCTTTACAGTAGATCAATTATATGTTTTTTACACTGTAGTTTTAAACGGTCTATATAATATATCCATATAGTTGATTTTTTCATGTTCCAGAGATAATAAATTTAATATCTAAGCATTTCATTAATTTATAATTTATTTATTATGCCAGACATGTTATTTTTACAATAATATTATATTTAGATGCCTTCTATTAGTAGTTTATTGGTTAATTAACATGTGTTTTTATTTATTTACCATTCCAAGTTTATTATTCTTTAACCAATTATGATATTCAATTTATTAAATAAATGGAATGATATTTCAATTAGATTATTTTTTATATTGACTATGCATCATTTAGTCATGATATATTCCCCTGAATATAACCCTTACAGAGCATTTGTACGTACACTTATATTTAATCCATTTACAGGAATCCAAGAAGTGTACTATGATTGAATGAACTGATATTCTAGATGTAATAATGTTATTCCCAAAAATATTTTTTAAATTTTATACACAAATATAAAAAAAATTTCAGTATATATCATGTTTACCAATACTAATAATATATCTAGTCCTTTATGAGGTGATTCCTTCTATCATATTCCAATATATTAATGTAGTCACCAGATCAAGGCTACTAAGGTCAATGGTGTTTCATTTTGTGTTAAAAAAAGTTTTTTAGGATCCTTGGTGACATGATTATTGAAAACATAGATTGTATAACATAATACTCTGATATACGTTGAGGAAAAATAAATAATAACATAATAAAATTAGTTAATTAATAATTCATGTGGGTTTTCATAGAAATACATCTCGTTCTGGATTCTATAAGTGGGAAAAGTTCAATAATAGAATTATATGGGATTAATAATTTTGAAAAGGATGATTTGGGTTAGACCCAATAGTCACCTAGTGAAAGAATAGGGGTCTTAAAGCACACCTAGATTGACACACATAGGGAATATGGTTAGGTTAATTTTCAATTCCATTACAATCCATTATGAAGTATTTGATAATGGTGATGACCCCAATGAAACATAATTTATAATTATGAAACTATCAATTCATATATTACTCAATTTATGTTAATTATTTCACTAGTTTTTTTATTATACAATATGTTTCATAATGATATGTTCAAATATAGTGTATTAAATAATTTATAAATTTATGATGGTTAAAAGGAGTTATAATTCTATCAATGTGTGAAATCCAATGAGTTTGAACGATGGTATCATTAATGGGATTAAGAAAATCTATATAAGTTAACTAATATCCAAAACAAGGTCATCATATAGCGACATAGTATAATATGATAAAAATTATGTGAAATAAATCATGAATTATTTTGTATTTAATGGAAGTAATGATATAAAGAGGATGTAATAAGAAATATGAATAAAATAAGGAAGGGAAATAAATATTTTCCAAAATGTTATAATTATAGAATGAAATCCCCTTGTGATTTATTAAATATAAAGGAGGGTTTTATACATGTTTGGAGGGATTAAACCCCATTCATGTGATTTCAAGGTTACGAATAAAGTTTACAATGTACACAAAATCAATTGAATGGGGATAATACAATACTCAAATAAATGTCTCAATAATCAAAGGAATATAACTCATGAGAAGCTAATAGATCATGGTTAAACATATATTATTACAATTGAGGGAGAGGAATATAAAATTTTATAGTTTTTGGATTCAAGGATTTGGTCATTTATGTATTTCATCAATGTTGTCATTATTTTACGAATTATGAAATCTATAATTGTTGCACTATTGTACCTTTTCATTATTTATTTGAGACTGTATGTCAAACATTTAGACGACCAAGAAAAATGATTCAGTGGAAATTTAATTTTTAAAAAAATATTAAGGGAAAGGTAACCCTTAATATTAGACTAATAATAGTATAATGATGTTTGTATATTTTGATTTTAGTTATAGGTAATGTAAATTGGATAGTACATACTACTACAAGGCTAATTAATGATTTGTTGAAAAGTAGTTAATATTATCATTGTTGGACATAACAAGGTTTTTAATAAAAGGAATTAATCTAATTATCTATTTTTTAAGGAAAAATGAATATGAATTTCTTCAATAGTTTTTTATAGTAATTTAGGTCATTTCCATGTTTCTATAGAATATATGAGGATGTTTTTCACTTGTTTGTCAGGGGATGATTAAGGGCTTCTACAAGTAGTTTTGGCGACAAATGATGAGTCATTTAAGAATTTAAATGACCATATTTTAAAAATTAATGATCATAATATTTTGGATTGGAAATGTGGTTAACCATTTATGAAATGTTTTATTTTGTTCATTGAATTAGATTTCAGATATTAATATATAACATCCCATTATTGTTATTTATTCATTTTGGTTAACTTTTGATAACTATATTTTTTTGGGAAAATAAGTGTGTAAATACTGAATGACCTTTCTATATTTCATGGATCATATGACACATTAAAAATGAATTTAAGTGCCTCAAACATAAAAAATTTATTCATGTATATCCATTTCATTGGGTAAGTGATGTTTTGGAAATTGATTGAAGCACAACCAAATGATGAGAAAATGTATATGAAATATAATAATATCATGTATGTACATATTTATATGTTATTATACATTTAAATATTTCCTAAACATTAGTATAGGGATCTTCCAATAATACTTTTACATTGTTAACTTGATATCCAATTAATTAGACTATCTTCTAAATTATCACAAATGTATGGTTTTGAGGTCATTACAATTTCATTGATCACTCACATTATTTTAATTAGTGACCCTTATCCCTTAGTATTATTATTTACATGTTTCATCTTTTTCCATATCATCACCTTCAACCAATATTCTTCTATTTTTAAACCTATAGATGAGTTATTCATAATGATCTTTTCACCCCCTTCCTCTCTTTTTTAAGTTGATATTTTATTCACTCTTTTTATGATTTGGAATTTAAAAAAAATTAGAATAAAAAACCATAAACTTTTGAGGTCAAATTTAAATGTCAGGGATATAATTTATTTAGGTTTGGGAGAATGTAACACACATAAATTCTTAATAATAAAATTATATTCAATTATATTAGTGAAACAGAACACCAAGTCTAAAAGTAAATATAACACACTAAAAATTAATGATATATTTATTTTTAAATAAATTAAATCTATATAATAGATTAAATTGATTGAAATTAGGATTTCACCTTGAACTATACACAAAACTATGTTTATCTTCCATTACTCGCAACACTCGGTATATATTATCTTACAAACAACACCGAGTTTAAAAAATGAGAAATTATATTAAAATATAATAATTTAAATTTATAGTTATCACATTGAAATTGGAATGAAGGTTATTAATAGTATTAAGATAATTATCAAAATTACGGTTAACAATTGATTATAAAAAAATGATAATAATTTAAAATAAAAAATCTAAAAAAATAATATTTTTTCTAAAGGATGGTCTAGTCACTCTTTGCACACTAAATTTATAATTAAATTATATCAATTTTTAATTTTTTTTGAACAAAATATGTTTTTTGGGAATAATAATACCATAATTATCATATGGTGATTTTTTTATATATTTATTAAACATTGACTTTTTTGATGTATATGGAAAAATATTGAATTTTAATCCGAATAGCCATTTCTTTTAAAAAATTTAAAACTTATAATTTAATTATTAACATTTCTTAAATGTAAAATAATTAAATTTTACACTAATAAATAAAATATTCACTTTAATTAATCTTATATTTAATTACGGTATAAAAACATTGTAAAATTTTGAACATTTTCTCTTTTAAACCCATGTTTTCATCGGGTATGTGTGATTAATTTTAAATTGAATCTTGGAGATATTATGAATTGAAATTGTAAAAATGGATACCATATTTCTAATAATAATAAATTATAATTTATAATAAAAAATAATTATTTTAACCGAAATTTATATAGAGAACAATAAAAATATTTTCTATGGTTAAGGTAAAAATGATTTATTATGGGAATAAACTCGAAGATAAGGGTTTAAAATGAAATAATAACTAGTAAACCACATTTTGGATGGAAAAAGATACACCTAGTCTCTTCTTGTATTTATAGACTTTGATTTCTTGTCCTTTTGGTAGGATGAGAACGTTTTAATGATTGAATCTTCTCAAAACATTACAACTCTACCACTCACCTCACTTATAAAAGGTCACCCCTAGACACTATTCATGACACTATAAAACCATTAAGGATTATAAAATTACTATATAAATAACTTAAAAAATTACCTCTCATAATTATAGAATTGTTATTTCTGGAATAAATCAATCCTATAAAGGATTCAGTGCAAACCATAAGAGGATACTAGAAGAATTGTTATTGTACTTCCATGAGTGAATTTATTTTAAATCTTTCCAAACCCCTCAATCATGTATGAAAAATTATGATATAAATTCCAAATTATCTTCCATATAATGGGATTTTTTAATAATAATTTCATGACGAAAAACCATCTCCTTTTCCATTAAATGAGTTATAAAATCATTCATCATGTGTATGATTGACTACCACATCATGTACCGATTTAATTCATTCTAAAATTACCTCCAGTAATGAATAGGTATGATGATAGATATAAATTATATATATTATATTAATTATATATCATTTCCTATAGAGTCATTATATCATACAAATCATTTTTAGTTATATTATGTAGGGGTTATGATAACGTCGCTCGAGGGTACAATAGACCACCACCTCACGAAGCAATGTTATTCTTCTTAAAGTAACTCTTTGTATGGAATTTAATAATGTTATAGATAATAAATATTTGAGATATGAGTGAAATAATTATTATATTAATAATATATTATCATTTTTAATATATAATACTTTTTTATTTTTTGAGTCACTTAAATATGATAACATCATTCATGTATGTGCCGATGACTGCATTCACGAATTGATGTGACTATATTTTCCTCATCATAGCACATGGATGATATATATATATATATATTATATGTTATTAATGATATTATGATCATTCTCAAATGATAAATTATTATATACCGCCTTTCCATTGTGATTTTTGAAGAGTGGAAACATCACTTATGCGTATATACGACCTACCATAAACCCAATCATAAAATAAACCATTTTTCCTAAGCATCATTCCTGATTGGATTAAAAAGTTACATTAGCTTAATAATATGATAAATATTTCATGATTATTATTTTATAGATTATTAAACTACATAATATGCTTAGGGAGAAGATCTTTCATGATGAACCATGAATGATAAAACGTGGAAATTGACACATGAAACAATTAATATAATTAATTACTATTAATGAATGGGTAATAATTGACTATAAAAAGATCATATATGACATTATAGTTTTTAATATGTTTCTGCTATATTTTAATTACATGTTTAAAACCTCTATAAAGTAGTTTAATAAACCTTCAATGAAAAGGAAGTGTGGGGTATGTGATTTTGTAATTGAATCTACATTCATTGGGTTAAACTTATACTTTATTGATTATTACATTCAAATATTATGTGTATAATGGATTTTAATTAACTAATATTTTATTTTTATTTTTATTATTTATACCTAAGACAAATAATCTATTCATTTATTAATTCACATATCCACATTGTAATCATTATAAGGTTTTGTTTCACCATCTCATTATAATAGTGATTGTTTATTTTCGAATTTTAGTTGAATAAAATGATCTGAACACATAAAAATAAAAACATTTCATTTAGACCCCATTGATTTATTCATGATAAATTTGAGTAATATTAACATTTATCAACTCATCAGTACACAAATAATTTGGACAATTTTTGTTTAAACCCGATATATTTCTCTCATCACTCAGAATGCCTTTTTCATAAAAGAAACTTTTTTCAATTTTTTTTTTCAGAAAATGTTTATAGGAATTTAAAAAATATTTATTAAATCCATTTTTAATATTATTTTCATTTTAAAAATAATTGATTTAAATGCATCCTAATATCATTTTCCAAATACGCTAGTTTTAGGATCATTTTGTAGTGAAAAAGTAATGTTCTTTTTATGTTGTACATAATTTTTGACATTAACCACCATCACGAGAAAATTTACATTGAAGCCTACTTTTAAATTTTAGAAGGTTATTTTGTTGAAAAAATTTCATTAATATTTTTGGAATCCATATTTTTTTAAAAATATTTTCAAATAAAATGATTTTCATAATTTTTTATGTTTTAAAATGTGATTTTCGAAATGAAAATGTTATTTTTCTCAAGAATTTTTGTAAAGATCATTTATGGTATTTTTATTCATCAAAAAACACCCCATAATTATTAATCTATTAGGTATATCTTGTATTCATAAATTCATAATTATACCTATGGATGGTTTTGGATCATTTTGACCAAGTAATGTATTTATGTCCACTACCTCGATTAATGTTTTTACTCAGTAATAACCCCTTGGATTATTCACTTTACAATGATCATTTAAGAATAAATTTCACTAAATATACATAATATATGTCATGGATATGTTTATTTTCAAAATAATATATCATTCTTACATACAGTGTTCTACCTAGAATGATATTTGTTTATCTGAGAAAATATTTTTAAATACATATTAATTACTCTATCTGGATATTTTTTGAAATCAAAAAATGATTCATTAATTAAATATATAATTCAATAATTATGTAATGGTCTATAAAATTATATATGGTTTTGTCATGAACATTATATATCCCCTTGATATATCAATATATCTCATGAAAAAAAATCAGTTATCCAAATTAAACGGGTATCTATCTATTGTTTTAAACCATATTGTTAATGGTCTTAACGATAGTGGTGTCAGATGGGATGCCAAGAATTTTTAAACATTATTGATTATAGATCATGAAAGGAGAGTTTTTTAAGGTTCTAAACCTTGAATTATAATAATTAATAATTTAATTTATAGATATTAAAATAATTTTATTATCCACAAGTTTTTCACTATAATATTTCTCTAGATGCATTTTATTCTTAGTTTATTGATTAAAAGGATTGTGTTTTTAGTAATTAATCTTCCCATATTAATTATGTTATATCTAGTTATGACATTCATTTTATTAAATAAATTTAATGTGTTTTTAGTATTTTCAATTTCCATATTTATTATTCTTTATTTATTCATGATATATTCTACAATACTTACCCATTGCTGAGCATATTATATCACCATTGATTTTTTTCTTTTATTGAAATCCATTAAATATACCTTGATTTAAATTTATGGAAATTCTAGTGGGAATAATATTATTCTCAAAATAATATATTGTAAACTATATATTCAAATTTAATAAAAGACTAATATATGTATCTAGTTTACCAAGACTAGTAAACCATTCCGTACTTCAGGCTTTAATTTTTTTTATCTTATTCAATTACATTGATGTAGAAAATGCATTCAAGGTATAGTGATGGGGTTAATTAACATTTGTTTAGAGGATATTTAGTAGAAACATTGGGAATAATATTAAGGGAAACATGGATGATCGATCATAAACCAATTATAGAATTTGAGGATAATTTCATATGAACATCACAAAATATTATAAGGGGGATAATATGTGTGTTTTTCAAGAAATACATCAGATTTTTGAAACTACATGTTGATTTGATTCTTTCTTAGAGGTAATTATGGGTAATAAAACTGAAAAGGGAACATTGGGTTAGACCTTATTGTCACATGCTGTATTGAATTTGGCCTTACTATGCCACTGGTTTGACAATCCTAGGGGATATTGTTTGAAAATTACAAATTAATTTAAAAAAATTATAATGATATATAAAATAGTGATATTACCAATGAAACTATATTATTGATTATGAAATTATACCATTCATATATTATTCATTTGATGTACTTTATTAAACTATTTTTGGGATTATAAATAATGTTTCATAATGATATTATTTAATGCAGTATATTCCATCATTTAGACATGGGTCTTAGAAAATGGAATGGGAACCATATCAATACAGGTAATCCAATGAGTAAGAATAATTCTTTCATATATGGGATTAATCCATTCATTTGAAGGGAACTAGTCTCCATATATTTCTTATCATGTGGGGGCATAATATCATCTTCTTGACACGATAGTGAAATAATTTTCTATGTATTTCAGCTTTTAAAGAAATCATGGGAAGTATATAATGACCTAGGAAATGGTGGATAATGTTAATAAGGGAAATAAAAAATATCCAACATGTTATAATTCTGGAAAAATTCACATGTTCTTGATTAAAAGGAAAAATAGTTTCCTATATGTGTGGAGAGATAGTCCATCATGATTTTAATTGAAATGGTAAGAAAACCATTTCTATTATACAACGCGTCAACTATTAGTAGATGGGACAGTACATAAGTAAATCTCCAAATAATAAAAACAATATACCTCTAGGGAAGATAATTGATCCTGGTCAAACATATTATATTACCAAAAAAAGGAATAATTAATTTTCTTGTTGTAAGAATCATTAATTATGTCATTTGATTATTTTATAAATGATATAATGAATATAATAATTAATAAATGTATAATGATTTTATTATAGTACTTTTTAATAAAATAATTTAATCTATATGATGAAAAATACCAGTGACTAGGATATATGATTTACTGAGAATTTAATATTTTTGGAAAACACAAGATTGAGGGAAAGGTAAACCATAATATTTTCCTAGTTTTATGATTACAATGTTATGATAAATTTATTATAATTATTGATAATGTAAATTTTATTGATCTAACTACCTTGGAACTAATTAATGCTTGCTCAAAAATATATTTTTTGATATCATTGATGGAGTTAAGAACATTTTTTGGGTCTACAAAATACATCCCATAATATGTTTTTATATTATGAAACAAGTAAGGGGGATGCATTCAATAAGGCTTTCTAGTAATTCATTTCATTACCATGTTTCAAGATATCACATGATTCAAGTATTCAAATTTTAGAAATGTGATGATTAAGAGATACTTCATATTATTTTGGATTAATGATAAGTTCATTGTGTAAATTAAATGACCATATTTCTAATGTTATGGATATTAATGTTTTTGATCAGATTATGGTTAACCATTTCTGATATGGTTAATGTTGAAACATGGAAGAGGTTTTAGAGGTTAATTTATTAATTAAATATAGGGTTATTTATACATATTGGAAAACATATGATTACCATATTGGTTTCGGAAAATAAATTGGGATAAACTCAATGAATTTTCACTTTTTATGGTTCTTTTTATTCATTAACGGTGAATTTTAGAACTATAGGGGTAAAAAATTCAATAATGGATGTAAATTTCATCGAGTAAGTGGTAAAATTGAAATTTATTCAACCACAAACAAAGATGATATAATTCATATGAAATAGAAATGTATGAAATAATTATAATTACATTTATCATTAGATAGTAAAATAATTCCTCAACATTAACAGTATGATATTGAAATGAAAATGTTACTATATAACCTTAATATCAAATGAATCTAGTGGTATTTTAAATAATCATAGATTTATGGATTAAGGCCTCTAACATTCCATTGATTTGTCACTTTCATTTATTCGATGACCCCTATCAATCTAAATAATTATTTAAACTATTATTACATGTCTATATCTTAATATTACACCAATTATCCCATACATAGAAATATTGTTTTGTTTTACTTGATATGATCATTGTATTCCCCTTACTTTCTATTAGAATGAGGTTATATGATATAATTTTATGATTTTAGTTTTCAATAAAACAAATTGAAAATATTAAACCATTTATTATTGAGATCCATTTTAATTTTTTTGGATTAAATTTATTTAAGATTGGGAGAATGCAACAACATGAAATTATAAAATAAGAATACTGTATTTGATAACATAAGAGACATAAAACACCATGTTTATATGAAAATATTACACCTCGATACCTTGGGATATATTTATTTTTAAATAAATTAGAGCCATTTTATATCACTCATTATTCAAAATTACGAGTTTATATGGCGTTACATTCAACACTAATTTATGATAGTTTTACACAAAACACTCATATCTTCTTGTGTCTAATACAACACCATGTTTAACAGAAAGGTGAATTATTATTAAAATATTAATATTTATTATAATAGTTATCACTAATCCATTGTAATAGATAGTATATATATTTAAAACTAGATTTTGTAAATTATGGATATCTATTGATTATAAAAATAGAATAATCATTTTAATGATGAAGAACAGTTTTTTTTAAAACAACATTTTTTCTAAAGGATGGATTAGTCATTATTTAAAAATTTATTTATAAATTAATATTAAAACTTTTATAAAATATATTGGAAAAATGAATAACATTTTAAAACATAATACCATAATTATCTTAGGGTGATAATTTTCAGAAATTTTTGAAATATTTTATTTTTCTGAATAATGAAAAATAGTAAATTTTAATTGAAAACTATCATTTAATTTTAATAATATATAAATTTAAATTATATTGTGAACTGTTTTTGAAGTAAAATTGATTAAATATTACATTAATTGTTCAATTTTTTTTCATTGTAATCTTATTCATATTGAATTATGATATAAAAATATTACAAACCATTGAATAATTTTTGTTTCAAAAACCAATTATTGTCGCGTCTGTGGGATTATGTTTTAATAATAATTTCCAACATAAATTAATTTATTTTTTAAAAATAGATTCCATATTTTTAATCTTATATATTTATTATTTATAATAATATAAACTTATTTTTGGACCAAAACGAATTGTGAAAACAATAAAAATTATTTACTATGATTTAAGTAGAAATGGATTTATTATGGGGTTACTCTTAGAAGATAATGGTTAAAATGAACTACCAACATCTAAAAAACAATTTCATGATGTCATTTTCACCTTATCACATATATTTTCTATAAATTTTGAATTTGGATCCTTGTTTCAAGACAAAAACATAGGATTGATTTATATGTTCGAATAATTACAAGTACCCCACTCACCATAGTAAATATATATACACATGGTTCTTCCCTAAATACTGATGGTATATATAACTATATTTAACTAAATATAAATATATATACACATTAGTGATGTTAGGGTAGTGGTTAGATACGGTGTTTTCACCGAAGAGGTTGCGGGATCGAAACTCGTCGCCTGCATTATTTTAGGATCTATTCCCACGGTTTCGAAACCACTGGTAAAATCCTTTAACACTATGGAAATTTGGAATGTTTTGTTGAAACGGTGACAGAACACATATACCCACGGTTTGGAAAACAATTGGTATTAGCTGGGGACCTATACTGATGCCTTTCCATCCCACGGTTCCCAAAACCGTGGGTATAGCCTATACCCATGGTTTTGGGGGGTATACCCATGGTTCAAAACCATAGGTATAGTCTATTTTTTCAGTAGTGTGTGTGTTACATGAAACCTATAGTTTCAACAAACAATAATAAAAAATTGAAAAATGTTATTTTGATAATTATATCATTTTTAAATTCATCATGTCAATATGAAATTAGGTGGATGTTTTTGGGATTTTTATGAAATGATAGATGTTATGGGGTATATAAATAAATACTGATATTTGTAAAACATTCATTTCATTTATTTTAAATTCCACATAATTCATTGAATTTTGATAATAAATTAAAAAATCACACCGTTATTTTATAATATTCTATGTAATTACATATGAATCAGCAATATATCTCATTTAGTTATAAGTTCATTTTGGACTTAAAAACTCATATATACAATTTTTTTTACTATTGTGTCTTTCCTTTTAATATTATATTAATTTATTCATCTTAATTTATTTTTAATAGGAAAAATGGATTTCATATTTTGATTTATTTATTTTCAAATTTAGTTAATAGGACACCTATATTTTACAACATTTTAAATAATATCTTTAGTGAATATTTAGATCCTCAATAAAGATAAAATTGGTAAAATGTGATTAAAAATTGGTATACAACATTAAAATTTCTTATGAATATTCCTTTGTCCTATTTTGTGAATTTATTTTATATATGTCCATCAAAATCTCTAATATATGCCCACTTGGTTCAATTTTTCTTTTATATTTACTTATATTTTTTTTAGAGAATAATAACAAAATCACACTAATTATATAAATTTATCATATATTTCTCAATCATGATTACAATATTTATTTTAATGATAAATTAATTTTCCATAATTAATTTTTTTATTGAATGAATAATTACCTTAAATATTTACTCTACCACAAAACTGTTTTCATTAAATTATTACAAAAATAAAATGAATGATTTTAAATTTATTAATAGCATAACATTTTGATGAATTTTTTGATGAAATAATTTTATATATGAATTCATCATAATTTGGATTTCCTAATGTATTATATTGGAATTAAATTTTTTCCTACTATCTTTAAACCTTAATTAAAATATTAGTGTCAGAAATGAATGTGTTGATATTTTATGAAAATAAAATTTTATATATTTATCTAATAATCATTAAAGTTTTGAAAGTGGAAACGATGATAATATATGGTTTAAAATATCTTCCTTTGGCCATTTCTGAGATAATTTTTACTAAAATTATAATGCATTAATATTTAAAAATTGATTACCATGATTAAGGGTAAAATAAATTTACCAACCGATTATTCCAAATGATAATTTATAAAATGATATATATATATATATATATAATTATATGATTATATTAAGATAATAAATTCATTTTCATTAAATCAATGATATTTTGGAAATATTTTACATGAGTTAGGTATAATTATAAAATAAAATTTCATGAACTTCTAAATTTCCCCCATCATAACTTATAAAAATACCCATTATATAATTTATTTACGACACATTGACCAAAATATCTTGAGAAATCCCTAAACAATTATCTTCTCCACATCAATAGATAAAATTTATTGGGTTTCATATTCTTTAAGGTCTATTATAATTGTCCTTAAGATGTAATATGAAATAAATATAAGGAAGAAAATGTAATCTTCTTCTCTAACTCTATTGAGATAATTTCTTATCCAACTTACTATAAATATAATTTACCCTTTAATAATTAATAAATGATGTATAATAAATATAAGGATATGTTTTTATGAATATGTTACAAGAAATTTCAAACATTTTCCATCATATGAAAAGAAAAAACATCACATGTGTGTATGTATGTCTAACCATTACAATACAGTAGTGTAATTATTTTTTCAAAACCACATTACTTTTATGGTTATAGATATTAATATAATGAATATATCAAAAATTTATAAATGAAATAAAATATTTTAAATTTTAATATCATATATACCTTTTTACCTTCAAATCTGTTTGGAAAATGACAATGTTGCCCGTCTGTATATTTGGACTATCAATTCAATGAAGTGATCTATTCCATTTTATTTTACTTATTTAAATGGAAAATAGAAAGTATATATTCAATGAATATATACAATATTCATGATATTAAAATGATTTTATAACGGTGAATTTTAAACTAGCTTTATTTTTATCCACTCATCGAAAAGTAAAAACAACATTCATGCGCACCAATGACAATCAACTTCCATGAATGTTGTACATTAAGTTTTTTTATCTATATTAATAACTATATAATTAATAAATGTGATAATTATTTTATTATTAACATTATGGATATGATGGAACCAAAATCAGAGTAAAAATATCATAAATTACAAACCGAAATTCTATGTATAAATGATTATTTTTTGATTTAATTGAGTAGAAATGTTATAAGAAAATCATATATAATTTTATAATTATGAAAAAAATCATGAATAAAATTATAATAAATCAAAATTTATTATACATTAGTTTAGTTCACCTATACAGAATGTCAATATTGTGGTTATGGATATCATCTCAATTTCCACTCTACTGATATATATTTGGTATAATGCATATATTTCTTTGATGATTATATACCTCCACATTTATGTATTTTTCGTGAATATATATTTATAAATGATTACTAATGATTTAATTCATGTTTACATTTTATGTGGTATTAAATTTAAATGTTACTAATTTGGTAAGAATTTTTTTTAAAATCTAATATTTTGTGATTTATCTCATTTTCAATTATAGATAATTTTATATTTTATCCTTCAAAAAATCAATA
This sequence comes from Viscum album, assembly GCA_963277665.1. Classification (NCBI taxonomy): domain Eukaryota; kingdom Viridiplantae; phylum Streptophyta; class Magnoliopsida; order Santalales; family Viscaceae; genus Viscum; species Viscum album. The sequence continues at coordinate 2,104,816,268 of OY728119.1, read as the reverse complement.
TATTTTATTATTCTTTGAATATTTAGGTAGTTTTAATATTTTATTCCAAATAATTTTTCTATTTTCACTTGAGTCAAGCAATAAAATGATTAAAATAAAAGTGGATCTTATATCTCTTTTTTATTAGGAATATCTTTTTCCAAGCCTGTATTTTTTAAAAATATTTTGGTAAGTGTTATTTTCATTTACTAAACAGATTTATTAAAGAGGATTTGTTTTAAATATATACGATGTTAAAGGATTTTCCCACCACAAAAAATGGTTTTTTCTATTTGAACATATTCTATAATAATGAAATTATTTTACATGGAAACCCCTAAAATTATATATAATTTAAATGTTTTTATTCAACATTACATTATTATACTGATGCCTTATTGTTTTTTAAAAAACCTATAATTTTTATGAAATGATTTTCATGATTTATAATTTATTAATTTTTTTTCAGTTTAATTTCTTTTGAAATATTCAATTTATTATGATAATTATTAGTTATATATTACATTTACTTTAATTATACATATTCATTATTTGAGGTATATTATTATGTCATAATATAAATAATTTTTTTACATGTGGGGTCTAATTATGATTGTTATTTGATTAATTGGTGATATCCTAAAATATATTATTTCTCACTCAATGCAGTGGTGTATTGTTTATTAATTTAATTAATCATTGTTTTTATGAGGAATTAATTATACATGTAGTGAAGTGTCGGGCCCAATTATTTTTCTACCCTATATATATTGGCTTGTCTCATGGGAAAAACCAAATTTATGAATATATTAAATTGGTTTTTGGTATATTCCTACACTTTTATTAAAATTACATAGAATAAGAAATTGATGGTTAATATATCATGATCTTTGATATCATGAATTATAATATCAATCCTTTTCTATATTTAAAATTATTTTCCAGGATATTACATTATTAATATTATCTTTGGATGAATGTTTTCTAAATTAAATGTCAAAAGGTCATTTGTTTTCATTTATTTACCCTTTGATAATGATTTTTCCTTATTTAGTCATGATTAATTATGATTTGTGTAACTCTAATTGAGAATATGATCTCACCCATTATTTTTTTTCTTTACCAATGATATGATGAAGAATATTATGGATAACATTAATTATGAAAAGATGTTTCATTTTCTATTTATTTTACATTCCCTACGTATTATGAGAATCATGTATATACCTAGTTCATTAAGAATAATATATTAATTGGTTCTTTGGGATGAGATCCATGGGTACAATAAATAAGGTAATAATGTAGACACTATATGTAGGTTACTAGATTTCATGTTGTTATTATTTATGTTTGAGGATGTTTAGATAAAACCATTGGAATTAGATTTTTAAAAAAATACCACTAATGGGAATTATGAAAATAATTTATAATATTTTATAACAATAACAATTATTAGGGTTTTTATTTGTTTTATATTGATGATGATTATGAGAAATGTTTTTGGTCCATTAATTAGTGTTCACAAATAATGTAATTAAAGGAAATAACACCAGATGAACATATAGGGATGTCCCTAATATGTAATCCAAACAAGTTGTTTTGTAACTAAGAATAGCTTGGCTTTATTAGTAATAATGAATCTGGTTATAATAACAAAAAATTTATGTATAGATCAACTAATTATTTCAAAATGTAATTCTCTTATGTTGGACCACATCATGTTACATAAGAATGGAATAAATAAAAAATTTGTTGTTAAAAAATAGATTAAGTATCTTGGAAACATATTCTTGTATTTCAGATGTAATGAATGTGAATATGATATTAAGGAAATTTATTTTTTGATAGGAGATGTTAATAAATTAAGGACATTGATCCATAACACCGAAGAGAATGATAAAATATAAATCATTAAATGAAGAATAATAAATTTTAATTTCATGGAGAAATAATTTCCTCATGAGCAATAAGATAAAGTAGAGAGGATATTCCTTAAAATACTATTTATTCAAGAATATTTAGTTATTAAATATAAGGATAACATTAAAATATTATATATGCATTCATTGGAAAACATTCATAATTCTGAATGTTATATTGTCCTTTTATTTAATGATATTAATATAAGTCACTGAAGGGAATTAGATTCTCAAATAATTTATCAAATGATGGTATATTATCATGGTCCATTAAGGAGGAGAACATATTTTATAGATAGTATTTATTTAAGAAAAATTAAGAGAAAATGGGTGATGTTAGTAATAAGAAAATTTAATAGTTCAATTAAGAATAAATAAATGAATCGACCATCATCAAAAAATTGTTGAAAAAAACATCCTAGAAATTCATGAAAGGAATGGTAGTTTGTTATAACATTAATGATAAGGGTCACCTATTAAATTCCTATAAGGTAAAGATAGAAACCATTATTATCCACTTCTTTAATTGAAATGAGATTGGGGATTATTTAAACCATTACCCCAAGCATATTGGAAAAATACCACATAACAATCAAAGAGGAGAAAGAAAAAATATGGAATTAGTGAAATTCAATTTGGCATTTCTAGTTTGGTGGTGAAAGGATCATTTGTCACCCTATATTGAAGTGAAAATATTTTATTTGATTTAGGTAATACCAAATCATTTTTATTTGATTATTTTTTAGGGGTATCACATCACTACATGAAATATTATATATTGATTTTTACATATATAATATTAGTGGTAGGATGACCACATATCAATTATATATCTCCTCACATATCGATGATTGAGGAATTGAAGAAGAAAATCTTAGAGAATCTAGATATGGGATTGATTTAATAATGTTCTAAACCTATGGGTTGGTAATGACCATCTTATTATCACTGTATTGAGAATATAATGAATTAATACTATGTATTAGGTGACATCCCCATGATTCCAAAGGATGTAAATAAAAGATGATGTGTTTCAAATGCATGTGGGGTATGATTTAACCTTTTGGGACATAATCCATTAACCCAAAAAACCATAACAAAACAAAACACTATATGATGCATGAATAAAAAAAGACAACTCAACCATTACCATTATAACAAAATACAACAAAAAAGTTTTATACTGGAACCTAAATCAAAATCAATGTAAATAGCAGCATAACAACTGAAGAACCCATGATTACCACAAACCTCCATGATCCACAAGCTCTAAGCTCTAACATCACCAAACATCCCATTTATGATGAGGTGGTGATAAAAACATTTGACACATTAACATTTCCCATGTTTCGGAAGAAGTCATATACAAAAGAACCAATGTTCCAAGGAAGGGGTGTGTATAAAATTCAATTTTATTTCCCCAATGACTAGCATACTCATTCCACTAGTATTGAATGTTTATAAAAAGTTATAGATAATATTTTATATAAAACAATTTCAAAAAAGAGTTTAAATCTAAATTTAAACAAGTCTCAAAACCATTTAAAACCATATATAAACTATTTCTATTTTCAACCAAATTCCATTAAGTCACATTTCTTGAAAAACAACCAAACAAGTCTCTAAAACCTATTTTAATTAATTGTTTTTCATATGAATTCCATTCCACTTATCGACGTATCCAACTACACATGCTTCATTATGATAATGGAATAATCATCAGAGGTCCCTCATTGATCATCCATGTCTTCATGTCAGAATTATACCTCATGTACCATTACACATTTTTCATCAAGCATGGGGTCATATTCCAACCATGCCTTGTAAATGGTATCTACAAAAATTCTATAATTATGCCAAAACCATTTAACATAACCATTTTAATAAATCCATTTTTTATTGAATCCCATATAACAAACCAAATTCTGATTACCCATTATATTTTAAAAAAATTATACCTTTTATTAAATAACATTTTTTCAAATCCATTCACCATTATCCTAGAGAAATCATATTCTAAAATACACCTTTTAAAATCAATAATCAAGCACTGATTTTCCTATTTTTCCACAACCAATACAGAAAAAGAGGGTTTCTGGAAATCATAAAGATTCCAATTGAAAATAAAATCCAAAAGATGCTATCAACTTTAAATCATGTCATTCAGTTCAATGAAAATGAGTTGAGTGTGAAGAAAACAACCTAACTGTTTTGACAAAATTGAAAATGAAAGACGAACTCTTAAGAAATGAGGTTGATTCTCCACGAAAATACTATCTATATATTCTCATATCATGATCAATACCCAATATCGACATATTTTTTATTCTAAAAATTAGATCAACCCATAACCAATTTAGATTTATGAAATAAAAAATAGAAGTGAAATAGATCTAAGTTAATATATAAAACCGATCAAGAATGATGAAGAATAGAACATACCACAAGAATCATGCCTACAAACACTAATGTAGGGATCCAGATTGATTCCAATGAAATTTGGAAATGTTAACCAACCTTTAGTATAGAAAAATACCATATTAGGTCCATTTATGAGCAAGAAAAGTGTGATTTCGATTCAAAAAAATGAGATCCTATTTTTTAGGATCAAATTTTCACTCTTAGAATGGTCAGTTTTCCTGGTTAGACAAATCGTGCACTAACTGTTAGCTAGATACTACCTTATGGAAACCATAACATGGCCTCCTCGCAGTGTCTCCCTAACTATGCACACATCATTCTGATGCTACTTTCTCAAAACCAAAAATGTGAATTGTTCATCCTATGATTTCTGCCCGGTTTAGAAAACCCGTGCCCAACACATTTTCTCCAAAATCATATTAAATGATCACCAAACTATCCCATCCTTAACCTTTACACATTATAAAAAAATATCACAAAGGTATGGGTTATATAACAGAAATCTAGGGTAATACATTCTCACCACCATTGGTCTTCCATCCATTGAATGTAGAAAACCACCACTACCCTGAAAGAGTTATGGACAATACTCTTTCAATTCCTTCTAGTGTTCCAATGTCTCTTCATCAATATGACAATGATTCATTAATACCCACACTTGATCAATGATTTTCCATGAAACACATTCTCTCACAAATCCACAATCTACACCCGGATATGTACCAATGAAGCAACCCACTCTTGGTTAATGTGTCCCCATCCGATCACATGGTTAGGATAAGGATGATACATTTTCCACTGAGATACATGGAATTGATTATTCACTGAACTAAAATGTGGTGGAAATTCCAATAGATATGAAACCTATCAAATGAGTTCTAGTATCACTAAATGGTTATTGTATCGAGGAGGTAACATTACCTACTTCCCAAAATGATTATGTCCAAGCCTTGAATAGATTCTCAAGATCACATGATCACTTACCAAGAATGAAAATTCACTTTAGCGATGATCCAAATATGATTTATGACAAATCACAGGCATGACCATACTCTTTTTGATCAACTGAATCTAATCTTTTGTTTCGTGGAAAAATCTCATCCGAACTAGTAAAGGCTCATAGGATTCCACCCCCCACAGTGATGACTTTTAATGAAGCCCATAAAATTATTTGAAAGGATCCATATGTATTGAGGCCTGATAGCTATTATTATTCAAAAAACCAATAATCATACATGATCCTCCCATAATACACAAAAAATATATTACCATATTCCACAACTTGTCTTTCTACTGCTGAATCGTCATTTCAGATTGGCCATCCATTTGAGGATGATACATCGTAATCATAATCAACTGAGTCCAGAGGTATTTCTAAAAGGATTTACAAAAAAGAGATATGATCCTCAGATCTCTATCGCAGGCTATCAAAACAGGTACACCATGTCTCTTTACAACATCTTGGATATAGATTTGGGACAGATCGCCCACCGTTTTGGTTTCATGAATAGGGATGAAATTATCTATCTTTTTTGGAAGAACCATTGTATCTCATATGGAACCATGTTTTTAATCAATTATTGAAAGACCTTTAACCAAATACATTACTTTATTCTCCCATTTCCATACTAGTATAGATAAAGACTACCACATACATTATTGTCATAGATTTTCTTCCTAAACTTTCTGACAAATTAAATACCTTGAAACGAACTTGGCCACTTTCTGTTTCATGCCACTCCAATAAAAATATGCCTTCAACACCTTATAAAACATCTATATACCATGATGTAAAGCCCATCTAGAATGGTGGTATTTAAGAAGAATATGTTCTGTAAAAACCATTGTTAAAAAAATCTAATATCTGAACCACAACACTAAATTCCCTTCTCGTTTCTATCCATCAAAGATATCTACACGATCGAGTATTGAATTCATAACCCAATATTCATTATCATATGTTTATACCTCTTTAACAATCTATACCAAATAAAGAACCATCAAAATAGAAAACAATACCCCAACACCACCTCAGTCTTCACATTCCACATGCATGTTGGCTATGGTCTACATCAATTTCCACTCATAAGAAGAATCATTTTCAAATTGAGCATATGAGTTTATGCATAATTCATCTGCCACCATATTTCCTTTTTCAAGTTTATACATCAAGTCAATGCCAGACATATAAAGATACATCATCAACATTCATTTCCTCAAATTCAAATCCTGGTGGGATAAAATCTATTTCAATATTTTTTGATCTGTACATATTGTATGTTTCTCACCAAAGGGATAATGATGTCATGTCTCCATGGCATGGAAAACTATACCTAAATTTATATTTTGTGTTGCATAATTTTTCTAATGCAATATCAATATTCAGGAACCATAAGAAACCACTTGGTCTCCTTGCATGAGAACACATCCCAACCCAGATCCTGAAGCATTATAGTATACCATGTACCACTACCTTAATTATGGGAAAATCAATATAGGTGTTGATGAAATGAAAAATTTGTTCTATTGAAAAGGATTATTGAATTCATCAGTCCATTGTTATAGAATGTTCCTCTAGATCAACTCAATCTTCTTTTTTAAAAATAACTTGGCTGAAAAAGGTTACCTATTGTATCCAAATAATCAAAAATTTATAATTTGGAATAAAAAAGGTGATCTCTCAATATTTCCAACATTGTTGCTAACTTTTCCTCATTCTCATCCCCTATCAATGAATACAACAATATGTCATCCATAAAACCACAAAAAAAGATTCAATATATCAATTAAATATATGATTCTTCATTTCCATAATGGCCATTTCTGAATTCACTAAATCAAAATACATGAATAAATATTCATAATGGCCATATATTCTTATGAAATATGTCCTCAAAATATCCTCTTTCCGAAATTGAAATTGTTGATATCCTAACCACAAGTCAAGTTTAGATAACCACTAAACTCCCCTCAAATTTATCGAACATATCATTAATACATGGATGTGGATACCAATTATTTATTGTATAATGGTTAATCTTATGATAATCCAAACATAGCAGTAAAGATCAATTTTTTCTCTTCATGAAAAAGACTAGTGCTACCCATGAAGTCGTGCTCCGCTAAATGAAACATTATCTTTCCAACTCTTCCAAATGTATTGTCAATTCTTGTAACACTATTGGTTCCATCCTACAAGATGCAAGTAAAATAAGATTGGTCCCTGGAATGAGATAAATCGTAAAGTCCACATCCCATATTTGTGGTAACTCTGAGATGTTCTTGAGAAATACATTTATAAATTAGTCCACAACTACTGGAAACTGGTATCTTTAATATCTTCAATCAATTCAAAATTCAACACTATCTACTAGTAAGAGATCATCCACACTACTTGTACCAACAATCTCATTTTTCTTTCTTTTACAAACCTCTATCCTTTTGAGAGATAATCAATTCCATAATCACTTTTGGATCTAACAGTTCTACTATAATATTCAATGTTATACATGATTTTTGTTATCAAATACATACCTAGGATTATATAATAGATATTTGTCTACAACACCGAGATGTCCCATTTCATCTCATCTCCATTAACCATTATAGTGAATGTTCTACATACGAAGGCTCTACATTCTTTAACCCCTTGAGGTTTTTTAAGTTTAAACACATAGGGAATAATATCATGTTTCAAACATAGCAGACTCACATCATGACAAGTATTGAAGGAATGTGATGCACTAGTATCAAAATTCACATGGATATTATGGAAATATTATATAATTGTACCTCTCACCATAGATGGTCATGTCTAGTCATCTACAATCTTATACTTAGATCCATAAAACTACTTCATCACTACACTATTCTCCTGGTTCCCTTGTTAATATTTTCATTGTTAAGTATTCATGGTATCCCTAGAATAATAATGGATAGATCTATTCAACGAATGAGTCTTATTCTGATTTCCTCGTCCTTTCGAAGCATATGATGCCTACAAAACCAAAGAAGGGACTCAAGCACTAGACCTCAGATTAATTCAAATATCGTGCTAAATATGTCCCATATTTTTTAAATTGTGACATTGTATCGATTGGGTTATACACTCTCAGTTTATGTGTTGAAAGGATCGACATTGGAAACATCCCTATTGTCACTTTGGTTAGGGATGAAGGTAAACTGATCTACTTTTCTGATTCTGCATCCCGATCACACCTTGGAAAAGGGTGTTCTTATTCCATATTATCTCATCATTTTAGGTCCCACCATTTCTCATTAGTATCATCATTTTTCCTCCTCCCACATATCATAAGTTATATGTTCATCTAGTTTATCTTTATAAAATCTCTAATACATATCATTGCAATCTCTTAGTGAATATCATATCTCATCCATGATTCGAAAATGCCTTCCATCAAGGCCACGCCCCATGTATCTTATGGTAAATTTAACACTAAATTCATGAATTTAGTCACATATTCTATGAAAGAGAGATTTTCCTTCTTTATGATTAATTAGTCCATGGTTCTCTGGTTCCAGAACATGTGAGGATAGAATTGTTTGTTATAAATTTATTGAAATTCCCCCCACATAATTTCTTGATCATGTTTAACATCTACTTCTAGATTCCACCATGGTTGCACAAGATCCTCGAGCATATAATTTTCTAGATTGACTTTCACCTCTCCTGGTGTGCCGATGAATCTTAAGGTACGATTCATCATGTTCATCCATGCCAATGACTTTTTGGTTTCAAGATCACTGTAGAAGATGGGTGGATTATATTTCTTAATCTAGATGGAATGATCCACATTCCTTGGATCATCCTTCGGTTTCCCCATATCGACATCTTGAAATTGTTGAACGATACTCTAAATCAGGTCTTGGTTCACCTACGACACTAGTGAAACAAAATTCTCCACAGTTTCATCTGTTTTGATTCTATGACACTTATTAGGTTACATTATATAAAATACAATAAAAATTATAATTCTCACTCTCTAGAAACTGATATATTATAATTTAAAATTATATCACATTAACTATCACAACATTTCCTTCCAAAGTCAACCATTTTAAAAAAAAATCAACTTATATTTTATGGTCGAACCACTTTCAAAATACATCAATTATGATCTTTTCAAATTATTTCATTTGAAAAAAATATCATTCTTTTAAAAATTCAAAACATTTTTACAAAAAAAAAATCATTAATCAAAATAAAATATGCAATCCTAGTGGTACTTCATTTATCTACAAGGCATATTACGCAAAACTCATTGGATAAACCAATGACAATGAGATTTCTGTAATTCGATAAGTTTTTCCAAAACATTTATGACTCATATCCCTGGTAACTCGTTGATCAACTTAAAAAGGTTAACTATATATTTTTTTGATCTACATTTAATGTCCTAAAAATAATAATCCTTTATAATATCAAAACCATGGAATATAGAATAATGAATTTCAAATCCAAGACCCTGAAAACTGAGGACTACTTGTTCCACAAGGAAAGGAAGAAGAGTATACCACTTATCTTCAACAATCTATGGGATCAAAAAATCTGATATCATTCGTAATAAATCACTTATTATCATAGTCTTTAGAATAAAATGAATCATTACTTGTCCTTAGGAGATATCTTAATGATTCCAAAGGCTAAATATAAATTCCCAAGGTTTTCAAATGCATATAGATGAAACATAAACCTTTTGTAACCTAATCAATTATCCCAACCAAACATAACAAAAAACTCACTATATTATTCAAGAATAAAAGAATGTCAACTCTACCATTACCTTTATAAAAAATCCATGAAAAAAGAGATACAGTAGAATCAAGATAAAAATCAATGTAAACAGGGGAATAAATACTAAACACTCCATGATTTTTACAAGACACCATGCTCAACATGATCCAAGCTCGAACATCACGAAATAACACATGAATCACAACGTTGTGCTAAAAACGGGTGATACTTTACCTTTTCCCAGGTCCCAGAAGATTGAATCTATAAAAGAACCAATGTCCCTAAGAAAGGGTGAGTATAAAACTCATTTGGATTTCTCTAATGACTCCCCTACTCATGCCAATAGGATTGAATGGTTGGAAACATTTATATTAAATATTTTATATAAAACAATTTCAAAATATTGTTTATAACTAAATATAAAGAAGTCTAAAAACCATTTAAAACCAAAAATAATCATGTTCTATTTTAAACCAATTTCCAAATAGTCGCATTTCTACAAAAACAACCAAAAAAGTCTTTTAAACTATTTTACAATAACGTTTTGGCATATCCAATCCATTCCACCTATTCATGCATTTAACTAAGCAGTCTTCATTTTGACTCTTCCATACTCATGAGCGGCACCTCATCGAGATTCCATGTTCTCCAATGATAATTAAAACTCTCCTTCAATTAAACCTTTTTCCCTAAGAAAAAGGTCATATTCCAATCATGCCTAAAAATTAGGGGTTACAAACACACAGCTGTTATGTCAAAACCATTTCAACCAATTTTAATGAAACCGTCCTTTTTTTGAAACCCATTTAAACAATCCAAATTCCCATCACACATTCAATTTCAATAAAATCAAAACATTTATTGAAACCCATTTTATAAAATACATTAACCATTATACTAGATATATCCCATTTTAAAGTCAACGTTTAAAAATCAAGAATCAAACACTTTAATCAAAATCGATGATTTTGATGATTTTCCAGAATAATCACCAATGAGGGAGTATAGAAATCATAAAGAAGACAATTCACAAAAAAATTCAAAAGAAGAAATCAATCGGGCCCCATTCATTCAGTTCTATGTAGAGGAGTCGAGAGTGAAGCCACCTAACTCAACCATTCGAATGAAAAAAACAAGCAAAGAATGCTTTTGGAACTGGGTCGATTCTCCCCAAACCCACTATAAATATCATATCCTATCAAGAAAAAGACCAAATATCAACATATTTGGAATTAAAATTCTTATAAATTCCCATAATGCACAATTATCTATGAAAATTATAATATAGGAGAAGTATATCTAAGTAGATCTAATGAACTAATCATGAACAATGAAGAACAACACATACAACAAGAATTAGGATTGAGAACTACATGGGAGGGATCTATATAGATTCTAATTATCATAAGAGTGGTTATACTACCTTCATTGGATAATAATTCCAAAATTAGGTCCATTTAATAGAAATAAAATACATGTTACAGGAAAAATGAGAGACATCCTATTTTTTATGATCTATCATTAACTATCCACATGGTTAGTTTGCACGATTAGGAAAATTGTACCCTTACCCTATATTAGATATTGCATTTAGGAATACTTTTCATGTCAAATTCATATGGAATCCCTAACCATTAAAACACCATGCCGATACTATTACCTCAAAACATCCACATTGCATGGTTTCTTCTAGAAAACCTGCACAGTTTAGACAAACCACGCAAAGCCCATGCACATCGCCTTTCCCCAAAAAAACATATTTAATGATCACCAAACTCTCCCAAATTAATTCCTTACACATTAAATACCTAAAAATTCAACTTAAGTGTAATATTATAGAAATTGGGGCTACTATAGAGTGCACTAGATATTATTATTAAGGAATATATTGGGCCAATGTGTATTTTTAATGACTATTAGGAAATTGAAATAATCACATTTAAAAACATGTATCATTTACCCAATATCAATGTTATATTTTATCAATTATAATGATTATAATAGTTTAACAAGACTAATATTTGATCGAGATATCTCAACTATTGTTCAATAAGAAGGATATACCCACGAAATCTTTCCATACGAGGTACGACCATTATGAATTTATAGTAAGGCCATTTGTTCTTAACAATTATCCTTCTATCTTCATGGGTTTAACAAATAGTGTATTTAGAGAATAAATTAATCATTTTGAGGTAGTATTTATTCATTATATTCTAATATATTCACTAATAAGGGAATATCATGAAGAATATTTTAGATTTTTTTTCGAAAAATCCGAGGAGGGATAAGCAATATTCTGAATTAAATAAGTGTGATTTTTTTGTATAAAATGTATCATTATTATTTCATATAATTTAATTTTAATTTATATCAGTTTATAATTCCTATATATATGTTAATGATAAATATCCTAGACTATCCATTTCATCCATGTTTCATAGTTTTCTTAGGTTTGATGAATACTACGAACACTTTGTGAGAAACATCTGACAAATATCTAACCCACTCACCCCATCAACTTGAAATGGAGATATGTTCACGAGGGGAGATTACATTGAAATAAATTTCAATGAATATAGAAAAAGGATGTTCAGTGAATACGTTAATGCACTAACCTATATTGGAGAACGTTAGATCCATAAAATAATGGAATGATACTTCACCTCGAGTACAATGATATTATGGGAGATTTTACCTCCAAAATTTCATATTTAGGAGCATAATTTAATAAATAATGATCTTGAGATATAATCTGTATTTTTTTCAATGAAGATATTGATTCATTTCTTATGTAGTGAATAGTTTGATAAATATTACAAACATTAATAAAAGAAATAAATATTTAATAATAAATAATTGAATATTCACTAGAGAATATGGTTAGAGTTGGTCAATGTTTATGACCTATTAATACATTAAAACAATGGAATGTTGAATAATTCGGTTGATAATTTGTGTCAAAAAAGATAATACTATTTTTTCATGATTAGGACATAATGAGATGTTGTGTTTATTAATTTTTATTTATTGGATCCAGAAATATTGAGTAAAGGGGAAATATCATATATTTATTAGATGGATTTTCAACAATCCATACTTGAGAGGATTAACAAGGTGTATATGGATGATGTGTAATAACATAAGAAGGTAGAGAATGTTCCTGAGAAAAGACATGATCAATCTCAAATGATAATATTTATAAATTAAGTATATGTCATGTCAATGATAGAGTTCAAGAAGGATATGTTGGATGAATCTCATAATCCTTAATTATCTATCAGTCATGGATGTATGAATATGTATATTGATCTAAAAAAATATTTTAGTCCGATGAACTGATTGATATATATTCAAGATTGTATTTTAATTCATAGATTTTTGGCTACATAATATAGGGAGACATAATTATAAGTTTATTTTACAAACGTCACATATACTATAATTTAAAAATTGGGAAGAAATTACAGTGGATTTCATCGATAGATAACCCAAATGATATAATTGGAGAACTCGTATATGGGTTAGAGTTGTTGAAATATTTAAATCCGTTCATTTTTTCTCTCTTATGTGGAATTTCACTCTTCACAACACACTAGGATATACAATAGTTAATTTGTGATATTTCTTACACTACCAGTCCTAACAATTATTAATCTGTATCCAAGGTTTACATTGATTCTTTGGAGAATCCTTTTCCAGGCACGGGTTATTGATATTATGTTTAGTATGTCATGTTATCCTATAATATATGGAACTTAAATTTGGGAAATAGAAAATGGAAAATAACGTTAGATAAATTTCTCATTGGATTTAAAATGTCTTTTGGAATAACACCTTCCTTTGAAAAAATTTACTTACAATTATATATTTCACTACGGTAATAAAATGTCTCTTTATGAAGCCATTTTTGAAAGGAAATATAGGCTCTAATATATTAGGATAATATTTGAGATGTAAATCTATTTGGATCTAATATAGCCGAGGATATGCAAGATAAGGTTAGATCCAATGAAGAACACATAAGGTTCTCTCAGATCCAAAAAATAATTTATGCTGAAAATATTCGATGGTATCTATAATGTAATGTTGTTGATAATTTATGTTTATAAATATCCCCTTGGAATAACTTTATTATAATTATAAATAATAGAAAACTGAACCCTAGATATATGGGTACCATTGAAATTATTGATCATATTGAGATGATAGATATTCAATAGGTTATTCCATAAAATCTTAGTAATCATCATGATATTTTCTGTTTATCTATCTTGGTAAATTTCATACATGATCCCTCAAATTTATTGAACATATAGGTTAGACAAGTAGATCGTTATTTTTCTTATGAGGAAGAACCATTGGAGATTCTGGATGATAGAGAAAATGTGATAGGAGACAGGACTACTAATTTAGTTATTGTTTCATGTAAAAAATGATTCTGATTTTTGGTATCCCATGGATATTATTCTGTAAAATTATCCTCGTATATGTTTAAAGAGAGTGAATTATTTTTTTTATAAATCCTAAAATGGATAATAATTAAATATACTAGGATTTTGTGATATATTTCTATTTAAATAAATTTATTTGATATCATTCTATAAAATAATCCTCGAGTTTAAATTAATAGAGAAAAATTATTTAATTATGATAATATGAAAATTATATCATTTTTTACCTAATTACATAAATATTCTCTATCATTGAAATTTGGAGTATTTTTTATGAATAATTTTTTAGTGAATACATAATAATAGTGGTTTTTATTAAACTATCATTTTATATAACTGAACATCCCCATAATGTGTTGAATTTAATAGTAAATTAAAATAATCATCATTTAGTTATTAATAAACTAATTAATTAAAATTCAATTTGTCACTGGTCTCACCCAAATTTACCCAAGTTCAAAGGGCGGAGAGGTATCTTGTAGTGTACCTTGGGTTGTCGAATCCTAAGAGACCAATGAAAACCTATAAAGATAAAATCTAAAGAGATGAATTTTTCTCTTTGAAGTGGAAAACAAAGGTCTGTTTTAATATGGTTTAAATAAAAACTAAGAGACATAATTGAATTCACGTTATGGTTATGGTTGATCCTAGGTTATTACAATTTATGGATTAGGAGAAATGTTTTTTATAATGATTCTCATTTCATTTACCTAAGAATGATTCATTCAATGAAATAAAAATTAACTCATCACTGACAGGTTTAACATATTCACATGAACATGATAATCACCTAACCATTAGTAGGAAAATTTAAATGACAACTCCATGGTAAATTTTTTATTAACACGTGAAAGGTGCGGTTATAAAATTCAATAATGAAGAGGACGACATAATATCTTCCAACAAAAATCTCAATTGTATTATGTGATAAATTATTAATTTATTAAGAACTAACATCCAATATATACCCTTACTACTCTCTAGGATCAACCCATAATAGTTTTATCATTCCATTTATTCAATTCTATCAAGGGAAGAATGATGTATACTCACGAGGGTGGAATTGAAGATAGAATAATAAAAAGTGAAATAAAAATCACCCAACTTTTGTGTGAATAATTTCACATGTTTTAGTGTGAACAAGTTCACTAAATGAGACAAAGGTACCCAGTTGACATGAAAAAATCAGGAAAATTCAACGAATAACATGTTTTATAATGAAACTAAGGTGAATTCGAACAACATACATGTGAAAGCCCAAAAACGACATGAATAAATGGTAGAATAACATTACACTTGATAATAAACAAGGCCACCCCAACTTCTTCACCACCACTTCCATAAATAAGACATTTTGAATCCTTCGATAGAACTCCTAACAGTATAAAGCATCCCACTTGGCTCTGGTAGGCCTGGGTGTGTTGAATGTAATGGAAGGTGGACTTATCCCTGACTTGATCTGGTTTCTAGCTTGAACACACCGAATAGAGGTGCCTAAAGGACCATCTAGATGATCATATTTGGGTAGTCTATAGAAATTTAAAATGGGCCCCCATATATATCGTAATATCTAGTAAAATTTTAGCAATAATGGAAGTTTGGTTTTCTAGTTATTGTCGAATTGGAGGGATGTTTTTCTGTGCTACAGAATCTGGCCAAGAAATTCATCTTCAACATGGGCCACCTAGAACACCATTAAAACATCTGAAATAAATGGTTTCAATATTTCATTAAATTTTTCCATTTATTTACTCTATCTTAGTTTCAATTTTATGATTTATTAGTCCTGGATGACATCATCTACAATATTATTATTCATCTCTAGTCTTGTTGACTTTGCCCAGAATTTTGTTAGTTCAAGGACAAATTTGGTGGCCTTCTAATTAGAATATTCAAGTACTCTAAAATTATGAATTGTTATAAATGTAATGATAGAACTGGAAATCACATATTAAAATAAAATCAAGATCATTGGGTGTTTTATATGCTATTCATAATATACCATGTAATAGTGCATTTTTAAAAGGACTTACAATCATAATGTGAAATGATGTTTGAAGTGTAAAATCATCAAAAATGGTGTTTATGTATAATGATGAGAATTATTATTAAGTATGTTAACAATGATAATTATCCTTATTCTGTGACTAATCAAACCTTCGTCTTTAGTTTTTTGAGTCCCATAAAAAATATATCTCAAAAATATGAAATTCGAATTCACTTTTCTAAAAAAATTTAAATACAATGTGATCTGTAAATAACATTTTACCAAAAAATTATGAAACCCATAAAAATCGGTTAATATACTATTTTTTCATAATCATATCCCAATCCCATTCCCCTTCAATTGTGCAAATTCATCACTATATTTCATCCAATATCAATTAATTATGTTTATGTGTTGCGTATCACAATTGACATGGGGGTTCGTCTTTATTCAACAAGGGAATGATATAAGAGATCAGTGGAATAAAATTTCAATATTAAGATGAATATTCATTTTTTACAATTATTTTATTTTATTTTATTCAATTTTTCTTTGATAATTAAAATTTCACTCAATAGAGTCAACCCATGTAGCGAGACATTGCTGATGTATCTCAGAAAAAAAGGCCACAGGGAACCATGTGAATCACAAATACTCTTGAATCCTCTCGAGTTAAATCTACAAAAAAAATTGAATTTACCAAAAATAAAGGAAATAAATTCATATTCTATGTTATAAAACTATACAGTCCCGATCCAAAAGTGTGGAAATCCATGCATTAGGTCATTTAATTTCTCTATTTACATGTTTTTGGTTTTAAAAATATTTATTTTTTATTGAATTTTCATATTATTAATAAAATGATAACCATACATATTTTTTTTTATTTTGGGGACCCCATGATATCAAACTAATAACCTACTAACCATAGGATGTGCTTTTTTAATTTTATTAATGGGATGAAAATATAAACTATGAAATATCACAGTAGATAGCCACACATTCAAAAATCTATTTTAATGAAATAATACATGGATTAAAATTAAAATCACAGCTTTCTAAATTATTTGATATTAAGTTTCATTGTTTTCTATTTGTACTATCATGTTCAATGTTAAAATATTTTTTCATTCCATTTGGGAAAATTTTTTATTTCATATTAAATTTTTCCTTTTTTTAACCCCAAATGTAGTATAACTCTATCACCATTTTTTATAAAAAAAATAAATCATAGAAGGGGGTAGAAGAGAGGAGGTTAAAGAGGACATTGGAAATGAGAATCATGGAATGATGTCACCTGGTGGTTGATGTTGACATTCATACTGCTCCAATTTAATCCCTTGATATCCATGCCCCCCCCCCCGCAGATTTCCATAGTGGAACAATGAAAAACAAAAAAAAACAATCAAAACAAATATATATTTATATTTATATATTTATTTATATTAAAATACGATAATATAAGTATATATACAATAATTATAGAAGAAGGAAGATTATAAGTCGTAGGTAAGTGGCATGGGTGTTCTCTTATCACACCTCAGTCCCGAGTTCGAGTCCCTACAGCTTCGATGGTTGTGATGAGGTTTTCCCCAAGACCTAAGACGTGTCCTTCAAATTTTTTTCTTTAATTATTAATTTTTTTTTGTTTTTTTCTTTTAACATATAAATAAATAAAATTAAAATAAAATAAAAAGGTGTTACACTATCATCTTTTTAATTTTATGGGTAAGGTACTACCAACGGATCACACCATGTGATAAAGATCAATATGGAGCTCCCCTTTCATAACCATCCATACTCCTAATAGAAGAACATGTATATTGTCTAAGGTACTTATTTTTAAGATATTATTGATCAAGTAATTATTTTTAAATATCAAAATGATTCATTAATCCAATTTGAAAAATAAATATGATTCAAAATGATTGGAAACAAGAAAACCATCTGTTGCCTCTCATGCAGTGCTTTTGTTTAACATCATTAGCTCGACGTAGACACTTAATTGTTTAATTATTTCCATCATATAAGGTTGGTTCAGACCAGTCTTCATCAAAATCATGTTTTTGGAAGGGTTCAATGAATGGGTTTACTCTATGACCATTAACATAAGTGTTTTGACCATTGGTGGGATCATAAATTTCTACAACCCCATGGGGGTACACCTACTACACTATGATTGGCCATGACCATCTAGACCTCAACATTAGTAGGTGTAATTGAATTTTAGAACAATTAAAAATAATAGGTTTACATGATACAATGAGATTGTTTTAAAATCTCTAGATTGATAGGCTTGTACTTTAGCTTTATTGATCTTTGAACATTCATAAACCTCCATCCTATGTTCCTCAAGTTCATTGAGATCTAATTTTCGTTTATTGGCCAAAAAGAGGTCATAATTCATTTTCTTAAATGACCAAATGGAAATATTTCCATTATCCAGTGGAAAATGGAATTATTTATCATAAAACAATCTGTATGGGGTCATTCCTAAAATGGGTTTAAATTTGGTTTGATTGGCCCAATGAGAATATATGAATTTGGTCATCCAATAATTCCAAGATGGATTAACAGTTTTCTGAAGAATTTGTTTGATTTCATAATTAGATAACCCATATTTACCATTGGTCTATTGGTGGTAATTAGTGTACACTATTTGTGAAATTCTATTATTTTCCATCATTTTTGAAAATGTTTGATTGAAAAAATGACTTCCACGATCACTAATGATTTCCCTTGGAATTCCAAATCATGAGAGGATGTTTTCATTGAGAAATTTACTAAGAGTCTGATGATGATTGGATTTTTTAGGAATCGAATCAACCCATTTGGATACCTAATATAATGATAATATAATGTATATATATAACATAGTGTTTGGGAAGGGACCCATGAAATCGATTCCCCGGTAGTCAAAGAATTCGATCACAATGATGAGAGTGGGTGGGATTTGATTACTTTTTCTGATGGACCCTACTTGTCGACACCTAGGATATCTTTAAAAAAATATATAGTAGTCCCAGGAGAGGGTGGTCAATAAGAGACCACAATGACAATCCTTAGAAATTGTTTACATTAAGAAAATGTGACCTCCACAAGCCTCACTATGACATAAATTAAGGATGGGATCTTATTCATATTCAGGGAAAAACCTCTTAATTAATTGGTCATGGAAGGATATATAGAGGTATTGATCATCAAACCTATATTTACTACTGTAATAAAGAATATACTTCTAGCTTTATTCATTAGTAATTTTTGAATGAGTCATGTAACTAAGAGGTTCTCTATTTCATCATACCAAGGGATGTCACTCATATAATATAGGTGTTCATAAGGGAACAAATCAAACATACAAAGATAATATAATTTTTCACTAAATTAAATCATATATATATGATCAACTGAAATATTTTCTACACAGTTTTTTTTATTTTATTGTGAGGTAAAATTCGTGTATGTTAATGACCAACCAAACCAGTTTATCCTTAACATTTTGTTTCAGGAATTTGTTTTTCATTGTCTAATGGTCAATAAACCGAGTGATAGGGTGTCCTACTAGGTTTTTGGTAAACATTTCTAAGAAAAATACTATAATAAGTAACCTCATATAAAAGGTTGTGTGGTTGATTTGGGGACCGTTTAAGGATTTTCTTTAATATGAAATTACATAAATAGTTTTATCGCTACATTGTTCTAACACAAAATTTATTGAAAATTCAATGGCATCACAATTTTTTTTCAAATGTATGGTTCCAATTTTTGGATTTGAAGATGGGAGGGGAGGCGGGAGTTGATTTTAGGGTTGAGAATGAACCCTCACATTTTTCTGTCCAATCAAATGTAGTATCCATTATTAGAATTCCTCAAAGGGGATGAACGATTGAACAAAAGTTACTAATGATTCATCTATAGAAACAAACATTTCATATGAAAGACCTCACGTACTTGATTGTTTTAGAAGATGGAAGGTGACGAATTCTTTGAACCTTGGATTTATCAAATTAAATCCCCAACCTCAGAATAGATGGCCAAGGACTAGTCCCAAATTTTCTATGAAATGGAATTATCCTCAGTTTAGGGACATATTATTTTCTTCACATCTTGAGAAAAATCTCTTCACATTACACATAAATCCCTCGATTTTATCCCCAAATAGATATAATTAATCAAGGAATACCACTTGAAAATCAATTAAAATTTCTAAGAAAATTACCATCATGTAGCGCATGAAGGTTCTAGGGGAATTGCATAGCCTAAAGGGCATGTTTTTTAAGGCGAATAATCCAAATGGACAGGTTAATGTAGTCTTCCCTTCATCCTCTAGGGGGACCTCAATATTATTGTACCTCGAGTACCGATCTAATAAATTGTAGATGATATGACTTTCCACTCTCTCAAGGACATGGTCAATGAATGGTAAAGGGAAATGTTCTTTCATGGTAAAGGAGTTTAACATCATATAGTCGATGTAGACACTCCATCATCTAACAATTTCATAAGTGGTTTTCTCACAACTTCTCGGAGAAATGTATTGAGTCTCTTTTGAGGTTGATGACATGACATTCAATTAGATTCTTGATCAATGAAATGAGTCCTGATATGTGGGATAGTTCCAGGAATATCAGAAACGATATATCCAATGGATATCATATGCATCATAAGGACAACTAGAAGCATCGTCACATTATTGTCATGAAGAGAGGATGAAATGACAATACGATGTGTTCCATTTTCTCCTAAAAATTAATACATTAGTGAAGTTGTATGTTAATTCAATTCAAGATCATGTTGGTACAAAATTTTAGAATAATATTAGGATATTGGCTCAAGATCAATTTATTTTTTAAGAGTTTCAGATGTGATTTTTTCCATGTGTAGAATTTTGAGCTAGTAGATTGTTTTGAATATTAAAATGGAAAAAATGTAGTGGTATCCATTAATGTTTTTTCCTAAAATATTTCACTGATTTTTTGTCTTTATTTTATCACAAGAGTTATCTCAATGTTAATCTATCCAAGGAGAAAAATATCCTTCATGTGAGCAATGGAAATTAATCTTGTCCTAACTTTAACAGTAATCAAATATTCCTTGATGTTATATGGATTCATTTTAAACATATTTAATCATGTTTACATCATAAGTATTCCCATCATCCCCTATTTGTGATATTATATTACAGATATTCAATTTTAGACACATGTTTCAATAGAAGATGGTCATGATCCCATTTTAGACTCGGATAATAGTGTTGATTGTTGCATGGAAGGGACGACCAAGAATGATTGGGTTTTGTTCCCTATTTTATATTTTTATTTGTTGTTGATGAAAATGATGTTAGATAGATTGATAACAATTTCTACTTTTACTAGAACATCTTTTAAAATTACCTTTGGAAACATAATGTTATGATCATCATGTTGATGTGTGATAGATGTGGCTTAGAGCTCTTCTAGGCCTATATAGAAGTACACAACATATTGAATGATATTGAAACTAGCACCTTGGTCACATAAGGCATTGGAATCAATTTTCTCTCATTGTTCATCATTGATGAGATGGAATCCTCGGCCCTTCGTATTTGGAGTAAGTGTTACTTGGATTCTTTTTCTATCATTTTCTTCCATAAGGACTTTTTTATTAAGTGAGAATTTCATTTTAAATTGTTGGTGGTCCATTAGGTATTTTGAGTATGAAGAAATGGTATGTATATGATGGAGGAGTGGAATGTCCAATATTACTTGTGATAATATTTATCTCAATGTGTCTCTCTATTCAGGATTGGTTTCCCCGGTGATGTGTTGAGGAAATGGTGCTTGTTGTGGGATTGTTTTTTGAAGGGAATTTTATTTAGCATTGTTATAGGTATTTTATTTTTAAAATTTGGTTTATTTGGACTTCCATTAATTTTTGATGCTTCAAATTGTTTATGAATTGTTTTTTGTGGTTATTCAATTGATTTCCCAGTTTTTAAAACGGTCACATCCTTTAGTTATTCAGGAGTTGTTTGAGTGAAACATGTCACTCCCCTAGATATTTTTCTTGGAATGGCCTGGGTAAGCATGTGAGTATTTCTATTTTTTTTTGTTTTTAAGTACTTGTTTAAATGGAGATACTTATGAGTTAATTTTCTCCATTTGTTTACACAACTGTTCAAGGATTGGTAGAGGCACTTATTGGGAGGGAGCCAATGATTGTTCATTTATCCCAGGAAGATACATTGTTGGTTGGGTGGGTTTCTAGATGGATTGTTGGAGTTGGAGAAGAGTATTTTTGTGTTTTAATAGTTGTGTATTGAATTGGTTATGGTTTAGAAAATTTTGTATAGGGTATGGGATTGGTCATTGTGGTTGTCTTGGTTGTCGGTTATATTTTTAGCGGAAACATGGATGGTCATTATACATAGGGATCAATGTGTTTTAGTATTAGGTCATTTGGATGTTTAAGAAATTGAATTCAGCAGGTTTTCCACATAGAATAACATCCATGGTGGATCGAATGGTTGAGAAGTTGTCTGTTTTGTGGTCATCATTGTCAGAAATTGTGGAAAGAAGGTCACCAATTGGGATTTCATGTATTTTCATAAGTTATATCTCTTAAACCTTCATACTGAGTGATGTGAGTTTATCTATAGTGTTTTCCTTCTCTATATGTGTATAAATTATAGTAGTTCTTTTCAGATTTTCAGAATAAGGTGATGTTCCCCATGGTTGTTTTTGTTCAACAAGGATTTCTAGATACTCGTAATCATCAACTAGGGGTTTTTTAAAGGTAAAATTACACATTATATCAATGATTTTCTTATTCCCAAGGCCCTACCATTCAAGGTAAATTCACACTTGTTCAGGAATAGAAAAACCATAGTGTGGAACCATTTTTATGGTGTCTTTTAACCTCTCCTATTTTTCATATAATGACTCTCTTGCTTTTTCAAAAATGTTTTGGATGCTCTATTTTTTCTAATTATATTGTGGTGGGGAAATTATTTTTTGCAGAATTCTCTTTGTAATATGTCCAATGAGTTGATAAATGATGGTCTAAAATTATTTAGCCAATTTTTAGATCTTATAGAAAAAATAATGATCCCCATCACAGATGATTCTAGTTGATGTGTGGGACATATGGTTACTGCAATGTCATTGAACTCTTTAAAATTAAGGTAGGGCATCTCTGAATCCATTCTGTGGAATGTGGGATGGTGGTTTAGGACATGGGTTATAAATATATAGTTGATATATCTGATGGAATTTTGTCTAATACATGAGGGGAATTAGTCCATTTTGGAGTGATGTAGTAATTCATGGGTTGATGTACTATATGCTATATGATTGGAGCTTCTTGGTTTGGGTTTCCCATTTGACCCCCAACATGGTTTACAATTTGATTTCTTAGAAGTCCCTCCTTTGGACTAGTTTTAATTAGCGTATTTAGAGTTTGAAGAATATTTGGAAATAATTTATTCAATCCCTTTTGTTAACTTGACTCTCATATCCATGGACATTCTACCGCAACAAATCAGTTTCACTTATCACTGGTGTAGACGGAAAATCACCAAAAGAAAAAAAATGAGAAAGGGAAATGAATAGATAATTTGGTTGAGAGTAGATGAATTGGGGTAAAAAAGAAGGTTTTTGGTCAATAGAATATACTTGGTCCCTATTATGGTGCCCAAATATGGTCTCTCTCAAATTTACCCACGTTCTAATGGTTATGAGGTCGCATGGAGTGTATCATGGGTTTTCAAATCCCCATAGACCTATGGAGAACCTATAGAGATGCATTTTATAGCGATTAATTTTTTATATGAAATGGAAAACCTGGGATTGTTTTAATATATTTTAAATTAACACTAAGAGACCTAATTGAATTCATGTAAAAGATGGGTTGATCATAGGTTATTACAAGTGATGGATTGGGATAAATTTCTTTTAATAACAATTTCAATTTCATTAAATTAATAATGATTCATTCAACGAATTCAAACTAACATCATCAAAAAGTCGTTTAGTACATTCAAATGCAAATGATAATCTCCAATACACCAGGAGGATAATTTTAATGACCACTCCAAGGTATTATATTTTATTAACACATGAAATGTGTGGTGATAAAATTTAATAAGGATGAGGAAGAAACAATATCATCCAAAAAAAATATTAATTAAATTAAGTAATAAAATATTAATAGTTTGAGAAATAAAAACAAATCTATTCCTTTTATACTACATTGGATCAACCCATAATAGGTTTATGTATCCATTGATTCTATTATATCAATGGATGTGGGTAGAAGACTCATGATGGCAGAATTGAAGAAGGAATAAAAAAACTGTAATAGTGATCACTCTGTAGTTGTGTGAAATATTTGACAGGTATTATTGTGAAAAAGTTCACACCATGAGAACACGGTATCGACATGACATGAAAATACAATAAATGATAATAAGATGATGTTTTATATTGAAACGAAGTTGAATTAGAACAACATACAAGTGAAATAAAAAACATAACTATACAAAATGGAAGCAAAACATTGCACTTGAAAATAAAACAAGGCCTCCACAGATACTTCACTACCACTTCCTTAAATAATAATTTTTGAAGACTTGGATCGAACTACTAACATTACAAAGAATTTGACTTCAGTATGGAAGGTCTAGGGTGGTGTAAATTAAGGAAGAGTGTACTTATTCACCCTTGACTATAAGTGGTATCCCATATTCAGCCACTGAACATAGGTGCTGAAATTACCATTAGATTGAAGAATATGAGTTGTATATAATTAAAGAAAATGGATCCAAGAATTCTTCATAACAACCTATAAAATGTTATCCAAAATATAATTTTTCTTAAGATATGATTGAAATGGTGGTATGTTTTTATGGCCATAGAATATGGCCTTGAATATCATCTTCAGCTTGGGCCGCATAGAAATCCATTGAAAATTCAGAATTACCTCTTATAAATATTATTTAAAATTTTTCCATTGATTTTATTTATCTTCATATAATATTTCGGAATTATTTGTCTTGTATCTTGTCTAATACATATGTTTTATTGGGCTTCATTCTAGTCTAGTTTTCCAATAATTTTTTTAGTTCAATACCCACTTTGGTGGTCTTCACATGTAAATATTTATGTACTCCAAAAGTATGAATTTTTCACAATTTAATTAAAAACCTACATATTGAATATTAATATAAAATAAAGATCATTGGCTATTTTATATGGGGTTTAAAAATGTACCACATAATAGTATCATAACGTGAAATGATGTTTAATGTGTAAAATTCACTAAAATTGGATTTATGAATAAGGAATTACATTAATATTAAATATATTAACAATAATATTTATCCTAATTCATTGTATAATTAATAATTATACCATAGTTAATATTAGATAATTTTATACATAAAACACCCATGTTAAAAATTTTGATTGTTATTACATTTTATATAGTAATCATAGTTAAATTATCCCACATATGTGAATTAAAATTGAAAAAATGAATTTTATATTTTTAACTAGTAGGTTAAAATTTTGTTAGTAGGTACCTTATTATTTTAGTCATTATTTATACTAACCATGTTGGATATTTGTTACCTCAATAAGGGTAAAATGGGTAAAACATGTAAAACAATTGTAATAAGGCATAATAATTTCATTAAAACTATAATTTATCCTATTTTATGAATGGTGTTCAACCATATCCATAATTTTTTCAAATCAATGGAAACCTGGTTCAATTTTTAATTGATATTGAATATTATTATACTTGAATAAAATATTAAAAATATGTTCCCACGTCTTGATTTTAATATAAATGTTATTTTTTAGATGTATAAATCGAGGTTATGTTTCATTTTAAATATAAATTTTAAATATAATTTAATTTATTTATCATTATAATATATTTTTAATTTTTTTGTGAATAAATTATATATTTAAATGCTTATGTAAATCCAAAACAATATTTATTCAATTAATAGAAAAATAAAATAAATGTTTTAAATAAAATTAAATATAAAACAAATCAAGGGTATTATTATTTTCTGAAATTTTAATAGTTTAATATATCATATAGGTTATGTGTGAAATTATTATATTCAAAGTATATCATTATCTAGGGGTCTTTAATGTCATATGAAATGAATAGTGGAAAAATGAAATTAATGTTATTTTATAAAAATAATATTTAAATAAAGTATTTAATAGTCCTAATTATATTAAAAGAAGACATCAGTGAAAATATATGGTCAAAAAGTCATCTAGAGGAAATTTATAAGACAATTTTCATATTATAATTAAAATTAATCACATAAAATATTTAAAAATTCACTACTACAACTATGGTTAAAAGTGGTTAATGAAAAGGTTGATCCATAGGATACGTTTTAAAATAATATATAAAAAACTAATTGGATAATTATATAAAGGCCATATCCCACTTATCATAAATCTTATTATATTTTGGAACCAATTTTCAGGAGTTAGACACATATTATATTATAATATTTCATGAACTTCAAAAAGTTCCCCTCCCTTCATATATAAAATTACACCCATTATATATTTACCTTACACCACATTGACAAGTCTAGCATGAACAAAGCCGAATAGATTATTTTCAACATATACCTATACAAAAAAAACTGAGGTTTTATTTATCTTAAACAACAATTCCAAGTATCCAAAAAATAGATTCTAATGGAAATCATGTGAGGAATGGGTAATAGTCATTACCTAATAGTTAAATATTATTCCATCTCTAGTTAATATTAATATTTTATACCTATAAAAAATAATAAATCCAGTATCATATGTAGACTTATATGTTATTACTATTATGGTGCTATAAGTTTCTATCTCTTTTCAATCTATTGTGAAGAAAAAAATTGCTCATGTGTTCGTATGACATACTTTCTCCACGTCTTGGTGGTATTAATTTTTCTTCAACAATTTAATGGGATGGTTATTAGAACTGAATAGATAAATATACATCATATTAATCATACAAGTATTCTTTTGTAGTTATAATTTCATATATAACATCTAACCTTCCAATCTGTAGGATAATAATAATGTCGATCGTGAATACGTGTGGACTACCACGTCCACAAAAGGATGTGATATATTTTTCATTAACAAATTACATGGATAGTAATAAGGATATATTAATGTAATATATATTTTATATATGATAAAGTATTTATTATTTAATGGTGGATTATTATATACCTTTATATTATTACATCTATAAAAAATTTAATGCAGTGTTTGTGTGTATGTACCACCTACCCTCTCCAAGAACAATGTATTTCATGATTTTAACTCTAATATATATGGAATAATATAATATGTATAGAGTGAATATGATTTATAATTATATAATTATTAAAATTTAATTTTATTATGGAACCATAATAAATTTATAGTGACTGGAACTACATTACAATAATTTTAATTAAAAAGGAAATAGATAACACCTGAAAAAGATGATTTTAACTATGAATAATTAAAAATTGGGTGTTAAAATGTTGTAATTGAATCATTTATGATATAATATTTTATTAAATGACTCTTATACAAATTTATAATTATTTAATACTTTATATTGATAGATCCTAGATAATATATGAAGGAATATGAATTTGAGGTTGGGGATTTAATCTCGATTTCAACTCTATAGAGACATATTTGGTATTATGAAACAATAAATTATTATATGTTTTATATAATTCCACATTGAAATATTTAATAT
The DNA here is from genome assembly GCA_963277665.1 of Viscum album. NCBI lineage: Eukaryota > Viridiplantae > Streptophyta > Magnoliopsida > Santalales > Viscaceae > Viscum > Viscum album. The sequence goes on along the minus strand of OY728119.1, from coordinate 2,104,787,987 downwards.
AAATATACATTTATTTCATGATTATTAATGATTAAATTCATGTTTACTCAGTCTTAGGGTTGTAGGATAAATTTTTTCAAATAAGTAAGAAATTATTTAACAGTCTAACTATTTGTGATTTCACTTATTATTATAAAATGAATATTATAACATATCCTTCATTAAATCGTAATAAATCGTATTCTATGATTATTTTATGATTTTAAAAATTTTCATCACACATTTCATAACACTTTAACATGAATCATGTAATGAAATGTGTAAAATAAATGCAGATCTGATTTCTCTATTTGACGAGGTAAATTTTTATTACATTTACTTATTTATTACAATTTTTTATAAAATTTATTATTATTTAATAAATTTAAATAATAATGATATTATATATTACCATTTATTTTTTAATAGTTTTCAATGTGTCCATTATAATGTTTTCTAAAAGGGTTTTTTTATTCTTTAATTAAATAAATTATCAAAATGAATGGTTTCTAATGTATATGTAGTTAGCAGATCTTCATCTTGAATTTTTTTTATAATCCCTAATGTTATTAAAAACTATTTCAATTATTTTAATTATAAAAAAATGAATTAAATATTATGTTAATGTTTTTATTTCATTCTAATTTATTTTTAATAGATAATATTTAATTACGAAATCTATATTTTCAATGAATTGATAGTAATCTTTTTTCTATTATTAATTTTGTTCATAATAAATTTATCATGAAACATTTATTTTCTCTAGAAAGTTTTTAATTAGAAATTAAATTTCTCTTAAATATCAATATGCTTTGTAACATCGATATGATTATTCCCTACGCCATATACTATTTTTATATGTGTTATTTTACTATGATGTTTGTTTTATTGACCATGTAAATATAAATATTTTTTATTCCATATATAAAAATGATACTTTTTTATAAATAATATTTTTCATGAATTAAATTTATAATTAAATATATGATGAATTAATTGGAGATGTTGTTATGGTTTTGTCAAATTATATATATCCCCACAATTCATTGACTGGTCTCATGAGATAATCCAGTGTGCCAAAAATATTTAATGGGGGTTTTCTATATACCTACCCATCTATTAAAATACCTTATAACAATGACCCGATGTTAAAAATATTGTGATGTCATGGATTATGACATCCAATGTAGTGAATTTCATTTATATAGATTTCGACTATTATTATCTATGACATTACATAATTATTATGATGCATGGAGGTGTTTAACACTCATTATTATTTATTAAATTGTAATTTTCAGTTATTATACCTGAAATATTTATTTTCATTTATTTTATCATGATATCTTCAACTATACATAAATCATACTAATAATCTGTGCTCATCCAATATATTTTTTCCTCCCCTAGGATATGAAGAAGGATATTATGAATAAAATAAATGTTTAAATAATTTTATTATGATATGTAATTTATATATCTAATATAATATTGGAACCTTGTATATATTAGGATCAGTAAAAATATTAAAGTTCTCAATCCTTAGGGATGATATCTCTTATATCTTTTGCCAATTTAATAAAGTACAAACCATCTCTAGGTTACTAGAGTTGTGATTATAACCATTATCCTAAAAATTATTAACATAAACTATACATTTAAATTATATAGAGAACATTATCCAAAAACATAAGTCCTTGGTCAAACATTTTTATCTTAAGACCATCATTTTAAAGAGAACTACAATGGAAAAATAATGTCTTCAACATAAGTATTATCTTTTTGTTATGTTTTTCAGGTTAATATTAATATGAAAAATATATTATCACCTAAATAATATTACATATTCAGTATAATTATAGTATAGATATTTTATTATATTAAAGATACAACCCTTAGTTACCACTATACATCAACTTATAACAATAATGAAATGAAAATCATTTTTTTCTATTGAAGACCACCTCTATGATATATATTTTTTCATTTTTTATATTTTTTATATATTAATTATACTGAATACATAATTTTTTCATAAATAATCAAAACTCATAACCATTCTATCGTAATGATGTAATTCCAAGGGAAACACATCCTTAACCATACTCGTATAATGTTGTAAATCATGTTCATGTATTGGTTAATATAACTACCTATTTGAAAGATGCATTAAAATATGAATACATGTTATTATTGGAGGATACAAAATATTATTATTTTATTTTATTACTCATATAATTATTATTTTACTGTTCAATAAATTTTATATTTTTTTATTTATTTAATTATTCATATAACTTTATCATTTTCAAGGAATGCCAAAATAAGTTGATGTAGAGTATATATTCCCATAAGAAAAAAAAATCTCATATTGAATTAAATATGAAAATTTTCAATAAAATTAAACTAATTATTAAATAACTGTATATGATACATATATAATTTACTTGGTAAAGAATTATTCGCAATGATTTCATGATTAATAGAACTACTCAATATATTTAATGTTATTAACACATGTGGATAATAATATTCTATAACTCATTATGTTATTCATGATAAAATAACTATAATAATGATTATAAGGTAGTAATATTTATTTTTATAGTAAAAAATAGATTATTACATTATTTATGTTAGTGGTACAAGAGCTTAAAATTTCATCAACTAATCAAGGAGACAATGATAAGGTTTAATTCCAAAAAATTAAGTCCTAATACATATTTCGTATTGTGCACTATAAAATCATTGAAATGGTTTTTTTGTTACCTAAGGAACTTTTTTAAAAATATTTTTATAATTCATGATGATTGAATATTTGAATAATTTTAATTATTTTAATTCTATTTTATGAATTCTGAAGATGTAAGTGTTTTTTGTTAACTCAACTACATTTGTTGAATTATAATTAACCATCAAGATCATATTTCATAAATTTTCATTTATTACAGTCTAAATTTGTAGTTAATCCTTTATGTATTATCATAAAAAATAATTATTATATAATAATTATTAAATAAATTGGTTCAAATGTATTTTCAGTTAATTTTTTAAATTCAATATGCATTTAAATATCTATTATTAATGATTATTTTTAAATGTAATGTTCCTCAAAGTATTTGTGTATAAATTTTTTAAAAAAATATGTTTTTTCTCGAGGACCTATTATTAATAATAAATTTTACAATAATATATTTGAAATGTATATTTAATTACATTTTTGAAAACCTTATGTCTTTTTCAAGGATTTATCCTTAAAGATTATTTTTACAAGTAATAGTTTTAAAATTATTTTAACATCTAATTATTTAGACATTATTTATTTGTGTAGTCTTAATTATTAGTTTTTATTTGAAAAGTGATTTTTTAAAGAATTATTACATCACATTATTGCATTTAATATGTATTTTTTCAATTATTCATTAATACGGATAATATTACAAGTAATTTTTTTCAATTTATTTCTTATCTCCATTTTTTAAGAACATTTTTTTTCAATGATATTTTATTTTGAAATAATGATTTCAAAAATATTTCCCTTCCAATAATAATTTTTTTAAATATAATTTGTTTTTAAATAATTCCAAAATAATTTTAAAACATTTTTACATTCACTTATACTTACATGATATGATTCATCTATCATTATGTGATGTTCTACTAAACATTAATATGTTACTTTGAAATGGTTTCTCTTATAAAATGAGATTTTTGATATCCTATTATTTCATAATTTCATGTTACATTATATTGTAAATTTTTTTAAGTAACCCATTCATTTTTTGATGTCTTAATCAAGATTTTATTATGATTGATTTTTAACATCACCCATATATCTGTTTGATGATGGGTAACGTCATATATTTCCTACTAATTCATTTTTTAATAATATATATATCATTTTATAATGATATTAATCCTATGAATTGTATTTCACATTATGAAGTTTGGATATTTTATCCATTCACAACACGAATCATTGGGATTTTGGTTTCTCACAATACATAATGTAATAATATTATTGCTCATAATATGAAACGAGAGAATTTTTATTTACTCAATGATGCACTGTAATTTTTCTTTATGAAATAAAGTGTGTGGATTTATATTGATCAAAATATGAAGAGTGGGAACTTTTTTGTCTATAATGATATAATATTCAGGTGTTTATTTGTTCAATAATTCATTATTTTCATATATGATTTATTTATATATGCCTATGATTCATCTTCTTTACTAATTTTCATTTACCCAATATTACAAAAATGATTTTCCAGGGTATATTTTTTTTCTATTTTGAAATTATACCTCTATTTTGAATTTTCATAGAATAACTTGTATTATAACAAATTATTTTTAAAAAAAAATTACTCAATTCCCCTTATTTCCCTATATGATAGTCATTTATCTCTTAATGAAATATTGATATATTTTTCCTAACTATGCATTGGATCTCTTCCCCTTTATTATGTTTTTCATTCCATGTGTTATAAAGATAACTTTAAACCATGGTATAGATAGAATCAAGTATATAAAATTATTTTTATGGAGACAGATGAATGAATAATATGATTATATACCAAATATCCAAGACACAAAACCGTTCATTTATTGGGTTATGCCATAATTTGTTTTCAGGAATAGTCTAAATATTGACATTATTTTATTATTTATATATTGGTTACCGTGGGTCACTATAGTTGGTTTTGATGAAGTGTATTATTATTTTGGATATTAGTTTAGTAATTATTTAATATTAAATTTTTTAACAATGTTTATAGGGATATAAATGCATTTTGAAAACATAAAATGATTCTATATTATATGATATCCTAGAATATTGAAAAAGAATTCTGTAGTTTAGTATCATTATTAATACATCCCCATCTATATTCTTTAAGTTGATGATATATCTTTAAATTATTTTTTAGAGTTAATACAAATTGAAAGGGAAAACATGTCAATAAATTATTCATCACCACGTGTAAGGAAAAGAGGATTACCTACACAAAAAGTTTTATACTCATGAATGATATTTATTGGTTTATTATATGATCTTAATGAAAAAATATGGTGTCTTTTTTCATATATACATTGAGTGGTTTTGTTGTTTAAAATGAGTGATAACAACTTAATGTAACCTAGGATCATCCAAGAGAGTTATAGGATGAAAAGTGTGAAATAATTGAAAAATATATATTATATGATGAAAAAAACTATCATTAGGAATACCTATTTGTATTTATCTATCAAATTCATATGATAAGTAAATTTGGATTTATTAAATGTTATCATAACATTTTTTATATTATTTTATAGGATATATGACCATGGAAATGAAGCATTAAATTGTATGCCCCTGTTGAATCCAAAGGATAATATTTAGGGTAACTATTTTTCATGAAATTTCAAGGATAATGAGGTCGATATATTAGAAAAATAAATATATTCTGTTTCTCAATGGTCCATTATCTTCTTCCTTTAGTAATTGAATATTAAATTTTCATGGAGTAATTACTATAAGGTGGTATAATATAACAACATATGATTTCTAAATACATTAAAATACATATTATGTTCCATAGAATATGTCACACAATCCAACCTAAAATTCACATCATATTATGTGGAAATTTTTAAAAAATCTATAATAGAATCTAATATGGTATACCATTAATAACTATTACCTTTCATGGATAAATAAAAAATGGGTTAACCCTGAAAAGGGATATAAAAAACTAATTATATATATGTTATACATTCTATAAAAAATAAATATTTGAATTTTTTTAGGAATAATACTTTTAAAATAAAATACAATTTTTGATCTTCCCTCATAACAAGTACTTTGAAATAAATTTTTAATTTTTCTGATGCGATTGATGTTTTAGTCAAAAATATTATTTTGTTTTATTTTAATTGATTTTATTTTGATCATAGTAGTTTAAAAATATAGTGAAAGAATAAAATATATATTTAAATAATAAATTGATGAATTATAATATACACTTTAGGATTATAAATAACATTTCCATAATTTTTTGAAATAAATAAAAAGGTTATCTTTTAAAAAATTAATCATAGTATTATCTTTAAATGAACTATTCTCAATGTGATATTTAGTTGTGTTTTTATATGAACACCACATACCTTTCCTTAATTTTAAAATATATCAATTTATTCAATTAAAATCATTATTAATGATAATTTTATCATATATATAAATTTAAATATCCAAAACATCATTTATCCAAAACATTTTTACCTAAATATTTTGGATTAATTTTAATAAACATTTCCTATATATAGTAATTCATCATGATAAAATTATTTTATTATTTTAAATAACAAGTATAAATTTTTTTAATAATCTCCAATTTAATTATAGTTAACAACATTTTTTACAATGGATATAAAATACTTAATACAATAAAAATAAAAAATGTTAAAAATATTTTTACATAGGGTAAATAGAAAAGAATAATTAATATAAATTTTTAAATAAATGAGTATTAGTTATGATATGACTTTATCTTGTTCACGACTTATCTTTAGAGCAGTTTTATCATTGAAAAGTACAATAGAGACTCATATTATTCATAGATAAATTTGAATATTAAATATATTTCAAAATAGTACATGCCTGGGGAACAATGAGGATTAGAGTCTTCATAAAATTGGATACATAAAAAATAGGTTTATAAAATATATACATAATTTATAATTATGTTCTTTAATGATTACATGATTCCTAAATATATCTTATATAAATCCATTCATCATAACATAGGGAAGGAAAATATAATAATCTGTGAACTCAAATTCTAAGTAAGGTTAATCATAATATATATTAATCAATTATCATAAGTGAGCTCTATATAAGAATAAGGTAAAGAGAAACTTACAACCAAATACAATACTCATACTCAGTTTGTAAATGATGGCTAATATTGATACATTGAGTAAGGGTTTTTAAAAAAACGACATAAGATATAATGGTGTGAAATTATTAATAAGTCATCATGAGTTCTTAAAACTTATCATAATAATAAAAAATATTTTATTGGAATAAAAGTAAGCCTAAAACAATATATGTATTCATGTATCACTATAAATACTTTTAGGGAATATTAGGTTAACTCCCTATTACAACATTTCCTTAGTTAAGGTTCACTCTAAAGACTATCTTTTTGGAAAAAGTCTCTTACTAAACCAGGTTCACTCCCCATTCCAATAAAAATTATCTCACATGATATACATATTCACCAATTTCATTAGTTGTTCATAATGGAACCTCATATAATTGAATTTTATCACACCCTCCCATGTATGTTATATAATGGAACCACCAGTCACATAATGAAAACCATACACATGGGTTCCACAAGATCATAAAACATTTATCAATAAATTAAAACATAACCTATGGAAAGGACATATATCACATAAAAATTTCATAATAAAACTTATATACTATCTAGATAAAAAATATAAAATGGTATCATTGGATCATATACTCAATAAATAATAAATCACATCAAAGGAAGTCATTATAGATGGAAATTATTTTAAAAGATCACTAAAACCTATCTTGAAAAAATACCCATTCTATTTCAAAATAGTAATATAGAATCCTAAGGTTTCTAAAATATTTAGTAATATATTTTCATTAAAAATAAATTTGGAAAATTATAATTTATTTTCTAAATAATATTGTATTCATGGTGTAGGGGAATGTTTTTCATTAATTGTGTGTTAATTTTTTTATGAGAATGTTGGTATATTGTTTAAAGTACCTTTTTTGGATAATTATTGTTACATTCCATTTAAATATAGGTACGTATAGTCAAATATAGTATAAAATTATTTTATTTATTAATTGGAATATATTAAAAATTATTTTGAAGCCATTTTGATGATATTATGAACATGGAAGAAAAGATTCACAACCAAATGGAAAAACAAGGTTGGGTTTCCTAAAAAATCATTCATTCGTACTATTGAGTGATTTATGAGATGAAAATGAATGGAAAAGACAAATATATAAAAATAAATATTTTATAAGAAAATATAAAATATTTTTGGAGGTATGTCATATAATTTTATCATTGGAAAACATAATTATAAATAACTCTGGTTAAAAGTAGGTTGTAACATAAAACCCTTAAATCATGTACATCATTCCTCATTTGGCCTCAAACATCATATATAATAAAATTTAATATATTTAAAATATATAACATAATAATATTAATTAAAATAATATCATATATGATAAACATAAATAATTTTAACACCATTTTGATTATAGTTTTCATTTGTAGTTTTTATTTCAGATGTCAACTACTACAATTTTCATGTTTTTTTGGTTTGTATTTTATATTATATTAATAAAAATTACTAATAATTCATATATATAACAAACAAACATATATAATTATAATATATATTTTCATTTGATACATATTTATAACCATTGATATTGAGAGGTGAAAAAAATGAATTACATCACTACATAGAGAGGGTATGTTGTACGCACAGAATAGTGATGGTTCCAGTTTTTTAAATGGTGGAATTAATTAAAGGTAAATAATAATAGAAAATTGAAAATAATTATTATCATATAAATAATATTTATAAATATTAATTCTTTTATAATAACATACCATGAATGATGGTGGTGGAAAATGAGTGGTATCACTACACGGAGGTGGTGGTCCCCATGTACGCACAAAAAACACATTCATCTCTAATTGGATTGAGATTTGATGTTAAATGGTTGTCACATCACAATAAAATCATTTTAATATATTAATGATACTAAATTAATCAGTTATTTTTTCTTACAAAAGGTTTATAGTATTAATAAGAAGGAATATAATTGAAAAATATTGGTTAAGTTCTATATCTCTTAATTGTGAGGCCCCCTTTCAAATAAACGTTTATATTTGAAATATTTATAACCGGAGAATAAAAAAATATCTATTATGAAAGAATGTATTATAATATGATTCTTGATAATGGTTTAATTGAGATTGAAGGCTCATATGTTGTGAATATGGAAGAAGAAGATCATCCCTTTTATAAGTGAGGGTATGGAAATAAATGGGATTTCACAAAATATTTCAATTATTTAAGATGAATATCATTTTAATATGGATTAAAAAGTATATGTATTAAAATAAATTTTATTATTATTTTTATATAACTTATACCAATATTAATTTTATAGGTATGGGTGGTAATCCTGCCCATATCTCATTGTCTAGTTTCTTATGTGATATATTTTTTAACATTAAACATGGAAACAAAATTTTATAATTTTTTCTATTGAATATTATCAAAATATTTGTTAAAAATATTAATTTTTTAATTATTAATATAATAATTTTGGAATCTATTTTATGTGATTCAATTTCTATAATTTGTGGAATAAAATGTTAATCAATAATTTAAACTACAATGAAAACCTCTTTCCAAAAAATGATTTTGAAGTGTAATTAATTTTCTACTGACAATACATACTTATTTGAAACCATAAAATGAAATTTGAAAATTATATTTAATATATATAATATAAAAATTTATTTTAATCCATTAATAATTACATATTAAATAAATTTATTAATATAATAACACATTAATAAGAATAAGATAGTTTTTAGAAAAATATTTTCTCCGGCCAAAAATTAACATATACAAAAAAACATTATATTATATATTCTTATTTAATTAATCATATAAGTTATAATTAAAGGGTAATTAGTATAATATAATATCATTTTTAAAATAGAATTAAACATTTTCTTAAAAGGAAAGTACATTTTTTTATATAAAAGTGTACCTTATTAACTTTTCACTGAAAAATAATTCTTTTTAGAAAAAACCCTAAATATTAAACCTAAGATAAAATTGATATTAAATTCCTAAAATAAAATTTTAAAAAATAGTATAAAATCATTATAATTTTCTACTTTAATGATTTAATAAAAACTATTTTTTAAGAAAAAATATTATTGTTTTAGAAAATGACTTTACAAATAATTAAGACAGATTCATTATGAATTAATTAATATAGAGTCATTAATAAAAACCATTACACATATTTTCCGTAATTTTTTATAAAAAATAATATCCACCAATTTTATGTATGGATTATAAATGATTTCTATATCACAATCTTTGTAGACTTAGTGTCATGTGGAAAGCATGTTATCAAATAATTCATGTTTCATTCAAAATAAAATACATAAAAAAAGTACAGGTGTCACGATATACCCCCAATCAAATGAATTTCACAATTCAATTTTTATCAATCTAGAAAAAAGTGAGGATATACCTTCTTCATCGCATCATTTTTGGTCCATGTAGCTTCCTAAAAATTATGATTACAAAAAATAATTAACTAGGGTAGCAGTTCGATTTTATAGAACCTCATATCAATGATAAATTGTTTTTAGTAGTTTTTTTCATATAAATTATCATTGTATAGTATTATAAACAATGATTTTAGCACATTTTTTTGATCTACTACCTAATTTCTCCAGTGAAATGCACAGAACACACAATGAACATGAGAGAGATTTAATGGGAGTTCCAAGAGATTAGATATGATCCCTAATTAATAATGATTAATAAAGGTTCCAATATAACATGTGATAAATATTTCATTCTCTTTAAATATCATAGACAAATTTAATGGAGACATTCATAAGAAAAATATCACACTAATATTGAATTACAACTCATTCCTATGAGTTTCATCCTATCTCCTCTATCAAATCTAGGATACCTTTATATAATACATAATGGATATGAAATTCTCTAACATTTCCTTTGGTATCACATGTAACAACCGATTTTATTTCTAATTACATATCAATATTTTAAATTTATATCCATCTTTTTATAGAGGGATTCATAATGATCCATATAAATGCTTTAGTTGAAGATATTTTTTTTTGAAAACTCAACTAGGGAAAAATATTGATCTGGACCACCATAGATATCTATAAAATATGATCTCAACATATCCTATAGGGTTCAATGGTCCTCTCAAACTGAAAGTCTATCAATGGATGATATGTAGTACCAAAACACAACTCTATATTTAGAAATATTAGAAGCCTACTATAGACCATAGAGGTAAAACACATATCCCAGTTGGATAAAATAGAATGTGATACCACATTTACCATTAACACTTCATGAGGATAAAAATTAAAAAGTAGATAAATAGTGACATATCTGTTGATAGCAATGAACTCCACTCATTTCTTATGTTTATTAACTGCCTACCAAATAAAAATTTTACTTTTATATTTTTTGGGAGTGTTATAATAAAATATATAGTGATTTTCCCATTTCCATTTAGTTATGGGAAATAGTTGTAACATATTATTTAACATATGTCTCTCATTATTTACATGCTGACATACTAAGCACTGAGATACATACTCTATAATATCCCTCTTCATGTTTTACCCCCAATACATTCTTTTATATATCTATTTATCATTATAATTATAGGAATAATTGAGAATGATTTCTTATGAGATTGTTAAATTAGTTCCCTCTTTATGTCAATGGATGATAAGGCACATAATTTTCTCTAGAACCTCATCATTCCACTACAATATATATTCATCTATGTAAAATTTCTCTCAATAATTTATATCTTAACATCTTCACTTTGATCCTCTTTATTATTTAAATTTATAGATGATTGAACCCTCATTTCAAAAGGATAATATTTATCCCCTTCCTTAAATATTTAAATGTTCCTACATTGAAAATAAAACATTATGTGATCTTTTGGGGTGGTCATGAATGATAATGTAGCATGATCCTTTTAACACAATTCATCAACCATGTTTCCATATTTCTAATGTTGGTATCCAACTATGTTTTTATAATCATTAATAAACTCTAACAAACCAATTGGTCAGATATTCAAAATTTTATAGATATTTATATAGATTAAATTTTTATGATCAGTAAATATTTCATAACATTTTCTATAAATACATTTCCTCAAAAAATCTAATGTATTGATTACTATTTGTGAATATAAATAATTAAGTGTTTAATTATTTTATTAATTGTCCATTAGAAAATAGAATATAATTTTAAAATACTATTGTAGATGATATCTCATAAATACCCCTTCCATGATGCATAATGTTAAATAAAATACCCTTATCTACTATAGGTTAGAGTGATCATAGGTGCACTGACCAAATATTTCATCAGTGTACTAAAAGTTTCCTCACACTCATCATCCCAAATGATCAAAAATCCCATCCAAATTGACAATGTATATGGGATAACTAAACATGATAAATCCTTCTGAAATTATCAATAATATCCATATAATCAAATAAAATAGAGGATTTCATTCATTATGGAAGCTTTAGACCAATGTAAATTAACATACATCATATATGGATCCACTAATATAACAATTATTGATATTATATCACTAAATAATGAAATATTATTTAACTTCAATTTAATGTTGGTAAATCGTTCAAGAATCTCCTTTCATAGTGTTTTATTTACATTCCTCATGTGATATTCATGATCTTATATTCACTTGGAATATATAAGAATAGAATACATAATTACTACATAAAACAAACCTAGGAAATCATGAAAGAGACAATTAATTAAATACATGGTGAAAATAAGAGAAATATTAATAAATACATGAATAAATTTATATAGATAGAGTATATAACTTGAACAGAATGGTATATTGGGTGTGTATTCACATTTAAACCTCAATGGTGATAATCTAGATCAAAAGATAAATATTTGAAAAATAATTATCTCCTTTATTTTGACAAACAAATCATCAATAAGGTAAAATTATATTTATTCTTTGTTATTATTTGGTTATGATCTTGATAATCAATAAATAATCAAGTTTATTTATCTTTTTTTCTTCAAAAAAATATATGCACAATTGTGATAGAAATATTTGAATGAATCTATCATCGATATACTCTGGGAGTTTCTTATTTAATTCCAACGACACAATGTATTTTATTCTACATGGAGTGTATAAAATAGGATTATAATTTTGTATGATTTATATTGAAAATTAATGTTCAAGATTTTTATTAATACATATAACCCCTAATGAAAATATGTCAACAAACCCTCATACAACAGTCATATCACCGATGCTGTTTTTTCTTTAAGAACATATGGTTAATACCCACTTTCAATAGGAATAATGATCAATGCTATGGTTGTAATTTCCAATAGAAGTTTATAATAATACATAAAATAATATAAATTCATATGATCGTTTAATATTTCAAATGTTAATTCCATTCCTAAACAATTTTTATCAATTTTTTTAAATAAATACAATAAATTCCCAAAATCACATCAAATTCAATTAGACATATAATAATAACAAATTTCGGGAATGTATTACCATACAATTCTATCAGACTTGTATCACAAAACTAATGTTCATTTATCTTACCATTAAGAGTTGTTTCTAATAATTTAAAAACAAATAATTATAGATATAAATATAAATTCCTTTTGACTATTCATGATATAAATAAATTACTATAATTATTATTAAATAAGTTACTTCAATATTTGAGTGTTCATGTCACCACCTAAAATACATATATCTATCTTCAATACCTCACCAAAACCAAAATATATAGAATGAAAATTAACTATAATTAATTTGTGTGATAAATCAAGAAAAATTGTTCATAATTTTTCTAAATCATGTCACTTTATTTTACCTCTAAAAACCATTTTTTTAACCTTGGTCAATAATGGTCAATATGTATTCAAATCATTTATGATGGATCCTATTGGAAATTTTTATTTAATTAAACCTTTCCTCTTAGTGTGTAAAAATTGGTTCACAGTAATGTATCATTCACCATGAACCCGAATTATGAAAAAGATATTCTTGACCAATTCTATATGGGTTTATCACCACTATAAGAATATATTCCCAAACAACATCCACTCATAGTATCCTATCATTTTTGTATTTTATTAGGTAAACAACACTTGGTTGCCTACGATAAAATATTAGCTTCCACTATAAAAAGGAATTTCAAAAGGGTTCTTGAAAAAATATCCTTATCCTAGTTTCTAGAAGTTAATAAATCGTTACTACAATAACAACTAAAGAAACCAATACGTTTCAAATATTCAAATTTATATTTCTTAAATTTCATAATAATACATGCAAGATGAATGTAGAGGATTGGAATTTTTGTAAACATGTATATTTAAATAAATGGAAAAAAATAATCTATTTAATTTATGACTAACAAATCCATAATTAACAACCTTCTTAGATATATCATACTTGGAAACATTATTATAATCATATATAAGGGATCCAAAATAATGGGTGATCTCTAATTCTTAGAATGGTTAAATATAAGAGATATTAATCAATGAACATCTGTTATTATAAGATAAACATACGGTTGTGAGAACGTGGTCAGGACATAAATTATTCATTACTAATTTCTCAATGATACTTAATAAGGATACATGGTGTAATTTTTTTCATAAAAATTTAATAAAACATTATTGTGAGAGATTATATATAATCATTAATGAGTAAGGATAAAATATAATTACAAAAATAAATAAATTTAGAGAATAAACATAATCATATAAAATCATTTCCATAGTTATGTTTCACTTCTAATTCTATCAATGTGGATTGGGATCAATTACCATTCAATGATTTTATTATTCATTATTTACTCTAAATATAATCTTATTATAAAAATAAAATTACTAAACTAGCTTGAATTTCCATTCTAGTCCTTATTGTATCATGTGATATAAAAATTTACCTATTTAATTAGAGGGATATAATGGAAAAACCTGGACATGGACTATTACAGAACCTCTTGTCACTAGTTTATAATAGTACATTTTTCATATAATGGAATACATGAATACGTGTTCCCCAAGATTATCAAGCATACATCATATCATCATATCATAACCTAGGTGAAGGATACAGGATTCCTAATCATTTCATAATAAAATAATTAAATCAAATAGATAAATAATAAATATGGTAACATTATATTATATCCCAATCTACTCATAAGATAAAACAAATTATTTTTTTGTATATAAAAATTCATTTAGGAGATCACAATAACGTTTTTAAAATAAATATACATTTATTTTAAAAAAAATATTTAGAATCTCAATGATTCTAAAATATAAAATAATACATTATATTTCAAAATATAAATCGAAACTTATAGTGTAAATTTTAGTGAAAATATTATTCCTGATTCCAATGGAAGATGTTCATGTGGTGTATGATAAACAAAAAAATATTCTAACATTTTCAGTAAAATATTATGAGTTACATGTTTTGAAAATGATATGATGGATCCTTATAAAAAATTTATCAATATTATTAAATAGTATAAATTGTAATTATATAATTTTTCTATAAGGGTAATAATAGTCATGAATATATTTTAAATAAAATATGAACATGCGATAAAATACTACTAACAGAATTAAATTCAATGTCTTGTTTTCCTTAATATCATTTTTTTTCAATCGAGGGATTAAATAAAGGGGAATGAAATGATAAAATGGAATATCATGAAATTAACATAGTAAAAAAATTAAATTTTATTATGTAAATATAAATGATATAATTTAATCATTAGAAAGAATAATCTTAAACAACCATATGTATAATAGGAATGTGACACAAATTCTTTACCTCAAGTTAGTATTTCATAATTAGCACTCTAACATCATGTATGTTAAATTTCTATGTAATATAATAATATTAATGATTAAAATTCATATATATAATTTCATATATGATTAACTAATAACATTTTAAATCCCATTTATTAAAATAACTCAATTAAATTGTTCATTTCAGGTGTTAACAATTTCCATTTTCATCTTTTTTTTTGTTTTGTACACATAGTACTTGAACATTGATCCCGATTTATCGCTACATTGTTAATAATTATATAAATATCATATAGATTATTCATATTAATATTTATTAACATTCATATAATCTAGTGATGAAATGTGAGTTATATCACTATGTGGATACAATGTTTTGTACGCACTCAAATGTGGTGTTTCCATCTTTTGAATGATGGAATGATTAAATGGTAAATAATAAGTCATTAATCTAGAATCAATATTATTTAAAAAAAAATTGTATATATATATGAATTAAAACTATCACTAAAACCATATATTAATCGAGGTGGTTGAAAATTAATCGTATCACAGTTAGGAGGTAGTGGATCACACATATGTAGTAGTAATATTTTTATCATCCTTTAGATTTAGAATTCATGGAAAATAAATTTTCCATTATCATAATAACATATTATAATATTGATGATATTATATTCATCATGATATTTTTAATAAAACGTGTTTAATGAAATTTTATGAAGGAATAAAACTGAAGAGACTGGTTAATATATATACCCTTTCATGGAAAGACCTTTATTGGCTTACTCATTAAGCCATGAAGTATTGGTATTAAAAGAATAAAAAAAGATAATGGATAAAGGAATGTATAATATGAATTTTTAGTAAATGTATTTTATTATCTAGATGTCTCAAATGGATTCATTTATTGAGAATAAGTTATGTTTTATAATTGAGGGGAAGGAAACACATGAAAATTCTTAAATGGTTTCAATGATTTCTTGTCACATTAATGGGAATGTTTCTCAAAATGGAAATTTAATATAATTAATTATAAAATAAAATCTAAATATCTTAAATCATTAACCTTTATGTAGGATTAGTTTTAAATACTACGATTATCCCACAGTTTATCCATTAGTAATCGAAATACAATAAATAATAATAATTTTATTAGAATGTTAGAAAATGAACAAAGAGAAAAATTGATGAATGGATTAGAGGTTAAATGAGTTATGAAGAAGTGATGTCCTAGATCAAACCCTCTAAAAATATTCACCCATTCACTTGGGAGGGAACCAATGTTTTCATATTAATTAAAATAATGAGAATGATCATTCGAACCTATGGGAAAATCTTCTTCATGAGTTTCCGCACAAAAGGTATATAGATCCTCAATATTGCCATCAATGAACTTATTAAAAAGGATTATTTGATAAGCTCTATCCTATAGGGTGGACAATCCACCTTTGTGGGACTTATTAATGACATGAGAATCTATCTCCATAATATCCAGCTCGATGTTCTCAGAGTTTCATAATTCCATGCCCTTAAACATGTCCCACATTTCTTCTATAAGAGTTTACCTTCTGTCGAAGGATTTAGTGTGGAAAAAATAATGGAGAATTGGATATAACAATATAGTAAGAACATATATGTACATTGGATCAGTTTTGAATAATAGTTAATAAATTACATTAATAGACACCCAAATAAAATTTTAGTTTAATTCATTTTGAAGCATGGAAAAAAATATTATTACTCTATAAAATATAATCAATGTTTACCAAAAAGATCACCACATAGTAATAATACATAAAATCCATTCTTCATAATATGTGGAAATTAATAAAAAGAAAGGGATGATCAAATATTCTAATGAAGTGTAAATATTGAAAATACATAAGCATTACATGAATGTACGTGTATTATAATGTGAGCATAGGTTTCAAAGATCATGAACATGAATCATGTCATAAATGTAGGAAGTTCATAATAAATGAATCATATGTGAATCAATAACATGTTCCATGAAAGAAAAACTGAGGAGTAATACAAGGAATATTGGGCCTACACATACTCATTGAAAAACATCTGTCCAGGATACCTACCATCTCCTTTATAACATGATAGGATTAGGATAAAACATGTGTACCTACGAATATAATGGTTAGAGCTAAAACCCATGTAGCTTATTTTCTATGGATCTTGATACAACCTGTTTAACCTATTAATTTTTAGATTGGGCTATAAACTATGTTCCCACAAACATTCACAATTGGGCTACAACTCGTGTACCATCTTACATTCTGTCTAGGGATACAACCAATGTACCCTCTTACATTCAGGATATGGAAACAACCTGTTTAACCATGGAGAACATATACAACATAAAATTACAAAATTCATTGTAGGGAGATATAGTTACCACCCATCACATAATAAAATCAAACACACATGTTCCAAAAGATAAAAAAAATCATCTTATCATGACCCAAGAAAAGAGATGGGTTTTATAAACTTTGAATCATAACTCATGAAATGAAATGGGTATCATTTCCATTTGAAAACATCATAACCTATAGAAAATATATAGGTTTCATAATCATTTAATTAAAATATAACCCATGAAAAGATGAAATTTTTAAATGAATAAAACCCAGGGAATAAAAATTGGTGTCATAAGCATCATTCCATCAAAACATAAACCATTCCATATAGAATATGAATGGATATATTGGATTATTTACCATAAGGTAAGGAGTATCATGAACATGTTTCATCATATAAGGAATATAATTTTTAAATATCACTAAAAATAATTCCATGAGTAAAATTTCCTTTCTTCTATGTAAAATTGTATTTAATACATAAAACCTTTTGAAACCCATTTTCCTAGAAAATAAATTGAAAACATAGAAATTAATATTGATATCATTTTGAAAAACAATTTTCAAAAAATATAAAATAATCATGAAACATTTTGAAATTTTTGTCCATGAAAACATACAAAATATGATTGAAAACTTTTTGACAAACATTTTCCTTGAAAACTTATAAAATATGATTAATGATATTTTTAAAACATTTTTCATTGAAAAAAATTTCAAAACATATTAATAAATATTGTAAATATAATGAAACCCATTTCATTGAATATAATTTTAAAACATATAAATAATAATTTCAAATAATTTTAAAACCTATTTAAAAAACATGGTTTTGATAAAAAACCATATTTCTGGCCGAAGGGAGAGGTAAATACGATCTTTCTTAAAAATAGTTTCTTAATTATATTATTTACCAACGAGTGGAAAACGGTACCAATACATGAATATATAATTAATATATAGTGATGAATAATGTTCCTGAGTTCTCTTGAGATATGGATCGAAATATTTCATCAATGGAAGCATAATCATAAATAATCTTGATAAATGATGAAATTATAGATAAAACCCTGTTTCCGACGCTTTCGCCAGGGCGCGCGCATCCGTCTGTGAGGACGCGCGGCTGTGTTGCCCCGCATTCCCGCTTTCCAAAGGCGGGCGGCATTCGTTCCTTATTCAGGTACGTCTGCTCCTTGATCGAAACGGGATGATGGGATGTCGGTTCTTCCTCCTGTGGATTCCTCCTCAGAACTCGTCACCTAGTCCGGGTCTCCCTTATAGATTTAATACGTAGTTCGTGAAACTCTTCCCGGTGCCATATCGTCATGGACGCCGGTTAATTATACTACTTCCGTCAAGACTTTCCATAGGGTCTTGACATGGTAGCGACCTTCGGTCGGAGTAAACGGCAACATCAGGAATGTCGGGGCATCTTTGGGTGCGTGGACATAGGGGAACCTGTATTATTCCTCATAAGAGGGCATCTCAAGGGTGCAGAACCCGAGGCGTACATATGAGGTTTTCCTCAGCTTCCTGTGTTTAGCACAGGGTATGTTTCAAGATTAACGTCTAGCAGAGACGGTTACACCAAAGGCGTTCCATCCGAGGTTTTCCTCAGGCATCTCATGTTTATCACGAGGTAGGCCGCAAGTTTAACGTCTTGCGGAGACGGAATGAGGGTGATCAGAACGTCCCATATAGACGGACCAGATTGGTATATCCCTATGAGGGAACACCTGGAAGGTTTACCAAGGCGATGGATCAGAACGCCCAATGCGGACGGATCCGAGGTGGTGCACTCCCTATAGGGGAAAAGGGAGATGAATCGGGGTGTACACAGAGGACAGCGACCCGGAGATATGATGGGGCTTACACATGGAAAGCGGCCCATGCACCGCTAGGAGCAGCGAGGAGGTGGATGGCATGATCCCACCGGGATGTGGCGGCCCGGGTGAGAATCAGGATGGGTGATGGATGGATGAGTGAAGTGGAGGAGGATGAAATGGGACCATCGCAGGGGCGACGGTGAAGTTGGGCTTGAGCCTTGAAGAAGCTTCCTACGTATCCCCGTGGCAGGGAATCAAAGTCCGCGTAGTTCGGGATGGTGCCGGTAAACCGACGTGAATTGGGTGATGGGTGGGCTTGATCCTCGTGGAGGCTTCCTACGTACCATGCCTTAACACGGATCAAAGTCCCCGTTGTTCAAATGGGTGATGATCGCAATGGCTTACCACTGGACCAGGATGGGACCTGACGTGAAATGACAGGTGGGTGTGTCGGTGAGCCGACGTGAAAGTGGACCTTGGTCCAATGGGTGGTGGGCTTGAACCTCGTGGAGGCTTCCTACGTACCATGCCTTAACACGGATCAAAGTCCCCGTAGTTCAAATGGGTGATGATCGCAATGGCTTACCACTGGACCAGGATGGGTCCTGACGTGAAATGACGGGTGGGTGTGTCGGTGAGCAGACGTGAAAGTGGACCTTGGTCCAATGGGTGGTGGGCTTGAACCTCATGGAGGCTTCCTACGTACCATGCCTTAACACGGATCAAAGTCCCCGTAGTTCAAATGGGTGATGATCACAATGGCTTACCACTGGACCAGGATGTGACCCGACGTGAAATGACGGGTGGGTGTGTCGGTGAGCCGACGTGAAAGTGGACCTTGGTCCAATGGGTGGTGGCCTTGAACCTCATAAAGGCTTCCTATGTACCATGCCTTGACACGGATCAAAGACCTCGTAGTTCGGAGAATACAGTTTAATGTCATGCGGGACGAAAGTGACCCCTAACGTGAATAAACGACGGGTGAGCTTGAACCTCGTGGAGGCTTCCTACGTACCATGCCTTGACATGGATCAAAGACTTCGTAGTTCAAGAGGTCACAACGGCTTACCGCTGGACTGGAATGGGACCCGACGTGAATGAGCGACGGGTGGGGTGTGTCGGTGAACCGACGTGAAATTAGACCTTGGTCCACTATTGGTGGGCTTGAACCTCATAAAGGCGTCCTACGTACCATGCCTTGACATGGATCAAAGACCTCGTAGTTCAGAAGGGTTTGTCGGTAAACCGACGTGAAAGCAGACCTTGGTCCACTATTGGTGGGCTTGAACCTCATGGAGGCTTCCTGCGTACCATGCCTTGACATGGATCAAAGACCTCGTAGTTCAGATGGGTTTGTGGATCGCAATGGCTTACCACTGGACCGAGGTGCAGTTTAACGTCGTGCTGGACGGGGGTGAAACCCGACGTGAAAGACGGGTGGGCTTGAACCTCATAGAGGCTTCCTACGTACCATGCCTTGACATGGATCAAAGACCTCGTAGTTCAGATGGGGTTTGTCAGGGTCGGTGCTCACTCTAAGCCCACGTGAGTCATGCTCGGTGTGAGAAACAAGAGGTTGCAAGTACCTGACGATCACGTCGCGAAGGGGGCGTCCGTGAGAAGCGAAGAGGGGCTTACGCGTTGAGCAGCCCATGGTGTTGGGACTTACTCCAGGATGGAGACCCAGAACGGCTTACCGCTAAATTGGGTCACAACGGCTTACCGCTGGATTGGGTCACAACGGCTTACCGCTGGATTGGGTCACAACAGCTTACCGCTGGATTGGGTCACAACGGCTTACCGCTATATGGGGATGTCAACGGCTTACCGCTGCATAGGATCACAACGGCTTACTGCTGGATGGGGATGTCAACGGCTTACCGCTGCATAGGATCACAACGGCTTACCGCTGGATGGGGATGTCAACGGCTTACCGCTGGATGGGGGTCGCAACAGTGGATGGGGCTTACGCGAGGAAGCTGCCCAGAGCCACTAAGGAGTGGCAATGGTGAATGGGGCTTACGCTAGGAAGCTGCCCGGGTGCCACTGAGGAGCGGCAAGGGTGAATGGGGCTTACGCTAGGAAGCTGACCGGGTGCCGCTAAGGAGCGACACTGGTGAATGGGGCTTACGCAATGAAGCTGTCCGGGTGCCTCTCAGGAGCGGCAATGGTGAATGGGGCTTACGCTAGGAAGCTGCCCGGGTGCCGCTATGGAGCGACACGGGTGAATGGGGCTTACGCTAGGAAGCGTCCCGGGTGCCTCTATGGAGCGGCACTGGTGAATGGGGATTACGCTAAGAAGCTGCCCGGGTGCCGCTAAGGAGCGGCACTGGTGAATGGGGCTTACGCTAGGAAGCGGCCCGGGTGCCGCTATGGAGCGGCACTGGTGAATGGGGCTTACGCTAGGAAGCTGCCCGGGTGCCGCTACGGAGCGGCACTGGTGAATGGGGCTTACGCTAGGAAGCTGCCCGAGTGCCACTAAGGAGCGGCAATGGTGAATGGGGCTTATGCTAGGAAGCTGCCCGGGTGCCGCTATGGAGCGACACGGGTGAATGGGGCTTACGCTAGGAAGCGGCCCGGGTGCCGCTATGGAGCGGCACTGGTGAATGGGGCTTACGCTAGGAAGCTGCCCGGGTGCCGCTATGGAGCGACACGGGTGAATGGGGCTTACGCTAGGAAGCGGCCCGGGTGCCGCTATGGAGCGGCACTGGTGAATGGGGCTTACGCTAGGAAGCTGCCCGAGTGCCGCTAAGGAGCGCCACTGGTGAATGGGGCTTACGCTAGGAAGCTGCCCGGGTGCCGCTATGGAGCGACACGGGTGAATGGGGCTTACGCTAGGATGCTGCCCGGGTGCCACTAAGGAGCGGCAATGGTGAATGGGGCTTACGCTAGGAATCTGCCCGGGTGCCGCTATGGAGCGACACGGGTGAATGGGGCTTACGCTAGAAAGCGGCCCGGGTGCCGCTATGGAGCGACACGGGTGAATGGGGCTTACGCTAGGAAGCGGCCCGGGTGCCGCTATGGAGAGGCACTGGTGAATGGGGCTTACGCTAGGAAGCTTCCCGGGTGCCGCTATGGAGCGACACGGGTGAATGGGGCTTACGCTAGGAAGCGGCCCGGGTGCCGCTATGGAGCGGCACTGGTGAATGGGGCTTACG
This sequence comes from Viscum album, assembly GCA_963277665.1. Taxonomy (NCBI): domain Eukaryota; kingdom Viridiplantae; phylum Streptophyta; class Magnoliopsida; order Santalales; family Viscaceae; genus Viscum; species Viscum album. The sequence goes on along the minus strand of OY728119.1, from coordinate 2,104,764,911 downwards.
CTAGGAAGCTGCCCGGGTGCCGCTATGGAGCGACACGGGTGAATGGGGCTTACGCTAGGAAGCGGCCCGGGTGCCGCTATGGAGCGGCACTGGTGAATGGGGCTTACGCTAGGAAGCTGCCCGGGTGCCGCTAAGGAGCGACACTGGTGAATGGGGCTTACGCTAGGAAGCTGCCCGGGTGCCGCTATGGAGCGACACGGGTGAATGGGGCTTATGCTAGGAAGCGGCCCGGGTGCCGCTATGGAGCGGCACTGGTGAATGGGGCTTACGCTAGGAAGCTGCCCGGGTGCCGCTATGGAGCGACACGGGTGAATGGGGCTTACGCTAGGAAGCGGCCCGGGTGCCGCTATGGAGCGGCACTGGTGAATGGGGCTTACGCTAGGAAGCTGCCCGGGTGCCGCTAAGGAGCGACACTGGTGAATGGGGCTTACGCTAGGAAGCTGCCCGGGTGCCGCTATGGAGCGACACGGGTGAATGGGGCTTACGCTAGGAAGCTGCCCGGGTGCCACTAAGGAGCGGCAATGGTGAATGGGGCTTACGCTAGGAATCTGCCCGGGTGCCGCTATGGAGCGACACGGGTGAATGGGGCTTACGCTAGGAAGCGGCCCGGGTGCCGCTATGGAGCGACACGGGTGAATGGGGCTTACGCTAGGAAGCGGCCCGGGTGCCGCTATGGAGCGGCACTGGTGAATGGGGCTTACGCTAGGAAGCTGCCCGGGTGCCGCTATGGAGCGACACGGGTGAATGGGGCTTACGCTAGGAAGCGGCCCGGGTGCCGCTATGGAGCGGCACTGGTGAATGGGGCTTACGCTAGGAAGCTGCCCGGGTGCCGCTATGGAGCGCCACGGGTGAATGGGGCTTACGCTAGGAAGCGGCCCGGGTGCCGCTATGGAGCGGCACTGGTGAATGGGGCTTACGCTAGGAAGCTGCCCGGGTGCCGCTAAGGAGCGACACTGGTGAATGGGGCTTACGCTAGGATGCTGCCCGGGTGCCGCTATGGAGCGACACGTGTGAATGGGGCTTACGCTAGGAAGCGGCCCGGGTGCCGCTATGGAGCGGCACTGGTGAATGGGGCTTACGCTAGGAAGCTGCCCGGGTGCCGCTAAGGAGCGACACTAGTGAATGGGGCTTACGCAAGGAAGCTGCCCGGGTGCCACTAAGGAGCGGCAATGGTGAATGGGGCTTACGCTAGGAAGCTGCCCGTAATGTCTTCCTCATGTCTGGCCATGAGGGCATCCCAACTCACTGGTGAATTGGGCATCCTATCATTTGTTAGATAGGGAGAATACTAGAGTTTAGAGTCATGTAGGTAGGACTATTGTCATCTCATGATAAGAGAATGAGGCATCTCTCGTTAGAAGCGAGAGGCATCCTATCATTTGTTAGATAGGGAGTACTACAGTTTATAGTCATGTAGATGGGACTATTAGGCAGAAGGTGCCTAGAAATGGTTGGTGTTGGGACTTACGCAAAGCAGCCCTTTCTGGTTCAACCTGGCATAGGAGCCAGGTGATCGGGTTTGGAGGAGTTTCCTGAGGGATGGTTCGACTCAAGGTACTCGGGGAATTGATGATGAGAATCTCGACTCACGACATGGAATGAAACCAAGAGGTTATGTCAACTCAAGGTGTTTCATGGTGTGTGGAGGAGTATCTCGAATCATGGTGTTCCATAGGTGGAAGGTGGGAGCGCATAAGGGCGCAATGGAAAATCCCGGCATCGCGGCCCGAAGAGTTCACGGTGCGACTCTCCATTTTTCATGGGGGTCTGTGACGGTAGCGAAGCATGGCCTCGCGGAGCAATGGTCTCTCGCGGAGCAAAGGGCTCTCGCGGAGCTTGGTCTCGCGGAGCAGCATCGCGGAGCTTGGTCTCGCGGAGCAGCATCGCGGAGCAAGGGCTCGCGGAGAAAAGGGCTCTCGCGGAGCTTGGTCTCGCGGAGCAGCATCGCGGAGCATAGGCTCGCGAAGCATGGACTCCTGGAGTCTCGCCTCGCGGAGCAGTAACGCGAAGGAAGCTGCTCGCGGAGCATGGCTTCGCGGAGCCGCAATGCGGAGCTCCGCTCGGCCGCCCAAGGGGCGAAGTGGTCGTGGCCGTCCTCCACCGTCCGGAGAAGGGGGGTGAGCTGGGTATTTATAGGCAAGGGGCACCGCGAAGCAAAACTTCCGCGCCGCCTCAGGAGCTTCGCGGCGCGCTTGCGAACGTCAAATGCGTTCGCGGAGCATCATCGCCTCTGGTGCTTCGCGGCGGCTCGCGAACGTCAAATGCATTCGCGGAGCATCACCGCCTCTGGAGCTTCGCGAGGCCGCGATGGTCGGGGCGCTTCGCATTAGTGCTTCGCAAGGGGTCTTCGCGGCGCATCGCAAACGTCAAACGGGTTCGCGGAGCCTCTCGCCTCATTGCTTCGCGGCGGCGCTCCGCGATCACAGAGGGGGGCTTCGCGGATGGGCTTCGCGAACCATATTTCCAGCCCAACTTCAAACGTCCATAACTCCTAATCCGTAACTCTGTTTGGGCCCTACGACCTACCAAATCGAAGCTTGCGAAATGGACTACAATCTTGGATCATGTATGGAAGCATTTTGAAAATTTTGGGGACGCGTTTTTCGGGGTCTACAAACCCATTACCAATTTGTTTACTTACAATAATAACAAAATGGAACGAATTAAATGACATGATGATTAAAATATCCTAAAAAAGAATATATTTGTGATAAAACATTTAAATAACATTATATACACCTCATGTAAAAAAATAGGTTCATAACTTGACAAGGGTCTCAAAGAATGAAAATTGAGACAAAATTACTTTACCGATTTAGAATATATTGAAATATAAACACCATGAAGGGAATATCAAAAAAATATATATTAAAATACCATTAAATCTAAGTATAATACATTAATTTCTATTATACATAATATAGAAAATAAATTAGTATTGAATAATACATGTATCTCATTGAAATAAAAAAGTGAGATGAAATTCCATTACCTTATGTCTTGACTCTCATTCCACTCATACAACCCTCCTATATAATAAATATAAGATTATAATAAATATTTTAAAGAACCATATTATTATATAAAATTGCATATATGGTTTTATTGTGACAATTTGTTACCCTCTTATTGACAATTTCATATTAAGGTTTTGCTTTCAGAAATATCCTCTTTTTTATTCACATGTGTGTTAGTTTGTTTTATTTCTAATCATTATATTTATATAATGATTTAAATAATGTAAAAATGATATAAATATAATTCATAATAAGAATATATATTTATAAAAAATTATATAATTTGGAAATATTAAAATGGAATACACCATTTATGGAGATAGTAGGATGTACCTATACATGAACGACGTTTCCATTTTTCATTGTAATATTGAATAAAAGAAAGTAAAAGATATATATGTGTGTATGTGTATATATATTTAAATATATTATATTTAAAGTAGTATAATAATTTCAAACGTATAATATAAGTTTACTATACCCATCCTTAATATATGCTATGTAGAATCTAAATGAATCACATCGCTTTGAGTGGGTTGTAGTCCACACATTACCAAATGAAATTACCATCTTTACACAAAATGGAAAGCATAAATATTTGATATATAAAATAAATAAATAAGTATAAATAAATTATAAATATTATATATATCAAATAAAAACATATTTTTTATCATATTTACCATCTATATGATGTGGTAAAGGTAAAATGAAGTACATTGTTTCAAGAGGTGGTTGTTTTATGTGCACATGAAAGGTAAGTCTACTACCAATTAGATGAAACATTTTTTGAGTGCAGTTCGAAACCTTTGATTAAAAAAATATCAGTATATTTATGATACTGGTTTTATTATATCATTATGGAATAATAATTATTAATATGTTGGAGAAATAATATAAAGGAAATGCGCTTGAGGAAGGATGTCCCCTCTTCATTGAGTATTTCCTTTTTCTTTTGACCAGATAAGTTCCTTCGTTTGGATTCATAAAAATGAGATGCTTCAAAAATGAAGGTATGGATGTTTTTAACAGTATTTGGAAGATTTTTGACGAATGTATGTGGTTTTAGAGGTGTAAATAAGGATTATATATTGTGGCCTTCTATTGTGAATGGAGGAGACACACTTGGTATTTTGGAGATCAAGTTAGGTGTATTAACGTTTATAGAGAAAACATTTAATACAAATCATCAAAACTCATTAGTTGATGGTTTATGAATGAAATATGGAAAGTTAAATTTTGTTGGACACGTGTCTAGATTATTATTGGACCATAAGTTTATGTTTTATTCCCATAATAAACATATTTTTACCTTAATCGTTGTAATTAATCATAATCACCTTCACTAATACTTTTTATCCAAAAATTAATTTGATATTATTAGAATGTAAATATCATAACGATGAAAACCATGTATTTCAATTTTTTGAATTTATTTCATAGAACTATAAATATTATGTTTAATTCTAATCTTCCAGACATGGGAAGGAAGCGGGTTTTTAATGTAAGAATGTTCAACAGTTCAATATACTGTTATAGCTAAATTTAATATAAAAAGATTCTAATTAACTACATTGGATTTATTTATGTATCATTGATCTAATGTGACTTTAAAAAATACATAATATATAATTTATGTATATAAATAAAATAGGTTAAAAATCATTTTTGAATTAATATTCAGTATTTTTAATTATTCACCAAAAAATTATGTTTCCTTGGAAAATCAGAAAAATACACTCTAATATAATTTAGACATCCTAAATTCAAAAATACCATTTAATTTTCATTTAAAATTTATAAAAGATTAGAAAATTAATAATATTTTTTCATATAATTATATAATAATAAGTTCTTACAAGAGATTGTATTTTTAAATATTTAAAAACATTACAAAAAATTGTATTTTCTTATCACGTTTATCAACAGTAATAGAAAATGATTTATTATTATTAATATTATTAAATTTAATAGATAGTTTATAATTATATAATATGTGTAATTATAATAATAAAATTATGGTTCGTAGAAACAATCTATTGCATGTAATGCACCCCATTTCGATGAAGCATGTAGCTTAAGCCAAGTTGATGTTCTGTTTAACAAAAACATATATTGGGGTATACTAAAATGAGTTTTTAACATGTTGTAACATACAAATAATTAATCAATATGGGGTGTCATATTACATAATCTATCATAAGTTTTGTGTGAAAAGAAAAACATTAGAAAAAGATTAAATTAATTCAAAAAATATATTTCTCAATTACTCAGGGTATAACAATCTAACCTCATAAAATGACCTTCTCTTTCGAAATTAATTTGGATTATCAATGGTTTTATTCATGAAAATATCATTTATTGAAACCCACATAAAACATTTATAATAAAACATCCTTTCAAAAAAAATTGGAAGCAATGAAATTTTCCAAAGTATCAAATAAACAATGATTACACATAAGAGAACATAGGCAGGAAGTGAAAACATAGACATTGAAGTGAGATCTAATTATTAGGTTATGGAAGAAAATGATAGATGACATGATTTATAAAATGTTAACTACCACAAATCAATAAATCTGTGATGATATAAGAGACCAATTGATTCATTTGAAAAGAAGGTACTTGGATAACCCTTTCGGTTTCAGGAAAACATTTTCTAGAGTTGAATAATTTTCATGAAAAAATATATTTAATTGATATTATGCCCTTTTATATGTAAAATAAAACCCTTTGGTCATGCCATGAACAATTTCCATTGAACATCTGTCTCCAAAAATAATGGAGAAATTTTAATTCTCGAAGAACTAACATACCATTAGTTCCATGAAAATTCACCCCATATATCTTTAGTTACCATCCAAAAAAGGTTATTAGGGTAGGTTATCCAATATCCAAAAACCCTCATGTGGTGGGAAAATAATTTAATCTCACAAACATCATATAACATTTAACATAAAATATCTATACATGGATAACCGTATAATCCTTCCAAAAGATGAAAATCCATGGATTTATAATTAAGGTTATTAAATAAACTTAATATTGATCCCTCAAATATTATAGAAGTGATATATATTTTCACTTTCCAATCATGTGAATTCAATCATCATAAATTCTCTTGTAACATGGTAATAATTTGAATTACCATAAATCCTTTTTAAAAACATTAATTTTTTCTTATTCAAATGATTTTTGATATATTCTTTAAATCAAATATGTTGTAAGATTTATCTAGAACATATTCACCACTTTTTCAAGAAATCCTTTAACAGTTATGAGGTAATCAGTACAGTTGAATTTACATATTCATATCAGTCATATTTTGTATCGCCCCTATTTTCTATTATAAAACCCATTTATTTTTATTTTTATGTATATTAATTATAAAGATTATGTTTTAGAGAGTTTGAGAATCAATCATGTTGTTTTTGGATCTAAAGGGAAGGTTCATATGATGTGCATGATTGGTCTAAACTATGTGGAATCTCATGAGGAACTGTCTAGAGTTACAGATGTTGGACAATGACATTGGAATGGTGTGATCACAATTAATGAGGTTTTGTGAGGTTTTTATGTGAGGGTCTTCCCATGTTGGAGATAATGCACAGTTAGTTCATGGTTTGTCAAATAGTGTATCTAATTGTGTGTGGGGTTTAACTAATATACTTAAAAAGTGGATCTCACATGTTTTTGACTCTAACACCCTAATTTTTGTTCATTAGCGGCCTTAACTCAGGATTCCTCTCTATTGAAGTTTGGAGAACCACTCCCATGAAAATTAAAATAGATTCAGAGCATTTCCATGGTTTTTAGAAGCCCGTTTCATGTGGTTTGTCATCTCCCTTCTTTGTTCTTTTCATGTTTTCAGATTTCTACATAGATATACATCTCATATCCTCTAGGTATCTCAGATCTACACATGTTATGTGTATATCTATTTTTTGGATTCCAAATGTGTTGATATTTGGTCTCTTTATTGATAGTAGAGTATACTAAAGTCAATTGTTTTTAATACTTAATTGGTTTCATTTTCTTTCATCATTTATTTTTTGTTTTATCCAAAACCATCAAGGTAGGTGGATTCAATCTCAAATCCTCTTGGTAAAAGTTATTGTAAGGCTTTAAAATTGATTATCTTATATTAAACTAATTTTTAATTTTTTTTACCAATTGCTGGAAACCATCCTTATTGACCATTTGGTAAATTGTAGAAATCCAAAAAACAATTCCTTGAATAAATTCCTTTATTCATGATTTCGAAATGATGATTTCAAAATTGTAATTTCTACTATAATTTTTATAATTTGATATAATTAATGTTTTTCAATATAATGAATGGTTTGATTAATATTAAATGGTTGATTGGAATAAGTTTGTTTAATGGTTTTCAAAAAAAACAATGATTTTATTGAAATGGTTTGAATTGGTTTATTTGAATGGTTTCAGAATATATGGGTTTAGGGAGATAAAATTCAATGTGACCTTAAATATAGGATGTTTTTCGTTGGGGTACATGTTTTTTGACCCTAGATGAAGGTCTTATGTTAGTGGGACACTAGGTAATTGGACGAAAGACCAATCATGTGTATGGAACTATTGAATTAATGCGTGCATGTGGAGGTGTGTTGTAATCCATGGAATGGTTATGCCAAATTGATATTGAGAAATGGTTTTCATTCCTTGTTTGGTTACTTTCTAGAAATGTTTCTGGGAGAAAAATTGCTCGAAAATATCATTTTTTTACTATTGGTAAGTATGGTTATGGGAACTGGTTGATATTTTGTTATAACATAATTTGCAGAGTTGTTTTAGGTAATTTTTTTTATATAAATGATTTAATATTTTCTATACTAGTGGCGTGAGTAGAGATGTCATTGGGGTGAAATCTTACTAAGATTTACACTAACATCTCCTTTGGAACATTGGTTCTTTTCTAGATGATATCTTATAGGAACTGGGAAAAGGTATATTATTACACATATTTAGCACCACCTCATGATTATTGGGTAGTTTGGTGATGTAAGAGCATGGAGCCTATAGAGCATACAGTCTTGGGGTTTTTTGGGAGTTTGTTTTAGTTATATTCTACTATCTATTTCGATAGTTACTTAAATTATAATGTAGTACACATTGGGTGGTTTTGATATAAATGAATTGGTCAAGTTATCATTCACTTATTAATTCATCATATAGTGAGTTTTTTGTTATGGTTCCTAGGTTAATTGTTTTAGTTCTTAAAAGGTAAATCATGCCCCACCTGCATTTGAAAACCTAAATTATTTATTTCCAAGAATTAGTTTCTTGAGGATTTTAATTAAGGCCATGTAATGATTTATCATATTTTCAAACTAATGCCATTAAGATGTCAATACAAATGGTACACTTTTTTAATCCCAAAGCCTGTTTGAGATAAGTGGTATCAGCCTGGTTCATTCATTGTTGAACAAATATTTATCAGTTTTCTTGGTCTTGGAGTTGAAATTCATTCTTGTATATTCCTTGGGTGGAGATCAAAAAAAATACTAGAGTTGTTGGGACTTGAAAAGTAGAGCATAAAAACCCGTAGCATACCTTTTTTTTGTTGAAATTCAAGTTACCGGTGAGTTGGGTTCGTAAGTGTTTCAGATACACTTATAGGATATTGGAATCTCATTATCATTAGTTTATCCAATGAGATGAACATGACATGAATTGTTGAGGAATGACATCATAGTAGGATTAAATATTTCATTTTACGTGATTATTCCTGATTTTTTTCAATGGTGGACTTTTTTAAAAAATGTAGAAATGGTTTTCCGGTGAATGATTTTTGAAAAGAGCATGGTTGAGGCATTTTGAAAATGGATTAATTTTCAAAACAAGAGGGTTGAGCCAAGACATCTGTATCATTCCATCCAGTTCATGAAGTAGAATCCAAAAATCTTCCAAGGTAATTTTGAACCTGAAAAAGAGCATGTGTGGATGAAAAAGTGGAATTATATTTCTGATTTCATTGGCACACCAGTGACGTTGAAAGATAAACTAGAAGCATATATGCTCGATGATCTTGCATTCCAGTGGTGGGATCTAGTGATGCAAGATAAACTAGAAAACATTCTTATTAGGGAGGAATTTGAAGAATTTTTTAATAAACAACACTATCGTCATATGTTTAGGATTTAGAGAATGATATACTTCTTCATAAAGAAAAATAAAAATTTCTATTTTTGAATGTATGTGGTTTATTTCAAGAATTTAATGTGATTTTAACTTGATGTTGTAGAAGGTTAAACCTTGATGGAACACATCTTCAAATAAGGGGTATGGAAGGAGATTTTCTCAATGATTGTATTTCTCTATATTACGAATTATATAGAGATGGTGAGAACAATGATAGTGGTTAAATGTGATATCTTACGAACTATGGGAGTAGGAAGTATGATGATAGCTATTGTAAATCGCGAGAAATAAAATCCTTGGAGAAAGCATATGAGAGAAACCATTTCAATGATGGGACCAGGAATCATAATCAAACAACTAGATCAGAGAACCTTCTTCTATGATCAATGTGCAATGGGGATTGTTTCTAATGTGGTACATCTGACCAAATGAAGTGAGAGTGAACATCCTAACTTATATAATGCCATAACTTCTAGAATATTGGTCATACTAAGCACTATTGTCCTTTTTCTAGAGCTCAGTTCATGTCCTCGACACACTTCTTAGGTGTCACAAGCATCATATACATCGATGGGGTGGTGATAGATAAATTTGACTCATAAAAAAACAAGGTAGGACATGGTGATTCTAGAAACACCATCAATCCTCACCAAGGGAAATCATTGCAAAGAAATAAAGAGAATAGTGCAACAATAAAGAAATTGTATGGAGCTGAGCAGGTGATCATGGATGATCAAGATCAACCATTTATGATGAGAGGTACGATTCTATTGAATTATACCCTTATGTATGTGTTGTTTGATATTGGTTCATCACATTCATTCATTAATTCTCATTTTTTGTCATTTTATATTATCAATATTTTATATGATTCCCTCCATGTTAAAACATTAAAATCCTCTCGTTAAATGATATTGTTGAGACGTTGTGTGTAGAACATGTTCTATAACCATTGATGGAGTTGATTTGATATCGGATGTCCCATTGATAAAAATAGTCATATTTGCTGTAAAACTGGGTATAGATTAATTAACAGCATTCTAGGATCACATACACAATTATAGAAGAATGGTTAGTTTTACAACTGAGGATGTCTTCGACCATCTCATTAGAGGAAAAAGGGTCATAAAGATAGGTTCAATCGTCTGGTTGGAACTAGTAGTCAGAACATCTCCATACAAGATGTCTGGGTTAACCTTATCATAGATAGAAGTGAATGAGGATATCATTTACCCAATAGTTGTGGGTAAAATTCTAGATTTATTTCCAAATAACTTCTTAAGGTTACCACCAATTAGTGATGTGCAGTTTACAATTTATTTTCTCATAGGGACCATTCCTATTTACCTTCTATATTATATGATGTCCCAAAAAGAGTTATGGGAATTGAATATGTAGTTCGAAGAGTTGGAATGAAAAGGTTTCATTTGTCCGTGAAGGTCTCTGTGGGAAGAAGTAGTCTTGTTCGTGATGAAAGTATATGGAACTACAAGGCTATGTGTAGATTATTATATTCTTAACCAAGTTACAATAATATATCGGTATCCACTTCCACATAGTGACGATGCACTTGATCAGTTAATGGGAGCCCGTTGGTTCTCAAAAAATTGATATATGAGAAGGATTTCACCAATTGTGAGTTTGGAGGTAATATATTCCAAAAATTCCTTTCAAAGGAAGATATGGACACTATGAATACACATTCATTCATTTCAGTCTTTCAAATGAACCAGTAGTTTTTATGGAATTTATGAATCAGATATTTCTAAGATATCTAGATTCTTTTAGTGGTTTTTTTGGATGAAATATTGTTCTATTAAAGGAAATGTGTTGACCATGAAAAACACATGATAGTTGTTTTGGAAATCCTGAGAGATCATCATTTGTATGAAAAATTGTCAATGTGACATTTTTGGATACAAGAGGTACACTTTCTCAGCCATGTAAATTCAGAAAAAGTGTTTCTGTGGAACCATAGAAGATAAAATCTCGTATCTCTTAGAAACTGCTAAAAAATTAATTTGAGATATGATGTTTTCATAGTCTAGGTAGTTATTAAACATTGTTTGGGAATGACTTATCAGGACTAAACTCTCTAATTATATCATTGACAAAGAATAATTGTCCATTAAAACAGACTGAGGTATGGTATAACTCTTTCAAAGAGTTGAATGTTAATCTTAATTCATCAATTATCTTGATTTTTTTAGAATCAGGACAATGGTATGTGGTGTCCTGTGATGCTTTAGGATCAGGGTTTGGATTTGTTCTCATGTAGTGAAACAATATGGTTTCTTACGGTTTAAGTCATTTGAGAGTGATTGGGAATAATTACCCAACTCATGATTTGGAGTTAGCTATAGTTATCCATATTTGGGACACCTGACATCACTATCTCTTTGGTGAGAAATTTACTATGGTCACAGATCATATGAGCTTTAAAAATATTCAATCAGAATGATATTTGAGTATGAGGTAAAAAATATTGTTAGAGTATCTCCAAATGCTCAACTTTGACATGATGTATTCACTGGGAAAAGGTAATTTTGTGGATGATGCATCAAGAAGAAATTCATATGCTCAATTACTGAAATAATTCTTAGATGAATGGATGTTGATGTCATTCATAGTTGACAAGCTTGTTGAATGTGAATATTGAGGTGATATTTCAGTCTTATTTTCACATTTATTTGTTCTTGATTTGTTAAATATGGTTTAAGGTGCACAAACATCTTATACAGAAGGCCTTGTTATGAGTAGAAAAGTCAATGGTTGGGTGACCTGGAGGGATGGAATCTTTATGGATGTTTGGTTTTGTGGTTCAGATATCGGATGGTTGTAACTATGGCTTGCTAATTTTTTTTTTCATGATTACAACCATTCTAGATGGGATGTACATCCAGGTCTAGAAAATATATATAAGGAATTAAAAGCACAATTCTGGGGGATTAGTATGACAAAACATTTCCTGCGTTCATTTCGAGATACTTTATATATCATCGATTTATAGAATAACATCAAAAGTCAGAAGGAATATTAGATTATTTTATTATTCCAGTGTATAAAAGGGAGAAAATAGCCATGGATTTTGTTATAGGTCTCCAAAAAATGGTTCAGAAACATTATTCCATCTAGGTGATAGTGGATTGAATCACGAAATCGGATCATTTCATCCCTATTCATAAAACACATACGGTGGAGGATCTATCAATAATCTATATTCAAGATTTAGTAAAGATACATGGGCTACAAATTTTTATTGTCTCAAATAGAGATATGAGGTTCACGTCTCATTTCTAGTAGTCCTTATTGAAATCCCATGGCACTCAGTTGACTATGAGTATGGTGTATCATCCTCATACACATGTGCAATCCGAAAGGATGATACCATCATTGAATGACATATATATGTCTTCTATAACAAGTTTTTGTGGAAAATGGGAATATCATATACCCTTAGTGGTGTTCTCATATAAAAATAATTATCATGCCTCGAAACAGAAGGCTTTATTTAAAGGATGGTATGGATTTCCTTTTTTTTTCTCCAATTTATTGTGTGGAAATTGGTGGAACATCACTTTGTGGGTTGATCCTTGTCAACGAAACAATGGATAAGATTCAGTTTATCAAGAAATGGATGATGTTGGCTTACTGTTGTTAGAAATCGTATACAAATCATCATTGAAGAAAATTTTCATTCACAATGATTGATCAAGTGTTCTTATAGATTTCTCATAGTCTTGGACATCCTCATTTTTTGAAGTATAGTAAGTTATCTCTCCAATACATTTTCACTTTTGATATACTAAAATGGGATATAGAGTTATAATACTAGTTGGAATTACCACCAATGTTATGTTCAATGCAAAATGTGTTCCATGTATCTCACTTGAAAAATTATCAACCTGATCTTGACCATTTGATCAGATGTGATCACATTGACTTAGTGTCAGATGCTTCACTGGTACATATCCCAGTGTAGATTATGGGTATGAAAAACATAGCCATTCATGGAAAAAGATTCTATCAACATTCCGTTTTATGGAATCATGGTTAGTTTCATGAAGAGACTTGGGAACATGAGGAGTAAATAAAAGTGTAATGGTAGAAACTCTTATCAGGTCATGGATGGATTTCTACATTTCGACGATGGAAATAACAACGGTGTGGAGAATTTAGTACATTTGGTTTCTGGTATGTAACCATTAATTTGTTCTTTTTCTATACTATATGTATAAAGGTGATGGTCAGGATAGTGTGGGGATCCTTCAAAGTGTTTTGGGGCTAAAGGGAAGGTGCACAAGATGCACATAGTCTGTCTAAACCCTATGAATCCCCAAGAGATACAATGAAAATTTGCAGATGATAGACAATATCATTAGTATGATGGGTGCAGAGTTATGGAGGCCATGTGAGGAGGCCATGTTCATGTCTTCCCCGACAACAACTTACTCGTAGTTATCATAGGGTTTGACTAATCAGACGATTAAACCGTGGAAAGGGTTTAAGTGAGATCCAAAAAAGTGGATCTCATATGTTTTTTACTCTAACTCCCCATTTTTGATCTTTTTATCCTTAAATTGGGATTATTATTCATTTATGTTTATTGAACCTCTCTCATGTGAATTAGAAATGATCTGGTGCCTTTGATAAAAATTTAGAATCCTGATTCTTGAGGTATTTCATCATTCTTCTTCGACCTCATCCAATTTTCTTTGATCAACATAGTCCTACTTCTCCTCTCCTCTATATTTCTCAGATCTACACACATTATGGGTTCATCTAATTTCTTAGAAACAAAATATGTTGATTACCGATCACTTTTTTAATTGGAGAACTGGTATAAAGAGGTTTCTGGGAAGTATTAACTGGTTTTGTGAGTGTTCTTCGTCAGTTTTCTGTTTTCACAAAAACCATCAACATTTGTGGCATCACTCTAAAATTATCTTAGTAAAACTGATTAGAGTGCATTAAAATAGAATATATAGTGTTTAATTGATTTTAAATAGTATTATTAATAATTTTTTTAAATCCTCTTTAACTATAGTTTGTTATATTGTGGAAATCATGAAAATTCATGCCCTTAAATAAAGTTGCTTGATTAATGATTTTAAAATGGTTATTTTATAAGGGATTTATTTATATAATTTTGATAATTTGATTTGATTAATATTATTTCAATATATTTAATAGTTTTATTGAATTTAAATTCTTGATTGGTATTAGATTTTCAATGGGTTTTATTAAAACATGGTTTTATAGAAATTGACTGAATTGGTTTATTTGAATGTTTTTGGAAAATATGGGTTGTGTGAGTTAATGATTGATGTTCTCTTAAATAAGGGACGTGTTACATTGGGGAACAATGTGTGTGACCCTAGATCGGTGCATGTGTCAGTGGAAACACGGTAATTTAACGAGAGGTCACTCATGAGTATGGAATTGTAAAAATGAAGCATGCATGTGTGGGTGTGTTCTAATGCATGGAATGGTTATGCCAAAATTATAATGAGAAATGGGTTAAAATCCATGTTTGGTTGTTTTTTGATAATGTGACTTGTTATAAAATTGTTTGAAAATAGAACTTGGGTACTCTTGGTTATAGTATTTTTTTTACTGGTTTATATTTAGTTCTAAACTACTTTGAATATTTTTTTATAAAAATGGTTTAATATTAATGTTGATAACATTTCTATCATGGTGGAAAGAGTAGGGAAGCCATTCAAGAAATACTACTGAGTTTTATACCCACCCCTTATTTGTCACATTAGTGATTTTCTAGATTCTATCTTCCAGTACATAGGAATGGTAATGTATCACACTTATGTAGCAACACCTCATGATACATGGGATGTTAGGTGATGTTAGAGCAGGTAACTTGTGCTGCATGGAGTCTTGTGGTTGTCTTAGAGATTCTTTTAGTTATCTTACATTGTTTACTTTAATAGATAGTTTTACTCTGCTCTAGTAATATTCAGTGGGAGTTTTATATAAATGATGTGGGTTAGTTTCTTTATTTTCTGCACGCATCATGCATATCGTGAGTTTATTGGATATGTTTTCTAGGTTAATGGATTTAGTTCATAAAGGGTAAATTTTCCCCCACTTCCATTCTAATCCCTTAGGAAATTATTTTCATCCTTTTACATCATGGGGATGTCACTTATGGGAAAGTAAAAATAAATTGTATTCCCAAGAGAATGAGAATAAGTGGGTCATTACATATTTTTATCCTAATATCACTATCTTAACAATTGGAATAAATTAATGGTTATCTTCCCTTAATCAACACACCTCCTTTCCAGGAAATCCCTTTTGTACCTCACCATCACCATCCAACAAATACATTCAAATATTATATTAGTAAATTTTACTGAAATTACTTATATATTTCCTGATTCTTATAATGTAATATTTGAATTCCATAACATATACATTTGAATCATTAAACATTATTCATAGATAATTACTCATGTTTTATTAACATATTCCTTAATAAATATTTCATAGAACATTAAATACAAATCATGTTTTATATTAATGAAACTCAATTTAATATTTCTTATCAATAATACAAGGAGAACATAAAAAACATTCATATGTTTTTATTTAACTCTTCATCATCAGTAGGTAAACCATTACTTATAACGCCTTCTTGATTTTCATCCCGAGCATTTTTCATAAGACATTTATTTTCAAAATTCCCATAATTTACCAACTTAATGTGGTCCTCAATAGATAATACCTCGGGTAGGAAAACATTCCCATAATTTTTTTAGCTAAATATTTCATTTTCCATTTTTGGTTACATTCCTTTGGACCTTCTTTTCCATATTCAAACATTTTCTTATTACTCTAAGACATTCACATGGTTTGTTTATTAACACATTATTGACATGTAGGGGATTGAATTTTATTTCCATGATGGTATTCATTACCTAAATTCACAGTGATCCATTTTAATATCTTCTTTTGTGAGCCTGAGAGTTGGTTAAGTTACACATTGTTAATCATGGTCCCTGAAAACTGATTAGGCACGATTATAATATCCTTCACTCTATTGATCATCCCATTTAATTACTCATCTAAAATATTTATGTAACATTCTTCATTAACTCATTTCCTTTTGGTACCCACCACTGAATGAAACCATAAATCATTGACTTAGAAATAATTTTCCTCATGAGGAACAACATATCAATGAAAAAAACATATATGATGTCTAAATTTTGACACCATATTTAATCTATGAAACCATAGTACTATCCCAGTTTATTCAGATACAAAATATGTTTTAAATCCTTAATGATTGTTTTTGAAGATTTTTGGAATTCCCAAATCATCTCCATCGGGTGCATCAAACCCAGTAGGCTACAAGACCCATTGTCTTGTACCACGTGATTTCAAGTTAGGTCTAACACACAATGTCAGATTGTGATACTCATAGGCACATATGTGATAGAGGTACGTCCAATTTTAGTATTCAGACAAGTATTTTTTTGATTAAAACCAATACATATAGCCTTTACCAATATTCTATGAAATTTTCTTATATTTTCCTCATCCATAATCTTATTCATAGAGGCATTCCTAGAAATATCATTACAAGTATTCCTAGATATCTCCCTAATGTTTTTTCATTATTGTTTCCAACAGATAACTAAAACGTTTATATGATACCAACCATAGAAACTCATTCTTAAGGTAAATTAATATAGCATAACTTTTGTGGAATACTTAATAAATTAAAAAAATAGGTGCCCAAAGGCCAAGTTAGTTTAGTGCCTTTGGAAACTTGGAAGAAAAATATTTTATCTCAGGGAAATATCTTCATTGTACAAGACACAGATCTTCCCCTTTAGTAATCCTACATAAAAACAATTTTACACATCCTAGAGATTGGAAACATAAAAATATGGTGAGATAGAATTCTAAGTATGGGTAAATAATGGAAGTACATAAGAATAACATGAATATAAGGGTACAAGATATTAAGCATAATATTCGAATATCAAACCCTATATATCAGATATCGAAAACCGAAATCAAGGAATAAATGTTGGATGTTCGTAAGACATGAACCATTAGTGAATCAAAAGACTAAGACATAAAAAAATTAAAGATTATAACAAGCAATTTTTGGCCTACACATAATTATAGAAATTATTATGTTAAGGATAAAATCCTAGACATTTGTAACATGTTATGATTGGGATATGACATGTGTATCTGCTTATTTTCTGGCTTGGGATATAACCTGTATGCTTTCTTTTTTTGGGCTTGGTCTATAACCAATATACCCTCTTTATATCGAGATTGGGATAAAACTAATGTTCCCACATTATTTTAGTCTTTGGAAAAAACATGTGAAACCTATTACATTAAATCTTAGACAACTACCCATGCACACTCATACATTTATGATTGGGATACAACATATTTAACTTTAGATCTCATATATAACATATTATTTCCCATTACATTAGAGATAGATATTGGTCTCAAACATTGCATTATAAAATTATAAATTAAATGGGTATCATTAGTAATTCATCACATGAGAACCTATATAAATTAGATAGATTTCCTAATAATTTCATTTAAGAATAACCTATGAAAAGAAGATGGGTTGAATATCAAATAACCCATGTAAATAAAACTGGTCTTATAAGTATCATTTAATCAAAACATAAACCATTCAAGAATGAATATGGAAGGATCCATTATAAAATTTCACAGAAGTGCACGAGAAAAATAAACATATTTCAACTTATATGGAAAATAATTTTGAAATACCATTTAAAAAAATTCTTGAGTAAAAAAAACATTTCCACATTGAAAAATGATCTTCAATACATAAATACTTTTGAAACCGATATTCATATAAAATAATTTGAAAACATATAAATAATTCTATAAATCATTTTCAAAACCTTTTTCATTAAAAAATAATAATATAATCTTGAAAAAAATTTAATATTTGTTTCCTGAAATCATATTAAAAATGCTTGAAAACATCATGAAAACTGAATTCCATGAAAAAATATTAAATAATCTTGTAAAAATCATGAAATAAAAGTTCCTTCAAAAATTATAAAATAATCTTCAAAAAATTTTGAAAACCCTTTTCATTGAACACACTTTTAAAACATATAATTAAAGCTTGAAAATTTATTGAAAATCATTTCAATGAAAATAATTTTTAATCAAATATATAAGGATTGAATTTTTTTTAAAAAATATTTAATTGAAAATAAATTTAAAACAAATAATTAATTTGTTATAATATTTTAAAAACCATTTTAGAATATATGGTTTTGAAAAAACACAAATTCCCATCTAATGATAGAAGTAAAGTCAGAAATTCATAAAAGCACTATAAAAATCATATTTTGTAAAAAAGAGTAGAAAAATGGTGCAAATACATTAATATATCATGAATATATATAGGATAATTAAATTCATGAGTTTTCTTGAGATATGGATCATAGAATTTAATCATCATGAGTATAATCATAAGAAATCTCGATTAACGATGAGATTGTAGCTATAGAATGTTACTAATTTGATAAATTTGAATCAAAACAAAATGAAAATAATAAAATTACATGATGTGTAAAATATCATAAAAATTAGTATATTATTGATATATCATGTCAATGGCATTATATAATCATCACGTAAAAATGTAGGTGGATTACATGACATGTGTCTCAGGGAAGGAATATTAAAACCAAATTACATTACTGATTTGGTAACTTTTGAAAAATAAAAACCATAAAAGAATGATAATAAAATGGATATATATAAACACATGAATTTATGTATCATTATCATATAATAAATGCTTGGGAATTATACACACCCCCAAAAATAAAATAGTTGGGAATAAGACATGTATCTCACAAAATTAAAAAAGTGAGATGAAATTACCTTACCTTATATCTTGACTGAATTTATACTCATGAAATTGTTTTGTATAATAAATATAATTATATTATAAATATTTTACATAATGATATTATTTTAAATAATACCATATATGGTATTATTATTACTTTATATTACCCTCTTATTACGAAGTCCATGCAATGGTTATGCTTCGAATAATACCCTCTTTGTTTTTCACAAGTTTCTTAGTTTGTTATATTTTTTATCCTCAAACTTATTTCATGATTTCATGATTTTAAAATATGATATAAATATTAGGTATGATCAGTATATACATTTTTATAATTATATATAGAGTTTATAAATATGAAAATGGAATACACTGTTAATGGAGACTGTAGGTCTTATGTATGCATTAACATTGTTTCTGTATTTCTTAATAATATTAAAATTATGTATGTAAAGGAAAAATATATATATATTATCATTATAAAATTACATCACTTTTAGGGGGTAGTAGTGAACAGTTCGTGAAATGATATTTTTTATATACACAAAAAGTGAAGAATGAAGGTAGGAATAATATATTAAATATATACTCATAAATACATAACAAATATCATATATATCTTAGAAAAATAAATTATCTATAATAATTTCCAAAAATTATAGGTGGTAAGGTTAAAATGAACAATATTGTTTCATGAGGCAGTAGTTCTCCGTACACATGAATGGTTAGTTCATCACCAATTAAACGAATGTGGGTGTAAGTGCAGGTCGAACCCTTAGAATTAAAACATCTTAGTATATTTAGGATGAAATTTATCATATATGGTAATGGAATAATTATAATTTAGGTGGTGGAGGAAGAAAATAATAGAAATGAGCTTAAAGACTGATGTTATTTATTATCTGAGTAACTCCTTTTGGATTTCCCCAATGGGATTCCTTGGGTAGATTCCATCCCAAAAGAGGAATAAATGGAGAAGGAAGGGACATTGGGAAGTGTATTGGGATGATATTGGTCAAACAAATATGGTTCCAGTGGTGTGAAGATTGGGGGATTTGGTGGCCTTTTATAGGAAATAGTGGGGACATACTTGGTATTTCTTAAAAGATGTTTGGTGTACTAGGATTTTTTCCGTAAACAGGTAATTTAAACTGACCAAACATAGGAATGGAAGGTTTATGGGAGAAATATGGATAAGCAATGTGTGTCAGAATGGTTTATAGGATATTTGGGCCCATAATTTTTAGATTTATTCCCCAGTTGAGTTTAATTTTAATTTAACCATTGTAATTAATCTTAATCACTTTCACTAATATTTTTGGTCAAAATTAAGTTTATCTTATTACAATATAAGTATTATACTGATTAAAACCTTTAATGACCATTTTTAAATTTTAATTAAAAAAATTTGAAATATTATGTCTAATTCTAATCTCAAAGATGTGGAGAGAGAGAGGGTTTTTAATGTCAGAATTATCAAAAGTAAATTTTTTTAATATCTACGTTCAATATAAAAGTATTACAATTCCATATATTGAATTAATATAATTATAATTTATCTTGTGTTTATTTAAAATAAACTTATAAGATAATTTACCTTTGTAAATAAATTTTTGGAAAATGAATTTTTGAATTAAAATTTATTATTTCTCACAATACACCAAAAAATGATTATTTTAGAAAAATCCAAATAATACACCATAACATACATTCAAAATTATGAATTAAAAAATGATATTTATTTTATCGAATAAAATTTATAAAATTATCTAAAATTAACATTATTATTTTTTTTATGAGGATATAAAAATCTACATAAATCAGTATTTTTAAATATTTATATAATTTAAAAAATATATATATTATTCACTATCACTATTATAAATAATAATTGAAATTTAGTTAATAATAATAATAATAATACATAACATATAGGTTATAATTATCTTTTTTAAATAATTATATTAATGAAATGATGTTTCGTAGTGTATCATATAGTGAAAGATTAAAACGGTTTATAAAATAAGGAAAAAATAAGTTTGTTCATTCCTATAAAATAATCTATATTCATTTTTTCATGAAAATGGAAAATATCAATAATATTTAAATTAATTTGAAAAAATATATTTCACATAAACACAATGGGTTACGTCGGTTTTCAAAAACAATTAATCCACCCTGCATGACTCCCAATGTGTTGTAGTAGTCAACATTGAACATGGACCCCCATGAAAGAGGGTTCAATTTGATTCATAATCCCTACAGGATGTTTCTGAAGGTTCTATAAGATATATAATTTTGGGAAAATATGGGTCTTAGAGAAGGGGAATGATCCCACTATTTATAGAGGGTAGAAAGATCCACAACCAAACAATGGTCCTTAGAACATGTAGAAGCCCCAAACTATTGTGACCATCGATGGAATTAGTTTTCCTAGCATTCAAGATGCACCAACACCTATCGACTAAAAGTATGACGCCCATTTCTCTTGAAGGGTATTCCTTCATCCTCCTTAAAACCAATGCTAGATAAAAACATAAATTATGGTACTATAGATCACCTTGACTTTCAAAACGTACATGAAATTATAAATTGAAACATCTTAATCACCAAAAAATTAAATGTGAGGCATCAATTGTTTTTTCAGTTGGTTCCGGAAAAAACACATTGATGTGAGGTTGATACAATTACATTAAATGGATTCATTAGTGGGAATTACATTATTACAAATATTATATAATAGTAAATTGTATTCGGTCATTGTACCCTCACAATAGAAGAAATATCCTCAGTTTTCATGGGTGTTATTAACATGAAATTTTATACTATAAGCTTTCTATGAAAAAGCATAGAAGATGATCCCATGAAAATGTATGTTTCTTGCTCATAGTATATTACATTGATATTGAAGATCTCCCACTATTCAATTTTAAGGTTAAACTAGATGATGACTGGATAGATTATAGATTGATTGAATGATATGTTTTTTGTGGCAAATCCTAGAAATCCAAGTCTCTTACCCACCCATTTAATGACCCATAAAAGTATATCCCCCTAACCAATGATCCATTATATACGGTATTGTAGAATCAGAATGTGTATTCCGAACATACTCAATATAGTGTATGGAATCCATCATGTATTACTAATATTCCTTCTATAACACTCTCCATCATAACCATCCCAATGAGTCCTTCCATAAATGGCCTCCCATGAAATGAATACATGAATATTATACTTGAAATACTTAATGCACCAAATATGGACGCCTCACTATGTAATCCATGAATCCAACCTTTCCAGTGAGGCCCAGTGATAAAACCAATCTGCATGACAGTCCCAAAATAACAGAACACAAGAGATCCGTGATATCTTTGATAACAGTTTTGGATACATAAGAATTGAAAAAATATGAAAGAAAATTTATGATAGAACACAATTAATTACCATTATTCTACCACTATTGGAGAGGAATTTATTATTATAGTTATTGAGAATGTTATCCAAAATACCCACTAACTTATCAAAGTGATGACGAAGTAGTCTACCAAATGATATAGGAGTGCCTAAAATTACAAGGGAAAATTCAATATATGGATACCCATGATGGAAATAATATATTTGGCATGCCATAAATAATTTTACTTCGAGAAAAAAAAATTCATTTTATTTTGTTTTATAACATGAGTTATCCACTTTTAGTACTCCTACAATGTTTAGAAGATTATTTTAATTCATTTTAATCTTGAATTAGTGAATAGAATCATGTCATATATGAACATGATATGTGATATGTTGCGGTAATGAGATCTACAAATATAATGATGAATAATGTATTTCTCTTGGTTCATGTAAATCATTCAGGGAACTCATCTGGTGTTAAAATAAATAATCTTATAGACAAGGTGTCACCCTTGCGTATGCCCCAAACAGATTAAAAAAACCACACCATTCTCCCAAAAAATAGATGGACATCCAAGGACAACTGAAGAAACTAAAAAACAAATCACAGGCCTATGATAAAAAAAAATACTAGAAAATGAATCCATAATGATGTTCCACTCCATTCAGTCATATGATTTGTCTTTATCCACATTGATGGAAATTTTTGAGGTAATAGACTTGTTGTTGATATTAAAAATAACATCCTTTGAAATAAAAATAGAATCATTGAGAAACATGTGTTAGATGAAACCATGATCTTATCATGAAATATAGGTATAAAGATGAGGATGTAATCTTCTATTGAGGATGCTCACCAAACCAATATATAGGGTAAGTTACACATACTGATTTTCCTATACTCGAACATAGAATATGGGTTTTTGAATTTAAGTATAATAATAATTTTGGTAGGGCTAGAGACTCTATGAAGACATCAACAATGAAATAATTCTTAGACAACTTCAACAAGATCAACCATCACATTGTTCTAGGAGGCCACATAAAAATATCAAGGAATGTTATCAGAGTTGGGGGAACTATACAGATTGAGAGAGTGGATTCCCTCCATGATATCCTTCACCCCAGGGACATATCTAAGCATGCAAATATTATTATCAAATACCACCTAGGGTATGACATTAAAGTGTAATGAATTACACCTCAGATACCCTTACAAAATTGACATATTCATAATAGAAAAAATATAGTTAAAATGGGATTCATCGATACATCACACAACTCAGGTGTAATTTATGTAAGAACCGTTATACATAATGATAATAAGCTAACCTATATCCTTTCCGTCTTTGATGAAAGAATTAATGAACCCCACATTTTTATTTCCCTCCTTCAACCATGTAGTATTGAAATTCTCTCGAGCATTGTGTTCCTATTCTTTAAAAATATCAGAAATCAATAAAATTTTATAACAAGGGATCCAAAGATAAATCTAAAACAAGATATTATGAAGACCACTTTCATGTGATGGATACTTATTTGGCCCCTATAATATTTCCTCGTTGTCCCATAAAATTTTAATATTGAGGAAAACCTACCCACTTCACTGAGGTAGTTGATATTACATTTTCATTCTTGATTTTACATTACTCAAATCCTATAATTGTCACTTATAACCGACTAATTTCCAATCAATGATCTTATTTTGATCATAAAAACATTAAAAGAGCATTGTTTGAGTACATTTAATGAAACATAATTTAATTTTTTGATCATATAATTCAAAATAACATTTATAATTTTGTGATTTTTATCTTTTAGTGTTATTAATTATTATTAAAACATTTAATTACAAGGGATCACATACCAATTTTCCCAATTGAAGGGAAATATGGACCACACAATAATGCCCAAAAAATTTGTGGAGAAAGATGGAATAACCATTTAGATATAATTTATGGGCTGATTCTGGATGTTAAAATTCATTTATTCTCTACCAAAAGATAGCGTATAGTACAATTCCTATTTTATAAAAATTTCAATGCACAAAATCAGCATAAAGGGGGATCAACTGATGGTTTGAACACATACCCACATACTTTTTGGGAATTAAAATTAGTAAACAATCCTTTACTTTTTTCTTGATATTTCCATCCAATAGATCTAATATTTTGTAATGGGAAATACACGATATAATAGGATGACATTGTAGAGGAAATTGTTCTGATATAATGGAATATTCCTTAAAAAACCCAATCACATCATGGACCTCCAAAACGCGTGGATAAAATTGTACATCAAAACATGATTTACCAAAAGAACCATAAAATTATATAACAAAGTCTAATGGATTCCATATATTTAGTTTTGATAGTATACATCAATATATACAACGTTAGTGATGAGGATATCTCAATATTTAGCTCTCTGGATGGAAAAAATGGAATGCCAAGTGGAGGGGAGGATTAGGAATGCAAACATCCCACCACATTGGGCTATAATGGACCCATATATTCTCCATGCAGAAGGTTTCATTTTAAGAGAAAATTATGATAGTTTTGATTGACAAGGATCTTATAAAACATTTGGAGGATCTTATATAATCAATTTTCTACCTGATATTCTATTCCTCCAAGATTATTTTGATTTACATTTTCATTCTTCTTCATTTCTAATGTCATATGTGTGTGTTTTAATTCAGTTTTGAAGCATGTTTCCTTATCATTATATATTTTTGTCATTAAAAATATGATTTTTAATATTAATTTTTTCAAAATTATTTAAATCAAATTGATAATTACTCCATTATTTTTCTTTCTCATTCAATCAAATGTCAGTTTTTAATTCACTTCATTGTTCATGTGTGTGTTCAACACAATACTCTTTTCTTATCCCATTATTTTCATTTTCATTTTACCCATTACAATAAAAATATTAAAATCGAATAATAACAATCAAAATGGTTGAGTAAATTATTAATTAGGGTGAGTCATAATTTGGGGATGTTATGTGATTGATAGAACCAGCTCGATGAATATTCTTTAAGAAAACATTTTGAATGTTAAACATAAAATGTCATGGATTAATGAAATATTTTTTTTGCGTGTGGATTCCATTTATTATTAGAAACATAATTAAAATACCATAAACAATCATAGATTTAGTTTATAGTACTAGTTAATTTAATGCTTGGATTAAAGGATTAACACTTTGGAATTCTGATCAAAATCTTCATGTGAAGTGGGTGTTAATTTATTGAAAAATAAAGCAATGATCAAAGATATAATATTCATAAATACCTAATAACAAACTCACAACAATATTTATCAAACAAGTAAATCAAACATCATCCGTCAATAAATTTTATTATGATATGTATACAATACACCATTAAAAATATAAACAATCCAAATAAATCAACTCTAAAATTTTTATCATCGATGAGGATTTGACCCGAGTGCCTCTATAAACATTTTCATAGCACCATACCTTCGAGGGATTGATATTAAAAAGTCAGTTGTTCTTCAAAAGGAATCATTTCTATGGACGGTTCAACTACAGATCGATAATTTTTTATTTTTTTAAAAAAAATAATCGAAAATAAATTAAACTAAAAAAATCTAAAAACCCACAAAGAAAAACCCTTCTTCTCAGAAAAATAATAAAAAGGAAAATCCAAATAAAATCTCATTCGTCATCCTTTCCAAATATATCTGAATGCACCACAACCTCCAAAATAATCCCCCAGTTTTTCTTGACTCGAAAATTGAGCAAACTCTTCTCCCACTAAGTAGAAACATTATAGATAATCAAATCACGTGAAACACATTCATTGTCCATCAAATAGTTAAGGAAATGGAAAATCATCAAAAATAAACCATAAAAGAACTTGATTCACCTAATATGAATTATGTGTAACGACCGAAACATTTTTTAATGAAAATTTATCTTGCTCTAATGAAATTTTTATTATGTAAAATTGTTATATCAAACATATGAACTTCCTTCATTTTATGTTATGGGATCTTAAAATAGCCTTTATAATTTTTATAGCTTCTAATATTGACATTTAACAGTGATCAAATGATTAGTATAAATAAAGGGTTTAAAAAATCCTATTTACTCAGACCAAAGAAGTGAGGAATTCATCTTGTGGAATTTATCTATATGAAGACAATTTTTCCAATCTCGGAAAGGAGGTAGCCTCACTTGGATTCAATCTTTATAAGACGCAATAAGTGCTTCAACAAATTAAGAATGAATAGAACTCCCTATGGGATTAGTGGAAGTAAATTGAAATCACCATTCTAGAGATGTTATCTAATCATCCCCAAGAGCTTATCACCATCGCACACCTTAACCATAGGTTTTATGCAGGTGTTATTTGTGTTTATATAACAATATCCTAACACTATTATTATGTGCAATATTTTTTATATTAATTCTATACATTCATTTTATTGTTGTTATAGTGTACATGGGTTTTTAAGCAAAAAATAGTATTTTTAGTTAATATTAAATTATAAAATTTATTTTGAGGAATTAATTAATTCTTTAATTCTATAATATTTTAATAAAATATTTTTTCTAAATTAATTCATATTAAATATAAATGATATAATAATTTTTAGGAATAAAAATTTAATTTTTATTAAAGATTGAAGGGTGTTTTTGTGAAAACCCATGAATTCCCAATAAATGCCTTTTTTTATTTTAAAAGAAAAAATTCACATATTTAGAACTTTCGTAGATTAAATGAATTTTATTTTTGGATTTAGGATGTCAAAATGATCTCATTGTGAATTTTTCCTAATTTTCTTAGATAATCAAAAATTTTGGTAAAAATTTAATACTGTTTAAATATATAATGTGTTTTATGTCCACATAAAGAACAAATAGTTATGTAAAAATATACTATAAAAGACATATTTGACCAATATATGTTTTACCTTTAAAATAATATGATTTTTGATGATTTTTTATTAGTTTTATGGTGCCTCAATGGAAATTACAAGACATATAAAATACTTTAACTATTTAAAATTATTTCATTGAAATTGTGACTCATCTCCACAAAAGAAAGCGAAAAAAATTTAATATGTTAGATCATTTTCCATAAAAAATAATTTTCCCACTCTCCTTTGTAAAAAACATGGGAAAAAACCATGGGTTGGTTTTTTCTTATGAATTTTTAATTATATAAATTAAAAAACATATGTTTGGAAAATATTAATGAACTCCCCTCTCATTTCCTATATAAACCCACCCAAGATACAACTTATCTTCACTGAAAATAGTTTTAGAATGTCCCAAATCTGTCCTCCTCTCTCTAGAATCCTCCCAAGGTGCCACAATCATTATTTAAGACCCTCCCCATGCTCTTTAATTCACACACTCTTGCAAGGGATCCTCACTTTTCGTCATTCCTTATTTATGTCCATGTTTCCTCATATGGTTATTATCTTTTATTTTATATTAAAAATGTTAGGGTATGATTTTTAACTCCAATAATACATTCCTACTTATTTTGGAATGATGAGATACCCCTTTAAATTTCATTAATGACTCCAATGTACATTTGCTACCATGCCAAAAAAATTTAAGGGGTTTCTCTCTCCTCATTTTCAATCAAGAAATTATTTTATATTATGCATTAATATTCCATTAAACAAGTTGGGTTATTATATTACATGAACCCTTACTATCCATTTCATGTATAAATAATGATATCCTCCTTTATATTTAATCAATCAATTTTAAAAATTCTATTTCATGTCTTTTTGCTGTCAAAGGTACACCATAAATTTTATTCCAAAATCATCGTATAAGTGAATACCATGACCACTTCTCTATCAAGGGTATTCACCTATAAACACATGTACTTGTGGATTATGGACTTATCTTTATTTATTCCAGAACTATTATTCACAGAATAAATAAAGATGAATAATGAATTAATGTTTTTTGATCTTAGTGGGACACTTATGTATGAGATGAAATGATTAAGAAGGGAGAACCCTAATAGCACTTCAATGCATTGGGTAAACACTAGTATCATGATACACCATGTTCAATAAGGGTTTGATCATGCTAATTCAAGTGAAATGAGGGTTTAATCGTTCTAATTCTCAAGTAATGAGTGTTTACTCAGGCTCTATGTGCAATGAGCCTTCACTCAAGCTAATATTATGTAAAATGTTGGTGCCCCATCTCCACATTTTGATAATCATTCTTTATAAATCATTTATGTTCATGTTTCGCTTAATCTTCATAGATATGACTTTTTCTTAACATGTATTGTATTCTTCATTTTATTCCTTGTTTATTCCATGCTGGTATTTATAGCTCATCCCTTTTTATGTGTGTCCTCAGTTTATCCCATGTGAAGCAAAGAATGAATGACATTTGTGGTCTTGTAAAAGAATTTTCCAATAAATTTATTATATTTTATACCTTTTGTTGTCATGAAATATTCCTAATTTACCAAGACACTTGTCCTCTCGATCCTTAGTGTTTTCTTAATTTTATGTTTATTTAATAAATTTTGTTAATTTATATAATAATGATTAGGGTTGTTATAGTTGGTATCAGAGAATAAGTTTTGTTATTTTTTGGTTTGGTATTAGAAAAACATAGGGAAATCCTTAGGGATAAGACTAAGAATAATAAAAACATCAATAAATTTTTGGGAGTATAGATTATGTGGTTTATCAAAAAATACACCCATGTCCACATAAGAAAAATAGAGGTGCCTCTGGGAAAAGTGAATCTATGGGAAAAAACCAAAAACACCACTTTGATCTAGACTCAAATGAGAACTGGGGCCTAAAAAAGAGTCTTGATACACTATTGGTTTGATACTCCTAGGGGATATGATTTGTTAAATTCATATGCTTACTATGCACCATAATTAGGGTAATAAATTAAATCACCTAAGATTGTATATTGGGATGTATATCGTGGATAACTTAGATTGAATCCTATAAATTCATAACTTAAATAAATAAGTATATTATATTTGTTATCCCTTTTATCATTACATTCCCCCTAATGTGTTATCCCTAATATGCCTTTTATTCTATCCAATGGACGGTAATAAGAGGGGATGGTCTATAAACCAATGTGAAGATAAATCTAATGATTCTTATAATGAGATTCATAATCTGATTGGAGTGGGAATCAAAAACTATGTCAAAATAATCACTCTAAAACTGATGTTTTGAATAGAATCATGATTTAAGAGGAATATTCACCCCCCATACAATCACAAAAAGGACAATCCAAAATCTATATAAATGGATCCAAACTATTAGGGGACATCTAATCCCACAATCTCTGAACATTGAATCAACTCCATTGAGAATATCTTCTCTATCCATCAATGTTCTGAACCAGAAATGATTCTTCTAGATTCTTATCTTATGGAGGGTGATGTATATCAATGTTGGACCTTGATCTAATATTTGAAGCCTGAGGAAGAGATCAAGTAATTGGAATGGAAGGATTACTAGAAAAAATATATTGATATATATTTTTCTTGCACCATCCAAATTAAGATTGAAACAGATATCATTTCCCTCAAGAAAAAATCAAGATGAATCCATCTAAACGTACGAGGAAAACATCACAATGATTTCAGGATATGCAGTTGGTTTTTTTTGTTACCCATGAATTCAAGGTTGAATTATTATTTGTTGGAAAAAATCCTAGTCTATAAAAATCCCTAGAAATCTGTGACTTCGATAACTATGAGTAAAATGTCTGATGTTCCCTCAATGTCAAAGTGAAGATCATTGAATCATTTTTATATCATGGGGAAATGAATCCGAAATTGGACTTTAATTATAGAAGTCTGGTGGATAAATCCAATGGTGAAAAGAAATTAACACACCCCAATTTCGAATGGTGAGGAAAGAATATCCCTGGAAACTACCTGAAGGGGATGAGGAAATTCCTTATGTGTGGAAGTTAACGGAAACGAGATAGTAATTGCCGACAAGAAAAACCCACTACTGCGACAGAGGAGAGGAATGCTCTTTTTGACCCTCAAAAAATTGTTCATATCTTAAACTACAAAGAACCAAGGCACTTTTCAATCCAGCTCCCTATGAAAAGTGTTTTCAGGGGTGACTAACAACCTATAAGGAAAAAAGGGAGATCTTTTTCCATAACTACCACTGAAGAGAACCACAATAATGATTTGTTGACAGGTCTTCTAGTTATTCATTCAATAATAGTTAGCGTAATTTTTAATTTTGGTTATATGAATTATTTTATATCTAGAATATTTTGTATAAATATCCAAACACCACCACAAATATTGGAAGTAGATATTTCAGAAAGAAGGTAAAATGGGGGAATTATTTCATCCCAGGTATATAACTCCTCCTCTCTCACATCTTCTGTATTGAACATACTAGCGAACCTCATCGTACACCCTCTGGTGGAATTTGATGCAATTCCCAGAATGGATTGTATTTTCACATATAAGACCAAAATAAATTGTAGTGAGAGGGGGATCACTCTCCAAATGGTGAAACAACCTTTAATTATGTACAAGTGTAAGGAGGAGTATGAATCATCTTTTTCCCCATCATCCCAACTGTATATATTGTTGCCCAATGATCATGCATATCATTGTCAGATGGTTGAGTCTTTTGAAGATACCATCCTTGATGACATTCCATTTGTGGGGTAATTTCCTAAAGCATTTCACAAGGAAATTTCATTCCTTCCACCCTGAAGATATGTTGAATTATTGATTGATCTTACACAATTGGGCATTGAAAATTTCAAATAATCCATATAGAAGGGAAATTGTGGAGCATGAAGAGATTAAGAAACAATTATAAGAGAATTTGGAAAAAGTGTTTATATTCCCAAGTGCTTCACTATATGGTGCACCAGTCCTTTTCTTTAGGAAGTAGGATGAGTCAATGCTCCTTTTCATTGATTATGGTGATATCTAAAAAATAATGATAAATAACATGTATCATCTTCCACGAATTGATGAATTGTTAGGTCAACTATGTGGAGCACAATACTTCTCCAAGGAGAATCTTCAGGTAGTATATTACCAAGTATGTGTAAAGAAGGTGGATATCCCCAAAACTAGTTTTCGTACAAGGTACGGGCATGATGAATACATAGTAATGCCATTTTGAATCACTAATTCAACATCAATATTCATGGAAATTATGAATAGAGTCATTAGAGTTCACCATGACAATTTTTTTCGTCTTTATAAATTAGATATTAATATTATCAAAATCCATGGATGAGCATGAGGAGAATCTATGAATTATAATAGAGACATTGAGAAAGGATATTCACTATTAAATTTATTGTAAATGTGAGTTTTAGTTGAATTAACTCTCATTATTGGGTCATATTACCACAATAAATGGCATATCTGTGGATCCATCCAAGTCAAGTGCAATTGAGGGAAGGTTGTGGCCAACATCGGTGATGGAAATTTGTAACTTCTGGGGATAGTTGGATATTATCACTAATTTGTGAGAAATTTCTCAAGATTTCCAATTCCTCTTACCTAGATAACATAGATGGGAGTAATATTTTATTAGAATAATGAATGGGAAAAGAGTTTCAATGAGTGTAAAAGAGAGTCCTATCACTACACTCGTGCTAACACTACCAAAACTTGGAGAACATTTTGTGGTATTTAGTGATGATTTTTAGAAGGGCATGGGATTCATGTGGATGGATAATGAAAACTACACTCCCTATGCTTCATGGAAGCTGAATGTTCAAGAGTAATCTTATCCAATACATGATATACAGTTGGTTGTAGTACTCTTCACTTTAAAAATTTTGTAACATTACCTCTTTGGGGAGAAGTGTTAAATATATAAGGATAAAAAAATCCTCATGTATATATTGAAATATAAAGAGATGAATTTAGACCAATGAAGTTGGTTAGAGATGATCAATGGCTATGCCTGCACAATCCATTACCACACTGGGAAAGAGAAAATGTGGATGATTCTTTAAGTAATAAAGACCCATCAATTATTTCATTGAGAAGAATTGAAAAGGATGCATTATTCATAGATTTGATGAACATGGGCATGGGATTCATAAATAAGGGAACATCATCAACCCTTTCATACATGATTGTTCTACCATCACATTTGGAAAGGTTTAATGATGCTCAAATAATGATATGGGAATACAGATGAAAGTGGAAACTATCAGAGAAGATAAATCATCATAGTTCAATGTTAATGAAGAAGGAATTATGATATTTGGGTCAAGAATATGTGTTTAATAAAAATCATAGTTATTGAATTAAATTTTGGATGATACCTATAGTTTGAATTTCTCTATTCACCAAGAAAACACAAAGATATATCAATGTCTCCAAGAGATTTAGTGGTTAGATAACATAAAGAAGTGGATCTCTATGAATAAATCAAATTCCCTAGTGTTTCAGCAAGTGGAGGTTAAGAGAAAGATGTCTAAGTGGTTAGATAGCTTGGAGTACCATTGTCTATTGTATCTTATTGAGGTCGAATAGTCACCTCTATGTTCTGGAAGAGTCTCCATCACACTATAAATATTGAGCTTAACTTCAATACAGCTTATCATCATCAAATTGATGGCCAATATGATTGGACAATCCAAAAAATTTAGTAAATTTTGATTTTATGATTAATGGAAATCAAAGGGGGGTGTGATTATTATCTTCCTATGGTTGAGTTATCTTACAATAATAGATTCTACTCAAGCATCCAAATGGAACCTTATGAAGAAAGTTATAGGTATAGGTGCAGAAAATTTTTATTTTGGGTTGACGTAGGGGAGAGATAACTCCTAGGTCAGGAAATGGTCAAAAAAATAGTGGAGAAGGTTTAGATCATCTAGAAGCACATTAAGGTTTCTTAGGGTCTAAAAAAGAGCTATATTGATAATGGTAGACATGACCTAGAGTTTAGTGATGGTGAGATGGTAATATTCTACATATCACTATTTAAGAGAGTTATGAAATTTGACAAGAAGGGAATTCTTAGCCCAAGGCACATCTACCCTTTTGAGATCCTTGATTGTATTGGAGTAGTGTCCTCTCGACTAGAACCCTCATCGAAACTATCTAATGTACATGACGTATTCCATGTATCACTATTAGGAATGTACATACCTAAACCGTCTCATGTACTCAATCCAGAGGTTGCGCCATTAGATAATGACATCTCCTATTATGAGAATCAAGGGAAGATCATTGATCACATGGAAAGAATTAAATGAAATAAGGAAATTCTCCTCGTCAAGGTGTTCTGTTGAAACCACGAGTTTGAAGAAGGAACATGGGAATCATAGGATTTGATTGAGCAGAGATACCCTCCTCTAATTTATTGTGGTAGGATGGAATTTTGATTGTTAAATATCTTAAGGTGGAATATTGTAACGATTCAACTATTTATTAATAAAAATTTCTATTTAACAAATTAAATTTTTAATTATGTAAAATGGTTATATAAAACAGATACACTTCCACGGTTTTGTGTTTATGTATTCTAAAAGACCGTTATGAATTTTTATCCTTTCTAATATAGTTTTCTAATATTGATCACATGATTAGTATTAATATTGGACATTAATAAATCCAATTTACTCCGAAAAAAGAAGCCATGGGCACATCTCGTATAATTGCTCCTTATGATGCCCATTTGTCGGAGCTCGAAAAGGAGGTAGCATCATTGGGCTTAGATCTTAACCAATACCATGTGAGCATCAACATGTTAAGATTTAATGGAACTGCCTACAGGGGATGTGGAAGTTAATAGATATTACCAACCAAGTGATGTTATCTGAGCCGCCACAAGAGTCTATCACCATTGCATGCCTTAACCATAGGTCATATGTGTGTGTTAAAAGAGGTTATGTAAAAATAATTTATCAATATGATTATTTTCATTATTTATGTATAAATGGAAATACCTTTATTTTCATATTGTTACATTATTAGTGGTTTTTAAAACGAAAATACTATTTTTTGTTAATATTTAATTAAAAAACCTATTTGATAATTAATGGATTTTTGAATTAAATAATATTTTATCAAAATATTATTACTCGATTAGTTTGAATTAAATACAAATGATAATATAATTTTTATGAATACTGTTTTAATTTTTATAAATGTTTTAATGTTTTTTTATCAAAACGTATAAATTTCCTATAAATGATATTTTTTATATTAAAAATAAAACATTCAAATATTAGGAAAATAATTCCAATAAAATGAATATTATTGTTGGATTTCGGATGTCTAAGTTACCTTACAGTTAATTTTTTCATAATTTTTTGGGACAATCGAATTTTTGGGAAAGTAGTGATTTCCGTTTTAATATAAAATGTGTTTTATGACATCATAATAACCCAATAGTAATGTAATAAATTACTAAAAACGGATATTCTGACAATATATGTTTTACCATTAATATAATGTGATTTTAGAATTTTTTGATTAATTTTATGTTTCCTTAGTGGACCCTCCAAAACATATAAAATACATTAATGATTTCAAATGATTTCCTTGAGAGTGTGTCTCACCTCCACTTAAGCGAGCCTAATATATTAATTATATTGGCCGGTTTCCTTATAACGTAATGTTTTACACACCTCTATGGCAATAATCATGATAAAATATCATGGTTCGTTTCGAGGTTTATAAAATTAAATTATATAGATTCTGAAAACAATGTTTGTGAAGTAATAAATAACTAACATAGGTTTTCCTATATGAAATCACCCAATATCACAATTATATTCACTCAAAAACGTTGGATCACGTCCCTACTCTTCCCACCTCTCTATTGAATCCTTCCAAGCCACACCATGATCTCAATAATCCCCTCCCCATGCTCTTAAATCACACAATAATGTATGGGATCATCACATTCCTTCATTATTTATGTCTGAATTTCCCCATATTGTATTTCCCCATTATATTCAATTTAAAATGTTGCAGTATGATTTTTCACCTCCCTTAATGTTCCCTATTATGTTTTAATTATTAGAGACCCCATTCTCTTTCATTAATACCTCCCATGTATGCTCATTACCATACCAAAATTTTGTAGGGCATTTCTCTCTCTTCATTTAAATTCAAACAATTATTTTATATTATGTATTTAAATTCTATTACACATGTTTGTATACAATATTCCATGAGACCCATACATTCCACTTCATAAATAAATGATGAGATACCCCTTTTTCTCTCATCAACCTATTTTACAATTTTGATTTGATGTTTTTATGTTACCAAAGTTACACCAAAATTTCTATACCAAAATCATTGTGTAAGTGATTACCATGTCCAGTTATCTCCCTAGGGTATTCACGTTTATGAACATGTACTTGTTGATAGAGGATATGCATTTATGTATTCCACATCACATATTCTCGGAATAAATTGTTATGTTTAATGAATTCATATTGTATGATCTAAGTGGAACACTTATTCATGAAATGAAATTATTAAGATGGGTGTGCCTGAAAATTGCTCCAATGCATTGGGAAAATAATATTATCATGAAACAACTTGTTTAAAGATGGTTTAGTCATGATAAATCAAGTGAAATGAGGGTATACTCACGATAATTCGCGTGCAAAGAGTGATTACTCATGCTTCATGTGAAATGAGCATTGGCTCATGCTAATATCCACCAAGGACACTTTTATGGAAAAAGTGTGAAACCATCAAGTCTAACCAGGCCATTAAACACAATAGAACATAAAATTTTTATTAATGTCGAGATTAAACCTGTTATACTCAATTCCATTAAATAATTTCCAGGATATAGTTTTTTACTATTTTCTAGCGTTGTCCTTAATACTGTCTTCGAAATGAGGATCCATCATGTCCTAAACTAGAAAGAACTCTTCCACCACTATATTATTGTTGTTGAAACCACTTATTAGTATTAGGTTTTTTTGTTAATCTACTCACTTTGTTCCTTATTTAGTTCTACTTGTATCTGTCTTCCATTCAACTTTTTTGTATCCTCAAATGATGCACATATATTTAACCACTTCTCTAACATCATTTCCTTAGATTGTATTAGAATCCCTTACAGAGATTCCCTAATCTCAACCTATATGGCTCATTCTAATATCATGTTAAATGTTGTTGTCAAATATCCATGTTATGATAATCATTCTATATCTAGCTTTTATGTTCATATTTCAATTATTCTCCATTAATATGTCTGTTTCCAAACAGTATTGTATTATTATTGTTATTCATTTTTTACTCCCTTGATGATATTTATATCTAACCCTTTTATTTATTTCCTCAGGTTATCCAATGCAATGTAATGTATGAAGGAATTTTTTGGTTATGTAATAGAATTTTTTATTATGGAAGTTGTATTTTATGCCTTATGTTGTCATGTAGTGATACTAATTTCAAAACAAAATAGACCTCTCGATCATTAGATCTATCCAAAGTGAATTTTTATATTATAAATTATGTTAAATTGTGGAATAAAGAGTATTCTTGTTATATTACCAATCCTGTGGTATTAAATATCCAAATATTGAGGAAGATTTTGAACTCAAATCGGGTTCGATTCAACTTCTACCTCATTTACATGGACATTCTTCTGATGATGAACATCATTATCTCAAATAGTTCCATGTGGTGTGTTCTACCATGAATCCTCAAGTGTCTTCTAAAGAAGAAATCAAACGTCAAGCATTTCGTTTCTCCATTGCTAACTCATCCATGTAATGACTCTACTACCTTCATCATTGTTTCATAACCACATGGAATGATATAAAGACAAAAATTTTATTGAAATTATTTCCCTCATCATGAACTAACATTATCCAAAATTAAATACATTTAATCTTCCAATTCCATAATGAATTGCTCCATGATTAAAAGGAGAGTTTCAAAAAGATTGTGGAATCCTAGCCACACAACCAAATCCCTAACCATATATTGAGACAATGCTTCTATGATGGGTTATTTTCAATAGAGATAACTCCCATTGATTCCTAATGTGGCAGTTCTCTTGTTAAAAAAAATCATATAGTTGCATGAGATATTATAAGAAACATGTATTCAAGAACACAACCATTCCATATTCGTGGACATGATCATGTTCAACAAGTCCAAGAGATTCAATCTATATATACTAACTAGGTGACTGATTGGATGAGTGAACCTATAGGTCATGTGAGACAACTATTTGTGGATGCTAAATCCACATCCTCTACTTCTCCACAATATTAGTTCCCCAGATCTATTAATAATTGTGGAATATGTAGCTCACTAACTCATCAAACATACACATTTCCATATATTTAAGTTGAAATATATGATCCTTCATGTCTAATGGATATCAATGCATCATATTCTTTAAGGAAGAACAAACCTAAAAAATCAAGTCTGTTTAGTATAATCATTAACCAACCCCACTATGATACCTTCTCTTCTAACTTAAACATTGTGTTGAGGTTTGGTAATCACATGTCTCATCCCCCTTGGTTCACTCCTCAAAACACATATCCATTCTAATATGGTCTAGGTGGTGGTAACTTATAAAAATGTTATAATTTTGTTCCATAAAATTAAAGGTTAAATATCCCACTTTCTCCTACTAGATTCCACAATCCTAATGAGGATTCCCAATTCCCAAACCAATAAAATAATTTTCTATACAAAAAAATCAAGAAAATTCTAATGCGGGATGTGCCTCTTATTCCAAGTAACCATGGGAAGGTGTGATGGATGATAATTCATCCTTCATCCATTCTATCCTAAAAAACATCAAGATGCAAATTAGTCTACTTTTCACTCCACCTTAGCTAACAACAACAATCCAATTCTTTCTAACTCCCACACAACCATTTCCTGGCCATAAGGGTAATATAAGTGCAATTTCACTTAGATCAGGAAATCAAGTCATTATGCGTCATGTTGAATACTCTAAATCCATAATTTAATTTTGAC
This sequence comes from Viscum album, assembly GCA_963277665.1. NCBI lineage: Eukaryota > Viridiplantae > Streptophyta > Magnoliopsida > Santalales > Viscaceae > Viscum > Viscum album. The sequence goes on along the minus strand of OY728119.1, from coordinate 2,104,726,444 downwards.
ATGAAAAAATAAATGAACAAAAAAACAAGAAAAGGAACTTTCATACACTCTCCCACATCCATCAATTCCTCTAGAAACCCAAATTAATTTTCCTCACGTTTTCAATAAGACAAAGAATATATTTGAACATGATCATGAAATGATCAACGTTTATAAATTTTTTTATGTGAACATTTCCCTATTATATTCCATTCAAAAAATTACTATGTATTCCAAGATTCTTAAGTGATTATGCACCCATAAGAGGCAACATAGGACCACTAAAAATGTTTTGACCCAATAGTCTATTCCCATAAAGTGAAAAGATCTAGGGACCATTAGTATTGCATACCAAATACGGTGTTCAAATTTGATGATGCATTAATAGAACTAGGATCCTCAATAAATTTCATGCCAAAATCTATCTTCTCTAACTTTAGTTTATGTCCCTTACATATAACGGGTGTTGTAACTACTTTACGAATTGAAGCACTGCTAGTCGTGAGGGAATAATTGAGGATGTCCTTATCTCAGTCAATGATCCTATAATCCAAGCTATATTATATTTAATTCAAAAGGATGATAATAAAACCTCATTATAATCTACTATTATTCTACTAAAACCTTTCATCATGACACCTAGAACCATAATTTATGTTCATGTTGTCATCTTATCCATTTAATTTGGAACGTTACCAGTCGAGTTTAATAATTTTCAATCTATGTGATTCCCTTCAGAGAATCACTTTCTATTCTCAATCCATTTTTCTAAAAGGCACTATGAGAGTGTGCAGAACCCCGATCCGTCAAGTTCTTCATGTTCTAATGATATAGCGGTTTGTGAATTCTGTATTCTCATGAACCAAGTCAAAAATATAGAAGTTGTTGTTGAAATTTCAAATGTAAACTCCATCTATCTAAAGAATCATAAAAAAGTATTTGGAATCCCATATCTAATCTAGTCTACATGGCTCCAACATAGATGATAATGAGGAAAATGAACTAACATGACTATTTTTTATTTCAAATCAGATTATTCAACAATAATAATTTCCTATTAATTAATATTAAAATTCTATTATATGTGAGGTGATCACTGATCCAGAGTTCTTATCATTCCCAAATGGAAGGGAATGTTGTGAGATTTGTTCCATTGTTAATAATGTGATGACTGGTGAGGTTTAAATAGTCTATTAGTTGGAAAACAACAATGATATTAAGGATCAATAAAAAAATTTAAGTCTCATGTACCATTTATTCCTCATTACCTCAAATAAGAGTGTGTTAAAAACTGAGTTCAAAAAAACTGGGATCTCATACTCTGGTTTCATATTTTCTAAACCGCAAAAAAATAACCATCAGAATGGAATATCATATTGAATTTCCATGATTAGAAATTTTGTAATTTGTGGATAACAGCATTCCACATATTGAATACCAAAGGGATAATCCCCACATTCCCTTCCCATCCTCATTGAATTACAAGAACATCCACAAAGATATAAACAAATTATCCAATGAACAATCGTGCCTCCCAAGGGGGGGTGTTTCTCTAGAAGCACACTAGATTTGAGAAAATTCAATGGCCACCATCGGACTATGGGTAATCTACTTCCACTTTACACTTATAGGAAAAATAAATGAAGCGCTACTTCAGATTCAACCCATGTTTTATTTTTCTTTTATGGATTTTTTATATTTTTTCATTAAATTATTAAAAAAATTACTCTATTTTATTTAGTGAAAATTTTACAACACATCATCAAAGAGGACACATGACCCAGTAACCACATATACTTCCACTAAACCAAAACTTGATGGAGATGATGACCCAAAAAAATAAATATGCGGAACATTTTTCCATTAAAATCATTTTCTCTCCATCTTTCTTCTTCTTCCTCACTCTCTCTATTTACCAATTTCGTCATAAAGACATTTTTCTCCATTTTTCTAAGGGTGTATTTTATGATACAATACAAAACTAAAAAAAAATTAGAAGACAATAAAGACTCATAATTTCTAACCATTGTATTTGAAAATTATGTCCAACCTTTATTAAGAGTCCATTGACTTGTTTTCATTTGAAACCAAATTTTTATTTTTATTTTATATTTGGATATATAATTTTCTGTCAAGACCAAAATATTTTTGAATGGTCAATTTTTTATTAGGGTACTATTTTACCAAACCAGTGAGGAAAAAATTTAGCTTTCATGCCAAGGCCACATATCACAATCTTTTGACATTGTGTGTTTTCACCTCCATTTGATATTCTTGAGTTTGTGGACCTTTTAAATGAATTTAATACATTAGTGTACATTAAGATTATAGAGGTGTTTTCTGAATCATAAGAGAGTTAAAATAACAAAATATCCTCACATTACACTTACATTAATCCTTAATAAGAAAACTCCTTTGAGCCTGTGAATATTTTTTTGATAGTCACATTACAAGACTAATACCTTATCCAACCTAACAGCTAAATGTATTTTAATTGCATGATTTATTGAAATTTAATTTTGGGGTAATGGATTTCATTTTGGTTACAATTTTCTTGTCTTCAATGTGTAATCTTATACATAAGAAAAATAATTGATATTAAGTATTTGGGAGATCATTTCTTTGGTGAGTTTTGGGAGTGGATTATCATTGATGAAATTTTGTAATTGTTTTTGAAAAGTCTTAAAACCCCACAAAAAATAAAAATAAAAAAGGTTGTGTTTAGGTGAAGCCAATATTCATTGTTCATTTACAATTGATATTGTTATAACGAATACAATTTGTGTAATTATGAGATAAAAAATGTGTAGGGAGATTAGTGTGAAATATTTTATGAGTTTAACATTCAAAAAAGGAAAAATATAAAAAGAAAAGGAAACTTACACATGCATTATCTTTTCTCCTATCATTGGAAAATTTTTGTGTTTTTTAAAAATTTCATATTTTCCATTCCCTCCATTTTTTTATTGAAAAAATCATATTCTTGTAAATATGTGTTTCCATAACCTTCCATGACTTATTTAAAAATGTGTGAATTTCTTTTTCCATGTTTCCGTTTTTACCTTGATTTCTTATCATTGGACCATTATATTCCTACAGTCCCAAAGACATTGAAAAACACCTTAAAAGTCCGCTTGATTATTATTCATATTAGGATAGGAAATCGAATACTATATATATTTTAAACTCTATGATTTTCACTTTTGGATGGTTAATGAGTGAACTTCATAAAATAAATTTTTATCATCTTTAGAGGAGTATGTTATGTGTGCCTATTATTTTCATTTCAAAATTTGAGCTTGAAAATTGAATTTTTATGGAAAATTATTTTGTAACATGTTTTTATGAAATTATTTATGGATGAGTGAACTAATATAAACCCCCATTATTGTTGAAAATAATAATTTTTACAATTTTTGGTTATTGAAAATGAATTAGTTATTTTTTTAAAAAATATTACATGACAAAATGATCAATTCAAATTTGGGGGCTTTGGTATAATATATTCTTTCATGATTTTGAATTACTCTCATTATATAATTGTCTCTTAAAATTTATTAACATCCACTCAATGTAAATGTTTTGATACTAAAAACATTAGAATAGTATTGTTCGAGTTTATTTTATTTAACAATAGTTTTATTTTTTGATCATATATTTCAAAATAATAATCCAAATTAAGTGATTATTCTTTTTTAGTGTTTCTGAGTAAAATTCAATCATTTAATTAGTGTGGATCACTGATCATTTTGGCCAATAGGAGGGTAATAAGGACCATAATATAAGGCCCGACAAATATGTTGAGAAAATTGGACCAGCACCAAAGATAGGTTTGATGGGATCAATCCAGAAGTCCAAATTCATTGAATCCACCCCCATGGTGGCGAGACAATACAGTTTATCCAAGATAAAAATATCAAGGCCCAACTCCACAAATGGGTCCCAATGGATGTCTTGATGTCCATCCCACCGTTTTGTCCAAGAATTAAAATCAGTACAAAATCCAGGAATTTTCACAAGATATAGATAGTAAATTTATATAAAATTTTCTCATGTGTAAACTAATATATAGGCATCCAACATTATTGAATAAATGTATTATATTTTAGGGCTTCTTATTTTCCAAAAAAACCATTTACATTGTTGCATTCAAAAAAGTGTAGATTAAAATGGATTGTAGAAAATGATTTTCCGAAAAAGCCATAAAAATTGATAAAAATATCTAATGGCCACCAAATGGTGAGGGATTATAGTAAATATAAATATCTAAAACTTGTAAGAAGATTAGATCTCTAGAATCATCATTTTTAATAGAAAATTTTTCATTCCAATTATAGAGGAATATTTGGATTGAATACAGTCCACCACCTTGGACTAAAAATTCATCCACCACTTCTCCTTTCAAGAGGATGGAATATCAGTGGAAAGGATGATAGGTTGGCATGATAATATATCTTTCAATGTATTTGTTGGATCATCCATACTCATGTTACTACTTGATATAAAATTCCAACATGATTATTTTTATTTACTTTTTCAGTCTTCTTCATTTGAAATCTCGTAAGTGTTTGTATTGTAATTATTTTTAATGAATATTTCATTCTCATTATCTATTATTATAATTTGACTTATTTTTTATAATATTAATGTTATTAAATTGTTTAAATCATGTTAAAAATAAGTCCCTTAGTTTTCATTCTCATTCAATTGAAAGTCTGTTTTTAATTATCTTCAGTTATCATTTGTGTGTTCGACAAACAACTCTTTGCTTATCACGTTTTTTCTTTTTCATTTATCTCATCACCAAATACATATTAAACTATATTAATGACTATATAAATGGATGTGAAAATTATACATTGGGTTTAGTCATAATTTGGGTATGTTAGGAGATTGAGATCTCTTACTCGATGAATATTTTTTTGGTTAACATTGAGTCTGTTAAAAATAAAATGTAATAGATTAATAACAGTTTTTTAACATGTGGATTATATAAATTATTTTAAATATATAAAAACAACCATAATCAATTTTTAATTGATATTATAACCCCAAATATGTTATGTCTCGGATTAAAGGCTCAACCCTTAATTATTCTTGTGAAAATAATATTTTCAAGTGAGTGTTAATTTAATGAAATATAAATAAAATATCATGGATATCATATGATTAAATCCTCAATAATCAAGATTCCCCAATATTTATCATGTAGTTAAATAAAAAAATCAATCAATCAATTTAATTATGTTTTTCAATGATACCCCCATTAAATAGAAAAATAACATAAAAAATAGACTATAAAATTTGAACCATCAACAGGAATTCGAACCGAGTGTTTCTATACACATTAGCAAAGAACTAGACCATTGATCATTCGATACACTAGAAAAGAATGAGTCAGTTAGAGGGGTTATTTTTTAGATTATTAGGGTATGTAACACATTCTAAACACATTAGCGACAATTAAAGTGTAACATCCGCTAATGTGCATGTCGACTCTTGTTAGAGGCAGTTTTGAGGAACTGTCGGTAATGTAGTTAGTTTTTTTGAGACATTTGTATTTGATGAGGTAAAAACCCCCAAAAATATCAGGGAAAAAAATCCTAGTTTAAAGGATATTTTGACACCCTCTAATTTATAATCCAAATTAGAGTCGGTTTCCAACCGCCATTAAGTGAGTTGTGTGAAATATATTCGAAGCGTTTTTGGGAACAACCCATATTTATGGATCAATTAGAGGTAGTTATAACTAACTCAAATTGCACCTTATTTGTGATGTATTAGTGGTTTTTTCAATGAACTACCTCTAAATATTTATTTAATTTTTTAATAAATAACCCAACACACTCCGGACAGTTCTCCTTTCTTCCCCCACACATGCTCCAGTTCCCTTCCTTCCCCTGCCCGTGATCCAACATGTTCTCCTCCCCCTCCAGTTCCCCTTGTTCCTTGCACCAACCCAAGTATGTTTTCATGCTCCAATTTCCTCCCCATGTGTCCCCATACTTGTTCGTGCAACAAGTCACTCTCGGCCCACCACCCCACCTTAATGCACCTCGTGAAATGTTACTGATGGGATTCAAAGCCCTCACCTCTAAAACAAATGCAAACACCCCTTATTATAATGTAATCGATTTATGTTGTTATTTATAAGCATATATATATGTGGGGGGGTGATAGTATGGAAATTCAAGAAAATATTATTTGAGTAAATATTTTATTACATATAAATAATCAACCTAGATATATATTTATAGAAATTAAATCATATCTATTTATATTATGTGTCTATATATTTATAATATAATAAATTCATATTATATTAAATTTATGCATTTATATAAACTATATATTTTATATGTATATTTTCTTTCATTAAACTAAATAGATATCATAATTATATTTATGTTATGAATATACACATATACATATATATTTATGTAAATTATTTATATTATTAAATACATATTTATATATTATGTACATGTTTAATTATAATATATTTATAAGTATTTATTTAGTATATTTATATAAGGTCTTCAAAAACATATTCAGATAATGTATTTCAATACATATATTAATTATTATGATCATTATTTAACATTTATTTTAATAAATCGTAATATTTTAAATAAAATTTATCTAAAATTAATATAATATAAAACACATATATGTGAAATAAAATTTATTTAAATATTTTTATTAAATAATATTAATATTATATGAAATATAGTTTATACAAATATAATATATGAAATAAAACATATAAAGATATTTAATTAATGATATATGAAATATAATTAATAGAAATATTTATAAAATATATTTCTATACACATATTTATTATTATGCACATTAAAATATATGTATTTCAATAAATATAAGTGTATAATATTATGTACACTAATATATATGTATTTCAATAAATACAGATGTATAAGATTATATACTAGATTCTATATTTATTTGTATAAATTGTATATCACATAATATTAATTAGGTATAATATAAATTCATAAACATTTTATTTAAAAATATTTTTATTATTATAATTATATAAATTATAAAAACTGTAAGTTTGAGGTTTTATTTGATATATTTTTTAAATAAATTATATTTTTGTATATATTTATATAATATTTTTATTCGTTTTTGTTAAAAAATAAAAATATTATATGAAATAAAAATTATAAAAATTAATATATATGTAAATGTAAAAAAAATTATACAAATATATTTTTCATTCCTATAAATATAATTAAATAAAATCAAATAATTGGAAATATATAATATAATTAAACGATATATATTTACTACATTAATTTATAATTAATAATGTATACTGAAATATATATAAAATAATTATATAATATATAAAAATTTATATATAATAATATAATTAGATTATAATATATATAATTTATATTTATATAATAATATTTAATTTTATCTATGTTATATTTATTTTATAAAAAATATAATATAAATATGTTTATACATAAATATAGAATTAAAATATATTTAATATAATATGTGTATAACATAAAGCATTAAATTAATGTATAATATTTATAAAACCAAATTTAAATTTTATATATATTTATAAATATATTCATAATTAATGTCATATTATGTATACCAATATTTATATATGTATACATTTTTCTTATATGTTTAATATTTATTTAAAGTATTTATATTATGACTTTATATATATATATGTGTGTGTGTCTGTGTGTTTATAATGAATTGAAATAAATTTATATAATGTGATTAGTAATATATATGTGTGTGTGTGTGTGTATACACAAACATGGACACCCAGAAATATATATTATAAAATTTGATTTATTATTATATTAATTTAAAAAAAATTAGAGGGGTTAAAACCCACCCCTAATAAAAGGGATTTGTAGTGGTTCAAAAACATTATCTAATTTCATAAATTATAGTGGGTTGAAAACCCCCTATCATGTCATATAATAGTGGTTGTTCATTACTTCTTCTAATGACTTAATTTAGAAGGGGTAAAACCCCCTCTAATCTATAGGATTAACGGCAGTTCATGAAACCTCTTTAATTTAATAGATTATATGGGGTTGTGGAGCCTCACTATTTATTTTCAAAATCAATTTTCTTGTTATATATATTTCCTTTAATATCCAAATGAATATAATATATATATATAACACCTCTAAAATCCAACGGAATAAATAGCTCCACTAGTTATTAAATAAGTAGGAGTTATTGTACAACTACCTCTATCTTCCGATAAAAAATAACAAAGAAATGTTACAAAATTTAGATGGGTTTGTGGACCCACTATAAATTCGATGATAAGAGGTTGTTGTTCATAACCTCCTCTAAAATTAATTAAGAGGGCATTTTTAATATCCCCTTATAAAAAACTACCACTAATATGTTTTTTTTTTGTAGTGATAGGTGACAATAAGCCACCATTCACTTATCAATTCCATGATACATTCACTACCAGGTGATAGTCGGGATGATGGGTCCAATTTCTTGAGAAGTTGGACTAGCTACTAATTCACCCACTTTCCTTTTAAGACACCGTAACTTCATAATTATCAAATAGATATATCTTAAGATGAGTCACATTGGAAGAAGGGAATGATGAAATAGCATGGATGTTATCCATAAAATGGTCTAGGAGTCACCATTTTGCTGTTGATCCTCTTCTTGATTACTACACTCTGTGAATTAATCCACTTCAAAACCCATGTTTGAAAGTCCACACTGAGCCATGAATGATGAAAACTCTTGCTTATATTTTGAAGAATATGAATCGCCACCATTATTTTCAATAAATCCTAACTGACATTGAAGTTCCCTCCCACCACCGAGGAGTTGTCTCCTTGATTAAAAGTCATAAAGTCCTTTCATAATTATTCTATAAGGGCCGGATCACAGTTGGAGTAAAAAAAGTAATATAAAAATGGATTATCAATTACCAAAATTGGTGGTGATTTAATAATTTTAAACAGCACTCTTCTTCATTATGGTGTTGGGTTCCCAGAGTATCCAAATTTGATGATTATCTGGATATGTCCATGCATATTGTTTCACAGACCCATAAACAGTTCATAATCATTTATCCTGGAGTGAAGACGGATCCTGACTGGAATAAACAGTAATTTCAAACAATTATTGATTAATCGTCCAATTTCCACAAGATTTTTATCTATAGGACTTTGCCATAGTGAAATTATCTTTAGAGTAGATCAGTAGGTATAATTATTTCATTGTGAGGATAATAACATTTTCTGGTTACTCCCATCCCCAAGGACCCACTGAAGCTGTGGAAATCCTAATAGGGGTTTATAATGTTTTATTAAAAAAATTAATTTTAAAAAAGTGGTTATATTAAAAATATTTTATAAAATATTCACAAAAGGGGGAATCTCTGCTTTCACCGTTAGGCTAAAGATGAATTCCTGAAAACCCATTTCTACCATTATTCTAAAATCAAGAAGTGGAATAATATCTATTTTTTGTATTTTAGATATTTTTTAAAATTTTAAATATATATATATAAAATTTTCCACTGAAATTATCTGGAATTTAATATCAGGAAGTACTACCATTACATTAGTCTGGATTTTGACAGAAGCCCTAACACAGGGCTCCTATTAATAAGATGTTTTACCCTTGAAATCACTATCCATTTTCGATGTCAGATTCTGGTTCTCAGATTCCTATGCAAACCATTCTGTATTTGTTATGTGGGATTCTGTTTCAAGTGCGTGTATTTGAATGACTATAAAATATAAATTATAAGGTAAATATAAATTAATCATAGAACAAGAATAAATATATAACAAATATTTTAAAATAAAAATAATTTGATAAAAATGATGATGGAAAATAATTTATAATCATTAAAAGACACCTACATGAATCTTTAAAATGATTAAAGTATGTGATTTTGAAATCATAAAAAATATAAACTCTAAGAGAAACATAAATTAATCCTAAAACATTGATTAAACATATAACAAATAGTTTAAAATAAAACAAAATCTTAAAAATTTATGATGGAATATAATTTATAAGTCTTCGATGACACCTATGTGAAATATAAAAATGATTCCAGAATCTACTTTTTAAAACATATAAAATATAAATTAAAAGAAGAAAAGTATTTTAATCAAAAAAATGTATTAAATATATAAATAATAGCTGAAAATAAAATTAATTTTGTAAAATTTTTTATGAACAATAATTTATAGCCTTTCAAATAAACCTACTTGAATTTTAATTTTTTTCATGTATGATGCTTTGAATACTAATAAAAAATTAACTACAAGTCCAAAATAAATAAACCATAAAACATGGTTTAGACTTATAATAAAAATTTTATAATTAAAAGTGTAAGAAATCAATTCTTCCATTGAGGTACAAGTTTCTTTTTCTTCATGTTTTTGAGCTGCTTTTGAGAAAACTGGAAAAAATGTGCCGTTCTAGAAATGTTAGGGTTACATACCATGTATCCCTAAGTACTAGCCGTGTACCCTTGGCTATGTGTGGATTCTAAATATGGAGGGTGTGCATGTTGGAATGGTATAAATGATAAACCAAAGTATAGGTGGTGTACTCCTTGTAAAACCGGTGTAATATAGTTGTGTACAATGGTTATATATGGTATGTGGGGATGTTGGAAATGAATAGATAAAAAACCATTTAATCATTGTATACTGCCTAGTACATGCCATGTAATCGTGTCGGAAAGATTTGGAATGAAATTCAGTGGAATGTGGCCACCAAATGAACAGTTAAATGGGATACACGGTGTGTCTTCTTATACACACATAGTGTATTTTCCTTTTTTTTCTAAAATAGGCAGTTGCCTCATTTTGAGGTAGGAACCCAGACCCATAACGAGTTTGAGAGAGGAGAGCTGGCCAGAGATCATTTTCCTTCCCGAGTCTTCGTCTGAAGACTGATTCGATTGCTGTTAGATGCGTTAGAACCACCTCTATAAGGCCTTGACACCTCTTGAAACATTTATTTGATTCATCCCCTTAACCAGTTTATCAAGTGTTGATCATTTTGATCTTTTTTTTATATGTCATGTTTTAGGCTGAATTGGAGACTGATACTGGAGGAGGTTCATCGTATGAGTATGAGTTAAGAGGTGAATACTACATTTCATGCATTTTAGATTTTTTCGGTGGCTCATCCATTGGTGTGTATTTGGGTAATTTGAGATAGACCATGTAATACTTGTTTTAATATGTTTAATTTATTGTGAAACACATCAGATGGATTGGGGTATTTGATGAACCTATTTCTCTTGAGCGAGGTCAGGAAAGTTGTTGTTGCTAAAATGGGGATTTTTTGGTTGGGTATGCCAAAATGGTTTTAAAATAAATTGTGATTATTAAACTTATGAGTTAATATTATTTAGGAATGATTATATGTATCAGTGGATTTCTAGGCCTCAATGCTGGTATGGGACAACAAATGGATAGTGCAATTCTACTGTTAGTTAGTTTGACAATTTTTTTAAAAGTGATTCTTTGACTATATATGTAATTTCTGAATTTCATATGATGGAAACCTTTTGTTTTTTTTGGAATTGAGAAAATATTTCTTGAGTGTTGTTGATCAGAGGATGTGCTTGGCCCGGATTACATTTGGTGGTTTTGACAACGGGATTGGGCATCATGGTTGTCAGGATTGAGGCAGTGAGACTGTGAGGTTGGGCATGGCCAGAGTTTGTTAGATGGAAAGGCCATCAGATAATGAGAAACATGGTCATAGGGGAACAAGGTTCCATATATTTTATGGCTTGGGTAATATTTTTTTTGATTACCACTCTGTTTTTTGGTTTCGTCCTCGAAACGCCCAACGGCTCCATATTCGATGATGGATGGACCTTCTATCCAAAGGCAGGCATTCGTCAGATGGCCTGACCAGTGACTCTTAAGAACTCACAGTGGTCGAGAGGATGGGATTTCGGGCTCATCCCACCCTTTTGGGTGGAATTATTTCCTGTTCTGGGACTCTCTTATAGATTTATGACGTATTCATATGTTCACAAATCTTTGGTTTATACCCAAACATAGTATCCACAGATTAAACCCTAGTGGAAAATGGTCAACTGGACGCAGGGGGTTCAGAATCATTTTGGCCTGAGGTTTAAGATACCTCATTTTATTAATGACCACGTGAAGTTGGAACGGATTGAGGCGACACTAGGAGTGGCGCGGTGAACAGATGTGAGGACATTCGGATTGACCGGTTGTTGGGCTGAACCTCATGGAGCCTTACTACGTACCCTGCCTAGGGGACATGGATCAAAGTCCATGTAGTTCGCATTGGAGTGGCAGAGAACTGATGTGAATATGGACCCGTGGGTCCGAAGGTTGTAGGGATTGAACCTCTTGGAGGCTTCCTACGTACACTGCCTAGGAGGCAGTGATTAAAGTCCTCGTAGTTCGCATAGGCTTGGGGCATACACTCTTAAGAGGCCCAAAATGATGGATTAGGTCTTACACTATGAGGAGGTCCAGGGCGATGGATTGAGGCTTACACTACAAGGAGGCCCAGGGCGATGGATTTGGGATTACACTCTAAGGAGTCCCAGGGCGATGGATTGGGGCTTACACTCTAATGAGGCCTAGGGTGATTTCATGGTCGATTCTTACTCCAAGACCACGTGATTCATGCTCGTTGTGATAAAAAAGAGGCATTAGGGACTAGAGGATCACATCGCGAAAGGTGCGTCCGTGAGAAGTGCATTGGGTATTATGCATGAAGGCGGACCACGACGATAAAGAGTTGGGGGAGAGGGAATGGGGGTGCTCCTATGCCTGCCACCTCTCCTGTAGTACATGAGGTATTTATTATGATGGGTATTTTACTACCCCCGAGGAGCCCTTAACATGTAGAGGTGTAGAAAGGGGACTCCCAAGCTCAGACGCCACATTACTCTGGGAATGTGAACCACGGAATGCTTCAGGAATCATCTCAGGGTTCGGGGAAACCCCTTTTCCACTATTTACTGTTGGTATGTGAACTAAAATGAAATGTTGGTGTGCCTAAGGGTTTCACCACATAGATCTGGTGGCTCTGGTGGAGCCCTCAACTTGGGGCCGATGAGTAGGCCAATGAGGGAGTCACGGGGGATCGGGACGGATCAGGAGGATCGTATGTGGCTCAGGGAATGGGAACTTTTAAGGATTCGGCGAACCACACAGGGGTATGGGTGTCGGCGCCCGTCGCGTAGGTAAGTGTGACGTGGCTGGAGGGGACGTCTGCGAACTAGGGTGGTCAGTGGATTGAGAGGTCGTCTGCGAACCAGGGTGGTCCATGGACTGAGAGGTTGTCCACGAACTAGGAGGGTCCGCGAACTGATTGGCATCCCGAGAACCAAGAGGGTTCATGTCTTCGTGTTTTTTCTGTATTCAAAGTTGGAACACTGAGGGTTCCATGCGATCAGCGGTGGGAAAGGTTGACACCAGTCATGGGTTCATCGTTCAAGGATTCACCCGCGTAGGAGGGTGCTACTTGGTGCGGCGGATCTGAAAAGAGGCATAAACTCCCTAGTCCATGGGGAGTGCATCCGTGAAGGGGCTATGGTTTTCAGTCTTATCTTTTTGTTATTTTATGTTTTCGGTTCACCAAATTATTATGCATTTTCAGTTCCTTATTAGTTTGTTCCCAGGTTCATACCTATTCTGCTTCGCGAACTGAAACTTTTGAAATCCTAAGCCTTCCTTCGAAATCCTTCCACCTGAATCTGAAGAATCTCCTCTCTGTCTTCTTTCTACGAATCTGAATCCCCTTTCCTTCCCCCCTCCGTCTCCTTTTATAGAGTGACGAAAAAGATGTATATGTGGTCACGCGACACCTTTTGCTGAGGCCTGTGATCGAATACCCAGTTTACGGCTGACATGGTCAATCCTTAATTCGTGGTGGCTATTGAGCGCTTCCCCCCCCCACGACCCAAATGAGGGGAGCGCTTCGTGGCCACATAGGGTTCCACATATATTTCGCGAATGATAGCGGAGGTCGTTCGGGCCGGCTGACACGGCTCATAGATGGGGAGATTAATGTGGGTGAACCAAATTGGCACCCGCCCTGCATTGGGCTCGTGGAGGATCTCTGCCTCCATTCCGTGAAGAGAAACGGTCTATAGAGGAGGGGGGTTGCTTTGTGGAACCGGCCATGCGTTGCTGGCCTTAGACAGGTCTACGGACTGGTTCCTGATGCACAATATTTGAGTATTGTCCACATTTTCCCATCCCTTTTGAGGGGAACTTGGACAAAATGTTTCCTGAGTTAATGGGGATCATCATTCTCCTTTGAGGATTTTTCAGGACCCAACAGATGCCCCCATCGGGATGGGGTCCTATTGGAATGAATAAGAGGATATTCTGATGCAGAGTTGTCCTGAACCTCAGGTGGTTCGCAGTATAGAGGTGGACCTGGTAGGGGACCAAGACTATAAATATAGAGGCCCCTTTCATTTTTCTTCTAATGGGTTCTTCGGGAAACCAATGATTTTTTCGTGCATGTGCTTGTTCCTTCACAAAACGCTTCATCCGCGAACAAGATGCAACTTCCGTGAACCATTTCACATTTTCATCATTATTCATCCACGGATCAACGTCCAAGGCACAAAATAACACTTTTAATTAATTAAAATGTAAGTTACGAAGAGCCACAAAGGAACTCGCCTCGCAGTTTTGGTGCTCTGCAGTTTCGATGCTCCGCAGACTAAAATATTTTGAACTTTAAAAGTTTCTAATTCTTCTGAACATAACCACATAATATCGGGATTGAAATTTCGCAAAGCAACCTTGTTTTTGGTTTCTTGGGAAACGCTCCACGGGACAGGGATTCACGGACTACTTTCGCGAAGGGCTGGTTTGCGGGATGCTGACACTGTGAACCATCCTTCGAGGTCTCCACGTGGACATTGTTTACGAAGGCCCCTAAACCGATCCTCATCCATATATCAGATATTTTGTCCAAAATAATTTTATTCTCGACTAACTTCTTGTTGGATATTATCGTGCATGGAGAAAATATGGCTCCCCCTCGTTCTTCCCCGAGGCCCACTGAAGATACGCTCCGAATTGGAGATCAACGCCTGATGGACATGGACAGCTCTATTCAGAATGGAGTCTGCCACTCCCCACCATCTTCCATTCTTGTCAACAAGCTCTCCAAGTCACAATAGGAGTGCCCCTTTTCTAATAGATTTCCTGCCTATGGGTTCAGTTTGCTGTCTAATACCCCGATTCTAGTACCATCCCATGACAGCAATCCTGAAGCATGGATATTTACTTCCACTATCCCTTGGCTCGTGATACCTATCAATGGGCGGCCGACCCCGAGGGATAAAGCTATCGGATATGTATTGAATCACCATCTAGTATCTCTGAAATGATAACAATTTCAACTGGAAGGAAGAATTCACTGCTACCGGAGTATTGCTCGTAATGCCATGCTAAGAGACCAGCATGGCTGGTCAGCAAATCGGGACCTCCAACATGGAGGAGCATTTATGTCCTTGGATTTGGGGTTACCCTTCTGGGTCTGCCAGAGCTATGCAGAGTTCGAAGCAGAATTGCAAGCCGTAGGCTTTTATGAAGCTGCCTCGGTCTCCCAAACCTATACCTACCAGCCTCAAGCCCTTACCATGCAGCTTATGAGCCGTTAGAGCCCGGACACCAACAACTTCCATCTGGTCCATGGGGAGGTGTGTAACACCCCGAGATTTTTTGAAAAATATTATTTTTAATTTCATTAATGTCTTGTGTTGTATTCTACACCAAGATTACCTTGCTCTATACGCAACACCGTATTAGCTTGCAGTATACGCAACACTATTCTTGGATCATGTTACACACAATTTTGATAATAGTTATTCTACGCAACATTGAGTATATATATATATATATTCAATGTTTAAATGAAATATGGTTTGATTCTTTTATATGAAACAATGAAGGATTCATTCACAACACGCAACCTTGACTTGGCTTGCATTACACGCAATCGCGACCTTCCTCTATAGCGTGTGTTGTATGCAATACCAGGTTTTAATAAACAACGTTATATTATTATAATATTGTCATGAACTAGCCGTTATGAATAGTATTAACTAAATTTTGAATTTTATAACATTATTATTCATCTTACACATTTTTATAAAATTGTATAAGAACAAAATAAATTTTCCGGGTAAAATAAGTATTTTTAAAAAAATGCAGTTTTGCCGCCTTTTGATGGTGCACCCACATTAAATCTAGTTTTTGACTTGTTTATAAGTTCAATTTTACAAAATAAAATTCTTCTTTTGAATCAGGATATAAAAATTTACATTACATAAAGTTTTTATATTTTTCCGATAACTTTCATATTTTAATGAATTGTAAAAACACGATATATTTTAATTAAAAACAACTTTTTTCATCGTAATATCTTATGTTGTGAAATTATAATATTGAATGGTTTTAAAGTATAAATAGAATATATTTTTACCATTTAATATAATGTATGTCATTAGCATTGATTTTACCTTGAATTCGTAGGTTAAATCAATTCAATCTTTTGCAATGTTTTAAAGAAAACCCAGTTTTCTTTCGACAACAGGATTAATTTTATTTTTATTTCTGCATCTTTTGTGTATTGAATTTGGAAAAATGGATTCCATATTTGGAATCAGTGGGTCCAAATTATGTTAATAAACTACTTTTTATTTTTGGGCATTGTGAATAGTAACTACGGTAAATTTTATTTACTATAGTTAAAGGTAAATCGGGTAATTAAGGGTAAATATAAGATTATAAAATTACCTTAAACTTGGAAAAATAGTATTGGATGGCTAAAAGTAGACCCATATAACCTAAGGGTCAGATTAGATTCATTTTATGGACATTGTTCCATGAAAATAATTTAATTATTATTAAAACCAAAGAATGTGACAACATGTCACTTTCATAAATCTTATAAGTACAATAATTTTAATTTTGTGATAAACATCATGAAACATAGAACATGAATAGTCTCCAGAAATCTAATACAATTATCTACATCATAGGAATTAATTTATAATTTTTAGGGATTATATAATTATCATTTATTATGATACAAAGATGATGGAGTAATTGTCTTATTAATGAAATATTGACATAATTTATGTTATAAATGCCCAAATAAATGTAATTTGAGACTTTTTATGACTTACATTAATTTTTTTGGTTAATATGACATGTTATTGTGGATATAAAGAACTTGGTTTGAACTTATCATTCTGTTATGAATTTCATAAAAATCATGTACCAAATAGTGTCTAAATTGACATAAATTGGTTTTTGAAACAAATATTATAGTATTAATTGTTATTTAATTCCTAAAAATATAAGGTTCGGCCAAATGACATATATAAGGATATATATATTAATCATAAACAACTTGGGGTTATTTTTGCTTGTTATGGTATGTTTATTAACCATATAGTTTAAGAAAACAAAAAGTCACGGTAAAAGTTAAATTATTTAACTTAGAGTTAAATATAATTGATAAGGTTAAAATAATAACCTAAACTTGTCTTAATCCTATTGGATGAAAGGATTTCGACTCATACCAACTTTATCTTGGAAATAATACCCTTTGGAACCATTATAAACCGAATTTTACCTTAATATAAAATAATATTTTGAGATTTTCCTAAGGTGCCCCTCTCCTCCCTTATAAAAGGGCACCTCCTCCCTCTCCTCCACACACCAATTTGAGCATTCAAGCTCGGCCAAACCCTGCCCAAATCTCTTATCCACTTCCCTAGTATCATCCTAGAGATCTTTGTCTTCTTCAAAGACCATCCTTAGTTCTTTAAGTGGAGGTTAAGTGAAGGCGCGTCAAAAAGAGGTAATATCCATTACCGATCGTTTTCAATTTCTTTCTTCTTCAACTTCTTCTTATTTAGATGCTTCATGATAAAGTAATAACATCAGTATTTCTTATATACTGATATGTTATTATAAATATGAAACAACTCTAATTAACCTTCTATCCATCCTACGGAAAACGAAATCACCGCGCGTGCGTACGTACGGAATACCGTCTCCACGCCAAGGTGTAATCTATTTTCCACCACCACCTTACTTGGATGGGTATAATGGTGTAAATAATGACAATATATGACTATTACAAAGTGATATTGATTCTTAAATATTATACATACACTCCAATACAATTCTACGATCATGATAACGATATCATCGCTCGTGCGTACGTACGGACTACCGTCTCCACGACGCGATGAGATTCATTCTCCACGTTAACCGTTCATTAATGATTATAAAGTATATATAATAAGTAATAATTAAATATATGACATAATAATGATTCTGTATTTATTTGTATATATATGTGTTTCATCTACTTAATTCCATTCAACTCAATAAGGAAAAGAAAACAACGTTCATGCGTACATAAGGTATACCGTGTCCATGAACGGTGTATTTCTTTCCCTTTACTGATCTATTATATATATATATATATTATGAATATATATTATATATAAATCATGTTTTATATTTTGGAATTAAGTAATCATGATCTAAGTAATCGTACGAATAATTACAAGTCAAAACACGGACGACAAATAAAACAATTTTACCCAAAACTCTCTTTAACATTGAATTTACAAAAGAACGGGTAATATAAAGTCATAAGTGAACCATATATGATATAATAACAATGAGTATGATTCTGTAATAAGTAAATGACATTATTTAAATCATTATACAGGAGTTTTGGACACATACGAAGCAAATCATACATAAGGTAAGGGAAATATCACAATCTCATTTTTATCCGAGATTGTTTATACTTTGGTATTTACTGGGGTGTATTTTATCATCCACATCCATGTTTCTTAAATATGAAATGTTATTTCCATCCACCTACAATTTTTTAAATCCAAATTTACCCTTAGGTGAGTTTTTAGTAAAATATATGAAAGGAATATTTTGTCGTTTTTCGTACGAGGTACTTTTTGACTTTTCCGACAAAAGTACGAGAAGAATGTTTTTTTAACTTATACGGCATGAATGTATTTTTAAAACATTATTTCCAATAAGTTTTCTTTACAATTTATCATGTTTATTTTTAATCAACGTCTTTTATTATATAATTGTTTGACATGTTAAGAATGGAAATGTGTTTTTGAAGTAGAAAGGATATTTTCCTCGAGAATGGAGTTCAGGTGTTTTATCAAAATTATTTTCCATCTAAGATAATAAAGGGTTCTGTTTTCATCCCTATTATTACATTTATTTGATTATGTTGTGATGAAATTATTTTTATGAATTCCTTGATCTTATATGAATTGTTTTATGATGTCATGATGTTTAAGATTCCCATTTTTATTACATGGGTTATGCAATGATGTATGATTTATGATTTTGTGGCACACATAAGAATGGTATCATTATGAGATGGGTGGGACCTATATCTCCCTACAATGCATTGGGTAAAGATTTTATATCTCATGAGATAGACATGGCTGGAACGATAGGTTACACCGGTTCAGTGAAACAGGACTGAAACGAGGAATGAACTCGGTTCAGAAAGGGACTTTGTCCACTAAGAAAGTCTTAGAAATGAGTCTTGACTAACAAGAAATGATTCTATATGATTATATGTGTATGCCACAAAGTTTCATGATTTATGTTATGATTATTGGGATTTCATTTCACTAATATGATTTAACCCATGATATGAAATTATGCTCTCTTTTGCAGGTTACGATTTCCAAAAGTTATGTTCTTATGATGTGATTGGTATATATTTTTTTTACCCTTACTGAGCATTTGAGATAAACCTTTTATGTTTTCTTTTCCCAATGATATAATGAATGGTTTTAGGTAAAAAAATAAGATCTTTATGTGAGATGTTGAAAATCTTTCACCTCGATTAGAAGATTATATTCCGAGTTTCCAAAGACACTAAACTATTATGATCCTTGTGTGTGTGTTTTTGTTATGTACTATGTATTTCGAAAAAGTAATGTATTTTCCATGTTCGTCAGGCTTCGGGTCTCTACAGTTGGTATCATAGGAAATGTTTAGTCAACCTTTGGAAACTAGGATGTGAAAACGTTAGTGAGATCCCTAGAGATATTCCTATGGTATGTCTAGGGATGTCCCTAAGGATAAGTATACGTATAGTATATAGTCCTAGAACTATGGTAACGATATTATATTAATCCAAAGATGTTATATATTGAAGTTAATCCCCATTTATTATGATTTTTTCCTCTCACACTATTCTTTTTGGGTTTTAGAAAATGGCTGGAAACAAGATGATTCATGATAATGGAGGATATGATGGACAATGGAATGATATTCTTCATGAGAAACCAGATGAAATGGGATTTGGAGGTCCAAACATCATTATTATGCCGAATCAGCAATCTCATAATATGATCAATAAAGTAAAATTTGGTAAGTTTCCTGACTCGGCTAATAAGAGAAAGATGGAGTTTCATGATGATCATAGAGGAAAGAATGTTCAATTTCCCCTATGTAAATCATTTGGAAAGAGGCATCAAGGAGAATGTTACAAAGGAACTGGAAGATGCATTGGGTGTGGAAAAGAAGGACACAAAGCCTTTAAGTGCAGAGGAAAAGGTTCAGTTAACACCAGGGATGAGGTTAATGGTCTTTCTACGACATCAAAAATGGTTAAATGTTTTAAATGTGGAATGTACGGGCATTATGCAAACCAATGCCCTAAGGTAAAGTCTCATAAAGAGAATCAGTACAGTCATATGGGTAGTATTTATGTTGAAGATGATGAAGATAATACAAATGAGATGAGAGATGAAAGAATTGTTGAAGCTCGGTCAATGGTTTAATAAGGTATTGGAATGATTACATGTTTATCAAATGTAATGTTGTATAAGTAATCTCACGGTACTATGGAATAAAGAGACATCTAAGGGTTGTTACACAGTTGTCTTTCCTTGTGTTTCGAAATTGTATGATTAATGGTACTGGTATCCATGAAAGGTTATTCAGATATTTTTGGAAAGTAGATGATATGCTCATAATGAAGGGATAATGAGAAAATTAAATGTTTGATAGTATTCATGAGCTCATGACTGATATAAGGAAATAATTATATCATGGTTTGAGTATATAGAATTTTGAGGATTTTGGTATGTGGAAAGAGTTATCTTTTGACAGCACTCACGTTTTCACTAAGATTCAATGGGTATTCATTTTTCAAGAGATTACATGATTATGGTATTCACATGTCTGGAATGTGACGAACAAGATATATGAGGAATAAATGATGTCATTCACGTGATAATTTTCTCTATACTATGAGCTTGGACCGAAGTATTTTAGATAAGCCTAAAGATTGGAATGGATTATGTTGGACATAAGTTAGTATTGTTTAAGGATAAATCTTTTTTGATGTTTTTGATGGGATGTTATAGTAATATAAAAAGAACAACATGTAGGACGGGCGAAATCTCATCGCTTCGGACAAGGCTGTGAGAATCGAACCCACAATCGAAGTGCGACTGGCCTTTATCGCCTACCACTGGCCTACAGGAAGTCCCTGTTTAGTAGAAACTAGTTTTATTATATTAAGCAGTATGATATATGAAGTATAAGTCCATTTTAGGAACCATATATGATTAATATCACTATAGATGGACTTCTGTATTTTTTGATAACTTTTCTAACCTTTTGTTTGATACAGATGGAATGACCCATCATTCTATCACATGATCTGCTAACACATCATGAATGACAAATTAAACTTCATTTCTTTAAGAGATGAAGTGGAAATTGTCCAATGAACGACAAATGGTGAGACTATTCCAAAATCATGAAAGTATTTCTTCTAATTCCAATTTCATCAACTTTAGGGAAATGATCTTGAAAGCCAAAAATGTTGTCCTAGTGCTCTTATATCTGATTAATCAGATGGTACCTTAGATCATCACAAATTTATGGATTTGTGATTCCTGGCTTTTTCATAGCCATTTCTCTACCACTCTCCATCAGAACATGATGGTTAGATTTTTCTTCCATATCCATATTTTCACCGATGTTCTCTTACGTGGAAACCCAGTGATGAGTTAATTTGGGTAACCGATACATTTCATACTTTAGTTTTTTAAGCCATATTTTGGTATTCCTTTCTATGATGTGGGTTTCTATTAAACAAACATTCGAGTAGTAAACCATTTATAACCCTGATGAATTTCGAGGGGGAAATTAATTTTAAGGGGGGTAGAATGTAACACCCCGAGATTATATGAAAAATATTCCTTATAATTTCATTAATGTCTTGTGTTGTATGCTACACCAAGATTACCTTGCTTTATACGCAACACCATATTAGATTGCAGTATATGCAACACTATTCTTGGATCGTGTTACACACAATTTTGATAATAGTTATTCTACGCAACATTGAGTATATATATATATATATTCAATGTATAAATAAAATATGGTTGGATTCTGTTATAGGAAACAACAAAGGATTGTTTCACAACACGCAACCCTGACTTGGCTTGCATTACATGCAATCACGACCTTCCTCGATAGCGTGTGTTGTACGCAATACCGGGTTTTAATAAACAACGGTATATTATTTTAATATTGTCATGAACTAGCCGTTATGAATAGTGTTAACTAAATTTTGAATTTCATAACATTATTATTTAACTTACACATTTCTAGAACATGGTATAAGAAAAAAATAAAATTTTCGGGTAAAATAAGTATTTTTAAAAAAATGCAGTTTTGCCGCCTTTTGATGGCACACCCACATTAAATCTAGTTTTTGACATGTTTATAAGTACAATTTGACAAAATAAAATTCTTCTTTTGAATAAGGATATAAAAATTTACATTAGATAATGTTTTGATATTTTTCTGATAACTTTCATATTTTAATGAATAGTAAAAACACGCTATGTTTTAATTAAAAACAGCTTTTTTCATCGTAATATCTTATGTGGTTAAATTATAATATTGAATGGTTTTAAATTATAAATAGAATATATTTTTACCATTTAATATAATGTATGTCATTAGCATTGATTTTACCTTGAATTCATAGGTTAAATCAATTCAATCTTTTGCAATGTTTTAAAGAAAACCCGTTTTCTTTCGACAACGGGATTAATTTTAATTTAATTTCTGAATCTTTTTTGTATTGAATTTGGAAAAATGGATTCCATATTTGGAATAAGTGGGTCCAAATTATGTTAATAATCTACTTTTTATTTTTGGGCATTGTAAATAGTAACTACGGTAAATTTTATTTACTATAGTTAAAGGTAAATCGGGTAATTAAGGGTAAATATAAGATTATAAAATTACCTAACACTTGGAAAAATCCTATTGGATGGCTTAAAGTAGACCCATATAACCTAAGGGTCAGATTAGATTCATTTTATGGACTTTTTTCCATGAGAATAATTTAATTATTATTAAAACCAAAGAATGTGAAAACATGTCACTTTCTTAAATCTTATAAGTATATTAATTTTAATTTTGTGATAAACTTCATGGAACTTCGAACATGAATAGTCTCCAGAAATATAATACAATTATCTACATCATAGGAATTTATTTATAATTTTTAGGGATTATATAATTATCATTTATTATGATACAAAGATGATGTAGTAATTGTCATATTAATGAAATATTGACATAATTTATGTTATAAATGACCAAATAAATGTAATTTGAGACTTTTTATGACTTAAATTAATTTTATAGGTTAATATGACATGTTATTTTTGATATAAGGAACTTTTTTTAACTTATCATTCTGTTATGAATTTTGTAAAAATCATGTACCAAATAGTGTCAAAATTGACATAAATTAGTTTTTGAAACAAATATTATAATATTAATTGTTATTTAATTCATAAAAATATAAGGTTAGGACAAATGACATATATAAGGATTTATATATTAATAATAAACAAATTGGGGTTCTTTTGGCTTGTAATGGTGTGTTTTTTAACCATATAGTATAAGAAATCAAAAAGACACAGTAAAAGTTAAATTATTTAACTTAGAGTTAAATCTAATTGATAAGGTTAAAATAATAACCTAAACTTGTCTAAATCCTATTGGATGAGAGTATTTCGACCCATCCCTACTTTATCTTCGAAATAATACCCTTTGTAACCATTATAACCCGAATTTTACCTTAATATAAAATAATATTTTGAGATTTTCCTAAGGTGCCCCTCTCCTCCCTTATAAAAGGGCACCTCCTCCCTCTCCTCCTCACACCAATTTGAGAATTCAAGCTCGGCCATCCCCTGACCAAATCTCTTATCCACTTCTCTAGTATCATCCTAGAGATCTTTGTCTTCTTCAAAGACCATCCTTAGTTCTTTACGTGGAGGTTAAGTGAAGGCGCGTCAAAAAGAGGTAATATACATTACCGATCTTTTTCAATTTCTTTCTTCTTCAACTTCTTCTTCATTAGTTCTTTCATGATAAAGTAATAACTTAATTATTTCTTATATACAGATATGTTATTATAAATATGAAACAACTCTAATTAACCTTCTCTCCATCCTACGGAAAACGAAATCACCGCGCGTGCGTACGTACAGAATACCATCTCCACGCCGTGGTGTAATCTATTTTCCACCACCACCATACTTGGATGGGTATAATGGTGTAAATAATGACTATATATGACTATTAAAAAGTGATATTGATTCTGAAATATTATACATACACTCCAATACAATTCCACAATCATGAGAACGATATCATCGCTCGTGCGTACGTACGGACTACCGTCTCCACGACGCGATGAGATTCATTCTCCACGTTAACCGTTCATGAATGATTATAAAGTATATATAATAAGTAATAATGAAATATATGACATAATAATGATTCTGGATTTATGTTTATATATATGTATTTCATCTACTTTATTCCATTCAACTCAATAAGGAAAAGAAAACAACATTCATGCGTACGTAAGGTCTACCGTCTCCATGAACGGTGTATTTATTTCCCATTACTGATCTATTATATATATATATATATTGTGAATATATATTATATATAAATCATGTTTTATATTTTGGAATTAAGTAATCATGATCTAATTAATCATATGAATAATTACAAGTCAAAACACGGACGACAAATAAAACAATTTTACCCAAAACGCTCTTTAACATTGAATTTACAAAAGAACGGGTAATATAAAGTCATAAGTGAACCATATATGATATCATAACAATGAGTATGATTCTTTAATAAGTAAATGACATTATTTAAATCATTATACATTAGGTTCAGACACATACGAAGAAAATCAGACGTAAGGTAAGGGAAATATCACAATCTCATTTTTATCTGAGATTGTTTATACTTTGGTATTTACTGGGGTGTATTTTATCATCCACATCCATGTTTCCGCAATATGTAATGTTATTTACATCCACCTACAATTGTTTAAATCCAAATTTACCCTTCGGTGAGTTTTTAGTAAATGATATGAAAGGAATATTTTGTCGTTTTTCGTACGAGGTACTTTTTGACTTTTCCGACAAAAGTACGAGAAGAATGTTTTTTTAACTTATATGGAATGAATGGATTTTTAAAACATTAATTCCAAGAACGTTCCTTTACAAGTTATCAAGTTTAGTTTTAATCAACGTCTTTTAGTATATAATTGTTTGACATGTTAAGAAAGGAAAAGTGTTTTTGAAGTAGAAAGGATATTTTCTTCAAGAATGGAGTTCAAGTGTTTTATCAAAATTATTTTCCATATAAGATAATAAAGGGTTCTATTTTCATCCCTATTATTACATTTATTTGATTATGTTGTCATGGAATTATTTTTATGAATTCCTTGATTTTATATGAATTGTTTTATGATGTCATGATGTTTAAGATTCCCATTTTTATTACATGGGTTATGCAATGATGTATGATTTATGATTTTGTGGCACACATAAGAATGGTATAATTATGATATGGGTGGGACCTATATCTCCCTCCAATTCATTGGGTAAATATTTTATATCTCATGATATAGACATGGCTTGAACGGTAGGTTATTCCGGTTCAGTGAAACAGGACTGAAACGAGGAATGAACTCGGTTCAGAAAGGGACTTTGTCGACTAAGATAGTCTTAGCAATGAGTCTTGACTAAAAAGAAATGATTCTCTATGATTATGTGTGTATGCCACAAAGTTTCATGATTTATGTTATGATTGTTGGTATTTAATTTCACTACTAGGATTTATCCCATGATATGAAATTATTTTCTCTTTTTTAGGTTAATATTTCCAAAAGTTATGTTCTTATGATGTGATTGATATAACTTTTTTTTACCCTTACTGAGCATTTGAGATCACCCTTTTATGTTTTCTTTTCCCCAAGATATAATGAAAGGTTTTAGGTAAAAAAAGATCTTTATGGGAGATGTTGAAGATCTTTCACCACGATTAGAAGATTATATTCTGAGTTTCCAAAGACACTAAAATATTATGATCCTTGTGTGTGTGTGTTTGTTATGTACTATGTATTCCGCAAAAGTAATGTAATTTCCATGTACGTCAGGCTTCGGGTCTCTACAGTTGGTATCATAGGAAAGGTTTAGTCAACCTTTGGAAACTAGGATGCGAAAACGTTAGTGAGATCCCTTGAGATATTTCTATGGTATGTCTAGGGATGTCCCTAAGGATAATTATATGTATAGTATATAGTCCTAGAACTATGGTAATGATATTAGATTAAACCAAAGATGTTATATATTGAAGTTACTCCCCATTTATTACGATTTTTTCCTCTCACACTATTTTTTTGGGTTTTACAAAATGGATGGAAACAAGATGAATCACGATAATGGAGGATATGATGGACAATGGAATGATATTCTTCATGAGAAACCAAATGAAATGGGATTTGGAGGTCCAAACATCATTATTATGCCGAATCAGCAATCTCATATTATGATCAATAAAGTAAAATTTGGTATGTTTCTTGACTCGTCTAATAAGAGAAAGATGGATTTTCATGATGATCATAGTGGAAAGAAAGTTCAATTTCCCCTATGTAAATAATTTGGAAAGAGGCATCAAGGAGAATGTTTCAAAGAAACTGGAAGATTCTTTGGGTGTGGAAAAGAAGGACACAAAGCCAGTAAGTGCAGAGGAAAAGGTTTAGTTAACACCAGAGATGAGGATAATGGTCTTTCTACGACATCAAAAATTGTTAAATGTTTTAAATGTGGAATGTACGGGCATTATGCAAACCAATGCCCTAAGGGAAAGTCTCATGAAGAGAATCAGTATGGTCGTATGGGTAGTATTTATGTTGAAGATGATGAGGAGACTACAAATGAGATATGAGATGAAAGAATTGTTGAAGCTCGGTCAATGGTTTAAGAAGGTATTGGAATGATTACATGTTTATCAAATGTAATGTTGTATAAGTAATCTCATGGTTCTATGGAATAAAGAGACATCTAAGGATTGTTACAATGTTGTCTTTCCTCGAGTTTCGAAATTGTATGATTAATGGTACTGGTATCCGTGAAAGGTTATTCAGATATTTTTGGGAAGTAGATGATATGCGCATAATGAAGGGATATGGAGAAATTTAAATGTTTGATAATATTCATGAGCTCATGACTGATATAAGGAAATAATTATATCATGGTTTGAGTATATAAAATTTTGAGGATTTTGGTATGTGGAAAGAGTTATGTTTTGACAGCACTCATGTTTTCACTAAGATTCAATGGGTATTCATTTTTCAAGAGATTACATGATTATGGTATTCACATGACTGGAATGTGACGAACATGATATTTGAGGAATAAATGATTTCATTCACATGATCATTTTATCTATACTATGAGCTTGGACCGAAGTATTTTAGATAAGCCTAAAGATTGGAATGGATTATGTTGGACATAAGATAGTATTGTTTAAGGATAAAACATTTTTGATATTGTTGATGGGATGTTATAGTAATATAAAAAGGACAACCTGTAGGACGGGCGACATCCCATCGCATCGGACAAGGATGTGAGAATCGAACCCACAACCGAAGTGCGACTGGCCTTTATCGCCTACCACTGGCCTACTGGAAGTCCCTGTTTAGTAGAAACTAGTTTTATTATATTAAGCAGTATGATATATGAAGTATAAGTCCATTTTAGGAACCATATATGATTAATCTCACTATAGATGGACTTATGTATTTTTTGATAACTTTTCTAACCTTTTGTTTGAGACAGATGGAATGAACCATCATTCTATCACATGATCTGCTAACACATCACGAATGACAAATTCAACTTCATTTATTTAAGAGATTAAGTGGAAATTGTCCAATGAACGACAAACGGTGAGGCTATACCAAAATCATGAAAGTATTTCTTCTAATTCCAATTTCATCAACTTTAGGGAAATGATCTTGAATACCAAAAATGTTGTCCTAGTGCTCTTATATATGATGAATCAGATGGTACCTTACATCATCACAAATTTATGGCTTTGTGATTGCTGGATTTTTCATAGCCATGTTCTCTACCACTCTCCATCAGAACATGATGGTTAGATTTTTCATCCATATCCATATTTTCACCTATGTTCTCCTACGTGGAAACCCAGTGATGAGTTAATTTGGGTAACCGTTACATTTCATACTTTAGTTTTTAAAGCCATATTTTGGTATTCCTTTTTACGATGTGGGGTTCTATTAAACAAACTTTCGAGTAGTAAACTATTTATAACCCCGATGAATTTCGAGGGCGAAATTAATTTTAAGGGCGGTAGAATGTAACACCCAGAGATTTTATGAAAAATATTCTTTATAATTTCATTAATGTCTTGTGTTGTATGCTACACCAAGATTACCTTGCTTTATACGCAACATCGTATTAGATTGCAGTATACGCAACACTATTCTTGGATCGTGTTACACACAATTTTGATAATAGTTATTCTATGCAACATTGAGTATATACATATATATATATATATATTCAATGTATAAATGAAATATGTTTGGATTCTATTATACGAAACAACAAAGGATTCTTTCACAACACGCAACCCTGACTTGGCTTGCAATACACGCAATCACGACCTTCCTCGATAGCGTGTGTTGTACGCAATACCGGGTTTTAATAAACAATGGTATATTATTTTAATATTGTCATGAACTAGCTGTTATGAATACTTTTAACTAAATTTTTAATTTTATAACATTATTATTCATCTTACACATGTCTAAAACATGGTATAAGAACAAAATAAATTTTTCGGGTAAAATAAGTATTTATAAAAAAAATGCAGTTTTGCCGCCTTTTGATGGCGCACCCACTTTAAATATAGTTTTTGGCATGTTTATAAGTAAAATATGACAAAATAGAATTCTTCTTTTGAATCAGGATATAAAAATTTACATTAGATAATGTTTTGATATTTTTCCGATAACTTTCATATTTTAATGAATAGTAAAACACGCTATATTTTAATTAAAAACAACTTTTTTCATCATAATATATTATGTGGTTAAATTATAATATTTAATGGTTTTAAAGTATAAATATAATATATTATTACCATTTAATATAATGTATTTCATTAGCATTGATTTTACCTTGAATTCGTAGGTCAAATCAATTCAATCTTTTGCAATGTTTTAAAGAAAAAATCGTTTTCTTTCGACAACAGGATTAATTTTAATTTCATTTCTTCATCTTTTGTGTATTGAATTTGCAAAAATGGATTCCATATTTGGAATCAGTGGGTCCAAATTATGTTAATAAACTACTTTTTATTTTTGGGCATTGTGAATAGTAACTACAGTAAATTTTATTTAATATAGTTAAAGGTAAATCGAGTAATTAAGGGTAAATATAAGATTATAAAATTACCCTAACACTTGGAAAAATCCTATTGGATGGCTAAAAGTAAACCCATATAACTCAATGGTTGGATTAGATTCATTTTTTGGACTTTTGTCCATGAAAATAATTTATTTATTATTAAAACCAAAGAACGTGACAACATGTCACTTTCTTAAATCTTATAAGTATAATAATTTTAATTTAGTGATAAACTTCATGAAACATCGAACATGAATAGTCTCCAGAATGATAATACAATTATATAAATCATAGGAATTTTTTCAGAATTTTTAGTGATTAAATAATTATCATTTATTATGATACAAAGATGATGAAGTAATTGTCTTATTAATGAAATATTGACATAATTGATGTTATAAATGCCCAAATAAATGTAATTTGAGACTTTTTATGACTTAAATTAAAGTTTTAGGTTAATATGACATGTTATTGTTGATATAAAAAACTTGGTTTGAACTTATCATTCTGTTATGAATTTCATAAAAATCATGTACCAAATAGTGTCAAAATTGACATAAATTAGTTTTTGAAACAAATATTATATTATTAATTGTTATTTAATTCCTAAAAATATATGGTTCGTCAAAATGACATAGATAAGGATAGATATATTAATAATAAACAACTTTCGGTTCGTTTGGCTTGTTATGGTAAGTTTATTAACCATATAGTGTAAGAAAACAAAAAGACACGGTAAAAGTTAAATTATTTAACTTAGAGATTAATCTAATTGATAAGTTTAAAATAATAACCTAAACTTCTCTAAATCAAATTGGATGAGATTATTTCGACCCATACCCACTTTATCTTCTAAATAAGACCCTTTGAAACCATTATAAACCGAATTTGACCTTAATATAAAAAAATATTTTGAAATTTTCCTAAGGTGCCCCTCTCCTCCCTTATAAAAGGGCACCTCCTCCCTCTCCTCCTCACACCAATTTGAGAATTAATGCTCTGCCAACCCCTTCCCAAATCTCTTCTCCACTTCCCTAGTATCATCCTATAGGTCTTGGTCTTCTTCAAAGACCATCCTTAGTTCTTTAAGTGGAGGTTAAGTGAAGGCGAGTCAAAAAGAGGCAATATCCATTACCGATCTTTTTCAATTTCTTTCTTCTTCAACTTCTTCTTCTTTATTTTTTTCTTGGTAAAGTAATAACATTAGAATTTATTATATACTGATATGTTATTATAAATATGAAACAACTCTAATTAACCTTCTATCCATCCTACGGAGAACGAAATTACGGCGCGTGCGTACGTACGGAATACCGTCTCCACGCCGTGGTGTAATCTATTTTCCAACACCACCTTACATGGATGGGTATAATGGTGTAAATAATGACTATATATGACTATTAAAAAGTTATATTGAATCTTAAATATTATACATACACTCCAATACAATTCCACGATCATGAGAATGATATCATCGCTCGTGCGTACGTACGGACTACCGTCTCCACGACGCGATGAGATTCATTCTCCACGTTAACCGTTCATGAATGATTATAAAGTATATATAATAATTAATAATGAAATATATGAAATAATAATGATTCTGGATTTATGTGTATATATATGTATTTCATCTACTTAATTCCATTCAACTGAATAAGGAAAATAAAACAGCGTTCATGCGTACGTACGGTCTACCATCTCCATGAATGGTGTATTTCTTTCCATTTACTGATCTATTATATATATATATATTCTGAATATATATTATATATAAATCATGTTTTGTATTCTGTAATTATGTAATCATGATATAAGTAATCATATGAATAATTACAAGTCAAAACACGGACGACAAATAAAACAATTTTACCCAAAACGCTCTTTAACATTGAATTTACAAAAGAACGGGTAATATAAAGTCATAAGTGAACCATATATGATATCATAACAATTAGTATGATTCTGTAATAAGTAAATGACAATATTTAAATCATTATACAGGAGGTTCAGACACATACGAAGCAAATCAGACCTAAGGTAAGGGAAATATCACAATCTCATTTTTATCCGAGATTGTTTATACTTTGGTTTTTACTGGGGTGTATTTTATCATCCACATCCATGTTTCCTCAATATGTAATGGTATTTCCATCCACCTACAATTTTTTAAATCCAAATTTACCATTTGGTGAGTTTTTAATAAAAGATATGAAAGGAATATTTTGTCATTTTTTGTACGAGGTACTTTTTGACTTTTCCAACAAAAGTACGAGAATAATGTTTTTTTTAACTTATACGGCATGAATGGATTTTTAAAACATTATGTCCAAGAAGATTCCTTTACAATTTATCATGTTTATTTTTAATCAACTTCTTTTAGTTTATAATTTTTTGACATGTTAGGAAAGGAAAAGTGTTTTTGAAGTAGAAAGGATATTTTCCTCAAGAATGGAGTTCATGTGTTTTATCAAAATTATTTTCCATCTAAGATAATAAAGGGTTCTGTTTTCATCCCTATTATTACATTTATTTGATTATGTTGTGATGGAATTATTTTTATGAATTCCTTGATCTTATATGAATTGTTTTATGATGTCATGATGTTTAAGATTCCCATTTTTATTACATGGGTTATGCAATGATGTATGATTTATGATTTTGTGGCACACATAAGAATGGTATCATTATGAGATGGGTGGGACCTATATCTCCCTCCAATGCATTGGGTAAAGTTTTTATATCTCATGAGATAGACATGGCTGGAATGGTAGATTATACCGGTTCAGTGAAACATGACTGAAACGAGGAATGAACTCGGTTTAGAAAGGGACTTTGTCCACTAAGATAGTCTTGACAATGAGTCTTGACTAAAAAGAAATGATTCTCTATGATTATGTGTGTATGACACAATGTTTCATGATTTAAGTTATGATTATTGGGATTTCATTTCACTACTATGATTTATCCCATGATATGAAATTATGCTCTCTTTTGCAGGTTAAGATTTCCAAAAGTTATGTTCTTATGATGTGATTGATATTTCTTTTGTTTACCCTTACAGATAATTTTAGCTCACCCTTTTATGTTTTCTTTTCCCCAGGATATAAAGAAAGGTTTTAGGTAAAAAAAAGAAGATCTGTATGGGAGATGTTGAAGATCTTTCACCACGATTAGAAGATTATATTCAGTGTTTCCAAAGATACTAAACTATTACAATTCTTGTGTGTGTGTTTTTGTTATGTACTATGTATTCCGCAAAAGTAATGTAATTTCCATGTACGTCAGGATTCGGGACTCTACATGGTGGGCATTAGTCTATGGGACGTCTTTTAGATTTCAGGGGTCCCCATTGTTGGGGGTATGTACGACGAATTCCTACCTCCCCCTTCTGTGTGGGACGACGAAGGGATAACCCTCCCTTGGTGAAGTGGCTCATCGATGTGTCCTAGGAATGTTCGAAGGATACATCTCTGAGAAAGCTTATCCCGAGTCGCGAGGATAATTCGAAGGATACGTCTCAGAGACCGCTTGTCTGGTATCATGGCCAGATCATGGATTTTTCCCGGGAAATCCAATCTATAGCTCTTCTGCACAGGCCCACAAATTTCCATTTAATGGAGACCCGAAAGAAGAGGGGTAGCTATTGGCTGAACTTGGAGCAAGGCCAATACAACGACTAGGGATGGGAGCTTGTTCCAGACGTCGATCAGCTGCATCATCTGTCGAAGTTACTGGCCATGTTTTTGAGCGGATTGCTATTTTTTTGTACGCGGGTCTAGAGGAATACGGGTTTCTACCTTTTTCATGGAAGCACAATTGTCTAATGGTAATTTTATCATCCAAGCCATCCTCGTACTGGCAAGGATTTACTGGTTTCTTGGTAATATTACTGATGGGAGCTGGATAAACCGAGTGGCCAACCCTTTTATGATTCTCTGGGGATGGCTAGGCGTTCATATCAAGAACTGCTACACCTTTATCAACCCTCTCCAGATTTCAGGCACCATACCCCAGCCATACTTGAAACTTACCAGCAGGGTTATGCCGGAAGATTGGGAGACCCAAGAAAAGGATAATCAACAAACAGTTCATAACATGCATCTGTTATCCAGTCTAATTTCATGTTATGATCATTTCAATTTCCATCTGTTCTCTTCCCCAACTGGTGAAATCACAAATACCATAAAAGAGGAGTTTATCAAGTGGGGATACCTATTTTCCCTCTGAGAGCGTATTCTGGTAGCTCGCATTGGCGTGGAACTGATCTGCGAGGGGTACGTGGCTTGCTGATTCGGGCACCAATTTGGTCGAATCCTGGAACTGTGTCCTCCCTCACTTAATGGTGCCCGCGAGAATCGTCTTTTAATGGTGTCCATGAATCTATGGTTAATGTTTACCCTGGAGGATACTGGATGTGAGGTTATGACCCCCACGCTTGCAGACTCCACGCCCTTCCTTTACAAAAAATATGTTGACTCCTATGTACAATCATACCCAAATGGGCATCTAGGGATGTTTGTGCCTACCATCTCGAGTTTCACGCCATCAAAGGGCTTGAGGAAGTGAAAGGGGGATGATGTTTCAACTAGTCCGGGAAAAATCATTCACCACCCTGGTGGTCCCGTGCTCTCGGGGAATATTTTAACAGAGAGTGGTGTAACCTCTCATGCCCTTGAGGCTGCCCGAAGGGGGGTGGTTATTCATGAAAATGATGTCTTTCCGACAGCCTGGGGTCAATGTGTAGTGACCCCGATCCGATGGTGCCTAATGAGACATGATTTACTAACATTTCATTACAACATTTACAAATTAAATATCATGTCCCATTACTACAGAAGATTGCGAGGCCCCAGATTCTGGGAAACCAGCTGCTTCTGATAAACTTCATTAGTACAAACCATGCCTGAAAATTTTAAAACAAAAACACAGGGTGATAAAATATGCCCAGTAAGGGGTTTGAAAACGTTTTACGAAAACTCTTTCTCAAAGCAGCCCTTTTCAAGAGAATAAAATACTTCTCTAAAAACAAATCATTATGTTTTCTTAAAACATGAAATCCAACATTTTGGAAAACCACTTGCACAAAGAAGTATGTACTTAAAATAAACTTAAAAGTAAACATGATCAGAGAGTGCAACACATGAAGAATAGATAATGCATAATATTCAACCAAGATTACTTCAGTTCTGAATAATCTATGTGTATGCAAGGAAAACATTGATAACATGATTCATGGGAACATAAAGTTATTATAACATTTTACCACATGATGTACAGTTATTATCACATAATTACATTTTCATAGACATGGAAATTTTCAACTAGGGGATGTCCTGTTAGTTGAACTAACCCCTGATTGACCATTTATCATCACATGCAGAGGGAATGTATAATGTCGGACACTGTCAAGAACTTGCATCAAAACCGTAAAACATACTTAACGGGTCAAGCCTAACCGCCAATCCTGTTTCCATGGTAGCACAAGCCAAGGCTAATTGTCAAGACCGTCACACATAACATCTCATGAGACTCATACTTTACCCAATGCATTGGAGCGCTGTATAATTCCGGGCGCACCCGTCACATCATTCATATTGTGCTATATAATTCCGAGTGCACCCGTCACATTTATGTCCAATAAATCCCTCACAAATCTTAACACGATCTTTCATTCATAGGGTTTCATTCATAAAATCTTAATCAACCCCCATTTCACATACATATTCATAACATGAAGACAGTTCAATCATTAATAAAATTAAGACATGCATGCTAAAAATCTGTACACATAAGAAATTATCTTAACAATTGAAAATATGGGTTTTAAGGAAATGAACATAAACACTTTAACATTCCCAATCATTATAATACCATGTTAAAACATGGTCGTTCATAACTAATACACATGCTGATAAATGGGTATTATGGATGTTTATTTAAAACTGTGTGAATAAACATACGGTTAGGGATATAAAGTGTGCAATTCTGTCTATCTTGGGAAGTCATGTATATATGTATGAAAACATCATGAATATATATATAGTTGTGTAAAAACTCATATTCACTTTGAATATCATGACCTTTCCTTTGAAAAGATTGAAAATATCATAGGAAGAACATGTATTTGAGGACAAAATATTGATACATGGTTATATATACCTATATATATATAAATTTAGGTGCGTATACACATGTGCATGGGTTTACCAAATTAAACCATACTAAATAATATTTCTCATGTTATACATTAAACAAAATTAATGTTTCACAAAACCGAGTGGGGTTCTTTTACATAAAAAAGTGAACATAATTTTCATAAAACCCTTATTG
Organism: Viscum album; assembly: GCA_963277665.1. NCBI lineage: Eukaryota > Viridiplantae > Streptophyta > Magnoliopsida > Santalales > Viscaceae > Viscum > Viscum album. Next base: position 2,104,690,221 of record OY728119.1, on the reverse strand, counting down.
GCATAAAATAATTCTTGCATACCACATGGTCGATCCATAAATATGAGTTCATATATATATGAATACATATATATACACATGTAAACATTTAAGGAATTCACACTACCCATTTTCACAAAACAAAATCATGATTTAGCACGAATAGTGATAAATGAAAATTTTCAAGTGAAAGAATTATTTTGATATCAAACGAACCCTTAAACTTCATCATACATATAAAGATGCATAAAAATAGTTTTGGGTATTGTTCTTGAAGTAATAATTTTAAACGGTACATATAATATGTAATAAATCTTCATGTTATACTGTGGTAAATTTTAAAAGAAATAAAAAAATCTTGTCCTCATATTCGCACATATATGTACATGTACATCTTATATAATCACATGTACATATATATCTATATGCTTCATATATTTGTATAATCTTACATGTTTATAAAATTACCCGCAAACTCCATTATTTTATAGGGCAGAATAAAACCAGGGTTATATACATGTGATAGAAAGGTGTACATATTCATGAGTAGTCATTATATATATATATATATATATATATATACGAATACATATATATATTTACACACAAGGTGTATATCATTAAAACTGAATTAAAACAAACCCCACAAAGAAATCTTCCTTTAACCCGGTTGAGTTCTGGAAGAGGAGAACAGTGGTAACCGGTTCTTAAGTCTTTTATGTATATTTATATACACTTGTGTATGAAGTGTATATGACCATATATATCCACCAAAACAGGAGAAATTTAAAACGAGATATTACCTTCGTTCGTCTCTCATAATAGGAAGTGTGAAACGGTGAGATACAGTTCTTACGACCTTATACAAATATATATATATATATATATATATATTTATATATACACATATATACGTAGAGCGTATAAAAAAAAGTGTATCAAAAATAGAGAAAATGAAACAAAAGCAAGGATTTCCCTTACCTATTCGGAGAGGAGGAGAGGAAGACGAAGCAGCGACGAGTCCGGTATGGTGGTCAGAGATCCAACGAGCTTCGGTGCAAAGCTTTCCTCGCCTTCTGTGCAAACCAGGGTTTCAAAAAAACAATGGACTCACATGCATGGAGGGTATCTGAGGGAAGTCGGTGTCCACTCTATGGAAAGGAGGGAGAAAAGCTGGGGTCTACTAGCCGACCTACGAGAAGAAGATGTGCCCTACTATACTGGTATCGCAGGGAGAGGAAGAAGTAAGCAGCGTGGGATAAGAAAACCGGAGAAAGAAGGAACGACTGAGATTGGAAGGGAGTTGATCGTGCGGATTAGAAGTGGTACGGCTTAAAAAAAATGGACGATTGAGATCAAGGCGCTAGATCAGACGGATCTGGCTCGATGCAGTGTTAAAATGGAAAACACATGTCTTCTATTTTAAAAAAAATTTCTTTTATTAATATTATTTTCTATTATTTTATTATAACATTGTTTTTATTAATAATATAAAATTATTAATCTAACTTTTATTATTTTAAGAAAAGTCATTGGTTAATGGTTTATTTAATACGAAAATACATTAATTTAATCAAAACATATTATTATATATTTATGTTTTAATTTCCTTTATTAACTAATTATCTTAATTTCCTTAATTAAAGATTAATATTATTAATACAATTAAACATTAAACACATAAGTAAATGAAATCATAATTTGACATAGTTTTCAAAACTATTAATTCGAATTATAAACATTTGCATTAATATTATTACTTATATTTAATTTAGAGATAAATATAGTATATTTAATTTAAGGTTTGATGAAAAATATATATATAAATCAAGATTTTGAGTACTTATTTTCTTAGGCAAAGTAAAAAACCCATCAGATTCAATATAATTACAAAATAATAGTTTAATTACTCAAGTTAAAAAAATATGTATAGTGAATAGTGGGAAAAATAATATTATTAATTTTCACCGTTTTGGAATATTAAATATAATTCACATTTTGGGGAAACATGAAATAAATTAATTATATTTCTATTGATGTCATTCTTTAAATATTAAATAAAATTATATAATTAACTTTTTGAACCTTTCGGGGGTAAACCATTCTTATCTCCAACGGTCCAAAATAAAACATAAGTGGATGGGAGAATCATGGGGAGCCAATGATTATATTTATAGTCATTAGGGTCCAACGGTCGAATTAGTGTTCTTATAAAAAGTCTGGTCTCGTGGTGTCCCTCACTCAAGGTGACTGAAAGAGAAAAGAGGAGATGGTTCATGTGATTCCTTTGGTGATCAGCATGGTTTCAGTGGATTCGGCCATCCTCAAGTTTATTCTGATGGATGCCAAAGACCCTTACCACCTTCTTCCGGTCCTGGTGGTTTTAAGTGGTCTCCCTATAATTGTAATGATGTTTTTAATTGGGATTTTTGGGTAGCTTAAATTCTTGTTCGGTTGCTGTGAGTTGTAGCCACCGAGATGTTACTCATTTGAATAAAAGGGCCTTTCATTCATTTGATGTGTTTTTTTATTTTATTATTATTATTATCTGATAAGATGATTATTGTTCACTTAATGGGTGGAATTGGAAAACAAACATGTCATTACTCAAAACACGGTTTCTCTGGTCGTTACATTACTTCCCCCTTCAAATAATTGCACCCTCTCAATTATATTCATAAAAAGAAAAAAAAACTAAATCCCCACACGTACAACATTACCGAAACAATGAATCTATCTTGGTTAATGGAATACCAAATTTGGCACATAGTTCTTCCATTTCCCTAGCCCAGATGCATTTCGAACAGTACGTCTTGAACTCCTGCTCGTGCGTACTGCACACGGGCTTCCAAAGGGAGGCTAGTGCGGTGAAAATCTCAAAAATGTATGAGTAGATGACCTCCCTGATAACTCTCCAGGCCACATCATGCTCGAGGTAGTCGAGGGGAATGATGCGATTGAGGAGACTGAAATTCAAGACCTGGAACAGATATGTTGTACTAAGGTTGCTATTGTGAGCAGCTATGATGAAGCATGCTCTGGAAGAGATGTTCTGTGCCAGTGTAAAACATTGGAAGATGCCATCGTAGTACCTTCCCCTTCTCCTATACCAAGGGAGTTGAGCAGTGGCGATGAGGTGAAAAACACCAGAATCCTCTTGACACAAACGAAGAATCTCAGGACCATTTCCTAGATCGAACAGACGCTGGCAGGACCCTCGCAGGTGGAGAAAGGATGGATAATCCACTGTGAATGCCCTAATCATGATAACCTCTACTAACTCATCGGGTAGTAATGAGATGTTCATTTGACCAGCCATCTGAAGAAAAACATTCTAAAGGAAACTCTTAACAACATTGATAAGGTAGAGGCAGGAAAGAAAACAAGAAACTTCCATTTATGAAAAATTTTACATGACAAAGCCGGAGTTTACTAAACATACACCACAAAGACTGGAAAAACTCCATAACTCTTCAAACCACACACAGGCTGAACAGACGGGACTAAACTCATGGGAACATCTATGACACCTCATGAGTTTGGCGTGAGGGGTATGGAGTTGGGAAACATCAGTATACACCTCTTTCCTAAGAGACAATCGGGTGGACTCATCATCCAACACTCCAAGGTCCCTTAACTGGCCCCAGAATCAGTAGTGCAAAATCTGGCATAGGTAAGCCGCTCGGAGGTCTCAGACAGTAGAATCTTTTTGAAAGGGGTAATCAAGCATCGTGCCAAATATTTTTTCCAGTCGTGAACACTCGAAAGTGTCCTTCGTGATACTTTTCCAAACGTGCATAAGATAGAAATTGGGTCATCATCATTAGGAGATAATACATCCCCAATCCCCGGTGAGGAATAAGCACCCTAGGTGAGTTTGACACGTCATACATGTGCTTACCTGTCATGCTAATTTGGGAAGAATTTAGAAAGTCCTCACGGCTAGATAGAGATACAATTTTTTCTAGAGCCATAGTGGGAAGTGACAGTAGGTCGGTAGGTACATTTTCATCAGCCATCTGAAAGTTATAAAATTTTTACTTAGTCAATCATAGTAATACATTCATACCTCCTAGATTTCCAGAGTTTCCTGAACTCATCCTCTGATACAAATTGTAGAAACCCCGATCCCGGGGTGCATAATGAGACATGATATACTAAAATTTCATTACATCATTTACAAATAAAATATCATGTCACATTACTACAGAAGATCGTGAGGCTTAGGATTCTGGGAAACCAGCTACTTCTGATAATCTTCATTAGTACAAACCATTCCTGAAAATTTAAAACAAAAATGTAGGGGGAGAAAATATGCCCAGTAAGGGGTTTTGAAATCGTTTTAAGAAAACGCTTTCTTAAAGCAGTCCTTTTCAAGAGAATAAAATACTTCTCTAAAAACAAATCATTATCTTTTCTTAAAACATGAAATCCAACATTTTTGAAAAACACTTGCACAGAGAAGTAAGTACATAAAATAAACATTAAAGAAAACATGATCTGAGAGGGAAACACATGAAGAATAGATAATGCATAATATTAAACCATGATTACTTCAGTTTTGAAAAATATTTGTGAAAGCAAGGAAAACATTCTTAACATAATTCATGGGCACATAAAGTTATTATAACATTTTTTCACATGAAGTACAGTTATTTTCAAATAATTAAAATTTCATAGTCATGGGAATTTTCAACTTGGGGATGTCCTGTTAGTTGAACTAACCCCTGGTTGACCATTTATCATCACATGTAGAGGGAACGTATAATGCCGGACTTTTTCAAGACCTTGCATCAAGACCGTAAAACATACTTAATGGGTCAAGGCTAACCGCCAATCCCGTTTCCATGGTAGCACGAGCCAAGGCTAACTGCCAAGACCATCGCACATAACGTCCCATGAACTCAAACTTTACCCAATGCATTGGAGCGCTGTATAATTTCGGGCGCAACTGTCACATCATTCATATTGTGCTATATAATTCTGGGTGCACTCATCACATTTAAGTCCAATACATCCCCCACATATCTTGACATGGTCTTTCATTCATAGGGTTTCATTCATACAATCTTAATCAAACCCCGTTTTCACATACATATTCATAACAAGAAGATAGTTCAATCATTAATAAAACTAAGACATTCATGCTAAAAATCCGTAAACATAGGAAATTATCTTAACAATTGAAAACATGGGTTTTAAGGAAATGAACATAAACACGTTAACATTCCAAAGAATCATAATACCATGTTAAAACAAGGTCGTTCATAGCTAATACACATGCTGATAAATGGGTATTGTGGATGTTTATTTAAGACTGTGTGAATATACATACAGTTAGGGATACAAAGTGTGCAATTAGGTCCATCTTGGGAAGTCATGTATATATGTAAGAAAACTGCATGAATATAGATATAGTTGTGTAAAAACTCATTTGCACTTTGAATAACATGACCTTTCCTTTGGAAAGTTTGCAAACATCATAGGAAGAACTTGTATTTGAAGACAACATATTGATACATGGTAATATATACCTATATATATATATAAATTTAGGTGCGTATACACAAGCGCATAGGGTTTAACAAATTAAACCATACTCAATAATATTTCTCATGTTATACATTAAACAAAAATAATGTTTGGAAAAACTGAATGGGTTTCTTTTACATAAAAAAATAAACATAATTTTCATAAAATACTTATTGGCTTAAAATCATTCGTTCATACCACATGGTCGATCCATAAATATGAGTACATATATATATTAATGCATATATATACACTTGTAAACGTTTACTGAATTCACACTACCCATTTTCACAAAACAAAATCATGATTTAGCACAAATAGTGATAAATGAAAATTTTCAATCGAAAGAATTATTTCAATATCAAACGAACCCTAAAAGTTCATCATACATATAAACATGTATACAAATAGTATTGGGTATTGTTCTTGAAGTATTAATCTTAAAGGGTACATATAATTTGTAATAAATATTCATGTTATATTGTGTTAAATTTTAAAAGAAATAAATAAGCTTGTCCTCATATTCTCACATAGATGTACATGTACATCTTATATAATCACATGTACATATATATCTATATGCTTCATATATTTGTATAATCTTACATGTTTATAAAATTACCCGCAAACTCCATTTTTTTATAGGGAAGAATAAAACCAGGGTTATATACTTTTGAAAGAAAGGTGTACATATGCATGTATAGTCTTATATATATATATGAATACATATATATATTTACACACAAGGTGTATATCATTAAAACCGAAATAAAACAAACTCCCCAAATAAAACCTCCTTTAACCCGGTTGAGTTCTGGAAGAGGAGAATAGTGGTAACGGGTTCTTAAGACCATTATGTATATTTATATACACTTGCGCATGAAGTGAATATGACCATGTATATCCACCAAAACAGGAGAAATTTAAAAAGAGATCTTACTTGTTTCCATCTCTCAAAACAGGAAGAGTGAAATGGTGAGATAGAGTTCTTACGACCTTATGTATATATATATTTTTATATATACACATATATATGTAGAGTGTATAAAAAAAGTGTATCAGAACTGGAGAAAACGAAACAAAAGCAAGGATTTCCCTTACCTGTTCGGAGAGGAGGAGAGGAAGACGAAGTAGCGATGAGGCTGGTCCGGTGGTCGGAGATCCAAGGAGCTTCGGTGCAAAGCTTTCCTCACCTTAGGTGCAAACCAGGGTTTTAAAAAAATCGTGGACTCAATTGCATGGAGGGTATCTGAGGGAAGTCGGTGCTGAATCTGTGGAAATGAGGGAGCAAAGCTGGGGTCTACTAGCCAGCCTACAAGAAGAAGACGTGCCCTACACTACTGGTACAACAACGCGAGGAAGAAGAAGGTCGTGGGGTTGTAGAAAATCGGAGAAAGAAGTAATGGTCAGGATTAGAAGGGAGTTGATAGTGTGGATTAGAAGCGGTGCGGCTTAAAAAAAATGGGCGGTTGAGATCATGGCGCTGGATCGGATGGCTCCGGATCGATGCGGTGTTAAAAAGGAAAACGTGGGTCTTCTGTTTAAAAAAAAAAGTTGTTTTATTAATATTATTTTCTATTATCTTATTATAACATTGTTTTTATTAATAATATTCAATTATTAATCCAACTTTTATTATTTTAAGAATAGTCATAGGTCAATGGTTTATTTAATACAAAAATACATTAATTTAATCAAATCATATTATTATATATATATATGTTTTAATTTCCTTTATTAACTAATTATCATAATTTCATTAATTAATGATTAATATTATTAATACAATTAAACCTTAAACAAAAATACATTTATAATTATTTTCAAAATCACACATAAGAGTGTGTTGATATAAATATTATCATTATGAAACACATAAGTAAATAAAATCATAATTTGACATATTTTTTAAAATTGTTAATTCGAATTATAAACATTCGCATTAATATTATTACTTATATTTAATTTAGAGATAAATATAGTATATTTAATTTAAGGTTTGATGCAACATATATATATAACTCAAGAGTTTGAGTACATATTTTCTTAGGAAACATAAAAACCCATCAGATTTAATATAATTACAAAATAAAAGTTTAATTTCTCAAGTTAAAAATATATGAATAGTGAATAGTGGAAAAAAATAATATTATTAATTTTTACCATTTTGAAACATAAAATATAATTCGCATTTTGGGGAAACAAGAAATTAAATAATTATATTACTATTGATGTCATTATTTAAATATTAAAGAAAATTACATAATTAACTTTTCAAACCTTTTGGGGGTAAACCATTTTTATCTCCAATGGTCAAAAATAAAACATTAGTGGATGGGAGAGTCATGGGGAGCCAACAGTTATATTTATAGCTGTTAGGGTCCAATAATCGAATTAGTGTTCTTATAGAATGTCTGGTCTCGCGATGTCCCTTACTCAAGGTGACTAAAAGAGAAAAGAGGAGATGGTTTGTGTGATTCCTTTGGTGCTCAGCACGGTTGCAGTGGCTTTGGCCATCCTCATGTTTATTCTGATGGATGCCAAAGACCCTTACTGCCTTCTTGGGGTCCTGGTGGTTTTAAGCGGTCTCCCTATAATTTTAATTGGGTTTTTAATTGGGATTTTTGGTTAGCTTAACATCTTGTTCGATTGCTGTGAGTTGTAGCCACCGAGATGTTAGTCATTTGAATAAAAGGGCCTTTCATTCATTTGATGCATTTTTCTATTTTATTATTATTATTATCTTATAAGATGATTGTTTGTTCACATAACGGGTGGCATTGTAAAACAAACTTGTAATTACTCAAAACAAGGTTTCTCAGGTTGTTACATTACTTCCCCTTTCAAAGAATTGCGCCCTCGCAATTCTATTCATAAAAAGAAAAAAAACTGAACCCCCACACGTACAACCTTACCGAAACAGTGGATTTGGCTTGGTTAACAGAATACCAAAGTTGGCAAATAGTTCTTCTGTTTCCCTAGCCCTGATGCATTTCGAACAGTACGTCTTGAACTCCTGCTCGTGCGTACTAAACATGGGCTTCCAAAGAGAGGCTTGTGCGGTGAAAAGCTCAGAAACGTCTGAGTAGATGAACTCCTTGATAAATCTTCGGGCCACTTCACTCTCAAGGTAGTCGAGAGGAATGATGCGATTGAGAAGACTGAAATTCAAGACCTGGAGCATATAGGCTGCACTAAGGTGGCTATCCTGAGCAGCTAAGAGGAAGCACGCTCTGGCAGAGAAGTTCTATGCCAGTGTAAAATACTGGAAGAGGCCTTCGTATTACCTTCCCCTTCATATATAGCATGGGAGTTGAGAAGTGGCGATGAGGTGAAAAACACGATCATCCTCTTGACACAAACGAAGAATCTCAGGACCATTTTCTAGATCGAGTAGATGCTGGCAGGACCCTCGCAGGTGGAAAAAGGATGGATAATCCACCGTGCATGCCCTGATCATGATAACCACTACTAACTCATCGGGTAGTGATGGGATGTTCGTTTAACCATCCATCTGAAAAAAAACATTCTAAAGGAAACTATTAAAAACATTGATAAGGTAGAGACATTGATGGAAACATGAAACATCCATTTATGCAAAATTTTACATGATAATGCCTATGTTTACTAAATGAAAACTACAAAGAGTGGATACACTCCCTAAATCTTCAAACCACACATAGGCGGAATAGATGAGACTAAACTCATGGGAATATTTATGATGCCTCTTGAGTTTAGCGTGAGGGGTATGGAGTTGGGAAACATCTGTATACACCTTTTCCCTAAGAGACATTCGGGTGGACTCATCTTCCAACACTCCAAGGTCCCTTAACTAGCCCCAGAATCCGTAGTGAAAAATCTGGCATAGGTAAGCCGCTTCGAGGTCTCAGACAGTAGCAGCTTTTTAAAAGGGGTTATCAAGAATCGTGCCAAATTCTTCGCCAGTCGTGAACACTCGGAAGAGTCCCTCGTGATACTTTTCCCGATGTGCATAAGAGGGAAATTGGGTCATCATCATTAGGAGATAATACATCCCCAATCCCCGGTGAGGACTAAGCACCCTAGGTGAGTTTGACACGCCATACATGTTCTTACATGTCCTGCTAATTTGGGAAGAATTTAGAAAGTCCTCAAGTCTAGCTAGAGGTACAATGTTTTCTAGAGCCATAGTGGGAAGTGACAGTAGGTCGGTAGGTACATTTTCATCAGCCATATTAAAGTTATAACATTTTTACTTAGTCAATAATAGTAATACATTCATACCTCCTGGTTTTCCAGAGTTTCCTGAACCCATCCTCTGATACAAACTGTAGAAACCCCGATCCTAGGGTGCCTAATGAGACATGATATAAAAACATTTCATTAAAACATTTACAAATTAAATATCATGTCACATTACTGCAGAAGATCCTGAGGCTCATGATTCTGGGAAACTAACTGCTTCTGATAAACTTCATTAGTACAAACCATGCCTGAAAATTTTAAAACAACAATTTAGGGTGAGAAAATATGCCCAGCAAGGGGTTTTGAAAACTTTTTAAGAAAAATCATTCTCAAAGAAGTCCGTTTCAAGAGAATAAAATACTTCGGTAAAAACAAATCATTATCTTTTCATATAATATGAAATCAAACATTTTTGAAAACCACTTGCATAGAGAAGTACATACCTAAAATAAATATTAAAGTAAACATGATTAGAGAGCGCAACACATGAAGAATAGATAATTCATAATATTCAACCAAGATTACTTCAGTTCTGAAAAATAAGTGTGTATGAAAGGAAAACATTCATAACATGATTCATGGGCACATAAAGTTCTTATAACATTTTACCACATGAAGTACAGTTATTGTCACATAATTAAATTTTCATTATCATGGGAATTTTCAACTAGGGGATGTCCTATTAGTTGAACTAACCCCTGGTTGACCATTTATCATCACATGCAGAGAGAATGTATAATGCCGGACTTTGTCAAGACCTTGCGTCAAGACCGTAAAACATACATAACGGTTCAAGGCTAACCGCCAATCCCTTTTCCATGGTAGCACAAGACAAGGCTAACTGCCAAGACCGTCGCACATAACATCTCATGAGACTCATACATTACACAATGCATTGGAGCGTTGTATAATTCCGGGCACACCCATCACATCATTCATAATGCACTATATAATTCCGGGCTCACCCATCACATTTAAGTCCAATACATCCCTCACATATCTTGACATGGTCTTTCATTCATAGGGTTTCATTCATACAATGTTAATCAAACCCCCTTTTCACATACATATTAATAACTTGAAGACAATTCAATCATTAATAAAACTAAGACATGCATGCTAAAAATCCGTACACATAGGAAATTATCTTAACAATTGAAAACATGGGTTTTATGGAAATAAAAATAAACACGTTAACATTACAAAGCATCATAATACCAAGTTAAAACAAGGCCGTTCATAACTAATACACATGCTGATAAATGGGTATTGTGGATGTTTATTTAAAATTGTTTGAATATACATACAGTTAGGGATACAAAGTGTGCAATTAGGTCCATCTTGGGAAGTCATGTATATATGTATGAAAATTGCATGAATATAGATATAGTTGTGTAAAAACTCATTTTCACTTTGAATAACATGACCTTTACTTTGAAAAGATTACAAACATCATAGGAAGAACATGTATTTGAAGACAACATATTGATACATGGTAATATATACCTATATATATATAAATTTAGGTGCGTATACACATGCGCATAGGGTTTACCAAATTAAACGATACTCAATAATATTTCTCATGTTATACATTAAACAAAAATAATGTTTGGAAAAACTGAATGGGTTTCTTTTACATAAAAAAATAAACATAATTTTCATAAAATACTTATTGGCTTAAAATCATTCGTTCATACCACATGGTCGATCCATAAATATGAGTACATATATATATGAATACATATATATACACTTGAAAACGTTTAAGGAATTCACACTACCCATTTTCACAAAACAAAATCATGATTTAGCACGAATAGTGATAAATGAAAATTTTCAATTGAAAGAATTATTTTGATATCAAACGAACCCTTAAACTTTATCATACATATAAATATGTATAGAAATGGTTTTGGGTATTGTTCTTGAAGTAATAATCGTAATGGGTACATATAATTTGTAATAAATCTTCATGTTATATTGTGGTAATTTTTAAAAGAAATAAATAAGCTTGTCCTCATATTCGCACATAGATGTACATGTATATATTATATAATCACATGTACATATATATCTATATGCTTCATTTATTTGTATAATCTTACATGTTTATAAAATTACCCGCAAACCCCATTTTTTTATAGGGCAGAATAAATCAAGGGTTATATACATGTGAAATAAAGGTGTACATATGCATGTATCGTCTTATATATATTTATATGAATACATATTTATATTTACACACAAGGTGTATATCATTAAAACCGAATTAAAAAAAACCCCAATGAAAATTTCCTTTAACCTGGTTGAGTTCTGGAAGAGGAGAACAGTGGTAACCAGTTCATAAGGCCTTTATGTATATTTATATACATTTGCGTATGAAGTTTATATGACCATGTTTATCCAAAAACATAGGATAAATTTAAAATGAGATATTAACTTCGATCATCTCTCAAAACAGGAAGAGTGAAACGGTGATATACAGTTCTTACAACCTTATGTATATATATATTTTTATATATACACATATATACGTAGAGCGTATAAAAAGTGTATCAAAACTGGAGAAAATGAAACAAAAGCAAGGATTTCCCTTACTTATTCGGAGAGGTGGAGGGGAAGATGAAGTAGCGGCGAGGCCGGTCCGGTGGTCAGAGATCCAAGGAGCTTCAGTGCCAATCTTTCCTCTCCTTCGGTGCAAACCATGATTTTAACAAAAACTGTGGACTCACTTGCAGGGAGGGATTGGGATGGAAGTCGGTGCAAACTCTGTGGAAATGAGTGATCAATGCTGGGGTCTACTAGCCATCCTATGAGAAGAATACGTGCCCTACTCTACTGGTACAATAGTGCGAGGAATAAGAAGGCCGCTAGGGAGAAGAAAACTGGAGAAAGAAAGAACGATTGGGATTAGAAGGGAGTTGATCGTGTGGCTTAGAAGCGGTGCAGATTAAAAAAATGGACAGTTGAGATCAAGGCACTGGATTGGACGGCTCCGGCTCGATGCGGTGTTAAAAAAGAAAACGCGGGTCTTCTATTTTAAAAAAAAAAGTTGTTTTATTAATATTATATTCTATTATCATATTATAACATTGTTTTTATTAATAATATTCAATTATTAATCTAACTTTTATTATTTTAAGAAAAGCCATTGGTCAATGGTTTATTTAATACAAAAATACATTAATTTAATCAAAACATATTATTATATATATATGTGTGTGTTTTAATTTCCTTTATTAACTAATTATATTAATTTATTTAATTAAATATTAATATTATTAATACAATTAAACATTAAACATAACTACATTTATAATTATTTTCAAAATCACACATAAGAGTATGTTGATATAAATATTATCATTATGAAACACATAAGTAAATGAAATCATAATTTGACATAGTTTTTAAAACTGTTAATTCAAATTAAAAACATTCGCATTAATATTTTTACTTATATTTAATTTAGAGATAAATATAGTATATTTAATTTAAGGTTTGATGCAATATATATATATATATAACTCAATAGTTTGAGTACATATTTTCGTAGGAAAAGTAAAAACCCATCAGATTCAATATAATTACAAAATAAATGGTTAATTGCTCAAGTTAAAAAAATATGTATAGTGAATAGTTGAAAAAAAATAATATTAATTTTCATCGTTTTGAAACATATAATTCGCATTTTGGGGAAAGAAGAAATAAATTAATTATATTACTATTGATGTCATTCTTTAAATATTTAAGAAAATTATATAATTAACTTTTCGAACCTTTCGGGGGTAAACCATTCTTATCTCCAACAGTCCAAAATAAAACATTAGTGTATAGGAGAATCATGGGGAGCCAACAGTTATATTTATTTCCATTAGGGTCCAACGGTCAAATTAGTGTTCTTATAAAAAGTCTGGTCTCGCGGTGTCCCTCACTCAAGGTGACTGAAATAGAAAAGAGGAGATAGTTCGTGTGATTCCTTTGGTGCTCAGCATGGTTGCAGTGGCTACAGACATCCTCATGTTTATTCTAATGGATACCGAAGAACCATACCGCCTTCTTGGGGTCCTAGTGGTTTAAAGCGGTCTCCCTATAATTGTAATCGGGTTTTTAATTGGGATTTTTGGTTAGTTTAACTTCTTGTTTGATTGTTGTGAGTTGTAGTCACCGAGATGTTACTAATTTGAATAAAAGGGCCTTTCATTCATTTGATGCATTTTTCTATTTTATTATTATTATCTTATAAGATGATTGTTTGTTCACTTAACGGGTGGCATTGTAAAATAAAATTATCATTACTCAAAACACGGTTTCTCAGGTCGTTACACAATGGGCCGAATTCAGAGGTCGATCATACATTCGTGGCCAGTACACCCGGTCTCTGTGGATGTATCTTCAGGAATTGGAATTGGCTTTTGATGGGCTGGGATAAATATCTGCCCATGTGGACATCCTTTATGATGTAGACTCAGAGCGGGTCAATCGATATCTCCAGGATCTCGAAGCATATATTTACGTGCCCCACGGTTACACAGTATTAACCCACAGAGTCTAGGCCATGTTTCAACTGGTGACAGATGAGGAGGGGGAAGGAAGTGACCACTCTTCATGGGGAAATGATTTTGATGATCTCTATTTCATGGATGAAGAAAGGGAATTCCCTTCCGGACCTATGAGGTCTCGTCCACATGTATCCCCAGATAGTTCTAGGGGAATAGTGTGATCCGGAACACAAATATGACCATTAGAACCCCCACCAACACCTGTCGTTACCCGACCCACTCAGGATGATCCTTCTAGGCTAGATGTTCCTATTATGGTCACATTCCCAAAAGCACAGAGGATTTGGGATGACCTAATGGCCAGGGGCCCAGATGAAGAGGTTTGTGAATCACTCCAAATGAGTCCTCTCAAGCTCCCAGGTAATGGGGTTATCTTTGATCCGCCACAACATCAGTTGGAAGAGGACTTAGGCGACATAATTGTGTCATTGAAGGAGATGGACGCATATGTGTGCTCACTCCAAAACCAGCTCTATGGGTCTTCCCGGGTGTCCATGATGATTAGACATCACGAATTTTCCGACCCCGAAGAAGAGGTTTCTCTGCTCGCAAATCCTGACTTTCTTCCTCATTTATTATGGGGGTTCTATGGTTTCTACCCTTTGTGCAGGGTGCCGAGGATTCATAGAGGGAAATTCCCTCTCCATTGTATACTCCTCGTGGTACCACAGCAGGTGATCATGCGCTTTCTCCCACAGGGGTAATCGAGGAGAGGTCCCCTGGTGCAGGTGAGCTTATGGAGGCGACCATTGTAGACTCAGCAAGGTTCATTCCACACCCGGAACCTCCCAATGTTCCAAGAAAGGTATTATCCCCGGGGCAGATCCAGAGGCATCAACAGGCATCTCGTTTTTCAGAACGGCTCAGGCAGTGGACGTTGGGTAATCACGACTTCCTGTTTCCTTGATTATCGACTCGTATGCATTAATTCTGTTAGTTGTGGACTTTTATGGTGCCACGGTGCAGGGCCATTCGAAGACCTTGTCGTGGATACCCATGAAACTGTACTTCCCATCCCTTCATCATATGGGGGATCACCCGCAGTCACCCCTGAGCGTGAATGATAACAGGCCCCACTGATGGGGGAAACGACATAGATTCTCTCCCTTCCCCTTAATCTACTAGAGATATGTCCGAGGAGGGAGAGCTGGGAGCCGAGACTCCCACCGATCATATAGCTTCTATAATTGTGGTTGGGATGGGGTGTCGATGATTACTAAAGAGACCTATGATCTGACGGGGCCAGCTGTCTCAGATCCAGTGGGTCCCGTGGTGATGGAGGAGGAGCTTGTCATCATGCTAATCATTGGAAACCCAGAGCGGGCCATCATCTTCTTCACCGGGGGAGTGATTTCCCCGACCTTGATCTGCGTAGCTGATCGCTAGGGTGAAGCATTGGGAGTTTCTTTTCTTGGGTATGGCGATAGGTCATGGATGCCTCTAGGGATTCCCAGCGCTCCTCTGCACTTTGAGGATGTAGCATCTTCCTCAAGTGGTCGTCGCGGGGGAGCAGAGCATGAGGATGTCGACACCTTGAAGATCAAGAGTAAGCTTCCTGATCTTTTGCCACATACACCTCTTTCTTCCCTTTTTTAATTAGGGGTAGTTATCTATTTGATTGACTCTTGGGATTTGGGACCAAAACCTTTGGCATTGGCGATTACACTGTCAGACCCCACCGTGCCTATGACCACAACATCTGGGATTGATGTTACTGTTGTGCTAGAGTTTGTGAGTGAAACCGCATCGGGTCCCTCCATGGTGACGTTTATCCCCGAGTACGTGTCCTCGTCTGAGAGTGATTCTGAGCCCATCCAACAAGTCCTTTCTAGTCTTTGGACTTCTCGCCAAAGGGCCTGGGAGAAGATCTGGAAGCTGATCTCTCAAACGCCCTTGGTCGATATGCCGACCATATTACCGAGGCTACCCAACATGTTTATGCTACTAGGATTTGATGGCTTTGACTATCATGGTGTTTATAGCATAGTAAAGCAGGTGGTTGCTGATCGGGAAAGACTGGGTGGTTTCAAATCTTGCCTTATTGCTACCCAATCAGAAACCTACCTTTCCGCAACCTAACATCATTTCCTAACAGTGGCTCATGATCACTCCGGGGTAGTTACGAGGCTCCAGGGATAAGTCATTGAGCAGCGTTCTCACTTGGAGGTGCAGAGGAATGAGACACAACAGCTATAGTAGGAAGAGGCCAACGTTACAGCCATAATTTTATAAGGGGAGCGATGGATGGAGGATGAAATGAGGGAGAGCACAACGGCGGCCCAAGAGGTGGAAGAGTTTCGGGCTGGTGTAGAAGCTAAAACAGCCTTACTACAGAATCACTCTCATGCAATCTAGAATTCTCACCATCACCTGATACAGCTTTGTGAATCTTCCAAAAACCTCATTTAATATATTTTCACACTAGAGGAGGCTCCGGATTGTGGATGCCCTTCCTACAAACCTTGATATGGAACAAATAAATATTCCACCTCAGTGATCTTTTCGTCTTCTCTTGTGATAGAAATTACATGGCATGATCACTGCATATGTTAATTCCCCGAATATGGAATAATCAGAGTCCAGGACCATTGATAAAAATAAAATGAGCTCTAACATTTTCTTGGACCATGGGGTCTAGCGAGCATTGTTTGACTATTTCTAGGTATTTTTATAAAATCCATAAAAACTTATTGTCTCTTCTTTTCAAAACTTAATTTTTCCGGGGCTCATTTATTGTGAACCCTGTGGGTATGGCTAGAATTTTTCATAGGTCGCCTTTTTCAGGGTTTCTGCCTAATAGGGTTTGTGCCTCTTTTTGTCAGAGGTTTAAACTCCCACCTAAAAGAATATAATTATCAATGATTTAGGTCGAACATATTTGACTAGACAGAGTGGGGTAAGGTCCCCAATGGTGTTCGGTTGATTAAAAACTGTCTCGGTGTCCTTCAGACAAAATTGGAGGGAGTATGATTAAATTTTAAAGAAATGCAGGGCATGTCTCAAGGCATGGGAGTCATGTCGGCGTGTAGAGGTAGGAGGAGAATTTCCATAAGGAAATAATGCTTTCGGTAGAAAGTCCATTGGTGATCAATATGAATAGCCGCTGAGGGAATGGTATGCATAGTCATGCAAAGGATTCCTTAAGTCAATGACTCCCCATTTCTGATGGCCATAGGACTTCCTGAAAGTCCAGATTATGGAAACCACCATGGGTGGCTTGGAGAAATATGAAAACCACCAGGGGTGGCTCGGAAAGGGTATGTGACGTCTAAAGGGTTTTGAGAACATTTGTATCAATAAAGAGTGTGGAAGCAAGGTTCATGTCTTAGCATAAAGGATGGTTGGGGTTTGGCGTAGTTTAAAGTCATGCTGCTGGGACATCATCTAGAATGGAACGACTTCTCCTGGTCCTCTGTAATTTTTCAGAGACATTCCACCATATTCAGGTAGGGTTATGAAAGAGGTTGGTGAACTGTAGCTCAGAGGGTTTTCGAATCCTGAGATAGACATGGGGGCTCGGAGGCCAAGAAGCGTACAGAGAGAATCATTGCCTATGGAAATCTTGCCTTTGGTAGATGGTCTAGGGTATATCAATATGCAGAGATGCTGAGATCATGGTATGCATAGTCATGAAAAGGTGTCCTTAGGTCAATGATTGTATTCCCCTGATAGCCAAGAATCTTCAGGGAAGTTGAGATTTGGGACCACCAGTGGTGGCTTATGAGGGTTCAGCATTTTATGAGTACAGATTATGGGTTATGATGAGAGGGTGTTGGGATACGGGGTAAACATCTAGACTGAACTTCCCGAGTATGGGTGAAGTAATCCCTTCTCACGCGGGTGTGATACAGTGGCTTGTGCTGGTCTGACCCGTGCACTGAAGGACATAGAGTAGCCTTCGTTCCTTACTGAACCCATGGAGGGTTTGACTGTTCGGTTTAGCGTTAGGTGGAAAAGACGGCGAGAATTATTATAGTATGTCGTGCAGTTTAACATCATGCAGTGAGGACGATGTCATTTTCTTTCATTTTCCAATTTTGTGCAGTTTAACGTCATGCAGAAAGGATGATTGGACATGTAGTTTAATGTCATGTGGTGACTACGTAGTTAAAAAAGGCCTCTCTTGATTAAAATGTAACTAGACCTGAGTATCCTAGAATGTCCAGGACGTGGAAAAGGGGGGTTGATGGTGTAAATCATTGTTCTGTGGCTTCTTGGATCAGTAGAGATGTCATGGAGGCTCTAGGGCCGGTAAGAGTACTGATCTAAGAAGAGTATTGCATGGGAAATATTTCCCTTGGTAGACGGCCCAGGGGATATCAATATGCATAGCTGTTGAGGGCATGGTATGCATAGTCATGAAAAGGTGTCTCTGGGTCGATGACTTTCCACTTTCAATGGGCATGAATGGTTATGAAGATCCATAATTATCCGGACCACATAGTCTGTCGTCGGGTAAGGAAATATCTGAACATGTCAGGCATACTTGTCCATGGTTGCTGTTAAATCTTAGAGAGCTCCCTGCGCTGATTTATTTAGTGTGTTGGGGTGTACCTTTACTCCATATAGTTTAACGTCATGCGGTAAGGACGAGGTACTACTAGATTAGAAGTTATAGAGGTCTGACCATTAGGTGACTCTTAATACAGTAACTGGAAGGATAACTGAGTCAACATGTTTTGATATACCTGGAACAAGGTGGGGGTGAAGGTTGTAAACTGAAAAATTGAGTTTTCTCGGATCAGGAGGTATGGTATAGTGGCTCTAAGGCCGATAAGCGTACAGAGCTAAGAAGAGTACCGTCCAAGGAAATCATGCCTTTGATGGACAAGCCAGGGGCTATTATTATGCTGATCTGCTAAAGGCATGGTATGCATATTTGTACAAAGGAGTCCCTGGGTCGATAATTTTCCACTTTAGATATCCATGAATGATTTTGATAATATGTGATTGATCACTGTGCAGTGTTCGGTGCATGGGGATAATGGTGTCCGAGTATACAAGAAACATATTCACTACAATTGTCCATTGAGTTAAAGTAGCCTAGCCCTGGCTTGATGTTCGTTGATGCAGGTCGCTATGTGAACCACTAGCAGACACATAGGCTAGCCAGATAGGGATACCCTGGAAACACCTGGATGTGAAAAGGGGAAAGAACTTGTAAACCACTTCGCCATAAACTTCTGGATCCGGAGGTATGGTGTGGGGGCTCTGAGGCTGGTAGGCGTATAGAGCTAGTAAGAGTGTGACCAAAAGAAATATTACCTTGGATGGAAAAGACAGGGACAATCATTATGCAGATCCGCTAAGGGCATGGTATGCATAGTCGTACAAAGGTGTCCCCAGGTCGATAACGTTCCACTTCCGATGGACACGAATGATTATAAAGATCCATAATTATCTCGGTCATGGAGTCTGATGTATGGAGAGGATGCATCCAAATGTGCAAGGAATATCTCTATCTTGTATCTCTATGTGTCTTGGGTGGGTAATGACGATGTCCATGCAGTTTAACGTCATGTGGTAAGGACGAAGTCCATGCAGTTTAATTTCAAGTGGTAAGGACGATGTTCGTGCAGTTTAATGTCATGCGGTAATGACGAAGTACATACCCCATGCAGGTCTGGTTCGTACATGGGGGAAGGGAGAATTTTTAACATTATTTTCCCTGTAGTTTAACGTCGTGCAGCAAGGACGAAAAAATACACCCCGTGAATGTCTATCCCATACACGGGGAAAAGGTAGCATTTTTAAATCTTGTTATCCATTTAGTTTTACGCTGTGCAGTAATGAAGATAAGTACACCTTGTGCCGATCTAGTCCGTAAACGGGGGAAAAGGGCATTTTAATCTTTTATTCAGGGGGTTGGGCTAGGACGGGGAACCTTGGCATCACTACGTATCATGCGAGGGTAGGAATCAAGCCGCACATAGTTCTCTGTAATAAGTACACCTCGTGTAGGTCTGGTCCATACACTGGGGGAGAGTACATTGTCTAACTTCTATTTTATTTCATTTTTAGGTGGCTGGGCCAAGATGGGGAACCCTGGCGTCGCTACATATCATATGAGGACCGGAATCAAGTCATACATAGTTCTATGAAATAAGTACACCCCGTGCAGGTCTGGTCCATACATGGGGGAGAGGGGAATTGTTAAAACTTCATGTCTGTGCTGTTTAACTTCGTGCGGTGAGGACGAGAAGTACACCCCGTGCAGGCCTGGTCTGTACATAGGGGAATGAAGGCATTATTAACTTTTATTTGGGATTGGTTGTGCACGGATAGGGGATCCCGATGTAACTATGTATCATGTGGGGGCAGGAATCAAGACGTACGTAGTTCCCTGAAATCCGTGCAGTTTAACGTCATGTAGTATGGAAAAAAGCCATACATTTTAACATTATTTGGTGAGGAAAAGAAGTATTATTGAACTCCGTGCACTTTAACATCATGTGGTGAGGATGTGATGTATTATTGGATTCCGTGTAGTTTAGCATCATGTGGTGAGGACAGAATACTCTTAGTTTAGCGTCATAGAGTTTTGACCATTGGGTGCATGGTATTTTAACACCATACAGCTCAGACGAACTCCATGTAGTTTAACGTCATGCGGTGAGGACATGATACTTTCAGTTTCTATGGGAAATACTTCTTTAGGAATCTCGCATTGGTAGGAGCCGTTGTAAATTGTCCGTCCATGGAGATCAGGTTATATGCTCCATAGGAGTAGACCTTGTGTACAACGTATGGTCCCTCCCACTTGGGCTCCAGCATTGGAGGTTTCATTCTAGGTATCATTTATAGCAACCCAGCCTTTTTGTACATTACTATTACATCATTTCAAAGATAAACATCATAATAGTACTACACTTAGAGGATCCAAAGGATTAGTGTCTTGGGAAAACTAGGACCATACATAACAAATACAAAATCATGCACAAACAGTTATTTAATTTATACTTCTCTAGATTCTTATTGGCACTTGTCCTCTCCTTAGTACATGTAGCCACCTGAGGATATACATCAAATGCGGTGATCTAGAATCCCAGTAAGAGGATAGATAAGAACAATATAGCATTGGGTGAGCATAATCATAACAGAGGAAAAAGATGATGAACATGAGAAGAGCATAGATAAAATACTTGAAATGTGGCAATACATAAAAATGAAACATCATGTCTTAGTGGTTAACTACCCCACATAATTTTGAACCATGCTAGCATCTTTTCACACATAATTTCACATTTACTCATGGGATTCATCACTTTACCCAATGCATTGGAGCGCTATATAATTTCAGGTGCACCCGTCACGTCATAACATTATCATTTATCATGAATGATAGAATGAACATGTAACATAAATAAACATAACTAGCCCCTGAAAAGTAATGGGTTTCATCTCATAAGAACACATTCATAATCTTTGGGTTCCCAAAAGAAAGAGGGAACAACATACTTGATATAAGAACCATCAACCATGAATGAGAGGTAAATGTAGAGTTCTTAAGAGAATAGTTCTTTCGAAAAACGTTTTGATTGACATAAACATCAATTGAAAATATGTATATCCCATAAAAGGATGTAAAATGATGAAAAAATGATCTTTAAGGAGATCCCATTTCAAAATGCAGTGAAAGAGGAAGAACACGAAGGAAGAAAATTGGGTTCTAGATTTCCCCTTACCATGTACCCGAATGCCTCCTTCTCTTTAATGTCATGTATAATGACATTATATTCATTAATTAGAAATTAAAAAAACTTTTATACATTAATAGTGTTCATTCTGGTTTCATTATGTCATATTATGTACCTTTGGATGACTTATAGAGTTTAAAAACATTATTCGAGGATGTTCGTTTTTATGGTTTTCTTGAGTGGTTCACTTGTATTCTTAAATTGATGTTCGGGTAGATCCTGGGTAAACATATAGAAATTATATTACATGTTATTAGTTATATTAAATTATCTTGAATTATTTTATAATTAATTATATTATATCCATGTGGGTGAATCATTAGATAAGAATTAAATGATGATTATTTGGGTAAATTTGAGCGGTTTTTGGATCACAACGAACATGTTTTAACATTTCACTTATTAATATGGCCATTGGTTATTTCCAGAACATAAAATATAAAATAATACATATAAAATATTCTGGTTCAACCATATAAATGGTTTCATTACCAGATTTGATGGTATAAATGGAATAAGAGAGCATGTCGTTTTTGAAGGTGATAAATTAACACCTCACGAACAACGTTCTCTTTAATAAATTAAAAGGAAGAGGTGAAGGGTGTGGGGTGATATAATATACCATTAGAATCATAAAATTCCAGTAGATTTGTAATACGGGAGTTACAATAAATTTTAGATGAAAAGAGGTTGGGAGAGATCATGAAATGAACTTGAACTTGAAAGGAAAATAATGGAGAAGAGGGAGGGAAATTACCTCTTAAATCCTTCTCTTGAGAACCTCCTTAAGGGACTAAGATTGTTCTTTTGATGAGACCACCAGCTCATGGACATGGAGGAGGGGCTAGTGGGGATGATTGGGCAGAGAGTAGTCAATTCTTGAAGCTATAGAGTTGTGTTTTGGCAAGAGGAGGGGGAGGGCTTATTTATACATGATAAGGGAGGTGTTTTTGGTATAAAATATTAAATAGAATAATATATCAAGAGTTAGACTTGTAATAGTAGTTTTTTGACATCCTAAATCATATATTAATATAATATAATTCCTTTTAGGCTTTAATTATTATTTATAATCCGAATTCATTAATTTATTAAAATGAATGTGAATGAAAGGGAAAAAGACGCTTTAAGAAATCACCTTTTGACTTTAGACATTGGAAAGTTCATTTTAGGTTTGAGAATTGAATTTATTGTATTTTAAGGAACAATTTAGGATATTTAATATAATTTGGCAGAAACTAATGTTCTATAATTTTTATGTAATCATTACATCATTAATGTTGCAATTTAGTATACACCAATTATGCGAAAAACTGTATTTTTTACTATTCATCCGAATATTGAAGTATTTCCGAATAAACCCAAAAAATTTACCCATACCATTTTTCGACAAGTAGAATCCAAAAAATGATTTCCATTTTTCAAAAATAATTTTCTCAATATTATTAATTTAATATTTAATTATAATTATAATTTACTTAAGAAACAGTTTTTAAAAGTAAAAAATGATTTTATAGTGCGTTCAAAAATTCTGTAGGGTCTAATAAATTAATCTAAAACAATAAGACACTGATTCAATAATTTATGAATAAATGTTAGAGAAAAAATATTCTTTTCAATAAATGAATTATTATTAATTATTTATGACTTACAAAATACCAAAACGTTTACTAATGTCAAATTGTCACTTTCTAAGATGTTTAAATTTTATTTTATTATTCATATGTAATGTTACAATTAGTTTGGATGATTTAATTTTCATAAGGGTAATATAACTATTCATAATGGTATGTTACTATTCCTAAGGGTATGTTACTATTCACCAAAAAAAATTTGTTTCGTTGGACTCCATATATCATCTTGAACACAACCGTGTATGTCAGATTTTCAAAATTCTATACATAGTTGTGACAAACTTATGTTTAAAGGTAACTTATCACTTAGTAGTTCATTATTTTTTGTTTTCATGTTATTTTATGACATAAATATAAGAAGGGAATTTTCCATTGAAAAACATTGGGTCGTTACATTCTTCCCCCCTTAAGAAATTTCGCCACCGAAATTTCACATTACACAAACACGTGAGGGTACTTCTCCTTCATTGCCTCTTCTGGTTCCCAAGTTGCTTCCTCAAACTTATGTTTCCTCCACAACACTTTGAAAAGATGGGGTTCCATGTTGCGTAGAACCTTATCACTTCGGTCCAGAATCTTTATTGGCTTCTCCTCATAGGAGAGATCATTTTCTAGCTGCACCACCTCTGAGTTTAGTACATGTGAGGGGTCTGGTATGTATTTCTTCAGTAGTGATACATGAAACACATCATGAACTTGAGACATATTTGGTGGATGTTCTAGTCGATAGCCCACGACTCATATGTGGTCAAGGATCTCAAAGGGGCCAATATACCTTGGGCTTAGCTTCACTTTCTTCCAAAATCGTATGACTCTCTTACATGGAGATATTCAAAGGAAGACTTTATCTCCAACGTCAAACTCCAAGTCCCTTCGGCGGTTGTCATCATAGCTCTCTTTCTAACATTGAGCATCTTTGATGAGTTTTTGGATGACTTGATCCTTCTGAGTCATCTCGTGTACAAGATCGGGCCCAAATAGCTTTCTTTCTCCAACTTCAACCCAACAGGTTCGAGTTATACATCGCTTCCCATAAAGAGAATTACACAGAGCCATCTGAATACTCGAGTGGAAGCTATTGTTGTATGAGAACTCAACCAATGGGAGATTCTGATCCCATCCACCTTTGAATTCTTGAGAGCAGGATCATAGAATATCTTCAAGAATCTGCATAGTCCTTTCAGACTGGCCATCAGTTTGGGGGTGACAGGCCATGCTGAAATTTAATTCAGTACTCAATGCATGTTGAAGGATCCTCTAGAACCTAGATGTGAACCTTGGATCACGGTCAGAGACAATTGATAGTGGAACACTATTTAGTCTCCCCACTTCTTTCACATATATCTTTTCACGTTGTTCAAGCGAGGGGTCTTCCCAAATAGTGATAAAATGGGCAGTCTTGGTGAGTCGATCAACCACAACCCATATCGCATTATTTCCCTTTGACGTCTTTGGGAGGCATGTGACAAAGTCCATAGTAACATTTTCTAATTTCCACATGGGTATAGGCAATTTATGCATCATACCTTTGGACTTTTGTCACTCAGCTTTAACTTGATGACATACCAAGCACCTTGATATATATTCCACAATCTCCTTCTTCATGTTATCCCACCAGAATTGTTCTTGGAGATCATGGTACAGCTTTGTACTCCCAGGATGGATAGAGAAAGCTAAGTTGTGTGCATTATCCAAAGGCTCCTTCATTATCCTAGGTGATGAAGGTACACAAAGCCGTGTTCCAAACCAAATCACACCACCATCGTCGATATGGAACTCTTGCAACATCCATTCGTTTACTGCATCCACCCTCTTTTGTATCTCAACATCATCCCTTTGTGCTTCCTTAATCATATCTTGGATGGATGGTTGTGCAATCATTTGGGCATGGTAGGATGTATCCCCTGCCCTTATGATTTCCAAATCCATTCTTTGCATATCCAAGAAGATAAGGTCTTTCTCAATCCACAACATGGATAGAGTAGAAGGTTCTTTTCTTCATAGAGCATCAGCTGCCTTGTCTTCCTTTCCAGGATGATAGTGAATAGAGAAATCGAAATCCTTGATTAGATCTGACCATCTCCTTTGATTCATGTTGAGCACCTTTTTTGTTAATATATAATTTTGGCTCTTGTGGTCTGTGTATATGTCACACTTCGCACCATAAAGGTAGTGCCGCCAGATTTTCAAGGAAAAAATCACTACTGCCAGCTCTAGATCATGCGTCAGGTAGTTCTTCTCATGGATCTTCAACTGTCATGAGGTATAGGCTATCACATTATAGTTTTTCATGAATACACTACCCATGCCTTTCATTGAAGCTTCACTGTATATCAAAAAACTTTCTCCACTTTTCGGCAGTGTGAGTACCGGTGCAGTGATCAGCCTTCTCTTTATCTCCTTGAAGCTTCCCTCACATTCTTCCATCCAGACATAATTTAACCCTATCCTTGTTAACTTAGTTGGAGGGATTGAAAATCATTAGAAGTTTCTCACAAAATGTCAGTAGTACCCAGCTAATCCACGAAAACTACGGATTTCTGTGACACTAGAGGGCCTGGGCCATTCCTGAATCGCCTTTTTCGTTGAAGGATCCAAATAGATTCCCTCACATGTGATCACATTTCCTAAGAACATGACTTGATTCATCCAAAAGTCACACTTTATGAACTTGGCGTACAAATCCTCCTTTATTAATGTCTCCAACACATGTCTTATATGTTCTTCATGTTCCTCCATGCTCTTGGAGTATATGAGAATATCTTCAATAAACACTACCACAAATTTTTCTAGCTAATTTCTAAATAATCTATTCATCAAATCCATGAAGATGGCATGGGAATTATTAATTCCAAAGGGCATCACCAAAAACTCATAGTGCCCATACCTTGTACGGAAAGCATTCTTCTAAATATCTTCCTTCTTCACCTTTACCAGATGAAATCCAGAACGAAGATCCACCTTTTAGAAGAATTGAGATCCTCTTAACTGGTCAAACAAGTCATCAATCCTTAGGAGAGGATACTTGTTCTTTATGGTGATCTTGTTGAGTTATTGATAATGGATACACAACCGAACTGTTCCATACTTCTTCTTCCCAAAGAGAACTGGTGCACCCCAAGGTGATGCACTAGTGCGTATGAACCCTTTGTCCATATTCTCTTGTAGCTGCTTCTTTAACTCCTCTAAGTCGCTAGGAGCCATCATATAGGGACATTTCAAGATAAGAGTAGCTCCAGGTATGAGTACAATTGAGAGATCTACCGCACGATCTGGGGGAATTCCAGGTAATTCTTCTGGAAATACATCACTATATTCCCTCACGATGTGCATTTCCTAATGTTTGGAACTTTCCTCTGACTCATCCATTTGGGCAAGAAATGCTTCTTCATAGGGAATCAATACCCACACCATTGAAGAATTTTTCAAAGGAGATTCATGATCATTCTTGCATTGGTATAGGAGCATGGGATGGTTCTGAATATGAAAAAATATTTCCTTTTCCCGAAAATTGATATGTGATCTTTATGATGAGAGCCAATCCATTCCCATTATAGCGTCGAATTACCCAAAGGGAAGTATTATGATATTTCCCGGAAGAATGTTCCCACATACACCAATAGGAGAAGAGTCCAACAATTGGGTTGCAATGATTGCACCACTTGGTGTTTTTATAGATATCTCTACTTCAATGTTTTTGGGCTTCAATTCTTTAGTTCTAGAAAACGTGCATGATATAAAGGAATGAGTATAACCAGAATCAAATAATACTTTTCCATTATTGAGTGAATAGGAAGTGTACCTTGTATGGATTCATTATCATGCTCCACCTCCGTATTAGTGATGGCATAAGCCTTCCCCTATTCCTTTGTCATTGGTGGTTGCTGACGCTGATTACCCTTGAGGGCTTGAGGTTTAGTGCACTGGTTTTCATAGTGCCCTAGATCCCTATAGTTGTAACATTGAACCACGAGTGGTTCTCTCCTTTCATCGGCTACATTATACTTCCCTTTCATGTCTTTTCGACACTCTTGAGCATGGTGTCCTTTCCCACACTTGAAGCATTTCCCCATCCCTTTGAGGAAGTTCCCATTGTGCAACTTCCCACATTTTTGGCATGTGGGTCGTTGATTTTTCTTCCCACCTTTATCATTATATCCACCAACATGAAACTCTATATTTTTTTCTTATCAGCATATCCATGGGACCATTCTCCAAACTCCATCTCCACTTTGAGATCACACAGATCAACTTCTTCATAACTCCCATTGTCTCGAATTTTCTAGAGCCTTTCAAAGGTGTGGTTTTAATCCACTAAATAATCTATCAATTTTTCTATCATTGTTGATAACAAAACCCAAAGCATACCTTTAAAGCCTTGTAAAATTCGGTTCATAGGGTGTGATAGATTCTCCTTATTTTTTCTTGAGCTATATGAATTCCCTCTCCATCTTCGTGTGAAGAGTTCATGGGATATACATATTAAAAAACATTACCATAATGTCTTCCCATTACATCTATTAAATTTCCTCCCTTGGCTTGGTGTTCTCAATAAAATCCCACCATTGATCGGCTTCTCCATCTAAATGATAGATTGCTAGAGTCACCTACTCTGTCTCAGAATAGTGAAGTACATAAAATATCTTGTACATTAAGTTGACCAACTATTCCAAAAGTGCTGGATCAGAAGATCCACCAAACATCGGTGGTCATTGACGCATAAAACATTCGATAGCTAGTTTATCCCTCTTTGGTGAAGGAGGAAATTCCCCAATATTATGGTTATTATTCATAACCTGAGATAATTGGGTAGGAATTGCCATGAAGTTTTGAACTCCACCTCCCAAATCATTGGGTATTTCATTTGGGCAATGGTTGCATTGGCCCTCGCATGAGTTGTTCGCCTGATTTCTCCTGGTTCCCACAATTTTCTAAAATTGAAAAGGATAGAACAAAACATAAGTAAACAAGTCACGAATAACATGTTAATTTAAACAATTATAACAAAAAACATAACATATGGGATCCCTAGGTAAATATTCTTGTGTTCAAATTTTTACTTAGTCTCATACTAGAGGTTTTCTCTAGGGTTCACTAATCATAATCCCCAAATTAACCAACCCTTTCCTCTGATACCAACTATAGCGACCTGACCTTTTATTACATTAATATTACATTAGTTCAAAGATGAAAAACATAGTAGTACTACACTTAGAGGATACAATGGTTTAGTGTCTTGGGAAAACTAGTACTATACATAACAAATAAAACATCATACATAAACAGTAATTTAATTTCTACTTCTCTAGCTTCTTAGTGGCAATTGTCCTCACCTTAGATTATGTAGCCACCTGAGGATATATATCAAAACAGGTGAGCTAGAAGCCCAGTAAGATGATATATATGATCAATATATCATGGGGTTATCATAATCATAACATTGGCAAAAGATCAATAACATGAGAGGAGAATAAATAAAAGACTTGAAATTTGGCAATGCATAAAAATGAAACATCATGTCTTAGTGGTTAAATAACACACATAATTTTGAACCAAGCTAGCATCTTGTTCAAATATAATTTCACATTTACTCATGAGATTCATCACATTACCCAATTCATTGGAGCGATATATAATTCTGGGTGCTCTCGTCACATTTAAACATTCATATTGCGCTATATAATTCTGGGCACACCTGTCACATCATAACATTATCATTTATTATGAATGACACAATGAACATATAACATAAGTGAATATAACTATCCCATATAGAGGAATGGGTTTCATATCATAATAAAACATTGACAAACATTGGGTTCCCAAAATATAGAGGGAACAACATACTTGATACAAGAACCATCAACCTTGAATGAGCGGTAAATGGTGAGTTTTTAAGAGAAGAGTACTTTCATAAAACATTTTTATTTACAGAAACGCCATTTGAAAACATGTATATCCTAGAAAAGAAAATATAATGATGAAAAAATGATCTTTAAGGATATACCATATCAAAATGGAGTGAAAGAGGTAGAACCCGAAGGAAGAAAATTGGGATCGATATTTCCCCTTACCATGTACTTGAATGCCTCCTTCCCTTTAATGTCTTGTATAATGTCATTGTATTTATTAATTAGAAATTAAATAACCATTTATATATTAACAATGTTCATTATGGTTTCATTATGTCATATTATGTACCTTTTTTATGACTTATAGTGTTTAAAAACATTGTTTGGGGATGTTCGTTTTTATGGTTTTCCTGAGTGGTTCACTTGTATTCTTAAATTGATGTCCAGGTAGATCATGGGTAAACATATAGAAATGTTATTACAAGTTATTAGTGATAATAAATGATATTTAATGATTTTATAATTAATTATATTATATCCATGTGGCTGAATCAATAGATAATAATTAAATGATGATTATTTGGGTTAATTTGAGCGGTTTTTGGATCACAACGAACTTTTTTAAACTTTTCACTTAGTAATATGGCCATAGGTTATTTCCAGAACTAAAAATATAACATACTACATATAAAATATTCTTTTTGAACCATAAAAATGTTTTCATGACCATATTTTCATGTATAAATGGAAGAAGAGAGCATGTCGTTTTTTGAATTTGATAAATTAACACCTCATGGACAACGTTCTCTTTAATAAAATAAACGGAAGATGGAAAGGGTTTGGGGTGATATAATATCCCATTATAATAATAAAATTCCAGTAGATGTATAATAATGGAGTTACAATTCAGTTTAGATGAAAAGAGGTGGGGAGAGATCATGAAATAAACATGAACTTGAAAGGAAAATAAAGGAGAAGAGGGAGGGAAATTACCTCTTAAATCCTTCACTTGAGAACCTCCACAAGGGTCTAAGATTGGACTTCTGATGAAACCATCAGCTCTTGGACGTGGGGGGGGGGCAAGGGGAGATGATTGGGAAGAGTTTAGGAAATTCATGAAGCTTGTGAGGTGTGGTTTGGCAAGAGGAGGGGGAGGGCTTATTTATACATGAGGAGGGAGGTGTTTTGGTATAAAATATTAAATAAAATAATATATCAAGATTTAGACTTGTAATAGTAGTTATTTGACATCTTAAATCATATATTAATATAGTATAATTGTTATTAGGCTTTAATTCTTCTTTATAATCCAAATTAAATTAATTTATTAAAAATAATGTGAAAGAAAGAGAAATGATACTTTAAGAAATCACCTTTTGACTTTAGACTTTGGAAAGTTCTTTTTACATTTGATAATTGGATTTATTGTATTTTAAGGAACCATTTATGAGATTTTATATAATTTGGCTGAAAATAATGTTCTAGAATTTTTATGTCATCATTACATCATTAATGATGCAATTTCGTATACACTGATTATGTGAAAAATTGTATTTTTTACTATTCATCCGAAAATTGAAGAATTCCAGAATAAACCCAAAAATTTACCCCTACCATTTTTTGACGTGTAGAATCCAAAAATGATTTCCATTTTTCCAAAGTAATTTTCAAAATATTATTAATTTCATATTTAATTAAATTCATAATTTACTTAAAAAACAGTATTTAAAAGTTAAAAATGATTTTATAGTGCTTTAAAAAATTATTTAGGGTCTAATAAAATTATCTAAAACAATAAGACATTGATTAAATAATTTTTGAATACATTTTAGGGAATAAATATTATTTTAAATTTATTAATTATAATTAAATTTTTATGACTTACAAAATACAAAAATGTTTACTATGTTTAAATTGTCACTTTCTAAGATGTTTAAATTTTATTTTATTATTCATAGGTAATGTTACTATTATGTTGGATGGTTTACTATTAATAAGGGTCATATAACTATTCATAAGGGTATGTTACTATTCCTAAGGGTATGTTACTATTCACCAAAAAATATTTTTTCCGTTAGACTCCAAAAATCATCTTGAACACAACCGTGTATGTCAGATTTTCAAAATTCAAAACATTGTTGTGACAAACTTAGGTATAAAGGTCACTTATCACTTAGTAGTTCATTATTTTTTGTTTCCATGTTATTTTATGACATAAATATAATAAGGGAATTTTCCATTGAAAAACATTGGGTCGTTACATCATTGGGGCCCAGAGGACCAATACCAATTCTCCTACCATTAAAGACCGGAGATAGACATTTTTATTGAAGGCTTGTGCAATCTAATTCTGGTAGACTTCCATATGGTGCAAAGTGTGCAACAGGTTCTCATCTAGCTGTTCCAATTCACCTAGCCACTTTTCTGACTACTCATAATCGGATAATTGATCACAGATGGTAACACGGAGAGGGGGAAGTTGGAGTTCAATGGGCAGGACCGCCTCTGTGTTGTACACTAATGAGTACGGGGTGGCCCGAGTAGTGGTGCAAAATGTGGTTCGATAATCCCATAATGCATGGAGGAGTTTATCCGGCCATGAAATATTGTCTTTGTCAACAATTTTCTACAAAGTGTTGGACTGGGTCTTGTTAAAATCGTCTATTTGTCCTTTGGCCGCTGCATGGTAGCGGGATGAGTGGCTAGCCTTGATACCATACTCATAGTATAGTTTCTCCTATTTAGCAGAGCAGAAGATGGTGTCATTGTCCATCAGTATGGTATGAGGGACACCAAATCTGGTGATGATATCGGTCTTCACAAATCTAACAATATTTTTACCCCGACTTCCTTGAGGGGTATGGCTTCTGCCCATTTGGAAAAGATGTCGGTTGCAGTGAGGATATACAACAGTTGTTTGGCCGTGGCAGGAGGATATGGTCCCACGACGTCTATCCCCCAAACGGTAAATGGCCAGGAGTACTTGGCTTGATGAAGTAAATCCTGGGGTTGGTGTATGAAGTTGGCATGAATCTGGCCTGAGTCGCATTTTGCAGTAAAATGTTCGCAATCTCATGCCACTATGGGCCAATAGTACCCAAGCCTCCGAACCTGATGGGAAAGTCTGGTCCCCGGTTGATGTGCTCCACACACTCCGACATGTACTGAAGGACCCCGGGACACCCTGAGATAGGAGGATTGAATCAAGGTGAAAACATTTTATTCTAATGTGATAGATCTTGTTCCCATGTTGGTAGGAACATGATGAACCTGTATTATGAAAAAGATCAGAAAGAAAACATGCACATTCACATAGAAGACACAACCCTTTTTACTTGGTTCACCACTAAGGGCTATGTCCAAGGAGCATACGCCGACAAGTTGTCGGTCGTACCAAAATCCACTATGCTTCACTAGCTGGAGAATACAAATGTTTGGGCACAGTCACTCTGTCCCAGGATCACTTCCTTTACAAAGGTTCAGGTAAAGCTCACTGCTTCCCTCGGGTCACTCCCGTTGACTCCCCCTAGCTCACTACCTTTGGTGAAGTCACACTCAGTTTATAGACGTGAAGGTCTCTTCAATAGATAGACACGAAGTTCATCGTCTCCTGTTCAACATGAGACTTTTCTTGCATCAGAGTCCTGAGTTAATGCTCTGTTAAAGTCCAAATTCCAACCACTGAAGAATACCCCCTTTTCCCTTGTCCACTGGGAAAACAACCTTTGGAAAAGGCCTTCTCAAAGTACCCTACTTCGCAAGGCTCCCAATTTTGCAATGCTCAAACAAGCCTTCGCAGAGCCCCTATCATTTCGCGAAGCTCAATCGCGAAGCACTCTCGCGATGCTCCAGCCTTCACAATGCTTGGCTATCGCGAAGTTCCTGCCTCTTCGCGAAGCTCACTGAGCCAACGTGGAGCGCATGTCTTTCGCGGAGCTAGAATAGCCGCTGCGAAGCTCCTCTTTCGCGAAGCCCACTGCCTTCGCGAGAGACCTTTGAAAACCGAGGGCAAAGGACTTTCTATAAAATTCTCTCTACTTCTCTTGATGGGGTCGGCCTCTATTTATAGGCGATTCCACTGACCCTCGACCCTTCCGCGCAAAGTCAGCGCCACATCAGCTCAAATCGCGAAGCTCCGAAGATCCCGTCGAAATTCTGTCCAAATCGCGAAGCACCATGACAATTTTCCGTTCGCGGAGATTGACGTAATCATGAAGAATCACCGTCAACATTCCTTCGCACCTTCGCCGCGAAGCTCCCTCGAAAATCCCCTCTCCGCCGCGATGTGCTTCAGCCTCTGCCGTTTGTGAAGCTTGACGTAATCGCGAAGACTCACCATCTCCATTCTTCTGGTTTTCGTGATTTCCAAACCATGAATCCTATCTTCGCGAAATTCATTCCTTTTACATATTAAATCATGATCTTCATGGAAATCCTATTTTCGCGAAGCTTGACGTAATCACGAAGACTCACCGCCTCCATTCTTCTGGTCATTGCGATTTCCAAACCATGAATCTTATCTTCGCGAAATTCATGCCTTTGCCATATTAAATCACGATCTTCATGGAAATCCTATTTTTGTGATTCTCACCAAATTCCAAATTTTGGACCCCAAAAATTTGGCAAACACTGGGAAATAGCGCCACCTTCAATACTGTTGTGTTCTTGAATGGTATGATCTCTTTGCTAGTACACGATCCTAACTTCCATTGATGATTGACAACAAACACAAACCACACTCCAAATCATGCATCGAAGACCATGGTTCCAACAATATCCCCATTTGGGTTTGTTGGAAATCAGAAGAAAAAATTCAATAGATCTCCATCTATGTGAAATCCCAAAAATGCAGGAATCAACCAAGCCAACAATCTAAGTCTACGTGAGAAATGCTCGGTGTAGAAAACAAGAGAGGAGGCTTGAATTGGGTTCTAATTTTTTCATTCTCATTCTTCTCATCACAGAAGTTGCCTGAATTTATTCCTTCTCCTTTCTCCCCCATTGAAAATAAATCCAAAGACCAGTAAATTTTTTCACATTCAGCTCAAACCATACTCCCCCTGGATAGTATCCCCCCCATAAATCTGCATCATATCCATAAACAGATTAAATCATTTAAAACAAATGGGGAGAGGGGTATTCCATATCCTCCTTATTCACTAGGAGGTGGTCGAACACCGAGGTTCAACTGATGCTTCTCAAACACAGCCGCTGACAGTGGATTTGTCAGGATATCAGCCACTTGCTCATCTGTTCCCACATGATCCAATATAATCACGCTTTTCTAAACTTTCTCTTTGATAAAGTGATACCTGATTTCAATGTGTTTTGCATGAGAATGATGAACATGATTCTTCGTAAGATCAATTGCTCTCTTATTGTCACAGTAAATCACCATTGGTTACGTCACCTCATCGCCAATGTCAGTTAATTACTGCTTCATCCATAGTAGTTGAGTGCATGCCTTTGTGGCAGAGATATACTCAGCATCAGCAGTACTAAGAGAAGTAATTTCTTGTTTCTTGCTCAACCAGCCAACACATTTCTTCCCAATATAGAATGCTCCACCACTAGTGGAATTTCTATCTACTACATCAGTAGCCCAGTCAGCATCCGAAAACGCTGATAATTCACTATCCTTGCCTGCAGCAAAAAATAACCCAAAGTTATGTGTACCTTTAATGTACCTCATGATTTTTTTACTGCTGTCATATGTTCCTCCTTTGGATTACTCTGAAAGAGGGACGCAAGGCATGTTGCATAGACAATATCTGGACTTGTCGCTATCAGGTACAGTAGGCTTCCAATGATCCTCCTGTACATGGTGGGATCAATAGAGTTCCCATCCTCATGCTTTCCAAGTTTAGTTCCAACTGCAATCGGAGTTGACATTGGTTTGGAGTCTTGCATGTTGAACTTCTTCAGCAACTCTCTTGCATATTTTTCCTGAGAAATGAAATTGGATTCCTTCTATTGAATCAATTGCAGCCCCAAGAAATATGTGAGCTCCCCAATCATAGACATTATAAATTCTTATTTCATGTGGTTGGAAAATTCATCCACTGATTTCTGCCTACTGCCACCAAATATGATATCATCAATGTAGACAAGAACCATGAGTTGATCTTTTGGATAATTCTTCACATAGATATTGTGATCAACTCCTCCTCTTTTGAATTCCAACTGCTTGAGATATGAGTCCAGCCGTGAGTACCATTCCCACGGTGCCTTCTTCAAACCATATAGAGCTTTCTTTAGTTTACAGACCTTTGTAACATTAGTACCCAAAACAAAGCCCACTTTTTGTTCAATGTAGACTTCTTCTTCGAGTACACCATTCAAGAATGTTGTCTTGACATCCATTTGATATACTTTATATCCTCTTTAGAGTTCCATGGCAAGGAAAAGCCTGATTGACTCCAGTCTAGCCACTGGAGAAAAGGTTTCTTCAACATCAATGCCTCCAATCTGTGAGTATCCATTACATACTTGTCGTGCCTTGTTTCTGATGACACTTCAGTGCTCATCAAACTTATTTATGAAGATCCATTTGGTACCAATCACATTGTGACCTTCGGATCTCTGGACAAGATCCCATGTCTGATTCGTGCCAATCTGATCTAATTCATCATTCATGGCTTTCACCCAAGATTTATCGTTTTCAGATTCTTCGAATGAGGATGGCTCTACAACTGATAGAAATGCAGATTGCGTGGTATTCATCGTCCTTCTTGTTTGAGTGGGTGCACTCCTGTCCCCAATTATATTGGATGGATCAATCTCATCTCTTTGATTTCTCCTGCGAGGTTCAGTAGTATTCTCTTCAGGAATAGTTTCTTCTTCAGATTCTTCTTCTGAGTCAACATCTTGATGTGACTGCTGAGTGTTTTGAACAGCTTCCTCTATTTCTGCATTTGTATTTTCGTCACGTTCACATTCTTCCTGACCTTCTATCACATCAGCATATGATGTTCGTGATGCATTTGTTGTTTTCTCTTCAATTATCTTAACATCACTGCTTTCCACAATCCTTCATCTGCATTGTTGCCATATTTTCCTCGATCTCCTTATTTTTTCCTGATGAAGCATTTCCTTCCAAAGACACGAATGTATTTTAGAGAAGGCTTCCATCCATGCCACAATTCATATGTTGTCTTCATCTCACCCATATAATGTCCTGTTCAATTTTGAATGTACACTGCAGCTTGAACAACCTATTTCTAGTAATGTCATGGAATACGACTCTCAATCAGCATAGTTGGTGCCATGTTGTTCACCTATCGATTCCTACGTTCAACAACTCCATTTTGTTGTGGACTTCTCACAGCATCTACCTCATGCTGTATCCCATGCTTCTCCAGATAATTCTCAAACTCAATGGATGTGTATTCTCCTCTATTGTCAGATCGCAACAGTTTGATTGTTCGTCCAGTATCATTCTCAGCGATTCGCTGATATGTTTTTATGCAGTCAAGGACTTTTCGTTTCCTGTGAATGACCATCACAAATTCCATTATACTGTAATCATCTATGAAAAGGACAACGTACCTTTCTCCATGAGTTCCGGAAACATTTATTGGCCCACAAACATATGTATGAATCAGATCAAGAAGGCGAGACGCTCTTTTCTTCTTTGGCCGATATGAACTGCAGAACAGCTTCCCACGAATACAAGCATCACAAGATTTTTCACGCTGATGCTTCAGGTTGGGAATGAACATGACAATTCCCAATTTTGATATTTTCTCCATGACTTGTTGATTGATGTGGCCCAGTCTCCGATGCCACAAATTGTTTTCTTCTTCAATTGTCATGTAACATACATTTTCTTCAATATTAACCTGATACAAGTTGCCTTCTGTTCTGCATCCCTTCATAAGTGAATTTGCAGTCTTTCCCTTGATAGTGAAGCCTTACTGATTAAACGTGACTATAATTCTTGAGTCACAGAGTTGACTCACGTTTAGGAGATTATGACGTAGGCCATCTACGTAAAAGACTTCAGTCTTCTTTAGCTCTCCATTAGCTAATTCGGTACTTCCACTCCCTTTGATTTTCTGAGCCCCATCATTACCAAATCTTATTGTACCATCAAAATTCCTTATGATATTCGTTAGTAGGCCGGAATTACCTATCATATGAGATGAACAACCGCTATCCAGAATCATGGTACTGTTGTTCTTTGTAGCTTTAAGGGACACCTCTGAAAGGTTGGATTTCTAAATCTTCTTCCTTTCCTTCCATGAGACATTAGATCGAGTATAGAGAACCGATGGTCTTTCAATTATCTCTTCCACATTCCCATGTTCTTCATAGTTAAAGT
Organism: Viscum album; assembly: GCA_963277665.1. NCBI lineage: Eukaryota > Viridiplantae > Streptophyta > Magnoliopsida > Santalales > Viscaceae > Viscum > Viscum album. The sequence goes on along the minus strand of OY728119.1, from coordinate 2,104,652,415 downwards.
CTTCTTGAAAGGTGAAAACCTTTTTGAAAGAGAAACACTGTCTTGCTAACGAGACTTGACTTGTCTTGAACTTCGGTATGAGGTGTCCATGTCCCTTATCTGTCTGCAATTAGCGGCCTTATGTCCAAAGATAGAACAACAAAAACAATATCCATAGAAATTATTTCTTCTATAAGAAATAGGATATGAAATTGTTCTCCTTTGTTGAGATTCTATATCTTCTCCATTCAGATAGCTTATTTCCTCTTCACAATATGACATGGTTTGGCCCAGGTAGCCACAGAACTGATACTTCATGAGAGGAAATGTCTTCTCACTTTAATTTCTCCTCATACCTTCTTCCTTGGGAGAATAATAATACTTTCTATCATTTATGAATGATTGAGGATAATTTTTAGGTCCCCTTTTAGTTTGGATTGAGGGTTCCTTTTTTGGAAGTCTAGACAACGTTTCAACATGTTAAAATTTCATGTTATCTTTCTTTTGGGTCTTTTCACTTCCAGCAGTTGATGTCTCAGCCTCACATCCAATTCCACTCTTTCCCATGCAAGAGGGTCATTGATTACTCAAGATTTTTCCAACCCCATCTGAACCACACTTGGCTCTTGCATGTAATTATGCATCTGAGAATCTTCCAAACTGTATTTTCTTCCTCGATTATTTTGGAACTGATTCAGTATCCAGTTTTCTCCTTAGAGTAACTACTTCCTCCTCAAGACAATTAGTAGTCTTGGATTTTTCATCCAGTCTGGAGGTGAGGTCATTGATGACCTTTTCGTGCTCTTCAATTCTCTACCTCAAATCTACAACATCATCATTACATTCAATTATTTTAGACTGTACCTTCAAAAATTCTTCCAGTCGTTCAATTTCAGCTTCAAGTTGATCAACGTATTCAGTTGATTCTTCTACAATTGATTTCCACTTATTACAGCTCTTACATTTAATCTTGAGCTTACTAACCACATCCTTAAGTTGTATCACAGGATCTACACAAGTTATTAGTTGTTTTTCTCTTTCAGTATCATCTGGCTTTTCAATAGTGGCCATCATAGAAGCATGGTTCCTAGTTTTGAATTCTGGTTCTTCATCATCACAGAATTCATTATCATCTTCTTCCTCCTCACAGACAAACTCTTCCTTTTCATTTTCTTACCAGATTTGAAGTCTCCCTTTTTGAAGAACCTTCTCTGAGGCTTCTTGAGGCTTTCATCCTCACTGTCTTCTTCATTGATCATTTTTAAGAACTGATAGGCAATGAGCCCAACTTTTCCCCAATGGAAACACGCGAGAGGTAACTTCCCTTTGAATTTCCCTTTCCCCTTCTGAAACGTCTTTGCAATGAGAGAAAGAATTTATTTTTCTTCATCATCTTCACCACTACTATCATTTGAGATTTTCAGTTTATCCATGGCCTTGAATGCCATTTACTTGCTCACCTGAGTCATAGCATCCCTTAGTTTGACTCTCATTTCATATGCTACAAAGCTGCTCGGTAGATCATCTAGAGAATGTTTGGAAAGATCTATTTCCTCAAGGGATGACAAATTCGCATTATACAGAGGTGGAAGTCTTTTCAATATTTTCTTTACAATATCAATGTCTTTGATTTCTTCTCCTAGACCACAAATTGCTCCAACTACTTCAGTAATTTGATTGAAGAATGAGTCTGCATTCTCGTCTGGATGCATCTTCAGATCATCAAACCGATTGTGCAGAACTTGTAGTTTCGCCTCCTTCACATTTATATCTCCTTCATAAATATTATCATGTTTATCCCACATGAATTTTTCTGAGATGCAATTAATCACCTTTATGTAGATCTGATCAGAAAGGGCTGCAGTGAGTGCATTCTGTGCTTTAGCATCTGCATCAAGAAGTTTCCTATCTGTTTCAGTCATGGCTAGGCCTGTTGGATCAGTGACTTGTATTCCTTGCACAGTAGAAAAGAGAACTTCCATTCCAAGAGATCTTAGATGAGATCTAATTCTGTTCTTCCAGATATGGAAATTGCATCCATCGAAGGGAGGGACTCCCCTGACATTGACCGCGTTTTCCATGACGAAAAAGGTCAGATTCAACACCAGCAACCTGCCTCTCATACCACTTGATGGACCCCGGGACACCCTGAGAGGGGAGGGGTGAATCAGGGTGACAACGTTTTATTCTAATGTGATAGATCTTGTTCCCACGTTGGTAGGAACATGTTGAACCTGTATGATGAAAAAGATCAGAAAGAAAACATGCACATGCACAGAGAAGACACAACCCTTTTTACTTGGTTCACCACTAAGGGATACGTCCAAGGATCATATGCCGACAAGTTGTCGATCATACCAAAATCCAATATGATTCACTAGCTGGAGAATACAAATGTTCGGGCACAGTCACTATGTCCGAGGCTCACTGCCTTTACAAAGGTTCGGGGAAAGCTCACTGCTTCCCTCGGGTCACTGCCGTTGACTCCCCCTGGCTCACTACAGTTGGTGAAGTCACACTCAGTTTATAGACGTAAAGGTTTCTTCAATAGATAGACATGAAGTTCATCGTCTCCTATTCAGCATGAGACTTTGCTTGCATCAGAGTCTTGAGTTAATGCTCTGTTAAAGTCCAAATTCCAACAACTGAATAATACCCCCTTTTCACTTGTCCACTGGGAAAACAACCTTTAGAATAGGCCTTCACAAAGTACCCTACTTCGTAAGGCTCCCAATTTTGCAAAGCTCAAACAAGCCTTCGCAGAGCCCCTGTCATTTCGCGAAGCTCAATCGCGAAGCACTCTCGCGATGCTCCAGCCTTCGCAATGCTTGGCTATCGCGAAGCTCCTTCCTCTTCGTGAAGCTCACTGGGCCAACGCGGGGCACACGTCTTTCGCGGCGATAGAATAGCCGTCACGAAGCTCCTCTTTGGCGATGCCCACTGCCTTCACGAGAGACCATTGCGAACCGAGATCAAAAGACTTTCACTGAAATTATCTCTACTTCTCTTGAGGGGGTCAGCCTCTATTTATAGGCGATTCCACCGAACCTCGACCCTTTCGCGTGAACTCAGCGCCACGTCAGCTCAAATCACGATGCTCCGAAGATCCCGCCGGAATTCGGTCCAAATTGCGAAGCACCACGGAAAATTTCCGTTTGCGGAGCTTGACGTAATCATGATGAATCACCGTCAACATTCCTTCGTGCCTTCACCACGAAGATCCCTCGCAAATCCCCTCTCCGCCATGATGCGCTTCAGCCTCTTCCGTTTGCAAAGCATGGCGTAATCGTGAAGACTCACCGCATCCATTCTTCTGGTCTTCGCTATTTCCAAACCATGAATCCTATCTTCGGGAAATTCATGACTTTGCCATATTAAATCACGATCTTCATGGAAATCCTATTTTCGTGAAGCTTGACGTAATCACGAAGACCCACCACCTCCATTATTCTGGTCTTCGTGATTTCCAAACCATGAATCCTATCTTCACGAAATTCATGCCTTTGCCATATTAAATCATGATCTTCATGGAAATACTATTTTCGCGATGCTCACCAAATTCCAAATTTTGGACCCCAAAAATTTGGCAAACACTGGGAAACGACGGCACCTTCAATACTGTTGTGTTATTGAACGGTATGATCTCTTTGCTGGTACACGATCCGAACATCCATTGATGATTGACAACAAACACTAACCACACTCCAAATCATGCATAGAAGACCATGGTTCCAACATGTACTTCATTCATTACGGAAGCAGTTTCTTCTCCATCTAAGCATCTGAGGAGCACTCCATCGAGGTATAATTTGTAGAGGAAATCTTGCTCACCCGCGCCGCTATATATGACAAAGTTGATTTCCCTTCTTCGTATTTGATCACGTTCAGCCCTGTCTAATGGATGTTCTCCACGTTGATGGTAGTTTGCAGTAGGGGTCTTCCTGCCAGTGCAAGGAGCATATGGCTCAGGGATAGGACTGAATTCGTGTATTTCTTCTATCTTGGTCTGAACAATTGGCAATACCATTCGACGATTACTAGTACTGATAATTGTTTTATCCTGTCCTGGGTCATCTTGGGATGTGGCCGCATTGGCTAATGTGTCAGCCTGAGCATTCAGGGACCAGGGTATATAGGTAAATGTGGGTTCTGTGGAGAATTCCCCCATTAACCCTCGGACATGGTCAAACAAGGGTATCAGATCCTCCTTTTTAATAGAATATTCACCGTTGACTTTCTTGATGACCAGTTCTGAGACACCTTTTACCTTAAGGTGTTGTACTTATGCCAGGAATGCGAGTTCCAGGCCTGAAATGAGAGCTTGATATTCTACATCATTGTTCATACATCCCTCTAACAGGAGGAAGGAATATGGCATGAATTCATTTTCTAGGGACACAATTATTATTCCCAATCCCACTTTATTGAATCTGGGGTCCTCTACCCTCTTCCTGGTTGGGCTTCGGGATGCACCGTCCAAGTACATTTCCCATGCCAGGAACTCCTCTTGAACTGAGAAGATGTCTTCATCAGGTAGCTCGATGTCCATTTCTATGGTCCCTATCAAAGGGTGCTCTAACAGAAATTATACTAATGCCTGGACCTTTATTGCTTTTTGAGGCACAGACCAAATGTCAAACTGTTGCAGGATGACTGCCCATCGGGATATGCGTTCGGTTTGCATCGGGCGGCTGACGATGTACTTGAGAAGGATACTCCGTGAGATCAAATGGACCTCATGATGCTGCATATAATGTCACAGCATTTGAACCATGAAGTCCAAGGATAAACAGCTCTTCTCGATATTTGAATATTGAGTCTCACCATCAATCAGGGTTCGATTGAGTTAATAGAGATTGTTTTCACTGCCGGTGACATTCTATTGTTCAAGGAAGGCTCCCTTTGAACTCTTTAAGGCTATCACGTATAAGATGCCTGGTATTCCTTCAACCGGGTCATGAACACCAGTGGTCTTAAGAGGTATTTCTTCAAATTGTCGAACTCCTCTTGGTAGTCATCCTTCCATTGGTACGTGACCCCCTACTTCATTAACTTGGTGAAGGGAAAACATTTGCCTACCAGGTTGGCTATGAACCGCCTAATATAGGCTAGGTTTCCATGGAATCCCCTCAACTCAGTGAGGTTGTGGGGAGGTGGCAAGCCAAGGATAGCCTTTATCGTCTCAAGGTCGACATTGATGCCACGATGGCATACGAAGAAGCTAAGGAATTTCCCTGAGGTAACCCCAAAGGCGCATTTCAAGGGGTTCATATTCAGGAAATGCAGACGAAGTTTATTGAAGATAGTCTCAATCTATGATAGGTGGTCTGAGTGCTGTATAGACATGACCACTAGGTTATCCACATAATATTAAACGAATTTCCCCAGGAACGGTTTAAAGATCCGATGCATGGCATGCTGATATGTGGTGCCAACATTCTTGAGACCAAAGGGCATGACCATGTAATAGAATAACCCTTGAGGGGACCTGAAGGTAGTGGCTTCCTCGTCTCTTCAAGCCATCCTAATTTGATTATATCCAGAATAGTCATCCATGAAGGATCGATCATCGTACCCAGCCATCACATCGATTAATAATTCGATGATCAGGACCGTGAAATCATCTTTCAGACAATGCCGATTGAGATCTCTGAAGTCAATGCAGTCGCGAATGTTTCAGTTCTTTTTCATGATAGGGACGATGTTAGCCAACCAAATGGGGTACTTGACCTCCCGAATGAAGCCTGAAATAATGATATTTTCGACTTCATCCTCTATTTTGGCGGCATGTGAGGGATGCGTCCTTCTGGCGGCATGTTTATAGCCCCAGTGGTCTTCTGGAAGACATAGGTTATCTGTCGCCACTTTGGGATTGAGTCCCAGCATTTCTGTGCAATTCCAGGAAAAACATACCGATGTTGCCTCAGGAAATAGGTACACACCTGATGCTCTTCAGGGGACATGGCTACACTGATGAGAGTAGGCCTCAGATTTTCCTCGTTACCCAGGTTTATTTACCTGAGCTCATCCACCGTGGTGGAGACCCTCCTCAAATACTGGAGGTGCATCCCGAAGATCTTCCCCCTCTTCTTCTCCCATGACCCCATCTTCATGATCTGATGTAGAGAGAGTTTCTGGTCTATGCCTTCGAGGGTTTGAGGGAGACACATCGTGGGCATCCCCGCTTGAGTATTCATCCCCAGATCGTGGGTTGGAGGGCGTTCTCGCATTTTCGTGCTCGACCATCATGGTTGAAGACATGAGAACATCCAAGTGCATGTATGTACTTGAACTCCTACTCTCAACATAGTTGATGGGAAGGACATAATCTCTACCAAGCTGCCTGAGGGGGTCATCAGGAACCATTTCCAAGATATTTGGGGTTAGGATCCAGTCGACACCATCGACCAAAGGCTTATTTTTATTTTTCTCATAGAACCTCGTGTCAATGTAATGTGACTCAGAGAGATTGAAAGGGGCCTTGTCGGCGTACAACGTTCCACTTTGTCCATTGACGCATTACATGATACACTGGTGGTAGGATAAAGGAACGACCATGTGATTATGGAGCCGTGGCTTTCCCAGTTGGGCATTGAATGTTGTGGTCTGCCAGACCACATGAATTCCATCTAGGCTACCAGGTCACCAAAATGGGTCTTCATATTAATTTGTCCCATTGGTTTCTGCTCACTCTTGTTGTAACCCAACAGAGCAGTGGTGGAGGGAATTAGATCGTCCCCACTATAGCCCAACATACAGAGTGTCCGTAGGGGAAGGAGGTTAACTCCAGAGCCATTTTCTATAAAGACTTTCTAGATCTCAATACCATTCAGTGTGCCAGAAACATATAGTGGTCTGATGTGTCCTTGCATGATGGCGTCCCCATCCTGAGCGGTGAAGGAAATAACTGCATTGCATTTAGTCGGGTCATTCTTCCTTCAATAAATCTCAGCGGCAGCTACCTCAGCTAGAAACTCATGGGGGATGGTCATAGCTTCTATAAGATCCTCCCTGAGGTCTACTGACAGACTTAGGGAATCCAGGATCGATAGCCTGGCTGGTACCGATGCCATAGGCTTAAGGATATCATATTTATTCTCCAGCGGCCGACGCTTCTCTGTTTTCAGGAGAGACATAGAAGGTGCTTTATGGGCTGGAATTTGACAAGGAGGGACAGGTCAAGGGGTCAGATATCGATGACACTCCCGCATTTTGAAGACTTAGCCCGACCGGTCTGTTTGTGCGCACTAGGCGGCCAGACGCTTGTTCCTCCTCTGGTGGGTATCTGTAGAGATGCGAAGCTTGACGTACATGGACATTACATTAATTTTTCGTAATACTTAATACATAACAAAAACAGACACAAAAGGACCATAATAGTTTAGTTTGTTTGGAAACTTGAAACATAATCTTCTTATCGTGGTGAATGATCTTCAAAATCTCCCATAAAGATCTTCCCCTTTTTTTTTCCTTACCCTAAACCTTTCATTTAATCCTGGGTGAAAATAAGACATAAAAAGGGTGAGCTGAAATTCTCAGTAAGGGTAATCATGGATAAAATAAAACATACCATATAAATTTGAACTAAAAAACATGAACATAATGTTTAAATAACAAAATCTTGAGCAATGACATAAAACATGGAAGAACATAAGTCATATATCATAAAAAAACATTAATCATGATAAAATATCATGGGAATAAAACATGTGATTTTGGAAACCATTAAGCACATGATTTGATTTCCATAGTAGCCAAGGCATTGTTTCCAAGACCATCTTAGTGGACAAAGTCCCTTTCTGAATCAAGTTCACTCCTCGTTCCATTCTTGTATTACTGAACCAGATTAACTTACCGTTCCAGCCATGTCTATCTCATGAGGTATAAATCTTTACCCAATGCATTGGAGGGAGATATAGGTCCCACCCATCTCATAATGAAATCATTTTTACTTGTACCACAAAATCAACTTAAAACATTAACCATAACCCAAAGAATAAAATGGGTTTCATAAACATCATCCCATAATTTCCTAATCCATATAAAACAAATGGACATTTCATCATAACAAAAGTGAAACCATGTAATTCCTAGAGACATTAAACTTGAATCATACACATATGGAATAATTTCATATTAGATGGACAATGGTTTTGATAAAACATTTGAAATGAATTCTTGAGGAAAATATCACTTCTTCTTCAAAATCAATTTCTTTTATAAAACGTCATTCAATTTTAAAAGAATAGGATTTTATTGAAAATAGTCATGAAATATTTTGGAGGAAGCTTCACGAAAATAAGTCTTTATAAAACCATAAAAATCCTTTCATGTCGTATAAGTTAAAAAAACATTCTTCTCCTACTTTTGTCGGAAAAGTCAAAAAAAGTACCTCATAATGTAAACAAAAGAAATATTCCTTAAATACCATGTAGTAAAAGTCAAAATGGGTAAAAAGGACATTAAACATACATAAAAACATTTTTAGAAAACATGGACATGGATTTTAACAATAACCCTAGTAAATACTTACGTATAAGCATTCTCGGATAAAACAAATGAGATTTGCAAAATTATCCTTTACCTTAGGTCTGATATGCTTCATACCTATCCGAACCTCCTGTATAATTATTTAAATAATTTCATTGACTTATTACAGAATCATATTAATTGTTATGATATCATATATGTTTCACTTATGTCTTTATATTACCCGTTTTTTGTAAATTCCATGTTAAAGAAGCATTTTGGGTAAAATCATTTCATTAATCGTATTTGTTTCGACTTGTCGTTCTTGATATTATTACTTATATCCTGATTTACATAATTCCAGAATGTAAAAAATGATTTATATATAATATATATTCATCATATACATATTTATATTATAGATTGATAAAAGGAATGAAATACACCGTTCATGGAGATGGTAGGCCGTTTGCACGCTTGAACGTTGTTTTCGTTTCCTTATTGAATTGAATGAAACTAAATAGATGAAATAAATATATATAGATAAATCCAGTAGCATTATTATTACATATATTTAATTATTATTCATTATATGAACTATATGATCATTCATGTATGGTTAACATGGAGTATGAATCTCATCGCGTCGTGGAGATGGTAGTCCGTACGTACGCACGAGCAATGATATCATTCCCATAATTATTGAATAAAATTGTAGTGGATGGTATAATATATCAGAATCGGTATGATTTTATAATAACCATATATAATTATTCTATACACCATTATACCCATCCATGTTTGGTGTTGGTGGAAAAACAGATTTCACCACGGCGTGGAGATGATATTCCGTACGTACGCACGCGTGGTGATTTCATTTTCCATAGGATGGATAGATGGAGAAATATGGTAGTTTAATACTTATAATAACATATTAATATATTATTTATACTGATGTTATTACTTCATAATGAAACAACTAATGAAGAAGAAGTGGAAGAAGAAATAAAGTTGAAAGAATCGGTAACGGACATTACCTCTTCTTTGAAGCGCTTCTTTGAGACCTCCTTTTAGGGCACTAAAATTGGTCTTTGAAGAAGACCAGGACCTCTAGGATATTTCTAGATAATTGGATATGAGAAATTGGCAGGGGTTAGCCGAGATTGAAGGTTCAAAGTGGTGTGAGGAAGAGAAGGAGCAGGTGCCCTTTTATAAGGGAGGAGAGGGGCGCCTTTGGAAAAACTAAAAATATTATTTTATTATAAAGCCATATTCGGTTTTAAATAGCTCCAAATTGATTTATTTAGAAGCTAAGGTGGGGATAGATCGAAATAATCTAATACAATAGAATTGGGAAAAGTTTATATTACTATTTTAACTTTATCATTTAGATTTATCTTTAAGGTAGATAATTTTACTTTTACCATGTCATTTTGTGTTCTTACTCTATAAGGTTAATAAACATACTATAACAAGCCAAAAGAACCCCAATTTGTTTATTATTAATATATATAACCTTATCTATGTCATTTGGAAGAACCTTAGATTTTTATGAATAAAATAACAATTAATAATATAATATTTTTTTTAAAAACTATTTTATATCAATTTTGACACTATTTGGTAATTGATGTTTGTGAAAATTATAATAGAATGATTAGTTCGAAAAAAGTTATCTAAATCAATAGTAACATGTCCTATTGACCTAGAAAATTAGTGGAATTCATAGAAAGTCTAAAATTACATTTATTTTCGTATTTATAACATCAATTATGTCAATATTTCATTAATAAGATAATTACTTCATTATCATTGTGTCATAAATAAATTAACTTATTTAATGTAGAAAAATTATAAATAAAATACCATTATATAGGAAATCTATTTAGATTTCTAATGAATATTTATAGTCGAATTTATCTTATCTATAACCCTATATTAAAAATGATTTACTTATTAAACATTGATTTTACCTATTTTAACCCTTCTTTAAATAAATTAATATTAAATGTCCTAATCTAATCCAAGTAGGCCCAAATGGTCATATTTTATTCCTAAGGTTGATTTTGGTCGAATTACACTTATACAATAGAATTAGGACATGTTTTAGGGTAATAATAATATCATTTTTACCCTTAATTACCACATTTACTTTTAACAGTGGTAAATAAAAGTAAAAAGTTACTATTCACCAAAAATTATTTTCATCTCATTGAACCACATTTTACATACTGAAATCAACCGTGTCTCTTGGAATTTTGAAATTCCATTCACAAAAGCGGTAAAATTATGTTTAATAAAAATTTGAATATTCCCCTAAGAGGTGGGTAAAAGACGGTCAAAAGTTCAATAAAATTTTTATATATCTAAAATTATTATAAAATGACTCCAATGAATTACATTGTAATTATATAGGTATTATATGTCAATTTTTACCTAAAATAAATTTAAATAATATAAATAATTATTTAAATAAATTCGGTTTTTAAATAGTAACACAATGTTTTCACTATTCATCAAAAATTGAAAGTTTTTAGAAAAATACCAAAATTTTACCCTAGGCTAATTTCGATATTACGAATCCAAAAATGAAGTCAATTTTCAAAGATAACATTTATAAAATTTCAAAAAGTGGTTATTACTATTCATAACAGCTAGTTTTAATAATATTTTAATATCATATCGTTGTTTAGTGAAACTCGGTGTTGCGTATAACACACACTATCGAGGAAGGTCGCGATTGCGTGTAATGCAGCCAAGTTAGGGTTGCGTGATGTGAAAGACTCCTTTGTTGTAACATAAAACACTAGAAATCAATAAAATTAAAAAGAATATTTTTCATAAAATCTCGGGCTGCTACATTCTACCCGCCTTCAAATCAATTTAGCCCTCGAAATTCATCGTGGTTATAAATGGTTTACTACTAGAATTTTTCTTTAATAGAAACCCACATCGTAAAAAGCAATACCAAAAAAAATATTTATAAACTAAATTATGAAACATAACTGTTTCCCAAATTAATTAATCACTAGGTTTCCACATAGGAGAACATAGGTGAAAATATCGATATGGAAGAGAAACCTAACCATCATATTCTGATGGAGAGTGGTAGAGAAAAAGGCTATGAAAAATCCAACAATCACAAAGTTATAGATTTTTGATGATCTAAGGTACCATCTGATTCATCAGATATAAGGGAACTAGGACAACATTTATGGTTTTCATGATCATTTCCCTAAAGTTGATGAATTAAAAAGAAATACTTACATGATTTTGGTACAATCTCACTGTTGTTAATGAATTGAACAATTTAAACTTCATCCCTTAAAGAAATGAAGATGAATTTGTTATTCATGATGTGTTAGCAGATCATGTGATAGAATGATGGGTCATTCCATCTGTTTCAAATAACAGGTTAGCTAAAGTTATAAGTCCATCTTATGGTTAGATTAATCGTATATGGTTACAAAAATGAACTTATACCTCATATATCATACCTATTAATAAAATAAAACTAGTTTCTACTAACCAGGGACTTCTTGTATACCAGTGGTAGGCGATAAAGGCTAGTCGCACTTTGGTTGTGGGTTCGATTCCCACAGCCTTGTCCGACGCAATGGGTTGTCACCTGTCATGCATGTTGTCATTTTTCTAAAACTACATTACTATAACATTCCATCAATAATGTCGAAATAACATATATCCTTAAACAATACTGACTAATGTCCAACATAATCCATTACAATCTTTAGGCTTATCCATAATACTGCAGTCCACTCTCATAATATAGTGAAAATGATTACCAGATATTTCATATAACAAGAATGTTAATACCATAGTTGATCCCCGTATATCATATGATATGTCTTGTTGGTTACATTCCAAACATTCGAAGGCCTTGATCATGTATTCTCTTAAAAACTGAATACCCATTGAACCTTAGTGAAAACATGAATGCAGTTAAAAGTTAACACTTTCCAAATACTAAAATCCTCAAAATTCTATTTACTCAAACCATGATATCACTTAGTCCTTATATGAATCATGAGCTCCTGAATACAATTGAACATCTCATTATCTTCTTATTCCTTCGTTATGCGCATATCATCTACTTTCCAAAAATATCTGAATAACCTTCCATGGTTACTGGTACCATTCAACATATACTTTCATATACTTTTGGAAAAACAATAGTGTAACAATCCTTAGATGATTCTTTATTCCATAGTACCATTACCTATACAACATAACTCTCGATAAACATACAATCATTCCACTACCTTCTAAAACAACTGTCTGAGCTTCAACACTTATCTCAGCTCATATATCATTTGTAGTCTCCTCATCATCATCCACATAAATACTACCCATATGACCATGCTGATTCTCTTCATGAGATTTTCCCTTAGGGAATTTTTTTTCATAATTCTCGTTCATTCCAAATTTAAAACATCTAATCATTTTTGATGTTGTAGCAATAACATTATCCTTGTCCATGGTGTCAACTGAACGTTTTACTTTGCACATACTAGCTTTGTGTCCTTCTTTTCCACACCCAAAGCATCTTCCAGCTCCTTTGAAACAATCTCCCAGATGCCTCTTCCCACAAGATTTACATGGGGGAAATTGAACTTTCTTTCCTCTATGATCATCATGAAAATCCATCTTTCTCTTATTATCTGAGTCGTGAAAATTACCAAAGTTGAGATTATTGATCATATTATGAGATTACTGATTAGGAACAACTCATCACCTGCTAGAATCGGCCTGAAGTGCTATAGCTTGGTACAACAAGACGCGTACTCAATAACAGAAAGAGTACCATGATCGAGACTCATAAACATCTGGGCTCGGTCGCCCCTCAAGGTCTTCAGATAAAAGTAATCGTAGAAGATGCACTGAAACTCATCCCATGTCATACTCTGTTGGCTCCGTGACTATGAGATCACCTCCCACCACCTCTTGGCGGTGTCTCGGAGTATGTAATTAGAAAGCTTACCCATTTCTCTGTAGGTGCCTATAGATGCTCGAAGATCGTTAGCACGACCTATAACCACGACTCTGCAGCCTAGGGTCCTCCATCCCATGAGAAAGTAGGATGCTGCTGCTACTAGAAAACTCGTTTCAACTCAGCCATCGATGGGGCAGGAGGCAGTGCTCTCTGAAAGGTATGCATCATCCTCAGGAAGTCCTCTATGAACTGCTCATTGGCACCTGCAACAGGTATAACTTCTAGTTCCAAGGCTGGCACTATAAGAGGATCTGCAGGAGATCCCTGATTGGACATATCCGGTGTCTGATCACCGTCTTGCAGTTGACGTACAACCGAAGGATGTCTCAGAGGCATATCTCTAAAATATCGAAAGCACACCTTCGATCAGGATCATCAAAGATTGAGAACACAAGAGTACAAAATGGTAATAGGAGAATGAAAAACTCATGTTTTTACCAAACACAACTACACGTTATGTATAAAACTACACAACATGTTCCATAATGCCATTCACATAAGCGTGTACCTCTGCCACCTCTGGTCGTGTAACTCCCCCGACTACACAACATGTTTTCCCCACACACGGTGTGTATTTAAATCCATTCCCCTGCCCGAGCCTCTTTACACAGCTAACCCACATGGTCCTCTTAAACCTAGACTACACGACATGTTCACTAAGGACACGACGTGTACTAGAGAAGGTTTCGGTGACCCGTGTTGTTAGTTACACGATCGACTACACAACATACCCTTACAAAGCATGTTCCGAACAAACACGGTGAGTATAGGACAAGATGACACCAACCTGTGTTGTTCATGACATCACCAGGTAAATAGAACAAGGCTACACAGCTTGTTTATACAAAAAATGGCGTATACTACACGATCTTCTGTAAACCGTGTTGTTACTAACACTGTTGGTTACATTGTTCTCTACTACACGGTGTGTAACTACAATACACAGTGTGTTTCTGAAAACATTTTCACCACATTGTGTTTCTTGACACATAATCAGTGACACTGTTTAAAACTACATGGCGTTTAGTCATGTACACACCGTGTATTCTGGGTTTTTCCGTGCAGTAGCTCAGAAACTATACCAAAGTCCCGAGAACACTGAAAATAAACATAGCGGTGCCAAATTCCGATCCATGAGGGCCCATACACCCCGCTAATCAAAGCATAACATATACTACATATCAAATACATGTGAAACAAGTCAATGATCCACCGAGATCCGATTCATGAGGGCCCATATGACCTAAAGAATCAAAATTTGGTGGTAATTTAAGTAAAGGTACAATACAAATAATTTCTCTATCAAACTGTAGGGGTTCTATCATTGCATCCATCACAATGACATGCATAATCTACACAATGTCTATCACAACAACGTGTAATCGCTAATGCACCCTATATGGCATGTCAAAAATTCATGGAATGTGATTTCTATAAAGTGCCTATATGATGCATGAGATGGAATACCTTCATCTCATCAGGTTGCGACAGAAATATAACTGAAATAGAAACATCAATAACAACAAAAATAACAATAAAAATCATGTG
The DNA here is from genome assembly GCA_963277665.1 of Viscum album. Classification (NCBI taxonomy): domain Eukaryota; kingdom Viridiplantae; phylum Streptophyta; class Magnoliopsida; order Santalales; family Viscaceae; genus Viscum; species Viscum album. The sequence continues at coordinate 2,104,637,408 of OY728119.1, read as the reverse complement.
AGTCATCTAGGTGAAATCATATCAATCGTAAAATCTCAAAACCAGTCAACAACAATATATGAGGTAGATTGGATTTTCCCTGTACACGGGTTTGCTAATCCCAGGTACACCTTATTACCAAGTACTAAATATATCCTATCCCTGGATAAAGGCTCCAAACAGTAAATCAAGAGAAAATTATTCATCTGATACCACTTTGTAACGTCCCAGTCCCGGAATCCACCCAGATGCACCCCGTACCCAGTTGGTCACATAGCCTCATGCGCATTTCCCCAAACTCCAGAGGCTGTCGACCAGTAGTGAGGGCCTTGGGTGTGATAGGGGAGAAACTATTCCCTCATTGGAAAAGTACACAGAGGATGTAGACAAATCATAATATAGAGGAAGCAGTAAATATCCATCAACAATCAACATCGTAAGACTAAAACAATAAGAAACATGAGCACACATGTCAATATATGATATGATTTCCGATAGATATTTCTTGGAAACCAACAAAACAAGTCACAATACTGAATAAAATACTAAACCAAAGTAAAAAACGAATGGAAAAAAGTAACTCATCAGCATCGCGAGCTTCGGCTTGGTCCCATGCTCTCCAGCTTCACGGAAATCAAGTACCAGAAGTCGAAGGGTCCTTTCCCTTGTCTATACATGCAACAACATAATCTTCTTTGGCCTGAAAGAATGGCCCAAATAGTGTGTGAGACTAAAATCCTAGTAGGCATCCACCTAAAAATTTGTTCCTAACAATCAGTGAGTATATGGAAGGTATTAGTACAGTAAGCAGTAAACAGTTACAGTGATAAAAAGGAAGTAAACAGTAAGTAGTATAAAGTAAGTAGTCCACAGAACAATAATAATAAGAGAAGCATGAAGATAACCACAAAAGAAACCCCTCTGGGAGGTACTCACAGAAAACCCTCTGGTCCTATCTAAGAAGTACCAAAAACACTCTGGGAAGTGCACTCAGCCTAACCCCTCTAGTTTGGTCATAAGAAAATATAAGACTCTCTGGGTAAGATCGCTCAGTCAATTCCCCTTATTGTTTAGGGTTGTCGGGGAATCTCTGAGGAAGATCACACGGTCTAACCCTCTTATAGCCCCATGGTCTAGAAACTCTCTTTGGAATCATGCTCTGTCAATTCCCCCTATAGTCTCAGGTCTATCATAGACTCTCTATGGAAACTCACTCAGTCAATTCCTTCTCTATCCTAGAAAGTTTATCAGGAAATTCAAACAAGTGAAGACTCTCTGAGGAATCTCACTCGGTCTACCCTCTTATAGTCTATAATATCCATGACTCTCTAGTAAGCTCACTCGGTCTATCCCATGTATTCTATAATGTCAAAGACTCTCTGAGGAAGCTAACCCGGTCTACCCTCTTTTAGTCTATAATATCCAAGACTTTCTGGGATGCTCACTCGGTCTATCCATTATAGTTTATAGAACTAGTTTCTCACGGTCTCATGCCAGTTAGTGCATAATAATGCTATAAGGCCAAAGCACACCTTAGAGCTACTTGGATAAATATTCTACATCATAAAAAGAATATCAAGAAATATCATTTCATACTATAGTCACCAGAGAAGGAAAGCATGTATAACTGCAAAAAGCTAATAAGTCCCAAAATTCTTAAACAGAACAAGGCATGGGAAAAAATACAAGAATAGCAATTATCCACAAACACGCTCAAATCAACTCTACACAAGGATACAATAAAAGGAAGTAAAACAACATGGGAACAATGGGAAACATGCAATACCACGTTCATTGATATTGGTGGAATTTGTGCATAAAACTCAAAGACTTCAAAAGGTAAGGCAAAAACCACCTACCTCGATGCTAGGAGATCAATATACTTGAGCCATGAGTCATGATTCTCCTTATAATTTCATAGATCTAAGAAAACTCACAAAACATTCAACCCACTATAACTTGAGAAACATGGAAAATCATGGAATGAAACTCAAGAAGATGGGAGAGCTCACCGCTATGGTTCCAACATAATCAAAAATGGTCGATTTTGAAAACAGATGGAGAGTAGGGGGTTTGGAGAGTGTTCACGGTCATACGGGGGATCTCGGTCAATGAACCTGGAGAAGAAGGTGTTTTCATTGATTAGACACTACCCCGATCAATTTAATGATAAAAAAGTACATGACATGTACTTATGGGGTACATGGCATGAACTTGGCCTTCCTCTGCTTTACACGGCCTCCACATCGCCCCTACACACCATGTGTGTGGCCCGAACATGGCTAGCACACGGCCTGGTGCGACATCGAAGTATACGACATGCACTTATAAAGTACACAACATGTACTTTGAAAATTTCTATATTTTCCCCTTTTTCTCAAAAATGACCAGAAATGAAAAAACATACCTAAAACGAAGATTTGGTTTCTTACAAACCTTATTTCAAGGGTTGTATGTTTCATAATATACCAAATTGGTAAGGGAACCATTCACCCTAGTATTTTTAGAAGTCTTGTCTTTTGTTATGTATTTTAAATTACATATTTTAAGTTGGTATATGTTCTTATATATCCATATTGATGTAAATTTCATGTCCATGTGACGAGATACCCTTTTCTCTATCATCAAATCATTTTCTGAATTTTAATGTGACATCATTAGGCTGTCTAATTTTTGTAAGGGATATTCTTCACCCAATTATAATTATTGGGGTTAAACTTATACATCATGATTATGTCGTGTAATGAATATGTGTGAATGTCCTATGATTTTTTTACACTTAATATCCACTTATATTGGTTGTATTCATTTTTTCACACATAATTATGTCATTGATATTTCCTTAATCATAGGATATGATTTTGTGAGGGACATTGTCTCAATTTACAATCCATTGATACTTCATTGTTGTTATACACCAATTCACAGTTATATGGTGTATATACTCTTTTTGAATATTATATCATGAATACCGTAATTCTCATGATATTATATAGTTCTTATTGAATGTAATTACTCCATTATTATTTTCAGGAGTCTCCCATTTTGTTAAAAACTCAATAACTAAAATATCATTTTAAATGTTTTAACGATTTATTATTATAAATATTTATCAATAATGTCCATGTCATAAAAATGTTTTGAAGGATTTATTTATATAGACATAAATGTTTTCAAATGATAATTTATTTAAATGTTTCATTGTTCTATGTGACACATTGATTCCAAAATCTCTTTATTAAATTATTTAAATGATTTTGGAAATGGTTTGAAAAAGCATTGATTATATATACATCTTGAAATGATATGTTGTGACTACAATGTGGAAATGTTATATTTCCTTTATTCTTGTTTTATGTTTAATTAATATGTTATGGATATTGGACATTGTTTACATATATGGGTGGTTCTGTGATAAACATAGGGTAGGTGAGCCCGAGATATCTCTACAATTCATTTGGTAATGTGATTGAGGTAAACGTTATTGTTTCTCCAAGGACAGTTAGAGAATATACTATGATCGGTATTCCAAAGTTACTCCCAACATACCTATGATTGCTATAATGTAGGTATTTTATTTTTTCCATAAGTTACCTTTATGATTTGTGATTAATGTGTGTTATTCATAAATCTTATGATTTCAAAAGATATGTTATGATTGAAAAGTATGGTTTCAGGGTTTTGTACTTTTTGATGGGATAATATTTTCATTTCTTATTTTATATCCCTTACTGAGATTTTTATGCTCATCCCATGATTTTTGAAATGTTTTCTATAGGAATTAAGGATGGATATGGGTCAAGGATTAGATCAAGGAAAATTCATGTTGTCCAAAACATGGAACTAGACATGTTTCTTTTTTATATTATAAAATAATGGATACTGAGTAGTTCTGTATAATTATAATATTTATGTTGATATGTAATAGTTATGGCCTAATTCTATAAAACTTTTAACCAAAAATGATCATTAATATTAATTATTAATTTAATTCATGATTATGTAATGTTTATGGATGGGTCCTTATAGCTTATCAGTTTATCCAAAAAGGTGAAATATATTTTTTCATAGAAGGTACCCCAAAATTCCTTTGAGATATGAATCTTCTTTAGAATTACTGGATACTATAGATGGTTCATCAAGGATTTCCCTAAGCCAGTGCAACTATTGAATTCTCCTACTAGGAAAGCTATGAAATTATTATCGGAATAAATGTTTCATTCTAATTTTGATGAACTAAAATGACATCTGACATCAGCACCTATTCTGATATTACCAGTTCCTGTTTAGTGGTACGTTGTGTTTTTTGATGCATATGGTGCTGGTTGGAATGTGTACTAATGCTGGATGGCCATGTGGTTGCTTATGGATCTCATCGTCTCCGATCATCTGAAATGAACAACCCTACTGATGATTTATAGCATGTGGTAGTGATTCATGAACTTATGTGTTGGAGGATATATCTATTTGGGGATAAGTTCAATGTGTTATCTGATCATACAACCCCGAGCATTATATTTTCTCCGAAAGAATTGAATAAAAGTCAATAACGATGAGTGGAATACCTCCATATGTTTGATTTTGACATTTCATACACTCGAGAGAAAGTGGATGTTGTTAAAGATGCTCTGAGCAGGAAGGTACCATCACATGTTATTTTGGAATGAAAAGAAGAGTGTAATCTTATAGGGAGTTTTTCTCAGTTGCACTCAGATGCTAAGGAGGATGCTTCTGGTATGGTTTTTACCAATGTTCAGTTATCATTATCTATCCTGAAATCTATTTTTCATTGTTTGCAGCAGGATTATGAGTTTAAATATACTAGATAAATCCTCTATAGTGGGGAGAACATTCCTAGTTGGTATCTTTCTTCAGATGGAATACTTCATTTCAGAAAGTGAGTTGTCATCCCAAAACCTCTGTAGATTTCAGTCTTATTTTATTTTCCTATCTCTTTATGGGATATTCATCCATGCACTAAGAAGATGTATTATGACATGAGAGGATGATTCCAGTGTCTTGGTATGAAGTGTGACATTGCAGATTATGTGTCATATAGTTACACATGCCTACGGATAAAGGAAAATAACTTGATACCCTATGGTTTCTTTCAGCCACTTTTGGTTCCAGTTTAGAAATTGGACGAGGTGTCAATTTGTTTTGTTCTTGGTTTTCCATGGACACCATGAGGGAATAATTCTATCAGGGTGGTTATTGATCGGTATAGGAAGATATCTCATTTCATTCTGATCAAATAGACCACCAATTTTGATGTTCTGGGTGAGCAGTATGTGCAAGAGATTATGAGGATTCATGGAATTCCTTTTTAAATTGTTTCAGATTGGGATCCACATTTTACATCAAGGATTTGTAGGAGTCATCAAGATTCAATAGAGAATTAGTTCATGTCAAGAAAAACCAACCATCAACTAATAGATGTATAGAAGTAGTGTGAAATTCAAATTCTGGAAGATATGATTCGTGCTTGTGTCAATGATCTTGATGGATCGTGGGATAGATATCTCAGACTGGATATGTTTTTTTACAATAATAGTTATCATTCATCGATCAGAATGAATCCTTATGAGGGGTTGTATGGTCTCCCATATAGATCACCTCTTTGATGGGTAGATGTGGGTGAATAGGATTTTGCTGGACCATGATTGGTTTAATAGACATCTTAAAAAATTTAGAAGATGAGATTATTTCTAGTTATAGATATGAGTTGAAAGAAATCATATGGATATTGGAGACATCATCCTCTGGGTTTTTCTATTTTTTACTTGGTTTTGATGATTTTTTCTCTATGGTTGTGTCACCGTCATATTTGAAAATAGGGAATGTTGGATCTGATTTGTGTTCGACCATTTGAGATCATTGAATGGCTTAGGATGGTTTTTTATTGGGTTTCATTGACAATTCATTTTATAGAAATTCATGATGTTTTCCATATATCTTAGCTTCAGATGTATCACCCGGATCCTGCTCATGTTTGGAGTTGGGATCAAATTGAGTTAGAGATGGATTCTTCTATTCGAGAGAAAACATATGATATTTTTACAATCCAGAAAAAGACAAGTGTGGGATGTCAATTCTGTTGGACATTGTTCTATTGATCCAAGGATCATTTTCTCATGAGACTTGGGGATGCAAGTCATTAATGATGGAGCAATGTAATTTTATTTATTTAGGAATAGAACTACAATGTGACATCTGAGGGATGGAAAGAATTTATGGTGTGGAGTTTGTAACATCTCGTTACCTTGATCTAGAATGATTCCATTTTCTATTTTCTTTCATGGTTTTAAAAAATAATTTTATGTTATTTTTCAGGTTTTATTGAAGACTTCTCAGTAGGTAGACTCCATGTACCTAATTTAGATTATGTTTACAAAATGTTGGTTACATTTCGTGGACTGGGAGATCATGTCGTGAACTGGGGGATCAGGATGAGAGATGGTACACATCATGTAATTGAGGTACATGTCATTTAACGGATAAATATCAATTTTTTTAACGAGAGGTGATGGGTTTTTGACATAACATATCCAAAGAGGCATACATGTAATGACCAAGGCGTATACATTGTGAACCAGCCAAGGCCCGGGTTTATGTCATGCATTTTTTCTATTTTTCTCATCCCTTTTCTCTCAAACCTCTTCTCTATCGATCCTAAACTTATCCTAAGATATTTTCAGAGGCGTATCAAGTTCTGAATCAATCCGATCAGATCCATTTCATCGTTTCTTCTATGGTGCATCTCATCTAGAAAGTGTTGTTTTTATTTCTTCATTGTCGTTGATCACGGTAGTTCCCGTGCCTTGTGTTATCAGATACATTGATTTATGTTGGTTGATCTTTCTTGTTTTATTCTAGATATAGTGTGAGATCTTGTTTCAGAGGCCTTTCCACTTCATTGGTTATTGTGTGGTGGGAGTTCTTATTCATGGTATGTGGGTTTTCCCTCTTTTTCCAACATTGTGTGTTTATATTTGAATCAATATTACCATGAATAGGATTATAGTGTATTAATTGTTTCTATTGGGTTTTGTTCGCGGGTTTGGATCCTGTTGTGGGAGTGTGAGACCTGGAATTTGAGGTAGGTGGTTCTATATATGGCCTATGATATTGATCCTAATTACTACTTCTTTCAATTTTTTTTTTAAAATTTTCATGATTGTTTTTGTTTATTGAAAGGGGGTTCTGAATGAAAATATGTTTTCCATGACTATTGATAAATGTATTTTGAAATGGTTTTGAATGGTTTTCAAGTCATATAAATTGTATAAGAAATTAAGAGCATGGGTTACCTTGGGTAATTAGGTGGAAGATTCACTTGTGGCCATCATCTATTGCTTTGTTATTTTAAGGGTGGTTTTTCATGGTTTACTCCTCTAATTCATAGGCTTGTTGTTCTAGGGGGCTGATATTTAATTTTGGGGGGCTTAATCATGGGGTATTCCTAAGCTTTCTAGGCCAATTGTTATAGGATCAATTTTTTTCACTTGATTATTTTGGTATTAGTTGTTTTCTACCTAGACCTATATTATTCCTTGGTGTTGTGATATTTTATTAAGTTTTATAATACATAGCTTTCTGCGTCAGCCTTGATGTTCTTATTGATTCTTATGAGAAATTGAATGGAAACATCTCTTTGGGCCTGTTATATATTATTTGGATTAGAAATGTGGATAAAGGGAAATTTACAACGTGTTCTATAAAAATACATTACTGCTTATTATGTCATGTATTATTTTTTATAATGAGAATTCATGATTTTTTATACATATACATGATATGGAACTCCTGGGTGATATCTTACTAAGTATTTCTGCTCACACCCAATGCACTGCTATGTTGGTGCACAACACATTGTTTTTCATCCAGTGTAGGGAAAGGGAGGGCACTACAGTGAGGCGGCGGGGCAAGGGTCAAATGGTATTGGTATATGGTTGTGATATGGTTGGAGGACATCTATGCCATCATCATAGTAGATGTTTAGTTTTAAGTGGTTTACAGTTGGTCTTGTCCTTTGAGATTTATCTACTGTTACAGTTTTTGAATATTCGTTGTTTTCCTTAAATTTCTAGAATATATTTTTCTTTCATCAATTATTCCTTCTTGATATATATATGTGTGTGTGTCTGTGTTTGTGTGTGTCTGTGTTCTGTGGTTATTCAGGATATGATTATTTGGTCCTGTAATTTGTTTGTTCAATGCTCGGGTGCTTGTTTCAAGTCCAGGGGGATCGATAATGCCCATCGGGTATGTGGAGGGTCGGGTCAGGTGATGGGTTTCTGGGTAACCCAGTTCAGTTCATTGCATCTTCCACCTTCTTGGGAGGTCGATGTGTTAAGTCTCTAATGAGATATCTAATATGTTTTTCATAGTGTGATTGTGTAACATTCCATACTCTTCCCATTTTTTTATTTGAGATGATAATAATACTTTGAGTGGCATCTAATATAATATTTTAAACCCTACTGACTCATTGAATTATGTTTTCCTAAGTATGGAATGTGAAATGATAGAGTTTGAAGTTGTTATGAAAATTATATATGAGTTATGGATTTTTTAATGGTCACCATGCCATAAAAACATTTCTGATACTGTAATTTTGTTGATTTTTTGGATTTATGGGATAACAGCATGGTGAAGGGTTCACCATGGGGAGTTAAATGGAAATGATGTCCAGTTCAATATCTATTTTGAATGGGTGTTTCACCTTTTAAAAATGATTAATGGAAAACCCACAAGACACTGAGTGTGTTGTCCATTGAGGGCACAATGATGCTGAGAATGAGAGGGAAAGATGAGAAATCATGTGTGGGTTTTTTTGGTCATTGTACTCCATAGAATAATTGAAAACAAATTATGTATTCATCATTACACTATGGTGGAGGTCATGGTGGATTTTATGTATGATTTATAATTTTCTTTTGTGGTAGATTATAGTGGTGTAAGGGACACCAACTATTTCTCCTTTCCCTTTTAATGGAAGGTCTCCTAGAATCTATAATGTATATGTAGTACTTGATTTGGTTTCTAATTGTATGGGGAGTTTTTTTTTCGGTCACATGTGTATAATATAATCATTCACATATTTGTGTTTTTAATTTTTTTCAATCTATCTTATGTCCTCTCATATCTTTCATAATTTATATTTTCCCATAGCATAGGTGTAAGTATTATTTTCATTTTTCTATGTAAGGGTAGAACTAAATTTTTGTTGTGTCACTTTTACATATAACTTCTTCTCTTAAATCTAGATCGATTCTTTTAAGGGGTATCCAAAACCAATCCATGGAAGGGTAATACAAATCCACACATACAAATGAAACCCTTCTTATAAATGAGTATCACTTTTAATACTATTTTATAAGGTTTTTATTCAGAGTACATTCCAAAAAAAAATTATATTCATATAAATAAAAATAATTAATAGAAAATGATGGATTAATGTACATTATGAAATGTTTGAGTTAAATATATAACTTACGAATATATATGTGATTGAATTGGGTCATCTTGGTATAATTAAAATCAAATAGAAATTAATGTTATTAATAATTGAATGATGGGATGAGTGTTATGGAAATGTTTTGGAGAGATATTATTGGAAATTTATTTCTCAAAAAATCCCATAGATTCCCCTTAATTAAAATATTTTATCTTCCCCTAATGTTTTGATGATAAAAACAATACGAAACTAGATAATCGATCCTTTTGAGATAGGTCGTTATTTTGGGTAAATTTGGAGTTTACCATTCATTTATAATATTTTTTAATTAAGATAAACTTATAGAAAGAATATAATATAAACCATAATGAATGAAAAAATAATCTTAAAATTTCCTCATTCCATTTATTTTTATTTATAAACCATTTTAATTTTTAGTAAATACACTAATTTTTTAAAATAAATGAAATTAATATAGAGGAAAAAATTGATAGTAATAGGGTAAAATTATATTCATAATGTGATATACAAAAATTGATATTTCTAAAAAAGTTAATACTTCAAAATATGTAGATAACAACTACATGTTTTTTCATTGATATGAGTCCCATTTTATGGTTTTCATTTTACTTCCATTAATACAAGCCATTTTAAATTGTGTATAATCACTTCCAGTCTCCAACCTAGTTCCTATTAGAGAATGGATATGGGTTCACTCTTTCACTTCATTACTGACTCAGGAGAGGCACCAATGGATGTGAGGGGGAATGATAACCATTTTTAATAAGGGATCACCATAATGAATAATAATTAATAACTTATCTACTAACATTCTATATTATATAAATTTCCTTACATCTAATCAATAACCCAATATTTTGAAATAAATGATTTTCGTTGAATCCTAATTTAAAATCAATCATTTTTTTCAATATAACTAGTGAATAACAAAAACTTCACATTTAATTTAAAAATCAAGAAAAATATTTAATTTATTTTAATAATCACATATTTTACACACATATAGACCCACGCATTGTAAATTTTTTATTTAACATAACATTCTAAAGAAGGAAACTTTAAAAAGGCATAAGTAAAATAATCTCAACTAAAATAATATTTTAATATTATTTTCAAAAGATATTTAGTTGATAATGAGATTTATGTTATTGAATAAAATCCCACACTCTTGTAGTAGAAAACTAGATTCACCACATCCATCTTAACCACTCATATATAATTGATTATAATGATGACTAATTAAATATCACACCTAGACTCAATAATAGAATTAATTATTTGGCACTATGATCTACAATTCACCCTCAAACCATCTTCATAACCTGTCCTCTGGTCCTAAAAATAATTCCTAGAGATATGAGGATTAAAATAAATATTTCATGCCAGATCATCATGTGACATTTTTACTATTTTCATCTAAAAACTATAAGACCCATGAATCAATTAACATCCTTATGCCTATGTAGAAAGTGGAAGCTAGATTTTCTAAAAAAAAAGAAAATGACCCCTCACTTTTACACCGAATATAAATTATTGACATTCATCCTTCATTGAATCCTTGGAAACATGTATTTCTTGAAATTATTTTCATTTATTTCATTATTATCAATGTATTCCCGAAACTATGAAATAAATTTGTAGAATAATAATATATAATTTTTTATAGTAGACACCCCTTGCTAATAATTTAAGAGTGTATCAATATATTCATTCTATAGTACTGTAGGCACTTAATCTCCCAATATAAAAATATATAATTACATCGAATAATCGTCATTTGGTCAATCCTAGATCATCTTTTCCTTATTATGGCCACACCTCATATTTTATCCATTAAAAAGGAAAAAAGAAACTACTATGGGGTCCCAAAAAACTCAAATGATACCTCAGTGTCTTCCAACCATTCCTCATCTCCTAGAGCCAATTATACTCCCAAAAGTATCGACACCTACTTCCACTGTAAGTTAAACATCAAATCATCCCACAAGACTTTTCCTTGATCCCATCCTTGAACCAATTCATCATTAAGTCCTGTGGAAAACATTTCAAAAACATGGGACAAGCATAAAAAGTTCCTTCAGGGTTATAAAATAAGAAAGGAAACTATTATCCAAAAAATAAATACAAATCCATGAAACCATATGTTTCTATCATAACATACATTATGAAATCATAAGATTTTTTAATAACACACAGAAATAAAAAATCATAAAGGTTACCTATGGAATCCATATCAATCACACGTTTTAGCTATCACAACTACGTAGGGCGTTACACTTGGAATACCCATCACAGAATATTTCCTAAATCTCTTAGGAGAAATATCATGTTTACCTCCAGCACGTTACCCAATACATTAGACATCTATCTGGGCTCACCCGCCCTAAGTTTATCACAGAACCACCTGTATACGTAATCAATGCCCAATAACCATACATAACAATAACATATAACACATGTATAAGGGAAATCTAACATTTCCACATTCTAATATATCAAGTCAAGATATTGAAATAAACCATGTTTTATCAAATCATTTTCAAAACCATTTAAAAAAGAGATTTTTGAATCGAAGTGTCCCATACCATTTGGAAGATTTTAAATGAATTATCATTTTAAAACATTAATATTCATATAAATAAATCACAAAACCCATTTTGATAATATGGACATTAATGAGTAACTTTTATAAGAATAAATGGTTAAAACATGTAAAATGTTATTTTTGTTAATGAGTTTTTTAACAAAAAGGGAGACACTTGAATACAAATAATTGAGGAATAAAATTTAATAATAACGTTAGAATATCATGAGAATAATTTTATTTAGGATATAATATGTCAAATTATAGTATATACACCATATAAAAGTTAATTGGTGCATAAAAACAATGAAGTCTCAATGGAAATATAAATTGAGATGAAATCCCTTATAATGATGGTATCCTTAAATTAAGGATAAATCAATCACATAATTATGTGTGAGAAATATTAAGAAACCCAATATAAGTTTATATTAATTGTAAAACAATCTGATGTCATTCACACGTATTCATAGGATGACATGATCAAGAAGTACAAGTTGAACCCAAAGAATTGAAATTGGGTTAAGAGGTTCTCGTATAAAAATTTGACAGCCTAACGGCGTCACATTAAAATTCAGAAAATGAGTTGATGATATAAAAAAGGGAATCTCATCACATAGATATAATATTTACATCAATAAGTATATATAATAACATATCCCAAATTAATAAGAAGAAAATTAAAAGACATGACAAAAAGTAGTCTTTTATAAAGAAGAGGGTGAATAGTTCCCTTACCGATTTGGTAACTTACAAAACATAGGCCACATGAAATAATGATCATACAATGAAGATATGAATACTCATAAATGAAAGTATATTACATAAAGTGTAAAATCATGGGTAGTACTTACAACACAAAAAAGGAAATAGTGGAAAATATAACATGAATCTCACGGGAATAAAGAGTGAGATGAAACCCTTTAACACGTTGTAAGAAAATGAGTCCTCTGACCAAAAGTTAATAAACACCAAATGAATCACATAATACCATTAATATAATGGAAATAATGATAATATATATCAAATGGGAGTATACAATACACCACATGTAATGAATAAGTGGTGAACACTGGAAATCTCACGGAACTAAAAGTGATACAAGAAAATCCCATACAAAAATTTGAAAGCCTAACAGTGCCACAGTATTATTTTAAAATGAATTAAAGAGAGTAATAGAGGGTCTCTAATAATATCAAAATATAAATTAAATTATGGTGAATATAAAATAACATCCTCCAATATTTGAACATGGAGCATAAATGAAATGACATCAAAGAGACTACATGAAAAGAAAGAGGGAGGTCAGATCCCTTACCTCGTGTCTGAATTGACTCAATCGTTATTTAATCTATTGAATAATAAACTAAAGTTAATTTAAACATTCTTAATAAAAAATTTCAAGTTTATTATTCCTTTTATATCACTTATTACAATGTTATAAATATTATGTAATCATTAAAGTTAATAATATTTGTTTTGACGATATTTGGTACTTGAATCAAATATGGACATCTTATAATCACATTTTGTTCATGTGGTCAAAGTTTCATAATATATATAATTATATTCATGAATTATATATCATATATATCATATATATACAGTATATAAATGTATTTATAATAGTACATAACATTTAGAGGTTAGAAATGAAAAGTAGCGTTCATGGAGACGGTAAGCCGTACGTACTCATGAACGCTCCTTTCATTTATATTTCTTTTTTAAATGGAATTAAAACATAATGATACATAGTTATATTATAATTTCAGAATAATATAATATATAATATCATTAACTATATTCTTTATACATCCCACATAAGGCATTAATGAGTCACATCACTTTGAGGGCGCGGTAGTCCGCGCTTCCTCAAATGATATTATCGCATTTACCCACTATGGAAACCATAAAGGCATGATATAAATGGAAAATACAGAAGCCCAAAGAAAACATAAAAAAATATATCATATATATATACATTTCGATCATAATTGACACTATGAGAGGCGGTTGGAGATATTTGAACAATCGTCATTTCGTGAGGCGTTAGTTTTCCATCCACAAAAACATTATGTTCTTCATACATTAGATGCAGGTATGTGTAAGTGTAGTTAGAATAAATATAATAAAAACATAATAGTATATTGAGGATACTGTTGTTGTTATAAAAGAATGTAATAAAAAGAGTTTACGGGTTGGAGAAGTAGAATAAAAGAAAACTATTTAAGAGAAAATGTTACCTTAAATTTGGGTAACTCCCTTTGGTTTGAACCAAAGGACATCTTGAAGTGCCTTCTGCCTAAGGTAAGGTTTCTAGGAGGATGAGATGGATGTAGGGAGCTTAATTGGCCAGAGTTTGGACAATCCAAATGGCTTGGGAGGTTTGAGGAATTGGTTAGAAGTGGTATCGTTCTATAAGGGAGAGGAGGGGCTCTTTAGGAAAGTGTGAAAATATTATTTTATAATATAATGATATTCAGTTTCTAATGCTCCAAAAATTATTATTGTTGAAGATAAGATGATTCATGGTCGAAATAAAATCATATAATCAAAATTGGATATGTTATGGATAATATTTTCTCATTATAATTTTATTTATTTAAATCATTTATTAATGAGGTAAATACTGCACCATTATTATGTCATAAATAATTTAATTTATTTGATGACTAAAATTTTAAAAACAAATACCATGATATTTTAAATCATTATATATTTCCACATTATATTTATCGTTGAAAATAGGACATATATAACCCCATATAAAAATTAATTACTATAAGATTTTTGTTAATGTCAATTTTGTCTTAACATTAAATTAATTAAACTAAATTGTCATTATCAATGCCATGTGGCTCAATGGGGGTCCCAAAATCGACAAAAAGATTACCATGGTCATAAATGACGAAACCAATAAGGTTTTCACAAGTGTTAAGGAAATTTGGAATTATTAAAATATTATTTTAACCTTGAATTACCTTATTTACCTTTAACCGTGGTAAATAAAAGTAAAAAGTTACTATTCATAAAAAAAATTATTTTTCATCTTAATGAACCAAATTTTACTTCTTGATAACAACCATGTATATCGTATTTTTGAAATTCAATTCACAGAAGTGGTAAAATTTCATTTTAATGAAAAATCAGTTTTTTTAACTACCACTAAGTGGTTTCACTATTCATCAAAAATTGATGTTTTTTCAGAAAAATATCAAAAATTCAGCCAGAGTATTATTAGATATTTCGAATTCAAAATTGATGTCTTTTTTTTAAAATTCAAAACATAGAAGTGGCATTAATTAATTTAAAAATTAATTCTCGTTATCAAAACAAATAGCGTGTTTTTAAGAAATAATAAATTTCAAAAGATTGATTCTTGTTTATATCCAATTTCAATGTTAAATTAATAATATTGACCCACATTAGATTAAATGGTAAAAATATATTTTAATTTCACTTTAAAACCAATTAAAAAGATAATCCATCCATATAAATAATATATATTAAAAGGCACTTTGGAACTAAAATACAATATTGTTCAATATTCATTAAAAATTTAACTTTATCAGAAAAATTCCAAAAATTGACACAAAGTAAATTTTTATGTCCCAATTCTAAAGAAGGATTTTATTTAGTCAATTAGAATGTATTAAAGTGAAAAAAACTATATTTAAAGAGGGTTCTCCATTAAAAGGATATAAATCGGCTTTTTAATGTATATTATGCTTAAAATTAGATTTATTCACAATTTAATCCTCTAACTTTTATTAGATAAATGTAAATACATTTAATAAACATATATAATAATATTGTATTTAGTTTTTTTCATTCCTGCTAATACAATGGCTAAGAGTTGACTACCATTTAAAATAATATTATTATATTATTAGTGTGTGACGTAAGATTTCAAAGAAACCTGTTGTTTTGTATTGGGTACGCTATTGAACAAAGAAACCCTTTTAATGTAAAATTAATATTTAATTCAAAAATAATAATAAATATGAAATATTTATTATTCTTTATTTACATGAGATATTACATCCTTCCACCCTTTTGGGAATTGCGTCCTCGCAATTTAATAAAAAAAGGGCTCATAAACATCATTGAATGTCCCACATCGGAAAAAGAGTCAGTAAAACTATCATTTTAAAAGAAAGAAAGAGAAGCACAAAGGTCACCTGAGTTAACCCATATTAAGATTCCATGAAAACCTGGATATGGAGGAGAAAACAAAGGGTCATGTTCGGATGAAGAGTGTTAGGAAACATGTTTAGGAGAAAGTTAACCACCAGAAAATCACAATATTATGATTGGTTAAGTAGTCTTTGCTTCCCCAGTAGGAAAAGTTAACGGAAACGGTTTTTGTTTAAAGTTACTTTTCATTAAGGAGTTTATTTATGATATTAACCAAAAATGTAATTAAATATACTTACATGTCATGTAGACATTAATATTTTAATATATTTCTAACACAAACTCAGATTTTATCCAAACGATGAATATTCTAGATGACTTTTTTTTCACATTAAGAGTGTTATAATCAACTTTGAGAAATTAAAATAACCCAAAAAAGATGAACTATATATTTTCCATGTTTTTAGATATTACCTAAAACAAAAATCATTAGTATAAGATAAGATAATCCCCAAAAGGATAATCTGTTATAAAAAGAAATACTACTCTTAATCTACAAAATTCAACACAAAGAACCCAAGGTTCAAGAAAGTCAATTAAAGAAACAGTTATCCTTAAAATTATTCAAAGTAATCCAAACTAAGATTGAAACCCAAATATCTAAAGGATTTCATTACATAGTATTGCAAGGTAAATCTTAACATTTATCTCCAAATAAAATCAATTACTCTTAAAGTCTCATACTGAAAAGTAAATAAACTAATCAGATATCCTCCATGATAGGTTAATCATTTCCACTAATAACTCAAAATCAACTTATTACTGATTAATAAAATCATATATCTAAAAGAATTATTCATACTAAACAGGGAATTTATGTAGTCCAGTGGTAGGCAATAAATACCAATCACACTTTGGTTGTGGGTTCGATTCCCAATGCTTCGTCCGATGCGACGGGTTGTCACACGGTTATTGTGTCGTCCCTTTTCAAAAACTACTTAATTTTATAACATTCCCAAAAGAGATAAATTCATCAAAAATAAAAATAACATTTTCAACCACAAATGTTATCAAATAAATTTTTGTTTTTCATCCCAAAATGTATTAACTGGTAATTTTATCAAATTCAAGGATCATATAAACCTAAATTGTTCTTTAAACTATATCCACAAAGGAGAAGATAATTGTTCCTTGAATAAAATTTTCATTTATCAAACATCAGGATCACACATACTATAATAAGTCTTCTAATTTAATCCCATCATCAAAAGAACCTTAATACTTTTAAGAATTTCACCATCTTGAAATCTACCATAAATCGTCAATTCCCTATATGTTGACCTCTTACTCATTCAACGTTATTCCTGATACATTAACCATTATTTACCAACATATTCTGAAATACATCATTCCTACAAAAAAAATCATGAATCATATCCTAATAATTAAATAATTGGAAAAAATATGTTATGAAATAATCTATACATTTCATTGGTCATTTTCAGTTTCTTCATCCTCGATCGAAATGGAATTAGATATTGGAAAATGAATATTTGTTCGATCCTGGTGATCCCATTCCCAAAACTTCTTCATAGGACAAGGATTTTCATATTGACCATGCTCACCATATATAAAACATTCAATTGATCCTTCAGAACGTACATCATTCTCTTTCCTAGAGTCAACTAGATGCTTCCTTTTTCCATGGTAGGTTCTTGATTTATGACCATCATTTCCACATCTTTAGAATCCTTATGTCCATTTAAAACATTTTACTATGTGTTCCTTTCCACATCATTGACACATAGGTTTTTGAACATACTTACCTTAATGATTATTATCTGAACAACCGTAGGGATTTTTTCTCGCATATATGGTGTCTTATACAAATCACTAATGTTCATGTGGTCATTCATGACTCCAGATAGTTGGTTGAGAATAACCACAAGAGTTATCATTGCTGCTCCCATATCATTCAGCTTCTCGTTCAGAAAACTGTCATAGTTTTCTTCACACCCACTGTTACTTTGGTGCCTACTAAATCCAACCATTTACTATAACCAAAAAGGTATTTGTGAGTATATCAATAAAATCATCATATAATATCCTATGAGGAGGGTAAACACTAGGATTTACATATTCATGTTATCTTAAACTCATTAACTTTATAAAAATAATTATGACTCATTCTAAAATCCTAACCATTATGGTAATGTCACTTATGCGTAAATTGTATCCTAACCTCAAAAGATATCTAAACTGACCTTTGATACCAACTACAAGGACCCGAACTTAAAAATTACATAATCTTGAATAAAATGAATAATTCACATTGGGGATCTTTTCAGGATTAGAGTTTTAGATAATTAGGTCATAACAATTACATAACAACTTGAATATTACAAGTAGACACTTCTACTCAGTAACTTTTTTTTTCATAAAATAAAAACTCTTAAAAAGACACATGTCAAGTTCCATGTTTTAGATAGAATGACTTTTCCTTGATCCCATCCTTGAACCAATTATTCTTTCTGTCCTATGGATAACATTTCAAAAACCTGGGATGAGAAAAATAGCTTAGTAAGGGTTATAAAATAAGGAAGGAAATCATTATCCAAAAAATAAATACAAATCCATGAAACCATACATTTCTATCATAACATACCATATGAAATCAATAGATTTGTGAATAACTTAGAGAAATCATAAATCATAAAGGTTACTTATGGAATCGATATGAAACATACATTTTACCTATCACAGCTACGTAAGGAGTTACACTTGGAATACCGATCACAGTATATTCCCTACATCTCTTAGGAGAAACAGCACGTTTACCTCCATCACGTTACCCAATGCATTGGAGAGCTATCTCTGGCTCACCTGCCCTAGGTTTATCATGAAACCACCAATATACTTAGACAATTATGAATAACCATACATAATCATAACATATAACACATGTATAAAAGAAAGATAACATTTCCAAATTACAATATTTCAAATAAAGATATTGAAATAAATAATATTTTATCAAATCATTTTCAAAACCATTTAAAAAGTGATTTTTCAATCAAAGTGTCATATACCACATTGAAGCTTTTAAATGAATTATCATTTGAAAAAATTAATTTCCATTTAATTAAATCCTAAAACCCATTTTGAAAACATGGACATGAATTATAATTATTTATAAGAATAAATCTTTAAAACATTTCAAACGATATTTTAGTTAAAGGGTTTTTTAAAAAAAGAGAGACACTTGAATATAAATAATAGAGGAATAACATTTAATAAGAAATTTATATTATCATTAGAATAAATGTATTCATGATATAATATGTCAATGTATAGTATATACACCATATAAGAGTGAATTGGTGCATAAAAAATGAAGTCTCAATGGAAATGTAAATTGAGATGAAATCCCTTATAAAGATGGTATCCTTAAATTAGGAATAAATCAATCACATAATTATGTGTGGGAAATATTAATAAATACAATATAAGTGTATATTAAGTGTAAAAAAATCAGTGCTCATTCACACGTATTCATATCATTACATGATCATGAAGTACAAGTTGAACCCAAAGAATGGAAATTGGGATAAGAGGTTCCCTTATAAAAATTCGACAACCTAACGGAGTCACATTAAAATTCAGAAAATGAGTTGACAAGATAAAAAAGGGAATATAATAAATTGGATATAATGTTTATATAAATATGGATATATAATAACATATCCCAAAATAATAAGATGTAAATTAAAAGACATAACAAAAAAGAAGTCTTTTATAAAGAAGACGGTGAATAGTTTCCTTACCGATTTGGTAACTTACAAAACATACGCCACATGAAATAAGGATCATAAAATGAAGATGTAAATAATAATAAATGAAAGTATATTACATAAAGAGTAAAATAATGGGTAGTACATACACCCAACAAAAGGAAATAGTGGCAAATATAGCATGAATCTCAGGGGAATAAAAAGTGGGATGAAACCCTTTACCACATTGTAATAAAATGAATTGTATGACCCAAAGTTAATAACCACCAAATGAATCATAGAAAACCATAAATATAATGAGAATAATGATAATATATATCAAATGGCAGTACACAATACACCACATGCAATGAATAAGTTGTGAACAATCGAAATCTAACGGAATTAAAAGTGAGATAAGAAAATCCCTTACAAAAATTTGGTGGCCTAACGGCACCACATCAAAATTATTAAAATAAATTGATGAGAGTAAGTGGGGGTCTCTCATCATATATAAAATAAAAATTATAGTATGGTGAATATGAAAAACATACTCTAACATAAGAACATGGAGCATAAATGAAATGACATAAAAGAGAGTACTTGAAAAGAAAGAGAGAGGTCAGATCTGTTACCTTGTGTCCGACATGAATCAATCATTTATTAATCTCCTGAATAATAAACTAAAGTTAATTTATACTTGATTGAGAAAATTTTTAAAGTCTATTATTACTTTTATATAACTTATTACCATGTTATAAACATTATGTAATCATTTAAGTTAATAATGTTTGTTTTGTTGATATTTGGTACTTGAGTTAAAAATGGATTTCCTATAATTACTTGTTATTCATGTAGTCAAAGGTTCATTATATACATAATTATATTCATGATTTAGTTTTCATATATATCATATATATCCAGTATATAAATGTATTTATAATAGTACATAACATTTAGAGGTAAGAAATGAAATTCAACGTTCATGGAGATGGTAAGCCGTATGTACGAATGAACGATACTTTCATTTCTATTTATTATTTTAATGGAATTAAAAAATAATGATACATAGGTATATTATAATTTTAGTATAATATAATATATAATATCATTATCTCTATCTGATATAAATACCACATAAGGCAATAATGAGTCACGTCACTTTGAGGGGGTGGTAGTCAGTGTTTTCTAAAATAATATTATCATATTTACCCACTATGGAAACCATAAAGTCATGATATAAATGGAAAATAAAGAATCATAAAGAAACAATAAACAGAATATATATCATATATAAATACAGTTCCATCATGATGGCCACCATGAGAGGCGGTTAGAGATATTTGAACAATCATCGTTTTGTGAGGCGTTAGTTTTCCATCCACAGAAACATTATGTTCTTCATCCATTAGATGCAGGTGTGTGTAAGTGTAGTTACAATACTTCTCATAACATCATAATTGTATATTGAGGATACTAGTGTTGTTACAAAGAAAAAGAATAAAATTATTTTAGCGGTTGGAGAAGTAAAATAATAGAAAACAACTTATGAGAAACTGTTACCTTTAATTTGGATAACTCCCTTTGGTTTGAACAAATGGACTTCTGGAAGTGCCTTCTACCTAAGGTAAGGCTTCTATGAGGAGAATAGGGATGTAGGCAGATTAATTTTTCAGGTTTTGGATGAGAAAAATGTCTTGATAGATGTGAGGAATTGGATATATGTGGTATCCTTTTATATGGAAGAGGAAGGGATCTTTAGGAATGTGTGAAAATATTATTTTATAATATAATGATATTTGGTTTCTAATGGTCGAAAAATCATTATAGTTAAATTTAAGATGATTCATGGTCGAAATAAAATCATCCAATCATAATTCGACATGTTTTGGATAATATTTCAATCATTAGAATCTTATTTATTTAAATCATTTATTAATGAGGTAAATACTGCATAATTATTGTGTCATAAAAAATTTAATTTAATTGATGTCTAAAAATTATAAAAAAAATACCATGATATTATAAATCTCTATATATTTCCATAGAATATTTATAGATGAAAATAGGAATTATATAACACCATATAAAAATTAGTTACTAAAATAATTTTGCTAATGTCAATTTTGTCTTCACATTTAATTAATTAATCTAAATTGTCATTATCACTTCAATGTGGCTCCATGGGGTCCCCAAATCGACCCAAAGATTACCATTTCCTTAAATGACTCATCCAATAAGGTTTGGACATGTTTTAAGGTAATTTGGAATTATTATAATATTTTTTTAACCTTGAATTACCTTATTTACCTTCAACCGCGGTAAATAAAAGTCAAAAGTAACTATTCATCAAAAATTATTTTCATCTTAATGAACCTCATTTTACTTCTTTATAACAACCATGTATGTCTTATTTTTGAAATTCAATTCACAGAAGTGGTAAATTTTCATTTAAATGAAAAAGTCGTTTTTTTACTACCAATATGTTGTTTCACAATTCATCAAAAATTATAGTTTTTCAGAAAAATACCAAAATTTCAGCCTAATATTTATTTGATATTCCGAATTCAAAATTGATGTCTATTTTTAAAAATTCAAAAAAAAAATAGAAGTGCAATTAATTAATTTAAAAATTAGTTCCCGTTATCAAAACAAATATCATGTTTTTAAGACACAATAACTATCAAAAGATTGATTCCTGTTTATGTCCAATTTCAAAGTGAAATTAATTCTAATGACCCAAATTGGATTAAATTGTAAAAATATATTTTAATTTCACTTTAAAACCATTTAAAAATATAATCTATCCATATAAATAAATTACATTAAAAGGAACATTCGAATTAAAATACAATATTTTTCACTATTCATTAAAAATTAACATTATTAGAAAGATTCCAAAAATATACACAAAATAAATTTTGATGTCCCCATTATAAATAAGGATTTTATTTGGTCGATTATAATATATTAAAGTGAAAAAAACTATATTTAATGAGGGTTTTCCATTAAAAAGTGATAAATCGGCCTTTTAATGTAAATTATGCTTAAAATTAGATTCATTCACAATTTAAGCATCTAACTTTTATTTGATAAATTTAAATACATTCAACAAACATAAATAATCATATTGTATTTAGTTTTGTTCTTTCCTTCCAATACAACAGCTAGGAGTTTACTACCATTTAAATATTAATATTATATTATTTGTGTGTAACGTATGATTTCAAAGAAACTCGTTGTTGCGTATCAGGTACGCTATCGAACATAGAAACACTTTTAAAGTAAAATTAATATTTAATTCAAAAATATTAAAAATTATGAAATATGCCTTATTTTTTATTTACCTGGCATATTACAACATTTCCAAAAAAATACAAAAACATTATCATTATATATAAATAATTTTCGGCACTAAAATTTAAGGGAACCATTCAACCCCAACATGATATTATACACACTGGTATGAAATGGAATTCCATCATAAATACATTGAGTATCATAAAAAATACTTCATTATTAGTGTAATGTTTTCCACTATACATATATAAGAATATAAAACTAAAATAACAAAAAAAGACAAATCCCAAAGCCTCAGAGAATGGAAAAATTATAATTTATTTAATTAGTTTTAATAAATTCCATAAATCACCCCGTTCAATAAAAAGAAAAAAAATTATTCTTCGTGTACCTCTCATTGGTCTCCACAAAACATGATGTTCCTCATAATGAGGTTTTCTTTGTCTTATAGTCCTTTCATAAGATCATGGGGGTCAAAAAATAATTTCATAGTCATTCTAAATGAGTTATGTCCCCCACTGAGCTCAATCAGAACTAAAAACCTACTAACATATTCCATCCCCTCATTTTAAGAACTCTTCTCTGTCATATATCTCAACCATACAATTTGATACCGCTTATTCAGTACTATAGTGAACATGACCAAAAATTCCCAAAGATGGTGCGTTAATTTTATTTTACATTGTCATGATTTCATGGAATCAAATATTTAATGACCAATCAGTTTTACAATTTTGGAGAACAAGAAACATACATGATACCCATTTTAAATTAGTAAAATAAAATAAAACATAATTAATAAAAAAAGATAATAATTTGTATCCTTGAAAACACATGAAATGAATTCTTATTCATATCCCATTGAAAGGAAAAAATAAGAGCAAGATGAAATTCTCAATAAGTTTTAAGTATAATTGAATAAAATATGAACCAATAAGAATAACCAAAATGTACAGGTAGATTACTAAACACACATTCCATATAAATATATTGATGAGGCATAATCAATATATCATGGTAAATTAATAAAAACACATTCTATTTGGTCACTCAATTGAGAATGAAATGAATCCATATTGATTCACATAAAAATATCATGGATAATAATAATAACTAAATTATAAATAAATAATATAATTAAATATTGGATTATAGGTTTCTTAGGAAGATGAAACATTTACCATCAGGACTCATCAAATTATTGTTTAAAAACAAATAGTGTAGAAACCCATCTCATTCTGAAAAATTATTCATCCCATGAGACTACATATGAATTGAGGGGATTTCTTTAAATGGTCTAAAACATGTGTCATACTAGTCTAATGTATTCCTTGTATATCATAACATTTATTTAATTATTAAACAATGTGCTATATGAAATATCCATATTTAATAAAGGTTACAAATTTAAACGTATTTTCCAAATTAATAAAATCAATTCAAAGAAAAAACTAAACATAAATATGAAATATGGTTTATAAACAATAATATCCATTACAAAAATATATATATATTCAAGATAAATTTAATATATAATGAAAAATAAGTACCATAATTTAATTGTTTTAAGAGAAATGAAAAATTAAAAAAGAAATAGAGATTTTATAATAACATATACCACATGGTAGATTTCATGTTAAATATAAATGGATGACATAATATAAATTGTATGTACATACAAAAAATAAAATATAATTGGAACATAATAAAAAAATCAGTCCCAAAAGAATTTAATGTGAGATGAAATTCCATATATTAAGCTTCCTTTTGGTCGAACATCATCTACTAGTTTGTATAATTGTTTTAGGAATTTTATTACCTTATAAATGAACCATAATCATATTCATAATATCAGATAATATTATTTTATAACATATCATAACCCATACATTAAAAATTTCTCATTATTTTCATTTATTTGGGGAATAATTTTCTTTGTTTTAGGAGTATGTTGGGACTTTATATTTTTATTTTTGATACCCTTAGTTAGAGAATGATTTAATCATATACTAAATGTAAAAAATTATATAAATCTAAAAAAATTATGTATATATTTATTTACAGTAATCCATAATATTTGGTGATTGGAAATAAAACACACAATTCATGAAGGTTATATTCCATACGTAAATATGAATTATTTTTCAATTTAATTATCATATTTAATGAAATGAAAGTAAATTATATAAATATATATATTCCTTAAAATATAAATATTATTTCATATGTATCACATTTTATTTAAATCCATCCTTAATAAATTACATATAAACCTTGAACGAGCCACATCATTTCGTGTGGTGGTAGTCCACAATACACATTTGTGACATTATAATATTCCCCAAAATTGAAAACATGAAGATATGAGTAATATATTAATTATATAAGAATAATAAAATTATAAATATCATATATATAATATATTAAATATAAATACACCTCCATTTCCAACCATAAAAAGATTTTATTGGGAAAATTAATGACATCGGTTCGTGAGGCGGTAGTCCTCCATACATTAGAACAGTGATTCAGAAACAAGTTTTTCGGTAGTGTGTGATGATTTAGGTAGTAGCCTTTAAATTAAAATTTCTCAGTATATTGAATATTATATTATTTTTATATAATAATGGTATAACTGAAGATATAATAGGTGAAGAATGAAATAACATAATTTTTTTATAAAAACATTACCTCTTATTTGGGAATACTCATTTTGGTTGAATTAAACCCTAAAGATATTTATTTATAACCAAACTGAGTAATGTAGGATTATTATATGGGTATTTGTGAGTGACCTGGGAAGGGGTTGGACAATCCAAATTGCTTGAGAGGCATGAAGGATGGGAGAGAGAGAGTTTCATTTTATAATTGAGGATTTGTGGTATTCTTGAATGTACATAAATATAGTCACTATTGGGAGGTCTCACTTACCAAATGTAGCTCTAAGATTGATAATTGTATGATTATAATGATTATATGGTCTATGTACACCTCTAATATGAAAAATAAATCATTTTTATAGAATTTTATTATCTGAAGTGAATGTTTTATTATTTTTCAATTTTTGTTTTTTATTATCATGTTAAGTTGTTTTCTAACCAATGAAATTTTCCTATTAAGAACAAATTAGAGTGAAAAATATTAGAAAATTTATTCCAAATTATTCTAAAGAAAAAATATAATTTAAAAGATAAAAATCCAATGTGTGTTGAGAAATAATTTTATCATAATGCCATGTAATGTGTAAAAAAACTCTACTTTAACCATAACCGCAGTCACCATGGTTTTACTATTTAGTGGTCAATATGGTCATTATAAAAGATCAATTTGTCCCTGAATTGACCATATAAGATACTTATTAAAATTTAAAAATCACTTTGTATAATATTACTTTTAGTAATTTTAATTCATTTAATAAATTATAATTTTTTAAAAAATAAAATCAATGTTGTAATTATACATTTAAATTGAATTAAAAAAATATAAATATAATTATTATGTTCAAAAAAAATTTAAAACATTTAACATGATATATTCATGAAACGATTAATGGAATACAATAATTAGGTAAATTTACATCACTTATAAGGTTTTTAGTATAATTTATTTTATTTTAATATCAATTAATTAATTTTTGCTTTGGTCATTCTTTTTCATTTAAAGTAATTATTTAATATTTAAAAATTGAAAAAAATAATAAATATAAAAAGTTCTTTTAACCTCAAAAAGAATAATTTCAATAAAAATATAATTTTTACTCTATATATCATATCTCTATAAAAATTCAAAGAAAATAATATTCTTTTTTTTTCATTTTTCTTAACATAACTAATTACAGAAGTCAATTTCATGTAATAATATCCCAAAAACTGTTAAAAATCATTAATGTTGAAGTAAGGGACGAAATAATTCTATCAAATGGGTTTTGGATAAATCTTCGTTCAGTTATAAACATTATATCATATGTGTAACAACTATGTAATATTTTTTTCTCCTTGATCACTATAATTAATTATGATCTTTTTCATTAATGAAATTGGAAAAAAATTACCATGGACAAAAAGAAATTATAAATTATTAGGATTCCAAATATGAAACCCATTTTTACAAATAAAATCAAATAAAATATAGAATTTAATTTAAAATTAATCTTAGAGAGGTGACATGAAATAGGTTCAAAAGTGATAATGTTCAAAATTATGATGTTTTTATATAAATAAATTCAATATGAAAATTATTATAATGAAAATATTATTAATTAATATAAATTTCATCTATTATTGATTTAAAACCAAATTAAAATTAAATTTATACTTATTTATTATTAAAATTTAAATGATGTTTTCAATTCAAATTCAATATTTTTTACTATTCATAAAAAAATGAAACCTCTAATTAAAATGCCAAAAATAAACCCTAAAATAAATAATGTATTCATATTTTAGAAAATAATTTTATTTTATCAAATAAATTTTAAAAATATCTTATAAAATAATTTTAAATTATGTTCTCTAATCCGTATTAATATGTTTTTTAGGAAATTGTTTTTTCAGAAAACATTAAATTTTCATTCAAATTATTCCTACTTTGTTTTTAATAAATATAAATCCAATAAATTATTGTAATCTATATGTTTTTCATAAGTTTATTAATCCTATTCAGACCCACCATTCTAATTTATATATGATAACAATCATTTAAAAGAATAATATTGAAAACATATTTTTGTTGTGAAACACTTTCCCTTCCGTGTAAGACATAAAAAAATTAAGTATTTAATACAATGAAAGATTGCATAATATTGCATTTAACATATGATATCAAATGAAATTTTAATCTTTTATAATTTTTTGGGTGTTACATTGTCTAAACATTAAATAAATTTCAGAATTTCAATTTAAACATGGTGTTAGTAATTAATTGATTAACATTTGGAAATACTAATGTTGAGAAACCTCCATCATAAAAGAGATAATAAAATATCATCTTAATAAAATAGAAATGGAATTATAATATTCAAATGGAAAAATCACATAACTATTTTTCCATAAGAGATAATATATGTAAAAAAGAAATGATGTACATGTAATTTAAAAACAACTCCCAAATAAAGAGGGAGTGTGATATCTAACATGTTCATGATAATGTCAATTACCAAAAAACATAAATCATTGCTGTTGAAAAAGGAATTTTATACCATGAAATATACTTATAATATGATTTTTTTAATAAAATTTTCAGAGAGTTTTGGAATTGTTTCACTCTTTAATAATGTAAAAAATATTCATAAAAATATGTTTCTATAAGAACAATGTTATAATTTGGTTGTTCCATGAACAATTTCAACTTAATATCTTTATAAAAGATGCATCATATATTGAAATAATACATTAATATCTAAAAACATGTCCAATAACCAATGTAAATCATTTCTCAAGTATATAACCTTATATAAATTCTAAAATAACAATTCCAAAAAACATTATAAGGTCACAAAATTTGTAAAATTAACTTATCATTGATCGTAAAAACATTAAATATATCAAAATCATCACATTCCAGAAATATGAATTCATTTATCATTTATTCTCTTAAAACATGGTAATTGCATGAATTATAATAAAACAATATTTAAAACATACATCTGTCCTTATTCCTTTTATAAAACATATGTTATTGGATATATTGAATAAATATAAAACATTTATATATTCCATCATTTATTGGATGACTAATTTGAAAATAAATCAATAATTTCGTCAAAGGTATTCAATAAAATCTTATTTACATTAACTATATCTATAATATACTAATCCCACCATCATTATCTAAACATCATGAACATAATTAGGGTTCTCAGCCTTGTTTTTTCAAATAATTTCAACTTTCCACAAATAACTGTTCTTAGTGCCATTCAAAACATACATTCAAATCAATTATAAAATAGTAATGATGTAAATTCATTATATATTTCAAAATTTTAATAATGAGAATATCCAAAATAAAATAATTTTTTTACATATTCCAAGGATCCAAATTCAAAAAATTATTGATCATTCCTCTTGGGTTAATCAATAACATAATCTTTCCCTTAGTCCCATGAGGTCTTCTTAGGTATATTCCCAAGATACTTGGGAAATTAATTTTCTTAGTTCCCTATCTGCTTACAGTTGATAGAATTAAGAGTATTGTTTTATGTTCACATTTTGAATTATATTTCCTTCTGACATTTTATCCACACTAATAACAAATTCCAAAGCACTCAGATCATTTCTTATTGTGATTCGTTCCACCATTATAAAATTTTGGAAAATCCTTCTTTCCTTTCTTCCCATTATACATTATTTTTATACCCTCTTCTTCTTATCATAGTTACCCTAGAAACATAAGACGTAGATAATTCATTCACTCTCTTGATATCATATAAAATTATTTCATCGTATGAAGAAACCTTTTGGGATACTAGTTCCCTTCAGAGAAGTAGACTAAGGGCTGTAAATAGGTGATCATTTTTAGACTCTTTGTAGTGTAAATTATTTATAGAATACATATATATCATTGAAAAGGTATTTTCATAATCCAAACCAAATTATTAATCATTTTTAATTAATCTAAGGAAATTTATCTTCATATCATTTTATTTCCATGAAGGATATATTTGTTAATGAATTCCTCCTTAAATGGTTTCCATTCAAAGAGTTTTATTCCCTCTTCCTTCCTAGTATTCTGGATCAACAACCACCATTATTCATCATTCATTTTTTAGACAATAAATTCCAATTGTAACCTTTTTTCTTTTTCACCCCATATTAATGCCTTAAATATCTTCTCCAAAGACATAATCCATTTCTCAACTTCCATTGGATCAATTATCTCATTATATTGTTGGGCCTCCATCACATAAAGTGATACATCATTGGAGAATATCTCTATGCCATAGGTTGGTCAATCCGAGAAAGATAATTTTTGATAACTTGATTAACCCTCCCAAATATATCTATAACTTTCTTAGATCTAATACCAGCTATATTTTCTTACACATTAGGTAAAGCACTACATTTACCATGAGTATTGATACACATCTTCCATCTGTGTTCCATTTATATTCATTATAATACACTAGATTACCTTATAATATGTTGTAACATAATGATTAATCCAAAGTCTGGTTAAATACTTATCATAAATTGATTTTTTTTCAATAACTAATATCACAATCATAATTTGTTTCCTTTTGGAATATCATTACAATAAAAAATATCAAAATGGTTTGTAAATAAATTATGTATTTTCCTAATTATATCTCCCATGTGTATCAAAATAGGTGAAGGTAATGAATGTTTTCATGTACTATGTTACACTCGAGCCAATCATGTGGTGCCCATTTTGGAGTTATAATCCCGGGGTACAAATTTACTAGAACTACATCCACATCTAGTATCTTGAAAAGGATCTATTTATAGGAAGAAACACATTTTATCTAGATTAAAAAAACATTATGATTTTCTTATATATATACCCAAAAATATTATCATTGGGATATGTTCCCTAATTTATATTTTTATAATTCTATTTTCTATTGTTTATAATAAACATATTTTTATACCAAATATAAAGACCTCAATCCCAGAAGTCCAGTGTCGATGCCTTACATAATTACATTGGCATGATTACAAGGAATAATATTACAAAATACAAATTATTTTTGTAGTTTGGGAGAACCAGATACGTACAAGATACATATTTTACTTTTGTATATAAAATTCAAAAAAAATAAATAAAAAATATAATTAAATTCGTCTATAAAAAATTAAAAGATCTATTCATTATAACTTGGGGAATAAGAACAAAATGTGGGTGATCTCAAATGATCAGAATGGGATATGTATTATAGAATAAAACATTAATCAATAAGAATAATAAATATTTAATGGTAGATATCTAAACACACATTCAAAATAAATAAATATAAGTCATAATAGAAATGGAATAGTAAATAATTGAAACACATTACAGATAATAAATAAACTGATAATAAAATACATCTATAGATATTTTCATAGAAAATAATTTGTGGATAAAAAATAATAACTAAATTAAAAATGACTTATAATCATAATAATCGGATTCCATGTTTTCCAGTCACATGGATCCTTTAATTTCAAGACCTTTCAAAAGATTATTTAAAACATTTTAGGTAGAAACCCATATGATTTTCCCACTAGTTCGTCTGATGAGACTAATGATGCATTTAATGGATTATATAAAAAATTCCAAAAACCATTTCATACTAGTAAAAATCTTTCATTTTGTATCTAATAATAACATTAATTCAAAAAACAATGATCTCAAACAAATACCTGTATTGAGTAATGGATATATATTTCTTAATATTTCCATAATTAATCAATATAATTCATGTAGTTGGGGTTTGGATTAGTGGTAATCACCCCATAATTCTACATGGAAAATGGGGGATCAAAACACATTGGGTGAAGGGTACTGTAGCGGCACTATAGAAATACTGTAGCATCCAAGATACTGTTGCAACGATAGCACTGTAGCGGCGGCATGGGCATTGTAGAAGCAGTGGGTACTGTAGCAGGGCAGGTACTGTAGCAGTACTATTCAAAGAATGGGATTTGGGCCAAAAAAATTGGGCATATGGGCTATGTAATGGGCTAAATTCCCACTGGGACTTAGGGCTATGTAATGGGTCTACCTATACCCAGTTAAAGAGGTATTTTCTTTATTTCAATAATAAAAATGAGGCTTTGGCCCCAACCTTTAAAAAAATCAATATAATTCAAAGTGATCCCTATATATAATAATATATTACAGTTCTGGAAATAATATTATCCATTACACAATATAATTCATATCAAATAGAAATGTGATTTCTAACAAAAATAATTACAATAAAATTACTTTTTTATGAGAATGTTAACAATCACAAAAAAGTGAGATTGCGTAATAACTTTTTCCACATGGAAATTTTCAATTTAAATCCCCATGTGTGAAATAATTCAAATTGGAATATAAAATACTACGATGTATGAATAATGAAATTATATTTCAATGGGATATTATATAAATAACAAGAAATTAAATTGGTTTAAAATACCAAATATGCCCCAATAGAATTTAAATTGAGACAGAATCCATTAAGTTTCACTCCATTGTGGTTGAATGATAGATAAATTTAAATATAATGGTATATGAAAATTTATTAATTTATAAAAAACTTTTTCATATTTATAATATCACAGATGATTCTTTTATTACACCTCATCACATTTTCATTAATAATTTCTCATTATTCTCATTGTATCCAGTAATAACTACTTTGTTTTTCGAGTATGTTTTAGCATTTATATATTTTTTGTTCCTCTTAAATAGATAATGATTTATTCATATATATATATAATTTGAGAATGTTTTTACATGTTATATATATTTTTTATTTTTTTATGTTGACTAATCTATAAAATTTGGTGGAAGGAAACCAAGTACAGTATTCATGGAGATGGTATACCGTACTTAGGAAAAACCCTATTTCTAATTTATTATTATGTGAAATGAAATAAAATAAATGATATACATATATATTATCCTTAAGGATTAATTATTATTTAATATATATAACATATTTTTATTAAAACCATCCTCAATACATTCTCTATAAAGCATGATTGAATAAATGCTCTTCATGCAGCAATAGTCTGCTGCAACACGAGCAATGTTATTGTATTCCCAAAAACATGAAACCATAAATATATGGGTAATATAATAATTAAAGAGGTATAAAATAATAATAAACATCATAAGAATCATATATAATATATAATTCCATCATTATTTACATCCTTGATGGGTGGTAATGGAAAAAAATGTCATCGGTTCGCGAGGCAGTAGTCTATCGTACACAAAAATGATTGTTTCAAAAAAAATTATAAGTGTGTGATGTTTTAGATCATACCACTAAAAAATAGAATATAATAATATTTATGATTGTATTTTATTATATAGTCATGTTATAATAGAAATTAAAGGTAGTGGGGAAGGAAATAAAATCAAGATTTTTTCAGAAGAAATATACATCTTCTTAGGGTATCTGTCGTATGATTATAGTAACACCTTCTAATTTTATCTTTAATAAAATAATAAGGATTATATAATTAGTATATGGATTTTGGGTATTTACTGAGGCTGTTTTATGATGATCTAAATGGAATGAGAGGTTTTATGGATGAGGAGAGTGAGTTCAATTTTATAGTTAAGAAGGAGTTGAATTCCTGTAAATAATCAAATGTATGCATTATTTGGGGGTCTACCTTTCCTAATATGGATCAAATATTTATAATTAAGGGATTTTAAGGATTATATGGTATATATAAAACAAACAAACAAAATAAAAAAAATATTTTAAACATTTTCTTCATAAACTATTGTGTTTCCTTACATTACCATTTTAGATTATTTATTATTATGTTAACATGTTTTCTAATCAAGTTAATTTACCCATTAATACAAAAATACAGTGAGTAATTTTAAATAATTTATACCCACTGATTATATATATTATAACTAATATATAATTTAAAAATACTGCATTATTTGAAAATTAATTTTAGCACAAGAACATGTAATGTTTGAAAAATACCGCTTTAATCATAACTGCGATAACTGAGTTTTTAATATTTAGAGATCAATATGGTCATTATAAAAAAGGTAAATTGGTCCATTAATGGAACATATTTGATATTTACTATTATTTAAAAATAACCTTCAATAAGATTGGTGTTTTATTGATTTTAAATCATTTTATGAGATAAAATTTATCTTAAAATAAAAATAATTTGATTGTTGAGAATATTCATTTAAATTTAACTATAAATAAATATCAATACAGTTATAGAGAAAAAATATATTATGTTTAAATATGTTTTACATTGTATATTAGTCTTATAAAAATTTAATACAATAATTATTCTTATATAATTCACTTATATTTTTTTAGTATCATTTATTTCATGTAATTATTATCTAAATAATTACTGTTTTGGTGTTTATTTAGAATTTATTTTAATTAATTAATCAATAAAATTAAAAAATATAATAATTCATTAAAAAAATAGTTACCAATGAAAATAATATTTATAAATGAAAATATAATGTTTTTACATATCCCAATGTTTTATAAATGTTCATGTTATGGATGATTACTTTTTTGTATTTTTCCTTAATTTACATATTATATAGAACTATTTTAGGGGATAATATTCCATAAACTAATAAAAGGAGAAAAAATGGTGTTAATGGTAATTTTTTTTCCAAAACATGGGGTTTCGACAAGTTTTGGGAAATTTTTAAAGTTTATATTCATAGTTTAACAACTATGTAATCTCATTTTCCCCTTAATCATTATATTTATTTTTAACTATGTTCACTAAAAAAATTGAAAAATTTATGTTTTCCTTATAATAAATTATAAATTATGATGAATCCAAATATTTAAACCATTTTTCCAAATTCAACTGATAAAAGTGTGATAATTTAAATTCAAATAATTCCCTGAAATGTGATGAGAATATTGGTTTTTATTGTAAATATGTTCAATAATTTATAATGTGTTTGTATTTAAATTATGTATGAAAATTAAGAAAATGATCTATATTTTTTAATTAATATAAAATTGATTTAATGATATCATAAATACAATTAATAATATAATTTATCATTATAAATTTTTAAAATGAAAAAGAATTTTTGAATTAAAATTGAAAATTTATTCACTATTAAAAAAATGTAACTTATCAGGAAAATACCAATATTTCACTCCATTATAATTTTCTTATTCTTATTTAAAAAATTATATTTTTTTAATATAAATTTCTTACAAGTGGAAATATTTAATTTTAAATTATGTGTGATGAGCATGATTAATCAAAAATTTTGAAAAAAGTACCATTTTTTTGAAAACAATTACTTTTATTTTAAATGATTCCAATTTTATTTATAATCAACAAAAAACACTAATTTTTTCCGAAATTTAAATATTTTTATATGTTATTTAATCGTATTGATACACCCATTTCAATGTCTAGGATAAAACAATCATATTATATAATAAAATGAATAAAATATTTGTTTTCCAGTAAACTCTACCCTGCATGTATTGCA
Source organism: Viscum album (assembly GCA_963277665.1). Lineage (NCBI taxonomy): Eukaryota > Viridiplantae > Streptophyta > Magnoliopsida > Santalales > Viscaceae > Viscum > Viscum album. The sequence continues at coordinate 2,104,601,974 of OY728119.1, read as the reverse complement.
TGATAAACTCCGCAATGCATGTAATTCAAGCTAACTCAGTTTTATATGCAACATTCTATATCAAATAAAATATTATTCATTTATAATTCTTGATGTGTTATAAGGGCCCCCATGACATGTATGTAAGGCCCCATCCATAGACATTACATAATCATGAATTAAGTAAATAATTCACATTGATGATCTTTTTAGGATTAGAGTTATAGAGAATGAGTCCATAACTTATACAAAACATCTTGAATAATACATGTATACACTTCTACTCGGAAAATATTTTTTCAAAAAATAAAAACTCTTAAAAAAATTTCCTAGTTATATGTTTTAGACATCATGAAATTTCCTCGATCCCATTAGGGACCCTATTCATTTTTATGTCTTGTGGAAAAAATTTCAAAAATGTGGTATATGCATATAAAGATAAGTAAGGGATATAAAATAAAAAAACAAAACATTAGTCTATGGATACATACAAATCAAATAAATAATAATTTTCAATCTTGCAACATAATGTCTTTAACATACCTTAAAAAATCAAATGATATTTGAGTAACACATAGAATTCATAAATCATAAAGGTAACTTATGGAATACATAACATTCTTACGCTGTATCTTTCATATCTACATAGGGAGTTACGTTTGGAATACCCATCACAATATATTACCTAAATCTCTTAATAGAATCATTTATATTTTCCTCTATCATGTTACCCATTTCATTGGAGGGTTATCTCAGACTCACCAGCCCAAGGTTTATAACGAAACTACACTTATACGTAAAAAGTTCTCAATAACCATAACATATTTTAAACACATAAAAAATAATGGAAACATTACATTTCAATATTTCAAAAATAATATAACATATCAAGATATTTTACAAAATATATACTTTAACAAACCATTTTAAATAACATTTAAAACATTTAATAATGTGATTTTTGAATCAATGTGTCCCATACCAATTTGATGATTTTAAAAGAATTAACATTTCAAAACAGCGATGTCCATATAAATAAATAATTAAAAACATTTTGAAAACATTTTCATTAATGATAAATTTTTAAAATAATAAATCTTTAAAACATTTAATACAATATTCTAGTTAATGAATACCTTACCACTTGAGAAAATATATGACTAAAAAATTAGAGAATAACATTAAATAATGCTTATAATATAATGAGAATAAAGGGAATAATGATATAATTTTTCAAAAGGAAGTATATAACCCATATAAAAGTGAATTGGTGTATATCAACAAATATGTATCAATGGAATATAAATTGAGCCAAAGTACATTAAAAAGATTATATCCATAGATTATGGATAAATCAATTGAAAAATTATTTGTATAGAATAAGAATACACCCAATATAAGTCAATATTATGTATAAAACAATTACAGGTCATTCACACATATTAATATAATGATATAATAAAGAAGTATAAGTTTAACCCAAATAATTGAAATTAGGTTAAGATGTTCTCTTACAAAAATTTGACCTCCAAAAAACATTGCTTTAAAACTCAAAAAATGAGTTGAAGAAAGTCAAAAGGGTCTCTCATCACATGGAAATAAAATTTTCATAAATAATGATATATAATAACCTATCCAAACATAAGAAAAATTATTTTAAAATACATGACATAAATGAAGTCTGTGAATAAAAGAGTATGGTGAAAGGGTCTGTTACTGATTTAGTAACTTACGAAACATACTCCCCATGAAGGAAGGATAATAATAAAAATATGTATATACCCATAAATTAATGTATGTTAAACAAAAAATACAATCCTATTTAGTACATACTCCACAAAAAAGGAAACAATGTAAAATATAGCATATATCTCACAGGAATAAAAAGTGAGATGAAAACCACTTACCTCAAGTTCGACTTTTATTCTGTGTTCCTTGTTCATCTAGAATAATAAAATTAATTAAATTTATAATTTATTAATAATCTTTTTGAAATTTATTATTAAATTTATATCACTTATTTTCTTGCTATATCAATTATATAATTATTTGAGTTCATATCAGACATTTGCTTGATCATCAAAACATGCGTAAAAATGATCTTGTTATTATTACAAATTGTTAATGTGGAAAAATTTAAATTATATATATAATGATTTTCATGATTTAGATATCATATATATCATATATATATAATATATGTATTTAGAATATTCTATATCATTTGGTTATATGAAAATTAAATGCACCGTTAATGGAGACAGTAAGCCATACGAATGAAAGAATAGTACATTCATTTTATTATTATAATTTTAATTTACTGAAAACAAAATAATACATATGTATATAATTATTCCTATATGGTATGTTATTCTATATAAATTACATAGGTTCTTTAAAACCATACTTTATAAGTTCCATGTATTATATGAACGAGTTATATCACATTGAGGTGGTGGTAGTCCGCACATCCTCAAATGAAATTATCAAATATATAAAACATGAAAATAAAAAAAGATACATTATAAAAGAGAAGTATAGAAGAGTTTATATAAAATAAAAATCATAAAAATCATATATAATTATTGTTCCATCATAATGGCCACCATGATAGGTGGTATGAGATAATTGAACTATTATAGTTTCGTGAGGCAGTAGTATGTCGTCCATAGAAACAATATGTCCATTACCCATTTGTTAGGGGTGTGTGTATGTTTAGTTCGAATAATTGTCATTAAAACCCCATTATATTTAGGATACTAGTGTTGTAATGTAATAAATAATAATATGATCATACCGAGTAAAGAAGTAACATTTATGTAGAAAACTAGATGGAAGACATTACCTTTAAATCAGGTAACTCCAATTGGTTTAAACCAAAAGGATTTTTTGAAGTGCTATCTACCTATGGTAAGGATTCTGAGAGGAAGAGACAGATATTAAGAGATTATTTGGGCATAGTTTGGGAGAGCCAAGGGTCATTAAAGGTGTGATTAATGGGTTAGCGATGATGATTTTTTATAAGGGTGGGGGGGTATCTTTAGGAATGTATGAAAATATTATTTTATTATAAATTACATTTCTATTTCAGAAGGCCCTAAACATATAAAATTAGAATATCAGATGACTATTAATTTAAACCCCATCATCCAATAGGTTTTAGAGAAGTTTTAGTTTCATATTTAACCTTTTCATTTAGCTTTATCCCTTAGTTAACTAATTGTACTCTTAGCATGTATTCTTTCTTATTCACTATATAATGTTTATATATTTACTATAAAAATCCAATAAAACCACAAGTGGTTCATTAATGACATTTTAAACATTATATAAATCATTTGGCCGAATCATAGTATTTTATTATTATTATATCATTTAATAAAATAATATTTGTTTTAAAAACTCATTTATGTCAATTTAAATATTATTCAATTCATGACATTGAAAAAAATCCAAAACAACATGATTCCTTCGAAAAAAACACCATTAATTCAATGATAACAAGTCATATTAATCTATAAAAATTGTTTATAGCATAATAACTTTCCGGATAAATTTATTTTAATATTTACAATATATTTTATTTAAAAAATTCATTAATTAGGTAATCATTACATCATCCTTGTGTCATAAATAAATATATTTATTTGATGTCCAAAAAGTATAAATAAAATACCATGATGTAGGAATTAATTTTTTATTTATAATGAATATTTATAGTCAAATATATCAAATATATGACCCACATTAAAATTGTTTTATTAAAATAATTCATGTTTTTTATATTTTTAATTTCATATTAAATAAAAAGTTATTAATGTAATTATCTTTCACAATACGGTTTCTAATGAAAACATTTTCACCCAAATATTTTACTGGTAATCTATGACTAATCCAATAATGTTAGGACACGTGTTACATAATTTTTGGATAATTATAATATAATTTTTACGTTAAATTACCCTATTTACCTTTAAGCGCAGTAAATAAAAGTTGAAGATACTATTAACAAAAATTAATTTTAATCTTATTGAACCAAATTTTACTTACTGATTAAAATCACATTTGTCATATTTTTTAAATTAAATTTACGGAAGTGGTAAAATTTCTTTTAAAGGAAAATGTCAGTTTTTAAATAATACTGATTATTTTCCCTATTCATTAAAATTGATGGTTATTAAAAAAATACCAAAAAATCATCCTAAGATATATTTGATATTCCAAATTCAAAAATGATGTCTATTTTACCATATTCAAAACATAGATGTTTCAGTAATTAATTTAAAAATTAATTCCCATTGTGAAAATTAAAAACTTGTTTTAAAGAAATTATAACTATCAAAAGATTGACATTTATTTATATCCAATTTCAAATGGAAATTACTTACAATGACCAAAATTGGATTAAATGTTAAAAATATAACATAATCACACTTTAAAACAAATTAAAAAGATAATCTAACCGTACAAATAAATTCGATTAAAATGTAGTTTTGAATTAAAATACAATATTTTTTGCAATTAATTAAAAAATGAATTATATCAGACAAATAAAAATAATTTACCCAAAGAAAAATATTATGTCCTGATTCTAAAGAATAATTTTATTTTTCTCAAATAGAACATATAATAGTGAGGAAAAATTTATTTAAAAAGGGTTCCCTTCAAAAGGAGGTAAGTCAAACTTTTAAAGAATATTAATGTATCGGTACATAAGATTATAATCATTTTCATTTTAAGCCTCTAATTTTTTGGATTAATGTAAATACATTTAAAAAACATATATAACCATATTTTAGTAAGTTTTATTCATTCCCGTGAATAATACAGCTAGGTGTTAACAACCATTTAAAATAATATCATATTATTATTTTTCTATATAATTCAACGTTGTGTGCAACGTATGATTTCAAAGAAACCCGTTTTTGTGTATCTGGTATGAAATTGAAAATAGTATCCCCCTTAATGTAAAATTAATATTTAATTCAAAAAATTTATAAATATTAAAATTTCATATTCATTATTTACCTGGGATGTCACATCCCCCCTTTGGGAATTACATCATCACAATTTATAATTGGCACTAGAAGCTTTATAAAAAGTCCAACATCGAAAAAGTGTCAATAAAACTATCAATTTAAAAGAATGAAAGAGAAGTAAAAAAGGTCACCTGAGATATCTCATAATAGGATTATATATCAGAAAACATGGATATGGAAGAGAAACTCTGTGTCATTTTTGGATGGAGAGTGATAGAAAACCTGGTTAGGAGAAAGTTAACCACCTGAAAATCACAATCTTGGGAGAGGGTAAACAATATTTGGATTCCCAGTAAGAAAATTAAATGGAAATCATTTTTTTATTAAGTTCCATTCATAAATTTGAGGAATTATTTTACTACTTATAATAAGAAAACAAGGAAATATACATTCCTTTCAAGAATAGTTTCAAGATTGATAAATTTATACCACAAACTCATCTTATCTCCAAATAATGAGTATTTAAGATGACATGGTCACCCCTAAACCACTAGAATCAACTTATAGAGAATCAAATTATTCTCAAAGGATAAACTATATGTTTTTAATGTCTTTAGATATTAACCAAAACCAAAGAGGTTAGTACAAGATCAGATAATCCCAAAAAAGTATAATCCTTTATAAAAAGAAATATTATTCCTAATCTCCAAAATTATAAACATAGTATCATACATTTAAAAAAGAATAATCAATAAAAAAGTTTACTTTAAATTATTCAATAAAATCTAAACTACGATTTAGACACAAAACTCTGAAAAATTTAATCCCATAGTCTTCCAATGTAAAGCTTAACATTTAACTCTGAATAACATCCACTACTCTTAAAGTCTCATATTGAAGTATAATTAACCTATTCAAATATTATCTATGATATGTTAATCATTTCATAAATATCCAAAATCATCATATATCCACAATACAATGAATGATTCTTTAAAAATAAAATTCCATCATTACTCTTCAAATGAAAGTCTAATGTTTTAAATTTTATTTACCCATATTGTGTTCCCATAAGAGAAAACATCTTCCAGTATATATATTATTATTTAATCACCAAATCATTTTCCTATTCTATGTATAATGATTTGGAAAATAAATGGTTTCCAAAATCAACTCATTCTTGATCCATAAAATCATCTACATAAAATAATAAGTAATATTTACTAGGGAATTCACATAGGCCACTAATAGGTGATAAATCCCAATCTCACATTGGTTGTGGTCTTGATTACTATAGATTTTTATAATGTGATGGGTTGTCACACAGTCAACATGATTTATGTTTTTTAAAAACTATGTAATTTTATAACATTCAAAATAAAGAGGTAAATTACTCAAAAATAACAACAAAAAATTTTAACCAAAAAGGATATCTGATACCATTCATATGGAATTCCAAAATGTAACAACCATTTATCATCTCTAAAATTAATATGACTCTTTCTTATATTCTAACCATTATGGTTATGTCACTTATTCTTAATAAAAACACTAATATCAATAATTTTCTATACTAACCATTGATTCAAACTATAAGGCCCCATCCTTAGAAATTACATAATCTTTAATTATGTAAATAATTCAGATTGAGTATCATTCCAAGTTTATAGTTTTAAAGAATTAGGCCATAACATATAAAAATAATCTTGAATAATACATTTGAACACATCCACTTAGTAACCATTTTTTCATAAAATAGAAACTCTAAAAGAAAACATCTCTTGTTCCATGTTTTAGACTACATGAAATTTCATTGATCCCATCCTTGACCCTATTCATAATTATGTCCACTGGAAAACATTTCAGAAACATGGGATGTGCATAAAAAGGTTAGTAAGGGATTTAAAATAAGGATTGAAAACATTATTCCATGGATACATAAAAATAAAATAAATAATACTTTTCAATATTAAAACATAATCTCTTTAACATACCATAAATAAAATAGTATGATTTATGAGTAACTTAGAGAAATCATCAATCATAAAGCTATCTTTTGGAATACATAACATACAAATGTTTTAGATTTCACAGTTCATAGGAAATTACGTTTGGGTTACCCATCATAGTGTATTCCATAGATCTCTTAGAAGAAATATTATCATTTTCCTCTGTCATGTTACCCAATGCATACGAGTTCCATATTAGGCTCAAATGCGCTAGGTTTACTATGAAACCACCTCTATATGAAAACAATTCCCAATAAAAATAACATATTCATAAAAAATAAAACAACAATAAAAGAAAGATATAATTTCCACATTGCAATCACAATATATCATTTCAAGATATTAAACATAATATATAATTCATAAAATCATTTTCAAACAATTTAAAACATTTAATAAAGAGATTTTTGAATCAATGTGTCCAATACCACTTTGATTATTTTAAAGTAATTAACATTTTGAAACATTAATGACCTTATAATTAAATATAAAAAACCAGTTTGAAAACATGGTGATTAATGATAAGTATTTAGAATAATAAACTGTTAAAGCATTTAAAACCATGTTTTAGTTAAAGAGTCCCTTACCACTTGAGAAAATACATGAATAAAAACAATTATAGTATAACATTAAACAACGATTATAATGTCATGAGAATAAAGGGAATCATGATATAAACTGTCAAAGGGAAGTATATAAACCACATAAAAGTAAATTAGTGTATAACAACAAGTAATTCTCAATGGAATGTAAATTTATAAAAAGTCTATTACAAAGATCGTATCCATTGATTAAGGATAAATCAATGACATAATTATGTGTAACAAATAAGACTACACACAATATAAGTGGATATTATGTGTAAAGAAATTAGGTGTAATTCAAACATTTTCATAGAACGACAAAATCAAGAAGTATATTTTTAACCCAAAGAATTGAAATTGGGTTAAGAACTTCTCTTATAGAAATTCTACGCCTTAACAATGTCACATTACAATTCCAGAAATGAGTTGATGAGATAAAAAAGGGTATCTCATCACATGGACATATAATGTACCACAATAAGGATATATAAGAACATATACCAACATAATAAACTGGAAATATAGTGAAATGATATTAATGTAGTCTTTGACTTAAACAGTATGGTGAAAGGATCCCTTACTAATTTGAATCTTACGAAACATACTCCCCATGAAGGAAGGATCATAAAATGAATATGTAAATACTAATAAATTATATTATATTACACAAATAATAAAATCATGGGATGTAAATACACAACAAAAAATTATAAATTTGAAAATATATCCTGAATCTCATAGAAATAAAAAATGAGATGTAAACCATTTACATCAAGTATGACTTCACTTTTATGTACCTTGTTCTTCATGAATAATAAACGTAAGTTAATTTATACATTAGTAATAATTTTTTTCAAGTTTATTATTCGTTTTATATCACTTAATGTCTTGATATAACAATTAAATGACTAATTTAGATAATATCATACATTTTTTTGATGTTCGGAACGTGCGTTAAAAATGAACTTTTTATAATTACAAATTGTTCATGTGGTAACAATTCTTTTATCTATATAATGGTTTTCATGATTTCGATATCATTTATATCATATATATACATATATACTATATATGTATTAAGAATAGTCAATATAATTTGGATATATTATAATGAAATACATCTTTCATGGAGACCAGAAGCTTTACGTAGGCAAGGACACTACTTTCATATCATTTTTTCACTTTAAACGGAATGGAAAAAAATAATATATCGGTATATTATTATTACTGTGTAATATCATATTCATGATAGGTTACATAAGTTCATTAACACCATCCTTTATACATTCCTGGTATGGTATGAACGAGTCATATCATTTTGAGGACGAAGTAGTCTGCACATCCTCAAATGAAGTTATCATATATATACAACATGAAAAGAATAAAGGTGTGTTATATAAGAGAATTACATAATAATAGAGATAAAATAAATATCATGAATATCATATATAATTATAGTGTCGTCATAATGGAATCCATAATAGGTGGTAGGAGTCAAATGAACCATCATCGTTTTGTGAGGCAGTAGTTCGTTGTCCACATAAACAATAAGTTCATTTCCCATTAGATGGAAGTGTGTGTAAAAAAACATGATAACTCGAGGGAATACATTACATTTAAATTGGGTAACTCCCTTTGGTTTGAACAAAAAAGTTTTCTTGAAGTGCCATCTGCCTAATTTAACACTTCTATGTTGAATAATGGGATCTTTGGAGATTATTTGGGCATAGGTTTTGAAATACTAGGTGATTTAGAGTTTTGAGTAATGGGATAGTGGTGATGGATTTTTAAAAGGAGGGGAAGGGCTATTTATGAATGATTGAAAATATTATTTCCTTAAAAACAAATTTTTTTTTTCAAAAGGTCCAAAACTTATTAAATTTAAAGATAAAATTACTATAATTAAACATCCTCCATACCAATTGGTTTTAGAAAAGTTCTGTTTTCAAATTTTACTATATCATTTAGCTTTTACCATTAGTCGACTAAGTTGTCTCTTACCATGTCTTCTTGTTTATTCACTCTATAAAGTTAATATAGTTTCTATACAATGCCAATCGAAACACAAGTGGTTCATTAATGAAATTTTAATCTTTAACAATCTTATTTCGTGGAATCATTGATTTTTAGGATTATTATATCATTTAATAAAATAATAATTTTTTAAAAAACTCTTTTATGTCAATTTAAATACTTTTCAAATCATGACTTTTTAAAAAATCCAAATCAACATCATTCATTCAAAAAACATTAATTCATTAAAAGATAAAAAGTCATACTAATCATTAAAATTCGTGGATAGCATAAAATATTTAAAAATAAATTTATTTTAATATTTATAATCTATTTAATTTCAAACATTTAGTAATGAAATGATCATTAAATCATCATTGTGTCATTAATAAATTTATTTATTTGATGTCATAAAATTATAAATAAAATACCATGTTGTATGAATTAATTTTATATTTCTAATAAATATTGATAGTAAAATATATCAATTATATAACACCACATTAAATGTTTTTTAGAATAACAATAAATGTTTATTATATTTTTATTTTTACTTAAAATAAAAAAGTTATTAATTTAATTATCTTATCCATGTGTGTTTTTAATGAAAAACGTTTCACCCAATGATTTTTTTGGTCATCCATGAATCATCCAATACCATTTTCACAAGTGTTAAGATAATTATATATTATTATAATATTATTTTTACTTTGAATTACCCTATTTACCTTTAACCAAAGTAAATAAAAGTCAAAAGTTACTATTTAGAAAAAAATTATTTTCATCTTATTGAACCACATTTCACATACTGATGATAACCATGTATATCAGTATTTTGAAATTCAATTCAGAGAAGTGGTAAATTTTAATTTAAATGAAAATGACTGTTTTTAAATACTACTCAATGTTTTCACTATTTGTAAAAAATAGAAGGTTTTCAAAAAAATACTAAAAATCCAGCCTAACATAAATATGATATTAAAAAAAATAAAAAATGATGACTATTAACAAATTCTAAACATATACGTTTCATTAATTAATTTAAAAATTGATTCCTGTGGTCAAAACAAAAAGCGTGTTTTTATGAAATAATAACTATCAAATGATTGGCACTTGTTTATGTCCAATTTGAATGTGAAATTACTTACAATGACCAAAGCTGGATTAAATGGTAAAAATATAATCAAATTACACATAAAAAACAATTCAAAAGATAATCTAACAATATAAATAAATTAGATTAAAATGCAGTTTTGAATTAAAATACTGTATTTTTCACTATTAATTAAATAATGAATTATATTGGAAAAATACCACAAATTTACGCAAAGTAATTTTTGATGTCACGATTTTAAATAAGAATTTTATTTTTTCAAATATAACATATAAATGTGACAAAAATTAGATTTAAAAAGGGTTCTCTATCAAGAGGTAGTAAATCGACCTTTTAAATAATATTATAGTATTTGTGCATAAAATTGGATTCATTTTAATTTTATTTCTCTAATGTTTTATGGATAAATGTCAAATCATTTAAAAAACACATATAATAATATCTTAGTTAGTTCTATTTATTACCTCCAACAAAATGACTAGGTGTTAACTATCATTTAAAATAATAATATATTATTATTTTTTAGTATAACTCAATATTGAGTGCAACGTAAGATTTTAAAGAAACTCGTTCTTCCATATTGAGTACACCATCAGAAATAACATTCCATTTAAATTTAATTTAATATATAATTCAGAAATGTAAATAAATATGAAAATTTATTATTCTTTAATTACTTGGGATGTTACAATGTACCCCCTATGGAATAACATAGAAGAGAAAGACTGAACCCCCAATGCTAGCCACCAATATTCCTCATGATTTAGAATAGAAATGTGGGTATACAACATTAAATATTAAAAAATATAAATTATTAAGAAAAAATGATAAGAAGAGAAAAACCGTCAAACACATCATCATATACAAAAAACCATCATCCCAAAACATATGTCATGTAATAAAAATAATATTTTCCATATTGAAATATTAAAAGAAAATATTAGGCATTGACTCCAACGTACCTCTCACCTCCTATATAATAATGAAAATTTTAATCATTTAGAAACCTTATAAACCTAAAAATTGTTTTTTTATATGTGAGGTGGTCATTATACATACAATCTATAATTAAATATCGAGGATCTATTTTGAATCAGTGAAAATTGAATTCTAATTCACCAGTGAATGAATAACATAACTGACCCCAAATGGTATAATATATCTTCCTAACCAATCCAAGGCTCAAACATGATGTAGAACATTTAATGTAAAATTATGAAATCAAGAAACCATTATCAATAGAACTGTAATATCACTTACGTAATGTTTTTTATTGTGATAAACCTATACTAAATTTCTTGGGATTCCACTACTTCATAGAAGATGTTTGTAGGATAGAACCCTCCCAAACCCATTCCCACTAAGTCCAAGATCATGTATTAATGTCAATAATATCAACATATTCTAATAAGGAAACTTTTTTTAATTATTTTTAGAGATTCCAGTTTTTACATAGGTTTAGAGAGCACCCTAACATGGCCAGTAGACCCGAGTGGCATAAGGACCACCACATGATTCGAAGACCCCGAGTCCCAAAGGAACATTAGATGACCTGGAAGACAAAGATAAACATATCCATATAACAAATATGTAACTCCTATGTGGATGGGTTTCAGTTCAATACCCCACATACACCATTCTCATGTAGTTACCAATAGATTGTAAAAAATCAGGGGATTCCAAACATAACAACCTCGTCATTATACACACAATTCATCATAATAACAGAGTAGAAATGGGTCAAAAACATAAAGGAAAATAAAATCATTCCCTCTTGAAACCATTCAAGACCCAAATTGTAAACAAATGTGCTCATCATCAATCCTGATCACCAAAACATCTAGGACCATACACTACTATTGAAGGGAGAGAGGAGAAGACAGAATAGTAATTCACATATCTTTACCATTCATGATGATGGGGAAAACATCGATCACCTTAAAATTTTAGTTTTTCATTAGAAAATACAACATAGTAAATGTACATATAAAATCACATACTAATAAATTATATATAGGCACACATGGTCTCATCCTAAGGGTAGACACCAAAAACAATATTTTATACCATTATACTACAACATGAAACCATGACATCATCCACCACCTACTACTACAAAAAATATATCTCACTACAAAACCCCCCATATATAGAAAACGCTTAATAATATTCTTTTGTAATAGATTTAACAAAACATTTATTTAGATGTTATCTACATTATTCCTTATATTGAGCTACTACATCCCATGTTTAATATAAACTAATGTACACGCACACCTCATACTCAATTTTATACATAGTACATTCAATTTTGTATTTAAATTATTCCTAAGCATTCCATTAACATTACATCCCCTCTAAGATAATGTTTATGAATAAATATAATATTATGTGACTATAGGGAGACTATATCAATACCCTATTACTATATAGCTCAACCATCTAAAAAAAATATTCACCACATTTCATTTCATATAAGTTAACATAGATTAACAACTAAATATAAAAAATTATCCTCAAAAAACCACAATGGATACCACATCATATATCGTTACAGTCAACCAAATACTCTCTATAAAATCATATTTATATCTTAATTAGTCCCCATGATTATTGAACGATACTCTCTAAGATCCACACACTCTCAATGATGTTGTAAATCACACCTCACTCACATAATATTATATTTCATCTTTCGTTACTTCATCAATATATATTATATCATTATTTCATGAAATCACATCATTTATTGAAAAGTTATTTTCAAAAAATTTACACATTCACACCTAATATGATTCACATCCTTGTATACATGCATAAAATTTTATTTATTTTTAATTAAAAATAATCCCAACCGGTGTTCTAAATTCCCATTACCTATGACATATGCATCAATATATAATTCAAGGGAACTGTATGGAAAATGCAATAACAATATAATGATTAATTTTATCTCCTTGAAAATTCTAACATCCCCATCATTAAAATTATAACCTCTTCATTATGTTCATAACATAAAACTCATTATCCAATAATAGAAAACAAACCAGAATAATTACACAAAAGTTCAAAAAATATAAATCATAGATCCCACAAAAAATCAAGGATTGTTCAATTATTTTCAATAAACCATGAATAAAGGTGTTTACTAAATGTCAGAATCAGTCTGGTGAAAATTATAGACCTTGAACATAAAAGCCCATATAAATACAACACATATATGTTAACCAATTAACCCCAATATACAATAAATATTTCTATGAATTATATATATAAGAGAAACTAGAATTAATTCAATGTACAAAATTGGAGGAAGTTATCATTGATCACCCCTTGATGATATCCTAAGGATGAGGGTAAATGTCATGGAATAAAGGATAAAATACCGCAAAAAATTGGCCTTATTTCTCTCAAGATATGAGTGTGGCAGTAGCCAAAGAAGGAGTTTTGAGACGGGGCATAAAAAGGTCATAAACACATATGAATTAAAAGAGAATGGAATAATACTATTGAATACTCCATAGTGAAAATGTTATTATATTAGACTAAAATATTATAACATTTTTTATGACCATTCTATTATATTCTATATAGTTTCCAAAATCAACAATTAAATTCTATCAAAGATCCTCTGTAGTTGGGTTAAGGCTATGTTATAAACCCTATACAACGATGTAGATATCCCTAAATTGATAGTGACATTAAAACCCTCCACTCGATTACTAGATTTCATAGCTCACCTCAACTCCATAAACATGAAAAAAATTGAATATCACCCAAAACCAATCATGTCATCCTCTATACAATAATACTTACATTATATAGTAAATTCCATTATCACCCCAAATCTTATATTTCCACTGATCAATATCATCTTCTAACTGATATTTCTTTTCTACCTCCTTTAATCCTTCCCAAAAACACCTCATGGTGAACCTGTCTCTCAAACAACATAATGTAATCGTTATAAAAGACTATTCCTCTCTATAATTTTATGTTATACATTTTTCAATTATAAATTATATTCAAAACAAAGTAATAAAATATAGGTATTGTGTAATTTCATACAAATAACAAATTAATAAATTTAACCGTAATTTGATTGATATGGGATAATTTAATGAAAGAGAATATCTAATTCATGTTGGAAGATTTAAATGTTATATTATAGAAAATAACAATTAATTCACGATTATGGATAAGAAAATGTATTTCACGAATTATTAAAAATTAAATTTTTGGTCCAGAGTTTGTTAGGAACAATAAAATATATTTTATTAAAGTCATAATTATTTTGACTATTAGAGAAATTCTATATATGAAATTATTATTTATAAAATTAAATGTATATCTGATATAGAATTAATTTTTTTTTAAAAATTGTTATGGTCAGAATTAAAAGACAAATAAATTTAGTTTTTTCCCACTATAAGGGAGGGGACAATAGTTTTTATAAAAGTATCCATATTGATTTTTATGACGAAGGAGTTAATTAAATATTTTAATTACAATGTGATTCTATCATTGAAGAATTATTATGACAGTGAATTTATAATTTTTTTATATATGAACCCACTCTATTACCAGGATTGAACTAATATTTATTTTTGGGTCATTTAATAATATATATCCTGGAATTTGAAATGTTATAGATTTTGTTAATTAATGGTAAAAATTACGTAAACAATATTTTTAATAATAACTTCAAATATAAATATTTAATGAATAGAGGATGGATATTAATGGTTAAATATATTCACACAACACATATGTCCTGTTTGGTAAAATTATTCAAAAACTAATTATTTTATATTGTTTAATAACATATTTTGAGAAAAATACAAATACAAATAAACTGAATCAGGTAAGAAATATTATATATAGTTACAGATTCATAGTGGTAACATACTTATTGAAATGATCGTTATTCTAGGAAATGATGTAGGAAGATAATATAGAATGTTGAATCTAATGGAAAATAATTAATCAAATGTAATATAATTTTTTTTATGAATCGAGATTAGAAAACACTCCACATAAGGAATAATTTTGTTCTAAATAGTTTTAAATTACAAAATAAAATGACACTATTTATTTTATGAATGAATTTAATGTTATAAAATATTCTTATATATATAGATTAATTTATGATTAAAAATCATATTATGTTAAACTGTAGGACTTAAAAATTTAATAAAATATAATTTTAGGTTAGAGGATGAAATGATCCATGAATTTTGGAGTTTTATTTATGGTAACTTATGATTGAATAATATTTTGAATAGACCAAGAAAACGTTATTAACTTGATGATGCATGATTTGAATTCACAATTTACTTCCACATAGAGATCATTTTAGATCCTAAAAAATAATGATTTTATTCAGCAATATAGGATAAATAAACATGTATGATTTATCATTATATTTTAAATTTCAATTAAAAATATTCTTATAATGGAAAATGAGTTCTGGAAGTATAATAGAATACACATCAAATTTTTTATACAAAAATTATTTATATATGAAACAATATTTTATGAAACGAACCACCAATACTTCTTGATCATATTAAAACATTTATTTATCATATTAATTTAAAATAATATATTCATATAACATAAATAAGTGACCCATAAATTATAAAAAAATTAATAAAATATTCATTAATACCATGATAATTATCATCGATAAAAAGATTGTCGAATAATAGAAATCATAATTGATTTAAAATATGTTTTGGGAGATAATAATTCAATATATTCAAATAATACATGACATATATGTTAAAAATTATAGGTAATAATTGTTTTTTAATGAATGATGCAATATTATCCTTTATAGAAAATTTCCATCAAATAAAAATAATATTTAGAAATAAATAATTTTATTTTACGATAACAATTTACATTGAAAAATAATTAAATTCAAAATATATATCTTATAGAAAGGATATTATAGTAAGAGTCATTACGATACATTAATAATCATAAATAGGTTTCTATGTTTCCAATACATATATTTTAGTCATTATTGAATAATAAATAAGTTAAATAAATTTAATGAATTTTTAAAATATTATGTACTGATCAGCTGTAGATAATTTGAGTAATAATTTAAAATGGATCTTATATTTTTCAATTTTTTAGAATTAATACTTCAAAATAATTTTGAATATACAATTCATGATGGATTATTTTTAACCGAATTGTAGTTTTTTAGAAATGAAATGACGACGAATAGTAGTTTTCAGGTGATTCAAAAAATTATAATTCGAAAAACAGAAATAATCATTAATAAATGATCATATATAATATATAAAAAAATTATAATTCATTATAAGCTCAAATATATAGTTTAAAAACAAAACATGGTGGAAAAATTAATGTTTTAATGTTTTGACAATGTTGAATAATTATAAGATTTTTTTAATTAATTTAAATATTGTCGAATGATATAAATTATGCATAATGAATCTCTATGTGGATATTAATTAGATAATTAATGATAAAATATTTATTTATTTGATTATTTTGTTGTTACATTTCTTATTATGTTATTTTTATACTATTATAGTAAATTTTTAAATACTTTGAATATATTAACCCAAGTTATTCATAAATACATTTTATATCTTATTATATGAATAATCATTGAATTACATTTTTATCCAATACAAAACCACAATATTTTTGTGTAATAGTATACCAGACATATAAAAATAATATATATAGACAAGCTTAATCATCGTTGAAAAATATAATCTTACATTTTATCATTCCTGATATACCCTACATAAAACCATTCTTCATAAACAAGGGAATGAGAACATAATAAAGGGTGAGCTCATATTTCCCGGAAGGGTACACATTTGAGATATAAATAAATGATCATATAAAAAATTGAGATGGGAATAAGGGTATGAGATAATGAACATTATATATAATTTTCATACCCAATCAATTGGAGATCGTTAAAATAAGTCATGGTATACTTTTTATGAAAAATCATGATAAATAAGAGTTATGATATGTTACAATTAATTTCGAACCAAAGGATCAAATCATAGTTATATCATAATGGTGTGTGACCATCTTAGGAATAATAGAAATTTCTTATATCATGGTTAACATCTCAGACCATAAAATCAAAAAGGACTAAGAATAAACCCCTATATCCCCTATCATGAAAAATCTGGCATCACCACTTATTTCCTATATTGTATCTTGCACATCTACTTACTTTCCATTGTAGATCAAGAACATAATATTTCATAAATTTTAGTTAAATAATTTAGACATGATTCCCATTATTATATTATGATACATATAACTTTACCCAATTGATTTCGAGGATATACAATTATATGGTTACCCATTACATAATGAAAACAATATATATGTGTTTGTATTAGTTATAAGATCATTCATCAAATCATAATAACATAACTAGTAGAAATGAAATGATTTATATAGATATTTAATTATTTCATTGAATCATAACCCATTTATGATATATGGGTTTTATAGAAATATCATCATTATAACTATAAACCATATGTAAAATAAATAATGATTACATCATTAGATCGTGTCCCCAATAATGTGTAATTAAAATGTTGAATTCTACAATAGGAGAAAATCATATAAACTATCACTATACAATTTATTGAGTAAAATAAACTTTTCATTTTGAAATCACTTTTATAAAATTTATAAAATGTAAAAAATATTATAGATAATTTTTTTTTGAAATTATCATATAGAAACTATAATCAAAACTCAAAATCACTGAACAATCAAACTGTTAAGAAATTCCAATCAATCAATATATGTTATATATGAACTCCTTTGATACTTTTGTTAAAAATTAAAATATACATCATTAAAAAATTGATAAAAACATTTACTTTTTTAAAAAATACTAAAAAATTAGAAGTGGATAAAAAAAATTTTAAATTTTTTTTATATTATTTAATTTTTTTTATTAAACATCTTTTAAAAACATGGACTTGGATGATAATACATTTTTTTCTGAAGAAACAAAAAGGTTATATTTCATTAAATTTTTTTTCCTGATTTATAACATAATGAAATGAAAATGAATAGAAAACATGGAATATCAAGAAATAGAGATAGCAAAATAAAAAATAGTATGATTTTTAAAATATTAATCATATAATTTCCTTAATTTATATTCAACCCTAAAATAGCCTCAATAAATTTTTATTGATTAATAAATCCCTTACTAATTTGGTACATTTGTATAATATGTCCAATGAAATAATAAAATCAACTAAAACATAAAATAATGGTTATACAAATAAATTTTTGATATAAATTGTAAATTAAATGTATATAAACAAATTAAATGAATATATTTTCATAACATAAGAAATGTCATAATGAAAAAAATATGTGGCAATATACCCTTACTCAAGTTTGAATTGCATTGAATGCGATCTAAACTATTATATAATATATTTATATATTCCATAATCAAATAAAATATTCATGTACATACTTAAAAAACAATATGTGATCCGCTTACAACATTTTAATACCCATTTATTAATAAATAATTCTCAAATTCATAATTTCCTGGTGTTCACAGTTTCTTTTGTCATGAATATTTCTCTTCGGTAGAACCAGTCATTATATTAATATCATGAATTTTTCATCTCCATAATTTCTATCAAGATATATTTATAACATATATTAATGAAATAAATATATCTATATGTGTTATTAATATATAGGAAAATGAATTACATTATTAATGGAGACAGTATATCATAAAAACGCATGAACTTTGTAATAAAATTTAGATAGATTGAATGTGAGAAAAGAAAATAATAATTTACCCTCATAGAATAAATATAATATCATACATTTAAACCAAAATTATTTATAATTAAATTTTTTATAGTCTATATAAACGGATATGAAAAATGAATCACATCACTTCATGAGGTGGTAGTCCTCACTTATGTATGAGAGACATTATCATTTTACAATATATTAAAAGGTAGGATAACTGGTATGACATTATAATTCCATAATTGTTCTAAATTCCTAAATATAATATAAAAATATTAAACCCATCAAAATAACCATCCATGTAATATGTTAATGGAATATTGACCGTATACCTACCATGAGATGGTATGTCATACACACACACTAGCGATATGTTAACTTAAATGATGATAGAAAAGAAGGTTAATAAATGTGGTATCATAATCATAATAAAATTTTATTATATTTAGAATACTAAATTTATAATTTTACTAAGAATATCATAAATTTATATGAATAATAAGAAGAAAAAAATTGAAAGTGGTCGCATTAGATAAATACCACTTCTTCGCATGCCACCTTTACATCCCTTGTATAGGAGCATTAGAATTATCTATTATGAATACCAAAACATATATTTTATGATTAATGAATCTTATAAAATAATTCTGATGTATTGAAATAATAGAAGTTAAAATGTGGAGTACATAGGGGAAAGGGGATGTTCCCTTTTATAAGTGAGGGGAGCGGTACTCTTGTAATTTCTTAAAATTTTAAATTATAATAAAGTAATTATCTAGCCATTTTATTATAAATTGAAAGATAATATAATATAAGATATATTTTTTTTGAAATAAATTCTACAAATAAAATTTTTACATGTTTATGTGGTGCTTTAAACCATATTTTCTTTATTTGAGCCCTTCTCCATCATATTTTAACAAGAACCACTATAACATCTTTTCAAATTTTAATGGGATATATTTGTACTTGTATCATAAAAATAGGCTCATAAATAAACATGGGATATTATTTTATAACATTTATTTTTCTACTTTTCCTCTTGAAATATATTTATTATTTTTAAATAATTTAATAAATTATTATTTATCATATAATATCAGTAATGTTTATTTTGACAATATTCATTTTATTTTACTTTTTACACTCCAATAAAATGTTTTAATTAAAAT
Source organism: Viscum album (assembly GCA_963277665.1). NCBI lineage: Eukaryota > Viridiplantae > Streptophyta > Magnoliopsida > Santalales > Viscaceae > Viscum > Viscum album. The sequence continues at coordinate 2,104,581,307 of OY728119.1, read as the reverse complement.
ATAATCCTTAAAAAGTTCCTAATATATTATATATATGCACAAAATTTATTTAACATAATAATTCATTGAAATTTCTTTACTTTAATATTTTCTAAAATCAGTTATTTTATTTTTTTAATAAAAGAATAAGTGATATATCATCATTGTGTATAAATTTATTGTTATTATTAAATAACTAAAATGAATATATAAATTACGATGATTAATAATATTAATTAATACTTTATTTTAACATTTAGAACAGAACATAAAATCATTTTAGCCTTATGGTGAAATATTAGAGATCTTAAATTGGAGTGACATTTTGTATTTATAATTCTCTTAAATTAATAAAAAGTTCATAATCAATGTAATATGGATCAATAAATAAATTTATTCTATAAATTTATGGAAATGGATGTTATCATCCAATAAAATTGTATAGAGTCATGTTTTATAGAAATATTAAAGTCCTATCCCAATGATTTAACCCTATATTACACATTTTACCCTTACTAAGGTGAGAGAAATTTAGTGCGGATAATATGCATATTATCGAAACATAAAAAGGCAAAATTTTCAAAAAAAAAATTATTCTCATTCCAAATATATAATCTTTTTCTAATTTTGAAATTCAATAATATTATAATAATTTAATTAATATAAAACCGAAAACATATTAAAAAATAGGTTTTTAGAGATATTAACTTTTATCTATAAAAATATTTTAAATGAAATTAAATAAAAAAATTGATTCTAGTTAAATTAATTTTATTATTAATAATATTAGATAATTTTTTTTAGGTTGAAACAAAATGGATCATTATAAATTTTTGATGTAAATTATTTTACAAAAAATGTTCATTTTTTTAATATTCAATGAAAAATAAATCATTTTAGAAAATTCCAAAAAACATAACACAAATTCAATAATGAAATTAAAAATTAAAAAATAATTTCATTAAAATAAAAAAATCATAAAATAGCAAAAAATTAAATATAATATTTTTCAAAAAGGAATAAAAATTAATCTTGAAGGAAATATATTTTTAAAGAAAAATATCACATGAAAAAATTGAATTATTATGTGCTATGAATTAATCAAAAAATATTTATTGAGTGGGGCATTTATATATATTTCATGTTGTGGTTAGTTCTATTTATACCCACCAATAAAATGAATATGTTATAATAGTGACATTAAAATAATAATATTTTTTTTCGTTTAAGCTTGGTGTTGTATGTCATATTTTCTATTGAACCTAATGTTCTTATTTTAAAATATATAGGTTTTAAACTGTATATCAAGATAAAAATACGTTTTTATATAAATAAAATACAGTGTAGTTTTCTCGATATTATTCAATAAAGTATATCATTTATCATTGTAATATTAGAAAAATATTTTTTGTCCTTTTACTGGTAATAAGTTAACATAATTTTTTTAAAAAATATATAAATTATTTTATTCAAAATGATATATATTAGATAAATCTCAACTATTGAATAGTAATATATCCTATTTAAATAACCTTTTTTATTATGATTTATTTGTTTTTATTTTCTTTTACTCTTTAGGAATGGTGGGAGAATTAAATAAGATCCTCCAAAATCATATAAATTACCTTTTTAAAATAAATTTATTATGAGGTAGAAAAATAGTTACCTATCTTTCCCCCATTTCATTATTTTATATACTTCGTTCCAATAAAAATAATTTTTTTATAAAAACATTGTCAATATCTTAAGGAATAATATAGTAAAGATGATATCAATTAGTAAATTATAAGACTTATTCGAGTAAAATTGTTCACTATATTGTTTACATACAAAAAAAATTATATTATTGTAAAATTTGATGCAAAATACATCCTTATATTTGAATCAAATCATTCTAATTTTATATATGTACAAAATTAAATATAGTGCATGATTGGAAATAGTATTTTTCATAAATCATATGATTTATAACATGTTTTTCAAAAATAAAAAATATGTAGTTAATGAATTATTTAATTTACGACTTATAAGGATTATAATAACATTGACTGGAAAAATTTGTTAATGTTCTTTTAGAAATCCTATACACAGAAAAGGTATAAAGGCAATTGAGACATCCATAGAATCCGTTATATGTTTTAAAAAATCATAAATATTTATTTTTATGTAAAAATTATATTATTAAAATTCTATATACGATTTAAATTAACATTATGTGTTTTAATATTCGGTAATAGTACATAATATTTTCATAATAATTTATAAAATTACATTGTATCATTTATTTAATAAAATTATCCAAAACGTTTAAGGTAGCGAAATTCAGTTGGAATTCAAATTTTTGGGATGGTGGATAGTTCACATTGATAAATAGAAATCATAATAAATTTCTACTTGTATGAATATCCATATGTTTTATTATTGGATATATCATGATATTTGGATAATATCTTCAGTGTTTAGAATAAGAGGTGATGGGATCTTGAGTGTCTAGGATGTTAGAGCGACCTACAAAAGGATTTCCATGTCTTGAATAGGGATTCATGATCTAAATCACTGGGATATGGGATATATTCTCATATATAGGTAGTTTATGGAATGAACCACAGTATTATGATGTAATTGAGTCACAATTTGTCTTTTAATAGGGGATCAACCCCATTGATTCTTGGACCACTTCACACAGACATGGGGATTTTTTTTCAGATATCCCTTTCTGCATTCCACCTTCTAAATGGGTAAATCTTGGGTGTGATTCAAGGAATTTATTGGATATTTTCCTACTCTAATTTCGTAATTTTTTTTCTCTAACTCGCAACGGATTTTGGATGTTTCTATGTTAGGGATTGATTTATATTTCCCCATGGCATTGTGGAATCATCAATTTTTAATGAGTTGTAGTCTTGTAATTCCTAAAAAATCCTAATAAAATTTCATCACACTGTTACATGTATTTTATGCTAAGGAACATCTCACAATTTAGTTTTTCAATGGTTTTGGCCATAATAAAAATTATTTTCTATTGAAACAAGCATATTATTTTGGTAATTTTCATGTCCTAGTTCTGTGTTTGTGTTGAGAGTTGAATAAACTTCATTTTGGGAATTTTTATTATGTCGTGATGTGCAATGATAGATTATTCATTTACTCTTGGTCAAATATAATATAATTTAATTGTTCATTTTTTATAATTTTAATAATATTTTTTTGAATATGGTTGTGTGAGTTAGTGATTTCTATGGATTGACGATGGAAATTATACATGGATGGTCTTGGGGGAGAGTTATCAAGATATGTAATATTAATTGGAAAATATGATTTAGGTAGATGGTCCTTATGAAAAAACAATGATGTTATGGAATATATTTATGGAATCTGATAAGTGGAACCACTAATTATGACATATTAACCAATTTAAATATTTTAAATTTTAAAAATAAATTAATTACAGTTAAACGGATAAATAGTGTTCCAAATCCATATTTGTCTTTGGTAACTATAATTATGTCCTTTTACACCAATGGATGGTTACTTTATGAAAAATTTATACCATGAGATACAAAAAACATATGGTGTTATACATAAATGGTTTAAGTTGATATGGTGGCCCTTATTATAGGTTTCCTTAGATACCTCTAGGATGAGGTGAGGGATAAATTGATAAGGATGTACAAGGGGTGTTCCATGTCGGAAACTAGAGATTCATTTAGGCCGTAGATATTATAATATGAATGTATAGTGATTTTTACTCTCCTACCAAGACATGAAAAATTGGGTGGGTATACAATTTGGATATTCATGGATATATTGGGTGTGAGGATGGATATTCAGTTACTTTGTATGGGAATAGGTTAAAAAATACCTTCCAAACTATATTAGGAGTACAGTGAGGCCCCGAAATTTCATTATCTATTCCTCATGATGTGATTCCCTCTATGTGAAGAGTGATGAATCAAGATATAATAATATGATAAGGGATTCCATATATACTGTATCTATTTTTACATAACATTGGAAATCATAGAGGGTTAGCCAATAAATTATTTACACTTCTAAGGGTGCGTTTGGTAAATGTTGTTGTTATTATTATTGTTTTCATCATTGAATCATGATTGATGAGGTATGAATGAGGATTTTTTGGTGTGGGGAATCATGGTATTTAATACATTGTATATACATTATGGATTAATATGTGGGGAATGATAGTCCACTAACACATTCATTTTGTTATTCCATGTAAAACTCCCCCGATCCGTATGGTGCAATATATAGTCAACATAGATTCATGGTTAAGGGTGGAATGAATATTTCCATTTGATTGGATTGGTTTCATATACCATAGATTGATATGTGATTTTTGGTAGATGAACCGGAACCCTAGACTCATATGATGTGATTTGATACTAGGAGAGTCATTCCATGGGCATATATGATGTAGGATTCCAGATAGGGAAAGATTATGAGTTTACGAATGGGGTTGGGATTCCATGGACATAATAGATAAATATATATTTTGGGATGAAAAATCACTAAATATGTGATTTCATTTATGGAGAGTGACACCCCATGTCTCAAATGTCATGTTTTACTAGAATGGTACTCCCTCACATGTGTTTAGAATTATCGACAGGGAAATCCCATGGAATTGTTGATGATTTTTTAAAACATGGGAATTATCTTAATATATATATGTAATAAAATTAGTGATTATATGAACATGATCCATGGGTTTAGAATTAATATGGATTGGGATTGACAGTATGTTCTCCTTGGATCAATATGAAATTATTTCTAATAGGGAGAGTCAAACCCTTGGATGTAGAAAACATGTTTTCCCTATAAGGTATGAGTTATATCCAAGTAGTCGATGGGCAATAGGAATGATTTATATTTCCAATGAGTTATGTCTTTCATTCATATTTTTATTTTTTTTTTATATAAGATTACACATTATTTTTTCCTGTTCAATTTTACTCACAATCTTATTGGGAGGCTATGGAAATTCGGTGCCAAAGAAGACATCGCATATCACAGGTTTTGGTTGGGGAGAAGAATGATGATTCAATATCCAGAAGAATATCTCAAATGGGTCATAATATTGGATGTGGTGATAATCTATTTTAAAATAGATCCTATTAAAAATTTATTTTATTTTTTTATTCATTGTGTATATGAGGTCGATCGGGTGGTCCACCATTGAGTCTATATGACTACCTTCATATAGAATTTCATTATTAATTGATTAATATGACATTTAATTTGCATAATCTGATATTCATTATTATGGCTGGTTTATGGTTTATTTTCTAATTATTTAGAAATTTAATAAGTGGTTATTTTATACACCTGATATTATCATTGACCCTATCTTATAGGTGACATCCTATGGATGTGGAGGTGTGGGACACGTCCCAGTAAAGACTATAGTTTTCCTATAACATCTCAGGGTTCCTAGATCGGGGTGAGACATATCATGTTATATAATAGATCATATCTAACTAATTTATTATATTATATTTTATATTTTTTTATTACTATTTAGGTTATGGTAGATATGTTATATATTAATGTATAGTTTCTTGTGATAGATATTAGACTAATGTGTCCTGAACAACATTCCATAAATGAGGAGTATGTTATAATGGAAATTGGATTTCATCAATTAGTTTATAGGCTAATGGTAATATGATTCTAACATAGCATGAATAAATTGGTTTTTGTTAGTTATGTGCTATGAGGTATTATATTTTTTTACAAAGCCCAATTGTAAAGAAATTAATTATTGTATTTTTTTCAACCATCCTGATTGGGAGGAACCTTGTGTTCATTCAACATATTCTTCTCAGAGGATTCACATGAGATACATGTGACTCTATGTGATGTATTTCACTGATGATAGAGGGTTTAAATATATAATATGATATTTCTAACTTATTTAGTGTTTTATTTTATATCATGGAATAATGATCTAATAAGGTGGAAAAAATGAATGTTTATTATTATGGTATGTCATATAGATCTACCATGAGATGCTCGATGAATATGGTTAAGCAGTCCCATTTATAAAGGATTTATAGATACCCTAATATATTGATGTAACAATTTTAGATCATAGTTATCAATCCCTTGATAGTGGGAGTGGTTTTGGTTCTGGACAACAAAATTGTTCTGATTATTTAATGTGTCAGTCACAACCAATATAGTGTTTTCATATACAAATAAGTGGTTTATTTTTATTGAAAAAAATACATTTTAGTATAGGATTATCTATATAGACCATTAAAGGGTGAAATTTATATATATATATATATATATATGTTTATAACTTAGAATGTGATTATTGAGGGAGTATTCTTCCATGTGGTTTTCTGGTGAAATGGAATTCAATAGTGGGTTCTGATTTGTCATGTGATGATGATAGGGAAATTTGAACCATAGTGTGTGTGTGATGAAATGTTAGTTTCCAAGTTATGTTGAAATTATAATAGAATAAGGTTTCCTACAGTTTTTGACCTACTAGAGATATGAACAATGTGTTAGGTGCATGATCCATGTGTTTTTGGGATATGGATTAGATTTTTTTTATCTTGGTACTGTGGAAGAAATTATTTATTTTTTATGATGGTACCATAGAGGTGTCCTATCACAATAATAAGATTTATATAGATCCAAAATATATTGTTAGAAGTTATAGGTTATGAGAGTGGTTAATGATAGGTTATACTATGTATATGGTATAGATGTATACATGTGATGGGATTTAGTGAAAAAGTGACCCAATGTTATAATATGTTTTCTATAAAGGATTGGTTACTATTTCAGGATCAATTTAAAATATACCCATGTTCCTTATGGATGTTTTCTCTGGTGGTGTGCTGATTGAGTGTATTTTTATTCTTGTTGTAATTGAACGATGATCGGTTCGTAGATGATCCTGAGATATAACATGTAACAAGAAAACAATATATTTTAAAAATGACTATGATGGTTTCATAAACATGATGAGATTGTCATGCAGTGGAACATGATTTCTTATTTGGGAATAAGATCCTATGTGTGATGAGTTTGGACTAATGGGGGTGGAGCTTATGTGTACAACAATTGGATTTGATGAAATCTATATGGCACTTCGGGTTTTATATTAGTTAATTGAATTATATATGAGTGAGAAGTCTTGTTTGAATTAATGACTAATTGAATAAATGATAACATTGAAGAATTTGGATCACGAGGATTGGGGAGAAGATAATTTCACCCTATGGTAAGGGCCAGATTTTGAAATGGATCAGAGTACAGTCGAAATCAATCCAAGAGGATATCTAAGTCTATTTTTTCCATTAATGAGATGGAAATTAATTAGAAAGAGTGAAAAATGTATGATGAATAGTATTACTGAGGTTCTACTATTTATGTTTTATATATTAATATATATGGTTGGTAGTGCAACATTTTCCATATAATGGTGCATCCTTCATTATGGTGGAACAAATTTGTGGGTTTTATGGATAATGTTCATATGGGAATGGAATTGGAAGTGGTTATTCCAATGTTGTTGCCTTGGTAAAATAAAAATTTTCATTCCCAGTAATTAGATGTTGTAATGGATATAGTGTGATCTACAGAGACATGAACTATCTGTTAGATGTTATATTGGCTTAATCACATCCAGCATTATACTACTGGGTTTGTGTGTAGATGTTGGTGGGCTAATGAATAGAAATTAATCAGTTTAGTGTGAAATTGAAAATTGGTCCTTTGATGTAATATAGATTGATGTTAATGTGATGTAATTGGTCTTGTGAGGAATTATTTGTGATCGTAATGTGATTATTGAGGTGAATCATGTATTATAGTATGATTTAGAGGGTATAGCCTGATTGTTGGATCTATGAATTGAGTGAATGTTGATTCATTACATGATTGATGGCATGATTCACATTTCAAGACATGGTTAATAGAGTAAACTAGTGATTTAGGACATGGTTCAGGGGGTGAAACCATTTCATCAATTCATTCAACGTGAGAATAATGTGATAGAATGTAGTGATGATGTATCTTATGAAAACTATTCTTGTAAATGTAATTGATGATGATACCATGGTATGAGTATATCGTATTTGGTATAGTGGGGGTATTATGATGTTCGTAAGGGACCTTTTAAAGAAAGTTTATCTTATGGTATCCCAATTCATGGGATGTTAACAATCCTCTAATTTATATTTGGAATTTGGAAAGGGGAAATAAAATGTTCCATATAATGTTTTCATAATTGTTTTTTTGTGGAGAGTTGGAGTGTCTATTGAGGTTATTTTTTGACTACTGTGGATGGTTTTTAAGAAATTAGCATGCCGAGGAGTGTCTTTGATTAGAATCATTTCATGTTATTAAACGATTATGTGGTGGAGTCCCATAATTAAGACAATGAGTTATTTAACTTATTCAAATTATATTGGGTTAGATAAGACTTGGTTATTGTAGTATGTCAATTTTATTGATTTAAATAAGTAGTGGATTTATTTTTTTATTGAGGGGTGTTTGAGTGGTTGGGGTGCAGGAGGGACATGCTACATGGAATCTACAGTATAAATCAATGATTCACAGTGTGAATCATCATAAAGGATACATGGGTATCATGAATACAAAATTCATGGACTAAAACACATGATCCATTCATGAATGGTTTAGGTACTAATTTTTTATATTGCATCATCCCCTTTTTTCCTTTGATTGGAAAGTGTGTTTGTCAGGAGGCTCTCAACAAGACCCCCTTTTCATCTTCCCTACATTTTAGGTGATAATGGGATTGATATGATGGTATTAAAAGATATTTTATTCCCCTACTATCATTAATTTTTATGTATTTGAATAATGATAATACTTGACTTAGCCATAGGGTTTGGAACCAATTCCACAATATCATTGTGGAATCCACACATTATAATAAATATTTTACTTATCTTGTGTAGTGGGAATCCATATATAAAGGCATCATACCATTGTATGTCATTTTGTTTTAGGAATGTATCCTATTGTCTGTTTTCAAGGGATATAGAACCAAATTAATTAATTTGGTAATCAGAATCTGCATTTGATATTGGGATATTTGGTGGCTCTAATGTAAATGAATCTTATGAGTTTACCATATCTAATTATCAGTGGTTTCATGGAATTATGATTCCCAAATATATTTTAATCACCTATGTATTTCAAAAAATTTGAAATATTTTTTTATATATTTATATTAATTTTTTGCATGTTCTAGTATGAGTAAGGGCCTTATATGGATGTATTATATCTTTTCAACATCTATGTCCTTGGTCTAGAGCTTGATGGATGTGAATTGAATATGGAATTAATATGATTGTCATAGGTTGTTCTTATACAAGACTTATGCTATTATAAAATGTATTTATGTCATGTTATTTATCGTTCTCCCCAACCATTCAATTTACCATTTTAAATTTTCTAAATTTTTTAAATGAAATTTATCTTTTTTAATGAGTTGAAAGAAGATAAACGGACCCATGGGTCCTTGTATATCACTTTATGACATTAATCATAGATGGATGAGGCCAAAATTAAACTTTTATACCTAGATATATTTGGAAATTTAAGGGTGAGACTTAAATGGTACAAGTGGAAATTTTTTTTAATTGTTTGACTTAATTTCCTATAGTTATAGGTTAGTGAAACCATAATATGGATGTACTAGATGTTACCCATGTGAATTGAAATTTTATGGCATAGTTTTGTGACATATTTAGAGACACCATGACACTAGGTGAATCATGTTTTAGTCAATATTAATTTTTGTGGAAGAACTCGATGATTGATAGTTTTTATCTATTTATTAAATAGAACTATAGATTCACATTTTTTGAGAATATTACATGTATAAACATAATTTAGTAGATATTTTTATGGATAACTATATGGTTACCTACTGAGATTCACTCACAACGTACTCAGGGAATCCATTTAACTTGGGTGCCCCAAAGACTTCATTGGTCACTGTTTCATGTTCAGTAGAGGACTGAGGTTTTATAATTGTGTTTAATAACTTGTATATGAGTTTATATTAGGTGGAGTTTATTATCGAGTATATTTGAGATCCTCTTAATGGTTTATTTTATTCTTATATTTATGTTCGGTATATTTTTGGACTGTTGGTAAGCTAGTGAGTCTGTATGGCTACTACATTTCCTTTATTGTTGATGGATATTTTTTTTCAAAAGGGTAATTTGATGTTCATTATTATTGATGATGTTTTTTTACATTATTATTATTTAACACTCTAATGTGGGGAGATAGTCTCCCCATGCTACTATATTAGATTAATATTATAAGTTGGATATCAATTGTGTATGGGGTGATGTTCCTGAGATTCTAATGGAGACTCCCTGATCATAGAATTAATCAATGGTAACGAATGATTGTTGGAAAATACAGTTCTGTATATCGTAGAATATTTTTATCAATTTAATTAGTTATTAATTTCATTATTTAGAGTATCATTTTAAATCTAATATTTAGCTATATATAATATTATATATCTACAAAATAAATCAATGACTCATTAATTCATATCCAATCAAACATTTAAGAAAATATTTAAAATTATTTGAATTAATTTTTAAATAATCACAACACAAAGCCATTTAGTTTAATCATCATTATAATTTTATGATATATAAATTATATTAATTTTATTGGGAAAATTTTTAAATGATTAAATGAATAATTTTTCCCTCTTAAATCATAAGCATAGAAATCCATTATAATAAAACTTCTATGTTTTACATAAAGATCACAATCATTGTAATACACAAAAATACTCTAGTAAAAAATATCACATAATCATTACAAAATTCAATACAAGGAAAATATACTAATAATGTACTACTAATTAAAATAATGGATGAGTATAATAGTAATTATTTATAAAGGAATATAACAAATCAGTATAGAACAAGTTTCTAAAGATCTCCAAATTTTCCATATCAATCTATTTCGGTACTTGAATATATACATTGTTTTTATTAATAAATCTATGCATATCACTGTTCACAGAAAATTAATATACTACTATAAATTTAATATATATTCCAAATTCACGAATACCATTATATGATTTACTTATTAGTATTTATAATTGGACTAGGGTTTAAATCCATCAATGTGGAATAAGATAACATATTAGAATCCTTTACCAGAAATCACTACCTATCACCTACAAGAATGAAATAGTATCCATAAAAATATACATGAATAACCCGAAACACACTGTAACCGACAATAAATTAAATAATAACAATAAATACTCATACATAAATAAAATAATTATTTATATATTAGATTCATTATTCAAAACAATAATGGAATATATGACTGAATGTGGAAAAAACCAACATAACCATACCACTTATGTCTCAAATTTATCATATATGATCCCTTTATATAATCATTAGATTTCATTATCATCCCCCAATATAACCTAATATATTTATTTCGCACAGGAATGGACATAGATATTTAAATTAAACGACTAATGTGTAAATAATTTTAATTAGTTTTAATAATATAACTACCATTAATTAATTATTGATATTTACAAATTAAAATTTATTATAATATAACGATGATGATAAATTTTACATGAAAAATATTATTTTTGATATAAAACTATTATAATTCGAATTGTAATTCTATGAATTATGAAGTTAATATAGTAGTCTTTATTAAAACTATTAGATTCTCTAATAATTTTATCATATGAAATTTATTTGTAATTGTAGATAAACTAATTAAAATTAATTAAAATAATTAAGTGCAATATCAGACAATAAATACCATTATGATGATATAGATTCCATTTTTTAATCTATTGATTAATTTTTAAATTAATTTTTATTATAATAATGATGACAATGAATGGTTGACTAAAAAAATAATAAATTAGATCATGGATTTGTGAAATTTATTACCTGAAAATTTGATACTAAATTAAGATTATATTATTTAAGATTATTATTATATATGATGATATTTAAATAAAAATATAATTATGTTATACATATTTTTATTTTTTACATTTAGTGAACTTAATAAAAATGTAATTGACATTTAATTAATCTCATTGATTGATATAATAATGATATAGTAATTACTATTGAATGTTAGGAATATTATTTAATTATTTGGTCAGGAAATATTTATATCTATTAGATTTATTTTTAGTGGAATTTTATCTTCTTTTACTGTACTTATGTTTTAATTGTTCTATAGGCTAGTATTAGAGGATATCAATTGTGATGAAATTCCTAATTGGTAACAATTATAATCACCAACTGACATTTTTATATTCAAACAAAAAACGTCTCTATAGTTGTACTAATACTGACCATCGATCTAGGATACAAATATAAAATGATATTAATTTGAGTTTTTTATACTTTTTATATATATCTTTAGAATAAAACATATCGATGAAATTATTGATATTTTTATTATTATAAAACTGTAATATATGTTTGAGTTTTATAGTGTTTTACCTTGGAGTTTAAACATAAAATCATACACAACTAAAAGATTATAGTATATGGTGGTTCACTGAGTTCTAATTAAATTATCTATTAATTATATATGTACATGAATTTATAGTCAAAGAACTGCTTCCATTAAAATTGATTCTATTACATCTGATTTGGTAAATGGGATAAGAAATTTATTATTGGGACTGATATATGATTTTTATTCAATATATTATTAAAAATGTGAGTTGTGGTTCCGTTTGTCAACTTATGGTTGTTATTAAAGATGACCAGTTAAGTGAAATTACATTACATGACTATTATCTTCATGAGTTGTATGGATAAAATATACTATTTATTTATGGAAGATAACTTTGAATCTAAATATGTATAGGTTTTTATAACCATTACCCCACTTTTAGAGTTCACACAATCCAATTTGGAAATGCGTGGAGGTTTATGTTTTTATGACCTCAAGTATGAAATGGTTATGTGCAGATCACATTTTTATATTACATAGTGTGAATATGTGTGTGTGTGTGTGTCTATGTATATATTGTACATTATTGAACATAAAAATTTTGAACTACTTTTTCTACATCGAGATATGATATAACTGTATATTAAACCTTGAGGAATTTAATTATGATAATTTTGTTCCCCTATGATCATAATAACCACTCAATGAATGGGGTGGATCACTATTGATAACATATACAAATTTAAACAATTTATCCATTAATTTATATATCAATTAGTTTTATCAGACTCAAAATTATTAGTCAACATTTTTTTAGACATAATAAAATACAAAACGAAATTTATAATAACCCAAAAAAATTATTTATCTGGTTCAATCATTTTTTGTTGACTAATCATCAGTGTACAGTTGTTGTCATCCCAAAGACACATGTATGATATTTTATTAACTAGAAGTGAATGAGGGATGCCTTTAACTATGTATCCTGAAACCAATAAGGCTATAATAAACAAAAATTAATAGAATAAAAAAATCACACTAGATTTTATACCATGTAATTGGAAGAATATGCCTTTTATTTTGAAAACAACATTTAGTAGACTCCTATTGATATTTGATTTGGAGTATAATATTTTTATCTTCAAGAAAAACTAGGTCATATTTCAATTACACAATATTTTATTAATCTAATGGATTATTGTTTCACTAAAACATCCATGAAATGTATTAATATAGAAAAATCATAAATAACCATCTCCTTACTTCTTTTGGTGGGTGATATTCCAAAAATAATGAAACTTCGATTATATTTCAATGGAAATATCATTTTTTATGATTGAAGAAAATAATATTTTATGACATACATGAAACATAGAGAATATCATAAATATTATATTAAGTGACATTAAAATACCAAAAACTGAGAATATCTCATATATATAGTAATTCAAGTCATTCTATTAGGGTAATAATTATTGTTGGTATTAAATTAAATAAATCACATTAGGAATTAGTAAAATCTTTATAAATATACTTTGAACAACTTTCATTTAATAAAATTTCATTATATTAATGTTAATGTAGGAAGGCTGAAGGAATATCCTTTAGGCATGTATAAATGGTAATTACAATTGATATCTATCAAATTATGTGTTCCGAAAACATTCCAAGTCACCCAATCTATTGAATCTATAATATATTTCTTCAATTTCAGTACGAGGGCCTAACATTTAGTGAGATTTTGACATTTGATTCCTGATATTCGTGTGATTCCCAAAATAATGTTATTTTATAATAAAGGAGGGATTTCATAAGATTTCTTAATTTTTATTGATAATTAATATATTAGTGAAATTAATGTAGATTTAGTCGGGGTAAGTATTCATGTAAAAACTCATAATTTTATAGAGACATGATTTTAGTTATCAAGCATATGGTTTTTGGGTTTATGGGTTTTTATTATATTTTAATTTTATTAATTATAAAATTTTTATAATTTGAAACCCAAAAGTTGTATCGCACCCAAACCATGGTTTTTAATACTCAAAACCATGTCCATAATGTTATTTATAAAATTTTAGTAAAAATTAAGCATCATTGTGTCTTTAAAATAGAGTTTATATCATAAGACACAATAAATATAATAATACATAGGTTCCCAACATTATCATTAAATCTTACATGTCATATTTTGTTATATACTATTTCAAATGGTTCTTAATCATATATTAATTGTAATGTGTGATTTTATACAATTCATTATACTTCATTTATTAATACATGTTCTTGATGTTTAATCTTACATATATCTAGATATCATAGTACAGAAAATTCACACTGGTGTATACCATATATGAATTCTCACATTGGGCCTAATACATATCACATGTAGGAAGAGATGAAATTTTAGATTTTGCTGTATAGAAATAGACATGAAAATATTTATAGGAGAAACTATCTCACCTAACATAATAAATCACCCCACTCAATTATTTCTTAACATGAAATCATCTATTTTGGATTATTCAATCCCATATCCCATCATAGGTGAATATTATTACTCTAATATATGTCCTTCTCCTTATGAATAATCCCATCAAGGAAAACAATATCCTGCGTTATTCTCTGGTGGTAATCTAACTAATTATCCTACAACACATATCAAAAAAAAAATTTCATTATATTAGGTTAATGTATATCAGTGAAAATGTTATATAAAAGAATATTTAATTTTAATAAAATAAAAATATGTATTAAATTGTAATATTAATAAATTTCAAAAATTATAATTGACATTTTCCTAAAAAATCTATCTTGTATCACATTTTATTAATCGTTAATATGATAATGCCATTTTTTAAAAATAATATACATCAGGATATATTTTTTATAAATTATTTCTTCATACATAGTATATATTTTATTAATATAATGTTTCCAAAATAGATAATATGGAATAAAATAATTTGGTTCATATTTATAATTATAAAATGATCATAATAGTTAAATTTAAATTCTAAAATTTAAATTCCTTATATAATACATTATTTAAATAACATTTAAAGTAATGTTGAGGACTGATTTGATGAAAAATTAGATGATGAAAAATAATTGATTTACGATTCATGTAAAAATTTTCCTAATTTAAATATGAGACTTTTACATATTATATATTGATATAAATTTAATTATATTTTTTAATAATGAATAACATGAAAGTATTCATCTTAGGGAAAAAATTATTATTTTTATGATTTTAGAAATTATTTAATACCTGGGTTGGTTATAATGATTTTATAGTAATTATTTATACCAAATTGTTCCCAAATATGATATTTACTTGATATCCCCATGTGAGTCAATATTTACTGAATGGTTTATAAATTATGAATTTTATAACATGAAACAAAAAAACTAAACTATAGTGTATTATAAGAATTAAATGTATGATGATAAACCCATATATATAGGTTTGGATAAAATATTATTAAAATAACCAAACTATATTATGAAAGATGTATAAACTAATTTATTGAAACAAGAAATGATGAATAGTTTGGTATTAAAAAAAACTTCATAACTATAAATATGGGTTTATGTTTTATTTATGTATAATATAAATAAATTGAAATATACAGTGTTAGAAACATGTTATTTGAATCCTATGATCATGGTAGACAACTCCATAAACACTAGTATTCCTTTTTTATAATACTCATGTTACTTTAGCTATTTGATGAATTGGTAACTTGGAACCATATTTAAACAAATAAAATAATCAACCTAATGGTCATGGTGTGAATCATTCTCTAGTAATTTTAATGAAAATATCACTCTTTTCCTGATAATACAATGCTCATGAATTATAAAACAAAGAATATATTTTGGAAATTAAGGTTTCTGAAAAAGACCCTAATTAGTTTAATTAAATTACTAAATATCATAATACAATCAATCACCCATCATTAAAATTGTTTTTTATGGTCTACCCCCATTTTAACCTTGTGGTCGTAGAGGAAAAAGAACATATTTGAAGAATAATTATAGGAGTGGTCCTAGATCCTAGTGGTGGAGACTCTAAGAAAGAATTAAATTGAGTAGAGAATTATGACCTATATTTATAGATCTCCCTAGTGAACATGTATAAATTAATTTCAATTCTTATGGGTCAAAAAGATTTCATGTTTTGGTAAAATCATTCTAAATAAGTCAAAAATTAATGTTTCCTAAAATCATGTCCATTTAATCATGTTCTCCCATGTTACACGATGTGTAATGTGTTTACATGAAGTTTAATTTCAAAACAATTTTTCGTCACCATGCGATGCTTCTCACATTAATTAATTTCATTGGGTCATGATGTGTAATGATTAAAAACATTGTAATGGTATTATTCTTCTCTATAAGTTTGTTTTTCCTTAGTTATTCAATCGTGTTCTTTAGAAGTCTTCCATGGTCATCCTTAAATATCAAGTGTAACATTCTGAGATTCGCTCGTGATTCCATATTTTTTGTCCATTTTTAATTATCTACTGTATCCTATATAAAAACAAAAAATCCATTATACTTTACACAAAATAGATTTAATAATCATTTAAATATAGAAATAATTATATTAATAGAACATTATATACATGAATGATATTTAGATATGACTCTGATAAAAATTCACAAATATTTTTTTATTTATATTATTATCATGTTTTATTCATAGATATATTTTTTATATGATGAAAAAATATTTTTCAATAGTTTTATGTGTTTAATGATCTATTAGAAATTATCATACCTGCATTAATGGGGTTACATTAATCTTATGCTAATAGAATTGTTTTTATTTTACCGTGCATTCATTGAATTTGATGTAATAGAAAAATTACATTTTACATTAGGATTCATAAGTATTATTTGATTTTAATATTAATTAATATATTATATAATCATCACTTTTCATCTATGTTACATTAATATGATAGTTTCTATAAATATAAGTCACATTGAATGTTCATAGTAGTTCACCACAACGATGAGAACATTGAAATGCAATGAAAATATACATAAACACATATTCATTTAATGTTCATCATTACTTCTCGCAAAGAGTGGAGATTATTAGAAAAAGAATATAGAATTAATTTCATCTTTTTATGTATAATAAATTATAACATAATCAACCTATAATATAATGATTTAAAACATGAGTAAGAACTAATTAGATATAAGGATATTTTGTTTGTTTAATTTTTTTAGAGAACTAGGAAATCAAAATAATATACTAAATTTTTCTCTTTTAAAAAGTATATATTTTTTCAAATAAAATGATATTACGCCCCAATATTATTAAATACTCATTTTAATAATTTAATATGAGTCGACGTAGAATAAATCTTAACATTACAAAAATCATACTCATTATTTAATCTTCTGAAAAACATTTGAAAATGCGTTATAAAGAAAAATATACCAGTATGGTATACAAAAAATAAATATCATTAGCCCATTGAAAAACATGAAAAACCTTTGACTATTTTTTTATTTTAAAAAATAAAAAATTAAGAACCGAAATATGACATATCCATTTGTGAAATTATTAATCTTCATATATTGATCCTTTGAAACTGACTAGCGAACATAGGAAAACACATCATGGAATCTCGAGGAATATGAGAAATCATGAAAAACAATTATTTTAAAAATCAGACTTTAACCATTTAAAGACAATAAAAAATATTTACCTCATGAGATCTAAATATTTCCATAAATAAAAATTTTTCAGTAATAAAATCAGTATCAAATAGTATAATTTTCAAAACCCTAGAGAAGTAATTTAATACACGTTAGAATAATTTGAGCCTAGGAAATTCCATAAGACTACATACTTAACTATAATTTTTTTTCACAATTGAATACTATCATTATATAATGTATTAGAAATCTATATCACGTTCATGAATCATCATAGGATTTATATGAATCACCCATTATAACCAATTATGAACATGAATGATATAATAGGAAAAAGTAATAATATTTCACTTTTAAAATTAGAAACAAATGAATATAAAACTTCAAACCATAATAATAATACAATCAATTATAACATAATCATAATGGGAAATATTATTTTTATTTCAAACTCAAAAAAGTTAAAATTTTCCATAAGGGATATAATATGATATATATTAAAAAAAAAATTAAGTTCTATTATAATGTAGATAATGAATTACAAATATTTTTTATTTATAAATAGGTAATTACATATCCATTGAAACAAATAATTTTACATATTTATAAATATTCATAAACAAAAAATTCCATAAAACTTTATATGATAACCTCTTAAAAACCTATAATGAAGTTAATACCTATGTAAAAATTACATTTCGAAATCATTTTATAATAAATAATCTAATTCATGAAAAATTAGGATAAAATTGAAATGAATGATAAAGAATTTAAAACATACAAGATAATATTTTAAAAGATAATCACTTACCATTTGTTCTACCAAGCATCATACGTTCTATGCCTAAAAGATAATAAAATTATCTTTTGATTATATATGTATAATAACCATTTAATGTTAATTTCATTATTATTATTCATTTATTTTATTTTATATCCACAGTTTATTTATTTTGTAAAGGATATGATCTCTTTGGATATTTTGGGGTTATTTAGTTTATAACACAAAAACAATATTACTTGTTTGACCATGATCAAAGTAGTTATGGTTGTATTACCTCCATAATTTCAAAAAATTTATAATTATTTTCCTTATTTATGAAATAATAATTTATAAACACACATTTAATGTGGTCAGGAAAAATGAAGCATGTCCCATGATGGATATGGTAGTCTATATGTACATTGAAATGACATTTTATTTTTTATTCTGAGTTAAAAAAATAATTTATAAAACCATTTAATATTATAAAATAATAAATATGTTATAAATTTCATATTTATTAACTATTTATATCATTATTTCCATCCCTTTATAGTGGAAATAAAAAATGAATATCATCGGTTTATCAATGCATATAATCTAGTGATGAAAACATTAACACATTGATTTGGCGAAATCAAAGTCAACTTATATGTATAAGAAATGTTTTCATTTACAAAAGTATATAAGAATATGAAAAAGAGTTGTAGGATAAAAATCATAAAATTATATCTTATTTATGTTATTGGTGTTATTATTTCAATTTGATTATGGAACATTTTAATAGCATAGAGGTTGAAATAAATTTATTCTACTCGGTTAATATTTATAACTATTCTTTGGGAAACAACATCTAGATTACACCTTATGAAATCAAGATTTATTTTTCTTGATAGAGAAATAATTCAACATTAAGAGATGAAATTATTTAAAGTGATTTCTTATAGAAATATTTGTTATAGGGAGATTGAATGGTCCGAGTTAGAGAGTATAGGAGGTGCCTTTTTATAAGTCGGGGGTGGGTCAAACATATAGTACTTTTAGAAATTTAAATTTTTTATCATATTTATAAAAGTATAGTTACTGAATAAAATAAACTACACTTTAGAATATAAGTTTAAATGTCATGAAATACTATTAGACAATAAGAATTAATTGGGAATTTTTTTGGCCTGGTCATGTTTTTTTTCATTTGTTGAACATATTCCCCATTTACCATGGTTAAACATTTTTACCATGGTTTCTATTCATAATTATCATAAATTAAATTTAACTCATTAAAAAATTTATATCACGTAATTAAAAACATTTAATCCATTTTACAAAATACAATTGGTAGCGGTGATAGATATTAATTTTAATAAATGAGAAAAAAACAAAATTGAGTAGATTTTTTTAATTTTATCTTATGTATTGAAATAATCTTATATAAAAGTAAAATAAAATATTTATTAAATGAAATTATTTATGTTTTTTAATTATTTATATTTCATTTCACATTTAAACAAAATAAAAAAACTCATTTTATGTAACTAAATTTATAAAATATAAATGGTTGTTTTGAAAAAATCAGCATTCTTTACTATTTTCTCAAAAATCATTCTATTAGGAAAAATAAAAAAATATAAATCGATGGAATATTTTATTTTGTAAAACAATAATTAATTCATTATTATCCAAATAAAATTCATATATCATGAAATTAATATATTTTTTAAAACAACTAAATACATTAAAAATAAAAATTTTAAGTAAAAATATTATTTTTTACTATTGGAAAATTATATATAGTATTTTATGTATCAATGATGGATATTAATACATAGAATTAATCATTATAAATCATAATAAAGGTTTATTTTTAGGATTACTTTTTTTCTTACATTCTTCCACTTTATGATATTTTGGACTCATAATTTTATTCAATAATTAAACAAGTGATATTGTTTTTCAGTCAAATCATTTTATCATTCTATTGTTGCTTCTTCGATCATATGGTTTTTCCATAAAAACATTACATAGTAAATTATATTATTCCATATAAGTCTATATCAATGTTCCAAAATTTTAATAGGGTTTTCTTCAATGTAAACAGTATCGTCTAGCTATACAATCAAAGAGCTCAATGAAATAGATGCATCAAGTACATACATAATTACAAAATAATAATCAAACACATCTTGTACATGGTATAAATATAGAGGATATGATATCTAGTTTTAAATTGAACCATCATAATCTATAATTTTATAATTATTGATAAAACATGGACATAATTTTCACTTTTTAAGAAAAAATAAAAAATTACCTAGGAGATTCCTTAATAAAACATTATCTCCAACATCAAATGTCTGGTATTTCTTCCTATTTTATGTAAAAATTTTTTTTATAATATGGTATTCTCTTATATAGTATCTAATCACATTAATATTATAATCCATATCTTTTACCTACTCTTTTCCCATCAACATCCCTTCACTGACTTCATCCCAATATTATGGGGCTCAATGCCATTCTCTATATAATCCATCAATATTTTCCTTTCATATACTGAATTATAAAATTCTATTTTATGAAAATTCCATGAATGAATGATACTCATACCAACTTCCTTGATAATATAATTATAATTACAAAATAATATCTCTCAAAGTATGAGTTTCACATTATGATAATAAACATGTTCAGGGATGAACATTTTTACATAAAAATCACTTAATACCACCCAACTTTTGAATTTGTCTTAAAAAAATTAGGTAAATTCATTATCAATTTTATATACATATATTGAAAGGGAACCCTTATAGTATAATTATACATTTAATATAAATTATATCTATTTGATCAAAATATCTATTATCATGAATATAAATTAAATGTTCTGATTTAGTTAAGTGATCATAAATAACAAAAATCCAATTGTTACCTCACTATGTATTTGGTAAACAAACTAAAAAATATATGTAATGATTCTTCAATTTTTATCTGATCACTCATGAATGATAAATCAACCATTTTAGTAGTTTTCACTCTAAATTATCTTGTTGAAATTTAAAACTTCTCATGATAAAATCATATATTTCAGTTTTTATACATTCAAAAATATAATATTTTTGAATGTTTGTACTCATATTAATAATTATAGGATTGAAATAAATACAAAGCTAAGATATTCAGTCAATAAATCCTTATAAACTAAGAATCAAATGGCACACACATGCTCTTTCTAAAACTAACAACACTGTCATTATCATATTTAATGTGAGGTAATATAAATTCCATAAAATATTCTACATTTTCATTCAATCCAATATATACCTTCTTATCCTATATATTTATTTATAAGAATTATTATATCTCTGAATCGTGATCCAATAACAGAAGATGTTTTTTAAAAATTTAATTTATAGAAAAAAATTCATTATATTGTTATGAAACTTATATTGTTCCAAACATAACATGGTTAAATTTAAATTACTATTTTTTCATAGGTATTTAACTAAATTATATTTCAATACTATAATGATAAAGAAACATTCAATAAATATCTTCTATCAATTCCAGCGATCTTCATGGAAATGTGGTTCATTCTATTCTAGCACCCATTGTGGTTCATATTTATTTGGGTCCTAAACCCATATACTTCTCACACATTCTCACTCTCATAGCTATAGTGTATTATTTCATTCATTATATGCCTCTGAAATCGAATGACGTGGAATTTCCTCCATATCAAGTGGTTTTTTCACCTAGGATTTGGACAAGTGAAACTATGATAATTCAATAATTCAAACATGGTTATCATTCATGCCAAAATATGAAGTTATTAATTTCTATTACCAATTATATCTCTTATAATTTAGAATTTTAAAGGCAAGGGTTGTTGGGTTAATACAATCATTCTATTTTCAGATATCTACAGTTTTAAAGAATCTTTAGTGGTGGTTCGTGAGCACAAACAACTTCATTATTTTATTTTTAAAATTTCATTATAGATTGTCCTATATGGTTTTATATATTGAGAACCTACAAATTATCAAATTTTGGTTTTTTTTAAGAAAAAAATCGTAGTGAAATTTGTGGTTATTTCAAATTACCATATCTCTATTTTGATCAGTGAAGGTAGTTTGAGTTAGATTTTTTACTTGGATTATTATTTATATGTGGGAACAGAAGGAGATTAATTTTTTCATGATGTAGATATATTTGATTCATGGTATTGAAACATTAATATTTGATGGGTAGATTTATTACATTATGTAATATGGTTTGAATCTTATCAAATCATTAGGAAATATATGTTGTTCCAAATGAATGGGTCTAGCGCCACTTGTATATAATTTTGGATCATAAAATTCTCTTCATCTATTAGGAGAAATTTACATCGAGAAAAAAATGATTTTTTCTATTCCATCCAAAGGGTGTCTGACCCTAGATGTTATCTCCTTCTTCACACATCCTAGATAAAGACCATGCATCAGTGAAAGGGGATAGCTTTTCATAACATTCTCTGACAACATAACAGTGACCTCTATACCCAGCATAATAATAGTTATTATTATTTTATTAATCTGGATGTTATAATGGAGGTGATTAAGAACATTGAATGGAACCTAGAATCCAGTAGGGAAGATGAGATTTTCCCACCCTGGCTATCAAGATAACTAGTTAGTGTAAATCATATTTCAACAAGAAATTATTTTACAAGAGGATTCGATTAATTAATTGATTTATAAGGAAGATAATAATACATATTAACTTAAATAATGTATTTAATATAAGATATGTACCAACGTTTATAATGTTTTTCTAGAGGACTAGAATTTCACTTATGATGTGGATGTTGTGGGATGTATGGAGACTTCTTATTTCAAAACATTTCAAGATAATTATAATCCTACTGTGTTGGAATGCATCCATGGGGATTCAACCCCTATTTACATCATTACTAAGGTTGTTTCCATTTCTAAAAATTGTTACTGTGAAATATTTTTACAGGGATTTGTTTTCTATGAGGCAATACGATCCTTAAATTTATAGTGTTCTTCAATACTAAAATTGCTTTCTTTGTTCATCATGAATTATCTTCTAAGATCTAGAGGAGGGATATCTCATACATTCCATCTAGGACTATATTATTGGAATTATATTTCCTTGAGATTCTTATGAATCCACTTTGATTCTCATAAAAAAGTTTAAGTACCTTTCCTCCAATACCAATTATAGGCTGATCAGAATGTCGAAAATTCTATATTGGTTTGGAATGTATTATCAATAGAATACTCTCATTATATTTATATTGCTAGGTATTTGATAATTAATAAGTGTTCATAAAATGAATATCCCATCAGGAATCCATCGGCCTAATTCATAAAATGGTTGGTGATATCAATAAAAAAATCACATAGAACAATCATTATTGTTAATATTGATATGAAAAATGTTATGAGAGGTTGGACTGTTGATTCCTTAATTGAGCAATTGATAGCATGGGATTTTCTAAACAAGAAATTTCTCACTTCTTCATATCCTTTTTTTCAACTGCAATTCAATCTCTTTTATGGAGAAAATGTTTTTTCATTAAATATATTATTAGCCCAAAGTTGGGAGTCCAAATATTCCCCATAATCTTTATCATAGTTCATGAAACCCTCAATAGATTTATGGCTCAAATAATTATCTTTGGAAACATCTTCCCTTACATCAATAAGAAATATTTTACCATCATTTCAAATAATATTTTTTATGGATGACATTATATTTTTCATGAATGGAATCAAAAAAAATATCTTGGAGTTAATTTTTTTTATATTTATTCCTAGTGGAGTATGTAGTCTACTAGTTGAGAAAAAATTAAAGTTTCTATTTAAAAACTGTGCACTAATGGGAGGGTGAAAATTGAGGTGATCTTGGGTCTCTGTAGGGGATATTTCCCTATGGGGTACCTTAGAGCTCCAGTTTCTCCTAGAAGGATTCATATTCATCATTTCAATGGTCTAGTCAGTAAAAATAATGAAAAAATTATCACTGGGAAAAATATTTTTCTTTCATTTGGGGTACATACTACCCTTTTCAATTGTATCATGTCTTCCAACCCTATATATGTGATATCTATGATAAAAATTCCAACGAGATTTTTGTGAAACATCAAAAAACTTATAGTTGGATTCATATGGGTTTCATATTTTGAAGGTTGATTCCTTTATGCATCATAGAAAAAGATGGATTGGGGTGGGAGATAGTTGTATAAATCTTATGAGTTTCATAGTGACCATGCTGAGCATGAATTCTAGGACGGTTTGGGATTACATATTGGGTAGCTCTCTATTGGATAAATTCGTCGAATAAAAATATTTAACTCATATGGAATGTACAATATGGGGGGGTATTTGGTTACAGAACTCAATATATTTTCATATTCTAGAGTTGCAGAGTCACACAATATTGATTTCTAGATATAGAGAGATAAATTTCTAAAACCAAAATTGGGTATTTTTGGTTATTTTATTTTTTGGTTTCTTGAGCATGCCTAAAACTTTTTATTAGGATAGAAGGTTTATCCCATTCTTACAATCAATTCTCAATCATCAATAATGCAATATATTCAAGAAAAATAAATAGAAATACTATCATGATATGTTCATTTTAAGGGGATCCGTATTCAGAATATTATCTAAAATAGGTTTCCCCAACATGACATAGTAAAATGTAGAGCGGGATTATTGAGGATGTATACTCAGGTGCAATGATATGAAATTTTTGTTTAATATTCTAGCGTGTAATATTCAAAATTTAAACTTTAATACTAATGATGTGGTTTGGAGGAATGTTATTGATATATTTTTTAGATGTTCATGTTTTTTGGAGAATAAGGAAGAATAACCCACTCATTTGTTCTTCGAGAGTGAATGGGATGGTGTTTGGTGGTTAGGACTGCCTTCCTTTATTATGTACAAAGATAAAATCATTAAAAGTTATTTTTTACTCCAACCATGGTTTCTTATAAAATATAATAATGTTTAGGAATGGAAGGTGATATATTTTAATCTATCTGTGGGATGATGGAGTAATAAGAGTGAGATAATGAAAAACAATTCTGAAGGAACCCCAATATTGTTTCAGTGCCTAGTGGTCAATATGAGAATTCAAGAAGATGAAGTATTTTCGCTTTTAAAATTTTTGGATTTTTCACCCTCACTTATATTTCTAATGTTTCATATAAGTATTTCCCCTACCACTCAATATCATATCATGTAGGGTATATTGGTGAGGTGTATGCCTCCAAAAAGTGTCTACATTCTTAATGTGGATAGCTCTTGTATTTTTGGTTCTATTCGGTGTGGTGGTGTCACCCATGATCACCAAGGATTGATTTTTTTCATTTTATGTTTCCTATAATCATGATTATTCCCTTATGGTGGAGGATTTTGCAATAATAAGAATAATTGTGTGGCACTACTCTCAAATTATCACACCGATGTCAGAGGAAGCTGACTTAGATATTATTCATGTCTCACTATAGCAATAGATCCTAATTCCATGGAATATCACATATCCCATGAGGAAATGAAATATCCTTCTGGATTCATTGGTGACCATCCAGCATACTTGGCATCAGGGGAATAAGGTTATGGATTTCCACACAAATTGAATGAATCTGGATGATCTCTGTTTTTATATTCTAGTATGGTAACCCTTCCCCCCTTTTGTGTTATCTTGTAAAAGCAGGTAGATGTTGTCTTCATTATTTTAGATTAGACTAACTCTGTTAGACATGGGACGTTCCTTATTTTCAATAAAATATTTTACATTGATGATAATGAGTTTCAATTGAAATTATGAAAATGAAATTAACAAATTATCATTCATTATGTCACTACGAAGTCCCTTCAAATAAGATACAATGTAATTAAAAAATTGATCATTTCTTATTAGAATGGAAAAAAATATTAGTAACTAATCATATCTCAATTACTGTAAACATTCATTTCATTCCATTATGAAAATGAATTTAACTCTGTTCTGAGTTAACATATTTATTCGACTAGATAACAATGTAATGTTTTCCAATAACATCTATAGTAACATTATAATCCAAAGAAAAATTCAATCTAAACAAATATTTTATGCCTTATTCACTCATCCAATAGTTTAGTTTTATTATGATTAAATTTTATTACATTTTTTGAAAGAATCTTACCATGTAATGTAATCTATTGTATCAAAAATTCCCATTTAATTAATTTTACATTAAAATTTTTTCATTTAAATTATATAAAATAATCCTATGGGTTTTTCATGTTATTCATATATTACATAATTAACAAGGATTTCACTGACAAAAACATCCAATAATATATCCAAATACAAATGGAAAAAATATTCATAATATCCATAAATAAAGAGGGTGCATCTGTTAACTCAAATGGAATTACTAGAAACCGTTTATAACCATATCTATTATAGAACATCAACATTTTAATTTCATCATGAATTAAAATATTTAGTCATACCCAAATATTAGATCAATAATCAGAAATTAGAATGCACCATGGATATGATCAAATATGTCATTGATATGAGGATAAATACATTTTGTTAATAGTGATTTGATTTATTTCTCTATTATCAATGAAAAGTATCGTGGATGCATAATTGATTTTTACAAAAACATTTAGAGAACCCCATGGTTATGTGTTATGGATGATTAATATAGACACCCATATTTTAATAAATATATAGTATATATATTTAGAGAATATAGATTACATAACATTATTACCCACACCAGATCTATAATTGTTTTGTTTCTTTTGAAACATGTATTCATAAAAAATATTACATAAGATATCTAAATCACCTCCAACTTAGTACATCACTACTAGAAACCTTCGTAGAAACAACATTTTTATAACAAATTTTCATATACTATAGAAATGAAAAACTAAAAATGGGTGTTCTCGGATGAAAATTGATATTAATGAAGGGTGTTATAAATGATCATTTTAACGTATCATTTGAATCAGGGAATGAGAACATGAGTCTAAAATTTTAAAATCCCACACAAAAATTCATATATCATTAACACGAGTAATTAAATAAATCATGAAAATTCATATTTCATGAATCATAAAGGAATTTAATAACATTTTTCATGACAACATATCATAAAAATAGGGTCATGACATAAACGAAGGAAATAAAGTATATCGTTATCAGTATAATAGAATCATTAAATCAATATTATCTGCATTGATATTCATGAGATGTTAATCCTATGATAACCACCAATGTACCTAATGTGGGATTGAGATAACTTCTTTTGTATCCTCTTTTATTATAGGGAAAACCTCATGTGTACCCTCACTCAGGGTGCTGATAAGATCCCATGTAACCATTGATCTAACAAAAAATTAATATTGAACCAATTTAGAATAGAGTTATATAATTATGGTAAAATATATTATATGATCATAATATAATCATATGTATTAAATAGGATCATAAAACATTAATCACTTCGTTCAAACATAAACCACATAAAATATATGGGTTTCCTAAACATCTCATAATTATAAAAACAACCCATATTGAGAATGAATTAAGATGGTACCACTAGATCATAACCTCATAAAGCATAAGTAACATCCTATGATTTAATCATTTATGAAAAATTTATTAAAAATATTTGTAAAAAATTCCATATAGTGAATACAATTTCTATATTTAAAGAACTTATATATTGTATAATTTTTTTAAAAAATAATATGTAATGAATGTTATTTTAAAATTACCATGGAAACATGTAAAGGAATCCTAAAATCATTTGAAAGTATAAATTTCAATATATTATATTCATTTGTGTACATCAAAACATTGATTTCATTCACATTATTAGTATAAAGCCATGAATACAACATTCTAAAAATGACAATTAGATTCCATGTACAAATCTTTAGGGAAATAGAAACATTGTTAAAAATTAATATAAAAAAATAATATAAGAATAATATTAAATATTCTCAAAATATTTTAAATAAAATATGGACATAAAAGAAAAATATCCTTGATAAAAATGTAATATATATTTATTTTTAAAACATTTACCCATCATATGTACCAAATAGTTGAAAATGGAACCATTACATGATTTTTTTGATAACTATATGTAATGAAAATCAAAAGGTTTTATTAAAAATAGATCTTATAATTTATATGTCACATCAATATATTAATTTATTAAAAATTAAAAATATTTAATGAAAACCATCAATATGGGGGATTGAACCCATATTGAGAAAATATACCCTAATGAAAACCATCAATATGGGGGATAGGATTCAACCCATATTGAGAAAATATCCCTCATTGTTTTATTTCCAAATGTAGTAATTTATTAAAAAGTAAAAATATATAATGAAATATAAAAATTCTATTCAAGGTATATTAAACCCCTCTTGAGGAAATATATACATTAATATATTAGGATCAATTTATATGTCCCATAAATATGTAAAAAATATAACACATCAATATCATTAATGAAAAATTACCACACCTTACTTGAAGCCGCGAGCCAGGTAATTATTGATATGAACCATTTATCATCATGAGTCATAGTTGATCACAATATAATTTTTCATAAGACCACACCAAATCCACTTATTTGATGCATCAAAATAGATTACATGCCCTTATCAAATGATGGGTAGTGGAATCGTATGTGTAAAAAATAACCATCTATTCTATTCCATTAAATTTTCCTCACATTCTATATCCAAAAGAACATGAATCTAGTTTTAGTTAATTTTGTGAGTATTTTAGATAACCCTGAAAACAAAACCACAAATAAATAAATCCAAACATTGAAAACTGTGGATTTCAATCAATGTGGCTAGTCATGGCTTAAATTCAATAAACTATATCATTAATAGATCCACCAATATACCATAATATTTTTTTATATGAACCAGAACATAAATTTATAGAGATAAAAGTTTTACATGGTAAATTTTTTTATACAAATTATGCATTCATATAGTCTTTATTGTTATTCTCATGTGATGGTGATGTTGTTTATTGATTTTGGAATATATCAATATATATTCTCAAAAAACTATAATTAATTGATAATGTTAATATTTACAAGATTTATTGCTTAAATACATAAAGATAACAAGATAAATCATAATAACAAATGGAATAAGTATAAACCCATTGTTCTATACCTCATACAGAATTATTTTTTTGGGTATGTCCTATCTTTTGACACTCAATTGAGAATACCTAGATTTAAGATCAATCATATAAAAATATTTAGATCTTTTTAAGTGACTATGAAAATTATCAATATGGGGGATTGGATTCTAATTCATGGATATGATTTTATTATGTTGTAGACAGACAATGTAGAGTATGGTTGATCCATATGTATTATAAAAAAATAGTTTCACCCAAGGGAAATAGACCTTGATGAATTAATACATTATGAAGATTCTAATGGAATTATTTTGTTGCATAATAAAAAACAATTGATTCTATTATATATGATTTCATTAAAATAGGTGTATCATAATGTATATGTTTTATTAAAAACACAACATCGTGATTTAATGTAATAACATAATATTATTCAAGAAATACCTCATCAAAATCTAGTATAATATGTATATAATTTTTTTTGAGATTCTCAGAAACTTTTTATGATATACACCAATATTTAATAGGAATTATGAACTATAAAATAGAAATAATTTCTATAAAATTTTCATATATATTATCTCAACAACAGAAATAGATAGGTTGGAATATAATATTAGTTGTTATAAGGCCCCACCCATAAAAATTATATAATCATGATTTACATCATGAATTCACAATGATGATATTTTTAGGATTAGAGTTTTAGGTAATTAGGCCATAACTATTACATAACATCAGATAATTACATAGTTTTCATATCTAATCAATATATTTTTTCTCAAAATGAAACTATTTAAAATAAAACATGACTTATATTTCTTGGAAAAAATATTCTGGGCTTCTTCTATTCTCATACCCATCCTTATAACCTATAAAAAAATTCAAAAAATGGGATGTGCATAAAAATATCAATACGGAATATAAATTAATGAATACAACCATTAATATATGAATTTTTAAAACCCATTTAAGCATTATAATAAAATTCACAATTTCCACCCATAAAACATATACTATTTAAATTACATCATGTAATAAAATGTTTCATAAACAAAAGTAATAAAAATCCTAAAAATAATTGAAAATTATGGAATCCATATCATATATACATTGTAGCATTCACAGTATCATATGTAACAACATTCTTGGTTACGTTTGGAATACCCATCAAAACATATTCCTTAAATCTCTTTGGAAAATGTTTAATGTTTTCCTCTAAAATGTTACCCAATGAATTGTAGATATATCATGGGATCAACTGCCCTACGTTTATCATGAAACTACTCGTATTTTGAATAATATGTAACCTCTTATAAATTTTCATATACCATTATGTAATCAAAACACATAAAATATTGAAATTATCAAAATTTCACTTATCCATCACAAGAAATAAATTAACGATATTGAATCATGAAATACATTTCCAAAACCATTAAAACATTTAAATAGATATTTAATAAAAGTGTCCCTTACCAATTTCAAACATTTGAAAAAAAATTACACTTTAACACACTAACATTTAGATAAATAAATACATGAATCAATTTGTTAAACATGGAATTTAATGAGAAATATTTATATGAATAAATCATGAAAACATTTAAAACGATGTTTTAGTTAAAGAGTCCCTTAACAATTGAGAAAATACATGAATAAAAATAATTAAATAATGAAATTAAACAACTCATATAATATCATGAGAATAATAATATTCACTATTTAATATTTTAGAGTGTTGTATATACAAAATTTAAACTTGAATTGGTTCATTGCAACAAATAAGTCTTAGTGGACTTTAAATTGGGGATAAATCCATTAAAAAGATCGAATCTCTTAATTAAGGATAAATGAACGACATAATAAAGTGAAAAATATATAAATACCCAAAATATTAGCGGAAATTTAGTGTTAAATAATCATAGTTCATTCACACATATTCATGGAAATCAAAACCAATGACAGTGGTATTTAACAAAAAAATGATATTGAGTTAAGATTTCCTTTACCATGTTCTATAAAATGACCTAATAACTTATCAATGGGGGTGATTATGTGTAGAAAATGTATATACACATAAAGGGAAATATAAATTATAACATTAATAAATAAATATTGATGCCACACATAATCTTGTCATGATATAATCATCAAAGTATTCGTAAATCCCAATGACTGGAAACCAAGTTTAGAAATCCGGTTATCTTGAGCCCGACTCCTCACATTCATTCATTATATTCCTGAGTAATAATCATATGTTAATACATACTTGATCGAGAACCTTATTCTTTTTTTTTCTTTTATATCAATTATTTCCTAGTTATAAAAATTACATAATTGTTTTACTTCATATCGGTCATTTTGTCGAAATTCATTACATGAGTCAAAAATGAACTTGTTTTGATATGACTTGTCCATGTAGTAAAAATTACATCATATACAACGTAATAATATTAATGATCTAAATATCATAGATATCCTGTATATATGTATTTATTATGTCCATAAAATTTGGATATAAGTAAGGAAATACAGGGTTCTAGGGACCGATAGGGTGTGTGTACGCAGTGATGCTACATTCATTTCATTATCCTATTAACAGATTCAAAACTAAATGATACATAGGTATATAATAGTCATATTATAATATAAATTTTATATATGTTACATAAGTTCATTAATTATATCCTTTATACTTTCTATGATTGGCATCAACGGGTCATATCACTTTGAGTGGGCGGTAGTCCGCACTTCCTCAAATGAACTTATTGTATATACACATTATGGAAAGCATAAAGTTATATTGTAATTAAAAATTAAAATGTAATATAAGAAATATAAATATAATATATATAATATATAAATACATTGTTATCATAATGGCCACCATGAGAGGTTTTAGGAGAAAATTTAACAATAATCGTTTCGTGAGGTAGCAGTTCGTCGTACAGTGAAATAGTATGTATGTATCCATTAGAATGAGGTGTGCGTAAGTGTAATGATAATACATCTCTTGAATAGTCCTAGTATATTTTGGATATGATTTTTATATTTAATCATATAATAATAATAGCTTATGTAGTGAATAAGTAATAAACAACAATGGAACATGAGAGAAGATGTTACCTCTAAATCAGGTAACTTCATATGATATGAACCCAAAGGATTTATTGAATTTCATTATTCGCATGTTAAGTCTTATAATTGGAATTATGATATGTTTTTATCTTATTTAATATGAGTTTGGAAATTCCAAAGTGCTTTATATGAGTGAGTAAGTGGCTTGAGTGGGAGTCATTTTATTATAGGGAGGAGGGGCACATTAGGTATGACATGAAACATTATTTTATTATAAATTTATTTTTGAATAATAATAGTTCAAATGTGATATATTTGAAAAAAAAGATAAGGATTATCAATCCTATCATTCAATATATTTTAGACTAGTTCAGGTCACAAAATTAAGCTTATCTTTTAGCATTAACGCTTTATTAAAAACATTATCACTTACCATGTCTTCTTGTATTTTATAATTATACGATTAAAATAGTTACTATAAAATGAGAAGATAGAAAAATGGATAGTTAATGAAATTTATAGTTTTATATATTTTAATTGGAGGAATATTATATTTTTAGTAATGTTATATCATTTAATAAATCAGTATATGTTTTAAAAACAAATTTCTGTAAATTTTGACACTATATAGTAATAGATTTTTGTTAAAGCCATTACTACATGACTACTACAATAAAAATGAATTAACACCAATATAATTTTTCATAATAAACCAAAAAAAATATTTATGTCACAAATTTTTCAAATGACATTTATTTTAATATTTATAATATCACATATTTTAATATTTCATTAATATGGTAATCACTGAATCATCATTTTTTCATAAATTTATTTGTTTATTTAATTTATAAAAATCATAAACAAAATGTCATGATGTAGTAAATATTTTTATATTAATAATTACTTCTTATATCCATATATATCTTTTTATATAACCCTATATTTATTTTTTTTCAGTAAAAGATACATGTTTAGGTAATATTTCTCTTTACTTTAAATCAATTGTTATAACATGTCATTATCAGACACAAGTGACTCCATGAAATCCCAAAATCAATCCAAGGATGTCCATGGGAGGAAAAGTATCATCCAATAAAATTTGAAAATGTGTTAGAGTAGTTTTATATTATTATTATATTAATTTTTAACATTCTTTTCCATATTTACACATTAAGCAGGGTAAATAAACATAATTAATGATGTTATAATTCATAATTTCAAGAAATAAAAGTTACATCCAAAAAAAATTTTGATCTTATAAATCCAAATATGGAATAAATTTATCAAAATTCAAATAAATGAATTATGAGAAATTAATTTAAAATTAATTCCCGTTGTCATAACCCAAAAGTGGGGTTTTAAGAAGTAAAAACTATCAAAATATAGACATGTGTTTATGTCCAATTAAAATGTGAAATTACATACAATGAGCATAATTGGATTAAATGGTAAAAAAATAAAAAAATTACATATTAAAACCAATTAAAAGGAAATTCTATATGTATAAATAAATTAGATTAAAATGTATTTTTGAATTAAAATGCTATATTTTTTACTATTTAGAAAAATAAGGATTTTATCATAAAAATTCCAAATATTCTGCAAAATTAAATTTTTATGTGTCACTTATTTATAATAAAATAATTTTATCAAATAGATCATAGAAAAGTGAAAAAAAAAACTATTTTCTTAAAGGGTTATCTATCAAAATGTGGTAAAACAACTCTTTAAAAATATTAGTGTATTTTATGACTAATATTGGATTCATTGTCTTGTTAATCTTGTAAAATTCATTGGATAAATGTAAAGATATAAAAATATATGTAAAATCATAATATAGATAATTATATTCATTCCTGTTAATACAACGGCTATGTGTTAACATCCATCTAAAAAAATAATATTGTTGTTGTATAATTTCTTGATATAACTGAGTGTTGTGTATAACATATGATTTTAGAGAAACCAGTTGTTACATGATGGGTATTCTATCATTGATAGTGTCACAATTAAAATGAAATTAATTTTAAATTAAAAATATTAATAGATATTATAATGTATTATTCTATAAATACATGTGATGTTACATCATTCCCCGATTTTGGAAATTGACTCTGCGCAATTGTTAACTTTTTCTCAGTAACATCATTAAATATACCACCTCGTAAAAAGGGTTAATATTAGTACAATAGTAAATGATATAAAGAGAATTATTAAGGTCACTTGAGACAAAACATACAAGAGTTCCATGCTAGAAAAAATGGATATGGAATAAAACTATGTGCCATATTTTGATAAAGAGGGAAAGAAAACATGATTAGGAGAATATTAACAACTAGAAAACCACAAACCTGTGATGAGTTAAACAAACATTGATTTCATAATTGGAAAGGTAAATAGAAAATGAATTTGTTTTAATATCCTTTTCATAATGAGGATAAATTCTATTACAAGTTATAATACGATCTTAAGGAAAAATACTTGTCATGTAAAGATTAATCCTTTAATAAATATCTACCACAAACTCATATTTTCTCCAAACCATGAATAATAAAAATTACATGGCCATAGAAAAAGTTCTATAATCAACATATAGAGAATATAATCATCCACCATTGATTAACTATATATTTTCCCAAACATTAGGTATTAACCCAAAACCAAAATAGTTTGTAAAAGATCAGATAATCCCCCAAAAATAATAATATTTATAAAAAGAGACAGAAATCATAATTTCCAAAATTAAACATATGATACCCAGATATCAACAAAGACATTTAAATAAACATTTTCCATTATAATTATTTAATATAATCCAAACTAATATTGATGACCAGAATTCTCAAGGATTTTATCCCATAGTCTTTCCCCATATATCATAACATCTATCTGTAAATAACATAGACTACTCCAAATGTCTCATACATAAAATTTTTATCCTAATAACATGTTCTCTATGATAGATTAAAAATTTCTACTAAAAAATCATTATATTTCCATAATAATATATATATGCCTACAAAATAAAATTCAACTATTATTCCTCAAATGAAATCTCATAATATTCTATTTTCTTTAGTCATATAGACTTCCCAAAAGAGAGAACTTCTTTGAAAATAACATTTATAACATATTCACTAAATAATTTTCATATACTAAGGTTATAAATTTGATAATACATAATTTCACAAAATCAAATTATTATTGATCCATAAAATCATTTAACTAATAATAACAAGTCATACTTGATTGATGTAGCCATTCCAGATACTTTGGGTTGTCACCCATCTTGCGGGTCATCCCTTTTATAAAACTCATAAATAACCCAAAAATGTACTAAACTTAATGGTTTTTTATAATTCTTATTTTAATACCAACTCATAATGACATCAACATATTAATTCATGAAGTCATATATATATTGAATATTTTTTTATTTCCCCTCTATATGATAAAATAATAGTATCCCAAACGAATGAACAATGTACCTTAATCATGGGTCTACCTAGTTTAATCATCATATTTTTCACGTATATTGAAGTTCCAGGTATCGAAAAAATGATTATGATATCCTTAATAATAATTTTAATATTTTATCAATATACACCATATAAAAAATGGGTTCTATGGGTGTTCATATATAAATGGTGTTTGAAAATAATATTGTATGACATATAATTTAAAGAATCTAATAAAACATGATTTTTATGAAGCCGTCGGAGATATTTTGTGTTAAAACATTCAATAAATGGTTCTTTTAAAAAACAAATGTATGTGATGAAAGACAATATTTTATAAAAATATAAATAGGTTGTACCAGGATCTTCATCTTCATAATATTTTTCAAAATCATAATTTTCTTCAAAATCATCTAATAAGTTAAACTATTTGAAACTTCCATGATAATATTTACCTTTCTTTAAAATATGAGAATATTGAGTATATAATATTTTATTAAATACAAACCATGATCCACGATGGTGTCAATGTAATGTGGCTGCCATCGATATATCAAACAACTACTTTCATGTGAGTTGTATGGTAGAAAAAGATTCAGTATCATTCGAAAAAGACATTGTAATAATTATTACTAGCATGTCACCAAAAAGTGATATATATTTTGTTTGAGATCTTCCCCCTTATATATTTTTCTGAAATTCTATGATTTGGAATAATTTATAAAACATGGATTTAACTGAAAGAATTTGCAAAGAGACTTACCATGTGTTTATCCAATACTCATAATCCCTAATGATGTCTAAACCATTCCTCTAATGCCGACTATAAAGCCCCCATCATAAACATTACTTAATCTTGATTTATGTCCTTAATTCGGATTGGGGATATTTTTTAGGTTTAGTGTTTTAGGGAATTAGGCCACAACTGTTACAATATAACTCAAAATGTATGATGTAGTTAACTCTACTTACAATAAAAATTTTAATAAAAAACATTACTTTTTTCTTGAAATAAAACATTTGAGTTTTTCCTTTTTCTTAACCATCGTTATACCCAATGTAAAACATGTAAAAACATTTCAATGAGCATAAAAAGCTTGGTAAAGGATATAAAATAAGGAATAACACTGTTAGATCATGAATATTTATAACCCATGATAACATTTTCACAAAATCATACTTTTTGACCCCTAAAATATAAAATATTTATCATAGATCATGTAATGATATGGTTCATACAAAACAACATATAAATAAAAAAATAGAGGTAACTTATGGAATCAATATCATAATTAAATTATAGATTTCACAGCAAAATAGGGAGTATCCTTCAAGGATGCATTTGGAACACCCATCACAATATATTCCCTTAAATCTCTTAGGATAAACATTATCGTTTACTTATTTTATGTTACACAATGCATTGGAGAGATATCACAGGCACAAACACCCTTGCTTTATCACTGAACCACATATATTTGGTTTATTATGTAACCATCCATCAGTTGTCCATGTACCATTATATAATGAAAACACCTAAAATATTGAAATTATAAAAATTTCATGTATCAATCACATGAAATCAATTCAAGATATTGAAATATTCAATACATTTCCAAAAACATTTAAACATTTAATAACATGTATTTTAATCAATGTGACCCATATCACATTCAAACTTTTGGATGTATTTTACACATTAAAATACTCATGTCTGTATAAATATATAATTAAACTATTTTGAAAACATGGAAATAAATGAGATCTATTTACATGAATAAATCCTGATGACATTTATAAAACATTTTTTAGTTAAAGAGTCCCTTCCTCCAATATAAAATACATGAATAAAAATAATTATAGAATAAAATTAGAAAAAACATATAATATTCTATGAAAAATGTGATTTATAATATAATATTTCAAAGGGCAGTATATACTCCTTATAAAATTTAATTGATGTATAATAAAAAATAAATCTCCATGAAATTTAAATTGATACGAAATACATAAAAATATTGTATCCTTAGATTAAGGACACATCAATTAAATAATACATTCTGAAAAAATATAAATAAAAAAATATTATATTATATTCACTACCAAATAATCATAGTTCATTGAAACATATTCTTGAAAAAAACCAATTACATGAATTTTTAACCCAATGAATTGATATTGAGTTAAGATTTCCATTACAATGATTGTATAAATGATGTTCATAAATGGGTTGATTATATGTAGAAACCATATATCCACACAATGAAAAGTGCAAATTATAAATTTAATAAAATAAAAACGATTCATCATATAATTTTGGCTTAATATAATCACCGAGGTATGCATAAAACCCTTTGAGTTGAAATTGGATTTTAGGAATTCCATTACATTGAGCCTGGATCATCACATTCAATCGCTATGTTACTGAGAAATAAACATAGGTTAACATATAATGTTTAGATAAAAAAATTCATGTTTTTAATCCTTTTATATTACTTATTATGATGTTATAAAAATTACATAATTATTTATGTTCATATCGGTTGTTTTTTTTAATATTGTATACTGGAGTTAGAAGTGAACTTGTTTGGATGAAATATGTTCATGTATTTAAAAGAACATCGTATCCAGAATATTATTATTCACGATTTTAATATCATATATATTCATTGTATATGTATTTATCATTTACATATTATTTGGATATATGAAATGAAATGCACCGTTCATGGAGATGGTAGGCCATACGTACGTGTGAACACTACTTTCGTATCATTGTCATATTAAATGAATGAAAACTAAATGATTAATTTGTATATTGTAATTAAAGTATAATATATAAGTTTTATATTTTATATAATTTCGTTATTTCCATCCTTTATATGTTCCATGTATGTCATGAATGATTCTTATCACTTTGAGGGGGTGGTACTTCGTACTTTCTTAAATGAAATTATCATATTTAAACATTATGAAAAAAAAAATGATATGTTGTAAATAAATATTATAGATGAATAGAGGAAATATAAATATAATACATATCATATATAAATATAGTTCCCTCATAATGTTCTCCATGATATGGGGTAGGTGGATATTGAATAATCATCATTTCGTGAAGTATTAGTTCACCGTACAAAAAACTTTATATTTGTATCATTTAGATGGAGGTGTGTGTAATTGTATTTAGAATATATCTCATAAAAAATCCTATTATATATATGATATTGGTTTTTTATGTAATAATATAATAATGATATCATAAGGAGTGAATAAGGAAAATAGTATAACGGAACATAAGAGAAGAGGTTACCTCTAGATAGGGTATGTTCTTTTGATTTGAATGATATGACTTTCATGAATTTCCGTATTCCCATTTTAAGTCTTCTAAGTATAAGGAATTTATGTTGGGAACTTATATTTCAATACATTGGATGATCTAATGGGATTTATAGGTGTGAGTAAGTGGGTAGAGTTAGTGGCCTTTTATAAGTGGGACGAGGGGAACATTAGGAATGTTTCTAAATATTATTTATTATAAAATTATTTTTTAATAATAATATTTCAAAGTGATATATTTCTCTTATAAGATGATAATTGGTCTAAATAAGATCAATCAATAGGTTTTAGATAAGGTTAGGTGACTAAATTAATCTTTTCTTTTATCTTTACCTCTTAGATAAAAACATTAACTCAATCCATATCTTCTTGTATTTTCATAATATATGTTCACTAAAGTTACTATAAAATGATAATTAATCTAATTTTAGATCATTAATGACATTTCTATCATTATATATGTCATTATAACGAATGATAGAATTTTAGGACTATTAAATCATTTAATAAAATGGATTTATTTTAAAAACTCATTTATATAAATTTTGACAGGATTATTAATGGATTTTTATTAATGTCATATCAACTTGATTACATAGAACCAATAACATTAACTCAAATATAATATGTAATAATCATACCAAAAATTCTTTAATAGCCT
The DNA here is from genome assembly GCA_963277665.1 of Viscum album. Lineage (NCBI taxonomy): Eukaryota > Viridiplantae > Streptophyta > Magnoliopsida > Santalales > Viscaceae > Viscum > Viscum album. The sequence continues at coordinate 2,104,540,629 of OY728119.1, read as the reverse complement.
CAAAATGATCAAATAAAATTAAATTTAATATTTATAATATCATTTATTAGAATATTTCATTAATAAGGTAATAAATGTATCATCATTGTGTCATAATTAAAATTATTTATTTAAGCTATAAAAAAAATACCATTATTATTTCTATAATTTTAAATTCATAATGACTATTTTATTCTATTTGATCAGATATATAACATTATATTAATGTTGTATTAATAAAAGATACATGTTCATGTTATATTTCATGTTACTTTAAATTATTTCATATAACCTGTCATTATCAAACCCATATGGACCCATAGGGTCCTAAAATCAAATGACGAATTCCCATTGAAAGAAATATATCATCCAATAGAATTAGGACACGTTTTAGGGTAGTATTTTAATATTATAATATTATTTTCAAACCTTACTTACCTGATTACCCTATAGCCCTCATAAATTATAATAATTACTGAAGGTAATATTAATAAGGACCACAAATAAAAGGTACTTATTTTTAAAAATTTGGAACTTTTGATTCCAAATATGTAATACATTTTTTCAAATAAAAAACACACAATATTCCTAAATTAATTTAAAATTTATTCCTATTGTTGAAAACAGAATGAAATTTTTTAAAAAGTAAAACAATCAAAATATTGACATGTGTTTATGTTTAATTTACATGTGATATTACTAAAAATGACCATAATTGGATTAAATGATAACAAAATAATTCAATTAAACATTAAAACATGTAAAATTACAATTTAAACATAAAAATAAATATGATGAAATGGTATTTTAGAATAAAAATGCACTATTTTTCACTTTTCATAAAAATATTGATTTTATCAGAAAAATTAAAAAAATAAAACCGAAGTAAATTTTGATTTTCCAATTTGGAATAAGAAAATTATTTTATCAAATAGAGTACATAAATGTGAAAAAACAAATTTTTAAAAATAGATCTCCATCAAATGGTGGAAAATTGACATTTTAAGAATATTATATTTTTTATCATTTAATCTGGATTCATTCTCATTTTAAGACTCTAAAATTAATTGCATAAATTTAAAAAAATATAAAAAATTTAAAGTCATAAAATATTTAATTCTGTTCATTCCAACCAATACAATGACATAGATGTAACTACCTATTAAAATAATAATATTATTGTCATATTATTTTTCAGTATAACTCAGTGTTGTGTAAAACGTTAGATTTAGGTGATACCCATTGTTGAATATCGGGTATGCTATCATAAATAGTGGTCCCTTTACACTGAAATTAATATTAAATTCCATAATATTAATAGATATTACAATGTAATTTTCTATAATGACATGGTTTGTTATAGTTGTGACTTCCCTTCCTCCCTAATTGACTTGTGATTGAGATAAATAAATCAGTTCCATTCCTAAAATAACATCAAGTTACACTAGATAGAGAATAAAAATAATTTATGTAGGAAAACTGGCGAAAACATAAATCGCAAAAGAATAAAAATCTTCTTATTTTATTATCATACAGTTATTATTTTTATCTTTTAAATAAGCATATAATTGTTGATATGGTATTTTAATACCATTAGAAAATTAATCAGACATAATAGAGTGGGATAATCCAAAATAAAATAAGATAACAATAGTTCTAGAGTGGATGGTATGTGTACCTTTCCCAAAAATTTTATCATTCCCTTCAGCGATAATATCTAGTTCATGATTATGTACTTTTAAATTTGGCAAAAGTTGTTACTTATGTCAATCCTAATGATTAACCTTAATATTTTTTAAAAGGGATATGACCTTTCCCTGAAATTAAAGAATCCTTTATTGAAAAAAAAACATAATGTAGAATGAAAACATGAGTCTTATTATAGTCTCTCTTAAAAAGCGGTAAAAACGCATCGCGAAGATGACTATAATAATGAAACTCAACCCCACAAAAACCATAATTTACATGTCCAACTTCCACTGAATTTTCATTTTGGTATGTGTGAGTGATTATGTGATTCATTGAATGAAGGTAATCCAAGAGTTTTATCCAAACTTTAGTGAGCATCCAATATAATTATATATATCCTAACCGGATAGCAAAAACAATAGTCGTAGAATCACTGTCAAACTAGTGATTATTCCACCCATGTCTCCTAGATTGGTCTAGAACCAAAATAACACCACAAATTTCATCGTAAATTGAAGAAGAAACTCAATAAGACCCATGAAAATAGCCATAAACACATATTTGGTGATCTATGAAGATAGAACCAGAGTCTGGGGGACCTAGATTGGCTTGAGAAGCCCCATCACAGTTGACTTTTATCCATCCAAAAAACGTTATTTCCATAAAAAATACAATGTTCCATATGTAAACATGAAAGATCCCTTTACTACAATCCATTTTTAAACAGTAAATTCATGAATTGAATTAGATAAGAAATGGTTAATTGGAATTTTATCCTCCTGAACAGTATCAACAATGCGAGCAAGAGCATTACAAGCTGAGAAGGATGCACTAAAATAATTACCACAGACATTTCATTTGGGACATTGTTTTGTGGAGGTGAATTACCTTGAATATTTCCCAATTAAAATCATTATAAATATTATTCCAATCAGTTTAGTATTTAATTTCCCAATATCCATCATTTATTCACATAAATCATTTACTTGTCCCCTTAAAAAAACATCATCCATGTAACCTTCCAATTATTGACAAAAATAGTTGAGCTAAATTTATTTTCTCTATGAATTTTTTTATTATAAATTAACTTTAGTTACATATCTATATTCTCATCAAAATTAGTAGATTTATAGGTAAAGAAATTATCAATTTCATCCATGGTATCACATCAATCAATTTCGTCTTATCGACTAATGATCCTTATGTATAACAATACTCAAATAATAGGTTTTAATAACTTAAGAATCGATCAATTAAAATTTATGTTTCATGGAGAAAAATGGAACTATACATCACATGTAATATAAATTATACCTCATATGTATTAATATATTCTTCATCTATAAATCTTGGCTATTGGAATTTCACTGGATATTTATATGAAAAAATAGGGAATGTAATTATTGAAAAATAACCTTATAAACTCATCATACTCTATAGATTCAATTTATTCTAATTCCCTAGTGTTCTGTAAAATTATACATTATTTATATTATTGGGAATTACAAATGGTAGAAAAAATATTTCATGCTTAGAGAAATGTATATTAGATAATATTTTTTATTGGTAACAATTCATTTCATAAAAACTAGTTGATCAACATAAAAACTAAAAGTAGGTGGATATTGCCTTTTGAGTGATTCATCATAATAATGTCTCCCAATATTCCATTTGGAATATAAATATGTCAAATTTTTTTATAATGTTAATTAATAATATTAATAATATTTTTCATTCCAACTCATATAACATTTGGTTACAAATGTGGAAAATCATTCTATTGTGCATTTTATTTTGAATTAACATGGATCTTAAGGGTCCCATAAATTGAATAAAACCAAAAAACATAGAAATTAAATTATAATAATGTAAATAAGCCATATAATAATGTAATATTATTCACATTATGTATTAATCATTGAACTATATATTCAATAAATGAAAAATTATGTCTATACCAGGCCATCTATGGTCATTGTCTATTGGAATTCTTCATAATAATTCAAAATAAATATGAATTAACACAATAATATCTTATAGTTGTGTGTAGCCGGATTTGTAGTATTAGGCCCACTAATCATCTAACGGTGATGATAATGGTATTAATCAATCATCCCCATTTATAGATGTTACCCATAAAGGCATCACTGTCAAAAATGCATTAAATTACTATTATATGTGAAAGGATTTATTTTCAAGAGAACCCATACTTATTTTGTTACCAGAAAAGTGGATGATATCCTATATTTTGGCTAATCAAAATCTTCCCAAAAAATGTCTTTTCCTCATATTTTTCAATAAAATCTATACCATATTAAGATACAGACTATAATGACCCATACTATTCATATATATATATTAAATCTTATTAGATGAATATTCATTAAATAAAATTATGATCCATGTTGTAATATTAATATTTTATTTTATTTTGATATTTTGAAACATAATAAATAGATATATAAAAGATAAACATCATCTCACTATTATTATTTCATAATTGAAAACCTTCTTAAACACATCATAAATAATTTTTTTTTATTTACAGGGGAAAATAAAATATAATAAAGTATGAGCTCATAATCTCAGTATTGGTAAATAAGAGATTTATCAAGGGTAAATTTAATCTAATAGTATCTTACTAATATAGTAACATGGTTATAAAATTTTATAACAATACCAAAAATTTATTATATAATATGCATGAGTCGTGAAATAAAGTTTGGAAGTTTATAAGATATGAATCATAAAAGAATCAAGGAACATTATCCATGAGAACATAACATTAGCTTATTACACTCTGATAAAATATCACCATATTTTTTAGAACAATAATAATTATTTTCAATATTATTTCAAGGATATGCATAAATTCATTCATAATATGTCATGTTATTGATAAACTTATATGTTCCAATTTCATATTTGGTATAACCTCATGTGTACACTCTTTCGGGTTGGGATAACCACTATTGTACCTTAATTTAGGATTATAATAACATATTGTGTAATTTTCAATCTCATGGAACATTAATGTTTATATAAATCATTAAAGGGGTATATAATTCCATACATACCTATCACATAAATTTACACTATTCATAGATTTACCAAAAGATCAAAAAACTATCTTCATTTCATCATAACAAAACCATTTGTAAAATAAACGGGAATAATAAAAATAAACTAATTATAATAATAATCCATTTAGAGAAATAATAATGAAGGTACCATAATATTATATTCTAGTTAATTCATATGTAATATCATAGGATATTATCATTGAATAAAAATTTATTTAGAAGTTCTCCGAATAATTTCTAAAGGAAATACCAACTTCTTATTAAAACAAATTATTAAACATATATGAATTTCCTAAAAATTATGTCAAATATTTTATTTGACATCATATTTTGAAATATATGGTGGATGATTTTTAAAATTTAGTTAACATGAGGGAGGGTAATTCTGATCATACTATGTATACTAAAATAATGATTCCTTTGACATTTTTACTAAAAATTCAAAAGTACCTTATTTGGAAAATGATAAGAGGATTCATCTAAATCATGTCTATATAAAGACAAACATGAGTAATAATGACATTAAAACCCATATGAGAATATAAAAAATATTATTGTAACCAATTTAAATAAAACATGGATATAAAATAAATTTATTCCAATCCAAATGGAATATAATGTATGTGTTTTTTTAAATATCCTGATCATTATTAATGTATGATATTGAAAAATGGTACTATAAATTCCACTTATCATGGTTAAACAAAAAATAATAATATGAATTTATTGTCCCGAAAAGGATTATAATTTTTAATTCAATTGAATTTTTAAGAATAAATGATCTCAACTAAAATTATATTTAAACATAAATCTCATACACCTAGCTCAGAATACTTCAAAAGTTCTCTAAACACTTATAATTAATATTGAATCCATTAGATCATTTATATTAAACCTTTGGAATTGACTTTATGAAAATAAAATCTACAAATCTCTTATAGGGATGTGTCGAATATACTTTTTTAGGGTTTGTTTCATCTAGATCGATCAATGTGGTGTAAATATGAGATAATATGAGTTTTTTTAAAATAGGGGGGGGAAGCATTTGTAATTTATTTAATGATTAAAATATAAAAATATAAAACTCAATAAAAAATTAAAAGTTTGTAGAGATTTAAGGAAATGAGAGGATATTTTCATTATATATCCATCTAATAAGATTAAGAGATGTTTAATTGGATATCATTCCCTTGTAAATTTTCATAAACACCCTCATAAACCCATTTTAACAATAATCGTGGTAATTATTTTTTACTAGTTTTAAATTAAATTATGTCTAAAAATAATTGAAACTTATTATATTTTATTAATAATTATTTTTATATTTTTCAAACATATTATTTTAAATTCAATTCATATAATTGGAAGAATTCAATTAATATTTATTACCTCAAAATGTGACAAAAAAATATTTACAGAAAAAAATATTTTATTATGTATAATATTTAATATTATAAAATCCATGATAGAAATAATTAAATGTATTTAATTTGATTATTAATATTATAAATGAACTAATTTTACCTTTAATGTATTTTGAATATAAAATCGAAATTTATAATTTATTTAACTGAAAAATCAATTAAACAATCAATATTTTTCATTATTTATTGAAATATTATTCCTTTCAAAATGTAATAAAAAAATCACACAATTATTATTTTTGTAAAGACCTGAAAATATCATGGAATTTTTTTTTCTTAATTTCATTGGAATATTATGAGTCTCTGGCTTCTAACGGCACTTGATTCTGAGGACCGATGTGCCCGAAATCAATTTCGGATGTTTAGCTCGGGTAAGTTTAGTAAACGAACGAGCGAGTTTTTTTATATCTTTTGAACCGATGTTCGGAATAGAAATATGAGGGCACTATTGAACTCACAACACGGGTTTTTGCATAATAAGACTATCACCTCGACGGAAGATGATCGAGTATGAATGTCATTTTTGGGGTTTTATGAGGGTTAATATAATAAAATAGGGGAACAATTTATTTTATTTTGTTAAACACATGACATGCAGATAAAGTGGTTAGAAGCTCCACTTGGGAGTTGGTGGTGGGACCGCCAAACCCTAACCCCCCATTGGAGGTAATGGTAGTGCTGCCCACCGAGATCCATCCTCCCATGTGAGGTTGATTTTGGTTGAAGCAACACGAGGCTTCCCATTATTGGGAGGGGAATCATAACTCCTTGACTCCCCCTCATTTATGAGGAGGATCCTCTACGGTTTAAATCCCCCTCTTAATTAAGGAGGATGAAACCTCCCTTTTTAATGAGGGTACAACCCAATAATTAACCCCCATTTTGACCTCATCCCCATTTTAATGCACCACCACAAAGGATTAATTGGGTGGAGGCCTCTTTCATAAATCATCCATTTATGAAATGCACGCCAACGACGAACCCTCCCACTCCTATATAAAGGAAGATAGTGGAAGGATTTTTGGATAGCTTCCTCAAGAAGAAGAATGCTAGTAGTGAAGCACGGTGGCTAGCACATGGAGAGTTGTCATCTTCCTCCAACGAAGAACGAAGAACGCTGACGCCACCCTCAGCTTCTTCATTCCCGACGTTAACGGAACAACGCATATCTTCTGTGATGCATGTCTTCCACGACTCGCCATCGTTTAACTCTGTATATGAGTTAGAGGTTGTAATGTTCATGATTTAATATCCTTCATCAACATTATTAAATTCTTGAGTTTCGTTTGGCCGCATGATACCATCTTGACGAGGAAGAGCTCGGACCACACAAACACGGTCCGACCCTTCCCCTCTCATTTGTTGTTTGTGGATGATTGAGGGGGATTGTGAAGAACCATCCGGTGATGGGACGACCACAAGCGGATAGTTAGCGTATGAATTCTGGGTCACCTCAAATACACACCACCGATGTGTCACACTGATTAGATCCAGGCTGCGGCCAGGGCGGGCCGCGGCAGAGGGGCCCGGTTCTGTCACACCACGCAGGAGCTTCAGGAGCCGCGACCGGGGCGGGCCGCGGAGGTGGGGTGCGGCACCATCATTCCATGCTCTTTGAAATAAGCCGTGGCCTTAGTCTGTAGCGGATCTCAATTGGTGGATAGTTGTGGCGGCCGCTGGTGCCATCTAGAGGCAGGACCCAAGGGGGTCCCACGGTTACCCAAGGGTCGGCCATCATGGCTAGCCGTTTCGAAGAAACCGGGGGTTGTAACCCCCACCCATACCAGCGGCTAGGGCTGGCCCCACTAGGCGCCACTAGTCGGCTAGCTGCATGGGCCACGTGTTTCGGGCTGTGCTTTCCCCAGGCCGGACCCAAACTGGGTCGGGTGGAACCGGTTCGGGCCGACCCAGGGGTGATGGGCTGGGTCGGACCGGGTCCGGACCCCCTATTTTTGGACCTTCTTCAGTTAAACTCCCATAACATGAGTTGTGCACCCCTGATCGACACACCGTTAGTGGAGTAGGATTCCATGGATTGAGGCGGTCATTTCGGTATATTACACTCAAGGTTTTGGTGATGTTTATGCATGGATGGGTTGGTTCGATCCTGAAACCAACAGGGCCCTCGGAGCGGAAACGCTTATAACATGGGGACCGGATGTCCAATTGATGTGATGTCGAATTTGTTGGATTCCTATTGATGAGACGGTTCATTTGGAATACTTCACCTAAGGATTTAATTTAGTTGGAGTATGGTCAGGTTAGATTTTACCCGAAATCCAACCGGACCCTGGAACGGAAATCCCAATAACTCACAGACCGGGCGTCTGACTGATGCGTCGTCTGTTGTATTGATACCCCTAGGATGTGAAGGTATTTCGGGATAATTCTTCATGGGACTTCATGAATTTTGGTGTGTTAACCAATAGCTCGTGGAGCGGGTCCTCCTGGAGACAAGCTTACGGAGTACGATGACCTTGTAGCTGGCTGAGACCTGATGACTTCTTGTCCGATTCACGTCGGATTGACTTGACTAGACCAATGGGGAGCACTACTGTGTTGGGGTGGCATACCCATAGCGGGGAGCACTACTGTGTTGGGGTGTCATACCCGTGGTACTCGACAGGAGAGGTACCTCTCTAGGATAGTAGGGGTAGCACTACTGTGTTGGGGTGGCAGACCAATGGTGGGGAGTACTACTTTTTGAGGTGGCAGACCCATGGTACTTGATAGGATGAGTACCTCAGCAGTCTATGGTTAGTGACCGGCTCCTCAGAGTCATGGCAGGACTACTGCGATCGACAGAGGAGTTCTCCAGCAGTCATGTATTCATCATTGTGAATAAAAATCCTGGTTCGAGCTGAGTCAATGAACTTTGTGTTTACCTCATGATTGAGATGGGTTACATGATAACATAGGTATATATATGGGCATATTCCTAGGTAAAGGTTATCTATTGAGAACTTTATTTGTGGTTTACCCTTGATGGATTTAGTGAGACCTTGTGGGCCTCGGGGTCCCTTCTAAGTATCATTATACTCACCCTTGCACGGGTTATGCCTGCACCTTGTTGTGTTGGATGTAGAAGATGGATAGCACTGATCGTGGTTGAGGTTGGTAGAGTTGGATGGTACCCGGATGTGGACTTCATGACCAGACTTTTCCCGGAGGTGGACTTCACAACGAGACGATGCCTAGAGGTGACAGGCTGACGTGGAGAGTTGTGGTGGCCATCCGTACCTACCCTTCAGGTAGGAACTCCGGAGGATGATCTAGGAGCATCTTGACACCTTCCTACTGTTTTGAATTTTCCATGCACTTTACTATTGGGATTGTATATCTGGCCCCCTTTGTACTTCCTGCACACTTGATATGTTGCTTTACATAGTGTTTACTTTTTCTTGTACTCTATTGTGTTTGTTTCATTTTCATAAAGGGAATTCCTTCCCTTTTTATTGGGATTTACACTTTTGGTGTAAGTCGCCAGCCCCTGGTATATAGAAGGCGGTCTTGGGGTTGTTACGACCTGGGACCCGGGGGACGGGTAGTGACAAATTCGTATCAGAGGAGTCGGTTATACCGCAAAACTTAGGACTCTGATAATTCTTTCGGTGAAGCAATACTGTTTGGGGTACTACGTGTGGTCTTCGGTTCAGGGAGTCTAGTGTTGGTGCGGGCAGCCGATGTATCCATACACCAAGACCCTGATTTCTAATTTCTGACTTAGAGAATTAAAAAACTTATTGCGTGTCTGTTTTCAATAGTTTATTTTATGTCATCTCAAACATGGCCAGCTGACCCGGTATAGTACTTTGGCCGTGTCACATCTATTATTTCAGTATGCCTCCCCGAGGACGATTTGGTAGAGCCCCTATAGTTGTACGTACTGACATGACATTGAGCGACATTGCCTCAGTATAGGGCCCTCTCCTAGTTTACACACCAGAAGAGAGTGCATGCTGCTTGAGCAGGATGCACGAGTTCCAGCGTCAGAGGCTTCTGAGGTTTCGAGGCATGTCAGATTTTCAAACAGCTGGGCACTGGCCGGAGGTTGTAGCACGATCATTCCACACAGCTGGGACACCCACATACTTGATGGTGTACGTATATGATAGCCTCTTTCAGGGAGCAGGTGAGATGTGGTGCAGCCATATTCTCTAGTTTGGGGATGATATGACCTTCTCCTAGGTATATTTCGAGACTTTCTTCATGGTGGAGTTTATATTGGAAACTCTACACTCTGAGCATGCTAAGGAGCTGCTGCCCATGCCGCAGGTTTTTTCCTCAGTAGCCGAGACATCTGTAGGCCAAAGACGGATGATGCAGATGTCTAGGAGGACCATACCAATACGTGGGAAACATAGGGTTTTAGATTTGGTACTGTGAGGAAAACAAAACAGCTCCCGCCATATGAGGAGAAGCAAGTTCTATGCATGCGGCATGTAGGGTCACGTGGCTCGAGACTCTCCGACCTGTCCAGTAGATGAACAGTAGGCAGTAAAAGAACCTACCAGGCCAGGGAAGAGGATGTGGCCATATAGCCGGTGGTGTGTGATGCTTTGAGGAGTTCCCAAAACCACCAGAAGGTCCACACCCACCGTAGAGAATGGGAGGATATGGGATAGCTCAGCTTCAGGAAGCTGAAGCATACGACTATGGAGCTCCAGAAGCGGGTGGACAGGAGTGAGACTGGTTCTAGGCATAGAGGCCTTTGTTTTTTGTGCTTATAGCTTCATTTTTTTATGTGGTCTTTTTTGGGGTTTTTTTGGGTCTTTTTACTGCGAGCTGCTATAATAAAAGACACTTATCTTTGTAACTTTTACTTTCCTATCATTTTTGTATGGTTGATGCTGAGAGGTTCGGGTTAAAACTATTGAACTAAACCTCACTTGCGAGATTCCTACTGGAGGAGACCCAGTATCCATGCACTGATGTTGATTGTGTGACTCGTCCCTTGTAGGAGAGAGTAATGGTCGGATCTCTTGGTAGTAGCGTTGAGGCCTTACGACGTCATCCATGACATGAATTTTACCGTTCATGTCAGGATTGACTATATTAGGAAATGAACGTGGTTCATCCAGGGGATGAGACCAGATTTCACTTTTAGGCAGTGGAGAAATCTTAGAAGATCTTTGGTAGAATGTAGACAATGAAGGGTGGAGATGAGTTCTTACAATTGTCTAGTCTCACCCATTATTTGTTGAGGGAACAATTTACGGTTCTCTCCAACTCAATAGTCTCAGGTGTATCTTCTCTCATAAGGAAATGAACTTGAGACAGTGGTGACAAATTGAATTCCTCTAGGGATAATACCTTGAGATATATTATACTCCTGTGGAGGGAAACGTTGTAGCAGATGCTCATAGTAGTAAAATTGGGCTTTCAGCTGATAGGAGTGGCGAGACAGTAGCTTGCCGCATTTCAGATATCTTTTCTGGATAGTGATGGAGTCAGCACATGTAGAACCAGACATGGTTCTGGCTAAAATGGAGAAGGTGAAGACCAATCAAGAGTAGATGAAGGATTCACATAGCAAACAAAAGTACTATGTGGACAGGAGACGAGGCCACTGGAGTTTGAGGGTGACGACCACATCTTCTTATGGGTCTCACCTCGATGGGGTCTACGGAGATTTGGCTGGGGCAGCATGTTATCTCCACAATTCATCGGACCATTTCAGGTCTCCAGCAGCGTAGGAAAGGTGGTTTACCTCCTGGAAATTCCACCTCAGTTGCATCGGGTGCACGATGTCATCCACATATCTCAACTGAGGAGATGTGTGCACGACCTATATGCCATCATCGACCATGGGGAGCTGAACATCGATGACGTGGAGACCTTCATGGGGTCCCATTAGAGGTTGAGGATTGAAAGCTGCGGCTCCTACGAGGATGGTCAATTCCTCTTATGTGCTTTTGATGGAAGCATGGGAACCTCTAGGAGAGAACCTGGGAGCGGGAGGCTCAGATGCGTGCTCGGTACCTCGTTTAGTTTCCCTAGTTTGTGTTGTTTCTTTACGGGGACATAAAACCCTGAGGTGGGAGAAATGCAAAGACACAGAAATTTCAAGAAATTTTTTTTGCTTAATTTTTATGGAATTTTACTAGTTTTTGGGTTCTGATGACACTTGATTCCAAGGCCCGGTGTGCTCGGAATAAATTTTCTAAGTTTAGCTCGGGTACGTTCAGTGAACGAATGAGCATGTTTTTTTCTATCTTTTGAACCGGTGCTCAGAATTGAAATCCAAGGGCACTATTGAACTCACACCCCATGTTTTTTCTTATGAAGACTTTCACGTTGACGACAGATGATCGAGTATGAATTTTAGTTCATGGGGTTTTACGTGGGTTAATAAAATAAAATAAGTTAACAATTTATATTATATTGTAAAACACATGTCGTGTGGATAAAGTGGTTATAAGATCCACATGGGAGTTGGTGGTGGGACCACCACACCCTATCCCCCATGAGAGGTTATAGTGGTGGGGCGCACTAAGATACAACCCTCGTGTCATAATGATTATGGTGGAAACCACACGAGGCCTCCCATTAATGGGAGGGGAATCATAACTTCTTGACTCCTCATCATTTATGAGGCAGAGCCTATAAGTTTTAAATCCCCTCTTAATTGAGGAGGATGAAACCTCTCTTTTTGATGAGGGGACCACCCAAGAATTAACCCCTATTTTGACCTCCTCCCCATTTTAATGCGCCACCACAGTAGATTAATTGTGTGGATCAATCAGTCATAAATCCTCCATTTATGACTTGTGTGCCAACGATGAACCCTCCCACTACAATATAAAAGATTCTAGGGGAAGGAGTTCTGGACGGATTCTTCAAGCGGCGGAATACTAGCAGCCAATCACGACACCCAGCACTTGGAGAGTTTTCCTCTTCCTCCAACAATGATAAAATAATGTCGATGCCAGCCTCAGCTCCATCCTTCCCGACGATGACGGAACGACTTCTATATTCTGTGATGCCCATTTTCCACAACAAGCCATCGTATAACGCCGTTTTACGAGGTAGGGGTTGTTATGTCCATGTTTTAATATCCATCATCATCGTTCTTCAATTCATGAGTTTCATTTGGCAACTTGATACCATCTTGTCGAGGAAGATATCCGACCACAGAAACATGGTCCAACCCTCCCCTCTCATTTGTTGTTTGTGGACGTTGGAGGTAGATTGTGAATAATTTTCTGACAATGGGCCGACTACAGGCGGATAGTCAGCACATTATTTACGTGTCGTTGAAAAGGCACGACACCGACGTGTCATGCGGAGTAGAGTCGGGGCACGGCCGAGGCGGGGTGCGGCCGAGGGGTGAAACGCCAACGCGCTGTGCCAGAGAAACAAGAACTATGGCCGATGTATTCCGCGTCGGTGGGGAGTGGCGCCGGCGCCCTGCACCGGAGCTTCCGGGGCCGCGGCAGTGGGCGCGCAGCGGCGGTGGGGAGTGGCGCTACTACGCCGGTTGGACAAAGCCACTGCCTAAGGTTGTGGCATATCTGGAAGGGAGGCTGGCTGGTTTGGCTCCTGGTGCCATCAAGAGGCAGTGCCCGAGGGGGTCCCGTGGTTACCCAAGCGACGACCATCATGGCATGCCGTTTTGAAGAAACCGAGGGTGTATAACCCCCCAGGACCAGCGGCCAAGGCAGACCCCAATGGGCAACGTTGGTTGGCCAACCACATGGGCCACCTGCGCTGGGCCGCACCGGACCTGGACCTGGGTTAGGTTTCCCCAATCGGGCCGACCCAGGGGTTGATGGGCCGGGTCGGAACGGGCATAAACCCCCAATTTTCGGACCTTCTTTAGTAAAACGCCCATAAGATGAGTTGTGGAACTCTGATCGACGCACCGTTAGTTGCATGGGATTCCTTTGATTGAGAAATTAATTTATGTATATTATAATCAAGGTTTTGGTGATTTTTCGGTATGGTTGGGTTGGTTCGAACCCAAAACCAGCTGGGCCCTTTGAGCGGAAATGCTTATAACTAGAGGATTAGACTTCCTATTGACATGCAGTCGACTTTGATGGATTCATATTGATGAGAATGTTCTTTTGGAATACATCTCCTGAGGTTTGGAAGTAGTTGGAGTATTTCCTAGATGGATTATACCAAAAATCAAACTGGTCCCCTAGAACATAAATGCTAATAACTCATAGATCGGGCGTCCGATTGACGTGTCGTCTGTTGCATTGAGACCCCTATGACGAGGTTGTCCTTTGGGATACTTCTTCATGGGACTTAGTGACACTTGGAGTATAGACTAGTAGCTCGTGGAGCGGATCCTACCGATGACGAGATTATGGTGTACGGTGACCTTGTAGATCACTGAGACCTGATGACTGCTTGTCTGATTCGTATTGGAGTGACTTGACTAGCCCAGTGGGGAGCACTACTATGTTGGGGTGGAAGATCCAATGTGGGGACCACTGCTATATTGTGGTGGTAGACCCATTACGGGGAGCACTACAAGTGAGGTCGCAGACCTGTGGTACTCTATAGGAGGGGTACCTCAGCAGTCTAAGGTTAGTGAGTGGCACCTCAGAGTCATGGCAGGACTACTGCGCTCGAGAGAGGAGGAGTTCTCGAACAGCTGTGTTTTCATCATCATGAATAAAAATCCTAGTTTGAGTTGAGTCAATAACTTTTTTCTTTACCTCATGATTGAGATGGGTTATTTAATAACATAGGTATATGTATGGGCATATACCTAAGTAAAGGTTATCTGTTGAGATCTTTATTTGTGGTTTATCCATGTTGGATTTAGTGAGAACATGAGGTTATCGGGGTCCCTACTGAGTATCGTTATACTCACCCCTGCACGGGCTATGCTGGAACCTTGTTGTGTTGGATGCAGACGACAGACAACATTGATCGTGGTTGAGGCTAGTAGATCTGGACGGTACCCGGAGATGGACTTCATAACGAAATGGTACCCGGAGGTGGAATTCACGATGAGACGATACTCGGAGGTGGCAGACGGGCGTGGAGAGCTGTCGTGGACATATGTACCTACCCTTCAAGTAGGAACTTAGGAGGAATATCTAGGAGAAACATGACACCTTCCTGTTGTTTTTTCTTTTCCTTGTACTTTACTATTGGGCTTGTATTTCAGACCCCCTTTCTACATCCTGGACACTTGATATGTTTCCAAACATAGTGTTTACTTCCCCTTGAACTCGGTTGTGTTTGTTTACGTTTCATAACAGCAATTCCTTCCCTTTATATCGGGATTTACGCCATTGGTGCTAGTCTCCAGCCCCTGGCCTATGGAAGGTGGGTTTGGGGTAGTTACGACACGAGCCCCGGGGGACTGGTAGTGACAAATTGGTATCAAAGGAGTCGATTCTACCGAAAAACTCAGGAATCTGATCATTCATTCTGTGAAGTAATAGTGTTAAGGATACTAAGTGTGGTTTTCAGTTTAGGGAGTCCAGTGTTGGTGTAGGCGGCCGACGTATCCATACACCAAGACCCTGATTTCTAATTTCCAACTCAGTACTTGAAAACACTGATTTCATGTGTGTTTTCAAATGTTTCTTTTAAGTCACCTCAAACCAGGTCAGCACCACGTATAGTCCTTTTACCGTGTTGCATATGGTCTTTCAGGATATCTCCCCATGGACGATCATCTAGATCCGTGACAGTTTTAAGTACTGATAGGCTATTGAGCAACGCGGCCTCAGTACAGGGCCCTCCCCTATTTGACACACCAGCATAGAGTTCACACCTCTTGAGTGTGATTCACAAGTTCCAGCGTTAGAGGCCTCTGAGGTTTCAAGGCGAGTCAAATTTTCAGATAGCTGGGCACTGGCTGGAGGATGTAGCACGAGCTTTCCACATAGAAGGGACACCCGCAGACTTGATGGTGTACCTAGCTGATAGCCTCTTTCATGTAGAAACTGAGAGGTGGTGGATCCTGATGCTCTTCTTTTGCGACGAGATGACCTTCACTTGGGGAGAATTTGAGATTTTCTTCTGGGTTGAGTTTATAATAGTGACCCTACACTCTGAGCATGCTCAGGAGCTGCTGCCCTTGCCGCAGGTTTTTTCGTCAGTAGCCGAGTCATCTGTAGGCCGAAGACGGATGATGCAATGGTCCAGGATGACCATCCCAACATGTGGGAGACCTCAGGTTTTAGGTTCTGTTGTGCGAGGAAAAGGAAATAGGGCCAGCCATATGAACAGTAGGAAGTGCTATGCATGCGGCAAGCAGGGTCACTTGGCTCGAGACTACCCGACCTGTTTAGAAGATGAACAACAGGAAGTAAAGGATCCTACCAGATCGGGGCAGAGTAGATGGTCGTACAACCAGTTGTGTTCTACGCTTTGAGGAGTTGCCACCACCACCAGGAGGTCCACACCAAGCACATGGAATGGGTGGATATGGGAGAGCTCAGCTTCAGGAAGATGAAGCATACGACTATGGAGCTCCGGAAGCAGGTGGAAAGGAGCGAGACTAGTTCCAGGTATGGAGGCCTATGTTATTGATTCTTCTAGCTTCCTTTTTGTTGATGTTTTCATTGTTTTGTTTTCTTTGTGTCTTTCTACTACGAACTGTTGTAATAGAATACTCTTATCTTTGTGAAGTTTAATTTCCTATCCTTTTTGTGTGGTTGATACTGAGAGGTTCCTGTTAAAACAGTTGAATTGACACTCAATTGCAAGATTTTTAGTGGAGGAGACCCAGAAACCACGCACTGATGCCGACAGTGTGGCTCGACCCTTGGAGGCATGATTAACTTTTGGATATCTTGATAGTAGCATCAAGGCCTTACGACATCATCCATGACATGAATTTTACCGTTCATGTCAGGATTGACTATATTAGGCAAAGAATGTGGTTCATCCAGGGGATGAGACCAGATTTCTCTTTTTGGAAAAGGATAAATATCTGCAGCTCTTTGGTAGAACATAGAAAATGAAGGGCGAAGATGAGTTCTTACAATTGTATAGTCTCACCCATTGTTCGTTGAGCGAACGGTTTACAGTTGTCTCCAACTCAACAGTCTCAGGATTATCTTATCTCCAAAAGACATGAACCTGAGACAGTGGTGATGGCTTGAATTTCTCCAAGACTATGTCTTCGAGTTAGCTTATAATCGTTTGGAGGGGAACATAGTAGCTGATGCACTTAGTAGGAGATCGGGATTTCAGCTGTTATGAGTGGTGAGACAGTAGCTGGCCGGGTTTTTGATATCCTTTGTGGATAGTGATGGAGTAAGAATGTGTAGAACAAGAGGTGGTTCTAGCTATGATGGAGAAGGTCCAGATCATCTAGGAGCGGATGAAGACTACACAGAGCAGACAGAAGTCCTATGCAGATACGAGACGAGACCACTGGAGTTCGAGGGTGATGATCAACTCTTCA
The DNA here is from genome assembly GCA_963277665.1 of Viscum album. NCBI lineage: Eukaryota > Viridiplantae > Streptophyta > Magnoliopsida > Santalales > Viscaceae > Viscum > Viscum album. The sequence goes on along the minus strand of OY728119.1, from coordinate 2,104,523,068 downwards.
TACGGGTCTCACCTCGACGGGATCTACAGAGATTTGGCTGGGGAGACAAGTTATCTCTGCATGTCATCCGACCTTTTTAGGTCCCTAGAAGCATAGGAAAGGTGGTTTACCACCTGATCTTTACACCTCAGAAGCACCGGGTGCACGATGTCATCCACATATGTCAGCTGAGGAGTTGTGTACATGACCTATCTGTCATCATCGACCACGCATAGCTGGACATCGATGACACGGAGACCTTCACGGGGTCCCAGTAGAGGTTGAGGATCGATAGAAGTGGGTCTTATGAGGACGATCAATTTCTATTTTGCGCTTTCATTGCCAGCACGAGAACCTCTAGGAGAGCACCTGGGAGTGGGAGGCTCAGATGCATTCTCGATAACTCCTTTAGTTTCCCTAGTTTGTGTTGTAGCATAACGAGGATGTAAAGCACTGAGGTGGGAGTAATGTAAAGACCCGTAAATTTCACGAAATATTTTTTTCTTAATTTCTTTGGAATTTTACGAGTATTTGGTTTATAACGGCACATGATTATGAGGCCTGGTGTTCCCAGAATCAATTTCCGATGTTTAGCTTAGGTACGTTCAGTGAACGAACGAGTGGGATTTTTTTCTATATTTTGAACCAGTGCTCGAAATTGAAATCGGAGGTCATCGTTGAACTCACAGTGCGGGTTTATTCTTAAGAAGACTTTCACCTCGACAATAGATTATCGGGTATGAAAGTTATTTTTTTGGGTTTTATGTGGGTTAATAAAATAAAATATGTGAACTATTTATTTTATTTTGTTAAACACATGTCATGCAGATAAAGTGGTTCGAAGCTCCACTTGGGAGTTGGGGGGTGGACCGCCACACCCTAACCCCCCATGAGAGGTTATGGTGGTGGGGCCCACCGAGATCCAACCTCCCAAGTGAGGTTGATTATGGTGGAAACCACACGAGGCCTCCCATTAATGGGAGGGGAATAATAACTCCTTGACTCACCCTCATTTATGTGGGAGAGCCTCTAAGGTTTAAATGCCCTTTTAAATTAAGGAGTTTGAAATATCCCTTTTTTAATGTGGGGATCACCAAAGAATTAACTCCCTTTTTGACCTCCTCCCCATTTTAATGCACCACCGCAGCAGATTAATTGGGTGGATCCCTCTGTGATAAATAATCCATTTATGACTTGCGCGTTAATGACGAACCCTCCCACTCTTATATAATGGATGCTAGGGGAAGGAGTTTTGGATGACTTCTTCAAGCGGCGGAATGCTAGAAGCGAAGCACAGTTCCCAGCACTTGCAGAGTATTCCTCTTCCTCCATTGATGAAAGAAGAACACCGACGCCACCCTTGGCCCCTTCCTTCCCGATGTTGATGGAATGAAGAATGTCTTCCGCGACGCCCGTCGTCCACGACTCACCATCGTTTAATTCAATTTTTTGAGGTATGGTTTGTTATGTTCAAGTTTTAATATCCTTCATCATCGTTCATCAATTATTGATATACTTTTGGACACTTGATACCATCTTGACGAGGAAGAGCTCGGACAGTACAAACATGGTCCGACCCTTCCCCACTAGTTTTTTGTTTGTGGACGACGGAGGCGGATTGCGAAGAACCGTCCGGTGATGGGAAGACCAGAATCGGATCATCAGCGCATGATTTACAAGTCACCGCAAAGGCGCGACACCGACGTGTCACGCAGAGTAGAGACGGGATAGGGCCGCGGCGGGCCGTGGCGTAGTGGTGGGGCGTCGTCGGGTCTCGCCGGAGTCACAACTGGGGCCGGCCGTGGTGGGGGGGGGGGGGCGTGGCACCGTCGCGTCGCGCCAGAGCTTCAGGAGCAGCGGGTGGGGTTTTCCGCGGAGCTGGGGCGCGGAGCTGGTGTGACGCGCTGGTTGGACAGAGACGTGGCCAAAAGCCGCGACAGATATGGAAGGGCGGCCTGCTGTGCCGGCCGCTGGTGCCATCAAGGGGCGGGACCCGAGGGGGTCCCGCTGTTACCCAAGAGTCGGCCATCATGGCCAGCAGTTTCAAAGAAACCAGGGGGGGTTAACCCCCCCCCCCCCCCCCAGACCACCAGCAGGGGAGGGCCCCCCTTGGTGTTGCTGGTCGGCTAGCCGCGTGGGCCACGTGCGTCGGGCCGCGCCGGCAGGGTCGGGTCTCGCCTACCCCGGGCCGGGCCGCCCCAGCCATGGGCTAGGCCGCAGCCATTTGGGTCGGGGCATGCCCACCTGGGCCGGACCTGGATCTGGGTTGGGTCGACCCAATTCGGGCCGTCCCAGGGTGTGATGGGCCGGGTCGGACTGGGCCTAGACCCCTTATTTTCAGACATTCTTCAGTTAAATGCTCATAACATGAGTTGTGGCCCGCTGATCGATGCACCGTCAGTTGCGTACGATTCCTTGGATCGCGTCGGTCATTTTGGAATATTACAGAAATGGTTTCAGCGAAGTTTGGGTATTTCCGGATTGGTTCAAATCCGAAACCAGTCGGGCCCTGAGAGAGGAAACGCTTATAACTTGAGGACCGGACGTCTGATTGACGTTCCGTAGACTTTGTTAGATTCCTATTGATGAGACAGTTCATTTTTCATACTACACATGAGTTTTTGACGTAGCTAGAGTATGTTCGTGTTGGATTATACCCGAAATCCAACTGGGCCCCTGGAACGGAAATGCTAATAACTCACAGACCGGGCGTCTGATTGACCTGTCATCTGTTGCATTGACACCCCTATGATGAGGCGGCCCTTTAGGATACTTGTTCGTGGGAGATCATGACACTTGGAGTGTCGACCGGTAGTTCATGGAGAATATCCTCTACGAGACGAACTTACGGTGTACGGTGACCTTGTATCTAGCTGAGACTGAATGACTGCTTGTCTGATTCATATTGGGGTGACTTAACTAGCCCAGTGGGGAGCACTACTATGTTGGGGTGGCAGACCCATAGCGGGGAGCACTACTGTGCTGGGGTGGCAGACCCGCAACACTCAACAAGAGGGGTATCTCTCTAGGCTAGTAAGGGGAGCACTACTATGATGAGGTGGTAGACCCATGGCGGGGAGCACTACATTGTGAGGTGGCAGACCCACAATACTCGACAGGAGGAGTACCTCAACAGTCTAAGGTTAGTGAGTGTCTCCTCGGATTCATGGTAGGAATACTATGCTCGACGGATGTGGAGTTCTCTAGCAGCCGTGTTTTCGTCACCGTGAATAAAAATCCTAGTTTGAGAAGAGTTAATGACCTTTGGGTTTACCTCATTATTAAGATGGGATACTTGATAACATTGGTATATTTATGGGGATATACCTAAGTAAAGGTTATCTGTTGAGGTATTTCTTTGTGGTTTATCTTTGTTGGATTTAGTGAGACCTTGAGGGTCACGGGGACCCTACTAAGTATCATTATACTCACCTCTGCATGGGCTATAACTGCACCTTGTTATGGTGGATGCAGATGAAGGACATCAATGATCGTTGTTGACGCTGGTAGAGCTAGACGGTACCCGGAGGTGGACTGCATGACGAGACGGTACCTGGAGGTGGACTTCATAACGATCCGATACCCGGGGTTCACAAACGGACATGGAGAGCTGTGGGGGCCATCTGTACCCACCCTTCATGTAGGAACTCCGGAGGACGATCCAGGAGCATCTTGACACTTTCTTGTTGTTTTTTCTTTTCCTTGTACTTTGCTGTTGGGATTGTATTTCTAGCCCCCTTTGTACTTCCTGCACACTTGATATGTTTCTTTACTAAGTGTTTACTTCCTCTTGTACTCTGTTGTGTGTGTTTACATTTCATATAGGCAATACCTTCCTTTTTTATCAGGATTTGTGCCTTTGGTTCTAGTCGTCAGCCCCTGGCATATGGAAGGTGGGCTTGGGGTATTTACTACACGGGACCTGGGGGATGGGTCGTGACAATTTTTACATGATTAATTGAAAAATAAATTCAATTTCTTAATCATAATTTAATAATATGGTAGAAATTAATTATACGTTTACTCACAAAACGTAATAAAAATCATTTTTTATTGAAAAATTTATAATTTTAATGAATATAATAACGTAAATAAATTTTATTTCTTATTAATAATTATATTTTATTTATCTTATACCATTATATATATATATATCAATATAAGGTTATTTCAATTCATTATTCCAAATTAACCACGTGATCTTAATGGTATATTTTATTAGGCTTAAATTAGACTTCAGGTTTCATGTATCCTAAGATAATGAAAAAATAAAATTTATTTAATAAGAAATATATTATAAAATATCAGTGTTCCATAATTAAATAATAAAAAAACACATATAACAATACATTTTTAAATTTTGGTAACCAAAATGAATTAATTAGATAATTAGGTTTTGATTTTTTTTCACATTCGGTAAAAATTGAAACGTAAAATAGCCTCAAAATGGAAAAACACTCGAAATAATAATTGGGAAATACATTTTATATTCATTTACAACTGGAAAATCACAATAATGAACAATTCCTTTATTTTCATTGATATGATTACGATAAACTTTATATCCACCAATTAGCATTTTTTATTGTTCATGATAAGTTATCAATGATATTAACTGATTTTTATATTCAAATTGGAACTCCCACAAAAAATTGAATAAGAACTATTTTTTATCATTTATCTATATTCAGATGATAAATGGAAAACCCCGATAATAATAAAAAACTATAAAATTATTATTACAATATTTATTATATGAAATAATATATATATATATATATATATATGATTAATGGAATATTTTTATAAATTATCCGGGCCTTAATATCTACCCATTCATATTGACCAAAACTACTAATATGAAAAACAATATAATTTATTAGCTTCATTTGATGGATTATTAAATAAATATACATATAATAAAATACTAATTATTTTATAGGACTAGTTTATTTTGGTAATTAGATATATATAATAATTAAATGAAATATTGATATAAGGAAATTATTTTTTAACTCCATAATTTTCCCTTAATTTCCACTGTTATTCTAAAATTTCATGAGATAACCTAGTGATTTACAAATGATATCGGGAGATTTAAAGAACAGTAGAGAAAAAATAAATAGATAACATAAAATAAATAATTACATGTGTCTGAAGAGACAAAAGTTGATGACATAAAATGGTGAGAAACATAGTCCTGAGCAGAAAATTGTGACAAAATATGATATCATTATGGAGCCATTGTAATGTGGAAACAACATAAAACATCACATCATTATCATTAGTCAAGTAATTATTCTGAGACAACAATAAATTGTGTACACCATTTAACCACCAATATATCATACATCATATCTTATGATATAAAAGAATTACCCAATTCATTGGAGGCTATATAATTCTTGGCCCATCCATCTCATTCATAACATGTATATGAATTTGTATTCAAAATAGTTTATACAAAATTAAAACATATATTAGAACATTTAATCACATGATTAAGGAGAGTGGTTTATATCCAAGAATGTTCATAATAAATTAATGATATGCAATACTAGGTAAATAACCATGAGTGTAACTGGAGATGGGTATTTTTAAAAAAATTATTTGGAAAACAAAATCATTGAATAATTTAATCATAATAAGTAGTGTACATTAAAATTCATAGAAATCGATTAATTATAGTCAAATGTGTTATGTAAATAAATGAATCATAATAATATTAATGTTATGTGTAAAATTATATGTAAAAATAAAAACTATAATTCAAAATACATAATACAAAAAAATTACAAGAAAAATGTGGAAGAGGAAGGAAATCCCTTATATTACCATAGTAATGTATTACGTAACACATATAATGATATGAGAAAATAATTTTTTCAATCATAGAATATATTTTTTATGGAAAATTTGTATGTATAAACCCATGAAAACAAAATCAATTGATATTAAGAAAGTTAAATAAATACTAAGTACTTGAATGATGATAATGATGATAATAATACCTTACATCAATATAGTAAAACATTTGATATTGATAATAATCATAGGGGATAAATAATCATTAATTCATAAAAAAAATTACCGGATAATGTGATATTTATATACTCATGAAGACATGATCAATTGAGATTGAAAAGACTAAAATAAAAGGATTCAAATTAATGATGATTAAGAGGAGGAGAGTCCCTTACTCTGACATAGTAACAAATTTGGAAATGGCCATAATGAGGGGTGATAATTGATCACTAATTCTTAGAAAAAAATGAATATAAAATGCATTTTTATAAATAAGTGAAATCATAATAATTTTATATTCAAAATGAAAATAAAAAATGATGAACTTGAATGAGGATGAAAACACAGTGAATCCCATATTAAATTGGATATTTATAAATTAATGGGATGATCTTTTTTAAAAAATGGTAACAAATTGGGTGGATTTATATAGGGATGAATAGAATTAGATAGAGAGGAAGGGGAAATTCGTGGTTTATGGATTTATAGTTTGGAGGAAATTGTTGTTAGGTTTTTTATATCAATAATGATGAAAATTCATTAATAATTTCTAAAAATATGATTTGGAAGAAATAATAAAATATTATAAACTAAAAACCACCCCATAAGATTTTCCCTTGGTAAGTTCAAAAGTGTAGTTTTTTCCAATAATTTTAAAATTAATTACTAAAATATTAAAAATAATAAAATTCATGATTTTCAACTATGACACATAAATAATGAATTGTTCCTAAAACCATATAATAATATCTTTATTTTTAGAGATTCATTATTGGTCTGTAAAAATAATCATAAAACATAAAAAATAATAATGGTATAGCCTATTATTCATCATAAATTTATTTAATATTATTTCATAAATCACTTATAGGTAATTATGATGTCAAAATACATACCATATAGTTATACATTAATTTTTTCCTAAAAAATCAACTATAAAAAAAATATGAAAAATTACACATTTTATAATTTCTACATGCTAATTTAAAAATATATATTTATTTACCAAAATAATTTTATTAATATATTAATTTTCAATTTTAAATAAAAACACTTATTTATTAAACAATAAAACATTTTATAAAACAAACAACATCAAAACCATTATAAACATTATATGGGACTTAATTAAATTATATTAAAATTTATATTTAAATAGATATCATTTACTAAAACCATTTTATGAAGTGAATATTTATTTCAAAATCGTGTATTTAACAAAAAAAGTGTTTCAGTTGAAAATACATACATCCCAAAAAATAATTTTTTCTTCATATAAAACCCTAATTTATGTTATACTCATTCTAAAAATATTGACATATACAATTTAATATAGAAAAAGTATGAATATAATATTTATAATATAAAAAAATATATTTTTATAATTCTTACTACAGGGGTCTAAATAATTTATAAAAAACTAATCCATCAAGCAAACTATGTGTAAGCTGTGCAATCCAAGTACATTCTTATGACTCATCAATGAACATGGTTAAGGATGTTACCCCTATGATAATAATAATATCTAATAAATTGATTCTATTTATTTTTATATTTTTAATCATGGCATGGTCATTTTGATTGGAATTACAGAATGATCCCATATCCCTTGAAAGTAGTGACAAATGGGCTTCATTGGACATGATCATACTAGTAGAGGCTATCACTTCATTGTTAATTACATATTATTATAACATTTAATATATAAAAATTGTACCATTTATTATATAGTAGCTATATTAATAATAGTTATGATTTATAATAGTGTTTTTATCCAGACAGATATTTTTTAGTCTATTTTTAATAACATTTCAAATAAAAAGTGTTTGTAATTTCTATAAAAATATTACGTAAAATGTATTTAAACAATTATATAATAATTTCTTTTATAAAAGTCTGGTTCATTACATATTTCATCATTTGATGAAATGTTATTTCCTTAACACATTATAATTTCAAAATAATAAGATAATTCATGGATCCAATATCAAATTAGACACTATAATAATCTGAATAAACAATGAATATACCTGACATGAAATAATAATATAGTAAAAAATATATTTAGTAGAATAAAAACACATTTCTAAACCATTATAATTTTGGTCTTCAATATTCCCACCATTATTAATGAACATCAAACAAAAATATTCATAACAAACTAACTCCATGAAGCTATGTTATCTCACTTCTATATGATTATTTATTTTCACATTATATGTCTAAAAAAGGATTATTTTCGTCAGGGTCAATAGAAATATTAATGAGCTTACTGGATTAATATGACATTCCAAATCATAAAAATAACAAATTAAAATTTATTATTCAATATTTTGAACATTGGTGGTAATTATTCCATATTTATTGGTTGATTTATTGTCCATTTGAATCCCCCATGGAAACATCATAATTTTTTTCAAAAATTGTTAAAGAGTTCAAAATCTCTATCTAAAATTTCTCATCCTAAGGGAAAACTTCCCCATAACATTTATATTCATGGTATTCTAATCTTCTTGATAAAAAAATTTTTACTATAAAAATTGATCAAATATTTTGATAATGTACAATAATATTTTTTAAAGATACCCAATATTGTAAAATTTTCCACATATGTGGCCACTGATTCTTCGTATATTCACTAAAACAATATAAATATCAGTTACATTTTATTTAATGGATATGTAGAGATATATTTTTTAATAAAAATAAATGTCATGAATATGTAGTCCCTAAACTAAATTTAATCTTTTAACTAAGTATTTTTAAATATATAACAACATCCATAGCACTAACAATCAAAATGAAAAATAGAAAACTTTATATATTGATTTTCCAAACATCGTAGAACATCAAATATTTTTCCTAGTTAATTTATCTCTCCTTCATCTTTTATGGTATATAAATATTTTTATAATCATAGAAGGTTATGTTTTCTAAAATTATTGATGATGGAATTATTCCACAGTGGATAATTTAGTTACTCTCAATCCTAGGTACCATCATTAATAGACTGAAATAAACTACGCCAAAAAAACAAAAAACCTCCCTATTATAATAATTAAATGTTTCAAATTCAGATGGTTATTATCTCGTTGATGTATATCTATATCATTTTCAATGTTTCCTCTATAGAAAACCATTTTTAATAGATATGTATTATATAATGAAACATAAAAATATTCAAATGTTATCTCCTGATAGTATAACCATAAATTAGAGTCTCATTAATTTTTCATTGAAAATTATCATTTCATCAAAATAGATGTTACATTATATAATTATACTAACATAATTATCCCATAAATTTATGACACCATAATTATAATATTTTTACAAAATGATTCCACCTTCAAAAAAATATAAATTAATATCAGTTTATCAGTTTATATTATTAGTTAAAAATATTACATTATTACATTGAATCACCCTTATAGTATATATTCTTTTCTAGAAAAACAATGATTTATTTTTTCACACTGTTTATTTTAAGAAACATTGAAATTGTATAAGACGAGTCACCAGAGTGGAAGTCATGTCCATTTATAAAATACCTACTCATAAATAATGTGTATAGACTTATAAATTCTAAACTATGAGGTTACATGGAGTGTAACATTTTTTCAAAAGTTTTACATCATAATTATCCATAGTACAATACATAAATAATCACAAGGCATGTATCATAGATAGATGTTAATAAAAATACATTGCATGTAGTGGGATAGTTTATATCATATGTAATTTACTTTTTTACATAAAAATGGAAAATTAATTATAATTTTAATCCTAATAAACATGTGTTATTGTTTTATTCACATTCATCTAATGTTGTTATTTGTTTTTAAGAATATAATATGATAAATTAATGTCCTTTAAAAATAATAAACTACATGTAATGAATATCTGTAATAGAATGTTTTCATAGAGTATATTAATTGTACTATATATATCTAGGTTTCAACACATGATAGTACCTACTTTATAATTACATGAGATTATTTATAAAACATGCGAAATGTGTGTATACAATACAGATCAAAAAATCATATTTGGTTTTCTAGATAGTTAGATGTTATGTTACTTCCAAATAGACATCGTTTATAAAATTAATCTTATATAAAATTAAATTATTAATGTTCATTAGTATTATATTATATATGAATCCTAGGGACTTCATGGATGAATAATTAAATATATGATAACATTAAAAAATATGTTATTTAATTCATTCAGGTACATTAACTTACAAAATAATTATTTTAATGAATTATGGTTTATTAAATATGTATTCATTTTTATTTGTTATTGTTCATAAGAATTGACACACCATGGTATATGTTGTTTTAAATTTAATTTCTTAATATTTCATTGATTTTATTTTGTAATAATGTTGTATTGAATTAAAAATAACTGCTTATAGGTCGTCCCTACCATTTAATTTTTTAGTGCATTAATGTCCAAATGTTATTTTATTTACCCCATTCCACTTATTATGATCACATGAATATGTGTAAATTTTTAATGGAAGGATATCCATAGAAAAAATTGGGGATTGAACCCATTAAAACATGAAACCAACCTATAATATCATGAGGTAAAGGGTGGAATATTAAAACTCAATTCAACCATGTCACAATAATTTTTCCCACATGGACATAGGTTGATTTATTTTTGTATTAATATGCCAACTATTATAAGGCTCTTGGTAATTTAATTTTATTTATTTTGTCTTCATGTACTTCATGATATGTATTATGGATTCATCGTTACCATCACATAAATAAAATAACTCATTTTATTACTTTATGGAAACAAAATAATGTGAATATAAATAATTTTTATAGACACAACATATAAATTATGTAAAGTATATAAAACTAATTTGTATTGAATATTTTATAGATAATATATTAAATAATGTTCCCATATCATGTTTAATATGTTTACATCCAAAATAGTTGGGATTCGATCATTCATATAAAATTTGATGAATATTTTAGTTTTGACTCTTTAATGTGAACTATTGTATTTTTTCATTAATATTCTTATATATCATATGTGAAATTCAAATTCAATATAATAAAACTCAAATAATTGGATATAAATTTCATTTTCTTTATCAAATTTGTATCGTGAATTTTATTAGAGTAAATGGGAAAATAAATAAATGTAGGACTGGACTCACCATATTTGACCCCACATCACTATTTTGGCAATAAAAATTACAAATGAGGTTGTATTGGGATAAAATTAGGAAATTTAATATTTCAAAAACTTCATCATAATAAATCCTTCTGAAATGAAAGTTGCTTCATGATTTGTGAGGTCAAAAAGATATTTAATGTTGGATTAAAATATTTGGTTTAATTTCCCAATCAAATAAGAAAAATAATGAAACCCTAGCCCCTACAATGTTATATAAATTCATTTCATATCATTTTATAGGGTTTTAAATGAATTTGGTGTCATAGGGTTGAGGGTGAGTGGATTCACTAAACACATACAAGAATTAAAAGAGGGATATATCTTGAATCAAGTATCTATACATCGAAGAAATAATTTTCCTTTTGTCGTTGAAGTGTATTTGTTTTCTCAATAAATTTATTTGGTTCTCTTAAAATAATTATATTTTTCCAAATTTTACTAATAATTATTTCATCTTTTTTACATGAAATATAGATTTAAAATTGGATTTTGTTATTCCCTTTCTAATCCTATTCATATAAAAGATTTGTTTTATGAATACACCCCCCATGGAAGAGTAATATTTCATAGTAATCAACCTAATTTTCACCATCATAATTTTTTTTAAATAAAGTGGATACTCTAATTGAAAAAATATAAAATATTTTTGTTGTTTTTAACATAAAATAAACTGTATATGCAATTTAACAACGAAAAAAAGCCACAGAGGATGAGTAATGTGGGAATTGTGTTAGTGAAATATTAATTATAAAAAAAAAATACAACACACTATAAATTTATAGAGATAAAATATAAAACAAAAACATAATTACTACTCAATTTTAGTATTTGTAGCATCCCTAATTCAAAATTTACCATATTTTAGCCTGAGATATACTCTCACGGTATGGTGACACTACTTAGTTTTCTGAAGATATAGTAGGTTTATTTCATTTATTCATTTTATTTCACTTAAATTCCAATAGGGTTCTGGGATTAAAAAATAATGGGATCACATTTCTGAAGATTTTATGTTTAATGATAATAATAAATAATTAAATGAATTGTTTGATTGAGTCTAATTATTTATTATAAAAACATTATCATAAAAGTAATCTCATTTTGTTTTATCAATATGAGTACGAAATGTGATAATGAAAAAAAAATAGAATCATCTTCCAGCATACATGTTCAAATATTATTATTTTAAAACAAATACCCACCCTTTTATGTGCTGTGTTTATATTTTTTTTATTACTACAAATGTATTTATTATATAGTTTTTATTACATAATCCTTTCAATTATTACCATAAAAAACCACTCTACTACAACTAAATACCCAAAAACCACACATCGGTTGATTGTTCCAACAATATAGCCTTTTAAATTTCGTCTCTTTATCTGGGAGGAATGTAATTTATTCAAAACCAATTAATGTTATTTTTATAAAATGTTAAATTTAATTCACTTATTAACTTATTTATTCATTTCTTACTCTTTCTCATTTTTTTACAATCAATAAAAACATAATTTATAATTAATATAGTTAAATTTTATAAATTTCAATTTTATTTTGTTTATGTCGAAATCTAATTCCAAGGATATCATATATCATTAACCTAAAATTTAATGCAACCTTATAACTCAAATCATGTAGTATTAGTCTATGATAAGATTAAACATTCATCTAGTTATTGAATTCATCAATTTTTGGAACATTAAAATTGGGAAAACATATGAATCATACATAAAAAAGAACGAATAACTGAATTTAATACAAATTTATATAATATAACTATTTTTGAATTAGTTTCCTAATACATAAAATATTAATCATTTTGTATTGAATACCTAAACCATGAATTATAATTCGAATAATAATATATATTAAATAAAGTTCTTATGAAATATCATGGCCTCTTGGGTGAGTATCACAAAAGACATAAAAAATAATTTAATGAGTTTTTTATCACAACTATAACTATGAGATGTCTCTAATGATCGAATGAAACAAGGATCATTCCAATTCTCAGTTTTTTGAATTATAGAAGATTTAACATTTTATTTACATCCTTTTTACGTATCATGCTGGAATGATTTGAAAAATATTTTATTATGTATTTTTTATAGCATCAATGAGGAATTTCATTATATATTTGATATTGGAATTCATGAAATCCCATGGGGAGTCAACGTATGAATATTGGGAGTGATTTAATATATTTTGTGAATTTTTACACTATAACCAATTCATTGATTAACTCTTTACAGATTACATATACAAATTACTCACACCTTTGGAGAGGACCATGGTGGATGTCCCAACTAGAGGGGTATTTTTCAACCAAAAACATTAGTTACACATGAATTTAATGAATGTATAGATTAAAAATCCAAACAATGTGGTGATTTACATATACTACAAGTTATTGGAGTATATCAGTTTTGTTTAACTTTTCATTGAAATGATTTATCTAAATCCATATTGGATGAATTGGCCATTACGGTGAGACAAATTTATTTGTAACAAAAGGCAATTGAACCAACTACAATTAGAAATTGTGGTATTTTCACTAAAATAAACAACTCAAAATACTAATTACAATATTAAATGAGATAAATTAATGCATTACCATATTCCCTATGAGACCATATCACAAAAAAATAAACCATATCCTTAAAAGAAGTATGATTCTATTACTAAAACATATAACAATGTGTGGAAATATCAATTATTGATCATGTATAGACTTGGAAACTAATAAATTCAACCTTTTCAACAAAACATCCACTAGGATCTGCCTTAAAAAATTTGATTTCAACAGTAGGAAATGATATTTAAAGACCATGATTCATGAATTCTAGAAAAATAAGGGTATTCTCATGAAAAGTAATATTTTAAAACTAGTGAAATTTTGAAAAAAAATATTCATCAAAATCATGAAATATATATGTGTGGTTCATAGATGAGGGAATAAAAGAAACAAATGAGCAATATTTACACCACCCTCCAAGAACAGGTAAGTAATATCTACATTAATATTCCATCCCAACCTACTACAAATTCCAAAGGGAACTTCTGGGACATCACATTGAGAAGTGGGATGTAAATTACTAATATATATGGACACATCACTCTATTGGGATTAAACTAAACCCTAAAGAACCACCTTTAAATGAATACTAATAAGAATCTAATGGATAAATAAAAAGGTAAGATAATTAATGATTTTTAAACCCTTTACATTTCAGAATATATCTATACAAACTATGAAAACTGATGAAGAGGTGATGAAAAATATTATTTCGATACATTCGGAGGCATTGAGAACCACATCATTATAATTGAAAAAAAATCAAGAAATTTAAATGAATGAAATGTTTTTGAATGATTTATAAATAGAATAGTTTTAAAAGAATCTAAGTTGATCAACCATAGATGGAATGTATGTACACTCATCATGCCAACCATGGTGATTCTAATAGTGTATGAACATAGGGACAATTCACCACTCCATGAATATTAGGGGATTTTAATTTCTATGATGATTTATTTAATTTTAGTTCCCTTATGTTATTTATTCCACACCATGTGTTTTATTCCTTGATTTTTAGAAAACTGGAGCCAATAAGGGTTTTGGGGAATCTGGTGAATGGGACCAAAAATTACCCAATGATTGTCATTGAGGATTTTCTTATTTGGTTAATGGATATGATCATTCATGTCAATTTAATCCAAGTGAATATGGAGGATGATCATCTATGTTCTCTTTATCCCATCATTCTTTGAAGAACCTTCAAATAAATTTTCAAGACAATAATAATTGTACATGAGGATTCACTTAATATGGATTTGGGATGTGATATCATATGATTTTATATTTTATACTCCATGAAGTACCCCTCAAATTACTATTCTTCTTCTTTATCTCCCATTCTAACCCACTGTTTAATGAATCTTCATGTTTTTATTTACAATACATTCCAAATTGGGATAATAACATGAATAGATATACATTGAGAATTTTTTTTTCATTGATATCTCCAAATAGTAGGGCACACACTTCTCCTGATCAAACCACACATATTTATTATTTTTAATTAGATCATTATAGTTACTCGGGGTATATACATTCAAAATATAACATAGAAATTGATATTTTTTATTTATTTCATTCATTATTAATTTATTTTTATTATGTAAATATGTAGAAAAAAATTTAATTGTGAACATAATTCAGTTTCCACATCATTTCCATTTATACAGAACTCGCTGAAACAAGAACATAAACAATTTTCCCAAAAAATAAAATATTCATACCGAATGAATGATGAAAACTTTCTATAAAAATTACTAATAATAACATATATACACAAGAAATTCAAATTTTATTTACATTAGTGGAAAATGACAGGGAAACCCGGTGGACCTTATCATACATACACGATATTAGACCCTACATTTTTATGCATATGATTATTTTGTTTGATGGGGATATACTTGTATGAATTCCAAAACGGAGACTTAACCTACACATTATTAGATGTTGTAAAGAATGAGGTTGTCACTACCCACCCTCGGGACTTGTGTCGTGACTGCACCAAGCCCACCTTCCATAGGCCAGGGGCTGCTGACGAGCACCAAAGGAGTAAATCTCTAAAACATGGAAGACATTGCCTTTATAAATTATAAACACACAAAACAGAGTATATTCTGGAAGTAAAACACTATGTAAAAATGTATACAAAAGGAGTGCTGAAAAGTAATGGGGCCGAAAATACAAACCCTACTATAAAGTGCAAGTACAACATAAAGAGACAAAAATAGCTTAAACATGTAAAGAACATCTTGGATCGTCCGCCATGGATCCTAACTGAAGGGTAGGTAAAAATAGCCTCCAAAACACACCACGTCATTTCTTCTCCTTCGTGTACCATCACACAGTGTGGTCCACCTCTGGGTATTGTCTAGTCTGATCCACTCCGCCTCGGTCAGCACTGTCTGTCGTCTGCAACCAAAATAGCAAGGTGCGGGCATATCCTGTGTAGGGGTTAGTATAACGATACTCAGTAGAGACCCCAAGACCTTCATGGTATCAAAAAATCCAACATGGATTAACCACAATGTATGAAATCAATAGATTACCTCACTTAGGTATATTCCTGTACATATACTTATGTTACTATGTAATCCATCTCAATCATTAGATAAACACAAAAGTTACTGACTCAGCACAACCAGGACATTATTCTCAGGATTGTATCTATTTGAAACCGCATTTTATAGAGAAATCATCCTATATTGAGTACAGTGGGCTTTCCACGCTCACACAGAGGTGCTTCCTACTAACCTTGTACTATTGAGGTACTCCTCTGGCCGATTATCGGGGGTCTGCCACGCTCACACAGAGGCACTCCCCACTACGGGACCATCGAAAACTACTAGGAGCTCCCTCTAATAGCCTGTAGATATGTTTATCCTATTGAGTTTCACAGGTCTACTGCTAAATACCAGGCGCTCCTCTGCTGTGGGTCTGCGGCCAACTACCAGGCACTCCCCACTGGGCTTGTCAAATCAATCCGAGTCAAATTGGTCAAGCAGTTGTCAGGCCTCAACCAACTACTAGGTTCCCACACAAACTCCCTCTTGTCTATGGAAGATCTGCTCTACAACATAATATTCGTTACTCCAACTATCACAATGTTTTATGTATATGTATCTCAATATCCCTCGTCATCATTTGGGTCTCAACGCAATAGACGACGCGTTGATCGGACGCCCGGTCTGTGAATTACTTTCCATTTAGTCCCAGGACCCAGTTGGATTTGTGTACAATTCAACCAGAACATAACTCAACATTACCCCAACTCCAGTAGAGTAACCTCAAAGGGATCATCGTTCTCCATGAATATTAGCACCGCTGATGTTTCGCCAAATAGCCGTCCACTGTCAAAGATATGGAAAAAGGAAGTAAATGGTCCGTAATGGGCCTGGGTCCGGTCTAACCCGGTCGGACTGACTCGACCCAACCCTATCTAGGACAACCCAGTCTGAGTCGACCCAGTCTTATCTGTTGGGTCTGACCCAACCCGTTGGTCGGGTCAGCCCGTTAGGTTCAGCACAGTCCGTTGGACCCGGCCCAGCGAACTGTAGGGGCGGTTCGGCTTGAAGGTCGCCAAGTAGGATGCTCATCCCGGAGGCTGGGTCCGGTTTAGTCAGCACCATGTAGGGTGTGTCTTGGGTGGCTCAGCCCTGAAAGTCGAGCCGGTTTGGGCAGCGACGCCGTGATGGATGATGGGGAATGACTCGGGTGGTCGGCATTGATCGTCCAGTTTGTCCAGGAGCTGGGACACGGGCAGGCCGGCGGGGCGCGCGGGCAGTGCACGGGGAGGCTGCAGGGTGTCATGTAGGGAGTGATCATGCAGTGAGGGGGAGGGAATCCCACGGGAATGCCAGCGGGGCGCGCGGGCAGTGCACGGGCAGTCTGCGGGGCATCGAGCAGGGCGTTGGTAGGCCACGTGGTGCACAGGCAGCGTGCGGGCACGCCGCGACGTGCCAGGCAGGGCACTGTTAGGCCAAAGGGGCATGGGCAGTGCGCCGGCTAGATGAAGGGATACCCAGGCAGCTTGCGTGTAGGCTGTGAGGCACTGGGCAGGGCATGATTAGGCCTGCGGGGTGCGGTCAGCACCCTGTCAGGGAGGCGGGGGGAGCGGGCAGTGCGCAGCTAGGCCGCAGGCTCGGCCGGATGCAGTGCAAGTCGCCGCGAGGGTGGTGTGGTTAATGAATAATGAGGGTAGTGTGGCCCTTGATGTGTCCTCCCCTTTGCCTCATCGTTGTTACATCGCCAGGATGATGAATTCCACCAGAAGGAAAAATAACGAAGGTTATTGGGCCATGTTAGGTTGGCCCGCACCCTTCGTGATTAAGGAGGTATCAATTGGCTCAACATGATAAGAAGTTGATCATTAACACGTCCAAAATAAACCCTTTATATCTGATGAAGAATATGAGAAAAAGTATAAAATCATCATGTAATGAACCCCCTACTTGGATTGTCGGGCGTTTATTGTTCGTTGAAGGAGTTTCGGGAAGAAGACAAAGACAATCGTCTTTCGTCGCGTCCACCAAGCACTTCGGAACATAAGTTGCTTCGTCTCATGGAAGATGTTCCATGTCAGTAGGTGTCCAAGGAATTAGTGGAAGAGAATCCATGTTCTTCATAGGTGGATCATTCTTCATTCTTTGTTGGGAGCTTTTCTCCCTAGCTCTCCTCTTTCCAAGTTCCAGAAAATAAAAGATGCCAACCAAAATGAAATAATATATTGTCTTTTATTTTAATTTTTGGCATGTATTCAACTGGCGAAATAATTAATGGGATACACCTAATTAATTCATGTGTGTAGGGACAAAATTAATTAGTGGAGTTCAAGAGGCTCCAAGGTTGGGGGCACCATTAAGTGGGGAGTTCAAGAGGTTTCTCCCCACTTAATGGGGGTTTCAAGGGGTTTAATTCTTGGGTGGTCCCCATCACTTTAATCCTCACAAGAGTGGTTATGTTCTGGTGGGACCCACCAACATAACCTCTCATGGGAGGTTAAGGTGTGGTGGTCCCACCTCCAACTCCCATGAGGAGGTATTATCCACCAAAACTCACATGGTGGAACAATAAAATAATGTGTAGCACACTTTATTTTATTATTATTTTTAATAAAACCCAAAACTACCATTTATTCTCAACCAAATACCGTCAAGGTGAATGTATTCTTATGAGAATATCGGCAATGCGAGTTCAATGGTTCCCTCAGATTTCAGTTCCGAGCACTGGTTCAAAAGATATAAAATCCCACTCGTACATTTACTGAACCTACCTGAACAAAATTTCAGAAATTCATTCCGGGGACAACGGGCCTCAGAATCAAGCACTGTAAATCGTTGTAGACTCATAAAATTCCCTTTGTACTTTAAAAAAAATCACAAAATTTACAGGTCTTTTAATTCTCCCCACATTATGGTTTTACATCCACATAATTTACATCATGATCTAAGGAAGCAAATGGGGGTACTAAGCACACAACTGAGCCTCCCGCTCCCATGTGATCTCATGGAGGGTATCGTGCTTCTAGAAAACACGCATCAAAGGTATCTACTCTCCACGTAGGACCTTCTCCTATCAATCCTCAATATATACGGGAACTTCCATTAAGGTTTCCCCATCATCGACACCCTGCTCTCTATGGTCGATGATGTGAGTAGGGTCGTACACGTATCTTCTCACCTGAGATACGTGGAAGATGTCGTGCACCCGGTGCAACTGAGGTGGAAGAGCCATGTGGTAAGCCACCTTGCCTACTCTGCTCAAGACCTAGAAAGGTCCAATGAATCTCATAGGTAGCTTTCCACCATGGCCAAATCTCTATAGGCCTCGTTGAGGTGAGACCCACAGAAAGAAGTGGTCGCCATCCTCGAACTCCAGAGGCCTCCGTCTCCTGTCAGCATATGACTTGTACCAGCTCTGTACAGTCTTCATCAACTCATGGATGATCTTCCCCTTCTCCTTGATAACTCGTACCATCTCTGGTCCCACCTGTGCTGACTTTATAGGGTCTGTCCAGCAAAAGGGTGATATAAACGGTCGCATGTACAATGCCTGAAAAGGGGTCATCCCTATAGTGGATTGATATCTGTTGTTTTAGGAAATCTCCACCAAAGGTAATTGATCCTCCCAGTTACGATTGAATTCGAAGACACAAGCACGTATAATGTCTTCTAGGGTCTGAATGGGCCACTTGGTTTGACCATCTATGTATGGATGGAAGGTCGTTCTCAGACAAAGCTGCATCCCGAAAGCCTCCTAAAACCCCTACCATAGCGGGGAAGTAAAGCATGCGTCATGATTGGAGACAATAGAAGAAATTAATCCATGTAGACGAACAATCAACTGCACATAGAGTCATCCCATTCTCGCTACTGAACCCTTCTCTCTAATCGGTAGGAATTTGGCCAAATTGGTGAGTCAGTCGATGATCAAGCAAATCGAATTGTGACCCCTGTACGTAGGTGGAAGACCAGTCACAAAGTCTACAGAAATCCCATCACACTTCCACTCCGGGACCCCTAGAGGCTGCACAAAGCCTTCTGGTACCTAGTGCTCCACCTTCAATTTCTTACATGTCTGACATCGAGAGACAAACTCCGGTAAAGAATTCTTCATACCTGGGAACCAGTGCTATCATCTGTGGTCCTGATACATCTTCTCCACACTTGTATGTATCGTTATAGGGGATGTGTGAAACTCCCTCAACACTTCCTCCTAATGTGCTACAAGAACTAAGGTACGTCCTCTGAAGAGAATGATGTTTTCCCCACCTAAGAAAATCCATCAGGTTCATTCCCTATGGATATCTGAGCATGTTTTATCTCGCAGTAAGCGCGCCAATGATGCGCCTCCCTGACTCCCTGAAGAAGTGGGGGAATGAATGAAAGAGACTGTAGGAAGACTAATCCATCTCTATCCTCAAAGGATATCTGTAAATCAGCCAGCTGCTATGTCACCTCACCTATCAAATGTATACCAGACCTGCTGCAGAGAGAATCTGCAACAACATTTCGATTCCTCGGACTGTAGACAATCTCAAAGTCAGAGTCCAAGAGGAACTCAATCCAACATCACTGTCTCAGGTTTCAGTCCATCTAAGAGAAGATATACTTGATAATATTGTGATCATAGTATAAGGTAAAATGATAACCCACAAGATATTGTCGCCATATCTACAAGGTGAATACCACTACTGCTAACTCCAGGTCATGGGTTGGGCAGTTCTTCTCATGCCATCTCACCTGAAGAGAACCACAAGAGATCACTGATCGCACCTGCATTAGGACACACCCGAGTCTAGTCCCTAATGCGTCGTAGTAAACTAAGTACCCTACTCCTTCCTCCGGAAGTCTCAAGACGGGGGAACTAGTCAGCCTCTACCTCAGCTTATGGAAACTCTACTAGAATCAATGCGACCACAAATTGGGATTCCCCTTCTTCATCAAGGATGATAGTGGTTCTACGACTCTATAGAATTCTGGTACAAACCTCTGGTAGTAACCAGCCATTCCCATGAATCTACATACCTCTATCGCACTCTTGGGTGGATCCCAAGCAAGTACCACATCAATCTTTGCGGGATCCACTACAACTCCAGCCTCCAAGAAGACATCACTGATAAAGTGAACCTCACGAATCCAGAACTGGCACTTCGAGAGCTTACCATAATGATGGTGCTCTCGGAGTGTGTCCAGTACTTTCCAAAAATTGTAGGCATGCTCCTCCTCAGTAGTCGATTAGATCTGAATGTCGTTGATGAAGACTAGGACAAAGTGATCGAGGTAAGGATGAATGATCCTGTTAATGAGTCTGATGAACATTGTTGGAGCGTTGGTTATGCCGACGGGGATAACCAAGAACTCTTATTGTCCATACCGACATCTTAACGTCGTCTTATGAAAATCCTCATCTTCAAATCTGAGCTCGTGATAGCCTGATCTGTGGTCTATCTTCATGAACCACTGAGCACCCATCAGCTAGTCAAAAAGGTCTTCAATCTGCGGGAGTGGGTACTTGTTCTTCAGGTTCAACTTGTTCAGGCGACGATAGTCAACCCAGAGCCTCAATCGCCCATCCGCCTTCTTTGAGAATAGAATCGAGGCTTCCCAGGATGAAACACTTGGCTAGATGAATCCCTTCCCCTGCAAGTCCTCTAGCATTACCTACAGCTCACGAAGCTCCTTGGGAGCCATCCGATACGCTGGAGTAGATATAGATGTCTTCCGTGATATAGGTCAATGTATATGTCCACCTTTCTTCATGGAGTTAGTGCTGAAACATCATCAAGGAAATAATCCACTTATTGGTCCACCACAATAGGATAGCTTAGACTCTCCACATTAATTGTTTTGAGGTTATGGCAGGCCAACTGATGAGTAATCAGATGCACACTCCTCTGAGTAGGTCCGTCATGTGCTACAAAGGCATCCTTCTCTCAGGTGAGGGTAAACTAGGTCCCATACATGCAGACACACTGCACATTGCACGAAATATAGTAAATCTGATCATGAACCCTATATAACCAGTACATACCCAATATGATGTCGTAAGGCATCGACGCTGCTACGAGGAGATCCCAGCAGAAGCTCTTGCCTCCTAGAGTGAGCTAACACTGCCGACACTAGTGTAAAATCGTCGAGTCATCTCCCGTATGGGTCTCTTTCATGAAGTATTGAACCAACGGCTCCGTTGGAATATCCGTGATCCGAAAGAGGGTAGTGGAAATGAAAGAGTGACTGGCACCTGTGTCTATAAGAACTGCAGATATGGTCGAGTAGACACATATCATACCTCTAATCATCTCTAGAGCACCATGCTCCTATGCTTCAGCTACCGGAAGCTGAGCTCTTGCCTATCCACCTTCTCCCTACTGTCGGGGTGGACCTCCTGGTTGTCGTGGTGGTAACACCTCGAATCGTATTCCACTGCCACCTAACCAGCCAGATCCTCTTCCACGTCGGCCTACTTTCTACAGACCGCCTCTATTGAATCTATGTCTTTTCCTGGGAGTTCCTTCAACTATCAGCTGATCATCCAAATGATGGGTCATACAGTCACGATCCATGTGACCATGCCCAACGCATCAGTAACACTGTCCTTTTCAGGATATTACGGCTCTCTCTCCACTATGGGTACCCTGCACAACCTATCCTGAGTCATGGGGGTATCCACCTATAGGTCTGGTCCTCTTAGACCTCGGTTTCATCTATCTATGGCCAGCTGCAGAAGTCTCCACTACATGTCGACTAGTGGTGGGTTTCACTACTAGAGGCTACTCAGCATAGAGACTCTCCACTAAGAGGGCTCACTCCAACACCCATGCCTGCATCGGGATGCTGAGGCAGATCATCGATGCCCTGATCTCTCTCTTAAGACCCTGATCAAAGGCCCTGGCCCTAATTTCTGGGTCCTGCGCCATATTTGTGTAGTAGTGAAAGAGGTCGGTGAACCTTTCTGAGTACTAAGCTACCATCATTATACCCTACTGTAGATGTAGTGGCTCAAGTATCCACACTGTTGGAAGTGTGGCTGGAACAAAAGCTGCCCGAATCAGGATTTTGAAGTTTGTCTAGAGTAGAGTCATCTTATCGTGCAACTGGAGCATCAGAATCTACCATCGTCTTACTTCTTCCTGAAGGAGACTCGTGACAAGGATAACCATAATGTCGGTTGGTGTCTCTACTAGTCTTAAGACTCTCACCACATCCTCTGCCAATCCTCAGACGCTTGTGGGTTCTTCTGTCCCCTGAACTAGGGTGGCCTCAGGCGCAGTAACTCGTGCAACGCGCTCAAGCCGCGTGCATCATCTACTACTGGGGCTACAATCATCGGTTTCCCAACGTGTAGTGGTACTACTGGGGCCTCCACTGGAAGGGGGCCCCACACCTAGGCCTCAACACTCGGATGTCTTTCTATGCGTACGACTCTCGAGGATCTTGCTGGTCATCTACATGGAGGCATCCTAAATGAAATAGATGTGACATGGTCAAATATTTATACCTTGTGAGAAGACATGGTTGAGATTACTTACAGAAATTTTTTTGAAAACACACGTGAAATCAGTTTTTCCATGCACTGATTTGGAAATTAGAAGTTAGGGTCCTTTTGTCTGGATACATCGGCCATCACACCAACACTGAACTCCCTGAAAAAAAAACCACACTCGGTACTCTAAACACTATTGCTTAACTAAAAAGAAAGATCAGTTTCCTATGTTCTGCTATAGAACCGACTCCTATGATACCAATTTGTCATGACCGATCCTTGGGACCCATTATGCGACTACCCCAATCCCGCTTTACATAGGCCAGGGTCTTGCGACTAGAACCATATGCATACATCCCTAAATCTGTGAAGGCATTGAATTTATAAATTATAAACAGAAACAACAGAGTATATGAAGAAAGAAAAAGACTAAATAAAACTATATAAAAATGGAGTGCTAAATTGTAAAGGTGCTAGAAATACAAGCCATACTGTGATGTACAAGTACAACTGAAAGGGACAAAAATAGATGAAAGGTGTAAAGTAGCTCCTGGATTGACTGCCATAGATCCTACCTGAAGGGTAGGTATATATAGATTCCACAACACTCCATGTTTGTCTATCTCCTCCATGTACCATCATGATGTGTGGTCCACCTCCAGGTATCGTCCAGTCCTATCTACTCAGCCTCGGTCAGCGATGTCCGTCTTCTACAACCAAAAAAATGAGGTGCGGGCATAGCCAGTGCAGGGGTGAGTAAAACGATACTCTGTAGGGACACCGAGACCCTCAAGGTCCCCAAAAATCCAATGAGGATAAACCAAAAATTATGAAACCAATAGATAACCTCACTAAGGTATATGCCCATACATATACAAAATTTACCAAGTAATCCATCTCAATCATGTGGTAAACAAAAAAGTTACTGACATAGCTCAACTATGATTTTATTCTAGGGATAGTATCAATCTGAACCCTCAGCACCTGGGGAACTCCTCCTCTATCGAGTACAGTGGGCCTGTCACGCTCATAAAGAGGTGATTCCCACTAACCTTGAACTGGTGAGGTACTCCTCCGGTCGAGTATCATTTCTGGCATCCTTCTTTTTTATTACATAACATTTCATTACATTTTACAAACAGTGGATCTATAATGTCTAGTATCTTGGAAATCATGAACATAATACATAAAAAACATAAAACATTCCTCTATACCACTTGTAAGGCTTCATCATATGTTCATCATAAGTAGAATTACTGTATCTCATAACCTGGAGACATAAATTCAAAGGAAAGGGTGAGAATAAGGGCCAGTGAGGGTAAACAAGAGAGTCAGTGTACTTGTGATATCAATAAGAACATGAATAAAACATGAATACATGAGAAATTGAAGAATAGGAATATCAAAAAGAGAAGAACATGGAACATAACTAGAATATGTGGCTACAAAATTTCATTTAGACAATCATTTTTGTATCATCAAGGTCTATCCCCAAGGTGTCATAAAAAAATTACCAAGGTTATTTACCAAGGAATCGTTAAAATGGTCATCTCTAGAGATTAAATCTTTACCCAATGCATTGGAGCGCTATTAGGTCGCATCCTTAATTTTTCTTTATTATCATGTGATACAAATATATCATCATCAATCATTTCATAAATAACCCATATAGAATAAATGAAATGGGTTTCATTTCATAGTCATGACATTTTAAAACTGCTTTAAATACATGATCTTTTTGTCACTTTAAACCCATTGAAAAAGAAAGTGGGTATCATGTATGTAAATGCCATAATTTAAAATAGAACATTTGGATATATATGTAAATAACAATGTAGAATAAATAGTTTTTAGTATTCACATAATAAAATAATATTATTTTAGAGAAATAGAGAGATATTTTGAGACGAAAATTCGGCAGCATAACGGCTATGTTTCAGTGTCTTATACAACATTGAAAAGAGAGGGGACATGGGTCACGCACTCATAAATGATCCATAAAATAGTAGAGGGATTGAATATTAAGGATATAAGAACATGGTAATGAAAATTTCAGAACATAACATATGAAATGAAAAACTCGAAAGGAAGACAAAAATAAGATATGTCTTTTAAAAAATTTGGCATCCCAACGACATCACTTAAAAGTTCAAAAAATTAATAGATGAGATAAATAGGGTCTCTCATCATATGAACATATAAGAACAGTATGATGGATATATAGATTATACCACAACATAAAAAAAGTAACTTTAAAGACATGACATGAAAGTAGATCTCTAAAATTAGAAGGGTGAAATAATCACTTAAAAACATTCAGCAACCTAACGGTGCCACTTAAACATTATTAAAATGAATTGATGTGTTAAATAGGGGGTCTTTTATCATACGACCATGAAAATGAATGTAGTATGAATATAATATAACATTACTAACATATGAACACTAAGCTTAAAATAAATGACATAAAGGAGAATACATGAAAAGAAAGAGAGAGGTAGGAACCCTTACCTTGAAGAGTAACTTCGAAATATTGATTTTTGGGACCTTGGGAGGATTTAGGGAACCTTGGGAGGACTTAATGGGAGGTATGGAGACCTGAACATCGTTTATGAGGATTTTTGAATGGAAAGGATGAGAGAAGGGCTCAGTATTTATACGAGAAGTGAGGGGACATGACATTAATGGCCAAGGGACACCTCATTGGTGGTATTGAAAAAACCATGGTCTTGCCCATAGTATTTTCCCATGGTATTGGACACTTGGGAATCCTCATACATTATAAAACTATTAATAAGTTGACCAGATTTATTGCATAAATATTACATCATTAATAATGTCATTAAACACCAGAAACTCAAAAGCTGTATTTTCACTATTCACTTAAAATTCAACTTTCTCAGAAGAATCCCAAAATTTCACCGTAACCAAATATTGATGCTCTGATTTCAAAAGTGAACTCCATTTTATGAAAACAATTTCCCAAATATTTTTATTTTAAATTTTAAATGAAATACTATTCACTAAAAATTCAATTGTTTCAGAAAATTCCCAAAAATTCACCTTAACCTAATATCGATGCTTTGATTTCAAAAATGAACTGCATATTATGAAAAATATATATATATATATATATTTAATTTATTTTTAAAATAAAAAAAATTATTCACTTGAAATAAACTAATAGTTGAACAATAATTTCTAAAATATTTATTTACCTATTTTATTGAATCAGATTACTTAATCAAGGTGCCTAAATTATATTAATACATTAATTAAGTGAGATTACTAATCTATTTGGTCACATTACTAATACTAAGAATAAAATCACTATTCATAATTTACTATTCATCAAAAATTATGTTGATCTTATTAGACTCTAAATTTCTTACTGAACATAACAGTAAAAGGCCATTTTTAAAAATCATTACACATTATTAATTATTTAATGTTTACATAAATATTTTTAAAATATCCTTTTTCTTAAATTCATCACTAATATGCATACTATACTTATCTAGAAATTTGAAAATTCCCAAACACCACCATAAGAAGAAATCCCAATTTTATTATTTAAATCAATAGATAACACAAAGCAGTTACGGT
This sequence comes from Viscum album, assembly GCA_963277665.1. NCBI lineage: Eukaryota > Viridiplantae > Streptophyta > Magnoliopsida > Santalales > Viscaceae > Viscum > Viscum album. The sequence goes on along the minus strand of OY728119.1, from coordinate 2,104,495,692 downwards.
CTCGTTACATAACCTCTTATAACACCATCATAGGACCTAAGAGTAAGGAGTTCTAGGGTGATAGAATATTTGGGCAGCTTAGCCAACATTGCCCGAGTAGTGATTTCTATTAGCTTGAACTTCTCACGAAGTCGATTCCGTTCGAGCTTCACATGATGATGCTTGGCTTGTGGCTGGTCCAGAGCAATTCCCAAAGGTGCTACCTCCTTCCTGAGGTCCGTTGGATGGGCTTCGATCATACCGAGAATACTGGATGGGGCCATTGAATCTTATTTCTATATTAATTAATCATGATCACTTGTATTTACAAACAATAATCGCAACATTTAGTTTCCAACTGTTTCATTGACCAATAGTCATATAACAGTCGGACCCAATAGTATTATTTTAATTATAATAATTTTATTAAATTATGTTTTTTAATTGGTTATAAAATAAAATAACTTTCAAAGTTAGGAAAAAACATTTATTCAAAATTTTGGGTCATTACAATCTTTCCCCATTAAGAAATTTCATCCTCGAAATTTTAAAATTGGGCTTAAAAATTTCATTGAAAGTCTCACATCGGAAAAAGAGTCAGTAAAACTAGTACTTTAAAAAAAGAAAGGGAAGAACAAAGGTCACCCAAGTTAACCCATAATTGGATTCCAAGTAGGAAAACATGGATATGGAAGAGAAACAACGGTCAAGTTCTTAGGGAGAGTCATAGAAAACATGATTAAGAGAAAATTAACCATAATAATATCACAAAATTATGATTTGTTAAATGTACTTTGGTTACCCCTTAGGAAACGTATTCTAACAACATTTTTGTTTTAAGTTCGTTTTCATAATTTTGAGGAATTCATTTACTAAATAGAATAAAAACATAAGGAAATATATTTAACTTGATGTAGAGTTTATTACTTTTATAAGTTGCTACCAAGAATAATCTTTTATCCAAACAATGAGCATTCAAAAATACTTTGTCTCATTAAATGCACAAGAATCATCTTCAAGAGAATCACATAATCCAGAAAAGAAGAACTATATATTCCCCTTGTCTTTAGTCATCAACTAAAACTAAAATTATTAGTACGAGATCATATAATCCCAAAAAAGGAAACTCATTTTTGAAAATAAATATGTCTATTAATCTACAAAATTTAACAAAAGTTCCCAATGATCTAGAAAGAATATTCAATACACAATCATCTTTAAAATTCTTCAGAATAATCAAAACTAATATTGGATCCCAAAACTCGAAAGGATTTAATCACATAGTCTTCCCCAATAAATCATAACATTTGTCTCCAAATAACATCGAATACTATTAAAGTGTCATACTAAAGTGTAATTAACCAATTCACATATTCTCTATACTAGGTTCATCATTTTCCAGAAATAACCCAAATCACCATATGTCCACAATAAACTCATAAAAAAATCAACCATTCCTCCACAATTTAAATCCTAAAGGAATTTATTTCCCTTAGGCATATAGTACTCCAAAAGAGAAAACATAGTCCAAAATGTCCTTTATCGTATAATTTCCTAATAATTTCCCTATTCAAAGGATATCTATTTGATAAACATAAGTTTCCAAAATCAACTTAGTCCTGATCCATAAAAATAGCATGTGAATTAGTCAGTCCGAAGGGCATAAAATCAAACTCATAATTCCCATATATTGATTGGATGTCACTTTTTGGAATATCATCATTCTTCTCCCTCAATTGATGATAACCAAAACTAAGATCAATCTTAGAGTAGAATTGAATTCCACAATGTTGGTCAAATAAGTCATCAATTATTAGAAGAGAGTATTTTTTATTTACTATGATCCCATTCAGTTCTCTATAATCAATACATATCTACATCGATCCATCCTTCTTCTTCACAAAGAGAACTGGTGCTCCACAAAGGGACACACTTGGTTGGATAAACCCATTCTCCAAAAGATCTCGATGTTTTTTCATTAATTACTCTAGCTCCACATTTTCCATCCTATAGGGGGTCTTTGAAATCAGATGAGATCCAGGTATGAGTTCAACGAATAACTCTAACTCTATTTCTTGGGGAGGTCCAGGTGACTCCTCAGGATATACGTCAACGTATTCATAGACGATGGGGACATTTTATAAAAGAATAAATCCTTCGTGAGAAACTTATTTCATTGATGACTTTTTTTAACAAAAAAATATTTGATGTCTTAAATCTTCATTCTTAGACAAATACATTTTTTTTAATTCCTTCATAATGATTCATAAAAAGCTTGTGATTAACCAAACATATCAACTTAGAGTGTCGTAACCAAGAGTGTAGCAAGGCCCGTTGTCATTTACCAGTTCGCATTCGAGTCTAGCTCAATGTGGTGATTTCGGGTTTTACCCCTTTGTACATATGTGCCATAGCCACCTCTACCTGCTCGTATCCAGACATGGATTTATTTTCTTGATAAACCACTTACTCATTACTCACCAAAATACCAGGAAGATTTCCTATATTTAAAATTTCCTATAGGGTTCTTCCTAAATTTTTCATATCCTTATTTCCAAAAATAACTAATCTATCTTTTGATACCAACTGTGTAATCCTGCATTTATATTACATAAGTTTTCATTAGATTTTACAAAAAATGGACTTTAATGTCCAATATCATGGAAATCGGTAATATAATACAAGAAAAAAACATAAAACATTCTTCTTAAAACACTTGTAAGGATTCATCATAAGTTCATCCTAAGTATAATTACTGAATATCATAACCTAGTGACATACATTAAATGGAAAGGGTGTGTTGAAAGCCCAGTAAGGATAGAAAATAGAGTCAATGTACTTTTGATATCAATAAGAACTTGAACAAAAACATGAAGACATGTGCAATGGAAGAATAGAAATATCATAATGAAAAGAACATGGAACATAACGTGAATATGTGGCTACAAAATTCCTTTTAGACAATCATTTCATTATCACCGTGGTCTATCCTCAAGGTGTCATAAAAAATTACCATGGTTATTCACCAATGTATCCTTCAAATGGTCATCTCTAGTGATTAATTATTTACCCAATGAATTGGATCGCTATAAGGGTGCACCCTTAATTTGCCATTATTATCATGTGATCCACATATATCATCATCAATAATTTCATAAATCAACCATATATCATAAATGAAATGGGTTTCATTTCACAGATGTAACATTTAAAAAATACTTTAAAGACGTGATATTTATGTCACTTTAATCCCACGTAAAAGGAAAGTGGGTCTCATGTATGTAAATAAAAAAATTTAAAATAAATTTTTTATATATATATGTGAATACCCCTGTATAATAACGATTTTTTAGTATTCATTTAATAAAATAAATGAATTTGAGAAAAAGAGAGAGACATTTTGAGAAGAAAATTCGGCTGCATAACGACTATGTTGTAGGGTTTTACAAAACATTGAAAGGAGAGAGGACATGGTTCACCCACTCATAAATGATCCATAATATAGTATAGGAACATAATATGAAGGATATAAGAACATGGTACTGAAATTTGATGTATATACCATATGAAATGAAAAACGTGAAATGAAGACAAAAATTTGATTTCTCTTATGAAAAATTCGGCAGCCAAATAGCATCACTGAAAACATCAAAACATGAATTGATGAGATAAAATAGGGTCTCTCATCATATGAACATAAAATAATTATAATATGGATATAGAGATAATACCCTAATATAATAAAAAGGAACTTGAAAGACTTGAAATGAAAATAGAACTTGAAAATGAGAAGGTGAAAGAATACCTTACAAAAATTCAGTAGCCTAACGGCGCCACATAAACATTCTTAACATGAATTTATGAGAGCAATAGGGGGTCTCTCATCATATGAATATATAAAGTAAAGTAGGATGAATATAAAAGAACATCCCCAAAATAAGAACACGGAGCATAAAATAAATGACACAAAGGAGAATACATGAAAAGAAAGAGCGAGGTAGGATCCCTTACCATGAAGAGCAACATAAAAAATCATATAGTTTAGGACCTTGGGAGGATTGATGGTACCGTGGGAGGACTACTTGGGTGTTAAGGAGGCCAGAACTTCTTTGAGAAGGATTTGGGAATGGAAAGGATGAGATAATGCCTTGGTATTTATAGGTGAAGTGAGGGGACAAGGCATTAATGTCCAAGGGGCACCTCATTGGTGGTATTGGAAAAACCATGGGCTTGACAATGGTATTTGACCATGGTATTATCCACTTGGGAATCCGAATAACTTATATTACTATTCATTATTCTACCAGATTTATTGCATAATTATTACATCCTTAATGATGTCATTAAACACCCAAATCTCAAAAATTTTATTTTCACTATTCTCCAGAAATTCATCATTCTCAAAAAAATCCCAAAATATCACCTTTACCAAATATCGATGCTTTTATTTCAAAAATGAAATCCATTTTATGAAAATATTTTTCTAAATATTGTTAATTTAAATTTGAAATAAAATCAATATTCACTAAAAATTCAACTATTTCAGAAAATTCCCAAAAGTTCTCCTTAACCTAATATCGCTGCTCTGATTTCAAAAATGAACTCCATTTTATGAAAATTATTTTCATAATATTTTGAATTTAAATTAAAAATAAAAAAACACTATTCACTTGAAATAAACTAATACTTGAACAATAATGTTTGAATGTATTATTTACCTATTTTATTGAATATCATTACTTAATCAAAGTGCCTAAATTATATTAGTACTTTATTTAGGTATGAATACTAATCAATTTTAACATATTACTAATCCTAAGCATAAAATCACTTTTGATAATTTACTATTCATAAAAAATTATTTTGATCTTATTAATCTCTAAATTTATTACTGTACAGAACTGTAGAAGACCATTTTTCGAGAATAATTACACATTATTAATAATTTATGGTTTACAAAATTTTTTTTAAAATATCCATTTTCTAAAATTCATCAATAATATGCATACTATATCTACTTAGACATTTGAAAATTCACAAACATCACCCTATGAAGAAATCACAATATTTTTACTTAAATCAAAGGATTCCACAAGGCAGTTACAGTCTCGTTACATAACCTCTCATAACACCAGCATATGTCCTTAGAGTACGGTGTGCTAGGGTGATATAATCATGGGGCCTCTCGCACAACATTGCTCGATTAGTGATTTCTATCTTCTTGAACTTCTCATGAAGGTGATTCCATTCCAGCTTCACATGATGATGTTAGGCTTGGGTCTCATCTAGATCAAAGACCAAATATGCTACCACCTTCATGAGTTTCGTCAGATGATTGTCGATCGGCCTAAGAAAACTAGATGGGGCCATTGAATCATATTTCAATATTAATTAATCATGATAACTTGTATTTACAGATAATAATCGTAACAATTAACTTCCAACAGTCATATTGACCAACAATCATATAACAGTAGAAACCCAATGGTATTATTTTAATTATAATACTTTTATTAATGGAAATAGTTTTGTTTAGTATAAAATAAAATAACACTCAATGTTACAGAACAATGTTTATTCAAAATTTTGGGTTGTTACACTATTGGTCTGCCGTGCTCACACAGAGGCACTCTCCACTGTGGATCTTCTGCCAACTACCAGGAGCTCCCTCTAATTGCCTAGAAAGGTACTCATCCTATCGAGTATCATGGTTCTGCTGCCAACAACATGGCGCTCACCCGCCATGGGTCTACTACCAACTACCAGAACTCCCCACTGGGCTAGTTGAGTCACTCCGAGTCGAATCAGTAAAGCAGACATCAGGTCTCAACTACCTACATGGTTCCCGCACAAATTCATGCCCGTATCTGGACGATCCGCTCCAAAAGCTACTGGTCAGTACTCCAACATTCAGTAAGTCCCACGTAGAAGTATCTCAATGGTCTGCCTCATCATTGGGGATTCACCGCAATAGACAGCGCATCGATCAGACGCCCGGTCTGTGAGTTATTATCTGTTTAGGCCCAGGGCCCGGTTGGATTCATGTACGATCCAACCTGACCATATATCAACATTAACCCAAACAACAGTCGGGTAAACTCAATGGGATTGTCGTGCTCCAAGGAAACTATCCTCACTAACGGTTCTTCAAACAATATTCTGTTGCCAATGTTATGGCCAAAAGAAGTATAGGGTTTGTAATGGGACCGGGTCAAGTCTAACCCGGTCAGATTGACTCGGCCCATACCAGTCGGGGACAACCTAGTCTGGGTCAACCCATTCTAACCCATTTGGTCTAACCCGTCCTATTGTGTGGGTAAGCTCGTTAGGTTCGGCCCGGTCTACTAGGCCTGGCCCAGCAGACTGCAGCGGTGGTTTGGCTCGAAGGTCTCCATGTAGGCGGCTCGGCCCAGTGGCTGGGGCCGGTTCGGGCATCACCACATGGGGCGCGGTTCGGGCAGCTTGACCCTGAAAGCTGAGCCGGATCGGCCAGTGATGCCATGAAGGACACCGTTGGCCGACATGAGTGTCGGGCACTGCTCGGATGGTTCAACTAGGAGCTGGGATGCGGGCAGGCCGTGCAGGGTGCCAGGCAGGGCGCGAGCAGGCTGCAGGGTGGGCGCGGGCAGGCCGTGTGGGGTGCGGGCATTGCGCATGCAGGCCGTGGGGTCGGTGCGGTTCACGGAGGCTATGGGGTTTCACAACCATTGATGTGTCATCCCTGTCACCTCGTTGCTGTTACATTTCCAGGCCGAAGAATGCCATAAGAAGGATAAATGACGGAGGCTATCGGGCCATGCTCGGTTGGCCCGCACCCTCCGTATTTAGGGAAGTATCAATTTGCTAAATAAGATAAGCAGTTGATGATTAACATGTCTGCAAAAAACCATTTCAATCTGATTAAGATGATAAGAAAATGTATAGCATCATCAATTAATGAACCCCCCTACTTGGATTTTCAGGCGTTTGTTTTTCGATAATAGAATTTCGGGAAGAAGACGAAGATAATCGTCCTTCGTCAAATCCACCAAGCACTTCTGAACCCGAGTTGTGTCGACTCATGAACGATGATCCACGTTGGAAGGTTTCTGGGGAATAAGTCGAAGAGGATCGGTATTCTTCGTCAGTGGAGAGTTATTTGTCCTTCGTTGGGATCGTTTCTCCATCTCTCTCCTCTTCCAAAGTTCCACCAAAAGAATGATGCTAACACAAAAGAAATAATAGATTTTCTATTATTGTAATTCTTAGCATGAATTAAAATGGAGAAATAATTAAGAGACTCCACCTAATTAATTCATGTGTGTAGGAACAAAATTAATTAGGGAAGTTCAAGAGGGTCAAAGGGTGGTGGAACCATTATGTTGTGAGTTTAAGAGGTTTCTCCCCACTTAATTGGGGGTTCAAGGGGTTTCATCATCAGGTGGTCCCCTCTAATTTAATCATCTCAAGGGAGGATTTGATCAGGTGGAACCAACCACCATAACCTCTCATGGGAGGTTAAGGTGTGGGGGTCCGACCTCCAACTCCCATGAGGAGGTTTTAAGCACCAACAATCACATGGAGGCTCAACAAAATAAATTGTAGAACACTTTATATTATTAATTTTTTAGGAAAACCCAAAAACTAACTTTTATTCTCGACCAACTGCTGTCGAGGTGAAAGTATTTTTAAGTGAATATCGGCGTTGTGAGTTCAACAGTGCCCTCAGATTACAGTTCCGAGGATCAGTTTGAAAGATTTAAAATCTTTCTCGTACGTCTACTAAACGTACCGGAAAAAACTTCAGAAATTGATTCCAGGAACACCGGGCCTTGGAATCAAGCGCTGTAAATTTTCGTGGACTCGTAGAAATCCCATTATTTTAATAAAAATTCCACAGGATTTCCAGGTCTTTACATACGTGGTTACGTTTCATTAGGGGGTATTGTTTGTAGATTTTATATCTTACAGGGTCGACTTTGTCTATGTTTTTCAGATGAAAATCAATTTCACTATTATAAAAAGTAAAAATGATGTGTTAGTTCATGTTTGAGTACAAAATAGTTTGGGAGTGTGTATAGATTATAGGAATATAAATCATTCCAATTGAAAGTACAATTTAAAACTTCTATTCATTAACAATATTATTAAGAAACTTGATGGTATGGATTTTTTTTGGATTGGTTTCGCTATATTTTTTTGGGTTTTTTTTGTAGAGGACCGAAATAAGAGGGCAATTACATGCCCATTTGGTACATTTGTTTACAGCATGATGCAATATAGAATTTTTAATTTCCCATATTCTTTCTATATATTCATGGTTTGTATCATTTCTAATTTACATGAAACTCAAATGGAGGTATTTATGGATTATTTTACAATGCATGGTTCTTCATTTTATTGGAGTATATGAAAATTGTGTAATGTGTTGCATCATTGCATTAAAAAAACATTATTCAAGAATTGATAAATGAAACTTCATGGTAGAGAATGTAATTTTCATTGGTAATGAGGTATCATTGCATGTCATTGAGGTTGATAGATCTAATTTAGACATTATTTCATCCATTCAATGCCAAATTTGTGGGCATGAGGATCATTCATTCCTTACGCAGGCAAGTTATTATATACTCATCATCAGACATTTGAGAATGATAGATTCTACCTTACCTCAGTTTCGTCAAAAAATATTGATTAAATTTTTTTGATGATCCATGAAGTGTTACATTTGATGAGATAGTTAATATTTTCACCACACTATTGATCATTGAACCCCGATGGTTGGACCTCCAATTTTATGTTATGTGTGATGTTTCAAACATCCCAATTGGAGAAGTCTTATCATATAGGGTGAAAGAGAAGTGCCATGTTATTTATTATGTGTCAATGAATTTGGATTTATCCCAATAAAAGTACACCCAAATAGAAAATGTGTTTCATGAAATTATAATGAATTTATAAAAATTCCACTCATATTTATTGGAATCCAATGTGGTTGTTTTTATGATCATACAGTTATTTGGTACATCCTAAAGAATCCATATAAAAATACATGTCTGATTCATTGGATGCTTCATCTTAAAGATTTTGAAATTTAGATAGTGGATAATATGGTGTAAAAGAACTTGGTGTCATACCACATGCGTAGGATCAGTAGCGTGTTGGTGTATGATAACCAAAACATGTTATTAGTTTGGGTGAATTCATCAAATTGTAATATCAATGTAATCTCTGGTATTCATTCATTATATGAATATAAAATAAATTACTTTGGTTTCATTTAAATTTTTGAAAACCTAAATAAAAACCATGTTGAAAAATTAAAGACTAAATATAGGTTTTATTTTAGGTATTATCCTTACATTTGAAGCATTTATAGTGTCCATGTCACTTGGATATGTTTTTCCAATCATTATTTTGAGTAGGTTTCATATTTTTTGTATAAAATTTATTAGGATGGAAAATTTTCACCCCAAAGGATAGATTAAAATGATATAAACTCAAATTAATATTAGGATACCTTTTCAAGATTTCCATCTGGTTTGATTGCATTATTTCATTGACAACGCATTGGAAACATTTTAAGGTGACATGAGATTGTTCCAAAAATTATATATATTTTTTTGAGATTTTTTATTTACAAGAATCATATTATATTGTAAAATTTACAAGCTTATATGGACTCTTGTATATTTCTGTGATACTAATTTTTTTAGTAACTGGTTGGAGGCCAATTCCAGTTGGACAAATTATTTTTGTTTTGTAGTATAAATTATAAAGGAAAAGATTTTATGTTGATTTAGAATATTGTATTGTATAATTAGTGAATAAGAAGGATTAGATTATGAACCTGAATTTTTAAATATGGTATTATATGACTAAATTCATAACTACCATTGATGTGTCCCCCTTCATGTCATTTTTTGTGAAAGAATTTCTTCACCCCGTGGAGGTTGAGCAATGAGAATATTGGGGTATAATTAAATGAAACATTGATTTATCCAAATATGGGGATCAAAGGTATCATAAAATTCATGAGCATGGGGAGATTAAATTTTCAACATATGGAAATGAATGCTCTATATGAAATTATAAAAAGCATCTTATGGAAGAATGATCAAAAATGTGATTTTTTATAAGTGAGAATGAATTTCTCTACAATTAAGGATTAAATCTGATGCATGGTATGTTGTGTTACAGATCCATAGGTATTTATGTGTTATCAAATTTTCTTTTTCTGTTCATACATGAAGGGGAATTATTTTCAATGAAAAATATTTTAAGTAATACATTAAGGGAATTCCAACCCATGCGTTTGTGTTCGTCAGACAACACAACCACAATATCACCATAAAATGTCATCATTCCCCATACCATTGTTGTTAATATAATTAGTCCAATTAAAAATTCTAAATCTCATGGTTCTTATAATATGATATGCTCAAATTTGAGAAAATATAATTTTTTATGTTTTGCGAAGGGGATAAAATAATTGTGTAAATTCATTACGTTTTCTATTTTTGTGTTTTTTGGGTTCTTTTTGTCAATTTAGAAAAAAGATAATCATTTTAAATGTTCATATAGATGTTCAAAATATAAAAAATTTATCTTTTTAGAATTCATTGGAAATGATATACATGATAAATATTTCATCATTAAATGTTTTTTTACGAATTTAATTGATGATATTATTTATTGCGACATTGTAAATCATTTTACCTTTTCGGACCAATATTTATGATATTTTATAAAGATAAATTGAGTCATTGATAACTCCACACTACATATCCAACAACCATGAGATTTGAAAATTTTTATACTAAATTGATGGTATAACAATGTAAGGTAAAATAATTTGATCACAAATCAATGGTTTTTGTGTATGTCCATGTATCTTTAGACTAGTTTCATTTTTGTATATAATTATCCTATTCTTGTTTACCTAATATCTAACAGTTTTAATACCTAAAAATGAAAATAATTAAAATATGAACATGTGGGGGATATTTAGTTTCAGTTCATAAGGAATGAATTTCGGAAATTTATAATTGAGTGGGTACTGAAATTTTATTGAAAAATAATGTAGAATATGTTTGATGGTATTAAACAAGGTAATAATAAATGGATTAAATAACCAGAATATATTTTATAAAGGGTAGAGATATGATCATCATATGGTTGGAAGACCAACATGTGTTGAATTATGGGCACTATATACCCATATTTTATTTTTCTATTATTATTGTCATTAATCTCACTAGATATTGTTCTGGTGAAATTTATAAGATAATTAAATTGAAATTTATTTAGATTCAATTATTTATTAGATTCTTACTTTTACCTAATTTCAACTATATATTGGGAAATATCAACATGAATACCTTTTCAAATTTTCTAGATTTCATGATATGTTGGTTTTCCTTAGACTGAAAAATAGTAAATCTTGGGGAGGTTGAAAAAAATTCCTTTTTTATTTTATTGATAATAAGTGAAATAAAATCATGAAACAATGCTAATTATGTTTATCTGTGGAATATTTTCGAATAATTTATTCATTTAATTTTTTTTTGAAAATTCCAATTTTAAAACTTTAATGTTCATTTGTTGTATTTTAGTCATAAATATTTTTATATAGATTATTCTAACGTAAATATATATAAAATAATTATTAAATTAATTTGATTCAACATTCATTTAGATCATACAAGATTGAGGTTGATTTTGATTTGAGTAAATATGCCACTAGTTAAAATCTAGACTTGACTAACCAAAATAGAAACAAATTCAACTTTTAGTCCATGTGGTTGAAATGTATCCTTTTATTGGGATAAATTTATTACATTAGTAAAATATCCAAATTCCATAAAATTAATCCTTCTTGAAGAAGAACAAGTTCACATGACTTGTAGGACAACATGTCAGTTAAAGTTAGATTCAAATATTTGTCTAAATTCTGTATTGAAACTTGAAAGGGCATGAAACCCTATAATCCCATCTACCCAATAGTTTTTCTCATTTTTATGGGTTTGTATGTGAAATAGAATATTTATGGTTGAGGGGATGTGGTTTCAATACATTTATTCATGAATTTAAAAAGGTAAAGCTCTTGAAGCATGGATACCTTCATCAAATCCATCTTATACTTCATTTTGAAATGTTTGTGTTTACGTTATTAGCTTATTAGTTTATTTTCTAATTCTCCTATGTTGTTCAATTTTATTATTATTCATATTTCCAATTATCTGGTTTTTAAAATAATATTTTAAATGTGATTAGGTTAAACTGATTATAATACTTTTTATATGAATAACATTTCTTTGTTTTATACACCACCCATGAAAGAGTAAATTTTCAAAGTAATCCTTCGAATTCTTATCCTATTCAGTTATTATTTTGACATAATTATCAACTATAATTCAATAAATATGATCTAGGAATTTTGTTTCTATTATTAATTATTCAAATAAATAAATTCAAAAATTAACACTAAACATTTCAGATCATGTAATGTGTGAATTGTGAGATCACGATATTAATCTATAAAACAAAACAACACATGATCAAATTTTGAAGACAAAATATAATACCAATACTGAATTAATACTCACATAAAATATGTATATTATTACTAACTCACCACTAAATATAATATATACTTAGAATGATATGGAAATATTGGTGCTATGATTTTTTGTTATGAAGCCAGAAATCTATTTAATTAATTCCATCTTTGTGGTTGACGTAAATTCTCATAGGGTTTCAGGAATACTAATTTGAAGATTATAATTAAGGTGGTTTTAATTTGAATGATAATTATTTTTAATTAATTGAATATGTGTATTTATAATGATTATTTATTCTATGAATATTTTGTCAAAAAAAGTATTATCATTCTGTTTTATCAATCAATGTTAAAAAAATAATACAGTCTTCTTCCATCATTTAAATTCTAATTTTTTAAAAATTAAAAAAAAACCACCTTATTTTTATGTAATGTGATTATTTTATTTTATTTTATTTACAAAATAAATTTAATATATGTTTAATTAAATCCTCATTTGAGAGATGTACATGGTCAACCACTCTTTTTCCCCTAAATGCTATAAAAGGTTCATTGAAGTGCACCCATGAAAAAACCGTTCAAAAAAATATAATATAAACCTAAAATATGAAAGGATAAAATAAGAATGATTTTATTTAATAAAAACCAAACTTGTAAATATTAATTCAAAATTCTTCCATTATTTATATAATTATGTATCATTAGTAAAAGATTTTATTGTGCCTTTATTTTGTGTAATTTTCATTATCATGTATTCTAAAAACATATAATTCATAAATATAACAAAAATTTATTTAATGTAATGGAATTTTCCAATTAAATAAAAAACCTGGGGTATGTGTTGTGGAAGGAGAATTCATGATTTTATTGGGGAGATAAATACTCAATGGTTCAAGGAACAACAAGTTAATAGTTGTATTGAAGACCTACATAAATACATTCATATGATTTTCAAGGAAATTATGTGTTATGAGATAACATATATTGATCAATAACACCAGAATATACATGAAATAATAGATTATGACTCTAATTATGAGGGTTTTGGAGAAATGATAAAATAGTATGTGAATATGTATATATTTAGATTTTTTTCATCTTCTTCATTATAGAAATAAACAAATGTTCTTGTAATATAATCTAATTATTATTATAAATGGAGTTTTAATCAAACATGATTCACTATGATCATATATAAATAATAATCATGTCCCAACTAGTTAAACAGATTCTAGAGTTGTGAAATACAAAATGCATTGCACTACTGATTGAATGATTACATTATATGTTGGAGTCCCAATTATTTATTAGATACAACACAGAATGAGTGAATATTAAAAGTAATCCTTCATGGGAATTACAATTGATGATTAACAAATCAGCTGCATCACGACATCATCTATTTGCAGAGAAATAATGATGTTACGTAAGGACGTTGAAGCTCAGACCTTGCTATCTCAATCTCTTATAATTAAATAAAGAGAAATAATGTCTTTGTATAAATGAGATAAACACTACAAAATAATGTTATAAAATTTGAAGTGGGGATGCTAATCTACAGATCACGTATTCAAAATAGTGGAATATATTGTCCATTTAGCAATGTTGTGATTCCAAATGGACAATAAATAATCCATTGATATCATATTATCACCCATACACCAATTATTTCTATATTAAATATATATTAATAAATAAACTATATAGATTGACTGATCCTAAATATTCTTTCAAAAATCTTAAAAACCAAAAAATAGTAGTGCGGATGAGGTGTTCTTAATCCTTATTCTGAATAGAATTTAAGAATAATTTTAAATTCCAGGGATGATATAATGATAATTTTTTTTGTTAAAACATACTTCCATGATGAAATGGATTCAAAGGGAAAGAAATTACAATGAGGCTATTTTCTTCTTATCTGTAATGGAAGTGCATTGGATAAATAATTACAACAAACAATAGATAAAAATAGTATATTCTAGTTCATGTAAGTTCATCAGTATATGTAATATTAAATTTTTACATATAGGGTATATATTTCCAAAAATATATTAAAATATAAGAACCATGTATGTAGTCAATAATTACATTAAGTATGGCGTCTTCTCATTGAATATATAAGGATGAAACCGTTATCATTATAGAAAAGTATATGACACTTTGATTGGAAAGGGGATATGGGATTAACTACTTATTTATATTTATTATTACTAAAACATTTATCTCAGTTTAAAATTAAACACAATGAGATAATATTTTTATCATAATAACAATCACTATGGTATTTTATAATAAAATAATAGTTTGATAATCCTGAATAAGAAATGTTTAATATATGTATTCAATGATGAATATAAAAAATATAATCATACCCTTATATGGAATGATAAATCCTATTATTAATAATAAAATTATAATTGAGAATTTTATATACAAAATGGTGTTTAATATTTGAGGGGATAAAATTATGGGTATACTATGTAGTATAATTTTCAAGATACAAATAAATAAACCTTTAAAAATAATTTTATTCAATAATGAAATAAGTGTTAGTTCATCAAGGCCATGTGAACTATCCTTATAAGATGTTAGTAGTAAGATCATATTCTTCACGAGACTCCATTTTGATATTATAGGAATCCCATGTGTTGTAATGAGTATACATTGTAAAATTTATTAGTTCGTATGTGTGGGTTTATGAAAGACATGATTTCAATGAATGAATTAGTGAGATTATATATAATTTCAACTAATTCCTAAATATATAGAACAATAACTTTCATTCATAAATAACACATATAAAAAATAGAAGTATTCCTTAATGATATTATATAATTATATATATTATTGGTTCATAATATATAAAAATTATATCTTACATATTTCTTTATTACTAGATTTTTTTTAAGGAATTCCAATATAAAATGTTTCTTCATATCCTGATGAAATGAAAACACAATAAAGGGTAAAATCATAATCGTATTATGGGTAAGAAAGGCAGATATCCAAGATCATTTAAACATAAAATGAGAATAACTAGAATTAAAACTTGACCATAAATTTTTAAAATCATTACCAAAAAACCCTTGAACATGAACATGAATAATATAGTAAATTATGGAATTTCATAATACATGAAACATAAAGGGATCATAAAACATGACCCATGATAACATAAAATTTTCATAATAAAATTTGATAAATGAGTGTAATAATGTGATGAATCATAGTAAAAAATTTATTTTTTCTCAAGGCCACACCTGAGAAATTTATAGCATGGTAGGCTTGGGATAACTGCCCAAGTATCTATTATGGGATTGGGATGACCTCCCATATTCACCTTTTCTAGTTTGGGTATAACCACTAGTGTGCCAATTGAGATCATAAACATTTATAATTACATTATACATCAAAGGGATATAAAATTCTAGTAAAAATCATTACATTATCAGAAATGCATTATATAATATAATAAAAAATTCATCATAACATCAACCAAAAAATTAGAAACATGTATCACTTATATTTCATCATCAGTACCATAAACCAACCCAATAAAATAGAAACATTGAATCATTTTATCATATCCATAGTAATTGTGGAGTAACATATTAGTATGTTATAATAAATGATAATATTATTTAAATGGTAATTGAAACCTTTATTAAGTAAAATACACTTTTCACTTAGAAATAAATTATTTAAAATCTAAAAATTACACAAATATTAAGGAAAAACGTTTCTTTAAAATCAAGTAAGGAAAATATAAAACGACGTTTCAAATCCTTGAACAATCAAGTTGAAATGAAATTACATTCATACCAAGTATTTTAAAATAATTTTTACATTATTATTTTAAAAAAATATATAAAAGTAACTAATAAGATAACAATAAGAATATTCAATTTAATTTATTTTTAAAAATTAATACGTGGGTAAAAATCAATATAAAAATTTATAATTTATGAGTAAAATCATTCACGAATTCAGTTTTTATAAATATTTATATAGAATATGAATTATTTTCGGCTGAAGAGAGAGATATAGTTATGATTTCCTTAAAAATATTCTATTATAATCTTGAGTTCTTTACTGGAGAAAAATGATAGAAAAAAAGAATTATCAATTAAATTATTAGATTATATAAAAAATAAATGGATTTATCGTGAATGTATTACAAAATATCCTTAATTATAAAGTCATGAAAAACAAACCATGTTTAAAATGAGATTCAAATATAATTACATTTCCAAAACTTTTCATAGCGTAAATATCAATATAACCTTTTTATAATAAATTTTGGTTAATTTTTTTTCTATTTTAGTGTCATTTAAATTCATATAATATCATATATAATCCACTTATAACAATTCTACAATCTTTTATTAAAAATTACTTATTTACATATTTGTTGTTGTGTATTAACTGTTTCATTAATCATGAGAATTTAATTTTAGTAATTATGATCCATGTACATTGATAATGGTCAAATAATATCCATAATTTTATTAAGGAAATAAATATAATATAAACTAATTATATACATACATATATATATATATATTCATACATATAAGGTAGATATAGAAAAATTATTTGCACTGTTCATAAAGAGGGTAGGTCATACGTACCCATGAATGTTGTATTCATTTTCTCACAGATGGAACAATGGAATGATAAATAATAAATCCCCTTTATAGAATAATAATTAAATTATATATATCAAATACAAACATTAAATAAATCCTTAATTCAATCCCTAAAAATTGTTAATGCTGAAAAAATCACATTCCATTATGGAGGTAGTGGTCCACAATTACGCAGTAGTAATGTCGTCATTTTTTAATGGAATGAATGGTAATCAGGTTTGTATGATATAATAATAAAATAATAATCATAATTTCATAAAAATTTAGTTAAAAGTGAAACTATAATAATAACCATCCATAAAATATGGTGACAAAAAATGAATTTTATTTATACATGGTTGTGTTAGTCCACAAGACTGCATGACCGATACATTCATATATCATTTGATGGAAAAGAGGGTGTATAATGGTTTATCTATTATCATAATAACATTACATATTTTTTCATTCTGAAAATATTATTTTCTTATTAATACAAAATATTTAGTGTATTTAAAAGAAGAAATAAATTGAAAGATGTATGATATGAAAATTTCCTCTTCATGAGGAGACCCCCTTTAGATCCTTTCCAAAGGACCATTGGAATATTCTATTAATAAAATAACACCTAATTATTGGAAGGTTGATTTGATAAGATAATTTTAAATTTTTTGGTATATCAGTAATTCTCAATGTGGTGTAATGAAAATAGAGAGTGAGTGCCCATTTATAAGGGAGGGATTGACAAACTTGGAATTACAATAAAGTTAAAAAACATTTATTCGGTCATTGTTAATTCAACTGGTTCTAAATAGAAATATATTAAAATTAAAAAGTATTAGGGAAGAAATGTCATAAGAAAGTGAAATTTATATTGGATTGGGTTTATTTTAAATCATAACACTTGGTTTAACCATTATATTATAAAGTTTTTATCTTAAACATGACAATTTAATTTTAAATATTAATGTGACATAGTTTTACTTATAAGGTTAAAATTATATAAAACATATCAAAGGGGTAAAAGTTTTTATTCTTTATTATCCTTCATGTCTTATTTCAGGATTTTTTTAAATTTATAACAATTTAAAAAATAATATTATTTTACAAATAATATCCTTAATGTATTTTTTCAAGTTTTTTTTATAATTTTATTTATAATAATTATATCATTGTAAATTGAATACAGTCCTATCAAACATTCATAATGTGTTAGATTTATCTAAAAAAATTGTGTAAATAGTAATTTACACAAATGTTTTGACATTTAATATTAATTAAATAGTTTATTTTTTTAATATTAAATAGATACACATAGTGTTAGTGTTGGTTAAGAATTTATTCTAATTCTTCAATCACTAAAAATTATAAATAAATTACGAATTTAAAAACAATTTCTCATCAAAATAATTATTTAGCACCGAAACTTTAGTCTTTTAAATTTTATAATAAAAATGTAGATATTTCAAACACAAGAGAGTGGAATTTGTTTTATCATATTATTAAAAAAATATAAAGATTGTAATCAAATAAAATTGGACCCATGTGGTAATTTTTTCAATAATATTATTTTAAATTTGTAACATTAATCATATTTTTTAATTTCATAATGTTTTAGACTATTTTTTAAGATTTTACACAAATGAATAACCATTTTTCACACGTTTTACCCATACAGAGTTCATAAAAATATACTAATGTTACTATTTATAATGCCAAAAATAAAAAATATCATATATTCCAAATTTTAATCATTTAATTACTATTATAGGATCAATTTTTAATTAATAAATTTCATTATTTGGGAGAGAATAATTATAAATTAATTATGTAAAATACGATGAAGCCAATTTTTTAGAAAAATAAATTTTAAAGCAAAAAAACATGAAGAATTATTATCCCATACCTAGAAATCATAAATAAATGAATATTAAATTTTTATTTAATATGTAACATACATATTTAATTAAAATAAAAAAAACTATAATGATTAATTTATCATATTAATATAAAAAAACATTGAACGTATAAAACCATTTTCCCATGAAAACATATCTTTATATTTCATATAATTTTTATCATAATTTATAATCAATTAATAACCATGAATTCATATTATAAATGTGTATGCCATAATTTTATTATAATATATTTATTGTTTGTATACAATCCAATCCTATATATAGGAAATAACAAATATATTATATAATAATATTTCAAAAGATTATCAAAGTACATTTATTTTTTATATTAACTATAAAGTAGAAAATCACAGAAATAAAATTTATTTATAGGGAAATCTACAATATAATATTATGGTGACACATTTATCCTATTTCAAAATAATTTTCCCTCAAAATTATTTCGCTCTGAAAAAAAAATGATATCATTATTTTATCAAATTATTAGATACCCATGTAGCTTCTTCAAATATTTGATTATTACAGAAAATATTATCAATGTGAGAAGTCTGGTTCTATATCAATTTATCTCTATGATGCAATATTAATAATACTTCTTCATAATTGGAATGTTAATTATCAAGTGGTTTGAAATTTGTGTTTTGTACTTATTGAGCATCCATTATATAATTCCTTAAGAAATATACATGAAACCAGCCATGAAAATGAGAGAGGTTCGATAGATGTTCAATTTGACATGCCTTCATCCCTGATCAATAATGAATCTCAATGAGGCCAATATACTTAGGGCTCGCCTATTTTTTTATAAATATCATTGCCTTATTCTATGAATAAATAATAGAAATACCTTATCACCAACATCAAATTAAATATTGCACAACTGATTATAAACTTAAATTTTTAATTGACTTTGATATTCCATGACGTCTTACTGAGTAAATATGAATTTTTTCATTTATTTACTCATCTGGATCATGTCCAAAAATAAAAATTTAACCAAATTTATCCAATAATGTATGATTTATACACATATCTCTATAGAAATATTCCTAAGGAGCAATCAAAATGATAGAGCTAAAACTATTATAGTGATAAAAAATTTCCAGAGGAAGGTTTTTATCCCATGAGTCAATGGAATACATAGAAAAATATCTCAACATATCCTTTATAGATTAAATGACTTTCAAAATGGGATATCTATCATGGAATGATATGATGTAAAAAAACCGAATTATATATCTATATCATATGAAATACATATCAAGAAAATTGAGGTGAACCAAGGATTATCATTTGATGAAATATAATGTGCTACTCCACAAAAACATACCACATATTTAATATATTTTATTAAAAGATAACCAAGGGATAAATAATCATTGATATCAAAACGATTTCTTAATTTTTATGTGTATAGACTAAAACCAAAATAAAGTTATTTTCATTATATTTTTTTGGGATTCTAATGATATATTCCATGGCATTGCTTTCACACGTCGATTATAAAATCATTAATTGTTTTAACATACACCTAGTCATATATTTATTATTCATGACCTGATGACATACTAAGCACTTTTATGCGTACTCTATAATATTTATCTCTATGTTATCCTAATAAAAACACCCATTCAAATCTTTATACATATTCGTATATACAAGATGAATAGAGAATGATGAACTATTGGCGTCATCCAATAACTCATCCTTCAAATTAGTTAAGGATGGAATACATTCATGGCTCCTAAAACATGTAATTATATCACAATCAAGGTTGATATCAAGAGAATATATGACCTTCTTCTAGAGTTCCATATCATCATTCAATGCATACTTAACCCTACCAAGGTTAGATGTACGAACAATCATTTGAGTAATATAATATTTTTCATTTCCTTTAAAATTTCAAGACAAATCCTTTTAAAATATACAAATATTTTAACTTCAGTAGTCCTAATAATAAATAAACTATCAGGATCCTTTCAACTCAAATAACCAGCCTACTAGTTCAAATTCCAATGGTTTTAATGTATTGAGTATTCATAATATTTAATTATTTTAAATCATAAATTATATTAAATATTTCTCTATTATTGAGTGAATAAAATGATTAAAAAATTATGATCCATGTATATATAACTCATTTATATATAATAAATATGATATTATATATTTATTAAAAATTTATTGTAACTTATTTAATTCAGGGGTTTAATAAATTTTCATGATCATTTAATTATTGTGAAAATAAACAATCACCATATGATTTTTAATGAGTAAAAATTCCAATTCATTCATTAAATAATCACATTATATCAAAAACCCTTTCTCCACTAGTTAGTAATTTAATCATTGGAAAATAAAATAACCTCATCTTTAGTTAAATAAAAATTTCATCACACGCATCTATCTAAAGGATGCTTACTCCCTTTCGAGATAGCATTTTATGTTGTTTATATGACCATGAAAACATATCCAAAAATAATCCCTAATATCTAGAAAAACCAAGAAAAAAATAATCTCAATAATAGTGGTTGGTATGGTAATATGTTGAATAACTTATATTATTTATGAATCCACCATTTTACCCTCTATTTAGATTTAATGACAAAAAATTACTTTTTGTATCCAAATTCACAATTTCTAATTTTCCATATTAATTCTACATCCTTAGTGTATTCATTATAATCCTCAAGTGATAATAATTATATTCCTTACCCTATGATTATATACTAACATCATCTTTAAAAGATACATCAAAATTATAAATCAAATTTCTAAAGGAAATATTCATTATATCAATAAATATGGTGGGGGATTTAATATGATTAAATTGATTCAATATAAAGTAATAGTTTTGATACAATGAATGGAAGGCTATCTAGGGTAAATACACCTCCTTGAATCTTAATTGGTTATAAAAATAATGAATATCATAATTCTAATACTATTTATCTTTATAGATTTGACAAAAAATTCATCAATAAGAGTTTGATTATACTTGATATTGATAGTGAATTTATTTTGTTCTTAAAAATAAATGAATAATAACATTGATCCTTTTTTGTTTATAAAAAAATAATAACTGCACCCAATGGTAAATAATTTCAATTAATAAATTCTTTTTATATATTATACGATAATTTTTTATTCAATTTAGACAACTAAATCGATGATATTATAAATTGAGTTTAAAATGGCTATATGACCTTATATGAGTTCTACTAAAAAATTTTCATAATGATTCCTTGAAATAATAACAATATAACCAAGAATTAAATCAACATACCTCAAAAAAATTATCATTTATGTTGTCTTTTTAACTAGCCATATGGGATAAAAACCCCCTTTAAGAGGAATAAATCCATGTATAAAAAAATAAAATTCCAAAATATGTTCATATTTTTCATAGAAATTTTATAAGATCAAAGGATAGTTTAGAATATAAAATGAAAATTTCATAAACTGAAAATTTATGTTGGCTTTTTATCAATAAATCCAATAAATTCAAAAGATGAAATAAAAAAATATTATTGGGAGAATAACAAAATTTTATAAGAGAACATTCCTATAAACATCAACTGCAGACGAATCATAGTCTTGGCATTTGATCCACATACCATTTTGGGTTTTCACTAATAATTCAACATCTAATCATTTTTGTGTCATTGTGATACCATTATAAAATTAATAAAAAAATATGGGTTTACATAGGACCAATTAGAAACTATCAATTCTAGATTTGATTGTATGTAAACATTTCACAATGAATTTATCAAACCCCTCATCAGAAAACAGTTATCTCATGCCATTTCTAATTTTATCTTATAATAATAGTTTTTCGACATCAATATTCGTCATTATCCTCCATGTTTAATTAATGGGGTTCAAAATTCCATTAATCTTTCAATTTTAATGACTAGAGTGTGGGTTTTTCATTTGGTTGTGCTCTTCCTTCATCATTTGAAGACATATTCACAACACATCATCTTTCAATGGGAATATTAACTATATTTTCATAAATTAATCATTTTGTAACATCCCATGAAAATAAAGAATTTGAAATTTCATTTTTATTAATATTTTTTAATTAAATCTTAACATAACATTAATATTTTATCTATGTTTAATGGCGTACATGATACGCAACAATGAGTTTCTTTGAAATCATTCGTCGCACAATAATAATATAATATCGTCATTTTAAATTGTAATTAACGCCAAGCCATTATAATAGAGAAATTTAATATAACTATAATATTATTATACATGTTTTTTAAATTATTTACATTTATCTAATAAATGATAGAGGATTATAATGTGAATGATTATAATTTTAATCATAATTTACATTAAAAGGATGATTTACTGCCTTTTGATGGAGAAAAATATTTAAATATAGTTTTGGTAACATTTATATGTTCTTTTTGAAATATTAAACTATTATATAAAATAGGGACATCAAATTTACATCGGATGAAAATTTGGTATTTTTCGGATAATGTTCAATTTTTTAATGAATAGTGAATAATACCGTATTTAAATTTAAATTGTCCATTTAATGTAATTAATATATATGGTTATATTAACTTTTTAATTTTTTAAATTGTAATTAGAATAAATTTTTATCATTTTATACAATATTTGTCATTTTATTTAATTTCACATTGAAATTGGACAAAAACTACAGTTAATCTTTTGATAGTTATTTCTTAAAAACACTATTTTTTGTTTTAATAGTGGGAATTAATTTTAAATATATTTCTTCCCCTTCTATGTTTTTATTAGGAAAAAATGGATTCTATATTGTGAATCAGGAGGTCCTTATTGTGTAAATAGATAACTTTTTTTAGACATTATGAATATTAATTTAGTGAATATTTTATTTACCATGGTTAAAGGTTAAATCTTGAAAATAACGGTAAACAAACATTACGATAATAATATAAAATTATCCTAACATGTTTCCTAATCCTAAAAGCTGATTCATTTCCAACAACGAGTATCTTTGGGTCGATTTTGGGATTCCATGGGGCCACATGGGATTGATAATGATAATTCATTTTAATTGACATAAAGTATAGACAAAAATTACTTAATCAAATATATTTAGTAAAACTTTTTACATAGAGTTATAAATTTTTTATTTTCTAAAATAAATATTACGTGGAAATATATAAATATTTCCTACATCATATTATTTTTTTATATTTTTTAGATATCAAATAAATTAAATTATTTATGACACAATAATGATGCAGTGTTTACCTAATTAATAAAAGATTTAATAAATAAGATTATAATGATTAAAATCATATCCAAAACCTGTCTAATTATAATTGGATGAATTTAATTCAACAATTAGTCATCTTATCTTGAATTTAATATGTTTTGGATCTTTAGAAACCGAAAATAAGTATATAATAAAATATTATTTTCAAACATTCCTAAACAGACACTCCTATCCCTAATAAAAATCCCTCACCTCTAACCCATTCCATAGACCTCTAAAACAACTTGAACCATCCAAATACTTCCCAAATAAGCTCAAAAGATCCATTTTTTCCTACCAGAAGCCTTAACTTAGGCCAAAGGAACTTCATAAAGTCCTTTTGGTTCAAACCAAGGGGAGTTACACGAATTAAAGGTAATAATTTCATTAAATTATTTTATTTTAGTTTACTTGTCCAACCCCTAAACTCTTATTAATATAATTTTTATAAGAACACCATTATAATCAATATACTAGGATGTTTTTATGTGATGTATTAGAATTAAACTTTCACAAAACTATATTTAATGGGTAAAGAACATACTGTTTCTGTGGATGGAAAACAAAACCCCCACGAAATGATGATTGTTTAATAATATCCTACCACAAATCATGGTGGACATTAAGATGAAACTATATATATATGATATATATTATTTTTATGTTTTCTTTATTCTTATGTATTTTTCATTTATAGTATACCTTTATGGTTTACATTATAGGTATATGCGATAATTTTATTTCATGAAGTGCGAACTACCACCCCCTCTAAGTGATGTGACTGGGTAATGCCATATGTGGTACAAATAAAGGATGTAGTTAATGATATTATTTATGATATTATACAGTAATTATAATATACCTATCAATAATTATGTTTTAATTCCATTAAATAATGAAATATAAATGAATGCAGCGTTCATGCATACGTATGACTTACCGTCTCCATGAACTGTGAATTTCATTCCATAACTCCAAATGTTATATACATTAATAAATACATATATATACTGGATTCATATGATATATATGATATCTAAATAATGAATATCATTCTCGATATAATTGAATTTTTACCCAATGATCAACTTGTTATTATAAGAAGTCCATTTTTGATTCAAGTACAAAATATTTAAAAAACAATCGTTATTAAATTAAGTGATTTCACAACGTTTATAACATGATAATAAGTGATATAAAAGTAATAATAACTATGGAAAATGATATTAATCGAGTAAAAATTAACTTCACTTTATTATTCAAGAGATTAATGAACTAACAATTCAAGTCAGACCCGAGGTAAGGGACTTCATCCCAATCTCCTTTCATTGAGGAATACGTTACTTTAATTCACGACATTATTATATAAGTTGTTTAAACACATTTGAAATTTCATTTCATTCAAAGGGTATCTTTTTCTACGTATCTTTTTACTATGCAACAAAAAATAATGTTTCATTTTAACATAAGGACTGACAACGACCTTCCCTCCGATGTGATTATTATTCGATATTTGGCGTCCTTAACAAGATATAATGTTTCTAAAAGCAAGATAAACACCATAAAATCATTTACATATTTTGTTATTGAATAGGGATTTTATAATGGATTTTTTATGTCAATAAATATAAATGATATAATGTGTTTGAAATTTTGAAATGATATCTTTCCATTTTTTAGTTATATTTGTTATGAATATGTTATGGTTCATGGGCATTATTGACATATACGGGTTGTTCTGTGATAAACCTAGGTCGGGTGAGATCGTGATTGCTGTCCAATTAATTGGTTAACGTGACGAAAGAATACATGAATTTTCTCCTAAGAGATTTAGGGAATATACTGTGATGGGTATTCCCAATGTTACTCCCTATGTAGTTGTGATAGCTAAAATGTAAGTATGATATAGATTCCAGAAGTTTTTTTTATGATTTAAGATTTCTATGAGTTATTAATAAATTTTATCATTTCATGAGATATGTTAAAGAGCTTATGTTCTGTATGTAATGATTTAATAATATTTTCATTCATTGTTTTCTAATGCTTAATGAGTATTTATACTGAACCCAAGTTTTGAATTGTTTTTTCATAGCACCTAAAGATGAAATGGTTCAATAATGGAATCAAGGAAAATTCATCCTATCTATTACATGGTACTATAAATGACACTTTTTTCAAGAGTTTTTATTTTATGGAAAAAATCGAAACTGAGTAGGAGTGTCTACCTTGAGATTTTTGGGATGTAATGTAATATTTATGGCCTAATTATATAAAACTCAAAACCAGAAAAAATCCTCAATGTGAATTATTAATTTACTTCAAGATTATTTAATGTTTAATGGTGGGTCATTATAGTTGGTATCATAGGTTGGTTTAGATAAATTTATAAGTTATGATATTGTTAAATTAATTTCCATAAATTAATTTATGGTATGATTGGAGTGATATAGAATTTAAAAATTAGCATATTACTTCACTTAAAATATTTTTGTTTCCATAATGGGTTTTTAGTGGAAACATGAAAAAAAATTTAGGACAACATCTGGAGGAAGAAAACCTTCCAAATCAGAAACCTGAGATGATCAAAATTATAACTCAACAGTTTCTTGCAGTGATGGAACTGTTGACTCAGGCTATAAATGGTGATGTTATCAATGCCTGAGATCATCCAGATCAACTATAGAGGAACATGTCAGTAATGGAGCATTTCATAAGGCAAAATCCCCCATCATTCAGAGGATCATATGGCCCTATTCTAGTAGAAGGGTGGATAAAAGCACTGGAAATTATTTTTGATGTCATTGGATTTTCATAACATTAAATGTTTAGTCTCTTTGTTTGATTTTTCAAAGGTGAATCTGATCAGTGGTGGTCAATGGTGAAAATTATCAGAGCTATTTTAGAGATTGATTCTCTTTATTAGGATGAATTAAAAGGTATGTTTCTTGAGAAATATTTTCCTTAAGTCGTTTGTCTTATGATGGAAAAAAAATTTATATAATTGAGGCAAGTGGATGTCTCAGTGGCGGCTTATGAAGAAAAATTTACAACACTGGAAATGTGTGCCCCAAATTTCATACGAGATCTTGATAGTAAAATCAATTATTTTTAATATGGATTAATTCCAACTTATCGAAGGGAATTAGATTCTCGTGAGGTCAAATGAGATGAAAACTTTTTTCATAATGTAGAGATGGTGGAAATTGTGTTTTCTAATCATCAGGTCTTCTTTGACAAAAAACAGAATCAGTGGTCAAGGTGTTAGGTGAAGGGGATGGAATCTTCAATAAAGTCAGCTGGTAAGAAATGTAAGTTTACAGTTTGTGAAAATTGTCCAAAAAAGCATGATGGGGAATGAATTTTGAATTCAGGTAATTACTACTCATGTGGTAAAATGGGACATGAGGCTCATAATTGTAATTAAAAAGATCAGGGTAATGGTAAGAACACAACTGAAGTTAATCAATCATACTAAAAGAATAAATGGGAGGTGAAGTACTTTGCAACAACCTCAATAGATGTTAGTCCATCAAATGAAACTATCAGGAAAACTATTTGTTTTTTCATATTATACTTTTATGTTTTTGATTCATGCTCTACACATTCATTCATTTTATAGAAGTTTTCTGGTAAATTGGTAATTCCATCTCATGATATGAATCCTGAACATATGGTGAAAACACCTCGATAAAATTTTCAAACAAAAAGAAATTATATGTACCTTCGTGTACTTGTCTGTGGAATCATTCTACCCGGAAACCATATTGTTTTTCCTCTAGTAGATTTTGATGTTATTTTGGGTATGTATTGGATTTCAATTTATCGTGTTATGATTTATTATTGAGCTAATGTTGTTTTTTCAGAAATATTTTTAGTTTGTGTACAATAATGAACACTTACTTTTGATAACATATCAGGAAGGTGAGAAACTATTAAAAGATAGAAATGAATGTAACCTTGCACATATTATTGAAAAGTAAGGAAATTATCAATTTAATGTTGTTCCACTGTTAAATGAGTACCTCTTGATGAGTTCCCTGGTATTATACCTGACCAAGATGTTGAATTTACTATTGAATTAGTTCCTAATGCAAAACCAATTTCAAAACCCCCATGTCAAAAGACTAAAATTGAACATTTATAGTCAAAAAATCTATTGCATGAGTAATTTGATAAAGGATTCATTTTACCTAGAACATCACCATGGGGTACTCCTCTCTTATTTGTTAAAAATAAATATGGTTTAATGAGACATTTCATTGATTATAGTGCATTGAATAACATCATTATTAAGAACATATATCATCTGTCACATATCGATGATTTGTTTGACCAGCCCCAGGGAGCTCAGTATTTTTCAAAGAAGGATTTGAGGTTGAGGTACCATCAGTTGAATGTAAATGAAACAGACATGGCCATTATGAATTTGTAGTTATGACTTTTTGTTTAACCAATTCACCTGCTGTATTCATGGATATTATGAATAGAATTTTGCATTAGTTCTTGTTTAATTTATTGGTTATGTTCATTGATGATATTTTTGTTTTTTATAAAAGTTAATAGGAGCATGAATTTAATTTAAGGGTTGTCTTGTAAACCCTAAAAAAAGAAAAATATTTGGGAAATTCGGAAAATGTGAGTTTTGGTTACAAAAAATGCCTCTCCTTGGTCACATTGTTTCAAAAAAATGGAAAACCTATTGATACTTTTAAAATAAAAGATGTTGAGGAATGGCCCAGAAAACCAAATATGACTGATATATGTAGTTTTCCTGTTTTGGTAGGTTATTACTGGAGGTTCATTGAATTTTTTTTCTGTTATCAAGTCCAATAACTAAGTTAACTTGAAAAGGTGTTATGTTTGTTTGGAAAAAAGATTGAGATGATTGATTTCAAGAATTGAAAAAAAGATTGGTGAATGGTCCAACATTGGCACTACCTTCCCTAAATGTTGATATTATTATCTATAGTGATGCTTCATTGAAATTAATTGGTTTTATCCTTATGAAGAATAATCAGGTAATTTCTTAAGCTTCAGGTCAGTTGAATCCTTGTGAGTTAAATTACCTTGCACACGATTTATAATTAGCTTATGTTGTTTTTTCTTTAAAAATTTGGAGGCATAATTTGTAAGGAGTAAAGTGTGTAATATATACTGACCAAAAATGTTTAAATTATATATTCACTCAGAAATAGTTGAATATGATATAGAGGAGATGGCTGGAATTAATCAAGGATTATGATTGCATAATTTTTTATAATCCACGAAAAGAAATTTAAGTGGTTTATGATTTAATTAGAAAATGTAATTCTTCATTTACCATACTAAATTTGGAATGATATCCTTTGGTTATTGGTTTGATGAAAATTGGAATATAAGTTGTTGGTTCATGAAATTGATCTATTTTGTTACAGGGGTCAGAGAAATCATCTCAATTAGGAAGAATAAATCTTGTGAAGAAGGAAATTAATGAGTTGCAGAAAAAGGTAGAATTGTTTTAGAAAGGTATGTTTCCTGAATTTAATAATGATAATGATTGTGTTTTGAGTTATGGTAACATAATTTTTATCCCTTGTGATTCAAAGTTCAAGAATTAGTTGCTATGTGATGCTCAAAGTTCTATATTTACAGTTCATCACAGAAGTACTGAGATGATCAAAAATCATAAAAAGTATTAATGGTGGCATGGAATGAAAAGAGAAATTGCTTATTTTACTATGATGTGTTTGACTTGTCCACAGGTTAAAGTAGAGCGACAATTGCCAAATGGGATGCTTCATCCTTTACCAATGCCAGAGTGGAAATGCGAAAATATATTCATGGACTTCATTATGGGATTACCAAAAACATGTTGAGGTAATAATGAAATCCCGGTTATTGTTGATCGATTGACTAAGTCAAATCATTTCCTTCCAATCCGTGCTACTTTGTCTCTAGATCAACATTCTCAGTTATATGTTAAATGGATAGTTTGGATTAAAGGTGTTACCCTATCCATTTTATTTGATCATGATCCCAGGTTGACATCTATCTTCTGGAAAGGACTTTCTAATTCATTGGGTACTGAATTAAAATTTAGTACATCTTTTTATCCTCAATCAGACTGGCAGAAAGAACGAACAATTCTGACCTTGGAGGATAAGCTATGTGCTTGTTCACTGGATTACCATGAAGGTTGTGAAAAACACATTTCTTTGGTTGATTTTTCATATAATAACAGTTTCCATTCTAGTATACAGATGGCTCAATTTGAGTCATTATATGGGAAGAAGTGACGAACTCTAGCTTTTTGGGATGATGTAGGTGAAAGGAAACTGATGGGGCCAAAATTAGTTGATGAGATGGTAGAAAAAGTTTAGTTTATTAATGAGAAAATGAGAATAGATCAATTTAGGCAGAAAGGTTATGCATATAATGGGAGGATGGATCATTATTTTGAGGTAGGTGATCATGTCTTTCTCAAATTTTCCCCATGGAACAGATTTATGTTTTTTGGAAAGAAGGTAAAGTTGAGTAACAGGTTCATTTTACGTTATGAAATCCTGAAAAAATATTGATTAGTTTCTTACAGAGTGGCTTTACCTCCATGATTATCATAGGTACACATTGTTTTTTATGTTTTAATATTGATAATATATATGCTAGATCCATCTCATTTTTGAGCCTATAGATAGTTCATTTTGAATAGAATCTCTCTTATAAGGAAAAACTAGTCCAGATTCATGAGCAAAAAGAGAATGTATTATAGAATAATGTAATTCACTAGGTAAAGGTTTTTTTAAAAAACCCATATGGTTTAGGAGGAAATGTGAGAATTTTAAAATGTTATGAGGGATGAATACCCACATTTATTTGATAAGTGAATGAAAATTCCATGACACAATTTCAATAATGGGGGAAGTATATAACATCCCATGTAAATAAAGAATATGACATTTTCATTTTTATTAATAATTTTTAATGAAATATTAATTTTATTTTATGTTTTTCAATGTTTTATGGAATACCCGATATGAAACAACATGTTTCATTCAAATCATTGATGCATAATAAAAATATAATATTATTATTTTAAATAGTAGTTAATAACATGACATTATAATATATGGAATGAATAGAAATATCTTAAATATGATAATATAGGTTTTTTAATGTTTTCTCATTTATCTAATAGATGTTTGGGGCTAAAAATGTGAATGAATCAAATTTTAAGCAGAATTTACATTAAGAGGTTGATTTACCGCCTTTTGATGGAGAACCCTATTTAAATATAGTTTTGGTCACATTTATGTGTTTTTTTTACAAAATAAAATCCTACTTTAGAATATGGACCACAAAATTCACTTTGGATGAAATTTTTCAATTTTTATGATAAATTCATTTTATAGTGAATAGTGGAAAATACAGTAATTAAATTCAAAACTGCCATTTAATATAATTTATTTATATGGTTATATCATCTTTTTATTTTGTTTTAAAATATAGGTAGAATATATTTTTTATCATTTATTCCAATGTTGGTCCATTGAAATAATTTCACATTGAAATTGGACATTAACAAGTGTCAATCTTTTGATGGTTATTTCTTAAAAACTCGCCTTTTTGTTTTAACAGCAGGAATTTATTTTAATTTATTTTATTCCACTTCATTGTTATGAATATTGAAAAATTGATTCGATATTTGGATTAAGGAGGTCCAAACTGTGGAAATAGATAACTTTTATTTTTATACATTACGAATATTTACTTTAGTAAATATTTAAGTTACCATGGTTAAAGGGTAAATTTAAAAAATAAGGTAAAAAAAATTACTTTAATCATATAAAATATTCCTAAAATGTGTTCTAATCTTATTGGATGATACATTGTGGACCTTGAGCATCTGTGGGTTGATTTTGGGAGGCAATGGGGCCACATGATACTGATAATGACACATTATTTTAATTAACTTAAATTAAATAAAAAAATGACATAAAAACATATCTTTTAGTAAATTACATTTTTCATAGGGTTATATAAGTTATGTTTTTCACTATAAATAATATTTTGAAATATAAAAATATTTCCTAAATTATTTTATTTTGTTATAATTTTTATAGATAAAATAAATTGTGTTATTTATAAGACAACAATGAAGTAGTGTTTACCTCATTAATAAATGATTTAAATAAATATGATTATAATGAGTAAAGTAATATCCAAAACCTGTTCAATTATAATTGGATGATCTTATTTCAACCACAAGTCTTCTTTTCTTAGACTTTAATAAGTTTTGGACCCTTAAAAAGTGAAAATCATTATATAATAAAATAAAATTATCAAACTTTACTAAAGAGCCCCTCCTCCACCATATAAAATTACCTCACCAAAAACCCATTCCATACACCTCTCATGCCCATTGTATCATCCAAAACCTACCCAAATAAGCTCTCAATATCCCTCGCTTCCTCTTAGAATCATAAACCTATGGTGAAGGCTCTTCATGATGTCTTTTCAGAATAGAACAAAGGGAGATACCCAAATTGAATGTAACCATTTCTCTTAAATTATATTCTTTTATTTTACTACTCCAACACCTAAAGTATTTTTACTATTTTATATTATAAAAAACCAGTATCATCAATATACTATGATGTTTTTATTAGATGGATCCGAACAACACTTTCACACACCACCGTATAATGGGTAAAGAACATATTATTTCAGTGGATGGCTAACTAACGCCTCATGAAACGATGATGGTTCAATTATCTCTAGATTCCTCTCATGTTGGCCATTATGATAGAACAATGCTTATATATGATATATATTATGTTTATGTATTCTTTATGCTTCTGTATGATTCATTTATAGCTTACCTTTATGGTTTCCATTATGGGTAAATGCGATAATTTCATTTGAAAAAGTGCGGACTACCTCCCCCTCATTATGATATGACTCGTTAATTCCATATGTTTGACATATAAAATAATGAAATAATGATATTTTTTATGATAATATAATAGAATTATAATATAACTATGCACCATTATGTTTTAATTACATTAAAATAATAAATTGATTTGAAAGTAGTGTTAATGAGTATCTACGACTTACCATCTCCATGAACAGTTCATTTCATTTCTTACCTCGAAATGTTATAATATATAATGAATATATATATATACAAGATAAATATGATATATATGATATTTAAATAATGAATATCATTTGGTATATAATGAAATTTTGACCCCATTAACAACATGTAATTATAAAATGTCCTTTTTTGACGTAAGTGCCAAATATCAAAAAAATGACCATTATTAACTTAAATGATTACATAATGTTTATAACACTATAACATGTGATATGAAAAGAATAATAAACTCGAAAAATGATCTTAAGAGTGTATGAATAAAATTTATTTTATTATTCATGAGATTAAATAATGAATGGGTGAAGTTGGACACAAGGTAAGGGACATCATCGCAATCTCTTTCATTGAGGCCTACATGGTTTTAATACATTACATTCTTATATACAGTATATAAAACCCTTTGAATATTAATTTCATTCAAAGGGAATATTTTTCTACATAGACTTGTACTAAATTAAAAAAATTAATGTTTCTTGTTAACATATGTGGTGACAATAACCTTTCTGTCACCGCGAGAATTATCTAATCTTTGGCTTCCATAACAAGACGTAGTGTTTTTAAAAGGAAAATAAATACCATATACTCTATTATGTATTTTGGTAAATAAAATGGGTTTAATAATGAACTTGTTATGTGAATTTATTTAAATGATATATTTTGATTTAAATTTTGAAATTTTATCATTCCATTATGTTTTTTTATGTGTTATGATTATGTTCTAGTTCATGGGAAGTGTTTACGTATACATGAGGTTCCATGATAATCATAGTGAAGGTGTTCCTGAGATAGCTTCCCAATTCATTGGGTAATGTGATAGAGGTAAGAATAAATATTTCTCCTAATAGATTTAGGGAATATATTATGATGGTTATTCGAATTGTAACTCCCTATGTAGTTGTGATAACTACAATGTAAATTTGATATGGATGTCACATGTTACCTTTATGATTTATGATTTCTATGTGTTATTAATAAATCTTATGATTTCATGAGGTATGTTAATGACCTTATTTTATGTTTTTAATTATGAACTAATGTTTTATTTCTTTTTTTTATAACCCTTACTAGGATTTTTATGATCATCCCATGTTTTGGAATGTTTTTTCACAGGACCTTAAAATGAATATTGTTAATGACGAGACCATGGAAAAGCCATAATGTCTAAAAAATGGGACAAGACATGACTATTTTTTCATGTTTTTATATTATATGAAAAAAATTGATACTATATAGAAGTGTTTACCAATTAATTTTTTAGATGTAATGTAATAGTTGTGGCCAAATTCTCTATAACTCTAAACCTAAATAGACCCTTAATATGAATTATTCATTTAATTCAATATTATGTACTGTTTACGAACAGGTACTTATACATTTACTAATCAATATAAAAAATTTCTACTGTCTATGATTCCAAAAATAAAGAAAAATGATTATATTATATTATTCTATCTATGGATGTTTTTATAAAAATATCCTTTTAATCCAAATGTTATTTTCTTAAAAAACAATTTGTTGATGATGGGTTGGTCCAATATATATTTCATCCTTGGTACCATGTTAAATAATTTACTTATGACTATTGACATACCATATTGATAAAAACCTTTAAAGATTGGGTTTTAATCCATAGATGAATTGTTAAATCTTAGTATCTAGTTCACTGATAATAGGATAGTCATATATCAAAAGTATTTTGAAATTTCCTACATTTCCAATAATTGATTAGTCATTCATTTCCATAACTCAAGGAATATGTTTATATTTTCATATTAATAATAGAAGGAAATTATTTTTTCATGAAATATCCTTCTGAAATGATCCCACTTTGTGGGATCTATTTTATCTCATTACCTATATTTCATAATGAGAGTTAACAGTTGATCTTATTTTCCCTAAAATTTAGAGGAGGATAAAATGAATATTCATACAATAAATATTTTATAATGGAAAATCTATTTCTAATTGAATTTATAAATTTAATATAAATATGCGGATTATAAATTCCTATAAAATATGGTTGATGTTTCATTATGAAGAAATGACCAAAATGCTTTTCACTCCTTTTCTCATTTGGAATCTCTACATGATTCGATGATTTTTAATGTTTCATATGAATCAAAATGAGATTTTAATTTACACCCTATATACCATTTGTTTTCTCTAGAGGAAATAATTTAATTTCCCATCACATTCAATAGTACCATAGTTCCTAGAGGTTCCATCCATTGATAAAAACTGAATGTATTATTGCTCTCAGGGAAAATATTTATAGCCAACCAAATTAGCAAGATAAATATTTTTATAAGATGTATATATCATAACAACATATATTTGAATCATTGACACATTAGGTTTAACATAATACATCCATGATCACCATCTATTCAAATAATTTTTAATGCTTAATATAGAAAATTTTAATTATCCCAAGAATATACTATAGGAGTGTCAAACCATGCTTGCATTAAGGGAACAAACACCATGCACCAGAATGATAGTTAAGATATACATGACCAACTACATTTAAGGTTATTAACCCTATATGATTCTATTCCAAAAATAACTCAATCTATATTATACATAAAGGGGGAATTTTTTATAAAAAAAATCCATTATTTTAAATAAAATATTTATGTTCTCCTATACATAGGATTATCCTATGTTTTCTCACTAATTTTTTCTAATCTTAGTTTCCAAGGGTATAAAATATTTTCTTAGATATCAACTATAGAGATCCATATTTCTCATTTATAAATATTTAATCTAATTAGGTTATTATTAAATACATAAAATTATGATACACACCTGAATCATAATATATTAGATTCTTTATAATCATGGTTAAATATATTTGTATAATAAAATTTATATATAATCTACAACATAGTTATTTATATCTAGAACCATTCTATGTTATATCTAACCTAACAAATTTCATCATATCAATATAAAAATGAAAACCAATTAATGGCTAAGGTCGAATTCCATTTAAATGAAAACAAGAGAGATATCAATGATCATTTTAACATAAAATGAGAATTTTGGTAATTATAAAATGATAATAACATTTCAAAATTATATCTAGCCATTATTAGATCACAAACATTAGTCATGGAATAAATTTTGATTTTTCATAAGGCAAAAGTAACAAAGGGTTCAATAAAAATAAACTATGAGAGTATAAATATTTCATAAGATCATGTCATAAAAGACTATAAAAAATTATGTCACAGTAATAATAATAAAAAACACATGTCAAATGTAGCCATAAATTAATATTGTAACATGTGAGGCTATTGATGTCCACATGTGTACCTCCTTCAAGTTATGACCTTTTGCACCTTATTTTTTTATGTTTGGTATAACCACCCATATACCCTTTGATCTCATAGAGCAAAAATAAATACCCAATTCATTGGTGGTCAATGTAATTAGTTTCCACCAATTATATATTCACAATATAATTAATATTTATCTATTAAGATAAATAAACATTCATACAAAAATAAATCCTAGAAATATAAATGGGTTGCATTTATATTACATCATTTTGAAACTCATCCTTATAGATAATGATTAAATAGGATATTATTGAATTATATCTCAATTAATTCATGAGTAACATTAATTAATATTAGCCATTATAAAAAATCCTTTTAAAATTTCACTAGGAAATATCTATAGTTAAATACACTTTCCACATTGAAATCACATAGTTAAATTACTTCAATTTCATTAATATTAAGGGAAAACTGTTTCTTTAAAATAATATTGGAAAATTATAATATATTCTTAAATACATTGATCTTTCATGATTATGGGAAATTCTGTTCTTGACATTTATTTTAATACAATTATTCCTTTCATGTTTTTTTATAATGTCAATGTTATGTCATTAAAATTACATAAAATTTTAATTTTATATCCCATTTAATATAAAGTAAATTAGGGGAAAAATTACGTTATTAAATCTATCATTTAATAGTATAAATAATGCTAATTGTTTTTAGAAACATGTAAATGGATGAAAAAATGTATTTTCATCTTAAATGATATTGAATGTAATTTATCCTTAAAAGAAATCATTTAGAATCTATAATACTATAGGAGCTGATAATGGACGGAACCCTGTAATATAGTGAAATGTCCATAAGATAATAAAAATCAATAAAATGATCTTGAAATAATCTTATAATTTACATTATTATAAAATAAATCATAAATAAACACGATCAAAATGAGATTTTGCAATAAATTCTTTTCCTCATGTTTGACTAGTTTCAATGACTCACAATAATCATTTACAATCAATTTAAAAGTATTAAAATTATATAAAAGTGTAATTCAAAAACTTTTAATGTATTATATGATCCAAATACAAAATTTCAAAACCCATTTATTAATAATCTCATATTAATGATACTACTTTTGGGTGGTAATTGATTTCTTTTTGTGAACAATTTTATTTGGTATTTTTGATCATTATACTTATTACACAATTACACCATTCCAATAATGTTCTATATGAAATAAATAACATATAAATTCACTATAAACATATTATTAATCATATATTAATTATATTTATAGAAAAATCAATTACATCGTTAATGGAGGTGGTTAGTCGTACGTATGCAAGAATGTTGATTCCACTCAATGAATGATTGAAAAACAAAAAGATAAAAAATAATTCAAATCTATAAAATAATTATTATATCTCAAATATTGTATATATAAATTTTTCTATCATCAATTACATCGAATTAATACAGAAAATAAAAACATATCACATTGCTTCATAGATCTGGTAGTCCATATGTACGAATGAGTGCCATTATCAATTTCCATCAGATTGGAATTTAAGTGTGTTGATAAGATTTATTTATTAAATCATAACAATAATTTCATAAATATCAGGTATAAACATTAAATACATCCAAATACCAATCCGTGATAATTTGTGATGGAAAATGAATAATATCACTATGTGGACGTGGTAGTCCATCCAAATACATGAGGGATACTCTTAAGTTTTTTTTGATGGAAAAGAGGATTATTAATGGATATCCATGATAATAGTAACATATTATTATATTTGGTATACTAAATTTTTTTTATCTAGAAAACATAAATTTAGAGGAGGATGAAGAATAAATATATGAAAATAAGATGGGTATGATGATTAAATCTATTTAAAAAGACCTCGTTTTTATCATTTTTGATGGACCCTTTGAATGTTCTTTTTAGAAGG
This sequence comes from Viscum album, assembly GCA_963277665.1. NCBI lineage: Eukaryota > Viridiplantae > Streptophyta > Magnoliopsida > Santalales > Viscaceae > Viscum > Viscum album. The sequence continues at coordinate 2,104,456,957 of OY728119.1, read as the reverse complement.
AATGAAAAACGAAATCCGGTATAGGGAAGTTGAGAAGATAATTTTATAGTGTTTTTTGATCTATAAGGAACAATGTTTTTATAATGAAAATAGAGATGGAGTGTCCTATTATAAGGGAGAAAAATGACTGACTTGAAATTACAAAAAAGATTAAGTTATCTCGAAGTTATTACAATGAAAATTTCTACTAAATGGAAATATATTTCAATAAATATAAGAAAATAATGAATTGTCATCATCCAATGAAAATGTTCTTGTTATTGTATTATTTTGAGCATTATCTTTTATGATTAACACCTTTGTTAACCAATTTATATCTTAACTTTGGTGACAACAATTTTAATATTAAATATTTATAATTTTTCTTATAAACTAGAAATTATCTCATAAATAGAAAATGGAAGAAATTATAAAACATTTGAAATCATAAATTCCTTAATAAATGGTTTTAATTATTTTTAAATACATTAATAAAATATTATTTAACATAAATTTATATTAATGCAATTTTTGACACTATTTATTTAAATTGACATTAAAGAGAGTATTATGGAAAATAAATTAAAATATCAACCATTAAGACATTACTCATATGTTATATTTTCATTTAAAAGTAATTTAAATCAAGAATTCCTGGAAAAGTTTTTACTATTAAAATTTTAAACTCATTTATTTTATTTTTCTAGCATTATATTAAATACAATGATAGTGATACAAAAAAAGTTAATTTAATTATACAATAACTAAAAAATATAAATAAATTAAAATTATAAAAATGAATAATTTGGTTTTCAAATAATCCAATATAACTAATGTTGTATTAATTTTTTCCTTAATATATATATACATAGATTTATTGAAGTCACGGGTGACACTTTTTGTATTTATCCTTTTATAAAAATAATATAATGGTCTTAATCAATGTAAAATGGCACAAAGTTTTCATATTTTTTATATTAATTTGACAATGATAAAACATAACAGAACAAATATAATAACGGTAAGTGTTATAAGAATTCCAATGCCTTTGCCGATAGTTTTAACTATTCATACCTTTTCTAAGGTTACAAAAATTTACCATGGTTTCAATTCATAATAACCATTAAAATTGGATCTATTTATATAATAACAATATAATAATTTAATATATGGGTTCTATTTTTCCTTATCAAATATCTATAAGTGGTTTAAATACATTTTAAAATATGTGTGAAAAAAGTGGAGATAATGGGTTTTCAGAAAAATTCATTTTTAGGCATAATATTGGTTTTATTCTTATCCCAATCCTGGAATAAAATATTTAATGAAAACAAATTAAATTCCTAATCAAAATATTTCATAAAATTATCTATTTTAATTTTATTTTATTTTATTTTAATTTTTATATATTTTAATAAAAAATGAATTCATTTTATACAGGTGTAAAATATTTATTTTTTATAATTTTGTTAGGCCAATTAATACCTAAAAATATATTGGAAAACAGATAAAATTCACATTAAATAATTATATTTCAATAGTATCTCACGATTCAATTAAAAAATGTTTCTTGTGTATTGAAGTTAACATTGAAATATAATTTATAGGTTGATATTTTTTTCATAAAACCAAGGAGTGTTACTATAAACACAAATTTTACTATACACATGAATGAATTTTTATGACACTAATAGGATGTTAGATGAGAAGTGTTATATTTTTTCACAATCATTTCATGATATTATTGAAGAAAATTTTCACAAATAGTATAACATCAACTAATTGTTTAAAATCCATGTTGACTAATGGATATAATTACATGGTAAGATTTCATTAGATACTAATCTCAATTAATTGATGTGGAAATTTTTCCAAACCAATGTTTTTAATTAAATTATCATCGATGAAATAATAAATACATATAAGTTAGTTATACCATAGACAATGAGGGTATAAAAATATTTTCAATAAAACTTTATTTATATATGATTCACGAACTAATATTTTGTGATAGTGAGAGAAGTCATGAAATCCCTGAGGTTAATGAACTCAATTCAAAAATGTAGTTATAGGAACACCAAACTCCACAATGCTGAGTGGGAGGAGTCATAAAAAATTAACATACTAAGAATTATGTTTAAAACATTAGATTTATTTATATACACCACATTATTAGGTATATTATTCGGGAAAAATACTTATTATTATCGGTAAAAGGATTTTTTTAAATAATTTTTTTTATGAATTATAAAATGGATTATATGTATCACTATTGATAATACCTATATATGAGTTGTTTCAAAACATGAAAATTCTATTGGTATTCAAGAGAAAAAAAAATTGATGCTATAATCTGACACCAATTATGTATGATTGATAATTAAAATGCTTAATCAATATCATGATATATATTTTTGAAAAAACCATTACACAAATATTCTAGAATAAAAAATATTTTTTATATATCATATAAATAATATAGGATTTATATATTTGGTAGTTGGATTTCAAGGATAAATTTCTTTTAGGAGACTCCTTGGTACATGGATATGTGATAGAATCAAAATGGTAGGTAGAATATTTAATCAAAAAATATATATGTACATGGAAAATATATATTTAAGTTAAAAACAATCATATTAATCATTTAATTTTCATATTAAGTGAATTAGTTACATATTTACATATGAGGTGAGTTTGAGCACCACTGATTTCAAAAATGTGTATGTTGATAACATTTAGAAAATAGTATTTTATTGTTTCCCATTTTAGACTAATTATTGATTTTTCTACAATTTATTTAATCTAAAAACAATTTAATAGGGAATAATATTTATTACCATAGGTATATGATGTTGATAAATATATTAATAGTATATATATTATTAATTTATAAAAATTATCAGTCAAAACAATTTAATATAGTAATTGTCCCACATCCCATCTTGTAAAATCTATCCCATCCAATGTTCCTGGCACATGAGGAGATTAAAAAAATATTTTACAAGATCATTTTTTATGAATATTTCCCATATTACACACCATATTTATGGATGTTTTATTATATATACATAAATCTTCTTATAATGTGATCAAATAAACCAAATTATTGAAAATGAAATGTCCTTGAAATTATTTCATAGTACTTGATAATGTCAAAAAAATATGTTCCATTTAATAAGATAAATATAAATAATACTTAATAAGGTGATATATAAATATTCCTCTTCAAGATAATTTTGTTTGAAGATCAAAGTAATGATAAAGTGATATAAAATAAAACATATTATATCCAATGTTTTACATATCTAATATATATAAAAACATTTCATCTTCTGATGAAACTTATGAAGCAGTTCAACAATGCATTTCTCTGAATTTTATTATTATTAAAAGAAACAATATTATCATTATTATTATTAAATAAATTGTATAGTATAAGTTTTAATTATAGTTCACTTATATTGTTAAAAAATGGTGGATATTAAGTGACATCACCTCCTGAGGTATTTTATAATGAATGTGATGTTTTAGTAAAAATATTTTATATAATGTTATATTTCATGATTTACCCATTACATGAAAACTAATTTTATATATTTTTGCTTAATACATATCATGTATGAATTTTTAATTGTATTTGAGAGATATAATATTTAATATTTTATGATATTTCCACGATTTAAATTAGTTTTTTATTTTGTGTTATTATCTAAGAAATGTCTAGTTTTCAATTTTTAGTGATTGTATATTTTTTTTGATAATAATAAATATATAGTAACATATTTATTATACATATGACTAAAATTTAAGTGATAATTTCCTAGTGTACCTTTATAATTTAAACATAATAAACATTTTTTTTGTTAAATGAACCATGAAATGCGATGATGATTTTTGTTAAAACATTTTTAGTAGATAGATTACATCATCTGACAGGTTAAAGATAATAAATTCAATTTTTCTATTGGAATTCCACATGATTTCATGTTTTTATGTGCATTGTGAATGATATGTTATTAAAAAATATATCAAGGAATGATTTATTCCTTAAATATATTATGAAAGATGATATAGTGACACTTTAATTTCATTGGAACTAAAGAAATTAAATCATAAGAAATATTATGGAAAAAAATTTATTTATTAGAATTAGTGAATTATATATTGGAAATAAAGGCTGATTACATGACTATGTACCATTCATGATGAGAAATTAGTACAAAGATATTGTAATGTACTATGAGAAATAATATTTCATCAGAGTCATTTTGGAATTAAATTCCTACTATTGGGATGCCTTGACATGTTTCTTGATGCTAATATAAGACATTAGGTAAATATTTCTAATGCCCCAAAAAAGAGGTCCATAGGGTATCAAAAAATGTTATTTTCTATATAATAATTAACATTTTTGTGTATTAAAATGATTAAATGAATATATATTTTTATAATTATTTACGAATTCCTAAATAAATATATTTAGTAAATATTTATATGTTATTCGGATGTTAAAGTTAATATATATTTGAATGAACATATATATAGTATAGATATAAATATTTATTTATACAGAAAATGATATATTTATTACATGAGGTAAGGTAAATATTAATTAAGGTGTTTGGTACATGTTGATAGGACAAAAAATAATATACTACATATTTCATAAGATAAAATTAATTAACTTATCAATATTTATATTATCCATGATAGATGTGAGTTGTAATGAAAAAATATTATTATTATTATAATTATTATAAGTCATGGAGTTCCCTAGGTAATAATTTATTACATTAAATTATTTTTTGAAAATATGAAATATCTAATAGTAGATATATATGAACCATATTATGTAGATTATGTTGTAATTAAATAAAAATTGTGAAAATCAATGAATTGGTCACAAATAATCTCCTCCTAAGATAATTTTATTTATGAATACATATATTTTGTTTCCTATCAATCATGAGATATTCCACAACCTTATTCAATCCTATCCAAAATGATGTATTTATAATTAATCATTCATATTTGATGGATTTGGTTGAGATCAATGGATTATAATGAAATAAAATTGATACCCCTATGATTATACCCAATGTACAATTGATGAAACTTTGATATAGATGAGCATGTATTAATGACCATTACAAGGATTTTTTCAAATATCCTCATATAAAACTGATAATTAAACATGAATGATAATTATAAAATCAATATATTTTATGATGAAGTACTAATATATCAATGAAATTGTTCCTTATAAATGTATTATAAATTTTTCATGACGGATCCCTACATGTTGTTCTTGGATTCAAAATCCTAATTCATTTTTTTTATCAAGGGACATATTTTTCATCAATGTATTTTTAATAATTGTTCATTTAAATAAATGAATACCCATAATTGGTCATGGACCTTGTAATGTCTTATTACCTTCTTTAAGGTACATTTCATATCACTTCTCATTTTCCATTTTAATATGGGTCCATTTTAGGTTTTTTTTGTAGATCATTTTCATAATAAATTATCCTATTGTTTGAGATTTATTCTAGTTTTAATAAATGTTGTCTACGTATTAATATGAAAGGATTAATAGAATTTCATTTAGGGTCTATTTTATCCCAGGGGAAGTTTCTTTGTGATTCTACAACATCTTCATGTAAAATAATTTATATTTATGAATGTCTAACATGATGTGATTTTTTATCCACATTAATATAGTTTGTTGGTTTAGAGGATGAAATGTTTTTCTCAATTTGAAACTAGGTCACACCATGAAAAGTCTGATCTGTGTTCTTTTCCTTGAGGAGATGCAATTTTTAGATTTTCTTATAATTGTGAAATCCACTTCATGAAAGTGTTTTATATCATTGAAGATTTGGTTCAAAATTTTTATCCATGATTCACATATTACTTTCTGTCATTTTTTATGCAATAATCTCTATAAAACACTTTAATACATTTAGAGTCAATGGATGGAAAAGATTAATCAGATAATATACATCATGGATACACTTGAATATATCAAGTTAAACTATAATACATTTAGAGTCAATGGTCCTAGAATGAAATTGTTGGATTTCAAGCAACATGTGTGTAGAATCTTCAGAATGGATTATAATGGTTTCATGACCCACTTATTTTGGTAGATCATTGTAGTTTTGAGGATGTTGTTGAAGTCTTGGTATATCATCTAATTATAGTAGGTAGTGTGTTATATGTCAATATAAAGAAATCAGATCCCAACTCAAGGTCATTTGTCTCCAGTGATAATAAAAAATGACCCGTTAAATGGTAAATAGTACCAACAAATTTTTTGATAAAATACCATATTTTAGTTTTTAATATTGAGTATTTCTACCCATGGGGAGATTTAGGCAGTGAAATGATGAATGAGATGGATATGGAAGATAGGTTTAGTTATTCTTCCTATTCTCTTCCAACAAGTTGCAGCTTATGTGGTGCATAGTGGTATAATACAACATGGAATGATCATTGTTTGAGTGGTCGGAGATGTTCTCAATAGTGAGACTCCTCTAAATTTATAGATACAACTAGAAGTGTTTCCACGAATTACTATCAGAGTTGAATGTTTTGGCACACCTATCATTCTTATTATGCACCAATGAAGATCTGTAACAGCTGTGGGAACTGTGGCCAACTATAATGTCTCTAATGGGATTCATATATGCCTTGTTTTTTGTCAATGATTATAGGATATATAGGATATTGTGACAGATTCAATTGAATCATATTCTATAAGTATTCAGATACATGCCTTCGGATGGAATCACATTTACACATTGGATGAGTTTTTTGGTTGTGGTATATGATAGTCTAGTGACATCATGAGGTAACATATTTATTTAATTATAGGTAGAGACTTATTTAATTAATATATGCTCCTACCACATTTTTATATCTAACCAATTTTTGGGTATTCATAAACATAAAGTTGTACTCATGTATTAGATATAGAGAATGAAACACCTATTGGAAAGAGTAAAGAGAAGTGGATTTAGTGTCTTCTTTATTAACAATCAATAAAATATTCATATTTAGTCTGATATTTGTTCATTCATGACTCAGATCTATTCAGTTTCATCATCACGAATGATTTTTATTATCTATTATTTTTCAGCGGTTGATTGTTATTCATTTTCATTAATTGTTTCTTGTGGGAGATGTGATCTATTTGGTGTCTATAAGAGATTGTAATCTTATGTCTATTTATACAGGACCCTACCATATTAATCTCAATGTTATATTATATATTTATTTTATTAATAATGAGGAAATTTTCATTCATGGTCATCTTCCATTAGTTATTTGGAATTTCTATGATTATATCCCAGATGATATCTCTAGTTTTCTTCTAGGGATAAAAGTGGATATTATGTTTGATCTGGTTCGAAATATAAATCTAAACATGATACCATATTATCATATAACACCATCATATTTTGAAGAGATAAATATTCTGTTGGATGATCTCATTTTTAATTTATTCGTTCACTCTAATGTTTCACCATGGGAAACCATGTGGTCCTTTGAAATAATTCACATGGTTCACTTTGATTGTTTTTGGGAATTAATATGTTGAATTTGTTAATAATAAAAAATAATTATACTTTTCCCCTGGTGTATTTTTTGTTTGACTAGTTAATTGAGGAATTATAGTTTTCAAATATTGATCTTCAGTAGGGTTATCATCGACTCATAGTTTGGGAATCCAATATACAAAACACATATTTCTAGTGTATCTATTGACATTAATATTTTCATGTGATTCCTTTTTTTTCAAAATAACACTCCTGTAATTTTAATATCCATGATAAAATAGATATCACATGAGTTTTCCAAAACATTTTTTTGAATTGATCATGGTTGTTTTGTTTGAGATCTATGAATTATCATGAGCACCATTTGTGTTTGGTTCTAGAAATAACGAGGAGTCACTAATTTTATATAAAAATTTCAAAATGAAAATTATGGGTATATGAAGTGAAATTCATAGGTTACATGATTTTTGATCATTTCCTATTAGTTGATATCGAGAAGGTGAAAGATATAATGTAATTGAATGATTCATGAAATTTATTTGAAATTCAGAGCCTCTTGGGACCTTAAATGTATATATGATATTTTTTAATCATTTTTCAATGTTTTCATATGATATTTCTAATCATTCTAGGAAAGGGGTGAATTTTATATGATATGAAAAGTGTAATTATTATTTTAATGAGATGGAATGAATTCTGATATAATCTTATACTCAGTTATTATCTATGTCTGATAAAGTGGTTTTGGTTTCCAATGATTATGTTAGTGCAGGGGTATTTCATTCTTATGTTGAATCATAATATTGTAGCTTATGACTCTACACTTCATTAACTGCATGTGAAGAATTAAAACACTCATGATTTGGAGATTATTAATGTTACACATGCTATTAAATTTTAGAAGAACTTTATTTTTGAGGAGAAGCCCGATATATTTTTTAACAATGAGAAAATGAGATACATGAATTCTCAAAATTAAATAAATATTAGAAAGTGGTAGTAGGTGGAATACCTTCAAATAATTCCCATCAACATCACTTACACATCACGGAATGGAAATGGTGTTGTTGAAAATATGAGTGGAAAAATATCATCATATGGTTTTCCAGAATTAAGGGAGGTGTTTAACCATATATGATCCCTACTTAGTATCATCTAGATGAGTTGGAGGATGATTTAGGTATGGTTATAACCATTTTTTAGTTATCATCATCACTCCTTGAGTCTATTTTATAGGACCAGTAACCTGATGATGAATATTTTAGAATTCAAGAATCTAGATATGGAGGGGAGACCATTTCATGACGGTATCTCCCTTAAGAATTAGTTATCCAATTTGGGGATCATAACATCATCTGAGAATATATGAGGATATTTGTTTTTTTTTTAATTTCATATTTCTTAATGGGGTTTTTATTTTAACACTATGGAGATGTAATGTGAAATGATACGATGATTCTAGTTGCCAGGATTGAAGCTAAACAGAGTAGATTATGTGTATCTATTACACCTAACAATAGGTAAAGTAAGAGAATTTGAATCATTATAGGTCCATATAGCCTATTTATGTGCTCGTTTTGAAATTTTATGATGCGTTAATTTAATTTGTAGATGGGTTACTATAGAAATCCAAATAGAGGATTTCAATCTGGATGGTGACAGATCATTACAATAAGTATGGTCGCTTAATCTTAATTAGAGATTCCACTAATATTGATAACATAGTGATAATGAATGTAAAAAAGGTTATGAGGTTACATTTTCTTTGAAATTATATTGTTTAATATCGGGATACTGGTTTAACATCATGGTTTTTGAAGAGTTTCTATGAGGTGAAGGGGATGTAGGTCAGGTTGATTACAAAGTACAATCCAATGATAGATGGAAAAAAAATTAAAAATTATTAATATATTGGATGATATTATCCATTCCTACATCGTCAATTTTTGCAAAATGGGTGATAACCATATTAGATTGGATAATTTCTGTTATAAAAATATCTAATAGTCATCGATCAAAATTGATTCTGTTGAGGAATAATAAGATTTTTTGTATAGGAAACCTCCTTGTTGGGAAGAGGATGGTGACCCCTATTTCATAAAACTGAGAATCGTTCATGATTAGTCACTAATTATTCAGGATGTACATATATATATATATATAGGTTATATTCGGCTAAAATCCTATGTGGAAGTGCAGTGTTGTTCATTGGAGTTTTCCATTAATGAATGGTTTTTCATAAATATTTTCCATTATTTGGTCATCAGTAGCTTGGAAACCAGGGAATGTTTAATTCATGATTTCATTGTAAATTTTAGGTCATCCAACAAATTGGGAAGGATTATTATAAGTTTAAATTTCCATTTTAGTTGATGGATATTTATGATTTTTCCCACATATCTTAACTCAAGAAGTACCATCCTAACCCCTCTCATATTATAATTTAGGAAAAAATAGTGTTGGTTATAGAAGTTTCTATTATAGGTAAACTACTGGTTATCATTGACTCTCATGTGATTGAATTTCATAGGAATTGTATTCCATCAGATAGAGTATTATGGAGACAAAAATAATATTTTAATGATACATGGTATAATGATTCATTGATGAGGGAGATGTGTCCTCAACTATATCATGAAATCATTATTCGACATGAATTCATAGGGAGTAAATTTCTTAAAGTTGGGAGATTTAAACATTCCTATACTTTATTTCGGGTATTTTTATTTTCACGTCTCATTTTCCTTTTTCGGTTGGGTGTGTTATAGTCTTTTCAAGGATGCAGAACCATTACAATGAAAATTGACCTAATATTTTTTGATATTTTTTAAATAATTAATTCAATGTATAAATTTGAAAATGCTTTTTAGATTTTCCTTTAGGATCTAGGTTAAACGAGATGATATATCTATGAGATGCTAAAGAATAAACCTAATATATGTTATCATGTAACGAATAGGTACCATAATATGAATCTTTTCCCAAGATAATGTCTTGAGATGGATAAGAGCATGAAATATTTACAAACCATGATACTCCATCACATCATGAAAAGAACAATCAATGATTTTTAACCTGGAGCGAAACCTATTTTCAACATATCATAATTATTGTGAATGCATATAATTAATGGTTTTCACCTCAAGAGTGGGTTGAGTTCTGATGTTTAACCAAATTTAACACATGATTTTATTTTAATATGACATTAAATCTTATCTCTCTCATCCACAAGGAGATATCTGAGGTGGATTTTGGGATATTGAATCATGTTGGATAATTTTCCTCAATGATTAATCATTAATTTTTTTTGCAATGCATCTCTCCAGGTAAGTTGTCATTCTTCTTATTCATTTATGTTGGTTACAATATTGCTGTTACAATATTTTATTACAACTTCATTTCCTTGTCGTGTTTATTATTCATTATCCTTTATAGATATGTGGTATGTTCATTATTCATTGGATGACCATTTTGCTGGTTGTTGAACAATGTGAACGTTTCTTAAGGTATGTCTTGTATTATATTATCCACTCACCATTATTCTTAATGACTTTATTATGCGATGTAAGGATTAATTCTATGGCCTCCATTTTTGTATTTAAATTCTTCCATGTTGGTGGATCCTGTTGTAGGAATGTGCGCCCCATGTTTCAGGTAAAATGATATGTTTCCAGCCTATGATTAATGAACTATATTTATATAGTTTTATAAATTGTTTTTATAAATTAATATCCAATGATTTTATAATGTTTATAGAAATAGGTCTTTAACAAAGGTTAGTTTTTCCTATGTTTTTTTAAATTAAATGTTGTTTTCAATGAATTGTGGAATTGAATTATGAAATTGTTTTCGATGCATGGTTTTTGTGTGATGATTTAGAAAATGAATCACATGGGAAGCCTTGGGTACATCATGGAAGGTAGTGTAACATACCTAATATTTTAATACTACTTTTTAGTTCACACATAGTGTGTTCATATGCTATATTAGACGATTTTTCTATGGAAGAGCTAGACCAGAAGGGTGGTTCACAAGTGGGGATGTTCCTCCTCTCTGAATATCCAATTCATTTGCTTATACACTTGATCTGTGAAATTCTCAATGTATGTGTATGAGTATCCTTACATGTATGAACTGTAGTAATCCTTTTCATGATTATTTCTATATTTTTGGTTTGTAATTATTAGTTTTGATATGTTTTTAGAAACATATTTTGACGTATTCGATATATGTGATATTATTTGAAAATTTATTAAATCGATTATTTAGAATTATAGGAAAGAGGGACGTGTTTTACCATGATTTTGATATGAAAACTATTTAATTGATTATATTGATATGTTTTCTTTAATGATTATAATGTTATAATTATGTTTCAGAGACATTATATAGAACACTTAGGTGGGATCCCACCAACCATGTTTATTTTATATCATGTAAACTCTTTATTTGGTGTGAATACCTTGTTATTCCTTTCAGTGTAGAGAAAGACAAGGTGTTTCAGTAGGGAAGTGAGGCTTAAACCATCCATTTAAAATTCACCGATTGTGAGATGGTAAGAATTTCCCACACCATCACATGGAGTATATGTTTTCACTTTAGTTTTTCCTTGATATTGGACTTGTAGCATAGATATTATTTTTCTATAATTGACTTTTTTCCTTCAGTAGTTTCCTTTTTAATATGACATAAATGTATTTGTTTAGTTTTCCAATGATTTTTCCTATCATATATATATATATATATTTGACATGTTTTTTAACCATAGTGGGATAAATCATTCTATATGGTTGTTTTTTTATTCATGGAAGATAATATCAATCCCATGGGGAATGAGAATTCCATTTGAGTATGTTAAATTCTTTTCAGGGTATTGGTTTATAAAGATATCATATTCTTGTCTGTCAATGACCTAGTTGGATTACAATGGGAATAGATCTTTTATAAATGTGACTTATATTTATTTTTCATTATATATAATTTTGTTAATTGTAATTTAAAGTATTTTTTACATATTTAAAAAGGAATCTGTATAAATCTTGAGTAATGATTCATAATGTTTAGGGACATTGGTCTTGTATTTTGTATATCTATGAGGAATATAAATTATTGTGAATTGTGGGGTTTGACTATCTATAAATCCATGAATGATCATTTAAATAATTTTAATTTAACACAATTAATATCATTTACAAGGAAGTTTCACATGTTTTAGAGATAGAGGATGGAAATTATTATGTAATAATATTGTAGGAAATTGTATTATCTTTGTATCATAATATATGTGTTTTGTAAATAGTTATTCATCAATTGGATTGAAAATATAAATTTGGTAGAATTTTTATGGGTCCCAAAAAAATCATTAGAGGAATGTATTCATGAAAATAGAAAAAATGAGTTATGATGATCAGAACTAAGTCCACATTAAAAAAACACATATTGATTAACTACTTCCAATAAAATCAAATTTTATAATTCAAATAATTATACCAGATATCATGGTAAAATATGGTTTTCCAATGGATTATATTATGTATATTAGGGTGTAAATGTATATCCATTAGTTTAAGGAAACTATATCCTATTATATGATTTATATTTATTTTTTCTTGGAACATTTGGTTGTTATATTTCAAGAGGATAAATTATTTTTTTTATCTATGTGATGGTTTGAAAAAACTGTTATCCTCTCAACAATAAAATAGATATTTTTTGAATAATTTGGATAATTACCTATGTGAATAACTATCTATGAAAAGAAATTAGTAATTGGATTCATTTCATTGATAAATATGTATACTTTCCCACTAATTTATAAGATTATGTTAAAATGGGAAATCATTTTAGAGGTAAAAAATTATTATAATTTCTTAATAAATGTATGTAAAACAAGTTTGTAATATTATAAAATGTTAAATTATATTTTATAGCACCACCATAATCCACATTTTGTTATAAAAATATTCTTAAATGTTTGAAACATAATTTATTTAGCAGTTAATACTGGTAACATAAAAATATTTATTATGTAATAAAATCTCTAATTGTTTGATGAAACTATGTATTGTAAAAAACATTTATTGAATAGTATAATATAGATGCCTAGAAAATAATTATTCACATATGGTTTTCAAATAATTTGGTGTATGATAATATAAAGAACAATATTCTCTACTCATATATAGCAAATATGGTTGATAATCAAAATTACATATATAAAATAGAGGTTTCATGAATTCTTGTTCTAGTTATATAATTAATTTTAATTTCATTTTTGCAATTTCCCATAAAATGTAATTAGTTAATCATATTTTTAATATATATATTTTTTATAATTGTGTATATATGATCTAGGAATATTATATTTATGTGCATGGATTGTATAGATATTACACATAGGTAGAAATTTAATCTATACAATGAAAATTAAGATGGAGAGTAAAAATATGCTTCCTTATATATCAAATAAAATAAATTATAAATGTGAGTTTTGAGATTGTATTGTTAAAGTTTTCATGTGATCAATTTTTTCATTATTCTATAAGGGGTTTGTGACACACCATATAATTTCTATTTTAGGTATTATAGTGGTATAAATTATATAATTAATTTTAATGTGATGGAGATAACAATTGTATATGATATAAATACTGTAAATATATAGAATTTAAAAATCAAATAGATAATTTTTAGAAAATTACATTTTAATTCAAATTATTATTGATAGTGTGTATATATTGATGATTTTGATGTTGATTAAATAATAAGATCATATGTATCTTAGTAATAGATGTTTATAATTACCTAAATATACAAATATGATAAGTATAGATTTTTTTCAATAATGTATTCTCATAGAAAATATGAGATGATAAAAATGGTTTTTGAATTAACAGGTATTATAATATGTTTAAAATAGAGAAATGGGTAAAATTATATTTATGAAGGATAAAATTTATTAAATGTATGTTTTCCAAATTTTACGAATTTAAATTCCACCACAATAAGTGTAATATTTTATAGAAATATCACTCTTTCGAGAAAACACTCCAAACATATAAATTAATTTATATGATATGGAAGTAGTGTTTTGTTCAATAAATAATCAATATAAGGTAGTAAGAGTTATTTACAAACACATTGTAGTTTTAGTAACAAAACATATATTCACTATAGAATAAAGGGATAAATAATTAATTAATGGTAGGTTCACACATGGAGAGGTTTATTTTTTATAGAAAAAATTTTATACAAATGAGAAAAATTAAATTTTACATAAATATTTATTAATATTATTATATTTTTTTGTATTTAAAAATTAAAAATTATTATATTATTTAATATAAATATTTAAATAAAAAATTTTATTTGGAATGTATCCAAGAATAAATATTATGAGGAAAATGTAAATAGATCTTGGTAGATAATTGATGCCATTAACTTAGTAAATGATTATGTTTTGGATTTATGTTCCCAACCTATGTATATGGAGTCGAAAATTTTCCACATGATCAATATCCCACCATTATTCTAACCAGATTACATTAAATATTTGACTTAGAAATGAATTTTGGGTTGTTGGTATTATAAAGTGGTCAAAAAGTGATTTGGAAGGATTTATTTGAGTATTAAATATGTTTATCAATACTCATTGAGGTATATATATCATATATCAATCTAGAAGTCTATAATATATTATATTTTAGAAAATATATTATCTATAGTTTTTTGTGTATTATTAATAGATTTCACAGATATAAATGCATCCTGTTATATTGAATAAAATCTATACAATACTATTAATTCAAATATGATGAATAAATGTATTTTTTGATATTCTAATTTAATGAAATTTATTTATAATTAAAATACAAATAATTATTTTGAGTTATCATTAACTAATGTAGTTCGTGAGTTATTATATGGTATAATAAAAATGTATGGATAGTGTGCCTATGATTCTTGTATTAAGATACAAAATGTGATATTTAGGTTGAATATTGATTTTTAAACTATTTTCATGTGATGTATATGGCATGGAGTATAATATACTATGAATTTAGTTGACAAGGGTTGAAATGTTCATATTTTTAATCCCAACTACATATGTTTTTCAAGATATGAACATGATAACCTTTATGTGTCGATATCACTATTATCAATGATATTAAGCTTTTATAATCATTGGGTGTTCTGGTTTGTTTATTATTATTTCATTAGTTTCAGATCCCTGAATATTTCATTTTTGCACTCATATGATGAGAGGAAATCAAGGCCATCAATTTTGACAAAAATATGATTTGTACGACAACACCGAGATAGTATTATGATGTTCTTATCAATTCATGTAAGGGTAATGTGATGTTCTCATCCTTTCTGATAAATAAAATGTGATATATTAATTTAACTAGTATGTCAATTATCATATAATAGAAAACATATGATTTCTCTATATCAGATTAACATATTATATGTCTCATGGTTACTCGAGGAGTATGAAAGTAGTATTATCTAAAATAAATTTTTTTCATATGATGTAACTTATATATAAATGTATAAACATTAATGTGTTTAATAGAGATCATGTTAGTTCCCATTATAGGTTGAGTTAAAATTATTATTTTCTTGATTCTTATATTTGGTTAACATTATAAATTACATAACACATATTTGTTTTTACATTATTAGGGTGGATAGTGTCCCAAATATTGGTCGAATGAATTAAGACTGAGAATGGCTTAAAGAGTTACTCAATTTCTATAAATAGTTGAAATTTGGTGTTGGAAGGTTATCATAAATTTATTACATATGATTTGATAGAAGGTATTGCTTATAATAGAATTGAAAATTTATTTTAAAAAACCCAAACAGTTGTTGGATTTAATATGAAAAGATAATAAATATGATATAATATAACGTGAAATAGAGAAAAATATGTTAGGAAATAGGGAAATTGTGATATTATAATAGATATTTACGATATTCATAAACACATATAATGAGTTTTTTTAAATATAGAATTCTATGATTGCTAAAAATAGCATGGAATAAAAATCAAGATTCATTATTGATATCATAAAAAAATTATTTTTGATAATATTATGACACTAAAGGAATAGAAAATATAACTATTTTCATTCAAATATTGTGATAGTACAAGTCATCAATATTTTCATTTCATTAAATGAATCACATAGGAAATGGGACTTAAGAATTATAAATTTTCTATATGCTGGTTCAGTTTACTCAATAATTGTATAAAATTCATGAAAATTCATGCAGGATCTAGGTAAATCATCATGTATTATATAATAAGTAGTATCTATTTTGATTTATTATTTGAATCATTTCTAAGAACATGTTCAGTCTCTCCCTCATCTAAATATATCAAAATCATTCAATTTTCCTTTAACATGATGTAGGTTTTTGTGATACTGCAATTATACTTCTTGAGTGTGAAGCTATTAAATTTTGTCCAATATAAATATAATACATGATATATTTATTTGGGTTTGTTATTTTGTATATCCAATAGAATAGATAATCAATGTAGTTAAGGCATCAATTTGTATAAGTCAATCAAAAACATTTTCATCATTTTATATTATAATGAAATTTGTTATCATGACTGTTGTTTTTCATTTTATGGTTTCATTATAACTTAAAATAGGTTAAAAGATCATCATTTGATCCCATGAAACCCTTAAAACATTAAAACATCTACCATGCCTTTTCACGTCATCTTCATTAAAATTTATGATCAATAACATATGGTAATTATAAAATTTTATATACATCAATTGTCTTATTCTTATTCTACAATAAAATAATTTTATATTCATTGTGTTGGATTTTAATTTTTATATGGACAAAACATATTGAAAAAATATTCAATTAAACCACTCATTTTCATATTTATAATAATTACCCACATCAACAAACTTTTCAATTCAGTTTTATCAATCGATTCCCTAATATTAATTTATTATATAATTTATAGTTTTAAAACAACATGTTGTATAATATTATTTATAATATTTTATTTTGTTATACATTATTATACCTATGGATTCATGATAAATTTAATTTATCCTTACTCAATTAGTATTAAACATGGTTCTAATATTCCATTTGAAACTCATTCTTAAATGAAAATAATATATTATCCTAAAAAACATATTTTTATAAATTCTTGTAATTTAAGAATTAATATCTCATAAAATAAATGTTATTTCATATGTTTTTTTATTCATATGAAATAGTCAACTATTGTATAAAGTCACATAATAATGCAATAAAATTATAATTATTAATTTTAAATATTTAAAATCTTCCATTTAATTGATTGTTTCAAATTCTAGTAACAAAAGAAGGAATTATATATAGAAATCATATTAAAAGGAATCAAAATGTCAATGTATTACTTATGATTCACAGTTATCCATGAATGAATTAAATATAGATTCAATAGTAAATTACCTACGAAATTGACAAGTTTAACATAAAAAACATTGATTTAGAGAAAATATGTATCAGGAAAATTTTTTATTTTTAATAAATTGTATTACTAATTAGATTAAATGACATATGGCTTATTTAATATATATATAATTTAATAATTTAATTTTAAATAATAAATCAATTAATTATAAAAAATGATAAATGAAAATATTTCATGTTTTTTTATGGATTTTATTTTTCTATATATTATTTATTTTTATCATAACAAAATACAGTTAGTGTGACCCTACTTTTTCATACATTAATAATAAATCAATTTTATGATGAACAACATAACATAAATTCAATTCTAGATCCAAAGGTTTTGATTATTTGGTAAATTAGGATCACATATTACATTTACACAATAAAATTGAAGCATTAATTAATTAATTCTTCATTATCCACTTAGATTCCCTCTGATTCACCATATTAAAAGTAGTCACATGAGGATATTCATCAAAGAAAGGGTTCATCTAAGCTCCCAGTAGCAGGAGAAATTATGGAAATGAATCAATATAACATGGTTGAGTATAATCATCATCCTAATATTTTAATCGTATTATCATCATAATATTCATGGGGGAATCATTTGATGAATCCATTGAATGTGTAAATGCATAAAAATGAATAATCAAATCATAGTGGTCTAATACCACACATAGTTGTGTGTAAAGCTAGCATCATGTTTACAAATAACATATGTCAATGATCATAACATCATTTTCCTAAACTATTATAGCTTCATATTAATGCATAATAAAAATTATCCCACGACATAATTCACATTAACCAATGCAATAGAGGGTGATAAAATTCCTAGTCCACCAATAACATCATAATATTTACATAATCATGAATTCCATATAGAACGTATAACAATCAATATATTGAAATAAACACAGGGAATAGAATGGGTTTCACAAGGATTAAATAAATAATACATTTATTGAAATTAATTTTACATAAATAAAGAGAAATCATACATGGACATAAGACATCCATATTCTTTAGTGGACAAGAATAATTTATAGATGTGTGAAATACGATGTTTTGGTATCACAGTAAATTTGAAAAATCGTTTTGCATAGAAATAATTATGACATGGAATGAAAATTTATATCCATGAAATAACAAATTTGATTGAAATTATATATAAATTCCTACTTTTGTATATTGTATAACCCAAGGTAAGGAATTTGGTGTGAGAATCAATGTAATATAAGTCCCTCTTTATTTTGTCTCTTTTCAATATCTTGAAGAATAAACATAGAATTAATAAAGAATAGTTCCAGAAGTAAAATGTGTTATTTATTCCACTATTTATATATTATAATTATGGTGTTCTATTTTATTAAACTCATTCATAGACAAGAATTGTTTTTATATCACATTTCAATTAAATTTTCAAGTTTTGTTTCTAATTCACTATTTACATTCAACTTCATTTATGCATATGTATAATTAAAACAATTAGTATAGAATAAATTTAATTACATATATATTATATATGATTCATAATTTACATTAATGATGTTTTTATAACAATGTAGGTGAAAATTTCACCGTAGGGGGTTTATAGACCATTGATGAGACATTGTCAAGAATGAAAGAATGAAAACTTTAAAATTTATATATATATTAAATATGATACTTAAATTATTTTAATATTAATAATATAATGTTAAATTAATTTATAATTAATCTTTTAAAGTTATTATTTTAAATTTTTTGTAGAAAAAAGAAGGACAATAAAAAAAATAGTAGAATATTTAATTAGATCATATTTAATCCTCAATGTACATTCTCGTTTAAGACACTAAAATCACATTGATGTTTGCAGTTGGATTACTCAAAAATATCCCAAAGTATTAAAGGGACATCATAGAAAGAAAATTTAAATAGTATAGGATTTATAATGTTGTAAGAGAGTGGTTTTATTTAGGGATGGTGTGGGGTTTTCTGTACATGAGGAAATTGGGGGTTTGGAATTAAATATTAAAACAATATATTAAAGGTATAACATGTAATAGTGAATGTTTGAAAATATAAATAAAAAATAAATATAATATAACACATCGTAGTACTATATGTCTCTTAATAATTAAAATTATTTAGTTTAATAAAAAAGAATGTGGGAAGAAAGGAAAATTTTTATTTTAAGGGATACCATTTGACATTAGGTTCTTTAAAATAAATTTTAGGGTTTTAATTTAAGTTGATATTATTTTAAATACTACTTTATGAAATTTAATATATTATTTTCAAACACAACATTTTAAAATGTATTTGTCCATTATTATACAACTATTTATTTATTAATAGATACACAGGTAATGTGAAAAACTATATTTTGTTACTATTCACTTAAAAATTCACATATTTCAGAAAAAAACCAAAAAATCACCATTAAACAATATTAATGTGATTATTTTTAAAATTATATAAAATTTATGAAAAAAAATCATTTAAATGAAAATTTAATTTTTAGTAAAAAAAATTTTATGAAATACTTTAGAATTTGGATTGTTAAAAATGTGGGTACATTTTCGTTGAGTTTTTTAATATTAGTATTTATTATATGGATTTATAATATTTATATTTTCTTATATTAAACATGAAAATTATTATTTATTTGTCATTTTATTATTTCAATGAAAAATTAGTATTCCAATTGTATGGTTACTGTCCCGAATGGTCAAATCAGTTTTAAAAAAATTGAGGTTACTATTTCAATAGTCACGTTGATATTCCATTGGTCAGCATACCCCCAATAAATAAAACATAACTAATTCACTAAATATTAAACTCAATTCCTCTCTAGCTTCAATTTTTCCACTATCTAAAATCCTAATTCATTTTAAAATATTTTTTCACTTTTATAAAGTGTGGGTAGTGGGGAATATGATAATTTCAAAATGGGGTGATCCATTTTTCCCCATTTTAGCATTTCTATATTATATATTTTTTCTAAATTTTAGTTTTGGAATATAAATTGAATTCATTAATTATTAATGTAAAAATATTTATTAAACTACTAAATTGTATTTCATTTCATCATATTTATGATACTATATTATATCATATATTTATTTGAGGAGTGAAATGTAATTTATAAACACATGATTGTTACATTCTTTCCCACTTTAGAAATTTCAACCCCAAAATTTCAACACCTTTTATTAGTTGAAAATATATAAGGCTACTTCTATTTCATTGTTTCCTATATTTCCTAATTCACATCATCTTAATTATTCTTCCTTCACTATACATTGTCAAGGTTAGTTATCTTCCTACGTGGATGTTTTTATCTATAATCCAAGATCCTAACATGCAATCCTTCATACAAGATTTCATTTTCCAGTTGTACCACCATGACAATCAGTAGGTTTTATGGGTCAGGTATGTATATTCATTGGAGATATATGTGGAATAAATCAGGAATATGAGTCATATTTGGTCGATGCTACAACTGATATGTAAATAATAATATAAGATCAATTATTTAAAAGGGGTAAATGTACATGATGATAATATTTCATTTCTTTACAAACCACATGATAATGTTCTACGGTGACATTCATTGGATAACATTTTCTCTGACTTAAAACATAATGTCCCATTAATAGTTGTTATCATTGCTCTAATTTTGACTCTATGTAGATTTTATATGATGTTGGATGGTTCGAAACATCTCCATCATATCATGAATAGTGTCAATTCCTAGTTTCATTCATTCTCCATCTTCAAACAGTCAATTTATAGTTATACATCAATACATAAATAATGATTCAAATTGTGAAATTTGAATACATGAGTGGAATAGATTTCTAAATACGAACTATACCGATCAGAGGTATTTATCCCATCAACTATTTAATTTAATTGAGTAAAATATTACAATTTTATTGAGAATTTTAATCATAATTTTGGATTTGAAATTATTTTGGGAGTGATAGGTTGTGCTAAAAATCAATGCAGTGCTCAAAACGTGCTGAATACTTCTTGAAAAAATCAATGCGAACCTTGGATAATGATCAGAGACAATCAAAATAGTAACCTATATATTCTCACAAATACCTTGAATTATATAGAAAAAATTTCTTCCAATGAGAAATATTATGAAATGTGGGTGAAGTATGATCTGTTTGTGAGTTGACCCACCATAGCCCATATCTCATGGTTTTCATTGGATGTGTTTAGGAGGCCAATGAAGAATGAAATAGTGAAATTCTCACATTGCCTTATGTGTCTATGAAATGGTTTCATTTCCCCTGTAGTGTTCTGTTGGATTTCTTTAACTATGAGGAATACCTAACACCATGGGATATACTCTGAAAATATTTCATTATGTCATACCATAAGAAGTCCCCTCGAAGATCCTGTTACACATTTCTACATCATGGATAGATCATGATATGTGAGCTATTTGCATTTCCAAATTGAAAAATATTTATCTAGGGTGATGATGTCATGAAAAGACTCACTTCAAATAGAATCTCACCATAATCATTGAATAAGAACTCATCTAGCTTTACATAATTTTTTATTTACCTTTTTAGAAGATATATATTATCAATTTATTCCTCCTCAATCTTATAATGAATAGATTGTTAGAAAATCCTTCTGGAAAGGTAAGATGATTTCCCTACTATTATGTTTTCTATATCCATCCATTTTAAATTTATAAAGAGTGGTATTTCTCAATCTGCATCCTAGATAGCGTAGAAGGTAGTTTTCAACTAGGTGAATCAATTACATTATCCTCATTTCCATGATGGCATTGATTAGTAAATCATAGTCCTTACTATCTCTATCCATATTATATGATACATATTGAGATCCTTTTGTATTAATATATACATTATAATATAATTATCGGTATATAGTTCATAGTTATCTCAACATAGGTAGTGGAACTAAATATTCATCGATAAGATCAAACATGTTAAATATACATCAAGAGTTGTGTAATTTATCTCATTCATCTAATACTTTTGTGAGTAATAATTTATATATAAATCATTATAAATAACTACGTAACCCAAGACATTCTATGAACCATATCTGTATATCAAAAATCCATCTACCGTTATTCATATTGTGAGTAAATCAACATTTTTATCCTCTTGTTAATGTCCTTAATTTTTGCCTTACATTATTTCATCCATACATAATTTAACACTTTCATACATTACAAAGTTATTAGGCTTGCCAATAATGAGACATTTCTGACAAAACAAAGGTAGTACAATGTAAAACTAATAAAAATATGGATTATCAAAACCCTAGTGGTCTGTGACATTCCTTAATTTTCTTTTCCATGGAAGGGACCACAGATACACCCTCAATTTTATTCATCGATGCCTTGAATGTGTCTTAATTCATCCAAAAGCCACACATGATGTTCATATAATATAATTTTATCATCTATTATATCACCAAGACTATCCATAAATTACCTTTTATGTGACTTTTTTGTCTTTGAGAAGATGATAATATCATCAATATATATATTACCAAAATTGTTTTGGGGTAGTCTCCAATGAATCTACTCATCAAATCCATGAATATTGTTGGGACGTAAGCATGCCTAGAGGGATTCAATATGAACTCATAGTTCCAATACCATGAATGTAATACTATCTTCTGAATATCTTCCTACATTATCTTTAGCTAATGGTATCTAGAATGAAGATACATATTTTATAATTACCAAGCTCATAATAGGTAATTGATGAGGTCATAAGTCACTGTTAGCGATAATTTTTCTTTATGGTGAGCCCGTTGAGTTCTCAGTTATCGATACAAATCCACATTGAACCATCATTTTTCTTTAAAAATAGAACAAGAAGAACCCCAAGTGATCCAATTGGGCATATATAACTTTTTCCCCAAATTCTATTTTAGATGCTTCATTAAATCGTCCAGTTCAATCGGGGCAATCATGTAGGGGAATTTTGAGGTAAGAGTGGCTACAATTATAAAATATATTATGACTTCTACTGCATCATATATGGGATGTCCAGGTAACTATATAATAAATACATCTGTGAATTCCATCACAATGGTCATTTCCATTATCTTTATACAGTCCATTGACACAACTAGTTAGTGATGGTATTTTTCTTCATAATGAATCTAATCCGACACCATTGAGTGATTTTCCAAAGGATATTAATGATCTTAGATATATTTTTAGAGGAGAATTGGATGGTTCAAAATATATAAATATATTTTATTGTCCCTACAATTGACGTGGTATCTATATAATGAGATCCAATCTTTTCCCAATGTAGCCTCATATTACACCACATGAAAGATTAAGATATTCATGAAAATAATCATTCCATAGTCTATAATAACCGAATATATAAACACCTGGGATATATTGATCACATTATATAGAGTTTTATGGATATCACTACTTCATGGTATTGTGGTTGTGATCCCATAGTTCTGGAAAACATACTTTTTAAAAGAAACTAATATAAACGGATGAAAATAAATGTATTTCCATTATTAATTTAATAGGAAGTATACCAAGTACAACTTCATTTTCATTCTCAAACATAGCATAGTTGATTTTATAATAATTTCTTGGTTGGTTACTTATGTTGACTTTCACTCATGACCAATAGTTTATTTCCATGTATTGAGTTATTCTATTTCTCCATGAAAATATTGTATTAAACCATGGGTGGTTATTTCCTTTCCTCTATAACTTTTACTATATTATTTGTGTCTCTCTGCAATTCATCATCTTGGTGGGATTATATCCAACAAATTTAGCATTTCTCCATCCCTTTGATGTAGTTACATAGATGCTTCTTCTCAAATTTTGGACAACATTGTGTTTAATCCTTCTTTACATATTTTTCAATAGAACCTCATGTATTATTCTCCATATTTATTTTTTATATAACCATATCCATGAGACCATTATCCAAATTCCATATCCACATTAAGATAACATCGTCCTGCCAATAGATAATTACCGATTTCTTGGATAAAAAGACCCTTTGGAAGGTGTAGATTTATGCAACAAATAAATGTGTAATTTTTTCAATAATTATTGATAATAAAACATTCTATAAATATTTCATGACTTTTGATTTTTTTCCTAAACCATAAAATATTCACCTTTATATTGTTTCGGAACTATGAATTGTCTCCCCATAATGTTCTGAATTTTTTACGGGAGATACTTATGAATAAATATTTTCTTAATGTCTTCCCAATCCATGTCATCCATTTCATTATTCATATTTTTATTCTTCACCAAATAAAACCATTATTTACCCTCTATAACATAACAATTGATTGAAAATTTAACCATATCCTTCTTAGAATTATGGAAAAAATAAAATATCTTCTCCATTAAGTTGACCATTATTCCCTAAAAGTGGATCATAAATGACACTAAATGTGGGGTGTTATTGCTTCATGAATGTCTCAATGGATAATTTATCCTCAATTGGTGTAGTTGGACTTCTACAAGGTTCAGGTTATTGTTCATATCCTCATACAACTCTGTTAGCATCACCATGATGCTTTGAACTAGAACTCCAATGGAATTAGGGATATTGTTTGGTTAATCACTTCATTGTACCACACATGGGTTGTTAGACTACGTTCTCCTAACATCCACCAATTTGTTAAATATAAATGTTTATAGTTAAATATAATTCAACAAAGAATAAATAAATAATTTATTATTTTATGAAATTATCACTAAGGTAATATCCTATGGGATACCGTTGTTTATCCATTTTATAAAATAACATTTCAAGGATGTTATTTATAGTTAGATTTATCCCTAGGGTATTCAATAAAAATTTCGAATCCTATTTCGGAAAATAACTAATCAATATATCTTATTCCAACTATAGAATCCCACCATTTTCATACATGATTATCACGTCATTTTAAATATAGAAAAAAATAATAGAGATACAATCATTAATATAAATGATTAGTATCTTATGTAAATTACAATAAAACATTACTTTTAAATAATAAAATTGAAATATTAAATTCCTTCTTCTTTATCCACATAGTGGCCTACACATTATCTTTATTACAATTATTCACCTAAGGATATACATCAACTCAAGGGGTGAGATAAAAGCTATGTAAATGAGGTATAATAGAAATGAATCATTATAACATCATATAGAATAATCATCCTCAAAATATCATTATCATAAGTTCATTATCACAATCATGATGAAAAAATTATGAATTCATGGAATGTGGCAATTCATAAAAAATAAACATAATGTAATAGTGGTCAAATTTTACACGATGTTGTGAAAAAATATGCATCATGTTTGTGCATAACAAATTTTCATAATCATAACATCATACTGGTTATCAATGATAGAATCATAATCACACATAATACATATTATCTCAAGAGATTCTTCTCATTAACCAATGTATTGGAGATAAATATAATTCTAGGATCACCTGTCACCTCATAATATTTACATTATCATGCATGCCACATTGACCATATAATAATAATAATAGAAATGAAATCCACCCAAGGGTGATAATTGGTTTTATAATGTTTTAATAAATAAAAGTGTCAAGAATAGACTAGTTGGTTCCAAAATTAATAATATAATTCAAAATTGGTGATAAAATATCTCTATTCATGTGAGGACATGAAGCATTTGTAGAGGAGTAAAATATGATTTTTTGGAAGGTAGAGTCACTTTTACAGAAGATTTTTCACAGAAAAAATTATGTAATTGTGGGACCACGAAACGTCTGAACCCGGATTCCACTAAACAAGTGCTATGAGCCGGTGGGATACAAGGCCTCAAACGTTCCTCAACATGAAATAAAGGCAACCGACTAGAAATGAGGTCCATGGGTTTGGTAGTGTGGAGACAATTCCCTCATATTAGAGTTAGAAAATATTAGAAAATTTCTAATTATCATAATAAATAGTAAACAAAAAACTATGTAAGAAAAAAGAGAGTAGAATAGAACATGCTGTAATAAAAAATGAAACGGTGTAAAATCCTCAAATACTATATAATATAGTACATAACTAGTCACCTACTAGGATGAACATAGATAAATAATAGTATAATAGAAATTAAATGTTAATGTACAGGGCTCCAATACCAACTCTAAGCAAGACCACATACTTAGTCTCTAGACACTGTCGAACTATACCAGCCCGATCATAAGAACTCACAAGTAGCTCCACTCGAACATGAAACCCTAAATGTCAACCCTATACACCATGAAACTCATTATCAACCTAATAAGTATACATAAATTCCACATGTACACCGAGGTGCATATGCAGTGGTGATAAAGAATCTCAATAAGTCAACTCGACAAGAAACCTAAAACTGTATTGCTAAAAGTGTATGTAAAAGCAACATGCTCAGCCAAGCTGAAACACTTCTCAATGGTAGTAAAACAAAACGTGAGGCCATAGTCGATCCAAGGGATGATAATACCTATAAACTATGAAATTTATACCAACTATGTCAATTACATTATACTTATACATGTATAGTATCATTCCTTTAAATATATACCTAGATATAAATATTCCTTGGTAATGAATCAATAATAGGAAAACACTCTATTAGTCGATCAATGGGTCTGAAATCTGGATCACAATCACATATTGGTCACGGAAATTGACCTAAAACATCATGCCACACAAGATATGTATCATCAAGTCGATCTCTGGGTGAAAAACCCCAATTGTAATATACATTATTTTTTTATTTCCAGAATTATATCTCTGA
This sequence comes from Viscum album, assembly GCA_963277665.1. NCBI lineage: Eukaryota > Viridiplantae > Streptophyta > Magnoliopsida > Santalales > Viscaceae > Viscum > Viscum album. The sequence continues at coordinate 2,104,429,128 of OY728119.1, read as the reverse complement.
GAAAGATATGTCAACATAGGGGGATTCTTTTCCTACACCTAGGTTCACATGTACTCTCCAACAATCACTAAAAATGATACTTTATACTAATGTTCAATATTATAATGAATGATGTCATATACCAATGGTCAATCCTATAAATAAGGATTTTAGATAGTATGTTTGAACATCATAAAAAAGTCATTATTTTAGTAACCATGATGGATAGGCCAGTAAATCTAGTCCAATGTTAGAACCCGAGGACTCGGTACATAAGATTTCACAACATTCATAACTCATATAATCCATAAGGTTCCTTCCCATAGGCGATCAGAACAGAGAGAACTCACTGGTGATATGTAAAGCGTCAAACATCGAGTTTGGTAACTGATACAGAAGAGTGTAATAATTAATATTATAGGCTGAGGAGGCCGAAATCATCCCAAACAATCAGGAGTGCATAATATACCACAATTAATAGAAGTCCATGCTTGTATAAAGAGGGAACTAATCGATGAGACTCCATACTACACCCCTAGAGTATTTTTACTGATCCAAAAGAGCATAATCATTCTGATAATATGATAAAGAGATAGTAATCATCCAAACCACATAGGATTGTGTAATATTCCACAAGTCTTGGTATTCCATCCTTGTGTAAATATTTAACTCACCAGTTCTATGCCATGCTACTCTCCTTAAGTCTTGTAACTGATCTGGTGGAGCGTAATCATTATGACCATATGCCAATGACATCATAATAATCCTCACCACTCAAGCATGCAAAATATACCAAGTGTCTTGGGTATCCTTGCTCGAAATAATTGAGAGAATAATCATATTCATCATATATTAGCTTTCCTATGAGTCTATCTAAGGAATTTTTACTATTAGAATACAAGTATCACTCAAGGCGTACAAGTAAACACGTAAGGCTCAACTTCCAGATATCAGGAAACACCTCTAGACATCCCAAAAAATAGACATCAATATATATATATAATCTGAAAAAAACCACTCCCAAATAATACGATTATATATATAATCATATATCATAAATAAAATGGTGTAGAAGTCGGATCCCCAGAAATCATATCCATGTATCCCAAGAAGCAATTCAAATCTTAGGGAGAACATTTGGGCATCCCAACAGAAAGAAAGATGCCTCACGTTAGGCTCAAAAACCTTCAACTAGAGAGAATCTCTAGATTCCAATTTTTTTAATAGAAATAACCATGTAATGATATATAAAATTAGTTAGGTTGGCCAAAACTACCAACCCCACACTCCAGCCACTGCCCCATGTGCCTCCCAGTTCGACACAGGTCCCTGGTGACACCCGAACATCAACAATACTAAAAACTGACATAAAAGATAAGGGTTAGACAAAAAATAGTAATCATTTTGGTCCTTTGAATCAAACACTCTGTTTAATCCTACTCGGTATACTCTAGGGAAACATGACTGAAGGTACCCTACATGGTAACCTTAAAAAAAGAAAAGGGAGGAATCATACATGGGATCCTAGAATGATAACAACAAAGACATCATACAATGGATCCTCATAATGATACAAATGTATAGGGATCTTACAAGGTAGTCCCTAGACCCGCATGTATGAAAAGGAATCCATCAAGGTATTTTTGGAAGAAAAATGTCTGATGGACTCATAAGTATTAAGATTACACCTCATAATAGGTATCATGTGATAGATCATAGCTCATCTCATATCAGGATATCTACTAAGTTGTTTCAAACACAAAACCTATTATTAAATCCAAGTCTCACATTTAGGAGACTACTGGATGCGATAACTGCAACAAGCCCCTCTCCCATAAGAAAAAATCACTAAAACACATATATAGAGTCCTCCAAATGCTCTACAGGTTTTAACATCATTATATAATAAATAAAATAATTAAAATGGACTACTCACAAGGTTGAAAACTGGAACCTAGGTGAAGAGATATGACAACCCCTCAAACTGTTGAGGAGCAAAAATACACAATGTGTAACTTCAATACCAGATGTGTACTCCCATCAAGACACATGGGTGAGTACTTCCGCTTACCTGGACATGTAAACACCCTATGTACACAACATGTTTAATGGGTACATGGAATGTACCAAAGACATGGTAGATTCTCATGTCCCTCAATCAATAAGGCAATTTACATGGGCAAACTGTGTACTTTTACAAGACATGCTTCCCACACGGGGTCTAACAGTGTACTCAGAAAAACCATCTACACTTAAATGGGTAGCCATGGTAGAGTACTCATCCACATGGTTTGGTACTGGTACAGGGAGTGTATACTCCATACTGTATGTGTAGTCATTAAATCATCATCTTCCTCTAATATGAAGGACACAAAACGGGTCACCATAAACCACATGTCGTGTAACGTGGTTTCCCAATACGAGAAAACCTCAGATCTCACAAATCACTCGTTATCACCCCCGAAACAAACAATAGGGACACTGGGGACTGAATACAAGAATAATTTTGATATAAAAACATGATATAATGAGTTACAATGGGTTTTGAAAAATTTGTAAAAAGATACTACCATCAGGCAAAAAACGTGGAAACTTGGGTTGATTTCGTGGTACACAATCATTGTACGTTGATCCATCACATCAAGGGATTCAAAATGATTCCTCATTCTCTTCCTATATCCATCTATTCCTCCCTCTCTATATACTCTACAAGTCATGTAGCACTAATTCCCTTGTAGGGGAATGAAGTGGATTAATAAAAGATGATAAATAGAAATAAGAAAATAATGAAAAGAAATCAAATAAAAGGCAATGTTCTTTCCCCTGTTTCCAACTCTATTTTATGCCTCAAATAAGATAAAATCCCCATTCCAGACTCAACGTCAAAGATATAATCTCAATTCGATACATGGTTCAAAAAGTTATTGTTGAATGAACCAACCTGAATAATTTAATATTTCATTTAATAATATAAAATATTAATTTTTCTAGTAAAATTAGATTTGTTTGGATATCAAAAAAAATATTTTCCGAAGGTAAAAACAAAATTAAGGGACAAAAGAAATTGTTACAAAATTTATACAGCATCATCTTCTATGGTAAAAATAATATTTTAACCATCACATGCATCTCAAATAAAAAATTCAAATTTTTGCTCAAAACTACAGTCTCAAATAACATTAATCCTTACAAACTCCATGCCACAAACCTTATCATCCCCAAGAATCCTGGTGCAAGGACCATGAGACATGCTCTCAACCCATGAATCTGTACAACCATGCTATCTGGATTTTCCAATTACTTGTCTCACAGCATCAATAACTACATTATTTGAAGAATATATCCAATTATGACTAATCTAGTACTCCCCATCATAGGAACACTGTTATCATTGTTCCAAAAGCAACTTATGTTCCGATTTTCTAAATAAAAACACAATATTTTCATTTGAAAATTAGGGTCACCACCCTCAAATGGAAAATGGTGCACTCGACACCAAAGAGATTACCATACACTCCTCCTCGAGCACAACCTCAGCCGGTTCCCTTCCACAATTGGAAAGAACATTTAGAAATAAAAATGACCTCATTGTAGATCTAAAACTCTCTCATCATATGAAAGACGAATCAAGATATCCCATAATGATATCTAATAAGAGAACACTAAGATTCCACCAAGGCCTATATTGATCCCTCTGATCCAAGATCACATCATATCAAATGAGGATTATGATTCAACCACAGTCAACTGCTTCACGGTACCTGATTTATTTCATGATTTCACCTCTACCTCAGAGATAAATTCTAACAAAACTTATTGGATCCAATCCCACATCAAATCAAGGAGCACATTGGTCCTCAGCATGAAACATTCCACGCACTATTTAAAATTTAAACGATACGATGTGTAAACTGTTTGTATCTTTATCACATGCCCCATAGAGACAACATCTTTCCTGTCATGAGAGTCTACACACGAAATTACAACATTGGAAATAATGGAAGAAATTATAGAATGGGCCTTGGAACTAAATAGTCCTATCCATCACACTATTATCAAAAAACAATCATGCCATGATCATTGATAAAACTGAATGCATCAACATTTCTATAACAAAAACATGAGCTCCCACCATGCCTTGATGAAAAAACTAGCATAAAACCATATTTATTTCCCAAAAAGAATCCATAGAAACATGAGAAAACTCTCACAAATATTTCCCTAAAAAAAGTCATCACCCAACAATGATATATGTCTTACTGAGGGTCACTAGGTATCCCACAAATCCTTATATAACAAGCCTAAAATCTAGGTCAAAATGTCCAACCACCAAGCCCAAAAGATCCACACGTCTCAAAACGAGGTAAAGATCACAACGTCCAATGATGGTCAAAGATAAAAACCCATCATATAAGTACCCTAATCATCTCCGATCATCCATATATGGAGCTACTCCTAGGAGGTCACAAAACCATCATATAAGATAAAATGAAAAGACACTAACCAAGCTTTTGTGCACATAAATACCCCATAGAGGACTAGTACACAAGAAAAATTACTCGTATCCATCAGAATTGTACTTAGTGATCCAGTAAGATAACTACATTCCTAAGTAATAACACACTATAAGGGGATATACAAAAATGAATCAAATTCTATATCTACCAGCTAGGGTCATTGCACCTCATGTTCATGAGGACTGAGTCATCATACTCAATCCAAATTACTCATCATAGATCTACATTACTATCCATGAAAGAGAAATATATATGTTTGTAGGCCCAAATTCCTCTGTCGTCAGTAAAATAATACACTTGAAGGCCCATATGGTAAGAATACTATGTGCTGAATATGATACATAAGACGCCTCTTGACTATGCTAGACAAGAGTCAAAAACCATCCTCAGACTCTTTCCAATGGCCATGAGACAAATATCAACAATAAATCATAATATCCAAACAAAAGTATGTCGCTCATGGTATAAATCATAAACAACTACAACAACGCAAAAAAGAAAAACAATCTCGTACCAGTGAAACTAGGACTTCATATCAGAAAATGTGTTCTTCATGATCCAGTCTGTTATCCATCACAGGTTGTGACAAGCACCATATATTCATGTCTACCATATCCCAAATATTAGAAAATAGGAAAATAAAATACCAATGATACCACATTATAATGTCCTGAGTATGATATCACTAAAACAATGCTGCAATGTGGTGGGTTTCAAGACCTCAAGTGCGCCTCCCCATTCGCTGGAGGCTACCCACTAGTAGTGCGCACATATAGTGTGATAATGGGGACACTATGACCCCGTACCAAAGTAATAAAATAGATGAATATAGCTATGTATCATACACAATAATAAAAATCAACGTATGGATGGAGAAAACAATTGAAAGACACCATGTTGTAATAATAAATAAAAGGTTGTAAAAAACTGAATAACTATGTAATACAATACAACAACGTTAACCCATTGGGTTTACATAAAGATACAGGAGTACCAATGAAAAAAAAATTAAAATTATAGAGATGTAAAACCAAATCCATTCCAGACCATGTACCTAGTCTCCAGACACTGTCGAACTACACCATCCCGATCAAAACAACTCACATGAATCTCCTCTCAAACATGTTACACTAGGCATCAACCCTACCCACTATGAAACATATGATCTACAAGAAATGTAGAAAAAATATGTATACATGTACAATGTCATGCCGATTCCAGGGTGGGAAAGAATCTCAGTCGCCCCCCCACCCCCCGCCCAACAAGGAACCTAAAACAATCCATCAAAAGTGTATGTAAAAGAAACATGCTCAGACTAGATGAAACAAAAATAAATTTTAGTAAAATAAATGTGAACCCATAGTCAATACTAATGTCCATGTCAATTTGGAATGTGAAACCATGTCGATCCATATATATATAAATACATGTATAGTCACATAAATATGCTTTTATACCTATATATAAATATTCTTTGGTTTGTGAATCAATAACATAAAACCACATCACATATCGATCCATGGATTTGTATCCACAATTTTATGAACATACTACAAAAGAGAATTGATCTGGACGTTATAACACTCATGTACTCTATCATTATGCTAATCTATGGGTTCATAATCCCATATAGATATATACCTGTTTCATCCAACACTGGATTTATATCTCTACAAAAGATACGTCACCACAGGGTGGACATGTCCAACTCCTGGGTTCACACATAATCACCTCCAATCACTAAAAATGATATATATACTGATATTAAATACTATAATGATGTAAAAAATATACCAAATTTCAATACTGTAAAGATATATTCAAGGGAGTACATACAGAAATCTTGTAAAAGGTCACTAAGTCAGTTTCCATGTTCCCCAAGACATTATATCTAGTCCAATGTCTGAGGCCTAGGTCTCCGACCCTAGGTGGTAACAACAATCTGAACAAAGATAATCCCAAATGGGATTTCCCTTAGGCGATATTTAAAGAGTTAACTCACCGGTGAGATGTCCAAATCAGCCCTTCGAGTCTCATAAAAGAACCATAAGACTGTAATCATTCAGATTATAGGACTAGGAGATCATAATCATCCCCACTTCATGGGAGTGCATTATCAAACGTTATTATTGGGAATATGTGCTCGTATAAAGAGTGAACTCACTGATGAAAATCCATGTTACACCCCTTGAGTCGCGTAACTGTTCTAAAAGAGCGTAATCCTTCTGATCATAGTATGAGGATATCGTAATCATCCCCACCAACCAAGAGTGTTGTATCTACCATGAGTCTTCGGATGACATTCTTTTATAACGTGAGAACTCATTGGAGAGACATCATGCTACACCTCTCGAGTCCTATAACAGATTCATAAAGGTGTAATCATTCTGATTATAGGACGACGAGATCGTAATCATCCCCACCACTCAGGAGTGCATAATGTTCCATGATTATTTGGACTCCATGAATAAAATTGAGGACTTTGTAGTCATCCTCATCATATTGTATCTAGACTATGAGTCCATTAAATCCATTTCGACTATAGGAACCCATGAATCAGTTAAAGAGTACATGTCAACATGTATGTCTTAGCAATTGAATACTAGGAAACACCTATAGACATCTCAAAAAAATAGACATCACAATATATATAATCATGATAATCAACCAACATTCATGTAACAACTCTGGGTAAATAATAATATATCATAAATAACATGGCTCAGAAGACGGATCCTAAGAAAGCATGTCTCAGTATCCAAATAAGATATACATATCCTATGGGAGAAAATCTGGTCATTCCAAAATAATGAAAGACAACTCAAGTCATGCTCAAAAAGTAGAAACTGGAATGAACCATTAGTATCCATTGCTGTAATCAAAATAACCATGTAATTATACAAACAAAAGAGTGAGGGTGGCATGAATGCCCAAACCAATAATCCAGCCACATCCCCATTAGATTTCCTTCTTAGAACAAGATCTAGGTAACACCCGGACACCATCTCTACCCAAAAAAATGTAACATTTCAATGATCTTCATATAATGGGAACTTGAAGGGTCCCACAAATCAAACACTAAAATGAGTCCTACTCAGGATAATTCAAATAAACATAAGAAAATTTGTCCTACATAGAATCATTAACTAAAAAGTATTTGGAGGAATACTACACAAGATCCTATAATGATAAAAATTAAGAAAAAATACAAGGGATCTTTAGAATGATAAAGAAGTTCAAGGACATTTTAAGGGACTCCATCAATCATTATGTAAGAAATGGTATTCCTTAGGGGATCCTTAGATGAAATAGGTCTCACATCCTCATAAGGTAGAAGTTCATATTTCCAAAGGGGATAAAAATAAAATAATACGTCATTGGACATATCTCACTACTCCTAATAGATATAGACCTCAACTTGGTTGGTCTGAACACCCATCATGTAATTCATGCCATATCTCACATTTAGGAGATAATTGGATTCCACAATTGAACAAAAAACAACTAGATTTAAATAAACTAACAAAAACAACCATCCTAATTCCTACGAACTCTCTACTGCTTTTACCATCATGATATATGAGGAAGATTAATCATACTTTACTACTGATAGGTCCAAAAAATGACACAAAGGAAAAATTATACGAAAACCTCTGAAAGGGTTGACAAGGGGCAGTGCACAACGTGTAACATTAGTTGATGTTGTGTACTCCCATAGCATCACATGGGAATGTACTACCACTAGTGGGGAATGTAAACACCCCAGGTACATGGTATGTATATGAAATGGGGTACAACCCTATATCCCTCAACCGAATTTTCCATCATCTAAGATAATATGTGTAAATTTACACAATTTGATACACACATAGGGTCAGGTCGTGTACTAAACATGACCATATACAATTACATGGGTATAAATCCCCGAATACTCTGACACATCGTTAGGTACCAGTACACGACATGTACTATTTAAAATGCCAACTTCCATGAATGGGAAGAACACACCGAATGTAACCCTATACTACACACCATATGACATAGTTTCCCCGAATGAGAAACACTTGGACCACACAAATCATCTATTATCTCCCCCGTAGGAATAGATCGGGACACTAGGGACCACATAAAAGAATAATATGGCTATAAAAATAAGATACAATGAGGTTAAAGGGTTTTAAAAAAATTATTATAATGGTCTTACCATTAGGTGGAAACTACTGACGCTTATGTTAATATTGTGGTCCGTAGTTTTCATACGTCAATTGATCTCATCGAGGGCTTCACAATGGGTCTTCCCTCACTTACGATCTTCCAATATTACCCAATATAACTATAATATCTAGGTCTCATGATAACCAAGGGTCACTAAGGGGCATATGTGAGAAGAAAAAGGATGAAAAAATAGAAATTTTTTCAAAATAAATATAAAAGGAAGAATAAGGGGCTTCTTCCAGCCCTATTTACCAACTCATGTTTATCCCTTGACTAAGATATAATCCCCATTCAGAGTTCAATGGTGGAGATATAATCTAAATCAGATACTCAATTAAAATGTTTTCTCTTAAAAACCTGCATGAATAAATTAATATTTAATTTGATATTATTTAATTTTAATTGTTCTTATAAAATTCGAACAGCTCAAATTTCCACCAATATCAACTCCTAGGGAAGACACTATATTAAAAGACCAAATTAGAGGTCATAAAAATTATTTGAGATCATATGCTAGGGGAAAAGGCCATTTTTCATCTCATGAGAATTGGAAAGAAAAAATTAGTATTTCTACTTATAATTGTAGTTCGAAAAAACCTAGGACCTTACACAACATTTATATCGTTAAAATAAATAATATAAATCCATTAAGCTGGTTATAAGAATTAAAATGGAAATGTCTCTATAGGTTTTTAACCGACTATTGGCTGGAAATTGTCAAAATAGAAGGAATTAAAATTTTTAATTAATATATATCATATATATGCAAATTACATAATGTTAACATAATTGATTTAATGTAAACATACTATGTATTTAATCTTAAATTATGTGTTTTTAATTGTTGGAGAAAAAATATTGATATGAATAAAAAAATAATAAGAGTTAATCGAAGCATACACAATCCTCAGCGTAGCTTCTCTTCTATGACACTAAAATTCCCTTGAATTTTTGGAGTTGTATTATGGGAAAAAAATTATTTAAGGATTATATGGGTATTTATAGGAAGGATATTGGTAGATATTAGGCTTTATAATGTGGCGTATGAGTTTTTTTTCATGGGGATGAAGTGGGGTTATTTATAGGCAAGGAAAAAGTGTTTTAGAATAAAATATTAACAAAAATAATATATCATATTAAAAATATGTAGGAACACATTTTGACATTATAAACCATATATAAATATAATATAATGGTTTTTCAGAATTTTATCCTATTTATAATTCAAATTAATAACTTTATTAAAATGAAATATGAATGAAAAAAAATATATTTTAAGGGATCACATTTGACATCAGGTATTCAAAAATTATTTTTTATTTACAATTTATCATCATTTTATTTCATTAACACATTTATGAAAATAAATATATCATCGTCATACCTCATGATCTTGAAATTTTTATTTCATTATTACATCATTTATTTTTTAAATTTATGATACACCAGTTATGTGAAAAAACTATAATTTTACAATTAACTTAATAAATGAAGTATTTTAGAAAATTAACAAAAAATGACCCTTATAAAATCTATTCATGATGGTTTCAAAAATAATAAATATTTTTTCAAAAATAATTTTAATAATATTTTTTTTATTTTTAATATTTTTTTTATTTTTATGAAATACATTAAAATACGATTTATTAAATATTTGCCTAGATTTTTTTTTAATTTTTCGTCACAATATTTATTTTATAGAATTATAAAATTCATATTTAAAAATAATAATCTAGATAATTATGATTTATACTGTAATATATTATTTCTTGGTCGAATTTCCATTCTTACTATTATGTTAATATTCGAAACAGTTATGTTACCATGCCCAATGGCCAGGTTCCTATTGCAATGGCCAAATTTGTATTCAAAGAGTATTTTTACCTCTTATAACTAAAAATTATTTCCTTCACTCTATATTAAACTTAATTCTACTCATATATCAATATTTTCATTTTCAATGATGTTGATTGGATTTTTAATTTTTTTTATTTTCTATAGTGTTTGCAGTTGGGGTGATGATTCTTGAAGAGTGGGGCGAACCATATTTTCCAATTTTAGCCTTTTTATTTTATATTATTTTTCTAATAGTTATTTTTTAAATTTAATTTTTATCAAATATGATAAATGTAGTAATATTTTTTAATGAAAAAAATTATTCTCAGTTTATTTATATACATAATAGTATATTATGAAACAAAATTATTTAGAGATACCAATATCATTTATACCCTCAAGGTGGTCTCATAATTAAACACATTTAATGTATTATTATCATTAAATGATCCAATGATTTTAAATATTCATTAAAAATAATTTCAATTAGTAATTAATGTGAAATATGAATGAGAATTTTTTATGCATTAAATGGTCACTTGTCTATAAAAACAATTTTTTGTGTTTTTATGTTTTATGTTTTTATTTTAAATTAAAATTTAACATATTTAGAAATTTTTTTGGAGATAATTTATTTCATATTTTAATAATCATGTCTAATATTTCTATTTATGTAAATTTTATTTGTAGGTATAAATTTGTTTTATTAGTTACGAAAAAATACCATGATAATGGTAAAAAAGGTAAAAGTGGTCAACCCAATCTAAAAAATTACAAATATAAAAAAAAAATATATATATCAATGTGATTGAGGTATCTATCAAATAAAACTTTCACCTGACAATAGTATCCACTATAGATTTCCAAGACTTTTTAATATGGCTAAACACTTTTATTTGATGTAATATGAATTAATAAATAACCATACTCACACATATAAAAGACTCCCTTCACTATCTCAATTATCCTCACATTTAATGCATCCTATCTATGCCAAAATCTAAAACAAAACCTTTATACATGAATATTTAACATTTTTAGAGGATTTAGTTTCATATAAATATGATTTTATGAAGTCTCACACATTTCATTTTAATTATACGTTACAATGTTTTTTTCCAAGGTACAAGATTATTTTTATCATTTTTTAAACCATGGTATATGTTTTATGAATTATTCATGGACTTTTTGATCTACTAACCTTATTCCATTATTTAGATTATTCTAACATTTCTAATTATAATTTATTCTAATTCCATGGCCCTTTTACCATGATATTTCTTAGGTTCTCGTGTTTTCACACATGATGATGAATATAACCATTATTACTCATTGGTATTTTCAAAATTAATAATGGTTCATTATCAGTCCATTTGTTTTCGATAATCCTATGAAATTATATACAAGTATATTTGCAGGAATGGTTTTATATTGTGATGCTTGTAGGAGGTACTTATGGAATTGTGTAAAATAATATATTATGGTAATTAATCTCTGATGAAAATAAATATTAATGTTATGGTATTGATAGATTTTTTACAATATTTAATGTTTAATAAATAAAAACTGAGTAAAATATATGACCAACGATTATAGGTAATCATACTCTAATACAGAGTAGGGTATTATAATTTTTTTTGTATTTATATAATGAAACATAAGTGATACACATAATCGATTGCATAAATGATTAAAAACAATATTTAAATTTTGGTAAATTGTGTGATAGGTGTTTTAGCATGAAATAACCTAATAGATAAAACTAGTGGTTTTTGGATTTGGATTATATTTTCATAGGGATAATGACCCTAAAAATGATTGGTTTTGTATTAATAATATTAAGAATTAGTTCCCATTATAAAACCCCAAATACACACTTGTTCTATCACTCATATTAGATATATTATGGTTTATTCATTAACACATTATGAACCATTATCAATTGTTTAAATAAAATTTTAATCAATGGTTTGAGAACATAATAATAAATATAACATGGATGAACATTTTTAAAACCAATAAATTCATCTTTTTTGGTATATATATAATTTTTGATATATTTGTCTTAATTAGTAGTTTTACTCATTATATTATTTTTGTATCTAGTATCATCATCATTATAATTCCTCTATTTTAGTAAATAAAAATAAATAGGAATAACTAATTAAAACCTATGAATTATTAACAGTATTGTGATGATACCAATTAGTAACCAAACATTATGTGATATGGTGTGAAAATAATGATTCTATTCCCACTCTATCATCTCATTTAATTTGAAATAATGAAGGACATTTCATGATCCAAAATAGACCAAGGAATGATAATACATTTTCATGTCATTATTTTGAAAATGTCCACCCGCATTTAGTGTTCCACCCAATAAAATAATCATTGAGTAATGGATCTGTAAAATAGGAATTATATTCATTATGATAGAGTTTTTAGATAATAATAATATTTTTTATTCCTTTTTCTCATTTTGTGGGGTATGTTGACCAATGGTGGGCCCTCATGATGAAAAAGACACACAATTAAAAATTTGACTCTACGAAATATGTTAAATTAAATAAAATAATAAACCTCAAATATTTTACCAAAACTCTTCACCCAACAATTGAGTGATAGTTCATATAAGTTAAACAATATGACGATGAACACACTTGTACAAATAATGAAAACGTCCTGAGAATATCAAAGAAGACAACTAGATTTATTACACTCATTGAAAGATAGAAAAATAATTTAATTAGTGTCCAAAAACAATGTCTTGAAATATAAATATATTTATTAGAATTTGGTACACATGAATAAAAAATTTCAATTGTATATAATGCAGAGATATAAACAAAAGACTCACATTATTCCTATGAATTTTATTATATGAAACCCACAAATAATATTCAAGGAAAATTGAATTTAAAAAATGATTTTGAGAAAATAAACCACCTACATGTAAAAAATGTGTAATGAAGAACCTAACATATATCCTAAATGTATTATTATAATTTATTACATGTTAATGGATAATCACTTTGTACAAAAATACTAAATAAATTTAACGTGTTAAGATAACTAGACAGAGGAGAAGAAGAATCATCTAAAATACTATACACAAATCAATACATAAAATTATTATAGTTTGGGAAATATGAAACATTTTACTCAATCACATGGATAGTGGGGATTATAAGAATCAAAATCCACCAAGGAAATTTTAACAAGGAAGGACTAATTTCATCATTACTATGAAAGTTGAAAATCCCAACGATGTGGTTAAAGATAACCATATTCACTAAAATATATACGGTCATATACAATTTTAATCTTGTTCATTAAATTATTTATTATCTATAATGATTAAATGTAATGGAAATTTATCACCTAAATCAATATATATTTAATTATTTGTAAAATAAACATAGTAAATATTTCATTCTTCAAAGTTTTATAACTCATATTTGATTAATATTTTTTGGGTGATACTAACATAAGAACTAATTAATCACCCCTTTTTAGAATTTGATATGATATTAGACTGAATTCTCTCTTCCAAGAGAATTATCATATCAATTTTTTCTGGTAAGAAATTCTTATTTCATATTCCAAACCACCATATTATGAAATATCAATGAAAATTTAATTATGGACTCCCTTTAGATAAAATTTATAAAATATGGGTCTTAAAAAAAATCATGGAGTCTTTTATCAAATAGTTTTGAGGGATCATAAAATTGAAATGATTCTAATCTAATAAAATAATATTTATGTATTTATCAATGAACTACATTTCATTCCCTTGAAACATGAGTTTCAATTTACTATTGGACTCAAGAAAGGTCCCATGATAAAATGAAAAATTATATATATAATGGAAACCATTGAATTTGAATAATTAAAGAATAATGTTCCTGAGAATATATAAATGGTATTTATGTGTACTTTTTCTTCACCATGGATCATAATGATCCGCATTATCAAGAAGAAATAATGTTTAAGGATTCATTGGATTTATAATATTGAACATAAATAAATAATGATAATGAAACACTAACTTCTATCCAATATTGATTGTTTTATTGATCAACATAGATGGGCTCGTTAGTTCATGAAAGATCATTTTCATTTTAATATTTTTTGTTATTTATAAGAGATAATATTTAGTGAGTATATTTTTTCATAATATATAAACAATATAAATTCTTCTTGATTCCTTCATGTCAAGTAATTTCAATAAAAACAATCTAGTATTCATGAATTTATAATTTTCGGATAACCTCTACAAATTATTTATTGTATTTATTAATAAAATTATCATATATTATAGAAGAAACGAGGAATAAATAGAGAATTATAAGATTGTACAAAGGACCATATAAAAGGGGATGCACAATTACATATTTATAAAGTGTGAATTATGGTAGAATAATTATAATTCACCTGAAATATATTCTATGTAGAAGTTATATATATTGATATTAAAATGAATAATGCCATTAAAGAATATCTCATTCCCAACACTGTAGTTGATATCCATAACTTTCATTGATGAAAAAGTTATTTTCCACACTTTGGGAAACATATATCTAATTTTTAAAATCTTCAAATAAGATAATATTAAACTAAATAAGTTACAATATGTAGATGAATATGAATATATCATCATGTGGTTTGATAAAATTAAGATTTCAACACTGGTGAACTCATTACCCTATTGTTGGGATGCGATTTTAATAATTAATAATTTTTCCATGAATCTCCTTTAATGTATCCACATAAAAAAAAATTAGTTTCTTATACATCATGGAAATTAAATACACTTGATAGAGATTAATGGATATATGATCAAGATCTAGACGTTTTTATCTTTTTATTAATGATCTAGAAAAACATTCTCTCTGGTATAATGTGTAGTTAATATACATATCCCAAACACATAATGATCATATTAAAACAAATGAGTTTACCATTAACTAATAGAGATGTTCCAAATTTATCAATGATTATGATAAATCAATACATTTCTATCCAGGGATGGAAATAAAAGTTACGATTAATCTAATTAGAATGGATCACGATACTATATCCTTGACGATGATTGGGGTGGACCCAATATTCCATCATATTAAAAGTAATTGTATATAAATTCTATTTTTGTGGTTAAATTCAACTTTTGAAAAATAATTTACCACCAATGCACATATGTGATGATCCAGGAGGCTTAAAATGATTATATATATAAATAGATGTATATATGAATTATTTAACAATAAAATATTGATAATTATGTGATTATAAAATGTATAAAATGATTATGAATCCCTTGAAAACTACAATTTAAGAGGAATATATTGAATCATATAGAATGAAAATAATTCTCCTCTAAAAATAGAAGAAGCAATTTGTAAAAATTAGATAATCAACACTTCTAATGGGGGAATGTAATAAGAAGTATTATTCTATATATATATTAACTGTTGTTATTCAAACAAGGTAAATATCAATTGAAAAAACAAATGGGGTGATTTAAAATTTAATTTTTAACTACATTTTAATGGGAGATAATTATGTTAGAAAATTTCATTGATAATACTAAGAATATAAAAGGGAAAAAATTACGTCTAAGTAGTGGTGGAATTAAATAAAAATATTTAAAAAATAAAGATTAATCTATATTATTTCTCCATGTGTAAACCAACAAAACTCTATGGCAATTTTGTGGTATGGATCCGTGGACTACCAAATTAATATGTATCTTATCTTGATCCATGTTCCATATATGTATATATATTGAAAGTTTTCAAAAATTATATGATTCGTAGATTAGATTTATCAAAATATATAACCCTTAATCTAATTGTATGAGTGGAAGGACTATTAAAATGATACACGATATACAATGGATTGGTCAATATAAATTCAAATAATTTCGAATTAATATATTCTTTTTATTGAGTACTCATATAATAACATTATAAACTATAACATTCAAATGGTGACATATGAGATTTTATATAGGAATATATGTAGAACTATAACACGAAATGAAGAGGATATAGAATTTAATTTGTTGAGACAAAATATTTCTAGAAAATAGTAGAGATGATTCTAACCACTAAATAACATATTTAAGAAAGAAATATTTTCATAATGGATTTGTCAGTAATCATTAATGATATTTATCAGTTGATTTTGGTAATGAATTTTTCTATAAAATATCTCCATGGAAGAGGGTAATGTTTTTTGGGAACAATGGTTGGTATGCTCTCGATATATCAATAAATTCATAATACATGACCATGTATAGACTATTTATTATTGACTAGTGCTCCCACAAAATCATTCTTATGTATATGTTGTGTTCTACACAATGATTTAAAGGACGTACATTCTATAACCTCCATGTATATTGAAATAAGAAGCTGTGTAATTGGAGAATGATCATTATTATGAAGAATTGATAATGTAGATATTTTGTCAAAGATATATTGTGTGGTGAAAAATACCACCCTCATGAATAATATTTAATATTAAAATATTAATATTGAAAAGCATACATGGGAACCTATAAATTCATTTTTACAAAAATATTCTTAGTTGATTCTATTCAAGTGAACAAATATAAAGGAATAAATTCATTTAAAGGGTTATAATTTAACATCCCATGATAATAGATATATATATAGATTTTATATGATAAATAAATTAGATTACATGAAATATTGAAATAAAAAGAATATCCAAAATGTAATGAAATAAAATTTCAAGTGTTAAATATGACCATTATAATGTAGCCTTGGAATTCATTGTTATAAATAAATGTAACTAAATTATAAAATATTTTTATAAATATAAATAAATAGAATATAAATGTGGGAGTATTCATTATGATGCTCATTTATGCTATAATTGATAGCACATAATGTCACTTGGTTTTCCATTGATCAAGACCAAAAAAACACGAACGTGTTTGAATTAAGTTAAATATTATATTGTGGAGAGTCATTATTATGGAAATAATTTTGAGAACCAACATTGATTAATCCCCACCTTTGACTTCAACCATTATTTGGCAAACAATTGGATTTTATTAAGTTTTTTCATTGGATTTTTATATAGATGCTTGGAAGTTATAACGTATAAATGTTAATGTAATAAATATTTTGTTTATTTACACATATAAAGAATATTTCTAAAATTAAGAATGAATTTAACAAAATAAGAAATTTTGTATTTTAATAATATTGAAAAATTCTAATAATTTATTATTAATATATAATAATTTAGGAATTAAATCCTTAAATGCTAAAAATAAATATTTAAATAAAATATATAATTTCCAAATATATATTTATCATAATAAATTAATTCATTGGTTATAAAGGATTATTCAAATAAAATGTTTCGTGGAAATAAATATTTACCCTCATTTATATTAGTAGTTTATATGAAGAAATCAAGTTCAAAATGGATCCAATTTCTATAGAATTAGTTATATAAATACAATTTTAATTATAGTGTTAAAATCCTTATATTTAAATTTTTTTCATATGAATTTAATTTCTAGAATTATCATTTTAAATTCCGAAAATACTTTAGTTTCAGTTTTATATATAAAAAATAAATTATGGTGTTAAATAAATAAATTACCACTCAGATAAAAAATAATGGTAAATAGGATAAAACTAAGAGATAAATATTTAAAATATCAAAAATACCCATATCGAGATGTGTATATTTGTGATATAATGACAATACCTTATACCACATCCACTATTATCTAAATTGGATACACATTTCATTTTAAAATGACTTTACTTTTTATATTATTTATCATGAATTATAAAACATTAAACTCCTTTTACCTATAAAAAAACCATTTCAGCACACTAATTTTCCACACAACTAATGACTATTTGTTTAAACAAACTCTTCAAATAAACCATCCAAACCAAAATTACAAAGTTTCCTAATTTTATCGAATAAAAATCCAAATCAATGAAGGCATGAGGTGTTGTCTAAAGGCTGATATCTATGGAAAAATGTAATTTTTTTAATTAAGTTAATTCACATTTTCTACAGCTTATACTTCCTTCAAAATAATTATATCAATCAAAATATAACAACATTAATATCATTTTTTAAATATATTTATTTATTTTAATTTAATATCCTTTATCCACCTTAAACCATATATTCATTAATTGAAAATATATCCTATATTGTTATTGGTTCACCTCTACCAGGGCTGACACCTTTCATTTCATTACACCACCTTATATAGGTGGTTAAAAATGAGTTTAATTAATAAATATGATTTTAATATGTATATAGAAAATTTGTTAATCTAAAATGGAAAAATTAGTAGTTCACTCGCCATTAAGATAACATCTTCTGTTCATGACGAATTTCCAAAATAACCTTGTTAATAGTTTCTTCAATAAAAATTGTTCCTAGAACACTAATGTAAAAAACATAAATCATAAAAAATAATTATGTACATTATATTGAATTACCATGAACATTATATAAATAATTAAATCACGGAAATTGAATGATAACTAAAATAATTTCATAAATATTTCCAAGGAATAATTAATTATATTAACATTGATTGTAAATATTATCAAAATATATTAAATAACTATGTAATAAATTGAAACAAAATATCAATTTTAAAAAAGATAAATATAAATAAGGTTATTAAAAATATTATAATTACTATATTATTATTATACAATATTTTTGATAGTGGGTGGCATTACTAGAATCCATGGTTATGGAATCCTAAAATAAAATTTCTTTTTAATCCATGTATGTTTTATTATTTATAGATTTGTTTATAATATTTTAAAATTATTAATATATAACTTTGTAAAGTTTTTGAATCTATAAAATACTTTTGATCAAATGTAAAATATTCTACACTTTCATTAATATGGTATTCTCCTTAGAATTTCCTAAAAAGAATGAAAATCCATTTCACTTCCTGATTGTTCATATTTATTTCCAGGATATATTTATATACACAGTCACTAATTCATTGAAAACATCCATAATTTCAAAAAACAACAACGAGATGTATTATAATTTCTTACTATCATATATTTTTAAATCATTTTTGAAAGAGGCTAGTTTCATTGACTCTTATAATAATCATGGTGATGATAATTTTAAAACACATTTTATGATAACATTAATTTTCACCCATAATGGTAATGGATATTCCAGTTATATTGTAATGTACAATGTATTTCTCTAATTGATTTTATTATAATTTTAAAAGAATTAATTTGGGTATCAGTGGATAAACCTTGATTTCAGGTTATCCGTTATCATTAACCTTTATTTTTAATCCCATTTTTGATCTATAGGAGTTTCAAGAAATGATTTTGGATATATTTATTATGGAATATATATGTACGGTTTATCATTATGTAATGGGTTGTGGGAATTTATATATATCCTATTAATCATTTGTTTATAATTTATTTATCATGATATAATTATGTTAATCATAGAAATTATTAGTTTTGTCGATGTCTAAGTGTTTGTGGGTGATTTGGAGTCCTCATATCATAAGGCATGAACAAGATTGGGTTCGTTCACAAATTAATTCATGGATATGATTTGTTATTATCAAAATATTGTAATTACCAGAACTTTTGATTATTCTTAATTTCCGTGTTAATCCATATACTAAAATTATTATTCCATGTATTATGACTATTTTCCTACTCTGTAATTCAAATGAATTTTTTAATACTTTAATTAGGTTCCTTTAATGATCCTACGATCTCATCCATGACGTTAGTTGTAAAATAATCGATTATAGTTATTTCATAGGATTCTATAGAATTAAAATCTAATATTTCATCCAATTCCATTATTTATCAAATGATTATGATACCTTCCTCTGAGAATAAATATCATTCTATTATTGATAATTTCATCTCACTCCTTCAGTTGTCTTCCACTTTACATGGAAATTAAATAACATACTATGGGTAGAATAAAGATTTTTTTATAGAATATTTTTTGTGATTTGGTAAAGAAATAATGCTTAATAATATGTTTATTTAGTTAAACTTCATTGAAACATTTACATTGGGTTGTCGTATTGTGAGTTTTTTTGTGAGGTAAATATTTAATTAAGAAAATAATGTAAAATATTTCAATTTTTAATTATTGTCATCTCAATTTTAATTCTCATTCAAACTTACCTATGATTTTTTTATATTTATATATTCATTACCAAAAATAATATCCCCAAAAAATTATATTTAACACAAATAATTTTATTAAAAATTATATTATCTTTTAATTAATTGAATGACTCATCCACTTCAACATTAAATTTATTATAAAACCCACATTATACATTTATCATATGCAACAACACATGAACAAATAATTTTGACATAGAACACGTATTCTCTGAAAAAACATATGTTTCACCCGGAAAGTCTTTTGTATCATCAAATAGAATTCAGATATCATAGTAAAAGATTATTATATTACACATGTTTCTAAAATATTGGATACAGTTTATTATTAAAAATCATTCATTCCATAGGTGAGATGTTACATATCTTAGTGAAAATTTAAAAATTCGTTTCATATTAAATCTATTGTAATTTTATTGAATGAAATAAAATAAGAATTTATTAATATTTTAAATTGTTGTATTTCCAATAATACATTCATGGATGTGATATGTCATGGAAACTATATTCATCCAATTAATTTTTTACCAAAACAAGTCAAATATAAATTAAAATTTACCAAACCCCCTTAAATAGTTTTATCTATATTTTTCTTTATTATATTTAAAATCAATTAAAATCAAAACTCATCAAAAAATATTTAAATTAGTAAATAAAAAATACGATATTCAATTGTAATTTTCTTCAATATCATCATCCAATTATAAATTAATTATTAATTTAAGTCATTATATGTGATAATCACTTGGATGGATCTTTAAAACCAGCATCCCATCAAACAATATTCATGTGTTATACTAGATATGTATTATGACATCCATCGAACTCTGATCTCCATATAACATCTGACCAATAACATTGACCATGTATATATGTGAATTGATCTCAAATATTTTATAAAATTGTTGTCTACCTATAAATTTCAAATTTTTATACGAATAATAAAAAACAATATAATTCATATATGCTTTATGTTATCCTTTAATCATCATCAAATATCCATGGATCACAATATTTTGGAACCATTTTTTGTGTAACTATCATAATCTTCTAAAGACATATGATTTGGAACTCCAAGTTTATTATCATCCAATATTATCTCGGTATAGTAATATGTTGTCTTACTTTTGAAAAATACAACATATATCTAATGGTATCAATATCACTAACATTAAATTTAATGTGAATTCTGATATGGAAAATATTTTTCAATATTCTAGGTTTAATTTTCATTTAAACACTATACTATTAATAATTAATAATATTACTAATAAAAAATTATATAAATTATATTTAATAACTAAATTTATAATAGTGAAAATCTTGGTTTATAAAACATGGGTTTCTATTCAATTTTCTTATTCATTTAATTTAATAAAGTATTAAATTTTATTAATAATTATATATAATTTTGTTGAAATTTCAATTCAAGAGAACCTAAATTATTTGTGTACAAGATCATCTGCCGGGACCATGTTACTACAATCTAGTGTTAGGGAACCAATAAATGATAAAATATTTATAACAATGGAAAAATCATCTATCACTACTAAACTACCTGTTACTACTTAAACATTTATTATATTGTGTTAAATTATATCTTAATTTTATTTTAAATATTATATTCATGACTAATCTTGATAAAAAATAATTACATTACATGGTTACCTCACATAAAACTTAAGACTGATTTATTATCCTATTAGAGAAATTAAAATTTGATTCCTCTACTTCTTCAATCATCTTGAATTCCATGTATTTTTTTATCTCTTCTATATGTTGGAATCCATCTATATGAACTACATAACAAGAATATATAAATTTACTATGATTCTTTTAAATTAATCCCCTTTTAAAATAATTCCTTTAGAAAATAATTTATTGATGTGTGATTTGTATCATAAATATAATGGAATCTATTACACCTAATAAATGTTTCCCCTACTGACCATGTAATTATAATAATACTTATAGTTGACATGTATCTTGTATATGGAAGTTAATAGGTTGTTTCATATATTAATATAAAATATAAAATTAATTAAATGGTGAATAATTTCTAGATTCTATATTGTTGGATTAATTGAACAGTGCGTTCAATCTATGTATCATTACAAATTTTCATATTTGCAAAAGAAAATGTAATTTTCCCAAAATGATGAGAAATAAATTATGGAAAATATTATAGAACATGGAATATAAAAACAAACCAGAAGGAGCCAGTTTGAATATTATCAACATCAACATTGTGATAAACTTCTAGGTGTATAATTTCTAGTGTCTATCAAAAAATAGGTGTACCTCTATCTCTATAGGTTGTTGAAAATGATGGAGTAATTTAGATTCCAACAAAAAACATATTTGATTGATAAAATTCTATACATGAAATGAATTAAGTGAAACACAAACCAAATAATAAAGCTGAATATAGGTTGAATTATAATACTCCTATATAATTGTACCAATTTCCTTTACACTGAAATGGCATATAAGAAATTTTGATATTTTTTTTTGATTAATCCAAATAAATAACTACTACAAAAAATTTATATTCCATTATTACATCATCATTATGTTCAATAAAACCCCATATTTTGATGGTAGGGATGATAATTTTGATTTTTAGAATATCATGGGCCTTTTTGAAGTCCATTTATAGAGGCATAAAAATATTTAAATGGAGGGAGTTCCCTAATAATTTTTTTTATCAAAATAATACCTCTACAATTTAGTTAACCCATTTTCAGTTTTCTGGATGTGTGTGTAATGAGTCAATAATGTTTATCCACAATAATGATGAAATATATTTCATATATAAAATGTAAAATAGTTATTTAATCTATTTTTATAATTTATTCATCCATAGATGAATTACACATAATTACGTCTGATAAATATTCAGCAAACATATTATTTATTGACACATAAAGGCATCTCAAAAAAATAATGTTACCATCAATGGTTTCTCTAAATAGATATAGATCAATAATGGACAACCAAATTCTTGAATGGTTTCCCAATTGAATTAGTTATTTGTTTTTTAAATAATCCTAAGGATAAATTGAGTAACTCGGATAATCTATATAATATGCATTTAAATGAATGAGAAGACATTTTTAAAGACTCTAATTCTAGCCCATGAATGGAGGAGGCAATGTTTCTAATTTTTAATTAGACCCATCATTCTTTTAACAATACCTTAAATATAGAATATTTGGTGTTTACTTGTAGAAAACAGATCCCTAAGATACACTATTGGTAATATTTTATAACTAAATGTGATCTCATGATCAATAAGTTGATATTTAATTTTTTTAAATAGTTTTAATTTATAAAACTACATTAAAATAGTATTCCCAGTTGACAGGGATAGTAGAAATGAGTATTTTATAATGCATTGAATCTGGGAATAGATCAAATCCTCAAAATAAACGAAGAAATCATGTGATATATAAAAAACAAAAAAATTATCCTATTAAATTCAAACAATCTATTTGTGTAGAATAAAATGACTAATGGAATGTTCATGATGAAACAATAATCTATGAAAATCATGTATAATAAAAAATGAATCATACTTTAGGCCACCTTATCCTATGAATTTTAATTTTTTAATCAAATTAAATGTCATCCATATCCTCATGAACATGAACCATAGTAAAAGTGTATAATGGATGTTACATGTAATATAACTAAAAATATAAACCTTATCAACAAAATACGTTAGTGATTATTATTTATTAAATATTTTTCATATTAGTTTTCAATTTTAATTTTTAAATTAACATTATTTAATAAAAATATCATATTGATATTAGAAATCATCATTTGTGATAATCTAATGGAACCCTAGATACTTAGATTCATGATATATACATTTTCTATTTCAAAATATATTTTGATAAAAAGAGAAAAATTATTTCAATAATAAGATCTTACATGATTTTATTTTAAATTTTTTACATTAAAATATGCTAATTTTTATCAAAATATATGAAATTTTATCATAAAAATGAGGATGAGGGAAGTCTCACATGTGAGCTAGGAAGAGATCCTCTTTAAATGATATCCTATGACAACATAGTAATAACCTTATAAATAATATCCAATGATGCTGAATATAAAGAAAATATAAAATTTTATTTTCCTTATATGTCATATAGATTTATAGTTTGGAAATATTCTGAGATGTCATCCTTATTAGGAGTAATAAAAAGTCATTACGTTTCATGTTCATCCATGGTATAACGAATAATGTTAAAACAATTGTCATCATATCTATAAAATCACTCAATATCATTATTACATTATTCAATGAAAATCATCATGATGTTTTCCGCTAAAGGAGACCCATTGTAAAAATATAATTCATTACGGAACCATCCTCTAGTTAACGGTTGATTTTCTCAACTAATTCCTTCATCTAAATTCATTCAAATGACAATTAATTAATTTTATCTTCTTTCCTGAGGTCCCATTTCCTAAACCATTCAAAAACTATTATTATTTCTTTCATGATATTATATAAATTCCTTATTTCCATAGTCAAAAGGGATATTTTTTGTTCAATCTATGTATCAAGAATAATTTCATTATTATTTTTATTTAATTTTCTAAATAATTATGATTAGTTTATGTATTTTCATGACATTTCAATCATTTCCAAAGTAAATTTATCAACCACCACATATTTATATTCATAATATCCTATTATATTCCATGATTTGGATTCTCAAATGAGTATTATACCATTTTTATTAGTTATTTTAATTGAATATAAGTGTCATCTAAATGAAATTAATTATATATTGAACCAAAACATTAATGTTTAATATTAATGGGATAATATTCATTTATTGAAATTATCAGATGATAGAAGTAAATGTTTAAAAATACAGTAATCCAATGATTTATATAAATTAATCTCCCAAAAAATATTCATTTTCTTTAATAACCCTTTATTGTGTTTCGTAATGTAAATTTTCTACCCTCATAAGGACGGACTATGAGATTAGATGTAGACAAGAAATCTATAATGTTATTCATCCAATTTATAAAAAAAATATCCATTACTATTCTCAATATCATTAAATACAGTCTCAAAATACCTTTTATTAAACCATGAGTTAGATATCTATTTGAAGTAAAATGTTTTCTTCCATTTATATTCTCATTTAGGGACTATATTTTTATCAATTATAATGGAAACAAAAACATGACTAGAATTATGTTTTACCTTCAATGTAATGTGGTGGGATAAAGAGTTGAAAAAATCCATAGGTATAATATTTTTAATGATGGTCCATATATGTATTTTTTAGACTATTATTTCCAATAAAAATATATGATGTTCCTCTTTCCCTATTGTGGTTAGATATGGGTGTCATTTTAAACCATTGTTCCATAGAATGTAGGCTAGTGGGGTTTCATATCAATGATTCAATGTAGTGTGATGATATAGATGGTGTGAGGTCTAGATATTGTCACCATTTGAGGGGATTATTTTATACTATTATACTTTCTTAAATATTTAATATATGTTTGGGTATCCTTCCCAAATCCTAATAGGGGACTGGTTACCACTGTGTACATAGTTTGTAATTAATTTATGTCTATGTGAACACACATACACAAACACACATGCACATATATATATATATATATCACTCTGTGTGTGTTAAAGGTTCTCTATAATTACTATTTACTAATTAGTAATAATTTATTTGTGGTACAATGGTTTAATGGAACTGTGTCACACTCTCCAGAGATTAGCATCGTCCAATAACGTGATGAATGTTTGTGGTATTGTGATCGACAACATAGTATATTCTTATGAATATTTATGAAATAGATATGAACACATATTTATTACTGGGAAATAAAACAAAACATAATTCATTTTAATTTCCTCTGAAAAGGTATTATCCATGAATTTTATAATTATATAGTAAGATAGGTTTGGAAAATGATTCACTAAAATGATAGGAGTGGGACCCTTATGTGAGTGTAACAATCTAGTTAGCCATAAATTGAATATGGAATAACAAGGATGGGATGGTATAATATGTAATATCCCCCAATGATTTATATGATTGGTTTGGATAGCCAGAGTATGGATGACAATAATTAAAACATGTTGAAAATGTATATATTAACGTGGAAGGAAAATGAGGATATTCGTGCTGCGTAGACCTCTATATGGGACATGGTGTCATTAATAGTATGGATTGTGTAATGAATAAGTCATGGGTAATCTAGACCTAGGGAAACTAAATGGGGGCCTTATAGGTAACCTGTACCTTTGATTAAAGATATGATGTGTTACTGCTTGTGAGATTGAAGCATTAGGAAACATCATATATATACTTCCTTCCTGGAATCAAACCCCATATAGTATGGGATGAATAATTTTAGGTCAGGTTATAGGACTGTAACATCTTTTTATAAATTCATGTATTATGTAAAATCAAAATAATTATTACATTGTGTGAATTTGATGTTGTTGTAATGTTTTATATCGTGCGACTAGGCCATTGGTCTTACAATTTTCATCAATCTATATTTATTTTAGTTCCAGGAAGGATGAAACAATATTTTATTTAGTGTGAATTATCCATAAAGTCTTACATTAATCCTCCAATTGACTAATTATTATGAAGAGATTCTTAATGAAGAAATGATATGATTGGGATTAGACATATAGAGAAGGCATAATGGATTTTATAGGAACATATAGAATATTATTTGGTAAACCATTATAATGATATCCTCCAAAATAGTCCACATGTGGACTAATATTGTATGTTTACAAAGAGATATTCATTCTCCACAATTCTTTTTATTATTTTGGATATGAAATTATAAATGGGAATAATCTTCGGTCTTCTACATAAGAATTAATCCAAATATTAGATGGACCATTATTTTATATCATTAGACAAGATGAGAATACTAAATTGTGATATTTCACAACACTGACACTATGAAAAGGGACCTCATTATCTAGGGAATAAATAATTTAAATTTTATATTGGATATCTCATATAGGAAAAAATCATGATAGAAAGTTTACCAATTTAATTAATGCTAGAAGGGTATCATTTTTTGTAAATTTTTTTCAAATTATGTATGTAATATTTATTTTAAAGTGGTTTTGGTATTTCATGTTAGGTGTTTCCTTGGAATTAGGTGTCCATAGGGTTATTGAATACCATTCATTAATAAATTAATATGTGGAATGGCTTGGTAACAACAATATTTATGGGGCTATATGGTATTCTCATAAGAGGGACTAGTCTATATTGTAGGAACGCATATAGAATTGTCTCATACTTTAAGACATGATGGGAATTATTCAATGCTTTATGATTTCTCGGATGGTTGATCCACCTAGGAGATACCCAGGGTAGTCAAATCTACATGGCTATTGACTGAGAGATGTCATGCAAGGATGAATTTTTCGGGTATCATTAGAAATACATCATGCACAAGAATAGTCCATATATATTAATGGATATTTATATTAGAATTATATACAATCCCATAATGTAAAGAATTTATTGATTAATACCCATATGAAACATTTTGAATTTATATTTGAAATTACTTTGTCAGAATATTAATTTCTCATTTCCATTTACACCCATCTATTTCATTCCATTATGTAAATGGTATCCCCTTTTATTTTAATGTAATGGTTTAGAAAACCATTTATTATATAAGTTTATGAGTTTAACATCGTGCATTACGTTATACCGTTTAATAATAATGTTTAAATGGGAAGGATAATAACTTATGAGTGAGAGAAAATTAGGGTGATCCTATCATAGAATATATTGGTGACTATCTAAGTGTTTATTGTGAAGCTTAATATGAAATTCTACTTGAGGCATCATATTAGGATGGTGGATGCATTATAGACAGATGGTTATAGAGGAATCCAAGTCAGATATATATAGGAGTTCCACCCTCACATGATTATTCCATAAACATAACACTCATCATGTGGGTGGTCACATGGTGGATTTCATTATCATCTAAAATTTTATGTGGGAAATCAAATGTTTCCTTAATCACATGGGTTTTTTGATTCATTTTCATGGTATGAACTAATATATTATTAGTGTCAACAAATTAATACCCTCGTATAGGTGTTCAATCAACCTAATGAGTTGTTAATTTTAAGGATGTAAAAAGTGGTGCATATTTATTATAATGTGAATGCTTTGCATGCTTGTTTTCAATCTTCAAAAGTGATTAAATCATGTAGAGTTCATGTGGTAGGTACAGAAGGAGTCTTGATATATATATCAATAGGATAACCCCATATGCCACATTTCATTATTTTTAGTGACTTGACGTTCTCTATTAAAAAAATATCATTTCTCATTATTTCACCTTTTATATTAATTAATTTGATATATTAATTGAGTCAATTATATATAATTTGATGTATTTTTTTCTAATGACCTATCAGTTGTGATACATTGATGTATCTGATTGACTATGTGGTCATTATGTGTGATTCTCTTTTATTGACTGATGTTTGTTTCTTTTTTTGTATGATGTTTGTGATTATATGTGGATTCTACATAGGATCCATGTAGCTACCATGAGGAAAAACTAAATTAGTGTTTTTTAAAATTTATTTCTAACTCGATATTATAATATTTATTGTACATGATTAATTTTATAGATAGGAGGGCATTAGGTTTAGCAATATTTTTTATTTGGTGTTTGTGATTGAAAATAGGGCCATTACTGTTATGAATATTTTTTCACACACTTAATATCATTTTATTCCTTTGATTTAATCCATATATAAATTTCATAATGTATATCTTTTATAGTTTCAACTATTTTACAGATTTCTTGAATATTATTTTGGACTTATTGATAATGTCTTGATTCCATTCTCTAACCATAAAATACCATCAATATATGTAATGTTTTTTCTACATGATATTAAATAAATTATATATATTGATTAACATCATTACTAGAAGAATTGCAATGGAAGTTACATGACCTATATAAAATTCTACATACATGTAATGATGATGTTCTGTTTCGATATCCTTTTTTTAAATACAATTCACCTATCCTATATATTTCTATAATGAATCCAAACAAGGATTGAGAACTATGTGATATTTATTCCATGGTTGTAACATTTATGATTAATGTTAATTACATTCCATGGTGTATCATTGTAATGTAGTGTTTTTCAAAAATTAGTAAGAACTTGATTAGCATGTGGTTGTTTTGGACTCCCTAATTTTTTGTACCGACAAATCAATTTATTACAAAATTATTTTCATCTTGGTGTGAATGTAAAAATATGTTCTAACTAAAACATAGTATAGCTGCTATATGATTATAAAAAATATATTAACTAAAGGGAATAAATATTCTCTGGATGATTCACGATGAATTATTTTGTGTAGAAAATGTCGAATAGGATGTAGGTTAGATCCATTCATTAACATGGCATATAGTTATAATAGTAGAGAGAAATTGGGTTATGGGTATGGGAATTCCTTATATTAAAGCTTTTAATAAATTTTTTGAACTCATCCATTAAGTCACTATGACCATATTCAGATTCCAATTTATAATGAGTATCCATATCTAATAAATTATAAATTTCAAGGCCTCATATTATAGAATTTTGGGAGCATGAAAATCCAACTATTGGGGGTATTTCAAACAACAAAAGTTGGATCGTTCCCATCAACTAAAGAGATTCATCAATATACTTCTATGTGGTTGTATCTTCACTAGTTTGAATTCCCACTTTTGTTTTGGGTTAATACCATGGTGATAAAGTTCATCTATCATCCTTGATGCGATATACCATTTCCAAATATATTATACATTGGGATATGTATATGAATGGAGAAATTTGTACAAAATTAGGGTACTCCTCTAGTTTTTTTGAATGATAAAACATGGCACTTGATGCTTTAAATTTAATATTATTTTGATTATTCCTTATTCAGTACCTCACCCCATGGTTTTCAATAGTTTTGATGATCATCAAAGGGAATTTAGTGTTAATGAAGTAACTATGAAATTTTTTAACTATATAAATTGAATCCAAATTCCATTAATTGAAAAAACCTCCCAGATAGCTATTTTTACAGTATTTTTACTTCATAATAGAGTTGTTTTATTATATACTTCTAGGACTAAGTCATGGTGTCTCTATTAAAATAGATATTCCTTAATGATACATACTCTAATTACATATAATTCCAAATCAAATGACATCAGAAATTATCCTCATATCCTTATTCTAGGTCTATGAGGGAACAACATTTCATTATTATCCACCAATAATCATTAATAGTTACGAGAGAGAATATGAATTACATGATTCGGAATTCACAAAGTGGTTCTATGGAAATAATAACACTGCATTATGCTGAGGTAGGGGTAGATAACTATCCAGATAGGTTCTTGTAGAAATTTTATTATAGGTGAAAAAACCATTGGATTTCCATATCCTACATCTGGTTCATTTATTAGATCATATAAACAATGTGAGGGTAACTATGATAATTTTTCCTATAAATCCTTTTGTTCCCTCAACACTATATTCCACTCGCATTGAGGATATGATATATTAAAAGGGATTTAAACAAAAAACTAAACACATTGATGAAATTAGTATTATTATACTGATATCTAGTGGTATACAAGTAGAAACTACCTCCACTAAGCCAAATGAAAAAATTATCTAGGGGTAGAATTTTATGACTCATTTATTCTTATATTTACATTTTTCAAATCAATTACATAATTGATGCTGGATAATTGACTAATCATGTAGTGGACCATATAATCAAAAATCATGATTAGATAGTCATGAATTGGGTATGGAGAAAAGCATGTACAATATATATAGAAATATTATTGGAGGTGACGAAGAGTTGGACCCAAATACTTCATAAAAAATTAAATGTCTTGGATGATGTTTAAGTTGACTACCAGTTCTAAATTTCCCCCATTTGATAAGTCATAATCGAATGTGAGAAATTAGAATATAATTAAATAGATATTTAACAATTCAATTATGTTATCATGTATGTGGATGATCATGGTGAGCTATTAAGAAACAAAATATCATATAAAAATTATAATTATGGCCTCATAAATAGGTGGATAATCAGAGTGTAGTTCTTTAATAATATGATGCTCTAATATATATATTTTAATCCAGACTATTTTATACCACCATATATCATATGGTATCCCAAAAATTCAAAATATAATTTCTATGAAAAATCTAGAATAAATATAAATAATGTTTAGTAAAATTTAAAAAATGTATTGAACTATGAAAATATTTTTAATTTCCCCATTATACATTCAGAAATTTATTGAACATTGATGATCAAATTTGATAAAAAAAAAATTCATTACAATTTTCATTTTTAGAGATACTATAAAATGGGTGTTATCCTCCATTTTTTGGTCAATTACTGAAAATATATTTATTAATCAATAATTTATAAATTCTATAATTATTATTTCATTTTTTATTCATGTAGAACTTTTCTAAAATATCTAAAGGATATTATATGTATATATCATGCTTCATGATTACCAAAATCATTATTTTTAATGATTTCCACTTATGAATACCTCAGTGATGCATATATGGGTATGTACCATCTGTATAACTCTTGATTTTTTCATTTAGATGTTAAAATGGTCTCCTATTATGCATGTATCATGGATGGGTATATGCATGAAAATATTCACTATAACCATAGTGTATATCCATTTATATATAGAAATTTTCTCATCATAAGAATGGATCACAATAATTTATAGTCATAACAACCTTCAACTATAACACTAATCTTCATCAATTTTTATATTTGTTGAGGATCCAAAAGGATGAATTTGTATTTGTTGTTTCAATATTCAAGAGGGGTCATGAACCCTAATTTTGAGTGCCCATATGTATTTCATGGAAGTCTATACTGAGATATCAGGGATGAATGATTAGTTGAGTTCTCTAATTTTTTCTTGGAAAGGGGATCTAGGTTCTATAATTTGACATCATATGGGGCCATATTTTAGATCCCATGATCATTGAGACTTCTATTTTATCACACAGCATGTTTACTAATCTAAATATTAGTTAGACAATGTTTGTAGGACTCAGTTATTTCTTATTCTAATTAGAAATGACATGTTTTAAGAATTTTAATTTGGATGAATAATTTTTATTGGATCCTGTATACTGTATAATCCCATCATGCATAAATTTGAATTATTACAAGGAGACGATTTTTTAGTTATCGTCATGGATTTTTCTATTTATTTCATAAATTAAGTTACATTATTCTCATAATATTGTTTTTATAAATTTTAAATATAATATTTTAATAATTATTTTTTATTATTTATAAAAATGAAATCCCCATAAAATTTATCTAAAATATGAATTTAGAACTTCCACTTTATTTAATAAATTTCATTTTATTTTTTTTATAAAAATTGATTTACTTTTGTAAACACTTAGTTCAATGATAATAACCATAATAGTAAATTCGGTTAACCAAATGGGTAAATGGCCTTACATGTTATGAAAATTATTCTAAATTAGTCTTTATGGTTTTCATAAGTCAAAAATTTCTCCACATATATTTTTCCACTTTTTTTTTATTCATAACATGTTATATATGAGTCTCTTTTTATTATGGTGAAGTATTTACAGGAATTAAATTATCAAAACAATTAGAATTGGGATCTCACCAACCCATACTGACCAATATAAATTATAGTTTCAACTTGAAAAAAAATCCTTCTTCCTTACCTATATACCTTTTTCACTTACATTGTCTTTAATTCATAACAATTTATCCCAAGTCCTCCATTCCATGATTTCCTACACTGGAAAACTCAACATTCGTAACATAAATAAAAAATCCAAGAGAAAATTATTACATTTTGTAACTTCCCTATATAGGTTAAACTAATAAGTTCACTATAATGGTTCAATATGTAACATACATTGTGCCTCCCTATACTGTAGTTGCTTCCAAATAACTGTGAGGGAATAATAAAACACAAGGCGAGATTATAACCTCTTAATTAGAGTAAACCAAAATATTTAAGAATTATAAAATAGTCCAAGAAAATGATAATCATGCATTAAAAAAACAATTTCCCAAATCTATGTACACACCCTCAACTAATAGTAAAAATTCCATTTAATGTCATAAAATTACATGTTTAATTTAAAACCCAAAATAAAAAAAATGATAATGAATCCAAAAAACATTTTTCGATACCATGTTCAGTTCCAGTATCCATGCTCACCCCTAAGCCCTATGTCATCCCTCTAGAATAGGGCCCCTCCCTTGTCCTGAGCTGCATCCCAAATGTCTGCTCAAGTATACAATGGTAGGCCAAATAGGGTGTAAATATAGCTCAGTAGGACAACCCCAATGGGATCTTCATATAATCTAGTTTACTATATTGTATTAATAATTTATGACAATAATGAAAAAATAAAAATGAAATCGGTCACAACATTTGACATTTATTAGATAAATTAATTCCATTTCATATTCCATATATATTACCAATTTCATAAAACCTTCATTCATCCTATGTCTATCATATGATCTGGGTATCAAAAGTGACACCAGTTTTCAAATAAGAATCCTTAGTACAATAATCTAAATAGGTCTTAGAAAACCATGTCAGACCATCCAAATAGTGTTTAACGATGGTCACAGGTCGACAAACATGGATCCTCTATACATTAATATGACCGGAATTAGGAATTTTATTCAGGACCATCCTAAAAATGATATGGATTTCTATTTCTATACCATAGGGTCTAGTACAATCAATCTATTTCCAAAATAAATACCGTACATAGGGGAATCTTGAGAATTAGTCTAGGCCTCCCATGGACTGTATGATCTGTTCTACATCCAACTACCATATATCAAAATCACATAGGCTCATTAACATTAATCGTATCATTTTACAAAAAAACAAGGGTGTATCATTTTCCACTTCACCACATTTCTATGCGTCTTGACAGACATCATGTTCTAAATTCCGAACACAATACCATTTTACCATTTAACTCATTACAAGAATATATTTCCATTTCTAAGGCATTAACCATTTTTTCAATCTCTATTATCAAATTATAAGATCCATTCAACACTTATCATCATTTAATTAACTCCTCATGTTAACCCAACATCTAATATTTTCGTGTTACTAGGATAATCAAAATTACCATTTTTTTAATAAAATTAAGCACATATTTGATAATTACATGTACCAATCATTAATGTTCAAGGGAGTGGTCGACCCCATGGATGTCCATAGACCTAGTCCACACAGCCTCATCAGATCCCATGGGATCATTATGGTTTCACTATGTCTCAATTAACCTAATTACCATTTCATACCATGGGGAGAAATGTAGAACAACAATATTCCACCACACAACCACATTAACATTAAAATAATGATTCATTACAATGGGAAATGAAATTTTGGTAACTAACCTCATGATAGATGAAGAAATATTTATTAACCATGGACTTTGATTCCAACAAAAACACACATTTAATACCACCCTAGAAATATAATAAAATGGGATATTTTGGTAGTTAGAAGGAGAAAAAACAAAAACATGAGACTATAACCAAAATATAGAAGTAATTTGAGTGTAAAACACACTTATAGATACTATTAGAACCTTAAAACACATCAAAAAACACTGAAATATGGGATATTTAACCTTGGAAGGATTGGATGGATTTGGTTCATCATCAAGCATTCTGTTGGAATAATGGAGGAGAAATTCTAGTGAGGTTTCACAAAACCCGATGGGTGAAATGGGAAATTCCACAATGATAAATGAGGGGACCAGTTTAACCAAAACATTAAATGATCTATATCCCAACTGTTTCCCAGACTCTATCCATGTGGGGACTAGGTCGAACAGTCAACAAGGGAGCTAAAAACATATAAAATGGTATGACTTCCACATTTTATGGATTTATCCATACCTACATATTTTGGTCCCCACAAAGTGTGGTTTTACCAATTGTGCACTATCCATCTTCAGGGAACATGGTGATGGAGCATAGTGAGTACAAATTGTGTGCCAATTGTTCAACCTAATATGGATGGCCATTCCCCTCATTTTTATGAATCAATCCCCCATGGAACCCTAAATACTCATCATATATTAGGTAATAATTTCACTAACCATTTTAAAAAAAGTTAAATTTTAAAAAATGTATTAACCTATATTATTTTAAGTTCATGATCTTACAAAATCCTCACCTTATAACAGATCATCATAAAGTCAATTTCCCTAGAATTACTATGTATCGATGGATAAAATATCTATCCATTGAGCCCACACATCTTCCTATCTCTCCCATGTATCATCCAGAATATAACTATGATACCAAAACACATGGAGAAATTTTACAACCTTACAATGCCAGATTTTCCCAATGTTATCCACAATACGGTTTGAATGCTCCTCAAAGGGCGCATTAGCCATAGGACCAACATCATCAATAACGATCACATGAGAAGGTTCAGGGTGATAATGATGATGATTTCATTCTAGAAACATTTTTCATGCACATATACTATTATGGAAGATCAAGTAGATATTCAACCATTTTGATCCTCCCAATAAGAATAAATGGCCACATGTACCTACGTTCCAACATACCATATTTTTGAAACTGATTGTGACCCAACAATGTTGACAAAAAAATGATCACATGAACACACAATGTGATCTCAAGAGGTTGATGAAACTGAACAACATACGACTTCTGCCTAATTTAAGCAATACCATATATTTCTGAATCAACTAATCCTACTCCATTGTTTCCTTCATGAGACTCTACCTCAAAGACACTAATTCCCAATTATTTATCCAATAGAACACATATCTACTTGGTATTACATAGTTCACATCATATGGATCAATCTAAATTGTAACATGACAAGATTTATTATTGAAAATTTCAAAAAAACTATGTGTTTCTACCAAAGTCCACAAATAGAATGGAAAATTTCCTTCAACATGTCCTCTAGCACCTAAATAAGATAATCTGAGTTCCGATATATATATGTGTGGAATTATATACTCAGATGGACCTAGGTTCGAAGGATCATTTTAGTGAGTGTCTCTAAGCACAATGTAAAACATGGATCATGATCTGAAATAATACTCTATGGTACACCATGGGAACATACTACTTCCAAAATAGAAATGTCCCAAAACTGCTCTATGGTATAAGTATCTTGAATTGATTATATGTTATCAAACATTATTAAAAGATAAAAAATTACCATAAAAGTCACTCTTATGTGGTCTCCTTATAATAACCTCTATGAATTCGATGGTTACATAATCCCACTTCTATTCTTGAATGAGAAATTCTAATAGAATACCTCCCATCCTCATATACTTAGCCATCCCCTGCAGACATGTAAAACACCATAACATGAAAAATGAAACATAGTTCTTCATCCCTATAAAACAATACTCTCTATGAAGTTCATGATACATCTTGGTCAAAACAGGATGAACCACTCATATTAAGGAATAAAAACCAGGCCTTGAATCCTCCCACCTACACATGGGAACACCAACAAGGACATAAACATAAATGATCTAATAATCAAAGAAATTCCATTTATATGGTCTATCCCCTCATTTAGGGCATTCCCTCAAGGTCAGACCCTCTAAATTCACAAGCATTATCTCATTTATCTATCTTAGAAGTGCAGTTTAAACTTCTAGAGATTTGAGGTTCACCCTCACTTGTCCCTCTTGATCTTATATATGCATCTCAACCAAAATCCATCATTATTCTAATATTATTAGACTCCTGAACTACCCATGTCTATGTAAATCTTCTTTGGAAGTCTACAACACTGTTTCATTTCGTTGGTGTATAATAAAATCAAAATCATAATTATTTAAATTAATCAACCCATATTCTCTGTTAGAGGGTCAAATACCAATGTGAAATGTTGTACATATTGATTTTATTGATAACATCTGATATCTTTAATGTCTTATTGTTTAATTCTATATAAAGGAATAAAACTAGATCAAATCTAGGAATTACATAAATCACGTACTCAGTTACTCTCTCTAAAAAGGAAACTCTATTAATTCATCGAAAATTATATCGCATAATTGATCCAGTACATTAGGAATGAAATATATCTCCACTCCCCCAGTTGCATGCACATGACAAGCCACATGAGGTGTGATCTAACCTAAATGATGACGAATTCGCCCCACGTAGTCTTTATAGTTTTCCAATTTCACATGATGAAAATATGTTTCAACATAATGGGATGTGAACAATACCCTTTTATGGTAACATTTGAAATTGTACTGGTACAACACTGACCAGTCCATCCCTAAAAGTAGGTCATACCTTGACATCTTGATCACAAACCTGTGATAAATGAATGGATAACCACCAACCGCAAGTGCACACTCCTTACATTGTCATTTATTTTTTCATATACCCCTGACGTTGTGGGAGTTGATATAACACAAAATACATGTTCCACTAAAATCCCTACATATTTGAAAAATATAGAAGATATCAAATAATGAGAGGTCATTTTATCAAACAATTCACCAGAAATTATGGAAGATACATGATTTGAACTTCACAATGTGATGGCCCAACCTCACCACTACCATGTTCTGGCGGGACTACATGATGCTTACCAAAACCTCTACCATGGGCACTTCTCTATGTCCTTGGGGTTTCACTACCCTACTAAAAGGAAAATTGTGGTCCGAAAATAGCACATCCTCCACATTGACCTATATTTATAGTGGAACTCTAACATACTTTCTAATACATATCAGCTCACCCCCATATAGTTTATAGTACTGGACGCAATCCTCCTAAACTACCTAACTATTATGGGTTCCTGTGGAACCTCTATAATGAAACATCATTCTTCATGTTCGACACTCTATTGGTGGTCGAGGACAATAACATCATAGGATTGTATTTATAATTCCACATCTAATTAATTTAGAGTAATCATATCACCCTTATAAAATTATTTATATATTAAAAAGTGGGTACATACAGAATAAAATAAGACTATAGTAGTTCTACAGTGATGGGTAAGTGTACCTTTCACCATGTTGTTACCACACTGCTCATCAAAAATAGATATTGCAGGAGGTTTACCACTTCTCATCTTCCAAATTTTTTTATTTACATCGATCATCATCATTAAACCATAGTTTGTGGAATTGGTAATCATAATGAAAAATTTATTTACTCTTGTATCACTGAAGCATGTGAGGTGAATTATGTGTCTCTTTTTCTCCATTTACCCCATTAGATAAATTCATCCCACCAATTCGGCAGTCAAATACCCGATGGATGTCACATATACAGATAAAACATTTATTATAACCTGTCAAGTTAATTTCCGCTAGGATTTTCACAGAAATAAATAATAATGAAATTCTTATATTCTTCTCTTCATGGATTGTAGATTTTATTTTAAAATAACTCTTAATTTTCTTTTGAAATCATTGATATTGATACATGAATAAAACCAAATATTTTATCATAGATTTAAAAACTCACAATATCTTCTTAGATACAAATGTATCTCATAGCCAATTCTCGTATGAAACATGGCTTTATAACACTAAAAAATATATCAACCTTACTATCAGAATAAATGATAATTCAAGAAGCATACCTCTAATGTATTTAGAAATTTACCTTATATGTACTAACTAATTCATTATCCCTCTTCACATGGAACATTTTCACAAAAAATTTATAAATAATCAAAGGAATTTATTTATTGAAAAAATATGTTCTTAAACGTAACATAATCCATCGATTTAATATTATATCAGTGCATCATATTCTTTATTAGCATCCACTAAGTGTTTGGTTCACCTTCTTACTAATAAATATATTGAATGACATTTTCATGCTTTGAGCACTGTATAATAGGGAATATCATTTTAGTAGTACTGATCCATTGTTCAAAAAAAGTGAATTAGGATACCGACTAAAAGAAGGGGAAATTTACTCTTGAAGGACTCAACTGAATGTTGTAACCTCATTTTATCATTTAAAATTCCACCCTGATTCATGGATTGTGAATTTTTTTTAATAAAAAATTTATTTTCCATTCAGACTCTGAATAAATTAAATTTCCCATGAGGAAAATCATTTTATTTTCCCCCACAATTATAATAATCATGATTCCATCAGGTTATATCCAATGAATGAAACCAAAATAATAGAGTAAAAAATAATTATAATAATGAAGAACCATATAATAATGAAATTTCACATATATGATGAATAATTTTTGAAACCTTCCTTAATATATGTCATAGTTGTTTTATCCTATGTTATTCATAACCATCGTCTATTTAAATGCTTCCTAATGTGTTTATAATTACCAGAGAATATCCCCAAATGAGTGTCAGGCCATGAGTGTCATAAGGCCCGTTGTTAGGTATGAGGTTATGATGAGCTAGGAATGACAAAACATAATGTTACTCCTAGTTAAATATTTTCCTAAGCCTAAAAAACATGTATATTCTATAAGTTTATATATTAATAGGAAACCACTTTATCTATCCTTTACCAGGATTGCCTGAAATTTTATTATACTCCTCATTATCATTAAATATCGCCTTATATAATTCCTTAGGGTTCTCGAAAAGGTATTATCATCCTAGTTTCCAATGGTTATATAAAATGTACCTATAATACAATCTATAATGGCCCTCTATTTTCATACATTAATATTACCAAATATTCTCAGAATACATAAAACATTATACAATTTGATGCAGAAATACGAGATAAATCTAGTGACATTATAAAAATAGAAACCTAAAAAATGGTACATAAGTGGAATACATTATCACCCAAAAGGTTCTACATGGATATAACTCATCTTATACATATCACACTTAATTCATTTCTAAATAAACTTGGAAAGGAAAAAATAAAAAGGATAGATCTCAGAAGATCTGTAAGGGTAATCGAAGGAGACATGTTAGCATAAAAATAACAATTGTTGTATGATAACATGATTATAGAATTTTAATTCAATACCCTTTATATATTATGATAATAAAAATGAATCATGGAATTAGATAAGGCAGTTCATAAGACATAAATCCTAATGAAATAAAGAATACAATTCATAAAAGTATAACATCTGAATAATACATAGATATGTGGAAGATGCATAAGCATATAAAATTATTTACATAGTAGTTACATAATCATTTCCAAGTCAATATTAGTAGTATGGGTTCACTCCACACAATATCTTGGTTTTCATGGATCACTCTCATAGCCATCATAGTAGATGGAGCTTACTCCTCATACTATCTTGGTTTTGATAGATCACTGCCATGGTGATATATGAAGTCAAGGATCACTCTGCTGACTATCATAGTATATCTCATGAGATAGAAAAATTTACATAATTCATTAGAGATAGATATAGGTCACATCCATAAAATTTTGAAATCATACATATATGTTCCACAAGATGATAAAAAATTATATCATAACCCATGAACAGAAATGGGTATCAAAGACATATAATCATATTATAACATTTAAAAAAAGAAACATGTTTCATAATCATTAGATCAAAATTATAAACCATTGAAAAGAAGTTGGGTTCTAAATACTATAACAAGTGAAATAGAAACGGGCTTGATAAAAATCATTCCATCTAAACATAAAACATTTTGAGAATGAATATGAATTGAATCATTGAATTACTTCCCCATTATGGAATTCGTATCTTCAACAAAATTCATCAAATATGGGAAATAATTTTTAAAAATCTTTTAAAAACATTTGTTAAGAAAAATACTTATTCTACATTGATGAAATATTTTTAAATCATAGTACATTTTTTAAAATATGTTTCATGAATTTTTTTATAATATATAATGTAATATTTTAAAATGATAAAGAAAATTAAAAATAATTTTTTCCATTAATATGATCGTCAAATATCATTCCAAAACATTTTTTGAATTCATTTTTGAAATCAAGGGTTTTGAATTAAAAGAATATTTCTCTCTGAAGATAGAAATATGGTATATTTTTC
Organism: Viscum album; assembly: GCA_963277665.1. Taxonomy (NCBI): domain Eukaryota; kingdom Viridiplantae; phylum Streptophyta; class Magnoliopsida; order Santalales; family Viscaceae; genus Viscum; species Viscum album. The sequence goes on along the minus strand of OY728119.1, from coordinate 2,104,387,172 downwards.
CAAAAACTTTTTCTAATTTAACATTTTAACAAAGCGTGGAAAATAGAACAAATACATGGATACATTTTCAATAAATGGAAGATAATATGGTTTATAAAATTTTAACAATAGAAGAACTATACTAAATTATCCAAACCAAGGATGATATTGTTTCAATAAACTCTTACCAAATTGTAACATGGGATCATAAAATACATGTAAAAAATTAAAATTTAATAAAGTATAAAATATAATTCATATAATTATATTCATAATAAAAAATTTAAAATGGATGTAAATACACCTAAAAAATAATGTAATTGAATAACAAAACAACTGTCTCATAGAGGAAAAAATATGACAAAATTGACTTAATAATTTGTTTACATTTGAAAAATTTTCCACATGAATGAATGATAACAGATGTATAGGTATATATACAAAAATTTAATAATAATAATCATAGAAGAACTTTTTTGGAATTATATACACCATGAAAAATAAAATTGTGGGGATCATGTCATGTATCTCATAGATATATAAATTGAGATACAATAATGTTACCGTGTCCCTGGACTCTCATCATACTCATTAAAAACTCATGTGGAATATATATATATTTATTATGAACATATGAAAGATGTATATTAATATATCTAAAAAATGCATTATGTTTTTTATTCTTTTTATTACTTAATTATTAATAATTATATATTATGGTTTCAGTTTAGGTAATATCCTCTTTTTTCATCATACATATTTTCACTGATTATTCTTTTTCATTATACATATATCATAATCTAATTACATCCAGAATTTAAAAAATAATATAAATATAACATATATTTTTTATATATTTTTTTTATAATGACATATTAAATATATACAGTTGAATTATAATAAATCGTTTATTGATATGGTAGACCGTACATACGCATGAACGTTATATCCATTTTGTTTCCATATTAAAAGAAAGTATGTAAATGAAATATATGTATATATGAATATAATTTAATTAATGTAAAATTATTATGTTATATATGGGACATATTTTCACTAAACCATCCTCAACACATTCTATGTAAATTTTGATTGAATCACATCACATTAAAGAGCTGGTAGTCCATCCGTCCACAAATGATGTTATCGAATATAAAGAAATATAAAGTATAATGTTATAGGTTATAAAAGAATTAATGAATACTATATAAATAATAAATATATTATATACCATATATAAATATAGTTTCCATCGTAATTATCAATCATGAGAGGTGGTACCAGAAAAATAATCAATCATCATTTCGTGAGCTGGTAGTTAACTGTGCACATAAACAATATGTTCATTACCCATTAATTGGATATGTTTGTAACTTTAGTTAGATAAAAAGTCATCAAAATATATCAATATTTTTTTTATTTTTTATAATATAATAATTAAGAGAGTTTATATGGTGGAAAATGGAAATAAAACATAAGATATTAAGGAAACATTGAACATATTCTTCGGGTAAATCCAATTAGATTGAAACAAAGTGATTAATTAGATGGATTTATACCCAATTTTTGAATTATAGGATGAGTTTAGGGATGCTTAAGAACAATTTTCTCAGATCCTGGTTGATCCAAACTAGATTGAGTGGTGTAAGGAAGTGGTCGGAGAGGAGGACTTTTTATAGTGGAGGAGGATTGGAACACTTAAAAACTTTGGAAAAGGGAATTCCACCTTATTTTTTGAAATTTAAAGTGATTAAAATAATAAAATTGTAACAATGGCATTATAGTTTATTATAATGAGCATAAAATGGATATTTATAGTTTATATGTCATCAGGGGCCATATGTTTAGGGTTTGTTTCTTTGGTAAGAAATTTTTCCCCTTAATCGATATAATTAATTTTAGTATCTTTCTGAAATATTTTTTTTTCAAAATATTGTTAAAATATTAAATATATTAAATTATTGTGGTCCTAAATATTGAATCCTGTTTTACAAATTCCGAATAAATAATTTATAGAAATTAACAAAAAATTAATCCTAAAATTTGGACGACACTATAGGGTTTTAATGAAACAAATGATAACATGTTTTCTATGAATTTGTATCCAATGTCAATGTGAAATTGGTCATAATAAAATAAATTGGACTAAAAATTGTATATTTTATCTATTATAAAATTACAATCAAAATAAAATATAATTTAAATATGAAAATAAATTAGATGAAAAAGTAGTTTTGAACTAAAATTCTGGGTTGTTCACTATTCATCCAAAACATGTTGTTTCAAATATAAAATCCCAAATTTAACCCTATGATAATTTAAAAATTATAAATGAAGAAATGATTTATATTTTATCAAATTAATTTTATTTATTTTTCTAAAATTAATTTTATTTTAATTCATAAATGGACACGAAAATCAGTTTATATGAGAAAATGGTATTTTTTTAATCATATAAAGTCATTCCAAAAAATTATAATTTTCATTTATATCATTTTATATTTATATTTATAGTTTATAAATAGTTTTTTGGAATGTATTTATTACTATTGATATTACTATGTTTAATGACTAGATTATAAATAAATCATTTAAATACAAAAAAAATAATCTTTCATAGAAACTTGCTCTTTCTTGTAATATGGAAAAAGTTAGGGTTTCATGTATTGAAATTAAAGTAGGTGTTAGGTGTTGTCCAGACCATGTATGTGTCATGAGAATGGAATGTTTCACTTATTTAAATTAATGAAATCAATGAACACTAATTCTCTTGATAAAATAAAAAAGATCTATAAAAACATGGGGTGTTACAATAAGAGTATGTTTTAGTAAGATTGTGAAGTTATTTAGGTTATTTTTTGCAAGTAGTTTTACAATAAATATGTGAGAACATGAGGGATAATAAAAAATATTGGAATATAATGATGTTCTGGTGAATTATAAAGTGTGATTCTCTTTTATAAATCATATACTTATCTTGATAAATGCATTTTAATATGGAAATGGAAAATGTGAACCTCAATGTAATCACTCGAAAAATGGTTGGTTGGGTGTTATATAAATCTTCACTATAGTCCATTATGAATGGACCTAAGACTAAATTAATGGATAACAATTATGGAGGGGATATATTTTAGTTAATAACATTCCAAGAACATAACACTATGTTAGGTTTATTATTATAGGGAATTTTTTAGAGTACTAAGATAGAACCTAACAGAAATAATCCTATATTGAACCGAGAGTGATATAGGTTGGACTGAAATATATTATAATAATTTCAATGAAAAAGGCATTTTAAGGTAGAATGTTTTATATAATTATCTTAAAAACTACTCTTAAGTGGAATATTTTTCATCACTGATAATAAAATAATTTTATTTTAAATAGTTTTTTATCTTTTAATAATCATGTTAATAATTATTTATATGAAAAATTTATGTATTTTCCAATAAATAATCAGAACAGGGTAAGAATTAATTTGAGGGACCTTATGATTATTCTAAACCAATAATAGAGAATTTTGAAAAACAATGTTATACTAATTGAATTCCAAAAAAACTAAACATTTGGGGGAATGGGTGTAACACCAAAACACATAAAAAATATATTTACTTTAAAATATATTTAATTTTTTTGAATGTTTATGATACATGCAACAACTAGTTTAATCACAAAAAACTATATAAAATATTAATTAATATGACCATTCAAAATTTTCCATTAGGTTTATTGGTATCAATATTACTAACTGAATTATTAAAATTATGATTACCTATATATTATAAATAAAATATGAATCATTTTAAATTAAAATAATTGTTTTCTGAAAAAATTTATTTTAATAAAAATTTGTTTAGTCGGGCATCATACACATAACATAATTTTAAGTTATTCGATTATTATAAAATTTATCTCACAAAATAGATATTATTAATTAAATATAAATTTCAAAATTATAATTGAATTATATTTTAGGAATTTTCTAAGATGCATCATTTTTTAGTAAATAGTTAAAAATATTGAATTTTAATTGAAAATTACCATTTTTTATAATATATATATTGATAAATTATATATTAACTTATCTTTTTTGTAAAATTATATATATATTATATCAAATAATATAAATTAATTCATTTTAATTATTTTCATATATATTAATAATATAAAAACTTTGTAAGCATTTGGACATTTTTTTGAAAACCCACTTTCTCATCAACTCTATCGTATTTATTTTGATTAAAATTTTAAAAAATACATGAATTTTATTTGTGAAAATGGATTATGTAATTTAAATAAGTGTAATATATAATGTATAATAATGAAATCAAATTTTTTGACGAAAATAAATATTGATAATAAAAAAAATTATTTTCCCCGGTTAACGTATAAAATGATTTACAATATGGTAAAACTATGATTATAAGGGTTAAAATGACCTTCCGACCTGTTAAACACCCATTGTATGGCCATATTTGTAACATTTAAATATTTTTGTTCTATAATGGTTAAATTATTAGGATTTTTTCATGAATAAAACGTTGGATTGAATGAATATTTTCAAAACTGTACAAGTGTGCGACTCACCTTATCTATAAAATCCCACACCTATCCTCTATTATTCACGCTGTGAATCTATTTTTTATCCAAAATACCTAAAATAATTGAATCCTAATATCCATACTCTCATCTTAGAAGACTTATATTTGGATTAAATCCATAATATTAAGGATTTGGTGCAAGCCTAAGGAAGATACCCGAATAAGAGTTAACTTTCATCAAGACGAATATTTTAACTCCACCTATTTAATTTATTTTTTAGAAAATATTTTATTTCAAAATAAATTTATATTATACACCAAGATGTTTTAATGATTTTCGAATGACCTTCTACTACATCCACTTCCATCAAATGGGTTCCAAAATCATCATTCGTGTGTATGGTGCACTATTATCTCACAAACCAATGTCAGTAATTTTTCAATTACCCCCATTCATAGTTTAGAATGATCATGGATCTAAAGTATATATATGATATTTTTAAATTATTATACCACTATAGAAATTATATCATATATATAAATATATATATACCTCTTTACATTCCATTATATAATATATATGATAATGTTCCTCATGTGTCCGGCCGACAATTGTTTTGCGAAGTGATGTGATTCGTCATTCACTAATGAATTATATAAAAAGTGAAAAGGATTATTTTAATTATTACATATGATAGAAACTATATAATCATGATATTTTTTCCATATTTATCATTCTTAATAATATTATACAACCCTTTATTTCATCCCATTTTACTCATTGAAAGTTTATTATGTTGTTCATGTATGTGTGGACTATCACCTTCATGAAATGGTGCGACTCTTTTTTAAATACCACACCAGAGATTAAATATATATATTTGTAAAAAAAGATAATCTGTTATTTTTTTTTATTATCATCTAATAATGATAAAATGTTACATAACTTATTTCAATAATTACCCTTTAATCATGGATATGTTACCCATGCATACGTACGAACTATAAATTCCAGGATCATAACATACTTAATTTTTCATAAACACAATTATAGATTGGTTTTCAAAGTAATATTAATCATTAAATATAATAATTTATAACAAACCATAACAAAATCTATTTGATCCTATGCTGATATCCATGACAAAATATTACAGTTATTGATGTTGATAATTGTGTCCCAAATATTTCTTCTAAATGAAAAAGCATCAAAGAGAAAACATTGATCGCATACATTATGGCCGAATTTTTTAGTTTATTGTTTCAGATAATAATGAAAAACGCCAACATAATCAATTCACATGACATAGAATGGTCATTTTTCTTACTTAATAATGTCATTTTTTTACATAAATATATCATCATCATCAACAAGAAATCAATTCTATATACAACATTTTCAAAATTATTCATTAAAACCTCGAGAAAGGTAAAATTAGAACTTAGAGCTCATGTTATTAGTAAGGGTAAAAATAAGCATTAGTAACTAAATATAATAATTGATCAAATGAGTCTATAATGGTATGATGACATAATTAATGTGCATGAGAATGTCAATAATGAACACAAACTCATCAATACCATGATCATTAAATATGAAAACATGGAAGATGGATGAGTGTTTATAATTAGTAATCAAAAGTAATGTGATATCAATCTCGACTATTAGAAAAATTATAATCAAATATAAATAATAAATAAACTTGTATGATCTTGGGACATAATTTTTATAGCATGATTTCATTCACTCTTTCAAAGGGAATAACCATACTTTCAACTTACATTCAAAATACATTGGATGTATATAATGGATCTACCAATTTTTGTTTTATGATGGAACATAATATCAATTGTTTTTCAATTAACAACCCATGATTGGTTTATCACAGAACAACCCATTATTGGTTTATCACAGAACAACCCATTATTGGTTTATTGTGTATCCACCCATCATTGGTTTGTCATTTAACGTCCAGTAAAATATCCTAAGAAATTTTAAAAAAATTTATCACACTAAAAATATTGAAAAAATTAAAAGTAAAATCCATTATTAATTTTATAATATGATTATCCCTGGAAAATGAATTGTTTTCTACAATAATAATTTTTTAACATAGTTAACCCATATAAAAGAAATGAGTTAATTAAAATCTCTTTGAAACATGGATATCCTATAACAAAGACAAGGATTAAAAATATAATTGAATCATTATTAACCCAAGAGAATGAAATAGGATATACATTATTCTCTTCCTAATATAATTACACCATTGAAATGAAATGGGTTCAATAACAATCTCTTTGAAATTATATTGAAAAATGGAAAAGAATTGGGTTACACAAAAATATATTCATAACATAATTTTATCATGTAAATGTAATGGGTTCCAAAAAAACTCATTGAAACATGACTAAATGATGAAAAATAAATGGGTTCTACAATAATCTCATCAAAACAAGGTTATCTAGTGTAAAATAGAGGGATTCCACAAAAATCACATCGAATCAATCATAATCTATTAATACAATATTTGGTATGGAATAAATAAAAAATATCCCTAGTGTATGATATTTAATAACACTTGTTTTTGATGTTGAATAATGTAAATACCCTGAAAAAATCATTAAAAACATTTAATAGTAAAATAAGTTTTAATCATTCCAATGTTTTCCAAGCCACCATGAACCATTCCAATCATAATCCACATGAAGTAATAATAGTAAAAAAATACATAATATCAAGATAATAGGGATATTCATGAAATATAATCTCAATGGATAAGTATACACACCTCAAAGAATAATATTTGTGTATAATATAAAAGACGTCTGAAAGAAGGAAAATTGTGAAACAAATCCATTAAAATATTGGCGAAATTGAATCCTTAAGACCAATGAAAGAGAGATCATAAAAAGGATATATAAAATCCATGAAATAGAAGAATAAGAAAAATAAAATACATTAATTAGATATAAATTCCCCATACAACAAAAGTATGTGGTGAATATTGAATCTATCTCACAGAAATAAAACTAATATGAGAAAAAACCCTAAAAAGTAAGTACTGTTGGAGTGATAATAAGTAAAACAAGAAATTATTTATTAAAAAAGTAAATTAAAAAAATTAAATATTAAATATAGTTTTAAAAGATCATATGTCATTTCACACATATTCTTGGCATAACATAATCAATGACATGGTAGTTTAAATTAATGAATGGAAACTAAATTAAGAAATACCATAACTTATGTCCGATTTTTCATGATTTCACTATATATTCATTAAAAATAAAAATATTTTAATATTTTAATTGATTTTTAACATAATTATAGTGTATTATTACATTTATATAAATTATAAACTTGTTATATACAATTATATTATCAATATAATTTATGTTAGATATTTTTACATTATTCAGCTTAAGTGAACAAACTTATAGTGAGTCCATGATGTCATTATTTAAACATAAAAATTATAATAATGATAAAATAAATATAACATATTGACTTAAATTTTTCTTTTAAAATCATAGATGAGTTTTGGTTATGGGGAATGAACTAGCGTTACGATCAGAGAGATAGTGGTTCATATATATGCATGAATAACATTACCCTTTTTCAATAATTATTATGAAAAAGGTAAGTGAAATTTATATTTCATGAATTGAAATTACATTGTAAATACCATATTATTTAATTACATATAATTATATATATATCATTTTTGTTATATTGTGGTGAAAAAAGATGAATCATAGCACTTTGAGGAGGTGGTAGTCCACACATCCATGAATAATGTTATCACTTTTTTAGCATGTGAAATGGAATAAAGAAAATGATATGTTATATTTAATGATAATTAATTACGTAATTAATATAAAAAAATTAATTTATATCTTATATGTTTCTTAAAATAATATTAAATTCATTCGATGTAATGTGTGAATGTATCACATCGCTTTTAGAAGGTGGTAGTGCACGGGTGTACAAACATTTTCATTGTATTTCAACGAAATGATAAGAATAAAGTTATGTGTCATAATATAATTCCATAAGAATAAATAAATAAATAATTTATATATAATATATAAACTAAAAATAACTCATTATTACTATCCTTTATAGGTTGAAATGAATGAACGAATCACATGAGTTTGTGAATCCATACTCCTTCATTCACATGAATTATTATTGCATATCCCATTTCATGGATGTGTGTGTAGTAATGTGTCATAATCATAATATAGAAACAAGTAATATATTTTCTATATATAGTTTATTACAAAAAATATATAATATAAATATATGGAGTATAGAATGAAATAATGAATAATTTATCGATGTAAAATGTTACTTCTTCTTTGGGTAACTCATTTTGGATTACAACAATGGAATTATTTGATTTAATTCCTTCCAAAAGTGAGGATTATAGGATCAGTGGATGACTTTTTGGATATTATATTGTAATCTTTTGGATGAGTAAAATGGATTGGGATGTGTTAATAAGTGGGAAGAGGTGGGTGTTATTATTTAGTAGATGGGGAGCAACATTCTTGTAAATTTAGAAAGGTATTAACTATTAATAAATATCCCTTACATAATTTTCCTTTAATAATGAGCCCAAATCTATAAAATAGGTTATATGGTCGAAAATGTATCATAAATTGTATTTTGAAAATGTTTCCATGTCATTTTTCCCAATAAGGTTAATGTTTAACCACAAAGTAAACTCAATTTTAACTTAATCACTATAATTACTTTTATTTACATTCACTAATATTTTTGGTAATAAAATAAGTTTTACTAATTATAAATTATAAACAAATATTTTAAAAATTAGTAAATTCTTTATTAAATATTCCAAACATAATGCTGGAAGAATGTAATTTAAAATTAATACTGAAAATGAGATGAGACAATGGTTTTTTCAAGATGAATGTTTAAAATGTTTAATTTTTTCAAATTGAATTTCAATGTGAAATAGATTAAAATTTACTAAATTATTTTAAATTATATAAATTTTATTATTTTATTATATTATTTTAATTAAAAACATAATCTAACCTTATAAAATATTTTGTTGAAAAATAAGGTTCATTTAAATTTCAGAGTCATTCACAATTCATCAGAATATGAATGTTCTATAAAAACACTAAAAGTACACCTGATGTCAATTTTGAAATTATGAATTCAAAAATGATGTTTATTTACTCAACTAAACATTATTAAAGTGTAAAAATAAATTTTTAAAAAAATTCATCCGGTAAAATGCCGAAAAACGGCTTTCAGAATAGTAGATATTTTTAAGCATAAAATTGATCTATTCATATATTAAGCCAATAATAAATATTGCATTAAATTCAAAAAAAAATATTTCAAATATATAACATATATATTTCATTATTATATTTCAGAATAAGCAATTTATATAATTTATTCTGATAAAATTCCATTCTGGTCAAAAAAAATTTTTTTAAAAATACAAACACTTTATATTCAATTTGTCTTTATTTTAATATAAAATTAATTTCTAATAAATTGATTAATATTTCAAAGATCCATAAATTATAATTTCATAATTTATTTAAAATCATCAATTTCAACCATTCTGAAATAATGTTCATAACAATAATAGAATTGATACTATTCTTTTTTTCAATACGACATTGCTTCTGTGTAACATAAGTCATTAAATTAACTTGATGTTGAGTGAAATGAAAGATAAACATAATGTTGTATGTGATGTAATATAAACTATGTATTTTTAATAAAAAAATATATTAAAAAATTTAAATTAATTTTATTGAATATCTTTCATACAATATCATTATGTTACGTCCTACACATTTTAAAATGAATTTCTCACTAACATTTCATATTGGTTATCAGTTTATAATCATTTATAGAATTATTTTATTGAATAATTAACCATAAAATGAGTTTAAATACAACATATTAAAATGATAATGTTGGAAACAAAAATTTTATTTGAGTATATACACCCCTTCGATTCATCGTAGGGATATCATTGGTTAGAATAGAGGAAAAAACACAAACAAATACATAGAGCGATCAAAGTCATTGACCTCACTAAAGTCAATGGTAAATGGAATGTTTTCGGACTAAAAAAATAAATCTATGATGATCTAAATTACAATATTCTCATCAAAATTAAACATACTAGGATAATAGTTTTTTTCCAATATCCTTTTCCTAGAGTTACATATTTATCTTTCTATCAAGACAAAGAGAAATAAATAAGCATACATAAAAAATTAGTGGACCTTATTACATTAGACAATTTCAACCAAAATGTATCTATTCCAAAAATTATAAATATTTGAGAAGAAATTTTAAATTATGAATCATTAAAATCATACTTTTAAATATCATATAACCAAAATTGGATTTTCATTATATTCCACATGACTTTAGACATTAATAAAACCAAAAATGGATTGAACATGGTAAGATAATTCCAAAATTGAATAATAATATATATGGAAAAATACTCATTAAAATTGAATATTATTACCAAAATCTGAAACAAAATCATTCCATAACCCTATATAACAACTAAAACAATATCTACAAAACGAAATAGTGCATTAACATCAAGGGATTCCTCATACATCAAGATTTCAAGATATATTTTTAAAATATTATTTTTATGTATTGTTATTCACTTAGTCAGTAAATCAATTTTTAGCCATGTGGTAATGTATACGATAATACATGTGTTCCTATAATTACTTTAATATCCAATATCATATAAACCCTAAAGCATATAAATACCTTAGAACATATTTCTACGAAAAGTAATATAATAATTAAAAATAAACAAAATTTTTAAATATTATTATACACAAATAAAATTTCTCTTAATATATCATTGATAACCTCAAAATTTCAACTTCTTAAAAAAATAAAATGTAATGTCCTAAGACAATGAACTTATGAAAACAATTATGTTTATATACTTACAATGTTATACAAAACCATTATGATATCCTCATATGAAAACATCTTAATATATAAAGTTATCTAAATAAATTTTTGATACTAACATAATAACTGAGAACCCACATAACATGGCATTATATACTCATTTGTCCATTATAAACCCTCCATTTTTTTCTAATTAATACATAATCATCTATTTGAATCCATTATATACATAATTTTTTAAATATCATTAATTAAAACCAATTTAAAAGGATACATAGTAAGGGTGATATATGATGCTTAATAAGGATAAACATAGGCACTAATAGCTCAATGCCATCAATGATAATATGACTTCATAATAATATGATGACATAATCAATTTTCCTGAGAAAATTGTATAACAACTCATACAGATCAATACAAGGATCATGAAATATAAAAATATGGAAAATGAAATAGTTATAATAATCAACAATCCAAAGACACGTGATATCAATATTGAGGATTAAAAACATTATAATCCCATAAAAATAATAAATATAACATAGACATACCTATGACATATTTTTCACATTATTATTACATTTACCCTTAAAAAAGGAATAACTATATGGTGTAATTACATACCCAATGCATTGGATGACTATCATAGATACACACTTCTTTTTTTTTCTAAACCATCTATCAATGTTTTATCATGTAAACACATGTGATTTGATTTTAAAATAAACATTAATAATTGGTTTATCATGGTTCCACAGGTAATTTTTTTATAATATAACCACTCATCATTGGTATATCATACAGAAACCCATAGAATATCTATTTACCGTTAAAAATTAATAACAAATGTAAGTTTATATGAAATAATAGGAACATCCATCATCCTTTTTATAACATGAAAAAACTATGAAAAAGAAATGTGTTCTATTAAAGTCTCTTTGAAATAGGGTTATCCTACGGAAGTGTAATGAGTTCATTAAAATCTAATTAAAACATGGTTATATCAAGTAAAATAAATGTGTTCCCAAATAATCTCTTTGAAATATTATTAACCCATAGAAAATAAATGGGTTTTATAAAAATCTTTTTAAAATGTTATTATCCCATGAAAAATAAATCGTTTCAATAAAAATATATCAGAAAAAAGATTAACCCATAGAAAAGTAATTAGCTCCATAAAAATAACTTCATTACATGATTAAATCATTTAATTGTAATGGGTTCTACAAAAACATTATATACTGATGATTAACCCATTTCAAAGAAATTTTTTCTATAACAATCTATTTTTTACAAGGTTATCCCATGAAAACAAATTCCATTAGAAAATACATAGAAAAATATTAATATATCGAGAAAATAATGTATGTGGTATAAATAAAAAATATACCCACTTTAGGATATCCAATAAATAGTGTTTTTTATTTTGATTAATAGTAGTACAATTAAAATATTAATAAAAGAATTCATGTGGAAAATGTGATTTAAACATTCAAAAGTGTACCAAGCCATCTGGAAACATTCAAATCATACTCTCCATGAAAGAATATCATTATGTGAAACATATAAAATCATGAGAATAAGTATTTAAATTGTATATATGATCAATGGATAAATATAAAAAATCATAATAGAAGTTAAGTGTGTAACATAACAAACATATTAAATAATGAAAAGTTTGACAAAATTAAAATACAACTTTGGTAAATTTATCCCATAAACCCCATGAAAAATAAATCAACCAGAAGGAAATGTAAATCAAAAAAAAATTAAGGATACAAATTATACAATATTTTTATGGTTACTATATTCACCACACCCAAAAAAGAAGTGGTTAATATGGAATATATCTCACAAAAATAAAAGTTAGATGAGACAAATCCATAGAATGATCATATAACTGTAGTGAGAAAAAATAAATAAAATAATTATTTAAAACAAATTTAAATGCATAAAATTTAATTTTAAATATATTATGACATAATAATATGTCATTTACCAGATATTCTTCTCATAACATAACTAATGATATAGATATTTAACCCAATGAATGGAAATTGAGATAAGAAATCCCTTACATTGAGTACTACTTTTCATGATAGCCCCCTATATTACTTAATAATACACTTATGTTTATTATATACACAATTAATAAACTCTATCACGTATATTAATAATTTTCTCTATTATAAACATGTTATATAAAATTACATAATCAATATTTTTTAAGTAGGATTTTTTTACCATATTCGGCTTATGTATCAAAATGGACATAATTGGTCTACTATTGTCAGTGGGTTCAACAGTTCAACATATAAAAAATAAAAAAAATAAAAAAAAACATTACCAACTTTTTAAATAAGTTAAACATTTAAAATAATTGAATAATTATGGTCATGAAAAATTATCCAACATTATGATCATGTAGACGGTAAGTCGTCCTTACACATGAGTAGTGTTCTCATTTTTCACCGATAATTATGGAAAGAATGTAAGTTTAATATAACTTTATATAATGAAAATTATATAATAAATAAAATATTATTTAGTTATACATAATATATATATCATTCTTGTTATGTGTGGATGAGGACAGAATAATGAAATCATTTTGAAGAGGTGGTAGTCCACACGTCCATGAATGGAGTTATCACTTTTTCACGTGTGAAATGGAGTGAATAAAATGATATATTTTATATAATGATATATATTTAAGTCAGTAATATAATTATTATTTTACTTATATTGTAATAATTAATTAAAATCATCTTTAATACATTCAATATAATGTTTCAATATATCAGATCACTTCGGTGAGGTGGTTGTCAAAATATCAACAAACGATGATATCATATTCCCATAAAATGGAAAGCATGAAGGTATGTGTTATAAAATAATTACAGATATTTATTTACATTATTTAAATCATATATATAATATAAAAACTATAAATTTCAGAATATTTTTAGCCATGAAATATTGATATGAAATAATGAATGACATCAGTTCATAAAGTGGTAGTCTGTTATACACATGAACAATGATTTTTAATCCTATTCAACAGAAGTGTGTGTAGGTAGAGGTCATAATCATTAGGTAAAAGAAAAATCAGTATATTTAGGATAATTAGGTTATAATATGAACAATCTATATGAATAATTTATGTATTATTGAAATAATTGAATAAAAAGTACTCATTGAAGAATGTTACCCCTTTATCAGGTAAATCCTTTTAGTTTGCATCAACGGACTTCATTTGATAGATTTAATAAAAAATGCCAATTTATATTATTATAGGAGATATTTTTTCAGATTAATTTTTTAGGATTTTTTTTATCCAAAGGACATTAGAGGTTTGAGGTAGTTGGTGGGATTAATGCCTTTATATAGTGGAGGGGTAGTTGCAATGTTGAAAATATAATATGGTAAACACTATTGGGAGGTCTAAATTATATAATGTGTTGTAAATAATAATCCCAATTAGATATAGGATTTTATTATATCAAATCATAGACATAAATTAGGTTATGGACATGTTTATTATGTCATTTTCATGCTCATGATTAATTTTTTACTACAAATTAAACTCATTTTTACCTCATTAACTATAATTAATTTAATTTGATTCACTATTTTATTTAGTAGAAATATAAATTGATATTTCTAGAAACTAAAAAACAATATTACTAAAAACATTTTATCCACTATTAAAAAATATAAATATATAAGTGGTAGAAAATAATTTAAAATTAATCCAACGGATGGTACGAGAAAACAAGTTTTTTTACAGAAAAGATTAAAAGATTGAAATATGTTTGTATCTATTTCCTATGTGAAATTTACTCCAATTCCATAATTTTATTTAAATTATATTCATTTTATATTATTATAATTGAAAAAAAAAATTTAAAATTTTAATTTAACCACAGAAATTTTTAAGGAGAAAAAGAAGTTACAATTTTAATTCAGGGTTATTCACTATTCATTAAAATGTGATAGTTCTCAGAACATTTTAAAATATTATACCAAACTAAATATTCAAATTACTCATTAAAAAAATAATATTATTTTTGTAATAAAATTTAGAAATGTCTTAAAATTTGGTTTTAGAAAATATTATATATTAATATATGGTAAAACTGAATTTTAAAAAATGAATCTTTTTATTTGTAAAATTCTTTTTATTCATATCTTATGCCAAAAATATGTACATGATTAATTTCCAACACTTTTTAATTATGTTATATAGAAATTAAATATTTATATTTTACAAATAGTGATTAATTTAACTTATTATGTTAATATTATCTTTTGGTCCTAATAATATTTTTCATAAAAACACACCCTTTATATTCTTTCGGTCTTTGTTTTCATGGATAATACATTTATAAAAACTGAATTCATTTTATAATCTTATGAAAACAGTGATTTCATACATTATTTCATATCATTTAATCTTTCCATTCTAATAGCTATATGGTTATTATAATAATATTAATTATATATAATTTTCTGTTAAGTCTTGGGATTGTGTGTCACATAGGTCATTAACGGAAGTCTATGTTGCATGAAATAGAAGATAAAATTTTTGTTGTTTATGATTAATGTTATGATATTTATTTAATTTAATGCATTATATAAAATAATTATAATTAATTTTAAATAATATATTCCCTATAATCTCAGGATGTTACTTCCTCCCCCATTAAATGAATTTGACACTCGAAATATATCTTGGTAATAAAAATTTTATTATTTATTGAAATACAATTTTTAAACCCACATCATAATAATATTTAAAAACCATCTTAAAAATTTAAAGTGGGAAACCTGAAGGTCACTAGATGATAAACAATACTTGGATTTCACCTAGGTAAAACATAGGGGGGAATACAAAAAAATCGTAAATAACTCAAGATAATGATTCAGGTCATTAATCGCAAACCACTTAATGATAAATTGGATGTTAAGGGCCTAAAAAAATAAATCGATGATGATCTATAATACCATGGGTTCATCAGAATTGAAGAAAACAAGATAATAGTTATTTACAATATATATATCCATAGAGTTAATGAATTTGGTTTCTATCTTGACAAAGAATAAAAAAATAAATGTACTCACTTGATGAGTGAAATTTTTTAATTTTATTAATTTCCACAAAAAAACACATCGTCTCTTTGAATAATGAGTATTCAATATAAATTTTAAATTCCAAAAGAAAAAAAAAAGATATTTTAAATACCATATAACCAAAAATGGTATAATCAACCTATTCTGAATGTCATTTGTAATTATCCAAAAACATGATAGATATCACATGGTAAGGTAATTAAAAATATTAATTTACATCTATATAATAAAATAATTTTGAAAATTCATTAGTAATAACCAAATTTTAATATTATTTATTCCATGAAAAAAAAATAAAAAATTAACTAAATAACCTCAATATTAATTAGTGTGTTGATCTCATGGGTTATCTCAGACCAACTAGATTTAAATAAAAAAAAGATAGTTTTATTCATTTTAAGTAACATTCATTTCATATTCACCAAATCACTTTTCAATCTTGTGTTTATCTATATGGTAACATTTCTATTCCCATGATTACAAAAATATCCATGATCATGTAAACCCTAATGGTCTTAAATACCTTAAATATTTTTATGAAGAATGAATTGTAATACTACTCATTAAAAAAATGTTTTACATATTCATCAACCCTGTGAAATGTCTCCTAAAATTTCATTGATAAACTTAGAATTATTAATAATTAAAAACTATAAATGCGGTAACATAAGAATTTAACATATGATTAACATTAATATTATAGTCCTACGATGATTTAAATAACACTTTAGATATCTCAAATGAAGACATAAAAATTTATAAGTTTATCTAATATAAAATTTTATATAAACAATAAGAACAGAATAACGGCACTAATAGATCATGTACTAGAATTCCTAACATTACATTGCCTTCATTAATCCTGATAATTGTGACCCAAATTTTTCTTCAAAATCATAACTAATCAGTGTAAACCATGGAACTAATACATTGAACGTTGATGTTTAGGTTTAATGATTTATAGAATTTTGAAAATCTATTATATGAAATATTCACATGAATTTAAATTATCATTTATCTCTCAAAACCATGATTTTATTTTTCACATTAAAACACAAAATTCATCCATATAAAATGTGTTATAGAACAACTTTTTCAACATTTTTATTCAAACCACAAGGAAAAGGAAATATAATAAGGCTGAGCATATATTCTCAAAAAGGGTAAACATTGGCATTAATTACATAATGTCATCAATGAGAATATGACTGAAAAATTTTATGATGACTTAATCAATGTGCATGATAAAGTACAAAATAGTACTAATAAAAATCTATATATGTATTATCAAATATAAAAATATAAAAAATAGTCATCAGAATAAAAAATAAAAACTCTATATGATATCAATATCGATCATTAGAATCATTATAAACACAAAAAAGGAATAAAGAAAACATGTACGTACTTGTGTTATCACTTTCACTTAACTCATTATTTAATTCATACAAATGGAATAACTATATGGTTATCATCCTATATCAAATTAATTTGGGGGCTATGACAGACCATCCTATTAATGGATTATCACAAAACCTATTATTATTGGTTTATCACGTAACCACATATCATTAGTTTATAATGTTACCACTCATAATCAGTTTATAATGTTACCACACTTTATTGATTTATCAAATTACTAACCATCATTTCTTTACACACAACCTGCCAAACAAGATCAATTTTTTATTAAAAAATCATTACATTAAAATCATGTATAAACTCAATGTAACATCCATTAAACCTTCTATGAAATTATTAACAAATGAAAATAAAATGAGTTCTGAAAAAATATATTTGAAACACAATTAACTAGTGTAAAACGAATGAGTTTGTTACAATCTCATTGAAATAGGGTTATTCCATAAAAATTATGCAGTTTCCAAAATAGTCTATTTGAAATATGATTAAACCATGGAAAATAAATGGGTTCCACAATAATCACTATAGAACCTGATTAACCCATGTCATTGAAATGGTTTCAATAACAATCTCTATGAAATAATATTAACCCATGAAAATGCAATGGGATCAATTATAATTCCTTTATTACATTATTTACCACTAAAAATGAAACAGGTTCCAAAAAAATATCATTGAAATATGATTATCCGATAAAAAATAAATTTATTCCACAAAAATCTCTTGAAAATGGCTATATACCATGGAAATAAAAAATATTCAATAAAAATATTTTTTGGAACATTCTTAACACGTCCATTAAATAATGAAGATGGTATTATTAAAAATTTACCCTAGTGGAGGATTGGTATAAAAAAAGATGGTTTAAAGCGATTAATGAAAATACCATTTAAATATCATTTAAACATTCTGGAGGAAAATAACCTTCAAACATTTATATGTGTACCATAACACCATGAAACATTTGTATCATAAGACTCATTAAAGAATAAAATTAATTAAAAAATAGAATATTATGAAAATAATAAGAATCATGATATATCATGTCAAAGGATAATTGTACACACATAATAAAATAATAAAGGTCTATAATATAACAATCATCTCAAAGAATGTATATTTTGTAATATATCCATTATTGCTTTGGTATCCTTGAAACTCAAAAACCAAGAGAAATAAATATCCAAAAATGGATTTGTAAAACCCCAAAAATTATAGGATGGGAATCATAAAATAAATTCATGTGAAGTATATACATGATAAAAAAATCTAATTGGTGAATGTAGAATATATATTAAATAAATAAAACTACGACAAGAAAAACCATTAACAATATCACATCTTTGCATTGATAATAAATAAATGATATAAGTATGTGTTAAATTTTTAAATCCACTAAAAAACAGTGAAAATACATTATAAAAAAATAATAGGAAAATTCACACAAATTCATGGAATAACATAACTAATGAAATAGAATTCTAACCTACGGAATGTAATTTGGGTTAATAAATCCCTTAGCATGAGTCTGATTTAAAATGATTTTCTTCAATCTTCATAAATAATAAAAATATATTAATTATTTAATTTTTTCATATAATTTCCTTGTTTATTATTATTTTTTCTTATAAAATATAGTACTAGAAACATAAAATATACCCATTATCTGGAACCATGGGTAAAATCACCAATATAGTAGATATAGGCTATACACATAGTTCCGTAAACCATAGACTATAGTGGTATTATTATAAATCAATACCTAAAAATTTATATAAATCGAGGGAGTGAACATGGATAATTCTATAATACCAATGGTTTTAGTTAAACTGTACGTATATATATTTATATAAATACAGTTTAAAAAATGATGGGTATAGATTATCGCATCGTACAAAATATTCCGACAGTTCATTAAACTGTGGGTATAAATACTAGTCCCAAATAAATACAATAGATATCATGAGTGAATGGAAATAATTGACATACTAGGAAATAATTTATATATAAACATTTTTAAATAACATATTTAACCAACCAATATGAAATAACCTAACGAAAACTAATTCTATTTCACTCATGTTTTGTTCGATTGTGACATGTATCATGTTTACCTCAATTTATCAATGTATTACTTCCCACACTATGTGTTTCTAGTGTTATAACTATAGATAGGAACATCCAAACATCAAAATGGCCACTCGTGTTGCGTTTCACCCTGGTCCAAGAGGCTGGGTTCAATATATATTATGATGTGAGTTGCTACAGTGACCTAATGGTGTCATCCAGTCAACTTATCTATTGTTGGTATCAGTTTCTACACAACTAAGACATTTGGATTGAAGGCATTCAGCCGTCGAACCCATAATGCTGGTACATGATTCCCCTACAACCCCAAAAATCTCACTGCAGAGCTCAACCCATGTAGTTGGTGCCTTTTTCAAATTACGAACAATAAGAATCAGGCCCAACTTCATCCTAGAGAATCATGATACACATATCCAACAAAAATAAACAACCATAGTTTACTGTTATCAATAATGTTATTAAATGACCAAGTGGTATGAAACATCATATTTATATTTGAATTCAGAATTCAATCATGATCTTCAAAAAATTTAAAAAAACTATTAAGAACCAAAAAATTTAATTGACAACATACGATTTCATATGAATTAATATATACATATTAACATGAAACCTATGTCTTAAATCACATCATCATATCAAAATATTCATGTTTTAGTGGTTGTCTAATTTCATTATCCAAATAGATGTGTTTAATAGTTAACAAAATCAAAATAAACTCATAACCCAATACACTCATTTTAAAGCCAGCTACAAGAGGAGTAATCAATTATAGTACTCATCCAGTCATATTGTTTACGTTTCTCTCCATTACTAGTCTAATATAATTGTCTATCCACATAAAATATTATAGATGTAATTGTCATTTATTTTTATCCATATATGTTCTTTGAATTGATGAATATTTTTATGATGTGTAATGATTGAAAAAATATAACTAAAACCTCTGTGAGGTCAATGAATGTTTTATAGGTAATTTCAAGGAAAAAAAACTAGTGTATCATATATTATTTTTCGAAGAAAGGTATTTAAATAGTTGTATTGGTATAGGGATTAATTATCAAATCTAAAAATGTATAGTACCTCATTATCATATATTATAAATTTTCATAATGGGATGCCAGTGGTGTCACTAATCCCTCTATACTGGATATGACATTGTGTTTTAGTAATGCAGGTGCTGACTTGGATATGCCTATAGATGTGCAAGCTAGCCAGTGCAATGTTCAACATTTATCTAAAGGTAGTATAGTGGACCTACATAGTCAACGCTCTAGTCAAGACTCACCCAAAGCCCCCCACAACATGAAAATTCATGGGGGGTGGATGAAGTGTTTGTTCTTGAAGAATGTCCTTCTCATGGCATGAGTGTGCATATATCTCATCAGACCACTCCAACTATTACACAGTAGCTGGGGCCCGGCCACTCTATGTCTATTCAGGTTGAGAAGAAGGTAACTATAAATACATAGATTTGTGGCATGAATCAGGCCTCTCCAACACATCCACAAGAGTAGGTTTCTATCTCAGGGGTTATCTTAGGGGCACTGCCACTTGTGCTGGTGGATGAGTAGCTGACTAGGGGCACCCATACTAATGACATGAAGTGGGTTGTGGCTTAATGAGTAGATGCCCAAGATGATGTGATGAAACAGGGGATTAATGATCCACTCCAGTATGTCCTTTCTAGGAAAAATTCTAGGAGGAGAACACGTCGGGGCTCTCCCATGGGCATTGACCATTCACCTAATAAATTTAATCCAATTAGTAGACGATTATGGTCTGATTTTAGTAAAGAATATGAAATCTATGAGACTCCTTCTGGGGCTAAGAAATCAAGAAATGGGGAAGGAATGTGAAAGGGTAAAAAGGGAAATGTGGAACCAGTTCAGAAAGAGGGGCCTCAAACGAGGGGAAATTCTTCAATTAAATGAAGATCATTTTTGGAACTGTTAGGCGATTCAGAAATCTTCCACTGTCAAGACCCTGAGTCATTTTATTGTGACCAATAAAACATTGATGGTTGCAATTTTTGAACCAAAAATTATGTTTGAAAACCAGAAAGCCTTTATATGGGAGTCCCTAGGTTACACTTTTGTTTCTAAAAATTCAAGTAATCTCAGGGATGATTCAATTTGGGTTCTCAAACACAACAATATTTGAAATCAATCAATGAGAAAGACACACTAGGTTATTTCAGTCAATATTGGATTTTAGGGAGCTCTCATCTCTCTCTCGATGTCATTTGTTTATGCCTAAAAATTCTATATTAATAGAAGTGGTCTCTAGAATGATCGTGAGTCTATTTCTAACTGGTTAGATAAGAGATGGGTGGTCTTAGTTGACATCAACACTCTCCTTTGTCCTGATGAAAAGACAGGTTCTCACTTCATCAAACTGGATGCAAATGACTTTTCTGTGTGTATTGAAAAATTTAATCTATCTTATGTCCCAATTGTTGGAACACATATTACATAGTGTAGGTACACATTGAATGAGCGCAATGCCAACAAATTTGAAAGTTGATTTTTTCAAATCAATTACATGAATTATGAAATTACCACTTCTGGTATCACCTTGCCCAAATTCCACATTGATCATAATCTAATCCTTGTGGATATTTGTGTTGGTACGACGTGGTCATCTAATATTCCTTGTGTGTTAAAAAATGCATGGATTACAATGTCTAGATGTATGGAGGTAATTCTTAAGGATAGGGAGACTGTTGAAATCAGCAGACCTCTTACAATAATGACCAACAAGTTGAAAAACACAAAAACAAAATGTTCAAATACTATTGCAAATAATCTTTCACTAACCTGGAGCATGAAATCTGTGCTAATGACCATCATCTTTGGCTTCGACAGAATACTTTTCAAAATCATTATATCCCCACAAGGGATGAAATCTAGGACCATTCTCCCCTTACTGACCTTATCCTAATGCAAGAACGCATTTTTGGTAGATAATAAAATGTAAAATGGATGCGTGAAGGAGACATGAACTCAAGGTTTTTTTGCTACATAAATAGAGAAAAGAAGTCTAGTAGAGGTGTCTCTGTGATTGATGTAAATGTGTCACATTATACATTAGAGCTGGGAATTTCAAATGTTGTGGTGAAATACTTTGAAGTGATGTACTTAGAGAATTGAATTGATTTCACTTACACCTTGATTGAAAATATTCTACCCACGATCAGTACACATCATAACAAGACGCTTGTGAAATTCCCAACTGAGAGGGAAATAAAATATTCTCTTTTCTCATTAAAAATTGATAGTGTGGTTGGACTAGATGGGTTTACCAAACAATTCTTCATTTTTTATTGGGATATTGTGAGATATGGGGTCATTAATTCTATATGGATGTTTTTCATCCATGAATCCATGCCTTATGGTTCCCATGCAAGCTTCATTGATCTTATTACAAAGAACAAAAATGATTTAACCATCATAGATTTGAAGACATCATCTATTAGAAACAACATCGCCAAAGTTATCAACAAGATCATTTTCTTATGGCTTGGACACATTATCATCACAAAGATTACATCAAATCAGTTTGGATTTTTCCCTTGAAGATATATTCAGAATTTCCTTCTCACTGGCTTAGAATGTGTCAATGACATGAGGAAAAATATGAGGAATGAAAGAGTTTCCCTAAATATTGACATTTCTATGCAATTTGACACCTTGAAATAGAGATTTATTTTTTCAGTTCTCAGAAAACATGGCATTATTGAATTCTTCATTAGACTTATCAATACAATTCTATATAATGTGAGAATTTCTATTATTATAAATGGATTTCCCAGGTGTTATTTCCAACGCTCTTGTGGAGTCAGATATGTTTTCACCTAATATTAACTTCTCTTCACTATGGATAAAGATTATTTGAGTGTTTTCATGAATGATATGGTTGAGGATGGTGTTTATAAGATAATCATGGTTTGAAGGGATCTATTCACACCCTCGAACCTCCTGTATGTTGATGATATTCTTCTATATAGACAGGGCAATAGGGTTACAATGTCATGCCTTCAGAAAATCATTGCTCATTATGAGGATATTTTTGTTTAGGTGGTAAGCTAGTATATATCCTTTATTGTGTTTGGGAATGGAATGATTCTCTACAAGAAAAATATAATTTCCAAACATCATGGATTTAGGAGAAGCCCATTTCCTTTTATGTACATTAGAGTACCTCTTTTTTGGGGAAGGGTGAAAAGATGATATCATGAATACATATACTCAAGAATTATTAATCAAATGTCTACATGGAAAGGGAATTAGATCCCTTAATCCAGGAGAATTTCTCTTGTGAACTCAGTTATCACATCAATGTTGGTCTATGATTTCTTGTCTTATCAGTGGCCTCATTCCCTTATCATGCAACTTAAATTTTTAATCATGAACATCATATGGACTGGGTGCATACATGAAAAGAAACACATCACTGTTTACTGGAACAATTTCCTCAATCCCACTGAAATTGGGGTCATGGGTGTTAAGGAGCTAAATGGCTTCAAGGATGCTCTCATAAGTAAATTCACTTGGAAGTTATTGACATCTAATGTTGATTCCTTGGACTTTCATGCACATAGATTCATATCAAAGATGAATAATGGTTACCAAGAATATTTTTCCTCTTCTATATGGCCTGCAATTAAACATTCTTATATTCGAATCTTGTAAAGCTCTTTTTGGATGTTTTCCAGCTCATCCAACCTTAATTTATTAACAACGATGTGGCTAGACAGGCCCATTATAGAATTCATAGAGATCCCTCCACAGCTGAAGGATATCCTAGACACTGACATGCACTGAGACATGGATCTTTGGAAGTGTCTTCCATATAATATTAAGCTAGATATGAAGCGCTATAACTTCATAGACGTGGACACTTTGATCTGGACACCAAGCACCTAGGGGGGATTAACTTCAATGGTTTATTACAAACACTTATTTAGAAGCAATGTGACATCTCCCTTATGGTTGATGAATTTTAAAAAACCGTTCATTCTCCCTTACAATAACCTAATGCTATGCTAGATTTGGAATGGAAAGATACCTGTGTAACAACTCTTGCAGCGAACGAGAATACATTTGCCTCTTGCTTCTATTTGTGCACCTAGGCTGAAGAAACAATTCACCATCTTTTCTTTGTGTGCAATTTCTCATTCTGATTTTGTGATTATTTTCAATAGGTATTTTGGACTCCGTTATTCTCTAAACAGTCTTGATGAGTTCATGAGCTCGGTCACTATAGCTGGTCGAAGTGAGTAGGTTTTAGCACTGCTTCTCATTTCAATTGCGGTGTACTTTTATCAAATTTGGAGGGTGCAAAATCAGGTTAATTTAGACAACTTCAATCCCTCTTTGAAGTCCGGTATTACTATTGTTTATAGGTAAGTGCAAGTTCCTTCCAATATAAAAACAAGTATAATGAATAATAATATTTCTGATCTTATAATTCTGAAAACTATTGGGGTATCTGGCAGGGTCAAGAAACCTTCGATATTGAAATCAATTTAATATATTCCTCCAATATCATCATGGATGAAAGTGAATGTTTATTGTGGGAAATCTAGTATAATAGGACAGTGTGGGTGTTGTGGGGTGTTCTGTTACCATCGTGGTTCCATTAATGGTTTCTTATATCATTATATCAAAATTGGTTCTGTGCTTGATGATTAATTACAGGCTGTGATTAAAGTTATCCACTATGTTGTCCACTATAGTTGAAGGCAGATATGGGTAGAATCTGAATAATTTTTAGTGGTGCACATTCTGCGGGCAAGGTACTGGGATGTTCCATGGAGGACTCTCCCATCGTGGAATGCATGCCTGCATCTCCTTGAGCATCTTCAACTAGTAGTTAGCCATGTTTATAGAGAATCAATCTAGGTTGCCGATGCTCTATCATTGTGGGTAGTTTTGGAGGTTTCCTCATGATGGTCTTTCGTCTTCCTGGAATTTTTATCACATATTGTTGACTTGGACGCAGATGGTATGCTCTATTCTCACCTTTTTAAACCCCCTTGTCCTACCACTTTATCAGTTTTTAATCTTTTTTATTTTGTGGGATTTGTCCGGATCCTGGACTTGCTTATATATTATACATTTTCAAATTGGTTATGAATGTGAATTTTCCTTTAGTAGTCCCAACAGTTTATCATTTCACCATATTTTATACCCATACTCAATACATATACTATGGCCTGCCGAATATCCTTATAGTAAATTCCATTTTCCATATTCTTTATTCTAGGGAAATAAAAATTCATTCATGAACATTCCCATACATCCATAGTTATTCCATGTTTCTTAAGCCCTATCATGGTTTTGACATTGTAATGACCAAGTTAGACTCTAATATTGGAATGACTAGGATATTCTATGGTGGATGGGCTCTTCTTATGAGATGGAATAAGTGTACAGGTATCAAGGAGTCAACAATATTGAATGATTTATCACATGAATAAATAATGTTAACAACTTTAGAAAATAAATAAAATATCTACATGAACCATCCGTATGTATCATGCCCACATCGAAGGAAAAAAATTATACAATAAAAGAACAATATAAATGTTGAAAATAATAAAACATAGTAATTAATCCCTCCACTACCCCGAGAGGCCTCCCCTTTTTAGAAAACTACATAGATACCCTCAGTGCCCTTTTGGAACCATTTCAAAAATATAACCACCCAACATCTATAGAATGCAGTATATTTAATATGGTGAATATGTGTTAAATAACATAAATTAAAATGAAACTACATGAACCCTATCTCTCGGGACCATAGAAGTCACCACAAAAAATATAAGAACTATAAATCTTCATGGGTGAAAACATATTCCTACAAGAAAGGGGGAAACATATTATATTTGTAAAAGAAGATGTGGTTCTATTTGATTTTTTGTTTCATTTTCCTAGGGGTGAATTTTCATGGTTATGTTATCTATAGTTTAATTTGGTTGATACATGTTATTTCTGTTTGACCTAGTTAACATTAGATTTGATTGGTACACATTAATTTTGTTTTATTTATTTCTCTCTAATTCCAATTGACTATCTTCAATTCAATTAATTTATGTTTTATTTTAGTAACGAATTTTCAATTATGGTTCATTTTTGTGATTTTCTATTTTTTTTTATTGTCGATAAAATTATAATAAATCATGAAATTATTTTTCAGTTTTGTTCAATTCAAATTTTAGAGACATTTTATTTTGATTTAGTTCTACTTGTTTTATATTTTATTATCATGGAAAATATCATTCATTTGGGTTATAATTGATTCAGTTGAAGTGATAGAAAGGTAAATGAATAGTTAATAGGAAACAAAAAATATCACATAATCATATACATCATAATGAAAAAACATGCTAAATATATTCATACTATAATAAGAATTTTAACATCACGAAACAAAATTGGAGCCCCTAATATTATGTTCACCCAAAAAAATTATTAATAGGACTAGAATGAAATTCTAATCAACCAAAAATCATGTTGAAATAATTTACACAATGATACAAAATCATCGAAAAAATGATAACATGTTATTGTTTTCTACATGGAATTCAAATCAAGGACATATTAGGACATTATTTTTTATATTTTAAATAATGATAATTTATTTCCAGACTTATAATGAAAATATTTTTCAGTAGAATGTTCCATTAATTTGAATACAAATTACCTCTAAAAGAATTTGTTTGACAACACCAACAATGAAATTGATGAATGTGGGAAAAATCAATAGATGTGGGATGTAAAGTTATTTTAAATAACTGAAAAAATAATAAAGAAAAATTCAATTAATTTCAATTAGACTCCTCTTGAAAATCATCTCAATGAAAAAATAATTAAATCTATAACTACTATTATATATTTAGAAGGTAAAATAAGAGAATAATGGGGAAAAGAGGATATATAATTTACCCGGGGAGGGGAAAATGGTGATAGAAAAACTCGAAGATGGAAAACATAAGAAAATAGTTTGTTATATTTCAAATCAATATTTCATTCATTTAAGTTAAATTAATTTCAATAAATCGTTTCTCCACTTGATTTAATTTCACATATTCAGTATTGAAATTCAACCCTACTATGAAAGATTTCAAATTTTAAAAAATTTAATTAGAATAAGAATAAAGAGCATTAATTTACTAGGAATATAAAACATTCCCGAAGTAGGAAAAACATAGGAAAACAATTTCAAAGAACAATTAAAATATAATGATAAAATATGAATAGGTAAAAATGGAATGATTCATCTCATTAAATAAAAATCACATTTTAATAAATATTTAATAAGGCCTTAAAAATTATTTTGATAACATATAGTCGTAGATTTCATAAGTCTGCATGAAAAATTAAAATTCATATCTTTTTTTTCAAATATCGCATGATGATAAATTTAAATCTAGTTTATAAAAATTTAGATGTTTCAACGATCAAAAAATTTCAAATTTATATAGCTAATTTGTAATATTACAAATATTACAATTTATTGACATCACATCTGACAAAAATTAATTCATAACAACAAGAAATGAAAATTCTGAACTTTGTTTTTTAAAGTATATCTAAAAAAGATAGAATAATAATAAAAACACACTAATATGATAATTTTTTTTAGATTATTATGTTAATAATCAATGGTATAATATGATAAGAATAAGGAAACCACTACTCATATATATCTTGTTCTAGGACCATCTAAAAATACCTTTATTATCCATATTGTAAAACAATTCATTTTTTTAATAAAGTTATCACCTTATCAAAGACAAGAACTTATAATTTGAATATCTTCATTCATCAATACATATAAAACAATTAAATATTACTATAAATACAATGTTTCGTCAACTTTTATAGATTCATGGGAAAAGATGGTTGTATGAGTCTAATATATAAAAACATAAAAAAACATTGATAAATCGAATTATATATTTGGATGAATGTGATTGGATGTTTTATAAAAGTTTATTTCAAAAGGATTGAACATTATATAAAATCAGTTGTTTTTGAAAAGATTCATTAATCATATGTTACCTATTGTGTGAATAAAAAAATAAATTTTGTTTTTTAATTATTTATACAATATATTTGTAAAAAATCACCATATATGTCATTTTGAGTGTCAAAATTATAAAAACAATAAAATTAAAAAGGAATCATTAATTCAATGAAAAAAACATGTCTTTTCGTTTATATAAATCAACCACCAAAAATACCTTTCAATGTGGCACTTATAAATGTATGTTATGTAATCATATTGAATAATAACACACAATATGTTCATTATAAATAAAATAATATATAATTTCCTTCTATGATTACCTTATCTATCATTCAATCTCATGCCTAAAAAATTTATTCCTACACTATGAACATGCTACATTAGATATCATTAAAATATGTGTTTGAAAAATGTTAAATGCAAAACATGAAGTACATGTAACATTGCTCACATGTTTAGAAAAAGTAAATTAAATGTATTTTTTGAAATATCCTCTATAATAAATAAATGAAATAAAATTTATATTGAATATATAATACACATTCAGTACTTGATAATGCATACAGAAAGAAATTGAATTTTACTCAAGGAAATATAAGGAATATTATTATGAAAAACTAAAAAAATTGTAATAACATTGAAAATAAATTATATGATAATACAATATAAACATCAAGATAAACTAAAATTTAATTTGTTATTTACATGGAAATATGAATTTGATTATAAATTGTAATTTTAGTACAGTATAAAGTAAAATATAATATTTCAATATACAATAAAATATAATAAAATATAAAATGTGTTTTTAGACCATGATAATGATTACAACGGGATACAACATGTATATTAAGGAAATATAAATTTTCAAAAACTTTTGTGGGTATTCCTATTGAATAAAATCTATGTACTGGTGGAAAATAGATGTATGAATATAAGTGAATAATGAAATAAAATATTTCATATGCTAGGAACAACTAATGGAGGTGTACATATTTAGCCAGATTGTCCACTTTATACTTATATGTAATCATTGATCAATATTATGAAATAAATAATCATCGAATAAAAAGGAAATGGAATTAGGGTTTGGACTCGGACATCCCAAATTATAGGAAAAGAATATTTATAACAAGGAATGATTTACTACCACAGGATGCTAGTAGATGGAAAGTCAGAGATAGGCAGATGGAGAAGCTGAGTTTGAGGTGATGAGGTAAGAGAGATAAGGTGTAAATAGAGGTACAAGCATATGCAAGGATGTTAAGGAAGATACTGGAAGGCAGACAAGGGGAGGAAGAGGAAATTAGGAGGAGGTAGATTCAGATGCAGTGGTAGGAAGGCGATGGATGGTGGGGTCTAGGAGGTTGAGGTGGATGTGGAAGATGGTAGTCAGGAGCTTGGAAGTCAATGAAGAGGTGGATGCATGTAGGTTAATGTGGAATCGAAGGAAAAGATGTTATGAACCAAACATTCATTAATGAAAATTCTTCATGATCTCATTAAATTTATTATTATTTAAAATAGTTATATAAAATATTCACATCTTCAGTTTTATGTATTTGTATTAAAAAAATACCATTATGAATTGTGACCATTTCTAATATAGTCTTTTAACCGTGATCACATGATTAGTATAAATATAGTGCTTTAATAAGTCCAATTACTCAGATAAAGGAAGCGATGGTCTCATCCTACATACTAGCCTCATATAAATCCCATTTGTTGGAGCTCTAAATTGAGTTGGCATCATTGGGATTTCATCTTTTCCATTGCCAAGCCATTTATCAACATGATAACTTCGAACGAAACTGCCAACGGGTGATGTGGAAGTTGATAATGATTTCAACCTGGTGATGTTATCTAAGACACCCCAAGAGTTTTTCACCATCACACACCTGACCCTTCGGTCTTATGTGGGTGTTATAAGGGTTTATGTTACAAGATACTAGTACTATTATTATCTACATTTTTTGGTATATAGAATAAAAATCAATTTTATTATTGTTACTTTGTAAATAGTTTTTAAAGAAAAAATATTATTTTTAGTTAATATTAAAAAAATTAGATTTTGAAGAATTGAAAGATTTTTTAATTATATAATATTTTCACAAAATATTATTATTAAATTAATTTTTATTAAATATAAATGATCGAATATTTTTATGAATACTATTGTGATTTTTATTATGGTTTGAAGGCTGTTTTTTGTCCAAAGCCAGGATATTTCGATAAATGTCGGTAGTTATTTTTAATGTAAAAATGAATATATTTATAAACTTTTTTAGATAAAATTAATATTATTTTTGGAATTAAGACATTGAAATTGTCCAATGGTGAATCTTTAATTATTTTCTGTGATAGTCGAATGATTGGGTAAAAATTAAATACCGTTTATATATATAATTGGTTTAATGATGTCATAATGACCAAATAGTGATGTTATAAAATTCAATAAATAAGATGTTAGACCAATATTTCTTTTAGAATTATATTAATGTTATTTTAGATTTTATTTATTTATTTTACAAGGCTTTACTGAATCCTCCAAGAATTATAAAAAAAATTGTCTGTTTATACTGTTTTCTTTGAGAGTGATACTCACCTCTACATAAGCAACCCAATTATTTCAAGATGTTTGGCCATTGGCATTATAAAATATATTTTTACACTCCCATTAGTCAGAAAACATGGGAAAAACTACCGTCTGGTTTGTGGTTTTGATTTGTTCAATGTGTGGTGTCCCTAAACTAAATAATAAATAATTCTGTCTTGTTTCCTATATAAACCCATTAAGATCCCACATCCTCTTCACTCAAATCCTTCGGTGTTCGTCCAACCTCTACCCTCCACTCTATAAAATCCTCCCAAAGCATCTCAATGACCCATGATGTCTCTCTCATGCCTCTCCCAATCCATTGTGATCAGACATTAAAGTAAGGGATCCCTTCTTTTCTCATTTTTTCCATGATTCTAAATATTGTAATGTCCACTTATATTTCGAATATAAATGTTGCGGTATGATTTCTCACCTCCACCATAATTCCCTCCTTATGTGTTAGTTATGATATACCCCTTTCTCTTTCATTAATCCCTCCTATGTACAAATGTTACCATGCCTAAATTCCATAATGGATTTTCCTCTCCTCAATTACATTGAAGAAATTATTTTGTATTACAAATATAATTTCCATTATTTTATTGAGATATGTATCTATATGACCAAATTAATTTACATTTCATGAAAATACGATGATTCACCCCTTCCACTCTCAACATCCATTTTTATGAACTCTTAGGTCATGTAATTATGCTGCCGAAATTGCACCACGATTTTCAAAGCCAAATTCATTTTGTAGTGAATATCAAGCCCATTAATCTATCGAGGTTATTCACATATTTAATCATTTACATATTGAATATAATGTTTCTTGTATTAATTGGACATTCATTTATCGTAGATTAAATGTTGATGTTTTATGAATCCATGTTATATGATCCAAGTAGCACATTTATGCATGAAATGAATTGTTTACGAAGGATGTACTCTGATAGCACTCCAATGAATTGGGTAAAGATTAATATCACGAAATGTCATGTGAAGTGAGTATTTACTAATTATAATTATTATGCAATTATGATTTACTAATTATAATTCATGTGAAATGAGGGTTTAGCAATGCTCCATGTGAAATGAGCCTTAGATCTTGCTAATTCCATTTTAAGTGTTGTTGCCACATTTCAATGTTATGATAATCATGCAATATCTGAACATTCTATTCATGTTATTTTATTCTCTATTGATATGAATATTTCTTATTGTATATTCTATTCTTCACGTTACTCTATTTTTACTCCCTTATGGGGCATTATAGCACACACTTTTTATGCATGTCCTCAGGTTATCCCATTCAATGTTATGATAATCATGCAATATCTGAACTTTCTATCTTCTTTATAGTATCAAGTGATGTTTATGTAATAAATCATGTTAATGAGTGTAATAAGGAGTAGGGTTGTTATAGTTGGTATCAAAGGATAGGTTTAGTTATTTTTGGTATTAGGATTAGAAAGCACTAGTTGAAGCCTTTATGATAAGTGTATATATAATAAAAACAACCCAAAATTTTATTGAGTAAAGTGTAAGTAGTTTATCAAGAAAACACATCATTGTCTTGATATGAGAAGTTAGAGGCATCTCTATAATAGATATACCTAGAAGTGAAAACTATGACAATTAGTTTCGACCATGACATAGGGTATCATAGTACACGACAATGGGACATGCTGATCTCTTGGTTACGAAACTCCCATGGGATATGATTTGGTAAATTCAAATGCTTGGTGTGATAGATTATTAAGGGAATTCAAAAATTCCCCTAAGAATATATGTTAGAAATTATGTCATGGATAACATAGGATGATGCCTATAGATTCATAAGTTGAAGAATTAAAAGTTATTTTTATGAAAAAAATGTTTTCCAATTATTATCCTTTATCTTTTAGCATTATGATTCATTTTATTTCATCCAATGGCTAGTAATAGGAGGACTCAGGCTAACAACTGATGAAAATACCAATGTGATGACTATTCTAATGAGATTCCCAATCTAGTGGGAGTAGGATTCAAGAAAATTGTCACAATGCACACTCAGTTAACTCAATATTTGAATAGAAACATAGGTCAATAGGAATATTCAACACCCCCCATGAATTAATAAGTCGTTAATGAGAGATTCATGTGAAAAGGCCTCCTACTATTAATTGATCATCTGATCCCTCAATGAATGAATAATGGAACAACTGCCTTGAAATGTTTTCCTCCATCCATGAATATTCTGAATAAGATAATTTTATTCTAGATGCTTATTTTATGGATGAAGAATCCGATAAATGGTGAAAATTATTCAAAAAATATGAAGCCTATGGAGGATATTGAGGCATTGTAATAGAACAATATTGGGAAATGGTTTTTCAATAAATATTTTCCTCACACCCTCCGACATAAGATTGAAAGGAAATTTCTTTCCCTCAAGTAAAAAAGATGAAAAATACATCGGATCATAGAAGTAAAACATCACAAATCATTCAAGATATGCCTCCAACATTGTTGTTACCCCTGAATGCAATGTTGACGACTTCTTTGGGGGGCTAAAACCTAGCCTGTGGAAATCCCTGGTGATTCGTGACTTCAATAGCTATGAGGAAATTGTCTGATGTGAAATGAGTGTCAAAATTGAGATCATAGAATCTCAAGGGTATCATGGGGATAAGATGTATAAGGTGGGATTCAATTCTGGCAGTCTTATGGATAAATCCAATGGTGCTATAAAAATCCAGCATCCCACTTCCTTAAGGTGTGCAAAGAAGTACACAAATATTTTCCAGAAGGGGATGATAAAATGATTTAGGTGTGTAAGGGAAGGTCACCTAGCCGCTAGTTATCGACATGAAAACACCATGATGGTGATATAGTTGAATAGTTCTCCATTTCACTCGCAATTCGTTGTTCATTTCTGTAACCACAATGAACCGAGGAACATTGAAATTCAGTGCCCAAATCTGATGGTTTTTAGAGGAAACCAAAAACCTCCAAGGAAGAAAGGGATAGATTTTTCCCTCACTACAACCAATGTGAAACCGTAAACCAAAGTGGTGAGAGGTTTTCCTATTGATAATTCTAGAATAGAAAGTGTATTTTTTTTTCTGGTTCAATACATTCTTTTATAACACAAATGTTTAGAATTACAATCCCACAACCACCACAAAACATTGAAGTAAAGATGTTGTTGAGTATGGAAAATGGATAAATCATATCATCCCTGAATATAACTCCTCCAGTATCATAATATATGGATTTAACATCCCTATGAATCTCGTCATACTCCCTCAGGTAGAATTTGATGCAATTCCTGGCATTTATTTTCATTCCTTAAATAGAGCCAAAATAAATTGCTATGAGAGGCAAATCATTTTCCATATGGATAATTGAACCTAGATTCTATAAAAGTGCATGGATGAAGATGAATCTTCTTTAGAGCCATAATCACATGTGTGGATATTACTTCCCTATGAACATGCGTATATGTCCTTGATGAGTGATTATTAGGAGGAAACCATAACTTAATACATGCCAATTATGAGTGAATTCACAGACGACTTTCCAGAGTAATTTACTAAACATCCTCCTAGAAGAGATGTTGAATTATCAACTGACATTATACATGGGGAATTACCAATAGCCACGACTCTGTATATAATGGATGTCATAGAGAATTATCAGTTGACGAAACCACTAATGAGAATTTAGATCAAGGTTATATACACACAAGTGCTTCACCATGGGGTACACCAGTCATCTTACTAATGAGGAAGGATGGATCAATGTGCCTTTGCATAGATTATCGTGATCATAACACAATCATGATGAAGAGAAAGTATCCCCTCCCACAAATTGATGACTAGTTCGATCAGCTACATGAAGCACAATACATTCCCACAGTGGATTTCTGGTCAAGATATTATCAAGTATGGGTCATGAAGGAATATATGCCCATGAGATTTTTTAATTCATGGTATGAGCACTATGAATTCATACTAATTCCTTTTGGATCCACTAATGGTCCATAAATCATCATGGACTTGATAAATAGATTTTTTATGATTACCTTGACATGTTTGTGGTTGTCTTTATATGTGATATTCTAATATACCCCAGAATCAAGGAGGATCATGAGGAGAATCTAAGAACTGTACTTAAGATATTGGGAAAACAGAATTTCTAGGAAATATACAGAAACTATGAGCTCTTGTTGAAGTAGGTCTCATTATTGGGACATATCATCAGGAGCAATAAAATAACTATATATCCCTCCAAGAAAATTGCAATTGAGGGATGGTCGAGGCCATCATCCGTAATCGATATCTGTATCTGTTTTGGGTTAGCTAGATATTATCTTCAATTTGTGAGACATTTCTCATATTTTCCAAACCATCATTCCATTCTTACTCAGAAGGGAGTAAAGTAAATATTTATTGGAGTGATGAATGTGAAGAAAGCGTTAGAGAGACGAAAAAAAACGTTTATCACTAAACTCGTGCTCACATAACCCACAAGTGGAGAAATTTTTGTGGTATTCAGTGATGCTTTAGATAAGGTCCTAGGCTGTCTGTTGATGAAAAATGGAAATGTCATTTCCAATACTTTAATAAAAATGAATTTTCATGAGGAAAATATCCAACACTTGATCAGTAGTTGGCTACAGTTATCTTCACATTAAAAATTAGGTGGTATTATCTCTTTTGGGAGAATTTTGAAATATATACAGACCCTAAAAGTCTTATGTATAAATTCACACCGAAAGAGTTAAAAATGAACCAATTAATATTGATAGTTCTAATCAAACACTAAGACTACTCAATCCATTACCACCCTGGGAAAGTGAACAAGCTGGTAGATGCTCTATGTAGAAAAGATCATGCATCTTAATCAATGATGAGAATTGAAAAGGATACAAAATTCATAGATTTTAGGGGATGTACATGGTAATAATTAATGTAAGAACATTTTAAATCCTTTTTCAAATGATTGATCAACCATCCCTCAAGGAGAAAATAAAGGATGCTCAAAGAAAGGATGTAGAAATTCTGAAAATAGTGGAAGCTATCAGAAATTGGAAATCCTCATATTTCATGATTGACAAGGAAAAAATGGGAGATTTGGATCATGATTATTCATAACATCTGATATAGATATAACGAAGGTGTTCCTAAATGACTGACAAATCTAAACCTGCTCTATTCACCCAGCAAGCACAAAGAAGTATCAAGATCTCAAAGAATCGTTTTTTGGACAATATAAAAATGAAGATTCTTGAATATTAATTAAAGGCACTCGTGTGTCAATAAGTGTATGAGTGGAAAAGGTATGTGGGGATGATAAAAACACTACACATACCAACATGGAAGTGGGATACCATTACCATGGACTTTGTCACTGGACATCAAAGAACATCTAGATGAAACAATGCTATATGGGTCGTTGTGGATTGTCTTACGAAGACAACTCACGTTATCGTGATTCGAGAGGACTTTTCATTGCATCAACATAAAAGTATTTAAATTAAAGAAGTGGTAATGGTGCTTGATGTACCCATACCTATTGTATCCGATTGTGATCCTAGATTCACGTTGAAGTTCTGGAATAGTGTCCAACATGCGCTAAGAACAGATCTAAACATCAGTACGGCCTGCCCTCCAAAAACTGATTTCCAATATGAGCTATCTATTTTGACACTGGAATATTTGTTAAGATCATGTTTTATTGAATTCAAATTAGGATTAGACCAACATCTTCTATTGGTTGAATTCTCTTACAAAAATAGTTTTCACACGAGCATCTGAATGGAACCATATAAATACCTTTATGGGAAAAGGTTTAGAACACTGACGTGTTGGGGTAAAATTAGTGTGAGTAAGAGGGAATGACCTAAAATGGTCGATGAAATGGTACAGAAGGGGAAAACTTTTCATCAACATATCAAGGAATCCAAAATTCTAAAGAAGAGTTGTGCCAATAATCATTGATAAGACAATGAGTTAAAAGTTGGAGACATGGTATTTCTATGCATATCTCCATGGAAAAAGATCCTGAGGATTGGAAAGAAAGGGAATTTAATTCCATGGTATATCATCCCATTGGAGATTCTTGATCGTGACAGGGTTGTGGCATATTAACTACACTTCCACGAACCATGTCCAAAGTACATGATGTATTTCTTGAATTCCTCTAATGGAAGTACATACTAGACCCTTCACATGTACTATCTCTTGATGTATTATCATTAGAGGATGATCTTTCCTGCGTGGAGAAACCAATAAAGATCTTAGATCGCAGAGAAAATATTCTACAAAATAAGACAGTGCCCATTTTCAAGGTGTTGTGATGAAAATATATTTTGAATAAGCTACATGGGAATCAGAGGAACTGATGAAGTAGAGTTACCCAAATATGATTTAGTGTGGGAAAAGAAATTTTCGAGGGAGAACATTCTTAATGGTGGATGATTGTAACAACCCAAACTTTTATTAATGAAAATTATTCTTGATCTCATTAAATTTTTTATAATATAAAATGGTTTTATAAAATAACCACTTCATAGGTTTTATGTTTTTGGATTTTAAAATACCGTTATGAATTGTGACCATTTCTAATATAGTCGTTGAATATTGATCACATGATTTGTATAAATATAGGCTTTTAACAAAATTAATTTACTCAGAAAAAGGAATTGATGGCCTCACCAAGTAGACTTGCCCCGTATGAAGCTCATCTTTCGGTGATTGAAAAGGATGTGGTTTCAATTGATTCACACTCAATCAAGCTCATTCCCAGCTTCAACATGTTATGATCTAATGGAAAGTCCTATAAAAGAAATGTAATTTGATTGAGATTAACACCCAAGAGAGGTTATCCGAGACACCCCAAGAGTCTTTCACTATCGCACACCTTACCCTTCTGTCTTTTGTGGGTGTTATAGGGGTTTATGATACAATACCATAATACTATGATTATGTACATTATTTTTTTATGAGAGAAAATACATTAATTTTTTAATTATTTCTTTGTAAATAGTATTTAATGCAGAAATTTTATTTTTATTCAATATTAATAATATGAATATATTTTCATTAATTAATGGATTTTTGAATGAAATAATATTTTAATATAATATTAATATTAAATATATTTTTATTAAATATAAATGATAGAATAATTTTATGAATACAATTATGATTTTTATTAAGGTTGTAAAACGTTTTTTTTTTCGAATCCCATGAATTTTTGGAAAATGATTGTTTTTATTTTAAAAGTAAAATATGAACATTTAGAAAATTAATTATATCAAAAGAATATTATTTTTGGAATCAGGATTTTGAAAATATCAAATAGTGAATTTTTCATAATTTTGTGAGATATTAGAATTTTTATGTAAAAATAAAATACTGCTTAAAAATATATTGTGTTTTATGACCTAATAATAACCCAATTGTGATGTAATAAAATACTATAAACATTATTTTCTCCAATATATTTTTTAGCATTAAAATAATGTGATTTTATATTTGATTGATTTATTTTGAAAAGCATTACTAGACCCTCCCAAAGTTATAAACCATTTTGTCTTTTTAATTTTTTTTCCTTGAGAGTGTGACTGACATCCACATAAGAAAACCTATTATTTTAATATGTTCATACATTGTACATATAAAATATTGTTTTCCACGCCCATTTGTAAAAAAACATGTTCAAAAAACACATGCTTTTTTGTGGTTTTGATTAGTTTAATGTGTGGTGTCCCAAACCAAAATAATAATGAATTCCCTCTCCTTTTCTATACCAACACAACAAGCTCCCACTTACTATTCACTCAAAGAAATTGTAGTTTATCCAACCTCCTCCCTCCTCCCTCCTCTCACTAGAATCCACCCATGGCATCCAAAGCTCCCCTGAAGCCTCCCTCAACATATCATAAGCCTTAGGGACCACACTTCATTGTATGTGATTCCTTCCTTTCACATTTTATCCATGTTTCATAAAATTTTTATGTCCATTTATTTTTCAAATATAAATTTTGGTGTATGAT
The DNA here is from genome assembly GCA_963277665.1 of Viscum album. NCBI lineage: Eukaryota > Viridiplantae > Streptophyta > Magnoliopsida > Santalales > Viscaceae > Viscum > Viscum album. The sequence continues at coordinate 2,104,347,366 of OY728119.1, read as the reverse complement.
TTTAGACCTACCCCATATATCCCTATTTATTTTTTAATAATTATATACCCCTTTATCTCCCATTAATTCCTCCCATGTACACTCTTTACTATGCCAAAATTCCTTAAGGGATTTCCCTCTCTTCATTTACATTTAAGAAATTCTTCTGTATTACGAATCTAAATTCCATAACATATGTTGGTACATGTATCTATATAACCCCACTACTTTACATTTCATGTAAATATAATTATACACCCCTTTAACTCTCACCAACCATTATTATGAACTATTATGTCACACCGTTATGCGGCCAAAATTGCACCATGATTTTAAAATAAAAAGACATTCTGTAATAAATATCATTCCCATTTATCTATCAATGGTTTACAATTTTGTAAACAATTACCAATTTATTATAGAGTTTCATGTATAAATTCCAAATTCCTTTATCGTGGAATAAATGAAGATGTTTTATGAACCCATGTTATTTGATTCATGTGGTACACTTATGCAAGAAATGAAATGATTACGAAGGGTGTGCCCTAATAGCGCTCCAATGCATTGGGTAAAGATTAGTATCATGATATATCAAGTACAATAAACATCAAATCATTCTATGTCACGTGAAATAAGGATTTACTAATTAAAATTCATGTTCAATGAGGATTTACTAATTCTCTATGTGATATTAGCCTTGGCTCTGAAAAATTCCACGTTAAGTGTTGTTGCCACATTTCCATGTTATGATAATCATGACATATAATGTCTTTCTATTCATCTACTTTTATTCACTATTGATATGCCTATTTCCAAAAATGTATTGTATTCTTAATGTTACACCTTGTAAACACCCTTAACAGGATATATAGCTCACCCTTTTTTAGGATTGTACTCAGTTTATCCCATACAATAATATGTACGAGGGAATGTAGTGGTCAAGTAAAGGATGTTTCCAACAAACATGTTGTGCTTCCAGTTTAAAGTCATTATGTAAGGTTCCTCTGTCCTAAAGACACTAGACAATTTTATCATTTTGGTAGTATAATGTGATGATTATGTAATAAATCTTATTTATGTGTGTAATAATTTTAAGGTTGTCATAAAGAGGTCGAGGTCGAGGTGGAAGCACAATGGTGAGGGTGGATAGGAAGGCCAGAGCTAATATGAGGGGAGTTTATAGCTTACCAAAGTGTGAGGGGTATAAGGAGCCCGAGCAGGGTGGGATATGTAAGGGGATATACCCATGGGTTTTAAAAATGATCAGTATAGAAAAATTATATTAGAACTCATTTACCATAATGATAGTAATATAAAATTACATAAGAAATAATTTTTATGTATTATTTTATGAACATATTCAGTTTATATGTCAAAAATGACTTTTTTAGATCGACTTGGGTCCATTATGGAATTATTTAAAAATATAAAAAATAATAACCATGGAATAATTATTATATTTTTATGTAAATATTAATTTCAAAATCATATAAGAATGATGTTTATGAAAAATGATCAAATGATATTATAATGGAAAAATTATGGCATTTTTAAGCATGACTATCTTTCCAATGTTTTTATTATCATTAATGAATTTTGGTAACAAACATTTATCTTTCTTGAATTACCGCAATATCATAAATAACATATTATTTAATTATATATACATATATATATATAGATCATTATTTTGATTTACAGATGAAAGAGGGAGAATCAAATAACATCGAGGAGGTGGTAGGCCACATGTCCACGAATGATGTTTTCACTTTTTCTTTGTGTGAAATGTATAGAATAAAACGATATATTGTTTGTACATATATATCATTCAATAATTAATATCATTAATATTTCATTTGTTTCATATAATATTATTGAACGCATCCCCAATAAATGATATGTAATGTGTGAATATATCTCATCTTTTTGTGGAGGCAGTTATCAAGACTTCCAAAAAGGATGATAGCATATACCCACAAAATAGACAGAATTATGTTATGTGTTATAAAATAATTTACAAAGCCTAAATAAATTAGAAATATAATATATATCATATATAGACTATAACTTCCCCATTAAACCCGACCATGAAAGGTGAAAATAGAAAACAAATTACATCAATTTGTGATGTGGTAGTCCGTCATATGAAAAAATAATGATTGAATAAACCATTTGACGGATGTTTCTGTAGATTTATTTTTTAAACATATGAAAAAAAATATTTTAAAATTTACTATAATGATATTACGATATAAAAATATATATGACTAATTGAAGGATAATATAATGAAAAAAATAATATTTTCTCATTGAAAAATTGTACCTTTTTTCATGTCAGTCCTTTTGGTTGGAAACAATATAATTCCTTAGTCTTATTTATTCCAAAGGATTGAAATATTTGATAATATTTGGGATTTATGGGGAATATTTGGGTAGGGTTCATATGTGATATGTTCTTGTGATGTTTGAAGAATGGGGGTGGGCTGAGTAAGTTATGTAATGTTGAGGGAGTGACATTCTTGTAAATATTTAAAGGTAAATACTATTGAGAGGTCTCTATTAAATCAGGTGACTTAAATATTTATCCAAATTCATTGAAATTGGGTATATGGTATAATAATGGATATAAAATGGTTTTTTACATGTTTCTAGTTCATTTTACCCCTTATGATTAAATTTTCACAACTTTGTATAATCAATTTTACCTTAATCACTTTAATGAATATTAATTTTTTTCATGAATAATTTTTATAAAAAACAATGTATTCATAAATATAAGTTATATATTATTATTATTAGAAATAGTCAATGAAATTTCAAAAAATCCAAATATAGATTTCGATGAAATTAATTTATAATTAATCCTCGAGATGGGACATTACAAAAGAATTTTCAAGAGAACAGATCAAAATATTTAAATGATTTTTATCCAATTTCAATGTGAAATTGATTATATTGACCTATATTGTATTAAATGATATAATATAGATACAATGATTATTTTAAACCGTTTAAAATATAATATAACCCTATAAATTATTCAGGCTAAAAGTCTATTTTAATTAAAATTTTGTTCCATTCAGTACTCATCAAAATATGAAATTTCTAAAAAAAAGTCAAAAGATCCACCCCAACTAAATTTGGAAATTCCTCATTCTATATAGAAGGTTATTTGGATAATTAAAATTTATAAATATTTCAAAATGTAGATTTAAAATAGTCTTTCCACAAATTTTTTCAAATTTACCTTTTATAAAAATACTACCTTTTATTTTTTTTAATTGGATTATATATATTATAAGCCAATCAAACCTATTTTATGAATTTTGAAACATTTTCATAAATATATAAAATATATTTTTTATAAATTTTTTTCAATTAAAGTTATTTTATTTATTTATTAAGTTAATATTAAATTCTTTTTATAAAAATAGTTTTCAATAAAAATACACCCATATATTCAATTTATATTTATTTTAATTTTTAATTAATACATGACAAATGAATTCATTTTATAAACATGTGTTAACTATGATTTAATAATTTATATAATCTAATTTTTTCTCAGTTTTCCAACAGATACTTGAAAACTATAATAATATTAATAGTATATTTTTATCCAATAAGACAATAGCTTCTATGAAATATAATCATTAAAGGAACTCGATGTTGTGTGAAATATAAGATAAAATAAGTGTTATGGGTGTTGCAAGATACATTGTGTATTACATAGAACATATTTTATTATATTTTTTTAATTAACATGGATGAATATATTTCCTAAAATTTTACAATAGTAAATAATTATTTCATGATGATAAAACTATGTAATATACATTACAACAACATTTCTATCGACAAAACATATATGAGAAAATAAGGAAATCAACACCCTAAAAATGAAATTAATTAATGATAATTAATAAATGTTGGAAAAATGTCATCAAGGGATAATATATGATATTATAAATATTATTATGGTTTTTTTATAAGTTAATAACATGTTTTAAACCACTATATAAGAGGTTAATGTATGTTCAACCTAATAGAATTGTGATGTCATGTATTTCATCTAAAATTTATACTTCACTAATATAATTTTATTATGAATTAGTTCACGTTAATATTTGGAATATATTACCTTTGACATATAATAACATGATTTATTCATAAATAATTTTATTTTGATTTTCATTTTGAATTCATTCATCCTAGTAAATTTAACATGAAAATTACTATATGGAAATGTTATTATTTGATCACACTTTCATTTTTTATTTTAATTTTTATCATGAAACAATCAACTATAGTCATTTTTTATTTGAGATTACACCTCAATTAAATATCCCTACTCTTGTATGATGGATATGATTATTTCCTATACCTTATAAAGTGTTTATATATATTTTTAGATATAATATTAAATTGTTTAACTGGGGAAATATTGACAAATCCATATCCTTCACTCAATAAATATAATAATGATAAGGTATATTTATTCAGGAATTTAAAGTATCATTTGATATATGAGGTCTTTTTTGGACTAATAGTGATGGTTGTGTTTTGGTATAATATACAGCCTAGATTCATCAGTATGTCTAATGAGACAAATAATTTTTCCAAATTGAATGGGTTCCCGCCTATTGTATTTAAACTATCTGGTGAAATTTCCTGACAATAGAGGTATCATGAACCTGATATCATGGAATCCAATAACTAATAATGATCCCCATTATTAATTTATAAACAATTATCCATGATATTTTAATAGAGATATTATTTATGGATGTATTTCATTATTGGTTTATTACCTAAATTGAAATTGTTTTCAGTTATTTACCTTTACATACTGGTTATTTTTTTTTCAATTATTACATTTATGTTATTTAAATAGTATATGTGTTCTTTAACTTATTGATTCATTTTTATTATTCATTATTGATAAATGAAAACATTTTAAGCACTCAACCATTACTAATCATTTGATCTATCCTTTATTTTTTTCCATTCCCAAATTTATGGAGAAGATATTAATGAATGAATTTTCAAGTATACATTTTATTTTTTTTATAAATATTATATTATATATTTTATTGCCAATGTAAAATTGGTATCATGTGTAAGTTTCTATATAACTAATAAACTAATCGGTCCTTTAGGACTTTATTACTCGTATAATATTACAATGTAATAAGACATAAAAAGGCTCTAGGTTACTGGGGTCTAAGCCATAACATTTATAATTAGAGGGAGTTTAGTGGGAAAAATTGTATATCAATTACAAAAAATCTTATTTTAATGAATGTAACACTGTTATATAATTTGAGGATATGTATATAAGGACTTCCTAGTGTATTGGATAGGAATATATTGTTTGAGTCTACCTTGAAATATGTCATTATATAGACAATACATGTAGATGTGTTTCTATAATAGAGATACCAAGGGTTAATTACATAAAAGGGCATATAGGGCTAGACCTAATAATCACTTAGTTCATGATAAAGGGCCCTACTACCCAAAAGGCTGATATTCATTGGTGATATGCTTTTGATAGTTTGTATTTTCATTACAAACTAAATAATGGATTAAATAGAGATATCCCCAAAGAAACTATATTTATAATCATGAGATTTATAATGAATAATTCTAATTTTATCTAAGTGTAACAATATATATTGAATTATACATTTTGATTTAAAACTAAAAAATTTATGAATTAATAAAGTAAATTAAATTTTTTATAAATGGAATATAGAAAGAAAAATTGTCTCGATAATAGTGGAAAATGTAGATAATTCCTATTCAAAGAAGCGAATATAGATATTATTGAACATGTAAATTATGGTTATATTTAGGAAACATATACATATTACAAAAAATAACCTTTTTTGGAAGGATAAACATATTCCAAAATAATATTCTTCTATATTAGATCACTTTATGTGACATAATACCCCATAATTTGGTTGGAATACTAATAAATTGGACGGTGAGTAATGTATTATGTATTTTCAAAAGATATTTATGGCCTTGGGATATGGTAAAATGGAAAAGGATACACACTTATTGAATATTATCTAAGGTGGGGTGGATAAATACTTGTCATTGATCAAGAATACTAGGATAGGAGAGGAAATATAACTCATCTAATTTAAATCATTTAACAATACATTGTTTTATGAATATTTCAATTGTGTGAAACAAATTGAAATGAATTCAAAGTACCTTATCTGGAGGGAAAATGGAATAATAACATCTTGATGGGTATTAGACTACCATTATAATATTATCATTTTATGATATAGATTACATACCCAATATAGAGATCATGGCTAATATATTCATTTAAGGGCTTAATCGTTGTCTATAAAGGGAACATGTATCTAATTGTTTTTCACCATATGATGAAATTGTTTTACATTCCATAAAAACAGTATGGAAATCCACTACATATTACATATTAGTGGTGAAATTATGATATGAGGATGTTATAAGAACACAAATACTAAGGGAATTTTTAAATTAAGAAAACGAGTACAAATAAATTTCAATCATATGAAAATTGTGGAATGAATCATCATGGGATGTTTATAAGTGGAATGTGAGTGTGTTTAAACTGTGGAGATTAGGGGAATATGGCTCATGAATGCACAAGGAAAAAGATACTAAATTATTTCTATTTTTCTAGCTATAATGAAATGGGGAAATATGTCAATACAATGTCCATTATCTCACTGCAATCCACCAAAGGATATACCAAGGGGTGATTCAAATGCTTAAATTATAACTATAAATGAGGTGGAAGAAATAAATGATATGGTGGAAAGTACATTAATTGAATATTTATTTTCAATTAATGAAATAATTAATTATTTATCATTTCCTTCATTTATATATATGTAGGTTTCCATAAAAATTATTCATTTGAATTTTTATTTAATATGGGAGTTATTAGTCAAATAATTTAAATGAAGTTTTAGTTCAATAAGGATATCTCAAAATGGCTGTATTATTTAACATAAAAATGAATTCGTTTAATATTTTTATCATACTAGTGGTTGAAATTTATATAATCTTTAGTATAGGATGGATTTAAAAATATGGTGAAAAATAATTATTTTAAGTCGAAGGAAATTACAAATTATGAGGAAGATTAATAATTTCTCATATTCATAGTACATAGATTATCATCTGAGTCATATCTAGATTCCAACTCAGTAGCTCTATAGAATTATAATATTAGGGAAGAATAGAAAAAATAATCATGGGTTTGAGAGGGAAATCGTCAAATTTTGGTTTTAACTATTTTATAATAATATTATAATGCAATTCGTGACTAATTATTAATACAACACCGACCGTGGGAATTATATATTCCTATTGATTTAATCTCTAATATAATAACAATATAAAATACTCCATATACTATGGATAATGTTATATTAGTTGAGTTAATTAAAATACTAGATAATTTGGATGATAAGTGATTTATTCGCCCTAGTGTTTCATCAAGGGGATCCTATATTATCTTCATTGATAAGAACGATGAGTATTTATGTATATGATTGATTATAGGAAAGTCCATGATATTATTATAAATAAAAATTATAATCTACATCACATTGATGTAATATTCTATAAACATCATGGAGCCCAGTATTTTCAAATGATTAAATTTGGTTTTGGATAACATCAACTCAAGGAAAATATGAAAGAATTTATGAACATAGATTTTTGAATGAGGAATGGGCATTATGTGTTTAAAATAATTTCATTCGGATTGACTAATGAACCCTATGTTTTTATGGATATAATGGAAGAATTATTCAATGAATATATTTTTGATTTTGGTGTGATATTAATTAACCATATTTTTCTGTATTCCATAATCTAGGAGGACCATGAGAATAACTTTTGTATTATTCATGAAAATATTAGAAGAAAATTTGTTGAATGGAAAATTTATTCAGTGTCATTTATAGATTCAATATATTTCATTTCATATGAATATTTCCAAAATGGATAGAATCACATTTGATCCCATGATAAAAAAGGTATTTCGATAGTGACTTATACCAAAAAACATAATTGAGGTATGTACTTTCCTTGGTGTGGAGGGTTACAATTAACTATTTGTACATAATTTTTCCTTATTAGATATCCTATAAAAAATAATACATATAAAGGGGTTAAAGATACTTCTATAAATGAATGTGAATATCTCTTTGAAATACAAAAGTTGATATTTCCAAGACCTTTATTTTAAATATAGCATCTAGATATTATTATATTATGATATATTGTGATGCATTAATTAAATGACTTGGTTGAGTCGAACTTCACAACGATAATGCTTTTTCATTTGCATTATGGAAATTGAATACTCTTGAATAGGACTACCCAATTCATTATCTTTAGTTTTCATCGATAACATTTTCATTGAAGATAATGAAAAATTATCTCTATGGTGGAGGATATTAGATATATATGGATAGTAAAATCAAAAAATAAATCTTTTCAATGAATGATCTCAATGTGATAAAAATATGGTTGTTTGTGCTACAAAATGATTTTGATTTCTCAATAAAATTCCAACCATGGAAAATAAATAAGTTGGTATATGCATTGAGTTGATACGATCTTGGAATTTTAAATCAAATTTGGATTTAAGGGTAACATATTTTTATATAACTTGTAATAATGATATTGGAATCATTAATTAAGGGGATAAATCAATCATCTTCGAATTATTGTTATACTGTCATTGTTATTAAAGATTAAAATTTTGTAATCTAATAGTGAAAAAATTTAGAATAAAATTAAATATATAAATTTGAATTAGAATATTTTGATTGTAAATATGTTGTTATGAAATTCGAAATAGATTATCCATAATATATATATTTGTTCATTAAATATAATTATTATATTATTCCCATTGAAAAAAATTATCAATAAACCCTGTAAGAAATAAACAATTATAGGGATTTCTGGGAACATTTTAATTAGGATACCATGAATTAAGGAATTGATGATTATGTGATTTTTTTAAAGAGTGAATGGGGATAGAGAACATACCAGGGTAGTAATTAAACATCTACCTACTCCTTAGTGGAAATGGGATGAAATTACTATTGAAATTGATACCAGAATACTAAATAATTGATAGAATGAAAGATGTGATATATTATATCATTGACCATTTAACCAAAGTTTCACAATTCATTTATATAATATATATATATATATATATATATTTACCTATTGATCACAAAGAAATTATTATATTAATGAATCTTTAATACTTCATTCCACAACACACTCATTTTTTATAGTGATAGTAACAATGGTCTTTTAAAACAATGGAAGTTATGTTAATGTCATGATCACATGAATTTCAAGGTGTTTGGGCCCATTGGTTTCCATATTATAGTTTTCCTCTAACCGTAGTTTAAATACAAGTATTAACATGGTGTCATATGAAGAATTATTTGGATCGAGATTTCATAATCCATCTTTTTGGGATGATGTTTGTTAAAGAAAACTCACATGACCATAAATATTTTACAAGACAATAATAAATGTAAATGATATTCATGTTTAACATAAAAAATCTCAATTTGTGAAAAATAGTTATTCCTATAATTAGAGGAAGGATTTGTAACTCCATGTAGGATATCATGCTATCCTCAATCAATCTCCATGGAAGTGTTTTATATGGTTATTTAAGAAAGGAAAATTGTTCCATTGTTACCGTGGCAGCTTTGTAATACTTGTAACAATTAGAGTTTTTGTATAATTTAAAAATTCCACCATGTCCTTAAAATGTACATGATGTGTTCCACATATCATTGTTATGTATGTACACACCAAAACCAATTGGTGATATCAACTCTAATAAAATAGAATTGGAAGCTGATTTATTTTATAATTAAAATCCATATAGATAATTTATAATGCAGTGAATGTATTAATGAAATAGATGACTAATCTCACACTGTTACCTTTGATACATCACCAAATGGGGGGAAATCATTAGAATAATAAGCTGTTATTTAGAAAAAACTTCATCATCTCTTGCAATGTTAATATCTGTGAAAGTTAATGAATTAAAATTTTGTATTATGGGATAATGTAACAAAAAATGACTTCATAATATATATATATATATATATATATATATATAATAAATTTAAATTTGATTCTTGATTGTTAAGCACATAATACAATGTTTAAATGAAAACAATCAATTAAAATATTATTAAAACATTAAGATTATAAGAAATAAAATAAATTTCCAAATATTAATTGTAATAAATAATTTATGAATAATATGTTTATCTATAGTGTAGAAATAAACTATGAAATTATTTAAAATAAATGACATTTGATTTTCAAAAAATCATAATTTTTAAAAATTATGTTTTGTAGCACATTACCCATATAACATAGAATTAATTTCTACCAATTTTAGAAAATTTATTTTAAAAGACATCATTTTAAAAATAATAATATAAAATTTAAGTTACTTTGAATTTTTTTATTTTAATGAAATATTTCATTTGTCCATTAATAGTGAACATATTGAATTTTAACTGAAAACATATTTTTTTATATTATTTATAATGTTAAACTAAAATTTGAATTGGATTTAGAGTAAAATAATATCATTTATATATCATTTATTATAATTTCTTAAATATTAATTAATTTCATATTGAATTTTGATATAAAAACTTTGTAAACCACTGAACATTTTCTTTTGGAAACTTATTTTCTCGTTTCGTATCTGGGATTAATTTCAAATTAAAACAATAAAATTAATTGAATTTATTTGGAAATATTTATTCCATATTTATAATCGTATTATTTTATAATTTATAATTACTTTAACAGAATTTTTTACCAAAATAAATAGTTAAAAAAACTAAAAATTAATTACTATCGTGAAGAAAAAATTGTATTTTCAGAGGATAAACAAGGAAGATCAAGATATAAAAATGACTAGAAAACATGTCAAGAACCCATTAGATAGAAATATTTTGATCATATATATTCTAAGATCTATATTGTACCACTATGTATTATATTGGAATGATAAAACTATTGGTATGTTTGAATCTCTTCCAAAAAAATAAAATTGTGCCACTAACCTAACATATTACTAATTACATACTATCCTCTAATATTCACAAATTCAGACACCTTATTCATCCAAGATGTTTAAAAATAAATTTACAAATTCCCACCAATATTTTTATATTCATTAGTTTTGTTATAAATTCGTCCAAGGAAGTCTTTGGTGCAATCCTATGGAAGATACTTGAAAATGATGTAACATTCTTAAACAAGAGTTTTTATTTTATTTCTTAAACAATATCCTCAAATTCTTTTTCAAACACAGTTATATAATAAACTATGTATATTAAATATATTGGGAATTTTTAATGATATTTCATTGACCTATAAAAATTTATATTTCAATCAATTGGGTTTTGAAATCATCATCCATGTGTACAGTGGAATACATCCTTGTCAACTGATGTAAATCATTTTTTCCATTAATATTTTTTAGGTTTGGGTGTGAGGATTGATGTAAATATTATATATTATATTTATTACATAATTACACAAATAAATTATGTATATCATATATATGACATTACATTCCTTTATGTAAGAGAAATGATAAGATCTGTCATGTTTAATGTGAACTTAGACATCATGAAGTGATGTGATTTGTCTTCAACTAAAAAATTACATGGAATGTTATGAGCATATAATTAATGGTCATATGTGAATTTAATGTAATATATATTATTTTAAATTCATATTTATAATTATTAAAATATAGTAAATATCATTTTATTTCGTTCCTTTTTCAATTGGTGATAGATGAATATGTTTTGTGTACATGTACACTACCACCTTTATGAAATGATGTGACTCTCTTTTAATCATCAAAAATATTATATGAAATATATTTTTATATTTAAAAATAATAATATTTTATTTATGATATTATTATGTTTTTATAATGATAAAATATTACTTATCTTATTTTTATTATGATCCTTGAAAAACAGAAACATTATTTAGGCATCCGTAGGACCTACTATCTCCAAGATCATAATATACATAATTTTTTATAAAAAATTATGATGTTATTTAATATTATATTTATAAAAAATTTATAATAATTATTTCTTGATGATGATACTTTGTAATATACATAATTATTAAATCATTAATTATAAAATACATATGAGACAACAAGGAAATTTACAGTTTAATTAATGAATATAATGAGTGAATATTACTGAATTAAAGATAAGTTTTTATAAAATTATAAAATATGATATTATATAATTAATATTCTTTTATAATAAGTTAACAACATTTTCAGAACTTCTATAAAGGAATATAGATCATGTCCAACCAAAACATTGCGTGAGGTAAGGGATTTCATCTTAACTTATATTCTATTGAGACTTATTTTTTATAACGAACCAATTCACTTTTATATGGTGTATATGTTGGATATTTCATATAATATCATGATTAGTTCATAAATTATAGTATTTAATGATTACATTTTTATTATTTCATCCAATGTTATTTGACATGAAAATTTCTAAGTGGTAAAATTTATTTTACAGTTTAATATTCTTTAGTTATTGTAACATTATTTTGAAAATAATTACTTTCTTGTATTTATATTTCATTGGACATTATACAAGTCATATATATATATTTTCTTCTATATTGTAAATGATTATTTCCTAAACTATATTCCATTTTTACCTACAATGTTTACTTTTAAAATTATATGATTAAATATGGAAATATTGATAAATTCTTATCCTTTAATCAATAATTATTTTTGATTGAAAACGTATTGATTAAAGAATTAAAAAGATAGTATAATATTTTAGGAATTATTTGGACCAATATAGATGGGTGGGGACTTCTTTAATATATCCCCTAGATGCATCAGATGGTCTCATGACACAAATAAGTTGTAAAATTTAGCAAGGATAATATATATAGTATAAAAATATATTATGAAATGTATATAATGTATATGTACCATGATTTATAATAAAAATACATCCAATAATTATGCATTTCCATAATTAATAATTCTTTTATTATTACACAAGATATTTTAACATTTTTTTACCTCAGGATGCATTTCATTTTCATTTTATTGATTAAATGGAATGTGTTATCATCTATTTAACATTCCATATTGATTATTCCTCATTTATTAATGCATTCATGTTGTTTAAATATAATATGTTTAAAATTATTTACCTTGAAAAATTGATTATTCTATTATGATTCCTGATTGCATATATTATACTCAACCCAAACTGAGTATTTAAGATCTCAATTATCGTTCCCCATGTTATGATTAATAGGTCATTAAATGAATTTTCAAGGATGAATTTAATTTTATTTTCTTTTGTATTGAATTTTATTTTATACTCCCAATGTAATGTTTATATCACGTTTCAATATGTTTATCAAATTATGATAAACTAATGAATCCTTCATGTTTGGATTCCTTTTATGTTATCCCAATGTAATAAAGTAGACATCGACTCTTCGTTACTAGAGTTGGGGTCATTACATGGGGTATCAAGAATATTCAAGTGACAAATATGAGAACATAAATACTATTATATGTCTTATACGTCAAAAATATGAGAAGAATAAACATGTAAAATATCTCAAACAAATGAGGTAAAATTTATTTAATAATTTTTTTTACATAAATTGACTAATTATTGAGAAATATATTAGATAATAGTATATAAAGTGAATGTAAATAAATCTCATATGAAGGTAGAATTAAATTTTCAATGTATTAAATATGTAGAATATCTGAAATATCCCAATAAATTCCCTAATCCAAGGCATACCAAAGATGTTTTGAACAAGTCACATCAAATAAAAAGATACAGTTATATCTCCAAAAATACAAATGTGGGTTAGGAAAATGGTATAGATATAAAATCCCTGATCACCCACACATGATGTATACATTTAGTATTGTAATATTATTCAAAATAATAGTGTTTTTATAATGGTTACTAAAAAAAATAACACACAATGACCATATCATAAATTATTAATAAATACATCTACTGATACATTTATTTTATCCCACGTGTATAATCCCTCTCTATTAATTTTTATAGGAATGCGGTTCCTAAAAAATCCCATTCTAGAAACATTAGTCAGATTATATGGTATATTAAAAATGTATTTAATCTCTTGATTGGTAGGGTATTAAAATTTCAACTATGTGAAACTAAAATCTAAAAATAAACCAATTAAAACCTATAAAATATTACATTAAACGACATATTAAAATAATACACCCAACATATTGAATTATTCATCAAAAATTATTAACAAAATACTGAACTTTAGAGATATTTCTACCATGAAAGAACAAAATATTTCCTTATCCATAATAATTATAATAAGTATTGAAACACATTTGAAATTAAATGTTTAGTAATGTTTATCTTATAGATATTCTTAACTAATTAATCAATCATGAATAATTAAAAATTCCATGACACCATTTATTTGGAAGTGTGGAGAATGTAATCACCAAAAATTTAACTACTCATTTTCTTAAATAAATATTATATTAAAAGGCTATTATACCTGAAACATTGAGATATAATTGAACTATGATGTTTTAAAATAAAATATGAATGTTACATACTATCCATTGAATTATTAAGAATGAATTAGGGTAAAAAATAAATGATATAAATGATTACGAAATGATAGATTTTTAGGTAAAAATAAATTCATTACAAATACCATGATTTTTATTATAATATTCACATAAATGTATATTAGGGAAATTTATGATTAAATTTTATTGATAAATATATATTTTATTAGATAATGTTTAAATTTAAAAATAATAATATTACCTTATAAATCTTTGTTTTATATTTTACTACATTTATTACATTATGTTCCAAAATAATTTTCTATAAATATTACATTTATTAATTTTAAATTAATTAATAAAAATGTTTAAATGTGAATATCCTAAAATGGTTTTAAATGTTTGAATTACATGTCCCATATTTTCTAATATTCCCCCTTTTATCTTTTTAATAAAAATTATGTAATTAGTTAAAAACATGACACCATGATTAAAGTAGAATGGGTAAAATATTTTAACAAAAGTGATAAAATTCCTAAAATATTAAAAATTTATTTATAAATAAGTGACTTTAGATTTTCATGAACATAATAAATCTTCAATTCATTATTTTCATTTTGGAGAATTTTTTAAATGTGAAACATTGGCTCTCATTATATTAAGATGAAGTATTTATGATAATTCCATTCTCACCACTTATAAAAGTGGCATGTGACCATCAATTAAAGACAACTATATTTATTGGTTTCCTCCTTAAAATCTTCCCTTAATAAATCTATTATAATATACTTACACTTAAATTAGATTATTTTTGTAGTAAAATATCACCATCCATCATTTTTTTATTATGTCCTCAAAGGGAAAACTAAATGTTATCAATGTAAGTACTAAATTTTCTGTAATATTCTTTTATCCTATCATCACCATTAAAATATATTTCATTAATTATATGTGATCACATAATTATTTATATTATACATTACGTTTTTCTAATTTTAAAATACCCATTAACATCCTTTAACATTTCCCATTATGAAAAATTAATATGTAATTTGTTTGATTGTACTGACAACCACCTCAAAAAATCATCATGTATCATTTTATATCACCACCACACATGGATATTCCAAATATTGAATTTAAAATATATTTATTATATTAATAACATGTTTTTGATTCTTAAATAATGTATCATATTATGCATCTGTGTCAACAACATTCTCCATAAAATGGTGCACTACATTTTTCATCACAAATTTTTGGATTGATATTGAGAATACATTTTATATATAAATAGTATTTTTATATTATTTGTATGTATTTTCAAAACATTGGATATCTTATAAGAAATATAAGTAAAAAACAATTTTTGTACATTAAACTGTATTTAATTACTGTAACAGGAGGAAAAAAAATAATTAATGTTATTTAAAAATTTAATATCAATTACCACTTATTATATAACTAATATATTATCATTTATAACTTAATTTTTTTAACAAATATCATTTATCATCTTCAATAATTAATTTACAGCTAAATCATATCATAATAATCCAACAATTAATTTATTTTCTTGTTTTGGTGGGAGTAATAAAAAACATTAACAATGTAATAAAATATTATCATGTATATATATGAAAAAATTATTAATGATAAAATTTAATATTATTATGTAAGAAATGATTTTATTTTTGTTCTAGACAAGTTACATTAATATTATATTAAATAATTAAAAAACAAATTCTAGTTTAATAAAAATAATTTAAACTGTTTCTTCACAAAGTTTATTTTTATGTATCAAAATCAATCATATAATAGATTAATATTTTAATATTTTAAATTATTATAACGAATGAATTCCATTAAATTATATGATCTAGTATTAATGAACTACCGGATAAGAACAAATAACAAGAATATTATTATGAATCTATTTAAATACTATTGAGATTTATCACACATGATAATAAGAATACATAATCACAAACTAATATACATATAGATAATAAAGAGAAATTAATATTTTAAAATGATATAGGTGTTAGTAAGGACCTAATTTGTTTTATTAGGATAGTTTTTATACCAGATATTTAATTACTTTAGTTGAGGTTAGTAATTTTTCTTAGTGGATATTCTTAAATAAACATAATTTCATTTTTTATGGTGATTAATTATTTAATATAGGGATTATATTGTGTTTTTATTAGGATATATATATATATATTATATTTCTATTCAGCATTATTTTCTAGGGAATTACATTGATCAATTTATTTCATCATAATTATTGATTATATTGTGTGAAATTCACAATCATTCTAAAAGTTCTTTGTTTCTTCCATACAAATATTTACAATTACAACTAATTTTACCCCATTATTGTTGGAAATCCAATAGTGATTTATTTCTAGTAATTTTGAAATTTATTTCTACCTATTTCCAAATTAATTATTTACCACTATATTTAAGATATGAGTTTCCAAAATAGTTTTTTGAAAATATTAATATGGATTTCCAATTCATGTTTATATTTTAATATAGAAAAAAATATTTCTTATGAAAAATAATTACTTCCATATATAAACTCCATTATTTTTTTGTTGTAACAAATTATTTTAATAATATTTTCATGTTATGTTTTGGAAAATTCTTTTTTGAATGTAATGTTTTCTTTTTTGTGGAAAATAGGAAATTTGAATAAATGATTTATAATAGATAAATTTTTTATTTAATATACCCCATATGAACATATTCTTTAGGAATAACTATATAAATTCTTAAATGGATGAATCGTTCTGGGTGTCAAAAATTTTGGTTCTAATTGATCGAGTACTAATATAATTGCATGTGATGTCATTTAGAAATAATTAGAAAACCATTCTCTTTCCATACTTCTACACTATATGTTTAATTAATTAAATATTGTCACACCAATATATATAGATGATTATGGGTGGGGTATTAAACTTGAATATAATGATGGGTTGATGATTTATATCTCTTGACTGAAAGGCCTGAAGACCTAAATTTTTTATTTATTTTTGGATAAACCCCCATTTTAAGGAAAAGGGAGGGAAACCATACATGACTTCATTGAAATAGAAACTTCAACACAAAAATAGGTCAAATCCAAGAACAAGGCTACATGGAAATACCCCTCCCGAGCTATATAATCAATATGGAAAACCTCCACCAATTAATAACTATTCATCTTGTTGTCCTGTTCATTTCTGTACGGGCCTGGTACCGATGGATAATCCATACCCTATCAAACTTCCAAATATGAATAGTCATGCATGATGAAATCACCTTCTCTAATCCTCATTTGGAGTCAATCCTTGTAGAAATTCTGGAAGACACCATCCAAAATCAGAAACCAGAAAAGACCCTCTAACCCTACTCCTTCATCCAAACATCGCCATTGCAACACCAACTCAAGTTCATCACAAGGCTACCAAGAACCGAACACCAACAACACAATAGAAATCACTGAAATCCAGAATCAACCATGCACAAAATTCATATTCCAGCATCAATCGGCCACAAGCCAAGCTGGATCAAAAATAGCATTGATATTCAACAGAAGCGAATCAATTTTCCAACGATCCAACATCAAAACCTCATCCAAATAATGAATCAACACAAAAAAACCATCACCGCAGCACAAATGTAGCTGCATTCCAAACCAACCATGACTGAAAAAACCTAAAAAAGAGGACCACCACCAGATGCCGGAATGTAGACCAGCCGCAGGCTAGATCTCGACGCCACCATCCCAGTAGCACACAAAGGCTACGACGAACCCCGCAACGCACCCACGGAAGACACAACGGCATACTCAAGGTACTGAAGCATGATCTTGGATGCAGACCGGAACTATACCACCTTGAGAAACCCAATTCAATGAAGAAGGATTTGGGGAAGGAGAGGATATTAGCGGTGTAGATGGTCGAGACAACTGAGTCCATGAAGTCACTGATTCCCCACAACCGATTATCCACCGCCACGAACCCACCGATCATGAGGAAGGAGGCGTTGTGCTAACCCTCAATGAAGGAGGCAACGATGAGAGGAAAACCTAATGCACAGAGCCCCTTATTGGCTCATTTCCAATGACTCATGGAATACATGTTAGACTATTTGATCCTCTTTTATATCTCTTGAGATAATGTACTCTTGTACTTCTTAAATATATTGGTAAATTTAAGACTTATCCTTCTTGGATTAATCTTTATAACATAATGGTGGTCCTTCTTTGATATTATCACAAAATGATGATACTATGTGACCATTTTTATGAAAATTATCATTATTATTCCATATATCTATAGAATGTTTCATTTAATGATATATTCCTATGATTATAACGTAAGGATAATGTTTATGACCTCATTATTCACAATATTCTTCATTTGTATCTGTTTATCTATTTGTGATTACATGTATTCCTATCCCGGTTTGTGGAAATATATTATTATAAAATTTATTTTTTTATATATAATTTATCATCACTCACATTTTAATTTATTCTTTAATTATCCCATAGTTTGATATATTGATATAATGTTTTTTACACTATATATTTTAACAATAATATTTTCTATTGATTTAATTTTCATTTTTATCATAATTATTAGAATGTATGAGATTCTTGAAAGTGGGTATATTGTCTAAAATTTATGGATGAATTTTGGAAGGGGTTATAAAATAATTATTCTATGTTTCATATCCTAAAAAATAATCCATTAATTTATTGTATTTTGGACTGATTTATAATATTTAATGATTACATTTTTGAAATGATGCATGATTAGGATATGTTTAACTTTGTTTGTTTACATATTTTTTAATATTTTAGGAAATTCTCCAAATATTAATATACAAAAAGGAGACACCATAATTTTATATTGATTCATATTTATATAGAATATCCACATTGTATAACCTTAAATTTTAATGGCTATAATGTTGAGAAATTGGGCCATGTATATCAATAAAATATATGTATCATAATGTTGTTAATGATGAAAAAAATCAATACATTTTAACATCATGCGACATGTACCAATTTTAAATTGAGTCTAAGTACATACTATGATGAAATATATATAGCGGATTTGTATATTTATTAATTTTTCACAAAATGATATGGATTAATTTCAGTGGTAAACATATGGAGTGAAACCCAATACAAAATTAATGGACTAAACAATTATGAAATGTTGATGGTGTGATTGAAATCTATATACATGAATAAGATATGAGATAATGGAATGAATATGCATTATATAATTATAAGAATAAAGTTACCCATATTTATTGTATGGAGGGGTTTTTTAAAATATTGTCCAGTTTATATATAACATCTAGGTCATTATATATATAAATAATCATTAAATCCCCTAAGGTTAAAGAAATATCCACTACACTGTTTGACATCCTATTTGGTGGAGAATATTTTTAAATCAGTTCTATATTGTAATAAATCATCTATGTTGTTTAATGATATACATTATGGGACACTATGAATAGATTAATTTCATTTGTAGTAATCTATTTTAAAATCATTTTAATATCACGGGATATAGACAAGACACGCAGAAGGTGAAAAAAGATGAGTATTTTTTGTTTTGTCTATCGAAGAATATTTATGCATCACTTTGTATCACATGAAAATGTGAATCAATATATACATAGTTTTTATATGGTCACTATAATGATCATGTTGATTCATTTGGGGAATAACTGTTTTTTCCAAGAATCATTGAGGATGAAATATATATTGAGGGATCTTATAAATATCGTTCTTACACATAATAGAGGAGCAGTTTTAGTAACATATTTTGAGAATAAATCTAAAATAGAGATCTCTACTTAAATCCAAATTATATATAGGAAATTTTATCTAAACAAATCCAAACACTATTAATGTTTGGATTCTAATGAAGTTATCAAACATATGTATACAAGAATAAATTTTGGTTTATTCAAATAGTTTCCCCAATATAAAATAAAACTATATGTCTTTGATGTGACTCAAATAATGACGTGAATAAGGAAATTTTAGTTGAAGTAATTTATTACTAATATAATGATCGATGATCAACGCATCTTTATATATATATATATATATAAATAATCAATACATATATTATTCACATAAATCTATTTCATAGATTTAGGACTTATGAAAATAAAAATGGTTTGATTTAATTATTAAAAAGATATATGGATAAATGAATATCAATGTTTTTAAAAAAGATATTTACTAGAGAAGTAATGATGACGTGGTCTCAGTTTTGGCCTCTAGCATAAAATCATAGTGATGGAGGTGCCAACACTGATCTAACACATTAATTAATGGAATTATTTGGATAGTATAATTTTATAATGGGATAATGGTTAAAAGTCTATCAGTAACTATGTAACCTAATGTAATACGAATCAATTCATATGTAAAATATTGAGATAAAATTAATTCATAAATCTAGCTCAATCGAATGAAATATATCATTCTATTTTGTTTATCCCGAATAAATGATAAGAGATGTAGGTGTCACTATAAATCCGTGATTGACTAAATTCATGAAAAACACAGTTATTGAATTATTTCCCACTCTTTATGAATACTATGATTTTACATGTGGTGTGAGTGAATTGATATCCTCATACACAATTAAGTTATATGCCTACAACTCCAATGAATACCAAGATATTATGAAAGTAAATTACACTTTATAGAGTAGATTTATCAAATTAGTATATGTCATAATTTAAGGTCATTTCATGGAGTTTTATATCCTATGATAGGGTATAATATAGTTTCAATATTATAGTTTTGTATATAGGACTATGAAAATGTAAATTAATGTTTTGTGGAATTGGTTTTAAGGTGTTATGGGTTTATGTGATAATTGTATGGGGTTAGTTTTTTTGTATATGTTTACATAAGGGGTGGTCATTTGACCCATATTATAAAAATAAAGGGATAAGTATTGGAGAAAAAAATGATTGAAACAAGGTTATGTTACCTTATACATCAATTTGAAACCCAATGGAATAAGAATCAATCCACATTTACATCTTAATGAATCTATAAATATGACTTTTATGTGAATATGGGAATATCTATATTTTCCTAATTAATTATTCTTATATAAATAATCCCTATATATTAGGATCAAATATAGATTTAACTCACAAATAGAATAATTCAATTGTAATGTTATTTCATAAAACACTCAAATGGACAACGAATATAAAGATCCACACTGATATTAAACATTTTTATGATTATAGTAAAATTGTGGTTTTTACCATGGAATGTTCTAAGAGAATTCTTACATGCCTTAAAACTGTGATAATAAAACCAAAAGAGGATCTTCTACGGGATGTGGAAGGGAACCAATACTATGGGGGAAAATAACCCCTTAGATTGGGATGATGATATTATAGTTTAACAACCGGTGGGATTGAGGATTTAATGTACTTCTATGTTCTGAAAATAGGATAATGTGATTTTGATTAACATCATTCTATATGAATGTTTAGATCGTAATGGCATTATATTGTTGTCATGACTAAAAAATTTTACTGTAACATCATATATTTCACATGATAGTAGAATATTTATGAAGCTTATAGTCCTAAAAAAAATTTTATGTATTTTAAATTAATATCATATCACCATGACGTTACGTTTTATACAAAAATGTCTCTTATCAAGAACAATGAACCTATAGTTTAACATCATAAAATGAAAATGCATAAAATTAAGTTTAATTTCATACAATACAAATGTTCCTAAATAGATATAATATTTATTAAATACACATCATTGGAAACCATGGATAGGTGGTTGTTGTGATTCACCACCATACATTTTGGATTAGTGATATAGTTTATCCCATATTGGTTCCAGTTTAAGGGTGTTAAAAATTGTAATCAAGAGAGTTCTATGTATTATCACCTACACGATTAGAATGATTGAGTAAAATTCATCATTTTTTTTAATTTCTCTTTCTATATGATTTTTATGATTATTCATGTATTGAAATGTCTACAACTTATTATCATTGTTCTATTCTACCTCATATTGTATTTTAAGGAATATTCAACCAATGAGAGTGGATTGTAGATATTTTTTTCGAGTGAGGGAAATCAAACCTCGTGGGAATAACAACCACTATCTCATAAGTTAGTGAATATACGGTCAGATGAATAATATTAGGAGTTATTCATCTATTTAAAAATATTTAATGAAAGATATTATTATCCTTCAATTCTTTTAATTATCCACTATCTTATATTTTATAAATGATAATCTTATTATTTAATGAATGGATCTATAAATGTTTTATAGTATAGTGGTGGAGTGAGTGTTTGGACTAAATTCTATATTGTTGATACAACCTTTTTTTGCTCAGAAGATCATAAAAGTTTTCATTGCTCACCAATAATATATGAGGGACAACAAATTTTCTTATAGTTATTTGATTTAAAATTTAAAATATTTCAATTTTTAAAAAAATCATAGGTATATGTCATCGATCAATGCTGTGAAGACATTGGTGACAGAAATAATTCACTTAAAATAGATGGCTATATCATAAGGATATGGCTTCATGAAATATATTACATATATGAAAAGTGACAAAGAATATTTAGAAGTGTGGAGAATCATTGGCAGTTAATGAGTAAAATTGAAAAGTATATGGTAGGAATGATATTTCATTATTAATTCAATAATATATTCTATCATCATTAACTAGAAATAGTCACATATATTGATATGATGTGATTTTTTCTCCCTAGGAAAATGAGAACCATTGAAACCCAATTTATCATTCATCATTGTTATGTTTCTCTCCACTCCTCCAATTCATCTAAGTATGTATCTATTAAAGAGTTATTAATATAGTATTTTCTATGAACATTTTCCAACATAAATGATGAAATTTAGTGCTAATATGACAACCCTGCTTTTTTTATTACAACTTAAACATGATTTATTACATAAAACTTCACTTGATAAAATAAATAAGATCGAGAGGTTTAGTGTCTTTGGGGCTTAAGATCATTATGTAAAAACATAAAACATGAAATACAACATCTTTATTGAAAACGTTTTTTACATGACCACTACATTCCCTCGTACTTAGCATTGCATGGGATAACCTGAGGACATGAAGAAGAAAAAGGTGAGCTATAAAGCCCAGTAAGGGAGTACACATGGAATAAAATGAGGATTAAAATACATGTTAGACAATAGGAATATCAATAGAGCATAAAAGAAACATGAAAAAAAGGCATGATATAGCATGATAATCATAACATGGAAATGTGGCAAAAACACATAACATGGAATTAGCATGAGCCAAGGCTCATTGCACATGGAGCATGAGTAAACCCTCATTGCACATGATGCACGAGTAAACCCTCGTTTCACGTGAATTATCATGAGTCAAAAATCATTTCACATGATGTATCATGATACTATACTTTACCCAATGCATTGGAGCACTATAAGGGTGCACCCTTCTTAAACATTTCAATTCATTCATAAGTGCGCCACATGGATCATAAAACATGGATTCATAAAACACAATAATTTATTCCATGATAAAGGAATATGTAATTCATACATGAAACTATACAATCAATAATTAAATGTTCATAAAGTTGAATACCCTTGATGGAGAAATGGTCATGGTATTTACTACACAATGACATTGGCTTAGAAAATCGGTGCAATTTCGGCAGTGTAACGGTGTGACATAGGAATTCATAAAAATGGGTGATGAGGGAGAAAGAGGTTACTAATAATATTTATGTGTAATGGAAAGTAAGGAGTTCATATAGATACATGTCACAAAAATTTAAATGGAATTTAGATTCATGATACAAAAGTACTGCTTGAATGTAAAAGAAGAGAGAGAAGTTCCTTTCGGAATTTCGGCATAGTAACGAGTGTACATGGGAGGAATTTAATGACAGAGAAAGGGATCTCCCATCATTATGAAAATAAGAGGGCAGTATGGGAGAGGTTAGAAACCATACCCCAAAATTCATAATTGAAATTAAAAGGGCAATAAAACGTAACGAAACTTGACAAAAATGAGAAAGGAAGAAAAAACCCTTACTTGGAAGTGTGCTTCCAAAGGCTAGAGAGAGTCTTGTGAGAGGCTTAATGGGAGCTTGTGGAACATTAGGAGGATTCTAGAGAAAGTAGGGCAGAGGTTGGATGAACTACAAGGTCTTTGATTGAGGAGGAAGTGGGGGATTGTGTGGGTTTATATAGGAAAGGTGAGGGAATTCTTTACTATTTAGGTTTGGGAACCCTTATATTAAATTATTCCAAACCACAAACCATCCCATGGTTTTTGCCCATGGTTTTTGTCAAAGGGAAGAGGAAAAAAATATTTTCTAAGTCCAATGTCCGAACTTCTAAAAATATTAGGGTTGCTTATGTGGAGGTGAGTCACACTCCCATGGAAATTAAAACACATTATACATTGAAACGGTATTAAATTTTTACCCAAAAATTTGAATGTCTCAGAAAAGTATGAAAAATTCACGGTTGGATAATTTCGACATCCTGATTCCAAATATGACATTTATTTTATCTAAATAATTTTAAAAATATGTTAATTTTTACTTTTAAAATAAAAACTGACATTTATCGAAAATTCACGTGTTTTGACAAAAATGGCTTTCAACCCTTAATAAAAATTATAATTGCATTCATAAAATTATAGGATCATTTATATTTAATAAAATTAAATTTAATAATAATATTATTATATTAAAACATTATTTAATTCAAATATCCCTTAATTTAATAAAATAGATTACTTAATAAAATAATAACTAAAAACACCATTTGTACTTTAAAAAATATTTACAATGTATGAAAAATGACTTGAAATTATGTTCATTAATATATAAAAAAATAATGTACATGAACATAGTACTAATTATTTGTTACATAACCCCTTAAAACGGCCGCATAAGACCAAAGGGTAAGGTGTGCGATGGTGACAGACTCATGGAGTGGCTCAGATAACATCGCTCGAGTGGTAATTTCAATCAACTTCCACTTTTCCCGTAGACGGTCATGTTCGAGCTTGACATGATGAAGCTCGGCATGGATTTGGTCAAGGGCGAAGCCCAAGGATGCAACCACTTTTACGAGCTCTGAAAAATGGGCTTCGTATGGGGCAATTCTACTGGATGAGGCCATCACTTTTTTTGTTTGAGTAAATTGGATTTGTTTAGGTCCTATATTTATACTAATCATGTGATCACTATTCAACAGCTATATTAACAACCGTCAAAATTCTTAACATAAATCCAACGAAGTTGAAATCTTATAAAAACATTTTTCATAAAAAGACATTTAACTGGATTAAGAGGTATTTTCCATTAATGAATATTTGGGTCATTTCAATATTCCCCATTTAAAAAATTTCGCCCTCGAAATTTTACTTTCGCCACACTAAAACAAATGTGGGTAACTCAGCTTCATCTTATCCTCTGATTCCCAAGTCGCTTCTTCAAACTTCTGGTTTCTCCACAACACCTTGATGAGGGGCATTGTATTATTTCGTAGAAATTTTTCTCTACGATCTAAGATCTTCACTGGTTGCCTCTTATAAGAAAGATCATCTTCCAATTGTACCACCTCAGAAGAGAGTACATGTGAAGGGTCTGTTATGTACTTCCATAAGAGGGATATATGAAATACATCATGTACTTTGGCCATAGTATGTTGAAGTGCTAGTCGATAAGCCACAACCCCGACATGATCAAGAATCTCGAAGGGGCCGATGTACCTTGTACTTAACTTCCCTTTCATTACATCCTCATGAAATTCTTCCATGGAGATATGCGTAGAAAACCCATTTCACCAAATTTAAACTCAAGGTCTCGTTGACGGTTATCTTCATAACTTTCATGTCGACTCTGAGATGCCTTGATATGATGCTCAATGTTTTTCACCTTCTCCACCATTTCCTCGACCATTTCTGGTCCAACCAGCTTACGTTCACCGACCTCATCCCAACATGCTGGTTTTCGGAACCTTTTCCCATACAGGGATTCATATGGTGCCATTTGAATTCTCGAGTGGAAACTGTTATTATAAGAGAACTCAACAATAGGAAGATGTCGATCAAATCCTCCTTTAATGTCCATTTAGCAGGCTCTCAACATATCCTCAAGTGATTGGATAGTCCCATCTAATTGGCCATCAGTTTGAGGAAGATTGGTCGTACTGAAGTTCAGTTCAGTATTCAGAGCATGTTGAAGACTCTTCCAAAACATAGAGGTGAATCTTGGATCTCGGTCATACACAATAGATAGTGGTTCTCCATGCAACCTTACCACTTCCCTGATATATATCTGTGCCAGTTGATCCAATGGGAAATCTTCCCGAATAGAAATGAAGTGTCCAGTCTTTGTATGATGATCCACAAAAACCCAGATTTCATTTTTGCCTTTGGATGTCCTTGGAAGTCTGGTGACAATGTCAATGGGGATGTTCTCTAATTTCCATTCTGATATGGGAAATGGTTGTATCATCCCCTTATACTTCTACCTCTTTTCCTTCACTTGCTGACACACCAGGCACTTTGATGTATATTCAGCGATCTCCTTCTTCATATTATCCCACCAAGAGTTTTCTCGGAGATCTCGATACATCTTTGTGCTCCCTGGGTGAATAAAGAAATTTGAACTATGTGCATCATCTAAATGTTCTTTTTTCAGCTCCGGACTTGATCGAACACATAGTCTTTTCCCAAACCACACAATTCCTTCTTCATTAACATTAAACTCTGAGGATTTCCCCTTTTTGATAGCTTCCACTTTTTCCTGAATTCCCATATCATCCTTTTGAGCATCCTTTATCCTTTACAAAAGATATGGTTGAGCAATAATTTATGAAATGATTGATGATGTTCCATTCTCTATGATTCCCATGTCTATCTTCATCAAGTCTAACAAGATTGGATCCTTCTCAATTCTCATCATTGATAGAATCACTGGATCCTTTCTACTTAGGGCATCTTCCACCTTGTTTGCTTTCCCATGGTGGTAATGTATTGAACATTTATAATCCTTCATGAGCTCTATCCATCTTCTCTGGCGCAAATTAAGTTATTTCTGCGTGAATATATATTTAAGACTCTTGTTGTTAGTATATATCTCACATTTCTCTCCATAGAGATAATGCCGACAGATTTTCAAGGCAATGATCACAGCCGCCAACTCCAGATCATGTGTTGGATAGTTTCGCTCATGGATTTTCACCTGCCTTGAGGCATAGGATATCACATTTTCATTCTGCATCAGCACACATCCTAAGCCCTTATTTTAATCATCACTTAATACCATAAAAAGTTCCCCACTTGTGGGTAAAGTGAGCACGGGTGCAGTGATAAGAAACTTTTTCAACTACTTGAAGAGTTCTTCACATTCATCACTCCAAGAAATAATTACTCCCTTCTGAGTTATCTTGGTAAGAGGGTTGGGAAATCGTGAGAAATTTCTCACAAATTGTCGATAATATCCAACTAACCCCAAGAAGATACTGAAATCCATTTTCGATGATGGACTCAGCCATCCCACAATTGAATCTGTTTTAGAGGGGTCCACATATATCTCATTGCTTGTGATGATATGGACCATGAATGAGACCTCCTTCAACCAGATCACACACTTGATGTACTTTGCATAGAGCTTCTCCTTGCGCAAAGTCTCGAATACAATTCTTAAATGATCCTCATGATCCTCCTTGGTTATGGAGTATATTAGAATATCATCTATAAAGACTACCCCAAATTTGACTAGGTAATCTCTAAAGACACTATTCATCAAGTCCATGAAGATTGCTGGAGCATTGGTGAGTCTGAAAGACATTACTATGAATTCATAGTGCCCGTATCTTGTACTAAAAGTAGTCGTAGGGACATCTTCCTTTTTCACCCTTACATGATAATATCCTGACCGAAAATATACCTTGGAGAAGTATTTTGCTCCAAACAGTTGATCGAACAAGTCATCAATTCATGGGAGAGGATACTTGTTATTTATCGTGATTTTTTTAATTTCACTATAATCGATGCAACGCCGCATTGACCCATCCTTCATCTTGACGAAAAGGACTGGTTCACCCCATGGTGAAGCACTTGGGCATATAAACCCTTTATCCGGATTCTACTGTAGCTATTTCTTTAGCTCTTCAAGCTCTTCAACAGCCATTCTATATGGAGTCTTGGATATTGGTAAAGCCTCGGGTATAAGTTTAATTGACAACTCAACATCTCCTCTAGGAGGAAGGCCAGACAGTTCCTCAGGAAACACTTCAGTGAATTCCCCCACAATAGGAATTTCTTCAAGGATGGTTTCTTCCTTGGACTTAATCATCTGAGCCAGATACGTGTGCTCATAAGGCAGTAATATCCATGCTTGGGATGATGGAGATAAAGGAGATTCATCTTCCAACTGACACTTGTAAAGAATCGGGGGTCGATTCTCCATATGGAGTGTGATTTCCCTCTCCCGAAAATTTATATTGGCTCTATATAAGGAAAGGAAATCCATGCCAAGAATTGCATCAAATTCCACTAGAGGGAGTATGACGAGGTTCATCGGGAAATTTAATCCATAGATTATAACTGGGGAGGAATTATATTCATGGGATGCAATGATTGCCCCATTTACTGTACTCACCGACATCTTTACTTCCATGATTTGTGGTGGTGCTGGGATTGTTCTACTAAACTTTCAATATATAATAGAATGCGTAGAACCTTAATCAAAAAGTATGTTCTCTATTATTGAATGAATAACTAGCGTACCTGTCAACACTTTGTTTTCAGGGTTCTATTCGGTAGAAGTGATGGAAAAAGCTCTTCATTGATGTCTTGGAGGTTGTTGGTTGCCTCCGAAAACACATGGATCAGGGAACTGATTTGAAAAATGACCCGGTTCATTGCATTTGTATCATTGAACAATGCATTGAGGTTCGAACGGATCGTTCCTCTCCTCTTTCGCAGCCGTGGGTCTTTCTTTCCGACAGTTAACAGTTATGTGCCCTTCTCTTCCACACCTGAAGCATTTTCTCGTCCCCTTAAGGCAATTTCCAGGGTTCTTTTTTCCGCACTTTTGGAAAGTGGGGTGATGGATCTTCATAGCACCATTGGATTTATCCATTGGACCACCAGCATTGAATTCCACCTTACGCTTCTTGTCCCCATGATACCCATGTGATTCCCCGATCTCCATTTCGACCATGAGGGAACATCGGAAAATTTCCTCATAGTTGTCGAAGTCACAGATCACTAATGCTTTCGGCAATCTAGGCTTCATCCCACCAAAGAAGAGGTCAACCTTGCATTTAGGGGTAACGACAAATCCAGAACCATATCGTGCATGCCTTGTGAAGTTTTCCTCGTATTCTCCAACAGATTTTTCATCTATTTTCTTGAGGTAAAGGAAGTCCCTTTACATCTTAATCCGGAGGGTTCACATAAAATATTTATCGAAAAACATCTTCCGGAAATCCTTCCATTCCAACGCCTCGATCTCTTACTCAGGCTTCGTATTTTTGATCAACGTCCACTATTAATCAGCTTCACCCTCCATACGATAATACACCAGGTGAACCTTCTCTTGTTCAAAACATTGAAGGATGGATAAGATCTTTTCAATGGAGTTGATCCATTGTTCAGCGATTGTAGGATCAAATGATCCACTAAATGTAGGAGGCCTTTGTCTCATGAAGCTCTCGATAGCGACTTGTACTTTCTTAGGGGGGTTGAATGTTCCTCTTGACCCGTGTTTATATTAAAAACTTGAGTTAGCTGAGAGAGAAGCGTGACAAAGTTTGTGATTCCCGCTCCCATTGGATTGGGTATCTCATTAGTACAGTCATCACACTGATCTTCACATCGATTGTTAGCCCGAGTCCTCCTATTACCAGCCATTGGCTAGAATAAAAGGAATGTTTGGGGTAACACATAAAGAGTAATACAAAGACAAAAGTTTATGACTTATAAATAAACTTTCGTTTCCTTATCACATGAGTCTATAGGCTTCAATCTAGGCTTTTCATGATCTACTTTCTAACATATATTCTTAGGGGCATTTTTTCACTTAATAAGGGTACATAATAAGATTGTGAATTTATCAAAACATATCCCCCGGGAGTGTCGTAACCAAGAGTGCAGCAAGGCCCGTTGTCATGTGCCAGTTCCCGTTTGAGTCTAGCTCAAAGCGGTGTTTTTTGGTGTTACCCCTAGGATACATCTGTGCCAGAGCCGCCTCTACCTGCTCGTATCCAAACAGAGATGTATTTGTCTAATAAACCACTTACTGAGTAATTACCAAAATATAGGGATGTTTTTATTATACTTATTCTTGTCTCTAAGGCTTTATAAGTGTTTCCTAATCCCCAAAATAACAAAACCTATCCTCTGATACCAACTATGACAACCCTGTTTTTTTTATTACAACTTAAACATGATTTATTACATAAAACATCACTTGATACAACAAATAATATCGCGATTTTTAGTGTCTTTGTGGCTTAGGATCATTACGTAAAAACTTAAAACATGAAATGCAACATCTTTATTGAAAACATACTTTACCTGACCACTACATTCCCTCGTACTTAGCATTGCATTGGATAACCTGAAGACATGAATAAGAAAAGAGTTTGATATAAGGCCCAGTAAGGGAGTACACATGGAATAACATGACGAGTACAATACATGTTAGACAATAGAAATATAAATAGTTCATAAAAGAAACATTAACATAAAGGAATGATAAACCATGATAATCATAACATGGAAATGTGGCAACAAAACTTAACATGGAATTTGCAAGAGCCAAGGGTCATTGCACATGGAGCATGAGTAAACCCTCATTGCACATGAATCATGAGTAAATCCTTGTTGAAATTGAATTAGAATGATTCAAAACTCATTTCACATGACGTATCATGATACTATACTTTACCCAATGCATTGGAGCGCTATAAGGGCACACCCTTCTTAAACATTTCATTTCATGCATAAGTGTGCAACATTGATCATAAAACATGGATTCATAAAACATTATCATTTCTTCCACGATAAAGGAATGTGGAATTAATACATGAAACTATAAAATCAATAATTAAATTTTCATAAAGTTGAATACCCTTGATGGAGAAATGGGCATGGTATTCACTACACCATGACATTGTCTTAGAAAATCTGTACAATTTCGGCACTATAACGGCGTGACATAGGAATTCATAAAAATGTTTGATGAGAGAGAAAGGGGATCCTAATCATATTTACATGTAATGGAAAGTAAGGAGGTCATTTATATACATGTACCAACAATTGAAATGGAATTTATATTCATGATACAAAAGTATTTCTTGAATGTAAAAGAAGAGAGAGAAGTTCCTTTCGGAATTTCAGCATAGTAACGTGTGTACATGGGAGGGATTTAATGAGAGAGAAAGGGATCTCCAATCATTCAAACAATAAGAGGGCAGTATGGGAGAGGTGGAAAAACATACCCCAAAATTCATAATTGAAATTAAAAAGGCAATACAACTTAAAGAAAATTGACAAAAATGAGAAAGGAAGAAAAAAACCCTTACATGGACGTCTGCTTCCAAAGGCTAGAGAGAGGATTGTGAGAGGCTTATTGGGAGCATGGGGAACCTTTGGAGGATTCTAGAGAGAGTAGGGCAGAGGGTGGAGGAACTCCAAGGTCTTTGAGTGAGGAGTAAGTGGGAGATTATGTGGGTTTATAAAGGAAAGGTGAGGGAATTCATTATTATTTAGGTTTGAGACCCTTTATATTAAATTAATCCAAACCACAAACCATCACATTGTTTTTGCCCATGGTTTTTGGAAATGGAAAGAGGAAAAAAATATTTTATAATTCCAATATACGAAATTTTTAAAATATTAGGGTTTCTTATGTGGAGGTGAGTCACACTCCAATGGAAATTAATTTAAAAAGGCAAGGTGATGAATAAGTTTTGAGGGGTCCATTAATGCTTTGAAAAGTAAGTTAAACAAACCCAAAATCACATTATTTTAATGTTAAAACATATATTGGACTGACATAAAGATTATAGTATTTTATTACATCACTATTAGGTCATTATGATGTCATAAAACACATTATACATTTAAACGGTATTTAATTTTTACCCAAAAAATTGATTGTCTCAGAAAATTATGAAAAATATACAGTTGGATAATTTCGACAACCTGATTCCAAAAATGTCATTTATTTTATATAAATAATTTTATAAATATGTTAATTTTCTCTTTTAAAATAAAAACCGACATTTATAAAAAAATCACGGGTTTTGACATAAATGGCTTTCAAACCTTAATAAAAATTATAATTTCATTCATAAAATTATAAAATCATTTATATTTAATAAAAATAAATTTAATTATAATAATATTTTATTAAAACATTTTTTAATTCAAAAATCCCTTAACTTAATAAAATATATTTCTTAATTAAATAATAACTAAAAACACCATTTGTATATTTAAAACTATTTACAATGTATCAAAAATGACTATAAATTATATTCATTAATATATACAAAAATAATGTACATGAACATAGTACTACTTATTTGTTACATAACCCCTTAAAATAGCTGTATAAGACCTAAGGGTAAGGTGTGCGATGGTGACAGACTCTTGGGGTGGCTAAGATAACATCGCTCGAGTGGTAATTTCAATCAACTTCCACTTTTCCCGTAGACGGTCACGTTACAGCTTGACATGATGAAGCTCAGCTTGGGCTTGGTCAAAGGAGAATCCCAAGGATGCCACCAATTTTCCATGCTCCGAAAAATGGGCTTCATATGGGGAAATTCTACTGGATGAGGCCATCACTTCTTTTGTCTGAGTAAATTGGAATTTGTAATGTCCTATATTTATACTAATCATGTGATCATTGTTCAACGGCTATATTAACAATGGTCAAAATTCTTAACATAAAACCAAAGATTTTGACATCTTATAAAAACATTTTCATAAAGGGACATTTAACTGGATCAAGAGGTATTTTCCATTAATCAAACATTGGGTCGTTACAGCTAATCATCATATATATTAATTTTTAGCCTGATATGATCGAAGGATTAAATATTTTCTATATTATAGAAAGAGGAAAATACATCCAATTTAGGTACTAGTTTGTGAAAATATTTTCATAGATTATGTTAGAATTTTGTTAGTCCCATGAATCCATTGTGTTTCATAGAAAATTAATTGTGAAAACCATTATATGGTGTGAGATGTAGAAAGTGACATATCATTCCTTGTATCATCTAATATTTTGGATAAATTATCTACAATATCCAAATGTGAATTTTAGAAATTCTAGAATTATGACAATGTTTTATTAGAGTGAACTCCTACAATTATCATTGGTATATAATAATATATGTGAACTATGTCTTCTTTCATAATGGAATACCAACCATTAACATTATTAACCACTTACACATAATCACCTTTGATTTTAAATTTACAACATGTATATAACATTGAAATTTATATAAAATGTTAGTTGTTTGATATTTTTCTTCATAGTTGGTGAAAAAATTCAGTAAAAATAAAATATTATGAAATCTATCTTTTTACGGGAGATTAAGAATATTCCCATGATGAATTTATTCAGTTATATGTATTTTGTCATTATACATATTATGAATTAAGAATCATAATTGAAATATATACTCTATTTCATGGGTTCAGTAATTGATAAATGAAACCACATCATATGGCAGGTTTGTATTCATTGTTATTCATTCCTGGGTGGATTAGTCTCTGAGAAAATCAACCATTTCCATCACATTAACTACCCTTTTTAATATAATATGATATTTGAATTTCTACATGATAAGAAACCATTCATCAAAATTTATATTAAAAATTAGTTCATTTAGGATATACTTTATCAGATATATTTGAAATACCGTGTTAACCTATAATCTCCTGAATTTTTAATAGATAAAACTATGTTTGATAGGTTATGCGATACAAATCACCGAACACAAAAAAATGATTATTTCAATATGATGATTGTCAAAATTATATTATATTTACCAATAAGAGAAGGATTAAATAATTTATGAAATATATACATATATCCAACATATATTTCTGAATTCAATGTAAATTATTAATCAATTTTTTATAATGAATTTTTTATCTCAAAAATTGTTTTTTAGTTCTATTTACAAAAGAACTATTACATTTATTTTCTAAAAAATTTAGAAAATATATTTGATAAAATGAACTCCATTTTGGATATCATCATATGGAAATTATCGTTAGTTAAAAATATTTTATATTTTGTAAAATAATGATTTTCTAGTTAATAGTAAAAAATACCTTTTTTATGTTAAATATTCATTTTCTAATAAATTAATTAATTTAAAAGTCCTATAATAATTTTAATTTTATATAATTGTCGAGTAATTATTATCTTGTTATTTTAAATCTTAATAGTTACATTATAATCATATTTATAATTTATTTTATTATATATTTAATTTAATTCTTCAAACTGATTTTTTCGAAAAATGATTAAAATCTAAATGCTTATCCACTATACTTAAATAATATAACTCTTAATGAGACATGATTTAAATGATATTTCTTTTTATATATCTATATTTATTAATTAAAATACATATTATGTGTATTAATAGTTATAAATTAAATTTAAAATCATCTATTCATTAAAAAAACCATTTATCCTAAAACAACTGTCCATCGTGCTGGC
Source organism: Viscum album (assembly GCA_963277665.1). Taxonomy (NCBI): domain Eukaryota; kingdom Viridiplantae; phylum Streptophyta; class Magnoliopsida; order Santalales; family Viscaceae; genus Viscum; species Viscum album. Next base: position 2,104,311,845 of record OY728119.1, on the reverse strand, counting down.
GAGTTTTATATTTAATTAAATTATTAAGCTAATGAAAATTGATTTTGATAAAATTTTATCCATTATTTTAATAATTATAAATAATTTTAGTAAATCATTTTATCTTCATTTTGGAACAGTATGAATAATAATTCTAGAAAATTTTTTATTTTCACCGTAAGAAGAAAATATGTAAATTAATGGTAGAAAATATGAAAAATAATACAAAATATGTAACCTTGATAGTTTGAATTTTAATATTAAATTTTCAATGAAACAATTATTAAATTTATTCATTATTTTTTGTCTTAAAAAATGGTTATGTAACAATTTTGATGATAAATATATTTTGAAATGAGAAATCCAAATTTTCATTTTTGTGTAATCTGAAATTTCAATTAAGACATTAATTTAATGGAATTAATGAATATTTAAAATAAAATATATTTTCATTAAATATATTTATTAATTTTTTATTATTAATTGTAAATGATTACATAATTTTTTTGATGTCTTAAGAAATTTATTTAATGGGTTAAAATCTGTTATTATCAAAAATCCATCATTTCTCAATACGTTTCAATTATATTTTAAAAGTGAAAACTCATATATTTATAAAATTATTTTGATAAAATAAATATTATTTTGTAAATTGTACCATCAAAATTATCCAATGTTGAATTTTTCAAAATTTTCTATGACAGTAGATTATTGGTGTAAAAATTAAATTTCGTAAAAATATATGATGTATTTTATCACACCATATTGTCCAAAAGTAATGTAATAAATTTTATAAAGGGTATTAAAGAAAAAATATATGTTTTAAATTTAAAATAATTTGATTTTTTTATTTTATTACTATTTTTGATCAATTATGAATTGTTTAAAATCATTATTGGATTTTATTATTATCCATTAAATTCTTCACAAAAATGAATGTCTTCCATATAATAAAGGGTAATGTTTTATAATATTCATCCATTTTAATTAGAAAATATTTGATACCAACACAATTTTGGGGATATTATGGTAATTAAAATTAGACGATTTGTGGTTTTTATTATTTTACTATTTAGAGTCCAAAAGGTATGTTTGGTAAATAATAATGAACTTCCCACTCTTTTCTTATATAAACCCACCCCCGAACTCTTTATTCTTCACTAAAAAACATGAATCACATAAATAATGATCCATATAATCTCTATAGTCCACTCATGGTTTCTTCAAAGATATTTAAATGGTCCCCACATTCTTTTTGATTAATCCTCTCATGGTAAGGGATTATGCACTTCTATTTTTATCCGAGAAGCTCTTTTATATTATTCCTCCGAAATTCGATTTTTTATTTATTTGAGGATTATTTTATAAATAAATATTATCTTTTTTTTAAATATTATGAGAGAGAAAATTCACTATCATAAGGCATTACTATGATAGTTTATTTACACCTGTTACCAAGGTAAATTTTGTAAGGGAAATATCCCTCTTCTTTTCAATTAAAGAATCATATTTATTTAATTCCAATTATTTCCAAATAATATATTGGGAATATGTTTTTAAAAAATACTTTTTATTTAATTTTTATTTCAAAATAATTTGTGACCCATTTATTCTTTCATTAATCATTTTTTATTATTCATTTAGAACAATCGTTATTTTTTGAAAATTTCAGCATGATTTCCCATGAAAAACATTTCTATATATAATAGCTATTCCCATTTCCAAATATGGGTGGTCAATATTGTTAAAGTACACTTCTTTTACTATGTAATTCCATGTATTTATTGAAAAAACTTATATCATGTATCAAAATGTGTGAAAAATTATTCTATGTTTTATGATATATGTGACACACTTATCTGTGCGAATAATATGAATTTGACAGGTGTTCTTGTAATTATATAGAAATCCCTGGAATTCAGTAATTTTTTTGTCTCATGATACACCATTAAATGGAGTAACACTTGAACATAATCAATCACTGCATATTTTCCAAAAATATTTCATGGTGGTTATACTATACCTGTCTTTATGATTCTATAAATACAGACGTTTCCACATTTAACATGTCTCATTTATATTATCATGCTATATCATGCCACATTATTCAAAATTATGATTATCACCCCATTCATAACCAAAAAAAATTCCTATATTCTAAAATTTATAAATTATTTATGTTTTTTTATTTTTATTTTAAAACCGAGATTTATATATTGCAAATTTTTTATATTCATCAATAGGTAATCCATTGCAGGTTTAGAAGAATCTAAGATTGCTAAGTTCATTTTAATCAATATTTCAATATTTTTATTATATCTCATGTTCAAGACATTATTCCACATACGAAATTCCCAAACACACTATACATATCAATCATTCTGGTTGTATTATGTGTAATATTATGTAATATATCATGAATTTATATGTAATAACAATATGGTTTTTAATTGTTGGTATCAAAGGATGTTTTACATATTTTCAGATTAGGATTCGAAAAAAAGAATAATCCATAGGGATATGAATAACCTTAAGAATACATCCAATTATTTTACCATATAAAGTCAGTTGATTCTTATAAAATATATCTCTTTTTGGATACTAGAAGTTGATGTGTCTCGGTCATTGATATACCGAGGGGTGAAACCTGAAAAAAATGATTTAATATAGACACTATTAGGAAGAGGTTCTTGATAACGGGAATTACTACACACCTGGTTTGACACTCCATGGGGATATGTTTTGTAAAATTCATAATATAATTCTAAACACTTGTTATGGTAATACAAATACCTATAATATTATATGTTAAGAAATATAAAACAAATAATATAGATTAAAGACTAGAAATTTACAAGTTAATGAAATACGTGACAAATATAAGTAATACCTTTAATGTTTTTGGATTCCCATCAATGTGTTTAATAGATTAAAATAATAATCTGTAATTTTCCCTTAATTATAGTCATTGAAAAGAAATAGGAAGAACCATATAAACAACCAATGTGATGGTTAATGTGATGACTTCTGAAATTAGATACCTAACATGAAGGTAAATAAAGTAAAACAATTTCTATCATTCCAAAATTACTATAAACATCATAGTTTAGAACTCGATCAAAGATGAATATCTAAATACACCTAATGATAGGATTAATAAGTCTCATGTATGTTAAAATAATAAATAATATAAAGGAATGAATATTCAAAATCCTACATGTCAATAATTTAGAAACAAGTACTAATAGAGATGCATCATGGTATATAAAAGATGATTAATGTGTATAAAAATATGTCATAATGTAGCTAGTTTCCATAAAAAAATAAATAAGAATAATAGAAGGGGATAAATTACATCGTAGGGAATCCTTGTTGTGTAATTAATTATATGTGAAGAATATTACATTTATCCATGTCAATAACCTAGTCCATGTGTTAAATCATATACTTAGGAAGTAACAATGTTGTGGAAATTGTTGTTGTGTAAGGATTTATGTTTTTATGTATTGGTATTTGAGAGTTATTTTGTAGAGGTAGTATATCAATGATATTTTAGATAAAGGAATCAATAAATATATATGGAATGTTCAATATTATTTTTTCTTTAAGGACATAGATTATATGTTGACTGTTATATATAACCTAAAAATGCAATTTAGTGATAATTTGATATTTCAGAAAATAAATTATTGAGGGATTGATAACCCTTTTTAGGTGAATAATGATCTGTCAAAGAAATATATTCAGATGAAATGCCTAATAATTATTTTATTTCAAAATAATTTGATACTTCTTTTGCATATTTATATGATTTAATTTATGTATGATATTTTTGGAAAAATATATTTGTATAAAATCATTTTTATTTTGAGCTTATTAATGATATTTCAGCAGTCGTTTTATGTGGTTATGTTATATATACTAATAAAGATTATTTTATAAGAATAATATTATGTTTTTTGAGGTATATGATGAAGGGTATCAGACAACCTATAATGTTAAAGCATTCCTTAGTTTTGAGGTTATTTGTGTTTTGTATGGATATTTATTTATAGAACCAACAATGTTAAACCTTCGTGATTTGATATACTTTTTTTATATTATTGTGTTAATATATGTTCATTTAGATTGTTATCTTACATTATTCTAATTATTTTTGATTAGTTAAATATTTGAGTAATATATTGTTATTATTTAGTGGATTATTAGATCATCTAGAAGCTTATTCAGGTGTATTAGACATAAAGAAAATTCATCTCTAGTACATGTCATTTGAATAAAAGATTGTGTAATAGAATTTAAATAAAGGATGAAATGAAACTTTTCATGAAAATTTAATAATTTATTTCCCAAAACAGGATTGTGAATTTATACTACATATATAGGAAACTAATATTAAAACCATAATTTTTTCAAATTAAATACATTTATGATGAATTTGTGATCGTTTTACACATCAAAAATTTATGGTTTTAAGGACATTGAAATTCTCCTCACCATGATCTCTATAAAACACTATTAATTATTTGGTATTAGATTTCACTTCTATGTCAATGATTCACATTTCCAATAATGTCCTCTTTCTTGGAAACCTTGTTATGTGATTACCTTCATACTTCCCTCACACTATTATCAAGTGGGTGTTTTATTAACAAATTTTATGATGTTGGATTTCAATAAATTTATTATCAAGTGTAAAAAAAATTCATTAAATGTTCATGTTTAGATTTTATGTATGTAATTTATTAAATTGGGGATGGATATAACTCCCTTGTTTTTAAAATGGAAAACAATGTTTGATAGCTTATATAATACATAACACAGAACCCAAAAAACAATTATTATTTAAATATAAATGTTTTAGTATTATATTAAATAATTCAAAATGAGAAGGGTTAAATAATTCTGTAAATATATATATATTCTAAATTTATTGATAAATTAATATTAAAAAATCAATAAATTTTTGAAAATGACATTTTTTCCTTCAAAATATGTTTTCTTAAAAAAATGATTATTATATATTTATATTAAAAAATATTATAATTAATTTACAGAACATTTATAAAATTAATTTTAATAAAAACATCATATTTTATAACATAATATGAAAAACAAATTACTGTTAAAATTTTGGATTTGTTTTGAAAAATACATTTTTTATTGAAAAAATAAAAATAAAATTTTTTGTAAAATCATCGTTTATTTTTATAATTTTTTTTTAAAGTAAAATTTTAATTTTAATTTTATTTCTAGGTATCATAATTATTATTTTGTTATATTTAAATCTATCAATTATAGTTTAATCATATCTATACTAGATTTTAGTGTAAATTTATTTTTTGGCTTCAGAAAGAATTTTTTTAAAAATTATTTATAATGCATAAAGTCTCTCCATTAAAATTAATTAAAATAACCCCTAATGATAAATGATTAAAATTTTATTTTTAGGTTATATATATATATATTTATGATTTTATTTTTTAATTGTTTAGATTACTAGTCATATAGTGAAATTAAATTCAATATTTCCTTAAATGATGTATTTTTTGGATCACCTCCCTTATTCATACTCACGTGCTTAAAATAAATTAAAAATTTTCACAAATGGAAATTTATTTTGATAAAATTGATCCCACATTTGGTATCAAAAAATTTATTATAAAGTGATATGGTCATCAAAATTTTTAAACTATATAAATATTAACTATAGTAAATATTTAATACCATAGTTAAATGAAAAAATTTATATAAAGGTTAAAAATAATTTAACAAATACATGAAAAAATTAACCCAAACATTATGAATATTTTTATTCATTTTAATTGGAATAATTATTATATTTAGATATTATTTTTTTACCTTATAAATGAATAAGTAATCAGTTTTATAAATATTAAATTTCAATATGATAAAACAAAAATTTCATTTTTTTGTAATATTTAATTCCAATTAAGACATTACATTGGATTAATTAACTATTTTTTTTGAAATAAAAGATATTTTAATAACATATTATTAATGGAAAAATATTATATATAAATTATTCAATAATTTTTTCTATCTCAAAATAAAATTCATCAATTCTTCAAAAAAATCATTTTTAATATCCATAAATTTGTTATTAAGTGCCAATTCAATTTTAAAATTGAAGATTAATATATTTAAATTTTTATTTCTAAAAAATAAATATTAATTCTTGAATCATAATATTGAAATTATCTAATGGTGAATTTTTTATTCTTTTTAGAGAGAGACGAATTTTCAAGTAGAAATTAAATATGGTATTAATAAACGATGTGTATTATGACATCATAATGACCCAAAAGTGATGTAATATATTTTATAAATAAAATAAAATACTGAATATTTGTTTTTTATTTAAATAAATTTATATTTTAGTTTAAGTTTATATATTTTTTAAATCTCGTATTAGTCCTCCAAAACCGTTATTGTATATTAATGTATTAAAATCAATTCATTATAAACATAAATCACTTAACCATCATCAAGGGGAACATTTTAAATTTTTTTGCACATACCCTAATGAAATAAGGAAAAATGATTCTATTTCGTAGTAAAAATGAGACAAAACTAGTATACGGTGTGTGGTTATCATTATTTTATTATATAGAGTCAAAAACCTATGTTTGAAAAATAATATAGAACTCCCCTCGCCATTCCTTTGAAACCCCACTCATGATTCCATTTCTCTTTAATCAAAAACTATAGAAAAAATATTTAATATATCTTACCATACTTTGGAGCCCTCCAATGGTTCCCTTCTGATCTATAGAAGATCCTCCAAATATTTTGGTATCACCCTCTCAATGTAACTAATCATTGTATCTTTTTTTTATTCAAGCACCTCTTTTATTTTGTTCCTTTTCATTTCCATTTTATTTATTTTGGGTTTGTTTTTATAAATCAATATTACATACATTGTATATTTATTTGACTATATACCCCTTTCAAACTCATTAATACATTCCATGAACATTTATGTACACCCTTTACGATGATGAAATTTAGTAAGGGACCTCTCCCTCCTCCTTTAAATTAAATCATATTCTAAAATTTATTCCAATAATTTCCAATTCTAGGTGTGGTGATTGGTTTGTACTCAAACGTATTATTATCAATTTTATGTCCAAATAATTATAAAACCATTTTCACTCTCATTATAAAATTTTTATGTTTCTTGAATTATTGTCGTTATGCTGTTGTGATTTTACCATGATTTTCCATGAAAAATATTTATTTATTGAATACCTATACCCATTATATATCAAGGTTGATTACCATTATGATATAATAAAAAATTTATTTTGGAATTCCATGTATTTATTCAACACTCCCTGATAGTGAAATAATATGTGATGAAATTTGATTCAATTTTAATGAGATATGTGGGACACTTATGAATGTAAAATATATGAATGTGGTGGGTGGGCCAAAAATTATATAGTTCTCCAACGAATCAAGTATTGTTTTAGTCTCATGATACGTCATGAAAGGGATTAGGGAGTAATCCTAATTCATCACACGAATTTCTCTACCATGATATGTGGACTATGTTTACCATACCCTATCTAAAAACATTCCACATTTCCTATGCTTTCTTTATGATACCAAGCTATATATCATTCCATATTATTTAGGTATACGATTATCACCCCTTTTATATAAATTTTAAATACTTATTGTTTAACTTGTAATTATTTCACCATGTCATGTTATGTTTATTCCCTTACTAATAATTATATATCACCCATTTGTTAGGTGAATCCACGGGTTATCCCGTTATATTTTAGAAGAATTTATTATTCATAATATAATGTTCTGGATGATTTTAATATTGTTGATGTATCCCATGTTCATGAAATTACTATACGAACAAATTCCCAAAAAAGATATAATTTTATTTTGTATTATGTGTAATGTTATGTATGAAGTCATTAATTAATGTCTAATAAAAGAGAGGAGTAGTTATACAACCCCATAGTTATTAATATAGTGTACATAATGTTTTATAATGAAAACCATCATGAAGAATTTATTATAGATTTCAGAATATTGATTCTTGGTGTGTAACAATGATCTTATATGATAATAGAAATTTTATAATTTCCCAACAATATTTGTTTTGGGATAAGTGTTTTATGCGATCTCCTTATAGCATCCAGACATGAAATTAGGTTCATCCATCATTATAGAGGAATGATTAGTATTGTATATAGTCTATATTGATTTATATGTTCAATATCATCATGATTGTTTTTGTATCTCCATAGATTTTTAAATGGTTAAAATGATAAATGATAAAAATAATTTCTACAAGATGGACGTTTCTTTTTTGGAGCCTACATGATTAGATCTTCAAAGTTAATCTTTAGTGGCCTAGATTAGTGATCAGGATAGTTGACATTATAGTAAACATCACATAGCATGTTTTAGTGAGAAAATAGACACTAGAAAAAACATGTGATGGAATTTCAGGAAAATCATTATTTTGATGAAATTTTTAAGAATGTGGGTGGGCCCTAGTGAAGAGACCATGTGATAGTGGGGAAACCAGTGGTACCTGGAGGGCATGGAACCAACATTCATGTTATGATATGTGTATGTGCTATTATTGGGGAAGAGTTGTTACATAATTATTAGTTGAGTAACCCATTCTTATATGTGGTGGAACTACATGGTTAGAGATTTAGGGTCCACAATGAGGACATTTTTCTCTAAAGTTGGGGTGAATGCAATACCCTATAATGTTAAAGCGTTAAAAAATTTAAATGATTCTAACCACATGATCATGGTTCACCTTACGTTTTGGGAGCCTAACTAATTAGAACTCCATAGTTAATAATCGTTGGATGACAATATTGATATGGAAGTGTGGCCTTCTGGTATGTTTTATTCGGTGTGTGTGTGTGAGGAAAAAAATTGAAATAACAAGTGTTTGCATGTGGGTATTTTCATTTGTCTCATAACCTTCTTAGGATCATGGGTCGGCCCCTATGAGGTGACTATGTGTCTCTGGGGAATCCCGTTGTGTATGGAGGGATATGATCCAATAGCCATTTTATGGAAGGGTTAATTTTCTCTATGTGTGACAAAATTGTTACAATCATAATCTCATCAATAGGTAACTCCCATCATCAAAATCTGGGTAAATTGAGGGCTCTTTCTTTCAGGGTTTTCAATGAATCCACTGGTGCAGTCAGTGTTTCCATGAATCCCACTCAAACCATATAGGATTTAAGGATTTTAAATTTCAAGGATATCACTAGCAATCACAGTTTAGAATTAGATTCCATTGTCGTATACTATGAAGTTATTTAATTAAACTGATTTTAGCATCCAAACACATTTTCAAGGTTTATCAATATGTTTATGAGATATTTTTTTGATAAATATATAATGAGCATAATAATGATTACAAGATTTATGATATTTAATTGTCAAATCATCGGCCTAGAATTATATGATCATTTATTGTGATGTGATGAAAGATATGATTCATGGAATACTGATTGGTCGAAAGTATATTTTTAAAACCAAACGTTATGTCCATATAGAAGAATATCCCTTGGGATTCTCTCATGGTGGTGGGTTCTTTTCCCTAATGATTTATTTTTCTCTTGTAATTCAATGAGTGACCATATATAATGTAATAGTTTTAGAAGCATCTAGTTTCATCAATCAAAATTTCTTTGGTTCCAAGGTGGATAGGACTCGATATCCATTTTATGGTGCACTATTTGTGCTGTCAGTGGTTCACTATTATTAGAATCTCCATCTATTCAAAAGGTGACTCCATTAATCAACAACATGGGTAATTTTTCCCCCACATTCATGGTTTTCAACAAATCATCTAGTATAGGTGGTTTTTCATTTAAACCCTCCCATGTATTTGGCGATTTAAAGAGGTGACATTTCAAGGTTCTCGATAACCATCACAACATAGAATTTTATTCCATAGTGGAATACCATTATGATGTGGTATTTTATATGTGTCATCATGGAAATAATTTTCGAGGTGTTTAATATTATGTTGTACTACAAAATTTTTTGATAAATATTTTATTATCAAAAAATGATCATAACAAAGTAGGGATTTGATGGTTATATCATCAATATAAAATTATATGAACGTTTTTAGGGATGTTAGGAAAGATGTGGTGCATGAAAAACTGATACATAGAACCAATATTTTTCAAATAAAACATATCTACCTAATAGAAGAATATCCACTGGTGTTCTCTAATGGTTATGGGTTCTTTATCATCATAATCTACTTTTCTCCCGTTGTATCTTATGTAACCTTATAAAATGTAATGGGATTTGAAGCTATTAGATTCATCAATATTATGATCTGTAATTTATATTGATAAAAAAATATCACATATTTCATGTTGATATCCTATAAATTAATTCATGATAAGGTTTAACAATTCATCACTATAATATGTATGATATTGGAGATTAATTTTTGGAATAACCTCATGAATAATATTTGGTCTAATTTTTTTTCAATTTTATATTTAAAAAAATCATGTAATGATTTATTTCTTGAATCCATGATGATCATTTTATTGTCCATGGTGGTGGGTGAACAGATTACAATCTAGTATAGGTCATTCTATATTATTCTTTGTGAACAAATATTGATGTCATTTCTTGATATAGATATATATCAATTATTTTTCAGAAGATTTCTTAGTGCTAATTTTCATTGGTACGACGATATCCCTTGTACCTAGATTTACTTGTTCATGTTTATAAATTGTATTAGATATTCAATAAAAAATATAAAGAATGAATCTCAAACACTTTCCTTAATTTTTATTATCAAACTCTACTTCTATGGACATGACACTAAATGGATATTTTTAAGATTGGATGAAAATACCGTGGAATATTTTTAAATATTTAATAATCAATATAGATCATAGAACAATGAGTGAACCATTACATGTTACATACCATCATGAACATTTTAGATATGATCCCATTCAGGTCCATTACCATTTAGTGTAGAAGGGGGTCCAATAACCAAATATTTGACAGATGAAATGAGGGAAATTTTATTTTCCCACCACGAATATGAGGATATATATTTATCCATATAATGATGAAATGAACTCTATAAAACATGGATAAAAAGTATGGGTTCATTCATATAGGGAATTTTTATTGTCCCTTGGATCCAAATGTTTATTACAAAATTAGACACTATTTATGGGACTACTGTCATAATGAAAAATGATTGTCTTCATAAAACTGAAGTGTTATTTATTCACATTTGACTAAAATACCCTTAGACATAACGATATCGTCAAGATCGTTTTGAGTGGAGATTAATCATATTGGATTTTTTATTGATATTATGCGGAATAAGATTTATCTTAATTAATGGTATAGAATTCACAATTTCATCCAGAGGTGAATATTCAAGGGGAACAATTTCATATCCATAATATAAAAAAAAGTTAATAAAATGATTTATTATCACATATGGGGTTTGACTGATATGATGATTACCTATATCCAGAGAATATTCCTTGACTTTAAAGATAAAAATATACATATTATTCAATAAATTCATTAAAAATGTTGATATAATCCTTTTATATAATGTTAGGGGTTGTTTTTTAGAGGAATCCATGTGTCACTAGCTATGTCCATCCCTGAAATATGATCCAACATCGATGTATTTAAATTCATTGGAATGGAATAAAGAATAATCACCATACAAAACTATGTCATGTCCATTGATGGAGTAATTGTGACATGTATGGAATAGTGAAGGAAGTGCCATATTGAAATGTGCCCATTGTCTTTAAAAAGTGTTATTTGAATTCATGTCTTGATGAAAACCCATAATCCTAAAATCATGGAAAGGAATTTTAATTAGGGTTTGTTCTTGGTATGGTTTTAAGGATTTTGATCATTCTATTAATATTATTGTATTGTCTAAGAATAGGTAGTTAAATCTTAATATCGATAAAATAATTTGACTTCCCTGACTGGAATGATATTGTTTCTAAAACAATTACTAACGAGTGATTGATTAATGTTTGTTTTTTTCCATTTAAACATATATATATATGTGTGTGTGTGTGTATGTATACATGGGTAATTATATCCATGAATAGTAGTATATCTATCTTAATCTGTAAGGGAGATGAGAATATGAAATTTTTTAGGCTTTTTACAAGATAAATATACATTAGTCAATCTAATCTTGGTTCAATATTTCCAAGGGGATAAGAAATCCTAAATGTATTTTTCCTATAAATATATATATATATAATTAAAATCCAGGACCGGAATGACAATAAGATATCTTATGATGTATTATTTCTTAAATAGAGTTCAAGTAACCAAATATGGGGTAGTTCCTTAGAATAGGCCTGCATTTTGAGGCCATATGACCCATTGGGTTCCTTTAATTAATAGAAAATAAAGGCATTATTATCATCTGTAGGTTAGAATAAGCTTTCTTTAACACATTTTTATATTGAGAAGAAATGTTTCATTTATTCCAATTGATCCACTAGTATAATTATGAAGGAATGAGGCCTAAATTAATCCATATTATACTGGAACATTGATTAAACCTTATAAAGTACCATACTTTGGGACTCTATACAAATTATATTTTTAGTAGGGTTATGACATAAATATTAAGATCCATGTTTATTGCATCTTCCATTACCCTATCTTCCTTGGAATCCTCTCCCTTATACCCCTCAACAATTACAAGGTAACTAAGCATTACAAAATATGTTTAATTATTCAAGGGATTTTATATAGTTAATTAAATTTGGGGATCTATTTGTAATGCTTCACTTAAACAGAATTCAATTGATGGGTGGTTTTCCATAATGATAATTAGTGGTAAAAGGTCTATAATCATATAATAATTCAATTAAATATGAATAATATGAATAATATTAGTATTTCAAATATTCTCCTTCACATATTAATATTCTATAATATTTTAGATTCATATAATCATAGAAAAATGGACTAATCAGTGTATTTTAATGTCACCTTGGGAGGAATATTATTCATATACTTCCTATAAAAAGAAGGTGTATTTCATTTTTTCAATGGAGAAAAGATAGCCTCTAGGTGCATGTGTTCTGGCACAACGGATGATTATGAGGGTTCATTTACTATAGAATAATTAATTTTGGGTTACCATTTTCATCCTTAACAAAAAAATCCCAATAGTTACATTATCCATAGCTAAGTATAGACATTCATTCCAAAAGAAGTTGGATCCTTGTAGATTTAGTTAGAATCACACTTTTGGACTTGAATTGGTCAAGAGGATGGGAGTTTAGGCTTATCTAACCCTCTTGGTGGGAAATTATTTCGTACTAAGGGACACTATTATAGAACAATATCATCTTCAAGAATATCTTTAATATCTCGATATGGGAGAGGATTCCCTAACAAAATTATGATGGGTTAACATCATTTATATATATAAAAAAATTATATCTCATTAATGAATACATATGTGTGCATATTAGGTTCTCCATTAATTTTCATGCTTCAATAGTTGCATATATACTGAAGCCAGATAACCAAAAACAAAGGGATTTTCTTCTATGTTGGGAGTTGATTAATATTACCAGTGGATTGATCGATTATGTGGAATCTTATATATCAGAAACCACAAATTCCATTAAAACCCAAATAGTTTAACATCATGGAGAAGGTACATATGTGGATACACTCAGAAGATATTTATTTGAGCTCGAGACTCAAAGAGAATTTATATGTATCCTAGATAAAGAAAGAATCAGAGTTATCCAAGTTTAGTCCATCCCTTGGGAATGGCCCTATGGTAGATGACCTCATATGGTGGACATTTATATCATCCCACTCAACAACAATTTCATATTTTCATTTCGGTTGATGGTGGAGACTCATGATGCATATTATATGACTATTGGAACCCCCAAATCCCACATGACCAATGATCGATGTGAGAAAAAAAGGTTAAAAAAACAGTCTCACTATATATGGTTGTATAGACTATGTTCTAGGATTACCCTTCGTTTGGTTAAATATAGAACTTGGTCCAAGGGGAGTTATCCTACACTTAATGGTTGTAGATGGAATCAAATATATCATAGTATCTTTGCTTTCTTTGTTCTCTAATGGATTATGTAGGATGATAATCCTATGGGAATGATTGATGGAAAAATGATAAAATGTTTGATACATGTTGGTACATACACCAATGTTCATTACCGGTTGATCTCGGGACAAAATAAGTCATCTTATGTATCCTGGTCATGGAATGAATCAATGTCCTCATATCTTAATAAGTCAGGGCATACAAAATATAAATTTCCCTTATATTAGGGGTTTAAAGTGTAAGGATGGAGAAGGTTAACATGTCATTAGATTCCCTTATCCACAATAAATGATTTTCACAAGAATTATATATTAATTCTGACTCCCCAAAACAAAATTATCTATTCTAGGTGTGATGAACAAGGGGGGAAATAATCAGTATTAGTGCTTGTGGATGCGGCAAAAATGTACACAGACTATACGTTTGATGAATAATATATGGATTAGTATATTAAAAGGTATAATGCTTATCCTAGTTATATATTGAATTATTTTAATCATATATTAGTTGATAAGGTCTTACATAGTAAGGATTACCATATAATCATTGATTACACACCGAGGATGCACATGATTTTCATGTCCAATGACTCTTTGTTGACCTGTCTTTCTTGCCTACTTGACATGTGATTATTTTCCTCTAGTAATGCCTTGAATTATTTCACGACATATTGAGTTATATCTTCTAGAAATTTGAAAATATACATGCATGATCATGTTCATTTTTCATATGGACACAACATCAATTTGTTGTGATGTTATAGGGTCATCGCATGAACATGGATGTTTTGTGTTGATGAAATCATGATACCAATATGGATTGTCCAAGATTCTATCTTATGATCCTAATTGAAATTTTCAGAGGGTGTTAGATGATCCACCTAATTTTCCATTAAGTCATCCTGAAACCAGGATGGAGTTTCCTAGATTCCATCACATGATCTAGGATTTCATGTTAGGAGGGGGTTTTATTATCCATCTAACATTCATTAGTGTCATCGAGAATGTTGGATGACACGTTAAGGTGTCACTAGAGGGAATGTGATATGTCTTCGTGTGTGATGCATGATCTTGGATGACCTGTATGAGGTCATCACTAAATCTAGCTGGCATTATAGGGGGAATTCCAAGAGTTATTTCATATTACAAGATGCTATAATGAGACGTAACAATCATGTGTTTGTTCCATTATAGGAGTTAGATAACATTTTTGAAGGACACAACGAGGTTTGGATGGAGAACATGGAGGGTTTGAAAATTCATTGGTGGAACTCCTTATGGGAGCCATGTGACTTTGTCTGACTTGACCTCGAGGACTTCACATAATCCAAATAGTATACCAAATGTGTCTCCTGATATCTGTTTGACATGCCATGGTGCTATCAAACATATTGGGTGGTTTATACGATGCACATGAGAATTACTATATATGTTCTTTTCATAAGTCTCTAATCTTTTAAAATTTGATCTGCTATTTTATTTCATATGCCTAAATATTTTTTCAGTACTAGATTTTTCATGTCTCACATGATTTAGAATATATGAAGGATGTTCATCGCATGTCTTATGAGATGTCATTCGTGTGATATATGAGTGATCAAAATTTGTTCTTATGCATTATTCATGTTTAGTTTTTGTTTTTCCTAGATCATACCGAAAGATAATATTTTCTAGATATTAATTCCTTCACTCCAAGAAATAATCTCTGGTTCATGTGTGTTTTTGTGTGAGGTTCCATGAGATTATCCTTCTGTATCTGTTTGGAGATTAGTTTTTCATGTTGGAGTGGAGGAATTATTGGCCTCACCACACTGATTGTTCATCACTTTTCATGAAGAGTACCACATGAACCCTTGATGTGGTAAGTGGTTGTATTTGGGGTCATGTGACCTCCCGAGGTCCTTCCACATGACATTTATAACATTTCACCTGATGTCGACCTATTGAATGACCATCTCGTTAATTCCCCATTTATTACATTCTACCTAATTAATGGGGACTTTTATAATAATGAATACTTTCCCATGGGACATTAATATTTTTTTTGACACACCCACATGCCTTTACAAGATCATGATAATAATTGGAAGGTATTCACAAGATATTATGATACTTTCCCAGGTCATTCCCCAAGACATGGATGACCTATCAGCGGTTCGTCATAAAATCTTCTAGGCATTCCAAGGGTTCTTGTGAGACCATGTTGTAGATATCCTAGGAATTTCATGTGGTTTCTATAAACCCAAGGTGATCTCATCATTCACCACTTTGATTAAATTTTTGTACAAAGGGTATGGAATTCGTGAGGTTTTATAAGTGTTATTGAAGACAATAACTATACATATTGGTGATGTATAGCATGGACAATAAAGTTTCATATAGAAATGCATGTTCACTTAATGGAAAACCCAATTTTGTTGTCCTAATTCATCAAAAGGGGGATTTTGAGGTCTCTTAGACATTTTTAAGGATTATCAGAAGATAATAATTACATGTTAGCAAGATTTTTTGATATAATGAGAACATTTAGCTAACTTCTTAAGGTGTAATTCAGATCACCATGGGTGCATCACATGATTTCTATAACTGCAAGAGGATATATCCTCTTCCAATTTTTATTTCCTTTTTAAATTTTACAAACGATTGGGATCTTGTGGGGATGTATTTATGTTATCGATGACAATAATTCTCTCCATTAGTGATATGTAATGTATTTTTTACGACATCAATAGGCTCCTAATTTTGGATATTTTTATCTATTTTCAAAGGTTTTATTGATGGATCTTCAACATTCCATCGATTGATTAGCCATGATATCCGGGGATATTATCTTACTATCATAATGTGATCACGGATTATTTCGGGTGATTTCACCAGAGTAGATGTGCTTTTTAAAAGGGGCTTCACGGTATATGACTTAGGTATTGTGATATACATTATCATTCACATTATCCATTTTTTATCATGTGATCATTTGTCTCCTAGGGGTTCATGTGATCTATCTGATCATTTAAACCTTCATATTTTGTTTTTTTTCACAATATATAATAAGAATGTAAAGGTATTTTTTCCTTTATTAATTTTTCTATGTTCATTTGGAAGATGTCAAAATTTTCCCCTCTATTGGGTGACGTCTATGTTGATAAGTCATCAGTTCTAAAGAATATAAATTCCCACATGAGTCTTTAGAGTTTTCACCAATAAATATATTGGAAGACACTTATTATACTAGGAGTAGAATTTATTCTATTAGATACCTTATAAATAATGGATGTTGTAGGGATTAATTCAATGACTACTCATTTATCTAGTTCTCTATCACCACGGTTCTACTGCATATCCTTGTCACAAGACCGTCCTTCATGTTATGACCATCAGACCTCACGTCAAACCCATTTCATGGGATTTCATCAATAGGAATCCTTTTTATATGGATCCCTCTTGAATCAAACACAAACTAATCTTTTGTAATTGATTGATCTTTGGTCGTGCGGTTGATAATCCATCTTGAGAGTTTCACAAGATCATCCGTCTTTATTTCATTATCCTTCAAAAATTATGGGGTTCAAATGAAAATTTAAAGGTAACATGATCATGAGTATTCTAATGAGTAATTCATTTAAATAATGTCTTGTAGATTTATGCAATTCGTGAGATCGTCATTAGTTAGTAAATTCACATGTACTTTATGTGATTCGCGAATTCCATTCTGATTTATGTGATGTGCAAGTTGATTCTAGTCTTGACCATTGTTTTTACAATATATTATTTTATCTACATATATAATTACACTTAATTCTATTCATGGGGATATGTTTTTAATCAAAATTAACACTATCCCTCGGTAATGGATGAAAATGCAGTGATGGACAATCGTGATGCTTATGTAGAAAGTATGGATGTAACCTACCACAATTCTACTTGGTCACATTTGATGAAGCTAATAGATTTAATGGGATTGAAACATTGCGACTAACTTCTTTACTATTTTTAGACCCCTTATCTATTTGGTGTTACTAATGATACTCCCATTCATAGTATACATTCATCATTCATATTGACTTCTTGGGTTAGGAAAAATAATAACACCTTACGAGAAAAATTCTAACAAGGAGATATTTTTTTCACTTACAGTGAACATAAATATGGGTATATACAGACCTACATTCCCACATACATTAGTGGGTCTGATCTCAAACATGACACATATTATCATATGTACCATTCGATAATGCATAATTTTGTCTCCAACCAAATGTTTGGGTAGGTTACAAAATTGGAATTCTAGTTAGGTGGTGGTTATTTACTAGAGTTGGGTGGACCTTCAGGGAATAATAGAGTTCTTCAAAATTTCATAACGAGCTTATGAAATTTGGGATGTATGAGGTTGATTAGATCTCATAGACATCTACTAATTTAAAAAAGGGTACGACTACATGTATAGTGATTTGTACAAACACAAACAACATCAACCTCATGATTGGTGTGGTAGGAGTCATCCTATGGGAAGATGAATAGATATTTTTTGAACCTATATTTTATGGGATGTGTGAGATTTTTCCCCCACGGTCCTCCTAGAATGACATTACTAGGAATCCTTCTCAAACCCGATAAATAATCTTGTTATATGTAAAGGCCCTATAAAAGGTGTCACGTCCTGGAGAAGATACCCCATTAAATATGTGGGAGAGACAATTAATTAATAATTTATTCTATCAGGTAGAGGTTATAATGTTTAAGGGCTTTCTTATGAAGGTAACTAATTATGAACTACGTGATTATAGGAATGTTGTAGAAGAAGGGATATTTAAAAAATTGGATTGGGAGGATAACCCTTGTGTTGACCATGTTATTCAACTATATGGTTTCCTCTCTTTCTACCTATGTGGGTACATAAATTCCATGAATGAAAATGGTTGAGTTAGAGTTTCCAAATTCACATTAGAGACCTCTGTGGTGGGAGTGGAGAATTTTGGGCTAGATATCCCTATAATGTCCAATTTGAATCATCTTCTACAAAATGTTTACAAGGGAAAACCCATATATTACCATGGTCCAATACCATAAATTATGGGGATGGATAGGTTACCATCTTGGAGGCTATGAATATTTGAACATCTAGGGAATCACAAATATCCCCTTCTTATTATACATGTAAAGAATCAATGGGGTATGATCTATTATACTAAATGATCGGGAAGATAGGGATTATATGATCTTCTATGAACATTTCATTTCAAGGCCATATGTGACACTTCCAAAAGGATATATGGTTGATAATGGGGAGGGTAGTCTTGAGGCCTTGGACTTCATAATTTCACATCATGATGGATTCTTTTCCACTCGTATTGACTGGGACCTCATCTTCGAATGTTACGAACCCATCCGGTTTAGGCACTAATACCTATGTGTCTATTTAATACATCTTTACACTATTTATGTATGAGATGAGGATAATCTGAAGGTATCCCACAAATTTGGGGAGATGTTTTATCGGGAGGAGACTCGTGCTAAGATAATTATTCATACCTATGATGCAAGAATTGGTTTATCCTAACATTAAGCTATGGATTTTTTCCTATCGTGTCCTAATGGGATATTATATAAATTGTTATGGGATGTCTAAAATGTTATCCAACACAATATAAATCTTGTAAAGAGTGTCACTTATAGAGGGAAAACAAGATAGGAAGATCCCCAAAATGAAATAAGGAAGATGTGATCACTAGTAGGAGTGCCAATTGATTCGGCAGCAGTAAGTATTATTCCATAGGGTGAGGCTACACAAGAGTAATAATTTATTTAAACATATAAAATGTGGGTGTCATGGAGTTCCTGATAAGAAGAAGATGTGATCTAGGGTATAATGTGTGAATCTCATTTACATTTTTGTAGATTCTCCTTTAAAACCGCCCCTCTAGGTATCACATTTTAGGACCGACCTAAGGATGTTAGGGTCTTTTTATGAAGAACTTCATGTAATGTTGGAAATCATTAATGGTTATCTTTCCAATTCACAATTGGTTCATTGAATGGTAATTCTCAAAACAATAAAAAATGGATGTGAATGAGTTTGTCTATCCCATTGTGATTGGAGAATGACTGATCTCAAAAAATTGGTTTAAAGGGTTATAGTATAATTGAAACCATAATAATTTCATTTCTATTTTTTTGAAACATGGGGTTATTGATGATGTCCATCCATTCATACCACAACATAAATTTTATACCCTTTATATAGTTTTGGGAGAGATGTTTGGAATAGATCGGAATAACGATGAATATTGATCCTTGGGTCGAATGACCCATATGAGCGTGGTGATTTACACTACTCAAAATAATGACTTATCTTGAGAACATCATAAAAATCCATCACTAGAAGGGAATATGAAATTTACTTGATCTATATTTTAAGGGGATTCTCATATATAATCCTATTTTATGTCTATAATTTCACTCCATTCACATTTTTGGATATTTTGGAATCACGTTATAACTTTTCTTAAATGTGCACGTCCCTACTGAGCATGTTTTGTTGAGCATGTATCCACATTTGCAGATACTAGGATGTTATTTAATTATATGGAGGACCCAAAACTATTTGGACCAACCCATGAATATGTGGTAATGGATGATGTTTTAGCTCAATCATTCCTTTTTCCAAGTACAGAAGTCTCACATGTCACACCACTTGATCTAAGGACGAAATTCATGCTTCTTGAGGACACTAACACCAAAAATTTTCTTCTACTGAATTTTCAAAGATATAATAAATTTTTGGAGAATGTGAATAATTATTCAATACTTAACACTTTATTTATTTGTGTAATATCTCCTGAAATAATATTTTTTTCATTTAGTCTTAATGGGTATTGATTGAATCACGTATTTATTAAAAGTACTAGAAGATCTATAAATACTCTAATCACATAAAAGATTTTCCTCTTCATCCAAGGAAGGAGTCGGGTATATGGATTTCTTCAGCGATGTAACTAAGAATTGTATGTTTATATCATTGGACATATCATTATATTACCTAATGATACCATATTTTTAATCATGTGACTGAAAAAACAATGTGCCCCTTACTATCGTCTCATCAACGTTGTTCTCAGATGGTTTATTCCTACTCCCTTATGGATTCCTCTGACTGGATCGACCAATTTAGTGTTTGGATATCTTACCTCATTTAAATGACTGTATGAATGACTCTTTATCTTGGAAACCAAGTCCTAGAATGTACTCCTATCTTATAGAGGGTCCTATATTAATTCCTTTGGTCAAATTACATTATAGGTAGATGTAATGAAAAATGTTCAGGGATAACACTATTTTAGTTTCAGAAACCCATTTTAACTAGATGAAGGTCGTATTAGGTCATATTTTATTTTTTATTCTATCTGATGGATTTAAGGGTTTTAAAAAAATCCAAACATCATTCCTGGGTCAAGGAGGTGACCAATGTTTGGTAATAGAATGGGGCCCTCGAATTGATGTTTGTAGATGCTGTTGCATCCTATTCAGTGAAGAAAATTAGAGATAAAGCTATAAGTGAATATCTCTACCATGCAGTGGAGGTGGCTACTGACTAGGATGTAGTAAAAGCCATGAAGTTTGAAAGTGACCATCATCAGTCTAAAAGAAGACATATTCATGAAGAAATATCATAGTTTCAACATGACCATTATATATAAAAAAAATACCGGAACAAAATTAACTCCATGACATAGATGAGAAACCCTTTCATGAATCAATTGTTAGGTTGGAGGTATTTCATCAATTTGTGGAAGTGGTAACTGAGTCTGATGACTAGTTATGCCATTTTTTTACATCCATAGATCAGAGGCCTAATTATTTCATAGATTTTTCTTATAACATGTTCTAATGGAGTTGAAAATTTTCTACAATTATTTGGCTCTTATATTCATTAGAGAGGCTCTAATATAAGGATATTACTCCTCTTTTATTCTATAAGTGAATATATTTTTTAAACATCATATTATTTGTTCCAATTTTCTATTCATACATTTTGTTAAAGACATTCTATTGATCAAATTTTATAAAAAAAACCTAGAATACCCATAATTTCAATTATATAATGTAATCCTGAATTTATGGATTTCAATAATACAATTCTAATCGATTTTATTTGAAAAGTTCCCATGATTTCCCACCAAAATGAGATTCCTTAATTATATATATTCTCCTAAATTCATCAGATTACATGATTCGTCAAAGGATACATTGGGTAGAATACACGACCCAGGGGGAGAGTGATTTATCTATTTCTGAAATCATTTGTCACGGTGAGATATGATTTATTTTTTTGAAGGACATATTGTGGGATTGAAATTATATCCATTGTTAGAAACAAATTCATAATTTTGTTGTAGTTTTATGTCCTTTTAACGTGTACATTCTATTACTCTAACATATGGTCTTTTAATTTGGACATTATTTAACTGTAATTTAGGGACATTTACATTATACATTCTATCACAATTGATTAGTGTCATTTAGATCATAAAATAAACTTATTTAGATTAGGATAATTTTTTAATTTCCATGATATTAGATTAATTTATGGTCATTTTGTGTGAACATTCATTCATATTAGTTTAAGGTATTTTATCTCAAAACTTATATTACTTTCATTTGAGGTATTTTATCTCGGACCTTCAATAACTTCATTTTGTGGAATTTTTGAATTGACCAACTATTTCATTAGTTTACAGAATTTTTTCTTGGACCTTCAATAGTTTCATTTTATAGTTTTTACTCTAACATATTATAACTATATTTTAGGTTCATTTAGGTTAGACCTTCTATTATTGTATTTTAGGGTCTTTTAGTTAGGACCTTCTATGGATTTAGTGGATAATAATTTATCTCAGACATTGTATTGTTGTACTTCAGGTTCTTAAATCACAGTACATCAATTGTTGTAGTTTAAGGATGTATTCATTATACCTTATATCACTTTAGTTCAGGTCTTTTAGCTATTTGATTCTATCTCTTTAGATTAGGGTCTTTTAACTCATACATTATATTTCATTTGAATTGGGTTTTGAGCTTTAGCTTTATATCACATTAGTGTATGGACTTTTAGATGTGACATTCTATCTCTTTAGATTATGCACATTTTGATTGGACATGATCAATGATCATGTAATATTGTTCAGACATATCCAAAATACCCCAAAACACCATTGGGTGATGAGTTTATTAATTTTTTTTCTAAGGCTTACAATGAATATAAATCCTTTCTTTCAATGAGTAGAAGAAATTGGTTTATAGGTCAAATCCCTTAGGCATTAGTATCATTTCTTATTATAGGTTAGTATATTCTTTTCCAAGGTTCAAGGAAGATTTATAGTGGTAATATCAGTTGATGTAACAATTATATGGATTTTAGGTCTGCCCAAAAATATATTATATTGGTGAGATAAGTCATAACCAAAATGTTTGAGTACTTGAATATGGGTTGGGGAATACGTGTTTGAGATAAAATCTAAAACCATTAGGTGTCAGGTTCCATCATGGTGTTTCCATGGCTCACATGGATTGAAGATCCTTTCTTACAAGGAGGAGATTCCTTTATTTTGTATTTCATGGCCCTTATGAATTAGTATTATGGTCTGGGAAAGATGATATTCACTCCCTTATGAGGAACATGAACAATTTTTGAGACTCAAATTTATAGATGATGTTATTGGGTATGAGAATAATGCTATCTTGGAAGGGTTCTGACACCATATGGCAGTTCGGCTCTTCAACTATGAATCTCAATACCTATGTTATTTGGTTTCAAATAATTAGTTGTGGTACGTCAATGATTTTTTAATGGAGTGTCACATTTCATCTTTGAGAAATGGTACAAAAAATGGTGATTTAATTTCAAGGATGTAAAATATTCATGAAAATTTTTTAATGAGATTTTAAATCATGGACCAATCTTCTTCGGTCATGTGATGATATGGGACAATCATAGTGGGATTTAAAAACATGTTGTGGTTATGAGTTATTCATATAAGAATTCATGGCATTCAGGGATCTGAAGTTCATTTTTCAAAGAGATACATTTGGTTGAAAACAATATGTGAATATTTATGAGCCATAAACATACAAGAATAGTAATGAATAGGGACTATTGAAGTCATATATACATTTAAAGATGTCCCTGGAAGGTTTGGGGTTTTGAGATGCTATAATCATGAAGTGATATTTTTTGAATTTATAATTTTAATGAAGGGTTTGAGAAACCAATTTTTTCGTCACCATCTATAGAACATTTTCTCAAGGTGAATAGATGTGAAAAATAAATAATTTATCTTTTTCTTGAACTAGGTGGTCTAGTAATAACAATATTTAATTTAATATAGATACAGAGGTGGCCATTTGAGATTTATTCCTTATTTATTTATTACCTAATTCTTTCCAATACTCTAGAGATGAAGAGTCAAGAGAGAAAAGAATCAAATATTCTTCAAGATGCCTATTTTTTGTTTATCATCTAGACATGTTTTATTTCTCTTTCTTTATCATTATAATGTATTTTCATTTTTAAAATTACAGGTAAAAGTTTATGTCCTTACAGCCTTGCCCTAAGTGATGTTCGATTAAGTATGTGATAAACATGGAACTAATATGGGGATGATACAAAAGATCTTATTTATCATACCTCGACTCAAGAGTACCCCACATACCTCTGGGTAGGAAACCTTTTTTATTAAATCATTTATTGAGGTTTTCCTGTCTTCAGTAATGATATAGTAAAATAAATGCAAGGAGAGCCTATAAAAAAGGTGATGAGCTCCTCCATGGTGATTTCATAGCTCACAAGGACCATAAATCAATTTTTGGAAAGTGACACATCTAGTTGGGGAATATATACGCATATACATGAGCTATAGGTATACATTCCTATTCAAAAAATGGGTATCATAAAGATGGGTATATTTTAAAAAGGCCATGTAATGTTTTTTGAAACTAGAGGAACTCGAGACATGAATTATCATATATAGATTGGTGTTATTTAATATATGATTGATTCACCATGTACTCTAGCTGACTAGGGTAAGGTTCTCATAGTCATTTGGTAAGGAATGAAAAACGGCTAATGGATTGCATAGTTTATCTTCATATAGTGGGGATGTACCTTTATCTTTCTAGTTTAACATCATGAAGAAATTAAACAATCCTAGAAATATATCTGCATGCAATATGGATGTTTACCCAATCAATTATTTTCATGAGGTAATGATATTTTAGTTTTTATGTTTTAATGTCAAGTAATCAGGATTCATTCCTTTTTCGTTAATGTAATTTGGAAAAGACATGGGAACACAAGTTATGAATTGTTCATGATATATTATATCCACATATAGAACATAAATTATTTTGACTCATGAGTATATAAAGACTTCTTTTTTGGATCAACTCATATTTAGTATAGATGAAATTATTTTAATGGATGTTGTAGATAAGCATGATATTGGATATTATAGCATCATTACACATCAAATAAAGATAGTAATGAAGATGAGTGTTTTTCATAAACTAAAAAAACTCAATTTAGGTATATCCTATATATATATGTTGGAATTGATCCCACTGATTATTATATCATGGACCGGTAATGGATATCTGGATGTACCTATGTATCATATGATGATAGGAATCAAGGAACACAAAATTATTATGCGTAATTGTTGTTTAGAATCATGTAAAAAGTTTACTTTCTCCATGATGTGAAAATGGTGTGTTGTGGATAATCCCAAGGATAGTAATATTGAGGTTCCTATGATTCCTATTGAAATAGTAATCAATATATACATCGTTCTTGTTGAAGAACCACCATGTGAATGTTTGGACTATATTAAGTGAGGGATAATAATCATATATATTGCAACTAGAACTGGTATTTAATATTTATGTGTCACTATGTATAATTTGATATCAAGAATCAATCTATCCATACTACATAGTTGGAGGTGTTGGGGGCCCAACAATAACAATAGTGGTCATCTATAGTGAGGTTCATAGGAATGTGGCATTTGATGTCATGAAAGGGAAATCAATCATGTAGTTTAACATCACATGGGGAGGAATAATGATGTGAATATTATGTTCATTCAATATAGACCATGATGATCTTATCACGAGCAATTATTTAATGTTTTCATTGTAAATCCTTTACCTAATTTACAATGCTCAAGCAGGATATGCTTAGTTTGAGAAATAATGAATGGATAGGTTCCTCTAACCATGTAGAAGTTATTGGGGATAAGATATGGTATTTTTTATCTTGTTATAACTAGAACCATATAAAATATCAATGCGTCCCTATGTATCTCATTGAAAATGAGACTCATGACATATGTAGTTCTGGAAAACCGATGTTGTTTTGTGTCTTATGTTAAAGACATTTTGTATTTAGTTTAATTTCATATAGTAAGGATGGGGATCACAAGATGTGAATAGATATTGATTTATTGTATCCATAAAACTTTAAATAATGTGATAAAAACATTTTTAATTCAATTTAACATCATGTGGTATAGATGAGGATCACTTTATTTGAGTGAAAATTAATATTGACATTGGACCTAAGTCTAAAGTTCCGATCATCACTACATATCATTTGATGTCTGGAATCATGCCACATATTGTTCTAGGATAAAGATATTCCCTATGTGGAGCTATCTATCACATGGGGATTGGGTCATCTCATCATTACTTGTAAAAGATCTATCTCGTGTGCGGTGTGTTGTTAGTGGGATAATTATTACTATATAGTTTAATGTCATGTGTTGAGGACTATCATGTGATGTTTAACATCATGAAATAGTAATGATAGATGTTGTAACGTTTAGAATCTATGTTCTAAGATGACTCCATAGAGTTTAATGTCATGAAAATGGGACATTGGATATGGTGTAGTTTAAATTTTTACTTCCATGAAATATTTGTACAGTTTAACATCATGTGGTCAAAATGAGTTCTCCTAATGATATATATGTAGAGTATTTAATATTAAACCTCACATTAGTGGGGGTGAGATGTGCTCCCTGTCCATTGTGGTTAGTGGGGAAGCTCTGTTGTGATATTCCTTAATTATTATGTAAGACCCATCTCGTTTTTTATCCAACAGTGGAGTTTTATTCCACTGTATCATTGGTTTCCAGAGAGCCAATACCAGTTCCCCTTATATGAATAAATGGAGGAGATCCTTTATTTTAATGGTTTCTGATATATACTTATAATGAATTTTAATGTTGTGAAGTGTATGCAACTTGTTCTCATTTATTCTCACCAACTCATCCATACATTTTTCTCAATTTCTTTTAATCATAGATTTTTCTATAAATGGATATTTTGATTGGAGGCAACTTGATTTATATGTGTAACACTTCCTTTTTTCTATACACCATAGAGTGTGTAATTTCTCATATATTACTGTACGTGGTGGTGGAGTAGGCCCCCAACGAAAAGTGTAGCTTCATTATAAAGGATATATTAATGTTGTGCAGCATCTTCTATAGTGTATTTGAAGGATTTTTTTTAAGCCCTATATCAATCCAATTGTTTCTTCATGATAATTATATGAGTAATTGGACTCGATATTGTACTCCTGTAATAGTTTATTCAACTCTGTAGAATAGATGTTGGTGTCATTGTCCATCGATATTCTGTGCAGGACTCCAAACCTATTGATGATATAAAAATTTAGAATGTTTAAAAAATTATTCATCCTAAATTCAATGATGTGTATTTACATATCACATTTGGAAAAGAATTTGGTGGAAGTATGTATGTACTTGAACTTATTTCTTGTGGCTAGGGGATATGGCCCCACAACATCCATTCCCTAAATGAAAAATGTTAATGAAATTTTACCTGTATGTGGAAATTTTATTGGTTGATGGACAATGTTTTCATTGTTTTTTCATTAATGAAATATCTTATTAAAATCGTAGAGTCTTGTATTAGGGATAGGATGTAAAACCCTAGACTAATAATTTGGTGGGAGGGCCCATTCGCAGACTAATGAGCATCGTTGGATCCTGCATAAACATCAATAATGATTGAATGAATCTCTCATTATGTTATGTATCTGAGGTGGATTCCATTAAAGCCTCACTTGTATAGGACCATATATTCATTATGAAAAATATGAAGGGTCAACTTCTATTCACGTCACCATATATATTCACATATGGATCGATTTGTTGGGAGAGTCCCTTTTTTGAGATAACTGATTAAGGGATCCATCCATACTTGGAATAATTTAGGTTCTTAATTCTCTATGGGAGTGTTTACCTGATTTATTTCTTCCATATTGTAGATAGAGATTGATGATACCATTCACAGGTGCATGATATGGATTGTAACACCCCAAGATTTCATAGTGTGTTATTTCTTCAAAATAATTCAATAACTTGCACTACACGCAATACCGAGTTCAAGCACACCATGACTTACCAAACAAGCTGTTCAAAAGAGGTTATGAATAGTATTAGATAAATTTTAATGTTTATATAATCCTTATAATTTTAGAATCCATATTATGAGTTTCTTAGATATAATGCAAGAACAAATTCATTTTCAGTATTGCACTTTTATCAACTTTAATAGTGAACCATTTTTAAATACTATATTTTAAACTTTTTGACTAAATGGGGACATCAAAAATTTAAAATGAAACATCCCAAGCTTCTACGGTACACTTCTCTTTGAATAATGTGGTAGCGTGTGTTGTACGCAACACCGAGTTCTAACACACCATAACTAATCAAACTAGCCGTTATGAATAGTAATACCTACTTTTTGAAATTATATATATTTTATATTTGAAAATGGACTTCATTTTTGGATTTGGAATATCGAATTTAGCCTAAGGTGAAATTTTGGTACATTTCGGATAACTTTCATATTTTGATGAATAGTGAAAATTACTAAGTTTTAATTAAAAACAACTTTTTTAATCAAAATAATTAATAGAGATAAATTATGAATTTGAGTGGTTTTAAAGTATATTTATAATATATTTTTACCATTTAATATAATTTTGGTCATTGGACATAATTTTACAATTAAACCGAACATAAACGAGTGTCAATCTTTTGATAGTTATTATCTATTAAAAACACGCTTTTTGTTTTGACAGCGGGAATTAATTTTAAATTAATTTCTGCCACTTCTGTGTTTTGAATATAGGAAAATGGATTCCATATTTTGAATCAGGATGTTCAAATTGTGTAAATAGGTAACTTTTATTTTTAGACATTTTGAATAATTACTGCGGTAAATATTTTATTTACCATGGTTAAGGGTAAATCCGGTAAATAAGGGTTAAAAAATAATATTATAATAATAAATTACCCTAAAACGTGTCTTAACCATATTGGTTGATACATGGTCGACCATGGGAATCTTTGGGTCTATTTTGGGACCCCATGGATCCACTTGCAAGTGATAATGACACTTTATTTTAATTAAGTTAAAATGAATACAAAAATGACACAAGCATATATCTTTTAGAAAAACAATTGTTACATAGGGTTATATATGTTGGATTTTAGATTATAAATATTCATTAGAACGCTAAAACGATTTCCTACATAATGATATTTTATTTATAATTTTTAGACATTAAATAATTTATTTTATGTATGACACAATGATGATGCAGTAATTACTATAATAGTGAAAAATTAAAATAATTGATATTATAAATACCGAAATAAATATAATATGAAACTTTTA
Organism: Viscum album; assembly: GCA_963277665.1. Taxonomy (NCBI): domain Eukaryota; kingdom Viridiplantae; phylum Streptophyta; class Magnoliopsida; order Santalales; family Viscaceae; genus Viscum; species Viscum album. The sequence goes on along the minus strand of OY728119.1, from coordinate 2,104,281,938 downwards.
ATGAATTAAACTAATTTTATAGGATAATATGATATATTAGGATTGATTTAATTGACTTTTTTCGAAGTAATCAATCTGTTATTAGTTTCACAAAAATAAACTATTGAATAGTGTCAAAATTGACATAAAAGAGTTCTTAAAACAAATATTATATTATTAATTGATATTAAATTCCTAAAAATCTACGGTTCGGCCAAGAGACTTATATCATGATAGGTTCATCATTAATGTACCACTTGGGGTTCTCTTGGATGTATATAGTAAGTTTATTAACCATATTATATAAAAATACAAAGAGACATTGTAAATGTGAAACTAATTAACTTAGAGTTAATACTTAAGGATAAGGTTTATATAAGTACCCAAACCTGTCTAAATTCTATTGGTTGAGTGGTTTTCGACCTATACCCACCTTAAACTTTGAATAATAAGCTTTGGAGCCATTAGAAACCGAATATGAATTTATTATATATTAATATTTCTAGCGTTTCTAAAGGTGCCCCTCACCCCTCTTATAAAAGGGCACTCCTCCTTCTCATTTCTTCACACCTTCAAAACATTTTGGTTCGGCCAAACTCTGCCCAAATACTCTCCCAACATCCCTCACTACAACCTAGAGGCCTTAGTTTGATCAGAAAGCCAACCTATGGAGCCCTTTTGATCAAATCAAAAGGAAGAACCCGAAGAAGATGTAATGATTTCACCACCCTTTTCTAAGTTCATTTCTTCTTCCACTTCTTCTTCCTTTGTTCTTACCATTCTAAAATAATAACTCCAGTATCTCACATATACTGTGATGTTATTATAAGTATGTTACAACTATATTCAGTATTCTATCCACCCTTTGAATAACATGTCACCATACGTGCGTACGTACGGCTTACCGTCTCCACGTCGTGGTGTAATTGTTATTCAATATAATATTATTTGGATGGGTATAATAATGATGTGTAACTCATGTAAATAATAAATATAACATGTTAATGATTCTGTATATATGATATAACATCCTTTTATATATTATTTTAATATCAAAAGAATGATATTGTCGCTCGTGCGTACGTACGGACTACCGTCTCCACGAACGCGATGAGATTCATTCTCCATCGTATCCATTCAAGTATAATTATCATTTGATGATTTAAAAATGATTTTTAAGGACTAGATATAATTCTGTATATGAATAAGATACAACAACCATGGCTTATGTAACAAAACATATAAAAGAAAATGAGTAAGTTAACTCCCGAAACGACGATAATTCTAAGATATTATTAACAAATCAATGTTAAAAGATCAAATATGATATCATATTATTATATATGATTCTTGTATAATTTAATAACAACTATTTCACCATTATACAGGAGGTTAACCTACCCCAACCAAGGAAACGTACAAGGTAGGGGTTATTTCACAATCTCTTCATTATCCGAGGTTGTTTATACATAATAATCTACTGGGATCTCTTTATCATCCACATCCATGTTTCTTAAAAATGCATTTCAAAACATTTTTACTATTTACTAGAATATGAGTTAAAGTCATTTATACCCTTTTTGACTTTTATAAGTGGTTTATAAAGGAATATTTCGGTCGTTTTCAAAACAAGGTCCTTTTTAACCTTTTCGACAGAATTAAGGTAAGAATGTTTTTTTTAACTTATACGGCGGGTGCGGCTATTTTCCGCCGTTAGAAAATCTTCAAAGCTTCCCTTACAAGCTTATAAGAATATTTTCAAAGAAAATGTTTTATTTTATATGGATCTTAAATTATTTCAAAATAAAAGGAGATATTTCTTTAAAAAGAATTTTGATTTCATCTATGTCAACATCCTTTGATGGATTTTAAGATTATTTGAAGTTGATTTATTATGATACAAAACTTCAATATTGTATTGAAGGTTTTGTGATATGTTTGACTGTGGATGTGCTATTTTTATACCATTCATAGTTTATGGTGATATTATTGACATTTCGTATGCTAGTTTTAATACGAATGTTTATGTTATATTTAAACCTTTTCATATGGGAATGCATTGGACTTAATATGTGACGGGTGGAGCCCGCTATAGCTCCTCGATGCATCGGTAGGTCTCATGAGACAAACTAGTGTCTTGGCACAAGGCCTTGACAAAATATTATTTGTAGTCTTGGCATGAGGCCTTGGCTATGTGGTTATGATAGTCTGGCATTATGCATTCCAATATTATGAAAGTGGTTATTGATTTTTGCATGTGATTATTCGATTAGTAGGATATCCATGTGAATAAGTAAATGGAATTATTTCATTTTATTTATTCCATACCATGTTGAAAGTTCATATTTAAAAGGCTTTTGTTTTAGTTATACATTGCCTTAAATGTTTATTTTTATTTATGAAAGTTTCCGCTATATTGTTATCCTTACTGAGCATCTGAGCTCACCCCTTTCAATGTTTAAATATTTTCCAGGATGTGAAGAAGTGTATTATGAATGACTTGCGAGAATAGTCAGTGAAGATATGAGTGTGGACTATGAAGACCATGTTATTGTAGTTTGTTTACTTTTGATGTAATGAAAGACTTATGAATGTATCTAGTGTTTCCAAGGCTACTAAATTAATCGGTCTTTCGAGACTTGATCTTTTGTGATCATGCCAATGTTACGAAGTAACGCACCGACTCTGGGTAGCTGGGGTCGGGGCGTTACAGTTGGTATCAGAGGAAGTTTAGTACAAACCTTGGAAGCTAGATTTAGATAAACTCTGATTAGAGCACGTAGACCTAAGATGAACTTTGAGGATTAGTATAAAAGAACTTCCGAGAATTTTGGTATTGTAGAGATTTTGTGAGTTTTCCGAGCAATACATCCCTGTCTGGATACGAGCAGGTAGAGGCGGCTCTGGCACAGATGTACCTTGGGGTAAAACCCGAAAACACCGCTTTGAGCTAGACTCGAACGGGAACTGGTGCACGACAACGGGCCTTGCTGCAGTCTTGGTTACGACACTCCCGGGGGATATGCTTAGGATAACTCTCATTTTCTTTACAAATCATTTTGAAGGGATTATGAGTATATACTTCCTCAAAGAAAACATTCTTATGATTATGGATTATATCCATAAATAGTTCAATCAATGTTAAGTGTTTTATAAATATGGGATTATGTATTTTGATTCATAAACTGATCTAGTGTATGCCATTGTTTAGAAATGGCGCCCAGTAGAAGGAATGAGAACTCCAGAAATGCACATGATCCAAAGAGAAGGAAGGATCATATCTTTCATGGTCTTAAGCTAGAATTTATAAGAAAAATAGTCTCCCATGTATTATCATCATATGAAGAAATAATATCATGTGTTGATAAGATAAGTAAAGAGTATACTAAGTCCTATGGCTTTGAAGGGAAGCAAGAGAAGAAAAGGATATAAGAGAGAATGATGGATAAAGGGAAGAGGGAAAAGAAGAATTTTCCCATATGTGGTAACTGTGGAAAGAAACACCCTGGAACTTGCCTAAAAGGAATGGGAGTTTGTTATAAGTGTGGAGGAAAAGGGCACAAAGTACATGACTGCAAGGTTAAGAAAATGGTTTCAAATGTACAATGCTTCATTTGCAAGGAGTTTGGACACTACACGAACCTATGTCCCAGTCATCAGACTATGCCGCAAATGATGTTATTGGATAATAATCAAGTTATGATACTACCACAGATGAAGAGGAATGATTAGAGTTCTTATGTTGATTATGTCAATTGAGTGTTGTATCAACAACGTATTTGTTATAATAATTATGGAGTATATAAGGATTGTACTGCAGTACTATTTCATTAAGGACTTGAGATTGTGTGGAACAAAGAAAAGTGACTCAATAGCAGGATAAATTTTTGGAAAATATATGGTTGAGAGAATGATAAATCATAATATAATTTTGATACTGAGGTAGTGATTTTGGAATAATATGTGATTGTTTTGGATAAATTATATTGGATATTCTTGACTACCTTGGAACTGATTAATGATTTGTATATTCCATCATTGTTGGGGTTTAAAAAAATTTTGGATTAATGAAGTATATCCAGCATTCTATATAGAATAAGGGAGCATGAATGTAATCAATAAGGAATATGGTAATACATGATGAAGGTATTCATATGCTATTACGGGGTAAAAAGGATCTATATTATGTTTACCTTCCTTATAAATGTTGGACTGTGATTTTGGACAGAAGTATTTTGGATAGTTCTAATTTGGATTATTTTGGATTGCCATAAAAGGACAACCCGGAGGTCGGGCGGAAACCCGTCGCGACCGGCAAGGCCGCGAGACTTGAACCCGCAACCGAAGGGCGACAAGGGTGTATCACCTACCACTGGCCCACGAGATGTCCTGGATTAAATAATTTTGTTTTTATTAAAAGATCTTGTTGATGAATTATAAATTCGTTTATTTTTGAACCCTATACGAATAGTGTAAATAGAATTTTTTTACATCATATTATCTTTTAGAGTGAAAGATGAGTTTGTGGTAGAAATTTATTAATGGATAAAACTCTAATTATAAAGTTTGTATATCTCCTTATGATCATATCCAATCTCATAAATAAATTCCTCAACATTAAGAAAAGAAACTTAGAACAAAAATGTTGTCCTAGATGGTACCTTAAATCATCACTAATTTATGGCTTTGGGATTGTTGGCCTTTTCATAGCCATGTTCTCTACCACTCTCCATCAGATAATTGATGGTTAGATTTTTCTTTCATATCCATATTTTCCTACATGGAACCCTAGTATGTGTTATTTTCGGTAATCATCATACTTTCGACTCTTTATTTTAAATAGAGGCCTCATTAATTCATTTTTCGATGTGGGATTTCAACTAGGATATTTTGAAACGTCAAAAATGTGTTATCCAAATACCTTATGTTTTGTTGAACCGATGGTAATTCAAATCATCATAGATTGATGATTTTAAGGACCTCAATTTTATACTTTTTTGTGATTGATGACCTCAATCACTACCTATAAATATTTACGTTTTCATCCAATTATATGTCTCTAATTGCCACCAATGTTCTCCTAATAGAGATCATAATTTAGTGGTGATCCTTTCATTTCTCTTTTCCTTATATTAAGACTAAATTTTAGTAACCCGATTTCCGATGTGGGTTTTCCCACAAATATATTATCTACTTTCAACCTTTTATTTTCGAAGAACAATTTCAAATTGCGAGGACGCAATTTATTGAAGGAGGGGAGAATGTAACACCCCAAGATTTCATAGTGTGTTATTTCTTCAAAATAATTCAATAACTTGCACTACACGCAATACCGAGTTCAAGAACACCATGACATACCAAACAAGCCGTTCAAAAGAGGTTATGAATAGTATTAGATAAATTTTAATGTTTATATAATCATTATAATTTTAGAATCCATATTATGAGTTTCTTAGATATAATGCAAGAACAAATTCATTTTCAGTATTGCACTTTTATCAACATTAATAGTGAACCCTTTTTAAATACTATATTTTAAACTTTTTGACTAAATGGGGACATCAAAAATTTAAAATTAAACATCCCAAGCTTCTACGGTACGCTTCTCTTTGAATAATGTGATAGCGTGTGTTGTACGCAACACCGAGTTCTAACACACCATAACTAATCAAACTAGCCGTTATGAATAGTAATACCTACTTTTTGAAATTATATATATTTTATATTTGAAAATGGACTTCATTTTTGGATTCGGAATATCGAATTTAGCCTAAGGTGAAATTTTGGTACATTTCGGATAACTTTCATATTTTGATGAATAGTGAAAATTACTAAGTTTTAATTAAAAACAACTTTTTTAATCAAAATAATTAATAGTGATAAATTATGAATTTGAGTGGTTTTAAAGTATATTTAGAATATATTTTTACCATTTAATATAATGTTGGTCATTGGACATAATTTTACAATTAAACCGAACATAAACGAGTGTCAATCTTTTGATAGTTATTATCTCTTAAAAACACGCTTTTTGTTTTGACAGCGGGAATTAATTTTAAATTAATTTCTGCCACTTCTGTGTTTTGAATTTAGGAAAATGGATTCCATATTTGGAATCAGGATGTTCAAATTGTGTAAATAGGTAACTTTTATTTTTAGACATTTTGAATAATTACTGCGGTAAATATTTTATTTACCATGGTTAAGGGTAAATCCGGTAAATAAGGGTTAAAAAATATTATTATAATAATAAATTACCCTAAAACGTGTCTTAACCATATTGGTTGATACATGGTCGACCATGGGAATCTTTGGGTCTATTTTGGGACCCCATGGATCCACTTGCAAGTGATAATGACACTTTATTTTAATTAAGATAAAATGAATACAAAAATGACACAAGCATATATCTTTTAGAAAAACAATTGTTACATAGGGTTATATATGTTGGAATTTAGATTATAAATATTCATTAGAAAGATAAAAAGATTTCTTACATAATGATAGTTTATTTATAATTTTTAGACTTTAAATAATTTATTTTATGTATGACACAATGATGATGCAGTAATTACTATAATAGTGAAAAATTAAAATAATTGATATTATAAATACCCAAATAAATATAATATGAAACTTTTAATGAATTAAACTAATTTTATAGGATAATATGATATATTAGGAATGATTTAATTGACTTTGTTAGAAGTAATAAATCTGTTATGAGTTTCAAAAAAATCAACTATTGAATAGTGTCAAAATTGACATAAAAGAGTTCTTAAAACAAATATTATATTATTAATTGATATTAAATTCCTAAAAATCTAAGGCTCGTCCAAGAGACTTATATCATGATAGGTTCATCATTAATGTACCACTTGGGGGTCGCTTGGATGTATATAGTAAGTTTATTAACCATATTATATAAAAATACAAAGAGACATTGTAAAAGTGAAACTAATTAACTTAGAGTTAATACTTAAAGATAAGGTTAATATAAGTACCCAAACCTGTCTAAATTCTATTGGTTGAGTTGTTTTCGACCTATCCCCACCTTAACCTTTGAATAATAAGCTTTGGAGCCATTAGAAACCGAATATGAATTTATTATAAATTAATATTTCTAGCTTTTCCAAAGGTGCCCCTCACCCCTCTTATAAAAGGGCACTCCTCCTTCTCATTTCTTCACACCTTCAAAGCCTTTTGGTTCGGCCAACCTCTGCCCAAATACTCTCCCAACATCCCTCACTACAACCTAGAGGCCTTAGTTTGATCATAAAGCCAACCTAAGGAGCCCTTTTGATCAAATCAAAAGGAATAACCCGAAGAAGAGGTAATGATTTCACCACCCTTTTCTAAGTTCATTTCTTCTTCCACTTCTTCTTCCTTTGTTCTTACCATTCTAAAATAATAACTCCAGTATCTCACATATACTGTGATGTTATTATAAGTATGGTACAACCATATTCAGTATTCTATCCACCCTTTGAATAACATGTCACCATACGTGCGTACGTACGGCTTACCGTCTTCACGTCGTGGTGTAATTGTTATTCAATATAATATTATTTGGATGGGTATAATAATGATGTGTAACTCATGTAAATAATAAATATAACATGTTAATGATTCTGTATATATGATATACCATTCTTTTATATATTATTTTAATATCAAAAGAATGATATTGTCGCTCGTGCGTACGTACGGACTACCGTCTCCACGAACGCGATGAGATTCATTCTCCATCGTATCCATTCAAGTATAATTATCATTTGATGATTTAAAAATGATTTTTAAGGACTAGATATCATTATGGATATGAATAAGATACAACAACCATGGCTTATGTAACAAAACATATAAAAGAAAATGAGTAAGTTAACTCCCGAAACGACGATAATTCTAAGATATTATTAACAAATCAATGTTAAAAGATCATATATGATATCATATTATTATATATGATTCTTGTATAATTTAATAACAACTATTTCACCATTATACAGGAGGTTAACCTACCCCAACCAAGGAAAAGTACAAGGTAAGGGTTATTTCACAATCTCTTCATTATCCGAGGTTGTTTATACGTAATAATCTACTGGGATCTCTTTATCATCCACATCCATGTTTCTTAAAAATGCATTTCAAAACATTTTTAATATTTACTAGAATATGAGTTAAAGTCATTTATACCCTTTTTGACTTTTATAAGTGGTTTATAAAGGAATATTTCGGTCGTTTTCAAAACAAGGTCCTTTTTAACCTTTTCGACAGAATTAAGGTAAGAATGTTTTTTTTAACTTATACGGCGGGTGCGGCTATTTTCCGCCGTTATAAAATCTTCAAAGATTCCCATACAAGATTATAAGAATATTTTCAAAGAAAATGTTTTATTTTATATGGATCTTAAATTTTTTCAAAATAAAAGGAGATATTTCTTTAAAAATAATTTTGATTTCATCTATGTCAACATCCTTTGATGGATTTTAAGATTATTTGAAGTTGATTTAATATGATACAAAACTTCTATATTGTATTGAAGGTTTTGTGATATGTTTGACTGTGGATGTGCTATTTTTATACCATTCATAGTTTATGGTGATATTATTGACATTTCGTATGCTAGTTTTAATACGAATGTTTATGTTATATTTAAACCTTTTCATATGGGAATGCATTGGACTTAATATGTGACGGGTGGAGCCCGCTATAGCTCCTCGATGCATCGGTAGGTCTCATGAGACAAACTAGTGTCTTGGCACAAGGCCTTGACAAAATCTTATTTGTAGTCTTGGCACGAGGCCTTGGCTATGTGGTTATGATAGTCTGGCATTATGCATTCCAACATTATGAAAGTGGTTATTGATTTTTGCATGTGATTATTCGATTAGTAGAATATCCATGTGAATAAGTAAATGGCATTATTTCATTTTATTTATGCCATACCATGTTGAAAGTTCATATTTAAAAGGCTTTTGTTTTAGTTATACATTGCCTTAAATGTTTATTCTTATTTATGAAAGTTTCCGCTATATTGTTATCCTTACTGAGCATCTGAGCTCACCCCTTTCAATGTTTAAATATTTTCCAGGATGTGAAGAAGTGTATTATGACTGACTTGCGAGAATAGTCAGTGAAGATATGAGTGTGGACTATGAAGACCATGTTATTGTAGTTTGTTTAATTGTGATGTAATGAAAGACTTATGAATGTATCTAGTGTTTCCAAGGCTACTAAATTAATCGGTCTTTCAAGACTTGATCTTTTGTGATCATACCAATGTTACGAAGTAACGCACCGACTCTGGGTAGCTGGGGTCGGGGCGTTACATGGATGATTGATTCCTCTTGATCAATGTTGACCAAGGTCGTTTCTACATTATACCATGAATTGGTGTGGGCATTATATAAGCATGTATGTTGATAAAATGTTGGCTCAAAAGGGAAATCTTCACATAAGTTTACTAATGTAGCATGTGAGACGGGCTAATTCCTCTTTTTTGAGACATATTCTCCATTATCATTATTTTCACTAGTTTTGAATCACCATTTATGTTCATGTAGTCAATTTATAGTCATTGGGCCAATTCCAACCCCACAACATGATATCATTATTCAGCTTCAATATTCATTTAACATTTTTATTAAGAAAAAGAATAGGAAAAAAATTCATGGTCGGGAGAGAAAGATATAATCCCTATGAAAACCCGATTGATATTTGGGTTTTTAATTATTTTTCCAAAAAAATCTAGGAGGCACCATCAAATAAATATCCCAAATTTAGGGAGTGTCATCATCATAGAAAGCCTTCACATATGGGATCTCGGTTTCAACAATTGTATTCTATGGGGTAGGATGTTCTTGGTAGATTTCAGCCAGGGATTTCCCTTTCCTCAATTAATGAGACATGAACATGATGCCATATTGTTGAATAATGACATTAAATCATTCCATGAACCATGTTAACATTGGAAATAAAAGGATATACTTGAGAGGATAAATATGAGATCCCATTTGGACTACCTAATGCTACATGTATTGCCGTATCTTTTTGAATTAATAATATGATTGTGGGGTTGTTCATGTCAACATATGTGTTCAAGGTCTCAATAAATAGTATTTTTTTGATGGGGTAGTAGGGAGTGTTATCACTCCCCAAATAATTTATTTGTGGGATTAGGGAACCTTATGAGCATTCCAAGGTGAAAAATACTATATTAGTGCCCTTCTAACCACTAGAGGGACAAAAATTGGTGGGTGTAAAAAATAATTCATGATACATTTGAAGGATTATTAATAGTCATTACCTCACTGACAAGGGATTCCATAAAAAATTATCCTAGTGAATAGGTTTTGTTTTATAGTCAAGCTGGCTATGAAAATTTGAATTTAGATAGGGTCCCGAGGATTCTGCCAAATTCATTGAGATGTCATGGGGTGGTATTGCTAAATTAGTACTAGTTGTATATGGGTTGACATCGATTCTGCAGTGGAATACCACAAAGCCAAGGAACATCATTAATTTGTTTACCATAAATGAGAATGTATGTGGATTCGTCTTTAGAATGTGATTTCAGGTCAGGTTGAAGAAAATTTGAGGGTCTTTGAATTTATCATGACATTATTGGGATTTTACCACCAAGTGTTCGATGTAAAATTCTATTATTCTTCGAAATAATAGCTTAATGATATGATACATGTCTCCTTATTAGGTAGACCTAACGTTATTTATTCCAATTGGAATGACCTAATTGAAAATAATCCCCTCAGGTTCAATGAAGGATGTTTCTTCTACATATTCAGAGGATATATTTATTTGAGTCTACCCTAAATACCCATCCACAATGGAATGGTAATAAATGATAGTTGTTTAATTAATCCATTGTTTTTTGATTTCTAATGGGAAATAATTCTTTGGCTAGTACTGATTAAGGAATATAAAATCAACGTTGACCCTAATCATGTTGTTATTTTTTATGATAAGGAAGATTTTGGAGACCTTTTTTGGGTATTTCACTTCTAAAATATTCGATTTAATCAGTTTACCAATATCCACCCTTACATTAGTGGAATGAGAGGGGTTCATCCTCCTATCTTAATTCTTGAAACCTCAATTCTCAGCGGTTCTGCCATGATAGTGCATAGCCCCATCAAGATTCAGTCCGGAAATTTTAGTATACTTTATATAAAACATATATTTTTTATTTATTATAAATTAAATCTATATATGTTTCTCTTAGAAGGGAATTATTGAACTAATCATTTTAGGTCACATGTCTTCCTCAATTCCTAGATTAACATACCTATGCTCATTGATGTTGATGAAAACATATTCATCGAATGTGGGAGGGGTGTTACATAGATTTTCCTCACCTTCTTCCACCTATTAATCTATAGAGGCATTCTAATATAGATGAATACATATGGGGGAATAATTTTCATTATATTGGTGAGAGATCCCCTGAGAAGACACATTATCGTGCCCTATTTCCAAGACATTATAGAGATATGTCAGAGCTAATTATCTATTACTCTATCACTAGGGACATGATGATATTTTTTATTTGGGTTCAAGTCTATAACCTCGACTAAATTTATGGGGAGCACATTATCTCTATCAATAATACTCCAGGTATTCTAAGGGTAATTCCACAATCCATTTATTGTTGCAAATTGTATGTCATCATCCTAGATTGGTTGTTTGCCTCCTATTTTATTGATGCATTATTCGATGTATGTGGCATCAAAAGCCTTGAATGGGTGTTTTCACCATGTAGTATTCTGCCATTTCCATTAAAGGGGTTTTTTAGACACTGATGCAATTTTGAAGGATCCTCATAGTGTTTATTGATCCAAATTCGTCTAAGAAAGAAATTTTATATGGTGTCTTGTTGGGTAAAAAACACAACTTGAGGTGATATATAACCAAACATGGCTTCATGTTTGTTCTTCCCCAGATCCCTTTTCTCATGATTATCATTCTCAAAAAGGTCATCATTGTGGGAGACAAATCCCCTTCACTATATCCCAAACATTAGAGGGTTTAAACATGGAGGTGGTTGATCCTGGAACCATTATCAATTTATGACCTTGAGATGTTGACATTATTTAGTCTACCTAAAAAATATAGGGGAATTATGTGCCCTATGATGACTTCTTCATGATCCTTGTGAATGAAATATATGGAGAAATTAAATTCCAATGGGATGGTTTCCACTTGATAAACTTTCCCTACAATGTCTTCTATCTGCAACTCTTGTGGTCTCTAGACTACTTCAAATGACTAGATCCCTGAGTTATTTTTAAATAATAATCACATCCAAGATTTATAAATTTGTTAGTTTAACCTCAATCCATTTTAGAATGTCGTAAATTTGTTATAGAGTTTAGAAAATACAATGATAGGGGTTCCTCGTAACATTTGATCACAAGATGAGGTATTTGAGGTGGAAGATCATTGTTCTTGTGTAGATGTCATGGGAGAATTTTTCACTATTGGATCGGGCCATTTCACCCTTCCTTATTTTCTACGTTAATCAGATAATCAAAACCATGTTAGGTAGTCATTCAAGAAAACAGGGTGTGGACAACTGATGGAGGGTTGTAGGACACCTATATGTCTTTTTAATTATTGATAGAGCACTTTTCCATAGGCCTCAGCTACATATATGTCCTATGTGGGGATGTAATGGAAATATTATCTCTAACCACACCCATGTTGTTACCTGTATCCTCAGTTCCTAAACACCTGTCCCCATATTCTCTAATTATGTGTTGGAAACTCAAATTTTGAGACATATTCATCATTAGAGAAGGGTTCTTCCAAGTATATAACATTTAAATAACAAAAATGAGCTCTTCTTCTAATGAGGGTTCAGTTTTGTGGGATTGTACCACTTTTAAAGATGTTGCAAGGATTGAAATATGCAGTCACTAGAGATTAAATAGGAGAAGAATATGACTCATTCTCTTCTATTTCATACTTTATTGTATGGTCATTTACACCTTAGGGAGTCATATTTGTTGTTATTTACATTTATGGTCCTGATATTCTTGTATTCGTAGTAATTATCTAGGGGTAGTGTGGGATGTGTCAAATGTTTTGGGAGTCATATAGTTGTTGATCTTCAATTCACTTATAGACAAAACATTCCACCAACCACTCTCCTCTTTTTACAAGGCAACAGTTATGTATGCCCCATTATCCAACAAGTTATCTAACTACACAAATCTAGAATCAACCATTCTAGGAAGGAAATCATTGAACAAAATGTCATACATGATATTATGGCTCATGCTTCTATTAATAGGGTAGTAGTTGGGATAGATAGTGAGGTTATCCTCATTAGGATTTTGGGTAAATAGTTACTTGAGCAGGTCAATGTCCATAGCTTCTAAAAAAATTAGGGGACTAAGTTATTTCCAAATGAGTATTAATTATTCATATATTCCTCAAATACAAGGTGACCCCAATTTCTCTATGCTTATGGATGAGGGTGATTATTTTGTTTTCAATACGATACATGAGGTTATTTATGGTTCAGGACCTTCTTAGGTGGTTGGATGGGCAATGATGATGTCTTAATATTGATGGATTCATCATATACATTGCATAGTATTTTCCCATGTGTTAAGGGAATAGGTCAAGGCCTGGATAAGGTTTGTTGAGTTGAATATTCAAATGGTTGTGGAATTTCAGAAAACTCGTGGAACCCACCTAAAAACTTCATTTGGATCTAAGGTGGCTACAACTCATCCGGGAAATTTTCATAAAAGTGTTCTTGTAGTTTTTATTTTTGGAGAGGGATGCTAATTGAATAGTTCAAACATATCTCTCTAGATATGAATTCAGACACCCTCTCATTTTAGCGTTGCTTTCTGTTTTTAATGTTGACAATTGTCATTTTCCTTAAGAAGGATCTGAACTGAAAAAGGATTTAATGATGAACAAATTCCCATCCTGTAATTGATGTTGTTATAATACTGAAATACCAAAAAAAAAATATTGGACCTAACATAGTATATACAAAACAACTCAGCTTAGTTTCCTTAAACATAACTGGAGGTCCCATCATCAACCCACATTGGGATATGAAGAGTGTCAAATGTCATTCATGGTCACCTACACCATAAAAGTTATAAAAGGTATTATTGCTGAAATTAATTGAGGGAAATTTTCATCCATACATTTGAGATATGGATTCTTCTTAGGATTAACATGTTTATGTCTCCCTTACGTGGCTTCCATTTTCGAAGCGATGTACTAGATGAAGATAAGAAACAATAGGGGTATTGTTGTCTGAGTTGTCATCCATGTATATGGATAGGGAAGGGGTCGATGCGGTGTCCCCACATTCATATCCATCCGATTCATGATTATTTTAAAGACTGAATGATTACCCTAGCATGGGAGAGGATATCAATACAATAGAGTAATGTTATGATTTTTTTAATTCCTCAATTATTTACAACAACTAGCTAGACCTAGAGCATGGCTCACACTCAGATAATTCTCTTACTAGAGGATTTGATTTGTACCGATGCATGGAATGTGAAATGTTTTCCAAATCCTAATTATTATATTGAATAAAAATACATCCCTTGCTTATCTCCTCATTGATTTTCTAATAGTATGCATTTCATTATAATATTAGGAAAATTGTTCCTCCATGGAACGAACATTGATTTTTTAGTTTGATGATTAGGATATAGACAACACATTTCTATTTTCCTTTTATAGTGATTCATCTTAGAGGTGAAAACTAGACTGTAGGATGAGATATATTTTTTAACCTCCTCATGTTCTAGGTTCGTGCATCATCGGTCGGTTCATCCAAATCAAGATCATCTTTTGGTTATATTTCCATTTTTCATCAAAATACATTTTCATACCGATCCATAATATATATTGTGTTGATAGTGATGACATTAACAGTGGAATATCAGGCAATAATGGTTTACCATTACTTTTGACGCATAATTCTAATTATACATTACCTTCATCAGGGTATTTATTTGAACTCCTGACCATTTTGTGAAATTTTGGTTTTATCCACAACAGGGGTATTGTTACCTTCACCATATATTTCTACCATATTGTAATGTTTTTAATGACATTGTGGGGGGGGGGGGGGGGGTTGGGAGTGATTTCTTAATAGAACATGAATATAATAGGATTTTAATATGGTGGGAGGAACAGATGGAATGTCGACCTTTGATATCAACCTCCACACATGTACAATACAAATTATCTCTGTGGTGAGGATGATAGTGAAAATTGGCCAATCTATGCGGGGTGCCCTATGGGATCGGAGTTATTTAGGGACATAATTAGCATTTAATGATCTTATTATTGAGGATCCAATGATTTTGGTTCAGAATTTTATGACTCCAATGATAAAGATTGGGATATTATTTTCCCCAACCTAGAGGGATGGGATTTATCTAGAGTCACCATTGATTTCATCAGGACCCTCATTAGGGATGATGATCCTTTTATTGGGGATGGAGTTATTAATTCTCCCAGCATAGTAGGATGGGGTTAGTTTGCAGTTTATGCTGATATGTTCTGAATCCTATTAGGAATTTATGATCAGCGGGGTAGTTTTAGTGGAAGCTATTCCCCCTAGACTGTTGAGGTGGGTATAATACCTGATGACTACTATATAAGATATTAATGCGGCCTATTTGATGTATTTCAGTTGGGATTGCGTACGAGCTGGGTGTGATCGAATCCCACCTGGGGAATTATTATTTACTAGTTATTTTATAATAAATTCAAACATGATACTCAGTGTCTTAAATTGATTATTATTCCTTGGAGGGGAACATCTCAAAAGTTTTATGATTATCCTCACCCTATATTGATGATGTATAGTTTTGTTTGAATCGGGGGAATTATATGTCAATGAGAAACTAATTGTCACGAATTTCGATCCACTGATATATACGATGACTATGACCTTAAAACATACCATTTCTAAAGGTTTATAGTATTTTGGGAACATAGTGATTTGAAACACTCCATATAGCACCCATCGATGGATACACACATTTATTAATGGTAAGGAGATCAGTCAACAGAGGGTTTTCAGGACATAGTGATAATGACTGAGTAGGAGTTTGTCATTCCCTTCCACTCCATAGTTCTGGGATATGAAAAAAGCAATCATATGTAGTTGATAATAGAGAAAACTAATGATATAAAGTCGATATTCATATTGTTAACATGTGTGATGTCTATCCTTAATATCTTATGATTATACCACTTAGTTTGAAATAGAATAGGCATGGAATCCATTTCATGATCATTAGGTTAGTCACAATAAGAAGTGGTGAGGGGATGATATATGTTAAGGAGGTGTTTTCTGCTAACACTATGTATATATCAATTTTAGACTCCTCTTCCTCAGACCTGCATTCCTTCATCTGATCATACTATAGAGAATGATTCTTAAGGTCACATACTAAATGAAGTAGAGTGCTACTAGAAGTTGACTTGGAATTTATGTTGTTTACCCCAATGGATTGATCACCTCTACATATGAAGTAATCATTGGGTGGGAAACCTATTCATATAATTGTGATTTTAAAGGGTCATAATTCCTTGTCCCTAGGAGATATTTTCATGGTGAGTTTGACCATACTGGATGTCAGGAGTACAGTCTCAGTGACCCATATCCACATTGCAATGGGTAGTAATATCATAGTAATGATCATATTCTACATAATTTTAAGGGTTTACAAACCCTTTTGGCATTGAGAATGTGTCTCGAACAACATCAAGGAAAATATAATTCAGATGATTAGAAATACATGTCTCAGTCTATGTCATAGCTAGAATATCATGGCCATCCACTTGGAATTTTATTGGGATATGAGTCTGAAATATAATGATTTATGAAATATTTTTATTATGGTCTAGTGAAATGGGTGAGTGATCCACCTGTTAAGAGGATACTGGAATATTCTAATTAGTTCCCCGATATTTTATATGAATATGATACTATCACAAGGAATTTTTAACTCTCACATTGTGATACCCATACAAGAATTGTATTATGAGCCTGATCACAAGCCAAATTAATATTTCACTTGTCTTTAATTGAAGTAACATGATCCTTCCTTGAGACATGTACTTCTCTGACTTGGTTATCCCCTTTTTAGGAGGAAGTTGAGCTGGGTCTGATAATGAAATTCGTACAAGAATATGTCAAAAATTTACTTAAATATGTGTAGGGATATAATCACTCACCTGATTTACCTCAAAAAATTATCGGTGTTTTCATTTGTCAATGTAAGTGGGATTATTAACCAGGGTGATAATATATGCAGGAATATTCAATGAAAATTTCTTGATTTGAATATTTTTATGTCCCATGAAATGTTATATTCTCACAAGCTTATCCTCAGATAGAAAAATGATATGATCTTGATCCAGGATGTAAGGAGAATGTCACTAGTATTTTTTGATAGTAAAATGAGCATATCTATATGAATATCCCCCCTCACTTTGTGAGAAGCGACAAGAATGTGAATATGATCTTGATCTGTGGAACATGGAATATTACCTTAGAATTATTTTATATGTATGTTCCCCAATCCCATGGGATGTGCAGATCTGACTTGGTGACACATAATTGGAATGAGAATGTGATCCTAGTATATTGCTTCATCATTTACCGAAATATGTCGATACTCATCCTAGACATGAGTAAGAATGTTTGATTGCAAAGAAGAAACCAATTTTTCATAATAATTATAGTGTTGAGGTTACCTTGTTATATTTAATGGAATATTTTTCTATCCATCTATCATTACTAGTGAAATAATATGTCATTTGTGATCTTCCATTGTTGTCAATATGTGTTGGAATTTTATTAAAGTATGTATATGGATATAAGCCTACACATATTCCATATCCACTACGGAAAAGAAGATATCTTCAATTTTAGTGAGTATATGTTCCCAATTCTATCCTCCTTGAGGCACCAGAATATGTGAATGAACATCATGCATGTGGGTTGGGAAATGTGCCTCCACCATTCTACTTTTAGAATTCTCCCACAGACTAGATTCAAGTGAGCCAAGTTATGAGACTCCTAATTGGTTTCTACAAGAATATTCCTTAACAAGTCTTCTGCATGAGCGGGGATATTATCCAACTCATGGTTATACATAACCTTCCTTCCTGATGTTTCTTCCTTTCTGACAATACATGTGGTTTATAGGTGGTAGTGTGCTAGGCGGTACACTCAGCATGTGACAGGTGGGTACCGGTGGGATGGTGCTGGTGATGGAGGTTGATAGGAGGAAACTCCAATGGTAAAAAATTTTAAGATAGATTTAATTTTGTCCTGGGTCCACCAATATTAGATATTAAAGGAAGTGATTTTATATCCATGGTGATTAGCTCTTGAAGAGGTTGGTTGTGGAAACAAGGGATACTACCTTATCATCATCATTCATTAGCCGTTGGATACTCACCAAAATATATGATTGGATACCAATGCGAGTATACTCAACGATTAGGATTAGAGAATATCAATGGTACTCCTATACCATCATGTTCTCCATATGATATTAAAGCTGTGAGTAGGTGATATCATTTTTCAACACACAAGGGTTGCAGTAACATATGAATTTCTGAAATGGTTTCAGGATTGTGAAATTATATTGGATCAAGATTTTATTGATTATAGTAGTATCTACAGTAATGTAGAAAATATGGTATAAGGTTACCTATTACTGGAATATCATATTCATTTTGTTCTCAATTACATTTGCGTCATTATTATAATTTTCATTCATTCCCAATTGGACCATTCTACTCGTGTGGACCTGACAAAGTGAGGATGGGATTATTTAAGGGGAACCGTGATGATAGAGGATCAATTTTATGTTTCATTTCCATATTATCATATTTTATTGTGGGATATACAATAAAAAATTCCCTGAAATATGATTATCTGATCATTATTTTATTTAAGATTTTCATGATGTGTTCCCCATTTTTTTCATTTATTGATATAAAATGGCCTTACAAGGAAAAACGCAATAATTGTTTTTATTTAATATATTCAAATGTGGTTCACCATTTTTGTTTTGATAGAGAAGAGATGATATCTAAGTTCAGTTGGATTCGTATAATGGTTTATTTCAAGTTGTTTACTCCATGCACAATCATTGTTCTTGGGTTACCATTTTCATTATTAATAGAAAATCCCAAGGGTTAACTCATCTATAGCTGGGTACATAAATTCCTTCTAGATGTAGGTGGTCACTAGCGGTTATAGTCCCAATGATTTCCAAAGACTCTTATTGGTCGAGTGGATGGGAGGCCGGTCTCATAGAACCCTTTTGGGAGGAAATTTTTTCCCACTATGGGACTCTCTTATAGATTTATGGTGTATTTTAGAATCTCGTCCTAATGATGACATGTGATAGTTTAAATTAAATATACTATCAAGCGTTAACTCTGTTAACTTGTTGATGAAAATATGATCTCATTAGTGATTCTAGTAGTATTTATCCACTGATCATCATCAATTTCTTATTAAAAATAGATGATTATATAATGAATCCACATAAATATGAACATTAGAAATTTATTCCTTGGATGGAAACAGTTAATATTATGATGATGCGATTCATCCATTAAGAGGAATTCAATGTATATCAATTATTGTAGGAATGAAAATCCATGTAGATATTTAATACTCATGATATTTAATTTAATGTAGAAAGGAAATATGTGTGAGTACTCAGGCACCAGATATTAGACTATGATTCTCAAGGATACATCCTACGTATCTCGATTTTGATAGGAATAGAAGTGATTATATTTCAATTACATCTTTAGGACTATATCTATGGTATATTATAACACCCCATGATTTTTATTATTATTCTATTTTTAATTCATTTAATCTATTTTGATTTTTTATCTCACAGAACACTGAATATAGATTTTCATTATATGGAAGCACTTTGTTTGTATTCATTTATATTTAACATTATGTAAATATTTTACTATATCAAACACTTATATTTGATTTTGGTATACACAACACTATTTTATAATTGTATTAAACACAACAATGAGTCCCTTAAATGGATTTTGTTACACATAAGGTCATGTTTTATTGGACAATAATATACTATAAATATTTTTAAAAAAATATTATTATAGAAACCACATCACCATTGGAATGAAATTTATGTATATGATATCTAAATTTTGGACATATTATTCACACATGTATATAAAATTTATCTTTGGTTATTAGTTAGTAGATTTGAATGTATCAACTAAATAAAAATAATGAAATAACTATTCTAAGAAACTATTATTCTACAAACCAACACAATTCAATATCAATTACATAAACTAACAAAAAATTATTAATATTTTGAAAAACTAATTATAAATTATATATTTAGTCAGTATTTTTCAAACTTATCCATTATATTTGATAGTTATAAGATAAGAATAAATCCAATTTTATGAATAAAAAGATGTGTTTTTCTAAAAGTTAATTTTACCACTATTTAATGGAAACCACATTTTAAATAATTTTTTGACAATTATTAATTTTACTTGAAAATATAAATGTAATTTTAGAAATATTAATAGAAAAACAAAATTTTGGTGAATTTTTTTTATCCCGGGTTTCTTTTTTTATTAATAGTGAATAATAATGAATTTTAATTAAGAACTATAAATTATATAAGTTATTTCTAGTGATTAATTATGTTTTTGATAGATTTAAAGATAAATTAGATGCATTTTACATCATTTAATCTTCTTTAGGTCATGGAAGTCAATATCCCATTGACATGGGATATAAAAAATTGCGAAAATATTGATGTTTTTAATTTTTAAAACATATTGTGGCATCCCAGATGTGGGATTAAGTTTAAATTAATAGATGAACATATAATATTTCAAACCATAAAAAGTGATTACATATTTTGGACTAGTATAATATAATATATATAATTTGGTGAAATTAAATTTTTATAAAAATATTGGTGAAATTGATTAAAATTAATTATTGTGCTTAAGATAAATATTATCTAAAAGGGGAAAAATCCTTACACTTTAGTGCTAAAATGACCTATAAAGTTGTCCAAAATCCTTTTTTCTCCATATTTAGAAAATAAACTCTCTATATTAAATGTGGTTCATTATTGTAGAATCTTGTAATAGTAAAAATTTGGGTGCAATTGCCCTTACAAAAATTTAGAAGAATGTCACTCTTTCTCCACTATAAAAAGGAAGTTACACATGCAACTTATTTATATCTCTCAGTCCATATGGATATAACCTAATCCATTCAAATATACTCCCAAAAACCCCTCCCAAAATCCTAGAATACTCACTTTGGGCATAAATATAACCATTAATGTAATTTGGAAAAAACAAAAAGGAGTTACCCAAAAAAGGGTTAACCTTATTCAATGTTGTCATTAGTTTTATTTCTTTCTCAAAACCTTTAAATATATTTTATCCATGATCCTATAATAAAATAGTATCTTAAATATTATGATTTGTTTTTATTATAAGGTTTTGTACCCTAATTAAACACACTCACTTTAAATGGGTAACATGTTTATTTATCTTATGTATGGTGAACTACCACATCACTAAAGGGTGTTGTTCGTTTTTTTATTACCACATCTTATGGATGATAATTAAAATGGAACTAGGTTTTTAAATGATATATATTATATTTATTTTTAATTTATTCATATATATTCATTGTATAAAAATTACTTCATTTTATCAATTTTTGGTAAAAATGGTAATTTTTTTTGGGGAAGTATGGACTACTACCTCATCAAAGTGTTGTGATTTGTTCCCACTCCACATATAATGTATTAAGGATAACTTAAGTGAAAATATATTAATTATATATAATTAAAATTAAAATATAAAGTTATTATATATATATATATATTATTTAAAATAATTCTTTCAATATGAAAACAAAATGGCAACATCGTTCAAGCGTATGAATGGCCTATCTTCTCCATGAGAAGTGTATTTCATTTAATATTTAATAATTTATAGAGTAATATATATAAATATATAATGAATATAAATGAAATTAACATAATTAATTAAATTATGTAAATTATGAAATAATGATATATGTAAGAGGATCTAGAATAATTAGTAAAAACATGTACAAAAACCAATGTAGATATTACATAAAAAATAATATTAACATGGGTTTATTGATAAATGGGTAATATAAATTCGTCAGCAAATCACATATGGTATGATATAAAATATTATGTATCTTTGATATATATATATATATATATTCAAACCATAATTATTAAACCAGATATTTTAACATTTACAATGAATGTCAATAACCAATGTAAGGAGATTTTTTCTCACTATTTATTTTAGTGAGATAAATCCCATAATCCCCAGTCAATTCTTATTTGTGGAATATATACTTCACTGTGAATTATTATATAATTATTTTCAATTAAATAATTATATTAAATCCTTATAAATATATTACTCTCTCTAAATTATCATGATTCTAATGTTACTCGTGTAGTATGCTTGTTCTCACCTCACTTTAATTTTTCCATGTTACATACGCCATATTCTCCTCCCATTTCGTATATGGTGTATGTATACATAAAAAAGAGGATTTATATGATTAATATAATTATATTTATTGTTATTTGAATATACATTTTATGATATATAAATCTTCGGTATTACTATTCAAAAGATACCTAATCAGTATATATTTTTTAATATGCCTTTGTTGAGACGCATGTCATATTATACATTTATATAATTTTATGAGGTGAATATAATAAAATTTTAAATGAAATATCATGATACCAATTCCATTAATGATATTTTAAGACTCATTTAATTTTATTTTCGTACATTTGGCATATAATTCACTGTTACCATACAATAAGAGTTTATTGCAACAATCTCATCATTTATTGAGATTGTTTAGGATTATGCATATATTGATTAAATATTATCATCCATACTTCAATAATACTCATGATTATTATTATATTTTATTTATTAATGATATATTAATGTATACATACCATTTAATTACTCTTTGGTACTTAAGATACTTAATAAATAATCTTTAATAAGATCGAACTTTTTCTCTATCTTCGATCAGAAATCATTGTTTCATTAAATCCATGTATTCAAAATAAATTTTCAATTTTTTTAATGATTTAATTACTAGTTAATTTTTCTTTCAAATAAATGGTTTTAAAAATAATTTCATCATTTATTTATCAGATTTCAATTTTTTAACAAAATGGGGTACAAATCATTTTCAATCTACTTATATAAGATTTCACGAAAAATAGATTTTAATACATTTTCAAGTTTATTTTTTAATTTTACATGAAAAATGAGTTTCCAAACATTTTCCATCAGTCATAATAATATTTATAATAATTTTTTTTCAAAATCTTATCACAGATAACATTATAAGTTTTTGATGTTTTTATTCAAAAAACGTTTTTCAAAATTGTTTTTTAAAAGTACTTGTCATAGAAGAAGAAAAAAATTATTCATAAAATGTTTTTAAAATATCATTGAATCTTTTTTCCCATATATGACTACATTTTTTAATGTGAATCATTCAATTCTTGGTAAATGATCCAATTCATCCATTCATATTATTTCTGTGTATGGTTTATGCTTTCAATGAATAATTATTTTACGAAAACCTTTTATTTTTCATGGGTTACATGCTTATGATATGCACTTTTAAATGGTTTATATGCTTATGAAAACTACTTATTTTCATGGGTTATTCATTAATGAAATGGTTTTGAAACTGGCCTTCTTCCACATGATAATATATGATTATATTTTTAGGAAAACCAATCCATTTCATGGGATATGTCATGAATGATATTGATTTTGGGGAACATGTATGATTGATTTCATTATGAGATGAATGAGAACTTTATCAATCTCAAATACATTAGGTAAAGATTTACAACACATGATATATTGTTTAGATTCATGTAAATAGGTATAACAAACTATGAATGATGGGGAATCCCAATCCATTATGGGAAGATGGGGAAACCCTATCCACAGTGGGACGATCAGGAAACCTAATCTACTATGGGAATATGGGGAAACCTAATCCACTATGGGAAGATGGGGAATATTAATCCCTTAAAATTAAAGGACTGTCATAGAGGAGAATGAGGTTTCCCATGCAGTTGGTTTAGTCCACATGATGTTCCATAATAATTATTATAAATTTTTCTAGATTTAGAGGGAATGATTTTACATTTTTTTGTCTATGCCAAAATTATTAGTCTTACCTGTACATTATGATTTCTTGATTTATGCTCATGATTACCCTATGAATCAGGAATTATTAATTTATAATATTTATGATATGATTCGTGTTTTTTATCTTCTATACTCATGGTATGATCTTATAATGTTATTATCACATTCGTATGACCATAGGATAAAATTTATACTAATATATATCCCTTTTACCCTTACTTAGTAGCTGAGGTCACCACATTTTGTGTATCCATCCCAAGGTTATGAATATATATTTTATTTATAATTTAACTAAGAGTGGTTCAAATATTGTATAACCTGGTGTGAGATAATTTTTCACACTTGCATTCTAGATTTAATGTTTCCATGTTTCTAAATTCACTAATCTAATACAGTCTTTGGGAATCTTTTTGTGTAATGTATTAAGTGTTATAAAAAATGATGTATTGTATTTATATATTTAAATTTGATCATTATAGTTGATATCCGTGTGATTTTTTAGTAAAATATTATAATCTACTCTGATAAAATATTGGTTATATCCCTATTAAAATTTCAAAGTATATTTCTAAGGATGTATATTAGTATAAGTTCAAGGATGATGATAACTTTAGTAAAATGTCCTATAATTATGGTAAAGTATAGAGAGAGTGGTTTTATATATTTTTATCCATTTCTAGATCCAAAAAGTTAGTGTGTCTTTGGAAAATATGTACCTAAGGGTAACAAATTTGAAAAGGTGCATTGAGTATGACTTGAGTGTAACTTGGTACAATATAATGGGACTTACTGCACACCATGTTTGACACTCATAGGGGATATGCATTTTGAATTCACACAATAAATATAAACCATCATATATCATTTAATTAGAATAATAATATGAATATTATAGGGTAATCCATAGGTTTCATAGATAAAATTAGTAGGAGAAATGGTTTAGACATTATATAAGTTTTTTTTTCAAGTAATGTGGTTTTCTATTTCGAGTAATGTTTCTCACACTATGATTTCTAGTTTTTGTAAATTGAGGGAACCAGATGGAACTGTATTAATTTAGAATGTGATGGACCATTTTTTGATGAGATTCCAAATGGGATTATAACTATAGTGAAGGATTTTGGGATCACGCCTAATTTGTTATCACAGAACATGATTAACAATGATTACCTTTTACAACTCCTGGACAAAACAATGATGTAATGGAAGGATTTCATAGAGAATTTGTGTAATGGATACCATGTTTGAAATAAGAATTATTTTACTTTGTTTTATAATTTGGGAAACAATAACCTAATTTGAATTTCTTAGAGGAACTAGGATATGTCTGGACTGTGGAAAAGAATGACATAGTGAATGTAGATTTAATATATATATGAGAAGTTCATTCAATGAATTGGATAGTCATATCGGCCTCCCCATGACATCATAAAAGGATAAATTCATTAAGACTGTAATTAATGGTCATAATGAAAATTGATTTCCTATGTGGATGGCTCATGAAGAGATTCAACAATGTGGTACATGTAATGGTTTTTCTGGTGATGATGAAGAGACCAGGAACAAAATATAAAAGGTATGAGATATTACTCCAATATTGGTTATTATAAACATAAGAATAATGATTATATTAAGGTTGAGGAACCTGAATAGTTGAATATTATTTCATATTCTATGAAAGATATATTTCTGAATAATATAATGAATCCACGGTAATTATTTATGAATTAATATAGATGATTGAAATTTATTTTGAGATTATTTTATATAAAATTAAAAATAAATATAGGTATTTTCAGTATAATTTTTCATCAAAGATTGAAAAGGATATGTAAATAGTGATGAGGACATATAAAATTGATATTTTTATTAACTGAAGGTAACACGATATTTAATAATGTTGCAGAAAAAAATTATGATTAACATAGATAATGAGATAATTATTTTGGATTAATTAAATGGTATAAAATTAATGACCATATAATTAATTAGTGTTTTGTTGAAAATGTATTATATGTCATCATGGATGATGTTTAAAACTTATTGTACTTATGTAATATACACATAAAATATTTGGAATAAGGAATCATGCATGTTCTGAAATGGTATTTTAAATAATTCATATTTTTACCATGTTTTAAGAGGATATAAGATAATGGTATTCACATGTATTGAGTGTGAAAAAAATAGATAACTTTTTATATAATGGGGATCAATGTAAATATGATTTCATGAAAATATTTCTAATTATTTGTATTTTAATGTTTCAGATGCGATATAAGGTTAATCATTTATGGAAAGTTTATGTTAAATCACAGATGAAGTTTTTGAGATTAAAGTATTATCTCACAACCATTTTATTTATTAATATATAATAACATTTTTAAAAACATTTTTTTGATGATAACCAATGATATATGAGATGTTTTATCATAGATCTCGTTATCTCTTAGTGTTTCCACAATAAAATATTCAACTTCCTTTTTGGATGAATAGGTTGTATGTAAATTGGCCATAGAACAATAAATGGTGATGTTTTCCAGAAATCATGCACATATATATTTTTATTGAAATTAAAGTACATTAATAAAATGATATAAAAATTAATTTTTGTCCAAATACAATATTTTTTTGAATATAGACAATTACATCATAACATATTAATGAATTATGGGGCCCCAATATTCCATTTTTCATTGACTTGTTTCATTTTGAAAAAATTAATTTCTCCTTATAAATAATTAATCATTTCCTATAAGTCCAAATTATCATTTTACCCTAAACATATCCCATGGTGAAACCTAGTTATGAGTTACTTTGGGTAACTATCATGTTTCCAAAATTCCATTTTTAATCATATGATTTAGAATTCATTTATACAATGTGGGATTCTTTGAACGAATATTTTTTATATTAAAACATTAATAAAGAAGATGAATTTTGATTGAGAATTTCATTTTATATGGGGAAGAATGTAACCCCCCCCCCCCCGAGATTTGTGAATAATGTTTTATGAATTATTTTACTATGTTGAATTTTTTAACTCAAAAAACAATGAATAGATATTTTTTTAACACAAATTCACTATGTTTGGAAGGATTTTTAGCCAACATGATGCCAAGATTTGTTGTTTAGATAGATTTACATAAAATATTATGATTGTTTTATATTTCACAAAACATATAGTACCTTCAATAGATTGTGTTACATTTAAGGTTATGTTTTACTTGATTATAAGATATTATAAACAATGTTATTAAAATATTGTTATAGGTAACACTTAGCCCTTGGAATGGATGTTATTAATAAGATTAAAACAATTTTCAAAATATGATTTAATCATTTGTATACAATTACTAATTTCATTATCAATAATTAGAAGTGAAAGTGTAAACTATTTGAAAAAATAATAATTTCTTTTATAAGGACACTATTTTTCTACATACAAACACAATTTTGTCTCAATAAGTTAAACAATTGACAATTGATTTGTGTTTTAAAAAAACAATATATATTTTATATATTCATTATAAATTATTTGAAGTCACATAATATATTTTATACGTATAATATAAGAATAAATATAATTAATTGAATAAAAATATGTATTTTTCTAAATCGTAATTTTACAACCTTTTAATGGTTATCAAATTGTAAAAATGTCTTATTAAAAATTTAAAATTTTTAAATTAAAATATAATCTTATTTTTTTATACCTGACATTAATATTATATTTGCGTTAATTTTTGATATATTTTTGTGAAGTTTCATTTTTTGATGAATAGTGAATAATATAGATTTTTAAAACCAAAATTCCTTTTCATCTAATATATTTATAAGGATAAATTTTTTCATTTTTTTTAAAGTTATCATAGATAACGAATACATAAATTAATCTAATTTAGGTCATTTGATTTAAATTTACTTTGATATTGGATAAAATAACTTACTATAATTTTGAACTGTTATAGTTCAAAAACTTGATGTATTATCACGCTTGTGGGATTAAATTTAGATTAATTTTCAACACTTATATGATTTGAATTTGGAAAAATAGATTCCAAATTTTGGACCATCATAATTCATAATTTCTAATAAGTTCAAATTATTTTTGAAACAAAAATAAGTGAAGGTGATTATAATTAATTATAATGATGAATATAAATTTAGTGTGACAAGGGTCTAAACCCTACAATTAAAAGATCAACTGACCAAGAAAATTGATCAAAATTAATTTTATGAAAATAGGTAGACCCAATACTCCCATTACAATAATTTTTTATCATTATTGGAGCCCTATATAAATGTAGAAATGTATTTATAATCCCATTTAAAAAATATACAATAATATTACTTGTCCTACACTATAAAAGGGTACTCACCCCTCCCACTTCTACAATGTTCTCAATCATGTTATCTACCCGGTAATCTTATAAAATAAGCTCCCAAAATGAAAATCCTCTTCCTAGGAGCCTTATTAGTTTGGATTAATGGATCCACATAAGTCATTTTTTGAAAAAATTAGTTCCATAAGAAAGAGGAAACCTTTCCAATGATCACTTTTGCTTTATTTATTTCACCAATATTTCAATTATACTTCTTCTATGATAATATAACAACATAATTTTTCAATATGAACTTATATAATTTCATTATAATGGTTAAATATGAACTTATAAACACTTCCATCAAATAGGTTACAAAATTATTGTTCTTGGGTGTGGTGAACTACCGCCTCACGAAACAATGATGTCTCTTTTTTACTTTACCAACTATAATATCGGGTAATTATGTTGGAAAATATGTTTTTATTTGATATATATGATATTTATGATGTATTTATCATTTTTGAATTATTATATGACAAATAAAATAATTATATACATTTTTGTAAATACGATAATGTCATTTGTGGAAGTCTATAATACAGCCTCCTCAAAACGGTGTGACTTTTTCACACTCATCAGGGAATTTATTAAAGATATTATTAGTGAAATTATATAATATATATGAATGAATTATTCAAAAAAAATGAAATTATATTTATATAAATGTATTATTTAATCTCATTCATATAATATGATAATAAAACGGAAACATCGTTCATGCGTACGTAAAGCCTACCGTCTCCATGAAAGATGTATTCCATTTCATATTTTATATTTTATTGATTATTATAAACAAATATATAATAAATATATATGTTATTTATATTATTAATTACATTCATTAAATAAATAAATCAATATTTTTGTAATAGGATCAAGGAAAACATGCCAAAATATATATAAAAATTAAGGTGGAAATTTCCTTAATCATAATATTAACTTTTATTTGTTAATAAATAGTTCATATAAATTTATTATAAAAAATAATATATGGAACTAGAAATAATAATTTGGATCTATATAATTTTTATACAAATCTTATATTTATTATACTGGGTTATTGAACAAGAATGAAGAACATCGCGATTAAAGATAATAGGATTTCATTGCACTTTATATTTATGTGAGATACATTATATACTCATCACTCACTTATTTTGAGTGGTTTATATATTTCCATGTGACATGTTATATAATTAATTAAATATTATTAATTATCTTTAAATATTTCTTTGATATTATTATCTAATGAGGATAATGATTATAAAGTTACTCAAGAAGTAAGGATTTTCTCACCTCACATTTATTTTCAACGAGTCAAAAGCCTTGTTCACATCCTATTTCTTATATGTGGTGTGAATAATACCAATGGAGGTATAATTAAATTATTACATTTAACATTTTTTGTAATTAAATATTCATGTTATTATATTTCTTTCACTGGGTTTATGTTTCAACGGTTTCCAAATCGGTAATGTAATTTTTTATTGATTTTCCTTCTTTGAGACACATGCATTGTAATGAACCTATATTCTTTTACTCTTTGTATATAATGACATTAGGCATGTTATATAATTAATATAATTATTTTTTAGTTATTTTAAGCATCATTTAATTTTATTTTATTACATGGTGAGTATAATTCAAAGTTAACATGAGGTGACTGTTTATTAAAACAATGTCAATATTTATCATGATTGCTTACACTTATGCTTCCATTAGTGAAATATTATGATCCATACATTAAGAACACTATTTAATTTTCTTCTCATATGGTTATTAATTATATATTAATGTATTAGTACACTTTTCCACTCTTTCGTACATAATAAATTTAAGAAATGTACTTTTATAATGATATGAATTTATCTCTAACTTTGGTAGGAAATATATATTCATTAAAAAAATATACTTTCTAAAACATTTTGGAAATTGTTTTGTATAATTATCTAAAATATTTACAATTTATTTTTAAATAAATGGTATTTAAAATGTTTTCAATAAATTTTTATATGTTCAAATGTTATATAAAAATGTTTTTTCAAATATTTTAATACTTATTTTATATATTTTTAGGGAAGATTCATTTCAAAACGTTTTCATGATTATATTATAATATTTTATGGAAATGGTTTCTAAAATAGTTTCAACATTTATTTAATAATTATCAAAGAAAAATTATTTCAAAATACCTTCAATTAATCCATTATATTTTTTCTTGTTTATTTTCAGGAAAATGGTATTTTGAAGGTTTTAGGTTTTAAAACACATTTTTCAATGAAAAAATTATAATTTACTCCGGAAATGTTTTTAAAGGAACATTCTAAATTATTTTCCACATAATTTGAGATCCATTGGTCTTACTAATTATTTTATAGGTAAATTTTCCAAGGTTTCCTTTCATATTATTTCTCTGAATGGTTTATGTTTTTTATGGCATGATGTTTTTACAAAACACGTTTATTTTTCAAGGTTTATACTCTAGTGAAACCCAATTATTTTAATGGGTTATATGCGCAGGAAAACAAATTTTATTATAGAGTTTTATATTATAAAATGATTTTGAAACCTTTTTTCTTCCACAGTTTTCAATTTGATTACTTGTTATAGAATCCCCTTCCTTTTCATGTGTTATAATATAATTGTATATGATTTTTTTGCACATGTAGGTTTGATTACATTATGGGATGGTTGTGACTTATATATCCTTCCAATTAATTGGCTAATTATTTATATCTCATGATATAATTATGGGATTATGGTCGAAGGATTGATCCACAATGAATATGGGGAAGCCCAACTGCGATGGGAATATAAGGAAACATGATCCACTAAGGGAAGATGAGGAATCCCAATAGATCTGGGATGGTGAGGAAACCTGATAAACTATGAGAATATGGGTAAACACTTAACATTTCAAGGAAAATACTGTAGTTTGGGATGGTGGTGTGTCCCACCTAGTAGGTGTAGTCCCCATGAAGTTCCTTAATAAGTACAATACATGTGTTTAGAAATATATGGAATAATCTAGAATGTTAACGTGTAGCCACAATTCCATGTCTTACTCTTATGATATTTTCCATGGAATAGGATATTTATTCCCAAATGATTCATGAGTTATGAAATTATAATATTTATTCCATAATTCATGTTTATGATCCTTGGTATACAGGGTATGATCTTCTAATGATATGATAAAATTATCATACCATAATCCTCATGTTTTTGCTTTAATATCTCCTTTATTTACACTTAGTAATAATCTATGATCACTAATTTTTACGTTTATTTCCACATTTTATGAATATTTTTTTTATTATATGTGTATGAGAGGTTCTAGTCTGGTAGAACCTAGTGGTTTATTATATAATTCAATTCTGTACCATCATTTACGTTTTAATGTTTCCAAGAGCTATAAAATAATATGGTACTTGAGTTTATATTTTTGTATGATATTAAGTATTCAAAAAAATATTGTAATGTGTATTTATGTTAATCAAGTTTCATTATATATATTCCATCAAATGGAGTAAATTTATATCACGCCACTCATTGGATCTTACATTTTTATATTTCCATGGTTAGTGGAGACTCTTGGTTTGAATGATATAACTATTACACCTCCCTAATACCACATGAGTTATGGTCAATGTAAGAAACACGATATATCATATAATTAATCTCCTTTCATATGGAATCATGTATTCTGTGTTGTTTTTACCATTGGTATACTTTAATATAGATCTTGATCCTTATAGTGGCATCCTATATATTCTAGTTATCATACGAATCATAATTATTGTAGTTTTTCTGGATTCTCAATTCATAGATGGATGAGGCAGCATGATTATCATATTAGAATGATTGGGTACTAATTGTAGAAGATTCATATTAATGAGGGTACTTGCACCGAAGTGGATTCCCCTTAGTGATCGTGCCATATGAAGTAGTCCAATATATCATGCTTATGGATGAAATTAGTGTCATCTTAGTTCTATTGGGTTCTCAGTCCATAGATGGAGGAGGTTGAATAATCATCCCATTTGAATTTTTGGGACCTGATTGTAAAAATGGAATATGTATAAGGGGACATACAAAAAAGTGGATTCCAATTTGATATAGGTATATAGGAATCCATCCTACGAATCCTAGTTATGGAAGTAATTATAGTACCCATAGTTTGATTAATCAGGGCCTACAGGTTGAATTTCTCCTTATATGAGAGGAATACACTATGAGGATGAGTAATGTTATGAAGTCCAATGATTGCCTTTTCCCAAGAAAGGATTGTAACATTAATGGTATTATTGTTGGGACTCCCTAATCCCACATGATCTATTCATGATGTGAGAAACAAGGATGAAAAGTAATTAGTATCATTTCAGGTGGATGGGAGAATTATATACTAGGAATACCCATCCGATACTTAATATAGTGATTAAGCCTTAGAATAGTGACATACATATCCTGGTTATAGCAGGAATCATAATCATCGTATTTTTTATAGGGAATTTCACAATAAGGTTTCCATTAAAATCATGGATTACACTCTATGGATGAATAAGGTTATCATTTCTCATGAAGTCTTAATGACCTGGCATGATTTTTTTTGACATGCATTGATTTTCAACTTATCATGCCTTGATTTTTGGCCAGTCATGTAGAAGGATATCTGATGACAATTTCCAATGAAAATTCCATGATATATTTTTTATAAGGAACAATAGATAAAAAGATTGGAAATTTTTAGTGTCATCAAATGATCACGTGTGACTTGTACGGAGGATATTGTGAGACATTGACATGTTTTCAAGAATCCATAACATGATCCTAATCCACATTTTTGGAGGGTGTCACATGATTTAGCTGACATTCCCTGGTTTCATAATGAATCCTGGATGCTTGTCCTAAATTCCATAAAATGATACTAAATAAAATGTTTATAAGGAATAAAATTAACTAATTAAAATTCCCTAGTGTCATCGTGAAATATGGATGACACATTATAAAAACATTATGGTCAATGTGACATGTCTTGGAGGGTGATGGATGATCTAGTCAAACATATTTGGGATCATCATGAGATCTATTTGGAATTCCTAGAAGGTGTCTCCGGAGTCAATTGGAATGCCATGATGCAATCCTAGGACTCAACTAACAAATTCTAGTGTCGTTTTGTGAGTTAGGAAGACAGTTTGTGGGACACCAAAAGGATTGGATGGTGATCCCAAAGTCTATCATAATTCTTGGTAGGAATTTTCTAGGGTTTCCATGTGACGTTTTTTAATATGTCATGGAAGACTTTACATGATTAAAATAGTACCACAAAAGAGATTTATGAGATCTTGGTGACATTTAATACTATTTTATCATGTCTTAGGTGGTTTACATGAAACACATGATGATCACTCTTTATGTTCTTTTCATTTTTCTCATTTCACTTTTTAAATTGTTTCATCCTTTTAATACATATTCCATATATTTTTAGGGTTATATTTGTTTATTTCTATAATTATTTAGAGAATATATGGGATATTATTCATATATCATTATAGATGAATATCATATGATCTATGAGTGGTCACGTGAAGTGCTTATTCATGCTGCAGGGTTGCTCTAGTTGTTTTCTAAAACATACATAATGGAAAGATTTTCCAATGAGAAGATCAGCCACACTTAGAAATCCATTCTAGTTTGTGGGTTTGTTGGTTTGAGGTTCTAATAGTGTTTCTATATTCATGTGTTTTGCGAAAAAAAATTCATGTAGGGGTGGTTGATTTATAAGAATCTCCACCCGATTTTTCACCACTTTTCACAGAATATATTGCATGAATCCAGGATGGATTCGATTGGGGGTTTAGCATCACATGTCTTCACAAGGTATATACTTAGGTCATTCAAAGAGAATCACATGATTTCTTGTTACTACAATACCATACCAACAATGTCCCATTTATTTTATTAAATCCAATTAATGTGGTCATGTGGAATCATAAATGCATGATGATGCACATTCATTTTGGGCGTCTGACATGTAAAAGTGCCTTCACGATATTAAGATCCTTATTATAATTATATCACATGATATTAGATAACATTTCTGGGAATTAATGTCGGATATGGATGACTTTTCAAAGGGGGTATTCGATATCAGGTCGTCTTGTCAAGTTGTATTATGTGACCATACAATAGATAACATGGGTGCTAGTCATGAGTTCTATATTCGTGGGAGGCTCCCACCTTCCCCTTGATATTTTATTTTTTTTTATTTTAATATTTTATTGGATTTAGTGAGTATGTCAGAGATTTTTCGAATAAAATCACTCTACATATTGGTGAAGCATTGTGTAGCCAATAAAAATTCATGTGGAAATGTATGATCATTTCATGTAAAAATCCATTTTTTGATCTTATAGAGCTAAATAGGGAGAGAGAGGTCTATTGTACTTGAACGATACCCCATGAGATTTGAGGATGAAATTCCAGAGGTATTTCATGAGATATGTATGATATGTCACCATTTCTTTGTTTTGTATTTTGGATTTCAACGGGAGTGTTACAAGATTTTTTTGACCACTATAGACTCTCACCTCCTCCAAATTTATTTCCATTATTATCTTACAATGTTTAGGGATCTTAAGGGTTTTTTAAAATTGTTGATGAGGTTAATCATCCTTCCCATTGGTCACACATCATGTATTCTATATGACCGCAAGAGGCTCCCCCCCCATTTTACAATTTTACACATATTATCTGTTGTTTTTTGGATGGCTCCTCAAACTTCAACCAGTTGAAAAGACACAAGACCGGAGGGTGTTAATAAATCCACCATTCCGTGACCATTATTTGTTTGGGATGATTTAATGTGATTATAAGGGTATATCAAAAGGCGCTTCACAAGATCTATAGAAGGTTGTTTATGGTTCATGACTTTATGGTTGATCCTCTATTAGTCATGCATTCACGTGTCTCCTAGGGGTCCAAGCGATTAACTAGAAAATGGCCACCTTCCACTTCATTTTCCTTTATGGGGAAAATAATACCAATATTCAAGTATTTCCCCCTTTGTATATTTTCCAATGTTAATTGATGATTTTCAAAAATCATACACATAATAGTCCACTAATAATTTTCTTTAAAGGCACCATATCACAACAATTATGGGTATGTTTCATAATTATTATGTCTCTAGGAATGATATTCTTTTTCTAGTATGAGTATTCAATGTTACAAATAATGTGAAATTTTCATTAATATTGAATAATGAAGAAAAAATGGTTATATATGTGGGAACATGATCCTCCATATGGGGAATGGAAATATCCAAAATATTCCATTATAATAGAATGGATCATGGGAATCTATATATATTAGAACTGTATAGGGGTATTAGAGGTAATGTGTCCAAATGGTTATAGATATAGATATACGAAAAAGTTTTTTGTGGCCACTATGGAGTCATATTATGTATCATTCATGTTACTAATTATGACCCATGTAGTTCATGTTTCATTATTTACGTACATGTGGCATTACCAAACCATATAATTTCACATTATGCAGCTTGTACATTATTGTGCAATTTAACATATTATCACTAGAATGTTGTTGTGCAGTTTTACATCATGTGGCTAGAATGATGGAATTAAAGATTAATTTTATTATATGGTTACACTATCCACATATTTTAACATTCTTTCATGGGGAATTATCTATCATGAAATCTACAACAACAGAGAATTAAAAAGGACGTACACACTAGGGGTTCCCTTGTAGTTTAGATTAATAAAGTATTAGGATGTTATAATTAAATATTGAATTATATTAATGGTATTTATCTTATGTAATGGGCCTATATGATTTCAAATAAATTTTGAGATTATTAGAGTGTTTTATGAAATAATTTGAGATTCCATTCTAGTGATTAAGTGGAGATAATATGTATACTACTATAGTGTCATTCTCTTACCCCATTTTTTGTTACGATTCAATGTGATAAAATCATAAATGGGAAAAATATATTGTTTTATAACAAGGAATTAACAGGAATAAAACAACCATCATTAGACAAAATCAAGAGTATGAATAGTTATGTTGAACAAAGATATTTTAAACCAATTTCCTTATTATTAATGCACTTGTTTTAATAGAGAGTTGGATTGGAAATATCTTAAGGGTAATAGTAATTGTAGAGGAAAAGTGGTATATTATATTAATGAAAGAAAATAATTATGAAATAACAATTTAATGGTTTAAATTCAATGTCCATATATCATTGGTGGCCTTGGATGAGGTTTGATCATGTCTTTGTTTGGGTTGTTTTATAAAAGGTGATCATTAGGTGAAAAAATACCCACTCAATGAAATTGGTTGGAAAATTGGTATAGGCACCCAAAAATAGAATTATCATTCATGTATGATCATCAGAAGTATATAATCACATTATTGGAATGTATATTCATTAGGCATGTGATTGAGTGCTTTTTATGGCCAGCCATCTATTAATGTTTCTCATTTTAGGGTTAACATACATGGGACAAGTCCATGTTGGAGTAAAGTGATAGGGATATCATGTTGTCAAATCCAGTAATGATGAGTTGACAGTATATAATTTAAAAAATAGTATATATACAGGGGAGGATCAATATACTATGATTTGGAATAATCCATCATTGAAGGGACATCATAAAATAAATATTTCATTATAAAATACAAAACTATCGTGAGAATAACCTATTAATTCTTTGATACTTCTCCATCATATATATCTTCATATATGTTTATCCTCAATGTAAATATAAAACCCTGGTATAAATATGAAATGGTCAAGTATGTCATTTGGCAAAATAGGTGTCCACGATATGTGGAGTGCAGACCACATGGTGTCTAGAGTAAATTCCTACATTTGAGGTATGAACACATATGTAGTGGGAATCAATGAAGATATTATTATCAAAGAATAATTTGGGATGTAACACATGTATATTGGGTGGATAAAATGGAAAAACCAAATTTATACCTTAGAGAGGTCAGTGATAACAAGGTAAATAAGAGTTCATGAGGATTAGCATATCCAAACCACAAGGAAAGTGTGTTCCCATGTGGTTATTCGGTGCTAATTGTAGATATAATTTATCTGATCACATAGCTCCATCAATTTTGATTATTCGTGGAAGTTATGAGATCAATTGGATCCTCTTTCTGTTTCTTATTGATATTTTTTGACTTGGTTTTAATTGAAATATCAGGGGAATCAAGAACCATCATAAATGATGGGGCTGACATAAATATTTTCTCTATAATGAGGACTACTTCACCCCTATAATCCCATTTCATATTATAAATATCATTACACATTTATTTTCATTGAATATTATAATATCAACCCAATTAACATACGTATTGATTGATTTAAAACAAAAAAAAAGAAAATTTGGTAAACATACAACTTGAAAAATAATGATTTTTTTAAAATAATATAAATTTATATAAACAAATAGATTTTGTTATATTTCATAAACTTCTCCCCATAAATTGGTACACATAATATATTATCCATCAATACTAATCACTTCATCATTTAAGATGCAATGAATTAATTGATATATTTATGTACATGGAGGATAAAAATTATAAAAATAATTGTTTCACAATGTCTCTATTATTATAGATCTACCGTTACATGAAACACAATAAATTCATTAATGAAAATATAAACAGATTATATAAGGGAATAAATTTCTTCTTAAAATACTCATTGTGGTGGATAAGGTGTTGAGATTTTTTTCCCAAAAAAGAACTATACTTTATTTTTCTCATATATTATGATTACATTTCATAAAATCAATTATGTTTATCTAATTAAAAATCATATTTAGTATCATTGTTTCGTTATATTTACTAATTTCTATTGCTGTATTTTTCTTCTTTTCATATTCAATTAATGCACATAAACTTCCTAGATCAAAAATAATCATAGTTAACATTATGTAATTATGTATTAAGAGACTGAAACACTCTTTAGTATATAATCTTGAATGTATTTTTGTACAATAATGGTTATTTAGATATCTAGATTCATTTATATTAAGTGACTCAGATGAAATTAGTATTCTCCCCCATGATGAATTTGGAAAAAACACCATGCTTAGATTTTCAGATATATTGTAACAGTTTTTATATTACCATATTTTAGTTTCATCATATGAGATTTAAATTATTCTTCATCAATGATATCCACTAAAAAAGCACCATTTTGTTTGTATTAATTAATTCAAATATTGTTTTGGATTTTTTTCATCCATCAAAATGAAGACATATAGATTGAATAAAATAGACCACAATGTTTTATATAATATCAAATAAAAGAACGTACTTTTTTATGTTGAATCATCATTCTTTAAAATCATTATAGTATTTTTATCGATAATTTCTTTTTTCATTGAATAATTAGGTAACTCATATTCCCTCTTATGTTCTTACTTCCCTAAAGATCATGTCATTTTTTAATTTATATTTTATTAATGTTGATGTATTACTTGAACTAGTATTATATTAAAAATTTATTTATATGATTGGATCAAGACACATACCACATGAAAATATCTGAAATTAATTTCATTTTTGAAAAAAAAACACATCTCATCAAATAGGATAAAATGATATTATAGTACTTGAGGCCAAGTGTATCACCCTGAACAAATGAGATACAATCTATTGGGGGAGAAACTATTAGTATTATAATTTAATGTTTTTTAACCATTAAATATATTGACTATATAGATATAGAATCATTTTTTACCTCACACGAATTATGAAAAATGATAATACACTTATTTAATAGATTCTCACATCTTCGAGATGACCATTTTAAATGAAATGTTATACAGAATCTTCATGCATTCAGAAATTTTATCTAAAAATAATACAACTTTTTTTCAATTTATATTGAATAAACTATTTCATGACCCAATTTTTTAGTCCTTCAATTCAGTCCATAGATTGAAAATTTATTGAAGCAATAATTTTCCCCATGCAAAAATCATTAACAGAATAATAATTTTCCAATAAATCCATTTTTTATCTTTGAAAAATTAATTAGATTAGGATTACTTCCTTAAAATTAATGTGTGACAACACATTAAATTATTTGGTATTTTTAGGGGGTTATAAAAATTATTTCTTTTACATTTAATGTGGCATTCTATTTCTCATTGTTTATATTCCTCTATAACTTTGTAGTGTTTTATTCATTTCATACATTATGAATGAAAATAATTTTTTATAAATATTATTATTAATAAGTGATACCTTTTTCATTGTTATTATATCATGTTTATCAATTTATTTTATTATGTAATATTTTTTAATATATATATGTCTATTTGAACATTGATTATCTCTTGATGTGTTTATGGAAACAAATATCTTGTCAATAACTTATGAATACCACACTCTATAACCATAGTATCCAAATTTCATAATATCACTTAGTACTAAAGACAACACATTTTAGAAATTTTTTATCATCATTAATATACATATTTTTTTTCTAAAAACTAAGTTGATATCTTCACAGGTAGACCTTAGTGTATATTTTACATCTCTTGAATATGATTTTATATATTTATTTTTATATTTTCATAGATTTTGAATTTTGAATTCGTGATATAAATGATGTCATATTATTTATTTTACAATCCATATAATTATACTTATTTATATTCATGGTTGAATAATTCTATAGAAAGACTCAACATAATTCCTTCTTAATTTGTGAATACAAATCTAAAAGAATGAAATTCATTTAACTATTATTATCAACTCGTTATTTTATATAAACCTATAAAAACCAATTTTTTTGTTTATTCATCATTTTTTAATATATACTTAATGTTTATTGAACACTCCAGACAAATAATTAATTGATTTATATATAATTTTAATAACTAATTTTCAAAAATTAAATAGGTTTATTATAAAAAATATCCCATATTTCTATTATAATTACATATATGAAAGATCTTATCTACTAGTATTTTTCAATAATTGGAAATTATTTACAAGAATTATCTAGAAATTATTCAACAAATGGACCACTGAAGGTAATGTTTTTTAAACCGTATATCTATTTTATTTAATAACTTCATCATTTTTGTTGATTCCATATAGGATTCTGTTAGGGTTATTGAGAACCAAATAAGAGGATTATCCTAGGGCATTGATATATGTTTTTCTTTCACTGGGATCTGGTAACCCTCATATATATATATGTGGGTTAAAAAATTGTGGTATACGTTTACCATTTAATACCCAAACTACATCCTCTTACGTAGTTTGATTGAATGAATCTCACACTATAATCATATCTGAAATTTTAATTAATGTAATATAAGTATGCATACTCAAGAAAACATCCTTTTATATGATTCTCACTAACAAGGTTTATAATAGTCCCCATATTATAGTTATTATTATACAATAAAAAAAGTAATGATAATTTATAATCATTAATCTACAATGTTCAAGGTTGTTTAATTAAACACTTTATCTTATAAAAATCATTATTACCCCTCATCATACTAACTAGTTCTTCAAGAATACTATTTCGTTCCTTATATGTACTGAAACCAACTTACTATAGCATCTAAATGTAATATTCATATTTGATGCTCTTTTTATGTGATATTTATTATAACTATTTCACTAATGGGAAAATAATTATGATATAATTATTCAATTTGGTTTTAATAAATTGGTTA
This sequence comes from Viscum album, assembly GCA_963277665.1. Taxonomy (NCBI): domain Eukaryota; kingdom Viridiplantae; phylum Streptophyta; class Magnoliopsida; order Santalales; family Viscaceae; genus Viscum; species Viscum album. The sequence goes on along the minus strand of OY728119.1, from coordinate 2,104,240,483 downwards.
CTAATTGAAAAAAATGTCATCAGTCAGTCTCAAAATATAGAAATACCTTTAAATATATTCACAACAACTATTATTGCTATCTCATATATTCTTCTTCATCATGTATGATCATGAACCAAGAGTACATGATGGAGTATCTCCATTTTTTTAGAAATCATATTTTTATTCAGAAATATTATATATATATATATATATTTAATGTTATATATAACTACCCATGACATTACAAAACATTTTATTTTGTATACATTTATTTTTAAAAATATAATGTGATGAATGCAACAATAAGGTTAAAAAATCAATTTACTGACCCTGTGTATACTCAATTTAAAATTATTTTTTGAGTCGTCAAGAAAATTTATAGATATAAATAAATCATAATTTTTAAATTATCATAATAAAATTATTCTATATTATATTTTTTTAATTTTTTATAAATTTGTAATTTTTTATGAATAATTAGAAATAATGATTTTTAATTGAAAACTACCCTTTTCATTTAAATAATGTGTAATGTTCAATTACATTTTAAAAACATTTTATTGAAAATTAGATAATATTATATATATATATCTAATTTATGTAATTGGAATCATTTGTAAAATGAATTTTGAAATAAAAATGTGATAAACTATTGAATGATATTCCCTTAAAACCCTTCTTTTTTTGTAGCTTCCACAAGATTAATTTTAAACTAAAATTTACCAGTACTATTAATGTAAAATTAGTTATTCAGGGTTAAACATAAATGATATAGGGTAAATTGGACAACAAATTATTCTAAAACCCAATATCTAGATGTATATAGACCCTTATTACCATAGGCACTCTTTTAATGATTTTTGGGTCAATTATCCATGAAATTCACATATATAATATGCTATGTAATGAAAAAGACAAAAGATGAACCCTACACGACTTTAATTTCTATGATGATTTTAGAAAGGGAAAATAATATTCATTGTTATAATTATTATTTTGAATGATTAATGTGATTTATTATCATGATTTGTTTGTGAAATTATTTTTTAAAATTCTTATGATAGGACAAAAAAAGATTTATTTAGTAAATAAATGAATAAAATAAACTACTCTAAACCTATTAAATGTGATTTAAATTAAATAAATTAGTTTGTTCTATTAATTTTTAGATGAATATTTTATATTAAATTGGATTTAAAATAATATATATGAATTCTATCATTTAATGGATATTTTCAGATTGAAATTAATTTAAGAATGTCATATTTACAATAATGTTATTTTATAATATGTGATACTTAATTAATTGATTAAAAATTAATTAAAATCATATATTATCCAAATTTTTATAAATTTTAATTAATATCAACTATATTCCATTCATGTAGAAATTATTAATTTATTATGACTATATTGCCCGAAAAAATAAAAAAATTTGGTAACTATAGTTATGCTTGAAATGATATTTTTCATGTTACAAGCTCATGTGTAAAAATTAACATTCCAAGCACATTATGTATTAATTTGATAAATGAGACATCATATTTTTATTTATTGGGAATAATGAATCAAATGTATATTTTTTTATTATAGGCATAAATAAAATATTAACAATGTCAATAATATTAGTTACCATAGAAAAAACTAAAAGGATAAAATTTAGTAAACTTAATTATTATGGAATAACATGATAAAAATGTGTTTCATTTTTTTGGTATAGGTGTTTCTAAATAATGATACACATGGAATCCATTATTGATATATTTTTTAGGTGAATTATGTACTTTTTACCTCCTAATAGTGAAAATTGATGAGTATATTAAAAATGCTACCCCTCATCTATTATTAAGGGGTAATCACTCCCCTCGATAACTCACATCTCTGATTCCATTTAGATCATCCAAAACCTACCAAAATAACATCTCATTTCAATTATCTCATACTATATGACTTACTATATATATAAATCCATCATATATTGGTTTTATTAATCCTATGTAGGTTACACGAAGATGAGGTACCATTTGTTACGAGTAATTTTTATTTTATTTTTTACTAATCCTCATGAAATTTTTAATATACATGGATTATATAATAAAATAATTATCCTATATATAGTTTGATGTTTTTTTGTTATATTAGGGACCTAAAACCGTATCTACATTTACCAAATGGGTTACTAAATCATCATTCACGTAAAAGGCTGACTACAGATTTGTGAACTGATGTCATTCATTTTTCATTTCCACCTCTTAGGGTTTGGTATGATAAAGGATATAAAGTATATATATGATATTTTAATGCAGTTAGACATATATATTAATTATATAATATATATTTTTTACATTTCATTTCTTATGGGATATGATATGGTCGATCGGGTGTACGGTGGACCACCTCCTCTTGAAGCGATGCGATTCATGTTTAAGTAACACTTTACATGGAATGTTACAAGGATAATGTTAATAATTGTATATCATAAAAATGACCCATTAACTACTTTAATTACATATATATCATTCATAAAATATAATATATCATTTTTTTACAAAGAATAATGATATCATCGTTTGTATATGTGTAGACTACTGCCATCACGAAGCATTGTGACAATCTATTCATCAACACACCCCATGTATACTATATATATATATATATATCTATTTATATACTATTTTATATATGATAACATTTTAATGATTTAATGATACTATAATTATTAACTACTTTCTATAATGATCATTGGAAAATGGAATAATTACTCATTCGTACATATGACCTACCGCCTCCATGAAGGTAATGTAATTTCTTTTTCATAACCATAATTCATTATTTGTTTTAGAAGTATAATTAATTTATAAATTTGATAATTATGTAATGAGTTTTATTATAAATACGAAATAAATATATATCTTTCAAAATAAATGGATCTTTCATGAAAACACACGCATGAGAAAACTAGTTATTTACAAACAAAACAATGAAAAAACTTAATTATTATTAACAAATGGGTAATAATATATAATAAAAGTATAATATAAGATATTATAAATATTAATATGGTTATTCCGAAATGAAATAAAGGCATTAAGTTTTTATTGATTTTTTATAATCCATCATTCGTGTAATGAGGTAGAACCCTTACAAAGGCTGAAGGCATAAGTGACATTACATAACCCGTAGGTCATATAAAATAAAACCAAACAAGAAAACATGGAAATGAAGCTCCATATAAAATGTTGTGATGTCATCTCTACACTATCACATGGCTGGTAGGCTCTTTATCCAATGGAGAGTTTCATTAGCATGGTACTAAGGGAAATTCCATACCCTCTCATTATCCATGTCGGATACCAATGTAAATTCCATACAATAGGTCAAATAAATTTCAACAAAAATGATACATGTGGTACGGTATTGAGTTTAATTTTATATTACCTTGAGACAAAATTATTATTATTTCTGTATTCAATATTATGTGGTGTATACAGTTTCATTGTTACATTTAGTATAATTATTCATTCAAACATCATGATCTTTTCTGTTTCACAATAAATAATATCATCCAAGTGGATATGAATTCAATATTACTACGTTATAAATGTTATTGTACAATCTCACTTTTTTCTTTAACTATTAATATCTAATTCAATCAATAATATTATATTAATCATTTTTTAATTCAAATTAATTTTTTATTAAATATACATATTTTCTGTATAATGTATAATAATGTTGCAAGAAATTGATAATATTTTTACTTATAGTGTTTACATTGAATGTTATTTGATTATCTATTAAAATATTTAAAAATTAGTTTCTTTCACTCAATATGACTATTTGATGATAATGAAATTTCTTTTTGAATTAATAGTATTATTATATATAAGATGAACTATTTGAAAATTAATACATGGGTGGGCCATATTATAGAAAAAACATTGATGCATCTACAGGTCTCAGGATAGTAAATCTGTTGGCCAACCGCACTGTGTTTTCCCAAGTAGATTGAAATTGTATCATTGAAGGTCTCAACAATATATTTATATTTGTCATAACCATATCTATTTTTAATCAGTTGTTTTGATCTTTATTTTGAATGGTCTTAAAGGATGACATATCACTCTATTGAGACATATCATTCAATAATAAATAATTTTCTTAATTATGAATTCGGTTATTACTATCCATTATTTACCCATAAAGCTTCAATCTCTAGTTGAATATCATTTTCATTATTATGATTAAATTTCATGTGTTTTTTGTTATTTATCTATACATATTGATTATTCCATACATATTTTTTTAAATGGAAGGTGTGTTCATTTATTTTCATATTCTATGTTGATTATTCCTTATCTAGTTTTATATGTGCTAAGTTTGTTCATTTATTTATCCTTCTATTTTTATTATTCCAATTTTTGTAATGTAAATGGGATGTATTTTTTGTTATTTAGCATTCTATGTTGATTTTTCTTATAGAATCAATATATCTTTTGTTGTACATAACTCTCTTGAGAATTTGATCTCACCCATATTTTTTTCATTTTTTTGTAATCTATGATGTATAATATATTTGATACGAAATTATATTCTTAAGTAAATAATGTTAATCTCATAAAAAATATGTATTATTTTATATATTTCAAATGTTAAATTGGAATTATCGATGTATCTTGTGTTTGAAAACTAATAAAATATTTTATCCATTTATATTTTATTCATTATATCATATGATAATGTAATCAAGAAATCACCAAATTTGAGATACTAGGGTCAAGGTTTCTATTGTTGGTATCATAAGAAGTTAAATAGAAACATTGGGAACTGTATTTAAGAAAAATATTTACTAGTGAATATATTTATATTATTGAATTTTTGGATATTTCTATAAGAACATACTATTATTTGAGTATGTAATATATAATGTTGGTTTTTACTGAAATAAATCCATTCGGAGAAACTAAAAGGGGATATTGATCAGGATTAGAGGTACTCAGGGGATATAACTTTGAAAATGACACATTGGTTTTGACCATATCTAACTCTAGTACTCTAAAATGGGCCGTAATGTGCTACTAATTTATTTCTCATGGGGGATATTATTATGATAATTGTAATTATCATTACAAACCATTATGAAGGAATTGAAAATAAAGATATCCTTGAAGAATCCAAGCATATTATTCTGAGATATCTCATCCAAATATTTCAATTTTGGATAATAGTTAAACCATATTTGGAATATTTAATTATTATATAAAATTCATAATGTTATGAGATAATAAATTATATAATATTGTTTAGAAATAGAATTTGTAATAATGAATGAAATACTCACTTATAATATATATATGTCCCTATTGATTGAGTCGATATAATTGGAAGTGGAATTGAGAAAATTGAGGCTATATTTTGGAATCATAACCATGTTATGTCAAATAATATTTAATATATGGAGAAATATATTTTATATTAAGATTAAAAAATTATAGACCACATTATGTGTTTGTATCCCCCATTATTGAGTAGGTCTACTAATCTCGTGGTAGCTAAGAAATGTATTAATCCAATAAAGAATATATTTATGGCAATTGCGATGTAGAGAAAATGAAAATGGTAAAATTTCTATGTATTGTATCAATTTTGATATTGATCAATGTTTGTTTTGATCCAAAATAGTAGGGGTATGGGAAATAGAACTCATGGAATAGAATAATATTATAGAGGAATTATCAACAAAAATTACCATTTTTAGGAAAAAATAAAAATAAAGACATACTTCTATAGATTAATTTAAAATGAAGAAGAAAACATTTCATTGTATAAGGGAACCTTTAAAATATTATCTAGGTATGCTACTGATTAAAAAGGAAATATAGAGTGAAAGATTGACCAATTCATTATTGGTCATTATAATAGTCTTTTAAGGGTGTCGATCTCAAAAAAGTCATCATATAATGAAATAGTTTTTTGTGATGTCATGAAAAATAAATTATTCACTATGAATTATAGATTATACATGAATGCAAAGAATAGGAGGATGGTAGAGAGAAATGTATAATGGGAATAAGAAAATGTTGGATTCTAACAATTTTGGTAATTGTGGAAAGAAAGACTTTGTACTTCTATGAAGGGAATGTGATGTTTCAAAACATGTGGAGAGAAATAAAATCATGCACATCATTTCAAGGGAAAGTAATATATTTACAATGTTCCAGTCCTCAACAATAAGGACATTTGAAATTATAGAAAATTATTTCCCATGTCTCGATGGAATATGAATCAAATAAGATAAGCATTGATGATAAAAAAGGTTTTTGATATAAATAAGGTGAAATGACTAAGGTTTTTGAGTATTTCGATTCTAGAAAAAAAAATTAAAATTATTTTATTATTGATAATATTATTATAATAATTATTAAATATATAATAATAGTACTAACGTACTATTTCTCATAGGATTTTAAAGTATGTTTAGAATGGAAATAGGTAAAGTGACTTAGTTGAAATTTTATCTCATTTTTAAAATACATGATTACATGAAATATAACCCTCAGTGGGTTTTTGATGATATAATAATGATGTTTGTATAATGATATGAATGATACTGATAATGAAAATTAGATAGTACTAGTTACCTTTGAACAGATTAATATTTTTATGAAATATAAGTTTATAGTTCATGGAGTGTAGACTATTTTTGGATTTATTGAATATATCAGATAATATATGTTTTAATTAAGTAAAAATTAATCTTGGATGTTTTAAATGAGGATTTATGTTAATTCAATTCATTACCATTTTCCAATAGAATACCTCATAAAGGTATTAACATGTTCAGTGCGTGAGGATTAAGGGATAATTCATATTGTTTATGGGATTAATGATAATATCATTTTGAAAATTGTTTGACCTAATTTATAATTATTTTGACCTTAATATTATTAATGTGTCATAAGGATAACCATTTTTTAAAAAATTTAATTTGAAATATGGATGAGATTATAGAGAGTAATTTATTACATCACTATATAATAAATTATTAATATTAGATAATTTATAAAAAAATCTTGTTATAATTTTTATAGATGTAAAATTAATGAATTTACCTTATAATATGTAACTTTTTCCCTAAGTTCATGCAGTTTGGACAATTCATCATTATTTCATAGATTAAGAGATGAAGTGTAAATTGATCATGGCACAACCAAAAGATGATATTTTAATATTGAATTGTAATGAAATTATGTAATTTTATTTTCTCATTATTTATAATAAAAATTTGCAAACTAATATTGAAATAAAATATTAATCTATCTCCATTATATTTGATGATATCATAGAATATTTTTACACTAGTTAGGTTGATGATATTGTTTATATTAACCTTCTCTGGATCACCAAATTTATATTGATCAATGACCACAACCAGTGTCTATTAATCCAAAGGCATTAGTATATTCTTCCACGTATATTTTTTAATTTACCGCATATGTTTTAATATTTTTTATCTTCGTTATATTTTATTCTATATGGCCTTCATTCGAATTTTTTTTTCTTATTTAGAAGAAATTTTATTAAACATTTTTGCGAAGTATGTTTTCCAAAAATTGTATGTCGAAATAAAAATTCCATAATTACTGTGATAAAAATAAATTTTTTATGCTAAAACTAAAATAAGGTGGGTAAAATATAACTAGCCAATACATTTTAATTTTTTCTGTTAGGATAAATATAATTTTGATGACTTCTTGCGATGAACACAACAACAAGTTTAAACAAAATAGGGTTTAGTCTCCCTTTAATAACTCCAATTAATTTTTTTTACAAATATTTAATAATTATTTGAAAAATTAAACTACATTATTTAAATAATAATATGAAAATTTACATATGGTTAATTGTTGTTATTTTTCTAAAATGATTTATTTTTTGATGAAAAGTGAAAAATAATGCATATAAAAAACTGCACTTTTGATTAAATAATTTATAATTATAATAATATTAAAATTATTATATGTAAAATAAAATAAATTATATATAAATTAATACAATTTATTCCATCATAATCATTTTATTAATGAATGTTTATTGATAAACATTGTAAAATTTTGAACTTTTTATATTTGAAAACCAGCTTTTTCATCGTGTCTCCATGGTTAATTTTAAATTAAATTATACCACTTCATTGAATTGAATCTAGAAAAATGAATTTTATATCTGGAATCAGTATAATTTTTATTAGATAATATATTTAACTAATTTTTTGAAATTAATGATTACTGAAAATGTATAAAATTAATTAACATGATTTAGGTATAGATGATTTTACCGAGAGGGTGAGTAAAATAAAATATAATATGATGTAAAATTACCTACAAACATTTCAATCACCCATTTAGTGGAAGTTATATAAAAATGACCAATATAAAAATTTATGTAATCAATGATAGAAAAGGGATGCATTTGTTCCTTTAATATAAATATTTTTTTTGGATATTGTCAAAAAGTCAAATGATTAATTATAAATATTATGCTGAAATATATATGATTTTTATCCTGATAATTTATTTTATTTTTTTGAGATGATATTCTTTCCTTAAACTCTTATGATGCACCCAATCCAGATTTATTTAGTTAAGAATAAAATAAAATATATCATACTAAAAATAAACAAATTGATGAAAATTGAATGAATTATTATGTTCCATTTTTGAATATTTTTATATATTTTTACCTATGTTGGAACTTAATAAATTTTAATTCCCCAAATTCCTTGATATTATGAAATTAAAATTTATTTAATTAAGTAAAAATTGAGATTATTGTTATTTTCAAATAAATAAAATATTATTAAATTATATAAAATTACTAAAAATGTTATCGTATACCTTTTTATTAAATTATAAAAAATAAGAACTATTTTTCATTCATGGACCAATTTTTCACCTATAATATATATATTTACCTATAAAGAGTGAAAAATCTTCTAAAAAAATTTTGGTTTTAATTTTATATTGTCATTATATATGCGATTGTGTTAACATTAACATTCAATAAAAATAGTAATTTAATGTGATAAATTATATTTAATATTTATAACTATTGGGACAAAATTATTTAATACATATCACATAATTTTAGTTTTAAAGAATAATTTAACTAATCTATAATGAGTAGTTTACGTGGCAAAATGTTGAATGGGTGAAATTTAGTAAACACAAAACTAAGGAATATCGTGTTAAATTTTTAATTATTTTTTTCTTGTAGGGGCGTGTCTCGACCAAATAATCTATCCAATAAATTTTTTTATTATTATGGTGTCACATGAGTTAATAGTGTCCTCTAAATAGTTTATAATTTTTCGTGTTTACAAAATTCCCCCTCATTATTTATAAATGGGCTCTCACTCCCCTCCCTTACTCACACTTCTCATGCCATTTTACTCAACAAAAATCCAAAAAATGAAATAATATAATCTAAAACTAAAACCAAAAGCTTATTTCTTGGAATAAATCGAATGTAGGTACGTTTTGTAACAAATATGAGGATGATACTCAATGAAAAGGAAACGTTATTCAATGATTGGTTTTATTTTATGTTATTTCATAATCAAACTCCAAAAATTCTTATTAAAAATTTATTACATAATAACCTCCAACGTTCATGATGTTTTTATATTAAATTAATAAATTTAAACACTCCCCACATCTAAGAAATGGGCTTTGAAATCAGTGTTTTTTTGTACTGATGACTACCACCTTAAGATCCATTGTCATTCACTTTCCATTACCACCAATATATTCTATGTATGTTGATGAATATAAAAAATATATATAATATTTATTATAATATTATACCTATGGATTTATATTACTATATATACATTTAATACTTCTCATTCTGTTGGGGAAATGATAACATCTCTCATGTGTATGAAAAACTACATCCTCGCGAAGTAATGTGATTAATATTTAACAAACTCATTACAAGGAATGTAAAAATTAAAAAATTAGTTATTATATACGATATAAATGATATCATTAAGATGTTAATGACATATTTATCATTCTAAAATTATCAAATATAATTAAAATGTTTTATAATGAAAAATTATTAGATCATTCATGTTCGTATGGACTAAAACTTCCGGAAGCTACGCGACACTCTTTTATCACCCCACAAAATATATGATATATATAGGTATATTATATTTTATGTATATGATAATATGGTAATTTTGGAAAATATATTACTTTAATTTATTCTATACTGATCACTAGAAAATGGAAATGTTACTCACACAATTCTATTTCCTACCATATCAATCATCATAATATATATAATTTTTAATAACCATCATTTATGATTTTATTTGAATGTATAGTTGATGCATTAATATGTTATTTATTTCATGATTATTATTCTACATAGGAAAGATCCATATACTATTCCCATAAAAGAAATCTTTCGTGACAAAACACACATGAGAAAACATGGTAATTAAAACACAAATTAATGAAAATAATGAAATAATATTAATGAAAGGGTGATAATATGTTAATAAAGGATAATATTTGATATTATAAATATTAATATGATTTTATCATAATTTAATAAAAATTCTAAAACTAATATAAATGTTGATAAATCACATTCTTCTAAAACAATGCATGAGGTAAGGGATTATGTCTCAATTTTATTTCCATGGAGACTTATTTTATATTATACCCGAATTATCCTTTATGGGTATTATATAATTCCCTTTTGACATATAATATAATGATTAATTCATACAGTATGATATTTTTTATATCACATTGAATCATTTCATCCATGTGGATTTTACATAAAAACTAGCACGTTACAAAAGATATTGCACAATATCACTTCCTTTGGTAATTTTAAACATTCTCCTAAAACACTCAATTTCAAAAAATAATTTTTCATTATAAATTTTATTTCTATTGAATTACAAAATTATTTGACGATGGATCAGATTATTTACTGAAATATCTATAATTTTAATATAATTAGATTACATTAAATGTAATTTTTTTATTTGGGAAAATATTGGTAAATATTAATTTTCTATTCCATATGTATATTTGAATATAATGAATTAAATTGATTATATGATATATGACTAATGATTTTGACATAAAAACACGGGTGGGACCTATTATATATTTCCCCTTAATGCATCGATGGGTCTCATGAAAAAAAAATTTATTTCCTAATCCCAATGAGCTTGTACGTAGAAGTTTTCAAATATCCAATGAAGGTTCTTGATAAAAGATATATATTTACAAAACCATAATGAATTATACCTAGTAGTTTTAAACCATATTTTGAATTTACTTTTCGTTATAGGAATCTAGTTCCTGAGACATGCCACCCCATAAATAAGAATTTATTTAATTAAGAATTGAATTAGTTTTATCTATGATATTTTCACAATGATATGATATATTGATGAATTTCATTCTCAATTAATCGATTAAATGGAATATATTTTTTATTTACCTTCTCATTATGGTCATTACTTATCTATTTCATTAAATGTAATATGTTTTCAATTATTTACCTTACCATTTTATTATTAATTTCAATTTATTTAAATGAAATGTGTGTTCAGTTATTTACATTGATATTTTTATTATTCTTTAATTAGTTTTTAAAATGGCATCTGATTTCACATATATACTATTCCAGAGTGATTTTTCTTATTAATTGATTATTTATTCTTTATAATTAGACCATAATAACTATTTTATTTCACCATTATTTTTCTATATTTATTTGAATCCTTGAGGTGTGCTATGTTTTATATATAAATAAATTCTCTAGGGATAATTCTATTCATAAAAAATTATGTTATAATTTTTATTTGAAAATTTAATATAGCAATTATGTAAATATCTAGTTTTAAAAGACTACAAAACAATATAGTTCTTCATGATCTGATTCCTTGTATCTTTTCCAATGTTATAAAAGAGGCATTAGATTTGGGATATTAGAGTGAGGGTCTCCACCATTGGTGTCAATAGTTGTTTTCTTAAATCAAGGAATCAATATTTAGGAAAACATAGATTAAGGAACATAAACCATTGATAATATTTGAGGATATGTTTTAAATAGCACCAATTTTTTTTTGGAAAATACAATTTAATATTCGCTAAAAATAAATAAAAATTTGTATACTACAAGGGGATGTGGTTCTAGAACAAAGGATACGATTGGTAATAACACAAAAATGATTACATTAAGATTGATCAGATATTCACTAGGTGCATGGAAACTTGATTTAATGAGAACCTTGTTAGAAACTATTTAGGGTTATTCATAAGATAATTCAAAATTTTATTTTTAGAAAAAATATAGTAATTATATATTTTGATATCCCTAATGAAATAATGTATAATATTATACTATAAACAATACATAAATTTTAATTTACGTTATGTGTTACAATGTATTTGGAATTATAATTTATGATATAAAATTCATATTTATATTCTCTAATATATAATAATTCATTTTCTATAAATAGTTTCCGGAAAGAATAAGTGTAACAACACTTGTGGCCACAAAATAGAATTCCCTATTTCGGAAGCCCATATAACTTTTATTAGATCTATGAAAATTATAGATATATTATTTAATCAAAATCAGGTAATAAAAAATGATGTATCCCGGATTGAAATACCACTTGCTCAAATATATTTGCATACGTTGGATCTCATTATGAGATATGAACACCTTTCATTTAGTGGGATTAAAAATAAAATGGTAGTCAAGAAATGGATTATGTGTTTGGAGAGGATAATTATAGTGTTGGGATATAGTGAAATGGAAAACGATACACTTCTAATGTATTTTATCAAATGTGATGATGATCAATATCGGTCATTTGACTATAATATTCTGGGGGAAGATGAAATCTAACTCCAGGAATGAAATTATTTTATTGAGACATTATTTGGAAACTATTTCCATTTGAAGAACAAACTCGAAATAAGAGAATTTTCCTTAGATAAATGAAAAAGGATGAATAATTTTTCTCTGATTATGATGAAACCTTTTCAATTTTTATTATGTTATCGATTACAAACACAACATAGTGTGAATGATTGACCAATTCTTTTAATAGACTAATCCAAGTCTAAAAAGGGTGATGGTCTCTCAATACTTTTTATCACATGAAAAAATTGTTTTATATTCTATTAATAAAGATAATAATTTTTTAATTTAATATTCATTAGAATAGAATACAATAAAGAATATGAAGTGAGAAAAAATTCAGAATAAGAAGAAGATAAATATGGATTTTCGGGTATGTGACCATTGTGAAAAGAAAAACTATGTATCATTCATGAATGGAGGGGGGGTTTTCATCATTTTAATAAATAAACCCCACAACGATAATGATATCAAGGGAAATAATGAGGTTTCCATCCTTCAATGCATCAATAATAAGGATATGGGGAAATATGAAATGAAATTTCCCAATATTTAAGGGGATATACCATAGACAAGGCTAAAGGATCAGGTTCAAACATATACTATTGGTAAAGATGATATGAAATGGTTTGTGTGATAAACTATTTGTATTCATGTAAAATGATATATAATTATTTTGTTGATGATATTGTGGTTAAAATAATTATCGAATGATTTTACTATAATAATATTTTTTAAAGGATACAAGATAATGAATCGAGTGGTACAGAGTAAAGTTTTTCTTTGGAAATATGAACATCGTGGGAAATAGATATTTAATAGAAATAAAACCATTAATATTACTCCAATTTAAAATATTGATGTATTTTTAAATATATATTATTTATATAGATAGTGTAAATTATATTGTGCTTACTACTTTGGAAGAACAATTTTTTTTAAGTGGTGGTTTATTTTTAATGGAGTTTACAACATCGTTGGATTTAAAAAATACATCCAAAATAATATATTCTACATAAAGAATATGGAATAATTCATCTATAGAATAGTTTTTTATTTTAATTGTGGTTATTACAATGTTTCAATAGAATATGTGATAACATCATTCACATGATTGGTATGTGAAAATTAAAAAATGCATCACATTGTATAGATAATTAATGATATGATAATTTTTGCAATTTAGTGACCTTATTTATAATTTTATAGATCATAATCATTAATGTGGATAAAAAGGATAGATATTTATGAAATGGGTTGATTTTAACATTGTTTTAGAATTAATAGAATAATGTATTACTTCTCCATATGATTTGTTATCCATATTGGATACCCTGATATAACCATTATTTTATAATGATAACTAATGATAAAATTAATGGATTATCCTTATAATATGTACCCTTTTATAGGTGAGTGAATAACGTATACAAAATTTAACTTCATTTCATTGAGTGAGAAATTGTTTGAAAAATGATCAAGTCGTAACTAGGGGATGAGATTGTGCTTGTGAAATGGATTGAAACCAATAAAGTATATCTACTCATGAACGTACATCATCATTAGTAAAAGGATTGTGAAATTAATTTTTTTTCCTATTATAATCAATTTTTATGATATCAATTATCCATTTCATACCAATTTGGATTGTGGTTTTGTAGTCATTAACCTTCATTTGATCACTTAGTTTCCTATGGTCAATAACATCTGTCACTCTCTATTAATCTTGTGGAGTAAATATTTTAAACCATATCACTGTTTTCATTTCCCACTTATATTCTCCTACATGGAAACTTATTTATGTGAATATTAAAGATTACTTCATAGTTTCTTTTCCCTCTTATTAAGATGTTATTTTATTAACCCTTTTTACGATGTCGTTTTAACCGCATTGGTATTTCAAAACGTCGAACCCCTTATTACAATGGTTATGTTTAAACTGTAGGGACATAATTTAAATATGGGGAGAATTTAATTATGGATTTGGATCCCCAGAACCCACTTCAATATCCTTTATGATAACCTATAATCATTGTTTTTAATATTAACAAACACTTTATTGCATATTGATTGTTATTCAACATACCATTTGGTATTATCCAAAGAGTAATATTTACACTGAATGGACAATCTAGTTTCTTGATTTGATAGAAACCATTAAGTGATTTGAAAAAATTCTTAGATATATGTTCAAAATCTGGATGAAATAATTTTAAGGGAATGCTTAATATATGATAATAGGTTTTGAGACTCATAGGACATTATGGTAAATTCTCATGGTGTATACCCTTGGTAATAT
The DNA here is from genome assembly GCA_963277665.1 of Viscum album. Taxonomy (NCBI): domain Eukaryota; kingdom Viridiplantae; phylum Streptophyta; class Magnoliopsida; order Santalales; family Viscaceae; genus Viscum; species Viscum album. The sequence continues at coordinate 2,104,225,236 of OY728119.1, read as the reverse complement.
CCAATGTATGATATAATAAGAAAGATAAATACATTAATAAATCAATATTTATATTTTTTATTGGATTTTTCTATCTGTTGATATGTTTATTAATCTTGAGACATTAATATGATTATTATTAATGAATGTTATATTTCAATTAAATCGATATATTGTTGAAAAGCATGAGTATATATGTTCATGGTGGGTTAGGATATATTAAGTGTCTCACATGTAATATATCAATAATGAATAATACAAAAAGTATATTTACCTTGTTTTATTAAATGGATGTTAGTATTTCTGTCCCAATGATGAAAGTTATATTGTCTAAATAAATCCATTGTCTGAGAGTTCTATATGCATGATCAATTTTCAAGAATACAATCAAAGAGACATCGTGCACATAGTTAGATGGGATTGGCATGAAACCTTAATGATTAGAGGTATCATGGAAAATATTTTATATTTCACAGTAATCACTTTAGTGATGTCATATTTCATTATGTCAATAACATTTTGCAATATGGGATCTTTGGCATGTTGTTAGATGCTAAACATTAACATTAGAAATAATCACCAAATTCAAATGAGAAATATTCCTTTGGGTCACTCACTGAGTGTATCTAAAACATAAATTAAATAATATATTATTATTTATTATTTAAAATTTTTAATAAATATCATTCTTTAATTTGGTTTAATAATAATCGTTGTTTTTCTGAACACATCTATTATGTCACAATTTATACGGCTGGATATTATGTGATTGGAATAATTAATTAATTTTTATTTTATATATAGTCAATATAAAATTTATTTATTAATTTTTGAATAATGAAATGATAATTAGTTATCACATAAATTGTCATTATTCAAGGCAGAATAAGTACTGTTGTGGAGTGGGTAACTGATATTAATGTTTCGGTGAAAAATAATATATATTGAATGTAATTTTAATATAAATTAAATATATTTAATTCGTTAGTTTTCTCATTTCATGAAATATTATTATTATTATTATGGTAGATATGGGTTCCATGGGGATTAAATTAAAAACAGAGGGTAGTTTGGAAATATTTTATTCATAATCTAGCTGTATATATAACAAATTATATAAATTTCTTAAGGTATCCAATCGATTTTTTGTTGTTCATGATGAAATTAAGAGTGAATCATTTAAATCCTTAGTGTGATACCACTCCAAAAATTCTACCAAGAATAGAGAGAGATCTCCCTCCACATTCCACTCTCTTGTATTCAGAGATCAAGAATAATCCTATGGAGAAATTTTCTGGGTGATCAAATGTGAATGATGTATGTGATAACATCTACTATTATAGCACCCATAGATTTTATGTCGATGTTTGGGGATTTGTGGAACTCATATAGATCCAAGCGAGAGGGAATCAATTCATGATTCATAGAGTGGAATGACTGTATGAAATATATTATCTATCAGATCCATCAGTGGAGAAATAATTTCTCATAAGGTAATTCTTTAATTTCTTAATTCAATTAAGAATAATATTTGATTATCCTACACTTTGGTTGTGATGTTTATCCACAATATATATTATATTATTCAATTATATTGATCGCTGATATTATCATAATTGATATATTTGATTAAATATTTTTCATGACAATGATAAAAGTTGGGCATGGCCATTATGATGCTTCCACTATACTAGGAATCTATAAGTTGTATTAGAGGGGTAACATATTTATTTTTAATAAACTTGATTTTATTTATTGAATAATTAATTTATTAATCGTGTTTAGTTATTGTTTATGAATTCATTAATAGAAATCCTGAGATCTATTTTCTTCCTATTTTTTTCAATAATTTAATAAAATTTATTAATATTACGAATGAATAAAATTCCATGATCTCATCAAATGGTGCTAAAGAGTCATGACTGAATAAAATAAGTTTACACACCATGTAACCCATATGTACACATCATATACATGTGATTAATTTTCAAATAATAAATATAGAATTAATATAATTCTTGTGAATTTATTACACTCTGTGAATTTAACTATACACCATGTGTTGATCAGGCCAGCCTAGAACAGAGTCAGTTATAGTACATGTATTGTAACTTTATTACAATATGTTTCATCTCATAGTCATAGTCCAACTACAAAATATCTATCATGATTTAAATAAATAATATAATAGTAAAATTAAAAAACAATCCTTGTATCCAACGTACATTCGATGTAGACCAACATTTTTTTGTGGTATGGTTTCATGTTGAGTCTCAAGGCATGTGTCCCAGGGAGATAGTGAGAAAAACACATACTATGTTGCACCAATGTACACATCGTGTACTTGTATAAAATTAAACATAATTGAAATTTAAAATAATATATAATTCATTACATATCATAAATGTATTCCATATTTTTTATATGTTGATAATACATTCCATGTGATGAGTTTTATATATAAAAATTCTATAATTATTTCTGTGTAATGTTCTTATTTACATATCATGTATATGTTATAGTATAGTTATTAAACAATTTGAATCAATGCATTGCATGATACATAAATACCATGTGTTCTGTGAGGTCATTATGTTTATAGTATAACTGATGATATTTTCTTGAAAATTCATATATGCGACTAGTATAATGTGTAAATAGTATACAATGATAATACACATTCAGTAGTTTGTATAGGTACACACCACGTTTCCAATATGGTAGGGTTTGTATAAAGATAATTTCAAATAAATTTATTTAATTTGAATAAAAATATGATGAATGAGATTCTAAAAAAATCAAATGAAAAATATGATAAAATTATAGATTAATTAAATAAAATAATTAAATTATTAAAGGATGGTTTATTTTAAAAAACATAGATTAAAATTGAATGATAATTCTATTTAATGCATAATTCTTTAAATGCATGCGGATGACCATGAGCTTCGATTAGACCATTCATTTTGATTGGTATACATTAATTAATTGTTAAAATAAATTATTGGCTTCTATGTCATCTCTTATCTCAGGATGTAATGGCCTATGTGGCCTTTGATTATTTTATTAAACCCCTAAACTGATACTATTTCTACAACCCGTGTGTGGGTAACAGAGAATGTAATTGATTTATATATCAAGAGAGTGGTGGATGTTCATGTTTGGAACCATGGAGAAACTAATCAAAGGGAAATAAATATGTGTATAGTTGGAAAGAAAAAACATTACTAATAAATATTTCAGGGTTTTTTCCCCAAGGTCAATGGTTGGTCTGACATATTCTAGAGAAACTAACCATTAGTAAAATATCATGGTCACGCCACATTATTATTATATTACTACAAAGATGAATTTTTATTTCATTATTTTTGTTTCCTAATGATCACATGAATTAATGATTTATTAATTTTTCAAGAAAAAATATAATATTAATTATATTATCTTTAAATATTATGTAAAACATTTTTAATCTCATATGTAAATCCACGCAATATTAAAAAATATTTATTAAAGATAATAATTTAAAATTTATGAATAAATGATAAAATACATCAATTATATATATTAAATCGTTATAACATTCCATACATGAGTCCAAATCAAACCATAGATCAATGTTATTGACCTAACAAAGTTGGGGTTTATTAAATTATCTGGGAATTCTATCTTGATTATTTGTGTTAAACTAACATAAAAAACAATGAATGTTTAGTTATAAATAATTACATGGTGTATCTAAGTGGAAAATATTTAGGAGATCTAATTTATAGATTTCAGGATTACGGATTCCACTCAAAAGATATAAGAAACATTGAGTTAATGTAGTTTCAATTTGGAATGCCCATATAAACACATAAAAGTACATGACTAGACTATGTCAGGGTGATGGGAAGGAGAATATAGATCCCTTCCACTAGAATTTCTATGAAAAATCATATTCTAATGAAAATGGTGAGAGATAATGGGTTTTGAAAAAATTGTGGGATATAAATGAATATAATATTTTTTTATTTGCCTAAATTTTATAATGTCCTAAAGCAATAAAAATATTATTTGTAGAAATATAAATAAAACATTATTGAAAAATTTCATTTTGATCAATACTTGAGAAGAATATAATTCACCCTAGAATGAATTTAAATGAGTGTTAAAGGTTCTTACACATTGTCCTACTCCATGAAAGGAAATTTCAGGTGCTATATGAACCAATTCTAGGTGTTCCACGTAATGAGGTATTCGTGGAGGATTTTTCTCTTTTTGAGATACATGTTAATTATTCAATTAATGTTTAGTGATTCATGATACCATCCATAACTAATGTGATTCTAATGAAATATGAGGACATGGATGTGTATAACATGGTGTCACACAATTAGGATGTCAGACAGGAAATTGAGGGACAAGAGTGATACAAGATCCTCAATTCTCTATATACAAATAATATTATAGATTATTGAATAATTGGGCCTCTTTTATTCATGTTTATTGGATACATTTAACACATATAAATCATAGGAATTAAATTTAAAGATTATTTTTACCCAGATCTAATACATTCAACAATACCAATGACCTTCTCGAGTTTAATTTTTAATTATTACATGAAAAATAATTAGAAGACCCTTTTGTAACTTCTTACTATGATGTTCTATATATATAAGGGAATGGAATGTTAAAAACATGTTGTCATTAAGATAATTATGAAAACTATGAAAAATGAGATGGTTAAAAGACTCGTAATAAGACTAATGCTCTTGATCACCATCTTTCCATGAAGAGGATGATCTACAGGCATTGAAATGAAAATAAGAAAATGTGTTTTTTGTGTGGAAAGAAAGGCCACATCACGAATAACTACACCTCGAAGTAGGATGAATCTAAAGATGAATATTTTATCGAGTGTAATCATTTTATATAATAACATTGTGTATTAGATACTAATTATGGTTATAGAATCATCATCCAATTGTAGGGACAATGTATATTCTGAAATTTTTTTAAAGGAGAGGTGGATTTGAATTCCTCCAATGGTGTCAGTTTGCTGAAATTTCCATAATATAACACCTCCTTTTATTGCCAATGTGAATGATATTAGTTTTATGGAATTGTTATAATGAACCAAATTTTACCAGGAATATAATTTCGATATTGTTTCTAGATGCAGATGGGTTTTTATTCAACAAGGGAAGTAAATATTTTTAATGTATATACACAACATATGTTAGGGTATGGTGCATTAAAATAATGTTATTTATGATTTAAATTAGGAAAAATAGTTGTTAGAAATATATTATGAATCATATTCACCTGGAACATACAAAATAATGTTATGAGGTCACCATATTGGCATTGTAAAAGAGAATTGTTTTATTATACAATTTTTGTATTTTTATTGATAATTTTTTGATCCAAAACCAGTTAAAAGATGTTGTGATTTTTAAAAAGTAATAATTACCAAAAGGCCACTCAGTCGAAAAAGGTGATAGGCCCACATAGATTTTAGGTTTGGTACAAAATTATTTGTGTAGAAAATTTATAATATAAGCTTGATGTGGGTATTCCTATATCATAACATTAAATAATCACTCGTATAACGACCCATATTGATGTACAAAGAAATTACATAACATTTAACGAATACTTAAAAAATTACAAAAATGGATACCCAATGACAACATTAGATTAATGCCTTTTGATACATAAAAAGATATTAGTGAAAGAACATTAATGTTCCCAAAAATTATATAACCCATTAGTAATTATATATAAAACTTATTTTCATGACCTAGGGAAAGGAAAAAAGGGTAAGATTAAAAGCTTAATAAGGGTATATAATGGTAATATGAAAGAATATCATGAATATAATAGTATAATAACTTGATCATGATAATTATAAATTGTAAACTTCATATCAATGATCATAATAATATAAAATGGAATAAATATTTACATTTCATAAGATATTAATCAAAACTAAATCCTCAGTATAATCCATGTAAACATAACATATGAATAATACAAGGATTTTTTGCATACAAATCAATGTATAATATATTCAACATGTATAAATAGATATAGGTTCACACATTATGTTAAGGACACAAAATCAGACCATTAAATAATATTATGGATATGAAAATAAGTCCATACAAAATTTTGTGAACATGAAATCTGGTTCACTCATAACATTGTAAACATATAATCACGTTCATTAATAAACTTATGTCCATGAAACCAAATTCATGCATATAATTTTGAAAAAATATTCATGTTCACATAAATCATTATGAAAACAAGATAATGTTCACTCCTAACATAGTCAACATGTAATTAGGATCAGGCATAAACTTAAGGACATGAAACCCGGTCCATGCATAACATTGTGAGTATATAATCAGATTCATGCATAAGATGTATACTAATGAGTCATCCATTGTTACCCAATGGTGTAAAAGGAGATATATATCCCACATATCAAAAACTATAATCATACAAACATGTCCCACCAAACATTAGTCATATCAAATCCTGTCAAAAGATACGAGTTCTATATATATCAAGTCACAACCCCTGATATGAAATGGGTATCATTAACACTTCATCACAACATAACATATGGGTGAGAGATAGTCTTAATAATCATTTCACCAAATCCAATCCCATGAAAATAAGTGGGTTAAAAAAGAATATAACCTGTGGATATGAATTGAGTTTCATAAGATTTATTTCATCAAAACATAAACCATTCATGAAAGAATATGAATGGAATGTTAGGATTATTTCCCATAAGGGATTGAGTAAAACCAAGGGATTTAATCTTAGATAGAAAATAACATAGAATTATATCTTTAAAATATTTCATACGTGAAATATACATTAATGATAGTGTAGGTTTTTTTAAACATAAAACGCTTTGAAAACTAATTTAATTGAAAAAACATTGAAAATGTTGAAAAATCCTGAAATCAATTTGAAAACATTTTCCCTTGAAAAATTATAAATTGAAATTGAAATTTTTTGAAAATAATATTTCCTTGATATCATAAAAATATAACCATGAAATCATTTTTTAAACCATTTCTTTGAAAATACTATGAAATCTAATAAATAAATCTTGAAAATTTTTTGAAACATTTTTTGGAAAATTTATAAAAGAATCCTGTTTTTTTTAAACTATTTCTTTTAAAATAATAAAAAATCAATAATGAATTATAGAAATAATTTTGAAAACATTTTATTTTGAAATTAAATTTTAAACTCATGATGAATACTTAAAATCATTTTTAGAAAACATGGTTTTGATATAACACAAATTTACGACCAAAAGGATAAATAAAGTACGATTTTACAAAAAAAAATATTAATTACATCAATTACCAAAGAGAGTAAAAATTAAAATATTACATGGATATGACATTGATATATAATGTTTATGAATGTTCTTGAGAGATCTTCAAATATGGGTTGTATGATTTCATAAATGGAAGCATAACCGTAAACAATCTCGACAAATGATGATTTTTTATAAATAAACCATTACCTCATTGGTAAGTTGGAATCATAATATAATTTAATGAATACCATTATAGAAATATTAAATATCATAAAAATAATTACATTCTTTATATAAAATGTTAATTGAACTATATACAACATATATAAAAATATAAGTTCATATTATGGCTTCTGTCTCAAAGAAGGAAAATTGAGCCAAAATAACTTTACTGAATTGGTAACATTTCAATCATAAATTTATGTATATATATTACCATATGTGGTTTGATTATGACATTATGCTTCCCTCTTATTATTAATTCCCTGTTAAGATTTTGCTTCAAGTAATATCTTCTTTCTTTTCCACGCGTGTCTTAATATCTTATATTTTTATCATCATACTTATATCATGATTTCTAGAATAAAAAACATGATATAAATATAAATTATATTTATTATATATGAATTTACAAAAATCTATATAATATAGAAATTTGAAATTTAATACACCTTTCTTGGAGACCCTAGGACGTACATACGCAAGGACATTGTTTCTGTGTTTCAATATAATATTTAATTAATGAAAGTAAATGGCACACACACACACACACCGAGACTAAAATATATATATATAATCAAAATATATTTAATTCATATTATATATCATATATTTTCACTAAACTAATCCTTCATATATTTCATTAGTGTGTTAGAAAATCACATCAGTTTGAGGGGTCGGTACTCTACAGGTTCTCAAACAAAATTATCGTATTTAAAAAAAATAAAATAATTATTATTAGGTTTATAAAATAAATAAATATTTATGAATTCCTATTCAATATTATATATATCATTTATAAACCTCATTTCCCTCAAGATTTCAAATGATAAAATTTGTAAATGAAAAAACAAAAAATCATCATTTTGTTGGGCGTTAGATCACTGTACAGATAAATAGTATGTATATTAACCATCATATTGATGTGAATGCTTTTCTAGATATAACCATAATCATTAAAACAACTACTTATATTTTGGATATTGGTATTTTTGTTTAATCATTGAACACGGAGCACGTATGGGGTTGAGAAATATATAAATTAAAATAGCTTAAGGGAAGATATTTCCTATTAATTAGGTAACTACTTTGGATTTGCACCCAAGGTCTTATTTGGGTGTACTTATACCAAAAAGTAAGATTAAAGGGGTAAAGGGGGGATTTATTATAGTGAATTGGATAGATATTGGACAATCTTATGTTGATTGAGTGGGGAGAATAAGGGGAATAGTTCTTGCCTTTTATAGTAGAGGATGAGTGACTCATTTATAAATACCAACATTTATACAATAATTGGAGGTATACCATACCTAATTTACCTAAACAAATTATAAATAATGGATCAAATGTGATTAGCCATCTAAAAAATCCAATCAACACAAAAATAAGTACATTTTTTTAATTTTGTTCCTAAGATTCGGTGATTCCAAAATTTAATCATTTTGGTTTTTATTAAATAATCTAATATTATAACTTAATTAATTTTTCAATTAATAAAAAATTAATGTTATATTTATTATAAAAAATATTCCGAATAAATTATAATTATGATATTTAATTTACAGAAAAAAATACAATGTGTGTTGGAAATTAGTTTTAAAATAATCACATGTAACACGCAAAAAAAATTACTTTAATCGAGACCTTGCGAACAATGTTTTGACAATATATTGGTCAACATGATAATTATAAAAGATAAAATGGTCAATTAATTGAAAATTTATTAAATTAAATAACACCAAAAAATAACTTGTCCTTTGTTATTATTTTTAAAAAATTTAAATCATTTATTAAAATATCAATTATTATCAAATAACATTAATTCCATTGTTATCATTATTTATTTAATAATATTTTAATAAATATAAAAAAAAATTGAATCCAAATTTATTAAGTTCATATATTTTAATCATGATATTTTAATCTGAATAATTAGTTATAATAATTCGGCAAATTTACTTCACTTTTAATATTTATATTATCATTTATTTAAAATAATGATGAACGAAATAATCAATAGGTATTGATTACATAAGAATTTGATATAAATAAATCATCACTAAAAATTATTGATAAGTCAATATGATAAAAATAAATCATTCAATTGTAAAAAGGACATATATTACCATAAATATTTTGTTTTTTCCATATCTCAATGATTTAGAAATCTTAAAAGTTGACGAAAGTTTCCTTTTTCCCACATAACATATAAAATAGGGAAATATTATTTATTAGTATCCCAATAACTCATATAATTCGAACCTTTAGGTGATAATATGGGCATAAAATGGAATTTTGAAAATTTTTAGGTCATTTTGGCCAATAAGTTTAGTTTTTAGTCTCTAATTAGGCTTATTTTCACCAAATCACTGTGATTAATTTTAATCACATTTATAAATATTTTTTTCACCAAATTATGGTTCATATTATTATAATAAAAATATCATAATGATTAAAACCTTTTATGTCCATTTTTCAATATTCAAATCACATAAGTGGAAAAAAAATATGTTTAACACTAATCCTATAGACGTGGAAAGTAAGCAGGATTCGAATGTAAAAGTGAAAAAAAGATCAATAAGTTTTTATAAAAAATTTCCATATGAAAATGATTAAAATGAAATAAATCGTTTTAATATATTTATAACGGTTCTAGTATGACCTTAAATATAAAAAAATAAAAAATAATATTACAAATTATTAATACAGAATGTTAGTTTTTAACCAAAATACAGTATTTTTCATTATTTATCAAAAAATTATTATTCTCAGAGAACTCCTAACTATTAACCCTAATATATTTTTCAAATGTTGAAATAAAAATTATTTTTTATTTTATCAAATTAAAATTAAAAAATTGTCTAAATTTTAATTTAATGATTCTGTCAAAATGACATGAAAAAAAATTCATTTGAGAAAATAGAAATTTTTAAAAATATAAATACATTACCAAAAAATATATTCTTCATTATAAATACTTATTATTTATAAAAACCAATTATAAAATATATTTCAAAATCAGTCATTACTATTTATATTTTTATGTTTAGCACCTTGTTTAAAACTATCTTGTTTTAATAAATATAAAGAAAACGATGTTTCATAGAAAATTTGAATTGTGTGTAACGTATGCCAAGTTGGTGTTGCATGAAACATAATACAGGTTAGTGTTGAATGAAATTTATGCCATGTTGGTGTTGCGTGTAACTGAAAACAATTCAATGCAATGTGAAATACATTATTCACTTTGTGAAATGAAAGACATCAATGAAAATTAATTTATTCAAAAAAAAATATTTCACATAATCGAGGGGTGTTATATTTTACCCCCCTTAAAATGAATTTCACCCTGAAAATTCATCTAGTTTATGAATGGTTTATACTTTCATGCTCCTTTCATAGAATCACACATCGTAAAAATGAATATTAAAACATCCTTTAAAATTATAATGTTCAAAAAAATGATGTTACCCAAAGTATAATATAACTAGGTTTCCATAAATGATAATATAGTTCGGAAGTTAATACATGGAAATAGTTGAAAACTATGACTATAAATTTCTGATTGAGAGTACTATTGAACATTGATCAGAAGAATTGGGTGATCATAAGATGATAAATGTGTGATTATTTAAGGGACCATCTGATTCAAAATAAATAATGGTTATAGGAAAAATATTTTTTCATAAACTTCAAATAGATTTGGGTACATCATTTACTATCTAGGATCATAACGAATTATACATAACTTATTTCATTCCATTTTATATGTACAATATCACGCTTAGGTTTTTCATTGATCGATTCTCACTTCATCTAATACTCCAGGGAATGATGGTGAATTTTTAATTCTTTCAGAACCATCATATCAAGAAATAAATAAATATAATGATAATTAATTATATCACCATTTAGTTACCATCAAGATAATGTTGTTATAAAAAGTTATTCAGTAAGAAATAGTCATCATGAGGTGAGTTAATACTCTAAACATAAAATTTTTATTCTAATTTTAACATAATTATTCTATAAATATTTAACATTATAACAATTATAATATATAATTCACCTTTTCATTCCTTAAATGTGATTATATATTATACCAAAAAAAATTCACTATATACATTGGTCCATCCTTCCACTTATAGAACATTAAATGTGATTTTATTATAACTAAATCCATGTAGAGGTATATAATCATCTAAAACATAACTAAACGATGAACCAAAATATTATCATATGTATAACTCATACAAAATAGAACATGAACATCCCATATAAATGAGGTAATTGAAATTTTTATTCCAAATTATCATCATTAACTTCATCAGTTTTTATTTTATAATAATCCCCTTTTCCCTATGATTTTTTGGGTCTTATCTTTCATATTATCATGTAGATTGGTTCATTTATTCGTATAATGAACATCCTCCTTGCACTCAAAACACTGAACTATGGGTGGTTCGTTGAATTTATATTTATCTTTATTAATTTCATTTAATTTCCACATAATGTCACTTCTAAATAGTTTTTCACATTGGATAGGCTTTCGATACTTGAAACACCACGTCTATCCTTTCAGGAACACTCCTATGTGCTCATTCCATATATTTTTTCAGGTAGGATATTGAAACAATTTTTTCTCCCCATGGTTTTTTGGATTTCCTTCGAAATCCATCATCCAGTTTTTGTTATAACATATATATTTATATATAAAACCAACCTCTATTTTCATATTTTATTTCATAATTAAAAATCACTTCATAACTACTACTGTATCTTATGGATAACTCTCGTGTGATACATGGAATTGTGCCACATTAGAACATATAAACTCTACTTTTATGTTGGATTATAATATCTAAAGTGTACCTTATAATTAATGTGAAATTTGTCTCATAGTTAATGAAATATTTATCACCTATTTTCTTCAACTCAGGATAATAATTTTCCATCTTCATTCAATGAACATTAGGAAATTACTTATTGATGAATTTGTTTGTGAACTCATCCTAATCCATGGTTTCAAATTAATCATGTATCCTAGTATTATAGATTTGAGTCCATCATTAGTTTGCTTCACCTTCTAACTGATAAATAGACAAAATTTATTTCTCATGATCCTAACACTTGATAAAGGAGAATATATTTTCAATTGTACTAATCCATTGTTCAGAAACAAGTGGATCAAAAAAACATGTTGATAGAAGGTGGATGTTGTCTCATGAAGGACTCAATAGAACATTGTTCCCTCATTTTATTGTTTGGACGCTATGAATGATTAATAGCATGAGAAATTTTGGAGTATATAGAAATGGTATTTTTCATTTATTATTCCATAGCATTTGGTTTCATATGAGGACAATCATTGATTTTCAATTGAAATCTCCATTAATGTGGTTAATTTTTTGTTCCATACATTTATGAAAACTAAATTCATAGTTTTTGAAATTTTTATCATAATGATGAACTACATAATAATGAGAAGTCACTTGTAGGATGTCTAAACTATGAGACCATAATTATTCTATGACACCATAGGTTTATCCTAGGTTACTAAAAACCTACTTATATTTAAATCAATCCTGATGGTTCCTGAATAGTTCTTTAATTCTCAATGCATATCCCCCAAGATTTTTACTCTAGTTGGGTATCACATCCAATTGTTTTGTAACATTTTACATTGAGTCAGACCTGACACATCGTGGCTGAGTTATTAATCATAGCGATATATGTGCCAGAGCCACATCCACTTGTAGTTTCCAAATATGGGTGAATTTCATGGAAACGACTTACTCAATACCTTACCGACATTCTTGGACATTTTCTTAAAATATTACATATCCTTAGAAATGTACATATACATTTCCTTATGGTTATAAATAAGGGGATATAATCTTATTTTCTGAAGGTTAACTTATACTTTTCCCTAATACCAACAATAATGATCCATCATGAAATATATATACATTATAATACTTTTGTGAAATATTTAAAACATTTCAAAAATGGATTCCAAAATATGATATTACTTTAGGGAATTTGGAATCTGGTACCAAAATATTCTAGATCATGGAAATATCATCTATGTTTCTCAAAAATATATTCCCCCATATTAATTCTACTAAAAACCCATTTCTTATAACATGGGGAATGGAAACATGGGTTTTCTGAAATTCTCATTAAGGGAAAACAAAGGAAATTAGTAAACATATCATGAACATATGGGTATAATAAAATGATCATGATCATTGTAAGATCATACCTGGTTCATCAAAGATCATAAAAATGAATCATTGAATATATATTTTCAGTTCATAAGACATGAATCATTATAAAATTTAGAGAATAAGACAAGAAATCATAACATAGGAATAATTCCTCGAATTGTGGCAAACAAATTATTTTATAAAATAGTGATCATGTATAATAAATAAAATTATGACACATTAATTTATGGAAATTAAATAATTCCTTCACATAAACTTATAGACATGCAACTATGTCTACTCATAATGTCAAGAACATGAAATATGGATCATAAATAAACATATGTATATGAATCTAGGTTCATTCTTAACATTTTTAACATGTTATTCTATTCACGCATAACATTATGAAAATATCATAATTTCCACTCATAATGTTGTGAAGATGTTATCAGGTTCACGACTAAAATTTAGACTCATGAGTCAAAAATCAATAACTAATTCTTGGGAGGGATATATAGGTCCAAACTATATAATAATGAAATTATACTTTCAAGTGCCAAAAAACATTCATCATATCATAAGCTATGAAAAGACATGGGTTCTACAAACATAAAATCATAAACCAAGAAATGAAATTGTTATCATTATAACTTTATCACATAATAATCTATGGAAAATAGATTGGTTCTATAAACATTTACTCAATGTATAACACGTTAAAAGAAGTAGGATTCAAACTAATTTAACACATTGAAACGAAATAGGATTCATAAGAATCATTACATCAAAACCAAACCATTTGATAAATAATATTAATGGAACACTTATATAATTTCCCAAAATGGATTGAGTGACAATAACAAGTGTCATCTCATATTAAAAATAACATGGAATTATATTTTGAAAACATTTCTTCAGAAAAAATATCATTTCCTCGTTGAAAATCATTTTTAAAAGATAAAATTTTTATAAATCCATTGTAATTGAAAATGCATTGCAAATAAATAATGAAGGCTTGAAATAATTTTAAAAAAAAATTATATTTAAATTTTTAAAAATAATATTGAAATTTTATGAAAAACATTACCCTTGAAAAAATATAAAATAAAATTGAATTTTTTTGTTAAAAATGATTTCTTTGAAAAAAATCAATACATATAATTAAAGTATGAAAATATTGTGAAAACTATTTTACATGAAAGCTTTAAAATGAAACTTGAAGACATTTTCACACCAGTTTATTTGAAAATACATTCAATAATTAAAATAAAATATTGAAATAAACTAAAAACTATTTCACATAAAATAAATTGAGAACATATTAATAATACTTGAAAACCTTCTTATAGAACTTGGTTTTGAATGTACACAGATTTCTGACCAACATAGGAAATAATTTCATGTATTCATAAAAATTGTTTTCTTAAATATCATAAGTTACAAAGAGTGAAAGAAATAATTAATTTTACATAAAATGAATATACATATGGTAATAAAATTTATTAGAGTTCTTGAGATATAAATCCTAGTATTTCATCAATGGAAGTATAATCATAAACAATATTGATAAATGATGAGATTGTAGTAATAAATCATTATAACATTGTTGACATTGAATCATAATATAATGTAATTTTGTACATCAAATAGATTTTAATATCATTAAAATAGGAATATTATTCATGTAACATGTCCAATGTGGTATACATAACTCATATAATAATATAGATTCATAACATGGCATGTGTCTCAAAGAAAGAAAATTGAGACAAAATTACATTACAAATTTGGTATATTTTGAAGCATAAATCCCAGGAAAGAATGATCATAAAATGGATATACAAATAACAATAAATTTAATTATAATATTAATAGAATACATCAATTGTATGTTTAGACACCGCATAAATGGAATGGGTGGTCAATAAATCATGTATTTCAATGAAATACAATGTGAGATGAAATTCCCTTAACTTCGGCCTTGACTATAATTGAACTCATAAGAAACTTCTGAATAATAAATATATGTTAATATTAAATCATTTACAGAATCATATTATTATATATTATACCATTTTTGGTTTTATTATGACATTATACTACCCACTTATTAACAATTCCTCAACATGATTTGGCTTTGGGTAATTTCTTCTTTTTTCATTCACATGTGTCTTAATCTGTTATATTTTTCATCCTCATACATATATCATGATTTTATAAATATAAATCATGATATAAATATAATTTATATTAATGATATATGTATTTATAATAATCTATATAATATTGAAATATGAAATGGAGTACATCAATCATGAGACTGTAGGCCGTATGTACACATTAACTTTTATTATGATTATCATTATAATATTGAAAGAATGAATATAAATAATGTATATGTGTATGTGTATATATATAATATCAATTTAGAGGAATTAATAAGTCATATATATAATATATATTCACTAATAATATCACCAAACATTCCATGTAGATTGTAAATGAATCCAGTCACTTTGAGGGGGTTGTAGTCCACACATCCTCATCTAAAATTATTCTATAGGAAAAAAATGGAAAGCAATATGGTAGGATTTATAAAATAATTATAAAAGAATAAATAAATAATATATATAATATATATCATTTAAAAATAATCAATCCATCATAATTACCATCCATTAATTTGGAAAAGGAGAAACGAATAATCATCATTTTGTGGGTTGGTTGTTCACCACACAAATAAATAGTATGTTTGTTAACCCATTAGATGGGAGAGTGTGTAATTGTGTGACAAAATAATAGAAAAAAACATCCAATTATATTTAGGATACTACTATTGTTGTTTAAGCATGAAATAAGGATAGTGTAAGGGATTATTAAAAAAATAAATTAAAATAGCTTAGGGGAATATGTTACCTCTTAATCGGTTAGCTCTAGTTTGTTTTCCAAAAATGGATTACACTGGTGTATTTATGTCCAAATGTAGGTTTAAAAAGGAATATATGTATGTTGGGGACTAAATTGGGTATATATTGTCTAAACCTATGTGGTTTGATAGTTTTAAGGAAGGGGAAGAGTTCTTTTGTTTTTATAGAGGATGAGTGGAATTCTTAAAATTACAAAATGTTATAAAATAATGGGATGTATAAAATAACTAAAAAGCCCATAAAATGGATAAATAATTTACTAAATTATATAATTTGGCAATAAAAACCACACCATAGAAAAAAAAATTCAATTTTATAATTTCGTTCGTTAACATCTATATTATAAAAAAATTCATTTTGGTTTTTATTAAAGCATCTAGTATTCTAACTTATGAAATTTGAAAATAAATATTAACATAAATATATATTTATTATAAAAACTATACCCACTCAATTATAATTATGATATATAATTTACATAATAAAAATACTATGTGTGTAGGAAATTATTTTTAAAACAATTTCATATAACACACAACGTCATTACATTATCTGGGACCCTACTAACAATGATTTTACTATATATGTGTAGAAATATTAATTATAAAGGATCAGTTGTTCCATTAATGGAAGATATATAATATTTATTTGTATATAAATATAACGTTTTCGAATATATAGTTTTTATTAATTTTAAATTATTTAATAAAATATATTTTATTATAAAATAATAATAAAGTTGTTTAGACATTATTTAGTTAATATTAAACTATTAAGTATATATATTTTCATAATAATGGAATCTAAATATATTATGTTAAAATATTTATAAAATTATTTGTTAAACTATAAATTTAATGATAATAATTCATCCAATTTTCTACACTTTTAATATTTATAGTTTCATTTATTTTAGTTAATTATTACCTAAATAACTAGTATATTTCAGTTTCATAAGATTTTAATATACCTAAATAATTTATAACAATTATTTATATGACATTATGATTAAAAAATCATTTAATGTTCAAAATGATATGAATAACTTAAAATATATTGTTTTTCCATATCTCAAAGTTTTATAAATGTTAAATTTGAGGGAAGTTCATTTTATGAGTTTTTCCTTACTTAACAAATGATATAGGGAACATTTAAACAATAGTATCCCAATAACACATAATATTAGAACCATTATGGGGTATAGTCTAAATATTGGCATCCAATGGTATTTGGACAATTTTCTAGGTAATTGTTTCCCTTATGTTTATGGTTTAGTCCATATTTAAGCTTAATTTTACCTAAATCACTGTTGTTTATTTTAATCAATCTCGCTAAATTCATTGGATTAAATTATATTGATATTATTTTGCTATAAATATAGTACTGATATCTAGAGTTTATTTCCAATTTCAAAATTCAAATCATAGAACAAAAAAAATTATTTTCCATGTTAATCTCTCATGCATTGAGAAAAAGCGGGTTTTTAATGTAAAAATATTCAACATTTCAATATGTTTTTATAACCGATTTACGTATAATAAATATTCCAATAACCTAAATAGGTTTAATATATCTATAATTTATCTATTAATACATTAAAAACAATTTTAAAATATAAACTAAGATTAATAATTATTCTAATGGAAATGAAGTTTTTAACTAAAATACATTATTTTTAATTACTAATAAAAAAATGATATTTTTAAAAAAAAATTATCAAAATTATCCCTTAGATATTTTCATATTTTTATTTCAAAAATTAATCATATATTAAATATATCTTTTTCTAAAAGTTTTCAAAATTAATTTTATCATATTTTATAGAAGGACATGAAAAATAGTTCATTTTAGAAAATATTATTTTTTAAGCATATAAAGACAATAATAAAAAAATATTTTCCTTAATAAAATTATATTATTTATATAAAAACATTATAAAAAATATTTTAAAATTAGTTATTAATATTCATATTACTAAATTTAGCAACTATGTTATAGCTATCTAATTAAAATATTTATAACAATAAAATGATGTTTCTTAGGAACGTTGCATTTGTGTAACATACTCAATGTCAATGTTGTGTGAAACGTATGCCAAGTAAGAGTTTCATGTAATCCAAGCCTTTTTTGTAACTTCCCAAAAAACAAATACCATAAATATTTCCCCAAGATGAGTTTCCACACAACATTATGTGTGCCTCCTCGTATGCCAATTGTTGAAGACTAGAAGAAAAAGTCAAATAAGTCATGGGGGAGACAATAACATCATTACTAGTGTAAGAAAAAACACATAATTAATTTAAATATAAGAAAACGTGTCACAACTAAAAAACATTCCTAAATAACATCCCATTGAATGGGTACAACTATATCCACTGATATAACATGTCATGTAATACAAAAGAGTGCTAAAGTGAATGAGGCCCAAAATAATGACTACCATAATAATCCTCAAAATGTTCCAGTCTCTATGTTTGGAATATCCTCCTTGTACATCCCAAGCATGAATCAACTCCCAAGCACGGGGACTTTTCCCTTATCATATCCCCCAATCATGAAATCATCATGGGCAGCTCGTAGTGACCATATTAGTGTGTGATCACAACTCAGTAGGACACAACTAATGTTTTCTACAAAATATCTAGTCTAATCAGATAGTTCATGAAATTATGAACATGTATGATAATGTTAAACAAAGAACCACTCAAGACCCATAAGTTGGAAAAACACACTTTAACCATTTCTACAGTTATCACTATTATCCTTGAATATACCAACTTCATTACTTAATTAATATTCATCATGGGATCCATTACATCACTTATACCATCAACATTACTGAATTTGTCATCATCACATGTCCTATGGGTTAGGAAATTACACCATTTACATAACTGCCCTAGCAGATCAATTATCATGCATAAGGTTATTGGCCAAGTTCCATACCTCACTCGAGATAAACATATAATAAAAGTACATCACAATTACCATGGATACTAAATCTAGATAATCTCATTTAATGAATTAATTAGGGGCATAGAGAATCATTATTACTCCTAAAATCATGCATTCTTGGGTGGGGTTAGCGCAACAGTCCAACCTGGCCAGTGGGAGGATCCTCAATCCTTTATCCCACCACTATTACATGTGACATGCTTTTTATCAATTCACCAGAAATATAAGATATAATAATCCTTGCAAAAAAAAAATCATAACTATCACAATTAATGTCAATCAATATGGGAATTAATATCATACAAAACCCATTAACACACTTACCATTTATAATGCATACGCTTTCAACCCATTTCCATTTATCATGCCATAAACCATTATGTATATTCATAAATTACCTTAAATTAGAGAATTCTAAAAAATTACCATCAATTATTCCATTTATAACATTTATCAACACAAAATAATTTATCCTCTTGAAAATTTAAAGTGTAATTTTTATATCACATAGAACAACAACTTTATTAACATTAACACATTAGGTATACCACATAATTACCATTATTAATGCACCAAGATTATTCATAAATTCCCTTTTTCAACCTATTTACATGTTCTTAACTCGCATTACAATTCCAATTTATCATGTTTTTCATTTAATATAAAGTAAACATTTTATACATCTCAACATTATTCCCTAACAATTTCACATAATCTCAATTAACCTTATTAACCCACATTCAATGCATGAAAAAATTACATTAGTTCATTATCAAAACCCAAAACGAAATATCAATCTTAAAATTTCAAGTCAAATAATGATTATAACTTGTTAAATATGGTATATTAGTTATTTCACATCAAATATTCACATTTCTATTCCAATTAATGGTTCAGAAGAGTATGTGCACCACATGGGTTGCCATAAACCATTCTGATAAACCTCATGACATCCCACGAGGATCATGAGGGGTATAAATCATTAATTTGTAAACAATCATACTAAATCATACTCTATGTAAATATTCACAACAAGAGGGAGGTAATATTTGAACACACATGCTAAAATCTATAGCAATACCATGGGATATAACATATATGCCACCTTCCTCAAATCCGATGATGATAGCACTCTTAATCATATCCATAGATGTGAATACAAACCCACTTTGAACTCCCAACCTAGGTTCCACAAAAGGAAAATGGAATTTGAGTTTTTGAAGAAGATTCAAGAAACTACAAACTCTAATCTAGGAAAGAGAATAAATGGATGTGTAAGACATTCCTAGTGCTTCAATATGAAAACAAAGACACCCCTGACATCATATAATTGATGGATAGTGGAGCATGAGAAGGTTGTTTCATCCACGTTAATCAATAGTGTTGTAAGTGAGAAAATTGTGGGGGAAATTTTGTAGGAACCTAAGAATCCCAAAGTGTAAATTTTTTAAATATTTCATCTTTATTGGGGTGCACAGTGTTCCTGCATGGTTTTCCAACCAATGAAAAAACCATCCACAGGACACTATCCATTGAAATTTGGGTAACAAGGTTTTCTATGGAGTATCGTAAGGTTAAAAAATCATGCCACATACTTGTGATATTCTTTTTTCAATGGTTTCCTGGTTTTATTGGGAAGGTCTAATAGTTTACATAACCATGCGTCATCTCTGCGGCTTGCACAAGTTTTCCTAGTTTCATTTCCTTTCAAGTCCTAAGCCACCGATACACCATCCCAGACCCACTTACTCCCATGAAAAATATCATTATCCAAAATAATTGATAATACCATACCCAAATGAATACCAATAACATACAACCTCCTAGCCTTACAATGTCCCATCCTTGAGTCACACTCCCACTAATAATTGAACACCCATGGAAAAGAGATCGGGTCACAGATCTCGCATACGCATATCCTCCTCCCAATTATATCCCTTGGAATTACTAATCAACTATAATGTGTGAACCAATGGAAAAACCGTACCTATCAAAACAATCCCACATTGAACCACCAAATGAACCAGACGCTCCTCAAATGATATGTCCACCTCAATCCATATACCAACCACTAAAATCCCTTAGAGAACCATTGACAATAGTACCTAAATAGAAATATATTGAATTTTTTACACAACATCGTTACATATTGTAGCATTCCATTAGAATTCCATTTTATATAACCCCTAGTAAATCACTTCCCAAAACACTTGGTTATATTTTACTCAGCAACGACACCCTTACAATGACCAAAACTCGATATCATCCCCAAGTAACACATGGTCATTCAAATTACATTTACCTACGTAATGAAATCCACCACTAATTTCCCAATGATCACATTCCATAACAGTGAATGAAAAATGAAACCAAGGCTCTCAAGGTACTCAACCGATTAGATCGGTTCCACTCTCTCTGTAGATACCCGAAGCTTGACATACATGGACATTACATTACTTTTGCAGAATACTTAATACATAACAAAAACAGAAACACAAGGACCGTAATAGTTTAGTGTCTTTGGAAACTCGGAAAGTAATATTCTAATCCTGGTGAAAGGTCTTGAACATCTCCCATAAAGATATTCCCCTTTGGTTTTCATACCTAAAACATTTCTTTATATCATGGGAAAAAGAAAACATATAAAGGGTGAGCTCAAATGCTCAGTAAGGGTAGGCATGGATAAAATGAAACAAATCATAAACATTTGATCTTAAAAACATGAACATAATGTTTACACAAAAAAAATCTTGAGCAATGACATAAAACATTGAAGAACATAAGGCATAGATCATAATGGAACATAAATCATGATAAAATAGCATGGGAATAAAACATGTAATTGTGGAAACCATTCAGTACCTGTTATGATTTCTATAGTAGTCAAGGCATTGCTGCCAAGACCATCTTAGTGGACAAAGTCCTTTTGTGAATCGAGTTTACTCCTGTTTAAGTCCTGTAACACTAAATCGGATTAACTTACAGTTAAAGACATGTCTAACTCATGAGATATAAATCTTTACCCAATGCATTGGAGGGAGATATAGGTCCCACCCATCTCATAATGAATACATTCTTACTTGTTCCACAAAATCATAAATCATAGCATAACCCTTCTAATAAATTTGGATTCTTAAAAATCAAGCCATCATAACACAATCCATATAAAACAAATGGATATCATTTCATCATAAGAAGAATCATACCGTTTAAATAATTGAGACATTATACTTGAAACATACACATATTAAATAATGTCATCTTAGATGGAAAATGGTTTTGATAAAACACTTGAAATGAATTCTTGAGGAAAATATCCTTTCTTCTTCAAAATCATTCTCTTTTTACAAAATGTCATGAAATTTTAAAATAAAAAGATTTTGTTGAAAATAGTAATTAAATATTTTGTAGGAGGCTTCATGAAAATAAGGCTTTATAAAACCGTAAAAATTCATTCGTTCCGTATAAGTTAAAAAAACAATCTTCTCGTACTTTTACCAGAAAAGTCCAAAAGTACCTCATAACGTAATCAAAGGAACGATTCCTTACATACCATGTAGTAAAATTTAAAACGGGTAAAAATGAAATTAAACATACATAAAAACACTTTTAGAAAACATGGACATGGATGATAAAAATAACCCCTGTAAATACTTACGTATAAGCAATCTCGGATAAAATAAATGATATTTGAAAAATTATCCCTTACCTTAGGTCCGATATGATTCGAATGGATCCAAACCTCCTGTATGATGATTTAAATAAGGTCATTGACTTATTAAATAATCATATTAATTGTTATGATATCATATATGTTTCACTTATGACTTTATATTACCCGTTCTTTTGTAAATTACATGTTAATGCATCGTTTTGGGTAAAATAATTTCATTTATCGTATGTGTTTCGACTTTTCATTCTTGATATTATTACTTATATCCTGATTTATATAATTTCATAATGTAAAAAATTATTTATATATAATATATATTCATCATATACATATATATTATATATCGATAAACGGAATGAAATACACCCTTCATGGAGACGGTAGGTCGTACGTACGCATGAACGATGTTTTAGTTTCCTTATTAAATTGAATGAAATTAAATAGATGATGTAAATATATATATACATAAATCCAGTAGCATTATTATGTCATATATTTCATTAATATTCATTATATATACATTATAATCATTCTTGAATGGTTAATCATGGAAAATGATTCTAATCGCGTTCGTGGAGATGGTAGTCTATACGTACGCAAGAGCGATGATATCATTCCCATGATCATGGAATTACATTGGATTGTATGTATACTATTTAATAATAAATATCACTTTATAATAATCATATATAGTCATTATTTACACCCTCATACCCATCCATATAAGGTGGCGGTGGAAAATAGATTACACCATGGCGTGGAGACAGTATTCAGTATGTACGCACGCACGGTGATTTCATTTTCCGTAGGATGGATAAATGGTGAAATAGGGTTGTTGCATACTTATAATAAAATTTAAGTATATGATTTATACTGATGTTATTACATCATAATGAAACAACTAAAGAAGAAGTAGAAGAAGAAATAAAGTTGAAAAGAATCGGTAATGGGCATTACCTCTTCTTTAAAGAGCCTCTTTGAGACCTCCTATTAGGGCACTAAATTTGGTCTTTGAAGAATACCAGGACTTCTAGGATGTCTCTAGGGAAGTTTAGAGGAAAATTGGGCAGGGGTTTTCCGAGCTTGATGTCTCAATATGTTGTGAGGAAGAGAGGGAGGAGGTGCCCTTTTATAAGGGAGGAGAGGGGCACCTTTGGAAAGACTATAAATATTATTTTATTATAAAGACATATTCGGTTTTAAATAGATCCAAATTGATTTATTTAGAATCTACAGTGGGTATGGGTCGAAATACTCTCATCCAATAGAATTTGGGCATGTTTAGTTCACTATTTTAACATTATCATTTAGATTTAACTTTAAGTTAGATAATTTTACTTTTACCGTGTCATTTTTTGTTCTTACACTATAAGGTTAATAAACTTACTATAACAAGACAAAATAACCCCAAGTTGTTTATTATTAATATATATAACCTTATCTAAGTCATTTTTCCTAACCTTAGATTTTTAGGAATAAAATAACAATTAATAATATAATATTTTTTTTAAAAACTATTTTATGTCAATTTTGACACTATTTAGAAATTGATTTTGGTGAAAATCATAACAGAATGATTAGTTAGAAAAATTTTAATTAAATCAATTCTAACATGTCATATTAACCTATAAAATTAGTGTAATTCTAAAAAGTCTCAAATTACATTTATATGGGTATTTATAAGATCAATTATGTCAATATATCATTAATAAGATAATTACTACATCATATTTGTGTCATAAAGAAATTAAATTATTTAAATTATAAAAATTAAAAATAAAATACCATTATGTAGGAATACTTTTTACCTTTCTAATGAATATTTATAGTTGAATATATCTTATTTATAACCCTATATTAAAAATTATTTACTTATTAAACTTTTATTTTTAATATTTTAACCCTTCATTAAATAAATTAATAATAAATGTCCTAATCTAATCCATGTGGGCCTAAATGGTCATATTTTATTCATAAGGTTGTTTTTGGTCTAATTACACTTATACAATAGAATTAGTACATGTTTTAGGGTAATAATAATATCATTTTTACCCTTAATTTCCCTATTTACTTTTAATCGTGGTAAATAAAAGTAAAAAGTTACTATTCACCAAAAATTATTTTCATCTCATTGAACCACATTTTACATAATGACATCAACCATGTCTCTCAGATTTTTGAAATTCCATTCAAATAAGCTGTAAAATTATGTTTTATGTCAATTTTCAAATTCTCCTTGGAGGTGGGTAAAAGAGGGTGAAAAGTTCAAAAAACAATTATATCTAAAATTATTATAAAATGACTCCAATGGATTAATTTGAACTTATATAGGTATTATGTATCAATTTTGACCTAAAATAAATTTAAATATTATAAATATTTATTAAAATAAAAATTCGGTTTTCTAAATAGTAACCCAGTGTTTTCACTATTCATAAAAAATTGAATGTTTTCGGAAAAATAACAAAATTTCACCCTAGGCTAATTTCGATATTCTGAATCCAAAAATGAAGTCCATTTTCAAAAATAAAATTTATAAAATATCAAAAAGTGGGTATTACTATTCATAACGGCTAGTTTTAATAATATTTTAATAGCATATCGTTGTTTAACAAAACTCGGTATTGCGTACAACACACGCTATTGTGGAAGGTCACGATTGCGTGTAATGAAGCCAAGTTAGGGTTGTCTGTTGTAAAAGACTCCTTTTTTGTAAAGTACAGCACAATACATCAATAAATCTAAAAAGAGTTTTTTTCATAAAATCTCGGGGTTTTACATTCTACCCCCCTTAAAATGAATTTCGCCCTCGAAATTTGTCGTGGTTATAAATGGTTTACTACACGAAAGTTTCTTTAATAAAAAACCACATCATAAAAAGAAATACCAAAACCAATCTTTAAAAACTAATGTATGAAACATAACGGTTACCCAAATTAACTAATCACTGGGTTTCCACATAGGAGAACATAGGTGAAAATATGGATATGGAAAAGAAAACTAACCATCATGTTTTGCTAGAGAGTGGCATAGAACATGGCTATGAAAAATCCAAAAATCATAAAGCTATAGATTTGTGATGATCTAAGGTACCATCTGATTCATCGGATATAAGGGAACTAGGACAACATTTTTTGTTTTCAAGATCATTTCCCTAAAGTTGTTGAATTAAAAGAAATACTTACATGATTTTGGTACAATCTCACTATTGTTCGTGAATTGAACAATTTCCACTTCATCCCTTAATGAAATGAAGCTGAAATAGATATTCGTTATGTGTAAGGAGATCATGTGATAGAATGATGTGTCATTCCATATGTTTCAAACAAAAGGATAGAAAAATTTATAAGTCCATCTTATGTTTAGATTAATTGTATATTGTTCTAAAAATGAACTTATACTTCATATATCATACCGCTTAATAAAATAAAACTAGTTTCTACTGACCAGGGACTTCCTTAGGCCAGTTGTAGACGATAAAGGGAAGTCACACTTCGGTTGTGGGTTCGATTCCCACAGCCGTGTCCGAAGCGATGGGTTATCGCCCGTCCTACAGGTTGTCCTTTTTCTAAAACTACATTACTATAACATCCCATCAATAATATCGAAAAAACTTCTATCCTTAAACAATACTAACTTATGTCCAACATAATCTATTCCAATCTTTAGGCTTATCCATAATAATGAAGTCCACTCTCATAATATACTAAAATCAATTACCATAGATTTCATATAACAAGCATGTTAATACCATCTTTGATCCCCATATATCATAAGATATGTCTTGTTGGTCACATTCCAAACATTCGAAGGCCTTAATCATGTATTCTCTTGAAAAATGAATACCCACAGAACCATAGTGAAAACATGAATGCAGTTAAATTTTAACACATTCCACATACCAAAATCCTCAAAATTCTATATACTCAAAACCTGATATCGCTTAGTCCTTATATCAATCATGAGCTCATGAATACAATCAAACATATCATTATCCTCTTATTCCTTTATTATGTGCATATTATCTACTTTTGAAAAATATCTGACTAACCTTCCATGTTTACTGGTACCATTCAACATATAATTTCAAATACTTTAGGAAAAACAATAGTGTAAAAATCCTTCGATGATTCAATATTCCATAGTACCATTAACTATACAACATAACTCTCGATAAACATACAATCATTCCACTACCGTCTAAAACAACTGATTGAGCTTCAACACTTCTTTCAGATCATATATCATTTGTAGTCTCCTCATCATCATCCAAATAAATACTACACATATGACCATGTTGATTCTCTTCATGATATTTTCCCTTAGGGAATTGGTTTGCATAATGCCTAAACATTCCACATTTAAAACATCTAATCATTGTTGAATTCGTATCAATACCATTATCATTGTCGATGGTGTTAACTGAACCTTTTCCTTTTCACTTACTGGCTTTGTTTCATTCATTAAAACACCCAAAGCATCTTCCAGTTCCTTTGAAACAATCTCCCTGATGCCTCTTCCTACATGATTTACATGAGGGAACTTGAACTTTATTTCCTCTATGATCATCATGAAACTCCATCGTTCTCTTATTATCGGTGTCAATAAACATTCAAAAGTTGAGATTATTGATCCTATTATGAGATTGATGACTAGGAATAATAATGATGTTTGGAATTCCAAATCCCATTTCATTGGGTTGCTCATGAATAATATCATTCCATTGTCCATTATATCATCCATTATCATGAATCTTCATATTTCCAGCCATTTTCTAAAACCCAAAAAGAATAGTGTGAGAGGAAAAAATCATATTAGGGAAAACAACATAGTAAATGGGGAGTACACTTAATATCTAACATCTTATGTTAAATTCTTAGATCGTTACCGTAGTTCTAGGACTATATCCTATATGTATACTTATCCTTATGGATATCCCTAGACATACCTTAGAAATATCTCCAGGTATCTCACTAAAGTTTTCGCATCCTGGTTTCCAAAGATTGACTAAACCGCCCTCTAATACAAACTGTAGAGACCAGAAGCTTGACGTACATGGACATTACATTACTTTTTCGGAATACTTAACACAGAACATAAACAGAAACATAAGGATAGTAATAGTTTAGTGTCTTTGGAAACTCAGAACGTAATCTTCTAATCGTGGTGAAAGATTATAGCATCCCGTCTTCTCATAACATAAACTTTCATTACATTACACAAAACTGAGGATCTTTAAGGTTTAGTGTCTTGGAAACCAGGAACTTAAAACATGAAAACATAAAAAATTCTTCTTAAACACTTGAAAGGCTTCTCCTCATGTTAATCCTATGTTCATTACTGCATCTCATAACCTAGAGACGTACATCAAAAGAAAGGGTGAGCAGAAGGCCCAGTAAGGGAAACAAGAGAATCATTTTACATGTGAACTTGAGATACTTCAATAAGGTCATGAAAAGAACTTTAAGGCATGAGAAAGAAATCATGAGATATATCATAATAAAAATAAAATTTTTCATAACTTGAAGATGTGGATGCAACATTTAATATTGACAATTGTTTCGTTTCACCAAGGTCCATCCCCAAGGTTTCGTTAATAATTACCAAGGTTATTCACCAAGGCGTCGTTAAAATGGCCATCTCTAGAGATTAAGTCTTTACCCAATGCATTGGAGCGCTATCAGGGCGCACCCTTAAATTTGCCTTTATTATCATGTGAGCCACATATATCATCATCAAAAATTTCATAAATAACCCATATAGCATAAAATAAATGGGTTTCATTTCATAATCATAACGTTTTAAAAACCGCTTTAAAGACATGATCTTTACGTCACTTTAAAACCACGGAAAGGGAAAGAGGGTTTCATGTATGTAATTCCCAGAATTTAAAATAGAACATTTTGATATATATGTGAATACCCCTGTAGAAACAAGAGCTTTGAGTATTCACTTTATAACATAAAATAATTTTTAGAAAAGAGAGAGAGGCATTTTGAGACGAAAATTCTGCAGCATAACGGCTATGTTACACGGTTTTAGAAAACATTGAGAAGAGAGGGGACATAGGTCAAACATTCATAAATGACCCATAAAACAGTAGAGGGACAAAATATAAGAGATTTCAGAACATGGTAATGAAATTTGAAAATATACCATATGAAATGAAGAATATGAAAGGAACAAAAAAATGATTTCTCTTGTGAGAATTCGGCAGCCTAACGGCGTCACTTAAACTTCAACAAAATTGAATTGACAAGGTAAAATAGGGTCTCTCATCATATTAACATAAGAGTTCAGTATGATAGATATAGAGATAATTCCACAACATAAATAGAAAGGAACTTGAAAGACTTGACATGAAAATAGAACTTTGAAAAGAATGAGAAGGGTGAAAGAATCCCCTAAAAAAAATCGGCAGCCTAACGGCGCCACTTAAAACTTCAAAATACTGAATTGAAGAGATCAAATGGGGTCTCTCATCATATGAACATAAGAGTCCAGTATGATAGATATATGTATCATACCACAACACAACAAAAAGGAACTTGAAATAATTGACATGAAAGTAGAACTTCAAAATGAGAATGGTGAAGAACCACTTAAAAATTGGGCAGCCTAACGGCGCCACTTAAAACATCAAAATACTGAATTGAATAGATCAAATGGGGTTTCTCATAATATGATCATAAAATATCATTATGATAAATTTAGAGATCATGCCCCAAAATAATAAAAAGGAACATGAAATAATTTACATGAAAATAGATCTTGAAAAAAGAATCCGTTACAAAAATTTCGGCAGCCTAACGGCGCCACATAAAACATCATAAAACGAAATAATGAGAGTAAGAGGGGATCTCTCATTATATGAACATAAAAAGGGCAGTAATAGGAGTATAAAATAAAATCCTCCAACATAAGAACATGGAGCATAAAAGGAATGACATAAAAGAGATCACTTGAAAAGAAAAATAGGGGTTGGATCCTTTACCTTAAAATGTAACTCTTAAACCTCAAAGGTTTGGACCTTGAGGGCTTGGGGGAACCTTGGGAGGACTCCTTTGGAGGTAATGAGACCAGAAATTCGTTGGGGATGAGTGGGGAGTCGAATGGATGAGAGGAGGGCTTGGTATTTATAGGGAAAGTGAGGAGACAAGGCATTAATGGCCAAGGGACACCTCACATGTGCTTTTCTCAAACCCATGTGCTCTCCCTTGGAATTTATCATAGATTTAGGCCACATGGGCCCCCCAAAACAATAATTCATCACCCATGGCCGTCCCACCCTCAAAATATCCCATGACATCATCATGACACAGTTATGATGTCATAAAACATACCGAAACCCTAAAACTGTATTTTCACTATTCACTGAAAACTCATCTTTCTCAGAAAGATCCCAAAATTTCACCTTAATCAAATATCAATGCTCTGATTTCAAAAATGAACTCCATTTTATAAAAACAATTTTCAAAATATTTTTAATTTTTTAAAAATAAATACACTATTCACCGAAAATTCATTTTTTTAGAAAAAACCACAAAAATTACCATAACATAATATCGGTGCTCTGAGTTCAAAAATGAAATCCATTTTATAAAAATAATTTTCTAAATATTTTTAATTTAATTTTTAATTAAAAAACACTATTCACCCAAAAAAACTAATACTTGAATAATAATTTATGAAACCGTTATTTAACCATT
The DNA here is from genome assembly GCA_963277665.1 of Viscum album. Taxonomy (NCBI): domain Eukaryota; kingdom Viridiplantae; phylum Streptophyta; class Magnoliopsida; order Santalales; family Viscaceae; genus Viscum; species Viscum album. The sequence continues at coordinate 2,104,194,229 of OY728119.1, read as the reverse complement.
TTATTGAATCACATTACTTAATCAAGGTGCCTAGATTATTTTAAAACTTTCTTTAAGTGAGATTACTAATCCATTTGGTCATATTACTAATCCTAATCACAATATCACTATTCATAATTTACTATTCATCAAAAATCAAGTTGATCTTATTAGACTCCAAATTTTGTACTGAACATAATTGTAGAAGACCATTTTTTGAAAATCATTACACATTTTTAATTATTTAAGGTTTACATAAACATTTTTAAAATTCCCTTTTTCTAAAATTCATAAAAAATATGCATACTATATTTATCCGGTCATTTCAAAATTCATGAACTTCATCATAAGAAGAAATCCCAATTTTTATTTAAAACAAGGATTACACAAGGTAGTTACGGTCTCGTTACATAGCCCCTTATAATACCAGCATAGGACCTAAGAGTAAGGTGTTCTAGGGTGATAGAAGCTTGGGGCGGCTCAGTCAACATTGCCCGAGTAGTAATTTCTATCAGTTTGAACTTCTCACGAAGGCGATTCCGTTCTAGCTTCACATGAGGATGTTCGGCTTGGATTTGATCCAGAGAAAAGCCCAATGGTGCTACCTCCTTCCCAAGCTCTGTTAGATGGGCTTCGATCGGTCCAAGACTACTAGGTGAGGCCATCAAATCTTCTTTCTATAATAATTAACCAAGATTACTTATATTTAGAGACAATAATCAAAACATTTTGTTCACAGCAGTCATATTGACCGATGGTTATATAACAGTCAAAACCCACTGGTCTCATTTTAATTATAATCATGTTTATCAAATAAAACATTTTTGTTGAGTATAAAATAAAATAACACATCAAATTAGGAAACAAGATTTAATCAAAATTTCGGGCCGTTACAATCTTCCCCCCTTAAGAAATTGCGTCCTCGCAATTTTTTTTTAAAATTGGGTTTTGAAATTTCATTGAAAGTCCCACATCGGAAAAGGAGTCAGTAAAACTATTACTTTAAAAGAAAGAAAGGGAAGTACGAAGGTCACCCGAGTTAGCCCACACTAGGATTCCATGTAGGAAAACATGGACATGGAGGAAAAACAAAGGGTCAAGTTCTGAGGGAGAGTGATAGAGAACATGATTAGGAGAAAGTTAACCATAAGAAAATCCCAAACTTATGATGTGTGTAAACGGTCATTGATTACCTAGTAGGAAACATAAACCAACAACGTTTTTGTTTTACGTTCCTTTTCATAATTTTGAGGAATTCATTTACTACATAGAACAAAAACATAAGAAAATATACCTACAATCATGTAGAGTTTCATCCTTTAATAAGTTTCTACCCAAAAATAATCTTTTCTCTAAACTATGGGCATTCAAAACTACTTGGTCTCATCAAAACACAAGAATCATCTTCTAGAGAATCGCATAATCCAAAAAAGTTTAACTATCGATTTCTTTTATCATTAAACATTATCCCAAAAACCGAAAGGGTAAGGTGAAACAACTCCTCAAAAATAAAGAATCCCATAGGAATGGAAACTACTTTTAAATCTTCAAGGTTCCATGGTACTACCCAAAGTTCATCATAGTCTATTTCATAAATAACGGTCCTTAAAATTCATCAAAATAAACCAAACTAAGATTGAAACCCAAATACAAGAAGGATTTGATAACATAGTCTTCCAAAATAAACTTCATTGTTCATCTCCAAACAACATCATCCACTCCTAACATCTTATAACAAAAGTAGCTAACCTAAACATATTTTACCCACGATAAGTTAATCATTTCCATAAGTAACCTAAATTACTATAAGTTCACCTTAAATTAATTGATTCTTCAAAATATAAGTCAACCTTACTCCTCAATGAAAATACCGTATTAATCTATTTACCTTGATCATATAGGGACCTCAAAATAGTGAACGTCTTCCAAAATAATAATCATCTTTTAATCCCCTAATCATCTCTGTCGTATTAATACGGCAACCGTAGCATTTACTATCACATTGGTCGTTGAGACATGTTCTTCCATTTCCCGCCATTAACTAAGAAAAGAAACTATAATTAGGGGCTTAAATACTTAGCCAATAATCAAGAAAAGAAACTTAAAGAATATAAGGATAACTTGTAGTTGAAAAGTACACCCTAACTTGTGATCCCCTAGGTTCCCATCTAGGTTATCCATGATCATATATTCTTATGTGAATCTTCATTTTATTTTATCTTTGTTCCTTTAACAATGGTTCATACTAAGCTTATGATTTTACCAAAGCATATCCCCCGGGAGTGTCGTAACCAAGAGTGCAGCAAGGCCCGTTGTCGTGTACCAGTTCCCGTTCGAGTCTAGCTCAAAGCGGAGTTTTCGGGTTTTACCCCTATGTACATCTGTGCTAGAGCCACCTCTACCTGCTCGTATCCAGACAGGGATGTATTTGCTTGGAAACCCCTTACTCAATACTCACCAAAATACCAGGAAGATTTCCTATATTTAAACTTTTATATAGGGTTCTTCCTAAAGTTTTCATATCCTAATTTCCACAAATAACTAAAACATCCTTTGATACCAACTATAGCATCTCGTCTTCTTATAACATAAACTTTCATTACATTACACAAAACTGAGGATCTTTAAGGTTTAGTGTCTTGGAAACCAGGAACATAAAACATGAAAACATAAAAAATTCTTCTTAAACACTTGAAAGGCTTATCCTCATGTTATTCCTATGTTCATTACTGCATCTCATAACCTGGAGACGTACATCAAAAGAAAGGGTGAGCAGAAGGCCCAGTAAGGGAAACAAGAGAAACATTTTACATGTGAACTTGAGATACTTCAATAAGGTCATGAAAAGAACTTTAAGGCATGAGAAAGAAATCATGAGATATATCATAATAAAAATAACATTTTTCATAAATTGAAGATGTGGATGCAACATTTAATATTGACAATCGTTTCGTTTCACCAAGGTCCATCCCCAAGGTGTCGTTAAAAATTACCAAGGTTATTCACCAAGGCGTCGTTAAAATGGCCATCTCTAGAGATTAAGTCTTTACCCAATGCATTGGAGCGCTATCAGGGCGCACACTTAAATTTTCCTTTATTATCATGTGAGCCACATATATCATCATCAAACATTTCATAAATAACCCATATAGCATAAAATAAATGGGTTTCATTTCATAATCATAACGTTTTAAAAACTGCTTTAATGACATGATCTTTACGTCACTTTAAACCCACAGAAAGGGAAAGAGGGTTTCATGTATGTAATTACCAGAATTTAAAATAGAACATTTTGATATATATGTGAATACCCCTGTAGAAATAAGAGCTTTGAGTATTCACTTTATAACATAAAATAATTTTTAGAAAAGAGAGAGAGGCATTTTGAGATGAAAATTCTGCAGCATAACGGCTATGTTACAAGGTTTTAGAAAACATTGAGAAGAGAGGGGACATAGGTCAAACATTCATAAATGACCCATCAAACAGTAGAGGGACAAAATATAAGAGATTTAAGAACATGGTAATGAAATTTGAAAATATACCATATGAAATGAAGAACATGAAAGGAAGAAAAAAAAAGATTTCTCTTGTGAGAATTCGGCAGCCTAACGGCGTCACTTAAACTTCAACAAAATTGAATTGACAAGGTCAAATAGGTTCTCTCATCATATGAACATAAGAGTTCAGTATGATAGATATAGAGATAATTCCCCAACATAAATAGAAAGGAACTTGAAATACTTGACATGAAAATAGAACTTTGAAAAGAATGAGAAGGGTGAAAGAATCCCCTAAAAAAAATCGGCAGCCTAATGGCGCCACTTAAAACTTCAAAATACTGAATTGAAGAGATCAAATGGGGTATCTCATCATATGAACATAAGAGTCCAGTATGATAGATATATGGATCATACCACAACACAACAAAAAGGAACTTGAAATAATTGACATGAAAGTAGAACTTCAAAATGAGAATGGTGAAGAACCACTTAAAAATTGGGCAGCCTAATGGCGCCACTTAAAACATCAAAATACTGAATTGAAGAGATAAAATGGGGTCTCTCATCATATGATCATAAAAGATCAGTATGATAAATTTAGAGATCATACCCCAAAATAATAAAAAGGAACATGAAATACTTTATATGAAAATAGATCTTGAAAAAAAAAGAATCTGTTACAAAAATTTCGGCAGCCTAACGGCGCCTCATAAAACTTCATAAAACGAAATAATGAGAGTAAGAGGAGATCTCTCATTATATGAACATAAAAAGGGCAGTAAGAGTAGTATAAAATAAAATCCTCCAACATAAGAACATGGAGCATAAAAGGAATGACATAAAAGAGATCACTTGAAAAGATAAAGAGGGGTCGGATCCTTTACCTTAAAATGTAACTCTTAAACCTCAAAGGTTGGGACCTTGAGGGCTTTGGGGCACCTTGGGAGGACTCCTTGGGAGGTAATGAGACCAGAAATTCGTTGGGGATGAGTGGGGAGTCGAATGGATGAGAGAAGGGCTTGGTATTTATAGGGAAAGTGAGGAGACAAGGCATTAATGGCCAAGGGACACCTCACATGTGCTTTTCTCAAACCCATGTGCTCTCCCTTGGCATTTATCATAGATTTAGGCCACATGGGGCACCCAAAACAATAATTCATCACCCATGGCCGTCCAACCCTCAAAAGATCCCATGACATCATCATGACACAGTTATGATGTCATTAAACATACCGAAACCCTAAAACTGTATTTTCACTATTCACTGAAAACTCAACTTTCTCAGAAAGATCCCAAAATTTCACCTTAATCAAATATCAATGCTCTGATTTCAAAAATGAACTCCATTTTATAATAACAATTTTCTAAATATTTTTAATTTTTTTTTAAATAAATACACTATTCACCGAAAATTCATTTTTTTAGAAAAAACCACAAAAATTACCATAACATAATATCGGTGCTCTGAGTTCAAAAATGAAATCCATTTTATAAAAATAATTTTCTAAATATTTTTAATTTAATTTTTAATTAAAAAACACTATTCACCCAAAAAAACTAATACTTGAATAATAATTTATGAAACCGTTATTTAACCATTTTATTGAATCGCATTACTAAATCAAGGTGCCTAGATTATTTTAAAACTTTCTTTAAGTGAGATTACTAATCCATTTGGTCATATTACTAATCCTAATCACAATATCACTATTCATAATTTACTATTCATCAAAAATCATGTTGATCTTATTAGACTCCAAATTTTGTACTGAACATAATTGTAGAAGACCATTTTTTGAAAATCATTACACATTTTTAATTATTTAAGGTTTACATAAACATTTTTAAAATATCCTTTTTCTAAAATTCATAAAAAATATGCATACTATATTTATCCGGTCATTTCAAAATTCATAAATTTCATCATAAGAAGAAATCCCAATTTTTATTTAAAACAAGGACTACACAAGGTAGTTACGGTCTCGTTACATAGCCCCTTATAATACCAGCATAGGACCTAAGAGTAAGGTGTGCTAGGGTGATAGAAGCTTGGGGCGGCTCAGTCAACATTGCCCGAGTAGTAATTTCTATCAGTTTGAACTTCTCACGAAGGCGATTCCGTTCTAGCTTCACATGATGAAGTTCGGCTTGGATTTGATCCAGAGCAAAGCCCAATGGTGCTACCTCCTTCCCAAGCTCTGTTAGATGGGCTTCGATCGGTCCAAGACTACTAGGTGAGGCCATCGAATCTTCTTTCAATAATAATTAACCAAGATTACTTATATTTAGAGACAATAATCAAAACATTTTGTTCACAGCGGTCATATTGACCGATGGTTATATAACAGTCAAAACCCACTGGTCTCATTTTAATTATAATCATGTTTATCAAATAAAACATTTTTGTTGAGTATAAAATAAAATAACACATCAAATTAGGAAACAAGATTTAATCAAAATTTCAGGCCGTTACAAAGATCTTCAACATCTCCCATAAATATCTTCCCCTTTTGTTTTCGTACCTAAAACCTTTCTTTATATCATGGGGAAAAGAAAACATATAAAGGGTGAGATCAAATTCTCAGTAAGGGTAAGCATGGATAAAATAAAAAAAATCATAAACATTTGAACTGATAAACATGGAACATAAATCATGATAAAGTATCATGGGAATAAAACATGTAATTGTGGCAACCATTCAGCACTTGTTATGATTTCCATAGTAGCCAAGGCGTTGCTGCCAAGACCATCTTAGTGGAAAAAGTCCCTTTCTGAATCGAGTTCACTCCTATTTCAATCCTGTAACATTGAACCAGATTAACTTCCCGTTCCATCCATGTCTATCTCATGAGATATAAATCTTTACCCAATGCATTGGAGGGAGATATAGGTCACACCCATCTCATAATGAAATCATTCTTACTTATGCCACAAAATCATAAATCATAGCATTACACATGTAATAAATTGGGATTTTTAAACATCATGCCATCATAACACAATCCATATAAAACAAATGGATATCATTTCATCATAATAAGAATCATAACATGTAAATTATTGAGGAATTATACTTCAAACATACACATATTAAATAATTTCATCTTAGATGGAAATGGTTTTGATAAAACACTTGAAATGAATTCTCGAGGAAAATATCTTTTTCTTCTTCAAAATCATTATCTTTTTACAAAATGTCATGCAATTTTAAAAGAAAATAATTTTGTTGAAAATATTCATGAAATATTTTGGAGGAGTCTTCATGAAAATAAGTCTTTATAAAACCATAAAAATCCATTCGTTCTGTATAAGGTAAAAAAACATTGTTCTCGTACTTTTAACAAAAAAAGTCAAAAAGTACCTCGTAACGTAAACAAAAGAACGATAAATTACATACCATGTAGTAAAATTCAAAATGGGTAAAAAGTAAATTAAAAATAAATAAAAACACTTTTAAAAACATGGACATGGATGATAACAATTACCCCAGTAAATACTTACGTATAAGAAATCTCAAATAAAATAAATGAGATTTCCCAAATTATCCCTTACCTGAGGTCCGATATGCTTCGTATGGATCTGAAACTCCTGTATAATGATTTAAATAATGTAATATAATTATTAAATAATTATATTCATTGTTATTATATCATATATTTTTCACTTATGACTTTATATTACCCGTTATTTTGTAAATTCCATGTTAAAATAGCGTTTTGGGTAAAATCATTTAATTTATCGTATCTGTTTCGACTTTTCGTTCTTGATATTATTACTTATATCCTGATTTACATAATTATAGACTGTAAAACATGATTTATATATAATATATATTCATCATATACATATATATTATAGATCGATAAAAGAAATGAAATACACCGTTCATGGAGACGGTAGGTCGTACGTACGCATGAACGATGTATTAGTTTCCTTATTGAATTGAATGAAATTAAATAGATGACACACATATATATATACATAAATCCAGTAACATTATTATGTCATATATTTAATTTTTATTTATTATATATTCTTTATAATCATTCTTGAATGGTTAATCATGGAAAATGAATCTAATCGCGTTCGTGGAGATGGTAGTCTGTACGTACGCACGAGCGATGATATCATTCCCATGATCATGGAATTGTATTGGATTGTATGTATACTATTTATGAATAAATATCACATTACAATTATCATATATAGTAATTATTTACACCATTATACCCATCCAAGTAAGGTGGTGGAGGGAAATAGATTACACCACGGCGTGGAGACAGTATTCCGTACGTACGCACGCGTGGGGATTTCATTTTCCGTAGGATGGATAGATGGTGAAATAGGGTTGTTTAATACTTATAATAAAATATCAGTATATTAGTGATACTGTTATTATTACATCATAATGAAATGATTAAAGAAGAAGAAGTATAAGAAGAAATAAATTTGAAAAGAATCGGTAACGGACATTACCTCTTCTTTGAAGCACCTCTTTGAGACCTCCTATTAGGGCACGAAATTTGGTCTTTGAAGAAAACCAGGACCTCTAGAATATCTCAAGGAAAGTGGAGAAGGGAATTTGGCAGGGTTTGGACGATCTTGAAGGCTCAAAGTGGTGTGAGGAAGAGAGGGAGGAGGTTCCCTTTTATAAGGGAGGAGAGGGGCACCATTGGAAAAAATAGAAATATTATTTTATTATAAAGACATATTCGGTTTTAAATAGCTTCAAATTGATTTATTTCTAAGATAAGGTGTGTATGGGTAGAAATAATCTCATCCAATAGAATTTGGGCAAGTTTAGTTTACTATTTTAACCTTATGATTTATATTTAACATTAAGTTAGATAATTTTACTTTTACCATGTCTTTTTTTTGTTCTTACACTATAAGGTTAATAAACATACAATAACAAGACAAACGAACCCAATGTTGTTTATTATTAATATATATAACCTTATATAAGTAATTTGGCCGAACCTTATATTTTTAGGAATAAAATAACAATTAATAATATAATATTTGTTTAAAAAAATATTTTATGTCAATTTTGACACTATTTAGTAATTGATTTTTTTGAAAATCATAACAGAATGATTTGTTCGCAAAAAGTTAATTAAAACAATAATAACATGTCATATTAAACTATAAAATTATTTTAATTCATTAAAATTCTCAAATTACATTTATTTGGGTATTTATAACATCAATTATGTCAATTTTTCATTAATAAGATAATTACTGCTTCATATTTGTGTCATAATGAAATTAAATTATGTAATGTCTAAAAATTACACATAAAATACCATTATCTGGAAAATCTACTTAGCTTTCTAATGAATATTTATAGTCGAATATATCCTATGTATAACCCTATATTAATAATTATTTACTTATTAAACATTTATTTTAACTATTTTAACCCTTCTTTAAATAAATTAATAATAAATGTCCTAATCTAATCCAAGTGGTCTTAAATGGTCATATTTTATTCCTAAGGTTGTTTTTGGTCGAATTACACTTATCAAATAGAATTAGGACATGCGTTAGGGTAATAATAATATCATTTTTAACCTTAATTACCCTATTTACTTTTAACCGTGGTAAGTAATAGTAAAACATTACTGTTCACCAAAAATTATTTTCTTCTCATTGAACCTCATTTTAATTACTGGAATCAACCGTGTCTCTTGGATTTTTGAAATTCCATTCATAGAAGCGGTAAAATTATGTTTTATGTAAATTTGCAAATTCTCCAAGGAGGTGGGTAAAAGACGTTGAAAAGTTCAATAAATTATTTATATATCTAAAATTATTATAAAATGACTCCAATGGATTACATTGATCTTATATAGGTATTATGTATCAATTTTTACCTAAAATAAATTTAAATAAAATAATTAATAATTTAAATAAAAATTCTGTTTTTTAAATAGTAACCCAGTGTTTTCAATATTCATCAAAAATTGAAACTTTTTAGAAAAATACCAAAATTTCACACTAGGCTAATTTCGATATTGAAAATCCAAAAATGAACTCCATTTTAAAAAATAAAATTTATAAAATATCAAAAAGTGGGTATTACTATTCATAACGGCTAGTTTAAATAATCTTTTAATAGCATATCGTTGTTTAACGAAACTCTGTATTGCGTACAACACACATTGTTGTGGAATGTCTTGATTGCATGTAATGCAGCCAATTTAGGGTTGAATGTTGCACATGGCTCCTTTGTTGTAACGTAAAACACAATACATCAATAAAATTAAAAATAATATTTATCATAAAATCATGGGGTGTTACACTCTCTAATAGGGCCAACTCACCGGACAAGAAATCAGTTGAGTCCCTCTAACTCGAAACCCATATCACATCATCCACAGAAATCTTTTACATTATGGGTGGCATATCAGATTACTTTTTTTGGAACTCGATTATTGATGAAAGGACACCTGAATCTCAGCTCAACCTTCACATTATTATAGATGTGTTCAACACACCAAGCCTGAACATCCATAGGAACATTTCCCTATATTATAGTCCAACCTCACTATTGAAACTATTCTGGTGGAAATCGCATCCCCATCCATGTGAGTACAAAAATTAACCTGGCCTTACATGATAAAGGCATCATTTTCAAAAAACATTGACACTACATACACCAAACCAATGGTGGGGTACAAATTACCACATCCATTCTCGTATACCTTATCATGAAGGACCACCCTCAACCAGATTGTCCCAGAATGTATAACACCACAAAAAAATTATGGTACTTTTCTATTAAATACAATCACAAAATTATATTACCTATATAGAATTAATAATTTATTATTTTTGATACAACACTTAGTTACTATAGGAGATAATCATTAACTAACTATTAACCATAAATTTTCTACATCTGTGTTTTGAATTTAAAAAAATGGACATACATGGTTGTGATCATGATGATATATTAAATCTGATAGAATCAATTCTATTATTGTGGAATAATAACATACTCTTATGAATAGTGACTTACACTGAATAATATTTATTTACCATTATGAATGGTAACCATACCCAAGAATGTGTAAATAAAATTTAGGCACCCTAAAAATGAAGAATTTTATATATTTTCATATTTTTCGATTAAATGATTATTTTAATTAATAATAAAATTTCTTATTTTTAGAAACATATTTTTAAAAAATGAGGTTCATTTTTCGATTCTACACATTGAGAAATAGTTAAGGTGAATTTTTTAGATTTTATTGAAATACATGATTTCTGTGAATATTGAAATACTTTAATTTACCATACAAATACATTATAATTTAAATCCACTCTTCCTAACATCATGTGTGATGTAAGAACCCAAATAAAGAAAATACATGCATTTATTAATATTCTAGTTGATGGAATCCTCATTATTTATTATCTTATGATTAAATAATAAACTAATGATTAAAAAATTAAGAAAACTCACAATCCCTCCACTAAATAAAACATTCCTCCCCCCTATTCCTCCCAATGCACTAATGATTTGAGCCTTTCCTATTTTCTGCCAAATACAATTCCCAAGCCCTCCCCCCATATTCTAGTCCTTCTAGTCTCAACAAAAGGAAAAAAATGACATAAAGAGATTCTGAAGGAGGAGTACTCAAGGGATGAACCTATCTTCCTCTTTTCTATCAACTTCTTTTTCAAGTTCCATTTTTCATATCTCTCTCTTCACCCCCCCCCCCACATCAAAATTATATGATAATTATATTAACTTATATTATCTATAATTTTATTATTCAAATGGAATACTTCATCATCATCTTTCTTATTTCTATCTTCTTAAACTAAAAATGTAAATACAATCCGAGATGTGTTAATTTATAACATTCAAGGATGACAGGTTTTCAATTTCTATTAATAACGTCAATACTCTTCATGAAACCTTTAAAATTGTTGAACCAAATTATAAAATATGTATTTACATTATGCAGTGCCTTTTAATCCTTACACAATAATAATATAACATAATAATTCTAAACATGTTCATTATGCAAAAAAATAACCATGTTTATCCAATTACTTATCATTAACTTTTATCTAATGTGTCATACTTATGGTATAAAAATAAAAAATCATTATTAGGTCATTTATTTATATTTAATTTAAGAATAAATATATATTAAAAATTCTGTATGGTTAAACACATTTCAAAAAAACTTTCATTATTGAATACAAGTAAACTGATCATGTAAACCAAAGAAGAAAATGCTTCAAAAATAATTAAATTGGACCGCTTAAACACAGAAAAATGCCATTAATGAACCTAATAAGGTTATAAAAAATCAATTAAATGTTGAGAAGTTCACGGAATTATTAATTTATGACTATAAATTTGATTATTCATGTCATTAATATCACTTGAGAACACATTGGAACATAAGGTACTGGGTTTTTCATATAACTTTTATTTCCGTGATATTTCCATTATTCACCACATTGTTCTTGTATGTGGTGTATATTTAATACAGTTTGATATATAATATCATTATTTTCTTTATATTCATTGTATTCAGGGATTCACTTGATGATTATTAACATGATTTATTACAATATCGTAAGGGACTATGTTTTGGATTCCATTTAATTGTGATTTACTTGGAATTCTGCACCGAACCATTCTTATGTGGTATACATGGGCCACCTTTGAGATCATTTTTCAGTTTAACTTTTTAATATTTTATATATCAATATTCGGGTTCATGGATATGATTATTATTTTAATCCAAATACCCTTTTACAAACATTGATTATTTGGGATGTTCTTTTAACTATGAAAATATTGGTTAATATTTATCCTATACATTATATAGATATTAATAATGCATTTATTACATGTATTAAATATATATATAATGAATTATCTGGAAATTCACTATCTTTCGGGGATCTCTATCTCCCCTCGATGCATTGATAGGTCTTATGAGACAAATAAGTTGGCGATAAATTGTTTGAGTTTTTTTCAAAAACAGAATCAGACAGGTATCTACCCACATAATTAAACTGTATTGATATTATTTTGGTATCATGTGATATATACATGACTTCCAATTAATAATAATTATCTTTATTAATTTTCTCTTATTACTAACTTTGAGGTTTTTACAATGATAAATCTATAGATACAGTTTCATTCTTAGATTATTAATGGCATGTGTGTTTCATTTATTCCTCATGCCATTTTGAAAAATTCCAATATGATTATGATTCAATTATTGTTTATTTTTTGTTCTTCCATTTGGAACCCTTACTTATCATTTGATATCAACCCTTCATTTTTTTAACCTTCAACTTGTAATAAAGTGGAGAACATTTATTGTGTTCATGTAGATGAAGGTTATTAGTTCTTATGGATTGTATTTTGTTAACTTCCCAAATTTAACATGAGTTACATGAATGTATCTAGTTTCATTAAGACTAATAAATTGATTATTAATTCAGGATTACATTCCTCTTAGACAAGAAAATGTAGTATCTTTTTTCTCGCTATGGGATTCATGATTTGGGTTGTTAAAGTTGGTATTAGAGGATGTTTAGTTGCAAAGTCAAAAACATGATTTAAAAAACTTTATTTAGAGGATGTAACCATAAGATAAAATTTAAGGATAATAATAGAAGAACATCTTGTAATTTTGTTAAAGTAGTGATTTTGTGGTTCTCCCAAAAAAATACATCCCTATTTGGATACTACAAGTTGATATGGTTCTGGCATATATTTACCTGGGAGTAACAACTATGATAAGGATTTTCCCACTTGACATGGGGTATCCTGGTACATGATGACGAGCCTTACTTTTCACCTGGTTTCAGACTCCCAGAGATTATTCTTATGATTATTCACATTTTCCTTAAAACCCATTATAAAGGTTGTAATAGTCAATATAAACAATTTTTATGAATATGATATTTGTTGTGCATAAATTTTCATATTATCTTATGTGATTTCTGGAAAGAAATTATAAAATAGGAATTATTTTATTGTATGCCATTTTTTAGTGATTTTTCTTAATTAATTAAGATGGATCAATACCTGTGGAGATTGTAGGGATTACCCCACTGAAAATATAAACATAGTCAACATTTGATCACATCAGATAACAAACATATTTGGAAAAGTTACCATGGATGTGATGAATAACCATGCTACACCTGTATTGGATCATTTTATGCGGAATAAGCCACCAACTTCTTCTGGGACTACTAATCCGGTGGTATTTGAGCAGTGAATCAAGTCCCTTGAAAATTTATTTCTGTAAATAAGACTTAATGAAAATGAAAAGGTATTACATGTAGTATATAGCCTCATGGGTGTTGCCGATAAATAGTTAGTCTTGATCTATAATACCATAGTGGAAGATGATATAGAAGGAATGTTATGTAGATCATTTAAAGAAGTATTTTCAAAAAATATAATCTCTGTTAACAACAAACTAAAATGAAGATGAAATTCCTTATACTAAAGCAATGGGAATAAGAGATTGTTGTAAAGTATGAGGATACCTTAACCAGATTTTCCATGTATACTATGGATTATGTACATGATTTGGAGTTTAATATTGATCATTTATTTGAATTTATGAATCAATTTATTTGAAAGGAAATGGCTTCCCAAAATTTTTCATCATATATTGAAATTTTATTATGTTCCAAAAAATAGAGAAGGAATTTGTTAGATCAAATATCTTCAAAGAATATCAACATAATAAGTGGAATTCTAAAAACAATGGAAAAGTTTGACCTCCCATGAAGAAGAATAGAATGATGAAATATCCATTATGTGAGAAATGTGAAAATAATCATCCAAGTAAATTCATTAAAGGCATGGTATTTATCTATAATTGTGGAGAGAAGTGTCATCGATCTAGTGAATGAATGGGGAAGAGACAATTAAATGATGTTAATTTCAATAATTTTATAGAGATACAAGTCTATGAAAATGAGTGTCCTAAGAACCATGGAAAATATCCTCATAAAAGGCCACAAGTTCAAGGAAAAGAATACAGGATTACAACCAAGGAGGATTATGTTAATAATGATGTCGTGAAAGGTAGTTAAATTGTTTTCTCAAACTTATCATATGCCTTATTTGATTCTGGTTCATAAAATTCATTTATATCTTCCCAGTTTTCCATGAAAATTAGACATGTCTAATTGGATTTAATTATGGAGTTGAAAGTCACAACTATTTTAAAATGTATCATTGAGACAAAGATGTGTCGATTTGTACCCATCATGAAACATAAAAACTCTTTAGTTTCTAAACATTTCATTATACCAATGATTGAAATTGATATGATTCTATATATGAATTGGATGTCAAATTATGATGTGAAGATCTATTTAAAGAAGAAGGATGTAACCCATTATTAGAATGGTGTAGAATACCTTATTACTAGAGAAGAAACCTCACTATATGATTCTTATCTAGATCCAACCTCAGTATCTCTAATGAATGAAATTATTGGAGTGTAAGAGAACACATATCTATGGGTGAGGAAAGAAAACATCAAATTGAAGAGGTACCTATATAGAAATAATTTATTGATGCATTGTAGAGGATTTAGGTAGACATATTCAAGAGAGGGATGTTGGGTTCTATATTTATTGAATTCCTATTACAAGACCTATATCAAAGGCTCCCTATAGAATGAATATTTTGGAATTAGAGCAGCTAAAAAACAACTTGGGAATTGAGTGACTAAGAATTTAATAACCTACTCTTTCTCCATGGGGAGACTATATCATCTTTGTAAAAATTAAAGATGGATCCATGGGGATATGCATTGATTATAGGGAAATATATGCTATTAAAATATCGAATAAGTATCATATACCAAGAATTGATGATTTATTTGATCAACTTCAGGGAGGTCAATATTTTTTAATATTGACCTTAGATTTGGATATCATCAGCTTTTTGTGAGGAATGATGATATTCCAAATATATTATTTCGAACTCTGTATAGGAATTTATAGGTTATAGTAATCCCTTTTGGACTGAAAAATGCACCTTTCATGGATCTAATGGACATACTTTTCAATAAAAATATTGATGAATTTTTTTGTGGTTTTTTACAAGTATTCATTTATACTCCAAATTGTACGAAGACCATGGGAATCCGTTGAAGAATATTCTGAAATATCTTAGACGAAAATAATTTTATGGGATGTTTATAAAGTGTGAATTTTGGATTCAATTAATTTATCTTTTTTCCATATTGTATCTAAAAATGTAATCTTAGTTGATCTTGTAAAGACAATGGAAATCCGAGAATAGTCCACTCCATTAGGTATGTATTTTTATTGGGTTAGCATGTTTCTATAGGTGTTGTGTTCATAATTTCACCTGATTTGGTAACCTACTAACTAAGATAATGTTTAATGGGGTTATGATTATATGGATGAAAGAATGTATAGAATGATTTAATGAATTGAAAAGATGAATGGTCAATGCTCCAATTTGGACTCTTCTATCTAGAAATGATGGATTTTTGTTATATAGTGATGCATCAATGTATGTTCTGGGTTGCGCCCTTATGGGAAATGATAAAGATATTGTTTATTTGATCAAGGTAGTTTAAGAATCCTGAGTAAAATTACCCAACACATGATCCTATGTTATTGGCAGTAATCTTTTCTATGGAAATATGGAGACATTATCTATACGGTGAAATGTGAGAGAGATATATAGATCAGAAGAGTTATAATTCCATTTTTACACTTAATGAACAAAACATGAGGCAAAAGATATTGCTCGAGTTAATCAATTATTAAAATTGTTCAATACACTACCACCATGGAATGGAAAATAAGGTGGAAGATTCATTAAGAATGATATATCATGGAATTTAGAACCAAATGAGCATTGAGAGAGATCATATATTCATGTGGCTACTAAATATGGATATGGGAATTGTTTATAAAGGGGAAACATCATTCCCCTTTCAAATGATATCTAAACCATATTTACTGGAAGAGATAACAGGTTCTCAATCTAAAGATGAAAACCTAAAAAAGAAGATTAAATCTATTAATGATGAAATATTGAATGAATTTGTGATGAGGATAGAGTTATGAAATTTGGTAATAGGTTATGCAGTCCAAAATTACCTGAGCTAATAAATGAATGCTCAAACAATTTTCATAGCCCATATTTTTCACTATTCCCTAATAGAACTAAGATGTATAGTGATATTATTGGACATTTTTTGATGGAAAACATGAATATTTAAATTTATGACTATGTGTCAAGGTGTATAGTTTTTCAACAATTGAAGGCTGAGAGACAACATTCTAGATGGTTCATGCAACCTCTACCAATTCCTTTGTGGAATTGGGATGACATTATGACGTATTTTTTCATAGCACAACCAAGTAAACCTATAATGATTGATGATGTATGGACAATTATATATTGTCTCACAAAATTAGCACAATTCCATTCTATAAGAGAGGATTTACCACTTGAATTCCAAGAAAGACAATATATTAATGATGTTTTATGATTTCATGGTGCACCTCTATCGATTGTGTCTGACCAAGATCTCTAATTTAAATCATCATTCTAGAGATGTTTCTAAATGGATTTGGATATTTTCATTCATATGAGTACTTCATATTACCCAAAACTAATGGATAGTATAAAAGGACTATTTAAATGGTAGAATACATGTTTAGACCATTCACTCAGAACCATTAAGGTTTGTGGGATCAATACTTGTATTTTTTATTATTTTCTAAAAATAGTAGTTTCTATTCTAGCAATAAAAGGGCACCATATAAAGAATTATATAGTAAGAGGTGTCGAACTCCACCATGTTGGGATAAACATGGTGCAGGAAACTTATAGGCACATAACTTATTGAAGATACAATTGAAAAGTGAATTAAAATTCCTGACCATATTAAAGCATCCTAGAGTAGGAAAAAGTGTTATTATAAAAATAGATAATCAATTTGGAATTTCATTAAGGAGAACATTTCTTTATAAATGTATATTCAGGGAAGGGTGTATTAAGGTTTAGTTAGAATGTGACACTGAGCCCCATGTACATAGATCCATTTGAAATTATATATGGATTAGAGATATACCATACCATTTAGTAATTCAATAATTTCCCTCCAAAGTTCATAATGTGTTTCATGTTTCATTGTTAAAGAAATACCTAACTAGACCAACACATGTACCCACCCCTGAAGAAATAGATCTAAAACCTGATTCGGCTTACAATGAAGAGCTTATCATGATTCATCACAATTGAGGGAATGAATTGAGAAGTCAAAAAACTATTCTCGTAATTTTTATGTGTAGAAACCATAAAATGGAGAAAGAAACTTGGTTACCTTAGTATTATATGAAGAAGAACCACCCATATGTTTTTAATGGGATTTAATTTCGGGAATGAAATTTCTGAAGGACGGAAAAATATAACACCCCAAACATATTATAGAATGATTCTCATAAAAATATAAAAATTATAAGATAGAATACATTATATGAGGCACTGGGTATTTGGGATACAAAATTTTTTTATTATAGGATATAGTCATAACCTATTAATTGTACATAAATTTTCCACTTTTGTGCTTGGAATTTTGAAAAACATACATGCATAGTTACGATTATGGTGATATTTGGAGTCGGATATATACAAGATAGTTTTCAGTTAATATTAACCTACCCTTAGGAATAGTGACACAACTTTATGAATATTAATCAACACTTATTAATGGTATCATTTCCCATGAAATTTTTTACAAAATTTAGGCACCTTAAAAATGAAGATTAATAGTTTCTGTGTTGGTATTTTTTTGTTTAAATGGTGACCTTAATTAAAAAATAAATTTATCATATTTAGGAAATTATTTTTGAAAACTGGTGTTCATTTTTGGATTCTATCAATCGAAAAATGGTTAGGGTAATGTTTTGATATTTTTATGAAATACATGAATTTTTAATGAATAGTACAGTACATTAATTTTCTGTATAAATTCAATAAAACAACTATTAAATGTTCCTAACAATATTAGTGATGTAAGTACGAAAATTTAGAAATCAAATTCACTTATTACTATTAATGCTCACAGAATAATCACTATTATTTTTCATAAGGTGAAATAATCAACTAATGATTCAAATATTAAAAAAACTCTCTTCCCCTCCACTATAAAAAACCACAGTCACCGCCTCTTCCTCCCATACCACTCATGCTTTGAGTCTTTCCTATTATCTATCAAGTACACTTCCAACCCCCCCCCCCCCCCCACGTCTAGGACCTTATAGTCTCACCAAAAGGCCAGCAAAATTCCCTTAAGGATATTCTAAGGGAGAAGTACTCGAGAGGTGAACATATCTTCTTTTTTTCATTCAAATTAATTTCCAAGTTCCTATATTACTTTATCTCTCCTCACATCCCCACACCACAATGCAATGATATTTATATTACCTTACAGGAACTATAATATTATTATGCGAATGGAACATTTCATTATCATATATATTTCCCCTCCCTCCAACACTAAAAATAAAAATACAATCAAAGATTTGTTAATTTAGGAGATTCAAGGATGACATGTTTTCTATTTCAATTATTATCTTCAAGAAAGGACATGAAATATTTTTAAAGTATTACCCAGATCATAATATATTTATTTTACCTTATTCAATATTATATAATCCTTAACCACAAATAATATAAAATAATAATACAAAACACGTTCATTATGGAAGACACCACCATGTTAATCCAAGTGTTTATCATTTACTTATAACTAATGAATAATCCTCATTCTATATAAATAAAACATCATTATAAGATCATTTATATATGTTTAATTTCACTAATAATATATATTAACTAGGTTATAATTAATCAACTACATGGGGATATCGTTCTAAAATTATTAATTAATGAAGGTAAATATTATTATTCAGGTCATTAAGTCCATTCAAGAACACATTCTTGTATAACGTAAGGGGTTTCTCGTCTCACTTTTATTTCTATTAGATTTCCACTGATTTCCACTTATTTCATGTATGTGATGTATTTTTTATTTCATTTGATATGTAGTATCATTATTCATTTTATATTCATCGTATTTGGTGATTCACATGATGATTTTTAACTCAATTGATTACAATATCATAATGGACTTTTTTAGTATCCATTCCATTATGATTTACATGGTATTTTGTGCCTAATCATACTTATGTGGTGAACCTACTACCCCATTGAGATCATTTTTCATTTGAAAATGTAAATATATTTTATTAACATATTTTGGTTTCACGGATACAATTTTTTAATCTGTATAACATTTTACATATGGTGTTTACTTGGGATGTTCTTTTAACTATAGAAATATTGATGAATCTATGTCCTATACACTATAAGGATATTCATAAGGAATATTTTACATTATATATATATATATATAAATAATGATTTTGGATTGGAGTGATGGTCAAGGCCCTCTATATCCCCTTGATGCATCGATTGGTCTCATGAGAGAAATCTGTTGGCGATAAACCCTTCCAGTTTTTTTGCAAAACAGAATCGGGAAAGTATCTACCAACAAAATTAAATAATTTCAATGGTATAGTGGTATCGTGTGATAAATAACTAATGTCCAATTAATAATAATTCTCTTTATTAATGTTTATTTATAACTATTCCTTAGGTTTTCACTATGACTGAATCTATGTATTTGGTTTCATTCTCAGTTTATTAATGGTATCGTTTTTTTATTTATTCACAATTCCATCATGACTATGCCAATATGATTGAGAATAAATTATTTTTTATTCATGCTTCCACTATTTGTATCACATACTGATCATTTGTTCTCACTCATTCATGCTGTTTCCTTCACTAGGTTATGAAGAGGAGACTATTTATTGAGATCTCATTGATGAAATATATTAGTTATTATGTATTGTATTTTGTTACCAATACCAATGTAATATGACTTACATGTATGTATCTAGTTTCATAAATATTACAAAACTGGTCATTCTTTTGGGATTTCATATATCCTAATTATTTTAATGTAATACGTAATGAATCGTCTTCATGATTATGGGGTCCGGGTGTTAGAGAATACCAATCTTCCATTGATTGAACACTGCCCCTTTCCTCCTTCCCATGTCAATTACTTACTTGAACCCTGCCATAATAACCCAATACACCTACTAAGGTCATTTTATGACTTCATGTAGGAATCCACCTTTACGATATCACTCCCCTCCCAGCCATCATCAGAATTTAATACCCGCATTAACATTCCCAACACTATTTCCCCTTTCTTCCATACAATAACTAAAAATAAATAGGTTCTCACTAAAATCTATTCGTAAATTGAGACATATGTATTACCCAAAAATATCAACGAGATGTTATTTACAACTTTGAATGTATTTCCCCCACTCCTATATGAGTCGACCTTTCCTCCGATGACTCAACGTAGAACCCCATGTTTCACCATTGGCATGAAAATACATTAGGTAGACATGGTTCCACTAAACGTTAAGAAATACAAATACCACCTATAGAGACAACACTTAGTCTACTCTCAATTTCATTTGGGGCTATAGAACCCACCCATTCATTAAATAAATGGTGGTAATGTTTTACCACACAATCAACAACCTTAATGCAGGCATCTCAAATTTTCATTTTGAACTACATTGAGCCTAGTGCAACCACATGAATGGATCTACCACCATAATAATGGCCCACCCATCCCCTCTCAAAGACCCAACTTGCACCCCATAGGATCCTCATTAGAATTCGGGTGAAAATATATCAACACGATATTACATTTCCCGCATCAAGGACTGACTTATCACTATCCACCTTAGGAGTGCCATTACTATCTATATATATGAGGAATTAAAACCACAACACTTCACTCTGAGATCATACAATAAACCCCAAAACATGGACGTGGTCATCAAGATTATATTATAATCACTGAAAAACATTAGGTGATACCTATTCTGTCATCTTTGAATGGTATCCATGGAACTCGTTGGCACCTAGTCCATCATGAGGACCTCACCCATTAAATATTTATGGTTTATATACCAAAATTAAAATACGCATATACATCCCCATGATATTTAAATCCATGAACTCCCTCATCCAACCAAATAACTATCATGATGCAAGGTGTAAAAATAGATCTATTCAAGGTATATGAGATGATTTATGATGTTGGGAATGATCATTATTTGTTGAGGTATTGAATGATGTTTTCAAAGTAAAACACCACCAACTTATCCAATATGGATGTCACCTCCCTCTATGGGACACCATGACCTTCTACGATTCATATGACTCCCTTACCCACACATCTCATTTTCAGATAACTACCACTACTCCCTTATCATCTGCCATGTAGTTGTGGAAAAAAATATTTTTATGGAACAACTTCAACAACACCAATAGAAAATTTGTGGTATAACCCTAACAGTTAAGAGCTGAAAACTAATGTTTCACTACACCAATCAAACCAAAAGTCTATCTGATGACCATAATTTTCATCTGGTATTAATAGAGAATTCCATATGCTTATCCTAATAAATTTTTTTCCTTAACTATTCATTCCCACAACTGGACGTCATTTGAACCCTCAAGGTTTCTTACTTTCCTATGACGACTCTTATAAAAACATTTGTTCCCAAAATCTAACCATCACAAGAACAAATCCCAATGCATGCTTACAAATCTAAACAGACCTCACGGTCAGTCAACCTCATCAGCCCCAATGAATTTTCAACATCTCACCCAACAACCAAAACATTCATAAAAAAAGCTGAGACACGTGACCACATTAACCTCTGGTGTCTCCTTAAAAACATAAGCATATGACCATGCTTTTGTCACCCTTAATTCCAAGAAACACTCTATGTGCCGCCATAAATCAAGTCACATCACCCAACTATAATCCTCATTACTTATTCTTCTAGGAAAAACATGTACTAGGAAATATTCTCCATGTACCACTATCAAAGTCAAAAAATGAACAAGTGCGACACACAACCAAAATCACTAGACCTCATTGTTAACCTTAAATGTATAATGATACGAGATCCCTAAATTAGAGTCATGGAAAAGTTTGTTATTCCACTATCCAAACGAAACACATAATGTTTGTTGACACTCCTTTTCATCACATTTGTACAATGGAATGTAAATGGAAATGACATAGCACAAATTGTTTCAGCCTTTGAAGAAAACATCAAAAATCGACAATGGAATAAAAAAGGAGTCAATGGACCTTGCAACGCGCAAGTTCCCTTATTGTCGTGCATGTACACTTGCGCGCCGGCTAATGGTCGCCCAAGTGACTTTCACGCCCTCTTTGAAAACCACCCAGGGTATTCAGAAGCCTATAAATAGACCCTGTGGGCCCCCCATTTCGAGAGGAATTTTTTCCAGAATTTAGATAGAGAGCTCTGAATTCCCACGTCTCTTCTTCCAGTCTTCCGAACACTTCTAAGGTAATTATTTACCTAGAATGTAAGGTCTAAACAAGAGGAATAAGGTCTATGTATTAAAATTCACTAACACATTCACGCCTAAGTGTTTTTACCCTTAAGGGAAATTGACAAACTTGCGCGCCTCCATACCTATTCATTGAAACTTAGGCGCCATTCTTCTGGAAGTACCTACGTATGATTTTAAAGGCTTTGGTCAAGAATTGTCCAAGGATTACATTACTGGGAAAGGATCGTTCAAGTACCCATGAACCGTGCATGTATACCTACACGGACAATACTTGTTCGCCCACGCATTACATGTGCGCCTACCAGGACTTGCATGCCCTTCTACATTTGGGTTCCCTTCATGCCAATTTCACCTCTCTTATGCCATTCCACCTCTCCTATTAAAGATTCAGACTTCAAGACACTCTTCAAAGCCATTTATGGCATGTTTTATTGATTGAATTATTTATCTAAAATGAGCCCCATGGAACATCTCTTAAAACTTATTGATTTTCACATATTTATGTCACTAAAGATAGAGTGTTCATTCATTCAACCTCATCCTTTAAGATGAGAGAATCCTTAACCTGGGCCTCCTTTTCAAGAGTAAGCCCCAGTCCAAAATACTCAATAATTTGGGATTCTTCCTTAGGAGTAAGCCTAAAGTCCTCATTAATTTGGGAATCCTCCTTAGGAGTAATCCCCAAGTCCTCAAACCTGGGCCTCCTTTTCAGGAATAATCTCTAGACATAATTCCCCAAATATGTGCATCCTCATCAGGAGTAATCCCCAAACCTTAAATATATTATCCTGGGATTCCTTTTCATAAATAAGCCTCATTCTCACGTATGGGTATCCTCTTTAGGAGTAATCCCCAAGTCCCTTAATTTTCAAATCCCTTTAACCTCGGCCTCCTCCTTAAGAATAATCCCCAGTATTATTTTTTGTTAACCAGTCACAATTCATTTTGATCTTGGATTCCATCTCAGGAGTAAAAACCAATCATAAGTCCCCTCCTAACATGGGCATCTTCCTTAGGAGTAATCCTCGTGATTAGAGTATCTCCATGAAGAACATATACCTTTATCGACCATGTTCATTGATTTATTCCCTGAAATAAATCTTAATCCTCATCTATTTGGGCAGTCATACATACATATGCCCCACATCATTGCATGGCACAATTGTGTGGTTTCACCAATACCTCTTGTTTCTCACACCGATCATGACTCAGGTGATCATAGAGTGTAAAAGTAATCATGACATCCTTATTTGAGTCATTAATTATGAATAAACATCATACTTCCTTACTCAAACTAAATGGGTTCTGATTCCTTTTTCAAAACAAAGGATACATAGGTATCCCATCATCGATTACGATCCCATCTCTGAAATAATCCATGTCCTCCTGAATGACAATAAACTTCAAGTACCCCACTGAGTGGATTTAAAACTAGTATGGTCATCATAATAACCAAGAGACTTTTATGTATTTAAGGATCCCATCAACTAAGAATCTCTAACAAATACAGATGGTTCTCTATTGATGATGAATCTCGATTACATAAAAAAGATTCTTTAAATTTTCATCATATCAATCATTGATTGTCCGATTTAAAGGAAAGAACATTTTATACCTGGTAATGTAATAAGGATTTGTGAACATAACTTAAATCTATAAAGAGAGTCCCAGATTAGACAATAATTTCCCTCAAAATGGTGTGATGAGTCTGACCTCCCATCCTCTCGCCCAATGAAAATTCTTAAGCGTCATTAGTCCACAACTAATGAGCACCTACCTTTGGAATGTAGGTCTAAATGGATATGAAATCATTGGGTGTTTCTGGTTCTATGAACAAACCTATTAGAAGACGATTGGAATGTTTGAACCTTCAATCAATGAGGTCATCCCCAATTCTAGAGAAAACAAAAAATGGTGAACCCGACGTGAATCCTTAAGAAAATTAAAATGATGTTTTACCTATTTGTTAGGCCCCTATTTGAACTCAATGAGAGGGCCAACAAGGAAATAAATAACATATGTGATCATCCAAAATATGTAGAAGTCGAACATATCTTGATTATGTTTGTTATATCAAACAGACACACTTTTTCAAGATCTTATGCATTACGAGAATGGATTTTCTTAAGTCCAAATCTGTGAATACCTCTACTGTGAAAACCTAAAAAATTCACTATGGCTACTCTTGCGGGATCATCGTCCACTCTGAGGATTATATCACCTACTCAGCGTCTTCAACGATGGGTCTCAAATGCGCTGGTTAAGGAGTACCATCAACACAGTACCATTCCAACTCTAGAGGCTACTCGACAAGCCCTCCAAGTGAACAATTCACCCTAGTCGTGCTGATAGCGAAGACCAGCGATCAAAAAGCAGGCAGTGCTAACTACTGTCTCCAACTGTTTCAGGTCGTTATCCCCAGAATGCAATCACCATTTAGCCCCATATTTTGGGGAGGTGAATGAGCAGGTCCCTCAGGGCCTTAATTCAAGGAAGCATGAGTCCTTCCTAAGGGAACCCATCAACAATTTCTGCCAGACGCGTGTGGTAGTGCACCCTCAAAATGATGAGGGTATCGACTCCAGGAATTTGGTTCAGGTTTTGTGAACCCAAGCAGGAAAGACGAATCACCAGAGGCGAAATCCGGTCAATAGTGTGCAGGTTCTCATCTCTTATATCTCGAGAGAATTCCACCAACCTAACTTGGTGGAAAACAACGAGTGTGAACATACACACATCCGTTTTAATTCCGCTATCAAGCAGACTCGTCTGGCAGCATCATGCCAATCCCTCCAGTCAATTCCAGCGGAGTACTATAGGCAAGAACATACACCTGTTTATACGTCATTAGTTAGTCAGAAGGCTCGTATGACTACATATGATGGATCTCGTCAACCACCATCAGCTTGGTACAATCATCAGTATCATACACCTGCTCGTATTGGTCAAGCCTACCAATAGTCTCGCTTTGTAGCACTCGGAGATGTTAGTCGGAAATCTCCGATGACAAATAAGAGGTAGACTCAACTCTCTGTCCCCACATTTGAGTACTGTCAGAATTCACTAATAGTAAAAGGAGGAAAAGAGCAGGTACACACACCTACTCAAAGCACAGAATGGACATATATCCCTATTCCGACAGCTGAAGTCACCAAACATATTCTATCAATGGTGAAAGAGCAGAAGAAAATCCCTGCTCATATTCTGGATGCTTGCCAAGATATTATAACAGCTTCTGTAGCATCTCAGGGAAAGACACATAAATCAATCCCTACCAGTGGAGTGAAAAATCAACAGTTCACTCCGAAATAGACACACACATCTGTTCCAGTCCAAGAGGGTTGTGGGGCATAATCTCCCATATCATACGGACAACCAAGTCAGGAACATACACCTGATTTGAGTAGATATTGTCTGCCTATCCTAGCCATCCCTCCTGATCAGGAACATACACCTTCTCAGAGTAGCCTCATTCTTCAACAAGTGGTTTTCAAGGCGAGTAAGAAGGCGTATAAGAAGAAGACCCACCCATGATAGTCAAGATATCATGATCCAATCTATAACAAGGCCTTGCTCAATGCTGGAGTTCTTGAAGCCTTCGGACAATTATCTGTTTGAATCCAAGATTCTACTCCCTAATATCCCAATAGTGGGAACATTAATTAAGTAGGTCTTCAATAGACACTTCCTCATGAAGGCTTTCTTCATGACAGTTCGGTCGATCTTGAAGTTTCATCATCAAATGAGAGCTACAATAACCCTATGTGTGGCCAGAAGACCAAGGAGCAAGTGATCTCATCTTCTGCTATAACCCACCATGGTGGTCCTCCCCATGATGAGGGATTTCACTGCGAAATTCCTCTCCACTGTAGTAATGCACATTGATAGAAAATGCTCCAGTGGACAATGTAGTGCCGAGAAAGCCCTCTTATCTTGAGGCACTTGCAAATGCGAAACCAGTTATGTATGATGCTTCTTCACTAGTAGGTGAAATT
Organism: Viscum album; assembly: GCA_963277665.1. NCBI lineage: Eukaryota > Viridiplantae > Streptophyta > Magnoliopsida > Santalales > Viscaceae > Viscum > Viscum album. The sequence goes on along the minus strand of OY728119.1, from coordinate 2,104,167,197 downwards.
ATTTCTCCACAACAAGAAAGCCCAGGGTGTAGGTCATTCTCTGAACAACCCCCAAGTCATGCATCTTCTAGCTTGATCAGTCATTCCTTAATCAATTTTGTGGAATCCTACAAAACAACAAGGAAACACCAGCTCTGGTGAAATTAGGTAGAATAATCTTCATTTAATGATAATGAGGAAATGTTGAACATGAGAAAACAACTGGAGAAGGGTTCAGTGCCATTCATGTTTTGGCCTATGGCTGACTCTCATTATGACATTACAGAGATGTTGACGGAAGTTGGAATTCATGATATTCCTCTTAACATATGGAAAACTATTTGTTAGTTGAAAAAGAATTTATTATCTTATGATTAATATGAAAATCATCTAAAGATAATAGAAGGTTTACAACGTCATATTTATTTGGCATCTCTATCAGTCTCTCGATATCCAAAGGCTAAAAAGCAGTAGAGAGCCCTTCAATGATCATGCCTTAGAGCAGTAAGAAGATTGCGCCAGTTAATTTACAATGCCCCGTCTAGTATTCATGTTAGAGGATGGAGTGTTCATGGAGAACTACATTTCACTGTACTCTCCAGTCAGCAAAGCCCGCCGAAAATGGTCTCATGCAATGTTATTGCCCATGGTCGGCCACCGTCAATGGGTTTTGTTTGAAATCAAAAACATTCTCAAGAATAGGCTTCAAATAGTTCCTCTCAAAATCAAGAATACAGATAACAAGTTGTTGAATTACTCCTGCATCAAGCAAACAAGAATATTGAACAGGACTCTCGTATGGAGCAATCACATCATTAGGTGTCAGAAGTGTCAGACTTCATCAAACGGTATTTTAAACCGGGTGATAAAAGTGGATATCGATTGATGCATCCAGATAATTTCCGGACTAAGGTACATAATATCATGAGAGCTTTTAAGAAAGTATCATATATAGCATGTCAAGATCCACCCATCTTTCCAGACTGGGGACTCTTTTAACCCAACCCTCGGAATTAACAAATAGGATTCAAGGAGTTGAGAAAAGGCAGCAGGAATAGCCCGAGTCCACCGGACTGGGGACTTTTTCAAATTATCAATCCCCTCCCCTGTAAAAGTCGGTCTTCTCTCGATTGGGGAAGAATCCACAGGAGGAATGAAGATCCAAATTATCAGGAGATTCTATCCAAATTACGGTTCACCAAGAAGTTCCTAAGGGATCAAAACTACAAAAGGTAATGCCTCATCAAGGGCATGGAAGAAGAAAATATCATAGAAATGCTGATAGAATTGATATGATGCGTTATGCATCAATTAATTTCATTAATGCAGTTTTTGCTGATCCACTAGAACATGAGGCTCACTCAGGGGACTCAGATGAAGAGGTTCCTGATCCAGAAGTTGTACGCACAGACAAAAATGAAGAAGGTGTGCATACACGAAATCAATGGATTATCCAGAATCTAGGTAATCCTTAATGTAACCCACTTCCCCCTCTCTAAAAGGGAGATGAAAAGGGGAATGGAAAGAATCATTTTACATACCCTTCTTCTGGAGGAGGCCAATCTCTCTAACTAGAGAAAAGATTTTCTCAACAAGTGGAAGAACTGAAGGAATTGAGGAGTATGAATGAAGAATTATTTCGAGGTAGTCTTCCTCCTAAGAGTGCGGGAGTCAGTCAGCCAAGGGATTTTATTTCAGTTACTGAGATGGATCAAGAATATCCTCTTCTATCAGTACACCCTCATAGGTCTAATCTAACGGGTCAAGTGCATCAACAACTGGCGGTGCCACCATCAGTTGCAGTACCACCCATCACATCTGTACCTACTTAGTTATTGCACATGCCCAAGTCCAAGTTCAAATGAATTTTTCTCAAAAGATAATTACTACGATTGATTCATTAACATCTCAGTTAGAATCTATATAAGGGAAGCGTGCACAGTTTCACCCAGAAAAGAGAGCTTACCCTGAATGGGTAGATTCAATCCTTCCCCCATCATGTTTTTGGAACCCTATATTCCCTATTTTCAATGGATTAGGTGATCCTGAACTGCATTTGATGCATTACGTGCCTTGTGGTGATCCTATGATGGGAAATCCGGAACAACAAGAAGCAGTGAAACTCAGATTCTTCGTGCGAACATTACAAGGACCAGCTTTTGTTTGGTACACAATCTTGCAATCTCGGTCAATTACCAGGTGCGAAGATCATCGCCAAAAATTCCTTCTTCAGTTCAGCTCAACGTTTCCAAAGAAAACATTTTTTGATCTTACAAACTTTATGCAAAGGTAGAATGAAAGGGTCTCATATTTCATTACTCACTGGAAGGGATTAACATATTCCCTATGCTTAGCACTCCCTCAGAAATAACTGTTTCCAATCTGTGTGGAAAATCACCGTGACAAATTACGCACGCTGTTGATCCCTATGAAATATACAGGAGGGTTTTGTGACCATATTTCAATCGCTCAATAGATTTAAGATTCCGTTATAAAGACTATGGATAAGGCTCATATAATTCCATCAGCTCCAGGAAGGAGAATGGGTAAAGTATAAACTGCTAAAATTATGTTTAAACAAGAACCTGTAATGTGTTCTACTTCAAAACCTTCATCTTCTCGAAGGGCTCCACCTCCTAAGTGCAAACAATAAAGGAATTTTCGTCATGATGATCAAAGAGATCAAAGAATAAAACAATTCTAGGATATGAAGTGAAAAACACACTCTTTCTGAATTGAAAAAGTTCCTGGTTACTTCATTTCAGCTCTAGAAAATAATTTGGTTCAGCTTCCAAGGCCCAAAAAGCCAAACAAGGAAGGAGATGAAGACCGTCCCAATTATTGCCCATTTCATCAAATGTTGGGGAATCCCATCCAGGAGTGCTTTGTCTTCAAAGAACTCGTGAAAAAGATGGTCGAGTCGGGAAAAGTCAAATTAAAAGGTTCTTCACCTCAGGTAGCATGTGTTACAGCTACAGTTCCAGAGGAGGAAGGCGAGTGGAAAGAAGTTAAGAACAAAAATGCACAAAAATATGATGATTTGATGGTTATAAAGATGACAAACCGAACACATGCTATTTGTCGAATTCAATTGAAGGAACCAATTGTGCCTTCTGCGATGAATGCTGCAGCAAAACCCTCTTCATCAAAGAGAAAATCCTCAAAAAAACAGATTGATTAAAATAAAGAAAAAGAATCAGAAAAAGATGAGTATGTGTCAAAGCCTAAGTAATATTTCACTCTAGAAGACTTCATACCGTCTAATTCAAATTCACGGGCACCGCCCCACCAAACGACATGTACTAAATAGGCTAATCAGGCAGAGTCTTCATCGGAAGAAGAGTTGATTTTGGGTTCTGTTAATATGATTCAATCAATAGATCCATATGCCAGTTGCAGTTTTGATTTTGAATAATTGAATTTCCTATATCAAATAGAGGAATCAAAGGAAGTTCTAGAGGCTCAGGATAAAGGGGAAGACGTGGATCTTTCAGAGGCCACTATTCCAATTCTACACCTTCTTGAACTGTGTATGTGAATGAAACTCATGGTAGATCCCTTCAACGAGCTCAACATGAACAAGCATGTTCTTCCTCACAATGCAAACTTCTCCCTAGCACAATTATTCTGGAAGATCGGTTTAGGGTTCCGTATTCTTCCTTTATAAAATTAATTAAACCTAATTGGTATAATCGTCCAAAGCTAGGAGTATTACCAACTCCTATCACGGTACAAGATGCATCAAATTACAAGGCATCAACTTTCAAGGAACCTGCTAAACCACATGTTCCTGTTGGGAAACAGAGTCCTTTGGATCCAATGTATGATATATTGAATCACCTGACCCAAGTACTGGCCATGTTATCAATTCTGGATGCCTTGAATTTATCAAATGATCTTCGGGAGGCACTCACTGAGGCTTTGTCAAGTCATCAGGAGTTTGAAACTGATATTTCTGTAGCTGAAGTCTACCATGTAGAGAATAATCCTGCAGAATACCATGCAATAATATCTTTTACTGATGAAGATTAAGATTATGTTGTGCATTGACATATTAGACCATTGTACTTATCTGGAAAGGTCAATGGCATATACATCCAATGAGTTTTCATTGATAATGGTTCAGGAGTCAACCTCATGCCCATTCGTACACTTTGCCGATTGGGACTCACATGATCTGATTTATCTCCTTCTACTTTGATGTTAGAAGGATATGATAAAAATTAACAAGAACCACTGGGAAAGATTACACTCAGATCTCAGTTTCGAGATCTTGAGTCATATTTAGATTTCATGGTTTTTGATTAAGACTCATCATTCAACATCATTCTTGGAAGACCCTGGCTATATCGGCATGTGGCTATACCTTCGTCATACCATCAATGTCTCAAGTTTTGTTTCAATGGTCAAGTTGGGACATTATATGGTGATATGGCCGTGTTCAAGACATGTGAATCTCAATACATTGAGGCATAATTCTACCACATGAATGGAAAGGAGGAATCCCCAACAAAAGATATTACCAATGTTAATGCTCAATATGGTTTAGAAAAGATTCATGTAAACCCATCAGCACCTGTGAGTACAAATTATGTGTTTCCTATCAGTCAAATTGACAGGATAATCCCAAATAAAAATACTCTTATGGAATGATCAATAATTTCAATTACGATAATCGAGCCAGACAACAAGGGTGAAATTGGTGATCCACCATGCAATGATGAAAGCTCAAATGGAGATTTCTTTATTTCATCTGCTGAAATCCAGCAAGTCTATAATTCGCCAATCTGGCCAGGGCATGTTATAGAAATGTCATAGGAAAAAGATGATGTTGATTCTCAATCCATCATATCCTATTTATTAACCATATAAGACCCTTCATCATCAATTGGGTCGGAAATGGAAGCTTCTTCCTCAAGATGTGCGAATTTTGAAGTCTCTTCTGATCATGAAAATTCTGCTTCATCATCTATTATGAAAGTGGAAACAGAGGAAATAAAACATGTTGTAAAAGAAGAGGAAGATCTAGGGTATTATCCTATAGCATTTGAAGAGGGTATCTCTACCACTTTAGATGAACTCCGAGAAATTAATCTGGGTACAAAAGAAGATCCACTCCACACATTAATCAGTGCGGCCATGAATCTTGAAGAGCAACAGATTTATATTTCCTTTTTAAAGAAAAATCGAGATATATTTTCTTGGAAGTATACAGAGATGACAGGTCTTGATCCTGATGTTTCCATACAACATTTGGGTTTTCGAGAAGGTCATCGAGGATTTAAACAAGATGCTAGAAGAACACACCAAACCTATGATTCCAAAATTGAGGCTGAAGTGGATAATCTCATCAAATATAACTTCTTCAGAGAAGTCCAAAATCCCAACTATTTGGATAATATTTTCCAAGGGAAAAAGAAGAATGTAAAAATTAGAGTTTTCATTGATTTCAAGGATCTTAATCGGCATTGTCGTAAGGATGTTTTTCCAGTTCCGATTACAGAACTCTTGATTGATGCGACAGCTGGCTATGAAGCGCTTTCCTTCATGGATGGATATTCTGGATATAATCAAATCTGGATGGCTCCAGAAGATGAAGAATCTATATCCTTCAGATCCCCTCAGGGTGTGGTTTGCTATCGGGTAATGCCCTTTGTCCTAAAGAATGCAAGCGCAACATATCAGCATGCCATGAATTGTATCTTCAAACCCATTATAGGAATGTTTGTTGAATGTTATGTGGACAATTTGTTGGTCAAATAAAAACAATGTTATAATCACTTGGCTGATTTAGAAGTCATATTTTGCATGCTTTGACAACATAATTTGAAGATGACCACCTTAAAATGTGCTTTTGGGGTAAACTTGGCGAAATTTCTTGGCTTTGTCGTATGCCATCATGGTATTGAGGTCGATCCTGAGAAGAAAAATCGATCCTTGTAATATCACCTCCTCAAAATTTAAGAGAATTGAGAGGAATTCATGGACACTTAGCCTATATAGGGCGTTTCATCACCAATTTGGCTGGAAAAAGCTTACCCTTCACCAAATTGATGAATAATGGAGTCACTTACCAGTGGAATGAAGAATTTCTAGAAGAATTCTATATTCTGAAGAAATATCTCTTGAGTCCACCGATACTTATGCCACATGATGGAGGATGACCACGTATCCTCTATGTGACAGCTCTAGATTGATCATTGGGTTCCTTTATTGCTCATAAGAATGATGTTAGGTATGAGAACTACCTCTACTATCTCAGTTGAACTATTCTTGAAGCAGAAACCCGATATTCAAGTATTGAGAAGTGCTTCCTGAAATTAATCATTGCAGTTAAGATGTTGAGACACTACCTGCAATATCATGAGGTCCAATTGGAATCTCACAATAACCCGCTCAAATTCATCCTTATACATCCAATGCTTACATGACGTCTGGAAAGGTGGGCAGTTATCTTGCCACAATTTGATGTTCAATATGTGTCACAAACGAGAATAAAGGGCTAAGATCTAGCTGATTTCCTTGCTGAACACCCTTCGGTGGAAGACACATCTTTATATATTGAACTCCCTGATGAGAAAGTTTTCTCTATTCAAGAATGACTTCAAACATGGGAAATGTACTTTTATGGTGCTTCGAGAAGTCCAACAGGGAGGAAAATGGAAAATCCTAAATTGAACAACATTGGCCTAGGGATTGTACTCATTTCTCCAGAAAATTCAGTGTTACCCTATTACTTCTTATTGTGAGATGGTGGTACAAATAATGAAGTGGAATACCAAGCACTCATTGCAGGATTTGAGTTGGCACTTCAAGAAAAAGTAAATCACTTAAAGGTGAAATGTGATTCAGACCTGGTAATCCAACAAGTCAATGGGGATTATGAAATCTGAAAAGATGAACTAATCCCATTATATGATTATGTAAGAGAGTTAATGGTGGAGTTTCCTTCAGAACCGACATTTTCATATGTCCCAAGATCACAAAATGCCCAAGATGATGCACTGGCTAATATAGCCACAGCTCTGGCAGATCCAAATCGGGACGGGACAACCATCATTATTGCCCATCGTCTTACTATTTCACCTTATGTTTAAGCCAAAACAGAGGAAATCAATGAAATTAGTCTCATCTCTGAACCATATGGTCACACTATGGGATTGATGACACTTATCTGGGAATACCTTAAGAATGGAATACTTCCACCTGATAGAGTCGAGAAAGAACAAATCTGGCGATGTGTGGTAAACATTACTCTTTATGATTGCCCAGATCACCTAGTGAAAATTCTCTGCAAGCGTGGTCTTGATGGAGTTCTCTTTAGATGCATTGATGATGAAGAGACAATGGTTGTCATGAAATAAGTGCATGTAGGAGTTTGTGGTGCCAACCAGTCTAGACATAGACTGTCTGATCAGATTCGAAGGCTTGGATACTTTTGGCATTCAATGATACAAGATTGTGTTGATTTCACAAAGAAGTGTCATTCATGCTAAGTACATGCCAAATTCATTCATCAACATCCAGAGTTGCTTTATACAGATAAATACTCATGGCCATTTTCCACGTGGGGAATGGATGTGGTGGGTCCTTACCCTTCAGCTACGACCAAGAAGTTTAAGTATATTCTAACTGCTACTGGTTTCTTTTCCAAATGGTCAGAGGCAGTACCTATCAAGGATGTCAATTCTAAAATCATTTTTAGCTTCATCAAGTCTAACATCATTACCATATTTGGTGTCCCTCATACCATATTGACGAACAATGGCACCAACTTCTATTCATTTGAGGTGGAGAAGATGAATCAAGAATACAACATCAAAACCAATCATTCATCTTGGTATCATGCAGCAGCCAATGGCCAAATAGAAGCTTTCCACATGACTTTACCAAATAAATTTCAAAATATGGTGGATAAAGATAAGAATCCATGGCCTGATAATCTCTTTAATGCACTATGGGATTATCAGACCACCACCCGCACTGCAACGCAGTCAACTCCATATTCACTGGTATATGGAACGGAAGTAGTCTTGCCCATTTAAGTTCAATTACCTTTGCTCAGAGTATCCATTTGTGATCAATCTTCTACATATGAACATTCTCAAAAGCGATTGGATGATTTGGAACAGTTAGATGGGAAAAGATTGTGCACTTTGCACCACTTGGAAGTCTATCAGAATCGAATAGCACGAGCTTTCAACAAAAAAAGTTCTTCTTTGTTCATCCGTTTGGGGACAATTGGTATTAGTTCTCAGAACTCCAATGATTCCAAGAAATAAACCTCCCAAGATTGAGCCATAATGTGAAGTACCTTATTCAATACATAAGGTCTATTCCAATGGAGTGAATTCTTTAATATCAATGGATGGAGAAATCATTACTACTCCAACCAATGCCAGATTTCTGAAGAATTTTTATGTATAAACACTAAATACATCATCCACGGTCCATAAATATGACCTTAAAATATTTTTATTACTTTCATCCGACACGACGTTAAACTGTGATGTCCTAGCTACATGACACTAAACTGTATAAAAGTCCTTTACATCCAGCAAGACGTTAAACTTCATTAATCAACAGTCAATTCATATGACCCTAAACTATTTGCAAGTACATTACATCCAACACGACGTTAAACTGCATCATCCACGGTCCATACATATGACCTTAAACTATTTGTATTACTTTCATCCCACATGACGTTAAACTGTGAAACATTTCCCTAATTCATCTAACATGACGTTAAACAGTGTCCCCTTCATCGTCTCTGGTATATGAAGTTAAAAAATATAGCAATGGTCCATAAATAAAACCTATAACAATTTTCAATTTTTTCCAACATGACATAAAACTATGTAAAAGTCTTTATTACGTCCAACATGATGTTAAAATGTTTTCTCTTTTGTCCTTACTACATGACAATAAACTGCACAGTACTCTTTTTGTCCAACATGACATTAAACTGTGTTGTCCCCATCGTCCTAACTACATGATGCTAAACTATACAGAAAGTCCTTTGATACATCCTATATGGCATTAAACTGTACTTTTTCCCTGCTACATGACAATAAACTATGCAGCACCAATAGTCCTAACTGCAAGACTTTAAACTGCATAGTCCCTTTATATGTCATACATGACATTAAACTGTGCAATGTTAAGGTTATTTTTACCTCTTGTTTCTCACACTGAGTATGAATCGCGTGAGAATAGAGAAAATTTCAACTATAACACCCTCTCTTGGCCTCTAATCACGCGTAAGTCCCAACATCATTTTTTAGGTCGTTGTCCCCAAGAACAACTTGGTCATTAATTCATTCTTTAATTAAACTTCGGGGACTTTGATCCTTGCCTTACAGGCTAGGTACATAGGCAACATCCCACGGTTCAAGACCAAAACCAATCTCTTCACATCAGTTCACCTCCATCTCATATGATGTGGATTCGTGAAACCGTCCCCAGAATCAATATCATTACAATGGATCACTTTCGCCCTTGCTATATGACATTAAACTCTACAACATTTTATTCCCGTATGACAATAAACTATAATATTCTATGATACCCTCACTTGAGAGGGAATCATTATTTACATTGATTTTTCAATCATGTTTCATTCCAATGACTATGTCCATACATGGCAATGCCCAAACCATTTATCCTAGGTCAATACATCATTGCACTAAATTCCCCTTTCACCCTTCACATGTACGAACCAAATTTGTACATATGGTATTTATAGAACTATGTGGGCTTGATTCCAATCCTTATAGGATACATAAGAACGTTCGAGTGTCCCTTAAATATAGACCCATGTATTTTGGTCCTAACCCCAAATTTCACTTTCAGTCCCTTGGCAGAAAAGTCCCCATGAAAACACATAATGTGTATTTCTTATAAATGGTCCAAGATCTATGACCCTAAAATAAGATCTCCTATATTTTCATCCCGCACAATGATATAATGAAGTTTAAGAACTACATATGGCTTTATTCGCATCCTTATGGGATACGTAGTGAAGTCCAATATTTCAATTAAGGATCCAGTCACAACATGACTATGGTTATCATTGATCCGTGTATCTCTGCATACATTGGACAATACCCATCTTTATGTGTCATAATCCTAATCTTGAATACTCCTAGATCTTCATAACACTTTTCCTGACATCTAGTCAGAAAATGTCCAATTTTTGAGAATTCTTTTGCTTGACCATGCAGCACGTGCCCTTTGGAGGCCTTTCATAAGTAGTCTACATAACGTACGTGTCATCCAAAAGATGATATTATTTGACTATTCACACAATTCCCTTAGGCGGTCCTGCATAATTGAACCCCCTAACGAGTTTGTCAGATACTGGTAACTTCAGTCTTGGGAAGAAAGCCTCTTTTTTCCTTATTGGTCTTATCAAAAATATATAAGGATCCGACAAAAATAGTTATCCTTAACATATTTATTTCATGTTCTTTTTCATGATCTGAAAGTATTCAAGTCTATGATTTATATTTTCCTTCCCTATGTTTGGGTCAGACCTTCATAGGAGTAACATTCATCCAATTCTTATACAAAACTATTTGTAAATATCTTCTCCATATTCATGTACCTCTCTCCATATAGGAAACTCTATACTTTGGAAAAGTTTAATCCCCATAAACCTTCACTGGATTCTTAGCAGTAGAAAAGTAAATTTTTTTGAGTTCTTTTTCCTGACTATGCAGCATGTGCCCTTAGGCGGCCTTGAATAAGTAGTCTACATAACAGACCTATCAGCCAAAAGATTCTATTTATTTGACTATCCATCCAATTCCCTTAGGTGGCCCTGCATAATTCAACCCCCTAACGGGTTAGTTAAATAATGGTAACTTCATTTTTGGAAACTACTTCTTCTTATTCTTTTTATCTCTTTTCCATATAATTCCTCAGATTCAAATTTTCTTAAGTTTTAGTTTACAAATTTCCCCCATACTTGAGTGTGATAAAATATTTTGAGATGTTTTCAAGGAATTGTGTCAATTATAATTCATTCGGTCAAAGCTATTTCGACCTTAAACATTAGCCTCTTTATGTCTGATGTGCGTGACTTTAAACTTCCCAAAAAAGACAAGGGAACTTTGAATAAAAGTAATGTTCCAGCTCACTAAACATACATTTTGTATGATTTAGATAATATTGAGAAATTAAAAGATTCAATGTTTGTAGGGTAATTTATAATAATCCAGGTAAAAATCAAACTATTCTTACAAGGCCCATTGGCATAGGTAAAATTTAAAGCAGGTAGAAGGAAAATATGTGCACAAGTGATGGAAGATAAAAGAAATCATTCCCTTTGATGCACAAGAATTAGAAGGAAATCCACATATTGGAGTATCTTCTCTTTTACAGGAAATTACAAGAGGTTGTCACCATAAGTTTTCACTTAATGAACAACATCCAGAGATTCATCAGCAGCTACTTGAATCGCATGCACCCGACCAACTTTGCTCTTTTCAGCATGATGGAGTGCTTTATTTTCATCCATGATGGCTTTCATACCATTAGTTTGAGCCCCCTACAGTGAATTATTGAGTTGTTCAAGTTCCCCAGTAAGAGCGTCTAACTGTTGCTGAAGGTGAATCTGATGGACGACTTTATCATTGATCGTGTGCTTCATCTCCATCATCTTGGAAGCATAGTCAGCCTCAGCTCGGGATACTGCAGCCTCAAATTCACTGATGTTGGCAGACAGCTTCACCCTGGTCAGATCTTCAACGTACTTTTTCTGTTGTTCCCTTCATAAAATGACATTTTTCACCACAACATGGATCTTTTCATATCCAAAAATGCCAAGTCCTAGCATGAAGAACTGGGATGACAACCGGGAAATCGTTGAAGACAGCTCTTCTAAAGGCACCTCAGATGTGATTTTCCATATCATGTTCCATGCCTTGTGTCGTGAAAAGAAGAGTGCCTTAAGTACCTATGGGTATGATTTGATGTCATCATCACAGGGGGTATGTAATCTGGGATTAATGCACTTAGAGAAGTGCCTCATTCTGCTCCATCCCCCCTGACCTGAGCTTCTATACTATCAATTCCTATTGGGACGGAGGCTGAGGCGTCACCACTAGATCTAGCCACTACAATTGATGGCCCGACATAACCAATTGAAAGCTTTGGTTAGTTTCAAAGGATAAAAAATGTATTGGTTGTCTTGCAAATTAAGTACAATCACAAATATTGTTATTCCTTACCCAACGGTAGATCAGAAACCTGATAAGGCTCCTCCCCATCTTTCCTAGCTTCGACAAGATTTTCATGATGAGTTTGAGGAGGCTCTACTGGGTTCAGCTCCACTTTTTCTAATGTCTCTGCAATGGTTGGGTTTTCTTTACACCCTTCAGGCATGGGTTGTTCAGCAGCTTGCTCAGACAAAACTGTACATTTGAACCAATCATGATTAGACATGTAATAAAAAGTTACTCTTAATAGGAAGAAGGATAACACTCACATCCATAATCTTCTAAATTACATGGTAATTTAACATGATTTATAAAATCATCGAAATATGTTCCAAGTTCCATCATTTAATCTAATGTAATATTTGAATCCAAGTAAGTCTCACCAGTGGGAGCATTTGATGTGTCTTATTGGGGACCTTCATCCTGCGGCCCCTGACCCTGGACATCTTCCTCAGTTAAAACAGTGGCGTCAGTTGCAATGGCCTCCAAGAGCTCTAATGCAGGGGTTGAACCGAAAATATCACAGAATGGAAGTCAATAGATGTTTCATTCAACATTTTATGGAGCATTGTTAACTTACCAGAAGTGTGTTATTCTCTTCTCGCAACAGAAACAGGAGGGATACTGGGAATAGATGTTGGATCTTCTCTAGGAGCAGGGAAGTCAGCCTTAATTTTCAATTGTTCCATAACACCCTCCGCGGACCTCAAAGGAGGGTCAGTCTTTTCCCTCAGAGGGGAAATTGAAGAAGCCCCTACAATCCCCATAAATATGAGAAAAATTTTCTTGGGTATAGATTCATGATTATCTGAAGGACTTACCACTACTAATAAAGCGTTTAGAGGTGGACTTACTCCTCGTCACCTTTGTACTTTTGGATTTTTAAGAGTATCATCAGTCTCCCTTATTGGCACTTGAATTGGAGAATGGAAGGCCATGTACGACTCCTCATTCATGGCCTTCTGACCTAGAGATATCTCGCCTGATTCACGAAGAGACTCATCAGCAGCCACAATTTCAGAACCACAAGGGCTGTACTTTGGTGAAGGAACCTCGGCTGTTCCTTTCTTTGCAAGCTGCAAGGTGAAGACAATAATTTCCTTGAGTAACAAAGCATCGACTGAAATCAAGTTGCGAAGAAAATAAGGAAAGAAAACTTACATCTTTAGGAGACACATAATCATGCCACTCCTCATCATTCCCCTCAGCGGAATCACAATCTATCAATTCCTTCACCCATTTGGTGATAGTAACGGAATCGTCAGTTTCATATATGAGTATTTCCAGCTCTCTGATGTAATCCCGCACTTCACTGGGGTTATCCTCCTATTGGAAATCTGTAGAAGCCATGAAATTTCCTATTCCAGGGAGTTGTAGACCCTCTCAAAAATCCATCCTGGCAGTCTCAGTACCACAAATAGGCTCTTCCATGTCTGGAAAACCTCTGGTTGTAGATATTCAGTTCGTGTACCAGAAGGCTGCGGGGAAGGTCCTATAATTTTCGACTTCAATTTCTTCCCAGCTCCTACACCTATTTATAGAGAACAAAAAAATAAGACTTATTTATTTATAAAGTGATGTTGATTAAATTACCAAAATGATGTAACACACTATGTGTTGATGGAGTAGGTCTTTTGATTCTAACCAGAGTATTATATTGGGAATGAGGCCGCTTTTCCACTTGTTTTGCCTCGTCATCCCCATCATGGGAATCTGTTGAATCATTCCTAGAGGAGGAATCTGGAGAATCAACTTCAGGTGGGGAAGCATCACCTTCATAAGGAAGGGTTCTTTTCTCTACAGTCCTCTTCTTATTCCCCACCTGATAAACTGGGTGATTCAGCACCCCTTTAGGGTATGATGCTATCCAATGCTCGACATACCATGTAGTCAAGTTATGTGCAGCTTTTTCAACTGGTAGATCAAATACCGCCCCAATCTTCTCCCTTGACATCAGCAGCCGTAGTTGCCGATCAACCATCGGATGTTGCTCTAACCTGAAACGTACTGTGGGAGATAGAACAATCTATTGCGGACACTTGAATTGACGTGTAAATCTATATGGATTATAGGCCTCACATATAATTTCTACTTCAATCCTGGAAACTAGCACACCATCTTGGAAAGCTAGCATGTATGCCCTCAAATCTATGTGGGTTGTTCCATCATCAACAAACTGCCCGATTGCCGGTTTTCCATAGGAAAAGAAGTGTAATTCCGTAAACATGCTCACCCTCACATTCATGTCATAGGCATTAATATCTAATGGAGCAACTCCAGAGAATTATTGCACTGATGGCCTAAAATAACTTCTAGGAATTTGTACTCCATTTTGTACATTATGAGTCCTGAATTGTGTGGCGATCCATCCCCATAAAACTTGGAATGGTCCCACTATTCTTAAAGGAGATTTACCCATGAAGACATGAAGTAAACTCTTATGAATAATTGCTAAAATGGGGGTAGCCAACCCAAACATTTTTCCCTCAGCCAAATTTTCTCAATAAGAAAGGTCCATATCCTGACCCCTCCCTTCGATTCCCTGACTGGAAAGAGATGAAAATTGAGCCACAAAGGCAAGATGCCTGCCAGACGAGTCTACCTTTGGATCCATTGATTCACCTAATATCCCCACTTCTCGTACTCTCCTGCTTCTAGAGTTAGCCAGAATGTTCCAAGAGCACCCCAACTCTCAGTTTTTGTGCAGGTAGTAGGACGGGTGGGCCTCTCATCCTTGGATTTCTTTTTCATAGATCCTTTTTTCTTCGGCTCCTTCTCCTTTGTCTCCTTCTCTTTAATCTCAATAAGAAATATATTCATCCACTCCTCCAGATGAATATCCTTTCTAGAATGAGTTAAGGAGGACTCTTAACTCTTGAGCCTTTGGAAGATTTTAAATAATTCCAGAGTCAAACAAGGAGTCCTCTCTGAATCATTCCATGTCACCTTGGGGGGAATGAATTCATCATACATATCGACCAAAATTGGAGCCCCTAAGATCCTGTGGACATCCCACAGACTGATTCCTACTTCTCCATTAGTTAGATGGAAAGAATTGGATTCTGGGCTCCAGTGGATTAGTATCTCCGGCACAAAGTTATCATTTCTGTAAACATATGTTTTCCCAACCCATACAGCTTCGTATATCGCAACTCCTTTTAAGATCTTCGATAAACTCTGCACAGGTTTGTCATACCCAGTCTGCCCACATCCAATTTGGCATCACACCTCCCCCAGGATAGAAGTCCCAAATTTTATTACAGCCTTTGGATTGATCCATCTAAGCATTTCAGATGATTGAATGATGACAATGTGGTTCCAACTAATGATTATGAGGTTTCATATCTGTCATACAAGGGATATGATGCATCATATGGGCCTTCTCTACTGTTCCAGCATTTATAAATCCTCCTCCACATGAGATATTTTCTGAAGAAAGGTTTGTGAAAATCTAAAACCATGAAAATGGGAGATAATTCTTTTCTTCTAGAATAGTGACTTCTTGCAGATGACCATAACCGTACAAAGGAAGATAAGTACTTTGTGGGAAATAAAAGTGATATTTCTTCAGATACTTAGCCAAATCGAGGAGAGTACTATCACGGATGGAATAATAATCGTGGCTGGCGATATCCATCATTTCATCAATTCTTTTTCATGCCAGTTCAATTAGCCATTCTGATTCTTCTTGGAGCCATTGAATCTGCACAAATAGTTGAATAAATTAACTCTTAAAGGGGTTTATTTTTCATAAATTTTTTTAAGGAATTCAGAAAAATGGAAAAGGCATTAACGCACGCAAATCTAAAATTGGCGCGAGAGTATGGATTTGTCGCGCAAGTGTTGATGTGTCACGCATGTTTTTGGAACACAAGTATAACCACGCGAGTCCAAATAACATGACTTCAGCGCGACAATGTGGAAGCAGCTGAAAATGGGCAACTTTCATGGTGAAGGTGAATTGCGCGGTGAGAGCTCAAAAATCCTGAAATCGGTGCGATGCGCGACAAATAATCGCATATTTATAGCCCAGACCGCCCACTTGCACGCCTACAGCTAGCGTACTCCATCCAGCATGATCCAGACCTACGCGACTCTCACCTACGCGATGATAGTTGCACGGTGAACACATGCGTGCCTCCCCTTTGGATTCTCTTCTTTTCCTTAGAGTCACATCCTTATTCTTCCAGATCCAACTTTGAGTGGGGAATTTTTTTGACGCTCCTTTTCGTCACATTTGTCTAAAGGAATGGAAAGGGAAATGAATTAGAAAAAATTGTTTCATCCTTTGAAGAAAACATAAAAAATTGACAAAGGAATGAAAAAGGAGTCAAACGACCTTGCACCACACAAGTTCCCTTACTTCCGCCCAAGTACACTTGCGCGCCGCCAAATGGTCGCGCAAGTGACGTGTGGCCGGCCTTTGAAAACCACCCAGGGTCTTCAGAAACTAATAAATAGACCCTTTGGGCCACCCATTTTGAGAGGAATTTTTCCCAGAATATAGATAGAGAGATCTGAATTCCCATGACTCTTCTTCAAGTCTTCCTAACACTTCTAAGGTAATTCTTTACCAAGAATGGAAGGTCTAAACAAGAGGAATATGGTCTATGTGTTAAAATTCACTAACACTTGTGCACCTAAGTGTTTTTACCCTTATGGGAAATGGAAACACTTGCGCGCCTCCTTACCTATTCATTGAATCTTACGTGCCATTCTTCTGGAAGTACCTTAGGATTATTCTAAAGGCTTTGGTCAATAATCTCCCAAGTATTACTCTACTGGGCAAGGATGAGGCAAGTACCCATGAGCCGCGCAAGTATATCTATGCACCGAATACTTGTGCACCCATGCATTACCTATGCGCCTACCAAGACTTGCGCACCCTTCTTCTTTTGGGTGCCCTTCCTGTTCATTTCACCTCTCTTATTCCATTCCACCTCTCCTATTCAAGATTCAGTCTTCAAGACACTCATCAAAGACATTTATGGCATGTTTTCTTGATTTACATCCTTATCTGAAAGGAGCTTCGTGGAATATCTTTTAAAAAATTGTGAATTTCACATCATTATGTCAATAAAGTTAGAGAGTTCATTCATTCAACATCATCCTTTATGATGAGAGAATCCTTATCCTGGGCCTCCTTTTCAGGAGTAAGCCCCAGTCCAAAATCCTCATTAATTTGGGCATCTTCCTTATGAGTAAGCCCCAAGTCCTCATTAATTTGGGCATCTTCCTTATGAGTAATCCCCAAGTCCTCTAACCTGGGCCTCCTTTTCCTGAATAAGTTCCAGTCATAATTCCCCATATATGGGCGTCCTCCTTAGGAGTAAGTCCTAAACAATAAATCTGTTAACCTAAGTTTCTTTTTCAGGAATAATCCCCAGTCTCATGTATATTCATCCTCTTTAGGAGTAAGCCCCAAGTCCCTTAATTTTAAAATCCATTTAACCTGGGCCTCCCCTTTAAGAATAATCCCCAGTCTTATTTTCTCTTAACCAGTCATAATTCCTTTTGATATGGGCTTCCATCTTAGGAGTAAAACCCAATCATACGTCCCCTCCTAACTTTGGAATCTTCTTTAGGAGTAAGCCCCAAGATTAGAGTATCCAAATCTCAATGAAGCCCATATTCCTTTATGTACCCTGTTCATGTATTTCTTCCCTGAAGTAAATCATAATCCTCATCTATTTAGGCAGTTATACAAACATAAGCCTCACATCATTACATGGAAAAAATGTCTGGTTTCACCAATACAACTTCTTTCTCACACCGAGCATGACTCACATGAGCTTAGAGTGTAAAAGTAATCATGACATCTTTCTTTGAGCCATCAATAATGCATAAACATCATAAACCCTTGCTCTAACTACATGGGTTCTGATTCATTTTACAAAACAAATGATACATAGGTATCCCATCAGCGGGTATGATCCCAACTCTGAAATAATCGATGTCCTCCTGAATGAAAATAAACATCATGTGCCCCACTGAGTGGCTTTAAAACCATTATGGTCATCATAATGACCAAGAGAAATTTATGTATATAAGGGTACCATCAACTAAGAATCTCTAAAAATAAAAATGACTCTCTTTCGATGAAGAACCTTGAATACATATAAAATATTCTCTAAATTTTCTTCATATCAATCATTGATTTTCAGATTTAAAGGAAATCAAATTTTATACCTGGTAATGTAATAAGGATTCACGAACATAACTTAAATCTATAATAAGGGTTCTAAAGTAGACAATTATTCTCCTAAAAAAGGAGTGATGAGTCCGACCTCCCATCCTCTCGACCAATGAAAATTCCTAAGCCTCATCAGTCCACATCTAATGAGAACCTACCTTTGGAAAGTAGGTCTAAATGGATATGAAATCATTGGATGTTTCCAGTTATATGTATAAACCTGTTAGAAACCTATTGGAATATTTGATCCTTCAATAAATGAGGTCATCCCCAATTCCAGAGGAAACAAACTTACGAATGAATCAATGTTTTCAAATAGCACTCTCACCGCCATTTTGATACACATTGTGCCCATTACGCAAAGCAATAATTAACACTTGGTTCCACGCTAAAGGTATCTAAAAACATTCATTAATACTATGAGCCAAAAACCCTCTCCATGACCCAAAACACAACTCATGAGGTCCCTACTCACATGTTAACCAAAACCCGTGAACCATCCTTAAGGTTCATCAGGAACTCTATATGATAATGACCCATATGGGTTTCTATACTCGCATTACCGAAAAATGCCTCTGCACCAAAAGGATACAACCCTACCAAGAGTATGACATATCATAACCCGAATCGCCTCACAAAAAAATTCAAAGGTATCAACATATTCCACATTTACTCACTCATGATTAAAAAAAATCTTTAAAAAACATTTTTTGATGGAGATCGATAACCATCAACATATCCACATTTACTCACTCATCATTAACTTTTCTAAAAATTCCATGTTCATCACTAATTAGTTATGAATTATTAAAATAAACTACAATACCAATGTAAATTGTTTCCCTAAGAATAGTTAAACATTACATATTATGATGATTTATATTCTTTACCACCTACAATCAATGTTAGATAATGAACATTCATTTTAGTGACATAGTTTGTACCTTTGAGTAACGGTGTGTGTGGATTCAATATTCCTCGACTAGTTTAGTTTTCAAATATGACTGATTTTCCCACTTATGTATTTCCTATTTGAATGCCTGACTAGGTGACAAATATCATAGACTGAAAATTTAATCCATTTCTTTTTCTGAAAGTAAAATATTATAACATTTCCAAAACCCTTCATATGAAATATATTTATAGATGGTGATTGAAAAATTATTCTCTATTTACCAAAACATTTCAATAAAATTTTTCCCATTTTTAATAGAATATAATAATAGTATCAATTTTAAAATGTATCCACCTGTAATGGTTCATGGAATATAATCATATTATCATGATAGTTGATTTTAATTTTAGTTATTTAATTGGAATCTCATCATTACACACATACATGGTACACGTTATATATAAATTTTTATGGTATCCAAATAAACTATGTAGGATCAAATATATGAAAAATAAATTTCGAATATATAACTAAAAAATACAAAAAAAATAACTATTTTTTACAATTGGGTGTAAATATGGCATTTTATTAGTACTTGAAATAGATTTCGAGGAGGATTAATTAGAATGATATACAATTTAAATAGTGAAATGTGTAGTCCAATAAAAATAATAATAATACATTTTTGGTGAAACTATTTTTATTAACATACTTTGAATTCATTTGAAGAGTTATCAAAATCCGTAACTTGTTCAAAAGTTTCTTTAATAAAGATAAAATTAAATATACTATATTATAATTGAATTTATCTATTTCTTATAATTAATTATGACACATGAAAATTGTTAAAACCCATTTTATATTTGAATACATGTGTAAAGACCTAGAAATTCCATGAAAATGGTTTCTTAAATACATGGGAATTTTGTGAGTCCGCGAAAATTGAAGACATGTGATTCCAAGGCCTAGTGTGCCCAGAATAAATTTCTGATGTTATTTTGGGTACACCCAATAAACGTACGAGCGGGTTTTTATAACATTAGAACTGGTTATCTGAATAGAAATCCAAGGGAACCGTTGATGTTGTAGTGTCCGTATTCGCTTAAGAAGGAAATCACCTCGACGACAGTTGGTCGTAAATAAACGTTAGTTTTTGGGTTTTTGGTGAATGAATTAAATAAAAACAAGGTTGTGTAAACTTTCATTTCATTAGTTAGTAAAAACCACCATGTGGAGGTTGGAGGAGGGGACTACCCCACCATAACCTCCCATGAGAGGTTATGGAGGTGGGGCCCACCCGAACCTAACCTCCACTTTATGTTTAATATGGTGGGGACCACCGAAGGTTAAAACCTCTTGAACTCCCCATTATGTGGGGAGAAACATCTTGATCTCCCCACTTTATGGTTCCAAATACACTCCCTTAATTAATTGAGAATCAGTTAATTAATTTGATCCTATTTGAATTTTGTGCCGAAAAATAAAATAATAGATTAACTTAATCTATTATTAGGTTTGGCATTTTAATTTTTGTGGAACTTGGGAGAAGATAGAACATGGGAGAATTCTCCCAGCAAATAACGTGTTCCACTGATGAACAAAGCTCCGACCGACGAAGAACGTCGACCTTGACATTGACAACCTTCCTCGGAATCTCTTTCGATGTAGGATTAGTTCTTCTACAAGGAATCAACGTCCACCTTTCCATGACTTCGACAATGAACAAAGGTAGGGGTTCAAGATTTGTTAATTGTAGCATGTTTTTTGTTTTCCATTGAGGATTAAGAATCGAAGCCACATGCGATCACCCTAACACGGAGGGTTAGGAGTTAATAAACATGGACCAAAACATTTGACTTCATTGTGGAATTCGACGCTAAATGTTGCATGAGACCTGGATGAGTGATTCTCGCGACAATTATTGCAGATCAATGATGATGTCCCGAGGAGTGTGTGAAGACTTCCATAATGGAAATCGGGCCACCAGAACTTGTCTTGTTCCCGCAGAAAATTCCCCCATGGATGGAACCGATGAACATCACCACGTGACGGTGGCGGTGAAACCGTGATGCCGGAGGGGTAACCCGCATCCGACGGGCCGCGGCGGTGCAGCGGAAGCCGGCCCACGCCTGGCCGCGAGGAATACCGGTGGCTCGAGCAACTGGATTGCTGGGGAAGGAGGGGTGCAATCGTGCCATGCGGTGGTACAAAAGGGGGCCGCGGCCACAAGCCGCAGTAGTGTAGCGGTGGTCGGAACAAGGCCGACCGCAAAAAATACCGGCATCCCGAGCCACCGGGTCACTGGAGGAGGCGCGGCGCTACTACGCCGTGCAAGAGGCATTCGGCCGCTCGACTAGCCGAGAGGATCTGGACCTGTCGTTGGGTCCCGCGTGACATGGATCGGAGACATGTGGTTCAAATTTTGGATACTAAAAAAATGGATTTGTCATTCTAGATAAAAGGGGGTTCGGCATCCCCCTTGGACACAGCTAGGGCGGACCCCAAGGGCCGTAGAACCTGACCCAGTGCTGGCCGGACCCGGCGCAGGCTGGACCGGGCGCAGGTCGGGCCGCCTGTGGGTGTTTGGACGCCCCTGCGGACCATGTCATACCCACAGACCTGGTCAAAACAGCAGACCGTGTTGGACCTACCGACCGGGTTGGACCCCAGTCTGGACCCAGGTCGGTCCAATTGGGTCGGACCAGACCCAGACCCATTCAACCTGTTTCCATTATTTTTCCCGTAAATTGAGCTACATGTGTTTGATTGACAAAACATCTATGGAGACAGAGGCCTTGGAAGTAGGCAGTCCTTTTGGTATACCCCACTTGAGGTTTGGACAGGTTTGGGGTACAGCTGGGTTGGATCGAACATAAATCCATCCGGGCCCTCGGAACGAAAATTCCAATGAATCTCAGATCGGGCGTCTGATTGACGCACCATCTTTCGCGTTGGGTTTCTTTTGGAAAGATAGATCTTTTGGATTCATCAACTTGGTACTTTGTGGAGTTGATGTGTAGACACATGGCTTGAGGAGAGGACCCTCCTGGAATCAATCATGCTTTGTGTGGAACCTTGTGGTTGGCTACACTCTGACGACTATTCATGGATCTTGTGTGGGTTCGACAGCTCCGACTACTTTTCCTGGATCATGTGTGGGTTCAACAACATCGAAAAATGTTCCAGGATCCTGTGTGGGTTCGACAGCACTGATGAATGTTACTGGATCCTGTGTGGGTTTAACACCTCTGATTACTATTCCTGGATCCGGTGTGGGTTTGATAGTTCTAAATTATGTTCCTGGATCCTATGTGGGTTCAACAGAATATATGATTCAATGGCTACATCTGATCATATTTATATCTCTACATAAGTTGTATACTTGTGTGAGATGATTCAGTAAATTTTTTGTTTACCTCATGATTGAGATGAGTTACATGATAACATAGGTATACGTATGAGAATATACCTAAGTGGGGATATTTGTTAATTTCATACTATGTAGTTTATCCATGTTGTATTTATATTGACCATAAGGGTCTTAGGGTCCCTACTGAGTAACGTTATACTGACCCCTGCACGGTCTATGCCCTCACCTCATTGTGTAGGATGCAGACGACAAACAATGCTGACTGAGGCTGAGAGTACCAGGACTGGACGATACCCCGAGGTGGAGCATATGATGTGTCGGTACAGAGAGGAGACTGAAATACATGGAGAGCTAAGGAGGATTTTTGTACCTGCCCTTAAGGTAGGATCCATGGTGGATGTTCAAGGAGCTTCTTTTCACATTTCAGTTGTTTTTTCTTTTTTAGTTGTACTTCTACTTTATTGATGGGCTTGTATTTCCGGCACCTTTTACAATTCAGAACGTTCATGTTATACAATTTTTCTTAGTGTTATGTTTTTAGATGTGTGATATGTTGTGTGTATTTATAGTTATAGTGTCAATGAATTCCTAGATGTAGGGAATTACGCCATTGATGCTAGTCTCCATCCCCTAGCCTATGGAAGGCGGGCTTGGGGTAGTCAAGGCACGGGCCCCGGGGGACTGGTCGTGACATATTTGTATCAGAGGTGTCGGTTTTTTCCCAGAAATTAGGAATCTAATCTAACCTGTGAAGAAATTGTGTTAAGGGTACTGAGTGTGGTTTTCAATTCATGGAGTCCATTGTTGGTGCGGCGGCTGACTTATCCATACATCAGGACCCTGACTTCTGATTTTCGACTCAGTGAATGAAAACACTGATTTCTTGAGTTGTTTGAAGAGTTTTATTTGTGATATAATTTATTCATCTCACGAGGAATATCTTATTGACTGTGTAACACCTATTTCTCATCAGTATGGACACACATAGACAACCAGCCATTATTCTAGGAATTGTACAAGATGGCAGGCCACCGAGCGATGATGCCTCGGTGTAAGGCCCTATTACAGGGGAGGCAGCAGCGGTACCACTGCCCATTAGGCCACTGATGCCCCGAGCCCTAGAATCATATGATGCACACCAATTGAGCGGGTTTCACGAGTTCTAGTTCCAAAGGCATCCCATATTCAGGGGTGAGACGGACCCGCAGGCAGTTGAGGATTGGCTAGAGGTAGTAGTGAGAGTCTTTAGACTGGTAGGGACATTGTCTAAAATTATGGTGATCCTTTCCACAAGTCTTCTTCAAGAAGCAGCAAGTAAATGGTGGAGCCTGATTCTTGAGGTGCATGACAATGCTACAATAGTCTGAGTAGACTTCCAGTGCTTTTTCTGGGGAAAAGTTTGTCCTAGTCACCCTATGTGTGGTGCGGATACAGGAGCTACTTTATATGCAGTAGGGTAGAATGACGGAGGGACTATACTCAGCGAGGTTCACCAACCTCCCATGATACTCCACATATATGGTGTGTTACAAATTATTCAGGCCCTGAAATTTTGAGAATGGGATCAGGTGAGAGATGAGGGCTTTGATGATCTCCCTCAGCATCCAGACGCAGGAAGGGGTGTTGGAGCGAGCCCTATTAGTGGAGAGTGTCCTTGCTGATGAGTCACTAGTAGCGAGACCTGCCTCCAGTTTTCATGTAGAGAAGTCTTATGTAGCTAGGAATAGACAAATGTCACAGATATCCATGATAACTAGACCATCTAGTGGATGACATTAGGACACCAGTTCAGTTGTATGAGGCACGCAAGATAGAGCCAGTCATTCGAGGAACATGTAGTGTTTCACATGCGGTGGGCAGGGTCACATGGCTCGTGACTGTCCGACCCGCCGTTCCGTTGATCAACAGATAGTAGAGGGACCTCCCAGGAAGAGGTAGAGGTTTGGTCGAGGCGATCCGTAGGGAGCATGCAGACATGGAAGAGGAGCTGGTCGTGTAGTTGGAGGTGGACGATGTTACGAGGTGTTACCACGACCACCACTAGGAGGTCCACCCCGACCGTAGGGAGAAGTTGGATAGGAAAGATCCCAGCTCAATGCAGCTGAGGCTTACAATCATGGAGCTTTGGAGATGATTCTAGGTATGATATGTGTATACTCTACCTTTAATAAAGTTTTTTTAGACATAGGTTCTTGTCAGTATTTCATTTCCTCCCCCTCATTCAGAGCTCGGAGATTCCTACGGAGCAGTTGGCTCGATATTTATGACTAGAGACTCTTGCATGAGATAATTCGATGATTACGCACTTGTTCCAGCAGTATGAACATACTTTAGGATGTGAGAAATTCAGCTGGGATCTCTTACTACTGGCGTCGAGGCCTTACGGTGTCATCTTTGGTAAGGACATGTTATCTATAGTCCATGCTCAGATTGACTGTATTAGGCGCAACGTGCGGTGTGTTCGCACGGATGGGACCAGGTTTACCTCCACTGGAGAGAAGGGAGCCTATGAAGCACATGACTGACTTACTCGGAGGATGGGGAAGCTGATCAATCATCATTTTTCTATCTTTACCCTCATAACAGTTGATGTGGTGAGTTCGACTTATCCTGTATTGGTGGACCAATACGTGGATTTTTTCAATGATGATTTTCCAAGTCTAATTCCTCGAAGAGAGGTTGACTTCTAAATTGACCTGTATACCTAGATGACACCGATATCTACAGAAGAATATCAGAAGGCTCCCACAGAGCTTCTTGAGCTACAGGTACAACTGGGGGACTTGTAGGGGAAGGGATTCTTCTAGCCTAGTGTTTCTCCCTAGCCGGCACTGATTTTATTTGCCTCGAAGGCGGATGGAAGGTTGAGGCCTTGTATGGTTGACTTTTCAGATCACCACTGTGCTGGATAGACCCATGGGAGTCAGCACTAGTGGCACTAGAGACGGTACGAGCTACCATGGAGAAGCTTCAGATTATCAAGGAGTGGATAAAGACTGCAAGAGCAGACAAATGTTGTATGTTGACAGGAGATAAATACCACTAGTGGTCGATTATGGTGACCATGTATTTTTATGGTCTCAACTCAATGTGGTTTACTGAAATTTGTCCATGGTGTAATGTTATCTCCACGTTTCATCGGACCATTTTAGGTCCTCAACAGAGTCGGTGAGGTGGTGTACTGCTTAGCTCTTCCTCCTCAGTTTCACCTGGTGCACTATGTCTTCCATGTATCCCTGCTGAGGATATACATGCACAAACATTCTCACATCATTGACCATGGAGATTTGGATGATGATGATGGGGTAACTTTTATGGAGGTTCTAGTCGAGATTGAGGATCGAGAGTATCAGATCCTTCATGGATGGTCGATACCTCTAATGCGCATTTGTTGGAAACACGGGAACCTCCAAGAAATCACATTGGAGCAGGAGGATCAGATTCGTGCTCAGTACCCCCATTTGTTCCCTTAGTTCGAGTTGTTGCTTATGAGGATGTAAAGCTCTGAGGTGAGGAGAATGTAATGACCTAGAAATTCCTTGGATATTTTTTTTTAAATACATGTAAATTTTGCGAGTGCACGGAAATTGATGGTGTGTGATTCCGAGGCCCGGTTTTCCTGGAATCAATTTCTAATGTTTTTTCCAGGTACATTCGTTAAACGTAAAAGAGTGGTTTTTATAACTATTGAACCGGCGCTCAGAATTGAAATATGAGGGAACTGTGGAACTCACAACGCTAGTATTCACTTAAGAATAAATTCACCTCGACGATTGATGTTCGGAAATAAAAGTTACTTTTTTGGGTTTTTTGTGATTGAATTAAACAAAAATAAGGGTGTGTAAAATTTATTTATTTTAGCTAGTTAAAACATCCATGTGGAGGATGGAGGTGGGGACCACCCCACCTTAACCTCTGAGGAGAGGTTACAGAGGTGGGGCCCACCCGAACCTGAACTCCTCATCATGTTTAATATGGTGGGGACCACCTGAGGTTAAAACCTCTTGAACTCCCCATTATGTGGGGAGAAACCTCTTGAGCTCCACGCTTTACGGTGCCAAATAAACTCCATTAAATAATTGAGAAATAATTAATTATTTAGAAACTTTTTGAATTTTGTGCCAACAAATTAAATAATAGATTAACTTTATCTATTATTCACCATGGAATGTTCATTTTTGTGGAACATGGGGGAGGTTAGAACTTGGGAGAAAGCTCCCAGCGAAGAACGTGTTCCACTGATAAAGGAAGCTCTAACTGAAGAAGAACGTCGACCTATACCTCGACTTTGACTTCCTTCCTCGGAATCTCCTTTGATGTAGGAAACATTCGTCTACAATGAATCTTTATCCTCCTTTCCATGACTTCGTCAATGAAAATTGGTAGGGGTTTAAATCTTGGTTAATTGTTGGATGTAATTCATTTTCCATGGAGGATTAGGAATCAAATATGCATGCTATCACCCTAACGTGGAGGGTGCGGGCTGAACAAACACAGCCTGACCCCTTCACATTCTTTGAGGAAATTTGATGCTAAATGAAACATGAGATCAGGATGAGAGATTCTCATCAGCAATGATTGTGGATCAATGATGACGTCTCAAGGAGGGCTCATCTACTACCGGAATGAGAATCGGGTCACCAAAACTTGTTTGGTTCCCGCAGAATGTTTTCCAGTTGATGGAATTGACAAAAATCACCACGTGACGGAAGCGGTGAAAACACGCCACCAGAGGAGTAACCCATGGCCGATGGGCCGCAGTTGTGCATCAGCGGCCGAAACAAGCCTGACCGTGAGGAAGACCAGTGGCTCGAGCCACCGGGATTCCAGGGAAGGTGTGGTGCAACCGCACAGTGCGATGGAACAAAATGGGGGCTACGACCCCTTGTTGCGGCAGTGAAGCAGTGGCCGGTGCAAGGATGGCCTCTTGAAGGACCGACCGCCCAAGCCTCCGGGTCGTCTGGGGAGGGATAGAATGACTATGTCGCATGGGAGGTGGTTGGTCGATCGGTGAGTAGGGACGAGCGGGACTCATCCTTGGGTCTTGCGTGACGCGGTCTGGCACCATGTTTCATGGGTTTTGGATGCCATAGGAATGGATAATCCATTTCAGATACCATAGGGCACAGCCTCCCCCTGTACATTACGAGGGCACAATCCACAGGCCGTAGGGATAGACCTAGTGCGGGCCGGACCCAGTTAGGGCTGGAACCAGCATGGGTTGGGCTGCCATCGTGGGCCGGGCCACCCTTAAGGGCTGGAAAACCCTAGTAGTTTGGGCCTCCCCCGCAGACCGGGTCGAACCCCAGTCCCAACCCGAGTCGGGTTTGGTCGGTCCAATTGGTCCGAGTTGATCCGACTGGGCTGGACCGGATCCATACCCGTTCAACCTATTTCTATTATTTTGCCTGTAACATCAGCTACGTGTATCTGATTGATGAACCATATGCGACGACGTAAGCCTTGGAAGGAGGTGTTTTATATGGTGTACCCCACTCGAGGTTTGGAAACTATTAGTGTACGGCCTGGTTGGATAGAAAATAAATTCAACAGGGCCCTTAGAACAGATATACCAATAACTCTTACACCAGGAGTCTGATTGATGCACCATCTTTCATGTTGGGTTTTCATTGGAAAGAATGATCTTTTGGATAAATAAACATGAGACTTAGTGGAAGTTGATGTAATGACACATGGATTGAGAAGCAGACACTCCAGTAATCATGTATGCTTTGTACAGAACCCTATGGCTGGCTGCGCTCTGACGACTATTCTAGGATCCTGTGTGGGTTTGAAATCACTGAAGACAGTTCATGGATCATGTGTGGGTTCGACAGAATAGATGATTCATTGGCTACATCTGATCATCTCTATCTCTCTAAATAAGTTGTATACTTGTGAGAGCTATGTCAGTATCTTTTGTGTTTACCTCTTGATTGTGATGAGTTATTTGATAAATTATGTATATATACATGAATATATCTATGTGGGGTTATCTATTGATTTATAACTCAATGGTTTATCCTTGGTGGATTTTGAGTGACCTGGAGGTTCTTGTGGTCTCTACTGATTATCGTTATACTCACCCCTGCACGGTCTATTCCTGCACCTCGTTGTGTTGGATGCAAATGACGGAAAACGTTGATTGATTGTGAGAGTACCAGGACTGGATGATACACAGACATGGACCATATGATGTTTCGGTACACAAAGGAGACTGACAGACGTAAATACCATATGAGGCTATCTGTACCTACCCATTAGGTTGGATCCTTGGTGGAAAATCCAATTTTTTATTTTCACCTTTATGCTGGTTTTTCTATTTCAGTTGTACTTGTACATTACAATTGGGATTGAATTTCCGGCCCCTTTTACTTTTCTGCACTCTCTTATTATAGAGTTTTACTTAGGGTCTTCTTTCCAGCTATGTTTTCAGTGGTGTGTGTTTACAGTTATAAAGGCAATGCCTTCCCAGATTTAGGGAATTATGCCTTTGGTGCTAGTCTCCAGCCCATAGCCTATGGAAGGTGGGCATGGGGTAGTCACGGAACAGGCCCCGGGGGACTGCTCGTGACAACATGTGGGTCAATATTAAATCCAAACACTTCATTCTCATAGTGTTAATAGAATAGTTTTAATTATACTTTTTACATCCATAGAAATCCTGAAAAGAATTTAATCATTCACTCGGATTAGTATATCTATTATCAGTAAATATGTTTTTGATATAAACAGAATATGTTTTTTCTTAAAGAGAATTATCAATATTGATACATTCTTATATTTTATTAGTAGTTAGAATCATTATCTAAGAGAATAAAAAATTCATGGGACACCATGTTTTAATTTATATCAATGTTCAGATATAATCATCTATTTTTTCAAATGCACCGTATAATGGTCTCAACATAGCTTTTAATATAAAAATATATATATGTGAAATGTTTTATAATTTAATATCCAATAATTTTTAAATTTTTTATATTTTATGACTTCATTTCGATGTTATTTTTTATTTTAGTCTTTATAATTTAACGATAATTAAAAACAATATTGTGGTTGTCTAGAAATAAAATATAATGTGAATATATGTTTATGAATTTGTAGAAATTACCATGAAATAGTTTTTGTAAGTGATTCCTTATAGTTTTTACACCAAATTTTACTATTAAATTAATTCCCCTTCATTCTACATGAATTACAAGATTCAATAAACTAGTGGTAGTTTCATGGAATTTTATTAAGATTACCCATTGTTTTTCACATTGTAACACGTAATCCAAGAAATTCATCTTTAATGTACAATATGTATAAAATAAAAATCTAAAGAATCATGAAAAAAAATTAATTTGTACTAATGAAATATGTTATATAACATATATGAATGATATAAATTTTCCTATTTATTTATTCTTATAAAACATATGGAATAATGTACCAGATGATAGAAACTAATAGTGGATGTTTATCTCTTGTGGGAACATGTTTTTTATATTTTTTCTCCATTGTAGTGTGTAAATAATGTTAGAATATTTTTCAAACTAATATAGACTCTAATTTAAATAATTTGATGCAAAATTTCTTTTAAATAATATAATTGGATTGGATTAATAAATTAATTCAATTAAAATGCTGCATATTTCAATGTAGATGTAAAATTCTAACTGGTTTGTTAAGCATAAATTGAGTAGTAGTTCATCCCGATATATTATGTTACACTTGAAATATTTTATATGAAATTAGTCTTATATTTTTAGACAAGTACATTTAATTATCACATTCTTCTAAAAGTATGCAATATTTTAATGTTATCATTGAGAAGAAAATTTGGAGCATTCATGATTGAGTCCATAATTACTATGTTTGAATAGAGTTGAATTATATTCAATGAATAAAAAGAGCCATATTTTTTAGGAATTTAAAATTGAAAATGTAATAGATATTGACTAATAATACTACATAGAATATTATCACTGAGAAGTTTAAAGAAAAAAATATTATTTTTTAGCTTCATCTCTCTGAATTCATGTATGTATTTCACCAAATTCATCCCAAAAACTGCAGCTAATATTTATTCCTCTACAACATTTAATATAAAATGTTATATAATTTTAATTACGATATTTGAGGATCAATTAGAATTTGGAAATTAAATTTTAATTACCCATCGTCAATAACATTTAGGTTCATTATCTTTTTATTTTTCCCCATTATTTGATATGATGATAATGATATAGTATTCTTATAGTATTTTACAAAAAATTATCATTAACAATAGTCAAAAAATTAAAACCACCAACTGTTGATGAATTGTAATAGTGAAATCAATGTTACCTATAAAAACATTTTTAGGTACCCTGTCATGTTTGATGTCTTCAAAAATAATGAAATTGAATACGAAAGTAGGCAGATGCATGTTAAAATGTTTTATGTGAGTGATTTAGTTAAAAATTATTTTGAACTCATGTAGGAATTATAAATATTTTATTTTCCTTTAAATAATATAATTGTTTTTAATCACATAACTCATCAATTCTGAAAAAATATATTTTAACTATTTATATGTTTTCAGCAACTAATAGTTACCTGAATGTTTGTTTCCTACAATATTTTATTGAATTTAGAATTTAAAATAATTGTACATATAGTGGTAAAAAAATTCCATTGAAAATAAATTTGAATAAAATATTTATTTCATTCATTAAAATTAATTGAATACAATATTTTCGAAAATAAAAAATTTTACTGTAAATAAATATATCATAGAATACAATATATTTAATCTAAAAATTGAATGGAATATATAAAAACTCAGATATTGTAATCAAAATATTTCAACAAAAAAATTACTCTAACTAAAATGAAGTGGTAAATAAATTTCTTAGAATATTATAATTTCTTATTTTGGAGGATGAGATACAACACTCTGTAATATACTCCTATACATTTCCATGACATAAAAACTATATAGTGAGATACTATAATATATATATGAATACATTGGGTGAACATTGATACAATGTATTTATTTAGATTGGATGTATGATATTTGAATACATTTCCAATTTATGTGTTATATAATGAAACACTTACCGAGAAGACAATAATTTTAATTTAATATGTATCCCTAGAGTTGAGGATTATATAACAATTCACATATCATAAAATATTTGAATCATGGTACATATCAATATAGTATACAAAATATTAAATATATGAAACATGTTACAGATTATAATAGCTAACTAACCAACAAATTTAATTAATCAATATATATCAGAAGATAAAACATGTTTCCATTTGTTAATAGTTAGCATAACATTAAATTAATAGATTATAATAATTGAATAAATGCTATATTTATGGAATATATAATTCAAGAAAAAAATTAAATTAAAAAATATATAAATATATTTGGTTTCCCTAATATATTACATGTGTAAAGTTCCCAAAATCTATAAATGAAGAAACATATTTTTTGTTGATATCAATTAAAGTAAATCAATATATGAAACATGTTACCTTTTATATTTAATAGAACATATGATATATAATTGATATTAGTAAAATTATATATGAATTTATACAGTCTTTGGAAAGAAAAACCTATTAGTTAGTAGATCATCAATATTATAAATCCAAATTTCACTAATAAAGATAAAATTAATTAATGAAATTTATTCTATGAATTCTGATGATGTTTTGAACCATTTCCAAATGATTCTTACATCAATTTTCCAAGTTTCATCATCTCCCTTGGATATTTTTGTAATTGAGTAGTTGAAAGGGCCATTTTAAGGTAATTTTCTTAGTAATAAAATTTATAAAAATTTTAGTACATGTAAATCATAATTATAGTAGTTGAGTAAAAAAAATATCATTGTAATGCTATAAATCATCATCAAATGGGATTGTTTAAAATAGTTATTGATAAGATATGTTTTGAAATATTTAGTTTTAAACAATATTTCATATAAACCTCATTGGTTTCCTTCATTTCCACATATTAGTAATTTCAAACCAACCTTGTTTATTACATTGTATATTACTACATCTAATTAACCATGAAAAAACTAGGTTGTCATATATATATGATAACAGATTAATCATATTTACATGGACATTTATTAATAGTTATTACAGAGGAAATAGTTAAAAATGATATATCATTTTAATCTTGAATAGAATATTTAAATATAAATTATTCATATTTACTGTAGTAGTGAAATATTCTTCTACATAATGAGGGTCGGTTAAAATTTTACATCTGATTAACAGGCCTCCCAAATCTACAACTAGTTACCAACATCCATTATAAATTCTAAATTATTGGTCTACATTTCTCAGCAACATAACTAGTACCCCACTTCATGATTTAATTTATAATTAATAAAATAGATATATTTATTCCATTTAGAATATTTTGGGTATATATATTCGCATGTGTGTTTATAACCATTGTTTATAGACTGAATCAGAATTCAGATAATGCTTTTCTATTCCAACATTCAAGGATAACATGTAATAAAATAATACATTTAAAATGTCATGTGTCAGTGCCAAAAGTTCCCATTCCTTTATGAATTATTTATCATTTTACTTCATAGATATTGTGGGGTATGTTCTTTGAACAATAGCGTACATTGATTTTTAATTGTGGTGTGTAGAAAATCTATATTGATTTGAATTTCTATCTCACCTTCTATTCTATCACCAATCACACTATCACCTATATAAAAAATCCATCATCAAAATTCTTATATTTCACTACCCATCCCTATAGGGCACGCCCTATGACTCTGAAAGCCTTCTAATAATAGGCCATGGGCGGATGACTATCACTAAGTATTCATTTCACTAACATCGGGGTGGGGGTTTCCTAAATACATATACACAGAAACACACACACATATCCAATACCACAAATACTGAAATATAATAACAAATTATGAACAAAATTCTTTCATAAAAATGAACCCAACAAATATATTACAACAGAACGTAATGTGTTGAATGTAAATGGGAAATAATACAATCCTCCCAAAAACATGAGTCTACAAACTACTAAGTCTTGAATGTATGAAATAAATAGGTACTCAGACTGATTCTCATAGCTATAGGAACGCTTTATCCTGTATGTAATGTAGAAAGATCCGTCCAGTCATGGGTCATCTTGGACTCCTTCAAATGGTTTCTTGTCTGGACAAGACACGACACATGCGTGCAAAGCTCATGCAGGGTTGAGTATAACAATACTCAGTTGGGGGACCCAAAAACTAAAATGTAGGGCAAAAATTTAAGGTACATTCATCTCGACAAATCAGATTTCTATAGAACATAAAAACAGGAACATATCCATATATACTTGAAACCCACACCCATAGTCTAGTTGTGTATCACAATGACCCTATATCCACGCATGGGATTATGTCTGAAGATTCCCTAAAGCACTCATCTATGAGAAATAACTCCATGATTCTAATAAGATTGATGTCTTCCATCATTGAAGTATTTTTCATTGAGAAAATTCACCGAGAGAGAGAGAGAGATTCATCGATAGATCTGAGTAGAGAACATATACACTCGTTTGGGGAGAACACACTGTTAACTCCGAAGAGATCACAATACATGGATGAGGATCACTACCAATGCCTTGTAGGATTTCACGAATCATCAAGATTAACCTACTGTGTAGAGTATCATCATCTTGTAGGAGTATTCATGTTTATACCTTACTCTACCTAGGTTGAAGAATGGATAGAGGATATCTCTTCAGGCCTCTTGAAGGGATACCTGAATCTATAACAGAATTTCGAACTTAAGGGGTTATACTTCTGTGGATGGAAACTATAAATAAACATTAGGGAGGAAAGAAAGGTGTAACTAAACCAAATGAAACATGTCCATAGAATGGTGGGAAATAAGCTCAATCCATGTATAAGGGAGTACGTGGTGTGTAGATGTTTTAAGACACCATGCCCCTTGACTCTGATTACTACCTATGTACAAAGACCTAGGTATGGAGAACATAACGTGTAATAATTTATATACATGACATGTAGGATGGATGACATGTCATGTCAAGGTATCCAGGTTCTATTCCGTGTATGCTGGCCATGTGCCCATACATGGCCTCATCCCATGCATGCCAACCAATGTAACTGGTACATGGGGTGAACCACATAACTGGCCACATCTGTCCATGTGGTGTCATTCATGTCATGTACTTCACACCGTGTCTATGTATCATCCAAGATACACACCAAGTTCCCTCTAAGGACCCACACACCATGTGACTATGGTCACATGCTATTTCAATTCTTCATGCTTCTCGTAACATCAGACATTGTTTGGTGGGGCTCACATGCCATGTCCTCTTGGTATCACATCATTTGCTTCACCATGTGTAGCTTAGAAACCATAGCCGTAGCTATACTGAACCCACACATAGTGTTCTTCGGAGAAAACACAATGTTATTTGTGATTTTCCAGAACCATGAGACCACCACCATTGCATCTCCTTCGATCTTCCAATGGCCTTTATGTTGATATTATTTTCATGAAACTTATAATACATGGTCACCCCAATATTTCAACAATTATTTGAGAGGTTTCGTGCATTCAATCATCCCATAAATCTCATTACAATCCGCCTTCTCAATTTATGGTTGAAGTAAAATTTCCCCAGATCCGAGCTAATTTTTCATCTTCCATCGTCATCACACCTCGTCTAGATCTCCATAATGTTTGATTTCCAATTTTGGATCTTTTCATTACGAAACATGTTCACAACAATTTGTTGTTTGTCACCCTTCGATGAATGTAAAGAATGTGGGAAAGAGTGGCAAGAAATCCAATATTCCAAATTGAAGAACTAAAATAAACTTTCATTCTTCATGGAATTAATCCTCTCACATTATAAGGATTAAACCCGGTGAATCTAAATGTCAATTCAACAATTATCATAAAATCAATTCTTGAATATACACAAGAAGGAACAGAAAACAGCACTCACCTGCAAGAACACATGATCTTTTGATCAACCGGTTCATGGGTTAATCCTCTTTCATCGTTTAATCCAATAATGAGGAAATTATGAATTTAAATAACAACACCTACTTCGATCTTCGATGAAGAGGATGAACCGTCATCGCCTGTAATTTGATCTCACGGTATGAAAATCCTCATGTCTGTCATCTGTTGGTGTTCATCAAGAATCCACCAAGGATGGGTCCTCTCTAATTCTCCATAGGAATTTAGGGAGTTCCCCATGGTTTTGAGACAAACGCAGGACTCATGCCCTTTTAAAAAAATAACACATTAAAGTGCTATGGAAATGTTTAAAATATAATAATTTATTTATTTATTTAATTCCTTTAAATCATCTCAACACTTAATTTTGTAGCTAATCTACATCTACCAATTTCAGTCCCCTCCAAAAGTAATATCACGGCTCTAAATAGAAAACTATCTTCATATTTCTCTTCCATAAACCCATTTAAATGATATTCCAATTTTTCAGGAATATCACTCACCTGTGCTATTTAGAGTTTATTTTATATCCAACATTATTTCTAGGAAATCAAAATCACACACCGTTGAAAATCCTGAACTTGAAATAAATCCATATAATTTTTAAAAATAATACACGGAAAATCGGAGACATTAAATTCTCCCAAACATTGGGATTTATGTCATAGAAAGGCTAGAAAAAAGGGGTATGCTAAAAATAATGAGGATACTAAGTATGAATCTGAGCATCCATTTCCCATGATCTCTCTTAAATATATTAGTGATTCCACCAGACACACACCAATGGAATCACTCAAACAATAAGGATCCTCTCTAATAGGTCATCGACCTCCACTAGGTATTCTACAATGGTCACCGCATTTTCGATGTCTAGGATTCCATAGTAAATGGCGTGAAATGGGTCATTCACGTACTTCCTCAGCTATGAAACATTAGAATACATCTTGTACCAAATGAACCTATGGTGGTTGATCTTGGTAGTACCTCACACCGTCAACACTATGTAGTATCTGAAATGGGTTGATGAACATCAAGGACAACATGCCACACTAGCCAGATCACTGCAACCATCGTTGGGTGAGGCCCGAAGGAAGATATAGTCACCCACCACAAAGACCTTAAATCTCCTTCAACTACTTACATTAGACTTATGCCAGCTCTGTGTAGTCTCCATTGGCTTAGGGGTGATCTGCTCCTTCTCAGTGGTATCTCATACGAACTCTAGACCCAAGAGTTTTGACTTTTTGGTGTCGGTCCAACATAGCGGTGACTAGTACGGTCACCCATATAAATCCTAAAATGGTGTTATACGAATGGTGGGATGGTCGATGTGGTTGTACAAAAACTCCACCAGTTGTTGGTGGTCATCCCAGATACAAACAATGTCCATGATACATGACCCAAACATATCCTCCAGATCCTAAATTGTTCTATCCATCTAACGATCAGTCTGGGGATGGAATGTCTTGCTCAAGTGTAGATGAGTCTCAAAGGCCTCCTACAATCCCTTGGACAACAGAGAAGTGAAATGAGTATTGTGATAAGAAACTATAATCAAACGGACTCCATGAATCCTTACTATCTCCTACACATAGAGGCAACCCACGCTCTCTACGGAACTATATTCCTTGATATCCAGGATTTTGTCCCACTGGGTGAGTTGGTCAATGATTTCTCAGATAGAATAATTTCCATTGGACATTCATGGTATGAAAATTTTGAATTCAATTTTGAATCCATCAGACTTTTAATTGGGAAATTTCAGTGGGTGACTTAAACCAACTAGAATTTAGTGATCCACCTTCACCTAATAGAACATAAGGCATCTTGAAATGAACTCTTCTATTAGCTTCTTCATACACGTCCTCTAGAACTGATGCCAGAGATCCTAGTACATTATTTCTACTCAATGATATATCACCAAGGGGGTTGTATGAATCTTTTTCAGGAACTCCTCCCGCAACGACACTAGAACAACTGTGTTCCCTCCAAATATGAATACATTAAACCCACCATGCGCATATCCATTAGGATCATGTCCTATAGATAATTGAGAAAGTAAATTCATAGAGTTGACATCCCCAAGTTGTTCCTCCCTGACTCTTCTTAGATTGGATGGGTGAAAACCATCGACATTAGGTAAGTTGCATCATCTCCATCCACAAAGGATAATTGTAGAGAGGTCAACTACACTGATTCCCCGCCCGAAAGATGCGAACTCAATATCCTGCTATGATCTTCTTACGCAACCTTCCCATTTCCAAATGTATAGATGATTTCAAAGTCTTAATCCAAGAGAAAATATATCCATTTCCTCTTCATCATATTCACATTCTTATGTGAGAATATTTACATGAGGATTTTCTGGTCGTAGTAGACGATAAACCATTTTCCCATCATATAGTATCCCCACATCTTCAACGCGAACACTAATGCTGGTAACTCAAGATCATGGGTCGAATAGTTCTTATCATGTGTCCATAGCTAGAATGAACCATAAGAAATCACCTATTTTCTCTTCAATTCTATATATATCTGATACCGGTCATAGATGCATGAAAAAATACTATATACTCAACACCGCCTTCTAGAAATATCAATATCGTTGTGCTCTTCAAACTCCACCTCAATTGCGGAATGTCTATTGGGGCATCTCCATCCATATGAAATGTTGTCCCTTTTGGGTCATGGTTGTCATTAGTTCTAATATCCGAGATAAATGATTGATATGACTTTGGTATTATCCTACCATCCCATTGAAGCTACACAGCTCTATCACGCACTAGGTTGGCTCCCATGATAACACAGCCTCGACCATGGATGGGTCCACTGCTACTCCATCTGTTGAGATAAAGGTCCTATAAATTGGACCTATTGTATCTAGAACAAGAAAATTTATGGATTCCCAAAAAGCCGGTGCTTTCATAGTACATCTTGAATCGTTCACATGTGTCTTGCATTCTAATCCTTTGACGCCGAGTACACAATGATGTCATCGATGAAGACTACAATGCACCAGTCTAAGTACTGTTGGATGATCCAGTTCATAAGTCCCATGAACACTATAGGGGCGTTTTTCATGCTAAAAAATAACCAAGTAATCATACTGACTTTAGAGGAATCTATAAGTCATCTACAATATATCCATGTCCCATACTCATAACTGGTGGTAACCCGATCAATGGTCATGCTTCTAGAACCATAAAACCCCTATCATCTAATTTAAGAAGTCATCGATCCTAGGTAGGGATACTTAGTCTTCACTGTTACCTATTTCTGGCACTGGTAATCCACGCACAGGCTCAAACTCTCATATATCATCATTGAAAATAGAACAAAGGATGCCCGGGTTGAAAAACAATGTCACATGAATCCCTTACTATGCAAATCCTCTAACTTCACCCTGAGATCATGAAGTTCTATAAGACCTATCTAATTTTCCGATGCAGATATCTGGACTCCCCTGGAGTTTAAGTCGATGTTGAAGTCAATCTCTTGTAGGGAGGTAATCCAGGGAAATATACTAGAAAGACATCCTCGTGCCCCACCACTACTGCTAGGATCTATAATCTCACAACATATTTTGCTTATAGTGTAAGGCAAGCAAACTCAAGAGTGATTAGATGCACATTTTTATGCACGAGACCATTAAGTGCTTAATTAGTCAATATGTTCATGGAATAATGATATCCAATCAATACTGAGAATGATGTAGTAATGTATTGATGCTTCTACAAAATGGATTCAAATGAAGCCATTTCCTCCATTGGTAAGATCAATATATATAAAAAGATTCATGATAATTGACTCACCTCATGTAGGTGTCTCCAAGCATAAGAGCCAAGCCATTGACTCAACCTGAATGTCATGTTTTCCCAGTTGACATTTGGCGAGGAAGGAATAACTAGAACCTGTGTGTATAAGTAATGCGTCAAAGGTAGAAAAGAAAAAGATCTACATCAGATAATTTATGGAGTTACTAAGTTGTATTCCTCGGCAACATGATGTTTTTACACCCATATCACTCATCATCCTATGTGTATTGCGATCCTCCTTTGGGTGTTGGTGGAAGTAGATCAATAGTATTCCACAATAGGATGCTCACCCACCTCCTCTGCAGCATATGATGCGTAGCTGGTCTGCCAGCTCCACTGTCGACCTCTGTCATGGTACTCCTTCCACCACCTCCATGTCATTAGCTTGATGGGGTTGAACAGCTCTAGGGAGAGTCCAATATCATCACACGAGTACTATCACCTCTCCCATGGATGACTGGATATTTCTGGAGATCCATGGATTGTCGATCCCATGTCATGGGACCTCTGGTGTTTTCTTCAACGTTGGGAACCATGATCTTAAGGATGGATCCCTTCTACCAGGGTCTTTATAGATGTCTTCTAGGTGATGACTACCACTGGATACCTCTTCTCCACCAAGAATCTCCCAATCACCAAGTAAAAATATAGCATTTCATCATAAGTCAAAAAGCATAGTGTCCCTACACTAAATCAGATGTCCCATCATAGACCTCACTCAATGTTCGGTGATGTGATGTAATGATTCCAAACCATATCCATTGAGTACCTGTAGATGTTAGTGAATCTCGATGAATATTCAGCAACCATCAAACTACCCTACTGAAGCTGAAGAAGCTCTTGGATATGCACATATCTTAGTGTGACTGGAGAGAACTCCTCTCTAAAGAGATGCTTGAACTCTATTCAAGAAAGAGTCTCCTCATCGTGAGTCTGTTTGGTTAATACCCACCATAATGTTGTTGAACCCTAAATAAGGCTCGCTCCTTGGACCACCATCTGGTTTGCTGGTGTCTTCACTGGATAAAAAACTCTTGTCATCGTCTCCAGCCAGTCCTCAGCAGCCAGAGGGTCAGGCTCACATCCGAACCAGATGGTTATCTAAATCTAAAACTCATTGATCGTGTATATTTTCACTCATCGTCTTCTTGTACTATAGGTACAATGTTCTACTCTAGTGGTGGTGGAATATTAGGTACACCACCTATATGTAATTATTTGGGAGCATACCCCTAAATCGAATCCTCTTCACTAATTCGGTCATCCTCGTGATCAATTATCTGAATCCTAGAAGCTTTTCATCATGGAGGCATCAGGTATATAAAAAAGATATACCATGGTCAAGGATTATATCTAGATAGCTGACACAAAGGACATGAAAAAAACACATTCCTATATGATGAATGTAAAATTATTTTATTTTCCAAAAACTACTGTTTTCATGTATCAAGTTGAGAAGTAGGTTATTCGAGTCATGGTGTATGGATACGTGAGTCACCCACAACAACAATGGATCCCTTAGCTTGAAAGATGAACTCAAAACACTTAACACTATTTCCCCAAACCAATATCATATAATCATGGTCCTATGATAGAAATGACCACATCTAATACCACCATGTCATGACCTGTCCCAGTGGATCCTGTGTCGCGACTCCCCAAACCCGCCTCTAATAGGCAAGGGGTTGGTTACTAACACTGAGTATGCATATCAAAAACTAGGGAGGCATTTACTATGCATCATTACAAATGCCGAAATTTCCATGCCCAAAAATACTAAAATGTATTTACCACTGTTGAAAAATATTATTACATGCTACTAAACCAAACCAATAGAGTACAACAAAATGTAAAGTGCGGAATGTAAAATGGGCCAGAATACAATCCCACTAAAAACAATAGTCTACAAACTACCAAGTCCAACATGTAAGTATCAAATAGGTTTTAAGAATATATCTTAAAGACATTGGAATACCTTGGGATATATGGAAATCAAAAATCTTGGTCCAGTCCTGGTTCGCCCTGGACTCCATCAAAAGAACACTCTTCATCCCAAGACACAACACAAGCCAATAAAACCCATGTTGGGGTTAGTATAACAAAACTCAGTAGGGGACCCCAACAACCAAAAATTGGTACAAAATGTTAACTTATAGTGAGATATACATATAATATGTCTACAGACCATTTAATAATAAACCATATCCAGATTTACATGAAACCTATAACCATAGTCAAGAGGTAAGTCACAATGACCACATACCCATGCTAGGGATTCGGTCTGAAGATTCCTCAAATAACTCATCAAGGGGAACTACATCCATGAGTCTAATAACTCGGATGAGGTCCATAAGATATGTATTGATCATTGGGAATGACCATGTGAGAGATAGATGCACTG
Organism: Viscum album; assembly: GCA_963277665.1. Lineage (NCBI taxonomy): Eukaryota > Viridiplantae > Streptophyta > Magnoliopsida > Santalales > Viscaceae > Viscum > Viscum album. The sequence continues at coordinate 2,104,125,288 of OY728119.1, read as the reverse complement.
GTAGATATGAGAGAGAATAGATACACACATTCTAGGAGAACACAATCTTGAGTTGGAAGAGATCCCAGTACATAGGTGAAGATCACTTCCATGGACTTTGTAGATAACACCACTCATCCAGATTCACATGCTAGGGTGAGGATTGGAATCCTAGAGGATAATTAACTTCGATAAATTACTCTATCTAGGGTCAATAATGGATATAGGATCTCGCTCCGAGCCTCTCGAAGGGATACCAGACTGTATATTGGAATGTCCCACAGAAGTGATAATACTATTGTAGATGGAAATGATATCTAAACATCAGGGGAATGATAAAACAAAATATGACCAAAATGAAACATTTCTGAGTAATTGTGGACTAGAATATCAATCCATGTAGAAGGTAGTACACAACATGTACTAGTTTTCATGTGTCGTGTCTTGTGACTCCAGGTTCTGGCTGTGCACAATGGCCTGAGTCTGGAGAACATGATGTGTAAAAACATATATACATGGTGTGTAATAAGGATCAAACTCCATGTCAAGGAATCCAAGATATGCTCCGGGTGCATTGTCCATGATTCTGTATATGGCATCAACCCATGTATTCCAACCCGTTTAACTGGTACACGGGATGACCCGCATAACCGGCCTCGTTTGGTTGTGTGTTTGAGTACATGGCATGTACTCTAACCTATGTATGTGTATCGTCTGAGATAGACACTGAGTCTATATAAGGACCCATATTCAATGTGACTATGTATATAATCAGGGTCAATACTTCATGTAATGTGGAACATTATCCACTACAGGGTGGGGACCAAAATTTATATCCTCTTGAGAGAATTTCGTGTTTTTCACCATGTGCAGCTCCGAAATGCTAGCCACCACCATGCAAACCCTAAAATACGAATTATTTGGAGAACATGTCATGTTCTTTGTAATTATCCAAGAACCACAAGGTCACCATCAGTGCACCTCCTATGAAATTATGATGCTCGTTACGATGATCTATTTTCCACTAAACATAATATTGAAGGCCTCTTCACCGTGCCATTGAAATTTCGTGAGGTCTCAAGCGTTCGATTTTCCCTAAAACCTCATTTACATCCACCCTCCTGAAGAACAGTGAGATAATAATTTCTATTAATCTGAGTTGATTCATCATCCTCCACCATCGTCATTATTCCTCTAGGTTTTCACAATGTTTGATCTCTAATATGGAATCATTGTTTTATGAAACAGTTTCACAAAGATCCATTTTCCGTCGCCCCGAGAAGAATGTGAAGAATTTTATTATTAGGGAGATGATGTTCAAAAACATAATTTTAGGAATGAACATCTATCTTCATCCATAAAAATGTTGATCTTCCCTGATTATAAGGATTACTTGGGTCAAATCAAAATTACAATTAAAAAAGTATCCTAAAATCAATTCATGAATCAACCATGGAAGAAATGGAATAAAACACCCTCCAATATGAATTCATGATGTGGGGATCAACCTGTACATGGGTTAACTAGTGTTCATCATTTAATCTATGATATGGGAAATGAAGAATCAAAATAACAACCACTACATTGATCATTGGAGAAGAGGAAGACTATTCATCATCCAGAATTTGATCTCGCTACGTGACGATCCTCGCGTTTGTCGTCCGTCAGAATTTCTCTTGAATAATCCACAATTAGCTTCTCTCAAATGAACTATAGTATTTCATGGAGTTCTCTAGGGTTATGAGCCTAACCCAGGATTACTTATATTTAAAAACAATATAATTCATCACAATTTTATGGAAACTCATGAAATAATATCATTTTTAATTTTATTTTATTTCCATTAAAACATCCAAAAATTACATTTTTCAACCGACCCATTACAGTCGACGATAGGCCCTTCCCAAGGTAATGTTTCTACTCAGAATGCAACGGTGTCCTTGCATTTCTGATCTGGGAACCTTTTAAAATTTCTTACAATTTCTTCGGAAAACTGCTCATGTGTGCTATATATAGTTTAATTTTATTCAAACATTTATTCCGAGCACTCGGAATCGCACATCATTACAAATATTTTTCTTGAAATAATTCTATATAATATATATAAATAATACATTTAAAATATGAGGAATTAAAATAATTTTCAAATGTATCAACTGAGTATTAGGAGGAAAGTAGTATCCTAGTCACCATCAATTGAAAAATATGACAATGATGCCAAATATAAGAGGAATACCAGCATTCAAATATTAGTTATGCATTTAACTCAATGATGAAAAACTATTAAAATAAACTATAAATATCGACTTAATGTGTTTTTACCCCACTATATAGTACATCATATGAACATGAAATCATTACTGATATGATTTCCCTCAATGATAGGATCCAAAAACATTAATTCATTTTTCTGTATCATTGGTATATCATCCCTAATAAATAACATTTTTATTACCAAATTATCATCCTGTTCATATCCTTATTAAATAGTATAAGATGAGTGTTTTGTTACAACAATTGAAATATAAAGTTGAGAGTGTGATATTATCCCACTATGAATAATAATTTATTATATATTACATAAATAAGTAAGAAGTAAAAAAATTTCCTTCAAATTAATGTTGTGAAATTATTGTTTTCCATAAAAAAGTGTTACCTAAACCTCTATTTCCAGGTACAAAGGAAAAAAATTTAATGGGAGTGTTTGATGAATTAATAGGCGTGGTTAGAACTTCTTATTGTTCATTGGTTTGTTTTTCTTGTATAATTGAAAATTATTCATGAAGTATTTCCTTATTATAATTTTTAGGATGCAATAAATCTACATCAAATGAATGTGGTTACTAAATTTGGATTTTGAATAGGAGGATACTTATTTAAAGATGAACCATTTGAGTGACGCATGTTGTCAAGATATAGAAATTTATATTTTTTAAGTTTATTGTCAATGAGATAAAATTCTTTTTTTCAATATATCATGTCAGATGTCAATTAAATATTTATTTTTATCAAATATTTTTTATCAAATATTTTATTAAAAACTAGTTTCACAGGGGAACCTATGGTATAGTGTAACGCCCCAACCCTAGTTACCCAGACTCAGTGCATTATTACATAACATTGTCATGATCACAAGAAGATAATGTCTCAAAATACCGATCAGTTTAGAATTATTGGAAACAAGATTCATAATATGTTTAACTTTACAGCTTGAAGAGAAATACAACACAAATATATTTCATAAGAAACATCCAAGACTCCTTGATTATTCCTATAGGTCCCTCATACCTAATGTATTCACATCCTCGGAAAATAAAACATAAGAAAGGGGTGAGCTCAAATTCTTAGTAAGGGTATGTAATACAACGGAAAATGACATAAATAATAAGCATGATAAATAATTGAAACCACATGCCTTTACAAATAATGAACAAGAATAATTTTATTGAAAAAAATATGAGTTGAGTAAATAATGCCATAATAAAACATAATCATGGTTATTATACTAGTCGAATGACCACATGAACCATAAATATTATTTCCATAATGAGGGAATGTATAATGCTGGACATTCTGAAACATTTTGTCAAGGCCACGACCAAGACGCCTAAAAATGATTTAGGCCTCGTCCAAAACCATAAATCAAATTAGGAAAGGGCCTCAACCAATTACACATCCAGATGTCTCAGGAGACCTACTGATGCATCAAGGAGCTATATCAGGCTCCACCCATCACCTACTAATTCCAATACATTATTCATATGAAAAAGGTTTAGACATATTATAAACATTCATATTAAAAATATCATACGAAATGTCAATACTTTAACCATAAATCATGAAAGGTATAAAAATAGAACTTACACAGTCAAACAAATAACAAATCCTTCAATACAATATGGAAGTTTTTTATCAAAATAAATCAACTCCAAATAATCATAAAATCCATCAAAGGATGTAGACATAGATGAAATAAAAACTATTTTTTGAGAAATATATCTTTTTATTTTGAAGTAATTTAAGAGTCACACAATTATAAAATAAAATATTTACGTTGAAAATATTATCATAATCTTGTAAGGGAAGTTTTGATGATGTTATAATGGCAATAAATAGCCACACCCGCTGTATAAGTCAAAAAAAGACATTCTTACATTAATTTTTTCGAAAAGGTTAAAAAGGAACTTGTTTGGAAAACAACAGAAATATTCCATTATAAGCATATTATAAAAACTCAAAAAAGGTATAAATTAATTTAACCCATATTCTATAAAAGAGTAAGAATGTTTTGAAATACATTTTTATAAAGCATGGATGTGGATGATAAAGAGGTCCCAGTAGTTAATTTTTTATAAACGACCTCGGATAATGAAGTGATTGTGAAATAAACCCTAATCATGTACTTTTACATGGTTGAGGGTAGGTTAACCACCTGTATAATGGTGAAATAATTGTTATTAAATTATAAAAGAATCGTATACATTAATATGATATCATATATGATCTTTTTAACATTGATTTGTTAATAAAATCTTTGTATTATCGTCGTTTTGCGTGTTAACATTATCATTTTTATATGTTTTGTTACATTAGCCATGTTTTTTATGGATAGGTTTTATATTATTCACTTACAGAATGATATCATGTCCTTAAACATTATTTTTAATCATCAAATGAGAATTAGACTTTAATGTATACGATGGGGAATGAATCTCATCGCGTTCGTGTAGACGGTAGTCAGTAAGTACGCATGAGAGACAATATCATTCTTTTGATATTAAAATAATATATAATTGGATGGTATATAATATATATACAGAATAATAATCAGTTTATATTTATTTTTTAGATGAATTTCACATCATTATTATACCCATCCAAAAAATAATGTATTGAATAACAATTACACCACGACGTGCAGACAGTAGGTCGTACGTATGCACGTATGGTGCATTTCATTCAAAGGATGGATAGAATACTGAATATGGTTGTACCATATTTAAAATAACATAAATGTATATATAAGATACTATAGTTATTATTTTAGAATGGAAACGACAAAGAAAGAAGAAGTTGAAGAAGAAAGGAACTTGAAAAAGGGTGGTGAAAACATTACCTCTTCTTCGGGTTCTTCCTTTCGATTTGAACAAAAGGGATACATAGGGTGGCTTTCTGACTGAAGGAAGGACCCTAGGATTAATAGAGGATAGTTTATAGGGTATTTTTGTAGAAAATGGTCGAACATAAAAGCTTTTAAGGCATGAAGAATTGGTTTGAAGTGGTATGCTTTTATAAGGGGGAGGAGGGGCTCTTTAGGAAACAAATTATATAATAATTTATAATAAATTCATATTTAGTTTAGAAAGGATCCTAAGTAGATTATTAAAGGAATATGGTGAGGATGGGTCGAAATAATTTCATCCAGTATATTTTATATAGGTTTGGGTCACTATATTGACCTTATCATTTTTGTTAAACTCTTAGTTAAATAGTTTGACATTTACTATGTCACTTTGTATTTTTATATTATATGGTTAATCAACTAACTATATACTTCCAAAAGACCACCAAGTGGTCCATTAAGGATACACCTGTCGTTATATAAGGCTTTTTGCAGAAACATAGATTTTGAGGAGTTGAATATCAATTAATAATATAATATTTTTTTTAAAAACTCATTTATGTCAATTTTGACAATATTTAATAATTTATTGTTCTTAAAGACTTGAAAACCTTATTAATTCTAAATGAATTCATTTAAGAAATCCTAACATGTCATATTATGTTATAAAATTCGTAGATGGAATCAAAACTCTCAAAATATATTTATTTTAACATTTATAATACTAATTATTTGATTCATTCATTAATAAAGAGAAATATTGCATCATTATTTTTTCATAAATAAATTTAATTATTCAATGTCTAAAAATTATAAATAAAATACCATTATGTATTAAATAGTTTTAGGTTTCTAATAAATATTTATAGTCTAAAATAAAACATATATAACTCTATTTAAAAATAGATTCTCTAAAATACATATGCTTATGTCATTTTTGTATTTACTTTAACTTAATTAATATAAAGTGTCATTACCACATCCATGTGGATCCATGGGGTCCCAAAATCGACACAAAGATGCCCATGGTCGGAAATATATCAACCAATAGGGTTAGGACACGATTTAGGATAATTTTGTTTTTATAATTTTATATTTTTACCCTTATTTACCAGATTTACAGTTTAACCATGGTAAATAAAATATTTACCGAAGTAATTATTCGAAATTTCTAAAAATAAAAGTTACCTATTTACACAATTTTGACCTACTGATTATAAATATGGAATCCATTTCTCTAAATTCACAACATAGTAGTGGTAGAAATTAATTTAAAATTAATTCGCTCTATCAAAACAAAAAGAAAGTTTTTAAGAAATAATAACTATTGAAATATTGACAGTTGTTTAGGTCCGGTTTAAATGCGAAACTACGTCCAATAACCAAGATTGTATTAAATGGTAAAAATATATTCTAAATATAATTTAAGACCACAAATATTCATAATTTATTTATATTGAATATTTCAATTAAAAAGTTATTTTTAATTAAAATTTAGTGATTTTAAATATTCATCAAAAATTGAACGTTTTCAGAAAAATACCAAAAACTCACCCAAAGCTAATTTCGATATTAACAATCCATAAATGAAGTCCATTTTGAATGATAAAGTGTATAAAATTTCAAAAAGTGGGTCTTACTATTCATAACGGCATGTTTGATTGGTTGTGGTGTGTGTTAGAATTCGAAGTTGCGTACAACACACGCTACTATATTATTCAAAAAGAAGTGTACTATGGATGATTTGGGTGTTATATTCTCCTCACTTTTAAATAAATTCATCATCGAAATTTCTAGAATTTTACTTATGAAATGACTCGGGTGTTTCTTCAACAAAAGTTCCCCATGTTCCCATGTTCCCTCTTCCATCTTATTATTTCTCCATAGAACTTTTACCGAACGAGTTGTCATGTTTCCCAAAACTTGTTATCTTTTATCAAGAATATTGATAGGATATTCTCAATAACATAGATCAGGTTCCAGTTCTACTTCCTCACAAGTGATTACATGAGTTGGGTCATGCACGTACTTTCTCAACAGTGATATGTGGAACACATCTTGATCTTTGGAGAGACTTGGCAGCATTGCCAAACGGTATGCTACAGCCCCAATTCGTTCTAGAATTTTGAAAGGTCCGATGTACATGGGACTCATGTTACATTTATTAATGAAATTTATAACTCCCTTCCATGGAGATACCTTCATGAAAACATGATCTCCTACCTGAAATTCCAAACCCTTCCATCGGTTATCGGCATAGCTCTTCTACCTACTTTGAGAAGCTTTGATGTGGTTTTGGATTACCTTCACCTTTTCCATCATTTTATCCACCAGTTCTGGGCCTACGAGATTTCTCTCACCAACGTCATCCCAACAGGATGGTGTGCAACATCTCTTTCCGTATAATGCTTCATATGGTGCAATCTGAATACTTGAATGGAAGCTACTGTTATAAGAAAATTCCACCAGAGGTACATATTGATCCCACATACCCTGAAAGTCAAGTGAGCAAGATCACAATGTGTCTTATATGGTTTTAATAGTCTGTTCTGATTGTCCATCAGTTTGGGGGTGGTAGGAAGTGCTCAAATGTAGATTAGTATCCAGGGATTACAAAATACTTTTAAAGAATCTTGATGTAAATTAGGTATCACAATCTGAAACAATTGATATGGGTACTCCATAAAGCCTCACAACTTCATTAATATATAGTCTTTTTTTGACGTTTACGTGGTAAATCATCCCTTATAGAAAGAAAATGTGATGAATTGGTAAGACAATCAACATTGAACCATATTGCATTGTTCCTTCTAAGAGTCTTTTGTAGTTCCATGCCATAGACCATCGTGATATTATCCCATTTCCACTCAGGTACCGGAAAAGGTTGTAATACACCCCTCGGATGTTGCCTTCCAGATTTCACTTATTGAAAACCATACATCTTGACACAAAATCAGCAATCTCCCTCTTCATGTTGTCCCACCAAAAATGATCCCTCAAATCCGTATATATTTTGGTGCTCCCAGGGTGTATAGAGAAATTGGAACTATGATCATCATCCAACAATTATATTTTTTAGATCAGGTATATCAGGAACACAAATTCACTTCCCAAAATTCAAAATTCCATCTTCATACACAAATTCACTAAATCTCCCAACATTCACAGATTTAATATACTTTTGAATCTCTTCATCATCAGTCTAAGAACTCTTTATCTATTCTAGTAAAGAAGGTTTGGAAACCATTTGAAAAAGAATTTATTTTTCACCTTCCATGGTGATTACCATATCCATCATTAATAGATCCATGTATATCAGATCCTTTTCAACTCTCATCATGTTCAAAACTCCATGATCCTTTCTACTCAAATCATCTTCCACCTTATTTGCCTTCCCCGGGTGGTAGTGTATCATGAAATCATAATCCTTGACTCGTTCAAGCCATCTCATTTGCCTCATGTTTAGTTATTTTTGTGAGAAAATATACTTCAAACACTTGTGATCAGTGTAAATATCACATTTTTCACCATAGAGATAATGTCTCCATATCTTCAAAGAAAATATTACAACAGCTAACTCAAGATCATGAGTAGGATAGTTTTTCTCATTAAATTTCAGTTATCATGATACATAGGCAATAACTCTATCATTCTGCATAAGGACACAACCAAGTCCTTTATTCGATGAATCGCTATAAATAATGAACCCATCATTCCCCGATGGTAGAGTCAATATATGAGCATTGAATAATCTTCTATTCAGTTATTCAAAAAATTCTTCAAACTATTTTGTCCAAACAAATTTAACCCCTTTACATGTGATCTTTGTTAATGGGTTAGCCAATCGTGTGAAATTCTGGGAGAAACATAGATAATAACATGCTAAACCAATAAAAGTGCGTACCTCGGTTATACTCATTGGTGATGGCCATTCATGGATTGCTCTTGTCTTAGATGTATCAACAAATATTCCATCTTTCGAGAAAATATGGCCAAGAGAAGAAATCATTTGATTCCAAAATTCACACATGCTAAACATCCCAGATAATTCATGTCTTCTAAGGGTTTTTAGGATAATGTGCAGGTGATTTTCATCATCTTCATAGGTTTCGGAGAATACCAAGATACCATCAATAAATAACACTACATTGTCATCAATGTATTCCTTGAAAACTCTTTTCATTAGATCTATGAAATCAGAGGGTGCATTAGTCAATCCAAAAGGCATTAATGTAAACTTGTAATGCCCATACCTGGTTCAAAATGTTGCCTTCAGAATGTCTTCCTTCTTCAAACACAACTGATGGTATCCTGATCGAAGGTGAATTTTTGGAAAGTATTGATCTCCATGTAGTTGGTAAAATAAATTATCAATGTGAGGTAGGGGATACATGGTCTTTATTTTTATATCATTGATTTCCCTGTAGTCGATACATAACCTCATAGATCCATCTTTCTTCTTAACAAAAATAACATGGGCTCCCCAAGGAAAAACACTTGGAAGAATAAATCCCTTATTACTGAATTCCTCTAGTTGTTTGTTTAGTTCCACTAATTCCACAGTGGCCATTCTATAAGGGGTTATCGATATTGGCATTTATCTAGGAATTAAATCAATGGAATACTCAAATTCTCGTTCTGGAGGATGTCCAGGTAATTATTCTAGAAACACATCAAAATATTATCTCACAATAGGTACATAGTCTATTTGAACATTCCTTTCCTCAACCACATTTATTTCATTATCTTCCTCCCTTATAATTGAATTCAGTTTAGCTATTGGGGGTGGATCTAGATAAGAATCAGGTGGTAACGATTCTCCTCTAGATATAATGATAATGTTTTCCTTATCATCATCATCAAAAATTGTACCCTCCTTCTTCATTCAATAAATCATTGCATCATTGTCCGAAATCCAATCCATACCGAGGATTATATCAAACTCAATCATAGGTATGACGATGATATCACAAGATAAATAACATTTATATGATCTAATGGGAACAGATCCATCGAACATTGTAGAAATGATACTTCCCTTAAAATTTTTAACTAACAACTCCATTGTTAAATAAAATTTAAAATATCTAATATTCTTAGAAAACTGGGGAGATATGAAACAATGCGATGATAATGAATCTAATAAATCATGTCTTAAACATGAGGAAACCCATAAATTACCTACCACCATGTATTTCGGGGCTTCAAACTCAGCAGTAGTGATGGAATAAGCTTGACCTTGATCACATGTCCTTTTCTGAGATAATTTTTCATGACACATAGGAAATTTATGTGCATATTTTCCCATCTCTCTGAAATTGTATCATTGAACATTGTTAGTGTATTTCTTTCCTTTATAATCACCAGACAGATGACCTTTCTATCCACATTTGTAGCATACTTATTTTCCTTTTAGACAGGCACTAGGGTGCTTCCTTCCGCAATTATCACAGGGTGGAAATTCAATTAATCCCTTCTTCACTATTTCCTTATTTACATTCCTAGATTTTTCAGTAGATCTCTTCTTCTCTTTCTTTGATTTAAATTTATAAGATGTAGAGAATTCCTTTTCTGTCTTGATATCACACAGGACAATATATTTGTATGATGAGAAGGATTGTGTTAATAATGCTCGATGGAGAAATTGTTTTAACCCATGAAAGATACGATCAATCTTACTTCTTGGGTTATGTATATAATCTTTAGCATGCCTCTCTATCCTTGTAATTTTAGCCTCATACTTTGCAACATTGTCATCCTTTTTTATACTCAGGCTCAGAAATTTCCTTTCCATATCTGTTTGATGGAGACTAGGAAAGTATTTTTCTATGAACAACTCTTTGAACTCCCTCCATTCTATATTTGATACTTCATCATCTTCTTTCGTGTTTTTAATCAATGACCACCATTGATCAGCATCTCAAGTGAGGCGGTAAACTTCCATGCTAACATTTTCCCTTTCACTACTCCCCAAGGCATGAAATATTATCTCTAATGAATTTATCCATTTCTCATCTACTATGGGATTTCTACTCCCATTGAATTTTGGTGGTTGTTGCCTCGAGAAGTGATATAACATTGATCCTCCATGATGTTGATCTGGGTGCTCCATACGGGTAAGGTTATTATTCATAACCTGAGTGAGTTGTCCCAGTATGGTGATTAGCTGATCAGCACCAGTTGCATCACCAGCTCCACTATAATTATCTTGAGTAGGAGGGAAATCCATAAATGGATTATTTTCATTGATATAGTTCCATTTCTTCCACTAGGAGGCATTTCTAAAAAATGGCATACACTAGATTAGTTTATGAATCACAACACAAAAATCCAAACTTGCAAAACACTTAACATAAATTGAACAGTTAATGGATATAATCCATAATCATAAAAATGATTTCTTTGAGAATGTATATACTCATTACTCTCTTCATAATGGTTGTAATGAAAACTATAATTATCCTAAGAATATCCTTGTGGAGTGTTGTAACCAAGAGTGTAGCAAGGCCCATTGTCGTGCACCAGTTCCCGTTCGAGTCTAGCTCAAAACGGTGTTTTCGGGTTTTACACCTAGGTACATGTGTGCCAGAGCTGCCTCTACCTGTTCATATCCAAACCTGAATGTATTGTTCGTAAAACTCACAAAATCTCTACAATACCAAAATTTCTAGGACGTTCTTCTATAATAATCCTCAAGGTCCATCTTAGGTTTATGTGCTCTAATCAGAATATATCTAAATCTAGTTTCCATGGTTTGTACTAAACTTCTTCTAATAACAACTGTAACGCCCCGGCCCCAGTTACCCAGTGTCGGTGCATTATTTCATAACATTGGCATGATCCCCAGGAAATCATGTCTCGAAAGAGCAATCAATTTAGTATTATTGAAACAAGATTCATACATTAGTTCAACTTTACAGATTGAAGAGAAGTACAACACAAATATATTTCATTAGAAACATCGAAGACTCATAGATTATGAACACATGTTACTCAAAAATAACATCTTCATAACCTTGGAAAATGAAACATAAGAATGTGGTGAGCTCAAACACTCAGTAAGGATATGTAACACTGTAGAAACTGATATAAATATTAAGCATGGTAAATAATTGAAACCACATGCCTTTCCCAAAAATAAAAAATAATAACTATATGGAAAGAATATGAGCTGAGTAAATAATGACATATTAAAACATAATAATGGGTATTCAACTAGTCGAATGACCAAATGAACCATCATTATTATTTCCATAATGAGGGAATTTATATTGCCGGACATTCTGAACATTTTTTCAAGGCCTCGGCCAAGACGTCTACAAATGATTAAGGCCTCGGCCGAAACCATAAATCAAATTGGGAATGGGCCTTGGCCAATTGGACGTCTAGTTTTCTCATGAGACCTACCAATGCATCTAGGAGTTATATGGGGATCCACCCATCACTTACAAAGTCTAATACATTCCTCATATAAAAAGGCTTAATTATATCATAAACATTCATATTAATACTAGCATATGAAATTCCAATACTTTAACCATAAATCATGAATGGTATAAAAATTTCACAGCCACAATCCAACATATCAAAAAACCTTCAATAAAATATGGATGTTTTGTATCATAATAAATCAACTAAAAATAAACTTAAAATCAATCAAAAGATGTTGACATAGATGAAATCAAAACTCTTTTTTGCGAAATATCTCTTCCTGTTCTGAAATCATTTAAGTGTCACATAATTATAAAATAAAACATTTAATTTGAAAATATTCTTATAAGCTTGTAAGGGATGATTTGATGATTTTATAATGGCCAAAAATAGCCGCACCCTCCGTATAAATTAAAAAAATACATTCTTACCATAATTTTGTCGAAAAGGTTAAAAGGACCTTGTTTGGAAAATGGAGGAAAGATTCCACTATAAACATATTATATAAAATCATACAGGGGTATAAATGACTTTAACCCATACTCTGTAAAATAGTAAGAATGTTTTGAAATACATTTTTATTAAACATGGATGTGGATGATAACGAGGTCCCAGTAGATAATTATGTATAAACAATCTCAGAAAATGATGAGATTGTGAAATAAACCCTTAACGTGTACTTTTCCATGGTTGAGGTTCGTTTAATCTAAATTATAATGGTGAAATAATTGAAATTAAATTATACAATAATCATATACATTAATATGATATCATATATGATCTTTTAACATATCATTGTTAGTAATATCTTAGTATTATCGTTGTTTCGGGTGTCAACGTACTAGTTTTCTTTTATATGATTTATTCCATAAGCTGTGATTGTTATGGATAGTTGGTATATTATTCATATCCAGAATGATATAAAGTCCTTAAAAAAATTTTAATCATCAAATGAGTATTAGACTTGAATGGATACGATGGGGAATGAATCCCATCATGTTCGTGGAGACGATAGTCCGTACCTATGCACAAGCGACAATACCATTCTTTTGATATTCAAATAATATATAATTGGATGGTATATCATATATATACAGAATCATTATCAGGTTATTTTATTATTTACATGAATGACACATCATTATTATACCAATCCAAATAATAATGTATTGAATAACAATTACACAACCACGTGGAGACGGTAGGCCATATATAGGAAAGTATGGTGACATGTAATTCAAAGGATGGATATAATACAGAATATGATTGTACCTTATATATAATAACATCATAGAATATATGAGATACTGGATTTATTATTTTAGAATGGAAACAACAAAGAAATATTAAGGTGAAGATGAAAAGTACTTGAAAAAGGATGGTGAAGACATTAACTCTTCTTCGGGTTATTCCTTTTAATTTGATCAAAAGAGAACCATAGGTTGGATTTGTGACTATAGGAAGACCTCTATGATTAAGGTAGGATAGTGGAGAGGGAATTTGGGTAGAGGATGGAAAACCTAAAGGATTTTAAGGCATGAATAATTGGTTATAAGTTGTATCCTTTTAAAAGGGGGAGGTGGGGCTCTTTAGGAAAAACATTAAGTATTAATTTATAATAAAATCATATTCGGTTTCTAATTGCTCCAAAGTTGATTATTCAAACTATATGGTAGGGACGGGTAGAAATACTTTCATCTGATAGATTTTAGATAGGTTTGTGTCACTATACTGACCTTGTCATTTATGTTTAACTCTAAGTTAAATAGTTTGATATTTACCATGTCACTTCATATTTTTATATTATATGGTTAATAAAAATACTATATACTTTCAAGATACCCCCAAGTGGTAAATTAATGATAAAAATATAATTATATGATTCCTTTTGCCGAACCATATATCTTTAGAAATAGAATATCAATTAATAATATAATATTTGTTTTAAAAACACATTTATGTCAATTTTGACAATATTTAATAATTGATTTTTGTTAAAGTCATATAAAACTTTATGAATTCGATCCAAAATCATTTAAGAAATCCTAAAGTGTCATATTAACTAACAAAATTATTGGATGGCATGAAAAAAATGAAATTATATTTATTTTAACATTTTTAATACTAATTATTTTATTCTTTCATTAATAAAGAAAATACTGCATCATTATTGTGCAACAAATAAATTTATTTATTCAATGTCTAAAAATTATAAATAAAATACCATTATTTAGGAAATTGTTTTTTCTTTCTAATTAATATTTATAGTCGAAATAATAACATATATAACCCTATGTAAAATTTTTTTCTTCTAAAAGCTATATGCTTATGTCATTTTGGTATTTACTTTAACATAATTAATATAAAGTGTCCTTATCACTTACAAGTGGATCCATGGGATCCCAAAATAGACCCAATGATTCCCATGGTTGGACATGTATAAACCAATAGGGTTAGTACACGTTTTAGGGTAATTTATTATTATTATAATATTATTTTTTTATCCTTATTTACCGGATTTAACCTTTAACCATGGTAAATAAAATATTTACCGAAGTGATTATTCAAAAGGAATAAAAATAAAAGTTACCTATTTACACAATTTGGACATCCTGATTCTAAATATTGAATCCATTTTTCTAAATTCAAAACAAATAATTGGAAGAAATTAATTTAAAATTAATTTCTGTTGTCAAAACAAAAAAGCGTGTTTTAATGAAATAATAACTATCAATAGATTGACACTTGTTTATGTCCGGTTTAATAGTGAAGTTATGCCCAATGACCAAAAATGTATTAAATAGTAAAAATATATTCTTAAAATACATTAAAACCACTCAAATTCTTAATTTATCACTATTAATTAATTTGATTAAAGAAGTTGTTTTTAATTAATATATAGTGATTTTAACTATTCATCAAAAATTGAATGTTTTCAGAAAAATACAAAAAATTCACCCTAAGATTATTTTGATATTCTGAATCCAAAAATAAAGTCCATTTTTAACGATAAATTGTATTAAATATCAAAAAATGGGTATTACTATTCATTACAGCAAGTTTGATTGGTTGTGGTGTGTGTTAAAACTCCATGTTGCGTACAACACACACGACTATATTATTCAAAGAGAAGTTTACTCTGAAAGCATGGTGTGTTATATATAGAATCACGATAATGTAGTATAGTTAAAAATTTTTGAATAATTTTTGTTATTTTAATCAATGTTAGATGTTTTGGTTGTATAATACTGTTTTGAATTCTGAAAAAGATATATTTATTTTTTTCAATTGGAATAAATATCACATTAATTTTATTGAATGATTTATTACAAAAAAATTGTAATATGTATAAAAATACAATTATACTTCATGTATCAGTGGATATATCGTTTCTAAATCATTGGGGATTTTGGAATGGGCATGTAATAATGGGGATACAACAATGTATTTTCTATTTATAAACTGGAATAATATATTTAGAAATGTTTAGGTAATCTAAATTACCTAAATTTATTTATACCAGAAATTAGTAGTTGAGTTTCTATAAAACATGAATATTTGTTATATATACAAATGAATTATTTGGCATACTTCAGTATTAAATTAAAAGGATATTTTCAACCGTGGAATCAACTTTAGAAATAAAGGGGATACTTTTCACAATACATGAAATGAATATGTATGCACGATTGTTGTGGAATGATAATGGGTTATATAATGTTCATAAATTACATTTAAGAGAAAACTATTTGTAAAACAAATTCTGTCTTGGGGTATATTTATTGTTGTGTTATTGAGACAATATGTATTATTTTTAATTTATATGGAACACGTAAATACCATGTTAAATTGATTGCGACATATGAAAAAATTGATTTTTAATGTATAAAAATAGGATAAATCTTTTAAAAACCATTAAATAATTAATATTATATCAATATTATAAGTAAATATTATGTAGTATATATATTGGTGTTCTATTTTGAATTAATTTAATTAATTATAGTAAAATAATAATGGGAGAATGATAAATATTTTCATTATTCCATTTAAATTTAAATTTTTTTAAATTTATATATATTGGAAATTTAATATGGTAATACATATTTCATACACAATAGAATTATAACATATTTTATTAAATATATTAAATATCACCCTATAATAGAGTATTGGTGTCACTATATACATGGTCTGGTAATGAAACTGTGTTTGATAATAGAACGTTAGAATAATATCATAAAAAATATTTCCTTTTTTCCCATATTGATGGAACTATAATAGTGGCCACAAACATTGAATCATTAATACGTAATCTCAATGTATAGAAATATTCTCATAATGCATGATAGATATGTTAATTTTCATTAAAGATGTTTTTAATGAGGCTAGACCTCTAACAATAGAATACAAGATTCGATGTTAATATAGTTATGAAATTTTCTAATGAACATAATGGAATCTTCTAATTGATAATACTCTCTTTCAAGGATATCACCTCCATTCTTTACTATGGTAAAAACATTAGGAAATTCATTATAAATGAGGGAGATTACTTTAGGGTAAGTATATTTTACAAGGATCCATGTTCAGAACAATTATTTTTAGATTATTGTTTTTGAAAAAATGTCATCAATGTAGGATCCATAAGAAAAAGTAATGTTTTTTTCAAATTGAAAATGTATGTATACTCACAAAAATAATGGAAATTGAGAGTTGAATTTATAACCATATATTCACCAAATGTACTCATGTGGTGATATATATTGACATTCATAATACATTTTTATCTCATCTACATATCTTTGACCTTCCATTGTATTTTTTGTTCCATAGAGTGCACTTGTGACTCGGTCATGCCATTTTTAGATGTATTTTAAAAAATAAGTAATATCCCATGATATGTTACATATTTCATAGTTGATGTGATCATGGTATTTTACCAAAAGTGTTCAATTATAAGATAAATCATAATGATTATTTATTTTTACACATTTTTTGATATTGTTAAACCACTATCATGTGTTCTATATATATCATATCCATCCTCATCCCAATAACTATTATTATCAAAAAAAATTGAAAAAACGGAAAAACTATTGTTCATCATGGAAGATGATCATGGGATATCTGCACCACAAGATTGTTGAGTCATGATGATTTTTACACATTCTTATAAAGGTATTTCCCTATATTTTCAGTTATTTCATCTAAAAGTATTTGATTCATAGAAATAGTTGTTGATATTTTTTAATGAGGTTCCAAGAATACAGGTATATGTACATGAGGAAGGCCATGCTTTTGAAATTATATGGTGCATACAAATACATAAATAAGTAGATCATAGTTAACATAATTCATTTATAAAAATATATTCAATGATATATTTAATTGTTTTTGATGAAAGAAATGATACCTTCATGATTCGTTCCAAAAACTAATCTGTAACACCCCAAGATTTTATGAAAAATATTTTTTTAATTTTATTAATGTCTTGTGTTGTACGCTACACCAAAACGAGCTTTCACAACACGCATCCCTAACATGGCTTTCATTACATGCAAGTGTGACCTTCCACAATAGAGTGTGTTGTACGCAATACCGAGTTTCGTTAAACAATGATAGGCTATTAAAATATTATTAAAACTATCCTTTATGAATAGTAATACCCACTTTTTTATATTTTATAAATTTTATTTTTGAAAATGGACTTCATTTTTGGATTTGGAATATCTAAATTATCCTAGGGTGAAATTTTGGAATTTTTCTGAAAACATTCAATTATTGATAAATAGTGAAAACACTAGGATACTATTTAAAACCCGACTTTTTATTTAAATAATCATTTATTTTATTTAAATTTATTTTAGGTCAAAATTGGTACATAATACCTATACAAGTTCAATTCAATTCATTAGAGTCATTTTATAATAATTTTAGATATATAAAAATTTCATTGAACTTTTGACTGTCATTTAACCACCTTCTAGGAGAATTTGCATATTTACATAAAACATAATTTTACTGCTTCTGTGAATGGAATTTCAAAAATCCGAGAGACATGGTTGATGTCAGTATGTAATTTGTTTTTGAATGAGATGAAGATAATTTATGATGAATAGTAACTTTTTACATTTTTTTACCACGGTTAAAAGTAAAAAGGGTAATTAAGGTTAAAAATGATATTATTATTACCCTAACACATGTCCTACTTTTATTGGATAAGTTTAATTCGACCAAAAACAACATTAGGAATAAAACATGACCATTTAGGCCCACTTGGATGAGATTTGGACATTTAATATTAATTTATTTAAAGAAGGGTTAAAATAGTTAAAATCAATGTTAAATAAGTAAATCATTTTTAATATGAGGTTATACATAAGATAAATTCGACTATAAACATTAATTATAAAGATAAAACGATTTCCTACATTATATTATTTTATTTGTAAATTTTAGTCTTCAAATAATTTAATTTATTTATGACACAATGATGATGTAGTAATTATCTTATTAATGAAATATTGACAAAAGTGATGTTATAAATACATAAATAAATGTAATATGAGACTTTTTATGAATTAAAATAATTTTATATGTTAATATGATATGTTAGTATTTATTTAATTAACTATTTTTGAAGTAATAATTCTGTTATGATTTTCACAAAAATCAATTATCAAATATTGTCAAAATTGACATAAAATAGTTTTTAAAACTAATATTATATTATTTAATGTTATTTTATTCTGACAAATCTACGGTTCGGCAAAATGACATAGATAAGTTTATATATATTAATAATAAACAAATTGGGGTTCGTTTGGCTTGTTATGGTATGTTTATTAACGTTATAGTGTAAGAAAACAAGAAGTCACGGTAAAAGTTAAATTATCTAACTTAAAGTTAAATCTAAATGATAAGGTTAAAAAAGATACCTACACTTGTCTAAATTCTATTGGATGTGAGGATTTAGACCAATACCCACCTTAGATTCGAAATAAATCAATTTTGAGCTATTAAAAACCAAATATGACATTATAATAAAATAATATGTTTTGTTTTTCCAAAGGTTCCCCTCTCCTCCCTTATAAAAGGGCACCTCCTCTCTCTCTTCCTCACACCACTTTGAGCCATAAAACTCGGCCAACCCCTGCCAAATTCTCTTCTCCACTTCCCTAGAAATATCCTAGAGGTCCTGGTATTCTTCAAACACCAATTTTATTTTCCTAAGAGGAGGTATCGAAATAGGCGCTTCAAATAAGAGGTAATGTCTGTTACCGATTCTTTCAACTTTATTTCTTCTTCCACTTATTCTTCTTTAGTTGTTTCATTATTAAGTAATAACATTAGTATAATTCATATACGGATATGTTATTATAAGTATTAAACAACCCTATTTCACCATCTATCCATCCTACGGAAAATGAAATCACCACGCGTGCGTACGTACGGAATACCGTCTCCACACCGTGGTGAAATCTGTTTTTCAACCAACACCTTACATGGATGGGTATAATGATGTAAAGAATAACTATATATTGTTATTATAACATCATACTTATTCTGATATATTATACCACCATCTCTGATTTTATTCAATAATTATGGGAATGATATCATCGCTCGTGCGTACGTACGGACTACCGTCTCCACGACGCGATGAGATTCATTCTCCCTTTTAACCATACATGAATGATCATAATGTTTATATAATTAATAATAATGAAATATATGAATTCTAATGGATTTATGTGTATATATATATGTATTTAATCTATTTATTTTCATTAAATTCAATAAGGAAATGAAATCAACGTTCATGCTTACGTACGACCTACCGTTTCCATGAACGGTGTATTTCATTTCTTTTATCGATCTATAATATATTTATGTATATGATGAATATATATTATATATAAATCATTTTTACATTATATAATTATGTAAATCAGGATATAAGTATTAATATAAAGAACGACAAGTCTAAAGACATACGATAAATGAAATGATTTTACCCAAAACGCTGCTTTAACATGAAATTTACAAAAGAACGAGTAATATAAAGTCATATTTAAAACATATATGATATCATAACAATGAATATGATTCTGTAATAAGTCAATGACATTATTTGACCCATTATACATGAGGATTGGATACGTATGAAGCATATCGGACCTAAGGTAAGGGATAATTGTGCAAATCTCATTTTCATCCGAGATTGCTTATTCGTAAGTGTTTACTGGGGTTATTTCTATCATCCATGTCCATGTTTTATAAAATTGTATTCATGTATGTTTAAATTACTTTTTACCCATTTGACTTTTACCCCATGGTATGGAAGGAATCATTCTTTTATTTACCCTACAAGGTAATTTATTTTTACTTTTCTGAAAGAAGTACGTGAAAATTGTTTTTTTGACGTATACGGCATGAAATAATTTTTGCGGTTTTATAAAACCTTATTTTCATGAATCTTCGTCCGAAATATTTCATTACTATTTTCAACAAAATCCTTTTCTTTTAAAATATCATGACATTTTGTGAAAAGAAAGTTATTTTGAAGAAAAAAGGACATTTTCCTGAAGAATTATTTTCTAGTGATTTAATAAAACCATTTTCATCTAATATGACATTATTTCACATGTGTATGTTTCAAGTATCATGCCTCTATGATTTTCATGTTTTCACTTTTCTAATGATGAAATGATATCAAATTTTTTTGGATGGATTACGTTATGATGGAATGATGTTTATGAGACCCATTTTATTCTTGGTTTATGATGAATGATTTATGTTTATATTGTGGCACACAAAAGAATGATTTCAATATGAGATGGGTGGGACCTATATCACCCTCAAATGCATTGGGTAAAGATTTATATCTCATGATATATACATGGCTAGAATGACAAGTTAAACCCGTTCAGTAATACAGGACTGGAACGAGGAGTGAACTCGATTCAGAAAGGGACTTTGTCCACTAAGATGGTCTTGGCAGAAATGCCTTGGATACTATGGAAATAATATCATGTGCTTAATGGTTTCCACAATTACATGTTTTATTCCCATGCTATTTTCCAATATTCATGTCTTTGATCAAGATTTTTATGTTTAGATTTTATGTTCAAGTTTTTGCATTCAAATGTTTATTGATTGTTTTATGTTCTCTATGTTTACCCTTACTGGGAATTTGAGGTCACCCCTTTTATGTTTTATTTTCCCTAGGATATAAATAAAAGTTTTCGGTAAGAAAAAAAAGGGGAAATATCTTTATTGGGAGATGTTGAAGATCTTTCACCACGATTAGAAGATTTTATTCTGAGTTTCCAAAGACACTAAACTATTACGATCCTTGTGTGTCTGTTTTTGTTATGTAATAAGTATTCCGCAAGAGTAATGTATTGTCCATGTATGTCAAGCTTCGGGGCTCTACATAATCCCTTCTCCTTTTACATGAATTTTTTTTGTTAAACTATGAAATTGAAAACCATTAACAATATTTGGGATTATTACACTGTATCTAGGTTATTACTTTTATGAAATTGTGTAATCTATTGTTAATACTTGTTTCATGTGAATGTGAGAAACAACTCTGGAAATCCATCATAATTAGACCTTTAAATTGCATCTTGATACTTTTGAATCTTGATTCAAGGTACGCTTGTGAAAGATTATGTAAAAAATAATATTTTTGGTAATTACTGTACCATAATACTCTATTATTATGTAATAATCTTGAAACCCACTTTATAACTAATGTATTATAGGTTTTTGATTAAATCAAATGAAGGAATAAAATTCTGATTTAACAACAGTATATGTGTCAATTATAATTTTTTATAAGATTAGTCTTGATTGTTTTAATAATCATTGATTTTGTTTGAATTGAATATGGTATTCAATGTACTCAGTAATAGTTACCTTTTTAACTCTTGTGGTTATGAAATATTATCTGTGGTATGCATTAATTAAATACCCATCTTGACTGGTGGAAAATTTAATGGTAATTTTCAGTTGAAGATAGAAAAGATAAAGTTGATATATATGATTCAAGTCCTAAAATCTTGTTTATTTGATTATATATATATATATATATTCTCACTAAAAGAATTGATTTAACTAACTATTAGTATATAAATTTTGGAAGATGATGGGAAGTTGTTTTTATATGAATCCAATCCCCTTAATGTAATTACCTTTTGAATTAAATAAATGAAATAATTTTAATTAAATAAATCCAATGAAGTTCTATATTTACTAATTAAATTATTTCATTCATCAAACATCGACTATAAATTTTCAGCAATGATAGGATTATGAGAATATCTTCTATCCTATTTGTCGGATCAGTGGAAAAAAATTTAATAAAAATTAAAAGAAACAAAAAATAATTTTTCACATAATAAATATATATATATAATAAATCACATATAAAATTATGTCTTCTAATTCATTTAAAATATCAAAATCATAAATATTGTAAACTTTTGGGGTATTAATAGTAGGTTTTAATAAGAATATAACACAGTGAATGTTTTATCCATTTAGTCTGTAAATATAATGACTACCTCCAGTAATCACAGAATTATAAATTCTTCCACACATTGAAATAAAAGAGAAAATTATATTGTATTAGTACATAATATCTTGGACATTTCTTCCATAGATTGACATATCATAAAATATAAGGGATATTGAGTAATCAGGTGGGGTATCAAATTCACACAATTCGATATTAATAAGAGAACAACACAAAGAAAACCTTGGATAATTTTTTTCATTTTAATGTCTAACTCATTCATTGTATAACAATATTGTGATTAGTATACGAAAGAGTGATTAGGATCTACAATATCCATGTAATCTTTTACATATTTATATTTTTAGAGTATTAATGAAAAATAAAAAACTATTCATAAGGTGAAAAAATATAGTCTGTTATGAAATAGTAATATTTTTAACAGATTTATCCCCATTTTTTTATTTCAATTTCAATTAATTTTATGAATATTTTGTGTCATATGTAAATTTTATTATAACAAACTTTTTATTGAAATTGTTGATAATAATTATTTCAAAAAAGAAATCATATAATTGTTATATAAATTGATCATATAAACATCACATAAGGGAATGCCATTTTCAAAATAAATGTTGAGTTCATTTTTCTTCATTATTTATGAACTATTCCTATATATGATATATGATACATTAATATGAAATTTATTTAGTCTATAACTATAAATTCCTTTTTAGTAACCAAATTATTATTATATAAATTGATGGTTGTCGACGAAATGTAGACATGGATAGATAAAAATAAATAATCAGCGATGAACCTGTACTTGATTATGATTCTATAATTATGTATAATTAAAATAATATAATGTATGTTTTGTGATTAATATATTCAGACATATTCAATTTACCGTTATTTCACAAATCAGTCTATGGGAGTTGGCATGCAGTTTATACCATTCAAACACAAATGGACAATGAGGTTGTGCATGTAACAGTGGATAAATGGATAAAATATAATGAACTACAAGGAGAAAATGAAAATATAATGTTAAATAATTATTTAGTAAATACATAACCATTGTAAAAAATTTACCTACAATTTTACTATTTTTAATTTATTTAATTGATAAGAAAAAAGTATTACACCTATAATAGTTTCATTCTATTTTTTATATACATAATTTTCATTGATGCCTCACCTATTTCAAGGATAATTTTTTTTTGGAAATAGTTGGAATATTTAGATTCTCATTCTGATATTTAAGTCTTTTTGAATGTTCAAATGGTTACTGATTTTGAACATCTAAGAGTTTAAAAATTAATTTGTGCAATCATATTAATGTAATGAATAATATAAAAAAGTTATATTAGTAAAGTGATAATAATGTATTGAAGCTTTAATCTAAACTTATAACATTGATATTCATGATTTCTTACACATGTTTCTTTCCATATTTATCAATGGGTATACGTTATTATTATTTTCTTTTTGGTTTTCAATAGCTGTCGAATAGCGTTGAGTAGGAGTACCTAAATTAAATGAGTAATAAAATAATAGTATTTTTTCATTTTTTAAACCTTAATATTGAATCTTAAAGTAATTTTATATCATTTTTTAGGATAGAATGTATTTGAGTAAAATTCTATGAAAATGGTGGATTTATTTTACATTTTAGAACCTTTTTCCTCTATATTTCTTACGCAATTAATTTTAACTTTAATTCATTTTTGAAATTACTACCCTATTTTATCATGAATATTTGTCAAGGGAATATCGGAATGAAAATTTAAATTCCATTACAAATGTGTTTCGTTAGAATAACACTTATTTTTGTAGGATTTTATTTCTTACTAATAAAAAACTCAAGGAAAATAGGATGAAATGATAATGAATTTATGTGTTGAATTGTTAATTATGAAAATAAGATTTCATTTTTATTGGAGAAATATTAAAAAAATACTATAAAATCATTGAATATAATATAAACATAATGAGTGTGGTAATTATTAATCAACAACAAGAAATTGAACTTTTAGTAGAAGATGAAACGTGATATTTCAGACAGTGTGTAAGATTGATGCAGAATGATATTGATGCATGTAAAATCTATGTCAATGAAGAATATCATGAAAAATATAAAATAATAAATTATATAAAAATTAAAATATAATAAAAAACGTATTAAATTTTAAATAACATATTGTATTTATTTAATAATATTATGACATAACTAATTCAACCTAATTTTTTTATTATAATGGAAGATAAATATAAAAGTTTCTATAATATTAATAACATGAAACTGAAATTTAAATTTATAGAGAGATATTATACCGAATAAATTCATAACATTATCATACAAAATTACGTTGAATAGTTGATAAAATATTAATTAAGTACATAGAAATTAAAAATTACAATCTTAAAAAATTGAGTTGTGAATCAATTAATAGAATTCATTGAAGAGATATATAAAAAGAATAAATAAAATTAATATCTTTTACAAGATGAAATAATATAAAACATAAAATGAGTTACAACATCAATTATTTTATATTGGATTACAAAAATATGGAAATAATGTTGTGAAGTTAATTTTAAAGAATAAAATTTGATATAAAATAAATAACCATAAATGGAAAATAAATGTCCATAGATGATGATTGAAAATACAAAAAATATTTCAAAAGAATAATTTATTTTTGTTAATAAATAAGAACCTATATGAACAAATAATATGAGAAAAGTGAAAAAATATTAACATAGATAATTAATTGTAATTAATCATTTTTAAATTTGAAAGATAAATTGAATATAAATTTTGTATATATAATGATGGAATTGTAATGAATATACCATTATGAATTTTAAAATCATAGAAAAACTATGAAATTCATAGAATTCATGAACATACCACTATGTATACTATTGGGATATCAATATAGAATAAACCAAAATAGGAAAAAAATGAAAATATATAAAGAATTGTGTTGTAACATAAAAAATAACTACTAAACTTAAATAATCAAATAAAAAATTATGTTCTTGGTGATAGAAAAAATATTAGGAAGAGAATAAATTAACAACGAGGATATAATAACATTTAAAGTGCTAGATATCTAGATTAATCTTTTAGTGGTACTGTGGGATGAACCAGAAAAAGATATGTGGAAGAGATACATCAATCCTATATTCAAAATTACAATATGGTAGTTATAGTGGTGGAACTAACATGATCATGTAATCTTCACAAGGGAACACAGAAAAGGGATGATAGAGACAAAAAACTAGAAAATTTGAATTTTTTTTAATCATAACACATATATAGAGGTTTCAGATCATAAACCAATGAATATATACATAAAAATTGATATTATATGCCTATTTGAGGATAATGGACAGTTTAAACAAAGATAGAGGATATTCTGAGTTGATTATCTGGGAGAGGAATATATGAAATATTAGGTAGGTGAAACCTTGGTTAAATTTGTGGAATAAATATGATGTGGTATATTTATAGTAGAAGTGATTTGATGATAAGGGTTTTGATGAGTTAGAGAGTTCAAGACAGATGTGTTGGAAAATACTGAGGTAGATGAGTATTTGAAGGTTTTGAAGGTCAATATAGAAGATATAGAGGAATAATGTATGGGGGATGCATTTTCATTGGTGGGGACTGAGGAAGAGGTAGAGGCAATTAATCTAGAAGAGGGAATAGAGGTATATTATATATCATAGAGAAAATAAGCACGAAAGATTATGAGGAAATCAGAATGCACAGAGAGGATTCTATATTAGGAGAAAGGTTGTTGTATAGACATGTGGTTGGAAAACAAATGACCATTAGAATATATAATAGATTTTGATGAACCGTGTTAATAAGATGTCTTGTTCATTACATAGTGTGGAAATGTGTTAATTATATAAATTATATCCATACAGAATAAAACATACATATTTATATTATCCCATTAGATTGGTCATATTATATAGAATTATTAATGTTATAAAAATCATTTCCTATATGATTATGTGAAAAAAAATTGTTGAATATGTGATGGAAATATTCATATAAGAGATTTTATTGACACACATCATGTATTAGGAATAGTATTATTTCATTCATGGACTATTTATATTTATTTATGTTGATATGAAATATTAATTATAATGATTGATATAACATTTATTTATGATGGGTACAAACAATGAGAATTATTTAAAGGATTTATAATATCTACCATAGTGATCGAATAGAAATATTATATTAATTATAAATTATCTCATTTATAATGTAAATAATAATTATTATATGAAGTGTTATTATTTTTAGACAATTACGAATGAAGAAATAATCCTCTTTAATTGGTATAATGGATTTCCAAAAATAGAAAATAAAAAAATTATGTTACGGGATGTTTATATCATTCAACTATAACACATAAAATAAATTAACATTATTATTATATATGGATATTTTTATTTTTCATATTTAAAACAACCAGACTAAAAAAATCTTATAAATCTCACTAATCTATCGATGTTATTATAAATATTAATTATTTTTGAAATTACAATGAATGATACAACAATTTTTAAATTATATATTTTTATGTTTTCTAATATTGATAAATTAGAAATTGATCTGGACCAAAATGTTTTTTGTTGTTGTAGTTGATATGATTGTAGATGATGAATGTTTTGTTAAAAAAAATTTTCAATTTTTAAACTCTCCCACTTATTTGGGTTAGAATCATATTATGAGATGATAATATTTTTACTCGCCTAATTTATAAATTAGGTATAGAGGTATATGTTCAAACATATATATTTATTATCATACTCTTATATATAGTATGTGGTTAATAAGTGTTGATTATATATATATATATATATATATATATTCAAATTCTCATCAAATGACATATATTTGGGGTAAAAATGATTTAATAGAGTTTTCTGAACAATACTCATTATGAATAATGGGAACTAGTTTTATGAAGAGTTATGATGTTCTATTACTGCATCATCCCGAACATTGGATTCTAGGTAGACTGGTAATAGTTTTTCATTTCTGTCATTATATTCTACATCATCCTAATGGATTTTTTGGTCAAGAAATTTTTCAAAAGGCATTGATATGATATTATTATTATAAAATATATTTATCAGTATTTATAGTGTTGTATTCATTCTATTAGTGTTTTAAATGAAAATTATTTTGAATATAATTATATTATAAATGTTTATTGCTATAAATGATTTTATATAAATAATATATTTAATAAAAGTTGAAGAATATTTTGAAATAGAGTGTACATGTTGACTCTAAAAGAATGGGTTGTTGACTCGCCAGATTGACACAACTCATATAAGATCACTAGTCTGATATGAAGACCTAAATATCCTCAATCTTTCATTCTCATACTGTATAGTATACTGATTACTAGAGGTAAATCATAGAATAATGTGACTATTCCCACAAATCAGATTAGTATAACATCAGAGATGACAAAAAATTATCCCATGAAAACATCATATAACTTGAAATAAAATAAAAAATAATGTTGTCATCAAAATTAACTATTGAATCCCACATTAATATAACATAGAAATATCTACAATCTAAAAAATTAAGGAAAAATAAAAAATACATTGAGACTATACCTCATACATCATGCCACCCCAACACCTTATAGAATTATGTAGATATACTCTTGTAAAATCTAATGAAAATACTGTTTTCAGACTTATAAAATAAGTGTCATTAATTAACATAGTCTGTCGTCTACCTCAACAACTGACACAACACGTTACATGTCCCAAAAGCTGTTCACAATCCCCATGGGAGACTTACCTGATATTGGGAATTGAGTTACACCATTCGGAATGTTTTCTGCAATTAGTACCAAATATGAACAACACAAACAAAAATTCACGACATCATAATATTTATGCATAATATGATATATAAAAGAAAAAAACTGTAGGAATTTATCATATACAACCAAAAGGGGTGGAGGACCGAAATGACTAACTTTCTTTCATGAGATATATGGGTTAATTACCTCATGATACCACCTCGAACCCCAATCCAAAATAATCCACTACAATATAGAACCTCCACCACCACTAGAGTCATTTCCTTTACCTACGTCTGACAATAGATAATCTGCATACACGCTTGGGAATATATATATATATATTTATGTTGTAAACTATGTTTCATAGTAGGGTACCACCAGTATAATCTATTAAATAATATTATTTAAAATACCAACATTCTAGTTTTTAAATAATTAATTTGAACAAAATTGAAATAATTGTTTTTTGTATAAAATTTCAAACAATGAAATTGAAATTTATAATGGATTAAACAAGTCATGTACTATAGAAGTAATACCGATGTACCTTGGTTATTAGGTCCATAGTATAATTATACCTTGGTTGTCAATTCCTATAGAATTTCCTCACACACAAGACTATAGATTGGTTACAGAAAAAATTTATAGAGTTGCCTAAGTAATCGTCATTAGTTTAAATAGTGTTGTACTGTGAAACATCCAGAGAGCTTCATTTATTTCCCCACTGACCCAAAAGATATATTGGTCCATAACAATCCACAAAAATAAATGGGGTACCCATGTTCTCTTAAGAAATTTACAAACCAAGTAAGGTACCATCCATATAATCATATTTAAACTAATTTAAACTACATACTAAAACATCAACTTAAACAATAAATTACCATTCAACAATGAACTCACATTGAAACCCATGGAATAAACCTTTCGCACCACCCACACAACTTATAACACCCATTTGGAAACCAAATAATTCATAAAAATTCATCAATTAAGTTCAAGTCAAATGAACACCAACATTTTATAATTAATCATTATATATATGGTATTAAAAAAACATTTTCACCAAAAGGCTATCCTATAAGGGAAATAGAACATTGAAACCAACAAGATTCATCTCAAGGAAGAGACATTGAACCCAAAATAGGTTAAAACTCTTGACGGATAATATAAAATTCAAATAGGGGGGATAATATACTATAATAAGAAAAGTTAGAATGATATGATGTACTTACATGAAGGTTCCTTGTCGTTAAAAACCCAAAACACCCAAAAATTGGATCCCAAGGGAGTTGAGGAGGATAGAAATATTAGACTAGGCTAGAAGAGTAAGAATGGGATGACAAATTTGGGATTTAGGTTTATTATTGGGGAGTGTAACTGTTTTCATTTCCACAATTTTAGTGATATGGTAGGCCCCATGGTTTATCTATATTTTATTCCAATCCATAAAAAAGCCATGTGAAACATATTTCTATGAGGAATAATGGTCATACTACATGCCTAGGGAGGGAACAACCCTTGATCCAAGTCGTGTGGTTAAGACAATTACTCTTTCATCGTACCATGGTAAAAAAAATGACGGTCGGACACTCATGCACTAGTTTATGTTGCATGTATTATGTCACAATATAGTGACATAGTTTTCACTTGGTTGGGACATAGTTTCTACTTACAGTGCACCAACCGTAAACCTATATAATCCCCTCCTAAAAAACAATATTTTATAAAAAAATCCTTAAGATCCCTGGCATGAAGATATGATAGAAAATAAAACTATATATACCTCAAAATAGAAACTTATATTGTACAATTCTCTACCCAAGAAAAAAAATACTCCCTTAGAATCAAGAAATTTGATTAGAGAATAAATTTTGAAATGTATCCTCCACCTAAGTCATCCATTCACATGTCACATGATAAAAAATTTCATGATTTCAAAGGAAATGATACAATTATTTGGATTTAACATAATGAAAATTTGCATAACAATATGTATTCCACACTAGTCACTCGAACATAGGAAAATCATATTCAATATATCTAACACATACTGGTTTAGAGTGCGAGGATGGTCCATATTATACATATTCAATTATGATACATGGAACATATAATGGTTTAATATTAACAATTAGATAATACAAATCATTATTACATCTTTTATCCACATTTAAGGATCTGAAAAGATTCATCCTACCATAGTGTGAAATTTCCTTTATTACCAATAATATTTTGACCTAGGTGAGGCTACACCTTCAGAATCACTTTTCCACCCTCTATGAAGTCCAAAAATTAGTGCTGCTGATTAAAATTTCATTTATTGTGATTCTTCACTATCAAAAACCACTTATTAATTAATTGAACTATTTCTGGTGTCTAATAAAAAAGGCATAATCCCAGCAAACTAGTGTCAACCACTCACTCCCTCATAGGGGACACTGATTTGTTTCACCACAAACCCCTTTGAAGGAATCAATTTTATATATTATTAGTAACATTTAATTTAAAAAAAATCTACCAATCCCTAATGGTTACACAATGAGAATCTATAATTGAGCACGTATCCACAGAGCAAATCCTCAAAACATGATTTTACTGCTCTGTTTAAAAATCCATTTGAGGATTGAATGCCATACTGATCTTAGACTAGGACCCCATTGCCTTTTAATGGTGTTCCTAGAATGGACAATAAAAACATGTTTCCCTTTTGCAAATGAATTATGATGGAATTCCATGTATCCTTAAAAATTCATCAATATTCTATTGAGACAACTCATCGACCTTGTTAAAAAAGTTTATCGAAATGAAATGGGTAGACTTGATCAGATGTTAAATTACCACCCAAAGAGAATTACATCCCCTAGGATTATGGAGAAAGATAGTGTGATTTTTATAGTGATGTCACCCCACATATAAGTAGGAATTTGGAGTGGCTGATGCAATCTTGGGTGCCTCTAGTGCTCGACCACAATGAACAGACAAGTATAGTATCTAAATATGAGGTCATCTATTTCACATCTCCTACCTTTCCACCATAACCAATGTCACACATCATAAAAAATTTTGGTGTTTTTTGGATAAATTTCATACTATTATTGGGTTTCACCCTACATCACCATAACTCTTTAGTTGTAATGTCACAATGAAACGACCCATGAAGAAAATTATTCCCTTATAGGATAACAAAAATTCATTATAAACCTCCAAAAAATTTATAACATTTATATAACATTGGCACAATTCACCATTATCCATCCCATCCCAAATAAACCTCCTGATAGAGGATTTCAATGGAATATTACCAAATAATTATCTTCAATTATGCTCCTCGATTTCCAGGTGCATCTCAAAAATACTCCCCCTCAAATTCCACTCATCACTAGAATATTTGATAGATTTTACTAGTATTTTCATGCACATGGAACCTAATTGCACATTCCCTATTCCAGTGTATAGATAATAACATTTATGAACCCCTAATGATACCTAACCCATCCAAACTACCTCAAATTAATATCATTTTGGGAGAAAATGTAACACCCCAATCATCCACAGTACGTTTCCCTTTGAATAATGTAGTATCTTGTGTTGTACATAACATGGAGTTTTAACACACCACGACAAATCAAACTAGATGTTATGAATATTAATCAAATTTTTTTGAAATTTAATAAATTTTATTTTCTAAAATTGACTTCATTTTTGGATTTAGAATATCAAAATTAGCTTTGGGTTATTTTTTGGTATTTTTCTGAAAACATTCATTTTTTGATAAATAGTGAAAAACACTACCTTATTCTTTAAAACCCATATTTTATTTAATTAATTAGTTATTTTATTTTAATTAATTTTAGGTCATATTAGATACATAATACCTATATATGTTCAATATAATTCATTGGAGTCATTTTATATTATGTTTTATATATAATATTTTATTGAATTTTTTACCATCTTTTACCAACCTTATATGAACATTTAAAAATTTCATAAAACATAATTTTACAATTTATGTGAGTTGAATATTAAAAATCTGAGAGACACAGTTAATATTAGTATATAAAATTTGGTTCAATAAGATGAAGATAATATTTGTTGAATAGTTACTGTTGACTTTTTTTTACCACAGTTAAAAGTAACTAAGGTAATTAAGGGTGAAAATGATATTATAATTATCCTAACACATGTCCTTATTCTATTGTATTACTGTAATTCGACCAAAAACAACCTTATAATTAAAATGTGACCCCCTATGGTCCACATGGATTAGATTAAGACATTTATTATTATTTTATTTAAGGAAGTGTCAAAAGAGTTAAATTCAAAGATTAATAACTAAACTATTTTTAATATACGGTTTCACACACTTTAATTTCGACTATAACTAATCATTAGAAATCTAAAAAAAATTCTTACATAATGGTATTTTATTTATAATTATTAGACACTAAATAATTTAAATTATTTTTGACAGATTGATGATGCATTAATTACCTTATTAATGAAATATTAATATAATTGATATAATAAATATCAAAATAAATATAATTTGAGACATAAAAGGAATTCCACTACTTTTCCTAGTCAATATGAAATGTTAGGGTTGATTAAATAAATTTTATTCTAAGTGATAAAATGTTTAGGGATTTCATAAAAATAAAAGACTAAATAGTGTATAAATTGACATAATTGAGTTTTTAAAACAAATACTATATTACTAATTGATATAATATTCATAAAAATATATGGTTCGACCAAATGACATAGTTATGGACAATATGGTGACCTAAACATGACTAAAACCTATTCCTTGATAGGTTTTCGACTGATCCCCACATTGGCCTCGAAATAAATCATTTTGGAGCCATTAGAAACCGAATATTATTTTATTATAAAATAGTATTTCATGCTTTTCCAAAAGAGACCCTCACCTCTCCTAAAAAAAGGTACGTCCCATTCTCTCAATTTCAAACATCCTAAGACATTTGGTTCTATCAAAACCTGCCCAAATATGTTCCCAAATTCCCTCACATCAACCTATAGGCCTTACTTAGATTATAAAGCCAACATAAGGTTCTCTTTTGATAAACTCAAAATGAAACACCTGAATAAGTGATAATAATTTCACCAACCTATTTCAAGTTATTTTATTCTTACGCTTCCCCTTTATATATTTTATCTATACCAAAATAATAAATCCATTACCTTCTATATATATTATTGTTATTATAAATATGGTACAACCATATTCGTTTTTCTATCCATTCTATAAATGACAAAGTCACCATACGAGCGTAAGTACGGCTAACTGTCTCCACGTCATGGTGTAATTTTTTATTCACAGAAGTCATTATTTGGATGGGTAAAATAATGATTATAACTGATGTAAATAATAAATATAACATGTTAATGATTGTGTATATATGATATACCATCCAATTATATACAATTTCAAAATCAATAAAATGATATTGTCTTTCGTGCATACGTATGAATTACCGTCTCCACAAATGCGATGATATTCATTCCATATATTAATAAATCGTGAATAATTTACATTTTTTGATTAAAAATAATTTTTACGAATATAATATCATTTTTTATATGAATCACATAAAACATATTCATAACAAACATGTCTTACGTTACAAAGAATTTAAAGGAAACCAAAATAGTTTACACATGAAATGATGATACTTCTAAGATATTATTATTAAAACAATTTAATAAGATCATATATGATATAATATTTATGTATATGATTATTGAATAATTTAATAAAATTGATTTAACTATTACACAGGAGGTTAACATACCCTCAACCAAGGAAAAGTACAAGGTAAGGGTTAATTCTACAATCTCTTTACATATCCGAGATTGTCAATACGTAAGTATCTAGTGGGACCTCTTTATCATCCACATCCGTGTTTTCATAAAAATTTAATTAAAATCATTTTTACTATTTTCTAGACAATGGGTTAAATTCATTCATTCAATTTTTTTACTTTTTATAAAACTGTTTTAACAGAATCATTCTGTCGTTCTAGAAACAAGTTCTTTTACGATTTTCCAACAATTTAAGGAAAGAATGCTTTTTAACATATACAGTAGGTGCATCTAAATTCATCCTTCATAACATCGATGAAGTATCCCATACAATCTAATAAGAAAATTTTCAAAATAAATATTTTCTTTTATGTTTATTTTTCATTCAAATGATTTCAAAATTGAAAGAGATATTTCTCTAAAAAAGTTTTAATTTTATATTTGTCGACATCTTTTGATGGATTTTAATCTTGTTTGATGTTCATTTATTATGAAAAAAATGTCCATATTGTATTGATGTTTTTTTTGATATCTTTGACTATGTATGTGTTATTTTTACACCATCCCTAATTTATAGATAACGTATTGGCATTTTATATCCCAGTTTTAATACAAATATTTATGTTATCTTTAAACCTTTTCATACGAGGAATGCATTGGACTTAGTGAGTGATGGGTGAAGCCTGATACAGCTCCTCGATGCATCAGTAGGACTCATGAGACAAACTCGTGTCTTGGAACAAGGCCTTGAAGAAATATTATTTGATGTCTTGGGAGAAGGCCATGACTATGTGGTTATGAAGTCAGGCATTATGAATTCCATCGTTATTAAATTGGCTATTGATGTTACATCTAATTTATAAACTATTATAATATCAATGTGAATAATTAAATGGTATTATTTGATTTATCTTTTCCATATTATGATGAATTTTATGTTCAAAAGGCTTTATTTGTATTATAAAATGCCTTAAATGCTTATTCTTATTTATAAATGTATCCTTTATATTGTTATCCTTATTGAGCATATGAGATCACTCATTTCTATGTTTTAGTTTTCCCATGATGTGATGATGAAATTTATGACTAATTTGTAGGGATAGGCTAAGGGATATGAATGTTTTCAATGATGATAATGTGGTTGTTGTTTTTCTTTTTATAATGTAATGTAAAATTTATGAATATATCTAGTACATCCAAGGCTACAAAACTGATCGTTGTTTTGGGATTTGATCTCTTGTGATCAGTCCAGTTTTATGTAATAATGCACCAACTCTGGGTAACTAGGGATGTGGCGTTATAGTTTGTATTAGAGAAATTTTCATACAAACCGTGTAATATAGATTTAGATAAACTCTGATTAGAGAACATTACCCAAAGATAGAATTAGTATAGAAGAACATCGTATTATTTTGGTAATATAGTGATTTTGTGTATTTTCTAAGCAATGCATCCCTATATGAATACGAGAAGGAAGAGGTTGCTCTGACACAGATGTACCTAGGAGTGAAAACTCTAACAAGCAGTTTTGGCCTTAAGCTATGTTATCCTGGTACATGAGAATGGGAATTACTGCACTCTTGTTTACAACAATCTAGGGAGAGATTCTTAGGAAAATTCATATATTCTTTACAATCATTTATGAAGGATTTATGTTATTATACCTCCTAAAAGAAAACATTTTTATGATTATGGATTATATCCATAAACTGTTCAATTTATTTTAAGTGTTGTACATTTTTTGGATTATGTATTGCGATTCATAAAATAATCTACCGTATTGTATTTTTTTTGAAATAGCGCCTTGTGGAACGAATGAAATCTATATCAATGCATTTAATCTATGTAGGTATTTCCCTCATATTCAAAATATTTACAGCTGTCATGGTGATGCAACTGGTGCTAATCATCTTATCACCATACTGGGAAAATTCACTCAAGTTATGAAGAATATCCATACCCGAATGGATCACCCTGATCCACAATGCGGAGGATCAATGTTAGACCTCTTAATTAAGAAAAACCCACCAAAATTCAATGGTGGTACAAATCCATTAGTAACTGAGCAATGGATAAATTATTTGGGGAAAATACTTCATGCTTTGTGGTATAGAGAAAGGGAAAACGTTTTCATGCCAGTTTACCACCTCACAGGAGATGTAGATTAATGGTGGTCATTAATCAAATACAAAAAGGAAAATTAAGAAGTTTCAAACATGGAATGGAGGTATTTAAAGATATTTTCATAGAAAAATACATTCTTTGTGACCATTGAGCTGATATGGAAAAATAATTTCTAAATCTGAGGCAATAGGAGGAATAGAATGTCGCAATGTATGAGGCAATATTAACAAGGATAGGAAGACATGAAACATATTATATATGTATACCAAGGAGTTTGATTTATCGATTAGTTGATGGTTTAAAACCATTTCTCCATCGAGCATTAGTCTCATAATCCTTGTCATCCTATGAAGATATTGTCTCATGCTCTATCAAGACAGAAACATAATTCTCTAAAACTTATGACTGCTAAGGAATAAAAGATAATTAGAGAACAGATGAACACTCTGGAAATGGAAATAAGTGGAAGAAGGGAAAGGTTGAATATCCATCCAGTAGTAAATGTGGGAAGAAAGACCTCGGTACATGCTTGAAGGGAATATGATCAATTACAAGTGTGGTGAAAAGGCCACTAAGCTCAGGATTTTCAAGGGGAAGAAAGAGCTTATCAATGTTGAGTGATAAAATTGTAGATAAAATGGGCATTATGAAAAATATTTTCCAAAGTGTCAAGATAACATACCTCATAAAAGGAAAAGTCTACAAGTCCAAACTTATACGATCACCACAATTGAGGTTGAAGCTCCGAATGTCATTGTTTCCGGTTATTTAATGGTTTCCTCAGGTTTATCCAATACTTTATTTGATTCTGGATTAGCGAATTGTTTCATATCATCCCAGTTTGCTAAGAAAATTATATATTTTCAATTTGGCATAACAAGGGAACTGTTTGTCAAAACTCTTAAGGGACGTATCATTGAAACAATGTTTTGGGAATCAGTTCTCATTAGGGCATATAAATGTTCTTTATCTGTTGATCTAATCTTCATACACATGATTGAATTTGATATAATCATCAGTATGTATTTTCTTTCGTACTATGATGTGAATATGTTTTTTTAAGAAGAAGGAGGATACAGTTTTTGATGATGATATGGAGTACCTTATCATTAGAGCACAAACATCTCCACTTGATTCTAATGTAGATCCACACCTAGTAGCTCTAATAAATTCAATTATCAGGGAGGAAGAGAATGAAATTACATTTAGTGAGGTAAATAATTTTCAAATAGAGGATGGACCTATTATGAATGAAGATGTTGATGTGCTTCCAGAGGATTTACACCAACATTCTCAAGGATGAGAAATTGATATTTCCATTGATTTAATTCCTTGTTCAAGGCCCATATTGAAGAACCCTTATAAAGTGGCCACTAAGGAGTTAATGGAACTAAATAAACATCTATAATAATTGAGTAATAAGGGATTTATTATGCCTTTTGTTTCCCCATGGGGATCCCCTGTCCTTTTTTTTGAGATTAAATATGGATCAATGAGGTTGTGCATTGACTATAGGGAGACCAATGCTATAATAATAAAGAATATATATCCCCAACCTCGCATTGATGATTTATTCAAACAACTTCATAGAGCTCAATATTTTTAAAATATAGACCTTTAATCTGGATATCATCTATTTTTTGCGAAGAAATAAGAGATTCTAAAAACACATTTCAAACTATGTATGAGAATTACAAGTTTATAGTTATGCCTTTTGGATTGACTAATGAACCCTCATACTTCATGGATCTAATGATATGATTTTTCATGGAATATCATGATGTCGTTGTAGTGGTATTTTTGATGATATCTTGGTATACTAAAAAATATATATAGAACATGAAAATCAATTTCACGTTATTTTGAAAACCCTCAAAATAAAATAAGTATATGGGGTTTTTAAAAATTATGAATTCTAGATTGAAGTAATTTCTTTTCAATTCCATATTTTCTCTAATGATTTAATCTCTATTGACCCATCAATGTCCATGGAAATCCAATAATGAACAGCATCGACGAGTATAATGGAGGTAAATAGTTTTATTGGGTTTGTAGGTTATTATTTACGTTTCGTCCATAATTTTCCCCGATTGGCTAACCCATTAACCATGCTCACACTAAAGCTGTTAAATTTGACTAGACAAAATAGTGTGAAAAATGTTTTGATAAACTAAATAGAAAATTTTTCAATGCTCCGATCTTGACTCTACCATCAAGAAATGATAGGTTTATAATTTATAGTGATGTTTCAAATACTGGACATTATTGTGTCCTTATGTAGAATGATAGAGCTATTGATTATGCATGATGATAGCTAAAAATTAATGAACAAAACTATCCCACTCATGATCATTAGTTATCTACTATTATATTTTCTTTGAAGATATGGAGACACTATCTCTATAATAAAAAATGGGTGATATATACTGATAACAAGAGTTTGAATTATATTTTCTCAAAGAATAAACTCTAAATGGGGAAAAGATGATGGCTTTAACTACTTAATGATTATTATTTCACTATACACTACCACCCGGGGAAGGAAAATATGGTGGAAGATTCTTTGATCTGAAAATATAATGGAGTGTTGAACAAGATGAGAGTTGAAAGGGATCCTATGTTTATTGATCTAGTAATGATGTATATCGGAATAAACATGGAAGGTAAATCATTAATAATTTTTCAAATGGTTTCCTAACCATCTTTAATATAAAGCATAATGTGTTCTGAGACCGACTATGAGGATTTTCAAAAGAATATTATAGCTGTGAATGACGAGAGATTGAGTGGATTCACATATGAAAATGGAATTTTGAAATTTGGGAGAGTCATTTAGTTCCTAACATACCTGATCTAAAAAGGAAATTTTTGAAGGATTCACATAGATCCCATTTCTCTATACACCATGGGAGCACCGTGATGTATAGAGATTTGAAGGAATATTTTTGGTGGGACAACAAAAATAGGGGGATTGCTGATTTTTTGTCATTATGCATGGTTTCTCAATAAGTGAATGGAGGAAGACAACAACCTGGTGGAGTCATGCAACTTATTCTGATACCTAAGTGGAAATGTGATAATATTATAATTTACTTTGTCATGGGGCTACCAAATACACCTAGATGGAATAATGAAATATAGGTCATTGATGATCGTCTTACCATGTTAAGAACATTTTATTACTATTAGAGAGTATTTAACACTTGAATGTCTGGCAAGAATATATATTAATTATGTATTAAGACTCCATGGTGAACCCCTATCGATTTTCTCTGATCGGGGTACCAGTTTTACTCAAGATTCTATAAAAGTCTTAAGAAGGCACATGATACTGAACATCGTTTGAGAACCACCTACCACCCTCACACCGGTGGACAATCAGAACAGACTATACAAACCTTAAAAGACATGTTGAGATCCTTATCACATGAATTTTATGATATGTGGGATCAATATTTACCTTTGTCATAATTTTCCTAAAATAGTATATTACATTCAAGTATTCATATGGAACTATATGAAGAATTATATGGCAAGAGATGTTACACACCAACTTGTTGGGTTGATGTTAGTGAAAGAAAACTTGCAGGGCCAAAACATGTTGAGGAAACAATGTAAAAAGGGTAGATTATCCAAACCCACATCAAAGCATCCCAAAGTAGGAAAAAGAGGTATGTCATGAACCGAAGGATGAATTTGGAATTTCAAGTAGGAGATAATTTTTTAAGGTATATCCATGGAATGGTGATATAATTTTTTGTAAGAAGGGAAAATTGATTACCAAGTACAACAGATCTTTATAAATTCTATAACGAATTGGAGTTATAGCTTATCATTTTGAAATGCATCCAAGTCTCTCCAAAGTTCATGATGTGTTACACATATTACTGTTGAGAAAATACATGCCTGACCCAATGCATGTACTCACCTAGGAGGAAATTGAACCGGATCCGGATCTATCTTATTGTGAAGAGAATGTCAATATTCTTGATACTATGGAACAAGTGGTGAGAAACTAGATGACTCTTCGGGTGGAATTTCTATGGAGAAACCATATGATGGAAGAGGCAAGGTGGGAACCCGAGGAACTTTTGATGATGAAACACCCAAATCTTTTTATATAGTAATATACTTGAAATTTTGAGGACCAAATTACTTTAAGGAATGGATAATGTAACAACCCAAGATTCC
The DNA here is from genome assembly GCA_963277665.1 of Viscum album. Taxonomy (NCBI): domain Eukaryota; kingdom Viridiplantae; phylum Streptophyta; class Magnoliopsida; order Santalales; family Viscaceae; genus Viscum; species Viscum album. The sequence goes on along the minus strand of OY728119.1, from coordinate 2,104,084,217 downwards.
ATGGTACGTTACACTTTGAATAATGTAGTAGCTTTCATTGTATGCGACATTGAGTTTTTAACACACCACGACCAATCAAACTAGACCTTATAAATAGTAATCCAATTTTTTTGAAATTTTATAAATTTTATTTTAAAAAATGGACTTCATTCTTTCTTTCGGATTATTAAAATTATCTTACTGTGAATTTTTTGGTATTTTTCTCAAAACATTAAATTTTTGTAAATAATGAAAACACTGCGTTATTGTTTAAAACTGAATTTCTATTTCAATAATTACTTATTTTATTTTCATTAATTTTAGGTCAAAAGAGATACATAGTACATATATATGTTCAACATAATTAATTGAGGTCTTTTTATATTATGTTTAAAAATATAATATTTTTATTGAACCTTTTACCATCTTTTACCCAACATCAAGGATCGTTTGAAAATTTTCATAAAACATAATTTTAACGCTTCTGTGATATGAATTACAAAAATCTGAGAGACATGGTTTATATCATTAAGTAAAATGTTAATCAATAAGATTAAAATAATATTTGGTGAATAGTAACTTCTGACTTTTATTTTCTACGATTAAAAGTAAATAGGGTAATTTAGTGTAGAAATGATATTATAATTACCCTAAAACATGTCCTAATTTTAATGAATAAGTTTAATTCGACCAAAAACAGCCTTAGAAATAAAATATGATCCTATTTGTTCCACATGGATTAGATTATGACCTTTCTTAATATTTTATTTAAAGAAGAGTTTGAAGAGTTAAATTCAATGTTTAATAACTAATACATTCTTAATATAGGTTTACACACAATATAAATTCGAATATAAATATTAATTATAAATTTAAAAATATTTACTAAATAATTTAATTTTATAAATAATTTATAGACATTAATTAATCTAATTTATTTAAGACACAATTATGATGCAGTAATTACCTTATTAATAAAATATTAAAATAATTTCTATTATAAATATACAAATAATTGTAAATTTAGATTTTGGATGAATTAAAAAAAAATTATATTTTATTATGAAATTTTATGGTGATTAAATAATTTGTATTCTAATTGTTAAATTTTTGTTGGCTTTTAAGAAAAATTTAAAACTAAATTGTGTCAAAATTGACATAAATGAGTTTTTAAAAAAAATACTATTTTATTAATTGATATAATATTCTGAAAAATATAAATTTCAGCCAAATGACATAGATAAGGTTATATATATTAAAAATGAATCACTTGGGGTTCTCTTGGTTTTTTATAGTATGTTTATTAACAATATAATATAAAAATAAAAATACACATGATAAATGTCTAACTATTTTATTAAGAGTTAAATCTAAATGATAAGGATAATATGGTGATCTAAACAAGTCTAAAACATATTGGTTGAGAGTTTTTTGACCCATCAATACCTTATCATTGTGATAAATCATCTTGGATAACATATAAAGCAAAAATGATTTTATAATAAAATAATATTTCTAGATTTTCCTAAAGTGACACTCACCTCTCTTATAAAAGGGTACATCCCCTTCTCTTAATTTCACACCGCCATATACATTTGGCTCGGCCAACCCCTTCACAAATATCTTCTCAAATTACCTCAATTCAACCTAGAGGCCTTACTTTAATCAGAAATCCAACCTATGAATCTCTTTTGATCAACTCAAAAGGAAACACCAGAAGAAGATGTAATAATATCACCACCCTCTTTCATGTTCTTTTCATCATCGACATTATCTTTCATTGTAGTTTACATAAAATATTAATAAATTAAGTACCTTCTACATACATTGATGTTATTATAAATATTTTACAACCATATTCACTATTCGATGCATCAAATAAATGACAATGTCACCATACGCGCGTACGTACGTCTTACAGTCTCCACGTTGTGGGTAGTTTGTTTTTCACTCACTTAATTATTTGGATGGATATAATAAGTATTATAACAAATTTAAATAATAAATATAACATGTTAATGCTTATTTATATATGAGATACCATCCAAATATATACGATTTCACCATCAATATAATGATATTGTAGCTCATGCATATGTACGGATTACCGTCTCCACAAACGTGATGAGATTACATCCCCATCATAATCATTCAAGAATAATTTCCATTTAATGATCAATAATTATGTTTATTATCTTAATATAATTCAGTATATGAAACAAAAAAATTCCCATTCATAAAAAAACATGGCTTAGACTATAATGCATATAAAGGAAAACGAATCAGTTTACACCCAAAACGATGATACTACTAAAATATTACTAACAAAGAAATATTAGAATATCATATATGATATCATATTTATTTATATGTTTCTTGAATAATATAAAAACAATGGTTTAACTAGTATACATAATGTTAACGTACCCTTGACTAATGAAATTTACAAGGTAATGGTTAATTCTACAATCTCATTACTTATCTAAGGTTGTTAATACGTAAGAATCTACTGGGACATCTTTATCATCCAAATCCGTGTTTTACTAAAAATTAAAATCAAAATATTATAATTATTTACTAGAATATGGGTTAAATTAATTTATACCCTTGTTTTACTTTTTAATGAATTTTTTGGAAGGAATCTTTCTGTCGCTTTCCAAACAGGGTCCTTTAGGACCTTTTCAACAAATTATGGAAAGAATGTTTTTAACTTATATAGAGGGTGCATCTATTATATGCTGTTATAACATATTCTAAGCATCCAATACAAGCTTATACGAATATTTTCAAAATAAAAATTTTCATTTATAATTATATTACTTTTAAATGATTTTAATATTAAAAGTGATATTTCACTAAAAAACGTCTTAAATTTCATCTATGTCAACATCCTTCGATGGATTTTATGATTATTTGAATTTGATTTATTATGATACAAAACAACATTATTGTATTGTTGGTTTTGTGATATGTTTGACTATGGATGTGTAATTTTTACACCATTCATGGTTTATGGTTAAAGTATTGAATTTTTTATGCTAATTTTAATATAAATGTTAATGTTATGTTTAAAACTTTTCATATGAGGAATACATTGGACATAGTAAGTGACGAGTGGAGCCCACTATAGCTCCTCAATGAATTGGTTGGTATCATGAGACAAACTAGTGTCTTGGAACAAGGCGTTGACAAAATATTATTTTTATTCTTGGCACAATGCCTTGACTAAGTAGTTATGATGTCGGCCATTATGTATTCCATTATTAATAAATTGACTATTGGTATAACATGTGATTATTCTAATAGTAGAATATCAATATGAATAAGTAAATGTAATTATTTTTATTATATTTTCCATATTATGAAGAAGATAATGTTTAAAATTATTTTGTTTTAGTTTTATGCATTGCCTTCATTTAATATGCTTCTTTCTGAAGGTTTCCGCTATATTGTTATCCCTACTGAGAATCTGACCTCACCCGATTCTTTGATTTATATTATCCAGGACACAATGAAGTATATTATGAATAAACTATAGGGATAGTCTAAAGGGTATGAATGTGGTCAATGAATAAATTTTTTTGTTGTTTTTAATTTCATAATGTAATATAAAATTTATGAGTGTAACTAGTAAATCATATGAGACTAAACTAATCGGTCTTTCCAGATTTGATCTATTGTGATCATGTCAATGTTATGTATTAATGCACCGACCCTGTCATGTTTGATGTCTTCAAAAAGAATTTAATTGAATATGAAATTATGAAGATGCATGTTAAAATGTTTTATGTGAGTGATTTAGTTAAATATTATTTTGAACTCATGTAGGAATTATAAATATTTTATTTTACTTTCAATAATATAATTTTTTTTATTACATAACTAATCACTTCTAAAAAAATACCTTTTAACTATTTATATGTTTTCAGCCACTATTTGTTACCTGAATGTTTGTTTCCTGCAATATTTTGTTGAATTTAGAATTTAAAATAACAGTACATATAGTGGTAAAAAAATTCAATTGAAAATTAATTTGAATAAAATATTTATTTCATTCATTGAAATTAATTGAATAAATATTTTCCAAAATAAATAAATTTTACTGTAAATAAATATATCATAGAATACAATATATTTAATATAAAAATTGAATGGAATATATAAAAACTCGGATATGGTAATCAAAATATTTCAATAAAAAATTACTCTAACTAAAATGAAGTGGTAAATAAATTTCTTAGAATATTATAATTTCTTATTTTGGAGGATGAGATACAACACTCTGTAATATACTCCTATACATTTCCATGACCTAAAAAATATAAATTGAGATATTATAATTTATATATGAATACATTGGGTGAACATTGATAGATTGTATTTATTTAGATTGGATGTATGATATTTGAATACATTTCCAATTTATGTGTTATATAATGAAACATTTACCGAGAAGACAATAATTTCAATTTAATATGTATTCCTACAGTTAAGGAATATATAACAATTCACATATCATAAAATATTTGAATCATGTTACATATCAATATAGTATACAAAATATTAAATATATGAAACATGTTACATATTATAACAGCTAACTGACCAATAAATTTAATTAATCAATATATATCAGAAGATAGAACATGTTTCCATCTGTTAATAGTTCACACAACATTAAATGAATAGATTACAATAATTGAATAAATGATGTATTAATGTAATATATAATTCATGAAAAAAATTAAATTAATAAATATATAAATATATTTGGTTTCCCTAATATATTACATGTGTAAAGTACCCATAATCTATAAATGAAGAAACATATTTGTTGTTCATATCAATTAAAGTAAATCAATATATGAAACATGTTACCTTTTATATTTAATTGAACATCTGATATATAATTGATATTAGTAAAATTATATATGAAAATATACATTCTTCAGAAAGAAAAACCTATTAGTTAGTAGATCATCAATATTATAAATCCAAATTTCACTAATAAAGATAAAATTAATGAATGAAATTTATTCTATGAATTCTGATGATGTTTTGGACCACATCCAAATGATTCTTACTTCAATTTTCACGGTTTCCTCATCTCCTATGGATATTTTTGTAATTGAGTAGTTTAATGGGCCATTTTAAGGTAATTGTATATGTAATAAAATTTATAAAAAATTTATAAAATGTAAATCATAATTATAGTAGTTGAGTAAAATAAATATCATTGTAATGCTATAAATTATCATCAAATGGGATTGTTAAAAAGAGTTATTGATAAGATATGTTTTGAAATATTTAGTTTTAAACAAGATTTCATATATACCTCATTGGTTTCCTTCATTTCCACATATCAGTAATTTCAAACCAACCTTGTTTATTACATTGGATATTACTACATCTAATTAACCATGAAAAAATAATAGGTTGTCATATATATATGATAACAGATTAATAATATTTACATCGACATTTATTAATAGTTATTAAAAATGAAATAGTTAAAAATGATATATCATTTTAATCTTGAATAGAATATTTAAATATAAATTATTCATATTTACTGTAGTAGTGAAATATTCTTCTACATAATGAGGGTCGGTTAAAATTTTACATCTGATTAACATGTCTCCCAAATCTACGTCTATTTACCAACATCCATTATAAATTCTAAATTATTGGTCTATATTTATCAGCAACATAACTAGTACCCCACTTCTTGATTTAATTTATAATTAATAAAATAGATATATTTATTCCATTTAGAATATTTTTGGTATATAGTTTCTCATGTGTGTTTCTAAACATTGTTTATAGACTGAATCAGAATTCAGATAATTCTTTTCTACACCGACATTCAAGGATAACATGTAATCAAATAATACATTGAAAATGTCATGTGTTAGTGCTAAAATTTCCCATTCCTTTATGAATTATTTATCATTTTACTTCATAGATATTGTGGGGTATGTTCATTGAACAATAGCATACATAGATTTTTAATTGCGGTGTGTATAATATAAATATTGATTTGAATTTCTATCTCACCTTCTATTTTATCACCAATCACACTATCACCTATATAAGAAATCCATCATCAAAATTCATATATTTCACTACCCATCCCTATAGGGCACGCCCTATTACTCCGAAAGCCCACCAATAATAGTCCATGGGCGGGTGACTTTCACCAAGTATGCATCTCACTAACATCGGGGTTGGGGTTTCCTAAATACATATACACACACACACACACATATCCAAGACCACAAATACTAAAATGTAATAACAAATTATGAACAAAATTATTGCATAAAAATGATCCCAAAAAATAGAGTACAACAGAACGTAAAGTGTTGAATGTAAATGGGAAAGAATACAATCCTCCCAAAAACATGAGTCTATAAACTACTAAGTCAAGAATGTATGAATGAAATAGGTACTCAGACTGCTTCTCATAGATATAGGAATGCTTTAGCCTGTATGGAATGTAGAAAGATCCATCCAGTCATGGGCCATCCTGGACTCCTTCAAATGGTTTCTTGTCTGGACAAGACACGAAACATGCGTGCAAAGCTCATGCAGGGTTGAGTATAACAATACTCAGTTGGGGGCCCAAAAAACAAAAATGTAGTGCACAATGTTTAGGTACATTCATCTCGACAAATCATATTTCTATAGAACATAAAAACGGGAACATATCCACATATACTTGAAACCCTAACCCATAATCTAGTTGTATGTCACAATGACCCTATATCCACGCTTGGGATTATGTCTGAAGATTCCCTGAAGCACTAATCTATGAGAAATAACTCCATGAGTCTAATAATGTTGATTTCTTCCATCGTTGAAGTATTTTTCATTGAGAAAATTCATTGAGAGAGAGAGAGAGATTCATCGATAGATCTGAGTAGAGAACATATACACTCATTTGGGGAGAACACAATGTTAACTCCAAAGATTTCACAGTACATGGATGAGGATCACTACCAATTCCTTGTAGGATTCCATGAATCATCTGGATTAACCTACTGTGTAGAGTATCAGCATCTTGTAGGATTATTCATGTTTATACCTTACTCTACCTAGGTTCAAGAATGGATATAGGATCTCTCTTCAGGCCTCTTGAAGGGATACCTGAATCTATAACCGAATTTCGAACTTAAGTGGTCATACTTCTGTGGATGGAAACAATAAATAAATGTTAGGGAAGAAAGAAAGGTGTAACTAAACCAAATGAAACATGTCCATAGAATGGTGGGAAAGAATCTCAATCCTTGTATAAGGGATTACGTGGTGTGTAGATGTTTTTAGACACCATGTCCCTTGACTCTGAGTACTACCTATGTACAATGACCTAGGTATGGAGAACATACCATGTAATAATTTATATACATGTCATGTAGGATGGATGGCATGTCATGTCAAGGTATCTAGGTTCTATTCCGTGTATGTTGGCCATGTGCCCATACATGGCCTTATCCCATGTATGCCAACCAATGAAACTGGTACATGGGGTGACCCACATAACTAGCCACATCTGTCCATGTGGTGTCATTCAATTCATGTACTTTGTTTCGTGTATATGTGTCATCCAAGATACACACCGAGTAACCTCTAAGGACCCACACACCATGTGACAATAGTCACATGCTATTTCAATTCTTCATGCTTCCCGTAACATCATCCATTGTTTGGTGGGGCTCACACGCCATGTCCTCTTGGGATCACCTAATTTTCTTCACCATGTGTAGCTTGGAAACCATAGCCGCAGCCATACTGAACCCACACATAGTGTTCTTCGGAGAAAACACGATGTTACTTGGGATTTTCTAGACCGTGAGACCACCACCATTTCATCTCCATCAATCTTCCAATGGCCTTTATGTTGATATTATTTTCATGAAACTTATAATACATGGTCACCCTAATATTTCAACAATGATTTGATAGGTTTCGTGCATTCAATCATCCCATAAATTTTATTACAATCCGCCTTCTCAATTAATGGTTGAAGTACAATTTCTCCAGATCTGAGATAATTTTTCATCTTCCATCATCATCACACCTCGTCTAGATCGCCATAATGTTTCATTTCCAATTTTGGGATTGTTTCATTACAAAACATGTTTTCAAAAAAAATTTGTTTGTCACCCTTCGATGAATGTAAATATCGTGGGAAAGAGTGGGAATAAATCCAATATACCAAATTGATGAACTAAAATAAAATTTCATTCTTCATGGACTTGATCCTCTCACATTAGAAGGATTAAACCAGGTGAATCTAAATGTCAATTCAACAATTATCATAAAATAAATTCTTGAATGTACACAAGAAGGAACAGAAAACAACACTCACCTGCAAGAACACATGATCTGTTTATCAACCGGTTCATGCATTAATCCTCTTTCATCGATTAATCCAATAATGAGGAAATTATGAATTGAAATAACAACCCCTACTTCGATCTTTGATGAAGAGGATGAACTGTCATCATCTATAATTTGATCTCACGGTATGAAAATCATCATGTATGTCATCTGTTGGTGTTCATCAAGAATCCACCAAGGTTGTCTCCTCATTAATGTTCCATATGAATTTAGGGACTTCGCCATGGTTATGAGCCAAACCCAGGACTCATTCCCTTTTAAAATAATTGCACATTAATGTGTTATGGAAATTTTTAAAATATAATAATTTATTTTTTTATTTAATTCCTTTAAAACATCTCAACACTTAATATTGTAGCTAATCTATATCTTCCAATTTCAGTCCCCTCGAAAAGTAATATCACTGCTCAAAATAGAAAACTATCCTCGGATTTCTGTTCTAGGAACCCATTTAAATGATATTCCAATTTTTCAGGAAAATCGCTCTCCTGTGCTATTTAGAGTTTATTTTATATCCAACATTTTTTTTGAGGAAATCGGAATCACACACCGTTGCAAATCATGGACTTGAAATAAATCCATATAATTTTTAAAAATAATACACAGAAAATATGAGACATTAAATTCTCCCAAACATTGGGATTTATGTCCTAGAAAGACAAGACAAAAGGTGTATACTAAAAATAATGAGGGTACTAGGCATGAATCTAAGCATCCATTTCCCATGATCTCTCTTGAATATATTAGTGATTCCACCAGACACAAATCAATGGATTCACTCACACAATAATGATCCTCTCTAATAGGTCATCGACCTCCACTAGGTATTCTACTAGGGTCACCCCATTTGTGATCTCTAGGATTCCCTAGTAGATGGCGTGAAATGGGTCATTCACGTACTTCCTCAGTTGTGACACATTAGAATACATCATGTACCCAATGAAACTATGGTGTTAGATATGGGTGGTACCAAACATCATAAACACTATGTAGTATTTGAAAAGGGTCGATGAGCATCAAGGACAACATGCCACACTAGCCAAATCACTGCAACCATCATTGGGTGAGACCTGAAGGAAGATATAGTCCCCCACCACAAAGACCATAAATCTCTGTCAGCTACTTGCATTAGACTTACGCCAGCTCTGTGTAGTCTCCATCGGCATAGTGATGATCTGCTCCTTCTTAGTGGTATCTCATACAAACTCTGGACCCAAGAGTGCTGACTTTTTGGTGTCGGTCCAACGTAGAGGTGACTAGTAGGGTCACCCATATAAATCCTTAAATGGTCTTATACGAATGGTTGGGTGGTTGATGTGGTTGTACAAAAACTCCACCAGTTTTTGGTGGTCATCCCAGATACAAAAAATGTCCATGATACAAGACCCAGACATATCCTCTAGAACCTAAATTGTTCTATCCATCTAACGATCAGTCTGGGGATGGAATGTCCTGCTAAAGTGTAGCTGAGTCTCAAAGGCCTCCTACAATCCCTTGCACAACAGAGAAGTGAAATGAGTATTATGATCAGAAACTATAATCAAACGGACTCCATGAATTTTAACTATCTCCTACACATAGTGGCATCCCATGCTCTCTACGGAACTCTATTCCTTGATATCCAAGATTTTGTCCCACTGGGTGAGTTGGTCAATGATTTCTTAGATGGAATAATTTCCCTTGGAAATTCATGGAATGAAAATTTTGAATTCAATTGATAATCCATCGGACTTCTAATCGGGGACTTTCAATGGGTGAACTAACCCGACTAGAATTTAGTGAACCACCCTCACCAAATAGAACATAAGACATCTTGAAATGAACTCTTCTACTAGTTTCATCATACATGTCCTCTAGAACTGATTGCAGAGATCCTAGTAAATTATTTATACTCAATGATATACCACCAAGGGGGTTGTATGAATCTTTTTCAGGAACTCCTCCCGCAACAACACTAGAACAACTGTGTTCCCTCTAAATATGAATACATTAAACCCACCATGCGAATATCCATTAGGATCATGTCCTATAGATAATTGAGAAAGTAAATTCATATATTTGACATCCCCAAGTTGTTCCTCCCTAACTCTTCTGAGAGTGGATGGGTGAAAACCATCGACATTAGGTATGTTTCATCATCTCCATCCACAAAGGATAATTGTAGAGAGGTCAACTACACTAATTCCCCACTCGGCAGATGTGAACTCAATATCCTGCTATGATCTTCTTACGCAACCTTCCCATTTCCAAATGTATTGATGATTTCAAAGTCATAATCCTAGAGCAAATCTATCCATTTCCTCTTCATCATATTCACATTCTTATGTGAGAATATTTACATGAGGATTTTGTGGTCATAGTTGATGATAAACCATTTTCCCATCATATAGTGTCCCCACATCTTCAACTTGAACACTAATTCTGGTAACTCAAGATCATGGGTCGAATAGTTCTTCTCATTTGTCCTTAGCTAGAATGAACCATAAGCAATCATCTATTGTCTCTTCAATTCGATATATCTGATACCGATCCTAGATGCATGACAAAATCCTATATACTCGACATCGTCTTCTAGAAATATCAATATCGGTGTGCTCTTAAAACTCCACCTCAATTGTAGAAAGTCTGTTGGGGCATCTCCATCCATATGAAATGTTGTCCCTTTTGGGTCATGGTTGTCATTAGTTCTGATATCCGAGATAAATTATTGATAAGACTTTGGTAGTATCCTACCATCCCATGGAAGATACACAGCTCTATCACGCACTAGGTTGGCTCACATGATAACACAGCCTCGACCATGGCTGGGTCCACTGCTACTCCATCTGTTGAGAAAAAGGACCTATAAATTGGACCTATTGTATCTAGAATATGAAAATTTATAGATTCCCAAAAAGATGGTTCTTTCATAGTATATCTTGAATCGTCCACATGTGTCTCACCTTCTACTCCTTTGACATTGAGTACACAATGTTGTCGTCGATGAAGACTACTATGAACCGATCTAAGTACTATTGGATGATCCATTTCATAAGTCCCATAAACACTATAGGGGCGTTTTTCATGCTAAAAATCACCAAGTAATCATACTCACTTTAGAGGAATCTATAAGTCGTCTACAATATATCATTTTCCCATACTCATAACTGGTGCAAACCCGATCAATGGTCGTCTTTCTAGAACCATCAAACCCCTATCAACTAATTGAAGAAGTCATCGATCCTCGGTAGGGATACTTAGTCTTTACTGTTACCTATTTCTGGCACTGGAAATCCACACACAGGCTCAAACTCTCATATATCATCTTTGAAAATAGAACAAAGGATTCCCTGGTTGAAAAACAATGTCACATGAATCCCTTACTCTGCAAATCCTCTAACTTCACCCTGTGATCATGAAGATCTATAAGACCAATCTAATATGCCGATGCAGATATCTGCACTCTCCTGGGGTTTAAGTCGATGTTGATGTCAATATCTTGTAGGAAGGTAATCCGGGGAAATATACTAGAAAGACATCCTCATGCCCCACCACTACTGCTAGGATCTGGAATCTCACAACATATTTTTCTTATAGGGTAAGGAAATCCATCTCAAGAGTGATTTGATGCACATTTATATGCACGAGATCATTAAGTGCTTAATAAGTCAATATGTTCATGGAATAAAGATATCCAATCAATACTGAGAATGATGTAGTAATGTACTGATGCTTCTAAAAAATGGATTCAAATGAATCCATTTCCTCCATTGGAAAGAACAAACTATATAAAAAGATTCATGATAATTGACTCACCTCATGTAGGTGTCTCCACGCATAAGAGACAAGTCAATGACTCAACCTAAATCTCATGTTTTCCCAGTTGAAATTTGGCGAGGAAGGAATAACTAGAACCTGTGTGTATAAGTAATGTGTCAAAGGTAGAAAAGACACAGATCATACATCAGATCATTTATGGAGTCCCTGGGTTGTATTCCTCGACAACATGATGTTTTTTACACCCATATCACTCATCATCCTATGCGTATTGCGAACCTCCTTTGGGTGTTGGTAGATGTAGATCAATAGTATGCCACAACAGGATGATCACCCTCCTCCTCTGCATCATATGATGCCTAGCTGGCCTGCCAGCTCCACTGTCGACCTCTGTCATGGTAGTCCATCCACCACCTCCATGTTATTAGCTTGATGGGGTTGACCATCTCTAGGGAGAGTCCAATATCGTCACACGAGTACTATCACCTCTCCCAAGGATGACTAGATCGTTCTTGAGATCCATGGACTGTCGATCCCATGTCATCGTTCCTCTGGTGTTTTCTTCAACTTTGGGAACCATGATCTTAAGGATGGATCCCTCCTACCAGGGTCTTTACCGATGTCTGCTAGGTGACGACTACCACTGGCTCCCTCTTCTCCACCACGAAGCTACCAATCACCATGTCCCAATAGAGCATTTCATCATAAGTCAAAAAGCATAGTGTCCCTACACTAAATCAGATGTCCCATCATAGACCTCACTCAATGTTTGGTGATGTGATGTAATGATTCCAAACCATATCCATTGAGTACCTCGAGATGTTAGTGAATCTCGATGAATATTCAGCAACCATCAAACTGCCCTGCTGAAGCTGAAGAAGCTCTTGGATATGCACATATCTTAGTGTTACTGGAGGGAACTCCTCTCTAAAGAGATTCTTGAACTCTATTCAAGAAAGAGTCTCCTCATCATGAGTCTGTTTGGTTGATACCCACCTCCATGTTGTTGAACCCTAAATAAGGCTCGCTCCTTGGACCACCATCTGGTTTGCTGGTGTCTTCACTGGATAAAAAACTCATGTCACCGTCTCCAGCCAGTCCTCAGCAGCCAGAGGGTCAGGATCACATCGGAACCAGATGGTTCTCTATATCTAAAACTCATTGATCGTGTATATTTTCACTCCTCGTCTGATTGTACTATAGGTACAATGTGCTGCTCTAGTGGTGGTGGAATATTAGGTACACCACATATATGTAATTCTTTGGGACCATTCCCCTAAATCGAATCCTCTTCACTAATAGTGTCATCCTCGTGATCGATTATCTGAATCCTAGAAGCTTTTCATCATGGAGGCATCAGGTATGTATAAAAGATGTACCATGGTCAAAGATTATATTCGGATAGCTGACACAAAGGACATGAAAAAAACACATTCTTATATGATGAATGTAAAATTATTTTATTTTCCAAAAACCACTGTTTTCATGTATCAAGTTGAGAAGTAGGTTATCAGAGTCATGGTGTATGGATACGTGAGTCACCCACAAAAACAATGGTTCCCTTAGCTTGAAAGATGAACTCAAAACACTTAACACTTTTTCCCCAAACCAATATCATATAATCATGGTCCTATGCTAGAAATGACCACATCTAATACCACCATGTCATGACCCGTCCCAGTGGATCCTGTGTCGCGACTCCCCAAACCCACCTTTAATAGTCATGGGGTTGGTGACTAACACTGAGTATGCATATCAAAAACAAGGGAGGCATTTACTATGTATCATTACAAATGCTGAAATTTCCATGTCCAAAAATAATAAAATGTATTTACCACTATGGAAAAATATTATTACATGCTACTAAACCAAACCAACAGAGTACAACAAAATGTAATGTGCAGAATGTAAACTAGGCCAGAAAACAATCCCACTATAAAAAATAGTCTACAAACTACCAAGTCCAACATGTAAGTAAGAAATAGGTTTTGGGAATACAGATTGAAGACATTGGAATACCATGGGCTATATGGAAATTAAAAATCTTGGTCCAGTCCTAGTCCGCCCTGGACTCCATCAAAAGAACAGTCTTCATCCCAAGACACAACACAAGCCAATAAAGCCCGTGTTGGGGTTAGTATAACAAAACTCAGTAGGGGACCCTGAAAACCAAAAAGTGGTACAAAATGATAACGTATAGTGAGATCTACAGAGAATATGTCTACAGAACATTTAATAAGAAACCATATCTCGATATACAAGAAACCTATAACCATAGTCAAGAGGTAAGACACAATGACCCCATACCCATGCTAGGGAATCGGTCTGAAGATTCCTCAAAGCACTCATCAAGGAGAACTACATCCATGAGTCTAATAACTCGGATGACATCCATACGATATGTATTGATCATTGGGAATGAACATGTGAGAGATAGATGCACTGGTAGATATGAGAGAGAATAGATACACACATTCTAGGAGAACACAATCTTGAGTTGGAAGAGATCAAAGTACACAGGTGAATATCACTTCCATGGAATTTGTGTATAACACCACTCATCCAGATTCACAAGCTAGGTTGAATATTGGCATCCTAGAGGATTATTAACTTCGATAAATTACTCTATCTAGGGAAAATAATGGATATAGGATCTCGCTCCGGGCCTCTTGAAGGGATACCTGACTCTATATTGGAAAGTCCCACCGAAGTGATAATACTATTGTGGATGGAAATGATATCTGAACATCAGTGGAATGAGAAAACATAATATAACCAATATGAAACATTTCTGAGTAATTGTGGACTAGAATATGAATCCACGTTGAAGGGAGTACACAACATGTACTAGTGTTCATGTGTAGTGTCCTGTGACTCCAGGTACTGGCTGTGCACAATGCCATGAGTCTGGAGAACATGATGTGTAAAAACATATATACATGGTGTGTAATAAGGATCACACTCCATGTCAAGGAATCCAAGATATGCTCCGGGTGCATTGGCCATGTTTCCGTATATGGCATCAACCCATGTATTCCAACCCGTGTAACTGGTACATGGGATGACCCGCATAACCGGCCTCGTTTGGTTGTGTGTTTGAGTACATGGCATGTACTCTACCCTATGTCTGTGTATCATCTAAGATAGACATTGATTCTATATAAGGACCCATATTCAATGTGACAATGGATATAATCAGAGTCAATACTTCATGTAATGTGGAACATTAGCCACTACAGGGTGGGGACCACACTTCGTATCCTCTTGAGATAATGTCGTGTTTTTCACCATGTACAGCACCGAAATTCTAGCCACCACCATGCTGACCCTAAAATATGTATTCTTTGGAGAACATGTCATGTTCTTTGTTATTATCCAAGAACCACAAGGTCACCGTCGGTGCACCTCCCATGAAATTATGATGCTCGTTCCGGTGATATATTTTCCACTAAACTTAATATCGAAGGCCTCTTCACTATGCCATTGAACTTTCATGAGGTCTCAAGCATTCAATTTTCCCTAAAACCTAATTTACATCCACCCTCCTGAAGAATAGTGAGATAATAATTTCTATTAATCTGAGCTAATTCATCATCCTCCACCATCGTCATTATTCCACTAGGTTTTCACAATGTTTGATCTCTGATATGAAATCATTGTTTTGTGAAACAGTTTCACAAAGATCCATTTTTCGTCACCCCGAGAAGAACGTGATGAATTTGATTATTAGGGGGATGATGTTCAATATCATAAATTGAGGAATGAACATATACCTTAATCCATAAACATGTTGATCTTCCCAGATTATAAGGATTACTTGGGTAAAATGAAAATTACAATTAAAAAAGTTTCCTAAAATCAATTCATGAATCAACCATGGAAGAATTGGAATAAAACACCCTCCTAAACGAATTCATGATGTGGGGATCACTCTATACATGGGTTAACTAGTGTTAATCATTTAAACTATGAGATGGGAAAAGAAGAATCAAAATAACAACCACTACATCGATCATTGGAGAATAGGAAGACTATTTGTCATCTAGAATTCGATCTCACTACGCGACGATCCTTGCTTTTGTCTTTCGTCAAGAATTTCTCACGAATAATCCACAATTAGCTCCTCTCAAATGAAGTAGAGTATTTCATGGAGTTATCTAGTGTTATGAGCCTAACCCAGGACACCTTATATTTAAAAACAATATAATTCATCACAATGTTATGGAAACGCATGAAATAAAATAATTTTTAATTTTATTTTATTTCCATTAAAACATCCAAAAATTATATTTTTCAACTGACCCATTCCAGTCGATGATAGGCCCATACCAAGGTAATGTTTCTACTCATAATGCAACAGTGTCCTTGCATTTCTGATCTGGGAACCTTTTAAAATTTCTTACAATTTTTTCGGAAAACTGCTCTTGTGTGATATATATAGTTTAGTTTTATTAAAACATTTATTCTGGGCACTCGGAATCGCACATCGTTACAAATATTTTTCTTGAAATAATTCTATATAATATATATAAATAATACATTTAAAATATGGGGAATTAAAATAATTTTCAAATGTGTCAACTGAGTTTTAGGAGGAAAGTAGTATCATAATCACCATCAATTGAAAAATATGACAATGATTCCAAATATAAGAGAAATACCAGTATTCAAATATTCGTTATGCATTTAATTCTATGATGCAAAACTATTAAAATAAACCAGAAATATCGACTTAATATGTTTTTACCCCACTATATAGTACATCAGATGAACATGAAATTTTTACTGATATGATTTCCCTCAATGATAGGATCCAAAAACATTAATTCATTTTTTTGTAACATTGGTATATCATCCCTAATAAATAAATTTTTTATTAAAAAATTATCATCCTCTTTATATCCTTATTAAATCATATAAGATGAGTGTTTTGTTACAACAATTGGAATATAAAATTGAGAGTGTGATATTATCACACTATGAATAATAATTTATTATATATTACATAAATAATTAAGAAGTAAACAAATTTCCTTCAAAGTAATGTTGTGAAATTATTGTTTTCCATAAAAAAGTGTTACCTAAACCTCTATTTCCATGTACAAAGGAAAAAAAATTAATGGGAATGTTTAATGAATTAATAGGCATGGTTAGAACTTCTTATTGTTCATTGGTTTGTTTTCCTTGTATAATATAAAATTATTCATGAAGTATTTCCTTATTATAATTTTTATGATGCAATAAATCTACATGAAATGAATGTGGTTACTAAATTTTGATTTTGAATAGAAGGATACTTATTCAAAGATCAACCATTTGAGTGACGCATGTTGTCAAGATATAGAAATTTATATTTTTTAAGTTTATTGTCAATGAGATAAAATTCTTCTATCAATATATCATGTTAGGTATCAATTAAATATTTATTATCAAATATTTTGTTAAAAACTAGTTTCACAGGGGAACCTATGGTATAATGTAACGCCCCAAACCTAGTTACCCAGACTCGGTGCATTATTACATAACATTGTCATGATCACAAGGAAATAATGTCTCAAAATACCGATCATTTTAGTATTATTGGAAACAAGATTCATACATATATTTAACTTTAAATCTTGAAGAGAAATACAACACTAATATATTTCCTAAGAAACATCCAAGACTCCTTGATTATTCCTGTAGGTCCCTCATACCTATCGTCTTCACATCCAGGGAAAATAAAACATAAGAAAGGGGTGAGCTAAAATTCTCAGTAAGGGTATGTAATACAATGTAAAATGACATAAATATTAAGCATGTTAAATAGTTGAAACCACATGCCTTTACAAATAATGAACAACAATAATTTTATGGAAAAAATATGAGCTGAGTAGATAATGCCATAATAAACCATAATCATGGTTATTATACTAGCCGAATGACCACATGAACCATAAATATAATTTCCATAATGAGGGAATGTATAATTCTGGATATTCTGAAACATTTTGCTCAAGGCCTCGGCCAAGACGTCTAAAAATGATTAAGGCCTCATCCAAAACCATAAATCAAATTAAGAAAGGGCCTTAGCCAATTACACATCCAGTTGTCTCAGGAGACCTACTGATGGATCAAGGAGCTATATCGGGCTCCACCCATCACTTACTAAGTCCAATACATTATTCATATGAAGAAGGTTTAGACATATTATAAACATTAATATTAAAAATATCAAACGAAATGTCAATACATTAACCATATATTATGAATGGTATAAAAATAGCACATCCACAGTCAAACAAATAACAAATCCTTCAATACAATATGGATGTTTTTTATCAAAATAAATCAACTCCAAATAAACATAAAATCCATCAAAGGATGTAGACATAGATGAAATAAAAACTGTTTTTTGAGAAACATCTCTTTTTATTATGAAATCATTTAAGAGTCACAAAATTATAAAATAAAATATTTACTTTGAAAATATTCTTATAATCTTGTAAGGGGATCTTTGATGATGTTATAATGGCATAAAATTGCCACACCCTCTGTATAAGTCAAAAAAAGACATTCTAACATTAATTTTTTCGAAAAGGATAAAAAGGAACTTGTTTGGAAAACAACAGAAAGATTCCATTATAAGCATATTATAAAAAGTCAAAAAAAGGTATAAATTAATTTAACCGATATTCTATAAAATAGTAAGAATGTTTTGAAATACATTTTTACAAAGCATGGATGTGGATGATAAAGAGGTCCTAGTAGTTAATTTTGTATAAACAACCTTGGATAATGAAGAGATTGTGAAATAAACCCTAACCACGTACTTTTACTTGGTTGAGGGTAGGTTAACCTCATGGATAATGGTGAAATAATTGTTATTAAATTATAAAAGAATCATATACATTAATATGATATCATATATGATCTTTTTAAGATTGCTTTGTTAACAAAATCCTAGTATTATCGTCGTTTTGGATGTTAAAATTATCATTTTTTATATGTTTTGTTATATTAGCCATGTTTGTTATGGATAGGTTGTATATTATTCACATACAGAATGATATCATGTCCTTAAAGATTATTTTTAATCATTAAATGAGAATTAGAGTTTAATGGATACGAAGGGGAATGAATCTCATCGCGTTCGTGGAGACGGTAGTCTGTAAGTACTCATGAGAGACAATATCATACTTTTGATAATAAAATAATATATAATTGGATGGTATATAATATATATACAGAATAATTATCAGTTTATATTAGTTTTTTACATGAATTGTACATCATTATTATACCAATCCAAAAAATAATGTATTGAATAACAATTACACCACGACGTGCAGACAGTAGGCCGTACGTACGCACGTATGGTGCATTTCATTCAAAGGATGGATAGAATACTGAATATGGTCGTACCATATTTAAAATAACATAAAAGTATATAGAATATACTATAGTTATTATTTTAGAATGGCAATCACAACGAAAGAAGATGTTGAAGAATAAATGAACTTGAAAAAGGGTGGTGAAAACATTACCTCTTCTTCGGGTTCTTCCTTTTGATTTGAACAAAAGGGATACATAGGGTGGCTTTTTGACTAAAGGAAGGCCCCTCAGTTTAATGTAGGATAGTTGATAGGGTATTTTTGGTAGAGTATGATAGAACAAAAAGGCTTTTAATGCAGGAATAATTGGTTAGAAGTGGTATCCTTTTATAAGGGGGAGGAGGGGCTCTTTAGGAAAAAAAATATATATAATAATTTATAATAAATTCATATTCGGTTTAGAAAGGATCCTAAGTAGATTATTAATATAATATGGTGAGGATGGGACGAAATAATTTTATCCAATATATTTTATATAGGTCTGGGTCACTATATTGACCTTATCATTTTTGTTCAACTCTTAGATAAATAGTTTGACATTTACTATGTCACTTTGTATTTTTATATTATATGGTTAATCAACTAACTATATACTTCCAAACGACCACCAAGTGGTCCATTAATGATACAATTGTCATTATATAAGTATTTTTGTAGAAACATAGATTTTGAGGAAAAGAATATCAATTAATAATATTATATTTTTTTAAAAACTCATTTATGTCAATTTTGACAATATTTAATAATTTATTTTTCATAAAGACTTGACAGCCTTATTAATTCTAACTGAATTCATTTAAGAAATCCTAAAATATCATATTAAGTAAAAAAATTCGTGTATGGAATCAAAACATTCATAATATATTTATTTTAACATTTATAATACTAAATATTTGATTCATTTATTAATAATGAAAAATACTGCATCATTATTGTTTCATAAATAAATTTAATTATTCAATGTCTAAAAATTATAAATAAAATACCATTATGTATTAAATAGTTTTAGATTTCTAGTAAATATTTATATTCTAAAATATAACATATATAACTCTATTTAAAAATTGTTTCTCTAAAATATATATGCTTATGTCATTTTTGTATTTACATTAACTTAATTAATATAAAGTGTCATTACCACATCCAAGTGGATCCATGAGGTCCCAAAATCGACAAAAAGATGCACATGGTTGGAAATTTATCAACCAATAGGGTTATGAGACGTTTTATGTTAATTTAGTTTTATTATAATTTTATATTTTTTACCCTTATTTACCATATTTACAGTTTAACCATGGTAAATAAAATATTTAACAAAGTAATTATTCAAAATTTCTAAAAATATAAGTTACCTATTTACACAATTTGGACCTACTGATTCTAAATATGGAATCCATTTCTCTAAATTCACAACAAATTAGTGGAAGAAATTAATTAAAAATAAATTCTCTCTATCAAAACAAAAAGGGTGTTTTTAAGAAATAATAACTATCAAAAGATTGATAGTTGTTTATGTCTGGTTTAAATGTGAAACTACCTCCAATGACCAAAATTGTATTAAATGGTAAAAATATATTATAAATATAATTTAAAACCACTAATATTCATAATTTATTTCTATTGATTATTTCAATTAAAAAAGGTATTTTTAATTAAAATTTAGTGATTTTCAATATTCATCAAAAAGTGAAAGTTTTCAGAAAAATACCAAAAACTCTCCCAAAGCTAATTTCATTATTAAGAATCCAAAAATGAAGACCATTTTGAAAGATACAGTGTATAAAATTTCAAAAAGTGGCTCTTACTATTCATAACGGCAAGTTTGATTGGTTGTGGTGTGTGTTAGAATTCAATGTTGTTTACAACACACGCTACTGTATTATTCAAAGAGAAGTGTACCGTGGATGATTCGGGTGTTATATTCACCTCAATTTTAAATAATTTCTTCCTCGAAATTTCTAGAATTTTTAATTCATGAAAAGACTCGGGTGTTTCTTCATCATAAGTTCCTCAGGTTTCCATGTTGCCTCTTCCATCTTATGGTTTCTCCATTGAACTTTTACCAAACGAGTTGTCCTGTTTCCCAAAACTTGTTATCTTTTATCAAGAATCATGACAGGATATTCTCAATAAGACAGATCAGGTTCCAGTTCTACTTCCTCATAAATGATTACATGAGTTGGTTCATTCACGTACTTTCTCAACAGTGATACGTGGAACACATCTTGATCTTTGGAGAGACTTGGCAGCATTTCCAAACAATAAGCTACATCCCTAATTCGTTATAGAATTTTGAAAGGTCTGATGTACATGGGACTCAAGTTACCGTTCTTAAGGAAACGTATAACTCCCTTCCATAGAGATACCTTCAAAAAAACATGATCTCCTACCTGAAATTCCAAACCCTTACTTTGGTTATCGGCATAACTCTTCTACCTACTTTGAGATATTTTGATGTGGTTTTGGATGACATTCACCTTTTCCATCGTTTCATCCACCAGTTCTGGGCCTACGAGTTTTCGCTTACCAACATCATCCCAACAGGTTGGTGTGCAACATCTCTTTCCGTATAATGCTTCATATGGTGCCATCTGAATACTTGAATGAAAGCTACTGTTATAGTAAAATTCCCCCAGAGGTACATATTGAACCCACATACCCTGAAAGTCAAGTGAGCAAGATCTCAATGTGTCTTCTAAGGTATTAATAGTCCGTTCGAATTTTCCATCAGTTTGGGGGTTGTAGGAAGTTCTCAAATGGAGTTCAGTATCCAGGGATTTCTAAATACTTTTCCAGAATCTTGATGTAAAATAGGTATCACGATCCGAAAAAATTGATAGGGGTACTCCATAATGCCTCACAACTTCATTAAAATATAGTCTTTTTAGACGTTCAAGTGGTAAATCATCCCTTATAGAAAGAAAATGTGATGAATTTTTAAGACAATCAACATTGACCGATATTGCATAGTTCCTTATACGATTATTTGGTAGTCCCATGCCATAGTCCATAGTGATATTATCCCATTTCCACTCAGGTATCGGAAAAGGTTGCAATACACCCCCAGGATGTTGCCTTCCTACTATCACTTATTGAAAAACCCTACATCTTGACACAAAATCAGCAATCACCCTCTTCATGTTGTCCCACAAAAAATGTTCCTTCAAATCTGTATATATTTTGGTGCTCCCAGGGTGTATAGAGAAATTGGAACTATGAGCATTATCCAACAATTATCTTTTTATATCAAGTATATCGGGAAAACAAATTATCTTCCCAAAAATCAATATTCCATCTTCATACGCAAAGTCACTAAAGCTACCATCATTCATAGATTTAATATAATTTTGAATCTCTTCATCATCGGTCTAGGAACTCTTTATCTATTCTAGTAAAGAAGGTTTGGAAACCATTTGAAAAAGAATTTATTTTTCACCTTCCATGGTGATTCCCATATCCATCATTAATAGATCCATGTATATCGGATCCTTTTCAACTCTCATCTTGTTCAAAACTCCATGATCCTTTCTACTCAAAGCATATTCCACCTTATTTGCCTTCCCCGGGTGGTACTGTATCATGCAATAATAATCCTTGAGTAGTTCAAGCCATCTCGTTTGCCTCATGTTTTGTTCTTTTTGTGAGAAAATATACTTCAAACACATGTGATCAGTGTAAATCTCGCATTTTTCACCATATAGATAATGTCACTATATCTTCAAAGAAAATATTACAACAACTAACTCAAGATCATGAGTAGGATAGTTTTTCTCATCAATTTTCAGTTATCATGATACATAGGCAATAACTCTATCATTCTGCATAAGGAAACAAACAAGTCCTTTCTTTGATGAATCACTATAAATAATGAACCCATCATTCCCCGATGGTAGAGTCAATATAGGAGCATTGACTAATATTCTTTTCAATTATTCTAAACATTCTTCAAACTATTTTTTCCAAACAAATTTAACCCCTTTACGTGTGATCATTGTTAGTGGGTTAGCCAATCGTGTGAAATTCTGGGAGAAACATCGATAATAACATGCTAAACCAATAAAACTGCATACCTCGGTTATACTCGTTGGTGATGGCCATTCTTGGATTGCTCTTGACTTATATGTATCAACAAATATTCCATCATTGGGGAAAATATGGCCAAGAGAAGAAATATTTTGATTCCAAAATTCAAACTTGCTAAATATCCCATATAATTCATGTCTTCTAAGAGTTTTTAGGATAATGTGCAAGTTATTTTCATGATCTTCATAGCTTTTGGAGAATACCAAGATATCATTAATAAATACCACTACAATGTCATCAATGTATTCCTTGAAAACTCTGTTCATTAGATCTATGAAAACAGAGGGTGCATTAGTCAATCCAAAAGGCATTACTGTAAACTCGTAATGCCCATACCTGGTTCAAAATGTTAACTTCAGAATGTCTGCCTTCTTCAAACAAAACTGATGGTATCCCGATTGAAGGTCAATTTTTGAAAAGTATTGATCTCCATGAAGTTGGTAAAATAAATTATCAATGTGAGGTAGGGGATACATGGTCTTTATTGTTATAGCATTGATTTCCCTGTAGTCGATACATAACCTCATAGATCCATCTTTCTTCTTACCAAAAAGAATATGGGCTCCCCAGGGAGAAACACTAGGAAGAATAAATCCCTTATTACTCAATTCCACTAGTTGTTTGTTTAGCTCCACTAATTCCACAGTGTCCATTCTATAAGGGGTTATCGATATTTGCCTTAATCTAGGAATTAAATCAATGGAATACTCAATTTCTCATTCTGGAGGATGTCCAGGTAATTCTTCTAGAAACACATCAAAATATTCACTCACAATAGGTGCATACTCTATTTGAACATTTTTTTCCTAACCCACATTTATTTCATTCTCTTCCTCCCATATAATTGAATTTAGTTTAGCTATTGGGGGTGGATCTAGATAAGAATCAGGTGGTAACGATTCTGCTCTATATCTAATGATAAGGTTTTCCTTATCATCATCATCAAAAAATTTATCCTCCTTCTTCATACAATAAATCATTGCATCATAGTCCGAAATCCAATCCATACCGAGGATTATATCAAACTCAATCATAGGTATGACGATGATATCAGGAGATAAATAAAATTTATATGATCTAATGGGAACATATCAACAGAACAGTGTAGAAATGATACTTCCCTTAAAAGTTTTAACTAACAAATCCATTGTTAAATAAAATTTGAAATATCTATTTTTCTTAGAAAACTGGGAAGATATGAAACAATGAGATGATCAAGAATCTAATAAATCATGTCCTAAACATGAGGAAACCCTTAAATTACCTACCACCATGTCTTTCAGGGCTTCAAACTCAGCAGTAGTGATGGAATAAGCTTGACCTTGATCACATGGCCTTTTATGAGATAAGTTTCCATGACACATAGGAAATTTATGTGCATTATTTCCCATCTCTCTTAAATTGTATCATTGAACATTGGTAGTGTCTTTATTTCCTTTACAATCACCAGCTAGATGACCTTTCTATCCACATTTGTAGCATACTTATTTTCCTTTTAGACAGGCACTAGGGTGCTTCCTTCCACAATTATCACAAGGTGGAAATTAAATTAATCCCTTCTTCAGTGTTTCCTTATTTGCATTCCTAGATTGTTCAGTAGATCTCTTCTTCTCTTTCTTTGATTTAAATTTATAAGACATGGAGAATTCCTTTTCTGTCTTGATATCACACAAGACAATATCTTCGTATGATGAGAAGGATTATGATAAAAATGCTCGACGGAGAAATTGTTTTAACCCATGAAAGATATGATCAATCTTACTTCTTGGGTTATGTATATAATCTTTAGCATGCCTCTCTATCCTTGTAATGTTATCCTCATACATTGCAACATTCTTATCCTCTTTTATACTCAGGCTCAGAAATTTTCTTTCCATATCTGCTCGATGGACACGAGGAAAGTATTTTTCTATGAACAGCTCTTTGAACTCCCTCCATTCCATATTTGATATTTCATCATTTCCTTAATGTTTTTAATCAATAACCACCATTGATCAGCATCTCCAGTGAGGCAGTAAACTGCCATGCTAACATTATCCCTTTCACTACTCCCCAAGGCATGGAATATTATCTCTAATGAATTTATCCATTTCTCATGTACTATGGGAATTATACTCCCATTGAATTTTGGTGGTTGTTTCCTCGTGAGGTGACCTAACATTGATCCTCCCTGATGTGGATCTGGGTGCTCCATACGGGTAAGGTTATTATTCATAACCTGAGTGAGTTTTCCCAGAGTGGTGATTAGCTGATCAGTACCAGTTGCATCACCAGCTCCACTATAATTATCTTATGTAGGAGGTAAATCCATAAATGGATTATTTTCATTGATATTGTTCCATTTCTTCCACTAAGAGGAATTTCTAAACAATGGAATACACTATATTAGTTTATGAATCACAACACAAAAATCCAAAGTTGAAAAAAACATAACATAAATTGAACAGGTAATGTATATAATCCATAATCATAAAAATGTTTTCTTTGAGAATGTATATACTCATTATTCCCTTAATAATAGTTGTAAGGAAAATGAGAATTATCTTAAGCATATGCTCGTGGAGTGTCGTAACAAAGAGTGCAGCAAGTCCCATTGTCGTGCACCAGTTCCCATTCGAGTCTAGCTCAAAGCGGTGTTTTCGGGTTTTACCCCTAGGTACATCTGTGCCAGAGCCGCCTCTACCTGTTCATATCCAGACAGGAATGTATTGCTCAGGAAACTCACAGAATCTCTACTATACAAAAATTTTCTAGGACGTTCTTCTATACTAATCCCCAAGGTCTATCGTAGGTTTATGTGCTCTAATCAGATTTTATCTAAATCTAGTTTCCATGGTTTGTACTAAACATACTCTAATAAAAACTATAACGCCTCGACCCCAGTTACCCAATGTCGGTGCATTATTTCATAACATTGGCATGATCTCAAGGAATTCATGTCTCGAAATACAGATCAGTTTAGTATTATTGAAACAAGATTCATACATTAGTTCAACTTTACAGATTCAAGAGAAATACAATACAAATATATTTCATTAGAAACATCCAAGACTCATAGATTATGAATGCAGGTAACTCAAAACAAACATCTTCATATCCTTTGAAAATGCAACAGAAGAATGGGGTGAGCTCAAACACTCAGTAAGGATATGTAATACTACAGAAACTGATATAAATATTAAGCATGGTAAATAATTGAAACCGCATGCCTTTCCCAATAATAAAAAAAAACTTATATAGAAAGAATATGAGCTGAGTAAATAATGCCATAATAAAACATAATCATGGGTATTCTACTAGTCAAATGACCAAATGAACCATCAATATTATTTCCATAATGAGGGAATTTATAATGCCGGATATTCTAAAAATTTTGTCAAGGCCTCGCCCAATACGTCTACAAATGATTAAGGCCTCGGCCGAAACCATAAATTAAATTGGGAAAGGGCCTTGGAAAATTCAACATCTAGTTTCTCATGAGACCTACCAATGATTCGAGGAGTTATATTGGGATCCACCCGTCACTTACAAAGTCTAATACATTCCTCATATAAAAAGGATTAAATATATCATAAACATTCGTATTAATACTAGCATATGAAATGCCAATACTTTAACCATAAATCATGAATGGTATAAAAATTTCACATCCACAGTCCAACATATCACAAAACATTCAATAAAATATGGATGTTTTGTATCATAATAAATCAACTAAAAATAAACATAAAATCCATCAAAAGATGTTGACATAGATGAAATCAAAACTCTTTTCTGAGAAATATCTCTTCCTATTTTGAAATCATTTAAGAGTCACATAATTATAAAATAAAACATTTAAATTGAAAATATTTTTATAAGCTTGTAAGGGAAGATTTGAGGATGTTATAATGGAGGAAAATAGTCGCACCCTCCGTATAAGTTAAAAAATACATTCTTACCATAATTTTATCGAAATGGATAAAAGGACATTATTTGGAAAATGGAGGAAAGATTCCATTATAAACATATTATAAAAAATCAAACAGGGGTATAAATGACTTTAACCCATACTCTGTAAAATAGTAAGAATGTTTTGAAATAAATTTTTAGGAAACATGGATGTGGATGATAACGAGGTCCCAATAGATAATTATGTATAAACAGCCTCGGATAATGAAGAGATTGTGAAATAAACCCTTACCTTGTTCTTTTCCATGGTTGAGGGTAGTTTAACCTAACTTATAATGGTGAAATAATTGAAATTAAATTATACAATAATCATATACATTAATATGATATCATACATGATCTTTTAACATAGCTTTGTTAATAATATCTTAGTATTATCCCCATTTCGGGTGTCAACGTACTCGTTTTCTTTTATATGATTTATTACATAAGTCGTGATTGTTATGGATAGGTTGTATATTATTCATATCCATAATGATATAAAGTCTTTAAACATGTTTTTAATCATCAAATGAGTATTAGACTTGAATGGATACAATGGGAAATGAATCCCATCACGTTCGTGGAGACTGTAGTCCGTACGTACGCACAAGCGACAATATCATTCTTTTGATATTAAAATAATAGATAATTGGATGGTATATCATATATATACAGAATAATTATCAGGTTATTTTTATTATTTACATTAATGACACATCATTATTATACCCATCCAAATAATAATGTATTGAATAACAATTACACCACCACGTGGAGACGGTAGGCCGTATGTAGGAAAGTATGGTGACATTTCATTCAAATGATGGATAGAATACGGAATATGGTTGTACCTTATTTATAATAACATCATAGTATATATAAGATACTCGATTTATTATTTTAGAATGGAAACAACAAAGAAATATGAAGGTGATGATGAAAATAACTTGAAAAAGGTGGTGAAAACATTAACTCTTCTTCTGGTTATTTCTTTTGATTTGATCAAAAGGTAACCTTAGGTTTTCTTTATGACTATAGGAAGGCCTCTAGGATTAAGTTAGGATAGTGGAGAGGGTATTTGGGCAGAGGTTGGGCGAACCAAAAGGATTTTAAGGCATGAATAATTGGTTATAAGTTGTATCCTTTTAAAAGGGGGAGGATGGGCTCTTTAGGAAAAACATTAAGTATTAATTTATAATAAATTCATATTCGGTTTCCAATGGCTAAAAAGTTGATTATTAAAACTATATGGTGGGTATGGGTCGAAATAATTTCATCTGATAGATTTTAGATAGGTTTGTGTCACTATATTGACCTTATCATTTATGTTTAACTCTAAGTTAAATAGTTTGACATTTACCATGTCACTTCGTATTTTTATATTATATGGTTAATACTCATACTATATACTTTCAATAGACCCCCAAGTGGTCAATTAATGATAAAAATATAATTATATGAGTCCTTTTGCAGAACCATATATTTTTAGAAATAGAATATCAATTAATAATATAATATTTGTTTTAAAAACACATTTATGTCAATTTTGACAATATTTAATAATTTATTTTTGTTAAAATCATAAAAACTTTATCAATTCGAAAAAAATTCATTTAAGCAATAATAATGTGTCATATTAACTAATAAAATTATTGTACGACATGAAAACATTGAAATTTTATTTATTTTATCATTTTTAATACTAATTATTTGTTTCATTTATTAATAAGGAAAATACTGCATCATTATTGTGTCATAAATAAATTTATTTAATCAATGTCTAAAAATTATAAATAAAATACCATTATGCATGAAATTTTTCTTTCTTTATAGTGAATTTTTATAGTTGAAATAATAACATATATAACCCTATATAGAAATTGTTTTTCTAAAAGCTAAATGCTTATGTCATATTTGTATTTACTTTAACATAATTAATCTAAAGTGTCCTTATCACTTACAAGTGGATCCATGGGATCCAAAAATAGACCCCATGATTCCCATGGTCGGACATGTATCAACCAATAGGGTTAGTACACATTTTAGGGTAATTTATTATTATTATAATATTATTTTTTTATCCTTATTTACCGGATTTACCCTTTAACCATGGTAAATAAAATATTTACCGAAGTGATTATTCAAAAGGAATAAAAATAAAAGTTACCTATTTACACAATTTAGACATCTTGATTCTAAATATGGAATCCATTTTTCTAAATTAAAAACACATAATTAGCATAAATTAATTTAAAATTAATTTCTGTTTTCAAAACAAAAAAGTGTTTTTTTATGAAATAATAACTATCAATAGATTGATACTTGTTTATGTCCGGTTTTAATGTGAAGTTATGCCCAATGACCAACAATGTATTAAATAGTAAAAATATATTCTAAATATACATTAAAACCACTCAAATTCATAATTTTTCACAATTAATTAATTCTATTAAAAAAGTTTCTTTTAATTAATATATAGTGATTTTAACTATTCATAAAAAATTGAATGTTTTCAGAAAAATACCAAAATTCACCCTAAGATAATTTCGATATTCCGAATCCAAAAATGGAGTCCATTTTTAATGATAAATTGTATTAAATTTCAAAAATTTGGTATTACTATTCATAACGGCTAGTTTGATTCGTTGTGGTGTGTGTTAAAACTCGAAGTTGCGTACAACACACGCTACTGTATTATTCAAAGAGAAGTGTACTCTGAAAGAATGGGGTGTTATATATAGAATCATGATAATGTAGTATAGTTAAAATTATTTGAATAATTTTGTTATTTTAATCAATGTTAGATGGTTTGGTTGTATAATACTGTTTTTAATTCTGAAAATGTGATATTTATTTTTTTCAATTGGAATAAATATCACATTAATTTAATTGAATGATTTATTACAAAAAAATTTTGTAATATATACAAAAATACAATTATAATTCATGTATCAGTGGATATATTGTTTCTAAATCATAGGGCATTTTGGAATGGGCATGTAAAAATGGGGATGCAACAATGTATTTTCTATTTATAAACTGGAATAATATATTAAGAAATGTTTAGTTAATCAGAATTACCCAAATTAATTTATACCAGAAATTAATAGTTGTGTTTCTATAAAACAGTAATATTTGTTATATATACAAATGAAATATTTGGCATACTTCAGTATTCAATTAAAGGGATATTTTCAACTGTGGAATCTACTTTAGAAATAAAGGGGATACTTTTCACAATACATGAAATGAATATGTATGCATGATTGTTGTGGAATGATAATGGGTTATATAATGTTCATAAATTACATTTAAGAGAAAACTATATTTAAAAAACATTCTGTCTTGGGGTATATTTATTGTTGTGTTATTGAGACAATATGTATTATTTTTATTTTTTATGGAACATGTAAATACCATGTTAAATTGATTTCGACATATAAAAACATTGATTTTTAATGTATAAAAATACGATAAAACATTTAAAAACCATTAAATAATTAATATTAATTCTATATTATAAGTTAATATTGTGTAGTATACATGTTGGTGTTCTATTTTGAATGAATTTAATTAATTATAATAATATAATAAAGGGAGAAGGATAAATATTTTCATTATTCCATTTAAATTTAAAATTTATGAAATTTATATATATTGGAAATTTAATATGGTAATACATATTTCATACACAATAGAATTATAAGCTGTTTTAATAAATATATTAAATATCACCCTATAATAGAGTATTGGTGTCACTATATACATGGTCTGGTAATGAAACTATGTTTGATAATAGAACGTTAGAATAATATATTCAAAAATATTTCCCTTTTTCCCATATTGATGGAACTATAATAGTGGCCACAAACATTGAATCATTAATATGTTATCTCAAAGTATAGAAATATTCTCATAATGCATGATAGATATTTTAATTTTCATTAATGATTTCTTTTAATGAGGCTAGACCTCTAACAATAGAATACAAGATTCGATGTTAATATAGTTATGCAATTTTCTAAGGAACATAATGGAATCTTCTAATTGATAATACTCTCTTTAAAGGATATCATCTCCATTCTTTACTATGGTAAAAACATTAGGGAATTCATTATAAATGAGGGAGAGTACTTCAGGGTAAGTTTATTTTACAAGGATCCATGTTCTGAATAATTATATTTAGATTATTGTTTTTGAAAAAATGTCATCAATGTAGGATCCATAAGAAAAAGTAATGTTTTTTTTCAAATTGAAAATGTATGTATACTCATAAAAATAATGGAAACTGAGAATGGAATTTATAACCATATATTAACCAAATGTACTCGCGTGGTGATATATATTGACATTCATAATACATTTTTATCTCATCTACATATCATTGACCCGCCATTGTATTTTTTGTTCCATAGAGTGCACTTGTGACTCGGTCATTCCATTTTTAGATGTATTTTAAAAAATAAGTAATATCCCATGATATGTTACATATTTCATAGTTGATGTGATCGTGGTATTTTACAAAAATTGTTGTATTGTAAGATAAATCATAATGATTATTTATTTTGACACATTTGTTGATATTGTTAAACCACTATCATTTGTTCTATATATATCATATCCATCCTCATCTCAATAACTATTATTATCAAAACATTTTTTTAAAAACGGAAAAACTATTGTTCATCATGGAAGATGATCATGGGATATTTGCACCACAATATTGTTGAGTCATGATGTTTTTTAGACATTCTTATAAAGGTATTTCCCTATATTGTCAGTTATTTCATCTAAAAGTATTTGATTCATAGAAATAGTTGTTGAAATTTTTTAATGAGGTTCCAAGAATACATGTATGTGTACATGAGGAAGGTCATGATTTTGAAATTAAATGGTGCATAAAAATACATAAAGAAGTAGATCATAGTTAACTTAATTCATTTATAAAAATATATTAAATGATATATTTAATTTTTTTTATGAAAGAAATGATACCTTCATGATCCGTTCGAAAAACTAATCTGTAACACCCCAAGATTTTATGAATAATATTCTTTTAATTTCATTAATGTATTGTGTTGTACGGTACACCAAAATGAGATTTCACAACATGCATCCCTAACATGGCTTTCATTACACGCAAGCGTGACTTTCCACGATAGCGTGTGTTGTACGCAATACCGAGTTTTGTTAAACAACGATATGCTATTAAAATATTATTAAAACTACCTGTTATGAATAGTAATAAAAACTTTTTGTTATTTTATAAATTTTATATTTGAAAATAGACTTCATTTTTGGATTTGGAATATCGAAATTATCCAAGGGTGAAATTTTGGTATTTTTCTGAAAACTTTGAATTTTTGGTGAATAATGAAAACACTAGGTTACTATTTAAAAACCGACTTTTTATTTAAATAATTATTTATTTTATTTAGACTTATTTTAGGTCAAAATTGATACATAATACCTATATAAGTTCAATTCAATTCATTAGAGTCATTTTATAATATTTTTACATATATAAAAATTTTATTGAACTTTTGACCGTCTTTTACCCACCTCCTAGGAGAATTTGCAAATTTTCATAAAACA
The DNA here is from genome assembly GCA_963277665.1 of Viscum album. Taxonomy (NCBI): domain Eukaryota; kingdom Viridiplantae; phylum Streptophyta; class Magnoliopsida; order Santalales; family Viscaceae; genus Viscum; species Viscum album. The sequence continues at coordinate 2,104,051,095 of OY728119.1, read as the reverse complement.
TAATTTTACCGCTTTTGTGAATGGAATTTCAAAAATCCGAGAGAAACGGTTGATGTCAGTATGTAAAATTTGGTTCAATGAGATGAAAATAATTTATGGTGAATAGTAACTTTTTACATTTTTTACCACAGTTAAAAGTAAATAGGGTAATTAAGGGTAAAAATGATATTATTATTACCCTAACACATGTCATAATTTTTTTGGATATGTTTAATTCGACCAAAAACAACCTTAGGAATAAAACATGACCATTTAGGTCCACTTGGATTAGATTTGGACATTTAATATTAATTTATTTAAAGAAGGGTTAAAATAGTTAAAATCAATGTTAAATAAGTAAATAATTTTTAATATGAGGTTATACATAAGATAAATTCGACTATAAACATTAATTAGAAAAAAAAACGATTTCATACATAATATTATTTTATTTTTAATTTTTAGACTTTAAATAATTTAATTTATTTATGACACAATGATGATGCAGTAATTATCTTATTAATGAAATATTGACATAAGTGATATTATAAATTCCTCAATAAATGTAATATGAGACTTTTTATGAATTAAAATAATTTTATATGTTAATATGATATGTTATTATTTATTTAATTAACTTTTTTAGAAGTAATATTTCTGTTATGATTTTCACAAAAATCAATTACCAAATAGTGTCAAAGTTGACATAAAATAGTTTAAAAAAAATATTATATTATTAATTGTTATTTTATTCCGAAAAATATACGGTTCGGCCAAATGACATAGATAAGTTTATATATTTTAATAATAAACAACTTGTGGTTTGTTTGGCTTGTTATGGTATGTTTATTAACCTTATAGTGTAAGAAATCAAGAAGTCACGGTAAAAGTTAAATTATCTAACTTAAAGTTAAATCTATAATATAAGGTTAAAGTAGATATCTATACTTGCCTAAATTCTATTGGATGAGAGGATTTAGACCCATCCACACCTTAGATTCGAAATAAATCAATTTGGAGCTCTTAAAAACCAAATATGAATTTATAATAAAATAATATGTTTAGTTTTTACAAAGTTCCCCTCTCCTCCCTTATAAAAGGGCACCTCCTACCTCTCTTCCTCACACCACTTTGAGCCTTCAAGCTCGGCCAAACCCTGATAAATTCTCTTATACACTTCCCTAGAAACATCCTAGAGGTCCTGGAATTCTTCAAAGACCAATTTTATTTCCCTAAGAGGAGGTCTCAAATAGGTGCTTCAAAGAAAAGGTAATGTCTGTTACCGATTCTTTCATCTTTATTTCTTCCTCCACTTATACTTATTTAGTTGTTTCATTATGAATTAATAACATTAGTATAAATAATATACTGTTATGTTATTATATGTATGAAACAACCCTATTTCACTATCTATCCATCCTACAAAAAACGAAATCACCACGCGTGCGTACGTATGGAATACCGTCTCCACGCTGTGGTGAAATCTGTTTTTCAACCAACACCTTACATGGGTGGGTATAATGGTGTAAAGAATAACTATATATGGTTATTATAACATCATCCTTATTCTGATATATTATACCATCATCTCTGATTCTATTCAATAATTATGGGAATGATATCATCGCTCGTGCGTACGTACGGACAACCGTCTCCACGACGCGATGAGATTCATTCTCCATGTTAACCATACATGAATGATCATAAAGTTTATATAATTAATAATAATTAAATATATGAATTCTACTGGATTTATTTATACATATATTTATGTAATCTATTTAGTTTCATTCAATTCAATAATCAAACAAAAACAGCGTTCATGCGTACGTACGGCCTACCGTCTCCATGAACGATGTATTTCATTCCTTTTATGGATCTATAATATATATATGTATATGATTAATATATATTATATATAAATCATGTTTTACATTATGGAATTATTTAAATCAGGATATATGTATTAATATCAAGAACGACCTATCGAAACACATGCAATAAATGAAATGATTTTACCCAAAACGTTGCTTTAACATGGAATTTACAAAAGAACGAGTATTATAAAGTCATAAGTGAAACATATATGATATCACAAAAATGAATATGATTCTATAATAAGTCAATGACATTATTTGAACCATTATACAGGAGTTTTGGATATGTATGAAGCATATCAGACCTAAGGTAAGGGATAATTGTGCAAATCTCATTTTTATCCGAGATTGCTTATTCGTAAGTGTTTACTGGGGTTATTGCTATCATCCAAGTCCATGTTTTACAAAAGTTTATTCATGTATGTTCAAATTCATTTTTACCCATTTTAATTTTACCCAATGGTATGGAAGTAATCATTCTTTTATTTACCCTACAAGGTACTTTTTTTGACTTTTCCGAAAAAAAGTACATGAAGAATGTTTTTTAAAGTATACGGCATGAAAGAATTTTTGCGGTTTTATAAAGCCTTATTTTTAGGAATATTCCTCCAAAATAATTCATGAATATTTTCAAAAAAATACTTTTCTATTAAAATTTCATGACATTTTGTGAAAATAAAATTATTTTGAAGAAAAAAGGATATTTTCCTCAAGAATTCATTTCATGTGATTTAACAAAACCATTTTCATCTAAGATGACATTGTTTCACATGTTTATTTTTCAAGTATTATGCCTCTATTATTTAAATGGGTTCACTTTTCTAATGATGAAATGATATCCAATTTTTTTGTATGGATTATGTTATGATGGAATGATGTTTATGAGACCCATTTTATTCTTGGGTTATGATAAATGATTTATGTTTATATTATGGCACACGAAATAACGATTTCAATATGAGATGGGTGGGACCTATATCTCCTTCCAATGCATTGGGTAAAGATTTATATCTCATGATATTTACATGGCTATAATTACAAGTTAAACCAGTTTAGTAATACAAGACTGGAAAGAGGAGTGAACTCAATTCAGAAAGTGACTTTGTCCACTAAGATGGTCTTGGCAGCAATGCCTTGGATACTAGGGAAATCATATCCTGTGCATAATTGTTGCCACAATTACATGTTTTATTCCCATGCTATTTTCCATGATTCGTGTCTTTGATCATGATTTTGATGTTTAGATATTATGTTCAAGTTTTTGCATTCAAATGTTTATGGATTGTTTGATGTTCTCTATGTTTACCTTTACTGGGCATTTGAGGGCACCCCTTTTATGTTTTCTTTTCCCCAGGATATAAATAAAGGTTTTCGATAAGAAAATAAAGCGGAATATCTTTATTGGGAGATGTTGAAGATCATTCACCACGATCAGAAGATTTTATTCAGAGTTTCCAAAGACACTAAACTACTACGATCCTTGTGTGTATGTTTTTGTTATGTATTAAGTATTCCACAAAAGTAATGTATTGTCCATGTACGTCAAGCTTTGGGTATCTACCTAATCCCTTCTCCTTTTACATGAATTTTTTGTTAAACTATAATATTGAAAACTATTAACAATATTTGGGATTAATACACTGGATCTAGGTTATTACTTTTATGAAATTGTGTAATCTATAGTTAATACTTGTTTCATTTGAATGTGAGAAACAACTCTGGAAATCCATCATAATTACACCTTTCAATTTCATCTTGATAATTTTTAATCTTGATTCAAGGTACGCCTGTGAACGATTATGTAATAAATAATATTTTTGGTAATTAGTGTACCATAATACTCTATTATTATGTAATAATCTTGAAAACCACTTTTTAACTAATGTATTATAGGTTTTGGATTAAATTTAATGAAGGAAAAAAAATTCTGATTTAACAACATTATATGTATCAATTATAATTTTTTATAATATTAGACTTGATTGTTTTAGTAATCATTGATTTGGTTTGAATTGAAGATGGAATTCAATTTACTCAGTAATTGTTACCTTTTTAACTCTTGTAGTTATGAAATATTATATGTGGTATGCATTAATTAAATACCCATCTTGACTGGTGGTAAATTTAATGGGATTTTTCAATTGAAGTTAGAAAAGATAAAGTTTATATATATGATTCAAGTCCTAATATCTTGTTTATATGATTATATATACATATATATCCTCACTGAAATAATTGATTTAACTAACTATTAGTATATAAATGCTGGAAGATGTTGGGAAGCTGTTTTTATGTGAATCCAATCCCCTTAATGTAATTAACTTTTGAATTAAATAAATGAAATAATTTTAATTAAATAAATCCAATGCAGTTCTATATTTTCTAATTAAATGATTTCATTCATCAAACATCGACTATAAATTTTCAGCAATGATAGGATTATGAGAAGATCTGTTATCCTATTTGTTGGATCTGTGGAAAAAAATTAATATAAATTAAAAGAAACAAAAAATAAATTATCACATGCTAACTATATATATATAATAAATCAAATATAAAATTATGCCTTCTAATTCATTTAAAATTCAAAATCATAAATTTTGTAAAATTTTGGGGTATTAATAGTTAGTTGTAATAAGATTCCAACACAGTGAATGTTTTATCCATTTAGTCTGTAAATATAATGACTACCTCCAGTACTCACAGAATTATAAATTCTTCCAACCATTGAAATATAAGAGAACATTATATTGTATTAGTACATAATATCTTGGAAATTTCTTCCATAGATTGACTTATCATAAAACATAAGGGATCTCGGTTTATTAGGTGGGGAATCAAATTCACGCAATTCGATATTAATAAGAGAACAACACAAAGAAAACCTTGGATAATTTTTTGCATTTTAACTTCTAACTCATACATCGTATATCAATATTGTGATTTGTATATGAAAGAGTGATTAGGTTCTACAATATCCATGTAATCTTTTACATATTTATATTTTTAGAGTTTTAATGTAAAATAGAAAAACTATTCATAAGGTGAAAAAATATAGTCTGTTATGAAATACTAATATTTTTAACAGATTTTACCCAATTTTTTTTATTTCAATTTCAATTAATTTTATGAATATTTTGTGTCATATGTAAATTTTATTATAAAAAACTTTTTTTTGAAATTGTTGATAACAATTATTTTAAAAAATAAATCATATAATTTTTATATAAATTGATCATATAAACATCACATAAGTGAATACCATTATCAAAATAAACGTTGAGTTCATTTTTCTTCATTATTTATGAACTATTCCTATATATGATATATGGTACATTAATATGAAATTTATTTAGTCTATAACTATAACTTCATTTTTAGTAACCACATTATTATTATAGAAATTGATGGTTGTCGACGAAATGTAGACATGGATAGATAAAAATAAATAATCAGCGATGAACTTGTACTTGATTATGATTTTATAATTATGTATAATTAAAATAATATAATGTATGTTATGTGATTAATATATTCAAACATATTCAATTTACCATTATTTAACAAATCAGTCTATGGGAGTTGGCATGCAGTTTATACCATTCAAACACAAATAGACAATGAGGTTGTGCATGTAACAATGGATAAATGGATAAAATATAATAAAATACAAGGAGAAAATGAAAATTTAATGTTAAAGAATTATTTATTAAATACATAAACATTATAAAAAATTTACCTACAATTTTATTATTTTTAATTTATGGAATTGATAAGAAAAAAGTATGACACCTATAATAGTTTCATTCTATTTTTTATATTCATAATTTTCATTTATGCCTCACCTATTTCAAGGATAATTTTTTTTGGACATAGTTGGAATACTTATATTCTCATTCTGATATTTAAGTCTTTTTGAATGGTCAAATGGTTACTAATTTTGAACATCTAAGAGTTTAAAAATTAATTAGTGCATCCATATTGATGTAATGAATAGTATAAAAAAGTTATATTAGTAAACTGATAATAATGTATTGAAGCATTAATCTAAACTTATAACAATGATATTCATTATTTCTTACAAATGTTTCTTTCCATATTTATCATTAGGTATACGTTATTATTATTTTCTTTTTAGTTTTCAATAGCTGTCGAATAGCATTGAGTAGGAGTACCTAAATTAAATGAGTAATAAAATAATAGTATTTTTTCATTTTTTAAACCTTAATATTGAATCATAAAGTAATTTTATATCATTTTTTAGGTTAGAATGTATTTGAGTAAAATTATATGAAAATGGTGGATTTATTTTACATTTTAGTACCTTTTTCCTCTATATTTATTATGCAATTAATTTTAAATTTAATTCTTTTTTGAAATCACTACCTTGTTTTATCATGAATATATGTCAAGGGAATATCTAAATGAAAATGTAAGTTCCATTTCAAATGTGTTTCGTTAGTATAACACTTATTTTTGTAGGATTTTATTTCTTACTAATAAAAAACTCAAGGAAAATGGGATGAAATGATAATGAATTTATGTGTTGAATTGTTAGTTATGAAAATAAGATTTCATTTTTATTGGAGAAATATTAAAAATATTACTATAAAATCATTGAATATAATAAAAACATAATGAGTGTGGTAATTATTAATCAACAACAAGAAATTGGACTTTTAGTAGATGATGAAACATGATGTTTCAGATAGTGTGTAAGATTGAAGCAGAATGATATTGATGCTTGTACAATCATTGTCAATGAAGAATATCATGAAAAAGATAAAATAATCAAATATATAAAAATTAACATATAATAAAAAAAGTATTAAATTTTAAATAACATATTTTTTTTATTTAATAATATTATCACATAAGTAATTCAACCAAATTTTTTTATTATAATGGAAGATAAATATAAAATTTTCTATAATATTAATAACTTGAAAATGAAATTTAAATTTATAGGGAAATATTATACCGAATAAATTCATAACATTATCATAAAAAAGTATGTTGATTAGTTGATAAAATATAAATTAAGTACATAGAAATTAAAAATTACAATCTTAAAAAATTGAGTTGTGAATCAATTAATATAATTCATTGAAGAGATATATAAAAAGAATAAAAAAATTAATATCTTTTACACGATGAAATAATATAAGACATAAAATGAGTTACAACATCAATTATTTTATATTGGATTACAAAAATATTGAAATAATGTTGTGAAGTTAATTTTAAAGAATAAAATTTGATATAAAATAAATAACCATAAATGGAAAATAAATATCCATAGATGATGATTGAAAATAAAAAAAATATTTCAAAGGAATGATTTATTTTTGTTAATTAAGAAGAACCTATATGAACAAATAATATGAAAAAAGTGAAAAATATTGACATCTATAATTAATTGAAATTAAACATTTTTAACAAATATATACTTGTTCAATCAAAAAAGGGAATTTATTATTGATAAAAATTCAATTCATTCGATCTTGGGAGCTTTTAGAATGTTAATATAAAAGAACATGTATGATCAAATTTGAATAGATATGAACCTAAAATATAATTATTATTATTTCTAATAATGAAATTTATTTATCAAAATACCACAAAAATTTGTTCCTATATGTTTAAGTGGAAGAAAGTATTTTTTAACAAATATAATTGTGGGTGAATAAATTTGAAAAAAATTTATCTAACATTAGGTATGAAAACAATTATCAATAAAAATAACAACTACTCTTCTAAACATAAATTGATAAATGATCACTGTATAATATACATAACTAATGTATTCAAAAACAAAAAACATTAAACAATTGACAAAAAACATATTTAAATTTTGTTGATATATAATTGATAAATTCATACAGAAAAAACTCTTAATTCGGGTAGCGTGTTTACAAGAGATAGAAAATGTGTATTATAATTTCCTTGAAACATAAATTAAATTAAAATAATTTTTCATTAAATTATTATTTAATATAGTATATATATACAAGAAATGCATAATTGTTTTGAACTTTATTAGGTAATGCATACTAGAATCAAAACTAATAAATTCATATATATAATATAAAAGACTAAAAATCTAAAATGAAGAAACAGAGAATTTTTAGATTCTGAAATCATTTTATTAGTGCAATCTAAATAGAGAGAAAAAATTCAAGACAATAACTAAAAAATAAATGGGAATGATAAATTGAATATAAATTTGTATATATAATGAATTAATTGTAATGAATATACCATTATGAATTTTAAAATCATAGAAAAACTTTGAAATTCATAGAATTCATGAACATACTACTATGTATACTATTGGGATATCAATATAGAATAAACCAAAATAGGAAAAAATAAAAAAATATAAAGAATTGTGATGTAACATAAAAAAATAACTACTAAACATATATAATCACATAAAGAATTATGTTCTTGGTGATAGAAAAAATATTAGGAAGAGAATCAATTAACAACGAGGATATAATAACATTTAAAGTGTTAGATATCTGGATTAATCCTTTATTGGTACTGTGGGATGAACCAGAAAAAATTATTTGGATGAGATACATCAATCCTATATTCAAAAAGACAGTATGGTAGTTATAGTGGTGGAACTAACATGATCATTTAATCTTCACAAGGGAACACATAAAAGGGAAGATAGAGACAAAAAACTAGAAAATTTGGATTTTTTAATCAGAAGACATATATAGAGAGTTCAAGATAGATGTGTTGGAAAATAATGAGGTAGACGAGTATTTGAAGGTGTTGAAGGTAAATATAGAAGATATAGTGGAATAATCTATGGGGGATGCATTGTCATTGGTGGGGACTGAGGAAGAGGTAGAGGCAATGAATCTAGAAGAGGAAATAGAGGTATATTATATATCATAGAGAAAATAAGCACGCAAGATTATTAGGAAATCACAAAGCACAGAGAGGATTCTATATTAGGAGAAAGGGTGTTGTATCGACATGTGGTTAGAAAACGAATGACTATTAGAATATATAATAGATATTGAGGAATCATGTTAATAAGATGTCTTGTTCATTACATAGTGTGAAATGTGTTAATTATATAAATTATATCCATACAAAATAAAACATACATATTTATATTATCCCATTAGATTGGTCATATTATAAAGAATTATTTATGTTATAAAAATCATTTCTATATGATAATGTAAAAACAAATTGTTGAATATGTGATGGAAATATTCATATAAGAGATTTTATTGACACACATCATGTATTAGGAATAATATTATTTCATTCATGGACTATTTATATTTATTTATGTTGATATGAAATATTAATGATAATGATTGATATAACATTTCATTATGATGGGTACAAACAATGAGAATTATTTAAAGGATTTATAATATCTACCTTAGTGATCAAATAGAAATATTATATTAATTATATATTATCTCATTTATAATGTTAATAATTATTATTATATCAAATGTTATTATTTTTAGACAATGATGAATGAAGAAGTAATCCTCTTTAATTGGTATAATAGATTTCAAATATTAGAAAATAAAAACATTATGTTACGGGATGTGTATATCATTCAACAATAACACATAAAATAAATAAATATTATTATTATATATGGATATTGATATTTTTCATATTTAAAACAACCAGACTAAAAACATCTTATAAATCTCAATAATCTATCGATGTTATTCGAAGTATTAATTATTTGTGAAATTACAATGAATGATACAACAATTTTTAAATTATTTAATTTTTATGTTTTCTAATAATGATAAATTATTAATTGATCTGGACCTAAATGTTTTTAGTTGTTGAAGTTGATAGGTTTTTAGATGATGAATGTTTTGTTTAACTAAATTTTCAATTTTTAAACTCTCCCACTTATTTGGGTTAGAATCATATTATGAGATGATAATATTTTTACTCGTCTAATTTATAAATTAGGGATAGAGGTATATGGTCAAAAATATATATTTATTATAATACTCTTATATATAGTATGTGGTTAATAAGTGTTGATTATATATATATATATTAAAATTCTCATCAAATGACATATGTTTGGGGTAAAAATGATTTAATAGAGTTTTTTTAACAATTCTCATTATGAATAATTGGAACTAGTTTTATGAAGAGTTATGATGTTTTATTACTACATCATCCCGAACATTGGATTCTAGGTAGACTGGTAATAGTTTTTCATTTATATCATTATATTCTACATAATCCTAACAGATTATTTTGTCAAGAAATTTTTTAAAAGGCATTGATGTGATATTATTATTTTAAAATATATTTATCAGTATTTATAGTGGTGTACTCATTCTATTGGTGTTTTATATGAAAATTATTTTGAATATAATTATATTATAAATGATTATTGCTATAAATGATTTTATATAAATAATATATTTCATAAATGTTGAAGAATATTTTGAAATAGAGTGTACATGTTGACTCTAAAAGGATGGGTTGTTGACTCACCAGATTGGCACAACTCATATAAGATCACTAGTCTGATATGAAGACCTATATATCCTCAATCATTCCTTCTCATACTCTAGATTATACTGATTACTAGAGGTAAATCATAGAATAGTGTGACTATTCCCACAAATCAGATTAATATAACATCAGAGATGACCAAAAATTATCCCATGTAAACATCATATAACTTGAAATAAAATAAAAAATAATGTTGTTATCAAAATTAACTATTCAATCCCACATTAATATATCATAGAAATCTCTATAAGCTAAAACATTAAGGAAAAATAAAAAATACATTGACACTATACATCATACATCATGCCACCCCAACACCTTATAGAATCATGTTGATATACTCTTGTAAAATCCAATGAAAATACTGTTCTCAGACATATAAAATAAGTGTCATTAATTAACACAGTCTGTCGTTTACCTCAACAACTGACACAACACGTTACATGGCCCAAAAGCTGTTCACAATCCCCATGGGCTACTTACCTGATATTGGGAATTGAGTTACACCATTCGGAATGTTTCCTGGGATTAGTACCAAATATGAACAACACAATCATCAATTCACGACATCATAGTATTCATGCCTAATATGATATATAAAAGGAAAACACTATAGTAATTTATCATATACAACCAAAAAGGGGTGGAGGACTAAAATAACTAACTTGCTTGAATGAGATATATGGGTTAATTACCTCATGATACCACCTCGAACCCCAATCCAAAAGAAACCACTATAATATAGAACCTCCACCACCACTAGAGTCATTTCCTTTACCTGCGTCTCACAATAGATAATCTGCATACACTCTTGGGAATATATATATATATATATGTTTGAAACTATGTTTCCTAGTAGGGTACCACCAATATAATCTATTAAATTATATTATTTAAAATACTAACATTCTAGTTTTTAAATAATGAATTTGAACAAAATTGAAATAATTATTTTTTGTATAAAATATCAATCAATGAAATTGAAATTAATAATGGATTAAACAAGTCATGTACTATAAGAGTAATACCGATGTACCTTGGTTATATGGTCCTTAGTATCATTATACCTTGGTTGTCAATTCATATAGAATTTCCTCACACACAAGACTATAGATAGGTTATAGAAAAAATTTATAGAGTTGCCTAAGTAATCGTCATTAGTTTAAATAGTGTTGTACTGTGAAACATCAATAGAGCTTCAGTCATTTCACCACTGACCCAAAAGATATATTGGTCCATAACAATCCACAAAGATAAATGGGTTACCCATGTTCTCTTTAGAAATTTCCACACCAAGTCATGTACCATTCAAATAATCATATTTAAACTAATTTAAACTACATACGAAAACATCAACTTAAACAAAAAATTACCATTCAACAATGAACTCACATTGAAACCCATGGAATAAACCTTTCGCACCACCCACACAATTTATAACACCCATTTGGAAACCAAAGAATTCATAAAAATTCATCAATTAAGTTCAAGTCACATGACCACCTACATTTTATAATTAATCATTATATATATGGGATTAAAAAAACATTTTCACTAAAAGGTTATCCTATAAGGGAAATAGAACATTGAAACCAACAAGATTCATCTCAAGGAAGAGACATTGAACCCAAAATAGGTTAAAACTCTTGATGGATAATATAAAATTCAAATAGGGGGGATAATAGACTATAATAAGAAAAGTTAGAATGATATGATGTACATACATGAAGGTTCCTTGTCGTTAAAAACCCAAAACACCCAAAAATTGGATCCCAAGGGAGTGGAGGAGGATAGAGATATTAGACTAAGCTAGAGGAGGAAGAATGGTTTGAAACATTTGGGATTTAGGTTTATAATTTGGGAGTGTAACTGTTTGAATTTCCACAATTTTAGTGATATTGTAGGCCCCATGGTTTATCTATATTTTATTCCAATCCATGAAAAAGCTATGTGAAACATATTTCTATGAGGAATGATGGTTATAATGCTTTCCTAGGGAGGGAACAACCCTTGATCCAAGTGGTGTGGTTAAGACAATTCCTCTTTCATCATACCATGGTAAAAAAATGACGGTCGGATAGTCATGAACTAGTTCAAGTGGCATGTATTATGTCATAATATAGTGACATAGTTTTCACTTGGTTGGGACATAGTTTCTACTTACAGTGCACCAACCGTAAACCTATATCATCCCAACACAAAAAACAATATTTTATAAAAAAATCTATATGATCCTTGGAATGAATATATGATAGAAAATAAAAATATATATATCTCAAAATAGAACCATAGATCGGAAAATTCTCTACCCAAGAAAAACATACTCCCTTAGAAAGTCAATCATAAATTTGATTAGAGAATAAATTTTGAAATGTATCCTCCACCTAAGTCATCCATTCACATGTCACATGATCAAAATTTTCATGATTTCAAAGGACATGAAACAATTATTTGGATTTAACTTGATGAAATTTTTCATGAGAATATGTATTCCACACTAGTCACTCGAACATAGGAAAATTATATTCTATATATATAACACTTACTGGTTTAGAATGCGAGGATGGTCCAGATTATACATATTCAATTGTGATACATGGAACATATAATGGTTTAATATTAACTATTAGATAATACAAATCATTATTACATATTTTATCCACATTCAAGGATCTGAAAAGATTCATCCTACCATAGAGTGAAATTTCCTTTATTACCAAGAATATTTTGCCCTAGGTGAGGCTACACCTTCAAAATCACCTTTCCACCCTCCATGAAGTCCAAAAATTAGCACTGCTGATTAACATTTCATTTATTGTGATTATTCACTACCAACAACCACTTCTTAATTAATTGAACTATTTCTGGTTTCTAATAAAAAAGGCATAATCCCAGAAAACAAGTGTCAACCACTCACTCCCTCATAGGGGAAACTAATATGTTTGACCACAAATCCCTTTGAAGGAATCAATTTTATATATTATCAGTAACATTTAATTTAAAAAAAATTCTACCAATCCCAAATGGTTACACAACGAGAATCTATAATTGAGCACGTATCCACAGAGCATATCCTCAAAACTTGATTTTACTGCTCCATTTATCAATCCATTTGAGGATTGAGTGCCATACTGATCTTAGACTAGGACCCCATTCCCTTTTAATGGTGTTCCTAGAATGGACAGGTAAAACATGTTTCCCTTTCGCAAATTAATTATGATGGAATTCCATGGATCCTTACAAATTCCTCAATATTTTATTGAGACAAATCATCCACCTTGTTAAAATAGTTTATCGAAATGAAATGGGTAGACTTGTTCAGATGTTAAATTACCACCCAAAGGGAATTACTTCCCCTAGGATTATGGGGAAAGACATTGTGATTTTTATAGTGATCTCACCCCACATATAAGTAGGAATTTGGAGTGGATGATGCAATCTTTGGTGCCTCTAGGGCTCGACCACAATGAACAGACAAGTATAGTATCTAAATATGAAGTCATCTATTTCATATCTCCTACCTTGCCACCATAACCAATGTCACACATCATAAAACATTTTGTTGTTTGTTGGATTAATTTCATACTATTATTGGGTTTCACCCTACATCACCATAACTCTTTAGTTGTAATGTCACAATGAAACGACCCATGAAGAAAATTATTCCCTTATAGGATAACAAAAATTCATTATGAACCTCCAAAAAATTTATAACCTTTATATAACATTTTCACAATTCATCATTATCCATCCCATCCCAAATAAACATCCTAATAGAATATTTTAATGGAATATTACCAAATAATTATCTTCAACTATGCTCCTCGATTTCCAGGTGCATCTCGGAAATACTCCCCCTCAAATTCCACTCATCACTAGTCTATTTGATAGCTTTTACTAGTATTTTCATGCACATGGAACCTAATTGCACGTTCCCTATTCCAGTGTATAGATAATAAAATTTATGAACCCCTAATGATACTTAACCCATCTAAACTACCTCAAATTAATATCATTTTGGGAGAAAATGTAACACCACAATCTTCCATAGTATGTTTCCCTTTGAATAATGTAGTAGCTTGTGTTGTACGTAACATGGAGTTTTAACACACCACGACCAATCAAACTAGCTGTTATGAATAGTAATCAACAATTTTTGAAATTTAATAAATTTTATTTTCTAAAATTGACTTCATTTTTGGATATAGAATATCAAAATTAGCTTTTGGTTATTTTTTGGTATTTGTCTGAAAACATTCATTTTTTGAAAAATAGTGAAAAACACTACCTTATTGTTTAAAACCAATATTTTATTTAATTATTTATTTATTTTATTTTAATTAATTTTAGGCCGTATTAGATACATAATACCTATATATGTTCAATATAATTCATTGGAGTCATTTTATATTATGTTTTATATATATTATTTTATTGAATTTTTTACCATCTTTTACCACCCTTATATGAACATTTAAAAATTTTCATAAAAGATAATTTTACCATTTCTGTGAGTTGAATATTAAAAATCTGAGAGACACAGTTAATATTAGTATATAAAATTTGGTTCAATAAGATGAAGATTATTATTTTTGAATAGTTACTGTTGACTTTTTTTTACCACAGTTAAAAGTAACTAAGGTAATTAAGGGTAAAAATGATATTATAATTATCCTAACACATGTCTTTATTCTATTATATTACTGTAATTCGACCAAAAACAAACTTATAATTAAAATGTGACCCCCTTTGGTCCAGATGGATTAGAATAGGAGATTTATTATTATTTTATTTAATTAAGTGTCAAAAGAGTTAAATTAAATGATTAATAACTAAAATATTTTTAATATATGGTTTCACACACATTAAATTCAACTATAACTAATCATTAGAAATCTAAAAAAATTTCTTACATAATGGTATTTTATTTATAATTATTAGAAACTAAATAATTTAAATTATTTATAACAGATTGATGATGCATTAATTACCTTATTAATGAAATATTAATATAATTTATATAATACATATCAAAATAAATGTAAATTGAGACATATAAGGAATTCCACTAATTTTCCTAGTTAATATGAAATGTTAGGGTTGATTAAATAAATTTTATTCTAAGTGATAAAAATTTATGGATTTCATAAAAATAAAAGACTAAATAGTTTATGAATTGACATAATTGAGTTTTTAAAACAAATACTATATTACTAATTGATATAATATTCATAAAAATATATGGTTCGACCAAATGACATAGTTATGGAAAATATGGTGACCTAAACATGACAAAACCTATTCGTTGATAGGTTATCGACAGATCCCCACATTGGCCTCTAAATAAATCATTTTTGAGCCATTAGAAACCGATTATTATTTTATTATAAAATAAAATTTCATGCTTTTCCTAAAGTGACCCTCACCTCTCCTATAAAAAGGTACTACCCCTTCTCTCAATTTCAAACATCATAAGATATTTGGGTCTATCAAAACCTGCCCAAATATCTTCCCAAATTCCCTCACATCAACCTATAGGACTTACATAGATTATAAAGCCAACATAAGGTTCTCTTTTGATCAACTCAAAATGAAACACCTAAAAAAGTGATAATAATTTCACCAACCTATTTCAAGTTATTATCTTCTTACGCTTCCCCTTTCTTTATTTTATCTATACCAAAATAATAAATCCATTACCTTTTATATATATTATTGTTATTATAAATATAGTACAACCATATTTGTTATTCTATCCATCCTATAAATTACAAAGTCACCATACGTGCGTAAGTACGGCTAACTGTCTCCACGGCATGGTTTAATTTTTTTTTTCACAGAAGTCATTATTTGGATCGGTAAAATAATGATTATAACTGATGTAAATAATATATATATAACATGTTAATGATTGTGTATATATGATATACCATCCAATTACAAACGATTTCACAATCAATAAAATGATATTTTCTTTCGTGCATACGTATGAATTACTGTCTCCACAAACGCGATGATATTCATTCCATATCTTAATCAATCAAGAATAATTTACATTTTATGATTAGAAATAATTTTTAAGAATATAATATCATTCTGTATGTGAATCACATACAACATATTCTTAACAAACATGTCTTACGTTACCAAGCATTTAATGGAAACCAAAATAGTTTACACATGAAATGATGATACTACTAAGATATTATTAACAAAACAATTTAATAAGATCATATATGATATCATATTTATGTATATGATTCTTGAAAATTTTAATAACAGTGATATAACTATTACACAGGAGGTTAACAAACCCTCAACCAAGGAAATGTACAAGTCAAGGGTTAATTATACAATCTCTTTACATATCTGAGGTTGTCAATACGTAAGTATGTAGTGGGACAGCTTTATCATCCACATCCGTGTTTTCATAAAAATGTAATTAAAATAATTTTTATTGTTTTCTAGACAATGGGTTAAAGTCATTCATTCAATTTTTTACTTTTTATAAAACTGTTTTAACGGAATCAGTCAGTCGTTCTAGAAACAAGTTCTTAAGGAAATAATGTTTTTTAACATATACAGTAGGTGCATCTATTTTTCACCTTCATAACATCGACAAAGAATCCCATACAATCTAATAAGTAAATTTTCAAAATAAATATTTTCTTTTATGTGTATATTTCATTCAAATTATTTCAAAATTGAAAGATATATTTCTCTAAAAAAGTTTTAATTTCATATTTGTCGACATCTTTTGATGGATTTTAAGCTTGTTTGATGTTCATTTGTTATGAAAAAAATGTCCATATAGTATTGGTGGTTTTGTGATATGTTTTACTATGTATGTGTTACTTTTACACCATCCATGATTTATAGATAACGTATTGGCATTTTATATCCTAGTATTAATACAAGTATTTATGTTATCTTTAAACATTTTCATACGAGGAATGCATTGGACTTAGTGAGTGATGGGTGGAGCCTGCTACAGCTCCTCGATGCATCAGTAGGACTCATGAGAAAGACACGTGTCTTGGAACAAGGCCTTGAAGAAATTTTATTTGATGTCTTGGGAGAAGGCCATGACTATGTGGTTATGAAGTCAGGCATTTTGCATTCCATCATTATTAAATTGGCTATTGATGTTATATCTAATTTATAAACTAGTATAATATCCATGTGAATAATTAAATGGTATTATTTGATTTATCATTTCCATATTATGATGAATTTTATGTTCAAAAGGCTTTTTTTATTATACAATGCCTTAAATGCTTATTCTTATTTATAAATGTATCCTTTATATTGTTATCCTTATTGAGCATATGAGATCACTCATTTATATGTTTTAGTTTTCCCAGTATGTGATGATGAAATTTATGACTAATTTGTAGGGATAGGCTAAGGGATATGAATGTGTTCAATGGAGATAATGTTGTTGTTGTTTTTATTTTTATAATGTAATGTAAAATTTATGAATATATCTTGTACATCCAAGGCTACAAAACTGATCGTTGTTTCGGGATTTGATCTCTTGTGATCATTCCAATTTTATGTAATAATGCACCGACTCTGGGTAACTAAGGATGTGGCGTTATAGTTTTTATTAGAGAAGTTTTCGTACAAACCATGTAATATAGATTTAGATAAACTCTGATTAGAGAACACTACCCAAAGATAGACATAGTATAGAAGAACATTCTATTATTTTGGTAATATAGTGATTTTCTGTACTTTCCCAGCAATACATCCCTGTCTGGATATGAGAAGGAAGAGGTGGCTCTGACACAGATGTACCTAGGAGTGAAAACGCTAACAAGGAGTTGTGGGCTTAAGCTATGTTATCCTGGTACTTGAGAATGGGCATTACTGCACTCTTTTTTACAACAAACCTGGGAGATATGCTTAGGAAAATTCAAATATTCTTTACAATCCATTATGAAGGATTTATTTTTTTATACCTCCTAAAAGAAAATTTTTTCATGATTATGGAATATATCCATAAACTATTCAATTTATGTTAAGTGTTGTACATTTTTGGAATTATGTTTTGTGATTCATAAACTAATCTACCGTATTGCATTTTTTTGAAATAGCGCCCTGTGGAAGGAATGAAAACTATATCAATGCATTTAATCTATGTAGGTTTTTTCTCTCATATTCAAGATATTTATAGCGGACATGGTGATGCAACTGGTGCTGATCAGATTATCACCATACTGGGACAATTCAATCAGGTTATGAATAATAACCATACCTGAATGGATCACTCTGATCCACAATGCAGAGGATCAATGTTAGACTGATTAATTAAGAAAAACCCACCAAAATTCAATGGGAGTACAAATCCATTAGTAACTGAGAAATGGATAAATTATTTGGGGAAAATACTTCATGCTTTGTGGTATAGGGAAAGGGAATACATTTTCATGCCATTTTACAGCCTCACAGGAGATGTAGATTAATGGTGTTTATTAATCAAATACACAAAGGAAAATTAAGATGTGTCGAACATGGAATGGAGGTATTTTAATGATATCTTCGTAGAAAAATACTTTATTTGTAACCATTGAGAGGATATGGAAAAATAATTTCTAAATCTGAGACAATAGGAAGAATAGAATGTTGCAATGTATGAGGCAATATTAACAAGGTTAGCAAGAGATGAAACATATTATATATGTATACCAAGGACTTTTATTTATCGATTAGTTGATGGTTTAAAACCATTTCTCAATCGAGCATTAGTCTCACAATCCTTGTCATCCTATGATGATATTGTCTCATGATCTATCAAGACAGAAACATAATTCTCTAAAACTTATTACTTCTAAGTAATAAAAGATAATTAGAGAACAGCTGAACACTCTGGAAATGGAAATAGGCGGAAGAAGGGAAAGGTTGAATATCCATCCAGCAGTAAATATGGGAAGAAAGACCTCAGTACATGCTTGAAGGGAATATGATCCATTACAAGTGTGGTGAAAAAGGCCACTAAGCTCATGATTTGGAAGGGGAAGAAAAAGGCTGTCAATGTTGAGTGATAAAATTGTAGATAAAATGGGAATTATGAAAAATAATTTCCAATGTGTCAATATCACATACCTCATAAAAGGAAAATTCTACATGTCCACGCTTATATGATCCCCACTATTGAGGTTGATGCTCTCAATGTCATGGTTGCAGGTTATTTAATGGTTTCCTCAAGTTTATCCAATACTTTATTTGATTCTGGATTATCGAATTGTTTCATATCATCCCAGTTTGCTAAGAAAATTATATATTTTCAATTTGGCATAACAAGGGAACTGTTAGTCAAAACTATTAAGGGAAGTATCTTTGCAACAATGTTTTGGTAATCAGTTCCCATTAGGGCATATAAATGTTCTTTATCTGTTGATCTTATCGGCATACACATGATTGAATTTGATATAATCATCAGTATGTATTGGCTTTCGTACTATGATGTGAATATGTTTTTTTAAGAAGAAGGAGGATACAATTTTTGATGATGATATGGAGTACCTTATCTTTAGATCACAAACATCTCCAATTGGTTATAATATAGATCCACACCTAGTAGCTCTAATAAATTCAATTATCAGGGAGGAAGAGAATGAAATTACTTTTAGTGAGGTAAGGAATTTTCAAATAGAGGATGGACCTATTGTGAATAAAGATGTTGATGTGCTTCCAAAGGATTTACACCAACATTCTCAAGGATGAGAAATTGATATTTCCATTGATTTAATTCCTTTTTCAACGCCCATATCGAAGAACCCTTATAAAGTGGCCACTATGGAATTAATGGAACTAAATAAACATCTATAATAATTGAGTAATAAGGAATTTATTATGCCTTTTGTTTCCCCATGGGGATCCCATGTCCTTTTTGTTATGATGAAATATGGATCAATGAGGTTGTGCATTGACTATAAGGAGACCAATGTTATAACAATTAAGAATAGATATCCCCAACCTCGCATTGATGATTTATTCAACCATCTTCATAGAGCTCAATATTTTTAAAATATTGACCTTCGATCTGGATATCATCTGTTTGTTGCGAAGAAAGAAGAGATTCTAATAACACATTTCAAACCATGTATGAGAATTACAAGTTTATAGTAATGCCTTTTGGAATGACTAATGAACCCTCTGTCTTCATGGATCTAATGTTATGAGTTTTCAAGGAATATCATGATGTCTTTTTAGTGGTATTTATTGATGATATCTTTGTATACTCAAAAATCTATAAAGAACATGAAAATAACTTTCACGTTATTTTGAAAACCCTCAAAATAAAATAAGTATATGGGGGGTTTAGAATGTATGAATTCTAGCTTCAAGATATTTCTTTTCAAGGATATATTATCTCTAATGATTGAATCTCTATTGACCCTTCAATGTCCAGGGGAATCCAAGAATGACCAGCACTGACGAGTATAATGGAGGTAAATAGTTTTGTTGGTTTTGTAGGTTATTATTGACGTTTCGTCCATAATTTGCCCCGATTGGCTAACCCATTAACCAAGCTCACACTAAAGCGGTTAAATTTGTCTGGACAAAAGAGTGAGAAAAATGTTTTGATAAACTAAATAGAAAATTATTCAATGCTACTATCTTGACTCTACCATCAAGAAATGATGGGTTTTTAATTTATAGTGATGTTTCAAATACTGGACATTGTTGTGTCCTTATGTAGAATGATAGAGATATTGACTATGCATCATGATAGCTAAAAATTAATGAACAAAACTCTCCCACTCATGATCATGGGTTAGCTGCTGTAATATTTTCATTGATGATATGGAGACACTATCTCTATAATAAAAAAATGTGTGATATATACTGATAACAAGAGTTTGAATTATATTTTCTCATAGAATAAACTCTACATGGGGAAAATGATGGCTTTAACTACTCAATGATTATGATTTCACTATACACTACCACCCGGGGAAGGAAAATAAGGTGGAAGATGATTTGATCAGAAAAGATCATGGAGTGTTGAACAAGATGAGAGTTGAAAGGGATCCAATGTTTATTGATCTAGTAAAGATGTATATCAGAATAAACATGGAAGGTGAAACATTAATAATTTTCCAATGGTTTCCTAACCATATTTAATATAAATTATAATGTGTTCTCAGACTAACTATGAGGATTTTCAAAAGAATATTATAGATGTGAATGACGGGAGATTGAGTGGATTCACATATGAATATGGAATTTTGAAATTTGAGACAGTCATTTAGTTCCTAACATACCTGATCAAAAAATGAAATTTTTTATGGATTCACATAGATCACATTTCTCTATACACCATGGGAGCACCATGATGTATAGAGATTTGAAGGAACATTTTTGGTGGGACAACAAAAAGAGGGGGATTGCTGATTTTTTTTTCATTATGCATGGTTTCTCAATAAGTGAATGGAGGAAGGAAACAACCTAGTGGAGTCATGCAACTTATTCTGATACCTGAGTGGAAATGTGATAATATTATAATTGAATTTGTCATGGGGATACCAAATACTCCTAGATAGAATAATGAAATATAGGTCATTGAAGATCGTCTTACCATGTCAAGAACATTTTATTACTATTAGAGAGGATTTACCACTTGAACGTCTGGCAAGAATATATATTACTTATGTATTCAGACTCCATGGTGAACCCCTATCGATTTTCTCTGATCAGGATACCAGTTTTACTCATGATTCTAGAAAATTCTTAAGAAGGTGTAGGATACTGAACTTATTTTGAGAACCACCTAACACCCTCACACTAGTGGACAATCAGAACAGACTATTCAAACCTTAGAAGAAATTTTGAGATCCTTCTCACATGTATTTTATGATATGTGGGATCAATATTTATCTCTGTCATAATTTTCCTATAATATCATATTACATTGAAGTATTCATATGGAACTGTATAAAGAATTATATGGCAAGAGATGTCACACACCAACTTTTTGGGTTGATGTTAGTGAATGAAAACTTGTAGGTCCAAAACATGTTGAGGAAACAATGGAAAAAGTGAAGATTATCCAAACCCACATCAAAGCAGCCCAATGTAGGAAAAAGAAGTATGTCATGAACCGAATGATGAATTTGGAATTTCAAGTAGGAGACAATTTTTTTAAGGTATATCCATGGAATGGTGTTATAATTTTTTTTAAGAAGGGAAAATTGATTACCAAGTACAACAGACCTTTATAAATTCTATAACAAATTGGAGTTATAGCTTATAATTTGGAAATGCATCCAATTCTCTCCAAAGTTCATGATGTGTTACATATATCAATATTGAGAAAATACATGCCTGACCCAATGCATGTACTCACCTATGAGGAAATTGAACCGGATCCGGATCTATCTTATTGTGAACAGCAAGTCAATATTCATGATACCATAGAACAAGTGCTGAGAAATTAGATGACTCTTCGGTTGAAATTTCTATGGAGAAACCATAAGATGGAAGAGGCAAGGTGGTAACCTGAGGAACATTTGATGAAGAAACACCCAAATCTTTTTATATAGTAATATACATGAAATTTTGAGGATCAAATTATTTTAAGGAGTGGATAATGTAACAACCCAAGATTCCATGGTACGTTACACTTTGAATAATGTCGTTGCTTTCGTGGTATGCGACATTGAGTTTTTAACACACCATGACCAATCAAACTAGACCGTATAAATAGTAATCCAATTTTTTTGAAATTTTATAAATTTTATTTTAAAAAATGGACTTCGTTTTTTCATTTGGATTATTAAAATTAGCTTAGTGTGAATTATTTGGTATTTTTCTGAAAACATTAAATTTTTTGTAAATAGTGAAAACACTGCGTTATTGTTTAAAACTGAATTTCTATTTCAATAATTACTTATTTTATTTTAATTAATTTTATGTCAAAATAGATACATAGTACATATATATGTTCAACATAATTCATTGATGTCTTTTTATATTACGTTTAAAAATATAATATTTTTATTGAACCTTTTACCGTCTTTTACCCAACATCAAGGATCATTCGAAAATTTTCATAAAACATAATTTTAATGCTTCTATGATTTGAAGTACAAAAATCTGAGAGACATGGTATATATCATTAAGTAAAATTTTAATCAATAAGATGAAAATAATATTTGGTGAATAGTAACATCTGACTTTTATTTACCACGATTAAAAGTAAATAGGGTTATTCAGTGTAGAAATTATAATATAATTACCCTAAAACATGTCCTAATTTTAATGAATAAGTGTAATTCGACCAAAAACAGCCTTAGAAATAAAATATGATCCTATTTGTTCCACATGGATTAGATTATGACATTTGTAAATATTTTATTTAAAGAAGAGTTTGAAGAGTAAAATTCAAATTTTAATAACTAATCCATTCTTAATATAGTTTAAAACATAATATAAATTCGAATATAAATATTAATTATAAAACCAAAAATATTTATTAATAATTTAATTTTATTAATAATTTATAGACATTAATTAGTCTAATTTATTTAGGACACAATTATGATGCAGTAATTACCTTATTAATAAAATTTTAAAATAATTTCTATTATAAATATACAAATAAATGTAAATTTAGATTTTGGATGAATTACACAAATTTTATATTTTATAATGAAATTTTAGGGTGATTAAATAATTTTTATTCTAATTGTTAAATTTTTTATGGCTTTAAAGAAAAATTTAAAACTAAATTGTGTCAAAATTGACATAAATGAGTTTTTAAAACAAATACTATTTTATTAATTGATATGATATTATTAAAAATATAAACTTCAGACCAAGGACATAGATAAGGTTATATATATTAATAATGAATCACTTGGGGTTCTCTTGGATTTTTATAGTATGTTTATTAATCATATAATATAAAAATAAAAATACAGACGATAAATGTGTAACTATTTAACTAAGAGTTAAATCTAAATGATAAGGATAATATGGTGATCTAAACAAGCCTAAAACATATTTGTTGAGAATTTTTTGACCCATCACAACCTTATCATTGAGACAAATCATCTTGGATAACATATAAACCAAAAATGATTTTATAATAAAATAATATTTCTAGATTTTCCTAAAGTGACACTCACCTCTATTATAAAAGGGTACATCCCCTTATCTTAATTTCACACCACCAAATACATTTGGCTCGACCAAACCCTTCACATATATCTTCTCAAATTCCCTCACTGAAACCTAGAGGCCTTACTTTAATCAGAAATCTAACCTAAGAAGCCCTTTTGATCAACTCAAAACGAAACACCCGAAGAAGATGTAATAATTTCACCACCCTCTTTCATGTTCTTTTCATCATCGACATCATCTTTCATTGTTGTTTCAATAAAATATTAATAAATCCAGTACCTTCTACATACAGTGATGTTATTATAAATATTGAACAACCATATTCATTATTCTATCCATCAAATAAATGACAATGTCACCATACGTGCGTACGTACGTCCTACAGTCTCCACATTGTGGGTAGTTTGTTTTTAAATCACTTCATTATTTGGATGGATATAATATGTATTATAACAAATTTAAATAATACATATAACATGTTAATGATTATTTATATAAGAGATACCATCCAAATATATACGATTTCACCATCAATATAATGATATTGTAGCTCATGCGTTTGTACGGATTACCATCTCCACAAACGTGATGAGATTACTTCCGCATCATAATAATTAAAGAATAGTTTCCATTTCATGATTAATAATGATGTTTATTATCTTAATATCACTCAGTAAATGAAACAAAAAAATTCCCATTCATAAAAAACATGGCATAGACTACAATGCAAATAAAGGAAAACGAATCAGTTTACACCCAAAACGATGATACTACTAAAATATTATTAACAAAGAAATATTAGAATATCATATATGATACCATATTTATTTATATGTTTCTTGAATAATATAAAAACAATGGTTTAACTAGTATACAGAATGTTAACGTACCCTTGACTAAAGAAATGTACAAGGTAATGGTTAATTCTACAATCTCTTTACTTATCTAAGGTTGTTAATACGTAATAATCTACTGGGACCTCTTTATCATCCACATCCGTGTTTTCATAAAAATTAAAATCAAAATATTATAATTATTTACTAAAATATGGGTTAAATTCATTTATACCCTTGTTTTACTTTTTAAAGAATTTTTTGGAAGGAATCTTTCTGTTGCTTTCCAAACAGGGCCATTTAGGACCTTTACAATAAATTATGGAAAGAATGTTTTTTAACTTATATAGAGGGTGAATCTATTTTATGTCGTTATAACATAGTCGAAGCATCCAATATAAGCTTATACGAATATTTTCAACATAAAAATTTTCATTTATAATTATATTACATTTAAATGATTTTAATATAAAAAGTAATATTTCACTCAAAAAAGTCTAAATTTCATCTATGTCAACATCCTTCGATGGATTTTAAGTTTATTTTAATTTGATTTATTATGATACAAAACAACTTTATTTTATTTATGGTTTTGTCATATGTTTGACTATGGATGTGTTATTTTTACACCATTCATGGTTTAGGGTTAAAGTATTGAATTTTTTATGCTAGTTTTAATATGAATGTTAATGTTATGTTTAAAACTTTTCATATGAGGAATACATTGGACATAGTAAGTGACGGGTGGAGCCCACTATAGCTCCTCGATGAATTGGTTGGTCTCATGAGACAAAATAGTGTCTTGGAACAAGGCTTTGATAAAATATTATTTGTATTCTTGGCACAATGCCTTGAGTAAGTAGTTATGAAGTCAGCCATTATGTATTCCATTATTAATAAATTGACTATTGGTATAACATGTGATTATTCGAATAGTGGAATATCAATATGAATATGTAAATGTAATTATTTGTATTATATTTTCCATATTATGACGAAGATAATGTTTAAAAGTATTTTGTTTTAGTTTTATACATTGCCTTCATTTATTATGCTTCTTTATGAAGGTTTCTACTATATTGTTATCCTTACTGAGAATCTGACCTCACCCAATTCTTTGATTTATTTTTTCGAGGAAACAATGAAGTATATTTGAATAACCTGTAGGGATAGTCTAAAGGGTATGAATGTGGTCAATGAATACAATTTTTTTTTGTTTTTAATTTCATAATGTAAGATAAAATTTATGAGTGTAACTCGTAAATCATAGGTGACTATACTAATCGGTCTTTCCGGATTTGATCTATTGTGATCATGTCAATGTTATGTAATAATGTACCGACTCTGGGGAACTGGGGACAGGGCATTAAAAAAAATGTAGTTCATGTTTTATTATCTGATTAAAACATTAATTTCACCCCAATATAATTTTTTCACCTAGGATTCAAGTCATTCATCACCACCTCTAGCTCTGAATCATGGGTTAGATAATTTTTTAAGTTTTCATATTTGGGGAGTGTCATACGCCATCACAAGGGAATACTATATCAACACACACCCAAGGCTCATACATGAAGCATTGCAATATACCATATATTCCTTATCAGGCTGTGTTACGTTAATCATATTGGATGTGGTAAATATCCACATGAGGTCCTCAAAATATTCCAGACATTCTTTACTCCATTCAATATTCACCCCATTTTGGTTAAGTGTGGTCATGGGTAATGTGGGATATAAAAAATAACTAAAAACTCTCATGACTATTTATAAACTCAAATGGCATGACCCATTACTCAAAGTGGAAATACATTCTCTAGAATA
The DNA here is from genome assembly GCA_963277665.1 of Viscum album. Classification (NCBI taxonomy): domain Eukaryota; kingdom Viridiplantae; phylum Streptophyta; class Magnoliopsida; order Santalales; family Viscaceae; genus Viscum; species Viscum album. Next base: position 2,104,023,914 of record OY728119.1, on the reverse strand, counting down.
ATATCATGGGAATGTATTCCTCTTTATCGATAAATTACAGTACCTATAGCACATTTCAATCATGGTAAACAACCTAGGACCATTAAGATGTAATGAGAGTTATCCAGTGCCAAGAAAATGATATTTATTATTGATCATGAAACTACTTATCATCCAATAAAAAATGAAAAACTAGAGGTATCCATCCACATTTTTAGAAAGAAATGATTGTGGGGCCTATGGTGATACACATGGGTAAATAAATAATTTATATCATAAATATTCTATATTTATACTTAATTCCATCAACTCAGTGGGGTGCATGTAATACGTGGGATGAGATATCGTATGTTTTATCGATGCAATATGAATGGTGAACTTGTAATCCCTCTCTAAGAGTAACCCTAACAAATCATCCAGAAACACCTATTGAAAATTATATACTATATAAATCAAACCATTCTCATTACCTCTAAATTAATCCTATATATTGGGAAAAAAGATATTGAAAACACGGACTCCAAACTCTAGAATTCGAGGTACATCTTACCCTGAAAATAGATCCCATTCACCTTGAAATACTTGAGTATTCACATTGGGTGGCATTATATATTCTATCTAGTCATAAATATCAATGATCCCCATAAAATTCACCATCTTATCCATACCTAGGATTCATCCAAAATATACATTTCCTTTATGATGAAATCCCAATCAAATTTGACCCCTGATAATGTGAGGGCACATAATGGAAATATAAAACCATGTTCCCATTTATTTCCATGATGTATAACAAACACCATGTAATATGGTGTATGATCTATTTTTAATTTTAGCAGTTCCATAATATTTGATGAAATTATATAATTAGAATCACCGGTGTCAAATAAAATATTGTCTATAGACGATGAAGTAAAAAATAGTACCACAAACCATTTAAGCACCAACATATGATTCCACTAGAACCAGATTTTTATAATGAAGGTTCGTCATTTGTTTGTAGGATTGTAAATGACTAGTAGCATGTGTATATATATTGAGATGAATCTACCCAGTAGTAGACCCATCCCTACCATCATGGCCACCAAACTAGTAACATGTGGTTCTAGATGGTTCTGACTGATCTTTCATCCCCCAAGAGGGTGGGGAATCCCCATCAGAGTCATATTGGAATTCATTTAATCAAAAATGTTTTTGGTTCCCCATAATCCCACACATGTGACATCCCCCATATAGAGATGAACATATGGTCCATCGATCTAGGTGTTCCACACTGATAGAACATGGCCATCCAACCACTAGTGGTTGCAGATGAAGGATTATTTGATTGATAACCATATCTAAAACCCCACTAATTATCATTCACACCTATTTTTCACTTCTTCTATTATATTCCCTGAAATTATTAGCCAACTGATAAAGCTACTATACTAAATCCTGATTTACCAGACTGAACAATCTCATCCATAAAGGATCGATCAACCACCATAGAATATGATTTCAGTTATAATAGGAACACCTATGATTGAATATTTGGACACAAACCCATTTGAAATATTTCGGAGTGCATCATCTAATAGAAAAATACATCCTTTGAGAAACTGAATTGTTTTTCAAAATGATGGCACATTCCAACACGGTTTAATCATCCCGATGGTAATCAAAAACACTCGGGTCTCAAAAAAGGACAAGGTATGAGGGCATAATACACATTAAAAATAATCGTTACAAACTTCCTATCCAACTTCTCATTTTTTCTATCATGGAGCACTAATTCCCACCACATGAAACCATGGCCATCTGACATGATAAAAATTTATTTTCCCTTGACCCTAATGATTATTGATAAACTCAAAGACCCTATATACCTTTTCCACCTAATTATCCACTTCATGGGGGTACATTTTACCCAAGATGGAAGTAGTTTTGTATTTTATGCAATCATGATATTTATCCTTATCGATACATGGTTAATTTTCCATAACATGATCAAGACTAGATTTGGCTCCCTGATCAAGTGTATTAGGAGCTCAAATAAATTCTTCCACTAATATCTAATTGAAAGGGGATGAATAATTATCTTTGGAATCATCGTATGTTTTCATGGTTTTTATTCAATGATCAATGATACAAAACTATTTATGAAACATAAATGGAAACTATCAATCCATCACATAGAGAAATTTTCAACAATAACATGATTCAAACATTTTTATTAATCAAAACCAAACGATTGTGAAGAAAAGAAAAAATATTAAACCTCTCCATTCCATATCAATTCATTAGTTCATTATGTAACATGAGCAGTAAACCAAGAGTTTTAGTCATCCCAAATATCAATCATCCAATTTTGACCCATGTCTTGTCATGTGTTGTGTTGGCCAAACCCCTAACTCCCTAATAAAACGTCAAGCCCAATCTATCTGGACTCTTTGAAATAACATGAAAATTGAAACACAAAAACATACTCCCATACCATTTTGTCACAATCAATACTATGTTTCCATTTAACCCAACACTTTACCCAGCCTGTAACATGTCCTAAATGGAATTGCCAATCCCCACTGGCTGGAAACTAGTTCCCAGTAATTTATTAACAAATTTGGGAATGATTTATCATATTATAACTGACTATTAACAACCAAAATAAATTTCAAAATATTATTACAAATATCCATGATATGAGAAACCAATGTAAAACACTATAATTCTGAGTTGATTCTTGAGAATTTAGGACCAAAAACTAAAAAAAACCACAAACGGGAATGGGAAACGTCTATAAAAACAAGCCTCTATGAAACTTATGGTGAACTATCTCATTACACCATAACCTACACCACTTCAAAATAAACTAATATCATATATAACCAACATCACTACCATGAGAGGAATTTCATGTACAGAGTCAAATAAGAAAAATATCTACATACACCTGAGTATGTATGTAGGGTGTGAGCTAACATTATTATTATATTACCAAAAAATATTATTTTTAATGAAATTAAATTAATAATTAACCTAATAGTTTTAATAGATTGAATTTTAGAAACATTGAAAAAATGGGTTTTATCTATATAAAATTTCCAACAATGTAATTGATAATTGCAATTGATTAAAATAATATATCATGGATGGAGACATCCATAAGTATATAGAATTTTAGAGCACAACGATCTCTATTCCTCAGTGATCAGTCCTTATAAGACATTCTCTTGTGTGACCCACTAAAAAGGTAACAACCACTGTTTTAGAGGTCCCTAAGTCAACATCAATACTTTAGTTAGTTATATAGCTCGAGCCTTTCTGAGGGTCCACATCAGTAGCCGTAAAACCAAAATTGAGTACCAGTCCATAGTAACCGACCAATAAACATGGGTTTCCCAAGTTCTCAATCCAATTCCATTCCATTTTCAGTCCTTTTCATATAATCACAATTTCAATATTTTAATCAAAATATCAATAAAAATCATTTTCATAGGTTCATTTTCCATTCAATAATGAAATCACACTGAAACCGATATAAAATAATTTTACAACACCCACACAATTTATAAAACCCATTTAGAATCCAAATAAATAATAGTAAAATAATAAATTAATGTCATTGCATGGAAACCCTACATTATCATTTAAATCAATAATAATTTGTGTGGAAAACACAAGCCACTCGAAGAGGGTATCATATAAGGGAAATATCGCACAAAAAGTGGAACCTAAGAGAGTGGAGAGGGTAGGTTGGTGTTTATAGGATGTAGGGATAAATAACGCGAGAAATGGGGTTTTATTGTTAAAATCTAGGAGGAAATTTTTTTGGCATTTCCCAAATTTTACAGATCTGGTAGGTTGTATGATTTGACTTCTCGGTTTCCAATCCATGATCCAATCATGAAAATCCTCTATCTGGTTAGAAATATCAATTCATGGGTTTCCTAGGTAGGGAGCATGAATAAGATCCATGTTATTCGATATGGATAATTCCACATTCATAGTCACACTGTTTGCTAGGGAGGGTTGTTCACCCTTGAGCTAGGTTGGTCAACATGGATTGTTGCACTATCCATGGTACACAGTTATCCCAAGGTTGAAAAAACGTTTTCCAAAATCATTGTCCATCCATGAACCTCCATATTGCCTATACAAAACCCCCCATTCTCTAAAAACACACACGAATTTTATGAAACAATGATTTGACTAAAAATAAAAGAGAAAATACCGTAACCGAACACAGTAGATGTGATAATATACATAAGGTTCACAAGAACACATCAGTTCTCTTATAATGAGAAATAAATATATCATGATAGGTCCTCTCCATGTAGCCCTAATATATGGAATTATTTTCATGAATGAGTTAATAATAAAAATATAATATATTTACAAGTACACCATTCCATTATATTATAATTATACCACCAAAACACTGAACTAATTATGATTCGACCTATGAAAAAAATTTGATATTCATTTAATAAAAATATAAATCAATACCTAAATAATTTCGGTTGGTATATCAATATACTACACAATCTAATCCCCTTAGGGAAGGATAAAATTAATAAATTTAATCCCATTACTAATCGTGGAATGGATTAATTAAAAGTACCAAAAATAGATTCCCCATCAGGAAGGGAACAATATATAGATCTCAACCAATTCCCTTTATTAGTGATGATCATATTGAATATAACATTTCGCATTCCCTTTTATGTAATGGGAAATTAAATATTTCCCTACATGGTTCACTTTGTGAAAGTGAACCGTTAATTGATCCCAAACCACATCGAATTTTTGATGTAGGTGAACAAAATATATATAAAAACATTTATCCTTTTACAGGAGATTGATTTTTATATTGAAAACTATATAATATATTCTATAAGATAGTCCTTACATCACATAAAATATTACACAAAAAACACACATATTCAACATGAATATAGAACACATATCATCAAAAAAACTCATCAACTCCTCCTAATGCACAAATAAATATAATCCTCCCCTAAGAAAAATCATCTCACCTAAACATCCCATTGGAAACATAATACCACGTCCCCAGATAATTGTCTTCCTACAAGTGTGTCACATTACACACTTAAAATATTTCATATTGCCCATATGAGAATCCTCTGGCCTCATTTTACACCACTCATCCTCTACATAGCTACCATAATCAATATCAAATTTCAACTAGTGTTAAATTATCCAATAAGATGTATTTGAAATTATAATCTATAAATTTCTCAATTTCCTCCCGAAAATTATTTATTATAATATTTATCAATAACTAAGGACCATCCCAAGATAACTGATTCTAAGGATGATGGAGGTTCGATGAAATTTCATTTAACAATTCACATTATCAATTATTGGATCCCATATCATGTATCATATATCAGAGATCTAGATTCAATTATTCTGATTAATACACTTTCTAGGAATAAAAATCTAGTATTATAAGACTAATCATACTAAAAAATTCATAAATCATTCAGTACACCCTCAATGGGGTTCCACTCCAAAGGAATGAGACATACAAACATCTAACCCCTTATCCCTGATGATATTCCCCTCATTAATTCAAAATAATCCATAGGTAACTATCCATTGAATTTTGAGTCTTTTATTTCAACTCAAGAACTAATCTATGTCTCTCCCAACTAAAATATAACCTTCACACATTAGGGAATTCTTTTTCAACTTTCTGTAAATAGATAAATTTATAAAGAGAACCCATTACATCCTGAGTAGTATTAATGTTCTCATATTTCTTATATAACAATCGATCATACTGCTTAATAGTGTACTCATTACCATGAAATCAAATAGGCATACATTATCATGCATGACAAAAATTAGTTTATATTATTTGGTCTACCTTCATTTATCCCAGAGTTATCATCCTCGTATTTTTTGACACAACCAGGATTAAGATCATATATCCCTCATTCAATATCAGATTAAATCAAAATCAGTAATCTCTATAATATCATTATTCTAAATAACAATTAAATATGTAATTAATTATTTAAACGAACCAAATAAGGATTAAGAGTAATAAACTCACCATACAACATAAAATGATAAAATCAGGACCAACAGTACTTGAAAGGTCTAGGGTACACACCCCAACACTATCATGGGAAAAAACACGTATCATCCGTTAAATGTTTAATCATTATGTTAATCCAATTTCATCAGATCTCTACATAATTTCGGGAATATAAAACCCAATATAGAATTATTGAATGAAATTGGCCATACATAATTATAGGATATCTACTATATAGGATTTGTAAAATCCTCATTGTTATTGAATGATTTTATAAAGATCATATAGAATCATCATTGGGACCATAAATGGTGACAAAATAAGAAAGTGAAGACATAATTAATGAATGTATTGAGGTTGGATTAGTATAACATAACTCTAATCCCTTATAGAAAATATATAAAACATACCCATTTAATATGGGGGTCAAATAAGTTAATCAAAGGTAAAGAAGATAAGAGGATGAACCTCCACATGTGACTCATCCCCCTAAAATACAAAGCAGTCCAGAAGATTATTTACCAAAATAAAATTTCTAAAAAAAGTTGTAACCCCCGATCATCATATCCGATAGAGTCCACATAAAAATTAACATTTTCCCACTACTACATATAGATTAACCCAATGGTTTGATGTGATGACCCAATCATTTATTAATGATATTTTTATCTTATAATACTATTGTCATATAGTATAATCACATAACATCACATTAAGAAACACGATTCCACAACATTCATAAATGAATTGGAAAATTCTATGTGACTGTTAAACAAAATTTTCCCACATTTGTGATTTGAATTTCAAAAATCTGACATACACGGTTGTGATTAGTATGATGTTTTGAGTCTGAGAGGATAATCATAATTTTTTGTGAGTAGGAACATAACCTTATGAATATTAATGTTACCCTTATAAAAATTAATTTGACCCTTGTGAATAGTAAATTTGCCAAGTGAAAAGGTACCATAACAATGATAGTATAATTTTTTTTACCATTCCTAAAAGTGACAATATGATATAATTATGTTGGTATTTCTATAAGTCATTAATATTTAATGGTTAATTTAATAATTTATAAGAAAACTTATTCCCATAAAATGTTTTCAAAAACATGTATTTTGATTTATTATTGTTATTTTATAATTTAATGAGAGCCTAATTATTTAATAAAATATTTAGAGAATTAATTTTAGTTAATAAATTTGTACTTTTTTAAAAAATTATTATTTCAATTAAAAATATAATTATTCATATTTAAAAATTTATTTTAATAAAATGGATTTTTGTATCATATTCTACACATCTATGATTGTTTAGGTTTGATTTTTTAGATTTTTCTTAAATACAATAATTTTTGGTGAATAGTGAAATTCAATAATATAAAAAATATGCTAAATAAATGAATTTATACATCATTTTGGATCAATTATGATTTAAATGGCCATTTTTTGGAACTCATAGTCCATATTTACTTTATTTAGTCATGTAATCAACACTATTTCTTTCCTTGTGGAGAAATAATAAATTAATGATTATAATATTGATAAAACCCATCACCCTTTCTCTAAAAATACCACCCATCACACCTGTCAAGAAAAAATCCTTGTCTATATTATACCCAAATAAATTACCTATCCCTTCACCTAGGTCCATTTTTCCCATAGTACGATATCTATTGGATAATTCAAGAGGTAATTCCTCTCACCCTATTCATTCAATTTCCTTCTAAATTTCATTTATATTTTTCTATTGTCCTCATCTTCTATTATCCAAATTTCATGATAACTCCAATATTAAATATTTATTGGTATTGAATGATTTTATTTGATTATTATTCATTATAATCCCCCCACTTTCTGTTTTATCTTAAAAATATAATTGTCCCCCGTAAAGTGGCAATTTATCGACATCCAAGGAGACAAATATTAATTTTCCATAAATGACTTAATGTATGTCAATGAAAGGATTAAATGATTGGAAAATGACGTAATATTTATTTTTAAACACTTTTATGTTTTTGAAACACCTTTTATACATAATACTAAATAATAAAACAAATAATGGTCAATGTGATCATAAAACCGACAAAATTAACTTAAAATGATCATTATTAATATTATTGCAATTATTAATCCTCATGGTATATAACCTAATTAATTATAAGGAAATCTAAACTCATGGAATATATTTAAAAACATGTAATATAAATTCGGTATGTTCTCCCATTTTCTACATGAACTTCAATTCATGTGTACGAGTGCGCCATTCATGAAAACTAAGAGAAAGAACACTCTCAAATAGTTAATTCAAACTCTATAAATCATCCAATGGCACATAAAAGAAATTAATGAAACCATAATGAATTATATTCAGGTATATAGGACTCTATAAGTATTAATTACTGAATATAATTTAATTTTAAAGGATATTTAAGTGATGAAAGCGTTCAGATATAGGGTAAGTGGAATTTTTGATCCCAACATTCTTCATTCAGGTTTTACCTCTTTCACTCTATTATAAGAATGGTTATTCCTTAAAAATAATATATTCATCATTATATTAAATTTTCGACTATATTCATGTTTTCCATTCTATTTTATTCCTAACACAATGTTTTCCTAATGAAATCTTCTTTAAAAAACATAACTTTCACTTATTAGTCAAGGTTGATGTCTCTTGTATCAGTTATGATATTACCTCATTCATTTGGGAACCTAATGTTTATGAGTTTATTTTTATTAAGTTATACCCATTCCACACCATTGGCTGTTTTATGTATAATATAGATATATTTTTTATGTTTCATGCATGATAATGTAAATGTTTTGAAATGACAGGTGCTTCTGAAATTATGTAGCGCAATGTTGCTGTCATGCTGTTATGGGGGAAACCAGAATTATATAGTTTTACAATGCATTGTGTAATGTGATGAATCTCACAAGTTAAATTCAAATATTATTTAACATGTATTTATCTTTTTTCACAAATATGTTTTGTGGTTGACTACTAAGACGTGATTTTTCATTTTTATGCACTACCACATTCCATGTCTTCTTATAATTATCCTTCTATGGATTATGATCCTATAGACATATCATGTTGATAATGATTTTTACTACTCCATTTTACATTGTTACATGTTATTATCTATCCCCTTAATGTTATTTTAACTCTCCTCCTTTTGAAGTAAATCCTGAGGTGACTACTTCTACTGATAATAATTCAAGGGGAAATAAAAATCAAAAGATGAAGGAATTAAAAAAATGTCTATTTTTTTGTTTTAAAAGTTAAATACGAACCTATTTTTCCCAAAAAATACTAAACCTTTATTTCCACATTATGTAATATTTTGTTTTTAATTAAAATTATGTAAAAGTAATGTACAAAATAAAGGTCACTATAGATGCTTTCATAGGGAGGTTTAGTTAACTTAGGAATTTAGATTGGAGAACCTAAGTGAAAACCCTTAGTATGAGACCTTGAAAAAGTAATCCCCAAAATAAATTTTTAAACATATGGATCCCACAATATATTCCATTATTGTAAATTTCAAAATGGACAATTTATTCAAGACTTATTGGCTTCTATTTTGTTCTACCCATTTTTATTCTAGAAAATGGTGGGAACAAGGAAAATCATGCCACGAACCCATGTGATGGACAATGCAATGATAGCCCAAATGACATCCCCAATTTTTTGGGGGAGGAGTTCAAAACATTGAGGATATTCATACCTATTTGTCTCATGTTATTAACAATACCCTAAAAATGTAGATCTTCCTCCTTCACCTAAGGGAGAGAAACCAGATATCGATTGTTTTATTTGGAAACATCCACCGACATTTAGTGGATATTCTGATTCACTTGTTGGGGAATAGTGCATAAACACAATGCTGAATATCATTTCTATGATTCAATATTCATAGATGGTGAATGTGACTCTGTCCATTTATCATCTCAATAGAGAGGCCAACAAATTATGGGATTTTATTAAGAACACCAGGATGAGAGAGGAAATTGAAGAGATGGAGGGGTATGACATTGAGATTATGTTTGATCAGAATTTTTTCCCACAAACTCTTCAAATGAAGATAGAGGGAAAATTCATAGAGATAATGAAAAATTATGGAGAATCTATCACAACATATGAAGTGAACATAAAAAGTCCTTCATGGAATGAATCAGGATTTGTTAAAAAATTGACAGAAAAATTGATTGATTCATTTGTGTATTAAATCCAAAACATTGAATGGATTTTTTAATTTGAGAGCTTCTGATTTATAAATAAGTTGTTTGATGTGCTCTCAATGGGGATATAGAGTTTAGACAATGGTACTATTTCAATTATGATATGAAATGGAAGAAGAAGTTTCATGTTGGATTATCTAATTGGAAAGGATGATAAAAAAACTCAACCACCCACATGTAAAAAATGCGGGAATAAATATCATGGGATCTTCACCAAAGGGATGAAAAAATACTTCATGTGTGGGAGAGAAGAACACAAATATCTATAATTTTGAAAATATATGGGAGGGAATGAGAATGTGGACGATGAATGGAGAACAAATCCAATGGTCCAATGCTGCAACTATAGTGACTAAGGGAACTATGAATGCTAGTGAACTAAACCACAAGTTCTTTATGGTAATCATCATCATCAGCAACAAAATACAAAGTATCAAGGCAAGGATTATGGCATCACTACTACAGAAGTGGATCATGAAAATGATTTTGTATAAGGTACACATTTTATTCACTCCGTAATGGGGAATAATTATTTGATTCTTGTTCTACAAATTCCATAATGTCATGAATGTTTTCTAGGACTATATAATTGAATACCTAAATACCTAAAGTGTATATATCTATAAAAACACCAAGTGGTGAAATAATTATAACCCATGTGTTATACTCTTCTAATGTTATTATATGTGGGAATATTGTTCTAGTAAAACTCCTGATACTTCCCTTGGTGAAACACAATGCTATACTGGGGATAGATTTTATCTCTTTATATAGAGAACATATAAACTGTTATGATATGGAAATATCATTTCATATTATGAACCATCCAAGGATCCTCTAAAAATTCAAGTAATATCTTGAATCTCATTTTTAAAATCCATCAATGGTGTAGGTGTTGGTTCCCAGGGAATAATAATAACTCGCTCAAACTTTTGAATCAATGGAAAGTGACAAAATATTGGAGATGCCCATAGTGAGGCACTATAGTGATGTATATCCTAAATTAATACCTAGAAATCCACTACATAATGAGGTAGAATTATAAATTGAACTCGTGTTTGGTGATAATCATATCTCATAATGTTCCTATATGATGGACTCTATCAAACTGGATGAGTTAAAGAAGTGACTACAAGAACAATTGGACAAAGGATTCATTTTCCCATGTGCATCACCTTAGTGTGTGACAGTGATCATTGTGAAGAATTAGGATGGGTAAATATAGCCATGTATAGATTATATTTAACTCACTAAGATCACAATAAATTACAGTTATCGTTATTCATGTATTAAAGGCTCGGTTGATTAATTACAAGGAACTCAAAAGATTTCAATGGTGGAAAAACATTCTGGATAACATTACCTAATGTTGAAGAAGGAATATATTTAGAAGACTAACTTCTATACATGGTATCGGAACAATATGTTTTTGGTGATTCAACTCAAAAACAATATAACTCCACTACAATCATTTGGATTTTATGAATAGAGTATTTAAAAATATCCTTGATGAATTTGTGGTTGTGTTTATCATTGATATGATAATCTATTATAAGATCGATAAGAAACATGAATAATATCTAAGGAATTTGTTGGAGAATTTAAAAAAGGATAATTTTCATGCCATGTTAAGAAAGTGTTACTTTTGGATGAAGAATGTAACATTTTAGGACATGTGATCACAAGTGAGGGAATTTCTGTAGCCCGTTAAAAAACAAAAGAGATTGAGTATTGTCCAAGACCATCTATTTTCAAAAAAATCCATATTTACATAGATTATATGGGTATATCCTATATTGTTTTAGAAAATTATCATTTTTTTCAAACCCACAATCTTTGTTGACAAGGAAAGGGTTGAAGTATTTAAGGATTGAAGAATGTGAGGATATCATTAAGGAGTTATATATAATTCTGATCACTACACCTATAATAACATTATTGAAGATTTTATAATGTTTTGTTATATACATTTATTCTTCAATGAAAGGATTCTGTTTTTTAGTCATGAATAATGATTCTGTGATAGTCTATGTCTCTAGGCAGTTGAAGATGAATGAGTAGAACTACCTGATATATGATCAGAAGCTAACAACTGTGTTTTTTCATTGAAATTATCATGGAACTACCTTTTTGTCAAGAGGTGTGAAATATATTCCAATCATAAGAACCTAATGTATATATTCACACAAAATTATCTTAACATGAATCAAATGAGATAATCATAAATAGTCAAATATTATGATTTATCCATTTACTATAATATTTGAATGATGAATATTGTATATCATGCTCTTATTAGAGAAGAAGCTGCTACTCTATACATATTCCATATTGAGAAATAACATATCTTCATGGATATTAAAAGGATGGTTCGGAAATTATAATAGTAGGTAATAAATCCAACCTTTCCCAAATGATTGTCCAACCATCTATAAAAGATAATATTAAGGAAGAACGAATGGATGATCTACAATTAGAAAATAAGGCGAATTCAGTCTAGGAAGGTAAGCTACAAGAGTTCCATTTCGATGACGATGGTGTGATTAGTTTTGGAAATAGGGTTTGTGTGCTTTCATCATCAGGGATAAATAAGGATCTATTATATAATTCACAAATCTCACATTTCCATATCCATCATGGTAGCACTAGGAAATTCCATTATCACTAAGAAAACTTCTGGTGGGACAACATGATGAAGGAGATTGCTGGGTATACCTCAAGGTGCTTGACTTGTAAGAAGGATATAACATAGTGATAGATGTCCAAATGGGTGATGAAACCATTTCCTATAGCAATTTTTAAATGGGATAAATTCACTACGGACTTTGTCACATGTCACCAGAAGAAATATAAAGGAAATAATGTTTAATGGGTTGTGGTGTAAAAACACACCAAGATTGCCAACATTATCACTATTTGGGAATATCTCTTTATTGAATAGCTTGAAAAGTAATATTTGAAGTAATTAGTGATAATTCATGGTGTCCCACTATTTATTGTCTTAATCATGATCCTTGGATCACATATAAAATTTTTAGGTTTCTTTAACAAGCCATGAGTACTGAAATGAATTTAAGCATGACCTATAACCCCTAACTGATCGCCAATATAAAAAGAAAATTTAGATTCATAATGATATATTAAGATAATGTTATTTTGAATTCAATGTTTAATGGGGTAAAAATATCACATTGGATGAGTTATCATAATATAATAGCTTCCACTCAAGTATTTAGAAGTCTCCATATAAATCTCTATATGGAAAGTGATGTAGAAGACAAACCTGTTGTGATGAAGTTTGCAAAAGAAATCTACATGGACCTGATCTTGTGCACAAGATGACAGAGAAGGTTTATTTCATCCTACAACATATCAATGCTTCACAATGTCAGAAAAAGTGCTTTGTTTAATACTGTTGAAGTGACATATAGCTCTATATTGGAGATAAAGTCTTCTTTCAAAAATCACCATAGAAGATAGTCATACAGTTTTTTGTAAAAGGAAATCTAAGCCAAAAGTATAATCAATCCTTTGTGATCCTTGACCACATTGGATCAATGGCCTATCATCTTTCACTTAAAAAAATATGTATCCTATTAATGATGTGTTTCACGTATCACTCTTGAGGTAGTAGATACCATATCCCTCACATGTACTGAACTTCTAGGTGGTAAAGCTATAAGATGGAATTGCTTTTGGGGAGCATCCAGTAAATATTCTAGACTAGAGATATGATGTTCTAAACATAAATACATCCCTCCATATCAAATTGTTGTGGTGTAACCATATGTTTGTATAGGTAACATGGGAAACAGAGGATGCAATGAAGGATAAGTACCCTCACATATTTAGGTAAAACAAAATTTCGAAGTGAAATTTCAAAAGGGGGGAATAATTTGATGACCCAAACATTTATCAATGAAATTTCACGATTCTAATAGTAATATAATATAATACTACCACATAAAATCACATTTGTAAATTCAAATTCACATTATGCTTAAATGACCTACTAAATTCTATGTGACCATTAAACGTAACTTTCCCATATGATATTTGAATTGACAAAGTCTAACATACATGGTTACGTTCATTAATATGTTTGGATTCCAATAGGAAAAACATAAATATTGGTGGGTAGTAGCATACCCTTACGAATAGTAATGTTAACCTAATTAATTGTAATGTTACCCTTGGTGATTATTAACATACCCTTGTAAGTCATGAATATTTAATGATTAATTGAATAATTTAAATGAAAATTTATTTTCATAATATTTATTCGTAAAAATGTATTTTTATGTCATATGATTATATGTTAACATTATTAGTCCACAATTAAATTTTCAATTATTTAGAAAAGTAGTTTTAATTTGAAATTTTGAATATTTCAACTAAATTAGGATCTTAATTAACATTTACATTACTCATATTTAGAAAACTATTTTCAGGAAAGGTAGTTCATATTTGTATTCTACATGTTGAAAAATAGTTAGGGTGAATTTTTTATATATTTATAAAATACATTAATTTTTGTGAGTATTGAAATTTGATAATTTGAAAAATGTGCTACATTAATGAATTTCTGCATCATGCATGAGTCATGGATGATGTAAATGTCCATTGGTTCGAACTCATATTCCCAATTTACTTTATTTATTCATATAATAATCACTATTTCTTGACTTTTGGAATTAAAATATATTAATGAATATAATATTACAAAAACCCCCTCTCCATACCACTTAAAATACCAAATCTTACAACCTCGTTCCAACACACTAATCAAGCAACAAGACATATCAAAACTATAATGAAATATCTTACATATCCCCAACCATAAGTATAGGAGCTCTTGGTCTCCTCAAAATTCCAATCCTAGGTGCCCTGATGGGTGTCACAAGAAGATAATTAATTATTTAATTCATCTCTCCCATTTCATTCAATTTCCTTTCAAATTTCATTTCATTTCATCTATTAACCTAAACATATATTATCCAAATGTAAATATAACTATAGTATTATTTATATAAAGGCATTACATCGTGTTAATGGGAGATTATTCATTATATTTTTTTCTCATTCTCTCTTTTATCGTAAAAAATGAAATCATCATCCCTGAAGTGTTAATTTAATGATATCATAAGCGATGAGCATTAAATTTCCAGAAATGCCTTCAAGGCCATGAATAAAAACATTAAATAGTTGAAAAAGATTTTAATAGATATATTTTACCCCCATTTATGTTATGGAAGCATTTTTATATAAAATACTAAATGATAAAACAATACATGTTTTTTGTATCCAAAAATCACAAAAATTAAAATAAAACGATCATCATTAACTATTATCAAATGATTAATCATAATTTTATATAAAAAACATAATTATGATATCATTTAAACACTTATTATATCCTTAATAACAGGCAATATAATTTCTACATGTCTATAAATGTTCTACACGAACTTCCATTCATGTGTACAAGTAAACTGTTCATGAAAACTAACAAAAAGAACACTCTAAGACAATGAATTTTTACTCTATAACACTTAAAATGGACCATAAAAAACATAATGAAACAATAATAAACCATATTAATGTATACAAGGTTCTATATTTGTTAATTAATTAATATAAAGTCATTATACATGATATTAAAGTGAATAATGTGTTTATATACAAGGTAAGGGGAATTCTTGAACCGAACATTTTTTCATCATGTTTTCCCAATTTCACTATATTTTTATTATTTCTATTCAATAAAAATAATTTATAAATCATTATACTACCTTTTCTATGATATAAAATTTTTCCACTTGATTTAATGTCGAACACTATTTTTTCAAAATGAACACTTCTTTCAAAAACACATTCTTTACCTCTCACCCAAGGTAAATGTCTCTTGTATCAAGTATGTTATTCCCTATTTTATTTCAGAACCCAATGATTATGAATTTATTCTTTATGAAGTAAAAACCATTCCATTAAATGGTTTTATTTATTTCCAAAATTAATATTTTTTCTTTGTGGCATGAATGATAATTTAAATTTTATGATGTGATGGGTATGCCCAGAATTTTATAGTGCAAACTTGTTTTTCTGGTTTGATGGGTGCACCTAAAACTATAAAACAGACCCATGCATTGGGAAATGTGATGAATTTCATTACATAATGTGTAATATTCATCAACAATATGTAATCTTTATTCACTCCTACGTGTGGTAGCTATCCACTAAGATACGGTGTTTCATTTTTTGCATTTCTGCATTCCAACTATACTCTTATTACATCATCTCATTATTATTGTCTTATGCCTATTTTATATTGATAATGGTTATGATTACCCCATATTATATTATATAATGTTTTTATATATCCTCTTACTTGGATTTTAGATCAATCTTTTTTTATTTATATCTTACAGTGACTACTTGTACTAAGGTGAAATAATGGGCCTGTAAGAATCTAGATGAAATGAATTAAAAAATTGCCTATATTTTATGTTGAAAAATTTATGTGTGGTCCTAGTTTTCCAATGAAAATAAACCATATTATCATCATTTTTAAATATTTTTCTTATCATTAAAATGATATAAAATTAATGTAATAAAATTAGGGTATCTATAGTTTTTGGATAATAGTCCACACAAAAACTCTTACTATAGTGAAATGTAAGGATAAATTATGAAACACTCATTGTGGATGATCCCAAATCCCTAACCTCCTTATATCCATTTACAATAAAAGACAATGGATATTAAAAAATTTATCAACCACATCGAATGAAAAAAAATCTCTATCAACTATCAAACACCACAATGCTAAGGCATCATATAATGCGTACAACAATAATCTATATAGGTGTCTCCAAAATAGAACTCCATCAATCTTTGGGTAAAAACAACTTGGGACTTAATCCAAAAACACCTCAATTATGCATTATTACACTTGGGATTCGAATGGTAGATAAAAGTATTAATATTTTCCCATCTCATTGGAAAAATATTTTGTTTTTATTGAAAAAAAGTAATGATTATCTATGTGTTATTACTAACTTTTTAACGTATTTTTTATTAATCTAGATAATTATTGATATAATTTAGGCCATCATTATTGTCCAACGACACATGTAAATTCTCCAATAACTCATCAAAATTTTGTCCTAAAATATTGAAGAATCTTCTATAAGGAATCTATAAACAACATAATATTCTATTGATCCGAAACTATGAATCCCAATAGTCACAATCTCTAACAATATGAAGAAACTATACCACACACATAAATAATAATACACCATTCAATAATAAAACTATTAATAATTATTTTGTAATGATATAATAAATAATTATCTACTCCAAATGGTTGATTTTTGGAAGTAACAAAGAAAAATATTTTGATATCATGTGTCACAATCATATTCATTACGTCATTCATTTGTGAAAAAATTGATTTGATCCAACATTGACCATCAGTTATTTGAAAATTATTAAAATGAATGATTTATTAATATACCTGTTAAATTTTAAGATTTTCATTTTTAGACTAATAGGGAGAAAATATATACATAATAATACCCATATATTTCACATTCAATGGTAATTTGCAGATTTTAACAATAATTTAATATTCCTTAATAATAAATTAACATTTTATATAAAATTATCAATGCCTAATACTATTAAAAATATATCATAAGAATTAATCTTATTTATAAAATCTGGAAATGGAAATAGAATAAATATTATGATCAAATATCTAGTATTGGAATGTGTAAATATATATATTTCATGAAATCATAAGGCACGAGAAAATTTTTTGAGATAAACAAAAATCAAATATTAAACCTAAAAAAATCATGAAATAGGATTATATTCATTGGTGTAATAGTAATATAAATAATCATTTCTATAACAATATTTGATTTCATATTTTAATAAATATTAATTTCTGATGTCATAATCATTATTTTAATTCGACATTAAAAAAAATATCATACACAATATGTATGAAATATTCTAAATACTGACGATTTTTTTCCCATGATCCATATTGAGGAATCTAAAGGGTATCTATTTGATGAATCCAATTCCATTAAAAATATATATTGGGTCTAGTTTCTGTTTCATTTCAATCCACACCATGATGATCATGATATTTTCGTGCAAATTGATAATATAGTACATGGTGGATATAAAGATGAAGGTGGTTTCATTTCCCATTGTTTGCAAAAAAAAATGGCAGAAAAATCCAGTGGATGGAAAATGATTCACTCGTGGTGGTATTTTGGGATTAACTCTTCTCAAATATGGAAATGGAATAAGTTTTGTGAAGTATTTGGTTCCTGAATTTTGAGTATTCATATGATATGGAGCAAAGTAATTGAGCTTTGTGAGTATATGGTGGAAAAATAGGGATTCCTCAAAACTAAAAAACATAATCTTGAGTTCATGATGAGGTCAAAATGATTATTCACCACTATGGGATTGTTTGTGAGAGGGTGAAATTTCACATGAGCTTCATGAATGAAGGAGCCTATCTAACATGAATTTGGAGGTTCACGAAAAATCCACAGGAGGCATGTGATCTTCATGAAAGGAAACGCCTTGAAATAGTCAACCACCCTTTCATAATTTAACATGAACATAATGTGATAGAAGTAAGAATTGTTTTGAATTCATGAAATATGAGAGCTTCTCAAATCATGTATTTAATGCGATCTTGAGAATTTTGACAATAATGTATTTGTGTAGAAAAAATATTACGTATCTTTGAAAAATGATTTTCATGATGTGTAGTAATTGTTTTTTTGATTTAGTGTTCAGTGATGGTTGTTTTCTTCATGTAGGGTGTGATATTTGAAATGGTGATTTGAGAAGGAACTCCATGAACAACATTTTTGAACATCTTATTTGAGTGAATATAGTTTTTAAATGCACCATCTCAAAACTATAGTGCAACAAGAGTCTAATTCTTATTAGGTAAATGGACTTATATTCCAATATATTGATTTTCTATCATTTGTTTTAAAATTAGTAAGTCTTCTCCTAATATAGTGATATAGAGGGAGTTGATTGAAGTGTTCTACGGTAATTCATTGGTTATCCTTATAGTCATGTAAAGGTAGTGTTCCTAGAAGACAGTGGTTGTGTCAAAACATATTTATTCCAAAACAAGTGAATATTAGTAGATTTATGTATTATAGACTCACTGTTGGTGTGTTTTTGTTGTACTATAATTTATTGGTGAACCACATAAAACTATTGTTTTTATATATGAATGATAAAGTTTGATTAGTACATAATTTCCTCATATAGGTTTAACATGTTCCTACAATCATGTGATGGTGATTGGTCGCATTAAAAGAAATAGTGGAAATCTGGGTTCACCGCCCTCTCAGGGTTTTCCAAGGTTTTAAAAGTTGTAACAATGTGCATAAGTTATTGGAGTTAAATATGTCTTATGTCAGTATCATGGAGAATTCAATGAAAGTCAAAGGATTCCCCATACTTAAAAGAAGAGAATTCAAGATTTGGAAAAATAGGTTGATATCTCATATTAGATCCCTAGGGATGTATGCTATTTTTACACGACACATGGTATTCATGTCACTAATATGAAAGGTATTTATGTGACTGAAATAGGTATTAAAATACCTAATGTAGATTCTAAATACAAAAAATCCCATAATAGAGCTGTATAGGATGAATTATTTTGATGGTGATGTGTTTCAATTCATCAAAGTCTATATGGTAAAAATTAGAAAACATATATGATATAATATAAAAAATTTAAGGGGGTCAAACTCAATGTTTTACATTAGGTTTGATGATCTGAAAATGAATCCTAATGAAAATGTATAATCCTTTTTAAATAAATTAATAATCATTTAGAGAAATTATAAGACATGGTAAAAAAATTAATGGCATTGAAATTGTGAAGAAAATAATGAGAAGGCTTACACCAATGTATAATCAAAATAATTTATCCCATGAGGAAATGGGTCTATCTAAATATTACTTTGATGATCTACTATAATGCCCGGTAGCATATGAAATTATATTCAAACTTGACGATGTGACAACTCGAGTAGCAAGGAAATGGAATTCGAATCTACCGAAAAACATGAGGTATCTGGAGATAGTGTTGATAAAGATAATGAGTAATATGAACATATTTTTATTTTTGAGAAGAAATTAAATAGAATAATGATCATTATAGCATCCCATATTTTTATAATATAAACATTCATTACATTATAAAAAACTGAGGATCTTTAAGGTTTAGTGTCTTGGAAACCAGGAACTGAAAACATGAAATCATAAAAAATTCTTCTTAAACACATGAAAGGCTTCTCCTTATGTTCATCTATGGTTCGTTACTTCATCTCATAACCTAGGGAAATACATCAAAAGAATGGGTGAGCAGAAGCCCCAGTAAGGGAAACAAGGGAAACATTTAACATGTGAACATGAGATACGTCAATAAATTCATGGAAAAGATCTTTAAGCATGAGAAAGAAATCATGAGGCATATTATAATAAAAATAACGTATTTCATAATAGAAATATGTGGCTAAAACAATTAATATTGACAATAATTTCCATTTCACCAAGGTCCGTCCCCAAGTTGTCATTAAAAATTACCAAGGTTATTCACCAAGGCGTCGTTAAAATATGGTCATCTCTAGAGATTAAGTCTTTCCCTAATTCATTAGAGCGCTATCAGGGAACACCCTTAAATTTTTATTTATTATAATGTGATCCACATATATCCTCATCAATAATTTCATAAACAACCCATATAGAATAAAATAAATTGGTTTCTTTTCATAATCAGAACGTTCTATAAACTGCTTTAAAGACATGATCTTTTTGTCACTTTAAACCCACGGAACGGGAAAGCGGGTCACATGTATGTAAATACCAGAATTTAAAATATGACATATTGTTATATATGTGAATAAACCTTTATAAGAAATAACTTTGAGTATTCACTTAATAAAATAAATAAATTTGAGAATAAGAGAGAGACATTTTGAGACAGAAATTCTGCAGCATAACGGCTATGTAATGAGGTTTTAGAAAAAATTTAAAAGAGAGGGTTCATGGGTCACCCACTCATAAATGATCCATAAAACTGTATGGGGACAGAATATAAGGGATTTAAGAACATTTTATTGAAATTTGAATGATATACCATATGAAATTAAGAACATGAAAGGAAGACAAAAATAATATTTCTCTTATGAAAATTCAGCAACCTAACGACGTCACTTAAACATCTACAAAAATGAATTGATGAGATAAAATAGGGTATCTCCTCAAATGAACATAAATGATCATTATGATAGATATAGATATCATACCCCAACATAATAAATAGGAACTTGATAGACTTGACATGAAAGTAGAACTTTGAAAAATGAAATGGTAAAAGAATCCCATAAACAATTGGCAGCCTAACGGCGCCACTTAAACTTCATCAAAAATGATTTGATGAGATAAAATAGGGCCTCTCATAATATGAACATAAAATATCAGTCTGATAGAAATAGAGATCATACCAAAATATAGTAAAAAGGAACTTGAATGACTTGACATGAAAGTAGAACAATGAAAACTGAGAATTGTGAAAGAATCCCTTAAAAATTCAGTAGCCTAACGACGCCACTTAA
Organism: Viscum album; assembly: GCA_963277665.1. Taxonomy (NCBI): domain Eukaryota; kingdom Viridiplantae; phylum Streptophyta; class Magnoliopsida; order Santalales; family Viscaceae; genus Viscum; species Viscum album. Next base: position 2,104,001,952 of record OY728119.1, on the reverse strand, counting down.
ACTTCAACAAAAATGAATTTATGAGATAAAATAGGGTCTCTCATCATAGGAGAATAAAATATCAGTTTGATATTTATAGATAACATACCCCAACATAATAAAAAGGGATCTTGAAAGTCGTGACATGAAAGTAGAACTTTGAAAAATGAAAAAAGTGAAAGAATCCCTTAAAAATTCAGCAGTCTAACGGCACCACTTAAACATTCTTAAAACGAATTGATGAGAGGAAGAGGGGGTCTCTAATCATATGAAAATAAAAAGGGAATTAATAGTAATATATAGGAACATCCTATAACATAAGATCATGGAGCATAAAATAAATGACATAAAAGAGATTACTTGAAAAGAAAGAGAGAGGTATGATCCCTTACCTTAAAACACAACTCTTAAAACTCAAAGGTTGGGACCTTGAGAGCTTGGGGGAACCCTGAGATGACTCCTTGGGAGTTAATGATACCACAGCTTCGTTGAAGGATAGTTTTGAGTAAAAAATAATGGATTAAAAGGTGGGTATTTATAGGTAATGTGAGGGGACAAGGCATTAATGGCCAAGGGACACCTCACAAGTGGTTTTCTCAAAACCATGGGATCTCCCATGGTATGTCCCATGGAGTTAGGACACATGGGTCCCCCCATACAACAATTCATCACCTTTTGTTGGACAACCCTTAAAATATCTAATGATATCATCATGACACAGTTATGATGTCATTAAACATACTGAAACCCTAAAACTATATTTTTTCTATTCACTGAAAATTCAACATTCTCAGAAAAATCCCAAAATTTCACCTTAACCAAATATCAATGCTCTGATTTCAAAAATGAACTCCATTTTATAAAAATAATTTTCTAAATATTTTTAATTTAATTTTTAAATAAATAAACTATTCACTGAGAATTCATTTTTTTCAAAATAATCCCCAAAATTTACATTAACATAATATCGATGCTCTGAGTTCAAAAACGATATCAATTTTATAAAAATAATTTTCTAAATATTTTTAATTTAATTTATAATTAAAAAAAACTTATCACCTGAAAAAACTAATACTTGACTAATATTTTCTGAAACAGTTTTTTACCTATTTTATTGAATCACATTACTTAATCAAGGTGCCTAAATTATATTAATACTTTCTTTAAGTGAGATTACTAATCCATTTGGTCACATTACTAATCCAAAGCATAAAATCACTATTCATAATTTACTATAATCAAAAATCATGTTTATCTCATTAGAGTCTAAATTTCATACTGAATATAATTGTAGAAGACCATTTTTTGAAAATCATTACACATTTTTAATTATTTAAGGATTACATAAACATTTTTAGATTTTACTTTTTCTAAAATTCATAAAAAATATGCATACTATATTTATCGAGTCATTTGAAAATTTATAAAATTTATCATAAGAATAAATCCCAATTTTTATTTAAAAAATGATTACAAAAGGTAGTTACGGTCTCCTTACATAGCCCTTTATAACCCCACCATAGGACCTAAGTGTAAGGTCTGCTATGGTGACAGAATCAGATGGCAGCTTGGCCAACATCGCACGAGTAGTAATTTCTATTAGCATGAACTTCTCGCGAAGGTGATTCCGTTATAGCTTCACACCATGATGTTCGGCTTGGGTTTGGTCCAGAGCAAAGCCCAAAGGTGCCACCTCCTTCCCATGTTCATTTAGATGGGCTTCGATTGGCCCGAGACTACTGGATGTGGGCATCGAATATTCTTTCTATATTAATTAACCATGATCACTTGTATTTAGAGACAATAATCGAAACGTTTAGTATCCAGCAGTCATATTGACCAATGGTCATATAATAGTTGAAACCCAACAGTCTCATTTTAATTATACTCATGTTATCAAATGAAAAAGGTTTGTTGAGTATAAAATAAAATAACACACAAAATTAGGAAACATGATTTATTCAAAATATCAGGTCGTTACATTTTTTTCCCATAATAAATTGCATCCACGCAATTTTTAAAATTGGGATTGGAAATTTCATTGAATTTCCCACATCAGAAAAAGAGTCAGTAACACTATTACTTTAAAAGAATGAAAGGGAAGTAAAAAAGGTCACCCGAGTTAACCCATACTAGGATTCCATGTAGGAAAACATGGACATGGAGGATAAAACAAAGGGTCACGTTCTGAGAGAGAGTGATAGAAAACATGATTAGGAGAAGTTAACAACAATAAAATCACAAAATTATGATGGGTTAAACGGTATTTGATTTCCCAGTAGGAAATGTTAACAGAAAATGTTTTTGTTTTACATTCTTTTTCATAGTTTTGAGGAATTCATTTACTACATAGAATAAAAACACAGGGAAATATCCCTACCTTCAAGTAGAGTTTCATCCTTTAATAAGTTTCTACCAAAACTAATCTTTTCTCCAACCGATGAACATTCAAACCTACTTAGTCTCATCAAAGCACAAGAATAATCTTCTATAGAATCACATAATCCACCAAAGATTAACTATCTATTTCTTCTATAATCCCAAAAATAGAAAGGGTAAGATAAAACAACTCTTCAAAAAAATGAATCCCATAGGAAGGGAAACTTCTTTAAATCTTCAAAATTCCACGGTACTACCCAAAGTTCATCATAGACCATTCCATAAATAACTATCCTTAAAATTCCTCAAAATAAACCAAAATAAGATTGAAACCCAATTATAAGAACAATAACATAACATAGACTCCCAAGATAGACTTATCATTCATCAACAAACAACATCAACCACCCTTATCATCTTATAACAAAAGTAACTAACCTAATCACATTTTCCCCAAGATAGGTTAATCATTTCCATAAGTAACCTAAATTACCATAATTATGCCTTAAATTCATCGATTCTTCAAAATATAATTCAACCTTTAATCCTCAATGAAAATACTATAGTAATCTATTTACCTTGATCATATAGGGTTCCCAAAATAGTGAATTTCTTCCAAAATAAAAATCATCTTTCAATCCCCTAATCACATTTTTTTAGAAGAACAACTTTACTACATCAACATGTGGTACATAAAAATATATTTTTTCCTTAATGACATAAAATCATCTTAGGTAGTGACTCGATGATCTTAGAAAACATAAAAGATTTTCTCACAGAGAACGAACTAAAATACCACATGACATAGACAATTATTGCAAAGAAGTTACATGTACATTGGTCATCATGATCCATCTCAGTATAGGACTTGCATTGTTCCCTTGTCCTTGATGATTGATGATGCTCATAATGTTTCTCATCCCTTCCAAGAGAGCATTGCCTTGGATAATTTACAACTTCTCCACATTTACAATATTGAAAAGTATAAGGTAAATTAGATCAAATATATCTCTATTCATTACATTATCCATTTTTTTAAAGAAATTGGATACCTTATGACCTATCTTCCAAAAATTAAACATATCCCGGTTACTTTGTGACATTATCCTTGGTTCCCATTTCCAAAATTTTTCCACAATGGAAATTGGGTCTTCTTTCCCTTATCAACATTATTGGATGAACCTCCCTCAGACTTCACCTTCTTATTTCTTGACGAATTTGGACATTCAACTAGGTACCAATTATTAATTGTGCTTTTTGATAGCTGGTTTGGCATAATCACAATATGATCAACTTGATCTCTCGTCGTCTCTGTCATATCAATAAGGCAATCATCACATTTCCTATCACATTGGTTGTTGGGACATGTTCTTCCATTTCCCTCCATTAAATATGAAAAGAATGTATAATTAGGGTCTTGAATAATTATCCAATAATCATTAAAAAAACATTAAGCATAGAAGAAAAAACGTGTAGAAGTAAAGTATACCCTAACTTGTGATCCCCTAGGTTCCAATATAGGTTATCCATGATCATATATTCTTATGTGAATCTTTATTTTATTTTATCTTTGTTCCTTTAATAATGGTTCATACTATGCTTATGAATTTATTAAAGCATATACCCCAGGAGTGTCGTAACCAAGAGTGCAACAAGGCTCGTTGTTGTGTACCAGTTCCCATTTGAGTCTAGCTCAATGCGGTGTATTCGGGTTTTACCCCTATGTACATCTATGCCAGAGCCACCTCTACCTGCTCGTATCTAGACAGGGATGTATTTGTTGGAAACCCCTTACTCAATACTCACCAAAATACCAGGAAGATTTCCTATATATAAACTTTTCTATAGGATTCTTCCTAAAGATTTCATATCCTATTTTCCACAAATAACTAAACCATCCTTTGATACCAACTATAGCATCCCACATTTTTATCACATAATCATTCATTACATTATACAAAACAGAGGATATTTAAGGTTTAGTGTCTTGGAAACCAAAAAATCAAAACATGAAAACATAAAAAATTCTTCTGAAACACTTGAAAGTCTTCTCCTTATGTTCATACTTGGTTCATTACTTCATCTCATAACCTGGGGACATACATCAGAAGAAAGGGGGATCAGAAGGCCCAGTAAGGGAAACAAGGGAAACCTTTAACATGTGAACATGATATACATCAATAAAGTCATGAAAAAGAACATTAAGGCATGAGAATGAAATCATGAGGCATATCATAATAAAAATAACGTATTTCATAACATGAAGATGTGGATAAAACATTTAATATTGACAATCATTTCCGTTTCACCAAGGTCCATCCCCAAGGTGTCATTAAAAATTACCAAGTTTATTCACCAAGGCGTTGTTAAAAAATGGTCATCTCTAGAGATTAAGTCTTTAACCAATGAATTCGAGCGCTATCCGGGCGCACCATAAAATTTTACATTATTATCATGTGAGCCACATATATCATCATCAATAATTTCATAAATAACCAATATAGAATAAATGAAATGGGTCTAATTTCATAATCATAACATTTTAAAAACTGCTTTAAAGACATGATCTTTATATCACTTTAAACCCACAGAAATGGAAAGTGGGTCTCATGTATCTAAATCCAAGAATTTAAAATAGAACATTTTGGTATATATGTGAATACCCCTTTATAATAAATATCATTTAGTATTCACTTAATAAAATAAATGAATTTTAGAATAAGAGAGAGACATTTTGAAAGAAAATTTTTGCAGCATAACGGCTCTGTTACGAGGTTTTAGAAAACATTGAAAAGAGAGGGGACATGGGTCAGCCACTCATAAATGATCCATAAAAAAGTAGGGGGACAGAATATAAAGTATTTTAGATAATGGTATTGAAATTTTAAAGATATAACATATGAAATTAAGAACATGAAAGGAAGCCAAAAATAGGATTTCTCTTATGAAAAATCGGCAGCCTAACTACGTCACTTTAACTTCAACAAAAATGAATTGAAGAGATAAAATAGGTTCTCTCATCATATGAACATAAAATATTAGTATGATATATATAGATATAATACCCCAACATAATAAAATAGATCTTAAAAGACTTGACATGAAAGTAGAACTTTGAAAAATTAGAAAGTAAAAAGAATCCCTTAAAAATTTGGGAGCCTAACAGCGCCACTTAAACGTCAACAAAAAAGAATTGATGAGATCAAATAGGTTCTCTCATCATATGAACATAAAATATCATTATTATAGATATAGAGATCATTCCCCAACATAATAAAAAGTAACATGAAAGACATGACATGAAAGTAGAACTTTGAAAAATGAGAAAGGTGAAAGAATCCCTTAAAAATTCAGCAGCCTAACGGTGCCAATTAAACTTCAACAAAAATGAATTGATGAGATCAAATAGGGTCTCTCATCATATGAGAATAAAAGATCATTATGATAGATATAGAGATCATACCCCAACATAATAAAAAAGGAACTTGAAAGACTTGACATGAAAGTAGAACATGGAAAAATGAAAAAAGTGAAAGAATACCTTAAAAATTTCGGCAGCCTAATGGCGCCACTTAAAAATTCTTAAAACGAATTGATGAGAGCAAGAGGGGGACTCTCATAATATGAATATAAAAAATTCAGTAAGAGTAATATAATGGAAAATCCGTCAACATAAGAGCATGGAGCATAAAAGAATCGACATAAAAGAGATTATTTGAAAATAAATAGAGAGGTATGATCCCTTACCTTAAAACGTAACTCTTAAAACTCAAAGGATGGGACCTTGAGGGCTTGGGGGAACCTTGAGAGGACTCATTGGGAGGTAATGAGACCATATATTCGTTGGGGGAGAGTTGGGAGTGAAAAATAAAGGAGGAATGGGTGGGTATTTATAGGTAATTTGAGGGGACATGACATTAATGGCCAAGGGACACCTCACAAGTGGTTTTCTCAAAACCATGGGCTCTCCCATAGTATTTCCAATAAAGTTAGTACAAATGGGGCCCCCCATACAATAATCATCACCTTTGGTCGTCCAACCTTTAAAATATCTCATGAAATCATCATGACATAGTTATGATGTCATTAAACATATCCAAACCCTAAAACTGTATTTTTACTATTCACTGAAAATTTAACTTTCTCGGAAAAATCAAAAAAATTCACCATAACCAAATATCAATGCTCTAATTTCAAAAATGAACTCCATTTTATAAAAATAATTTTCTAAATATGTTTAATTTATTTTTGAAATAAATATACTATTCACTGAAAATTCATTTTTTTCAGAAAAATCCCCAAAATTAACCTTAACTTAATATCGATGCTCTGAGTTCAAAAAATGAAATCCTTTTTATAAAAATAATTTTCTAAATTTTTTTAATTTAATTTTTAATTAAAATCATTATTCACCCGAAAAAACTAATACTTGATTAATAATTTCTGAAATAGTTATTTAACTATTTTATTGAATCACATTACTTAATAAAGGTCTCTAGATTCTATTAATACTTTCTTTAAGTGAGATTACTAATCCATTTGGTCAAATTTCTAATCCTAAGCATAAACTCACTATTCATAATTTAATATTCATCAAAAATGAAGTTGATCTTATTAGACTCTAAATTTCGTATTGAACATAATTGTAGAAGACCATTTTTTAAAATCATTACACATTTTTAATTATTTAATGTTTACATAAACATTTTTAAAATATATTTTTCTAAAATTCATCAAAAATATGCATACTATATTTATTCGGTCATTTGAAAATTCATAAACTTCATCATAAGAAGAAATTACAATTTTTATTTAAAACAAAGGATTACACAAGGTAGTTAGGGTCCCCTTGCATAGCCCCTTATAACCCCAACATAGGACATAAGTGTAAGGTGTGCTAATGTGGGAGAATATGAAGGAGGCTCAGCCAACATCGCACGAGTTGTAATTTCTATTAGCTTGAACTTCTCACGAAGGTGATTCCGTTCTAGCTTCATGCGATGATGTTCGGCTTGGGTTTGGTCCAGAGAAAAGCCCAATGGTGCCACCTCCTTCCCAAGTTCTATTAGATGGGCTTCGATTGTCCTGAGACTACTGGATGAGGACATAAAATCTTCTTTCTATATTAATTAACCAAGATCACTTGTATTTAGTGACAATAATCGAAACTTTTAGTTTCCAGCGGTCATATTGACAAATGGTCATATAACAGTTGAAACCCAACTGTCTCATTTTAAATATACTCATGTTATCAAATGAAACAGTTTTGTTGAGTATAAAATAAAATAACACACAAAATTAGGAAACAATATTTTTTCAAATTTTTGGGTCATTACAATCATATATGAAGGAAAGCATCCACAAATTTTTTTTCGATGTTGTAGAGTTAAGCACATTTCTGATCGGTTCTCAAGGAAGTTTGATGGTGATGAAAATTAATCCTTAATAATTAAGAAGCCTCAAAAAAGGTTTCTGAAAAATTTAACGTCAAATAATAACAGATGTTTTAGAGAAATTATTTCATATGTAAATAAGAATAAAATAATAATATATATTTTGAGGATGAATAACTGGAGTTTAAATTTGAATCCCAACCATCAATTATGGCTATAATTGAAAAGGTATAACTTGAAGTAACGAAATATAATTAGTTAATTGGTGTTTTAAATATCAATTTGTTAATTGAGGGTGTTCTTGATAATCATGAAATTCAATGAAAAAGAAAATTAAATATGATAGATTTTCTAGATGATTCATCAGAGTTTTTTGATTAGCTTGAAAAAGAATTTGATTGACTGGAAAAACGGGAAGAATAACATTTAACAACTATTTAAAAGTCATAAGAAGTTGTTGAATTTATGCTCAAGATTGATGATGGGGAAAATTTAGTCAATGAACATACATCTATAATGGAAGAGAAGTCATATATAGTTTATTGAAATGATTAATAAGTTGTTAATATAAGAAGTAAAATTAAAAATAGATGAAAATCAAGTGAAATATAGATGAAATTTTACATTGGAAGATTCTCAGATGTAGAGTTATTAAGAAGAGATTGATGTTGTTCTTATAGAGTAGAGTAGTCATTGAATGATTATATTTAGACATGTAAGTAATAATATTGATTGGTCAGCAATTCTAAATCATCATTGCTTGGAAATGAAATGATTCAAAATAATCGGATGTAGAATGTGGGACTTATCATAAAGTAACATGATGTACTAACATGTAAAGACAAAAATAAAATAGAATAATGAAGTTAAAATTTTCATCTAATATATGTTGATGATCACCAGTCAAATAAATTATCTAAATAAGGGTACATTGGGAAGATTGGATTCCAGAATAAATTTCCTCTTATGAAATGTTAATTCCTGGTCTTTCTTAGCATTAACTTATCATACTATGAATTGTTAATGTGCTATCTGAAAAGGGATGTGATTAAACATCATCAATGGATAATGATACCATATCTTCTTTATGTTAAAGATGAAATAATTCTTATGAATATTGTTTTCATTATTAGAACTGTGAAAATAAATCTATATATTTCATCCAAGGAAAGGTGATAAATTTAACAACATAACTCTTAGAAAAGTGAATGCTCACCTATAAAAGGGAGGTGTTCTTTCAAATAGGTATTATACTCTAGAAAAAATATATGAGTATGATGAACCCAAGAATATTGAATATATATAAAAAAGTCCATATTTAGACTCCACTCAATCATTTATCTATTGGAAGGAACAAATGAAAATCGGGAAATCCAATGTTATAGATATATCCCCCAAAGATATTATGAATAGTATCACATAAGTTCTTAATAGAGAATAGTCATCCCATATTATGAGAAATTTGGATTTATTAATTAAATATTAGAAAAGGGTTAATGTAACTGTGAGGTAAAACAATTATAGTTCATTAATGGTCAATTGTAGTGTAAGTAAAGAACTAAAAAATGAAATGACTGGAAAAACTGGTGTTATTTTGCTGATGGTTTGTTTCAAAATCTATTGAGTATGATTTATCTACTTGATTTGGTGAACTTAGGGACAATTAATCAAAATAGATTCACTATAAAAATAAATACGTGTAATTATATCAATAATGGATGTATAATAGATGTCAATTTCTACCAGTTTGATAGTAAAGGGGAAAATTGTTAATTAAGAGTGCAAGAATAAAACAACTTATGGAATATGAGGTCGGAATACATTAATGAATAGATAATATAATTGATATCTATGTTGAATCTATTTTTTAATATCCCAATTCTAAATTTTGAAAAAAATAGTTATGATGCTTGCATTCGTGGAAATATTTTATTATGTTCATATAATCCAATGAAATAAAGGGAATCAAATATTTCTTTTCACACCAACACAGATGAATGAGGTCCAATAAATATATATGGAACACATTGATAGAATTACTTCATTATTTTTATTGATAATTATAGTATAATGTTATGTTTGATGATTAAGATGAGTAATAAACAAGTGATTTATTTCATGAAGAGTTATTGTCAAATTGATGAAAATAAAATTGGATGCACAATCAAGATTATAGGATCTGAAAATAGAGGAGGATACACATCGATTGAATTTGAAAATTACCTGACAAAAAATGGAACAAATCCAGAGTCTATTTTAGTGTGATCCCCATAAAAATGGACTTTTTGAATCAAAAAATAAACAAGAGAACAATATTTCTTGAAATATGTTGATTGAGAGTTTCATTTCTCATCATTACTGGAATGTGCCTTTTCAGATTGTAGTGTTCATTCAAAATCAAAAAACATTTAGGAGAGTTCAAGACACCATATGAGTGATCGGTTGTATGGAATCCCTCTCTCAATAATATTCAGGTTCTTGGATGTATCCTTTTCATCCATATCAAAGATGTAAATCCATGAAATTATGGAGATAATAGAGATGGGGGAATATTACATGGATATTCAATGAATCTTAAATACTACTAATGTTACAATAATCATATTGGAAAACTTGTGGAAGGTAGTTAACTAATTATCATTGAAGATAAAACCAAAAATACCACAAGGATAACATATTGTGATATTATATAATATGAAGAAGAATGTGGAAAATGGACATAATCAAATGAAAAAATAGTGGAATCATTTTATAATATTTTAGGATCACAAAATGATAAGGATTTAGAAGATGAATCGAAAGTGGAAACTGTAGAAGTTGAAACGTCATTACAAACTAACATAATAATTATAAGAAAATAAATTAATCAATGAATCATAATTGAGAATTAGAAGGCACCCACACAGAAAAATATAATGACTAATGAAGCACATTTTACATTACTACTAATTATGCAACTGACCTCATTTGAAGAAACAATATGAAGGTCGAATCTTGTGTTAAGGCACAGAATGTTGAATTGGATTACATTGACAAGAAATAGACATGTGATCTTGTTAAGAGACATGAAAATCAAAAACTGATTAGAATGAGGAAAATTTAAAATAAATCTAATGATTAGGGAAAAATTATCACAAATAAGGTGTTCTAGTTGTGTAATTTCAATGTGATATTTGAGAACATTGACGTTGAGAAAAAAATCACTAGTGGCTAGAATAGAACCAATTAGTCTCTATCATACCATTCAAATTCAATGGGAGTAAAATGTTTATCAGATGGATGTCAAAATTTATTTCATAAATGATATTAGTGTCGTTGAAGTCTACATGATCAACCATAGGGTTTATGAATGGTAATGTTGAGATGAATGATTATATATTAAATAAGGAACTCTATATGCTTATGTAGGAACCATGATCCTTGAATTATCGATAATATTCTTATCTAAGAAGATGAAATATAACAGATGAGGTATGAACAATAATTCCCAAGTGAATAATTCTCCTAAAAATCATTTTTTTGTTCTTATGATGTGGATGATATTATTTTGGTGAAAGAAGGTAGTAATCAATGATTGAATTTTCTAATAACATGAAACCATAATTTTATATGACTATGATTTGTGAACTCATCTACGTTTTGTGGCTATATGTGATTAAAAACAATGATTAAACATTCATTTCTAAGGGGAAATATGCTACAGATCTTATGAATAAGTTGAAAATGAATTAATTCAAACCTCTGTTAACTCTGATTTTTGTTAGGATAAAACATGTAATGTATGAGGTTGAAACTTCTATGGATCCCACAATGTATTGGAGAATCATTTGAATCGTATTATACTTGAGTAAAACATGGAAAATTATCTTCCTTTCATTTTGTCTAATGGAACAAAAGAAAAATATTCTGAATTGAAGGAATTTTAATGTAGTTAAAATAATCATGACATATATTTCAGGTCCTCTCACTTTTTGATTAAAAATTTCTGAATGATGAAATAATAAATTATTGGTATCTTTTGATGATGAATGGTATAGAGAAGTGGTGGATAAAAATTAGGCATTTGGTGCACCATTCTTGATTAGAAAAAATTCGGTGGTCTTATTGAGAAAGAAATAAGAAATAACTACTCTTAGTATATATAATGTACTGTATATATCTACAATAATGGTATCGACTCCAATAATGTGGATGAAGGAACTACTGATTGATATTTTCGATGAGGTGAAATAAAAGATAGTGATTCGTTATGACAAAATGAGCATGATCGGTCTTATGAAGAATCTGGTTCCATCTCTTGTAAAAAAATATTGAGATCAGATTTCACTTCAACAAAAAAAGGACCTATATATTAAAAAAATGGATCATGTTGGAACTGATGAACAATTTTATGTCATTAGAATCATCAGTTTTTCATTGGTGGTCATGCACCTTCAAATGCATGAGGAACTTAGAGTTGGCCCCCTCTCCCCATTTGTGTTAGCTTTTTTAATCTTTTTCTTGATGTGAGGTAGTTTTTATGGGGAGATAGTATCTAGGAGAGTATGTTTTGAGCTCAACATGTACAATTACAAGATCAATGGGTTCATTTAAAAAATTGGATAATGGATAAATTCATATTATCAAAGGATTTAACGATGCAGGATTTTGAAGAATCATTCATGGTTTCTGTGACACAATTAGAATTTAGTGTTATTAAGAAGAAATTGTTTTTTCTCAGTGATAATATTGGACATCTTTATTAATAAAAATCAATATTTCCCAATTATGATTTCTCCTCTTATTTTATAATATTAGAATTACTCATAGATACATAGACTGTTGGATGAGTTGTTTATCTTCAATTTGGTTTTGATATAAGCTAGTGCTTTAGTAAATTTATCTACAGATTTCCTAAAAATAGAGTGGGGAGATTTTTGGAACCATGTCTATTCATACATATAAATGGAGTTTGTTTTTTAATAAATGATATGATGATAAGGTATTTTTCAAGGAATGTGATCTTAATGTACATGAGGACTACAATATTTAAGGTGGCATAATTTCCCAGTGTTTTCCAAATTCATGGGATCAATTCTATATGAAGGAAAAAGCATCTAAAATTTGTATTTATGATATTGAATTTATAATATATGGTGAAGAAGTCTATTTCATGAAGACCGGGTTTTTGAAGGTTGGGTGTCACTATGATAACAAGCATCACAAATGAGCATTGAGAATGAATGATAGAAAGGTGATGTTTATTCAAAACCATGTAATAGAATCTCCATTAAAATATGTGTTGTAGAGATTATTAATAGATGTTATAATTCTTAAAAAATGGGTGAAATTCCACTATATATTCCAAAATGAAGGATCATTCTGATCAGGAATTTGGAGGTACACTAAAAATCCCCTAGAGGTGTGGGATCGTTGCAATAGGATATGCCTATAAATAAGAGGCTACCCCCAATTCAGTTCACACCAATAGAATTGGAGGAAAGGATGAATAATTCTAAATTAATGATGGATAAGTTCATTGAGAAGAAATTATTCATTATGAGCCTAAGAATCCAAAAAATAATGTCTTTGTCTTGAAAACTGCTTAGGTATTTCAGAAAAAAGGTGTTGTGAGATGACTGTTTATTTCATGATGAATTATTGTTCCATAAAGGTAGTTTACATTATGATGGTTATGAGCTTCATGGCGGAGCTTCAGGAAAAATATTAATGAATAGAGGTTTCACAAATCTATTTTATTTGAATAGTGATATCATGTTCATCAACTCAGTAATACGGTGCATGTAGGGTCACATACAATTTAAGGACAAAGATTTAAATTCCAATCTACTAATGAAACATTCAATTCATTGAATTAGGTAACACATCACAACAATTAATGATCTAAGGGGATTATATGTAATTTTTATAAGGGGAAGTGTGTTATCCTAAAAATATTATAAACTAAGTGTTCATAGAATAGAGTGACTGTTTCTGAACTTATGTATTTGACAACTAATTGATATTAGATATTTTAGGTATGACTAACACATTGTCGGTGTAGGCTACTAGGATTATTAAATAGTAGTGAAACAAATAAAATTATTGTGATGTATCTCTTCATGTGGAATTTTTTTTTACATCATATTTTAATCTGAAATTATTACTAATTCCCAACAATCATGGGAATGTGATCTATAACTTGAAAAAAATTGACATTATGATTCAACCATCCACTCTAATGTTGTTTGAGGTTCCTACACTAATTTTGGTTCCCACCAATAAATTAATATTTCTAATACATTAATCATATGAATTAAATGAGTAAATATTACATATCTAATAAAAATTACTCAATAAGAGACATCCATATTGAAAAACTAACATTCAAAATTTTAGTATTTGTTGTGTATTTATCTAACAAAAAAAATAAACCATTTAGAAGTAACAATTATATTTAATTTATATGTTTCCCCAATCAATAATCATGGATAGTTTTTTAATAAACACCCCTATTATGATTTATATAAAATAGTATGTTTACACTATATGATGTAATTAGTATACAAGAGTGTCAATTTCATAAATGAGGTTGAATATAACCATGATAATAAAGAATGTGGGCTTGAATAAAATCATAGATTCATATGAAGTTAAGGCATTGTTGTAATTGGAAATCCATTGAAGATTAGAGTGGAAAATGTATGAGAATATTTTAAAAGTAGTTGTAATTTAAATCATTTGTAGTTTTTTTTGAATCAATTTTAAAAGTGAAATTACAAATTCTTTTCATGATATGTCAATATTAAATTTAAAACATTATTTTTAAAATAATATACATAAATATAATGTTAGTAAATAAGATTATTTTTTAATAAAATTTTTGTTGGATGATAAAAATATACATAAGTGGAATGAAATACCATTTAGAAGCATTTAATAATATATTTCATTTTCCATTGAGGAATTTAAATAATAATTGGATTATATATTACCTTCTAAATAACTTAAAACATCAATTATTTTCTAAATTGTAATGAAGGATAATAATTTTAAGAAAACATGATCATAATAAAAACATTTAGAAAAAATATTTTTTCACACTTTTATAATGAATTCCAAAATTGACATGTTTAGATAATTTAAAAAACAGTCCATTTAATAGAAGGAACATTTTTAGAAAAATGGATCATTATAAATTATTTTACAATTAAAAAATGTTTATTAAAATTAAAATATGAATATTTGTATCAAATAGAAATTCTCCCAAAAAGAGGAAACAGAGTAACATTTTCATATAAACAATCAGTTCACCATTATGAGTACTAGTGAAATGAGGAATGGAATGAATACTAGAAAACATAATAAATAACCCAGGTATAATAATTTTCATATAGTTTATCTGATATATGGAATATAATTCCACCAATAAAGATTCTAGAATAAACAACCCTTATTAAAAGATAGATTTTAAAATAAAACCATACATCCTAGAAATATGTTGACTCAAATGAAATCAAAATTTAAAACATGATATTGATTTATAAATCTCCTGAAATATGTCAATCAATATGTGAAAACATATTCATGTAGAAGTAATTACACCATGTAAAATAAAACATTGTGTACAGTATAAAAAATGTATCATGGAATCAATATTGTGATAAAAAAGTTATATAGATTTTATAATAGTTTCATTGAAATAATTTGAATGTTATAATGTCTATGATAATAGTAATTACTAATATTAAAAAGTATCATTTCATAATATTTCAAATATGCAACATATAAATCATGTAATGGATGTTGGTTCATAATTCAAAACATGTTTCAGAAATAGATGTTTGAGCTAAGAAACTGATACCATCGATTCCCACATGGTCAGATGTATTGAAGTCATCAAAATAATAATTAGTTTCTGAAATTAATATATATATATTCTTTATTTGTTCATATATAAATAAATAGAATGTATTTATAAAAATTTTATACCCATTTAATTATAATTAATTTCATAATTACTTATTTATGTGTAATGTGTTTAATTTATCGATCATTTTTTTATTTGGACGTTATTATCATTATAAATTATTAATGTTTTTATTGACTCTATAATTTTAATAGTTTTCGATATATTATTATATGATTTTTCTAAGTAGGTGATGATGAATTTTGTATGTCCTTAATAGAGGCGGTAATCCAGAGGATCACATGATAAAAATTTCTATTTTACTAATTGATGCAAAGGAAATAAATTAAATTATAGATTAAGCTTCTATAATCACTATAAAATAATAATTAATATATTAATTATTTAAATGAATCATTATTAAAACCATTTGTCTTGGTGTTGAAAAATGAATTAGATTACATTATAGAGGTTGTATTTCTCATGTATACACAGGGGACATTTAAATTTCCTAACAGATTGGAGGTTTAAAAGGTATATAATATCATAACTTTCTAGAATAATATTTTTTTCATAGGTATAATATATATTCATTTATTGAGTATTTATAATCAACCATGTGAGTCATTAATAAAATATTAAATACATTTCTCAATGGATACTATAGTCAATATCTGTACAGGGGAGATTTTCTAATTTTACATTTGATTTAAGAATGTTATGAAAAAGGTATTTAACCAAAAAATAATTCTTCGTATTTTTTAGAAATTATTTTCATTATATGAGGAATTATTGAATAAATTTTATGGATTTATTAGAAAAAATAAACATGAATGAATTCAGTTAAGAACTATAGCACCTGTTTGGGTATATTCCTTTGGATTACCCATTAATCCTTCCCATATTTCACTTTTTTTAGTCTTGGATATCTAGAACATGGATAAGAGATCTAGGAGGGTATTTTTGTTGATAGTGGTTTTCTTAATTGATATTTTGATTCCTGTATAATTTATTAGAGGAGTTTTTCATTTATAAGTTTGGTGCATTAACATATAATAAATGAATTACTCCTGGAAAATCATAAAATTTCACACTCAGATAATTTTTAATATTTCTAAACTAAAAACAATGATAATTTGGATATTATGAATCAAAAAATAAATTTAATTTCATCAAATGTAATATTTATGAAATAAATAAATATATATATTAAATAAAAATACCATATATAAAGAGGTACATCTTTTATATAATGATGATCTTTTAAAACATTAAATCTTTGTCATCATATATAATATTAGAGTATAATTAATTAAAAGATAATTTTTTTTCATAAATTAAATTCCATTAAAATTAAAATTATTTTAAGATAAAAAAACTATTGAATAAAACTCATTAAAAAATTCCCACTTTAAACATTGAATGATTTTAATCGTACAACAGAAATTATTAATATTTTAAATATTTAATATTTTCTGAAAAAAATAATTCTAGTTATTTATTATAAATTATTTATATATCTAATATTACTATATGTTTATTCTAATATATTGTGACACATTATAGATTACTATCCAGGGAAGCGTAACTAATCAAAAATAATAATATTTTTAAGACATCCTTATATTGATATTTTGTGGGGTCACATCCCCCCTCATATAATTTACATCATTGAAATTTAACTTTTTTACGAAAATATAGGAATCTAAAATGTATCTGATATCATTTGTAAAAAATAAATTTCTAAGTGTCTTCTAGAAGATTTATTGTTTCTAAATTAAATAATTCGAATATATTATATAATTTTATATATATATTAGTCACACAATATGCTTCCAAAATCATACCATGATAATTTATTTTTATTTTTGACCAAACAATAAATATATTTATAATCCTCTTATATGATTCGAGAAATTAATTAACTATAAATTCATATAAAAATGAGAAAAATTACATACAAAAATGTTTTCCATTCCATAAGAAAATTTTCCTCCTACGGTTGTGTTCTGTGTAGTTTTCCAACCTCTGGTTCATAATATATTATATGTGAGAAGTAAACACAATGAACATTTCACCCCCAAATCACTATAATAATCACATAATATAGATGTGTAATTAATAATGTTGGGACCTCTTCTTCACCTCACCTTACCCCATAGGATGACAACTAGTAGCATAGGTGTAATGAATATAGTTATAAAATTATAACAATGAGCTCAAAGTTACAATAATATTAAATAAAAAAAATATGTTATATCAATTTAATAAATAATAGTAGAAATAATACATTATCAAAAAGGTAAACAAATTAAAAATCATAGAAATGTAATAGTAAATCATGTAATGACAAGATTAGATGTATCTAAATGTCAAAATGAATAAAAGCCTAAACATTGAAATTGACTGAAAAAAATAATCTCAAAAGACCCCAATCCCAAACACCATGTAGGTCATGTATCCATGCTCTAAACAACACAACATGAAACAGTAAACCACAATTTCCTTTTCCCTAGTCTAAAACCCACATAAATGAAATACCCTCTAGCACTAAAAATCTCAATGAAAAGGGTTTTAGTAAAACATTGTAGGTAAAAAACAATATGTTAAAACCAAACCACTCATATAATAAGTACATGAAATAAAAAAGATAAACTCGTGTTTTAATTTTTCAATTAATAAAATAAATATGTCAACCTACTTTGACAACATACTTGATTATCTTTGAGAATTAACCTCAAATATTCCAATAATAATCATGAACCATAGAAAAACCAAAACACCAAGAAAATACATCTATATAAGAATTTCATCCACCATGAATATCCCAATATATAATCATTCCGACATTGATAGGGTCAGTCATGATATATAAGTATTTGAGTATTAAACATGGAAAATAATTCTATATAATCATTTTCCCAACAAGCTAGGAAATTCCCACAATATAATCATTTCAGCATCACCAATAACATCCATATACATAATCACTTCCACATTATCTCAACAAGACATAGTAGGAATGAATAACAACATCACATCCTAATCTTTAATGATTAATTATGAAATTTTCTATTTTTATTCCAAATATACATTCATTTATATGTCAAATTTTCAATATTAATTTATATATATATCCCATAATATATTTCTGATGTGATTATATATCAATTAAGAAACTGAAATTTTTTGTCATGTTAAACACACATTAAACTATTAGACAATTCATGTTAATCATGGGTCTTCTCACCCTATGGGTAGCCACAATTTAGGTTGAAACCCCATTAAATCCAAATGGATCCAAGGAAGAATGTAGTCCCAGATTTATCATATTTTTTCATTCAATTATTTAATGTGTACATCATGTAGGTTCAATCGCAATATTGCACATACTCACCAATTAAAGAGACCATAGGGTTAGTTTTAGACCACCTACCTTAAATTGGTGAATATGTTACACATAAAACAAGTAATTCCAAAACTAATAATTGATTTTATGACCATGAGAATGGAACTATATCATTACAAATTTATTTCAAAACCCAAAACAACCATTTCCAATATATTTACTCTCCTACGATGGAGAAAAAAATAAAGATCATGGAAAAAATAACCAAAAAAAACTCACCATAGAAAAGATTACTAATTGGGTCATTTAGAATGGAGGAAGGGGATAAAAAAATTCATTGATTTTTTTTAGTGTCAAGATGGGCATTCTTCATAAGGATTATTTAAAATTATTTGAAAACAGCTCAACCTAAAACTACTAATCACGAGAATTACATGGAATGAAACCCTCTTTCACATTATGTATTTCTCATTTCATAGTTTCATAGAAAAATGTGTCACAATAATTTATTAATATCCTACTCAATTATAACATTCCATTTAATGTATACTCGTATCATTTAATCTAGTTTATGCATTGAACTAGTTCATGACCATAATTTATTTCATGGTATCTGTCCGGTGAGGGTTTCACGCCATTTAATGCATTAATCTGACATGTAAATACCCTAAAATAACAAAAAGCCACAAAATACATGTAATATATAGAACCTCCTCCAAATCCTTCAAAACATATTGAAAATACTAATAATACTATTTAACAATTTATACCCATACTTCATTAATGAAAAAAAGTATGTATCCTTAATCATTTGGTCATTTTCCCCAACAAGTATCTCCATCTATAAAGGGATCATGACAAAGAGGTATTAATGACACATGAAAACCCAACCAAAATAGGTTTATTGAAAAAATAAAAGATGTAACATACTTAGAAATAAACATATTACAACCTCCCCACCATATAACATCTCATCCCAATGCATCTCCAAACATCCTTGTGTTGTCTAAAAAAACAAGTCAAGACACTATGCTCACATATCATATCCCCACTACTATGTTTTCTATTGAAAATTCGATTTATCCACAGCACACAAAAAAATAGGTATATCCCTTCCTTTAAGATACTCTAAATATGATCCAAAATCTGTATCATATTTTCCTAAAATTTTTCATATACAAAAAGATCAAAGACCTCGACATCTACCACATGGGAATGGTGGGGATAATATCTATGAATATATGACACATGAAACATGTCATGAATGGAAATGTGGTGTTGTGGATGGTATTATCATTAATCCATTGGATAAACCCTTTCCGTTGTATTAAAAATCCTTAAAATCATGTTTCCAATATTCCATTTTTTCCGGAATTGTGTTTCGCCAACATTTGTGACACCTAAAGAAAAACATAAATATTAATCCAAAAATCAAGTGGCCATATCTGATGTTAAGTGTATGATTTCATATTACTATGAATGGTAACCAACTCCATCCTAATCATATTAACTTGAATAGTAGTCTCATTTTTGAGATGTGGTCTAACATGTGCTAACTCGCATATCTCAAACCAATAAAGAGTTAAAGGGAATTTCCATATATATATATCCTAAAATTATTTCATATGATTCTATTCCTATAATAATTTATAAAATGGAAAACCCACAAGAGCCACATATTGATCCCACAAACCATTAAAATCCAAAACCTAGGCTCATTATATATTTTTTATAATCTGAATGGTTCGATGTTATTGACCACAAGCCTATGGATGATAGGCCATAATCAAATGAAAATTTGATCATATATGTTTCCTAATAACCTTCAAAAACCAAATCTTGAAATGTGGATCTATATCTGAAATGATACTCTGCAACACACAATAAAACTAATATATCTAACACACATTAATACTTCTCATACCATCAACAGTGAAGGTCACTTTAATAGGAAACAATTGTTCTACTTTTTTCTAATGATCAATGTTCTACCATAATGCTTCATTCATCTATTTTTCCAACGTAATGTTGTCACAATATCATTAGTTACATCATCTAATTTCCACTATATAATTGTATGTGGCTGCAATATCCCATTACGCCTCCAGTGCTCGAACATCACATACTAACAACTGAATGAACTCGCCATGAATCCAGCTTCCACCTTATTTTATGTCTTCATTATTTTCTACAGAGATCTTGATACAACTTTGTCGAAGAGGGATATAATTTCCATATAAAACCCTATAACACTCTTATCAACTCCTCAAGAAATCACATAGGAATCCATACTCATCCATAGAAAATTAGAGAATTTAAGATGCCAAGAGAACATCCTAATAGTGTGTCATCAACATTTAATCATTCTCTCAGTAATAAGACTTCTTTATCTGACAAATTCTATTTCTTGATCTGGTTAATAATAAGGTGATTAGAATATTTTGGAGACATAGCTAAACTACCATGGGACTCCTAATCATAAGGATTCATGTCATTAATGGGTTCCATAATTTTCCACTCATCAATAGAATCCCACAGTACCTCTGTATGTATCTTTAGTTTCATGGTGTTAGGGATGACTTTGTTGTTTCACAGTGTATAATTCATATTGACATTGTGTAAAGACCCATATTTTTCATGTATTTTTTCGAATTATATTGAATTATTATGAGTCTATAAAATTTAACGGTGCATGTTTCCAAATCCTGGTGCGCCCGAAATTAATTATTGATGATTTTTAGGTACGTTCAACAAATGCATGAGTGGAATTTTCAAACTTTTGAACTGGTTCTTGGATTATAAATCATAGGGAACCGTTGAATCCATAGTGTTGGGACTCTAATAAATGATTCTTTACATCGACGACAGTAGTTCCGGAGAAAATGATAGATTTTTGGACTTTTAAAATATTAATAAAATAACATGGTTATTTTATTTATCTCTCCTCTTTTCCTCCAATAGATAAGCGGTAGTGGTGGGACCAACAATGTGTCAAAACATTAAATAGATTGACTTCTAAAATCCATTGTAACAACGCTGTTAGAATATGATGGTTCCTATTAAATGAACCCCCATTAATTCCATGTGTTTTAATCACCCTCCCCCTATCCTATTTATTTGGAGAATGGGAGGAGTATTGGAACTACTTCTCCAAGAGATGAAATTCTGATAAAGATCTGCAATGCCAACCACATGGAGGGTGAGACTGGTTTCGGCCAGTGGTGTCGAGAAATACCAAATCACGAACTAAAGAACGGCGATTGAGAGGCATCATTGGAAAATTGTTGTGGGGAATATGAAAACCGACTCTTCCTCAAACATGATGTTCTACAATGATCAAAATGTATGGATTTATCTTGTTTAATTCCAAGATATTCTTGAATCTTTTTTTCTCCTCTCATGCTATCATGATAATGCGGAGGGCGTGGGGCAAAAGAACAAGGCATGGACCCTACACAACCTTATTGATCTATACATTCTTCATGGACTTTTATACGAGATGGAAGAAATCAAGAACGGTGGGTCAAGAAACAAAGAGGGCATACCAAAAAGGTAGATGGAATATTCAAACTGAAAGACGGGCCATTGAAGCTCACCCGATGACCCGTGGAAGACTGTCGGTGTGGTAGCAGCATGACAGCATTGACGACCAGTGCCAAAGGGTGATGGGAACAACAGGTAATGTCCAGCCCAGGAAGATAGGGTTTCATGATGTCATGTGACACCAGTGGAGGAGGTCGCGACCATAGCCAAGGCGGTCAGCATGGAAGCCACCATGAGCTGTCTGTGGTGGAGGAGGCGGAGCAGTGCACCATCACGCACCGCTGGAGTTGTCTGCGACACAAATCCATGATGTTGGAGGAGTGAACCACCCTTTCAGGTCCCACAAAGACTGGGTGATTCAATGTGGCATCACTGCTTCACAAACCGAACAGTCTCTTTACTGTTCAACAAAAACCAGGGGACCCCCCTGTTGGCTAGGGTGGCACCCTATCCTGCAGGCTACATGATCCCACCGGGCGGCGCCACCATGGGCCAGGTGAAGAAATCCCAGCGGGCCGCACGAGCCTAGTGTTCAGCACCGTTGCAGGACAAGTCTCACCCCCCAGTAGTCCGGGACATATCAGGATGGGTCGGCCTAGACCGTGTCGGACTGGTCCCAGACCCATTCCTGCCCAGTTTCACTTAAGGGGGCCATAACATGAAATTCGGGTGTCCGTTTGACATACCTTCTATGGTAGTATGATCCTTGTAACAAGAGGTTCCTTTTGGTATAATTCCCTTTTGTTTTTGAGATTGTTGATGTACGACCAGGTTGGATTGAACCAAAATCCAATTGGGCCCTCAGAACAAAAATTATTATAAGTCACAGACCAGACATCTGATTGACTAACCGTCTATCTCGTTGGAAACCATACTAAATTGAGGTCATTTGGAATAATTCTTCTTGGTTCTTTAAGGTGGTTGAGGTGAGACTGATGTCTTTAATAGTGGATCCTCTCGGCATCAAGTTTTTTTAGTGCGAGAATCCAGTGGCTGGCTGTGAGGTGGAGGTTAGAGACAAAACATACGGAGAATAGTACCCAGTGATCCTATATGGGTAAAAACATACCAATATTGTGTGGGTCAGATCCTATGTGGGTCTCCTCTCCAAAATGTTGTGTGAGTAAGTGCAAACTGATCCTGTGTGGGTCAAATCCTATGTGGGTCATCACTCAGCGATCTTGTCTGTTTCAGTGCATACCGATCATGTGTGGGTTAGGATCCTATGTGGGTCAGTGCAGGTTAGTACCTATTGAGCATGTGTGGTCCTAATATATACGACATGAAATATATCATATCCTCATAATAAGATAATTCATCAATATGCCTAATCATCTGTACTTCTGAACATTAGTTATACCTAGTGTGAGGTGTGTCTTTTACCATTGTCGTGTTACCTTTGTGGTACATTCACATTCTTGGTGATACCATTGTGGAGTTAACATTGTGGAACCATTACCTTTGTGGTGTTACCTTTTTGATACTTTTACCTTTCTGGCATTACCTTCTTGGGGTTACCATTGTGGTACATTCACATTTGTGGTGTTACCAACATGGTGTCACCTTTGTGGTATTATTCTCTGATGAGTCAGGTGTGAAAATTGATTAGAAGATGGAGCCTTATGTTTCCTCATGTATGAGACGATTATATATTTATAACTTAAGTATATGTATGGGCATATACCTATGTAAATATTTTATCTTCATTGTTTTTTTTGGTTGATGTATATCTTTGTCGTTTTTCCATTGTGGAACTATGGGAAACCTTTGGGTGTCTCAGGGTCCCTACAGAGTATTGTTATACTCACACTTTCATAGGATTCACTTGAACCTTTTTGTGCCTTTTCCATATGACAAAAAACATTGATCGAGGCTGAGGGAACCAGAACTAGATGGTCCTCATAGGTGGACCATTTCACATGACATGACGTCCGACTACTATTCATGAGTTGTACCTACACTTTAGGTATGGTCCTCGGTGGATGATCCCAATGTTATTTTCTTTTTTCAGTTGTACTTTTACTTTCTAGTTGTGCTTGTATTCTGACCCCTTTACATTATGAAAACTTTTTATTATAGTAGTTTACTTCGAGGTTGTTTCTTGTTGTGTTCTCATTTGTTTGTTTTTACAGGTTTAAAGGCACTTCCTTCCCATTATAGGGATATGCCTTTTGGGTACTTGTTTCCAGCCCCTGGACTATGGAAGGTGGGATTGGGGTAGTCATGGAACATGCCTCGAGGTACAGGTCATGACAATGTGGTATAAGAGGATACAGTTAAACCGAATAATTAGGACTTTGATATTTCAATGAGGATATAGTGTTATGTTTTATGAGTGTGTTTTTTGGTTTGGTAAATCCAATGTTGGTGCGGCAGCCGATGTATCCATACACCAGAACCTAGAATTCTGATTTCTGACTTAGTGGATGAAAACACTGATTGCATGTGTTTTGAAAAGTTATTCTTTTTATCTATTGAGTCAGCTCAACAGTTATAACATATTGACCTTGAAACACCTGTTTTATTTCAGGATGTAGCTATGTAGACAGAAATCCAGGATTCTCGAGAGAGTACATGAGGATGGCCCACTGAGCAGTGAGACATTATGCAGGGTCCTCTTACCACAATAGTACCATTGGTTGGTGCACCCATAGCACCACCAACCATTGGGCAGAAAATGCCACCCACCCCACCAGAAGATGGTGCACACCAACTGAGCACATTGCACGAGTATCAGCAGCAGAGGCCTATGAGGTTTTGAGGAGAGATGGATCCACATGTGGCTAAGGACTGGATGGAGTCTATGGCGATAGTTATTTTTAGTAGAGACACGAGTTGAACTGATGGTGATCGTAGTTTCCATTCTCTTCTGGATAGAAGATGGGAGATAGTGGAGTCTAACAGTCCTGTTACATGACGCGGTGACCCTCACCAGGGAGGATATCGAGGGCCTTTTCAGGGAATAGTTCATCCCAGCTACTATATGCTCATTGCGTGTATTGGAGAAGATGCAATTACAGCAGGGCAGCATGACTGTGGCCCATTACATGGTGAGGTTCACAGATCTATCAAGCTACTCCAACAATAGGGTACAAGACCATTTCAATAGGGCTCTGACCATTGAGTATGGTCTTTGATGGGAGATCAGAGTATAGACGATATCACTCAACATTCCAACTTATGATGTGGTGCTAAAGAGAGTGATTTTAGTTGAGATTTACCAAGATGAGAAGGTACCGACAACAATGGACACCACCCAACGTCAGGTAGTAGAGTCATCCACAACATGAAATAGACAGATGATGTAGGGTCCTATGCGAGCCAGAACATTCGGTGTATGACCTCAGGATAGAAGGTCGATGGTGAGGGTCTCACGGGACAGAAGATAGACAAGGAGATGGCATGGGTACTCTTGCGGCGGACATGGTCACATTGCTTGTGATTGCCTGACCCACTATATGGACGACAAACAGACTGCGAGGGACCACCAATGCATAGGTAAATGATTGAGTGAAGAGGAACATAGGGTGGTATAGGTATCATAGGTACTAGACGTGTAGCATGTGGTGAGTGGAGATTTGATGTTCAACTGCCACCACCTCCATGTGGTCCACCCCGACCACAGGGATCACAAGGAAAGGGGCAACCACAACTGCATGCAGTAGAGGCCTATGACCATGGCTCTCTATAGATTATTAGAGTTATGATCTTTGTAAATTCTAGCCTAGCTGCCGAACATCTAGATAGAGGTTCTAGTCACTATTTTATTTCCACGACTATCATTCAGAGCAAAGAGATTCTGCTGGAGCCGTTGGATTGATCCTTGCAATCGGAGACACCTACTGGAGAAGATTCGACGATTACACACTGGTGTCGGTAGTGTGAGATTACTATAGGAGGCGAGAGCTTTACCTGGGATCTTCTAGCAGTGGCATCAAGGCCTTACTACGTTATCTTGGGTAATGATTTTTTATCCACATTCCATGCTTATATTGACTGTATTAGGTGCAATGTGCGGTGTGCCTGTAAGGATGGGTCCAGGTTTTCCTTCACTGGTGAGAAGGGAACCTTTGCAGCAGAGGATGGAGATACCCGGAAAGGGATGTAGCCGATCACACATCTGTTGGCTAGCCTTACCCTTAGAGAATTTGATGATGATAGTCTAAGCTATCCTCTAATGGTGGACTGGTATTCTAATGTCGTCCCTGATGATGTTTTGGGACAAAATCCACATAAAGAGGTAGAGTTTTACACCTACATCTACCATGGGACGTCATCAATATCTACAACATCATATCATATGGCTCCCATGAAGCATCATGAATTATGGGTATAGCTGGAGGAATTTTAGAGGATGGGGATCTTAAGGCCCGACATTTCTCCATTTGAAGCCCTGATTTTGTTCACCACAAATAAAGATAAGATTTTGGGAAACTGTGTGGATTATCAGTTCCTAAACATAGTGACCATGAAGAAATTATATCCACTTACATGTATAGATGATCTTTTTGATCAGATGAAGGGAGATATTTGGTATTCTATGATAGACCATAGATCATTCTATCATCACCTCAGTGTACATGATGATGATTTGCAGAAGAAAACCTTCAGATATCGGTATTTCCACTATGTGTTCTTGGTTATTTCGTTCGGCACGAAAAACAAACAAGAAGTGTTCATGGGACTTCTGAAAATGATCTTTTAGTCAAACCTTGATTGCTATGTGGTGTTCATCATTGAAGACATCATGGTGTAGTCAACATTGGAGGTGGAGAATGCTTATAATATGTCGATAGTTCAAGATGCACTCCGAGAGCACCAGCTTTATGGTAAGCTCCCAAAGTGTCAGTTTTGGATACGTGAGGTACTTATTCTAGGACATGTTATCTGAGAGGCTGGATTTGAAGTATATCCAGATAAAACAAAGGTTGTGCTAGCTTGAGAGCCACCACAGAGTGTGACCGAGGTGCAGTGTTTCTAGGTATTGGCTAGGTCCTACTGTATATTCATACTTTTCTTTTTAGTTGTAGTTTCACCCAATTCAACATTGAATAATAAGTGAAAACACTTCATATGGATATAGAGATGACCGAAGAGCTTTTAAGAGCTCAAGCATAGACTGACGAGTTCCCCCATCTTGAGGCTACCAGACGAAGGCATTGGGTATGTATTCTATTATGACGAATCAGAGACTGGAATTGGATGTGTCCTATTGAAGGATAAAGATGTGAATGATAATGGTTTACAACTACTGAGAAAAAAGAGTAGAACTACCCTACCCATGAGCTGGAGTTAGCATCAGTGGTCTTCACCTTTGAAATGTGGTGACATTACATGATGGGCCAAAATTTTACAGTCTACTATAATCATAAGATCCTCAGGTATACCGTCTCTCAGAATGAACCTGATACAACGGTGTTAGAAGGAGTTCCTCCAAGGCTAAGACATTGAGATAGTCTACACTCATATGAAGGGGAATGTAGTTGCAGACGCACTCCGAAGGAGGTCTGGTTTACAACTAATGAGTGAGGCGACCAGGTAGCTAGCTAACCTGTAGATATTCTTTGAGGATAGAATTATAGAAGCTTACATCCAGTATCTGAGTATCACTCCCCTACATCAACAGTGAGTTTTGGAGGGGCATCTTGGGGTCATTTACTATGAGGCTCAATATTCCATGATATCCTTATGATAAGCTCCTAATAGATTTATTGAAGGTGGGGACCATGTTATCCTCTACAATGGACGCACCACAATACTAGTTTTTCTACGAGAGGAGGTATTGTGTGAGATCCATACGTCCCCTCTAGCGGTACATCATTGTGTGGAAAATATGTACCAATACCTATGGTGTCAGCACTGGTGGCAAGGGATGAAGAAATAAGTCGAAAATTTTGTTTCATAATGCCTCACATTTCACCACGTGAAGGGCGACGATCAGGTTCTATCAACGTTAACTCAGCCACTAGAGGTTCTAGAGTAGAAGTGTAATGTTATCTTCATGGAATTTGTGATAGGGCTTCCATGTATGTCCATGGTACATCATTCTGTCTAGCTGATCGTTGAACAACTCACCACGTCAACCCACTTCCTACCCGTCCAAGAGCAAGGACCCATAGAGTGATTCAGACGCCTCTGCATACATGATATTGAACAATTTCATGGTGTTCCATCGACAATAATCTATGATAGTGACACATCTTTTATATCCTAGTTGTCAAAGGGATTATAGGAGTCATTTGGGACTCATCTACCTTTGAGCACCACCTTCCATCATCAGATGGATGTTCAGATAGAGCGGACCCTACAAACACTCGTTGGCATGCTTTGTGATTTCGTCCAAGATTGTGGTCATAGTTGGGATGATAACATTACCTCGGTGGAGTTTGTGTACAATAAAATCTATCACTCAACGATCAGTATGGAACCATTTGTGGCCTTGTAAGGTCAACCTTTCAGATCACATCAACACTAGACAGACCCAGGTGAGTCAAAACATAAGGGTCCAGAGTGGGAAAGTGCTACCACTAATAAGGGGAAGATTATCCAGGATAAAATGAAGACTGCAAAGAGTAGGAATAAGTCTTATGGTGACAGGAGATGGAGAGCTCTGGAGTTCCAGGATGGGGACCACATATTTCTGTGTGTATCCCCTCGATTGGGAATCCTGAGATTTTTCCTAGGTGGAAAACTCTCACCGTGGATTATCCAACCATTTTATTACATTGAAGGATTGGTGAGGGGGAAACCACATGGAACTACCCCCATAGTTGGAGTGGGTGCATGACGTTATCCACATATCCCAGCCGATGAAATATAGGGATGACCATTCTCACATCATCGAACAAGGAAAGTATGAAATTGATGAAATGCAGAAGTTTATGGAGATTCCATTGGGGATAGAGGTTCAACAAGAGTGAGTGATTCATGGATAATCAATACCTCTGGTGCACGTTCGTTGGTTTCATGGGAATATCCATGAAGTAACATGAGATCAGGTGGCTCAAATTCATGCATAGTACACCCATATGTTTCCTTAGTCTAGGTTATGTATTTCATTGAGGATAATCCCTATGTTGCGGAGAATTTAAAGACTTATATTTTAAATGTAGTTTATTTTAATTATAAGTTATTATTACGAGTTTGAGAGAATTTACGTTGTGTGATTCTGAGGCTCAGTGGGCCTATAATGATTATTTGATCTTTTTAATGTATTTTCAGTAATCATGTGCATGTCTTTTTCTAACATTAGAACCAGTGCTCATATTAAAAATCATGGGGCACCGATGAATCAAGAGTGATGAGATTCTCTTAAGGGAGGTTGTACATTGATGATAGTAGGTCGAGAGAAAAAGATAGATTTTGGGACTTTTAGAAGAATAATAAAATAACGTTGTTTTTTCATTCCACTCTTTTCTCTTCCAACAACAAACAAGTGGAAATGGTGGGACCATGGACATGAAAATCCATTAAATAGATTGACTCCTCAAATACTTTTTAATAGCACCATTGGAATTAGAAAGGTTCCTATTAAACGAAACCCCATTAATTCAACATGTGTTACTCACCCACAACCCCTCTCCAAATTATATAGAGCATTGGGGAGAGGTAATGGAACATCATCACCGAGTGAAGATGTTCTTATAATGTGTCGTGACCCCAACAACTTGGAGGAAGGCACCAGTTACGGCGAGTGGTGATGAGCGACACCCAATCACGATCCAATGAAAAGTGATTAAGCAGCGTTGTTGGTGGCTTGTTCAAGGGACAACGAACATCGACTCTTTCTCAAACGCAACATTCTCCAATGATCTTATGGTAAGGATTTATCTTGTTTAAATACAATATATTGTTGAATACTTTTTCCTCCCATCGTGTTATCAATCCAACATAGATGGAGCGAGCCAAACGAACAATTCTCAGACCCTCTGCTACCTTGTTGATCATTTCATTCCACAGAATCTTTTATTCGGGATGGATGAAACAGTGAATGGTGGGTCATGCAGTGAAGAAGGCATATTAGAGAGGTTTTTGGTGTTATAGGACAGAATGTTGGGCCAATAAAGCTCACTGAGTGACCCTTGGAAAGACCGTTGACATGGAATAGATACAGCAGCACCAGCGACTTATGATGGTGGGTGATAGCGGTGGCTGGAAACTTCTATCTGTAGAATTGATGGTGGCACACCATCATGCATCTCTAGTGGAGGATGTCTCAGATGAAGACGTGGTGGTCAAGTCGAGCTTCCATCACAAGTCAGACATGGAGGAGGAGGCAGAGCGGTGCACCGTCATGAGCCATTGGATTTGGCCATGGCACGAAGCCACAACAGTGGAGGTGGGACCCTCCCTTACAGGTTCCATAGAGACCAAGCAGTGTGATATAGCACCACCGCTTCACAAACCGTATGGTCGATCGGCTGTTCGGGAAAAACTTGGGAACTCCCCCAACCTTCGTGGTGGGTAGAGTGGGCACAACTCCAGTAGGCTGGGACGCACAATGCTAGTAGGCCACACCTTCGTAGGCTGGGCCGTGAGAGCACAGTGGGCCGTACATCTTTGGTTTGGGCCTTGAGAGCCCAATGAGTCGGGCCAGACTACTGCATAGTGGGCCGAGTCTGCTGCGAACCAGCCCATTTGGGTCAGAACAGACAATGACCCAACCTGTCCGAGTTTTGTTTAAGTGGTCATAACATAAAATCTGGGCATTTGTTTGACAGACCGTCTATGGAACTGGGATCCTTGGAGAAATATGGTCTTTTGGTATAATCCACTTGTTTTTTGGATAATGTTATTTATGGACGGGTGGGATCAATCAAAAATCCAACCAGGCCCTAGAATCTAAAAATCTATTAAGTAACAAACCGAATTTCTAATTCATGTGTCTTCTATCTCATTGGAACCCATGAAATGGTGGACCTTTGGAATACATTTTCATGGGTAATTGTGATGGTTGATGTGAAACCAATGTCTTTTGGATCATATCCTCCCAGAATCAAGCATGCTTAGTGCGGGAATGCAGTGGCTGGTAGTGAGGTGGAGGGTCGAGACATATCATATAGATGTTAGTACCGAGTGATCCAGTGTGGTTTATAAATTAAAAATCTTGTGTGGGTCAGATCGGGTGCGCGTCAGTGCTCAGTGATCATATGTGGGTCAGTGCATATCAATCATCTATGGGTCAGATCTTGTGTGGATCTGCACTCAGTGATCCTTTGTGGGTCAGCTCATATCAATCATATGTGGGTCAGAACTTGTGTGGGTCTTTGGGTGTTAGTACCTATCAATCCTGTGTGGGTCATACTCTGTATAGAGAGAAGATGTGCCTCTCGATAGAATAAAAATATTAAATGATACACTTAACCATTTGTACTATTGTACATAAGTTATAACGGGTGTGAGCTGGTTCTTTTACCTTCGTTTTGTTAACTTTGTGGTGTAACGTATTTGTTATTCTTACCTTATTTGTGTTACCATTGTGTTACTTTTACCTTTATGGTGTTTCCTTTGTGGTTTATTAACCTTCATGGTGTTACCTTTGTGGAATTATTACCTAGTGAATCAGTAGGGAAATGGATTAGAAGTTGGATCCTTCTGTTTCATCATGTATGGGATTAGTATATCGTGATAACTTAGGTATATGTATGGGAATATATTTATGTTGTGATATTGACTAGTTCGTTATTTGTGGTTGAGGTCTCACATTGCGTATTTTCCATTGTGGAACTCTTGGAGACCATTGGGGGTGTTGGGGTCCCTATTGAGTATTGTTATACTCACCCCTGCATGGGCATCACTCACACCATTTTTTGTCTTAGGAAGGAGACAGACAACATTGATCAAGGCTATGGGAGCTAGGACATGAGGGTTATCATAGGTGGACCATTTGACGTAATGTGAAGAATGACTAATATTCCTGAGTGGTACCTACACATCAGGTAGGATCCTCAGGGGACAATCAATTAGTTGTTTTCTATTTTCAATTGTACTTTTACTTTCCAGTTGGTCTTGTATTCCGACCCCTTTATATTTAGCACACATTTTACAATAGTGGTTTACTTCGAAGTTATTTCCTGTTATATTCTCCATTGTTTGATTATAAATTTTTAAAGGAAATTCTATCTTCTAATAGGGATACAACTTTCCGGTTCTATTTGTCATCCCCTGGCCTATAGAAGGCGGGCTTGGGGTAGTCAGGACACGGGCCCCTGGGGACGGGTCATGACACATTGAATGACTACATATTCTCAACCCACCACCTCTTATTAAGGTTCATGTCCTAAAGATAAAATATATACTTTAGTTTCATGTGGTCTACATATAACAAATACTTTTCACCCATAAGATGAAACCCCTTATATCTCAAGGAAAGTACCACCATAGTTTTCTTCAAATCATTAGTAGGGTAATTCTACTCAATCAGTCTCAATTTTCGGGACCCATATGAAACCACTGCATCATACTAAATTAGAACTACTATATGTCCAACATAAAAAGCATCATAGTAAATACGTTATTCTTCACACATTAATTATAAATGGAGGAAGGTGTTAAGGTCATCCCGAATTTCAGATCCTAATAATATCCCTTAAGTGAATCTAACCAAAAAAATTCCACTGTATTAGACATCCTGGACATTAATTCTACCAAATATGAAAATTATTGGATAAATCACTTATAATAACATTATAAACCTATAAAAATCTTAATATAGAATACATTCATGGTTAATTTACAAAATACCATGGCTATATAAACTCAAACAAGCCATACTTTCACCCATATGCTGTCTGAGATGTGTTTGGTTGTCTCAACCTCAACAGTTGGTATCTTATTATAAAATATATCATAGAAAATATCATAGAACATCTCAAGAGGTTGAATATATCATAAAATGTTGATGGGATATTAGATATCAACTGTCATATGTGTCAATATCTGATAATCCACACATAAGAACGAGAAACATAAGCCTTCTGGAAAAAAATAAGACGAGAACCCCAAAGAAATGTACAAGGTCATATGAAACCATTATCTCATAGATAATACATCTGAACATTCAACTCCAGAATCTCTACTTTTTTAATTTTATAAGTTGGAATAGTAGTTTTATCTTCTCTCGACATCAACTCATTCATGAACATGTCCTCTCACTCATGCATGAATTTGTATAATTTCTCATAGCATGGTTTCTAAAAAACGATCTACCATTTATGGATAGGTATTCATATACATTCAACCATCATCTAGAGAATTATAGGTGACTGGAGCCTTGGTACAATCCAATCTTTAATGAGGTGTTCTTGCCAAACCAACCTATAAATGCCTCTCACCTTGGTGAGAATAGCTGCCACATTTAGAGATAGAATTGAAAATCACCTCTGGTAATAGTCAACCTGATCATGGTATAGAAATAAAAATTCTATACAATGATTCCAACTAAAATATATCTTTTCCAACATAAATAATTAAAATAAGAAATGGAAACCCAAAATCTATAATGAACTCACCGATAAATGTTTTACATTCTTTGGCCGCAATCCCATCACTATGTTGATAGTTAGAACCCCACCCAATTTTTCCTCACAAAATAAAAAAATGTTTGATAAATAGTATATAAAAAGAAATTTGATAATTATATATCAAACAATATCAAAGAAAGGGTATATAATATAAGAATTATAACTATAACCCTAGAAGGTCCTGCATCCACAATAGCGAGAGTAGTCATTATAACATGTAGGTGACCAGTACCTCAATACCCTGCTCCAGTATGACTCCCCAGATATATTACATCTACTTTATATTTATTATCTTGTATTGGTGTACAAATTAACCTACCTCAAACTATATATTTTATGTAACTCCAACTAACACTCTTCTGTGGTGTAACTATGTACCTAAAATACACTTGTACCTTTTTGAATCCACTGCCTATTCCCTACTGTTACATGTAACTTCAACACCATTACAGGTTACCAAAACTACAATAAGAATGGAACTCTAATGTGGATTACAGAAACTGGGGAAACTTGTGGATACTTCATTCCACACTGATTGAACAATAATGGAATATGGTATTTATAAATATTTCCACTACCCTGAGTTATTTTCCTTTTTTAAGTGATTACAATGATAGTAGAGCTTCATTCAACTGGATGAAGAGATCCTTGTTTACACTACTGAGACAACCTAGTTTCTTCTTAGGTCACCTCTCTGATTTCCGTCACTAATATGCGCATAATTACACAATTCTGAAAATACACTCTTGAAAATTATATTTAGCTATGAACTAATATCGTATCATATCACAAAATAAAGAAATTTCTCCCTATAAATCTCATCAACTTATATGGATAGTGAACTACATTGGAATTTAGTGAAACCTCTAGAATAGCACATTAGTAATATTTCCCTCCTTTGATAGATTCAAGAACACATGAGCCTTACAATCCCTCAAAATCATTGGATAAAAGGGTCATAAGAACATCACCACAATGATATTCCAATATAGATACTCCTACTACCATGAATTCTCCCAAATATACAACCAACACTTGGCTTTCCATGAAGCATGTATGCATCCAACTTCACCCTCCATTCTGTGGATGTATCGAGGTGCTTGATGATCTTCTGGATACACTTGAACTAAAAATCACCTACATATGGTTCTCTAACCCTAGTAAATTTAGGCATATTATATAGTTAAAACTCTCACATTATCTCATACATCACATATATGGTTTGAAAAAATAAAATTTCCATGGATCACATAACCGTCAAGAAGTTTTTGTGATGGTGAAAATTTACTGGATCATCAACATATATAGGATACTCTAGTATTGTACTATTAGGATCATACTAATTTCCACTCTCCTGACACTCAAATAAATTATGTGGAAGATACATTTTTCTATATGAAAACTACACTTCTTAGAATATATGATTAAAAAGGATAACCTCAACTAGTAAAGACATAGAAACACTATATCATGATATCTCTAAACATGTATTACAAGTTTTTTTATCATTATATAATAATTATTTCATTTCAATTTTCAGGTATGAAAAGTTACTCATTTAATAATAAATATAGTAAGGTATATCAAATGAAAACAAATATTTATCAACCATTAAAATTGTGTGTCAATATATATTCTTATGGGCCTATCATGATTCAAGAATACACAATTCACACAATTCTAGGAATTGAGTGTAAATCTCATGAAATAATATCATCACGAATCAATAAAATCACAGAACATGTGAATTACCATAGGAGTAATAACATCAACTATATCAAGTGAACATCATGAACATCAATCCCACCATTAGGTACTCTTATTTTGCCTCTTACATTATTTAACTACTCCCTCGTAAAATATAATTTCCATGTCTCAACACATCCTAGTATTCATTATACCTTTTAAAAATATTAATATAATGAAAAAAAATATACACCTTTGATACCACTTTGTAATGTTCTATGACTTATAACACTCTCACATGAAAATATTAGGTTTGTTACAGGACCTCAAGCATACCACCCCATCTTCCAAAGGTGGCCCACTATCACAGCGGGTGTAATGGGTATAGTGGGAGACTATACCCACTAGTTCAAAGATTCAAGAAAAAATATTAATCAGATAATTTGAAATATCAGAGTAACAAATAACAACAGGGACAATATATCATACAAATATAAAATAACATTGAAATCAATAAAACAATTATAGTGAATCATGTAATGGAAATATAAAATTTATATAAATGTAGAAAAAAATATTAAGAAAATAAATTAACTGATAGAAATAATCTGAAAACCCATGTTTCTCAAACTACATGTTGACCATATCACCAAACTCTACCCATCCTGCAATAAAAAGAAATTAAAAAAAGGAAATTTTATTTTATGCAATCCCACAACCATATAATCTAGTCAGGTACCAAAAAATGGCCTAAATTGTCCAAAACATACTATATAATTATATAAAATATAGGCTCAGGAATATGAAACTTAGAATTATATGTTGATGGGGAAACACTTACAATAAGAAACACCAACCAGAATGATAGGGAGAAAGACCACAAGAAGAAACTTATATTCGTAGTTTGTAATCCAATTCATTCCATGAACTAGTTTTTTACCAACATTAATATCATAAAATCTTCAATATAGAAAATAAAATGATTGAAATGTATTATTAAGGTGGGTATATTCCCTATATAAATATTTATTCCCAAAAAAATTGAAATGTATAAACCCCATCTGAAGAATTCCAAACATATAAAGATGCCTCATAAAAAAATTTAATATGTTTATACTCATATTCCATTAATTATTACAAACATAATTCCCATATCATTTGGTTATTTTCCTAAAAAATTCTCTATCATTCCAAACTAATTATAACAATAAAGGTCAAAATACATTACATTACCAAAAATAATGATGTATTAAAAAATGGTGAGAGGTAACGTATCTGGAAAATGAATGGATACAATATGGTTATAACTCCTATCTAAATCAATTTACGAATTAACAAAGTAGTTATCAAATTTATTTATTATACCTAATAAAATATTACTATTCCATTATATGATAAAATAATATATTAATCTCCAAATCCACCATAATAACACACAATTCTCGAACAAATATTAATATTAAAAATTAATCCACAAAAGTTCTAAATATTATTGATGAAATATGAAACAAAAAAATCATAATGATAATATCATATATTTTTCCAAATTTAATGTAATATTTATATCCAAACAATGTTAATCATTTCTAATCAGATACAAAAATTATAAATTCCAATTTCTTATAATATCCAGAATATATTATTTTTTTTAAAAACCTAACACATCATTCAATAAGAAAATAATATATGATTCTATAATATTAATTATTCATTATTCATCAAAATAAATCACTCACTTACACACTAGACAACATATACCATAATCATAAATATTAGTAAAAATCTCCCTGAATTAATTTATCATCAAGTTTCATTTCAATCCTAAGGGATTTTTAAACATTCGTAATAATATGAAAATGTACTTCATCCCTAAATTACCATAATTACATAAAATAAATTAACGTAATTTATAAATCATAATTTATATCATTATTGTGTCTTTATAAATAAAATTATTCATGAATAACTTTCAAAATAACACAAACTATATAATAGGATTATAATTACCAAAATCATGTGTTGTTATAAATTCATCCAAAATATCGTAAATAATCTTAGAATATATTCGTATAATCATTAAAAGGGCATAAATACCATTGAACATAAAAACAAACATAAAAATACAACTGTTAAATTTTCCAAAATTGAAAAAAAATAAATTTTAATGGTATATGATCTATTCTCTAATACCCAATATAGTATCCCAAACCTATACTATTGAATATAGTTCAACGAATATAATATTTATATATTATATTTTATATTATCTCTTGTTACCCAATTTTGTCCATAAATAATTACATCATCAAGAAATTAATGATTAAATTACATACCTATGATCAATTTAGGTTTATATATTTACTGTATTTTGAGAAAACTAATTATAAAAATTCAATTCATTCCCTTTAAGTATAAATTTTCACATTATACCAATATTTTTTGATTCATTAATAACATTTCAATATTTCATAAAATATTATTCAAATAGGACAACATTCATAATATATCAAGGGTATTAATCATAATCAAGTCCATGGGAAATACATGTATATGTTGGAGTCTAATTAAACACTCAATATGGGAATGCATACATCAGAAGCTATTATGAATTCATATTGAAGAAACAATGCATAGGAGATAAAACATTATAATATATTTCATATCAAAAACTTCATACTATTCCTATAAATGATGTATAATCCGAAATAATAAAAGGAATAAAATTTGCAGTTTAATAATGATAGATTTCAAAATACCATAAATCGTAATAATACTATCAATGAATTATTCCAAGACATCATACATTAATATGTAGGGATATTCAAAATAGGCAATCTAGTTCTCCACATTAGTCATACTAATTCATTAAGTTTCATCCCAGTTAAGGGACCCCAAAATTCCATGCTATGTCCAATTCATTTATTACATGAATTATATTAATAATGATTAAAATCAAAATTTCGATTCCTTAGTAATAACTATATTAATTAGAAAACATGGATTAATAATGTAATTATTTCCCCAGTACATATTCAACATACCTTAACACTCAATATTCATCCATCTATAAAAAATTGGTTTTGATATTTTATATTATTAATAAAATAATTAATCGATATATCATTCTTGGAAAACACTAACAAAAAAAATATATACAATGGGGTGCTGACACTATATAAAGTAATGGTTTTGTGACTATGTTTATATTTGAAATTTTATAGAATACCTAAATGATAACAATTAACCTCATTATGAATAAGACAATAAATTGATTATGAATAATGTAATTATAGTAAAGACTAGTCATTTGTAATATGGGCTAGAAAATATAGCGACACTTTTAAAAAGGTAATTTCATTTAAAAATATAAGACCTTTTTAAAAATCCAAATTACAAAAACACTTTGAAGATTGTTTTCATGATATTCATTGAATATTTTTATGAATATTTTTTAAAAATAACATACATTCATATAATTATTAAAATAAACTATATATAAGTAATACTATGTGGAGTGGAAGATAAACATATGAAGAAGTGGAGTTAAAACACATTTAAATTTCTTTTATCGAAATATCAAATTAAATTTAAATTTAAATTTAATAATAAAAAATATGTATTATTATTTAGATAAATATAATGATGGAATAAAAACTATATCGTTGAGTTATTTCATGACAATTTGAAATACCATTCATTCCAAAAAATTTAAAAATATGATTTTATTCATAATTTTGTAATGCATGCTACAAATGGATTGTTAGGAAAATAATAGAAATATTACATTTGAAATTATGATTAGGAAGATAATGTTTACATAAATTGACCATTAGAAATAATTTAATTATACAAAACCTTTTTCATGATATATAATAATGAATATAGAAATAGAATAGATAACATCCAGATCATAAAATAATTTTATTCTCAGATTTAATTATTCACATTATATATGATTTTAGGTATAATAAGTGGAATAGTGGAAATAATTCATGAAAATTATAAAAACTAAAGAATATAATAAAAGGGAAATGTTTTTTGATAAGAATTTTATTTAATTTCCTAGTAGGATATTATCTTATAACCCTTCCCAAATACAAATGTGATTGAAATTTAAACACATACGAATTTGGTAAAATTGGAACAAATCTCCATAAAAATTAATAACAAATTATTTTTCAATTGCTACCCATAATTATTTAAATTATTAATTTATATTATTTTCAAACTGTACAGTCACACAATATAAATGAAAATAATTCACAATATAATACATATCTCAAGGAATAAAAATTTAGACAAAATAACTTATACATTTTCCAAGATAGGAGTCACAACATCCGAGAAAAAGTGTCCCATGGCCTCATGTGTGCCTCCCCATACAATATAAGATAAAAAATAGTATAAATGGTCTTAGTGCAGTATACAGGGATACTAAAACTTCCCTAAAAATAGATAATGTGTAAATAATTTCTCAACTAATAATAATGTATTAAATAAGGAATCATTAATCTTATAAAATTGTTATACCTAATTTTTTTAGAATAAATGAACACGGATCGACCAAGTGGAAGATCTAATATAGTATTAGAAAGACATCAATGTAAATAGAACACTTTTTCATCACTTCAAGTCTATCTTGGAACTACCACCGAACACCATGCTCTACCTCCATGGTCCAAATCATTATGAATTTTCACATACTAGAGTCCTTGATCATGAAGTATGTACACTCTCTATAATAATTATGAATGGTCTGATAATTAAACTAATAGTATCCAAAAAATTCATAATTATCACATGCACTCACAAATAATTGATATTGTATTTCTTGTTAAATAAAATGTGTAGGTTAACATACGGCCACACATTAGCAGTATCATCAGGATCTGACCAATCAACCATGAAACTCATCCCAACCTCCTTAAATATAATACCAATTTTTATGTAAATGTTTATTACACAGCATCCTATGAAATTTCATTTGGCAATGTTTTGGTTATAACCCTACACATATTATTCATGTCACCATGATCTTTCTTTATGTATGTGACACACGACATAAACTAATAGTGGTCATTAATAGGAAGAATTAACACCCAACCAAAATTGTGGTTGTTTACTCATATGATCATACGTCCACCCCATAATTTTAGATATATAGGGATATGTACCTTAAAATTCCAATTTGTGTCACAATTTTTTTAGAAGGAGGATTATCAACATTAATGCATGGACTACTTCAACATCAGCAAACATGTCATTGATCCAACTAAAACAATCAAAAGATCCATTTCCTTTATAATTTTTTATAACATCATACTCCCACTAAAATGGGACATCTAACCATTACATATAAAAAAGCACATCATGAATCCTGCATTAATGTTCCACATTCTAGAGAACACTATTATAAATATTTATCCTAATAATGAACAATATTTCTTATCAAGAATAATTCACAAGAGGATACACAAAAATCAGTTCATTACGTAAAAAGGATGGGTCTCAAGGGCCACTCACCCACCAACATGAAAACATATATCATTCAACTGTTACTAGAACTATAATAAATGATGATATATAATATTCCGGTCTCTATATAATAATGAAATTCGAAAACAAATATTTTAGTAATCAATATATATTCAACAAAATAATTTAGTAACATGAACCATTATCAACCCCAATAATAATAAGAATCCACCATGTGAACACCAATGATTTGTTGTATAATTCCAATGATCCTCAAGAGATGATTTTTTATATGCCAAATATATGAAAACACATATCTTGTGTACACAGACCACCATATTCTATGTCCCCATAACACGACACTATTATAATTCAAGAACAAAATTAGAAACAAATATAAATCAAGAATCCTCAGTTTAGTTCCCCACTAAAT
This sequence comes from Viscum album, assembly GCA_963277665.1. Lineage (NCBI taxonomy): Eukaryota > Viridiplantae > Streptophyta > Magnoliopsida > Santalales > Viscaceae > Viscum > Viscum album. The sequence goes on along the minus strand of OY728119.1, from coordinate 2,103,960,305 downwards.
ATACCTAAACCAGACGTACTAGAAATGGATGATAAACCTAGGACATATATTGATCAATGGAAACTCACAATAAATCTATATAGTGGTTATATCATTGCATGGATGAAAGTCATATATGGTAGGAACTATGACCTCTATAGCATATGGATGAGCATTATAGAAATCAATGGAACAATAATAGAGAAGCATTGATTAATTAATATGGAATAGAATAAAATTAATAAAAAAAATTTAATTCCATATTTGATCTATACAGATTACCCCAATGAACTCATCATGATCTAAGGGATGTGGAATATATTTTTTGTATTTCAATGTTAGCATATTCATCACTATACCCTCCACCATGGACTATTTATGGTCTTGGTGTTCATGAATATGTAGGGAAACATAGTTTTCCATACAGTGTTCCCCAAATATATTACTATTTTTCACACACCATGGCATCCTTCACGATATTGTGGGGCCACCTAAGCGTTGTCCCATTGGCCCATTCCTATTGCACCACACCATAGTCAAACCAATTGTCCTTTTGTCTTATTTTACGTTGAAGCAAATAATCACTCTAAATACATTAAATAGAGTTTAGTTTTGACTATTTTAGAAAAAAACTACCAAAATATTATAGTAATAATCCAAACTTCTCCATCCGAACTAAAATAATGTTTAACCATTATATATTTTAAAACATCAGTTATCTAGTTTCAATTCTTAGATTAATGAAATCACCCCAAATGTTGGTCTTACAATTCTACAATATAATAAATACTCATCCTTGAGAATTATGTTTGTATTCAACATCAAAATACATATTTTTTTGTACCTAAACACTAGAATCCCATTATTAGGTCACTTTCAAGCCCCGTTTATGCATCTATACGATACAAACTAGTTACAAAATCTTCCTCCTATCAAAAATTCCCTCTCTAGTGGATGATCCACAAAATGAACAATATTATATAATTATATGGTTATAAAAAAATCATCATCATCTATACTAGGAATAGAATCATGAATATTCCTCTAAATTCTATATATATGGACCATATGATGTTATCTTCAATAACACCATGGATGAAAAAAACTGTAATCCACTATATCATTTTTCATGATAATAACTAATGGTCCAACAAACCTTAGTAATAATATTTATTTAAATGGAATATCTTGATTCCTTAAATTATGTTCTACCCTCATGGTAACACGGGTTTCAAAGGTGAACTCTAATGGTTTCCACCAATGATCAGAATATGATCTCTATCCACTCTTCGATGTGACAAACCACCTCCTGATTAGTTAAAATCATTCCAAATAATCCTATATCAGGATCAGTCCCACTACATCTACATAACCTAAATCATTCATTTATAACACTGACAAACATTTTCGACATAATAGAGCCTTAGACGGTTCATCTTGAATTAAATTTTAGTAACTGTCATTGTATAAAAACACTAGAATGGAAATATAATCAACCCATGATCCAAAAATGTATTATATATAATCATAAAAAATATCACCCATAATATATCTCATCATTTATGGATTCCCATCAATCTATGGGCTTCATGCTATACATAGAATCAACAGAGTCCATAATCCCTTCTATAATGAATTTAAAAATTGAAATGTAATTTGTGAGTCAATATATGATAAAATTATTATGGTAAATATAAGTAAATACAAAACATCTTAATCATATATAATTCATTACACATCTATTGAATGGTTATCTCATGTCCGTATTAAATTTTCAACTATTTTTACTCGATCCACCACCATCCCATAATAACACAATTCCATGTGGTCCTTGGTAGACTATTCAAAAAACAAATCATGTATTTTTTCCAAATAGAATCAAATTTCTTTATTTTAATCCTCCATTATTGTAATGTGAACCTTTTTCCTTCTAGATGGTAGGAAATCATGATTGAAATCCATAATATCCCCCTTCATAAATGTCCACATACTCTATCAGTTGAGGTCATGTTATATCTTCGTTAACCCCAGATTAAATTTATTCCGTAATGTATGAGAGTATATAAATATCAAATAAAAAATATAAGAAAAAAATTAAAAAAATCAATGTGCATAAATCACAATGTCATTTTCAATGTACTATCTTGGTATTGGATCAATACCTACCAATAATTCTCTCATTATAGTACACTCAGAATCCGATTCCTAGATAGCCTTCACCCATTCCATTATAGAATCCATGTTAGTAAAATTTGTATTTATCTTTTCATTAGTCCAAAATCAAAGATACCCTCCAATTTTCTAAAAACAACATAAGTACAACACTTTAACATTAATATTTTCATTTGATGATACTAGGAATCTATTATCTTCATGATGAGTGTATATGTGATAATCACACTAATAGCTTGTTCGTTTTCTATATAAAAGATAATTTTCTATATATAATCCACACAGTACCTCAAAAAAATCATAGTATCTTTCGTGGATATAAGGCCTCAGCCTTAAAAATTACTTAATCTTGAGTTATTACAAGATTACACAAGAAGGATCTTTTCGGGTATAGAGTTTTAGAGAATTAGATCATAAATCTTGCATTACATTCCACATATAAAAAAAGTTGTTACATAAGAATATTATTCTTCATTCCCATCAATGGAAACATATTTAAAATAAACATGGATTCTTTCTTGACACTTCCATGACACTATCATCATATCATGCACCTTTCCCTTGACCTGTGAAAAACATTTCAAAAATACTTGGGATGGGCATAAAAATCTCAGTAAGGGATATAAAAATATGGAAAGGAAACATGGGTACATATATACATAAGGATGAGATCATACTTTACCCATAAAACAAAAGCACTTTAATATACCTCATCAAATCATGAATAAATCATAGAAATCATAAGACATAAAGGTTACTTGAGGCATTCATAACATTCTTACGTAGGGAGTAACCCTCTAAGTTAAGTTTGGAATACCCATCACAGTATATTCCCAAAATATCTTCGGGGAAACCTTAAATTTTTACTCCTTCGCGTTACCCAAGGCATTGGATAGCTATATCGGGCTCACCCGCCCTTAGTTTATCACAGAACCACCCATTTTCATAATAATTCCCAAGAACCTCAACATAATCATATCACATAAAACATGCATAAACGAAACATAACATTCTCACCTTTCAATCACAAGATATCAATACAACACATTGATATAAAAACATTATGAAAACTATTTTCGATACCAAAATAAAAGAAAAGTAAAACATGGTATTTATTTTTCTTTTAAAAAGAAGGTATGGCTTGTAGAGGAAGCCGAATCTCAAATAACGGTCACGAGGGCGGAGAAGTCGTTGTCGCCGCATACGTACGACAAATACATTCTATTTTGTCGTTTAGTAAATGCTTCGTATAAAAAAGATTCCTTTTGAATAAACGTAAAAGTCAAAGGGTTTTATACACCGTATAAAATAAGGTTGTGTATAAAACAAAATATGCCTCAATGAAAGGAGATTGAGACGAAGTCCCATACCTCGGGTCCGACTAGACTCGATCATTCTTTAATGTCCTGAATAATAAACTTGAGTTAATTTCTACTTTCTTAAGAACCTTTTTCATGTTCATTATTCCTTTTATATCACTTATTTCCATGTCATGAACACTATGTAATTATTTAAGTTAATAACGGTCGTTTTAACGATCATTGGTAATTGAGTAAAAAATAAACCCTATATAATTACAGGTTGTTCATGTATCCATTATATCTAGAATGGTATTCATGATGTAGATATCATATATGTCATATATATCCAGTACATGCATTCATTTATAATATTACATAATCATTTAGAGGTATGAAATGAAATGCACCGTTCATGGAGACGGTAAGCCGTACGTACGCATGAACGCTACTTTCATTTCTATTCCATATTTTATAGAATGGAATCATCATAATATAAAGGTATATTATAATTCCAGTATAATATCATATATAATATCATAGTTCCATCATTTATACATCCCACATATGGTATTTAACAAATCAACTCACTTTAAAGGGGTGGTAGTCCGCACTTCCTTAAATGAAGATATCGCATTCACCCATAATGGAAACCATAAAGCTATGACCAAAAGGAAAATACAGAAGCTTAAGGAAAACATAAACATATTACATATCATATATAAATATAGTGACATTTTAATGGCCAACTTTGAAGATGTTAAAAAAATGTTGAACAATCATCATTTCAGGAGGCATAAATTCACCATCCACGGAAACCGTATGTTCTTTAACCATTATATGTAGGTGTGTGTAAGTGTAGCTTGAATACATTTTATAAAAACATCCTAGTACATTGAAGATACTGTAGTTTTTACAAAATAAATAAATAAAAAGAGTTTAGGGGGTTGGCGAAGCAAAATAAAACAAACACACTAAAGTGAAGACTTTACCTTAAAATCGGGTAACTCCCTTTGGTTTGAGATCAAAGGCTTCCTTGGGAAGACTTTCGCCCAATTTGAGGCTCCAAGGAGTAATATAGGTAAGTGGAGAGAAAAAATGGGCAGGGTTTGTCCGAGCCAAAGGATTTGGGAGTGTGGGAAAAGAGGTAGAGGTGGGGGCCTTTTATAAGAGGAGAGGAGGGGCACTCTTTGAATGTAAAGAAATATTACTTTATTTGAAAATAAGTTTCGGATTTAAATGGTCCCACATTGATATAATTCGTGGATACGGTGATAGGGGTTCTAAATCCACTCATCCAATTGGTTTTGGCCATGTTTAGGTCTTATATTTTACATTATCTTTCCATTTTATTTAAATCGTTAAATAATGAGGTCATCGCTGCATCATCATGATGTAATAAATAATTTAATTTATATAAAGTATAAAAATTATAAAAAAAATACTATGATGTAGTAAATCCTTTTAGATTTCTATTTTATATTTATAGTCAAAAATATGACTTGTATAACCCAATGTAAAAATTGTTTTAGTAAAATAACTCTTGTTTGTGTCATTTTTACTTTAACATTATATAAAAAGTTATTTATGTAATTTCCCAACCAAAGTGGCTCCATGTGGTCCCCAAGATGAGCCATGGCTTGTCTTGGTCGACCATGACACATTAAATGAGTGTAGGACATGTGTCAGGCTCATATAATTTTATTAAAGCATTATTTTTACCTTAAACTATAATAATTACCACTAATCGCGATGAAAAACTTAATAAGTTACTATTCACCAAAAAAATTATTTTAATCTCATTGAACCGCATTTTAAATCTTAATGACAACCATTTATGTCGGATTTTCAAAATTCAAATCACAGTGATGGAAAAATTTCAGTTAAACGGAAAAATCAGTTTTTATAAGTACCACGTAGTGGTTTCACTATTCATCAAAAATTGAAGTTTTTCAGAAAATTACCAAAAATTCACCCTAAGATATATTTGATATTCCGAATTCAAAAATGAAGTATATTTTACAAAATTCGAAACATATATGTCACATTAATTAATTTAATAATTAATTCCCGCTGTCAGAGCAAATAGCGTGTTTTTATAAAACAATAAGTATCAAAAGATTGACACCAGTTTAAGTCTAATTTCAAAGTGAAATTGATTCCAATGACCACCATTGGATTAAATGGTAAAAATATATTCAGATTACACATTAAGACCAATTAAAAAGGTAATCTAATCATATAAATAAATTAGATTAAGAAGCAGTTTTGATGTAAAATGTAGTATTTTTCACTATTCATTAAAAAATGAACATTGTCAGAAAAATACCAAAAATTTATCCAATGTAAAATTCATTGTCCCAATCATAATTAATATGTTTATTTTGACAAATATAGATTATAAAATTGTCAAAATATTGATTTAAAAAGGGTTTTCCATCAAAAGGCAGTAAAACAATCTTTTAAGAATATTAGTGTATTCCATGCATAAGATTGTATTTATTTTGATTTTAAGCCTCTAAAACACAATATAATTCATTAATAGACATAGATAAAAAATATCTATTATTCATTACATACTTGGGATGTTACATCCTTCCCCCCTTAAGAAAATTGTGTCCCCACAATTTATTTACTTATCAAATAAATGGGGGTACTTATCCCTCATTGCATTTTCAGATTCCCATGTTGCCTCTTCTATCATGTGGTTTTCCCACAAAACCTTTACCTGGTGAATCATCTTATATCGTAACACTTTCTCCCTGTGGTCAAGAATCTGGACCAGTTGTTCCTCATAAGATAGTTTCTCTTAAAGCTGAACTACCTCTGGACTCAAAACATGAGATGGATCTGGCATGTACTTTCTCAACATCGAAACATGAAAAACATTGTGTACCTGAGATAAACTCGGAGATAAATCCACCCTGTATGCAACTGATCCAACTCTCTCCAGAATTTCATATGGTCCAATAAACCTAGGACTCAGCTTTCCTTTCATACCAAATCTCATCACACGTTTCCCAGGAGAAACCTTGTGAAAAACATGATCACCTATCTTAAAAGATAGATCCTTCCTCCTGTTGTCTGCATAACTCTTCTACCTACTCTGAGTTGTTCTCATGTGCTTCTGAATTAGCTGAACTTGTTCTGCAATCTCTTCTACCAATTCTGGTGCCATCAACTTCCTTTCACCCACTTCATCCCAGAAAGCTGGAGTTCGACACCGCTTCCCATATAATGCCTGAAATGGTGCCATCTGTATACTGGAATGAAAACTGTTATGATATGAAAATTCAACCAAAGAAAGATGTTGGCCCCAACATCCCTGATAATCCATAGAGAAAGAACGTATCATATCCTCCAAGGTCTGAATTGTTCGTTATGACTGCCCATATGATTGAGGATGAAAAGATGTACTAAAATTTAATTCATTACACAACGACTTTTGAAGGCCTTTCCAAAAGTTAGAAGTGAACCTAGGATCATGATCTGATACAATGGAGAGAGTAACTCCGTGTAACCTGACTATATCTTTAAGATACAAACGGGAATGTTGATCTAGGGAAAAAGTATCTCGTATAGCAAGGAAATGAGCAGTTTTAGTCAAGCAATCAACAATAACCCAGATTGCATTATTACCTCGAGATGTCTTCAGTAATCCCACTACAAAGACCATGGATATATTCTCCCATTTCCACTCTGGCACTAGTAAAGGCTGAAGCATCCCTTTCGGTAACTGCCACTCTGCTTTAACCTGTTGAAATTTCAAACAGTTCACAGTAAAATCAGCAATATCTCTTTTCATTCCATCCCACCAGTAATACTCCCGCAGATCTCTGTACATCTTAGTACTGCCAGGATGAACTGAAAACGGAGAACTATGAGCTTCACATAACAACTCTCTCTTCAACTTTGAATCACAAGGCACACACATTCTCTTCCCAAATCTCAAAACGAAATCATTATCAATGTTGAATTCAGGCAACTTACCTTTCTGAACCAGCTCTACCTTTTTCTGCAACTCACTGTCTTGCTTCTGTGCTTGTTTGATTCTATCTGATAGAGATGATCTCACTGATACCTGAAACAAAACAGAATAACATCATGCACCAACAACTTCTATGCCAAAGTTCATCAAATCCTTAACCAAAGGATCACGTTCCAAACGCAACATTGCTAATGAAGCATTACTTTTTCGACTTAAAGCATCAACCACTTTATTTTCTTTTCCCAGATGGTAATGAATTGTACAATCATAATACTTCATTAATTCTAGCCATCTCCTTTGTCTCATGTTCAATTCTTTTGAGTGAATATATACTTTAAACTTTTTTGATCGGTATATGTTTCACACTTTACTCTATACAAATGATGCCTCCAAATTTTTAAAGCGAAAACAACAGCAACTAATTCCAAATCATGTGTTGGGTAATTTACCTCATTAGTTTTCAACTGTCGTGAAGCATAAGCAATTACCTGATCATTCTGCATTAGGACATAACCAAGTCCTTTCAATGAAGCATCACTGTATATAACAAACTCACCATTCCTGGAAGGTAGTGCCAAAACTAGAGCATTCACCAATATTCTTTTCAACTCCTGAAAACAATCATCACATTATTTTTTCCAGATAAACTTAACACCCTTCCGAGTTAGCTTAGCCATTGGACTAGACAACCGTGAAAAATTTCTAACAAACCTTCGGTAATTGCCTTCCAAACCAAGGAAGCTACGAATCTCGGTTACATTTGTGGGTCTTGGCCATTCTTCCATAAATTTTTTTTTTGCAGGATCAACAGTTATCCTATCTTTAGAAACAATATGACCAAGGAATGAAATTTGTTGCTACCAAAACTCACACTTGCTGAATTTTCCATACAGTTTCTTTTCTTTTAAGGTTTGCAAGATAACCCTTAAATGTCTTTCGTGCTCCTCTTTACTTCTAGAAAACACCAAAATATCATCAATGACAACCACCACAAACTTATCCAAGAACATATGGAAAATTATATTCATTAAGTCCATGAATACAGTAGGTGCATTGGTTAGCCCAAAAGGCATTACTACAAATTCATAATGGCCATATCTCGTACGGAACGCGGTCTTCGGAATATCTGCCTCCTTTACCTTCAGCTGATGGTACCCCGATCTCAAGTCAATCTTTGAAAAAAACTGAGCTCCCTGGAGCTGATCAAACAAATCATCGATATGAGGAAAAGGATATTTGTTCTTAACAGTGATATTATTCAAGGCCCAATAATCAATGCAAAGTCTCATAGAACCATCTTTCATTTTAACAAATAAAACAGGGGCACCCCATGGTGATGTGCTAGGTCGAATGAAACCTTTCTCTAATAAATCTTGCAATTGCTCCTTCAACTCTAAAAGTTCAATTTGAGCCATTCGATAAGGGGGTTTTGAAATTGGCTTAGCATCAGGAACTAAGTCAACAGTAAACTCAACTTCCCGATCTGGTATTATTCTAGGCAACTCAACAGGAAAAACATCAGGATACTCATTTACCACTAGCACATCATTAATCTGAACAGTTCCTTTATTTTCAATGACGTGTGCAAGGTAACATTCATTTCCAACTTTTACAAGTTTCTCGGCCTCTTGATATGTTATCAAAAGTAAGGGTTCATTCTTGTAAACAAACTGAACATCTTTATGAAAAGAAACTTCTTTATCTCTACAGTTAATCTTAGCATGGTAAATAGAGAGCCAATCCATACCCAGGATAACATCAAACTCTACTAGAGGTAGAACAATAAGGTTTTCAAGTAGGTTCTTTCCACAGATAAGGATAGGAAGATTCTTATAAATTTTTATTGCCTCAACATTTCCCCCAGGTGTTTTTACCAAAAGTTCAGGAGTCATTTCATGAGATGGTATTCCCATTTTACTAGAAAAGGTTTCAGAGATGAAAGAATGTGTAGACCCCGAATCAAACAACACACTGGCATAATCTGAAAACACAAACAATATACCAGATACAACTTCATTTGACGGCCCGACATCTGCTGAAGTAGTTGCAAAGGATTTCACCACCCCTTTCTGCTTGTAGTCTAATGGCTTCCCATCACTCAAGCTCTTTGTCGAACACTCGTTTTCATAGTGACCCATCTCATTGCACTTATAACATTTCACTAACTGTAAATCAAATTTGTTCTTACCTTCAACTTGATCCTTTTTAGTGCAATCACGAGCCTTATGTCCCATCTTACCACATCGGTAGCACTTTCCAGAATTCAGAAGACATTCCCCATCATGCCTTTTGCCACATTTATCACAAACTATAAACTTAGTTTTCTTACCATTAGACTTTTTTGAAGAATTCTTACCTTTCTCGTGCCACCTCGGTCTCTTCTTCTGCTGGTTTTTATTGAACACTTGGTCATCGGAAAACTCCATTTCCACCTTCTTAGCACATCGAACAAGCTTTTCATAACTTTTAAACTCACGAGAAGCTAATTCCCTTCGATATTTTGGCTTTAATCCTGAGTAAAAATGATTGATTTTACTATCAAGGTCTCGGATAAAATTTGGAGCATACCTTGCCAATCGAGTGAACCTTTCTCCATAGGTAGACACCGATTCTTCCTCTTGCCTCAATTACAATAATTGCTTTTCCATCCTATGTCGAACATCCTTAGGAAAATACTTCTCAAGAAACATACCTTTGAATTCATCCCAGTCGAGTGCATCAATCTCATCAGTGTCCCTGATATTTTTAACCATCGACCACCACTGATCTGCCTTGCCCTCCAAACGGTAAATAGAAAGACTAACCTTTTGATTGTCTGAACACCCCATGACATCGAAAATCTTCTCCAGTGCTTTAATCCACCCTTCAGCTATCACAGGGTCAGATGATCCTCTGAATGATGAGGGATGTTGCCTCATGAAATGTTCCACCACTGACATGTTCCTCTGCGGTTGGTCTGGCTGATCTCGTGCATGGATACCACCACCATTTATAGCCTGAGTCAACTGCGCCATTACTGCATCAAACTGTTCAGTTCCAATTCCGACCATCTCAGGATGCTGATTCGGAAGGTTATTTCCTTCTGTATGCCTTCCCAGCACTGCTTCCCTGTTTCCTCTGCGGAAAACCATTCTAAACAAACATGTCTTAGATGAAGCAACACGGTAATCTTCAAATGCTATATCACTTCAATTTGAACATAAAAAAATATTTTTGGATAATCATTTAATATAATTCTAACTCCTAATGTTATCTAAACCGACCTTTGATACCAACTATAAGGCCTGAGCCTCAAAACTTACTTAATCTTGAGTTATTACAAGATTACACATTGAGGATCTTTTCGGGTTTAGAGTTTTAGAGAATTAGATCATAAATCTTTCATTACATTCCACATATAAACAATTTGGTTACATAAAAATAGTATTCTTCATTCCCATCAATGGAAACATATTTAAAATAAACATTGATTCTTTCATGACACTTCCTCGACACTATCATCATATCATGTACCTTTCCCTTGACCTATGAAAAACATTTCAAAAAACATGGGATGAGCATAAAAATCTTAGTAAGGGATATAAAAATATGGAAAGGAAACATGGGTACATATATACATAAGGATGAGATCATTCTTTACTGATAAATCATAAGCACATTAACATACCTCATCAAATAATGAATAAATCATAGAAATCATAAGACATAAATGTAACTTGAGGCATTCATAACATTCTTACGTAGGGAGTAACCCTCTTGGTTACGTTTGGAATACCCATCACAGTATATTCCCTAAATCTCTTTGGAGAAACCTTAACGTTTCACTCCTTCGCGTTACCCAGTACATTGGAGAGCTATATCGGGCTCACCCGCCCTGAGTTTATCACGGAACAACCTGTTTTCATAATAATTCCCAAGAACCTCAACATAATCATATCACATAAAACATGCATAAAGGAAACATAACATTCCCACCATTCAATCACAAGATATCAATACAACACATTGATATAAAAACATTATGAAAACCATTTTCGATACCAAAATAAAGAAAAGTAAAACATGGTATTTATTTTTCTTTTAAAAATAAATGTATGGCTTGTAGAGGAAGCTGAAACTAAAATAACGGTCACGACGGCGGAGAAGTCGTTGTTGCCGCATACGTACAACAAAAACATTCCCTTTTGTCATTTAGTAAACACTTCGTATAAAAAATATTTCTTTTGAATAAACGTAAAAGTCAAAGGGTTTTATACACCGTATAAAAGAAGGTTGTGTATAAAACAAAATATGCCTCAATGAAAGGAGATTGAGACGAAGTCCAATACCTTAGGTCCGACATGACTCGATCATTCGTTAATGTCTTAAATAATAAACTTGAGTTAATTTCTACTTGCTTAAGAACCTTTTTTAAGTTCATTATTCCTTTTATATCACTTATTTCCATGTCATGAACACTATGTAATTATTTAAGTTAATAACGGTCGTTTTAATGATCATTGGTACTTGAGTCAAAAATAAACCATTTATAATTACAAGTTGTTCATGTATCCATTATATCCAGAATCATATTCATGATGGAGATATCATATATGTCATATATATCCAGTACATGCATGCATTTATAATATTATATAATCATTTAGAGGTAAGAAATGAAATGCACCGTCCATGGAGACGGTAAGCCGTACGTACGCATGAATGCTACTTTCATTTCTATTTCGTATTTTATAGAATGGAATCATCATGATATAAAGGTATATTATAATTCCAGTATAATATCATATATAATATCATTGTTCCATCCTTTATACGTCCCACATATGGTATTTAACGAATCAACTCACTTTAAGGGGGCGGTAGTCCGCACTTCCTTAAATGAAGATATCGCGTTCACCCATAATGGAAACCATAAAGGTATGACCAAAAGGAAAATACAGATGCTTAAGAAAAAAATAAACATATTACATGTCATATTTGAATATAGTGACATCTTAATGGCCACCTTTGAAGGGGTTAAAAGAATGTTGAACAATCATCATTTCGGGAGGCATAAATTCACCATCCAAGGAAACCGTATGTTCTTTAACCATTAGATGTAGATGTGTGTAAGTGTAGATTGAATACATCTTATAAAAACATCCTAGTATATTTAAGATACTGTATTTGTTACAAAAGAAATAAATAAAAAGAGTTTAGGGGGTTGGAGAAGCAAAATAAAACAAACGCGCTCAAGTGAAGACTTTACCTTAAAATCGGGTAACTCCCTTTTGTTTGAGCTCAAAGGCTTCCATGGAAAGACTTATCCCCAAAGTGAGGCTTCAATGAGTAATATAGGGAAGTGGAGAGACACAATGGGCAGGGTTTGGCCGAGCCAAAGGCTTTGGGAGTGTGGGAAATGAGGTAGAGGTGTGGGCCTTTTATAAGAGGAGAGGAGGGGCACTCTTGGAAAGTAAAGAAATATTACTTTAATTGAAATTGATTTTCATATTTAAATGGTCCCACATTGATATAATTCTAGGATAAGGTAATAAGGTTTCGAAATACACTCATCCAATTGGTTTTGGCCATGTGTAGGTCTTATATTTTACATTATCTTTCCATTTTATTTAAATCGTTAAATAATGAGGTCATCGCTGCATCATCATGATGCCATAAATAATTTAATTAATTTAAGGTATAAAAATTATAAAAAAATACTATGATGTAGGAAATAGTTTTATCTTTCTAATGAATATTTATAGTAAAAAATATTACTTGTATAACCCCATGTAAAAATTGTTTTAGTAAAATAACTCATGTTTGTGTCATTTTTACTTTAACATTAAATAAAAAGTTATTTATGTCATTTCCCAACCAATGTGGCTCCATGGGGTCCACAAGTTGACCCATGGCTTGTCTTGGTCGGCCACGACACATCCAATTAGGGTAGGTCATGTTTCAAGCTCATCTCATTTTATTAAAACATTATTTTTACCTTAAACTATACTAATTACCACTAATCGCGATTAAAAACATAATAAGTTACTATTCACCAAAAAATTATTTTAATCTCATTGAACAAAATTTTACTTCTTAATGAAAACAATGTATGTCGGATTTTCAAAATTCATATCACAGTGATGGAAAAATTTCATTTAAACGGAAAAATCAGTTTTTATAAGTACCACTTAGTGGTTTCAGTATTCATCAAAAATTGACGTTTTTCAGAAAATTACCAAAAACTCACCCTAAGATATATTTGATATTCCGAATTCAAAAATGAAGTCTATTTTAGAAAATTCAAAACATATAAGTCACATTAATTAATTTAATAATTAATTCCCGCTGTTAGAGAAAATAGCGTGTTTTTATAATATAATAAGTATCAAAAGATTGACACCAGTTTAAGTCTAATTTCAAAGTGAAATTGATTCCAATGACCACCATTGGATTAAATGGTAAAAATATATTCAGATTAAACATTAATACAAATTCAAAAGATAATATAATCATATAAATAAATTAGATTAAGAAGCAGTTTTGATGTAAAATGTAGTATTTGTCACTATTCATTAAAAAATGAACATCGACGGAAAAATACCAAAAATTTATCCAATGTAAAATTAAATGTCCCAATCATAATGAATATTTTTATTTTGACAAATATAGATTATAAAATTGTCAAAATATAGATTTAAAAAGGGTTTTCCATCAAAAGACAGTAAACCAATCTTTTAAGAATATTAGTGTATTCCATGCGTAAGATTGTATTTAATTTGATTTTAAGCCTCTAAAACACTATATAATTCATTAATAGATGTAGATAAAAAATATATATTATTCATTACGTACTTGGGATGTTACAGCGGATGATATATTATAGACTATTGTGGTCTTTATGGAAAAATATACTCTCTCCAAAAAGGTAGTATCACTGATACTGGAAATCATGGATCAATGTTTCAATCACATGGCCATGGTTCAGATAATTTTTCTCATTTGGAACATTTATTAATACATATAATACATAGACCCTAGAATAAACAAAATAATAATTACATTATTTTTTTGGAATAGTTATCATATTATAAAAATAATCTCTTAAATACTATATTAATTCAGTGGCTTGGAAACATGGAAACATAACCACTCATACATGAGTGAGATATATTATCTCCCACTAGGTTCATCATGAATAAAACCCTTATTTGAAAAATTATGCGTAATAAATATCTTCATAAAATAGGGGAAGGATACACACAAATGTGTGAGATCAAATTCATTGTAAGGGTAAACAAGGATGATATGTAAGAATAAAAATGATAATAGTGGTATTATAATTTGATATTAACATTATAATATACTACCTTGAATATAAAATATCTTAACCATGAATCCGAGAATAATGATTGGAAATTCATAATACATAAATGATAAGGTTTCCATATAATAATCCATGAAATCGTGATATTGTAATAAGACATAGATTTAATGAAAACACATAATCATATAAAATTATTTCAATTTTATTCAAGGAATTACATTGCATGCCATCTCAATAGAATGGGTTCACTCCCAATACAAACTCAATTGACAAGGTTCACTCAAATGACCATCTTAGTAACCATTTTTATCTCCAAATACCATCTTTTTTCTCACATTACATTATTGAGCCATGTACACACCCAATTCTAGCCATGTATATCTCTTTATATATAAATATTTAGCCAATAAATTGGATGAAGTTATAATTCCCACGGATCTCCTAATGAAATATTACATACGTTTTACACAAAATAGTAAATAGTCTTAAAATAACCAATTAAATTAAATGGTTGTCATAAAAATTTTCTTATAACATAACCATTGGAAAAGAGAAATGTTTCATAGTAATTTTATCAAATTTATGACCCGTTAAAAGAAGGGGGTTTCATAATATTTTGACACATGGAAGAGAAACGTGCATCATATAAATCATGCCATAAAAAACCATTTTGAGAAATAATATAAATGATAAACTTTGTTAATATCCATTTATTGTCATGAATGACAACAAACAATGAAACGGTAATTGGGGAATAATATGGAAATATATTATAGAAACATTTTATGATGAAAATTTATTTTCTACGTTGATAAATTCAGTAAAAAACAAAAAACTTATTTGGAAACCTTTTTCATTTTAAATAGCTTCTAAAACATATAAAGTAAGATTATATAACCATAAAATATTTTAATAAAATTCCTTTTTCAACGAATATTATGATAAAAGTTCATTTGAAAAACATTTTCTGAATATATTTTTGAAAACATTGATTTTTAATGAAACAAATATTTTCAATTGATGTGTGAAATGATGTCATATTTTATTTATTTTATTATTTATTATCTTAATTAAATAAGATTTATAAAATTCTAGTAATAAATGAATATAACATGAATATACTTTGGATAAGAAATTTAATGACTCTTACTAAATGATGGATCATATATTTCATCAAATGAAAGCATAATCATAATCAATCCTGAGAAGCAATGAGATTTTTTGTGATAATCACTTCCCATTGGGTAATATTGAATAATGATACCCATGTTAGAAAATGTCATTACATGGAGCCTAAAATATCATGAAATTAATTATATCCTAGATATAACACTTCAAAGGTCTGTTTATAAACCTCATATAAGAATATAGGTACATAACATTGCTTGGTTATGAGAGAAGGAAAATTGAGACAAAATTAATTTACCGAGTTTGTAACTATTTATACATAAAAAAATGTAATAGAGAACATAAAATGGATATGAAAATACCCATAAATTTATTTATAATAATTGGAAATTATATTTATGCTAATTATATAAATAAAAAAATAAAAATATTTGTGGGGAAAAGCTATAAATATCATTGAAATAAATGTTAGACGTGGAAACACATACATTATGTATTGACTCTCATTGTACTAATTCAATGGTAATTTCAAATAAATATATGATTATTATAATTCTTTTATATGATGATATTATTTTTTCTAATGCCATTTAATATTTTATTAGTAATTTATATCACTTTATTAATTACAATTCTATGTTTAAGTTACGTTTCAAGTAATATCCACTATGTTTTTCATAACTGTTTTGAATTATTAATCTTAATCTTCTTACATAGATCATGAATTACTGATTTAAAGAAGTAAAATATTATATAAATATCATAATCATTTAGTATATAAATATTTATAATTATCTATGAGATGTAGAAAAAGAAAATGAAATACATTGTTGATGAATATGGTGGGTCGTACGTACGCATGAACATGACTTTCATTTTATAGTCATTTTGAATGAAATAAATTAAATCATGTATATGAACATATATATATATAAAATAATTATAGTCCCATTATTCTGATTTATTTATTATATACTATCTTTAGACTAGTCCTTTATAAATTCCATATAATATGTGATCGAATCATATGGCTATGATATGGAAGTTGTCTGCATGTCCACAATCAAAGTTATTGCATTTACACCAAAAGAAAATCCTGAGTAAATGTGTAATATACAATTTCAAAAATAATAAATACATCATAAATATCATATATAACATCTAAAAACAAAATTTCCATCATAATTCCCAACCATGATAGGTTGTAATGAAAAAAAGAAGGACATCATTTTGTGTGGTGTTTGTCCACCGTACACATGAATGGTCTGATCGTTACCCATTTTAGGGAAGTGTGTGTATGTGTCAGAAGATAAATATAATAATAAAATTTATGAATATTAAGGATTCTTATTTTTTTATAAAATATTTTAATAATAATATTTTAGGTCATGTAGAATGAATATCATACAAAAGAACTTATGGAAGGATGCAACCTCTTCATTGGTTAAATCCTATTCATTTTCGAAAAAGGGATTCCATGTTTATATTTATACACTACGGGAGGATTAGAGGATTAATTTATAAAATATGGGATGGTATTTGGACAGAATATTTCTAAGACGAAGGGAATTAGAAGTGTGAATAAGTGAGTGGGATGAGTACCCATTTATTATAGAAGAGGAGTGTCATTATTGTAAATATAAATGGTAGACCCCAATGAAAGGTCTCCCTTACATAATATGCCTTAAATAATTTTAATTTTAAATAAAATTGGGTATTATATTGAAATATTACAATACAATGGCCTTGTAACATTTTTTCAGTTTATTTTCCCCTTAAATTAAGGTTTAACCATTAAATAATATTTTTTCCATTAATCAGAGTAATAACTTTTAAAAATTGTCACTACAAAGTTTTGCCCAATTTTTTATAAATTATTATTAGAAATTAGAAATAATGATATATTTCATTATGCAATCAATTTACCTAATTATAATCACATATTTGGATGAAATTAATTCAAAATTAATCTTGCAGATGTGTCACGAATCCGGGGTTTTAATGTGAAAATTCCAAAAAAAATTAATGATATTATATCTAATATAAATTTTAAATTTGTTCCTAGAACCTACATTTTATTAATATATATAAAATTCATTTAATAATACTTTAATAAATGATAAATAAATTGTAATAATAGAAATAAATTATATGAAAAAGTTGAATTGAATTAAAATTCATTATTTTTTAATATTCATCAAAAAATGATGTTTTTCATAAATATTCAAAAAATTCATACAAAGATAATTCTGAAATTATAAATTAAAAAATGATGTTAATTTTTCCAAATTAAATCACTAAGATTGTCTAAATTCATTTTTATTACTTTTCATAGAAGTTCATAAAAAGTTGTTCATTTTAGAAAATAGTATTTTCAACCAAATAAAGAATTTACAAAATATATATGTATTATTATAAATTTGTTTAATTTATATAAAATAATTATAAACAATATATACATATTATTATTTAATATTCATTTTACTATTTTTAGTGGTTATTTTATAACTATCCCATTTGAATAATTAAAATAATAAAATATTGTTTCGAAGAAACTCAGTGTTTCGTGTAACACATGCTAAGACAATGTTACAAGTATTGAAAGAATAAAATAGTGTATTTTTAAATGAAATTTTAATGTGGTGTAGATTGAAATGAAATAAATAAATAAAATTAAATTAATTTTAAAATTTTGTTCATAAAAACATTGGGTGTCAGATTCTACTCCTCCCCTAAAATGAATTTATTCCATCAAATTTGACATTTTGGTACAAAAAATGTGGAAAATTATACCTAATCATATCCATTTGTTCCCAAATATATTCTTATAACTGGTGTTTTCTTTACATAACATTGAAAAGTTGGGTGGTTATGTTTCATTAAAAATTCTCATTACAATCCATAATTTCAAATTATTGTTCTTCTTAAGATAAATAATCCACAAATAGTTTTACAACCATGTTAAGTACATGTGAAGGGTTAGTTATGTAATACCTCAGGAGAGATACATTGAATAAATCATATAAAAATGGATATTTTCAATTAGTGACATGTGATAGGCTACCATATCGATATTATCATGAATTTCAAACATACTGATATACCTAGGGCTCAATTTCCCTTTCTTCTCGAATCACATAACCTTCTGATAGGGAGAGATTAATAGAAATCCAGTCTCAATAAATTCAAATTCTTGATCCCAATGATATATATTAGTATAATTTTTTTTCATCTTTGAGTTGCCTTGATGTTTTGATGGATGGTTACAGCCATACAAGCCATTTCCACAGCAATCTTATGTCCTAATATCTATCTTTCTTTAAATTCATACCAACATGTTGGAGCATGACATTTCTTCACATATAGGGTATCGTAATGATACATATTAGTTCTTGAGTGAAAGATATTGATGTAAAAATACTCAACTAGAGTAAGGTGTTGATCACAACAACCTCTAAAATCTATAGAATTACATATCAACATATACTATGGGGTTTGAACTATTCTCTTAGATTTTTCATCTATATTAGGATGATAATAAGTGTTGAAAATCAGTTATATATCACATTATTTTCAAAGAAATTTCCAAAAAATTGATGTAATCCTCGAATCCAAGTCAAATATACAAAAATATGGAACTCCATTCAGTCTTACAACTTCCATAATCTATATCCTAGATAGATGATCAATAGAGATGTATTCAATGATAGAAATGAATTTTTTAGACATAGTAAGGTGATAGAATTATACCCATATATAATTAATCATCTTAATTTTTTTCAAGAGTCCAACGAAAAAATCCATAGGGATGTCCTCTCATTTCCATTCTTGAATGGGTATTAGATGAAATATCTCATTAGAGATTTTTCTTTTACGAATAACTTTATTTAATACCAAGCACCAAGAAACAAATTCTACAATATATATCTTCATGACATCCCACCATACGTATTAATTCCTGTCTACGTACAATTTATCCTGCTTTAGGGTCATTTGTAAGATTCTCATGTTCTCTTCATTGCCTACCTATATCATTAAACTGATAAAAATACCATCGATAATTAAAAGAAAAAACCAATCAAGGTATTCAGTATAGAATTTATTCATCAAATCCCTGATTATAGTCAGGTCATTAATAAGACAAAAACTTATACCTATATAATCGTAGTGTCTATACCTTTTGTAGAATGTTTTATTTAGTATATTATCCATCTTTACCCTAAAATGATGTTAATGAGAATAAATGTCAATATTGTAAAAGTACAAGGCACAATGAAGTTGATCAAACAAGTCATCAATAATGGGAATATGATACTTATTGTTGAATGTGATCTTGTTTATCTCTAAATAGTCAATATATTATATTATTGATCAATATTTATTTCTCATAAAAGTAACATGTGCACCCCATGGGGTGACACTTGGCCGAATGATTCTCTGATCGATGTTATCATACAATTACTTCTTCAAATCCTGAAACTCAATTAGGGCCATTATATAGGGATTAATTGAAATTGATTTGCAACCAGGTATGAGTGTTATTGAGAAATCAACATCATGTTTTTGAAGAAGGATATGAGACTCCACCAAAAATACATCCACAAATTAAAAAAATAGGTGCATAATAGATTTCAATTTTCATTCCATCCATTTAAGATAAACATGAATTATGAATGGGAATTAAGACCCAAACAGAGGATGTAATCTCTATTTGATTTTTAGACCTATAATCATTGTTTCGGACGCTTTCTTCGAGGTGCGCGCATCCGTCCGTCTGTAGAGGAGGACGCGCTGCACTGTTGCCCCACATTCCCGCTTTCCAAAGGCGGGCGGCATTTGATCCTTATTCAGGGACGTCTACTCCTTGATCGAAACAGAATGATGGGATGTCGGTTCTTCCATCTGTGGATTCCTCCTCAGAACTCGTCACCTAGTCTGTGTCTCCCTCATATATTTAATACGTTGTTCGTGAAACTCTTCCTTGTACCATGTTTCCATGGACTCTGGTTAATTACATTGCTTCTGTCGGGATATTCCAAAGGGTCCGGTCCGGGCATCAACCTTCAGTCAGGGGAGTAGTCACATTGAGGCATCACTAGCGTGTCTGGATGCTGGGGAACCGGCATGTCTTTCTATTATCCCTGGTCATAGGGCTTCTCGAGGGCCTGGGAGCCCGAGGAATCCCACGTCGAGCATGCAGTTTTATATACCATAGACACATTGTTTCGGTGCGGATGTGCGTCGGGTTACGCTGTTCCGCCAGGACGCGTTCGCGCGTGCACCCGTCAACCCGAGGGGATGGGCGCGCGGCTTGTGGTCCCGCAGTCCCGCTTTCCAAGGGCGGGCGGCATTCGTCCCTTATTCAGGGGCGTCTGCTCCTTGATCGAAACCGGGATGATGGGATGTCGGCTCCTCCTTCCTTGGACGTCTCCTCGGAACTCGTCACCTAATTCGGGTCTCCCTCATAGACTTAAGAATGTTCGTGAATCTCGTTCCCGGCGCCATATCTTCATGGACACCGGTTAATTACGCTGCTTCCGCCCGGACGTTCCAAGGAGTCTGGGCGGGGCAGCAACCTGCGGTGAGAAGGCCGGGTGGCTCTGGGTGCTGGGGGCGTGTCGTAACACTGCGACTCTGCACATCTGTCTTCCGTCCCTAATAGGGCTTCTCGAAGGCATGATGGCCTGAGGCATCCCGTACTAGGTGCGGGGAACTGTGTCACCTGAGGTTTTCCTCAGCTTCCCGTGTTTAACACGGGGTATGCCGCGAGTTTAACGTCCAGCGGGGACGGCATCGGACCGATCAACACGAAAAGTGGATCAGATGACAGAACCCCTTGCGGGGAACCTCCGACGCTGGGGCCAGCACATGGGCGGCTTCCCAAGTAACGTGGAGTGGAGTGAAGTGGCATGACCCCACCGGGATGTGGCGGCCCGGGTAAGGATCAGGATGGATGATGAAGTGAAGAGCTTGGACCCCAGAAGGGCTTCCTACGTACCGCGCGTTAACACGGATCAAAGTCAACGTAGTTCGGGCATACAGTTTAACGTCATGCTGGACGTCGGCAAGCCGACTCACGAAGAGGTCGAGGCCGCCGGGCGGAGGATTGAACCGGACCACCTCGCACAGAGGGGGATGGAACGGCCGGGTGGATCACAGTTTCACGTCATGCTGGACGATAAAAGGGGAAATGGAAAAGGGGGGCTGTGGGGAGGCACCGTGGAGATACACACGGGCAGTCTCCCACGGGGGCGGATTCATAGGTGAATCAACGCAAGCGTGAACCCTGGAGGGGTCCACTGATGGACGAACCGACGTAAATACGACCGGGACGACCAGGTGGTGGGCTTGGACCTCAGGGAGGCTTCCTACGTACCCTGTATAGGAGACAGGGATCAAAGTCCACGTAGTTCATTCTGTCAGGACTTACGCACTTGGGGCAGCCCGGATGCTGCAAAACTCAGTTGGAAGGGACTTGGACCGAAAGCAGAAGACACCTCGATCCCAGTCAGACCCTCTACTGGCTTCGGCAGTGGGGAGGTGCAATGGAGATACACATGTGCAGCCTCCCACGAGAAACTAGGGGTTTGTAATACCCTGCCCCCGTAGGGAAAAGCCACTTCCATTAAATCGTCCCAAAAGGGGGACAATCCCGACATCCCTGCAGAGACGAGCGGGTGGGGGCCACATCCAAACCGGGGGAGACCCTGCGTGCGAGGCACGGGATCGAATGATGCGGACGGTTTAGCGTCTTGCCGGACGAAGTACAGTTTAACGTCATGTGTTGAGGACGAAGCGGACGGTTTAACGTCTTGCCGGACGAAGTACAGTTTAACGTCGTGTGTTGAGGACGAAACACTTGGCAGTTTAACGTCTTGCAGTGCGGACGATGGGGGCTAGGCAGTTTAACGTCGTGCAGCTTGGACGGATGTGCAGTTTAACGTCATGCTGGACGAATATGCAGTTTAACGTCATGCTGGACGTATGCGCAGTTTAACGTCATGCGGGACGAATGCGCAGTTTAACGTCATGCGGGACGAATGTGCAGTTTAACGTCATGCTGGGCATAGGTTGCCGGACGATGGGTGCATGTCACTTCGCACGAACCTGGAGGGCCGCACGGGAAGACAACGCACGGTGCGGGCACCCAGGATGAGGATCATCGGGCGCCACGCAGGCAGGTGCCCTCAGGGGGTCGAGGGAGGCGACCCTGGCGGATTGCGCGCAAAAGAGGAGCTTTGCGCGCAAAACCGCGGGTCGGCGCGCAAAAAGGGCGGGCTGGCGCGCAATTGGGCCAGTCTTTTGCGCGCGGAAGGTTGGGATTGCTCACACCGGGCTTCGAATAGCGCGCGGGGGCAACGGCTCATTCTTTAACGAATGGCCACTTGAAAGAAGGGGGGGGGGGGGGTGCGCGCAACCGGGCCGGATTGCGCGCACCCCCGGGGCAATTGCGCGCAAGCGGGTACTTTTGCGCGCAAAGGCCTTAGGGGAGTTTTTATTCAAATGAAAGGAGCCAGCGGGGATTGCGCGCGAAGGCGGACCCCGAGGCTTTCTTGCGCGAAAGAAAGGAGGTTACCTGAAGTTCGTCATTGCGCGCGGAAGGGGTTGAATTGCACGCACGAGAGACGTTTCGACTTCCAGCAACCTTTGAAACGTTGGGGGTCGCCTTATATTTATAGGCAACCCCGGGCGCGGAATCCAGGGTGCGAGCGCGAAATTCTCCTCGCGGGCGCGGAATCGGGCGCGGCGCGCAAGGGAGTCGCGCGGACCCGCGGCGTGCAAAATTGCGCGCCGGACCGGCACATTACGCGCATCCCGGGGGGTTTGCGCGCGGAACATCACCTTTGCGCGCGGGCCTCTGAAATTCCGCGCAAGGCCTCCGGGCCCTCCGAAACATCCTTCCGACTCCAAATATGACCTCGCTTTCCGCATCCGGAGCTTCGTTTGGGAACAACGGACTTTTCCGGCGTCTACAAAAGCCCCCCCTCGGAATCTGATCGGCGAGAGGTCGCAACGATCGGGTTCCGAGGGAGACGCCGGAATGCCGAAGTCCTGGGCGACGCGGGACTGTGGCGCGCAAAAATGGGTGTCGGGCGCGAAAGCGGCCGATGCGGTCGCGCAAAGCCTTTTCCGCGCAGCGCGGACCACGGCCTCGCCTATAAATAGGGGCACTGGGTCCCTCCGTGCCGTACACTGGCCTTCCGCGCGATAAGCCTCTTTGCTCTCGTGCACGAAATTGCCTTTTCCGGCGCGGAATTCGCTCGCTCGTCGCGCAAAACCATCCGGACTTCGCTCTGTTTTTGCGCGAATACCCGGGGTTTTTCGCGAAGGACTTTCCGATTGCGCGCCGTCCACTAGGCTTGCGCGCCGCCTCTCAAACTTTTCCACCAGCCTCGTCCGATCCCGCACGCTTCATCCCTTAACCCGCACGACTCCCGAATCTTCCGAGATGGCCGCGCACAGAGGAAATGAAGGGGATGCCGCCACTCGCAGAGCCGGGATGGCGACGAACGAGGAGGTTTACGGAGCCAAGGAGATTGTTTCTAACAATCAATCCTTGTTCGACTTAATAACGCCGGCCCAGAAGACATATCCACTGTCGGACAACCTGCCGCTCTGGAACTTCGGCATCCTAGATGAGGTTCCGGTGCCAGGGTTCGAGATTGATGCGCCGCGGACCTGGGTGACCCGGGAGGACGAGCTTCTCCGCTATAACATCACCAACAATGGGCATCCTGCCAGGGAGACCAGACACTTGGATGTCTATGTCCTGAACCCGAGGACGCGAACCATTGATGGGGGTGAGCCTACTACGGAGAATTCTCCAGCCCTCTACTCGAGCATATATCGCCAGAGCGTCACGGACGACACCAAGGGCTGGCTGAAGGACTGGGACTTGCGATCTGGGGGCAACTTTACCAGTGAATGGGCCTAGGCGTTCTGGGTACGCCACACTTGCGATCACTTCGCAGAGGAGCTGCGGTACATCGGCCTGTTCGAGGCGGTGTGGACGTCGCAGTTCCACTTCTACCAGCAGTCTGAGCTCGGGCCGGAGCTGTTCACTCGCTGGTCCCCGGATACCAACACCTTCCATCTTCACCATGGGGAGGTCGGCATCGGTCTCTGGGACATCCACTGCATCGGAGGTATCCCGCTGGAGGGCTACCAGTACGATGAGTTCCTGCCACCGAAGAACATCTGGGAGGACAGGTCACGGACTCCCTTTCTGACCTGGCATCTTCTTGACCTGGCTACGCAGCAGCTCGGGATCCAAGACTTCCAGAAGGACATAGCCTACAAGGATTGGTTCGGCCAGTTCCTGGAGCATGACCCGGCGGTCAAGATGCCAGGCAGGGAGAAGCGGTGCCCGACCGCAGCTCAGAGGAGCCGGAACGGGTCGTACTGGCGGGTCCTGGAGACGGGCGATTACCGCTCATGGGGGTACCGCGTCATCGAGGCCCGGGACCCGAACGTCCGGTACGCGGCGTTCCTGGCCGCCTTTCTGAGCGGGTGGCTCCTGCCAGTGCGGGATGCGAGGATGGGCGTCCGCCCGGCGACGCTGGCGATGGCGGGCGCCATGGCTGCCAATAAAAGGTACAACCTCGGGGTCCCAGTACTGGCGAGGCTGTATGCCATTCTGGGACGCATCTCACGAGGGGGGTCGCCACGAAGGATCTGTGGGCCCTTTCAGTTCTTCCACGGCTGGGTGGCTGCTCACCTTGGTGGGTATACGTTCCCAAATGCCATCAGTCCTCCGGGCAACGGCCTGCGACCCTCCCTGCTGAACATTGCGGGGGTCGCTCCGATGACCCTCAGTGAGGAGGGCGTGAGGGTTCGGATTGGCAATCATGCCAATTTCAACTTCAGCCCGTTCCCCACTCCTGTCGGCCAGATGATCGACAACGGACAGGGCCCGCTGGAGCAGCATGAATATTTCCTGAACATGCGGGGCGGGGTGCTCGTGGCTCGGATCGACGGGAAGGTGATCTGCGAGCCTTACGTGCCGACCCGGTTCGCCAGGCAGTTCGGGTGCCTTCAACGGATGCCGAAGAGGGTATTCACTGCTGTCCGGGAGGAGACGAACCCTTGCATCCTTCGCCAGATGTGGCTGATGTTCGTCGCCTTCGGCTCTGGCGACGTCATCACTCTCCCTCCTACCGGAGTTAACGCAGGCTTGGCAACCGAGTACGCCGAACACTGGGCCATCGCGTACCCTGAGGGGCTCTTGCGGAAGCTAGTTCGGCGGCTCGAGGCTACCCGTGCGGAGACCGGGCGTCAAGGAAGGAGGCGAGGCGCCGCCATACGAGGGAGAACGGAGGCGCGCCAAGCAGCGGGGCCGGCGCGAGCAGGGACTTCGGCGGCGGGCGCATCGCAGGCTGCCGCCACGACCTCGGCGCCCAGAGAGGGGGCGCATGCGTCGGTCGGAGAGCGGCCCGGGAAGCAGGTGAGACGTCTGCTCGAACCCTCCCACGATGCAGTCTTCCCGGCGCTGTGGTCGGCCTGGATGACCCTGCGGCAGTCACTGGGGACCGACGTCATCTGGCGAAAGATACCCAGAGAAGGAATCTATCTGCAAGAGGTCGGGCGCCTCCAGATCACCGACAGGGTGGACTTCAACCGGCAATATGCATATCTGACGGCCATGGACGAGTACGCGCGCCGACGTGGTCGGCGCGCGGAGCCATCCCTTCTGGTGAAGGTGATGCTCGGTCTCGAGCCCGCTCCGGAACAGATGCCGCCGGGAGAAGATGACAGTAACAACTCCGAGGAGGAGGAGGAGACGGGGGAGGATGAAGGCTCTGAGGGAAGGTCCCATCGGGGGAGCCCACGGGAGAGCGGCGAGGTGGCCGGCTCTGACAATGTTGATGTCACTGAGCTCCTCGAGGTCCGCTTCTATCCCTACTCAACCTGCTTCATCCATTCTCTTATGCAGCTTCTAACCCGTTTCTCCACCTTTCTCAGGAGCACACGGACGTTGGCCAAGCGTCCTCGGCAGGAGTAGGAGAGGCGCCAGCAGGACAAGGCGGGGGCCAGACACCCATCATTGAACTGACAAGCGCTGAGGGGTCCCCTGCTGCAGCTGTTCCTGCGGCGGCCGGGGCAGCGGAAGATGACGCTTTGAACCCCCGTAAGTCTCCTTGCTTTACTGCTGGTGCTTGCCATTGACGATCCGTGACTAACCACGGCATGCCATGCGCAGTGATCTCAGGACTGGAGGCTCGTCGGGTTGCCGAACCCGGGCCATCTACGAGTGGACCAGTGGTGGACATGCCGCCTGCTCCGGAACAGACTTCCCAAACCGAGTCGGCCCCACCAACTGCTGATCAGGGGGCTACGGACGTCGGTGGTGCTGCCGTCGGAGAGGTGTCGGGGGCTGATGAGGGTGCCAGCGCCGCTGGGGAGAGAGAAGAAGGTCGCCCGGATGTTGGGGAACCTATCCCTCGTGAGGACCTCCCAGGGGCGGACCCTGCAGCAGACCTGCTGGCTGCCTTCCCTGCCTACCGGCCTGCCGACCCCGAGGAGATGGATGACTCGGACGCGGAGGCGGTCGAGGATAGCCGGATAGCACGCCGTAGGGGGTGGAAGTGCATCCAGCGCTTCCTCAAGCGAGACCCATCGGAATGGCTGGGGCGCATGGGATCACTTCAAACCTGGCTGCGCTTCCTGTGTGCCGGGGGAGCTGATGCTCAACGCCTCCATCTGACGGTCCGTGATTTCATGGCCGAGAAGATGCGCGAGAGCCGCCGGCGTGCCGACGTCGCACAAAGTCGGGACATGTCGAAGAGCACGCAGGCGCTCATCGCGGCAGAGCAGGAAGTCCGGCGCCTCGAAGGGCAGGCGGCAGAGAAGGAGGCCTTCGTCGCAGCATGTACCGAGCTTGTGGAGCAACTATCGGCACAACTGATCGACGCTCAGGTACAGCTAACGGAGGCGGGCCAACAGATGGTCACACTCCAAGTCGAGCGGGAGCGTGCACAGGCCAGGATCGACGAACTGCGTGCTGCGACCGCCGATGAGGAGAGGGCACGCAGAGAACGAGAAGTAGCCCTGGAGGCCGCCAGCCAAAGGGTAGCGGCATTAGAAAGACTTATCCAGCACGCTAATCCTTAGGGGCTTTGTTTTTTGCCATTCCTAGAACATTTTTCTTCCGTTATTCAATATTTCGATCCATTTGTATGAATCAATATATTTATCTGCGTCTTTTGGCATACTCAACCACAAATTGTCTCGCGGGAGTGTTAACCAAGCTTCAGGCATCCATAATTGGGCCTGGATTTCTGGAGAAAAGAGGGAGGTCATTCCTAGGAAAGGAGACCTCAGACCTAATCAATGTATCATCCCCCAACTTGTTCCAACACACGAGCGGGACAATGCTAGGGGCGTTGAGATTTTATCCGAACATAGGGAAATGAGAAAGGGTGAATCGCGTGTCCCGAATCCGGACATCCACAACGGTCGGCCTTCCAGGAAATGCCCAAGACGGTAGGCGGACAGTGGATCGACCATAACAACTGCAATAGACGGACCGAAAAAGGCCATCATTCATATTGCAGGAGGCGAACCACATGTCATCATGAATACCGCTTTGGGGTTCCTTCAGACACAAGGGTGGAAAATCCAGATCAACAGGGCATGCAAAGCGTGGGGCGAAGTGACGATTTGTTCGGACAGAATCCAACGCTCTCAAAATTGCGCCACCGTGGGGAAAGCGTATTAGGCAGATGCACTAATCCGGCCGTGAGTCACCTCAATTCTCAGACAGCACCTCTCTGACGAGGAAACCGTCGCTTCCCATCATTGCGATGGGGCATCCCGAGTTGAATCGGGGAGAATATCACAACTGCACCACTCTACCCGAAGTCAGGCCAAACGGCCGGCGACGAGGAGGGGCGGGACTTAACGATCCCTGAGGCTGGACCCGAGTTGGAATGCCCAGGCGTTCCTACGTACTCCATCAGGCTGGAGATCAAGCCACACGTAGTTCTGAGAGTGCAGTTTAACGTCATGCAGGACGTAGGACCCCATTTGGGGTAGATCTTAGTTTAAGGTCTTAGAGCTCGGACCATAAGGGTGGAGGATCTTAGTTTAAGGTCTTAGATCTCGGACCATAGGGCTAGAGGATCTTAGTTTAAGGTCTTAGAGCTCGGACCATAAGGAGAGATCTTAGTTTAAGGTCTTAGAGCTCGGACCAGAAGGGGGGATCTTAGTTTAAGGTCTTAGAGCTCGGACCATAAGGGGAGATCTTAGTTTAAGGTCTTAGAGCTCGGACCATAAGGGGAGATCTTAGTTTAAGGTCTTAGAGCTCGGACCATAAGGGGAGATCTTAGTTTAAGGTCTTAGAGCTCGGACCATAAGGGGAGATCTTAGTTTAAGGTCTTAGAGCTCGGACCATAAGGGGAGATCTTAGTTTAAGGTCTTAGAGCTCGGACCATAAGGGGAGATCTTAGTTTAAGGTCTTAGAGCTCGGACCATAAGGGGAGATCTTAGTTTAAGGTCTTAGAGCTCGGACCATAAGGACTAGATCTTAGTTTAAGGTCTTAGAGCTCGGACCATAAGGAGAGATCTTAGTTTAAGGTCTTAGAGCTCGGACCATAAGGGGAGATCTTAGTTTAAGGTCTTAGAGCTCGGACCATAAAGAGAGATCTTAGTTTAAGGTCTTAGAGCTCGGACCATAAAGACCTCAAAGTACGCCGCATCTGGTCATATCCCCTGGATATGCGAAGATGCACTGAGGGATAGTGTCAAGAGTGTCGAGTTTTCGCCTGGTCAGAATGGGAGGTGGAAAATGTGAATCATGCGGCCATTCACTCAAGGACTGGGGGCACCGGTGTAACGATATGGGAGTACTACCGACCGTGGCGGAAAAGCAGCATCAATATCGCACTAACCGTTGGTGGAATGAGGCAGCAAACGAGCATCGACCGCTCAATCGCAGGATTCATATCGATTTGCTGCCCGAGGCCATTGGGGGTACCGGCCCGAGTCGGTGGGAGAGCACTGAGGCATTGTGTCCGAACCGTTCACGGGGGCTCCACCCAGGGCGTAGACGATGGGTCCGAATGAAAGGGAGCACGAAGCCTGAAAAGTGGAGGAAACCTGACCAAGCGGATCCTGACCCTCCTGGCAATAAACCAGAGTACTCTTGACACCGGTGGACCACGGCAAGGGGTCGGGGAACACGCCTTGAGGGTGACCTGAAGGCGGCGGATTCCCCAGAGAAGGGGGAATCTCTAAGAGGTGGGGGGCTGGACCCGAAGTTTCAAACATCCGGGCGTTCCTACGTATCCCATAAGGATGGGAATCAAGCCGCACGTAGTTCTTGAAGCGCGGTGCAACACAATCGGGCACCAGCGCGGGGAAGAGTGCGGGTCTGACCCTCGCACACAAAAGGAGCGGCATTTGATATTTCTTGTTTGTCCTTAAAGATGAATGGTTTTTCTTTGTGCGGCGACATGCCCGTGATTGAGAAATCTCTGGCGTCGCCACAATAATCAAGCCATGGAAGGCATTGATGAATGGCGTGGTCATTAACCAGCACCCAACATGAATGTCCCCTGAGGAGGACATCATGATGCAGTGCCGTTTCTCGTCGGGCGGCCAAGACGATCACAGTTTACGGTCGTGTGGTAGGACCAGACAACACAGTTTAAGGTCGTGTGGTTCGGACCATGGAGGAATCCGGTTATTGCAGTACGGCGGACACGGCGGAGGTGGGAACATACCCAGCCCTGCGGTCACGCACGATTCCAGGAGAAGAGTCTCGGGATAGGGGTCTGCATATGTCCATCACCCGAGGGGCAGAGATGCTAGCCTCCAGATATACTGGGCCCAGAACGCAATTGTTCGGGCGACTCCCTCCTCCTTATGGGGACGAGGGTCCAGCTACGCATGGCCCTTAGGGAGGATATCTGCATATATCCTTGGTGCTCAGATCATGGGAGCCTCGAACGACATCATTACCCTGGTTGGTCTGCCTAACGTGTAGAGGCGTACCAGAGGTCAGTATGAAGAGAGTGTCAAGATTCCACCACAACGCACAAAGGCGGAGTGTGATGAGGACTGCGCAACCAATGTTCAGAGCCTGAGAGAGCTGACATGGCGATCAAGGACGTTGCTGACGCATTCGCAACACAACATCCGATCGCGTCAGCCTAAGACGGGGCAAGCAAACGAGCATCAACCGCTCAATCGCAGGATTCATATCGATTTGCGGCCCAAGACCCACCGGTAAATCGACCCGGAGCGGTGGGAGAGCACTGAGGCATCGTACCCAAACCGCTAACGAGGATCCCTTTGAGTGAAGGCTCGAACAAGAGGAAGCGCGGGGCCTGACAAGCAACACAGGACTTGTCGGGATTGAATCTGACACTACGAGTCATAGACCGAAGCACCCAAAACATGTTAACAGATCTCCGGAAAGGGTCGGAGGACTCACCCTGAGAGCAACCGAAGGGGTGCAGATCCCCGTGATCAACCAAGAGACGGGGCTGGACCTGAGACACAAGCGTCCAGGCGGTCCTACGTATCCCATAAGGATGGGAATCAAGCCATACGTAGTTCTGGAAAGGCAGTTTAACGTCATGCAGGACGATGAGGGGTGTGAGGTAGTCCCACACACGGGGGAGGCGTACGGCGCGGCCAGTAGACCGACGTGAATGAGGACATAATCCCCCGCTCACGCGATACGCCTCGCACAAAAAGGAGGGGAACTGGGGCCAGAGGCCCAACGCAGGATAGAGATTCCCGGGAAATGGGGCTGGTCCTGAAACATGAATGTCCAGGCGGTCCTACGTATCCCATAAGGATGGGAATCAAGCCGCACGTAGTTCTTGAAGTGCAGTTTAACGTCATGCAGGACGATGAGGAAAAAAAGAAGGGGGAAGCAGAAGGCATCCCCAAACGTGGGGGGGGGGCGTACAGCGTGACGAGCAAACCGACGTGAATGAGGGCATAGCCCCGCACTCACACCATACGCCGCACACCCGGGGGCAACTGGGCCAAGGGCCCGAGATGGGATGGAAATTCCCGAAGGATGGGGCTGGGCCTGAAACACGAGGGTTCAGGCGGTCCTACGTATCCCATAAGGATGGGAATCAAGCCGCACGTAGTTCTTGAGGGGCAGTTTTACGTCATGCAGGACGAATGCTGAACAGTTTAACGTCTTGTAGCTCGGACGTAGTGCAGTTTAGCGTCATGCAGGACGAAGCACTTGGCAGTTTAACGTCTTGCAGCGCGGACGAATGCTGAACAGTTTTAACGTCTTGTAGCCTGGACGAAGTGCAGTTTAGCGTCATGCAGGACGAAGCGCAGTTTAGCGTCATGCAGGACGAACGGACACTCAGGCAAAGTATTGCTTGAGGAACCTAGCGTTGGTGGGAGGAGTGACACGCTCACCATCCATAGTCGCTAGGGAGTACGCGCCATTGGGATAGACCTTGTGGACAACAAAAGGTCCCTCCCACTTGGGCTCCAACTTGGGCGGCTTCCTGCCGGGGATCATCGGTGCTCTTAGGGCTAGCACTAGATCACCCTGCAGGAAGGAGCGGAGGCGAACCTTCTTATTGAAAGCTCGAGCCATTCTGCTTTGATGCCTCTCCAAGTTGTGCAAAGCGCGAAGTCTATTCTCATCCAGTGCTTCCAACTCGACTAGACGGGCTTCAGCAACTCTGTCCGGCGCTTGCTGGTCGTAGACCGCAGTGCGCAAGGACGGTAACTAGATCTCGATGGGCAGGACGGCCTCAGCTCCATACACCAGGGAATAAGGGGTCATCTGGGTGGAATTGCGAGTCGTCGTCCGATAAGCCCAGAGGGCGTTGGGGAGCTTGTCCGGCCAACTCTTCTTGTTCTGACCAACCATCTTTTGCAGAATGTTAGAGAGGGTTTTGTTAAACGCCTCGATCTGTCCATTCGCCTGCGCATGATAGCGAGATGTATGGTTCGAGCGGATGTTATACTTGGCGTACAACTTCTTCAATTCGGCTGCTCGGAAATTGGTTCCGTTATCCGTGAGGATAGCGTGAGGCACTCCAAATCGATAGATGATGTTGGAGGTCACGAAGTCAGCGATCGAACAGGATTTGAACTCTCTGAGCGGAATCGCTTCTGCCCATTTGGAGAAGAAGTCCGTGGCGGTCAGAATGAACCGGCACTGGCGAGCTGTCGCCGGCGGGTAAGGTCCCACAACGTCCAGTCCCCAGACTGCAAAGGGCCAGGAATACCTTGTGGTATGGAGAGGTTCCGGCGGCCGATGCACAAAGTTCGCATGAACCTGGCACGCATGGCACCTCCTGGCGTACTCGATGCAGTCATGGATCATAGAGGGCCAGAAGTATCCCAACCTCCGAATCTGGTGGGACAGCTTCGGCCCAGTCTGGTGGGCGCCGCATGAACCAGCATGAACCTCTTGCATGACTCGTGGGATCTCAACTCCCTGAAGGCAACGGAGGAGAACACCATCAAATCCGCGTTTGTAGAGGATCTGCTCCAGGCCGGGACTGCTCTGGAGGACGAACTGCGATGCGCGGCGTCGAACTCGCTCGCGCTCGGCCCGATCTAACGGAAGAATTCCATGTTGGAGGTACTCAACCAAAGGCGCCCTCCAATCACGGGCTGATTCGACTGCTATATCTGGGGTACTCGGGGCTCCGGGCATAGGGGCAATCGTGGTGAGGTTACTTACCAACGGGCCGCGATCTTCTTCCGGGATAACGGGAGCGATGAGCCTGCGGCGCGTCACGCGGACGATCAGGTTGTCCTGTTCAGGTTCCGCAAGTGACGCAGCCAGGCTGGCCAAAGCATCTGCTCGACCGTTCTGCGACCGGGGAACATGGACAATTTCCGGCCGAGAAGGGAACCGGGCCATCAGAAGAAGGGTGCACTCCAACAATGGCACAAGTTCCGGCTTCCTGACAACGTAGTCGCCATTGATCTGCTTAACGACCAGCTCGGAGTCCCCTTTCATGCACAGACGGGGCACGTCGATCTCGAGAGCCAACTCGAGGCCGGTGATGAGGGCATGGTATTCCGCCTCATTGTTGGTACAGCCCTCTGACAACAGGAAAGAGTATGGCAGCACGGCTCGCTCCGGGGTAATGAAGACGATGCCCAAGCCCACTCTATTGAGCTTAGGATTATCGAGTCTTCTACCGGTGGGGCTCCGGGAGGCACCGTCAAAGTGCATCTGCCAGCATGGATCGGCTCGATCAACCGAGAGAATGGTCTCATCAGGAAAGCCTAGATCCAGCGGCTGATCCGCGGAGGTCGGGTGAGCGGCCAGAAAGTCTGCCAATGCCTGCCCTTTGATGGCCTTCTGAGACACATACCTGATGTCAAACTGCTGGAGAATCACAGCCCACCGCGCTAGACGGCCAGTCAACATAGGTCGGCTCAGGATATATTTCAACGGGTCTACCCGAGAAACCAACTGTACCTCATGGTGCTGCAAGTAGTGCCGTAATTTCTGTACGGCAAATACGAGCGCCAGGCAGCTCTTCTCGATGGGGGAATACCTAACTTCCGCGTCGAGGAGCATGCGACTGAGGTAATAGAGGCTATTCTCTGTTCCCTCGTTGTTCTTCTGGGCGAGAAGGGCACCCAGGGACCGTTCCAGGGCGGTCACATAAAGGACCAGCGGCTTTCCGGATACGGGCGGCATCAGGACCGGAGGTTGAAGCAGGTACTGCTTGATTTCCTCGAAAGCGGTCTGACACTCTTTATCCCATACATAGGTGGCACCTTTCTTCATAAGCCGAGAAAAGGGCTTACACTTGCCGGCCAGATTCGCGATGAATCGGCGTATATAGGCTAAGTGGCCTTGGAACCCTTGCAGTTCCCGGACGGTACCCGGGGGAGGCATCTGGCTAATCGCCCTGATTTTCTCTGGGTCGATCTCAATACCCCGGTATCTTACCACAAATCCAAGGAACTTTCCGGAGGTGACCCCAAAGGCACACTTCAACGGGTTCATCTTCAGGCAGCGAGACCGGAGGAAGCTGAACACTTTCTCAAGATCTTTGAGATGGTCCTGACGCTGGCGCGATTTGACAACCAAGTCGTCGACGTAGCATTCCACCAGTGTGCCGAGGATTGGCTTGAATATGCGGTGCATCTCCCGTTGATAGGTGGCACCTGCATTCTTCAGGCCGAAGGGCATGACCCGGTAGCAAAAGGTACCTTGGGGGGCCCTGAAGGCAGTGAACTCCTCATCCTCAGGGGCCATCCGAATTTGGTTGTATCCGGAGTATCCATCCATGAAGGAGAGGGCTTGGAACCCTGCCGTGGCGTCAATCAACAGCTCTGTCACTGGAAGGGGAAAATCATCCTTCGGACAGTGGCGGTTGAGATCGCAGAAGTCGATACAGACTCTGATCTGCCCGTTCTTCTTCCTGACCGGCACAATGTTGGCCAGCCATTTGGGGTACTGAACTTCCCTCACGAAGTTGGCTTTGATAAGCTTGTCAACTTCGACCTCAACCATGGCACCATGGGATGGGTGCATCTTCCTGGGAGGCTGCTTGAACCCGCGATGGTTCGCCGGGAGACCAAGGCGGTGGACGGCTTCCTGAGGATCTAGCCCCGGCATCTCGTCATAGCCCCAAGCGAACACATCGCGGTGCTGCCTGAGAAAGTCCACGTACTGCTGCCGCTCCTCAGAGGGCATGGCGGCACTAACCAACGTGGGTCTTGGATTGGCCTCGGTTCCAAGGTTCACCTGTATTAACTCATCGACCGTGGCGGGGACGTCCTCCTCAAAGGCTGGGGGTGCGTCTTCCATATCCTCTCCACTTGGGGAGGGATCGTCCACGGGAGAGACTGCGTTGGCAACCGCATTGGGGCTACCAGATCCTGCTGGGCCACTGGTGCTGGCACGGGCGGTCGCGGCCATCTCATCAGGAGACTCGCGGACCGTCAAGACCATGGCGACGTCCAACCGTTGAATCGGGAGGACGTAAGCGTCATCCAGACTTGCCCAGGGATCACTTGCAACAGCGACAGGCTCAACCTCGCCTGCCAGGATCTGCTTATCCTTGCTCTTGTAATAGTCCGCGTCCAGATAACGGGCTTCACATGAGGCAAAAGGAGAGGCATCTCCTTGAAGCACGCCCACTCGACCATTAAGGGAGTATTTGAGGCATTGGTGGTATGATGAGGGAACCGCCGCATGAAGGTGGAGCCATGGCCTGC
The DNA here is from genome assembly GCA_963277665.1 of Viscum album. Classification (NCBI taxonomy): domain Eukaryota; kingdom Viridiplantae; phylum Streptophyta; class Magnoliopsida; order Santalales; family Viscaceae; genus Viscum; species Viscum album. The sequence goes on along the minus strand of OY728119.1, from coordinate 2,103,924,250 downwards.
CCATCAATGCGTTATACGCAGTGTCCTGAGAGACTACCATGAATTCGGTGTTGGCAACCAAGTCACCGAACTGGGTCTTCAAACGTATCTTGCCGACCGGGGTTTGCTCGGTACGGTCATACCCCTGGATCCTGAGGTCGGAGGGGATCAAGTCATCCTCAGACAACCCCAATCTCCGGAGCGTCCGAGTCGGAATCAGGTTAATCCCGGATCCCGTGTCGACAAGACAGCGCCGGACTTCAAGGCCATTGAACTGGCCAGTGACATACAACGGACGAATGTGTCCCTGTATAGGAGGGTCTTCATCCTTACCAGAGAACGAGATAACTTCCTGACATTCGGCGTCCTCGATCGTTTCGGCGTGAAAGGCCTCTGCAGCCGCAACCTCTGTCTCAAACTGGAGGGGGCTCTTCAGGGCTTCAGCGAGTGCCTCGCGCATCTCAGATGACATGCGCAGAGCCTCAAGGATGGAGAGCCTTGCTGGGATGTCGGCCAAGTGCTTCAGGACATCATACTTTTTGGCCAAGCGCGAGCTCCTGGTTGCAGGAGGTTGCTCTGCGGTTGGTGGCATGACGGGCCTTACCGGTTGGATCGGCGGCCGACTGGTACTTGGCGCATCTCGCTGTTCACTGGTCGCAGTCCGGGAAATGGTCACCGTACTGGAGTCAGGAGGCCGGTATGGACTTGTGGCAGGGCGGAGCTGGTCGCGACGCGGCTGCGGCGGTTCTGCCTGGTCCCACACCACAAACAGTGGCGGAGGCGAATCCGTCATCCCCGGATGGGGGGCCTGCGCACGTTGAGCTCGATCTTGAGCCTGCTGCCTAGTCTCAGTGGCGTGCACGGCCTGGCCGGAGGTACCGATGGCTGTGCCCCGGCGACTCCTGCTGCTGCGGTTCTTCCGACGGTGGCGACGACCGGGGACACTAGGGAGGTCCACCTGGTGTTCTTCAACGTCGGGAACCGAAAAGGGATTTACCAGCTCGACGGTGTTAACCGAAGCGTACCCAATACCGTCATCGGACGAATCATCCATCATCGGGCGGATTCGAGGAGGGACCCCCATCTCCGGGGGCATGAAATCGCCGAGAGTACGGGATAGTGGCGGAACTGGCGGGGCGCGCTCTTCCTTCTTGCACTGCCGCCGTTTGCTCCTCTTGGAGGAGGCAGACTGGGACGACGATGCCGAAGCAGCACCCGCAGGTTCTGGGGGCTCAGGCTGATTCAAGCGCGCACGGATGATTCCCTGGGCGCGAATGGTCGTCTTGCGGGCCATCCAGTTATTATACTTCTGGGACCCGCGGTCGGAGACCAGCTGCCATTCGTCCTCGTTGCCACTATCGTCATCTGATCCCATGAATACGCCCGCCACTTGTGCTGGAGCTGGGCCCAACCTGATTACATTGTTGTTAATCTGGTCTTGGAGCCAGTCCTTGAACACATAGCACCGCTGGATGGTGTGCCCCAGGGCTCGATGGTAGGGGTAGTAGCGGGGGTTATCCGTGAGATGTGCCTCCTCTGGCCTCCAACACTCAGGCAGTCGCACAATCCTCTGCTCCAGGGCGCTCCGGAAATAACCGGGGACCTGATCCTCATGGAATGAGTACGTCAGGTGTCGCGGGCCCCTGGGAGCGCGGTCTTGACGAGGGGCTGGAGGGGCCTGCCGAGGAGGTGGACCCTGATTATCTCGCCTGGGTTGCGGCGGTACATTACGCGGAGGGGCCGGCCGGTTCTGAGGCTGCCGTTGCTGGGCCGGGAACTGAGCCCGTGGAGGCGGATTCCTGTGAGGCTGCGGAGCTGGCCTCACCGGCAGCAGCTCCAATGGCCTGGGAGCCTCTATCTGGGCCACAGCAGTGGGCTCAGCCCTGCTGGCTCTCCTTGCAGGAATCATAGGAGGCAGCGGGTGTGCCTGGCTGGCCTGTTGCAGGGCTTCCTCAAGACGTTGAGCTTTGTCTGAGAAGTCCCTGAACCCTCCGGGGTAATTCTGAGTAATCAGGGAAGGGACCAGCTCGGTCTTGACGTTCCCGACGCACATTGTCAGCAACTGCTCCTGAGTCAATGGCATGTCAAGGGAATACGTGAGACCCTTCCATCGGGCGACGAAGTCCGCGACTCGCTCATCAGGCCTCTGCTTGCACTTGAAGAGGTCTGCGATACTCGTCTTCCGGGTCGTGGAACTGAACTGGTAGAGGAATTGTCTACGAAGGTCCTCCCAGCTAGTTATCGACCCGACGGGGAGCTGGCTGTACCAGACAAATGCTGGCCCTTCCAGTGTCTGAACAAAGCAGCGAAGCTTAGCGGCCTCCTGCTGCGCCGGAGTCCCCAACATAGGCCCGCACCACGAGTTGAAGTGGGCTAAATGCTGTGGCGGATCTCCAGTCCCGTTGAAGGGGGCGAAAGTGGGATTCCCGAATCCCGGAGGCGCCGGCATGTCATCCACCCATGCTGGGTAGGGCTTGCCGTCCGGTGGGATCGCCACCTGCCGAGTCTCCAAGGCTTCCAAGCGGGCAATGAGTGCCGCCATCGGATCGTCCGGACATGGGTTCCAGTCCTGGCGAGGATCTCTAACCACGAGCGCATCGCATGGCCCTTCAATCGGGTCGTCGACCGGGTCGTCGAACTCGGCAGCTCGTGGGATGGCGGGCGGAGCGGCCCTTGGGGCAGCGGGAGGAATCCGAGTGGGATCTCTCAGGTAGTCACGCCGCTCGGGAGGGTGTGGCGAAACATACCGCACCCTCTTGCCGTAGGCAATGGCCTCTCTCCTGTCGGCGAACACGGCGTAATCACGGTTGCCCGGGAGAGTCTCGTCGAGGTGCGGTTGTTCCGGTCCCTGTTGTCCTGGCCTGGGATCACCGTAGTCAGGCCGCCGTTCTGCAGCGCGCTCGGCGAGGAGCTGGTCAACCAGCCTCTTCTGTTCGGCGAGCTGCTGACGTAGCGTAGCCTTCTCGGGATCCTCCTCTGCCCTCTGCATGGAGGCAGATGGGTCGGCGGGCTTTATAGCCTCGCTGTGCTCTTTTCCTTTGCTGACGTTTCGGCTTAACGTCAGTGCTTCAGTGGGTGCGGGGAGCCCCAGGAGGTTCCTCTAATGACGAGTAACTCTCACTGATGGGTCTGACGACGGCTTGTCTTCGGGGGGGAAGCCCCCGTCGAGAAGTTCCAAGTCGTTCCCCTCTCCCGACAGGTCAGCCATATTGACCGTTCCTGTCCCTGGGGATATACCCTCAGGGCCACCCAGCGAATCGGGCTGTCGGCGAATCACACTGAAGCGTAGGGCAGCGTACTGCCCCCATCCACGGATATACACGTGGGTAGTGGCTTCCTCGATAACTTTGCGGAGTACTTGAAAGCACTCAACGCATCGTTGTTGGAGGGCCTCGTGGCGCTCAAATGACCCGGGGTGCCGAACCGCGGGGAGCATGGCCAGGTCAATTTGACGGCACTGCTCACCAATATCCTCCAGGTGTAGTTGACTCCCGGGGTATGGCATTTGTAGGCGGTGAAGACAGGAGCGAGTCTCCCGGAGAGTTCGGCGGAAGCATTCGAACTCATCCGGGGTGAGTGATTCGGGTGCATCAAAGCCCGGTCCTGCGACTGGCCAAAACTTCTCAGGGAAGTGGCCCTCTGCTAGGACGGTCCAGAAGCTCCACGACTCAAACTCGGGACCCAGATCTCCTTGGTCCTCTTCAATGGCTGGGAACGGACGGGAAACTGGTAGTGGTGCCGAGGCGGGCCGCCGGGCTGACGGGCTGGCCGGCGGTGAATACGGCGAGCAGGCCGATTGGCCTCCATATCCCGGGCCGCCCTCTGAGGGTGGCGGTGCCTCAGCTACCACATCACGATAGGACGGGCCGGCGAGCGAACATCCTGCCGTAGCATCGGTGCTCGCCGAGGGTGCACTAGATCGTGGTTCGACCGTCGATCCCCAGAAAAAGTCTCCGGCTTCTCCGATCGAGGCGGAAGGCACTTCCGGAGGGGCCGGTACCGACCGCAAGTATGATCCTTGGGGGTCTACCAGGCCCTCGTTACTCCGGATATACCTTCGGAGAGAAGCGGGGATCACATCGATCTCGCTCTCGGGGAGCACGAGGCTGACGTGCCGCATTCCTACCCCTGCCCTTGACTGGCGGGGTTGGGGAAGGGGCTCTGTCGCCGAATCGTACTCTGCCTCTGAGTCAGAGAAGCACACCGGTCGGATCTCTGTCCGGAATTCCGTAACATTCTTCCCTCGGCGTCGACGCCTTTCCTTCCTGCCCCTGGGTGGTTCTTCGGGGCAGGGCTGATCTCTGTCCTGGCGTCCTCCGGCCGCACTGGTGCTGGGGCCAAGAGGACTGGGAACCAAGGTGCGAGGGGCACCGGGACAGATATCAAAGGGGACGCGGGGAGAGATGATTCCGGGCAGGCCTCCGGGCCGGGATCGGAAGGTGGGATGACCCATGCCTCCTGGATTGGCCACACAGAGTAGATCCTGCCGGTGAATAGCGCTACCGCGAGGTGGTTCGCGGTGGCTACTGCCTGTACCAGCAACCGGGAGAGTCAACCCAACCTGCCTCTGGGGCGGTCGGGGCCTCGATCCGGGTCGGGCATAGGAGTTCCCCCGCTCAGGATGCACAGAGGCCTGGCGACTGGAGCCAGCGGTGGCTCGGGCCAATGCGGCCGCTGTTGCTAGAGCCCCAAGGTGGGCATCCTCTTCCGCTCGTGCCCGACGTAGGCGTCGAGACAGACGAGTCGGGATGAGCGGCGCGGGCAGGTGGAGAGCCCGTTCCTCGACTTGAGGGGCCTGGCGGCGATGTCGTCGTGGCCTGGCGGGAGCCCTTATCGTGGATCCCTGGAGCGGACCTCGGATAGGGTGATCCCGGGCCTCTTCCACCTCATCCGCGTAGGGAAGGGAACTGTCAGAGCGCTCCGGGGATAAGCTCCCGAAGCAGTTGGACGTTGAGGTAGGCAGCGGTGCCTCCCTGCGCGGCCCTCGGGGGCGGCGGTGGTGGCGAGGCACAGCCTCCTCAAGGTCTAAGCGAGCCATTTCCCTAGTGGGGATGACTCCCTCTTCCTCGTATCTCCGCACCAGGGTGTTGATCACCCTTCTCTGGATGACCTCCGAGGGGGAGAGAGGGCGTGGTCGTCCCGCAATTGCGGCTGCTGGGACGGCTGCGGAACGGGCGGGACCGCGCGGAGGAGCCGCGTCGGTGTTTCCCCTGTCCCTGCGCCAGTGGGCGGGTGGCGATCGGGCACTGGATCGGGGGACCTGATTTCTGAAAGCAGGGAGAATAACCCATTAACACTGACAGGAAAAAGGAATCGACAACCAACCATTAGCGCCACGACGCCTTCCGTGGGGGGAACCCAGGCCCTCGACGTTGCGAGACGGAGTGCCCGATATCCCTTCCCCAGCCCCTGGCGGGTAAGACTGAATGCTTGGCCGGGCAACACGCCGGTCTTCCAACACCTCTGAAAGCCATCGGTCTTCGTATCGAGGAGAAGAGATTCACGTCGGGTTCACCATTTTTCTGTTTCGGTGCGGATGTGCGTCGGGTTACGCTGTTCCGCCAGGACGCGTTCGCGCGTGCACCCGTCAACCCGAGGGGATGGGCGCGCGGCTTGTGGTCCCGCAGTCCCGCTTTCCAAGGGCGGGCAGCATTCGTCCCTTATTCAGGGGCGTCTGCTCCTTGATCGAAACCGGGATGATGGGATGTCGGCTCCTCCTTCCTTGGACGTCTCCTCGGAACTCGTCACCTAATCCGGGTCTCCCTCATAGACTTAAGAATGTTTGTGAATCTCGTTCCCGACGCCATATCTTCATGGACACCGGTTAATTACGCTGCTTCCGCCCGGACGTTCCAAGGAGTCTGGGCGGGGCAGCAACCTGCGGTGAGAAGGCCGGGTGGCTCTGGGTGCTGGGGGCGTGTCGTAACACTGCGACTCTGCACATCTGTCTTCCGTCCCTAATAGGGCTTCTCGAAGGCATGATGGCCTGAGGCATCCCGTACTAGGTGCGGGGAACTGTGTCACCTGAGGTTTTCCTCAGCTTCCCGTGTTTAACACGGGGTATGCCGCGAGTTTAACGTCCAGCGGGGACGGCATCGGACCGATCAACACGAAAAGTGGATCAGATGACAGAACCCCTTGCGGGGAACCTCCGACGCTGGGGCCAGCACATGGGCGGCTTCCCAAGTAACGTGGAGTGGAGTGAAGTGGCATGACCCCACCGGGATGTGGCGGCCCGGGTAAGGATCAGGATGGATGATGAAGTGAAGAGCTTGGACCCCAGAGGGGCTTCCTACGTACCGCGCGTTAACACGGATCAAAGTCAACGTAGTTCGGGCATACAGTTTAACGTCATTCTGGACGTCGGCAAGCCGACTCACGAAGAGGTCGAGGCCGCCGGGCGGAGGATTGAACCGGACCACCTCGCACAGAGGGGGATGGAACGGCCGGGTGGATCACAGTTTCACGTCATGCTGGACGATAAAAGGGGAAATGGAAAAGGGGGGCTGTGGGGAGGCACCGTGGAGATACACACGGGCAGTCTCCCACGGGGGCGGATTCATAGGTGAATCAACGCAAGCGTGAACCCTGGAGGGGTCCACTGATGGACGAACCGACGTAAATACGACCGGGACGACCAGGTGGTGGGCTTGGACCTCAGGGAGGCTTCCTACGTACCCTGTATAGGAGACAGGGATCAAAGTCCACGTAGTTCATTCTGTCAGGACTTACGCACTTGGGGCAGCCCGGATGCTGCAAAACTCAGTTGGAAGGGACTTGGACCGAAAGCAGAAGACACCTCGATCCCAGTCAGACCCTCTACTGGCTTCGGCAGTGGGGAGGTGCAATGGAGATACACATGTGCAGCCTCCCACGAGAAACTAGGGGTTTGTAATACCCTGCCCCCGTAGGGAAAAGCCACTCCCATTAAATCGTCCCAAAAGGGGGACAATCCCGACATCCCTGCAGAGACGATCGGGTGGGGGCCACATCCAAACCGGGGGAGACCCTGCGTGCGAGGCACGGGATCGAATGATGCGGACGGTTTAGCGTCTTGCCGGACGAAGTACAGTTTAACGTCATGTGTTGAGGACGAAGCGGACGGTTTAACGTCTTGCCGGACGAAGTACAGTTTAACGTCGTGTGTTGAGGACGAAACACTTGGCAGTTTAACGTCTTGCAGCGCGGACGATGGGGGCTAGGAAGTTTAACGTCGTGCAGCTTGGACGGATGTGCAGTTTAACGTCATGCTGGACGAATATGCAGTTTAACGTCATGCTGGACGTATGCGCAGTTTAACGTCATGCGGGACGAATGCGCAGTTTAACGTCATGCGGGACGAATGTGCAGTTTAACGTCATGCTGGGCATAGGTTGCCGGACGATGGGTGCATGTCACTTCGCACGAACCTGGAGGGCCGCACGGGAAGACAACGCACGGTGCGGGCACCCAGGATGAGGATCATCGGGCGCCACGCAGGCAGGTGCCCTCAGGGGGTCGAGGGAGGCGACCCTGGCGGATTGCACGCAAAAGAGGAGCTTTGCGCGCAAAACCGCGGGTCGGCGCGCAAAAAGGGCGGGCTGGCGCGCAATTGGACCAGTCTTTTGTGCGCGGAAGGTTGGGATTGCTCACACCGGGCTTCGGATAGCGCGCGGGGGCAACGGCTCATTCTTTAACGAATGGCCACTTGAAAGAAGGGGGGGTGCGCGCAACCGGGCCGGATTGCGCGCACCCCCGGGGCAATTGCGCGCAAGCGGGTACTTTTGCGCGCAAAGGCCTTAGGGGAGTTTTTATTCAAATGAAAGGAGCCAGCGGGGATTGCGCGCGAAGGCGGACCCCAAGGCTTTCTTGCGCGAAAGAAAGGAGGTTACCTGAAGTTCGTCATTGCGCGCGGAAGGGGTTGAATTGCGCGCACGAGAGACGTTTCGACTTCCAGCAACCTTTGAAACGTTGGGGGTCGCCTTATATTTATAGGCAACCCCGGGCGCGGAATCCAGGGTGCGAGCGCGAAATTCTCCTCGCGGGCGCGGAATCGGGCGCGGCGCGCAAGGGAGTCGCGCGGACCCGCGGCGCGCAAAATTGCGCGCCGGACCGGCACATTACGCGCATCCCGGGGGGTTTGCGCGCGGAACATCACCTTTGCGCGCGGGCCTCTGAAATTCCACGCAAGGCCTCCGGGCCCTCCGAAACATCCTTCCGACTCCAAATATGACCTCGCTTTCCGCATCCGGAGCTTCGTTTGGGAACAACGGACTTTTCCGGCGTCTACACACATATCTGAGGTTTTCTTCAGCTTCCTGTGTTTAACACAGGGTACACCGCGAGTTTAAAGTCCAGTGGAGACGGATCAGCCCAATCAGAGCATTAGCTACAATGGATCGGATTGAGGTATTTCCCTTGAAGGGGTGCTGATACCGGGACCATCCCATGGGCGGCTGTGAAGAGGAGCAGACTGACATGGCCTCACCGGGATATGTCGGTCCGGGCGAGAATCAGGGTGGATGATGGATGGACGAATGAATTGGAGGGAGTAATGGAAAGGGACCATCGCAAGGGCGACGATGATGTTGGCCTTGAGCATCGAAGAGACCTCCTACATATCCCTATGGCAGGGAATCAACGTCCACGTAGTTTGGGATGGTGCCGGTGAACCGGCAGGAGGGTGGACCTTGGTCTGAGGGGAATCATCAGTGAACCGACGTTAACGGGGAGGACCAGGAGGGTCCTAGTGGCGGTGGGCTTGGACCTCGTGGAGGGTTCCTACGTACCATGCTGTGACATGGATCAATGTCCATGTAGTTCAGAGGGGCTTTGTTGGCGAACCGATGTGAAGGTGGACCTTCGTCCGATGGGTGGTGGGCTTGAACCTCTAGAAGGCTTCCTATATACCATGCCTTGGCATGGATCAAAGACATCATAGTTCAAAGGGTTTCATCGGTGAACCGACGTGAAAGTAGACCCAGGGGTCCACTAGTGGTGGGATTGAACCTCGTGAATGCTTCCTATATACCATGCCTTGACATGGATCAAAGAACACATAGTTCAAATGATGGAATTTGTCAGCGAACCTACGTGAAGGTGGACCTTGGTCCAATGAGAGATTGGCTTCATCCTCGGGGAGGCTTCTTACGTACCATGCCTTGACATGGATCAAAGACCTCGTAGTTCGGATTGGTCACAACGGCTTGTCATCGGACTGAAATACAGTATAACGTCATGCTAGACAAGAGTGAACCCTGATGTTAATGAACGACGGGCGGTTGGCTTGGACCTCGTGGAGGCTTCCTACGTACCATGGCTTGACATGGATCAAATTCCGCGCAGTTTGGGTGGTGACAACGACTTTCCTTTAGGCTGGAATGCAGTTTAACGTCGTGCTGGACGATGGTAGAACTCGACATGAATTGGATGACAGGTTGGCTTGAACTTCATGGAGGCTTCCTCGTACCATGCCTTGACATGGATCAAAGACCTTGTAGTTCAAATGGGTGTGCAGTTTAGTGTCATGCGGGAAAAGGGCATACAATTTAACGTTATGCTGGACGAGGGCATCCAGTTTAACGTCTTGCTGGACGAAGTATTGTAATGGCCAATCCCAACTCTAAGCCCATGTGAGTCATGCATGATGTGAGAAACAAGAGATAGTAAGGACCTGATGATCACGCCGTGAAGGGTGCGTCCGTGAGAAGTGAAGAGGGTCTTACGCATTAGGCGGCCCATTAGTGCTGGGACTTACTCCAGGATGGAGGCCCGAAGTGCGGAAAAACGTAGTGAAAGAGGGATTTGGGACCAATGATGGGAGGTGCCTCGTTCCCTCTCATGCCCTCCACTGACCTTGGTAGTGGGGAAGTACGAAGATGCAGGGGTGTAGCCATCCGTTGGGGATGTAGGGTCACCCTTCTCCTGAGAACATACACTGCTCTGATAAGGAGGATATCATCCCTTGTGTGGGGAGTGATTCCATTCTCGTGGAGACGAGTGGTGTAAAAAAAGTTCGAGCTGGGGGGACCCTTCCTGTGAGGCATGAGGTTGGGTCACATTTTAACGTCATGTGTTGAGGACGTGGTGCATGGCAGTTTAATTTCCTACAGCTCGGACGAGGCGGGTTCACTCCCCACCCCTAGGACTTACATAACTGGTACCCCTTGCCCCTTGGGAGAGGGAAGGTACCAGTAAGGCCGTGGTCAAGGGGGGTTGTGAAGAGAACCAGCAAGGGGTCCATGTTAGTGTGGCTATGAAAAGAAGAAATAGCTGTTAGCGTGCCTATGCGAAGAAGCATTAGGCAAAGCAACGCTACGAGTAGTATTGTCCGTGGGACTTTGAAATCACATCGTGCATACCTCGAGGGTCGCACGGGAAGAAGATTTTCCATGAAAAGGAGTGTGCTTCATGAAAAGGATTTCCATGGCCTTAGCATGGGGCATAGGTGTGAGTGGAGGATGCTTTGTGAAGTGGAATAGTATTCGCGGAGCACTGCCTCGTGAAGAAGAGGTGCCTCACGAAGCAGGGTGCTACGAAGCAGTGTGCTTCGCGATGTGTAGCGATCCTGCCTTAGCATTGGGAGAACTAGTACAGGTTGGGTGTTTCGCAAAGCATAAATGCTCCGAGGTTGCCCGGGTTACCTTGGGAATCCCCCTCCTTCATGATTGCCCTTGAGCTTCGCGAAGGGCATCCCTCTCGGAAGAGGGGCTCAAAACGAGAAGAACCGAAGGCATCACGCAAAGTAGAAGTACCTAGCGGAGCTCTTGATTCCCGGGGGCGAAGGATGCATCGCGATTCGGGAGAGGAGAAGCTGAAAGGTCAGATTGTCCATCTCCGAGACTCAGGGGGAGCCTAGTATTTATAGGCAAGGGGCGCCGCGAAGCAGAACTCACACGGCGCGAAAGGGCGGCAGTTGCTTCGCGGCGGGGTCGAAAACGTTAAATTCATTCGCGGAGAGGTACCACCTCCGGTCCTTCGCGGCATGCTCACGAACTTCAAAATTGTTCGCGGAGAGTTACCGCCTCCGGAGCTTCGCGGTGGGCTCTTGAATGTCAAATTTGTTCGCGGAGAGGTACTGCCTCCGGAGCTTCGTGGGACCGTGATGCTCGGGGTGCTTCGCGTTGGTGCTTCACAAGGCAGCGTGCGGGACATATTTTTTGTCCCTTCCATTCGTGCCATATTTTGGAGCCAAAAAATTCCCCCCCCCCCCCCTCAGAAATGGATCCGCGGAAGGCTGAAGGGTCGAAGTCTGAGGGAAAATCGCCAAAATTGTCAGTGGTGCGTGAAGCGACTTCGTGAAGGGGGCCTGCGGTGCTGACTGGGGCCACTGATCCGGACGCGCCACGATGCTCCCCACAGGTGAAGCACGCCGCGATGCTCCGGGGTTGCCGCCTATAAATGGGGGTGTCGAACTCTTTTTTATTCATGCACTTTTCTTGTCTTTTTGTGATCTCGATTTCGCGAAGCTCCGCGTACTCCGCACCTGCTCTATGAGAATCGAGGTTCGCGGCAAACCGCGGGTCTCTGACTCCCCGACCGCGCCAAGCGAACTCTTGTTTTCCGGCCTAGGCCAGACTCTGTGGCCTGTTCTTGCGACCGACCTTCGCGATCCGACTTCGCGATCCGGCTTCACAATCCATTCTCAAAAAAATTGTTTTCTGAGTGGAGGTACTGAAATGGCCCATCAAGAAGCTGTATTGTGGGTGCTTGAAGATGCTTCCAATCGGGATGAGATGGCCAACTGTCCAGGCCTTGGGGAGATGGTCCGAAGCCACTCGGATCATGCTTCTTTGATAGATCTGCTATCGGACGGTCAGAAGAATTATCCACAGTGTAAGAAGATGCCATTGTACGACTTCGGGATGAGGGATGATGTCTTCATCTCTGAGGCGAGTAGGGACGAACCAGTTTGCTGGTTTAGGAGCATGCCATGTCAGCACCAATGGTTCAGGGAGGCCAATGGTCATGTACTGGGGGACTTCACACCCATTACCGCCGACTGTCTCTACAACCACGTGAACAATATTGACGGGAAGCCACTGAAATCGGAGACATCCCCTCCTCTCTACCGTACCATGCTGAAGGCGGCTTTCCAGCATTCGAAGAAAGGATGGTCCGATGAGTGGGACCTACGCCAGGGTGACAACTTTATGTATGAATGGGCCTGGGCCTACTAGGTAGGCACCTCATTCGAGGAGTTTGGGGCCGAGCTGATGAGAGTGGGGTTATATGAGGCGACATGTGCCTCCCAATTCCACATTTACCAACCAAAGCAACAGATGCCGGAATTGCTGAGCAGATGGTCGTCTAGGACCAATACCTTTCACCTGCATCACAGGGAGGTGGGAATCAGCCCATGGGATGTCCACCAGATTTCTGGGGTTTCGATCTTGGGGGCCATGTATGATGATTTCCTCCCCATCATGAGCGCGTGGGAGGATACAGAGAAAATGTCGCTATAGGCGTAAGTGCTGATGGCACTCGTCCCTGGAGAGGACACGGAGGCACTGAGGGATGTCCACTTTAAGAGATAGTTCAAGTACTTCATGAATTTCCCAAAGAATCAAGAGTTCTCCATGAGTCCACGAACTTGTCTGAGTGCGGCCCAACGGGGTAAGGGGCACTTGAATTGGCGGGTCTTGGAGGACTGCCAATGAAAGACTTGGGGTTTCAGTGTCAGCACTAAACAACATCTGATAGTCAGGTTGGTGGCATTCATCGCGGCACTCATCTGCGGTTGGATCCTACCGGTGAGGGATACAAGCATGGGGGTGCGGCCCAGCTCATTTATTATGGAATCCATGTTGGTCATAGGGTAGCGGGTCAATCTGGGGATTCCATTGCTCGCCAAGCTGTACAGAATTTTGTGGCACATTAACTAGGGAAAGAAGCCGCCAAGGATATAATGTCCCTTCCACCTCCTATATGGGTGGATCATAGCGCACATCAGGGGGATCTATGAGTATCCAAACCCTATTTCGCTGCCAGGATCAAACTTCCGCCCCTCCATCCTGAATGCGGTCGGGAGATTCTCGTTCAAACTAACCGTGCCAATGGTGCTGAATTGGGTGTGGAGGGTGGACGAGTTTAATTTCCACCCCTTCCCATTGCCGACAGGGATACATACTGACAACGGGTGGGGAACAGAAGAACATCGGGCTTACCTCCTAGCCTTTCGAGGTGGAGTTTTGGCGGCATGTGTAGATCGTGAGCCACTCTGCGAACCGTACACCCCACATCGGTTTTCGAGACAGTTCCGATGCCTCCAACGGCTGACCCTACAGGTCTACTGGGAGGTGCTTCACGAGGACCACCCGTGTGTGATGAGGCAGTTGTGGCTCATGTTCACACCGGAAGATGGGAAGATGTGAATTGCATTGCCTCCACCCACCGCCGCTTTCGGATTGGTGAGGGGCTATGCAATTAGTTGGGAGGCTGCTTACCCAGGGGAGATGATGAAGCAGCCAACTATTCGGGTTGGTGACGGTGGTCCTCCTCTATCTCGAGGTCGGGGTCGGAGGGTAGCAATGGTCTCTCGCGGTGGCGGGGCTTTCATGGCGGCGAGACCCGTACTGGCCGAGGGTGTGGCAGCAGCGGCGGATCTGGTGATTCCGGAAGAGCAGGGCTATCTGGAGGGGCGGCCACTGAGGGGATTTCGTAGGATATCCACTCAGGCACCGGGGAAGCAGCTACGTCATATCGACATGGCAGAGGATGATGTCTTCCTAGAAGCCTGGGAAATTTTCGATGTCAACCGGAAATTCCTTAGCCCACCTGAGATATGGGTGCACATGAATCACCTCAGGATGGAGTTACCAAGAATAGGCCCATTCCGGTTTGGTTTCATGGCGTCTCTGGAAAAGGCATAGCAATACTTGGACGAGCTGGAGGATTATGTTCACTCCAGTGGTGTCCCTCACCCAATGACAGACCGAGTGAGCGTACTGCTGAATCGAAAGGTCCCCCCACAGTTATCAGCCACCGATCTAAGGGAGCGCTTTCCCCTGCTGGAAGAATCAGAGGACTCATCTCGGGAGGATGAGGATGGAGGAGGGATCCCATTGGAGGATGGTGAGGTCGGAGATCAAGGCTCAGATTCCGACTACTTCGCAGAGGCTCTCGAGGTAGCATTCTGAACTTCTTTCTTCATGGTCCGTTCTTCACCCAGTATGGACTTCTCACCGATGATTGATCCATGCAGGGGGGAACTTGTATGCATGCCTCATTCTCGCCTCTCGGCGGGTGTTGATGCAGGACCTTCAGAACCCGCACCTATGGCCGCGTCCAGTTCCGCGTCCGGTGGGACCAGAGCACCCGAGGTGGCTCTTATGGAATTTCTAGACCTTCCAACAGTATATGGAGGGCCTCGTCTCGGGGTCCCGCCAGTATCGACTGAAGAGATGAACCAGGAGGTTGATCTCCATAGGTTTCCTTCAACGGTTTCCTTGTCTTCATATGTAGACTATGCCCACTAACGTTCATGTCCCTCTCTGTCATACAGTTCTTCGACTACCGTGGGCTACTGCGGAAACACTAGTCGGGATGTCCGGTGGCGTCCCTCCTAGGGGCATTCCGGTGATGGTGGAAATAGTCCCCCCATCTCCCCAAGCTGCAACACACATCATCACTGGTGGGACCACCAGCAGGGTCGTGCCTGAGGTCATTGAGGTGGAATCTGATGAAGAGGATCGGTCGGCCGGTCCCAGTCATGTCGTGCCTTCTTTGGCGCCAGATGTCGCTCCAAATTAAATGCTAGATTCAAATCCCACCGAGCACTTCCTGCAAGCTTGTCATGTGTACGAGCCTGCCAATCGCGTGGACTAGGACGAAACGGCCTCCGACGAGGAAGAAAACAACATATTCTACAACCGGTCATGGAAGCTAATCGTGCGCTTCATCACGGACACCCCCCAAGCACTATGGCTGGCCGAAATGGACAGACTCCGCTCTCGGTTGCGCGAACTATGCACTGGGGGAGTGGATTCCCAACTTCCTCACGCACTCATCCAAGATCTTATGGATGAGAAGATCTGGGAGCATGATCGTGGGATCAGCGTGGGCTGGCAGCGAAGGAAGGCGACAAACATCAAGAAGCTCCAGGAGGCTAAAGGCGAGGTCCAATAGCTGCTGACCCAGGAGGATGAGCACTCAGCCTCTCTTAATGTGCAATCTGATCTGATCTCTCGGTTGAAGGCCCAGCTGGAAGAGGCAGAGGAGCTTTTGAGGTAGGCTTCTGAAAATATGGTTGTCATTCAGGCTGAGGTAGAGAGGGTAAGAGCCAAGGCTGACGAACTGCGCCCCGCCGCTACTGAGGAGGATCGGGAGCTGAGTCAGTGGCAGAAGGCCTTGGACGCTACAAGTTGACAGGTGGCGGAGCTGCAGCGCTCTTTTGACGAGGTCGACCCGTCTGTGGGGGGAGTCGACCCGTGGATACTGTAATAAACTGAAAACATTTTATTGGTACTTTCGCGCTTCAATTTCTTATTTCTTTGTTTTGAATGTCGTAGAGCACACGATTTCCACTCTTTGAATCACCTCGTTACATCCCTACAATGTTTGCAGGACGTTAGGAGATAATTCTCCAAGCCCACGTGGGTCGAGCCTGATGTGAGAAACAGGAGATAATTGCCTTCTCGTCCCACATAACATAGGAGTGAAGACCATGCTCCGGGCATCCGGGATTCGGATTACCAGTCCGGATTTCCAAACGATGGGAGAGGCATGACCAGAGAAGGAACTTTTCAGAACAGCCGAATTACCGGTTCTTCAGCGTGCCCTCATGCACGAACTGTGCAACACCAGGGACACATGAATTAGTCAGAACTGACTGAAACGTGAAGCGTGAATGACGATGCCCAAGATTCGGAGCACTGTGGGGATGGTGTGACAATAAAGGACAACCGTTAATAATGGTGGAGAAGCAGTATCCTTACTGCGTTAGCCTGTAATTGGGACAAAAATTGAGGGTCAACTGTTGACCAAGTTCGAAACACGGGACCATTTCACAAATATTGTTGGTCAATCATTCATGACAATGACCCAGGACAGTTGGAGGACCATAGGTCAAACATCCATACTATTAGGGGGTCCTTCCAAACATGACCAATATTCCGGAACGTTGGCCCAGGATGATAGGTTAGCCGATGCGGCATGAGACCAGGCTGTTAGGGGGTCCCGTTAGACATGAAAGGGGACG
Source organism: Viscum album (assembly GCA_963277665.1). Taxonomy (NCBI): domain Eukaryota; kingdom Viridiplantae; phylum Streptophyta; class Magnoliopsida; order Santalales; family Viscaceae; genus Viscum; species Viscum album. The sequence goes on along the minus strand of OY728119.1, from coordinate 2,103,908,094 downwards.
AGGGTCCGAATAAGGGGCACACAAAGCATGGAATATGGAGTGATGGATTGTCCAAACAGAATCCAACACTTAGGTAGTCACACCGTCATGGTGAGAATACGCCAGATGGGGCATGTTGGTTTGGTCATGGATCCTTCCTTCTTTGGGATAGGTCCTCTCTAGCGAGGGGTCCAACCAGGGGGCCGGAAAGGGGAATTATGGGATTAATGATTTCCATGGGCTAAACCCTAGGAAAAATACCAGGGTGTCTCTACGTATCCCATGAGGATGGGAATCAAGAAATACGTAGTTCTGGAAGCGTAGTTTAACATCATACGGGACGATGAGAAGCCCGACCGTGTTGGTACACATCCCGCCAAAACTACTAAGCCCACGTGAGTTATGCTCGGTGTGGGAAACAAGAAGTAGTGGTGGGACATTCCTGACACAGAAAAGGGGAAGATTAGGGAAAAGGGATGCTCGGTGAATACCGGACCAATGACACTAATACGATCATGTAGTGAACCTAGATGCGCGAAGAGAAAGATCCGGGTATGATGGAATTCCACTTGAACATGAGGAAGTGGAAATGTGTGAATCATGGCGTTCGATATTTAGATCAAGATGATGGCAGCGTCACGATTGAGGATAACAGTTAACTGTGAAGGAAATGCAGTGTCCATATCGTGTTAGCCTAGGATGGGGACAAACAAATGAGGGTTGACTGCTGACCATGTTCAAAACACAGGACCTTGTTGCAAATGTTTCCAAAGATCCTTAGGGACGTTGGCTCGAAACGATTGGAGGTCCCTTAGGTCCAGCATCCTTGGGGCGCCCTTAATCCTAGTATCCATGTCGCCCGAGGGACCTTTTGGACGTTGAAGAGGATGAGGATCCAAATAGAGAGCTCACGAAGCTTGGTCATGGGACGAAGGGAATGCCCCCATGAAAATTCCACACTTCAGGCTTTGTCAAAACACATCTAAGTACGGCAATAAGATGAATTAGATATAGGGAGGAAACATAAGAGGCACATGGTGGAGTAACTCAGACACCTGGCATGAATGGGAATAGGGGTTGTGTGCGGTGCGATGAACTACCCGACGTGAATGAGAAAATAATCTCATATCACACCGTACGACCTCCTTGGGAGAGATTTTTGGTCAAGGGACCGAAAGAGAAAGTTAGGTTGGGCCTGCGAGGAAGAGCCTGGGCGCTCCTACGTATCTCATGAGGATGAGAATCAATCCATATGTAGTTCTAAAGGTTGCCTTTTAATGTCATGTGGAACAAGGAGTAGGATGGATAAGTCTCAGAACGGGGTGCGCGTGGTGCAGCTATTGCAAACCTGACGTGAATGAGGAAAAAATCCCGCACTACGCCACGTGGTCCCATAGTCAGGGTCAGATGGCAAGACTAGAGAGGTGAATTTGTTGAACTGAAGCTGCACCCAATGAAAGGAGGTCTGGGCATTCCTACGTATCCCATTAGGATGGGAATCAAGCTGAACGTAGTTCAAGATGGATCTTAGTTTAAGGTCTTAGAGCTCGGACCATGAATGGTAAAGGGAGCAGGGGACACATGGCAACAAAACCCGACGTTAATGAGTACCTAATCCCTACATACCATGCGTTCTATGGTGAAATGCTCGAGTCGTGGGACTGAACAAAAAGGTTAGGCTGGGCCCGCGGGGAAGTTCCCGGGTGCTCCTACGTATCTCATGAGGATAAGAATCAAGCCATACGTAGTTCTAAAGGGTGACATGGTAAGATACCAGTGCCAGAGGAAAAGGGGAGTGCGGGTGTGGCCCTTTCACAAAAAGAAGCGGAATTTGATAAATCTTGTTTGTTCATTAAGGTGAATGGTTTTTTTAAGCGACAAGCCTAAGGTAGTAGGCCCTGGTGTCGCCACAAGAATCAAGCCATGATAGGCATTGAAAAATGGAATGGCACGTGGCCAATACCCAACGTGATGTCCTCTACAATGAGGTCATCACAATGCAGTTCCGTTATTCGTCGTGTGGCCAGCACGATAATGTCACAGTTTCGGGTCGTATGATAGGACCAAGCATGTATTTTAATCGTCATGCAGCGCAGACGCAGTAGAGGTGATACTATGCGGGGAATGTGCGTAGTGTTATGAAACACATTTGATGGAGACATTATCCCTCATCACATTGTATGCCACTCGTAGAGGGAGACCTTAGGCCGAGGGTCCTATATAGAGGTAAGAGGTGAAATAGGGGTGAGAGACTAGTTACCTAAATGGGATGGACCCGAAAAAAAGCATTTGGGAGGTCCTACGTATCACATGAGGATGGGAATCAAGCTTAACGTAGTTCGAGATGGATGTTAGTTCATGGTCTTAGAGCTCGAACAATGAACGGTAACAACTTCCCAAGTTAGCGCAGATGTCAACCTGATCACTAAGCCCATTTAAGTTAAACTCGGTGTGGGAAACAAGGGGGGGATCCTTATCTCAATACATGGGGAGTCCATCAAATGGGAGTGGGAAGAGAGCCCCGAAGGACATCTTTGACACGGCTTGTTCCCCGAACGCGCGAACGTGTACAGAGGAATAGCACCATGAGTTCAGAGACTCTACTTGGACATGATGAAGTGATGAAGGGTGTGAATTATGTACATGACATTTTGGGCTTAATGGGTTGGCGTGGAAATAGAGGAGAACAGTTAACCATGGTGGAAACGTAGCGTCCATGTCACATTATCCTGAGGTGGGAACAACAAACTAGCATCGACCGCTGACCATATTCGCAACGCGGGATTTTATCAATTTGTTTCCCAACACCCTCGGGGGTGTTGGCCCGTAACGGTAGGAGAGACCTTGGGCGTAGTATCCAGGCCATTCATGGGGGTCCCTCTGGGTGTAAAAGATGATGGAAGCCCTGATGCAGGGATACACAAAGCCTGGAAAGCGGGTGCGGACGTGTCCGAGTAAAGTTTGGCATTCCAGGTAATAGACCAGAGTCCCCTTGAGCACATTAGTGAACCACCGAAAAGGGGTCGACGAAACAGCTCAGGAGGGAGAGGTACATGGCGTGGTCATTACGAGACCGACGTGAATGAGGACATAATCTCACACCACACCATATAATACTCTCATGGAGGAAGGGTAGACCAAGGGGCCAAGGTGGGACGAAGATTCCCGAGAGATGGGGCTGGACCCGAATCCTAGATATTCATGTGGTCCTATGTATCCCATGAGGACGAATATCAAGCCACACATAGTTCTCTAGATGTAGTTTAACGTCATACATGATGCGGGGGGGAGTAATATACCCCCAAACAAGGGAGGTGTACATTACGACAAATAAACCGACGTGAATGAGAAAATAATCTCTCGGCACACCGTACACTCCTATAAGATAGGACCTAGGTCGGGGCCCGAAAAGGCCAAGGGGCCTGATGGATAGGCATTGGTCAGGAAGGCCTAACCTGCTTGCAGTTTAACATCTTGCAGTGAGGAAGAGGGTCGGGGAACCGAGGAGGCCAAGGGGCCTAAGGCTGGGCCTCGTAAGTGAAGGCATATGGCATGGTACATGATCCCGACGTGAATGAGGACATAGTCCCACACTACACTGTACACCCCGGGTAAGAGGTTGGGCAGAGGGGCCCAAGAAGGCCAAGGGGCCTAAGGTCAGGCATCATTCAGGAAGGCCTGACTGGTTTGCAGTTTAACGTCTTACATGAGGATGGGGAAAGAGATAACTGTATCTAATCTGGGGGTGTGTACGGCATGGAAAGTAACCTAATGTGAATGAGGAGGTAATCCTACAGCACTCCATACATTCCTTATAGGGGAATCGGGGCCGTGGTCCCGACCGCTAGCACCACCTGGAGGGATGTTTGTCACTTCGGCATGGGGTAGAACGAGTCACTGCACTCGATGTTTGGGACATCTCGGGGTGGACCCGAAGATCCACGAAAATGTTGACCATGTTTGAAACACAGTGTTCCTATGGTGACCTGATATGGGAGCAACAAATGAGCGTCAACGGTTGACCAAATTCGCAACGCGGGACTTGTATCGGCTTGTTGCTTGAAAACCCTCAGGGGCTTTGGCCCGTATCGGTAGGCGATCCCTTGGGCGTAGTATCCAGGCCGTTCTTGGTGGTCCCTCCGAGTGTGCAAAAATAATGGAATCCCAGTCAAGGAGAGGGTGAAGCATAGCTGTATCCATCCACGAAGGAGGAAAACATCTCCAGGGGGGTGTGCAGCCGAGTCGAGGCTTGCTCGATGAGAGTTGGGGAAAAAGTGTGCACCCTACCATATATTTTTACCTGAGGGGATGATTTTGGATTTTGGGTTGGGCCAACAGACAAAATTTCCGGGCATTCCTACGTACCACATTAGTATGGGAATCAATCCATACATAGTACATGACGGCCATGCATTTTAGCGTCATGCGGTGAGGAAGAGGGAGGATAGAAGAACGGGAGTGGGCACATGGTGCCACCCTTAAAATCCATGTATGAGCGGGGCTAAGATATCCTACTCCTCACTACAGAAGAATCATCCAAGGAAACTATTCCCAGGGGGGGATAGTGGAAGAGAAAACATGGGGCTGGGCTCAAGACGAGGTGTCCAAGAATTCCTACGTATCCCATTAAGATGTGAATCAATCCACACGTAGTTCTTGAGATGCAGTTTAACATCATGCGGGACGAGGATGCATCTAATTTGGGGATATGTAAGGTACAACAAGTAATCCAACCTGAATGAGGACGTAGTCCCACACCGTACTGTACAATCCCACAATAGGGTGAGTTGGGGAAAACCAAGGGGCCTGAGGCCGGGCTGCGGTCTGGGAGACCTGACCAGCTTGCAGTTTAACGTCTTGCAGTGAAGACGGGGGCCATGGGCCCGAGGAGGCCAAGGGGCCTGAGGCTGCGCCTCGGTCAGGAAGGCCTGACTGGCTTGCAGTTTAACGTCTTGCAGTAAGGACGGGAGGAGATCTTAGTTTAAGGTCATAGCGCTCGGACCATTTTGCAGTTTATCGTCTTGCAGGACAAAGTTGCAGTTTAAGGTCGTGCAGGACCATACAGTTTAAGGTCGTATTGGACCATAACGTGCAGTTTAAGGTCGTTCGGGACCCTATAGTTTAAGGTCGTGTTGGACCATAACGTGTAGTTTAAGGTCTTGTGGGACCCTGTAGGATCAGGCGAAGTACCGCTTGAGGAACCTGGCATTGGTGGGAGGAGATATGTGCTCACCGTCTGTGGTCACCAAGGAGTACGCCCTGTTGGGGTAAACCTTATGGATGATATAAGGCCATTCCCATTTGGGTTCTAACTTGGGAGGTTTCCTACCGGGGATCAATGGTGCTCGAAGGGCCCGTACTAGGTTTCCCTTTAGAAAAGAACGGAGATGAACCTTCTTGTTGAAGGCCCTCGCTATCTTATCCTGATGCCTTTCCAGATTGTGTAGGGCACGAAGCCGGTTCTTGTCTAGTGCTTCTAATTCAGCTAGACGGATTTCAGCTACCTCATCTAATTCTTGGTGATCATAGACTGCAGTGCGTAACGATGGCAGCTAGATCACAATGGGTAGGACGGCCTCAGCTCTATACAACCAGGGAATATGGGGTCACCTGGGTAGAGTTGCGAGTCGTCGTCCGTTAAGCCCAGAGGGCGTTGGGGAGCTTGTCCGGCCAACTTTTCTTGTTCTGAGTAACCGTCTTATGCATAATGTTAGATAGGGTTTTGTTGAACGCCTCGATCTTTCCGTTTTCCTGTGCGTGGTAGCGGGAGGTATGGTTCGAATGGATGTCGTACTTGGCGTACAATTTTTTCAGTTCAGCCACTCGAAAGTTGGTGTCATTATCGGTGAGGATGTCGTGAGGGACCCCAAACCAGTGGATAATATTGGAGCTCACAAAGCCGATGATGGAACGGGCCTTGACCACTTTGAGTGGAGCTGCCTCTTCCCACTCGGAGAAGAAATCTGTAGCAGTCAGGATGAACCTACACTGGCGGGCTATTGCCGGTGGATATGGTCCCACTACATCAAGTCCCCATACCGCAAATGGACAACACTACATGGTGGGGTGGAGGGGCTCCGGCGGCAGATGTAGGAAGTTGGCGTGAACATGGAATGCGTGGCATCTCTTGGCATACCCAATACAATCATGGATCATAGAGGGCCAGAAGTACCCCAACCTCCGTATTTGATGGGACAGCTTGAGCCTGGCTTGATGGCCACCACAGGAACTGGTGTGAACCTCTTGCATAACTTGAGGAATCTATACTTCTTGAATGCAACGGAGGAGGACACCATTGAAGCTCCGCTTATAAAGGATCTGTTCAAGACTGGGGCCGCTCTAGAGGGTAAATTTCAGCGCGCGGCATCGGATTCGCTCGCGCTCAGCCCGGTCATCCGGAAGGTGTCCATTTTTGAGATACTCGACAAAAGGTTCCCTCCTGTCGGGAGTGGCTTCAATCACTGTGTCTGACAAACCCATGACCTCTAATGTAGAGGGTCCGGCAGTGAGATGACTTACCCGCAGGCCATCATTTTCCTCCTGGGTGATGGGGGTAATGAGTCTCCGGTGTGCCACATGTATGATCAAATCATCTTGCTCGGGTTCTGCGAGCGATGCGACCAAGCCAGCCAGGGCGTCTGCTTGACCGTTCTGTTACTGTGTGACATGGGTAATCTCTGGTCGAGAAGAGAACTAGGCCATTAGGCGGAGAGTGTACTCCAGCAACGGTAAAAGCTTCGGCTTCCTGGAGATGTAGTCGCCATTAACCTGTTTGATTACCAGCTTGGAATCTCCTTTGACATGTAGATGGGGCACATTGATCTCATGGGACAACTCGAGGCCGGTGATGAGAGCCTGGTACTCTACCTCGTTGTTCGTACAGCCTTCTGACAATAGGAATGAGCATGGAAGGATGGGTTATGCCGGGGTAATGAAGACAATACCCATGCCCACTCTGTTGAGCTTAGGATCGTTGAGCCTCCTACCAGTGGGGCTCCGGGAGGCACCATCAAAATGCATTTGCCAACACGGGATGGCATGATCGACTGAGAGGATCGTCTCATCCAGAAAATCCAGGTCCAGGGATTGATCAGCGGAGGTTGGATGGGCATCTAAAAAGTCTGCCAATGTCTGTCCCTTAATGGCCTTCTGAGGTACGAACCAGATATCAAACTGCTGGAGAATCACCGCCCACCGTGCTAGTCGTCCAGTCAGCATGGGGCGGTTTAGGGTGTACTTCAGTGGGTCTACCCGGGAGACCAATTTCACCTCATGGTGTTCCATTTAATGCTGCAACTTCTGCATGGAGAAGACGAGCGCAAGGCATCTCTTTTCGATATGGGTGTATCTGACCTCCGTATCGAGAATCATGCGACTGAGATAGAAGAGACTGTTCTCAGTACCCTCGTTATTCTTCTGGGCGAGCAGTGCACCGAGGGATCTTTCCAGGGCGGTCATGTAAAAGACCAGCAACTTTCTGGATACGGGTGGCATCAAAACCGGAGGTTGGAGCAGATACTTCTTGATTTCAGGCGGTCCGACACTCCTCATTCCATTCATAGGCGGCACCCTTCTTTATGAGCCGGGAAAAGGGCCTACACTTGCCGGCTAGATTCGCGATGAATCAGTGTATATAGTCAAAGTGGCCTTGGAGGCCTCGAAGTTCACGAATATTGCTTGGGGGAGGCATTTGGATGATGTAGTTGATCTTCTCTAGGTCGATCTCAATGCCTCGGTATCTAACAAAAAAGCCGAGAATCCTCCTAGAGGTGACCCTGAAGGCACACATCAACGGGTTCGTCTTCAGGTGACGGGAACGGAGGAAACCGAACACCTTCTCAAGGCCTTTGAGATGGTCCTGGAACTGACATGATTTGACCACTAGGTCATCTACGTAGCATTCCACCAGCGTCCTGAGAATCGGCATGAATATGCGGTGCATGGCCCTCTGATAAGTGGAAACTGCATTTTTCAAGCCGAAGGGCATAACATGGTAGAAAAAGGTACCTTGGGGAGCCCTGAAGGCAGTGGACTCCTCGTCCTCGGGGGCCATATAGATCTGGTTGTACCCGGAATACCCATCCATGAAAGAGAGAGCTTGGAACCCGGCCGTGGTGTCAATCAATAACTCAGTCACCGGGAGTGGGAAGTCATCCTTTGGGCAGTGGCGATTAAGGTCGTGGAAGTCGATGTAGACTTTGATATGTCCATTCTTCTTCCTGACTGGAACAATGTTGGAAATCCACTTGTGGTACTGGACTTCCATAAAGAAGTTGGATTTGATAAGCTTGTCAACTTTGGCCTCAACCATAGCGCCATGAGAAGGGTGCATCTTCCCGGGAGGCTTCTTAAACCCATGATGGTTTTCTGGGAGGCCCAGATGGTGAACGGCTACCTGGGGATCTAGTCCTAGCATATCATTGTAACTCTAGGAAAACACATCACAGTGATGTTTGAGGAAGTCTACGTACTATTTCCGCTCCTCAGGGGACATGGTTGCACTGATCAATGTGGGTTTTGGATCTGCCTCGCTACCAAGGTTCACCTGTACCAGTTCATCAACCGTGGTACATATGCCTTTCTCAATGGTGGGGGGAGCATCCTCCAGGTCTTCATCTCCACCCGTGGGGGGATTTATCATGATGAGAGACACTTCTATGCTATCAAAGCTTAAGGGGCAGTTGGTGCAGGCTTGGGAAGCAGTGGTCATCATATAAGTAGACTCACTCTCCATTGAGACCATAGAAATGAAGTAAGTCGACACTATCCCATCTGGCCTCCGGCCTAAGTGGCCACGTTTGATGATATCAAAGCAGTGGTGACGTGTCAGCCTGAGTCGGTTGACTCCAACCCGACGGAAGAGACACGTATGGTGTACCTCCATTGTCATATTCTTGAAATTCCTATACCGTACAGTGGTAGGAGGTTCCGGGATCACATGAGCCTGGTTGACGTAGGAGTATGAGGTGATTTTCCGCCGTCGCTTGGACACAAGAACATTCCTTCCTTGTGTACCCGAAACAACAAAACATAGCCCCATGTTGGGGGTTGTGGCCTCCAATCGGTGGATCGGGAGGATGTAGGCGTCATCCATGCTTGCCCAGTGATCACTTGTGACCGGGGTGGGTTCATCCTCACTTACTAGGATTTTATTATCCTTACTCTTGTAATAATCAGCATCCAGATAGTGGGCCTCACAAGAGGCGAAAGGAGACACATCTCTGTGGAGCACGCCTACTCAACCGTCGAGTGAGTATTTGAGGCACTGGTGATACGACGAAGGGACTGTTGCATGCAGATGGAGCAATGGCCTACCCATCAACGCGTTGTAGGCGGTGTCCTGAGAGATGACCATGAACTCGGTGCTGGAAATTAAGCCACCAAACTGAGTCTTCAGGCGGATCTTGGCGACTGGGGTTTTCTCGGTCCTATCGTACCCCTGGATTCTGAGGTCAGAGGGAGTTAAACCACCTTCAAACAGACCCAACTTTCGCAATTTCCGAGTCGGAATTAGGTTGATTCAGAAACCCATGTCAATGAGGCAGTGGAGGACTTCCACACCATTGAAGTGGCCAGTGATGTAAAACGGGCGAATATTCCCCTATATAAGAGGGTCCTCATCTTCACCGGAGAGTGAGATAACCGCTTGAGATTCGGCGTTCTCAATTGTCTCGGCATGGAAGGCTTCTGCAGCTGCTACCTCCGTCTCAAACTGGAGGGGGCTCCTTAGGGCCTCAGTAAGTGCCTCACACATTTCAGATGATAGGTGAAGGGCCTCAAGGATAGAAAGCCTTGCCGTAATGCCGGATAGGCGCTTCAGGACATCATATATTCATGCCAAACGCGAACCTCTACCTACAGGAGGTCGTTCGGCATTTGGAGGCATAGCGGGTCCTGCCAGTTGAACTGGAGGTCGGCTAGTACTGGGTACATCCTGCTGCCTACTAGTTGAAGCCTGGAGAGTAGTCGCCGGACATGGATCGGACATCGGAGACTGTCCTGTAGCCAGGCTAGAATGACATTCATACGAATGAGGTAGCTCTCCCTGATCTAGTAGCACAAACAGCGGTGGAGGTAGAGCTGAGAGCTTTATATGGGGTAGCACGTGCTGAGCTATGCGCTAAGCCTACTGTCTGGTCTCAGTAGCGTGCATGGCTTTGCTGAAAGTGCCTGCTGACATACCTCGATGACCGGCGTGGTTGCGGTTTCACTGAAGTTGACATCAGATGGAAATGTTGGGGAGGTTCACCTGGAGTTCCCCCTTGTCGGGAGTCATATAGGGCTTTACCAGCTCCACGGTGTTAACCGAAGCGCACCCCTGGCTGTCGCTAGACGATTCATCCACCACCGAGCAGATTCTGGGAGGAATCCCCATTTCAGGGGGCATAAAGTCGCTGAGAGTGCGGGACGACGATGGCACCAGCAGAGCATTTTGTTTCTTCTTGCGTCGTCGATGCTTTCCCTTTTGGGAAGAGGTCGACTGTGAATGCGATGCAGAGGTACTGGCTACTTATTCTGAAGGTTCCAGCTGCTTCAGGAGTGCCTGAATGATACCATGGTCACGGATGACGGTTTTTCGAGCCATCCAGTTGTCGTATTTCCGGGATCCGCAGCTGGGAACCTGCTCCCACTCGCATTCGCTGTCGCTACCAATCTCTGACCCTGCAAAGACACCTTCCACATGTATTGGTGCCGGGCCCAACCTGACTATGTTGTTGTTGACCTGGTCTTGAATCCATTCTTTAAACAAATAGAATTGATTGAGGGTGTGCCCCAGAATCCGATGGTAAGGACAGTAGTTGGGGTGATCGGTGAGATTCTCCTCTGCCGGCCTTCGTCACTCGGGTAGGTGCACAATCCCTTGCTCTAGAGCACTTCAGAAGTAGCCAGGCACCTGATTTTTGTTGAACGAATAAGTCTGGTGCCTTCTTTTCGGATAGGGGGCCCAGGGGGCCTGGCCCTAACGAGGGGCCGGAGGGGCCTGTCGAGGAGGCGGCGCCTAATTATCTAGCCTAGGTGGAGGTGGCGCATTGCGCGGGGGGACCTGTCGATTCCGAGGTGGTCGCTGCTGGGCAGGAGCCTGTGCTTAAGGTGGAGGACCTCTGCGGGGTTTCGGGGATGGTGCCGCTGGTAGTAATTCCAGCTGCCTAGGGGCATCTATTTGGTCCACCGCGGCGGGTTCGGCTCTGGCGGTCCTCCTAGCTGGGATCATAGGGGGAAACGAACGTGCCTGACTAGCCTGTTGAAGAGCCTCCTCAAGGCGCTGATCCTTATCGGAGAAATATCTGAACCCTCCAGGGTAGTTCTGGGTAATCAGGGAGGGTACCAGCTCCGTTTTGACGTTCCCCACACACATCGTCAGTAATTGCTCCTGAGTCAGTGGCATATCGAGGGAATACATAAGTCCCTTCCATCGGGTGATGAAATATGCGACTCGCTCATCAGGCCTTTTCTTGCACTTGAAGAGGTCTGCAATGCTAGTCTTCCACGTGGTGGAGCTGAACTGGTATAGGAACTGCCGGTGGAGATCCTCCCAACTGGTCACCGATCCGATAGGGAGCTGGATGTACAAAATGAATGTGGGACCTTCCAATGTCTGTATGAAACATCGGAGCTTGGAGGCTTCTTGCTGGGTCGGGGTCCCAAACATGGGGCCACACCTGGAAGAAAAATGAGCCAACTGCTGTGGCGGGTCCCCTGTCCCGTTGAAGGGCGAGAAAGTGGGGTTCCCAAAACCTGTGGGTGCGGGCATATCATCCACCCACGCGGGATACAGGTTTCCATCCGGTGGGACCACCACCTTCCACGTTTCCAACGCGTCTAGGCGGGATGTGAGTGCCGCTATAAGATCATCCGGGTGGGGGTCCCTGTCTTGACGGGGATCCCTAACCACAAGTGTGTTGCCAGGTTCTTCGACATGGTAGATGGCTTCGGCAGCTCGTGGATCGACTGGCAGAACGACCTTTGGGGCGACCCGGGGAACCCGAACTGGATTCTTCAAATTGCCCTGTCGTTCGGGGGGGGGGGGGGGGGGGTTGGCGAGACGTATCGCGCCCTCTTGCCGTAAGTTCCGGATTCTTCCCTATCTGCAGAAGTAGCGTGATCATGGTTTCCCGGAGTCATCTCACCGATGGGAAATTGATCCTGCCCCTGCTACCCCGGTCTGGGATTACCATAGTCGGGTCGCCGCTCTGTAGTGCACTCAGCTAAGAGTTCGTCAACCAGCCTCTTCTGCGCCACATGCTACTGGCGTAATGTGGCCTTCTCAGGATCTTCGTCTGTTTTCTGCACAGAGGCAGACGGGTCGGAGTGCTTGACAATTCTGACGTGCTCCTTACCCTTGCCGGTATTTCGACTAAGTACCAGCGACTCGGTGGGTACAGGGTGGCCTAGCAGGTTCCTCTGCTGACTGGTAACCCTCACTGATGGGTCCAGTAGTGGCGGTACGCCCTCGGGCGGTAATTCTCCATCAAGAAATTCAAGCTCGTCTTCCTTGTCCACTACGTCAGCCATGTGGACCGCGACCCATCTCGAGGGCATGTGCTCAATGTCGTATAACAAATCGGGCTGCCGTCAGATAGGGTCGAAGAGGAGAGAAGCATAGTGTCCCCAACCATGGACTTGCACATGGGGGGTAGCTTCCCTGATGACTCTACGGAGTACTTTGAAACTCTGAACAGATTTCTGTTGAAGGGCGCTCTGACGACCTGGTGACTCAGGGTGCTGGGCCACAAGGAGTGCGGCCAAATCAATCAGGCGGCATTGCACGCCGATTTCTTCAATGTGATATCATCTTTTGGGGTACACCACCTGCTCGTAACGATGGTAGAAGTGTGTCACCCATAGGGTTCGACAAAAGCACCCCACTTCTTTAGGGGTAAGGGACTCTGGTTCATGAAAGTTCAGCATCGCCGTCGGCCAGAACTTCTCCAAGAAGTAATTCGCTGCGAGAATGCTCCATAAGATCCTGGGTTCGGACTCGGGGTCTGGCCCTATATTGCCCCACTCTTCAACCGGGGGCAGCTGAGAGACTGGTAGCAGTACCGAGGTGGAACGCTGGGAAAGTAAAATTGGTGGCGGAGAATACGGCGAACGAGCTAACTGTCCGCCGAATTCCAGGCCATCCTCTGAGGTGTGAGGTGACCTAGCCACGATGTCACGATACGATGGGATGATAGCCATAGCTTCCGGCACAGGAGTCTCTGATGCCGGCGATAGGTCGTGTCGTCTCTCTACCACCGTTGGCCCCCAAAATATCTCCTTGTGATCTCTGGTAGAGGTAGAGGGTGCTTAGGGTGAAAATCGTGGTGATTGCACGGCCGAGACCTGCAGACTTCCCAGGATTCATTCCTCCTGGATGTACCTGCAGAGAGAGATGGGAATCTGGAGGACCTCACAATCCGAGGGAATGAAGATAACGCGCTCGGTTCCTGCCCCAGTCCTTGATACGGAGGAGCGGGGAGAAGGTTCCATCGCTGAGTCGCATTCCGCTTTAGAATCCGAGAACGAGCCGGTTTGAACTCTACCCAGGCCTTCCTAGGGCTCTTCTTGTGGCGGCGACGACTCGGTCTCCTTCCCCTGGGTTTCTCATTGGGACAAGGTTGATTCTCAACATGCAGTCTCGGGGCGGCGTTGGCGCCGTGGCGGAGGGGGCTCCTGCTCGAGATAGCCGAGGTGCAAGGGGCACCGGGGAAAATGTTGAAGGGTACATGGGGAGGACCTCCATGGACAGCACCCATGTGGGCGGAGCCTCTGTTGGAATCGGCAAGAGAATGGGGAGGACCTCCATGGTCGATGCGGGCGGAGCGAGGCTGACCTTCACTCCCCAAGTTGTCAGGGCGAGGACCTTCGCCGGTTGCAGAGAGGACGTAGGGAGGGCCCCCACGTTGGAGAAGGACCGGATGGACAGTGCCTTCAGATCGGCTACCGAGGACAGGAGGATGGACTCCATACCATGTATAGTGGGCGCAGGAAAGGTTTCCGCGCTGATCGTCACTGTCGCGGGGCAGGTCTTCCTTCGAGATACGGGTAGCACGAGTCATACCTCCATGACGAGCTTCGGAGTGGGGAAGGCCTACATTTTGTGGAGTAGTGGTATGGGGAGGGCCTCTGTACGGGGTGACATCACCGCGTGTTAGTTCGCGGCGATCACCACTTAGGCCTGCAACCCGGAGAGTCAACCCACCTCCCCGTGGGGCGGTTGGGGTCTCGATCCTGGTTGGGTGGAGGAGTTCCCCTGCTCAGTGTATGCATGGACTCCATGATGCACATCGGCGGTGGCTCGGGCCACTATAGCTGTTGACGTTGACGCATCTGGGCGAGTGTCATCAGCTCGGGCCCGGCGCTGACGTCGGGTCAGACGAGCTGGCGTAGGTGGTGTATGGGCATGGCCTACCTGCTCTTCCTACGGAGTCGAACGACGGTGCTGACACGGCTGAATGGGAGCCCCTGCCTGGAGCCCTTGGGTCGGGACCCTGACCGGGCCGAGCTGGACATCACCTGCCTCATCTGCGTAAGGCGAGGAGTCGTCGAGGTGTTCCGGGTACAAGCTCCTGAAACGATTGAACATTGGGGTGGGGAGAAATGGATCCCTCTGTGGCCAGTTAGGGCGGCGTTGACGGCGGGTCCTAGATGCCTCCAGGTCCAAGCGGGCCACATCCTGAGTTGGGATGACCCCTTCCTCCTCGTACCTGCGTACAACGTTGTTGATCACCCTTCGCTGGATGATCTCTAATGGGGAGAGGGGACGTGGGGGCCTCGTATTCTGTGATGTAGCGACCGTCATGGTGGTAGCGAAGCCATGCGGGGTGGATCTGTCGGTGTTTCCCTTTCCCCTGTGTAGGCGAGCGGGTGGTGATCGTGTCCCCGCAGCAGCAACCTAGTTCCTTGAAAATGAAGGGATCAACTCATCAGCACTGCGAGGAAAATGATTAACAACCAGTGCCCCATCTTCCTTCCATTCTCCACGTCTGTAAGAAGGATCCATGCCAACACGTTACAGAACGGAGTGCCCCACGTTCTACTGCCCCGACTTCCGGTGAGTTTCACGACATGCCCGCTATTTGCTTGGCGGGACCAGGCGCCAGATATCTAGATCCGGTGACACGTCAATCTACTGGTGTCTCGAACGCTACAAATCTCCACATTGAGGAGAATAACTTCACGTCGGGTTCACTATTTATGTTTCCGACGCTTTCGCCAGGGCACATGCATCTGTCCGTCCGCGGAGGGGGACGCGCTGCACTGTTGCCCCGCATTCTTGCTTTCCAAATGCGGGTAGCATTCGCTCCTTACTCAGGGATGTCTTCTCCTTGATCGAAACGGGATGATGGGATGTCAGTTCTTCCTTATGTGGATTCCTCCTCAGAACTCGTCACCTAGTCCGGGTCTCCCTCATTTATTTAATACGTTTTTTGTGAAACTCTTCCCAGTACCATGTTTCCATGGATGCCGGTTAACTACACAGCTTCTGTCGGGACATTCCAAAGGGTTTGGTCAGGGCACCAACCTTCAGTCGGGGGAGTATTCACGTTGAGGCATCAATAGCGTGTCTGGATGCTGGGGAACTGACATGTCTGTGTATTATCCCTGGTCATAGGGCTTCTCGAGGGCATGGGAGCCCAAGGCATCACACGTCGAGCGCGAGGAATTATATACCATAGACACATATCTGAGGTTTTTCTCAGCTTACTGTGTTTAACACAGGGTACGCCAAGAGTTTAACATCCAGCGGAGATTGATCAGCCCGATCAGAGCATTATCTAGAATGGATCAGATTGAGGGATTTCCCTTGAAGGGGTGCCAATACCGGGACAAGCCCATGGGCGGATGTAAGGAGGAGTGGACCGACATGGCCTCACCGGGATATGATGGTCCGGGAGAGAATCAGGGTGGATGATGGATGGACGAATGAAGTGTAGGGGCGAATGGCAAGGGACCATCGCAATGGCGATGGTGAAGTTGGGCTTGAGCCTCGAAGAGACCTCCTAGGTATCCCCACGGCAGGGAATCAAAGTCCACGTAGATTGGGATGGTGCCGGTGAACCGGCATGAGGGTGGACCATGGTCTGATGGGCATAATCATCGAACCGACATGAATGGGGAGGACCAGGAGGGTCCTAGTGGCGGTGGGCTTCGACCTCATGGAGGCTTCCTACGTACCATGCTGTGACATGGATCAAAGACCACGTAGTTCAGAGGGGCTTTGTCGGAGAACCGACGTGAAGGTGGACCTTGGTCTGATGGGTGGTGGGCTTGAACCTCTGGAAGGCTTCCTACGTACCATGCCTTTACATGGATCAAATACCGCGTACTTCAAAGGGTTTCATCAATGAACCGAAGTGAAAGTAGACCCAGGGGTCCACT
Organism: Viscum album; assembly: GCA_963277665.1. Lineage (NCBI taxonomy): Eukaryota > Viridiplantae > Streptophyta > Magnoliopsida > Santalales > Viscaceae > Viscum > Viscum album. The sequence continues at coordinate 2,103,891,750 of OY728119.1, read as the reverse complement.
AGTGGTGGGCTTGAACCTCGTGAAGGCTTCCTACGTACCATGCCTTGACATGGATCAAAGACCACATAGTTCAAATGATGGAATTCGTCAGCGAACCGACGTGATGGTGGACCTTGTTCCAATGAGAGATGGTCTTGAACCTCGGGGAGGCTTCCTACGTACCTTGCCTTGACATGGATCAGAGACCTCATAGTTTGGATTGGTCACAACGACTTGTTGTCAGACTGAAATACAGTTTAACGTCATGCTGGACAAGAGTAAACCCTGACATGAATGAACAACGGGCGGTGGTCTTGGACCTCGTGGAGGCGTCCTACTTACTGTGCCATGACATGGATCAAAGTCCTCGTTGTTCGGGTGGTGAAAACGGATTACTGTCGGACTAGAATGCAGTTTAACGTCTTGATGGACGATGGTAGAACTCGATGTGAATTGGATGACAGGTGGGCTTGAACCTCGTTGAGGCTTCCTACTTACCATGCCTTGACATGGATCAAAGACCTCGTAGTTCAAATGGGTGTGCAGTTTAACGTCATGTGGGACAAGGGCATACAGTTTAACGTCATGCTAGACGAGGGCATGTAGTTTAACGTCATACTGGACGAAGTATTGTCATGGCCAATTCCAACTCTATGCCCATGTGATTCATGCTCGATGTGATAAACAAGAGACAGCAAGGACCTGACGATCACGCTGCGAAGGGTGCGTCCGTGAGAAGCGAAGACGGGCTTATGCATTAGGCGGCCCATTAGTGCCGAGACTTACTCCAGGATAGAGGCCCGAAGTGTGGAAAAGCACAGCGAAAGAGGGATTTGGGACCAACGATGGGAGGTGCCTTGTTCCCTCTCATGCCCTCCACTGACCTTGGTAGTGGGGATGTACAAAGATGCAGGGGTGTAGCCATCCGTTGGGGAACTAGGGTCACCCTTCTCTTGAGAACATATAATGCTCCGATAAAGAGGATATCATCCCTTTTGGGGGGAGTGATTCTATTCCCGTGGAGACGAGTGGCGTAAAAAATGTTCGAGCTGGGGGGACCCTTCGTGCGAGGCACGAGGTCGGGTCACAGTTTAACATCATGTGTTGAGGATGTGGTGCTTGGCAGTTTAACATCCTACAGCTCAGACGAGGTGGGTTTACTCCAAACCCCTAGGACTTACATTACTGGTACCCCTTGCTCCTGGGGGGAGGGAAGGTACCAGTAAGTCTATAGTCAAGGGGGGTTGTGGAGTGAACCATCGAGGGGTCCACGTTAGCGTGGCTATGCGAAGAAGCAATAGCCGTTAGTGTGCCTATGAGAAGAAGCATTAGGCGAAGAAACACTATGAGTATTATTTTCCGTGGGACTTTGAAACCACATCGTGCATACCTGGAGGGTCGCACGGGAAGAAAATTTTCCAAGCAAATGAGTGTGCTTCGCGAAGCGGAGTGCCTTGGCCTTATCATGGGGCATAGGTGTGAGTGGGGGGTGCTTCGTGAAGTGGAACAGTATTTGCGGAGCACTGCCTCGCGAAGAAGAGGTGCCTCACGAAGTAGGGTGCTGCGATGTAGTGTGCTTCGTGATGTGTAGCGATCATGCCATATCATATGGAGCAGTAGTACAGGTTGGGTGTTTCGTGAGTCATAAATGCTCCATGGCTTCTCGGGTTCCCTTGGGAATCCCCCTCCTTCGAGAATTACCTTGAGCTTCGCGAAGGGCATTCCTCTCGGAAGAGGGGCTCAAAACGAGACAAAGCGAAGGTGTCACGTGAAGTAGAAGTACCTCACGGAGCTCATGATTCACGGGGGAAAAGGATGCTTCGCTATTCGAGAGAGGAGAAGCCGAAAGGTCAGATTGTCCGTCCCGAGGACTCAGGGGGAGCCCAGTATTTATAGGCAAGGGGAACCGCGAAGCAGAACTCACGTGGCGTGAAAGGGTGGAAGTTTCTTCGCGGCGGGGTCACGAACGTCAAATTCGTTCACGGAGAGGTACCGCCTCCGGTCCTTCGCGGTGCGCTCATGAACATCAAAATTGTTCGCGGAGAGTTACGGCCTTCGGAGCTTCACGATGGGCTCGCAAACATCAAATTCCTTCGCGGAGAGGTACAGCCTCGGGAGCTTCGCGGGACCGCGATGCTCAGGGTGCTTCGCGTCGGTGCTTCGCGAGGCAGTGTGCGGGACATCATTTTCATCCCTTACATTCTTGCAATATTTTGGTTCCAAAAATCATATTTATATAAGATTAAAGGATAGTTTTAAATTTATTATGTATCATTAATTCTTTAAAAATATATTTTGGATTTATGTAGAGATAGAAAATTTACTCCGACAATGAAATCAAATTCAACCATTTGAAAAATGAAAAACAATTTAGGAAGAAAATTCCACCAAACATTAGCATAAGAGGAATCATACAACTGATATGAAATCATCACACCATTCGTTATTTTTAGTAAAAATTTCATATTTAATTATTTGGGAGTAATCATAATACCCATAAAAAATTACTGAATTTTTAATGAGTTGGTAGATCCAAAATCACACAAGACACCAATTGTTCTACAATGTAAAGAAATTATACCTTCAACCATGTCATTGTATCACCCCTAATCATAAATAGTAATCCCATGATATCTCACCATGTTCATCAGCTTAAGAGGTTACTGGCTTTAATCACCATCACGAACCCTTAGGTTTGTTAAATGGTTATAATAATACCCATTATCTATACAATTGTAGCACTAATGCAGGGGAGGATCATATTATGTAGATTTATCTCTTTTCAAACTGTTAGAAAACATCATCCAATAACATTGAAAAAAAACTAGATAACCTACCCTTCGGCATTAAAATCAATTTTTAGACCGCATATGAGAATTTCCATCATGCTTCCTTTCCAACATAGAAGATAATGGAAATATCATCTAATTTTCATCATTGTATTTATATTTTTCTTGAAAATCCATATTTTTTATGTCAAAAAACGATATTGATACATACCTCTAACTTCAATATTAACCATTATTTCAAAATGGTAAATCTCTTCAAATATTGTAATTTCTCTTATGGATAGTGACCTTATGAGACTTAGATATATTCCACTAAAGAACCTAGAAATGTTACTTCACTATTGGATGGTAATAATAAATAAATCATATCAAATCTTGTAAAATTATCCTTGTAGATACCAATAGATTCCACATCACTATTCTTTAACTCATGTAACTCTTTCTCCAAAATTTTATGAAGAATACAAGGAATTTACTAATAGAAATACATGTTCATGATCTTGTCCAATCGATGGATTAAATTTCATCAATCTACCATATATTCTTGATTATAGTCCCCCAATACTCCTTGTTTCCTTCTAATTTATAATCATTTAGTATGAATTTCTTATTTTTTGAACATGGGATAATGGAGAATATATTCTCAGTGGTACTGATCAATTTTTTCAAACAATAGTGGATAAAAATATCCATAAAATGACATTGTAAATTTCAAAATGAAAGACTCGAAATAATTATTTGCCCTCCTTTTCCTATTTGGAATTCCATCATGATTCATATCTTGAATATTTTAGTTGAGAATATCAATAATATTTTTATTAAATATCACAACTCATTCGGATGATCAGGTGAAAATCATTTCATTTTCCATCACACTCATCAGTAACATGGATCCATTAGCTTCTAGACATTCACCAAAACCAGAAATCTTATTGTTGGAAAAACATAATCATAGCGGGGAAACAGATATTCATAAAAAAATAAATTATAGAATGTCTAATTTTTAACAACTTACAACATCTATGAAATCGTAGGTTTACCTAATCATATTCACAAGAAAACTAATATTTTATAAATTATTGATTTTTTATGAATAATTTATGATTTCCCATATCATATCCCGTATGAGTGTCAAACTAGGTGTGTAGTAGTACTTGTAGTCGTGCACCAATTCATAATCTTATCTAAATCTATAAGGTATTTTCAAGGATGCAACCCCTATGTATATGTATGAAATATCCACATCAACATGTATCGTCTAGAGAGTGATGTATTTATTATAAGCCACTTACTTAATCTTTTACCAATAAATCTGGAATTTTTCATATACATTTATTAGTCCATAAATATTTACATAGACATTTCCTCAGGGTTCTCACTATGGTTTTCTCATCCATGATTCCAATGGATAGCTAAAATTTCTATCTAGTACTAAATATTGTTATCCATGCCTAACATATGTTAAAATCACATAATTTTTTAGAACAGATATTACCTTACATAAATAGACATTGAAATACAATAGTAGATTAATTCCATTGGAATCATGGAAACTAAACACACATATATATGTATATATGTAATTTAACTACAATATCTCCCACTAGGTTCTTCATGACTAGACCCTTTTTTATAAAAATAATCTATAATACATATCTTCATATCCTGGGGAAAGGAATCATAAAATGGGGTTACCTATGATTTATAGTACTGGTAAACAATGAATAATTGTAAGCATAAACATGATAATAAGGGTATGATAACATGTCCCAAACATTAGAAGATCACATCTTACATATTAATGATCATAAACATAAATCATGTCTTAAAGGTATATAGCTTATATGAAATGAATAAAAATGTAATCAGTAAAAAAAATAATGTAAATCATAATATAGAAATATGACATGGAGTTATTGTAGACCCATAATCATATATTATTATTTCCATAGTATTCATGTAATATCTTTCAAGGCCACCTTAGAAGTATGGGTTCACTCCCCATCTCATCCGGGTAGTCAGGGTTCACTCCCATTGACATCATGTTAGTCATGTTCCACTCCCAAGACCATATTAGAATACAATGTCCTTCACTAAACCAAGTTCACTACCTACTCATTCTAGGTCTATACCATAAAAAATAATTCATTACCCAAGGCATGTGTGAGAGATACAGGTCCCACCAATCCTATAATGATATTATACATATGTGTGCTATAAGATCATAAAAATTCATGTCATAACCATTGTAATGAAATGGGTATCATAAAACTATTCTCATATGATAAACTATTAAAAATATATAGGTTTAATAATAAATTAATCCAAATCATAACTAAGAAAAATAAGCGGGTTTCAAAAGAATATAAATCATGGAATAGAAACAGGAATCATATAAATCATTCCATAAAATCATTAACCATTCTAACAAATAATTTGAATAGTACTCTTGTATCATATCCCTATATAGCAACGACCAATATTAAAGGATGAAATCATATATAGAAAATATTTTGGAAATAAATTTTTAAAAAATTTATTTAGTAAAATATCCTTTCATCATCGAAGAATATTAATTAAAAATAGAAAATATTTATTAAAATATTTTTCATTGAAAAATAGATTTGAAATCATATTTTGGAATCATTAAAAACAATAAAAATATTAAAATAGTTTTTCAATGAAAATTTTATTAATATATCATTTTATGAAACACATTGTGAAACGTTTTTGGATTGAAAATGTATCTAAATTAAATAAATTACCATCTATATAGGGAAATGAGGTCAGAATTAATTAAAAACATTTTCCTAATTATCCTAACGAACAATGATTAGAATAATGGTATTAATACATGATGATAGCATGACTAACCAGAGGAAAATAAATTTCTTGACTATTTATGATATGTGGATCATAATATTTCCTCAATAAAATCATAAGCATAAATAATCCATATATGTGATGATACTGTGGTAATAAAATAATAACACATTAGAACATTGAATCATACTCACCACGTAAAAAATGACTTTAAATAAAGATTAAAATTTCATAAAAATAATTAGATTAATGACATAAAATTTCAATATTAACTTTATGTACCCTGTTGTAGAATATAGGGGAATAACATTCAATGTGTCTCAACGAAAGAAAAATTGAGTTAAAAATACATTAATGATCTAGAAACTTTTGAAACCAAAATCAAATTAAAGAGAGATCATACAATGAATATGTAAATACCTATAAATTTAAGGATAATTAATATATAATATATTAGTTGGAATTATATACACTACACAAGATATATTAGTTCTAAATGAGTCATAAACTCATAGAAAAAAGTGAGAAGTGAAAACCCTTACCTTATGTATTGAATCTCATCGTACTCATTAAATAATCCTATATAATAAATTTAAGATTATTATAAATCCACCAATGAAACATATTATTATATATAATACGATATATTATTTTATTTTTTACCTTATTTAACCCATATATTAAGAATTCGATGTTAATGTCAAATTTTGGGTAATATCTTCTTTGCTTTTCATTCATGATTTGAATTATTATTCATGACTGAATTAGGTTGCTAAATATTTTTTTTTATAGAATTTAAAACCTGATATAAATATCATAAAAATTTATATGATAATTATTTAAAATAATATATTAAAGGAAGGAACAAAATTGAAATACACCATTCATTTAGATGATAAGTCGTACGTATGCAAGAAAAATGTTTTGATTTTATAATTATTTTGAAAGATAGAATGTAAATGAAATCTATGTATATATATGTACATAATTTAATTATATTAGGATTATTTGTCCTTATATATCATATTAGTTCACTAAACACATCCTTAATGCATCCCATGTAATGTGTGGCTAAATCACATGGATTTGTGTTGGTGGTAGTCCACACGTCCACAAACGATGTTATCATATTTTTAGAAAATAAATAGAATGAATTCATCTGTTATATAGTAAATCATCAAGTATAAAAACATTATAAATATCATATAAAACTAATGAAATTAGTATTTACATCATAGTTTCCAACCATGATAGGTGGTAAAGAGAAAAAGAACAACGTCATTTTGTGAGGCGGTAGTCCGCCATACACACGTATGGTATGTTTGTTCCGCATTTGATGGAAGTGTGTGTATGGGTATGTATAACACATAGATTATGAACATACTATAATATTTAGTATATTATGGTAATTATATAATAATGTAATAAGATGATTCTGTTACATTACGTGTAAAGACCCAAAATTTTATCTTTGGAATTTACATTCATATAATTCTGTTACATAGTTTAAACAAAATAAATAACATAGAACCCATAATAAATGAATTATTTTCATAAATTAAGAAAGAAATAAGTGGTGTTTGTAAAAATTAAGGAACATATACTAATGAAATAGTAACATGACTATGGAAATGGTTACATGACAATTAAGAATACTAAAATGACCAATAAATTTGTAAAATAATAATTGAATTTATAAATAAAATTTATGAATCGTATAAATTAAAAGATAATATATTTATATTATGGAATAAGTAAATATTGTTTTTAAAAAATTGTAAATAATGTATCGCTATTTTTGTGAAACTTAAATGCTTATTTGCAATATTATAATATATATAAATATATAAAGGAATTTTTTATAAAATTGTTTTATAAGTTAATATTTTGTTTTCTTATAATTATATAATATTTTAATGAGAGATTATTTAATTTTTCAATGTTTCCTAAAATTTGTTATAATTTTAAAATCGATGATTTTTGAATAAATGACGAATTCAATTAAAATTTATATTTATCAAAATTAGAAAATTATTTCTATAGAATGGATTATTTTTTTTATTATAATCATCAAAAAATGTATATGATTTTTTTTATTTTTCGATAATATTTGAATTTTTAAAAAATAGTGAAATATGGTAATTTATTATATTTAACATTGTAGCCAAATAATTGAATTATTTAGATAGGGTTGAGTAATTGATGATTTATTAATACAATATCTTGAACTAAAAAACTCTATTTACTTTATTTTATCATTGTAATCAATACTCTTGAGTGTCTTGAGACAAAATAAAATAATAATGAATAAAATAATCAAAAAATCCTTCTCCTCCAACTATAAATACCACCCTCACCCCCTCTTATCTGTACACCTTATGTGATGAATAATTATTAATATTATAAAAAATTAATCTTCCACCACACTTCCCCATGTTCTATTCTTTGGAGACTCTCCAAATGGCAATTTTAATGTCCTTTAATGAGGTTCTCATGCAAATGACAACCAAGAGGTAAAAACTGTCCAATCTATGATTTTCAATTAATTTTCATTTCCACTATTTAATTCACCTACACTTAACAAAGTAAAATGTTAACATATTTATAATATATAAACTGAAATGTACTAATTCTAATTTAATATCCAACATTAATTCTCTTATATTACCCAGTTTTTATAAAAATAAAAACATTTTATGTGAGGTGTCGACTAACCACCCTCGTGGATGATGATTTTTTGTTTTCTAATACTACATTAAAGGTTAGTAATAAAACCATTATAATGTTCTAAAATTATTCTAAAATTTATATTACAACTTATTTATTGATCATGTTCAAGTACATTTACATTGTATCAGTTAATAAAACAAAAGTAGTTTTTGATGATCGAAAAACCACAAAATAATATAAATGGTTATCATTAATGTTTTATCATACGAATCATCATAATATATGGAAATAAAATGATATATAACACTATTTAACAATTTTATTGTTCATTAGTAACTTATAATTTCAAATATGTGTAACTATTCCCATTTTACGTTATCTTTCATTCATGTACACAATTGAAACAATCATTAAAACCAAGGAAAATAACACCCTCAAACGAGGAAATTGAATATTTTAAATCCTAAAAAATACCTTAAATGAACAGACAAAATAACAAATTATCAAATACAAGTTTAATTATTTATGAATTAAATTATTAATAAATCTATTTTCTTTATCCAAAATATTATGTGACAGTGCATAAGACCATCAGACATAATGTAAGGGATTCCGTCCAAACCTCCATTTTTTCCTTTTGGTAATGCTTTCTCTATCACCATGAATAAACTAGTTTATATCATTTTGAATAACATTAAATGATATACTTTTAATTTTAATGTATATCGATATCTATTTAGATATTAAATTTTTATCTCATAACATAATTATTGAAAACCGCTAATTATGTTTTATTTTTTTATAGTTAATGGTGAGAAAAAGGAGAAATACCCACACCTACTATAACCATAATATATAAAGTGAAATATTTAGGGACAAATATCATAACGGTGAAGAATCAAGTCATACAAAAGATTACCAATGTAATTTTCCTTCTTAAAATTATGTTATATAGAATGAAACACATAAATAAAAAAGAGAAATTAATAAATAAATTATTTTGAAAAATTAATAATTAAATAAGTGTTATTTAAAGAAATTAAGGAACCTATAATAATGGAATAGTTTCTTGACCATTAGAATAGTAATGTGATAATTATTCTTTGTATTCATACCAATAGAATAAAAACATCACATTTTATACATTAAATGATGATTAATTATCTTATAAATGAAATTAAAATATTTTTATGTAATTTTACCATTAAATAAGTATTTAAAAAAATTAAGTATTCGAATTTTCCTGAGACTTAAATTCTTATTTATAATTTTAATTTTTATATAATCATTTGAAATAAAATTTCTTCTTATAAAAAAATGAATATTTAGTATTTTTTATTATACAAATAAGTTAAATTTATGAAAAAACAATGTAATTTTATGTTTCATAAAATCAATTATAATTTTAAAATTGAAATTTTGGAAATAAATGAGTATTTTACATAAAAATTAAATTTATCATATTTTAAAAAATTATTTTCTTAAAATAGTGTCCACTATTGGTGTATAATATTCTAAAAATGGATATATATAATTTTTTTTATGTTTTCCATAATAGTTGAATGTTTTGAGAATAATGAAATAGAGTTATTTACATTATTTAACATTTTAGCCAAATATATGATTGTTTCAATCATGGATGAGTCATGGAATATGAAAGTTGCCACTATATTGAACTAAAAATCACTATATACTATATTAAATTGCAATAATAAACCCTATTGATAGATCTAAGCCAAAACAATTAACTAAGGAATAAAATAACCAAAAATACCCATCTTCTCCCACTATAAATACCACCCCTCATGACCTCTTCTCCTCACACATAATGAAACATTAAAATTGATAACAGTATTCCCAATTTAACTTAAAAACCAATTCCCCATGTTTTTTATTTTTCGGTCACAACAAAAGTCCATTTCAATGAACATTATGGTGATTCTCATGGAGACGACACTCTAGAGGAAAAACCTTCCCTCCCTCTCTTTAAATTTATTTTCTATTATTATCTTTCCCTCCACTTCCCAGTATAATTTAAAATGAGTAGTATATAATCATATATAAACTATAAGGTTATTTTTTAATTGTACATCAGTAATTATTTCTCTTCTCTTCCACTTTTGTTCTAAAAATGTAAACATTATCCCTTAAAATTCTTTTTATCGCCCTTATTGAAGATGATTTTTAATTTTTTAATACCTCTTTAAAAGATGGTCATAAAACCATTATAATGGATAAAATGTATTTACAATTTTATAATGAAACTTATATTGTGTTCTATTACTATTATATATACAAATTATTAATTAATAACATAAAACTAGCTGATTAGGATTGAAAAATTCCAAAATAATCTAAATTGTTATCATTATCATTTATCTAATAAATCACCATCATATAAAAATATTATTAATAATACTATTTAATATTATTTAATTTCATTAATAACATATAATTTCATATTTAGTTTACTATTCCCATTTTACCTGATCTTTCATTTATTTTTACAAGTGAACAGATGCAGATAACCAAGGAAACAAGCACTCATAAATGAAAAAAATTAAATCATATAACTAATTAAAGAAGTAAAAAGTGAACTTAAAAAAATTATAATAAATAAAAATAGTTTTGAGTAGGTCTTAAATTAAATTATCTATGAATCTAATTTCATTATCCATAACATAAATGGAATGTAGATAACACTTACATATATAATGCTTTCGATTTTCTTTGAACCACTATTTCTTATTATGGTTACACTTTCTATCTCTTTAACCCAATGTAATTTTTAATTATTTTTATTTAATCCTCCTGAATTATATTTTAGTTTTAAAAAATATTTATCTATCTCAAGTATTATTTATTTTAAGGGGGAGATACACGTTTTATATGGTTTTATTCTCTTATCATCCTGATAAGCATGCCTCATTAATGGGAACATCCAAATTTCTTACTCATTTTCAATTACACTATATTATATTTATTTATAATCTGATATATTTATAAAAAAAATTATCATTAAAAACCATATAGTTTCATTTCATCTTTTATAAAAACTATTATACCTTTTTCCAATCTAAATACTCATTACTGGTTTCCCTTAAACCGCACTAAAGATTCCAATTTTTAATGTTCATAGACAATATTTTTAAATGTTTTCACAGAATTTGTACATAATTTATCATTATATAATACTATATTACCTTATTAATGTCCATGTATGATTTAGATCCATTCTTTCATGGACAATTTTTTATTATACCCAATTTTTATGCTATATGAAATGGTTTTGATACCGATTTTTCATGGGTAACCCTTATGTTTATGTTTGATTCCTCATTTCAAACACCAATTAATGAAAATATTAGGATGGATGCACCTAGATATTACTCCAATTCATTTTGTAATGTTTCTTATGATTAGATATCATGTTGGTATATGGAGTGAAACAGATTCCTTTATGGGACTTGGTCCGTAACAAGTAATGGTTTTTGAAGATATCCTTGACACATGCCTATATCATGTTCTATGATTATAACACATTACTATGATTCCACGATTATAATATCACATTTAATAAATTTTATATTTAATTATATTTATTCATTTTTTATTACTTTTTAGATCATGATTTTATACCTTATAACCCATAGGTTAGGCTTTATTCATTTGTTTATTCACTTATAGGGTTTTTCGATCATCTCATTGTTCATTTTTTCCATTGTTAATCTTGGCAGATGTATGATCTCAATGAAATTTAGGATCTCACTATGGAGGGTAAAAATATTTTTTATATATTGGTTTCAATCTTTTTAATTTTATACCTAATCTTCTAGAGAGATTATACTTTGAAATCCGTTGGTTTTATTTTCTTTCCATTTATTCCTAAAATCATGTAACAATTTATTTCCAAGGAGAGGGTCGATATAGTTGTTATTAGAGAAATAGAAGGTGTATGATCCTTGGGAAGTCTCATGTGTGATATTTGGAAGATGCATGGAGCTCTGGCCAATGGATTCATTTGGAAATGGCTTCAATTGGGGTTCGTGGTGTGTCTTACCCAAGAGGTGTAGCCTCACATGGATATCATTGATAGATATCAATTATAGCCCGCATGAAATTATTCTAGACTACTATTGTTGGATTATAGTAAGGTCTAGTAATTTTTTTGATTGGTACTACAAAACATTATTTTAAACCCAAGGGATAATTTAATATCATTTGAAAAAAAATTGCACTTTTGTAATCACATGTTAGGATATATATTCATTTGAAATTCTCTCATTCTATATTAAATGTTTAATTTTTTATATTCAAATACGATAATTATTCATGACCCCAAATTTCATTTTATTGGTGGGAAATAGGATAAGTACCCTCACACTTTTTCAACATTGTATGTAAACTGAAATCTTAAGGGTGAAAGTCCATAAGGGGGGAATAATGTAAGGAATAAAAATTTTAAAATTGGGAATTAACTTATTATATATATTTTATAGAGTAGAAAAATCATACATCACAAATAGAGATTAAAAAATATTAGTTTCCTAAATTAAAAATTAAATAAGTGGTATTTATAGATATTTATTAACATATTCAAATAGAATAGTTACATAGGTGTTGGAATTGTAATGTCACAGTTAGGAATAGTAACCCACCAAATAAAATAGTAACCACCCCAATGAAAGTATAAATAAAATTTCTAAATCTTTTGAAAGAAAATATAATATATTTATATAATGGAATAAGTTACCAAATATTTAAAAATAATTAATAAAGTATTGGTAATTTATGAAACATATATGTTCATTTACAATTTTATAATTAATAAAATGATTTAAAATAAAAATTATTTTCATTAAATAAATTTATAAGATAATAATTTTCCTTCGTATAACTATAATATAATTTTATGATATCATAATTTATTTTTCAATGTTTCATAAAATTAGATATAAATTTAAAATCAATATTTTTCAAATAAATGATAATTTAAAATAAATATTAATAATATTCAAATTTAGATAATAATCATACTAAAAATTAAATCATTTTATAATTCTAAATTTTTAAAAATGGTTCGGGTGAATTTTTTTTCTAATATAATTGAATGTTTTGTGAATATTGGAACACAATATTTTGAGATTTTTGAAATTTTTGTGATATTCTTGAATTTTTTGAGTCATGGTTGATTCATGGATTATGTAAGTGACCACTATCTCGAAATTATATTTTCCAGTTACAATATTTATTAACAATAATAAACAATTTTTATATTATTGAGAGAAAATAATAAACAAATGAATAATGTAATCAAAAACACTGCATTCATCTCATTATAAATACCACCCCTCGCCACCTCTTCTCATCACAACATGTATTCCTTGTATATTTAAAATATTCCTCTAAATTAATCTCTAAATACTCTTCTTCAAACATTGGTCCTCTTGTTCTCAACAAAAGACGATTTCCCATCCCCTTAAGGAAGTTCTCAAGGAGACGACACTAAATAGGTAAAATCTTCCCTCTCTCTCTTTCAATTTATTTTCCTTTATTAGTCTTTCCTCACCTCCTGTATTCAAAATAAGATGATAATTTCAGTCTCATATATATACCAGAGTTTTTAGTTTTATATCCACTATCAATTCACTACTCTACCCATTTTTCACTAAAAATGAAAATAATGTATATGAGGTGTTGATTCACCACCCTTGGGAATGATGATTTATCATTTTCAAATACCACCTTCGAATTTAGTCCTAAAAAAATTAAAATGGTTTAATAATTTATATAAAATATTATTTAGTGTTTTGGAAACAATATTTATACATAGTATTAATGAATAAAACAACACAAGTTTATGAATAATGAGAACATGAAAAAAAAATCTGAATGGTTATCAATAAAATTTTATCCAACAAATCAAATAAATATATGAAAATATGAAATATAAGACCATTTATTTGGTATTTAATTTATAAAATAGAATTTCAATTATTTATAACTATTCCCATTTTTCATGATCTTTCATACATGTATAAAGGTAAACTGATCATGAAAACAATGGAAGTGAACACAGCTGGATAACAAAATTGAACCATTTCACTCAAAAAAAATTCCATAAATGAATGTAATAAATTTATAATAAATAAAATACATGTTTGAGAGGTTATAAATTAAATTATTTATGAATATTTTTTAATTATACAAAACATTAAGTAAATTATCCTAAAATTTTCATATATATGGTAATGGACTCTCTCAAAACCTCTATTTATCCATCAGGTGGTGTTTTCTATACATTTTCCCAAATATAATTATTAATTATTATTATGTACTCCTCAAAACATCTATGTTCATGTCACATTCATATTTACTAAGCTCAATTATTCTTTCATTGATGGGGAAATACACTTTTTATAATATTCCATTCGAAATTACTCACGATAAATAAGCTTTGAAACAGGGAACATCAAAATTTCATACCCTTTTCCATGTATACACAATAATCATTTATAATAATCAAATATTTTTTTAAAAAAACATTTTTTTTCTTGAAAAACTGTCAAATATTATTTGTGGTTTTATGTAGATAATTATACATTTTACCTCATTAAAAACTCTTTAAAGTTTCCCTCAAACCACACAAAAGAGGTTCATTTCCAAACCATCGTAGACAATATATTTACATTTTTTTACATCCATTTAAAATAATTTATAATAAAATTTTACTATTTTAACATATTAATGTTCATTTATTATTTATATACATTTTTTATTAGTCACTTTTGTGATACACCCAATTTTTATTCTCCATGACATGATTATGATACCCATTTCTTTCCATAGGTACCCTTATGTTTATATTTCATTATTCGTGTGGATAACATATGGATGGAAATTTTATTATAGGTGTTACCGTATAGTGATAAAATAAATTGGTTAATCTTTAGTCACTTGGGAAGTCATTTTGGGATATGAAGTATACTTCATATCTTGTGGGACTTTGTTCTCCAAGTGAAATTGTGTTGGATGTTAGCCTTGAATCATTAAAGTGCCATGATTAATGTTGGTTTGAAATTACTATGATTACATTATTTCATGATACCATGAACTACATATTATGAGTCCTTATGTTTATTCATGATAAATTTCATTTAATTACATCATGTTATGAAATTTAGCACATGTTCTATACATTTTCATAGGCTCATTCCCATACAGGGAAATCGAGCTCATTCCTTTATTCATGTATTTTCTCATGTTTTCATAAAAATAAGTAGCACCTCAAAAGGTATTTTTATTTCATTATGTAGATTAAATAATTTTTTCTATTTTGGTTTTAAGCTTTCTAATCATCCGCCTAATCATTCAAAGACAATAGAAATTATGATCCTTCGTTTGTATTTTATGGACAATTTTTATTAAAATCGTGTAATAGTATGTGTAAAAGTCTTGCGTCTCTATGACATGTGACTCAATTCATTATCCATTATGCATTAGATAGAAAAATTTGTTTAAATATTTCAATCCAATTTAATTCTTACATATTTCTATTTTATTTTAACCCTTAAATAAATGGATAACCACTATATAATATTATTTTTATCATAATCGATGTAATTAATTTTAATTAATTTTCAAAATATTTTTGGTAAAAAACAAAATTGAACATATTATTAATTATAAAGTATGATGATTGTATATATGTAATCATATTTTCAAATTCTAATCAAATAATTGGGTGAAATTAATTAATAATTAATCTCGCAGATGTGTCACAAAAGAAGGTTTTTAAAGTAGAAAGGTCCAAAAGAATGAAATGTTTTTGAATCTAGATTCAGTGTGAAATTGGTTCCAATGACCTAAAATGGATTAATAAATTTAAAATTGAGTTAATTAAACTTTAAAATACAATGAAAATATTATCTAACAAAATTAATAAATTATATGAAATATCCGTTTGGAATTAAAATTGAGTATATTCCCTATTCCTCTAAAAATGATGAATTTCATAAAAATCATGAATATTCATCATAAGATGAGTTTGAAATTTTTAATTAAATAATAAAATTTATTTTATACAATTCAATTTGAAAATTTTTATCAATTTATTTAAATTATTTTACATAAAATGATATAAAAATTAGTTCATTTCAGAGAATAATATTTTTCATCATTTAATACATTTACACAAAATTATAATTTTTATTGTCATTATGTTTTATTTATAAAAAACTAGTTGAAATATTTTTATTTTTTAGTTATTAATATTCATATTACTATTTGTGATGTAAATTCTTGAACTATCATCTTTAATTAATTATAATAAATTAATTTCATTTAATAGAACCACTGTGTTGCGTGTAATTTAAGCTAAAATGATATTGTAGGTAGCGAAAGATTATCATGGTGTATTGTATATTGAATTATTCAAATTAATTATCTTCCAATGTGATATAAAAAAATATTTAATTTATTCAAAACTAATTCATACGAATTTTGGGTGTTATACATAATATAATTCATGATATTTCTACATCAGCACAACACATAACAAAACTCCGAAGTAATTTCAAAATACAACGTAATAGATCCCACAATCATTAAATATCATTAATAGAGCTAGAATCAACATTATATTGGAAACAATTAATTCTTCCTCAAATAATTCATACCATTAAAACACCATCCCTTAATTTTATAGAGCTTTCATAGGGGCAGCCAAATGTGATAAATACAAGATAATCACATGTATTACCCTACTATTTTAAGGAAACTCCTGATCTCAACTACATTCAGAGGATTATGAAATGATGTTAACAAATCAACCTTCACTGACTCTATATAAAATCATATTTATTACACTATATTCCTATGTAAATTTAATTTCTCAATATAGAATTGACCTAATGAAAACATAACATAAAGATGGTGTGGTGAAATGATTCTTAATTAAATATTGAGATTCCATGAATTCTACTTCTTTTTTTATGAAAATATGAGGATGCATTCAATAATCACCATAAAAAATGAGTCAAGATATATGTGAGAGATATTGGTAATTTGGGACATGAATACCAATGGGTAATTTTATTTTTAAAAATCTGATTAATAGAAACTCATATCACCAATTTGTGCCTCAAAATCTCATTTTAATTAACTCCTCCTCCCTCACCTATAACTAATAACATACTAAATGCATGTTGGTCACGGAAAACCAATGATATCCTTGTAATGATCAATTGGATCATTGATCCAATGAAAGTGGTATATATTATTCACCATCACCTAGTTAAAATTTATGTAATCCCCATTTATAAGAAGAATACCATCCCCTTTTAGTGGAAAAAAATTGTGAAACCAAAGGAGATTTCCTCGGTTTTATAAATCCATTCGACTCTAAGTCATAAGGAAAAATTTATAGTACCTTCAACTAATTCGTCACTAAACATCCAGAAGAAATCAAACTAGGATTCACCCTTATATTGTTTTCTATTTCAAATTATATCCCAATACCATGGGGTGAACATTGAAATTATTTTAGAAGCACATCATAGTAAAAATATACAACTTCAGTGATAAATGATATGGATAAATTTGAACCTACATAAATTGAAATTCTAATATCATGTTCCATAATAGATCTTAACAGACTAAAATTTAGTCTATTTATAATACATTCAAACTCCCACAATGTGGTTATTAGAAACCATTCACCCCTAGGAAAGGTAATGTATGTCAATTGATGAATTTTTTTGATGTTTCATATGATATTCCCTAAAAAGATAAAATCAAATCTAGTCATCTCTATGATGTTAAAATCTACATAATTCCTATATCAGTAGTTCACTATATAAAATTATAGACATCATTATTGATATAGAACATTAGTCCATACGGGATTATCGAGGGAAATCATATATGAAGGTATTATAACTATTATCTATAGGTCAGATCCCACATAGCATATGTATGGGAACAAGAATCACCTTTATAATAAATTATAGTAGATAGTGTTAACGTGATGATAACTATAACTATAAATTTTGATATCCCCTAACAATCATCAACAAGAATATGTTCAATTAAAAACCTTGTACTTGCTAATCCCTATAGCATTTCCCAACACTCATCAATTTGAGGGAGGTCTTCATAACATGATTATTTCCACACACCCATATGTCATGGATCAACCGAACACTTCTATGAATCCCTCGAAATAAAATTCCAATGATAACTAGACTTTCCACATCAGCGACATTCCATAACTAGTTTATTCAAATCATTTCTAAAATATATCCTTTTCCCCAAATTAAAACACCTGTTATAATTAAATCCAAAAATGATAATAACTATTTATTTCTAAAATCCATTTTTTGTTAACCACTATTCCTAAACATCATATATATTTCTACTACTAAAACAAAATCATGTAGTATTTAAAAAAATCTCAATCAAGGTTCTCTATTATCTTGAAAGTTGCATTCAACCATTCCCTCCTACATGCAATTCTAAAAAGTCATAGACATTCATTGAACCAATGTGAATTATGCTATATTGATGCTCTAAAATTTCAATTTAGGATCGACGAATATTCTTATCTAGAACATTCAGAGTCTATGAGACTCATTTCAATCTATACTAGGGGAAAAATGTAGATCCATGAAACAACACGAATACATATATATGGAAAAAATACCAAATGAAACTCCCTGAAATCAATGGAATGGTAAAATTTAGTCATGCCATGAAAATATAACCTAATTAATAGTTCAATGTAGATCTGCAATGTAATATCCTTTCATCACAATTTTTGAATAATTATATTCCACTATCTCCTGAAATTACAAGGGATGAAGAAAGTCTCCAACATAACTTGTCTCTCCACTGGAGTTTGGACCCAATAGATAATTATCTCAAGGAGATATATATATATATATGTTCATATACATCCTTCAAGACTCTAGAGATGATAAAAACTAGAGGCTGTTGCAGATATAAGTACTAAAGATTATTAGTCATGCTCTTCTGAATGTTTCCTCCATGAATGGCCATAATCCAAAAATAGACCACATTTTACATTCTCTACAAACCAAAGAAACATATCTAGAATATTTAAATGATATTTATTTTCCTAAAAACAAATTTTTTTGGTATATTAACATTCTCCAAATATGACACAATCCTATGATACCTCTATTTGGGGCCACAACATTAGTTTCCCCAATTTAATTTTAAAATTTGCAATATAATCATTGAGATAAATAAACCCATTACTTTAGTAATTATCCTAATCAATACATTTTATCACACATTTATCCTCATATAAGGATATAATAACCCATGATATATGTCCCCATAAACAACCAATAGCTAATGTTGGTAACTCAGTAATTCTACGTTAGTAAAAATCTAATATATTCAAAACATAAGTTCTTTCCCAAAATTATCTAATTAATAAAAAATATAGATATATAACTAATATATTAACAATAGATATATAATATTTTTTTGAGTATTGGTTTACCGAGAAAAAAATTCACAATAATGGAATTAAATTAACAATATACTATTTTTCAAACAATATGAATATTTGTGAAACTGATTACACATTTGAAGATATGACGTATGAATGCACCCAAATCTAATAAATTCTAACTACAATATGTAGTAATGATCCTCAAGAAATAATAAAAAAAATATAAAAATATTCCATATAATGATAAATTATTTTTCTATTTTTTATGTTATCAATATGAACACATGAAACTCCCATAAATATTTCCCACATTTCCTACAACTATTCTACCTTGGACTAAAATACATCCACGATGAAATAATAATCAGAAACATACATTGATAATTTTTTGTTTTGCCTGACCGATGTCACCAGGTTTGTGATGGAGTGCCACATGGACTCATGCATGACTCCCAGAATATAAGTGGTATCTGAATAGTAATAAAATTATGAGTTCTATCATTTTATAGACTATTACCATATTTCCTATAGAGAAAATTATAAATGATGTCATGTATAGAAATATAAGAATAAATAATTAGTTTAAATCCATATGACATGTAATGTTACTAAAATATTTCTAAATAATTTGCTATGTACCCTTAATTTAAATTTTTGAAAGGAGTATGAGAAATATTTGAAAGTAAATAAAACCCACCGGCATTGATTTAGTTCAATTACGGATCCACCACTACAAATCATGATCACTTTACTTCATATGATAGGAGTTTTCAACTTCCTTGAGTCCCTGATAATGAATACTATATACAAAAATATTCCCTTACATTGTGTTAGTAATAAACCAAGTTGGAAACCAATAATTGATCAATATCACAAGTGAACATTTTGAAAGGAATGTTTATATAATTTTAATTTTAATTATAATTTTCATATATAGGCCTATATGTGATGATTCAACATGTGATAACCAACCCTCTATGATCCCCATCCCTACTAGCTTCAGCACAATATTGGTATAGATATCAAATTAAATTAAACAACCACAATGTGCATTCCACAAGTCCTAAAATCTACTATCACCCTATTCTTGTCAGCATAATCCCAATGTTCATCCTTTTATTAAATTAATCACACCCACCAATACAGTGGTTATCAAAAGGAACATCTCATGCCCTACCCCAAATATAGTCATTATGATCATATTTTTTTAGGTCCAACCAAACATGTTTGACATATATAGAATTTCATATTTAATCCTCAAGGGTGTCTTCCATACTAGCTAATATCAATTGAATTCTAAACATATATACATTTTCTAATCCCATATTATTATAAATGTTTTTTCTCTATCAAATACAATTAAACGATCCATTATTCAAGACCATATTTATATTTTCCTACTCACCCCCAAGGGATCTTCTATCCATTATTTAGAAACCTATTCATCTTACTCATATAGTATTGTTCCATATGTTCTGAAATACATTTTCAAATAGATATATGTATTTTATCATTAATTTAAATTTCATATCAAGAACAGTTCCCAAGGGGATAAAAAAATAACATTATAACAAGAAATAATTTGGAGATAATGGATACTCACTCACCCTTATGAAAATAATTATGAATCATTGGTTTTACGAAAAAAATGGGTTTGAAAAATAATTTACCAGGATATATATTTTATTTAGTATCATAAATCAAGATTTAGGCTGTCTACATTCTGGGTCACCAATAATTTAATAACCCAAATTATGCCTGTAATAATGGCTCAAATGGGATCTTCCAAGTGAAACACAACTACATAATCATATAACACCAATAATCAATGTGAAAAAAATATTTATTCCAAGGATATAAATAAAACATTATATACATCATAAAAACCCATAGTAGAATCCATTTAATCATAATTTAAGGATTTTTCAAGAAGTATGAAAAAGAAACCTCAAATATATGATAACATTTATCATTGTTCTCAACCATATGACAAAAAAAATTAAACACATATAATGAAATATGGACTAAGGCCCTAGACCAATCAATGTAAATGAAAAATTAATAAATATATATAAATATAATATTTGATGAATTTCACTCATTATATATTCCTATATCTTCCTAAGTCATGTTGAAAAACATCTGGAATTTTACGGAATACTAATGGAGGAGCGTCAACCAACTAATATGGGTAAGAATTGTATTTAAACTGAATATAAGCCCCAAATATAATCCATATTAATTTCCTCTTTGAAATATTCATATTCCATGGGAAAAGGTAATTTTTAATCCATTTCAAATCTAGCTTTCCTATCGTAACACCCTCTATCATGGCATGACCATGTCTGTTGTGTTCTGGAATGGACAATTTGACACAGTCTTCTCTACAATGTGTCCCCAAATTAGAGGATATTACCCCAAAACATTCCTCCAATATGTCCATATATTTTCCACCTTATCTATTGGTCACAAGTCCATTCCTTGAGCATAATGTTGGGGCCACACTAAATTTCCCCTTTGACCATTTAATACTGAAAGACACTTGGGATTAAACAAAAAATGCAATGGAATTATTTTGATTTCATTGAAAAAAACCCCACATTTAGGATTATAAATACCACCATTCAAAATAAAGCCATGTTTAATCATCACATTGTTTAAAACATCACTGGTGAAATTATAGATATTATATTACTGTAATAACCCAAAACTAGGATTGTATATGCTGAATATATTTTAACATCTTAACAAAATCCCATTAAAAGTGAAAAAATCAAAATGAATTAACAATATTTAAAATTAGTTCACTATATAATATTTCAAGGAAAAAACATAAACATTTTTTAAGGGACATAGGTGTATAATTAAAAATATATCTCAAATAAATATGTTTGAGAAAAGAAACCATTTCCTTGGATTCCAGTTTAGTTGGATGCAATCAATTCACTTATATAATAAATTTATATCTACATGTCATTTATATGAAGTACATATTTATATATATCCATATAAATAAATTATTTATAACCCTTAATGACCTATTTAGTCATATTTGTATATTGAACATAAAAAAATTGGTCGTAAATATTTCATTTTAGATTCAGGTTTAGATTTTTAGGTTTTATCTACTGAAACATAGTTCGGATTTAACATACTCTATAATGTTAAGTATTTATTTTAGATCGTATTTATGAATTAAAATAATTTTTAGAACCGTCCACCTACAATAGTGATGATAAATTAGATATGTCATGTGGGGAGGTGATTTTCTGCATGTATGATGAGGAATGTTTTAAATTTACAAAGATATTTAAGGGAACTAAATTAGATAATGTCTTAAAATTATAGAGTTATAATAATATAATAAATTTCACATTTACTCATTAAAAACATCCTTCTTATTATCTATGTATGTAAGTGATGAAAAATTAATTACATATCATTATATAGGTGGTATTATTCATGTACACATGATAATTGTTTATATATATCAATTGGTTGGAGAGAAATAATATATATAATATATTATAATTTTATATTGATAATTATGTGACAAATATCATATATATTCATTATATTCATATTTACTAATACCCATGTGAAGTGGTGATCCAAATTTAAATACATCGCTTCATGGAAAGAATAGTACATATGTATAAAAGTTTGATGTTCTCATTCACCACTAGATGAAAATTAGGTACAAGAGTTTTTCCATCAATAAAATAATATTTATGTATATTAAGGATAATGATGAAAATATATTGGGATTTATTGAATATATTTGAATGGTGTAGAATAATAAATAAACCTAAAAGAATTTGGTTAGAGGAATATACCTTCTCCTTGGTTATGTTCCACTACATTAAACATTTATCATTCAAGGAATTGTATTTTGGATTTAAAAGGAACTATATGATGAGTATAAGAGTGATAGGAGGGTATTAGTGAAGGTATCATTTGAGATAGGTGTGTATTGGATGTGTGCAGAAATGAGGAGATTATTTCTTCAATTATATGTGAGGGGAGTGACACAATTATTAATATTAATCACATTTATATATAGTAAATATTATTCTCAAGCCAATGGGAACTAATACACTCCAATTGTGATGAAAAGTTACGTATAGTTGGAATCCACTCATCAAATCACATAAAAAATATTGAAATATTTTATGCCTTACCTATTTGTTTAATGTCATCTTTATCAATTTGAACCCTAACTGTGTGAGAAACCAAATCCATGTTAACTATTAATTACCATTTAAAGTGAAATTTAACACATTAAAAAATAGAACATTTTGATCACAAATATATAATATCTTTTCTGTGATTAAATTTCTATAATTTTTAAAAAATACATTTAACACAAGTTTACAAAATAAAAGGAAAAACATTTTTAGGATGATATTTATTTAATAATAAATTTTTTAACAGCTATATCATGGATAAATATGATCATTAATGAATTAAATGGATTATCTTATACTAAACTGAATTTATTTTACATTTATCCCAAAATAAAAACACAATGAAATCTTGTGAATAAATAATTAAAACATAATAGAAAATAATAGTATTATCTATTGAAATACATTAATATGATTACCATAACGTCAAAAATCAATTTCTAAAAAATAAATTGTATTATTAACTAAATTATACCAATTATTAAATACATAATAGGTGTGTATAAAAGGTTTCATATATTTTTTAGTAAAAAATATATCATGATAATGTTATAAAGGAAACTATATTTGTAAAATCGCAATTTTTCACAATCCACACAAAAAACAAAAATTTTATAAAAATATAAAACATTCAGCATAATTACATTTGAAGATGTTGAATAAAAACATAAATTTAATTTCAAAAGAAATAAATTATATCTAATAAATTAATTTTTCTTAAAATGAAAATAAAAAACACAGGGGAAACTAATTTTTTTTATAATAAATTCCTTTTTAATTTTATGTTCACATTAAAAAACATTCATATAAATTTAGATTTAATTATGTGTAAATTTATTTGTGTAAACCCCAAATTCATTTAAAACCATTACATTAATAAAAATATATAACTCTTTGAATTGAATTCAATGAAAAATACATTTAAATATGAATTACTTTTATTATATCACATTAATTATTAATTTTAAAATTATTAAATTTCATTATTGGAAGAATTTAATAATATTTTTTATATTAAATGACTACTATATTTATTTTTTGAAATTTATTTTAATTAAATTCATATAGACTTTTAGTTCAGTGTTTCCAATATTTTACTCTGTTGAATATATTACTATTTAATAGAATATTTTACATAGATATATCAAGGTGTTACATTATGGTCCATAACACCCCCACCACTCGAATCACCATTCAAAAAAAACATCTACTGTGATGTTAACATTAATAATGTAGTTTCCTCTAAACTGCACCCAATTCAATGTAAAAATATTTGAGTTTCATACATGGAGCTCTTCCATTAAAATTTTATAGCATAACCTACTAGAAAACTGTCAACTCGCAAAATCATTGTATCTTATGTCCCTGTTATATCATGACTTTTCTCAGTGTTTAGGATGTTAATTTTTGGATTAAAATTCCTTAAAACAAACCTAAATGGAATTCCTAAACGGTTCAATGAGGTATCAAGTGTGTATAGGGCTTGTTTGGAGTCCATATTCCAATATTGGGGACAATATATTGGGTTTCACAGTAACATTAAATTGTACAGCTGCTCCCTCACTCTTCCATAAATTGTGAGGTTGCAGGAAGGGAAGTTTTAGGGGACTCAATGTTTGACTGAATCCATGCAACCCCTGGGGAATGACCATGAGATCCATTTATTAATTTTGGGCAGTGGTTTTTTAGCAGTTTTCCCATGGCTAGTTTAAATATGCACCTAACCATGTGGTACACTCTTTTGATGTTGTGATTACCACAAAGTGGGATCATGGTTTGTCCAAACCAAGCGTAGTTTGTGTTTTGCGTGAAATAAAAAAAATTCCATAATAAATTTTTTAATATCCTTTTACTTAATCAACACTTTTTTCTGGTGGGATTCCCCCTCCCCCCCCAATGCATGGATCTCTAACTTCTCATCCTCCTTAGGTTTTGAGATACCTCCCTCCATTGGGGCCTGATACTTCCCTATCGGAAGAAAAATAAATCCCTAGTTATTACCTTCCTTACTAACTCTTATATTTAATCATTCTTCCACAATAAATTACTCTTTTTTGGGGGGAAGTATATTTTTCCTATTTTCATTATGTTGTAAATAACCTTATTTTAGTTCCATTCGAGGTTGAATCAAGCCTTGATAGCAGGTGACTGGAGTGGTACTTCATCATGTTAAGTGTTCTATGATATTTCTTGTTATATTTTAATTTTTTATATGACCAGAAATTGTTTCACATGAACGTAAATTCTAAATATTCTTCTTTATGGCCTAAAAAATTAGGTAAAAATGATTTACATGACCTATGTGACCCCTCGTTATAAAGAATCACATGTGTTGTGTAACATCCCAGTCTACATGAATGTATTAGCCTACCCATGTTTTGGTTTTAATCACTTTTTTTATTGTTAGTGATTTGTTTTTCAAGTGAATTAGAATCACAAAGGGTGTTATAATGGCTAATGACATTGAAGGATATAAAACCATTCCAATTTTTGAAAGACGCATAGTTAGTGAACAATTATGTAAATCATGTGGAATTCCCAAGAAAATTGTGCAGCCCTGGATTGTGTCATATTTCATGTTTGGAGAATGTGTTATAAATTGTGTGGGTTTTTTTAGCTAACCATTTGACCTCACATTCCGTAGATAGTGGATTTTACATAGTTTACGTATGGTTTTGAAAACCATGCGGGTAAACCATGTGACCAAGTAAAATTTGGAAAACATCGTGTTTTTTCATTCAAGTATATTAAGATCACCATATGATTTTCCCCATTTCTTCCTCCTTTATCCATAGAGAGGACCCATTTAATCCATGATTATAAGGTTTTGATCACCATTATTTCAATGCTGTATGAATCATCATTGGTAGCATATCGATGCTTTCGATAAGTCTATTACATCCCTTGTTTCTCTTTTCCGGACAAGAGTTTGTAGTTTCCTCAATCTTCTTCCAAATAACAAAAACATTCTTTTACTAGTGGAACCTATTGGGGGCCTTCAAGGTTTGTTCAATTCCATATCGAAGGCTACAATTAAGTGTGTGTTCATATTAGGATTATATGTAGGTGTTCTATGGGTATATTACATAGTATTATTATGGGTTTGTGCATGGGTGTTGAGGTCTTTCTTCCATATTGTTGTCAATTTGTTTCCTTGAGTAGGACTATGTAAAATGGTTGGATAATTAATAATTTAGACCCCTAATTATCCCTTTGGGATGTATTGAGGATGATTAGAATGATTTAGTACCACCTATGGGGTGTGTCGACAATCCTGAACATAGAAATTGGTAAAGTTAACTGTAATGATGATTAGATATAATGTTGAGAACATTATTGCATATGTCTAAAATGATTAGTTTAGTTGAAAATAGAGCATTGATAGTTTTTACTAGGTTTTGATACGGGCATAAGGGGTTTTAATGTGTGGCTTCAAAATGGGAATTGGGTTAATTGAGATTACGTTGAATATTCAATGAATTTTGTTAAAATTCCTAAGAGGACTAGTATATATAAAATGATTAGCATATTAAAATACGAAATCAATTGTGAAATGAATAAAATTTATATGGGTTTGAATAAGGGAATTGATGAATATGTTTAATTGGTTAATAAATGGTCATTATGGGGTATACCTAAAGGGGTGAATGTAATAAAGTGGTTTTGCTATGTGATATAAGAAATGTACTTGAAATTATTATGTTCTAAAATTCTTGTGAAATAATAAATGGGAAAATGTATGGTAATTTGTTAAAATTGGATAATTCATGGGAATTTTTGAATATACATGTTGTGTTAAGGAATGTGAATGGGAACTGGGTTAAGTGGTTATCTCATGTAAATGTAAAATGTGTTAATTTTTTATGGAATTGTATTAACTCACATGTTGAAAGTTATCAAATGTAATTTCTAATAGTTTTTCTTTGTGTGGTTGTGATATCGTATATGTGTGGATAATATATAAATAAGCTAGTGAACATGGATAGAGGTATGGGATGAAGGATTGAGGCTCCTCCCATGGGATGTGTTGGACTTATACACTAACACCACCCACAATGCCTGGGTTAGAGAAGGGGATGAAGATCTATTCCCCAAACAGCTGCATTTCACAGGATCTGAGGTTCTCAGATGAGGACTTGTGATGTTGTGATTTATTATCCCTAATGAGATATCTAGGTGACTTATTCACTTATACAGAATGTTAAATGTCGCGATCCTTTTTGTGGATAGTGAAAATTACCAACCCATGCATTACATATTGATAATGAACTATGTAATGAAGAATATGAAAATGATGAATAATGTTAAGTGTATTAATAGTTAATGTAATGGTTGGTATCTAATATAACCAAATATGTATTTTATTTACTTTTCATTTAATTAAAACTATCATGCACTATCTTATTAGAATAGATCGTTTGGAGACACTGTTTTTTGGTGTCCTAATGTGTTGTACTCACACCCTGATCAGGACATCATTGGGTTCCTGAGAAGTCTTTATTGTTTCATGTTCGGAAAAAGGAAAGGGCCCAACTTTAGGGTGCATAGTTGGGCTTGGAAAATTAATTGATAAGGATATATACTTGGAACCAGAATCATTTTTGGGTTTAGGATGGTTGTCTTTATTTTCAGTTTCCCTCATTTTGACACTTTTAGCATTACATGACATGGTTAATGTTGATTTGTGGCTTGTACCATGTATTGGGAAATTTTAAACTATGCATGTTTATTGATTATTATAAATTTTGTCTTCAATTTATAATTTTACCGTCTTCTGTATTTCACTGATAACGACGGTATAGTCTCCGCATGAGGCTTATTAGATCCATGCTTCTATTTTGGAGCCTCATGCATAGGAGGAGGGATATTGGAGGTCATTTGATTAGCTAGCTTGGTGAGCTGACTTAGTGGCCCCTAGGTTAATGATGTTATAAATTTTTATCGATGGTGTTCTTTTCTTATGTCATATTATTTGGGATGGTATGCATGAGGTTTGGATGTTTCGGTCCTTGGTAATGAGCTCATTTTTGAGAGTAGTTGTCCCATGTATGAGGGATACCCCAAGTCAACAAAGGTGTTAATTGTTTTTTTATGTTTATTTATAATTGAATGATATTTCACCATTGGATGATGCACATATTGTGTGATGTGACTTTTTATATTATTTTTCACATGGTCAAAATAGAATGAGGTTGCACATTCGTGTATAATTTTAGAAACCTATGGATAGAGGTGGTGTGCATCAGGATATGCACACACGAGATTGGATTGTGGTTCATGTAGATTAGAATGCGTTATAGACCTTTGGGAATTTATAGAAAATTGGTTCTAATAATGTTGTTGAAAAGTGTTAAATAAAAAATAAAATTTAATGAATGGTCGATGAATTGTGCCTAATGCAATGTTTAAATTAGTTTAAATGTTGATTGTAACATGTTGTGAAATAGGAACTGTACCCAAGATGAAAGGATCACGTTACAAAATATGGTATGGTTTTATGATGTGTTTAATGGAAGGGTTTTTATTAAGTAAATTAGTTTACCCCATGTTGACAATGACCCATAGTAGGTATGGTGAAATTTAATGTTCTATGTTTGATTATGAGCATTGGGATAGGGTGTGAAGAAATATTTTTTAGGGTTTTTAGTGTAGGATCTTTTCTACCAGTGGTTTACAATATTGATTATTCATTAAATTGTTTTTTGATGAAATTTATTTGGATTATGGACATAAATATTGTAGGGGCTTCTGAATAGTTGGGTGAATGGGAGATTAAAATTTGAATGCTGAGTTTAAAAATGATCAATTTTATTATAAAACAATTTGTAGTAATGGTAATTTGTGAGAACTGGGTAGTGGGTATTCATTGGGTGGTCAATTTGACACTTTCAATGGAGGTTTGGGGTAAGTGAGAGTTCCCTAGTTTGAGAAATTGTATATGGGTAGTGAGGCCTTTTTTATGATATGGAATTGGAGTTGTGCTTAGGTATCCCTCATTATGTTGTGTCATTTGGGTCGAAGGAGGTGTTCGTTAAAGAATTTTTGGCTATTCTCGTTGTTTGGGATTGTATGGATTTCATGATTAACCTTAAAAATGGTGATTGTTTTTTGGTGATCTTGTTAGTTGGTACCCTACAATTTGTGTTTCTGATCTCGCAGTGGGATTTGTGGAAGACTAATGGTGCGTGATGTTACTAGATTTATGGTGAAATGTTGACTGTTTTAGGGGAAAATAATGGTTCCCTCATGGAAGGCTAGCCTAATGATGGTGGTTCCATAGAATATGAACCATGGTATATTCTTCATAGGTGGAATTGATTCATAATTAGTACCATAATTTTTCAATAAAATGTATAGTTTTCTCATAGTTATTTTAGAAGGAAAACAATAGGCTTTAGGTGTGTTGTAAGGTTTGTTTCAAAGGGTTGTATCTTATCGATGCTTGACCCATCTTTTTGTTTGTCGATTAGTAGATCTCTCTAATTTGTTTTCGAGGTAAATATATAGGGGAGGTTGAATCAAGGGTCAGTTAATTTTTTTGAAGGTTACACTATAGGTGAGGGTGGTCACACTATTGAGTTGTTTGTATGAATGTTATAGTTTTTTGTTGAGATTATGTGAATTCAATGAGACTGATGAGGCTGATTGACCAATAGTCATGGATAGGTGAGAATGTGGTGTTTTTATATTCTCATGTGATGGTGGGAATTTTCGAACTAATGTTTGTATAAGAGTGGTCGTAGGGATGTGAGAAACATTTAAGGCTCTAATATGGTTCAAATGTGGTCACACCCTGGTATGACGATATTTCAATCAGGATAAGCATCATTCATTCTCTATGAATGCAAGGAAGGAAGCATTGTTATATGACAGACCATTATATTTATTTGTGTGGTGTACCAATGTGTGTAAATTTTTAAAAGTATGGTTCATACCTATAGATCATGAGTGGTGTGGTAGAATTAATTTCATAAGAATCATTGGTTCATGGCTTCTTGGGAGATGGCCCTTGATATGTGGATAGTCATTCTTAGCAATGACTACTATGAAATGGTGGTTATGTTCTGGTGAGGTGTGTGCAGCAGGGAAGCCCGAGATCCTTGGATGGTCATGGTGTCCCATGGTATGAGGTTTTATCAATAATGTATAAGTGTGTGGTGGTGTTATTTGGGATATCTTGGCGCACCTCATCTAGTGATGATCATTCCCAACATCATTTCATTGTCCCAAGTACGTTGACAATCGTTGGATTTATGCCAAGAGAATTGAAGCTATATTTGTTGGATGATGGACATCATTGATATTATGCTCATGGGAGTGGTATATGTGGAGCCAGATTATAACAAACCATACTTTACATAAATTGTACGTACTTCAAAATTGAAGTACACTTATTTCAACATATAACAAAACCATGCAAGGACCGTATAGGTATAGTTTCTTTAGAAACTGGGAAATATAAGAAACTGGTTCATAGAGCATCTACACTGTCTCCCATTTATTTCATCATATATATAGTCCCTTTTGAAATATCTTACTTAATAACCTTCTTCCTGGCCTGGGGAAATAAAACATTAAAAAGGGTGAGCTCAAATGCTCAGTAAAGGTAAACAAAAGAAATATCAATCACATCATATTCATAAGAACATAACATTTTGGAAATCTTACCCTGCAAAAGAGATCATAATTTCATAACATGGGATAAATCATGGTAGTGAAATGTAATCACAATAATCATAACATAAAACATAAAGATTTGTGTCATACACACATAATCATAGAGAATCATTTTTTATTAGTCAAGACTCATTGGCAATACTATCTTAGTGGACAAAGTCCATTTTTGAACCGAGTTCATTCCTCGTTTCAGTCCTGTTTCACTGAACCGGTTTAACCAGCCGTTCCAGCCATGTCTATATCATCAGATATAAAATCTTTACCTAATGCACTAGAGGGAGATATAGGTCCCACCCATCTCATAATGATACCATTCTTATGTGTGCCACAAAATCATAAACCATACATCATATCATAATCCTTGTAATAAAAATGGGATTCTTAAATAGCGTGACATCATAAAAATATTCATATAAGTTAAAGGAATTCATAAAAATAATTCCATTGCAACATAATCGAATCAATGTAATAATAGGTATAAAAATAGAACACTTTATTATCTTAGATCAAAAATAATTTTGATAAAACACTTGAACTCCATTCTTGTGAAAAATATCCTTTCTACTTCAAAAACATTTTTCCTTTCATAACATGTCATACAATTCTAAACTAAAAAAAGTTGATTAAAAATAAACGTGAAAACTTGTAAAGGTTGCTTCTTGGAAATAATTTTTTAAAAATCCATTCGTGTCGTATAAGTTAAAAAATACATTCTTCTCGTACTTTTGTCAGAAAATTCAAAAAGTTCCTCGTACGAAAAATGAAAAAAGATTCCTTTCATATCTTTTACGAAAAACTCACCTAAGGGTAAAATAGGATTTAAACAATTGTAGGTGGATGGAAATAATATTAAATATTGAGGAAACATGTATGTGGATTATAAAATACACCCTAGTAAATTCCAAAGTATAAACAATCTCGGATAAAAATGAGATTGTGATCTTTCCCTTACCTTAGGTCTGATTTTCTTTGTAAGTGTCCGAACCTCCTGTATAATGATTTAAATAATTTCATTGACATATTCCAGATTCATACTCAATATTATGATATCATATATGGTTATATTCTTAGCTTATTATTAGTAATATTTCATTGTTACTAGTTATTTGGGTGTTTATTACTTTTTGTTCTTATGCATATTTTGATGAATAAATTCTTATTCTTATTTCTAGGTTATAGATACCTCATTTCCAGAATGGTATTAGTGTAATATATATCATATTTATTCACACAATTCATTTAAGTAATCTTTATGAAATGAAAATCATGTAGAACGAGTCGCATCACATCATAGAGACTGTATTCCGTACGTACGCACGTGTGATGATATCGTTCCCATGATCATGAAATTGTATTGGAGTGTATGAATACTATTCAATAATCAATATCACTTTAAAATAATCATATATATTAATTCTTTACACCATTATACCCATCCAAGTAAGGTGGTGGTGGAAAATAGATTACACCATGGCATGGAGACGGTATTCTGTACGTATGCACGTGCGGTGATTTCATTTTCCGTAGGATGGATAGATTGTGAAATAGGGTTGTTTCATACATATAATAACATATCAGTATATGAGTGATACTAATGTTATTAATTCATAAAGAATCAACTAAAGAATAATAAGTGGAAGAAGAAATAATGTTGAAAGAATCGGTAACAGACATTACCTCTTCTTTGAAGCGCTTCTTTGAGACCTCCTTTTAGGGAACTAAAACTGGTCTTTGAAGAAGACCAGGACCTATAGGCTGTTTCTAGGGAAGTGTAGAGGAGAAATTGGCAGGGTTTGGCTGAGCTTGGAGGCTCAATGTGGTGTGAGGAAGAGAGGGAGGATTTGCCTTTTTATAAGGGAGGATATGGGCACCTTTGGAAAAACTAAAAATATTATTTTATTATAAATTCATATTCGGTTTTAAATAGCTCAAAATTTATTTATTTCGAAGCTAAGGTAGGGATGGGTCTAAATACTATCTTCCAATAGAATTTGGACTAGTTTAGGTTACTATTTTAACCTTATCATTTAGAATTCACTTTACGTTAGATAATTTTACTTTTACAGTGTCTTTTTGTTTTCTTACACTATAAGGTTAATAAACATACTATAACAATCCAAAAGAATCCCAAGATGTTTATTATTTATAAATATAACCTTATATAATTCATTTGGCCGATCCTTATATTTTATGAATAAAATAACAATTAATAATATAATATTTGTTTTGAAAACTATTTTATGTCAATTTTGACACTATTTTGTAATTGATTTTTGTGAAAATCATAACAGAAATATTAGTTCTAAAACAGTTACCTAAATCAATAATAACATGTCATGTTAAAAAAAATTAGTGTAATTCATAAAAAGTCTCAAATTACATTTATTTGGGTATTTATAACATCAATTATGTCAATCTTGCATTAATAAGATAATTACTACATCATCTTTGTGTCATAAATAAATTAAATTATTTATTTCTAAAAATTACAAATAAAATACCATTATGTAGGAAATCTTTTTATATTTATAATGAATATTTATAGTCGAATTTATCTTATTTATAACCCTATATTAAATATTATTTACTTATTAAACAGTGATTTTAACTATTTTAACCCTTCTTTAAATAAATTAATAATAAATGTCCTAATCAAATCCAAGTGGGCCTAAATGGTCATCTTTTATTCCTAATGTTGTTTTTGGTCGAATTACACTTATACAATAGAATTAGGACATGTGTTAGGGTAAAAATAATATCATTTTTACCCTTAATAACCCTATTTACATTTAACAGTGGTAAGTAAAAGTAAAAAGTTATTATTCACAAAAAATTATTTTCATCTCATTGACCCAAATTTTACATACTGACATCAACCATGTCTCTCGGATTTTTGAAATTACACTCACAGAAGCGGTAAAATTATGTTTCATGTAAATTTTCAAATTCTCCTAAGAGGTGGGTAAAAGACGGTGAAAAGTTCAATAAAATTTTTATATATCTAAAATTATTATAAAATTACTCCAATGAATTAAATTGAACTTATATAGGTATTATGTATCAATTTTGACCTAAAATAAATTTAATTAAAATAATTAATTATAAAAAGTCATTTTTTAAATAGTAACCCAGTGTTTTCACTATTCATCAAAAATTGAATGTTTCCAGAAAAATACCAAAATTTCACCCTAGTCAAATTTTGATATTGCGAATCCAAAAACGAAGTCCATTTTAAAAAATAAAATATAAAAAATTTCAAAAAGTGGTTATTAATATTTATAATGGCTAGGTTTAATAATATTTTAATAGCATATCGTTGTTTAGTGAAACTCAGTATTACGTACGACGCAAGCTATAAATGAAGGTCGTGTTTGCGTGTAAAGAAAGCCAAGATAGTTTTGTGTGTAGTGAAAGATTACTTTGATGATTTATATAAAATAAAAACAAAATATTTCTTATAAAAGTCTCGGGTGTTATATTATACCCCCCATAAAATGAATTTCGCCCTCGAAATTCGTCACTTGTAACAAACAGATGGGCATACCTCTCCCTCATCATATCCTCAAGCTCCCAAGTAGCTTATTCTAATTGGTGGTTCCTCCATAAAACTTTCACCAAGCAAGTGGTCTTGTTCCTTAGGACTTTTTCACTACAATCTAGAATTTTTATCGGCTGTTTGTCATAAGAAAGATCTTGTTTCAGTGGTACAACATCTGAGTTGAGTACACGTGAAGGATCAGGTATGTACTTTCTCAGGAGAGATACATGGAACACATCATGAACATGATAGAGATTCGGAGGAAGTGCCAATCGGTAAGCTACCTTCCCAAAACGATCCAGTATTTCGAATGGACCGATATACCTAGGGCTCAACTTTCCCTTCTTTCCAAATTTCATTACTCTCTTCCAATGAGATATTTGTAAGAACACATTATCACACACTTCAAACTTTAAGTCTTTTCTTCAGTTGTCGGCATAATGTTTTTGTCGAATCTGAGCTGCTCTTATGTGTTGTTGAATAGATTGGACCTTTTCTGCCATCTCATCTACAAGATCAGTTCCTAATAGCTTTCTTTCCCCAACATCATCCTAGCAAGTTGGAGTCCTGCATTTCTTTCCATAGAGAGCGTCATAATGATCCATATGAATACTGGAGTGAAATCTATTATTATAAACAAATTACAACAAAGGTAGGTGTTGATCCCAACCACCTTTGAAATCTATAGATAAAACTCTCAACATATCTTCTAGAGTTTGAATTTTCTTCTCAGACTGACCGTCAGTCTGAGGATGATAAGAAGTGATGAAACTCAACTCTGTATCTAGAGTATGCTGAAGACTTCTCCATAACATTGAGGTAAACCTCGGATCCCGATCAGATATAATAGAAAGTGGTACTCCATGAAATCTTACCACTTCCTTCACATATATCCTGGAAAGATGATCCAGAGAGAAATCCTCTCTAATAGTAATGAAGTGTGCAGTCTTTGTAAGATGATCAACTATGACCCAGATAGAATTATTGCCTTTGGATGTTTTTGGAAGTCCTGTGACAAATTCCATAGTGATTTTTCCCATTTCCATTTGGGTATGGGTAATGGTTGTAAAATCCCCTTAGACTTCTGTCTCTCAGCTTCAACTTTCTGACAAACCAAGCATCGAGAGACATATTCAGAAACATCTATTGTCATGCCATCCCACCAGAAGTACTCTTTCAGGTCCCTATACATCTTTGTGCTTCCAGTATGAATAGAGAATGAAGAACTATGAGCCTCATCCAGCAGCTCCTTCTTTAATTCGGGAATGGGAGGGACACAAACCTGATTCCGGAAATTTATTTTCCCATCAAAATCAAGGTTGAATTCAGGAACATTTCTCACCTTCTTTTGTAACTCGACATCTTCTTTCTATGCCTCGTTAATCTAAACATGTATAGATAGTTGAACATTCTTTTGAGAAAGATACGATTTTTCCCCTTTCATTATAATTCCATGATCCATCCTTTGTAAATCCTTAAATATTGGATCTTTTGTGATCCTCATCATGGATAAACTGGCATGGTCTTGTCGACTTAATGCATCTTCCACCTTGTTTTCTTTCCTAGGGTGGTAAGGAATTGAGCAGTCGTAATCCTTAATGAGCTTCAACCATCTTCTTGGGAACATATTCAACTCCTTTTGTGTGAAAATATACTTTAAACTTTTATGATCAGTATAAATGTCACACCTTTCTCTATAAAGATAATGTCTCCAAATATTTAATGCAAAGATTACCGCAGCTAACTCCAAATCATGAGCTGGGTAATTTTGCTCATGGATTTTCAACTGTCCTGAGTCATAAGCTATCACCATATCATTTTGCATAAGAACACACCCCAATCCCTTCTTGGATGCATCACTGTAGATCACAATCATTTCTCCACTACAATGAAATGTGAGCACATGTGCACTGGATAACCTTCTTTTCAACTCCTTGAAATTCTCTTCACATTCCTTCGTCCAAACAAACTTAACTCCTTTCCGAGTCAACCTGGTGAGTGGATTAGATAATCGTGAAAAATATTTCACAAAACGTCTATAATATCCATCCAATCCAAGAAAACTTCGGATCTCAGTTACTGTTGTTGGCCTCAACCATCTTTCAATAACCTCTATTTTTGCTGGATCCATAGATATCCCCTCTTTTGAGATTATGTGACCCAAAAATGAAACTTTTTGAAGCCAAAATTCACACTTGGTAAATGTGGCATAAAGCTTCTTCCTTTCTCAGGGTCTTCAATATAATTCTCAAGTGATCTTCATGTTCTTCCTTGCCCTTTGAATATACATGAATATCGTCTATAAAGACTACCACAAACTGATCAAGATAGTCTCTAAAGACTCTATTCATCAGATCCATGAAGATAGCAGGGGCATTAGTAAGACTAAATGGCATCACTATAAATTCATAGTATCCATAACTTGTACGAAAAGCCGTCATTGGTATATCCTCCCTTTTTACCCTTAATTGATGATACCCTGAACGAAGATGAATCTTGGAAAAGTATTGAGCTCTGCGTAGTTGGTCAAATAAGTCATCAATGCACAGGAGAGGATATTTGTTCTTGATAGTGATCTTGTTATGTTCTCGATAATCAATGTAGAGTCTCATTGATCCATCATTCTTCTTAACAAACAGAACAGGTGCTCCACAAGGTGATGCACTAGGGCGTATGAACCCATTATCAAGATTCTCTTGGAGTTGCTTCTTCAATTATTGCAACTCAATTGGGGCCATTCTATAAGGTGTCTTTGAAATAGGAAAAGAACCTGGTATGAGTTCTATTGAAAAATCTACTACACAATTTGGTGGAAGACCAGGCAATTCCTTCGGAAAGACATCATCAAACTCCCGTATGATGGGCATATTCATAATTGTGAGTTTCTCACCAACCATGTGAGATAAATAACCTTCATTTTGTGGAATCAAGACCCATAAGATGGAAGAAATTTCCACTGGATGGTTATGTTCATCCTTGCATCGATAGACGATGAAAGATTGATCTGGAATATGAAATGTGACTTCCCTTATTTGGAAATTGTTATGAGCTCCATATATAGAAATCCAATCCATGCCATGAATCACATAAAATTCAACTATAGGAAGGATCACACGATTTTCAGGAAGCACTTTCCCACAAACTTCAATCGGAGAAGAATTATAAACTTTTGATGAAACTGTTGTTTCATTAGGGGTTGTCACAGCTAACTCAACATCTAATTGTTGAGGTAATATGGTGATACCCTTAGAAAATTCTTTAGAAATAAAGGAGTGGGTGTATCCAGAATTAAATAAAACATTTGCTACTTTAGAGTGGATGGTTTGTATACCTTTCACCACTTTGTTATCATACTCAACATCGCTGATAGAAATTGCATGTGACGTTCCTTTCTCTTTAGCCTTAAGAGTTTGTTGACGTCGATCATCATCAACAACCATTGGATTAGGGAATTGATTAGAATAATTCCCCATTTATTTTCACTTGTAACATTGAAGTGTAGGAGGTGCACTCTATGTAGCCTTTTCTTTTCTTTGCATCACTAGACATCTTCTTCCCATCATTGCGGCATTCAAATACCCACCTTCCTTTCCACATTTGAAACATTTACTTGTCCCTTTAAGAATAATCCCTCTATGTTTCTTTCCACACTTTGAGCATAAGGGAAAACTCATCTTCTTTTTAGTGTGCTCTTTATATTTTCCATTGAATTCCATTTTCCTCTTCCTATCAAACCCATTTGACTGATGGGTTACTCCAATCTCAATCTCAACTTTGAGAGAACATCGAACGATTTCTTCATAGCTATTGATGTCTCTTATGGATAACGCCCTTCGAAGACTTGGTTTTAAGCCACTAAAGAATCGATCGATCTTACTCTCAGGTTGGATAATATTACTAGAAGCATACCTTGAAACTATTGTAAAATATGCTTCATAGATACCAACAGATTCATCATCCTTTTTCTTTAGTTCATGAAATTCCTTCTCCATCTTTGTTCAGATAATACAAGGGAAGTACATATTTAAAAATAAGTTCTTGAACTCGTCCCATTCTATGGACTCAATTTCATCTCTTGGCCTCGTATTCTTGATAAGATTCCACCATTGATCAGTATAACCATCCAAACGATTCACTGTTATGATGACTTTATCATGTTCATAACATTGAAGAACTGAAAATATCTTTTTAGTAGTACTGATCCATTGTTCAACAACTAATGGATCAATAGACCCGCTGAATGAAGGTGGATGTTTTATCATGAACGATTCAAGGGAATGTTGCTCCTTCATTTGCTTGTTTGGAAGTCCTCCATGATTTATATCATGAGAATGTTGTTTGGGCATGGCTACAATATTTTTCATTCCATCTCCCATAACGTTTGGTTTCTCAGGTGGACAATCATTGCATTTCCTGTCGCATTCCGCATTAACACGGTTCCTTCGGGTTCTAGCCATTTACTAAAACCAAGAAGAATAGTGTGAGCAACACTAATTATAATAGGAAAACCACAAAATCAAGAATAAAATTTCACACATAATGTCGTATCTTATGTTATTCATGGCCATTTCTAAAACACTATGATTGTGTTCTATGCTTAGACATATCCTTAGGATTCTTACTAAGGCTTTCACATCCTATTTTACAAAGGTTGACTATACCTTTATTTTGATACCAACTATAACGACCCATACTTTACATACATTGTTAGTACATAAAAATTGAAGTACACTTATTACAACATATAACAAAACCATGAATGGACCGTATAGGTATACTGTCTTTAGAAACTGGGAAACATAAACAACTGCTTCATAAAGCATCTACACTGTCTCCCATTTATTTTATCATATATATAGTTCTTTTTGGCATATCTTACTTAATAACCTTCTTCCTGAATTGGGAAAAGAAAACATACAAAAGGGTGAGCTCAAATTCTCAGTAAGGGTAAACAAAAGAAATATCAATCACATCATATTCATAAGAACATAACATTTTGGAAATCATACCCTAAAAAATAGATCATAATTTCATAACATGGGATAAATCATGGTAGTGAAATGTAATAACAATAATCATAACTTAAAACATGAAGCTTTGGGTCATACACACATAATCATAGAGAATCATTTCTTATTAGTCAAGACTCGTTGGCCATACTATCTTAGTGGAAAAAGTCCATTT
Organism: Viscum album; assembly: GCA_963277665.1. Taxonomy (NCBI): domain Eukaryota; kingdom Viridiplantae; phylum Streptophyta; class Magnoliopsida; order Santalales; family Viscaceae; genus Viscum; species Viscum album. The sequence continues at coordinate 2,103,851,421 of OY728119.1, read as the reverse complement.
CTAAACCGAGTTCATTCCTCGTTTTATTCCAGTTTCACTGAACCGGTTTAACCTTCCGTTCCAGCCATGTCTATCACTTGAGATATAAAATCATTACCCAATGCATAGGAGGGAGATATAGGTACCACCCATTTCATAATGATACCATTCTTATTTGTTCCACAAAATCATAAACCATACATCATAGCATAACCCATGTAATAAAGATGGGATTCTTAAACATCGTGACTTCATAAAACAATTCATATAAGATAAATGAATTCATAAAAATAATTCCATCACAACATAATAAAATACATGTAATAATAGGTACAGAAACAGAACCCTTTATTATCTTATATGGAAAATAATTTTGATAAAACACTTGAACTCAATTCTTGAGGAAAATATCCTTTCTACTTCAAAAACAATTTTCCTTTCTTAACATGTCATACAATTCTACTCTAAAAGAAGTTTATTAAAAATAAACTTGAAAAATTGTAAATTAATCTTCTTGGAAATAATTCTTAAAAAATCCATTCATGCCGTATAAGTTTTATAAAAAAATTTCTCATACTTTTGTCGGAAAAATAAAAAAGTACCTCGTACGAAAAACGGAAAAAGATTCCTTTCATATGTTTTACTAAAAACTCACCGAAAGGTAAAATTGGATTTAAACAATTGTAGGTGGATGGAAATAATATTACATATTTCAGAAACATGTATGTGTATGATAAAATACACCCCAGTAAATTCCAAAGTATAAACAATCTTGGATAAAAATAAGATTACGATATTTCCCTTACATTAAGTCTGATTTTCATCGTAAATGTCCGAAAATCATGTATAATGATTTAAATAATGTCATTGACCTATTCCATAATCATACTGATTGTTATGATATCATATATGGTCATATTCGTAGCTTATTATTAGTAATATTTCATTGCTACTTGTTATTCGAGTGTTTATTACTTTTTGTTCTTATGCATGTTTTGTCGAATAAATTATTCTTCTTCTTTTTAGGTTATAGATACCTCATTTCTAGAATGGTATTAGTGTAATATATATAATATTTATTCACTCAATACATTTATGTAATCATTATTCAATGAAAATCATGTAAAACGAGTCACATCACATCGTGGAGACGGTATTCCGTACGTACGCACGAGCGATGATATCGTTCCCATGATTGTGGAATTGTATTGGAGTGTATTTATACTATTTCAGAATCAATATAACATTAGAATAATCATATATATTCATTATTTACACCATTATAACCATCCATGTAAGGTGGTGGTGGAAAATAGATTACACCACGGCGTGGAGACGGTATTTCGTACGTACGCATGCTCGGTGATTTCGTTTTCCGTAGGATGGATAGATGGTGAAATATGGTTGTTTCATACTTATAATAACATATCAGTATGTGAATGATACAGATGTTACTAATTCATAATGAAACAACTAAATAAAAATATGTGGAAGAAGAAATAATTTTGAAAGAATCGGTAACAGACATTACCTCTTCTTTGAAGCGCTTCTTTGATACCTCATTTTAGGGCACTAAAATTGGTCTCTAAAGAATACCATGACCTTTAGGATGTTTCTAGGGAAGTGGAGAGGATAAATTGGCAGGGGTTGGCCGATCTTGAATTCTCAAAGTGGTGTGAGGAAGAGAGGGAGGAGGTTCCCTTTTATAAGGGAGGAGAGGGGCACCTTTGGAAAAACAAAAAATATTATTTTATTATAAAGTCATATTCGGTTTTAAATAGCTCCAAATTGATTTATTTCAGAGATAAGGTGGGTAGGGGTCGAAATAATCTCATCCAATAGAATTTGTACAAGTTTAGGTTACTATTTTAACTTTATCATTTAGATTTAACTTTTAGTAAGATAATTTTACTTTTACCGTGTCTTTTTTTCTCTTACACTATAAGGTTAATAAATATTCTATAACAAGTCAAACGAATCCCAAGTTATTTATTATTAATATATATAACCTTATCTATGTCATTTGTCTAAACCTTAGATTTTTAGGAATAAAAAAACAATTAATAATATAATATTTGGTTTAAAAACTATTTTATGTCAATTTTGAAACTATTTTGTAATTGATTTTTTCAAAAATAATAACAGAAGTATTAGTTCTAAACAAGTTACATAAATCAATAATAACATTTCATATTAACCTAGAAAATTATTGGAATTCATAAAAAGTCTCAAATTAAATTTATTTTGTATTTATAACAACAATTATGTCAATCTCTCATTAATAAGATAATTACTGCATCATCTTTGTGTCATAAATAAAATAAGTTATTTAATGTCTAAAAAAATACCACTATATATAAAATTATTTTATCTTTATAAGGAATATTTATAGTCTAATTTATCTTATGTATAACCCTATATTAAATATTATTTACTTATTAAACATTGATTTTAATTATTTTAACCCTTCTTTAAATAAATTAATAATAAATGTCCAAATCTAATCCATGTGGGCCTAAATGGACATATATTATTCCTACGGTTGTTTTTGGTCGAATTAAACTTATCCAATAGAATTAGTACATGTGTTAGGGTAATAATAATATCATTTTTACCCTTAATTACCCTATTTACTTTTAACCGTGGTAAATAAAAGTAAAAAGTTACTATTCACAAAAAAAATTATTTTCATCTCATTGAACCACATTTTACTTACTAACATCAACCATGTCTTTAGGATTTTTGAAATTCCCCTCACAGAAGCGGTAAAATTCTGTTTTATGTAAATTTGCAAATTCCCCTAGAAGGTGGGTAAAAGACGGTGAAAAGTTCAATAAAATTTTTATATATCTAAAATTATTATAAAATTACTCCAATGAATTAAATTGAACTTATATAGGTATTATGAATAAATTTTGACCTAAATAAATTTAAATAAAATAAATAATTATAAAAAGTTGGTTTTTAAATAGTAACCCAGTGTTTTCACTATTCATCAAAAATTGAAAGTTTCCCGAAAAATACCAAAATTTCACCCTAGACTAATTTCGATATTCCGAATCCAAAAACGAAGTCCATTTTGAAAAATAAAATTTAGAATATTTCAAAAAGTGGTTATTACTATTTATAACGGCTAGGTTTAATAATATTTTAATAGCATATCGTTGTTTAGTGAAACTCGGTATTGCGTACGACGAAAGGTATCAAGGAAGGTCATGATTGCGTGTAAAGAAAGACAAGCTAGTGTTGTGTGTAGTGAAATATTTATTTGATGATTTATATAAAATAAAAACAAAATATTTATTATAAAATTATCGGGTGATACACAGATGGTGGGATTTACACCATCAAAGGATTCAGCTGGGGTCCTAGGGATGTGTCAGGTGTCAATGAATTCCATGGTTGTCATTCAAAAAATCATGGAATGGTAATTGAGTGATGATTTTTTTCTCATTATGGGAAAATATGAATAGACATTTCTATGTATTTATTCAGAATTATGATCAACTGTATGTTTTTTTGGTTTTAATTCCCCATAGAGTGAAATGGTTACAATACTCTTATGATGGGGAGTGATAAATAAGTAACGAATGTGGAGAGGAGAATATTGAGTTAATTTAATGGAACCAGAATTCCAATTAGGAACCTAGGAGGTGCATGTTTGTTCCCTTAGAGAGTCATGGTGTGGCTTGATTATGGTGGATGGTTATGATGAGAATTAACATTGTGATCTAGGTAGTTACAAATTAAATTCTAGATGCCTATGGTAATGTTGTTTAATAGGAATTGTAAGACATGGACAATATTTATGTCATGATAGGTTTGTTATATGACTCCAAAAAATCTGAATAATACATGGTTAATTTTATTTGTGTGGTATTGTAATTCCATCATGTTTGAAGGAACCTTGTTCATGTGATGTAGTTTCATGCCAATAGTGAAGCTAAATTTTCTTTGATAAGTTAACTAGGGATATCTCAACTCGGCTTGGAGTGGGGGAGAAATGTTGAAAGTTGTAAATAACATTCAAAAAATGTTTTGGGATGAGAAGCAAGTTTCAAATATTGGAATGGAGTGACTAAGAAACATGAATTTTTGATTTTGGGTAATAACGACATGAGTGTATGTGTTAGGAATGTTTGTTGGGGATGTTGAGCCTAATATGGTTTGAAGGGATGTGATACAATGATTGCATAATTCTACAAGAGTCCACAGATTATCTCTATTGGTATTTTGGAATATAGTGATTGTATTCAAGTCAGTTTGGAAGGAAAAGATGGGTTGCATTTAAATAGTGGAAGATTAGTGTCATCAGATAAGCTAGTTATTTGTGGTACGACCTGAGATGCTAAATAGGGATGAGTGTGGTGAGACTAACCCAACTCCAGTTTGTTGTTGTGTTGGAATATTCTATTTGGGAATGAGTTCATACTTGAGTGAGGTCAATTTGATCATAGTCCTCAAATAGATGGTGTCATAATGTCCTTATAACAGTTTCAATGACATGGATGGAGTCTAGTACATGGAGAAGTCCATAGGGATGTTCGGGTGCTGTGATATGGGAAAATTTCAGATATTATGTGAAAGTTGAGTTGAAATTATAGTGGTATGCCTGCGATAGAGGTGGTGCTAAATGGAAAAACAAGGTGGGGAGATCCATAATAAGAAAGTGGTCTATAGATGAAGTGATATAGGTTTCTGGTGTGAGAGACTCATGTGATGGCAATTTGGGTAAGTTTTCCCTAATAGTGAGTGTTGGTACAGGTTTAATCAGTTGAGTTACCTTAGAGTATTGGTTGTGATTAGATGTACAGTTATGGAATGGGGTCATCAAAACATCGATGGTGGATAGACATATGTTGGGAATTCTGGATTGAAAGACAATGTGTTTTTTTGGTTATATATGAATTTGTTCATTGTCTCTTTTTTGAAAAAAAGAGTAAAATTGCATCAGGTTATTTAGGTTATAAGGTTTCAAGAGCATCACACTAGTGGGCTGTCTAGTGATTCATCCACGATTTTGTGATTCTCATTGTGAATTTTCTATGTGTAATTCCTTATAAACTATTTCCTACATTTTCCATTTGGATATATAATGGTTGAGGTATAGTTAATGTCGATATGTCCTTTGAGGAGTATCTAACTATTGTGGTGGATTCTTGTGAGAAATCTGTGGGGGGGAAGACAATGCCTTTGGTTTTTGTTTTATAATAACATGGTAATTTCTAGGATGAATCATGGGAAATGGGGACTCAACGGTGGTCCTAGTGGCTTGATCTAGTTGTTATTGATGATAAGTAATTCTTGGGAATGAAGAATGAGGACAAACCCTTATTAGGTGCGGTGGATTTAAGATATTGATCTTTGTAAAGGTAATCAAATTCTTATATTGTTGTTTTAATCCCTTGTTTTTCATTAATTAGATGTTTACCGAGTGTTTGACAAGCATGTGTGGTGTTCTGTTGTCTCAAAAAAAATAAATGGAACAAAAGCAAGGACAAATTATTTTGGGCGCATGGTTCTCACATGGTTATGTAAACCATGATGCCTTCCTAGAAATATTTTACAGACATGGATTGTTTCATATCACATAGTCTGAGCAATGTTTGTAAACTGTGCAGAGCATTCTGGGTAACTATGAAACCTCACATTCCATAGACAGTGGACCACACATGGTTTGTTCTTGGTTTTCAAATTGTGCAGGTAAACATTATGGCCTGGTAAACATTGTAAATTTTATAGTTTTTCTATTGTAGTATTTTAAAACCCCTATCAGATTTATCCTCCAATTCTCCCCCTTCATTCCTATAGAATCCCAATATCTAACTATGATTCCAAGGGTCTGATCTCCATCTTTTTGAAGTTGTTTAATGTTTAATTGGCTGTAGATTGAATCTTCGGGTATGTCTATCACATCCATTGAATCTATTTTCTGGATTAGTGTTTATAGTTTCTTCCACCTACTACGAAATCTAATATATCTTCTTTTATGAATGAAACCTAGTATAGGGAATCAAATGTTAATCGAGTCCCGATCTAAGGCAACGATTAAGAGTGAGTTTATCATGAGAATCAAGGAAGGTGTTCTATAATTTATATACCATAGTTTTTTTAGATTTGTGCATGTGTGTTTGGATCTTACATCCCTCTTTCTCATCATTTGTTACCTTGAGTAAGATTTGGTAAAATGGTTGGATAATTAAGGAGTTAGAACCCTCATGATCCCCCAAGGATGCATTGAGGATGATTAGAATGGTTTTGGGCCACCCATATGGTGTACCAGCATTCCAAAACATAGAAATTTGTAATTTTAAGATTATAGATTGATTTTTAAAATATATATCCCATATTGAACATGATGAAAATGTTTAAGGAAGTTGAAAATTGAGTTCTGATAGTTGTTTCTAGTTTTTGAAAATGGAATAGGGGTTTCATAACATGTATTTAAAAGGGTAATTATATTAATTGAGATTGTGTCCAATTTTCAATGAATTATTTTGAAATTCCAAATAGTATTAGTATATTTGAAATGATGATCGTGTCAAATAGGAAATTGATTATGAAATGAAGAACATGTAAACATGATCTCATAAGGTAATTGATGAATATGTTAAATGGGATAATATATGTGAATTGTCGGGTATACCAAATGGGATGAATTTAAAAAAGTGGTCGTGCTACATGATATATGATTTTACATGAAATGCATAGGTGGGAAAATTATTGGGAAATGATAAATTGGATGATATTTCTTAATTGATGAAAATGGGAAAACTTATGGGAATTATTGAACATAAATAGCCATTTAATAAAGGGGAATTTGAACTAGCTTAATAGACTGTGTAATGTAAAAAAGAAAATGTGATAATGTGTTACTGGGGTATGGAATAATATTAATTCCCATGTTTAATTATTATGGAATGTGATTACTAATTATTTGGTTTTGTTTGGTTTTGATATGGTATGTGTGTGGTGAATGGATAAATAAGCTTGTGAAAATGTCTTCAGATGTGGGATAAAGGAAAATTTCTCCTCCCACAGGTTGACTAGTACCAATTCTCTAACTCCGCCCACAATGCACAAGTTAGGGCAGGTGGAAAAGCTATGATTCTATAATGGTTTATTATACCCGGTCTATGGTGTCGAGGTGAGGACATTTTGATGTTGTTATATATTTTCCCTAGTGATATTGTACATGACTTATTCCATTATGAATAATGATAAGTTACGTGAACATTTGTGTGGAAGATGTAAATGAAAATCCCATGGATAATATGTTGATGATGAACTATGTAATGAGGAAGATGAAAATGATGAATTTTTTTAAGGGTAGTATTAGTAAAATTAATGTTGTTATCTAGTGACATAAGAACTATCTTTTATTTACATGTCATTTCCTTCACACATTCTTGCACTATCTATTTAGATGTGATATTTTATCAAAACCATTAGTGGTGCCCTATTCAGTTGTAGTCACACCATGCTTGAGTTGTCGTTGGGTACCAGAGAGGAATTCATTAATGATGGATTGGAAAAGGGAAAGCTTTTGCTGCTATGGAGTTGAGTCGTTCTTTGGATATGCAAGAAAGTGGATCTGAACATGGCATGTGATCCAAATTGGGGTTTCATATGGTTCATTATTTTTAGATTCCTTCATTTTGACACAATTATGATAACATGACATGGATAATGTTTATTTTTGTTTCTTACCACGTTTTGGGAGATGTTCAACTATGCATGTTTATTGATGATTATATATTGATTCCACTATTTTTATTTTTAGCTATTTTGGATTACTTTGATAATGACTGTATAGACTCTATGGATGGAATATTACACCCTTTCTACTAGTTAGTGGCCTCTAGCTTTTTGGGAGGGGCACTTGATGTATTGTGATTACCCATCTCGGGGTTGTGGTTTTGTGACTCCCAGGCCAGGGACGCTACAAAGGGGATGTTTTCATAGTCGTCAACCACCCTTTTGGGTGTACCCACCTTTAATGGAATTTTCCTATTTTTTAATTGCTTAATTAATATATTTGAATCATATTTTGACTAAATTCCATAATTTCAATTTCAATTTGTGTTGAATGGATGTCCACAAGGGTTTTCCGTTAGTTTGACATATCCATGAATAATTGTATATGATTTTGTGTTGTATTCATAAGGGGTTTTCATTACACCTTTTTACTTGATCATATGTATCATTGTATGCTTCTTGATAATGCTTTGATGGGTGGATAAAATTGAATTCAATGCTTTACCAAGCTTCTCATCATTGGCTATTAATGTGTAATTGATGACTTCTATTTACATATATATTAATTCTATATACATATGACTATGATCCGTTTTGTATGAAATTTAATGTTCCCTTTTTATCATGACATGGATTCATGGGCTTTCTTATGTTCTAAATTCCATATTCCATGTTTAATGGATTGAATTATAGTTTTGGATAGCTTGTTAGAATTATTTAATTACATACCTTTTCTAACATGTTGATATATATGTTCGTTATTCCTTGTGATGAGCCTTGATTTATATGACTCACCTACTACGGGTGAGAGGGAACACGTTTTCTGATTTAAGGATTCTATGGATGGACTCGCTGTAACACCCCAAGCTTCCACGATACGTTTCCCTTTGAATAATACAATATCTGGAGATGTACGCAAATTCGATTTCTAGCACACCACAACAAATCAAACTAGCCGTTTTAAAAGTAGTTATGAATAGTAATACCAAGATTTTTTAAATTTTATTAATTTTATTCTTCAAAAGGAACCTCTTTTTTTCATTCAGAATATCAAATTATCATATGGTGAATTTTTGGTATTTTTCTAAAAACATTCAATTTTTCATGAATAGTGAAACACATTGGGTTATTGTTCAAAATAGACTTTTATTTAATTAAATATTATTTGTAGTTAAATTCATTTTAAAGTAAAAATAGATACATAATACCTATTTAAGCTCAATTTAATTTTTTGAAATAATTTTATAAAACTATTAGATATATAAAAATTAATTGAACTTTTTATAGCATTTTACCCACCTTCTAGGCGCATTTGCAAATTTGCATAAAAGGTATTTTTACCGATTCTGTGAGTTGAATTTAAAAATTAGGAGATACTTGGTTGAAATCATAATATAAAATGTGGATCAATAGAATGAAAATAATTCTAGGTGACATGTAACTTTTGAATTGAATTTACCACGGTTAAATGTAAATAGGGTAATTAATTGTAAAAATGATATTATAATTACCATAAAACAAATTATAATTCTATTGGATAAGTTTAATTTGACAAAAATATACCTTAGGTATAAATTATGATCCTTTTTGATCGACATGGATTGGATTAGAACATTTATTATATTTTATTTAAAGAAGCGTTAAAAGTGATAAATTTAAATATTAATAACTGAAACATTTTTAATATATGGTTATACATAAAATATATTATACTATAAATATTCATTATAAATATAGAAATATTTCCAACATAATGTTATTTTATTTATAATATTTTTTCATTAAATAATTAAATTTATTCATGACAAAAAGATGATGCAGTAATTACCATATTAATGAATGATTTAAATAATGTATATTTTAAATATTAAGATAAATGTATATTGAGACTTATGTTGAATTCCCCAAATTTTCAAGGTTAATATGATATTTTAGGGATGATTAAATAGTTTTTTTCTAAGTAATAAAGTTGTTATGAATTATAAAAAAATCAAATACCAAATAGTGTCCAAATTGACCTAAATGACTTTTCAAAACCAATAATATTTTGTTAAATGATATAATTTTCATCCAAATAAAAGTATTAGAGAAATAACATATATAAGGTTATATATATTAATAATGAACCACTGGTGTTTCTCTTTTCTTTTTATAGTATGTTTATTAACCATTTATTATAATAATACCTAAAGACATGGTAAAAGTGAAACTATTTAATTAAGAGTTAAATCTATAATATAAGGTTAATATGATGACCTTAATGTCTCGAAAACCTATTGGTGGAGGGGTTTATAACCAACCGTAACCTTATACAAAATATATATCCTTTGGGAACCATTAAAAATCAAATATTCTCATATTATTAATTAATATTAATATATTTTCCTAAAGTGACAATTGCCTCTCTTATAAATTGCACTACCCCTTATCTTAGTTCCTCACCTCCAAATCCATTTGGCACTGCCAACCCCTACTCCAATATCCTTCCAAATACCATTACATTCTCCTATATTCCTTACTTTTACCTTAATTACATCCAATGGAGACTTTATCTTCAAATCCAAAGGAAGCACCCGAAAAAGACGTAATAATTTCATCACATCATTCAAATATCATTTCTTCTTTCAATTCCACATTATTTGTTATTTTATACCAAAATTATAACTAATTTACTTTAAAAATACAATGATGTTATTGTAAATATGGTAGAACCATATTCATTACTTTATCCATCCTATGAATGACAATGACACCGTACGTGCGTACGTATGGCTTACCGTCCCCACATCGTGGTGGAGTTCGTTATTCAACACATCATTATTTGGATGGGTATAATAATAACAATAATTTCTGAAAATAATATATATATCCTCTTCATGATTCGTTATATATAATATAAAATCCAATTACATATGATTTTACCATCAATAGAATAATATTGTTGCTTGTGCATACGTACATATTACTATCTCCACGAACGCGATTAGATTAATTACCCATCATAAAAATTCTTGAAAAATTATCATATTATGATTAAAAATAATGTTTAAGAACATAGGAACGCTATTAATATGAATCAATTACATTCAAGTCATAAAAAACAAGACTAACGTACAAAACATATATAGGATAATGAATCAGTTAACACCCAAAACAATGATACTGCTGAAATATTATTAAAAAATAAATAGTTGAAGATCTTATATGATATCATATTTATGTATGTGGTTCTTTTATAATTTAATAAAAGATATTTAACTATTATATAAGAGTTTAACATACCCTCTAACAAGGAAAATCACAAGGTAAGGGTTAATTTTACATTCTCTTTATTATCTGATGTTGTTTTTATGAATGTTTCTAGAGGGAATTCTCTGTCTTCTACATCCCTGATTCATAAAATTGTAATTGAAAAACTTTTTTCAATTTCCCAGAATATGGGTTAATTTCATTTATACCCTAGTTTATGTTTTCTTATTTTATTGAATGGAATCATTCTGTCGTTTTCCAAAAAAGGTACTTTATGACCTTTTAGAAAAATTATGGTACAATTATTTTTTTGACTTATACAGTAGGTGAGGCTATTTTCCACCACTATAACACCTTTCAAGATTCCCTTAGACGCTTATATATTATTTTCAATTTCTTTTATAATTACCTAAAATTTAAATTATATAAAAATATAATTAGATATATCCCTCAAATGGTTTATATTTTATCTATGTCAACATCCTTTGATAGAGTTTACACTTTTTTTATGTTGATTTAATATTATACAATCATCCATATTTTATTTATGGTTTTGTGATATGTTTTACTATGGATGTGTTATTTTATTACCATTCACGGTTTATGGCTAAATTATTAACATTTTTTACTAATGTTTTAATAAGAATTTTTATGTTATGTTTCATCATTTTCATATTAGGAATACATTGGAATTGGTAAGTAATAGATGGAGCTGAATATAGATCCTTAATTTATCAGTAGATCTCATGAATCAACCTAGTGACATGGTACAAGGCCTTGACAAAATTTTATTTCTAGTCTTTGAATGAGGCCCTGACTATGTGGTTATGATGCCATGTATTATGCATTCCATTATTATTAAATTTGGTATAAATGTTACATGTAATTTTTTGACTAGTAGAATATCCATTTAAATAAGTAAATTGAATTATTTGATTTATCATTTCCATATTATGATGAACATTATGTTGAGAAAGCTTGTGTATTAGTCTTATACATTTCCTTAAATGTTTGTGCTTACTTATGAATGTTTTCACTCTATTTTTATCTTTACTGAGAATCTGAGCCCACCCATTTTTAGGTATTATTTCACCCAGGATGTGAAGAAATATATTATGACTAACCTGAAGAGATATTCTACAATATATGATTTTGTTCTACTAGGATAAAATGTAGTTTTGTTTTTATTCAAAATTTAATGTAAATAATTATGTATATATCTTGTACATCTAAGGATATTGAACTGATTGGACATTTAGGATATGATTCCATGTATAATTCCAATGTAATGTAATAACAGACCAAATCTAGCTAACAGGTGTCAGGTTGTTATAGTTGGTATTAGTGTAATTAGTACAAACCTTGGAAGCTATATTTATAAAAACTCTAATTATAGAACATTACCCTATATTAGAATGTGATGATTAGTATAAAATAACTTCCTAAAATTTTTGTAATATTGATATTATTTATTTTTCCATGAAATACATAACTTTATGGATAAGAGCAGGTAGTGGAATATATGGAATAGATGTACCTAGTACTGAAAACTCTGACATGGAGTTTCGGGATTGACCTGGGGTATCCCTGTACATGATAATGGGCCTTACTTCACTATTGCTTATGAAAATATCGGGTGATATGCTTATAAAATTTAAAATATTCTTTAAAAACATTATGAATGATTTATTAGTAAATATATCCTCAAATAATTTTTTTATGATTACGGATTATATCCATAAACTGTTTACTTTATGTTAAGTTTTTTACATGTTTGGAATTATGCATTTATATTCATAAACTAATCTAGTGTATGACATTGTTTTGAAATGGCGCCTTGTGTAAGGAATAAAAACTATATCAACGCTCAAAATCCATGTAGGTATTATGCTCCTACTCAAGATAATTATTCTAGAGCAGGTGAGGCAACCGGTGCCGAATAATTAATAACCATAATTGGACAACTCACATAGGTTATGAATAATCCCCTTACTTGTATGGAGATCCCTGATCCACAAAGTCGAGAATCAATGGTAAACCACTTTATGATGCAAAAAACACCAAAAATAAATGGGAATAAAAATCCATTTGTATCCCAGAATTGGATATGTTCCTTAGAGAAAATATTTCATGATTTGGGGAGTAGTGAAATAGAAAATGTTGTCAAGGTAGTTTATCACCTCACAAGAGACACATATCAATGGTGGTCATTAATTTAAGACAAAAAGAATGATTAATAAGTATAAAATATGTAATGGAGGGATTTCAAAGATAGTTTCTTATAAAAATACTTTCCTTCTGACCATCCAGTGGATTTGGAAAAGAAATTTCTGAGTCTGAAGAAAAAGGGGGATGAGAATGTTGCAAAGTAAAAGGCTAACATTACATGGTTCGAATGACATGTAGTCAATTATATATGTAACATAAGAAGTATGTTGGATCAATTAACTTATTTGTTAAAACCATTTCTCTATCAGGAATTAGTCTCATAATCCTTCTCATTGTTTGAAGATATAGTCTCATGTGCTATCAAGATAGAAAATTAATTTTCTAAGACATATAACATAAAATCATATAAAGAGAAGAATATATCTTCTACACACTCTCAGAATATAAATAATGAAAATAAGGGAAGAGTTGAATTTCCATCCTACAGTAAATTTAAGATGAAACCCCCAGTACATTCTTGAAGGGAATGAGTGTTTGTTACAAGTGTGGATAAAAAGGCCACCATGTTCATGATTTTAAGGGAATGAATGTGGCTTCCAATATTGAATGATACAATAGTAGATAAATGTGGAATTATGGAAATGAATGTCATAAAATCCAAGTAAACATACCTTCGAAAATTACAGGGATGCAAGTCCAAGCTCATGCAATCAGAACTCCTGAAGTTGAAGTTCTTAATGACTTGGTGGATGGGACATTAATTGTTTCCTCAAATTTTGACAATGCTTTATTTGATTTTGGATCATCACATCCTTTCATATTATCTTAGTATTCCAATAAAATTAGATATTTCCAATTTGATTTATTAATGGAGTTTTCATTCAAAAATCCTTAAATAATTATCATTGTAACAATGATTTGATAATCAGTTACCATTAAGGCATGTAAAATTGATTTATCTACTGATCTCATCGTCAGACCTATGATTGAATTTGATATAATCCTCAGTATGAATTCATTTTTTCACTATAAAGAGAAATTTTATTGTAGTAATATGGAGGGTACATTTTTTATGATAATGAAAAGGAATACCTTATCTTTAGAGATGGAACGCCACCATCTGATTCTTAACTAGATCCACCCCAGTTGCTATACTAAATTCAATTATTAGGGTGTAAGGGAGTGAAATAGCTATGGGTGAGGAAAATAATGTTCAAATATAATATGTAAATATTGTCCATGAATTTTTGGATGTGTATCCAAAGGATTTATGTGGACATCCTTCACAATGAGAAATTTAGTTTTACATAGACTTAATTCCTAGTTCAAGCCCCATATCAAATACACCTTATAGAATGGCCAGTGTGGAATTAGAGAAAATAAAGAAATAGCTAGATGAGTTGACTGATAGAGGATTTATTCACCCTAGTGTTTCTCCAAGGGGAGCCCCAAAACTTTTTCGTTATGGAGAAGATGCATCTATGAGGTTGTGAATTGACTACAGGGAGATAAATGCTATAACAATAATGAAAAATTTTCTCCTACCTTGAATTGATGATTTATTCGATCAAATTCATTGAGATCTATATTTTTCTATGATTGACCTTCGATCTAGAAACCATTATTTGTTTTTGAAAAAGGAGGAAAATCCAAATAAAACTTTTCGAACCGGTCACATGCAATAAATTTTTACAGTAATGCCTTTTGGAATGACTAATTCACCCTCTACTTTCATGGATCTAATGAATAGAGTTTTCTTGGAATATCATGAAGAATTTTTCATAGTATTTATTGATAATACCCTACTATACTCCAAAATCAATTAAGATCATGAAAATAACTTGCGCACTGTTTTGAAAACCATCAGAAGAAATGAATTATATGGGATTTTTATCAAGTGTGAATTCTAGAAACAAAAGATTTCTTTTTGTGGCCATATTGCCTCTGAGGATGTAATATCTTTCGAACCTTTTATGTCAAGATAAATCCAATAATTTCCATCATTGACGAGTATAACTAAGGTATGTAGTTTTATTGGATTAGCATGTTATTATCAGTGTTTCATATATAATTTTCCCAATTGGCTAACCCATTAACAAAGATCAAACATAAAATAGTTAAATTTGTATGGAACAAAGCATGGGAATATTGTTTTGAAGAACTGTATAGAATCATAGTCAATTATCTTTTCTTAGCTCTACTTTCATGGAATGATGGGTTTTTTATTTATATTTATTTTTCAATGAAAGTACATGGTTTTGTACTTATTCATAATGATAGGGTTATTCCCTACACATCACGATAGCTAAAAATTCATGTAAAAAAGTATCCTACTCATGATATTGAATTAGAATTTGTAATATTTTCATTGAAGATAGAGAGAAACTATCTCTGTGGTGAAAATTGTGTGATATATACCGATCATAAGTGTTTGAGGAATATTTTATCACAGAAATAACTCTACATGAGGAAATGTTGATGGCTTTAACTACTCAAGGACTATGATAGAACTATACACTACCATTTGGAGAATGAAAATAAGCCGGTAGATTTTTAGAGTAGAAAGGATCATGGAGTTCAGAACAATATTAGAGTTTAATCGTCTCCTATGTTCATGGATCTAGTAAATAAGGAAATGATAATGATCATGGAAGGATAAACAAGAATAATTTTTTAAATTATTTCAAAACTATATTTACTAGAAAGGATTAAAAGATATTAGACCGATGATGATAAGTTTTAAAAGAAAATTAATGCTATGAGTGATGGGAGATTGATAGAATTCCTATATGAAGATGGAATTTTGAAATTTGGGAAAAGGATTTGTGTTCTTGATTTACCTGATATAAAAATAAAATTTTTGGCTGATGCTCACAGCTCAAATTTCTATATACACACTAGTAGCACTATTATGTATAGAGATTTTAAAGAACATGTTTGGTAGGAAAAAATGAAGAGGTTGATTTCTGATTATGTGTCAAGATGTATGGTTTGTTAATATGTTAATGCTGGAAGAAAATATCTTGGAGGAATCATGAAACCTCTTCCCATACCTGAGTGGAAATGGAATTATATTACGACGGACTTCATCATGTAGTTTACAATGAATCCTAGAATGAATGATGAAATATGGGTCATTGTTAATCATCTTAAACGTCAGCACATTTTCATGCTATAAGAGATGATTTACCACTAGAACTGTTAGCAAGAATATATATTAATGAAGATGTAAGACATCATGGTGTACCTCTATCGATTGTTTCTGATCGTGATCCCCATTTCACATCATGACTCTGGAAAATTCTTCAAAAATCCCTCTATATTGAACTTTGGTTGAGCAATACTGACCACCCTTAAACTGATGGAAAATCAAAACCAACTATTCAAACCTTAGAAGACATGTTGATATCTTTCTCACTTGATGTTAATGATATTCGGGATCAGAATTTACCTGTTGTCGAATATTCCTAAAACAATAAATCTCTTTCAAGTATTCATATGGCACCATATAAAGCATTATATGGAATGAAATGCCTCACACCAACTTGTTGGGATGACGTTGGTGAAAAAAACACTTAGGATAAAAAACATTCAAGGAAAAAATGGAAAAAGTAAAGATTATCAAAACCTATATCAATGTAGCTCAATGTAGGAAAAACTGTGATACCGATAACCGAGGTAAGGATTCGGAATTTCAAGTAGGAGATCATGTTTTCATGAAGGTATTTCTAGGGAATGGTGTTATTCAATTCGTTAAGAGGGTAAATTGAGTTCCCGGTATATCAGAACTTTTGAAATTATAGAATGAATTGTAGTTTTAGCTTATTGTTTGGCAATACCACCAAGTCTCTTCAATGTTCTTGATTTTTTCCACTTATCACTGTTGAGAAAATACATTCCTCGTCCAATAGATGTACTCACCAATGAGAAAATAGAACAGGAACCTGATCTTCCTTACTGTTAAGAGCTTATCATAATTCTTGATACTAGAGAACAAGTGTTCAGAAACCGAACGAATCATTTGGTAAATATTCTTTGGAGAAATAATCAATTGGAAGAGGAAACATGGGATCCTGAGGAACATTGGATGAAGAACAATCCAAATCCTTTTATACTATATTATTCATGAAAATTTGATGACGAAATTAATTGAAGGAGGGAAGAATTTGACCCCCCAATCTTACATGGTATGTTTACATTTGAATAATATAATAGCTTGCACGGTACACAACTTTGAGTTCTAGCACACCACGACAAATCAGACAAGCTGTTTTAAAAGTAGTTATGAATTTTAATACACACATTTTTGAAAAATTATAATTTTTCTTATTCAAAATGAACTTCATTTGTGGATTCATAATATCAAAATTAGCTTCGGGGGAATTTTTGGTATTTTTTCTGAAAACATTCAATTTTTGATGAATAGTGAAAAAGACTACGTTATTGTTTTAAATAGACTTTTAATTAAATAATTAGTATTTTTCAACAATTTATTCAAAATTCAAAATAGATGCATAATACCTATATTTTTCCAATGTAATTATTTAAATTCATTTTATAATAATATTAGATATATAATATTTTGTTAGACATTTTACCGTCTTTTACACACCTTCTAGGCGCATTTGTTTATTTTCATGGAATGAATTTTTATTGCACATGTGAATTGTATTTGAAAAATCATAGAGACACTATTGAAATAATTATATAAAATTTGGTTCAATATGATGAAAATAATTTTTTTTTGAATATTATCATTTTAATTTTATTTACCACGGTTAAAATTAAATAGTGTAATTAAATTTAAAAATGATATTATAATTACCCTAAAATGTGTCATAATTCTATTGGATAAGATTAATACGACCAAAAATCATTTGATACCATGATGATGCAGTAAATAAAATATTAATGAGAGACTAAAATATTTATTATTTTAAATATTAAATTAAATGTAAATTGAGTATTTGGTTAAAATTCCAGAATCTTATAGGTAAATATGAAATGTTATGGTTGATAAAATATTTTTTTGTAGTAATATAGTAGTTATGAATTTCCCAAAAACCATATACTAAATAGTTTCAAAATTTTCATTAATATGTTTTTAAAACAAATACTATTTTATTTAATGATATAATTTTCCTCAAAATATAAGGTTCAGCCAATGTTATTAGATACAGATAGATATAACAATAATTAATAACATGGAGTTCTATTTCCTTTTTATTGTATGTTTATTAACCATTTATTATAATAATACAAGATGACATTGTAAAAGGAAAATTTTTAAAATAAGAGTAAAATCTAAATGGAAAGGTTAATATGGAGACCTAAACCAGAAAAAAACCAATTGGTTGAGAGGTTTTCACCCCATATTCAAAAATAACCTTGACTTAAATCCTTTTGGACCCATTAAATACCATATATTATAATATAATTAATTTATATTTCAAGATTTTCCTAAAGTAACCCTTATATCTCTTATAAAAAAGTACTTCGCCTAATCTTAATTTCACAACACCATAGCCATTTGGATCAACTAACCCCAACTCAAATATCCTCCCAACTACCCTCACATAATCTTAGAAACCTTACATTGATCAAAAAACCATCCTACCGAGCCCATTGGTTTAAATAAAAAAACACCTGAAGAAGTTGTAATAATTTCATCGCCTCTTTCAAAGTTCTTTTCAGCATCCATTTCCTCATTATTTTTTGTTTCTGAACCAAAATAATAATTCTAGTACATTTTATATACTATGATATTATTATAAATATTGTACAATAATATTCATTATTCATTCCATCATATGAATACCAAAGTCACCATACGTTGGTACGTACGGCTTACCAGCTCCACGTCGTGGTGTAGTTCGTTATTCAACACTTAGTTATTTGGATGGATATAAAAATAACTACAATTGATGGAAATAATAAATATAAAATGTTAATTATTCTGTATATATGATATACTATACAATCACATACGATTTGACCATAGATATAATGATATTTTCTCTCTTTCATATGTATGAATTACCATCTACACGTACACAATGAGATTAATTCCCCATCGTAACCATTCATGAATAATTTTCATATTGGTATTAAAAATAATTCTTAAAAAAATAGTTTCATTCTGGATATGATTCAATCAAATCATATTCATTACAAACATGACTTACATAACAATACATATAAAGGAAAATGAATCAGTTAACACCCACAACAATGATAATACTAAAATATTATTAACAAATCAATATTAGAAGATCATGTATTATATCATATTTATGTATTTGGTTCTTTAATAATTTAATAAAAATGAATTTAATATTAAACAGGAGGTTAATGTACCCTATACCAAGGAAAAGTACAAGGTAAGGGATAATTTTACAATCTCTTTATTATACATGGTTGTTTTACTAAAGTATTTACTTGGACTTTTTTTCATCCACATCCATGTTTCTTAATAATATATTTCAAAACATTTTTACTATTTCTTTGAATATGGGTTAATTCCACTTATAAAATTGTTTGATTTTTTATAAATATTTTTTAAATTAATCTTTCCATTTTTTTCCTAACAAGTAACTATATAACCATTTCGAAAAATTATGTTAAGATAGTTTTATTTAACTTATACGACAGATCTGCTATTTTCCACTATTATAACACCTTCATTGAAACCCTTACAATATTATAAGAAAATTTTAAAATAAATATTTTATTTTATAATAATATGTCTTTTAAATTAGTTCCAAATATAATGATATATTACTCTCAAATAGTTTTGATTTAATCTATGTCAAAATCCTTTTTGGATTTTACACTTGTTTAAAGTTGATTTATTATGATACAATCATCCATATTGTATTGCTTGTCTTGTGATATTTTTTTCTATGGAGGTGTTATTTATTACCATTCATGTTTTATTGATAATGTATTAAAAATTCACATTCTAGTTTTAATACGAATGATAATATAATGTTTCATCCTTTTAATATAAGGAATGCATTGGACTTTGTATGTCATGGGTGGAGCCTGCTATAGTTCGTCAATGAATGGTTAGGTCTCTTAAGGAAAACATCTGTCTTGGAACAAGGCCTTGAAAAAATATTATTTGTAGTTTTACCATGAGGCCAGGAATATGTGGTTATGATGTTAGACATTATGCATTCCATCATTAGGATATTATCTATTGTTATTACATGTGATTATTCGACTAGTAGAATATCCATGCAAATAAGTAATTTTAATTATATGATTTATATTTTCAATATTATGATCAAGTTTAAGTACAAAGGATTGTGTTTTAGTCTTAAACATTTCCTTAAATGATTATGATTATTTATGAACATTTCTACTACATTGTTTTCCTTACGGAGCTTTTGAGCTCATTGATTTCTTATGTTTAATCCAAGGATGTGAAAAAGTATTTTTTGGATGACCTGTAGGGATTGGATAAGGGATATGAGTGTGTTATAAAAAGACACATTTTTGTAAATTCATAATTTCTTGTAGATCTTATGTATGTATATAGTACATCCAAGGCTTCTCAATTGATAGGTATTTCAGGGCATGATTCGTTATATCATGCCAATGTTATGTAATAATGCACTGACTCTGGGTAACTAGGGTCTGGGCGTTACACTCGACATGCTTGATTGTATATACTTGATCGATAAGGATCAATAAAATTCCTTAAATGGTAAAAGTTCTCTTGGTGGTTTTACATAATCTTGAGAGTAGGACTAAATCCCTTGGGGAGCAACCGAGGATGGACCCTTTAGTAAGATGGCAATTCAATGCCTCGGGTGATAAGTGGTTCCACATGTGAAATACATGGTATGGAGTCAGAGTTCAACATTCCTTGAGTGATTCAATGTATGGAATATGGATTTAATTGGATAGACTCAGAGGTATTGGTTACATAGGAGATACCTGTAATGACCCTTGGGATTCTATATAGATTACCTTAGAAGGGATCAAGACTCCACCAACGGAATAAGTGGATGGATTCATTTCTTTTTCACATGTGATGTCATCCTTTTATATTATTATAATTCTTATATGATGACACAACAATGTGACCTCCATGCTAAATCACAGTCTTAGGGTCTTCTTCTACTTTGATTGGTTCTTTTTTGTTTCACCTTGTATACATATTAGGACTTTCATGTTATCCTATTATACATATATATCATATCCGTAAGAAATTTTTATTGGTTGTGTATCCATTTAAGAACAGAAACTGGGATTTTTATTACACATTTATTCATTTCTCTGAATTTTTTTATTATTGTACACTATAATTTATTTATTACAGAAAATGGATCTTCTTAGACATCATTGGTTCCAAACTACTAATTTTGTATCTCAGAACCTTCATGTACATCCCATGGAACCCAAGATGATTTTATGAACATAAATATGGAATAAGGGATTTGTGAAACTTCTAATTCATGATTTTTTCATATCATTAAGACGGATCATGAGGCAGAGAATCGAGCTTATGCTTGATATGAGTGTTGTAGTAGTTTTTACCTTTTTTAAAAAATTTCCATTATTTAGTATATGCTTTTATCCCTAGTTCCCCATACATTTATTATGTATAGATTCATGTCATCATAATCATAATTTTTTGTCTATTATTTTTATGTTGCATCCACCACATATTTATTCCTTCTACATGGTTTTCATTTTTATTCATACTGTTGTTTGTTTCATTAGTATGATTAAAACATTTATTATCTAATTTTACGTTTGATCATAATGTTATCTGTGAGGGAATAGAATCTTCATAGACACACCCTTTTCCCTTTCTGTTGGTTGGAAACCTTGGACATTCAATTTGGTGCGCTTGAAGTACTATAAGAACCATCTTGGGGACCCGTTATGTGGGACCCCAGGACGGGACGGAAAAAAGTGTTAAAGGTCCATTTTTCATTTTTTTCAAACTATTTGGGTATTAGATTGTAGCCTAGGATATTGAAATTTGGAATTGTCACATTTCATGGATGTAGCAAACCCATGTACCGAGGAACACCAATTTACATCTGATGGGTAATTATGTTGTAGTTTTTTCTATTTATTATTGATATGAATTCCCCATTGGGTGATGCACATTTCCTATTGATATATGATTATTTATATGACTGGAATGATTATTTCTATTACTTAAACCTGATTTGCTGAGGGAATATTAAAAGTATGAACCATTTTATACACTATTGGAATGGAAATGTAATGCATTTTTTCATTCTATATATACATTTCAACGTGATTTGTCCTTCTTGCATGTGATGGCTATTTTTTCCTTGTTTATTGACCCTTGTAGTGATTTTTTAGTAATACATATAGAAATGTGGAAATTTTACATGTAATAGAATGATATAAATTAAATTTAGTGGGTTCCAATTTCAATTTATATTATATATGGGCTGTTATATTTGGGACGGATGATCCAACTAATTCCATCTTTTAAATATAACATAACTACATAAATGATTTAATATAAATGTCATCCTTTTTATTATAATATAATACTTGTATATGAAATTTGATACATTGAACTTAACTCAACCCTATATATTGGTAGTAGGTCATGAATCATGTGTTACTTCAATGGATTTTTCATAGATAATCCTATCTTCAAAATTATGCTATGTGTTTTTTCATGTTTCAGGGAGGACATTTACCTAACCTTCTTTTATTTCTTCCCTGGTGTATTTTCATCAATTAAGAATCTTATTTGAGGATTTCACCTGTATATTATAGATAGATTGCACTATGATATCCTCAGGTTGTACGCCAAGAGGGTAGTGATGAAATTACTATGTCGGTGGTGAGCTATGAGCCACCCATTATACATCCTATAGATCAACATGATGCCCCTCGTGATGATTCTATATTGGTAAACAATTCCATTTTTTGGAATCATCCTTATTTTTATGTAGTCTGTTCAGGGTACTCCATAACAGGTCCCAAATATGGAATAGATTACACGTGACATTTAACAGAAAATTTCTCTCACCTTCTCAAGGGTTAGTGAACCTCGGGAAGAATAATATTGGTTAGATGATATAGTTTCCATATTAAACCATCTTGAGGCACCTCTATAGCAGAGGTTCAAGACTATAACCTATATGATAATTGACTGTTCCAAGCATGGGGTACATCATATCGCAATTTCATATACCAGAGCCATGGGCTTGGAATAATTCCATAAAGGTTTATATAATCACATCATTCTTCATACCTTAATGGAGAATTATTCCAAGGTGTTTGGGAATCTTCAATAGGCCCTGATGAGATTTCATGAGTATTCTGCTTAGTTCAAAGAGATTCAACATTGTTCTCAATCTCTGGACGGATATGAGTTGAAGAATACAAGGAATTTTTTAGGACAGGATTAGGAATACTTTCCGATCATAGGTTAACGTAATCTAGTTGACTATTTTTAAGGAGATAGTGAACCATGCCCTAATTTTGGAATGTAATCTTTGAGAGGATGGTAATATGAGATCGAGTGGTACGATTATGAGGCAGGGTGATGGCTCTTCTAGAAATAGGAAGCAACATTTTTTGGGTTCACATGGGGGGGTCGTTCCATCCATGTGACACACTCTCGTGACTCTATAGTGTTTCACAAGTGTTGTAGACCAAGACATTTGAAGACTCAATGTTTGAGGAACCTGATCGAGTGTCGACATTGAGGCAATATGGGTCACCCTTAGTTCATCATCTATACATTTCCATTGTTCACTAGTGATAGGGGATCTATACCATCACCACTCTCAGTTATATGATATGTGAATCCACATTGGAATGGGAGATGGTATTCTACTATTTGGTCTGGCCGAGGTTATAGTTGTTGGGGGTGAGGTATTCTGAACCCATATATATAACATTAGAGTAGAGAATCTACTAAGTCTAGTCAACCAACATCCCAGGGCCGTGGTTCAGGCCATATATATAGTAAATAAAAATATTATGTAGAAAATTCCATGGCCATATATAGTTAAAGGTACTATTCTAGTGACCTCTTCCATTGTTTAATCCCTTATTGATATAGGTGATATAGGTTTCGGGTGCAGTAGAAGCCTATGGATGGGTGTACCAGACATTAATTTTACTATAAACAAAAATCAATATAAGATCCTTCACTATGAAAAACCTCTCATTTTTCAAAATGGAACTAAGAATGAAAAACATAGCGAAGTTCTGAAACCATAGAGAGGATAGCCATATATTAGTTATAAATAATTTAATTAAAAGTCAATAATGACCATGGTTGTATTCACTACCCATTTATCCTTCCAGTCATGATACAATGTGATCTATCATTGTGTAAAAGAATCCATGTGTAGGCTTCCTATAGTGGTGATCCACACAAGCACTATATATATATATATGTCACCAATGTGAACTTTGGGTGCTAGCGTAGAAGATCCATTGCATGCGGGGTCCAACAATGATCTCCTTGAGAGATTATTCCAAAGTTCACTCTATCATCTGGGGGAGGAGGATCTCTCCCGTAACATGAGAACTCTATTAGAGGAAATTAATTATCTCCTTTCTTGATATATTTCTACATATCCATTATTCAAAAAAATAATGAGTTTCTAGACCTAATGAGAATAATGTAATTCAGATTCATATTACATAGATTAATAAAATGAATTAATAAAACGAATGAATTTATTCATTTAATTTAATTCTCAGTATGAACCCATGTCTAATAATACAGATTGATTATTATTGTAACTTCACATGTTCCCAAAAAATTACACCTAGTATTATTTAATTAAATAATCAATACTATATCAAAAAAAATTCAAGAAAAAACTACACAACTTGTGTATTATTATACACTGAGTGTAGTTTTTTTTCATTTTATTTATTTCCTCAACCACATTTATTAGACTTTGATTAATAACAAATTATTTCATAAATAAATATCACTACATTATTAACTAATAATTAAATTATTTATCTCATAATATATTCTGCCAATAAATAGTGTCGAAATAAATGTGATCTGGAATCCTTGAGTAATTATTAATCAAAAACTAGGAATAATCTTTATTCAACTAGTAAAATGATTATTTAACTAATATACATGGATACACATAGTTTCTGACTCTCTAGGCCTCTTTCCTTATGGAATTAGGCAAATCCTGCCTGATGTCCAAGGTTAGAATCATGAAACCATCCATGAAATCAATAAAGAAGTAATTTGACACCACAATGACTTGTCACCTCACATGAATTCATACCATTTAATGTAATGAAATTGTCTTGATATCGTGATTCAAGTTGGTTGTGTCCTAGTGTTATCAATCCATGCTCCTGAATAGTCATTATTTGATCTACCGGAAGTGAACTTTCTCATTCCTCACCATGGGCATGGATTTATTTAGGCTACATCAATTCCATCAAATATCATGTTAAATATACTACAATTATTGAACAAAGTATAAAAATCATATCATGTAGTATCTATTAATTACAAATTACTTGTGATGAAAACAACATATCTTACATCACTATGAACATTGTGTCAACATATTTTTCGTCAATACATCTAAATGTGTGATTTTTAATACCCATAAATAATAATATTAATTTATAAGGACCAATACACACAACTATAGATAGTAACATTTAATGACAATATAAAATGTGGATTTATTACTGGTGGGTCTTGTTATCATAATATCATATTGGATACTTCCAATGGTGGACACCTTGGGAGGTTTCCTCAATGTGTTATGAGTCCTCACCCCAAATGGAATGTATTATATGTGTCACTAATATAACATCGTCCAGACATAGAACAAATATTCAAGAATGGTTTTATGGAACTTATGGGTTCTCATCATACCTGTGTTCCACTATGACCTTTTAGTGGAACAGTTATCCTTTGATACATATCACATGCATTGTAATGCAGATGAAAAATAAATACTTAATATGCTATTTAATAATATTCAATTCCATGAATACATGTTTATCAGAAAGTAAAAAGCATTTGGTAATAAGACACAAAATCGAAAAGATTCCCATTTATACTAGAGACAATTTCAAAAATCATTTAACCCACTAGATCTCTCATGATATTAATGCTTCTATTGAGACAGGACATTAGTCCGGGGGTCCATGATGTTATCTTCCTTGGACACTCTTATCACTATAACATCACACCTTTGATAGAACTCACTCAAGATGTGATAATTTTAGAGAATGTTCTTTATCTATTGATGTGACCTTGACTATTTTGCAAGATCCGCTACTTCAGTATTATCACTGTACAACGTGACAACATCTCTACTGCTAGGAACCATGTTAAGATCTTGGAAAATGATCCATATCTAAATGGCTTCCTTAGCTACATAAGAATCTTTTATATCATTAGACTCCTTTGTAGAATATTTGATAACTGGCTTTTTTGAACTCTTTCATCCAATTGCTCAACTATTGGGGAGGATGATATATCCTTATTGTTATTTCCGATCATTCTGATGTCTCTGAAAACTAGAATCAACATGAACTTTGATGAAAATATCCTTGTCTCCACAATACACCAGGAAAATATATGATGTTCTTATGAGATACTTAATTATAGTCTTAACAGTAGACCAATGTTTTTCTACAAGAACTACTTGATATCTTCAAACCATGAATATTACATAGGAAACATCAAGCCTGGTATATAACCTGAAATACATGATAGATACTATAACTGATGTGTATTTGATGTTAATCATCATATCTTTCTCCAGTTGTGTATGAGGACACATTATCTTAGAATGATGTAGGTCATGTCACACTGAAACCAATCCTCTCCCGGATTGTTCCATACTAATTCTTCGTAGTATCAAGTCAATGTATGTACCCTGACATAGTCCACACAGCCTCTTGGATCAAACACTAATGATATCAATCCATATATTGTTGGATACTACACCAAATTCATTTAAAATGAAACACTTGTTCAACAAGTCCTTAACATGTTGTAAGATAGGTACACCATTCCCGATATGTAATATGTCATCATCATATACTACTAGGAAAACAAAAAAATTCCTATTAAACCATTTAAAACTCATGTCTCATATTTGTTCTTAGTGAAACCAAATTTTTATGCCTTCATCAAATCAAATGGTCCTTCACCTAGATTCATGATTTAATCAATAAATCAATTTATGCAACTTGAAAACCCATTTGGAAACACCTGGGTCACAAAACCTTATGATTATGTCATATAGACATCATCCTAAAGGATCCAATTAAGGAATTATATTTTGAAATCCAGTTTCCAAATCACATATTCAGGGTAATCTTCTATAAAATGTATGATTCTAATGGATTTAAATAATGAAATTGGATAGAATGTTTTTATCATAGTCAATTCCTTGAAGTTTTCAGAATCCGTTAGCCACTAGATGTTTATTATAGGTGCTAACTTGACCATCCTTTTCCATAATTTTCTTAAACACCTATTTTAATCCAATAGGATTTACATAATCTGGATTATTTAACAGAACAACAGACATGGTTCTAATACATTGAATACATCACAAAATTCATAGCTTCTATACGTATTACAATTTATAAGCTATCTATAGTTACCTTTTAGGAGGGGGGTTCATCATTATCCTAAAATAATGATTTATATGACTTAGTTTCTATGAAACCAAATCTCTCATGTTCCCTTACCACTATTGAGCTCCTACGTAGTACTTGTGTTTTTGGAACCTCTTCCACAGGGACATGTGGAACATGTTCCAATATCAACTCCATAATATCTTGATCATAAACATCATCCAAGTAATTCTTTTCCCAACAATCCATTTAGAGGATGTTCTCCCTCTCAGTAAAGATGACTTTCCTGGATAAAATCTTATTTTTTTCTGAAGGGTTATATAGGCAATATCCTTTGATTTCCTTGGTATATCATATAAATATACACCTTGTTTTTTGGGAGCTAGTTTTTTTCATGAGAAGGCCTTAAAATCCTAGAATCCCTATACACATGTGTGAGATAAAATGGGATTTTTTCTATTCCAGAAATCAGAGGTAATTCTATTTTCTACCATAGATTGTACTTGGTTTAATATGCGTGCTTCAGTTTTTAATTCAAATCCCCAATAGGATACGGTATGATCTCGACGACTCACCATCATCCTCACCATATCCAAGAAGGTGTGGTGCCTCCTTTAACAATCACCATTACATTATGGTGTAATAGTAGGGAGAATTTGATATAGAATCCTAGACTCCCGTAAATGGTCGATCAACACTTGATTCAGATATTGTCCACCTTGATCTGATAGAAGCATAATTATCTTCTTACCATGGTGATTCTCTAAATCGTTCTTGAATTCCTTAAATATCTCAAAAAACTATGTCTTATACCACATAATTTAGATATAGACATATTTAAAAAAATCATAAGAAAAATTATTGATTTAAGAATATCCACTTCAAGATTCTACTTATATGGGTCACACAGATCTGTGTGCACCAATCCTAGAAGATCCGTTTCCCTTTCACCCTGTCCATCGAAATGTAGCTTGGCCATTTTTACATATAAACATGCATGATATCTATCAATTGTTTTAGCTCAAAGGAGTCTAAATGTCCATA
The DNA here is from genome assembly GCA_963277665.1 of Viscum album. Lineage (NCBI taxonomy): Eukaryota > Viridiplantae > Streptophyta > Magnoliopsida > Santalales > Viscaceae > Viscum > Viscum album. The sequence continues at coordinate 2,103,822,612 of OY728119.1, read as the reverse complement.
TTGGAAGATATTTTTCAAGAACTTCTCATTTACATGACTGAGACAGTGATGCCAAAAATGGGTTTTGTATGAATCATGTTAGTTTGATTCATTATTGTTTTCCAAAACATGGTTTTCATAATTTAATAAATAAAAAAATTATTTAAATGATCCATAAAATAACATACATTATTCTTATAAAAGAAACCACCCTTATTTCCAAACATGAAAATAAATCCATCCATATCCCTACATGATTCAGAAATTATGTTCATTGTAACACTAGGTAAATAATAACAGTTATATACAACCAAAAGCCTCATGGTAGAAAATAAGTGATCGTAATCACCAATGGCCAACACATCCAACCTCACCCCATTTGAATCCTGATGATCCTCCTATCATCCAAATTTTTTATTAATCTACTTGGTTTATGCATTTGAATACAGATGTTAGACCCACATTATTTATGTAATCCCCAATGGGTAATAATAGAAATATTACACTTGATAATAAACTCACAGTTAGTGCCCTCACTCTTCTGGGTGTAGTTCCTCTACCTGTGGCCTAGCTTTACACATGAAAAACATACTTCCACACATTCCATGCCCAACCATTGGATCATCCCCTTATTCAAGGGATAATGATCGGGGGATTCAGATAGTTTATAAATCCTTAACACCTTTTTCATTATCCGTCATCTTCTTGTTCACCATATGGACTGATAGTTGTTCATGCCCCATGTCCTTATCTACATGGTGAATCATGGTTTGTAGTTCCAATAGACTCTTCTTATTGTTTCTCATGTTGTAGTTTAAAATAAATCTAAAGAATTTTTTGGATGTAATGATAGGATTTTCTCTGTATGAAACTCATCTGAGAACATAATACCTAAGATATCTAGGAATTCAATGTAGAAAATAAGAATGAATACATGTAGACCTACTGGTTCTCACTCTCTTTGAAATGTTTTGATCAAAGTGTTGTAGATCTGATATCTCTCCATTCCCTCCTCCACATGATAGAGATTCTTAATGTGAGACAACACGGAATACACACCCACATTTTATGTTTCTTCAAGAGATCATTAGAAAAGGATGATAGATTGAAACACTATACATCTCTGGAATAATCCAAATGTTTCAAATAAAGAGATATTTCCTCATCATTGTCATTGTTTCCAAGTACAACATGAACACGCTCCTCTAGAATATATAATTTATTATCGTGGTGAAGGATGATGCCTAAACTCCTCTTACGCTCCTAGAAATTGATGCCAGTGATAAGGTATTACTTCATGAGTATGGTTCTCAATTATATTTTTGGTATCATTTTCTTAATGTTGCAACAAATTATGATAAGAAACTATTAAGTAAGTTATCATGATAAAACTAAGAAAAATAAAAAAATGAATAATTATTAGTCTTCCCCTATTTAATCGAAATCTGATTCCCTAACCATTGACTTCAGAGTATTATATTGCCTAGATATTATAGTGAAAAGGATCTATATATCCCTTCTCATTACCCCAAATAGGATTGGTAATCATCCATGAGAGGTTTTATGTAGGAATTCTAAATTCCAATTGCATTAACTCGCAGATCCAGGATCTTCTGAGTGGGCTCCCCAATCGTGAAATATTTTTATTATGTATTTCATCATCATTGCATATTTGTCACACTATGTCCGAAAATTAAAGTAAATTATTGATGAGAACTGATTCCTGTCAAACCAAAACCTTGAATTATAATTCCCCGATAATTGAAATCACCCCAACTAGGGTTGTTAAAGCACTTTGAAATATTATTTGATTCTAACCATGATTATGGAAGGTTATATAGACATAATATTTGTAATAGCCTAAGATTTTATGAGAAATATTATTTTAATTACTTTTATGCCTTATGTTGTACGCTACACCAAGATTATCTTGTACTATACACAACACCATATTAGCTTGCAGTATTCGGAACACTATCCTTGGCTAGTGTTACACACAATTGCAAATTCGTTTTGTGGAAATTATTCTACATAACATTATGTTTAGATTTTGTTTTGATTATGTTATACACAACATTAAACTATGATTTCACTACATGCAACCCTGATTTGTCTTGCATTACACGAAATCAAGACCTTCTTCGATAGCGTGTGTAGTACACAATACCAAGTTTCACTAGACGAGATATTATTAAAATTTTATTATGAACTAGCCGTTATGAATATTAATACCCACTTTTTGAAATTTTATCATTCAAAATGGACATAATTTTTGGATTCAGAATATCAAAATTATCTTAGGGTGAAATTTTGGTATTTTTCTGGAAACATTAATTTTTTTATGAATAGTGAAAACACTAGGTTACCATTTAAAAATAGACTTTTTATTTAAATAATTTTTTATTTTATTTAAATTTATTTTAGTTACAAATTGATACATAATAACAATATATGTTTTATGTAATTCATTGGAGTCATTTTATAATAATTTTGGATATATAAAAATTTTATTGAACTTTTCACCGTCTTTTACCCACCTCCTAGGAGAACTTCAAAATTTACACAAAACATAATTTTACCACTTCTGTGAATGGAATTTCATAAATCCGAGAGACATGGTTAATGTTAGTAAGTAAAATTTTGTTGAATGAGATGAAAATAATTTTTGGTGAATAGTAACTTTTCATTTTTTTTACCACGGTAAAAAGTATATAGGGTAATTAAGGGTAAAAATTATATTATTATTACCCTAACACATGTCCTAATTCTATTAGATAAGTGTAATTCGACCAAAAACAACCTTAGGAATAAAATATGACCGTTTAGGCCCACTTGGATTAGATTATGACTTTTATGATTATTTTATATAATGAATAGTTAAAATAGTTAAAATCAAAGTTGAATAACTAAAACATATTTTATATAGGGTTATACATAAGATAATTTCGACTATAAATATTCATTATAAATATAAGAAGATTTAATAAATAATTGTATTTTATTTATAATTTTTAGAAATTACATAAGTTAATTTATTTATGACACAATGATGATGCAATAATTATCTTATTAATGACATATTGACATAATTGATGTTATAAATACCCAAATAAATGTAATTTGAGACTTTTCATGAATTACACTAATTTAATAGGTTAATATGACATGTTATTATTGATTTAATTAACTATTTTATAACTAATAATTCTGTTATGATATTTACAAAAATCAATTACCAAATTTTGTCAAAATTGAGATAAAATAGTTTTTGAAACAAATATTATAATATTAATTGTTATTTTATTCTTAAAAATATAACGATCAGCCAAATGACTTAGATAATGTTATATATATTAATAATAAACAACTTGGGTTTCATTTCTCTTGTTATAGTAAGTTTCATAACCTTATATTGTAATAAAACAAGAAGACACAGTAAAAGTGAAATTATTTAACTTAAAGTTAAATCTAAACAATAAGGTTAAAATAATTACCTAAACCTGTCCAAATTTTATTGGATGAGAGTATTGAGATACATCCCCACCTTATCTTCTAAATAAATCAATTTGTAGCTATTAATAACCGAATATGACTTTATAATAAAATAATATTTTGAGTTTTTCCAAAGGTGCCCCTCTCTTCCCTTATAAAAGGGCACCTCCTCGCCCTCTTCCTCACACCACATTGAGCCATCAAACTCGGACACCCCTTCCAATTTATCTTCTAAAATTCCCTACAAACATCCTAGAGGTCCTAGACTTCTTCAAAGTCCAACCCTAGTGCCCTAAGAGGATGTTAAGAAGAGGAGCGTCAAAGAAGAGGTAATATCCATTACCGATCTGTTCCAATGTCATTATTCTTCAACTTCTTCTTATTTAGTTGATTCATTATAAAGTAATAACATCAGTATTAATCATATAATTTTATGTTATTATAAATATGAAACAACCCCATTTCACATTCTATCCATCCTATGGAAAATGAAATCACCGCGCGTGCATACGTACAGAATACTGTCTCCACGCTGTGGTGTAATCTGTTTTTCCACCACCACCTTACATGGAAGGGTATAATGGTGTAAATAATAAATACATATGAATATTATAACATCATACTGATTCTAAGATATTATATCATTCACTCCAATTCTAATCAATAAATATGGGAACAATATCATCGCTCATGCGTACGTACGGACTACCGTCTCCACGACACGATGAGATTCATTCTCCATGTTAACCATTCACGAATGATTATAATGTTTATATACTAAGTAAACATGAAATATATGACATAATAATGATACTGGATTTATTTATATGTATGTCATATACATAATTCCATTCAATTCAATAAGGAAAAGAAAACAGCGTTCATGCGTACGTACGGCCTACAGTCTCCATGAACGGTGTGTTTCATTTCATTTATCAATCTATTATATATATATATATACTGAATATATATGATATATATATCATTTTTTAAATTCTGGAAGTAAGTAAATCATAATATAAGTAATAATAATATCATGAACAACAAGTCCAAACATGTACGACAAATGATTCAATTTTACACAAAACACTACTTTAACATGGAATTGACAAAGGAACAGGTAATATAAATACCTAAGTGAACAATATATGACATAATAAAAATGAATATGATTCTGTAATAAGTCAATGATATTATTTATATCATTATACAGGAGGTTCATATACATACGAAGCATATCAGACATATGGTAAGGGATAATTTTTCAAATCTCATTTTTATCTGATATTTCTTATACGTAAGTATTTATTGGGGTTATTGTTATCATAAATGTACATTTTTTCTAAATGTTTTTTTATGTTTTTGTTATGTCCTTTTTAAACATTTTAACTTTTACTACATGGTATGAATGGAATCTTTTTTAGGAGGTACTTTTTGACTTTTCTGGCAAAAGTACATAATGAATGTTTTTTAACTTATACGGCACGAACAGATTTTTACGGTTTTATAAAGCCTTATATTCATGAAGATTACTCCAAACTATTTCATGACTATTTTAAAAAAAATCATTTTCTTTTAAAATTGCATGCCATTTAGTGAAAAGAGAATGATTTTGAAGAAGAAAGGATATTTTCCTCAAAAATTCATTTCATGTGTTTTATCAAAACCATTTTTCATCTAAGATGAAATTATTTCATATGTGTATGTTTCAAGTATCATGTATCTATGATTTACATGGTTTCACTTTTCTTATTATAAAATGATATCCATTTAATTTATATGGGTTATGTGATGATGGGATGATGTTTATGAAACCCATTTTATTTGTTGTGTTATTATGAATGATGTATGTTTATTTTGTGGTAAAATTAATAATGATTTCATTATGAGATGGGTGGGACCTATATCTCTCTCCAATGCATTGGGTAATGATTTATATCTCATGAGATAGTCATGGCTGGTACAGTAAGTTAATCTAGTTCAGTGTTACAGGACTGAAACGAGGAGTGAACTCGATTCAGAAAGGGACTTTGTCCACTATGATGGTCTTGGCAGCAATGCCTTGGTTACTATGGAAATCATAACATGTGCTTAATGGTTTCCACAATTACATGTTTTATTTTCAAGGCTATTTCATCGGGATTAATGTTCCATTATGATATATGCCTTACGAACTTCCAAGATTTATGTCTTTGCTCAAGATTTTGATGTTTAGATTTTATGTTCAAGTTTTTGCATTCAAATGTTTACGGATTGCTTTATATTCTCTATGTTTACCCTTACCGAGCATTTGAGCTCACCTTTTATATGATTTCTTTTCCCGAGGATATAAAGAAAAGTTTTAGGTAATAAAACCAAAGGGGAAGATCTTTATGAGAGATGTTGCAGATCTTTCACAACGATTAGAAGATTATGTTCTGAGTTTACAAAGACACTAAACCCATACGATCCTTGAGTGTTGAGTTTTTTTATGTATTATGTATTCTGAAAAAGTAATGTAATGTCCATGTACGTCATGCTTTGGGTCTCTACAGTTGGTATCAGAGGAAAGGGTTAGTTAACCTTTGGAAACTAGGATGCGAAAACTTTAGTGAGATCCCTAGAGATATTTTTAAGGTATGTCTAGGGATGTCCCTAAGGTTAAGCATACGTATAGGTTATATCCCTAGAATTGTGCTAAAAATATTATAATTAAACCTACGATATTGAAGGTACGCCCCCCCCCCCTTTATTATTTTGTTTTCCCTAGTATGGTATTTTCCTCTCACCCTATTATTGTTGGGTTTTAGACGATGGCTGGAACCCGAAGAAACCGTGTTGATCAATGTAATGGACAATGCAATGATTGTCGTCATGACCAAACCAATGTCATGGGAGATGGAGTGCACAATATTATTTCTATACTTACACAAGCTGTGAATAATTCTAGATTTCAAAATGAGCAGAGAAAGGAGCAACATTCTGTTGAATCCTTCATGAGGCAGCGTCCACCTTCGTTCAGCGGGTCTTCTGATCCCTTAGTGGATGAACAATGGATCAGTACTACTGAAAAGATATTTTCAGTTCTACAATGTTCTGAGCATGATAATGTCATCTTAGAAGTATATCGTTTGGAATTTGATGCTGATCAATGGTGAAATCTTACAAGAATACGAGGCAAAAAGATGAAATTGAGTCCATGGAATGGGACGAGTTCAAGAACATGTTTTTCAGTAATTACATCCCTCGTATTCTTCAAACAAAGATGGAAAATGAGTTTCTTAAGCTTAAGAATAAGGATGAGGAATCTTTTGGTATATACGAAGCGAATTTTACAAGACTTGCAAGGTATTTATCTGGATTTATCATCCAACCTGAAAGTAAAGTTGATCGATTTTTCAGTGGCTTAAAACCAAGTCTTCTAAGGGCATTATATATAAGAGACTTCAGTAGCTATGAAGAAACTGTGTGTTGTGCTTTCAAGGTAGAACTGGGAGTTGGTGTAACATATCCTTCTCATGGTTTTGACAAGAAATGAAAGATGGAGTTCAAGGAGAAATCTCAGAACAATGGTGAAAAGAAGATGAATGTTTCATTATGCCCAATGTGTGGAAAGATACATGGTGGATATTGCCTAAAAGGTAATAGAAAATGTTTTAAGTTTGGAAAATAAGGTCATCTAGTAGTTGATTGTCGATGTAATGGGAAAAATGTTTCTAATGATGTGAATAGAGAAAAGACTACAAAGAACTCTCCACCAACACTTCAATGCATCAAGTGCAAGGAAATGGTGTATTATGATAATAAATGTCCTAATCCACGGGTTAATGATGATCAATGTGAGAAAAAAATTAAGGAAAAGGATAAAGGGAAGTCAAATGCGATCAATATTTGTGATGTTGAGTATGAAAATGAAGTTGTGTAATGATTAAGTGTTTATGTAATGGGATTTCAAAATAGTATCATGGAATCTCATTTATGGTATTGTGGAATTTTGGAATATCTATGTATTGGTTTTCAATAATTATATGGTACTGGTAACCATGAAAATGTGATTGAAATATTTTTGGAAAGAAGATGAAATGTGCACAATGAAGGCATAAGGAGAAAATAATATGATAGTAATCATGAGCTCATGACTGATATAAGGACTAAGTGATATTATGGTTTGAGTATATAAAATTTTTGGGATTTTGGTATGTGGAAAGTGTTAAAATTTAACAACATTAATTTTTTTCACTAAGGTTCAATGGGTATTCATTCTTCAAAAGAATACATGATTAAGGTATTCACATATTTGTAATTTGACCTACAAGATATATCTTATGATATATGGGGGATAAATGATGACATTCACGTGATTGATATGTGACATTTCAAGTAATCATTTTCTTTATACTATGAGCTTAGACCGAAGTATTTTAGATAATCATAAAGATTTGAATGGATTATGTTTGACATAAGTTAGTTCGATATTATTTATGGGATGTTATATTAATTTAGTTTTAGAAAAAGGAGAACCTACAGGACAGGTGACAACCCATCGCGTCGTACAAGGCTATAGGAATTGAACCCACAACTGAAGTGTGACTGGCCTTTATCGCCTTCCACTGGCCTACAAGAAGTCCCTGGTCAGTTGAAACTAGTTTTATTTTATTAAGCGGTATGATATTTGAAGTATAAGTTCATTTTTGGAATCGTATATGATTAACCTCACCATAGATGGACTTATGTATAGTTGATAACTTTTCCTATCCTTTTGTTTGAAATAGATGGAATGAACCATCATTCTATCACATGATCTATTAGAACTTCACAAATAACAAATTCAACTTCATTTCATTAAGAGATGAAGTGGAAATTGTCCAAGCACAAACAACAGTGAGATTGTACCAAAATCAAGCAAGTATTTCTTCTAATTCAAAATTTTCAACTTTAGGTAAATGATATTGAAAACCAAAAATGTTGTCCCAGGGCTCTTATATCCAACGAATTAGATGGTACCTTAGATCATTGCAAATCTATGGCTTTGTGATTATTGGATTTTTCATAGCCATGTTCTCTACTACTCCCCATCAGTACATGATGGTTCTATTTATCTTCCATATCTATATTTTCACATATGTTCTCCTATGTGGAAACCCAGTGATGAGTAATTTTGGGTAACCGTTATATTTCTAACTTTCTTTTTTAATATTAATTTTTAGTATTCCTTTTTATGATATGGGTTTCTATGAAAGAAACTTTCATGTAGTAAACCATTTACAACCCCAACGAATTTTGAGGGAGAAATTCATTTTAAGGGGTGTAGAATGTAACAGCCCGAGATTTTATGAGAAATATTTTTTTAATTACTTTGATGTATTATGTTGTACGCTACACCAAGATTAGCTTGTACTATACACAACATCACATTATCTTGCATCATATGCAACACTATTTTTGGCTAGTGTTACACACAATTTCAAGTTCGTTTTTTGGAAATTATTCTACGCAACAATAAGTTTAGATTTTGTTTTGAATATGTTATATGCAACATCAAACGAATATTTTACTACACGTAGCCCTGACTTGGCTTGCATTACACACAATCAAGACTTTTTTCGATAGCATTGTAGTACGCAATACCAAGTTTCACTAGATGGGATATTATCATAATATTATTATGAACTAGCTGTTATAAATAGTAATACCCACTTTTGTAATTTTATCATTCAAAATGGAAAACATTTTTGGATTCAGAATATCGAAATTAACTTAGGGTGAAATTTTGGTATTTTTCTGAAAACATTCAATTTTTTAGGAATAGTGAAAACACTAGGTTACCATTTAAAAATAGACTTTTTATTTAAATTATGTTTTATTTAATTTAAATTTATTTTAGGTACGAATTGATATATAATACCAATATATGTTCAATTTAATTCATTGGAGTCATTTTATAATAATTTTTGATATATAAAAATTTTATTGAACTTTTCACCGTCTTTTACACTCCTCCTAGGAGAATTTGAAAATTTACCGAAAACATTATTTTACCGCTTCTGTGAATGGAATTTCAAAAATACGAGAGACACAGTTGATGTTAGTAAGTAAAATGTGGTTCAATGAGATGAAAATAATTTTTTGTGAATAGTAACTTTTTTCTTTTTCTACCACGGTTAAAAGTAAATAGGGTAATTAAGGGTAAAAATGATATTATTATTACCCTAGCACATGTCCTAATTATATTGGATAAGTGTAATTTGACCAAAAAAACCTTATGAATAAAATATGACCATTTAGGCCCACTTGGATTAGAATAGGACATTTATTATTATTTTATTTAAAGAATAGTTAAAATAATTAAAATCAACATTTAATAATTAAAACATTTTTTATATAGGGTTATACATAAGATAATTTCGAATATAAATATTAATTATAAATATAATAAAATTTCTTTAATAATGGTATTTTATTTGAAATTTTTGGACATTAAATAATTTAATGTATTTATGACACAATGATGATTCAATAATTATCTTATTAATGAAATATTGACATAATTGATGTTATAAATATGAAAATAAATGTAATTTGAGACTTTCTATGAATTACACTAATTTTATAGGTTAATATGAAATGTTATTATTGATTTAATTATATTTTTTCGAAATAATAATTCTGTATTTATTTTCACAAAACTCAATTACCAAATTTTGTCAAAATTGACATAAAATAGTTTTTAAAACAAAAATTATATTAATAATTGTTATTTTATTTATAAAAAACTAAGGTTCGTCCAAATGACTTATATAAGGTTATATATATTAATAATAAACAACTTGGGGTTCTTTTTTCTTGTTATTGTAAGTTTCGTAACCTTATAGTGTATGAAAACAAGAAGACACATTAAAAGTGAAATTATTTAACTTAATGTTAAATCTTAAAAATAAGGTTAAAATAATTACCTAAACTTGTCCAAATTCTATTGGATGATAGACTTTAGACCAATACCCACCTTATAAACGAAATAAATCAATTTGGAGCTATTAAAAACAGAATATGACTTTATAATAAAATAATATTTTGAGTTTTTCCGATGGTGCCTCTCTCCTCCCTTATAAAAGGGCACCTCCTCCCCCTCTTCCTCACACCACATTGAGCAATCAAGCTCATCCAACCTCTGCCAATTTCTATTCTACACTTCCCTATAAATATCTTAGAGGACCTGGTCTTCTTCAATGACCAACCCTAGTGCCCTAAGAGGAGGATAAGAAGAGGCGCATCAAAGAAGAAGTAATATCCATTACCGATCTTTTCCAATTTCTTTCTTCTTCAACTTTTTCGTCTTTATTTGTTTAATTATAAATTAATAACATCATTGTTAATAATATGACTATATGTTATTATAAATATTAAACAACCCCATTTCACCTTCTATCCATCCTACGGAAAACGAAATCACCGCGCGTGCGTATGTTACTGAATACAATCTCCACGCTGTGGTGTAATCTGTTTTTTCACCACCACCTTACTTGGATGGGTATAATGGTGTAATGAATAAATAAATATGATTATTATAACAACATACTGACTATAAGATATTATATCATTCACTACAATTCTATTCAATAAATATTGGAACGATATCATTGCTCGTGCGTACGTACGGACTACTGTCTCCACGACGCGATTAGATTCATTCTCCATGTTAACCATTCACGAATGATTTTAAATTTTATATAATAAGTAAACATGAAATATATTACATAATAATTCCACTATATTTTTTTATATGTATTTCATATACTTAATTCCATTCAATTCAATAAGGAAATGAAAACAGCGTTCATACGTACGTACGACCTACCGTCTCCATGAACGGTGTGTTTCATTTCATTTATTTATCTATTATATATATATATACTGAATATATATGATATATAAATCATGTTTTACATTCTGGAAGTAAGTAAATCATAATATAAGTAGTAATAATATCATGAACAACAAGTCCAATCATGTACAATAAATGAAACAATTTTACCCAAAACGGTACTTTAACATGTAATTGACAAATGAACGGGTAATATAAATACCTAAGTGAACCATATATGATATAATAACAATGAATATGATTCTATAATATGTCAATAAATTATTTAAATCATTATATAGGAGGTTCAGATACATATGAGGCATAACGGACATAAGGTAAGGGATAATTTTTCAAATCTCATTTTTTTATCCGAGATTACTTATACGTAAATATCTACGGGGGTTATTGATATCATCCATGTCCATGTTTTCTAAAAGTGTTTTTATGTATGTTTAATTTCCTTTTTACCCATTTTTTGACTTTTACTACTTGGTATGAATGGAATCTTTCTTTTACGAGGTACTTTTTGACTTTTCTGGAAAAAGTACGAGGAGAATTTTTTTTTAACTTATACAATATGAACGGATTTTTACGGTTTTATAAAGCCGTATTTTCATGAATCTTACTCCAAAATATTTCATGACTATTTTCAAAAAAATCCCTTTCTTTTAAAATTGCATGACATTTTGTGAAAAGAGAATGATTTTGAAGAAGAATGGATATTTTCCTCAAGAATTCATTTCTAGTGTTTTATCAAAACCAATTTTCATCTAAGATGACATTATTTCATATGTGTATGTTTCAAGTATCATGTATCTATGATTTACATGGATTCACTTTTCTTATTATGAAATGATATCCATTTCTTTTATGTGGGTTATGTGATGATGGGATGATGTTTTTGAAACCCATTTTATTCGTTTGATTATTATTAATGATGTATGTTTATTTTGTAAAAAAAGTAAGAAAGATCTCATTAGGAGATGGGTGGGACCTATATCTCCCTCCAATGCATTGGGTAAATATTTATATCTCATGAGATAGACATGGCTGGAACTTTAAGTTAATCTGGTTCAGTGTTACAGGACTGAAACGAGGAGTGAACTCGATTCAGAAAGGGACATTGTCGACTAATATGTTCTTGGCAGCAATGCCTTGGATACTATGGAAATCATAACATGTTCTTAATGGTTTCCAAAATTACATGTTTTATTTTCAAGGCTATTTCATCAGGATTAATGTTCCATTATGATATATTACTTACAAATTTCCAAGATATATGTCTTTGCTCAAGATTTTGATGTTTAGATTTTATGTTCAAGTTTTTTAATTTAAATGATTATGGATTGCTTTGTGTTATCTATGTTTACCCTTACTGAGAATTTCAGCTCACCCTTTATATGTTTTCTTTTCCCCAAGATATAACGAAATGTTTTAGGTAATAAAACAAAAAGGGAAGATCTTTATGGGAGATGTTGAAGATCTTTCACAACGATTAAAAGATTTTGTATTGAGTTTCCAAAGACAATAAACCATTACTATCCATGAGTGTTGGTTTTTGTTATGTATTAAGTATTCCTCAAAAGTAATGTAATGTACATGTAAATCATTCTTTGGGTCTCTACAATATTTCCTTTAGGTATTTTACCAATATATGTAAATTTACATCTTATTATCTTTTGTATATACTTTTTAATATGTTTTGGGTTATAGGTAAGTGATTAACCATGTGTGTGATAATATTTACACATAAGCTGGTTTCATTTGGCATTAATCTTCCATTCATGGTTAATTAATTAATCAGGTGATCATGAAATCACATCCACAATAACTAAACGATTCGACAAACCGAATCAAAATAAATGGGTAGATCATGAGATTTTTCTATTGGTTAGTTCATCTAGTAACCCAAGACCAATCGGAGAAAACACGTTGAATATTTTGGGATCATGATTATAGCTTTCAAACTTCCCCTCTTTAGGATATCCTTTGATTGGTTTCATTTTTTCTCTTAGCTTGAGCTGCCACAAATAGCTTGGGAGCTCCAACAATAACAAATTGTTTTATCTCACATGTAGCTGAGCGGTAAAATGTGTCATTACATAATGAAATCCTTGGGCATGCATGACCAAAATATTAATGAGGAGAAGGATCACATACCACCAAATTTAATTTAAATAATTAAATTAAAAGAAACTAACCAAGTACAAAAGGTCCTTTCTAGATCATAATCATACATACATGCAAGGATACTTAAGCTTAAAAAAACTAGACTTCAATTTGTTAATCATTATTTCTTATGGTACATCACACTTGAAAAAATTCATTATTATAATTAATTAATCAATCCTTTTATCTAAAACCCTTTTCTGAATTTCCATGATATTATAATTCAACATAATTTTAAACAGATAAATTCATTTAAAATTAATAATGCAGTTAACTTGTACCCTAGATGCATCCCTGTGAATTCCCATTAACAACCACCCAATGAGTAGAAATGATCATTATGTAGATGTTAAATTAAACACATATGTATTAAACACCTATCACGTGTTGTTCCAACTCTTTACTCCAACACCATGTAACATGTATCCAAAGTTTGAATAATATAATAAAAAATTAATAAATCACATTATGTGGACTAGTATGTAGTATATAATTCCTAGTATATGTTGGGTACTATCGTTTATCATCCATCTGATGTACATTCCCAGGATGTTGTTTTGTAGTTATATATAAATATTCCTTGGATTATATGGTGTATCTAGTGGTCCACATGTTGTTTAGTATACACGTTACAAGGTCTCCAGCCAGGCAAGCCGTGTTAGGGTTAAATAGACCAACCCTAACCTGAAAGGATTCCATGCTGTGTTCAGAGGGACACAAGGCATGTAATATATATACCCTAGGCCACCTCATTCCGGACAACACATGAAGTCATATATAATTAGATGTATTCCAACACATGGCTTGGTTTGGAAGACTGGTCCCTATACATTGATCCTTGACTACACGATGTGTGCGACAGAATAGACACTATGTGTTCTGGTGTTTTGACAAAAATCAATATAAGATACTTCAGGATATAAACCATGGGCATGCATGCCTTATATATTAATGACGTAAAGGTTCACATGCCAGCAAATTTAATTTAAATGAGTTAAATAAAAGAAACCATCCACATTTAAAAGGTTCTTGTCTATATCATGATAATACATACAATCAATAATATTTACGCATAAATAAAACTAGAATTTAATTCATTAATGACTATTTCTTGAGGTAAATCATGATAGAAAAATATAATTAATATTATTATTTAATAGATCCATTTTCTTAACCATAAGGGACTACACACCATGTTTAGTGGGACACAAGGTGTGTAATATAGAAACCCTATGCCAAATCTTCATGTTTACCACACGAAGTCATAAATACATAGATGAATCCCTACACATGACATGGATTGGAAGACAACTCCCTATAAATTGATCGTTGACTACATGAAATGTGCGACAGGATACACGCCTTGGGTCCTGGTGTTATATTGCTTGGAACCATCGGAAAACTTGGACGAGATCTTCTATATTAATTATGAACAATATTAAAATAAAACATCATTTTTTTAAGGTTAATGAGAAATGAAATAGGTGGAATGTATCTTGATATTCAAATTGATAGAATTATTAACTTGAATTGAAAAAACTAAATTACTAAATTCATGAATCCTCAATGAAAAAACTAAATAATTATAATCAACAATAAGTCCTCTCTGATACAACTTGTAGGTTCTGGGTTCAATTGAAGCACATGGATGGGTGTGTCCCTCAATAATTTTACCTTTAACAACCATCAATCCAAGATCCATCATGATGATAAAATATTGAATCCTCGGAATAGAAAAAATAATTAAAATGAAAGAGGAAGAAAATGAAACATAAAGAGGTTCATTATATGTTGGTTTTAAATAATTCATTTAAAACTCCATAAATACCTTGAAGAAAATCTATCTCTGTTGATGATTCCAGTCCTGATCCAATATTATCATTCAATGAGTTGCAGAAGCCAAGTGTAGTAATCCTCTCGTGATGGTCCAACATACTCCATGTATCTTTGGATGTTGTCTAAGGATCATTGGGTACTAGCACAGAAGAACCTTCCCTTGTGATGTCCAACTTCGATCTTCTTGAGAGCTGCTTCAAAAGCGCTCTCCTTGATCAGGTGGAGGAGGATCTATCACATTACATGATTTCATTTGAACACGTTTATGTGACAATCCAAGTTGATAGTTATTTAAAGGAGATTTTTTAGTATAGGGAAGACCGTAGTTCATCTATCAAGGAATGTTGGTAGAAAATAGTGTGTATTTATTAAAAATATTACTAAATTAATTGGTGAATTTGAAAACATTTTTAAGAAAATTACTTAACATAAAGACTTTAATAGTTGATAAATAAAGTTTTTGTATAATATTTATTATAAAAGGAGATCACTTCAAGTCTTGGATAGTTCATTGTTTTAAAAATTTCACATGGTTTTGTTTGATTTTTTGGTTGATGGGTGTCAAGATCATAATTCCCCTCTTGCCTCTAAAAACATTACACGAAGTAAAAAACCCTTATCACAAAAGCCGTGTTCTCAATATTTGTACTTTAAGAATATATTAATAGCTACCAATTCGTAATAATCTCTTTTTTATTTTTGAGAGATAGAGGATCATTTTGTTACCCAATTAGAACAGCCCATGTTTCCCAATTCAAATTTCAACATAATCGGTGTTAAAATGAAAAGTGGTTCAATTAATTATAACCAAGATATTAATTCATAGGAGAGACATGATTAGATAAAAAAATAAGTGAAATAATACACACACAATTTACACAAAACTAGTAGAGTATCATGTTCTAGAACTCACTCTTACGTATCAGTAGCTCCCTCAAAATGACCATCCATTGTTTAGCTCACCATCGAGAGGTGGAGAAGGGTCGAGTGGAACTTATCCTTCATCCTTAATCACCCAATGGGGATAGGGTCCTTCATAACCACTAAGGTGATGACATTAATCCTCTCAGAATTAAAATTTACTGCACTTCACTTTTGCTTCGAACATCCAAATGGGGACAACAATGTGCCAATTTATAGGAAAATGGGAAGTTGGTTTTCGACACAAAAATTTCATATAACCACTTTTCACATTATTTTAGACCTCCATACATTCCTATCATTATTTTGGGAAAATAAAATCCTTGTATCCTAACCTTCTGAATTTCTCCACTGAATGTTTGGCACTATTTTGACATGTAGATCCTGGGATATGGACAGATAACATCACACCACTTTAGACTTCATGAAGATTCAGTGAGCTAGAATGATCAGGTTGGTTGTGCTATAGATGGAAAAATGTGTCTTGGGTTTATTCAAATTAAACGTACCCCAATGATGTTTGGAAATGGACAAAAAAATATCAGCCCATTTGGATGAAAATTTCAGTAGTAATGAGAAGATGAGTCAACTAGTGTGCATTGATCCTGCGTGGTTTGGACCATTTTTCTTGGACATCATCATAGGCCCTACAAGTAACCTCCTCCTGCAATGGAATTATGTAAACAAGTAAAATTTCCCTTTTTAATAGTGATAAAAACAATATAAATGATTCAAACATTGAATTCAATTTTTTATTATTTTTACAATTTTTCATATAAATTAAGATTATTATAGTGGTGTAAGGGTGAAAATCAAACTGTGAATCGTGGATCAATCAAACCCCCACACCTAAAAATTTTCACATCATGGAAAAGTCATAATTCCAAAGAATTATTCATGTAAAAATTTATAAATTCATAAATATTTGACATTCAATGAAAATTTAATTGCCGATATAAATGATATCAAAGAAAAAATCTCCCAGAGGAGTTATTCTCATTGATCATGGAAAAAGACATATCAAAAATTGCATCTAAATGAAATTCCATGAGATACATGATTGAAATGAAAGAAAATAATTCAAAAGTTTATCATGTCCCTAATTCTCGATGTGTGTTGGTGTCAACCATTTTGTGCTATTATTTCCACTTTCTATCATGTAAATATAACTTATCATAATAATTGTCAACATATAATATCCTTTACACTAAACATTCCCCCAAATTGTTTCAAATCCAATTACAAGACCCACTCTCAAAAACATTACCATAAGTCAAACCATAAGCTCCGGGCAAAGATATCCCCATATGAATTACATTTCATCACACCTATCATTTATTTTTTTTCGAAGTTTCACATGAATAAAATATCTCAATATTCTCCCAATCCATGGTTGATCTCATCATTACACTACTTTTAATAATTATAAAAAGGTAAAAATTCTAGGATGGGTGGTTTTTATCCTCTCCAATATACTGCACTTTTTTGTTTTTTTAGGGTGTACAACAGTCCGATAATAGGTACACACACATAGGTCAATATGGTATAATAATGATATATATCAGATAAGGAACAAACATATGGAAAAATTATTTTTTAAAGTATTGAAGAATCAACCTATCTTATATTTAACCTACATTATGTAATAAATTTTCACATTTCATGTTTGTGTGGAAAATTATTTGGAGAGATTATATGACACAATTTTCCCTTAAACAATTCAAAAAAAGGGCACCATTCCTCTCAATGGTTTCAAAATAGTACAACCATTTATATCTTCAACAAAGAACAAAATTTCAAATTAAAGTCACACCACATTATTGAAATATAGCGGAAATTCATATTTCATCAAGAATTATTTAAAAGTGAAAATAAAAAGAAATGCTTAGATTCCAAATTAATTTTCAATAACATCCATGATTAAATTGGAATAATTTTCCATCATAAAGTGGGTATCCAAATAGTAATATTTTGTCAAAAAAGTGAGGGAGAGGGAAGGGGGAATGTAATAATACAATTCAGAACACTAAAAAGGAAACATAAGAAAGATGATGAAAATTCCTACCTAACCCAGAAATATACCAGTCCCCCACACCTAAATTGTGCAGTGTCCCTATTGTAATTAAAAAGTATGTGGAAATGCAGGATAAAACCTCATGAGTTTCATTCAATTATGGCATTATGAACATGGATGTCTTCTATTAGGGACTCCGGAATGGATTCATGTACGTGATTCAACCGCTTCCCATCGATAGTGAAGGTTTTCATGGTTTCTTTATTTTGAACATGGAAAACACCAAATGGAGAGTCGTTAGTAACAATTTATGGTCCAAAATAGTGGGAAAAAAGCTTACCTATATGAAACATTAGACTTTATTTTTAATGGAAGGCCTTCTTACCTATGTGGAACTAGAGACGAATGATGAGATGGTCATGGGATGTCTGGGTATGCTCATTATAATTCATGGACTTCTCATATGCATCTATTATCATTTATTCTAGATCTTGAATCTGGGGCTTCCATTGAGCACCGACACCAGAAATATATGAATTTAATTGTTTGATGGCCCAGTAGGCCCGATGCTCAATATCAATAAGAAGGTGAAAACTCTTTCCAAGCACCAACTGCTATGGTGACATGAAAATGGGTGTCTTAAGAGAAATATGATAATCTCATAATGAATCAGCGTGTCTAGGAATTAAATCTTTTCTATTGGGTTGAACATTTTTTCAAGAATTTTTTACCTCTATATATGACACCTATGCTTGAACATTGGTCTATTGGTGATATGCAGCAGACACTCTATAATAGACCACATACTAAAGAAAAAGAGATTGTGTTGTTCAGTTGTAGAAATGAGACCTCTAGTCGCTGATGATGAACCTTTGTAAGCCAAATAGTTAGAAAACATTTGTTCTAAAAAATTCCAAACCAGCCTTAGATTCATAAGTCCATGTACCTCATCCATCCACCCATTTTGAAACATGTTCCACTACCAATAGAATGTACATGTTTCCAAAGGAAGTGGGAAATGGCCCCTTAAAGTCAATACCCAAAACAACAAAATATTTCATTAATGAGCAATGGTTGTTGGGTAATTTTATTTCCTTTAGAGACATTACCCATTCATTGAAAAATAGGAGAAGATTTTAAAAAATAATGGGCATCCTGAAAATGGGTCGGTGAAAATAGTCTAGAATCAAGGACATTGTGAGCAATCCATTGTGGAACAATGTGGCCCCCACAAGTAAGAGTGTGGAAGAATCTAAGGATAGACTTAAACTCGCTATCGGGAACACAACGCCTAAGGGCTTGATCTCTACATGTGCACCATAGTTAGGGGTCATCCCAAATGTACCCACAAGAATAATGTTTTGATAACTGCCTTAGATTTTTCTGAAATCAATTGGAATGAATGATGCTACAAAATAATTTACAATTTCAGCATACCAAGGAATAACATCTTGCACTCGGTACAATGGCTCATAATGAAATATATCATTTCTGTGAATACAGGATGATCAGACAATTAAAAGGATGGGTGAATCCTACTGATATAGTCAGTCACCAAATTATCTTCTCCTTTTTAATATCTAATTTTTAAATTTAACTCCCGAAGGAGGAGAATCTATTGAATGAGACATGGTTTCGATTATGGTTTATTAAAGAGATTTTGGAGGGATTCATGGTTGAGAACACAATGACATTAGGCACTAAAAGATATGACAAAAATTTATCCATGGCCAACACAATGGTAGTAAATTCTTTTTCAGTTGTGGTGTAGTTTTCTTGGGCAGGGTGCAATGTATATGATGCATAGGAAATTAAATGGAGAGCTCGATCAACCCTTTATGACAAGACTGACCCAACTACCTAGTTAGTGAAATCACACATGAGCATGAATGGTAAATCCCACAGCGATGGGTGGATTACTCTGGGTGATTTGAGACTCCATTTAAATTAATTAATAGTTGCTTCACATTATTTATCATAAAATAGAATCATTTTATTTTGGAGTAAGCAGGAGTGGGGGAGTGAGATTTTACTAATGTCAAGAAATAAATGATGGTTAAATATTTAAAGTACTAGGAAATACCAAACATACCATACATTATAAGGGAATGTTAGGGATGAAATGAAATCCACTCTTGATTTATCTACTTGGATAACAACCCCCGAATTTTCATGTCCCAAATCAATAACTTGTCAAACCATGAAATATCATTTCTCATAGTTTAATAAAATATTCATTTCAAGGCAGCGACGTAGGATAGATCGAAGAATACATAAACATTCATCGAACTAGGAGACATAAATAGTGAAATCATCCATGAATACTTCCAAGAAATACTCTTATAAATCTGAAAAAATACTAACCATGCATTACTGGAAAGTAGTTGGAACATTGTAGATACCAAATGGAATCCTTCAATATGAAAATGTACAAAATGGACAAGTGAAGGGCACCATTTTCTGATACTCAATGGAAATATGGAATTTAAAATATCCAAAATTTCCATCAAGAAAACATTAATGGGACTTCCCACTAGACTCTCAATAATTTGGTCAATTAATGGAAATGGAAAATGGCCTTTGCATGTGTGTCTGTTTAGAAAATGATAGTCTTTGAAGAAACCCCAGCTACTCTGCACATGAGTTGGAACAAAGTCATTATGTTCATTTTTTTATTTTTTATGGCTAGTTGTTTAAGGAACTACTTGAACATGACTGGCCCATCGGTTGTCAGAGGTGGGGTAAATGATTCCAACAACAAATAATTTTGTAACCTCTTTTTCACATCTTCTCAAAGGTTTGGGTTTAGTTGATGTTGTAACTACATCACTGGTTTGGCCTCATCAATTCATAAAATATGATGTGTTAAAAATTTTTTCACAATACTAGGAATTTAGTAATGATCCCTTCCCAATGCTTCTTTATACTTCGTAAAAAATTCAAGAAGTCACAATTCATTCTTAGGAGGGAGGGAACTGGCAATGATGAAGGGAAACATGTTTCCACTCTAAAGATATGAATATATCAAATCATTCGTATGTTGTTTTAGTACTAATTAACATGGATTTGGGTTTCATAGGAGTGTGTGTGAAAGTTAGAGTTCATTGATCTCATCTACCTACTCAATGCTGTTATCCTCAAAAGAGGAATGAGATTTTCCAAGTGTTGCAGTATCACAAAAGGTCATTATATCATCAGTGTTCAAGAAGTTGTTAATTAAAAAACATGCACAATAGTTTTCTAGACCACTACAGAAGTCAATGCGGGATTCATTACCATAAATTTTAATCAAGGATGAAAACACAGAAAGGGGAAAATGAGAATGGAAAGAAGTTTTTTCAGGTAAAGGGAGTACATCTATAAAATTAACATAGAGAGACGAATGTTCTTCTAAGGGGTTCATCATGGCATCAAGGATGTTTAAGTGGATAATTACACCACCAAAATTCATAGATAATGTTCCATTATGGACATTAATTATGGTTTTGGAAGTTTTCGTTAATGGTCTCCCTAATATTATTGGGGAATATCCATTTATCATATCATTCTCCATATTATGAATATAGAAATCAGTTAGAATAATTAAATTTTGAACCCTCACTAGATTATCCTATTACCCACTAGAGGGTTGTGTAATAATCTAGTTAGCCAATTTAACAAAACATTTAGTGGGTTTAGTTCCATGACCTGAAATTTAGAGTAAATGGTGCGAGGAATCACATTTATAGAAGATCATAAATCATGCAGGACATTAGAAAATGAATACTCCTCTATAGTGCATGGAATCGAGAATTTCCTAGGATCATTGCAATTTATGGTACATGATGGCTCTATTAATGTTGATACGTTCTTCCCCAAGATAACCTTTTCATCTCCATAAAGTCACCTTATGTGTAAACACATCCCTTTTAGAAACATGGAATATCATGTAATTTCCCTCACTGAATCAATTTTTGGAATGTTAACCTGAACTTTTTTTGAATATTTCAAATATATCCTTATAAAGTTCCGATTCTTTTTTTTATGTTGAGTGACACTTTGGTTAAATGGAAGAGTAATGGTTGGGATAGTAGAATCATCGATATATAAACTCTTTCCTTTGGAATGACTTCACTCAGGGTAAGGATTTTCATCTCTCGGTTCATTTTTAGCAGTGGTTGGGATGGTGGATTCTTAGGAGGGGATGACTATATTGGATGGTTAATTTGTATTTTAGGATGATTTCCACTCCGAAGGGTTTTGTAACAATTATTTCCTTTATCCCAATTGTTAACTACTAATTGAGAGGGTTGTTTACCCATCCAATGATATGGAATTTCCCCTATCAAGTTAGCTAGTTGGCCTAGTTATTTTTGGTGGACTAGAATGGATGCCAGGGTTTTTGTTGGAATTGGAGATTATTGGAAGTTATTTGTTTCATCATATCTTCTAGGGAAGGCTCGGGTTTCGGAGGGGGTGGTTGGAAAGGCCTTTGGTGTGGATGAGGATTTTTTGTCGGTGGTGGTGGATGAATACTCTATCCGTGTTGGTTCCATGGTTGATGAGGCTAGTTTGAATACCCCCTTTCTAATAAGGTTGGTTTTAATTTAACCTAGATTTGGATTGATAGTATGGTTCATTCCTAATGGTCTAGTTATAGAGATGTCATGTCAATCTTTCCTCACAACATGAAGAATTTTCCCTCAATTGGGGGACTTTTCTAGAATGATTTATTTCAGAAGAGAAAATTCCACAATGGGTGGGAGGTGATTGGGATTTCCCTTGGGAAAGAGAAATTTGTCGAAGAAGGGTAATTAATTCTTTGAACATTGTGTCCATGTTATTCTTGAATTCAACACATTACACCTCCTGGACACCTCGAATGGGTATAGTAGAAATTGAACAAAATAGTTGAGTATTTTTCATTATGCTCTCAATCATAAGTCATACTGTAATTTGTGTCTTATCTACCATAGCACCACATAAATTAGTAGCAATCATTTTTAAATTAATTGGAATTAAACCTTCATAAAAACATTATATTAAAAGTTGATCACTTATTTGGTGGAGTGGGCTACTTGTACATAATCATTAAATATTTCCCAACATTCATGATGTGTATCCACTTGATATTGTATTGTAAGAAATTTTAGTTTCCTTATTATTTTAGTTCTAGTGGCTAGGGATTTTTTTTCAAGACAATGGAATTTCTTGTCCTCCCATCCTCTTATTGAGGAATTAACATTTTATAACCAATATTTTGTTGTATCTCCTAAAGAAAAATTGAATTTTCTAATATTTACTTGTTCATAATCTAAATTATCTGGTTTTAATGTTGAACAAATAGTATGAAATTCTTCTCAATTCTTCGGTGGAACTTGTCCATTAAGTCCATGGAATCTGGTTAATAAATTAATTATTCCAGATTTTAGTTCCAAATTGGTTGCCTTGCCTTGAATTTGAATGTATATGGGTTGGATATCAACATCAGTGGAGGATAGTTCTTTTAGTGTCTGGTTAATTACAGCCTTATTATGTATTTTCTTCCCATTTAGTATTGGTTCTAGAAGATGATGATGAAGGATCAAGAAGAGTGCCAATGCTTTGTATGTCCCCCTTCGAAGCGATCTCTGGTGCGTCTTAGGGTCGATGACGTATTATCCTCTCTGGTTCGGGTTCATAAGGTGGTTGGTCTCCCATAGTTGAACACATCATGCACCAAAACTACAAAAAGAAATAATTAAGAATAAAAAAATATCATTAGATGTGTAAGATAAGACAAATAAATATACCCAACATTTACAAAAAACTTATCAAAAATAAGCACAAAAAACCAATGCCCTCCCCAAAAATAGCATCAAATTTTAACCACATTTTCATGACACGTCAAATTAATTGTTATGTAAATAATATTTTGTAGTATATGGAAAACATTAGGAAATTCCTCACGAATCATTGGTAGCTTATAATGTGTATTTTTAATAAATATTACTAAAATAGGTTTTCAATTTGAAAACAATTTTAAGAAAATAACATAACACAAAAACAATAATATTTGATAAATATATATTATCAAATAAGGAAATCACATCATGTTCACTAAAAATCTTGGATAGATCATTGTTCTAAAAATTTCACATGGTTTTGTTTACTTGTTTGGTTAAGGGTTATCAAGATCTTGATTCCCCACATGCCTATAGAAATGTTGCACAATGTACCAACTCTTGGCACAACAATCATGTTGTAAAGATTTGGATTTAAAGAATATATTAAAAGTTACCAATTCATAATAATAACTTTTTTATGTGTGAGTGATATAGGATCCTTTTTTTCAATCGAAAAAACCCAGGATTTCCTCATGAAATTTCAACCCAAACGGTGTTTAAAGGTAATGTGCTTTAGTTAATTAAACTCAGAAAATGAATTAAGAAGAGAAACATGTTTATATATAACATAAGTGAAATAAACCACACAAAAAGTACTCAAAACATTACGAGTATCAAGTGCATGAACTCCCTCCCATTTATGTGTATCTCATTTGAAATCATTGTCCACAGTTTAGCTCACCATCGAGAGGAGGAGAAGGCTTGGATGGAACATTTCCTTCATTATTGATCACTCTATGAGGATATGGGCCTCTATAACCTCCATAGTGTTGAAATGAAACATCTAGAACTTTCAATTGTTAGAAAATAATATCATGTTCTAACATCCAACTGGTGAGCCAAATGATCCACTTTATAGGTAAATGGGAAGGGAGTTTTGAGCACACAAATTTTATAAAACCAATTGTCACTTTGGTTTTGACCTCTATAAAGCCTTATAAAGCGTTGTATAAAATAGAAAAGTTTTATCCCCAACTCTTTAATTTATTCACCAAATATTTCTCACCATCAGGACAAATAGATCCCAAGATATGAACTGACCACAACACACCACTTTGGACTTCGTGCAGATTTTGTGTGTTAGAAAGATCAGGTCGGTTGGGCCACATTATTAATGAATGTGACTTGGGTTTTTCCATATTAAATATATCCCAAATCATTTTTGACCATCCCACAAAACATCAACCCAATTGGATTGAATTTTCACTAGCAGTATGCACATAGTGTTCATGGATCATGCGCAGTTTGCACCATTTTTTGGACATCATCATGGGCCCTCCAAATCATCTCATCCTCCAAATGAATCATCAAAAAATGTAATATTTACCATTTTAAATGTGATAAATATAATAATGATTCAAACCTGGAAAGAAAATTGTTATTATTTCTAAAATTTTCAATATAAATCGTGTTTAGAAAAGTGGTGTATGGGGGAAAATGAAATAGTGAATCGTGGTGTGATCAATGAACATTGAAGAAAAGAAACATAACTTGGAATGTGGTATTTCTCCAGATATATTGTGCACAACCACCTATAATTGATAGATCTAATTATAATATTGTAATTGGTATTTGTATTACTTATAATAATGAAACGAACTAATTACCCCAATTCATTAAATCATTTTATTTAGTTTTTAGTAAGACCCTATGTCTAATGATAACATTTGAGTTTTATTTTCACTTTACATGAGCCCAAAAAATTACAAGTAATATAATTAAATTAAATAAATATTATTATTTCTAAAAATCCCAGAAAAACATCA
Organism: Viscum album; assembly: GCA_963277665.1. Lineage (NCBI taxonomy): Eukaryota > Viridiplantae > Streptophyta > Magnoliopsida > Santalales > Viscaceae > Viscum > Viscum album. The sequence goes on along the minus strand of OY728119.1, from coordinate 2,103,796,728 downwards.
TGGAGAGTGTATTATTATACATGGTGTGTTCTTTGGTTTTTCAATTATCCTAATTTCCTCCTCCTCGTTTATTATACCATGAATAATGGGAAATTATTTCTTAAATAAATGTCACTTAATTATTATATAATAAATATATTATTTTTTCTATGATATTTTCTCTAGAACAACTAGTGTTTATTTAAATGTTATCAGGAATCATTAAATAATCAATAATCCAAAAATAATAATACTCATTATTGAACTTTTTAAATGAATATTTAATAGAGATACATGGATACTCTTCGTGTGTGACCCTCTAAGCCTCTTTCACAGTGGAATTAGGGGGATCATACCAAAAGTCCATGGTTATCGTCTAGAAACATGCCAAGGTGTCCAAAGAGAAATAATTTAACGTCACAATGAAGTTTCAACTCATATGAATGCTACTCATGTAATGTAATCCCTTTGTTTCTATAACTAGAATAATGTGGGTTGCATGATAGTGTAATCAACCCATGCCCTCGATTACACATTCTTCACCCTCTTAGAATTGAACATTCCAATTCCTCAGAATGGCCATAGATTAATTTAGGCTATATCAATTCCATCAAAGGGCCTGAGATATCAACTTCCATTGTGGAACATATTGGACCCATGATTTCAACCATCCACTATAAATACAGTATTACTCATGAAACACCCAACAAATACAACCTCAATTATAATAGTTTGTTTCCACAATTTTCATCTCTACATCTAGGTACATGAGTTGTAATTCCCATTAATAATAATCACAAAGTTTAAGGACCAATACAAACATCTGCAGATTCAAAAATGCGATGAAAAAATGAAATGGGGATTTCCTATTATTGTTTATTGTTATCATAATACTCTCCTTGATATTAACAATTGAAAAAACCATGAAAATGTTATTGAATGTTTAATGAGTCATCACATCTAATGAGATGTATAATTTGTGTCCTCAAAACAACATCATCATGCCATTGAAAATACTTTCTATAATAGTGTTTTGGCAATTCCAAGTTGTCATCATCGTAGGGATCTATTATGACCCTTCAGCACAACATCTATCCTTATAAAATTATCTAATTAATAATCATGAATAATAAAAATCATCACATGAAAATGTATTTATTAATATTCAAACCCATGAATACTAGTTTATCATAATGTACAAAGTATTTGGTTCATGGTCACTAACTCCAATAAGTTAACCACACTCTTTCATATCTACTAATATTAGGGAACAAAATGACATTAAATCATGTTATAATTTGGAGTTATGTCTCTCAACTGGTTGTTATGGGTCAGAACAAGAGGAATTTGAATGTTTCTAGAGTTACCCCGTGAAATAGGTGGGTTTTTTTTTCAAGAGTTTTTTTATCCTCAAGATGATTGACTTCAACATCAATCTCGGTATAGACTGGATTGGGCCTTATCATGACCATGTGGATTTCTTTCATTGATTGGTGTCCTTCACATCACCTGAGGAAAAAACATATATTTCATAAGCATGAATGGGAAATCATGTTAGATAATGATGGACAAAAGAGAACCAGGCATGGAAGAGTGAAAGCCCTATTGGCGAGAATCTTTATAGGTGATCAGGGAATGTAGATAATGAAATTACCTCCCATAGTATATCATTTTTGTAATGTATTACCTAATTATTTCTCCATAACATCCCTTGGTAAAGAGAGACTAATTTCACTAAAGATATAATGCTAGGTGTGACAGTAGTGTCCTTTCCAATGTATAAGATGGATCCTATAGAGATCTATAAACTTAAGAATATTGAAGTTCTTGAGGATAGATGTTTTATCGGACCCAATACATCTCCATGGGGTTCACCAATAATTTTTTTTATGGTGGGTGGTACCCTCATATTGTGTGTGGATTAGTGCAGGTCGAACTAGCATATGATGGATAATATATATCCACTTTCTGGGATAAACAACCTCCTCAAACAGCTCTAAGGAAAAAGGGTTTTCTCTATGATCATATTGAGGTCAGTCTACCATCTGGTTCATAAGATGCCATCAAATATACAATGTTCAATGTTCTAGAGTAGGATTAACTTATACAAGTATTTTTTTTATTCATTTTGGTATGATGAACATGATATTTTTCTTCACGGCTTTGATAAATCGTGTCTTCCACCCATACCTTAGTCATCACAGATGAAAACTTTGTTTATTTTTACATCATAAACGACCATTCCAGTCATATTGATTTTCTGATGAGTACACCAAGAGAGAATGATATATAATTTAAGCTCATAAAAATACACTTTTAGGTATGTATTGTTAACTTATTAGGTAATATCATATCCAAGATAGGCATGTTAGTTGACCCGTAGAAGGTGAGTTATGTGGTTTAAAAGTAGCATCCCATGAATGTGTTGGGTATATGCATCTTATCAGGGTAGGCTGGTTATTACATGTCATTTATCCGGGACTTCTACCTCCTAGAATCTCCAGACACGTCTCTAACTATGACTGCTGGGTGGTTTCTTTGGTTTGGAGATTATGAGGCATCTTTTCTAGAGAAAACAGTATCACTCACCTTCGCATCGATACAAATTATTATGGGTATGGGCATGATTTATATAGTTCATTTTGATTCTTCATGTATCTGTATGGGTGTAGTTCAGATCCATGTTGATTGAGTAATCAAATGTGGATATTAATATATGAGGCATAATGAGAAGAATTATCCATTGCACAACCTCAATCATGTATCCATGGTTATTTCACCATGATGTTGGATGGAATACTTGTTTGTAGAGAGATACATTGTATAGATGGGTTATGAAATCCATAAATACATATCCACATAGAAATACATGAATCTAAGGTATCGTGGGAGGGTAGAATACCTGTAGTATGTTGATATTGTGATTTATTATGCATGTTGAAATGGTTATACCATAGCTGAAGACATGAGTTGAAGGATTCAAATGAAATCCATCATAGATACCACCAATGAGAGGTAGATGATGGTTATATTTTTAAGCTACATTTATAGGTTCATCAGAAACATGGGAAATCAGTCTTAGTTTTTCTAGCAGTTACAACCTCCCATCTCGAGTGGTTCAAGATGAGGTAGTTATTCGATTCTGATGGAATCATTTTGAGGGACATCTTTCTTGGAGGGAACCAACCTCTATATTAAGGTTTTTGTGGAAGTGAAACTAAAATTTTTTGAGGTATTTTTTCGGTTCAATCAGATAATTCTTAAGATTGTAAGAGGGAATAAATTTCCACATTTTGGGTAGTTCACTCTAGAATTAACAATATGTATAGAGGTATATGTCATCCTTATTGATGTCTTGGTATGAATAGGTAGATATAAGGCTTCATCAATTTTTTATCCACCTATCAACATGTGAAGGATGATCAAAAATGACCTGCATGACTTCTACAGATTCACTCCATTACTGAGATGAAATAGTACAACGTCACTAGGAAACCTAGTGGGTTATCAATAGTATGTCATGACACCCTTAGACTAATGGGCATTCTGAGAATACCATACTGATGTTAGTGGTTATGCTTCAAGACCGTATAATTGATTATAGTGTTTCATGGGAAATTTATTTTCCTCTCATTGATTTTTCATCCAAAAAATCAATTTCAATAAACAATTCAGATGAATCCATTTGAATACATATATGGTAGGTTGTGTTGTTAACCTATATGCTGGCTAGAGGCTGGGGAGGCCGCTCTAATGGGTCGTCATCTCAATTAGGAGACTAAAATGAATATCATTTTGATTCTATATCATATGGGCATAGATCATTCAAAGAAGAAGTCTTATACAAATAATTAATGTAGTCCTCTATAGTGTTAGATGGGACATTAGTTCTTCCAACGTGTATCAGATTTATTAGGTCATAGAATAATACTGAGATATCGCATGTTATAGACTTAGTATGTCATACGTTTTGAGATAGTGGAGAGAATTGGAATTGTATCATATTTGTTTTTTTTTCTTCAGTGATAACATTATATGCATGAAATATTAAAAATATTTTTCTTTCAATAGTACAATCACAAAATGTCTCAATAATTTTACATTGAGGTAAATGAGCTTGAGGTATATGCGTCCTTCAAGGAGCATCAGGTACATATTGTCGATCATAGAAGGAATGTTCTCTTTAGTGGTTCAATTACACTTCTCCCAGTGATATTGATTCATTAACGTGTTTAGGATGAGGCCTCAAAGTGGGAGTTCAATGTACATGTGTATTGGCTGGAAGTCTTCTCGGATGACATACTACCATCTCTGAAGGGTAACTCTGGGACGAGTTGTATTAAGGAGGAGAAGTTGTAATGTACCGTGATTTTTCAAAGGTTCAGAAGGTTATTTTTTGTTTATAATTCCTTAAAACATCTCTAATAGTGATCCTTAAATGTTTCATTGAGTTCTTAGGTGGTTCAAGGTTCGTTCGGAGTCTAGATCCCCAGAATGGAGATGATAGACTACGTAATATGGGTAGATGAAACCATGATTCCCAGCCCTCATAACTTCCCTAATCCTTGTTGGTGGTAGAAAATAGTTTTTTAAGTGTGACATGAGTTTTATATAACCATATGGCCCCATCTTCCTAGCTATTGGATCCATCAAAAAAATTTGGGCGGTGGGGTTTTCATGGTTTACACATAATTAGTTAAACCATGCACCAAACCATGTGTTACAATCCATTGTTGGAGTGACCAACACATGATTGGTGCATAGTTTAGCCAAGACATTAAAAAAATAGATGTGTAGTGTGTTTTTTGGTTGAAATTATTATAATATCATTAAAAAATGTTTTATCCTCCTTTTATTTTCTCATTTATTTTTTCTAATAAGATTTTCCACCACCCCCATGCAAGGAGATCTATCTTCTCCTCCTTATTTTTTGTGATACCTCCATCCACTTGTGTATGAATATTGTCCATCGTTAGAAATTAATTTAACTTGGTTATATATTCCTTTCACACTCTTCTACTTCAAATTTAATCCTCTATCCTATTTTATATTTTGGTGTGGTGACTTTTCAACTATTTTTATAATGTTTCAAAAATCCTTCATTTCTTTTTTTGAAGGTAGAATCAAGACATAATAGTGGATGAGTGGAGAGACAATTCATCTAGATAGGTGTTCTATACTCTATACCATAATATTTTCAATTTTTAAAATGATATGTTCTTGTGCCACTCCACAGAACATTCCAGTGACACTTTATTCATGTTTAAATAATTAATTAACAAGTTTTTCCATGACCTATATAAGCAACACTTCTAGAAATCCAAATATATTAGATGCTTTCATGGTTGTAGACCACTCCTTTGGATGTTACCACATTTAATGGTCTTTTATCATGCATGAATTGGTAAATTACAATATGTGAGTGGGATATTGATTAAATTCCATAGGTTATAATTCAACATGAGATAAATGGATTTCTACGAGGTTAACTGATGGGTATCAATTAGCCATACTAAATTTCTTATGGTTTTTGGTTATATTCCTATTGTTGTTGCTGTATAAATTTTTTCATTGGTCATATGTTTCATTTTTTTCTTACGGAAATTTATTTGTAGTGGTTGGGATAGAATTCTATCTGTGATAAATCATAATTGCTTAGGATATCTACGTTTGATTGATGATTTTTTTAGATGTTTGTTAATTCCATGTTCTTATACCAGTGATCGACTTCTTATTCCTTTTCATGTTACCTAGTGGGAATTCCTTGGAGCCTTGAGATTTATTTTTTGCTAAATTCCATATTCCTTGTTTAATAGTTGGAATTTTATCGTTTCCAAGATTATTAGTATGAGTTATTGTACTTATTTTGTTGAAATGTCGATATAAATTTGTTCTGTGAATTTCGATATAACTTTATTGATATGGATCAATTTATTTGGATGGGACATAATATGGGTATCTATTTATAAATTTAATGGATGGAATTGTCATTCTAGGTTTGATCTATATGACGTGTCAGGAGCAATACCTTGGCCTGTTGGGTATGAGCTCTCCAGGTGGTTTAACTTATACTCGTGAGTTGGAATGGTTACGTAGAAGAAAAATCAGGGATGAACCCATTTCCTAGATGGATACACCATGCCTTGGGTGATACCTCATCACATATGTGTGTCACCTGGAATAGAATTAGAGTTACCCATACTTTGAGTGATACAAGGTATGTTTTATGGGTTGCCTTGGATAGACTCATAGGTATTGGTTTTATCGAAGATACCCATAGCGACACAAGGGATTGTATTTAGATCACCTTAGATGGGATCAAGACTCCACTAATGGAATTGATGGATTGATTGACTGTTTGTAAGCAGGTGAAGTATTGTTTTTATATTATTATAATGCCTATATGAGAACATGAAAATGTGAAAACCAATCTGAAACAAAAATATTAGGGTATATTCTTATTTTTTTTGTTTCATTTTTATATTCCCTTGTGGTAGTATTATGAAATTATATGGTACCTCTTTCAAACATAAATCATTTTTTAATGTTGGTGTTATCACTTGGGTTTCTATTTAGGAACTCAGACTGAGAGGTTAACTCATTATTTTTTCATGGAATTTTATTTATTATTTTTCCCACTATCTTTTATTTATTTACTGAAATGGATCAACCTAGACATTCTTGGTGTGAGCCTAATGAGACAGTATCTCACAACCTATTTGGCCCACCCTTTCCACCCAATAATATTTTATTATCAAAGGTAATCATAATGGGAAGAATTTCGCTTCCAATCCTTGATTTATTTATAGCATTAGGATGTAGCATTGGGATGAAGACCAATCCTATTCCCAAGATTCTTTCAGTAGTAGTTTTTTCCTGTTTTTATAATTTTACAACATGTTGTATATTCTTGTATCCCTAGTTCCATGTACTATCATTTATGTTATACAAATTAAATAAAAATCATCATTTTTATCTATTATATTTATTTATCTTCCTCGTGTTATTCATTCTTTATGCCTGTTTTATTTCCATACATTCATTGTTGCCTATTTCTTTAGTAAAATTATATTATTTATTATATATTGTTTAATGTTTTTAATACTTTATTATGTGAGCTAATAGACCCCCCACCTACACTTCCTATGCACTCACTACTATTGGGTTTCCTATTGATTTCCGGGAGGTCTGCTTCATGTCCTGTAGCCACCATCTCAGGGCAATTTTATGTGGCACCTGGGCTAGGATTCTACAGTCTTGAAAGAATAATGAGTTTACCTAAACACCCAAATTGAATTATGAACCAAAAAATTTATGTAATTAAATAGTTGGAACCTTGGAGAACCAAACCATCCATTAAACACTATGTATAACCACTAGGGAACCTCCCATCTAATACACATATAATTTAACAAAATTAATCCAGATCCCATTGCAAGAACTCAGACTCATCCATGTACAAATATTAATATAATATTATTTTTTACCATGGGACATGATTAAATTTAGATCATATATCAATTTGTAATCTTGGTTCATTCTAAAAATCTTATAAAATAGTGTATTCTCAGACACAACCTTAAAAAACAAGGGCCTTTCCAATTCCACAAATAAGATGGTCCAATCAATGTTAATATCTGTAATTTCTTGCAAATAAAAAATTATATATCACTAGGGAAACATTCATGTACATCAACCCAAATAATGAATCGACCAAACTGATCTGCTCATACATGAGTGTCATAATGATGTGACATTATCTACCCATTCACCACTCTCTCTAATCCTTATCCTCAACATCCACCAATATTCATCAAAAATGTGATCCATACCATCAAATATATATTATATTCACTTCATCCTATCATAAATTTCTATCCTATATGTTTACAAACGCTAAAAAAATGTCACTATTTATAAGATATCCACAACCATCAATTCAACTATTATTTTTTCCCTTTTAATAAATGAAATTTTTCCATATTTCCCAAAACTCTGTAATAAAAATTATCAGCCCATAACCTATAAAAAAGAAGTCACTAATTTAAAAACCCAAAAATATAAACATAACAAGTTCACAATTCCCTATATAAATAAAAATATTCCCAAATAATCCATATTGACACTCACATTCCTCCTCTAAAGGTTGAGTGATCATCTAGAAACCCCTCTCTCAAGTACTCACATTTTATCATACTTTATCGGACTCAAACCTTATAGATGTATGAACCAATATATAATGATATGAAAAATGAACTCATTCACCCATGAGCCACATCACATATATAAATGGATCAGCCACCTAAACCATTTCACATGCTGTTATGAAATGTAAATATCATCTTGATAAAGAACATTTAGTTATTTCCATTCAAAAACATAAGAATTGACAAAGAACATAATGACCCTCAAAAAATTCTTAATTCCAAAACATTGAAGCTTCAGTCTGGAGAATACCTATTCCACTCGAAAACATATATATAATAAATAGTTATATAAATACAAGGGATGATTACTCCTCACAAGAACTCAATACCTTGGGAACCCTATATACATCCTATCAGTAAAATCGGATTTATTTTTAGATTATATTCCTCTAAAATAATAGGGGAATCTATTTCATCAAATAAATCTATTTAAATCATAGAATCACACCACATCTTCATACATTCCAGTCTTCATATTAGCAATTGGAATCCAATTTGTACATTGACCTTCCCAAGTCCCTATACATCCACAATGCAGAAGGAATGTAAAACCATCCCCACTAAAGAAATCATAAAAATATAAAAAATATATTTCTTTATAGAGAATTAAAATTTTCATGCTTTGTTGAATTCCACAAATATAATTATACGGGATAATACATTGTATGTTAATGAGTACTCCATAAATAGTTAGAACTCTCTCGTAAAAATTAAACAAGTAGATATAAGATCAGTAATTTAATATTAATTCTATATTCCAACTATTATTCTTTTTCAAATTACTATTTGTAATTATATATTAGGAAAAACCTGTAACAAATAAATTTATAATCATAAAACATGTCATGTAATCCAAGAATATGAATATTGTAACATCTTTTAACCTAGATAAACATTTGGAATAGTGTTCATGATGTATCAACATAACATCTATCATATGATCTAGTGCATCCTAATTAAATATTAATTATACCCCAATTAGTTTGACAATGAATGAAATAATTGAAACTATATGTAACACCACCTCCTTGATTACCAAACATTTATTGAGAGTTATATTTAGTCATGAACACAACCAATTTTAACAGTGGTGACCAACTATTGGACATGTCCTAAATCAAACTTTGGAGTGACTATTCTCCTGAATTAAATAATTAAATTATTGTAAATAATTAAAAGATATCATAGAAAACACGATAATCTACTTAATAAAAAAACGAGATATAAAAACAATGTATAATTTTGAAGTCATACATATATGAATGTCCAAGAAGATGATTTCATATAGTAAATGAATTAATAAAAAACCAAACAGATGCTCTACTACCATCCACTTGTATAATCATCCATATTTCGAATCCCATCAATGTGGTTCCACCAAGTCCACTTCTAAAATGTTTCTCAGTCAATTAAAACTGATTTATCAGTTGTAAAAGTACCAGAGATTCAATGAAGGGTGGGAAAAATATATCTTAATAGGGTCCTAACATTTAAGCCTAATATATCACACAATATTAATGAATCCAAAAAAGGGTAAATAAAATTATAAACACTTATGTTAGGTCATATTGTGCTGACTAGGACCAAATAAAAAAAACCCCTTCATTGACCTATACCAAAATAAATTCTCATAATAACATATGTATAAACAAATATATGAAGACAAAGTTAATATCACTCAATATACTACACATGATAATCTATTTTGGGAAGAATTCATGAAATAAATCCCATTCTATTCATACTTATAAATGGTCCATTGAACTTTACACAACCCTATTCCCCAAAATGATGGACACACTATATAAATTCAAAAGTGTTCCCTCGTCATTGATGGTTGAACTAAATAGATTTAAAACTATTTTCTAATTAGGTAGGGTTCAAAAAATGTGTATAAAATAGTTGATAACTGCGAAGGGAACAACGAATATGTCACATCCAGATCTAGGTTCCATATACTGGTTCCCTTATCCAATTGGTTACATGAACTTTGTCATGCATACCTATATTTTATATGTAATTGACTAGAAAAGAGGGTATTATATGAGACATGGGGAGAATATATGCTTTTTAACAAAGAATCACAATAACAAGAAATCAATAAAAATAGAAAAATGATAAAAAACAATAAACAAGTAAATAATACCAAAAAAATTAAATACATATATAACATGATAATAGAAAATAGGAAAACAAAATCCAAAAAAATACCTTGAAATGACATGTCCTATAAGTGTCAAGGATAAAATTAAAAACCCCGGTGTAAAGACACACTGACTACTCACATTAGGTTCTTCCATCATGTCTAGTTCCTTCATATATACTCCATCCAAAATCTGAACACATCAATCATGCATAAGACTCTATCACTTATCATGCCCTACAAACATGAAGTCTATTCTGATAATAATAAGGAATCATATGTACGGTGTGTGTAAAATTAATTATGCCACCACCAATAGAATCTATAATAATACCACATCTTTATGAGGGTGTTCATCTATAAAATGAATCAAGTATAAGAGACAATGTAATTAGTTTTAAATGTAAACTGTTATTTAATTAACCATATTATTCCTAGGTTCATGATGAATCATGAAATAATTGTACCCTATTCATCTTGTGTCAATGTTTGAACTATCCACCAAAGGGATACAACATATCATTCCATTAGGGGTTTCACTATTCAGTTAATATCCCAATACAAGATCATAAAATTGTGGCTTAGAGGATTAATTTGGCACAATGTGGGTAGTTTCCCATGTATCACCACAAAAAGATCACTTGAAATATATAAATATATTGGGGGCCTAGAGGGGATGTTTGTTATATATATGGTATTTATATAAGAAGTTACAATCCCACAACTCAACCACAAATACCCCATCACATGGTTCCACATTAGCAACACATTTATCAACCATTTCAATATCCATTATTTATAAATTTCCCATAAATTCAATTATAAACCATATTATCAATCACATTAATCAATCATCCATAATAAATATTGCATCATTGCAATTATATTGTATCATACCATGTCTTTCTATCGATTTCACAATATCATCAATCATTGATTTTCATAAACCCATCATTCAATCAATTTTATAACCCCATTAATCAAGAAATTAATTAATTCAATTCAAAATAATATTATCCAAACTAGAAATTAAAATTAAACAATTATATACACCCAAACAAAATCAAAACTACTGTAATTAAAAATTAAAATACCTACCTCATAGTCAATGATGAATATTCTCAAAACTAAAATCCGAAATTTGATGTGGAATGATCAAAACTACTACAACAAGGAAGATATATGGTCAATACCTATGACCAAAATCCAAACACCCAAGATCCACTTAAACATAGATTTAAATCATCACAAAATAAGGAAGAATCATCCATATTTTTGAGTAATGTGAGATGAGAGACTGAGGAAACCAATATTGGAAAAAATCACATACAAACAAGGATCCAATTCATCAACCAAATGATTTATTCTTAATGAAAGGGGTCCAAGGTGATTTGGAATCCTCCCAGAAGCATCAAAATTCAAATTAATATGTTCAGGGCCAATTATTGGAGATTTGGGGATAAAGATGAGGGGTTCATGAGTTTGTAAAAATGGGGGAATTAAAAAAAATTCACATGGTTTGTTGGCGGTTGGGAACTATTTTCCAAATCATGCGCCTTAACTGTGTGCCACTACATTTGGGGTGAATCATTACTCCATGGAGGGATAATATTTTGAAAAAACAAGTTCCAATCGTGAAATCCTCCTCTATCTAAGGGTGAATGTTTTTAGAGGGAGGATGCACAGTTTAAGCAATCGTTTCATTAACTATGGACCACCAATTTTTTTCCTAAATATGGCATACTATTTCTTAATAATACACGCATGTTTTATTCTAACCATGGAACAATCATGTAAATCCCTATGGGTTTCCAATGTTTCCCATTTTTAGCTATAACAAACCCAAACAAATACCCAGCCATGATAAATTCAAAACAAGGGTAAACGAGTACCTGAAATTTGCATGAGGCATATCCAGAGAGGTATGGATATTTCAATATCCACACCTTATAGAATCTCAGCATTGATCTATACTCCAATGAATCTAGAAAATTCCTTAGTAAAATAATAAATCCACTAAGTCATCATATCAGATTACCTCTCACAATATTCCTCTTAAATAGTATCATACCGCCACAATACTCAGACTATCTGCACTATATTTACACATAACACCTAGTCACTACGATCCATAACATGAACCAGATGCTCATAAAAGGATGCATCAACCAAAATCACAGTATCATGGACAAAAATCACATTATAAGTGTAGTTGTGATATTACTAAAGCTGTGACACATAAAAAACATCATGCATATCTCTATACTACTATAGATGAGAAAATCAGTATGCCACTAGTCTTATTCTCTTCACTAACCCAACATGTCAAAAAAACCTATTTCCTAACAGTCCCTACCTCTTTATCACATGGTTACCCAATCTAGGTGACACTTGAAGGAATCGATTATCACACATTAGACACTCTATATGTTGTATATTTCAGTCAACATATAAATTCTTCCTACTCTAATCTATAGAAATATGTTTCTAAATAAACTGATCCTGATCCAATGTCTCTTGGTCAAGACTCGGTCCCCAAAACTCAGGATCTACCACCCCCAACCTATATAGAGGTGACCTACATGGCCTTCAATATAGTTCCTAAATATGGTTCTCTCATGATAGCTTCCTAATAATTGTTATAATATGATAATAAAATTAGATCTATGTGTATTTTTTAGGACCCAAAAAATTCTAGGATTCACACTCATTTCAAATTCTCTAATTAATGTACAGTATGATCTAACTAGATGTCTATCTATGGGTGGAATGATTTATAGAGAAATACCTTGGTAGCTAATTCTTTCAGGAAGCCATTCTAGATTCCTGATGAAAAGCACAAATCATGATCTAAATCTATACTCTAAATTACCCCATATAAAAATATTATCTCCCAAACATAAATATTCCCCTACTAATATATTATGAATGTATCTGAGATTGTAAATAAATGAGATACATACATCGATGTTCCAAAATCACATAAATATCATCATTTTTCTAAGGCATCCTTAGTAGGCTAACCATAATGTCCTTGGTAATTCCATAGAAAATCCATTCTCAAATAAGAAAAATCTATAGTAACCAACCCAGTCATTGACTCACAGCATTCACCTAATGATATGTGTAACATCATGTCATAAACCTTGAAATATCCACATTAATTATCGACTAAAAATATTATTGACATAGGTCATGGTGCATTTTTTCCAATCAAGGATGTACTGAAAACATCAAGGCATAAAAGTCACACTTCCACTTCTATCACAAACATGTATGAAAAAAAATATGATTCTATGAAAAGATGATATCATCATTATCTATATTCCAATTGGAAGGTGACACCCCGTCTTCATGGATTTACCTAAAGGACAAACTCTCAATATCTTCATACTGTCTCTCAGTAGTCTAGATCAAACGAATGGACCTCACAGATAAAAATATTTAGGTCATTGGATTCATTTCATCCCAACATTAAATATTGATATCATCCAATATGATCATTCTCTTCCACTCATAAATGGACTCCAAAACTACCAGAGTATATGTCTTCTTGCACAAAATATCATCAACAGCGTTTCCAATCCTAGGTGTATATAATATTTCAAAATCAAAATATTGCATATTCTCAACCCATATCAACTACCAGAGATTCAATTATCATTAAAAAGAGAAGTACATTAAACTCTATAGATCAACATAAAAATTAAACTATTCTAAAAACAAATAATTCCATGTACACTTCTAGTCATAAACCACCACATCTAACTCGAGATCATGTGTAGTGTGTTTCCATTAATGTGGAATCAAATATAAAGACCCCTAAAGCACATCAAGATATCCCTTCATCAACATTGCTCCAAGTACCATCCCATATGAATCAAAAAACATGGTATACTCCTCTCACATCCTGGGTAAGATCAAAATTGGAGTGGTATTCATTATCTATTATAAATCCAGGAAACCATTATCACATTCTCCAGAACATTCGACGATGATCCCTTTCTTAGTCGAGCATGAAAGTTGTTCATCCATGAAGAATAATTCCACGATAAACCACCTCTAATAACCTTCTAAACCATAAAATAAATGGATAAAAAAAATTTCTACTCCAATAAATCCATTCCCAACTCCTTCTATGGGTCCACTGAAACACCTTCCTCAGAGATGATGTGACATGTGAAATATACCATTTTGATAAAAAAGAGACACTTATTCATCGTTTCTTATATTTGATTCTCACATAGTGTACAAAGGATAATGAAATGAAGTTGGGAATGATTTTCTTGAGTCATGGACTACACCAAGTTGTCATCCAAAAAACAACCATGGTCTAATCCAGGGACCTGTTGAAGATTTAGTTCAACAAGGATGTAGACATATCCAGGACATTCATTAGATAAAAAAGCATCATGAAGAACTCATATAGGCTTTACCAGATTCTTATTATAGTCATTGGTATATCATATGTTCAATCACTTCATTTATGATACCTTGATCTCCGGTCTATTGTATAGAAAAAATATGTTCCTCTCAACTTGGCAAAGAGATCATCAATACATGGAAGATGATATCATCTATTCATTATAATCTAGTTAATGTTCTTTTAATCAAACCAAAAACACAAGGTCCGTTAATCCTATAAAAAACATATTAGTGAACCCAATGGTGATGTACTCGGTAGAATAAGTACATTATCCACAAACTCTTCCAGTTATTTCTTGTGTTATTGAATATCTATTTGTGAAATTATGTGTGTAGGAATTAAAACTTGTTAAGATACATTCTAGATATCAATTTTAAAATCAACATACCTATTAGGTGGTAGACCTGTGAAATTCTCATGAAATATGTCTAGGAACTGGTCCTCAATATGTAGAAAGTAAACGGGATTCACAACCCATTCATCCAAAAATATGCTTGAAACTATTATGGTAGGATCAACATGTTTATGATAATCATGAAATACATAGCTTCTTATATGTCCCACTCTCCCCAATAAATAAAACAGCTACCCTCTAAAGATGTATATGAAACTCTCCTATGGTATGAGTTGATTTTGCCTTGGTATGATACCATAATGCCTATATAGAAAATCAAGTAAAATCCTAATATCTAAATTATGTAAATATCCCAGTAGAAATAATACTAAAAAACCTAATGGAAATCTCCTTGTATAAATATATATATCTCCTCACCACACTCCCAAGAATGTGTCTATAGTTATAAACCCTCTCAAAAAATCCACTACAATGTTAAATCTATTCACATTTTTTTAAAATCTAAAACAATGAGTTTATCCGACATCAAGCAGTGCACTAACAAGGATAGAGGATTAATGAATAGTACCTATGACTGTCGGTGGCCCAACCTCACTATCCACATTTATAGGCTGAAGTGCATGAAATTTTCATGTCTCTCTTCTGAATGCATCATTTTGAGTCCCCTAAGATACAACAATCTACAGATACATAAACTCATTCTATGATATACAATGTTGACTTCCTCGAATAGAACAACTATAAGGACACCAACTACTCCACTGATATGTGGTAGAAGACCCCTTCCAGTACTCTGAATTGTCCTTGATCCCCCACCACTACCCATCAATTGAGGGTTCTTCTAATACATCTACTAGTGTACTATCCTACCAAAAGCAGGACACTCCACTTTTTGTCGTGGACACTAACAATGAATCATGCCTGACCAACCACAATGGTGGTAGTATATTCATTTAATTCTCTGAATAGACAATACATCTCTATAGATACATTTATTTCCATATACCTAACTCACATTTTCATATTTTGGATTTCTACTCTCAGAAGACATGCCTCCTGGTCATCTAATGGATATAACATGTATTCCAATAGAATCCTCATTCAGGTTTACCTTATAAATGAGAGCCTGATTCAACACCATAGAAAACTACTACAACCAAAATAATTCTACATGGGACATAATCTCTCACTTAATACCATCCTAAAAACATTTATCCATGGTTTCATGATCTCCGAAAACCATTAGAAAATGCACCTCAAATTAGTGAAGCAATATGAATTGACCATCATAGACATACTACCCATGGTCAAACTCATAAAATCATCTAATCAATACTACATAAGAATCATTTGGTAAAAGTGTTCCATAAACATCCCATGGAAGAGCTTCCATACTATATACTCTTGCTTTTAATTATGATCCAAAATTTACAACCAATTATTTACTAGAACATGAAATATATAAAAATGAATCCTGATCCTCTTCTTAGTAGGGGATTCTAAATGGTCAAGGATCATCTTGATTTATTTAATCTAGAACTCAACTGCATCAGGTCACCATTTCTGGTGAATGTCTGAGTGTGATGTAACTAGAACTCTTATTTCAAGTCATACATATTCCACACAAACCACCATGGGAATATTTCCATAAACTATATAAAGATATAAATGTTCTCAAGTAACATCGCTTCCCCTCCTTCATTAGGAACTATGGGAGCCACTGGCTCCACTTATTGAGGAACATTTCCATCCATGTCGGCCTATAGTTCTATCGAAACACATCGACGTGGAGGAATATCTATACAATAAAAAACACATGTATTTAGACACATAACAGACCATTATCCCATTTAACAAAAAGGTATTCACCTAAATCCACCCAATTAATTATTCCATACCCCACCACACAGTCAAAATAGAGTAACTAATACTACCCTCAACCAACCCTCACCAGGCCCATGACTATCACTAGGTAAAATCACCCATAGTTAAATTTTCACAATAGGAACCTGTTTTTAACATATCAATTACAAAATTTAGCATAATTTTACTCATTTAAATGATCCATTAAAAACCTCATGATTTAATTACCCAAGTAATGAAAATCATTTTCCTTCAAAAAATTCAATCAAAGATAACTTTTTGTTCAATCCAAAATGTTACATGTCACAATAAACTCTGAGTTCCCAAAATGATTCCTTCTAACTAAAAATTAATTATATAATATGAAATAATGGAAAATCTCCAAAATAATAATACATCACACCACATGTGAATCACAAAAAGGTGAAATAATATTCAACAGTAAAAATAAATATCATCAACAACAATCCCACCTAGTATACATGGTTTCTCCACCAAAGATGGGTTATCCACTCCCATGTATGAGCTCATGACCTAGTCTTGACACATCATACTCTCATGTATACACATAAAAATATTAATACAACTTAAAATAGTAGATACCCATTTCCTTTTATACAACATTGTAATGTCTTGAACCGGGAGCCATATGTCAGTGTCCTGATACGGTTGGTTATGTTACCTCAAGTGTGCCTCCCCATGTGCTAGACGACTCCAACTATAAGAGGTGGTATAATATGATATGTTTGTATACTCTATCCTCTTTATCAAATAATATTACAAATGAGAAAACAATAACAATACTCAAATTATAATAAAAACAACCATGATAATCATACCATAATAATAAAGTCCAACATCACATGATTATCAAAAAATAAGAAAAAAAATATCCAATCCATCATATTTGATATGTTATTCCATATATGATTCATGTGAAAAATTAATAACTAAAAATAAAAACACATTGATAACTACCAGTGGGTCCATTATAATTTTTTATTCCCTTATTCATGCTTTATCCGAAATCCAAATTCATTCATCTAACATAAATCTATTTCCCTTATCATTTATTACAAACTTGATGTATATTCGAATATCGATTTGGAAGCTTGAGTTGGGGGTGAGTACAATTATGTTGGACACACCCAATGTCATATAGAAAATAATGTCTATAATATTGTATGAAGATGTATATATAATAATGTTCGAAATATAATATAAACAATTTTCACAATAAATTATTCTTTAATTAACTATATAAATCCAAATATATATAATGGAACCCAAAAAAATAATACTTTCTTCATCCTATTCCATTTTTTATCCACCCACAAAAGGGATAAAATATTTCATATAGTCATGGGTTCCATTAATAATTTAATACAAATATTCATAATCATATAATGGGGGCCTAATGCAGTAGTCTGGTACCCTATGGGAATTTGGAGTCTCAGTCCATAACCCACTCGGTAATCACATGAAATACACAAACACCAATATATATATATTTATATTTATATTTATATGGGGGCCTATGGAAGTAGTATTGAACCCCATTGGTATTGGAATCACAATTCCATGTCCCATAACTCAGTCACAAATATCATATCCCATTTTTCCGTATTCTTAAACATTTTATCAACTTATTCCACAATCCATTATTCATCCAATTATCCTAATTTCACTTTTAATCCATACTCAAAATCAAAATAATCAACCATTCATAATTAATATTTCAATATTTCAACTATATCAACACACCCCATGGGTTTCTATCTGTTTAATAATCTTATTAAACCGTCAATTTCACAAACCCATCATTCTATCAATTTCGTAAACCCATTAGTAAAAAAAATAATTAATTTAATTGAAAATATGATTTCCTAAAATGTAAATTATAATTTCAAAATTACAAACAAAAAAATAAAATAAGGGAGTTAACTATCAGACCCCCTTCCCCATGATTGTTCATGAATATTTGCTAAAATAATATCTCCTATTTCATGCAGAATGATTGGAAAGATAATGGTGTGTGTGGTTTCAGACCAAATCCTAAGAATTAAATACAAAGGAACAATATCCATTGAATCCTAGATCTAAACAAACACCAATAACAGGGAAAATTATACATTTTCATTTGGAAATAGATCAATGAGAGAGAGGAAACCAAATGGAAAATAAATCACATAGCATGAAGGATATGATACATTAACAAGAACATAAATTCATATATAAAGGGATTATAGGATACCTGGAATCCACTCAGGAGATTAAAAATTCAATGAAAATGTTTAGGTTTGATAGGGGTAATTAGGGTTTAAAAATAATGGGCTATCTAATTTTAATATATGTATTGAGGAAATTAATCTCGAACAAATGTTTTGAAAGGTCGATGTGTAAAGTTTTCGAAAAAATTATCCTTAACTATGAGCCTCTACTTAGCGGGTTCATTGTTACTTCATAGTGAGAGTATAGTTGGAAAAACATTTCTCCAACCATAAAAACCCCCTCAATCTGATGGTGAACGGTTTAGGGGATGATGTCGCATGGTTTGGACAGAGTTCAAGCCATCCATTAACCACATCTTGTGTCTCCAAAATGGGCACATGGTTTTCTAGGGAAAACCATATAGTTTATAATAACAATTCACCAATTGTGGACATCGTCATTGGATTCAAAATTTTTCTATTTTCACTGAAAATAACCAAAAACAAAAATCGAACAAAAAAATTATCAAAACAAGGGTATAGGAGTACTTAAACTTGTATGATGAATCTCTAAAATATTCGAGATCTTATAGAATAGATCGAATCTCCCATACTCTAATAATAAATTCCAACCATATATATCTCAACCTTCATCCTTTTACAGTAGATTTCATACTAAATCTCATGTTCCATTCCTTATTTGATAAGGGATTTTACACATCTGATTTGGCTTCCCACATCAATTTAGACTCATATAATTACTATAATGGAACCTTGATACAATCTCATAAAAAATCACAACTCCCATCTCCAATGATAAAAATACAAAAATACAACTATGCACCTCTCTGGCTCTCTGGAGTCACACTCCAAAATCCCCATATCATCATACCCATATATGCATTTCATGTCAAACATTACGGTCATATAAAATTACACATAAAATAATCCACAATTTCCCTTATCCCACTTTACATTTTATTAGAAAAACGATGATTTATTAAACAACCATCAATGTTCTTATTCCATGGTGGCTTTATACACCCCCATCCACTAGTTCTTGGCATAAAACCACATCAAAATATTGAATGAAAATTTGTCCCACTATATATGGAAGGTCCCAAGATATCCTTTTTTATGGTCTTCAACATCTCAGTTCCATGCTGTCTAAAAATTCCCATTTAACATTATAAGACATCGTAACATATTTCCTACAAGATATATCTAAAAAATTTAAGGGAAATGTTCTTCCTCTACACATAAACTATTACAAAATGACTCATCTCAGTTATAACACTCATAAAAAATATTTTCAAACCTCAATATGGTTTCACTTATAAAAATGAGATGTATGGTTATCTCAATGGTTATCACGAGGACTAATATTCCCAGGATTTTCAAACTAGACCTAGAAATACCATGTTGTCCATCTGAGCTATATATTTCATACCATAACATATATAGTTTCTCTCAAAAACTCAAGTAGCACTATTACACTATATCAAACTTTTCAACCAGTAACCCAAAAATACCTAATGTTATAATGAACACTCATTACAAATAAATAAAGATCCAATTTATCCCATATTTTTTCCTTGCGAGAATTCATTATTTAATAGTCTAAATGGTACCATTAATAATTATATACAAATTTTCAACTATATAAATAATCATATATTATTTTATTAAATAAATCACATACCTAAATATCATATTTAAAATTCATTCGATGCTCGGAACACCGTCATCCAATCTTGTCAATGACTTATCTAAGAGAACATCAATTCTGGAGATCATATTATACAAATAACATCAATATTATTATTTATAAAAATTTAATATTATTTGTTTTATTAAAACTATAATGTTATAATCAATATAAAATGTAGTATGCTTCACTGTATCACTAAAACCATGACCAACCAAGGTCGAATGCTTCTTCTATACCCCCAAAACTATTAAGAAAAACGACTTATATTCATAAACTAATAAATAAAAACCTATCATATTGTTAAATAAATATATAAAAATTGTAGATAATTATATTAACATAATTTAAATGAAAAAATTATGTTCATTCTACATCATGTGATGTCCCATAATAATTTCATGAAAAAGACCAATCACTCCAAGATGATTCCACTACGCTACCAAGGAATCAACATAAAACTACAATATTAAAATGCCAAAATAGGATAAATAATAACTAAAATAGGTGTATAAGGTGATTTGGATGAATATACATATCCTCCATCTTTTAAATTCAATAAAAATAACCTCATTCAACGAATGGTCAAATTCGTGAAAAATATGTGGATGGTTAGGTATAATGACCCACCCTGAGAACAATATACCATTAAAATATAGAGTTATATGAGTTAAAAATTATTTCGCATCCCCCATTATTAAAATATTATGAACCCATATTCAATGATTGTCATTGGGTCACATAATATGTCCTTTCATTTGGGTTTCCCTTAGTATGTACCGTTTTGGGATTCATTTCAAAGGGCCAACCCTAGATACAAGTTGTGGTAAAAAAACATGGCATTATTATAAAAAAATGGACATTGCAGCACACAAATACATTTATTATATGATCAATCGATGTAATATCCCTTGGGATAGGGTGAATCCACTAAAATATTTACGAAATCAATCACCAAAAAAACCACCAAACTGACACATCCCTAGGATACATCATTTTATGTCTCCTATAACTAAAAAATATTTAATGAAATGAACCCAGACATAAAGATACATTCACTATATCACATAAAGAACAAAATGGTATTATATCATAGCCTAAATACTTATAATAGTGTCATACCAACAGTAAAAATTCTAATCTGAGTTCTAATTATCAATACTCCATACTCTAAGACCCAAAAGTAAAATTTCCTCCTAAATGATGCCAAGAAAATATATGTATAATTATACACATTAAAATTATAATTTCATATCATCTGAATCAATTATAGACATATTTTATTTTTTTGAAAAACATCACATTATCAAAATTATTTTTTTAAATTATTCATCCCTGATATGAGGAAGCAAATATGATGAAATTAATTAAATGGGTATATTACATTTGAATCAAATCAATTTTAAATTAACTTATGTTCTTGTAAATATAGTGGATATTTATGTTTTTTAACTAGGATATGTGATTCATTATAAAATAAATTAACATCATATTGAAGTATAATATGGAATTTAGTTCTATTATGACAGTATTGAAGAGGGTTATTGTGTGCATTTATCATTGAATAAATATTTGGCATGTGGCTCATGATAAGAATTCTTGTAGGTTATATTTTGTATTAATGTTACCTATAAAAAATGTAGAATTATTATATATTTTTTAGTTATGAGATAGTACCTTTTTTATTCTAGTATTTGAAATCCTCTAGGAATATATAATGGTAACATAGGGTTTTTTGATTGATAATCATGATGAATTGAGTTATTATAGAGTTTAATGATTTATCTAATAGATTAATTCTATATTAGTGTTTTGTATCACCTATGATAAAAAATTGAATTAAATTTGAAATCATGGTATTTATAATGACTTAATGGTACTAAGAAATATTATTCTTTCCATGAAGGTAAATTTTGTTCCACTGGTGTTTATCATCCCAAATGATGATTAAATAGTTATTATGTAATATAATTATACAAAGGAATATTAATTAGGTTACATGGATGATGATGTATCTTCAAGATGATTTATTATTTCATTTTATATTATTGAAATCATATATGGTGAATGAAAAAAAAAATTTTCTATTTCCCCTAAGAAAAGAAAAAGTGTTAAAAAAACATTAATTGTCTATTATTATTTTTTAAATAGTATCAATGTTGGTTGAATCCATCCAATATGATATATTGTTTTTTTTAAATAATGGAAACCTATTTTTTTCTATGGAGATTTTTTGTCACATTAGATGAATGATATGTTATGAAGGAACCTAAATCCACTAATGAATAGATAACATGTTAAATCTGTATTTTTCCAATTATAATAATAAAAATAAATAATTTTGAGATTTAACATCAATCAATTTGTAAAATTGTATTTTATATGATGAATAACCCCCTATAATTAATAATAGTTTATTCCAATATGTTCTATTATACAAGATGTAAAATTATTCAAAATTAACTAATACATAAGGATAATTTTGGATTGATGCAAAAAAGGTATTTCCATACATCCTTGTTGGAGAATATAAACATATATAGTTCATTTAAATGGTTTAGAAAAATAAAATGGCAAGAAACTCATACATACTAATGATTTATTTAAATTATGAACAATTAAAAAGGTATAAAATTAATTTAAATACATATGAATAAGATGAATAACTCTTTATTTGTGATTAGTCATGTAGTTTAAATACATACATGCGGTCATAAAAGATTATTTATCTTCATGTAGGGAATTCATCACTCTATGTCATTTTATGTCACACTGGTTCAACCATTGTTTATCCATTCAATGTTTTCTGATACAAACCATTTTAAATTATGTTTTACATCCATGTGATGATCACCACTATAAATTTGTTTCCATAATTTTTCTAGAAATTAATCAAAAAAATATTTTGGTCTTCTTATGGTTATAGGGAATATACCTAATATGACATAATTTAATAAGACTTTTCTTTTTATGAGGTGTCTTTTTTATGATTAAAATTATAGAGGTAATCATATTGGAAGAAATCTATAATATAAGGCATCATCATTTCATGATTAAAGTATAGGGATAGAAAAAGAGGACATTATTTTTAAAGAACTATTATATATATAAGATTAAAATTGAATAGAATTATAATCCCGTAAATTATAGAATCATTTTTATTGATGATGTTATTATATAAAATGAGGTATCATGTTTGATAGAAGGGATACATCTGTGGGGAGTAACAGTAAGAGAAGAATTTATTTATATCCTTTTTAATATTATAGGTATATAAAAATTATTTACAAAAACTAAATTATATCCAATATGAAATGAGGAATATATTAGTAGACTATGTGAACGATATACAAATATAAGTGATGTATCAAAACATTCAAAATATTTTTAAAGACATGTGAGGTATCTTTGTGGGGAATAAGACCTCCACAATAGTATATGTGAATGAAACGATGTTTATAGGTGGAAAATTATAGTGAGAGGAACCCCATGGATGGTATATGACACTTTATAATATGTGAAGCTATAATATGAACAAATTTAACTAGATTGAAAGGATTATGGAATATACACATATGAATTCTGTTATAATGAATTATTACATGTATGGTTCTAATTGATGGTAGAAAATTACCATTAATTTTTTTGTTTATTAATGAAGGATGAGACTTAAGAACCTGTTGTAAAGTCAAACATCGTTGGTATAATCAATAATATATTATAATTTTTTCTATTTTATTTGTTTATTTACCAAAATAACAGTATATATTACCATTTTATGTATATATTTTCAATTTTTTTCATAGGGGTTATATGTTTATGTCTAATTTATAGAAAATAATATTGGTAGAAATGAAATGAAAACATTAATTATTCGGCATGTAATCTACCAATTGAATACAATTTTTTATTTTTTTTCAATAATTTGTATGATAAATTAGTTATACTAAAGTCAATCACATTATATTTTCAAATAATTCATTAGTTTACATTATATTTGAAACATGAAATTAGATTTAGAGTGAATTTTCCATTAATTCTCATTATAAAAATAATATCATGTTGTGCGAAAATAAATATTTCATATACATATAATTCAATGGAATATGAATCAAAATAATGATCATACATAATTTTTCTATATCAATTAATTCCTAGATATATATGTGTTGACGCTCCTTTCATCACAGAATCTAAAGATCGGAAAAGGGGAATATCTGAGCATAAAGTGATTCATCCTTTGAAAGAAACATCAAAAATCGACAAAGGCATGAACAAAGGATCGACAGCAACTGCACCGCGCATGTTTTATTACTATCGTGCAAGTACACTTGCGCGACACCCTTGGTCGCGCAGGTGACTTGCGCGACCTATGTGGTAACCGCCCAGTAACCGCCCGGGGTCTTCTCCTGCCTATAAATAGACCATGTGGGCCCCCCATTCGAGAGGATCTTTTTCCAGAAACTCGGATTGAAGCTCCCGACTCCCAAGTCTCTTCTCAAAGCTTCCGGAACACTTCTAAGGTAATTTCTTACCTAGAACGGAAGATCTAAAGATAATAAGGAAGGCCTAAGTGTTGAAACTTATCAAACACATGCGCGCCGACTTATTTCCTTCAATATAACTTGTGCGTCCCTTTTCTGGAAGAACCTCGAGAACATTCTAAAGGGTTTAAAAAAGAGTCGCTCAAGTATTTCATTGCTGGTTGAAAATCACGCAAGTACACTATGTGTCACGCAGGTATAGCTGCGCGACCAACACTTGTGCGCCCACAGAAGACTTGCGCGCCTTGAAAGACTTGCGCGCCCCAATCTTTTTGGGTGCCCATCTTGCCCATTTTTACCCCTCTTAAGCCATTTCACCTTTTCTTTTCAAGATTCAGTCTTCAAGACACTCTTCAAAGCCATTTATGGCATGATTTCTTGATTTGACTTTCTTATCTGAAAGGAATTATGTGGAATCTCTCTCAATGTCTAGTGATTTAAATATCCTTATGTCACTAAAATACGGAGAGTTCATTCATTTAACCTCATCCTTTAAGATGATAGAATCCTAACCTGGGTCTCCGTTTCAGGAATAATCCCCAGTGATAAAACCATTAATCTGTGCATCTTTCTCAGGAGTAAGCCCAAAATTCTTAAAGTTACCAACCTCAAATATGGGCATCCTCCTCAGGAATAAGCCCCAAACCTTAATCCCTAACCTGGGTCTCCTTTTTAGGAATAAGACTCAGTCATAACCTTGGGCTTCCTTTTAAATAATAATCCCCAAGTCCCCTAACCTGGGTCTCCTTTTTAGGAATAAGACTCAGTCATAACCTTGGGTCTCCTTTTCAGGAATAAGCCCCAAGTCCCCTTAAATTTCTCTTAACCAGTCATAATTTACCTTTGATTTGGGTTTCCTTTTTAGGAGTAAAACCCCATCATAAGTCCCCTCCTAACTTGGGCATCCTCCTTAAGAGTAAGCCCCAAGATTAGAGTATTCAAATTTCCATGAAGCACATATAACTTTATGGACCATGTTCATGGATTTTCTCCCTAAAAGTAAATCCTAAACCTTCATCTATTTTCACAATCATCCATACATAAGCCCCAAACAAATTCTTATGATTGCATCTTTCATGGCACAATTGTCTAAATTTTACCAATACCTCTTGTTTCTCACACCGAGCATGGCTCACGTGAGCTTAGAGTGTAAAAGTAATTATGACATTCATCTTTGAGCCATCAATCACAAACATCATACTCCATTTATAGAACTACGTGGGTTCTGATTCATTTTTTCCAAAACAAAGGATACGTAGGTAGCCCATTTATGGGTTCGATCCCAACATTGAAATAATCCTTGTCCTTCTGAATGACGATAAACTTCAAGTGCCCCACTGAGTGGCTTTAAAACCAGCCTGGTCATCATAATGACCAAGAGACTTTTATATAAATGTTTTGAAGGATACCATTGACCAATAATCTCTAAACAGATATAGATGATTCTCTATTGATATTGAACCTCGAATACATATAAAAGATTCTCTAAATTTCTTGAATATTTAATCATTGATTGTTAAAACTAAAGGAAAGCACATTTTATACTTGGTAATGTAATAAGGATTCACGAACATAACTTAAATCTATAAAGAGAGTCCCGGAGTAGACAATAATTCCCCTCAAAAAGGTGTGATGAGTCCGACCTCCCATCCTCTCGACCAATGCAAATTCCTAAGCCTCATTAGTCCACAAGCTAATGAGAGCCTGCCTTTGGAAAGTAGGTCCAAACGGATGTGGAATCATTGGATGTTTCCGGTTCTATGAACAAACCCGTTAGAAACCGATCGGAACGTTTGAATCTCCCGTCCAGGAGGTCATCCCCGGATTCCGTGCGAAACAAAAATTGTGAACCCGACGTGAATCCTTAACCATGTTAAGGTGATGTTCTTCTTATTTGTTAGGCCCCTTGGGCCAACAAAGCAATCATTGACATGTGCTCATCCAAAAGATGCAGTGGCCGGATTCATCTTGATTATGTCTGTTACATGGAAGAGGCACTCTTTTCTCAAGATCTTCTGCAAAATGGAATTCCTTAAATTCACCTCTGTGAATACTGCTGCTGTGAACACCTCTACTGTGAGGTCTGCTGCTGTGAAAACCAATGCTGCTACTCCTGCTGGAACGTCATCCGCTCTGAGGATGACATCACCAACTCAGCGTCTTCAACACTGGGTTTCTAATGCACTGGTTAAGGAGTACCGTCGCAACGGTACTAGCCCATCTCTGGAGGCCGCTCATCAAGCCCTCCAAGTTAAAAACTCTACCTGGTCGTCCGGACAACGGCGGCCAGCAATCAAGAAGCAGGCCGTGCTGACTACCGTCTCCAACCGTTTCGGGTCGTTATCCCCGGAACGCAATTTCCATTCACTCCCTTACTCTGAGGAAGTGAATGAGCAGGTCCTGCAGGACCTTAATTCAAAAATACAGGAGTCCTTCTCAAGGTCTCCCATCAACAATCGCCACCAGACTCGTGCGGTAGTGCACCCTCAACATGATGAGGGTACCGACTACAGGCATTCAGCTCAGGTTCCTCGAACCCGAGCAGGCAAGATGAACCGCCAGATACGGAATCCGTTTAACAATAGGCGGGTTGTCATCCCTGCCATCTCCGGAGAAGTCCACCAACCTAACTTGGTGGCAAACAACGAGCAGGCATACACACTTGTTCGTTTTAATTCCGCTGTCCAGCAGACTCGTCTGACAGCATCAAGCCTATCCCGACAGGCAATTCCGGCGGAGTACCATAGGCAGGAACATACACCTGCTTATACATCACCAGTTAGTCAGCAGGCTCATCTGACTACATATGACGGATCTCGTCAACCGCGTTTGGCGAAGTGTAATCAGCAGGCACATACACCTGCTAATACTAATTAGGCCTACCAACAGTCTCGCTTGGTAGCGCCCGGAGAAGTCAGTCGGAAAGTCCCGATGACAAACAAGAGGCAGCCTCAACTCTCTGCCTCCACACTTGAGTACTGTAAGGATTCACTAACAGGAAAAGGAGGACAGGAGCAGGCACATACACATACTCCAAGCCCGGAATGGACGTATATCCCCGTTCTGGCTGCTGAAGTCACCAAACATATTTTGTCAATGGTGAAAGAGCAGAAGAAAATTCCTGCTCATATTCTGGATGCTTGCCAGGATATCATAATAACTTCAGCATCATCTCAGGGACAGACACATAAATCTATCCCTAGCAATGGAGTGACACATCAATGATTCACTCCGGAACAGACACACACATCCGTTCCAGTCCAAGAGGGTTATGGGGAATACTCCCCAATATCATATGGACAACCAAGTCAGGCACATACACCTGATTTGAGTGGAGATCGTCAGCCTAACCTGACCATATTTCCTGATCAGGCACATACACCTGCTCATAGCAATCACTTTCGTCATCAAGTGGTTTCTAAAGCGAGTAAGAAGGAATCTAAGAAAAAGATCTGCCCAGCACAGTCAGGAGATCAAAGGACAATCTGCAACAAGGCCTTGCTCGATGCTGGAGTTCTTGAAGCCCTCAAACATTTATCTGTCGGAATTCAAGATTCTACTCCCTCAGTTCCCAATAACGGGAACATTAATTCTGAAGGTCTTCAACAGACACTTCCTCATGAATACTTGTTTCATGAAAATTCGGTCAATCTTGATGTTTCTTCTTCAGATGGGAGCCACAGGAACCCTCTGTGTGGTCAGAAGGCCAAGGAGCAAGAGATTTCATCTTTTGCTGTAACCCATCATGACGGTCCTCCTCATGGTGATGAACTTCACTGCGAAAGTCCTCTTCGCAGTAGTGATTCACGTTGTCTCGAAAATTCTTCAGAAGGAAATGTAGTGACGAGAAAGCCCTCCTATCTCGAGGCACTTGCAAACGTAAAACCAGTCATGTCTGATGCTTTACTATCGGTAGGTGAAACTCTTTCTCCATCAGAAGATAGCCTGGGGTTCAGGTTATTCTCCGAACCATCCCTGGGTCATTCATCTTCCAGCATGAATAGTGATTTCTCTACCAATCTTGTTGAATCCGATGAAGCAACAAGGAAACACCAAATCTGGTCCAAACAGGTAGAAGAATATTCATTTAATGATAAAGAGGAAATGCTGAACATGAGGAAAAAACTAGAAAAAGGTGAAGTAACAGTCATGTTTTGGCCTTTTGGCTGACTCCCAGTACGACATTCCAAAGATGTTGACGGATGATGGAATCCATGATATTCGTCTCAACATATGGAAAACTCTTTGTCAATTAAAGAAGAAGGTATTATCTTACGATGAATATGAAAATCATCTTAAGATAATAGAAGGGTTACAACTCCAGATTGATTTGGCATCTCTATCAGTCTCTCGGTATCCGAAGGCTGAAAAGCAACAGAAAACCCTTCAACGTTCATGCCTTGGCGCACTAAGAAAATTGCGTCTGTTAATTGCCAATGCTCCATCTGATGTTCATATCAGAGGATGGGGTGTTCACGGAGCACTACATTTCACAGTTCTTTCCAGTCAGCAAAGCCCGCCGAAAATGGTCTCATGCAATGTTATTGCCCATGGCCGGCCACAGTCAATGGGCTTTGTTCATAATCAAAAGATTTATCAAGAACAGGCTTCAACTAGTTCCTCTCAAAATCAAGTATATAGAGAACAAGTTGTTGAATTGCTCCTACATCAAGCAGGCGAGAATATTGCACAAGCCTCTCGTCTGGAGCAAACACGTCATCAAATGACAGAAGTTTCGGAAATCATCCAATGGTCTGTTGAACCAGGTGATAAAAGTGGATACAGTTTAATGCATCCAGCTAATTTCCGAACTAAGATTCGCAAGATCAAGAGAGATTTTAAGAAGATCTCAGACATAGCATGTCAATAGACACCCCAGCTTGCCAGACTGGGGACTTCTCTATCCCAACCCTCAGAGTCAACGAATGGGATTCGAGGAGTTGAACGGAAGCAGCAGGAACATCCCCAGTCCACCGGACTGGGGACTATTTCAAATCCTCAATCCCTCCCTCAGAGAAAGTCAGTATTCTCTCGATTAGGGAATAAGCCTCAAGAGGAACGAAGAGCCAAGCTGTCAGGAGATTCTCTCCAAGTGATGGTTCTCCAAGAAATTCCTGAGGGATCAAGTCAACGGAATGCCATGTCTCATCATGGACATAGAAGGAGACAATATCATAGAAATGCTGATAGAAAGGATTCCATGCAATATGCATCCATTAATTTCATCAATACCGTTGCTGCTGATTCACCAGATGAGGCTCAATCAGAGGGATCAGACGAAGAGGTTCCTGCTCAAGAAGTTGCGCACACAAACCTAAATGAAGAAGGTGTGCGCACACATAATCAAAGGCTTACCCAAAATCTGGGTATTCCTTCAAGTAACCCACTTCCCCCTCTCCGAAAAGGATCCAATAAGGGGAAAGGAAAGAATCAGATTACTTCTCACCCTTCCTCTGATGGAGGTCAATCGCTTTCATTAGAGCAAAGGTTTGCACAACAGGAGGAAGAAATGAAAGAATTAAGAAGGTTGAATGCAGAACTTCTTCAGAGTAGTCTTCTTCTTAAGAATGCTGAAGTCCGAAAGCCGAAGGAATTTGTTGTAACTACTGAGATGGATCAAGAATATCCTCCTTTATCAGTACACCCACAGAGGTCTAATCCTACGGGTCAAACGCGACAACGGTTGGCAGCACTACCATTAGTTGCAGCACCAACCACCACGTCTGTCCAAGCTCCATTCATTGCACCTACCCAAAACCAAGTTCAACCTGACGTTTCTCAAAAGTTAATAACTACTATTGAGTCATTAACCGCTCGGTTAGAAACTATGGAAGGGAAACGGGCGCAAGTTCAACCTGAAAAGAAAGTTTACCCTGAATGGGTAGATTCAATTTCTCCTCCATCCAGTTTTGGAAACCCTATTTTCCCTACTTTCAATGGATCAGGCGACCCTGAACAACATTTGACGCATTACGTGTCTTGTTGTGATCCTATGATGGGAACTCCCGAGCAGCAAGAAGCAGTGAAACTCAGATGCTTCGTGCGAACCTTGCAAGAACCAGCTTTTGTCTGGTATACAAGCTTGCAATCCCGGTCAGTCATCGGATGGGAGGATCTTCGTCAAAAATTCCTTCTTCAGTTTAGCTCAACTTTGCCAAAAACGACAGTTTTCAATCTTACAAACTGCAAGCAAAGGGAAAATGAAAGAGTCTCTGATTTCATTGCTCGTTGGAAAGGATTAACGTATTCCTTGAGTTTAGCACTCCCTCAGGAGGAATTATTGCCAATCTGTGTGGCAAATTTGCGTGACGAATTACGCACGCCATTGATCCCTGTGAAAAACACAGGAGGGTTTCAAGACCTTACTTCAATCACTCAACAGATTGAAGATTCTCTTATATAGGCTAAGGTTAAATCTCGTGTAATTCCATCAGCTCCAAGAAGAATGGGTAAAGCAGAAACTGCTACAGTTATGCTTAAACAGGAACCTGTACCTATTTCTACTTCAAAACCTTCATCTTCTCAAAGGGCTCCACCTCCTGAACGCCAACAACAAAGGCTGTTTCTTCCAAATGATCCAAAAGATCAACGACGAAAACAATTTGAGGATATGAAGAGTAAAACATACTCTTTCCGAAGTGAGCAAGTTCTTGGATACTTCATTTCAGCTTTGGAAAATAATTTGGTTCAATTACCAGTGCCGAAGAGGCCAAACAAGGAAGGAGATGAAGACCGTCCCAATTATTGTCCCTTTCATCAAATGTTGGGGCATCCCATCCAGGAGTGTTTTTTCTTTAAAGACCTCCTGCAAAATATGGTCGACTTTGGACAAGTCAAATTGAAGGGTTCTTCAGCTCATGTAGCGTGTATTACCGCTACAGATCCAGAGGAAGGAGGCGAGTGGCAGGAAGTCAAAAGAAAAACTGTGAAAAAATATGATGATTGGATGGTCAGAAAGACAATCTATCTAACCCATTCCATTTTGCGAACACAATTTAAGAAGCCAATTGTGTCTCCTACAAAAGCTGCAGTAAAGCCTCCATCAAAAGACAAATCCTAAAAAGGGCAGCTCAATTCAAAGAAGAAAGAGGAATCAGGAGAATATGAGTATGTAGCAAAGCCTAAACTGTCTTTGACTCTGGAAGATTTCATGCCATCTACTTCGAAGCCACGGGCACCATCCCACCAAACGGCACAGCCTAAACAGGCTAACCTGGCAGAGTCTTTATCAGACGAAGAGTTAATCTTTGGTTCTGTTAATATGATTCAATTAACAGATTCATATTCCAGTCTTGATGAGCCTGAATTCCCTGTATCAAATAAGGGAACCCGAGGAAGTTCTAGAGGTTCAGGATATAGGGGAAGACGTGGATCTTTCCGAAGCCACTACTCTAATTCTACCCCTGCTAGCACTGTATATGCAGCAGAAACTCGTGGTAGAGCCCTTCAGCGAGCTCAAAAAGAACAAGCAAGTTCTTCTGCCAATGGCCAACTCAGTTTTGGCATAGTTATTTTGGAAGACCGATTAAAAGTTCCATATTCTTTATCTCAGCAAGTAAATGGATCTAATCAGACTAATTTTCCAAAACCAAGGATGTTGCCAACTTCAATACAAGATGCATCAGCTTCCAAAGCATCTTCTTCCAAGGTACCTGCTAAACCGCGTATTCATATTGGGAAACGCAGACCTCTAGATCAAAATTATGATATATTGAAACACCTGGCCCAAGTACCAGCCAAGTTATCAATTTTGGATGCTTTGAATCTGTCAAGAGATCTTCGGGAAGCACTCATCGAAGCTTTGTCAAGTCCTCAGGAGTTTGAAGCTGAAATTGCTGCAGCTGAAATCTATCACATAGATAATAATCCTGCAGAATACCATGCAGTGATATCTTTTACTGATAAAGATGAAGATGATGTTGTGCATGGGCACATTAAACCTTTGTACTTATCTGGCAAAGTCAATGGTATAGATGTTCGAAGAGCTTTCATTGACAATGGTTCAGGAGTCAACCTCATGCCCATTCGCACACTTCGTCGATTGGGCCTCACGGAATCTGATTTATCTCCTTCTACCATGATGTTGCAAGGATATGATAAAAATGAACAAGAACCACTGGGAGAAGTTACGCTCAGAACTCGGTTTGGAGATCTTGTTTCCAATTCGGATTTCATGATTGTTGATCAAGACTCAGCTTTCAATATCTTGCTTGGAAGACCCTGGCTACATCAGCATGCAGCTATTCCGTCATCATACCATCAATATCTCAAATACTGTTTCGATGGTCAAGTTGGAACATTGTATGGTGATAAGGCCCCGTTCAAGGCATGTGAGTCTCAATACATTGAGGCGGAATTTTATCACATGAAGGGAAGAGAAAAATCTACAATGAAGGAAATTACCAAAGTTAATGCTCCATATGGTTTTGAAAGAATTCCAATAAATCCATTTTCACATGTGAGTACAGATTATGTGTTACCTATCAGTCAAATTGACAAAATAGGCCCAAATCAAAATACTCTTATGGAATGATCCATAATGTCAATTACGGCAATCGAGCCAGAAAACATGGGAGAAATT
The DNA here is from genome assembly GCA_963277665.1 of Viscum album. Taxonomy (NCBI): domain Eukaryota; kingdom Viridiplantae; phylum Streptophyta; class Magnoliopsida; order Santalales; family Viscaceae; genus Viscum; species Viscum album. The sequence continues at coordinate 2,103,762,712 of OY728119.1, read as the reverse complement.
GGTAACTTACCAAGCAGTGATGAAAGCATAAGTGGTGACGTTTTCATTTCGTCTGCTGAAATCCAACAAGTCTATACTTCGTTAATCAGGCCAGAAGAAGTTATAGCAACACCAAAGGTGAATATTGATGTCGATTCTCAATCCATCATCTCCTCTTTATTTCCCAAAGAAGACCCTTTATCATCAATAGGGTCGGAAATGGAAGCTTCTTCTTCAAAATGTGAAAATTTTGACATCTCTTATGATCATGAGAATATCGTTTTTTCATCTAATTTTCAAGTAGAAACGGAAGAAATAACACATGATGAAGAGGAAGAGGATGATCTTAGAGATGCTCCTCCAGCATTTGAAGATGGTATCTCTACCACTATGGATGAACTCAGAGAAGTAAATCTGGGTACAGAGAAAGATCCACGCCCCACTTTAATTAGTGCGGCCATGACCCTTGAAGAGCAAGAGATGTATATTTCTTTTCTAATGCAAAATAAAGATATTTTTTCTTGGAATTATACAGAGATTCCTGGCCTTGATCCTGATGTTGCCACCCATCATTTGGTTTTGCCAAAAAACATCGAGGATTCAAGCAAGCCATGAGAAGAACACACCCAACCTATGCTTCCAAAATCGAGGCTGAAGTGGATAACCTTATCAAAGCTAACTTCGTCATAGAAGTTCAATATCCCAAGTGGTTGGATAATATTGTCCCTGTAAAGAAGAAGAACGGACAAATTAGGGTTTGCATCGATTTCAGAGATCTTAATCGGTATTGTCCTAAAGATGATTTCCAAGTTCCGATTACGGAACTCTTAATTGATGTGACGGCTGGATATGAAGTACTTTCTTTCATGGATGGATATTATGGATATAATCAGATCCGAATGGCCCCAAAAGATGAGGAATATACAGCCTTCAGAGCTCCTCAAGGTGTGTTTTGTTACCGGGTGATGCCCTTTGGTTTAAAGAATGCAGGTGCAACATATCAACGCGCCATGCATCGTATCTTCAATCCTTTTCTAGGGAAGTTTGTTGAATGATATGTAGATGATTTGGTGGTTAAATCCAAACAAAATTTTGATAACTTGTCTGATTTGGAAGTCGTATTCCACAAGATTCGACAACATAATTTGAAGATGAACCCCTTAAAATGTGCTTTTGGGGTAACCTCAGGAAAATTTCTCAGCTTTGTTGTACGCCATCGTGGTATTGAAGTTGATCCTGAGAAGACCAAATCAATCCTTGGTATGTCACCTCCTCAGAATTTGAAAGAATTAAGAGGACTTCAAGGACACTTAGCCTATATTCGACGTTTCATCACCAATTTGGCAGGCAAAAGTTTACCCTTTACCAAATTATTGAAGAAAGGAGTCACTTACCAGTGGACTGAAGAATGTCAAGAAGCATTTTATGTTCTCAAGAAATATCTCTTGAGTCCACCAGTACTTATGCCACCTGTTGAGAGTAGACATCTTATCCTCTACGTGACAGCTTTAGAGCGATCATTGGGTGCCTTTATCGCTCAAAAGAATGATGCTGGGAATGAAAATAGTCTCTACTATCTCAGTAGAACTATTCTTGAAGCAGAAACCCGGTATTCGAGTATTGAAAAGTGCTGCCTAGCATTAATCTTTGCAGTTCAGAAACTGAGACACTATCTGCAACATCACGAGGTCCAATTGGTATCTCGTAATAATCCACTCAAATTCATCCTTAGTCGTCCAATGCTTACAGGACGTCTGGCAAGGTGGGCGGTTATTCTACAGCAGTTCGACATCCAGTATGTGTCTCAAAAGGCAATTAAGGGCCAAGCTCTGGCTGATTTCCTGGCTGAACATCCTTCAGTGGAAGACACGTATTCAGATATCGAACTCCCTGATGAGGAAGTTTTCTCTATTCAAGAGAGTCCTCAAACATGGGAAATGTATTTTTATGGTGCTTCTAGAAGTCCAACAGGGAAGAAAATGGAAAATACTAAATTCAACAAAGTTGGTTTAGGAATTGTGCTCATTTCTCCAGATAAGGCAGTGTTACCTTATTCCTTTTTGTTGTGGGAAGGTGGTACCAATAATGAAGCTGAATACCAAGCTCTCATTACAGGCTTGGAGTTAGCGCTTCAAGCACAAGTGAATCACTTAAAGGTGAAAGGTGATTCAGACCTGGTAATCAAACAAGTCAATGGGGATTATGCCATCAGAAAAGAAGAATTAATCCCTTTGTATGATTATGTCAGAGAGTTAATGTCAGAATTCCCTTCAGAACCGACATTTTCTTATGTCCCAAGATCACAAAATGCTGAAGCTGATGCACTGGTTAATATAGCCACAACTTTAGCAGATTTAAATCGGGACGAAACAACCATCTGTATTGCCCACCGTCGTGCAATTTCACCTTATGTTCAAGTCAGAACAGAGAAAATTAATGAAATTAGTCCCATTCCTGAACTGTATGGTCATACTACAGGATGGATGTCACCTTTCAAGGAATACCTTCAAAATGGAACACTTCCACCTGATAGAGCCGAGAAAGAACAAATTCGGCGACGTGTGGTCAATTTTACTCTTTATGATGGTCCAAACCACCTCGAGAAAATTCTCTACAAACGTGGTTTTGATGGAGTTATCTTCAGATGTATTGATTGTGAAGAGACAATGGCTGTCATAAAAGAAGTGCATGCAGGAGTCTGTGGTGCCCACCAGTCTGGACATAGACTGTCTGATCAAATTCGAAGGCTTGGATACTTCTGGCCTTCAATGATACAAGATTGTGATAATTTCACAAAGAAGTGTCATTCATGACAAGTATATGCCAACTTCATTCATCAACCTCCAGAGTTTCTTCATACAGCTAAATACTCATGGCCATTTTCCACATGGGGAATTGATGTGGTGGGACCTTACCCTTCAGCTACGACCAGGCAGTTCAAGTACATTCTTACTGCTACAGATTTCTTTTCCAAATGGGTAGAGGCAGTACCTCTCAAAGAAGTCAGTTCTAAATGAATTGTTAGCTTCATCAAGTCTAACATCATTACTAGATTTGGTGTCCCTCATACCATATTGATGGACAACGGCACCAACTTCTGTTCTTCTGAGGTAAAGAAATTGTATCAAGAATACAATATTAAGTCCAACCATTCATCTCGATATCATGCAGCGGCTAATGGCCATATAGAGGCCTTCAACAAGACTCTTTCAAATATACTGCAAAAGATGGTGGATAAAGATAAGAGGTCAGGGCCTGATAAACTCTTTCTTGCTTTATGGGCTTATCGGACTACCACTCGAAATGCAACGCGGTCTACTCCATATTCATTGGTATATGGAACAGAAGCAGTCTTTCCAATTGAAGTTCAATTTCCCTCACTCAGAATAGCCATTTGTGATCAGTTATCAACAGATGATCAATCCCAAAAGCGGTTGAATGAATTGGAACAGTTAGATGACAAAAGATTGTGCACTTTGCACCACTTGGAAATCTATCAGAATCGGATAGTACGAGCTTTTAACAAAAAAGTTCGTCTTCATTCATTCATTCAGGGAGAATTGGTATTGGTTCTCATAGCACCAATGATACCATGAAAGAAGCCTCCCAATCTTGAACCAAAATGGGAAGGACCTTATTCAATACATAAGGTCTACTCCAATGGAGTGTATTCTATGATCTCAATGGATGGAGAACACATCACGACTCCAACTAATGCCAGTTTTCTGAAGAAGTATTTTGTATAAACACAAAATATTGTTCCCAGATCCAAAACAATCACATTAGAGCATAACTATGTCCTACATGACATTAAACTGTTATTATGTCCTATCTACATGACATTAAACTGTACAGAAGATCCTATATTTTGTCTGAGATGACATTAAACTATATTGTGTCCTAGCAACATGACATTAAACTGTGTGGCACTTTCAACGTCCAGCATGACGATAAACTGTAAAAAGTCCCCAAAACTGATATCCTCATATTGGTTCACCTTAGTCCTAGCTACATGACTTTAAACTATACAGCAATGGTCCATTGTGACTTTAAACTGCAACTTCGTCCCACACGACATTAAACTGTGAAAAAGTTCCCTAAACCGTCTAGCATGACCTTAAACTGCATCATCCCTGGTCCATGTATATGACCATAAACTATTTGCAAATCCCTTATGTCCAGCAAGACGTTAAACTGTGACGTCCTAAACTACATGACGCTAAACTGTATAAAAGTCCCTCACGTCCGAAAAGACGTTAAATTATATAATCATCAAAGGTCCAGCATGACATTAAACTGCACCATCCACGGTCCATGCATATGACCTTAAACTATTCACACTTTCGTCCAACATGACATAAATGGTGTGTTATTTTGTCCTTACGGCATGACATTAAACTGCACAGTCCCCCTTTCGTCCAATATGACGTTAAACTATTTTATCCCCATCGTCCTAACTACATGACGCTAAATTGTATAGAAAATCCTTGATAGGTCCTACATGACATTAAACTGTATTTTGTCCCTGCTACATGACACTAAACTGTGCAGCACCAATAGTCCTAACTGGAAGACTTTAAACTCCATAGTCCCTTTTTTTTATATCCTACATGACATTAAACTGTGCATCGTTAAGGTAGTTATTACCTCTTGTTTCTCACACCGATTATGACTCACGTGAGCTTAGAGCGAACATCAACCAAAACATTCCCTTTGGGCCACTAACCATGTGTAAGTCCCAACATTATTTTTTATTAGATCATTGTCCACAAGAACAACTTGATCATTAATTCATTCTTTAATTTAACTACACGGACTTTGATCCTCTCCCTCCAGGCAGGGTATGTAGGCAACCTCCCAGGGTTCAAGCCCAAAAACAATCTCTTCACATCGGTTCACCACAACCTCATATGATGTTGATTTGTGAAACCGCCCCTGGAATCAATATCTTTACATTGATTCACTTTCATCCTTGTTATATGACGTTAAACTATACAACACTTTTGTCCGGTACGACAATAAACTACAATATTCATTGATTTCCTCATTTGAGAGAGAACTATTATTGACATTGATTTTTCAATCATGGTTTTCATTTTCAAAAGACTACGTGCATACATGGTAATGCCTGAACTTTTTATCTTAGGTTAAACCATCATTGCACTAAAGTCCCCTTTCACCCTTCACATGTACGAACCAAATTTGTACAAAGGGTAGTTCTAGAACTACGTGGACTTGATTCCCATCCTTCTGGGATACGTAGGAACATTCGAGTGTCCCTCGAATCCAGTCCCAAGTCTTTTGGGCCTAATCCCAAATTTCACTTTCAGTCCCATGGCTGCAAAGTCCTCATGAAAACACACACTGTGTATTCATTATTACGGTCCGAATTCTATGACCCTAAACTAAGATCACTCATACATTAGTCATGCACGACGTTAAACTGCATTTCAAGAACTACGTATGGCTTGATTCTCATTCTTATGAGATACGTAGTGAAGTCCAAGTTTCAATTCAGGACCCAGCCACAACATGATTATGGTTTTCATTGACCTATGTATCTCTATATACATTGGACAATACCCATATTTATGTGTTATAATCCTAACCTTAAATATTTTCAGATCTTCATAACCCTTTTCATGACTTCTAGTCACAAAAATGTCAAACTTCTGAGAATTCTTTTGCCTGACTATGCAGCACGTGCCCATAGGAGGCCTTGCATAAACAGTCCACATAACAGACTTGTCAGCCAAAAGATGCTATTCATTTGACCATGCAGCCAATGCCCATAGGTGGCCCTGCATATTTCAACCCCCTAACGGGTTTTGTTAAATAATAGTAACTTCATTCTTGGGAAGAATGCCTCTTTTTCCTTATTTGTCTTAAACGACAGTATGTAGGGATCCGCAAAAAATATCCATCCTTAACATATTTGTCCCATGTCCTTTTTCATGATCTCAAAGTATTCAAGTCTATGGTTTATTCTTCTTCCCTACGTTTGGGTCAGACCTTCGTAGGAGTGATATTCATCCAGTTCTTCGATATTCTTGTTCGGAAATATCTTCTCCATATTCAAGTACCTCTTTCCATACAACAAACTCTATACTTTAGAAAATTTGAATCTCCATAAACTTTCACTGGATTTTAGCACTAGGAAAGTAAATTTCTGGGAGTTCTTTTGCCTTACTATGCAGCACGTGCCCATAGGTGGCCTTGCATAAACAGTCCACATAACAGACTTGTCAGCCAAAAGATGCTATTTATTTGACCATGCAGCCAATGCCCATTGGTGGCCCTGCATATTTCAACCCCCTAACGGGTTTTGTTAAATAATAGTAACTTCATTCTTGGAAACTACTTCTTCTAATTCCTTTTTAGCTCTTTTTCATATCATTCCTCAAATTCAAATATTCTTAAGCCATAGTTTACACATTTTCCCTCATACTTGAGTATGGTAGTGTGTTTTCAGATGAACTTTCAAGGAATTGTGTCAATTCTAATCCATTTCGGTCAAAGGTATTTCGACCTTAAACATTAGCCCCATTATGTACGGCATGAATGACTTTAAACTGCCCACAAAAGACAAAGGAACTCTGAATAAAAGTCAAGTTCTAGCACACTTGTGCGCTGCCTTCTGTTCCCTGAAGACTTGCACGCCCCCTTTTCCTTTGGATGGATTCAATTTCCGCAGAGTCAAATCCACATTTCTTTCCGGATCCAACTCTGAGGGGGGGACTTTTGTTGACGCTCCTTCCATTACAGAATCTAATGATCGGAAAAGGGGAATATCTGAGCATAAAGTGATTCATCCTTTGAAAGAAACATCAAAAATCGACAAAGGCATGAACAAAGGATTGACAGCAACTACACAGCGAAAGTTTTATCACTATCGCGCAAGTACACTTGCGCGACACCCTTGGTCGCGCAGGTGACTTGCGCGACCTAAGTGGTAACCGCCCAGTAACCGCCCGGGGTCTTCTCCTGCCTATAAATAGACCCTGTGGGCCCCCCATTCGAGAGGATCTTTTTCTAGAAACTCGGATTGATGCTCCTGACGCCCAAGTCTCTTCTCAAAGCTTCCGGAACACTTCTAAGGTAATTTCTTACCTAGAACGGAAGATCTAAAGAGAAGAAGGAAGGCCTAAGTGTTGAAACTTATCAAACACTTGTGCGCCGACTTATTTCCTTCAATATAACTTGCGCGTCCCTTTTCTGGAAGAACCTCGAGAACATTCTAAAGGGTTTAAAAAAGAGTCGCTCAAGTATTTCATTGCTGGTTGAAAATCGCGCAAGTACACTATGTGTCGCGCAGGTATACCTGCGCGACCAACACTTGTGCACCCATGGAAGACTTGCACGCCTTGCAAGACTTGTGCACCCCTATCTTTTTGGGTGCCCATCTTGCCCATTTTTACCCCTCTTAATCCATTTCACCTTTCCTTTTCAAGATTCAGTCTTCAAGACACTCTTCAAAGCCATTTATGGCATGATTTCTTGATTTGACTTTCTTATCTGAAAGGAATTCTGTGGAATCTCTCTCAAAGTCTAGTGATTTAAATATCCTTATGTCACTAAAATACGGAGAGTTCATTCATTTAACCTCATCCTTTAAGATGAGAGAATCCTAACCTGGGTCTCCTTTTCAGGAATAATCCCCAGTGATAAAACCTTTAATCTGGGCATCTTCCTCAGGAGTAAGCCCCAAATTCTTAATGTTCCCAACCTCAAATATGGGCATCCTCCTCAGGAATAAGCCCCAAACCTTAATCCTTAACCTGGGTCTCCTTTTTAGGAATAAGGCTCAGTCATAACCTTGGGCTTCCTTTTAAAGAATAAGCCCCAAGTCCCCTATCCTGGGTCTCCTTTTTAGGAATAAGACTCAGTCATAACCTTGGGTCTCCTTTTCAGGAATAAGCCCCAAGTCCCCTTAAATTTCTCTTAACCAGTCATAATTTACCTTTGATTTGGGTTTCCTTTTTAGGAGTAAATCCCCATCATAAGTCCCCTCCTAACTTGGGCATCCTCCTTAAGAGTAAGCCCCAATATTAGAGTATTAAAATCTCCATGAAGCACATATAACTTTATGGACCCTGTTCATGGATTTTCTCCCTAAAAGTAAATCCTAAACCTTCATCTATTTGGGAAGTCATCCATACATAATCCCCAAAAAAATTCTTATGATTGCATCTTTCATGGCACAATTGTCTAAATTTTACCAATACCTCTTGTTTCTCACACCGAGCATGACTCACGTGAGCTTAGAGTGTAAAAGTAATTATGACATTCATCTTTGATCCATCAATCATAAACATCATACTCCATTTCTCGAACTACGTGGGTTCTGATTCCTTTTTTCCAAAACAAAGGATACGTAGGTAGCCCATTTATGGGTTCGATCCCAACTTTGAATTAATCCCTATCCTTATGAATGATGATAAACTTCAAGTTCCCCCACTGAGTGGCTTTAAAACCAGCCTGGTCATCATAATGACCAAGAGACTTTTATATAAATGTTTTGAAGGATACCATTGACCAATAATCTCTAAACAGATATAGATGATTCTCTATTGATGAAGAACCTCGAATACATATAAAAGATTCTCTAAATATCTTGCATATTTAATCATTGATTGTTAAAACTAAAGGAAAGCACATTTTATACTTGGTAATGTAATAAGGATTCACGAACATAACTTAAATCTACAAAGAGAGTCCCGGAGTAGACAATAATTCCCCTCAAAAAGGTGTGATGAGTCTGACCTCCCATCCTCTCGACCAATGCAAATTCCTAAGCCTCATTAGTCCACAAGCTAATGAGTGCCTGCCTTTGGAAAGTATGTCCAAACAGATGTGGAATCATTGGATGTTTCCGGTTCTACAAACAAACCCATTAGAAACCGATCGGAACGTTTGAATCTCCCGTCCAGGAGGTCATCCTCGGATTCCGTGCGAAACAATATGGGAAATTTCTTTTTATGATTTCAATGTTTTATCTAATTATGTGTGATCTTTTTTTAAATGAACTGAGGCATGATAAAGAGCATCAAAATTGGGTTTTTATCAACCAGTTTTTATTGAACCATAATAATTGGAAATGCAACATGTTTCTCCTAGAGAAACTTCTATGTTTATAAATTTTATCATATTAATATTGAACATAACTAAATTTTTTAAATTAGAATCTATTAATCCTTTAAAACATATATAAAATATATGTTCATTTTGATCATTGAATTTTTTTGATAGGTATAATTTATACAGAAAAATAAAAACCCATTAAAATGGTATTAAAATGGATGTAAATGAATAATATTATAATGTTATTTGAATATTAAGAGATATAGAATCCAAATTTACATGTGAATAATTATTGAATTATTATTTCATTCCAATAATATATGGGTGTTTGAATTTGTTTAATGGCCTACATTCATCCACCAATACTATATATTGGGATTTATTTCACTTTAGTGAATATCTATTTTTTTTCTTTACATAAATCCCAAAATTCAACATAAATAGAAATCTTATGAGTGAATATAATTATATAATCATCATTTATCATTGATTATTTTTTGGTTTACAAAATATTGTATTTGAACATGTTTTTATTAATGTATGGAGCACTATTTTAACAATCATTTTATATATATTTTCAACTTTACAATATTCTAAAATATATTCATATTTAATTCATGGTTGTAAATAATCATTAAAAATATTTTATCTTGGTTTATGAAATTAAAATATGTTTTTCCAACCTAAATACATTGATTTATGCTGATAGGTATGGTTTTATGTTTAAAAATGTGTACCATGATTCTTAACATCTACTTGTTTCTCCTTATTTAGAACATATTAGAATCCATTTCCTATAGGTTAAAATATATACAATACATACAAGAAAAAGTGTTTATGGATAATTCCTTTTGTTTGATTCATCATTTCAAGCCATAATTCCAAAAATACCCATGTGTTGGTTCAAGAGAATATATTTTCATTCATGGGAATATTTTTTTTTAATGGAAAAATCATCTATAATAATGCTTACAGGATGTTAAAATTATAAAATACTATCCATTGATAATGGAAAAATATTAGCTTGCTTTGAATTAAAACATCCTTGAATAGTCAACAATCTTACATTTTTTAATAGGCAATCTTTGTGAATGATATATCCTATATTTGTATCATATTACCTAATGAATTTGTATAGTTTAATTATTTTATTCTTATTATATTTCAAATTTGAAATTATAGTTTTTGGATAAAATAAAATTAGTCAGTTTTGATTAATTATATGGGGTCTCACAATTAATTCATTAGGACTACATAGACGATGTCCACATGAAAATTCAGCACTCGTTTCTATAATATAATATCACCCATTTATTTAAAGGATATATTGGGATCATCCTTTTTGGATATGTTCCAAATTTAATGCTTCCAAAACATTATTAAAACATATAATGAATTTTTTTCCGAATCTTATGTGAACGGTACATAGTTCTCAACTTGTATATATCAATAGTGATTTTGATAGGATTTATTATGTGGTCTGGAAGAGATATCCATCATAATTTAATTATTTGTTTTTTTAATAAAATGATATATCCATGTATACTCCTGGATAAAATGTATATAAGATGAATTTAGAAATATATCATTATAAATATACCAACCACATTAAGTATTAAAAAATTTATAATTGAAAATAACACATGTACATAATATTCCTAAAAAATATCTTGATAGATGAAAATTATATATTTTATTGGAAGGCAACATGATGATGTTTTTAAATTTATAAATCATACCAAATAATGATTACTACTCAAGAGTCACGATAATTAAAACATTCCAAAATATCAACTTTGCAAAAGAATTACCATTTGGCCATGTCTCATCAGTCATTCTTTTAAATTTAGAACTTTTTTGTCCATATATAACAGGAAAGGTATTGAAATAACATTTTTCTTCAATATTATATTTTTATTAATAGGTGACTATTCACATTGAAATGATATTATTTTCTTATAAATTATTGATAACACCATCATTATTTTATCTGATATGATCAATTATTTCGATGTGCGGCTATTTTATCATGATGTTAATGAGGTTTTCATTCAAACTACATATTTCATATAATTTGTTTTGAATATCCTAATATACTAAAATGCAATTTATTCTAAATTTATAATATTGATTGTCATTGATTCTTTAGGTTTTAATATATTTAAATAATTATTGTCAAAATTATATATTTATAGTAGGATAATTTTTATGAATCCTTTGAGAAGAAAAAAGAATCATAGAGAACATTATTCAGAACATCATTATCTATTCCATTGTAAGTCATCATGTTGAATCTGGATCCACTAAAGTGAATATGGAAATATATAAGAGATGAGATAAATTAGGTGTTCTAGATGGAGATTAAATTGAGGGTTTTATATTTATGAAATTTTGAGATTCATATAAACCATATATTCAGAAATTGTTACTTTTTCCATTGATGAAAAAATAGAAAGCGGGTTTCTACCGTTCTATAGTACATGTTGTTTTCGGATATCATAAATAATGTGCACAAATTTAGGAATAGTATATCTATTTATCTTGTAGTGTAGTAACATTAATATGTGTAAATAATCTCATAAAATTATGATTGAATCATTAAAAAAAATCTGACAAGACAAAAATGTTATTATATTTCCATTAGATAATACATGTGTAAAATAATGAATACCTATCTGGTAATTTTAGAGGATATTGAGGTTGAATGATCTAGAATTAGGATCTCAAAAGATATTTCAATATTTTCATGTGAGATTGGTAGAATCTATGGTGATGGTTGTGTCCCCCAAACATTAATTATTTTAGTGGATAACACGATACGGTGTTTTAAAAAATAGGTTTTACTTTCAGATTTGTGGATTAGTTCCTGTTTGATAGTTTTTTGGTTGACACTATGATTTAAAAGTAAAAAATAACTTTAGGCCATGGATATAAGATTGTTTAGTATCACATGGAATAATTTAAATCATTATAAAGATGATATTTATTTTAATGTTAAATTTTTAATCAAAATATTATGTATATTGGTTTTTATTGTGTTTTTTGTCGAATTAGAATCATATCATACCATGAATTTAGAGAATGAGGTGGGAATAAAAAATTAGATTGTTGGATCATTAAGGATGAACAATAAAAATATATATTTTGGAAAATAAGAGTTTGATATTGAATTATATTGATTATAAAATATAGTATAATGTATTGTTTTAAAAATGATTTATGTTCTTTATTAAAAGAACAAAGAAATATTTGAACACCCATTATTGTTCAGTTTTTATCCACAGATTATAAATATTTAAAATTCAAAATGAGATTCAATTATACAATTTTATCCCTCTTGAAAACAATTAGGGGGCGATATTATAATTATGAAGATCATCTAGGGTTAGAGATATCCCATTAATTCATGTAATTACAAAATGTTAAAGATCATTATAATTTAAATATCGACTCATTATTTATATTTGGACCTTTGATATTTAATTTTACATTTTAGTAATGATATTTTTTTAATTGTGATATTTAATATTTTTCATCTGATTATGTCTATAACAAAGATTCAAGGTGTCTATAGAAATATGATGGCAAATTTTGTTTTTTCAAATAAAGGGAAAAAATTTAATAACACATAAATCACCGCCTTGGGATTCTAATGAGGCTTATAAATTGGACAATGTTTGTTTAAAGTAGTTTGTTATGAAATAAATATTTTAGAAATAATAAATTATTCTAGAGAACATTGCGAATGTAATGGATTTATTCATATAATATGGTTGAATCTAATATATGTAAATTACTATGATGAGGTCACTTGTTAATTAACTTTTGTTGGATTTTTAGAAAATAATAATATATTATATACATGTATTTTATCAGCATAGAATTTGAATAAAAAATTTGTATATTGTGATTTTATGTGATGATTCTGAAGATCAAAATTATTTATCAGTAGTACAATCCAACAAAATATATATATTGGTGATGTATTCCCTTAACAAATATTTTGAGATAAATAAGCTAACAACTATTATGTAGATATGTATGTGAAAGAATCGTTGTTGTAGTCTATTAATGATTGGTTTATTGATGTATTGATTAATTGAAAAGAAAATGTGGATTATTTTATTAATAGTCCAAATAATTCTTCTACTTCCATACATGGACATTATTATGTGATAAAAGATTATAATATTGCTATGTAATTATTTATAAGGTTTCCACAAATGTAATATCAAAATGGGTCATAACATTAAGAAATGAATTATTTATAATACCACTAAAAAATTATACTCTTATTATTGGAGTATAGATATTATCTGGCTTGACCATGGATATATGTTTGTAATATAAACCTATTGAAATGGTCAATCCAGACTAGATCTATTATGGGTAAAAACCTCATATGGAAAAAATCATTCTCAACTATGGTTATAGGTTATCAAATGTGAGTATGGAAAAAATATTTTCATAAAGAAATGGTGTTTCAAATACCCTATAGGCATTATTAAACATAAAAATGGATACAATATATCCTATATCCATTTTCAGGGCCAAAAAACACAATATATAATTGAAAATGCATTCACACAAACTCAGACACACACACACAAATATATATATATATATATATATCTATTTTTAAGTTCTGGTGTGTGTATTTATATATATATAATTTTAACATATATTTAACATGCATGAGTTAGTGGAGTGGTAATGTGTTAAGAGTTACGGACGGGAGATTTAGGTTTGATTATTGAAAATGGATATATTTTATTTAATATCACGAGGCTTGATATATGATTCAAACCATTTTGGATATGTCTCAATATTGTTTCTAGTATCTCTATTACCCTTTTTTATCATAACATAGTTTGGTATTTATTTGGGGTTTTTTGGATGAATTTGTTGAATTTAGAAAACTGATGGGGCTGTTCATGGATGGTGACAACATCGAAAAAATTGTCCAGTATGAATCAATAAACCTTGAACCCCAATTTTAGCCACTAAAATGGGGTGAAACATTGGAAAAAACTAATCTACCATCCCCTCAAACCCTCAAACCCTTGGATAGATGGTGTTTTCATGGTTAGTGTATAGTTTTTCAAACTGTGTTCCCATATAAGGGTAACTATGCATCCCATATATTGTGGGAGCACATTTAGGGATAATAGTTTATAAAATTATGTGTCCTAGTCATGAAATTGTATTTGAAAGATTTTAAAGACCCCAAAATTTAATTAAAATTTATCTATCCCCTTTTTTATATCTCTAAACACTTCCTCTCAAATTTAAATGATTTGATTTTATATCGGTGGCCCATGGGAGGATTCCAAGGATCCATGGACCCCGTTCTATGTGAATTTAATATCGCGTAGAATAAATATAATCCTTTTCATTATGTGATCTATTCCTTATTTATGTTCCATTATATACTCTAAAATTCTCCCTTAGGAGAGAGAAAATATTCCTCTATTATTGATAGTTTACATATAGGGTTTAATAGATCTTGATACTAGTTTTTTATCGTGGATCTCATCCATCGATGTGAAATCAACTCATCAACATCAAAATGTCAGTTTAGGTTTGGAGAGTGTTATTCAATGTTCCTATGGTTAGTGGATTAATTTCTTGTTCCAATAGTCTTGATCATGATATGGTTCTTGTAACTTGGCCATTGTATTTCCAGGTTTAGAAATTTTATTTTAAACATGAAATAGTAAATTGATTCCCATTTGATTATTTGTCCCTTCAAAGAAGATATTAGATCAATTAAAGAATATGCGACTCGGTTGATGGTGTAATGCCATGGGTTTTTACCCGAAGGACCTTTGAATATTTCAAAGAATATTTTTAGAGTCATACGTTGAGTCAGTGAGGCAATCTGGGGATCGAGGAGCCTCCCTACAATGACATTAAAAATATTATATACATGTATCATCTACATGTAGTGTCACTTGAAACATAAATAACTCCCATTGGAGTCTTGGATTGGATTTTGAAGACCGCAGTTGAGTTCAGATAATTGTTTTTACCCTAGGCACAATATAAAATTGTCTGTTTTGAGAGGTTTGGTTGAAGAAGGGTTAGCTGGTTAGTTTATGGGTGAATAATTGATTAAATGAGAATTCAAATAATTTATTTAATCCTAAACCAAATACTTATCTAACCCTACACATCGCCCCACATAAGGTTCACATGACCCAAAATAGAGCATCACCACTCCTATCCTCCTTCCCTTTTGTGAGGAATGAAACTAATGTAGACTCCATGCAATAAGGTTTTGTTATACTTCGATTCAGAAAATGAATGTCATCAAATTGGGAACAATAACAATTTGGGAATCGTTCTTGATCAAAATAATTTATGTTTCACCGATGTTCTTGATATATTTGATTTTTTTCCTTCATCCCCTTGTTAACATATTTTTTTAACGTTCTAGAGCCCAAATACATTTTCATGATATCCCTTCTAGGTAGATCTGCAGGATTTGAGGTAAACTGGGGAAAATCAAAGGGTTGTGCAGTTGATTCCCAACTAGAATCACCATCTACATAGTATATAGTTCCATTACAAACGTCGTGTATCTCTTCATATTCTAGTAATATGAACATTTGGGATGACATTCTATGTATAGGGGTTACATTCCATGTAGTTCCCTAAATCGTGTGACAATCGGACCTGGATTTGAATAGCTAGGTGAAAACACATGGACATTTACAGACACATGGCTAGGATACCGGGACATGGGGTCCGATACATGGGTATGGGAAAAATATATTGGAAGTTAGCCATTTATCCAAACATTACATGTTGATTGGCATACACAATGTGTAAAGGACACAGTTGGTCAGTCCATGTAGAAGAGGAACTTGGGGTGGGCTATGTTATAATGGACAAGACATGTACCTCCTCTACATGTTGTGTACCCCTACATGGTATGGAACCCGTGTGGACTAAATACACGGCCAGGTGCCCGGGTGGTCTCACATGCTGGGTGTGCCCCGGTGCACGTCATATACTAATATGAGATCCTCCAAGGATCTTCCTCCTTCCATATATCCTTATCTGGAACTTAGATTCAGGATTATTAGTTGTCTATCGTGACTGGATGTCCACATAGAACATGATGGTTGCCACTATTATGGATTATAGTATATGAGGTGGAATGAATCACATAAAAACCATGTGAAACTAAACGGAGATGATGTTGGAGATTGGTGTGGTTCGTATAGAGTGATGCTACGACTATTACTCATCTTATGGACTATGGAAATATTTTTCCTTACCTCCATGCTTTGGAAGAGACTGGACTCCCCATGTTGTGGGAATGAGTTCGTTACCTTTGGGTAGTTTCCTCTTGAAGTGTTACTCCCCTAATGGACTAAGGTGTGGGTTTCCTCGTGACGTTCCTAAAGGTATATTAGGTACTCCACTGTTGGAATAGGGAGAGGTTACACAATCTGTAGAGTTACTACTCAGATTTTAGACTAGGGTGTGGGTCCTCTTTATATGAATTACATTTAGAGTGGGTACTCCCTTACTGGGTAGGATATGGGCCTTAAACTATATGATTTTGTACTCCCCTCCCACTCTAGGGTACAGTTCCTCCATACATGTTGTTTTGGAAGAGTCGGTACTCTCCTTCCATGTCATGAAGTGAGTACTCATGCCTCGGGTTGTAATGCTATTTCCATTTCTGGGTACATGTCTCTTTTAGTAAACTAGTTGTCATAGTCAGTACATCCATGTCGTTCTAGGGAGCACTTAATCTAGCCATTGATTTCTACATAGTTTGAGGGTCTTCACTCTATGAAGTGGCACTCCCCTATTGTATAAGTGTGATGGTCCTTCATGACTAGTACTCCCCTGTGGGATCAAGGAGTGGGTCTTAACAAATGGAGTAGAACATCGTTGAATCTAAGTAGCAATAGGGTGGAGGTCCTCCATTGGGGTTGGATATCCCCTGGGTGTGGGTTAATACTAGGAGGAGCAGGGACTTCCAAAGAGAGTGAATAATACCTAGATATGGTATTTATCCCTCAAAGAACAAAGGTGGATCCCACTGCTTAAAAGATAGTCATAGGTTTAATGGGATAGTTAGGAGCAATACTCCCTTGACTGTGGGGTATTGTTGAGGCATGAGTCCTTCTGTTATGTCTTATAAGAGAGGATGAAAATTGTGCATTGTCTAAAGTGCTTCTCGATAAACTATTTTCTGTTCTGAGGGGTTGGCCACTTCACATGGGATTATTTATATTGTGTTGGCCACAAGGTATTGATGATGGGACCTCAAGTGTGGGGAACTTGAGTTGGACCTTATATGATGTTCCGAGTGGATAACGTTCTCTCGGACGTACCATTTGGAATGTTTGAGTTGTTCATGAGGGAGTGTATCTCTTAGACGTGTTTCATCTAGGATGGACTAACTAATGGAATGTGTTCTACTGGTTTTATGTTATGGTTAGGACCTATGAATAGAATCCTTCTATTGGTTATGTGGTTGGAACCTCATGAGACATGGAGTCTGAGATGAGTATATGTGGGTGTTTTGGGAGAGTCTTTGTAGTTTTGTAACACTTTAGGCTTAAAACCCATTACAGACTGAGTAGACTTGTCATGTATATATAAGGATGTAATGAGATGGATTTTATCTCTTAGCTGGGTTCATATATGGCTATGTCGAGCAGAAAACTTCCTTTTAGATTCTCCCTTATACTTTTTGGGGGTTTGGGGAACCTATTGGGTATTTTTTATACTCACCCTTACATGGGCCATTCCCATACATGTTTTGTGTCTAGTACAGTCCACATTCCTTTCTATAGAGTCCATAGAGGACCCGAGGTAGATTAATATTGGTGAACTGGATACACTCAGTTGTTTAATGGAGAATGTCAAGAGAGATTTCTGGTGGCTTCATTTGTAACACCCCAAGCTTCTACGGTACGTTTCCCTTCGAATAATGCGATAGCGTGTGTTGTACGCAACCTCGAGTTCTAACACACACCACAACTAATTAAACTAGCCGTTGTGAATAGTAATACCTACTTTTTGAAATCATATATATTTTATATTTCAAAATGGACTTCATTTTTAGATTCGGAATATCAAAATTAGCCTAGGGTGAAATTTTGGAACTTTTCGGATAACTTTTATATTTTGATGAATAGTGAAAATTACTAAATTTTAATTAAAAACAACTTTTTTAATCAAAATAAGTAATAGTGATAAATTATGAATTTGAGTGGTTTTAAAGTATATTTAGAATATATTTTTACCATTTAATATAATGTTGGTCATTGGACATAATTTTACAATTAAACCGAACATAAACAAGTGTCAATCTTTTGGTAGTTATTATCTCTTAAAAACACGCTTTTTGTTTTGACAGCGGGAATTAATTTTAAATTAATTTCTGTCACTTCTGTGTTTTGAATTTAGAAAAATAAATTCCATATATGGAATCAGGATGTTCAAATTGTGTAAATAGGTAACTTTTATTTTTAGACATTTTGAATAATTACTGCGGTAAATATTTTATTTACCATGGTTAAGGGTAAATCCGGTAAATAAGGGTTAAAAAAATAATATTATAATAATACTAAATTACCCTAAAACGTGCCTTAACCCTATTGGTTGATACATAGTCGACCATGGGCATCTTTGGGTCTATTTTGGGACCCCATGGATCCACTTGTAAGTGATAATGACACTTTATTTTAATTAAGTCAAAATGAATACAAAAATGACACAAGCATATATCTTTTAGACCAACAATTTTTACATAGGGTTATACATGTTGGATTTTCGATTATAAATATTCATTAGAAAGATAAAAAGATTTCCTACATAATGATATTTTATTTATAATTTTTAGACATTAAATAAGTTATTTTATTTATGACACAATGATGATGCAGTAATTACTATAATAGTGAAAAATTAAAATAATTGATATTATAAATACCCAAATAAATATAATATGAAACTTTTAATGAATTAAACTAATTTTATAGGCTAATATGATATATTAGGATTGATTTAATGGACTTTTTTCGAAGTAATCAATCTGTTATGAGTTTCACAAAAATCAACTATTGAATAGTGTCAAAATTGACATAAAAGAGTTCTTAAAACAAATATTATATTATTAATTGATATTAAATTCCTAAAAATCTAAGGTTCGGCCAAGAGACTTATATTATGATAGGTTAATCATTAATGGACCACTTGGGGGTCGCTTGGATGTATATAGTAAGTTTATTAACCATATTATATAAAAATACAAAGAGACATTGTAAAAGTGAAACTAATTAACTTATAGTTAATACTTAAAGATAAGGTTAATATAAGTACCCAAACCTGTCTAAATTATATTGGTTGATTGGTTTTCGACCTATCCCCACCTTAACCTTTGAATAGTCAACTTTGGAGCCATTAGAAACCGAATATGAATTTATTATAAATTAATATTTCTAGCTTTTCCAAAGGTGCCCCTCACCCCTCTTATAAAAGGGCACTCCTCCTTCTCATTTCTTCACACCTTCAAAGCCTTTTGGTTCGGCCAAACTCTGCCCAAATACTCTCCCAACATCCCTCAATACAACCTAGAGGCCTTAGTTTGATCATAAATCCAACCTAAGGAGCCATTTTGATCAAATAAAAAGGAAGAACCCGAAGAAGAGGTAATGATTTCACCACCCTTTTCTAAGTTCATTTCTTCTTCCACTTCTTCTTCCTTTGTTCTTACCATTCTGAAATAATAACTCCAGTATCTCACATATACTGTGATGTTATTATAAGTATGGTACAACCATATTCAGTATTCTATCCACCCTTTGAATAACATGTCACCATACGTGTGTACGTACGGCTTACCGTCTCCACGTCGTGGTGTAATTGTTATTCAATATAATATTATTTGGATGGGTATAATAATGATGTGTAACTCATGTAAATAATAAATATAACATGTTAATGATTCTGTATATATGATATACCATTCATTTATATATTATTTTAATATCAAAAGAATGATATTGTCGCTCGTGCGTACGTACGGACTACCGTCTCCACGAACGCGATGAGATTCATTCTCCATCGTATCCATTCAAGTATAATTATCATTTTATGGTTTAAAAATGATGTTTAAGGACTTGATATCATTCTGGATATGAATAAGATACAACAAACATGGCTTATGTAACAAAACATATAAAAGAAAATGAGTAAGTTAACACCCGAAACGATGATAATTCTAAGATATTATTAATAAATCAATGTTAAAAGATCATATATGATATCATATTAATATATATGATTCTTGTATAATTTAATAACAATTATTTCACCATTATACAGGAGGTTAACCTACCCCAACCAAGGAAAAGTACAAGGTAAGGGTTATTTCACAATCTCTTCATTATCCGAGGTTGTTTATATGTAATAATCTACTGGGATCTCTTTATCATCCACATCCATGTTTCTTAAAAATGTATTTCAAAACATTTTTACTATTTACAAGAATATGGTTTAAAGTCATTTATACCCTTTTTTTTTGACTTTTTATAAGAGGTTTATAAAGGAATCTTTCCGTCGTTTTCAAAACAAGGTCCTTTTTAACCTTTTCGACAGAATTGAGGTATGAATGTTTTTTTTAACTTATACGGCGGGTGCGGTTATTTTACGCCGTTATAAAATCTTCAAAGCATTCCTTACAAGCTTATAAGAATATTTTCAAAGAAAATGTTTTATTTTATATGGATCTTAAATGATTTCAAAATAAAAGGAGATATTTCTTTAAAAAGAATTTTGATTTCATCTATGTCAACATCCTTTGATGGATTTTAAGATTATTTGAAGTTGATTTATTATGATACAAAACTTCTATATTGTATTGAAGGTTTTGTGATATGTTTGACTGTGGATGTGCTATTTTTATACCATTCATAGTTTATTGTGAAAGTATTGACATTTCGTATGCTAGTTTTAATACGAATGTTTATGTTATGTTTAAACCTTTTCATATGGGAATGCATTGGACTTAATAAGTGACGGGTGGAGCCCGCTATAGCTCCTCGATGCATCGGTAGGTCTCATGAGACAAACTAGTGTCTTGGCACAAGGCCTTGACAAAATCTTATTTGTAGTCTTGGCACGAGGCCTTGGCTATGTGGTTATGATAGTCTGGCATTATGCATTCCAACATTATGAAAGTGGTTATTGATTTTTGCATGTGATTATTCGATTAGTAGAATATCCATGTGAATAAGTAAATGGCATTATTTGATTTTATTTATGCCATACCATGTTGAAAGTTAATATTTAAAAGGCTTTTGTTTTAGTTATACATTGCCTTAAATGTTTATTCTTATTTATAAAAGTTTCCGCTATATTGTTATCCTTACTGGGCATTTGAGCTCACCCCTTTTCTATGTTTTATTTTTCCCAGGATGTGAAGAAGTAAGTTATGAATGACCTGCAGGGATTTTATGGGGGGTTAATATTGTGGATTGTGGAAACATTATGTTGTTGTTGTAGTTTTTCATTTTATAATGTAATGTAAAACTTATGAATATATCTAGTGTTTCCAAGGCTACTAAACCAATCGGTCTTTCGAGATTTGATCTTTCTTGTGATCATGCCAATGTTATGTAATAATGCACCGACTCTGGGTAACTGGGGTCGGGGCGTTACAGTTGGTATCAGAGGAAGTTTAGTACAAACCTTGGAAGCTAGATTTAGATAAACTCTGATTAGAGCACGTATACCTAAGATGAACTTTGAGGATTTGTATAGAAGAACTTCCTAGAATTTTGGTATTGTAGAGATTTTGTGAGTTTTCCGAGCAATACATCCCTGTCTGGATACGAGCAGGTAGAGGCGGCTCTGGCACAGATGTACCTAGGGGTAAAACCCGAAAACACCGCTTTGAGCTAGACTCGAACGGGAACTGGTGCACGACAACGGGCCTTGCTGCACTCTTGGTTACGACACTCCCGGGGGATATGCTTAGGATAACTCTCACTATCTTTACAAATCATTATGAAGGGTTTATGAGTATATACTTCCTCAAAGAAAACATTTTTATGATTATGGATTATATCCATAAATAGTTCAATTTATGCTAAGTGTTTTATAAGTATGGGATTATGTATTTTGATTCATAAACTGATCTAGTTTATGCCATTGTTTAGAAATGGCGCCTAGTGGAAGAAATGGAAACCGTATCAATGCACGCACTCCATGTAGGGATTGCCCTCCTGCTCAAGATAATTATAGTGGGGCTGGTGATGCAACTGGTGCTGATCAGCTAATCACCATACTGGGACAACTTACTCAGGTTATGAATAATAACCTTACCCGTATGGAGCACCCTGATCCGCAGCGTGGAGGATCAATGTTAGATCGATTCATGAGGCAAAAACCACCAACGTTCAATGGGAATACAAATCCCTTAGTAGCTGAGCAATGGATATTTTCCCTAGAGAAAATATTTCGGGCTTTGGGGAGCAGTGAAAGGGAAAAAGTTATCATGGCAGTTTACCGCCTCACTGGAGATGCTGATCAATGGTGGTCATTGATTCAAAATACGAAAGAAGATGATGAAATGTCAAATATGGAGTGGAGGGAGTTCAAAGATCTGTTTTTAGAAAAATACTTTCCTCGCGACCATCGAGCAGATATGAAAAGACAATTTCTGAGTCTGAGACAAAAGGAGGATGAGAATGTCACAAAGTATGAGGCTAACTTTACAAGGTTAGCGAGGTACGCTGGTGATTATATTCGCAACCCAAGAAGTAAGATTGATCGTTTCTTTGATGGGTTAAAACCATTTCTCCATCGAGCATTAGTCTCACAATCCTTTTCATCGTACGAAGACATTGTCTCATGTGCTATCAAGACCGAAAAGGAATTCTCTAAGTCTTATGACTTTAAAGCAAAGCAAGAGAAGAAGAGACCTGCTGATCAATCTGGGAATGGAAATAAGGGGAAGAAGGGAAAGGTTGAATATCCATCTTGTGGTAAGTGCGGGAAGAAACACCCCGGTGCTTGCCTGAAGGGAATGGGAGTCTGTTACAAGTGTGGTGAAAAAGGCCACCAAGCTCATGATTGCAAGGGGAAGAAGGAAGCTACCAACGTTCAGTGCTACAATTGCAGGGAGATGGGGCATTATGCAAATGCATGCCCTAAGCGTCAGGAGAACTTACCTCAGAAAAGGCCAAGGGATCAAGGCCAGGCTTATGCTATCACTACTGCAGAGGTAGAAGCTCCAAAGGACGTGGTGGCAGGTAATTTAATGGTTTCCTCAAGTTTAGCAAATGCATTATTTGATTCTGGATCATCGCATTGTTTCATATCTTCCCAGTTTGCTAAGAAAATTAGATATTTCCAATTTGATTTAATAAGGGAGTTGTCAGTTAAAACTCCTAAGGGAAGTATCGTTGCAACAAAGTTTTGTGAATCAGTCCCCATTAGAGCACATAAATTTTCTTTATCTGCTGATTTCATCGTCATACCTATGATTGAGTTTGATGTAATCCTCGGTATGGACTGGCTTTCGGACTATGATGCCAAGATTTATTGTAAGAAGAAAGAGGTTACGATTCTTGATGATAATGATAAGGAACACCTTATTTTTAGAGCAGAATCGTCACCACCTAATTCTTATTTAGATCCACCCCCAGTAGCTCAACTTAATTCAATTATTGGGGAGGAAGAGAATGAAATAACTGTCGGTGAGGAAAGGAATGTTCAAATAGAGGATGTACCTATTGTGAAAGAATTTGTAGATGTATTTCCGGAAGATTTACCTGGACATCCTCCAGAACGAGAAGTTGAGTTTTCCATTGATTTGATTCCTGGATCAAGACCTACATCGAAGACCCCTTATAGAATGGCCACTGTAGAGTTAGTCGAACTAAAGAAACAACTAGAGGAATTGAGTAATAAGGGCTTTATTCGCCCTAGTGTTTCTCCATGGGGAGCCCCTGTTCTTTTTGTTAAAAAGAAAGATGGATCTATGAGGTTATGTATCGACTACAGGGAGATCAATGCTATAACGATAAAGAACAAGTATCCCCTACCTCGTATTGATGATTTATTTGACCAACTGCATGGAGCTCAATACTTTTCAAAGATTGACCTTAGATCTGGATACCATCAGTTGTGTGTGAAGAAGGAAGACATTCCTAAGACAGCATTTCGAACAAGGTACGGGCATTACGAGTTTACTGTAATGCCATTTGGATTGACTAATGCACCCTCTGTATTCATGGATCTGATGAATAGAGTTTTCAAGGAGTATCTCGATGAATTTGTGGTGGTATTTATTGATGATATCTTGGTATACTCCAAAACCTACGAAGATCATGAAAATCACTTGCGCATTATCTTGAAGACTCTGAGGAGGCATGAATTATATGGGAAGTTTAGCAAGTGTGAATTCTGGCTTCAGGAGATTTCTTTTCTTGGACATATTGTCTCTAAAGATGGAATCTCTGTTGATCCTTCTAAGACCAAGGCAATCCAAGAATGGCCAGCACCTACGAGTATAACTGAGGTACGTAGTTTTATTGGTTTGGCAGGTTATTATCGACGTTTCGTCCAGAATTTTGCCCGATTGGCTAACCCATTAACGAAGCTCACACGTAAAGGGGTTAAATTTGTTTGGACAAAAGAGTGTGAAGAATGTTTCGAAGAACTGAAGAGAAGATTAGTCAATGCTCCTATATTGACTCTACCATCGGGGAATGATGGGTTCGTTATTTATAGTGATGCATCAAAGAAAGGACTTGGCTGTGTCCTTATGTAGAATGATAGAGTTATTGCCTATGCATCACGACAGTTGAAAATTCATGAACAAAACTATCCTACTCATGATCTTGAGTTAGCAGCTGTGATCTTTGCTTTGAAGATATGGAGGCACTACCTCTATGGTGAAAAATGTGAGATTTATACTGATCATAAGAGTTTGAAGTATATTTTCTCACAAAAAGAACTCAACATGAGGCAAAGGAGATGGCTTGAATTACTCAAGGATTATGATTGTACGATACACTACCACCCAGGGAAGGCAAACAAGGTGGCAGATGCTTTGAGTAGAAAAGACCATGGAGTTTTGAACAATATGAGAATTGAAAGGGATCTAATTTTCATGGAGCTAGTGAAGATGGACATGGGAATAACCAGGGAAGGTGAAACATCAATGCTTTTTCAAATGGTTGCCAAACCATCTTTACTAGAAAGGATTAAGAGTTCTCAGACTGATGATGAAGAATTCAAAAAGACGATTAAAGCTGTGAATGATGGGAGATTGAGAGACTTTGCGTATGAAGGTGGAATTTTGAAATTCGGGAAGAGACTTTGTGTTCCCAATATACCTGATCTAAAAAGGGAATTGCTGGATGATGCTCATAGTTCCAATTTCTCTATACACCCTGGGAGCACCAAAATGTATAGAGATTTGAAGGAACATTTTTGGTGGGACAACATGAAGAGGGAGATTGCTGATTTTGTGTCAAGATGTATGGTTTGTCAACAAGTGAAAGCTGGAAGGCAACAGCCTGGAGGAGTCATGCAACCTCTTCCCATACCAGAGTGGAAATGGGACAATGTTACGATGGACTTTGTCATGGGGCTACCAAAGACTCCTAGAAGGAATGATGCAATATGGGTGATTGTTGATCGTCTTACCAAGTCAGCACATTTTCTTGCTATAAGAGAAGATCTACCCCTGGAACGTCTAGCAAGACTATATATTAATGAAGTTGTGAGACTTCATGGAGTACCCCTATCGATTGTTTCTGATCGTGACCCCCGTTTTACTTCAAGATTTTGGAAAAGTCTTCAGAAATCCCTGGATACTGAACTTCATTTGAGCACTGCTTACCACCCTCAGACAGACGGACAATCAGAACGGACTATTCAAACCTTAGAAGACATGTTGAGATCTTGCTCACTTGACTTTCAGGGTATGTGGGATCAATATTTACCTCTGGTAGAATTTTCCTATAACAATAGCTTCCATTCGAGTATTCATATGGCACCATATGAAGCGTTATACGGAAAGAGATGTCGTACACCAACCTGTTGGGATGACGTTGGTGAAAGAAAACTTGTAGGCCCAGAACTGGTGGAGGAAACGGTGGAAAAGGTGAAAGTAATCCAAAATCACATCAAAGCAGCTCAAAGTAGGCAGAAGAGCTATGCCGATAATCGAAGGAAGGATTTGGAATTTCAAGTCGGTGATCATGTTTTCCTAAAGGTATCTCCATGGAAGGGAGTCATACGTTTTGGTAAGAAAGGTAAATTGAGTCCCAGGTACATCGGACCTTTCGAAATTCTAGAACGAATTGGGGCTGTAGCTTACCGATTGGCAATGCCGCCAAGTCTCTCCAAAGTTCACGATGTGTTCCACGTATCTCTGTTGAGAAAATACATGCCTGACCCAACGCATGTACTCACCTATGAGGAATTAGAACTGGAACCCGATCTGTCTTATTGCGAAGAGCCCGTCAAGATTCTTGATACGAGAGAACAAGTACTGAGAAACCGGACGACGCGTCTGGTAAAAGTTTTGTGGAGAAATCATAAGATGGAAGAGGCAACGTGGGAACCCGAGGAACTTATGATGAAAACCCACCCGAGTCTTTTTATGCAGTACTACCCTAGAAATTGCGAGGACGCAATTATTTGAAGGAGGGGAGAATGTAACACCCCAAGCTTCTACGGTACGTTTCCCTTCGAATAATGCGATAGCGTGTGTTGTACGCAACCTCGAGTTCTAACACACACCACAACTAATTAAACTAGCCGTTGTGAATAGTAATACCTACTTTTTGAAATCATATATATTTTATATTTCAAAATGGACTTCATTTTTAGATTCGGAATATCAAAATTAGCCTAGGGTGAAATTTTGGTACTTTTCGGATAACTTTTATATTTTGATGAATAGTGAAAATTATTAAATTTTAATTAAAAAAAACTTTTTTAATCAAAATAATTAATAGTGATAAATTATGAATTTGAGTGGTTTTAAAGTATATTTAGAATGTATTTTTACCATTTAATATAATGTTGGTCATTGGACATAATTTTACAATTAAACCGAACATAAACAAGTGTCAATCTTTTGGTAGTTATTATCTCTTAAAAACACGCTTTTTGTTTTGACAGCGGGAATTAATTTTAAATTAATTTCTGCCACTTCTGTGTTTTGAATTTAGAAAAATGGATTCTATATATGGAATGAGGATGTTCAAATTGTGTAAATAGGTAACTTTTATTTTTAGACATTTTGAATAATTACTGCGGTAAATATTTTATTTACCATGGTTAATGGTAAATCCGGTAAATAAGGGTTAAAATAATAATATTATAATAATACTAAATTACCCTAAAACGTGCCTTAAACCTATTGGTTGATACATAGTCGACCATGGGCATCTTTGGGTCTATTTTGGGACCCCATGGATCCACTTGTAAGTGATAATGACACTTTATTTTAATTAAGTCAAAATGAATACAAAAATGACACAAGCATATATCTTTTAGACCAACAATTTTTACATAGGGTTATACATGTTGGATTTTCGATTATAAATATTCATTAGAAAGATAAAACGATTTCCTACATAATGATATTTTATTTATAATTTTTAGACATTAAATAAGTTATTTTATTTATGACACAATGATGATGCAGTAATTACTATAATAGTGAAAAATTAAAATAATTGATATTATAAATACCCAAATAAATATAATATGAAACTTTTAATGAATTAAACTAATTTTATAGGCTAATATGATATATTAGGATTGATTTAATGGACTTTGTTCGAAGTAATCAATCTTTTATGAGTTTCACAAAAATCAACTATTGAATAGTGTCAAAATTGACATAAAAGAGTTCTTAAAACAAATATTATATTATTAATTGATATTAAATTCCTAAAAATCTAAGGTTCGGCCAAGAGACTTATATTATGATAGGTTAATCATTAATGGACCACTTGGGGGCCGCTTGGATGTATATAGTAAGTTTATTAACCATATTATATAAAAATACAAAGAGACATTGTAAAAGTGAAACTAATTAACTTATAGTTAATACTTAAAGATAAGGTTAATATAAGTACCCAAACCTGTCTAAATTCTATTGGTTGAGTGGTTTTCGACCTATCCCCACCTTAACCTTTGAATAGTCAACTTTGGAGCCATTAGAAACCGAATATGAATTTATTATAAATTAATATTTCTAGCTTTTCCAAAGGTGCCCCTCACCCCTCTTATAAAAGGGCACTCCTCCTTCTCATTTCTTCACACCTTCAAAGCCTTTTGGTTCGGCCAAACTCTGCCCAAATACTCTCCCAACATCCCTCAATACAACCTAGAGGCCTTAGTTGGATCAGAAATCCAACCTAAGGAGCCATTTTGATCAAATCAAAAGGAAGAACCCGAAGAAGAGGTAATGATTTCACCACCCTTTTCTAAGTTCATTTCTTCTTCCACTTCTTCTTCCTTTGTTCTTACCATTCTGAAATAATAACTCCAGTATCTCACATATACTGTGATGTTATTATAAGTATGGTACAACCATATTCAGTATTCTATCCACCCTTTGAATAACATGTCACCATACGTGCGTACGTACGGCTTACCGTCTCCACGTCGTGGTGTAATTGTTATTCAATATAATATTATTTGGATGGGTATAATAATGATGTGTAACTCATGTAAATAATAAATATAACATGTTAATGATTCTTTATATATGATATACCATTCATTTATATATTATTTTAATATCAAAAGAATGATATTGTCGCTCGTGCGTACGTACGGACTACCGTCTCCACGAACGCGATGAGATTCATTCTCCATCGTATCCATTCAAGTATAATTATCATTTTATGATTTAAAAATGATGTTTAAGGACTTGATATCATTCTGGATATGAATAAGATACAACAAACATGGCTTATGTAACAAAACATATAAAAGAAAATGAGTAAGTTAACACCCGAAACGATGATAATTCTAAGATATTATTAATAAATCAATGTTAAAAGATCATATATGATATCATATTAATATATATGATTCTTGTATAATTTAATAACAATTATTTCACCATTATACAGGAGGTTAACCTAACCCAACCAAGGAAAAGTACAAGGTAAGGGTTATTTCACAATCTCTTCATTATCCGAGGTTGTTTATATGTAATAATCTACTGGGATCTCTTTATCATCCACATCCATGTTTCTTAAAAATGTATTTCAAAACATTTTTACTATTTACAAGAATATGGTTTAAAGTCATTTATACCCTTTTTTTGACTTTTTATAAGAGGTTTATAAAGGAATCTTTCCGTCGTTTTCAAAACAAGGTCTTTTTTAACCTTTTCGACAGAATTGAGGTAAGAATGTTTTTTTAACTTATACGGCGGGTGCGGTTATTTTACGCCGTTATAAAATCTTCAAAGCTTTCCTTACAAGCTTATAAGAATATTTTCAAAGAAAATGTTTTATTTTATATGGATCTTAAATGATTTCAAAATAAAAGGAGATATTTCTTTAAAAAGAATTTTGATTTCATCTATGTCAACATCCTTTGATGGATTTTAAGATTATTTGAAGTTGATTTATTATGATACAAAACTTCTATATTGTATTGAAGGTTTTGTGATATGTTTGACTGTGGATGTGCTATTTTTATACCATTCATAGTTTATTGTGAAAGTATTGACATTTCGTATGCTAGTTTTAATACGAATGTTTATGTTATGTTTAAACCTTTTCATATGGGAATGCATTGGACTTAATAAGTGACGGGTGGAGCCCGCTATAGCTCCTCGATGCATCGGTAGGTCTCATGAGACAAACTAGTGTCTTGGCACAAGGCCTTGACAAAATCTTATTTGTAGTCTTGGCACGAGGCCTTGGCTATGTGGTTATGATAGTCTGGCATTATGCATTCCAACATTATGAAAGTGGTTATTGATTTTTGCATGTGATTATTCGATTAATAGAATATCCATGTGAATAAGTAAATGGCATTATTTCATTTTATTTATGCCATACCATGTTGAAAGTTAATATTTAAAAGGCTTTTGTTTTAGTTATACATTGCCTTAAATGTTTATTCTTATTTATAAAAGTTTCCGCTATATTGTTATCCTTACTGGGCATTTGAGCTCACCCCTTTTCTATGTTTTATTTTTCCCAGGATGTGAAGAAGTAAGTTATGAATGACCTGCAGGGATTTTATGGGGGGTTAATAGTGTGGATTGTGGAAACATTATGTTGTTGTTGTAGTTTTTCATTTTATAATGTAATGTAAAACTTATGAATATATCTAGTGTTTCCAAGGCTACTAAACCAATCGGTCTTTCGAGATTTGATCTTTCTTGTGATCATGCCAATGTTATGT
The DNA here is from genome assembly GCA_963277665.1 of Viscum album. Lineage (NCBI taxonomy): Eukaryota > Viridiplantae > Streptophyta > Magnoliopsida > Santalales > Viscaceae > Viscum > Viscum album. The sequence continues at coordinate 2,103,732,214 of OY728119.1, read as the reverse complement.
AATAATGCACCGACTCTGGGTAACTGGGGTCGGGGCGTTACAACATTTAACATTGATACCCTCCTTATGAGTTGGTTGGACAATTTAATAATTTTCATTGGTGATAATTTTTTTTTAATTTACACATTATATACATAATATGTACACTTATTGTGCGATATTGGTGTATTCATGCATCAGTTTCCCTTTGGTTTTTAAATTTCATCATTTTGTGAGTTTCGATATTGGTGTGTGTATACAGATTCATTGGAAATTCCTCCCATGTTAGTGATATTCCTTCTTAGTACTAGTCTCAATCCCCTAAACTATTCAAGGAGGGCTTGGGGAGTTCTGTCATGGGACCCTTCGATTCTGGTCGTGATTGAGTAATATCATTGAATGTTGGATCCACATTTGTACTCAAGTGTTGTGATCTTGTTTTAGGTTTCATTGAAATAGGTTAGGATGTTTTTAGTTCTTCCCTTAATCCTGAATTTCTAGTTTTGGTGTCACAGCTGATGGATTCATTAATTGGGACTGTGATAACCCAATTTTTGACATGGTACATTAGGATGCTGGTTGCTGGGAAATAAATGGTGCATGCATCATATCGGACTGGGGATGGGTTTTTCTTATCCTTATTGAGTCATATCCTCAAATATACTCTTTGATCGTAGAATGTCTTGATTCTATTCATGGTGCCTCGGTGAAGACATACATATTGGATTATATGGTTTTATTTGGATGAGACTACACCCCTTTAATAGGATTCTATGCATGGATCTAATTTAGAGGCATTACCTCTAGGTTATCCCTTGAAATTTTAACCACACAGTGGGAAGTAGGTTTCACCGACAATTTGAACAATGGATTGGTGCTAGATGAGTGCTCTATACGAGTTCAAGAGGTAGTGACCTATACGGTACCATGGTGATCCAGATCCCCAATAAGAATATGACTCTATTGAGGCTTTCATGTGTGTTTTTAATATATTGAGGACACCTCCCGATCTGATGGTGGTACTAGTGGCGTGCCGTCTGTAGGGTTCATCCAGGAAATTAGAGATTCAGGTGATACAGTCCCTTATCAAGTTTATTCTTAGCTGGGTGGATTTCAAGAAACTCGTCAAGGAATAGTTTTACCCAACCACGTTGAGATCAGGTCATATATAAGAGCTTTTACAACTGAGGTATGGTGGAATTATAATGGTGTAGTTTTCATCACTGTTTATAGACATTCCACAATACTCCTTAAATATGGTTTCAGGTCCATTCATAAGATCCCAAACCATAAAGCATGGATTTTTTTGATGAAATCAGTCCTTCTAGGATACCATTGTCCATTTCCACCAATGTGGGATTGATGGAGAAAATTATGGTGGTGGATATTTTCTAGGATGTGTAACTGGTGGATGTGATCCGCCATAGTGGTGACAAGGTTGAGGTATTAGTAGGAGCTGGTAGATGATAGGTAACATGATCAAAACACATGAGGCATACATATTCCATCAAACAGATGCATGGATATGTAGCGCTGGAGTATCACCGAGTTTTAGATATGATATAGAAGAGGTGGTGTGGCCCTTTTGATGGTTAGGGTAATCTCTATCGAGATTTCCCAGCCCTCCATGTAGGAAAATGGGAGTTGACTGACAATATTGGTGTAAACAATTTCTAGATAAAAGAGTTCTTGAAGTTTTTGGAGGAGGCGGAGGAGATGGAAGGGATGATGGATGTGGTAGGTTGTTAAAGTTTTTTCCACCACTACCCCCATGTGTTCTATGCCATACATCAGGAGATTGAGGGCATGGGTGGGGTCAAAGGTAGGTCAAAGAGGCCTTTTATGAAAAATCACTGAGGACGATTGTAGGTACACATTGATTCTTTTATACTTTCTGTTGTAGAAATATATAGACAGAGTTGTGGGTAGTATTTTATTTCTGATCACACTTGACGATTAACCATGATGACATGAGGCATCCTCAGAACAACGTGTTGGTATTTTTGATAGAGGCTCCAGTAAGACATAGTGTGCATTTGGCCATCCCATTTTTTCCTAGAGTACCCTAATGCATTGAGAGTCATTTTTTACATTACACGCTTGAGGTATATGTGGTGCATTTTGACATATCATGGAACTCACAAGGAATTTGGGTGCTTTCCACACTAGGATTCATTTTTATGATGCAACCAAAACCCAGAGGGAAATTCATTTCCCTCCATAGAAGACAATTTTTTATGTTTGGTGGATCAGTTACATCGATTTTCATATTTAGGGTGTGGTTATGTGATGAAAAATTGGGGGATGTATTTTCCGTGCGAGCAGAGTTTTCCTACTCGACTTGTTTAGCTTGGCGGCCCTAGGAGGGGGAGGTCCTATAATAGAATCATTTCGTAGTGTCATATTTAGAAACTATAAATTTTGTAAATTATGTATTGGTTTCCTACAATCCATACTCATCTTGGACACCACTTCTGGTTTTGAATAGTTTTTTTAGTTTAGGAGAGATGTGTTAGAGTTGGATGATTGTAGATGAAGTGCTTGGTAAGACCTAATTTTTTCACTTGGGTGTTAATGTTTCATTTGGGAACACCCTCACATGTACTATTTCAAACACGAATGAAAAATTCTTTAGGGGATACATTACATTCCATTCATGGATTTGATCTTTCGGATCTGTTAGTGTTAGCGCATGGTTTGTGATGTGGTGTATCACTAGATCCCATGACTGCAGATAGACCATAGTTCTTTCCCACTTATCCTAAATTTGGAGAACTGTGACAATTTTTTTCATGTTTTTGTACTATTTTGGGATATTAATAATGGAGGATTGATCACGGTGGATGTAAATGCATGTAAGTAGCATCGAATCCCTTGATGAACTCACTAGTGCTATTATCCAATGAAGATATCAGTTTCATCCATTGTGTTTTTCCTTTTTCTTTTTGAGGACCAAATTTCTTAAGGTGGTAATAATATAATGAAAAGGGTTTTGTCCCAAAAGACATCTGAATATTTCATGGAATATTTCTGGAGCTAAGAACTGAGTCGGCGTGGGAATCTGGGGCACATGGAGACTCAATGCGATGAAATTAGAAATATTAAATATATTTTTTAGTTGACATTATGTTACTATTGAAACCAAAATATATCTCCAATGGAGTCTCTAATCATATTTTTGAGACCAAAGATGATCCCATAATGTCATGTTTACCATAGTCATGACAAACAATTTTCTGCAATGTGATGTTTTGTCAAATTCAGGATAGTTGGTTGGTTTATTGGAGAATAATTAATTAAATGAGAATTTAAATAAATAATTAAAACATTAAACTAAAACTATTCTTACATCCCACCCCTCTCGTATGGTGCAGATGAACTAAAGTAGAGCATCATCTCTCCTCTCCTCTTTCCCTTTAGTGATGAATGAAACCAATGGCGAATCGACACAACGAGGTGTCATTAATATCCATTTCTAATGTATCTCATCATTAGATCGAGAACCAGAATGATTTAGGTATCATTCATGATCGAAATATTTGGTGTTTCTCTTATGAGGTAGGAATATTTGAGTTCTTTTATCGATCCCCATGTTAATGCATTTCTTTAAAGTTCTAGAGCCCAAATATAATTTCCAAAGTTCCCATCTAGGTAGATTTTCAGGTTTCGAAGTAAATTAGTGAGATTTGAAGGGGTTTTAAGGTGATTCAAGACTGGAATAACCATATACACATCATCCAATTAAGTTACACATTACATAAATCTCATCCTCATTGGGGGATATAATGATTTTGGTCTACATACCATGTATATGGGTTATACTCCATGTAGTTCCCTAAACCGTGTAACCATTGAACGTTGATTGGGATAGCTGAGTGAAAATTTTCATGTACTAACAAACATCCATGATAAATGGAAATGGGTTCAATTACATGTAAATAAGAAAACTACAAGGTTGCCCATCATTTTATGAGAACACATCATGTATTATGGGATACATGGTGTGTAAGGGACTCGATTGGCAGGTCTATGGAGAAGAATAACATAGCCTATGTCTGAGTTATAGGTGACATTCCCTATACCCCTCTACACATTGTGTACCCCTACATGAGTTGTAACTGATGGTGACCTGGTACATGAGAAGGTTCTCGTGTGAGCTCATTAGCTATGTGTGTGACGATGCAAACTATGTACTAATAAGAGATTCTCTAGGGATCCTCCACCTTCTGTGTCTCCTTCTCTAGGACATTGATTCTGTCTTATGAGTAGCTCTTCTAGAGCATTATTCCACGTATAATGTGATAGTAGCCTTCATTTTGGATTATGAAAATGAGGTGGCATGAATCAATCATTATTCTTATGAATCTTTATTGATAACATGTTGTAGATCATTGTGGTTCATATTGAGAAATGACATGGATGTTACTCACCTGATCGTCTATGGAATGGGTTCATCTTACTTCTTTTCATAGGTAGAGATGGGACTCCACACATCATGGACATGGGATCATTACCATTGGGTAGTTTCCTTCAGGGGTGTTACACCTCTATTTTACTAGGGTGCAGGTTTCCATGGGATGTTTGTTATGCTATAATAGGAACTCCCCTATTGGACCAGGGAGAAGGTTCCCTATATATGGAGTGAGTAATAACATATTGGACTAGGGCGAATATCCTCCATTGAGGACATATAGATTGTGTGGGTACACCCCTACTGAGAAATGTTCATGTTCTTTGCTATAGGAGTCAATAGTCCCACATCATTCTAAGGCATGGGTACTATATATATTTTGTTCCGACATAGTCGGTACTCCCCTACTATGTTAGAGAGAAAGTCCTCACAACATTGGTCGGTACTCCACAACCATTTCAAGGTTCAGGTATCCCATAGTGAACAAGTTGGTAGTGTTGGTACCCCCATGTCATTCTAAGGTGTGTGTCCTCAAGACACTCAGTGGTACTCCCCTACCGTGTTAGGGTGCTGGTCCTCGATCATTGAAGTGGAACGCCTGTTTCATGTCAGGGTGTGGATCCTTAATTAGTGTTACTCCCCTTTTGGATCTGGGCATGGGTCCTCACATACAAAGTAGTAATACCCAATCCCTGTGTTGTAGTGGGGAGCGGGTTTCTCAATGGAGTATGATCTCCCTTGGAAGTTGGTTATAGTTACTAGGAGGAGTCCCTCACACTAGATGTAAATGAATCATAGATTGGTTTTAGTGCTCCATCAATATACTAATGTTTGAGTATCTCTTTATTGGAGAAATAGTGATTTCACAGGTTAGTTAGGAATAGTACTCCCTTGAATGTGATGTAGTGGTGAGGCATGAGTCCCTATATATCATTATATAGGGGATACACACTATTAATATTTTTGGATCAGAAATCCCTAAACTATTTGATGTGGTGAGGTGTGGGACTCTTCACTACGATTTGTTTTTCATTGGGTGAATGGTAATGAAGATGGGACCTCTGGTGTGAGGTACATGAGTCAGAACTAAAATGATATTCCAGATGGAGCATGTTCTTTCGTACGTACCATTTGGAATGGTAGAGTTGTTCCAGATGGAATGTATCTCATGAATGGGTTCCATCATGGATGTATGAGCTTGTGGAGTATGTTCTACTGGTTTTATTTTATGGTTAGATCTTACGAAGATATTTTTAATACTCTCTATGTGGTTGGAACTTCATGAGACTTGGAGTCTGAGGGGAGTATATCTAGACGTTTACCAGAATTCCTTGTAGTGTTATCATGTAACGTCCTGGATCTGGTTCCACTCAACGGGATCCCCAAAACCGGTTGGTCACATTACCCCAAGTGCATTTCCATAAATGCCAGAGGCATTCGACTAGCAAAGATGGACTAGTTCTGATAGTGGGGAAACTATGCCCTCATTTGTCAGAGTGTATCGTAGCTGAAAAATATATATATACCAAAAGAAGAAACAATAAACAATAAAAAGATGAAACGAACAATAGTATAGAAGTAAAAGATGAAAAAGTCATTTATAAATGATGATGAAATATGTTCCTAAGTGTAAGAATGTAGTCAATAGAGAATACACTACAATATGAAATAATATAATATAGGAAAACAATGTAGCAGAAACTCAGCAGCATCGAAAGCCTAAGCTCGGTATCATGCTCTTCTACTCCACTACAACAATCTAGTACCTTCACTGGAACTCATTCCCTTATTAACACCTACGAAAGTATAATCTGTTTCAGCCCAAGACATGACCCAAACAGGGTGTCAGAAATAAATCCCAGTAGGCAACCACCAAACGGTCGTGCCCAGCTATAAGGGAAATTGTGAAACAACAGTGTGCAATGATGAAATGTAGTAAACTATGAAGTACTCAAAAGAATCTACTCCTACTAGTTCCATTTCCATTTAATTATTATTTAATAATTCAATATAATAGAATTATATGTGTCTGAGACCCGGCATCGACCGACAGTATTTATAGAGTTCCACATCTAAATATACAATATGCTATCTAACAAATAGAAGGTATAACAATACGAAGCCGGTGCTTTTGCTTGGAAGGTATAACATAAGAAAAAACCACAGTGTATATTCAAAGTAAATAGTGTCCTCAGACATGAAAAATCATACCCTTAGGTAATCAGAATCGAAACCCGCATGTGACATCCTATAGGCATAATGAATATTTCCCTCAGATGTACGAGATAATTCACTCAGGCACAGAAGCAACTGCCCATAGGCATAAGGAATGTTGCCCTCTGGATAAATAAAACACTGCCCTCAGGTTATAAAAAACACTAACCTCAGGAGAAACAAGTAACAGGGCCGATCCCAACACATAATCAATCAATTCATATCCATTTTCTCTCAAGAAAACTCATAGCATGCTATAAACACGGAATACCCACAGGTATCCTAGCCAAACAACTAAACAACGGAAACACACCCACAGGGTGGCCCTAGATCAAGGAAATGATCCAAAATAGAATTATATATATATATTAGATTACCTATATAATTCTAGTTATCTAAACATTCAATTCCTCATCCATACAACACCCCAACATGGGCGTGTAGCACAACGGTACAGAAAAACCCTCAACAGTTGGAAATAAACACTAGACCACCTACCTCAATATCCAAAAATCAATATATGTGAATGACGTCTCTAGAAATGACCAAGATCAACATAGATCATTGAAGAACAATAACCCATTCAATCACAAATTACTTCCCCTTGAGAAGGAATTGGTAGGAATCACACAAGGAGGGGGAGGGTATTACCCGCCCAGTCTAAACGTGATTGTCAGCGAAGGGATCAATGTCCCGATGTTCAGTCGGGTGCTCATCCATGGTCCTGCATTCTCTCCCATGGCTTCCCAGAATTATATGCTTCCTCTATTGAAGGAGGAGGCTACTGCCAGTTTATGACAAAAAAATGCCACAACACGACATGTACTCTTATGTACACGGTGTGTACTTTAGATGTTTTAACTGTTCCTCTGGCGACTACTTTTCACCGCCACATTGTTCATCTATCGACTTGATTACATGGAGTTTATTTCTAAGTACATGACATGTACAACCTATGAACTTGCGGCTACTCCCACTTCCTTACTATTCACCCTCTGATGGATTACATGGAATGTATATACTAAGTACACTAAGTGTAGTCAGTTTTTACACCCTCATCACTGACTGGCCAACACACCCAGTATACTCATCCTACACTACCAAAGTACATGGCGTGTGGAAAATTACATGGAATGTACCCACAAAATTTGGGATTTTTCACCATTTTCATTATTTTCTCAGAAACCCATAAGAAAAAAGGGAAAGAAGAAACTCATACCTCAAGAATAAGAACCGGGTTCATACAAACATCCCCCCCTTAATGAATTTCGTCCACGAATTTCCATTCCAAGGGTGGTGAAGAGAACACTGAGAACAACTACGTTCATTGGGAATGTACATCAATCTCCCACTCCCATGTTTCATCCTACACACGTCTATTCTGCTAGAACACCCGTACGAGAGGAACTGACCAGCCTTAGAGGACCTTCGTGCTCCTATTAATAATACGAATCAGATTCTCCTCAAAGGATTCATCGACCAGATGTTCCACCTCCTCTTACTTTAGAACGTGAGATGGGTCTGAGTGATAATAGTACAGATGAGATAGGTGAAAGACATAGTGCATGGCCTGGTACCTCTATGGTAACTATAACCGATAGGAAATCGGTTATACTCTCTCCATAATCAAAAATGGCCAACATATCCCCATGAAAGTTTACATTGTCTCCTGATCCAAAGGTTTTCCATACTCAGTGAAACATGCAAGAAAAACTGATCCTTGACAACGAACCCCAAATGTTATCTATAGTGATCAGCATAAGATTTTTGATGAGACTATGCAGTATCCATATTCTTCTGAATCAATTGAACCTTCTTGGATGTGTCCTACATGAGACGTGGTCCCATTAATGCTTCCTCATCTGCCTCAAACCATCACCAGGGTGATCGGCATGGCCTACCATATAATGCCTCATAAGGTTCCATCTCAATATTTTCCTAAAACTATTATTGTAGGAATAATCAACCTTGGGTATGTGCATCTCCCAAGATCCCCCAAAGTATAGGAAACATGCAAGCGACATATCCTCTAGCACCCGCATTGTACGCTTAGATTGGCCATCGGTCTGAGGGTGGTATGTTGTGCTCAGAAGCACCTGTGTACGCAGTGCCCCCAGAAAACTATGCTAGAAATTTGATGTAAAATGGGCATCCCTATCTGAAATGATAGAATGAGGGACCCTATGAAGACGTACTACCTCTATGATATACAACTTCATAATCTCTACAACTCCGAATATCTCCATGATCGGCAATAAGTGAGCTACCTTCGTATGTTTGTCCACAAAAACCCACACGATAGCATTGCCTTGAGGTGACCTCGATAACCAGGTCACGAAGTCTATCACAACATCATCCTATTTCCACTCCAGGATGGGTAACTGTATTAATAGTCTGGCATGCCTCTGATGCTCCACCTTCACCTACAGACAGGTGGAACATCTCGTAACAAAACCAGATACTTCACGTTTCATACCCAGTCACCAATACAGATGTCTCAAGTCAAGGTACATTTTGGTAAACCCGAGATGCACCACCCAAGATGATGCATGAAATTACCACATCAACTCCTCGCATATATCCCCTTGAACCCAAATTTTTCCATGGAAACACAGTATCTCATCATCGCCTATCGTCCAACTAGGAGGAGGGTCCTCACATGCCACCGACTACCCTAGAACTAGGCCTTCAGAATCTGATAGTTGTCTTATCCTCACTCTATCATGGAGGGTAGAGGTCATAGTTAAAGATGAAATATATGTTTATCCCTGAAAATCATGCACCTCCAAACGCATATCTGAGAACAAAGCTATAAGCTTCCACTCACCAGTAGCCTCCTCCACTAACTGTATTTGAGTCCTCCTACTCAGTCCACCAGCCAATGAGTTACCCTTACCATGTGCATATGAAATATCTAAGTCGATGGACTAAAGGTATTCAAACCACTTTCACTTTATCTAATTCATTTCACGCTAAGTAAATATTTATTTATGAATTTTGTGGTCCGTAAACACCACAAAATGATCTATGAGGAGAAAATGTCTCGAACATCGTAATTCATGTACAACTACAGCCAACTTGAGATCCCGCGTCAAGTAGTTCCTCTCATGTGGCCTCCACTACCATGAACCGTATGCAACTACTTGACCACCCTACATCAACATTTCTCGTTTACCAAAACCTGATTCATTAATTTATACTATATTGACCTTCCCTTTCATTGAATGTTTCCAGACTTGTTGTGATGTCATCCTACCCTTCATCTCCGGAAAGTCTGTATCGCAACCTTCTGACCAAAAAAAATCACACCCTTATTTGTCAAACCCATCAACGACACCACTAAGTGGGAGTAGTCCTGTATAAAGTTCCTTTAGTAACCGTCCAGCCCCTAGAAACTCCATATTTCAAACACATTCTTAGGCTGCTCCCAGGAAACTACAACTCTCAACATCTATGGGTCTACTGCAACTCCTGACTCTAGGAAAATATGACCCCTGAAGTGTATTTAGTCCATCCTGAGGTGGCACATTGAGAGCTTAACATATAACTAATGCTCTCTCAGTGTACTCATTGCGTTCTCAAGATGGGTGGCATGGACACGTCGAGTGTGAGAGTACACCTTGATATCTTCCTCAAATAATACCACAAAAGAATCCAGATATGGATGGAATACTTGATTCATTAGATCCATGAAAATTGTTGGCACGTTCGTGAGTCCGAACAACATAAACAAGTACTTGTATAGACCAGATCTGCTCTGAAAGCCTGTAAGCGGTATGTCTGAGGGTCTAACATGCAGTTGATGATATCCAGATCTCTAGTCAATCTTCAAGAACACTTGGGCTCCTCAAAGTTGATCAAAAATATCATCAATACTCAGTAAGGGATATAAATTCTTAACTGTAAACATGTTCATCTTTTGATAATCCACTTAGAGTCTAAGGGTATTGTCCACCTTCTTTGCAAACAAGGCAGGCGATCCCCAAGGATAATTACTGGGTCGGATGAGACCCTTTTCTAGAAACTCCACCAACTACTTATTGAGCTCTTGTAATTATAGTGTAGCCATCCTATAAGGATGAATGGGCACCGGTACCACTCCTAGAATAGTCTCAATAGTGAAATCAACCTCTCGCCCATGAGGTAGACGTGAAAATTTGTCGGTGAAGAAATCACTGAAACAATTTACCACTAGAGATAAATCCTTCTGACAAGTTCCCTAGTAATCCAGATATAAACTCACAATCTGGGTTGTCACTCCACCTCGCCCATGATGCTCGGGTCTAGTTCGGCTTTCTTGGACATCCCATTCATCCTTGTATAGAAACTCTCCTCCCTCTGGTGACGTGAAACACTCCATGCGACGATAGAAATATACCAATGATGAGAAGGGTACCAACCAGTCCATCCTATGTATGACATCATAGCCTGTAATCTATAAGACATAGATTCCCCATAGAAAGTGACACCCACTAATGCCTTGGGGGCACTCTGTGCACTGACGCAAAATTGTTGTTCTAATTCCCAATAGAGTGTTTAGCGTAATGTTATTAGGAAAAGAAGAAACAAAGAGCCCAAGGATGTACACAATGGGAATAGATATAAAGATATGAGTAGCACTAGTATCGAAAAGTAATGACGATAAAACAGAAGCAACTAGAATAGTAACTCTAACAGTGGAAGGTTTACAATCCTGCTCTTGTATTGTCTGTTGCACTGCATATGCATGCATAGTGGAGCGGCCCTGTGACATAGCCTGGCTACCATGAGCGGACCATTCCTGCTATCTTTCCGGTCCTGGTGTCAAGCTACCATGGCCACGACCACCACCTCGGCCTGAACGTCCTAACGTATTCCAATTCCATGTTTTGTAAGAAGCTGCTGGCCCTGCTCGTTTATGTAAGGTCTGCACAGAACCCCTCTCACTAGATTCTAGTGGAAATTCTCTACGAAAACTCATAAGCTGACCCATCTTGCCACAAGATTGGCACTCCACTGGGACACGTGGAAACTGTGGTCTCTTATTCCCGTCTTTACCACACTCGTAGCACATTACCTGGACACCTAAATAATTCTTTTGGCTCATACGACCACCATGAGAGATATATATATTCCTCTTCCTCATGCTGGTATAAATAGTACCATAAACTGGTGCCAAACTACCCTGGCCTGCACCACTAGCTTCCCGCTGGTTCCGCTCAGTAATCAGTGCCTGGTTCATAATAGCACGTTTTGTAGGAAACCTGAAAACATTAACCAGCGCACAAAATTTCATATTTAAGACCATCCTCAAAGCGTCTAGCCATCAAAATCTCATCACCCACCAGAGCAGGTACAAAACACTGTAGCTTGGTGATGTGGGTAGAATAGTCCATCACTGACATGCCGCCCTGCTGCAAATTCATGAACTCTCAAGCGTGATCTTCCCTTAGTGTCTCCAGAAAATAAAATTCATAGAAGACTTCATGAAAATCTTCCCACTCCATGTCTTTGTGATGCTCAGTCTGGGTGGTAACATTCCACCATCTCTTAGTGGAATCACACAGCGTGTATGTAGTGATCTTCAACCTCCTCCCAATAGGCGACTCTAGATGCTCAAAAATAGTCTACATAGGACCCAGCCAAGACTGCACAGCCCGTGGTCCACCATCCCTTGAATATGTAGGAGGGTGTTGTTGCTAGAATATACGTGTCAACTCTTCCATAGATGTGGAAACCGGTGGTGCTCCATGAATGGTCTGTAAGAACCGCATGAAGCCCTCACAGAACTGTTCATCTACACCTACGTATGATATAATGACTGGTGCCACATCTAGAACTGCTGGAGGATCGATCGGTATCCCATGGCCTACCATCTATGTAGTATAATCGTTACTGCTATCTTAGAGAACAACTCATGGTTATCGTGGATGCTTGACTCTACAAGGTCAAACACATGGATTAGATTACGATTATCAGGGAATAAGAATAGAAAACATAAGAAGGGAGTATGATAAAAAAACATTCAAGTTTTTCAAAAAAGGACTAAACGGTGTGTTCCTATAAGTCCTTCACATGGGCATGTACTTCTTCCAGAACTGGTCGTGTAACACCCCAAACAAACAGCGTGTTGTCCACACACACAGAGTGTACATGAATTTTCTTCCCCGACTAGAGTCCTTCTACACGGCTTAGCCACGTGTAACAATTTCAAACGAGACTACATGGCATGTATATTTTATATGCGGCCTATACTATATGAGCTTCACCGAACCATGATGTTCGTGACATAGCCGGGTACACAGCTCACACTACACGGCGTGTTCCAGATGGACACGACGTGTACGACATATATTCCAATTTCCAATGTTGTTAGTGACACGACCAGCGACTCAGATGAAACTACATGATGTGTTACACCTATACAAGGCATGTACACCACCCCATTTCTCCAGCAACACGACCAAGTCCACATGGTCTCTCACCGGTCAAGACAACACGACGTGTCCCGCAGGTACACGGTGTGTACCTGAAAAGATATAACTGACCAGTGTTGTTGGTGACACATCCGGATTACAAGACTACACTACATGACATGTTCGAATGTGACACGACATGTTTCAGCAAAGATTCCTCTGTCCATGTTTTTAGTCACACGACATACATTGGGTAAACATGACCCGACATGTATAATCGGTACACGGTGTGTGCCCTCAAGTTTCAATATCCCATGTTACTGCCAACACAGACTATGAAATGGGTAGAAACTAAACAACATGTATATACAGTACATGATGGGTACTTAAAATTTTTACCTTTCTACCCAAATAGAAGAGTACATGGTGTTTAGTCAAAACTACATGTCATCTATTATGGGTTTTTCCAGAGAGTAAGCCTTAGAATCTACTTCGGATCCCATAAAAACCCTGAAACCAACAACTAAGTGCCTAATTATCGATTCAGGAGATCCCATAACCCTCTCAAATCAAATATTGGCATCTTATACATGATATAAACATAGTAAAAGATTCAATGATCCACCAAATACCAGTCAATGAGGGCCCATATTCCTCAAAAACCAATGTTTGGCATTCATTCTACAAAACATCACACAACAATACCTTATCAATAGAATGTATTTTTATCTGGGAAACTATCACAACAATATTCCTTTACTATCAAAACATCTATCACAACAACATGTAATTTCTAATGCTCCTACATTGAATTGAATCTATGCATGGCATGTGATTCGAACATTGCCTAAATGAAGCATGAAATAGAATACCCTCATCTCATCGGGTTGAAACTAAATAGAACCTAGGTATAAAAATAGAAATAGAACACCACAAGTTAGTCGCCCATCGGTGAAAATAAAATCAATTGTAATAATCATAAATAGAAAAATAATGTTTAATTTGAGGCAATCTGGACTTTTCACGACCCAACCCAACTCGAACTCGAGCCGCAACTACCCCAAGCCCGCCTCCATAGGCCAGGGGACGGAGACCAGTGTCGAAGGAACAAAAACACGGGGATGCCTTTTCCTAAGTACCTTTACACACACAGGAAACATACTCAATGTAAAAGTGCAGAGTAAAAGGAAACGCAAGAAGAGTAAAGTGAAACTACTGTATATAAACCACGAAAAGTGCATCGACCTCTAATCAGTTCAAAGAATGTGCTGAAAGTAAACTGAAGAGAAAAGGGAAAAAACATGCACCCAACCAGAAAAGGTGCCACAACCCAACAACAGGAAACAAAAGAAAAACAGCTAGAAGGGTCCCCCACCGGGAACCTTACTCTGAACACCGCACGCGGTCCACGCTCCTGAACTCCTAAGCTCCACCTTAGCCACGACCAACCTGTCTATCATCTGCAAGGCCACACCATGTGCGGAGAATGCCCAAGAAGGGGTGAGTATAAAAATACTCAGTAGGATACCTCGAAGGCTCGATGGAGCAACAAAGGGGTACCGAAGGTTGAGCAGTAGATCGAACAGGTAATAGTAAAGGAATAAAACTGAGAGAGTGCAGAAGAGTAACAGTATAAGGCCCAGCTCAACTCAACAAGAAGAAAGAATGTAGACTCATCCAAACACAAGGATCTGGAAACTGTGAGAAGATGTACTTCTCGTTGAGTCTTTGCTACCAATAGCTCGATAGTAAACTCGTCCAACCATGAGAATCTAGACATGGAAAGCACATGTCATACCCCGGGCGTCTTCGCCTCTCCTGGGGGAAGAGTAATCAAGCCCAAGAAGTGGGTACTGGAATAAGGTATATAAATATTTGTATGCTCAAACAGGAAGACCAAACAAGATCGTATGGGGATATCCAACCCATAGCTCTGCCCAAGAAAGCGAGTAGCCAACAGTCCTAGAAGAACACACCATTGATGCCCAGCACCCTGCACGTCTTCCCTGAACTGCAAGTCAGGTGTGAAATCCTCGCACCTCGAAACTATCCTCTTTGGGAGGCATTGAATCGCTCACATGGTTTTAGGTCGCGTTGCAAGGACGCGTATCAATGGGAAAAGTGCCCCTCGTACTTGAGAGTTCTAGGGGAATGTCAAACCACACCTCATCACTGCCCACAGTCGAGATGTCTCATCAAAGATGACAGGAGACCCATGACCAACCCCGCATGAGGGTCCCTGGAAGTCGACGGGTTTCCCACTATAGGGAGACCCAACATGAGTCTATGGGTGCCACACTGCCCAGTCCCGTAACAGGGTAACAAACTAGAGGGAGTCCCGGCTAAATTCGTCGACAGGACCACTGCCCAGCCCATTTGGAGGTAACCCGGCATCGGGGACCACTGCCTAGCCCAGCTAGAGGTAAGCCCGTCATCGGGGACCACTGCCCAGCCCAGTTGGAGGTAAGCCCAGAACTGCTCTGGGCATTCCTGCTGGATGGTACTACTCGGTGAACACCACTGTACTGGCCATCCCTGCTGGATTGTAACCCACTGGCCATCCCTACTGGATGGTACAACCAGCAAGCCCTCCTCGAAACAACCTTATCCCTACTGGTAACAACCTCAGCCCTGCTGCAAACAACCTCCTAGGTATAAGATCGGTGCCCACATAAAATGTTGGTCACACCGATTCGCCAAGAACCTTACTAGGGAACACGAAGGAATGAGATAAACTCCCCAGGACTCTCAAGGCTATCACACTCCAATCCGTTGTGTCACTGTCGAAGCGGACCGAGTCAATTCATCCTAGAAAGTGGGGAAAACACCCACACTTTACAATCACACGTAGTCTTAAACAGTGCCGCAGTCTGGCAAAAGGGCACGATACTGAAACACCTCACAACTGAAGAAACAGAGGAACCAAACCATCTCTACCGGCCAAACGAGAACAGAACTAGGGGAAAACTCAACCCTGCTGGTCAACAAATGAGAACAGGACCAGGGGAAAACCCAACCTTGCTGGTCATCAAATGAGAACAAAGGACCCTCTACGTCATGAGAGGTGAAAAGTATGAAAATCATAGCATGGCACACACATGGGTCCCACACGACGTGTGGCCCAAAGTCAACCCCAACAGAATGCACAAATGTTCTCGGGTACAAACACCCACATGTACCTCCAATCATTCCTGTATACTCCCAAAGTATACCTCGATCCAACCCAATGGCTATCGTGCACACGAAACCTAATGTCAATGCAAAATATTAACATAACAACTCCAACATGCCACCTCATCGGCCCAGGCACGTCCGACTACATACCTTCAATCAATACTTCTCTCTCCCAAGAGTGAATGCGAACACATGCGAAGGGTCTGCTAGAAACACGGTAGAAGAACCACTGGGGGGAACCATCACATTTCAAAATTTAATAAGATAGCGTAAGAGGCTATACTTGCCTTAACAGATTACACCGTTGTAATAATCACATAAAAACATGCGAGATAGACTACATACTCGCCTCAAATGGATATCCGACAGAAAATTCGTCCAACAACGCATCAAGCCCGAACGGCGTCGCGTGATCCTGAGCCTCGGCCCTAAAAACAGTCGGTCACATCGCACCATTGAGATCTCATTCATAAAACATGTCAAAATGACTACTCACTTGAGCGCATTAGATATCCGAAGAAAAGGATGCGTTCCGGCACACCACACACAAGTGGTGCTACGTGGGACCCACATCCCGGTCCCAAAACACAACAAATAGATCACACCGTTGTCATCCTATCAAAAAAGAACACAAGTTGGACTATTTAGTTGTCAAAAATGGACACCTGGTGATAAAGCTGGAAATCACCGTCAACTCCTGAAACGGACCTCACGGGGCCTGCACCAGCGTGCGGAATTAGAGCGGGCAGATTGCACCATTGCAATCCCCTCGAAAAAACACCCAACATCGACTGCTCTCACGCCCCGAACGGACGTCCAATGATAATGTCACTAAACACTACTCTCAACTCAAAAGACGGGTCGTTGGTCCCATGCCTCAACTCTGGTATCAATACTCGAAACCACACTAGGAAACTACGGCTCGAAGCCAGGGTCTCAACGCCACTAACAGTGCCCAATTCGAACATCGGATGTGTATGCGCTGTCCAAAACAAGATTCCCCGGAAAAAATCCCCAACCACTTGATAGCGTGTCACACTTCCAAGGCCCCTATCTCGGGGATTAAAATCACCCGAAACCATCTCAAATTATTCCTCTCATTCTGAGGAACGAGCCACTGCAGACGGCTCGAGAAACTAACTCTTAGATTATGATTTATTAAAATATAAATAATTTTATAATAATAATAATAATATATTATTATTATTATAACCTTATTTATCTTTATTTTTGATTTTATATATATATATTATTTAAACAAAACCAGACCGGCCAGGAGGGCCTGTCTTCTTCCACATGCAACTAGCATGACCCGCTTTTTGCAGGTTCTCGTCTCCCAGTAGACCGTCCAAGCGGCCGGTCTTCCTCCGCATGCCCGAGGCCATGCCCCAGGCACCTCCCTCGACCACGGCGGCACACCGGATGCCGGCCGCCACACCCTTCCGTTGGACGCCCTCAACAGCCCCTTCGACCACGAGCTGTCATCGACCACAGCTCGCTCGCACTGTCTGCATGCTGCTACGAGCATCACCGACGACCTCAATGCCACCGGCCTCACCTCGGCCTGCCGCGCCGCACTGCATGCCAGCACCTGCCTCCACTGAAAACCCAAACCCCAGTCCTTGCCTTCCACACCCCCTGCACGCCCGAAGGACCCACATGACTGGCACTGACCAGTCCCCCACCAGAAACTTGGGTTTTTGGCAGAAAACCATTCCAAAACACGCTCAACTTCGACGGACATCTGCGATCACCTCGGAGGATGGAATTTCAATCCGAAATAGGAGTCGAAAACGATATAAAATCTACTATTCCTTTATGGGATTTTTTCGTAGACTCAATAGAGATTCAATGCAAAATAAGAATTTCAAAGAGGGATGTAGGAATTGAAATACGAAGCAAGAACCCTACCTCTTGGGCGTAGCCCGTCGCTTCGTGATGGTCTGTCGGCCGCCAGAAACACCTTGGAGAGGAGAGGATGGAGGAGGAGAGGTCTACCTTGGTTGATACTTCATTTGCCAGGAGGTTCAATCCATGGATAGGGGAGTTGGAGAATTTGGTTTATGTAGGAAATAATTAATTAAAATAATTAATTAATTAAAACTCCCAATTTAACCTGCATTTGAAACCGTCAACAGAGTCGTGGGTAAGTCTCACCTAGGACAAAAACTACCTCTCTAGCACAACGAAGGTCTCAGAATTTTAATTCAATACTCCATTCAAATGTTATTAAACTTAACGTCCGAGGCCGCCAAATTACGAAAACGCCCCTGGGGCCATTTTTCACAGACGACCCGCACCTGCGAAACTGACACCCCTCCGCGAAAAAACGGCATGATCTGAACTCAATGGTGCCCTCTGTTTTTCAATTTGAACAACCCTTTAAGAGATACATGAGTATAAACATTAAACGAATTAATTAATTAATCCCTTTAACATTCCGGTAGTGGGTGGGGGGTCCAACCGTCCCGCGACGACATGATTTATATTGTTCCTAGGGTAAACACCCCATTCCGGAACCATCCGTACACTCATATTTCTGATCCAGATCACCGTTTAGGAGTTATCTCATTTATTTGGAATTCCCAGGGTGAACGCACTGAAAATTTAATTCCGTCCACACCGGGGTTCGGAATCAAACGTCGTATGAAGGCGCTGCTCTGGAATAATATCAAGAATATTCCAAAGTCTTTCGCAGCAAAAAATGGTTTCTTACATCATTCTATCCTTCATGCTTTTCGTCCCTGAAAAGAAAGACCAGGGAACAACTCATGGTACTAAGCCCGCACCTAGCTCTCCCATACCCAGAAGAACTCATGCATAGCTCTGCGCCACCGCACACATACCAAAGGATTTGATCTGTTCATGCGAGGTCTGCCTTTTTCGATGATGTTAATTGGAGCACGCACACACCTCTTTAGGTAAACCACACGGGAGACGTCGTGCACCCACACTAGACATTGGGGTTAGGGAAAGGCTGTAGGGAACCACACCATCCCTTTGCATGGCCTCAAATGACCCGAAGGCTCTCGGGGGTAGCTCACCTCCCCAACCGAACCCTTACATAGCATGTCGCGACTGGAATCACCGCCCGCACCTGGAACAAGGTCCGATGATTCCCTCCTTCAGAATATGCATATGGTGGAACACCCAACGATATCTAGTCGCGCAAGGTTCCACAATCGATGACCCACAACCAAGACCCTCTTACACACTCGAAAGAGTAGGAGTGAACACCATCGACTAAAGAAAAGGTCCTACGACTTTTTACATTACTAACACAGGGTTACAACGATGCCCAGCGCCACCCTGGTAATAACTCAACAAGGAGTCTGGAGAAAAATCATTTCACAGACATAGTCTAAAAATTATACTACAAATAGTATAAGAGCAGTAGAGCATACCTCTTATCACCTCATGCTCTGCAGGATCGTAGACATCCAAAGCTCGTGGCTGTCCACGGTCCCATCTGTCAACTCCCGAAGCCTGACGTGGACCGCCTAGTGGTGATGGGAAGACTTCATAAAGTCATCCCCCACTTCCAGCTCCTCCCTCACCTCTACTAGCACCACATATCTGGGTGCTACTTCAATCACGACGCTGCCTCCGTCGTGGTGGTGCACCTACTGCCTGCCCGAAGCTCTCTGAATGCCCGGTCGGGCAGTCCCATGATAGGTGACCTCGCCCATAGCATGAACAGAACTGACTCTCTTCGGTCTACACTGGGCCCTCCGGCCCCACTATGATGTATGAACACACCCATGAGCCCGGTTGTCCGAAAGCCACTTGTGTTGAGGTTCTGCTTGCCGAAGCCCGCTAGCTGCGGCAGACGTCTCGGCTCCAACGTGCCTGTTGCGACCACCGAATCTAGAACGTGACATACATCTCCCTGTCATTAGTGCCTGCTCTTGTACCCCGGCATATGTGGAAATTCCCAAGGGTACTATGATAGTACGAATCTCTCTGCGGAGACCCTGCTCAAACTTCCGCGCTCGGATGTTGTCATCATGGACCAAGTCATGGTAAAAGTGTGCACAGTCTGCGAAACTAGCCGCGTACTCAGCCACCAAGATTCCTCCCTTCTGAAACTGCAGGAGATCCTAAATCCGAATGGTGTGAAAGCAAGAGGGTAAAATCTCCTCATGAAAAAAAACTGATCGTCAAAAAATTGATTCACCGGACTCCACCAACCCTAAGATGCTCTACGAAAAAAAAGTTTGCTACCAAAGAAACTCTCTAATATGTTGGCATCTGCACAAGACTGAAAAGGCTATCCACTATCTCTAGACAATCCTCTGATGCCTGAGGGTCTGGCTCACCACTGAACCTCAACGGTCTCTGCCACTGGAACTCACGGAGCATGCTCAACCTATGATCATGCTCAGCCTGCTCTATTGAAGCTCTCTACTGATCAACAGGAAGGGGTACTGCTACCGGCCCACCTGGGGAAAGGGGATCGTTTCATGGGTCCTGGACTGTGGCCTCGTAGCACACATGGTCGCCATCACGAACCAATGATGGCATCATGGATGGCTGTCTTCGTGGAGACATCCTGAATATTATCAAGGAGTGTCACGGTCAGATGAGCATATATGCATATACCAATAACAACGATAGCGAGCTTACTCAAAAATGTCAGTCAAAGACTCCATCCTATGTGATTCACAATACCATTTCCCATGCAATGAGAGTCTCAGCATGATGATTCGAAAACGGTTTATCAGGGTCCTGGGGAATGGATACGTCGGCCGCCACACCATCACTGGACTCCCTGGCCTGAGAGATGCTCTCGAGACATGTTGTAACTGTAGCCCTAAATCCCAACCAATTCCTTTTTAGGGATGTTCAAACAGTGTCTGAAGGAACAAACCACCTCTGATACCACTTTTTCATGACCCGACCCTACCCTGGATCAAGCTGCAACTACCCCAAGCCCGCCTCCATAGGACAGTGGCTGGCGACCAGCGTCGAAGGCACAACAACTCGGGGAGTCCTTTGCCTAAGTACCTATACACACATACGCAGCACACTCAATGAAAAAGTGTAGAGTAAAAGGGAAGACAAGAAGAGTAATGTGAAACTACTATATATAAACCACCAAAAGTGAATCAACCTCTAATCAGTACAAAGAAAGTGATGAAAGTAAACTGAAGATAAAATGGGAAAAACATGCGCCCAACTAGAGAAGGTACCACAACCCGGCAATAGGTAAACAAAAGAAAAACATCTAGAAGGGTCCCCCAACTGAAACCCTACTCCGACCACCACACGCGGTCCACGCTCCTGAACTCCTAAGCTCCACTATAGCCATGACCAACTTGTCTGTCGTCTGCAAGGGCACACCTTGTGCGGCCAAAGCCCAAGCACAGGTGAGTATAAACATACTCAGTAGGATAACCCAAAGGCTCGAGGGAGAAAAAAAGGAGGTACCGAAGGGTGAGCAGTTGATCGAACAAGTAATAGTAAAGGAGTACAACCGAGAGAGTTCATAAGATAAAAAGTATAGATTTCATCTCATCCCAACAAGAGGAAATAAGGTAGACTCGTCCAGACACAAGGAGATGGAAACAGAGAGAATATGAACTTCTCTTTGAGTATTTTCTACCTATAGAAACAGATTAAACACATCCAACCACAAGAAACTAGACACGGAAACCACGTGGCATTCCCTGCGCTTCTTCACCTCTCCTAGAGGAAGAGTAACCAAACCCAAGAAGTTAGTACTGGAACAAGGTATATACATATTCATATGCTCAAACAAGATGGCCAAACAAGATCGTAAGGGGATCTCCATACTGTAGCTCATCCCAATAAAGTGAGTATCCAATAGTCCAAGAAGAAAAACAAAATCGATTCCCAACATCCTGCATGTCTTCCCAGAACTACATGTCAAGGGGTCAAATCACCACACCTAGATACTATCCAGTTTGGGAGGCACTGACTCGCCCGCATGGTTTTAGGTCGCATTGTAAGGACGCATCTCGGTGGGGAATGTGGCCCTTGTACTTGAGAGTTCTGGGGGTACGTCAAACCACACCTCGTCACTACCCCATAGTCGAGAGGTCTCCTCAAAGTCGATAGGTGACCCCCTTCCCAGCCCTGCTGGAGGGTCCCTGGAAGTCGATGGGTTCCCACTACAGGAGACCCATCAAGAGTTGACGGGTGCCACACTAGCCAATCCCGGGACAGGGTAATCCACTAGAGGGAGACTCGGCTAATGTCATTGACGGGACCACTGCCCAGCCTGGCTGGAGGTAACCGGGCATCGGGGAGCACTGCCTAGCCTAAGCCCGACATTGGGGACCACTGCCCAGCCCAGTTGGAGTTAAGCCCGGAACTGTTCTGGCCATCCCTGGTGGATGGTACTGCTTGGTGAACACTGCTATACTGGCCATCCCTGCTGGATGGTAGCCCATTGGCCATCCCTGCTGGATGGTACAATTGGCGAGCCTTGCTCGAAAAAACCTCAGCCCTGCTCGTAACAACCTCAGCCCTACTGGAAACAACCTCCTGGGTAGAGGATCAGTGCACACATAAAATGTTGGTCACATTGATTACACATGAACTCTATTAGGGAACACATAGGAATGGGAGAAACTCACTGGGGCTCTCAAGGCGATCACGCTCCACTCCTCTGAGTCATTGTCGAAGCAGACCAAGTCATCTCATCCCAGAAAGTGGGGAAAACATACACACTGTACGAGAACACGTAGTTTTAAATGGCGCCATAGTCCGGAGAAATTTCACGGTACCAAAACCCCTCACAACTGAAGAAACAAAGGAACCAAACAATCTTTGTCAGCCAAATGAGAATACAACCATGGGAAAACTCAACCCTCCTAGTCAACAAACGAGAAGAGGACCGGGGAAAAACTCAACCCTGTTGGTCAACAAACTAGAACAAGGGACCCTCTATGTCACGAGAGGTCAAAAGTACGCAAATTAGAGCACGACACGCAAATGAGACCCACACGACGTGTGGCCCCAAGTCAACCCCAACCGAATGCACAAACGTTCTGAGGTACAATCAACCACATGTACCTCCAAGAGTTCCCGTATACTCCCATAGTATACCACATTCCAGCCCAAAGGCTATCATGCACACGACACCCAACTTCAACGCGAAGGTATAATGTAACAACTCCAAATTTCCACCTCATCAGCCCAGGCACGACCGACTACATCCCATCAAGCATTACATAACTCTGCCAAGATTGAACGCGATCACACGCCAAGGGTCTCCTAAAAACACGGTAGAAGAACCGCCACAGGGCACCTTCACATTTCCACATTTAATAATACTATGTTAGAGGAACTACTTGCCTCAACAGATTACACCATTTTAATCCTCCCAGAAAAACACGCGAGATAGACTACTTACTCACCTCAAACGGATATCCGAAGGAAAAGTTGTCCAACACCGCCTCACGCCCGAACGACATCCCGTGATCCCAAGCCTCGGCCCTGAAAACAGTTGGGCGCATCGAACCGTTGTGATCCCCTCAGAAAACACATCAAAAAGACTGCTCAAAAGAGTGAAATAGATATCCGGAAAAAAAGATGCATTCCGGCGCACCACACATGAGCGGTGCTATGTGGGACCCATATCCCAGTCCCAAAACACAACAAACGGATCACACCGTTGCGATCCTCTCAAAATTGAACATAAGTTGGACTATTCACCTGTCCAAAATGGACACCCAATTATATAGCTGGAAATCACCGTCAACTCCCGAAACGACCCTCGCGGGGCCCGCACCAGCGTGCGGAATTAGACCGGGCGGATTGCACCATTGCAATCCCCTAGAAAAATCACCCAACATCAACTGGTCTCACGCCTCGAACGATCATCCGATGATAAAGTCGCTAAATGCTGCTCGCAGCTCAGAAGATGGGCCATAGGGCCCACGTATCAACTCTGGTATCAAAGCCCGAAACAACACTGGAAAATCCGGCTCGATGCCATGGTCGCATAGCCAATGTCGGTGCCCAATTCGGACATCAGATGTTTCCGCTCCATCCAAAAAAGAATCCCCAGAAAAAATTGCCCAACCTATTGACGGTGTGTCGCACTTTTGAGGCCCGTGTCTCAGTGATTGAAATCACCTGAAACTATCTCATATTATTCCACTCATTACGAGTTATGCGCCACTGAATACGGCTCACGAAACAGACTCTTAGATTATGATTTTTTAAAATATAAATCATTTTATAATAATAATAATATTATAGTATTATTATTATTATTATAACATTATTTTTCTTTATTTTTGATATTATTTTTTTAAACAAAACCAGACAGGCCAGGAGGGTTGGTCTTCTTCCACACGCCACCAGCAGTACCCACTTTTTGCGGGTCCTCGTCTCCTAGCAGACCGGCCAAGCAACCGGTCATTCGCCACGCGCCCGAGGCCCTGCCTTGGGCTCCTCCCTCGACCACAGTGTCACGTCGGACACCGATCGCATCACCCCTCCGCCAGACGCCCTCAACAGCCCCTTCGACCATGAGCTGCTGTCGCCCCCAGCTCGCTCGCGCTGTCTGCATGCTTCTCTGAGCCTCACCGACGACCTCACCGACACCGGCCTCGCCTCGGCCTACTGCGCCGCACCGCACGCCATCAACTGCCTTCGCTGAAATCCCGAACCAGAACTGCTTGCCTATCGCACCCCCTGCTCACCCTGAGGACCCCTGTGACTGTCACTGACCAGACCCCCAATTTATCTCTGGTTTTTGGCCAGAAACCATTCCAAAACCCACTCACCTTCGTCGGACATCTGCGATCACCTAAGAGCACTGAATTTCAATCAGAAATAGGCGTCAAAAACCATATGAAATATACTACGCTTTTATGGGATTTGTTTGAAGACTCGATAGAGATTCGATGCAAATTAATCAATTCAAAGAGGGATGTAGTAATTGAAATACGAAGCAAGAACCCTACCAATTGTGCGTAGCCCGTCGCTTCCCGACAATCCGTCGGTCTCCCACAACACCTTAAAGAGGAGAGGATAGAGGATGAGAGGTCTGCCTTGGTTGAGAATTCATTCGCCAGGAGGTGCAGGCCAAGGAGAGGGGATGAGGATATTTTGGTTTATATTGGAAATAAGTAATTAAAATATTTAATAAAATAAAACTCAAAAATTAACGGGCATTTGAAACCTTCGACAGAGTCGAGGTTAAGCCTCACCTAGGCCAAACACCACCTCTTGAGCACAATAGTGGTCTCAGAATTTTAATCCGAGACTCCGTTCAAATGTTATTAAACTCAACGCCCGAGGCCGCCAAATTACGAAAACGCCCCTACGGCCATTTTTCACAGACGACCCATGCCTGAGAAACTTACTCCCCTCCTAGGGTAAAAGGCATGCTCTGAACTCAATGGTGCACTCAGTTTTCCAATCTGAGCCACCGTTTAAGAGATACTTGAGTTTGACCATTAAACGAATAAATAAATAAATAAATTTATCCGTTTAACATTGCGATAGCGGTCGAGGGGTCCAAACATCCTGTGACGACTTGCTTTATGTCGTTCCTAGGGTAAACACCGCATTCCGGAACCATCCGTACAATCATATTTATGATCAGGATCACCGTTTAGGAGTTATATCATTTATTTGGCATTCCCAGTGTGAACACACGAAAAATTTAATTCCGGACACACCGGGGATCATAATCACACGCCGTCTGAAGGCGATGCTCTGGAATAATATCAAGAATATTACAAAGTCTTTCGCAGAAAAAACTGGGTTCTTACAGGCCTTTACATGTACATAGGGTAGCTACTCCCAGGCATAGTCATTACATAATCCCCTTGGAATCTATATCTAACCATCATATCCAAATAATACAATATCTCAATGAAAAGAAAACCCCCTAATACAACTTTGTAACATCCTGGATCCGGGTTCCACTCAACGGGAGCCCCGAACCCAGTTGGTCACATGACCTCAGTCGCATTTCCCCAAAACCAGAGGTTGCCGACTAGCAATGAGGGCATTGGTTTGATGGTGGGGAAAGTAAACCCTCATTTGTCAAAGTGTAGCATAGTGGAATAATATATAAATACCAAAAGTGGTAGCAGTTTAAAAAACAATGATGAAATGTACTATAGTATGGAAGTAAAATATGACAAAAGTCATATATACATGATGATGTAATATGTTCCTAAGTCTAGGAAAGCAGTCAAAACCAGATACACTATTATCTAAAATAATATGTTACAATAAAACAATGAAAAGAAGTACAACAGGAACTCAGCTGCATCGCATGTCTAAGCTCGGTCCCATGCTCTCCTACTCCTCTGACACAATCAAGAACATTCATAGGGACTTTTTCCCTTATTAACAATTACAATAATATAATGTGTTTGGGACTAAGACATGACCCAAACAGGGTGTGAAAAATAAATCCCAGTACGAATCCACCAGAGGCCCGTGCCCAACTATCTGTGAAATTGTGCAACAACACTGTGCAATGATGAAATGAAGTAAAATATGAGGCACTCGAAAGAAGCTACTCCTACCAGTTCCATTTCCATTTAATTAGTATTTAATAATTCAATATATTTGAATTATAAGTTTTTGAGACCCAACCTAGAATGACAATCTCTATACAGTGCCACAACAAAATATACAACATGCTATTTAATAAATAGAAGATATAACAATACCAATCATGTCCTTTAACTTGGAAGGTATATCACAAGAAAACACCACAGTGTATATTCAAAGTAAACAGTGTCCACAAACATGAAAACCCTTACCCTCAGGTTATCAAAATCGAAACCCGCAGGTGATTGCCCATAGGTATAACAAATATTTACCCTAGGTATATGAGATAATTCACTCTAGCATAGAAGCTACTGCCCACAAACATAAGGAATGTTTCCCTCATGCTAAAAAAATTTCACTAAGGCTATGAAAAAAACTTCCCTCTGTCTAAGAATGTAACCGGGATGAGCCAAACACATAAGTATGAAATTAATATCCATTTTCACTCAAGAAAAATCAAAGAATTCTATAAACACGGAATACCCACATGTATCCTGGACAACGGCTAATCAAGGGAAACGCACCCACGGGGTGGCCCTGGATCAAGGCAGTGATCCCAGACAGCATTATATATATATTTATTAGATAAACAATACAATTCTAGTTATCTGAACTATCAAGGCCCCATCCATATGACACCCCAACATGGAAGAGTAGCACAATGGTACACAAAAACGTGAAACATTTTAAAATAAACACCAGACCACATACCTTGATCTACAATGATCAATATACATGAACGATGCCTCCCGAAACGTCTGAGAACAACATAGATCTAGGAAGAACGATAACCCATTAAACCCCAAATAACATACCCTAGAGATGGAATTGGATGGAAACACACATGGAGAGGGGGGGGGGGGCTTACCATTTTAGTCCAAACATGATCATCGACAAAGGGATCAGAGTCTCGTTGTTCAATCAGGAGCTTTTCCAAGGTACGCCCTTCTCTCCCATAGTTTCCCAGTGTTTTAAGCTTCCTCTTTGATAGAGGAGGCTAATGCTGGTTTATAACAAAAAAAACAACACAGCATGTAATCTCAAGTATATGACATGTACTTTCCATTTTTTTACTGTTCTACAGATGGATACTTTTCACCGCCACACTGTTCATCTATCGACTTGATTATTTGGTGTGTATTTCTGAGTACATGGCATGAACTTCCATTCTGCCGGTGGCTACTCCCACCACCCTACTATTCACCTGTCGACGGATTACATGGTGTTTATATACAAGTTACATGTTATGTAGTCAGGTTTTACACCATTCATCACCGACAAGCCTACACGCACCGTACACTCATCCTACATGGACAATGTACACGGCGTGTAGAAAACAACATGGCATATACCCAAACAAGTTGGGATTGTTTAACCATTTTGTTTATTCTCTCAAAAATATTTAAAGAAAAAAGGAAAGAAGAAAATTGTACCTCAAGAATAAGAACAGAGTTCTTACATATCACATGTCGAGGTTGAAACCCATTCTAGATAGATTTGAGTTTTCATGTACATTCATGGATGTATTGATATGAAGTTTATCTCTTAGCTGGGTTTCCCACTAGCTAGGTTGATTGGAATGTTAAATTTTAGTTGATACCTTTTTTCATTGTGGTTTTTGGGGGAACCTACTGAGTATTCTTACTCACCTCTATACGGGACATTCCCACACATAGTTTTGTCTTGTACATACCACATACCATCTTATGCTGTCTGTGGTGGACCCAAAGTAGACAAAGCATAGTGAGATAGATAGACTTAGGTGTCTACTGGAGATTGGGTGAGGATATTTCTAACGGTTTTAGTTGACAATGATCCCCTCCTTTTAATCATGTCAGAGAATTTTACTATTTTCCTTGGTGGGTGTTGTATTTACCTTTTACATTTTTAGTAATTTTTTGTACTATGTTTGTTAGATATATATGTGTGAAGGAATTAGTTTCATTTTGTATTTACATTTCACAATTTGCGAGCATATAGATGTGTGTCTGCATATAGGTGCTTAGGAAATGCCTGCTAGGTTAGTGATATGTCTTCTCAATGCTAGTCGCCATCCCCTGGCCTACTGGAGGTAGGAAAGGTGTGTTTCATTGAAAGCCCCTTTTGGTCGGTTCATGATTGATGGAAACCCATGGGGTGTTCCAATTATACCTTAAACAATATTTTTGAAATGTGAAACAAAAAATAGTGTGAATATGGAGTTGAACTAGATCTTTATATATTTTTTGATATTGATATTTAATGATTTTATTATATTAACACTGATGTATGAATTATTTGTAAAATAAATGATGATAAATGGTTGAAGGGATAAATTGTTCATGTTCTTCCTTGTGGTTAAACTGAAGAACCATGGTTGTGTTTAATATATGAATTTGTACAACATGATGAAAATGATTAATGAATGAGATATGAATTTGGAACCATGATATTTGTATATTAATTAGTGAAATTAGTTATGGGTAATAGATTGATGCTCCAAATACACATGGTTTTCAGTCTAATTCTATAAGACCTCGATACATATAAATTTATATTTGAATGTGAATAATGAGTTGTAGGTATGGAATGATGCTCCAAATACCCATTGGGTGATAGAATGCTACTTTATCCCCCTAATTCATTAATGAAATTTAGAATTATATTGAATAATGAATGTCCATGGAAAGGATAAATTGTAAAATATCAATGGTGTACTGTTTTGACTGTTGAATTGGACGAAGCATGCATCATTTGGTTGAATAAAGGATAATAAATGTGAAACCTATATAATTTTTTCATTTTATATTTATTTTTTTACAAATTTATTCAAAATTAAAGATATAATAATTCTTTATATGATATTGATCATGGTATACTATATTTTACTCACTCC
This sequence comes from Viscum album, assembly GCA_963277665.1. Classification (NCBI taxonomy): domain Eukaryota; kingdom Viridiplantae; phylum Streptophyta; class Magnoliopsida; order Santalales; family Viscaceae; genus Viscum; species Viscum album. Next base: position 2,103,702,615 of record OY728119.1, on the reverse strand, counting down.
CTATAGAGGAGGAATGATTTGTACCAAATTAAACAACATATCTATTAGAGATGAAAAGGGTATGATACAAATTTCTGAGGGAAGAGTTGGGATTTTGGATGGAGCACGGATAAGGGGAACATACATGTTTTAAGGACGCACATGGGAGTAGTTACAATGTATTTATTTTTGGTTTTCAGAAGACACATGACACATGGATAGAATTCCATATGTATTTATTATGTTTATTCTCATTTTCATTATGTTGTATTTATTCTTATGATTATAGGTTGATTACAAATTATTATAGTATCAGTTTTATATTTAATATTGAATTTTTCAATTTTGAAACATTGATAATGACTGTACCGTATCATCATGTTACATTTTAGTCCCTGGATTATATTCATTAGACTTTTTTATATAGGGAGGCCTGCCTGAGGTCATATGAGAAAACGGATCGGAGAAGCAGCATATGTATGTCAGATTTGGATGTAACAATGTTTTATTATAGGATTTTTATTTTTCTTTTTATGTTTATTATGACTTTGGAATGGTAGAAATGATAATAGGATGAGTCAGACCATGGTCATGATCTAATACATGGGTGTAGCTAACCCATGTGAAGGGGGAAACCCAAGTTCCTATATTAAGATTATTGTTTTAATGTTTCCTATTATATTTTTATATTATTTCTCCTTCGGTGATACTAAATTTTTTGTGATGATAATTTTTTATGACTTTTCTCATGGCCTGAAATAGCTTGATTGTTGAGTATACAAGCAACATTTGTGGCCCTTGTGAATTTATATTTCTATAATCATATTAGGCACACATAAAAAATAATTCGATGAGTAGGTTTAGGTGAATGAAAATAGATTTCATTATTTGAGTATTTATTAAATTAAGAGGGTCATAATAATGATTTAAAATTAGTATATGATGATAAATTGGTTTATTAGAAATGGTTATGAAATGGGTTTCTAATGGTGAACTTATGATATGAATTTTTTTTACATTATGTTATATGTGACTCTGATTAAGTATAATTAATTGTATTTATAATTCATTATCTCTAACCTTGGGTTAGTGTTTAATAAATGACATATTATGGACTTATATGTACCTATCATTTGTAAATGAGTTAATTTAAGATTATGTTGCATAATACATGTGATTTTCATTGTAGATGCATACCTCCATGATGAATTTTTTTTGTAGGAGGACAAGAGGAAATAACTAGAAATTTTCTTCGAGATTTGGGAAAAAAGTCTTCATTATTTCTGTGTGAAGTAGTTGCAAATTAGTTCCATGGGAAATTATATCTCATTTTGTAGTTCATGGAAATATACCCTGGGAGGGTTGTGTAAAAAATGTCAATATAACCATTTAATTTCATTTGACGCCCCTTCCAATATTCAACAAAGAGGTTGGAACTGAGAAAAATGTGTTTTGGATTCAGTCGATCTAGACAATTCATGACAATTTAGACACACCCATAGATATAAGGGTCAAGTGTGATGTTTATATACTTTGAGGTTCAAAAACATATCACTGAGATATAAATGTACATGATGTGTAATTTTCTGGATTAGTATGAAATTATATCAAGGTTATGTTATATAAATAATTATTCCCATATACAGTGAGATAATAGAGGGTGGAATAGATTATATATTTTACCAATGGAAGTGTATATGTGATGAACTATGCTAGTCTCTCCACAAATTTTCATTCATTTTTCATATCAATTATAGAATATGTTGAAATTGTGGAAATAAATTTTTAGGATGGAATTTTATATGAGATTATTTACCAAGATAAAATCTTATGATTGGATAAGTTTTGCAGAGTTTGTGAATCAGTCTCTCACTTTTGAGTGAAACCTGATGGAATATTATAGTAATGTACATGTGGTTTTTACTGGATAACTAGGAGTTAAAACATCCTTGAGTTAGATGTTTATATATGGAAACATTAACTATTGGAGTGGACCAAAGAGTAGCTAATTAGAAGGATCAGTTTCTCAAGGCAGTAATTAATTGATTTTCTATCAGTGATTTAGGTTGGGTACAATTTGTACCCAGTTTCCTAGACCACCGGTGTAGTGATGATATTGTGGTAGTGTGGGTCACTGAAAGAGGTACTACATGAACCCTAAATTAATGTTTAGGGATGTTGTACGTCGGATGAACCTGAGAATTAGGATGGGATATTCTACCCCATATTAGTTGAATACATTCATATCTAATGGATGTGGTAGTCGGGGAGGTGGTTGTGGTTCTTCAGTTAAAGAGCATCTATATAAGTAGGGCATTGAAGCTCTGGGGACACAGACAACAGGTCATGAAAAATGAGGTGGAGTTTTTCAGACTGTTTATCCTACACTTAAGGATAGAGGCGTGTGTTCATCGACTATCATAGTTAATTTTCATGTATATTATTTTCATTCTAGTGATTTATATGATACTGGAGACTCACTTTATTTTATATCTTCACAAATTCTAAATTTTATGTGTTTGGTGGGAATGTTTTTTAGTGGTGGATTGAAAATCGACGTAACACCGGGTGTCTAGTTGAGGTATATCTATCTTTGAAAAGCATGCACCTTGAGGTTGCTGATTATAGTTTTATTTGGATTAATTTTATATTTTATATTTATTTTTTTGACATAATTTAGTTTGTGGAATAGTTGTTATCATATAGTTCCCCCATAAATTGTTTCTATTGGAGAGTAAATTCATTCTATCTGGAGGGGTATATGTATGTTAATCATAAATTATGGGATATACATGCAGGATATCCAGTGAATGTTTATAAAGAACTACTATATTTCACTGCCCATTTTTAAATTATTTCCATTGATGAAGGGGGTATATAACATAGTGACATTACATCTATAGTGGATTAATTTTAGGATAGGTTTCCTATCGACATATTAGAATTTGACGTAAGAGGCATATTGATTTCACAGTTGAAAAAGTTCCTAGATCAAACCCATTTTCTATTCCTCTTTATGATATGGAAAAAAGAAATCATCCAGATCTAAATAATGAATGAGAAAAATTGATGGATAAGGGATTTGTCCTTCAGAGTACCAATCCTTGTGTTTTATAGGTTTTTTTATGAAGCTTGATGTGTCATTTCATTTATGTGTTAACTAAGTATGTTAATCCATATGATAAATATGAACTAGTATCTTATTCCTCATATTTATTATCTCTTTGAAAATTTGAGTGAAGTTTTTGTATTCTCCAACATTGAATTGATAATAGGGTATCATTTTCTATGACTAATACTTTCTGATATACCCACGAAAACAGTCAAAATCAAATATGAGCTATATGAGTTCATTCTGATTTTTCGTGGTATGAAAAATTCTCTCTCAATTTCCATGGAGATGTAGAATCGAATCATCCTCTGGATCATGGATTTGTTTGATTCTATTTTCATTGGTGACAACATGGTGAATAATAAGTATCATAATGATCTTTTTAAATAACATGACACCATCCTAAGTACACTAAGTGAGAAAAGGCTATGAAATAATCTATCTATGTATTAATTCATCACTTAAAGACTATATTTTATGGGTCACATTGTCTTTGGGGAAGGTTTTTCTTAGACCCATAAAAATATCATGAATTTGTTTATCTTGAGAAATGTAGGAATGTTTTTCATATCCTATATTTTTTGAATTACAATACTATTATCAAAGATTCATCCAAGTCATTTCATTCATACCAGTTCCTCTTTGGTGAAAGTATAAAAAGGGTAGAAAATTTGAATGGTCTGAAGCATGAGAGGTGTCTTTCCAGGACATAAAGAAATTTATCACTACTTCACTTATTTTAATCCTACTTGATCCATGTGAGGAGTATATTATGTTTTTTTATTTATCCAGAACTAAAAAACGGAAAATATTAATTCTGAAAAAAAATTCATGGCATTTGGATCCGGATTGTTGAGGCCACATGAATGGAATTATCTAATTCATGATCTCGAGTAGTTCATGATGGTTTATGAAATTTTTTTGGTGGAATTGCCTATTTGTTGAATGTATTAATATGTATAGTGACCACAAAATATTAATTTATATCTTCAATTAGCGATATTTTAATCTATTGAAGTAGATTTGGGTTGAGTTTATGAATTCATTTGACATTGAGATAGCCTTAAAAATCAGATAGTGGAAATAATTTTTTTGATGCTTTGAGTTAGGAGAAACATACTCATGATGTACAAGAGTCTACATATGAGTGTAATTTGATGAATTTTCAATAAGAGATGTATATATATACTCAAGACAGATTGGAGCCTTTAAACATCATGTCCTTATTGGATGTGTAACAATGTCTAATTCAGATAAATTAGAGTCCGTATGAGTATCCTATGTGTTTTGGATTAAGTGAAGTCACTGAATGTGTGGTTCCAAGATGGATTGATCTAAAGATGAGAAATATATCATATATGTCTTGGTTAGTGTCGTTGTTCCTATAAGAATATGGGAATATTTTATGTGTGAGTTTCATGAATCTATGTTAGAAGTACACTGTAGATTGACCAAAATTTATCATTTCCATTGGATGTAGTATTGGATGGGGGTAATGAAAAAGAATATGGCTGATTATGTGACACGATACTCCACCAGTCAGTTGATGAAATATAAGAATCAATGAGATAATGGTTTTATATTGAAATTTAAAATTTCAGAATGGATGTGGGATGATCATACCATGGATTTATTAGTTTTCCTTCTATAAACCCTTAAGAATAAGGACACAATATCAGTGATTGTAGACTAGTGTACTAATGCATCACATTTATTATCAATTTGGGTGAAAATCACGGTTGATCGGTTTGATGAATTGTATGTTCGAGGGATCTTCTATTTACATGGGCTTCTGAAAAGTATATTTTCACATCAACACTCGTGATTAAAATCTAGCTACAGGAAAGGATTATATATGGTTCTTGGTACTCATGAGTTTCTATGTATATATTTCCACCCATAGACAAATGTGAAATTAGAGTATAATTTCCAGGTGTTGTAGGAAATAATAAGGGCATTAATATTATATTTTTGAGGTACTTGGTAGAAGAATATATCACTCCTAATGTTCTCCTATAACAATTATTATCAAATGATTATTCAAAAGGAAGCATATGAGGTAATTTTTTGTTGGTCGTCCAGATCACATATATATTGGATAGGAGAGGGCGAGTCACTATTTCTAGGATTTAGTTTAATACAAGAGACATTGCAGGAAGGGTATGTGATTAGAAATGTTTTCCAATAGTGTATATTACATAGAAGTTGTATGATTATTTACATCGTCAAACTATAGAATTTATAGAGGGTGATCACGTATTTCTTTGGGTGATTTCAATATTGATTCAACGAAGGTTACATTGGAATGTTATAATGGTTCACATGTTTATTGAAATATTTGAGACTATGGAGATAACCGGACCAATGGAATATCAGTCACTTCTTATATGGAGGTATAGTTCTCTTCACAATGCATTTTAGTTGTGACAGTTTTGATATTCTTTCCCTTACCCTTCTCATGTGAACTATGATGTTGATGTTGATATTGAGGTAGATTCCTCCTTTGAGGAGAATCTGGTTTGTTTTGTGGATCATAGGGAGATATTATTATGGGTAAAAATTATTTCAAAGGACAATGTATTGTGTATGAATGGTTGTGTTCAAGAGGAAACATGGTAGTGGGAACAATATTTGTAGTCTCAGTGCCCTAACTATTTCACCTTGGATGCCTAATGATACATGGTTGTATATCTCATGGATGATCTATTATATTGTTGGGAAATTGTAAGATCACATCATTTAATGAGATGTCTAATCATTGTTTTGAGGTATCCCTTTTTATTTTTTTGATCATACCTATGTTTTTTATTATTTGTGTTCATTTTATCTATATTTGATGAATTTTGGAATCCCACGAGGATTTACATAATTTCACATGGTTAGAGAAAACCAAATGGCTTCTAAAGGGAAGTAAATTCCACATTTTGAGCCAATGGAATGTGGAGAACCATATGACCAAACATCATGAATCCCCCAAAACATAAACCAATGGAATGAGGGTGTTATAATGGTTGATCTGGGGTTATTCTAACTGTGCTCCACCCGAGGAGTAAAAATTGACACCATATTTTAGGGGTACATGGATAGGCTGAAACGTTTTTCAAAGAATGTGGCTCTCCCAAGAAACCATTCATGAAGGAATCTAATCCCCTTAAAATTTATAAAAATTCCTAAAAACTCAATTTATATCTCTAGTCACCCACACTCGATCTAAAACGATTTTATTTTCTCTAAGAGTCTATTATGTGGATTACATTTCTCAAAGAACTCCTTTCATTATGAATCAATGAGTAGGTGGATGAAATAAACTCTTGTTCAGTATTAGATCTCGTATTTTTTAGGTTTCCATAAATACTATATTTATATCCATTTGGATGGAGATGAATTCCCATATTGTTGATGGTATAGAAATTGGTTTTAACTTATCTTGTTTCATTGTATCTTTATCCTAGTTTTTGATAATATATATACTCCATCCTTGTAAATTTGACTAATCTACACCATATTTAGGGTTATGGTTCGCCAATCCTTCTTCAACGATCCTAATTTAGGTGGTCAAATTACGATTTCCTAGATTACTGATCTTGTTCTTTTAGTTGTATTGTTTCATTTCATGTTGGTGGATATCATTTAAAAATTTAAATAATGAGTTGATTTCTATGTGATTATGAGATAGACCGAGGTTCATGTAGGACCTATTATAGATTATGAGAGTAGATTGATTGTAACCCATGGGTTGTGACAATTATCCATGAAATTATAGTCATGTAAGGTGAAAATTGAAATAATGGGTGCATGAATTTGAGTTAGATCCTTATTCAATTTTATAATGGGATATAAAGGGTTGATTGGTATAACTATGAAGGTTCAATGATTTGATAAATAAATGATGATAAATTGATTAATGGATTAACTTCTCATATTGTGCCTTATGATAAATGTAACGATACATGGTTGTGATTGATAAATGAATCAGTGAACCATGTTGAATATGGTTGATGAATGTTATATGATTTTGGAAAAATAATATGTTTATATTCATGTTAACAATGTGTTGTGGGTTAGGGACTCATACTTAAAATACTCATGGGGTGAAATACTATTTCCATATTCCCACAATAAATATATTTTATTTTGTTTGTGTGAAAAATGAGTTATCATCCTGGTAATAATGATCCAAATAGCCATGAGGTTAGAGACTAATAATTTATCTCCCCTATTCATGAATAAAATTTGGAATTATATTGAATAATGAATTCCGATGCAAATAGTAAAATGGTAAATCCCGATGGTGAATGATTCATACTATGGAATGGGATGAAGAATATATTATATGGTTGACTAAAGAATAATAAATATCAAACCTATTTAGTTTTTTCATTTTATTTATATTCATTATTCTAGTGAAAACACTCTTATATACTGGATATTTATTTAGATTCTATTGGTGAGGGATTAAATTGTTATACACATATAATATATAAGACTTCTGATTTGTAACTTAATATATTTCATATTTACCAGATATGATAAGGTATATAGACAAATGATAGAAGGATGATTTGGGGTATGAGATGGTGTAATGATTATGGGACTACAAAATATTTTGTGACACACTTGGGTGTTGTTAGTGTGTCATTATTCATGGTTTTAATTAGACACGTGGAAATTGTATGGAATTCCATATTTACTAATTTTCTTTTATATAATTTAACATGTTTTTTTAATTTTTGTGTCATTTGGTGGATTACAGAATATTAAAATAAACCGATTATATTTCATATTTATTTATTCTCTTATACTGCTTTGATGAAGAGGGTACACTTTCCCCACATTTAATTTTAGAACATCAGTATTAGTCAGAAGACACTTGCATACAAGGAGGTGATCTTGAGGTCATGTGGAGAACTGACATGTTGTGCCGACATGTTCCACCCAGGATGAGATGTTACACATGGTTATTGTTCCAATTTGGTCCCCTAGTGAAATTTACTGTAGATATTGGAATACTATTTCACAATATTTTCTTATCTCTGACTATAGCCTTTGGTCTACTATAATGAATATAGTACTCACAGGATAACTGACCATTGTTATAACCTATATAAATGGTCCTAGACCATAAATATATTGCAATTATCATCTAATATTATATATTAACATATTAAAATTTCAACTGTTTCCTTATTAGATATTAGTAAAATAAATGATCTCTTAAAAATATTCATCTAATGTTATATAATTACATGATATTGAGAAACATTAATTTTAGGATTCTATTGTTGAAAATTGTGTTATTAATGATTTTATATTCATTATTTCTATAATGTTTGTATGAGGAAAAAGGAATGATTAAAGGAAAGATAAGTGTACCTGAGTTTTGTATTTTATTTTTGGATTATTAATTTCTAGGGTTACAAATTGGTTATGTTAAAGTGGATTTTCAATTTTAATTTTCACCAAAACTAAAGATAATGTTTCTTACAATAAGTAGTTTCAATAATATAAATTCATTATGAAATTTTTTTTATATAAAATAAGGGATTTTTAGAGAATTTAATGTTAATATTGATGATATGTTGGAAGGAATTATAATTGAGTACATTTCAAGTAGTAAATATTTTATTATAAATGTAGTAGTGAAATATAAAAGTGTTGTTACAGATAATGTTGAATGGAAAATGTATTTTGATAAGGTTTTTAATTGTGTAAAAGATTATATTTTATAGAATAAATTGTTTAATCTTTTAACTCAGTCTCTTTAGATGCAAAACCGTAAAGAAAAGTCAAAATATATATTAGTAATATAATGTCGATCATGAATAACGAATTTTTTGACTACCTATAAAGGAAGGATATAAAACATCAAATCCAAATTCATCAACGCAAAAACATAAAAAAAATAGCATTCCTGTAATGTAAAATGATTTAGAGATTACTAGAACACTATGATGTACGATTTGTATATTAATATGAACCAAATTACTTATGGATAGTTTGAGTATAATATATCACATCATTGAGGATAAACTATATTTACTGTATGATGGAGAAATTATTTCTCACATATTAATATCACAATCTAGTAATGGTATGTGAAATTCCACTATTCCAGGGTTTGAAAAATAAGAAACATTTATTGTATATAATATATCAAACAATAACATCATAATAAAATTGTTATTCAATAGTATTATATGTGATCCTTGATAAGAAAATTTTCCTATCTATAATATAATATTTCATCCATAAAATTAATAATAACACACAATATTCATCCCATGAAAGAATAATAATTAATATAACACCTATAAATTCATAAAAAATCTCAAATAAAATTTGGAACGTCGATAAGTCATCAAAATTCATTAAATTTACAGGTATAGAAATTTTTTTATCAATAATATGAAATAAAAATATATTCTAGTAATATGTAAGATGATTAAGAACAACTTCTTATTTTTTTAATTTATAACTTAATAACTTAAATGAAATAATTTCTAAGAACTCATCAAAAAACTAGCGAATTACATCTTTAAAACCACATTAACAGTCAGGAAATGACAAAAATCAGTTCATTATAGCCCTTTGAAGGAGATATTATATAGACCCCTAAAATAATATGATTTGTAATCATGTATTTCATTTTTCTAATAAAATTATATATTTATATAACCTACTAGAACTTGTATAGTGGATTAATGAGTATAAATTCCATTGAGTTGGCTATTGATGAGTTTTTGACCAAAACAAGTTAAAATAGATGAAACAACTCAAAAATGTTAAAATTTTGAAATCATGAATCAATTTCTATGATAAAATGATTTTGAAATAGATTCTTCCTGAAGTGCAATAAAAGATATAAAGTAACAAAAATTGGTTGACAATTGCGATATAGATATAATATGAAATTATATATAAATTTTTTTATCCCTACTCAAGCTGATTTTTTTATTTATTTCAAGGATGAATACTTATTCAGTTTTTAAACTATCACATAAATTTTAAAATAACATTTTCATGGTTTCATAGAAACAATACCCCATTCATCACCCAATAATTGAAATATACTATATTTTAAGAGAGAATGTATGTATTTTTTATTTTCATTACAATTAATAATGTTCAATTGATTATTTACTATTATATTCACATATTAGACATTTAAATAATAGTGAATTTAATCACACAATAAATGATAATATCTCTTTGATAATAAGTGAAATTCATATAATTGGGTAATTTAAAGAGGAATATATTAAAATTTTAAACAATACCAATAACATTCCCATAATTAATCTAGTTGTTGATGTTTGTTGAAATTAAAAATCACTACTAAAAGATAAAGTTTTATCAATTCAAAAAGAAGATTTTATTATCACTGATAATTGAGGAGCTATTAAAAGGGTGTCCCTTTTATCACTGCTAAAAAGATTGATAAATCCTCCTTTTATCAGCATTGATAAAAGTCAAAAAGAAAAAAAAATGTACATGGAGCCCCATTTTAAATGTGCTTGATCCCCTTTAAACAATGCTAGGAAGCCATGCATGTGTGTGTCCCCACCACCCCTTTGACACCCTTATGCACACCCCCACCCTTTTATAGTGCTATCAACCCCTTCACCCTCTCATGTACCCCTACCTCCTCTTTGATTCGATCCTAATACCTCTCCCTTGTGCGCTTGTACCATTGCCACTCATCAATCTTTTTTAGTTCTAGGTTTAATGATAAATATATTTTTTAATGTATATATCTATATCTATATTATTATATTATATTTATTTATTTATATTAATATATATATATATACGTATATTAATATATATATATAGTTGGTTATATTTATATATTTATTCATATATTAATATCTATAAATATCTATTTATATATTTATAAACATATATAGTTATATTTTTATCCATATATTTATCCATATACTAATATATATTTGTAAGAATAGTTTTAAATAAATTTATAAAACATTTTTTGTGTGTGTTTAGAAATAAATAAATTCATATATACATACATATAAACAACATACAAACACACACACATATATATATTATATATGTGTATTTGGACTTATAATCATAAATAGTTATATATATTTACATATATTTACATATATTATATATTAATATGTATATACATGTGTTTTAAAATATTGAATATATATATCAGTTTGCTAATATAGACCCACACTAATACAAACACACACACAAACACACTATATATGTAAATAAATATTCAAATGTTGGTATTTAAAAAAAATTGTTTTTATTTAGATATGGCTTATATATTAAGATATAAATTTTATATATAAATATTTTTGATTAATTATTTATAAAATTTAATTTTTATCTCTAAAAATTTAATAAATATGTATATATTTTTAATACATTTATTTAAAAAATAATACATTATGGGAAATGATAAAACATCAAAGGCGAGATATAAATATGAATGTAATATTTTGGAATCAAGTCATTCCCCACTAAAAAAGGGAAAAAATACCATTTAAATGAGGCTAAATTTGAATTGAATTTAAAAAAAATTGGTTATCCCAACTAAAAAGTGGGTTTTTAGGCCTTTTAGACCATTTTCGGTATCGATAAATTTGATAGAGGGTTCCTTGTGTCAATAGTGCATAGAGATCGTCAAATGCATCAACATGATATGTGTTAGATCTCATACGGACACTCGGATCTATATTTATGATTGTTTGAAGTTTCACAAACATTTTCAACTTATTTTATATCTTTTATAATGTTTTTCCTTTTTGATGTCTTAAGTTGTTATTAGATGACTATTACATTATAGTAATAATCAAATAAATGAATAATAATATTTGGAAGGTCATTATAACTAAATATCCCATATATTAAGTGTACATTTCTATTTATATTTTAAAAATATTTAAAACATATATTTTATATTATAATTATAGAAAATATATCTATATATTTATATATTATTTTTATTGTTTTCTTTTGAAATTTACATTTTTTCTCTGATAGTAAAATATTAATAATAATAACCATCATTAATTAGTGCTCCTAAAAAATGATATTAAAGGGGGTCTCTTTAATAGTGCTAAAAATGATGATAATGAGGTACTTTTAACATCATTTTAAGGGATGATAATGATACCCCCATTATCAGCTCTTTCTTAGCATTGTTAAGGGTGATGATGTTAACACCCATTTTATAATATTGAATTAATTTTTCTATGATGGAATATAGAAAAAATTTAAATGTTGATCAAGGGAAGTAAAAACTAGGATTCTCTAGAAGAATTTATTCTTAGTTCAATGTGATTTCTGCAACCATCTGGGAAGATTCCATGATTCATATATCCAACATTCCACAGTTTGATCTCAACATGGATAGTGTATTATCCCTATCCTTTATCATAGATATGTTCACCAAATTCACTCAGTTCATCCATGATAACTTAAATGTGGAATCATAGAAAGTGCATTTTCACCTCCATGCGACATGATTTTATCCTTTAAAACTAAATATGAAACCACCCACATGCATCTTGTTTTGACATGTTGCATAAAATACTGACATATTTGATGGATAAATATAAATTTGGATTTTATCATAAAATTCCATAATCTTATCTTATAGTATGCTTTAGCCAATGCCAAACTATTAACTTCATGTAAGTTTAGTCACTGATTGTGACCCTTTGGAAGTTATCGTATTGTTTTACAAAACATTATTTGAGGCAACCTTTGACCCTTATACGAGCCAATATCTTCCTTTACAAAGGTTCTATGACTTTTATATTTCATTTTTATTACCTAATGTATGTTGGAAAATAATAGTACACAAGTATGAAATAACCCTTATACATCCCGATGAATATACTCGTGCAAGGCCAGAAGATTCTACCCTTAGACAGGCTCAAAATGATTTGTTGAGGAAAGGAGATTCAAATAAATTCTTGAATTTTTCATCTGTGTGATATAAATTGATTGCTCAATACCGAATAAATGTTAAGGCTATTGTATTATAATGTTTCCTCTGGTAGTAGGATATGAAATTGGTGGTAGTAGGTTCCATAGAGTTATTAGGTATTACAACCCGCAGTACATGAATAATCATTGTACCACAATCTCTTGGAAATGGAATGATACTCGCTTGGTTGAATTATTTTTCCTCTTGAAGATAATGGGTGGTGGTTTCACATCCAAAACTAACTGTATCATGAAAATGGTAGAAACAGTGTTGGTTTCATCTTGATGATAGTAAAAAAAAATCAAGCCGAAAAAAATCATAAAATAAAATTGAAAACCGAAAAACATTTAATTTTTTTATTAATAATTAATATGATATTGTACAAATCAAAAATAAAATTTTATTTTTGATAAAATATTTGTCAAAAAAATTTGAAAAAATCTAAAAGGATATATATTCAATTTGAATTTGTTATTTAATTATTTATAATAAAAAATTTATATATTTTATTAGAAAATAATTCAAAAATTATATACTAAATATCTATAAATAATTCATTAATCAGTCAATTTTTTAATGAAAGTGATGAAAATTTTTAAGTCCCATAATATGATAATAATTCATTGACGAAATAATTAAAATAAAAAAATAACGAAGAATTAATTAAATTAGCCAATAATCATTTGATAATCAAAATTGTAAAGCAAACATACTTAATTTAAATTCCAGTAATTTACCAAAACCACTATAAATTATACAATAGTATAAAAACTAAATATTATTTTACTAAATTAGATATCATAATATAATAAAAAATATATGTGATGACTTAATTTAAAACATATAAAGTAATCTTCAAATTCTCTCACACATAGCACATTGATATTCCTTAGTAACCCACTAAGCACAAGTAATGTTGTAGAAGTTAAATCTAAAAACTGCAAATCTAAAATTCCACTATGAATTTATTAAAAAGAATAGTTTCCGTCATAGATTCTGTACATAATATAATATTTAATTCCATATTTAATTTCATAAATTAGTTTATATTTGGTTATAGTTTTAAAAATGATTTAAAATTGGATATTTTTATATTGAATTTTACAAAATTAAATTTTAATATAATTAGAAGTCAAGATTTATCTTTACCACCACATGAACATAACCATATAATTTAATATCCTAAATATTCAGAAAACCTATTAAATGTGGTTGGTTATGCATTATTAGTGTAATAAATAACTCATATAATAGTGATTGAATAAAGAAAAAATATGAAGGAATAAGGTGGTCCACATTTATTTGGATTCTTATATCACAATCCATTTAGGGCCTTATATTATGAATCAAATTAAAATTTAAATGTACCAAATTCATTTATTATTATATACCATTTTTAGTTTTATTTACCTATAACCAGTTTTTTCAACAGGGAAAAACATATTTACCTAAGTAAATAGAACATGTAATAAAGATTAATCATAAAAAGGTTTTATCACAACCTTCAAAATAATAAAAAACAATCACCAACATAAAATTATTAAGTGGTTATTAAAATCTCACAATTCTAATAATTTTTAGTACTTTTTGATTGGTTAAGTTATTATTATAGTTTATCTCATATAATACCCCTCCCAAAACTTAAACCAAATCATTTTCACCAATATGAAATTTTAATTCATGGAATGCATTTAGATTGGTAGATTCAAATAAATTTGTACTTCCTCAGTGAAAATATTTTATTTTTAATGTTGTAAGGAAAAATAAATTTAATTAGAAAGATCCCTCAAAAAAACATTCATAAGGTCCTTACTAGCCACTGGTAGAAAAAAATTAGCTAGGGGAAATGATTTTTCTTATTGTTTCATGCATCAAGTGAGTCCAATAAAGAATGTCAATGAAAAAAACTTCCATGAAAATATAAAACTTTTGTGGTCAATAATAATTTGAAAATCTACAGGTTACCAATAATAAATATTATGAGTTTATTCATGAAAAATATCTAATATAGAGAAGTGTAGTTAAAAAACCAATATCACCATAAAGTAAATAACAGGAGGAGGAAATTCAAGTACATAATTTACGAGACTCCCAGGAATGATGATACATATTCTATAAAAGTAGAAAATGTATCCACAAATAATCTAATAATTAATAAAATATTATGGATGAATATTTTATGATCTAATAAATGATAAAATTAACTAGATATACTATATTTTAATGATCAATAATATCATATCCATATAGAAATAATAAGGGAGATGTTATATTGTTTACAACTCAAATTGGAACTCCTTCTACACTACAAAACAATAGTTGCCGAGTAATAGTTTCTGGAATTATCCATTATGTTAAGAAACTATGATCTTACATGGCATAACATTCTACAAATAATAATTCATTATACCATAAGGGAGAAATGATATAAATCATAATGTGGTGTATGTTTAAAAAATTTTGAGCAGTAAACAACAAATGGGCACACTTTTTAAAAATAAATTAAAACTCATAGGATACGTCACATATAGTTATAGTTTTATAGTCTCAAGAAATACTCAAAAATATAAACATTCAATATATACTTATTCAATTTGTAAATTTAATTATTAACTGAGGCCTAAATATAATATTTGGAAAAGTTATCAAGCTCACACAAAACATCATGTAACCTTGGGGATGAAGAATTCTTATCTAAAATTCCATCACCCTAAGAGTAAGCCTCTATCTTTTGTAAATTAAAACCATATATTTTCATTAAATTATTTAACAATTGAATAATAAAATTAAACATGATGCCTATAATGAACAACATCTTTACTAACTTTCATCTTCAATTTTCCCCCATAACCATGATATTCAAAGGTTAATAAAAATATGTAGTAATGGAAGTATATAGCTCTTGGCCAACTATTGAATGACTCTAATAAGGAAATAAATTTTGTTATATAGTGGAAGGTTTCACTCTCTCATATAATTTTTTTCAAAAATAATGTAAACAATTTATCATCCATGAAATTAAATGTTTTGGAGGTAGACCTACTATCCACATGTTGTAATATTTCATGAAACCCTTCAAGCAAACAATATATAGATTGAAAAAAAACACATCCTCATTCCTAAGGTGAATAAAACTAAACTAAAACTCATTTTCATACATATAACCTTCATTTTATGTATAATAACTATCATGAATAAAATTACAATTAGTTTTTAGTTGGAATAGGAAAACATAAGTACTGTTCGATACATGGAGGTCTGGAAACATTGAACTTGTTGGTAACCATTTACCACAAGATAAATTGGATTAATATGGAAAAGTTAATGGATATGAGAAACATATTTCAAATGATAACTCTCAATTGTGTCCATTATTTCCATTTCCTATATATGTTTAGATTCTATAAATCATGCAACCAAATTTTAGGTGGAATATTCAATGTTAAGATCATCAAATGAATAATAATAGTCTTTCATAGCATAACCTATAAGAAAAAATTCAACAATATCAATGATAATAAAACTTAAATTATAGGGCAATCATTATAATCATTAAATTTATATTTTTTCATACCACCTGAAGGGAGAGTTTACCCTTTGAATCCTCAATGATATCCCCATCCATGGCTATTATTAGCCGACATAAATTGATTAGATCATTGTTATCAAATTCTTTTTCATGAATATGTGGATGTGTTTGATAATATAGTTTCCTAACATCATCTAATGATTCATCGTCACTCCCATAAAGATAATAAAGTAACTTATGAATGTGAAATAAAGAAATAAAATTTTGTTAGACATTCATATGACTTAATTTTTGATGCAATCACTTGGGTGTAAAGTGTATTAATACACCTAATTCACAAAGAATATTTTTATCTTAAATCCCACCAATTCTATAAAAATGGATGAATCTATTATGGTCATTGATTTTGGGAGGGATATTGTTTTGAACTATTGTACTACAGCACTCACTAAGATTTATTATTAAGTTCTCATCCCATGAAACTTTAATAGCCAATAAAATTTTACGAAACATTATATAATAAGGAATTTTATTTGAGACTCCCATAAAATTATTACTAATATTAATTATCCTAAATATATTAGGAAACATTAGCTAATATGTTTCATTAGTATTTACATCCATCCTGGGAATAATCTAAGAGGTGTATAATTTAACCCAATAGGTGAACTACTCTCCTCCATAAACATCTACCTTTTTCACTCATTGATTAATTCCATTTTTAAAATTCAACATTCATGCCATTTTACATGTTATTAATCATCATTTTATGAAGATGTGAATTTCATTCAAAATATATTGTTTTGAGAAATTTAATAGTCCCATTTGTGGTTTCATAAAATATAACAAAATTATCATACCTATATTATTCACTAAATAGTTATTGTGTTTTAAGTCCTTCCCTATTTGTTACATCTATCAGATATTCAATTAGGTTTGGATATATTGTATTTGTAATTTTAACATTATATAATCCTCCTAAGTCCCTATCCATTTGAACCATTTACAATTCTAGACTATTTATTTAAAAATATATCCCCTTGTTTTCATAAATATATTGGTCCTTTTGTGAATCAATCATTACTTCTCATGAATTATATTTAACTAATAACTATTGATATATTCACTTAATAGTATCTATAGATTTAAGGGAAATATCCCTATTTTTCATGAATTGTGCCCGTGGATTATTTGTAGAACCAATGGCATAATGTTTTCTATGCGTCCATTATTTTTTAGGACTTGTTAGGATGATCCTTATATCCTTGATTTAAATTGTTTAAAAATGGGATATAATTATCATGAATCATATCAATATATTGCACAATGATTTCTTTCACTTGGTTTTTTATGAGAGTGTAATAGTTTGGGAAAAAAGTTATAGTGAGCCCAAAAATACCACATTGAACACGCTTCTATCTACTATATTATTTTTCATTTTGAATGACTCATTTTTATACAATTTTCATTCATTTTGTATCATTAAATATAGATTGTGTTCGTTTATTTCAAAAAAATTAGAATTCAATTATGTATTAGGGGTTCAATTATATGACCGATATAATTACTCTTTTCGTCCTAGAGTTTTTAATTAAGAATTCAAATAACAAATATATAAAATCTCCCTTATTTCTTCATTAATTTTATCAATATAACATCCTATACGAGATTTGTCAAATAAATCCTATCTTGGGGTTGACAATATATCATTGATTATACATATATAAATATGGAATATAATCTTGTAACTTGGAAACTAAATAAATATGTACCTAAATCTATCACAATCCTTGTGAAATGATTACCCAACATCTTTCTAAAATCATCTTAGTTTAGTTCTATGCTCTCCCATAATTCTTTGAAAATAAAATGTAAACAAATATAAATTGTAAACATTATCCAATTTTTCAAAAATATTATCATCTGGACTATTGTTTTTTCTATTGTTCCATTTTAAGAAATAGGTAAACTATATTTGCCTATATTTAACTTCATTGAGACCCTATAGTGCTAACAACTATAATGTATTATAGAATTATCTAATAAATTCCAATGAATCTTTATAATATAAAAAAATAAACAAATGAAAAAAATTATAATATGTTATTATTTATTCTCATTGTATCATGAAATATGTATCATTATATTGTTATGTGGATTATTATCCACATAATTAATTTGAAACCCCATCATCAAAGGCCTTCGAATATTTTCATACATATATTCTAGTCGAATATTTTACTATTTCTGTCCTCGAAATTTATCAATAAGAACTTCCAATTTTTTTTAATTGTGTTTTTAATATATGTTCAATTAATGTTAATATCAGGGGTAACATGATAAATTTTATTTATAAGTGATCTATTGTGAATAAATTGAACACCCCATCGTTGAATTTACTTTTATTTCATTATTTTCATGATATTGGATGTTTTGGATTTGGTTCTGATTGAGTTTTTGGTTTAAATTTATGATTTTTTAATTTCTCAGGTTGTTTTTGGCTGGGTCCCAGGTTGTGTGAATGGTTTGGGGGTTAACCATGCGTATTATTTCTGATGAGGAGGTTTTTAGTTCAAATTATTCTCACACAATTTTAATTTCATGTTGAGAGAATGTCTTCGGCCAAACCGCGTGAGGCCAGAGAAAAACATTGTGACATTGGGGTTTGTGTATGAGTTATAGAGCACGGATTGATCTTAGTTAGTGTAATCCATGTGGAAAGTGTAGGGGGTGGGTAATAATTTTCAAAAAGTCCTTCAACATAGTGGTCACACAACTTACCATTCTTGGCAACCAAATTGTGTGGGGTTCTCCTCTTATCAAGTATGGTGTGCACAGTTGATGCATGGTTTTTCAAACCATGCTTACAAACCTTGTGAGTGGCCTATGTAATTAATAGTGTGAAATTTTCCTATTTTACCTCTCATTATTTAACCCAAATTTGGGGTTTTTACACCCTCTCTCGACCTAGGTGCATCTTAAGGCTCCGTGAAACCCTCATACATTTCTCATCTTCTTTCGTTGACGCTCCATGAATTTTCCATGGTATGTTTCATTGCATTTTTTGGGTTTATTTATTCCTTTAAATGTTTTTCTCTTGGTTCTTTGGTTTTCCTTTTGTGGTATCTCTCTTATATGATCCCTAGGATGAGGGTTTTCCTATTTTGTTCAATTTTATAGATGTTAGGGCATGTGTACTATGTCGTGTGTTGCATTATTCCTTATTTTAGTGTTTTGTTTCTTTCTATCATCAATGAGGTAGGTTATTCTATTTATTAACTTTTCATCATATTCTATATTCGGCATTGTCTTTTATAAAATCATTTCTAAAATGTTTATCCCTCACTTGTGATGTGTTTGTATAATTTTATATTCCTTTTCCATATTTTAAATCAGTGAGAAATGGTTTCAAATGGGTTTCTATAATTATTCTTATATGTTAATGCATGTAGTGTGTTTTATAAATGTAAATTGAAATTTGTAAATGAATCTTGGTAGCCAAGGATTGTCCTTGGAATTGGATATGTTTTGGTGGAATAGTCTGATTGTAATATGATCAATGTGTATGATTTTTGATAAATTTTATGTGTTGGATCATGCGTGTGAGGTTTTTTGTCTTTTTTAATGACTATGTTTTGTTTCTCAAAAAAAATTGGGTCAATCTTCCCAGGTTAGAAATAGTTTGTTAAATTAATCCATTGGATGTGGGAACATATTTAGGGTAATGTGGTAAACATACGGATAGACACAAAAGTTATAATGATCTTAGATAAACATTCTTAACTTAAAACCCTTATTTTAAAAGAATTTATCATTTCATTCACAACCTTTTCATTTTTACTAAATGTATGTTTATTTCAAATGACTCAAATGTAGTGTTAAATTGGTTTTAAAAATTGTTTACCATTCAATACATTGGGAGATGGTTGGATTATAAAAGGTATGAAGGATTTTTTGGAATATTTTGGGATGTTTTTTGGTTTGATCATTGTTTTTTAAACGGTGTTGGAAATGGAAATGAATTTTTAAATGTAAGGAGTATTTAGTAATTGAGATGTGTTGTGATTTCATTTATAAATCTTATGTGAGTTTATCTCCTGGTTGGTAAATGGTGATGTTTGGGAAATTGGTTTTGAAACCTGATTGATGTAACGACCCAATTGGGACTTCTTAATGGATTTTTGGGAGATGGGAACCATTCTGGGGGATCCTATGGTTATATTGATAATGCATATGTGGTGGTGGTGTTTGGGATAGGAAATCGTGAAGGTTGTGTTTCATTGGTGGAGACAGGCATTTGAGGAGATTCTCATTCACTATGTACTATTATCATGTGATTCCAAGATGTTATCCCTACGGTCGAGTAATGGTTTCTTGTTAACCCTGATTAGATCATATGGTATCCATGTATTTTATGTCTGGTCATGTGGGACATGGATCTCGAATGGATATATTATATTAGATAGTTGATTATCGACTGTGGAGCTTCACCATACATTGTTAGGTGATTCCGAACTGATGAAGTCTAGGGATAACATCTAGAGATGGATTTGAAATTCCCATGATTTACTATCTTTATGCTCTTCTTGTTTCTTTTTTAGGTTTTTATTTCATCATTTAGGTTTTTCTTTCATGTTTTTTTCATTACAATAAAATTATCCCCCTTTGACCAGGTTTTTTTCTTTACCTGAGTTTCATTTTTTAAACTGGTTTGCGAAATTGAATTATATTATGGAAAAATAAAAAGTGGGGAGTGTATTTATTTAAAGTGGAAAATAAATTTTTTGTTAATTGAAGTAATAATATCTTATTTTCTACATGTCTCATTAAATTAGTGTTTATATATTGTTTTCAAGATCGGAATTTTTTGGATATTGTTTTGATGATCAACAAATATTTTATATTCTCACACCCTACATGTTCTGCTCCGCATGTGTAGACACAAGATGTTTTGTAGGTACTAGTTTCTAGATCACGTTCATTCTTTAACAGAAGGATGGTTGTGTGGTTGGTGGTGTCTTAGAGGTCACATAGAAACCATGATATCATTTTTTGGTTTTATATTTGTATTTAGATTTTTTATTGTTCAGTAGCTATTATATTTGGATAAATTTATTTACTTATTTATGTTCAATTATAATCGGTTTTTCAATGTGAATTTTTTTGTTATTTAATCCTAGTTTTTGGATATATATAATTCCGATATGATTGTATTTGAGGGATGATACTAGTCATGAGCCTGGGAGGATCCAGAATACAAAATAGAAATTTTTTTAGTCTGGGTCAGCTACTAGGTTGGATGGATTCCTGACTAGGTTCATAGAACAAGGTATTAGAGAAATTCCATTTTATTTGTGGTGCCATGTACACTAGAGATTATGATTTTTAGGACTTGGTAGGTAGGTATGAGAAGGTTATCATGAACCCTTTCCCATTCTGATCCTTGAGTTTCCATGTGTATCCTGGGACATGAGTCATTGTTTCTATATTGGATTCTTTGGATGGGAAACGATAATGAAGTTAATCTAATATCATACTGTGATATCATTTAGTGTAGTGACTTGACCCCTTTGGATGCGAGTGCATGATTTAAGGTCCTCCTCGTGATTGGTTATTTCATTGAGCCTCACCCACTAACAGTTTCATTAGTTATACACAAATCATATTTATTATCCCAGGAGTTTTTTGGTGAGTTGTGTTTTGGTTTGATTTTTCTTGGTGTATGTCATTTTTGAAATTACAATCTCTTATGAGAAAAAGGGGTTTCAAAATGGAAAATGATTTCATGATTTGGTTTTATTAAAATTGGAATCTACTGTTTGAAAAAGCAATTTAAAAGTAGGTTTTGTTGTCAGAAGATTCTTTTAATGATTGAATAGATGCCCTAAAAGAAGTGAGTTTTTTTAATTTTAATGAATCATATGTTTTTAGAAGATTATTTTGGATGTGTTTTTAGTTTTAAATTATGATCATGTTTTGACATTCAATAATGGCCTTTTGGTTGATTTTCAATTAGATATTGAATATGGGTTCATGTTTTAATGTTTTTAAGAGTATTCCCACCAGAAAGGTCCCTATGGTTTATAAAGAGTCTCTTTATGATTTTGGCTCTACCATGGCTTCCACTAGAGTGGAACAATTGAGTTCATTTATGATTTTTCCAAAATTTCAAGGTGATCGAGGTCTGTTAGAAACTATGGAGTGGTTTGAGGATATTGATAGTGTATTTAGATATTTGTAAACTCTAGATGATGTGAGATTCCATTATTTTTTACATTTAATTTTGGGTTTATATTTTTGGATCGATGGATGGTGATCCGTATGTAGTCATTTAAGGTTTGTATGATGTGAGAACTATTTAATAATACTATTACTCGATATTTTATAACTGAGGAGGTGATGAAGTGGAATGTGTAAGATCACATTAATTTTCAATGAGGTTAACAGATGGTTAATAACTCTGTGACAAAAATAAAGAGTAGTATTATAGTTCTCTAGATGTTGAATTATAGAATTAGTTGAAAGATCATGTTTTTCTTTTATGTCATCATTCAATGGTCAAGGATGCATTTTTAATATTTGGTAAAATTCAGTTCAAAAGATGGTAGATGAGGCATTCTTAGATGAGTTGGTTCTGAAGGTGCAGTCAGTGGTAGGTGGTGCTTGTGATGGTTCCCCCTTTGAATAGTCATATTTTCTCAAGGATCAGTTTCCTGGGTATCATTTTTTTTTCATTCTGTATTCTCATCTATTAGACTACTTTCTTGTGTTATTTTAATAAGGGATTTTTGGGAATTAAAAGACATATGGTTTCAATCCTCCAAATATGTGTCATTATTGTGTCCATTTGGATAATTTGGATATGTTTTTCATGAAGAGTTACACCTAGAAGAATCATTGATCCGAGGGATTCAAATTCGAACCTTGGGGAATGAGCTGTTCCAAGATAATATATTTATAGGAACATGCCTTGAAGTTAATATTTTCACGTATTAAAGAATCACTGGGGGTGTGGAGAAACTTGGAACAACTCTTTATCCACATTTTTAGATGAATATTATTGAATTTTATTTGTTTTACTTTCAATAATTTAGTATTTCACTTTATTTTCATCAAAAACTAAATGGTTTTGTTCTTTTTTAATCTGTGTGTTTATTCATATTTTGATGTGATTTTTTTGTATTGATTATTCAATAAGGGGTCTAAATATCATATATATGGAATGGTTTTGGTTCTTGGTTACTCTAACTTTTTGGATTCTTGAGTAATGTGGAGTTTATGAGTTGTGGGTTTTTCACAATTTGGTTCAATTTCCATCAATGGGTTTCCACTTGTGTATGGAAATTTTGTCCAGGATGGGACTTCCGGTGTCAGTTCCACCATGTAATATGTTTGAATTTTGATCAAAATAGTTTGTTTCATTTGGAGGGGAGAACCTTCTATCTAGCTATCCTCATTTAGGTTTTCCTTAATCTTCTTAAGGTGTTAATTGTGAATTCAATGGTCTTACAAAGATTCTTGGTTAAATTTGGATTTATTTTGTATTTGACATTGAGATTTTCTTATCCTTCAACTAGGTGAATTTATGGCGGGGTATAATGTGTTTCTGATGGGTATAATTGTCACACCCTATACCTGGATTTCCATATATTTCATTATATTAATTATTTTGGATCATTTGGTTGGGGTTCAGGTTGAGTTTGATGTCTAAATGTTTTGGTTTTGAAGTCCTCTATTGGATTTATGGTCTTTGGGTGGGTTTTTTCATGGTTTTGGTGTTAGAAATATGGAATTTTGTGGATTAGTGGATTTTCAATACATATTATTCATGGATGATTTTAATTTAATTGTTTGATAACTGATTGATAAAAACCACGTGAGGCCAAAGAGATACTGTGTGGCTTGAGGGATGGTGTTTGAGGCATGGTCTGTGACTTGATCATGGATATAGGAAGATGTGAGGAAAGTGTTATAGGAAAATAAACATTTTGATTGTGGTCATCTACACATTTGGCACACAGCATTCCAATTAATGTGGCCAAACCATGCAGGGTTCCCCTCTTATCCAGTAGGTTGTTGTCTGTTGGAAAATAGTGTTTCAAATAGTGTTTCCAAACTATGTGAGTTTCCTAAGGCATTAAATGTGTGAAAATCCAATATTTCCCTTCTAGTGTTTTTACACTTCCTCCAGATCTCCCTCCATTGGTCGACCAAATCACAGCATGAGGATCCAAGAAACCCCACTCCCTTGCTCATCTTCAACCATCAAAGATCCTTGAAGGATTCTAGGTAATTTTATTTTAGTTTTAGGTTTATTTGTTCCTCTCTTATACCTTATATATTGGTTCTATAAATTTCCTTTTGTGGGATCACTCTTAGTCAAACCCTAGGATGAGTCTTGGATTATGTAGTTCGATTTCATAGATGATAGAACGTGAAAATATTCTATTGTGGTGAATTCTTCCTTCTTCGGGAGATTCGTTGGGTTAACACATCATTGTGTTAGGTGTTTCCATCCATTTACATTCCAACACATTCCATTTGATGCTCAGGATTTCCTAATTCATTTCTAATTGTGTTTCCCTCTCTTCTAATGTGTTAGTATGATTTTTTTGGTGATTCCGTGAAGGAAAATTAGAGTAAAATTGTTTCAAATGGTTTTTATTAGTTATTCCTATACATAAATTAATTCATGGGGTTTGATAAAATTCCAAATGATTTTTTTAATCAGTTGTGGTATTTTAGAATGTGGATGGATTTGAAAATATTTTGGGGGTATGGATTGATTGTGATATGAGCCTTGTGTATGAGTTTGGATGACCTTTATGTGTTGGTGAATGTATGTGTGTTTTTTGTTTGGTGGCGAAGTAAGTGGTGTTTCTTTAGAATGGTTTTTGGGTATTATTTATCAGTAAGAAATATATGATTGAAGAGTTCAATTGGATGTGGCTATATCAATATAGGCACAAGGTGCACAAATATATAGTCACAAATGTGATTGTTGTCCTAGATAAAACCTCTTAAACTAAAACCCAAATTTCAAAATAGTTTCTTATTTCTTTAAAACCACTAGGGTTTTTACTAAGTGAACCTTTGATTCCAATGACACATATTTGGTTTTAAATATAATTTTTAAATTAGGGCTCGTTCAGTAATTTGGGATAAATTTTGATTCTAAATGGTATGAGGGCCAATTTGGCATCATTATGTGTTTTTTTGTTTTCATCATCTATTTCGAAATGGAAGTTGAAATGGATTTGGATGTCAAAATGTAATGGTTGTTTTTCACATAAGATGTTTTGGGGTTTTTTTGAAATATTATGTCATGTGATGACCCTGTTCATAATTAATTATTTTGGGAAAGTGATTTTAAAACATGAATGATGTGACAACCTGATCGGAACTTGTTAATGGATTGTTGTGTGACATGAACCTCTATATTGGTTCCCCTATGAGAGGATCAATGGATATTTTCGGTTGGTGTTTGATGCATGCACATTGATTTTGGGTCATTGGTTGAGCCACGTGTGTGAGGACCATCCAATTTATCGATTACTATTATCATTTTTTTCCAATATTTCATCATGAAGGTTTAGTGATAGATTCTTATCGACAGTTATTAGATGGGATGGTGACCAATGATTTTTTGAAAGGATATGTGGGATTGTCTAGTGGATTGGATTGTTTAGAGAGTCCAGTTTGTTATTGATAATGGAGATGCACCATATGCTAACAGGGGATTCAAAATAGAGTACATTCAAGGATTTATTCAATATATGATTACTAAATTCCCATGATTGACTATCGATAGGAAAAAAATTAGGAATGGTTTCTACTATTAGTAGTATTTTCTTTATTTTTTTTTATTTCATTACTATTAAGATTAGTCCCGTTTGACGTTGTATGGTTCATTACTATTTTTTTGGATTTGTAATCTAGTTTGTGAAATGGAAATTCATTTTGAAAAGTGTAATAGGGTGTGCGTTTTGTTTTAATGTTGGAATGTAATGTTTTTCATTGATGTGATAAACCAATATTTTCTATATATATATTCATACTAGTGTTTATGGACTATTTTTGGAATGAAAATTTTTGGATTATGTTGTGGTTACCTTCTAAGTTGTTGTATGCTCTCATTATTCTATTTCCACTCTATGTCGGTAGACCAGATCTATTTGGTTGGAGTAGGATTCTAGTTGAGTGTGTGCTTTTGGGAAGGTTGGTCTAGTGGTTGGTGGTGACATGGTTGTCATGTGGAGATCATTTAATCTTGGTTTGGTTTTAGTTTTGTTTTTATGTTTTTTCTTTTTTAGAAGCTGTTTTATTTGTATCATTTATATATTTATTTATGTTTATTAATTACTGTGTTGTCACGAGGAAATCTTAGGATAGTTGATCCTGGTATTTTGGGTA
This sequence comes from Viscum album, assembly GCA_963277665.1. Lineage (NCBI taxonomy): Eukaryota > Viridiplantae > Streptophyta > Magnoliopsida > Santalales > Viscaceae > Viscum > Viscum album. The sequence goes on along the minus strand of OY728119.1, from coordinate 2,103,675,612 downwards.
TAACAATTTCCTATTTTATTATCGTGGATGTCTTGTTCCAATCACTAATTTAAGAGGATATGGATGGCCTCTCAGGCATTGTCTTTCATTGGTTCAGTTTATGGGTTTGATGAAATCCCATTATTTTTTGTGAAATTCATCTCATAGATTCAGTAAATGTTCATAGGAGGTTCAAAAACTCAATATATTTATAATTTTATTAAAAATATTTTTTATATTAAATTATTTATTGTTTTTTTAAATCACTTTTTTATATTAAAGCCTTTGGAATGTTTCTTTGGATGAAATTTCACTCCCTATAAATTTTTAAAAAACATGATTTCAAATATCATTCTATCATTATAATTTAAATATTTAATAAGCCTTGTAATACTATATATGTCAAAATATTGATTCCATAGGAAACTATTGATGTGTTTGGTACCAAAACATGGAAAAAGTTAATGAAACAACATCCAAACAAACTAGAAAATTAATATATAATGATGTAATGTGCCTGGTAATTAATTTATGGTGTAGAGGTGGTTCATAGTGAAGCAAATTAGAGAGAAAAAACTAGAATTTTTTAACATTATAGTGATCTGTCTAAAGTGATATGATATAAAATAATTCATGTTCATACAAAATATATCAATAATTTTTCTTTTATCAATAAGTGTGGATTCCATAAACAATGACTTAATTTTAAGAATTTATCATTTATTATTCCATATAAACATAATCTGGATCGTCACTCATGAATGGAAATATTATTTAACAGAGAATATATCATTAGTCGTTTCCTTTTTTAGTACTTCATTATATGTTAAAAGGATAATGGTTAAATGTCAACAAAATTATGTCCATTGAAAAATGTAAAATATAATCTCATTGACAATGAAAATGATATCTCGAAACGTAAGTGAAATTTAAACAGTTATGTAATTAAAATCACAATATATTAAAATTTCAAAACATTGTGATATGATTCAATTAATTAAAAATGATACTTCAATTTATGGAATAAATTAAAAAATTGTTCAATGAATTAATCATGAAATATTATAATAGAGGACGTATATAAATTGGTTGTAATATTCCCTTGGAATTTTTATTTTTACTCTAACTCATATTGTGATACCATCTATTAATAGTCTAGGGAAATGAACTCAAAATATGTAATCTTTGTACTCCATTTGAACCATGGATTATCCCCAAAATTATTGTGAGATTAAATGTGAACTAATATTTTTTTAATCTCCATGGTATAGATGAATATTCACTTAACTTGGTCATTCCCCTTGATAAATTGAACATGGTTTCATGGAGTATGCACTTTTACCTCCTTTTGATATGATATTATCCTTCATGAATTAGTTTGAAACAGCCATATTCATCTTGTTTGAAAATACTTTTTCATATAATTCATCTATATTAAATTTAAATTTTTCAGTGATTATAATATTCAAGAAGATTTGACTATTCCAAGATTCAGTCAGTGCCTAAATGTTACATTACCTTCTTATTTTTCAGTTGTCATTGAATATAAAAATATTTTGTTATGTGTGATAAAACCTTAAGTAAGATTCCATATTACCATTAAAAGATTCATCTTTATCCGCTATTTTTGATCCATGGCCTTTTTAACGCTTTACTGTGTCCTTCATGCTCTCAGGTGGTAACCATTATGTAGCCTTGTGAAGCTAACATTACGTTGTAGAGTAAGGGAAGCAAAACACAATTTTTCCTCATTGAAACATTTTCAATGTCATGAAATATACATTCGTTTTTCTCAAAAATCATTTTGGTCAATTTCATCATCATCTAATAATTTTATCACTTAGTTGGTGTTTATTCTTGAACAATTCAAAAGATGTAATAATGGGAGTTCAATACATCAATATATAACTTCATTCGGTCCATGCATGAACTCAATTTGCATAGAAACAATTGTCACTCATCATATTACATTATTGAAAAGATGAAATGAACTTATACATTTTATTTGGAAATGAATCAAGACATGGTTTTGTATTATTCTATGATTATAATCTTATGAATATTCAGTAACTTGAGATTCAATTAGCCTTAGATTTAGTGATAGTACATCAATATTAAAAAAATAGTTGATAACAGAAAATCTCATTTTTTTGTTTTTGGTTCGAAGTATTCCACTCAATTAAAATTTTGAATAACTAGTATCATATTCCCAGTGATGTATTTCATCATCCCTATCATCATTCATCAAGGATCATAATTATATATTCAATGTAAAATCATCTTTTGATTCACATATACCACAAGATAGAAACAATTTTCCGAGGAAAGGAAGTAAAAAACACTATCAAAATCAACATCCTAAAGGTTTAAAATTATTCCTCATGACCTCATAAATCTAAAAGTAACACTATTTGAGGATGGTAGTGTCACAATACTTACATTTTTGGATGATTACAATGTTTTTTTTGTAGTAGGTTCCATGGCGGTAAAAGGTATTTCCTCTTTCCAAAGATGAACAATAATTGTATAATGATATTCTTGTGGTAGCACACTCCTGGAATGGCATCATATTTTTATGATGATGATGGTAGTATGTGGTTGTAGCACATTAGTCAACAAGCTGTATAACAAAAACTGTCGTAGGGCTGGTGGTCTCTCCCTAGAAGTAACAAAGAAAATATTAAAATTTAATTAAAATACATATTAACATTGGAGATAATAATAAATTTAAAATTAATTATAAAATTTAAAAACTTATATATGATTTTTTATGAAATAATAAGTAAAAAAATAAAATTTTTAATGGAATAAAAATAATTTTAAAAGTTATAAATAAATATTCCATTAGTTAATTAATTAATTAAATTAAAAAATTATTAATACATTTTCAATGAAATGAATTTACAAATTAAAATCAAAAAATTTCTATATAATGAAATAATTAATTTTTTTATCAAATATAAAGGAATAAAATATTTATTTCTTATAATACAAAAATTATTCACTAAAAAAATTAAGAATAAGATTCAAAATGGATTAATTAACTAAATCAAATAATACAAAATTGATAACTTAATCCATAATACACATTTATTATAAATTCAAATAATATACCAAAAACACTATAAAATATATACAACACAGTAAATAACCGTTAACTAAATAATATTGAAATTATACTAAAATAAAGAAAATTAAAAGTTGTGGGGAAAGTAACATCACATCAAGGCCACATAAATAAGTTCAATTCTATATCATATGCTATGATAAATTTATATTTTTGGTTATATTATATAATATTGTAACACTACTAAAATTGTAATTTAAACCTTAGAATACATCATTTTAAAATAATAATTCATTTTTATACATGTGACATCAGAAGGAATTGAATTCATATTATTTTCTCTACTGGATATCATTATTATTCATGTTTTATTTTATAAATATCACGAGAGTTGTATTTGTTATGGGGTTAGGAAAAAATATTAAATTCACATATAAACTATAAATCTTATATTGTATTGTTTTATTCATAAATAACTTTAGAATGTATTTAAGGGTTAACAAAGAATTAATTAACCTTCACACTTTTGTTGCTTTACCTTCCAATATATCAGACAACTTTTTTCATTACGTAAGCTCATATCAGCTTCCTCTAATATCTTGTGATTCCCTAGAGTTTCATCAATAAAGAATATATCATGCATGATTGTAGAGTTAATTGATATAGCTATTAGATAAAATATAGAGAGGAGATTTCATTTGGCTAAAAAATTTATGGTCAGAATGAATTAAATTAATCAAAATTAGATTTAACAAAATTTAATATAGTCAGGTATATGATTTTAAAATTTAATTATCAATTTATTTGTCATATTATACTCATAGAGATCTATAATTTTTTTAATATTTATATATATTTCAGAGATTAATCATTAATGTATCATATGATAACAAGAAGTTTTATCAGAGTTATTTTAAGGGATTTTAATTTTGAAATAATTATTAAAAATAATTTACATCACTTTTTTCAAAAATATTATATCATGTCATCATTATAATATATGTTAAATTAAATTAAACACCAAATTAAATTTATTATAGGTACCATTGTGATATATTAGATTTTAATCAATTAATAGTACATAAATCCAGGCAACACATGATTAATTAATTGTTATTGTAATGGTTTATTCTCTTATAGATATCATATAAAAAATTCAATACAATGAGATCCATTAATAATTGTATTTAATTCAAAATATACAAGGGTAATGATAACCCAATGTTTGTTGGTTCCTTGTCCCACCTTATATAATATACTGTATATTGGTTTATTCCCATGCGAGTTCTTATTCCACATTTTGTAAAATTGTCATATAGTGATGGGATAATAATATATCATTATGATAGTTCTAATGATACCCATCCATGTCATATAAATCATATTCATAACCCGTTTTAATATTACCGATGCCCCTCATAAGACTAGTTTCACATTATGTACAACCAATAACATAGTATTTAGACCATTTTGAGTCTCAACTTTAGTCATACATTGACCGTTTGTATTAAAATATAAGATCATGCATTCATATTGAATATTAAATATATTGTGTGTTATATTTCATTAATCCCTATGTGTGTTAATCCTACATAGTGATTAAAAAGGGAATAATTTTTCATATAAAAAATTTTAATAATGAATTTAATAAATATGTTAGAAATAACATTTAAATGACTATAAAACACATTTAAAATGTATTTACTTATATATAATTGTGTTAATAAATAAATTAAAATAAATTTCATCAAAATAATATCATTATATGGTTATGATGCATTAATTATATAAATGTATATAATATTAAAAATTAGTATCCAAATACATTATTTAATTTTGAGTACAATATTTTTAATTTTGATATAATTTTTTACTATGACCATATAATGGTAATTTTAAAATTTTATATACATTAAAAAATAAGGAAATTTAATTTCACAATTAAAAATATGATTTATTATCAATAAATAATTTTATTTCTTCATATTAGTGGTTATTATTTTGAAATTATTTGGGCCACCAAATAAATAATGGTATAACACAGTTTTCACGTTTTTTATAATTAATTTTTAATATATTGATTATTTAAAATTATTTATTAATATAAATTCTATTAAATGTTTATTATAATTCATATTATATCATATTTATAATGTAATTTATTTATAATAAATAAAATTATTGTTTTAATATAATTAAATCAATAAAATAATTTTAAATTTTAAATTATTATTTATCCATAATAAATATATAGATTATAAAATAATTATAAATAACATAATTTATGAATTTTTCAATAATAGATTTTTCTTTTCCAAATATATCATTTATTTATTTGTTTATTTTATTCCCATGTTTATTATTCATAGATTTATTTTTAATATTACTAAATGTGATATGTGGTGTAGTATAATGGTATTTAAACTCAATTATATATTGACATAAATTCATATCAAAGTAATATACTATGTGTTATAATAGCTTTAATTTTATTCAACCAAAATTTTTTCATATTCTATTTTATGACTGTGAATTATGAATATAATTATAAATTATAAATAAAATTAATTACATTCATATATCTTATTTACATGATTTATTTTTGTATTTATAAATATTAATTCATAAAAATTTAATATTATAAATAAATGACCAAATTCTTACAAAATAGTGTCACATAATTATGATTTCATAATATCATATTCATGGGATGGTTATTGAATTATAAACTAGATTAATTATTAATTAATACTTATTATGTGATTACATGAGATAAAATTTTGAATACCATTAATAACACAATGTGTTAGATTACATCTAAAACACATTTTCTCACCTCATCGATTAAAAAAATTAGCATAAACTAATCAATGATGCATAATAATTATAGTGCATATAGAATGTTGGAAAAGGATTTCCAAAAGAGTTTTAAAATTACACCATTATATGTGGGATTGGTTAAGCATTTTTTAGAAAACCAATTTCATATTGTTATAGAGAAATAATGTTTTTTTAATCCAAGTTTTGGATTGGGGAATGAATTTTCCTTCAATTATCCTATATTTATATATTATATGATTGAGATATTTCTTTACCTAAATAAAAATTGGTTGTAGGATGTTAAAATTAGAATCATTTATTTGTTAAATATGATTCATGACCCACTAAAAATATATTGAAAATAATTGTTTTGGGAGAAAATTTAATGAAATAAATTACTGAAAGAATGTGAAACATGATACCCATTTGATAAAATCATTTATGTAGATTAATTAAATAATAATTATGACATATAATTTTGTGATGATCATATTAAAATGGGAATCATAGTGCATGGAATTCAAATGAATTGTGACTTTTAAGTCAAAACAATGTTTAAGAAATTATATGTTTTAGAGAAACCACTACTAGAGCTAAAAACTATAAACATAATTCAACAAGTGAATATAGATATTTATGAGTACTATTGAATGAATCCCGTAATTTTTCAATATATTTAAATTCACGATGAAATAAGGAATTTTCCTCTCAATCATTTGTACTCAATACCATTGGGTGTGTGAATAATTATGTAAAGGATTATTTTTTCTTAAATTAAATAGTTTAGTTAAGGTTGTTTTTATATTATAAGTGTTATAAATATAAAAATGTGTACATTAAATTAGTATTTAGTATTCTCAAAGAGTTTTAGAATAGTTTACATGAAATATGAATTCAATTTTTTGGATAAGTTGATGGTAAACATGGGTTCATGTTATAATTGGATGAAAAAATTGATTTATGGTCAAAAAATGATTCCCTATATAGTGATCCATTATAAATTAAAAATATAGATTGAGGAAGGAGTTTCAATGTTTCATTATTATAAATTTTCCATGAAACATGAAGGGGTGTTTGAAAAATCAATGAATGTCCGTATTAGGTACAAGTGCTATACAATTTACTTAATTGATTTTAAAGGCTATATATTATATAATGTATAAATTAATACAATTTTCTATATGTATGAATTAAAATTAATGTTAATAATTAATAACTATTGCTTTTTATTTATATGTGAAATAAATGTTATCCTAAATTAAATAATTATATACATTATAATAAGTAAAACATCATTTCATTTTTGTAAAGGACATTTAATGTCATCGAATTTCTTTTATAAGATAATATGAGTTGTTTTTGAATTGTATTTCATCTAATAATATGATATATAGGACTATATACACTTGGATTATAATTAATCATGTTCAATAGAATGATTTTATATAGCTAAAATATATTACCATGTTCTAACGAGTAAAAATGAGTTCATCCAGAGAATTTATAAATTTTAATGGTATGATATTCCACTGAAAACAGTTTTAAAAATTTAATGAATACTTTTATTTTAATTAAAAACTTCTTGGATAATAAAATTACCAATATTATATTTATTTAATAGTACATTTATTATATATTCCCTCTAAAATTGATTTTTTTATAAAACCAAAAGGAGTTTTTTAAAAATAATATTCGTAATATAATAGAATATCTAAGAGGGTTGTATGAGTATGATTGAACACATAGATAAGCAGAGGTAAAAAATTAATTTAAATCATTAATAAAAATTTAATTTCACTCTATATCCTACTAGAGTATGGGATATGTTCTGCTAGAGTGAAATGACACATTTTACATTTAGATTCTACAATTAATCTAACATCAGTATATAATAAATTATTTTATGGAATATTAGAAATATAACATTTTAATGTGTTATAAAACTTATATAATTATATAATTAATTTTTGTGAAGTGGTTTTATGAATGATAATGATGAAATATTGAATGTGTTATATATAGTTAATAAATAAAATAAGCATCATTACATTAAATATTAAATTTCAAAGGATTTTTGAATATGTCCAATGTTTTTTCAAATTGAAATATTTTTAGAAAATATATCCAATTTTAAAATAACATAAATCATATATTTTACGCAATAAGTAGTTTATTGTGATGGTCTTTTTTAGTTTTCACATGTAGTAGTTAATTGGATTACATATAGTTGTAATGAGTAGAATAAAAATCATGAATGTAATGTAAACTGAAGTGTGATTTGGTTGTCTATTATTGATTATATACTATATTGTTGTTTACATATACATTATAATATATTTCTTAATAGCGATTAATGATATAAAAATATTATTATATAAAAATTGAAATCTCTATGTAATTACTATATAAAATTGGATATATATATATATATATATATATTCATACAATGATATAATTGAACTATAAAAGTATGAGATTTATTTATCCCCAACTAATATCCATCATGTATTATTAAGGGTACAGAAAAAAAAATTAGTTAGAATTAAAAAAATTATTGAATAAAGATATTTAATAGTCTAATGAGGCTTGAATAATTTTCTATTGACTATACTTAACATTTAATATACCATATTGAGTTTCATTAATAATTTGTTTCATATAGTAATTTTTTCATTGTTCATATACTTATTAAACACTAAATGGGATTAGCGATATACATAGCATGATCAAATTTATAAAAAATTTCAATACATGTATAATTGATGATGATTTTCTAATCCTTGTGTGGTTGGATATTTTTTCAAAATAATTGTTTATTGGAACTCATTAAAGTTGATATGTATCCTCATTTTTGATATATATGAGACTTGTGACATTAATTGGGTAAAATAAAGAATTATTTTATCTATAACTATAAAAAAAATATATTATTATCTATAATGGGGAGGGGAGTGTGATTTTATTAGATATAGTAGAGAATTAAATGTGATTTTTTATGAACATGTATGAATATACATAAATAACAATGACTATATGAGTTTAATAAATTATAGAGATATATGGAATATTCCATCTTTAATGAATTTCTTGTGCAGTGAGATTATATCCAAATAAAAGATTTTATAGAATGTAATTGGTTGGAATATGTATAAAAATATATTTTCTGATTAAGATCGTTATATATTCCATGGTAGGGTGAGTAGTATTAAATATTTTGTAGTGTTCTATCGCTACAAGAATTTATAGATCCTTCAATTCATATTTAATTATCAATAATATAATGGCTTTTAAGCTGCCATGATGTGGTTGTCCGAATGGGGATTCATTTTATTAAATATATTTTCAAAATGTGATTTATTTCTTTATAGATGTGTTTTTATTAATATTAATGTAATAAATATGATATGATTAATAATGAAGTTATTTATAACATTCTAATGATATTTTTGATGATTTCTATATAAGGTTTTATAAAATATTCCATAAGTTACTATAAGTGATACAATATAAGGTGATGATTCAAAATTTGTATGAGGCTTCAGTGCTAGTGGGATATTAAATGATATATAATATATATCATTAAATTAATATGGTATGTTTTCACCATTTCATGTTAAACATGATAGATATATCATTAGTTTAATATATAATATTTCAACCCAACATTGATTTATATTTTATTTGTTATGAAATTTCAGTATTGTATCATACACCATTGATATTAATAATATATTCAAATTTAGTAAATTCAAATAATTTATGATGTGGTATATCAAAGTTATATGTAGTTTTCTTGATGAAACTTGTGGTAGTAGGATCAAATATGTTGTTACATATATTTATCATTACGTGAATACTTTTTCATAATGTATGAGTTTAATGTTTTTTTCTAAAGTGTGTGTGTGGGTATTATAATAGGAAGAAAGAACCATTTTAATGGTGTGTTTCAATCATTTCACCACTTCATGCCTACACGTACATAATAGAAGGACCCACACACTTACAGTTTTATCACATAATACAATATAATGACAATTTAATATTTCATGATAAATTATTGTGTGACATGGTACAATACATGGATACAACATGTAGGCATGTAAAAATTATTCTTATTTTGGGGAATTTATCAATCACATCTGCTATATACAGCTTCAACCCCATAACATGGTGTATGGTATATAGTTTCATCATTTTCATGTTTAATCATAGATTTTGTTTTTGTTCACTATGATCCTTGGAATGGGTTTCATATATACAATTGTTTATTAATTTATTCATAAAATCATCCTTTGAAATGTTGAAACCATATATAAGAAAAAATTGGAAAAAAAATTAAATCATATATGGTAATGTTATTTATTTACCCATGATGCAACACTATGATAATTTTTAATTTAAAAAAAAACTAGTTTCAAAAAATGATGGACTCAAAAAATTGAAAATGAAAAAAAACAATAGAATAAAATTAATTAAATATGAATAAAATTAATTAATCACTTATTAGGGATTCATAGTTTTAATTAGGGTAAATATTTATGATATTGTTAGGAATAATGTATATATAGTCTTAGAGAATGATCCACCTCTGGCTTATTTTCAAACATGAGATGTCATTAGCTGTTAACCCCATGCAATGTCATTTTTTTGTATTGACTAAGAATAAAATTCTAAAGATCCTCATTCAATTGTAAATTGTTCAATCAACAATGATTGGATTGGAAAGAGGTCATTCTATGGGATTTTTATGATAACATGATAATTTTATCCTCTATTATACATAGATCCCATTGAATGATGTTAGGATTTTACAATTTTTTATATATTTATTAGAAACACTATATGATGTTTATTGGATGAAAAGTGGATGTAAATTTTGCGAACTAACTAGAAAATTATGTTAGATTAGACCATTCTTCCCTCACTCCAACTTTTCATTCCATGATTAAGTAAAGTTTCCACCATCTTTTATCATATATGACACTACTATATATTAATAGATATCACAATATATTTTTAGATGAGTTTTTATATTATCTAGCTTATAGTGATAATGTGGATAACTATACATGGTAAATATTCATTCCCAATGAACACCATGAGTGTTCCATAAGATTTATATGTTATGAAATTCCAACACATTACCTTTCAGAGAAAGAATGTGATCACTATTATTTATGGTTGTTTCTATATATATTATGTTTTCAATATTATATTAGTATATTCATTGTGATTTTATTCATTGAACCGTATTTAGGAATAGCTGAATCGTCACCTATATATCCCATATATCATCTACACTAGGAAAAAAGTACATATTAACTCACACCGCTCACTCAAATCCCAACTAATCTTTTCCCCCACGACACAATAGAGCCAATATATAATTTTTTGAGTATATATTTCAGCTAACACCATTGTGGGTAGTTCTATAAGAAACTATAGATTATCTCAGTTCCTATCCACCAATAACATGATTGATTTTAATTTATATTTGAAGGTAAATAGGAAGATCCTTAGTACACCAATTAATGTCTCATTAATCGACCTAAAGAATCAACAGATTTCATCCCTTCAACTCATATAGAAACCTCATGCAAATTATATTGAGACTATTACAATATCCAATGAGTCTTCTAAACATCTGGTATCACCGACCATTAATATAATAATAAATATCACATAAATTAAATAGATAGTATGCATTTTGGTAGCTAAAACATTTTTCTAAATACAGTTTCTGTAGTCTAGTACTGATATAGGGAACAACACTATGAAGGTATATGATATCCATTTACATATTTTACGAGATATTTTTATCTATTTTATTACATATTCTTCTTGAATTATATCTATCCAAGTACATTATGATGATATCTCATATCATTTATGTAAAAACTTAAAACAAATTCATGGTATATGTTTTGGATGAAATTTCTCTTTATGTTATGATTTTGATTATTCATTTTCATAAATAATTTATTTCAGTGTTATTTTTGTAATGTTCTAAAATTTACATTAATATAAAAAATTAATAGAACTAGTCAAATCATCACATTAATATACTCAATGAAATATAACATCAAATGTCGCAAATGATTTAATTTCTATCATATATATTCGAATCATATCTCAAAGGGGGTTTATTCTGATTTATAAAAAAATCTATCAATTTTAATAAACATTTGTGATAATGATTAATTCATGTTTTGGAGAAGGATCCTTGAGAAAATAATGACTTATTTTTGTAGAGTTATTTATGTATTATCATTATTTATGTGTTATAATATCACATGGAGAAAATTTAAGTTGATTGTACATTGAAAAAAAAAATTCATAACCAATTTTTTTTAATGTTTCATTACAATTCCAATTTTTAGATATTCTAAAAATAATAATAGTAAAATTATGAATATCATGATTTATTCAATTATGATGTCATATTATATATGTATTTTCTCGTATCCATTTAGAAAATGACTTCTTTTTTATTAACTTTCATTCCCTAGATGAACCATAAAACAAATTTAATACTTCCCTATGATGCTATCTCTAAATATTGATAACTTGGAATTTGTGGACCACAAGAACTCATAGGATTATCATTCCAAAATAATTTATTTTTACCACATTAAGTTTAATCATTCCATTAATCAAAATATTAATTCCTTTTTCTATTTAAATACACCGAATATGTTATATTTTGGAATTTATAGTGACTATAAATTTTAATACAGATTCTATATTTTATGTATTTCTTTCTCTTCATCCAATAATTGATTCTTAAATTTTAATGAAAATAAATATTCTTTAAAATGCTATGTTTAATTTCATAGAGCTAGTAGATAATTTCACTATATTGTATTAGGTTATAAATACATCTTGTGTAATGATATAAATTTTCAAATAATTATTAGTTATTTTAATGCAGTGAATCAATTATCATAAATAATAAATATAAGACTTAAAAAATTACTTTGTAATGAGATACCCTTGTCTGAATAATGGATATCCTCCTTCCCCTTTCATCTATAATCTATTAAAAATAGTGTAAGGGGAATATATTTTCTGTTGATAAATATTTTTTAACAGTTTAACAAAAACGAGTTTCAATTTCGTTAATTCCAAAAATACATATGAAGAATGAAAATAAATATACAAAAAAGAGGAAAATTCATCCCTTGAATTAATTTCTAATTATGACGAATTGATGGGGAAGAGTGAGAAAGTAAGTGGTTGATAATTCTCCATGAAAATTATGATGAAGAGTTATTTTCTACAATGAATAAATGAAATTTATGAATTATAACATTTTTTCATTCCTCATTCATTAATACATACATCTTATTTTTCAGGTCATGAACCACCTATTTTTAACCTTTGAGATATTTGAACAACAATGAATGATCCAATTGATTTTTGGGATTTTATTTTTATTTGTATTATATTGATGACATGAAATCCATTTAATTGTGTAATTTCACATGAAATTGATCACATCTACTCTTAAATGATCCTTAGTTTAGAATAATTATATATTTATTTTAGCTAGATCATATTTTACATCCGTATTAACATAAGGTCGAAGATAATTATAGGATGGAATTAGAGTGAAATTGAATAATGATTAGGAAAAACATAATTTCATGGGATATTTTAATTTAAAAAACATCATTTATGACCTTTTGTGTTTATGCATCATTGATTGAAATTTTCTCTTATTATAGTTTGGTTATTATATAATTTGACCTTTTTTTTCTCTAGTGAGTAAGTAATGACTTATTTGAAGGGGGATTTTATATTCCCATAATATTAACTGAATCATTAAATAATTTTCCTGTATTATTTATTCAAATAATTCATGAGTTTTTTATAATTAAATTTATATTTGAAGAATTATGATATTAAAAGAATTTTTGGGTTGTTGTGTTGAATTGTAGTGTTTTTATTCTTTCACACCACTACCACATACGATGTGATGTAATTCTTGATCGAATATAATATTGGAGATATTAATTGAATAAAAAAATATAGAAACCACATAAAATGATAAAATAATTTATATTAGTTTATTATTCTATTAATTTTAGGATGAATCCCTAGAGTAATCTTGGAAATAATATTTTTATTCCCTTATAGAATATTATATTTCATATTGCATTATTATAAAAAATGATTCGTGTGGATTTTATTATTCTATGGCATGATAAATTATACTATAATAAATATGTTTACCAATAAAACCATAGTTGTGTGTCATTTTAATAAATACTATGGGAGATAAAATTTTAAATTTTTTTGATAAGAATGAAGGATATAATAATGATCAACTATTTCACAATGACTCGAAGGAAAATATATAATCAAGGATATACATGTGAATAATATTGTAATTAATAATGTCATAAAAGTGTAAAAATAGTTTGGTGTTCATTAAAAAAATATATTTATTGAAAAAGGTTAATACAACAAGATAAAGAAATTTCTGTAGATTTAATGAACCATTGTGTTTTGATGCCCCCACACACTACAATGAAATGAATCTATATCATTTAATTTGGAATAAATGTGTGTATATTATCTCATAACCAAATATCCAATCTATATTAGAATAAAAATAGGAAAAATTTCATTAGTTTGATTTTGCAAGACATTATTACACATCATATTAGTTGTGTTATAACATTGTTTCTAGATGATTTGCAGGGAGACAAACATCATATGAATCAATTGGAGGTTATGTAGTGATATCGATGATATTCATAATATTGGATGAATATATTTTTGTATGGAGATTAAAAATTCACTTTTGTTACATAATAATGTTCATATTTGGAAGATAAGTCCATTTATTAAACTATGAATAAAATATCTAACCTTGTCATAGATTTTGGAAATTTACATATCTCATGTTTCATAATTAGAGTGATGGAGCTCATACATAATTAATTATAGGATGATGGGGAAAACCAAACTAGATTTTCAATTATTTGGGTTAATATAAACAATTATTCTAGGACTTGTATGAGTTCATTTGAACATGTGGATTTAGCAATGATGATAGGCAACTTGATTCCATTATCAAGATATGAGTATTTTAAATCTTGAGGAAGTTGTTTCAGTTCCAATTCTGGGGGATTTTGGATTGACGGAAGTGTGTGTTAATGTGAGAAGTCACTTATCTCATATAACTGCTCAATGGTAACATCCTCAGATGAGGAATGAGCTTTTACAAGCTTATCAGTATCATCGATGGTCATGTGATCCTCTGTGTTCAAGAAATCATCAATTAACAAACATGCATGACATTTCTCTAAACCGCTACAACAATCAATGCATGATTCATTACCTAACATTTCAATCAATGAAGAAAACTCAGAAAGGGGATCAGGTGAATGAAAATAAGTTGTTTCAGGGGAAGGGAGAACATCAATTGAATTGACATAGAGAGAGGAGTGTTCTTCTGAGGGGTGCATCATGGCATCAAGGATATTGAAGTGGACAATATTACCACCAAACTCCATAGATAATGTACCATTATGGACATTAATTATGGTTTTGGTGGTTTTCAAGAAAGGTCTCCCCAATATAATTGGGGCATGTCCATTCGCCCTATCATCTTCCATTTTAAACACGTAAAAATCAGTAGGAAAAATTAAATTTTGCACCCTCACAAGAACATCCTCTAGCACACCAGAGGGGTCTGTCGTACTCCGATTTGATAGCTGAGCGACAATACCAGTGGGCTTCAGTTCACCGACCTGTAATGAAGAGTAAATAGAGTGAGGCAACACATTAATAGAAGCACCCAAATCAAGCATATCGTTGGACCATTAATACTCCCCTATAGTGCATGGAATCGAGAATGTCCCAGGATCATTGAACTTGGTAGGAAGTGATGACTCTATCAATGCTGAAACATTCCTCCCTAGCCTCACCATTTCATCACGACGAAGCCTCCTTCGTTGTGTACACAACTCCTTCAGAAACTTGGAATATCTTGGAATTTGCTTCACAACATCAATCAAAGGAATGTTAACCTGTACTTTCTTGAAAGTTTCCAAGATTTCATTATCAAGTTCGATTTCTTTTTGTTTCCTAGGTTGGGAAGCCCTTTGAGGAAATGGAAGAGGAATGGTTGGGATAGGTGGCTCATCAACCGCCACAGTCTTTCCTTTGTAAGGGCTTCTCTTAGGAAATGGGTTTTCTTCTCTTGGACCATTTTCAGCAGTTGGGATGGTGGTTTCCTTTGGATGGGAGGACTCTAATGGAGGGGTCATTTGGATTTTGAGTTTTGTCCCACTCCTAAGGGTGATGGCACTAACATTTCCTTTGTCCCTAGGGTTTACTACTGGTTGAGATGGTAGTTTACCCGACCCATGACTTTGGATTTCCCCCACCAAGTTGGCAAGTTGGCCTAGTTGGTTCCTTAGGTCTTGTATGGCTGCTTGGGTGGTTTGTTGGAATTGGATATTATTGGCAGCCATTTGCATCATCATATCTTCTAGGCTAGTCTCAGTTTTTGGAGGGGGTGGTTGGAATGGCCTTTGGGGTGGTTGAGGATTTCTGGGTGGTGGTGGATGACTACTCTGACCCTGTTGGTTCCATTGCTGTTTAGGTTGGATTGAATACCACCCTTGCCTATAGGCTTGGTTTTCCTTCCACCCTTGGTTGGATGGATAGCATGGTTCTTGCCTAAAGGCGTGGTTAAAGGGGCGTCCTAGAAATATTGCCTCACAACTCTCAGAAGTTTCTCTCAATTTAGGACATTGGTCAGAATAGTGGGTGTCAGAATAGTAGATTCCACAATGGATGGGAGGAGGAGATTGATATTTCCCTTGGGAGAGAGCAATTTTTCATAGAAGGGTACTTACCTCTTCGAACATCGTGTCCACCTTCTTCTCAAACTCAGTACTTTGCACCTCATGGACACCTCGAATGGGAACACTGGACCGTGTACCGAATTGTTGAGTGTTCTGTGCCATGTTCTCAATGAGGGTTCTGGAAGCAATTGGGGTCTTATCTACCAATGCACCACCTGCAGCAGCATCAATCATATTTCGATCAATAGGAATCAATCCTTCATAAAAATATTGAATTAAAAGTTTATCACTTATTTGGTGGTGTGGGAAACATGAACATAACCATTTAAAGTGTTCCCAATATTCATGTAATGTTTCCCCTTGAGATTGTCTTATACCACATATTTCTTTCCTTATAGTTGCAGTTCGAGAGGATGGGAAGTATTTTTCAATAAAAAGGTGTTTCATGTCTGCCCAGCCCCTAATTGGTTAATTGACATAGTATAACCAATCTTTTGCAGTGTCTTCTAATGAAAATGGGAATGCCCTAAGATTCACTTGTTCTTAATCCACATTAGTAGGTTTTAAGGTTGAACACACATTATGAAATTCTTTTAAATTCTTATGTGGATCTTCTCCAGGCAGTCCATGAAATCTTGGTAATAAATGAATTAAACCAGATTTTAGTTCAAAATTGGGTGCCTCGCCTTGTAATTGAATGTAAGTGGGTTGGATATCAACATCAGGTGAGGTTAGTTCTTTTAGTGTTCTATTATTTTCAGCCATGTTATACAAGTTATGTTCAATTTTAACTTTGGTTTCAGAAGAATATGAAGGATCAAGAAGAATTTTAAGATTTGATGTCTCCTCCTTCAAAGTGTGGTCTTGTATGTCTCTGTTTCGTTGATGTAGGATCCTCTCCAGTTTGGGTTCAAAAGTTTGTAGGTCTCTCGGAGTAGAACGCGTCATACAAAGAACCTACACAATAAATAAATTAGAACACAAAAATAAATTCAAAGGTAGAACATAAAACAATCAAATATTCACAAAAATTACAAAAAATTTATCAAAATCACGCACAAAAAACCAAAGTGATCCCCAAAAATGGCCCCAAAATTTGACCATGTTGTCGTGACACGTCAAATTGATTATATTTTTAAGGTTTATTTATCATCTAGGGTAAACCCTAGGTCATCTCTCAAGGAGCGTTGGTAGGTTTAGAGTGTGTATTTTTAATAAAAAGGACTAAGAGAGGGGGTGGTTTTGAAAACAGTTTAAAACAATGACTTAGTTGAAATAGCCTAAAAAATGAGTGACAAAGTGGATTTTGAGAAATAAGAGATAAAAGGGTCGATGTGATTTCACTACACATATATCAAGTTCATTTCTCAAAGAGATTCATCTTGGGTTTAGAGTAATTCATTGGTTGGAGTTAACTGGAATCCCGATTAATTCCTAAGCTTTTATTTTAATGCTTTAAGGACCAAACCTTGACGTAACAATCATATTGTCAAGGTCCAGTAATTATACATGGAATAAGAGATTCCAAATAATATTGAAATATAAATATTTTGGGTATGAAAAGGATTCTTGTGATGTCCAATCGGAACAACACAAGTCACACACTCAAAACCTCACACCGATCGGTTTGAAATTAAGAGAATATCACTCACATGTATCAAATCAAGCATTCAAATATGAAATAAAATATGATACATGGAATGAAATGTTTAAACACCCAAATTAATCCAAACTAGTATCTAATGTATGCATCGGAACTACCTTGGCATGTGTGTAGCTCCCTCACAACGAACACCCAACTTTTAGCTCGGCATCGGGAGGAGGAGGAATCTCATGTGGAACTCCTTCTTCATTGTTGATCCCCTATGAGGATAGGGGCCTCCAGAACCTCCAAGGTGATTAGGAGACTCTTCTAGGACTCCAAATTGGCAGAACTTCACTCCTTGGCCGAACTCCCAAATGAGGAGCCCAGGGTTCCCTTTTATAGGAAATGTGGGAGGTGGTTTTGGGCACATAGATTTCATCAATCCAATTACAAGACACGTTTAGGCCTTCAGACAGTCTTATCTCGCTTTGGGGAAAATAGAAACGTTGTATCCCTACCTCTTGACTGTCTCCACCGATCGTTTGGAACCTTTTGGACAACTAGAGCTCATGATATTGATAAAATACAGAACACCGCATTTGGCTTGGTCCAAATTCAGTGGCTTGGACAGATCAGTTCGGATGGGCCCCATGAAAGACGAATCAGGATTGGGTTCCTTAATATGAAATGTAGAATATTGAATTTTGGATAGCCCCAAAAAAATTCAGCCCATTTGGATGCACGGATGTCATGTAATATTTAACACAGTGGACAGATGTCCATGGATCCATGCAATTTTGTCCCATTTTTCTTCCACTTCATCAAGGGCCCTCCAAATCACCTCCACCAACATTGTAATTTTCAAAACATGTATCACTGAAATATTTAACAGTGATAAACATAAAATTAGTGAATGAAACATGAAGCACAATTTGATAATATTTTTATAATTTTTAATACAAAATATGTTTAGCACAACGATGTAAGGGTGAAAATGAAACAGTGAATCGTGGTACGATCAGTACTCCCATAAGGTTCCACCAAAGTAACTCCCCAATGATAACAATAATTTTTTTAATTAAATTATGAATACAATCCATGTTTATAATCACATAAAATATATCCATATCCATAACCAATAAGTCCAACTCTAATTTGACCACTGACATATTGAGAGTGCGGGAAGGAAATCTGAAACCCTATTCTATCTTCATCCCCTGTGAAGTAATCAAATCCACTGAAAACATCATATTATATGAAAATTTCATAGACTAACAAGATATAAATTAATAAAATAATTATATGAACTTGTTCAAAATAAGGAAACAACTATTGATGATACTATTAAAAAATTCATTGAACTCTCACCAATCCTACATCAGAATCCAATGGAGACTGATCTATATAAGTGAAGATATTTGTTTTTTCTACTCCATGTATTCCTTAATAAATTTGGGTATTTCTTAGATTATATTCTTCCATTAAGATGATCCATCTTTAACACAACACCTAAATTACTGATCACCCACGAACCTTGATACATCAGACTGTGCAAGTAATTCCCTACACGTTGAGGAACATTGTGCCACACTGATTCTGAGTACCACTCTAACAGAACCGATGGATGTGAACCATGAACCCACAGTAATGGAAGGGTATACAAGGAACTATAAATTCAATCCACACAATTACCAAACATCCACACTGGTAATACACAATCAAGCCCCCACTAGTGGTTGTAGATGATGGTGTTTGATTTGGATATCCTGATCTAGCACATCATTTATTCTCCAACTCATTGTGTTTCCTTTTCTTCTATTTCATTCCTTGACCACCACATCCCACTACTAAAATTCTCCCAAAAAACCCATATTTACAAGAACAATCAATCTTCACTATTTGGGATTTGTCCACCACATCTGCATATGTCTTCATTAATAAAAAGAATACATGAGACATATTATTTGATCCCAATCCCATTTTAAACCATTGAGATTTCAGAGGTTCATTATAAACCACCACAATTTAAAATAATACTATATTCACAATGTGGTTCAAATACTCCATCATGGCCCAATCCCCGTGATCGTTTCCCAAAAACTCTTGGATCACATTGATGAACAAGGTCTCAAGGAAATATTTCTCCTTGAAGGTGATAATAAATTACTTCTAAAATATCTTCTCTTGATTTCCCGTATAGGCCAAGGAGTACCACAATATATGATTATGAATTTCTAATACGAACAAAACAGAATTTAAATTAGCAACCACAGAAGTCTCAAGGAACATGTAAATCCATTCATCTTATTCACTCCATTCCTTATCATCCTAGGTGTATATAATACCTAAAATGCACGGAGGTATGTTCTTGAGGATATATTGAGAATCATTCTTTTCAAAACCCCATTTGAATTCCTTATCATGTGCATGGCTAGATCCCACTCCCGGATCCAAATTATAGATATTTGAAACACCACCACCACTAATATATGATCAACTTGAGAGGGATCATTATATCCCCACTCTTCCCGTTATTTGACCTAATTTTTCCATGGAGTATTTATTCTACATTGATTAAAAAGAAAAATACTACCAATTTGTCACACATTATTGTTTTACAACATCATCATTCAATCGTTTCCATTAATTAATATAATACAGTTCAAATCGTAATAATTGATTAAACTAAAACAAACCACAGTGGTTTCTTTACACAATCTATAACATGTATGTCTGCATTAGTGGAGGAGAAAAAATACTAACCATCTAAATGTGAACCAAGTCCTATCATATGTTGTGATGGCTAGACCCCCCACTCGAAAACAAATCCTCAAGCCCTGACTGTCCTTTCTCCTATGTATCCAGAGTCTCCAAAATATCATAACACAATGAAAGGGAAACCCTTCATCTGATACCATTTATAGACAGTACATGATGTGCTTCCATCCAACCCCACACCCGACCCAGCCTTTGTCATGGCATAAAGGTAATTCTCGATCCCCAGGGGCTGTCAACAAGTTCTTGGTTATTGAGTAGATAATTTGGGAAATATTTCTCCAATCATAAACAACTATAACAACGTAGAAAAATAATAAATATCCTTATTACCAAAACCAAAACCCAAAATATCATTGAATGACAATAATACATGGTTTAATGATTTTAAATTTCAACCACAATCTAAAGTAAAAAAATATGGTTGGTGAAAAAACTAGACAAAAATGATTCTACGAAACTTGTGTGTCAAAAAACCCATACCACATCCATCAACAAATTCCTGACATGATCCAACTAAATCATTGAACCACCAACACCACCATGGAATGACATGAATTTCCCTAGTTTAAACATTTAAAGGTCTACATGCATTAGAGGGCTTATGTGTAGTGCGATCCAACTTTCCCATTATATTACCACCAAAAGAGATTATCTAAAATAGAAATAAGAGAAAAATTAACTAGATATTTTTTAATAAAAAGAAAATTCAATTTTAAATAAAACATTATTTGAAATAAATGTGGAAATAAACGTGAGATCAGATAAGGGAAGTCATAGGATAAGAAGCATAGGATATCCCTATGGTACATGAGTTAGCAGTGTATTGGGATCCTCATACTCCCTATGATCTTATCTCCCAATTGTTAAAGAACTAATTGATCTACCAATCCCCATCACATAAAAGTTTTGTTAGTGTTTTTAGGTACTCGTGTTAAAGAAAATGGTCGTCAATCTTGCTGACTCTTCTATTATGCTCGACTTAGACCTCCTAAAATGAAACCTAGGACTCCCATGTGCTCAATTCTAGTCCTTGTACCACAAGAATCCTCCAATTGCATAATCAAAATACCAATAAAAATCATGCCTGATAAATAAAAATATACTTTGTGGATGATTTTATCATACATTTATATCACAAAAATATTTATAGATAACACCATTCACACCCACCACAAAATTTATAAAACCATTTGAAAACCAAATAAAGAATACTAAACTGAATAAAAAAAATCTAAATACAGATAAGTAAAAATATCATTATTGAATGTTTCATGAAACCTGATGGAATTCATCAACCACACCAATGAGAGACTATAGGGAAGAAACATAACCCCACAAAAATTCCAATTTAACCTAAATAATAGATATTTGAATCCAACCTAGGTTAATACACTTTTTGGAGAAAAGGAATGCATGATGGGAGGGAGGAGATACTAAGAATAACGAATAAAATTGGATATGAGGGGATTAATAAATTATTTAATGAACAATACACAATAAAATCACCAAAATATTGAAGCACAAGGGAGAGGAGGGGAATGGGTGGCACATTTAGGGTTGGTCAAACCGAATATGGTGATTTAGGGTGATTTGTGGTTTAAATAATGGATGGAAATATGTGAATTTTGTTTTTTTAATGATCTAGATGGTCAAAATGTTTGGCAACATGATTTGATGGACCATTCATCTACAATTCTACCCCTCTATCGAGGTGGAAAGACACACAATCTATTTTCCTAGAGAGAGAAAGAACTCTTGTGCCTAGCTGTGCGGCCTAGATAGTTCCATGATCTTGGTTTCAATGTTATCCCTAGAGTGCCACATGCCTATGAACAAGGTCGTGAATCCTTGATAGTTCCATTTTATATGTAATAATGTTTCCCCTAACCATGAACCAATTTTGCGACTCCTTATAGACTGTATAATTATAGCAAAGTTTCTCCCAATAACATGTGGTAAATGCATTCGATAAACATACGACAACAAAAAATAAAATAACACAAACCAACACCACATGTGTGAAAGGTCATGTATATATCTACTATCTACATATAATCAATCAATTGGATCATTTGTATTTATATCATAGAATGAAATAAAAATGTAATATATTAGGACAGAATATAGATCATTTGAGTGTGGGTTGTTATAGTTTATTTCAATGCAAGTTCAATATAAACCACAGGAACATGATTTTTTATATAATAAACAAATAATAGAACCTCATGGGAAAAACTATGGAACTCATGAAATTTAACTAAATTGGGTAGTATTACTGATATAATTTTTTAATAAATTTATCTGGATTGTTATTAATTATTTACAATATATAGTGTTATTCATTAAATTATTATGTGTATTCCATTTAATTTGATATGACTGAAATTTACGAAATGACAAAAAATTAAATAACATTAAACATTTTATGGAAATACAAAAAGAAAATAAATGAAATACGTGTTGGGGTTTACTAAATTATAAATAATTATTATAATTAAAACTTTTTATGATAGAAATAAATCCTTTACAAATAATCCAATAAACACCAATGAATTTGTGATAAAATATGATAGATTCGTTATGAAAAACCATCATCTATCAATAGAAAATCTATTCGACGAGTGTAATAATAATGGATACTATATTTAGCAATCATATTCATATCATTTGTAATAAGACTCATTGTATAATGTTATAATTAATGTATACCATTTATGTAGATATATTTATCAATGATGTATATAAAATTATAAATTAAGGTAAATGGAATAAGAAACATATAGTGGAATGAATTAAATCAAATATAACATAGATATGATGTTTTCTATAGTGAAAACGGTCATATTTGAATAGAAATTTGAAATCATAAGGAAAAGGGATTACAAAACAATTAATGAGTATTAGAGAAACTTTTCCTAGTTATAAATATATTGGGTGGATTATATATAAAATCCTTTAATAACTATTAATCCATTTTTAAATAGAATAATGAAATTTATTATTGTTGATTTAGTATCTAAAATATTATTATATTATGAGGTTATAATGTAAAATTCCATTAGGACTAAGAATGATTTATCCAGGGAAAATAATTTAAAATTAAGGTAATGGAATGAGAGGGTAACTGAGTGATATATTGATTAAAATATTTAAAATCACAATAATGGAAGGGTATAATTTATATCATGAAATAATTATATAAAGAAATACCCATGAGATTTATTGAATGTCAAGGTTTTTTGATAATATTATAATGATAATTTCTATCTATGTAATAGTGAAATATAAATTGAAAATCAATTAATGGCCATTTATATAATTACATGTATGTAGGACAAAATTATAATCATCCACACAAAAGTTAAGGTACTATATATTAGAAGTGACAGTATGTGGAATCCATGCCATATAAAACAACTATTTTAGAATATTAATTAAAAAGTGGTGAGGTATAGAGTACTCTAATTATAAATGATTTTATTTTTAATCTATGAATTATTTTATATATTTTATGTATATTTGGAACAAACATCAGTAACTAAGGCATTATGAACTATATTATTACTAGAAAATAATAGAATAGGTCATCTTTTAAATAATATTTTTTTGGTTATATTTATTATAATTCATTGAGGTTTTACAATGTCTTGAATGTTTTTTGAACAAATTTTGGAAATTGGAATAATCCGTATGATAAATTACATATGAAATTAAAAATAATGAATTCAGTTAAAAAAAGAATATTTTAATTTTTTACTGTAGAATATAGTCTATTATTTTTATATGAGAGACTTAATTACCAGATACTAGTTTGTAACCACCTTTAGAGGCATATCATATTGATTTATTTTGAATAGGAAGATAAATAGTGGTATATGTACAATATGTATATCACAATAATAAATGATATATCAAGTATGAATGATTATATTGCTGTATATCCTATTGATTTATAAAAATATATACATGATACTATAATGGAATAATATATTGACCTTTTCACTAATTAAAAGCTCATATATAACCATCATTATAGATTGGTTCATGAGTAATTGTTTTAATAAATAAGAAAATAAAATATTTTTTCATATGGTATTCATAACTCGTAGTGTCTCACTATAGAGGGTGCCTATCTATATTTTGAAGAATAAGGAAAACTCTTAAAGGTTTTTCATCAAATATAGAAATATTTAATCAATTATTATATTAAATAATAACATTTACAATTAATTTATGATCTATTTGATCATCATCAATGGTATCAGTACATCTCAATGATTGATCATCTTCATCGATATCTTCACTTAATAATAAGGAATAATGATATAACAAATATTTATATTCTTACAATTTATGGGAAGTAAGAGTAAATAATTATACCTTTCATATTTACAATGTCTCAGTATGTTATTAAAAATATCATCATTATATTATTCAATGATTATTTTGATTATTTTATTCTGGTATTTACTTTTGATATCTCCATATATTCAATAATATATAATGAAATTTAAAAATGTAAATATTTATTTCCTATTTATGAATTTTTTTGGGGTTATAGAAATCCTGAAATGAGGACTGTGGATTATTTATATCTTTAAAATTTAATATTATTCTAACATATAATCATATTCATAAAAAATCCAATGGGTTTTATCCAACCATTAATTATTTTAATATTTGAGATAATAGGTAAACACAAATTTATTTTATTCATTTTACTAATTTAAATGTTATAATTCACAAGTAATATCACAATAATATAACACAATGATCTCATGTAATTAGAGAGTAACCACATAAACCAATTATTACACATTATTTATTCAACATATCCTAATAAATGTAAAAATATGAATAAAATTTCAACACCCAGTTTTAGGTGCTCATATCCATTTATTTGTAATAATTTACAACTGAATCAATAAATGGGTTTTTTGGGTCACTTATGAAAACATTTAGTGGTTTATGGTCTTATGAATTATTTGGGGAACCTTCATGGGTCAACCTAAAATACTGGGATTCAACAGTTTGAGTCCTAGTGGAGCGTATTTTTAGTCCAAATCCTGAGATATGACTTTTATATGGTTTGATTTGGGATAGAGAGGTTTCTTCATGGTTGGTTTATTGTTTTAGAAAATATGTATCCCAATCATGAGACTCCTCCGAAATCAAATAATATGGTGCATGGATGGAATATATTTTGAAAGTCCAAGAAGAAAATCATTGTAATTTTTAATATTTATGATTTTTTTTTGACAAGAAACATCTCTGATATATTTCATTCTTCAAATTTTGTAATTGTATCTCAACCAAGGAAACTCAAATTGGATATATTCACTTAATTATATACCTCAAATAATGGGGTGATATAAAATACTAGTAATATGAGGAATAAGGGATATGGATCAATAGTACATGGGTGATTATAATCAACACCATTATATCGTAAGAATATCATAATCATAAACACCATGATGGAAACCATTTTCGAAGGAATGGAATGTAGAATAAGGAAAAAATGAATCATTATTTCATAGAGGTCAATTAAAATACAGTGTTGTGAACAAATCTAGAATCAATTTTGTGCACAACATAAGTTTATAAATAAAAACATCATATTTGTTAACAAAATTAGCATAATTTTCTAGAATATTGCAATAATATCAGGAGATACATCACATTTTACATTTCATTGGAGGTATATATATAATTATGGGTTCATAATTCATATCATTATATTTTCTTAATCATGTATTCCAAATGAATGGATAAGAATGGAAGTCATAAAACAACCCATCGAAACGAATGGATGTATTATAGTATTTGACATATTATTCTTCACGAAATTATTTCTTTCATTACAAAATGATTAATGGGTACAATAATAAATTTTTTATGATCATTTTCTTCTACAGTATAATAATTAACCAAATAGGATTTGTTAGATGATTTAGAAATTGAAGATTCTATGATCCTATCCTTTTCGAGAAATGTCTTTGGCTCATTTATAAGTAATATTTTACCCTTTTCAAGGACATTTTCAGGTTGTATCTTTGGTGTATTGGGGTTAAAATTAGAGAAATTTTGTATGAAAAGGGTCATTGAACCATTGGTTCCTGGTTTTCAAAAATAGCACCCCTAGCCTAGAAAATTGTTTGATCCCAGACATAAGGGATTCATATGGCAGTGCGTTGTTTTTAATAAAGTATTCCATCTTATCAGTAACCATGAACCACCCATACATGAGGCACACTGTTTAGGAACATTGTTTTGTAAACCATGATCACATACCCATGAAATAGTTCACAGGGATTAATTACCCCAATAATTATATTTAAAATTCACATACCCTTCATACATCACTCTAACTTAACCCAATTAGGCCCTACCCTAATTATATACTTTTTTAGGCACCTAGATAGAGTCGGGGACCTTCTATCCTCTGTTTGTGACAATAACAAACACGAATCCCAGATCTACACCACTATTGGAAAGAGAATATCAACCGAATAAGTTACATCTCTCACTCTATAATGTTGTTATACCATCCTTTCAAGGGTAATTTTCTCTTATTGGTATTAGATATTGACTAGGGTTTTATGGATCTTGGATTATTTTATCATAGATCAAGTTTTGAGATATAGATGATGTTCATTGTTTTGTTCATGATCATTCCACTTCAATTGGGGATTTCTATTGGCAAGCATTCAATATCAATTTTGATTCCGGTGGTCTATATTCAATCATGTAGTATTGAATATTAAATTAATGTAGGTGTGTTAAATTTCAATTGTACTTAATGGAAAATGAATCTTTAATTTTATAAATTAATTATTAGATAATTAATTTATGGATATATGGAATTGGATTAATCAATTAGTGATTTAATTAGTGGAATTTTTCGATTATTCAATGTGATTTATTAGATTAATTTATTGGTAAATTATTAATGTAAATTTATGTGATTATGAAATTGATTAATTGGATTAATTTAATTTTTAATTAATTAATGGATTGTTTTTATTGTGGAATTGTATTAATTAATTAGTGAGTTAATTGATTGGTTTTTTATAATTTTGGAATTAACTGGAAATTGGGATGGTGTAAATTTCCATGTAATGAGATACTATTTAATTTATAATGGATAGTATGAGATGGTACACTTGACCATAAATGGAAGATTGGTTAATATTAAATGAATATTTAATGATGGCTAATAGTGGGATTCTAATATCGTTTCTAGTGAATAATGTTATGTATCTTGATTTTTATTGATAATTGAAATGACATATCATTTTGTGAAATTTTATAAGAGGGATAATGTGGTTTAGACATGATTTATTTAATATAACTAATATTGATTTTTTGTGATATATAGGTGTGTGGGACATGGAATGCTTCTTGAAAATCCAATATTGTGGAAATGATATTCATGGGGTGACTTGGACTATTGTTTCAAAAGACCATATTGATAAATGAGTGTGGTAGATAATCTATTTCATTACTTTCACGCTTGTGTGGTTGTTTGACAAATGATTTGTAGGTCACGATCTACTGCTTCAAATTCCCATGGTGTGCAATACATTGAGATCTACACACAAAATGTTGTCATTGGAGTATGATTCCAACTGTCTACGACAATTAATTGAGATGAAATGGTTAAAGAAAGCCTATGTCTCATATAGAATTGTGAAAAAAAATGTGAAATGGTATAAACACTAGCACATGATGCAACAATTATTGAGGGATTGGGTGTTCTTGAGAACTTATAAGTCATTTTGAAAAATAATGAATAATTTTATAAATGTATATTGTTATCATTATTTCTTGTATTTTATTATTTATAAAACTGAATACACAATTATTTAATGTAGATTTTTTTATTCACCATTAGTGGTGGACTAATCTGTTCCGAAGACACTTACTCAGGCTTCATAATTGGTTCTTAAATGGACTTCATGATTGATGTAAATGATATGGGAATGTTTCCTATGTTTGATGAAAGAGTTTGTATGTATCATGGATGAAGGAAACAAACATGGTTCTGGACCCAATTAGGATTTTTTAGTGTAGTGATTTATTTTAGGTTTTTAAATATTGACACATGAAATGTATTTATCCTGACATATCTACTGTATAGTTTTTGATAGTATATTTCCTATTTTGGTTATCCTGTGATATTTGTATTATACTATTTATGGTTATATCATATGGGTATTTTTTGAGATTATATGATAAATATGGCTTATTATCCTCTTGTTGAAAAACTATACACTATATACTATAGTAAAACCTCTCACATATAGGGAGGCACGCTTGAGGTCATGTGACCAACCAGATCATGGCACAAATTCGTGGCACCCAGGTCTGGGTGATACAAAATGGAATTAAAGGAAGCTTCCTTTATATTTATTTATTTTATATTACTATATTGGAAAGGTATAAATTTTAATATGATGATTTGAGCATGGTTAAGGGATATTTCATTGGATTAGATAACCCATCTATGAAGTTAAGAATGAAGTACCCGTGGTGGAATTGTTTTGTTGTGTTTTGTTATCTTTTAATGCTACTTCCCCTCAAGGGATGAACTTGTTGTATGATTTTTATGCTTGTTAGATTTTGTGGGATTTCAATTGTATATCGGCATGAATGTAATTTTTAGCATTCATTCATCATTTTAACCACATTGTAATTATTGTGAAATGCATCATTTTATGTATTATTTAAGGAAAAGAATGTGGAAGGATGAGTAGTTTATGAGGAAGTTTTTTTCATCCATGTGTGATTTTTAAATGAAAATAGTGTATTATATTGAATTGGAAATTTTAAAATGATAAAAAATTTGAAAAAATGGATTTCTAATGAGAAATATAAAATAATAATGCTTTTACTATTTTCTAACCATGACCTATATATAGGATTGTTAAAGATGGTAATAGAACCCCAGTTCTGATAGTGTGACATTATTTTGGGTAATAAATTGTAATAGATTTGTGTTAATTATTTGAGTAAAATGTGTTATTGTTGTGAAATGTATCAAAAGACTTGTTTTTTAAATTTTTGAGATACTCCTCCACATTGAAGTTCTTTGATAGGATGTGGGAGGATGTGTGTAGAAATGTGCCTCTGATGGTGGAACATGGGGAAATAATAGTTACAAGGGATGAATTAGGAAAATAGTATCTTGAGAAATTTACTCACATCATGATGCTTTTCGAAGGAGACCAATGTTGGGTTGTGAGGAGTATGTCAGGCCTAATGTGGGAGTTTCAGTGGTAGCACCGTCCAACATCCACTGGATAGGTAAGACCTAGGGTAGTTGAGATCATGATAAGGTCTTTCAGGACTATAATTGACCACGATTATACTACACCTGATAAGTGAGTCAAATTGGAAACTTATAAGATATCTAGTCAAAATAATCATTGGTGGGACATATAGAATTATGATATATAGAAAAAAACTCTTTGTGGATGGTCTTGTGGAATAAATTATTGGACCACTTTTATCCATAGATTCTCATACATGAGAGAGAAGTAGAGTTTATGAGGTTGAATAAAGGGAGAATTTTTTGATAGACAATACTGAATGTGTCATGGATATTCATTGATTTGATCCATCATACAAATGAGATGAGGTTACTGTGGAAATTTGTTTTAGGATGGGATTAATGGTGAAATTATCTCCGAAGTGAATATAATCATGATGAATATGTTTTCAAAAGATTTAAATTAGACTCTCTTATATAGGGAGTAGCTAATGGAGGCGTCTAGGGATGAACATGTGGTTTTTACTGGATGATCAGGTTGTACAAATTCTGAGTGTAGGAATCGTCGCTTTGATATTATTAGATAGAGCAGTGGGAAACAATGTGGCTAGGGTAAAGGTTCGGTATCATTGGACCATGCTATAGTGTAATATCACCAGTGTGGTAGGTCGGGTCACTTTTGGAGATAGTTCCCGCTGGTTTCACCCAAATTTACCCTACTTGTAAAAGCGGTCGATGTAGAACATGTAGGGGTCGAATCCACAGAGACCGAAGAAGTAACCTTGAGACGCTATGATTTGGTGAAGGATGGGTTATGAAGTAGCCAAATTTGGTTTTGATATTGGATGGTTTAAAGAACACTAAGAAACCTAAGTGAATTCAATTCAAATAAAATGGGCTGATCTTAGGATTATGCTCGGGGTGGATTGAATAAATTTTACTTTTTTAGACCATTTTGGTTTTATTAATTCTTGATTAATACATTCTTCAAAAATAACACTACCTTCATCATTTTCTGTTTTGGTGCTTACTACACACAATTACTAATCCCATATACACTTAGAGAACCAAATTCATGATCTCTCCGAGGTATATAGACATTTAGTAATTGAATTTAGTTTTCTCAAACACAGTAAAGATGAATAGTAGAAATAACTGAAGAATGGATGTCTTAAATTAATTATCCAATTAACAACAATTCATTCATAAAATAACATTCAATCTAACTTTTTCATCCTCCTAATATCATCCCATTAAAGGGTTATCCCTCCATTGATGGTATACTCTCAATGGTGGGCGGAATATGGCTAACAAGAATTGGATTGAAGAAATTAAAACCGCGGAAATAACGAGCACTCCTCCGTGTGTGTGAATGAAATTCACACCTATGTGTGAACTAATTCACATCAACACAGAGATATCACTGTTCTTTGTGATAATAAATTTTTAATAAATGAAATGGAAAATATATAAGAGAAATAAGTTGATTAAAAACATAAATATACAAAAAAAGAAACTTACATGGAAATGGAAAACATTACAAAGGAAATTTGACGCATAACCTTACAATGAAACAAGAAAGAAAATATGATAAGAAAAATATATACCCATATTACCTAGACCACTAGCTCCTTATATATGTATATTAGGAGCCTTTGGTACATCCCCAAAAATTTAATTCACCCCCAAACAATTAATAGAGTCAAATGGAAGGTGAATAATCAAAAGGAAATTGATGTTTCGAATTTGACCTGGAAGACTGTCCAGATTCGTCCACCATATTGACGTGTGAATTCTCAATTGAAGAAAGCCGAATCCGGAGGGGTTGTAGAAGATAACTATCTTCTTCCATCTTTCCTCTATGAGCTGAAAAAATTTCAGGAAATTTATCTTATCCAATTGGATGTTATGGTCGAAATGGTGGGACAGATTTCTATGCATTAATGTCGGGTCCACCATTTAAATCTCAACTTCAGATCCCTTTATCGTCATGATAACTTCAGAATTAGCTCTGGACACAGTTGAATAAAATGATCCTCATAGTTTTATCTTTCTAATGTAAAAATTTGAGCTTCATTGGGATTATTTTCTGGGCCCCACATTTGTTTGATGGGCCTTAGACCCATTAGGCTTTTTCCAGAAAGTTTCTGTCTTCAAACGCAAAATTCTCCATCTTCCTTTGGGATTCATCCATCGGATATCCCAAAATTTTAAATTCATAAAATGAATATAATGTTGTTCACAAACAAATGAATGATTGGGCCCAAATTTTCATTTTAAACATGAATTACATTTTTGATGAGAAATGAAGTTCTATTTATGTAATGCACTAAAAACAATGTTTATAGACTTTGGAACAATTAATATAAATATATTAAAAATTAATATTAGACACTTTCAGTGACTAATCACACCCCCCCAACTTGAGTTTTTCTAGTCCCGAGAAAAATATATTTCAAATATAAAATTCAAATCCCCTTTTCCAAAAACATTTAAATACACATTGCTCACCCAAAGACCTCATAACAAAAAAATTATGGAACCCATCAAAATCATTTAAATCAATCTAGGTCCATAAGAATATCCCAAGCCCAAGCCCATTCCTTTGTTCAAATTCATCACCACATTTCATCCAATTTCAATTAAGCATGATAAAGTGTTGGGCATCACAAAAGATGTGGGGCCCATTTTATTGTTCAAGGGGAAAAAATGGAAGCGCTAGGTGGGAATCACATTAAACCTTAATTTGAGTATCCATTTTTTTTTTGATTTTTTTTTGATTTTTTTATCCACAATAGATATGAAAAGACTAACTCTGGGCAAGACAACTATGGAGTCACGATCCCCAAGTGCCGGACGCCACACATATTGTCAATTTCATGCTCTACAATAGATATATAAAGCCTAACTCTGGGAAAGACAAATATGGAGTCATGATCCCCATGTTCCGGATGCCACACATTTGGACAAAACATTACTCTATGTGGTCAATTTTTTGTTTTTTTTGATATTTTTTGTTTTATGTTTTTTTATACTCAAATTAAACTAAAAGTGACCCCAAAACCCTATTCTATAATGAAAGGGACCCGAGAACTCAAATTTACACCCACAATCCAGTAGACGTGCATTGTGACATTTTTATTAAGAGGATGAAAATGTAAACATTGAAAAATCACATCGGACAACCTAACATTCCAAAAACTATGCTCATGAACTTAAACTTGCATTAAAATCAGAATCAAGGCATACAAAATGATTTTATATCCAATTTTATAGTTTTCAATGTGTGTTATCATGTTCAAGGTTAATGGAATTTTTCTTTTCATGTATGTTTTTATTCACAATATAAAAAAATAATTTTTTTACCTCATCTCTCCCCAACATAGAATAACACTGTCCCCAGTGTTGAAAGAAAACATATAAGGGGGTATGAGGGGATTTCAAAGAGTAAATTGTAAATGATAATCATGGAATGAAGTCACCTGGTGGTTGATGATGATAGTGCATGCCATAGTCTCCCTTCAATACTGGATTTGAGTCTCAGCGGCTTGGATGGTGGTGATTTGATTTTCATTATGACTTACGACATGTCCTTTTATTTTTTATCCTATAAAAACATAATAATAAAAAAAACAAAATAAACTGATGATACATTGTCTTCTTTTTAGATTTCTGGGTAAGGTATTACTCAGAGAACACGCCACGTGACACATATGAATATGGCGCTCCCCTTTCAAACCCATCCTTACTCATAAAATAAGAACATGTCAACAGTCTATGGTAATTTATTATATGAAAAATAAAATGATTCAAAATTATTGGAAACATGAAAACCAAGGGTTGCCTCCCATGCAGCGCTTTTGTTTAACGTCGTTAGCTCGACTTGAGCCCCCCAACTTATCCAATTCCAACTTTCAAAATTTTAATTAACCGGTCTTTCTCAACTTCAACAAGATTGAGATGGATTGTTTTTTTGAAATTTGTTTCGTATGAAATCCTATTTTCTACAATGATTGGTAAAATCCAAGGAATATCTAAAATGGTTGATCATGTTTTATCTGGAGTATTTCCTATGATTTCAAGGTTCATTCCTACATGGGGATATTCTTGATGAAAATGGATGATAATTGAATGGTCTA
This sequence comes from Viscum album, assembly GCA_963277665.1. Classification (NCBI taxonomy): domain Eukaryota; kingdom Viridiplantae; phylum Streptophyta; class Magnoliopsida; order Santalales; family Viscaceae; genus Viscum; species Viscum album. Next base: position 2,103,641,147 of record OY728119.1, on the reverse strand, counting down.
GGTTTTCATAAATAGAGGTATTCTTGAGAGGTGAAGGAAGGATTATAATGTTGAGTTCAGTTTCATTGAATTTTTCCAAAGATGAATGGAAATTTGAATCCAAATTTGTTTCTTTTATAAAAAACTTTGAAAAAATTTGTTCCTTTTGAAAAAATGATTCATCCGTAAAATTTTCCATTTTAATATCATGAGTGGGTATGGACTCACTATTCGTTATATCTCTCAATGGATCAATGATCGGTGATTCTAAAAAAATGTTATTGGTGCAATATTCCGAACACTCAATCCATGAAGATAAATTTTTCCCTTGTGAATCCAAAAAATTAATTTACTCCTGATTTAAATACCCTTCAACATTTCCATGATCTTGTTCAGTTATCCCATATCCAAAGGTCAGTTATTTTTTCAATTCGTGGGATTTTTTTTTTGGGATAAAAGATTCATCTATCAATGATGAGGAAAGAACATCTTGAGTGGGAATGGGTTTCTCAAAAGTCTTAATGCTTTGTAATTCTAATTTGAAAGATGAAACTTCTGAATTCATTAAATCCATTTATTCACACAATTGTTCAAGAATTTTTTCAGGATTAGGTTTGATATATGTTTGTACATCATGTACTTCCTCATTATTTATCTTTTCAATCATTCTTGATAGGTATGGAAATTGATCTTGAAAACATTCATCATCCCATTGATTGTACATATCATCTGATGTGGTGTATTCAATTAAGGATTGGTCAATGAAATTCCCTCCGTGAGGTGTTTCCAAATATTTATTTCCAACATGATTACAGCATTTATTTATGAAGGGGTATTTTGGATGATAATCCATTGGAATTGATTGAAAATTTGTTTTGGGGTTTTTTTGGACACACAGAAATAGAAAGGGGAAAAGAGAAGAGAAATTAGTGTGAGAATAGAGAATTTGGGGTGAGAAAAGAAGATGTGGGTCTAAGGTACTTACTTGGGTCCCCAGAAACGGCGCCAAAATTTGGTTTCACCCAAATTTACCCTACTGGTAAAAGCTGTCGATGTAGTACATGTAGGGGTCGAATCCATAGAGACCAAAGAAGTAACCTTGAGATGCTATGATTTGGTGAAGGATGGGCTATGAAGTAGCCAACTTTGGTTTTGATTTTGGATGGTTTAAAGAACCCTAAAAATCCTAATTGAATTCAATTCAAATAAAATGTGTTGATCTTAGGATTATGCTGGTGGTAGATTAAATGAATTTTACTTCTTTAGAAAATTTTGGTTTTATTATTTCTTGATAAATCCATTCTTCAAAAATAACACTACCTTCATCATTTTCAAGTTTGGTGCTTACTACACACAATTACTAATCCCCTATACACTTATAGAACCAAATTCATGATCTCTCCGAGGTATATGTTCATTTAGTAACTGAATTTAGTTTTCTCAAACACAGTAAATATGAATAGTGGAAATAACTGAAGAATGGATGTCTTAAATTAATTATCCAATTAACAAAAATTAGTTCATAAAATAACATTCAATCTAGTTTTTTCATCCTACTATGATCATCCAATTAAAGTTTTAGCCCTCCATTGATGGTATACTCTCAATGGTGGGCAGAAGATGGATAACAAGAATAGGATTGAAGAAATTAAAACCGTGGAAATAACGAGCACTCCTCCGTGTGTGTGAATGAAATTCACACCTATGTGTGAACTAATTCACAAAAACACAGAGATATCACTTTTCTTTGTGATAATAAAGTTTTAATAAATGAAATTGAAAATATATAAGATAAATAAGTTTATTAAGAACATAAAAATACAAAAAAGAAACTTACATGGAAATGGAAAACATTACAAAGGAAATTTGGAAGCAGAACATTACAATGAAACAAGAAAACAAATATGATAAGAAAAATATCCACCCCTATTCCCTTCACCACTATCTCCTTATATAGGTATATTAGAAGACTTAGGTACATCCCCCAAATATTAATTCACCCCCCAACAATTAATAGAGTCAAATGGAGGGTGAATAATCAAAAGGAAATTGATGTTTCGAATTTGACCTGAAAAACTGTCCAGATTCTTCCACCATATTGACATGTGAATTATAAATTGTAGAAGGCCGAATCCGGAGGGGTTGTAGAATAGAAATATCATCTTCCATCTTTCCTCTATGAGCTGTAATAATTTCAGGAACTTTCGCTCATCCGTTTGGATGTTATGGTCGAAATGATGGGATGGATATCTGTGCATTAATGTAGGGACCACCATTTAAATCTCAACTTCAGATCCCTTTATCAACATGATAACATCAGAATTAGCTCTAGAAACAGTTTAATAAAATGATCCTCAAATTTTTATCTTTCATAATGTATAAATTTGAGAGTCATTGGGCTTATTTTGTGGGCCCCACATTTGTTTGATGGGCCTTAGACCCATTATGCTTTTTCTAGCAAGTTTCTGCCTTCATGCGCAAAATTATCCATCTTCCCTTGGGATTCATCCATCTGACATAAAAGATAAAATGTTCCAAAGAAAGTGATGAATCTTATACCAAAATTTAAATTTCATAAAATGAATATAATGTTTTCCACAAAAAAATGACTGATTGGGCCCAAATTTGCATTTGAAACATGAATTGCGTTTTTTTTGAGAAATGAAGTTCTATTTATGTAATGCACTAAAAACAATGATTATGGACTTTGGAACAATTAATATAAAGATATTAAAAATTAATATTAGACACTTTCAGTGATTAATCACCTTCATTCATCGATAGGTTTGTAAGTCAATGATGGTATGGGTCATCTATAGAAGTTATGTAAGAACCCACAACAAATGGGTGCTATGAAATAGATTGGAAGAAATTGTGTACATGAATTTGAACCTATACACTATACTGGTCTAGATGTTATAGTTATATTGTCCATGGTGGTAGATGAAGTGGAAATGGTGCTTTTGGGAATAAGTGCTCATTTTAGTAGAGTGGTGAAGCTTAAGGGACTCATTCTACATCACAATGAATAGAGGCATAATAAATCCATGGAGTTCAGCTAACACTGGTGGATATTGAAGTTGGACTGTTGATATATAGAAGTAATATTCTTGTATGTTATATAATAGATAGTTCCTTATATGACGTTGTAGCATCTCATTCCTTCATATATTCCCACCGTTTCGATGGTTTGAGCCCATTGGTGGAGTTCATTAGTGGGATTATGATGATAGATATACCTTTAGTAGTACCATCAAGGGACATCCCTTTGTGAAATGGGTGTTCACTCATGGATGAGGAGTTTTTTTTCTGTTTGAAATGTATAGATAATGACATGATAGGCTCAGACCGAAAATATTAATATGAAATTTACTATAATTATGACCTCATATAGATTTTTACCATAGAAGAGTGTCATTTATGTCTCATAAGGGTGACAATTACATCAATCGTGACGAGTGGGATAACCAGTTAGGATGTGCAAGGCTAGTTCATCAACTGGGGTAGCTCACTTGCTATGTTTCTAATTTTTTTTATAGTTGATGGGGGTAAAAAGCCTAATGACATTCCACCGGTATTGGACCATTTTCATTACGTGTTTCCTAAATACATCAAAGGGTATCCTACTTAGAGAGATGTGGAATATTTGATAGAGCTCATTATAGGGGCTATGCCAGTGTCTATTTCCCCATAACAAATGTCGCCAACTGAGAATCAGGATCATAAGACTCCACTGTTAGAGTTCGAGGATATGTGAAATATCCATCCGTGATCATTTCCTTGGGGTTCTAGAGATTTGTTTTGAAAATAAGGTGGAATGTACATTATTAATGTGTGTTGATATCAGAAGATGAAGTAGATGATTGTGATGAACTGGTATCATCATCCACATATCAATGATCATTTTTACCATTTGAGATGAGCTTGTGGTTTCTCTCAGAATGAATTTTGATCTATGTGTAATTAGTAGAATGTTCAACCTTCTCATATACCATTAACTGTTAGGTCCACTAGGCTGGATACCCTGAGAGGGGGGGTGAATCAGGGTATGACTAATTCAAAATTAATGCCCGTTTTGATCTTGTTTCACTGTTAAGCAAAACACTCTTCTCTCTTTTTCCTGCTGCACGATATAAACAGAATGTAAAGCAAGCACAGGACACAGCAATTTTACTTGGTTCACCGCTAAGGGCTACGTCCAAGGAGCATACGCCGACAGGTTGCCGGTCGTACCAAATTCTACTAATCTTCACTAGCTGTGGATTACAAGGTTCGGGCTAGATCACTTCTATGCCCAGGCTCACTACCTTTACAAAGTTTAGGGTCAGCTGAGTGCTTTCCCAAGGGTCACTCCCTGTTTCTCTCTCTCTGGCTCACTACCGGTGGAGAGGATCACCTTCTTCCTCTTCCTAAGCTCACTGATCTTGGATGGAATTCACTCACAGTTTATAGACCTGTAGGTCTCTTCATTTTCATGAAAGAATGCATCTTCTCTTGTATGTAGATGCTCTGTTGACGTTTAACTTTCACCCGTTGATGAATATCTCTTTGCACCGAAGGTATCGGGAAAACTTCCAGCTTCCACGCAGCCCGAAAAACACTGCTGGAAGAAACCTTACTTGGCGCTCAAGTCAGCCTCGGCGCGCAAGTATCGGCGCGCAAGTCACTATGGGCGCACAAGTATTCCTCAAACACTTGCGCGACTCAACCTTCCTCAACTCCAAACTTGCGCGACTCTCTTCCTTTTACGCCCAAACAAATATTGGCGCCCAACTGCCAACTGGCGCGCAAATTCTAATGCCGGCACACAACTTCAACCTCTGGCGCGCAAGTCCCACCTGCGCGACCACACACACCACTTGCGCGACCACCACACCTGCGCGACAGGAGCTCTCGTCTTGAACTCAGATTAGAAATGAGGAGGGGTGGTCCGGTATTTATAGGCAATCTGACCACCCTGCGCGACGGCGCGCAAGTCACCTGCGCGACCCAATCTCGGCGCGCAAGTCTTCTCTCCTTTTAGACACTTGTGCGACCAAGTCCCAAACTTGCGCGAACCTATTTCCTTTGCCATATTTTGATCTTCTGATCTTGAAAAACATATGGCGCGCAAGTTTCCTATACAACATGTTCGCGGTGCGCAAGTCCCTTTTCCAAAAATACTTTTCTTCATTTGCCGATTTTCAGGCCCAAAAATTTGGCAAACACTGGAAAACGGCGCCACCTTGTATCTGTTCTTTTGTACCGCCTCCAGATCTTCCATTCCTTTTATCGACGTTCTTGAATCAAACATGGATCGTTGACCTCAGCTCTTGAACTCGACATTACATCATGAAATCCTCTTTGTCAACAAACACAACTCAGATGTCCACTTTGTCAACAAACACAATCACCTCAAAAAGGCTTCAATGATACCTTGAGGGATTTTTGCCCAACATTAACTATATTAAGATTTTACTATGGCCTTTATGAGTTCACCATATTTCTATTTGTGTTTAGGAATTATCCAATAGTGTTTATGGACTTTAAGAATAGAATATACCATACATACATCAATTTGCTTGTTGTATTGTGTTTAGATGAAGTCATGGTGTACACCTACACTCTTGAATATCATTTCCATCATTTTGAGATAGTCCTGAGGAAAATAAAATAGCATCAGCTATACACCAAGATATATAAGTACCAATTATTGATTGATAAATGATACATAATGGTTTAAATCATTTTTTGGCAAGGTGGGTTAGTGGGATCAGATATGTTTTAGATAGTAGTTTCATGGGAGCATCCCAATAATTTTTTTATAACTATAGTATTTTGGGGCTATCATGATATCAGATGTTCGTCCAAGCCTTTTCAACTTCACAACACCCATTTCAGTATTGAACATGAAGGAAGTAAAATTTTATTGTTCTAGGGAATGTGTGGATACCTTCTTATAGTTGAATAGGTGGATAACATGAACACTAATCTTGATTTTACCCAAACTAAATGTGGATTATATGATGTACAATTATGCCTATAAGACTAGTCTTGGATTAGTGTTGATGAATGAAGATCATGTTATGGTGTATGGGTCATTGAAGATGAGGCCAAATGAATGGAATTACCCTACATGTAACCTCGATTGGGCTACAATGGTTTAGGCCTTGAATTGTTCACAATATTATTGGTTGGATGAAAATTGAACAATTTATACTGGTCAAAATAGCATAAAGTTAAAAAAATTAAATGAGATTTAAATCAATGATATTGATAGTGGGGTATTTATTTGAATTAACTAAACATTGAGATATCATAAATGCCTGATAAGTTAAACATTGAACAATTTATTTCTAACACATTAAAAAAGAAAACTCAGACTAAAGAAGTACATGATTCCAGTGATGGGTGTATGATGATGAATTTAATAGATGAGATGCATATTTTGGTTCTATAAATCCAGGAGAAGATGAATCTCATATTATTTTTAGTGGACTATAATCCTTTTTTTAGATCACAGAAAAGCAGTATTAGGATCGGGAGCGTTTAAACTTATTGGAGAGCCATGAAGGTGTGATCTTGCCTTCAGATTGGACCTTAGATAAGAATGAGGTAATCTCTGTAATGAATTTTTTGGTCATTCATACAAGTATAAGGGAGGTGATGATTCGTGATTTTAAAGCCTCGTTGTTGGAGGTGCATCTAAGAGTGACCAAAATGTATCATAACCCACGATGATAGGTTTGGTGTATAGTCGTGAAAATGGTGATAGATTGGTTTGTGAACGATGATACATAAGTTAGTTAGTGAAGGATGAGAATAAAAGACCTATTGGTTTAATTCATCCATTTCCCATTCCAAAATAGAAGTTGGATGATGTTAATATAGAATATTTGTGGCTCTATAGATGTTTCCTTGGAATAATTTTTCTATATGGGTGTTTATGGAATGAATGATGATATTAGAACATTTATTGAATATACGTGACACTTTATGTGTGAATCATAGGTTATATTTTAATGTTCTAGAAAATATATATCTCCATATGGTGTCCTGGAGTATTACTTTAGACCATGAATCATGTTTTTCTTCATGAATCGTGCATGGATTACATAAGTATCTTGGTACGTATGTTCTTCGGAGTATAGATTTACACCCATATATAGATGGGAATTCAAATGTACTATAAAATTGTGGGAGGATATGTTCTGAATGTGTGTTTTGGAATTTGGTGGGTATTTAGAGAAGGGCCGTACTTTGTTGGAGTCTACCTATATCAACAGTTATCAAGATACGATACAGATTACGCCATATTAGGCTCTATTTTTAAAGTCCATGCAGAGACCTCTATGCTTTATTATGGTAGGTGAGTTAGAGTTGTTAAGACTGAGTCTCAAATAGGAGAATAAATAATAGGTTCGGATTATTTGGAATCGTATGACCACGACATAGAGACGAAATAAGTCATGTGATGATAGAAGATAATGAACGATAGATTGTTTTAGTGGGTGATCATGTATTCCATCAGGTTTCATCATTATTGAGTCACTATTAGATTTTGAGGTAGGGATTGTTGGAAACCTATTTTGTTATACCATTTAAGGTTGTGTATAGAATTGGGATGGTGGCATACTGATTGAATCACACCATGATGTACATTTCTATATATGAAAGTTTTATTGTGTCATAATTCCAATTGTATGACCCCAACCCTTATCATTTTATTGATGTAGATGATGTTTTGTTTGAAACCTATGTTTCCATTGAGGAGCATCTAATATTTTTATTTGAAAATAGCGAGAAAGTGTTGAGGTTAATGACTATGTTGATAGTTCATGCATGTGTAAACATGTTCATGTAACTGAAGAATCACGTGAAAACGTACCTGATATTTAGGCTCATTGGCTACTCTTTTTACCTTGTAATATTAGAGATGCTTATTGGTACATCTTGAGGATGAGATGTAATATAGTGAGGATATTATAAGATCCCATATTTTTCTATAGATGTCTTGTTAAAATTTATAGGAACTCTATTTCCATTTATTGATTTCTTTTTGTTTCTATTGAATCATTGATGTTTTTAGGTGAAAATTGAATAAGTTTAGAAGTAAGAGGGTGGTACGATGTGTGTGCATGGTTTTCCAAAATCATGTTCCCAGACTAGACAAACATGAGAACCAAATAAGATGGGATTCACATGGATAGTGCAAAGTTTGTTAAGCACTGAATTATTTTATGAGTAATCTCACACTACCAATAGGAGAGGTGAACAATTTAGTAGAAGGGTTTAGTAAATTGTGCAACCCTTCCCATGAAATTTTGTACACAAATAAAATTACCCAAACTTATAGATTTAAATTTCATGGACCCCCACCCCTCCCGAGAGTTCACCCAATCATGACCCAAATCAATCCTAAATGAATTATCTCATTTTTTAGAGGATCTTGTATAGATTATGAGGACTTATAACCCTCATTACTGATGATTTATGTCCAGGATCCATGATTTTCACCACACTTGGTATGAGAATCTCAACTCGAATAATTTCCCATCTCTCTATTCTATTCATATCCCATTCATCGAAGCAATGTTTTCCCCTACTTGTATTAGATCTAGATCTAGGTTTTATGGATCTTGGTTAAGTTGTTCTAGGATCCTGGTGACATATCTATAATCACTCCTCATGATGTTCTTGATAGTTCCACTTTAATTGGTCATTTCCTTTGGTGATCACTCACCTTCAATTTTGAGTTTGTTGGTATAAATTCAATTATGATAGTATTTAATTTTAATTAACTTTATGTGTATAAAATATCAACTGGCATGATTGGAAATTAAATATTTAATTAGATTAATTAATTTTTAATAAATTCATTTATGGAAAAATATAATTTTTTAATTAATTGGTGAATTAATTAATGGGATGCATTGAGTTGGAAGTTGGGTTAATTGGATTAATGAATTAGTGAAATAATTAATGGTAATTGTTTATACTTTTAATTGAAAAATTAGTATAATTAATTTTTAATTATATAATTAATTGTTGTTATTATGGAATTGAATTAATTAATTGGGGAATTAAATAATTGATTATTATAGTTGTTGAATTAATTGGAAATATGGTTATTTTAATTAGTCAATTACTGTGATTTTAATTAAATTATAATGGGAATTATGAGATGGTTGACTTAAATATAATTGGTTAATGGGTCAAATGAATTGTATATTTCAAATTTGTTAATAGTTAATTACCAGTATTGTTTCATGTAATTAATGTACTGTACATTTATTTTCTTGATAATAGAACTGGAAAATCATTATTTGAAATGTGATAAGATCATTAATGTTGATTATACTTTATTGGTGTTATATAAGTGATTCTGTGATTATGTGATATATATGTGTAGGAAAAAGAATGCTACTTCAAAATCCCATAGGGATAAACTGATATTCATGTGTGGGACAAGGAATGATGCTTCAAAACCCATAATGATAAATCATTGTGGGACATAGACAACCACATAATAACCCCTCTTGTGTGATAGTTTGATAAATGAGTTTTGGGTCATAGACTACTAATTCAAATACCCACAGGTAGCTTGAAATAGTTATTTACGACCAAAATTTTGGCATTTGAAAATGGTTTCAATTGGTCATGATAATATTTTAGAATGAAATATATAATTAATACCCATGTTTTATAATGAAGTTTTTATTGAATTTTTGATATTGTTTATAATCCGTCATGAATTGAAGAATGTATTAAAAGTTTTGTTGTTCTCAGAAACCATAGAGTTTGGTGGTTAAATTAAGAGAAATTTAATAAATGTTAACTATTTACTTTATATGTTAATTTTTTTTTTTCATTTTACTATGACATACCAAATTACTGATTGCATATTTTTTTTTTCACCAGTGGTGGTGTCCTATTGAGTATTTTTTAATATACTCAGTTCCCCTGATTAGTACATGAATATAATTCATGTTTTCCTGATAGGATTATAGTATGAGTTATATGTTAAATGGATGAGTTGGGATGGATCCCAGATAAGGAAAACAGATGTTATTATGGAATCCCTTGGATGTTTTTTATTTACATATTTTGGGGTTTTCATATTGACACATGAAACATATTTATCATAGCATATCTACTGTTTAGTTTTTTGTTTTCCATTTCCTATTTCTTTAAATATGTGATATTGGTATTGTACTTGTTAGGGTTTAATTATTTGATTATTCTTATTTATTTATTCTGTTGATATGATTTGCTAAATTGGGTTTAGTATTCCCAGGCTTATATATAAAAACCTCATTCCTACTTGGAAGCCTTTTGAATATGGGGAGGTGTTCTCAAGTTCTTGTGACCGACTAGCTCGGGGAACCATTATGTCGAAACCAGATCAACATGTTACAATGTCTTTATGATAATTTTCTATAAAATGATTTGATTATTTTTTGTAATGGTAAAAAAGGATATCCCTAAAATAATATTTAAATAACATTAATATTAAATCATTGTAATAATTTAGGAATATTTATATGGAAATGAAGGTGAAATATATGATAACATGAAAGGAAGGTTTTTGGTTTTAGAACCCCCTTACCATAAATATTATTTTATTTTTTTCGATTTTACACACCCATAATAATATAAATAAATATAATTAATAATTTATTAAATAAGTGATTTTTTTAATTTATCTCACTATATATAAATTTTTATAATTTTATAAAATTTCATAATTTTCTTCATTGATGTTGATGAATTTTTATATCATTTTTCCTTTAAAATATCACATTTTTTTCTATATCCCTTTTCTTCAATGAAATTTGTACATTTGTAGAATCAATTATATAAACATAGAATACATTACATTATAAATTTATTTATCATAATTAATTTTTATAAATATCCATAAGGATTATGATGATTAAAGAATTGGAAACGTCTTCATTGGTAGTTAGCTAGCCGTTAATGGGACGTTGTTCAATTAGGATGAAGGAGATGTATGAAATTTAAAAAAATAAGAATTATAATTTTTATAAAGTATGTTAAAATCATTAATATAATGATAACATTTTTTATAATTAATCATAGAATATTTTGATTTTAAATTATTATAGAAAAAGAGGATGATAAGAGAAAAACACAATAAAAAGATCATTATAACATACCCCCTTCTCAGAGTTACATCATTTGTATGACACTAATATTCCATGATGATCAGATTTGGTTAAATCCAAAACATCCCTATGGTTTATAAGTGTTTTAAAAGATTTAATTTGGGAAGTGATTTGGCTTAGAATAGAGTAAGAGTACTGGTTTTCCAAGGGGAGAGAGAATGGTTTTTTATACATGAGCAGAGGGGAATTTTATAAAAAAATATTTAATAAAATAACATATTGAAGGTAAACCATGTAATAATATCTTTACTAACAATATGTATCCCATAAAAATAATATATAATGGTTTTAGAACGTTAAAACTCTTTATGATTAGAATTTAATAGTAAAGTAAATAGGATAGTATAAAATATGATAAATAGTAATTTTAATATAATAATGTTTTATTTTAACTTTGGAAATTATTTTTTAGGTTTGGAAAAACAGATATATTATATTTTAATAAAAATGTTTTGAAATTAAATATTCCTTATTCTATCATGATTTTCAAGATATTATTTGATAATTACTTTTAAAGACCCTTAAATTTCAAAGAAATTGTTTTCTTAAATTTTTTGGGACTTTACAAGTACACAGTTTTTTACGGAAACTGATTCCGAGGCCTGGTGTGCCCGAAATCAATTTCTGAAGTTTAACTCAAGTACTTTCAGTAAACAAACGAGCTGGTTTTTCTATCTTTTGAACCGGTGCTCCAAATTGAAATCTGAGGGCACTGAGGAAACTGAAGTGCTAATAATTTCTTAAGAGGACCTTTACCGAATATGCGTTTTCTTGGGAGGAGTTGTTAAAAAAAAGTTGGATTAAATTAAAAAGTGATTAAAATTGTGGTACAATTTTATTTCTAACTAAGGTTGTTTTATCCTATATGGGGGATTTCGGGTGGGACCCACTAGCATCCTAACTACCCATGTGAGGATAAATGTGAGGTGGGTCCGACATGATCCCCAGCCCTTCACATTCCCTAAAACACCTTATACCCCCCCCATTAAACCCCTTGTATTTAATTGGGTAACTCCTCTCCCCACAATTCCAATTTAATTCATGCCAACACACATTAATTTAATTAATTGAACCACATCAATTAACTGAGTTAAGTATTTGAATTTGTAATTTTGAATGCATGGCAATCTAAAATAAAATAAGGAGAAGCATTATTTTATTTTTGGGTTGGTTTGTTGTGTTGAGAATTGGAGGAGATAGAGGTCTAGTTTCTTTTGGAAGAACATCATCTTCAACGATGAATGCCAACTCTCCGACGAATAACGTTGATTCAGCGGCCCCAGTTTCTTTATCCTCTTATTCCTCCACGATAAGGGAGGAGACACCATCGACGACGGAAATGACATGATCATCTGCGTCGCTTCACAACCTTGAACTTCCTTCAAGGTAGGGGTTATTATTGTTGTAGTTAAAATTATAGATCTTTGTTGCATAACGATTGGCCTCTTTTTATCAGAATAATAAGGAGGATATTGGACCGCAAAAAAGGCTGATCCTCCTCCCCATTTCCTTATTGATCATCGTTGACGCTTGAGGCAAAGGCGGCAGGATGTTGTTGCACCGCGTGGGGACGAAGAGGACCCTGGCCAGAGCGGGCCGCGATGGTGGTGCGCGGCGCAGTTGCGCCGCCCCGGTGAGGTCGAAGGGACGGCAGACGGTGCGGGCTGTGGCGGTGGTGGGAAGAACCGTTGTGTCGCGCCGGAGAAATAGATTAAGGCCACGACCACAGCGGGCTACGGAGGAGGGGCGTGGCACCGTCGCACCGCGCCGGTCGGACAATAGATGCGGCGAACAACCAAGGGGCGGACGACTGTGCCGGCCACTGGCGCCACATGGTGGCAGAACTCGAGGGGGTCCCACGGTTACAAAATTCTGTCCATCACAGCAGACAGTTCGAAGGAAACGGGGGGGGGGGGACTTAACCCCCCAGACAGATTTTTAGGGCGGACCCCACAGGGTCCGACGTTTCCGCAAACAGGGGCCGGTGCCCCCTTTGTGCCCCGCTCGTCCAGTGCCGACCCACGACTGGCTTTCAAGCTGGGCCACAGGTCGCAAGGGCCGGTCCACGCCCAATTGGGCTGGACCTGGACCCGGGTCAGGTCAAACCGGTTCGGGCTGACCCATGGTGTATTAGGTCGGGTCGGACCAGGCCAGACCCCCTGTTTTATGACCAGGTTTGTTCAAATGCCCATATCATGCACTAAGAACCTCCGATCGATGCATCGTCAGTTGTGTAGGTATCCTTGGATTGAGACGGTCATTGCGGTATATTAGACTCATTCTTTTGGAGAAGTTTGTGTACGAATGGGTTGGTACGAACTTGAAACCAACCGGGCCCTCGGAGCGGAAATGCTAATAGCTTATGGACCAGACGTCCGAATGAAGTGGCGTCAAGTACGTTGAATTCCTCTTAGTGAGACAGCTTTTTTTGGATTACTAAACTATAGGTTTGGACGCAGCTAGAGTATGGTCGGGTTGGTTTTAGATTAAAACCCAACCGGGCCCCTGTGAGAGAAAAGCCAATATCTCTCTGACCGGCATCTGATTGACGCTCCGTATGTCGCATTGAGTTCCTATTGACGAGAAGGAAATTTTTGATACATAAACTCTGGAATTCGTGATAGTTGATTTATCATCCCTCTTGGATCGTGGAGAGGACCCTCCCAGAATTGAGCGTGCTGTGTGCCGGAACCCTAGAGCTGGCTGCGACTGCGACAATGATGACGATAGTACTTGGATCCTACATGGGTTCGGCAGTGATGGTTACTGTACTTGGATCCTATGTGGGTTCGTCAGTGACGACTTGAATACATGGATCCTAAGTGGGCTCGTCAGAGAGGATGATTTAGAGATTACGTCTAGTCATCTCCACCCCTCTTCGTGGGTAGTATACCTGTGTGAGCATAGCCTTGACTTTCAATCATTATCTTTGATATGATTGACTTTCTATCCAATGTTGACTGAGTTGTTATTTCTTATGTGGACTTGGTTGTACTTGGGCTCTTGAGTTCGAGTCGAACTGGAATTGATGACTTAGGTATATGTATGGGAATATACCCAAGTAGAGTTGGTTGATACTTCATGTTTGTATCTTTTCATTGTGGTTTATCTGTTTCAGATTATGGGAGGCCTTCGGGGGTCTCGGGGTCCCTACTGAGTATTTTATACACACCCGTGCACAGGCTATGCCCGCACTACATTGTGTTGGTTGCAGACGATGGACATCGATGATTGTGTTTGAGGCTTGTGGAGCGGGACAATATCGAGAGGTGGACTATCAGGCGGGACGTACTCAGAGCGGACGGCCGAACCCGATGAGCCGACGAGACTATATGTACCCACCCATCAGGTGGGAATTACATAGGATGACTTGGTGGTTTCTACTTTACTTTTCAGCTGTTGTACTTTCTTTCTCAGTTGAACTGTACTTTTAGTTGAGTTTTTATACCAGCCCATTTACTTTCCAACACTTACTTTTGTACCCAGTTTACTTAGTGTTTACCTCATCTTGCATACTATGTTGTGTTGTTTTACTTATATAAATGATGTGCCTTCCCTTTTATCGGGATTTATGCCTTTTCTGCTAGTCTCCATCCCCTAGTCTATGGAAGGCAGGCTTGGGATAGTCATGGCACGAGCCCCGAGGATGGGTCGTGACAAATTTTTATTAGAGGAGTCGGTTTTACTGGAGAACATAGGACTTTGATAATTTCTTATTTGTGAATCAATAGTGTTAAGGGTATTTAGTGTGGTTATCAGTCCAAGGAGTCTAGTGTTGGTGTGGTGGCCGACAAATCCATACATCAGGACCCTAACTTCTGATTTCCGACTCAATGCACGAAATCATTGATTGCATGTGTGTTTCAAAAGTTTTCCTTGTGATTACATTTTGTCAACTCACCAGGTAAACTGTATTAACTGTGGTGCACCTGTTTCTTTTCAGGATGTCCCCATGATGGTAGCCAACTATGGTTCTGAGTGTTGTGCGAGATGGTAGCCCACCGAGCGACGATGCCTCGGTGTAGGGCCCCATTAAAGTGGAGGCACTGATGGTACCTCTACATGCCGAGCCACCGATGACACCAGACCCAGCAGCTGAGAGTGCACGTCGACTGAGTGCACTACATGAGTTTCAGCTTCAGAGGCCACCCAGGTTCTGTGGAGAGATGGATCATCAGGCAGTAGAGGATTGGCTGGAGGTTATCTTCTGAGTCTTCGTTTTAGTAGGGACACTAGCTGTCCTCATGGTGATCCATGAGGAAACTTTCCTACATGCAGTAGCAGGAAGATGGTGGATCCTGATGCTATAGGTTCATGACTATGCATCTCTAATTCAGACGGACTTCTATAACCTCTTCTGCTCAGAGTTCCTTCCAGCCACCCTCCGTGCGGTGTGCATTCAGGATTTACTACAGCAGCGGCAGGGCATCATGACAATAGCCCAGTACTCGGTGAGGTTTACCGACCTCTCACGCTACTCCACAGAAATGGTATGGGACCCATTCTTCTAGGCCCAGACCTTCGAGCCGGGACTGAGGCATGAGTTCAGGGCATCGATGATCTCTCTCAGTATTCCGACACCGGCATGAGTACTGGAGCAAGCCCTTCTTGTGGAGAGCTTTCTTGCTGAGACTACACCAGCTGCGAGTCCTACCACATGACGCCACGTAGAAGAGTCTTCTACAGCCAGCAATAGACAGATGTCATAGGGGACCAAGCAGACCAGACCATCAGGTGGGCCACCTCAGGATACTAGTTCGGAGGTGCGGGTCACACGCAGTAGATCCAGCCATACGAGAGGCAGGCAGTTCTATGCATGCAGCGGGAAGGGCCACATGGCTCTTGAATACCCGACCCACCATGCATAGGAGCATCAGACAGTTGAGGGACCACCATGGCAGTGGAAGAGGTTCAACCGTGGCAGTGCGTAGGGAGCAGGCGGACGAGGCCGAGGAGCTGGATGAGAAGCAGGTGGTGGACGACGTTTCGGGGCTCTACAACCACCACCACCAGGAGGTCCACCCCGACCACATGGTGCTAGAGGATAGAGGTAGGCTCATCTTCAGGCAGTGGAGGCTTACGACCATATCACGCCTAAGATGATTCGAGGTACTATCTTTGTTAACTTCACGATTGTTGCAGTTCTCATAGACACATGAGTGAGTCATTATTTCATTGATGTTGCCCTTGTTCGATGCTCGGAGATTCCTACGGAGCCGTTGGATCGATCCATACGGCTAGAGACTCCTATGAGAGTAGAATCGAAGATTACACACTGGCGCCGGCAGTGTGAGATTACTCTAGGAGGTGAGAGCTTCGGATGTGATCTTATTTTAGAGGCGTCGAGGAGTTACGACATCATCTAGGGCATGGGTTGGTTATCTACGGTACATGCTCAAACTGACTATATTAGGCTCAAGGTGCGGTGTGTCTGCAAAAATGGGAGAAGGTTCACCTTCACTAGCGTGAAGGGAGCCTTTTGAGTGTAGGACAAACTCACACAGTGGAGAGGGAAGCCAATCACACATCAGTTGGCTAGTTGCATTCTCAAAGAAGTTGATTTGCGGAATCCGAGTTTTCCTATTGTGGTGGATCAGTATGCGGATGTTTTTCCTAACGACGTTCTAAGAATACCTTCTCGTAGAGAGGTAGACATCTATATTGACTTGTACACCGGGACAACCCTGATATCTACTCCAGCATATTGGATGGATCCTACTGAGCATCATGAGATACGAGTACAGCTGAAGGACTTGCAGGGAAATGTATTCATTCGACCCAGTTTTTCAACCTGGGCTTCCCCGATTTTGTTCTCCAAGAAGGCAGACGGGAGCTTATGACTATGTGTCGACTACCGTCACTTGAACCTGGTGACTATGAAGAACTAGTATCCACTTTCGATGATTTAAAACCTCTTTGATTAGCTCAAGGGAGTACGCTGGTTCTCGAAGATAGACCTTAGTTCAGGTTATCATCCGCTCAGAGTTCGAGACCAGGATGAGTAGAAGACGGCCTTCCGGTGTCGGTATGGACACTATGAGTTCTTGGTTATGCCTTTCGGTGTAACCAACACTCTAGCAGTGTTCATGAGTCTCATGAACAGGATATTCCAGCCTTATCTCGATCGATTTTTCATAGTCTTCATCGAAGACATTTTGATTTACTCTACTACTGAGGAGGAGCATGCTTACCACTTACGGGTTGTACTGGATACACTCCAAGATTACCAATTTTATGTTAAGCTCTCAAATTGTCAATTCTGGCTTCAGGAGGTCCACTTCTTAGGGAACGTCGTCTTTGAGGTGGGAGTAGCGGTGGATCCTGTGAAGATAGAGGCAGTACTAGCTTGGGATCCACCCAGGAGCGTGACTGAGGTGTGGAGTTTCCTAGGACTGGCTGGATACTATCGGAGATTTGTGCCATACTTCTCTAGAGTTTCATCACCACTTCAGCTTTGACGAAGTAGGGGAAACCCTTTGTGTGGTCAGAAAGATGTCAGTATAGCTTCTAGGAGATAAGACAATGATTGACCAGTGCACCCATGTTGAGGATACCGGAGGAGGGTGTAGGGTACGTAGTTTACTACGATGCATCAGGGACCAAACTCGGGTGTGTCCTGATGCAGGAGCGGGCAGTGATTTCTTATGGTTAATGACAGTTGAGGCCGCATGAGAAGAACTACATTACCCATGACATATAGTTATAATTAGTGGTCTTCACCATAATGATGTGGCGACACAATATGAGGGGCGAGTGCTTTACAGTCTACTCTGGCCACCAGAGTCTCAGGTACATCTTCTCGCAGAAGGACATGAACCTGAGATATCGGTAATGGATCGAGTTCCTCTAGGACTATGAATTTGAGATAGTCTATACTCTTGGTAAGGGGAACTTAGTAGCTAATTCTCTCCATAGGAGGTCGGACATTCAGTTACATGGAGGGGAAACAGAGCAGTCAGCCGCTTTGCAGATATCCTTCCTAGATAGAGATGGGACAACCTTTCTATAGTCGTTTACAGTCACTCCTACACTACTTCAGCAGGTAAGGGAGGCACTGTCTGTGGACATTGAGTGTGAGACACGACGTGCATAGATATCCACTGGATAAGAACCTGATGTATTTTATATAGGAGGAGAGCATATCATCCTTTTAAGTGGACGTACCATGGTACCAGTTTCATTACAGGAGGAGGTGCTGAGGGAGTTTCACATTTCCCCATTGGCGGTAAATCCAAGTGTAGAAAAGTTGTACCAGGATCTCAGACGACAGCATTGGTGGCTGTGTATGAAGAAGGTTGTGACAGAGTTCATTTCACGATGCCTCACCTGCATGCAGGTGAAGGCGGTGCACCAGGTACCATCAGGGTTGGTACAACCCTTAGAGGTCTCGGTGTGGAAGTGGGATATGATATCTATGGATTTCGTGACAGGGATTCCATGTACATCCATAGGACACGACTCAATATCATTGATCTTAGACCGACTCAGCAAGTCAGCCCACTTATTACCTATTAGAGAGCAGGGATCAATGGAGTTATTGGGATGCCTCTACGTTCATGAGATCATATGGCTTCATGGTGTTCCATCTTCTATCATCTCAGATCGAGATTCTTGCTTTACTTCCTGGCTATGGAAGGGGTTGTAGGAGGCATTTGGGACACAGTTACACCTGAGCACTGCCTTTCACCCTCAGACGGATGGTCAGACGGAGAGGACCATTTAGACTCTCGAGGACATGCTCCGTTCATGTGTCCTTTACATTGGTCATAGCAGGGAGGATCACATACCTTTGGGGGAGTTTGCATACAACAACAGCTACCACTCCACCATTGGGATGAAAGTATACGAAGAATTGTACGACCGACCTTGCAGATCACATCTGTAATGGACAGACCCAGGGGAGTCAGCACCTGTAGGACCAGAGATGGTTCATGCTATGACAGAGAAGGTATAGATCATCCAAGAGTGGATAAATATTGCATAGAGCAAACAGAAGTCCTTTTTTGATAGGAGGCAGAGACCACCGAAGTTCAAGAATGGTGACCAAATTTTCTTACAGGTCTCACCTCGACATCGATTGCAGAGATTTGGACAGGGTGAAAAGGTATCTCTGTGCTTCATCGTACCACTCCAGGTTCTCAGCAGGATAGGTGTGGTGGCTTATCACCTGACTCTTCCACCTCAGTTTCACAGACTGCACGACGTCTTCCACGTTTCTCAGCTAAGGAGATACGTGCACAACTTGATGCATATCATCGACCACGAGGAGCTAGACATCAATGACGGGGTGACTTTTGCAGAGGTCCCGGTGGATATCGTGGATAGACAGGAGTAGGTCCTACGTGGACGGTCGATTCCTCTAGTGCACATAAGGTGGAAGCACGGAAACCTCCAGGAGAGAACATGGGAGTGGGAGGCTTATATGCGTGCACAATACCCTCATTTTATTCCCTTGTTTATGATGTATCTGTACATGGACGTAATGAACTAAGTTGGGAGTAATGTAATGACCCGTAAATTTCAAGGAAATATTTTTCATAAATTATTTGGGATTTTACGAGTACGTAGTTTCTGACCGCACCTGATTCCGAGGCCCGGTGTGCCAGGAATCAATTTCCAAAGTTTAGCTCTGGTACGTTCAGTGAAAAAATGAGCGAGTTTTTAAATATTTTGAACTGGTGCTCGGAATTGAAATCTGAGGGCACCGACAAAACCACAGAACCGATAATTGCTTAAGAGGTCCATTATTGAAGATGTGTTTTCTTGGGAGAAGTTGTTAAAAAAATGTGGATTAAATAAAAAATGAATAAAATTTTGGTACAATTTTATTTCTAACTAATGTGGTTTTACCCTACATGGGGGAGTTTGGGTGGGACCCACTAGCATCCTAACTACCCATGTGAGGATAAATGTGAACTAGGGCCAACACGATCCCCACCACTTAAAATTCCCTAAGACCCCAAAAAACGCCCATTAAACCCCTTGTTTTTAATGGGGTAACTCCTCCTCTCCCCACTCTTACAATTTAATTCATGCAAAGACACATTAATTTAATTAAGTTAACCACATCCATTAATTGAGTAAAGTATTTGAATTTTTAATTTTGAATGCATGGAAAAGTAAAATAAAATAAGGAGAAGCCTTATTTTATTTTTGGGTTGGCTGGTTGTGTTGAGAATTGGAGTAGAAGGAGCTCTAGTTTCTTTTGGAAGAACATCATCTTCAATGAAGAAGTCCAACTCTCCGATGAAGAATGCTGATTCGGCAGGCCCAATTTCTTTATCCTCTTCTTCTTCCGCGACAATGGAGGAGACATCGTCGACGACGGAAACGACGCCATCATCCGCAGTGCTTGACAACCACGAACTTCCTTCTAGGTAGGGGTTATTTTTGTTCACGTTAAAATTATTGATCTTCATTGCATAATGATTGAATTCTTGTTGTTGTCATAACGGGAGGAGATTAGACTGAACAAACACGACCGATCCTCCTCCCCTTTGCATTATTGAGCAAATTTGACATTTGAGGTGAAGGTAGCGTTGTACCATTGCACCGTGTAAGGAAGAAGAGGACCGCGGCGAGAGTGGGCCATAGCGGTGGTACGTTGTGCCGTTGCGCCACGCGGGTGAGGCCAAAGGAACCACATCCACATCGGGCAGCGGTCGGGGTGCGCGGCACTGGAGAAACCGAGGAAGGTCGCGGACGGAGCGAGCCACATCAGAGGGCAACGATGCCATCGCGCTGTTCCGGTCGGATAATATTAACGGCCTAATGCCGAAACATACACCAAAGGGGTGGCTGACTATGCCGGTCGCTGGCGCCACCAGGAGGCGGGACCCGAGGGGGTCCTGTGGTTACACAAGGTCGGCCATCACGGCCGGCCGTTCGAAGGAAATGGTGGGAACATAACCCCCCCCCCCCCCCAACAGATTTTTAGGAGGACCCCACAGGGTACGCCGTTTCTTCAAACAGGGGGAGGCGCCCCCTTTGCGCCCCGCTCGGCCAACGGCGAGCTACGACCGGCTTCCGAGCCAAGCCGATCCGCGCCAGCTGGGCCAAGCCGTGCCCAATCAGGCCGGGTCAGACCGGGCCCAGACCCCCTATTTTCGTACCATGTTTGTTCAAGCACCCATATTATGGGATACAAACCTTAGATCGACGCACCGTCAGTTGAATACAGATCCTTGTATCGAGACGGCCGTTTTGGTACATTACATTAACGCTTTCTGCAATGTTTTTGTAAGGCTGGGTTGGTACGATCTCGACACCAACCGGGCCGTTGGAGCAGAAAAGGTCATTGCTTAAGGATCAGACATCCGAATAACGTGACGTCAATTAAGTTGAATTCATCTTAGTGAGACAATTATTTTGGATTAATCCACTAGAGGTTTGGATGCAACTGGTGTATGGTCGGATTGGTTTTATCTTAAAAACCAATCGGGCCCCGGGACGGAAAATCCGATATCTCTCAGACTGGGCATCCGATTGATGCAACTTCTGTCACATTGAGTTACTATTGGCAAGAAAAAACTTTGTGATACATAAACTCTCGACATCGTGATAGTTGTTGTATCGAACCTTTTTCCTCGTGGATCGGACCCTCCCAGAATCGAGCGTGCTGTGTGCAGGAACCGTATAGCTGGCTGCGACTGCGGTGATGATGACGATTGTACGTGGATTGTATGTGGGTTCAGCATTGAGGACGACTGTACAAGGATCCTATGTTGGTTTGGCAGCGAGGACGACTGTACATGGATCCTACATGGGTTCGAAAGTGATGGTTACTCTACCTGGATCCTACGTGGGTTCAACAGCGATGGTTACTGTACTTGGATCCTACGTGGGTTCGGCAGCGTCGACTTCTATTCTTTGATCCTACGTCGGTTCGGTAGAGAGGTTGATTAAGATATTATTTCTAATCGTCTCCACCACTCTTCTTGAGTAGTATACCTATGTGAGATGAGTCTTTACTTTCAATCATTATCTTCGATATGATTGTCTTGCTTTCATGTGTTGACTGAGTTGTGCTTTCCTATTTCGACTGGGTTGTACTTGGGATCTTGATTTGGAGTCGAACTAGAATTGATGACTTAGGTATATATATGGGAATATACCTAAGTAGAGTTGGTTGATACATCGTGTTTGTATCTTTACTTTTTGGTTTATCCTTTCCAGATTCTGGGAGCCCTTTAGGGGTCTCGGGGTTCCTACTGTGTATCGTATACTCACCCCTGCACGAGCTATGCCCGCACTATGTTGTGTTGAATGCAGATGACAGACAACACTGATCATGGATGAGGCTTGTGAAGTGGGATGGTATCTCGAGGTGGAATATCAGGCCAGAAATACTCCGAGCAGACGGCCGGACCTGAGGAGCCGACGAAACTATATGTACCCACCTTTTAGGTGGGAATTCTGGAGGATGACTTGGTGGTTTCTTCTTTACATTTCAGCTGTTGTACATTCTTTCTCAGTTGTACAATACTTTCAGTTGGGTTTGTGTACCGCCCCATTTACTTTCCAGCCCCTACTTTTGTACTCAGTTTAATTAGTTTTTACTTCATCTTGCGTACTCTGTTGTGTTGTTTATTTATATAAAGGCAATGCTTTCCCTTTTATTAGGATTTACACCTTTGGTTCCAGTCTCTAGCCCCTGGTCAATGGAAGGCAGGCTTGGGGTAGTCACGACATAGACCCTGAGGATGGGTCGTGACATTAGTACTTCATGAATGTTTCAATTTAATATACACCTGTTATAAAATACCATTATTTTTACTATTCACCTTTAAAATAATGGATTTCATAACATTACTAGAAGAAAAATCATTGGAAAATATAGATACTATTATTTAATAAATTTAAATCATTTTATCAAATTATTTTTTGACAAAAGATGACTATAAATTATTATATAAATAAAAGGAATTTTATGAAATGCCATGAAATAAATTTATTATAAAATTAACATTGAGTTTTTTAATAATTATGTTTATTTTATGGAAATATAATATTTTATTTACCTTATTTAATCATGAAAAATATTATTTATATTACATTTCATTATTTTGAGTTGAAATTTATATTCCAATGGTTATTTTACTATTCCAAATGGTCATATTACTATTCTAAAGAATATGGTTACTATTCAAAATATAACATTCCTATTTCAATGGTCAAATTATCTCCTGTAAATATCACACAAATTATATATTAATTATTCACATCAATCTATCTAATGGTTATTTATTTCAATTATCTAAAATGTGTGCTAATTTATTTAAATGTTCATTCATTTCGATAGTATTGTTCACAAGCGAAATGTTTAAAAAAGATCACGGTGATCCATATTTAATGAGTTTATTTCAGTTAATTTATATTTTTAGACAATTTATTATATTTTTAATTTTAATGAATTTAATTGTTGACTAATTTAACAATATTCATTAATGAAATGTTCTTTTTTTCGTTCACTTTGAATTATAAATGTATAATACAATATAATATAATATAATATCATACCCATCAATTTCATGAGAAATATAATTTATAAAACAAAATCATTTAAAGAATCTTATACCTTTTTAATATATGGTTTTTTACACAATTACCCCATTAGGGATATTGTCCAAAAAATTTCCACTCACATCCCATTTTAGAAATGATGCAGGTAATTTTGTTCCATTATTTCCCCAGGCTCCAATGTTTCTTATTAATCTTTATGTTTCAACCATGGAAATTTTACAAGGCTACTTCTATTGATTCATTGAATAGTTTCTCCATGATACCAGATATTCACTGAATTCCCCTCAAATGATATGTAATTCTCTAGTTGTGACATCTTCAGATTTAGCACATGTTATTGGTTAGTTATATACTTCCCCAGGAGAGATATGTGGAGAACAACACGAACATGTTCCATATCATGTGGAAGATAAATCAATGAGGCCACTACATTGATGTGATCGTAGTTATTAATGATCCCTATTCACCTAGGTATATGATTTAATTTCATTCCAAACATCATGACTCTCTTATATAGTAATATTCAAAGGAATCCTTTATTTATGACATAAAAAATTCATGTCCCTTTATTGGTTTTCAGTATATTTCATAAAATGAATCTAAGATAGTTTTATATGTGTTTTTTATTGATCCTTCTATATCATATCATGAACAAGATCTAGTCCATGTACCTTATATTCAATATCTTCATCCCTACATGTTAGGGTTACATATCACTTCCCTTATAGAGCTTTATATGGAGATAATTGAATACCAGGGTGGAATCTTTTGTTGTATAATGACTCAACTAATTGGAGATTTTGATCCCATGGTTAATTTAATTAAATTGAGTAGGAATTATGCATTTCCTCAAGTATATGAATAGTCTTTTTTGATTTTCTATCTGTCTATTAGTGATAATCCGTAATGAAATTAAATTCAGTAATCAAGGAATCATAAATAATTATATAAATTTTAGGTTTCAATCTTGATTCAAGACCATACATGATTAAAAGTTTTACCCAATGTATCCTCACCACATCATTAACATATTTCATTGGATTTAACTCAAGTTATAAATATCCATGTATATAAATGAAATTGGATATCTTGGGGAGTTGATCCATTATACCCCATATCACATTTTTTCCATTTGAAATCTTTAGGAGACTTGTGACAAAGTCTGTTGGGTTTTTATCCCATTCTATTTGTATATAGGAAATTGTTTCATTATCCTATTATGATATTATCAATATGATATAACAATACGAAATACGATGAATTGTGAGATATTTTTAGCAATCCCCTTCCTCTATTTTTCCAACCAGTATGGTTCTTAAATATCATGGTATATCATGGTAAATATAGGATGA
This sequence comes from Viscum album, assembly GCA_963277665.1. Classification (NCBI taxonomy): domain Eukaryota; kingdom Viridiplantae; phylum Streptophyta; class Magnoliopsida; order Santalales; family Viscaceae; genus Viscum; species Viscum album. Next base: position 2,103,616,126 of record OY728119.1, on the reverse strand, counting down.
ATGTATACAGATCATCTAATAACATTATATAATAGTTTCCTCTATAAAAATGGGGAAGATGAAACAGAAATCCTAGTCCTAAAAGGAATCAAAACATCTTAATCAATGTATAATTCATTAATTTTCCCTTCCATTATTGATTTTACCCATTATGGATGATCTAGATCATTTTGTTATACCTCCATGAACATCTCACAAATAGATGGTTGGGAAATCATTTGGGTAAGGTAGTATGATTTCCCATCTATTAATATGTCAATATCTACCCTTTTAATATCTATTATGATAGGGTATCAGTGAGTAAATAACATGGATATAGTAGTATGTTCTTTTATTCTATATTCTTGATCTTCCCTTTTTTTCCTTTCCTCTAAGGTAGTGATTAGATAAATCATAGTGAGTTTTTTTCACTATCCATCTTATTTTATGCATTTTAGCTACTTATGTGTTAATATATACTTCATAATGATGTGATAAGTATATATGTCCCACTTATAGTTATAAATTGACTTCCCCCAAATTATCATAGCGAAGATCAAAGATGGGTTCTTCAGATAATATGTTTGAATTTAGGCTCATGGATCATTAGTTTTCATGAGACGTATGAACCGTGGTATTCTATATGTGTATACAACCCAAACCATTCTTCTATGAATAATATTATATGAAAGAAAAAATTCTACATAATGACAGTGTCATTACTAGTGCATTGATTATCCTTTTCATGAGTATCTTAAATGTTTCATCACATTATTCTATAAATAAATAACCATTCTGTGTTAACATATTTTTTTGTATTTAATGTCATTATAAATTATTAGATAACATTTTTATTACACATATAGTCCATTAAAATATTGGGTTTTCATGACACAAGTGGGTGTTGGACATTTATAAATTTCTTTTTTCATTGAGGGGTCCACATATATTATTTTACTTTTATTCATTTCCCCTAGGTATGTGACATTATATACCCAAAAGTGAAACATACTGAACATAAAAATAATTTTATCCTTTCTTAATGTCTATATCACTATAAAAATATTATCTTCATGTTTCTATTTGATCATATATTAAATTAGAATATATTTGAAAAATGTTAAAATAATTTTTGAGGTAATATCTAATGATTATATTCATAATATTCATAATGATTTTAGGAGAATTAATAATTCCAAATGGTAACATTATAAAATCATAGTTTCAAAAAAAAATAAACGAAATGTTTTGTTCGGAATAACATTTTCATACACCTTCAACTAATGCTATAAAAAATGAAGATCTACATTCGATATGTACTGAGATCCCCTTAGATGATAGACTAAGTGATTAATACTTGAAAGAAAATACTTTTTATTTATGGTGACCATTTTTATCTCCTATTAATCTATAAACACATGAATTATTAAATAATTTTTCATGAAAATAAGAACTATTTACCCCACACATGATATACTCATGAATATAAACCATTTTTCAAAATAATAATGTCAATACATCATTAAAACCACTAGTTTTATAGGGTCCATATTATAAGGGAATTTAGAGATTGAAGTGGCTCTGATTAGATGTTCTTTTGGGATATAATCCATTTAATCTAGTTGAATTCTTTGAAAATCTTTTGGAAATGCATCAGGAACCACCATGTTAATGTATTTTCTAATAGAGCTTGTTGATCTTCTAGAAATCTATACATTAGAATTTGATGTTTAATTATTTTAAAATCTATTTTCAATTATCGATAGTTGATGTTTACTCCATATAATAAGATCCCATCCATTCCCAATATGACCTTGAGTTCCATCGAGGGAAGTATTAATATATTCGATTGAAGGATCTTTTCACATATGTTAATAGGTGAAGAGATGAACACTTGGGTTGCAATGATCGCCCCAATCAGAGTTTTTATTTATATCACCACTTCACGTTTTATGGCATTCTATTCAATAGTTATATAAAATTTATATTCTATAATGAAATTCATAGAAAAAAAATCAAATAAAACTTATTTTTATTATTTTGTGAATAAGAAGTGTACCGTTTATGAATTCATTTTCACAATCCACATCAGTATTAGTTAGGTAAAGATAACTTTGTTTATCCTTTAGCTTAGGTGGTTAGTAATTCTTATCACTCTCATGGACCCATGGTTTTGTGTAATAGCTTCTATACATACCATTCTCCCTACTGTTGAGGATTCAAACCATGAGCACTATTTTAGATGCTTCCTTCATTTAACCCATAATCTTGGATGTATTCTTCTTGTATATTTGAATTTTTTGGGATGGTGTTCTTCTACCACACACTTGAATCATTTCCACATCTCTTTCATATTGATACCATGCTGCTTCTTCCCCCATTTATGACATGTGGGTTGTTAGATGCACTTAACTCTTTCTCTAGTTGACCTACCATTTCGAAACACTACTTTTCTATTTTTTTCTATATAAACTTGGGACAATTAACAAAACCCCATATCTATAATGATATCATATCAAAATAAATATTCATAACTCCCAAATATTATAAAATGTCTGGTGTTAAACCAACAATGAATATATTAATATATATATCATTATTGATAATAGATCCAATGGTGTATCTTTCAATCCATGTGGTGTGTGCCTTGTAATAACTGAAAGATTCACCATAAATTTTCTTCATATCAAATAATTATCTCCGTAAAATTGATTGAAGTGTTACGGTTAAATACATATTCATAAATATTTTCATAAATTCTGTCATGACCCGTCCCCCGGGGCTCGTGCCGTGACTACCCCAAGCCCGCCATCCATAGGCCAGGGGATGGAGACTAGCACCGAAAGGTGTATTCCCAGAAAATGGGATGGCATTGCCTTTTTAACCTATAAACTTACATAAATAAACACAAATTTGTATAAAAGAACATCGTAAATAATTTAAACAAGGTTTGTACATAATGTAAAGGGGGCTAGAATACAAGACCAACAGAAAAAACAAGTTAAACAGGAAAGTACAAGTAATCAAGAAACTACAAGTATAACCGGAAACAACTCCTGAGAACTAAAGGTGAGGAACCTACCTAAAGGGTAGGTACAGCTCTCAAACAGTCATCTCTGCGGTACACCACATATAATGTCCACCTCCGAGCTAAGTCCTATCCTGGTACTCTCGTCCTCAGTCAGTATTGTCCGTCGTCTGCACCAAACACAACAAGGTTCGGGTGTTACCTTTGGAGGGGTGAGTATAACGATAATCATTAGGGACCCTGAGAACCATGAAGGTCTCACAAAATCAACAAAGGATAAACCTAAAAACATGAAAATAACTGACAAACCTACCTAGGTTTATGACCATACATATAGCTAAGCTGTCGAGTAAACCTGTCACTATCATGAGGAAACGGAAGGCCCAACTCAAATCCCAAAACACATTTGTTTGACAAATGAAGGAATACCACAATGGTAAAGGACACACAGGTACGTACTACAAAGGTAACACCACATATAAGAAAACCACAAAGGTATCACCATGAAGGAAGGTACCACACAGGTAACCACACAAAAGAATTACCTAAAGGTATCACCACAAATATAAGGGCTCAGTTCACACCATATATAACTCAAGTATGATCGTAATGATGACTAGATATAACTACTAAATCATCTTACTCTTTTGTGAGGCAGATCCACATTGGATATTAAGTAATCAGACCCACATAGGATCCTTGTAAAACAGACCCACGTTAGGTCATAGAGTATTCCCACATGGATTCCTAGAGTGAATCCAAGTGGGATACTGGAACACAGACCCACATTGGATCCCAAAGCACAGACCCACATTGGTTACTAAGGCACAGAACCACATAGGATCCCTTTCTCATCTTACAGCCAGCCATATGGTTCATGCACTAAGCTCGTTTGATTTGGGGAGGGTCTGGTCATAGAGAAATAGGTCGATACTTTAAATGCCACGAGCTTCCACAAAGAATTATCCCAAAGGACAACCATGTAATTGAAGTCTCAACGCAACATACGGTACATCAAGCAAAAGTACGATCTGTATGTTGTTGGCCTTTTAGTCCCAAGGGCGCATTTGGATTCGTGTTCGATCCAACCTGGCCACACACCAACTTTATCCAAATCTCATGAAGGTTTTTCCAAAAGTACCGTCTCGATCCAAGGGTTTCTGCACCATAGATGGTTCATCAAATAGACACCAGTAGGTCATGTAATATCCGAATGAGTGAAAAGGGGTCGAAGCTCGTCCGGGTCATGTCCGACACAGTCGGACCGACCGGCCCATCCCAACTTGGGTCCGACCCTGGGACCGACCCTTCCTGCAGGTGCGACCCAGCCCCCCAGCCCAGCCCGACCCCATTGGTAGCCCGCGTCTAGGTGGCCCCATAGTGTGGTCCTCCCTAGCTGCAACCCAAGGGGGAGGTGCCCCTGAGTACCTCAAATGGGTTGGTCGTTCATGTTGGGTGGCTGACCGGTCGGTGTCACGCGGTGCTGATAGCTGGAACGCGTGACCCGGGGTCCCGCTCGGCTCCCAGATTGGTTGGACAGTCAGCCCACCTGTGCGGGGCTGTCATGCACCATGCCCCCACTGGCGGCCGATAGCGAGCCAGTCGCCCCTCCACCGCCGCCGCGACCTCATGCCGCGGCCCTTGCTTGCCTTGCGGTGCAGACGTGCATCACCACCACCTTCACGCGGTCGGCCGAGCAATGGCTGATGCCCCTGCTCCGCCGTGGCCGATGGGCCACTGCCCTTCTCTGGTGGCACCGTCATGGAACCACTCTATTTACGGAAAAATGGAGTGTTGTTCGCCACTATGATTACTTCTGGCACCTATCTCCGACACTGATTTCCAGCAATGTTCCTCAGGACACCGGGCGCGCTCCAATGGCTCGTTCTTCATTCTGTAGACTCCCAAAATCATCTTAGGATGTCACCACCAATTCAATACCACCATAGTCAAGATTCTCTCAAACTGAAATCAATCCATGATGAAAACAAAAAACACATAATGTTTTCGGAGTGGTCGGGCCATGATTGTTGGTCCCACACTCTCCGCGTTATAATGATAGCAAGCGGCATAATTGTTCTTGAATCCAAAAGAACAACATGAACGGGTTAACGGGTATGAAAGAACAACAATCCCTACCTTGTTTGTTGGGGTCAGTGGAAGGAAGGAGATGAAGACGATGAAGAACCGATGTTCATCTCTCCCGTAACACTCTCCAAATATGGTTCCTCATTCTTTATCCGGAGGATGTTCTTCATTAGAGGGGGATCTTCCAAGGCTCTCCCCCTTTTCTCCATTTTCCAATGATTCCCCCAACAAAGAGATGAGGTTCCAATATTAAATATGTTATATTAAATAAGAAAACTAATGTTGGAACATTAGTTGAAATAATTACAAGGGTTTCCCCTCACATAATGTGAGTCCTGGTGGTCCCCACCACCAAGCATTCAAAATGAAGGCTTTAGATAATAATAAAATTTATTGTTTTATTTTTATTATTTTTCGTTTAACTCTCCCATGAATAATTGAAAAAATAAGTCCCGGCCACGAACTACTGTGGTCGAGGTGAAGGTATCCTTATGTGAATACTGATGCTATGGGATGAACAGTGTCCTCAGATATCAATTTCGAGCACTAGTTCAAAAGTTACAAAAACAAGCTCGCATGTTTACTAAATATTCCCAAATAAATGTTCTGGAATTCATTCTGGGCACTCCAGTACTTGGAAACACACGCCGTCAATTTTCACAAACTCTTAATATTCCAATACTATTAAAAAATTAATTTAAAAGGAAAATTATGGTCTTTACATTATCCCCACCTCAGGGATTTGTGTCCCTGAAATCCACATCGTAAAAATCTAGGAAAAAATGGGGGTACTAAGCATGAATCTAAGCCTCCTGCTCCCATGTGCAATCCTGGAGGTTCCCATGCTGCCAAAGTACACGCACCAAAGGTATCGATCACCAACCAGGGACTCTCTCCTATCGATCAACAATATCCCCTGGAACATCTGAAAACATTTCCCCTTCGTCAATGTCAAGATATTTGTGGTTGATGACATGAGTTTGGTCATGCATATATCTCCTCAACTAAGATATATGGAAAACTTCATACACCCGGTGCAACTGAGTTGGAAGATCTATCTGGTAATCCACCTCACCAACTCTACTGAGGACCTGAAAGGGTCCGATGAACCTAAGAGATAACTTGTCGGCCCGACCAAATCACTATAATCATCGTCGAGGTGAGACCCAAAGAAATACATAATCACCATCCTCGAACACCAGAGGTCTCTATATCTTACTGGAAGAAGTCTTCTGACTACTCTGTGCAGTCTTCCTCCGCTACTAGATAATCTACACCTTCTCTGTGGTAGCTTGTACCATCTCTGGTCCCATTACTACTGAATCCCCTTGGTCAGTCCAACACAACGACGATCTGCAAGGTCTTACGTATAGAGCCACAAAAGGTGTCATCCTAATGGTGGAGTGGTAGTTATTGTTTTATTCAAACTCCACCATGGGAAAGTGATCCTTCCAGCTATAACTGAAGTCAAGGATGCAAGCACACAGCATGTCCTCGATGGTCTGAATGGTCCACTCAGTCTGGCTAGCCATCTGAAGATGGAAGGTGGTGCTCAAACTACGATGCATCCTAAAAGTCTCTTTCAACCCCTTCTGTAACCAGGAAGTGAAATTTGTATCATGATCGGAGACTATACTTGAGGTTACTCCATGTAGCCGCACAATCTCTAGAAGATAGAGGCATCCCAAGCTCTCTAATGAAACCATCTCTCTGATTAGTAGGAAGTGGTCCAACATGGTGGGTCGGTCGACGATCACCCAAATATGATCCTAACCCCTGGATGTACATGGAAGTCCTGTGACGAAGTCCATGGGTATTCCATCCCACTTCCACTCTGGGTCCTCTAAAGGTTTAACTAATCCTTCTAGTACATGATGCTCCGCCTTCAATTGCTGACAAGTGAGGAATAAAGAGACAAATTGTGCTCCTACTTTCTTTAATCCCGACCAGTAGTTCTATCATCAGAGTTCTTAATATATCATCTCCTCTCTTGGGTGAACCATTAGAGAGGATGTGTGTAACTCCCTAAATACTTCATCCTGAAGAGACGCTGGTACCATGGTACATCCAATGAAAAGGATGACGTGCTCCCCACCTCCCTAAAATTCATCAGGTGCATATCCTATGGATATCTGAGAATGTTGAGACTCGTAGTTATTGTCTCCTCACTTTGCCTCCCATACTCGCGGAAGGAGTGGGGGAGAGACTGTAAGAGACTAACGAAAAGCTGCTCCATCTCGATCCGCAAAGGATATCTGCAAAGTGGCCAGCTCCTATATCGCCTCACCTAGCAGTTCTATCCCAAATTACCTCCTGATTTCATTTGCTACAACATTCCCCTTCCCAGGATTATAAATTATCTCTAAGTCATAGTCCTTTTGTAACTCAATCTAACATCGTTGTCTCAGGTTTAGGTCCTTCTAGGAGAAGATACATCTGAGACTCTTTTGATCAGAGTGTAACGTAAAACTCTCTCCCATCATATAGTGTCTCCACATATTCAATGAAAAAGCCCAGTAATTCTAACACAAGGTCATGGGTGTCATAGTTATGCTCGTTTTGTCTCAGATTTTGAGAACCATATATGATAACTGCTCACTCCTACATTAGGAAACATCCAATCCCGGTCCCTGATGTGTCGTAGTAGACTACGTACACAAGGCCCTCCTGTAGAAGCCTCATGATGGGGGTACTAGTCAGCCTCTACCTGAGCTCCTGAAAACACTACAGTCATATCTTCGACCACATAGAGGGTTGACCCTTCACTGTAAATGCTAATATAGGTGAAACAACTCTAGAGAAATCTTTCACAAATCACCGATAGTATAACCAAAACCAAGAAACATCGTACCTCTGTCACAATCATGGGTGGCTCCCAAGCATTTATCGCCTATATCATTGTTGGATTTACCACAAATACAACCTCTGAGATGACATGTCCCAAAAATTGAACCTAACAAATCTAGAACTTGCACTTCAAGAGATTACCATAAAGCTGGTTCTCTCGGAGTGTGTCCAGAACTACCTAAAAATGAGAGGCAAGATCCTCCTCAGTAGCCGAGCAGATCAGAATGTTGTCGATGTAGACTACTACAAAGTGATATAGGTATGGATGAAAGATCATATTCATGAGTCCCATGAACACTTCTGAATCATTGGTCATGCCGAATGGAATGACCAAAAACACATAATGGACGTACTGATATCCAAAAGCTATCTACAAAACATCCTCCTCTCGTACTCAGAGCTGGTGATAACCTGACCTGAGGTCTATCTTCGAGAAACACAGTGACCCATTCAACTGATCAAAGTGGTCTTCAATCCTCAAGAGTGGTTACAGGTTCATCACTGTCACGTGGTTCAGGCACTGATTGTCAAAAAAATGTTTCCTGTTCCCATCCACCTTCTTGGAAGAAAAAAACATGGATTCCTAAGGAGAAACACTGGGCCTGATGAATCCCTTCCCCTATAAGTCCTCCAGTTGTACCCGCATCTCTCAAAGCATCGCGTGGGCCATCCGATACTCTGGTGTAGATATTAGTGTTGTCCCGGGGTACACGTAAATGTAAAATTCGATCTCTCTTCAAGCAGGTTGACCCAGAACATCATTATGGAAGACATCCGCATAATGGTTCACCACTACAGGATAACTAGGACTCCCCACATCAACCGTTCCAAGGGTAATGAAATCCAACTGATGAGTGATCGTTGTACTCTTCTCAGGGTTAGTCTATCCTATTCTACAAAGGTTCTTTTTTAACTGGTTACAGTAAACCTAGTCCCAACCTCATGGATACAGCACACATTTTTCCAAATGCAGCCGATTTGGGCATGAAATATAGATAACCAATCAATACCAAATATGACATCGTAAGGCAATGACACTAATACTAGAAGATCCCAACTGAAGCTCTTGAATCATAGGGTAATCTCATAGTGTCGTCAATAGTGTGTAATTGACATATCCCCTCTAGAAAGAGTCTCAAGCCCTAAGGATCGAGCCAACGGCTCCACTGTAATCTTCGAGCTCTGAATGCGGGAAGTGGAAATAAAAGAATTAATTGAACCTGTGTCTATAAGTATTTCATCTAAGGTGGAGTAAACATATATTGTACCTCAAATAATCTCCAGAGCGTCGTGGCCGTAGGACTCAGCTGCCTGACGCTGAGCTCGCACCTATCCACCTGCTCCCTGTGGTCGAGGTGGACCACCTAATGGAGGTGGTGGTAACACCTCTAATCGATACCCACCACCAGCTACACAGCCCTCTCCTCTTCCACATCCACCATCTCCCTACGGACCTCCTTAGTTGAACCTTTGTCTCTTCTTAGGTGGTCCTTCTACCATCTTCAGATCATTCATACATTGTTCAAGAAGTCACGAGCCATGTGCCTATGTCCGCCACATGCATAACACTTCTTACTCCTCGCATGACTGACTCTCCCTCAGGTGCCCCGCACAACTGACCCTGAATCCTGTGGTCATCCACCTGTAGGTCTGGTCCTCTTAGAAATCTGTGATATCTGTCTACTGCCAGGTGGATATGACTCCGTTACATGACACCCAGTGGTGGGTCTCACTGCGGGTGACTACTCAACAAGAAAACTATCCACTATGAGGGCTCTCTCTAGCTCCCCTTCCTACATCAGGAAGCTGTGAGAAATCATCGAATCGCTAAACTCCCGCCTGAGTCCCTGCTCGAAGGTATGGGCCCTGGATATTGGGTCTCACACCATATCAGTGGAGTATCACCAGAGGACAGTGAACCTCGCTGAGTACTGAGCCACAATCATAATGCCCAGGTGTAGATAAAGAAACTCTTGTATGAGCACTGCACAATGGGTCTCTGTGAAATACACTACCAAAAAAGGCTATCAAAGATTTCCCAGAGAAATGTTTGCTCATCTTGAACATGGAGCATCAATCTACACCATCTACTGGCAGATACCTTTAGAATATTGGCTGTAGGGATCACAATTAAATCCAAAGGTGTCGCTACCAGTGGGAAGACTCTCACTATAGCTCCCATCCAATCCTCAGATGCCTATTGGTTCATCTCACCCCAAAACCTAGGAGGTCTTTAGCGTTTGAACTCATCAAACATGATCAAGAGGCATGCACTCACTACTACTGGGGCATGTGGAATTGGTGTACAAATGGGTAATGGTACCGCTGGTGCTTCCAATGGTTCCTCTAATGAAAAAGGGGCCTTCACTGAGGCCTCATTGCTCAGTGGGAAATCACGGTACGCACTACCGTGGACCTGTGTAGGCTGTCCAAGTGGAGGCATCCTGAAATGAAACTGTTGTGCCACGGTCAATAAGTTATACCTACTGAGCTAACATAAGATATCATAGAGAAAATTATTCTTAACATATATGCAATCAATGTTTTCATCCACTAAGACTAAAATCAGATGTCAGGGTCCTGGTGTAGGGACACGTTGGCCGCCACACCAACAGTTGATTCCCTAAACTGATAACCACCCTCATAAAATTTAACAATGTTGTCATTAAAATATTATATTCCAATGTTCTATTGTATAACCGACTCCTCATATAACAATTTGTCCCGAACCGTCCCTCGGGACCCATTTCATTACTACCCCAAGCCCACCTTCCATAGGCTATGGAATGCAGACTAGCACCGAAAGGAGTATTCCCTAAATATGGGAAGTCATTATCATTTTACCCTTTAAAATCACAAAACTAAGCACAAAGAAGTATACACACCCCGAGTAAAATATAATGTAAAAAAGGTATATAAATATTATAAAGGAGGGAAAATAAAATCCCAACTGAAAAGAACATGAAAAACTAGAAAGTACAAGTAAACTAAAAAGTACAGGTATAACTGAAAACAACTCATGTGAACACCCTTCAAGAATCCAACCAAATGGGTAGGTAAAACTATTAAATAGTCATCACTACGGTACGCCTTGTCTAATGTCCACCTCTGAGCTACCTCTAGTCCAGGTACAATCATCCTTAGTCTGATTTCTCCATCGTTTGCAGCAAAAAACAACAAGGTACAGGCATAGCCTATGTAGGGGTGATTATAACGATACTCTGTAGGGACCTTAAGACCCTCGAAGGTCTCACCAAATCCACAATGGATATTCCTAATAACATGATAATAACTGAAAACCCTACCTAGGTATATAGTCATAAATATACCTAAGCTGTCAAGAAAACCCATAACAGTCATGAGGAAATACAAGGTCCTACTCAAAGCACAATGATCAACTATTCAACGAAGGATGAAATACAAAAAAGGAATCGACCACAAAGGTATGTACTACAATTGTAATTTCACACAGATGAATACCAAAAATGTATCACCATGATGGAAGGTACCACATAGGTACACGACCCAGAAGAATATCACAATGGTATCACCACACAGGTAAGGAATCATCTAACACCAGGTATAACATAGGTATTTTAGTAATGACGATTAAATCTAACTAACGAATCATCTTACTCAGTTGAGAGAAAGACCCACATTGGATCATAAATCATTAGACCCATGTAGGATCCTAGTACAACAGAACCATGTAAGATCCTAGAGTATTACCACATGGATTCATAGAGTGGATACAAGTGCGATACTGGAAAAAAACCCACGTAGGATCCCAAATCATAGACCCACTTATTATTCTATGGAACATACCCACATAAGATCCCTTTCCCATCTTACATCCATCCACAAGGTTCACGCACATAGCTTTCTTGTTTTCGATAGGGTCTTCTACTCAATCCATAGGTCAATAATCCAACTTCAATGATGTCCCACAAAGAAGTATCCCAAAGGAACGCCACGTAATATGGGTCTCAAAGCAATAGACACTGCATCAATCGGTCGCCCAGTCTATATGTTATTAGCCTTTTAGTCTCTAAGGCCGAGTAGGATTCATGTTCGATCCTAACCGGTCGTACCCCAAATCTATCCCAAACTAATGTAGGGAATGAAAAATATACCACCCCAATCCAAGGTTTTTGTAACCGCAGATGATTCGATAAAAAGATGCTCGTTGGTCATGTTTTAGACAAATGAGTAAAAAGGGGTTGAAGCTAGTCTAGGTCTAGTCTAACACTGTCGGACCAACCCGGGTCCAGCCCTGGGTTCGACCCGGCCTGCTCGGTCTGACCTATCTGAGCCTACTGGTAAGGCCTGCGGCTAGGTGTCCCTCATGGTGGGGTCTTCCCTAGTAGCCACCCAAGGGTGAGGCACCCCTTGGGTACCCCGAACGGCTGGGAAGTTCAGCATGGGTGGCAGATTGGCCGACGCCACGTGGCGCCGACTGCTGGCATGTGTGACTCGAGGTCTCGCTCAGTTCTTCGGCTGGCTAGATGGACAGTCTACCTGCATGTTGCAGTCATACACCGAGCCTCTCCATGTAGCCTGCAGCGATCCGGCCACACCTCATCTGCCACCGCGGAGTTGTGTCGCGACACTAGAACACCCGACGGCCCTGACACGTGCCGCCACCCCCTTCACGCGGCCAACGGAGTGTCAGTTACTGTAGCCGATGTGCCGTGTACCATATTCAGTGGCTTGGTCATGCCACCTCCATTATACCGACCAGCCGAAGTGCCAGACGTAGCCCTAGAGTCCTTTTGGAACCAGTCGCCAGCACCGGTTGCCGACGACATTCCTCGGGTCACTGTGTGGGCCCTGGTGGGCCCTTCATCATTCCATTGACTCCTACACTTGTCTCGGGACGTCACTATCGATTCAAGACCACCCTGGTCAGGATTCGCACAACCCAGAAACAAGTCATGGAGAACACCAAAAATTCACAAAGGTTGCGGAATGGTCGGGCCATGTTCGGTTGGCCCACACACTCCGCGTTAGAACCGTACAAAGAAGCATAGTTATTTTTGAATCGAGAAAAAAGAAAAAACATGGTATAGGATATGACAAAACAACAATCCTTACCTTGTTCGTTGGAGACGGTGTGAGGAAGTATATGAACATGTTGAAGAACTGACATCCTCCATTACTACAACACGCTCCAAAGATGGTTCCTCGTTCTTGATCCAAATGATGTTCTTCGTTTGAGGATGATCTTATAAGGCTCTACCAAAGTCCAATCATTTCCAATGATTCCTCCAACAATGTGATGATGTTCCAATATTAATTATGTTTTGTTAGTTAATACAATTAATGTTGGCACATTTATTGATAGAATTACAAGGTTTTCCCCACATTTAATGGGAGTTCCGGTGGTACCCACCACCAAGCATTAAAATTGGAGGTTTCAAATAAAAATAAAATTTAGTTTTTTTATATTAATTTTTTTTCTTTTAACTATCCCATGAAAAACTAAAAAACTTACTTCCACCCTCGACTAACTGCGGTTGAGGTGAAGGTATCCTTAAGAGAATACCGAAACTGAAAGCGTAACTGTGTCCTCAGATATCAATTCCGATCACTGGTTCAAATGGTACCAAAACCAGATCACATATTTACTGAACATACCTTTAAAAATGTTCAAAAATTCATTCCATGCACACTGGGATTCAGAATCTCACGCCGTCAATTTTCACGAACCCGCAATATTCCAATATAAATTAAACAAAATTTCATGGAAAATTATGGGTATTTACAAATTCATCCCACATCATATGATCTACTCTATCCCTGGGATTGGTGTTCATTATATAAACCATCCATTGATTAGATTCTCTATATAAATGATAAAAAACCAAGGGTTACATTCTCATTAGTAGAACTTTGGAGTAAAGGAGATATATTCCCCATTTAGTTAACCCACTATTACATGTTAAGTAGATCATATGATCCAGTAATCATCGATGGTTATACCCACATAATGTACTCAATGGGTTGTTTCTACTTCAATGGTGATGAGTAAATTTCCACATGGATTAAATTATTATTCAAAAATTGAGACAAGTGTGTAATCATCACCATAATGTTTCTAACTCCACATAAAATGGAATTGGGAATTTATTTTTGATAACCATTGAATTATCCATAATATATGTTGATACCTTGGTTTCACCTGGTTTAAACAATTTTCTAAAATATAAAATGTTTGAACAAAAAAGTATGTCAAAAAATCATGAATACACTATTTATTATTATGAAAAAATAAACCTAAATTTAACATCATATGGGATATTTATGTTTATCATTTTTTTAAAATGGTTATTATTTAATGTTGACCGATAAATAGACTTATTCTTTTGGTTTCATTAGTGGTTTCTAATACAAATTCCATAATTAACTAAACCATTTTCTGATAAAAACTATAATAAATTTCATTTTTTATTACATTATTATTACATAAATATTAAGATAAATAACCTTATAGTGATAAAAATCCAATGAAAAAAGGATAATTTTCATTGTAAAATTAGGATCATACATCAAAATCTCATTAAAAAATATCCATTATTTAAATTATGTTTCATTATCATTATAAATCTCTCAGGATATCCATAGTTCATGTAGTAACCTAAGGATATAAATTATATAGAGAGTTAATGTAAAATCCTTTCATTGGGATGAATAACGGACATAAAAAAATTATAAAAATATGGGAATAATAGACATCATTATGTCATAATGATGGAATCATCATCAAAATTGTGAGGGAAAAATTTAGTAATGTAATTGAATGTGTCATATGTATAAATTTGAAACATCATGTCATTGTGTTAAAATACCAAATATAGTTGTTAAAAAATATAGCATCATGTTCAGGAATACCATATGTGCATAACTAGTTATAAGAACTTTGTGAACAATTCTAGAATAAATTTCATGTGTAGTACCAAAATATCATTAGAGACATCACATTACCAAATACATTGTAGAGAAATTTAATTCTAATCTCACACATCACATCATAATATAATCATAATCAAGAATTACATGTGAAATCATGACATGTTTATCCATGAAATTAACCATGTTAATGAATTTGTTTCCTAAAATATTTCAAAAATCATATTTCATGAAATGACATATATGATTCTAAAATTAATAATGGATGACACACTATCATATAAAAGATCATTTTTCTTCTTCTAAAGGATAATATAATCAAGCAAATTCAAGAGATATTTTTCCAATTTAACTATTTATGATAAAACATTTTAAATGCATTAGATAACATTATGGTGAATATGAATGAGTTGAAAGCATCATCTTTTATAGTTAACCAACAGTGAATGAGATATTGTCTGAAGGGTATGAAAAATATTGATGAAATATGAATACTATAAAAATATCATTTTCTAATATATATTGGAATTATTAATATAATTGTAACATAATATATAATTAATCTTATAATATTTGTTTTTTAAATGGATAGAAAAAATGGGTAAGAGAAGAGGAAAACATAAACAAGATTGGATAAAAATATACCCTATTCTTAGAGTTTCTTCACTTGTATGATGACAAAATCCCTCCATGTTTTCTATTTCTTTACTAATGAATGCACCTATATATTCTATTAATCATAATAGAAAATATTTTGGTATTTATTTCTATTTTTTATGTTTCTGTGATGTTCCTTTCTATTGGGATATAGAGGAGTTATTTACGGTTAGGAAAGGGTTATTTTTAGAATTAAATAACTAATAAAATAATATATCCACGATTATCCATAAAACAATAATATCAATTATATTTGTGGTATTATATAAACAAAATTTAATGGTTTTATCACATTAAATATATTTTTAATTTGAATTTATAATTTTAATAAAAAAGATTGTGCGGTAATCAAATTATTTATTTAATATAATAATTTTGATTTTCGACATTGGAATGTAATATTTATTTTTGAAAAAAATTAAAATATATTATTGATTCAATTGTGAAATTAAATATCTTATGGAATCGACTCATGTTTTATAAATTATTAGTTCCTTTATTTTATCCTAGATGATGCAATTCAATATACGATGGAAAATGTAAGAAATCTATTTTTTCAATACACATAAAATTTAGAGTTTTTCTATAATAAATTAAAAAATATCACTTGAATAATATATAAATTATGATTTTTAAAAATAAAATTAATTTTATAATAATAATTTTCTAAAATATATTATGTTAACTTATAATATAAAAATTATGATTTTTATAAAATATCATTAAATTAAATATATTAAAAATCTATTTTGGAGTTTTTAATCTTGATATTTATTTTTAGGAAAAATAATATTGTATATGTAATTAAATTTATAAAGAGAAACTTTATTTATACTAACTGTCATTATTCTGATGTCAAATTACTATTCTATCATTTAGGTTACTCTTACCAATGTTTTGGTTACTATTCTAATGGTTTCATTACTATTTCAATGGTCACATTAACTCATATAAATATTATATAAATACTTTATTAATTTATCACCTAAATTAAAATCAAGGTTTCATATTTCCTTTTTCAGAAATGACGACTAGTTTAATAATATTTTGTTTCATTTATATAGTTATCTTCATTTAAGAGAGGATGTTAGTTGACTGGGGGATCTATATTTTCCAATTCTAATTTCTATGTTTTATATTTTCCCCATTGTAATATTTGGAATTTTATAGGGATCAATTTGTTAATTATGTATCAATTTTCATTAATGACATATTTTTTTCATTTCTCAATGTGTTTTATGTGTATAATACTATATAATAAATTATAATACAAATTTAATTCAATAAAAGAAATTTCATCTATAAATTACAGTTTGATACATTAAATGAGATTGTATAGAACCATGAGCCTTATGCTTACAAATCCCATGACTCAAAAAAAGGAGCTATGATTTATAATCATTTTTGTGTAATAGTGTTTATGATGTGATCAACTCATCCAATTTCAACATATGTTGAAAAGTCACTTTGTAACTTTTTTATACATTACATTTGAAGGATTTAAAAATCATGTTTTATATTAAAATGTGTTAAAGAATACAATGATTTTTTATTTAAAAGTGATCATATTTGGTTTATTTGATTTGGAATTATTATTGAATTCATAGTTGGATCATATTTCCCAAGTTTCTCTCACACACTACATTGGTATTTGGGTGTTTTAAGATTGTTTTATGGTAGGTCCAAGAAAAATAGAATGATCCACAAGGAGGTGGTATGTGTCCTTGTTAGTGGGACCTTGGGAGTGAGTAGTGACTTCTGGAGTGATTTATTCACATACTATAATGAGATCATCTATTAATTTCTTTGATGGTTAGGTGATGACTTGGGTCAGTGTACTATTTCTAGGACTTGTACTTGTCAAATTGTTATTCCTTTCTCTAGGTTGGTGTTTTTGGTAACTTAATTATTTAGGTACACCATCATTTTTTTGTCTTCTAAAGCTATAATAAAAATGAAATTGTTCCCTTATGATTATTTTTTGTGACCATTCATTAGTCAAGAGCTCATGGGAATCAAGAATGACCTTCATACCATTCTAGGGCTGATCATGGCACATGTTTAGAGGGATACTTATGTTTGTTCATAAAAAATTTGTATCAATAGTTGTTTAGTCAACTCCTTAATGATGATGGGTAGTACGGTATATAATTGTTGATATGCGACTATATTTTTGAGTCTTGAGATGTAAGATACGATTTTGTTCCTATAAATATATTATCAAAGATGGTGTTATGTTTCCCTTATTTGTAGGGAAAATCATCAGCATTTGGTTATTTATTCTACTAATAAATAATTCCCAACAATTTATATTATATTTTCATTCTTATGATGAATTATAATTAACATATTTGATAAAAATTTATCTCTTGACTGGTATTTCCTTATTTTATATTGATGTTGTCTAGTACCATGACATAAGAAGAATTTTTAAATAAAATTATATGGGAGTTTTTAATGAATGAAATCATGTTTACCCTCCAGTTGACCATAATTAAATATAATTAAAAACACATGTAATCCAGTCCATTGGATATATAGTTTTTCATTATCCCATTGGTGTGCCATACGTGGTACCTCATAGGGATGAAAACATAGATCATTCCTTGATGTTTCTTCATTACAAACCACCATATTATCAATGAATAAGTCATTCTTAGAATGTAGAGGATTTTTTGTGGAATATTTATTTAATCATACATTTATAAGTGATTCTAAATTTCTTAATGTTGAAATATTCCATCTTGGACATAAAGGGGCCATGTAGGATACAATTATATGATACAGTTCTTTTAATGAAGGGAGATGGAATATAGTTTAAATAATTCATGACACTTTATACTGTGTAATTATATCTAGAATTTATGGTATTTTATACATTAGTATAGTGTATAAATCTCCAATAAATTGATTGTTTTAAGAAACTAGGAAACTTTTTTCACACATTATTATCATTATTCTAATTACCTTATAGAATATCATGTCAATAATGATGTGAGTTGGGATGATTTCATATTCTCAACAAACATACCTGATGAACTGTTTACACTTCTCAGAAGGGATAAATGTAAATTTCATCCATTTTTACTGATGTAATCATTTAGTTATTTTTTTGAGTCCGTTCCATTGGAAATTACCTCATTTATCTTAAAAGAATCATTAGGTAGGGCTAAAAAGATGCTAAATTAAAATATTTTTAGATTATTATTGAATTAGATATTGAATCTCATGTATTATTATTAAATTTAAATGCATATACTAATGTTATGTATTGGGGTTTGATAGATAAAATAGATATATATAGTATGTTAGTTTGATAAAAGATCCTCCTACTTATACTCGTAGTTTCATTAGCTCATTATATGGTAAGTGGAAGTTGAGTGAGTCTCATATGGGAAATGTTTATGTTGATCCATATTAAAAAAATTCATCCTTTTCATCTATTGAATCTGGGAAAGGACTAAAAACATGTTTAAAATATATAAGAGGTGTTTATTTGAATTATTATTCAGTGGAGGCACTGATTATTATTTTTTCATTTAGGGTTATGAGGTAAATTTTGGTGGGTTTACCTTATTTTTACTAGTGCATGTTTTATTAATGGGTATTCCTTACTAGGAGGATCAATGACATAATAATATGCTTCCTGATTAACGGAGATTCTTCCATAACCATTTGGAATAAAGAATCATCATATAATAATTATATACCATGGTAACTGATTCAGGACTTTCAATAGTGTGGTGTAGCATTAATATTGATTCTATTATAGGTAGTACATTATTTCATACTTGGATATCTCAATAATTTTCTTTAACATGCATAGGGAACCTATTATAACATAAAATGGAGCAGATGATTTATGTGATGGAAATTAGGACACATCTCGAGATAAAGTTGGATCTTGATCATTGATGGACCTATTATTCCTTTTCAATATCATTGATCTAGATTATATAAGAAATTTTGGTTCAGTACAATAAACATATACATTTCTTTCGGGTAATGGACTTGTTAGTTTCTCTAAAGGCTTAAAATTACTCATATCATTGGTAGATCAATTTAATTTCCTCAAGGATCTATTGATATTATGGGTGTTTCTAGCTCATACTTTTTTGGTTTCCCCCTGGAGATGGAGGATTAGTTATCTATTAACTTAGTTCCTTTTATATAACCCATATATATTCTTTTATATCGTATAGAACTAGCTATTTTGAAATAGTTAAAATATCAATTTGGTTACATGATTTCCAGAAGTTTCATTCGCCCCAAGGATTTATTAGGAGAAGTGATAATGTTTTTTTACTAAGAATGATGATGGAAAACATAACATGTTTGTTTATTAAGAAATTATTAATCATGATACTATCAATAAACATAAATTTGTTCCTCACATAATTGATTTTTTATTATATGAATGTGTTTTTGTGCTTATATAAGATTGATTGTTAGTCTATTTATCACCAGTATAGGTTCAAGGTGACTGATATCCTAAGGATCAGGATTTGGAGAATGTTTGGATAATAGAGGTAAATTTTTATTCCACATGGTATGACTAATTTTTACACCCCAAAAATTTAGTTTAATATGAAAATATGTTTCGTAGCTTACATAAAATGCCCCATCGATGATTATGTGAATTGAGATACATTATAAAAATATTATTATTTAAATGTGACCATACCTCTAATTTGGTTGGTATTAATATTTGTGACCACATATTGAAATTTATGTATAATGTCCTTACTCATTAAACATTCTCAAACTAATTCTTCTTAAATGGGATCACAATTGTTATTGAAGTCATTTGATGCTTCAAAAACTCATTTTCATCAAAATTAAATTTTATTTAATTCTGTGATTAAAATTATAATAAATTTATTCTACATTTTTAATATATATTTATGAAATAAAAACTTATTTTGGAATTTAGTGCTTCATAATTAACATATGGTTATTTTTTTGATTTTTTGAAATGATCGACTTGTTGGTGAATAGTCAAAAAACTAATTTTTGAAATGCGCATTTATATTCATTAAGTCATGTTATGTAAAATTAACATTATATTTTTTATTTTTTATTAACGTAAAATAAGATAATTTGAATTATGAATTATCCAATTAATTTCATTATATATATCAATATTTATATTTTTTATATTAGTTAATATTTATTATTAAAAGACAATTGTTTTATCTAAAAACCATTTTCCATTTAATTTTGTGAATTGATATTAAAATTTATTCAATTTAGTGTTATAAAAAATTTTATAAAAAATAAAACTATATTTTATTTCATAATTTAAAAATTAACATATAGATTAATTTTTACAATGATCAAAAATGAAATATTTTTTTGATGAATAGTGATAAAGCTTATTTTTATTGAAAATTCCATTTTTACATAATGTACAAAGTTAAATATTATTTTAAAATTGATTTAAAAGATTAATAAGTTAAATTATAATAATTTTAATTAATTTGAGCCCATTTTAAATAATATAATCTTGAATTTTGAAATAATTTCTATTTCTACTTGTGATTTGATTGGAAGTATACTTTCCATCCTCTTAAGTGGGATTAGATTGAAATTAAATTATTAAACATCGTTGAATTTATTTTTTAGAAAATATTAAATAATAGGTTTCATGATAATTAATATTATAAAATATGGTAAATATAACTTTTATCACAAATTATTGTAATGAAAGTAAATATGTGTTCCTATGTTAGTGGTTAAAATGAGATTTCCAAAGAGGAGGGTCAATATTAGAGAAAAATGTTTTGATTACTAATTCATTTCATCAAAATCCTATTTTATTTCCCTATTTTACATGATTATTATTCTAATCCAAAAAATATTTTCATTTGGAATCATTTTTGTTAAATATTACTTTATTATATTTTAATCTTTTAAGAAATTTCATGTATGTCCTCTCCCGCAATTATAATAAGTCCCCCATACGTAATATTATTTACAC
This sequence comes from Viscum album, assembly GCA_963277665.1. NCBI lineage: Eukaryota > Viridiplantae > Streptophyta > Magnoliopsida > Santalales > Viscaceae > Viscum > Viscum album. The sequence continues at coordinate 2,103,594,638 of OY728119.1, read as the reverse complement.
CACATTGAACCATCTAGATCAAGAAATCAATACGAAATTCTATTCTTTAATTCTGAATACATTAATTATATTATCTTTTATTCTTAAAAGTCCATTACAAGGGTCATTAAGAATGATTCTAACGTAGTACTTTTGAAAATGTTGTAATCAACTAGCCTGAATTATTTAAACTTCTTTCCTCTTATCACACTTATTAATTTAATCCATTACTAATAAATTAACAGCTTCAATATCATAAGTGTAAATTAATTGTATTATATTTATGGAACAAACAATATCCACCCACTATTCTCTTAAATGGAAAGTGAAATGATAGGTTATTCATACTTGTGGATTACCTCCTCTACGTAAGTATATGATTAATTTTCAATGAACATAATTAATGGAAAAATATTTTGAAAGGATTAATGTTTGACTAAGAAATTTATGAAATAGTAATTATTCTGAAATTATAAAGTAATATATACCTTCTTACCTTCCAGTCCTTTGGAAAACAATATTATGTCTCGTGTGTACAACTGGACTACCACCTCCAATAAGTGTTTTAATTCCTTTTTCATTTACTATTTTCAAAGATAAATTAACAAGGATAGTAGTAAAAATATATATATTATATATATATATTTTCTAATAGCTATTCTTAAATTTTTAATTAATATTTACCATTGTTTTATTCCATCCATCAAAATTTGATAACAACTTTCTTAAATATGTACGACAATGCTTCTGCATAAACTGTGCAATTCATAATTCTCTCCTTTATATTTATAGATGATTATAAATATATAATTAAATATAAAGAATATTTATAATATTTATATAATTATTTATATTATATAGAATATTGAACCATGATCAATGTAACATATGAACAAAAATTCTCATGAGACAAATACAGTTAAAAACTAAAGATAATGATGTTTATAATGAATTATTAAAAAATAGTGTATTAAATGATATATGTGGGTAATTTATGTTATTATAATTATTTAAAATATAACTTTATGTAATTATAATAAAATAATATTTTTTAACCATGAGGATTAATATTTTTTATGAAATCAAAAAATGATGTAATAGAGTTCATCTCAATTTTTGTTTTCTATGACATATTCCACATTCACAAGTTTTTTGCATTGAAAATAATATACTATGAATGATGTTATTATATGACTATTTTCATGAATATATATTGTTTAAAAATTATTATATTGTTCCTAATTTAATTTGGGTGTTATTCGGATATTACCAATGCTGTAAACGAATCATGTCTTAAATTTTCATTTTTGAGATATATATTATGATATACCCCAATATTCATGTATAATGTGTAAGTAATTATATTTTAATAGTTATATATTGAATATCATTATGTTCATGATATTTAATGTATCATTTTTTTTTATTTTTTCATTGGTAATATGATTCAATATTTATCATGTGGAATGGAATTTATTTTACAACCTCATTGTTTTTCAGGATTATTTTTATCACATTTCCAATTATGAACTTTTATAAAATATACCTCATGAATCGAATTAATTTTTTTCTACACTGTTTATTTTTATATATTATACATTTTCATTTCATATATTTTCTATTTATGAACTCAATATATTTAATAAATGTCATAATGAAAACCATCTATTTTCTCTCTTGAGTTAAAATTATGTTTTCATCCATATACATGTTATAGAAAAATTATTTTTAAGGTTTTATTTATATTATCCTATTATATTAAATGAATTTAAACCAATTATTTACTTTTAAAATAATGAAATGAAATAAATATTATTAAAATTTAAAAAAAACATGTACATTTTATTATTTTACATAAATGTAAAAACAATCATTTATTAATTTTCATGCCATAAATGGAATTTTGTACGATCATCACTACTCCATGAATTGTATCATCTTGTATGAATGTACGATGATTTTTTTAAAGAAATGTTTTTAATAAGATTTTAGGAAATTATTTTATTTTAATGGAATGATTACAAAATGACATTGGTATTAACGTAAATAAATATTCCATGTTAATTTTTTAAATAATTTTTATTTATGATAAATTATTTGATGTTACTTATGGGTTACATGAGATATGAAAAAATAATACCATCCTTAGTATTTAATATGTACATTAGGATTATTATTATAAGATGTTTATGTAATCCATTTATTTTCCCTGAGTTATGGTATAACGAAATGATGAAAATTATATGAAATTGGTATCCTTTATATGGGTTATGATATATGATGATTGAATTATCAACTTTTGGTACACATATGACTGAAATAAGATTATGTTTTTGGGGGGACTGAATTTATTAACCCCTCAGAATCAATATGTTAAAACAGATATCTCATGAGATTATAAGGACTCTAAATCAGAGTAAATCCAATTCAGTAAGATACTTTGTCTAATACAATAGTATTGGAAGTAAACAATTACTAAGGATATGATGTACAGGGTGTAAACCCATTCCACTACGATAGTCTTGGCAGTAAGTCTTTAATAATGAAAATATTTACCATGATTTTTTAAATTCCAAAAAAATACGCCTTATTCTAATTTTATTCTATAATGGATAATGTTCAGTGATTCCATTATGATTCATGTTTCATAAACTACTATGATTTATTCCATGATTCATGATTGTGATATCTGATATGTATGGTATGGATTTAAAATTTTATTGTCGTGAAATCATACCCATATTCTCATGCCTTAGTTATGTGATCATTTCTAAAACTCTTGTTTTTCCCTTCTGATCATCTCATCTCACCTTTTATTATCATTACATTCTCTATGTTTTTGAAGAATGGGTTTTTTATGATAGTCAAAATAATAGTTCAATAAATGAATAAAATAGTGGATTATGATCTGGATCTCCTATGAATAATTTTATTATTTATCAATGTATCCAATGGAACAAGGATGATATGATTCTGATGTAGATCATAATGCTATTCGATGAATATTCATTTAATATGATGTGATACTTATATATTAAAATAATTATCCACCATAGTTGGTATCAAAGTAAGGTATAGTTACCATTGGAAATTATATGTGAAAGATTTAGTGAAAAACATAGGATAATCATATGTTTAAGAGAATTTCATATTATATGGAAATTAAATGCGTTTAAATTTTCTATAATTACTTCCCATTCAAGATACTATTAGTGGACATGGTCTAGGAATATATATATCTAGGAATAATAACCTTGAAAATAGTTAGTTTATTGGATCTCATTCATTTTTATGGTGTGTATCGAGTGTTCCCTTGTTACACACAGGATTCAATCTCTCAGTGGATATTCTTATGATATTTATAATTTTCATTATGAACTGTTCTGAAATATTTGAATAAATTTGCATATATCATAAACATGGGTAAAACTAAAGTTCCCTAGATTGAAATCTAGCTGTCATTGTTTAGAAATAAAATAAAGGATTTTTTAATTTTATGGTTTTACATAATGTATGGAAACTTGAAGGGTCATGATAATTATGTATTTATTGTATAATATAATGATATTATAATAATAAACCAAATGAAATAGATCTTGAAGGTGAAGCCCTATAACTACAAAAAATCCTATATCTCCTTATATGATTAAAAATATCAATGTGTTAGTCTTCACGAAACTCCTAATAAGAGAATAAAATAGAGTTTCATAAAGAGAATAGGTGGAAGATTATTTAGTTTCCTACATGTCTTCTATTTCGGGAAAATCATTTATATAAATGACTTGGGTTAATTAATAGATATTTTATGTGTTGAAAAGCTGTTAATAATGAAATTAATTGAAGAAAAATAATAATGATATAAATTTATGGATATTATGTTCATCCTAAGGTTCCATTTACAGTTCAATGATTTATTTTTTGGAATATAGGAATTTTCTCATTCAATTAACATACCCAATAACAAATTACAAGATAATGTAAAGAACTTGTTATTATAATCATTTATGTGAATTTATTGAGATTTTATGTGTTCCGATATGATAATATAGTCTAAAAGTGTTATATTAATAATATTATAGTTATTAGAATCAAGAATCATATACGAAATGGTCCATATTGGATTTCGTTTAATGATATTAAAACATATTTTCAATGGAATTGATAACCAATAAATTTTATTTAGACGTAAGGTCATATTTTTTAAGAACACATTATTCACTGAATGATATGACTTAATATGTACCATATGTTTAGTAAGTAATGTGTAATATAGATTGATAGATGGTTGAATTTGATGATGTAAATGTATATCATTTCTAAACAAGAAATGTTACTTAGATAGTATTAGAAAAAGTTTAGTCCAATTTTTAGATTTATGGAATATATAAATAATATGTTATTTTATCTAAGGAATAATAATTGTGTTAATTTTTAGAAGCATATACGTGCCATTATATTACATTATTTTTTTCAATTCTCATATATTAATTTGTTTTCCACTTTAATTGGTAGTTTCATAGGAGTTATGGGGATAGATAATATTTGTGTGGAAAATTACTTAATGTTACAGGATGTATGATGGTTTCAATATATAGAGTCTAGGTATAATTTTTAATGTATTTGTGATGTTCTCCCCGAGTTTGAATGTTCCACAAAGTGGTTTGGTATTTCTTATAAGAATATGGTGTTTTTTGTACTCTACTATAGAAATACATGCCATTGAATGGGAATATATGATGTCAAATCAATATAGGGTAGATGTCATGACCCTGGTTCATAGCATGTCTGGAATACATGTCATGTATATGTCACATGCCATGTAATGTTAATAAAATGGGTATTTAATAAAATGGGGTTGGTTTTTTTGGATAATCATATCCATGTCGATTAAATTGCGGGTAAAGGTATTACAAGCCATGTAGTTTTCAAGGACAACAAATTTAGTCTTGCGTTCTAGTGATATAATTTTTCATTCGAAGTTATAATCTTCCCTCTCAACCATGATCACCCCTCATGTGATTTTTGGATCCTCTTTTCATTCATGATTGATTCATTCAACGATTGATCATCATTAACGGTTGGTTTCATCTACCCAGGTTAATATTCATTTATTAAGATTAATTGAATTTCATCACAATAGTTTCATTGGGATGCGTTATTAGAATTGTCAACCCATGATGAAATATCTTATTGATTATTTCTAGAGCTAGTGTATGATCTAGTTTTGGGGGTCATTTCCTTATTGGTGGTGGGGTTGTGAGTGTTCATTTTTTAGGTTTGTGGTTTTTACTACTCTATGTTTACCATATTTCAATAGTGAATCAATAATGAAATGTTTTGATTGGTATTATGAATTTTTGCTTCCTGTGGTGCATTCCATTGCAGGTGTGTTCAACATTCATTTTGGGGTATGTGGTTCCTACTCTAGACTGTTTTGACGAACTACTGTAGTCTTGTTTTTTATAAAATGTTTTATTAAAATAAATTTCATTATATGAATGATTTTCTCATATGGTGGACTATTTTTTAAAATTAAATATCATATCCCCCATGTTATGGTAAATGGAAGAGGGTTTTCAAAGAATTGTGATATGGTTTTTTGAAATGGGTTTTAAAAAATTGATTGATGAAAATTGATTGAAGAATTTATTTTTTATATAACTCTTATAATAATCCTTGGGTACATAGGTGGATGTTTTAGTAATAGGTCTCATCCACATTTTTTGGTTTTCTTATAGGGATTTACTCTACTCCAAGGGCCTATTATTCTATGGAATTTTTAGATCTATTGGGAGGAGGTAACAATCTACGGTTTACATCATATCACTAGAATCAATTCATATGTCTATTAACTTCATGCGTTTGTGATTATCTATGTCATGTATGAGTTTCATAGCAATCCTAACATAGTTTTATCCATTGTGGGATGTTATAACTTCATATATTCTGATTTTGGATGCATTTGGTTTGAAAAAACGTGATCAAACATGGATTTGATATGAGATGAGATACAAACATTTCATTGATTTCATATATATGTTCTGATATATGGATATAAAATTCATTGAAATTTATTTACATTCATTATTAGAAAATGTGGAAATGGGTATATTAATATGTTTTTAAATTATTTTAATAAAAAAACAGTTAAATTGTATATTGACATGTTTTCATTTATTTTGATAATTCTTGGATTAGTATTGAGATACATGATATCAAACACCTAGGTGAGTCCATAAAAATGATATTAGGTCCCAACATTCATACCCATTTGTTAGCATGTAAAAAATGTAATGAATTTCGATACATGAAGTGAAAAGGAACCATAGTTTGGTTGTGAATTTTTCTATTAGTTGGGTTCTCGGTGTCGAGAAGTGATATGGTTATTGTTTTCCCTCACTATCACATGTAGCTGTTAGAGTAAATTTTTTGTTTTTATAGTCCAATATAATTATACCTGGGTTTTGAATATGGGGTTTTCTAAATTACCAGTTTTATAACTCTTATTATCATCTTTATGTTATTACATATATATTAATTCATGTTTCCTTCCATTTCTTCATATTATACATATGTATATAGGTAATGTTTTATACTTCAGGATGGGATAAATTGCTCACTTAAGTTGTTCTTTGATTCTCAGGTTCTTGCTGTTAGTCCATGGGAATCAGGAATACACTTTTGGTATGTGGTAGCTAGATTAGTCTAGGTTGCAATATAAAGAGGGTATCAATGTATATTGGATACAGTTCGGAATTTGATACCTATGTTTTCATTATTCCCGAAGGATTGTTTGTATTGGGATGTTTGATAGACTGAATATAGTTTTGTTAGAAATTGAGATGTAGGTTGCCGTGAGTGTCTGGAATTCCCTTTTTCTAGTGAGACACATGTTACAATAAGTTTTTTTTATGTGGGTATACTAATTTGAGTTCTGATTTTAATATCAGTTTTTTTCTAATGGGTTATCTAGTTTGAAAAGATATTATTCTGTGTCTATGAATTTTTCTATTTCTGTATATAGTATTATTCCTTCGAGATGTTTTTTGCGAGTTCCACATGAGGGATTAACTACTGATCCTTAAGGGAATCCAACCCTAAATAATTTTTTTTTCATTTCTTTCATATAGAAAACTCCCGATTTTGACCAAAATTTACCATGTGCTTAGTATGCTTTGTGGAGAAACATCCCAGAGTTTCTAGATAGAGGGGTGGATCGTTGAAGTTCATGTGTGGGACACCATAGTCTTTTAAACACAAAAATAAACTATACGAGGATGGGTAATGGAATTAAATGTTTTATTTGATCTTCTAGTACCTGGATATTTATAATAGTATCAAGGTTAATTGTGTGGAGTTAAAACATGAGGGTCGCAACAAATATTGATGGGATTCCATGGCAATGGAAGAACGGAATGTGGGATTCGACTAGAAGGGTTTCAATAAACTATTATTCTATAAGTTTTCATCAGTTTCACTAATGATGGAGTTGAATTTTTATTTCCTCTATTTATATAAGGGATATATTTTGGTTTCAACATACACTAATTGGGTTGTTGAGATGGTTTTATTTATAATATGTTTTGAAGAATGACTAGATGTAAGATAAAAAATACCTGTAGGGGTTGTTTCCAGATATTAGATCACATGAATTTATGATGAATCTATCATCCTATAATGATATAGTGGAAATAGATATGATGGTAAAGATGAATATGGAATGAATTTAATGATATTACCCAAATTCACTTTGACCTAGTGGAATCTTTAGAGGCATGACCTAGATAATTATTATGTGAAATGTTCATAGTAGGAGTGCTGGAGGAGGTCCTGAGTAGAATCACTCTTCAACACTTAATGTTTTAGCTTTCATTTTTCCTCTTACATGATATCATTATGGAATGGTTGGAGACAAAAAAATTTCTTTTCCTTCACCTGGAAATATTTATATCTTTTTTGGGTATAATGGTCATATGGTGTTTTTTTATCAAGATATGAATACTCTTTAATATGTTTAGGGTCCATTGGATGCAAAGGCCATTGTGGGGTATGGAAATTTTTCTAGGAATATAAGGATATATCCCAAGGCGTCTAGAGTGAGGCACTATCTTTTAGTGTATGTGTTTCTGATAGAGATATATGTTGGTCCAGTAATGGTGAGAGGTACTATATTTACTTCATCCTAGTGGTGGTTTCTTTATTTAGTACTAGTAATTCCTACTCATTTATATGTGGTGCTTTTTTTGATATTATTAACATTCTAATAGATATCGTGTGATTTATTATAGAGACACTGACAAATATTGGGATAAGAAGTTAGTATGGGTTTCATTGTACTTATTGTGCACTATTGATAGCAGATACAGATTTAGTCTAGGGTGTTCTTATTATCAATTTTTAACCCTTTGATGAAATAATTCAGAGGATTTTTGTTGTTGTTCATCGTAGTATAGTTTTTCTATCATCGACATGTCTCATTTATTATTGTTGGAGAGAGCTCATGGGTCTTTCAAGGAGATTGGGACCCAATATCCATTAATTCATAACTTTCTTACCTTGAGAACATGAGTTTTTATCTATTTTACTAGTTTTTCTGTATGATGTTTCTTTTGTTTTTGATCATCCCATTGTTTTTCAGGATTTTCCTCTTTTTTTACAGAAAAATTTCTCAGGAATTCCACTATAAAGGGAGGTATAGGTTGTGATTGATCATGTACTAGGTACATAGTTGATTTTGATACATTATTATTACATAGAACCTATTTAGATTTAAGAGAACAAGATTCATTTGGGTTTTTTTATGGTGAAGGGTTTTGTTCTCCAAAGTACTTTTCCTAGAGAAACCCTAGTATTATCTTGTATAAATAAATATGGATTACTCTCATTGTTCATGCACTATCAGAGGTTGACCAAGTTAACATTTATGAACGAATATCCTTTACATTGTGTGGAAGAGTATTTTGATCATTCAAATGGGGGGAAAGTGGGTTTGTAATATTTTTATTTGACCATGTTGACATCAAATTATATTTCTATAGTATGATATACCGAAGATTGATTTTAGAAGCAGGTATAGAAATTATAAATATATTTTGAATTAGTTTATTCTTATGCATAATCTTACTATTTTATGGTTTTTATGAATCAAATATTCCATTAGAATAATGATTTTTTAATAGTGTTTTTGGATTATTTTATGGTTTATTTTATGATATCAGAGAAAGCATGAGAAAACATTGAATTTGTTTTTGGATGTCCAAAAGAGTCACCACCTGTATAGAAATATTTAAAAAATAATCTTGAGGATTCGAGATATGAAATTTATAAGGATTGTGATTTTTTAGAATGTATTACTAGTTGATCGTTAATTGTTGAAGGTTATTTTTTCAGGTGATTAACCATCGAATGTCGTTGAAATCTAGATCTACCGTGGTCTTTTTAGATTCTATTGACAATTCATCATGTATTTCTTAACTATCGTTTCACCATTGAATACTCTTACCACGAAAGGGTTGATATTAAAATGTGATGCTGAATTTTAGTCTTGATTCAATAAGATTAACTAAATGCTAACATAGGCTCATATTTTGATCCTAGGAGAGACTGGTAAGGGGTATGAGTTTTTTTCTAGATTTAGTTTGGGTTGTTTTCTCATGAATGATGATAATGTGGTATCTTACAGATTTCATAACCTTTTAATGTATGAAATGAATTACACCACTCATGATTCATAAATTTCCACTGTTATGAATTTGCTGACATATTGAAAACATTATCTTTTTGTTGAAATATTCATAATATTTTCTGACCAAGAGAGAGTGAGCTATATATTTAAATAGAATGAAATTAATTTTTTATAGAGGACATAGGTAGAATTCTGTTATAAGTTCTACATTAATAACACCTACACCACGGGGAAGGGTAATGTATTCAAAGACACCATCATTAATAATGTCTCATTGGAAGCCCTTTTGGAATTGAATCAATAGTTGAACCTTATGTGAATATCTTCTTTGTTGTATCTAGATGTTGTTTATGGAATGATTATAAGTAGTGTTATGACACCATATACTGCCCTTGAGTCTATTCAATAATTCCATAAGTATTATGATGAATTCAGAGGAATTTGAGAATCCATAAACGGTGGAGAGACCGTTTCTGGTTTGTACCTCTCATCAGATGGTATTTTCATTTTTTGAGACTGGATTGTCATCTTAGCAAGAATGATGATCTATGTTTTTTAATTTTTAATTTTTGGTCTATTCATATTGGAATTAAAATTATGTATAATGACATGATATGATCATTCTAGTGGCGGGGTATGATATATGTAATTAATGATATGTTTCATACTATTACACATTCACAATGATTGAGGTGGATCTTATAAATCGTTCATGTTTTCTCCATCCTATCCTGGTTCCATCTACGAAAAGGTTACAGGTATCCATTTTTTATTGGATGAACATATAATTTAGGTGGTGGGAATTATATATGGTGGATTATTGATCTATTTTCAAAGTTAGTTGATTTAATTAGGATAAATGACAATACAGAAGCTGAATATATGGGTAATATATATCTGCATCAAATTTTGAGGTAACATGGGGTTCATTCATCCATTCATTCAGTCAAGGATCCTATGTTTACTTGATGGTTATAATGGAGTCTCGAAGTGGTTATGCGGACATAGGTAATGTTTATTACTACATATTATCTATAGATAGATATTTAGAATAATTTTGTAATTTAAATTTTGTAGGATATGCTATATTCTTGTGTCTTTGATTTTCATGGATCTTGGGATAAGCAATTGGGAAACGTTTTGTATTATTACAATACTATTTATTTTTATTTGATTAAAATGTACCATTTTAAGTATTTTTATTAATACAATTGTAGGTCACCTCATTGTTGGTAATATTTGGGTAAAGATTCTTTGGTGGTATTATGTTGGGATTCAGACATATCTGCTAGGATTCACAATATACGCCAGTATCTAGATTCAATGCTGACATGAAAGAAATCCTATATATATCAACATCATTGAACATTGTAAATTTTCATAGGTGACCGAGTATTCATTAATTATTATCTTCAGTTATTTCACTATTGTCTTGGAAAACATGGAAAAATATATCTGATATATATTGGGCAATTTGAGGTCATGGAGCTGCACGTAAAGGTTGTTTACTGGTAGGAATTATAGGTATATATGATATGAATTAATGATGTTATCAATATATCACGCCTCAAGAAATACCATATTGATCCTTATGATGTTATAATTTATTATTAGATTATATAATAGAAATATTTTTCTGTTATTGAGCATCCAATTGAGTCTTTTGACTCTCAAGTGATGGTCTTGTGTTGGATGTCAATTCAACTAGTTAGAGTATTATGGAAACATAGATTATATTCTAAGGATTTTAAAGAGTTTTATTTGTTGATGTTGAATTAATGGCCTCACCAATTTATCAATATTTATTATTCCACATGACTTCATTGGGATATAAACTCTTATTATGGGGAGTTTTTACCATGTTACACAACTTTAGTTAATTCTATTTTAATCGCATGTTTTCATATTTAATTAGATGTATCTTAAGACTCCAAATAATGGAGAACATTTAGTGATAAAATTTACTAATGATAAAGTATTTAAGATATTTTTCATTAATGTATTTCAATTATAAAATATTAATTTATTTGCGAGGATCTCCCCATGTTTGGAGAGCAATTGAGGTTGTTAGGGTTTTGTGGTATGAAATTTGTGTTTTGAACACTTTTGGAGCAATACACAATGTGTAATGGGATTTCATGATGTGTAATATCTATATTATTGAATTCATAAACCACGTAGATTTCATGTACAGAGTACACACCATGTATATGTTACATTCCATGTAGTGTTATATAATGATGTACTAATAAAAAGGTGACATGGTTTTTGGAATATGTGATATCCATGGATTAAAAGTTGTGTAAATGGATTACATGATGTGTGATTGTGGTATATAAGGTTTTTATGGGACTTTTCATGTGATATTTAAATTCATTAATCTTGAAAATTCCTCCCTCTTGACCTAGAGATCTCTAACATCAATTTTGGGAACTTCAATTCATTCCATATTGATTCATTTAGAAATTGATCACCGTTAAAGATGGGTTGAATCTATTCAGGTGAGTAATATTTTTTTTATTCATTTCCTTTTCATATAGTAGCACCGTTACATTGTGTTATCAAATCCATTTACCCATTGTGACGATTGTTTTGGATTATTTCTTGATTATTTGTGCAATCTCTTTACGGGGCCATTTCTTTTTTTCTCGTGCTGCAGGTGTGGTTTCAACAGGTATGTGTTGTTCCCTATTAAATTACACCCCTAAAGCTAAATTGAATCAATTTTGAGATGTATGGATTAGTTATAGGTCATATTTTTTCATTTTTTGTTTCTTACTATTTCTGTACTCCTTTGATAGCATGTGTGACCCATGTTTTGTGGTAAGTGGTTTCTTCTCTAGATTGTTTTGGTGAACAACATTGATCTTGTTTTTTATTATTTATTTTGTTAAATTAAACGACATGATATCAATAATTTGTTTTCATTGTTTGGAAGTGGGTTGTTAAAAAACATGGTTTTCCAGTAGTTTTAATAAATTAAAAAGTGTTATCAAATAATTATGAACTTGTTTTTTGAAATTGTTTTCAAATAGGGGATTGATGAAAATAGTTTGATGAATTTATATGAAAATAGAGATCATTCAAAGATATGGTTTCTTTGGTGTAATGTATAAAATTAGTTATTTGTCATTATTATGGTATTTTTATGGGGATTTCCTCTACTCCCTAGGTATTTTTTATAGGGAAATGTTAGAGATGTTGGGGATTCTCTTTCTAGGGTGTTTCTATTCTTTCTAGACATGATATATATTTATAGCAGGTTGATGTGTATCCTAGTTTCTATGTTATATATGAGTGTACTAGCTATCCTGACACAGTTGGATCCTAGGAGTAATGATACCTACATTTATTAGAAAATTAGGGATGCATTTTTATTAGACTATATTGATTGTAAATACATGGATTTAATGTTAGAATTGATACATGATTTTCATTAATTTTAAATATCTATTTTGATATAATGATTAGAAATGATTTGAAACTAACTTACTTATTTTATTTAGAAAGTATGAAAATGGTAAATGAAATTGTTTTTCCATGTTTTTCATACAAAAACAAAGAAAATCAATCATTCCAAATTTTCATTAATGATGGAATACATGGATTATTGTTTTGAGCCATCATATGGAACAACTAGGTGATACCCTACTGATAATTTTATGTAATACCCAACATACCCATTCGGCGGTGTGTATAACTTATTATGTGTTTTGATGTATGGAATAGAAGGTTTCTATAATAAGGTGGTGTGGTTTTCTGTCAGCTGGGTTTTGGGTAGAGGGTGGTGAGATGTTGGTAGTTTACTTATTCTATCAAATGGGGGTTTTGGAGCATCTGATAGGATTTTTAGCCCTTTTCAGTAGGGCTAGATTCCTAGAGATTTTTCTTCCTACATTTTAAGTTGCATAATTTATGTTTCTCTCTTTCATTATGATATATATATATATATATTATGGTTTACGTCCAGTAATTCATTATATACATGTGTATATATGCGATGATTTATGATTAATGATGGGAAAATTGTTTCCCGGATCTGTTCTTCGACGTATGGGTGCTAGTCCCCATCCCAAGGGAATTGGGAACACCCTTTAAGTATATCGATGATTGAGTTAGTTTCAATTACTAATATGACATCTTTGTATGGTCATTACAATATATGTTTTTGATGTGGTTTTATAGTGAATCCGTTGAATAATATATTCTTTTAAAATATACGATTAATATATTCACTTTTTGAGAATGTGAAATTTTGAGATACTTCATGCTTAATATTGTTGACTTTTAATGTTTATCAGAAATTATTATATTATAAAATATTCTGGATTATAGGGTATTTAATATTGTCAGACATATATTGGGGATCTTTATTTTGACATATTTAATAAAATAATTCATTGGATCATTGGGGGTTATTATTCCGGATTTTTAGATTAATGTATAATATTTCTCCATATTCAATTATATATACTAATAATTGTTTTGTTTATTTTTTGGGAGATAAGGAAAGAATTTTAATTATTTAATTAATATTAACATCGTTAACAATTTTATTTTTGTGCTTTATTGATGAAAAAATCATCTTCATTAATTTTTTACAAAAGAATGAGTTGAATTGGAATTTTTTAGCACAAAAAATGGATAAAATTTTGTTTTTTAAATTAAATGATATCATGGATGTTTATTTTATTTTGATCTCAATATTTATAAGTAATGAATCACAAAAAATTAGGAAGAGTTTAGGTAAATAGAAAAATTGAATCATCATTCCAATAATTTCAATGAATCTAGAGTCTTTTAACCCCTTAATGATTTAATGTTTTGGGGTTGTTGTCATTCTCATGACCATTGTCTATATCATTATCTATTTGAAATTTGATACTATATTTCTACTCCATTTCGGTATTTTAACATCCCTTAAATGTTTTTTTATCAGGGGACCCAATTAGGTAGTCTTTTCGATAATATTTATGTTGTCCTCTTTCCCATTTCAAAGGATAATTTATAATATCCCATTATGATGTGGGTTTTCAATTATGGTAATTATAAATATTGAAACATTTATAAATCAAATAAAGGTTTGTAGGAATAAATAAATTATGTGGGGGAGAATTGCATTACCAAATAATTATTTTTTAAAGAAAAATATTCCTTATTGATTACAAATTATGCGACATAGAACCATTAGCGATTTAAGATACATAATAAAAATATTATTATTTAAATTTTAACATTATATTAAATTAGTAGATATGAATTTGTGTAAAAATATTATGAAATATATTTATAATATTCCTAATCAAAACTAATTTATGGAATAATTTTTTATATGTAAAAATTCATGTTTTTGTAAAAATTAATTTATTCGATCAAATTTAATATTCATCAAATGAATAATAAATGAATATTCTATATGGAAGTTAAAATTATTTTCTAAATTTTTTAGAAATTCTATTTTATATATTGGATATAATTTTTATAATAATAATGTAAAAATTATAATATGAATAAATTTTGAAAATTTTCAAGAATATAATGATTTTTCAATGAATTCATAAATTTTTTGATTTTTATTAAAAATGAATATATTGTTTAAATAATGTTAAAACATACATTTTTTTAAAATAGTTTAAAAATTAAAATTTTGAACATTATAATATTAATAATATATTTTTTCTTTTTAATTAAATTTATATTTTTTTACATATAATATTTCTTAAATGAAGGTAACATTTAATTGGAAAACCGTATTTGATAGAGTTTTTCATTTTTAATATTAAATTAAATTATTAAACATTAGATAATTAAATTTAATGAAATTTATTCCATATATTTAATCAGAATAATTAATATTATTTAAGGATTTCAACTTTATTTTATTTCATAATAAATATTAAAAATTGTAAATTTTTTTTATTGTTGTTATGGTCAAAAAGCGTATACTAGGGGGGTTTATTATAGATATGTTTATGGTTTCCAATTAAAGATCAATAAATCAAATTTTAATGAAATAATTACACTATATAATATCCCGAAATCAAATATATGGGAATTTTATTATATTTGAATTTACTATTACTTTAATATATTTTAATATTTAAAGAAAATAGAAATGTTTCCCATACCCCAATTATAAATGGATACCACTCCTTTCTCTCATTTACACCATATTGAGATAAATTGCCTGACCAAACCCTAAAAAAGCACATCCAAAATTCCCAAAAAACTATTTATCGGGGGTTTTAGTCATAAAAGACCATTTAATGGGGCCATAATAACATATCTAATAGAGGCTTACACAAGAAGTGTTAATCATCATACATTACCTCTTACAATTTATTTTATGTTACTACTCCTCAAAATGTATTGTATTATTAATTAAATAATAAATTAAATATCCTAAATATAAGGAAATTTTATATTGATTATGTATCAACCATTGTACTCCCCATATTCCATCACATATGGTGCTGAATTATCATTTATACGTATGCCTTGAATGAAGCCTCTATGCCTCAATATAATTTATTTTCAAAAAATATAATACGTGGAAGAATACTATAATGTATTTAAAAATATATAAGACATATATGAAATAATTATTATTCTCTAATTATAATATGATATCAACCATCTTACCTTCCAATAAATTGGAAAATTTTATCCTTTCTTGCTTGTACATTTGGACAACCACATCAACATCATTATACAATTCGTTTTTTAATATTCGTTTTACATGGATGTTAATAATGATATATTTAAAAAAATATTACATTTTATATAATATAATAATTACTTTTGAAATTTCAATTATTATTTACCCTTACTTATTTCCATCCATTGAAAATTGAAAATAAAATTCATTCATACCTAGGACCTACCATCTCTAGGATGGTAACAATTCATTTTCCCCCCTCCATCACAAATTTATGAATATATATATATATATATATATATATTAAATATTATATTTATATCATAATGGAAATTCTTGTTATAATTGAACGATGAACAATACAAAAAGACTGGAACTACTAAAAAAAATTCTCATAAAATATGAATAAGTTAAGACTAAATGGATATTATATTGTAATGGAATTATTAGTAAATGTTTATTAAAATATAATAAATGTATCATATATGATAGTAGAAGAATTTAAATTATTCTATTATAGATTTATTATATGTTAAAATGTATATATTAAATGATATTCCATATTTTTAGAACGTCTTACATGAGGTAAAATATAAGGCCCCACCCTTAAACCTTACTTAATCTTGAGTTATTACAAGATTACACATTGAGGATCTTTTCGGGTTTAGAGTTTTAGAGAATTAGATCATAAAACTTGCATTAAATTCCACATATAATCAAAGTTGTTACATAAAGATAGTATTCATCATTTCCATCAATGGAAACACATTTAAAATAAAACATGGATTATTTCTTGACACATCCTTGACTCTATCATCTTATCATGTACCTTTCCCTTGACCTGTGAAAAACATTTCAAAAACATGGGATGAGCATAAAAACTCAGTATGGGTTATAAAAAAACATGGAAAGGAAACATGAGTTCATATATACATAAGAATGAAATCATACTTTACCCATAAAACATAGGCACTTTAACATACCTCATAAAATCATGAATAAATCATAGAAATCATAATACATAAAGGTAACTTGAGGCATTCATAACATTCTTACGTAGGGAGTAACCCTCTTGGTTACGTTTGGAATACCCATCACAGTATATTCCCTAAAATATCTTCGGAGAAACCTTAACGTTTTAATCCTTCGCGTTACCCAACGCATTGGAGAGCTATAACGGGCTCACCCGCCCTTAGTTTATCACGGAACCACCCGTCTTCATAATAATGCCCAAGAACCATAACATAATCATATCACATAAAACATGCATAAAGGAAACATAAAATTTCCACATTTCAATAATGAGATATCAATACAACACATTGATATAAAAACATTATGAAAACCATTTTCAATACTAAAATAAAAGAAAAGTAAAACATGGTATTTATTTTTCTTATAAAAAGAAGGTATGGCTTGTAGAGGAAGCCGAAACTCAAATAATGGTCACGACGGCGGAGAAGTCGTTGTCGCCTCATACGTACGACAAAAACATTCCCTTTTGTCATTTAGTAAACGCTTCGTATAAAAAAGATTCCTTTTGAATAAACATAAAATTCAAAGGGGTTTATACACCGTATAAAAGAAAGTTGTGTATAAAATAAAATATGCCTCAATGAAAGGAGATTGAGACGAAGTCCCATACCTCGTATCCGACTTGACCCGACCGTTCTTTAATCTCCTGAATAATAAACTTGATTTAATATATACTTTCTTATGAATCTTTTTCATGTTCATTATTCCTTTTATACCATGTTATGAACATCATGTAATCAGTTAAGTTAATAATGTTCATTTTGTCGGTATTTGGTTCTTAAGTCAAAAATAGACTTCTTACACTTACATGTTGTTAATTTGGTCAAAATATCATTATATCCAGAATGGTATTCATGATGTGGATATAATACATGTCATATATATCCAGTACAAACATGCATTAATAATATTACATAATCATTTAGAGGTAAGAGATGAAATGCACCGTTCATGGAGACTGTAAGCCGTACGTACGCATGAACGCTACTTTCATTTCTATTTCATATTTTATAGAATGGAATCATAATGATATAAAGGTATATTATAATTCCAGTATAATATCATATATAATATCATAGTTCCATCCTTTATATGTCCCACATATGATATTTAACAAATCAAATCACTTTGAGGGGGCGGTAGTCCGCACTTCCTAAAATGAAGATATCGTGTTTACCCATAATGGAAACCATAAAGGTATGCCCAAAATGAAAAAAACAGAATATTAAGGAAAAAATAAACATATTATATATCATATATAAAAATAGTGGAATCATAATGGCCACCTTTGAAGGTGTTAAATGAGTGTTGAACAATCATCGTTTCGGGAGGCAGAATTTCGCCATCCACGGAAACTGTATGTTCCTTAACCATTTGATGCAGTTGTTTGAGAGTGTAGCTCAAATAAATATTATAAAAACATCCTAGTATATTTAAGATACTGGTGTTGTTACCAAAGAATTAAATAAAAAGAGTTTAGGGGGTTGGAGAAGAAAAATAAAACAAATGAACATGAGAGAATGAATTACCTTAAAAAGTGTAACTCCTTTTGATTTGAGCCTAAAGGCTTCCTTTGAAATGATTCTGCCCAAAGGGAATCCTATAGGATGAGGAGAGGGATGTGGAGAGTGTAAATGGGCAGGGGTTGGCCGAGGCAAAGGCTTGAGTAGTGTGTGAAATGAGGTAGAGGTGGGGGCCTTTTATAAGAGGAGAGGAGGGGCACTTTTGGAAAGTAAAGAAATATTACATTATTTGAAAATGTGTTTCGGTTTCAAAAGGTCCCAAATTGATATAATTCCTGGATAAGGTGATAAGGCTTCAAAATAAATTCATCCAATTGGTTTTGGACATGTTTAGTTCATAGATTTTACATTATCTTTCCATTTTAATTAAATCGTCAAATAATGATGTCATCGCTGCATCATTATTATGTCATAAATAATTTAATTTATTTATTGTCTAAAAATCATAAAAAATACTATGATGTAGGAAATCTTTTTATCTTTCCAATGACTATTTATAATCAAAAATATGATCTTTATTACCCCATGTAAAAATTGTTTCTGTGAAACATATTATGTTTGTGTCATTTTTTACTTTTACATTAAATAAAAAGTTATTTATGTCATTTCCAAACCAAAGTGTCTCCATGGGGTCCCCAAGTTTACCCAGGGCTTTTCTTGGTCGGCCATGACACAACCAATAAGGTTGGGACATGTGTCTTGGTCATTTACTATTATTAAAGCATTATTTATACCTTAAACTACACTAATTACCACTAATCGCGATTAAAAACATAATAAATTACTATTCACCAAAAAATTATTTTAATCTCATTGAACCACATTTTACTTATTAATGACAACCATGTATGTCGGATTTTCAAAATTCAATACACATTAGTGGTAAACTTTCATTTAACTGAAAAAATCAGTTTGCTTGATTACCACTTAGTGGTTTCACTATTCATAAAAAATTGAAGTTTTTCAGAAAATTACCAAAAATTCACCCTAAGCTATATTTGATATTCCGAATTCAAAAATGAAGTCTATTTTACAAAATTCAAATCATATAAGTCACATTAATTAATTTAATAATTAATTTCCGCTGCCAGAGAAAATAGCGTGGTTTTACAAAACAATAATTATCAAAAGATTGACACCAGTTTAAGTCTAATTTCCAAGTGAAATTGATTCCAATGACCACCATTGGATAAAATGGTAAAAATATATTCTAATATCACTTCAAAACCAATTCAAAACATAATCTATTAATATAAATAAATTAGATTAAAAAGCAGTTTTGATGTAAAATGCAGTATTTTTCACTATTCATTAAAAAAATGAACATTGTCAGAAAAATACCAAAAATTCACACAAGGTAAATTTTGATGTCCAAATCATAAAGGATAAGTTTATTTTGACAAACATATTTTATAAAATTGTCAAAATAGAGATTCAAAAATGGTTTTCCATCAAAAGGCAGTAAAACAATCTTTTAAGAATATTAGTGTATTCCATGCATAAGATTGTATTTATTTTCGTTTTAAGCCTCTATAACAATATCTTAATCATTAATAAACATAGATAAAAATATATATTATTCATTACTTACTTGGGATGTTACATCCTTCCCCACTTTAGAAAATTGCGTCCCCACAATTTATTTACTTATCGAATAAAATGGGGTACTTATCCCTCATTGCATTTTCAGATTCCCATGTTGCCTCTTCAATCATGTGGTTTTTCCACAAAACCTTTACCTGATTAATCACCTTATTACGTAACACTTGCTCCTTGTGGTCAAGAATCTGGACCGGTTGTTCCTCATAAGATAGGTTCTCCCAGCTGAACTACCTCTGGACTCAAAACATGAGATGGATCTGGCATATACTTTCTCAACATCAAAACGTGAAAAACATTGTGTACCTGAGATAAACTCGGAGGTAAAGCCACTTGGTATGCAACTGATCCAACTCTCTCTAGAATTTCGTATGGTCCAAAAAACCTTGGACTCAACTTTCCTTTCTTACCAAATCTCATCACGCATTTCCAAGGAGAAACCATGAGAAAAACATGATCACCTACCTCGAAAGATAGATCCTTCCTCCGGTTATCCGCATAACTCTTCTGCCTGATCTGAGCTGTTCTCAAGTGTTTCTGAATCAGCTGAACTTTTTCTGCCATCTCTTCTACCAATTCTGGTCCCATCAACTTCCTTTCACCCACTTCATCCCAGAAAGATGGAGTTCGACACCGCTTCCCATATAATGCCTGAAATGGTGCCATCTGTATACTGGAATGAAAACTGTTATTATATGAAAACTCAACCAAAGAAAGATGTTGGTCCCAACTTCCCTGATAATCCATAGAACAAGCTCGTAGCATATCCTCCAATGTCTGAATTGTTTGTTCTGACTGTCCATCTGATTGAGGATGAAAAGTTGTACTAAAATTTAATTCAGTACCCAACAACTTCTGAAGGCCTTTCCAAAAGTTAGAAGTAAACCTGGGATCACGATCCGATACAATGGAGAGAGGAACTCCATGTAACCTGACTATCTCATTAAGATACAAACGGGAAAGTTGATCAAGAGAGAAAGTATCTCGTATTGAAAGGAAATGAGCAGATTTGGTCAAGCGATCAACAATAACCCAGATTGCATTATTACCTCGAGATGTCTTCGGTAATCCAACAACAAAGTCCATGGATATATTCTCCCATTTCCACTCTGGCACTGGTAAAGGCTGAAGCATTCCTTTCGGTAACTGCCGCTCTTCTTTAACTTGTTGACACGTCAAACACTTCACAGTAAAATCAACAATATCTCTTTTCATTCCATCCCACCAGTAATACTCCCGCAGATCTCTATACATCTTAGTACTGCCCGGATGAACTGAAAACGGAGAACTATGAGCTTCACATAACATCTCTCTCTTCAACTGTGAATCACAAGGCACACACAATCTCTTCCCAAATCTCAAAACACAATCATTATCAATGTTGAATTCAGGGAACTTACCTTTCTGAACCAGCTCTACCTTTTTCTGCAACTCACTATCTTGCTTCTGTGCCTGCTTGATTCTATCTGATAGAGAAGATCTCACTGATACCTCAATCAAAACAGAAGGACATCCTGCACCAACAACTTCTATGACAAATTTCATCAAATCGTTAACCAAAGGATCACGTTCCAAACGCACCATTGTTAATGAAGCATTACTTTTTCGACTCAAAGCATCAGCCACTTTATTTGATTTTCCCGGATGGTAATGAATTGTACAATCATAATCCTTTATTAATTCTAGCCATCTCCTTTGTCTCCTGTTTAACTCTTTCTGAGTGAATATATACTTTAAACTTTTGTGATCGGTATATATTTCTCACTTTACTCCATACAAATGATGCCTCCAAATTTTTAAAGCAAAAACAACAACAGCTAATTCCAAATCATGTGTAGGGTAATTTACATCATGATTTTTCAACTGTCGTGAAGAATAAGCAATTACCTGATCATTCTGCATTAGGATGCAACCAAGTCCTTTCAATGAAGCATCACTGTATATAACAAACTCACCATTCCTGGAAGGTAGTGCCAAAACTGGAGCATTCACCAATCTTCTTTTCAATTCATGAAAACAATCATCACATTCTTTTGTCCAGATAAACTTAACACCCTTCCGAGTTAGCTTAGTCATTGGACTAGATAACCGTGAAAAGTTTCTAACAAACCTTCGGTAATATCCCGCCAAACCAAGGAAGCTACAAATCTCAGTTACATTTTTGGGTCTTGGCCAGTCATCAACAACTTTTGTTTTTGCAGGATCAACAGTTATCCCATCTTTAGAAACAATGTAACCAAGGAAAGAAATTTGTTGCAACCAAAACTCGTACTTTCTGAATTTCCCATACAATTTCTTTTCTTTTAAGGTTTGAAAAACAACCCTTAAATGACTTTCATGCTCCTATTTACTTTTAGAAAACACCAAAATATCATCGATGAAAACAACCACAAACTTATCACCTGATTCAACTGAGCCATCACTAAAGTAAACTTCTCAATTCTGATTCTGACCATCTCAGTATTCTTATTTGGAAGGTCATTTCCCTCAGTATGCCTTCCCCAAAAAGATTCTTTGTTTCCTCTTCGAAAAACCATTCTTAACAAACATGTCTTAGATGAAGCAACATGGTAATCTTCAAATGCTATATCATTTCAAAAAAAAATATTTTTGGATAATCATTTAATATAATTATAACTCCTAAAGTTATCTAAACCGACCTTTGATACCAACTATATGGCCCCAGCCTTAAACCTTACTTAATCTTGAGTTATTACAAGATTACACATTGAGGATCTTTTCGGGTTTAGAGTTTTAGAGAATTAGATCATAAAACTTGCATTACATTCCACATATAAACAAAGTGGTTACATAAAGATAGTATTCTTCATTCCCATCAATGGAAACACATTTAAAATAAAACATGGATTATTTCTTGACACATCCTTGACTCTATCATCTTATCATGTACCTTTCCCTTGACCTGTGAAAAACATTTCAAAAACGTGGGATGAGCAGAAAAACTCAGTATGGGTTATAAAAAAAACATGGAAAGGAAACATGAGTTCATATATACATAAGAATGAAATCATACTTTACCCATAAAACATAGGAACTTTAACATACCTCATAAAATCATGAATAAATCAGAGAAATCATAAGACATAAAGCTAACTGGAGGCATTCATAACATTCTTACGTAGGGAGTAACCCTCTTGGTTATGTTTGGAATACCCATCACAGTATATTCCCTAAAATCTCTTCGGAGAAACCTTAACGTTTCACTCCTTCGCGTTACCCAATGCATTGGAGAGCTATAACGGGCTCACCCGCCCTTAGTTTATCATGGAACTTCCTGTCTTCATAACAATTCCCAAGAACCATAACATTATCATATCACATAAAACATGCATAAAGGAAACATAAAATTTCCACATTTCAATCATGAGATATCAATACAACACATTGATATAAAAACATTATGAAAACCATTTTCAATACTAAAATAAAAGAAAAGTAAAACATGGTATTTATTTTTCTTTTAAAAAGAAGGTATGGCTTGTAGTGGAAGCCGAAACTCAAATAATGGTCACGACAGCAGATAAGTCGTTGTCGCCGCATACGTACGACAAAAACATTCCCTTTTGTCGTTTAGTAAACGCTTCGTATAAAAAATATTCCTTTTGAATAAACATAAAAGTCAAAGGGGTTTATACACCGTATAAAAGAAAGTTGTGTATAAAATAAAATATTCCTCAATGAAAGGAGATTGAGACGAAGTCCCATACCTCGTATCCGACTTGACCCGACCATTCTTTAATCTCCTGAATAATAAACTTGAGTTAATCTATACTTGCTTATGAATCTTTTTTCAAGTTCATTATTCCTTTTATACCATGTTATGAACATCATGTAATCAGTTAAGTTAATAATGTTCATTTTGTCGGTATTTGGTTCTTAAGTCAAAAATAGACTTCTTAAACTAACATGTTGTTAATTTGGTCAAAGGTTCATTATATCCAGAATGGTATTAATGATGTGGATATCATACATGTCATATATATCCAGTACATACATGCATTTATAATATTACATAATCATTTAGAGGTAAGAAATGAAATGCACCGTTCATGGAGACGGTAAGCCGTACATACGCATGAACGCTACTTTCATTTCTATTTCGTATTTTATAGAATGGAATAATAATTATATAAAGGTATATTATAATTCCAGTATAATATCATATATAATATCATAGTTCAATCCTTTATATGTCCCACATATGGTATTTAACGAATCAAATCACTTTGAGGGGGCGGTAGTCCGCACTTCCTAAAATGAAGATATCATGTTTACCCATAATTGAAACCATAAAGGTATGCCCAAAATGAAAAAAACAGAAGCTTAAGGAAAACATAAACATATTATATATCTTATATAAAAATAGTGACATCATAATGGCCACCTTTGAAGGTGTTAAATGAGTGTTGAACAATCATCGTTTCAGGAGGCAAAATTTCGCCATCCACGGAAACCGTATGTTCATTAACCATTTGATGCAGTTGTGTGAGAGTTTAGCTCAAATAAATCTTATAAAAACATCCTAGTATATTGAAGATACTGGTGTTGTTACAAAAGAATTAAATAAAAAGAGTTTAGGGGGTTGGAGAAGCAAAATAAAACAAATGAACATGAGAGAATGAATTACCTTAAAAAGTGCAACTCCTTTTGATTTGAGCCTAATGGCTTCCTTTGAAAGGCTTCTGCCCAAAGGGAATCCTATAGGATGAGGAGAGGGATGTGGAGAGAGTAAATGGTCAGGGGTTGGCCGAGCCAAAGGCTTGACTAGTGTGTGAAATGAGGTAGAGGTGGGGACCTTTTATAAGAGGAGAGGAGGGGCACTTTTGGAAAGTAATGAAATATTACTTTATTTGAAAATGTGTTTCGGTTTCAAAAGGTCACACATTGAAATAATTCGTGGATAAGGTGATAAGGCTTCAAAATCCACTCATCCAATTGGTTTTGGACATGTGTAGTTAATAGATTTTACATTATCTTTCCATTTTATTTAAATCGTCAAATAATGATGTCATCGCTGCATCATTATTATGTCATAAATAATTTAATTTATTTAATGTCTAAAAATCATAAAAACAATTACTATTATGTAGGAAATATTTTTATCTTTCCAATGAATATTTATAATCAAAAATCTGATCTTTATAACCCCATGTAAAAATTTTTTTCGTGAAACATATTATGTTTGTGTCATTTTTACTTTTACATTAAATAAAACGTTATTTATGTCATTTCCAAACCAAAGTGTCTCCATGGGGTCCCCAAGTTGACCCATGGCTTGTATTGGTCGGCCATGACACAACCAATAAGGTTGGGACATGTGTCTAGGTCATTTCCTATTATTAAAGCATTATTTATACCTTAAACTACACTAATTACCATTAATCGCGATTAAAAACTTAATAAGTTACTATTCACCAAAAAATTATTTTAATCTCATTGAACCACATTTTACTTCTTAATGACAACCATGTATGTCGGATTTTCAAAATTCAATACACATTAGTGGTAAACTTTCATTTAACTGAAAAATCAGTTTGCTTGATTACCACTTAGTGGTTTCACTATTCCTCAAAAATTGAAGTTTTTCAGAAAATTACTAAAAATTCAACTTAAGATATATTTGATATTCCGAATTCAAAAATGAAGTCTATTTTACAAAATTCAAATCATATAAGTCACATTAGTTAATTTAATAATTAATTCCCGCTGCCAGAGCAAATAGCGTGTTTTTACAAAACAATAAGTATCAAAAGATTGACACCAGTTTATGTCTAATTTCAAAGTGAAATTGATTCCAATGACAACCATTGGATAAAATGGTAAAAATATATTCTAATTTAACTTAAAAACCAATTCAAAACATAATCTAATAATATAAATAAATTAGATTAAAAAGAAGTTTTGATGTAAAATGCAGTATTTTTCACTATTTATTAAAAAATGAACATTGTCAGAAAATTACCAAAAATTCACACAAGGTAAATTTTGATGTCCCAATCATAAAGGATAAGTTTATTTTGACAAACATAGTTTATAAAATTGTCAAAATATAGATTCAAAAATTGTTTGCCTTCAAAAGGCAGTAAAACAATCTTTTAAGAATATTAGTGTATTCCATGCATTAGATTGTATTTATTTTCGTTTTAAGCCTCTATAACACTATCTTAATCATTAATAAACATAGATAAAAATATATATTATTCATTACTTACTTGGGATGTTACATAAAATATTCATTTCTAAATTCTATTTATGTGATACACTTGCCATATTCAACAATTATTTCTCTTGCTGGGTGTATATAATAACTGGTAATGAGTTGTATGATGATTTTAGTAGAAATGTTTTGAATTTAAAATTACATACATACTTCCCCCTATCATGATAATCTAATCATATATTACCAATGTTTTAAAGGTTTATTATCTCTAATATACTTCATTGGGACATTTGTTATGTCAGGAAGTAATATTCTATTATGATGTGTTAGTAATGATACTTTAAAAGAGTTATCATTTATATTATATTTTTAATGATTTATAATTATTCATTTTACAATATTCATTCATAGGGATTATGATTCATTGTTACTAAAGAGGTAAGGGATTTTAGTATAATATCTATGTTTATCAGGAATTTTTTATGATCATGATCACAACAATAATGTTTTATTATTTATCTCCCTATAATCAAAATTATTTTCTTCTATGTTGGAAATTTCATGATATTAAATTTTTTCATTTAACATTCCTCTTATTATGCGGACCTGATATTAATAGATTTCATTAAGGAAAAAAATCAATTTTCTCATTTGTCTAATATTCTATTTCCCTAATTTTAAGGTTTTCTAAAAATATTTTCAGAGTTTTCTTCTATTATCATATCATAATCTAATCAAATTTTTTATCAACGAGTGAATTTAAAATAAAATGGTTAAAAATATATCATCATCTCTTTTTTACAAAGAGGTATGATTGAATTTTTAGTAATAATGAGATATGAAATATTAGTTTGACATATACACATTGAAGAGAAGTTACCATCGTCATGACTAAAATATGCATAGATCCATCCTTTTTAAGTTTCCATGGTAATATTCAACAAAAATATTTTCATTTAAACTATATGAATTTAAATATTTTATAGAAGATATTCCAAAATTAAATCTTCATTTTCCTTATAAAACATTCCCTCCAATATTTTAATTGAATTTTTATTAATGATAACATCGTTTAATATTGCATATTAATTATGAGGGATATGATTCATGGATTCAATCAATATTATATATATGGATTGGTTATGTTGACATTTAAGAGTTGACTATGAAACCGAATTATTTTCAATGGATTATTCTATATTGTATGGTCAAAATTTTTATGAAACCCAATTTCATTCTACTTGTTTTGATATACGATGATTGATTTTTGATCTTACATACACATATAAATTGGTAATGATTGTATGATGGCTGGTAACATAATATTGTATCCCTCAAATGTATGTGGTAATGTTATATATATCATAAGATAATAAGGATTACAATGGGGAGTAAACGAATTTCAGTATGATGCCCTATCAACAGTGATACTCCTGAGAGTTAAACATGATTACCGATGATATTTAATGTGGAGTGATCCCAATATACTATAAAAATATCACTAGTGAGAATTGACTGAGGAAATTATTTTCTATTGAGATGTATATGACATAAACTTATGTGTTATTCAAATGTAAGGGTCACATTGTCGATGTTCTTTCATTACTTTATGATTTTGGTATAATGATATTCCATGTTTTATTTTGATAGAAATATTTATTTTCATTGATATGGAGGTTATGGTTTTACAATGATATTATAATTTTATCATATCCTTATACTCATGTAATTTTTATGTGATCATTCTTATCTCCCTTATTAACCATTACAGAGTATCAAATCTCACCCTTTATTATGTTACCTTCCTCTAGGTAGTGAAGAATGGTTCTATGTATTATATTCATAACACCCTAATATTTTATGATATATATCAATTGAAATATATTTATTTTCCCTGAATTTATGTGATACATATAGAACTATGTCTAATTAAATTGTTTCAATGTATCCCAATATAATATATCAATTATATTGAAATGTTTGCATATTAAAAAATAAAATACGAAAAATGAATTTTTTAAAGATTTATAAAATAAATTATTTTACTTTTAAAGATTAGAAACAAATATTCCTTCAAAAGTAAAAGATATATTTTTATTGATTTTTCATATTGGTGGAATGTAATTTTTTCATGATAAATTATATTTATAACTATTAGTGATGTATTTAAATAAACTATATATATAAATATATAATAAATTCAATAAAATGTTTTATGATTTATCAAATATTATTTAATGGAATGGTATATGTAGCATACCTCCCATCACTTATTATATTGCGAAGAGATTGTGGGTGTTACTAGGCCTTAAGTTTTATCCCCAATATACAAAATGATGTATATAAATACCAAGTGTATCATAAACAATGGGGCATATAATATTTCCATTAAAAATTTAAAAAATAAAATTACCATAACTAGATAAATATTCATGTGATGCATGAGTACAAAATACTACAGAAAAAACCATAACAATGATTATATCAGAGTCCAAAGTGGAAACCATGTGACAAAATCAATGGAAAACAACATACAACAAAATCCCAAGACACTAAAGACATCAAAATTGTAACTCCAATACATTTCTACCCACATATATGATATATCATGACCAACGTATCATGAAGAATCTCAAAATAAATATGATACCTTCTCTTTAAAATCGTATTAATAGATGATATCTATAAATTCACAATAGTGCTCAAGAAAGGGGCGAGTCTAAACATAGATGGATTTCCACAATTATATCCCAACTCATGACACTATGGAGAATCTTATTGTAAAATTTAAATTAAAAATAGTAAAAATATTTAAATCCATTTATATCAAATCCAATCAGTTTTACAATCCCATAATTGATTTCTATAGAATGAAATGGGAAACCCTTAAGAACCTTTTTCAAAACCTCTTACTATAAACATTCCACACTTTCACACATCAAAAAAAGAATCTCTATTTAATAGTTTTATTCCCCTGAGCAGTCACTCTTCAATATATAAATTTCTCATAGGGTAATCAATCCATTTTCCATTACACATTTGACTCCAAGTACCCAGTCATTTTTTCCACAAGTCCTCGTAAAATTAAAAATGAACACACGCTAACATGTATTCCAAATCCTATGCTAAATAATTTCCCATAAAACCATTATTCCCTCCCAATATATGTACTTCAATTTTAATAGATCTATAAAATCCATAAATTTAAAATCACTATTTTAAAATCATCATCAAATTGGGTTTTCCATAAAATAATCCAATTTCAATAATTTAAACAAATCAATCACTAATGTTTTTTACAAGAACAATCACCCAATAAATTATTTAACACCATTTATTTCAATGTAATCCTTCATGTTTGGATCGTTAATAGTCTAGAGTGAAGCCACATACCTTATAAACATTGAGAAAAAACTAACATAATGATTCTCTTGATTTTATCACAATTCACCTTTTTTACTAGATCTAGTCAAAAAACCCAAAAAAAATTAAAATTTAACATCTATATATTGAAAAAAATATTAGATATCTGGTTCAGGAAAAAATAACAAGAATAGATCAACTATGAATGGCCATGAATGAGAATATAACATTGAATCAGGTCATTGAACACAATTTTCATTACATCTATATTTCACTAAAAGCATAAAGAATTTTATATCACACCATGGGAGAAAAGGAAGTTCATTATATTAGAGGATTATAGAAAAAATTCCTAATTAAATTAAATTAGATTATATTTTGAGGATTGATTTTATGATTCATGGTTTGGCTGTATGGTTTGGTAAATTTAGTTCCAATTGTGAGGATATTACTGTCTCATGCCAACACCTCACATAGTTTTCACACATAATTAAATAAATTGTTCACTGACTATATTTTTTCACAATAACAAATGAATGTTGGTTTGAATAATATTTCTAGATCACCTGAATAGTTTTTACAAACTATGAACCTCCCTTGAAATTACCCATTAACAACTATGTTTATATGTGGAGTTTCTTCGAGGTGTTTTAGGATTTATTATAACCTTGCTCAAACCATGAACCACTAATAAAACCTCCAAAAAGTGTCAATGCTCCTTAGAAAAACATAAAACATAACCTAATCAATATATTGTCATAAAATACATAATCAAAGTGATATGTACATAAAACTAAGGGGTGTTACATTTAACCCACTATTTCTTGTTCCATACCTAGAAAGTAGAAAATGAAAGGACTCTTAGATGTATTTGGTTCATTTATCCATAATTTTGATTTTATGCTCCCATTTTTCTTATTGAATCAGACAATATTGCGATAAAACCTTCACTAGACCAATTTTTTTCCTATTTATGTTTTTATATTTACTATCCACAATCCCTAATGGAACATGAACTAATATATCATCTTGATCTATTTCCATATGAACCGATTAAATCAAAAGTTTAGGAATTGGTTATTACTTCTTGAATTGAGATATTTGAAGCACATTATGTAATGAACTGAATCATAGAGACAAATACATCCGATGTTCCATCCACCATCTTAATCTAGTATATGAAAAGGGATGATATATTAAGGAGATAACATTACCTACTCACCAAAATGATGAGTTTCATGCCTTTAAGGGATTTTAAAGAACACATGATCACTTATCTAATGAAATAATATAATGATGAATGATATGTAATTTATTTTTGATGAATTTGAGCTGTATATATTCCATTTCTGATCAAATGAATATTCCCTTTGTCTCATGAACAACACATGTTCTAACAAGTGATTTCGCACCTATTTATATCTATAACGATGTATAATGATAAAGACACACATATAATTATTCAACATTTTCCCACATTTTCTGAGTCTTAGTAACTATTTTTTATGTGATGTAAACTAAAAACATGTACTAATACCATGATAAACAAAAATAAATTACACAATCCTTATAAATTTCATCAATTTTTTGTATCATCATAATATATATTATATCTATTTTAAGATGACACTCCATGCCCATTTTCAAGTGTGTCTAAAAGTATTACATTAAGAACGTTAAAAAGTTGATGTAAACATGTGGTCTCAATTAGATAACATCAAGAATAGTACACCATACAACATTCAAAATTTTCAGATACAGATTTAGGAAAAGTCCACCACCATATGGGATTTATGAACAGTGATAAAATTATCAAAAATCATGAGATGATACAAAATTACCCATATGAAATCATGATTCCTAAATATTTTAGGTAATTTATTTAGAAAATTCATATTTATCTCCTCCCATTTTCTCATGGGAAATGGTAAAGACTGCAAAATTTTCACTGGTAACTA
This sequence comes from Viscum album, assembly GCA_963277665.1. Taxonomy (NCBI): domain Eukaryota; kingdom Viridiplantae; phylum Streptophyta; class Magnoliopsida; order Santalales; family Viscaceae; genus Viscum; species Viscum album. The sequence goes on along the minus strand of OY728119.1, from coordinate 2,103,562,657 downwards.
TGCATGGTCTTGACTAGATAACATGTGAGGTATCGTGAAACATAGTATATAGTTACTCATTTCAGTATATCCTACCAACATTGTTATTTTATCTCATAAGGAATCTATTGAATTTTGGGATTAAAAACCCATTTTTGATAGTGCTTAGCATTAAGATGTTGTAAATGAAAACCCAATGATACCATTATTAGATTTCAAAAACGAAAATTTGAACTCTCATCCTTATACAATCCTCACTGGTCTACCCCCACATTGAGTTTTGAGACCATAATAACACATTTAGAAATTGATTTGGGATCCATTCTAACCTTTCAAACAAATTATGAACAAAAAAAACTGTTATGAATACTAAAACATAACCCTAATTGGAACAATCATGGTTCGTTCCTTCTATAACCAACACAAAAAGAAACCAACTCAAATAATAATTATCAAACTAATTATATTAATTTAAGTTTAAATCATCCAAAAATAAATTTCTATTACTCAGTGTATACATCCAGTCGATGTCCAATAGTAGAAGGTATACAATCCATATTATTTTACATAGATTCTTATCTCTTTGTGAGATAATTTTTTTCAAATGATAATGATACATAAAAAGAAAATATGTCACTAAAAATATAATGAAATAATGTATTCATGAAATTTAGTTGTATATCCAATTTCAAATCATAGTTGGTTAGTTAAACTAGTGAAACTGTAACTGTCATAACCCATAAGCCACAACATAATCACCATATATGGGGAAAATATCCCAACCTAGATACTAATGGGTCACAATAGAATACATTTTCTTTTCCTAAATCATTAAATTTATGGATAGGTTTTTATGTATATCAAACTATGATCTATTGAATGGATTTATGACATTCTTTGTTCTAATATAATGGACATACATTCCACCTCAAATCAATCTTCAATGATTCCCAAAGTGAAAAATCGTGTACAAAACATCTTTAGTTTTCTACGATGGCTAAAGTATAAGTTAATGTTATTATTTTGTGGTTTTTGTGAAATAAAAATATATATAGTTTTGTGGAATCTATAAATGCAATTTTAAGAAATGAAAAGTCTAAGGGAATGTTCCTCTTATATCATGATGTCAAACATTGATAAATTTTCCTACAATTGATGTTCCCATAAGAAAACCAATGGTATAGCCATTTTTTTCTGATGATCCTTCATTTTACATGAATCCAAAAGTAAATCATCTACATACACCACCTCAATAGAAAAAAAATAACTTCGAAATATCTGATTAACAATTTCAATAAATATCAATGGTGAATTAATAGGAAAAAATGGAGTGAAGAAACAACAATGTTTATATATTCTTATGAAATATTTCTTTGAAATTTCCTCCTTATGAACTTACTGTTCTTGATATCTTCAAATAACATTATTTTTAGAAAAAAATGGGGTCATCTTAATTGATCAAACATATCTCAATGAAAATAATATGATGTTGGTTCTTTATCAAAAAATGGATAATCTTATGAAAACATACAAAAACCCTAAGTGTTTAATCTAACATTTTTGGAATAATAATGGGTGATTCCCATTGGTACATACTATGTTGGATGAAACTAATAAATTATTGGTCAATGAACTGGTCCTTTAATTCAATCAATTATTTTGGTTCCCATTAATAATTTTGTTTGGAAAAAGGACCAGTCCCTTATAAGAGATAAAACATATTCACCACTAATCTTTTTGTTGGAAAAACCTGGAAATCTTCATGGAAAAAATTATTTAATGAGTCACTAGTCTTGGAAAAATTCATTCAAAATATCATTTACCACTTCCCAATGATGTATTTTCAACTATTAATAGATAGTATCGACCACTGGTACCAAGGGTACAACTCTGCTTTGATTGACTGACCAATATCCATTAAAGGTACACCAAACACCATACGATGATGTGAAACTCACCTTACATGAATTTAAATAAATATGTTCCTCGATGCTTTCCATCAAATACATTCCTAGAATCAAATCATAAACCTTCATTGAAATAAAATAAAAACCCAAACCAACTCAGTCCCATTGACTATTATCAAATACGCTACACATTTCAAGTCTGGACACTCTTATTTAACCAAATGTGATGAGAGTTCCAAAATAGATGGAATTATCTCAACATGTTATCCCATTAGGAAAATAGAATGAGAAGAAATAAACTAATTCTTTTCTCTATATTTAAACAGACCTTTCATAAGGGTATATTTCAATATAATCATACCTCTTACTCTCAATGGTCCCAAATGATAATCAATGATTAGTTCTTATTCTCCATTAAATTTCATACATTGAAAATCTCTATTCGTTACTATGTTGAGTTTAAAATGTTGAAAAGTCATTTTCTTCTAAGAATCACCATTTATTTCAATGTTTTTTCTCATGAGATAAATTCTACATCAATAATCAGGTCAAACAACATGATTATGGATAATCCTGAAATATTTCCCTAGAACCCGACCATGGAGCACAATGACAATAGTGTTGAACGTGTCCATATTGTTGCAATTGTGACATAATATTAGTGATTCCATAAAATTTCGTTTAATATTATTTAAATAAATACTTTGAAAACATCCAAGACTACTGTTTGGTTGAAGATGAAGATATATTGATCCCATACTATGATTTTATTATTTCCCACCACTCTAGAAGTAGGAATCTCTAATCCAATTATTCCCATAATTAGAGATCCCACCTAATCATAGAAATATACAAGATTCATCCCACTATAATTCCTAATATATCAATTTCATACACCTTAATTCTATTGATAGTTTATCTATATTACATTATGAAAATGAGAAAACCATTGAGATAATTTTTGTTTTTTATCGTGACTCAAAAACATATGACTTCAATGTCATAGTTGTGGAAAATTTCTATTAAAAGTGGAATAAATAGAAAACAATATCCTCATTCTCTATTTTGGTGAGATTATCCTTCTATAAACTATAGAAATACATTTTTTTATTAATTATGAATGTGTCAGGATATAATTTAATATTTATTTTTTAAAAAAAATACTCACATTCCATGCCATATTCCAATTTATACATATCTATGAAATCCCAACACTTTCATATTAGATCCTCCAACATATATGTTTTAGAATTCACATTCCACTCTCATAATGTCTAAATGAAATTGAATATTCCATTGTTAATATTCATAAATAATTTTTATTTGTTCTATTAAGAATCCCAAAAAAATGTGGGTAGGTTCATCTTCATAAAATGAACTGAATGATCCACTTTTATTAGTTAGAATTTTCTTCACTCTATATCAATGGTCATAAAATCATAATAATCAATCTAGAATTTTTTTTTCCACATGGGCTTCAAGTCCATCCACATTCTCTACTTCCACTTCTAGAAGGTTCCTATGAAACTTAGCAGGTACCATCTACAAAAAAAGACATTTTTCTCACTCTCTATAAACTAGAGGATTCACTATTCTAATTAACCACCTTAAAAAATGACACATAACATTTATCAATAATATTTATCAAAAATGAATCATTTTTTTAATTTTCAAAATACATCCATTAACCCATTTCAAAATATCAAATTTGAAAACATTTTCAAAAAAATTATAATGAATTAAAACATACCAGTACTATAAATCATTTACTAATTAATTAAAAATTATTTCTTAATAGGATTTAATATTATTAATTCATTTCATGAAGCAATTTTCATCTAATTCCATGACGACGATGTGACTACTCACATATAAGTCTCTAAAAACACTCATATACCCAAACTTAATACTGATGAGATGTTCAATTGGAAGAGGTGTGGTTCAGATTTTGATGTTTTTCATTTAATGTTCACACTATGTTATCTCATTTTTACCAGACTAATGGAAAAATGAACATATCCAAACCTATATAATTTCAAACTCTAGGAGTGATGATAAGAGATGAACATCGTTCAGAAAAACAGACACTATTTGTAACTTATCACCCCTCACCCATTGGGTTCAGAAGAGGCAGTGGGTGTTACTAGTCTGTAGGTGAAATACCCAAGGAAATAAAGGTGGAAAATAAATTCCAAGGGCCTCATAAACATTTTATGGATGACATTACCTTTAAATTAATATAAAAAATCAATATAATCAATAAAAAAGCCACTATAGGTTGAATTATTATAAAATAGAACATAACAGAACCAAAATAATAACCATATTAGTTTATAATTTATCAATGAAGTTATAACATCCACTAAAACTGATGAAAAAAACGTAATGACACCAAATACATTAAACCAAAAACTTCTATACTACTATATGAACCAAAATAAATTTTCAAGCTAACATTGTCATGAACTGTCACTAAATTACATAGATACATTTCCTTCACCTATATTTTGATATATTACCTTTACAAACAATGAACATTTCCCATGAATGGGGTGTGTCAAAACTAACTCGGATTTCCCCAATGACTTCCCATATCACACAACGTGGTTAAATCTTGTCATCACAGTATATCAAATATTTTAAAAACAATATAATTCAGTTTATATAAAATCGATGAATTTCAAAAAAAGTGAAAAATCCTTGGAAATAAATGAATGAACCTTTAAAATATATCTCAAAACAATTTTTTATACCCCTTCCACAAATCAAAACATGTTTTTATAATTGAAAGAAACTTACTCATAAGTGGTATATCATCTATCTAGCAAGGCTTCACAATGTATCCAATCCCATGAGACATTACACTTTTGGCACCAAGTACTAATTCCTATTTCAGTAAGGCCTTTAATAAGTAACATGATCACACACTAACATGTATTAATAAACCCATGATAATAAATTTTACATAAACCATTATCCATTTAATACATTTTAACTATCATTTTCATGAATCAAAACAAATCCATAATTTTAAAATAACTATTTTATATCTATAATAATAGTGAATTTTCTACAAAACATTCCAATTGATAAATTTCCCAAATAGAATCACTAAATAGGGTACAAAAAATAATAATAAAATAATTTTAAAATCAATTCATTAAAAGAATTTATTTGAAACAAAGAAATAAATTTCCAATCAAGTTGAATTAAGATAGAATCCCTAAACCTCAAAATCATTGGTGAAAAATTCGAATGACAACAATTATTATATACCTTTGATCATAAATCACCATTCATTCCCAATATCCACCCATAAAACATAACAATTACTGTTATGGAATACTGAAACATATACAAAATTTTATATCTATGGTTTCTTAAAAATAATGGATTATATATTTATGAATAACAGCCAGGAATGAGCACTTACAGACAAATTATGTCCTCTAACTAACATTGATTCTCCTTTTCATCACTCCTATATATAAAGTAGTTGTATCTAATTATACGGGATATAAATTTTTTCATGTTATGATATTATTAGGGTAAAATAGTGAATTAAACAAATTGAATCTGATTAGGTCCAAAAATATTTAGGGATAAAATTAAAATGAATGTATAGGACTCACTTCATGGAAACTAGAGGCTCAAAAATGTAGTATCTACAATCTCAGGCTTATAATTTTAACATTTGTCTTCTGTGGTTAGAAAAACCGTGTGCCAACTAGGTGTTTTCTAATATCCAAAATGATAGTAGTCTTGTACTATTACCCCAAACCAAAAACATTATTTTGACACAATATGTTCCAACCCTGCTTCTATATACTCGACAATATTTTCCATATAATTGTTTCTTAGAGGTTATTCATGGTTTCTAATAACAATGTTCAAACTCCTCACCCCCATATAATACCAAAAAAGGGTTATAAATCCTCAAAACCTACCAAAACATAACCTATAACATTATAAATTATCAAAATATATAAATAAAGGATTGTGTACCTGATACAAGAAGGGATACTAGAAATGAATAAATTTATAATTATGATAAAACATTTATTTTTCTATAAATAGTAGTTTTCATCATTTGTATGAAAATAATTTGAAATTAATAATTACCAATTATTAAAATTAAATCGTTACAAAATGATTATATATTTGAAATTTGGATGATGAAATTTTATAAATAAGTTCATGTCAGTTTTTTTCATTATAAATAGAAACCATTGTAAATATTTTTCATATTAGATAGTGTAACGAAGCTAAAATAAGGTGAAAAACATGATATATCATGTCAAAATAAAAAAAACACTTCCAAATATTTTTGTATTGAAGTATTTCTTCCACTCCAGTCAATTTCACTAATATATAGCCCCTTTGTTCCATTTTTGTCCTGTTATGACCATTATATTTATTTAAGAAAATAATAAATGAAAAATCAAAATCTATAGAATTTAATATCACTAAATTTTATATATAGGGATAAAAAATTTATATTTTTCGATATATAAGATAATTTTAAATATAAATTAAAATTATTTATTAGGAAAATTTATTTCATAATTTTAGTGGTTAAAAAATACCCTTAAACTCTTACAAAATGCTGATATAATATTTAGTGAAATAATAAAAAATAAAAATAAGAAATTTAAAAAAATTATATATAACTAAATTAAGGTGAATTATTGTGATCCCCAAATTATGACTATAAAAATAATAAATTATTGTTGTTTGAAAGGGTTACATTTTAAATCAACAACTTTAATAGATTTTCAATGTAAAATTATGTTAATTGTTATTTAAATTACATTAGTACAATTTTAGGATAAGAATATTTTGTAAAATTATTTAAAAATAATGAAAAATATTAAAATATGAAAATTGTGATAATAAATGGTCTGAAATATAATACACTGTTGATTTATATGAAATTTGTACCTCATATCTAAAATTATAACCCTTTAATACTAAATATTCCCTACAAATGATATGATTAAAATTGTATAATCATGAGTTAAATCAAAATGATCGGGGTTTAAATGACCCCAAAACCTGCCAAAATTTTATTATATAACGCTATTTTCACATAATACTATTTTTATTTTAATATATGATCATTTATAAAATTTTCCATGACAACAACATAGTTATATTTTAATCATCTCAATAATTGTATGTGTTTCATATACCTACCTAAATAAAGGACACCCCTAATCTCGATTCACTACGACATATTGACCCATATAACATTACCCAACAATGAAAAAACACCTCCCCAAAATCTTCATAGGAAATCTAGTGGTTTTATTTTTCTGATAAAAACCAAGGGTCCATAGAGGAGATCTAAAGGATTTTTTTCAAAGAAGAGGTAATAATTTTAAACGATCACTTTATTCTAACATATTATTTTTTCACCTATAAATTTCTAGTTTTAATCATGAAATAAAATCTTAAATAACTTATATATTATACTTTTTTATTATATTGAATCCATCCTTATAGACCCTGTTTTTTTCCGATTATATATGATTACCAAACACACATTATTGCAGGCTACCATATGACAACCCTGATTTTATTATAAACTTAATCCTGATTTATTCCATTAAGCCTTCACTTGATACAAAATGGAAGATCGAGAGGTCTAGTGTCTTTGGGGATTAGGAACATTACATAACAACTTAAAACGAGAAATAAATAATCTTTATTTAAAACTTCATTTACATGAAACTACATTCCCCCGTACTTATCATTGCATGGGATAACCTGAGGACATGCATAAGAAAAAGGTGAGCTTTAAAGACCAGTAAAGGAATAATCATGGAATAACATGAGTAATACAGTACATGTTAGTCAATAGGAATATCAATAGATAATAAGAGGAGCATAATCATAAAGGCATGATAAAGCATGATAATCATAACATGAAAATTTGGCAACAACACTTTACATAGAATTAGTATGTGCCAAGGCTCATTGCACATGGAACAAGAGTAAATCCTCATTGCACATGAAGCATGAGTAAAAATAATTGCACAATAATTATAATGAGTAAACACCCATTTTACATGACTTATCATGATACTATTATTTACCCAATGCATTGGAGTGCTATGAGGGTGCACCCTTCTTAAACATTTCATTTCATGCATAAGTGTGCCACGTGGATCATATAACATGGATTCATAAAACATAATAATTTATTCCATGATAAAGGAATGTGGAATTCATACATAAAACATTATAATCAATAAGTAAATTTTCATGAAGGTGAATACCCTTGATAGAGAAATTGGAATGGTATTCACTACACAACGACACTAGCTTGGAAAATCAATGCAATTTCAGTAGTGTAATGGCAGGACGTAAGAATTTATAAAAATGGTTGATGGAGAGAATGGGTTGTATATTAATATTTACATGAAATGTACAGTAAGGGGGTAATATATATTCATGTCCCAACAATTTCAATGGAATTTGGATTCATGATCCAAAATAATTTCTTGAATGTAAATGAATGGAGAGAAATTCCTTTCCGAATTTCGGCATAGTAACATGTGTACATGGGAGGAATTTAATGACAAGAGAAAGGGGTATCCCACCATTAAAATATAAAGAGGGAAATATTGGGGAAGTGTGAAACCATACCCCAACATTTAAAATTGAAATTAAAAGGGCATTACAACTTAATGAAAATTGGAAAAAATGAGAAAGGAAGAAAAATACCTTACATGGAAGTGTGCTTCCAAAGGCTAGAGAGAGGCTTGAGAGAGGCTTCTTGGGAGCTCACGGAACCTTGGGAGGATTTTAGAGAGATTTTGGAAGAAGTTGGATGAACTCCAAAGGCTTCTAGGGAGGTGAAGTTTGGATCATGGGAGGGTTTATATAGGAAAGGTGAGGAAATTCTTTATTATTCAGGGTTGGGACACTTCACATTAATCTAATTCAAACCACAATCCAGATCATAGTTTTTCCCATGATATTTTACAAAGGGGAGTGTAAAAAATATTTTATAATGCCAAATTCAAAACTTCTTAAAATAATGGGTTTTCTTATGTGGAGGTGAGTCACACTCCCAAGGAAAACAATTTAAAAAGACAATGTGTTTAATAAGCCTTGGAGGGTCCATTAATGCTTTCTAAAATAATTCAAACAAACCCGAAATCACATTATTTTAATGGTAAAACATACATTGGCAGAACATAAGTCTTATTGTATTTTATTACATCACTATTCATTCATTATGATGTCATAAAACACATTATATATTTAAACGATATTTAATTTTTCCCCAAAAATTTGACTGTCTCAGAAAATTATGAAAAATTCACCATTTTATAATTTCAAAATCATAATTCCAAAAATAATATTCATTTTATCTAAATAATTTTCTAAATATGTTAATTTGTACTTTTAAAATAATAAACTTTCATTTTTCAAAAATTCATGGGTTTTGAAAAAAATGTATTTCAATCCTTAAGAAAAATTACAATTGCATTCATAAAATTATACGATCATTAATATTTAATAAAACATAATTTAATAATAATAATAAAATTTTTTTAAAATATTATTTAATAAAAAAATACATTAATTCCTCAAAATAGATTTCTTAGTTTAATTTTAACTAAAAACAATATTTGAGATTTAAAAACTATTTACAAGGTATAAAAAATAACAAGAAAATATATTCATTTTTATATAAAAATAATGTACATAACCATTGTTCTATGGTCATGTTACATAACCCCTTATAACACAGGCATAATACTGATGTGTGAGGTGTGCGATGGTTATAGACTCTTGGGGTGGCTCAGGTAACTTTGCTCTGGTGGTAATCTCTATCAACTTCCACTTCTCTCATAGGCGTCCCCGCTCGAGAATAACTTGTTGAAGCTCATCTTGGGCTTGGTCAAGAGTAAATCCCAATGATTCCCCTGCTTTTCTGAGTTCCAAAAAATGGGCTTCTTATCGGTCATGTCTACTGGATGAGGTCATTGCTTACTTTGTCTGAGTATATTTAATTCGTTAAAGCACTATATTTATACTAATCATGTGATCACTATTCAACAACTATATTAGAGACAGTCACAATTCATAACATAAAACCAATGAAGTTGGAATTATATATAAATATTTTACATAAATAGATATTTAATTAGATCAAGAAATATTTCCATTAAAGAATATTTTGGTCGTTACAATCTTCCCCATTTAAAAATTTTCACCTTCAAAATTTCCATTTCCAACACTAAAAAAATGCGGGTAACTCTAGTTCATCACTTCCTCTGAATCCAACATCGATTCTTCAAACCTTTAGCTTCGCCACAACACCTTGACGAGGGGCATTGTCTTATTTCATCAAAAATTTGTTTAAAGTTTAAGATCTTCACTGGTTTCTCCTCATATGAAATATCATCATATAAATATTCCACCTCTGAAGAAAGTACATGTGAAGGGTTCGGTATGTACTTCCTTAAAAGGGATTCATGAAAGACATCATGTACTATGGAAATGGTAGGTGGAAGTGCTATTCAAAAGGCCACATCCCCAACATGATCAAGAATATCAAATGGGTCGATGTACCATGGACTTAAATTCTCTTTCTTTCCAAACCCCATGACCTTCATCCATAGAGATATGCATAGAAAAACCATGTCTCCAACATTAAATTCAACGTCTCATCGATGGTTATTTTCATAACTCTTCTGTCGACTCTGGGCTGCCTTGATATGTTGCTGAATTATTTTCACCATCTCTAACATTTCTTTGACCATTTCAAGTCCAGGAAGCTTACGATCACAGACCTCATCCCAACACATAGGTTTTCTACACCATTTCCCATAAAGGGCTTCATATGGTGCCATTTGGATGATCAAGGTGAAACTGTTATTATAAGAGAACTCCCCCAGAGTAAGATTTTGATACCATCCTCCTCTAAAATCCATTCAGCATGCTCTAAATATGTCCTCAAGTGTTTGGATAGTCCACTCAGATTGGCTATCAATTTGTGGATGATAGGTCATATTGAATTTCAGTTCAGTATTCAAATCATGTTAAAAACTCTTCCAAAACATAGAGCTGACTCTGGGATCTCAATCGTGCACAAGAGATTGTGGTACTCCATGCAGTCCTACCATTTCCTTGATATATATCTGTGCCAGCTGATCTAATGATAAATCCTCCCGAATTGCATTGAAGTGCGCAGACTTTGTAAGATGATCCCCAACAACCCAGATTGCATTGTATCCTTTGGATTTATTCAGAAGTCTAGTGACAATGCCCATGGTGATGTTCTCCCATTTCCATTCTGGTATGTGAAATGGTTGAATCATCCCCTTATACATCTTCCTATCTGCCTTCACATGCTTACACACCAGGCACATTGAGTTATATTCAGCGATCTCTTTCTTCATAATATCCCACCAATAATGATCTCAGAGTTCTCGATACATCTTTTTGTTTCCTGGGTGAATAAAGAAATTTGAACAATATAGATCATCCAAAAGTTCCTTCATCAGCTCTGGACTTGATGGAACACATAGTCTTTCCCCAAATCTCATAGTTCCTACTTCTTTAACAATAAACTTGGAGGATTTCCCTTTTCTGATAGCTTCCACATTTTTCTTGAATTCCCACATCATCCTTTTGAGCATCATTTAACCTTTCCCAAAGTGATGGTTGAGAAATCATTTGTGAAAGGATTGATGATGTTCCCCTCGTTATGATTCCCATGTCCTTTCTCATCAAATCAAAGAAGATTGGATCCTTTTCAATTCTCATCAATGATAGAATTGTTGGGTCCTTTCTACTAAGATCATCTGCCATCTTGTTCACTTTCCCAGGGTGATAATGGATTGAGAAATCATATACTTTGATCAGATCTAACCATCATTGTTGGCCCATATTAAACTCTTTCTGTGTGAATATATATTTGAGGATTTTGTGGTCTGTATATATTTCACACTACTCTCAAAAGAGTAAATGCCGTCAAATTTTCAAAGAAAAGGTCACTACATCTAGCTCGAGGACCTGTGTTGGATAGTTCTGTTCATGACCTTTCAATTGTATTCAATCATAGGAAATGACATTGTCATTTTGAATCAACACACATTTCATTCCCTACTTCTAAGAATCACTGAATACCATAAAAAGTTCCCCAATTGTGGGTAAAGTGACCACAAGAAAAGTGATAAGCCTGCTTTTCAAATACATAAAGCATTCTTGGAATTCATCACTCCAAGAAAACATTACTCCCTTAAAATTTATCTTGGTAAGAGGGATGGACAATCGTGATAAATTTATCACAAATCGTCGATAATATCCATCTAACCCCAAGAAGCTATGGATATCTGTTACCGATATTGGCCTAAACCATCAATCAATTGCATCTATTTCGGTGGGATTCACAGATATTCCATAGATTTTGATGATATGGATCAAAAATGATATGTCCTTCAACCAGAACACACACTTGTTGTACTTGGAATAGAGCTTCTCCATCTGCAGGGTCTCTAGTACAGTTCATAAATGCTCCTCATGATCCTCCTTGGTTTTGGAGTATATCAGAAAATCATATATAAAGACTACCAAAAATATGTCGAGGTAATCTCTAAATACTCTATTCATCATCTCCATGAATATTTCTAGAGAATTAGTGTTTCTAAAAGGCATTAATATGAATTCATAGTGCCCGTATCTTGTACAAAAAGCAGTCTTGGGTTTATCATCCTTCTTCACCCTTAAATGATAATATCCCAACCACAAATCAACCTTCGAGTAGTATTGTGCTCCCAACAACTGATCAAACTTGTCATCAATTCATGGGAGATGATATTTTTTCTTTATCGTGAATTTGTTGAGCTCATGATAATTGATGCAAAGGCGCATTGATGCATCCTTTATCATGATGAAGAGGACTGGTTCACACCATGTTGAAGCACTTGGGTGTATAAACCCTTTATCTAGATTCTCCTGTAGTTTCTTCTTCAGCTCTTCAAGATCAACAATAGCCATTCTATATGGGTTTTTGGATATTGGAAATTCCCCTGGAATAAATTCAGTTGATAATTCAACATCTCTTCTAAGATAAAGACCCGGAAATTCCTCAGGAAAAAAATCAGTTAATTCCCTCAAAATAGGAATGTATTCAAGGATGGTTGCATCCTTGGACTCCATCATCTGAGTCAGATATGAATTCTCATAGGGTAGTAATATCCATGCTTTAGTAGATGGAGCTAAATATGATTCAACTTCCTCCTTGAACTTGTAATGAATCAGGGGTCGATTGTCTACATGGAAATTGATTTCCCTCTGACGACAATTTATGTTGGATCTATATACGGAAAGCCAATCCATGCCAAAAATTTCATAGAATTCCACCTTAGGGAGTATGACGAGGTTCACCAGGATGTTCAATCCACATATTATGATAGAGAAGGTGTTATATTCATGGGATGCAATAATCTCCCCACATGTTGTACTCATAGACATCTTCACATCCATGATTTGGGATGGTGATGGTATTGTTTTACTAAACATTCGAGATATAAAAGAATTCATAGAACCTGAATAAATAAAATGTTCTCTATTCATGAATGAATAACGAGAAAAACTATCACCACTTCATTTTCGGAATTCACATTGGCAGTTGAGATGGAAAAATCTCGCCCTTGCTTCCATGGGGTTGTTGGTTGCCTCAAAAAACCCTTGGGATGGGGCACTGATTTTCAAGATTCCCTACTTCTATACAATTTTAGCAATAAACCACATGTTGAAGTTCAAACAGAGCGTTCATCTCATCTGTCGCAGCCGCGGGTCATTCTTGCAGACAGTTAACAACCAGCTGCCCTTCTCTTCTACACCTAATGCATTTTCTTGTAACCTTCATGCAATTTCTGGGGAGCTTCTTTCAACACCATTGGAATGTGTGGTGCGGGATATTCATATCACCATTGGATTTATCCATCAAACCACCATCATTGAATTACACCTTATGCTTTTTATCCCCATGACACCGCTGAGATTCTACGATCTCCATTTTGTCCTTGAGGGCACATCCGACAATTTCTTCATAGCATTCGAAGTCACGGATTGCCAGTAGTTTCCGCAAACTAGGTTTCATCTCATCAAAGAAGTGGTCAACCTTGCATTCGGGGTATGGAAATAATCTGGACATGGATCGTGCAAGCCAAGTGATGTTTTCCTCGTACGCTCCAAGATATTCGTCATCTTTTTCCTTTAGGTCAGGGAAGTCCCTTTAAATCTTAATTCGGACTGTGTACATAAAATAATTATCAAAAAACATCTTCTGGAAATCCTTCTATTCCAATGCTTCGATATCCTCCTTAGGCCTCACATTTTTTTATAAACATCCACCATTTATTACTGCCACCCTCCATACAATAAGCATCCATGAGAACAATCCCTTGTTCAGAACATTGAAGGATGGAGAAGATTATTTTAATTGAAATGATCCATTGTTCTGCAATTGAGGGATTAGATAATCCATTAAAAGATGGAGGAAATTGTCTCATGAAGCTCTCGATAGCGAATTGTTATTTCTTAGGGGAGTTGAACATTCCACTTGACCCAGGTTTCTATTCAAATATTGAGTTATTTGAGATAGAAGTGTGATAATGTTAAAGATTCCCCATCCTATTGGATTAGGAATCTCATTAGTACAGTCATCACATTTATATTAAATTCAGTTGTTAGACTATGTCCGCCTATTACCAGCCATTGGATGGAATAAAAGGAATGTTATGGGTATCACATAAATGGTAATACAAAGAAAAAACCGATGACTTATAAATAACTCTTATTTCCTTAACATATGAATCTACTTTCTTCAGTCTATGTTATCCATGATCTAATTTCTAACTTATATTTTAAGGCCAATTTTTGTCCCTTTATAATGGTTCATACTGAGATTGTGAATTTACCAAAGAATATCCCCTAGGGTTGTTATATCAAAGAGTTCATCAAGGCCTATCATCATGCACCAGTTCCCATTCGAGTCTAGCTCGAAACTGGGTTTCCGTTTTTACCCCTAAGATACACCTATGCCAGAGCCGCCTCTACCTAGTCGTATCCATACAGGGATATAATTTTTTTATAAACCACTTACTCAATACCAACCAAAACATATGGATGTTTTTATTATAATTTTTATTGTATCAAGGTATTTACTAGGGTTTTATAATCCTAATACCAAAAAACAACTAAACCTATCCTCTGATAGCAACTATGAAAACCCTGCTTTTTTTACAAACATTAACTTGATTTATTACATAAAACCATCATTTGATACAACATGTAAGATAGAGAGTTATAGTGACTTCTGGGACATATGAACATTAAATAACAACTTACAATATGAAATACAACATCTTTATTGAAAATAACCTTTACATGAGTAGTACATTCCCTCGTACTTATCATTGCATGGGATAACATGAGGACATGCATAAGTAAAGTGTGAGATATAAAGCCCAGTAAGGGAATAATCATGGAATACCATGAGTAATACAATACTTGTAAGAAAATAGGCATATCAATAGATAATAAGAGAAGCATAATCATAATGGCATGATAAAGCTTGATAATCATAACATGGAAATGTGGCAAAAACAGTTAACATGGAATTAGCATGAGCCAAGGATCATTGCACATAGAGCATGATTAAATCATCACTGCACATGTAGCATGATTAAAACCTTTTTTACTTGATTTATAATGATTCAAAACCCATTTCACATGACATATCATGATACTATACTTTACCCATTGCATTGGAGCGCGTTGAGGGTGCACCATTCTCAAACATTTCATTTCATGCATAAGTGTTCCACAAGGATCATATAACATGGATTCATAAAACATGATAATTTATTCCATGTTAAAGGAATGTGAAATTAATACATGGAACTTTATAATAAATAAGTTAATGTGCATAAAGGTGAATATCCTTGATATAGAAATGGGAATGGTATTCACTACACAATGACATTGGATTAGAAAATCGGTGCAATTTCGACTGCGTAACGGTGTGATGTAAGAAATCCTAAATATGGATGATGATAGAGAATGGGGTGTATCATAATATTTAAAATAAATTTAAAGTAATGGGGTCATATAGATTCATTTCCAAACATTTTTAATGTAATTTAGATTCATGATTCAAAAGAATTGCTTGAATGTAAATGAGGAGAGAGACATTCCTTTCAAAATTTCATCATAGTAATAGGTGTAACTGGGATACATTTAGTTAGAGAGAAAGGGGTATACCAACATTAAAACATAAAGAGGGAAGTATGGTGTAGTTGAGAAAAAATACCCCAAAATTAATTATTGAAATTAAATGGGCATAATAACTTGATGAAAATTGGACAAAATGAGAAAGGAAGAAAAAACCATTACTTGGATGTGTGCTTTCAAAGGCTTGAGAGAGGCTCGAGAGAGTATTCTTGGGATCATGGGTCACATTGGGAGGATTATAGGGATATTATGACATATGTTGGATGAACTCCAATGGCATTGAGTGAGGAGAAAGTGTGAGATTTGGTGGGTTTATATAGGAATGGTGAGGGATTTTTTTATTATTTAGTGTCGGGACACCTCACATTCAACTAATTCAAATGACAAAACATCCCATGTTTTTTCCCATTTTTTTGGATAAAGTGGAGTGGAAAAAAATATATAAGGTCAATGTCATAAATTCTTAAAATAATGGGGTTGCATATGTGGAGGTGAGTCATACTCCCATGGAAAACAATTTAAAAAGCCACGATGTTTAATAAGCCTTAAAGGGTCCATTAATGCTTTGTAAAATAAGTAAAACAAACCCAAAATCACATTATTTTAATTTTAAAACCTATATTGGCCGAACATAAGGATTATAGTATTTTATTACAACAATATTGGTTAATTAAGTTGTTATAAAACAAATTATATATTCAAACGGTATTTAATTTGTACCCAAAAAGTTTATTGTCTCAGAAAATTATGAAAAATTTACAGTTTGATAATTTCAACATCCTGATTCCAGAAATAATATTAATTTTATCTAAATAGTTTTCTAAATAAGTTATTTTTCACTTTTAAATTAATAACCGACATTTATAAAAAATTCATGTTTTTTGAAAAAAATGTCTTCCAAACCTAAATAAAAATTACAATTGCATTCGAAAAATTATAAGATCATTTATATTTAATAAAATAAATTTAATAGTAATAGTAATATTTTATTAATATATTATTTAATAAAAAAATCCATTAATTCAT
Source organism: Viscum album (assembly GCA_963277665.1). Classification (NCBI taxonomy): domain Eukaryota; kingdom Viridiplantae; phylum Streptophyta; class Magnoliopsida; order Santalales; family Viscaceae; genus Viscum; species Viscum album. Next base: position 2,103,545,483 of record OY728119.1, on the reverse strand, counting down.
CAAAATAGATTTCGTAGTTGAATAATAACTAAAAAAACTATTTGAGCTTTAAAAACAATTTACATGGTACCAAAAATAACATGAAAATATTTTCACTATTATATAAAAAATAATGTACATAAACATAGTGCTAAGGTCTTGATAAATAAACCCTTATAACACCTTTATTTGATTGAAGAGTAAGGTGTGGGATGGTGATAGACTCTTCGGGTGGATCAGATAACATTGATCGGGTTTTAGTCTCTATCAACTTCCACTTCTCTAGAAAGACGGTCCCACTCGATCATTACCTGTTGAAGTTCAACATGGTCTTGGTCAAGAGAAAATCCCAATGACGCCACCTCTTTTCCGAGTTCTGAAAAATGGGCTTCGTATGGGGAACATCTACTGGATGAGGTCATCAATTACTTTGTTTGAGTAAATTGGATTTGTTAAAGCTCTATATTTATACTAATCATGTGATCACTTTTCAATGACTATATTAGCAAAAATCACATTTCATAACATAAAACCAAAGAAGTTGACATTTTATATTAAAATTTTACATAAAGGGACATTTAATTAGATCAAGAGGGATCTCCATTAATGAATGTTTGGGTTGTTACAAAACACCTCCTTGTAGCAATGTGATTCAGTTTTCATTTCCACATTTCATGGACAACAATAAGTATATATTTAATAAAAATATATGAATAATATTTTATTTTAATTATTACCAAAAGGTGTATTAATTTTTTTCTTTCCTTTGTTCTGACCATCTAAAAGTTAAAACTACTGTACATTCGTATGTATAACCTACTATCTCCATGAACAATGTAATTCACATTCCATTTCTACCTTTTAGTAATGACCCAAAATATATATAAATATTAAATATATATATATATTATCATTAAAATTCATTATATAATGTATCTATGATCAATGTACACATACCAGAACTAGAGAACCAAAATAGTCTTGAAAAACGATGTAGTTAACACCTAGAATAATGATTTTAATATTTATTATCTAATAATCAAGAGATAAAATTTTATATGTAAATCATATATGGAAACATATATATATAACAATTGGTTATAAAATACAGTTTTCCTAAATCTATATTTATTAAAAAATAGTTTTAAATTCATTTGAGGTAGTTGAACCAATGGTAATTGTTAATTTTACAATCTCATCACTATTAAGTATTGTTTATGAGTATGTTTATATTGGGTAAATTATATGATATTTATATCATTATATAAAAAAATGTTCATATACATTCATTAAATCTTTAATTTATTTTCTTTCCATTATCTTGTCTTTATGTGCTTATAATATTGATATAATGTGTTTTAGGAAATAAAACATTTTTTTTCTACTCTTATTGGAACCTTTTCTTCCATGAAAATATATTTCTCACTTTTTGAAAATATAGTAACTACTATATATTGATTTATCAAATACATATTTTTCAATAATCTACTTTGAAAATATATATAATTTAAAATAAATTTTTGTGTCATTTTTCAAATGACTTAAATTCAAATTTTTAGAGAAAATGTAAATGGAATCATTGTTTTAATGTGTACAAAATGAATATAATTTCAAAATTTCATGACTGTCCAATGATCAAAATTTTACGTTACATGTTTCAAATATTACTTTAAATGAAAATTACCTTAATCTATTTTTAATTGATTTTTATACACGCAATTTTCAATTAAAATGGTGCCTTCCATATGAAATTTACTATTTCAATTTTAATTTAATTTCATCAATGTCAATATCTATTGTTTAAACTTATAATTTAATAAGAACATAATCCACTGATTCCATAATACATATTACACTATATTTTTTATGTTTTTTTACTAGGGAATGTATTGAAAATTTGTATGATAGTTCTTTTAATATATATTATTATTGATATATAAGTCATGTTGATTAATTTGTATTATTTTTTGTTGTAATAAATTCGTTGAACTAATTATTTTATGGCTATGTCCTTCAATTATTTATCACCTAAATTCATCTATATCACTCGTGAAAAAATAGGTTAGATATTTAGATAAGGACTTATCATTTAATTTAGATTTCATAACGTAAAAACTCAAGGGATTGTTTTTGATGTCTGAAATTATGAATTATATCTTTATGAAATCCATTAATGATTTCCATGGTATTATTTTAATAGTTATTATATATATGGATATGATTCGATCTCATTTTATTAGATATATAGAATTCTCTGATAATTTTTAAGTCCTTCCTTTGTAACATCCCGACCCCAGTTACCAAAAGTCTGTACAATATTTTAATACATTTTTATGATTACAAGGAATCAAGTCCCGAAGGACCGATCGATTTAGTAGTCTTTGAAAATAGATTATATATATGAAAATTACATTGAAAATTCAAAAATAAAACACAACATAAATAATTTTGTGAGTACTCCATTATTACCCTTTCCTAACCTTCCATATCAATCATAATACACATCATCGCATCCTTAGAAAAATAAAACATAATAAAGGGGTGTGATCAAATGCTCAGGAAGGATAAAAATATACCAGAAACGGTCATAAATAAGCATAAATATTTAAAGAAATGTATAAGACTAAAACACAATACTATTGAACATAAACATTAGTGTAGTATGGAAATGATAAACCAAATAATTACATTTACATATTCACATGGATATTATACATTATTTAATAACCACCTGTAATATCAATAGCTAATTTTCTAATGATGAAATTAATAATTCCGGAAATCAGAAACACATAGTCAAGGCCTCGTTCCAAGACTAAAAATATAAATTTTTTCAAGGCCTTGTTCGAAAACACTAGTTTGCCTCCTGAGACCTACCGCTTTATCGAGGTACTACAGCGGGCTGCACCCGTCACATACAATGTCGAATGCATTACTCACATGAAAAGGGTAAAACATAACATAAACATTCATTTTAGAAATAACATAAGAAATTGTAATACATTAACCTTAAACCATGAATGGTATAAATATATCACATACACATTTAAACATAACTTATCTCATTCAATATAATATAGAATATTTTCATATAATAAATCAACCTCAATCAAGTATAATATCCAGTAAAGGAGGTTGACATAGTTGCAAATGATTAGTAAAATTTTGTGAGAAAAAGACGACATTTTCCTCAAATCCTTTAAATGTTTCAAAATTTAAAATGGAATAAATTTAAAAGATATTTTTGAATCAAATAGTCCCAAACATCTTTTAAACTTTTTAATGAATTTAACATTTTAATACAATCAAGTCTATTTAAATAAATCCTTCAAACAATTTGTAAAACATACACATTAATGAAAATGATATAGAAGAATGAATATTTAATATAGTTTAAATTATTTTTTAGTTGATGATTACATTAAAATAATCTTTTTGAAAACTATTTTATGAAACATGGACATTGATAATAAATATGTCCCAGTAAATACCAGCACATAAACAATCATCGATAATAATGAGATTGAGGAATTATCCCTTACCTTGTAATTTCTTTTGGTTGAGGGTACGTTTAACCTCTTTTATAATGTATATAGTAGTTTATTAAATTATAATAAAACCACATTCATATTTTTGACATCATACATGATTTATTTATTTCTTTACATTAACTATTTAATTATATTTTCCCTGTTAATGTAACATTTCCATTATTAATCGGTTTCTTTAACATACAGTTGTTAACTTGTTATTCCCAATCATAAATCATATATCATGATTTAATTTATTATTGATTATAAAAAATAATTTAGTTATCATATATTTTCCTAATATAATTATGTTTAATAGATCTATATATGAAATATAAAAGACCTTTTGTGGATACGGTAGGCCGTACGTACGCATAAACGATGTTTCTGTTTTTATATCATATTAAACAGAAGTTAGTTAATGAGATTATGTATATATATATATATATTATAATTATTATGTAAAATATGAAAAAATAATTAATAATATATATTTATAATCATCATTGAATGGGGAATGTGGAAATGAATCTCATCGTATCGTAAAGACGGTAAGTCGTATGTACGCATGAGCGATGATATCATTCTATTGATGGTAAAATCATATATAATTGGATGGTGTATTATAGATAAAGAATAATTAATAGGTTATATTTATAATTTATATCAATTATAATCATTATTATAACCATCCAAATAATGATGTGTTGAATAACAAACTACACCACGACGTGGAGATGGAAAGCTGTTCGTAAGAACATATGGTGACTCTGTCATTCATAGGATTGATATCATAATAAATATGGTTGTACCATATTAATAATAAAATCACATAATGAATAATTTAAAGGATTTATTATTTTGGTATGAAATAAACAAAGAAAGAGGAAGTGGATGAAAAACAGATTGAAAGAGGTGATGAAAAAATTACCTCTTCTTTGGGTGTTTCCTTTTGATTTGACCAAAAGGGCTCTATAGGTTGGGTTTCTAATCAATGTGAGGCCTATAAGATTAATTTTAGATATGTGGGAGAATATTTGAGTAGTTTTTGGCCGAACCAAATGGATTTGGAAGTGTGAAATTATGAGAATGGGATGTTCACTTTTATAACAGATGTGAGTGTCACTTTAGGAAAAGCATGAAATATTATTTTATTATAATATAATTATTTGTATATAATAGCACCAAATATATTTATTTTTAGGAAAAGGTGGGTATGGGTCGAAACCCTCTCATCCAAAATGTTTTAGACCAGTTTATGTTACCATATTAACCTTATCCTCTATATTTAACCATATGTATAATTGATAAAATTTTACCATGTCTTCTTCTATTATTACATTACATGGTTAATAAACGTAATATAAAATATAATGAGAACCTGAAGTGATTAATTAATACCATATATAAAATTAAATATTTCCTTCCACCGAACCATTGATTTTTATGAATATTATATCATTTAATAATATATTATTAGTTTAAAAAATTCATTTAGGTAAAATTTGACAATATTTGGTAATTGCTTTTTTTAAAATCATAAAAACATGAAGAAATAAAACACAATAAATTCAATATTCCATAAAAGATCATATTCACCTAGAAAATTAATGGATGGCTTCAAAAGATTCAATTTAAAATTATTTTAATTTTTAAAATATAATTATTTTAATATTTCCTTAAGAAGGTAATTACTGCATCATCATTGTGAAATAAATAAATTTAATTTAATTATCTCTAAAAATTATAAATAAAATTCCATGGTTTATTAAATATATTTATATTTCAAAAGAATATTTATAGTCTAATTTATCTTATGTTTAACCATATATGAAAAATAGTTTAGTTACTAAACATTGAATTTAACGTTTTTAACTATTCTTTACATAAAATCTAATAATTGTATTAATCTTACCCAAATAGGTCAAAAGGATCTTGGTTTATTACTAAGATAAATTTTGGTCAAAATACACTTTTCTAATTGACGTAGGACATGTGTTGTGGTAGTTTTAATATTATTTTTACATTTAATTACCTTATTTACTTTTAACAATGGTAAATAAAATTCAAAAGTTATTATTCACCAAAAATTATTTTCATCCTATTGAACCATATTTAACATATTAATGTCAACTATTACTCTTGGTGTTTTGAAATTAATTTCACCAAAGAAGTAAAAAAAATATTCAAAATTTGTAAATGTGCCTAGAAGGCGGGTAAAAGATGTTAAAAATGATTAATAAAATTTTATATGTCTAATATTATAATAAAATGACTACAATGAATTACATTGGACTAATATATGTATTATGTATCTATTTTTAATTTAATATAATTTTTTTATTCAGAATAATTATTTAAATGACAATGTCATTTTTTATCTATAACGACGTATTTTTCATTATTCATCAAAAATTAAATTTTCTCAGAAATATACCAAAAATTCACCCAATCAAAATTTAGATATTCCAAATTAAAAAATGACTTCTATTTTAACAAATTATAACATAGATGTTGAATTAATTAATTTAAATTTATTTTCCATTATCAATATGAGAAAGCAGGTTTTTATGATATAAAAAACATCAAAATTTTAACATCTGTTTATGTCCAGTTTAAATGTGAAATTACATAAAATACGTAAATTATATAAAATTATAAAAATATAATCTAATAATACATTAAAACCACTAAAATTAATAATTTATCACTTTAATTTATTTTTATTAAAAAAGTATTTTTCATTTAAAATTTAGTAAATTTTTATTATTCCTCAAAATATGAAAGTGATTAGAAAAGTTCCAAAAAATATTCAAATATTTTTTATTTTATGATTCTGAAGAAAAAAATAATTTAATTAAATTAGATATATAACAGTTTCAAATATTGTATTTAAAAAAAGTTCACCCTTAAAAGGCTGTAAAATTGCTGTTAAAAAATACTTCTTTTATCTAAAAAATTCAATTTACTATTATATTATGTCTAAGAAACAAAAATATGGATTTTAAATTTATATGGTGTATATACAATTTAAAATTAAGTTAATACTATTCATAACTGCATTTTATTGGCTAGATTGGTAATTCGGGGTGTGCACGAACTCAGTGTAGCATGTAGCGCAAGCTATTGGATTAATTTGAAGAGATAACATATTATGAAATCCTATGGTGTTACAATATCCTCTCTTTGAAAAAATTTCTTCCTAATAATTTAAAATTTTTCTTTAGAAATAAATGTTTAAGAATAGAAAATACCATTGTGGAAAACCCACATTAGAAATTGGGTTAATAAGATTTAGTCTTAATAAGAGGGAATGGGAAATGAAAAAGTCAATAAAAAATTTGGATTTTGAATAATAGAACATTGGTTGAAATTATTATTGAAGGAAAAACATAAATATTTATATGGATTGATTGAGGTCATCAATCACAAACACGTGAATAATAAATGGAATATTGAGGGCCTCAAAGCCATAAATCTATGATGATTTAAATATAATCGGTTCAAAAAACATAATATATTTGGATAATTTTTTTTATGATAAATACTATAAGGTTTATGAATTAATTTCATCATAGTATAAGGACAAAAATAATTTGTGGAAAATAATGGCCCATCCTTTAACTAATTTCTACCACAACTCATCTTAGAAATAAAAAACATTCTATTTATCTTAATCGTACATGGTTAAAAAAAATGAATTTATAATTCCTTATTAAGAACATTTTATAAAACTACATTATAAAAACTAGGACATCATGTAGGCCAGTGGTAGAGGATCTTCCCTTGTTACCCTTCATTTTTGGGTTCATGTCTTATGGGCTTTCTGAACATGGCGGTTTTCCGCCTGTTCACCGGGACGTCCTTTTTATAACAATTCAAAAATAATCAAATGATATGTTTTAATTTTAATAAATACTATACAATGTCTATCTTAATTCATTCCAACCATTAAACTTACACAAAATACATCTGTACAAACTCACAGTGCAATATTTATAAGGAAGATAAAAGAAATGAAGATATATTTTTCCACATAATAACACGTGAATACCATTATCACTTATTCTCTTGAGACATGGTAACACCATGAATTACCATAAAATATGAATTAATGTGTTCATCCACCATTATTCAATATAGAATACCGTATATACTCCATTAATTATAAAATGATATAAACTCTAACAATGATGGAATAAGAAACAATTAATTCGGTCCAAGGTAGTAAATAATATATAATAAACCTAATCCAACAAAATTATATCTTATTCCAAAATCATTACCTCAATTTCAGAAACATATTAAGGGTTATTTTTCTCCCAGGCATATATTTTCCAAAATTTATAACTTGTAATTGTTTCACATCACAAGGTACTATAAAATCTCAAATACTTAATGTAAACGTATATCAGTACAATCCTTATATACATTATTAATCATAAAACTTTTACTCAAATGACACAATTCTTTTATAACAACTTTAGAACAATAATCATTTGTATTCATCTATAGTAGTATAATAATTTGATTATTATTTAATAGCATCATTTGAAGTATACATTGGCGATTGGGACATTGATTCACATAGTGTCCCAAATCCTTGTAGATGAATTATTGTACATTTGAACTATTTTTCTTACCCTTGAAATCATGAACATTGTGTTCTTTTTCTTCACAATTAGAAGAAAATACCATTCTTTTCAAAAACATCCCTGTTTTATTTTTCCACAATTTTCACATATGGGAAAATCCTTCTTTCCCTACAACAGTTTATCCGTATTTCTCTCTACCATCCTCTTCTTCTCTAGAATCTCTTCATTTCATTACGACGTAGTTAATTCTTTAATTATCTTATTAACACATTATATTATTTCCTCATATGATGATAATAAATGGGAGACTATTTCCCATCTAAATGTTAACTTATGAATAAAAATGTTATGATCTTTCATACTATTTCAATCAAGCGTATTGCTAGAGATATTTTTATTTATACCAGGGGATATTAATAAATGACCAAACACACTAGGTTAGATCTTATCAAAATGTATAATCCAAAAACATGAAAAATAGTCAACATTAATTGAAATTTTAACAAATATAATCTCATATTCAAAAAAATAGTTTCTTTACTAACATATTTACTCATAAATACTTAATAATTTTTTGTAATGATAATGTAAATTATACTAAGCATATCCATTGGGAGTGTCGTAACCAAGAGTGCAGGAAGGCACATTGTTGTGCACAAGTTCCCATTCGATTCTATCTCAAAGTAGTGTTTCTGGGTTTTACCACTAGATAGATCTGTGTCGGAGCCACCTCAACCTGATCGTACCAAGAAAGGGATGTATTTATTATAAAATTTACAAAATCTCTACATTACCAATATTCTAGGATGTTATACTATCCTATTCATCATTGTATATATTAAGATTATGTTTCAAAATCAATTTTTATCTAAAACTATATCCAAGGTTGTTTCTAAACATTCTTTGATACCAACTATAATACCCCGACCCTAGTTACCTAGAGTCAGTGCATTATTTTAATAAATTGGCATGATTACTAGGAATCATGTATCGAAGGACCAATCAGTTTAGAAATATTGAAAAATAGATTACATATATAAATGTTAAATTACAATTTTTAAAATAAAACGAAACATAAATAATATTTTTAGAAATCCATTATTACCCTAGCCTAACTCTGCATATCAATCATAATACACATCCTCACTTCATGTGAAAAATAAAACATAAGAAATGGGTGATCTTAGATGGTCAGTAATGATATCAATATTGAAGAAACTGTCAAAAATAAGCACAAACATATAACATAATGTATAAGACTAAAGAAAAATCCTTTTAAACTAAAAATTTGGAATAATATAGAAATGATAAATCAAATAATTCATCGTAGTTATTCAAATGGATATTATACTAATTTGAATAATGAAATTTAATATCAATATATTATTTAATAATAATGGAATACATAATGCCGGACATCATAACCACATTGTCAAGGCCTCCTTCCAAGATGAAAAATATAAATTTTTTCATGGCCGTGTGCCAAAGCACTATTTTGTCTCTTGAGACCAACCAATTCATCGAGGAGCTATAGCAGGCTCCACCTATCACTTACTTAGTTTAATACATTCATAATATCAAATGGTTGAAACATAACATAAAAATCTATATTAGAATTTGAATATGAACTTTTAACACCTTAAATATAAACTATTAGTGGTATTAAAATATCACATCCACATTCAATCAAATCATAATATATTCAATACAATATTGAAGATTGAATTATAGTAAATAAACCTCAATGATGAATAATATTCAGAAAAGGACGTTGACATTATGGAAAATGATCTGTAAATCTCATTGAGGAAAAACCCCTTTTTCATGAAATCATATAAAAGTCGCACAATTTATAAATATATACATTTAAAATATATTTTAAATCAAGTTTTACAATCAAACATTTAATTTTTTGAAAGAAATTATCTTTTTAAAACATTCATATCTATATTAATAAATCCTTAAACCATTATTAAAAATTGCATATTATTGGGATTGATTTAGATGAATTAATATTTAAAAAATTTAAAATTATATTTAGTTATAGAGTCCCTTATAATAATAATTTTGTAAACTCTTTTCTAAAACATGGTAATTGATAATAAATATGTCCTAGTAAATACTTACACATAAACAATCTCGGATAAAAATGAGATTGAGTAATTATCCCTTACCTTATAATTTCTTTTTGTCGAGGGTATAATTAACCCATATTATAATAACCATAGTATGTTTTTAAATTGTCACAGAACCATATTTATATTTTTTATATCATTATTTATTCATTTATTAATTTAAACTACCCATTTAATAAAAATTTCCATGTTAAAGTAACATTTTCGGTAATAATCACTTTCTTTATCATACATGTTTTAACAAAACATTATTTAATGTATAACTTATATAATGATGTATTTGATTCCCGAATATAATAAATTATTTATTTATCATATATATTCATAATATATGTATGAATAAAAAATATCTATATGAAAGGGAAAACACAGTTTATGGGGATGGTTGGACTTACGTACGCATAAACACCTTTTCTGTTTTCATATCGTATTGAACAGAAGATATTGAAGGAGATATATATATATATATTTCCAGTAGCATTATTATTTATTAAATTACTTTCTTACTAATAATATATATATATATAAACATCGTTTAATAGTAAACGTGGAAATGAATCTCGTCGCGTCGTGGAGACGGTAAGTCGTGCGTACACACAATCAAAGATATCATTCTATTGATAGTGAAATAATATGAAATTAGATGTAATATTATATATAAATAATCATTAAAATCTTATATTTTTAATTTACATCAATTATAATAATTATTAATCCCATCCAAATATTGATGTTTTGAATAAATAACTACACCACGACGTGGAGATGATTATCTGTATGTATGCACATATGGTCACATTGTCATTCATAGGATTGAAAGAATAATGAATATGGTTGTAACATATTTATAATAACATAACAATATGCAGAATTTACTGGATTTTTTATTTTGTTATGGAATTAAAAAATAAAGAGGATGTGGAAGAAGAAATGATATTTGAATGAAGTGGTGAAATAATTACCTCTTCTTCGGGTGTTTCCTATTGATTTGAATAAAAGGGATCAATATGTTAGATTTATGATCATTGTAAGTCCACTAGGTTGATGTGACTATAGTTGGTAGAATATTATATCTGGGTTTAGTACTTCCAAATGGCTCTGGATGTGTGAAATTAAGAGAAGGGGAAGTACACTTTTATAAGAGATGTGACGGTCAGTTTAGGAAAATTTTGAAATATTATTTTATTGTAAAATAATATTCCATTTATAATGGCTCCTAATGGATTTATTTTGAGGCTACGAGGTGGATGTTTCTAAATCCTCTTAACCCAATGGTTTTAGACATGTTTAGGTCCCCATATTAACCTTATCATTTAGAATTAACCATTAGTTAAATAGTTTTTCTTTTACTATGTCTTCTTATATTATTATTATACATGGGTAATGAGTTTACTATAAAATTACAATAGGGCCTCATGTGGTTCATTAATAAGATATCTAAAAATATATAAGTTATTTGGATGAACATAAGTTGTTATGAATATTATACCATTTAATAATATAATATTTGTTTTAAAAACTCATTTTTGTAGATTTTCAAAATTTTGAGTAATTGATTTTTGTTAAAGTCATAAAAAATTAATGATATTGAAAAAAATAAATTGAATCATCCATAAAATGTCATATTCACCTATAAAATTATTTTATGGCTTCAAATTTTGTATTTGACATTTATTTTAATATTTATGATATCAATTATATTAATATTTCATTAAGAAGGTAATTACTGCATCATCATTGTGTCATAAATAAATTTAATTATTTGATGTCCAATAATTATATATAAAATACCATGATATAGGAAATAATTTACTCTTTAAAATTAATATTTATAGTCTAATTTATCTTATGTTAATCCCAATATTAAAAATGATTTTTTTATTAAACATTGAGTTTAACACTTTTAACTCTTCTTTAAATAATATACAATAAATGACTTAATCTAACACAAATGTATCAAAATGATATTATTTTTTATGAAGGACGTTTTTGGTCTAAATACACTAATACAATATAATTTGGACATGTTTTGGGGTAATTTTAATATTATTTTTACCTTTAAATACCTTATTTCCTTTTAAAAGTGGTGAAATAAAATTAAAAAGTTATTATTCACCAAAACTTATTTTCATCCTATTAAACCAAATTTTACATACTAATGTGAACTATGTCTCTTAGATGTTTAACATTCAATTCACATATGTGATAAAATTATGTTTTATACAATTTTTCAAATGTTCCTTGAAAGTGGGTAAAAGACGTTAAAAAGTTTAATAATAATTTACACCCATAATCTTATTATAAAATGACTCCAATGAATTACATTGGACTAATATCTTTATAATATAGATATTCTAAATTAAAGATAAATTTTTAATTGTAAATAATTATTTAAATAAAAATGTCAGTTATTATCTATAACGTAGTGTTTTTCACTACTCATAAAAATTTCAATGCTTTTAGAAATGACAAAACAATCACTCAAAGATAATTTTGATATTTCAAATTCAAAAATCATGTTTATTTTACCAATTTCAAAACATATAAGTTCCATTAATTAATTTAAAATTAATTCCCATGTTCAAAACTAGGAAGCAGGTTTTTATGAAGTAAAAAAAACCCAAAAATTGAAATGTGTTTATGTCCAATTTAAATGTGATATTATTTACAAAGACCTAAATTATATTAAATGATAAAAATAAAATCCAATTATACATTAAAACCAATAAAATAAATAATTTAACCCTTTAAATTATTTCTATTAAAATGGTGTTTTCAATTAAAATTTAGTATTTTTTTATTATTAATCCAAATATGAATGTTATCAAAAAAGTAACAAAAAATTATCCCAATTTATTTTTTCCAGATTCTAATGTAGAAATTAATTTCATTAAATTGAATATATAATTGTTTCAAATATTGTATTTAAAAATTGTTCTCTGTTAAGAGGCAGGAAAATTTCAATTTTTTAAAAATATTTCTTTTATTTGAATAATTGAGTTTGGTCTTATATTGTGTATAAGAATCACATAATATTGATGTTAAATTTATATGGAATATATAAAAATAAAACTACATTTAATAATATTCATTAATTCATTTTTAATGACTTGTTTGGTAGGTCATTATGTGCTCAAACTCAGTGTAGTGTATATCACCAGCTATTGAATTTCATTAAAGAGATAAAGTACTATGAAATCATGGGGTGTAACATCCATTTTATTCAGGCCTAATTTATTCCATGTTTTCTCAAAGCCTTATAGGGAATATGATCTCACACATATCCTAGGATTCCATTCATAATGTGGATAATAAGTCTATAAATATTCACATTCAAGGATATTCTATAGGTAATAATTACGTACTCAATAAAAATACTATTTTATATTTAAAATTTTAAAATATACTATAATATTAAAACATGTATAAATTTTTTTCAAACTACTAAAATATTAAGTCCATTCAGATGCAATATCTTATATTTAGTTCAAATTTAATAAATTAACCATTAACATAAAAAACTAGTGTCGGTTACTTTATAGTTTCTATTAGTGAAATTTTAGTAGAAACTTTGGGAACTATATTTAAGAAAACATTGAATAAGGAAGATAACCCTATAAATGAATTTGAGGATGTATTTTTTTAAGTGAAAAAATATTAAAATTTAGGTATAAAAAATGTTATATATTTTCCCATGTAATTCATACTCGTCCATAAAATATAACTGTTATGGTTTTAGAATAGATTCTTTTATGGATAAATCCCAAAAATGATTTGACTGATTATATATCTGTAGTCACTCTGGTGCATGGTGATCGTTCCCTTACTGGGAACCATATTTGAAACTCACAAGGGATATTATTAGGTTATTTTACATTTTATTTACAAACCATACTGTAATTTCGGAAAATATTATGATCATTTGAGGATATTACCAAATAATCCATATTTATGAATATGAGAATAGTAATGTATAAATTTTAATTTTTTAAGTATGTCACTATTTTAAAAATTATACATCACTATTATTAATTCCATCATATAATCTAATGTAGTCCAATGTTATTAAATAGTGAATATATTAAGGAATAATAAATATTCCAATTTATGTAATATATATTGTTATTTCAACCCATTAAAGAATAATAAGGTATTGTTGGAGATTGAGCTATAACTAATAAAATTAAAACAATATTAGGATAGATGAGCAATACTATGACAAATAACCTTGTCGTTATGGATATGTCTAATAATCTAAAGCATGGTGTAACATTGTTAGACTGTTTTAAGTTAAAAACCCACCATTATTCAGTCGAACAAAAAATTCCAAATATATCTCAGCTTCAGATAAATTCCATTGAAAATGTATTTATCATAATAGGATATCATGATATTTAATAGGTTTTCATTGATTTTTATCATCAATCAAGGGATGGATATTAATTTTGGTCATTTATTGAAAATATTATGGAGGGGGAAGAAATATTGACCATAGAGAGAAAATATTTTATCATAATTTTTTTGAGACAATATATTCCTCATTAACAATAGGCAGATATGAAGAGAAAATATGAGAGTATATTAAAAAAATAATAGGAAAATGACGATTTATTTAGAATATAAGATAATAATTAAATCATGATTTTTTTGAATATTCACATAATCGGGAGATAATGACTATCCATTCCTTTTATTTTCTTATTCCGAACAATAGTAGGAAAATAGATTCCAATCACTCTCATCCTATGAGGATGTAGTGTATATAAAATTAAAATTTATACATACATAGATATCACATAATTTAAGATTAATATTAATTATATAAAATAATTATCTATATAAGATTAATATAGTTTTGGTTCCTTTGAAAAATATTAAACATAAATTAATGGTACATAATATTATTCAATTATGTTCATCCAAACTAGCACCCTTCTCAAATGTATAATTCCTAAAATTATTTCTCATAACATTGGGAAAGGAAATATAAAAAAGGGTGGGCCTAGATTCTAAAAAAGGGTATGTAAGGGTGCTATTAATGATATCATAAGCCTTACATAATCATATGGGAATTATAATATGATCATAACATTTTAATATTATACCATGTACATCCAAGATAATAATACTTACTCATGGAATAAATCATTATAGTTTATAAGTCATGAATTATAAAGGAATTAATGAACATGCTTTATTAGATAATATCACTGGTATGAGGCATAGTATTTTTTTAATAAAACTTATATTGGAAAATAATTTCTTTAGTAGTTGAAGGAAAATATGAACAATATCAGAGTGGAATGGGTTCACTCTACAAATCATTATTATTTCCAATTTTTAATCCCAATAAAATAATATTAAAAAAAACTCCCTTACTAAATTGGGTTCACAATATGTTACATTCCCAACTATATAATGATATATAAATAATTACTCGATGAATTAGATGTTGATATATGTCCCTCTAACCATTATTTATAATATGATCAAAATCCTCAGTTATAACATAATAACCATCTATGGATAAAACATAACAACCTTCCATGTTTATAATGAAACAAAATTTAGATAATTAAATCCATACATATGTGTCCCACAACATAAAAAACATTGAACATATAAGATCCCATGAAAATATAGGGGTTTCATAAACATTTTGTTATACCATAACCAATGAAAAATGAACGAGTTTCATAAATTTTTCATAATTTCATCACAACAAAACTTGTAGTAGAGAAATGTGTCACATAAAAATATTTTCATTATAAAAAAAACAATATAGATAAATAATGATTATTCTATCTTAGTATCAAATCCTTAGTAAATAATAATTCATATCATATGTTTTTATTTGAAAAAAACATATATTATTTATGTATCATTAGAAAATTAGCTAGAAAAACATTATTTCACTTTTGAAATTACGTTACAGAAAACAAACTTTTTTTAAATATTATTGAAAAATTATATTTTCAAATAAATGTGGAATATTTTATTTGAATTTTAAAAGAATATATCTATCAGGATTGCGTAAAATTCAATTCCAACCCTATATGTTAAAATAAAACATTAATTTTATAGTATTAAAAATAAAATAAAAAATTAATTTTTTTTGGAAAAAGATATGATGATTCATTTTTAATTTTTAAAATTATTTCAAACAGAGGAATTTTTTTTAAATAATTAATTGTATTCTTGTTAATATATTATTTGAATCTTTTTTTTTTGAAATCATGTATATGATAGAAAGTGGGGTTTTTACTTAAGAGATATATGATTTAGAATTCCCTTGAAAACGTATTTATGGTATCTTGAGTATATATGTTGAGTAAAATGGATGTAAAACATATATTTTCAATAATTAAATAGAGGATAATAATGTTAATTAGTTTTTTGGGTGATATATTATAGTATTTCATCATCAAACCATAACCATAAAAAATCCTGATAAATAATGAGATTATAACCAAAACCATTACATGTTTTAAGAAATATGAATCTATATTCCAATCACAAAATGAATCATTTATTGATATGTAAATTACCATAAATTCATATCAAGAATCATAAAATATATTCATTCATATTATATACACCAAATAAATCAATCACGTTGTTAATATAGAACATATCCCAATAAAATAAAATCCGCACAAAATTCCCTAACCATTTTGGTCAATTTGTATTCATTATACCCATGAAATGATAAAAGAAACATAAAACAATATTATTAATATAATTATTATATTCAATATAAAATATATAAATGTGTCATTATATACACCCCAAAAAATTAATAAGTTTCAAATATAGAAAAAGTCTCCCAGAAAGAAAAGGCGAGAAACAAATCCCTTACGTTAGGTCCAAAAACCTTCTTATGTGTGGAGACCTATTGTATAATAAAATTATATTTATTATAATTATATAATTGAAAATTAATAATATATATAATACCTTATATAAATTTTTTTATAACATTTTTTCACCCCTTTTATATCACTTCATTATTAAAATAATTGTTCCTAGTTATATCTACTTGTTTTTTATTAATGTTCTAGATTGGTATTTTTTGTCCTTATATTTATATCATTGTTCAAAAATATAAACACTATAAAATGTTTTGTAGATATCATATATATTCATTACATACTTGTATTTAGTCGAATATAAATGATAGATAAAGAAAAATTAACTACTCCTTTCATGTAGATTGTTGGTTGTATGTACGCATAAATTTTTTTCCAATATTCTAATAAATGAGGGAAAATAAATTTAAATAATAAATAATATTTTTCAAATAATTTTTATATCATTTATATATTATAAAAACATTCAATACATCTTGATTACCATCCAATTAAAATATAACTGGAAAATGAATCACATCGCTTCATGGATGTGGTAGTCCACACATAGACATGATCGACATTAATATTTTCAAATGGATTGTATGATAATTATATAGGTATTATATTATAATTAAATATGTATAATTATATCATAAATTTGAAATATAAACACAACACATATCATTATAGCAATCCAAAAAATATTGTGATGGGAAATGAAATCTATCTCTACATGAATATGTAAAGTGGTACAAACGCAAATGTGATATTTTGACTTATTGTAGGATATAAATTGTGTATAGAAAGGTGGTCTCATAATCATAATAACAATTATGTATAATTTGGAAATTTAAATTTTATTTTTATAAATAATACTTAAAATGTTTTAGATGTAAAATATTAATTATGAAGAAAGTGATTGTGTAAGGTGATTAGATATTATTTGAAATAACTCCATCAGATATGATCTTATGTGATTTAGAGATGCAATTTTATTAATTATAAAACCAGTAGAATTTTTATAATGGACTGTATATGGGACATTGGCATTTTAGTTTGATATTGGGGATAAATATTGTCTGAATATGAGGAATTATTAGAGTATTTTTAAATGAAGGGATGGACATTGTTTGAATTTTATAAAATATTAAATTAATATAAATTAATTTAGACCTCAAAATAGCCAAAAAAATATTGTTTTTTAATATAATATGAGGATTACATTATATACAATAATACTATATTTTCTTGAAAAATTATAATGTCAATTTTTAATTTTTTTAACCCTTTGTTAGTCATTTTGGAAAATAACGCAATATTAATGGTATATACCCTATACCATTTAATTATGTTAATATAAAATGACAAAATCCTTATAAATAGACCATATATTATGTTTAATCCCATACAAGATTCATTGGGATGAATATAATACTTATCTTAATTTAATATCATTTAATTAAATATTATTAATTAAATAACATTAATGTCATTTTACACAGTATTATATTATTTTGACTTCAAATACATCATTTAAAATGTGGAATAATAATATTCTACATTCCCACCTCCCTGATATTTCTTATATATCATTAAAAAAAATTACATAAGAAATAATTCAAATTATATCACATTTAATATTTTTAAATTAATTTATTTTATTTTTCATATTCACTGAATAAATACAGTATTTGAATTGCACAATAAATTAATGTGATTGTTTAATTTTTAAAAAAATTATAAATAAATTAATATCATAAAACAATAGTAAGAAAAGTATTTAAAAAGTTTCCCGTAACACATAATTTATTTATTACTGATTTCAAATGGGAATTTATTTATGATTATCACATTGGTTATATGATAACCAATGTGATTATGTTATTTCTATTCATCATTTAATCAGTAAAATAATTAACTGTTGTGAAAAATATGGGTATGATGATTTATAACATCGATTATTATAAAAACAATGTGATAATGGGTGTTTCCTCACATAATCACATCAGTTATTATATAATAGACACGATAATGAAATTTTCATTACATTTCAACATTGGTTATATAATAACCAACCAAAAAACCCATATTTATCACTTTAGTTATTATCTAAATGATATAATAAATCATTTTAAATTTTATGAATCATCAGGTTAAATCCATTATTTGTCCTTCCCTCTAATGAAATATGGCTTCTTTCTCCCTAATGGAATCCATAACCTTCGTTTCCATGATCCTATGGACTGTAATTACAGGTTTCCATTATAGATTCTATGGTTTCATCAGCATCATTATTGTTCATTTAATATTCTTCACTCCAAGGTAAATATCACTAATCAATCATCTTTTTTGCCTTTTAATTTTATTATTTCTATAGAGTTTATTTTTTATTCCTTGTTTTGAAATCTCACATTACAATCTTCTTAAACCCTTAGTTATCATCTGTCCTAGAATTCTACATTCGAATATATTTGTTCTCATCTCAAATATCAAATTTTCATCTTCATATATATTAATTATGTGTTGATTCAAGTGAAAAGGTGTGTTTAATGAATTATATATTAATGTTGTTGTGATTCTATTAAATGGAAATGAATTTTTAGTAAAATGGTCTCTAGTGGTTTATATTGTACCCCATTTTACGTTTCTTCATTGAATCTAAACCTGATGATTATTTTGATGATATTTTCGAATCATTTATTGTTTATGAATACAATTCCAAGTATATGAATAAATTGAAATTATTTTTATAATCATACTATTGACATTGTAATATTCAGTTTTAATTTGTTCATATATTCCAATTTACAAAGAGTACGATATATAATATCATAAAACTAGTGTATTAGCATATCAACACTTTTAATTTCATGTGAGAATATTATTACATAGAAAAATAATAAATTAGATATGTAGTTATTATATTATATCTTCTAATCAATATAATGATCTAATATTGGCGAATACACAATAATAAATCTTACTTTTTTCCACGACATATCTGTCATATTATGATAGACGTATTTTCATGGAATTAAACATGCATCACATGGTATTCACTCTGATATTTTATTCAGGGAAATTTATTTGATAATATCCTGATAAAGATACTACTCAAAAGGAAAAATCAACACTTGATTTGGATTTTCTTCGAAAATATTATAATTCAAATTCCATTAAATTTAATTTAGATGAAAATGAAACATGAGATAATGGTTTTAAAAAAATGTAATTTTGGAAATTACAATGATGTACATATTTATAATATTTTAAAATTTTATTTAAACTTATATTTCATTTTTACATAGAATTTATAATAATAACTTTAGAATAAAAAAGAATTTTTTTTCAAAATCGACTCAAGTTAAAATTATTTATTCTTTTATTGAAAATAAAAATTGGATTATCATGAAAAGATATATATTTTTTAAATTTTTTATATATAAAACCAAGTTGATGAATGACTAGGGATCATCTAATATGTGATGAAAATGAGAATGTTATTTTTGTATTTTTGGATGTTTCCAAATGAAATTTTCCAAACAATATTTTTTTATTTCAGTGCATGAAATTTTTAATAATAAAAAATATTAAAAGAGTAGGGCTAAAATATCATTTTATTTTTCATGGTTTTAATTTGAGGTAGATCACTTTGAATTTTCATTGCTAAACTTTACATAATTTCAGATATCTTGATGGTGATTGATTACATTTTGATAAGTGTTTTAAAAATGATGAAATGATTCAAAATATTTATGTAGAGTAAATGTATAATGAAACAACAATTTGTCCTATATATAGAGATGTTCAAAACCCATTGTCTTTCGGTTTTACAAAAAATATGGTTATATCGTAAAAATTCGGATTGATTATCTTGAATTCGAAACATGGATTGAGTGACATGAGTTTTAAAGAGTTCCTAAAATTGTTGATTGAATTTATTCATAATGAAAATGATCCTTTAGATTCATAATATGACGTGAATAAAATACAATTCCAGATGGGATTATTGTAGAAAAAATATTATTTTCTAAATGAAGATGTGAAACATAAGAACAACTGTAAATTTAAGTCCGGATTTCCTCAATGAGGGATATCATAGTATAAGTTGAAATTAAAAATACTGGATGACTTAATAGTTAACAAAACCCCTATAAATGAATTTGGTTTCAATTATATAGTTACTTATTTTAATATTTAATTTCTAGTACAAGTAATAAAAAATCCTATGATCCCATACTGATGAGTAGGCAAGTGATGAAAATATATGGCATCATGTTGATTGTGTATAGTTAATGAAAATTGAACGCTAGTTTCCAAAATTCATAAGTGATGTTTGAAATCATAGATTTGGACTGTGGACGGATGGAATAAATACATATTTATGCCTTATAAGAACATATATTTCATGGACTATTTTATAGCGGCCCTCACTTATTATAGATTATAATTAAATCAATTTTTCATAATACCAAAAACATTATAAAAATGGATTCCCAAAGAAAATATTAGTTTAGTTCCTTTGTAAATATGGGAACATAAACACTAGTACATGAGTGAGCTACATTATCTCCAACATGGTTATCCAAGAATCGATCCCAACTTAAAAATATCATACAAGAAATATATATGCATAAAATCAAGAGGGGAATATAAAATGGGTGAGCACATATTCTTAGTAAGGGTAAAAAAGGGATAGATGTAAGAATAAATTTGAATAGGGGTATTAGACCATGATCATTAAAATATAATATCATACCTTACATATCAAAGATTATATACATGAATCATTGAATAATGTTTGGAATATTATAATAAATGAATCATAATGAAATAAATAACACAATCCATGAAATCATAACATTGGAATAATACATGGATTTATAGATGACACACAAACATATATAATGATTTCTATAATAGTCAAAGAATTACTGACAAGGGCATCTTAGTGGAAAAAGTCATTAACTAAACCGGGTTCAAAACCCGTTCTAAACATATATTACTACATCTAGTTCACTCCCCATTATTTCCTTGTAATAATGAACCAATATTATTTATCGTAAAAAAAATTCATCTCATGAGATATAAATCCTTACACAATTAATTGGGGAGGGGAGTTTTAGGCCCCAGCCATCTCAAAACGAGATCATAAATACATGTGCAACAAAA
The DNA here is from genome assembly GCA_963277665.1 of Viscum album. NCBI lineage: Eukaryota > Viridiplantae > Streptophyta > Magnoliopsida > Santalales > Viscaceae > Viscum > Viscum album. Next base: position 2,103,523,221 of record OY728119.1, on the reverse strand, counting down.
AAAACCAATCATATAATAAAATATAAAATGATATATGTATCCTAAACATGTAATCATATAATATCATATTGAAAATGATACATGTTTCATAATAATTTCATCAAAATAATAACCCATGAAATGATGTCGATTTCAAAAAGTATATAACACATGGAAGATAAAAGGGTGTCATAAAAATCAATCCATCATAACATGAACCATTTATTTAAAAATATGAAAGGAATTATTGGGTTATTTATTTAATCTCATTAGTAACATCAAAATATATCATCTTATATGGAAAATAACATACAATGTTATTTTAATAAAATTTCATTAGGAAAATAAACATTATTCCTTGAATTTTTTTAAAGAATAATGAAATATGAAATATTTTTAATGATAATAAACAAGAATATTTATAAATAATTAATTGAAAACATATGTTCCCACATATGTCATTAAATATTTGTGGGATGTGGGTAGAATAGAATTTCATTCCCAAAAATCCTTTACTTATAGAGCATAGTATAGTGAATGCTTGGGATCGTTTTCATGGGGATTTAAGTATGAAAAAAATCTCATTGCTTGACCCACATTTCTATAGGAGTCCATTAAAATTTGTTCTGTTTGGGAAAACTATTTCAATAGGTTTGATGATTTACATTGGGAATAAGAGAGGAATAATGAAAAATTTTGATGATATCTCGGAAAGATTATCTTAATTCTAACATGGTAGGATCATAAGGTTTAGGAATCAATGTAAGGAGAGGTCACTAATTAAAAATGGTCAAATAAACTATTACTACCTAAGAGGTTACTATTAATTTATTGGTAAATAGTGAAATCCTAGATGCATTAATCATATATTCTGGTGAATATTTAATTTTTTCTTATTCTCCAAAACCTAATGTAATCTATCCAGGATATGGTCCTCCACTCAATTATTTCATGGAAAGTGATATTTGAATTAATTAGATAGATAGTTGAAATTTATCCCGATTACTAATTAATACGGTTACCGTGTTTATAATTAAATATTTATTTATTTTATATACACCTACCTTTGATTTCAATCCTAATTGTTTTAACCACTCACGGTGATATTAAATGCGAGTGAATGAATTATTTAAATCATTCAATTCAATCCAGAAATAATTAAATTTAAATGATTGAAATACTCATAATTATTTATTTTGTAAATTAAATTATGTAGAAGTATTATAAAATCAAACACAATTTAGTATACAATATACATAGAATTAGAACATAAATAAATTCATGAAAAATTCCACAAATAGTTTGTATTTTGAAGTCCATGGTGTGAAAAGGAAATAAGAACACCAGTTGAAAACTACTCATAATTCTGGTATTTAATTAAGAAATAATGAGAGGCTTGGAAATTTTTAGTTTAGAGTATGAGGAATTGGAGAGAAATAACGTAAGAAAAATTTTCATCCCTTGATCTATCCCAAATCAAATTACCTACTACTTTATTTATAGATGTAATCTAAAATGACATGTAATTTAAATTCAATTCATTTAATGAAAATTCTTTTATTCATTTTTGGATTTTAAATATATGAAAATTTTGGGAATATCTTATGTTATATTTTATGATTTGACACCTTTCATGTCGTTTATTCGAGACTCACGACGAGTACCTTCCTCCAAGCATTATCATTGGAGCGGGAATTAAATTAAAAGGTTTTACAATGTGCATTAGAAACTCACATGTTGTAATTTATTCTTCACTTTTATTTATCACGACTTCATTCATGACTTGTAGTGATATGTGAAATTATAATACACATTGTGTAATGTTATTTCCAGACTTATACTTTCAAATTTTTCTATTATTCGAAATTTTTACCATTGATAAATTAGAATCATTTTTTCTATAAAAATATACATAAAACAAGAACATTATCATTTAAATATATGAAAACATTTTAAACAATGACAAAAAATAAATGAGTTTAGCTTCTCAAATTCCCACAAAGACGAACAATTTCATGTCCTCAAGAAAAATGATAACAATAATGATTTTATAATGTTATGAAAATTTTAAAATAATAATAATTTGTTATATACAGGGAAATAAAATGAAGTGAAGGTTGAAACAGTAAGTCTCCAGGATCACACCAATATAATAAAATAATCATTCCTCATAGCTCAATTATTTACAAAATTTTTAAATAATTAAATTATAATATCATTTCTTTTTCCTGTATTCTTTACAGATTATCTGTTTACCACATAATAAATGTTTCTATGATCACATAGGGTAAAATGAAAATTGAGTAGTGATAATACACTAATTACATTGTCCCCACCATAGGTCTAAATTTCTTCTATCATCTCTATTTTGAAAATAAAAATAAAAAATTAATCATGAGGACTTCAGTAATCAGGTTTTAGTTTCTCCAATGTTATGAAAAAGTGGGTAAATAGTGAAAATAAAGAAAAAATTGTCTTCTCTCAGAATTATAATGCATGCATGTCAGAAAAAATTGTAATAAAATGACTCTTCCAAGATAAAAATGTCCATAGCCCCAAAAGCTCAAATTGGGTCAATTATTTATCAAGAATATGTAAGATGGGTATCATTTTCCCTAATTTTTCTTTTTCATTTTAATTGTTCATAAATTATATCGGGAATAGGTCACAAATCCATCCCATAAACACATATGATTCTATAAGTGATTTTTATATCTATAAATGGTTATTTTTTACCATCCTAATACACTACTCATCACATTTTTTTTCATTTTTATTTATAAAATGAAAAATATAGAGGTAAAATGATAAAAGGTATACATGGATAACAATAATGTGTTATACTAAGAAATATTGTACATTTCTATTGTATAATCATCTCGTGTTGTCTGGAAAAATCCACCACACTTTTTCAATAGTATAATGTTTCATTAAAAAAGAAGAGTAGGAAGGGATACTCATCATGGAATAATTGCATCCTAATAGGAAATTCTTAAAAATAATATGATTAATGATGGAAATTTGTAAGGTGGGCCTCATGAAAAGGTGTATTAAAAAATATTTCCTCAATAATTTTAAAATTAAATTTTTTTAGTCATAGCCTCGATAAGATATCAATACATGTTGTAATAGGATTACATGGCTCAGGTATTACTCATGAAATATTCTTAGAAGCAATATGAAATTTTAGGTTCAGAATCCCCTCGGGAATGAGAATAATAAAAAATTGCAATCACTAAGGCTATAAAACCATTTAACAATACAATTAAACATAATTTAAAAAATGTATAAATTTAATTAAATCACTAAAATTAGAAATCATTACAATAATCTAAACATCGATAAAACATGGATTCCAAAAATTTCAAACATAACTTTTTTATTTCATTTTAATTGGCATAATAATTTCTAAGAATTAATCATGCTTCCAATTTGAAATATATCTCCTAGAAAATGCAGAACTAAAAATTTTAGAGTGTATCAAAAGTGAATGTCATAAAAATCACTCCCATATTTATAAGGATACAATTTCTACACTGTTTATGGTATTATTATCAGATTATTATGGAAAATAAATCTCAAATAATTATTGGTAATTTATGAAAATGGAAATCATAGGAACAAGAGATCCCTGTATATAGTGGATTTCGATTAGGGATAATGGACATATATAGTTGGACATGGGGGATACCTGAAAAATGGTTTTGAAATATAGTTCATGCATTAGATAAAACCTTCTTCCATAAGACTAAAACATTAATATGATGGATAATAGGTAGGTGTACATTATTATGAGAATGGTTGACTGATTTTATTCAAATTTAGGGATATTTTTGCAGTAATCTGAAAAGGGGAGTCAAAACAAAAATAAAACATTCTATAATGATGAATAAAACTAGAAAAAGTAATATATATGGGTCTCCTCCAATATACAGATATAAAAAAATTTCATCTAAATGGATCATTCAAAGAATAATGTCTTGTGTTCCATCGGCTCAGTGTCTCCTCTGGTGTCTACAGCTACACATGGAAGTGTCCTATAGCTCAAAGGGTCATTTGGCATGATTTATGTGTTCAGAAGTACTTTTATCATGAAAAAAATGTATAAGGAAAGATATTATAGCTTTTGGGTTTGTATATTGTTCATGAATCTCTAGTTAATTATCCAAAAATTAACAATCTATTTCGTCCACTTGCTGATTCACTCATTAAACATGAACATATGGTTATACCAGTCCATAGAAATCCATAAATGAAACATCAAATATATACAAAGATATTTCAAATTGTAATTATATGAAAATTAGTCCATGTAAATGTGATGAAAAGTCAGTTCCCATATATAAAGAAATGAAGCTGTAAAAAATGTGGGAATAAACAGATTAAAATCAGAAAAATGTCCATCTTAGGCACAAATTTGTTTAACAAACAATTAGCTTGATGACCAACTAATATAAGTCTACCAAATCAACAATTTTCTTTAATGTATACTATCTATCATTTGGCGGTGGTAAGTATCGGGCAGGGTTGGTGGTGGTGACTATAGTAGAGGGGGGAGTATCAATTATGGATGGTGGAGTTGTGGAAGTGTACATATGTGTTAGGGTTGGTGGTGTATAGGTTCCAATCCAAAGAGGGTTGTGAGTCTATTATTTGGTCCGAAAAATTGAACATAAGAGTATGATCTAGAGGGAAATCACTTCCCCAAAATGGATAGATTGGAATGTTACTTCTACTAGGATGTGGGGCCTGTGATCTCTGAGGGATGCGAGGGTGGCTATGGGTGGGGTGGAAGTGATGATAGATTGGGGAGAGCTGATAGGATCTGGTGGGGGTGGATATTCTATGATATAATAGGGTGGTGGAGGGATGGTGAAAACCATAATCTCGAAAAAAGGAAGTCGTATATGAGTCATGATCAGTAGAAGGTTATCTATGTTGAATAACGACAAGGACCAATAGTCTTGCAAGTTATAATGGGTGGGTTCACTATTAGAGGATGTGGTGGTGGTAGGGTAATGAATATGAGTGCGAGGATCTAGTGTGGTGTGGTGGGTATATGATGTATTTGATCCATCGTATGTGCTACCTCTTGCAAATTTGGTTCCCAATGGTAAGTATCATCTTCCCTCACTAAGAGAGGCATCATGTTTATCATCTTGAAATCAATGGATTCCATGGGTTGAATGTATGTCTATGTTATACAGTCATAAAAAACATCTATATGACTGGTGAGGAAGTTAATTAATGAACAAATCATCCATTTTTGTCTGGTCTATAATGTGTGATCCTAGTAGTAGTAGGACAACTAGTAAGCCATGTGGAACACAAGGCCACCCCTGGCTACTTTCAAAATGAGTATGCCATCCTGTCTCACAATCCCATGTGACTCTGCCCAAGAAAACCATAAATGTTATAATGATATATAGAGTATCTATAATGATGGGTTGTGCAACTCAGTTAACATCATGATCCGAAGGTCATATACTAACTGAGCATATCATGAAATCATCTAACAGAAGTTCCTTGAATTATATCAGTGCCACACTAGATGAAGTGTTAGAAATACCTCATATATAGAAAACACTTTTGTGAAGAGGACTATATTGATGCCGAATAAAGAAAACAACACCTCATGTGGGAATCCACCCTAATGGAGACATAGGTTCTCTATATCTACCTCAATTTTAGAAAATAACTCTTGAAATAAATCTCTTTAAGATTCCTCACATACCTCAATAATGTTTTTTAAACAATGTAACTTGATGAGATAAAGGATTTCCTCGCTAAAGTTCAATCGGGAAAGAATGGAAATTCCAAGATCTATTTTACCTCATGGGACTCTTCTGCATCTTATTGAGGTTGATACAATTCTTCAGGATGGTGAAACATAAAATGGGGTAAGATTGAGGTTTTCATCGTTATATGAGTCCTCAAATCATGATAAGGATTCTTCTTGAGTATATGGATTTGTATAGGCTTCTGGAGAAGTTACTAAAGGTGAGGATGGTTTAGCTACTCATGGGTGTTTGGTTAGAGGCTAGTCATCATTTTCAGATGATATCTATGAAGGTTTAGGGCACAAAATTTTGGTCCTTTCAATTACTGAAAGTGGATGATTAGTCCATATGAGGGTTGGGATGGGGGGTGTTAAGGTCAAAAGAGAGGGAAATGGAATTAGGGTGCGATTAATGATGTGGGCTAGGGTGTGGGTTACACTGCTGAGATATGATGGGGGAGTTTTTTAAGGGAGGGAGGATTGTCACATAGCTAAGAGGGGATGATGGGAAGGGATGATGGTGGGATATGAGAGGAGATGGGATGGGATGGGAGTTGCACAAGTGATTGTGAATTGGGAGGAAGATGAGATAATGAGGGATGATGAATATGGATTGTTAATGTTTTTGGGTCATGAACCAATGTTTTATGGATTTTTTTAAACTATCCCGATGAGTAACATGATGTGTAATTCTATTTCATGTCGTTTGATGATGGTTTTTTTAAATTTTCAGAAGAAAGGGTATATGTCCTATAATAGGGTTATATGATATGAAATTGACATTTTTTGATCAAATTTTTTTCTAAATCCATCCTCAAACTCTTAGCTTATCCTAATATATCATCATAATATTTTAATCTAATCTATGCTAAAGTTAAATACCATGTTTTTCCTCCCAGTCAAAAATTCCATTAACATCGAGAGAATGACTCCATTAAGGTTTTTATGAACATAATCCTAATGAAACATACTTTACAAAATATTTCTTGAGATATTTTCATCCATTTTCCATTAACATTGAATGGTTGTCCACCATCCCTTTCAATTTCAATGGTCCCATTGGAAAAACATGAATGAATTCAAAAGGTCAAGAAAATCATGATATTTTCTTCCCAAGGAACAATTTCAATCAATAATTGAATAAAAGGTCATTGTTTCCTATAATAATGACCCATCTTGTAATGCATCGATCATGCCATTTCTGAGAACATTCATTGGATATCTTGTCACTTTCATGGGAATCATTCTTGATTTCTTCCAATTCAGCCGGTTGAAGCATTTGAGCTTTATCAACATTATAATAATCCTAATTTGGCGTTATAATTTCACATTAAGAAGAATTATGTACTTAAACTATAAGATGAAATGGTTTCCCATAAAATAGCTTAATAGTGTTGTATAAATGGTGGTTTTTTGTAATTTTTGGTGTGGACATAATGCATCATCCAATTTCAAACTCCAGTCTCATCGAATTTTGTTCACCATGTTACCTAATATTTCATTGATCTCTTGATTTTACCATTCCACGTTCAAACTTGTTTGTGGGTGGTAGGGAGTTCTTGTGTAATAGTGGATTATATATTTACCATCAGTCTATTAATATCTAGATTTGAAAAATGTGTTCCCCAATCACTAATGAGTAATAATGGAAATCAAATTCTTGAGAACACATTCCTATTCAGAAAATTCATGACCACAATATAAGTATCATGTGATGTGGCATCGAATTTTACCCATTTTTAGACATAGTCAACAAGAACACCAATGTAGGATTTTCAATGTGAATTTGAAAGGCTTCCTTGAATCATATTCCCCATATTTTGAATATTTATTCTTCAATGATTGGGTTTTGAGGCATTTAATTGCTTTTCCCAATGGTCCCACATAGCTTGCACCTATCACAGCTTTGACAGAATTCCCTCATATCCGGAGGTACCATGGGCCAGAGAATTCCACTTTGTAGAATATTTTCCACATTTTACTCATGTCTATGAATTCCTTTGGTTGATAATGTATGAATCATTTCAATCACATTTGGGATTTCATTTTTGGGAATGGAAAGTCAAAACAAACATTATTGCAATGCTTTATCAAAATTAGTTCATCCATGTATTAATATTTCACTTTTTCTAAATAACATATTCCTTTATATTATTAGATATCTTCATTTAAAACTCATTAGGAGAGATAGTTAGAAATAACATTGATCCATGGTTGTAAATTAATGACGAATATGGTTTATTAAGAAAAATTGACTTTGATATTAGATTCATCGTTGTCCATGATGAGTGTAAGAGGGGGGAGTGATAAATGATCAACTATCACATTTATGTATCTTTAGTATCTTTAATGACAATATAAAATTCTTGGATTTGTAGGAACCACCTTATCATCCTTGTCTTAGAATCCTTATTATTCATTAAATTCCATCGGATTACTTGATCAGTGTGCACAATCCCCTTGGATAAAACCAAATTGGAATGGTATTTTTCGAAATAATACACAACTACTAAGAGTTATTTACCTATATATGTGTAGTTGAATTAATCTTCATTCAGTGGTAGGCTTACAAAGTAGATATCATAGAATATGTGACCAATTCATTTTTCTATAATGTGCCAAAGGAAATGCCACTAGTAACACTCATTTAGTCAAATTTAATATCCCAATCATGTGAAATGATTACAGGGGATCCTATCAAGTGTTTCATTAATATTTTTAATGCCTTTCAAAATTATTCAATAAATTCAATGGGGTCATACTTTGGCAATAGGTGTGTTAATGGTTGGGAAAATTATTTAGTATCTTTAATAAATTTCCTTTAGAATTCCCCATGGCCCAAAAAGTTTCATAAACCCTTAAACATTAAGGGATCGAGTAAATATTTGAATATTTTAATCATAGATGGATCAACATTTATACCCCCTTGGGAAATTTTATGTCCATTGATTACACCCCCATTAACCATAAAATAATTTTTTCCCAAATTCAAGACAATGAATTTCCCATCACATTATTTTAGGACTAACTCCAGTTTTCTTAGGAAGACTTTGAACGATCATGCATATACTGAGAAGCTATCCATGAAGATATATAACGATTATTCTTCCATTTCATAATAAATATTCATCATGAAACATTTATATTTTGATGTATCAATACACTTCTTGAATGACATGTGAATGTAGGAAAATTTTACAAATAGTCATGTGAATGTGGTTATTGAGTAATCAGATGGATCAACTGCAATCTGATTGTATCATTAATATCCATCAATGGGATAATAAGATGCTTGTTTGGGAATACTTTCCCAAATTTGATCCAGAATGGTAAATTAAAAATGATCTTTTCATGTTGCCACATTTATTCTTCTGTAATCCATGAAAACTCTCCATCCTATGATGGTGTGTGCTGAGATGAATTGTTTTTCACCAGTTTTCATCACTATGAGTGTACCAATACTGGGCACTACTTGTGGAAGTATCACAAACTCACTATTAAATATTGAAAATATTATTCTAATATAGAGAAGTTTCAATACTTATTATTTAGAAATTCCATAATTGGTTGTTTGAGACGCCATTGAGGTTGATATTAGGGATTTTCATCTTCCTCATTTTGAATTTTGTGGTTGCATAAAATAAGACTAATTAATTTAATGTTATATACTCCCTAGGAAATTTACTTTTTATGTATTTTCATGACATCAAAAAACAATTCCTCTTGTGACTGAGAAATTTATGAGTTGATGATTACTAGAAGAGAGGTTTATGATCCTAAGTATGAATACTTTAGAGTTTTGGGTAGAGGCTTCCACACCTGTATTAGTGGTTGAATGACTGAGGATGTGAATAGTGGAATGAAGTCCATTATGAGAAGTTCATTGAAGCTATCATCCTAAAATTTATATTATTCTTCTACCTCATGGAGGGTTTCCTCGATATCTTTTTTATGTCCACTTATTCATTTTCTTCATGGGTAAGGGAGATATCATAACAATCAATGATATTATTTCTATGTTTTTAATACATGACGAGATTAAATTCTACTACTTATTCTATTACTTTAAATACTAGATTCCCTTGATTCAAATCAATTAGAGACATTCATGTTGATAAGAATGTTCATCTAAGAATTTTGGGAACACCACCTACTTCTTTCATGTCTATAACTAAATAGTCTACTGGAAATATTAATTTACCAACATTGACTTGAGAATAATAAATAATTCCTCCATGATACATTACTAATCAATATTCCATTTGTAGATCTACTCATTATTATGTCCTTGAAGTCCCATCATTCAAATTAAAATCATTGGAATTATGTTGATGCTTGATCTGAGATTTCATAGGGCTCATCTAAATTTACACTCTCCAACAACACATGGGATTCAAAAACATCGGAGTCCTCTTATCTTTCTTGTGATTTTCGGATGACCAATAGAAAGGTATAATACATTAATTGATATGAAAACCAGGTTGTCAATTTTTTATTTATTTGGAAGCAGATCTTTAAAGAATTTTGCATAAATTGACATTTGATCAATAACCTTTAAAAATGGTTTCATGATATGAAGTTGTTTTAACATTTCTAGAAAAATCATGTATTGTTCCTCATGAAGGCCATATCGTTCACTTTTAAAAAAAAGGAACAGGTGTATTATATGTTGGTGGGTAAACATAAAATAGATGATTTATTTGGTCCTGTGTTAGGTTATTTGTTGCTCGTGATTCATCATTGGGTTTCACAGGAGTGGTCCTTCCAATTATCCTTTTGCAACATATGAATACTTCTTCAGTTCCACAGTTTTTCCATCATCTCTATCACATTATTATTGAAAATACATAATTTTTTACACTTTTCAAAATTATATCCTTAGATTCATACCTTAGGTATGTCTCTATATTACCAGGTAGTGTACCTGGTAATCTCTCTTATAGATTTTTCAAGATCTGACCCATCTGAACCTTGATATTTTATAAAATGTTTTGTCTTTTTTTCCTCTCATACTCTTGAGTAGTAATTCATTGTTATGATAATTGAAAAAACATCTAGGAGCTTCTCTATGTTCTTATTGAGAGGAGCAACATGATGGAGATGTCTTGGTGCTCCTAGTTCAAAATGCTAATTTTATCTTTGAGGGAATTGTTTTTGTTAAACTTTTTGTTGTTCTCTTTCCATAGGGTTAATGGGTGGGTACCTATTATGAAACATGGTTAGAAAATTTTTCATGAAAACATATATTTTTCTAATAGCCATTGTTTTTTTGAGGTGTTTGTTAAGCCATCCACTATCTATAATAATTCTGCTTTTATTTGAATGTTGGGTTATGCTAAATTTAATTGATTTAATTAAAATCTTGAGATTGAGGTTCTCCAAATCCTCCTATGTAGTCTTAGAAAAAGTGAGGTTCACCGCTCATTTAACATGATTTTATCTCCACTATAGGTGTATAATGGGTTGGTGTAGTAGGAAGGTGAAATTTTACGAGATTCATGGTGAGTGATTCAACTTTTGTAGCTTGTCTAGTGTTCTCATCCCCTAGGTGGATACTATTACTAGTTGGCCAATGATCACTCTGCTATATGATAGAATTGGGAGAGATTTCATCCAAAATGTATCTTCAATATTAGAGTGTTTTGAAAACCCATCAACCGTCTACTAAAACAATGATTACACTGTGTGTGGCTATCTAGGGACCTTGGAAGAACGTTTAAAGGAGGATCCCCATGTCTAGTCCATAGAGTGGGAATTTCCACAAAAAATTATTTAAATCTATTCCAATATTCCCTTGTGGACACTCCATAAATCTATGAAATGTTAGGAATGTCATTATGTACCTTTAATTTCCAAATTGGTGGGAATTATTTGTCTATAAATGTCAGGGATAGATTATCCCATGCCCTGATTGACTAAGGAGCTTTAATGTAATGCCAATCCATTGCTCGTACATAGAAAGAGAAGGGGAAGGTGAAATGTCAGATTGCATATGATTATACTCACTGGTTGAAAAAGGTATCACACACTTATAGGTAGTTGGATATGTGCTCATAAATTTCTTCAATTTTTATCACCCAATAATTTCATAGTACGTTATCTCATTAATGTAATTCATTAGCTTTTTCTACACGCAACACCGAGTTTGAGCACACTACAACATAAAAAACTTGCAATTCCAAAGCAGTTATGAATAATATTAACTTCATTTTTACTTTTATATGATCTATATAATTATAAAATCAATATTATGTATTTCTTAGATAAAATCTAAGAAGAAATTCAGTTTTTTGGATAAAATATATATTTTTCAAAAAAAGGTTTTTACCTCCTTTTAATAGAGAATTTTTTTTAAATATAATAAATGACACTTATACATATTAAATTTATTGAAATTAATTAGTTTTTATAATCGGGAAATAAAAATTTAGTTTTGATAATTTTTTAAAACTTTTTGGATAACTATCATATTTAGATGAATAATAAAAACAAAATATTAATTCAAATTAGTTTTTTTAACAAAGACAATTCAATGTGTTAAATTATTCATTATATTTTTAAAGAATAATTTGATTATATTTTGTTAATTTAATATAATTTAGTTCATTTTAAATAATATCACATTTAAATAGAACATTAACACATGTCAATCTTTTTATAGTTTTTACTTCATAAAAATCTGCATTCTGGTTTTGCCAATGGGAATTAATTTTAAATTTAATAACGCAACTTCTATAATTTTAATTTAGTAAAATAGACTTCATTTTTGAATTTGGAATATCAAAATTATATTTGGGTAATTTATTGGTATTTTTTTGAAAACATTCAAATTTTGTTAAATATTGAAAAACACTACGTTAATGATAAATACTAACATTTTCATTTAAATAATTATTTTCAATTAAAAATTTATCTTTGAGTAAAAAAAGGTAAATAATACATATAATAGTCCAATTTAATTCATTGGAGTCAGTTTATAATTATATTAGATATATATATTTTTATTGAAATTTTTTATTGTCTTTTAACCACCTTCTAGGCACATTTTCAAATTTTAATAATACAAAATTTTTCCTATTTTGTTAATTGAATTTAAAAAAAATCATAGAGACATTGTTGACATTAGTTTGTAAAATGCGGTTCAATAAGATGAAAATAATTTTTTTTGAATAGTAACTTTTGAATTAAATTTACCATAGTTAAAAGTAAATAACGTATTTAATGGTCAAAAATATTAAAATTACCCCGAAACGTGTCCGAATTCTGATGGATAAGTTTATTTTTACCAAATTCTTTATTAGGACAAAATTTTTTTTTTTGAATCCATTTCTGTTAGATTAAAACCTTTATTATATTTTATTTACAGAAAAATTAAAATGGTTAAATTCAATGTTTAATAACTAAACCATTTATAATGTTGCGTTAAAAAAAATATAAATTAGATTATAAATATTTAGGGAAAAGATAAAAAAATTCCTACATCATGTTATTTTATTTATAATTTTTAGACAACAAATAAATAAATTTATTTATGAATCAATGATGATGTAATAATTACCTTTTAAATGAAATATTAAAATAATTTATATTTTAAATATTAATATAAATTTTAATGGATACTTTTGAAGCCATAAAATAATTTTCATGGTGAATATTACATTTTCGGATGATTCAATGCATTTTTTTCGATGCCAACAAGTTTTTATGACCTCAAAAAAAATCTATTACTAGATAGTGTCAAAATTGATATAAATGAGTTTTTAAAACAAATAGTATATTATTAAATTATATAACATTCCTAAAAATATAAGGATCATAAAAAGGACTTAAATAATTATATATATGTTATTAGTGAACCACTTGAGGCTATTTGGATATTTTATAGTAAATTTATTATCCATGTATTATAATAATACATAAAGACATGGTAAAATATAAAATATTCAAGTAATGGTTAAATATAAAATATTAAGTTACTATGGTAACCAAAGCTTGTCTAAAACCTATTCTTTGTGAGGATTTAGAACCATCCCCACCTTATCGTAGAAATAAATCCTTTTAGAGCCATTATATAAAAAAATATATTTTATAATAAAATAATATTTCTAGCCTTCCCAAAAGTGACCCTCACCTCTCTTATAAAAAGGTACACCCACTTATCTTAATTTCACAACTACAAATCCATTTGGCTCTTCCAACCCCTGATAAAATATTCTCCCAACTATCTGTACTTCATTCTAGAGGCCATACATAGATCATAAATCCACCCTAAGTATCACTTTGGTTTAAATCAAATGGAAACACTCGGAGAAGAGGTAATTATTTCATCACCTCTTTCAATGTTCTTTTCTTCCTCCACATCCCCTTTATTTTTTATTCTCCATAGAAAAATAATAACTCTAGTACCGTATACATAATGTGATGTTATTATAAATATTCTAAAACCATATTCATTATTATATCCATCCAATGAATGAAAAAGTCACCAAACGTGCATATGTTCAGCTTACCCTCTCCATGTCATGGTGTAGTTGGTTATTCAACACTCCATTATTTGGATAGGTATAATAAGAGGTATAATTAATTTAAATAGTGAATATATAATGGTAATTATTCTTTATATTTAATATACCATCCAATTAAACACCATTTCACTATCAATAGATTGATATTATCGCTCGTGCGTATGTACGACTTACCATCTCCATGACGTGATGAGATTCATCTTTAACGATCACCGTTCAAGAATTTTTATAAAAATAAATACCTTGGGTAATTAGGAGGTATATGAAATAATATTTCATCTGGAATAATATGTATTTATGAAGATAAATATATGTTTTTTAATTAAATTTTTACTATAAAATATGAAAACAGAAACAGTGTTCAAAAATATGTACATTATAGAGTCTCTAGGAACATTGTTTCCATTTCACAAACCTATCTATTATACATAATAATATTCGGATTATTTAGGATATATATATCATTTTTATTATTCTTGATGTTTTTAAATCAAGATCTAATTGATAAGATCAATAATAACATGCTAAAAAACGTAAAATAAAGAAGGAAATTATTACTTTAAATGTTACATTAACATGGAAATTATTATTAAAAAGATAGTATAAAGTAATAAATGAATCATATATGATATCAGAAATATTTATATGCTTTGGTGTAATTTAATAACACCCTACGGTCATTATATAGATGGTTAAACATACCCTTGACAATATGAAAGCTCATGGTAAAGGTTAATTTCACAACATCATTTTTATTCGAGATTGTTTATGTATATGTTTTTATTGGGAAAAATTTATTATCCATTTCCATGGTTCATAAAAGATATTTAAAATGGATAATTTTAATGGGACTATTTAACTAAAAAAATAATTTTAAATCGTTTAAACAATAATTCTTCTAAAACATTCTTATTAATGACATGGTTTTCAAAATGGTTTTAAGGATTTATTTATATGGACATTAATGTTTTAAAATGTCAATTCCATTCAAAATATTCAATTTGGTATAAGAAACTATGATTCAAAAATTTATTTTAAATGTCTTCCTTTATAAATAGCGTGACGATTAAATGATTTTAGAAAAGGTGATATTTCTCTCAAAGAGTTTTACTGATCATTTTTAACTATGTCTACATCCTTTATTGGATATTAATCAATGTTGAGGATGATTTAATATAATACAATATTATATATTGGATTGAATGAGTTATGATATGATTGATTTTGGATGTTCTATTTTTACACTATTCATGGTATATGGTTATTGTATTGACATTCTATATGTTGGTTTTAATAAGAATGTTTATGTTTTGTTTCAACATTTTCATATGAGGAATGAATTGGGCTTATTACATGTTGGGTTGTGCAAGCCATAACTCTGTGATGAATTTGTAGGTATCAGGAGACAAATTAGTGTCTTGGCACAATCCCTTTACAAAATATTTTTTAGTCATGGCATGTGGACTTGACTATGTGGTTAGTATGTCCGACATTATGAATTTATTCATTATAAAATTATCTATTGATATTAAATATGATTTTGTGACTACTAGATGTCCATGACAATAATTAAATGGAATTATTTGATTTATATTTTCCCTATTATGCCAAAGATTATTTTTAAATTCTTTTTTTCAGTACATATACATTTACTTAAATGTTTATGCTAACTTATGATAGTTTCTCTTATATTTTTATCCTTACTGAGAATCTATGTTCACCCCTTTATTATTTTTCTCAGGTTATGAAGAAGTGTATTATGATCGATATGTTGGGTTAATCTAGGGAAAAATGTATTTCTAAAAGGTGTTTTTTGTGTGTTTTATTTTTAAACATATATTGTAATGTTCATATATGTGATCTATTTTCTAAGACTTCTATACTGATCTGTCCATCGGGAAATGATTCCATGTAATCATTCCAATGTATTAAAATAATGCACCCACTTTAGGTAACTGGGGACAGGGTGTTACAGTCTGTATTAGTGAAATATTTTGAAAACCTTTTAAATATATTTTGGTAAACTCTAATAAGAGAACATTTCCCTAAGATAAAAAATTGAGGATTGGTATAGAGGAACTTAATAAAATTTTGGTAATATAGAGATTTTGTTAATTTTACAAGAAATACATCACAGTATGGATACAAGCAGGTAAAGGCAGCTCGACACAAATGTATCTAGGGGTAAAACATGAAAAAAAGAGCATTAAGCTATACTCGAATGGGAACTGGGGAACGACAATGGGACTTGCTTCACTCTTGTTTACGAAACGCTTGAGGGATATTTTTATGATAATTCTCATTTTCAGTAAATCTGATTATGATGGAATTATGAGTAAATATGTTAGCAAAAAAAACAATTTTTATGGTTATGAGGCTAGATGTGTGAAAATATTGAATTAATGTTGAGGTTTTTCCCATTTTTATATTATATATTATGATATGATATAACCTAGTGTATTTCATCATTTTGAATTGGCTCCCAATAGAAGGAATGAGAACACCAGCAATACGTATGATCCAAAGCATATAAAGGATCATATCATTCATGGTCGTAAGACCACATTTAGAAGGGAAATATTTTACCTTGTATTATAATCATATGAAGAAATAATATCATGAGTTAATAAGATATGTAAATAATTTTAAATGGATTTGAAGGGAATCCAGGTAAGAAGAGGATGATAGAGAAAATGATGTATATAGGGAATACGGGAAAGATGGATTTTCCCATATATGATAATTATGGAATGAATCACTCTAGGATGTGCATGAATTGAAAGGATGTTTGTTATAAGTGTAGAATCCCAGATAAATAAGTAATAATACACATTTCATATTTATTAATATTTATGAATAAAATATTAATTTTACATTAAATAGGACTCCATGTTTGATGGCGTACCCGATAAGCCCCAACAGGTTTCTTTGAAATCTTACGTTCCTCAATAATAATATAATATTATTACTTTTAAAGGTAGTTAATGCCTAGCCGTTTTATTCGATGGAATAAAGAGAAATAAATAAAATATGATTATATATGTTTGTTAAATGTTTTTACAATTATCCATCAAATTTTAGGGTCTTAAAATATGAATGTATCTAATTTTAAGCATTAATACTCTAATATTCTGTAAAATGACGATTTACCACCTTTTGATGCAGAACCCTATTTAAATCTAGTTTGGTCATTTTTATATGTTAAACTTCACAAAATTAAATTTTTATTTATGATTCAGGACATCAGAATTTACTTAGGTTAATTTTTTGGTATTTTTCTGATAATGGTCATTTTTTAATGAATAGTGAAAAATACTATATTTTAATTCAATTGTGCCTTGAAATATAATTTATTTATATGGTGAGATTATCTTTTTAATTGGTTTTAAATTTTAATTATAATATATTTTTACCATTAAATCTAATGTTGGTCATTGGAAATAATTTTATTTTTAATTTGGAAGAAAACACGTGTCAATCATTTGATATTTATTATTTCCTAAAAATACACTATTTGTTTTGACAACAAGAATTAATTTTAAATTAATTAATTCAACTTTAATGTATTGAATTTTTAAAAATTGAAATCATTTTTGAATTCGGAATATCAAATATAACTTAGGCCGATTTTTTTGGTATTTTTCTAAAAAACTACAATTTTTGATGAATTGTGAAAACACTTAGTAGTAGTTAAAAAATGGACTTTTTCATTTAAATAATATTTTGATATTTTATTGGATTTAATTTTTAAAATTTGACACACATGGTTATTATTATTAAGTAAATTGTGGTTTAATAAGATGAAAATAATTTTGGGGGAATAGTAACATCTGACGTTTATTTCCCGTAGTTAAAGATAAATATTGTAATTCAAGGTAAAAACAATATTATAGTAATAAATAATTACCATAACAATTGTCCTATCCTTATCGGTTTAATCATTTACGACCATGGGCATATTTGGGTCAATTTGGAGACCCCATTGAGCCACATGGGAGTGATAATGACACTTTAGATTAATAAACATAAAGTAATGGTAAAATGACAAAAACAAACATATTTTAGTTAATTAATTCATACAAGGGGTTATATATATTATCATTTCGACTGTCAATATTCACTGTATATCTGAAAATATTTCCTACATCATGGTATTTTTTTATAATTTTTAGACCACAAATAAATTTAATTATTTATGACACAATAATGATGTAGTATTTACCTCATTAATAAATGACTTAAAAATAAGATTATAAATATTAAAATAACATCCATAACCTGTCCAATTATTATTGGATGATTTTATTTCGACAATGAGTCATCTAATATTCAACATTAATTTGTTTTAGACCTTTAGAAAACGAATATCATTATATAATAAAATATTATTTTCACACTTATCAGAAGAGCCCCTCCTCCCCCATATAAAAGGATACCACTTCTAACCAATTCCTCACACTTCTCAAGAAATTTAGATCATTTAAAATATTCCCAATTAAACTCTCAATATCTCCTTCCTCCTCTAAGAATCCTTACCATATGCACAAGGCACTTCATGAAGTCCTTTTGGTTCAAACGAAAGGAAATTACAAAAATTAAAGGTAACAGTTCCTCTTAACTTCATTTCATTTATTTTACTTATCCAACCCCTAAACTCATTTTATTGATTTCTTTAATAACAACACCAATATCCACAATATACTATGATTTTAATATGAGAATGATTTTTACTACACATACACACACCACCATCTAATGGGTGAAGAACATACAGTTTCTGTGGATGGACAACTAACGCCTCATAGAACGATGATTATTCGATTATCTCTTAACGCCTATCATGGTGGCCATTAAGATGGATCTATATTTATATATGATATATATTATGATTATATTTTATTATGCTTCTGTATTTTACATTTATTTCCAACCTTTATGGTTTCCATTATGGGTAAACAATATAATTTCATTTGAGGAAGTGCGAACTACCGCCCCCTCAAAGTTATATGACTCGTTCATGCCATATGTGGGATGTATAAAGGATAGAGTTAATGATATAATATATGATATTATACAGGAATTATAATATATCTATGTATTATAATGTTTTTATTCCATTAAAATAAGAAATAAAAATGAAAGTAGCATTCTTGAGTACGTACGGCTTACCGTCTCCATGAACGGTGCATTTTAATTTTGTACCTCCAAATGATCTATAATATTATAAATAAATATATATTGGATATATATGATTTATATGATATCTAAATCATGAATAACATTCTAGATATAATGAAATTATGACTATGCGAACAACTTGTAATAATAAGAAGTATATTTTTGACTCAAGTACCAAACATCGACACAACAACCATTATTAACTTAAATGATTTCAAAATATCTATTACATTGTAATACATTATTTAAAAAGAATAATAAAAGTGAAAAAGTATCTTAAGGAAGTATAAATTATCTTTAGTTTATTATTCAGGAAGAACAAGGAACAAACAAGTCAAGTCGGACATGAGGTAAGGGATTTCTTGTCTCATTTTCAATTCCTTGACATTTCCATTGCTTGCCACTTATTAATTGAATGAGGAGTATTTTGTACTGAAATTTGATATATATTATCATTATTCTCATTATATTTATGTTATTCTGTGATTTATTTGGTGGTTATTAACTTTTTTCTATACTACCTGATTGATTACAATGAAGTAATGGTTTTTCATCTCACTTTTTATTCTCGTGAGATTCATGCTATATTTTCCACTATTTCCTTTTGTGTGGTGTATGTACTGCCCAAAATTGTACTATTTGTGTAATATAATATCATTTATGAGTATTTACATATTCATTTTATGAGACTTCTTTCATGTAGTGTATTTTTTGTACGTTACCCAATCTGTAAGGGAACCTTTCACCCTTCTCTTTTTAAAAGACTTTTTTTGTTCTGTCTTTTAATTTACATCTTATTATGTTTTGATATGTTCTTATATATGATTATTGATGTAAACTATATTTATAAGCGATTAGATACCCTTTTAATCACATCACCTCATTTTCATAACTTTAAGGTGATTCTATTAGTTTGTATAATTTTAACAACGGAACTTCTTAACCCATTTTCAATTATTTGTGTTCAATTTGTACTTCATGAATATGTCGTCCTATGAATATGTTTGAATGACATATGATTGTTTTAAACTTAATATAAACTTATATTTGGTGTATTTATATTTTTCACACTTAATAATGGGATTGATTTATCCTTAATTTATGGATACCACTTTATAAGGTATTTCATCTCAATTTTGATATCCAATGATACATCATTGTTGTTATTTAACAATTAACTCTTAAATGGTGTATATACTGTCCTTTGAAAATTTATATCATGAATCCCATTATTCTCATTATATTATAATGTTCTAATTAAATGTCATTCCTCAATTACTTGTATTCAATCATATAACTTTTTGTTAAAAAACACTTTAACTAAAATATCATTTTAAATGATTTAAAGATTTATTCTTCTAAATATTTATCATTAATGTCCATGTTTTCAAAATGGGTTTTAGGAATTATTTATATGGAAATTAATTTTTTCTAATGATAATTCATTTACAAGCTTTAAAGAGATATGGAACCCATTAAATCAAAAATATATTTTTAACTGGTTTTGGAAATGATTTGATAAAGCATTGTTTATTTCAATATCCTTATTTGATATATTGGAATGTTGAAATGTTATAATTCTTTTATAAATGTGATATATGTTATGATTATGTTATAGTTATTGGGCATTGTTTTTGTATATGGGTGAATCAGTGATAAACCTAGGGCGGCTGAGCCCAAGATAGTTCTCTAATGCATTGGGTAATGTGACGGTGATATAAATGATGTTTCTCATAATAGATTTAGGGAATATACTGTGATGGATTTTCCAAATGTTACTATCTATGTAGCTATGATTTCTACAATGTATGTTTGATATGGATTCCATAATTAACCATAGTGATTTATGATTTGTCCGTGTTATTCAGAAATCTTATAATTTTGTTAGGTATGTTATGATTGAAAAGTATAGTTTCATTGATTTGTAGTTATTAATGGGAAAATATTTTCCTTATTTATTTTTTAACCCGTACTGATCTTTTTTTGTTTCTCCCATGTTTTTTTGAAATGATTTCCATAGGACATGAAAATGAAAAGATTCAAGGATGGGATCAGGGAAAACTCATGCTATCTAAAATATAGAACTAGGCATATTTTTTTAAGAGTTTTTTTAATCAAAAAATGGATATTGATTAGTAGTGTATACATGTAATATTCAAGTTGTTATGTAATAGTAATGTCCTAATTCTATAAAACTCTGAACCTAAAAATATCTTTAATGTGAATTATTAATTTAATTCAATTTTATGTAACATTATAAAGTTGGGTCCTTATAGATGGTATCAAAGGTCGGTTTATACAACTTTAGGGATTATGAGTTTTAGTTACACACATGGTTAGTCCCTATGTTTATTATTTTGGTAAAATCATTATTTTATAACCTTTTCAGATCAAGGAAATTCAGTTACAAATGGAAGGAGGAGTATCTCGAACGACACCCCTATCTCTTACTCATGACATGATTGAAATAATTATTGCAATGTCATGTTAGGATGATTGTGATACATTTTCTAGCATACAACTCACTTGAAAGATGTTTTCTGATATATCAAACACCTACACTATACCTCTTTAACATCTTGGTTAATGGTCTGTATTTAGACAAATCCTATTTTCACAAAATTCTCATATATTCAAGAAAGGTTAATATTATCAAGGAATTTTCAAATATTTTATCTTATCAGAAGATATTGAAGAATATTATGATTTTAAAAAAGGTGCTATATAAGAAGACCTTTGTGTGACCTTTTTATATTTACTTTTACAGTATAGTCTCTCAGCACATACCTATGGTATATTTAAAAGACTATTAATTGAATGTTTCAACTCAAATTATGTCCGACTATTTTATAGAAATCGTGTTTTATCAGTTGTTTTAAAATTATATGTCATACGTGATTATTTTCCAAATAATATTTTTTGTGAACACCCATAAGACCCATGTTGTACAAAGTGTATTTTAATAGAGGAAGAAATTATTCTGAAGCATCTCTAAATCATTGTTGCAATGAATGGACATTCTACCTACATGAACAAGATGAAGATGAAACCAAATGGAAACCATGATAAAGGTATGATGTTATTCATTTTTGGGTTCATTTTATTTTAACTTATGGTGGTGAAATAAGACTTCACGAATTAATATGTTGAGATAATAATGAATTTGGATGAAAATCAATGGTATAAGGAAACATTTGAGGTCTAAACAAGTTAGGGTTATTTTTGAGTTTTAAAAAAAGGAAAACTCATATGATGGGTGACAAACCATCATATATGGTAAGGCCACAGGAATCAAAAACACAAACAAAGGTCGACAAGGGAGAATCACCAAACACTATCCTATGTGAATTCCCTGGTTAGTCTGATATATTATTTTAGTAAAATGATTTTATGGAACAAGAATAAGATGATTTTTGTAACTTATGTTTTATCAAATGGATAAACTTAGTATAGAAAAATTATTTACTGATTAATTAATAAATTTTGTTGTGGAAACAATTCTCTCTTTTGAAGAAACACTATATGCATATGGAAGATAGAATACTATGTGATTTCAATTGTGGAATAATGATTGAAATTTTATTTTGGAAGAATATATGTTTTAATTATGGATATATGATGAATTTGGTTTATTTCTGAAACTAATTAACCGATCTAGGAGAATATGTGATTAGGTTAATTACATTTCAATATGATATTATAGGAGTAACTGATGTTATTTGGAGATAAATGATAAGATTTATCTTGGAAGACTACGTAATTAAATCATTATGAGATTTCAGTTTCAGTTTTATTTTGGATTACTTTTGAATAATTTTATGAACAGTTGTTTATTAAATGGTCTTGATTGAACTTTGGGTATTTTTTTACAAATTTTGTAGATTAAGAGTATTTTTTTTAAAAGATTAATTTTTTTGGAATTATATAATCTCACACTGACCATTTTTGTTTTAGTTGATGTATAAAGACAAAGGAAATTTATAGTTCTTATTTTATGGATCATGTGATTCCTCAGAAGATGATTCTTGTACTTTTTATGTGACCAAGTATTTTTGAATGCTCTTTGTTTGGAAAAAAGATTAGTTTTTGGTAGACACTTTTTAAAGGATGAAACTAAAATTTAATGTAAGTATATTTCCTTCTATTATTATTCTATGTAGTATATTAATTCTTCCATATTATGAATACGAATGTAAAAAAAACATTTTGTGTTTTTGTTTCCTACTGGGTAACCAAAGATCGTTTAACACAACATCAGTTTTTGATTTTATGGTGGTTAACTTTCTCCTAATCAGGATTTCAATCACTCTCCATCAGAACTTGACAATTTGTTTACTCTTCCATATCCATGTTTTCCTACATGGAATCCTAGAACAGTTTATCTTGGGTGACCAATGTAGTTTTATCTCTTTATTTTAATGTTATAGTTTTACTGACTCTTTTCCAATGTGGGACTTTTAATGATGTTTCCAAGCCTAGTTTTAAAATTGCGAGGACACAATTCCCAAAATGGGGAAGGATATAACATCCCAGATGAGAAAGGAATACACAAATTTTCATATTAATTAATATTTTTGAATTAAATATTATGTTTACATTAAAGGGAACACTATTTTCTATGGTGTACCTGATACGCAACAACGGGTTTCTTTGAAATCTTGCATTGGACACTAATAATATAATATTATTATTTTAAATGGTAGTTAATGCCTAGCTATTATATTGGAAGGAATGAATAAGTATAACTAAAATATTATTATATTTGTTTGTTAAATGATTTTATAGTAATCCAACAAATGTTAGGGGCGTAAAATAAGAATGAATCTAATTTTAAACCTAAATAATCTAATATTAAGTAAAAGGTCATTTTACCACCTATTGATGGAGAACCATCATTAAATCTATGTTTGGTCATTTTTATAAGTTATATTTTACAAAATAAAATTATTCTTTAATATTCGGGACATCAAAATTTACTTTGGGTAAATATTTGGTATTTTTTTTATAATGTTCATTTTTTAATGAATAGTGAAACATATTTTATTTCAAATCAAAAGTTCCTTTTAATATAACCTATTTATATAGTTAGATTATCTTTTTAATTGTTATTAACTTGTAATTAGAGTATATTTTTACTATTTAAACAAATTTTGGTCATTGGAAATAATTTCATTTTGAAATTGGACAGAAAAAAATGTCAATCTATTGATAGTTACTATTTCTTTAAAAACGCTATTTGTATTGACAATGAGAATTAATTTTAAATTAATTAATGCATCTTCTATGTTTTTGATTTAGTAAATTAGACATAATTATTTAATTCTCAATATTAAATATTACATAGGCTGAATTTTTGGTATTTTTCTAAATAAATTCAAATTTTGATGAATAGTGAATCCACTTTGTAGTAGTTAACAAAACATAATTTTCATTTAAATGAAATTTTACCACTTTTTTTAATTTAATTTCAAAAATACAGAATACATGGTTATTATTAGTATGTAAAATTTGGTTCAATTAGATGAAAATAATTTTTTGTAAATATTAACGTTTGACTTTTATTTACCGCGTTTAAAGGTAAATAGTGTAACTCAAGGTAAAAATAATATTATTATAATAAAACATTACCATAAAACCTGTCTTAACCAAATTGGTTGAGTTTGTTAATACCCTGAACGTATTTGGGTCGATTTTAGGACCCCATTGAGCCACATGGGAGTAATAATGAAACTTTAGATTAATTATCTTAATGTAAGGACAAAAATGACAAAAATTAACTTCTTTTAGTAAATTAATTTTTACAAGGGATTATATAAATTATCATTTAGACTATAAATATTCATTGTAAAGATATAAATATTTCCTACATCATGATATTTTTTTATAATTTTTATACATAAAATAAAATAAATTATTTTTTACACAATAATGATGTAGTATATACCTCATTAATAAATTATTTAAATAAATAAGATTATAAATATTAAAATAACATCCACAAACTATCCAATTCAATTTGGATGATTTTATATAAACCATCAGTCATCTTATCTTCTAATTTAATTATTTTGGGTCCTTTATAAACCGAATATCATTATATAATAAAATAATATTTTCACACTTTTCTAAAGAGCCCCTCCCCCTCCCCTTATAAAAGTACACCAATTTTTACCAATTCCTCACACCTCTCAAGCCTTTTGGGTCATCAAAACTCTACACAATTAAGCTCACTACATCCCTATAATCATCCTAGAATCATTCCCTTAGGCATAAGGAACTTCATGAAGTTATTTTGGTTCAAACTAAATGAATTTACCCAAATTAATGGTAACGGTTCCTCTTAACATATTTTATTTTATTTTACTTATCGAACCCTAAACTCTTTTTATTACTTATTTTATAACAACAACAGAATCCTAAATATACTTGGATATTGTTATGATATGTATTTTAAATAAACTTACACACACCTCCATCTAATTGGTGAAGAACATATTTTTTATGTGGATGGAAAACTAACGCCTCATAAAATTTTGAGGGCCTAATGGTCAGAAATATGTGATGATTTAAAAAGCCACCAGTTCAATAAAAAATAATCTATTACATAGAAAATTTTTTCTATCATTATCATAAAATTAATTAATTCTTCTTGATGACCAGGGATAAATGGAAATATAATTACTTATTATATTTCTATGAACAAAATTTCATTCTTTAGTTGTTCTTTTATTTATTTCTAATTCATCCATTTTTTCATGAAATTGGTGAATGGAAATTATCATTGAGACTTGAAGTTCTAAAATATAATTTTAGAATATCATAAAGCCTATAAAGAAATAAAATTTATAACTATTTATCTCAAAATATTCTTTATAATCAATATAGATAATATCATAATCATTAAAAATAAAAAGTAACTCTATTATTTCATCATTAATAATTATTCAACAAAAATAATTACACATTCACCTATATCTCACATAGGACATTGGTAGGAGTGAAAACCATGTAGTCCATTAGTAATGGGTTTTATACCATCGACCATGATAGACTTTATTGGTTATCACAAGATATATAAAATATCATTTTCTAAAACTATGATAATATATCTTCCAAATGATATGAGGTGCATATCCATTAAATACTGTTTATCATTAAATATCCTTTTATCCAATGTTTTCAGTACAAGCACAGAAAATAAAAACTTCCTCTGATATTTTACGTAAAAATTTTAGTAATGGTTAACCGTATAACCCTTCTGAATGATAAAAATCATGAATGTTATAAATAAAATCATGAAATAAGCATAATATTGATCCCCCATATTTCATGAAGTACTACTTGGTTGTCGCATTCAAAACTTGTGAATATCATAATTTTATATTCCTTTAAAAATTTTATGAACTAAATTACCGTAAAATAATATTAAAATCATGAATTGTTCCTTATTTAAATTAATATTGGATCGATTAAATAAATCTAGAAATGCTGCAAAAATCATCAATGGTAGTAGAAACTACATATCAAAAAGTCATCACATTGTCCCAAGGTAATAATGACCTTCTAATTTACTTATTAATAATCCACAAATCATTATCCAAACAACATTATCATAACATAAATAGCACAGTAAGGGGGACTTTACCTTAGTCAAAATATTTCATTTTCATGAAATCACATCAGCAATCCATTGGGATCATTCAATATAAACATGTAAATATAGTGAGAAGTAAATAATCAAAACAAAAATTTTATATTCCATAATTTATATAACATAGTTTCTGTAAAAAATACATAATAACATATATTATTTAACTTCATCTATAATCCCTAAGAAGGCTACCACATCATATTATATTATAACTCTTTCCAATCAGATTTCATAGGTAGTGTGATCACAATATGAAATATAACAATTACTCATACCAACTTTCTGAATATCATCTTGATATTTATCCTTGGAAATTATATTTTAACAATGAATATTCATTCCAAACATAAATAAATTTAGATTTGGTGATATGATAGGGAGGCCAATATACCCATCCAATTTGTTAATTGGACCCTCATTATTCCTTTCTAGTTACTTGTTTCGTGTCCTTATTTTCTATTTTCAAAACTCTTTCTTCATTATCTAATACATTCACTTAGGTGATTATTTCCACATTATTGAAACCAAGGAAACCAAATTTCCATTCATATGTAGTACCTATTACATTAAATCGTAGTTAACTATTTCTTTCTCTTCCTCAGTTATTCTAAGAGTTGGTTAAGGTAAACAATTTTTTTTATGTTCTTTGAATTCTAATTGTGCTTGATCACATCACATTTCACACTAGTGATCATCCATTTAAATTTAAATTAAATGGTTTTTCGTAATATTAATAATTAATTAAGTTCCTTCTTGTTCCATCAATTGAATAAAAATAGGAATAATTGGGTAACAAAAAGTTATCATATTGTGGAATCAAATAACCTAGAAAAAAGATTATATGATAACTAAATTATGGCACCATTCATACTCTATAAATCCTTTGGTTTATCCATGGGTATTAATTTCCAACTATTGATTATATCCTTCGTGATTCATTTTGAAGATTTTTTTAATTTCCAAAGCATATTCCCCTTGAGTGTCAAACCAGGTGTCCCACAATGCATATTTTTATGTAGTTTATTACCATTAGTTTGGGCCAAAACATCTTGTTGGGATTTTGAATATTAGTTTAATCTATGTCATTTCCCCATCCATTTATAGTATACATATAGAGATTTACTTTTATGAATCCACTAACACCACCCGTTACAAAAATTCTAGGATATTTTCCTAAAAAATGACACATCCTTAGAGACATCCCTAGACATATCCTTGGAAATACACCTAGGGATATCACTAATGTTATCTCATTATAATTTGAAATCATTTACTAAAACGTTTCTTTGATAAAAACTATAATCATCCCCACATTTCTTAAATTAACCTTACATTAGTTTTATAGAATACCTAAATTATTATACAAATGGACGCCCGATTATCTTATTAGTTTAATGACTTTGAAAATATAGAAACGTAAACAAAGGTACCCGAGAGAGATACATTATATCCCACTATATTCTCCTAGAGTAGCTACCCTCTTAGATATATCATAAATGAAATATATCTTCATAAACAGGGCTAGGAAACATAAAAAGGTGTGATTTCAGTTTCTCAAAAAGGGTATACAAGAGACGTACGTAAGAAGAAAAGTGAGCCTTGGGGCATGCTAAATTGACCGTTAAAATAGAAGATCATCCCCTTCATATAAAATATTATATAAATTAATAATGGAATAAATTTGGGGCTTAAAAATACATAAATCAAAAGGATATAAATAACAAAATCCATGAATGAAGAATATTTGAAAAATACATGTAATTGGTGAAGATACATAAGAGTATATAATGATTATATAGTAGTAAAGGAATCATAGCAATGTCCATATTAATGGAAAAAGTTATATACTAAACCATGTTCACACACCATTCTATCCATGTATTACTGAATCATGTTCACTCCACATAACAACCCTATAATGCGAAACCACGTTCATTTCTCATTCTATCCATTTACATCACATAAGATATAAATCATTACCCAATGAAATAGATAATGATATAGGTCCCACCCATATCATAATGAAATCATACAAACATGTGCCACGTAATAATAAATAATGATATCATAAACAATGAAATTAAATTTGTATCATAATAATGAAATCATTATATAACATGTGGAAAAATATTGAGGATTCATAATCATTTCATCAAAAAGTAACTTGTGATAAGTAGAGGGGATTAAAAGAATATAACCAATGAAAGAGAAATAATTTTCATAAGTATCATTCCATTAAAACATAAACCATTGAATAAATAATTTTAATGCAACCTTTGGCTCATTTCTTACAGTTTAATGAGTAACATAACTAGATTGAATATTAAATGAAAAATAATAGGGTATGCTTTTGAGAAAAAAATTATTTTGGAAAATATCTTTCATTACTTGAAAAGTGATCATTAAAAAAAATATTTTCAAAAATAATTTTTTTGAATATAATCTGGAATGATTTTAAAAAAACATTGAAGAACTTTTGAAATCATTTTTCACTAAAAACATATAAATAAGGCTATAAAATGTTTTCAATACCCTTTTCCATGAAAAAATATATAAAAAGTTTGATATTTTTTTAAATAAATTCATTTAAAATAAATATCAACCTTATAAATAAGGATTGGAAAAAATTTGAAAACCATTTTCTATTAATATATATAGATGAATATTGATTTTTTTAAACCATTTCTTTGAAAATACATTAAAAAATTTAAAATAAGGCTTGAAAATAATTTAAAATTCATCTTCCATAAAAACAAATAAAAGAATATTTAAAATTTTTTGAAAACCATTTTTTATGAATGCATATAATATAATATTGAAAACATTTTAAAAAATATTCATGGAAAACAAATAATGGAATCAGGAAAAAAAATTTCAAAAAAATATTTTTTAATGTTTTTTAAAAAATATTTTCAAAAAAATAACCATTGAAACTAAAAAAGGAATATTCTAATCAATTATGGTAGTTAAATCCATACTTTTGTTATGAGGTAAGAAGAACATTCCTTTTCTATGTTAAGAGGTTAAATAAATGCCTTGTTTAGAATGTAAAATTATGATTACATTGGAAAAAATTTTAACAGAAAAAAATTGAAAAATTTTATTTTTATTATTATATATACATATTATAATATTATTGGAAACCATTTTTAGAAACATGGTTTTTAATGAACACAGATTTCCGATAAGAGAGAGGGTAAATTCAGGCTTTCATAAAAATACTTTATAAACAATATTATGTACAAAGCAGTATGAAAATGGTTCCAATAAATAAATAAATCATTTATAACCATTGGATAATTAATTAAATTAATTTTATTGATATATGGATCATACGATTTCATCAAAGGAAGCAGAAACATAAACAATATCGAAAAGTGATGATATTTTTTCATCAAACTATTTCCACTTGGTAAATTTAAACCATATAACCATATAAGAATATGAATATTAATTAATCCTAACATTTAATTAAAATAAATAGATTCATGATATAACATTTCAAAGGAATTATATACATATCATTGAAAAATATAGGTTTATAACATGGCATGTGCCTCAAAGAATGAACATTCTAGAAAAATTACTTTACCGATTAGGTATCTTTTGGATCATAAATCCGATGAAATAAAGGCCATAAAATGTATATTTAAATATAAATAATAATAAATATAATAATAATAAAATATATCCATGGAAATATACACACCACAAAAAAGGAATGGGTGGTGAATAAAGCATTTATCTCATGAAAATAAAATGGGAGATGAAATTCCCATACTATGCTTCTTGACTCTCACCATACTTGTTCAAAATTACTATATAATAAATATAAATTAATTATAAATATATAAAATAACCATAATATTATATTTAATACCATATATGGTTTTATTGTCACATTATATTACCATCATTTTAACAATTCCATGTTAAGGTTACGCTTAGTGAAATATTCGTTTGGTTTTTCGTCTATGTCTTAATTTGTAGAATATATGGTACATATAAAAATATAATTACCTAAATAATGTAAAAAAATATAAAATTAAATTTTATTTATTTTATGTTTATTATATTAATCTATATAATATGGAATTATTAAATAGAATACACCATTCAGGGTGACGATATATCGAACATATGCATAAATGATGTTTCTATTAAATTTTCATATTGAAAGAAAGAAGGTAAATGATATATATTTATCAAAATGTTTATATATCAATATTCTATTAGAATTATTATATCATATATATAATATAATTTCACTAAAACTTTCCTTAATACATTTCAGGATGAATGTGAATAAATTACATTTCTATGAGGGGTGGTAGTCCATACTTCCTCAAAACAAATTATCAAATTTGTAGGAAAAGAAAAATTGGATAATTTTGGGGTAAAATATTTAAATAAGAATAAATAAATAATAAATATAATCTATATTATATATAAATAAATTTTACATCAGAATGACTACCTTGAAGGGTGGTTCATGAATAGTGAATAATTGTCATTTAGTGATGGTGCAGTTTGTCGTACATGTAAAAAATATGTTTGTTATCCATTAGTTGGAAGTTTGTTTAAGTGTAGGTAATCAATTTATCATAGAAAAATCATAGTAATTTAATGGTACTATTTTTATTTGATAATTTATTATTACAAGTTTATGGGTTGGATAATGAAAATAACATAAAAGAACTTGAGGAAAAATGTTAACTCTTATTCAGTTAACTCGTTTTTGTTTTCACCAAAGAGATTCCATGGATTTCATTATAATCAAAATTAGGCTTCTAGGAAGAGAGTAGGGATATTTATTAACTATTTTGGAATCTTTTGTTCATTCTAATGTGTCTTTATAAGTGAGATGATGTTGGAGGGATATAATCCTTTTGAAGTGGAGGAGTGACACACTTGTAATATTTTGACAAAAGAATTCCCTACACGGATTTCACTTTTCATGTGGACCCATTAATGAACCAAATTATAAAAAGGAAGTATATGGTATATATATGGGTGTAAAATATCAATTTTAAAATTTTATAGGTCATTTTGGGTCTTACATTTTTGATTAAGTACTTTGTTAACCTAATTTTTATCTTTATCGGGGTAATTAATGTACTATATTTTCACTTTTATTTTAGATAAAAAAAATATAAGGAAATTATTATTAATTATAATTTTATTTACAAATATGATATCTAATTTTATAAATTCCTACCAAATAATTGTTAGAAATTATTTTAAAATTAATCCCACGTACGAGATGATAATGCAGGTTTCAAAAACGTCCAAATGATTGCTATGTTATTATATCAAATTTCAATGTGAAATTGAATAAAATGACCTAAATTTGTTTAAATAATAAAACTATGATAAAATTAATATTTGAAAACCATTTAATATATAATTTAACCATATAAATGAATTATATGAAAAGATGTTATAAATTAAAATATGTATTTTTAACTATTCATTAAAAATGAAACCATCAAGAAAAATTACAAAATTTTATACTAAACTACTTTTATGTTTTGATATCAAATAGGAATTTTATTTCAATATATTATGTCAATAAATGTTCTACAATATTAATTTTATATTGGATTTCCATTCAATGGTGGTAAAACTGCCATTATAAAAAATATTGGTTTTAATCATAACATTGGGTTTGTTCTTGTCTTATATCTATAAAATTTATTGGATTAATTAAAAAAATATTTTATTAAATATATAACATATATAATATATTAATATCACTCGCTAAATTTTATTATTTTAGTTTATTGGGGTAAAACAACATAGTGACGATAAAAACAACCATATTTCCCCTTATATTCAATCTGTTTTCGTATTCATTTCAAATTAATTGGTATCCTATAAATTCATCATATATTAATGTAAAACATATATTTTTATAAATTAATTAATTATAATAATTACATCTAATTTGACATACAGGTTAAATCTTATCATATTAAGCAATAGTATTTTAATAATATATTATGTCTCGGTAAACCTCACTCATGTGTGTTACACAAGCCTTGGAGGAATTTAATTATTTCATTAATCACAAGATAACCACCGCATTCCATGTAGATCAAACTAAAATTTATGTATCATATAGTGTATAAATAAATTTTTTGGCATATAATGTAAGTCAAACATAGTCTTTAATATAGAATAAACTATTTTCAATGTTGCGTGAAATGAAAAATATCAAAAACATTAAATTAATTGAAAAAACATAATTCAAAAAATATGAAGGTGTAACATATTTTATTGATAATTTAAAAATTATTTCAATAACATTCACTTAAAGATAATGTATGTCATGTTGATTTTAATGATATTTTCACCAAAACCACTAGGAAATGATATTGACATTATCTTGTCACCATTTATTGATGAATTGAAACTGTGGTTGAAGGATGATATAAGAGTGTATGATTCATATATAATGTAATATTTTCTAATGGACACAATTATTTTTTTACTACAAACGACTTCTCACAATATAGAAATTTTTCTAGAAACAATATTAAGTGGCCTAAATTGTATCTAATTTTAGAACAAAATACATTATATTGAAAAAATCCTCGTGTCATAAAACTAGTATAAATGGGTTATCAAATGTTTTGGTGGATGGATCAATCTAATAAGAGATAAAAAAGGCTTTCAACTGCTCACTTGAATTTGTGATTTCTCCAATACCATTATATATTTATCTTTATTTTTATAGTTTGAAATTAATTTATGTAAAAATCAAAAAGGCACATATACCTGTTAATATTTTAAATATTGGGAAGAAAAAGTAAATATTTTTTCAGCTACAATATTGGAAATATAATTTGTTCAGACATAAGTTTTATTTCACAATCTATGAGAAGTATATATATATATATAATATATTGATTTGATAGATGATAGATATTAATTTAAATACTAAACATGGGATGAATGATATATTGATCGTACTCTTGAGGGGAATACATTTGGAGTTGGATCCCACTCTAGATGGAAGGAAATCATTTTTCACCTAATATGTAATTCCATTCAAATGTCTTCATGATTTCAATGTTCCATAGGTTTGTTCATAATAGGTAAAAAAATGTGTCTTTAATGTATTTGAAGTTGATAGGTATAAAAATATCATGATTGTAATATAAGGATGAAATAGATATTACAAGATAAATTATATGGATGATTTTCCATCCATATCAGAATAACTGCCATAATGGTGTGTTATTTTTTCAATTCAATTTATCGAAATTTTATTTATTCGACTTCATTGAACCCTTGGGAGAATGATGTGGTTTCTATAATATTTCAATTGTAAATGTATTTTCCCCTACATTTTTTAATATGTCAGTGAATTAAATGATTTATTTTTTAGAGAAATAAATCTTTTCAAACATGTATATAGACATTGGATGTATCCTTTTTAATGATATATGATGTTATTAAAGAGTATATTAAGACAACATATCATCCTGAAGCCTACGTTATTGAGAAGTATATTTCTGATGAGGTTTTTGAGTTTTTTTCAACCTATTTGTCTGTTGTGGATCATATTAGTTTGCCTACATCTCTCCATAAAATATTTAATTATGGACATATGGGATTCATTGATTTAAAATCAAATCATTGATTGTTAGAGAGATAAAGAAGGCAATTTTATACATATTGATTAACATAGTTGATGATTATCTATTAATTTTGTTTCATATAATTATGTTATAACAATGTTATCCAAAAATTAATGATATGTGGATTTTGAAGGTGAATAACAACACTTTTTTCATCGTTTAATGACATCGTGATTTGTATGTTATATTCCTTAGAATCATTTAGATATTAATGGGTCGTCCATGATTAAATTTGATACTTTGGATTCATCAAATAAATATGAGAATTTGATTATATTAATGATAATGTTCTGTTATTTTACATCAATTGGTTTATCAGTCCTAGAAGTGTCAAAAATTGTGAATTTGGAATGGCACATGTTAATCATAATTAATTTGAATGCACATTTGATCCTTTTATAATGGAAGCTCCTGTAAAATTTTATTATGTTATAGATGAATCTGATATGAAGTGTTGTATTAGTTATAATGAAAAAAAAGTTCTGTTGGTGATTAAAATGATGATAATGTTGTAGATTTATGTGAGATTCCTACTTCCAAGGAAATATTGACAATTAAAAATAGTAATCACATCATTCGCAGGATTGTGACATATGAAATGTTCAGGATAATGTAATTTTAAAAGAAAAATCTTTTTATTTAATTCCAAATATTGCTCGTATCATTTTTTACATCTATTTTACATTTTTTACATTTTATATATTTTTTTATATTTTAAAATTTTCTTCTTTATTAAAACACATTTTATAACTAATACGTTTAATTTATTATTTATATTAGTATTGTTTTTCCCGTGTTTACCATTTTATAAATAATCTATTAATTGATCTGTTTGAAAAAAAATTACATTAAATTTTATATATTAAATAAAACCAAAAAAAACTATTATATAAGAGTATATTAAAAAAATTGATTATTTTGAACAAATGATTTAAGATGGTAGAGATTTTTTTATATTCACATATTAATTTTGGATTTGTATTCATTCATATATATCATTTCATCTATCATTAATATTGTTATAAATTTAGTTAACTATAAAAAATATGAAAAAAAGTGTTATGATTACAATACATTACATTTTGTTTGATAATTGTTCATTTTTTATTTTATTTTTATACAATAGTTTAAATTTTATATATTTAACAAATTTCCATTGCATGATTTATAGAATAATAACAGTTCAATCATCTAATCATCCACATATAAATGGAGATAATCATACTCATAAATCTGGGGATTAATGTACACATATTATTGATTATGATCCACCAAATCATATATGACACGAGAAATATACTTCTATAGAGTCTAAAGAGACAAAGTGTTATAAAACGTGTCCCACATATTTAACAAAATTATCAGTTTCTCATCACCAAGACCATAGGAAACCTGTGGAAATTTATGATAATTATATTCCAAGATGTCCAAATTCAAACCAATTCAATACATTTGCAGTAGTTATGGGTAAAAGAAAATCTTTTATTTTGTTTGATGATTGGTGATGTGTGGAAAAACTGACATTATCACATTTGTGAGAGACAATTTCAATAATGCTATTTTTATGATTTTACTAAAATTTAAAATATTATAGAAATATTATTTTTCATTCTTATCTGATGACATATGATATACTTGATAATAGTGGATTTAGGAAGAAATGTATATCGTAGGATGTTAGTAGATAAATTGATTTTAAATCACCCCTCACATAAATGTTCTTTTTTATGGATGTAAAACATCATAATAAATTTGATATATATCCATTTATATATTATGATACATGGAAAGTATTTTTTGAATGTAGTGGAGGAGAATAGTTTTTGGCATGTTGGAAGTTTACATTTATACGTTTTTATATTAATGACCATTATAATGATTTAATTATTCTCAATTAGTAATCTAAATAAATCGAGGAGATCTCATTTGGTGATCTAATACCCATATACACTTTCTACTGGAGGGTACAATTTATTGGACGAACATATGATAGAAAAAACATAAAAATCAATGAGTTGATTCTATATAGCATTCAGAGGTTTCCCCTTCTTCCTCACTTCTATACATGAAAAATAGAAGATGGCTATGATGTGCAAAAATGAAAAAATATTTCATAAGAGTTGTTAGTTGTAGCTAAATGGATTGTAAGATAATTACATTATTTTTTTTATTTAAGTTAAATAAACTATTTATATATAGTGAATCATTTGATATTTTTTAAAATATACCATACATGATTCAATTGAGGATCAGAGAACACATGTGGTCTTTATTATTGAGGATAGAGAAGATATTTTATCTGAAACGTTGGGAAATCATGAACACCAGTGTCGTGTATGAGGATACCAAACATGTTTATCGATAAAATAATAATTTCTATGTTCGGAAGCTTCCTAAAGGGAGGATGTTTAAAAAAAATTAAAATATGTGGAAGCTGATTTTTAGGATATTTTGGTGTTGATGGATTACATGATCAATGTTTTGGTATAATCGATGAATGCAGACATGAAAATAAATTTTCAGTCTTATGATCTGACTCCTCCACCATTGTAGGTAGATCAAGGTCCTCACACTGATCATAATCATACATATATACATCTGAACCCCATTATTTAACATCAAATGACTACACCCCTCCCCTAAAACATCACAATTATTATAAGTTATGTTTTGATGATACCCTATATATTATTTTATATGAGGTGTTATTATTTATCAGTGACACCATTCACCATCAACATATATAGTTTTTGAATCATAGGGTCACTATATAAGATATTATAGATAGATCATGTAACAACCCCCTCTATCCAATGATAAACCACTTGGGATAGTAATGAAGAATGGGAGATAATAACTCGTGAGTCCTAGCTCTAGTAGGTCCTGGTATTCTTACATGTTCCAAGGGTGTACTGATCTCTAAATATGGGAGGTAGTAACCATTATTTGAAACATGATTGGGAGATATAATGAACCATCCACATGAAATCCAAGACATACCATAAAATAGAAATCCAGAATCCATCCCAAAATGCATGTATAAATAGAAATGATACAATAAGAGATCCAAAACTAAATACCAGAAGTAATGCCAAGAAGAGGCACATGAACTATCCAAGGAACTGAGCTAGTAATTCCAAGATAAATTAGATCAAAAAATCCTGGAAACCATAATTAATATATGTATACATAGGATGATCATACAAGTATACTTAGTAGTAAAACCAATGCATCTCATACGCATGAAGAATAATCGTATTGATGCCCCTATGAGAAAATAGCAGAACCAAGAAGTTCCTAGAAGAGTAATCTGACCAATCCCAAACTCACCAAGGAACTCTCACCATGTTACACATGTCATGTATTATAATATAAATAAAATTTATTATTGGGTACCCCACAGGAAATTCCTACTGATTTGACACTATCACACCCTTAAAAAACATCATGGTGCTCCCAACCCTTCCGAATATAGCACATGAACTCCCACCAATACACACCTAAGAAACATTCTAATAACAAATACTACAAAAAACACTTGGTCCACATAACACATTATGCCCGCACACACCTTGGTCTCATAGCACAACACATCTAATTACATCCCTTACTGAAGATAGCAGAGGAATCACATCACAACACATCTCAAAGACACCTGGGACACCACACTTTAACTCGCCACAAAGACACTAGGGACACCCCACCACAACTCATCCCGAAGAAACTTGGGACACTAAATCACCACTCTCGCAATGATGCATTGGTCCATCATCACCTAGAAGAGGGATCAAGTATGAGTTGATGTCCGTCCATCCATACTCAAATTGGGATATTGGGAATAAAACCCCTACATGTCTATGTAGTTTTTGGGGACATAGTTCCTAATGGGGTATGGTGCATATATAAATCACCAGAAAAAATATAAGAATTTGTACAATATCAAAAACTCCAACCCAAGCTTTGTGTTAGTAGGAAAACCACAAACTCAAAACCCATTCACATGGTCGGCCACCTCTAAATTCACAACACCACACATCAAGCCACAACACTGATTTCATATTCCCAAAAAATTCCACTTAACCATTTATAATCATTTAATAAAAGAATCCCAATCCATTCAATACATTATTAAAAATATATTTATTCATCATATCACTACACAGGTAACTATGAAATACACCAACATTAATTTTAAATTAATGAACTTCATATTGAAGAAATTTTATACCATGAACTCTAGATACATGATGGATATTTCTTCATGTAATCAATGGTGAAGCAATCATACCAATCACTACAATCATTATTCAATTATAACCCTCTCAATATACAATTTCAACCAAAGAAACCCCCAAAATAATACAACACATTGAAATATAAGAAAGCACGATAAAAACCTCATCCATGCTTATTAAACACACAATACCCATCACAACCCCAATACACAACCGCATGTCATCCAATCCCACCATTCACACAACCCCAATAATTCCACACATCACATCACCTCAAATACAATGTAAAACTCATTTTTCATATTTAATAATAAATCCCTTATTTATTTACACTTTTTCAGTCATGGGTTATAAAAAAATATGATTATGGGGTACCTTTTTAGTAGATGAGTGTAAATTGTTACCAATTTTAATAAACAATAATTAATTTTAAAAAAAATTACGTGAATTCATAATCCATTCCTTGTGAAAACAAGGAAACCTAGGTGCCAAGATTTTAAGTGGGTAGTTAACCAACACAAATCACAAAATTAACCAAAACAATTTACAAACCAATTTCATATGTTACATTTCCAATCCCCCGGTATATAGATCATAAAATGGTTCAATTATATTCATTATTTATAATTCACCTTTCATAACAAAATAAAATATTTTTATACCCATTCCGCATGATGCACAATTAAGAAAGAAGAAGAATATTCTTACTTGTTAGAAATTATGATCATTACTTCATGGATATACCAAACTAGGGTAGCACATGTAGAAGGAAAAACACTAGGGAAACTCAAGCCAAAATATATAGCAATTCAGTTGAATCCACTTGGTATAATGATTCGGTGAGTCAAATAGAAAATTGAAAAAATAATGAGTGGAAAAGGAGAATGAAATACAAGCTTTTCGATGATCAAAAGAGCCATGAGTTTATATATAGTTTTCATTCTACAAAAAAGGATATCTAGTTAAGATCATGTGTTTGAATAATTAAAATCCACGACTCTTATGAAATATAAATATAGGATTTATAGTATTTTATTGAGTCTCAAATAATTTAAAATATTTTAAAACAATAGTTCTACATCAATGAATGTTTCCAATAGGGAAAAACTCAATGAAGCTTCAAACATTGTACATGACCCACTACTGGAAGAGGAACCATCAAACGTAGAACCCAGGAATGTGGAACAATTGGAAAAAGAACCACTGGTCAAGTAAATATCATGATAAACCACCTCCCACCATCAGTGAGACACTGTCATGTAAGAAACCACGAAAAGAGAGACCACTGGATGAGGCACCACTAAACAAGTGACAGTCAGTGTGCAATCACAAAGGTATGACACTACCGACAATTGTGACCACCATTGGGAACACTCCCAGGATGAGATAACGTCATGGTGACACCACTTGGTTCAAACATCCATGGTGACACTGCTAGGGTGACAACATTTCAAAAAATTGAAAACTAGAAATTTTTCAATGTGTTGATATAAGTCACCTATATTACCTATAAATAATAAAACACTAGATTTCCCAAAATGTATCAGGATATAATGGTATGGGAAATTACATTATAATCCTCTCAAACTATTATATCCCTATAGAATTCTAAACCCACAAAATTGGAAAGGGTGGAAGGGTTTGAAATACTATACATCAAGATAACTCTCCACAATACCATCAAACATTAAACACTGCTATCAACTAAACACATAAACATTCGACCACCATGAATTATTAGAAAGATAGAGTGTAAAACTATACACCCATTAACACCTCCTCTTACATCATTCCACCAATAATATTTCAACATAAGTGTCGAAATTCCAACCTCAATGACTTAAAAACACACTACACCAGAACAACAATCACACCATCCTAAACACATGAATAATGGAATACTCTTACCCATGTCAAGATATTAACTTCCATGGGTGAAACAACATTGACCACACATGCCTAATTTCATCATAGTTAATGTGTCTCGATTAAGAATCATATCATCCAATTTTCATTAAAAAAGTAAGATTCTTACATCAAAATCCAATGGAAAACAGCTCATTTCATAATCAATATGGTTAAAAAATTACATCATAATGAAAAAAATGAAAAACTCACATCTATGTTCGGTATTGTGCACAAACTTGTGTCTCTCACTCCCATGTACTCCCCTTCGTGCCACTATGACTCCATATCAAATGAAAAAAATGAATGATCTATCTACACAGCTCCTTCTCATAAATAACACGAATCTCTACTAGCTTCTAAATAAATTTTATGTCACCCTTGACATCTATCTCTCCACATTGAATGAAATTTGAGTCACTATGATGATATTATTGAAGTTGAGATTTGTGAAAGCATTATGGATTATCTCCAACTGTGGGGGTAATTCCAATCAGTATTCCATTTTCACAACTTTCCACAACACTTAAAATGTCCCAATAAACCTGGTATAAATCATACTCCCTCTTCCAAAACACCAATACCCACATCGAGGGGGAAAATTTAAAAACATTTGGTCCCAATCCTCAAAAACTTAGGGCCTCCATTAGTGATTTACATAATACATATACAGGTATGGTGATTCTTTCTTCCTCTCATGAAAAGATAATAAATTTTTATCATTCTATTCCCCACATTAGTACTAGGATTTGTGCTCTCCCCAACCTCCATACCACACAATGGAGAATGAAACAATCTCCCAAAAAAACCCTTCAACTAGTTTTTATCAGTGGAAGAGTGATCGATATTTTTATATGAAAACTCTAACCAGTTTATTTTTTTACTAATGATCCACCAAAGTACAAGATATGTCCCCCCATCATATCATCCAATTTATGGACTCTCAGTTCCATATACCCATTTTTTGAGGGTGGAATGAATTTTTTGGAATAATTGAGAGGCAAAAGCATAATTAACTCCCTATGGACTCATGAGGTACACCTTAAATCTTGATCTATAACAACATACCACATAACCCTAAGAAACTATAATAATTTATCCACATATATATTATTAAAAGAATCCACTACATATGATTCTTTGATTTCTATGAAAGGAGATGATTTCATTAACATATCTACCGTAACCTACATATCAACACATCGTCATTGAGCTATGGGCAATTTTATGATGAAATATGTTTATATTTCATCCCATTTACACATAAGAAAATACTAGTGATGCAACATACAAACATGAATATGATGCTTGAACATTACTGGTAGGAAAACCTATAAGTTTGCATCAAATTCATCCACTACCATTTCATCCAGGGCCACCAAAACTAATTTATTAAGCCAACATAAATCTTGTGTTCTCAGAGGTTTATGAAATATGCAGAGTTAAGATACTCGTGAAAAAATATATCATGCATCACCACTGGAACAAACATCCTTCCACAAAACAACATATTGTTCTTTCGATCTCTCCAGAGCATCACTGAGGACAATACGATCAAACATCACCACTACCTATAAGTCTCCCAACTCTGACTCCACCACCTACGACAATAGATAACAGAGAACCATCATTTGAAATAAAATTCCTTAACCACCACCCTCTTTGGTATCCACATTAATGTTTGTTAACTCATCCGTCACTTCCCAGGCATTTGTAGGTTTCTGAACAAACTCATTTTTTGACTATCTTCTCAAATCATTGTCTGTGACATTCAACTTTCATAAGGTGAAGGAGATCGAAAAATCATAGTCCTGAAGAAACTCTATCCAGCTCCCCAATTATTGCTTTTGGTCATGCTAGAAAAGGATATACCTCAGTATTTTCTGATCTATTTAGTCTAAAAATCATTTCCTAATAAGGTAATTTTGCCACAAAATTATAAAAAAATTAATTCTACTAGCTCTAGATAATGGGAAGAATAGTTGTTCTCATGAGGATGTAACTTCCTAGAACCATAAGAGATCACTAATAATAAATGAATTACTAAAAATCCCAAACACTGTTGAGAATAATTACAAAACACATCAAACATCACCCATTCCTCTAGAAACCTGAGCATTGGATCACTAACCAACTTCCCCATTATGTAACCAAACACTTCATGAAACTGGTAAATCCACAAAAACACCTAGTCCTTTATAGTAAATGCCATCAAAAGTGATATAAATCATTATAAATATGGTATGAACATCCAATAATATCCTAAAAAACAATAAAAACTATGATCCACTGGCAGGTTAATATGTGATTCCCAAGAAAAAAACTATTTCAACCTTCAAAGCCTCTATTTCCAAACCATTATAATTTACCACATTGATGATATAATGCACCTATAATTTCTATAAGATCCACATAGAAAACATTCCATAGAGCATGTGTTGTCCAGGATCCCACAAATATGTTATGAGAAGTTCAAATATCTCTTATTATGAATTTTAGTGGATTAATATATCATTGATGAATATTATGATGGAAAGATCTAGGAATTCGTGGAAGATAGAGTTCAGGAGTCCCACAAACATGGTAGATGCATTCTTAACACTGAATGGTATAACTAAAAATATGAAGCTCCCATGATATATTGAAACCATTGTGATACACCTTTCTAGATAAAACCCTTATACATCGTCTCATCAATCTAAATCATCAACTCTCACAACTCATAATGATATATCTGATAAGGATCCATTGAAA
Source organism: Viscum album (assembly GCA_963277665.1). NCBI lineage: Eukaryota > Viridiplantae > Streptophyta > Magnoliopsida > Santalales > Viscaceae > Viscum > Viscum album. Next base: position 2,103,479,569 of record OY728119.1, on the reverse strand, counting down.
TAATAGATGAACCAGGCTATAAGAATATCATGATCTAAATAGTTTATTGAGGGGGTATCATGAAGACCTCAACAAGATAAAAATTCCATGAATTGTCCAATGACCCTAGGAACCTCTACAATACTATATTCCACTAATTACACCAAAACTATTCCAATATGTATTTAATTAGATGAACATTCCGAATTCTCACCTGAGAACTTATCTCCCCAATTAAAACCACACGAGGTCCACCCACATCATGAAACATGACTCCTATCAAGAATAAGTCAATAATAAAACTAATGGAATTCAACCAGTCGATGATGTGAATGACATCATATGAATGTACCTATTTCAAGAAGATATCACCACCGGACCGATATCGTCCCATCATAAGTTTACACCCCTGGAATAAATCAAACAAGTAGGTATGGATTTAAACTGTCGTACTTAACACCATGGTCATCGAAAAATATCTATGTCTAGTTCTTCAGCATGGGCTAGAGTGGGTGAGAGAAGGAGAGTGGGTTTCATGAATACAACATGGAAAAATAAAGGGAACTAAAAAATTTATCATACCTATAATTTTCTAAATCCCTGCAAGAATTTATACCTCCACTACATGCGACAAAATGTAACCGATTATTATACATCTATAATGATGACCACATCCACATCCATTATCGGGTCATAGTCCTAGGATATCAGGAGCATCATTTGGTCGGCCTCTACCAACTCTATCTCTCCTCTATAGAGTAAAATCATGCCACCCCTACTGATGGTATGGTATCACTATTGATAGCTACTGAGGATGGCCCTAATCCTATCCCCATTTATCAAACTAAGGTAAGGAAACCAATTGGCACTAGTTATGAAGATTACAAAAAAAACCCATACAAGAAACACATTACACAAAATCGCACAGGAAAGGGATGATCACCAGTTGGTCAAACCGGAAGATTCTAATATTGGCTCACAGCTGACTGAAACCTCAATGGTACTGGCCCATGAGATTTTCCATTAAAAACTATTCCATTGGTAAAACATTAATGGATTCCCTCTTAGGGTATACCTACCCATGAGTGAATCCTCTCGATCAACTATTACGTTTTCTCACCCTCCAAATATATTTTCATTGTAAAATTAGTAAGAACAATCATGATAGAAGGATGAAGTGCCTTATTAAGAAGTGTCCCACAGGAAACCTCATCTAGAAATATATTTGGGGTAAAATGTAGAAGGTCCATGAACGTGTTTCCAATATCACGCACTGTCCTACTCCTCTATTTAAAGTAGTGTATCTCTTGACTATTATTATCATTACTATTCTATGAAATGATATCTTAATAGAAATCCTTATAGAATTCAACCCAAAAAACATAACTCTATTTCAACTCTCATATATATTGTGTCCCAAACAAACTTTTTACCCCTCGCATCTAACTAATTACCAATGTGACCATGTACCCCGTCAGGTCCCAGATCAAACTGAACATGATCAATAGAATCTCCTACCATTTCTCTATCACCACATCAAAAAGAATTCCATCATAAATTCCCAAATATTTCATCTAGAAGGCTCACAACACGCTCTACCACACTTCACCCTCCTCAATCGGATCAACCCTTTGACAATCAACCGGATCGGCATGTTGAACCTCAAATCCTAGAGCAACATATGTATAATGACCATATGCCAATGATTAATGGAAAAAAGGATTTCCAAATCCCATGTAGTATAAAATCTATCAATAAAAATTACTATAATTAATTTTATTCATTTTAACCTTTCAAAACCAATAAAATTTAGACTAGAACACAAGTCTTCATGATGAAAGTACCCTTCCTATGTCTCTATAATAATAGAAGTCACACCTCAAATGGTTGTTCAATATGCTTCGAGCCCAAGCACTAGATCATGGGGGACCCTAAAATCCTAGGTCCAAGCCAGTCTCTTTGGCCTAAATAATGCACCAAGGTCAACTAGAACTGTTTCAATACAACTGCATGAAATCCCCAAAAAATAATAACCTAAAAATGAATTCTATATTCCTTCTATCACCATTGTTACCAATATTCTATAACCCATCCCACCAATGATATATCTCCTATGATTGAAATGAAGAATGTAATATAATGACTGCTTATTCCCGCCTCTAGTAGGCCCCCGGTTGCCGACTAACATTAAGGGTGTATTGATATCACAATATAAGATGAATTACCCTATAAAGAATAAAAATTGAAAGGTAGACTCAGTCACCCACAACAACTCCAAGGTATAAATTTAAAGGGAAATCAAAAAATGCATACCATAATGCATGTATATATATAACTGATATAATAAAATATATTTAATGTAAATAAAAAAAGTAATTATATGCATCAACACAAAAACTATCCAATGTTACATGCTTGTAAAACCTATCACTGTAAAAAAAATCCTCCTTGAAACCTTGAATCATTTTTATTTACAGATGGTGAGAATAAACGTATACTCAGTAGAAAAATAAATGTCTCTCATTCACATGTGAATAATGAATAATAATTCTCCTTTGAGAAAACAACAAATCCAAATAGTTCCTAAATAGATATAATAATTAAACCCAACATCTCCAAGGAAGCCTCAATATTTAACAGAAGTCAAGTAATATAACATAATGCACAGTGACGATAGGTCACCCCAAACCACTTTCAAACTAATTATCTGCTCTCATGCCAAATGAAAAAATGTCTTCGTAATCCCACCTCTTCTGAATATTTCATTTCACATCCCTCCTATTTACACCAGTTCAACATTCCACAACATAGATATCCACACACACCAAGGATTCACAACATATCTATCCCACACACTCCAGGGCCACACAACACATCAAATCTCTTCACATTTCACCAAAACTCATCCCAAAGTCACATGGGGAAGCATGTCACAACTCATCCTGAAGACAGTGGGGACACCACATCACAACTCGCCCCAAAGACACCGAGGACACCGCATCACAACTCGTAAAAAATACACCTAGGCACCACATCACAACCCACTCAAAGAATATTGGGACATCATCACTTGTAATGGGGATCATGGATGAGTGGTTGGCCATCAATCCATCCCCCCTTATGGACATTTGGAATGACACCGCCTACGTGACTATGCAGGTGTTGGACAGATAGTGCACCATTTGGGTGGGAGTGTATATAAATAACAAAATAAATACAAGTTTATATATTATATCAAATAATACAACCTAACCAATGGATTCTCAAAACAATAACATACGGCTAGCACTTTCCAAAACATTTCACCTCTAAATTCACAACACCACACATCAAGTAACAAAAACCATTTCAAAATCTCAGCCAATTCAATTTAACCATCTATATCCCATTAATAAATCCAACCCATGTTGTTCGAAACATTATTAAAAAACTATTTATTCATTCAATCACTACCTAGGAAACTATAAAACACCCCAAAAATCATGTTAAATTAATGCACTTCACATTAAAGACACATAATACCATGACCTCTAGAAATAGGGTGAAGCTTTCTACATGTATACATGGAAAAGAACCCATTGAAATCACTAAAATACCTATTATCATCAATCCCTCTTAATCTATAATTCCATCCAAAATAAACCCCTAACCGATTACCAAATCAATAAACAGAAGATAACACATCAAAAAACCACTTCCTTTCTGCTTAAACATACCACACCTAAAAAAACACCACAACATATCCACATGTCATCAACACCCTCCAAACAAACAAAATGTAATTGAACACATCATCTCACATCACATACCAGGGAAAAAACATTTTTCATATTTAATAAATAATACCTTATTTATTAGAACTTGTTAATTCTGGGGTTATCATTGAAATAATATGATCCTAGTGAATTTATTTATTATGTTAGTGTATGTGGTTACCTTTTTTAATAAACAATCATCTAATGGTATAAAATAAAATGAATTCATAGAACATTATTTTCAATAATAAAGAACAACAACAATAGTGATTTTAAATGGGTATTTAACCCATACCAATCCCATAATCACCAAAAAACAAATAAAAATTATAACAATTCTTTAATTTTCCCATCACCCTGTATATTGACCTTAAATCAGTTCTATTATCTATCATAACCCAAATTCAACTTTATTCACAAAGGAAGAAATATGTATACTCATATCGTATGATTCATAATTAAAAATTTCGAAGGAGAAACATCCATTGAAGAAAAGTTGATTGAAACATCATGGTTGAACTGAAATAGGTTCGCACATGCCTTATGAAAAACACTTGGGCAACACAAACCAAAAGCTATGAAATTTCACTCATATCGTACATGAGTAATGATTGGGGGTATCCCGTAGTAATAAAAAACAAAATGTAATGGACAAGTGGAATAATATCTTACCATTTCGATGATAAAAATATCCATGGGTTTAAATATAATATAGATTTTCCAATAATGGTGGACTTGGTCAAGGTCAAGGGTTTTGAACAAGTAAAATCCAATGACTCTTCATAAATTTAAATATATGATTCTTGTGCATTTAATTTGTCTCAAATACTTTCAAATAAAGTATTAAACTAATTTTATGTCAATGAAATACATTAAAAGGTAAAAACTATACGAAGCTGGAATAAATGTACAAGAAGGACCACCGAAAGAGGCAACCCCAAATGATACACTATTGGACGTGGCACCACCAGTTGAGGTAGCCTCTAGATGAACCTATTACCACCATCAATGAGACACCATTAGGAGATACAACAATAGATAAGACACCAATGGACAATGCACCACGGGATGAGCAAGTGTCAGCGAGCCACCTTCAGTGAGTGACTGCCAAGGTGAGACACTGCTTGCACGAGCGACCACCATGGTAGAACATAACTAGGCTGAGATATCACCTGGGTGACATATCCTTATAGAAAAATCCATGGTTAAATCAATAGAGTGACACCTATCATTTGAAACTACACTGGCGACACCATTAGGGGACACTTCCATTATGATACTCCCAGAGTGACACTTTTGGGAACATAGAAAACTATGAATTTTAATCGTGTAGAAAGTAGTCAAATTTACATCCCAGGGAACCTCAAACTATATATTTACACCAATTTAATGGTATGGAATGGTTTGATCCATTTTAAATCAATAAATATACCACGTCTTACTGATGAGGTGTATAAAGTTTTACAATGTATCAATTATATTTTAGACTGGTCAACTAGTGTACTTCTACATATTAGTGTAGAGGTATGTATATATTTTATTTTCTATTTAATATTTCTATTATTTTTGTTTTATAATTGTAATATATATATATATATATAATATTTTTATAATAATACTTTAACGGTAAGGAATTAATGAGTAAACAGTAGAAAATAAAATGTTTTATGACTTTAGATATTAATTCTACTAGTCTTGATCGATTTTCTACATATTCAATTTTTTATGGGAAGTATATGATATTCCAATCGAAGCTGTTTTTGTGGGTTCATAATGATATGTGTGTTTTGATAAGTAATATCATGAATCTTGTATCTAGCAATTAGTTGGCCATCAACTTGATGTGTATTTTTCCATGTTTGTTAATTAATAATTTTTTTCATTTAATTTATTTAATATTTATAATTGTTTTTTGAAATATATATATTTATAAAAATTTTATAGAGAATTAAAATATATATATATATGGATTTAGGTACACATACATTATTTCACCTATATCTAGGGAAATGGTTGATACATAATGAACAATTTTTATTGCTAAAATATTTCAAAATACTGAAATTATATAGTTCTTGATGTTTACATATCTTCAATAATATGTAACATATTTCTCACAATGTGTTATATATATATAAATATAATAACAATAAATATAAAATTTCTAATACATTAGTTTCCTTTCGGTGTTGGTTGTCTTTTTTCTAATAGAGAAGTCAATGTATTGGCTATGCAATATAGATGGTGAAGTGAGAGAAAAAATTAATAATATATTTAATATTTATGTTTATTATTTTAATATATGTTTATATTATAATGAGTACACTTTAATTTATTTATATTATTATCAATTAGGGAAAGGAATTTCATTAGAGAGATGATAAGAATAAAGCGCACCAAGATCAAAAATTTTTCATGATTTGGTGAATTTTAATTCTCCATTAATAAATTTATGATATATTACCTAAACATATAATTTTCAATGAAAATATATCTGGAATATAATTTTCATAAAAAAAGTTGTGTAAACTATTGTGGATATTATGTATTTAGAATTACATACAAAATAATTTTGACTGGGAGAGCTATAATGTTCCAGAAGGTTAGATTTATTTATAATGTTATCATTCAGATTCATTTGTGTTATTTAAATTATGACTTAAATGAATAATTCATTTTTATGGATTTTTTATGACGCACAACCATAGAGTGAACAATAGTTGAGAAATATAAAAATTGTGTTGTTAAATAATTTTTTTTTGTTTTGATTTGTTTTTAACTTATTTATAATATATATTTTGAATATGATAGATCATTTATAACTTCCTTTTCATGGATGTTTTTCTAGTTTTTCTCGTACATTTTCTATTCGTGTTTTTATTTTTTATCTCGTGGAGAGGGTATATAAATTTAAAAATTTAAAAATAATATTAGTTCTCAATGTTTGTTATTAAATAACTAAGGTGAAAAATAAATTAATTTATTTTATTCATGGTGTTTAGAAAATAAACATTGTGAAAAATGTTTTATGAAATCGATTATTTTTTAAACTCCATGTGATAAATTGTTTTTAATTTAGGTAATTTCATAAATGACGTGAAAAACAAAGTGTAATTATTCTTTAAATTTGCTTCAGATATAACTGACATGAAAACCCCCATAATATATTTATTTACAACATTATTTATAATTAACAGACGTTGAAATATTATTTACAACGTCACCTAATAATTGATGATAAAAGGAAAGAAAAATATAAATGAAGAATAGTTTATGAACTACTATATGATATATAATTAATCATGAAATATATATTTATGACCATTCATATATTTTCAATTACAATATGTAGACAAATAACTAATATTTTAAACTAATAGACTGATATTTTGTAACATTATTGGATTTAAATATTATACAGGTGATTTTCATAGAAAACATTCCATTAAACTATTGAAATTATAAAATGAGTTCAAAATGGTCTAATTATATTTATATAACAAGAATTATGATCGATAATTTTGAACTTATCACTTTGTTTTTGCCTATATTTTCCTGATTTACCCATTACCAAGATAATTAGTTTTTTAATATTTAATATTCATATAAAATTAAAATGCATGGGGACTATATCTAAAATATAAAACATATTATTAAAAAATATTATAAAATTTATAAAATTCTGCACCTATAAGATGAAAATATTTATTTTAAATGATGTACACAAAATTCAGTCAATCTTCTTTTAGAAAAATAAAGTTTTATTTCCAAAAACTAGATTTATTATTATTAAATTATTAGAAATAAAATATATAAATGTTAAAACTTTTGATCTAACACATAATATATATCTTTAATAAAATCAATTTATAAATATTAAATTATTTAATTAATTATCATAAAAACACAGTGCACAAATAAAAAATGTGTTTTCATAAAAATGATTTTTTACGTTTAAAAATGTTTTCATTCTCAATTAAAACATAAAATAATTTCCAATGAACACAAATGGATATTTATATATGAGATGAATAAGTTTACATTAAAACTATTTTAAACAAAATAGATCATTGTACATTCCTGATACAGAAATACTATTTAAAAAAATTAGTATTTTCTAATATTTACATGATAATCAATCTTTTTGATAAATTATCAAAATATAATCAAAATATAATTTTAATATAATTATTTAAAATATTTTGATAATATGAAAAAAAAATTAATTGGTATATAAATTAATAAAAATATTTTTAAAAAAAATCCATTTTATGGAAAACATATAGTTGAAACATAAAATTCCACTACTAAAAAATGAGGGAATAATCAGTAACAATATATCAATACCTATGAATATATTTCATAAATTATTTTTCAAAATTAATTCCCATAAATTTAATTGGGAGGATGTAAATTTAACATAATATAATATTTTAATAGTATACGAGGGATTTTTTAAACTCAATGTTGAATGTAATACATGAAATCAAAGAAAATATATTTAATTGGAAAAATTATTTCATGAAATCTCTATTTTTAAAATAAACCTCCACTTATTAAATTAATAATTTTCTTTGAAAATTGTGCTCAGTATTAAAGGGTTTGTGTTACACATATTTATTTTATAAAATTAAAGTATATTTAATGGAATATGTTACCCACAGTACACTGTTCACTTGAATTACACACAACAATTAGTTAATATTTTATCATAGGAAGCATTTATTTTAAATTTCATTACATGGTATGATGTACTAATGTGCATAGGGAATTTACATTCGTTAATGTAGTTAGTAATTAGTTATATATATATATTCATGATTTTCACAACTTAAACATGTATTTATAATAATTTCTTTCACTAATATATGGAAATGAAGACATTGCACTATGTGGTGATTATTATTGTAATCAAAGGCATATAGACCCTTTTTCCAGGGTGTATTCCTTGGTGAAGTCAACCAAGACAAGAACCTGATCCCAGAAGGCCAAAAATAGTTTGGAATTTCATGGCAGAGCCTCCAACATGGTTTCTGCATAGTTTGAAAAACCATGAGGATCATCCAAGAAACATTTTAGGACGTGAAAATTAATCCAGAGGCCCTTGAACTGTATCCCCGTGGGTTTTGAAACTATAATGACCAACCCAAGAAAACCGTGCACTACACCCTATGTGGATAGAACCATCAACACAATCTTCACACGATTTCACTTATCCATGCTTTGTAACTGTGCAGGAGGCAGGGGATTGACACCTACATCCTACCAACCCTATTACACATATACTCGCCCAAGATTTGGTCCCAAAACACCCTTGGACTGTGAGGAATAAGAAATTAAAGAGGTGTGGACTCTTTAGTGAAAAAGGCATAATACAGATGTAGAGATATGTGTTGGGAGTAGAGCTGGAATATCATTTTCGGATGTTTTTGAGTACTTTTCTTGTGATTTTTCTTTTTTTATTATTTTCGACATAAGATGTGTTGAAAACTTATGGTATAAAGAAGTTTTCTTTTATTATTTATTCAGTGTGTGGTTGATTCTCTTATACATTTTGGCTATTGTAAATTAATGTTTATTATGAATCAATTTTTTAGTCGTGTTCATGTTGGTTCTTTATTCTCACATAAGATCCATTAAAACTATTTACTGAAAGATCATTGGAAACCACATAAATGTACAAAAATTGAGCTTTTAGGGACCTTCAAGGACTTTAAAATAATGTAAACTCCCAATTATTTGAAATATGTGTTGTCTTATAAGGGATTTTCTATAAAAATGTTAATATAAGTTTATTGTTAGACCATGAAATTAATCTCAGCTATTTTTAATGGAATTTTTTATGTTATTGTAATTCTATTATAATCAAAAGCTAGAGATGTGAGTTATTATGAACAGAACAACATGATAAGAAAATTGATTTTTGATAACCTTTTTCACCCACAGTCCCGACATGTTATCCCTATCTATCTTTAAAACAAATATTCTTGAATTTTTTTCGGTTTTAAGGAAAAAAACATAATTGGAGAATATGTTACCCGATAATTGGAACATCTTCCAAAATTAAAACATCATCAATTAGATTAAAAACCGATTAATTAATTATTCACAAACACATGAAACAGAACACATTAACTATCTCTTTCTCTCCCTGTGGATCAATCAAATATATACACGATACTAGTTGTAATAGTTGGAAATTCAATTTGGTCCACCTAAAGAAACACTTCGTTTCGAAAAAAACTATTTTATAGTTCCGTTACTAGGGAGTAAAGTTAACAGTTTTTTTAAATAGAGTTTTATCAATTAAGAGAAAATAAAAATTAAATATTCTAAAAAATTATGTTCTTAACCTCATTTTTATGATTATTTTTTGGTTTCCATTTTATTCGTGGTGTGTTGTTTTATATTGTGCAGGACCATAGGTGTATGAGTAGCAGGATTACTCATTAAATGAGTGGTGTGTCATTTGACATACATCAACTTTACGCCTACATTGAATTAATGATTTCAATGACATGTCAGACACTTATGTGAGAGAACAACCTAAACACCCCATGGGATATTTGGATGTGGTAGAACTAGCTGCTGTCTAAAGGGTTGGAAAATAGTTTATTCATGATGAAAATTGGAACCAATAGCTCGATAGTGATTGTAATAAAAACCAACATCAACCAGGTTATTTTATGGAGTTCATGCTAAGGAACAAAGAAAGGGTACTATCTCCGTTCTCCCCAACACATGGACTGCAATTGTTATAGTAATATATTCCACTAGAACCAAAACAATATTAACTCTTAATAAAGATTAATATTTCCCACTAGAGTAGCGGTTTATTCCACACCTTGATCAATAACAAATGATTTCCCATCGTACACATAGGGAGAATGTGTTTCCATCTTTATTAGAGTCGATATAGGTATTTTCAGAACACTAGTGAAATCCTGACATTTTGAGATCATGTTTACATTCTTGGAGCTCATCTAAAATATGGTTCTGTTTGGGGGTTTACTATGTGAATAGGCCAATTCTCATATCTCCGATTTTTTGGAAATATGTGATACATTCTGTTACCACTATGTGTTAGAGGATTCCAGTCATCATTGCTTATTCACCTTATCATTAAGTGATAAGTAAAATATTGGATTAATGGACTTACACAACATTCCATCCTCACCAGGTAGGCATTTGCGATGCATTTTTGTCCTAATATTTTCCTCCTTCAAAGATAGCGACTTTACAAAATGAAATTCACAACATTCAATTACATGAAGTAGAGTCACTGTATTATTATTAGGACCACATTAATGGAATATTGTAGAAATTCCCTTATTATGTCCTTCCATTGTCAATGCATGTACAAACATATTATGGTGGACATAATAAGAACACTAAATCTGTGGTGGAGACAGTTTCAAGAATAACGATCATGAGAAAATCCCCTGAGGAATTATTTTACTTATTAGAGGATATGTCAAGAAATAGATTCCAATGGAATTCTAAGTGGGGAAATCATAAGAGTGTAATGAATTATATAGATTCCACTTCGATACATTCTTCCATACTCGACGCTATGTCAATGAAAATATATCCTATAAATCTGAAAACCACATCACATGTTCATGATGTCAATCATCAATCATGCAACGAATGTGTGGAAAATCATGTAATGGGAGAATGCCAAGGTCCAAGTGTCAGTCTGTCAACTAGTGAGGTAAATTATTTTTTGTTGAACTGATGGCCAAATATATTACCACAATACCAAAAAACTAGTTTCAATAGGTATCTTTCTATTAGTTATGGTATAAAAATGATCGTCTGGTGTGACCTCCAAGGCAACCACCACCTCAACTAGTTTCCCAAAAACATTCTTAGTAACACCCTTTATGGTTTGAAGAAATTATGTTGAAATTCATCATAAATCGTGATATGATATATCAGAATCCGGAGGTGTGTCTTCGATACATTAAAAATCATATTCGACAGATTTCTAATCAACTTTCTTCATGGATACCTAGTACACAACCTTGTGACGCTAAAATGAAATAGTGGTAAAAGGCTAATGTTTTCACCATACGAAGTGGGAAAGGGATTCCCGAGAATATAACTATAAATCAAGGTGAAACAAAAAATATAGATCAACCCACACCTTCTTCAGATAAGGAAGCCAAAGTTGAGGATCCTCACTCATCATAATGATTTTCAAATGATGAAGAGAGGTCACGTGTTATGGGAAAAGAGGTATTCATGCCTTTTGAACCCACCACACCATTTCATAAATAAAATGAAGGAAATATTGACTCAATTGTGAACATATACAATGTTCATGAAGGAAAGGCCCTCAAACGAAAGAAATATTGATGATTTGGGAACCATTCCTCTCACTAAGGAATACTTAGTGGTTTTTCAACACTCTCTTCCCATAATTCTCCATGATCCAATAAGTTTTAATATCCACTACAAAATTGGATATTTTAATTTTGGAAAGGAACACTATGATTTTGGATCTGCTGTTAACTTGATTTCCTTTGGAGTATTTAAGAAGTTGTGGATAAATTATCTAAAAGGAACACAAATGGCACTAAGACTAGAAGTTGTATCCATTAAATATAATTAAGAGCTACATTAGGATGTTATATTTAATGTGGTAAGGCTTATTCTTCCTGCCGATTATGTCATACTCAACATTGAGGAAAAACAAGAGGAACCTCTAATTTTCGGATGACCATTCATGGCTACGAGATAAGAATTGATTGATATCCACCAGAGATTATTGATCTCCAAAGTAGGGGATGAAAGGGACTCCTACAACATTCTCAATGCTATTAAGAAAGTGTCACTTATGGAAAATGTGGACTGGCCAGCATTCACTACATTGGATAATCACTTTCATTACACTGAAGGTGAAATGGGACGTTGTTCTATAACCATTTAAACAATCATTGAATATATACAACCATATTATGAACTATAGTGGTGGAAATTTAGAATAGTACAGGTAGGTTACTAATGGAAGCATACGGTACATCCAGATATTCTACATCAAGATGAGGTATAACTGATTGTTCCATTAGTTTCTGAAATCCCCACATCGTAAACTAAAAACTCTCATATCAACTTTTAAATATGGATACATGGGAGAGAAGCATAAGATTATAGTTATACCCAATGCATTTATCTCACAAGATCAAGATGATATGCTTATATAGATTCTATAATGAACAAAAAAGATATTGGGTGGACAATTGTTGATCTTAATAGAGTCAGTCCCACTATTTCCCACATAAGGTGCTAAATGATGAAGGAGAGAAGCACTCAAAAAGTTGTAGTGATGGTTAAAAAATCCAATGAAAGATGTAGTGAAGAAAAAAGAGATCAAGCAATTTGATGTTTTAATCATCTACCAAATTTATGATATCCCATGGGTTTGTCCGTTGTAAATGGGGGCCAAAAAGTGGTGGTATCACTGTTATTTCCAATGAATATAATTAACTCATCCCAACAAGAATGGTTATGGGATGAAGTGTGTGTAAAATACCAGAATCTTAATGATTCCACATTGAATGATCACATCCCAATTCCCTTCATGGATCATATGTTGGTGTGATATATGGGGCATGATTTCTACTAATTTTTATATATTTATTTTGGATATAAAAAAATATCTATTGAATCTGATGATCAAGAGAAAAAGGAACATTTCATGCCCTTACTAAACTTTTTCCTATCTGTAGTAGTCTTAAACTTGTGTAATGCTCCATCCACCTTCCAGAAATGTGTTTTTGTGATATTCCACCCCATGGTAGTGCAGATTGTGGATGTTTTCATGGAGGATTTCTTAGTCTATGGATAATCATTCAACTTCTTCTTGAAAAATATTAAATTAGTTCTGGAATAGTGCGAGCAAAATAATTTGTTCTTGAATTGGGAGAATTTAAATTTATTGTGAATCATTGCATCATGGTAGGCCACTAGATCCCCTTAACAAGAATTGAATTTGACCCTACAAATATTGGAGTAATTTCAGAACTTCTTATTCCTACTTCTGTCAGAGAAATTTGAATTTTTCTTAGACATGCATGTTTTATAAAAAATTCATTTGTGACTTCTTATTGATAGATCAACGACTAACCAATATCTTTTCAAAGTATTCAATCATTTAATTTGATGAAACATGCACTACAACCTTTCCTCTCTTAGAGAAAATATTGGATGAAGCTCTATTATGATATCCAGAAAATGAGATGAACAATTTGGAAATTTTTCATAACACTAATTATTATGCTGTCAGGGAAGTGATTGTAGGACTGTTAAATCGAATCTTCAACGAAATATTCTATTCATGTAGGGACCTAATGTAAGCTCAAATTATCTATACCACCATAATGAAGGAAATTCTAGATGTCATTTTTTCATTCGATATATTTCTCTATAATTTTGTGCTATAAAAATTTGTTCTTTACCCTGACCATGCAACACATAAATATTTTTTGATGAATAAGGATGAAAAACCATGGATCATCAATTTGGTGATCCTCCTGCAGGTATTTTACTTTGAAATATGTGACACAAAATATGTGAGAACGTAGTCACTAATCATCCCTCTAGTCCGGAATTACCTTATTAAGAAAGAGATGTTGATATATAAATAAAAGAAGACTTCCCATATAAACATATTTAATTAGTTTACGTGACTGATCACTTAGGGTATGAATCCTCAATTACATAATTACAAGGGTGGTTGACCCTAATTTTACATCACAATAAATGAAACAGTTTCTATCGGATGGAACAATCAATTAATATGATCAGTTGATGCTCTTCCACTCATGTGGAGAAGGGGCAATTCTACTATGTGTCCTGAAAATTGAAATTAATGAAATTATTAAGGTTTGACATTCCTCACTGATTGAGGATGTCATCAGCCAGAACATACAATGGAAAAGATTCTAAAATATTAATTTTTAGTCCCACCATGCGAAATGATTCCTAATACATTGTAACACTCTATTATAGGTGTCCACGGACTGGTAACATGGGGAACTGAGATCAAATTCCTCACTACCCTGACCTTGAGGTTGACGTCTTCGATACATGGTGTATTGAATTTGTAATGCCCCGACCCCAGTTGCCCAGTGTTGGTGCATTAATTACATAACATTGGCATGATCACAAGACAGATCAAATCTCGAAAGACCGATTGGTTTAGTAGCCTTGGAAATACTAGATATATTCATAAGTTTTACATTACATCATAAAATGAAAAACTACTACAACAACATAATGTCTCCATAATCCACACTCATATCCCCATATAATATCCCTACAGGTCATTCATAATTTACTTCTTCACTTCCTGGGAAAAATAAAACATAGAAAAGGGGTGAGCTCAAATGCCCAGTAAGGATAACAATATAGCGGAACATTCAAAAATAAGCATAAACATTTAAGGCAAAGTATAACTAAAACAAAAGCCTTTCAAACATGAACTTTCAATATGGTATGGCATAAATAAAATGAAATAATGCCATTTACTTATTCCCATGGATATTCTACTAATCGAATAATCACATGCAAAAATCAATAACAACTTTCATAATGTTGGAATGCATAATGCCAGACTATCATAACCACATAGCCAAGGCCTCGTGCCAAGACTACAAATAAGATTTTGTCAAGGCCTTGTGCCAAGACACTAGTTTGTCTCATGAGACCTACCGATGCATCGAGGAGCTATAGTGGGCTCCACCCGTCACTTATTATGTCCAATGCATTCCCATATGAAAAGGTTTAAACATAACATAAACATTCGTATTAAATCTAGCATACGAAATGTCAATAATTTCACCATAAACTATGAATGGTATAAAAATAGCACATCCATAGTCAAACATATCAGAAAACCTTCAATACAATATAGAAGTTTTCTATCATAATAAATCAACTTCAAATAATCTTTAAATCCATCAAAGGATGTTGACGTAGATGAAATCAAAATTCTTTTTAAAGAAATATCTCCTTTTATTTTGAAATAATTTAATATCCATATAAAATAAAACATTTTCTTTGAAAATATTCTTATAAGCTTGTAAGGAAAGCTTTGAAGATTTTATAACGGCGTAAAATAACCTCACCCACCGTATAAGTTAAAAAAACATTCTTACCTTAATTCTGTCGAAAAGGTTAAAAAGGACCTTGTTTTGAAAACGACCGAAAGATTCCTTTATAAACCACTTATAAAAGTCAAAAAAGGGTATAAATGACTTTAACTCATAATCTAGTAAATAGTAAAAATGTTTTGAAATACATTTTTAAGAAACATGGATGTGGATGATAAAGAGATCCCAGTAGATTATTACGTATAAACAACCTTGGATAATGAAGAGGTTGTAAAGTAAACCCTTACCTTGTACCTTTTCCTTGGTTGGGGTAGGTTAACCTCCTGTATAATGGTGAAATAATTGTTTCTAAATTATACAAGAATCATATACATTAATATGATATCATATATGATCTTTTAATGTTGATTTATAATAATATCTTAGTATTATCGTTCTTTCGGGTGTTAACTTACTTGTTTTCTTTTATATGTTTTGTTACGTAAGACCTTTTTGTAAAGTATAGGTTGTATATTATTCATATCCAGAATGATATCAAGTCCTTAAACATCATTTTTAAATCATCAAATGATAATTATACTTGAATGGATATGATGGAGAATGAATCTCATCGCGTTCGTGGAGACGGTAGTCCGTACGTACGCACGAGCGACAATATCATTATTTGATATTAAAATAATATATAAATGGAGGTTATATCATATATAAAGAATCATTAACATGTTATATTTATTATTTACATGAGTTACACATCATTATTATACCCATCCAAATAATAATATATTGAATAACAATTACACCACGACGTGGAGACGGTAAGCCGTACGTACGCACGTATGGTGACATGTTATTCAATGGGTGGATAGAATACTGAATATGGTTGTACCATATTTATAATAACATCACAGTATATGTGATATACTGGAGTTATTACTTTAGAATGGTAAGAACAAAGGATGAAGAAGTGGAAGAAGAATGGAACTTGAAAAGGGGTGGTGAAAACATTACCTCTTCTTCGGGTTCTTCCTTTTGATTTGATCAAAAGGGCTCCTTAGGTTGGCTTTCTGATCAAACTAAGGCCTCTAGGTTGTAGTGAGGGATGTTGGGAGAGTATTTGGGCAGAGTTTGGCCGAGCCAAAAGGCTTTGAAGGTGTGAAGAAATGAGAAGGAGGAGTGCCCTTTTATAAGAGGGGTGAGGGGCACCTTTGGAAAAGATAGAAATATTAATTTATATTAAATTCTTATTCGGTTTCTAAAGGCTCCAAAGTTGATTATTCAAAGGTTAAGGTGGGGATAGGTCGAAAACCACTCAACCAATATAATTTAGACAGGTTTGGGTACTTATATTAACCTTATCTTTAAGTATTAACTCTAAGTTAATTAGTTTCACTTTTACAATGTCTCTTTGTATTTTTATATAATATGGTTAATAAACTTACTATATACATCCAAGAGACCCCCAAGTGGTCCATTAATGATGAACATATCCTGATATAAGTCTCTTGTCCGAACCTTATATTTTTAGGAATTTAAAATAAATTAATAATATAATATTTGTTTTAAGAACTCTTTTATGTCAATTTTGACACTATTCAATAGTTGATTTTTTTGAAACTCATAACAGATTGATTACTTCGAACAAAGTCAATTAAATCAATCCTAATATATCATATTATCCTTGAAAATTAGTTTAATTCATTAAAAGTTTCATATTATATTTTTTTGGGTATTTATAATATCAATTATTTTAATTTTTCACTATTATAGAAATTACTACATCATCATTGTTTCATAAATAAAATAAATTATTTAATGTCTAAAAATTATAAATAAAATATAATTATGTAGGAAATCGTTTTATCTTTCTAATGAATATTTATAATATAAAATCCAACTTATATAACTCTATGTAACAATTGTTTTTCTAAAAGATATATGCTTGTGTCATTTTGGTATTCATTTTGACTTAATTAAAATAAAGTGTCATTATCACTTACAAGTGGATCCATGGGGTCCCCAAATTGACAAAAAGATTCCCATTGTCGACCATGTATCAACCAATAGGGTTAAGACACGTTTTAGGGTAATTTAGTATTATTATAATATTAATTTTTAACCCTTATTTACCAGATTTACCCTTAACCATGGTAAATAAAATATTTACCGCAGTAATTATTCAAAATGTCTAAATATAAAAGTTACCTATTTACACAATTTGAACATCCTGATTTCAAATATGGAATCCATTTTCCTAAATTCTAAACACAGAAGTGGCAGAAATTAATTTAAAATTAATTCCCGCTGTCAAAACAAAAAGCGTGTTTTTAAGAGATAATAACTATCAAAAGATTGACACTTGTTTATGTTCGGTTTAATTGTAAAATTATGTCCAATGACCAAAATTATATTAAATATTAAAAATATATTCTAAAAATACTTTAAAACCACTCAAATTCATAATTTACCACTATTAATTATTTTGATTAAAAATGTTGTTTTTAATTAAAATATAGTAATTTTCACTATTCATCAAAATATGAAAGTTATCCGAAAAGTACCAAAATTTCACCTTAGGATAAATTTGATATTCCGAATCCAAAAATGAAGTCCATTTTAAAATATAAAATATATAAAACTTCAAAAAGTAGGTATTACTATTCATAACAGCTAGTTTGATTGGTTACGGTGTGTTAGAACTCGAAGTTGCGTATAACACACGCTACTGTTTTATTCAAAGGAAAGCGTACCGTGGAAGCTTGGGATGTTTCATTTTAAATTTTTTGATGTCTCCATTTAGTCAAAAAGTTTAAAATATTGTATTTAAAAAGGTTTCACTATCAAAAGTTGATAAAAGTGGAATACTGAAAATGAATCTGTTCTTGCATTATGACTAAGAAACTCATAATATGGATTCTAAAATTATAAGGATTATATAAAGTTTAAAATTTAGTTAATACTATTCATGACCTCTTTTAATGGCTTTTTTTTTGGTAAGTCATGGTGCAATTGAACTCAGTGTTGCGTGTAGTGCATGTTATTGAATTATTTTGAAGAAATAACACACTATGAAATCTTGGGGTGTTACATTCTCCCCTCCTTCAATAAATTGCGTCCTCGCAATTTGAAAATTTTCTTCAAAAATAAAAGGTTGAAAGTAGAAAATATATTTGTGGGAAAACCCACATCGGAAATTGGGTTACTAAAATTTAGTCTTAATATGAGGAAAATAGAAATGAAACGGTCACCACCAAATTATGATCTTGATTAGGAGAACATTGGTGGCAATTAGAGACATATAATCGGAGGAAAAACGTAAATATTTATAGGTAGTGATTGAGGTCATCAATCACAAAAAAGTGTATAATTGAGGTCCTTAAATTCATCAATCTATGATGATTTGAAATACCATCGGTTCAACAAAACATAGGGTATTAGGATAACACATTTTTGACGTTTCAAAATATCTTAGTTGAAATCCCACATCGAAAAATGAATTAATGAGGCCTCTATTTAAAATAAAGAGTGGAAAGTATGAAGATTACCGAAAATAACACGTACTAGGGTTCCATGTAGGAAAATATGGATATGGAAGAGAAATCTAACCATCAATTTTCTGATGGAGAGTGGTAGAGAACATGGCTATGAAAAGGCCAACAATCCCAAAGCCTTAAATTAGTGATGATTTAAGGTACCATCTAGGACAACATTTTTGTTCTAAGTTGCTTTTCTTAATATTGAGGAATTTATTTATGAGATTGGCTAAGATCATAAGGAGATATACTTACTTTATAATTAGAGTTTTGTCCATTAATAAATTTCTACCATAAACTCATCTTTCACTCGTAAAAAAAATTATATTTATACTATTCGTACATGGTTCCAAAATAAACGAATTTATAATTCATCTACCAGATCTTTTAAAAAAACTACATTATTTAATCCAGGACATCTCTTGGGCCAGTGGTAGGTGATACACCCTTGTCGCACTTCGGTTGCGGGTTCAAGTCTCGCAGCCTTGCCGGACGCAACAAGTTGCTGCCCGACCTCCGGGTTGTCCTTTTATGGAAATCCAAAATAATCCAAACTAGAACTATCCAAAATACTTCTGTCCAAACTCACAGTCCAACATTTATAAGGAAGGTAAACATAATATAGATCCTTTTTACCCCGTAATAGCATATGAATACCTTCATCATGTATTACCATATTCCTTATTGATTACATTCATGCTCCCTTATTCCATATAGAATGCTGGATATACTTCATTAATCCAAAAATGTTTTAAACCCCAACACTGATGGAATATACAAATCATTAATCAGTTCCAAGGTAGTCAAGAATATCCAATATAATTTATCCAAAACAATCACATATTATTCCAAAATCACTAGCTCAGTATCAGAACTATATTATGGTTTATCATTCTCTCAACCATATATTTTCCAAAAATCTATCCTGCTATTGAGTCACTTTTCATTGTTCCACACAATCTCAAGTCCTTAATGAAATAGTACTGCAGTACAATCCTTATATACTCCATAATTATTATAACAAGTACATTGTTGATACAACACTCAATTGGCATAATCAACATGAGAACTCTAATCATTCCTCTTCATCTGTGGTAGTATCATAACTTGATTATTATCCAATAGCATCATTTGCGGCATAGTCTGATGACTGGGGCATAGGTTCGCGTAGTGTCCAAACTCCTTGCAAATGAAGCATTGTACATTTAAAACCATTTTATTACCCTTGCAGTCACGTACTTTGTGCCATTTTCCTCCACACTTATAACAAACTCCCATTCCTTTCAGGAAAGTTCCAGGGTGTTTCTTTCCACAGTTACCACATATGGGAAAATTCTTCTTTTCCCTCTTCCCTTTATCCATCTTTCTCTCTTCTATCCTTTTCTTCTCTTGCTTCCCTTCAAAGCCATAAGACTTAGTAAACTCTTTAATTATCTTATCAACACATGATATTATTTCTTCATATGATGATAATAAATGGGAGACTATTTCTCTTATCATTTCTAGCTTAAGACCATGAAAGATATGATCCTTCCTTCTCTTTGGATCATGTGCATTTCTGGAGTTCTCATTCCTTCTACTGGGCGTCATTTCTAAACAATGGCATAAACTAGATCAGTTTATGAATCAAAATACATAATCCCATACTTATAAAACACTTAACATAAATTGAACTATTTATGGATATAATCCATAATCATAAGATTGTTTTCTTTGAGGAAGTATATACTCATAATCCCTTCAAAATGATTTGTAAAGAAAATGAGAGTTATCCTAAGCATATCCCCCGGGAGTGTCGTAACCAACAGTGCAGCAAGGCCCGTTGTCGTGCACCAGTTCCCGTTCGAGTCTAGCTCAAAGCGGTGTTTTCGGGTTTTACCCCTAGGTATATCTGTGCCAGAGCCGCCTCTACCTGCTCGTATCCAGACAGGGATGTATTGCTTGGAAAACTCACAAAATCTCTACAATACCAAAATTCTAGGAAGTTCTTCTATACTAATCCTCAAAGTTCATCTTAGGTCTACGTGCTCTAATCAGAGTTTATCTAAATCTAGCTTCCAAGGTTTGTACTAGACTTCCTCTGATACCAACTGTAATGCACCGACCCCAGTTGCCCAGAGTCGGTGCATTAATTACATAACATTGGCATGGTCACAAGAAAGATCAAATCTCGAAAGACCGATTGGTTTAGT
The DNA here is from genome assembly GCA_963277665.1 of Viscum album. Taxonomy (NCBI): domain Eukaryota; kingdom Viridiplantae; phylum Streptophyta; class Magnoliopsida; order Santalales; family Viscaceae; genus Viscum; species Viscum album. The sequence goes on along the minus strand of OY728119.1, from coordinate 2,103,457,994 downwards.
AGCCTTGGAAATATTAGATATATTCATAAGTTTTACATTACATCATAAAATGAAAAACTACTACAACAACATAATGTCTCCATAATCCACACTCATATCCCCATATAATATCCCTGCAGGTCATTCATAATTTACTTCTTCACTTCCTGGGAAAAATAAAACATAGAAAAGGGGTGATCTCAAATGCCCAGTAAGGATAAAAATATAGCGGAACATTCAAAAATAAGCATAAACATTTAAGGAAATGTATAACTAAAACAAAAGCCTTTCAAACATGAACATTCAATATGGTATGGCATAAATAAAATGAAATAATTCCATTTACTTATTCCCATGGATATTCTACTAATCGAATAATCACATGCAAAAATCAATAACCACTTTCATAATGTTGGAATGCATAATGCCAGACTATCATAACCACATAGCCAAGGCCTCGTGCCAAGACTACAAATAAGATTTTGTCAAGGCCTTGTTCCAAGACACTAGTTTGTCTCATGAGACCTACCGATGCATCGAGGAGCTATAGCGGGCTCCACCCGTCACTTATTAAGTCCAATGCATTCCCATATGAAAAGGTTTAAACATAACATAAACATTTGTATTAAATCTAGCATACGAAATGTCAATAATTTCACCATAAACTATGAATGGTATAAAAATAGCACATCCATAGTCAAACATATCACAAAACCTTCAATACAATATAGAAGTTTTGTATCATAATAAATCAACTTCAAATAATCTTAAAATCCATCAAAGGATGTTGACGTAGATGAAATCAAAATTCTTTTTAAAGAAATATCTCCTTTTATTTTGAAATCATTTAAGATCCATATAAAATAAAACATTTTCTTTGAAAATATTCTTATAAGCTTGTAAGGAAAGCTTTGAAGATTTTATAACGGCGTAAAATAACCTCACCCGCCGTATAAGTTAAAAAAAACATTCTTACCTTAATTCTGTCGAAAAGGTTAAAAAGGACCTTGTTTTGAAAACGACCGAAAGATTCCTTTATAAACCACTTATAAAAGTCAAAAAATGGTATAAATGACTTTAACTCATAATCTAGTAAATAGTAAAAATGTTTTGAAATACATTTTTAAGAAACATGGATGTGGATGATAAAGAGATCCCAGTAGATTATTACGTATAAACAACCTTGGATAATGAAGAGGTTGTAAAGTAAACCCTTACCTTGTACCTTTTCCTTGGTTGGGGTAGGTTAACCTCCTGTATAATGGTGAAATAATTGTTACTAAATTATACAAGAATCATATACATTAATATGATATCATATATGATCTTTTAATGTTGATTTATAATAATATCATAGTATTATCGTTGTTTCGGGTGTTAACTTATTTGTTTTCTTTTATATGTTTTGTTACGTAAGACCTTTTTGTAAAGGATAGGTTGTATATTATTCATATCCAGAATGATATCAAGTCCTTAAACATCATTTTTAAATCATCAAATGATAATTATACTTGAATGGATACGATGGAGAATGAATCTCATCGCGTTCGTGGAGACGGTAGTCCGTACGTACGCACGAGCGACAATATCATTATTTGATATTAAAATAATATATAAATGGAGGTTATATCATATATAAAGGATCATTAACATGTTATATTTATTATTTACATGAGTTACACATCATTATTATACCCATCCAAATAATAATATATTGAATAACAATTACACCACGATGTGGAGACGGTAAGCCGTACGTACGCACGTATGGTGACATGTTATTCAAAGGGTGGATAGAATACTGAATATGGTTGTACCACATTTATAATAACATGACAGTATATGTGAGATACTGGATTTATTACTTTATAATGGTAAGAACAAAGGAAGAAGAAGTGGAAGAAGAATGGAACTTGAAAAGGGGTGGTGAAAACATTACCTCTTCTTCGGGCTCTTCCTTTTGATTTGATCAAAAGGGCTCCTTAGGTTGGCTTTCTGATCAAACTAAGGCCTCTAGGTTGTAGTGAGGGATGTTGGGAGAGTATTTGGGCAGAGTTTGGCCGATCTAAAAGGCTTTGAAGGTGTGAAGAAATGAGAAGGCGGAGTGCCCTTTTATAAGAGGGGTGAGGGGCACTTTGGAAAAGCTAGAAATATTAATTTATATTAAATTCTTATTCGGTTTCTAAAGGCTCCAAAGTTGATTATTCAAAGGTTAAGGTGGGGATAGGTCGAAAACCACTCAACCAATATAATTTAGACAGGTTTGGGTTCTTATATTAACCTTATCTTTAAGTATTAACTCTAAGTTAATTAGTTTCACTTTTACAATGTCTCTTTGTATTTTTATATAATATGGTTAATACACTAACTATATACATCCAAGCGACCCCCAAGTGGTCCATTAATGATGAACCTATCCTGATATAAGTCTCTTGGCCGAACCTTAGATTTTTAGGAATTTAATATAAATTAATAATATAATATTTGTTTTAAGAACTCTTTTATGTTAATTTTGACACTATTCAATAGTTGATTTTTGTGAAACTCATAACAGATTGATTACTTCAAACAAAGTCAATTAAATAAATCCTAATATATCATATTATCCTAGAAAATAAGTTTAATTCATTAAAAGTTTCATATTATATTTTTTTTGGTATTTATAATATCAATTATTTTAATTTTTCACTATTATAGTAATTACTGCATCATCATTGTTTCATAAATAAAATAAATTATTTAATGTCTAAAAATTATAAATAAAATATAATTATGTAGGAAATCTTTTTATATTTCTAATTAATATTTATAATCTAAAATCCAACTTATATAACTCTATGTAACAATTGTTTTTCTAAAAGATATATGCTTGTGTCATTTTTGTAATCATTTTGACTTAATTAAAATAAAGTGTCATTATCACTTACAAGTGGATCCATGGGGTCCCCAAATTGACACAAAGATTCCCATGGTCGACCATGTATCAACCAATAGGGTTAAGACACGTTTTAGGGTAATTTAGTATTATTATAATATTAATTGTTAACCCTTATTTACCAGATTTACCCTTAACCATGGTAAATAAAATATTTACCGCAGTAATTATTCAAAATGTCTAAATATAAAAGTTACCTATTTACACAATTTGAACATCCTGATTCCAAATATGGAATCCATTTTCCTAAATTCTAAACACAGAAGTGGCAGAAATTAATTTAAAATTAATTCCCGATGTCAAAACAAAAAGCGTGTTTTTAAGAGATAATAACTATCAAAAGCTTGACACTTGTTTATGTTCGGTTTAATTGTAAAATTATGTCCAATGACCAACATTATATTAAATAGTAAAAATATATTCTAAATATACTTTAAAACCACTCAAATTCATTATTTACCACTATTAATTATTTTGATTAAAAAAGTTGTTTTTAATTAAAATTTAGTAATTTTCACTATTCATCAAAATATGAAAGTTATCCGAAAAGTACCAAAATTTCACCTTAGGCTAAATTTGATATTCCGAATCCAAAAATGAAGTCCATTTTAAAATATAAAATATATATAACTTCAAAAAGTAGGTATTACTATTCATAACAGCTAGTTTGATTGGTTACGGTGTGTTAGAACTCGAAGTTGCGTACAACACACGCTACTGTTTTATTCAAAGGAAAGCGTACCGTGGAAGCTTAGGATGTTTCATTTTAAATTTTTTGATGTCTCCATTTAGTAAAAAAGTTTAAAATATTGTATTTAAAAAGGATTCACTATCAAAAGTTGATAAAAGTGCAATACTGAAAATGAATCTGTTCTTGCATTATGACTAAGAAACTCATAATATGGATTCTAAAATTATAAGGATTATATAAAGTTTAAAATTTAGTTAATACTATTCATGACCTATTTTAATGGATTTTTTTTTTGGTAAGTCATGGTGAAATTGAACTCAGTGTTGCGTGTAGTGTAAGTTATTGAATTATTTTGAAGAAATAACACACTATTAAATCTTGGGGTGTTACAGAATTTATGGGGCCATTTCCATATAATATGGTAACTCATAAATTTTGGTTTGTTTCGGTTATATAACTAAATGGTTTGAAACTATTGTCACAGTACAAAATATAGCCGAGGGTGTAGTATCTTTTTTAGATAAGAATACTTTTAGTAGATTCAGTGTTCATTATGTTCTGATTTGTGATAGGGGATTCATTTTTTCAATGATTTTTTGAGGAATGTATTTCTGAAATATGAATTGATGTATAACATTGGGACACGATAAAATCCATTATTTGGTTCCCATGTGGAGGTATCCAACTGTGAAATAAATAAAATCCTATATGAGACTATGGGATCCTCAAAGAAGGACTAGTCCACGAAACATTATGACTCCTTTTGGGAATACATGACCACCTTCAAGAAACCACTGGGTATGTCTGTATTCCATTTAATCTAGGGGAAACCATGTCATCTACTGGTGGAACTTGGGAACAACATCATATTGGGCTATGAAGGCTTCATTTATGATCTTTAGGACATAGATGAAAAATTAAAATTTCAACTAATAGAGCTCGATGGAATTTGGCAGGAGGCATATGATGTTGACAAGATATACAATGAAAAGAGAATTTTAGTCTATGAATTCATGATTCCTCAGAATTTATTCCATACATGTGATGAAGTATTGTTTTTTAAATCATGAATATAAATGTTTCATGGGAAATTGAAGGCGCTGTGGTTGGGTACATTCTATCTTATCATGGTCTTCCACCATGGTGTGGAGGATGTTACCAGAGAATATTGTCAAACATTTAAGGTGAATGGTCAGCATCTCAAACCTTATATTCACATGGATGACATGGTGGTCACTATCTCCACCATGAAATTATGTATAAAAAGGCCCAGATATTTCGATCTCTAAACATTCAATATAGCATTGACTGGCAGGCAATCCAATATTATAAATATTATAAAAATAATAATTTTTTCCTTTTCCGTGATTAAGAGTGTTCATGTTATACTGATTTTCACTTATATTGTGATTTTTTCATCTGATAAATGAAATGTGATAGATATATTATTGAATTTTTAATAATACTAACTTAAATATCATATGGAAAACATAACTCATCTTTTAAAATAATGTTTAATGAATGTTTCCTTTCATAATGAGATGAATTTAATTCAAATAAGGGAGAATGTAAAAAAAATCAAAATAGAACAACATAAACAGTTTGTGCATGGTTTCCCCTAACCATGAGCTAAAACCATTAAAATCATCAAACTGTTCAAGTGGACATATACATGGCTTATACACATATTTATAAACCTTTTGATGAAATGAATTGAATCTGTTAAAACCGTAATTTTTTATCCTAAAATGTCACTCCATTTCTCAAACACTAATCTTGCTGACCTCCTCGAGCATGATGTTCACAATGTAGTGCCCATCCAAACTACCTCTTTTTATGTGTTTGGTGATTACCCATTCGTTTATGATCTGGCATGAGGATCCTCTCTGATGGTTCATCCATCAGTAGAACCTCCAACATAAGAAATGACCACTTATTCACCTCACAAACACCCCACATGGTATGTGTATGATCATACTCATTTTCATTTTCCCTCTGATCCCTCCATTGGGTCACAATGATTTTTCATAGCATGCTACTAATTGTTTCTACTATGTCTTCTACATATTACTTTTTTAACATTCATCCTCTTTTCCGATAGAAATATTTCTTACTCATAGTGTGATTCTATTATTCTATTTTATTTTTACCTGCTGCTACATCAGAATTATTTCATCACACTTTTTGATTTCTAGGTTCTACTAGAAATTCAATAATTTTTTTTCATTTTGAAGCCTCTTTTCCACTTGGCAAGCTCTCGAACACTTTTTTCTTGCTTCTCTATTCTATAATTCCACGCGATTTTTCCATTCTAAATCATATATTATATTTTTCTTCTCTCGTCCCTTTCCTACTTTTTTATTTTACAACCCTTCTCCACCATACTACCCACATGGGGGACCATGTACAGTTTCAGTTGTGTGGGAGGGAACCTTCCTTTGGATCATTATTTGGTCTTCCTCAAGTAAATTACATAGGATTATATGTTTTCATAGGAGCCATTTAATGGGATGTTATAGATGATATAAACCTACATCAAATGGAAAAATGGATTTTTGGGGTTATATGTACAAACTAATCATATGTTTGGATTGATAAACCTTGTTTTTGATGTGTGATAATTGTTTTTTCCATAGTAGTAGTTATCACACGTCCTTAATTTCATGACCTTTTGACATAGTGCATATATTCATAATGATATGACATGAGTGGGGGAAAAATATTTATGCTATTATCTAATCACAATGAAAAATAATTTGAGATATTTGAAGGCATGTCGAAAATATTTTATTATCATTCATCATTTTCCAAAATCTACAATTCAATGTGCTATTGTGTCCTATAAATGTTTTAGGCCACCAATTCGATATAAAAAAATCTATTCATAACCAATCTAAATGTATGAAGGTAAATAAATGTAGTTTTGTACTTTCTTTGAATGAATATAGAAAAATTTTATTTTAGAAAACAATGATATTTAAATGAATGGTTGGATGTTTTGAATTAGGAATACATAGCCAATTTTACAAACTTGTTTACTCATGAAGAATGAATGTTTCAATTTTAATGATAATACATTCAAAATTAGCATTCATTAAGTTTTTATAACATGTGACACATATACTTGTTGCTTTTATAACTCATTAGAAGATATTATATAGGTATTTTTGACAAAAAATAATTGATTAACTATAGGGGAGTTTGATGCACTCATGGGTATAGAGAATTTACATTTGTTTATGTTCATTGAAAATGGTTGTATGGATATATTTTCATGAGTTGAACAAACTAAACATTTCTTGATAGGATTTTTTATCACCGTAGGATGGTATTGAAGACATTTCTATATGGTGTGATTTATATGGAAAATGGAGGCATATGGACACTTTAATCCATCATGTATGACATGGTTATGTCACCCAAGTTGAGAACCCCAATCCATAAGACAAGAAATAGTTTGTAACATTAAGGAAGATCCTCTCACATGTCTTCCACATGAAGTGACAAACTGTGTAGATCCTCCAGGAAATAGTGTGGGGAAATATCATTTTGTGGCAGAGGCCTCCATATAGTGTTTGCATCATTTTTCAACCCATACGAACCATCTTAGGAAATCATGTGATGCCTCCTCTGTATGAAGAACTATCCACATGGTTAAAGAAATGTTCCCCTAACCATGTTATGTGACCATGCGGGAGTAAGAATATTTCCACCTTCTTTCAATATACTCATTTATCCAATCTTTTGAACAGGTACATGGACCCATAACCACCCTGAGATAGTGAGGTATGGTAAATTAAAGAGGTTGATAATATTTAGAGATTGAGTAATCTTCAATAGGTAGAGATATGAGCTAGGATGAGAGCTTAATACTCATTCTAGTTAGATTTTGAGTATTTTTTGTGATTATTCTATTGTTCTTCATTATGACATCAGTTGTAGTGAACCCCTCTTGATTAATGAAATTGTCTTTAATCACTTATTCAATTTGTGGATAATTCTTCTACGCATTGTGGAATTGGTTGATTCAGGTTTGTTGTGAATTAATTTTCATGTTGTGTTCATATTGTTTCATCATCCACCCAAAACATCCTTCAAAAATATTTTAAAAAATATTCTCGAAAACCCATATCAGCCCATTTGTGGTGTTTCTAATGAAATTTAATGTGGTTATGATGAATTAAACCAAAGTCCAATAAGAACACTCATTTTCTCGTAATGGAGTTTCTATATCAAATTCAATTTAAGTTAATCATTAGACTAAGAAAAATATCTCTACTAATTTCAATGGAATTCCTCAGATCAAGTAAATTCTATTACATTCTAAACCTGGAGATGTGATACATTAAGAAGAACAAAACGTGATAAGAAAATAAATTTTTTTATGACCTTTAGTTCCCACAGCCCTCACCTGTTATGCCCATTTATCATGAAACAAATTTCAAATTTTTTATTTTTTTAAATATTGTTTTTATTGAAATTAGATAATTGATTTCCGAATTATTAGAACATCTTAAAAACACCAAACATCAACTCTATTATTCATCAATATTCACTTAACTAATAAAAAACCGAATAAAAGAACACATTAACTCTCTCCTAATATGGATTGATCTGATACATACACTATACTAGTAGTAAGAGTGGGTACATCAATTTGGGCCATGAAATGTTACACATAGGCTAGAACAACACAATTAAACAAAGAATTTTCTTGATGGCTTACGTTGCACACATGATCGAGCATTACCAAATACAGTCAATATTTTAATTTAAAAAAAACCCCTAGTTATCAAATTGGTGGTTTTGAAAGGGATGAAATATTTTATGAAATTATATGGTCGATTTAATTATTTAAAAACTAATTGAATATTTATATAAAAACTAATTGAATATAAGGATAATGTGTTTTTATATAAACCCTTTTTTATGCACCAAAATAATTTTATAATAACAAATTAAATTGAATAAAGTTATATGATTATATTAACGAAATGTATATATTAATTCAAATATTTTAAATTTCATTGAATAGTTTTTATATTGATAACAGTTTTAAAAAAATAATTTTACGCACAAAAGAATTATTTTTCTAAAAATAGTTTTACCAACTTTTAATAGAAAATTAGTTCAAAAATAATATATGACTGTTGTAAATTTTTTTTAAAAAAAATTAACTTTATTTACAGATTTATATTTTAAATAATATATTAAAGTTAAATTTTAGCATTTTTTTCATAATATTCATTTTATTATAATTTAGTGAAAAATATTGGATTTTTATTGAAAACCACTTTATTGTTTAAATAATTTATAGTGTAAAATTATATTTTAAATAGTTTTTAAATGTAAAAATAGTTCGATTATAAATATATTAATCTAATTTATGTTTATGGAATCATTTTAATATATAATTTTTATATAAAATCACTGTAATCATTTTAATAATTACACTTTAAAACAACACTTTCTCACCACATCTGTGCGAATAATTTAAATTAATGTTTCCAAATATGATTATTTGATTTGTAAAAATTGAATACATATTTGTAAATAGTATAATATATAATATATAATATGTTATAATTAATTTTTGACCGTAATTATTATATTAAATAGATAAAATTAGTTTTAGTGATTATGGTACAAATGTGTTTACATATAGGTTAAACTAAAACTATATGGTGTAATAATGTCAGAAAACATGTCTAATTACCCTTTGTTAAACATATTTAAATATTATATATAAATTTATATATTTTGGTTAATTATTTATGACTTTTTAGGTAAAAACACTTGTCACCTACTATGTTTCCAAAATGAAAATGGTGTCCTCTTTCCCACTTATAAAATTGAATTCAATCTCCCCATTATTCATACTATCAATCCAAATTTGTTTAGAAAATACCTATCCATTAAAATTATAAAATTACATCCACTCATACTAGAGGACGTATCATGGGAAAATAATCCATATTATGAAGACATTACTAAAAACTTAAGGAGGATACCCAATGGAGAGGAAATGTTCTTCGAAAAGAGTTTTTTTATTATTTCCTTCTCCATGACTTTCAATTTATTTTATATCTTGATTTTATAATAACAAAAGTATCTTAATTATAATAAGATGTTTTTATGATAAGTTTATGACCTGTTAACACATACATCAATCAAATGGTTTACTAAATCAATATTTGTGTGTACAATAGAAAACCTCCTCGTGAACTGACGTTATTCATTTTTCCACTACAACTTATAATCAATGCGAATAATTTTAGATACAATTATTATATTTGATATTTTTGATATTAATGATTTATTTAATCTTCTTTAATTATTAAATCACGCAAAACTATATTCATTCCATTATTTGGTAATGAATTATCATCACTCGTGTGTTTGACGGAATACTACCTCGCAAAGTGATTTGGTTCGGTCATACTCTTCATGGATTTTATTAAGGATGTTTTTAAAAAAAATATGTGATATATTAAAAATAACTATAATACTAAAATAATATATATATATATATATATATCTCATTTAATTTATACCCCTTTAATACGGTTATAAAATGAAAACTACTTTCTTGCATATGTAAAAATTACCATCTCTATGGGAGGTCTATTTAATTTCCAATTAGAAAATTATCTCGATAAATATAAATAAATATATAATATTTTTTTACCTCCTGTTTTTAATTATTAAGAAAATTAGATATTAATTTAATTAAGAAGAAAAAAAACAAGTCATAACATACTCAAAAAACATGGAAATTTAAATGAAAAACTATGAGAATAAAGAATAATTATTAACAAATGTGTGATTAGATGTTATAAAAGGATAATATATGATATTATAAATATAAATATGGTCCCTTTTTATGTTAATAAAATGATTAAAATTATAATATAATAGGTCAAATGTTTTGCAACAAAAATTTACTTTATGTTGGGATATTTCATCTCAATTTTCATTCCATTGATAATTACTAGTTACAATAAATAAATTCAATTTTACTTAGATTATATACGTACCCATGAAATATATAATCCTGAATACATCAATGTTCAGGGTAATTTAAAAATTAATTTTAATTATTTCATCCATGGGGATTTTTCTTTAAAATTACAATGTGGTACAAGTTATTACACAGTCTCTCTTTATTTTGTGATTACTATATTTCATTCGAAAGAATCACTTTCATGTGATATTTTTTAACTATAAATTACATCTCTATTATACAATCAAAAAAATTCACGATGATTCGGATTATTTCCTAAAACATATTCTTTTTTTATAGACAATTTTTAATTTGTTGGTTATTTGATTAATAGTGGAAATATTGATAAATTTTTCTCATTTACTCAATATTGATTTTTGATGATAAGTAATAATGTATATGAATTAGATCGATTGTTTGATACATGTTTCATTAATTGAAATGGTAGTTATGTTTTTTTCCTGGACTTTATATAATCCAGCAATATATTTAATGGTGGCACGAGACAAATCAGTAAGAAAAATTAAATGGGGTTATACAAATATTTTTATATTGTCATGTGAATGTATTTTATGGTATAGGTTTTTATGTTTCTTATAAAATAATTCCAATAATATAGTACTTCCTATATTATGTATTTTGTAATTATTATTAACATCCATGAATTTTCTCTATGATAAAATATATGGATTCAATTCATTCTCATTTTGTCGATTAAATAGAATGTTTGTTTAGTTACTACCTTCCCATATTGACTATGCCTTATCATATCATGATCAGAATGACCTTTAAATGTATGTTGAATTATTTTATTTACCATTTCATATTTATTTTTCCAAATCAAATTATTTAAATTCAATTTACACCTAGTTACTTACTTTTATATATAGATTATGGTAATTGATTAATTATTTATTATGTTGAAATTAACCCTTAATAATAATTTGAAATTTTCCTTATTTTTTATCATTTACATAGGATTATATGAATGATAAATGGTTTTATATGAAAGGATATACTAGAGGAACAAATTTTATTATGGAAAATAAATTACCTTGTATTTTCTTATTAAATTTTATTTCAAAACTCATGTATATATCAAGATTTCCATGTCTATTAAACTATTTGATCCATAAGGACATGATTCCTAATATCTTATCAAAATGTAATGGTAGTAGAAACCATCTATTAGAGTTGGGTGTTTGGGTCATTATAGTTAGTATCAAATGATTTTTACTAGAATCCTTGGATACTGAATTTAGGAAAACAATTATTATAAAAATAAAATTAGGATATACATTAGGGATGTTTATTGAAAAACATCCCAAAGAAACCATGTTTATGATTTTGTGATTTTCCACAAATATATTTTTCCATCAATGATTATTATTTCACTAGTATTGGGATTAAACACTATGTCACAAAGTGTTAGGTTTTAAGATAGTGTTTTTAATTTTTTTAAAGTGGAACCAAGATAGAAGAAGGTTATCAATACTCATCAACAATGTATAGGTTTACTAGATGAGGAATTTAATATAGATGGTATTAGAATTGGGGATGTTCTGGATATATAAGTAAATAATAATTGTGTTATAAAAAATAACCATTCTTATATGAAGAATCCTCACCCACTATGATATTATCTTACATTGGATCGATTTTTGTGACAAAGGCCATCATCATTTAGTGGGGTTATTCACAAATTGACATATTCACAATGTATTATGTCTTTGGATAAGATATTTTTTTAATTGTGGTGATTTAAAAAGGAAATTATTACAATTAAAGTGTATTATCACAATGGTTATGTTGATCAATAGTGGTTATTGATCCAAAATAATAGAGAGGAATATGAAATAGATAATATAGAGTGTTAATATTTTAAGGTCATATTCATAAAAAAACTTATACATCCTAAGAAATTAATTCAAATGAAGATAAATTATATTATTTTTAATCAAATTAATGAAAAAATTGTTGAAAAATATAAATATATCATTATAAGTGTAGCAAAGTATAACAAATATTTCATATGAAGCACATAATATAATATTTACAATTTCTTTGAAGGGATTAACCCATGTCTCTAGAGGGAATTGGTGCCTCAAAAAGTTTCCACATATGATGAAATATTTTTATATGATATCCGGAAAGTTCAATAATTCTCCAAGTATTATTTATTCAATTGTATGTAAGAGAATAAGATGATGGTGTAGAAAATAATGGATAATGGGGAAAATGGAAGAAGGATTTTCCCTAAAGTGATATTCTTTGAATAAATCACCTTGGGGTAATATTTAAGGTGTTTGGAGTTTTTCAATGTTTGGGGAAAACGGTCAATAGGATAAAGAATGTAATAGAATGAATTAAAACATAAATATTAATTGATTCAACTTTAAGGAGATGGGGAACTTAACAAATTAATTCCCCAATAATCATGGTAGTATACATAATATAATTCTAAAAGATCAAGGTCAATATTACAATATTGATTAAAAATTTGAATTATTAATTTTATCATGTTTGTATCCTATAATTAAAAAATATTATCATTTCATCAATGATGTCCACATTATAATACTTATAAATTCTATATGAAATATACTACAATTCTATTTTATTTTGTATTTGAAAGACTATATTTAAGTGTATCGATGACTTAGAAAAATTATCCTTTGGCAAGTTGATCTACTAAGAAAACACATGGTGCATGAAATGATAAAAAATAATATGTTATTTATGTTATATTAATAATGATGGTATAAATAAATTATATATACAATAATGTAAATTGGATATTATTGACTACCTTGTAACTGAATAATGATTTAATGGAAATGTGATTATACAATCATTGATGGAGTCTATAAATTTTTTTGTAATTATATTATATATCATGTAAACTATTTTTTATATATTGAATAAGGAATCAGGAATTTTTTAAATATGTATTTATTGTAATTAATGTGGTTATAATGTTTTAATTGGATAAATAAAGAATGTATTCATATGTTTAGTATATGATGATTATGAGAAACATTATTATTACTAGGGAATATTACATTTAATTAATAACATTAACTATAATTTTTTCAAACATATTTTGGTGGAGAACTAAGATTAACAATTTATGGAATGGGTTAATAAGAAAGAGGTATTATTGGATAATTTTTTCTAACCATTTTGGTTTTACTAATGATATGAGGAAAATAGTGTAACACTTTTATAGATGATATCGTCTGTTGAAGGGAAATATATATGAATTTGGCATAAAAGATAAATTCATGATATCCATTTCGTGGATTGTGGTATGAAATGTTTATTTATGAAAGCACAAATAATGGAGGAAATTATTCTTATGTAAAAAATACTTATCAAGTCTACATATTTTGTTTTATTCTATGATTAGGAATGAATTCATCAACAATAAGAAAATGTTTCTTGAAACAAAAATTATATCCTAATACCTGAATTTTTATTGTAACAATTGTCTTATAAATAATAAAATATTTATGGTTTTGATCACCTCTAATTTTCATTGATCATTTAATTGTTTGTGATAAATGAGGTCAATCATTTCTTATAAATATTTAATGTTTTTCCCAATGTCCATATAATCACATTCGACCAATGTTTTCATACATATATACATATATATGTTTCATTAAAAGTGAAATATATACTTAACTTCATCCCATATTAAGGATTGATTTTATTAACCCTTTCATGATTTGGGTTTTTAACAAATTAATTTTCAAATATTAAACTATATATTATATATATCATGTTTAAATTGCAAGTAAACAGTGTATTTAAGGGGGAAAGAATGTAAAACACCAAATTTTGTAAAAGAATAAGATTTTATTCAATTGAATATGTTACAAACAATGATATTTTATCTTGAATTGAACACAACACTATGTTTATGTTGTGTTACAAAAAACGTTTATTATTTTATCATTACATGCAATAATGAATTTCATTGAGAGCTAGTTTTATCGAATTATTTTAATATTATTAAATTAAATTAATATTTTTTCCAATCCATTATAATAAACTTTATAAATAATATTGATAAAAATAGTGAAAAATATAAGGTTGAATTCAGTTGTTACTAATTAATTAGAAAATAATATAAAACCAATTTTATTTAATAGAAATGTTTTCATAATGAAATATCATTGATTACAAAAAATAATTTTATGATTATAAATTAAATTAATTACTATTAGTGTATAATAATAATAATTAAATTTATATATTATATCAATTTTTTACATTCATCCAATAAATTTTATGAACATAGGATAATAACATATCCAATTTTACGTATAAAAAAAGATGTATGTTTCTAATGGTAGTTTGTTTCCCTTTTAATGACACACTTTCTTTAAAAATAAACATCAAACACATATAAATTTTTTTCAACAAAATTCATATTTTATATCAAAATTTTAATATTATATTAGGTTACGTATTTTTTCTGATATGTTTTATTTTAATGAATATTCAAAAATAATAGATTTTAATTGCAAACTACCTTCATTTAACTAATTTATAATAATAACTTATATTTTTAATTGTTTTTAATGTCAAAATATTTCAATTATACCCATATTAATCGAATTTAGGTAATTTTAATGTTATAAAAATTTAATATTGATATAAAAACATTATAATCTTTAAAACAATTTCACATTAAAAAGTATTTCTCACCATCTCTAAGAGATTAATTGTAATTCAATATTTTCCAATTATGTGGTTTGAATTTTTAAATAATTATTCCAGATTTTTAATCAGAATTATTTATAATTTATTCAATTGTAAACCTAATTATTGAAAAAAATTAAGAGTGAAAACATTAATAATTATTTATAATGATTATGGTAAAAATGAATTTACTTATTAGTTAAACCTAGAATATATAGTGTAAAAATGACCCAAATAATTTCCAAACCCTTTTTATGGAAGTTTTCATATTAGAACCATTAATTTATCTATTATTTCCGTTTTTTATTTTTTGTGGTAAATTGTATGTACAGAAATATTCTTTCCAAAAACATCAAGTTTGTTCTCTCTCACAAATATACAATAGAACCCAATCTCCCCCACTATTCACACTCTCAAACACATTTGGATCATCCAAATACTTTTAATTTATCTGATAGACATCCAAACCCTCACCTTATAGGCCTCATAATATGTATAAATATCATATTAATGTATTGTTGAAAATATAATAAAGAATCCCAAAGAATAAGTAATGTTACTCTAATAGTGTTTTCATTTTATTTCGTTATAAACTATTAGAAATTATTTTTATATCATGATTATAAAATATCATCTCTAAATTAAATATACTAAAATTATTTTTGGTTAAGGATATGACAAAAAATATAGAAACATCCCTTAAAGGGGGTATAGAATCATCATTTGTTGGTATGATATAATACTCCCCACGAACGGATGATGTTCTCATTTCAATTAACACTTATCAAGGATGGAAATAATGATGAAAATTTTATTTATATATGATATTTATTATATTTAGGAATCCTTTATATTATTTTAATTATTATATTACTCAAAAAATTATTCTTTCAATTATGTGTTAATAAAATAATGGAAATTGTGTGTGTGGAGGACCACTGCCTCATGAAGTTATGTGATTAGTTCACGCATTACATGAATCATATTTAGGAAATTTTTAATAAAAATATGGAAAATATTTGATATAAATAATATAATTTATGTATAATATATATTATTTTATTTTATTTCTTTTAATGTGATGATAAAATGGAAATTGATTTGAAACGTATGGATGACCTACCATATCTATGAATAGTCTATTTCATTCCTTATCAAAAACGTTTATGGGTTACACTGGATACATATATTAAAAAATAATATTATAATTAAATCATAGGTTACATTATATAGAAAATGAAATAATGATCTGAGTTAGAGGAACAAAATATTACTTGTCAACACATACTCGAAAAACTAGGAAATTAATATACAAACAAAGAGAATAATTAAATTTTATTTTAAAATGGGTGATAATATGTTATTAAAGTATCATATATGATATTTTAAATATTAATATTGATCTAGTATATGTTTATATTTTTCATAAAACCATCAGAAATATGGTGGATGGGAATTCAACCAAAAAAAGTGTAATATAAGGGATATCATCTCAATTTATATTTGATTGAGAGATATTTATTTTTATGTATAATCAAAAATAATTTTTTTCATGGTATTATATGTTTTACATTTAATTATTTCATCCATGGGGATTTTACATTAAAATTTCTAGATGGTAACACTTATTGAACAATTTATCTTTCTTTAGTGATTGTTATTTTTCTCTAGAAATAATTACTTTCATCTGATCATTTTCCATTTGAAATTACATTTCACATATCTAAAAAGGAAATTTCATTATGGATATGATAATTTCATAAATCATATTGAATTTATTTATATTTTTTTCATTAAATTTAAATTTATTAACTAGGGAAGTATTGATATATCGATATCTTTCACTCAATATGGATGTTTATTGATAATGATCTTTTTTAGAGTTAAATATATTATTAGATATATGAGGAATGATTTGGACTAAATGTGATGGGTGGGGATAGAATATTAAATATCCAATAGATGCAATGATAATTCTAATGATACAACTCAGTTGACCAAATTAAATGGGCATCTTCTGGTAGTTTTAAACCATATTGTAGAAGGTATTAACCATATAAGTTGTCATATAACTCAGACATGGTGTCATAAAATGAATCATTTCATTCATTTGGAATTGATTTTTTTTTATTATTATACATGATATATTCACTATGAAAAAAATATATTGATCCATTTCATTCTCATTATATTGATTAAATTACATGTGTGTTCTGATTTTACTTGGTGTGTTGATTATGACTTATTTTTTCATTATATTCATGTTATTTAAATTACTATGATTTTAGTTATTTATAATTACATATTTATTTATCATTATACATGTATTTAAATGATATGTGTGCACAATTAATTTCCTTTACATGTTTATTTTCCTCATTGATTAAATATTTGTAACACTATACTTAACCCTAACTAGGAATTTGAGAAATCCCTTATTTTTCTACCTTTACATAGGATTACATTAATAATAATAGGTTTGATATGAAATTATTTTCTAGAAGAAATAATATTATTCATGAAAAAAATTTCATATATTTTTTTTATTAAATTTTAATTCAAGACTCTTTTATGTGACAATTTTACTAAGAATGCTAAACATTTCGATCCTTTAGGATGAAATTCCATGTATCTTATACATGCATAATAATTTAAGGTCCCATATATAAGATTATGTTTTATGATTCATTATCTTTTTATATAATTAATTTATTTCTTTTTAAAATAAAATAAATTTTTTTTAGTAAAACATCCCCTTAAAAAGGGAAAGGCATGTGCGAATGATACCACAAAACTAGGTTTCCAAATAGGAGAAATTCAATGGGAAGTAAATATATAGTAATAGAAGAGGAAAATAACTTTCAACGACTATATATAGTGATGGATAATATGGTTAGGATTATTTCAACAACCACAAAACCTTGAATTAATGTGGGGTTAAAAGACAACATGTTCCTCAGTATGGAAGGTTATAAGATATTGTTTTATAATAAGAACATTTTCCTTGAGTTTTCAATTCCATTACAATTGGGAATAAGTATATAAATATATTTACATATAGGATGAATATAATTTCTTTCATTATTCAATATTCACCACATTATAATTTTTTTCTCAAAATGATAGTTATTTGAGATGAATTTTTCATGCCTCACGTACGAATGTAAAATTTCAATTGATCGAAAATGTATATAAATATATTCCCCCAATCATTTGGAGGTGTCTCGAACAAAAAAAGGACACTATGTTATAGATAAAAATTTAAATAATTCTATAAATGAAAAAAACATTATCCTCTAAAGCATTAATAATAACATATAATTTTTATCTAAATAAATAACCATAAATCCCAAATTTCCTAAAAGCCTATAAAAACACAAACTTTTATCAATGTAAATTCCCTTCTTATATTTAGTTCATATTATATAAACCACATAAAAGTAAATTTAAAACACAATAGAAACATTATAAATGCATAATGAATGAAATAAGGGATATTTATAGAAATTATGAATCACAAATAAAAAAATGTAACATAACCTTTAGAATAGTTATATTGACCTTATAAATAGTAAACTGACCAATTGAATAGTAACCTCACCCATGAATGTTTAAAAAAATTATGTATCCTATATATAAAACTATGATATAATTATATCATAGTATAAGTAATTAAACATTTTAATATGATAAATTAAGTGAAGGTATTTTTAATAAACATAAATTTTTATTTACAATTTAATAAGTAATATAAATATTTAAAATAAATATTATTTTCATAAAATATATTTTCCAACAATTTTTTTTCTTTTTACATTATGAAAATATTATGAGACCTTATCTAATTTTTCAAAGGGTCATAAAATCAGTTATAACTCAATAATTGATAAATTTTCATTAAATGATGATTTTTATTAAAATTTAATTTTCTCTAAATTATAAAATTATTTTCATAAAATGGACATCATTTTTGAATTATAGACATCCAATTATTTGTAGGGATATTTGGTGGTATTTTTTAAAAATAGTTTATTTTTTGGTATATAGTGAAATTTAATAATTTACATTCTATGGTAAATACTACAATTACCGAGTAATATATGAGGAATTGATATTATAAGACCAAAATAATAATTAACCATTATTATTTAATATATTTTTATCAATTTCCAATACATTCATAGTCTTGATCCAAATAAAAAAAATTCAATAAAATAATCAAAAAACACCCCTTTCCTGCACTATAAATTCCACCCTCAATATTTTTTATACTCACACCTCAAAAGCATTGAAGCATATACAAATATCACCCAATACTCTTACCAAGTCCCTCTCCAATGTTTACTATAATTTTTCTCATCAAAATACAAAACCCAATTCCCCAAATGAGGCTCTCAAGGAGAAGAATTCATGTGGTTTAAACATATTTCATTTAATTTTATTTTCCATTGAATTTATTTTCTATAATTTTCATGTGATAATATATTCATTTCCAATTTAGATGATATCTATAATATATTTTATATATTGTAACATTATTTTTTTAAATATAAAACCCATCATTATTTCCCTTCTCATGTCATCTTTTCCAAAAATGAAAAACATCATCCGTGATTTTATATTTTATCGATTTCAAAAATAACGAGTCTTTAATTTCCGTTATCACCTTTGAAGATTTTCATAAAATCATGTTTATTAATAAATTTTTTTATAACATATGTATTATATCTTATTTAGTGTTATTGAACCTATTTATAATAATATTATTAAATAAAAAATAAAACTACTTTGTGATCATAGAAAAGATGCCAAAATAATTGAAATAATTATTATTACCTTTATATCTATTGAATCATCTTAATATATTAGAAAAAATTCATATAATGACTTTTAATATTCTAGAAGTAATTAATAAAATATAATTTCAATTTTAGAAAACTATTATTATTTTACATTATATTCCAAACAAAAACAAGTGAACTAAGGTGAACCCTTTAATCCTAATGTCCCTCTGATTTCACCATCCCTCCTGGATTCCTATCCTACACAGCCCTAGTGCGCTCACGCTGATGTTTTCCCTAGATCTAGGGATGCAGACGATAATGATTAACCTATTTTAAACACTTCCGGATATGTTCTAAACACTCATAGAGTGGAACAAGAGACTCATTCTGATTCTGGTAGTTCTAATAATGATGATCATGACCAAATCCATCAAATTGATGTAAAATATCTACACTCGAGTTCCAAAAAGGGTAAGAATCCTAATAATTACACTAATTGATCTATCAATACCCATCATAAGAAAACTCAAAAACTCATTTATTACACTATGATCGAGGGAACCACTGTCACTAGATCCTCAGGGATTCTATTGGAGCCATCCAATATTCCTCCATAGAATGTAGTTATTACAAATCCCTCTACACCAATATCCTCAGATGAAGAGGGTTCCTCCTCATTCTTGAAGGAAGAGAACTCATCTAAAAATGGAGATGAGGAAGTGGCTAGCTTGAAACTTGAAAACTGTATTCATTTTAATATGGGAGAATACAATGAGGACTATTATCCATGGATTGAGGAAAGAGAAAGGTTATCTTTTGGATTATATTGTAACAAGGATATCACTGTTGATGAGTATTTCAGTTTTAGAGAACATATGTTTGAATGAGTGGAATTTGAGCTCGATCAGAATTCTAATTTTGATTATCTTCATATTTTGTGGGAATAACTCTCTTGTGTAGCATTTGAGCCTATTATTTCTCATCTTTGATGGTGTCATAACATGGATTCAGGAGATTTCATCAGCTTGAGTGGTCTTCGTGGTTTATGAATGTATGGAGGCGTCCTGGAATGATTTTATCCAAGGGAAATGTAGATCATGAAAACCATGTTTTTTTAGAGTTCTGGTTGTTCTGTATGATTTTTTTCATTGTATTTTTGGGAAAAAAATGTATCCTATGATCCATATGATACCTTCTAGGATGTTAGGGTTATCAGCTGAACACGACGTTTGGTGTTGCATGTTGATGATGAGGTGGAAGAAATTGAGTTTCAGGGCTTATGTACTAAAGTATTATCATCTTACACATGATGTTTTCAGTGAAGGCTAGGGCATTGGAGGATTTTTCTCTGACCATTCGAAACATTATTTCTTATCATAATGGTACGTTTAATCTTGGTAATGTTTTAAATCTATGATAGTTGGTGAATATTGTTGACTATATAAAGTAGAAATTATCTAACAAAATTATGAATATGAGCAGCAAGGTGCGAGGATATCTTCATAAGACATCAGAATCTTGGAGGCATTATAAATGTATATTATATCCATGGAAAGTGCAAAATGATTACTTATATGATGCTACACAGGGCTGATTACAAACTAGTATATTTTACATGATGATTTCAGTGAAGATCTAGGAATTGGGGAAGATGCATTAATGAGATCTTTTCATGATGGGATCTACCATTTCCTTCTTGGAATTTTTTATTGGTTTTATTATCACCCTCATTCCTTTTTATTAATCCTTGTGCTGGTATACACTCATTGTACCTACTGTAATCGCCTGACTATTATACTTTTGTTTAATAATTTTTGTGGAGTATGAGTGTCATTATTGCTCCAAGCCATTCTGGTATACAACTGATCCAAACAAGAAAATCAAGGAACCGAACACTCCTGAATGATTAAATTTTCCCTTGTAACATATCAAAAAAATCCATAAATTAAAATAATAAAATGATAATAAATAATATAATTATTAAATATTTTATTAATTAAATTATGAAATAAAATAATTTTTTCAATGACATAATGTACAAGTGAAATATATATTCAAATATAAGGTGAGGTATTCTTTTGGAACCACCATTTTACATTTGGATTACATATTATCAATATTTAACCAAATTTAAATATTAATACATATTATGTACCCATTATATCTTTTTATTTATCTTCCAATATTATATGTTTAGCCCAATTCATCTTTCAATGATGGGAAAATACATGTATTATAACGTTCCCTTCTCAAATATTCCTTCTAAGAGATCCGAGATAAAGGGAACTTTCTAATTTATTACCCATTTTAATGCCCACTCTATAATATATTTTACGCTAAAATTATTTTCCTAAAATCACTAATTTAATACTGAAATACTATATTGGTTCAATTAATGTTTTATGAAAACAAATATTCTTTTTATACTTTAAATTTTCATTAATACTTTCTTTAAACCCCACTAAAATGTTTCATTTCAAATGATTTTTATTAACGCATGTTTTTCGATTACAATTTAATTGTTCATAAGCTATCTTGATATATTACTATTTTACCTCAAAAATTTTCATTCTTGATATTAATCCAATATTTTCTGGAAATTTTTTGGGTACACCAATTTTTTATGCTCCATGACATGATTGTGATACACAATTCCTTCCACGGGTAACCCATATGTTTATGATTGATTATTTTTTTCAAAACAAATATTAATTATAATTTTATCATGGGCTCACCCATATATCACTGCAATGTATTGGGTAATGTTTATTATCACGAGATATCATGTGCAGTGGACATAGTGGTAAACAATAACTTTTGGTCCTCCATATGAAATGGTCATGGTGGTTTGCCTTATATTGTGCTTATTTAATGTGGTATGATGTTTCCTTATTTCAATGATTCTATCATTACATGATTCCAGGTTCTATATATTTATTTTACTTGACTATTTATATCACCATTAAATGTCTTCTAATACATGTTCTATGCTTTTTAGATATGATTATTCCCTTATTAGGATTTTTAGCTCATCCCTTTTTCTATAGTTTCAACATGTTATACAATAAATATTTAAGAGATCAATGGAATTTAGGATCACTATAGGAATATTAAATAAAAGATGTTATTATTTTCATTTCATTCTATTTAATTATGTACATTATATTCCGACAACAGCAGAATTTATGACCCTTGGTTTTTATTTCCTACACAATTAAGATTAAAATCGTGTAAAAATATGTCAAAAATGATGCGGTCATTATAGTTGGAATCAGAGTAAATTGTAGTTATTTTTCAAGATTAGGACTAGAAAAATTTTGTAACAACATTGAAGATAATTTAATCAACATAGATAACATAGATTGAAACATTTTGAATCAAAATTGAGGATATAAATATTATTTACAATGTTATCACATTTTTGTTCAGTGATTAATTTCAAACAAGAATATTAAAAAATATATTAAATGGCCTTATATGTAATTTCATCTTCTTAGTTAATTTATATAAATAGGGGAACCAATGCCTATAATAAATTTTATAGGAAATGTGATGATTTCCATAATGAAATTCCAAATCTGATGGGAATTGGATCCCAAAACCTCATGACAGTACTTTCTAAACTGGAAATATATATAAATAGTAAATTCAAAAGTGTATAACATTGTACACCTAGGGGAGGGAATGTTGGGGATGAAAACATTATGCGATAATCGTCTCCCATATTTAGTGAATATTTTAATACCCTCCTCACTTGGAAATGGAATAAATCCATTGAGAAGATATTATCTATCCTACAGTAATTAGAAAAATTTAAAGTAGTATTATCAGTCTATCATGTTGATGGGGAAGATGATAAGTGGGGATAAGGATCAAGAAACAAAATTGAAGAATAAAATTAATCCCATCATTTGGGAGGAATTCAAAAATGATTTTTCAATAAATATTTTCCTTGATCCCTCTATCTCGAGATGGAATTATTGATCCTCAGACATATGTAGAAGGATATCGACTCTATAGGGGTGTATTAAGAAAAAAATCACAATACATTCATGATAAGTCTTTGGTATTTTCATAAAAATTGAAAAAAATGTTTATTGATTCATTAGTAGAATAATGTTGAGTCTATGAAATTCATTGGTTTTTCGAGACTTAGAGAGCTATGATATAGTTTTCCATTATTCTTTTAAGGTTGAAATGGTGATCAGAGACTCGCTTTAGTCTCATGGGACTTATGAAAAAAAGAAAAAATGTTGTTTAATTTTGGTGTATTAGCAGATATAACCTATGATGGAATGAAAATCTAATACCCAAGCCTCAAAATCAATGGAAGACATGTCCCAGTAAGTGTCTAAAGGGAACTAGTGTAACACCGAAAAATTATAATGTACAACTTTGTATTAAATGTTGTGTATGACACACAACACCAAGTGTAGAATGGTAATATAATATCCTTATACATTATAATATTTTTTATATATTAAATAAATATAATATATTATATATATTTTAATTCATGCGACACCGAGTTAGCTTTCATTATATGCAGGAGAGACCGTCTTTTATGGATTGTGTTACACACAAGATAGTGTTTCACCAAATAAAAATGTACTATTAAAATATTCTTATTCAATATAATATGATATAACATAGACTTTATGTAAGAGATTAATAATATTATTAACTATCTTATGGAAAATTATGACTTTTATAAATATATAAGGAATTCATTGGTTACCAATAAATTAGAAATGAAAATAAGAACAAATTGGATATAATAACAAATATTATTATTTATATAATTACAAAGATGTTTTTTATTAATAGAAATAATTAATTACAATTATTTAATTATATTCATGAAATATATATGTTATAAATACAATATTATTTTTTTATATTCATCTATTAGGTTTTATGGGCATAATATAATAACCAACTCAATTTTAAATATAAAAACATTCATTTTTATAAAGTCAATTTTATGGCTGTTTAATATAGAACGCATTTTAAATATCAATTTTGTCACATTAATTGATTTAATATGTAAAAATATACATTATATTTTAATCTGAAACAAAATAATTAAGTCATGGTTAATTTTTGATATTTTTCTAAAACATTTTAATTTTTAATGAATACATAAAAATACTAAATTGTGGATAAAAACCTCTTTTTCATGTTATTATTTATAATTATAAATAATAATTTTAATGCATTTAAAATTTTATTTAGATAATATTTATATCAAATAAAAAAATTTGTGCTATTGGAGTAAATATCACATTAAAATTGATTATAAAAGTCTAGCTAATGTTTTGTGGTTTTTATTTTAAAAACCAGCATTGTCTTCCATCCTATAGGGTGAATTTTTAGATAATTTATAAAAAATATATTATTATAATTTGAAAAAATAGATACCATATTTTGAATATTAATAATTTGTAATTTTTAATATGGCCTATTTTTTTGACAAAAAATATTAGTGAGAGGCATTTAACATAATTACATCGAATAAGGTAAAATTAAGCTTCACTAAGGTCTAAACCTAAACCATAATGCCCAAAACGACTGATACACTTTTCCAAGAGCTATTTAATAGACATATATCAAACATAAAATCTCTTTCTTTTAATTAGGTCCATTATTTTTTAAACACGAGAAATGAAAATCATGCATGGGATTCCCTTGTCAAAATACTACAAGAGCATCGCTCCTCCTCCACTATAAAATACCTCATCTCCTCCCACTTCCTCACACCTCCCAAGAAAAGTTTTCTTTAAAACTATATAACCAAATAAATATTCAACATCCATTCTATAATTGTAGAATCCTAATCATATTCTGACTTAAATTCATGTAATTCTTTCGTTATAAACTAAATGGAGTTACAAGATTATGAGGTAACAATCTTTCTTATGTTTTTTAGTTTTATTTACGTTATCCAACACTACAACTCTTCTTATTCTATTATTTTATACTAATAAAATTATCATAAATATAGTAAAATGTTTTTATGTTAATGTTTATACCTAAAATTACACACACATATATCTAATGGGTAACAGACATTCTATTTCTGTGTACGGCGAATTACTACCTCAAGAAATGATGATTCTTCCTTTTTTCATTACCACATCTATTTATGGCCATTATGTAGGAGTATATATTTATATATGTTATATATGTTATTTTATATTTTATATAATTATTTTACCTTTTTATGAACCATACCTTTTTTATTTCCATTTTATGTTATTATGATAACATCATTTGAGGATGTGTGGACTATTGGCCCCTCAAAAAAATGTAATTCATTCACTCTAAAAATAGAACTTATTAAGGATAAATTTTAATAAACATTTATTAAATATATCAATTAAATTGGGTAAATAAATTTTAATACACATTAATTTAAATATCATTTATTTTTGAATTATTAAAAGATGAAAAATAAATGGAAGTAGCATTCATTCATACCTACGACTTACATTCTCCATGAACAGTTAATTTCATTTCATATCTCCAAAAATTATATATTTTTTGAGATACAATTATAATTGATATATATGATATTAAAATCATGGATTATGTTTTGGTGATTTTTACACCATGATAAATTTTATCAGAATATCAAATAACATGTTAAAAATTACTTATCAAACTAGGTAATTAAAACCTAAAATATTAAAAATAAAAAAAGAATATTAATAAATATGTAAAAACAATATAACAGGTCTAGTCATTATTGCACATATAAACATGATTTGTTATATAAAAAATCACATATGAAAACTCTAAGGATCTATATGTATAATGTCATAGAAAAATTATGAACAATACCTAACAACATAAGACATTAAACACTACATCTTTCTTGCAAACATCATTTGCATGGCCACATCATTCGTTCGTACATAGTATTGCATAGGACTTTATGGGGATATACATAAGAAAAGGGTGAGCTATAATACCATTAAGTTAATAAAAAAGGCATAACATGAAGAATAAAATATATGTTAGGAAATAGGCATATCAATATAGAATATGAAAATCATGAACATAAACACATGATATAGCATGGTTATCACAACATGGAGATGTGGCAACAACATTCAACCAGATATTAGCATAAGACAATTCTCATTACACAAGGATAATGATTAAAACCTCATTTCTCTTAAATAATCATGATTCAAGACTCATTAAACTATAATGATAATGAGTATACTCTCATTACACATAGTGTATCATGATACTATTAATTACTCAATGCATTGGAGTGCTATCCGGATGCACCATTCTTAATAATTACATTTCATGCATAAATTTGCCACATAGATCACACAACACAGATTCATTAAACATTATAATTTTTTCAAAGATTAAGAGATGTGGAATGTATACTTTTAATTCATCAATCAATAAGTACATGTATTTAAATGTGAATAACCTTTATTGGGAATTGGGCATGGTATTCACTTAAAAACGACTTTGGAATGAATATTTTGGTGTAACTTCAACAATATAAGGGAAAAAAATAGAAACCGTAAAATTTGTTAATGAGAGGGAAAGGGGTATCTCATAATTTATTCATCAAATGTACCACAAGGAGTCCTGGAATTCAATTTACAATAATGTGTAATGGAAATTAGATTAACTATATAATATAATTGCTTGAATGTAAATGAGGAGACATAAATACCTTATATATTGTTTGCATACTAATAGGTGTTCATGGTAGGAATTAATTAGAGAAAAAGGGGGTATCTAATCATTAAAACATAATTATGGAAGTATAAGGGAGGTTCAAATTCATTCCCCAACATTTTGTATTTAAAATAAAATGTCATAACATTATGAGGAAAGATGGACATAAATAAATAAGGAAAATGTGGATCCCTTACCTGAGTGTTGGACATCAAGATCTAGGGGAGGGGCTTCCTTAGAGCTTGGGGAACCATTGGAGGATTATAAATAGGTGGGAAGAGTAGGGACGTTCTCCAAGAGTTTTCATTGAAGAGAAGTGGGATCTTGTGTCGGTTTATATAGGAAAAGAGAGATAAACTCTTTAATATTTCCCAAACATATGTTTTGGATTCTATATAATTAAATATTCAAAAACCCAAACCATCCCATTTTTTTACCATGGATTTTTTCAAAGGGTAGTGTAAATCATTATTTTATAATTAAAATGGTCGAAATTATTAATATACTATGTTTTGTCACATGGAGGTGAGTGACACTCTCAAAGAAATCATTTTAAGAAGATAAAATATTTTATATGAAATGGACGGTCCACTAAGGCATCATAAAATAAATCAAACAAATATGAAATCATATTATATTAAAGTTAAAACATATATTGGTCAACTAAACCTTTTATAGTCTTTTATCATGTAACTATTGTGTCATTATGACGTAATTAAACACATTATATATATATATGGTATTTACCTTTTACCCATGATTTGGATTGCCTTCTGAAATTTGAAAAAACTCACCGTTGGATAATTTCAACATCCAGATTCCAAAAATAAAATTCATTTTATGTAAATAATTTTCAAAACATGTGATTTTTCAATTTTAAAATAAACACCAGCATGTATTGAAAATTATTGGGTTTTAACAAAAATATTTTTCAAACC
Source organism: Viscum album (assembly GCA_963277665.1). NCBI lineage: Eukaryota > Viridiplantae > Streptophyta > Magnoliopsida > Santalales > Viscaceae > Viscum > Viscum album. Next base: position 2,103,429,244 of record OY728119.1, on the reverse strand, counting down.
AAATTAATGATTACAGTTTTCATCATAACAATTGTATGATCATTTATATTTAAAAAATCGTAACATAGATATAATATTTTATTAAATTATTATTCAATTTAAAAATAGATTAATTCTTTAAGATAAATTTCATAAATTAATTTACGTATTAACTAAACATACTATTGGTTCTTTAAAAACCATTTACAATGTAATAATAATAAAATGAATTTATATTTATTATAAAAAAAATAAATCACATAATCATAGTGTTGGGGTATTGTTACATAAACCATTGTAAAACTTTCATGTAACCTAAGGGTAAGCTGTGAAATGGTGGCATACCCTTGGGTAGACTCCGATAACATCACTCAAGTGGAAATCTCGATTAACATCCACTTCTCCTGTAGGAAGTTCTTTTCATGATTAACGTGTTGCAGCTCAGAATGGGATTTTTCATGAGTGATTCTCATTGACTCTAATTCCATTCCATGCTCTAATGAATGGGATTTATATTTATCAATTATACTAAATCAGTCCATCTCTTCTTCTTTTTTGAGTAAATTGGATTTGTAAAATCCTTATAATTATACTAATCATGTGATCACTATTCAACTTCTATATTAGTAATAGTAACAATTATATTCAGTATTTTAAAATCCCAAAAACTAAAACCATGGAAGTGGATATGTTTTAAATAACCATTTTATATTATAATATATTTAATTAGATCAAAATATATATTCATTAATAAATTTTTTGGTTTCAACAATCATTCCCCCTTAAGAACTTTTTTCTTTGAAATTTCTATTCCCCTCACTAAAATAAATGAGGTCATTATCCAATGCAACCACCTCTAGATTGAGTACATGTGATGGGTCAGATCTGTACATCCTCAAGAGTTATACAATGAATATATCATGTACTTGAGATAAGTTCTTTGGGATTTCTAGTCGATAGGCCACTTCTCCAATGCGATCAAGGATCTCAAATAGGCCGATGTACCCTTGACCAATTTTTCCCATTTTCAAAAATATCATAACTATATTCCATAGGGATATGAAGAAGAATACCATGTCTCAAACATCAATGACTTGGTCTCGTCGATGATTATCATCAAAGCACATTTGTGGACTCTATGTACCTTAAATGTGCTGCTGGATGTATTTAACCTTCTACAATATAACAGCCTTGTTCTTTATTACACACTTAAATGTGATTTATTACATAAATATTTTCACTTGATACAACACGGAAGAACGATAGGACTAGTCTCTTTGGGTCTTAGTAACATTACATGACAAATTTAAACATGATACACAACATCTTTATTGAATCCAACATTTACATGACCAAAACATTCCCTCATACTTAGCATTGCATAGGATAACCTGAGGACAATCATAAGAAAAAAGTGAGCTATAAATACTCGTATGAGAATAAACCTAAAATAACATTAGAAATATAGTTCATGTTATAAAATAGGAATATCAATGGAGCACAAGTGATACATGAACATAAATTCATTATAAAGCATGATAATCATAACATGGAAATGTGGTAACAACACTTAACATTGAATTAGAATGATCCAAGGCTCATTGCACATCGAGCATGAGTAATCCCTCGTTAAACATGAAGCATGAGTAAACCCTCTATTCACTAGAATTATCATGATTCAACACCCATTTCACATTACGTATCATGGTTTTATACATTACCCAATATATTGGAGTGCTATTTGGGTGCACCTGCTTAAACATTTCATTTTATGCATAAGTGTGCCACATGGATCATAAAACCTGGATTCATTAAACATCGTCCTTTATTCCATGATAATGGAGTTTGGAATTAATACAAGAACATATTTAAACAATATGAAAATTTTCATAATGGTGAATAACATTTATATATAAATTTGTGTGGTATTCACTACACAATGACTTTGTCTTGGAAAATCATGATACAATTTCTGCAGCATAACAGCGTGACATAAGAAGTCATAAAAAAATTTTATGAGAGAGAAATGGGTTAATTATCAAATTTACATAACATTTAATGTAATGGGGTCATATAGATACATGTCCCAATAATTTTTAAGGAATTTAGATTCGTAATCCAATCGAATTTCTCGAATGTAAATCAGGAAAGAGAAATACTTTTCAGACTTTTGGCATGGTAACATGTATACATGGAAGACATTTATGAGATATAAAGGTGTGTCACATCATTAAAAAATAATGTGGAAGGTATATGGGAGATGATATATCATATTAAAACATTTTTAATTGAAATAAACGGGGCATAACAATGTAAATTTAATTTGACAAAAATGAGAAAGGAAGAAATCCCTTACATGGATGTGTGATCCCAAATTCATGGGAGCGGCTTGAGAGAGGCTTCATGTGAGCTTGAGAAACCTTGGGAGGATTATAGTGATAGGAGGGAAGAGTTTTTTCAATCTCTAAAGGCTTGGAGTGAAGATAATGCGGGACCATGTGTGGATATATATAGGAAAGGAGAAAGAATTCATTATTACTTAGGTTTGGGATCACTCACATTAAACTAATCAAACCCACATAACATCCCATGGTTTTTACCCATGGGTTTTTTAAAATGGGAGTGGAAAAGACTATTTAATATGTTCAATGGCCTAAATTCTTAGAATTATATGGTTAGATATGTGGAGGTGAGTCACACTCTCTAGGAAAACAATTTAAAAAGACCAAATGTTTTATAAGTCTTGAAGGGTCCACTAAAACATTAAAAAAACCAAACCTAAAATCACATTAATTTAATGGTAAAACATATATTGGACGAACATAATGTTTATAGTATTTTATTACATAATAATTGTGATATTATGATGTCATAAAACACATTATAAATTTAAATGTTACTTAATTTTTACCCAAAAATTCGACTGTCTCAGAATATTATGAAAACATCATCATTGGATAATTTATATGTCATGATTACAAAAATAATATTCATTTAATCTAAATAATGTTATATATATTAGAATTTTTACTTTTAAAATAAAAACCTACATGTATAAAAAATTAATGGGTTTTGACAAAAACAGCTTTCAAACCTTAAGAAAAATTACAATTACATTAACAAACATATAAGATAATCTAAATTTAACAAAAAGTAATTTAATATGAAATATAATATTTTATTAAAAAATAATTTAATTCCTCAAAATAGGTTTCTTAGTTGAATGTTGACTAAAAACATTATTTGTTCTTTACTTTTTTTTCCAAAGTAACAATAATAAAAAGAGTGTATATTGTTTATAAAATAATAATGTAAATAATAATAGTACTAGTGTCGTTGTACATAGCCCCTTATAAAACCCACATAATACCTAATCATAATGTGTGTGATGTTTAAAGTCTCTTGGGGTTGATCAAAAAACATCACTCGGGTGGTACTCTCTATTAACATCCACTTCACTCGTAGCCATTTCGGCTCAAGCTTAACAGGTTCATGCTCGGCTTGGGCTTGGTCAAGAGCGAAGCCAAATGATACCACCTCCTTTACACCTCTGAAAAATGGGCTTCTTGAGGGGAAATGATACTGGATGAGGTCATCTTTTCCTTTGTCTATGTAAATTGGATTTGTAAAAGCCCTATATTTATACAAATAATGTGATCACTGTTCAATGGTTATATTATAAATGGTCACTATTCATAACAATATTTTAAAATATCCAATGATAAAACCAATGAAGTTAACATTTTATAAGAAATTTAATTATATCAAGAGGAATATTCATTAATGAATTTTGGGTTGTTATAATCTTCCCCAAATTAGAAAAATTGCATACTTGTAATTTTATTACATACAAAAAGAACTCTAAAATTTAACGACAACCTCTGGGTTGTTTACCCACCACAATTAAGCATTCCCGAACCCTCATTAGCACATCAAGAATAGGGAGCTAGGGTTCACTTAGTGAAACAATACATCAATGCACAATCTATGTCTTCCACTTCTTTAGTCCATTCGTCGTCCGTGCAACATGATTCTTACCGATGGAAAATATGATGCATTTTTGAAAAAAAATTGTTTCTAATTTATAGTTTCAAAACATCACCATGTACCAGGTTTTTGTAAATTAGTCTGATAGAGACAGATTATAAATTTATGAAATGTGGTTCCTCTAATATATTGTCTAAATTTCCTAAAAAATAGGAATATATAACTATATATATATGCTACTTGGAGTTCTCCCTCTTCAGTATCTACTCTAAAATCAAATAGTTCATCATAAATTCTTAATAGGGTGAAATATTTGTAAATAACGTAATGGTACCTCCCTCGTCTGGAATGGTGGTCAAGATGGGAGTATAATATTTGATCATACGTGTTCCATGATCCATGATGATTTTGTTGTATGGACATTGGAAAAGGAATTGATGTGAATCAAGTTTTACATCACAGTAATTATAGCAAGTAAGTCCTCAAGAAGGGACAAGAGTGTTGTATGAGGTTATTCCCCTTCCATATCGAATCTATCCTATATCCTACTGATGAAACATATAAAATTTTGAGTTACCATCTAGTAATGATAGAATAGTGATATAAAACTACATGATGTATAAAAATTTATTATTCCTTAAATAAAAAAATTTATAGTTAACACATAAATGGTAATCCAAAAGGATGACTTATAAATTTCTGTTATTTCGTTAACATAAGAATATATTGTCTTTAATCTATTTTATCCAACATATATTCATAGGGATTTTTTTAATTCCCTTAATAATGTTTTATATTATTCTTGTGAATTTACTAATGCATATCCCCTAGGAATGTCCTAACTAAGAGTTCATAAAGGCCTGTTTTTGTGTACCAAGAAACCCCAGGTCAAGCACGAAACTCCTTTTCGGGGATTTCAACCCTAGGTACATTTTTTCGGGTGCTGCCTCTACCTACTCGTATACAGACATGGATTTATTTTCATGATAAAAAACTTACTCAATACCCAAAAAAAACATAGAGATGTTTTTTATACTTAGTCTGGTCTCTATGGATTCACTAGGATTTTTTTAATCCTAATACCTAAAATAATTAAACCTATACATTGATAGAAACTATAACAACACTTCTTTTTATTACACACTTAAACATGATTTATTACATAAAATATTTACTTGATACATCATGGAAGATTGAGAGGTATAGTTTCCATGGGGATTAGGATCATTACATAACAAATTAAAACATGAAACACAACTTCTTTATTGAAAACATCATCTACATGACCACTTCATTCCCTCTTACATAGCATTGTATATGATAACCTGAGGACATTCATAAGAATAGAGTGAGCTAAAAATCCCAGTAGGAGAATAAACATGGAATAACATGAGGAATATAGTACATGATAGACAATAGGAATATCAATAGATCACAATAGAAACATGATCATAAAGGAATGATAATGCATGATAATCATAACTTGGGAATGTTGCAATAACACTTAACATGGAATTTGCATGAGCCAAGGATCCTTGCACATAGAGCACGAGTAAATCCTCATTGTGCATGAAGCATGAGTAATGCCTTGTTTTACTTGAATTAGGATGATTCAAAACCCATTGCACATTACGTATCCAAAAACAATACTTTATCAATTGCATTGGTGCACTTTCAAGACACACCCTTCTTAAACATTTCATTTCATGTAGTATTGTACCACATGGATCATAAAACGTGGATTCCTTAAAAATAATCATTTATTCAATGATAAAGTAGTGTGGAATACGTACATGAAACTATTTAAACAATATTTCAATGCTCATAAAGGTGAATCCCCATGATAGTGAAATGGGCATGGTATTCACTACACAAATATATTAGCTTGGAAAATCATGGTTCAATTTTGGCATCCTAACGGTGTCACCTAAGAATTCATAAAAATGTTGGATGAGAGTGAAAGGGGTTTATAATAATATGTACATGAAATGGTATGTTATGGGGTTATATATATACATGTACCACAATTGTATTGTAATTTTGATATGTAATACAAAATAATTGCTCGAATGTAAATGAGGAGAGAGAAATTCCTTACGTAATTTTGGCATGGTAATGGCTATACATGGAAGACATAGATGAGATAGAATGGATTATATATTAATTAAAACATAAAGAATAATCTATGGGGGATGTTCAAATTCATACCCCAACATTTGTAATTGAAAACAACATGGCATAACAACTTAATGAAAATTTGAAAAAAATGAGAAAAGATGAAATACCCTACTGGGAAGTGTGATCCCAAAAGCAAGGGAGTGGCATGAGAGAGGCTTCTTGGATGATTTGGGCACCATGGGAGGATTATAGATAGATGAGGGAAGGGTTTTAATTAATTAAAAAAGAGTTTAGTGAAGAGGAAGTGGGAGATTGGGTGGGTTTATACAGTAAAGGGGATATAATTCTTTATTATATAGGTTTGGGACACCTCTCATTAAACTAATCAATAACACAAAACATACCATGTTTTTTCCCATGTTTATTGACAAAGGGTAGTGGAAAATAATATTTTATAAGGATAATGTCCGAAATTCATAAAATAATTGGTTTTATTATGTGGTGGTGAGTTACACTCTTATGGAAAACAATTTAAAAAAACCAGAATTATTTATAAGACTTGAAGGGTCCAATAAAGTATTGTAAAATAAATCAAAAAAACCACAAATAAAATTAATTTAATTGAAAAACATATATTGGCCGAAATAATTGTTTATATTATTTTATTACATCACTATTGTGTCATTATTATTTTAAAAAACACATTATATATTTCAACGGTATTTAATTTTCACCCAAAAATTAGACTGTCTCTGAAAATTATGAAACATTTACTGTTGGGTAATTTCAGTGTCCTAATACTGACAATAGTATTCATTTTATCTAAATAATTTTCAAAATATGTGAATTTTTTACATTTAAAATAAAAACTAACATTTACTGAAAATTTATGTGTTTTGACAAAAAAAACATTCAAAAATTAAAAATTATTACAATTGCATTCATAAATTTAAACGATAATTTATATTTCATAAAAATAAATTTAATAATAATAATAATATTTTAGTAAAATATAATTTAATTCAAAAATCCATTAATCCATCAAAATATATATATTAGTTGAATAAGGACTTAAATTACTATTTTTTCTTTAATAACTATTTACAAAGTAAGAATAATAAATAGAATGTATATTATCTATAAAAAATAATCTATGTAATGGAAGAATTAAGGTATTTTTACATGTAAGAACACAGATCATAGTTCCTAGTATATTTTCCTTTTCTGGTTGTTTTTGAGAAAAGGTGGAAAATATGGAAATTTTCAAAGTGCATGCCGTGTACTTTGATGCAGTGACAGGTTGTGTGCTGGTCGTGTCTTCGCCACACACATGGTGACAAGGGGTGATGTGGAGACCACATAAAGTAGAGTACGGATGGGTAGAGTAAACACTGTGTACCCCAGAAGTACACGCCTTGTAATTTATTTCTTTTCATTAAATGGACCGGGGTCGCGCCTAATCGAAGGAAATGTCTTCATCTCCAGGTTTTTCGACCGAGAGTGCCCATACGGTCGTGAACAGTCTCCAAGTCCCCTCTCCTTCGTCTGTTCTCCAAATCGACCGCCATCGATTGCGTTGGAACCACATCGGTGTGCTCTTCCTTCTCATAAAGCATTGTTTTCCAATTCTTCCTCTTTCTCAAGTAATCCATTGTTGAATTTTTCATGTGTTTTCATAGATCTAAGACCATCTAAAGATAATCAATCTTCTTGGTTCTAGTATTTTGATCTCCTAGCATCCAGGTAGGTGGTTTGTGCCTTACCTTTAGAAGTATTGGAGTTTTAAGTGCAAATCCCACCAATACCCATGAACGGGGTATTGCGTGATTACCTTTCTGATACTGTTGTTCTCCTGCCTTGCTTTTCTACTTGTGTAGAGGTAATTTGATCATGTTTGTGGATAATAGTTATGCTTGGATGTTTTTCTCATTCCCCTGTTCTTGTTGCAACCTTTGGATCATGATAGCCTTTGGCTGTTATCCTTGTTTTCTAGGTCTTGTGACCGTACGATGGAGTGATATTCTAGAAATTCTTGTTATACTATAGACTGGTTAGCTAAGTAGCTCTATAGGTGTACATTGGCCTTATAGAATTATTATTCACTAATTGGCAAGGGACCATGAGAACTCGGTGATATAGACTATAAGGGATAGATCGAGTGAGCTTCCCAGAGAGTTTGGATATTATAGACTTCAGGGGATATACCGAGTGAGCATCCCAAAGAGTCTTGGATATTTTATTCTACATGAGGGTAGATAGAGTGAGATTCCTTAGAGAGTATTTACTTTGTGTGAATTTCATTAAAACCATTCAAGGCTAGAGAATGAATTGACTGAGAGAGCTTCCTTAGAGAGTCTGTGATAGACCAGAGACTATATGAGGAATGGACCGAGCGAGCTTCCTTAGAGAGTTTCAAAACTGTGGGGCTATAAGAGTGTTAAACCATGTGATCTTCCTCAGAGATTCCCTGACTACCCTAGACTATAAAGGTAATTGAGTGAGCAAATTTCTTTAGAGAGTCTTATAATTTTTGTATGACCAACCCCGAGGGGATAGACTGAGTACACTACCCAGAGGGTTGTTGGTATTTTCTTGGATATAACCAGAGGGGTTCCTATTGTGGTTATCTTTTTTCTTCACTATTTCTTGTTGTTTTGTGGATTGATTAACATTTTATATCATCTTGTTACTTCTTACTGTTTACTGCTTTCTATTTACTGTTACTATTTACTTCTTATTGTACTATTACCTGCCATATACTCAGTGACTATTAGGCACATATCTTCGGGTGGTTGCCTATTGGGATTTAGTCTCACACCCCATTTGGGCCATGATTTTGGGACCAAACAGACTATTTTGTTGCTAGTATAGACAAGGGAAAGCGCCCTTATACTTATTGTACTTGATTGCTTTGGAGCAGAAGAGCATGTGGCCAAGCTGAGGATTGTGATGTTGAAGATTTTCTTATTTGTGTTTCTTTTGTACTTGGGTTTAGTATTGTACTAAGTATATTGACTTGTTTGGATTATTTCCTAGACATATGTATCATGCATCGTTTCTTATATACATGTGTTCATTAGTTGTTTATTTTTTTAGTCTTCCGCTGTTTATTGTTGTTGGATATTTACTGCTTCTGCTATTGTATGATTTGTTTACTTCTGCTTCGCACTCTGCCAAGGAGGGCATAGTTTCCCCACTATCACACCCAAGGCCCTCACTACTAGTCGGTAGTCTCTATAATATGGGGAAATGCGCTTGAGGTCACGTGACCAACCGAGTACAGGGAACCTCTGGGTGGCTTCCAGAACCTTGACATTACAATGTGGTATCAGAGGAATTCTTATCTCTTCATTAACTATTTTGAGCCTTTAGCGATAGATAGGATGGATTCGGTACTTGGTAATAAGTTGTGCCTGGGAGTAGTTATCCCATGTATAGGGAAAATCCAATCTTCATCGTTTATTTCAGTTTTCTTGTTTTGAGAATTTACGGTTGATATGATTTCACCTAGAGTGATTCACATGTCTTCTGTTGTTATTATTATTTCTATTGCCTTTCAATTTATGTCACAACATGATGAGATGAGAGTATTCCATCCCCTGAATCATAGAGGAACTTGTTTGAAATCACATTCCATGTATTCTTGCCTTTCCATCTAGGGTACGTTAGCAATTGGATGTTTTTGTAATAGACATTGTGTAGATTATGCATGCTATTGTGATAGATATTTTGATATAATCCCTACAGTTTGATAGATAAATTTTTTTTATTGTACCATTACATAAATTAAAACCATTTTTTTATTCTTGAGGTGTTATGGGCTCTCATGAATCGGAGTTTGGTGGATCATTTACTTGTTTTCTTTTAATTTGATATGTAGTAGACGTCAAGAATTGATTCGTGAGGAGTAGGGGCCCTCACGGATCGAAATTTGGCAACCCTATGATTGTTTTTCATTGTTTTCTAGGTTTTGATACAGTTTCTAAGATACTACCTAGAAAAACCCATATCACACGGCATGTACTTGACTACACACTGTGTAGTTTTAAACCATGTCACTGACTGTGTGAGCAGAAACAAGGGGTGGTGAAGAAGTTTTCAAAAACACATCTTGTATTGTAGTTTCACGCCATGTAATAGTGAGCTGTGTACCCAGCCGTGTCACTAACAACATGGGTCGGGGAAGCTCATGTAGTACACACAATTTTAGATATAAACACTCCGTGTAGCCTTTCTCTAGATACCCGACCATGTCACGAACAACACGGGACAGTGTTATCTCTCCTATACACGACTTCTTTGATTGGAACACGTAGTGTAAGGGTCAGCCGTGTACCTCGCCGTGTAACTAACATCACGGGCTGCTGAAACCATGTCCGGTACACGTTGTGTCCTTATTTAACACACCGTGTAGTCTAGGGTTCAGAGGACCATGTGGGATAGCCGTGTTAGGAGACTCGAGCAAGGTAATGGAGATAAAGTACACGCAGTGTGTGGTGACAACACGCCGTGTAGTCTGGGGTGTTCCACGACCAGCCATGGTAAAAGTACACACCCATGTGTCTTGCACAAGAGGAAATGCCATGTAGTTTTATAAACACTATGTAGTCTTGTTTTGTAGAACTTGTTTGTTGTTTTCTCATGTTTCTGTCTTGTACTCATATGTTCTCAGTCTTTGATAATCCTGATCTAGGGTCTACTTTGATTTTTCAGAGCTATGCCTCTAAGACGTCCTCTAGTAGTACGTCAGCTACCAGACAGTGATTAGGCACCAGATATGAAGAATTAGGGATCTCTTGCATATCCTTCTACAGATCCACCTGCTTTTCCAGCCTTGGCACCAACAGTTATACCCGTTGCAGGCGCTGATTCCCAGTTCAGGGAGGACTTCTTGAGGATGATGTATACCTTTCATGGAGAGTTTCTTCTTGCCCCATCTATGTATGAGTTGATGCCAGTTTTATAGCAGCAACATCCACATAAGTTATTAGGGTATGGATGACCCTAGGCTACAGAGTTGTGGATAGAGGACACGTTGAAGATCTTCGAGCACATGGAGATTCCTCTAGAGAAAAGGGTGGAGCTTGCAACTTATATTCTCTGAGACAATGCCAAGAGGTGGTGGGAGGTGATCTCACTATCAGGGCACCAGCTGATTATGATATGGGAAGAGTTCCATCATATATTCTATGACTACATTTATCCAGAGACCTTGAGGGCTGACCGAGCCCAATAGTTTATGAGTCTCTAGCAGGGTTCTATTTCTATTATAATGTACTCGTCTCGCTTTACCGAGCTGCATCGCATCACGCCGATTCCAGCAGGTGATGAGTTGTTCCTTTATAGGATGTTTGAGGAAGGTCTCAGGCATTAGATCCGTTCCGATGTGAATATATTAAATTTGAATTCGATCTCCTCTATCTTTAACCAGGTAGTGGACACTGATAGCAATCTGAGAGATTCTAGAGCTGTGAGCCATGGAAGTTCGACATGCAGAGTCAATGTTCCTCCTACTGATAGTAGGAAGCGTCGTAGTGAGTCTTCTCAAGGAGATCAGGGTAGAAGAAATGTATCTTTAGACATCTAGGTAGTATGCTACCAGTGTGGAAGGAGTGGGCTTACTAGACCTCAGTTCCAGAGATACCCGATGGAGTGCTGGTTTTGCGGGACGATAGGCCATCATCATCGTTTTTGTAAAATCTTATCGCCTACGGCTAGTGGGAGGGGTTATTCTATGACCCCGTGTTCATGAGATATATCTCCAGTTTCTCACCAGTCTCGGAACTGGAGTTCTCCAAAACATTCGGGTCGAGGTGGAGTTCGCGGTCATGGTGGTCAGTCACCAGGTTATCTGGGATTGTAGAGTGGATCAGCTCAGAGTGGTCGGCGAGGGGCGCAGGGCTGCGGTGCAGGCTAAACATTCACCATCGAGCAGACCCATCAAGAGATGGATCCTGGCCCTTTTAAATTTAAAGGTATAGTCTTAGTAGCCTCACCTTTATCTTCATCCCTTTTCGATAATGGTTCTTCTCATAGTTTAATCTTTGTTTCTGCTGTGGAGGTCCTTGGGCTCTGCATATTTTCATCTTCCAACTTGTTGTCTCTTGATACCCTGTTGGGAATGAGGACATCTAGCATACGTCAGGGAAGATAGTTCCCTCTTGTGTTTTCATAGTTTCAATTATTATGGGACTTCTATGTCCTAGAGATGACTGACTATGATGACATTCTCCGTATAGAATAGTTAGTTCCCTTCCAGGAAGTCGTAGATTGATATCATCATAGGGTGAGTTTTGTATCACTAGAGGGAGGATATTTTTGTCATAGAGGCGAGTGGGATGTCTAGGAGGGTAGATCTTATGACATCCTGCCTTTTTATAACATAAATTTTCATTACATTTTACAAAACCGATTATCTTTAAGGTTTAGTGTCTTGGAATCCAGGAACATAAAACATGAAAACATAAAACATCCGTCATAAACACTTAAAAGGATTCTCCATATGTTCATCCTAGGTTCATTACTGCATCTCATAACCTGGAAACATACATCAAAAGAAAGGGTGAGTAGAAGGCCCAGTAAGGGAAACAAGGAAAATATTTAACATGTGTACTTGAGATACATCAACAATGTCATGAAAAAGAACTTTAAGGCATGAGAAATAAATCATGAGGCATATCATAATAAAAATAATGTATTTCATAACTTGAAGATGTGGCTACAACATTTTACAAATACAATCATTTCTGTTTCACCAAGGTCCATCCCCAAGGTGTCAATAAAAATTACCAAGGTTATTCACCAAGGTATCTGTCTACATTGTCATCTCTAGAGATTAAGTCTTTATCCAATTCATTGGAGCGCTATCAGGGTTTACCCTTAAATGTTCCATTATTATCATGTTATCCACATATATCATAAAATAAATGGGTAACATTTCATAGTCAACACATTTTAAAAATTGCTTTAAATACATGATCTTTATGTCACTTTAAACCCACAGAAAAAGGAAAAGAGGTTTTATGTATGTAAATCCCAGAATTTAAAATAGAAAATTTTGATATGTATGTGAATACCCCTGTAGTAGAAAGAACATTGAGAATTAAATTAATAAAATAAAATAATTTGAATAAATGAGTGACATTTTGAGACGAAAATTCTGCAGCATAACAGTTATGTTACGTGGTTTTAAAAAACATTGAAAAGAGAGGCGACATGGGTCAACCACTCATAAATGATCCATAAAACAGAAGGGGGAAATAATATAATTTATTTTAGAACATGGTAATGAAATTTCAATGATATAACATATGAAATGAAGAACATGAAAGGAAGACAAGAATAACATTTCTCTTATGAAAATTCAGCAGCCGAAAGGCGTCACTTAATTTTCAAAAAATTGAATTAATGAGATCAAATAGTGTCTCTCATCATATGGACATAAAAGATTAGTATGATAGATATAGAGATCATACCCCAACATAATAAAAAGGAACTTGAAATAGTTAACATGAATGTATAACATTGAAAAAATGAGAAAGGTGAACGAATCCCTTAAAAATTTGGCAGCCTAACGGCTTCACTTAAACTTCAAAAAAAATGAATTTACGAGATCAATTAGGGTCTCTAATCATATGAACATAAAAGATCAGTATGATAGATCTAGATATCATACCCAAAAAAACTAAAAAGTAACATGATAGACTTGACATGAAAGTAGAACAGTGGAAAATGAGAAAGGTGAAAGAATCCCTTAAAAATCCGGCATCCTAACGGTGTCACTTAAACAACAACAAAAATGAATTGACGAGATCAAATAGTGTATCTCATCATATGAACATAAAATATCATTATTATAGATATATATATCATACCCCTACATAATAAAAATGTACTTTAAAGACATTACATGAAATTAGAACTTTGAAAAATGAGGATGGTGAAAGAATCCCATAAAAATTTTGCAGCCTAACGACGTCACTTAAACATCAACAAAAATGAATTGACGAGATCAAATAGGGTATATAATAATATTAACATAAAATATAAGTATTATAGATATATATATCATACCCCAACATAATAAAAACTATCTTGAAATACTTGACATGAAAGAAGAACATTGAAAAATCAGAAAGGTGAAAGAATCCCTTAAACATTCGGTAGCCTAACGGCGTTACTTAAACATTCTTTAAACGAATTGATGAGAGCAAGAGGGGTCTCCAATCATATAAACATGAATAGGGAAGTAAGAGAAATATAAAAGAACATCCTCCAATATAAGATCATAGTGCATAAATGAAATGACATAAAAGATATTACTTTAAAGAAAGAGAGAGGTATGATCCCTTTCCTTAAAACGTATCTCTTAAAACACAAGGGTTGGGACCTTGAGGGATTGGGGGCACCTTAAGAGGACTCCTTTGGTGGTAATGAGACCATATCTTTATTGGGAGAGAGTTGGGAGTGAAAACTAAAGGAGGAAAGGGTGGGTATTTATAAGAAATGTGAGGGGACAAGGCATTAATGTCCAAGGGACACTTCACAAGTGGTTTTCTCAAAACGATGGGATCTCCTATGGTATTTCCGATGGAGATTGGCCACATGGGTCCCCTCATACAGACATTTATCAACTTTTGTAGGCCAACCCTTAAAATATCTCAGGAGATCATCATGACACAGTTATGAAGTCATTAAACATACCGAAACCCTAAAATTGTATTTCTACTATTCACTGAAAATTTAACTTTCTCATAAAAATCCCAAAATTTTACCTTAACCAAATATCAATTCTCTGATTTCAAAAATAAAATATATTTTATAAAAATAATTTTCTAAATATTTTTAATTTAATTTTTAAATAAATACACTATTCACTGAAAATTCATTTTTATAAGAAAAATCCCCCAAAATTACCTCAACATAATATTGATGCTCTGAGTTCAAAAATGAAATCCATTTTATTAAAATAATTTTCTAAATATTATTAATTAAATTTCTAATTAGAAAAACACTATTCACCTGAAAAAACTAATACTTGACTAATAATTTATGAAACCATTATTTAACCATTTTATTGAATAACATTACATAATCAAGGTGCCTAGATTATATTAATACTTTATTTAAGTGAGATTACTATTCCATTTGGTCACATTATCACTATTCATAATTTACTATTCATCAAAAATAAAGTTGATCTTATTAGACTCTAAATTTCGTACTGAACAAAATTGTAGAAGACCATTTTTTGAAAATCATTAGACATTTTTAATTATTTAAGGTTTACATAAACATTTTTTAAAATATCCTTTCTCTAAAATTCACCAAAAATATGCATACTATATTTATCTGGACATTTTAAAATTTATAAACTTCCTCATAAGAATAAATAAAAAATTTTATTTAAAAAAAGGATTACACAAGGCAGTTATAGTCTCCTTACATATCCCCTTGTCACACCAGCAAAGGACCTAAGTGTAAGGTGTGCTAAGGTCAGAGAATTCGAAGGAGGCTCGACCAACATCGCACGAGTAGTAATTTCTATCAGTTTGATCATCTCTCAAAGTCGATTCTGTTCTAGCTTCACATTATGAGGTTCGGCTTGGGTTTGGTCCAGAGCAATGCCCAGTGGTGCTACCTCCTTCCCAAGTTCTGTTATATGGGATTCGATGGGTCCAAGACTACAAGGTGAGCCTATCGAATCTTCTTTCTATATTAATTAACCAAGCTCACTTGTATTTAGAGACAATAATCGAAACGTTTAGTTTCCAACGGTCATATTGACCAATGGTCATATAACAGTCAAAACCCAACAGTCTCATCTTAATTATACTCATGTTATCAAATGAAACAGTTTTGTTGAGTATAAAAAATAAAATAACACACAAAATTAGGAAACCAGATTTTTTCAAAATTTCTGGTCATTAGAATCTTCCCCCCTTATGAAATTGCGTCCTCGTAATTTTTAAAATCGGGATTGGAAATTTCATTCAGAGTCCCACATCATAAAAAGAGTCAGTAACACTATTACTTTAAAATAATGAAAGGGAAGTAAAAAGTTCACCCGAGTTAACCCATACAAGGATTCCATGTAAGAAAACATGGACATGGAAGAGAAAACAAAGGGTCGCGTTCTGAGTGAGAGTGATAGAAAACATGATTAGGAGAAAGTTAACAACATGAATATCACAACTTATGATGGGTTAAACGGTATTTGATTTCCCAGTTGGAAACCTTAACAGACATCATTTTTGTTTTACATTCCTTTCAATAGTTTTGAAGAATTCATTTACTACATAGAATAAAACACAGGGAAATATACCTACCTTCAAGTAGAGTTTCATACTTTAATATGTCTCTACCAAAACTAATCTTTTCTCCAAACAATGAGCATTAAAAAATTCTTGGCCTCATCAAATCACAAGAATCATCTTCTAAAGAATCACATAATCCACCAATGATTAACTATCTATTTCTTTTATTATCCCAAAAAATGAGTGGGTAAGATAAAACAATTGTTCCAAAATAAAGAACCCCATATGAATGGAAACTACTTTTAAATCTTCAAAATTCCCCGGTATTACCCAAAGTTCATCATAGACCATTCCATAAATAACTGTCCTTAGAATTCCTCAAAATAAACCAAACTAAGATTGAAACCTAAATACAAGAAGGATTTGATAACATAGTCTTCAAAAATAAACTTCATCTTTCATCTCCAAACAACATCAACCACTCCTAACATCTTATAACAAAAGTAGCTAACCTAAAAATATTTTCCCCAAGATAGGTTAATCATTTCCATATGTAACCTAAATTACTATAAGTCCGCCTTAAATTCATCGATTCTTCAAAATATAAGTCAAACTTTACTCCTCAAAAAAATACCATAGTAATCTATTTACCTCGATCAAATAGGGTTCCAAAAATAGTGAATGTCTTCCAAAATAATAATCACCTTTTAATCCCATAATCATCCTCTTTGTTTTAGGAGAAAAATTTCACTACATCAACATGTAGTACATAACAATAGATGTTTTCCTTAATGATATAAAACCATCTTAGGTAGTGACCCAATGATATTAGAAAACATAAAAGATATTCTCATAGAGCACGAACTAAAATACAACATGACATAGACAATTATTTCCAAGATGGTACATGTACATCAGTCATCATGATCCATATCAGCATAGGAAATGCATTTTCCCCTTTTCCTAATAGATTGTTGATGCTCATCATTCTTCTTATCCATTCCAAGAGAGAATTTCCTTGGATAATGTTTAACTTCTCCACATTTATGAAATAGAAATGAATAAGGTACATTAGATCGAACCTTATCTCCATTCATCACATTATCCATTTTTTAAAAGAAATTGGCTACTTTATGCCCTATATTCCCACAGTTAAAACATATCCCGGTTCCATTGTGACATTCTCCTTGGTGCCTCTTCTCTCACTTTTTGATAAAAATAAATAGGGTATTCTTTCACTTATCAACTTTATCAGATGAACATCCTTGAGACTTTGTCTTCTTCTTCATTGATGAATTTGTGCATTCAACTAGGTACCAATTATTAATTGTGATTTTTGATAGCTGGTTTGGCATAATCACAATAAGTTCAACTTGATCTTTCTCCAACTCTGTCACATTAATAGGGCAATCATCACATTTCTTATCACATTGGTTTTTGGGACATGATATTCCATTTCCCGCAATTAACTAAGAAAAGAATGTATAATTAGGGGGCTTAAATACTTAGCCAATATTCATGAAAAGTAAACATAAAGCATAGAAGGATAAAATTGTAGAAGAAAAGTATACCCTAACTTGTGATCCCCTAGGTCCCCATTTAGGTTATCCATGATCATATATTCGTATGTGAATCTTTATTTTATTTTATCTTTGTTCCTTTAATAATGGTTCATACTAAGCTTATGAATTTACCAAAGCATATACCTCGGGAGTGTCGGAACCAAGAGTGTAGCAAGGACCATTGTCATGTACTAGTTCCCATTTGAGTCTAGCTCAAAGTGGTGTTTTCGGGTTTTACCCTTATATACATCAGTGATAGAGCCACCTCTACATGCTCGTATCCAGACAGGGATGTATTTGCTTGGAATCCACTTACTCAATACTCACCAAAATACCAAGATTATTTCCTATATTTAAACTTTTCTATAGGGTTAGTCCTAACGTTTTCAGGTCATAATTTACACAAATAACTAAACCATACTTTGATACCATCTATGAAATCCCTCCTTTTTATAAAATAACTTTTCATTAAATTTTACAAAACTGAGGATCTTTAAGGTTTAGTGTCTTGGAAACCAGAAACATAAAACATGAAAACGTAAAACATCCTTCTTAATCACTTGAAAGGATTCTCTTTATGTTCATCTTAGGTTCATTACTGAATCTCATAACCTAGAAAAATACATCAAAAGAAAGGGTGAGAAGAAGTCATTGTAAGGGAAACAAGGGAAACATTTAACATGTGAACTTGAGATACATCAACAATGTCATGAAAAAGAACTTTAAGGTGTGTGAAAGAAATCATGAGGCATATCATAATAAAAATAACTTATTTCATAACATGAAGATGTGGCTAAAACATTTTACAGAGACAATCATTTCCGTTTCACCAAGGTCCATCCCCAAGGTGTCAATAAAATTTACCAAGGTTAATCATTAAGGTATCAGTCTAAATGGCCATCTCTAGAGATTAAGTCTTTACCCAATGCATTAGAGCGCTATCAGGGAGCACTCTCAAATTTTCCTTTATTATCATGTGAGCCACATATATCATCATCAATAATTTTATAAAAAACCCATATATCATAAAATAAATGTGTTTCATTTCATAGTCATCACATTTTAAAATTGTTTTTAAAGACATCATCTTTATGTCACTTTAAACCCACAGAAAAAGGAAAGAAGGTTTTATGAATATTAATCCCAGAATTTAAAATAGAACTTTTTGATATATATGTGAATACCCCTATATAATAAAGAGCTTTGAGTATTCACTTAATAAAATAAAATAATTTGAAAAAAAAAGTTAGTGCAATTTTGAGACCAAAATTCTTCAGCATAACTGTTACGTTACGGTGTTTTAGAAAACATTGAAAAGAGAGGGGAAATGGCTCAACCACTCATAAATGATCCATAAAACAGTAGGGGGACAGAATATAAATTATTTAAGAACATGGTAATTAAATTTGAAAGATATACTATATGAAATGAAGAACATGAACGGAAGACAAGAATAAGATTTCTCTTATGAAAATTCAACAGCCTAACGGCGTCACTTAAACTTCAAAAAAATGAATTGACGAGATAAAATAGGTTCTATAATCATATGAACATAAAATATAAGTATTATAGATATAGTGATAATTCCCCAACATAATAAAAATGAACTTTAAATACTTGACATGAAAGTATAATTTTGAAAAAATGTGAATGGTGAACGAATCCCTTAAAAATTTGGCAGCCTAACGACGTCACTTAAACATAAAAAAATGAATTGAAGAGATAAAATAGGGTCTCACATAATATGAACATAAAATATCAGTATTATATATGTATATATCATACCCCAACAAAATCAAAAGGAACTTGAAATACTTGACATGAATGTAGAACTGTGAAAAATGAGAAAGGTGAAAGAATCCCTTAAAAATTCGGCAGCCTAACATCGTCACTTAAACTTCAACAAAAATATATTGATGAGATCAAATAGGGTATCTTATCATATGAACTTAAAATATCAGTATTATAGGTATAGATATCATACCCAAATATAATAAAAAGTAACTTGAAAGAATTGACATGAAAGTAGACCTTTGAAAAATGAGAAAGGTGAAAGAATCCTTTAAAAATTCGGCAGCCTAACGGCGTCACTTAAAATTCAACAAAAATGAATTGATGAGATAAAATATGGTCTATCATCATATGAACATAAAAGATAATTATGATAGATATAGAGATCATACCCCAACATAATAAAAAGAAACATGACATGAAAGTAGAACATTGAAAAATGAGAAATGTGAAAGAATCCATTAAAAATTCGGCAGGCTAACGACGTCACTTAAACATTCATAAAATGAATTGTTGAGAGCAAGAGGGGGTATCTAATCATATGAAAATTAAAAGGTATGTAATATGAATATAAAATAACATCCTTTAGTATAAGATCATAGAGCATAAAATAAATGATATAAAAGAGATTACTTGAAAGAAGGAGAGAGGTGGGATCCCTTACCCTAAAAAATATCTCTTAAAAGTCAATGGTTGGGACCTTTAGGGCTTGGGGGAACCTTGAGAGGACTATTTGGGAGGTAATGAGACCATATCTTCATTGGGGGAGAGTTGGGAGTGAAAAAAAAGGAGGAAAGGGTGGGTATTTATAGGAAATGTGAGGGGACAAGGCATTAATGGCCAAGGGACACTTCACAAGTTGTTTTCTCAAAACCATGGGATATCCCATGGTATTTCCCATGGAGTTAGGCCACATGGTTCCCCCCATACAATACTTCATCACCTTTGTTCGGACAACCCTTAAAATATATCATTATATCGTCATGACATAGTTATGATGTCATTAAACATACCAAAACCCTAAAACTGTATTTCTACCATTCACTGAAAATTCAACTTTCTCAGAAAAATCCCAAAATTTTACCTTAACCAAATATCAATTCTATGATTTCAAAAATAAACTCTATTTTATAAAAATAATTTTCTAAATATTTTTAATTTAATTTTTAAATAAATACAGTATTCACCTAAAATTCATTTTTTCAAAAAAATCTCCAAAAATTACCTTAACATAATATCGATGCTCTGAGTTCAAAAATTAAATCCATTTTTTAAAAATAATTTTCTAAATATTTTTAATTTAATTTTTAATTAAAATACACTATTCACACTAAAAAACTAATACTTGACTAATAATTTATGACACCATTATTTAACCTTTTTATTGAATCACATTACATAATGAAGGTGCCTAGATTATATTAATACATTATTTAAGTGAGATTAGTTATCCATTTGGTCACATTACTAATCCTAAGCATTAAATTAGTATTCATAATTTACTATTCATAAAAAATTAAGTTGATATTATTAGACTCTAAATTTCGTACTGAACAAAATTGTAGAAGACCATTTTTTGAAAATAATTACACATTTTTAATTATTTAAGGTTTACATAAACATTTTTTAAAATATCCTTTCTCAAAAATTTACCAAAAATATGCATACAATATTTATCCAGACATTTGAAAATGTATAAACTTCATCATATGAAGAAATTAAAATTTTTATTTAAACCAAAGGATTACACAAGGCAGTTATGGTCTCCTTACATAGCCCCTTATCACACCACCATAGGAACTAAGTGTAAGGTGTGCTAAGGTGATAGAATCCGAGGGAGGCTCGGCCAACATCACACAAGTAGTAATTTCTATCAGTTTGAACTTCTCGCGAAGGCAATTCCGTTCAAGCTTCACACGATGAAGTTCTTCTTGGGATTGGTCCAGTGAAAAGCCCAGTGGTGCTACCTCCTTCCCAAGTTCTGTTAGATGGGCTTCGATCGGTCCAAGACTACTGTGTGAGGCTATCAAATCATCTTTCTATATTAATTAACCAAGATCACTTGTATTTAGAGACAATAATCGAAATGTTTAGTTTCCAGTGGTCATATTGACCAATGGTCATATAACAGTCAAAACCCAACGGTCTCATTTTAATTATACTCATGTTATCAAATGAAACAGTTTTGTTGCGTATAAAAAATAAAATAACACACAAAATTAGGAAACAAGATTTATTCAAAATTCCAGGTCATTACAGAGCTGGACCAGAGCATCATGGGCTAGGAGGTGTTACCACCCAGATTTCCAGCCTTTATCTAGACGACCATGGGACTTCACAGTTATACTTTCTTCCTGTGGTGAATCATTTCAAGGATGTCTTTCTTGAGGAATTTTCGGATTTGCCTCCAGAGCGTGGGGTAGACTTCTCGATTGAGCTCCTACCAAGAGCGGCACCGGTGTCCATTCCTCCTTATAGGATGGAAACACCTAAGTTTTAGAAGATCAAGAAACAGTTGGAGGAGTTGAAGGAAAAGGGTTTCATCCGACCGAGTGCTTCTCCATGGGGTTCGCCTGTCCTATTTGCGAAAAAGGAAGACGTCACCCTTAGGCTTTGTGTGGACTGTCGGAAGCTGAACTAGTTGACCGTCATGAACTGATATCCTTTGTCCTAGATCTATGACCTATTTGATAAGCATCAAGGAACCCATGTGTTCTCGATGATCGATTTGAGGTTCGGATACCATCAGATGCGCGTTAGACCCTCATATATACCACTTATAGCCTTCAAGAGAAGGTATGGTCTATACGAGTATACGGTCATTCCATTCGGTCTCGCGAAGGCGCCAACAGTTTTTATAGCAATTATTAACCGAGTGATACTCCCATACTTGGATTTCATCATGGTGGTTTTTGTGGATGACATCTTGGTGTACTCTCACACTCAACACGAGCATGCTACCCATCTTGATATCGTTCTAAGTACACAGAGAGAGCATAAGTAATTTGCTATTCTCTTGAAATTCCACTTTTGGATGGATCATATTCACATCTTGGGTCATGTTATCTCAGAGGCAGGAATATCTGTGGACCCATAGAAATTGAGAGCTATATTTTCCTAGGAGTATCCGAAGAATGTCTTTTAGGTGAGGAGTTTTCTGGGAATGGCTGGATACTACATGTGTTTCATCTAATACTTTTCACACCATTCAGCACCACTAACAGGTCCGAAAAAGAATTGTGCAAAGTTCATATGGTCATATTTTTGCGATTCATCCTTTTAAGAGATTAAGGGTAGATTGACATGAGCCCCAATACTAGTCTTTATAGGGATGGTAAAGAGATATACACTCTACTGTGATGCTTCAGGTGTTGGATTGGGAGCTGTGATTATGCAGGGAGATGGAGTCGTTGCATATGGGTCTCGGGAGTTGAGGCCACATGAGAATAACTACATGATGCCTGATCTAGAGTTGGAAGCTGTTGTTCATGTCTTACACTGTTGGAGACAATACCTTATGGGAGGGAATATTGTGGTTTTCAACGACCATAAGAGTCTCCAGTGCATATTCACTCAGCGGGATCTGAATCTGAGACAGCACAGCTGGGTCGAGTATCTTCAGTCCTTCGACTTTGAGCTTGACTATACGCCAGGAAAGGGAAACACCGTGGCTGATGCATTGAGTATGAGAACTCATATTTAGGCAGTTCAGGAGGCCATCAGTGAGTGGTATCTTATGGATCTGTTCTCTGAGATGCATATAGAGGTGCATGACAACCAGGGGAAGACATTCCTTTCTTCTGTAGCTGTTACCTCAACCCTTCTTAATCACGTAAGGATGAGGTAGCAATCAGTCTCAGAAGGCCCAGTCCCATGAGAGAGTGTGTCAGGAGAAGAGCCTCTTCCTGGATGGACAGTGGGCAAGAATGAGATCTTTCATTTCCAGGGACACGTATGGGTACCAGTAGATATATGTGAGGAACTGATGCGGGGTTTTCATTATTTAGTTTGGGAAGTTCATCATGGAATCAAAACGATGTATCGTGATCTACACCGCCAGTACTGGTGGCCAGGTATGAAAAGAGATGTTGTTGGGTTCTTCAAGAGATGTTCTACTTTTCAGTAGGTGAAAGCGGAGCATCTGCTGCCAGCAAGAATTTTAAAGCAGTTTCCCATCCCTGAGTGCAAGTGGAATGATGTCACGATGGACTTCGTGACTGGGTTACCGAGGTCAGCTCGAGGGAGTGATGTTGTTTGGGTTGTCTTCGACATGCTTATGAAGGATTATCACTTCTTACCGATCAAGGATACCTTTAGTGTTGATGATATGGGGCGGTTGTACATCCAAGAGATTGTACGTCTACATGGAGTTCCACATTCAACTATTTCAGACAGGGATGTGTGTTTTACTTCTCGGTTCCAGTAGGGGCTTCAGAAGGCTTTGGGTATATATGTACTTTTGAGTACAGCATACCATCCCAAGACATATGTCATGACTGAGCATATTATCAAGGTGCTTGAGGATATTATCTAAGCTTTTATTTTATACTTTGGAGGTTCATAGGTGAAATATATCCCTCTTGTTGAGTTTTCTTATAACAACAGTTTTCAGGAGACTATTCAGATGGAACCTTACAAGGATTTGTACTGTAGGCCATGTCGTTCAGCTTTGTGTTGGCTAGAGGCAGGAGACGTAGATTTTTTGGGACCTTGTTTTGTTTAGGAGACCTAAGAGCATATAGATTTGATTCAGAAGAGGATGGATACAACAAAGTCTCAACATAAGTCTTATGCTGATCAGTGGAGAAGACCTTTGGAGTTCGATGTCGGGGATCAGATTTTCCTACGTGTCACACCATTGTTGGGACAGAAGAGGATTCAGAGACAGGTAAAGCTTTCCCCATGGTACTTCGAGCCATTTGAGGTGTTGGATAGAGTTGGGTCGGTTTCCTATCGGTTGCAGTTACCTCAGATGTATCGGTCTATGCACGACATCTTCCACGTTTCTCAGCTCCGACGTAAATTTTCAGACCCGTCTCATGTGTTTCAACCCAAGGAGTTTGAACTTGAAGAAGATGTGTTGTTTGAGGATCATCCTATCCATATTGTCGATCTTAGTACGAAGCTTCTCCAGGGCTGGTCTTTTCCTCTGGTACGGCTGCTATGGCAGCATGGGCGAGTATAGGACGAGACCTGTGAGAGGGAGGCTGATGTGCAATCGCAGTGGCCAGAGCTATTCAGGGTTTCTTCTTCTACCCCTCTCTAGGGAAATTCGGGGATTAATTTCATTAAGGGGGGAATTTTGTAAGAACCTAGATCATTGTTTCAGCCATGTTTTCCTATTTCGGTCGTTTTTGAGAAAAAGATGAAAATCTGGAAATATTCGAAGTACATGTCGTGTACTTTATAAGTACACGCAGTGTACTTTGATGCAACGCTAGGATGTGTTCCGGTCGTGTCCCGGCCACACACATGTTGTGTAAGGGCAATGTGGAGGCAGCATAATTCATAGTATGAAAGGTCCGGTTACACGGTGTGTATACTAGAATTACACGCCATGTAGTTTCTATTTTTTTCATTAAACAGACCGGGGTCGCTCCTATTCAACGAAAACATCTTCTTCGCCAGGTTCTTAGACCGAGAGTGCTCATACGGCCATGGACACTATCTGAGTCCCTGATCCTTCATTCGTTCTCCGAATCGACCATCGTCGATTGTGGTGGAACAGCAGTGGTATGATCTGCTTTCTCCTAGAGCTTTGTTTTCCAATTCACCATATTTCTCATATTATCGTGGGATGAACGTTTCGTGCGTTTTCGTAGCTCTACACTGTTATAGGGAGAATAAATCCTAGTGGTTCTAGTATTTTGATCTCCTAGCATCCAGGTAGGTGTTTTATGGCTTTCCATTATAATTCTTTGAGTTTTATGTGCAAATTCCAGAAATACCCATCAACGGGGTGTTGCGTGATTAACTTTTTGACCATGTTGTTTTCATGCCTTGCTTGTTTGCTTGTTTAGAGGTAATTTGATCATGTTTGTGGATAATTGATATGCTTGGATGTTTCTCCCATGCCCTTGTTCATGTTACGACCTTTGGGTCTTGTTAGCCTTCGGCCGTTATCCCAGTTTTCCATGCCTTGTGACCGTAGGATGGAGTTACATTCTAGACATGCTAGTTATGTTGTAGACTAGTTTGCTTAGTAGCTCTCTAGGTGTACATTGGCCTTATTGAATTATTATGCACTGACTGGAATGGGACCATGACAAACTAGTGCTGTAGACTATACGGGATATACCAAGTGAGCTTCCGAGAGAGTCTTAAATATTATTGACTTTAGGGGATAGACTGAGTGAGCTTCCCAGAGAGTCTTGGATATTATAGACTAAAGGAGGGTACAGAGAGTGAGATTTCTCATAGAGTCTTTACATTTTTTGAATTTCATTAAAACCATTATAGGCTATAGAAGGAATTGATTGAGCGAGCTTCCTTAGAGGGTATGTGATAGACCTGAGAGTATAGGAGGAATTGACCGAGAGTGCTTCCTCATAGAGTTTCTAAACCATGGGGCTAAAAGAGGGTTAGAATGCATGATTATCCTCAGAGAATCTCTGACTACCCTAGGAAATAAGGGGAATTGACTGAGGGAACTTCCACAAAGAGTATTATAATTTATGTATGAACAAACAGGAGGGGTTATGCAGAGTGCACTACCTAGAGGGATGTTGGTACATTCTTGGATAGGACAATAGGGGTTCCCGTTGTGGTTTCTAGTTTGCTTCACTACTGCTTGTGTTATGTGGATTGATTACCATTGTATATCATTCTGTTACTGCTTAATTTTTACTGCCTCTTGTTTATTGTTACTGTTTAATACTTAATGTACTATTACCTTCTATATACTCACTGACTGTTATGCAAAAATCTTCGGGTGGTTTCCTACTAGGATTTAGTCTCACACCCTATTTGGGCCATGCTTTTGGGCCCAAACATACTATGTTGGTGCGGGTATAGATAAGGGCAAACGCCTTTCGACTTCTGGTACTTGATTTATTTGGAGAAGGAGAGCATATGACCAATACAAGTCTTGCGATGTGTAAGAGTTTCTTATTTGTTTTTCTTTTGTACTTGGGTTTAGTATTGTACTCAGCATTGTGACTTTTTTGGCTACTTTCCTAGAAATATGTATCATGCATCATTTATTATATACATTTGTTCTCCAGTTGTTTATTCTTTTAGTCATTCACTGTATATATTTTTTTTGGATATTTACTGCTTCCATTATTGTATTATTTTTTTACATCTGATGTGAACTCTGCCAATGAGGGCATAGTTTTCCCACTATGACACCCAAGGCCCTCGCAGCAAGTCAGCATCCACTGTCATTTGAGGAAATGCGCATGAGGGCATGTGACCAATTGGGTACGAGGTTCCTCATGGTGGATTCTTGAACCAGGAAATTTCATTACATTACCCCTTATAACACCCGCATAAGACTGAAGGTTAAGGTGTGGGATGGTGACAGACTCTTCGGGTGGTTCAGATAACATCGCGCATGTGGTAATCTCTATTAACTTTTACTCCACTCGTACTCGGTTTCTCTCAAGCATAACATGTTCAAGGTTGGCTTAGGCTTGGCCAAGAGCGATGCCCAATGACTCCACCTCCTATTTTGAGCATTAAAAAATGGGATTCATATGGGGATAGTCAACTGGATGAGGCAATCACTTCCTTTTTCTGAGTAAATTGGATATTTTAAAGCCCTATATTTATACTAATCATCTGATCACTATTAAATAGTTATATTAGCAACAGTCACAATTCATAATAGTATTTTAAAAACTAAAAACATAAAACCATTTAAGTTTACATATTATAAGATATTTAATTAGATCTAGATGAATTTTCTTTAAAGAATGTTTGGGTCATTACATAAATCATTTCATCGACTATTTGGTGACCTGTTAGTTTTTTCTCCCCAACATTATCCCAACATTCTGGTGTTCTGCACCTCTTCTCGTAAAGGGATTCATAAGGAGACATTTAGATTCTTGAGTGGAAACATTTATAGTAAGAGAAGTCAGCTTGAGGAAGATGTTGATCCCATCCTCCTTTTAATTCCATTGAGAATTATATCAACATGTCCTAAAGTATTTGGATAGTCCGCTCAGATTGACCATCAGTCTAATGATGATTAGCCATAACAATGTTCAACCTAGTATTCAAAACATATTGGAGACTCTTCTGGAACATAGACATGAATATCAGATCTCGATTGGAAAAAATTGATAGTGGTAATCCATGAAGCTTTACTTCTTCCCATATTTATATCTACTCTACTTCATCCAATGATATATCTTCTTGAATTACAATGAATTTTACTATCTTTATAAGATGATCCACAATAACCCGGATTGCATTGTTTCAATTTTATTTCATCAGATGTTCGGAAAAAATGAAAATTGTGATGTTCTCCCTTTTCAATGTTGGTATGGGTAATGTTTGCATAATCACTTTGTCCTTTTTCCTATCATCCATCACTTGTTGACATACCATCTAGTTTGATTTATACTCAATGATCTCTTTCTTCATGTTATCTCTCCAATAATACTCCTGGATATCTCAATACTTCATTCTCTATCCTATGTTAATGGAGAAATTTAAACTAGGTACATCATCCAAAAAAATTATCCTTGACTCTATATTTTTTGGAACACATTTTATTGACATAAATATCATAATTATTTCTTCATTATCATTGAACAATGAGGATTTCCATTCTTTGATAGTTTCCACATTCTTATAAATTCCCATATCATTATTTTGTGAATACTTCATCCTTTCCAGAAGATACGTTTTAGAAATCATTTGTAAAATGATTGATGATGTTCCCTTATTTAGGATTCCCATGTCAAATTTCATCAAATTTAAGAAGATTGGATCCCTTTCGGTTCTCATAAATGAACGATTTGTTGGTTCCTTTATATTTAGATCATCTTACCCCTTTCTCTCTTTCCTTGGATGCTAGTGAATTGAGAAATCATAGTCATTTATCAGCTCACACCATCTTCATTGGTGCATATTCTGCTCTCACTCTGTGAATATATACTTGAGGATTTTGTGATATGTATATATGTCACACTTCTCCACAAAGATGTAATTCCTCAAAAATTTTAATGAGATGATTTCTGTTTCCCACTTCAGATCATGTGTTGGTTAGTTTTTCTCATTAAAATTCTATTTCCTTGAATCATAGGCAACCACATGGTTATTTTTCATCAGTAGATAACCCAGACCCTTCTTCGAAGCATCACTGAATACTATAGTATTTTCTCCACATGTGGGTGTGTGAGAAAGAAAATAATTATAATCCTCATTTTCAATACCTTTTTCCATTATCGCATTCATTAATATATGGAAAATTGGCTCTTATCCATGTTATCTTGGTAAGAGGGATTAAAAATCATGAAAAAGTTCTCACATATCAGTGATAATATCCAGATTACCATAAGAAGCTATGGATATTTGTCAGTGATGTTGGCCTCAACCATCTATAAATTTCAACTATAAGGGAGGTATGCACAAATATCCCACTACTTGTGATGATATGACCCAATAATGAGACCTCATTTAACCATAACTTAGACGTTCTTTAAATTTCAGTGATCTTATACATTCTTAAGGTCTCTAGTAAAATGATTAGATGCATCTCGTACTCCTCCTTGGTATTTTAGAATATTAGTATATCATCTATCTATACGACCACAAAATTTTCAAGGTAATCTATAAAGACTATATTAATAAATTCATTGAATATTTCTTAAGAATTAGTGAGTCTAAAATGAATTAATATGAATTCAAAGTACCAGTACCCTGTACCAAATGTAGTCTTGGGGATATCCTCCATCTTCAACCTTACATGGGAATATCCAGACCATAGATCCACCATGGAAAATAAATACTCTCCACATAGTAGATCAATCATGTCAACAATTTTTGGAAGAGGATATATGTTCTTTATCAAGAAATATTTGTGCTAACGATAGTCAATGAAAAGGTGCATTGACCCATCATTTTTCTTGATGAATTGGAATCATTAACCAAGTGATGAAGCACTTGGTGGTAAAAACCCTTTGTCTGGATTCACATGAAGTTGTTTCTTCAACTCATCAAGCTCAAAAACTTATACTCTATACGGAGTATTGTATATTGAAAGAACCGTAGGTAGAAGATAAATCGATAATTCAACATCTATTCAAGGAGGAAGAAATAACAATTCCCACGAAAATACTTTAGTGAATTCCATGAAAATAGTAATGAATTAAAGGATGGTATATACCAAATACCCAATCATTTGGGAAAGATATGTGTGCTCATAGTTCATTAATATCCACACTTGATATGATGGTTATAAAGAATATTCATCATCCTCCATGTACTTGTACATAATTGGGGGGTCGATTCGCAATAAGGAGAGTGATTTCCCTTTCATGACAGTTTATGTTGGTTCTATATAGGGAATTATAAACCATGACATGAATAGAATCAAATTCCACCAGAGGGATTATGATGAGGTTCTCAAGGAAGTTCAATCCACCAAATGTGATATGGGATGAGGTATATTCATTGGCTGCTAGAATTTCCCCATTTTCCTTTCATACTGACATCTCAACTTCTATCAGCTATTGTGGTGTTGGGATTGTTCTACTAAAATTATGAGATATTAATGAATATTTATAACCATAATAAAACAATACATCCTCTATTCTTAAATTAATAAACTGAGTAACTATTTCCACATCATATTTGGGTTTAAATTTAAAGGTAGTGTTAGAAAAAGAAAACCCTTGCTGCCTTAGAGGTTTTTATTTGCCTCATAAAAACAGTGGCTAATGAAATTGGTCTGAAAAGATACTTTTTTATTTTCTGTTGATGTAATGAAAAATATATTGAGGGTAGAACGGATTTTTCCCATCCTATATCATATCATCTGGTTTTTCTATTTGGAAATTAATGTCTATTATCCATTCTCTTCCACATATAAATCATTTACTCATCCCCTTCTAGCTATTTATAAGGTGCTTATTTTCTCACCATTGGAAATTGGGTTTATTGAATTTAATAGAACCATTGTGTTTATCCATCAGACTGCTAGAATTAAGGTCAACTTTCCACTTCTGATCTCTATGATACCCATATGATTCACTGATCTCCATTTTGTAATTGAGGGAAGATCGATGAATTTTTTCTAGTTATCAAAGTAACAGATTTCTAGGGATTTCTATATGCTAGGTTTTACCCCACCCAAGAATATTTCATCCTTGATTTCAGGTGTAATGACAATGCCAATGGCATATCGTTCATTACATGTGATTTTTTTCTCAAATTCTCAGATATATTCCTCGTGTTTTTTCATGAGGGAAAGGAAGTCCCTTTCCATAATAAGTCGGACACTTCTTAGAAAATATTTATCGAAAAACATTTTCAAAAGTCCTTCCATTCTAACACCTTGTTCTATTCCTTATGCTTTTTTGTTTTTATTAGTCTCCACGATTGATCATCTTCACCCTCCATATGATAATCACCTAGAAGAAATTGTTTTTTTGGACCCTTGATGGATGGAAAATATTTTATCAATGGAGTTGATCCTTTGTTCGACAATTGAGGGATTAAATTTTCCATTGAATTTAACAGGAATTTGTCTCATGAAGCTATAGATTGTGGCTTGATATTTTATAGGGGGGTATGTTCTATCCTCATAAACAATTTTTCTATTCAAGGCATGAGTTAACTGAGAGTGTATCATGAAAATGTGTTCAATTACCACTCCCATAAAATTGGCCATCTCAATAGAAAAAGTCATCAAACTGATCTACAAATCGGTTGTTAGACTGAGTCCTCCTATTACCGACCATTAAATGGAATAAATGAAAATTTTGGGGTAACACATAAAGGGGAATCCAAAGACAAAAAGGGATTAATTATAAATTAATTTTATTTCCTTAATACATGTATTTATAGGCTTCAATCTATGATATCCATGATCTAGTTCCCATCATATATTCTTTGGGGCATTTTTTCCCATAATAATGGTTCATATTATGATTGTGAAATTACCAATGAATATCCCCCAGGTGTGTTGAACCAAAATTATAGCAAGGCCCAGTGTTGTGCACCAATTCTCGTACAAGTATAGTTGAATGCAGTACTTTTGGGTTTTACCCCTATATACATCTATTACAGAGAAACCTCTAGTTGTTCGTATCCATACGGGGATGTATTTTCTTGGTAAACCACTTACTCAATACTCACCAAAATATCGGTATATTTTTATTCAACATATTCTTATTCACAAGTATATAGATAGGAATTTCTAATCATGATCATAAAAATGAAATAAACATATCCTTTGATACCAACTATAATAACCCTTCCCTCTATTACACACATAAAATTACACTTAAGAAAACTCTTACGATCGATAGATCTAGTGTCTAGGGAAAATAGGAACTCTAGATTATAGATTCATACATAGAAAACATCATCCTTATTGAAAATATCATTTTCAGGACTACACAATTATTTCATACATACCATTGTATTGGATAACCTGAGGACATACATAAAGAAGGGTGAGTTATGAAGCTCAATAAGGGAGTAAACAATTTAAAAAAAATGAAGAACACAATACATGTTAGGAAATATTTATAGCAATGGAGCATAAGAGAAACATGAACATAGTGACATGACATTTCATGATTATCTCAACAGTGAGATGTGGAAAAAAATTAACATGATATTAGAATGAGATAAGGGTCATTAAATAAGGAGAATTAGTAACCCCTTGTAGCACATTAAATAGAATGAGTAAACCCTCAATCTAATTGAATTATCATGAGTAAACTCTCATTTAACATGGTGTATCATGAAACTATTCTTTACTAAATGCATTTGTTGACTATAAGGGTGTACCATTCTTAATCATTTCATTTCATGCTTAAGTGTGACACATAGATCATACGCCGTGGATACAAAAACCAGTAATTTATTCCATGAATAAGAGACGTTGAATACATAAATGTAATTACTCAATAAAAACGTACACATTCATTAAGGTGAATACCCTTCATAGTGAAATGGGTATGGTATTCACATACACAATTATTTTGGGATGGAAATTTTTTTATAACTTCAAAAACATAATGACTACAAATAGATATCATAAAATGGGTTGGTTAATGAGGGAAAATTGAATCTCTCATCATATATATATGAAATGTACAGTAATGGGGTTATGGAGTACAATATCCCATCATGTGTAATGGAATTTAGATGCGTAATATAATATAATTTCATGAATTGAAATGAGGAGAGAGAAATATCTTACAGAATTCCAGCATAGTAAATGGTGTTTATAGTCGGAATTAATGAGAGAAAAGGGGTATATAATCATTCAAACATAAGGAGGGAAGTATACGAGAGGTTAAAAATAATACCCCACCTTTTTTTAATAGAAAATATATGAGAATAATAATATGAGGAATATTGGACATAAATAAGGAAGGAAGGAAGTGGATCCCTTACTTGAGTGTGTAACCTCAAGAGCTTGTGGAGGGGATTCATGAGGGATTGGGGAACTATGAGAGGATTCTAGAAAGAGAAGGAATAATAGGAATTTTATCCAATGGTTTTGATTGAAGAGAAGTGGGATCTTGTGTGGGTTTATATATAAAAAGGGTTGTGAATTCATGAATATTTCACAAACATGGGTTTTGGATTCTATATAATTAAATATTCAAAACCCCAAAAAACCCATGGTTTGTGCACATGGTTTTTTTTCTAAAGGGGTGTGGAAAACATTATTTTATGAGGACAATTTCTGATGTCATTAAAATATAAGGCTTTCTTATGTGGATATGAGTCACAATCTAATGGAAATCATTATAAAAGTAAAAATATTTTATAAATATTTGAGGTTCCAATAAGGAATCATAAAATTAATCTAAATAATAAATATATTTACATTATTTTAAATTTAAAACATATATTCAATTAATATCTATTTTTATGTATTTTATCATATCACTACTCGGTCATTATGATGTCATAAAACACATTATATTTTTATAAAGTATTTAATTTTATCCCAAGAATTCAATTGTCTCAAAAAATTGTGAAAAATTCGCCATTGGATAATTTTAGTGTTCTGATTCCAAAAATAATACTCATCTTATCTAAATAATTTTCTAGAAAAATTAATTTTCACTTTTAAAATAAAAACTGAAATTTATTGAAAATTCAGGGGGTGTTACAAAAATAGTTCAATTCCTTAATACGAATTACAATTTTATACATAAAATTTATATAATAATTTATATTAAATGAAATGTAATTTACATATAATATTTATTTAAAATAATATTTAATTGAAAAATATATTAGTTAGTCTGAATGTATTAGTTAATTGAATTTAAATATTACCTAAAAATACTACTTATGCATTTAAAACAATTTTCTAAGTGAAAATAATAAATTTAATGTACGATCCCTATAAAAAATAAAGCACATAACCATTGTTCTATGTTCTTGTTACATAATCCCTTATAACACTTGCATAAGACCTAAGGTCAAGGTATTGGATGGGGAAAAACTATTAGGACGGCTGTGAAAACATTGCTCAGGTGGTAATCTCTATTAACACCCACTTATCTCGTAGGTAGTTCTATTCAATCATAAATGATTGAATCTCAAATTAGTCCGAGTCAAGAGAGAAGCCCAGTGATGAAACCTCTATTCCCAGAACTGAAAAATGGGATTCATATGGACTAATTCTTCTGGATGTGGTCATCGCTTCTTTTGACTAAGTAAATTGGATTTGTTAAAGACATATATTTATATTAATCATTTGATTACTATTTAATGACCATATCATAAATGGTAGCGATTATTAATGGTATTTTAAAATCCAAAAACATAAAACCATGGAAGTTCATATGTTTTATAAAAACAATTTACATAACAAGACATTTAATTAGATCAAGAGTAATTTTCATAAATAAAAATATGGGTCATTAAATATAATAAATTATAAGAGGATCATATATGATATCATATGTATCAATATGGTTATTTTAAAAGTTATTAATATGATTAAACCCCTAATATAGTATTTTATATTATGATAACAAGAAAATGAACCCAAGGTAAGGGATTCCTATCTCACCTTTTTCATCCGTGAGATAAATTTCATGTTAACCACTTACATATTTTATGTGTTGTATCTACATCTCCTTTTTAATATTATATAATTTATCCATTTATTTTAATTTTGTTTTAAAATTTAATTTAATATTATTCTTAAACTAGGTTAATGTTTTAAAATTTTTCAATTTTTCATGGGACACATTGTAATGTTTAAATATTCTTTCCTCAAGGCCAATATTATTAATAATTTAATGGATTTTGCATTCATGGAAAGAATATAAACCCTAAAAACCCATTTATTTTTTTTCATGGGGTTATTCATGGCCATTTTATGGTATTAGTATAATTTTGACATTTTTCATTACTAAAAAATGTTTCATAAAATGTTTTTTTAAAAAATCAACTTTGGTTTCCTCTATATATACAGAGAATATATTATTCTAAAAACCATAATTTATTAAAATTGTTCGATAAAAGTTTTTAAAATGATTTGGAAAATATCTTTTAACTCTTCTTTTATGATACAAATGTTATTAGTGGAATCTTCTTATTAGTTTCCGATCAACATGTTTTTCTAACCATTCACAATGAAAAAGGAATGTTGTTTTTATCTCAAATGGTATGTATGGAACAACCTTCCAAAAATAATTTGACGATTATTTTTCATGTTTACAATGTTAATTTTTATTTATTTTTTAAAAAAATTTATTTTTAATGAAATGTTTTTAAAGGTTTTTTCAAAACAAAATGATAATTTCCTCAATATTTTTTTAAATGATATTCTAATTATTTTTTCATCCATCATAAAAAACAACCCATTATTTTACTCCATTGGTGGTATATTGTATTTATTTCATAATTAACTTTACTAAAGATTATTTTTATTGATTTATTCAAGGATTTAATTTATATTAACTTCTTTGATTTATTTTTGAAATCCCATTGAAATATTCAATCTCATATGATTTTTGAATTTTTCCTCATTATCCATATCATTTATTATAGATATTAATATTTCCAAAACCATATACAACTTAACACATTTTGTCTACATTGAAATTTATTTTATTCTTCTGATGAAATATTGATTTATTTTGAATCTTTATTTAATACAGTTATTTAATATGGAATATTATTGGTTTTGATTTTTCAAAATGATGATTTTTTTGGACTGGTACAACAAGGGAGGGTCCCATTTATTGATAGAACCTCAATGAAACATTTGTTTCATGGGAAAATCAATTTGGATAGCCACCATATATTGTTTTTTACCCAAGACTTTTTAAAACTGTTTTTTAATGGTATTGATGGTAAAGGTACTATGTACCTGATAAACATGGCGTGCAATAATCAATAATTTAACTCATAATTGTTTTAGTTATTATTCATCCATGATATTTTTCATTGAAATATATTTTGATAAAATATATTTTTAGATACTTTGATGAAATATGTTTTAGTATCTTACATTTTCTTATTTATTCATTATTTTCTATTTATTTGCATGTTATATGTTTCTAATTAACAACATTAAATATTATTCAGGAACATACATTTAGTTTACGGATTACATCCCATGTGTGTTCAATTATTTACCTTGACATATTGAAAGTTATCAGTAATTAATTATTTATTACACTATATTATATTCTAAATGATCATTTGAGCTCACACATATTATGTTTCTTCGAAAGAAATCCATGAATCTTACTATGAAATATATCTAGGGATGAATAGATAGATTAGAGTTATCCTAAAAGTTATTGACTTAGAAATAAGAATAAAAATATGTTGTAATTAATGTATTCATTTGTAATACAATACTCGTTTATATATATAGTTTACTAGGACTAATAATATTATTTGTCCATCGAGGCCTAATTCCTATTAATCATGCCATTATAATAGAAGCAGACACTGGCATTATGTTATATAGGGTTGGGCTATTAAATTTTGTATTAGAAGACAATTACAGGAATCATTTTGGAAAATATTTAAGTAAATATATGATATATCACGTAACCATATGGTGGAATTTTAGGTTATGTATTGAAGAACTCCATAGAATTTTTTTTATTTATAGATTATGTGGGTATTCCTAGAAATATATCACTATATGGATATTACAAGTAGATGTAGTTATGAAATATTAGTACCAAGGAGTAACAACTGTATAATGTTTTTCGAATTGTTACTTGTGTTAACCTAGTATATGACAACGAGCCTTACAACACACCTAGTTATACCTTCCTAAAGGATATTCTTAAGATAATTAACATTTTCTTTAGAATCCACTATGAAGCAATTGGATATTGAGTAACCATGGTTAAACCTATGTTGTTTTCGATTAAAAAAAAAGTTGTCATGATTTAGAAATGAAAAAATGATATAATAGGTAAACCATAGACCATGGAACGACCTCTTAGGAAATAAATGGATGATGAATTTAGGTATTACTGTGGTATAGAAAACATTAGTTAAAAGAATATGTAGTAATTAACAATATTTCAAGGATTACCATAATTTTTTAAATTATAATAACATGGTTTTAGAATAGGACAACATATATGCTACATGATATCAGTTAAAATTTAGAAGGACATGGGTTAAGAACCCCTAACCAAAGGATGATAAGGGTTTCACACTAACCACTATCCTACTCAATTTCATGGTTAATTTTTTCTTGTTGTTTATTAAAAACAATGATGAATAAATGTTAATGATGAACCCATAATAGCAATATTTAGTATTAAAGATTAATATATAAACTATATTGGCTTTGGAAGATATTTAGAGACAAATAGTCAGACTTCCCACTCTTTTATGGACCTTTTGATCCTTTAAAGGTTTCATCTAGTGATTCAATCCTTAAAAAATTACTGTTGGTTATTAATTTCTTGTATTAAAGGAATGAATTATAATTTCATCTATGAAATACCAAAATCATTGATTTTTCACATGAAATTAAAACCTATTTTTATGAATATTTTCATATATACATGGTTAGTAAAAAAATTACCCAGAATTAAGAAAACGACATTGAAATAAAATGTTTTCCTAATACCATAATCTTTGTAGAACCGATGGTCAATTATATCATCATAAATTTTTGGATTTGAGGCTATAAATATTATATTGATCATTCACTTTCTTTTAAATTATTCTCTAAATCAATCCCTATAAATATTAATGATTTTCCTCTACGAACGTATCTCTACATTCCACAATTTTTTTCCTTCTTAGAGACTATGTTACAAGGTAGTCCATGCGACCTTTTTACTTCCTATTCTTTTTTTATAGTGGATGACTTATGAACCCATAACACGATGTAGGATATCAATGAATGAAATATAAAATAATATATTACCATGATTGAGTTTAAATTTTACAGAAATATTTTAATTAAGGCGGAGAGTATGTAACACCCTAAAATTCTAAAGTACAACATTGTATTCAATGGGATGTATGACACACAAAACAAAGTATAAAATTGGAATATAATAAAATGATAAATTATAATAAATTGTAAATATTATATAAAATATAAAATATAATATATATTTTACGGAATTCTACACTGAGTTATATTGTGTTACACATAATAATTACCTTCCACAATGGCCTATGATATATGCAAGACATAGTTTCACCAAATAATAATGTATTATAAAAATATTATTATTTAATATAATATTATATAACCTATCAATTATGATAGTGATTATTAATAGTACTAACTAACCTATTAAAATTTAGTTTTATATAATTATAAAAATCATTCATTGGAAAAAAATTATTTTTAAAATTAAAATAATATCTAATTGGATATAAGAAATAAAATTATTAATTCTATTCTTGAAATGATGTTTTGTATAAATACAAATAATTAATTACTATAATTCAAATATTATAATGTAATATATATGTTATATATTCAATAAAATATTTTTTATATTCATCAATTATATTTGAGATATATAATATAATAATAAAATATATTTTACAAAAATAACACAATATTTTTATATGTCAACAAGACAAAATTTTAAAGGGAAATTTTTTTAAATATGAATTTTGAAACCATAATTCATTTAATATGTTAAAATAAACTTTATATTTGAAATCTAAATATCATAATTAAGATAGGGTGAATTTCAGATAATTTTTTGAAACATTATATTTTTTAAAGATTAATTAAAATTAAAGGATTTTAGTTTAAAACGTTTTTTTTTCATTTAATTTATTTAGAAAGATAAATTATTATTATTTTGTATTAATGTTTAATTACATAATATATTTATCAATTAATAAACAAATTTTCTTTGGAAAATATATCACATTGAAATTGATTATAAAAACATAGAAATCTATCAAATTTCTTTTACATTGAAAACATGCATTGCCATCCCCCCTACGGGATGAATTTTAAATTAATTTATGCCAGTTATATTAATGGAATTTGGAAACATGTAATTTATATTAATAATAATAATAATAAAAAATTTAAAATAATACCATCTTCTATTAAAAATAATTTATTGAAAGTGAATAAAATTATTAGCATCGATTAATGTAAAATAAAGCTTAACTAAATACAAAAACTAAACCATATTTCCATAAATACATATAATCATGTAAAAAATATATTGGATTTACATTTTATACATATCCTTTAATTTATCTAATTATGTACATTATTTTTCAACTTTCAAATAAAAAATGTCCATGGATTTAACTTATCAAAATATTACAATAGTGTCACTCCTCCTCCACTATAAAAAGGAATCATATCCTACCACTTCCATGCACCTATTAAGAAAAATTGGCTCAAAAAGGTCATTCAAGATATATCCAAATAATCCTTCCCCAAATTCTAGATTCCTCCCCTTTTCAGAATAAAATCCAAGGGAGCCTTCTGGAATAAACCAAATGGAGTTACCCGATAACGCGGTAACAACATTTCGTAAGATTTTTTGTTTTATTTCCTTTCTCAATCCCACAACTATTATTCTATTATGTTTATATAAAAACATAATTATCTTAAATATACATGTATATTGTTATTATATTGGTTCTACCTACACATACACACAATTCCTTTTAATGGGTAATGAACATAATATTTCTGGGTACGGTGAACTACTATCATACAAATCGAAGACTGTTCATTTTTTCCTCTATAAAATCTAATAGAATCAATTAAGATGATATATATATGTGTGTGTGTGTATATTATTTATAATGTATTTATACTAATTTAATCTTTTTATAACACATTCATTTTACAAATTCTATTTTACATTAATATGATAACACTGTTTGAAGATGTGTGGACTACCACCCCCTCAAAGAAATGTAATTAATTCACAAAAAAACATGCAAAATATTAAGGATAAAATCTAATAAACATATATTACATATATTACATAAAATAGGTAAATTAAGTATTATATAAACTTATATACATATAATATATTTTTCATTTATTTAAAATACGATAATGAAATAGAAGCAGGGTTCATGTTTATGTGTGGCTTACCATCTCCATGAACAATGAATTTCATTTCGTATATCCAAACATTAATGATTATTAAATATTCGAATATATCAGATGTATATGATAATAAAATAATGTTTTATGTTCTGGATAAGATGAAACCATGAAATATTTAATAATAACAATATGTAACATATTAAAACATACTCGAAAAACATTTCAATTAGAATGAGAAATATTTAAATAATGAATGGTTGTTAACAAAAATGTAATAAGATGTTATAATAGAATCATATATTATACAAAAGGTGTTAATATGGTTTTGTTATATGTTTTTAACTTGTTTGAACCCCATATATTGGATTTTTAAGGATGTTTATCTGAAATGAAACCTAAGGTAAGGGATTCAAATTTAAATTTTTACATCCATGAGATAATTGTTATATTCAACACTTACATATTTTGGGTGGTTTATATACGTCCCATTTTTAATTATATAAGTAATCATTTTATCTTTAAGGTAATTTAATCATTTATTTAATATTATTATTTCATTATTTTTGTGATATAAAATGTATCACAGTGGTATGGGACACTTGGAATGTTTAATGATTATTTTTCTCAATAATAATCTTTATAGTCCTTTAATAGAATTTATAATTGAGTAAATTATATAAAATATTATTCAATAAAACAATTATACTTCTCTCATATGGGTATTCATGACCATTTTCATGTAATTGTTACATTTTCCAACTCATTGTTACTCAAAATATTTTAAATAATGCTTTTCAGAAAACCTGACTTTATATCACTCTCTTATGAGATTATGTGTTTTCATTTAAAAATTATCATTTCATAAAATTTATTAAAAAAGGATTTAAAAATGACTTATGGAAGAAATTGTTACACTTTTTCCTTTTTACTAAATTTATAAAGGTATAATATTGTCACTTTTAGAACAATGAATTTTTCTAACCTTTAACTATGCCAAAGGAATGCTTTTTCTACCTCGTACATCTTGTATGAATTTACCCAAAGTCATTTCATTGAAGCTTATTTATTTTATATAAAATGATTCTTTTGAATGTTTTTTTAAATTTATTTTCAAATATAATTTTTTTCAAAAACAAAATCAAAACTAAAGCATATTTTCTTCAACTTTGTTTTCAAAATACCATTTAATAATATTCCCTTTCATCCACGAAAAGATCACTTTATTTTACTCCACATAGGGTATGTTGTACTGATACCATAATTAATCTTCCTCTAGGTATGTTTTAATTACTTTTTTCAGTGATATTATTTATATTAACATCCTTGATATATTTTTAAAATACCATTTAAATAATCAATCTCTTATTATTATCGAATTTCCTCAAGTTATCATTATAAATTCTTATGGATATTAATATTTCAAAAATAATATATCATTTAAAATAAAATTTATAAATTGAATGTTATATAATTATTTTGTTAAATATTCATAATTTCATATTTTTTATTCAAGAAGGTTATTTGATAAGACATATTATATATTTCCATTATTCAGTATGGGGAATACTTTGGACTGGTACTACATAGTTGGGGCCTGTTTATTAATCTCCACTTAATGCAATGATAGTCTACTGGGAAAAATCATTTAACTACCCACCATAGATGGGGTTTTTACTTGATATTTTGTAAACTATCCGGGGATATGTCTTGATGGTAAAGGAACTATGTATCTAGGAAACATGGCTTCCAATATTAAAGAATTTCCCTCATATTAGATTTAGTAATTATTCACCCAATAGATTTTATATCAAAATATTGATGGATACATTTCATATTCCATTATTTAGATAGAATGTGTATCAGTTTATTTCATTTCAATATATATTTTTCTTCATTTAGTTATTTGAATGTTATGTGTTTCTAGTTATTACCTTTTCATATTGTGAACACACTTCTATTTAGTTTATTGATTACATGGAATGTGTGTTCAGTTATTTATCATATAATATTGACAATTATCATTGATTATTTATTTCATCCACAATATATTTCCCTTATTAAGAATTTGATATCACCATTATTGGGAATTTACATAGTAATCCATAAATCATACATTGAATGATATGAAAGTATTTAATAGATGGATTAGTGTTATCTTCAAATTTATTTATTTGGAAATATAAAACTAATTATTCTATAATTATTGTATTCATTTGTAATATAATAATCATTTATGTATCTTGATTACCAAGAATAATAACCAGATCAGTCCTTAGTGGATTGATTCCTTATAATCAAGATAATGTAATATTATTAGCTACTATCTCTTAACAGTTTGGGTTTGGGTCAGTACCACAAAGAAATACTTCAAATGTGTAATAATGAGGCATCTGGATAATAATTGTTAGAGGGATATGAAAAATCCCACTATTTTTGAAGATGAAATGATTGTTTATATCAAAACTCATCCTATAGTTTTTTGTTTAAACATTAGGGAACAATGCATTTATGTGAACTATTTATATAAGACAAGGGTTCTTGG
This sequence comes from Viscum album, assembly GCA_963277665.1. Taxonomy (NCBI): domain Eukaryota; kingdom Viridiplantae; phylum Streptophyta; class Magnoliopsida; order Santalales; family Viscaceae; genus Viscum; species Viscum album. The sequence continues at coordinate 2,103,386,311 of OY728119.1, read as the reverse complement.
GGGAAATAAATAACAACAATATTTAACGTCGTAAGTAAGAAAATATTTTATCAATAATGCTAAGGTATATCATGAAACTGATGTTGTGACATGTACATAGGTAAATCATCAATAAATGTGAACATTATATTTGATTTAGGTTGTATATATTCTTTCATGTCATTCATATCTAGTAGATCTATTCAAAACCATCCTCAAAATATGGGGGTTGAGTTAGGTGTGATAACATAAAATGGGGAAATTATTCAAACCAACTTATATAAATTCTTTTCAGTCAATGTTTACAGACTAAACCTCTGATCAAATCTTTTTTTCATCTTTTAGTGTAGATTGATTAAATTTCATCATCGATCAAATATCTTCATACAAATCCTACATCGGCTATTGGGAATGGGAATAACACTTCAAATCTCTATGAATCCTCAAATAATATATATGTGTAAGGAGGATGATTAATTTCCATTATAATGGTTTTCTAAATATTGGATATCATTTATTTATGAAGGAATTTCCACTTCGTGGGACTACAATAATGTATTCCTAAAATATTTTCAGGGTCTTCCTCCTAAAATAATAGATGGGTTTTTCAGTGAACATATTCCTAGGTCACTCCTTATATCAATGAAAAGACATATAATGTAAGATGTTGAGTAGGAAGAACTGAAGAAGTTATTAATAATGAATGTAGGAAAGGGTTTTATACAACTGAGTGGTTCCCTATGGAGTGTTCCAGTCCACTTTGTCAAAAATATTGAGTGATTAATATACCTCATCATTTATTATCATGATCTCAAAAATTCATGATAATGAAAATGTATCCCCTACCATGGATTGATTACCTGTTCAATTAAAAACATAGGGAAAAATATTTCCTTCAGATGGACCATCGGTTAGGGTATCTCTAAGGAATATGAGGAATGATGATATTCCCAAGACTACCTTTCAAATGAGGAATGTATACTATGATATCATAGTGACTCCCATTAGTTTCACTGACGATTCAACAATTATCATTTATTTAATGAATATATTCATTAGATATTACCACTTAAAATTTATTATAGTTTTTATTGGTGATATTCTAATATTCTATGATGAGCAATGAGGAACATGAGGAGAATTTGAATAATTCTTTGAAGACATTATGATCGAAGAAAAATTATACAAATTATAGTAAATGTGATTTATGGATGAGGGAAGTATCATTCATGGGAAATTGTATCACCAAAAAATGTTTATTTATACACCTTTCCATGACAAAGTCCATTGGGTAATTTACATGGAAAAAACTGTAACATTGATCCATAGTTTCTTAGTGTTACTGGGTATTACTGCAAATTTGTGAGGAACTTCTCGCGATTGTAAAAACGAGTCACCATGATGACTCAGAAAAAGTGATGATTTTTCTAGAATAATGAATTTTAAGACTAAGTCAAAGAGTTGAAAAACAGGCCTATCCCTACACCATTTCTCATAATATTGAATAGCGGTGAATTTTTGTGGAGTTAAATGATTATTCAAATATGGGGATACGATGTGTACTAAAAAATGAAAATATGATCGATTATGACGCAATAAAAGATGAAAATTAATGATAAAAATTATCGCATGAATGATCTAGAGTTGTCTCATGTGATATCTGCATTAACAATATGGGGGAATTATCTCAATAGGGAGATTTGTGAGGTATATACTAATCATAAGATCCTAAAATTTAAATTCACATTGAAGGAGCTTAATATTCTCTAGTTAATATGGTTAGAGAACATAAAGGAATCGAACTTATCAATCTATTATAATCCTCATAAAGAAAATATGGTGGAATATTATCTAAGTATAAAAGATCCAAATCATTTTTAGTGATGATAATTGAGAAGGATCCAATATTCTTATACTTGAAAATGTTGGACATGGGAAATTCTAACGAAAGAAAATCATCAATCCTATCTCAAATGATCGCTTGAAAATTCCTTATGGATGTGATAAAGGAATATCAACGAAATGATATTGAAATTTGTAAAGGGTGGGAATATGTACGAAATGGTAAATAAATGGGGTTTAAAATTGATGAGGTAGAAGGTGCGATATTTGGGTTGTGACTATGTGTACTATTCAATCCATAGGTAATGAATGAGATTCTGAATGACACACATAGCTCAAGCATCTCTATTCAACATATAATAAAAAAGATGGATCAATATATATAACAGCACTATTGGTGGGAAACAATGAAGAAGGAAATCAATGAATATACATCAAATTTCTTTGTATATAAATAACTGAACTCATAAAAGAAAAAATATATGGGGATGAGGCAACCATTACCCATACCAAAATAAAAATGGGAAAAATCACTATGTAATTTTTCATTAAACATTAAAAGACATCTAGGGGAATGAATTCTATATGGGCTATTTTGGATCATCATACAAATACATCTCACTTTATTCCTATTAAAAAGGGCATCTTAATTGATAAAATTTCATGGATATACATCAAATAAGTAGTAAAGTAGCAATGAGTACCATTGTCGATTGTATCTTATTGAGATCGAATATTCCCCTCCAATTTTTGGAAATGTCTCAAATAGGATCTAATAACTGCGGTGAACATAAGTCTTTCCTATCATCCTCAAACTAATTGAAAATATAAGAGGACTATTAAGAAAATATAAGCAATGTTTAGAGTGTGTTTTACCTATATCGAGGTAGGATGGGATTAACATATATATCATGATGAGTTCTCTTAACAAAATAGTTTGCACTGGAGCATCCAAATGGATCTGTATGAAGTGGTTTCTGGTAAATGATAAAGAACACCATCATTCAGGGATGAAGTTAGTAAAAGTAATCAATCTAGTCGTTAAATGTTGGATGAAATTGTTTATAATGTCAAAACAATTAAGAATCACATCAAGTCATATAAATTTTGACATAAGAGATGATTAAAATCATCGATGAGAACATGGTTTTATGTTTGGAGATATGATATCCCACCAAATATCTTAGTGTAAGTAGATCATGTGATTTGGGATGAAGGGAAAGATATGTACCAAGTATATTCTCCCCTCTGAGATTCTAAATTGGGTTCGAGTTATGGCCAATCAACTATAAATTCCCCCAACTAAGTCTCAAGTACAAGATGTACTCATTGTATCCCATTTGATGAAGTACATATCAGATCCCTATTGTTTACTGAATTCAATGGTGGTAAACATGAAAAAGGATAACTCTTATGAAGATGAACCAATGAAGATAATCTATCATAGATTCAATGTTCCACATCACGAGGCTACTCACCTAGAAAATCTACTTTAGGGGAACAATAAGAAAAGAGATGAATTATGTAAACTAGAAGATGAAATGAAGGAGAATCACTCTAACCCATTTTCCTATTAGTATTTAAAATGATATTTCAAGGGAGAAATTTTATAAAGGGGGAGAATGTAACATCCCAAAAATTTTATCAATGGAAATTTCATTATTATAATTATGTATGAAATTATAATCCACATAAATTTACCCTGATAATATAAAAAAACAATATATATGATGAATGAATGAAATAATATGTATGTAAATAAATTATTAAACCTAAACCTATAGAATGGAAACATTACATTTGGAATACTAATATAAACCTTATAAATAGAAAATTGTCCAATAGAATAGTAAAATCACACATGAAATTATAAATAATATTTATCCAAATTATAAATGAAAAATTTATATAATTACATCCTAATATAAGGATTAAAATGTTTTAAAGTTGAAAAATTAAGTTTTGTTATTTTAATAAAACATAAATCATTATTTACATTTTTATTATAAATATATATATATATATATAAATTTCATAAAATATATTTCTAAAATTAAATTTTTTCCTCATATTATTATAATATAATTTTATGAGACTCTTTTTAGTTCTCCATTGTGTTATAAAACGTGTTGTTATTCTAAAATCATCATTTTTCTAGTAAAAGACGATTTTAATTAAAATTAAAATTTATCAAATTTATAAAACTATTTATATAAAATGAAGTTCATTTTTTGAATTATACTTGACTTTAAATGGTTAGGTTGAATTTTTTGGGGTTTTCATAAATATTTTATTTTTTCTGATAAATGAAATACTGTAATTTATGGTATAAACTAAATTACAGAATTATTGAGTCATAGATGATGAATGGATGATGTAAGAACATTGTCTAAAAATATACTTCATAATTTAATATATTTAGTCAAAAGGTTAAATATATTAATATTCTTGAGAAAAAATAATAAAAAAATCAAAACACCCCTCTCCTCCACTATTAATAGGACCCTTCACCACCTCTTCCCCTCACACCTCAAAAGCCATGATGTTTTCCAAGTTCCTATAAATTATCTTTCTAAGTCTCTCCCCCATGTCTATGATCATTGTGTCTGAAAAAATTACATACCCAACTCCCATAATGAGTTTCTCAAGGTGAAACAATCATTAGGTAAAAACATCTTTATTTTATTTTAATTTCCTTTTAATTCCATTTATTTAAATTTAATCTCCTAAACACTCTATAATAATGTGATATGATAAATAAAGAATATAATATAGTCTTTAATTTTTTTTCTATTAATTGATGAACCAATCATAATTTCTCACCCATCCTCATATCCTCTACAAAATGAGAACATCATCCGTGAAGTGTTAATTTATCACATTCAAGTACGATGAGTTTTAAATTTCCATTACATAATTAAAATATGGTCATAAATACATTTGCAAGGTTAATCCATATTATAATATATGTATTACCACATATTTAATTTTATTTATCTATTATATACACATAATTTAATTATTAAATCAAAACAAGTTCTCTATGATCGAAAAAATACCAAAATAATATAAACAGTTATCATTTTCATTTTATCTAATGGATCATCCATTAAAACTGATTTATTATATACATTTTTACCCTTTGGTCACAAATGTTTTCAAATAAATATTCTTATATCTTTACGAATAAGTCACTTTTATAACCATTTTACCTTGTACGATATATACAGATTTACCAAATGTCATTTTATAAAATATTCTTTTTCATGATTAAAAGCACAATTTTTAATGAATATTATTTAAATGTAATTTTTTATATGAATATTAATTTCAAAAGGATAAGGATAATTTCCTAAGGAATGTTTTCAAGAAATATTTTTATACTATATTCATTCATCATCATCATCAATCCTTTTTTTTACTCAACATGTGATATGTTTTATTGATACGATTATTATTATACTTGTTGGTGGTTTATCATTTATTTGGACATGGATAGTACAGAAAGTTAATACAATAATTTATTTTAGTAGTCCCCTTTAACTATTTACTTTTTTGTGATCATTGGACATTAAATATCACTTAATTTTCCATATTAACTATCAGGTATATGTCTATTTAATAAGAAATATTAATTTTGTACACAATGAGTTTATGATGAATTGTTTGTGATTTATAAGAAAACATTTTTTAAATCGGTATCCATTACTCAATAAAGTTATTTTGGAAGGCTTGTAGTTTATTAATTTAATCAACTATTTGATATATGATGAATGATTTGAACATAAATAAAATGGATTATGGACCATTTAAAACATGATCCTTGATGTATCAGTAGTCTCATGATATGAAATCAGCTGCTATGAAACCCTTCATGTTTGTTTCTAATAATAATATACCAGATTTTACCAATTGATTTAAACATTACTAAGAATATATAATTATAGTAAATGCATCATGTTCTTGGGAAATGTGAAATCACGTAATTAAGTATTTATTTTTCTATAATTCATTTATTATTACTACCCACGAGATTTATACATTGAAAATATATCTGAATGCATTTCATTCTCAGTTGATTGATTAAATAAAATGTGTGTTTATAATATTCCAAGCCATATTGATTATGCATAATCCAATAATTTTAATGGAATTTAATTATAGTTATAGCATTTACATATTATTTATTCACCTATGAACATGTTTATTGATTATATGTCATGTGTGTTCAATTGTTACCTTTATATATCATTTATTTTCCTTTTTTCATCATATCATCAGCTATAAAAAATCCCATGGAATGATTTTTATCACCCTTATTTTTACACATTCCACGTGAATCTAAGAAGTTTAATGAGAATGATATGAAAGGTTATGCTAAATGGGAATAATGTTATTATACTCAATAGAAAAAAATTATATTTGTAATTAGAGTATTAATATGTAATACAAAAATTGGGTATGTATCTAGTTTAAAAATGCTACTAAACACTTGATTCCTTCGGGATTTGATTCCTTACTATCATTCCAATGTAATGGTCATGGACACCAACTCATGGGTAACATTTTATGGGGTGTTATATTTGGTATTAAGGTAATTTTATAAGTAATATTTGTAACTAGGTTTTAGGGAACATAGATTACGGAACATAACCCTAAGGTAGACTTTGAGTATTATCATGGAATAAAAAATGTATTATTTATGTTAAGATCTATGGATTCCAAATGACGATTATGATATTAATGTTGATCAAATGATCTAAATATTGGATATCCCTTTATATGTTTAATGTGATGGGTGAATACTAAGATTAAATATATTTTGGGTGAAATTTATGGAAATAAGACTCATTAGTCTTGTATTATTATAGGGGAAAATATATTTTATGAATAATAACCATACATTTTAGACACATTATTTTTAATGTATTGATATCCCAAGGTTTTTGTTATGATCAATAATACAATTTTAATAATATTCAAATTTTATTATAATTATTTGAAAAAGAAAAATATGATGTATGTAAAACTACAGAGAAATGGGTATTAATGAGTAAATTTAATATTTTTCTATCATAGTTATTTTGTAAATTATATGGTTTTAGAAAAAGGAAGCCTATAATGTGGTGGGTCTTGAACCCATGACCAAAGGACAATAAGGGGTTCATTATTACTACATGTATATGTGATGTCTTTGTTTAGAAGTAATTTTTTTATATAAAAATTTTGAGGAATAAATAATAATAATTATCAAGATGTGTAATTTTCCATGATTATAGATTAAGGTATTAAACATATTGGGTTCAGATAATACATAGAGACAAATGGAATAAATTTTCACTTTTTATGGGCCTTATGACCTGTTAAAAGTGTATTTCTATATTTCAAGAATCAAAGTTGATTTTTTATATCCATTTCTATAATTAAGGGAAAGATTATAATTTAATCGATGCACAACCAAAATATTGAATTTTTCATAGGAAATTAAAATGTATCATGTAATATATTTCCTTATATCTACGGTTAATAAAATAATTCCCCCAAATTAAGAAAAGGATTTAAAAAAATATGTTATCCAAAAACATCATTTTTTTGAATTGATGGACTTTCGAATCATCATAAATTTATCTTTGAGGCCCTCACCATTAAATATAAAATTCAATTTTTTATTATCAATGACTTTAATCACTCCATAGAATTATTTATGATGATTATATATGTTTATAATTTGACATTAAACTAATGTTCTCATTCATAGAGAGCTAGTTATATGTTATTCATGCTACCTTTTCACTTCTCATTATATATTTTTTATAAGATATTTTATATCTCTTCTCATGATATGGGATTTTAAAAACATTAATTTAAAAAAATAAACTATCTATTTTTCTGATCATTTTTAAATTGTGGTGAAAATTTTAAAAATGGTGGGGAGAATGTATCAACCCAAAAATTCTAAAAGTGTAACTTTTATTCAATAGTGTGTATGACCTGCGACACAAAACCTAGAAGAAAATGTAACATCTTGAGATATTGAGGAATATTTAATATTTTAATAAATTTAATAAATTATATATATTTCAATAAACTCAATATTGAGTTGCCTTTCATCACAAGATCAATAATTTTCTTCGATATCTAGTTTTTAAATCAATACATAGTTTTATGAAGAAACAATATATTATTGAAATATAAAAATTTCATATTATAAGATATAAAAAAGACATTAAATTAGCAATTATGAATAATATTAACTAAATGATTAAAATATATGGATTAAAAAAAAATATAAAATGATGATATTGTTGATCTATTAACTGGAAATGAATATAAAACCCAATTCAATATAAATTTAATATATTATGCTAAAAAATAATGTTTTCTCCTAATAAATAAAATTAATTACTATTAATTAATGATGAAAATTTAATTTTTATATTATATATTCAATTTAATTTTTAAAAATTCATTAAATGGATAACTCAACCATTATATAAGAACAAAACCCATAATACACATAAAAAATCTATATTTTTACAAAGGCAGTTTTTCATCATTTTAATTGTGCAATGATTTTAAAAACAAATTTATAAGATTTATAAATTATATAATAAAAAATAAAAATAATTTTTATAATCACAAATGTCAAAATTATCTTATGGTTAATTTTTTTTTTGAATTTTTAGGTGAAATTTTTATTTTTGATGGATACTGAAAAATTATGAATTTTAATTAAGAGTAGACTTATCATGAAAATAATTTATAAAATTGAATTATATTTTTAGTTATTTTTTAATTAAAATTGGATCAAATATAAATAATTTAATAAAATTTAGGTAATTTAAATAAATTTACTCATTAAATTGGATATAAACACAATTTAATTTTTTGAACATTTATACATTAAAAATAAGTTTTAAAATATCATTGGTGTGATTAAATTAAAATAATTTTTTCTAATTATGTGATTATAATTTATAATAATGGATTTCATATTTTTAATAATAATTATTTATAATTTATTGTATGGTAAACATGGTTCTTGACCAAAAATATCAGTGGAGGCAATTTAAATTAATTACACCGATTAAGATAAAAATATGATATTATAAGTGACTAAACATTAAACAATAGAGCTTAAAAGACAAAGGCATATTTAAAAAATCTAGTTTGTAGAATTATATAGACCATATCCTAATTTTCATTAAATATGGTTCATTGGTAGAGTCAAATATTTTAAGGAATACCACCCAATACTATTTACATATTTTTATTTACAAGAATTCCACTCCTCTAGTATAAATATAGACTCAACCCTTTGACATGTTCACACCTATCAATCACATTGGATCTACAAAAACCTTCCTAAATAATCTTCAAAAATAACGATCCTTGTCAATGAATCATAATATTCGGTATAAAGCATTCTGAGGTAGTATTTTTTTATAAACCAAAATGAGTTCCCCAAATAAATGTTAATATTCTTCTATAATCACTTTTGTTTCATTTAATTCTCCACCGATTCAATTAATATTATTTAATGATTATATATTGAAAAATTTATATTTAATAAAAATAGATTCTTTTATTATAATAATTATACCTTCAATATCACAAACATCAATCAAATATGATATAAAATCATCGTTCATGTGTACAACAGTCTACCTACTCCTGAACTGATGTCATTCCTTTATCTATTACAACATTTTATAGTTTTATATAATGATGGATTTATATTTTTTATGGAATACATATTATATTAATAATAAATTTACTATTCTCTAATTTTTATATTAAAAATACCATCATTCATTATATTTTTAGGAACACGGTAACAATATTTGTGGACATGTGGACTACCTCTTCCCTAATGTGATGTGATTCATTCATGATATTCATGGAATGCATAAATGATTTTTTTAATAAACAAATGTGAAATACATGACTTTATTAAAATAATTTCATTATAATATTTATATATATCTATATCATTTTATTTTCATTCTTTTAAAAATGAAAATAAAATAGAAGTAGCGTTCATGCATACGTACGATCCATCATCTCCACCAATGATGCATTTCATTTCCTACATTCATATATTATTGATTTTTATAAACAAATATATGGAAAATATATGATAATTAAATCACGGTTTAAATCTTTGATATTATTTAATCATTATCTATGTTAGATGATCAAAAATAACAGGTCCAAACACACTAAAAAACCATGTAGTCGTCAACCGAAATAGTGAAAATAATGAATGATTATTAAGAAATGGATTATAAGATATTAGAAGATGTTAATATAAGAAAGTATAAATATTATTATGTTTATTTTATAATTTGAAAACATTATTAAAACCATTATACTAGTTTTTAACATATCTACACCCAAATTGAAATGCAAGGTAAGGGATTCCATCTCAATTTAATTTAATTGAGGTATATCGTAATGATATCCACCTAGTCTCCTATATATGGTTTAAATATATAAAATTTGAAATTTAATATCATGAATACTTCATTCTTACTTTAATTTTTATTTTCTATTTGAATTACATCATCTCTAGGTATTTTAACATAAAGATACCATGTTATAAATAAACTCTCTAACTCAATTCATTTTCATTGGGTTATATTACATCCTCGTTGTTTTTAATATTATATTATTATTTGTATAATTAATTTCACAATATATCGACATATTTACACTTATTTTAGGTGAATTTACATTTTTACACATAATATCATCATTCTTTAATTCTCACTATGACGTTTAGAGAATTCTACGTCTTAATTTAATAATTTTATTTTATTAGTGATTTTATATTGTTGTATATTCATTAAAGGAAATAATATGGTCATTTTTCATTAAAACCATTTATGTTATTCACCTATATTTATAAATTACTTTTTTCATGTTATAGTTACAATTTTATACACTTTTCTACTCAAAATGCATTATAGTTATTATCTATGGAAAACATGGAATTGTTTCAGTGATTAGTTGGAGAACATAAATTATTTCAAAAAAAATTATAAAAAAATTTTCAAAACTTTTTTAACATTTTAAAATGATTTATAAATGAATTTTTTTACTCTTAAAAACATTTAAAAATTAACTCAAATAATTCATCTTGTATCTTTCCAATCCCAAACTTTTCTATCCTTTTTACCTTACAAAATGAATTTTCTATGTACCATGTATGGAATCTTCATATTTACCTACTCTCATTTATTGGATGAATAAATATAAATTTTAAATTGTTAAAATTTGAAGAATCTTTTGTAATGATTTTAAATGTAAAGGATTTTAGAAATGTTTTTGAAAATCAAAATGCTATTATCATCAAGAATGTTATTAAAATATTTTTTTATATTATTTATATTCTTCAATGATAAAACCCCTTTAAATTACTCTACATAGGAAATGTTATATCGGTACCTTACTTATTATTCATCTAGATGGTTTGATATTTATTTGGATAAATATATTATAAATATCTACTTCCATGATTCATTGTTTTTGTCACCATGAAGTATTCACTTTTATAAGATCATTGGACATTAAATTTCACCTAATTATTAATATCATTTATCATGGAAATAATTATTTTCTAAACAGAACAAAATGATTACCTATTCTGTTTTATTTGATATTTATATTATTTACATGGAAAACAATGATAAACTAGTATCCCTTATTCAATAATGTAATTTGATAGGGTATATTGTTCATTAAATAAATCTATTCTATGTTATATGAAGAATTATTTCATCATAAAATAGACTATTTTGATATAGTTATATGTATTCCCCGTGATGTGTCAACGGTCTCATGAGATGAAATTTTTTGGAAATAAACCCATCAAGTTTTTTCTCAGCAGAATAGATGGGTTTTTACCCACATTTTTAAACTATCAGAGGAATATTTATTGATGGTAAAGGTATCATTATCTTGGGAAACATGATGTCCAATAATTAAAAATTTAATTTTAGGATAATTCCAATATTATTAGTATCCATGAGTTTTTTTACATGAAATTAACTATAAACACATTTAATTCTCAATTCACTAATTACATTTCATGCATTTCATTTATTTTTCATTCCATACTGATTATTCCTTGTCTAAATATTTTAATGGATTATATTTTATATTATTACCTTTATATATTTTTTAGGCATTTCTTACTTAGTTTATTAATTATATGGATTGTGTGTCTAGTTATTACCATTCAATATTGATTATGTTCATTGATTATATGTTATGTGTTTCCAGTTAATACCATTATTATTTTATTCATCAATTATACATAACCCTTAGAGATAATATGAGATAAACATTATTTTATTCATTTCTGGAGTAATATATGAACTGTTCTAAGAATGATATGAAATGATAAAATAAATGGGATTAATTTTATTATCCATGAAAGGGAAATAATATGTTGTATTTAGTGTATTGATTTTTTTAAAAGTCCATGTTCTTATTTAGTTTTCTTATAATACTAAAATATTGTGTCATTTTGGTTTTCAATACATGTAATCATGCAGGATCAATAGTATTATACACTGGCTCTAGGATTACTCAAGTAGGGAAATATAAAAGAATTGTGTTTCTAATCATTGGTAAGATCTAGAGATTGATGTTAGTGAAAATATATTCCAAAAAATATATAATAGGAAGAATGTTATAATATTTAGAATGAAGAGAATTTTGTGACATAGATAAATCATAACCATAAAAATTCATGATCATATAAGTGTTATAGATTATCAAAAGGTTCATCCGATGAATCTCTCTCAAATGAGCAATAAAATTGTATCCAATCATACTTAGTTATAGTAGCCCATTGTATTGTCCATATAGCCTTATGAATGCCTATTTATATGCTAGAAACATATGAATACCTTCAAGGTTCCACACTGTTACTATAGGGAGGCTATACCCACATGATTAGAGTGGAACATAATGATGATAATTATTAAAAAACATAATAAATCATAATTAATAATGGATCATAATAAGAGTAAACATTTAGTCAATAAATTATCAACTCATAGGATGAATGTGTACCATATATAATAATGATGTCATGTATCAAAATAATGAACCAACATACATAACAGTAGGTGGAAACAAATGAATTAAAAAGGCATGAAACCAGCCATGAATCTCATGTAGTGGATCAATAATCTACTACCAACACCACTTTTTAACATATTAAGTCATGCATAAATAGTTGGATTTTTCACATTTTACACACCTATATTCATGTTATTTATTCATTTACCATTGATAGTACAGATAGGGTGTGATGTAAACTTAGTAGGAAACCACCAATGGTGTCTATAAAAATCATTTATGTGAATATAAACTATAACAATGTTAAGGTATATCATATTAAATCAATAAATAAAGATATTCCATGTTGAGATTAGGTTAGGTATGGGTCACCTCATTGACCATACATTCATAATCCTATGATGGATGTCTCTTCACATGAGTTATTTTAATTATCTAATCATTGGATTTGGGATGTTAACATAGTTGACTATAGAAATACTATTGATAGTAATAAAATGAACTAATTATAATCCAGGCATCCATGACCTTAGAAAACCTAAGTATATTGTACTACAAAAGTATTAATCATATTAATAAGTGACATGTATAATCAAGGGGTGTACCAATCTAATCCCATTATAAATATCTCTAACCATGTCTATCATTGAATTAAAATGAAAATGTCCAGAAAGAAATACCTGACCCCTACTAGAATAATCCAAGGAATCAAATGTCTTATGAAATAATTCTAAAACCAAGGAGTGAATCCAAGGATTTATAATGTGTGGAAAGAGTTTCTAGGAAATCATTAGATAAATATTGGGGAATTAATATAAAAATACTAGGACTGAGATCCAAGGTGGGTATATCAATTAGAAACCATGTCTAAGTAATAGAGTAGTGTCCTCTTAGTGCTCAAGGTATTCCATTTTGAATATATGGGGGGTCAAGTCAAATGATTCCTATAAATTTGAAATTTTTTTGTACACATTAGGTACCATTTACTCATTTCATATATTTTTTAAGTGATGATATCCAATGTAATAATCTTTCCCGTATAAATTAATAATGTTCATTCTAGAACCATTCATATTATGTGACATGGTTAATTGGGTTGTGAAACTAATTTCCAATTCAATTATAAATGACCATAAAATTTGATATCAACATATAAATTCATTGAATTTCATTTTTTTAGATAATTTAATTAAAATAGGATTTGACCATTATAACTATAAATAATGTGCTCCTAAAATGCGTCTCAACAAATCACAATATTGGTTAATAATGAATATCCTAGATTAAAACATAATCTAAATGTTTGTTATTTAATTATATCCCTTAAATACATCATGTGGTCTATCTAGTGCCACATTTGTAATTATGATGATCGAATTTATGAAATATGATTTAAAAGAGAAATTCCTGGTGATACTGGCATGCACATAATGGAAGAAATTTTTAAATAGTTATACATTAAGGGATGATTCACTGAAAAGATAAATCATTACATTAGAGAAATATTAATATAGTATCTTCCTTTGGAATAGTCATGATCAAAGGATAATAGATGAAAATACCCACCCCCAGAAAATAGGTCATATGGGATTATAAAAAATCCCCATCAATTGGATGAATAACAGTGAATGTAACTAATGAAATTCATAGAATATCGGTGGATATTGATGATTATAAATAGATATTGAATTCGAGATCAAAAAATCAGATCTCCTAAGGACTACCTTCTAATGTGAAGAGTAATGAAATCAGGGGAGAGTCAATGTCTACTAAAGGAAAACAGAAATGGTGGTGTGAGTTTAATATAAGGAGGGTAAAATGGTAATTCTATCTAATATTTATATAGGATAATGGTTAAGTTGTATAGTGGTCCAGACCAAGCATGAACCATTCAACTACAACTATCTAAGGATAGTGGATAGATTAGTTTTGGAACGCATTTTTTCTAGTCGTTCTCTACCAATGAACCTCCCTCTTCCACGAAAAAACAACATGAATGAATTTTAGATCATGGTAATAAAAACTATTTATAGCCTATCCACTCCCCTTTATACATCCATACAGCACCACACATGGTTATTTATACCAATACAGATAGTTCTTCACTATTTCCAGTAACCGTACGTCCAAATTGATTCTCCAAAAAATGTTTTCTAATTGTCCCAAACAAGCCATAGAAACCACTTTTTCTTTAATAAACTCATCAGTCATTCAAATAAGTCAAAAAATAAGAACTAATATAAAAAAATGGTTTCATACATCAATGAAAATCTGTGTACTTACAGTCTTCCTTCCTTATGGAAACCCATTCTCATGTTCCCATTCTATGGGTGGTAAAACATTTTCTACACAAATTACAGCCATTGATCACATACCTCAGCCTCCATCCCACATGTCTTATCCATTACAAGACCATTCTACCATTACACCCATACTAAAAGGATTTAATGTCCATTGAGAGCCTTCGTTGTTCGGTCCATGATATTAATAGTGTAAACCACAAAAAACACACGTACCTTTGTCTCAAATTCCATAAAATAAAAATTATTAGCTGTGTTAGCATGATATTGTTTTGGATTTGATATATAAAATATTTATTTCATGGATCAATACATTTTAAGAGGAGATATCTGATAATATATTGTCTCAACTTTCTCCAATATCTATTAAGGTATAGAAAACCTTAAGATCTAGATTCATTATCCTTCATATTCGTGTACTCCCAAGTCATCAGGATGCATGAAATAAAACACACTAGTTAACCTAAAACTCCATATGTCATCGAAGATGATTATAATAATATTTCAATCTAGAATGATAAGTAGTAATATGATTCATGATATGTTTTACCTATTCAAAAGTCTCGTAGACTATATTTGGACTCAGTAACACTACCTAACCAAAATACAAAATGATTAGGGATGAAAAACATGAAATACCTTATAGGACCTCATAATGATCGATCTATATGTTCCCTTAGTAGCTATTATTTTAGGAGAACTATACATGTGTGAGATTATATTCATAAGAACCCTATAAAGGAAGGTCACACTCACAAATAAAGTCCGCCAAAACCAATATTGTCTACACATAATGACCGTCAGTATGAGGGTCGTATGATGTACTCAGAAATACCATTGTAACATGATATTTTTTCAACCCTTTCCAGAACCATGATTAGAAATGATTATCCATATCTAATTTGATTGTGAATATGAATTAATTGAGGAGTAAAATCTCTTGAATGTATAGTCATCCTATATTATAAATGGGGATGGGGTACCTCATATAAAGGGTGTGGGATGAATTTTTCAGCCGATAAGCAACAACCCAAATCATAACACCTCTTCATGGTGACCTTGATAAATCATTCAATATATCCATCACATCTTCATTTCTTTTCCACTTCAAAACCACTAATTTATATAACAATAAAAGAGTCCATTGTTTTGTCACATTCACCTGATAAAAGTGGGAAATTGTACTAATAATACTAGTAATATGATGTTTCTTCCTAGGCCACCAAAACCACTAGTGCCTATCATGACACATCAATGAAATCCTCGAGTGAAAATTCCATTTTTTAGAAAGGTATAATCACAAAAAAATCCTCTTATATATATAGGCTCCTAGATATTTGAATTTACAATGGAGATATCATCTCCATTGACCATACAATCCGTTGGTGGGTCCATACCTAAAATACCCTCCCTCGTGACAAAACCTTGTGGGTCTGATAACTCAATCTAGATCACTCTGTTTTGAATTGATGAGGATACAACCAAGGTTATAGTAATGTTCTCCTTGTAAAAAAAATGAACGCCTAGTTGAATCTTAGAAAGATGATTTTTTAACCTCTATTAATCATTTACTTCATGAATAACATGCATATGAGTCTACAAGCTCATAGAATTTGGAACATCATTTCCATTTTCAGTAATATCGGTAATATAAAAATCAATGGACAAAAGTTACTCAACCAATATAAATTATTTGAGTTTCAAATCATGTTGTGTGAATATATATTAGAGGGTTTTGTTGTCTGTATACACCTCAAAAATCTCTACGAGAAATGAATTTGGACAATAATGTATGGAATGGCCAACAACTACTATATAAATAACATGTGTCAGTTAGTTATTCCCTTCAGGCCTCAACTGTAGAGACTCATACGCAACAAATTGATCTTTTTACATATTAACTACACCTTTACCGTGTATTGTTCCATAAAAAACATAGAATGTACTCCATCTAGATCATGTAGTATCATTATATGGGATGAGGTAAATCTTCCCTACAAATCCTTAAAAAAAAATCACACACTTCAGAAAAGGTTAAATTGATTACCCTATTTTTCAATCCTATAAGTGTTGATTTCATATGGGAGTAATATTATAAAAACTATTGTAATATCCATCCACCCCCAAGTAGATCTATTTAAATATTCTTCATTGGATGATAATAGAAAACTACAACCCCCACCTTCTCTAGGACAACCAAATATCTATATTCTGATTTTATATGAACTTGGATGTACACCCTACCAATCAAAAAGTTGAATTATGTGAAATTGGGAACTCAAATGGGTTATATTTTTGTAATTAATATGATATCAAGGTGTTTTTATTTACTGTGTTGATTATACAAGTACATTAATATTCGATCCATAAAAAAATTATTGAATGCAATTATGGGTCAAAAACCTGATTCATTATGGCTATGAAAATTGTGGGCACATTATTAAGACCAAATGACATAACTAAAAACTCATAAAGTCTATATCTATAAAAAAAACTATATGAGGTATTTATGAATGTCTAACTTGAACCTGATGATAACCGCACATCAGACCGAGCATCAGGAATACTATAGTTCATTGAAAATAAGAAAAAATATCACTTATACGAGGAAATGGATAACAATACTTAACCATAATCCGGTTCAATGATTTATAGTCCAGACATATCCAATGTATCTTATTAAACTTCTAGGTGAAAATCATTGGTGAAATATAAGGTGATGTGTTGGGTTAGATTAACCCATTTGATTCCAAGTCCTCTACCTTCCTCTTGGTTTCCAGCAACATAGTTTTAGTAGACATCATGTTAGGAGAAATGGATAGTGTTTCTGCTCTTGGAACTATATCTATAGAGAACTCCACCCCACTATATGGAGATAAGACATAAAAAAATTATCTGGAAATACATATTTGATGTGATCTACTTTTGGAGAGAAAAAATGAAGTATCCCCTAATCCTCTATATAATGTATAATCCCCTTGGATATCACTCAATCAAGCCCATGGTGCACTTGTCCATTGTTAATTTTATGGACATCCCATTAAGCCTAGTGAACATAAATATCACAGTCTATTGATGTAAATGATACCATGGGGTGATTGTTTTTTTGATAGGTTTTATATGTGTCCAACCGGTCGATCCAATGAATGGAAAAAATAACATAATCTCATGGATGTTGTTTTACCACATGAAATGGAAATTTCATTCCTTGAAGATGAATTATTTACAAAATTGTGTAATATCTAAAAAAATCTAAACAAAGTATCATTTGTCGTCACACCATATAATTAATGAATTTCAAGACAAAGAATTTACATGATTGATAAAGAAATAAAGTAGTGTGAGGAACAGATATAAAATAATTAATCAATGATAATATTGGATAATAGAATAGCAACTCATACAAAAAAATGGCCATTCTCTCTTCTCCTTGGGTATTGGTTGTACTAAGTTCCATTATCATAATTTGTGGCGTTGATCTATATCTAGTCATACATTAGTAGTTCTTACTTAATGAACCTAAAAAATAGGTGTCTCGCTACCACATACACTACCTCATCCCATGTCTTGCCAGATGGTCCTACCCAAGATCCCGTCATGATGTGGAGCTTCTTTACTATCCAAATGTTGGATAGGGTTATATTCTCTCCCAATGGGAACATGGGGGCTGGTCAAATAGAACCTCTGATGGTGGACCATTCAATCACAACCTCAACAGAATACAAGGTTCCAATCTCAGTGAGGATTCATGTGGCCTTTCATCCTTGATAGTGGTACACTAATTAAATGATAGAGTAGGTACTATTTCTACCACTACCCTACCTAGAACATCCTGATGACTTTTTATGAGACAGTAGGAACAACTAATCTATCTTTTTACTATCACCCCATTCCTTGTATCCTCAGATTCGTTCCTATTGAATTCAGTAATAAGGGTATGATTGAAAATCCCAATAACTGTACCTGACCTGAAGATATTAACATATGATCATATGGTTTACCTCAAACCATCATAGATGTCCCTCACCCAAGACATAATATCTCTTTATAGGATTGGTGAAAACAATAAATTGTTTTATAGAGAGATAAGTACTCAAAGATAGATATGGTATCCTTCTCTAGGTGCATGAACCATATAGACTTATTATCTCTTAGTAGCACAAGAATAAATAATTCATAAATACTAGTCGAGAAATTTTCCATTGACTTTCCGCTGTTCTGATCAACATAATTTATAACATCCCACTAATTCTTTATGTAAAACAAAAATGTTACGCCCCAACCCTAGTTATCAAGAGTTTGTGAATTATTTCATAACATTGGCATGATACAAAGAATAATGTCCAGAAAGACTGATTAGTTTAGTAGACACACAAGTACTAGATATATCCATAATTTTTACATTACATTATAAAATGAAAAACAACAACAACATAGTCTCCATAGGCCACACTCATATCCCTTATACTATCCATGAAGATCAGTTATAATATACTTCTTTGCATCCTGGAAAAATTAAAATATATAAAGGGGGGAGCTTAGATGCTCAATAGGGATGACAATATAAAAAACCTTCCTAAATAAGAATAAACATTTATGGAAATGTAAGACTAAAACTTATTCATTTTAAAATTGAACTTCATCACAATGTGGAAAATATAAAATCAAATAATTCCATTTAATTATTCACATGGATATTCTACTAGTAAAATAATCACATGCAATATCAATAGGAACATTTATAATGAAGGAATGAATAATGAAAGACTTCATAACCACATTTTCAAGGCTTTGTTCCAAGACTAAAAAGACATTTTGTCAAGGTCTTGTTCCAGAACACTAATTTGTCTCATTGGACCTACTGATGAATCGAGGAGCTATAGCTGGCTCCACCAATTATATACGATGTCCAATGCATTCCTCATGTAAAAATGTTTAAACATAACATAACCATTCATATTAAAACTGGCATAAAAAATGTCAATATGTATCCATAAACCATGAATGGTATAAAAAACTCATCCATAGTGAAACACATCACAAAACCATCAATTCAATTTGTATGTTTTGAATCATAGTAAATCAATATCAAATAAGCTTACAATATATCAAATGTTGTTGATATATATGAAATCAAAACTTTTTTTAGAGAAATATATCTTTCTATTTTGAATTCATTTAAAAGTCATATAAATATAAAAGAAAACATTTATTTGGAATATATTCTTATATGTTAGTTTGGGAAGCTACAATGATGTTATAATGGTGGAAAATAGCTACACCTGCCGTATAAGTTAAAAAAACATTCTTACCTTTATATTGTCGAAAAGGTCATAAGTTACATTGTTTCAATAATGATAGAATTATTTCCTTAAAACCATTTATAAAAATTCAAACAAATATATAAATGAATGTAACCCATTTTCTTATAATATGTATAAATGTATTGGAATACATTTTTAGAAAACATTGGTGTGGATGATTAAGAGGTCCTAGAAGATACTTACGTAAAAAAACTCGAATAATTAGGAGATTGTGAATTTAACCCTTAACTTGTATATTTCGTTGGTTTAGGGTTGGTTAACCTGCTGTATAATGGTGAAATAATTGTAATCAAATTATAAAAAAATCATATACATTAATATTATATCATATATGATCTTCTAATATTGCTTTGTTAATTATATTTTAGGAGTATCATTGTTTTGGGTGTTAACTGATTCATTTTCCTTTATATTCGTGGTTAAATAAGACATGTTTTTATGGATATAATTTATTTAATTAATATACCAAATTATATTATATTCAGAAACATTATTTCAATCATTAAAATAAAATTAATTTTGAATGATTACGATGGGGAATGAATCTCATCGCGTTCATGGAGATAGTAATCCATACATACACACGAGCGACAATATCATTATTTGGGTATTAAAATCATATATAATTTGATGGTATATCATATATAATTAATCATGTCATATTTATTATTTAAATCATTTATACTCATTATTATACCAATCCATATAATGATGTGTTTGAAAAACAAACTACACCACGATGTGGATATAGTAATTTGTACGTACACACGTATAATGACTTTTTCATTCATAGGATGGATAGAATAATGAATATAGTAGTACCATTTTTATAATAACATCATATTATATAGAATATACTGGAGTTATTATTTTATAATGGAAACAACAAATATTGTGGAAGTGGAAGAAGAAATGATCTTGAAAGAGGTGATGAAATATTTTCCTCTTTATTGTGTTAATCCTTTTGATTTGATCAAAAGGGGTCCATAAGATGGCTATATGACTAAAAAAGGCCCATAGGATGAAGGGAGGACAGTTGAGAGGATACTTCGGATGGGGTTGGCCAAGGAAAATGGCTTTGATTTTGTGAATTTGAGAGAAGGGGATGTTCCGTTTTATAAGATAGGGGAGGGTCACTTTAGGAAAATCTTGAAATATTATAATCTAATAAAACCATTTTCGGTATATGATGGATCCAAAATTAATTATTTAAATTCTATGGTTTTTATGGGTCAAAACCCACTCATCTAATAGGTTTTAGAGAATTTTAGGTCACTATATTAACCTTATCTTTTAGATTTCACTTGTAGTTAAATAGTTTTACATTTACAATGTCTCTTTGTATTTTTATTTTATATGGTTAATAAAAAACAATAAAATTCCAAGATAATATCAGGTGATTAATTAATGACATATATAATATTATATAATCTCCTTGTTTAAACCTTATAATTTTAGTAATAGAATACCAATTCATAATATAATATTTGATTTAAAAACTCTTTTATCCAAATTTTAACACTATTTGGTATTTTGTTTTTGTTAAATTCATAACATCATTATTATTTCTAAATAAATTCATTTAATCCACCCTAACATGTCATATTTTCCAATAAAAATAATTTAATTCATGAAAAATCTCATTTTAGACTTATTTGGATTTTTATAATATCAATTATTTTAATCCTTCATTAGTAAGTTAATTATTTCATCATCATTGTGTCATAAATAAATTTAATTTTTCAATGTCTAAAAATTATAAATAAAATACCATTATATAAGAAATATTTGTATATGTATAAGGAATATTTATATTCTAATTTATTCTATGTATAATCATATATTAAAAATGGATTAGATGTTAAATATTGATATTAACTCTTTGAACTCTTCTTTAAATAAAATAATAATAACTATTGTAATCTAATCCCCTTGTACTAAAGGATCATATTTTATTCCTATGGTTTTTTTGTCTAATTAAACTAATTCAATATAATTACGGAAACTTTTAGGGTAATTACGATATCATATTTACCCTTAATCACCCTATTTACTTTTAATCGTTGTAAATAAAAGTAAAATGTTACTAATCACCAAAAATAATTTTCATCATATTGAATGAAATTTTACTAACTGATATTAACCATGTCTATTGAATTTTTGAAATTAAACTCACAGAATTAGTAAAATTATGTTTTATACAAATTTGAAAATTCTCCTTAGAGGTGGGTAAAAGACAATAAATAGTTCGACAAAATTTTATATATCTAAACTTTTTCTAAAATAACTCAAATGAATTATGTTGATCATATATATGTGTTATGTATCTATTTTGACCTAAAATAAATTAAAATAAAATAAAAAATTATTTAAATAAAAAACTGGTTTTAACCAATAATGTAGTGTTTTCCACTATTCATAAAAAATTGTATAGTTTAAGAAAAATACCAAAAATTCACTCTAAACTAATTTCGATATTCTGAATCCAAAAATGAAGTCCATTTTGAATGGTAAAATTTATAAATTTTAAAAAAGTGGATATTACAATTAATAATGGCTATTTTGATTGGTCATAGAGTGTTAGAATACGATGTTGTGTACAACGAAAACTATTGCATTATTCAAAGGGAAACGTACCGTTGAAGCTTAGGGTGTTACATTATTCAATAAAAATAATTTTTTTATCGAAATTTCTATAATACAACCGCAAAAAATGATTCAGGTGGTTCTTCATCATACATTCCTCTAGTTCCCACGTTGCCTCTTTCATCTTATGGTTTCACCATAGATCATTTACTAGACGAGTCGTCCCTTTTCTCAGCACTTGTTCTCTTTTATCAAGAATTTTGACAGGAACATCACAATAATACAGATCATGTTCATGTTCAATTTCTTCATAGGTGAGTACATGCATTGGTTCATGCATGTATTTTCTCAACAGTGATATGTGGAACACATCATGAACCTTGGAAAGACTTGGAGGCATTTTCAAACGATAAGCTACAACTCCAATTCATTCTAGAATTTCAAAATGTCTCATGTACTTGGGCCTCAATTTACCATTCTTACTAAAACATATAATATGCTCCCATAAAGATACCTTCATGAGTACATGGTCTCCTACATGAAACTCAAAAACCTTCCTTCGGTTATCAACATAGCTCTTTGGACTACTTTGGGATAATTTGATATGGGTTTGGAAAACCTTCATATTTTTAATTGTTTCCTCAACAAGTTCAGGGCCTACGAGTTTTCTTTCACCAATATCATCCCAACAAGTTGGTGTGCCACATCTCTTTCCATATAACGCTTCATATGGTTTTATATAGATACTTGAATGGATGCTAATATTATAGTAAAATTCTACCAGAGGTAAATATTGATCCCACATACATTGAAAGTCTAGTCAGCATGATCTCAACATGTCTTCTATGGTTTGAATAGTCTATTGTGATTTTCCATCAGTTTGAGGGTGGTAGGCAGTTCTCAAATAAAGTTCATTATCCTGGGATTTTTTATGAAGTTTCTAAAATCTTGATGTAAAATGGGGATCATGATTAGAAACAGTCGATAAGGGTATTCCATGATGTATTACAACATAATTAATATATATTCTTGCTATATATTCAAGTGTTTACTATTATCTTATTGCAAGAATGTCTTCTAACTTGGTAAGATGATAAAAAATGACCCATATTACACAATTCCTTCTAGGAGTCTTTGGTAGCCCCATGAAAATGTCCATTGTAATATTATCCCATTTTCACTCAGGTAAGGGAAGAGGTTTCATGACTCTTCTTGACTATTTCCATCCATCATTCACCTATTGAAAAACCATACATCTTGACACAAAATCAGTAATATCTATTTTCATGTTCTCCAACCTAAAATTTTCAGTAAAATATTAATACATCTTCGTGCTACCAGGGTTTATATAGAAATTGGAGCTATTCGAATCACCGAACAATTCCCTTTTTTGATCAGGTAAATTGGGATCACAATATCTCTTCCCAAATTTCAAAATTCAATCCTCATATACAATGTCACCTGGTCTCCCATAATTCACATCCTTAATCATATTTTGAAACTCCTGGTCCTCATCATGAGAACTTTTTATCCTTTATGGTTAAGATTTTTTGGCACCCATTTTAAAAATCATTGTTGTTTCACCTTCCATAATGATTCCCATATCTTGTTTCACTAGATACATGAAAATAGGATCCATTTCAACTGTCATCTTGTTAGAAACTCCATGATCCTCTCTTCTCAAAGAATCAACCACCTTATTTTCCTTCCCTAATTGGTAGTACATTATGAAATCAAAATACTATAGTAGTTCAATCCATCGCCTTTTCCTCATGTTGCGTTCTTTTTGTGAGAAAATATACATCAATCTCTTGTGATAAATATAAATCTCATATTTTCACCATATAGATAGTTTCTTAATATTTTTAGAGCAATGATTACAAATTCTTACTCATGATCATGATTATGATATTTCTTCTCATGAATTTTTAGCTATCGTGATGCATTGGAAATAACTCTATCATTTTGCATAAGGACTCAAAAAATGCCTTTCAATGAAGCATCACTATAAATAACAAAATCATCGTTCTCTGATGGTAGAGAAATATATTATAATTGACTAATAATCCCTTCAATTCATCAAAACATTCTTCACATGCTTTTTTCCAAAAAAAATTATCCTCTTTACACGTGAGCATGGTTAATGAGTTTTCCAATCAGGAAATATTCTGGACAAAACACCGATAATAACCTGATAAACCAATAAAAATATGTACCATCGTTATACTTATCAGTTCTGGCCATTATTGGATTTTCTAGTTCTTTCAAGAATCAACAGATATTCCATCCTTAGAGACAATACGGCAATGAAAAAAAATCTCTTCTAGGAAAAATTCACATTTGTGAAACTTCTCGTATAATTCATTTCTTCTGAGGGTTTTCAGAATAGTGCACAAGTGATTTTCATGATCTCCATATATTTTTTAGTATACCTAGATATCATCAATAAATAACACTAAAAAGTCATCAATATGTTCATTGAAAACTCTGTTCATTAGACCCATGAAAATAGAGGGTGCATTAGTCAGCCCAAAAGGCATTAATATAAATTCGTAATGCCCGTACCTAGTTCGAAATACTGTTTTCGGAATGTCTTCCTTCTTCACACACAACAGATGATATCTAGATCGAAGTTCAATCTTTGAAAAATGTTGAGCTCTATGAAGTTTATCGAATAAATCATCAATGCGAGGTAGGGGATACTTTTTATTTATTGTTATAGCATTGATCTCCCTGTAGTCAATGCACTACCTCACATGTTTTCCTTTCTCCTTTTCAAAAAGGACAGGGGCTCCGCATGGTGAAAAACAAGGGAGAAAAAATCTATTTGTAGTCAATTCCTCTAGTTGTTTTATTAGTTCCACTAGTGCCACATTGGACATTCTTTATGGGGTATTCAATATGGGTCTTGAACCAGCAATTAAATCAATGTAAAACATAATTTCTTGTTCAGGAGGATTTCTAGGTAAATCCTATTGAAAAACATCATCATATTCATTCAAAATATGTATTTCCCCTATTCGAACATTCTTTTCCTCTCCCACAATTATTTCATTCTATTCCTCCCAAAAAATTGAATTTACTAGATATAATGGGGGTGGATCTAAATAAGAATCAAATAGTGAAGTTTCTCATATAAAGATAAGGTAACTCTTATCATCATGGAAAATTCTATCCTCCTTCTTCTTAAAATAATTTTTCACATCATGGTCTGAAAGCCAATCTATACTCATGATTATATCAAATTCAATCATGGTTATGACAATGATATCAGAAGATAATGAACATTTAAATGACCTAATGGTAACTGATTCACAAATAATTATTTCAATGATACCTCCAATAGGCATTTTTACTGAAACCAACCTAATTAATTCAAATAAAAAATGTCTACTTTTCATTGAAAACTGGGAAGATATAAAACAATATGATGATCCATAATCAAATTAATCTTTTTCTAAACATGAGTAAACCATTCAATTACCTTCCACCACATCTTTCAGAGCTTCAACCTCAGCAGTAATGATCAAATAAGCTTGTCCTTTCTCCGTTGTCCTTTTATGAGGTAAGTTCCCATGTCAATTTGGAAATTCAGTTGCATAATTACCCTTGTCATTACAATTGTAGCATTCAACATTGTCAGCCAATTTCTTATCCTTGCAATCACGATCTTGGTGGAACGTTTCACCACACTTATAACAAACACCCATTCTCTTCAGAAACGTACTAGGGTGTTTCTTCCCAAATTTAGTGCAGGATGGATATTCCAAATTTCCCTTATTCCCATTATTTTTATTTCCGGAGTGTTCGACATATCTCTTCATCTCATTCATTGCTTTAATGTTGTAAGACATGGAATTATTTTTCTGTATTTATTGCACATGAGAAAATATCATCGTATGATGAGAAGGATTATGAGACTAATGCTCGATGATGAAATGGATTCAACCCATCAAAGAATAAATCAATATTACTCCTTGGGATAACTATATAATATTCAAAATTCCTTGCTAACCAAGTAACATTAGCCTCATATTTTGCGACATTTTCATCCTTTTTTTCCTCAAACTGAGAAATTTCCTTTCTATATCCGCTCGATGGTCATCAGGAAAGTATTTTTCTATGAAAAGCATTTTAAACTCTCTCTATTCCATATTTGATACTTCATCATCATCGTTTTTATTTTTAATCAATGGCCACCATTGATATGCATCTCTAGTGAGGCGATAAACTACCATGACAAATTTTTCCCTTTCGCTAATCCCCAAAACATGAAATATTTTCTCAAAACAATTTATCCATTTCTCCGCTACTAATGGATTTTTACTCCCATTGAATGTTGTTAGTTGTTGCCTCAGGAAGCGGTCTAACATGGATCCATCGTGTTGTGGATCAGAGTTCTCTATACGGGTAAGGTTATTATTCATAACCTGCGTGAATTTTCCTAGTATGGTGATGAGATGATTAACACCAGTTGTTTAACCAGATCCACTATATTTATCTGTAGTAGGTGGTAATTCCCTATATGGATTATGTTCATTGATACAGTTTCCATTCATTTCACTAGGCACTATTTTTAAACAATGGCATACACTAGATTAGTTTATGAGTTTCAATACATAAATCCATACTTGTAAAACACTTAAAATAAATTAAGCAGTTTATGGATATAGTCAATAATCAAAAAAATATCTTTGAGGATGTATATACTAATAAACCCTTCATAATAGTTTGTAAATAAAATGAGAATTATCCAAAGCATATCCCTCAGGAGTGTCGTAACCAAGAGTGCATTAAGACCCATTGTCGTGAACCTATTTCCGTTCGAGTCTAGATCAAAGTGATGTTTTCTTGTTTTTCCCCTAGGTACATCTATTTTAGAGACGGCTCTACCAGATCATATCTAGACCAGGATGTGTTGATTGGAAAAGTAACAAAATCTATACATTACCAAAATTCTGGTAAATTATTCTACACTAATCCTCAAAGTCTATCTTAGGGTAATGATCTCTGATCAGGGTTTTTCTAAATCTAGCATCCATGTTTTGTACTAAACATTATATTATACAAACTATAATGCCTGAACCATAGTTACGTAGAGTCAGTGCATTATTACTTAACATTGTCATGATACAAAGAAACATGTCCCGATTGATCGATCGGTTTACTATCCTTGGATGTACTAGATACATTCATAAGTTTTACATTACATTATATAATGAAAAACTAAAATAACATAGAAATCAATAGAAAAACTAATATCCCTTATAGTATCCCTTTAGTTTAGTCATAATATACATCTTCACATCCTGGTAAAATTAAAACATAGAAATGGGTGAGCTATGATGCTTAGTAAGGATAACAGTATAGCCGAAAATTTTATAAGTAAGCATAAAAATTTAAGGAAATGTAAGACTAAAACAAAAGCCTTTTAAACTTGAACATCAGCATAATATGGAAAAGTTAAAATCCAATAATTTGTTTTACTTATTCAAATGAATATTCTACTAGCCGACTAATCACATGTAATATGAATATCAACTTTCATAATGATTGAATGCATAATGCTAGACTCCATAACCACATAGTCAAGGACTTCTGCCAAGACTACAAATAAGACTTTGTCAAGGCCATGTGCCAAGACACTATGTTGTCTCATGAGACCTACCAATGAATCGGGTTTCTATAACGGGATCCACGTGTCACTTACATAGTCCAATGAATTCCTCACATGAAAAGGTTTAAACATTACATAAACATTCGTATTAGAACTGGCATACAAAATGTCAACACTTATAAATAAACCATGAATGGAATAAAAATATCACATCCAATGTCAAACACATAAAAAACATTAAATACAATATGAATGTTTTGTATCATAATAAATCAACATCAAATAAACTTACAATCCATAAAAGTATGTTTACATAGATGAAATAAAATCTTATTTTTAGAGAAATATCTATTTCAATTTTGAAATCATTTAAAAGTAATATAAATATAAAAGAAACATTTATTCAGAAAATATTCTTATAATGTGTAAGAGAAGCTTCGATGATGTTATAATGGTGGAAAATTTCCTCACCCTTCGTATAAGTTAAAAAAACATTCATACGTTAATTTTGTTGAAAAGGTCATAAGATACCTTGTTTAAAAAAAGGATGGATTGATTCCTATGAAACAATTTATAAAAATACAAAAAAGGGTATAAATGAATTTAACCCATGGTCTATTAAATATTAAAAAAAATTGAAAACATTTTTATGAAACATGGATGTGTGTGATAAAGAGGTTTCAGTAGATACTTATGTAAAAACAACCTCGGATAAAAATAGATTGTGAAATTAACCCTTAGTATTTAATTTTCATTGGTCGAGGGTAGGTTAACCTCCGGTATAATTATGAAATAATTTTTGATAAATTATACAAGAACCATATAAATTTATATGATATCATATATGATCTTCTAATATATCATTGTTAATGATATTTTACTACTATCATCATTTTGGGTGTTAACTAATTTTTTTTCCTTTGTATGCTTGGTTACATAAGGCATGTTTTTTAGGGATAGGATGTATTTGATTCATATACAGAAAGATATTATGTTCATAAAAATTATTTTCAATTATAAAATGAAAATTATTCTTGAATTATTACAATGGAAAATGAATCTCATCGCGTTTGTGGAGACTATAATTCGTACGTACGCACGAGGGACAATATCATTCTTTTGATATTAAAATCATATATAAATTGATTTTAGTGTCACGACCCGTCCTCGGGGCCCGTGTCGTGACAACCCCAAGCCCATCTTCCATAGGCCAAGGGTTGGAGACTAGCACCAAGGCATAATTCCCAGTAAAATTGGAAGGCATTGCCTTTTTAAAGTAAACAAGCACCACAAAGAAAGCAAGCAGAAGTAAACACTAAGTAAAAAAAACTAGGTAAAATAGTAAGTGCACAAAAGTAAGTGGGCCAGAATACAAACCCAAACAGAAAGTAAAGTACAACTCAAAAAGGGAATACAACAACTGAAAAGTAAAGTCGCAGCCTCGAGCCATCCACTGGAATTCCCACCTGAAGGGTGGGTACAGATAGCCTCCACAACTCCTCAGGTCCAGCCATCCGTTCTAAGTACGTCCGCCCAGTGGTCCACCTCCAGGTATCGACCTTCTCCGCAAGCCCCAACCACGATCAACGTTGTCCTTCTTTGCAACCAACACAACGTAGTTCGGGCATAGCCTGTGCAGGGGTGAGTATTAGCTACTCAGTAGGGACCCCGAGACCCCCGACGGTCTCTCAGAATCCACAACGGATAATCCACAAAGGAAAGATACAATCACAAAGTAACATCCGAAACTACTTAGGTATATTCCCATACATATACCTAAGTTATCTATTCCAATTCTGCTCCAACAACCGAGTCTAAATTCGATCACATCCACACAAGATATCACAACACAATCCACATAGGAAAGCAAGTCAAGATTCATCTCACGCCGGTATATTTCTTCATATGACAATAGAGATGATCAGATGTAGCCACTGATTCATCTAAGTCATCGGACCCACACAGGATCGATAGGTACTGACCCCCGCAATGACTCATAAAG
Source organism: Viscum album (assembly GCA_963277665.1). Classification (NCBI taxonomy): domain Eukaryota; kingdom Viridiplantae; phylum Streptophyta; class Magnoliopsida; order Santalales; family Viscaceae; genus Viscum; species Viscum album. The sequence continues at coordinate 2,103,355,567 of OY728119.1, read as the reverse complement.
GATCGATAGGTAACTGACCCCCGCAATGACCCACAAAGGATCGATAGGTAACTCACCCATACAATGACCCACAAAGGATCTGACCCACACAGGATCGATAGGTAACAAACCCCTGCAATGACTCATACAGGATTGGACCCACAAAGGATCTGTAGGCGCTGACCCACACAGGACCGCTGAGTGCTGACCCACACAGGATCTGACCCACGTAGGATCAGTAGCACTGATCCATGTATGATCGCTGAGTGTTGTAGTCGCCACCGTCGTATCCACGGAGGATTTCTGCATAGTCGTCATCATCGTCGCAGTCGCAGCCAGCTCTAGGGTTCTCGCACACAGTAAGCTTTTTCAGGAGGGTCCGCTCCACGAGCCGAGGGCCTGATACATAAAATGACATGTAGTCCGAAGTTTATGTATCCAAATGTTCCGTATCGTCAACAGGAACTCAACGTTACAGACGGCGCGTCAACCGGATGCCCGGACTGAGAGTTATTAGCTTTTTCGTCCCAAGGGCCCGATTTGTTTTTAAGTCAAAACCAACCCGACCATACTCCAACTGCATCCAAACCTCGAGAAGAGTAATCCAAAAGGTCTGTCTCACTAAGAGGAATCCAACATAGTCGACGGCACGTCAATCAGACGTCCGAAGCTCAAGTTATAAGTGTTTCCGCTCCGATGGCCCGGTTAGTCTCATGTACGAACCAACCTGTCCGAACCCAAAGTAGTCCGAAACCTTTAGTGTAATATACCTAAACTACCGTCTCGATCCAAGTATCGATATGCAACTGACGGTGCGCCGATCGGAGTTCTGTAGCCCATGTTATGGGCAAAAAAACTAAAGGGGACTGGAAGTGGGGGTTTCGCGCCCAAGCCGACCCGGCCCGAGACCCCCTGGGTCGGCCCGAACCGAGTCGACCCAACCAGATTCCGAGTCCGGCATGCATGGGCGCGGCACGGCCTAGCGGCTGGGTGGCTCGGCCATTTCGTCCAAGCAGTTGCGAAAAGTGGGGTGCTGCCCCCTTGAATAAAACTGCGGCCCCGTGTGGGGGGCCGCTCCCTGCCAACGGATACGGCCGAGCGCCGTGTCCCGCCTCCCTCGGTCCCATGCGGTCGTGGGACCTGCGGCCTGCCACCGCGGCTTCAGGCACCTGCGGAGTGTTCTGCGGACCACCGGACGAGTTCCGGTGGTCGGTTTTGCCTGCTATCATCGGCAACAGCCCTCCCGGGACTTCTTCTTCACTGCGAAGACCTCTCAATGCCTTTACGGCTTGCTTCATCGTCGCCCACCGATCCACACACAAAGAACGAAGAGATGGTGGGTTCGGACTTGTTCGTTGGTCGGCACCCACCACGTTAGCGGTTAAAAAAGGCTTCCGACAAATTTTTAACACATGCCGATGATATAAATCACATAGATTTAATTGAACCAAAACCCCTACCTCAAGCGGTTGATGATTCAAAGATTGTCGCGATAGAAGGAACGTCACAGAAGAAGAGTTGCAGAAGAAGCGTCGCGGAAGGTGCGTCGCGGAAGGAGGATTCTTCGGTGTCGTGTCGTCGAGCTCTGAGGATCTGAGGTTCTTGTCGACCTTCATCGGAGGTTGGCGTTCTTCGCGTTCTTCGTGATCTTCGTCGAGGTGGAAGAACTTCACACCTTGAGAGAATTCTCCCAATTCCTCTCGCACAACCCATCTCTAATAAAATAATAATTGTGTTATTTTATTAACACTAGCCAAAGTTTTAATTTAAAAACGAATTGAAACAAACAATTAATAGAATTAATTGAGGAGTTTTAAACCGTCAAATTATTGAGGCGTTCATTATCCAGAATAAACGCAAGGGTTGACCTCATTAAAAAGGTGGTGCGGGTGCGTTACTTAATTAAAGGCGGGGGGTGAAAAAGTGGGGCTCGTGTGGGCCCCAACCCACAAATATCCTACCTAGTGGTGTAGGATATTGGGGGTCCCACTTTAACCTCTTAACATAGGTTAAAAAACATAAAATAAAATAAATTGGTCGCACTATTTTATTTTATTCATTCACTTAACCTGAAAATTTTAAAACCACACCTGAGAAAATGAATCTTCGGAAAAGGTGTTTCTAATCAATTACCAGCGATGGGATTCTTTCGGTGACCTCGGAATTCGATTCCGAGCACCGGTTCAAAAATTTAAAAAAACCCGCTCGTTCGTTCAGTGAACGTACCCGAGCTAAACTTCAGAAAATGATTTCGGGCACACCGGGCCGCGGAATCAGGTGCCGTCAGAAATTGCGTGCTTGTAAAATCCCAAAGAAAATAAAAAAAATCCCTTGAATTTTATGGGTCTTACATAACTCCCACCTCAGGGATTTACGTCCATGTAATGATACATCATAAACTAAGGAACCAAATGTGGGTACTGAGCACGCATCTGAGCCTCTCGCTTCCAAGTGCTCTCCTGGATGTTCCCGTGCTGCCATCTGAAGTGCACTAGAGGAATCAACCGTCCACGCAGGACCCACTCCTGTCGATCCTCAATCTCCACTGGAACCTCCCTAAAAGTTGCCCCATCATCAACGTCTAGCTCCCCAGGGTAAATGATATGCATCGGGTCTTGCACGTATCTCCTCAGCTGAGATACGTGGAAGACGTCTTGCACTTGGTGCAACTAAGGTGGTAGAACCAGGCAATAATCCACCTCTCCAATCCTGTTGAGGACCTGGAATGGTCCGATAAAGCATGGAGACAACTTGCCGCCTCGGCCAAATCTCCGTAATCCACGTCGAGGTGAGACCTGCAAGAAGACGTGGCAGCCATCCTCGAACTCCAGTGACCTCCGCCTCCTGTCAGTATAAGACTTATGCCAGCTGTGAGCTGTCCTCATCCACTCATGGATGACCTGGACCTTCTCTGTCGTGGCCTGGACCATCTCCAGTCCCACAAGTGCTGACTCCCCAGGGTCTGTCCAGCACAGAGGAGATCTGCAAGGTGGGTTGTACAATGCCTCGTATGGTGTCATCCCGATGGTGGAGTGGTAGCTGTTGTTGTACACGAACTCCACCATGGGTAGGTGGTCCTCCCAGCTATGACCAGTGTCGAGGACACTTGCGCGGAGCATGTCCTTGAGAGTCTGAATAGTCCTCTCTGTCTGCCCATCTTTCTAAGGGTGAAAGGCAGTGCTCTGACGTAGCTTTGTCCCGAACGCCTCCAACAACCCCTTCCAAATCCGGGAAGTAAAGAGAGCATCTCTATCGGAGACGATAGATGATGGCACACCATGAAGCCGTACAATCTCCCGGATGTAGAGACGTCCCAAGCTCTCCACTGATCCCTTCTCTCTGATGGGTAAGAAATGAGCCAACTTGGTGGGTCGGTCGACAATCACCCAATTGGAGTCGGTACCTCTAGAAGTGCGTGGAAGTCTAGTCACGAAGTCCATAGATATCCCGTCCCACTTCCACTCCGGGACCTCCAAGGGATGTACCAAGCCTGCTGGTACCTGGTGCTCCGCCTTAACCTGCTGACAGGTGAGGCATCGAGAAACAAACTATGCCACATCCTTCTTCATGCCCGGCCACCAGTGATGACGTCTGAGATCCTGGTACATCTTCGCAACTCAAGGATGCACCACCAAAGGGGAAGTGTGAAATTCTCTCAGCACCTCCTCCTCGTAAAGCAACTGGTACCAAGGTACATCCTCTGAAGAGAACATCGTGCTCTCCCCCTAACGAGAAACCATCAGGTGCCAGTCTTGAGGATATCTGTGCACGTCTCGTCTCACAGTTGGCGTCCCCACATTGTGACTCTCTGACCCGCTACAGTAGTGGAAGAGTGACTAAAGAAAGGCTGCTCTGTTTCTATCCACGAAGGATATCTGCAAAGTAGCTAGCTGCTCTGTCGCATCCCCAAGTAGCGGAATTCCCGTCCTCCTGCTGAGGGCATCGGCTACTACGTTCCCCTTCCCAGGAGTATAGACTATCTCAAAGTCATAGTCCTGGAAGAACACGATCCATTTCCACTGTCTCAGGTTCAGGTCCTTCTACGAGAAGATTTGCCTCAGACTCTGATGGTCAGAATAGACTGTAAAGCGCTCTCCCATCAGATTGTGTAGCCACATCTTCAGAGCAAAGACCACTACTACTAACTCCAGCTCATGGGTAGCATAGTTCTTCTCATGCTGCCTCAACTGACGTGATCCATATGCGATCATGGCCCGCTCCTACATCAGGACACATCTGATTCCAGTCCCTAATGCATCGCAGTAAACCACGTACCCAACTCCCTCCTTAGGAAGCCTCAATATAGGCACGCTGGTCAATCTCTATCTCAGCTCCTGGAAGCTCTGCTGACATCTGTCTGACCACACAATGGGGTTCCCCTTATCTGTCAAAGCTGAGAGGGGTTCTGCAACTCTCGAGAAGTCTGGCACAAATCTCTGGTAGTATTCAGCTAGTCCCAAGAATCTCCGCACCTCCGTCATGCTCCTGGGTGGCTCCCAAGCTAGCACTGCCTCAATCTTCGCAGGATCCACCACAACTCCCGCCTCAGAGATGAAATGTCCCAAGATGTGGACCTCACATATCCAGAACTGTCACTTCTAGATCTTACCATAAAGCCGGTGCTCTCGGAGTGTGTCCAGTACAACCCCCAAGTGGTAGGCGTGCTCCTCCTCAGTCGTCGAGTATATAAAAAATTCATCAATTAAGACCATGAAAAATCTATCAAGGTATGGATGAAAGATCCTGTTCATGAGGTCCATGAACACTGCTGGAGCATTGGTTATTCCGAATGGAATAACCAAGAACTCATAGTTCCCATACTGACACCTTAAGGCCGTCTTCTGCACGTCCTCGTCCCAAACACTAAGCTGATGATAGCCTGACCTGAGGTCTATCTTTGAGAACCATCGTGCTCCCTTGTGCTGATCGAAGAAGTCTTGAATCCTCGGTAGCGGATACTGGTTCCTCACTATCACCTAGTTCAGGCGACGATAGTCGACACAAAGTCACAAACTCCCGTCCGCCTTCTTGGCGAACAATATCAGGGAAGCCCAGGGTGAAACACTGGGTCGGATGAATCCCTTGCACTGCAAGTCCTCCAGCTATACCTGTAGCTCTCGAAGATCGGAGGGTGTTATCTGATATACTGGAGTGGATATCGGGGATTTCCCGGGGTACAGGTCAATATAAAAGTCTACCACTTTGCGAGGAGGTAGTCCCGGAACGTCGTCTGGGAAAACGTCTGCATATTGATCCACCGCTACAGGAAAACTAGGACATCACACGTCAAATGCTACTAGGATGAGGCTAGGCAACTGATGAGTGATGGGCTGTCCTCTCCTCTGCTTGAGTCCATCCTGTGCTGCAACGACTCCCTTCTCACCGGTGAAGGTGAATCTGCTCACGTCGGTGCGTACACATCGCACCTTGTGACTTATAAAGTCAATCTGAGCATGGACTATAGATAACCAATCCATGCCCAAGATGACGTCGTAAGCCCTCGACGCCGCTACAAGAAGATCCCAGCCAAAGCTCTCGCCTCCTAGAGTAAGCTCACACTGCCGGAACCAGTGCATAATCGTCGAGTCTTCTCCCGTAAGAGTCTCTAGCCGCAAGGATCGAGCCAACGGCTCCTTCAGAATCTCCGAGCTCCGGACATGGGAATCGGATATTAAAGAACAACTCGCTCCTATGTCTATAAGAACTACAAAAATGCTGGAATAGACACAGATAGTACCTCGAATCATCTTAGGTGCACTGTGGTCATAGGCCTCCGCTTCCTGAAGTTGTGCCAGTCTCTGCCCGCTAGCTCCATGTGGTCGGTGTGGACCTCCTGGTGATGGTGGTGGTAGAGCCTCAATGCGTCGCCCACCACCTGCTACTTGGCCATCTCCTCTGCCTCGTCCGCCTGCTCCCTGTGGACCACCATGGTCGACCCTCTGCCTCTGCCTGGGCGGTCCCTCAACTGTCTACTGCTCCTAGGTATGGTGGGTCGGACAGTCACAAGCCATGTGGCTCTGCCCGCCGCATGCGTAGCACTATCTGCCTCTCGAAAGATTGGCTCTGTGCTGAGTGCCCCGCACCGCTGAGCCAGTTTCCTGAGGTCGTCTGCCTGAGGGTCTGGTCTGCCTGGACCCATGTGTCATCCGTCGACTGCCTGCTGCAGAAGACTCTGCTACGTTCCGCCCTGGGGTAGGTCTCGCTGTTGATGTAGGCTTAGAAAGGAAGCTCTCGATGAGAAGGGCTCGCTCCAATACCCCTGTATGTGTCGGAATGATGAGGGAGATCAGTGAAGACCTGATCTCATGCCTCAATCCCTGCTCAAATGTTCGGGCCCGGAAGAATGGGTCACGTACCATGTCAGTCGAATATCGCGAGAGATCGGTAAATCTCGCCGAGTACTGGGTGACCGTCAAGCTGCCCTACCCCAGCTGTAGTAGCTCCTAGATGCTCACCACATAGAGGGTGGCTGGGAAGAACTTTGAGCGGAAGAGTCTATGAAAGTCTTTCCAGAGAAGAGATTCCTCGTCGTGCACCTGGAATATCAAGCTCCACCATTTTCCTGTTACTATGTGCAGGAGGCTCGCTATGAGGATCCCTTGGAGGTCTGCTGGTGTCCTCACTAACCTGAAAACTCATACAACTACCTCCAGCCAATCCTCGACTGTCTGAGGGTCCGTCTCCCCGTAGAACCTGGTTGGTCGATGATGTTGAAACTCGTGCAGTGTACTAAGGCGACGTTCATCATCAGCGGCTGGGGCTGGAAGAATCGGTGGCTCGGAGGGTAGAGGTACCGCTGGTGCCTCTGCTGTCAAACATCCCTATACGGATGCCCCGTCGCTCGGTGGGTTGTCGTTACACACAACGCTCGGAACCCTAGTTAGCTTCCATCATGGGGCCATCCTGAAAGGAAACAGGTGCACCACGGTCAATCAGTATACCTTGTGAGCTGACACAGTGTAATCACAAAGGAAACTTGAAACACATATGCAATCAATGTTTTCGTGCATTAAGTAGGAAATCCGAAGGCGGGGTCCTGGTGTACGGATATGTCGGCCTCCGCACTAACACTGGACTCCCTGGACTGATAACCACACTAAATACTCTTAACACTATTTCTTCACATAGAAAAAGATCACAGTCCTAAGTTCTACGGTAGAACCGAACTCCTCTGATACCAATTTGTCACGACCCGTCCTCGGTGATCGTGTCATGACTACCCCAAGCCCACCTTCCATAGGCCAGGGGCTGGGGACTAGCACCAAGGTGTAATTCCCAATAAAATGTGATGGCATTGCCTTTTTAAAGTAAACAAGCACCACCGAGTAAGCAAGAAGAAGTAAGCACTGTGTAAAAAAAACTGGGTACAACAGTAAGTGCGGAAAAGTAAGTGGGCCAGAATACAAACTCACGATGAATGTAATGTACAACTGAAAAAAGGAATACAACAACTAATAAGAAAATCTGTACCCTCGAGCCATCCAATGGAAGTATCACCTGAAGGGTGGGTACAGATAGCCTCCACAGCTCCTCGGGTCGAGCCGTCCGCTCCGAGTACGTCCCGCCCAGTGGTCCACCTCTAGGTACCGACCTGCTCCGCAAGCCCCAACCACTATCAATGTTTTCTGTCGTCTCCAACCAACACAACGTAGTGCGGGAATATCCCATACATGGGTGAGTATAAGCTACTCAGTAGGGACCCCGAGACCCCCGAAGGTCTCCCAGAATCCACAAAGGATAATCCACAATGGAAATATAAAATAATGAAGTAACATCCGACACTACTTAGATATATTCCCATACACATACCAAAGTTATCAATTACAGTTCGGCTCCAACATCTGAGCCGAAATTTAATCACGTCCTTATAGGATATCACAACATAATCCACAAATGAATGCAAGTCAAGATTCAGCTCACACATGTATAATTCTTTGTATGAAGATAGGGATGATCAGGTGTGGACACTGATTCATCTAAGTCGTCGGACCCACACAGATCGATAGGTACTAACCCCTACAATGACCCACAAAGGATCAATAGGTATCTGACCCCCTCAATGACCCACTAAGGATAGATAGGTATCTCACCCCCGCAATGACCCATAAAGGATCTGACCCACAAAGGATCGATAGGTAACTAACCCCCGCAATGACCCACACAGGATCAGACCCACACATGATCTGTAGGTGATGGCCCACACAGGACCGTTGAGCGCTGACCCACACAGGATCTGACCTACACAGGATCGGTAGAACTGATCCACGTAGGATCTCTGAGTGCTGTATTCATCGCCGTCTAATCCACGGAGGATTTCTGCACATTCGTCATCGTCATCGCAGTCGCAGCCAGCTCTAGGGTTCCCGCACACAGCAAGCTCGTTTGGGAGGGTCCGCTCCACGAGCTGAGGGGATGATAAATCAACTAACACATAGTCTGATGTTTATGTATCCAAAAGTTCCATATCGTCAACAGGATCTCAATGTCACAAACGGCACGTCAATCGGACGCATGGTCTAAGAGTTATTGGCTTTCTCGTCAGAGGGGCCAGGTTGGGTTTTAAGTAAAAAGAAACCCGACCATACTCCAACTACATCCAAAACTCGATAAGAGTAAGCCAAAATGTCCTTCTCACTAAGAATAATCCAACAAAGTTGACGGCACGCCAATCAGACGTCCGGAGATCAAGTTATAAGCACTTCCGCTCCGAGGGCCCGGTTGGTCTCGTGTACGAACCAACCCGGCTGAACCCAAAGTACTTCGAAACATTGTGTGTAATATACCAACACGACCGACTCGGTCGAAGGATCGCTACGCAACTAAAGGTGCTCCGATCGGAGGTCCATAGTCCATGTTTTGGGAAAAAGACAGAAAGGGGTCCGGAAGTGGGGGTTTCGGGCTTGGGCCGACCCGGCCCGAGGCCCCCTGGGTCGGCCCAAACCGGGTCGACCCGACCTGGGTCCGGGTCTAGCCCGCTTGGGCGCGTCCCGACCCGGTTGGATCGGCCCGGCGGCCGGGTGGCTCGGCCGTTTCGGGCGAGCGGTTGCGCAAAGGGGGGTGTCTCCCCCTTGAATGAAACTGCGTCCCCGCATGGGGGGCCGCTCCCTGCCAACGGACGCGGCCGGGCGCCACGTCCCGCCTCCCTCGGTCCCGTGCGGTCGCGGGACCTACGGCCTGCCGCCGCAGCGGCCCTTCCCGGCAGCCCTCCGGGACGGCGGAGTGTTCTGTGGACCACCGGACGGTTTTTCCTGCCATCTTCTCCAACGACCCTCTCGGGAGCGGTTCTTCACTACAAAGACCTCAAAACGCTCGTACCGCCTGCTTCATCATCACCCGCCGATCCGCACACCAAGAACGAAGAGACTGTGGGGTCATACTTGTTCGTTGGTCCTCACCCACCGCGTTAGAGGTTTAAAAAGTCTTCCGACAAATTTTAAACACATGCCAATGATATAAATCACATAGATTTAATTGAACCAAAACCCCTGCCTCAAGCGGTTAATGATTCGAAGATTGCCGCTGGAGAAGGAACATCACAGAAGAAGCGTCGTAGAGGAAGCGTCGCGGAAGGAGCGTCGCGGAAGGAGAATTCGTCAGTGTCGCGTCGTCGATCTCTAAGGATCCAGCGTTCTTGTCGACCTTCGTCGGAGTTCGGCGTTCATCACGTTCTTCGCATTCATCGCATTCTTCGTCGAGGAGGAAGAACTTCACGGCTTGAGAGAAGTCTCCCAATTCCTCTCGCAGAATCCATCTCTAATAAAATAAGAATTGCCTTATTTTATTAACACAAGCCAATGTTTGAATTTCAAAAATTATTGAAACAAACTATTAATTGAATTAATTGAAGAGTTTTAAACCGACCAATTATTGAGGCATTTATTATGAATAATAAATGCAAGGGTGACCTCATTAAAATGGGGGTGCATGTGCGTTACTTAATTAAAGGATGGGGGTTGAAAAGGTGGGGATCTTGTGGGCCACACCCCACAAATATCCTACCCAGTGGTGTAGGATATTGTGGGTCCCACTTTAACCTCTTAACTTAGGTTAAACAACTTAAAATAAAATAAATTGGTCGCACTATTTTATTGTATTCATTCACATAGCCAAAAAATATAAAAACCACACCCGAGCAAACGCAACTCCGGAAAAGGCGTTTCGAAGTAATTATCAGCACTGTGATTCCATCTGTGCCCTCGGAATTCGATTCCGAGCACCGGTTCAAAAAGTTAGAAAAACCCACTCGTTCATTCACTGAACATACCTGAGCTAAACTTCAGAAAATGATTTTGGGCACAGCGGGCCTCGGAATCAGGTTCCGTCAAAAACTACGTGCTTGTAAAATCCCAAAGAAAATTAAGAAACAATTTCCATTTAATTTTACGTGTTTTTACATTTATATCATATATAAATAATAATAATCATGTTATATATATTATTTACATCCTTTATACTCATTATTATACCCATCCAATTGATGAAGTGTTTGAATAAAAAACTACACGACGACGTGGAGACATTAATCTGTATGTACGAATGTATGGTGAAATATTAATTTATAGGATGGATAGAATAAAGAATATGTTTGTACCATAAATATAAGAATAAAATATTATATAGAAGATACTGTAGTTAATATTTTAGAATGGAAACAACAAATAAATAGAAAGTGGAAGAAGAAAAGAACTTGAAAGAGGTGATGAAATATTGACATCTTCTTCGGGTTCTACTTTTGATTTGATCAAAAGTGGTTCTAAAGATGCCTTTTTGACTATAGTGAGGTCTCTATGATGATGGGAGGATATTTTATAGGATGATTTGGTGGGGTTTGGACGATCAAAATGGCTTTGAAGGTGTGAATTTAAGATAAGGGGATGTAACCTTTTATAACAGAGGTGAGAGTCATTTCAGAAAATGATTGAAATATTATTTTATAATAAAATAATTTTCAGTTTATAATGGATCCAAAATGAATTATTTAAAGGATATGGTGGGGAAGGGTCGGAAACCACTCAACCAATAGGTTGTAGACAGGTTTGGGTCACTATATTAATGTTATCATTTAGATATAACTCTTAGTTAAATAGTATTACATTTACCATGTCTCATTGTATATTTATATTATATGGTTAATAAAAGAAATATAAACTTCCAATAGAACCTAAAGTTTTTCATTAATGACATATATAATATTATTTGTGCCCTTTGGCCGACATGTTGTTTTTTAGGAATAGAATACCAATTAATAATATAATATTTGTTTTAAAAACTCTTTTGTTTCAATTTTGACATTATTTGGAATTTTGTTTTTGTGAAATTCATAAAAAAATTATTACTTTGAAAAAAATTCATTTAATAAACCCTAAATTTTTATATTAACCTAGATAATTTTGTTAATTCAATAGAAGACTCAAATTAGAGTTATTTGGATATTTATAATATCAATTATTTAAATCTTTCATTAATATGGTATTAATACCTCATCATTGTGTCATAAATAAATTTAATTATATAATGTCAAAAAATAATAAATCAAATATCATTATGTAGGAAATCGTTTTATATTTCTATTGAATATTTATAGTCAAATTTCTCTTATGTATATCCCTATATTAAAACTAGTTTAGTTATTAAACTTTTAATTTTACTCTTTTAACAATTCTTTAAATAAAATAATTATAAATGTCTTAATATAATCCAAGTAGACCTAAAGGATCATAGTTTAATACTACAGTTTTTTTTGTTCGAATCACACTTATCTAATAGAATTAATACATATGTTAGTGTAATTATGATATCATTTCTACCAATAATTAGCCGATTTACTTTTAGTTGTGGTAAAAAAAAGTAAGAAGTTACTATTTTTCAAAAATTATTTTTTACCTTATTGAACCACATATTACATAATGATATTAACTGTGTCTCTCGGATTTTTGAAATTCAACTCAAAGAAGTGGTAAAATTAAGTATTATAAAAATTTGCAAATGCTCCTAGGATGTCGGTAAAAGACAGTAAATAGTTCGATAAAATTTGATATAAATAAAAATATTATAAATTGACTCTAATAAATTATGTTGAACATATATATGTATTATGTGCCTATTTTGACCTAAAATAAATTAAAATAAAGTAACAAATTGTTTAAATAAAATGTCGGTGTTAACCAACAACGTAGTGTTTTTTCCAGTATTTATCAAAATTTGAAATTTTACAGAAAAATTCCAAAAACTCACCTAAGCTAATTTCAATATTACAAATCAAAAATTGAAGTCCATTTTGAATGATAAAATTTATAAAATTTCAGAAAGTGGGTATTACTAATCATAAGGCCTATTTTGATTGGTCGTGGTGTATTAGAATCTCGATGTTGGGTACAATGAAAGTTATTACATTATTCAAACGGAAGCTTAAAGTGGAAGCTTGTGGTGTTACAAAAAACTTATAAGTAGTGATATTAAACCTCTTCTATGGATCTGTCTCATAGTGATGGAAAATTGATGGCATGGAATCCAGCCATGAAATCATAGCTTTACATCCACCATCTCGTGTAAACATGGGAGGATGCTTCTATAGAAACTATTATGTGAAAACATACATAGAATTGGAAGGCCACAAAGCTACCTAGAGTGTCTTCATTATATTTTGTAATACCTCCTGAAAATTGGAGTAATTTGATGCATTATGTATAACATTTGGTACCACATGTTGAACTTTTGGAGGTAACACTAGTGGATATCAGTCAATCACCTATAGAAAATAGTCATCTCAACCTGCTAGGTCATTACTCATTGATGTCCTAGTGCCTTATCTCTACTAATTCCAAGAACAATCATCTAATAATATTTAACATGATTCCTCAATAATACAATAATGTGACACATATAAGCCTTCGAATTGAATAATAACACCCCTATTCATATTCAAAAATGAAAGTTATGGGTATCATATAATACATGGATAAAAAACTACAAATACTACATACTCCCCACTACTATGTTCAGACATAGGTGTTGTTCTCTTTTTAATTTTAGGGTTTGGGTATATAATGATTCAGTTACTTGTTATAGATGAAAATACCTTAAAATTGAAATTATCATAACTGTTAAATGAAAAAAAATCTAAATTAATGATTTAATAGGTCTGTAATTTAAATAATATTCCAGTTATTTAAAGAACCATTTCATATTTATACAAGTACATTCTGTATATATTAAAATTGGTATTTCATATAACTATATTCAGAGAATTACATTGATCAAGATAATATAATAGGTAATATATAATGACTTGAATAGTTGATTTTTTTTTACCAATTTATAGAGGAATGGGATTAATTTAAATTAAAAATTACATCCATAAATATGAAATAAAATATTGTTTCTATCTATAAAACCTCAGTTACCTAACTCAAATAAGTTATAATTTATTAATTAAGAAAGAATCGTGAAAATATATTGGAAGAAAATGTTTTCATTTATATAGGTATCTAAACAAACTATTATCTAATCTAATTTTTTCTGTAGAAATGATTATTGAATAATAAATATTTCAATCAAGGAAAATAGTACAAGTGTCATATATCCATGTAATGAAACCTTCATAGCATGGAATAATTAATGACTATTAAATCATGTTATTTCTCTAAAATGATGAATGGTCAATAATTCCATTCCATTTAAATCCAAGGATAAAATGTAATCCAAAATAATAATGAAAAAATCACAAATATTATTTTGTAAACTATTAGTGGAATGCATTCATAATTAACAATCAGAGTCCATAAAATCAAATCCCATCCTAGAAAATTTTCATTTAACCCCAAATATGTTTTAGTTACTCCCAGGAATAGGCTCATTACTAAAATCATACACATCAATGTGTCTTTTATACCCTCCCAAAATAGAATGGGAAATAAAATAAACATTTGATAAAACTTTGTGACATCCTAACTCAACTTACTAAGAAAAAGTTGCTAAACTATTTGTATACAGAGCCACAAGAGTGCCTCCCTATATACTAAATGTTCCCAAAAAATAATTATGGTCCTTGGTGTTATTGTGGGGAGATTACACCCCCATTATCAGAGTGTAACATAGTAGTATACAATGTAAATTTTAAAAATGGATGGGGTAATAATCAATAAGTAAGTGAACCATGTATAAACATCAGGGGGATAAATAATTAACTCAAAATAAGAAACAACACCATATATAACAAGGATTTCATGTATCTACAAAAGAACTAGCATACATTGTAGTAGGAAACTGAAAATGAATCAAAAACACTAAAGCTATAAATGAAAACCATGACTTGGTCTAATAATTTACTTCTAATCTACCAAACAAATACAAGATCTCAAAAATACATAACTAGATTATTTCCCTTATCCATGCATACAATCATATAATATGATTATATACCTTCAGCGACAGATAAAGGGTATGAGATAAACTCAATAATCCACCCCCAATAGTTTCTACAAAAATCCAACTTGTGAATATAGACTCTATTAGTTTATATGTATATAAATTTAATAAAGTAATTAAATACAACCCATTTTGAGATCGGGTTACTCATGGGACACATATATGAATTACCCAATTCACCCTATGCCAGATTACTCTTCCCATGAGTTTATTTCATTATTTTATCATGGTATTAGAGAATATAACAAATGTAGAAATGGAAATAAAAAAAGATAATACTAAAAATGATCCATGGGGAATAAAGGAATCCTTTATAGTAGAAATCCATGCTATCTAATGGTACCTATCCAGGAATCCTATAAATAATGACTGATTGTAATCCACGGGATATACCAATATAATTTGAATGGAAATATCTCTAACCAATTCCATTGATCAAATCCAATTTATATCCTAGGAAAATCATGACTCGAGCCCAAGGATAATAATCCAAGGCATCACATGTCCTATGACATCATGAGGAATCCATTGAGTGTATCTAAGGAATTAAAATTCTAATTATGTGTTAAGAGAGTTGTCAGTAAAATGTTGAGGAATTCATGTATTATGTCAAGGACCAAGATCCACGGTGAGTATCTCCATTGGAAAGTAGCATGATGAATCTGAATAGAATCATATGAGTTTTCAAGGCTTTCCCTTGAAAATCTAATGAAGGATCTTGTTTTACCATTACATTAAAGGTGAAAATTTTAAATATGAAATACGAACAATATGCTCATATCATATATATGTTAATTCATCATAGGCCACGAAATTATAATTCCATTATAAATTAAATAGGTTCAATGAAAAAAATATCATCATATGTGAAAAGTTCAATAAGTATGTGAAAAAAATTTAAAATTATATTAAAATTAATAATGGATATGTGATTTAAACATATAAATACATTTGATTTATTGATTTATATACAATTTAACTATATGTGGGAAATTCCATGAAAATGTTCAAGTCAGTATTACTCTAATGGTGTCACTCATAATCAAATTATTGGAAATTAAATCCATATCATGTAATTCAAACTAAAATTTACTATCTATGTCGATGTATCAACCTCCAGAAAATTAAATTGTCTCTATAGGGACACTGTTTTCAATTTATATTAATTAATTTAAGGAATATTAATTTACGGAGAAATTCATGATGAAAACTTCATATTCACAACCAAAAAATTTTATAAATGGAGAAACGTTTAGGGATGAGTAATAAACCACAATCAATAAACCATTTGAGGGACACTCATCTAGTATCAACCTTTATTTTGGTCTAGATAGTAAGATAACAGAAGAATATAAAAAATACCTAAATAAAGGGGATATGAGATCCGCAAAAAATAACATTATTGATAAGAAGACAATTTACTAAATGATATTAAGTAATATAGAGCATTCTAATGGCTATCCAATATGATAGTGGAATGTTAATTCAGTGGTAGGATGGATTTGATAATCGATATACTAACATTAGTCACGGATATAGCTAAAATATGAAGAGTGGTACTTTCTGCAAGAGGAGAATGAAATTGAGGCGTGAGATAAATAGAGTGAGGCTTAAAATAGTAATTAAGAAAAAAAATTAAATAGTTTCATGTTTTGAACTCAAATTGTTTCAAAAAATTTGATAGCTATACTCTAGATACTGTCTAAGGACAATTTTATGCATAGTGGGGGATCACAGTGTGTCTAATAATTCTCTACCTATGCAATCCCCTATTTCCAGGGAACACACACCACAAGAATTTTAGTGATCAATTTGAAAAACCATGTGAAACCTAAATGCACCCCTATGTGCAGCACAAAAGTACACTCACAGTTTTTTTCTAACATCATAGACTAGGAATATAGTTTCTACTAACCTTGTTTCCATGATGTTTCCTCCAAAATCTCGGGCACTATGCACTAAAAAAGCCTCAGACCTCCTTCCGTCCTCTGTGACCATATTATGCATTCACATTAGCCCCAAATACAGAGAATTACATTTAAAATAAAAAGTTCCATAGCTTGAATAAAAAACAGTTTATTATATTCACAATGAGTTCTTTGAATCTTTTTGGAGGAAGTTCAAACCTAATACTTTGCATGAGATGAACATAGAGGTCAAACCACTGTATAAATAACTCTATTATGGGGAATAACTAGTGGATAAAATAGATAATAGTATGAAATTTATATGGATCATGAGCTCTCATTCAGAAAATGTTTTGTTTCATAATAATAAATTCATGGATGTTATTTGGGAACCCAATGATGTGACAAAATAATGATATCAAAAATCTTTTTTGAATAGATGTGTTCGAATTTTGAGATAGACATTTAGTTTAATGGGGGTAGAATATATCACCATGATATTATATAATTTATTTATCCATAAATAAAATTAAATTCCTCGACTTCTTAATATACACACAACCCATAGTCTAAATGAATAAAAATATAGTATATTGTTATAACCATTCCATTAAATTTGTGGGTATAAATTTCAGTAAATAAAATATAATAAATTTATGTTTTAAACATGTATAAAATAAAATAAATGGGAATAAATTTATTTGAAAATAAAATAACATCATTTCAATGTCAAAGATATTTGTTTCCAAAAACAATCTATTTTTATTAGTATAATGTCTTATTATGTTGGTAAATTATATTGAAAAAAATATGGGATTTAACTTAATAAATTATTTACATTATATATTCAATAAAATATTTTGACATTGATCTAATTTTTTTTATTGGAATGGGATAAAATTAAATCATGTTTTTGATTGAAATTGTATTTAAATAAAAACTGGCACCCCTCACTTTTTTCTCCAATGTTTTAAAATTCATTTCTCCAGATATAAAAATTAAATAATGAATAATGAAATCCATATTAGTATACAGGGGGATCAAATTCCAAAAGTAAAACCCTTTTATTTTCTCTCATGTTTTAAAATTCATTTCTTGTACATATTATGTAATCTAATTATATGGGTGAATAAAGGATTTTTACATCCAATAAATGAATTTATGGCCAATTTAGTTCCATTTTTTATTGATTATGGTGTTTATATTAGTTTAAGGAATGAATAAAAATGGTTACTCTGTTGAATTTAATATCTTTAAACATTTTAAATAAGGATGTAAATACGATAAGTTAAGATATTAATTTTTTTGAATGATAAATTATTTTTTTCATCGTGGGTATTCAATTCTAATTATAAATTAGTAAATAATAACAAACATACTTTCTCGAAAATAATTTATTATTTGAATAATTTATAGATAAATAAAATAAATAAATTTCATACTATTAAAGATAATTATGTTTATGTGAATTATTATGATTAGATTTTTTTGATAAAAATAACATATTAGATATGTAGGAAAGGTTTATATTCTCAACAGAATTATATCATCTTGATCTAAAGACAAATTATAGGAGAAATTATTAAAATTATATTAATTTTATTTTAGGATAAAAAAATTTTAATTATGTTAACTAATATAAAAAAATTTACTATGGATAATTTTGTAATAATACGTGTAAACCTTCATTGTCAGTCATTTATAAAGCAATTTTTAACTTATATGTGAAATTATAACCCTTCAATATTTAAATTCCATTAGAATGGGTATTATTACAATTAAATAACCAAGGGGTTAAATTAAATGCTTCAAATGACATAAAAACCAATATATGTTTCATTATTTAATGGTATTTTTACCTTATCAGATTTTTCATTTAATATTATTCCATTTTGAAGAATATTTTGGGAATGACCTAGTTATATTTAAATTGTTTTGGTAATTCGATGTGTGTCCTTTCCATTCCTTATAAACAAACACTTATTCTATTATTATTTTACAACCCATTAAACCATCTATACTGATGAAAACTTATAAAATGCTCTCCCCAACCTCATTATCTTTGTACTAAGTCTGTTTTATTCGAAAACTACTAACAGAATGGTTAATGAGTGGATATATAAAGTGTTCTTTCAATAAAGAGGTGACCACAATAACCAATCACATTATTTTATTATTATAATTTAAGATACAATAAAATGGATATTCAAAAAAATAAGTCAAAAAAATTAATATAATAAAAGTTTATTAAAACTAGAAAACCACATTTATACCACATATATACTATTAAATGAAAAAAATAACATTTCTCATGAATATGTGTAGACTACCTCCTCTATAAAGTGATGGGTTTTTTTAATTTACTCATTAAATGAACCATAACAATGATCTCTTTAATATATAAATATGATATATATGATATAATAATGTATTTTTATGTGAATTTTTATTTACGTTATGTTTATTTTAACTGCTAAAATGTGATTTCAGTGGTTGAGTCTAGGTATGCCCGAACATCTCTAGGAATGGTGCAATTCATTTTTATATTTATAACTTATATGGATTCTCCTATACATATATTGAATATATATATTTATATCATGAATATTATTATTGATAAAATTGAAATATAAATAATGTAAAAGTAAAAAAACCATCGAACCAAAACAGACATGAAAAACAATGTATTGATCACCTGAAACACTGAATTAAGTAATAAATATTAAATAAACTGAATATATACAGTAATAATTATGTCATATATCAAATGATAAATATGATAATGGTTCATTGTTTTATGTATAATAAATATAATTTTATTATATAGGATTTAGGAACCTATATTAATGAATTCAAACTTGAGCTTGGGGATTATTTCACAACTCATCATTATTTATGAATGTTTATGATTATTTCATCATTATAAAATTATATTATATTTTTATATGAAACATATTTTATTTTATCCAATTATAGTTATTTCTAAAAATTATTTTTTCCCATTCATTTTCCTCTAATTATGTAGTCAAGATAGCGAAATAATTTTTGTAAGGTATATTGGCTATGGTTTTCCACCCTATAAAGAAACAATTCATCTATGGCCAAATTTTCATGAATATTTTTTTATAATTTTTTAATATAATAATTATTAATTAGATCATTTTTTAGACATTTTTAACAATTAAAAATGTTTTAAAAAGGAATATAATTCTTATAAAAAGAATGAAATACTTTTGAAATTATACTAATTATTAAAATTGAATCTTATTTTGATCTAAACAGAATAATTAGTATTTATTTCCATCAGGACTACCTTATTATTTTATGATCAATTTAAAATTTTTAAATTTTACGTTGGATGAAATGATTTTATAACTAATTTTGAAATTTTATAATTTATAGAATGTTATTTAAATATAAAAGGATTTTCCTCCAAAAAAATAAACAACAGATCCTTTCAAATTATTTTCATCAATATACACTTCTGATGTTAAATATATTTATTTAATTAGGATATTATCTAACAAAACCATACAAAATATTTATTTGGGTGCTTTATGACGAGTTTGGTTGGGGAAATTATTTTCCTATCATAAGCGAGTTCATCCAACACATAAAATTATGTATTTTTAGGGAATTCTGATTTAGTTGTATTATTTATTTATATAATGAATATGTAAACATTATTATGTAATTATAAGGGACCAAAATTAAATATCCCATTGCTGCATTGGTAGGACTCATGAGACATAACTGGTTTGGTATTTGGAAAACAGGTTACCAATTATTGTAGATTTACAAGCTTAATGCATCCATGATAATTTTCAAATTTATGAATTATGAATTCCATCAATATGAAGTAAATTATAGTTTTTAATGTGGTTATTTTTATAGTTATGATATCCATTGATAGGTTTAATGTGATTCTTATTTTTTAAATGGAATTATTTGATCATAATTATTTCATAACATGTTATTTGTATCTTATTTAATCCATGTTAGCATCAATAATACTATAAAGTACTGGACACTCCTGGTCGACTATATTTCCAAAATACGGTTTCATCAAACGGTCCCACCAAAACGGTGGCACCGGTCACGGTTTGAGACTGAAACTGTGTCACGAGTCACGGTCTAACACTGAAACTGTGGCACCGTGAGGGTGACACCGTGGGGGTGACACCGTGACAGTGGCGCCATGATGGTGGCACCATGAGGGTGACACCTTGATAGTGGGACCGTGACAGTGGCACCGTGACAGAGGCACCGTGTGGGCGACACAGTGACAGTGGTACCATGTGGGTGGAACCGTGACGATGGAACAGTGACGTCGGCACTGTGATGGTGGCTCCGTGTGGGTGCCACTATGACGATGGAACCATATGGTGGCACCATAAGGGTGGCACAGTGATGGGGGCACCATGTCCTCACCGAGCGGTCTTTGTTCTTTTTCTAGTTTCCCACTTTTTCTGCTCCCGCAACGTATATTTTGATGTAATAATGATTTAATACCCCATTTCAATGACAGTTAAATATGATAAATAATATCTAAAATCCCCCAAGATCCGGGTGACACTTAACTTACCAAAACATGTGCCTTTTCCTCGGTGTCACACCCGTTCCCCATACATCCAGTTCAGCACCTGTTGCGCAATTTAAGGGAAACCGTTTAAATGTACATCTGTTACGACCACCTCTCTATTGAGAATTATTAAATTACAATTTATTCCATCATGCGTAATGACCCAAACTCCTAGAACACCACTATCCTACTTTAAGGCCGTTCAAAGTTCTATATCCTCTAAAAACGGGATCTCATCTTTATATCACACTAGAATTTCGCCCTTCTTTTTTCTTGGCTAGTCTCCTTTTCCGTCCTTTTACGTTTGGAGTCCACCCCCTTCCCGAGGAAAGTGGTGAGCCTATGATGGAGCTTCCCTACTCATCCTTGGAGTCCCCGGAGATCCTCCCCTATAAGTCGTACATCCCCAGTTCTTGGCGCACAAAGTTAAAACGACTATCCTTGGTCAATCCAAGTAGGGTTTTTTCCTTCGTCTATCTTTATTGTGTATCTTGTGGGGTGGGTATGCTATTGTTTCTATGGGGATGGATGAAACCAAACCTTAATGAATATAATAAAGGGAACTTTAAAGAATTAAGGGGGTGTGCTCAATTTCTACTATGCTCATTATTCTTGATTATGTGTTGTGAATTTTACAGGCTTATGTACATTGAAAATCATGGACGTTGAGGGTCTTTTCTTGGGCACTAATGAACATCAATTTTTCTGGATATTCATTTGATTAAATGAATGTAACATAAAAATTCGTTAATCACGTATACACGTCCAATTAAATAGAGGCTCGGTGAAAAACAATCCTTGTGTGATCACCTAGGTTATCCAAAAACAAACAATATACTTCATTAATGATGTACTTGAGTCTAAAATATTCCTTGATTTGTCATGGTGGTATTTCTGTTTGTTCTTCTTGATGCTTCTAGGGTGATATGGACGGGGATGGGATCATATGTTGGTGTACTGTTGTTAGTTGTGGATATGAGGCCATGTGGAGATGTAACATGAGGCTTGGTTTTGTTCCAGTATATTGAGGGATCTCACAGATCCCATTGTTGTATCATTAGAAAAGGACTCGGTGTGAATTCTTAAAAGTTTCGTTTGGCTGTTTTACCTTTCCACAGCTTGTGGTTATTCCAGTTAGTTTCCCAGTAGTGCATAATTTACTTAAATGGAATCTCTTGGACATGAAACCAAGAATGGGTTCAATGGGGAATTGGTTCTAGAAATGAGTTGTGACTTGGCTCTGAGTGGTGTGCCTTTTTATGAATGAACAGTAACTAGGGTGTTTGTGCTTACGTTGGTTTTGGAAACCCTAGATTGGGATTAGTGATTGCTACCTATACATATAATTGTAGTTCTTATGTTTCTTATTCGTGCCCCACCCATGTTGAGAACATTGTTCCAAACACCCCCATTTCATGGGGGAGGGTGTTTTTACCAACAATCCTATGAGTGGCTGGTTATTAGCTCATTTTCTGCTCCCTTTTCTGAATATCCCAAGACTCTTTGGGTAGGCTGTGATGGCAAGAGTTTCATTATTTCCCTTGATTCTTTGAGCATGGAAGTTGTGGTGATTGGCCCCGGTGTCTGCCGACAGGTTGTTTCCCAACTGTCTTTGGGATGAGGCCCAGGTGTCTTCAGGTGAGGGAGTGGTTGTTCTGGCCCAATTTTATATGAGTGTGGTTACATGTGATTGATATAGCCTAGGTGTTTGTGGGTAGGATGTGTGGTGATGGCCCATGTGTGTGTGGGTTGGGTATGGCAGTGGGACTGCAGTGAGATTGGCGGGAGAGGTTCGATATGTAGGATGTATTCAATAACCAATGGGAAAGTGGGGAGTGGTACCCAAACATCGATGATTTATTACTATTACATTACATGACATGTATTATTTGGAGATTGAGCCCTGGTGATTCTTGGGTGGGCAGTTTTCCTTGGTAGGTGTTTCAGTTATATCTTTTCTCAAGGGGAATTAGAATGCCTCCCCACTTTTGCATGATATTTTGGGTTTCCCCTCATGAGTATACTTTTATGATCACCCTACATATATAAAACTGCTTTCAGGATTCTAGGAGGATATAAGGGATCGTGTAGGATCATACTAGTTCGTATATTACTATGGTTGCTATTGGTGTTTTATTTTCGTTTGTAATTTTTTTGTGGTTTTCTTGTAGTTTTGTAGCATTACTTTTGGAACATTCATATGATAATGGTTTTTTTGGCTTTACTTGTACTTCCACCTTTGGTGTTGTTGGGTATTACTATCTTAACACCCAATCTTATTAAATAAACATGGTAATCCCTTCCATCATATGTGTGATTCTTTACCCTTGGTTCCATTTTCCACTTCGAGACCTATTGAAGGCGGGTCATGGGGGTCGTTATCTCTCCTTCAAACTTGAATGAGGAAGGTTCTGGAAACCTGTTGTCCGTTCTCTCATATTGGTGATGGTGTGTCATGACAGAATGGAATCATATGAGGAGGTTGAGAGATAGGATGGAGTTCGGAGTTAGGCACAGTGAGGATTGAATGGGATGGTAGGGAAACAGTGTTGGACAATCATGGTTCATGAAATAGGCCAGTGAAGACTGATTAGGTTATGGGATTTTAGGTCCCCCATGATCCGAATCAAGGACTCTGAGCCTACCGAATAACCAAGTGAGGCTACACTGATTGAAGGGTATAGTACCTAGGAAAGGTTCATGCATAATAATAACTTTTGTTCTAGTGTTTTTTGGGTATTTTGGGGACTTAAAATGAATAATATGTCTAAGAAAATTTACATACAATCTTCTACACTACTCGGTCTTAGGCTTTCCTTGTTTACCATGAAGTTATGGCACCCAGATGGTGACCAAGGGTAGTACAAGAGATCGAGCCCCATGAGTTTAATTCGGCTGATCAATAGAGGGTTGACCGATAGGAGGAGGATGACTAGTGGAAGAGGATGCTTCTTGCCTTTCAGCGGCTAACCTTAAGGAAGTACGAGGGCAACATCTCTAAGGTGGAGAAAGAGTGTTAGCCTGAGGAGCTGGGGATAGCTTTCTACTTGATCTGGACTCCGACAAGGTACTGGGTTCCTTAGGCTATAAGAAAAATGTGTGGAGTATCTCTTCATTGGTGGATGGTTTATCATGGGGAGAATAGGGAGGCTGAGGAAAAGTGGACTGACTTAGAGAGGGAGTTGCGGGCAGAATTCCTCTCTTCCATGATGAAGGTAATGAAGATGCAGGAGATGATCTTCCTACAACATGGGAGAATGACAGCAAGAGAGTTGGGGATCAAGTTCATGTATCTCCTTCTATTTTCCATGGACCTCTTTCTGGATGTGGAGTCTCGGGCAAGACGTTTGGAGGAGACACATCGACCTTCTCTTCAGTATGTTGTTACACCTTTCTCCCTGCCAACGTACGTGAAGGTCCAGAAGAAGGGTGAAGTGTTATATAGAATACACACGCTAGGAGGTGTGCTGTGGGTGGGAATCTAGTTTCACTTGTCAAAGGGGAAGACCGTCAGCATTAGGCCTCTAGCTTTAGGGACCTGTAAGTTTTGACGAGTAGGGAGTAGGCCCCATCAGTTTTCTTTTTGACCCCCCAAACCTTGGCCTTTCTTTTCGGTCCCACGACCGAGGTTCTTCATCTGGGGCAGTCGTGGGCACCTTTGGAACCTTTTCCCTGACTGAGTGCTGTATAGTGGGAGTGGTCCAGTGTAGCACCCACCTCAGTAGCAGTAGGGACCGCGAGCTCCCGCTTCTCCAAGGGCAGAAATTTTGGTGGAGGCTGACCATAGTGCGCTCCTCAGGAACATCAACCAGGGCACGGTCGGGGAGGCGGCCGACATCCGAGGGGCAGGGGAGCTGGGCGGGGGTAGTTTCACGCTGCGGAGTCAGTAGTTCCAGTAGGGTAGGAAGTCGTTTGTGGTACGATCACCTTGTTTGGTACTATTTCATATGCCTTGTTCGATACAAGAGCTTCTCGCTCCTTTGTTGCACCCATCCTAGCTTGTGATCTTGGTCTAGACGCTAAGGGACTTCCATTGCCCCTATTGTGGAGTACACCAGTCAGAGGTCAGACCGACTTGTTTTATGTTTTCTGAGGGTGTCGACAGATGATAGGGCCACATCATTCAATCATAGATCTTTTATTGTTTCATAAACATCCATACGATGTCATCCTAGGAATTGAATGGTTGTTCTCTATATGTACCGTTATTGAATTATTCCGAGGAAGGATCTTGTTTTTAGACATGGGAGGACGACGTGTAAATTTCATCAGCGAGCGGGGTTACCAGGAAGGTAACTGGTGAGTGGAGCCCCTCCCTTATTTGTCTTATGTACGGTCAGTGGATTCGGCAGATACAATGATGGTGGATGTCCTAGGGATCATCAATGAGTTCATGTATGTCTTCCCTAAAGAGGTAGTGACTCCTCCCCCTTGAAGTTTTGTTGAGCATGGGATAGACTTGTAACCTAGTGCTCGTCCGATTTCAAAGTCTCACTACTGGATAGCACCTTCTGAGTTGCTGGAGTTGCAGATTCAGATTGACGATCTGAGGAAGGAGGGTTTTTTCGACAAAGTGCGTCACCACGGGGTGCTCCAGTCTTATTCGCAAAGAAGCCAGATGGTGGTCTCTGACTGTGCATAGTCTACCGGAGAATAAACCAGGTAACGGTCAAAAACCATTACCCTCTCTTGAGAATATATGCCCTTTTTGACCAGTTAAAAGGAGTAGGGCGGTTCTCCAAGATGGACACACAGTCAGGATATCACAAGTTGAGGGTGAAAAAGGTTGACATATCGAAGACTGCCTTCAGGTGCAGATATGGGAACATTGAGTTTGTGGTCAGGTAATTTAGTTTTACGAACACTTCAGATGTGTTCCTGGGGATCATGAACTCTGAATTTCGGGAATAACTAGACCAGTTTGTAGTCGTGTTTATTGAAGAAATACTGATCTACTCGAGATCAGAAGAAGATCACACTGAGCATCTAAGAACGATTTCAGAGGTCCTCCGATATCACCAACTCTATGTGAAATTGTCTAAGTGTATGTTCTAGACACGAGAAGTGCACTTCCTTGGACACATGGTTTCTGTGAATGAAATAGTTGTGGACCCATCAATGGTCGTTGTGGTTGTTTCTTGGGAAGCACCCAAGATCATGGCAGGAGATCGTACATTCATGGTCTAGCAGGTTACTACCGGAGGTTCGTGCCAAAATTCTCCCGATTTGTAGAACCTTTGATATCCTTGACCAAGAAGGATCATTCTATCATGTGGAATGGGATGTGCGGGGTAGCCTTCATCTATATAAATGGGGATTTTGTTAGTTCCCCAGTGATGAGATTTCCCGAAGAAGGGGTAGTGTATGAGGTGTTTTGTGGGTACTAGGACTGCACAGTGGAAGCCGGTGGACCGGGAATTTAAAATTTTCTGCTTCACCGGAGTGACATAACCCTGTCAACACTGGTGATTTTGTCTTAGCATGGTCTGAGGATCTCGCAAGTCTTATATAGAGCACGAAAAATTAAACTGAACATTTACCTTGTTCAGAATTGACGTGTGAAAGTCTTCCATAGGACGTCAACAATCGTTGCTCAAATACTCCAATGTCAAATCCCTCTATATCTTCCACACATGCCTCAAAAATCTTCTCACCCACCATTCTTCAAGATCCGGGTGCTACCGTGGATATTCAACGCTCACTTAAGTGTGACGACAGTCACCGCAAAGGATGGAGCTTCAATCTGAGATGGATGATCTTGAAGATCCTTCTTTGCATGAGAAACACTATCTCTAGAATCCAGGAGGAGAGAGAAACACTCAATCATTAAACATGAATAGTAATCATGGGAGAGCATCTCTCTCACTTATATTGGGAGTGTTTTAAAACACGCGGTATAGATTCCCGGCTCCCGTGTAATAGACGTCTGCTATATAAGTGATATAAATAATTAATCATGACAAATAAAAATATGCCATAAATAATATTTACAATTTATCACTTATTTTTAATATATAAATATATATTATGTGATAAATTTGAGTATTTAACTCGACTCGTTCCTCCTAGTAATATTAAATGAACCTAGGATATTTAAATCCCTTCGAATAATATTAATTGTTGTATTTACTATATAACTTGAAAATAAATTTTATAAATAAATTAAACGAATTATTCTAAAATCGAATAATTTATTTATTTATATATTCATTGGTGATCCATAGAACATGGATAGTGCTCGGACACTTTGGCAGGGCCCATAGAGTTCTAAATTCATATTCCCAGAATCGGGAAAATCCTCAAGGCGCTATTGTGTGTGACCATCTAGGACCTTATCTCAACAGCAATGAATAATACCACAGACCTAGAGTTGGGTCAAGCAACCCATCAAGGCCCCTATAGAGATAAAGAAATGTCAAATCAATGACTGCCTTCCTACGAACACGGTCTGTGTAATGTAATCTCTTTGTCAT
The DNA here is from genome assembly GCA_963277665.1 of Viscum album. Classification (NCBI taxonomy): domain Eukaryota; kingdom Viridiplantae; phylum Streptophyta; class Magnoliopsida; order Santalales; family Viscaceae; genus Viscum; species Viscum album. The sequence continues at coordinate 2,103,328,199 of OY728119.1, read as the reverse complement.
CGATATATCAATAAATCAGAATGCATACTTGTGTCAACATTCTTTATTTGCTTTATTTTGTTTGTTGATTTTTCCAGATGGTCTTACACTCGACTACAATGGAAATTGATTTATTGAAGGTGCAGCCATCCTAATCAACCAGGCTCAAGGTATCTCTTCCTGAACTCAGAAGTGAAAAATCCTTTCTCGATCATTCAATCAATGACAGGCCATTAATGACGTACCCGATACAAACTACATCACCATGACTTTGTTTCCATGGTTTTCACCTTATTTAAAATTTACATAATTAAACGACATTCATTGATAATGATATCAAGTCAGGAGACCATTAAACATGTCTATAGATAGGAACGACCAATGACACCAGAAACATGTGGAGTTCCTATTAAGCGGGTCTGTCCTCATGATTTCAATAGCTAGAGATCATCAAGTGTGAACTTCATGAGAAGAAGTATAAATGCTTATGATCCCCCAGCATTTGATGGTCACACATCATCTGTGTCCATTCATAATGATGTCACTGGCCATAGGACATTACTCTAAGATTACTATCAGGGAATCTCAGGGTTCTCATTATAGCATGGGACCTGCTATAACCATTTAATGTGATGGGTAATATATGGTCATTTTCATAAATAAATTGGATGCCGAAGTATCTACACTATCATGGAAAGATAAACATATGTATAAAAGAATTGAATACATGTAACATTATTAAATGTACAATACAAGTTTGGTCTAGGGAACCCACTTTCAACACTCCCACGTGAACTAGATCCAACTGCTAACAGGTTTCAATATGCTTGCTATCACATGTGAATCATGATTCTGCTGAGAAATGGCTCTAGTTAGGGGGATGCCACATTGTCCTCTGTGGCTACTCTGCTAACTGTCACTTCACATCTTTGAGTAAAATATCTCAAGATATGAAACTTCCAAATAATATTCTTTGTCCTTTGGTGATATATGGCCTCCATGGCAAGCACCACTGCAGTAGTATTATCATAATATACTAGAACATGGTCTACACTGATAGGTACAACACCAATTTCTGAGATAAAGCTATGTATCCAGACTGCTTCCTTTGATACTTCGTAAGCTGCAATATATTTGGGCTCTACTGTAGAATTAGAAACCACAACTTGTTTTGAGCTTCTCCAGCTCACTGCACCACCATTCAGTCAATCGATATAGCCTGACTGCAATTTCATATCATCATGATCTATCTAGAAACTAGCATCAGTGTATCCCCTCACAACCAGTTCCCCATATCCTCAATACACCAGGAACATATCCTCAGTACGCCTTAAGTACATTAGGATAGTTTTAACAGCTGTCTAGTGCAGCTCTCCTGGATTGGATTGATATCTTCCCACCATGCTTAAAGAAAATGCAACATCAAACCTAGTACATAGCATGGATGAAATCATAGAACCCACTGCTGAAGCATAAGGGACTCTACTCATTCATTCAATCTCCTCCTATGTTTGTGGACACATTTTCTTGGAGAGATTTACACCATATTACATAGGTAACAATCCTCTCTTGGATTGATCCATATTGTACCTTTTGGGTACCTTGTCAATATATGTACTTTGATTTAGGCCAAGCAGCCTTTGGGATCCATCTCGATAGATCTTGATCCCTAGAATGTAGGCTACTTCACCTATGTCTTTCATGGAGAAGCATTCATTTAACCAAGTCATAACCGACTATAATAATTGCATTCATTTCCCGTGATTATTATGTCATCAACATATAAAACTAGTAAAATGATAGCATTACCTTCAACCTTTTTATAGACACATGGATCACTTTCATTTTTGACAAAACCCAAATCTCTTATAGCCTCATCAAATAGAACATTGCATTATATTGATTCCTTCTTCAATCCATAAATGGACCTCTGCAACTTGCATACTTTATTGGCATTATTTGACTTAACAAACCCTTTGGGTTGAGTCATATATATGTCTTCAACCAACTTCCATTTATAAAAGTAGTTTTGACATCCATTTTCCAAATTCCATAATCATGAAAGGCTACTATTGCAAGCAATATTATAATGGATTTAGGAATTTCCACTGGTGAGAAGGTTTCATCATAGTCAATGCCTTGACGTTGTCTGAATGCCTTTGTAACCAGCCTTACATTAATTTTATAAACATTACCATCCATGTATATCTTCTTGTTGAATAACCATTTGCATTTAATGGGAATTACATCAGCTGGAGGGTCTACCAATATCCAAACATGATTTTCGAACATGGACACCATCTCAGAATTCACAGATTCTTTCCATGTAGAAACTTCATTGCCTTCTATTCCTTCCTTCTAGGTTAGAGGTTCATAATCCTCAAGGATTATTATGTCACCTGACTCGGTGACAAGAAAACCATCATGATCTGGTTCTCTGACATCTCGCGTATACCTACGCAGTATATGTGTCTCTGGAACAATTTCTTCTTCCACTTTCTCTTGTGGAGATTGTTCCTCTACCAACTCTTGTGAATCTGGAGCATTAACTTCATCAAAGTCAATCTTTATCCCCCTATTTACAGTATAAATGTGATCCCTTTCTATAAATGTGGTGTATCTTTCCATGATAACATTTCTATCTAAAGGGTTTTATATGTAGTATCCTCAAGTTTCCTTAGGATAACCTATAAAGATGCACATAGTTCTTCTGGATGCTAATTTTTCACTTGGTGAAGTCTTGAAAAATGCCTCGCACCCCAAAACACGCATGTGTGTCAGATTGGGTTTCTTTCCATAACATAAATTATATGGAATCCCATCTGTAGCTTTAGTTGGTACTCGGTTAATGGTATAGGTTGTTTTCTTCAAGGCGTATCCCCAAAAGGATAATGGAAGAGTTGTATGACTCATCATTGATCTGACCATGTCAAGCAAGGTCTTATTCCTCCTTTCACTAACACCATTCTATTGTGGTGTATATGGAGGGGTGAGTTTGGATACTATCCCACACTCTTTCAAGTGATCAATGAAAGCTTGGTTAAGATATTCTGTTTCTCAGTCTGAGCGATGTGCTTTTATCTTCTTACAAAGTTGGTTTTCTACTTCATTTTTGTATTCATTAATGAAATGAAAGGAATTTGGCTTATACCGCATTAAGTAGATAAATCCATACCTACTATAATCATCGGTAAAAGTAATAAATTATAGAAAACAACCCCTTGACTCTACTGGAAATGGACTACATACGTCAATATGTATTAATTCCAGCGATTCATTGACTCTTTCTCCATTTCATGAGAAAGGTTATTTGGTCATATTTCCTTATAAAAAATATTGTCAAACATCTAATTGTTCTAACTATACCGAGTCTATATACCCTTATTGATGTAATCTTTGTAATCTCTTGTGATTTACATGACCAAGACTGAAGTTCCATAGGTGGGTGTTGTATGAGTCAAGGTGGTGGTTTTTTTCATTGATTTCCATTACTGAGTTTTCAAGTTGTGACATATAAAACATTGTTAAGATGAGCCATACCATAACATATTTTATCCCTATAAAAGAGAAAACTTTTATATCCAAAATTGAAATAAAACCCCATAGTGTCTAATCATGATACAAAGATAATGTTCCGGGTAACAGACAATACATAATAGAAATTGTTTAAAACAAGAACCAAACCAATTGTTAATGTCATGTGATAGTCTCCCACTGACAAGGAAGCCATACATGCTTCATTTTCAGCTCAAAGATCCACTTAAACTTTTGAAATACTCATGAACCTAATCGGTTCCTGTATATGAATACAAATGTGTGAGCCACATGCCATATACAATACCCAACATGTAGATAAAGATAGATTTCATTCAATGATAAAACTACCTGAAGTAGAAGCATCAGCTTTCTTCTTATTCCCATCTCTGCAATTCTTCTTCCAGTGGCCTTTCATGCCGCATCCAAAGCAGACAGCTTCATACTCATTACATTGCCTCTGAATCATTATCTTCTTTGCAGGACGATGTATTAGTGTCTTTGGACTTGACATGGCCTTAGACACCTTTGCCTTGCCCTTTTTTTCTTGGTCACCGTAAGGATAGTTGAATTGGTGTTTTTCATGTCCTTACTGGCTTGGAAAACTGAATCCAAGATATGCAGGAGTGACTTTGTCATATCATTAATATTATAATTGACAATGAAAGTTGAGAAGCTTGACGGTAATGAGGAAAGAATGAGATCTAATGCTAGTTCATTGTTCAATTTCATCCCAAGGGCTTCAAGACTCTCAATATACAATCATCTTGAGTACATGAGGACCATCTTGGTGCCCTTCTACTAGCCTGTACCTATATAGTGCACTTGAGATCTCACACCATTCTTTCCTAACCCTCTCCTCACATAGTTCTTGGAGATGTGAAAGCATCTTGTAGGCATCCTCTTCCTCTTGCATTTTTTGAAATTGGATGGACATGGATGACAACATGATGGATTGTACATCAAGCACATCATCTACATTCTTTCTCCACTTATCTTTTTCCATCATGCTTGCTCCCTGAGGAGGCTCATTAGGAATTGGGGATTCCAGCATATATAACTTCCTTTCTTGGCATAGTACTATGCGCAAATGCCTTTACCACTCCTAGAAGTTATTGCATGTCATGATATTTTCTTTATCCAAGATCGATCGTAGTGATAAATTACCTTAGTGTTTATGATAGGCATTTTGAATCTACATAAGATAAACATTTAGTAGTTAGTATTTTTTCTTGATTACCTTTTGAAATTTTATGATTAATAAATTATATCATTTAATGTCTCCCAATATTTTAACAAACCATAATAGCCCTCACTATTAGATTCATATTACTCTATCACTTGAGCATTCTAGTGGCAAGGATCCTTGAAACCTCCCTTGTAGTCTACAAGCTAGGGCTACGACACTACTTGGAGGGTTTCAAGGCAGGCGCTATGCTGGCCAACCACTTGTTCGTGTGGTTATTTGTGTGGTTGAGTAATGTCCCATCGTTTGGGATCTGAACTTGATTCCCTCAAACTCTTGCCTCTAAAGTGATAGAATGTTAGCTAAGGGTAATCCTTGACTACTCACTTTAGTTAAGTCGACCCATTTCTCCCATGAAAACACCCTAGTAGTAAGAGGCACTCCCAACTAAGGCTGACGAGGACTCAAACTGCAGGTTTTGTTTAGATGTGAGAAATGGAAGGCCTTTAGACTTGATATATCTTTGAGGTATTTTTAATATTAATTGACGAATATAATCCTTTTTTATTTATTATGTTCAAACAGGGTAGTTGCGCTCACAACTGAACATTCAATAGAATATTATTCGTCATAACTTTATGCATTTTATCTTTTTTACTATCCTATGTGATCATGCAATAATCATGCAGACACATAAAATAATAAACTATACATAAAGTAAATCATGCATTCTGATTCGTGTTGAGAATTCTATAATGATCTATCGATAACTAATCAATCAAAACCTAGGGGCATCCATACCTGAGTTAATACATAACTCATATCACTACCGGCCCCAGTGCAAAGTGCCTAATTCTTTTTAGACTACCATATCAACATGGCGGGGTCTACCTCTCGGATCATCACCGTATAATCACAAATGTACTCACACGGAGGCGAGGGGGTCTGGGCTAAAAAATACAACTAGTGCAATGGGCGCGCATTCCATTATACATATTTGAATTAAAAGACGATTCACAGACCGTCAATTATCTAAATAAATATTACAATAATTTCACGCATTGAATAAATAAATAAATAAATAAATTCCAGACATACACAGGTCGGTAAATTTCTCAAGACTAGTCGGGGTAAAAACGAAATAAAATGAAATTACAATAATTTTAAATTATGAGAGGGGTTTCTAATAAATAAAATGAATTTGATTAAATTAAAATAATTTATTTTTATTGGTTCTATTTGTTTAATTTAATTTTAATTCCAAAAAATAAATTAAACCATTAATTTAAATCTAAACATAAATTAAATTAATATTTAGGATTAAAATAATTTAAACCCTTAAATTTATTCCAATTAATTTAATTTAAAAACTAAATTTATTAAAATTAATTTAATGCAGTGTTACCTCTAACTGGAGAGGAGTCTGGCAGGACTGCGTACCACCGTGGGATGTCATCCTAGAATAGGGTATCGTGGCATGACCACGGCGTGACGGCGGCGTGACCGCGTCATCAAATGACTCGCTCGGTGGCTGCATCTCCTGGCGTTGTCCGAGGGTAGTGGTAGGGTCCGGGAAAGAAGCCGGCCAGCCACATGGCTGGCAGCCCGCTGCTCCAGCGAGCCAGCGTGGCTACCGTCTGGTCTGAGATAGACCGGATGGCACGGCGTGGCCTGTACGGCGAGCTCAGGGCGGCCGACTGGAGGAGGTCTGGCGTAGGGTTCTGGTGAGGGCTTGGGAAGGCTGGATGGAGCCGGTTCGGTGCGGAAGGGAGGACGACGTGGGTTCAGGCTGCCGGACGGAGGGGGTCTGACATGGAGTAGGGGGCCGACACGGGCTCGAGGTCTGGTGCGAGGCAGGAGGCCTGCGTGAGGTGGGGTCCAGCGCGTGCCAGGGTCTGGCACGAGGCAGGAGGCCGGCGTGATGTGGGTTCCAAGGAGGCATAGCAGGCCGGTCTGGCGGTAGAGGAGGAGGACGGAGCCGGCCGCGTCTGACAGAGAGGGTGGTCGTCCGACGGAGGGGGAGGCAAACCCGATGGCTAGGGTTTTCACCCCCTGTGCACCGCGTGAGAGGATACCCCAAAGCGGGTCTTCTCCTTTTTAAAATTCTTTTGTCATTAGACAAAAGGAGTCCTCCTTTTTCAAAAAAATATTTATAAATAATTGGAGGAGATCCCATTTTAGGGTCTTTGTCTTCCATTTTTTAATAAATAAGAATACCCCAAATTGGGGTCTTTGTCTTATTTTATTATTATTAAATATTATAAAATATTTATTATAAATTTTTTTATTATAAAATATTTATAATAAAATATATATTTGATGTTGACTCTCAAATTGAGATAAACATCAAATGAACAAAAAAGACAACATCAATCCGATTAACTTTTTTAAATGAACGTAACATGATTATTCGAAAATGTAAAGACGTGGGCTCAAACCCGAATGAACCGTTTCAACACTCTGCAATTAAATTTAATGCATTTTAATTTTGTTGACTCAGAAAAACCTTGAGTTCTCTCTGATACCACTGTTGGGTACCGGGACTGCGCAGCCGAAGCCGGTGGGCCGAGAATTTAAATTTTTCTGCTTCATCGGAGTGACATAACCCTGTCGACTCCAGTAATCTTATGCCGAATTGGTCTAAGGATCTCTCAATGTTTATACAGAGCACGGAAAATTAAACCGATCATTTACCTTGTTCATAATTGACGGATGTAAGTCTACCGTAGGATGTCGGTGATCGTTTCTCGAAGACTCCGATGTTGAATCCCTCTAGATCATCCACACATGTCTCTCAAAGTTTCTCGCCCGTCATTCATCAAGATCCTGGTGCTAGCGCGGATCTTCGATGCTCACTTCATCACGACGATGATCACTGCAAAGGAAGGAGATTCAATACAAGATGGATGATCTTGAAGATCCTTCTTTTCTTCAGAAACTCTCTCTAGAATCCAGGAGGAGAAATAATCTCTCAATCCTGACACATGAATAGTAATCAAGGGAGAGCCTCTCTCTCACTTATATAGGGAGTGTTTTAAAACACGCGGTATAGATTTCTGGCCCTCGTGTAATAGACATCTGCGATATACATGATTTAAATTATTATTTATGAAAAATAAAATTATGCCTTAAATAATATTTACAATTTATCACTTACTTGTAATATATAAATATATATTACGTGATAAATTTGAGTCTTTAACTCGACTCATTCCTCCTGCTAATATTAAAAGAACCTACAATATTTAAATCCATTCGAATAATATTAATACTTTTATTTACTATATAACTTGTAAATACATGTTATAAATAAATTGAAAAAATTATTCTAAACTTGAATAATTAATGAATTTATTTATTCATTAGTGATCCATAGAACATGGATAGTGCTCGGACCCTTTGGCGGGGCCCACGATGTTCGAAATTCATATTCCCAGAATAGGGCAGATTCCCAAGGAGCTATTGTGTGTGACCCTCTAGGACCTTATCTCAATAGCAGTGAATAATACCACCGACCTAGAGAGGGGTCTAGAAACCCATCGAGCCCCCTATTGAGATAAGGCAATGTCAAAGAAAAAGATTCCTTCCTAAAAACACGATTTGTATAATATAATCTATTCATCATCGATATCTCAATAAAGTAGAATTCATACTAGTGTCATCATTCATTATTTGCTTTTTTTTGTTTGTTGATTTTTCCAGATGGTCTTACCTTTGACTACCATGGCCATGGATTTATTGAAGGTGAAACTATCCTAATCAACTAGGCCCAAGATATCTCTTCCTGAACTCAGAAGCGACAATTCCTTTCTCTATCATTCAATCAATACCATGCCATTAATGATGTACCTGATACAAACTACCTCACCATGACATTGTCTCCATGGTTTTCTCTATATATCAAATGTACATGATTAAATGAAATTCTTCGATAATGTTCTCATTTCTGGAGACCATTACACATATCCGTAGATAGGAATGAAAAATGACACTAGAAACATTTGGTGTTCCTATTATGCTGGTCTATACTCATGATCTCAAAAGCTAGAGATCATCAAGTGCAGACATCATGAGAGGAATTCTCAATGCTTATGATCCCTTATCACCTGATGGTCACACATCATCGGTTTCCTTTCAGAATGATGTAACTGGCCCATATGATATTACTCTAATATTATTGTCATTGCGTCTTAGGGTTTTCATTATAGCATGGGACCTACTATAACCATTTTATGCGACAGGTAATCTAAGGACATTACCATAAACAAAGTGGATACAGAAGAATATACACTATCAGGTAAAGATAAACACATGTATAAAAACAAACTGAATACATGTTACAGTAATCAATGTACAATATAAGTTGGGTCTAGGGAACCCACTTTCAACAGTGTTTCGTGATGCTTCAGGACAAGGCCTCAGGTGTGTGCTGATGAAATAGCAAGGGGTGATCTCTTAGTGGTCTAGGCAGTTACGTCATCATGAGAATAATTATGCCTCCTATGATATTAATCTTGTGGAGACCTTTTTTCCACTAACCTTGTGGCGGAATTACCTCGTTGTGGAGCACTTTGTGGTATTCACGGATCATAAGAGCTTGAAGTATACATTCTCTCAGCGGGACTAGAATTTTCGCAATAAAGGTGGATGGAGTTCCTCTAATACTACAACTTTTAAATATCCTACACCCAAGGATATGAGATTTTTGTGGATGATTCCTTGAGAAGGATGTCGCAGAAGGATGCGGTTCAAGAGTCAGTAGATGCTTGGAAGGCGATGGAGGATTTGGCAGCCCTGCACCTGGATGCGATGATGGATGATAGTAGAGGCTGTCTGTTTCAGATGGCAATGTAGTCATCTCCATTGAAATAGGTGGAAGAGTCTCAGTTGGGGGGACTTGGAGGCTAAAGTGATGCGTGATCGGGTTAACAAAGGCGATGCTCTGGAAGGGTGGTTGGAAGACATTAAGAATCAAATTTTTTTCCATGGAATGCTGTTCATCCTTGTGGGAATGCATGAGAGAGTTCTTGGTGAGTTCATAAACACACCCCTAGCGGTTCAACCAAGAGATTCCAAGATATACCGAGGTATGAGGGGTATGTTTTGTGTCCTGGGGGGAAATGGGTGGTGGTAGACTTCATAGAAAAGTGCCTTGTGGGTCAGCAGGTGAAAGACAAACACCATGTCCTAGGAGGTCTGTTATAACCTTTAGATGTCTTTGAGTGGAAGTGGGACAACATATCGATGTATGTCATCACAGGACTTCCCTGAGTTGAATGGGGTTGTGATGCTATCTGGGTAGTGGTGGGCCGATTGACAAAATCATATCACTTCCTGGCGATCAAGGAGTTAGGTATGGAGGATTCCCTAGCACAGAGGTACGTGGATGAGGTGTTGCGGTTTCACGATGTTCCAAGGTCCATAGTCTCTGATTTGGATACACAGTTTACCTCACTGGTCTGGAAAGGACCGCAACATGCTTTTGGAACCCACCTATGCCTCATCACTACATTCCACCCCAAGACGGATGGGAAAATAGAACACACCATCCAGACAATAGAGGATATGCTACGGGCATGTGTGTTGGATATTGGGGGACCGTGGGTACGACACTTGCCTCGGGTGGAGTTTTCCTACAGCAACAGCCATCACTCTACCATTGGCATGGATCCATTCGAAGATTTGTATGGGTGGCCATGTCGCTCACCTATGTTCTAGACAGAGGTCGAGGAGGTAGGTGTTCTTGGCTCAGAGGTGGTGCAGAGCATGGAAGGGAAGGTTTATCTTATACGATAGAGGTTAAAGGAGGCCTAGTACTGGAAAAAATTATATGCCGATAATATGATGAGACCCTTGGAGTTTGAGGTCGGGGACCACATGTTCTTGATGGTCTCCCCTCAGCATGGGCAACATACATTCGATAGGGGAAGTAAGATTTCTCCAGGGTTCGTCAGACCATTCAAAGTGTTGCGTCATGTTGGTGAAGTGGCTTATCAGCTAGTGTTATCACCGCCGCTACTGAGACAGCACGATGTCATCTATGTGTCTCAGCTCCGATGGTATCTACACAGCAATTTACACATCCATGACTAGGTAAAGCTAGATAATGAGGCCGACATAACATTTTTTGAAAGACTATTGAGGAAGATGATCACGAGAATATGGTTCTATGTGGATGAACCATACCTTTGGATTGTGAGTTATGGAGGCATGGTGGGCTTTAAGAGAGTACCTGGGAGCAGTAGGCACATATGTACGCCTAGTACCCAGAGATGTTTTGAGTCCTGTTCTATTTTATTTTTTATACATGTTCGTGATGAATCATTTTTACCTAGTTAAATTTGGAATGTTTTGATTTCTTTTTTATCTGATTTTTGTGAATACTCCTCACTATGGAGTGGGGAGGACATGATCCCTAATCAAGAAGATATATGGGGGATGCAATTAAACCCATGCTGGCGAGTCAGTGCCACCCAATGCGGATAATATCTTGATATGGAGGAATAAAACTCCCTAATCCATATGACTGGATGGTTTGAACCTTGAATGATTGTGTGCTTACATGGGGGGTGAGGAGCGGAGTGGTAGTGTATCAGTAGTCATTAGAAAGATAGATGAGGTTTACTCCAGAGTGGTATCTTTTGAGGTGGTTGTTCAGACCCCCCCCCCCTCTTTTCTTCTGGTCTAGTTTGGATTCACGAGGATGAGAATTTTTTGGGAGGTATCTGATGTAACGTCTCAGACCCTCTTGGTCCAGTACATTTCCAAATCACAGTTACATGAAACGGTCACACCAAAACGGTGTCACCAATCATGATCTCACAATGAAATAGTGGCTTTGTGAGGTTGAAATCATGACGGTGGCACTGTGACGGTGTCACCGTGATGGGGACACCGTGATGGTGGAAGTGTGATGGTGGCACCGTGATTGTGGCACCGTGTGGGAGACACTGTGATGGTGGAACCGTGTTGGTGACAATGTGACGATGGAACTGTAAAAGGTGGCACTATGAGGGTGGCACTATTGCGGTGGCCCCGTGTGGGTGACACCGTGAAGGTGGCACCTTGTCTGTGACACCGTGATGATGGAACTGTAATTGTGGCACAATAAGGGTGGTACCATGACGGTTCCATCATGTCCTCACCGAGCGGTCTTCGTTCTTTTTCCAGTTTCCATCTTTTTCTGCTCTCAGAATGTATCTTTTGACTTAAAAATGATTTAATACCCCCTTTCGAAGCCATTTAAAGCCCATAAATATTATCTAAAATCCCGCAAGATTTGGGAGACCCTTAACTTACAAAAATATGTGTCTTTTCTCTGGTGTCACACCCATTCCCCATACATCTAGTTCTGCCACTATTGCGCAATTTAAGGTAAACCGTTTAAATGCACATCTGTTATGGCCACCTCTCCGATGAGTAATATTAAATTACAATTTATTCCATCATGAATAACTACCCAAACATGTGGGAAATGATGGTATAACTTTAAATAAATTCAAAATTATGTATACCGTCACAACAGGATCTCTTCTTTATATCATGCTAGACCTTCTTCCTTCTACTTCTTGGCTGGTCTCCTTTTCCTTCGTGGTATGTTTAGAGTCCAACCCGTTGCCGAGGAAAGTGGTACGCCTGTGTTGGAGCTTCCCTACTCATACTTGGATTCCTCGGAGTTCCTCTCATACTTGTCGCGCATCCCCAGTTCTTGGCGCATAGAGTTAAAATGTCAATCCATGATCAATACAAGTTGGGTTTTCCTTCGTCCCTCTTTACTGTGTGTCATGTGGGGTGGGTTTGCTATTTTTTTGTGGGGATGGATGAAACCAAACCTTAATGAAGATAATAAATGTACCTTTAAAGAATGAAGTGGGTGTGCTCTGTTTCAAATATAATCTATATCCTTTATTTTGTGTTGTGAATTGTATGGGCTTATGTTCGTTGAAAATCATGGTTTTTATGGGTCTTTTCTTGTGCACTAATAAACCTTTGTTTTTCTGGATATTCATGTGATCGAATGAATGTAATATGAAAATTGGTTAATCATGTAAACTCGGCCGATTAAATGGATTCCTTGTGTACAAAAATCCTTGTGTGATCACCCTGGTTACCCAAACAGAACGAAGAAACATAATGAATGATGTACATGAGTCTGGAATCTTCCTTGATTTGTCTTACTGGTATGTCTGTTTGTTCTACATGATTCTTATGATGTGATATGGATGGGGATTGGATCCAATGTTGTTTTAAGGATGTTGGTTGTGGATATGAGTCCATGTGGAGTTGTAACTTGAGGCTTGGTTTGGTTGTAGTACTATGATTGATCTCACAGATCCCTTTGTTGTAACACTACAAAAGGACCGAGTGTGACTGCTTAAAAGTGTTGTTTGGCAGTATATCCTTTCCAAAACTTTTGGTTCTTCCTTTTGGTTTCCCAGTGGTGAATAATTTACTTAAATGGTATCACGTGAATATGAAACCAAGAATGGGTTAAATATGGAATTGTATCTAGGAATGAGTTGTGACTTGGTAGTGAGTGGTGTGCATTTTTATGAATGAACAGTAACGAGGGTGTTTGTGCTTAGGTTGGTTTTGGAACCACTTTTTTGGGATTATTTCATGTCACATATACATATAATGTTAGTAATTATGTTTCTTATTTGTGCCCCACACATGTTGATCACTTTGTGATGAACACCCCCATTTCATGGGGGAGGGTGTTTTTCCAAACACTCATATGAGTGGATGGTTATTAGCTCATTTTCTGATCCCTTTCCCAAATCTCCCAAGATTCTTCGGGAAAACTATGATGGCCTGAGGTCCATTATAGCCCGTGATTCATAGGGAAGGGTAGTTTTGGTGGTTTTCCGAGTTGTTTGTGGATGTTTATCTCCCAAGTGTCTTCGGGATGAGGGACATGTGTCTTTAGGTCTGGCAGGGGTTGATCTAGGCCAGGTGTTGACGGGCGTGGTTACGTGTGGTTGATATATCATAGGTGTTTGTGGGCGGTATGTGTGGTGATGGCCCAGGTGTGAGTGGGATGGGTATGAAAGTGGGACTTCAGTGAGAATGGCGGGAGAGGTTCGATGTGTCATATGTCTTCAATAACAAGTGGGAAAGCGGTGTGGGGTACCAAAACGTCGATGGGTTATTACTATTACATTACATGACTTCCTTTATTTTTTGAGAGTGCCTTGGTGAGGCTTGGGTGGGTAGATTTCCTTGGTATGTGTTTTAGTAATCCCTTTTCTCCCGGGGGCATTAAAATGCCTCCCCACTAGTGCACAAGAGATTTTGGTATTCCCTACTGAATATATTTGTATGCTCACCCTACGTATATAAAAATACTTTTAGGTTTCCCGGAGGTATTCAGGGATCGTGTAGGATCATAATAGTTTCTATGTTGGGATGGTTGATGTTCTTGTTTTATTTTCTTTGGTACTTTCTTTTGGGGTTTTCTTGTACTTTTGTAGCATTACCTTTGGAACTTGCATATGAGAATTTTTTGTTTTGTCATTACTTCTACTTCCACCATTGTTGTTGTTTGGAATTACTATCTTATCTCCAGATCCTATTAAATAAAAAGGGTAATTCATTACATCTTATGTGTGATTCTATACCATTGGTACTAGTCACCACTTCAGGACCTATTGAAGGAAGGTCTCGGGGGTCATTATCTCTCTTTCAACTTGACAATGGAAAGATCTGGCAACCTGTTGTACCATCTCTCATTTTGGTGAAGGCGGGCCATGAAAAATACGCATTCCCTTACTGAGTATCTAAGCGCAACCCTTTATTATGATTCCATTCACTGTAATTTCAACATTTCTATAATGATTTATATGAAAGTATATACTAGATAAGATACTGATGCTATCAATGATTATATAATGTTATATTTTATGATTTCATTTGTAATATTAGATTTAAATATGAATATAGTTTTATAAGGATATAAAAGTAATTTTTCAATTGGGATGTGATCATTTTTATCTAGTACTAATGTAATTACCTAAACACCGACTATAGGATACTAGGATCAGTGTCTTTAAAATATTTCTATAAATGGTTCTTGTTTTGAATATATTTATCAGAGATGTTTTATATAATTTTTTAAATAATTGACTATGTATCAATGAATAAAAATAAACTAGTCCTATATGATTGTAGAATGGACCATATTTTTATTTATTGAATATTGATTTAATAACATGTGATGTTAATTAATAAATAGTATGTGTCACAATAACAATTCTCCTATTATGTTTATGGGTATAATGAATAAAATATTCCACTGATATACTGTTTAACTCATTATAGTTTTCATGGATGATATCTTGGTTGACTCTAAAACAATGGAGTATCATGCCTGTAATTTAGGATATGTTTTAGAAATTTTGATGAGTCATCACCTTAATGACAAAATATCAATGAACAAATTCATGATCTGAGAGGTGATGTTATTGGGAATATTATCTCAGTGGATAATGCTATTATAAAAGTTATTATTTCATGGGAGGAAATGTGAATTTTCATTGATATTCATATATTATAAGGTTTATCAAGGTTTTCCCCCAATTTATTATTGATTTTTGAAATTTGGATTCTATATTGACTAATTTAACTAAGAAGTATGTGATATTCATGCGGGATTATAAATTTTAGGATTACATTGATATGTTGATGCACCATTTTACCTTATCCTTGTTGTTGACTCTTTCTGTGGATGAATATTTCAATGAGGTCTTTTGGGATGCATCATGTTTTGTTTTATAATTTGTCATCAGAAAGAATGATAACAAAGAAGTTTTTAGTTCACATTGGATTTAAACTCATTAGATTATCAATCCAAAATATGTACTCAAAACAAGAGGTATGAAGAATGATCTTAAGAGTTTGAGATAATAGATTTTCATCGTGATTTTTACCATTTACATCAATAACAAATCATGATTTATATCTTCTTGGAAAAAGGTATAAATACATGGCATAAGAAATGGGTGGAGTATATGGAATATTTTCTATTAAAAATTTCATAAAAACCTAGATATTATAACATTGTTTTAGATTCTCGATGTTGGATGATTCCATCATAAGACATGAATCAATTAATATCATGGATCTCTTTACTCGAATGATTTTGGGATTCCAGGAGGATGCCATAGAGGATTTATTTCCAAGTACTTAGTTGGAATCATATCTTAATGAGATGATTCTCCAATAATACAAGCTAGATGATGTTCCTATGAATAATAAAATATTATTTATATTTTGGTTTACCATTGATTAATTATATTAATATTTGCAAGGAAGTCGTTGTTTTAGAAATAGTTACATAATTACATCACCTATGATAATGGATGTTACATGAGATTTTCATAATTCAAAGTGGGCGGTTAAACGAGGAATGCTGATTATGTATTATTACAAGAGGTATTGATTTTTGTGGCTACTATTGAAATTATAATTTTTTTGTTATTTCACTATTGTTAAATTTGTAAACTGTTCATAGCTAAGAATCAAATGCATTAGATTTATCTTCAACAACATCTTATGTTGAAAAATACGTGGAATACTATATTAATTGGATTTTTGGTTGGGTTTCTAGATAAAAATATATGATGAAATGATATTTGGATGGTGTATAAAAAATTGAACATACCAGTTCACATTATTTCTCTTTATGATACCGAAAAATTTTATGTCATTAGAAATATGTATGTTTACGGGATTAATATTTTTTTGGAAATTCAGTCCCACATTTTTACTGATTGTCATACACAAGTAACTTCATATTTTTTTATATATCAATAAGAGGTGATATGATCCTAGATTAAGATTAGTACAACATACCATCCTCAAAAATATTTCTATTTGTAATTTTATATATTGATTTTCAGTACACACTACGTGATTGTTTCTATGAATTTCGAGGCTATTGAGATTAATTTTGGGGTCCAGTTGAGTTTCCCTATAATTATATTTTTTAGTGATCCATTAAAATGGTACCCATTGAGGAAATTTATTGTGTTCCTTGAAATTATTTTCTTTTTTTCATATATTATAGAAGTATCCTTATAGGACCTAGTTCAGTAAAGGGGACGACAGTAATGATCAAAATGAATCAATGGAGGCTGGTAAAAATATTTAAGTAGTACAATTCCTATATGGATCATCTTATGTATCCTTAAGATTTATTGGTTGGAGACCATATTTGTTTATGAATATAACCTAGGATGGGTCACCTTTTATTTAAAAAATATTGGATGTTTCAATCGTGATATGGGGGACCATTTGAAGTCATTGAACAAATTGGGAGGGTGGATAACTATATGCTTTTCTACCTCTAATGAAATATATCCATAATGTGACTATTTTATCACATCTCATGAGAAATATTCCTATCATTTATAATTTATTTAACTTATAGGATGTTTATTTATTTCTCTTATAACCATGGTTGTGAATATAGTTCAGTCCATTGATTCTCATATAGATTTTCTCTATAGGAGTTCCAAACCATTGGTTTGGGATCGAATTCAACATAGTTCTGATTCTTCTGAGACATGGGAATGTGAGGTATTGTTGAGAGACTAAATTCCTAATCTTTTTGCAAACCAAGATTAAATATATAATTTCTATGGGAATAATTAATTTATAGGGGGAATTCAATCATACAAAAACACACATTCAGGTACAAAAATCCATTTATTAGGACAGAGTTTAAATAACGAAATTTCCAATTGTTTCACTGAGTGAAATTTTGTAATTTTTACATGTTTTTGTTACTATGGATTTCTGGTTCACTATTAAAACAAACTGTTTGGGTTTACCCAATAGACCATGATTCTAGATTCCATGATAAAAAAGGATATTTATAGATATGCTCACAGTTATTCTAAAAGTTGCATCCTTCACTTCAATCAAGGAATATCATGATGTTTTCAAAAGATTGAATGTGGCTTCCCTAATACATGTCCAACCATTATGGATTTTATTATATCCTAGAATGGGTCTAATAGTTGGTTATATTTTTTACCAATCATGAATCTAGACCCTGGGTCTCTATTATAATTAATTTTAATTTTTTTTACCTAAAACAATTCTCATGTGTCTCAATATTCTTGTGTTTTATGATGATCCCCTCCAAGGGCAGTCATTGTTGAGATTTTCGGTTTTTACCTTCTTTGGATAGGTTTTGACCAATCATTAGTGGTTGGATGTAGTGTCTAAGGGGTATGTGACTATTTTTTACATAAATCATTCATCTTCCAGATCTAGCAATCCTTACTGGAGTGGATCCTCAGATTTTGGATATTTATTATAGATAAATTTTTTTTGACATGTTCTATTTTTTCTTATATATTAATCATAAAAATTCCATTTTTTTCATGATCATCATTATTCATTTTGATTTATTCCGGAATCATTTAGGTATTTATTTTATCTCTCTCTCCCTCTCTCTCTCTCTATTCAATAGTTGTTTAGTTGGAAATTATAATTCTGGATTTTTTTTTCTAGTATCCACTATTAATTGATTCTATCACTTTTCCTCCATCCATTTATAGATCCCCTATTGAGTTTTTCAAGATCATGAATTGAGGAAGGTGGTTTTATAAAACAATTACTTTTAATTTCAATCAATTCATTGGATTATTTGAAATTAATATCAATATTCTTAATGAATGATTTGAGATTATAGATAAATGAATTGAAATGGAATGGTGTCTCTATAACATAATTTCACGGTTATGTATTTAAAAATAGAGTTTTAAATTTTGGAAAAATTTATTTTAATTGAAATGAATTATTTGATTAATGGTTTTGGTGATGACATATTATATTAAACGGTATGAATTATTTTCTAAAACATTAAATGAGATAATTTATTTTGGATGAAATGTGTTTGTATAAAACAAATTATAGGATTGTTTCCTATTTGAAATATAATTATTCATATCACTGTATGGAGGATAATTTATATTATGGATTAATTTTATATGTTATTTTTTCAAATGATTGATAAACACTTGAATGATTGAATTATTTTAAGCACTTGGTTTCTAGTGTAGTTAGGTGTGTTTCCTTGAATATATATTCTAATAAATTGTTATATTTAACAAGAATTGGATTAATTATAGAAATGATGATGAAACATGATTGGGTACAAGATTTAATTCTTTGGGGAGGAATTTGTTTCCCCATAGGACAATGATATGGGGTTGTGTTCATCCTCGAAGTCATGTTTTACAGAGATTTTGTTGATCCATGAGACTTGAACTAAACATAAATTGGAATAAAAAAATTGTTTCTACAATTTCAAATTATGTATTCATGAATTTATTTATGAAAAAATATACTAATATTTGTTTTATAAAAATTCTAATTGTATCATTTAATAGGAAAACAATGTTTTACTTGTTTTATACTTTCTATTCGATTGACTGTAAAATAGTGTTTTACTATGAAATTATAAATCATTAATATACCTTGTTTATGTAAAATTTAATAATATTATGTTTATTTGATATGTATTTCTTATATAATACATTTCCTTATCCTACTTGGTTATTATTTCTCAAACCCTACATTTTCCAATTGGTATTTTTACCCATTCATATTCCCAGTTTAGGAAAAGGTAACAGACCAAATGAAATTGGTAGGAGTTCCCCATAGTTGGACCTTAGTAGTTGGTATTCACCTATGGATCATTTCACACACCTATTAAATGAATATATTTTTGTGGGTTTTATTGATGGTAATTAGTTTACATGGGTTGATGAACCTTTTATGGGAGATGTTCTTGTCTATCTATGGAAAATTCATCATGATGTGTGTTTTAGTAAACCTTCTATTTATATACTCATTCTACTGGTTTTTAATTTTTTAACTATATATGTGTTGAAATCATTCCTTATTGATGGATTTTAATGCCTTGGCACCGGTCACTATCATGTGGGTATTAATAATGCCCATAAGGCTGTGTTAGGATTAATCTGGGAACTGGTTTTGTATGTTATTAATGTAGGCTCATGATAGTAGGACTTCATTGTAATCATAATCATTTTTATATATCACTAGTAATTGGGAGTAACTATATGGGGTAAGCTCAAATTTATAGAAATATAATAATTACCAATTTCTCGTAAAAAGATATATTATAAGAAAGGAAAAAATGGATTGAAATATATAATTAATAGAAATATAAAATCAGATGGGACAATCCTAAGAAATAGGAAAATATATTGTATCGTTTAATTAGATCAGAATAGAATAAATCTTCCATAAAAAATTCATTATATTTTTACCATATCCTCAAATCAAATGAAAAAACTTATTGCCAAAGAATCAAAAAAAATATGTGTAATAACACATAAATGTAAACTAGTGTTAACCATGGGAATTTGTAACATTGTGAACATAATTGAACAAAAATGATCATGTATAATGTTTTCAACATATTTAAGAATAGTCATCACTCATTAAAATGATATGAGAATATCTACCATTATCATAGCCATTGATAATATTTTTATCTCATGTGAAATAATACAATCCAAATTCATTTGAAGAACATATTATATCCCATATAAAAACAAATTTATTGTGCACATATTTGTGAAACATGAAGTCAATCACTCATGATAACATGAAAATTGTAACGCCCCAAACATAAATTAATGAAAATTACTATTGATCTAATTAAATGTCTTATTATGGTTATAAAATATGAACATCATTTGTTTTTTGTTTCTGGATTATAAAATACTGTTATGATTTGTGACCGTTTCAAATATAGTTGTTGATCAATGATAACATGATTAGTATAAATATAAAACTTTAAATTAAATTTACCCAGACAAAGGAAGTGATGGCTTCATCGAGTAGACCTTCCCCGTATGAATCCCATTTTCCATAGATCAAAAAGTAGGTGGCTTCATTGGGGATCTCTCTTGACCAAGCCCAAACCGAGCTAAAACATGTTAAGCTTGAGCGGAACTGACTATGGGAGAAGTGGAAGTGAAAAGAGATAAACACTTGAGTGATTTTATCTGAGCCACCCCAAGAGTCTGTCACCATCACGCACCTTACCCTTGGGTCTTATTCAGGTGTTCTAAGGGGTTATGTTACAAGACCCTAGCACTATTACTATGTACATTATGTTTTATAATGAATGGGTATTCTTTTGATTATTGTTACTTTGTAAATATATTTTAAAGAAAAATTAGTATTTTTATTTAATATTCTACAAAGAACACTATTTTTATATATTAATGGATTTTATATATAAATAATATTTTTATAAAATATTATTATTAAGTTACTTTTTATTAAATATAAATGATCATATAATTTTATGAATGCAACTGTAATTTTTATTATGTTTTGAGAACAGTTTTTGTCAAAACCCTTGAATTTTCTGTAAATGGTAGTTTTTATTTTAAAATTAAAAATTCCCATATTTATAAAATTATTTTTATAAAATTAATATTAGTTTTTTAATCAGGACGTCTAAATTATCCAATGGTGAATTTTTCACAATTTTATGAGACAGTCGAATTTTGGGGTAAAAATTAAATGCCATTTAAATATATAATGTGTTTTATGACATCATAATGACCCAATAGTTATGTAATAAATTACTATAGACATTATTATATGATAATATATGTTTTATCTTTAAAATAATGTGATTTTTGGATTTTTTTTTGATTTATTTTACAATGCTTTTTTGGACCCTCCAAGGCTTATAAAACATTTTGTCTTTTTAAATTATTTTCCTTGAGAGTATGACTCACCTCCACATAAGAAAACCTATTATTTTAAGACGTTCGGCCATTAGAAATATAAAATAAATTTTTTCACTCCTATTTGGAAAAAAACATGGGAAATAACCATGGTTTGGATTGTGGTATAGATTAGTTTAACGTGACATGTCCAAAACCTAAATAATAAACGATTCCCTATTTTTTCCTATATAAACCCACCCAACCTCAAACATCCTCTACACTCAATGAATTTGGAGTTTGACCAACCCCTTCCATCCTCTCTCTATAATCTTCCCAAGGAGCCCCATTCTCCCAAGAAGCCTCTCTCAAGATTCTCTAAATCCATTGGGATCGCACATCATTGTAATGGATTTCTTCCATTATCATTTTTGTCCAATTTTCCATAAGTTGTTATTCCATTTTATTCAATTAAAAATGTTGGGGAATGATTTATAATCTCTATAATAATTCCCTATTTATGTTTTGGATTATTTGATACCCCTTTCTCTCTCATTAATGTGTCCTATGTACACCTGTTACCATGCTGAAATTCCGTGAGGGATTTCTCTCTCCTCTTTTACTTCCAATTATTTATTTTGTATTATGCATAAAAATTCAAGTAATTTTGTTGAGACATGTATTAATAACACCCCTTACTTCCAATTTCATGTACATATGATGATACACCCATTTCTATCTCACCAACCATTTTCATGAATCCTTATGTCACGCCGTTATGCGGCCAAAATTGCACCGCATTTTCCGAAGACAAGATCAGTGTGTAGTGAATACCATACACATGTCTCTATCATGGGTATTCACCATTATGCACATATACATATTAAATGGTACTTTCATGTATTTATTCCAAATTACATATTAATGGAATAAATTATGATGTTGATTGATTCCATGTTATATGATCCATCTGACACACTTATGCATTAAATGAAATGTTTAAGAAGGGTGTGCGCTGATAGCGCTCCAATGGATTGGGTAAAGTATAGTATCATGATAGAACAGGTGAAATGGTGTTAAATCATTCTAATTATATTGCGACTAGGATTTACACGTGCTTTATGTGCAATGAGGGATTACTCATGATCTATGTGCCATGATCCTTGACTCATGCTAAGTAAATGTAAAGTGTTATTGCCACATTTCCATGTTATGATTATCATTCTTTATCACGAATTTATGTTTATGTTTCTATTGTACTCCATTTATATGAATATTTCATAACATGTATTGTTTTCAACATGTTATTCCATGTTTATTTCTTTACTAGGATTTATGGATCACCCTTTTCTTATGCATGTCCTTACGTTATCCCATGTAATTCTAAGTATGTGGGAATGTTTTGGTCATGTAAAGGATGATTTCAATATTTATGTTGTGTGTTTTATGTTCAAAGTTGTTATGTAATTTTCCTAAGCCCCAATGACACTAGAACTGTCGATCTTCTAGGTTTTATCAAGTAATGATTTTATGTAATAAATCAGGTTTAATTGTGTAATAAAAAGTCTGGTGGTCATAGTTGGTATCAGAGTATAGGTTTAGTTATTTATGGGATTAGTATTAGAAAAAACTATTGAAGAAATAGAGACAAGAATAAGAAGAATAAAAACATCCCAAATTATTGTTGAGTATTCATCAAGTGGTTTATCTAGAAAAAACATCATGTCTGGATACGAGTAGGTAGTGGTGGCTTAGGCAGATATGTATCATAGGGGTAAAACGAGGAAACACCGCTTTAAGCTAGACTCAATCGGGAACTGGTGAATGAAATGGGTCTTTGCTGCACTATTGGTAACAACACCCTTGGAGGATATGCTTTGTTAAATTCACAAGCATAGTATAAACCATTATTAAGGGTCTTAGAAAATATCCCCAAAGAATATATGTTAGGAAGTATATCATAGAAAACATAGATTGAAGCTTAAAGATTCATTAGTTAAGGAAATAAAATATATTTATAAGTCAATAGTGATGTCCTTGGATTAACCTATATTTTTTACCCCTAAATTTCCTGTTAATCTAGAAAATGGCTTGTAATAGGAAGAGGTGAGCTAACAACCGATGTAAAGATAAATGTGATGACTATGAAAATGAGATTCCCAATCCGATGTGAGTGGGAATCATGAACTCTGTCATGCTTCTCTCTCAGTTAACTCAAGATATGAATTCAAACCTGGGTCAATAGGAACGTTGAAACCCCACCCCCAAGAAATAAAAAGTCTCTATTGAGAGATTCAAGAGACAAAGGTCTCCTATATTTAATGGATCATATCATCCCTCAATCAGCGAACATTGGATCAACTCCATTGAAAATATCTTCTCCATCCTTCAATGTTCCAAACAAGAGAAGGTTTGTCTTGCTACTTATCATAAGGATGGTGAAGCCGATCAATGGTGGTGGTTGATCAGAAATATGATTCCTGAGGAAGATATTGAAGCGTTGGAATGGAAGGATTTTCGGAAGATGTCTTTATATAAATATTTTTTCCACGCACCATCCCACATACGATGGAAAGGGAGTTCTTTGTCCTCAACCAAAAAGAGGATGAATCTGTCAGATCGTAAGAGGAAAACATCACAGGTCTTGCGTAATACACAATTGATATTGTCATTAACCTCAAATTCAAGGTTTAAAACTTCCTTGGTGGGATGAAACATTGCATACGGAAAGTGCTGTTGATCTGTGACATTGACAGATATGAGGAAATTGTCTTATGTGCCCACAAGGTCGAAATAGAGATCGGATAATCACAAGGGTATCATGTGGATAGGAAGAATAAGTCAGACATAAAATATAGAATTATGGTGGATAAAATTAATGGTGTTAAGATGATATATCACCCCACATACCAATGATGTGGAAATAAGTACCCTGGAAATTTCCCGAAGGGGACGATGAATGCTTTATGTGTGGAAGAGAAGTGCACCTAGCTATTAACTGCAGACAAGAAATAACTACGTCTGCAATAGAGGAGAGGAACATTCCACTCTAACCTCAACGCATTGTTCATTACTAAAACTACTAAAAACCAGGGCATCTATCAAATCATTTCCCTAAGCTAGGTTTTTTTCGGAGGCAACCAACAACCTCAACGATAGAAATGGAGGGCTTTTTCCATCACTACTGCCGAAGAGAACCCTGAAAACAAATTATTTATAGGTATGCTAGTTATTAATTCATTAATAGCGAACAAACATTTTGATTCAGGTTCAATGCATTCTTTTCTATCCCAAAAGTTTATTAGAACAATCCAAACACCACCACAATTCATGGAAGTAAATATGTCAGTGAGTACTGAAAATGGGGAAATCATTGCATCCAATGAATATAACTCCTCCCCTGTCATAATATATGGATTGAATTTCTCAGTGAACTATGTCACTCTTCTACAGGTAGAATTTTATGCAATTCTTGGACTGGTTTTTCATTATTTTCATAGAACCAACATAAACTGTTGAGAGGGGGAAATAATTATCCATGTTGAAAATTGACCCCCGATTCTGTACAACAACAAGGAGGAATATGAATCTTCTTTAGAACCATCATCTCAAGGGTGGATATTAATTCTCTATGAGCACATGTATCTGGTTTATAAGATTGATTCTGTGGAGGCAACCATCGTTGAAGACAAGCCATTTGTGTGGGATTTGCTGAATTGTTTCCCTAGGAATTTCATCGTCTTCCTCCTAGAAGGGATGTTTTATTTTTAATAGATCTTATACCTGGGGAATTGCTAATATCCAAGACTCCATATAGAATGGATATTGTGGAGATTGAGGAGATGAAAAAAACCACCGGAGAATCTAGATAAGGGGTTTATACGCCCATGTGCTTCACCGTGGTGTGCACCAGTCTTCTTCGTCAAGAATAAGGATGGGTCAATGGTCCATCGCATTGATTATTGGGAGCATAAAAAACTCGTGATAAAGAACCAGTATCCTATCCCATGAATTGATGAATTTATTGATCAGCTACATGGAGCACAATACTTCTCTATGGTGGATTTGCGGTTGAGATATTATCAAGGGTGAAGAATGAAGATGTCCCAAAAACTACTTTTCGTACAAGATACAAGCACTATGAATTCATAGTAATTCCTTTCAGACTCACTAATTCTCCAGATATATTCATAGAAACAATGAATGGAGTCTTTAGGGATTACCTAGACAAATGTTTAGCGGTCCATATAGATGATATTCAGATATACCCCAATACCCAAGAGGATCATGAGGATCATATAAGAACTCTACTAGAGACCTTGTAGATGGATAATCTATATGAAAATTAAATCAAGTGTTTGTTTTGGTTTAAGGAGGTCTCATTATTTTTCATATCATCACAATAAATGGGATATCTATGGATCCTTCCAAAATAAATGCAATTGATGGATAGTCGAGGCCATCATTGGTAACAGATATCCATGGCTTCTTAGGGTTTGCTGGATATTATCGACGATTTGTGAGAAATTTCCCATGAATGTACAACCCTCTTACCAAGATAATTCATGAGGTAGTAATGTTATTTTGGAGTGATGAATGCGAAGAAAGCATAATGGAGTTAAATAGGAGGCTTATCATTTTTCCCGTTCTCACTTTACCCACAAGTGGAGAACTTTTTATTATATTTAGTGATTCTACGAAGAAGGTCCTAGGCTGTGTGTTTATTGAATATGAAAAATTACATTCCTATGATTCTTTTCAATTGAATGTTCATTAGAAAAATTATGCAACACATAGTTTGGAGTTGGTTGCGGTGATATTCTCTTTGAAAATTTGGAGTCATTATATCTTTGGGGATAAGTGTGAAATATATACGGACCACAAAAGAATCATGTATATATTCACACAGAAAGAGTTGAACATGCTCCAATGAAGATTGTTAGAGCTGATCAAAGACTATGACTGCTCAATCCATTACCACCCTGGGAAAGAGAACAAGGTCTTGAATGATCTACATAGAAAGACCACAAAGATTATATTATTTCTGAGAATTGAGAAGGATCCAATAATCGTATACATGATAAACATTGACTTGGGAATCATAAATAAGGGAACATCATCAATCCTTTAAAAAATGATTACTCTACCGCCTCTTTTGGAAAGGTTAAAGGATGCTCAAAAGGATGATGTGGGAATTTAGAAGAAAGTGGAAGCTATCAATGAAGGGAAATCCATGGAGTATAATGTTAATGAATACAGAATTGTGAGATTTTCAAATAGAATATGTGTTCCATCATGTACTTAGCTGATGAAGGAACTTTGGGATGATGCACATAGTTCGAATTTATCTAATCAACCTGGATACACAAAGTTGTGTCGAAATCTCCGAGAGAATTATTGGTGTGATAATTTGAAGAATGATATCTCTGAATATACATCAATGTGCATGGTGTGTCGGCATGTGAAGGTAGAGAGTCAGAATACTAAAGGGATGATGCAACCATTTCCCATACCACCGTGGAAATTGGAGAACATCACCAAGGACATTGTCACTGGCCATATGAAGAAATCCAAAGGATATAATGCAATCTGGGTTGGATCATCTTACAAATACTGCACACTTCATTGAAATTAAACAGAATTTATCATTGGATCAAAATGAACAGATATATATCAATAATGTGATAAGGAATCATGGATTACGAGTATCTATTGTTTCCGATTGAGATCCAAGATTCACCTCTATGTTATAGAATAATATTAATCATGCACTAGATTCTGAACTGAACTTCAGTACAGATTATCATCTTCAAACTAGTGGCCAATCCTAGTGGACTATACAAACACTTGAGGATATGTATATAGAATGTTTTTTGGACCTCAACGAAGGGTTGGAACAACATCTTCCACTGGTTGACTTCTCCTACAATAAGAGATTCCACTCGAGCATCTGAATAGAACCTTATGAAGCCTTATATGGGAAGAGGTGCAGAACAATAGAATGTTGGGATGAAGTTAGTGAGCGTAAGCTGCTGGGACCAGAAATGGTCGATGAAATGGTGGAGAAGTTGTAAACCATTATACAACATGTCATGGCATCCTAGTGTCGACATAAGAGTTTTGTAGATTACCGTCGATTATACCTTGAGTTTAAAGATTTACACATGGTATTTCTACGCATATCTCCATGGAAGAAGGTCATGAGGTTTAGAAGGAAAGGGGAGTTACGTCCTTGGTACATTAGACACTTTGAGATTCTTGATCGTGTCGGGTTGTGGCCTATCAACAAGAAAATCCACCTACCATGGCCAAAATACATGATGTCTTTCATGTATCCCTCTTATGAATGTACATACTAGACCCTTCACATGTACTCTCTTCAGTGGTAGTACACCTCATCTTTCTTACGAGGACCATCCAGTGGAAATCTTAGAAAATAGAGAAAAATTTCAAAGAAATAAGACAACGCCCCTCGTCAAGGTATTTTGGCGAAACAACAATTTGGAAGAAGCGAAGTGGTAATCAGAGAAATTGATGAAGTAGAGTTACCCACATCTGTTTTAGTGTGGGAAAAGAAAATATTGAGGGAAAAAATTCTTAAGGGGGGAATATTGTAATGACACAAACATTCATTAATGAAATTTACTCCCGATCTAATTAAATTCATTATTATGGTTATAAAATGTGAAATTCATTGGTTTTATGTGTCTTGATTTTAAAATACCGTTATGATTTGAGATCGTTGCTAATATAGCCGATGAATAGTGATCACATGATTACAATAAGTATAAGGCATTAAAAAATCCAATTTACTCAGACAAAGGATGCGATGGCTCATCAGGTTGACTATCCCCATACGAATCCCATTTGTTGGAGATCGGAAAGGAGGTGGTGTCATTAGGTTTTTCTCTAGACCAATACCATGCCGAGCATGAAACCATTATTCTTGAGTAGAACCTACTACGGAAAAAGTGGAAGTTAATAGAGATTACCACCCGAGCGATGTTATCTGAGCCACCCCAAGAGTCTATCATAATTGAACACTATACCCTTCAGACTTATGTAGGTGTTATAAGGTGTTATGTGACAAGATCCTAGCACTATTACTATGTACATTATTTTTGTATAAATAATGTGCTTTCATTTTATTATTGTTAGATTGTAAATAGTTTTTAAAGAAAAAATAATATTTTTACATAATATTCAACAAAGAAATCTATTTTGACAAATTAATGGATTTATTATTAAAAAATATTTTAATAAAATATTTTTATTAAATTAATTTTTATTAAATATAAATGATCATATAATTTTATGAATCTAATTTTAATTTTGATTAAGGTTTGAAAACTGTTTTTTCAAAACCCATGAATTTTCAGTAAATTTCATTTTTTATTTTAAAATTAATAATTCACATATTTATATAATTATTTAGGAAAAATGAATTTTATTTTTGGAATGAGGATGTCGAAGTTATACAATGGGGAATTTTTTATAATTTTTTGATATAATCCAAATTTTGTGTATAAATTGAATTTGGTTTAAATATATAATGTGTTTGTTGACATCATAATGACCGAATAATAATGTAATAAAATAATATAAACATTATGTTCGTCTAATATATGTTTTAAAATAAATATAATGTGATTTTAGTTTTTTTAATTTATTTTACAAATAATTCTTGGACCCTCCAAGACTTATAAAACACATTTTCTTTTTAAATTGTTTTTTGTTAGAGTATTACCCACATCCACATAATCATCAATATTATTTTAATATGTTAGGACATTGTCCTTATAAAATATTGTTTTCCACTCCCCTTTGCTGAATACCATGGGAAAAAACCATGGGTTTGTTTGTTGTAATGATTAGTTTAATTTGATGTGTCCCTAACCAAAATAATAAAAAATTCCCTATCCTTTCCCATATAAAACCACCCATGATCCAAAATTCTCTTCACTAATAGTCTTTCGAGTTAAACAAAAACATTCCCTCCTTTCTGCATAATGTTCCCAATGTGCCCCAATCTCCCAATAAGCTTCTCTCAAGCCTCTACCAACCCTTTGGGATAACAATTCCAATTAGGGGATTTCTTCCTTTCTCATTTTTTTCCAATTTTCATTAAGCTGTTATGAACTATCGTTTTCAATTACAAATTTTGGGGAATTATTTTACACCTCCACAATACAACCCTATTTATGTTTTCGATTATTTATGTCCCCTTTCTCACTAATTAATGTTTCCCCTGTACACATGTTACCATGTTGAAATTATTTGAGGGATTTCTCTCTCCTCTTTTACATCTAAGTAATTTTTTTCTATAATGCATATAAATTCCATTATGATTGTAAGGAAATGAATCTATATTAACCCCTTAATTCCCATTTCATGTAAATATTATGAGGCACCCATTTCTATATCATTAACCATTTTGTTGAACCCTTCTGTCACGCCATTATGCTGCCAAAATTGCACCCCATTTTTCCAAGGCACGATCATTGTGTAGTGAATACCGCACCCATGTCTCTATCAAGGGTATTAACATTTATAAAGATATACAAATTTAATGGTACATTAATGTATTTATTCCACATTAAATAATCATTGAATAAATTATGATGTTGATTGATTCCATGTTATATGATCCATGTGGCACACTTATGCATGAAATGATATCTTTAAAAAGGTTGTGCCCGGATAGTTCTCCAATGTATTGGTTAAAGTGTAGTATTCTGATACGTTTTTTTAAATGGGTTTTTACTCATGATAATTCTATTAAAAACAGGTTTTACTCATGGTTCATGTGCAATGAGGGTTTACTCATTCTCCATGTGCAATGTGCCTTGGCTGATGCTAATTCCATATTAAGTGTTGTTGCCATATTTCAATGTTATGATTATGATTCTTTATCATGCCTTTTTGTTTATGTTTCTCTTGGGCTCCATTGATATGCCTATTGTATAACATGTATTGTATTCATTATTTTATACCATGTTTATTCCCATACCGGGCTTTATAGTTAACCTTTTCTTAAGTACGTCCTCTGGTTATCCCATCCAATGCTATGTACGAGGGAATGTAGTGGTCATGTAAAGGATGTTTTCAGTAAAGATGTTGGGTTTCTTTGTTATAAAGTGTTATGTAATGTTCCTAAGCCCCACAGACAATTTAACACTAGATCTTATATGTTGTATCATGTTATGATTTTATGTAATTAATCAGGATTATGGGTTTAATAAAACAAGGGTTGTTATGAAAATACTCATTTCAAAAATGGGGAAAAAATAATATATTATAAAATTACATAATGTGTAGAAAAATCAATAAAAACACGATTCACCAAAAATAATATCACAGTAGTAGAGCATATATATTTATAGTTATTTTCACTCAATGATATATATTGACTTTGATTATACATGCTAAAATGTATGTGTTGTCATAAAATGATTATTTCAAAAATCACTAATATCTATATTATAATTGATAGTGACTTGATTGAAATTTAAAAAATTCAAAAGAGAATGAATGTTTGTTCCAAAATAATCATTAATATGTACACCGAAAATAAATAATTTTGATTTTTTTTATTATGCAAATAAATATAGAGTGAAAGATAACAATTGAGGAACTTTTATAAAAGTTTATTTTATACATTTTAAAGGGTTTTAATGAAATATCGACATTAGTTAATATGTTTAAAAATTCACATTTAATAAATGAAATGGATATATATAGAATTTAATAATGTTAGATTTAAAAAGGATATGAAATAATAAAATAATAATTTTTTGAATGATGAAAATGGACATCCAATATAATGAACTATTAAAAATGATGATAATAAAAAAAATATTTATAGGAAGATGTAATCCATTATATAAGAAGAATATGATGTGAAATTTAAATATTAATATAAATAAAGGTAAAATAACTTATGTAACATTGAAATTTAATAATACATAAATCCAACATATTTTAACAAAAACATATATTTTTTGTGACCCAAATGTTGAAATTTATTAGATAATACACCTATAATATTGGATGAATATTAATTAAAAGATCATGAAATATATTTTGTGAAATGAAAATAAAATTCACATGAGTAAAAGGTGATAGAAATATTCAGAAATAAATTGGGAAATATTTATCATTTTTTCTTTAAAAATATAATAATAACATGAAAACATTCTAAAATGAAGCATAATTGAATTAAAAAACTCTAACCTTAGATTCTGGTATAGTTGGGCAAGATCCAACATCTAGTATAATCAAATTATATTTATTTAACAGTTCCATATAAACTATAATCTTGTATAATTAATTTTTGTAGGATTATTTATTGTCCTAGTAAATTATTTTTTTATATAGTCTTCACCCACAAAAGTTACCTCACGTTATTGGATCAATTTATCGAGAAGTAAATTCTTCTGTAAAACCAGGTCAAAGATCTTATAAACTATATTCATAATACATTTAATTATATATTGGGGGATTATTTATCATTGAAGTATAATAAAATTAATATACCTCAATAGATCTAACAAAATATTCTTAAATTAACCACAATGTCCATGTTTGATGGACTATGGGTGGTTAAATTCATTCTGATTATTTTCAATTAAAATAAATAATGTAATGTAATTTTATCTTTCCATTATCATAATTATTTTATTAATATTATATTTTTTATTTACACTTTAATAAAAATCCTGTTAATCCGGGCATGAAAATAGATACATTATCCATTGTGGTGGTGAAACGACCATATGAAAAGAGGTATTTCTATTATAAAATTAGTGGGTAGAATATTGATGTTGTCATTCCATTAAAAATGTATCATCATATTTATTTTACTTATATAATAATATTATTATGTATATAATAAATGTAGAGGATGATTAGAAATAAAATTTAATTATATAAATACTAGAATGTGTTTATGATATCTTACAGTACTCTATGAGAAAATTCAATCAAGAATTCGATTAAGACAATGAAGGATAGTAATCTAATGATACCTGAATCCTTATGACATATAAATTATCTTTATGAATCGATTTTTGAAGAGTTTTGTTGATCAATAAATTTTAATGTGTGATGATATGTTTGGTCGTGAGGGGAACCATTTATTGATGAGAGGACTTAGAATTATTACTATATTTATTTCTTAATATGAAACATAAAGTTATTATAAAAATAAATGCTGATAAAAATTAAAAAATCATAGAGTTTTGACAAATTAATCTTGATAATCCAACAAATATAAATCAACTTATAGAGTTCGGGATATTTTTGTTTTTTATCAACTAATTTTATCAATTTTTACCATGTTTCACTTTTACTTTGGTAATTTATTTGTTCATGTCAAGAGATCATTTTTATACAAAATGAATAAGCTGATCTAAAAAAATATTTTTGTTTATGGATCAAAAATGAAATACACTTTATCTGTTGTTTTTATAAATATGTATAATTTAATATACAAATAAAAACATTATAAATAAAAAATAAATATTTTTTCTATGAAAATTTACCCATTAATAATATTAATTTATCTTAATCATAATTCACATTAAATAACAGCTAAAAAGAGTTTTAATATATATTTTTTTAATCTAAAAATTATTATATTATTCATTTAAAAGGGATCATTATAGTTTGTTAAGATAAAAATAAAAAATATAAAGTAAAATAAAATCTTGAAAAATTGGACTTTTTAACAATTAATGACTTTATAAAAAATTTATTATTTAATCAAAAGTATATAATGTAATTTTATCAATATATATGTAAAATCCCATGATTTTTAAAGGAAATGCTTTGCTCCGTAGAATTCATGATAGACCACCTCGAGCTTAAGTGAACACCTAAATAATATTTAAATGTTACCGTTAAAACCTAGATGTTAGAATGATGGGAATGGATAGTATTAACTGAATTATGAAAATATGGTTGGAATGTGTACATATATTTAATTATTTATTGAAAATATAATTAAAAATCTATGTAAACACCATTTTTAAAATAAAGGGAAATGATTTTCGAGAAATCTATTTAAAATTGAAATGTGTTATTTATACTATTAAATTAAAAAATCAATCTTATATTATTATATTAATAATATATATTTAATATTTAATCGAATGTCTAAAATTAATCTTTTGTTTCTTCATTGCATTATAAAAAAAAAATTAAATTTTTTTGATAAAAGGAGTATTTTACCAAAAATGATGTTTTGTCATCTTTTTATTCAAACCCATTTTGAAACATGTTTTTTTTACTTTTATACATTATATTTGAAAAAATACTTGTTTATTTAGATTAGGGTTATCAAATTTTATATTGATTAAATTTTGGGTATTTATATGAAATATTTCATTTTATTAGATGAATAGTTAATAAAAATATGTTACAGTTAAAAAAATTTCATTTAACTAATTATTTTAATTTTAGACAATTTTTTATGTCATAGTGAATAAATATTACATTTAATAAACGAATTTAAGATACTTGAATAAATTTTATATTGATTTTTGATATAAAGACATGTTGAAATTTCGAACATATCTTTTACCTGCATGGTCGCCACATCGGTGGGATTAGTGTTAAGATTAATTTAGATACATCTATTTATTTACTTATGATAAACATGAATAATCAGATATAATTATTATTAATATTGGGGTCTAATAAATTGAACTTAGTTTTTGTTGAATATTAACTTTAGTATTCTATTTACCTCAGTTAAGAGAAAATCTGAAAATTAAGTGTAGAAATAATATTATAATATTATAAAATAACTCTAACACTCGATATTATTCAAATAGATGAGTGGTTTTAGACCAAAATAAACCTTAGTTAGAAATTATAATCATTTAATCCTCTTCGTAATGAATACGACATACGTTATATTTATTAATGATATGTACAAATTGTATACTCATATTTGGTATAAGTAAATAATTTTTTATATAGTATAATATTTAAGTTATATTTCACTATAAATTTTCATTTTAAATTTAAAATGTTTACTTAAATCATGATAATTTATATATAATTTTTATCAATTAAATATTTAAATTTAATTGCAACACAATGATGATGTAGTAATTATTTTTTAAAAGGATGACTCAAATAACTGATATTAATAATATTATAATATATATAATTTGAAACATTACCTACTACAAAAAATATTTATTGATGAATTTAACATGTTATGGATGTGTTAATGAACACTATTATAAGTAATATGTTTTTTTAAATTTATGTAATAAATAGTGTCAAAGTTGAAATAATTCATATCTTAAAAATAAAATATATAATTTAACGTAATAAAATATTCAAAAATAAAATATTAAAAAAAAGATTATATATGTATATAAATTTCATTAATGAATCATTTATTCATAATTTGTCACGTTATGTTAATTATATTAACCCTAAAAGTATAAATTATTTGATAAAGTGATAAGAGTAAAAATGGTTAAAACATAAATATAATTATTAAAAAAATAAATACTTTTATAAAATTCATTATAGAAATGTATTTTTATAATAAAATAATCATATATTATAAATAATTTAGTTTTTATCCATCTTTAATATAGATATTATTTATATTAATTTAATATTTTTAAAATTCCAAGATTGACCATCAGGTCTCATATAAAAGAGAACCAATTCATATCTATTCCCTACACATCATAAACTATTTGGATCTGAAAATATCTTCCCAAAACACTTCTTAGAAAACCTACCCACATATAATATTCCTTATTTAATGTAGAAAATCCTCTTTATAAGTGTTAAGGTTTTAATCAGAGGTGATTGTATAAAATAAAGGTAACGTTTGTATTTATGCGTTTCAATTTTATTTCTTAATCAACATTATTAAAATCTTCTCTAACCATGATGATATAATAACAATATTATCATAAATATAGAAATATGTTTTTATGTCAATATCATTACCTAAATCCATCTCTCCTTCCACTATTTTTAAAAAATCCAAATGAAATTATTTTCTAACATATACGACTGTTGATGCCCACCAAATATGAATAAGGAGAATCACAATGGTTGAAATACCTGAATATATGAATTATTTTTCCTCAAAAATCATGGAATAATAGGATGGTTAATGATTCATGATGAGTATGCGATAATGACAATCATGTGACAATATAGGTCATAAGAAGGACCCACACATGGTGTATTGGATGGGACTAGTCTCACAGAGCCCTCTTCAATAAACCAACTTTCTCTTTGGAGGACCCCCTCTAAAACGGAACACGTTCCACCAATCTACATGGTTTTCATTTTTTCTTCCATTAAATCCATCAAAAATCCATTGAAAATAAATAGGGATGGAATTATAAAAGAAGATACCACCTTGGCCATGAATCTCATGTACCAAATCATCATTGGGAAGAATAAAATCCTCGGGTGATATTTGGACAACCTCGCATGACCTCGAAGCATCCTCCGCATAAAACAAAAGAGGTAAATGGAAGGAGGAGAGAGGGTTTTTCGGTCGTTGAATGACATGTGACATGAACCTTGAGTGATCCACAAGATATAATGAAACCTCATAGAATCTATTTGGATTTCCATCATCGCTGCATGAAATTCCACGAGAGTGTCTAAACCACTGAACAACGCACTAAGGACCGGAAGATAGAACTATCCACTACATTCTATCTCACTCTCAATATAACCCATATTGTTCAAGTGGGATATCAAAAAAAAAATCGATTATAATTCATTGATACTACCCATTCCAACTTGAATGATCCCTAACCATTGTAATATTATACAATGAAGATAAAAGGGAGGGGAAGATAGGAGTTCGTGGTCACTTAAAGACATGTTACACACACACTAAGTTATCTATGAGACACATAGAAACCACACAATGGAACATTTTATTTAAATATCATCTTATGTGCATGGAATGCTCATGAACTCCAGTGTGACCCATATTGTTCATGCGACACATGTAAAAATATAGATGAAATTCCATGGACAAAACACATGAAATATCGCATGACATCCAAAAATTACTACATAAAACAAAGGGGATCAAATGTAGGATTCAAGTGGTACTCATGGTCATTGAAAGGAATGTGATGTTCCCAAGGCACCTGCATCGGAATCTTGTGAGACCCCAGGAAGAGTCAACAAAGTTCTACTTAGTTTCTTCTCATAGGAACATGGATATTGAAAATACTATCAGACATGTCAACATGAAAACATTAAAGTACATTGACTCGTCCACAAGATTAAACAAGTCAACTATAATTGGAAATAACATGATAAAAGAAAATAATAGATATTGGTGAAAAGTAAGAAACACACCCAAAGCAATACATGAAAGAGGCATGAAACACCACTTGGGACCAGGACCATTTACAAGCTTCTATATGGAAAAAACTAGATATTCCACATAAAATGAATAGTATCTAGGGATGTGAGGCCTATAAATCCCCCAACATATCATGATAAAAAATCTCGTACATGAATTTGATTCATTAAATAAGAACTATGCCAGATTTTTCTGTTGAAATCATTGAATTTCTTAGAGTGATCATGCAAGTAGGATGGTTTCCATTAGTTAATATATCGGCAGGAAGCCGAAATAGTCATGGTTTGGAAATAATAAACATTCCATGATCATTCAATGATCAAGAAAAGGTCATGTGGTGGTTTATATAAAGTATATCCAGAAAGACTATTGGATTGTGGGAGATCCAAGATAACTAACACTAAACAAAAATAAGGTTTCACAATAAATGGATGAGAACCTAGATCAAAGGTAGAAGGAATAAGAAAAATAACAATCATTTCCCCACTCCCAATGCACTTTGTTGAATTCATCCAAAGACACACTACGTCACCTCGAATTTTCTCCAAGATGTCATGAAACTCATCTTTCATGCCACCTGAGACACACTAGATAGTCCAAACATATTAGGACGAGTAACATGTCCCTCCCACAAACAATAGTTTTATCTTGAAGATCCCTTGGGTCCATCACCTAAGACATGAAACATACCTCAGACACATCAGATTACTCATATAATGATGTCGACTACTGTTAGCTGAGTATATCGAAAGAACCTAGAAATGATAGCTAATCCCACGTGGATTTGTCTATTAATGTTAGCTGAGCCATGCGATTATCTCCTCACAGGTCTCTCAAGTCTCAAGTAGTATCCAAGTGGTGTTAGCCAAGACATGTGACCCATATCAAACTATTACACACCAGATATTGTTACTCCCTCCATAAGTGCCGCACATGGTCATGAGATGCCTCCCAGGATATGCCAACTGGGACATGCGACTCCCTCCATACAAGATAGCCAGGTCCCCAAGGCATCCCAGGGCTGGAGAATATTTTCATTCCTTAGCTTGTAATCCCTAATAAATAGGGTAGCCTCAGTGTGTTAGCCCCTACATATATGGACTATGATAACATTGATTCATTCCATAATTGGGATATATAGGATACATTCTAAATGCCCTAGCAATATACCTACCTCCAATGATTGTCACCATACATAGGTATCATATCCATATTCCATGAAGTTGATCATCTACTCCCCCTAGATTCTCACCCAGATCATGGCTCAAATGGGCTTCTAGGGATTCAACAAATACCTAAGTTACATCATAAATATCCACCATATAGGGAATCCTAATTGTGTGAGCTACATCATGATGGAAACTATAATGATTTTTATTCCTTTACTACTCAAGATATGTATGTAACCTCTATTTATATTTTTATTTCCATTTTGATCTTTCACAGTGATTTAATTATCTATTTCCCTTACACGACGAATTAAAATTAATTACATTCTATATTTTCTTTATCACATTTAGTAGGGAGCATGTGATCTCAGGTTGTTTTGGTAATCACGTAATTTTCACCATGAGTCTCAATAATGACACGAGCAACGCCAATGTATATTCCTTGAGGAATGAACTATGAAAACTATGGTTCTCACTATATTCAATATATGTAGAATTTACTTCTAGGAACCTCGCATGGAGGTTTACTAGAGAACTCATATAAGTCCTTCGGCATGACGTTACAATAAATATATTAGACTAACTACATTCATTTTAATTCTTATGATCAATAGGATACATATGATTCCCCATACATACTCAATCACATTCTTTGAATATTAACTAATTCATCATATGGCGGTGTGTCGCGAAATAGTTTGTTATATGGATTCATCATATAAACAATGACATGTTACCAAAGACTGATGATGATTCTGTCACGACCCGCCTTCACCAAAAGGAGGGAAGAGTCAGCGGATTGCCAGGCCCTTCCTTCTTTATGTTGAAGGAGAGATAATGACCCCCGAAACCCGCCTTAAATAGGTCCCGGAGTGGCGACTAGCACCAAGGGTATAGAAAATTCTCGCAAATGGAAGGCATTACCCTTTTTATTATTTAGGATCGGGAAAAAGGACAAGTCGACCTCCCAAAAAAGGAAAAGAAACAAGTTTATATAAATGAACCCAAATAAAGACCCCATGCATGTTTAAACAGTTTACAACAAGGTGCAAGCACAAAAGAAAAAGAAAGCTCTCAAGTACAATACCAAAAGAAAACAAAGATACGACAACAGCGACAACTCCAACTGTCCGACTAATAGGGTCCCGCGCAGCCCTGGTAGTCCTCCTGGAAACCTGAAAGTAAACGTAGGGTGAGCATACAAGTACACTCAGTAGGGAAAACCATGACTCTCGTGCAGAAGTGGGGGAACGTACTAAAGTCCCGTGAGAATAGAGTGAACCAAACAACTAACAAGGCAAACTATCCATCCCAGGCCTCACCAAGGCTCACTCCCCAAATAACGCATGTCAAGTAATATATATATAATAAGAGCACATCGATTTTTGGGTACCCCGTGCCACTTTCCCACTGGTTATTGAGACATCCTACGCATCGGACCAATCCCGCCATTCTCACCGCAGTCCCACTGCCACACCCGCCCGCACACACCTGGGCCACCACCACGCGCAGTCCCACTGCCAAATCCCGCCCGCACACACCTGGGCCTCAACCGTCACAAGTAACCATGCCTGCAAACACCTAGGCCAGAACAACCACTGCTACGCCCGAAGACACCTGGGCTAAAAGATCCACTGCCACGCCCGAAAAAGCCTGGGCCTCATCCCGAAGACACTTGGGAAGCCACCTGCCGCACACACCTGGCCAACCACCACAACACCCTGCCCGATGGTTCTTGGGCTAATAATGGACTTCAGGCCATCACAGCCTGCCCGAAGGTACTTGGGCTACCCGGGAAAGGGAGCAGAAAAGGAGCTAATAACCAGCCACTAAGTATAGTGTTGGGAAAAACACCCTTCCCCCATAAATGGGGGTGTTCGGCACTAAGTGCTCAACTTGGGTGGGGCGCGATTAAGAAACACAAAACTACAAGTATAGATATAGGTAACAAACACTCACCCAAAACTTAGGTTTTCCTAGCCAACCTACAGAACACAATACCACAGCGTCCGAGTCACAATTCACGACCCTTGCCCACAAAACCATTTGTCCCATTCTTGTTTCACGTTCAGTCAAAATGTTCAATTAATTTTAAGCACTACTGGGCAACTACCATAAGCATAACCAAGGAAAACGTCAAAGCATAGATCAACCAAAACACTCACACCCAGTTCTGCCAACAGAGGATCTCTCCCCAATTTGTGATAAAAACTCACAACCACTGAAACCATGCCAACAGGAGATCCCATCCCCCCAAATTCACACAGCCACCGAGAGTATAAAAAGAACAGGGGATCCCATCCCCTCCCACATTTCCAGCAAACGGACCGAAGGGAAAACAACCACTAACCACTACCAACACAAGTCAGGGATTTTCAGATTTAAACGATTCAACACACTCCATGATTTCAAATTCCGTGTGTTCTAACCGGGAGTTATCACAGAAGGGCCGATCCTGGTGCTTTCAATTATTCAGCCGGATGTACGTGGTTAACCAATTTCACAGCAGGAGTTCACAATTTCAGCAACCCATTTAAAACATCATGAGGGGATTCAAGTGCACACACACGACCACGAACGACCTCAATTTTCAGAAAACATAAACCAGTACAACAAAAGGGATGATCACAAGATAAAGCATAACAACGATCACAACCCCTTCCCCTTCTTCCTTTAGAACTTCTTTTATTATCTTCATTAGGGTTTGGTTCAACCAATTCCATAGGAACAAAAGTAGAGCCCACCCCGCATGATACACAAAAGTGAGAGACGAGAGAAATTCCCTACTTGTTGATAGATGATCGACGTTTAGGCCGGGGGCGCGGAACTTTACGGATAACGATGCGGCGGTCCCGATGTACCAGAAGAGCCACAATCGAAGAAGGGGGGAAACCACGGCCTAACCCTTAATTATAAGAGCTGGGGACGGTTGAGATGAAACACAAAACCACGGAAGACGAGGGAGTCATGGGTTGACCACGTGGCTTGACTCATCATTAATGGCACTGGGTGGTTTTAACCGACCCATGAATTAATGAAGCATTTAATTAAAACCATTGTGCGCGTTTCGGATTCCCAAGATATTTTTAACAAGGCAAAATAGGGTTTAAAACCCTATTTGCGAAAAAGGAACGTTACTGGAACAACTTGGCAAGGCCGGCGGACGTCGGCCGGTCTCACCGATCAGTCTCACCGATCGGTCCCACCGATCGGTGTCACCGATCGGTCTCACCGATCGGTCTCTCCGATCGGTGTCAGCGATCGGTCTCACCGATCGGTCTCACCGATCGGTACCCCGCAAGGAAACCGAATTTTTGGCAAAGGAAGGGACCAAGGGGGGTCTGGGTCATCACATCAGATACCTCTTAAACGATTCTCGTCCCCGAGAATCAAAACAAACCAGAAGGAAAGAGAGGATCCAAACAACCATCTTCAAAGATACCTCTTAGGAGTGGACCCCCGCTAATTGAAAACACTCCCTGTCAAGAACCAAGCAACATACCACGCCAAACCGCCCGGTCATGTGGGTTTGGGGAGTTCCCCTCCCCCATGTCAAGATATTATCCGCTTTGGGTGGCACTGACTCGCCCGCACGGGTTTAATCGCATCCACCTTAATGCGTCCTGATTAGGGGTCGGGTTTCCCCTTCCCTTTATCCGGGGCTTTCCACACATAACAGAGGAAAGGAACTAGCACAATTCGTAGACAAAAAGGTCAAACGTTCTGTCACAACAGGTACCAAAGGTTCAAAGCTCAGAACAACTCGGGGTATTGGGCACGCATCTGTGCTTCCCTCTCCCACGTACTCTCTTCGAGGCCGCCATGTCTCCAAAACACACGAACCAGGCCGACGGTTCGTCCACGGAGCACTTTCTCCTTGCGATCCTCGATTCTGACTGGCCGTTCCTCGAAGGTCGCATCTCCTCCCACATCTAGCTCTCCCCAGTTGATGACATGAGAGTCATCATGTAAGTATTGACGAAGCTGGGAGACATGGAAGACGTCATGGACCCTCTCCAACTGAGGTGGTAGGGCCAGCTGATATGCTACCTCGCCAACTCGCCTCAGCACCTCGAAAGGTCCGATGAACCTAGGGGAGAGCTTACTCCCCTTTCCGAACCTCCGCTTCCCCCGTCGAGGGGAAACCTTCAAAAACACAAGATCTCCCACCTCGAACTTCAGGGGCCTCCTCCGACGATCAGCATAAGATTTCTGCCGATCCTGAGCTGCTTTCATCCTCTCCCGCACTAGCTGGACTTTCTCCGTGGTGCTCTGCACTACTTCTGGTCCAAGAGTACCAGTCTCACCAACCTCTGCCCAGCATAAGGGTGAATGACATGGTCTTCCATACAAATCCTCAAAAGGAGCCATGCCGATAGTAGAGTGAAAACTGTTGTTGTAGGCAAACTCTACTA
Organism: Viscum album; assembly: GCA_963277665.1. Classification (NCBI taxonomy): domain Eukaryota; kingdom Viridiplantae; phylum Streptophyta; class Magnoliopsida; order Santalales; family Viscaceae; genus Viscum; species Viscum album. The sequence continues at coordinate 2,103,285,813 of OY728119.1, read as the reverse complement.
AAGGCAAGTGTCGTACCCATGATCCTCCGAAATCCAGAACACATGCTCGCAGCATGTCCTCCAAGGTCTGGATAGTCCGCTCTGTCTGTCCATCAGTCTGAGGGTGAAAAGCAGTGCTAAGGCGTAATTGGGTGCCAAAAGCATGATGTAACCCCTTCCAGACTCGTGAGGTGAATCGAGTGTCCCGATCTGAGACGATCGTTTTCGGAACTCCATGCAAATGCACCACCTCATCCACGTACCTCTGTGCTAAGGTACTCACGGGTCCTGACTCCTTGATAGCCAAGAAGTGAGCAGATTTTGCCAATCGATCCACCACTACCCAGATAGCATCATGCCCGCCTTGAGCTCTGGGTAGTCCCGTGACGAAGTCCATCGAGACGTCGTCCCACTTCCACTCGGGAACATCTAGAGGATGCAACAGACCACCAGGAACACGGTGTTCAGCTTTCACCTGCTGACACAGCAGGCATTTAGCCACGAACTCTGCCACTGCCCATTTCACCCCGGGCCACCAAAACTGTCCCCTCAAGCCTTGGTACATTTTCGAAACACCCGGATGTACTGCCAAGGCTGAGCTATGGAACTCACGAAGGACTTCATCACGCATCACCTCTGGAACAAACAACCTCCGATGAAAGAGCATCCGACGTCGGCTGTCCTCCGACCATCCTTCCGGGGCGTTCCCCTGATCGATACGATCCCACAACACTTCCACCTCAGGATCTCCCCACTGAGACTCTTCCACTTGCTGCAACAAAGAGGATTGTACCGTCATCTGAAAAAAACAGCCTCTAGTACCTTCCACCCTTGCATCCAAGTGCAAGGCAGCCAACTCCCCCATCGCCTTCCAAGCATCAGCAGATTCCCGAACCACCTCCTGATGCGGCTTCCTGCTCAGGGCATCAGCCACAACGTTTCCCTTACCTTCAGTGTATGAGATTTCAAAGTCGTAGTCCTGGAGAAACTCGACCCACCTCCGCTGTCGCAAGTTCAAGTCACGCTGGGAGAAGATATAGCGCAAGCTTTTGTGATCGGTGAAGACCACAAAGCGCTCCACAAAGAGGTAATGTCGCCACAGCTTTAATGCGAACACTACCGCTGCAAGCTCCAGGTCATGGGTGGCATAGTTCCGCTCATGGGGGCGTAGCTGCCTGGACCCGTAAGAGATCACCCCTTGTCGCTGCATCAATACGCACCCCAGGACCTGTCCTGAAGCATCACAGAATACCTCATAGGCCATCCCTTCTTCTGGAAATCTCAACACTGGGGCACTAACCAGTTTTTCTTTTAGGTAGCTGAAGGACGACTCACACTGCTCACTCCACATGAAAACCTGGTCCTTCTTGGTCAAAGCCGTCAAAGGGGCTGCTACCCGGGAGAAGTTGGGTACGAATCCCCAGTAGTAGCCTGCCAGTCCGAGGAAACTCCGAACATCCGCCACATTCTTGGGTGCTGCCCAAGAAACAATTGCCTCAACCTTTGATGGGTCGACTGCTACTCCCTGCTCAGACACTACATGTCCGAGGAAGTGCACTTCTCGTGCCCAGAACTTGCACTTTGACAACTTCCCATAGAGCTGGTGCTGTCGGAGGACCTCCAAAACCGTCCTCAGGTGCTCTGCATGGTCCTCTTCTGACTTTGAATAGATCAGGATATCGTCGATGAACACCACCACAAACCGATCCAGGTACTCCCGAAAGATGGAGTCCATAAGCCCCATGAACACGGCCGGGGCGTTCGTAACACCAAAGGGCATGACCACGAACTCGAAGTGCCCATACCTGCACCTGAACGTCGTCTTCGGGACGTCGCTATCCTTCACCCTCAGCTGGTGGTACCCGGATCGCAGGTCGATCTTCGAGAACCATCCTGCCCCCTTCAGCTGGTCGAAAAGATCATCTATCCTCGGAAGAGGGTAGCGGTTCTTGATCGTTACCTGATTCAACCTCCTGTAATCGATGCACAACCTGAGGCCACCATCTGCCTTCTTTGCGAACAAGACTGGGGCACCCCACGGTGATGCACTTGGACAAACATAACCCCTCTTCATCAGATCGTCAATCTGTATCCGCAACTCCCGTAGCTCCGAAGGTGCCATCCGGTAAGGAGCCATCGAGATTGGTCGAGAGCCGGGCTGCAGGTCTATCCCGAACTCGATGTCACGTCGAGGGGGTAGAGTCGTCACCTCCTCAGGAAAGACGTCCATAAATTCACGAACGATCTCTGGTACTTCCACCATTTCCTCATCTGTTGATTCTATCGTCAGTTCGGTCAACAAGGAGAGGAGAGGCTCCTCCCTCCTGTTTCCCTTCGGACAGCTCCGCTCGCCGGTGAAAGTAACACGATGGCCATCCAAACCGGAGAACACCACCCTCCCTTGGAAACAGTCGATGACGGCGCACACAGAAAATAGCCAGTCGATGCCTAGGATGACATCGTACGGCCGAATCTGTAGCAGAAGGAGATCCTTAACCGACTGATGTGGCCCCAACATCAGTCTACATCCCCGACAAACGAACAGCAAGTCGGTCTGACCTCCAACTGGTGTGCTCAACACCAGGGGCACTGGAAGTCTCTTGGCATCTAGACCCAAGGTGCGGGCTAGACTAGGCGCAACAAAGGAGTGCGAAGCTCCGGTATCGAACAAATCATAAGCAAGAGTGCTAAACACACTGATCATACCTCGAACAACCTCTGGCCCTACTGGAACTGTTTCTTCTGCTGCGTGTAACTGTCCACGCCCAGCTCCCCTGCCCCTCGGCTGTCGGCCGCCTCCCCGACCACACCCTGGTCGAGGTCCCTGGGGAGCGCCCTGAGGTCGGCCTCCCCCTCCTATGTCTGTCTGCGGAGGAGTGGGAGCTCGCTGTCCCTGCTGCTGCTGCTGGAAGGGTCTGGCTGGGAACTGCTGCTGCGGCGGACGCTGGGGATGACTGCCACTGCTGTACTGTACCCGATCAGGGCACTGACTCCGAAGATGTCCAGGGCTCCTGCAGATGAAGCACCGTGGTCCCGAGCCTGAAGGAAAAGAACGTGGGCCAGGGGATCGAAACTGAAACTGCTGCGGCCTGCTCCCTGCGGGTCGGAACCTGGAGGGTCCCGATGCCGGAGGCCTGGTGCTGACGGCCTTCCCCTTCGATGGTCCCAGCTGGATCCCTTCTCGTGACAGGCCGCCTAGAGCGTGCATCCTTTCCACCACTTCGGCCTTCTTCTGAACCTCTAAGTATGTCGGAAGGGTAAAGGGGGTAACAGCATACTGGAGGGAGGGTCGGAGCGCCTCCTCCAAACGTCTCGCCCGAGACTCCTCATCGGGAAAGAGGTCCGGAGCAAAACGCAGGAGGTCCTTGAACTTGATTCCAAGTTCCCTCACGGACATGCTCCCTTGCTGGAGGGAGAGTAGCTCCTGCCTCTTCTCCGCCTTCATTGTCGAGGAGAGGAACTCCGCCCGGAACTCCTTCTTGAAGTCCGCCCAAGCAACCTCAGACTCTTTCCTACTCCCCAGGTGAAGCATCCACCACTGACGTGCCGCTCCTCGCATCTGGCTAACAGCCAGAGGAACCCAGTACTCCGTCGGGGCCCGAATCAGGCCGAAGGCTATGACTAGCTCCTCCAGCCAGCCTTCCGTCTTCACGTCGGAGGTGCTGCCCTCATATTTCTCGAGGGCCTGTCGCTGAAAGGCTCGAAGAGTCTTCTGCCACTGGTCGTCCTCTTCCTCCCGACCAGCTCTCTGCCGATTGGCCAAAGTAGTCTCAGGAGTCTCGATCTCCTGTACCACACGTGGTCGCCTTCCAGGTGCCATAGCTGCAAGGTAAACAAGGAATTCCTAAGCCCAGTAGTGCAAGGAAAACCGTTCTCAAAACTTATTAAGATTTAATTTATTCTTAATTTCCCAAGACATCCCAGAAACACAAAAACACAAGTCATTTATGATGCATGTACCTTTCCTAGGGTCTCTACCCTGAAATCAGTGTGGCCTCACTTGGTCGTTCGGTAGGTCCAGAGTCCTTGCATCGGATCACGGGGGGCCCTAAAATCCAGTGTCCTAGCCGGTCCTCCCTGGCCTAATTCACGCACCAAGGTCACCCAACGCTGTTGCCTCACCATCCCATTCAATCCTTACTGTGCCTAACTCCAGACTCCGTCCTATCTCTCAACCTCCGCCTCTGATACCATTCTGTCACGACCCGCCTTCACCAAAAGGAGGGAAGAGTCAGCGGATTTCCAGGCCCTTCCTTCTTTAAGTTGAAGGAGAGATAATGACCCCCGAAACCCGCCTTCAATAGGTCCCGGAGTGGCGACTAGAACCAAGGGTATATAAAATTCTCGCAAATGGAAGGCATTACCCTTTTTATTATTTAGGATCGGGAAAAAGGACAAGTCGACCTCCCAAAAAAGGAAAACAAACAGGTTTATATAAATGAACCCAAATAAAGACCCCATGCATGTTTAAACAGTTTACAACAAGGTGAAAGCACAAAAGAAAAAGAAAGCTCTCAAGTACAATACCAAAAGAAAACAAAGATACGACAACAGCGACAACTCCAACTGTCCGACTAATAGGGTCCCGCGCAGCCCTGGTAGTCCTCCTGGAAACCTGAAAGTAAACGTAGGGTGAGCATACAAGTACACTCAGTAGGGAAAACCAAGACTCTCGTGCACAAGTGGGGGAACGTACTAATGTCCCGTGAGAAAAGAGTGAACCAAACAACTAACAAGGCAAACTATCCATCCCAGGCCTCACCAAGGCTCACTCCCCAAATAACGCAAGTCAAGTAATATATATATAATAAGAGCACATCGATGTTTGGGTACCCCGCGCCACTTTCCCACTGGTTATTGAGACATCCTACGCATCGGACCAATCCCGCCATTCTCACCACAGTCCCACTACCACACCCGCCCGCACACACCTGGGCCACCACCACGCGCAGTCCCACTGCCAAATCCCGCCCGCACACACCTGGGCCTCAACTGTCACAAGTAACCATGCCTGCAAACACCTAGGCCAGAACAACCACCGCTACGCCCGAAGACACCTGGGCTAAAAGATCCACTGCCATGCCCGAAAACACCTGGGCCTCATCCCGAAGACACTTGGGAAGCCACCTTCCGCACACACCTGGCCAACCACCACAACACCCTGCCCCATGGTTCTTGGGCTAATAATGGACTTCAGGCCATCACAGCCTGCCCGAAGGTACTTGGGATACCCGGGAAATGGAGCAGAAAAGGAGCTAATAACCAGCCACTAAGTATAGTGTTGGGAAAAACACCCTTCCCCCATAAATGGGGGTGTTCGCCACTAAGTGCTCAACATGGGTGGGGCGCGAATAAGAAACACAAAGCTACAAGTATAGATATAGGTAACAAACACTCACCCAAAACTTAGGTTTTCCTAGCCAACCTACAGAACACAATACCACAGCGTCCGAGTCACAATTCACGACCCTTGCCCACAAAACCAGTTTTCCAATTCTTGTTTCACGTTCAGTCAAAATGTTCAATTAATTTTAAGCACTACTGGGCAACTACCATAAGCATAACCAAGGAAAACGTCAAAGCATAGATCAACCAAAACACTCACACCCGGTTCTGCCAACAGAGGATCTCTCCCCAATTTGTGATAAAGACTCACAACCACTGAAACCATGCCAACAGGAGATCCCATCCCCCCAAATTCACACAGCCACCGAGAGTATAAAAAGAACAGGGGATCCCATCCCCTCCCACATTTCCAGCAAATGGCCCGAAGGGAAAACAACCACTAACCACTACTAACACAAGTCAGGGATTTTCAGATTTAAACGATTCAACACACTCCATGATTTCAAATTCCGTGTGTTCTAACCGGGAGTTATCACAGAAGGGCCGATCCTGGTGCTTTCAATTATTCAGCCGGATGTACGTGGTTAACCAATTTCACAGCAGGAGTTCACAATTTCAGCAACCCATTTAAAACATCATGAGGGGATTCAAGTGCACACACACGACCACCAACGACCTCAATTTTCAGAAAACATAAACCAGTACAACAAAAGGGATGATCACAAGATAAAGCATAACAACGATCACAACCCCTTCCCCTTCTTCCTTTAGAACTTCGTTTATTATCTTCATTAGGGTTTGGTTCAACCAATTCCATAGGAACAAAAGTAGCGCCCACCCCGCATGATACACAAAAGTGAGAGACGAGAGAAATTCCCTACTTGTTGATAGATGATCGACGTTTAGGCCGGGGGCGCGGAACTTTACGGATAACGATGCGGCGGTCCCGATGTACCAGAAGAGCCACGATCGAAGAAGGGGGGAAACCACGGCCTAACCCTTAATTATAAGAGCTGGGGATGGTTGAGATGAAACACAAAACCACGGAAGACGAGGGAGTCGTGGGTTGACCACGTGGCTTGACTCATCATTAATGGCACTGGGTGGTTTTAACCGACCCATGAATTAATGAAGCATTTAATTAAAACCTTTGTGCGCGTTTCGGATTCCCAAGACATTTTTAACAAGGCAGAATAGGGTTTAAAACCCTATTTGCGAAAAAGGAACGTTACTGGAACAACTTGGCAAGGCCGGCCGACGTCGGCCGGTCTCACCGATCGGTCTCACCGATCGGTCGCACCGATCGGTCTCACCGATCGGTCTCTCCGATCGGTCTCACCGATCGGTGCCCCGCAAGGAAACCGGATTTTTGGCAAAGGAAGGGACCAAGGGGGGTCTGGGTCATCACAGATTCTCATATACATACTGATTGAATCACCTCGGAGATCCTAGTTTTTTTCATATAAAATTGAATTATTATGTATATGTTTCCTAAGGGTAACTAATCACATATCAATATTAGGAATAAATTCTCGAACATATTTTAAATATATAAAAGAGACCTTATGTAGGCAACAATTCCCACTCATATGGTGTGATTATCCCCACCTACCATCCTATCGATCCATGTGGGTCCTCAAGAGTCAATGAGCATGTAATTCTAGATGACTACCAAACATTGGAAAGTAGGTCCATATCCAGCTCAGGATAAGCGAACCATTGAGAGTTTCTATAGAATATGGGTCCAATAGAAGACATTATGTGCACAAGTGAGTGAGACCACCAAAGACCCCTCATTATAACCCTCAAGGGAGATATCATTACATTTTTTTTCAACCAAAACCCAATGAAACAAAAATGGTAAACAAGATATGAATCTTTCTAATAACAAAATGATTGTGTTATAATATGTCGAGCCATGTTACTATCCATTATATATGCAAGAGGAACTGACTGACTCAACATGAGTTTCGTAGGACACTTTGTTTTACAAACCACATATAGATTCAATGATGTAAGACCAACATACACCAGGATTCATTTAAGTCCATCCTTTAACTGACCATTCAACATAAGTATGATGTCTGTAATGGGAATACCTGAAAATACTGTTTACCATGCATATCTGATTGAGAATTTTTATACCAACTATATAAAATTTATCAATAACCTAGTGTCCTTGTTGTCTGTGTGAATGTAGCTTCCCAACCAGAGATAATTTCTTAAACTTCCAGTGATCATATTGGTATGTCATCCACAATTGTGACACCTTCAGGTCATAAATAAATCTCACCTCTCAGATGCCTTCTACAGTAGTAAGTGAATATGATGATCTGGAATTACCACTAATATGGTACAATCTTAACCATGTGTACTTCTTGTGGTAACCTTCCATCACAAAAACTGGGGAGCCCACATTACCAAACAAGGGAAGATACCAATATAGTAGTTCCCATTACTACAAAAAATCACATTTCGAGGATATCCCTATAGAGAAAGATTACTACCACAATCCACATCATATAATGGTGGTCTATGAATCCCAATATAGCTTTGTTCCGGTTGAGGGTCCACCGAGGAGGGAAACTTATAACTGTCTTTGTCATCATCATCCCACAAGTACCGATTAGTTGCCTACTATGGTACCCTTCGACAAAAAACTGCCACTAATTCCCATGCACAGGCTACAATGAGGACCCGTATGAAGAGGAGGGCATTGGAAATTAAAGACATGGCTCATGTTCCCGCTCTTGTTGACAATGCCTGCTGGCATGCTTCGGAAGAAACCAGTAACTAGGTTCTTATTCATGTTAACATAAAACAAGACTACAAGAATATTCTTGCATCCATCCAGGAGAGGGATCATATCCCCAATAGTTCTAATGATTCCTATAGTTATTCTCTTGTAGGAAAAAGAAATCAGGATCATACCCTTCTCATTTGAAAATATGCTTGTGGGAATATTCCCACTACTAGAATATTTGAGGCTAATGGTCATTCCCCCATTCATGAAGCCCATCAGAATACTCTAATGGTTCAAGGAGGATAGAATTTGGTGCATATACCTAATTCAATTGAAGATATCTATCAATTAAAAATGGAGATAAAAATGTTTATTATTATTTTGTTCCACAAAATTATCTAAAATTCCATTATATTTTAGAAATATCTAATGTGACCTGTCAGTATATTCCTTCAATTTTAAAGTAAAGGGATAGGAAAACAATTTTATCCTAATAGCTCAGACAACTCATTACTCATATCATCATAGTCAAGTGGATGTACCCGAGAAAATGAACATTATTTTTGCAACACGGTAGGATTGTGAGAATATTCCAATAAAGGGTGAGGCATCAAACTGGGAACATACTCTAATTCCAACCAGGGATAATAAGGTGACAGGGCCACACACCTACAGAAAGAGGCATATTTTTTTCAGTGAATCTTCTCAGTATACTCTAGTATATTAAAAAAATGAAGTTTCATATTCCTAATTTTTTCGATGAATGAATTCACCAACATATTTCAAAAGAAATGAAGGATGAGGCTCATATCCTTTCTCCTATTATTGATTTCCATATGAATATTTTGACGGGGAATTTATATTCGGAAAAGGATCATACTCTTATTCCAACATCGGATCATTGGGTGATAGAGACACATGCATCGGGGAAGGCTCACACTCCTACCCAGAATGACCAAGGGCATATCACTAAGGCTCAATATTATAATCACACTCTCGTCCTGAATAAGGATCACCATTTGAGAGTGAAACATACCTCAGCACAAGAACATATTCTTATCAATAATGAAGAAACATATTTGTATGTTCCAATAGATTTTTATTAATGGGAACATAATTATATAGAACCTCAAAATTGTATACATGTTCTAGAAACAATCATAACGTTGGCTTATACCCCTTCACACCCATGAAAAGAATATCAGTATATTTTGACCTCAACAAAGAACATGGATTAATTTTTTATTCTAGACACTACTACTATCCTTTATGTTATTTGAGTCCTATTATCTTCATAACATGGGTCTGTCATCTCTTATATCGATTCACATGCAGATGGTGTTCATTACCATGATAGTCCTCCTTATGGTTGAGTGATGATAGATCACAGTGACTTTACTGATGACATCCTCTTTGTTCAACCTCCCCCCAATGCAATATCCCATTGGAAAGGAAGTCTACCATTTTTTCAAAAACCTCCACATAGAGAAGAAAATCAAACCTCGAAACCATCATACATATAATAGCTTGAAACATTAGGGTAAACTATATATATATCCCCCTAGACTACTAGCACCACTCTGTTCCCATTAGAAGACGACTATTAAGCCATATCATATGGTATGAAATGATATAGTCATGTATTTATCATGAGGGAGTGTCCGACATTGATATATGGATAGAGTTATCTGAAAACAACCATGCCATCAAGTTCTGTCACCTTGCTAATTCCATATATGAGATCTATATAAGCTATAAAAGGAGTACAATATTTATCGATGTCAGAATATGCGGGGTACTAATCACTGACTAGAAGGTCAATATATATGTTATCTAGGATACAATTTTTTCCTTTAGAGAATAATAATAAAATCATTATATCTCTACCTATCTCCTATATCCACGATTTGGGATCCAAAGTAGGAAAAGCAAAGTTAAAATCTACAACGCGATTTCTTTCATTTCATTACGAATATTCAACAGGTGATCTCATAAGATATGTGAGCTATTTTCATTTATAGATACAGAATGTATTGATCATTACACTTTTACACTTCCTTTGAGTAGAATTACCCTTCGGATACTACATCCTACAATATAACATCTCCGGTGAAATTATAGGATCAGGTAACGCCCGCGCTATTAGGAAACTGTAATGGAATTACCCCACAACACTAGTTCCTAGAAACCACATATGGGGAGAGAGAATTGCCAAAAATATTTGAAACTATGAACATAATAAATATATGAGGATGTACCGAACAAGGAAATCAATGTTGTGATCACCAAAACAACTTCACACATGGAATAAACCTCATCATGGGCTACCAGCGCACCTAGACCACACATGAGCATAGATGTACCATATCATGGAGACCATAATAGCAACTGCCATAGTGGCTTTCCAAGAGCAGACTTAACCCCCCATGGAAGGAGAACATCTATGGTGTCCTCCAGTTCTTAGTTCCTCAATTCCGGAGAGGATTTTGTATATTCCATCAATAGCCATAGGTGAACTCTAGACCATAGGGTTGGGTTAATTTATATCTCAATCACTATCTCCATATTAATTTTCACCCGATATGACAGTGGAGACATAAGCAAGGCATTGAGATCAACCCAAACTCACTAGGATAGGAGATTTATATATTTATGTCAGTCCTCATAATCATAAAAACGATGACTGGAGTCATTGAATCCTCTAAAACTATTACAATTTATGCATATGTAAGCCCCAAATGACCCCACCCCACCTGGGCTGGGGTGCTTGCATCATCATAACCACAGATGGAATCAATATTCTCTATGATGGCAGTATGAAATTAATAGTATTTATCCTACAGGTTCTCCTCATCTTAAAAAAAATCTCTTCTGATTGGGGATCACTTATTAATCATGAACAGAAACTCCCCCAATGACATAATAAATAGAAAAAGTGGAGTGCAACATATAAAAAAGGTAATTAAACCCTACTTGGGAGACAATCAAAAATGGCCCAATAAGGCAAGTGGTTCAAATAACGACCCTAATGGAGGCTACACATAATCATATTTTTGAATAAAAATAAATGGCACGACCAACATTTCCTGGTATGCCTCTATGGGCATCATCACTATCAATATGGAGGATATTGAACAAGATGTAGATGTTGAGGACCACAACATGGAACATATTCACCAACATGAGGGTGGTTAGGATGAACCAGATGAGGTTGCACAAACCTCAAACCAAATAATACTTCATTATTTTCAAACAACCAAATAACCAGTTACCACCTCCTTGATGGAATACTTGAAATCATAAAGGGAATGATGAAAAAACATCCATGTTGGCCCTTTTAGATGATAGTTGGCCACTGTAAGTGTGTGAAAAATGAGTTCTCTGAAAACACAATGTGGACCTACTCTAGGGAAACATTCCCATTGGGTATCATCTTTAGTAAGAGGTGAATGTTATCCCTTACATGGTTGAATGTCTGACAAGATCAGTACCTAAATATCTAGATGGAGTCAAATCTGGAGAGCATGTTTACAAAAATAAGGAAGAAAAAAATATCGGGGCATCCCTTTGTTATGGAAAATGACTCTCCATCACTAGGGTAACCCTTCAGTCATGGGCTGAATTGAGCATCAGCTCGAGGTGAAATTGGGACCCCATCATTATCCCCCTCCTTCTCACAATGGACATGAGGAAGCTCAGATAGTAGTGCTCCAATAGCTACATACCACCAATGAATACACGGAAAAAATAATTGAAGACATGGAAGGGTGGCGTGCACTTATACAGCCTGAAAGGAATCCATATCTTGAATGGGTAGATGATACATTAACACGACCAACATTGCAAATCCCACATTTTCTAGTATTAATGGAATATGTGATCCTGAACTGCATATCAAAAACAATGTATCCAAATGTGTTCTTATGACATTCCATTTATATCAACACAAGTCAACAATGTTGAGTTGTTTCATACAGACACTCATAGGGAAAAACCTTTTTTGGTACAACTTTATACCGGTGGGATCTATTGCAGGATGTGAATACCTTCTTTTTCAGAAACATTATAATTTTAGTTCAACACTGATGAAGACAATGATCATTTACCTAAAAAAATATAATTTTTGTGAGAACAAGAGTGTGTGTGATTTCATGGTGAGGTGTAAAGGTTTAAAATATTCTCTCAACATCCCTCTCTCATAAGAGAAACAACTGGAACACTATGATAAAAATATGAGGGATGAGTTCCTGACACAACTAATCCCCATGAAATATCACGGTGGATTCCGAGAGACTTCAGAAATATAGAAACATCATAAAGAGGCCATTCAGTGAACCTAATCCATGTATTGAAACATTACCACATCATTAGGGAAGAAGATAGGTAAATTTGAATCCATAGTTATTGATCTCATGCCTCTAATGGTACCTATCCAATAACCATGTCATGCTCTGAACAGCCCATCTCATCCAATTTAGGGGTGAAAAACACAACATTGGCATCAGTTAAGAGAACATTGATATCAAGGTTTAGTGGTATTTGATTAATAGATAAGCATTGTATAATACTTCTAAAACAAACATGTTACCAGTTATTTCATAGAAGCCGTGGATAATGACCTGGTCACTCTTCAGTATCCCATGATGTCTGATGAACTCAACCTCACTGACCATTCCTATTACTACCCTTTATGTAGAAGGTTGGGTAATAATATATATAACTTCATCATCATTAAAGTATTCCATAAATGAATGGATGACTATAGACATGTGACACTAAAAAATTCTCCCGAGTAGTAAGCATGCACAATCATCATCCAATCATAAGAAGTGTATGATAACTATAAAGTTCCAACTAGGATTGTGTAAATGTTTGACAACTACAAGTCCCATAATGTAGTTCATCATGCTAATGGAACTCTAAAGGAAAAATTTATCAAACTCACAACAGATCCAACACCCAATAAGGATGTGTTAGATGTACCTCCCTGGGGTGGGTGTGACCACATGATATAGGAATTGGAAGGGGAAGAAGAAACATATTCTACTCCAATGAATGCTCTAAATCTAGAAGATTTTTTCCCATTAATACATGTAGCACACAAAACACCCCACCAAAAGGATTCCTCATCGGAAGATGAATTCTTATTTTATTCTATCAACAAAATACACATCAAAAAACACTTCTCTGATGATGAGTATGCCTCAGAATATAGTTTTCCCACATATAACCGAGGAACGAGAGGTGATCGACATTAGCGATTATGATATAGGGGAGAACACGGATGTCGTCAGACATAATATTTTGTTCATTACCCAATGGAAGATATATAAGAATTCACAACTCATGGAAATGTAATCCAACATGTCTAGAAGAGACAGGGAGTATCCTCTAAGTCCTCTAGATGTAACCATAATCTGATTATCTTGCATGAATTCTTAGTAGGGTTCACTCTGATCAATCCTATTAATAGAGAAGGTAGACATGATTTACACCACTAGTTGTGCTTAATCCCTTAAACTCTGCGCAAGCTCCAAGTCCATCAACCTCTTATTCTCTAACCCATGAACCGCATGATAACGAGAATCCCCATACCAGGAAGTATAGACCATAAGATCAAATGTAAAATGTTCTGAAATAAGTTAATGATTTCCCATATATAGTCCCAGTCCTTGATGGAGTTCTTCTTTCAAAATAAATAAGGGATGTACTGATTGGAGCCCTCCGGAGCCCATAGGTATTCATGGAAAAAGTCACAACCACTGAGGTCTATCATGTAGAGACTACACCCTGATATGTTCCCATCTCATTCACTAATCATGACCAGGTGGAGGCCATCTATAGAAAATAAAACCCTTAGACATTTAAAAAATACTCAATAATGTCAATGTCTAAAGGGGTGCTAATTGATAATAGATATGAGATAAATCTTATCTTTATGGACCCGACCCCAGTTGGTTGGAGCCGGTGCCTTATTTTATTACCTTAGAATATAAAAGAGGAACATGTATCCTTAAAGAAAAAATTACTGTAGTAGTTTTTTGAAAAAAGATACATATAGAAGTTCAAGATTACATCATAGTGGAAAAAACAACACTATTTCATTCAATTAGAAACATCCAAGCCTCCTACTTAATCCCAGCATGTCATTCATAATTTACTTCTTCATAACCCGGGAAAATGAATCGTAACAAAGGGGTGATATCGAATGTTTAGTAAGGCTAAGAAATACAAAAGACGATATAATATACATAATACATGGTGAAAAATTTCAAACACATGCCTTTAAAAATAAATATGAACACATTATCATAGTAATATGAGCTGAGTGAATAATTCCATAATAAAACATAATCATTGGTATTATACTAGTCGAATAACCACATGAACATTCAATTACTAGTTTAAAAATGTGGGAAGATCCTAATTTGGAAATTCTGAAACATTTTGTCAAGGCCTTGGCCAAGACATCTACAAATGAATTAGGTCTCGGCCAAAATACATATATCACATTGGGAAAGGCCTAGGCCAACTCCACGTATATTTGTCTCATGAGACAAACCGAGGCATCGACGAGATATAGCAGGACCCACACTTCACTTAATAGGTCCACTGCATTCCTCATATGAGAAGGGAGAAACCTGAAAAACATATACATTCATATTTATACTATAATAGGAAATGTAACTAACATTCCCCAATCATTAAACATAAAGCACTAACCATTCCCAGTTATATTGGGAATGGTTTTAGGATAGATCATCCAATATAAATTTTTTTATACACCATTAAATATAATATGGTCGATGACTTTATAATTGATTCATCCAAATAATACAAAAAAATAAAAAACATTTTTGAATCAGATGAAAATAATATTATAAAATCATTAAGCAATTCATGAGATAAATACTCTTTCATTTGGAAAAAAGGATTTCTTTTGGAAAAATCACTGAATAAAACCAGATGTGGAGTAAGATATTATTTTCAATAAAAAATGGTATATTTTATAAAGATAATGGGTTCCAAAAATATATAATAGACTACCCTTGAGAATAGGTATGAATTTGATTAATTCACTTGAATCGGGCATGAATTTTGGAAACAATTTGGAAAACGTAACTACGTATAAAATAAGGAAGGGTTCAGGTTGTTAATAATATTTAAAATACTTGATATAAATTTATTATGAGTATATAACAACACATTAAAATTTTATTTTGGTAATTAGACAATTAATGTAACCAGAATGAAAATGGAAGTTTGGGTGGAAAACCCCATACTTTAAATATGAACGTGTTCCTCTGTTGAACATAAGCTCCTAGAATATGAAACTATATTTATAAATATTCTTTTTTATAAACTATTATAAATTAATTTATTTTATCAAAATTCTTATTAGTTAAATTATTCCCTTATTTATATGTTATTATATTGAATTTCATCATTCCGCATTGTTTGTTTTCATTATTTTCATAATCGGTTCACTTGTTCTTAAGTAATGGAGTTCATGTGGAATGGATTTAAATCTCTATAAATGAAATTAAATATTATTTTTGAAAATACAAAATTGATAATGGTTATTTCTGTAACACCCCAAGCATCTACGATATGTTTCCCTTTGAATAATGTAAAAGTGTGTGTTGTACGCAACATCGAGTTCTAACACACACCACAACCGATCAAACTAGCCGTTATGAATAGTAATACCGACTTTTTGAAATTATATATATTTTATATTACAAAATGGAATTTATTTTTGGATTCTGAATATCGAAATTATCCTATGTTGAATTTTTTGTATTTTTCTGAGAACGTCCAATTTTTAGGAATAGTGAAAAATACTTGAAAACAACTTTTTTAATCAAAATAATTTATAGTGATAAATTATATTATTTAGTGGTTTTAAAGTATAATTAGATTATATTTTTACCATTTTATCCAATGGTGTTCATTATAATTAATTTCACCTTGAAATTGGACATAAACAGTTTTCAATCTTTTGATATATATTGTTTCTTAAAAACACGCTATTTGTTGTGACAGTGGGAATTAATTATAAAATTAATTAATGAAACTTTTATGTTTGGAATTTTTTAAAATATATTTCATTTTTAATTCTGAATAACAATTATAGCTTAGGGTAAAATTTTGGCTTTGTTCTGAAAAACATCAATTTTTGATGAATAGTGAAACTACTAAGTGGTAGTTAAAAAACTGAATTTTTCATAAAACATAATTTTACCGCTTCTGTGATTGGAATTTCAAAAAACCAAGACACGTAGTTAATATCAAGGAGTAAAATGTGGTTCAATGAGATGAAAATAATTTTTGGTGAATAGTAATTTTTTCTTTTATTTACCACGGTTAAAAGTAAATAGGGTAATTAAGGGTAAAAATGATATTAATATTATCCTAACACATGTCCTAATTATATTAGACAACTCTATCTCGACCAAAAACAACCCTAGGAATAAAATATTATCATTTAGGTCAACTTGGATTAGATTAGGATATTTATTATTATTTAATTCAAAGAAGAGTTAAAAGAGTTATAATCAATGTTTATTTACTAAAACATTTTTAATATAGGGTTATACATAAGATAAATTCGATTGTAAATATTATGTAGAAAGATAAAAAGCTTTCCTACATAATTATAATTAATTTATAATTTTTAGACATTAAATAATTTAATTTAGTTATGACACAATGATGATGCAATAATTACCACAATAGTGAAAAATTAAAATAATTGATATTATAAATACCCAAAAAAATATAATTGAAGACTTTTAATGAATTACAATAATTTTCTAGAATACTAAGACAGATTAGTATTGATTTAATTGACTTTTTTCGAAGTAATCATTATGTTATTAGTTTTAAAAAATTCAACTATTGAATAGTGTCAAAATTGACATAAAAGAGTTTTTAAAACAAATATTATATTATTAATTGATATTAAATTCTAAAAAATATAAGGATCAGACAAGTGACTGAAATCATAATAGGTGTATCATTACTGGACCACTTGGGGTTCGATTGGATGTATATAGTTAGTTTATTAACCATATAATATAAAAATACAAAGAGACATTGTAAAAGTGAAACAAATTAACTAAGAGTTAATACTTAATGATAAGGTTAATAATAATAACCCAAACCTGTCTAAATTCTATTGGATGAGTGGTTTTCGACCTATCCCTACCTTAACCTATAAATAATAAACTTTGGAGCCATTAGAAATGGAATATTAATTTATTATAAATTAATATTTCTAGATTTTCCAAAGGTGCCCCTCACCCCTCTTATAAAAGGGCACTCCTCCTTCTCATTTCATCACACCTTCAAAGCCTTTTGGATCGGCCAAACTCTGCCCAAATACTCTATAAACATCCATAACTTCATCCTATAGGCCTTCCTTTAGTCAGAAATCCAACCTAAGAGCCCTTTTGATCAAATAAAAAGGAAGAACCCGAAGAAGAGGTAATGATTTCACCACCCTTTTCCAAGTTTCTTTCTTCTTCCACTTCCACTTCCTTTGTTTTTACCATTATAAAATAATAACTCCAGTATCTTATATATACTGAGATTTTATTATAAATATGGTACAACCATATTCAATATTCTATCCATCCTTTGAATAACATGTCACCATACGTGCATACATACGACTTACCGTCTCCACGTCGTGGTGTAATTGTTATTCAATAAATTATTATTTGGATGAGTATAATAATGATGTGTAACTCATGTAAATAATAAATATAACATCATGATGATTCTTTATATATGTTATACTATCCATTTATATATTATTTTAATATCAAAAGAATGATATTGTTGCTCGTGCGTACGTACGGACTACCGTCTCCACGAACGCGATGAGATTCATTCTCCATCGTATCCATTCAAGTATAATTATCATTTGATTATTTAAAAATAATTTTTAAGAACTTGATATCATTATGGATATGAATAAGATACATCCTATCCATAACAAACATGGCTTACGTAACAAAACATATCAAAGAAAACGAGAAAGTTAACACCCGAAACGACGATAATACTAAGATATTATTTACAAATCAATGTTAAAAGATCATATATGATATCATATTCATGTATAATTTATTAACAATTATTTCAACATTATACATGAGTATAACCTACCCCAACCAAGGAAAAGTACAAGGTAAGGGTTTATTTCACAATCTCTTCATTATCCGAGGTAGTTTATACATAATAATCTACTGGGATCTCTTTATCATCCACATCCATGTTTATAAAAAACGAATTTCAAAACATTTTTAATATTTACTAGAATATGGGTTAAAGTCATTTATACCCTTTTTTGACTTTTTATAAGAGGTTTATAAAGGAATATTTCCATAATTTTCCAAACAATGTGTTTTTTAACCTTTTCGGCAAAATTAAGGTAACAATGTTTTTTTAACTTATACGGAGGGTACGGCTATTTTCTACCGTTATAAACTCGTCGAAGCTTCCCTTACAATATTATAAGAATATTTTCAAAGAAAATGTTTTATTTTATAAATATATGACTCATAAATGATTTCAAAATAGAAAGACAAATTTCTATAAAAAGAGTTATGATTTCATCTATTTTAATATCCTTCGATGGATTTTACGCTTATTTTAAGTTGATTGATTATGAAACAAAACATCTATATTGTATTGAAGGTTTTGTGATATGTTTGACTATGGATGTGTTATTTTTATACCATTCAAGGTTTATAGATGAAGTATTTACATTTCGTATGCTAGTTTTAATACGAATGTTTATGTTATGTTTATACATTTTCATATGGGAATGCATTGGACTTAATATGTGACGGGTGGAGCCCGCTATAGCTCCTCGATACATCGGTAGGTCTCATGAGAAGAACTAGTGTCTTGGCACAAGGCCTCAGAAAAATCTAATTTGTATACTTGGCACGAGGCCTTGGCTATGTGGTTATGATAGTCTGGAATTATGTATTCCATCATTATGAAAGTGGTTATTGATATTTCATGTGATTATTCGATTAGTAGAATATCCATGTGAATAAGTAAATGGAATTATTTCATTTTATTTTTCCCATACTATGTTTAAGTTCATGTTTAAAAGGATTTTGTTTTAGTTATACACATTCTTAAATGTTTATTCTTATTTATGAAATTTTATTCTATATTGTTATCCTTATTGGGCATTTGAGCTCACCCCTTTTCAATGTTTTATTTTTTCCAGGATGTGAATATGTAAATTATGAATGACCTTCGGGGAAATTATGAGGGGTTAATAGTGTGGACTATGGAGACAATATTGTTTTGTATTCATTTTTCACTTTATGATGTAATGAAAAACATTATGAATATATCTAGTATTTCCAAGGATACTAAACCAATCGGTCTTTCAAGATTTGATCATTCTTGTGATCATGCCAATTTTATGTAATAATGCACCGACTCTAGGTAACTGGGGTCGGGGTGTCACAGTTGGTATCAGAAGATGTTTATTACAAACCTTGGAAGATATATTTAGATATACTCTGATTAGAGAACATAGATTGAAGATGGACTTTGAGGATTATTATAGAAGAACTTCCTAGAATTTTGGTATTGTAGATATTTTGTGAGTTTTCCGAGAAATACATCCCTATCTGGATACGAGGAGGTAGAGGCGGCTCTGGCACAGATGTACCTAGGGGTAAAACCTGAAAACACCGCTTTGAACTAGACTCGAACGGGAACTAGTGCACGACAACGGGCCTTGCTGCACTCTTGTTTACGACACTCCCGGGGGATATGCTTAGGATAAATCTCATTTTCTTTACAAATCATTATGAAGGGTTTATGATTATATAAATCCTCAAAGAAAACATTTTTATTATTATGGATTATATCCATAAATAGTACAATTTATGTTAACTGTTTTATAAGTATGGAATTATGTATTGTGATTCAAAAATTGATATAGTTTATGTGATTGTTTAGAAATGGAACCTAGTGGATGAAATGGAAACCGTATCAATGCATGCACTCCATGTATGGATTTCCCTCCTGCTCAAGATAATTATAGTGGAGCCAGTGATGCAACTGGTGCCTATCAGTTAATCACCATACTGGGACAACTCACTCAGGTTATGAATAATAACCTTAACCGTATGGAGCCCTCCGATCCACAGCGTGGAGGATCAATGTTAGATCGCTTCATGAGGAAAAAACCACCAACATTCAATGGGAGTACAAATCCATTAGTATATGAGCAATGGATAAGTTCCCTAGAGAAAATATTTCAGGCATTGGGGAGTAGTGAAAGGGAAAAAGTTATCATGGCAGTTTACTGCCTCATTGAAGATGCTGATCAATGGTGGACATTGATTCAAAACATGAAGGAAGATGATGAAGTATCAAATATGGAATGGAGGGAGTTCAATGATCTATATTTAGAAAAATAATTTCCTCGTGATCATCAAGTAGATATGGAAAGGAAATTTCTAAGTCTGAGACAAAAGGGGGATGAGAATGTTGCAATGTATGAGGATAACTTTACAAGGATAGAAAGTTATGCTGGAGATTATATATGTAACCCAAGAAGTAATATTGATCGTTTAATTGATGGGTTAAAACCATTTCTCCGTCAATAATTAGTCTCACAATCCTTCTCTTCATATGAATACATTGTCTCATGTGCTATCCAGACCGAAAAGGAATTCTCTAAGTCTTATGACTTTAAATCAAAGCAAGAGAAGAAGAGATCTGCTGATCAACCTAGGAATGGAAATAAGTGGAAGAAGAGAAATGTTGAATATCCATCCTGTGGTAAATGTGGGAAGAAACACCATGGTACTTGCTTGAAGGGAACATGAGTCTATTACAAGTGTGGTGAAAAAGGCCACCAAGCTCGTGATTCCAAAGCGAAGAAGGAAGCTACCAAAGTTCAATGCTACAAATGTAGGAAGATGGGACATTATAAAAATGAATGTCCTCAACGTAAGGGGATCTTACCTCAGAAAAGGCCAAGGGTTCAAGGCCAAGCTTATTCTATCACTACTACTGAGGTAGAAGCTCCAAAAGATGTGGTGGCAGGTAATTTAATGGTTTCCTCAAGTTTAGCAAATGCATTATTTGATTCTGGATCATCGCATTGTTTCATATCTTCCCAGTTTTCTAGGAAAATTATATATTTCCAATTTGATTTAACAAGAGATTTGTCAGTTAAAACTCCTATGGGAAGTATCATTGCAACACAGTTTTGTGAGTCAGTCCCCATTAGAGCACATAAATGTTCTTTATCTGCTGATCTCATCGTCATACCTATGATTGAGTTTGATATAATGCTCAGTATGGACTGGCTTTCAAGCTATGATGCAATGATTTATTGTAAGAAGAAATAGGTTATGATTTGTGAGGATGATGATAAGGAACACCTTATCTTTAGAGCAGAATCGTCACCACCTAATTCTTATCTAGATCCACCCCCAGTAGCTCAACTAAATTCAATTATTGGGATGGAAGAGAATGAAATGATTGTGGGTGAGGAAAGGAATGTTTAAATAGAGGATGTAACTGTTGTTAAAGAATATGTAGATGTATTTCCGGAAGATTTACCTGGACATACTCCAGAATGAGAAGTCGTGTTTTCCATTGATTAAATTCATGGATCAAGGCCTATATAGAAGAACCCTTATAGAATGGCCACTGTAGAATTAGTTGAACTAAAGAAACAACTAGAGGAATTGAGTAATAAGGGATTTATTCGCCCTAGTGTTTCTCCATGGGGAGCCCCTGTTCTTTTTGTCAAAAAAAAGATGGATCTATGAGGTAATGTATCGACTATAGGGAGATTAATGCCATAACAATAAAGAACAAGTATCCCCTACCTCGCATTGATGATCTATTTGACCAACTGAATGGAGCTCAATACTTTTCAAATATTGAACTTCGATCTAGATACCATCATTTTTGTGTAAAGAAGGAAGAAATTCCGAAGAAAGCATTTCGAACCAGGTATGGGAATTACGAGTTTACTATAATGCCCTTTGGATTGACTAATGCACCCTCTGTATTCATGGATTTGATGAATAGAGTTTTCAAGGAATATCTAGATGAATTTGTGGTGGTATTTATTGATGATATCTTGGTATACTCTAAAAGCTACGAGTATCATGAATGTCACTTGCGCATTATCCTGAAGACTCTTAGAAGACATGAATTATATGGGAAGTTTAGCAAGTGTGAATTCTGGCTTCATGAGATTTCTTTTCTTGGACATATTGTCTCTAATTATGGAATCTCTTTTGAACCTTCTATGACCAAGGAAATCCAAGAATGGCCAGCACCTACGAGTATAACTGAGGTACGCAGTTTTATTGGTTTGGCAGGTTATTATCGACGTTTCATCCAGAATTTTTCCCGATTAGCAAACCCATTAACGAATCTCAAACATAAAGGAGTTAAATTTTCATGGAAAAAGGAGTGTGAATAATGTTTCGAATAACTGAAGAGAAGATTATTCAATGCTCCTATATTGACTCTACCATCGGGGAATGATGGGTTCGTTATTTATAGTGATGCATCAATGAAAGGACTTGGTTGTGTCCTTATGCAGAATGATAGGGTTATTGCCTATTCATCACGACAGTTTAAAATTTAGGAGCAGAACTATCCTACTCATGATCTTGAGTTAGCAGCTGTGATATTTGCTTTGAAGATATGGAGGCACTACCTCTATGGTGAAAAATGGGAGATTTATACTGATCATAAGAGTTTAAAGTATATTTTCTCACAAAAAGAACTCAACATGAGGCAATGGAGATGGCTTGAATTACTCAAGGATTATGATTGAACAATACACTACCACCCGGGGAAGTCAAATAAGGTGGTAGATGCTTTGAGTAGAAAAGACCATGGAGTTTGGAAAAATATGAGAATTGAAAGGGATCCAATTTTCATGGATCTAGTAAAGATTGACATGGGAATAACCAGGGAAGGTGAAACATGAATGCTTTTTCAAATGGTTGTCAAACCATCTTTACTAGAATGAATTAAGAGTTCTCAGACCGATGATGAAGAATTTCAAAAGAAGATTAAAGCTGTGAAATATGGGAGATTGAGAGACTTTGTGTATGATGATGGAATTTTGAAATTCGGGAAGAGAATTTGTGTTCCCGATATACCTGATCTAAAAAGGGATTTGCTGGATGATGCTCATAGTTCCAATTTCTCTATACACCATGGGAGCACCAAAATGTATATAGATTTGAAGGAACATTTTTGGTGGGACAAAATGAAGAGGGAGATTGCTGATTTTGTGTCAAGATGTATGGTTTGTCAACAAGCGATAGCTGGAAGGCAACAGCCTGGTGGAGTATGGAAACCTATTCCCATACCAGAGTGGAAATGGGACAATATTACGATGGACTTTGTTATGGGGCTACCAAAAACTCCTAGAAGGAACGATGCAATATGGGTCATTGTTGATCGTCTTACCAAGTCAACACATTTTCAAGCTATAAGAGAAGATATACCACTTGAACGTCTAGCAAGACTATATATTGATGAAGTTGTGAGACTTCATGGAGTACCCCTATCGATTGTTTCTGATCATGAACCCTATTTTACTTCAAGATTATGGAAAAGTCTTCAGAAATCCCTGGATACTGAACTTCATTTGAGCACTTCCTACCACCCTCATATAGACAGACAATCGGAATGGACTATTCAAACCTTAGAAGACATGCTGAGATCTTTCTCACTTGGCTTTCAGGGTATGTGGTATCAATATTTACCTTTGGTAGAATTTTCCTATAACAATAGCTTCCATTCGAGTATTCAGATGGCACCATATGAAGCGTTATATGGAAAGAGATGTCGCACACCAACCTGTTGGGATGAAGTTGGTGAAATAAAACTTGTAGGTCCATAACTGGTAGAGGAAACAATGGAAAAGATGAAGGTAATCCAAAATCACATCAAAGCAGCTCAAAGTATGCAGAAGAGCTATGATGATAATCAAAGAAAGGATTTGGAATTTCAAGTTGGTGATCATGTTTTCCTGAAGGTATCTCCATTGAAGGGATCATATTTTTTGGTAAGAAAGGTAAATTGAGTCCCAGGTACATCGGACCTTTCTAAATTCTAGAACGAATTGGGGCTGTAGCTTACTGATTGGCAATGCCGCCAAGTCTCTCCAAAGTTCACGATGTGCTCCACATATCTCTATTAAGGAAATACATGCCTGACCCAATGCATGTACTCACCTATGTGTAATTAGAACTGAAACCCGATCTGTCTTATTGCGAAGAGCCCGTCATGATTCTTGATACAAGAGAACAAGTACTGAGAAACCGGACCACTCGTCTGGTAAATGTCTTGTGGAGAAACCATAAGATTGAAGAGGCAACGTGGGAACCCAAGGAACGTATGATGAAGAACCACCCGAGTCTTTTCATGTGGTGGTATTCTAGAAATTTTGAGGACGAAATTATTTGAAGGAGTGGAGAATGTAACACCCCAAGCTTCTACGGTATGTTTCCCTTTGAATAATTTAATAGTGTGTGTTGTACGCAACATCGAGTTCTAACACACACCACAACCGATCAAACTAGCCATCATGAATATTAATACATACTTTTTGAAAAATTATATATTGTATATTTCAAAATGGATTTCATTTTTGGATTCAGAATATCGAAATTATCCTAAGATGAATTTTTGGTATTTTTCTAAGAACGTCCAATTTTTATAAATAGTGAAAAATACTTAAAAACAACTTTTTAATCAAAATAATTTATAGTGATAAATTATATTATTTAGTGGTTTTAAAGTATAATTAGAATATATTTTTACCATATTATCCAATTGTGTTCATTATAATTAATTTCACTTTGAAATTGGACATAAACAATTGTCAATCTTTTGATATATATTGTTTCTAAAAAACACGCTATTTGTTGTGAACGTGGGAATTAATTATAAAATTAATTAATGAAACTTTTATCTTTGGAATTTTTTAAAATAGATATCATTTTTCATTTTGGAATATCAATTATATCTTAGGATGAAATTTTGGCTTTGTTCTGAAAAACTTCAATTTTTGATTAATAGTGAAACTATTAAGAGGTAGTTAAAAAACTGATTTTTTCATAAAAATTAATTTTACCACTTCTGTAATTGGAATTTTGAAAATCCGAGAGCTACGGTTAATATCAAGGAGTAAAATGTGGTTCAATGAGATAAAATAATTTTTGGTGAATAGTAACTTTTTTCTTTTATTTACCACAGTTAAAAGTAAATAGGGTAATTAAGGGTAACAATGATATTAATATTACCCTAACACATGTCCTAATTCTATTGGAAAACTGTATATCGACCAAAAACAACCTTAGGAATAAAATATTATCATTTAGGTCCACTTGGATTAGATTAGGACATTTATTATTATTTAATTCAAAAGAAGAGTTAAAAGAGTTAAAATCAATGTTTATTTACTAAAAAAATTTTAATATAGGGTTATACATAATATAAATTAGATTGTAAATATTAATTAGAAAGATAAAAATATTTCCAACATAATTATATTTTATTTATAATTTTTAGACATTATATAATTTAATTTATTTATGACACAATGATGATGCAGTAATTACCATAATAGTGAAAAATTAAAATAATTGATATTATAAATACCCAAATAAATCTAATTTTATACTTTTAATGAATTAAAATACTTTTATAGGATAATATGACATATTAGGATTTATTTAATTGTCTTTGTTTGAAGTAATCATTCTGTTATGAGTATTACAAAAATCAAATATTGAATAGTGTCAAAATTGACATAAAAGAGTTTTTAAAACAAATATTACATTATTAATTGATATTAAATTCTTAAAAATCTATGTTTAAGCCAAGAGACTTATAGAATTATAGGTGTATCCTTAATGGACAACTTGGGGGTCTCTTGGATGTATATAGTATGTTTATTAACCATATAATATAAAAATACAAAGAGGCATTGTAAAAGTGAAACAAATTAACTAAGAGTTAATACTTTATGATAAGGTTAATATAGTAACCCAAACCTGTCTAAATTATATTGGTTGAGTGGTTTTAGACCTATACCCACCATAAACTCTAAATAATCAACTTTGGAGCCATTATAAACCGAATATGAATTTATTATAAATTAATATTTCTAGCTTTTACAAAGGTGCCCCTCACCCCTCTTATAAAAGGGCACTCCTCCTTCTCATTTCTTCACACCATGAAATCCTTTTGGATCAGCCAAACTCTGCCAAAATACTCTCTCAACATCCCTCACTTCATCCTAGAGGCCTTCCATTAGTCAGAAAGCCAACCTATGATCCCTTTTGATCAAATAAACAGGAAGAACCCGAAGAAGAGGTAATGATTTCACCACCCTTTTCCAAGTTCCTTTCTTCTTCCACTTCCTCTTCCTTTGTTGTTACCATTCTAAAATAATAACTCCACTATCTTGAATATACTATGATGTTATTATAAATATGTTACAACCATATTCAGTATTCTATCCATCCTTTGAATAACATGTCACCATACGTGCGTACGTACGGCTTACCGTCTCCACGTCGCGGTGTAATTATTATTCAATAAATTATTATTTGGATGGGTATAATAATGATGTGTAACTCATGTAAATAATAAATATAAAATTATAATGATTTTTTATATATGTTATACCATCCATTTATATATTATTTTAATATCAAAATAATGATATTGTCGCTCGTGCGTACGTACAGACTACCGTCTCCACGAACGCGATGAGATTCATTCTCCATCGTATCCATTCAAGTATAATTATCATTTGATGATTTAAAAATAATTCATAAGGACTTGGTATCAATCTGGATATTAATAAGATACATCCTATCAATAAAAAAAATGGCTTACATAACAAAACATTTCAAGAAAACGAGTAAGTTAACACCTGAAACGATGATAATATTAAGATATTATTAACAAATCAATGTCAAAAGATCATATATGATATCATATTCTTGTATAATTTAATAAAAATTATTTCACCATTATATAGGAGGTTAACCTACCCTAACAAGGAAAAGTACAAGGTAAGGGTTTATTTCACAATATCTTCATTATCCGAGGTTGTTTAAACGTAATAATCTACTGGGATATATTTATCATCTACATCCATGTTTCCAAAAAATGAATTTCAAAACATTTTTAATATTTACTAGAATATGGGTTAAAGTCATTTATACCATTGTTTGACTTTTTATAAGAGGTTTATAAATGAATATTTCCTTTGTTTTCCAAAAAAGGTGTTTTTTAACCTTTTCGACAAAATTAAGGTAAGAATGTTTTTTTAACATATACGGCGGGTGTGGTTATTTTCCACTGTTATAAAATCGTCGAAGCTTCCCTTACAAGCTTATAAGAATATTTTCAAAGAAAATGTTTTATTTTATAAATATATGACTCTTAAATGATTTCAAAATAGAAATATAAATTTATCTAAAAAGTGTTTTGATTTCATCTATGTCAACATCCTTCGATGGATTTTATGATTATTGGAAGTTGATTTATTATGAAACAAAACTTCTATATTGTATTGAAGGTTTTGTGATATGTTTGACTGTGGATGTGTTATTTTTATACCATTCAAGGTATATATTTAATATACCCTTTCTATGTATCAATTTTCTTTTTTCTATTATTACCAATCCATTCTTGATCAATATTATAATAAACTAATTTTTCATTATAACATAATAACATTTGTACATAGGGATTATAGAAACATAGAAAGGGTATATTAAATATATAATAATATAGATCAACCATAAAAAGAATGGTTTCATGACCAGAATTTATAATGATAATAAAAATCAAACTCCAATAGTCCTTGAATATGGTAAATTGATACATCTGGGATGCTGTTCTTTCTACTAGTAAAAATGAAGGTCAAAGGGATAGATGATGATAAAATATTCAATAATAATGGAAACATTAAAGTACATGTATGGCACTATATTAATCAAAACATTTTGATAAGTATTGGTAATAATAGAAAAAGAAAACAAATGAAACATAAAGGGTAGACCAAGAATTAAATAGAGGAATTTACCTCTTGAAACAGTCTTCCTTGGGTGCCTACATAAGGGAGCTTTTTTGCACATTTTGTGATACCAAGTATTGATGGACGTGGTAAAGGTGGTTTGGAGGATTTTTGGACATAATTTGTTGAGGGCACAATGCATGAGAGGAGTGTATAGAACAGGGAGTGATGGGGGTGTTTTTATAGTGTAATGGGAGGGTATTTCTCAATTTTATATTCATTAATTTATTACGTCTCCACAAGAAATTGATTAGTATCTTCCAGGAAAAATAATAGTAATTTCATCATGTGATTCCGAATGAATTGGGCTTACATTAGCATAACCTCATACACGAACCTATAATTAGTGTATTTAGCTTATTTTGTAAATTATTGTATTTCACTATTCATAAAAAATCATGTGTTTCAGTAAAATACAAAAAATTTACCCTAACTATTTTTCAATGTGTAGAATCCAAAAATTTAGCCCATATTTCAAAAATAATTTCCTAAATATTATTAATTTAATATTTAATTTAAATCATAATTTATTATAAAAATTACAGTTTTAAAATATTTATTCATTTGTTGTAAAGCATAGGTATATCGTACTTTCACGTGAATACTATTTATACACTATCATAGGTAAGGTTACTTTTAATTTTGGTATATAAATTTTCATAAGTTTATTTTACTATTTATAAAGGTAGGTTACTATTCAACACCATTATGGTTTTCTTATCGGACTCCAAATAACATACTGATCGCAACATTGTATGACAGATTTTCAAAATTCACATCACAGTAGTGATAAACATATGTTTTAGGGTTACATAACACATAGTAGTTCATTAGGATGTGATTTCATGTCATTATGACATGTTTATAAGAAATGAATTTCCATTGAAAAATATTTGGTGGTTACATTATCCCCTCCTTACAAATCTTTTGTCCTTGAAAATCACAAAATGTTACCCTATAGGATTCTGGTATGTCTTCAACATAAACTCCTCTAGCTCCCATATTTCCACTTCCATATTTTGGTTTCTCCAAATAATATTTACAAGATGAGTTTTTTGATTTCTTAATACTTGTTCTCCGGTATCTAGAATATTGATAGGAACATCACAATAAGACAGATTGTGCTCATGTTCTATTTCGTCAAAGTTGAGTACTTATGTTTGGTCTGGAATGTACTTAATTAACATTGAAATGTGGAACATATTGTAAACATTGTAAATACTTGGATTAATTTCCAAACGATAAGCTATAACTCCAATTCAATTCATAATTTTAAAAGGTATAACGTACATCAGTCCTAATTTTCCCTTCTTACAGAATTGTATAATACCCTCCCTTGGAGATTCCATTTTGAAAACATGATATCCTTTTAGAAATTAAAAATCATTCCTTTGAATAATAGCATAGATCTTTTTCCTTTTTTTAGATATTTTGATATGGGTTTGTATAATATTCACATTTTCTGTTGTTTCTTCCACTAGATCTGGGCCTACAATCGTTCATTCACCAACATCATCCCTGCAATTTTGTGTAACACATATCCTTCTATACAAAGCATAATATGATTCCACATAAATACTTGAAGGGATGCTATTTTAATAGGAAATTTATATGAGAGGAACATATTGTTCCCACATGCATTGAAAGTCATGTGAAAAAGTCCTCAATATGTTTCCCAGTGTTTGAGTAGTTAATTCTGATTTACCATCAGTTTGTGGGTGGTAGGCAATGCTCAAATGAAGATTAGTATCTAGGACCTTCTTAAGACTCTTATATAATTTTCATGTAAAATTGGGATCACGATCAGAAACAATTGTTTAAGTTAAACATTGAAGTCTTACAAATTCATTAATATATAGTCTTTCTAAAAGTTCAAGTGTTAAATATTATTTTATAGAAATAAAATGTACAGATTTTGAGTGACGATAAACACTGACCCATATCACACTATTCCTTATTGGAGTATTTGGTATCCACATGAAAAATTCCATCATAATATCATCTGATTTGCACATTAGAATATGAAGGGGCTTCATGACTCCTCTGGGACATTGTCTTCCAGCCATCATCTGTTGACACACCAAACATCTCAACACATAATTAACAATCTCCTTCTTCAGGTTTCCAACCAAAAATGGTCCTTTATATCTCTATTCATTTTTCTTCTACCCAGGTGAGTTGTGAAATTATAGCTATGAGCATCATCCAACAGTTCACTATTTAGATCAGGAATAGAGGGAGCACAAAGAATCATTTTGAATTTCAAAACACCTCCTTCATATATGAAGTCAATCAACTTCCCATCATTTACACCATTAATTTTCTTTTGGAACTCGTCATCATTAACCTTAGAAGTTTTGACCCTTTATAGTAAAGAAGGTTTGGAAACTATTTGAAAAAGTAGTGATGGGTTACCTTCCATGATAATTCCTTTATCCATCTTTGCTAGATCCATGAATAGAGGATCCCTTTCAACTCTCATTTTTTTCAGAATTTGGTGGTCCTTTATACTCAAAGCATCATGCACCTTATTTTCCTTCCCTCAGTGGCATTGTATTGTTCAATCATAGTCATTGTGTTGGTTGATCCATCTATTTTGTCTCATGTTGAGTTCATTCAGTGAGACTATATATATTAAACTCTTATGATCTGTAAGTATCTCACATTATTTTCTATATAGGTTATATATCCAAATCGCCCGAGCGATGATTACCATTGCTAACTCAAGATCAGGAGTTGGATTGTTTTGTTCTGGATTTTTTAGCTTCCTAGATGCATAGGTAATCATTCTATCATTCGGCATAAGGACACAAGCAAGTCTTTTCATTGATCTATCGCCATATATAAAAAATCCATTAGTCCCTGATGGTAGGGTTAGGATCAGAGCATTCACTAACCTCCTCTTCAATTCTTCAAAACATTCTTCACATTCCATTGTCCATACAAACGTAACCCCTTTTCCCGTGAGCTTGTTCATTGGGTTTTCTAAATGTGCTATGTTCTGAACAAAACTACAATAATAACCTTCTAAACCAATAAAACTATATATTTTTACCATAT
Source organism: Viscum album (assembly GCA_963277665.1). Taxonomy (NCBI): domain Eukaryota; kingdom Viridiplantae; phylum Streptophyta; class Magnoliopsida; order Santalales; family Viscaceae; genus Viscum; species Viscum album. The sequence goes on along the minus strand of OY728119.1, from coordinate 2,103,254,554 downwards.
TATCCAATGGTGTTCATTATAATTAATTTCCCTTGGAAATTGGACATAAACAATTTTCAATCTTTTGATATATATTGTTTCTAAAAAACACGCTATTTGTTGTGAACGTGGGAATTAATTATAAAATTTATATGTGAAACTTTTATCTTTGGAATTTTTTAAAATAGATATCATTTTTCATTTTGGAATATCAATTATATCTTAGGATGAAATTTTGGCTTTGTTCTGAAAAACCTTAATTTTTGATTAATAGTGAAACTATTAAGAGGTAGTTAAAAAACTGAATTTTTCATAAAAATTAATTTTACCACTTCTGTAATTGGAATTTTGAAAATCCGATAGCTACGGTTAATATCGAGGAGTAAAATCTGGTTCAATGAGATAAAATAATTTAGGGTGAATAGTAACTTTTTTCTTTTATTTACCACGGTTAAAAGTAAATAGGGTAATTAAGGGTAACAATGATATTAATATTACCCTAACACATGTCCTAATTCTATTGGAAAACTGTATATCGACCAAAAACAACCTTAGGAATAAAATATTATCATTTAGGCCCACTTTGATTAGATTAGGACATTTATTATTATTTAATTCAAAGAAGAGTTAAGAGAGTTAAAATCAATGTTTATTTACTAAAAAAAATTTAATATCGGGTTATACATAATATAAATTAGATTTTAAATATTAATTAGAATGATAAAAAGATTTAAAACATAATTATATTTTATTTATAATTTTTAGACATTATATAATTTAATTTATTTATGACACAATGATGATGCAGTAATTACCATAATAGTGAAAAATTAAAATAATTGATATTATAAATACCCAAATAAATCTAATTTTATACTTTTAATGAATTAAAATACTTTTATAGGATAATATGACATATTAGGATTTATTTAATTGTCTTTGTTTGAAGTAATCATTCTGTTATGAGTTTTACAAAAATCAACTATTGAATAGTGTCAAAATTGACATAAAAGAGTTTTTAAAACAAATATTACATTATTAATTGATATTAAATTCTTAAAAATCTAAGTTTAAGCCAAGAGACTTATATAATTATAGGTGTATCATTAATGGACCACTTGGGGGTCTCTTGGATTTATATAGTATATTTATTAACCATATAATATAAAAATACAAAGAGGCATTGTAAAAGTGAAACAAATTAACTAAGAGTTAATACTTAATGATAAGGTTAATATAGTAACCCAAACCTGTCTAAATTATATTGCTTGAGTGGTTTTAGACCTATACCCACCATAAACTCTAAATAATCAACTTTGGAGCCATTATAAACCGAATATGAATTTATTATGAATTAATATTTCTAGCTTTTACAAAGGTGCCATTCACCCCTCTTATAAAAGGGCACTCCTCCTTCTCATTTCTTCACACCTTAAAAGCCTTTTGGATCATCCAAACTCTGAAAAAATACTCTCTCAACATCCCTCACTTCATCCTAGAGGCATTACTTTAGTCAGAAAGCCAACCTATGATCCCTTTTGATCAAATCAACAGGAAGAACCCGAAGAAGAGGTAATGATTTCACCACCCTTTTCCAAGTTCCTTTCTTCTTCCACTTCCTCTTCCTTTGTTGTTACCATTATAAAATAATAACTCCAGTATCATGAATATACTATGATGTTATTATAAATATGTTACGACCATATTCAGTATTCTATCCATCCTTTGAATAACATGTCACCATACGTGCGTACGTACGGCTTACCGTCTCCACGTCGCGGTGTAATTATTATTCAATAAATTATTATTTGGATGGGTATAATAATGATGTGTAACTCATGTAAATAATAAATATAAAATTATAATTTTTTTATATATATGTTATACCATCCATTTATATATTATTTTAATATCAAAATAATGATATTGTCGCTCGTGCGTACGTACAGACTACCGTCTCCACGAACGCGATGAGATTCATTCTCCATCGTATCCATTCAAGTATAATTATCATTTGATGATTTAAAAATAATTATTAAGGACTTGGTATCAATCTGGATATTAATAAGATACATCCTATCAATAAAAAAATGGATTACATAACAAAACATTTCAAAGAAAACGGGTAAGTTAACACCCGAAACGATGATAATACTAAGATATTATTAACAAATCAATGTCAAAAGATCATATATGATATCATATTCTTGTATAATTTAATAAAAATTATTTCACCATTATATAGGAGGTTAACCTACCCTAACAAGGAAAAGTACAAGGTAAGGGTTTATTTCACAATATCTTCATTATCTGAGGTTGTTTAAACGTAATAATCTACTGGGATATATTTATCATCTACATTCATGTTTCCAAAAAATGAATTTCAAAACATTTTTAATATTTACTAGAATATGGGATAAAGTCATTTATACCCTTCTTTGACTTTTTATAAGAGGTTTATAAAGGAATATTTCCTTTGTTTTCCAAAAAGGTGTTTTTTAACCTTTTCGAAAAAATTAAGGTAAGAATGTTTTTTTAACATATACGGCGGGTGTGGTTATTTTCCACTGTTATAAAATCGTCGAAGCTTCCCTTACAAGCTTATAAGAATATTTTCAAAGAAAATGTTTTATTTTATAAATATTTGACTCTTAAATGATTTCAAAATAGAAATAGAAATTTATCTAAAAAGTGTTTTTATTTCATCTATGTCAACATCCTTCGATGGATTTTATGATTATTGGAAGTTGATTTATTATGAAACAAAACTTCTATATTGTATTGAAGGTTTTGTGATATGATTGACTGTGGATTTGTTATTTTTATACCATTCAAGGTTTATGGATGAATTATTTACATTTCGTAGGGTAGTTTTAATAAGAATGTTTATTATAATATAGATCAAGAATGGATTGGTAATAATAGAAAAAAGAAAATTGAAACATAGAAAGGGTATATTAAATATATAATAATATAGATCAACCATAACAAGAATGGTTTCATGAACAGAATTTATGATGATAATAAAAATCGAACTCTAATAGTCCTTGAATATGGTAAATTGATACATCTGGGATGCTGTTCTTTTTACTAGTAAAAATGAAGGTCAAAGGGATAGATGATGATAAAATATTCAATAATAATGGAAACATTCCAGTACATGTATGGTACTATATTAATCAAAACATTTTGATAAGTATTGGTAATAATAGAAAATGAAAACAAATGAAACTTAAAGGGTAGACCAAGAATTAAATAGAGGAATTTACCTCTTGAAACAGTCTTCCTTGGGTGCCTACATAAGGGAGCTTTTTTGCACTTTTTGTGATACCAAGTATTGAGGGACGTGGTAAAGGTGGTTTGGAGGATTTTTGGACATAATTTGTGGAGGGCACAATGCATGAGAGGAGTGTATAGAACAGGGAGTGATGGGGGTGTTTTTATAGTGTAAGGGGAGGGTATTTCTCAATTTTATATTCATTAATTTATTACGTCTCCACAAGAAATTGATTAGTATCTTCCAGGAAAAATAATAGTAATTTCATCATGTGATTCCGAATGAATTGGGCTTACATTAGCATAGCCTCATACATGAACCTATAATTAGTGTATTTAGCTTATTTTGTAAATTATTGTATTTCACTATTCATAAAAAATCATGTGTTTCAGTAAAATACAAAACATTTACCCTAACTATTTTTCAATGTGTAGAATCCAAAAATTTAGCCCATATTTCAAAAATAATTTCCTAAATATTATTAATTTAATATTTAATTTAACTCATAATTTATTATATAAAATACAGTTTTAAAATATTTATTCAGTTGTTGTAAAGCATAGGTATATCGTACTTTCACTTGAATACTATTTATACACTATCATAGGTAAGGTTACTTTTAATTTTGGTATATAAATTTTCATAAGTGTATTTTACTATTTATAAAGGTAGGTTACTATTCAACACCATTATGGTTTTCTTATCGGACTCCAAATAACATACTGATCGCAACATTATATGACAGATTTTCAAAATTCACATCACAGTAGTGATAAACATATGTTTTAGGGTTACATAACACATAGTAGTTCATTAGGATGTGATTTCATGTCATTATGACATGTTTATAAGAAATGAATTTCCATTGAAAAATATTTGGTGGTTACATTATCCCCTACTTACAAATCTTTTGTCCTTGAAAATCACAAAATGTTACCCTATAAGATTCGGGTATGTATTCAACATAAACTCATCTAGCTCCCATATTTCCACTTCCATATTTTGGTTTCTCCAAATAATATTTACAAGATGAGTTTTTTGATTTCTTAATACTTGTTCTCCGGTATCTAGAATATTGATAGGAACTTCACAATAAGACAGATTGTGCTCATGTTCTATTTCGTCATAGTTGAGTACTTATGTTTGGTCTGGAATGTACTTAATTAACATTGAAATGTGGAACATATTGTAAACATTGTAAATATTTGGTTGAATTTCCAAATGATAAGCTATGACTCCAATTCAATTCATAATTTTAAAAGGTATAACGTACATCAGTCCTAATTTTCCCTTCTTACAGAATTGTATAATACCCTCCCTTGGAGATTCCATTTTGAAAACATGATATCCTTTTAGAAATTAAAAATCATTCCTTTGAATATTAGCATAGATCTTTTTCCTTTTTTTAGATATTTTGATATGGGTTTGTATAATATTCACATTTTCTGTTGTTTCTTCCACAAGATCTGGGCCTACAATCTTTCATTCACCAACATCATCCCTGCAATTTTGTGTAACACATATCCTTCTATACAAAGCATAATATGATTCCATATAAATACTTGAAGGGATGCTATTTTAATAGGAAATTTATATGAGAGGAACATATTGTTCCCACATGCATTGAAAGTCATGTAAAAAAGTCCTCAATATGTTTCCCAGTGTTTGAGTAGTTAATTCTGATTTACCATCAGTTTGTGGGTGGTAGGCAATGCTCAAATGAAGATTAATATCTAGGGCCTTCTGAAGACTCTTATATAATTTTCATGTAAAATTGGGATCATGATCAGAAACAATTGATTAAGTTAAACATTTAAGTCTTACAAATTCATTAATATATAGTCTTTCTAAAAGTTCATGTGTTAAATATTATTTTATAGAAATAAAATGTACAGATTTTGAGTGACGATAAACACTGACCCATATCGCACTATTCCTTATTGGAGTATTTGGTATCCACATGAAAAATTACATCATAATATCATCTGATTTCCACATTGGAATATGAAGGGGCTTCATGACTCCTCTGGGACATTGTCTTCCATCCATCATCTGTTGACACACCAAACATCTCAACACATAATTAACAATCTCCTTCTTCAGGTTTTCCAACCAAAAATGGTCCTTTATATCTCTATTCATTTTTCTTCTACCCAGGTGAGTTGTGAAATTATAGCTATGAGCATCATCCAACAGTTCACTCTTTATATCAGAAATAGAGGGAGCACAAAGAATCATATTGAATTTCAAAACACCTCCTTCATATATTAATTCAATCAACTTCCCATCATTTACACCATTAATTTTCTTTTGGAACTCGTCATCATTAGCCTTAGAAGTTTTGACCCTTTATCGTAAAGAAGGTTTGGAAACTATTTGAAAAAGTAGTGATGGGTTACCTTCCATGATAATTCCTTTATCCATCTTTGCTTGATCCATGAATAGAGGATCCCTTTCAACTCTCATATTTTTCAGAATTTGGTGGTCCTTTATACTCAAAGCATCCTGCACCTTATTTTCCTTTCCTCAGTGGCATTGTATTGTTCAATCATAGTCATTGAGTTGGGTGATCCATCTATTTTGTCTCATGTTGAGTTCATTCAGTGAGACTATATATATCAAACTCTTATGATCTGTAAGTATCTCACATTATTTTCTATATAGGTTATATATCCAAATCGCCCGAGCGATGATTACCATTGCTAACTCAAGATCAGGAGTTGGATTGTTTTGTTCTGGATTTTTTAGCTTCCTAGATGCATAGGTAATCATTCTATCATTCGGCATAAGGACACAAGCAAGTCTTTTCTTTGATCTATCACCATAGATAAAAAATCCAATAGTCCCTGATGGTAGGGTTAGGATCAGAGCATTCACTAACCTCCTCTTCAATTCTTCAAAACATTATTCACATTCCATTGTCCATACAAACGTAACCCCTTTTCACGTGAGCATGTTCATTGGGTTTTCTAAATGTGCTATGTTCTGAACAAAACTACAATAATAACCTTCTAAACCAATAAAACTACATACCTCAGTTTTGTTTATTGGAGTAGTCCATTCTTTCACGGTGTTTGTCATCATAGTATCTATAGATATTCCATCCTTAAAGACAATGTGGCCTAGAATGGAAATTTATTGGATACAAATAACACACTTGCTAAACATCCCATATAATTAATTTCTTCTAACTATCATCAAAATAGCGTGTAAGTGATTTTCATGATCCTCATGGCTTTTAGAGTATACAATGATATCATCAAAAAAAAACCACTACAATGTTATCAATATATTACATGAAATCTCTGTTAATTATATCTATGAAAACTGATGGTGCATTTTTTAGTCCAAAATACATTACTGTAAACTCAAAATGCCCAAGGTTGATGAGGAGGTTGCTGTTGTGGTGGAAGGCCTTGCCCCGATTCATATTAACACACCGTTGACAAGGAGGGAGAATTCATCAGGTTGCAAGGGTAATACACCGAAGAACAAGGGGGAATATTTCACTGGGTGTAATAAGGAAAGTTTGAGTGGTCCAGGTCTCCTATCATTCAGTGACATTGTCATGAATGGGACTGGTTGGATAACTGAGTGCGCAGAACTGATATCTGCTACACCAAGAAGGCGAATAAGGAAATATTTTTCTTATCTCCTGTGTCTGATGTGTACTAGATCTTCCATTAAGCGGGAAAAAGGTGTGATTCTTGCCTTCAAAAAATATAGCTTGGTCAAACAACCTTGTCCAGAGCAGCCTTTAGTGGATCAAGCGGGGAGTTTTGTGCACATTAACTACTTTTTGAGGTGATATAAATCAGCCTCTGAATGGGAATCGGCTACGGCTATGGCTACGATAGAAGGGGACTCTTATGTGGGATGCGGAGATGATTACGGGTATTATGATATGTAGTCTTGTGTTGTACTGGTTGTCAAATCGTGTTCTGGTTGGTGTTACGGGATGTTTGGTTCTCACTTTTCTTAAATTGTTTGAAATAAAAAAAATTAAATTTTAGTCAATAAACTCACAACGCCCATACGAGGTTTGAAATGCTATTTTTTGAATGTATGTCTTCCTCACAAGGAACTGATGATATACAGATTGATGATCAATCTTAGAAAAATATTGTGCTCCATCAATTTGATCAAATAAATCATCAATTCTTTGTAGAGGATACTTATTCTTGATTTTAATTTCATTGATCTCTGTGTAGTCAGCGCACAACCTCATAGACCAATCATTCATCTTAATGAAAAGAACTAGGGGTCCCCATAGAGAAAGTCTAGGGTGAATAAATCCTTTAACACTAAATTCCTCTAGTTGTTTATTTATATCCACGAACTCCATTATTGAAATTATATAAGTGGTCATTGATATGGGCCTTGAACCATGAATTATGTTAATGGAAAACACAATTTCCAGCTCTGGAAGATGTCTAGGTAAATCCTATGGCATGACCTCAACATATTCTTGCACAATAGGTACGTCCTCTATGTATAAATCAATTTCCTTACACAGATTTATTTCATTCCATTCGTCCCTAATAATTTAATTCAGTAGAGCTACTAGGGGTGGTTCTTGATGAGAATCAAATGGAGAGGTTTCTACTATAAAAAAATGGGATTCTACACCATTCTAGAAAATTGTATCCTTGTTCTTCTTGAAATAGATCATCACATCATAATTTGATATCCAATTAATACTGAGAATTATGTCATAGTCAACCATTGATATAAGGATAAGGTTACTATCTAAATTATGTTTATGGGTCATGAGGGGAACTAATCAACACGCCTTTGTTGTTGTGATACATCCACTAGGTGTTTCGGATGATAAATCCTTTATTAAATAACATTAGACATATCTAATTCTCTAGAAAAAAATACTAAGATATAAATGAATGCGATGATCCAGAATCAAATAAAGGTTTGGCTACATTTGATGAAATGATCAAAGTACCCTCTACCATGTTATTCAGAACATCGACCACTGTAGTTTTGATCACATAAGCTTGTCCATGCTCCCTTGGCCTTTTCTATTGCATGATTCCTTAACAGTTTGGAAAATAATTAGAATTGTGTACCATCTCCAAACAAATATATCATTGAACGTTAATGGATTCTTTCTTCCCCATGAAATCACCAACAAGATGTCCTTTCTGACCACATTTGTAGCATACTACTTTTCGCATTATGAACACAACAGGGTGTTTCTTTCCACAATTATCACAGGGTGTAAATTCAACTCTTCCCTTCATCCCTGTTTCTTTATTTCATTTCCTAGAGTTTTCATCAGCACTCTTCTTTCCTTGCTTCCCTAAAAATAATAATACATAGATAATTATGTTTCAATCTTCAAAGTATATGAACTTATGTCCTCATATGATGACAAAAATGGGAGACCAGTACCCACCAAATGAATGGATTTAGGCCATCAAATAATAAATCAATTTTTATCCTTGGATGTAGAATGTTGTCCAAAACATGTATTGCTAACTTTTTGAAGTTATAATTGTACTTTGAAACATTCTAATCTTCATTCAGCCTCCGATTCAAGAATTTCCTCTCCATATCTACTATCTATTCACGAGGAAAGTATTTATCCATGAAGATTTCCATAATGTCCCTACATTCCATTTACACTATTACTTAATCCACCTTTGTGTTTTTTATTAAATACCACAATTGATCTCCATCTCCCAATAGATGATAAACTATGGAACCCGCCTTTTTAAAACATATGTTTTCATTACATTTTAAAAATAGATGATCTTTAAAGTCTATTGTCTTGGAAATCAGGAACATAATACATGAAAACAACATAAAAATTCTTCTAAACCACTTGTAGGTATTCTTCAGAGGTTAATTCTACATTCAACTACTTCACATCATATCCTGGATACATACATCGGAGGAAAGGTTGAGCAGAAGGCCCAGTAAGGGTAAACAAGGGAATCAGTTTACTTGTGTTAATAATAAGAACTTGAATAACTACATAAAGACATGTGAAATGGAAGTATAGGAATATAAAAATGAATATAACATGGAACATATCTTGAATATGTGGCTTCAACATTTCATTTACAAATTCATGAACATATCACCACAGTCCATCCCCAATGTGTCATAATAATTTCCAAGGTTATTCACCAAGGTATTGAGAAAATTTTCATTTGTAGAGATTAATTATTGACCTAATGCATTGGAGCGCTATCAGGGTGAACCATTAAAATTTCATTAATTTCATGTTATTAACAAAGATCATTATCTAAAAATTCATAAATAATCTAAATAGAATCAATGAAATGGATTTCAAGTCACAATCGTGACCATAAAAAAGAGCATAAAAATAAGATCATTATGTAATTTATAACCCTTGGAAAGGGAATGAGGGTTACATGTATGTAAATTCTAGAATAAATTATATGATATTTATATACTTATGAACACCCATAGAAACAACATATGTCCGGGTATTCACATAAATAAAATAAGAGAATTTCTTTAAAGGAAGAGATAGAAATTTGGAGATGAAATTTCTGTAGTATAACGTCTATATAACATGGTTATAGAAAACATTGAAAATAGATGGTACAAGGGACACCAAATCCTAAATAATTCATAATATACTATGGTTATTGAGTTAGATCATGGTATGGATATTTTAATAAAATAGCACATGAAAAGTAAAAATTTAATAAAAGAGAATATGCGATTTCTTTTACGAAAAATTCTGCATCCTAAATGCATCAGATAAAAATTTAGAAAACAAAATGAGGATAGTGGAAATGGTCTCTCCACAATTTGAAATGAAATGGGCAAAAATGAGAACATATAAGAACATACCTTCAACATAAAGATATGGAAATTAGAAGACACAACATAAAGGAAGTCATGAATTAAAAAGAAGAGGGTGAAATGATCACTCACCTTGGTGAGTAACTTTGAAAGCATGATGTTCGAGACCTTGGGAGGAAATAGGGCACCTTGAGAGGACTTCTTGAGATGTGAGGAGAGTAGTACCTCTTTTATATGGATTTGGAAATGAAATGAATGAGGCAATGTCTTGGTATTTATAGGAGAAGTGAGGGGACAATTCATTAATGGTCAAGGGACCCCACATCTGCGTTATTGGATAAACCATGGGCTTGCCCATGGTATTTTCCAATGGTGTTGTCCACATGAGACACCTCATACATTATCTTACTATTCATTAGTCGACCAGAATGATTACATAATTAATAAATCCATAATTATATCATTAAACACCCAAAACTAAAAACAGTATTTTCATTATTCTAAAAAAAATCAATTTTTTTAGAAAAATACCCAAAAATAACCTTAACCTAATATCGACACTCTGAATTGAAAAAAGAAATCCAATTTATAAAAATAATTTTCTAAATATTTGAAATTTAAATCTCTAAATAAAAAACACTATTAACCTAAGAAAACTAATACTTGTCAACTAATTTCTGGAATAATTATTTACCTATTTTATTGAATCATATTACTTAATCAAGGTGCCTAAAATTTATTAATACATTATTAAGTGAGGTTACATAATCCATTTTGTCACATTACTAATTAGAAGTGTAAAATTACTATTCATAATTGACTATTCATCAAAAATTATGTTGATCTTATTAGACTCGAAATTTCTTTCTGAACATAATTGTAGAAGACCATTTTTGGAAAATCATTACCCATTAATATTATTTAAGGTTTACATAAATATTTTTTTATAAAATCCTTTTTCCAAAATTCATCAATAATATACATCCTATATTTATCTGGAGATTTGAGAATTCACAATCATCTCCATAAGAAGAAATCACAATATTTATTTATATCGAAAGATTACATAATGCAGCTACGTTCTCAATACATAGACCCTTATAACACCAGAATATGACCTAAGTGTAAGGTGTGATAAGGTGATAGAGTCTTGGGGCTTCTCAGCCAATATTCCATGAGTGGTGATTTTCTATTAGCTTGAACTTTTCAAGATGGCGATTTTGTTCCAGCTTCACAGGATGATGTTTGGTTTGGGTTTATTCCAGAGAAAAGCCCAGTGGTGCTACCTCTTTCCCTTGTTTCTTCAGATGGGCTTCGATCGGCCCGAGACTACTGGATGGGTCCATCGAATCTTCTTTCTGTATTATACAAGATCACTTTTATTTATAGAAAATAATTATATCATTAAGTTTCCAATGGTCATATTGACCAATAGTCATATAATAGTCGAAACCCAACAGTCTCATTTTAATTATACTCATTTTATTAAATTAAATAGTTTGTCGAGTATAAAAACAATAACACAAAAAATTAAGAAAATAATTATGAAAAACATCATATCGTTACATTCTTCCCCCCTTAAGAGATTTCGAGCTCGAGATTTTTAACACGTACCCTTAGAGGAGAAATGGTGGGGGTACTTCTTCCTCAGAGACTCCTCTGGTTCCCACATGGCTTCTTCATATTTTTGGTTCCTACACAACCCCATAACAAGGTACATAGTTTTATTGGATAGAACCTTGTGTCTATGATCTGAGATCTCCACTGACCGATCCTCATAAGAGAGGCCATGTTCCAGTTGTACAACCTCTAGGATTAATACAAGCGAAGGGTCAGGTATGTACTTCCGTAAGAGGGATTACTAGAAGAAATCACGAACTTGGGATACATTTGGAGGAAGTGCAAGCCAATAGGCCCCTGATCCCACATGATCAAGGATTTAATAGGCGAAAATGTACCTAGGTCTGAGCATCCTTTCATCCCAAAGTTCACGACTCTCTTCCAAGGTGAAATTCAAAAAGGACCTTGCCACTGACGTCAATCTCTAAGTCCCTTCTACAGTTGTCGGCATAGCTATTTTGTGTACTTTGAGCATCATTAATGTGTAGTTGGATGGCATGGACAATTTCCATCATCTCTTGAACAAGATCAGGCCTAATAAGATTTCTCTCACCAGCTTCATCCCAACAAGTATGAGTTCTACATCACTTCCCATATAGAGCTTCATAGGGTGGAATTTGAATGCTTGAATGGAATCTATTGTTTTAAGAGAACAAAACTAAAGGGATATGTTGATCCTGTCCACCCATAAATTCCATTGAGGACATTCTCAACAGGTCCTCGAGGGTTTAAATAATCCTTTCAGGTTGGCCATCAGTTTAGGGGTGATTGGACGTTCTGAAATTCAATTCAGTGCTTAGAGAATGTTTAAGACGTCTTCATAATTTTTATGTGAAGCTTGGATCACGATCAAATACGATAAAAAGTGGAACTACATATAGCCTTACCACTTCCTTCACATAAATCCAAGAATGTTGATCAAGAGATAAATCATCTCAAATGGAGATTAAATGGACAGTCCTGGTGAGATGGTCCACATTAACCCATATCACATTGTTTCATTTGGAAGTTCATGGAAGACCAGCGACAGAGTCCATAGTGATATTGTCACATTTTCATGCTGGTATGGGTAGTGGTTGAAATACCCATTTAGGACGTTTTTTCTCTTCCTTCACTTGCTAACATACTAGGCACCTAAAAGTGTAGTAAGCAATCTTCTTTTTCAAGTTATCCCACCAATAATTATCATGAAGGTCCCAATTCATTTATGTTCTTCTAGGATGTATAGAGAAAGTAAATCTATGAGAATTATCCATTATCTCCTTCATTAGTTCTGGAATATATGGAACACATTGTCTTGTATGAAATTTCATTACACCTTCAGGATCAATATTGAAGTCAGGAAACATCCCATCCTTTATAGCCTCAACCATTTTTTGCAACAAAGGATATTCATTATGTGCTTTCTTGATATTCTCTAGTAATGATGGTTGAGAAATAATTTGGGCTAGGTTTTATGATGTCCCTTACCTTATAATTGTGATGTCCAACTTGACTAGGTCATTGATCAATGGATCACTATGAATCCTAATCCTAGAAAGAACAACTATGTCTTTCCTACTAAAACCATCGACGACATTTTTTTCTCTTCCTGGATGATAATTAATTGAACAATCATAGTCTTTAAGAAGATACAACAATATCATTTTACTCATGTTCAATTCCTTTTGTGTGATAATACACTTCAATCTTTGATGGACTGTGTATATGTCAAATTTCTCACTATAAAGATAATGCCTTCATATCCTAAGAGAAAAAATGACCGCATCCATCTCCAGATCATGCGTTGGATAATTCTGCTCATGATTCTTCAACTGTCGATTTGCATAAGCAATGGCCTAGTTATTTTGCATGAGGACGCACCCAATCCCTTTTAGAGATACATCACTAAAAATTACAAATCCTTCTCCACTTGATGGAAAAGTTTACATGGCTGCAGTAACCAATCACTTCTTCAACTCTTGGAAACATTTCTCACACTCCATTGTCCAGATGAACTTGACCCATTTTCGAGTTAAAATGGTTAATGGATTAGAATGTCTTGAATAGATTTTCACAACCTCCTATAATATCCTGCAAATCCATAGAATCATAGAAACTCAGTTATTGTTGTATGTTGAGGCCACTCCTCTACAACTTTTTTTTCATGGTCCTCTATGATTCCTTCATTGGTTACAATGTTCCCCAAGAAAGAATCTTATTGTAACCAAAATTCACATTTTCTGAGTGTCCCAAAAAGCCTCTCCTTCTGTAGAGTTCGCAAAATATCCCTTAGATGATCTTCATGCTCCTTGCGACTTTTGGAATATATCATAATATCATCCATAAAGACTACCACAATGTTATCAAAGTAGTCAATAAATACTATATTCATCACATCCATAAAAATAGCAGGTGCATTAGTTAGTCCGAAGGGCATAAAAACAAACTCATAATCCCCATATCTTGATTAGAAGGCAGTTTTTGGAGTATCTTCTTCTTTCACCCTCAATTGATGATAACCAGAATGAAGATCAATCTTAGATAACAATTAAGCCCCACGAAGTTGGTCAAATAAGTCATAAATTCTTGGAACATTGAACTTTTTATTTATTGTGATCCCGTTCAGTTCTCTGTAATCAATGCATAGAAGCATCGATCCATCCTTCTTCTTTATAATGTGAACATGTGCTCCCCGAGGAGACACAATCTGTCAGATAAACCCTTTCTCTAAAAGATCTTGGAGTTGTTTCATTAATTCTTCCAGCTCCAAATTTTACATCCTATACGAGGTATTTGATATCAGATGAGATCCAAGAATAGAGTTAAATTGAGAAATCTACCTCTCTTTCTTAGGGTGGCTAAGGAAACTCCTCAGGAAATACGTCAATATATTCCTTGATGATGGGGACAATTTCTATCCTTAAACTCTCATCTCCTTCTTCTTCGTCACCGATTAACTCCATAAATAAGGATATATTTGGTTTCTCTGGACAAAGTTCTGGTTCAGATATCTCTCCTTGGAAGATAACTATAGGTTTTCCGTTTTAGACTACTATGATTTCATTGCTTCTGCATTTGATCTTTGTATTATACTTTTAGATCCATTCCATTCAAAGTATAATGTCGAATTCCAACAAAGGAATGACTACTCGATTTGCTATATGATTTGTCTAACTAATGTAAATAATATAGTTTCTAAACAGAGATGATTTTTAGATAATCCCACCATGAGTCTTGACTGATAAATCTATTTTTAACAAATTAAGGGTTGATACTAAATTCTTTGTAAACATGGAGGAAATAAAGGAAAGTGTAGAACCAAAATCAAACAAAGTATATGCTAGCTTTGAGAGAACAACAAGAGTACCTACTACCACATCAATCAGAGCTTCGAATTCACCTGTCGTGATAGAAAACGAATGACATTGAAACCTTGGCCTTTTCAGATGCTGATGGTGGTTCCCCTCTACTTCCATCGGATTTGGACAGTGATTGTAAAAGTGCCCATGTTGTCAACACTTAAAGAACTGGACATTAGGTAGTTCATTCACCATATTCCCCCTGTCGTTTGTGTTCATAATTTATGGTTTCACGTTACTACGAAAATTCCTCACATTATGACCATCTCTTCCACACTTGTATCATTTCCCACTCCTAAGCAGGAAGTTCCCCAAATGCTTCTTCCCACATTTATTACACGTGGAATGTTGCATTAGCTTGATTCCTCTTCCCAGCTGGAAGGTCCTCCCCAAGCTAGGCTCCATCAATTTTTTCTTTTCATTGGATTTATTAGACCATTATGTCTCACCAAACTCCATCTCAACGTTCATCGCACACTACAATATCTCCTCATAGCTATCATAGTATCGGTTGGCATGATTATTCCACAGATGAGGTCTCAGACCACATAAGAATCTCTCAACCATACCATTTACATCTATGAAAAAGAAATAGGTATATCGTGAAAGACTTGTGAAGTTCATTTGGTAGCTTCCCATAGATTCATTCTCCTTCTGCTTCTTCTTGAGAAACAAATTCTCAATTATTTTTCGCAAGGAATGAGGGGAAATAATTAATGAAAACGATCCCTCTGAACTCTTCCCACTCAATAGCTCCAACTTCCACTCGTGTCCTTGTGTTTTTAATTAGTTCCCATTATGATCGGATTCTCATTCTAAGCGATAGACATCCAGGGTGTTCTTCTCATGCTCTGAACAGCAGAGCCTAGAAAATATCTTCACGATGGAGTGGTTCCAGTGCTCAACAATCAATGGGTAAGTCAATCCACTAAAAGTTGGTGTTTGTTGATGCAGAACGGACTCAACCGAATGTTTTTCCCTTCATGGTGAGATCAGTGTCTTAGCTTGATTCATGTTATTTACTATATCTTGAGTCAGTTGGTTCATCATTCGCATGAATTTTTCCATTCCAGCTTCCATTGGAGGGATGTCAGTGCATTTTCCATTGCGGTAACCATTTGCACGGTTCATCCTATTGCACAAAATTTTCTAAAAGAATAATATCCTAGTGAGAAAATTATTATATTTTTGAATCATTTAACTATAAAGTATTCTATTTCATAAAACTTATAGCTTAAACAATTACATTTCTCTATAATTTCTTCATAATGATTCATAAAAAGGTTTTTATTAACCAAACATATCCCCCTGGAGTATCGTAACCAAGAGTTTTGCAAGGTCCGTTGTCATGTACTAGTTCTCGTTTGAGTCTAGCTCCAAGCAGTGTTTTCGTGTTTTACCCCTATTACATCTGTTCCCGAGCCACCTCTACCTGCTCTTATCCAGATAGGGATGTATTTTCTTGATAAACCACTTACTCAATACTCACCCAAATACAAGGATGGTTTCCAATATTTAAAAATTTCTATAGGATTTTCCAATAGTTTTAATATCCTAATTTCCATAAATAACTAAAATATCCTTTGATTCCAACTTTGGATTCCTTCCTTTTAAATACATAAGTTTCCATTACATTTTACAAATAGTGTATTTTTAATGTCCAGTGTCTTCGAAATTAGGAACATAATAGATGAAAACAAATAATAAATTATTATTAACCATATGTAGGTCTTCGTCATAGGTTCATCCTACTTAAAACTAATGCATCTCAAATCCTAGAGACATACATCAAATGAAAGGGTTACCAGAAGGCCCATTAAAGGAAAACAAGGGAATCTGTTTACTTGGGTTAAAAACAAGAACATGAATAACAACATAATGACATGTGAAATTAAAGTATAGGTATATCATAAAGAAATGAAATTGGAACATAACCTGAATATGTTTCTTCAACATTTCATTTATATATTCATGAACATATCACTAAGGTCCTTCCCCATGGTCTCATAAAAATTACCAAGGTTATTCACCAAGGTATCGTGAGACTCGTCATCTCTAGAGATTAATTCTTTACCCAATGCATTGGTGTTCCATCAGGCCACACCCATAATATGTATTTGCATTCATGTTATCCACATAGATCATAATGAAACATTTCATAAATAACCCAAATAGAATCAAAGAATTGGTTTTCATCTTAAAATCGTGACATTTAAAAAGAGCATAAAAATAAGATCATTATGTAATTTATAACCCATGGAAAAAGGTGTGAGGGTTATATGTATGTAAATTCCAAGATCAATTATATCATTTTTAAATAATTATGAATATCCATAAAAATTAAATAGTTATGGGTAATCATATAGATAAAATAAGATAATTTCTTGAGTGGAAGATATAGAAATTTTGAGACGAAATTTCAGCAGCGTAACAACTATATGACATGGTTTTGGAAAACATTGAAAAGAGAGGGGAACAGGGTCACCCACTAATAAATACTCCATAATATCGTATGTGTAATGAATAAGATCATTTTATGTATATTTGAATTACATACCGCATGAATATGAAAAATTAAAAAAAATAGAAGATGTGTTTTCTTTTACAAGAAATTCGGCAGCCTAACACCGTCACTTAAAAATTCAGAAAAACAAATCAATGAGATTGGATAGGGTCTCTCAACAATTAGACACGAAATGGAAAGAAATGATAACATATAATAACATACCATCAAAAGAATGAGATTTAAATCAAATAAAACAACATAAAGAATGTCAAGACTTAAAAAGAGGAGGGTGAAAGGATCCCTTACCATGAAGAGTAACTTCGATTGCTTGATGTTCGAGACCTTGGGAGGCTTGAGGGGATCTTGGGAGGATTCCATGGGAGGTAAGGAGACCTAAAATTCGTTTAAGAGGATTATGAAATGAAATTAATGAGGGAATGTCTAGATATATATAGGATAAGTGAGAGGAAAAGTCATTAATGGTCAAGATACAACTCATCAGTGGTATTGGCAAAATCATGGGCTCACCCATGATATTTTCCTATAGTATTTTCCATGTGGGACACCTCAAACATTATCATATTATTCATAAGTTTACTATAATGAATAAATAATTATTACATCCTTAATGATGTCATTAAACACACGAAACTAAAAACTGTATTTTCACAATTCACTGAAAATTCAATTTTTTCAGAAAAATACACAAAAATCACCTTAACCTAATATCGATGCGTTGAATTCAAAAAAGAACTCTATTTTATAAAAATAATTTTCTAAATAATTTTAATGTAATTTTTTATATAAAAACCCTATTCACATGAAATATGTAAAACATGACTAATAATTTCTAAAAGTGTTATTTAACTATATTATGGAATCATATTACTTAATCAAGGTTCCTAAATTATATTAATAATTTCTTATGTGAGGTTACATAATCCATTTGGTCCCATTACTAATCATAAGCGTAAAATTACTATTCATAAATTACTATTCATCAAAAAATTTGTTGATATTATTTGACTCTAAATTTCATACTAAACATAACTAAAGAAGACCAATTATTGAAAATCATTACAAATTATTAATTATTTATGGTTTACATAAATTATTTTTAAAAAATTATTTTTTCAAAATTAATCAATAATATACATCCATATTTATCCGGAAATTTGAGAATTCAGAAATTTCACCATAAGAAGAAATCAGAATTTTTATTTATATAAAATGATTACGTAATGCATCTAAGGTCTCGTTATATAGCTTCTTATAACACCAGCATACGACCTAAGTGTAAGGGGTGCTAAGGCGATAGAATCTCGGGGCGGATCGTCCAAAATTTCCCGAGTGGTGATTTCTATCAGCTTGAACTTTTCACTAAGGAGATTTTGTTCCAGCTTTACACTATGACATACGTCTTGGGTTTGGTCCAGAGAAAAGCCCAGTGGTGCTACCTCCTTCCCATGTTCCGTCAGATGGGCTTCGATCGGCCTATGAATTATGGATGGGGCCATTGAATCTTCGTTCTGTATTAAACCAGATCACTTGTATTTATAGAAAATAATTATTACATTTGGTTTCCGAAAATCATATTGATCAACGGTCATATAACAATCGAAACCCAACGGTCTCATTTTATTAAATGAAATAGTATTGTTGAGTATAAAATAAAAGAACACACAAAATTTGGCAAAAAATTATTAAAAAGATTGGGTCATTATATAATCTCCCACGATGACTTTCTCTCTTTTATTACATCCCAAAGTGAGAAATATTTTCTCTAGGGAATGTATCCACTGATCAGCTACAAATGGGGTTGTAGTCCCTTTGTATTATGGTGGTTGTTATCGCATAAAGGGATCAAACATAGACCCTCCACATGGTGGATCCGGATGCTCTATACGGGTAAGGTTATTATTCATAACCTTAGTAAGTTGTCCCAATATAGTAATAATTCCCTAAACACCTATCACAGAAATAGAGAAAACATCATTTTCTTGAATCAGAGGGAAATCCCTACAGGGGACACACTCATTCGTGTGGTTTCCATTCCTTCCACTGGGAACTATTTTTAAATAATGGCATACACTTGATTAGGGTATGAATCATAATTTATAATCTCAATGTAGAAAAAGACATAGCATAAATCGAAATTCAATGCATAGCTAATCTCTTAAACATAAAAATGACATCTTTGAGGAAAAATTTACATTTAAATCCTATATAATGGCTTGTAAAAAAATGTGAATTATCCTAATAATATCCCCCCGAGAGTGATGTAACAACGAGTACATTGAGGCTCATTGTCATGTAACAGGTTACCCAAGGTCATGCCCGAAACACTTTGTCGGTGCTTTCATTTCTAGGTACATCTATTCTAGATCTCTCTCCACCTGCTCATACCCAGATAGTGTTGTATTTCTTGATGTATCCCCATAATCTATTCGTTACCAAAATACTAGGACATTCTTGTATGTTCATCCAGAAATAATAACTTAGGGACTCTACCCTAATCTACGTTTTCTAAATCTAGATTCCATGTTTCGTACTAAACTTCCGTTGATACCAACTGTAAAGACCCAACCCCAGTTGGCCAGAGCTAGTGCCTTATTTTATTACATTTTCATATAAATAAGGAATATGTATCCCAACAGACCATGTAGTTTTCTAGATTCTGGAATCATCATACATATATTTGTATAACATGACATCATAAAGGAAAAAACAACACTTACTTATTCAATTAGAGACACCAATGCCTGTTATTTAATCCCTATAAGTAATTAATAATTTACTTCTTCATAACCTATGTAAATGAAACATAAGAAAGGGGTGAGCTAAATTGCTCAGTGAGGGTAAGAAGAACCATGAAAGATATTATAAATAATAGAAATGGTGAATAATGTAAAACATAATCCTTTAATAATAAATTTTAACACATTATAGTAGGAATATGAGGAGAGAAAATAATGCATCAATAGAACATATTCATGGGTATTCTACTAGTCGAATAACCACGTGAACATTCAATTAAAATCTTCATAGTGATTGATGTGAATATGCCAGACATTCTGAAATATTTTTTCAAAGCCTCCGACAAGATGTCTAAAAATTATTTAGGCCATAGCCAAAATCCATATAACACATTGGGAAAGGCCTAGGACAATTCCAAATCTATTTGTCTAATGAGACCTACCAATGAATCTAGGTTCTATAGAAGTACCCACCCATCAGATAATAAGTCCAATTTATTTCTCATTTGAGTGGTCATAATCATAAACAAAATGCACATTCATATTTAAACTATCATATGAAATGTAACTAACTTTCCCCAATTATTAAACCTAATACATTATCCATTCACAGTAATATGGTGAATGTTTTTAGGATAGGTCATCGATAATAGAGTTAGTTATAACCCATTAAATTAAATTTTGTAGATGACTTCATAAATTATTAAACCCAATAATACATAATAATCAATAAGAGTGTTAAATCAAACGAAAAACTCTTATAAAATCACTAAGCTATTCTTGTGATAAATACTATATTATTTTGAAAAGAATAGTTATTTTAGAGAATCGTTTTTATAAAACCATTAGCAAAGTAATAATTTTTTTTCATAAAAAAATAAGTGATTTTTTAATGATAATGGTTTCCCAAAACATATTATAGAGTGCCCTTGAATATAGTTAAGAATTTGATAAATTCACATGAATCGGGCTTGTATTTTTTGAATCAATTTTGAAAGTTCCATTTAAAACATGTAACTATATGTAAAATATGGAATTATTATTGCTGGTAAGAATATATAAACTACTCACACAGAATATATGAGGATTACAAAACAATACATTAGAAATTCATTTTGGTAATTAGACAATTAAGGTAACCCGAATGAAAATGGATGTTCGGGCGGAAAACCCATTAACATAAATCCGAATGTTTTCTGCTCTTGAACACATGCTCCTGGAATATGAAATTACAATTTTTAATAACTTATTTCAGAACCAATTATACATTTATTTATTTTATCAAAATTCTGGTTATTTCATTTACTCCCTTATTGATACATTATTATATTGAATTTCGTTGTTCTGTAGTGTTAGTTTTCTTTATTTTCAAAATCGTTTCACTTGTTCTTAAGTAATTAAATTCATGTGGAGTGGATGTCAATCTGAAAAATTGAAATTAAATATTATTTATGAACTTCCCTAATTTATAATGGTCATTTCTATCATTTGGTTTCAAGGATTGAGGATGAATTATTAAATTGAACTTTAATGATAACTGATTCATATAATTTGTGTGTTTTGATTACAACAAACTCATTTTTCATTATAACTTAATACGATTTGTATAAAAGGGAATAAAGAACCTTATATAGGGTATATTAAAAATATAATAATCCGGTTCAACCCTAACAAAATATTTTCATGACCATAATTGAGAATGATAATAGAAATAGAAAGACCATCGTCCTTGGATGTGGTAAATTGACACATCTCGGATGGTGTTCTGGATACTAGTATAAAAGAAGGTAAAAGGAAGAGATTAAGATAAATTATTCCACTCTAAGGGAATCATTCTATTACATGTATGGTACTATAGTCATCACTAAACATGGATATGGATAGGTAACAACAGAAAAATAAATCAAATGAACTTGAAAGGAAAGACAAAGAAATAAAAAGAGGAATTTAAATCTTAATCAAAAAAACGTTTAGATCCTCTTTAAGGTAGAGGTTTTGGTCATATTAGGATACCATGGATTTTTTTACATTAGAGAGGTGGTTGGGAGGATATTTTGACTGAATTTGGATAATGAAAAAGGCTTCATAGGATTTAAGGGAAGAGGGAGTGATATGGGGGCTTAATAGTGGAGGGGAGAGGGGATTTCCCAATTTTATATTCATTAATTTAATATTTCTCTACAAGTCAAGGAATAGTGTGTCTTCCATGACCATGAATTGTATGTTTATCATGTGAATCCGAATCCATTGTCCTTACATCAGCATAACACCATATATCTCTCTATAATTAGTGTATTTATCTTATTTTGTAAATTATTCTATTCCACACATCATCAAAAATTCATGTACTTCTGAAATATACCAAAAATTCACCCTAACAATTGTTTGATGCGTAGAGTCTCAAAATAAAGTCCTTGTTTAAAAAATAATTTCCTAAATATGATTAATTTAATATATAATTTAAATCATAATATATTCTAAAAACAACAGTATAAAACATTTATTTACTTATTCCAAAGCATAGGTATATCATATTTTAACTTCAATGTTATTTATATACTATCATAGGTATGGTCACTATTTATTAGGTTATATAACTATTCATAGCGATATGTTACTATTCTAAAGGGTGGGTTACTTTTCACCAAAATTTATGTTTTTCTTATCAGACTCCAAATAACATACTGATCGAAACATTGAATGTCAGATTTTGGAAATTCTTTTCTCAGGAGAGTTAAACTAATGTTTAAGGGTAACATATCACGTAGTAGATCCTTATGTTCTGATTTCATGTGTTTTTGACATGTATATGAGAAATTATTTTACATTGAATGTTATTATGTTCTTACATTATCCAAATTCAGACACTTCAACATTTGGGTTATGGTGAAGGGGACATATAACCTACAATGATGGCCATATAGTTGTATGATAAGAATGATAAAAATCCCCATAGGAAGATCAAGCTTGAAACCCTATTTGGGGAGCTCACATTTGATGTAGAGTTCATGGTTATCCAGAAATACATCGTATGTATTGTCTTAAATGGGAGTCCTCAAATTCATAGCCACATGTAAATATCATCGACATTCCATCAATTTTCGAAGTACACCATCAATCAAAAGGCCAAGATACTACATAGTGACTGCACCCCTTTAAAACGTGTAAGGAAACATATGCTGAGGAATATTCATACAAAAAGGGAAGTATACAACCAACATATAATGAAAATATATAGGATACAGGTCCAATGATATTAGGTAATACCCCTAATAATCATTGGATCATTTTTTATAAGGATTATATACTACCCATAAACATAGTTGAAATAGAGGATCTAATTAAAGAGGGACAGTCCTCTAATATCAAATGAAACAATAAACATCAGCATCTCAATGTTGAAACTCAAATGGAATTTGATTATTATGTTTCTTCTCATGGCTTGCCTCACCCTCAATGTGATTGAGAGGACCCCAAGATTCTTTACTCACTAGAAGAAATATCCATAGACTCAAAAATATATGAAGATGAAAATGATTTAAAAATTTCCCCTCCAACATTCGAGGAAGGATTTTCCACTTCCATAGACGTGGTCATGTAAGAAAATATGGAGATAAAATAAGACTCACAACCTTCCTTTATTGGTTCCATAATTCCTCTAAAAGAGAACATTATGTAAATCACATTTCTAAAGAAAAACCAATATGTGTTCACCTGGAATTACATTGAAATACCTAGACTAAATCCAGATGAAGCTGCACACCGTCATGGACTACCCGATGAGTATCAGGGCTTCATGCTAGTATCCAGAGTGATGTACCCCTATCAAGACACCAATTTAGAGGCATAAGATGACAAGATGATTGAATAAAACCTTTTCTAGTAGGTTATATACCAGATATGTCTTTCCAACATTTTCCCTATCAATAAGAATAATGAGACAATTAGGATCTGCAATGAAATCTATGACCCTAATCAGCTTTCTCTGAAAGTTGATTTCCAATTTTGGATCATAGAACTCTTGATCGATGATACTTCTAGATTCCAATATATTTTATTCCAGGAAATATTTTTAGGGTACAAGAACATAAACTTTTCCCCAAAGGATGAAGAAGTCACTGCCTTCATAACACCCTGGGAATCTTATGATTCCAGATCATCACCTTTGGATTAATGAATACAGATGCCACATTTCGGCATTCCATGCATCCCATATTTAATCCATTCATTGGAAATAGAGTTGATTGTTATGTCTATGATATTGTCTTCAAATATCGATATCAATGTATTCACATCAAGGGTCTTCGAGAAATCATCAAAAATATGTAATATTATAATCCAAATATGAATGATAAAATGTGTGAATTCTCTATAATGTAATGATAGTTCCTTGCCTTTTTAGTATGACATTGTGGCATTGATGAAGACATAGAGAATAAAATTTCTATCCTTGCACTATCTCCACCAGAAATATTTAATAATTTTGGGGACTACATGTTAACATGTCCTACATTCGTCTATTCATATCCAACATGGACAGTAATGCTCCTGCCTTCATGAGGATAATTAATAATGGAGTCACCTACCAATGGGATAATCAATTTCAAAAATCATTTTAGATGACAATGAAATATTTGTTACTCCCACAAATTTTGATGCCTCTGGTGTATGTATGGCCATTGATCATATATGTGGCCACCATGAAATGCTTATTAAGTTCCCTTCGTGCACCAAATAACGATGCATGATGCGAGAATAATTTCTACAAACATAGGTGGACTTTTCTAGCTTCTAACACTTGATACTCAAATGTCAAGGTGAACTACATCACACTCATCTTCAAAATGAATAAGATGAGGTACTCCTTTTTGGTCTAAGAGGTCCACTCAGTCTCTTGTATTGATCCGCTAATGTATACCCTTTGCCGCCAAATGTTGAATGGGCACATGGATCGATGGGTGGTCATTCTCCAGCAATATGACATCTGGTTTGTGTAACAGAAGTAAGGGAAATGTCATGTCCAAGCTTATTCCTTCACCGAACACCCTTCCCTTGAAAATACATTGGAAGACACTATGATCTCCAATGATGAAGTCTTTTATTCCCATGACACAACCTGAACATGGGAAATGTATTTTGATGGATCATATTGATGTCTTGTTGGCATAATAATGGAAAACCTGATGCTCAATTTGGTTGGTATAAGTATTCTATTAGTCTCCACAGACAAAATATGTTTTTTCATACTCTTTCTCACTATTCGAATGCTAAAAAATAATGAGGTTGAATATTATGACTTCTTTCATGGATTGGAACTAGCCCAATACCTGAATATAGCCTTCCTAAACTTCCAAGGGGATTCAATGATAGTGACAAATCATGCCAATGGTGATTATAACACAAAAGGAAGAACCATCCCCAAGAAAGCTATGTTATGGAATTGATGATCGAATTCCCCTTTTATCCCACACTGCATTATTTTCCCCAATAATATAATTCTCATGCTAATGTGATGGCCAATGTAGTCACCATCCTAGAAAATCGTAATTAGATGGAAGAAACCATTAGTATCACACATCGAAGGATGGTCTCATAGATCGTCGTATGTGATATGGGATAGATCCATCAGTTGAAAACCTCCCTAGAGCATGATGAACCAGTGACCACCCCGGTAATTAAGGATCCTATAATCGACTATCTATAAAATAGGACTCTACCAATGGATCATGACGAAGGGAATAGATCTATCTTTGGGAAGCAAACTTCCCCCCTACATGATTACCCAAATGGGAAAAAATTGCTCTAAAAATGATGATTTGATTTAATAATCCTCATGTTCTTAAATTATGGGGATTCACATGCCATCATAGAGGAAGTCAAAATAGGATATTGTAATTCTTATCAATCTAGAAATAGTCTCTCCCACAAAATCAATAGGCTAAGATATTACTAGAAAACCATGATACAAGATGGTATGGAATTCAACAAATAATTTCATGCATTCCAGATTCTTGCAAAAATCATCCATACGTCATAATAAATTATTCATATAGCTAAATCTTCATGGCCAATAACCATATGGGTGATGGATGTTATAGGGCCTTATCCCTTGATCACAACCAAGTAGTTCATGTACAACCTTACTAATGACGGCTTTTTTCCATATGGGTTGAGGGGATACCCCTAAATAAATTTTGGAAAAATAATATAACCATCTTCGTGAAATATCATATCATCACCAGTTTTGGATTCCCACACACATTATTATCACACAATAACACCAAATTATGTTCTACAGAGATGAAGAATCTTTACCAAGAGTATAACAACAAGTCCAATCACTCATCCCACTATCATCCACTAGAAAATGGAAAGATAGAGTCCTTCAATAAGAACTTATCAAACATTCTCTAGATAAAGGTGAGCATAAATAAGGTTCCTTGTCTAGATATAATCCTCCCAAATTTAGGGAATTAACATACCACCATTCATACAGCTACCCAATACACACCATACTCATTACTCTATGGGACTGAGGAATAGTTTCCCATAGAGGTCCAACATTCCTCACTCTGAATAGCCATTTTTAGATAACTCTCAAATGATATAAAATCATATAAAGGAATGGATGAGTGGGAACATCTATATGAAAAGAGGTTATCGATGAAGCTCAACATTGATGTATAATATAATTGGATTGAATGATCTTTTAATTAAATTTATCACCTCCCCTCAATCCATATGAAGAACTGGTGCTGGCCTTTAGAAACCCAATGATACTGGGGATGAATCCATAGAAATTGGATGCGATGTGCGAATTACCTTACATCGTATATAAAATCTATCATAATGAAGCTTATTCTCTAGAGACTATCGATGGGGTGCATATAAATCCGACCAACAATGGAAGATTTCACATGAAATAAATTTCATAGATGCCAGTAAATAAAAATCCACAATATTCATCAACTCTGCATGACATTATACTGCATTGAATATCTCATCCTCAATACGTGACATTAAACGGCATGAAACATTTCACTGTGAAAAAACATCCTTAAACTAAACGGAATTCAACCTTATCAAAATAAAATATACTACACAACCAATGTACTCTCCCAATGAAATAAAACAACACAGATCCACATCTCCCCTTCCCCTTCACATTGGGTAATCCACCATCTATTCCACATGACGATAAATAGCATGGTCTATGTCCTTACCAAATTAAATTAAACGTTCTAGTTTCTCTATAACTACATACAACATGATTATCATTCCCAATTAGATATGTAAGGAGTAATTGATATAGTATCTTGTACCATCGTCTAGGTCACACAAAATTCATATTTTATACCCATGTTTTTTCTCAGTACTCACTATAGGGTAACCTTTACTGGTTCTTGTTTCCCACACCGAGCATAGATCACATGAGATTAGGAAATAAAATAGAGAAATTCCCTCAAAGGAAAGGCATATAGTTATAAAAAATATACATTAGTTTACTGAGTGCATGACCGTTGAATGAATACCAATATCTTTCACTGCTTGATGTTAAACTACATGGTCGATGTCCATGACACAATACATTAAATTGCATCGTCCTCGAAGAAGTATGTGTGTTTTTATTTTAATCCACATGAGATACATAGTTTCCCCCAATATTCTATCATTGGGCTCAGTAATGATTTCCTCACCAATTCACTTCTGTCCATCTTCATCCTCACCATATTATGTTAAACTAAATGGAACTTCTAGAACTATGTGTAGCTTGATTCCAACCCACACTAGATAGGTAGAGATGCTTGGATCTCCAATCCTAGGCCCACCTGCAATTGTTGCCAAAAATAATTCTTACATATACATGTGGATTAGAGCTACGTAAATAATTTCCATTTATAGAACTATGTGTGGATTGGTTATAATTTTCATGAGATATGTAGTAATGATAATACATTTAATATTTTTTCCCAACCATAATCACAACAACTTTTGTACCATGGTCCTCGTTCATCATAGAATAGTGTGTGGTGTGTTTGTGACATCTTTGTCCCTCATTCATGTTGTATTTCATCATAAAACCTTGCCTCGGACCCCTACATTTGGAGTTCCACCTTACATTCCAGCCCACATGACCGTAAATTGTCCGCAAATGTCCCAAATGTCATGAAATTAAACTATACCGCATCATCGAAACAACATGTCGTTAAACTATATATAATATTTCATCCTAGTCACATGATGTTAAATGATATGGAGTTCATCTTTATCTCATGACATTAAACTGCATGACTACTCAGAACTACATGTGGTTTGTTTCTCATTTTCATGGGATACGTAGTGACTCCCAAGTTCCCTTCATTGTACCCATCCATAACATTACCACCTTTTTCATTGGTTAACATTTACTTAACAGATGATGTTAAATTGCATGTATGTATGTACCTTTAACATGATACTAAAAAATAATAAATAATGTCCTTAATGCATGACATTAATCTGCACGACAGCATGTCCTTGCTGCATGAATGCAAAATGAACAACATGAAGTCCTCGCTGAATGATGTTAAACTGCACAGATGAAAACATGTCCCCACTAAATGATAACCAACTACGCACACCATATACCATTTTTCCCTCCTCATCATAGGGTTGCAGTTAAATTACATTAGTCAACCAGAGTACGAGGTGCTTCCACCATCCTTTAAGAGAACCTCAAATACATATACCACACATCATGTCTTGATTATATAATGTCATCGTTGACCTTCCATGGACCTTGTAAAGGATACATATTTTCATGGACTATTTTCATTAATATAAATGCATTCCCATGGATCCTTCATAAGTGCCTATGGAAATCAACCAAATATATCACATTGAAAATGGGAATTCCAATTCTTGTGATCCCTGACTTCATCAATAAAACACTCAATAGTCCAGTGTTTCTTAACCCTGTGTGTCATAATTTAAATCTTCTATCACATCCTCCATGTTAGGTCCATGAAATTCATGATCCTAAACTCTCTGTTCATTGGTCAAATATTTGAAACCATAAACTCTATAACATAATGTTCTAAATTTCAATTCCTTAAACTACCAACTGAAAAGACACAAAACATATTGGGCTGAAAGCATGAAAAGGGTGACCAGAGAAAAAGTCGAGTCTCTACCCATTAAAATAATCATTCTTGTGTTTTAGGATAAAATTAGCAATCAAACATAAATGGATCAAAGCACGTATGGTACATAACCCATGTAAAAACATGTAAATTCTCATTGGACCAAATGTCTAGGAAAAAGTTAGGGAAAGGTTTTTCACATATCCATTCCATGATAATATGTTCTCTAGTTGGTGCCCCAAACTATTGGGAATTCGAACCCTCCTTGGATTAAACTCTTCTACAAACCATACATAGTGAGTTGGGGTGCCTAAAAGAATTATAACTTTCAATGGCCCATGGAATGTATATCTAGATTCAAGGACCATTTTCTTGACTATTCATGCATTCCCAAGGCATCGACATATGAGCTTATGTCCATTAACCAAGTGTTTCACTCTTAAGAACAGTATTCTAATCCCAATGAGACATGATATCATTACAGAACAATCAACACCTTATTGGGTTTGAACCGATACCAGTATTATTATCCCATACCATTTTAATGAATTGTGCACTATAAATCACGATTTATAGTCCCTATACCTAACTACCAAAGCATATTCATTATCTACAATGTTACGTCATTATATTTCCAAACCTGTTTAAAAAATGGAATTTGAAACATCATATCCTAGACACTTATGGGCCAAATATCATGTTTTGAAACCATATTTCATAGAGAATGATCTTCATTATAATATTTAGCAACCCTGTGATGCTTGAAACCTTCCTTGAAATATTTATTCCCATATCCAAATTCATCATCTAGATGTTTGAATCATAAAAAATCATCCATATACCTCATAATGAAGTGGATATCGTCTTTTATTAAGGGATTCGACCAGAAAATTGAATTATATTTCCCCTTTTTAGAAATGATCTTCAATCCCATTTAGCATTTGCAACATCAGGACATGACCTAGAATTTTATAATGTCCAGAGACATACCCAGCATGTCTATACCTTCCCTTATTCATGGACATGAACTCATAGGATATTATTTACATAATCCAGACCCCAACTACAAATGCGTGTATGGTATCACTAGTACTCCAACCACATGATATTACCTCAATAGATCTTCCATAGCCCATGGAAAAATACCTTACATTAAGGGACCCCATTTATTGACCATGCATAAATTTCCATGTCTTTGGCATATGTGCCTATGGCCACCAACAAAGCATGTCACTTTGAAAACCTGGAATTCAGATCCTTGTGAGACTCAGGAACACTAGGGTAGGATCCAACACCATAGAGTGTTTTAGGTCACCCATTTCATGTATTCAAATTCTCCTATGCTCATAATTAAGGTCCAAACTAAAAGTACTAAATCTAAAGGAATATAATATCTGAACTAAAAGAACTTAAAATAAAACAACAGATTGTCTGAGATAAATGTCCTTAAACTAAACCAAAAGATGGTTTGATCTAAAAGGCCTTATTCTAAAGAAACATTTTTGCTATGATAAAAGAACTTTAACTAAACAAAAAGATGTTCTGAGCTTTGAGGCCTTAATCTAAAGAAACCGAAGGACTGATCATAAATACCATAAACTAAAGCAACAGAAGGTCTATGATAAAAGAACATAAAATAATGTAATTGGTGGTCTGAGCTAAAAGACCATAAATTAATAAACAAATTTTCCATGATAAAATAACATAAACTAAAGAAATATATGGTACGTGATAAATGAACATAAAATAAAGAAATACACGGATTGATCTAAAAGGGCACAAACTAAAGTGCAAGGAAATCATCATAAATCCCCTTAACAGGAATTATTAATGTCGATATTCTTCTATGAGTATATGCAATGAAATCAGTTGACATGACATATCTCCAACTTAGACGATCCCTATTCACATTAGGTGATCTCAAGATTGGTTGAACATATTAACCATACAGAACCTCATATGGGATGATCCTTACCTAGTTATCCTCGATGGAAATAGTTGGGACCACTTTGTATATGAAGATTGTATTTGTTGTCAACAGTTG
The DNA here is from genome assembly GCA_963277665.1 of Viscum album. Lineage (NCBI taxonomy): Eukaryota > Viridiplantae > Streptophyta > Magnoliopsida > Santalales > Viscaceae > Viscum > Viscum album. Next base: position 2,103,223,114 of record OY728119.1, on the reverse strand, counting down.
TCAATGCTGGTCAAAATGAAGAAGGATATGAAGAAGAACTCCAAAGTTAATGGAGATCGGTTGAAGTGAAGTTGCCTGGAGAATTGTTATGGGATCATAGCATTGGATTTCATAATTGAGAAATTCTCTTAGACGATAAATTCAGACGATTGTTGAGCTAATCCTAAGTTTAAAGAACATGTGTCAATGGTGCCACATTGTTTACAACAATGAAGAATGGAGAAGTATCATCCATTTGAGGATGATTGGAGCAGAATGGTGAATTATCATCTATCTAAGGATGGTTGAAGAAGAATGAGGATTTGAAGAAGACAATGCAATGATTTATGATTGCATGTGAACCATGCAAGAGCTTACTTGAAGAATAGAATCATATGATTTGCAGAATGATGGTTATGAAGAAGAGAAAATGTGGAAGGGCTTGACATTCTGAGGTAGACAGGCATTTCACATTGTATCTAAATCAGACGATGCTTTGCTGGTATGTATTTCACACAAATCATGAGTTAGGAGAACTTGTGATGCAAGCCTTATGAAGGAAAGGGGGAGAAATGATGATGCCAGTCAGATAATGTTTTGATTGGAAGGGATGATGCTGCTGGAAGATAGGAAAGATTCAGTTCCCATTGCAACTCTGACGATGCTTAAGCTGATCTATCAAAGGATAAATATCACGATAGTGGGATTCGTGATAAGGGCAGAAGAATGGATATGGGAAGCAGTAAAGAGATAAAATGGCAAAGCAATAGACAATCTGGGGATGGCAGAAAAGAACAGTTTAAGGTGGTGCCGTTTTCTAGTGTTTGCCAAATTTTAGGGCCTGAAAATCGGGAGATGAAGAAATGTGCTTGGCAATGGATGTTGCACTGAAGATGGTTTATACGTGCAAAAGAGTTATTCAAGGTCAGAACTATGAAACATGTCAAAGGAATGGAGTGCGCGGAAATTTAGGCACGTTTCGCGCAAAAATAAAGTGGTGCGCGCAATATCTGCGGGATGCGCGAAATTGTAGCGGGTTGCGCGAAAAATCTGCGGGATGCGCGGAATATTGGCATGGTGCGCGAAATTGGGGAATGAAGTTTTCGCGCAAATGATGGTTTGGGATCAGAAGATCGAAAATTGGCAAAGGCATAAAATGCGCGAAATATTGGAGCAGTGCGCGAAATCTAATGTTGCAGGAAGGATTGGGTTTGCGCGCAATATGGAACGCGGTGCGGAATTTTGCGCGCAATTGGTGCTTCATGCTTAGAAGGATGAAAAATGGAAAAGGCATGAGGTGCGCGAAATATTGAAGCATGGCGTGAAATCTAATGTTGCAGGAAGGATTGGGTTTGCGCGCAATATGGAACGTGGTGCGGAATTTTGCGCGCAATTGGTGCTTCAGGCTTAGAAGGATGAAAAATGGCAAAGGCATGAGGTGCGCGAAATATTGAAGCATGGCGCGAAATATGAAGTTTCATAAAACAGTTTTTACGCGCATGGAGGAGGTTTTACGCGCAGGAAGAGGTTTTTATGCGCAAGGTCAAAACTGCCTATAAATATGGGGTGAACCCCTCTCATTAGGAGAGTCTCGACACATAGAAAAATCCTGAGCTCTGACGCGCGGAAAAATTGAAGTATAGAGTATTGCGCGAAAAGAAGAAGTGCTGCGCGGAAAAGGAACTGCTGCGCGAAATAGGAAGTTCTGCGCGAAAAAGAAAAGTTGCGCGAAAAAGGTTTTTCGCGCCAAAAGGTGTTTTTCCGCGCAAGGCTTGAATTTTATGCGCAAGTCGCCTAGAAGGGTGCGCGAAAAATTTGAGGGTACCACAGGCCTTCGATAGGTGCATTGCACTCTCGAAGCAGCTTTGTGAAGAAGAAAGAACTGTGAACCATTCGGTTTCACAAAGAGAAGTTGAACCGCACTCACACGACTGGTGTTTAACACTCTCGTTGTGCTTTGCGAAGTGAAGAAGAACTAGACGTGCAATTGAACTCATATCTGCACACAGGAAGAATTCAGTATACCAATACACTCAGGTGTTGGTATTGAGAAGAGAAGGAAGAGAAGAAGAAGAACAGAGTATGCCCAACTGAAGGCTGACAATTATTCAGGGCTGTATAATTCAGATGATGCTTTGTGAGCAAATCTTCAGTGTTTGAATAATCACATTGGTGTATGTGATTCTAGCTAAAGAGAGAAGGTGATTAGTGCAGTCAGTTGCTGCACTAAGAGGAAGAAGGAAGAAGAACTAGTGCAGTTTGTTTTTGCACTAGAGAAGAAGAGAAAGAAAGAAGAGAATTGCTTGCCTACTGCTTTGCAAGTAATCAAGTGAAGAGCACTACAATAGATCAAGAGCAGAACCAACCTTTTGAAGAAGGAAGAAGACTGTCTCGATAGGCAGTATAAAGAACCAGCTAGAGGCTGCAAGTTGGACTTGGCTTTCACCAGTCCAGGGAAGAGGATTGTTTCCCACCCCCCTCCAAAGTGTAGGGACTCACACTGGCTAGAGGATTGTTTTCCTAGCCACTCCATTGTGACAGCATTTTACTTTATAGTGGAGAATCCATGCAGTGGTCATACCCATGCATGGCAAGGACGTAGCTACTCTTATTGAGTGGTGAACCTTGTAAAAATATCGTGTGCACATTTTTACTGCTTTCTATTATTGCATGCGACAGGGAAAAAGAGAATAAGAGAATCAAGATCCTAACAGGTCTAGAGGTACAGGGATAAAAGTTGGAATTGGTTTAAAAAGTTCCTAACACTGATTCACCCCCCCTCTCAGTGTTAGGTATATCCCAAACTGGTCCTTTCAATTGGTATCAGAGGCAGGTTCACCTCTATTGGATTCTCTATAGTGAAGTTATTCTCTTTTGAAGACCTGAGATTCTTTCCTGTGTTATCAATGAAGAGCAGTGTTTGTAAAGATTCATCTATCTCTGAGCAGAAAGATATATCTACAAAGACCATGATGAACAGGAAAAAGAAAGAGAAGAGAAAGTTGAAGAAGAATTCCCTCGTATCTAAACAGGAGGAAGCATCTGGTTCTCCATATTTGGCTGATGTTGATGACACACCAGACTTGGAAAGTTATGAGAAGGTGGCTCAAGTACCCACCAAGAAGATGGAAAACCTTCCTACCTCAACTAATCAAGAGGTATGTGTTAGTACATTTGGAAATTACCCTCATGATGAAAATGCTAGCACAAGTGGTGATGAACAATCTACAACATCTCAAGAAATATCAGTTGATAGATTAAGAATTATTCTACATGGTATTCCTGAAAAGAGTGCATCCCTGGTTTGCGGGGTATTTCAATGCATGCAAGAAAATATCACTCAGTTGGAAGAAGAAACTGATGTTTTGGAGAAAGGCTTACAAGCAAAAATTGTCGAATGTTTAAAGCTCTCCAGACAGGTTGGAGCCTTTGAAGCAACAAAGAGGGGATTTGAAGAAAATTCTTCAAAGTGGCTCAAAGATGTTGATGAAAAGGAGGGAGTCAACAAGACTCTGGAAGATAAGATCCATGCACTAGAAGATGAGCTAAAAAGGGGCAATGAAGTCAAGAAGTTATATTTGGAAGATAACTCCCAGATGATCAATGAACTTGACTCTTTGTTACAAAACAAATTAAAGATGCATGAATATGAAGTTGAAAGGTTAAAGAAGGCTTGTGAAGAGAAGATGACTATGATTGAAAACCAGGAAGTCATCCTCAATATGAGATGTCTAGAATTGGAAGCTGAACTAACCAATCTTGAGAAGACACATATTGAGTCTCCACAAAAGAAGGAAATTGTTGCTGTTGGAACTCAATGTTCTCTGGAAGATTCTATTGTCAAAAGACCTCCAACATGTGATAAGAAGATCATGGCTTCACTCATTGATCTATCACAAGCAGTTGATAAGAAGGTATTATCCATACCAACTTGTACTAATGTTTCGAAAATTGTTTCTACAAAAAGTGCAGGTTGGAAGAAAATTTCTAAACAAGTATGGATGAAGAAAGGTGATAAGAAACCTACCACCATGGCTAGGGTGGTTAGGGGAATGAGTGTGGAAGATATGTCCCCACAGAAAGCACAACATACCAAGAAGAAGATTCAGCAACCTTATCAAGAAGATGACAAGAAGTCAAGGTTTGTTGGTCAATGCTGGTGCTGCAATAGATTTGGGCATTGTGCACTGGATTGTTGGTACAATCCCTTAAATGTAAAAGTACAGAGAAAGTACATTTCAAGGGGGAGAAAGCCAGAAGAAAAGAAGCAACATCCACAGGTCCAGAGACATATGTTTACTGCAAATAGATTTGGATTACTTGACAACATCTGGGATGATTGCAAAAGTGGTCAAAAAGATACATGTCAATCTCCAACTGTATACAGAGCTAAAAAGAAGAGAAGATCACTGAACCTGGCTAAAATGGAATCCTTGGGAAGCAAGAAGAAAGTTGAAGATGCTCCCAAGAAGGTTTTGAAAAAGGAAAAGAAGTCCTTGGAGTCTAAATACAAGAAGGGTGAGGCATCCAGAAGGACCACCAAGAAAACATGCTTCTACTGTGGAAAGAAAGGACACACCATGGATCTTTGTGAACAAGCCATGGAACTGAATAGAAGAAGACTGGACTCAAACAGACAATCAATCCAGATGAAGTATAAGGGATTGATTGAAAACAAGTTGCCTAAGAAAGGTATCTTGAAAGCATCGAAGGAACCATGTGGAATATCCAGAACTGAGGCCACACTTCCAAGTGACTTACTAGTCATATGGCCAAATCAGTTGCAACTTGCCAAAGATCTGCAAAGATCTGAAGATGACGCACTAGCAATTGCTAAGGAAAAAAGGAAAAAAAATATTTCACATGAAGATGTGTTGAGATCCACACCAGCACAATCATCATTGAAGATCAGATGTGAAAGTGTGAAGACTGGTGAAAATGGGACATCTTGGTTGAGAGAATCTTCTCAACCTTGTTGTTCACATTGATGAACCAAGGAGGTTCCATCTTATTCCCTTATACTTCTGGTATTTACATGTGCTAACATTGCAGGGAATTGAAGATGATGATCATTCTCATCTGGAGAGTGGTTTGGACAGAATGGAGTGCAACCCTTGAGGGGGAGCCAATCTGTAGAAGATGGGATTCTGATATTTAATACCATCTTGAGAAAAGTGAAGGTATTCCAATCATACTTCCATCCCTTGTTTCTTAATTGTATTTATCTTGTCAATTAAAGGGGGAGTATAGATTGAAGACAAATGGATGAAAGGGGGAGCTTTATCTTTGCACCTGAACTTTCTAATGAGTTTTGTGAAGTTGTGCAGGATTTAGCAATTCATTGTTATATCTGAAAAATTTCAAACCCCTGAAGCATGATCTCACATGTACAGTGAATGATGGATAGCATTGAGTTCCTTGGTTATATCACTCTTGTTTTCTACACCGGGTTAGCCCAAGTAGACTTAGAGTTGATTTACTAAAGGTTCTTTGCTAAAGAGAACATGTGACATCATCCATCTCTCAGTGTTTTTCAAGAAAATACTCTTCAAAGGGAGGAAGAGATGTTTTTAAGAGAACCACACCATACCTTTGCATTTGGGGGAGTAACAAAGATAATCAATGACATAAGAAGAGTGAAAGTCCCCCAAGGCCACTTATCCTGCCAATTGAACAAGAATGTTTTTGATCCATTTGTTGAAGTGAGTGCAGGAATTTCAGGTTGATTATTTCTTTCACACTCAATATCTTCGGCCTGGAATGAAAGTGAAAAACCCTTGAAGAAAAGTGTATGAGTTCTCATCTCATGAGGTGTCATATTATGTGGGTAATGGACAGCTTTGTTGTCTAAATCAAATCCTCTTGTTTTCTACACCGAGCATTGCTCAAGTAGACTTAGAGTGAAATGATTGATGGCACATTGCTTAAGTACGGAATGATACCCCCTCTACCATAATCTTTGTATTTCTTGTCAATAAGGGGGAGATAAATGAAATGAATGTCTAGGAGAGAAAATGAAGTAAAGGGAGAGAGATTAGATTCTCATTTTGACATTGACACATTCATATGAGGAGACTTTAATGTATTGACAACAAAATACAAAGGGGGAGATTGTTGGGACCACTTTGTATATGAAGATTGTATTTGTTGTCAACAGTTGTCAATTCTGGTCAAAATGAAGAAGGATATGAAGAAGAACTCCAAAGTTAATGGAGATCGGTTGAAGTGAAGTTGCCTGGAGAATTGTTATGGGATCATAGCATTGGATTTCATAATTGAGCAATTCTCTTAGACGATAAATTCAGACGATTGTTGAGCTAATCCTAAGTTTAAAGAACATGTGTCAATGGTGCCACATTGTTTACAACAATGAAGAATGGAGAAGTATCATCCATTTGAGGATGATTGGAGCAGAATGGTGAATTATCATCTATCTAAGGATGGTTGAAGAAGAATGAGGATTTGAAGAAGACAATGCAATGATTTATGATTGCATGTGAACCATGCAAGAGCTTACTTGAAGAATAGAATCATATGATTTGCAGAATGATGGTTATGAAGAAGAGAAAATCTGGAAGGGCTTGACATTCTGAGGTAGACAGGCATTTCACATTGTATCTAAATCAGACGATGCTTTGCTGGTATGTATTTCACACAAATCATGAGTTAGGAGAACTTGTGATGCAAGCCTTATGAAGGAAAGGGGGAGAAATGATGATGCCAGTCAGATAATGTTTTGATTGGAAGGGATGATGCTGCTGGAAGATAGGAAAGATTCAGTTCCCATTGCAACTCTGACGATGCTTAAGCTGATCTATCAAAGGATAAATATCACGATAGTGGGATTCGTGATAAGGGCAGAAGAATGGATATGGGAAGCAGTAAAGAGATAAAATGGCAAAGCAATAGACAATCTGGGGATGGCAGAAAAGAACAGTTTAAGGTGGTGCCGTTTTCTAGTGTTTGCCAAATTTTAGGGCCTGAAAATCGGGAGATGAAGAAATGTGCTTGGCAATGGATGTTGCACTGAAGATGGTTTATACGTGCAAAAGAGTTATTCAAGGTCAGAACTATGAAACATGTCAAAGGAATGGAGTGCGCGGAAATTTAGGCACGTTTCGCGCAAAAATAAAGTGGTGCGCGCAATATCTGCGGGATGCGCGAAATTGTAGCGGGTTGCGCGAAAAATCTGCGGGATGCGCGGAATATTGGCATGGTGCGCGAAATTGGGGAATGAAGTTTTCGCGCAAATGATGGTTTGGGATCAGAAGATCGAAAATTGGCAAAGGCATAAAATGCGCGAAATATTGGAGCAGTGCGCGAAATCTAATGTTGCAGGAAGGATTGGGTTTGCGCGCAATATGGAACGCGGTGCGGAATTTTGCGCGCAATTGGTGCTTCATGCTTAGAAGGATGAAAAATGGCAAAGGCATGAGGTGCGCGAAATATTGAAGCATGGCGCGAAATCTAATGTTGCAGGAAGGATTGGGTTTGCGCGCAATATGGAACGTGGTGCGGAATTTTGCGCGCAATTGGTGCTTCAGGATTAGAAGGATGAAAAATGGCAAAGGCATGAGGTGCGCGAAATATTGAAGCATGGCGCGAAATATGAAGTTTCATAAAACAGTTTTTACGCGCATGGAGGAGGTTTTACGCGCAGGAAGAGGTTTTTATGCGCAAGGTCAAAACTGCCTATAAATATGGGGTGAACCCCTCTCATTAGGAGAGTCTCGACACATAGAAAAATCCTGAGCTCTGACGCGCGGAAAAATTGAAGTATAGAGTATTGCGCGAAAAGAAGAAGTGCTGTGCGGAAAAGGAACTGCTGCGCGAAATAGGAAGTTCTGCGCGAAAAAGAAAAGTTGCGCGAAAAAGGTTTTTCGCGCCAAAAGGTGTTTTTCCGCGCAAGGCTTGAATTTTATGCGCAAGTCGCCTAGAAGGGTGCGCGAAAAATTTGAGGGTACCACAGGCCTTCGATAGGTGCATTGCACTCTCGAAGCAGCTTTGTGAAGAAGAAAGAACTGTGAACCATTCGGTTTCACAAAGAGAAGTTGAACCGCACTCACACGACTGGTGTTTAACACTCTCGTTGTGCTTTGCGAAGTGAAGAAGAACTAGACATGCAATTGAACTCATATCTGCACACAGGAAGAATTCAGTATACCAATACACTCAGGTGTTGGTATTGAGAAGAGAAGGAGGAGAAGAAGAAGAACAGAGTATGCCCAACTGAAGGCTGACAATTATTCAGGGCTGTATAATTCAGATGATGCTTTGTGAGCAAATCTTCAGTGTTTGAATAATCACATTGGTGTATGTGATTCTAGCTAAAGAGAGAAGGTGATTAGTGCAGTCAGTTGCTGCACTAAGAGGAAGAAGGAAGAAGAACTAGTGCAGTTTGTTTTTGCACTAGAGAAGAAGAGAAAGAAAGAAGAGAATTGCTTGCCTACTGCTTTGCAAGTAATCAAGTGAAGAGCACTACAATAGATCAAGAGCAGAACCAACCTTTTGAAGAAGGAAGAAGACTGTCTCGATAGGCAGTATAAAGAACCAGCTAGAGGCTGCAAGTTGGACTTGGCTTTCACCAGTCCAGGGAAGAGGATTGTTTCCCACCCCCCTCCAAAGTGTAGGGACTCACACTGGCTAGAGGATTGTTTTCCTAGCCACTCCATTGTGACAGCATTTTACTTTATAGTGGAGAATCCATGCAGTGGTCATACCCATGCATGGCAAGGACGTAGCTACTCTTATTGAGTGGTGAACCTTGTAAAAATATCGTGTGCACATTTTTACTGCTTTCTATTATTGCATGCGACAGGGAAAAAGAGAATAAGAGAATCAAGATCCTAACAGGTCTAGAGGTACAGGGATAAAAGTTGGAATTGGTTTAAAAAGTTCCTAACACTGATTCACCCCCCCTCTCAGTGTTAGGTATATCCCAAACTGGTCCTTTCAGAAATATATCAGGATTTCAACATACAGTTCCAAGAGTTCTTGATCACTAAATATAGATAAATGTATGGGGATCGACAACAATGAAAAGAATATTGAGATTTCATTAATGGTAAAAAATTGGATAAAATTATCAGAAAAACTCATCAATTCATAGTATATAGAATTGGAGGAATATCCACATCTTAGAGTCTCTCATAAATATCAAAAAAATGGAGTGTAATGAAAGTGAATGGAATGCTATACAAAAAATTTATTCATAACAATGTATGGTTGACTGTGCTAGCTATGTCATCAAGAGTCGAGTGGGAGGCATCAATTTAGAATTGTAATATCACCTTCCCCACTTCCTCTTCCAATTAATTCAGGTAAAGAACATAGAACATATGATTCATTTCTTCAACCATCTTCCGAGAAGTGGAAAATAATGTCAATGATGTTGAAATATTAGACATCAGATGAGTGATCATCTCCTCATACCACTATATCCCTAGCGTCCAAGAATCCATATGTAGTTGCAGTTCAGATGAAAACCAATGGCCCCACTATAGTTCCGCTTCCACCTCCCTTATTTGTTTTGAATTGGAGGTTTGGTCTGCTAGGTAGTGCAAGAACCATTCTTGTGTGGCCAAGTCTCTTTATTTAAGGGTGATATACTACATAACTTCATATAGGGACTTTAGATCAATATATTATTCCCCTAAATCATGATATAACTGGAAAAACTCCTCCCCTTGTTTGAAGAATGTCTCTAGAAGGGCCTAAGTAATCAAGACATGGATACTATCCTGGATCATCTTCTGACATGCTTGATCCTCCTCAATGGATGAGGAGGTTTCAGAAAATTTATGATCGAACATCTGAATCAATTTAAAAATAAAGGGAAAATCCTCATACACCTCTCTATTAATTGGCGTATCATTCCTAGCCTACACCAGTGGACTGATATCCTCAACAGAATCTATCTTACGATCTGAATAATTGTAATTCATGTGAGGTTGCTTACTCGACAACTCTCCTATGTCCTTAATAAATTCTATTTTTGCAATAGAAATAAGCATTGGTGATGCAAGGGCCTTACCTAGGTGGAAGACCAGTTGGCCTATGAACCCATTGGGATAAGTCATCATCCAAGCTAGTGACAAACTAGGCCGTATTGCTATCTTTCCGGGCACCTGACCCGATCTGCAAAATGGTCCAAAGGCTGTTCCCAATCCCCATGGGCTAGCCATTGTTCCCAAGTATAAAAAATAAAACTAGGGAATGATATACATGAAATAATAAACACAAAAAAACTAACTACATTAAGAGAAATAACGAGATATCATACAACCAAACCATCCCATATCACATTTCAAATTCATTTTATACAACACAACTCAAAAATGACCAAAGGGACCTAAAATAGAGAAATAAAACATAAACACGAAAAAAAAACTCTGAGAAACATAAAGTGAAATAACCTCTAGCTAACACACCAACCTGCACGAGATGATCAACGACAACCCAAACACCAACCCAAATCACGGTTTCTCAACCAAGGATACACAATGAGCATGGTCTACAGACACAAAAGGGTGTATGTAGGGTGTGAACCAAAGGCCCAGCATGATACCACCAAATATAAAAATTCCATGCCACGATATTCAAGAGATAAATTAGATATTCTTATTCAAAGTTATAATTTTCATATTATTTCAATCAATACATTTACAAGATAAAATTTGAAAAGTGAAATTTGAAGAAAACTATTTCACCAAAAATAATTTAAATAGGAAGTGGAAAATTAATTAAGGAAACACACACAGATACTCACACACACACACAAATACACAGGTGGTCCTCTGTATGCCGATGGAAGGAACCACGTCATAGATGATAGAAAACTGTGGGTAAATCTCTAAAGGTTCACGTAGCTCTAGTGGGACCTTAGACCTCATGTCTTGGTGAAATGTGGAATAGAAACCACGACCCTCATTAATCGTGGCATAGAATCCAAACCCTTAGTAAATGTTTCTAAGAAACCATGACCTTCAGACAATGTGGCTTAGAAACCACGACCCTCAATCATTCATATGTTTAGTTGGTGTTGGAATCTTCAATCCATCTATTTAAAACAATGATGATACCCCTCCGGATCACTAGCACAATATTTCTAGTCCTCCCACATAGATACCTGGGGTTTTCCCTTGTGCTCAATCCATTCCACGTTCACAAAGAATATCACATTTAGATATCACAAACCAAACCAATCATTCGACACATAAGTCACCAATGTCACACCCAAACACCATTTTTATAACAAACACACACAAAAATACCTTTCCAAATTATATTTTCACTTGCTCAATCATTTCACAAATAAATATTTGGAGACACTCAAATATGAACATAATCATTTTTCTCAACATATAAAAAATTGTTAAATATCACATCAAGGTCTTACAAAAATAACATACAAAATTCTAGATAGGAAAGCAATTCGAAATTACATGATTAACAAATTCTCGAAAAAATTAGTCTCGGACCACTTAAAAAATAAAATAAACCATATTCACAATTTATAAAACACCACCAAGTGATGCCGAGTACATTTAAAGAAATTAAATGGCTCATTTTTTATAAACATAATTCATTAAAAATAAACACATATTAAATAGTTCCATAATACTACGTTCACACTATCTAAATAAATTAATAAATCATTTACTCTATTTACTAAATCCTTCTGTAAAACCAAGAAGACATTTCACCAAAATACATAAAAATCCACCTTTTAAAATAAAAATACCAAATATTCACCTTTCAAAATATTCCTCACAATTCTTATGTAATTTAGTAGTTCATTTAAAAAACTTCCAAAAATAATTTCAGAAGAAACTGCAATGCTTTACACTGAAATACAAACTATAAATATACTTTTTAGACCACACACACACACAAAAACATTTCAAATAAGAATTCAGACAACATTCATGACATGATAAATTTCATAAACTATTAATATAACACTTATAAATAGAATAAAAAGGGATTTCACATAAAACATGCCAGTTTTCACATATAGAGGTCCCTTTCAAAACGAAATGAACATTTATTATTACAAAATACAACATTATCAAAAAAAATTATTACTTAATATGTCCAACTTAAAAATTTTAGAACACTAAAAGTTCTAAAACAAAATATTACAAAAAAGAAAATAAAATCGAATAATTCATAAAAAAGGCCACATTAACAATTAAAATATTTTCATAAAACATTATTCACAATTAACGATTTAAAATTTAATGGATTTTTCACAAAATATCACCCTAAACCACACACCCAAAAATTTAATCACTTTTCTCCAAAATAAATTCATTCACACCAAATCGACTTACAATAAAACTCAAATAAAATTACTAAAAAACATGAACATAGAACAATTTTATAAATTAAAATTGGAAAAAAAAAATTCAAATAAGGAAAAGGTATGAAACCACAAACCTCAAGGTAGAAATCATCAATATCTTATTGATAAAAGAACACCCCACATCATTTTCACCAAAAGAAAAAATGAAAAACCCCTAAAATAATAGACAAAACCAAAATTATTAGGATTAGACATCAAACAACTCGAAACCACCAAATAAAACCCATAAGGCGAGGGAAACAACTTACCGTATGGAGAGGGAACAATGGTCGGGTCGTGGTCAACAGAGGAGGAGGCCAGTGGGATCATAATGGGTGGAGGAGAGGCTAGATGAAACAATTTACACAGGGGAAGTAGAAAGACACATCATCCCGATGGGAGGCGGCAGTGTAGAAATTCATTGCGACGTGAAGAGGGGAGGCCGGAGAACGACATGCACGGGTGAGGAGGACAGTCAGGTGGTCTAGAAGATGTTGCGAGTTGGGGATGTCCGGCCGAAAGGGATGGGTTTTCTGGTAGGGGAGAGGTGAAGTGCGATGGGATTGCAGGGGGAGTGGTGTGAAGACCCACAGGAAATTGAAGGGGGTAGAAAACCTACCCAAAAAATAATAAAAAAGATAAAGATAAATAAAACTAAAGCAGGAATTATTAATAAAAATTATTATTATTATTATTATCATATTAATAACATAATAAATTTTATATTCTTAATAATAATAATAATAATAATAATAATAATATCTTTAATCAAATTTATTATTATTATCATTAATAAAATTCCTTAAATTTTTATTACACATCTTATTCATATTTTAGTTTTATTTAATTATTCATTATGTTTTGTTTGATTTACATGAACACCAGGTTGGGCGCACAGTGAACCGAGTGAGGTCACGTCATGACCCAGGAGATGCTGGGTGGTTTTGACCATAGTGTGCTGGATGCAATCAGGTCCAAAACATGCGTTTTTTAAATAATAATAAAAAATTTAAGTCTGGTTTCATCCCGAACTAAATGATACCAATTAAAATTAAATAAATAAATAATGGGAAATTTATGAGTGTGGCAAATCATGTGATAATCTTAGGTGAGAAAATACGGAGCGTCGATAGGAGGAAATTTTATCATAACACCAATATCACAATGTTGTCATTTCTTCCAAAATTGAATAATGATTCCAGGATGTTTCTCCCCTTGGTCACTGGCCAAAGGAATGTAGGAAACTACCTAAATGCATCCAAACTTTAAGGAACATTGGTACAACATGTACGATATATAGATAATAATAACATTCACCTTAGCAGAAAGGATCCCATCTCAATGAGAGATAAATATGATCTCTCATAAATAAATCCACTTCCATCATCTATAATTAGATTTCCCAGTGTACGAAATGTAGCAATGTTGATGCTATCAAATAAGAATAGTGTACCTTTAACTTCTACATAGGATAGAGACATAGGTCCAACCACATATATGTTCCAAAATATAGGGATGGATATAGGGTCTAGGATCCAAGAGATATTGGTGAAATCATAATAATGGAATTACTCCCCTTTCCATCAAAACAAGAACTAGATAGGAACACCAATCTTGTAAGGAGTGGGACCTGGTTAAATATGACCCAACATCTATAGAGGCGTGAACGAACTGGTACCACCATGTAAATTCACCTTCATTCTACAATTCACACCACCATTACCAATGTGATAATATGAATCCATATGTGTGTATCCCTAGGCTAGAATAACTTACCATTTATAAAGATAACAACAAAACATGCCAACCTAATGTCTAATGAACCATCCAGGATCAGCTGATAGGCCCATAATGTGTAATCCCCAACATCCAGAATGGCCCAATAGGATGTGGCAATGTCACAAAATTACTGGGAAGGGCATCGACAGGGGATTATACCAATGAGTCACACTCCACTTCCACAAAGAAATATATTGATCCTATTAGTGTAGGAATTAATCAAGCACACTATCAACTTTAACCCCAATATTTTCATCACAATGGCGAGTATCATTTTCCCTAGAACTAGAGTCTATAGAGTAATTTCCTAGACATCTACAGTAGGATGTAATTCATCATACATATTTAACAAATGAGGGATGTGACACGGTTCACAGATATCCCATAAATTGATACCCACCTCACCGTGATGATGAAAGAACATGTCGGCGCCAGGATAGAGTGGGTAATCATTCCATGGAGGAGGTCAGGTTGGATGTAAATTATGAATTTAGATATCCATATGTATTTATGGAGATGATACATATATATATCATCAAAAAATTCTGAAAATCTCAACCTCACCAAGAATGGTCATACCCGTTCATCGAAGAAATTTCTCCCGGAAAAAAGATCCCATTTCAAGTATGTTATTCTAACATAGGTATCATTATAACATGTTAAAATGATTTATTAACATTGGGAAATAGAATTTTTAGAATGGTAATGTCCATCTACACTCATATGAGAAATATACAATAGATAAGACAAGCACCGAGATTGGGCTCTAACCAGATGACCTTCATCAGTAATCATTGCTTGAACGTAGTTAGGATAGCTAGACATCCAACTAAATAGCAGGTCATAATTTTGGGGAGGTATAGGGGAATCATCCAAAATGTTAATATCATATTTCATAAGATTATCAGAGGATAGATAATTGTAAAATACAAATGCAATGAACCTCTTTATGTGATCATTGTTAGTATAGAAATGATTTTGGGGATCCACATTATGAATCCTTGCAATCATGTCCCTTTGTATATTCCAACCTAAGGTAAATTGGTATGAACTCGAAGGCATCTGAAAATAATTACGTGGAATATGTTATAGGAAGAAAACATAATGTCTTGTCAAATTAATATAGTGGCATGATAATTTTTTTGGTGTTATGCACATCACATGAAACAACAGGGGATATGAAAACCACATAGAGGGTTCATGGATCACCTGATCATAAAAGGATTAGTGGGGTGCATTACCCATTTCAGGCATCATAAGCATCTCATGACCCCCTGGTGACTCACAATCGTGTGACATGTACATGGTCTTGAAAATCGTTAACATTTAAACAATAAGGAAAATTGAATATTTGAAACTGTAAAAATAACCATATCTCTCATAGCCAATGACTGCGGAATTCAAATAAATCAAGTGTTGGATCGGATTATACCAAATATACACAAGAGGGGGGTGAATTGTATCTTTTTAGATATCTTTGCGAGAATGTGTTCTGATTTTTTACTTTAATCAGATGAATAATGCATCGAAAATATAAAGTATAGTGACACACAATGTATAGTGGTTCGGGGAACAGAAAACCCCTAGTACACTCCACCAATTCTTTACTCCACAAGCTTGGTTATTTTCACTATTTGGTCCACATTTCAATAGACTTTTCAATAACTGAGTACTAGCAGTTGACACCTATACAAATTAAGGGAATAAAATGTCTTTTGGTTCACTCACAGAACCTATAAATCTTAGTATGTGAAGTTGGTCACTCAATAATAGAAAATAAATATTTTTTAATTCATAAAACACATTCCATATGTTCTTCACAATTGAAAAAACTTGCAATTGACAGTAGATATATCATCACCATCAGAAATAATGATTTTCACATAAGAGATGATCTGAGTCGATCCCATTGAAATAGATATAGAAATAAAATTCAAAATTTCAGCTATAGCAGATCCACAATATATCTTTGATGTAGAACTACTGATTCTTCTATTTTTTTCTTTATCTTCAATAAACAGAGAATTAACGCTCCTTTTGAATCAGATGATCTGTAAGTTTCGAGTATTCTATGATTTTGTTTCTATTTCCACCCTTTTTTAATGATAGATTGATCATCACCATTTGTTTCAGAGAATACACATATATATAATAACGACGAACACATCCCTTGCAAATTTAGATCCATAAATGTCGCCTTTTGACTTGCAAAATTCAATCATTGGAATGTACAGAGTAGTCGTAACTTCCCAGAAGACTCGGCATAAAAACCCGTTTAATTCGATCCTTAAATCATTGATAAAACGGCTTTGAATCGGTCAAGATCATACTTTAATTGAAGCATTAAATTCTTCTAGAAATCTGCCTAAAAATCAATTTGCTGACTGTTGTATAAAAATATCATTTTCTAAATTCTCTAATGCCAATCACAAGGTTATTGAAGTTCCCTTCAAACATATGGTTGAAAACATATGGTTGATTACAAATGTAGGGGTTTCCATCCATACTTTTCTCCTCAACTTTCAAATGAATAATAAAAGATCCATACTTTTAATTGATCCATACTTTTTCAAGAACATATGGTTGTTCAAAAAAGTAAGGTTGATGAACCATACTTTTGAGAAATAGACATAACATTTAATTCTTACGTGTGGTTCTCCTTCAATACTTTTTTGATATCCCAGACGTAGGTTTCCCTCCTAATGTAGGGTTTTTTTCCATACTTTGCCAATAACTTATGGTTTATTAACCATACATTTCTCTTATCTCAAAAAGTATACACGCTTTTCATCCTTATGCTACGTTTCCCCACATAGGGTATAAATATTGATTCTAGAACAAGCTAAATTAGATCCCGAATAAGTAGGGTATGAACAGTGTTTCCAGAACACGCTAAATACGAATACTTTAGTAATAAATTTTCATTATTTCAAGAGTAAAACAAAATAATAAATTCCTGTAAAATACTTAAAACATAAAATCATTAGAAACTAATTAAGGATATTTGTGAGCATCATAATTATCATAAAGATATATATTATTAATTTCAATAATCTCCCCCTATAAATAAAAATATTATGTAATGTTGAAAACAACAATTTATCAACAATCTCCCCCATTTTGATGATCACAAAACCCATAAAATAACAAATGAAATTGACATAAAAAATGAATTAAAAATAGTTTTCAATTTTAAAATGATAAATAAAATATTAATTTATCCCTTTGATTTATCCATTTTTTAATTTCTCCCCCAATAAAATAAATTTAAAATAAAAATAAAAATGTTTTGTTTATCCAAATTTCTCCCCCTATTGTGATATAAAAAAGAATTATAGAATATGAAAAATAAAACAGATTAATGTAACACCGAACATAAATATATTCTATTATTAACTGTTTAGAAATAATTTAATCTAGATTACTGGAATATAGAAATAAGAACAGTAAGAAAAATAAATATAATGAAACAGATATTCATTAAAAGTAGAAAAATGATAAATACAGGAATCACGGTTTTGTCAGTGTTCAAGGATGGTTTATCTTCTCTCGATGGCAGACTTGATTTCTGTTAACTATTACCTCAACCTTTTCATTAATCCATAACCAGGCTTAATAATAAGATCTCTGGCCTCTTGGGTCATATGAATGTCTTCAATGAGATTGACTGTGAAAAACTCGTGAAGTCTTTATTCCATCTCCATAAACAAAGACAACTTCTTTCTGAATTTATTTAAGAGAGAGCTGATTCCAGGCTCACTGGATGTCAACTAATCAACCAATAATTTTTTATTATCTAAAAGAACAGATAAAGGAGCACTGTTTCATTGAAGATCTTGCAACCTGTCATTCATGTTTCTCATTGCAGCTGTGATAACTTGAAACCTTCTGATTAAATTAGGTGAAGTACCTGATCCACTAGCAGAACTATTCCCAACTGATGCAAATTGTGTCTCCATAAAAAATTTATGATCTGATAAATTTGACTTCATATCAATTTTATATTTCAATTTTGCAACAGCATTTAGCATATCCTCCTTAAAAATTTCAACTTATTACCTTCAAATTGTACAATTTTTAAGCCTTTTAAATTTCAACTCTTCTGATTCTAAGGCTCTCCTCAGAGCATCATTATCAAATTGAAGTTGAGTTAAATTTATGTACAACTCTTCAACTTCTTTATTCCCTGAATCAGAGGCACCATGGGATCGATTCTCATTCTCAGACTCAGTGTGATGAAACAGTACTACATGAAGTGAATCTGCATCAAACTTGTCTTTCTCCTTTTCCTATGTAGGTTGGTCCATAGATTTTTCCTCAGAGTCCTTTTCAGACTCTTCCATAGAAAAATCCTCTGGATATTCTTCTATGTGAGCTTCAGAAACAAGCTCATCACGAACATCAGCTATTTGTTCGTCCAATGGATTTTCTAATATTTTATCCTCTGGAGTTTCCTGAGGTCTGGCCACTTCCTCACACAGCTCTGCCTCCCTATCTTGTTAAATTGTAACTTCATCATCAGCTACAACATGTTGTTATGATCCTTCATCCTCAAATCATTCAGTTTCATGGTCTGTAACAACCACATTCTTTTCATGAGATTTTTTAACAACCTTTTCTCTGACAAATCTGTAATATATTAAATCTCTTATGCTCAATTAAGGGAAATTATGTGCCGCAATCGACGTTCTTGTCCTCTGAGATTGAAGTAAATCCTGAATTCTTTCTTCCTCAGTATCTTCCACTTCAAATCTTATCCTTATTGCTACAGTGATGACTCTTGATTCATCTTGTCCCTCATTGGACTTAGCAGATTGAGCATGAGCACTATCTAAATCATCCTCATCTCTTAATGGAAAAAGATTTCCTTTTATAGTGCTCCATAAATACCCAATCATTCATAAAGTTCTAGCATTAATCAAATTACTATGATGAAAATGCACTTTGGCCTCCACCAGTCTCACCAAATCCTTCTTAAACAATAGTTTGGAGATGAATTGGTCAAATGGGTAAAAGTTCATTCAGGCAACAATATGACAACAATATCTTAGGTATCTAAACATATACCTAGGAAAATTGAGTTTAATATCACTGAGAAAAAGATACATTATATACATATTAGGATATAATATCTTTTCCACCTCATACATCTTTATTGCAATCCATGTTTGCACAAATTTTACCAGAATTTTCTGATCTGGATCCATATCCTTTATGAACATCTTCCTTACAGATGAAGTACAAAAATGAAAAGAAATTAGGTCCTCTGATTTATGCACGGAATCTCCAATATTTTTTAAATCAAAATTAAAAACTCTTTAATGAGGGAAGTTTAAAATCTGACCAATTTTAACTAAAGAGAATGAATAATCTCTATCCTCTATCTTAGCCAGCATAGTGTCCTCATTATCTCCAAAGACTAAATTGTACAGACTTGAAGAAATGTCGATGCTCTAACTCATACAAAAAAATCATTATTTTTACTTTTGAAAGTTTGTTCGATATTCTGAAATGATAGTTCTTGATTCAACAGATGATTTGTCTGATATAGCCATTCGATATCAATCACCTTTCCTTGTAAGATTTTCCTTCCTTCTAAAAGTTTTTTCATGGAACTGCGGGTTTCGACTTCATCGAATCTCTTAGTGATTTTCATTTATGTGATAATCTCTGAAGGTTTGATTATTAGGTTTTCTGAGGTTCCATAACTAAATTATGTTAAACAGAATTAAAATAAAGAAACAACATAAAAAATAAAATAAAGCTTTACTTAAAATTATATAATCCTAACTCCCCCTTAATAAAATCAAACCTTGTTGTATGAGTGGTTTAGTAAAAACATTAGCAAATTTAATGTCAGTACTTACAAATTCCAAATATATATCCTTTTTAAGAACATGATCTCTTAGAAAATGTTGTCTCATAATAATATGCTAAATCATAGAATGATTAATAGTTTTATTTGAAATATTTATAGCACTAGTATTTTCACATAAAATAGGTGTATTATTAAAATTCAGTCCAAAGTCTATATGATTGTTTTTCATCCACAACAGTTTTTCACAACAACTACCAGCAGAAACATATTCTGCCTCATCTGTTGACAGGGCAACTGCATGTGGTTTCTTACTTGACCAAGACAATAATTATTTCCCTAAAGAGTAAAAAGTTACTGATGTGCATTTCTTATCTAATCTGAAACTCCCAAAGTCTACATCTAAATATGAAATTAAATTAAAATCAGATGTTTTGGGATAAAGAAGAGATTGAGAAAAAATTCCTTTTAAATATAGAAAAAATCATTTAACATCAGTAAAATGTCATTCTTTAGGATTTGATTGAAATCTTGCACAAAAATATATTGAATACATTATATTTGACCTACTAGAAGTAAGATATAAATAAGTACCAATCATACCTCTATATAACTTTTTTTCAACTGATTTTCCTATTTCATCCAAATAAGGTTTTATATTAGTGCACAAAGGAGTTGTATATGTCTTTCTTTTTTCAAGTCCAAATTTATTTAATAAATCAGTAATGTATTTTCTTTGGTTCAAAAATTTTAAAAAATCTTTTCGATAACTTTCACGACCTAAAAAGAATTTAAATTCACCCATCATACTCATTTCAAAATCTTTTTGCATTAAATTTGAAAACTCATGACAAAGGGTGTTATTTGTTGATCCAAAAATTACATCATCAGCATAAATTTGAACCAATAAAATATTAGAATTTACAATTTTCTTGAAATGTGTTGGATCGTCCATTCCAATAATAAAATAATTTTCCATTAGAAAAGAAAATAATCTTTCATATGAAGCTCTAGGTGCTTATTTGTGGCCATAAAGAGCTTCAGTATGTTTAAAAATAGAATCTGGTTTTTGAGAATTTTCAAAACAAAGTGGTTTCTCAACATAAAATTATTTATTAAAAAACCATTTTGAAATGCAGACATTACATCCATCTGAAATAATTTAATGTTCATATGAGATGCATAGGATAAAAGGATAATAATGGCTTCTAATATCAGTACAGGTGCAAAGGTCCCATCCGAATCTATACCTTCTTCCTGATTATATCCTTTAGCTACAAGTCTATATTTATTTATAGTTATTATTCCTTGATCAACTTGCTTATTTCTAAAGACCCATTTGGATACTATCACTGAATAATTATGTGGTCTTTCAACTAATTTCCAAACATCATTTCTTATTAAATGGTTTAATTTTTCTTGCATTTCTATCATCCAGATTTCATCATCTATAGATTCTTCTATAGATTTGGGTTCTAATTGCGATATAATGGAAGAGAATTATACAATATTTCCTATATTTATTCTAGTTTTTATTCATGTATCTATGTCACCAATTATAGATTCTAAAGGATGATTATTTAGGGTTTTATCCTATCTAGGCAGTACACTCATAGGTTCCTTAGTATCATGTTCTTCTTAACTAGACTGAATTTCATTTATATCTTTTTCAAAATAAATTTTCATGTTCTCAAGTCTCATGTTATCATTAGAGTCATATTCATCCATTTGGTCGGTCCTTTTCTCAAAAGGATCAGACTCATCAAATTTTACATAAACTGATTATTCAATAATCCCTGACTTCTTATTATAGAATATTTAAGCTTTGGAGGTAGAAGAATATCCTAAGAAAATTCCATAAATAGATTTTGGATCGAACATACCAATATTATCCTTCGTGTTCAAGATGTAATCCTTGCATCGAAAAACATTAAAGTAGTTAACTTTAGGTTTTATGTTATTCTGAAGTTCATAGGGTGTCTTTTTCAGAAGAGGTCTAATTAAAACTCTATTTATTACATATTAGGATGTTCTTACAGATTTTTCCCAAAAAAAGGTAGGATGACTGTATTCATTTTTCATAGTCCTATACATTTCCTAAATATTCCTATTTCTTCTTTCACTAATTCCATTTTTTGAGGTCTTATTGGTGCAGACAAGGTGTGTTTAATACCCATATTTGAGCAGAAGGAATCATATTCCTGATTCTAAAATTATCCACCAAGATCACCTTTTAATGAAATTAATTTAAAACATTTTTCATTTTGTACATCTTTTCAAAAAAATTCAAATAAAGTAAAAGCTTCATTTTAAATTTCAAAAAGATAATCCATGTAAATATAAAATATTCATCAACTAAAACAAATACATATATTTTACCATATAATATTTATACTCTTGAAGGTCCAAACAAATCCATATGAATAAGTTCTAGAGATTTAGATGTATCAATTGTATAAACAGATTTAAAGGATGATTTGTGTTGGTTGCCTAGTTAACATGCATCACAGAATCTGTTACTATCAAATATGAGACTAGGAAAATAAGAAACTAATTGTTTCCTAGACAATTTATGTAAAACATATACATTAAAATGTCCAAGTCTCCTATACCAAATCCAAGATTCATTCACTATAGAAGTTAAGCAGTTTACTTGTTGTTTACACAAGGAATTTAATTCCATGGTATACACATTGTCAGTTCTAAGTGGTCTTAATTTAAGAAGTTAATTCGTGACAATAGAACATCAATTGTTAGAAAAATCAAGAGCATAACCATAATCACATAGTTGAGAAATATTTATCATATTGTGTTTCAATACTTGTACAAAAATTACTCTTTGATTGATAAAGCTTTTGGATTTCCAATTATTTCAATACTAATGATCTTCCCTTTGGCATTATCACCAATAGTGACTATTCCACCATTTTTGTGTGTGAGTGTAGAGAATTTTTATGAGCTCCCAATCATATATATTGAGCATCCATTGTCTATGTACCATTTTTCCTTTTTTCTTGTGTGACCTACTCCCTCCAAGGGCATTTATTCAATTTGCTTTGGTACCCATATTCGGTTGGGTCCAGGGGTGTTAGCCAGCAGAGATCTGGGAATCCGGACTTTCTTTGTTTTTCTAATTTCACAAGAGTCAAATAAATCATTCGATACAAAATCATTCATAATACCACTTATTTTGGGTTATCATAAGAAACAATTTTAGAAGTAAGTCCTCTTATTCCACAGTAATTACAATCTAGCCTTTTTGTACTAGGAATAAATTAATTCTTGTACAGCTTGGGTTTTTCACTTTTAATTCCAATTCCAAATCATTCATTTTTAATGACATTTTTCCCAAGAATCTCATTTAATGTATTTTCTTCATTATTAAAAAAAACAGATGCACTTTTATAGGTTTCTACATCAGTTTGCAGAGATTTTATCCTTGATTCATAATATGAATTGTTAGTGTTAATTGAGTCAGACATCTCAGTTATCTCATTATATTGTTTTAGCATTGTATATATTTCATCAGAAACAGCTTTGTAAATGTTTTTTAAATAATTATTCTTTTTAAAAAAAGAATCATATTTTTCTTCAAGGATATTCCATTAGGCTGCACGTTTTTCATTAGAGTAACTAGATTTATTACTAGAGTCAAAAGAGTAGTAATATTGTACTTCATCTGTGTCTGCCATAAAACACAAGTTGGCTTTCCAATTTACTTCTTCCTTATCTGAGTCTAATTCAAAAGTGCTACTGGAGTCTTCATATACACTAGATGTAGATTTCATTTCTTTCTTTTCTTTATGGTCATAATCATTTCTTTTGAATAATTTCTTTCTCTTTTCTTATTTTAGCTGAGGACAGTCAGGTCTAATATGTCCCATTTTCTTTCATTCATGACATCTGACTTCATTGTCATCCTTTTTAAATGATTTTCTGAAGCACTTCTTCATTCTATAGAATTTAGTGAAACTTCTAGCTAGCTTAGCCAGTTCTATATCAGAATTTGATAAATCAGAACATCCAAATTTCTCTTTTACACTTTTATTCAACTTTCTGCTTTTTCACTGTGATGATACTTTCAAGGAGGAGTCATCTCTCTTAATAATAACTTTGTGTTCATTATATTCATCTTTCATATCATATTTATACATCATTAGTGTAAAAATAAGTTCTGTCATGGTTAAGTTCTTGATAGGTGTCGACTGTCTGATTGCAGTAGAGATTCCATTCCACTTTGTAGGTTGTACTATCATTACTTTTAAAACATGATTAGCTTGTTTAATGGGATCACCCATGTCAGTTATGTTATTGAAAATCTCTGTCAATCTTCCATTCATTTGAGTAATACTTTCACCTTCAACCATTTTTAATGTATCAAATTTAAGCTTAGCAGTTGCATATCTCATTTCCCTGATATTGTTAGTTCTTTCATAAGAAATAGAAATAGTTTTCCACATTTCATATGATTTCGAGATGTTATATACTCTGTTGAATTGATCAGGTCCTAGACCACATATAATTGCATTCATTTCTGTTGATTTCATATCATATTCTGCTTCAGTATCTGGAATCCATGTTTCAGGTTTTTCTGGAATTTCATATGGAGTCAGAATCATCAAATATACTTTATATGCAAGGTTTTTCAGATAAATCATCATTTGCGAGTTCAAGAATCCATAGTTTTCTACATTAAAGTTTGGTGCTCTGACCATAGAAATTCCCTCTATTTTATCAGTCATCATACTCATTGAATTTTCACTTTCATCTTGTTAAGGCTTTATCAGAATGTTCACCCTCGTATACCAATTGTTGGATCATATTATACAAAATATACACAAGAGTGGTATTAATTGTGTATATTTGGTATAATACGATCCAACATCAAGTTCTCAGTTGAGTTAGAAAAGATCATAAGAAGAAATTATTCTTTCGCAATAGCATTGGTAAAATGGGTTCATGACACAGACTTATATACAGGGTTCACGGCTGGGCCTCATGATGAGAGTAACATATGGAGCACTGTGAGAGTAGGAAGATGTTTGGATGAATTTTACAAAATTCATACATATACGTGTTTCTCCAAATATAAAAGGACTCCTGGTATATTAAATTTCACCGGATTCATTGGTCCATGACACTGTCAAAAGCGTTGGTGGTCATTATGATTCCTAAAAAATGAGTCTTTGTTCAATTGTACATCACTCCGGAGGAGGGGGATTTAAGGATGCCCAAAAATATGCACCTATATGATAATAATGTATGAAAAACCTTAATATATGTATTATTTTTCATGTGAATTAATAAAAGAAGAGGATGGTCTATGATTCTTGTATCATCTGAGAGAGTCGCTATTGTGTGACCATGACAACGTCACATGATGTCCCCATGCATTCCACATCGCATGAAAATCGTATTGTTATTCCGTCTTCAATAATACTAGCTTATTTTGTTATGGACCCCCCAAAAAATGAGTGATATCCACCATGTCGCATGTTTTTTCATTCAAAAGTTCTTGAAAAACCATACAAAATCCTTCAAAAATAAAGAGGGATGACATTATAAA
This sequence comes from Viscum album, assembly GCA_963277665.1. NCBI lineage: Eukaryota > Viridiplantae > Streptophyta > Magnoliopsida > Santalales > Viscaceae > Viscum > Viscum album. The sequence continues at coordinate 2,103,197,629 of OY728119.1, read as the reverse complement.
AGAAGATACCCCTAGTGATCATGAAGCTAATGTAGAGAATCATCATTGGGAAGAATGAAATCCCTTTGTGATATCGTGGAAATCTCACATGAACCCAAAGCCATTTCATCATAAAATGAAGTAGATAAATGGGTGAAGAAGTGAGGGTTTCACCATAATTGAATGAAATTAAATACTCAACCAAAGAGATCCATGAGATACCTCCAAACCTCATAGAATCCATCTGGCTTGTTATCCTCACTACATATAAGTCCTCATGAGTTTCTAGTCAATTCTGTGTTTTTTTATGGATATGAGGATAGACCTGTCCACTACATGCTTGTACACTCTCCATATGACCCATGTAGGTTAAGTGAGACATCATCTAAAAACTAAGCTAAAATATGAGATATTACTCATACAAAGAAGAATGATCTCTAACAAGTGTAATATAAAATAATAAGATAAAACGGGATGATGTTATAGATATGCACAACCACTGAAATTCATGCAGTGCACACCCCATGAAATATGTGACACACCATCTAACCTCACTGAATTCCTTTGGTTTTTCATCCTTGGATTTTAAACATGGAATGCTCTTGTACCCCCATACAACCCATATTGGTCATGCGACAGATCTGCAAGAAAAGAAGAAAAACCCTCATAAGCACACATGAATAATATCATGAATTGCAACCATTTTTACATAATACAAAGAGTATTAAAATTTAGGAGGTGAGAGGAACTCAGGGTAACTGAAAGGCATGCGACCCGACTAGTGCACTTGTAGTGTTGTCCCGTGAGTCCCGAGGACAAGTCACCCATGGTCTGGGCAGTGTCTTCTCACATGAACATGGATCTTTCAAACTCCATCATACATGTCAACATGACAACATGAAAGTATATTGACATATCTCAATGATCATAGATGTCTCCATTAATTTGAAAAAAATATTATAATGGATAATACTCAATTTCAATGGAATTTATATTACATTCCCAAAGCAGTCCACGATAGTGAATTACGAAGCATCGTGGCACCGGACCCCTCTACCAGATCTAGCTTGGAATCATTCCACATATTCTGCATAAAATGAAGAGTATCCAGGGGTGAGGCCTAAAAATCCCCCACCCCAACATGAGAAAAGGGCTACTACATGCATTGGATTCTTAACGCCTAGACTCTACTTAGTTCGGATCTCGACATCAACATACATCTCCGAGATATCACATGATCGACTATCTTTATGTCAAGTAATATACTATAGGGAATCCAGAGTAGCCATTAAATAGGAATAAATTACTTCGCAAGATCATTCAACGATTAAGTGAAGGGACTCTGGTGGGTTATTGGAAGGATATCCCATAATCCCATCAGATCAGGTGAGATTAAAGATAACCGATACTAAAAAAACAAATGTATTCCCAATACAATGGTGTGAACCATTATCAATGGTGGAAGGACTAAGAAAAAAAAATCCCTCTCCCATCTTACTCTTGGTGTGTGTCATCCAATGACACAAAACATCACCATGACATGTCACTTAGATATTCAGACACAACTATAGAAACCCCTAGGATAGATGGAGTACTCTAGACAAACCACGATGAGTCACTTGAATACCCACTGACACCACATTGATCATGAGGACCCCCTGGGTCCATTACCCAAGACATGTGAAATCCCTCATACACATTTAATGACTCATATAATGGCACCCTCTTGGTCATCCAAGTCTTGAAAAAGCACCTAGATATGACAACCAATACCTCCCAACATTCTCTATTAATGCTAGTTGATACTGGTGATTCCCTCCATACATGTCATTCAGATCTCATGGTGTCTCACACCTGTGTTTGACATGAAACTCAACACCTCTCAAACTATTCCACACTGTCTCTTGGGACACCGTTGATACTTGTCCATCCAGGTAATGTGATGGATCCTAGGATATGCCAATTGGGTAATGCAACACCCTCCAGACAAAAAGGCAATGTCCCAGTGCATATGTGGACTTGATTATATGGTATGTATTCAGTGTGTATGAACCAATAAATAGGTAAACATAATGGTATAATCTCTGAGATGTTTTATCTATGAAAACTCGGATTCCCAGTATAACCTTGATACGTCAGATTCCTTCCTAAGGTCCAAGATATATGCCAACCCTCACAAGGATAATCCCAATAAACTGGTCCCATGTCCTTACACAATATGTTTGATCATATTATCACCCTTATTTATAACCATGAACATGGATCCCATGTGATTAGGGGATTCAATTAACACCCTACTAGATTCACAATTCTCTTCCATATTGGGAGACCTTATAGTATAATCCCCCATCTAAAGGAAACTATGAGGACACTAATTCTATCCATACATATGATATGTTGGCTACCTCACTCCGATTTTTGAGTTCGTTGTGAATCATTTAGGGTAATCTTAGTATCTAATCCCCTTACACAAGGTAATAACAATGCTTACTTCCTAACCCCTTAATCTCACATCGAGCATGGATCAAACGAGATTATGGAGTTCCGATAATCATGTCATCAGCACCACAAGTCTCTATAATGACACTGAAAACCAAAAAATATATTTCCTAAAGAATGAAATACAAAAAATCTTATTCTCTATATATTAGGGATATATAGGATGTATCATTGAGAATTGAGAATGATAGTTACCTAAATCACCCATATAAGTCATTTCGAACGCAGTTAAACCATATGAGTTAAAAAAACTTCGGGGGTTTTGATTCCTGCGACAATGAGGATACATAGGATTCCCCATACAAGATTCATCCCATCCTCAGAATATTAACTGTATCATTATATGGCATCATATACCGAAACAATTCATAACACATATTCAATATATGATAACCAGCATGTTACTGGAGAATGATGAAAAATCTAAAATACATACAGAAAGGCTAACCTAAGAGATCCCAGTCTTTTTCATATACAAAATAATTAATCTATTATCTTTTAATTAGTTTAACCAGTCACATATTGGGATTATGGAGAGATTCACAAACATATCATAAAACTATAACAGATTCTTGGTGTAGGAAACATTTCCACCCAATACGGTGTGTTGAGCCCAACCTCCTATCCTCTCAACCAATGTGAGTCCTCAAGAGTCTAGGGGTCGGGAAACTCGAATAACCATGGACCTTGGAAAGAAGGTCCACACCTAGCTTTGGATATGGTATCCATTTAGTGTTTTTGGGAATATAGGATAAATGGATGATCTGATGTGCATGATTGAGTGAGGACATAAAATACCCCTCATTCAAACTATCAATGGAAATCTAATTCCATGTTACTCATCCAAAAGCCGAAGAAACAATGATTTGAATGTTTTTTTCAAATTTTATATCACTATAATGTATCGATGATTCATTTCCAATTTTAACATTTATTAAATAATTTGTTTTCATATAGGTGTGCACGATTTCTATAAAAAGAAATGTGAATTTAAAGTGGAAATTTTATGTTTCCTTTATGCTTGTTTAATGTGTTATGATCATGTTATGTTACATGGGTATAGTTTATGAATTTGGGTAGTTATGTCCTAAATAAAGGGTGGGTGAGTCCATGATATCTTTTCAATGAATTGAGTAATTATATGGAGTTAATTGATAGAATTTATCTTAAGATATTTAGGTAATTTACCACAAAATGTATTCCAAATGTAACCACGAAGGTTACTCTTTATGTACCCATGAAATCTTCAATGTAATAATAATATGGATTCCACATGTTACCATTATGATTTATGTATTATCTATATTTTTATAAGATTATTATGATTTCATTTGGAAAGATAAAGTGTTTATGTTTCATTGGGTAAAAGCTTTACTTTTTGAAAATGATTTCAGCGGTTTATAAGTATTTATGGACTAACATTTTAATTTTTTTCTTTATATACCTTACTCAATTTTTTTACTCATACGTAGATTTAAAATTTATATCATCCATCTTAATATTGGTAAGGTCAAAAGATGATGACATGATGAAACTATTGATGTTTGTTTCTAGAAAAAAAAATAATGTTTTATTTTAAAAATTGTTTCATTTGGTTTAAATGAATGGATATTGTTTGAAAGGGTCCACTTTATAATATTATTGTTTTTCTTATGTATGAGTTATGTCCATGTTTTCTAATGCACTAAACCGAAACATAATCTTGATTGGGAATTATAATTCAAATACACTATAATTTGTTATCTTAATGTCTGGGCCCTTATAGTTCGTATCAATGGATGGTTTAGACAATATTAGATATATGGATTTTTTTTAATGAGTTATGGATATCATCATGTATTTATAATATTAACGTGGATTACAAAATTAATGTTTAATAATACCTTTTGGGACATTATGTTATGAATTGTTAAGGTGAAAAATGACATTTTTGATGAATTTTACCTTTCAGGTAATTATGGGTTATTTCTTATTGGGATGAAAAATGAATGGTATAATATAAAAATTGAGGTTTAAAGAGGTTATGGGTTTTTAAGGTATTTATCTTGTTTTGAGAATTTTATAGTTTTAGAAAATGGACAACCCATAGGATGGGTGGCAACCCATCACGTCCGCAATGTCCATAGTAATAGAATTCACATCATATGGGCGATAAGGGTGAATCGCTTAACAATTTCATACTTTTTTTCCTTGGTTAGTATTAATTTTTTTATTTGGTTTAATGGGTTGGATGATTAAGGGTATGAATATTTGTATAACACATGTTTTAACTAATAGAGAACCATGGTATTGGAAAATGATTTGGTGAATTAGTTAATAATGTTAGATGTTCAATATTTTGGGAATCCTATATGATTTTGATTAATAGAATATAATGGGGTTTTATTTTAGAAATAATGGTATAATTATATTTTTGAAAATTTTGTACTTTTATAATGAACATATATCTTCATGATTATGTGAATTTGGATATTATATTCTTTGGTATGTGGAATTAAGATTGATTGATGTTTTTTGGAGAAAACATTAATAATTTTCCTGCAAAATTATGGGATCAAGTCATTTTTGGGATTCAATCTTATTATAGAATATTTTTTAAATTTTTTATGAATTACTATTTTTTGAATGGTCTGTGTTGTTCTTTGGGTATTATTGTTTAATTTTGGAGATTATAATTATTCTTTATTTATTTAAAGGTTTATTATTTTTGGGGAATTATCATATCAAAACATAAATAATTTGTTTTGGTTAAAATCTAAAAATAAGAGAAAAAAGAAGTTAATATTTTGGGGAGTTTATGATTCTCTTGAAGCTGATTCTAGTGGTATTGGTTTGAAAAAAGTATCTTTAAAAATTTATCATTTAGAGGTTATAGTGGAAATTTACAAAAGAATAAAACCTAATTTTTCATTATGTTTGTTTTTTATGTTCTTATTCTAGGATGAAATAAATTCCACAACTCAATTAAAAGGATTTTAAAACAAAAAAAATTGGATTAATTTTCATACTAAGGAATGAATAAACTTTTAACTAATTACATTTTTAGCATTTTGTGATTTTTAATTATATCTTTACCATGTTTTATGTCATTATACATAAGAACATGATGGTTAGTTTTATCTTCCATGTATATGTTTTCCTATATAGAAACCTATAATGAGTTATATCTAGTGACCATCATACATTCTATTCATTAGTTTAATGTGGATGTTTCATTATTAAATTTTCTGATGTGGGATTTTAATAATTGTGTTTTGAAAACTCAAACCATAGATTTCGATCACAAGTTACAATTGCAAGAATTCAATTTTTATTCATGAAAAATGTAACATCCCTTATTATTATAAGGAAACAATATCATTAATAGAGAAATTGATACCCCACATTGAGAAAAAGGGAACAAATAAATAATAATTAAATGTTACTATTAAAAACATGTTTATAAAATGATTTGAATGGATACTATTAAATAAATTCTGAAATCATTGTTTACAAATGTATATATAATTAATTATTTTGTTAATAATTAATTATAATTGAATGTCAAACCCTTTTTGAAAAAAAGGATATGTTTTTTTGAAAATTGTTACATAATGATGATGTTATAATTTTTTTAAGAGGAATTGTCTAATGGATGATACAAATTAATTTTTAAAGTCACAGTAGATCAATAATACAAGTATTAATATAATTTAATTCATGGGAGTATTTTTATTCTTGAAATGAGATATATAAATGTTTTGATATTTTGAACATATTTATTACCCACCTTCATTCCATATCAATAGGATTAGTGTCAAACATAATTTAGCTACTTCTATGAATTTAATTTTGAAAAATAGATATACACGATTTTAATGAGAATGAAAATAGAGGTCCAATAGGGTCAACTTAATTTGTAGTAAATATTAAGGGTAAAAATAATATTATAATATTATAAAATTACCCACAATGTTGTCCTAATATACATGTATTATTGTATTTTGACCAAAAGCATCCTTAGTCTAAAATTATAAACTCTTTATACCCCATGGGTATGAATTTGACATTTATTATATTTTATTTAAAGCTAAGTTAAAAATATTTTACTCATATATTTAAGAAGTAAATAATTATAAATATAGGGATATATATAAGATAAATTAGACTATAAGCACTAATTTCAACTTTAAAATATTTATCTACATCATGATATTATTTTTTAAATTTGTAGACATTAAATATTTGAATTTAATTTTTACAAAATGATGATGTAGTTATTATGTTAGTAAAAGAAGAATTGAATAAATTATATTAATAATATTGTAATAAATTTAATTTGAATTATTTTATTCCATTCAGAAATTTTATGGATTCTTTTTAGATGTTAAGGATGATTTAAAATAGTGTTTTTTAATGAATCGTGTTGTGATTGGTTTTTTAAAAAGTTAAGTGATTAATATTGTGAAATTTGATATAATTCATATCTTAAAATATAAAATATTTAATAAATGATATAAATTTTATTAAAATATCATGAATAAAAAAAGATTATATATCATGAAATGTCATTAATGACACATTACTTTCACGTTTTTCATGTTATGGTTATTATATTAAACCTAGAAGTATAAATTATTGGATAAAACAAGATGTGTTAAAAGGGTTAAAATGAAAAGATAAGGATTAAAAAAATAATCCAAACAAGTCAAATTTGAAATGGATTAATGTATTTAGATAAAAAAATAACTTGATCCTAGAAATAATTTATTTTCAAACCATTTGGTATAGAAACCAAGTTTATATTAATTTAATATTTCTTATAAGTCCAAGAGTGCCCTTCCCTTATCCTATAAAAGGTATCCCATTCATCTCTTTTCATTTAACATAATTTTTTTTGTAATATATAATCTAAAACCCTCTACAAGAATACCTCACCACATTCTAGAGGCCTTATTTTAGAATGAACACCCTCTTCAGAAGTGTTATGTTGTTAATCAGAGGATTTCATCCAAAGGAATGGTAACATTTTTATTTAAGGGCATCTATTTTATTTATTGTTTAACATCAATAAAATACTCAAAAAACATGAAAAGATAATAACTACAGTATCCATAATATATTGAGATGTTTTTATGTTAATATCATTAACAAAATCCACCTCTGATTCCATTAAATTGGAAAATAATTATTCGTTTGTGTGTATGTGTGAACTACCACATCCAAGATCCTATATAATTCATTTTCCACTACAATCTCTCAAGACTAGTTATAAAGATGGAATTGATGTTAATATGTGATATTATGGAAAATTAATAATTATAATATAAAAATATATCAATTACATTCTTACTTTCCATGCACATAAAATTGATAATGGTGTCTGTGCATATATGTGAACTATCAACTCCAAAAAGCGATGTTATTCATTTTTAATCACCATACAACTTGGGTAATATTTATAAGTGTATTTGAATTATTGATTTGATATTAATGGTATTATTATAATTCAGTAAAGATAATATAATACTTTCCTTCATTTAAAAATGATAATTGAAAAATGGAAACATTATTGATGTGTGCCTATTACATACCATCCCCAAAATTGTAATGTTTTTAATTATTCCTAACATTACATAAATGTGTCGATTTAATAGTATAAATGATTAAAAAATTATATTATTATTTCATGAATATTATTCTATAGGTTGTGGAATTTCAAACATTTTTACTATAGACATCATTTCAAAATCAATTTGGACTCGAGTGCCAAATATCGACAGAGCACCCAACATGAACATAAATATTTATGTAATTATAATAACGTGGTAACAAGTTTTATAAAAAGAATAACTAAAATTAAAAAATTTATATATATATATTAAATAATAACCATGGTTTATTTTTCTAGAAGATAAATATTTTATGGGTCGAGTCAGACTCAAGGTAAGGGTTGTTCTTTTAAAATCGCTTTAAAAGTCACTCCTTCAACAATTTTAACAAAATAAAAAAGGGTTTTTTAAATTATATGAGATTAATGGAATATCATAATTTTATTTCAAATTAATGTTTTTATGCTTAATATAAAAATTAAATTTTCATTTTTAAATTATAAGTTTTAATTTATGAGTTTGTGGATTCATAATATCAAATGTGATTTCAAAGTGAAAATGTTATTTTTTTTATGCTTGTTTTTTGTGTTATGAGTGTGTTATGATACTAGGGAATAGTTTTGAATATGGGTGGTTATGTGATAAACCAAGGGTGGGTGATCCCATGATACCTCTCTAATGAATTGGGTAACGATATAGAGTTAAACAATAGGGTTATACCAATGAAATCTAGGGATTATACTATAGTGGGTATTTCATATTAAATCATGATGGTTACTACCTATATAGCCATGAAATTTAAAATTTATGAATGATATATATTTCCCAAGTTGTCATTATGATTAGCGTTTTCTATTGTTTTTTGTAGGATTATTATAATTTCACTAGGTAAACTAAATAGTTTTTGTTTTATTGGTAAAAAACATAACTTTGTTAAAATGTTTTCATGGGTTTATAATAATTCATGGAATAATAATTTTTTAATTTATTTTATACACTATAATGATCATTTTTTACCTATATCATGTTATCAAATGTTTTTCAAATGACATATGATTGTTAAAGACAATGAGGATATCATGATGAATCTATTGAATATGTGACAAGGAGATAAATATTATTTTATTTTAAAATGGTTTTAATTTAGTGAAAGAATTTGATACTGTTTAGAATTTTCCACTTTGTATTCTTATGGTTTTAGTTTTGTCTAAATTATGGACTAATTTTCTGAAAATCTAAACAATACAAGATCCTAAAATGTGAATTCTAGGTCAAATACATTAGTTTATGTTTTTTATATGGTTGGGTCCATAAAATATATGTTTTAAATGTTTTAATTATTATTTAATTTATTTTATTTGAGATTTTATAAAAATTATTTACACATTCAAATACAATTAATATTTATTTATTCAATTATAACAGGTTTAAATATTTAATCATTCCATTTAAACCCCAATTATGAACGACATATAATATTTATTTTAATGATATGAAAGGGTTGATGTTGGGTGTAATAGTTCCACTAGTATATAAATCATCATTATTTCCACGTCCTGGGTCTTCTAAGGATGGTGATATTAGTAAATTTGACCATATTTAAGTTGAATTTTTTTTTGTTCTAGGAAAAATCATTATATATCTCACTCTATTCCATGGTTAGAAAATTTTACCTCATAAAGAAGATCTATCATACTTGACGATGTTTCCTATTATTTTTATATATGTTTCATAATAATGATTGTCTTATTTATACTCTATAATTTAATAGCTTTATTATAATTATATTATTTAATACTTATAATTTTATAATAATAATTTGTATTAATATTATTTTTAGATCAAAGATTTTTTTGTGAAAAAATGTATACATAATAATATGTAATTAATTTTAAAATAGGACAAATCTATGGGATGTTACATTATTCCCTCTAAATTAATTTATTCCACTAATTTGTTTTGTCACATAGAAACATGTGTATGTAATTTTGTCTCATCACATCTTATGTTTCCCATGTTTAAACCTATAATTTGATATTTATCCATTGAACGATGCCATATTGAGTTTTTCTTTTCAATAAGATATTATAGCATAGATCATTGAACTAAATTGATTGTTTCTTACAATATTCATCATGTATTAATTTAATATAATTTGTGATTAATGTTTCCAATAGAAATGTTAAAAACTAACTAGAAAGTGATACATGGGACACATACTGTACCTACAAGAGTTTTTTGAAGAGAAATATTATATGGTATGGTCCTTAAAAAATTAAATTATCTATGGAATATCTTCCCAAACTTCTTAAACCTCATTTCCATATTCGTTGTTGACACATTAAGGAACACATTCTTACCCATCATATCTCATTGATGATTATCATTATATTTCATATTTATATTATTTAATGCCATAAAATGTAAGTGAATGATTTGTACCTTCTTTATAATTTTCATAACATGATCTAATATATTGAAATTAACTTCATTCACACCTTCCCATATTGTTAGAGTTCTATATCTCATCACATATAGAAAATCGTATGGTTTATTTTTTGAGTGTAGAGTGAATTAAATAAATATATTAGAATTAAATTACATTAAAATGATTATGTAAACATCCATTGAAATCAATATAGTAGGAACATTAAATTCCATTCAATTTTATAATGGTTATTTTAGATTCAATATTTTTTAAGGATGATACATTATTATTAATCTCATCATTGTATCAAATTACTTTTAAAGAAATATCATTATTACCGTTGTAAACATAGGATCTGATCCAAATAAAATTGAAATTAGTAATCTATTGATATTTTATACACCCTTTATATAAAACATGGAATGTTGACAATGTAAGAAATCATATTAAATTGAAATGATGTTTTATGAATTCATATCTCAATATTCTACAGCCTACAAGGTACTATATTCTATTGAATTCTTTGCAAGACTAGAAAAAATCTATTGACTTGTTATCTAATTTCCACAGTACTAAAATAAATTATTTTACCATAAAATAATTGTTTTATCCCTTAACATTAACATTCTAACACACTAACCACTAAAATAAAAATAATACAATATCCATTTACATGTTGTCCAATAACAATGTTTCTTAGTATTTATATAAATATTTGTTCTGCGAGGATTGAAAGATAACATTGAGTTATGGGTTTATTCCAATAGCTAAATATAAAATTTTAGTAATTTTGGATAATTAAAATTATGTTCAATATTTTGACTCTACTATTTTCTATGCAAAACAGCATAATAATATTTTCCCTCTATTATAGCTTCATATAATATTAATTGGTCTCTCGATATTCACATATAAGGATGGTTTAGTAATCATTTTTGAAGGCATCCATTTCAACCACTATTGTATGAATTTCATATCCATATATTTAATATCCATGATGATTGGGTTTATTTCAATCATTATTAAGGATATTGTAACATGATTCATTCGATATGGAGAATCTTTCGCATTATATGTAATCCATTGATGTTAGTGTATGGATAAATTATAATAAATGACTAAACAAATCCATACCCTTTAGATAATGTTCAACTTCATCTATATTGATATATTAATTATGATCCTATCAAAAACAGATATATAAATTTATATACATATATTACACTTTTATCCATAGAGGTAATGAGGTTAAATAAATAATTTGAACATGACTACCGCCAGATCTAGATCATTATTCATTTAATTATTATTGTGGACAATTAATTAATGGGATTCAAAAGAAATAAAATTTTATTCATTTCATTTGTACACTTTCTATTCCCAACATTGACGAAAAATTTTATATGAATATCCCTTTGACACGATAGGGTATTGTGAGTACTGAAATAATGACGAACCACATTGTAATATCCCAAAATTTCGTAATGTATATTTTTTAGTTAATATTATGTTAATAGAATAATCTATACAAATATTTTAACTAAAATTTAACCTTGACATATTAAATAAATTCAACTATTTTAATATTGCTCTTAAATTACTGAGTCTAAAATAATATACCATATCAAATAATATAGAAGTAGAAAAAATTCCATCAAGTATAGGACATCTCCCTTATGAAACTCATCATATTAGGGAATACAAGTAGAATCATTTTTGTACTCCTAATAAAATAAAAGATTTTTCTTTAAAAATTAATGTATGAGTAAAATAATATTCTAGAGGAATTCATGCTCTTGGAAATGTATACAAGATATATTCCAGCAGATGAACCAACTGCGATAGAACATACGACATGGCATAAAATATGATCATAAAAAACATGTTGGGATATTTATATACATATATATTATGATTTTTAAATATAGAAACCATAAATGTTATAATTTAATTATAACATTTATATTACACATTATAAATTTTATCTTTTTAAGAAGATAAATGTTTATTTTTATATAAATGTTATTTATATTTATATTTCATATTTGGATAATAATTCATTATAATCTATAATTATTCATTTAATAAATTAAAATTATTTTTTATTAATAATTTCTATATTTTAACATGATTAATTTTATAATTTTTCCACAATAAATATTTTTAGGTGAATAGTTAAAATTGCATTTGAAAAAATATCCCCTTTCATGATATTAAAAAAACACAAGAATGTCTTTATATATTATGAATAATTTTTATAAATAATTATAAATATAATATAAGTAATATAAATATTTGAAAATTTCAATTTTTAATTTGTTACAACCAAGTTTAACATTTTAGAAACTCAAGTAATATTTTACACTAAGATCATTTTTATGTGATTATAAAGAAAAATCTATTTAATCTATTTTATAAAATATATCTAAAAAAATATTTTATATCTGAGATCAAAATATCCAAATTAATTGATAATTTAAATTTCATTTTAGTCATAAAATTATAATTGGTACGATTTATTATTATTATCGTAGTAATGATGATTTTTTCGATGTATAGTTTCGTTAAAATTATTTGATTATTATCTAATAAAATAAATTAATATCTTCAAAAATTCATATTAATAAAATTTTCACACACACACACACATATATATATTATCACACATTCAATTGGTAATCAATAGTAAATATGATTATGAACACCTAATGGTAAAAATAATGTTTTTATACAAAACAATTTTTCTATATATGAACATTTCAAATTTATATGTTTAGTTAAAATTATATATAAAGATAATAGAATTAAATAGCCATTAATCTTACTTTTATCACACATAAATTTTGTAAGAGGAATTAATTTATATTTCAAATAAAATATATATTACATAGATAAGATCAATATGCTTATATATAAATGGAAATTGTAAAATGTAAAAACATAAATTGAAATTAAAATAAAATGTTTTAAATAATGTGTTTAAATTAGTCGTAGTTGAATCGTAAAACATATCCTTCCCCAAAATCATTTCTTTCTCACTTTGGGTGATTTGTACCATTTAATAGTGTCATGGAATTATTAAAAGTAATGGGTTTCTAGAAAAGTGACTTTATCTTCACTAAAAAAGGGGTAACAATTCAACTAATTCATGAAAAAACCTTACCAAAATAATTTATCATAAATATATAAAATTATAATACTCATTTATTCCGAACCTGTGTACTAAATCATATAGTATCAATTAAAAAAATCCAATACCTCTATTTCTATAAATATTATGAAGTAGAATATCATGTCCCAACGTATGTATTTCAAACTCCAGGGTCATTCCAACGTAGTCTATATATTTAATCAAATCTGTGAGAAACCATAATCTAATGAAATTATTATTATTAATGTATTTATTGTTATTATAATAATTTAATTACTAGTATTCAATCCAATATATCCATATTGAACATAACCACATCGATCATGTGTATGTGCTGACTACAACCACCATTAAATATTGTTTCTCGTTTCTCATAAATAAATTTAATAAAGATTAATAAGGAAATATATTTTTTGTATGAATATAATAAATATTTATAAATTATAATTCTATAAAGATTATTTTTTATTTTCCTTTATTCTAATTAATTAATTTATTATTTCAATCATTAATCATGCATATAACCGATTATTTCTTCCAAAAAAATTGAAATACAATTTCCATAAAGAAGGATTATCCTAATATTGAAAGTATGGTTGATATATTTTGTTGTTACATGATTATGATATTATAACATTTATATTGAAATTTTATAAAATCATATCATACTTATATAATCATTATAGCATCGTCTCTTTCGGGTTAGTTTTTAGAAGTTATTTGAAAAATTTTATAATGATGAAACCATAAATGAATATGGATTGTAATAAAATGGTAATATAATATAATAATATGTTTTATATGATGATTTAATGACACTGTAAATATTTTTTTAATATATTAAATACTTAGTAATAAATCACCTTTCAATCATAAAAAATTCTAGAAACTAGTTCATCAGAATTTTATTTTTCATATACCATATCCAAGTTATTCACCTTTTAAAATGGGACCCATAGATTAATTGAAAAACATATTATTCTATATAAAATATATTTCAAATGATGTCCTTTTTTGGAATAATGATGAATTACACCATTATTATGAAAATAGTTCAAAATTATCGAGGTTAGTCATGCTCGATATTGAAAATTTACAACCAATAACCAATATAAATAAAGATATTAATTATAAATGGTGACAGTTAATGAATACTAAAATGAATAAATTCATGATGTTTGTTATTAACATAATTGTGTTTATTATATTCTAAGTTATATAATGTTTGAGTATGTCAAAATACAAGTTATGGGTTTCTCTTTGCAAAACATCTCTTCTCGAGTCATAATGATTCATTTTTACTACAGTTTTAAAAGTAGATTAATTATATTATATGATGATACTATAATGTGTTATCACTCTCTATAATGGGTTTTTTTTCAAATCATTAATATGATTAATATATATCTCAAATTTTTATCATTGTTTAGAATATTCCATATCTTATCCCATGCTAGTTTAGAGTCATTATGTGTATATCTTTATTAACCAAATTTATACATCTTATATATAATGATAAGTTTTTTATCATAGGTAACCTTCATATATTCCTTATTTATTTAAAATAATCCCTTTTTATAATAATTATTTTTCAAAAAATCTTTTTCAAAATTGTTTAAATTTATCTCTATGCATTCTTTTCTTCTATTCTTTATTTATCACATGTTATTATAAATTTTATAACTCTTATCTATTTTCAATGATATATAATGATGTTCATTTTTTAAGATAAATATTTTCCAAAATTCTCTCCCCTCCATCTATGATATTAATTTTTAATAATATCAATAGGTGCATATTCAACCAAAATGTTGGTATTGTTTTCTTGAAAACACATTTATGTTTTATCGACCAATTTTGTATTTATCAAAAAGGCATTTTTTATTTTGGAATTATTTTTCATGAATCAACCAATAACTGTTTTTATTAAATATGTTATTGGTTTTAATTGGTATTTGGTAATAACCATATACATTACTGAGGTTTGTTTTTGTAATAAAATTTAGAAATTTAATGAAACATATTTATCTTTTCAAGAGTTATTTATGATATGATGAATGCATCCAACATTATTCATTGGTATTTTCAAGATATTTTGAAAACAATTTAATAATATGGTAAAAATATTTTTAAATTATTTAATTGTGGGTACATATATTGAAATACAATTCATTTGTTAATGTTTCATATCTCATAATGTAAGGTAGAAATATACTTCATGGATATGCTCTGAAACTAAATAGTGATACTTTATAGTTATTATCACAATGAAAAGGATGGTAATTATCAGATTTTCTCCAAAATTAATATTGGATACTTTTTGGATATGGTGACAAAATAATGTGTGGGAATTCATGAATATTCTATTTGTATAATGATACACTATTCTTATTCTTGTTTCATCATTTTTGTGATTTTTTTTATGTCTATGTTATTTTCCCAAGGATTATGTCTATTGATTGAGGATTTCAAACTCACTTTATTAATTTATTATGTAATTACATGTCATATTCCATGAAATATGTTTTGTTATATGTGATTTATTTTTTATTATTTTCTTATAAAACATGACTAAAATATTATGCTCTTCTAATGATCACTTTTTAACTTTGATTGTTATTTCTTATGTTTAGACACATTGAAAATCTAATACCCCCTTTATAATGATTTCATTTAACTAGGATATGATTAAATGTAATTTTTAGAATGTTCCATTAAGGGTATATTATATGGATATTTTTCTTGATATATTGAACTTTTTGTATTAATTATTCCATTAATAAAATATTAAGAACAATTTCCATTAGTTGAAATATTCAGGGGTCTTTTTGGTTAATTATTCTTCCAAATACCATAAAACTATAATGTAACAATTATTTTGGAATGTATTATACTAAAATATTTTTATTAAATCTAGTTATAATGAATTTAATGCCTATGTGGTGTCAAGATATTCATAACCTCATTCATGAATTCTTTATATCTTTTTGTTTATTGGAACATCACTCCCATATATGTTGATATAGTTAATGGATTTGAAAATTCAAAGAATTTCACCCAATCCACTGAGGGAATACAATAGGAAAATGTATAATATATAATCATATCACCAACGTTATTCTAATCCATTATTCAATAACATATTTCATAGATGGATCCACATGTATACCCTTTCATGTGATTACATATCCTGAGTGGGAAAATTTATTTATCAAAAAATTTCACGAAAAGAACTAACATACAATTTCCCCTTTTATAATGTGTTTAGTAAAATCCTAAAACACAATTAATATTAATAAATTTTTAGGAAATATATTAATATAATTAATAAATACAACATTTATATTTTTTAAGATAATATATAATTTATATATTCATCATATTCATGATAATTTAAGGTACATTTGTTTGTATACAAGGAATAAAAATGACATCATAGAATTTTTATCAAGGGTATAATTTTTCATTAGGTTTATAATATACCCTTAATATTAATTTATGGTATCCAAATTTTAAATAGAAATTTATATAAGTATTTAACTCTAATTAGTTGATAAAATAGTTCTTAAACATATACTAATATGCATATGATTTATCGTTATTTTATTATTTTTGTGATAATCAATATAAAATATCGCTGATCAATTCTACTTATTCTTGAAGAGAACCTATAAACTCAATGATGATGTTCTTTGTTATATAAATACATCTTTCATATTTTTCTATTGATTATTTTTTAATTCATTAATCCTTCATATTTAAACATGATCATGCATGAGTTATGTTGGAAAATAAACCTAGAAATATTAGGGAAAACATTTATCTCTATAAATTAAATCAGTATACATTTCTTTTGATCAAAGTCATCAAATGTTGTGATGCATTGATTTGATTTCGGTAAATATTCCCTTGTTATTTGTTTTCTAGATCTAATATGATATATTTTTAATCAAAAGTGATTTCATAAAAATCCTTGAATTGATGTATTATAATGGGATTTTTTAGGATATGGAATAATATTTTTAATCAAGACTACAAATATGAGATCAATGTAAGGGGAGATAATAACTAACAAATATAGCTTTTAATTATAAAATGTATAGAATATATACATCCAATAGAAGTATCTTCAAAAAATAATTATTTTTGATGATTTAAATAATATGGATTCAATATATTTGAAGCAATACGTTTTAATCAATATTCGACATCCAATTTTTAAATTCTTGAAATATATTTAATATCAAACATGAATTAGATTAAATAATGAGATGAATGAGATTCAATTATGATATGATTAGATTCAGAGTGAATACATGTCTTGAATTAATCACATTATTATTTGTGTCCACTACGCAATATAGATTTTCCTCCTTCATCCACTAATCATAGATGTTATCATTTCGTGTTATACTGATAATACCATTGTTTAGGGAACTAATTTTTAAAACCAATAAACATAATATGTTTACAGCTTTATGGTGTGGATGGTGTACTTGTTGTTATAAAATAATCATTAATTGTATTAAAAAAACTCTTTATTCCCCTTTTTCATTCAAGAGATACATGTATTACTTTTATAATCATAAATAATTTTATATTCCCTTAATGTGGTATCCATGGTGCTTCCACCCCCAATTTTGGAATGTAAATAAATAAATTTTCT
Organism: Viscum album; assembly: GCA_963277665.1. Classification (NCBI taxonomy): domain Eukaryota; kingdom Viridiplantae; phylum Streptophyta; class Magnoliopsida; order Santalales; family Viscaceae; genus Viscum; species Viscum album. Next base: position 2,103,179,315 of record OY728119.1, on the reverse strand, counting down.
TCCAAACTTTTTATTTATCACATGAGATTCCATGGAACCCCATTTTTAATTCATTGCACATAAATTCATAATAAAAATAAGACTATCCAATTTATATTTCCATAATAATTACACATTGAAATTAAAATTCATAAATAAAAAATATATTCTAGAAAATCCCTTTTGATCGGATATTTTAATTCTAGTAATGGAATTATTATTATTGAAAAAAATATTGGTAATTTGACATGAAGAGTATTATGTGAGTATTATTATTCCAAAGAATTAATCATTGAATTCCATTATATATAATGATCCATATATTTAATACATAAATATTTAATTTTATTAGATAAATATTCAATAAATAACCTTAAAATACATGCCATAATCATTTAGGATTATTTAATTAAGAAATATTTCTAAATAACCCACTAATTCAAAGAGATATATATTATCCCCAACTAATTTATACATTAAAATAACCGTACATGTAAATAAAAAAATAATTTTTTTATTAGATGGGCACTGGAACACGAGAACGGGTGATCATAGATGCCCCATACGTGAAAAAAGATGATATTATTAATCACATAATTATAACATGAGCATAATGGTATGAGGACCTATGATTGAAACTTGAAATCCATACCCTGTATATCCTTTATCAAAACATGAGTTATGAAATAATGTTTAACATTTTATAAGATATTAATCATAAAGGAATCAATTAATGTGAACTAGGAGAGAACAAAAATAGAATAAGGCAAAAGAATATTACAAATATATAATCATTGAAAAGAATTTAATTATCCAAGGATCACTCCAATGGATATCATGGTGGATTTTGTTCAATCCCCATTACAAAATATCCATAGTATAGGTTCACTCCCAAGACTATATTAGTGAACAATTTCCTTTACTGAATTAGGTTCATTCCCCTTTATAGACATTATTACCACATGAGATATCCATCAGTACATGTTGCCTTGGTAAATTATATAAATCTAATTACACTGATCACATAATCAAAAAAATAAATTCGTGTTACACAATATAAAAACAAATTAATCATTTCATAACATGTTGAAAGGATAAAGTATTTATAAATATATTATCCTCTCATTATAGCATAACTCAAGGAAAATTAATAGGTTTCATGAAAGATACCTCATAACATAATTTACCCAAGGTTATTAAATGGGTTTGACAAAATCCTTCTTGAAATATAATTATTATAAATATAAATAATTAAAGTGGATGATATTATTGGATCAAGTCCCAATTGAATTATATGTAACATCAAATGATGACATCAATAATTAAATAATACTTTAAAATACTACATGAACATTTCATGAGGAAAATACATTTTCATGGTGAAATAACATATTTGGAATCTAAATATATCAAAAATATTATGTAAAAATTTTATTGGAATGGGAAATGGAATCAAGGTAACGTATGATTACCAAAATTAACCAATTTAGATGGTGGGTAAATTCATACTAGTCATATATGGAAAAAAACATATTCTGTTAACATTTATAGTAAGTGTCAAAAGCACCTTGATAATAAAATGTATTTTTAAATCCATTAAATTTCTGTTTCTTAAAAATAAAATAATGGGATATTACAAATTTTAGAAAAAAATGTATAATATTAAAATCATTGTATAAATATTTAATATAAAACATGGAACATGATGAAAATGGTTCTTCGACCGACGAGAGAAATAATGTCATCCTTCATTAAAAATATCCATCTAGTCTCTTATATAATTAAATATTAAAAAATGAAAACAAAAACTACGTGAACTATGAACTCCATGAGAGAATTTTTGTCATCCTTCATTATAAATATTCATCTAGTCTCTTATGTTGTCTGTACATATATGTGAACTATCAACTCCATGAAGAGATGTTATTAATTTTTAATCACCATATCACTTGGGTAATATTTATTAGTGTATTTAAATTATTGATTTGATATCAATGGTATTATTATCATTCAGTAAAGATAATATAATAATTTTCTTCTTTTTAAAATGATCCTTGAAAAATGGAACAAATATTGATGTGTGCCTATTACATACCATCCCCAAAACTGTAATGTTTTTAATTCTTACTAACAATAGATAAATGGGTTTATTTAATAGTATAATTGATTAAAAAATTATATTATTATATAATGAATATTATTCTATAGGTTATGGAATTTCAAACATTTTTGCTATTGACATCATTTCAAAATCAATTTGGACTCGATTGCCAAATATCGACAAACCACCAAGTATGAACATAAATAATTATGTAATTATTATAACGTGGTAATAAGTTATATAAAAATAATAACTACAATTAAAAAGGTTCTCTAAAAATTAAATAATAACCAATGTTTTTTGTTCCATATGATAAATATTGTATGGGTCGAGTCAGACTCAAGGTAAGGGTATTTCTTATAAAACTGCTTTAAAAGTCACTCCTTCACCTATTTTAACAATATAAAAAAGGCCTTTTTAAATTATTTTAGTTTAATGGAATATCATTATTTTATTTCAAATTATTGTTTTGATGGTTAATATAAATATTGCAATTTCATTTTTAAATTATATATTTTAATTTATGAGGGTGTGGATTCGTAATATCAAATACGATTTCAAAGTGGAAATGTTATTTTTTTGCTTGTTTTATATGTTATGAGTGTGTTATGATACTAGGGAATAGTTTTGAATATGGGTGGTTATGTGATAAACTAAGGGTGGGCGATCCCATGCTACATCTATAATGAATTGTGTAACGATATAGAGTTAAACAACAGGGTTACACCAATGAAATCCAGGGATTATACTATGGTGGGTATTTCATATTAAATAATGATGGTTACTACCTATATAGCCATGAAATTTAAAATTTATGAATGATATATATTTCCCAAGTTATCATTATGATTAGTGTTTTCTATGGAGTTTTGTAGGATTATTATAATTTGACAAGGTAAGCTAAATAGTTTTTTGTTTTGTTGGTAAAAAACATAACTTTGTTAAAATGTTTTCATGGGTTTATAAAAATTCATGGAATACTGGTTTGTTAATTTTTTTATACACCATAATGTTCATTTTTTACTTATATCATGTTATAAAATGTTTCTCAAAGGACATATGATTGTTATGGACAATGATGATATCATGATGAATGTATTGAATATGTGACATGGAGATCACTATTGTTTTATTTTAAAATGATTTTAATTTAGTGAGCAAATTTGATATTGTTTAGAAGTTTCCACTTTGTATTCTTATGGTTTTAGTTTTGTCTAAATTATGGAATAATTTTATGAATCTATAAACAAGATAAGATCATAAAATGTGAATTCTAGGTCAAATACATTAGTTTGTTTTGTGTCTAAGGCTGGGTCTATAAAATATATGTTTTAGATATTTATATTTTTATTTAATTGATTTTATTTGAGATTTTATAAAAATTATTTACAAATTCAAATACAATTAATATTTATTTATTCAATTATAATAGGTTTATATGTTTAAACATTCCATTTAAAACCCAATTATGAAATAAGTATAATATTTATTTGAATGATATGAAATGGTTGATGTTGGGTGTAATAGTTCCTCTAGTATATAAATCATTATTATTTCCACATCATGGGCCTTCTAAAGATGGTGATATCAGTCAATTTGACCATATTTTAGTTCAAAATATTATTAGTCTATGAAAAAACCTTATATATCTAAGTTTATTTCCTGGTTAGAAAATTTTTCCTCATAAGGAAGATCTATCATACTTGATGGTGTTTCATATTATTTTTATATATGTTTGATAATAATTTTTTTCTTATTTATACTCTATAATTTAATTGAGTTAATATAATTATGTTATTTAATACTTATAATTTTATCATAATAATTTGTATTAAAGTTATTTTTAGTTCAATGATTTTTTTGTGAAAAAATGTATACATATAAATATTTATTTAATTTTAAAATGGGACAAAACTATAGGATGTTACATTATTCCCCTTAAATTATTTTATTTCACTAATTTTTTTTTCACATAGAAAAATGTGTATGTAATTTTGTCTCGTCAAATCTTATGGTTCCCATGTTTAAACCTATAATTTGATATTTCTCCATTGAACGATGCCACATTGAGTTTTTATTTTCAATAAGATATTATAGCAAAGATAATTGAACTACACTTATTGTTTCTTACAATATTCATCATGTTATAATATTATATAATTTTTGTTTAATGATTCCAATAAAATGTTAAATAATAACTAGAAAATGACACATGGAACACATATTATACCTATAAGAGTTACTTGAAAAGAAGTATTATATGGTATGGTCCTTATAAAATCAAATTATCTATGGAATATCATACCACACTTCATAAAACTAATTTCCATCATCTATGTTGACACATTAAAGAACACTTTCTTATCCATCGTATCTCATTGATGATTATCATTAAATTTCATATTTATATTTTGTGAAGCCATAAAATGTAAGGGAATGATTTTTACCTTCTTTATAATTTTTATAACATGATCTAATACATTGAAATTAATTTCTTTCACTTCTTCCCTCATGGTTAGAGTATTATATCACATCACATATAGAAAATCATATGGGTTATTTTTTGAGTGTAGAGTGAATTAAATAATTAGATTAGAACTAAATTAAAATAAAATTATTATGGAAACATCCATTGAAATCAATATAGTAGGAATATTAAATTTCATCCAATGTTAGAATGGTTATTTTAGATTCAATATTTTTTAAGGATGATAAATTATTATTAATATCATCATTGTATAAAATTATTGTTAATGAAATATCAATAATACCAATGTGAACCCAGGATATTAACCGAATAAAATTGAAATTAATAATCTATGGATATTTTCTACACCCTTTTTATATAACATGGAATGTAGATAATGTATGAAATAATATTATATTGAAATTATGTTTTCTGAATTCAAAACTCAATATTCTACAACCTACAAGGTATTATATTCTATTGAATTCTTTGAAAGACTAGAAAAAAATATATTGACATTTTATCTCATTTCCACAGTACTACAATAAATTATTTTACCATCACCTTATTGTTTTATCCCTTCACATAAACAGTCTAACAGAATAACCACTGACATAAAAATAATACAATATCCATTTACATGTTGTCTAATAGAAAATGTTTCTTATTATTTATATATATATTTGTTCTTTGAGGATTGAAGGATAACAGTGAGTTATGGGTTTATTCCAATAGATAAATATTAAATTTTCATATTTTTGGACAATTAAAATTATGTTCAATATTTAGACTCTACTATTTTAAATTCAAAACAACATAATAATATTTTCCCTCTATTATAGCTTCATATAATATTAATTGGTCCCTTGATCTTCACATATAAGGATGGTTGATTAATCATTTTTAAAGGGATCTATTTCAACCATTATTGTATGAATTTCATATCCATACATTTAATATCCATGATAATTGGGTCTATTTTAATCATTATTAAGGATATGGTAACATTATTCATTTGATCTGGGGTATCTTTCGCATTATCATTAATCCCATGATGTTAGTGTATGTATAAATTATAATAAATGACTAAATAAATGCATACCCTTTAGATAATTTTCAACTCTATCTTTATTAATATATTCATTATGATCCTATTAAAAACATATATATATATATATATATATATTACATGTTTATCCATAGAGGTAATGAGGTTAAATAAATAATTTGAAGATGAGTACCACCGGATCTAGATCATTATTCATTTAATTTTTATGGTGGACAATTTATTAACGGGATTTAAATGAAATTAAATTTAATTCATTTCATTTTTACACATTTTATTCCCTTCATTGATGAATAATTTTATATGAATATCCCTTTGATAGGGTAGGGTATTGTGAGTACTGAAATTTTGACGAACCACATTGTAATATCCCAAAATTTCATAATGTATACTTTTTTGTGAATATTATGTTAATAGAAGAATATATAAAAAATTTTGAACCAAAATTAAAGCTTTACATATTAAATATATTCAACCACATTATTATAGATCTTAAATTGTTGAATAGAAAAGAATTTACCAAATCAAATAATATAGAAATAGAAAATATTCCTTCAAGTATAGGAAATATCCCTTATAAAACTATTCATATTAGATATGACAAGTAGAATCATTTTTGTACTGCTAATAAATTAAAAAATTTATCTTTAAAAGTTATAGTATGAGTAAAATAATACTTGAGAGAAATTAGTGCTCTTGGAAATGCATACGAGATCTATTCCCGTAGATGAACCAACTGTGATAGCCCGTACAGAATGACGTAAACTATGATCAGTAATCAAAATATTGATGGTATATATATATATATTAAGATTTTTAAATAAGGAAACCATAAATGTTATAATTTAATTATAACTATTATATTACACATTATAAATTTTATCTTTTTAAGAAGATAAATTTTATTTTTATATAAAATTTATTTATATTTATATTTTATATTTAGATAATAATTCATTATACTCTATAATTATTCATTTAATAAATTAAATTTATTTTTTATTAATAATTTCTATATTTTCACATGAATAATTTTAAAATTTTTCCAACATAAATATTTTTAATTGAATAGTAAAAAATGCATTTTGAATAAATATCCCCTTTCATGACATTAATCAATCACAAGAATGTCATTAAATATTATGAATAATTTTTATAAAAAATTATAAATATTTTATAATTTATATAAATATTTGAAAATTTCAATGTTTAATTTATTAAACCCAAGTTTAACATTTTAGAAACTCAAGTAATATTTTACACTAAGATCATTTTATATGTGCTTATAATGAAAACTCAATTTAATAAATTATATAAATATATCTAAAAAAAGATTTTATATTTGAGATCAAAATATCTATATTAATTGATAATGTAAATTTCATTTTATGCATAAAATTTTAATTGTTACGATTTATTATTATTATTGCAGTAATGATGCTTTTTTCAATGTACAGTTTAGTTAAAATTATGTGACTATTATCTAATAAAGTAAATTAATAGCTTTAAAAATTCATATTAATAAAATTTTCACACAAACACACAGATATATATATATATATATATTATCACATATTCAATTGGTAATCAATAGTAAATATGATTATGAACACCTAATGGTAAAAATAATGTTTTTATAGAAAACATTTTTTCTATATATGAACATTTATAATTTAAATGATTAGTTAAAATTATATATAAAGAATATAGTATTAAATATCCATTAATTTTACTTTTAACACACATAAATTAAGTAGGAGGTGTTATTTTTTATTTCTTATAAAATATATATTACATAGATTACAACAATATGGTTATATATAAATGGAAATTGTAAAATGTAAAAACATAAATGGAAATTAAAATTAAATATTTTAAATAATCTTTTAAAATTAGTGCTAGTTAAATGGTAAAACATATCCTTCCCCAAAATTATTTTTCTCACTTTGGGTGATTTGGACCATTTAATAGTGTCATGTAATTATTAAAAGTAAAGGGTTTTTAGAAAAGTGACTTTATCTTAACTAAAAAAGTGGTAAAAATTCAACTAATTAATGAAAAAACCTTACCAAAAACATTTATCCTAATTATATAAAATTATGATAATCCTTTATTCTGAAAATTTGTTCTTAATCATATAGTATCAATTAAAAATTCGAATACCTCTATTTCTATATATATTATGATGTAGAATATCATGTTCCCAACGTAAGTATTTCAAACTCCATGGTCATTCCAACGTAGTCTATATATTTAATCAAATCTGTGAGAAACCATAATGTAATGAAACTATTATTATTAGTGTTTTTATTGTTAATATAATAATTGATTTACTAATATTCAAATCTTTATATCCACATTGAACATAACTACATCAATCATGTGTACGTGGTGACTACAACCACCATTAAATATTTTTTCTCTTTTCTCATCATGTAATTGAATGGATATTAATAAGGAAATATTTTTTTGGATGAATATAATAAATATTACTAAATTATAATTCTATAAAGATAATTTTTTATTTACCATTATTCTAATTAATTAATTTATTATTTCAATCATAAATCATGCATATAACCGAATATTTCTTCCAAAATAATGAAATACTATTTCCATAAAGAAGGATTGTCCTAGTATTGAATGTATGGTTGATATATTTTGTTGTTACATGATTACGATATTATAAAATTTATATTGAAATTTTATAAAATAATATCCCTACTCGTATAATCATTATAGCATCATCTCATTCATGTTAGTTTTTTCATGTTATGTGAACAATGTTATAATGCAGAAACCGTGAATGAATATGCATTGTAATATAATGGTTATATAATATAATAATATGTTTTCTATGATGATTTAATGATCAATAAATTTGTTGTTAATACATTAAATACTTTGTAATAAATCACCTTTCAATCTTTAAAAATTCTTGAAACTAGTACAGCACAATCTTCATTTTTATATACCACATCCATGTTATTATCCGTTTAAAATGGGACCAATAGATTAATTGAGAAACCTATTTTTATATATCAAATATATTTCAAATGATGTCCTTTTTTGGAATAATGATGAATTAAACAATTATTATGAAATTAGTTCAAAATGACCGAGGTTACTCATGCTCGATATTGAAAGTTTATAACCAATAGCCAATATAAATAAATATATTAATTATATATGTTATTAGTTAATGTATACTAAAATGAATAATTTCATGAAGTTTGTTATTAACGTAATTTTGTTTATTATACTATATGTTATATAATGTTTGAGTATATCAAAATACAAGGTATGGGTTCTTCTATGAAAAACATCTCTTCTGGACTTATAATGATTCATTTTTTACTACGGTTTTAATTGCAGATTAATTATATTATATGATGATAATATAAGGTTTTATCTCTCTATTTAATGTGAAATTTTATTTCAAATCATTAATATGATTAATATATCTCTAAAATGTTTATCATTGTTGGGAATATTCCATATCTTATCCCACGATGGTTTAGAGTCATTATTTGTATATCTTTATTATCCAAATTTATAAATCTTATATATAATCATATGTTTTTTTATCATAGGTAACCTTCATATATTCCTTATTTATTTTAAAAATCCCTTTTTATAATATTTATTTTTCAAAAAATTATTTTCTAAAATGTTTAAATTTATATCTATGCATTCTTTTCTTATATTTTTTATTTATGACTTTTTATTATAAATTTTATAAATTTCATTTATTTTCAATGATATATAATGATGTTTATAATTGAAGATAAATATTTTCAAAAAGATTCTCCCTTGTAGATGAGAAATTAATTTTTAATAATATCCATAGGTACATATTCAACCAAAATGTTAGTATTGTTTTCTGAAAACTCATTTATGTTTTATCGACTAATTCTGTATTTATCAAAAAAGCCATTTTTTATTTGGGAATTATTTTTCATGAATAAACCACTAATTGTTTTTATGAAATATTCTATTGGTTTAAATTGGTATTTGGTAATAACCTTATTCATTATTGAGTTGTGTTTTTGTAATACAATTTGGAAATTTAATGAAACATATTTATCTTTGAAAGAGTTATTTATGATATGATGAATGTATCCCACATTATTCATATATATTTTCTTGATATTTTCAATACAAAATTATTCTTATGGTAAACATGTTTTTAAATTATTTAATTTTTGGTATACATATCAAAATACAATTCATTTGTTAATGTTTCATATCTCATTATGTAAGGTATCAATAGACTTCATGTATATGCTCTGAAACTAAATAGTGATACTTCATAGATATTCTCACAACAAAAAGAATGGTAATTATTGGATATTCTCAAAAATTAATATTTGAGACTTGTTGGATATGGTGAAAAAATAATGTGTTGGAATTCATGAATATTCTGTTAGTATAATGATACACTATTCTTATTATTGTTTCATCATTTTTGTGATTGTTTTAATGACTATGTTATTTTCCCAAGGATCATGTCTATTGATTGAGGATTTGAAACTCACTTTATTAATTTAATATGTAATGAAATTTCATATTCCATGAAATATGTTTTATTATATATGATTTATTTGTTACAATTTTCTTAAAATCATTATTATAACATTATGCTCATCTAATGATCACTTTTGAACATTGATTTTTATTTTTTATGTTTAGACACATTGAAAATATAATACCCCCATTTATAATGATTCCATTTAACTAGGATATGATTAAATTTAATTTGTATGATGTTCCTTTAAGGGTGTCTTATATGGTTAATTTTTTTGATATATTGTATTTTTTATGGTTTTTTCCATTAATAAAATATTAGGAACAATTTCCATTAGTTGAAATATTCATGGGTCTTTTTGGTAAGAGATTCTTCCAAATACCATAAAACTATAATGTAACAATAAATTTGGAATGTATTATACTAAAATATTTTTATTAAATCTAGTAATAATGAATTTAATGTCTATGGGGTGTCAGGATATTCATAACCTCATTCAATAATTCTTTACATCTTTTTTTTATTGAAACATCACTCCCTTATATATTGATATTGTTAATGGATTTGAAAATTCAAATAATTTCACCCAATACACTGAGGGAATAAAACAGGCCTAAGTAAAATATATTAATATTTCACCAATGTTATTCTAAACATTATTCAATAACATATTTCATAGATGGATCCACATGTATTCCCTTTCATGTGATTACATATCCTGAGTGGGATAATTTCATTATAAAAAATTTTCACCTATAGATCAAACATACAATTTCCCCTTTTATAAAGTGTTTAGTAAAATCCTAAAACACGGTTAATATTAATAAATCATTATGAAATATATTAATATAATAAAAAAATACACCATTTATATATTTTAAGATAATATAAAATGAATATATTCATCATATTCATGATAATTTAAGGTACATTTATTTGTATACAAGGAATCAAAATGACATCATGAAATTTTTATGAAGGGAATAAATTTTCATTGGGTTTATAATATCCCCTTAATACTAATTGATGGTATCAAAATTTAAAATAATAATTTATATAAGTATTGAAATCCAAAAATTTGATAAAATAGATCATAAACATATACTAATATGCATATGATTTATAGTTATTTTATTATTTTAGTGATAATCAATATAAAATATTGCGGATCTATCCTACTTATTCATGAAGAGAACCTATAAACCCAATGATGATGTTATTTGGAATATACATACATCTTTCATATTTTTCTATTGATTATTTTTTAATTCATATATTCAATATGTGTTATCCTATAAGGTCTCCTTCATATTTGAACATGAACATGCAGGAATAATGTGGAAAAATAAACCAAGAAATATTGGGGAAAACATTTATCTTTAGAAATTAAATCATTATACATTTTTTTTGATCAAATTTATAAAATGTTGTGATCCATTGATTTGAAATGGTCAATTATTCCCTTGTTATTTGTTTTCTAGATCCCATATAATATATTTTTATTCAAAAGGGATTTCATAAAAACCTTGAATTGATGTATTATAATGGTATTGTTTAGGATATGGAATAATATTTTTAATTAGGACTAAAAATAAGAGATCAATGTAAGGGGAGATAATAATTAACCAATATACCTTTGAATTATAAAATGTATAGAACATATAGTTTAAATAGAAGTATCTTCCAAAAAATAATTATTTTTGAGGATTTAAATAATATGGATTCAATAAATGTGAAAAAATACGTTTTAATCGATATTACAACATCCAATTTTTAAATGATTGAAATAAATTTAATATCAAACATGAATGAGATTGAATAATGAGATGAATGAGATTCAATTATGATAACATTAGATTCAGAGTGAATACATGTCTTGAATTAATCACATTATTATTTGGGTAGACTTCGACAATATAGATTTTCCTCTTTCTTACACTAATCATAGATTTTATCATTTCCTATAATCATGATAATCCTTTTGTTCAGGGCACTATGTTTTAAATCCAGTATACATAATATGTTTAAAAATTTATAGTGTGGATGGTGTACTAGTTGTTATAAAATTATCATCAATTGTATTGACAAACCACTTTATCCTCCTTTTTTCATTCAAGAGCTAAATGCCATACTTTTAAAATCATAAATAAATTTATATTCCCTTAATTTAATATCCATGGTGCTTCCACCCCCAATATTGGAATCAAAATAAATTGATTTTCTTCCACACTTTTGATTTAACACATGAGATTCCATGGAACCCCATTTTTACTTCATTACAAATAAATTCATAATAAAAATAAGACTATCAAAATTATATTTACCTAATAATTACATATTGAAATTTACATTCATAAATAGAAAATTGATTATAGAAAATTCCTTTTGATCAGATTTTTTATTCTTGTAATTGAATTATTATTATTGAAAAAATATTCGTAATATTACATGAGGAGTATTGCGTGAGTATTATTATTCCAAAGAATGAATCTTAGTATTCCATTATATATAATGATCCCTATATTTAATGCATAAATATTTCATTTTATTAGATAAATATTCAATAAATAACATTAAAATCCATTCCATAATCATTTAGGATTACTTAATTTAGAAATATTTCTAAATAACACACTAATTCAAATCGATATATATTATCCCCAACTAATAAATACATTAAAAGAAACGTACATGGAAATAACATAATAAAAACATTTTTTATGACATGGGAAATGAAACACGAGAATGGGTGACCATAGATTCCCCATAAGTGAAAACATGGATGATATTATTGATCACTTAATTATAACATGATCATGATGGTTTGAGGACCTGAGATTGAAACATGAAAACCATACCCTATATATCTTTGATCAAAAAATGTGTTATGAAATAAAGTTTCACATTTTATAAGACATTAATCATAAAGGAATCATTTAATGTGAACCAGGAGAGAACAAAAATAGAATAAGAGAAATGTATATGACATAGACATAATCATAGAAAATAATTTCATTATTCAAGGATCACTCCCATGGATATCATGGTGGATTTGGTTTAATCCCCATTAAAAAATATCCATAGTCCATGTTTACTCCCAAGACTATATTAGTGAACAATTTCCCTTAATGAATTAGGTTCATTACCCTTTATAGACATTATTACCACATGAGATATATATCAATATCTGTTTCCTTGGTAAATTATATAAATATAATTACACTGATCACATAATAAAAAAAATGTGTATTACACAATATCATAACACATTAATCATTTCATGACATGTAGAAAGGATAAAGGATTTATAAATATTGTATCCTCTCTTTATAGCATAACTCAATGAACATAAATAAGATTCATTAAAGATACCTCCTAACTTAATGTATCCAAGGAAATGAAATGGGTTTGAAAAAATCCTTCTTGAAATATAATAATTATAAATATAAATAATTAAAGGGGATGATATTATTGGATCAAGTGCCAATTGAATTATATGTAACATCAAATGATGCCATCAACGATTAAATATTCCTATAAAATACTACATGAAAATTTCATGATGAAAATACATTTTCATGGTGAAATACATATTTGAAATCTAAATATATCAAAATTATTATGTAAAAAATTAATTGTAATGGGAAATGAAAAAACGTAACATATGATTATAGAAATTGATCAATTTAGATCGTGGGGAAATTCATACTAGTCATATATGTCAGAAAACATATTATGTTAACATTTAGAGTAAGTGTCAAAAGAACATTGATAATAAAATTTATTTTTAAATCCTTTAAATTTTTGTTTTTCTAAAATAAAATAATTAGATATTAAAATTTTAGAAAAAAATGTATAATATTAAATTTATTGAATAAAAATTTAATAGAAAACATGGAACATGATGAAAATGGTTCTTCGACTGATGAAATAAATAATGTCATCCTTCCTTAAAAATTTTCATCTACTCTCTTATGTAATTAGGTATTAAAAAATGAAAATATAACATATTTAAATTAATATAAGAGAATAAAATTAATGGGATGCTTGAGATATAGTTTATAAAATTTTGTCATTGAAATGTTGATCATAAATAGTCCCAATAAACCTTGAGAAACATCTTCATAGAGACGGTAATTTGTACATATTCATAAATACTATTTCATTTCATCGATGGATTAAAGAAAGGGTAGGTATTTAATTATTCACTATTTTAGAATAAATATAATATTATATTTATCATATATATTCATCAAATTTATCCTTATTACTATTTATGTGAGGGATTATTTATCCTTATTACTATTCATGTGATGGATTATTGTATGTTTTATATATGATGTATTTATTTTATAATGTATATAACATATTTAGGGTATTTATTTGAATAAATAAAACTGGAAATGCTTAATTAAGTGTTATACCTCTTCATTGAGAAACCACTTTTTTTAATATTAATACATGAACAGAATGTATTTTTTAAATTAAATTATCACCAAAATTTATTGAAGGAATATAAGAGTGTATTTTTTTATTATAATATCTGTAATGTTAATGTATTGTGAGTAATTATAAATTGGCTGGGTCCTTTTATATGGGAGGGGAGTAGGAGTCTTAGAAATTTTTTAGTTGCTCAATAAATAAAAATTTATTTTAACGAAGAAATTTCAAAAAATTGATATAATGTTTTTACAATATGAATAATTTTCTAATAAATCTCATAAAATAAGGTTTTTACTTGTTTTTGGTTGACCATACCTCCAATACTTACAGTCGATAGTCTCTTTTTTTAAATTTCCATTATAAAATGTAATTCAATAATTTATGTGAAAATAATGTTACCAATAAATGAATACATTACCTTAAAAGGAACATGTAATGTTTATTCATCGATAGAAAATTAATTTGGATCAATATAAGAACATTATGTTTTTTTGAATAATTTAATAAAATATTTTTTGTTAGAAAATATCAATAATATTATTTTTTGAACTATTCATTTACTTTGACATTATGAACACCATCAATTTAAATAAGTTTTAATAAAAACCATTCACCTATTCGTAATATGTTATATTTATCAATTTTAATTCAAGTAAGGGAGTAATTTAACAAAATTCTAATATGTTTAATATTCTTTAAAAACGTTTATTTTTTTAATTGAATTATTATTTTATAAGGATTTCATAAATGTTAAGGTATTTATCCAATCACAAAAATTTCAAAACAAAAATATTGATAAAAAAGTAATTTTTATTTTTGATAAATATTTATAAGTTAAAATAAAAAAAATTATCTTTAGGTGAAAATTTTATAGATATTATTGTCAAGAGATTGACATTTTGTGTTAATTATTTTTAAAAAATAATATAAAGGCCATAATCGATGTGAAATGGTAAAAATTTACAATATTGTTTATAATTTTAAGAGAATGGTCAACCTAAATTCAACTTTTATGATAAAAGTATGTTTAGAGAATCTCTAATTCCATATTCTAATATTTTACCCTTTTTCAACTATTGTATCTTTATAAAGGTGATAAATAATTATTAATGTTACTAATCTTAATGAAAGAAATAAAATTAAATTACTTAACAAATATAATCCTAAAATATAAAAATACAGGATTCATTTTTTGTTATTAATTTCCAATATGTGGTATAAATGTATATTATAATGTCAATATAAAATTAAAAGAAAACTGTTTTTGAGAAAAAAATATTTTTATAAAAAAAACTAGATTTATTCATATCCCTTTCCATGTAAAATATTATTGGAGTATTATAGAATTTTAATGAATATGATAAATTTTCATTTCAATAAAATTAAACATCAATAGAGATATATCAAATTTATTTGAATAGAAACACATTTTTTCAACGAAAATGTTTAAAAAAGTAGTATTTATTATCGACCAAATTTATCATATTTTTTCACTATTTGGTAACAAATTAATTTTATTTATATATATCTTAAAAAATGTATAATTCCTTGTCCCTATCCATTCCATCTAGTATAATTACATGTTAATAACTATAACATTAAATAATAATATTTTTTTAGAAAAACATTGTATGTTTTTACTCTATGGTGCCTGTAGAGTAATGTAAGAAAGAAGCCAAACTTATTCACAACGAAATGACATAAAATATATGAATGGTTTATTGTATACACCATAAATGAAATATTTTTCTTTCAAATTCAATTATTATGATAATGATTAATTAATATATTTATGTTTCATTAAATCCTTGAGTTCCTATATAACTTCTCTAAATTTATTATGCAATCAGGGAAAATAAACTAAGAGACCAATATTGTTTTATAGAAATTTCTAACAATGATACAATATTTAAATAGGGTTTTCATTATATAAATATAAATATCTAGTAGTATAACATTTTGTTTCAATACATACAAAGGAGAAGGTATGCACTTCCTCAAGAGAGATACATGGAATATGATATAAACATAAGAGCGGTTTGGGTGGAATTACAAAGTTATAATAAACAATCGAAACTAGGTCATGAATATATAAGGAGACAATATACCTAGTCCTTATTATTCCATTTTTTTTAAATATCCGAGCCTTTATCCACAGAGAAATTCATAGATATACCTTCTCTCAAATTTCCTATTCCATATTTTAATAAAAATTCATTATTGTTTTTTTGACACTATGAATCCTTGATGTGTTGTTAAATGTATCTAACATTCACTATTATTTAATCAAGATCATCATATCCTAATATAATTCATCTATTTACATCATCCCAGAACATTGAGGTTCTACTCATACATCTATGAATAGATTCATATGGAGGGAACTAAATTCTAGACTGAATGATATTTTTGTATGAAATCTCAATTAATGGGAGTTATTGATCCTAAAAAACATTGAAATATATTGAACATGATCCTATTATGGCTACATGTTTTTCAAATTATCTATCATTGTAACCATATATCTATGGATTATAATAATTATTGAAAATAATGAAATCTATATTTTATTTAATACATTTCTAGAACACTAATTTAATCCTTGGATCTTAATAACAAATGATTTCATACACAAAACAAAATCATCTTCCACAATTTATATTATTTCATGTGGTTCAAGATAGAAACCCTATCTCATATCAATGAATTGTGCTGATTTCATTATATGGTAAGCATTAACTTTAAAAATTAATTCCTTCACATGTTTTTAGAGTTTTATGGAAAAAATACATAGTGATAACTTCCCACATTCATTATCATATGGTTAAGGGTTCTAATGTCCCTTTATACATTTATCTCTCATCATTAACAGACCGACATACTGTGCAATGAGTTTAATATCCTTCAAAATGACTTTTCTTTTTTTTCCAAACATTGATAACATTACATATATAAATATTTTTGTTATTAATATATATTATTGATCTATCATCACTATACAATATCTTGTCTTTATATATATTATAGAAGGTACAAATACATGGTTTATAAACCTTATCGATCAATAATTATCATGGATAAAGATAACAATTATGTTTTCCATTTTTTGAAATAATACTTCTTATTTATACAGATATTTAATCCTCATATTGATTAATGGTTGAATGTGCATTTGAGTAAGATATTATTTATCCCTTTCCTTGACGATCTCCAATCCCATCTTTTATAAAAATAAAAAAAATTGGATAATTTATAATTATCTTCATAGAAAAACTATCTTGATACATAAAACTTGTAGAATATACCACCCAAATATCTTTTCTAGTGTGACAATGCATTAATCAATCATATTCATCAGTCAACTCCAATAGTGTTCTATAGCACAAATTCATGTTTTTTGTGTGAACATATATGTTATTCATTTATAATTATTGTATAAATCACCCATTTCATCATAAATACAATTATAAAAAATATTTAATGAAAAATTTACCAGAACTAACTCTAAATAATGACTTCAGACGTTTTTCTCAAGAACCATCAATTTTCGTGGTGCATAAGCTATGAACATATCATTTTTCAATATAAATCATCCAAATATCCTCTTCTATGCATCACTATAGATCAAAATCTCTCTTTAGATATATACTTGTGTGAGCATAATTATGATGAGTAAATTTCAATTTATCTATAAGGTATCTACTTAAAATTAATCATTCCAAATTAACATGGATCATTGTTGAGTAGGAATGTACATTGGAGTAGATAGAATTAATAAATTCTCTGAAAATCGTAGATATTATCCATCAAACCAAATACAATTATTTATCAATGTTACAGTAGTTGGTCTGAGCCAATGTTCCATAACATATTTCATTGATATATCCACTGATATAACCCTATTGAGATTATATTACGAAGAAATAAATCACTTTTTAGATAAAATTAGTAAAATTTATTTTTTTCACACAACATCACATTCATTATATTCATTAATACAATCCTCCAGTGATATACCTAAAATTTTATCTATTATAATATATATGGATAAAAAATATATATTCTTCCACAGATTTATCTAGGTAGTACCTATAGAATATATTAATTTAATCCTCTCGTATTTATAGAAATTATTGAGAAACAAATATGTCACTATGAATTCATATATTCCATACCTTCTATAGAATGCTTTCAAGGGTATGTATTAAATATTGACCAACATTTGATGGTACCTTGATCAAGGTTATATATAGGAAAAGTATTAAGAATAACCTAAATGATCAAAAAAATCATAATTTGAGGTATATTTTTTTTATTATTGATTGTGATATTATTCAATTATAGATAATCAATATAGAGTCAAAATGCTTCAATTATTCTACAAAACAAAATGAATAAATTCTCCCAGTGGTGATGCACTTTTTTGAATGATTCCATTAACAATATAACCCTAAAATCACTTATGTATCGTTTATCCAAAAAATAAATGACACTCTATATAGAGCCTTAAAATTTTGTTTATCTGAATGTATGGAATTAATTGAATACTAAAATCCATGAAATGGGGGGAGCACTAGGTAATTAATCGAGAAATAAAATAGTAAATTCGTGTATAATGAGCATATATTCGATTTTGAATTTCTCCCTCAACAATTTGAGATAAGAACACCATTTTAATATGAAACCACACCTATATAATAGGATCTATTTCCATTAGATGAACATATTTATCATCACACTGATTGAAAATCATAGCATGGTTTGGAATACTAAATTTGAATTCCCATCATAATTTTTATATGTAGAATTTATGACACAAAAACCCATACCTATGAGGACATGAAATTATAGAAATTGTTTAATAAAGATATTTTCAAGATTCACAGTCATACAACAAGCAATTGGAGAAGAATCGTAGACATTGGATAAGATCATCATATCATTATGAATATTCACTGGTAATTCAACATTTAATTATGGGGGATTCATTATGATAACATTAGGTAATTTTTAGAAATAAATGATTTGAATGAAATATAATCATATATAACATTAGCATCCCTAGAGTAAATGGGATGTGTACCTTTCAAAACTCTGTTATCATATTCCCATATAAAAAATAGTTATAAATTAATTTTTTTTATCTTATTTTAAGTTGTTGATTATAACTGTCGTTATTATTATCAATATGACTTGATAACTGATTTGAATAATTCCAATACTCATGGAATTTTAAACAATGAATTTTGGGTGGTGTATTCTTTGGATTATTCTATTCATCATTAGCTACCATATTTTTCATATCATATCTACGATCAATTACCCAATAACCTTATTTTCAATAGATAAAACATATAAATGTTCCCTTTCTAAAATTATATCCATGTTTCATCTAATCCTCAGTTATAAAGAATATCATCATATTATCACCATTTTTTATTAATATTCATTAAATTCCATTTCTCTTTTCATATAAAAACTATGAAATTGAATTGAAACTACAATATCCATTACATCCCTAATACCACTTCAAAAAAGTTCTTCCTAGATTCTAATGTACCTTTTTAAAACACTCATTGGAGACATGGTTTTATGACTATAAATTATTTATCTCCCATACATTATTTTTTCATGATAATAATAGAAGTTTATGATTCAAAAATTGTAAAATTTTCCTCATATCTTCTACAATATTCACCAGCATTCTACATTAATTCGTAGAAATTCATTCCCCATTCCTATTTAAAAACTAAAAATAATGTACACAATGAAAAAATATGTTCCTAATATTGTCCAAATCCATAAATTAAATTTATTCTCATTGCCTCATGTCATAATAAGATCACACAATTGTTTTTCTTCTCCATCATATGGATAAATGTCTATAATAAATGCTTCCTTTTTCCTAACATTGGATAAAGGAAAATATATTCTTAGTGGTATGGATCCACTACATAGAAAATTAAAGAAGGTGGTTGTTACCTCTCAATAAAATCAATATAACATTTTTCATTCTTGTTTTTGTTTGGAATCTCACCATGATTCTTATATTAGGAATATTAAATAATAATATCTATTATATTTTTATAATATGTCATATTATATTTTATTTCTCATCAATAATATAAATTTTAAATTCATGATTCATTAACATGATTTATTAAGGTTCCACACATTTTTTAAAAACAAAAAACATATTGTGGGAGATATTAATCATTGTGGGAATCAATATAATCAGGAAAAATTATTTATATGTTGTGTAAATACTGAAACAATTAATTAAATCTATTACATATTATTTTTATCCTATTTTATCCTTTATCATTACCAAAAAATTATGATGGTATAAAAAACATCGACTTATCACACAAATTTTCATGGATGTTTTCTCATCCCAGATGAAAATCGAAATTAATACATTCTCTGATACAAAAAATACTAACCCAAAAATATCATACATATTTATCACATATTAGTAGATAAATATTTAGTACAAAATATTATTATTCATGCCACAATATTATAGATTTACTATCTTTGGATAATTATATACATAAACCACTAGTTCATAAGAGATCTATGCCGTCTACCATTTTGTTCTTTATATAAAGATCCCTTCATAAACATATCATAAAAATAATTATTCATTATATTGTGAAAGGAAACACAGTAAATAGTTGTCATATATTCATAGAAATTTTTATAAAGGGAGATATCAATAATCGATTAAAAATAAAAAGAGGATAAGGGTATGGGGGAATGGGTTTGAAATTTTAAAACAATACCATATATATCATAGATCATAATGTGATTCATTGAATAAGTAATATTATTTATTAAGACATGAATCATAAAGTAATAAATTAATGTGAGATATTAGAAAATATCATTATTTTAAGACATATGTTTTTTGGGGTTTTTATGTATAAAAACCATTTCTTTAGTCTACAATATCTACCAATAAAATTATAGTGTATTGGGATCACCCCATTATATCATATATATAATAAAGATTCTCTCTAAAGATTAGTGTGGTAGAATAATTCTATTTATGAACTAGGGTTTCTCCCCATTAACGTTTTTATTATCTCATCAGATATACAATTTTACCTAATGATTTAGTGGGATATATATTTTCTAGTATGACCAACCACATAATGAAAATAACAAATATGTGTACCAAAAAATAAGAAAACATTAAATATGAAATAACTAATGGAAAGGAATTAATTTTCATTATTATTTCACCATTTTTTCATCTCATTAGATGTGGAAAAGAAAAAGGTTTCAAAATGGATCCATCATAACATAATTCACATGTGGGAAAGAAATGGGTTTCATAAAAGAATTCTTCATATATAATTTTATGAAAATAACATAATGAAAATGGATGGTATAATTGGATAATATCCCCTATAATGAAGTTTTAACATAAAATTATTTTTCCATTAAAGAGAAATTCCTTAAACAAATATTGGGAAATTTCTTTTGGAATATTCTATTTTCACATGGAAAACAAATAATTAAAATTTAAAATTTCCCTAATATTAAGTACAACCCACTCTTTGAAAATAATTTTTGATTCTATAAAATTGTGATTCATTGATTAGAGTGGTAATGTTGGTTGGAATTTCATATCATGTTTCATACATTAAAACAATGAATCCTTTCAGATTTTCTGGAAATGTCAAATGAACCTTTGTGGAAAAATAACAAGAATAATCCATTAGAACCAATTTTTTTGAAATTTAATTCATGTGTAAAAATGTCAATAATGAATCATATGACCATATAAAACATATTCTAGAAATAATTTTGAGAAAACATGGATATAAAAGAAAAAGTATTTTTTAATGAAGATGGAAATAAAGTAGGATTTCATTACCAGTGTTATTTCGGTCTCCTTAGTACATAGAAAAAAATGAAAGAAAAAATTTATTATATATAAATAACCCAAATAGAATAAAAAAATTTAATTCTAGGAAGATGGTTCATAAAATATCATTATAATAAAAAAGAATGTAAACTATCCTGATAAACAATTAATTATTACACAAATCAATTTCCCCAATTAACACATTCATTAAATCACTTTAAATTATTTTATAATAAATTAAAATATTTTTATAATTTTAGAAAATAATTATGTACACACTTATAAAATCATATATTATCCAATTATGAAATATAAAAAAAAATTTAATAATAGTTATTTATAAAGATAGCAGAAACACGTCTTTATTATAGATAAACAAGAAAACAATAATATTAAGATAAGGAATAAATGTGTAAATCCAAAATCCATACAACCCATTATAAACAACCTCAACTAGAAAATTATGACTAAAAAACCAAAAAGTATCCTTATAATTATTCCTCACCACCTAACCATCCCATTATAAATGGTATGATGACGAAAGAGACTAGTATGCCACATGATTCTATTCACTTTACCTAGATCCAATAGTAAGACATATAGTAAAAAATAATTCATAATGTAGGGTGTGAGAATAAGGAATATTAGGAAACCACCACATCGTCCATACATGGTATAATACCAAAATTTATTAGTTCAGTATTTTAAGAAAAAACTGTTTTACTTAGAATAATAATAAGTCCAAACACAATTGTAAATAATGTCTTATTGTTCTCATTAAAAAAATTCATATTAACATAGTAATAAATATGAAATTTATATTATATATAGTAGAAAATAATATTAATTTACAATAAGGTGATTATTTACACAGATATCCATGAAAAACAACAATAATTAACCCTAGGATACAATCAACGGGAAAAACATATCTCCACTTATCCATGTCAAAATCTATCATGAGATAAAAAATTCATAAATGGAAAAGGGATCATTATTGGGACATAGCCTAAAATAATACAAACTAAACAATAATTATGCATACACTTGGAAAATAATTTTAAAAAATGATATCAAGTCCTACCATAGCCTTTTTATATCACAAAAACAAACAATAGTGGTACCACACATACTATGGTTACCTATTTCTACATCTAGAAGCACCCATTTATCTCAAGAATCCATGTTTGTAACAACACATTTTAGAATCATTCTCAAAATTTACATATCATTTTCAATTCCTTTCTAATAAAATTTATTATTTGAGATCACATTTATTAATTAAAACACCCATTCTTGTATTTAATAAAACATTTGGTGTGTAATTAAAAATTTTATTGAAGCAAACCACACTAAAAACGTGTATCAAAAAAATAAATCTTTCTATCCACAGTGAAAATCAGTTGAATTAATAATCCATGGGTTTTTCACAAGGAAAATATTCAATTAATTGAATTATAAATTTTTATAGAAATATATACATCATGAATGGAGGTGGAAATATTCACCATTGACAATGGTGACTGGGAAATATTAAATCAAGTCCACCTGATCCTATATCCATAATATAATACCAAAATAATATATAAAATACCTTAAATATTACATACACATCACCATTAGTATCCAAAATGTTA
This sequence comes from Viscum album, assembly GCA_963277665.1. Classification (NCBI taxonomy): domain Eukaryota; kingdom Viridiplantae; phylum Streptophyta; class Magnoliopsida; order Santalales; family Viscaceae; genus Viscum; species Viscum album. Next base: position 2,103,155,218 of record OY728119.1, on the reverse strand, counting down.
TCAAGATATGATATATATTGTGTACAAATAACTAAAAAGGTAAATAAGTCCAAGAACACATTATACCATATGATGGTCCATCTAAAATGAATGAAATATGATATGAATCCCATGAGAAAATCTTTTACACGAATATGGAAGGATTGGGCCTAGAAAAATTGAGTTCAAGGGGGGTTATTAGAGATTAAATTGTAGTCCTGGATATTTTTAAAATTAATATCTGTGATATTAGAAAACACACCCATGGTTTTTGGGAGTGATAATAATGTTATTAATAAATTTTTTCTGAAACCATGTACCCTATTAAAATATCAGGATTCATGTTCCTGGTTTAGGTAAATGGCTATTTTAACCTTATTCCAACCAACGAATTACCCCTCTTCATATGGGTTCACTATTTGGAGGGGTTTCTACATGGTTTAGAAAAATAGTGCACCCTTTTCTCATATACCATACATGATCGCATGGTTTCCTAGGACAAAATGTATAGATTTCACTAACTGTGTTCTAACTATGGATAACCCTAATGGCTCTAAACGTTTTTCAAAAAACACCCTAATTACCCTCATATATGACTGATCCAAAGAATGGTCCAAACAAAGATCAAAAAATTACATAAATGAATGTAATAAAATGTTAAAATTAAAGAGATATCATAAGAAGTAAATGAATGAATATGTGAAACTATGTTTCCTGGAATAATTTTCAATATGGGACATGAATAATTTCATATAATCCAATCCAAAAATCTGGTCATAAATATATATCTCCAAATTGAAAAGATCATAAAATAACTCATCCCCATTGATTGTTATAGCAAAAAATACATAATTAAAATCTAGAAAAACTCATTTTCCTAGTGGTGTTTGTAGTTTCAAACTAGCATGAATTTTTTCAACATGTAACCCCATATAATCAACCACCCGAGTTGAAAAGAAATTGTGTAACAAAACTATATAAAATGAAAAGTTCATAATGATAGAAGTAAAAATATTTATACCTCGCTCCAAAGAATGGATATTTGGATCATCTATGATCATTTATTCCACACCATATTTTTTATTAAATAATCCCACGTGTTCTTTATATACCTATTGATAATATAATTGTAGAGGATTCATAGGGTTCTTTGAATAAACATGACATTTTTTGTTCTGACGGTTGAAGTTATTTGGACGAGTTCACCCAATTAAAGAATATAATATAAAAGAAATATGAGAATCACTAACAAAACTATACATTAGATAACATTAATTAATGTGATAATAATATTTCATACTTGACTACTACATAATTTTTAAGATCAAAACACTAAATAGTATACATTCATGGATTCAAATGTATAGTATCATTGGAACTCTATGACCATACATCAAATATATATAAGAAATCATAAATATTAATTGACATCATTCTTCTTTATCATACTAAAATATATGGTTCACTATAGTAAATTTATTCATTTATTAGTAAAAAATAGTGATATGTGTAATCTAAATTCATTATAGGAAAATAAATAAAGCCACGAATCAATATAACATTGCGGAACGTAATCATTTCCATCACATAATAATCATTTTATCATAATAAAAATCATTACTGAAATATTTTGAAATGTCATGGAATGTGGAAATGAATAAAAATGAAACATAAAGTCATAATAGTCAAATAAATCTCATTGATGTGAACAATGCCATAGACATGATAATGCAAAACATATGCACATTATCATAACATAATCTTCTTGAAAAATGACAGTGTCATGTTCTCACAGAATACCCCTGATCTCTTGATATAAATCACATTACCGAATTAATTGGAGTGATATATATTTTAGGCCAAACAATAATATCATAATATTTACATAATCCAATGTAAGTAAGGGTTGAAGGTCAAGGGTGTAGGGAGGAGCTAGACTATAACCTACTACATGAATGGTTTGGGGAATCCACTAGGATGGATGCCCTAAAATGTGTCTCTTAGAAAGGTGGAGTCATCAAATTTGTCCAAATGGAATGTGAAGTGTGACTCATAACATCCCTACTAGGGATCAGAGTCTTTGAGACTTAGTGATACGAAGGGTTGGACAACTTCTTCTCCCCAAAATCCATGATCGTTAACTCCTCAGCACTGTCCATGGGGTAAAGATCTATGTGACCATAGATATCTAAATCTCCATATACCACAAAGAACCCTATAATTTGTTAGGAAAAGTTTTGGAAACCCCTGATCATAGATATCTAAATCCAAAATTATTGATAAAAAATATGTTTTATTCCATAAGATTTTGTTAATCAAGAGTACTTGTTCGAGGCTTCCATAAAGTCCATTACAGGAAAAGGAGCCATAGAAGGAGAGGAATTTTCATGAATAGATTAAAATGAGGCTTCATGAAAGGATTGAGTGGGTTTATGTGGTTATCGTGAAACATCAACTAGGACCGCCCAATTTATCAAATCATAGGGAATGGTACATCTGCATGTGTCCTATTTGGGTTTGAATATCTATGGTCGATGGTTTTCTACACTTTTCCTACCAGTGTAGAAGGGTCTGTATGGTGTCCAATGAATTGGATATCTTTTGTCACATAGACCCTTACCGCATGGATATTGTTGTGGAGTTCCAGGTCGTGGATTCTAGGCATCTGAATCTGTCCTCCCCTTCCTATATATAATACTCAGAACCTCCAGTCGCAATTATGGAGGGTAATAGTCACACTTCCTTTCTCTTTTGTACAATGTAGATGTCTTCCTCCCTACTACGGGACCCATTTGAGATCATACATATTGGTGTAAACCCATAGCATTTCTTATAGATGGTGGGAGTCTCACTCCTCTCAACACCCTTCACCTTCTCCCCTTCCTCACATTGGACCATCTTTTATTGTAAGCAGAACATGGGGATGTGTCGTATCTATGACCTCTTCAACCATAGGCTCGTCCTCTTCCATCAATGGAAGCTAAAGTGATTGGTTTATTGAATATATCACATCCTCTTTTTTCTCACATGGATCATGACTCTAATGGTCTTAGAGGTTTGTAATGATCACAAAATCCACATGAAGTAATGAACTATGAGAACTATGATTCCCTCCCAAAATGGGATACATTGAAACCCTTGTTGGGTCGTGAAGTCCACAAAATCTCATCCATGAAATGAACAATCATGCACCCTAAATGATCCTCCTCCAAGATGTAAGACCCAAATATAATGTACTAAAATAATAAGAATTTCTACCATACCTATAATACATATAATCCTTCTCAAGTCCCATGATTCATATCATCTCATCCATGAAATGAGAAATCATTCCCCCCATAGTGGTCCTACTCCACGGTGTAATACACATATGAATGGAATTAGAAGGACCAACAAATATCTATGTACTATATGAGAGGTTACCATTTATGGAGAACCTCAAATATATACATATATCATAATTGATGAAGAACCTCAAATTCAAATTGATCATTTTAAATTCCACACATGATAATAATTCATTGTAAAAATAATGGTAATCCTACATTATTCTTGGTGAATAAATCTATATGAGATTCCTAGAGTGGGAAATAATTCCCCCCCAAAATGGTGAAATGAGCCTGATCATTCATCCTATTGACCAATATGAGTACTTAAGTATCATAGGTCGACAAACCTAATGAACATCTTCCTTTGGAATTCTTGTCCCTTTGGATAAAAAAATCTTGGGTATATCTAGTTCCATAAATAAATCCATTGGAAACTAATCAGTAATATTGATTCCAAACCAGAACACACATTCCAAAGAAAACAAAAAATGGTGAATCTTGTGTGAATCGTTATCCTAGATAATAGTGTTACCCATCTATCAGAACCCTATCAGGTTCCTAAAAGTGGGTCAAATCAGGATATCAATCATAAATGTGTTCTCCATAAGATACTACATTGAAGTAGTTCCTTCTTTGTATTTTTCATATATTTATATAAGAAATTTCTTCCAATAAATCCCTTAATTTCCAATGGTTTCCTTCAGGATTGAACTTTTGTGTGACCCATCTATTACTCAACCTGGATCCTCATCCACTCGAAGGACGCCATCACTTACTCAACTCCTTAAACACTAGTTCTAAAATTCAACAGACCGAGTGTGCAATCAACATGGTACTATCCTGACCTTGATGGATTCCCAATAGGCCATCTAGATCAATAATAACCCATAATCGTTTAGCCAACAATGATCAGTGGTCTACAAGAAGACAATGTGGGCAACTGTCTTCAACAGTCTCTAGAGCTTTTCCCAAGAACACAATTACCACTATCTCCCATATTTTAGGGAGGTGTATGAAGAGTCCAGTTATAGACTCAAACTAAATACATAAGGGTCCTTACCGAAGGCTCCTGCTGACAATAACCACTTAAAATGCTACACGACAAGAAACCCTCAACATGATGAGGTTATTATCATGGGGTTTTCAGCCTTGGTCCCTCAGACCCGGGCTCACAAAATGAACCACCGAGGAAATTTTTTTTCTAATCTGGAGTATGTGTCCTCGTTTCCCCCCAATGAAGAATTCAACTAACCCTATTTGGTTGAATACAACAGATGGGATCATACACTGGTCCTCCATAACTCAGTCATCCAACAGACTCTTCTGGCTGCTCCCAACCAATCTCGTAATACATATCTAGTGGAGTTCCATGAGTAGGAAAAACACATTCTTACAATCAAACATCCAGTTAATAGACTCATTTGGATACATTCAAAGGAGGCCTTTAACCAAATGTGGTAGAAAAATTTAAGCAGGTTCATCGAACTTCCTTCAATCACAAATCCCTCCAGCATTCTCGTGTGGCATCACATAAAGTAGTCTACCAACCATGATTTGTCTAAGAAAAGAATCAATATCATACACCTAACTATTTCCATCAAGGATTCCATTATTCTTGTTTGGAAACACCCAGAGAATTCAGTTAGAAATATATGATGAAAACCCGGGGCAGAATGAACACTCTTATCCCATACACGATTTCTATCGGTACCCGTTGACTAGAAAGGGAGGAAAAGTGTAGGTACATACACCTACTCTGGAATAGGAATAGACGTATATTCCCATTCCATCCACTAAAATCACCATAATCATTTTGAAAATGGTTAATGGGAAAATAAAAATTCCTACCTATATCCGAGAATTGTCATAGAATGTCATAATGGAAACATAAGAATTGCTAGAAGGAAAGACAAAAAATTCTATACCCCTAACTTGGATGACTCATCACCATCCCATCCTGAACTAGAAACACATCTATATTCCAATCAAGGATTGTTATGGGGAATAATCTCTTATACATTATGGACAAATAGATCAGGAAGATACACTCGTTTCAATTAAAGATAATCAGTATAGTCTGATATCTACTCCATGGAAGGTACATACCCTTATCCATGATACGCACTTTTCCAAGTAAGTGGCCCCAACTACTAGTAAGAATAATTATATGAAGAAGAGTCACAAAAAAAGTTGATTAATGAAGAGAAAATATATGATATGACTCGACTAAATGATGGAGTTCCTGATGCCCTCATTCATTTATTAGTTTTAGCTCATGATTCTAAATATATATAAATAAATTTTTAGAGCAATAACAATTTTTAGTCACTTCCTCATAATTTATTTCTTCAGGAAAATTCGGTCAATCTTGAGATCCTCTCTCTAGATGAGAGACACGAAAACCCTCCATGTTTCTAGAAGAGTAAAGAGCTAGAAGATTTATCCCATGCTGTAATCCTCTATTATTTTCTTCCCCATGATGTAATACACTGAAAATTTTCTCTCCAATGTAATGTCCCACATTGTTAAATGATTTTCAAACTAAAAATGTAGTGTTGAGAAAGCCCTATTATCTAAATCACTAACAAACGTAAGTCCCATCATGTATGAAGCCTTGTTATTGGACGGTGAAATAATTAATCATCCATAACATAGTCCAAGGAGAATGTCATTCTACAAACCTCAATTGAGACATTTTCCATACAATACAGTAGTGTAAACACCAACCAATCCCATTTTCAATGTTAAAAAAATCTAGAATCCTCCTCTCTAGTCGTATCAGGTTGTGAAACATCAGTCAATATAAGAAGAAGATATGTTGAACATGAGGATACAACTGTATAATTGTGAAATTCAAGTCATTTATTGGCCTTTGGACCCCTCCCAATAAAACATTATATATATTTTGGTATAATATTGAATTCATGATATCTACCTCAACATATAGAGGAATATTCATCCAATAATAGGTAAATTATTATATTACGATGAATATCAATGTTATGTAAATGATATAGTAGGTTTTCATTTCCAAATAGACTTGTAATCTCTATATGATTCCTAAAATTCAAAGAATGGAATGCAAAAAGAGCCCATGTAATGAGAATGCCTCAATTCATTAATGAGTTATTTAAGAGTCATAATACAAAACACATATGGATTTCATACTTTAAGATGGGGTGATTTGGTAGAATTTAATTTGACTATGAACCATAGCTAGCAATTCCCACAAAATGTAGTCACGTGTAATGTATTTCCCCAGTACAACAACATCAATCAAACTTTTTTCATGACCAAAGAGATCCTCAACAAGAACATGAATTTAACTTCTTTCTAAAAATTCTAACTAAAAGGTATCAAGATATTGAGATACTTTTTAATCAAATGACTGAATATATTGAGTAGAACTCTCTCTTAGAGGATGATAGTCATGAGATTGCACAAATACCTGATACAGAACTATCATATTTTGAAATGGCCAATTTACCTAATTAATGGATAACTAACCCAACAAAAGTATAGATCAAAATTCATAAAATCATATGGGAAGGTGCACTGATATCAACACTATTTTTTCAGGGGACACACCAACCCACATGCTTGGGGAATTTTTTATCATAACCAATGAAGCCAAAAAATAGAGCCAGAAGGGTTGAGAAAGAATATGATAACAACCCCATCCCATAGGGTTGGTGAATTTTTCACATTCATAATCCCCTCCACATTTGATGTCGGATTTCTACCAATAATGGAAGAATCCAAAAATGTACAAAGAACTACATTATCTTAGAATTCCCATCATATTAATTTCATTCCAAACAGTTCTCACAAAATCACCAAATAGGAGAACATAGTCTCATGGAGGATAAAGAAGAAGGTGATATGACTAATATTCCAACAGAATTATAGAAATACATTAATAATTATTAAATTTTATTAATGTTGTTATGTAATATCCTTCAGAAAATTAGTTTTGTTATTGGGTTTCATAGGATGATATTATTTTTCATAATCGAGTATACTCTATATAAAATGAATGTCATGTGGGTACCAGAAAACAAAGGATTACCTAGAATCAAGGAATACCCTCAGATCCACTTCCACTTTCTGAAAAGACACCTAAAATAGAAAATGAAAAATATCATAACATGTCTCAACTTCTCCTGGAAGTAGGAAAATCGATTTCATTGGAAGAAATATTATCTCAAAATGATGAGGAGATAAATGAGTTGTTAAGAATCAATGCAGAGTAATATTGAAGTAGTATTCATGCTAGACATGCATTACCACAGATTATTATCTTTCACTTCAAGTATGAGATCCTCAAAAAAGTGGGTTTATAGAAAATACAGATGCGGAAAATTAATTCCCTCCATACAACTTGACTCAAACAAAATTTACAATAATTTATTGATTGATTATGTCCATGGTGGAGATTTTCGAACCAATAAACAAACCATCGGTATCAGGTCCATGATAAATTAAATCATTGACCCTTTTTTACACAATTTGTTTTATTTCTATTGATAACATCTTAGTGTAATATCTGTTTTTATATGATAATTTGCATCATCAGGTGTACATTGGGGTAGAATCAAAGTTAGGAAAAACTATATAAATTCAATTTTTAGATCGACAATGTGAACATTTGCAGTCATATAATTTTATAGGATGGAATTTATGTAGACCCAGAAATGGTTATATCTATGGTATAATTAGTGTGGCCCAATAATTTCATTGAAAATCATATATTTTTTGGTTAAGCATGTAATTATCTATATTTAATCTAGGAAATTTCCCATTGAGAAGAACTTATTTCTATGATGACTAAGGATGTGGTGAATATTTTTTTGGTAAGATGTTTTTTACAGTGATTTTTAGGATATGATGGTAATCCTAACTTCTTAATTTCTATTATCTTTAACATTTTTGGGCTACTTAAATTCTGTGTACTATGAATCATCTTTAGTTGGACTGTGGAATCATGTGTGTCTAGGAATTTTGAGAAAAAATTAATGGAATTGTCATACTCTTAGTCTAGTATAATATTCTATGTTTTATACTAATTAAAGATATAGAAAAAAATTGAGAATGATCTTTAGTGTATAAATGTACAACCAGATCTATTGGAAAGTATTATCTTAGAAGGACCTGAATGTTTAGCATGTGATGAGTCTTATGTATCTCTATTATTTAAAAATCGAGATGGTTCAAACAATATAAATGGAAAATTTCATTGATTATTACTTGAGCTAGAATATGTAGTCATAGGAAGTGTTGGAGTCTTGTGTCATGTGGAGGATGATAACACTCTTATATGACATCATTCTAGATGATCTAGAGTCATATGGATGAGTATTTGTGAATTCTATATTTTCTGTACATGTACTTATTGATCATATCAACATATATATTCTTTCTCATATATAGGTATTAAATTTATGATATATAAAATATTGTGAGTAACCTCTATTAGTATGACCTAATGGAATGGGAAATGTTCATAAAATTTATGGACAAGAATGGGTTCTTTCTTGGTTTCATGAAAAGCTGATGAGGGAGTCTCATTATTCAATATGGGTGGTAAATCTAGGCCTGACCTATATGTATCTTGATTTTAGTATAATGTTTTGGTTTCAAGAAATAATGAAGGAGTTATCTGGATATAAGGTGAGTTGTTTCATCTTCTGGAAGGTTAAGGCCAAAAATCACATGCTCTCTTATTTATTAAAGCCTCCTCCCCTTTTTGAATGGGAATGAGATTATTCCACTACTCATTTGTTGATAGGATTATCAAAGAAACTGTGCATCAACAATGAAGAATCAGTGTTCATAGATCAACTGTAAAAGGAAGAACACGTTATTCTAATAAAGGAGTCCTTTACTCTTGATGATTTGGGTAGTATATACATGGGATTGATTGTTCATATTCATGGAAATTTTATGAATATCAATTATGATTAATTACTCATTTCATATATTAATTCTCAATGGTATTTAGAATGATCTGGTATCACATATTCATTGGTGTGTATACCATAATCCTCAGCCTGACATCCAAACTAATCATATGAGTCAATTGTAGAAGATATTTTATCAGCCTAGGTATTAGGTTTCAGTGGATCAAGGGAGCGGTATTAAGAACTCATTTAATTCACCTATAATAAAATATTCTAGGCATTGATCTAAATGGAACCATTTTAGGATATTTATGGTAGGGAATTACATTCTAATCTAGGTAGGTTTGATGTAGGTGGTTTAATGCTTGTTGGACATATTCCCATACAAGAGAAGTCTGAGAAGCAATAATTTCTTATGAGGCAGTTGTTGTACAGAGTGATAAGGAAACAATATTATATAGATTAATTAAGATTACATATATATTTTGAGGTAGGTTATCATTTTTTCCATTCATGTAAAACCTATATTAGGGAAACATCATATGAGGAGATAGGGAATGAAAGTGCCCCAATTTTTTTGGGATTTTTGAGATAGTGGAATGGTTTTTTGAGTGGAATACCAATTGTACATTATATAAAGATATAGTTATATAAATGATGTGTGTCATGTTTCACGACATTAGTGAAATCATTTATACCATTATTATGTGATTTAAATTAATGACATAAAGAATGTTGTAGATGCATACGTTGAGGAGAATCCAATACAGATTGCGAACCATAGTGAGAAGTATCTCCAGGGAAATATCATACATATAATTTTATTGAAATATATTATTGGAAATGATTAAGAGTATATATAAGAGAGTAAATATGAAATATGACTACAATGACTTGTTTTGTTCATCGAGACCCCATATTGATGATGGGAGCAGATTTGGGATGAGTCGTTATACGGAGGGTAGGTTGAAATATCTAATATTTTTCATGGTATATCCCATTTTGATTTTTGGTTACACCACTTTTAGTTTTTCATTCCATATTTTTTTAACATTTTTTGTTTATTCTTTTTATAGGATTTGGATATTTTGTGGGGTTAATAGATCGAGGATTCATGGAAGAATATTATTTTTAGGTAATGGATTTAAGATATTAAAATTTAAAAGAATTACGAAATATTAATGTGGTTTGGATGGACTCATAGTCTGATTGATATTTTATAGTGGGAGATGGGGTGAATGATGAATTCAAGACACCTTCATATCATGAAAAATTAACAAGAAAAGATATAGTTGTCAGGAAGATTCCATGAACTGGTTTACAATCGGAACTATTACATTATTTGAAACATGTTCACAATGTGAAATAGTCCGTTAGATTAAATTTAATCTTATGAGACATGTTTTTAAATTTATCTCTTTTGTCTAGAAATTCATGTCATGAAATGTATTCTATTTAATAAATTCTTAGTATATATAGCATTAATCCATGTCTCTAGTATGATATTATTTCATTCAATGTTCAACTCTCACTCATAGAACCTAGGGCCACTCTAGATTATTTTGGATCATTTTCATCTCTTTTCGATGTCTCAATCAATGGTTTAATCTTTAATGAGTTTTTTCTTTGGGGCTTCCTTCTCTTCCACTTATTCTCAATTAATTATGTGTGATCTCAATGACACTATCAAATTGTACTATAATGTTGTGTGATTGAGGATACTCATTAAGATCTCTATCATATTCCTTCCTCACTAGAATTCTAGATTTAGATTGTTTCATGAATAAATGTATAATTGTAAGAGGTCTAGACAAAAACCCTTTGGTACATTTCTATTTTTTAATATATATGTACTATTATGATATTGTTGAAAAACAATGTTAACATTAAAAACATAAAAAATTGGCGATGATAATCACGTGTTTGAACGAAACCATGGATCATTCTCGATCTAATGGATTTGAGACATTGAATGTGGCTACGCGTTTGGTGATCCAACCCAGACACAAAATTTAACAAGACAATTACTTATGATATGATTTTTGATGAAATTAAATATCATGTGATTTATTGTGATATATTTACATTGGAAATTTAATTAATTGACTGTTTAAATGACTGGTGACAATAATTTGAGATGGGTGTGTACACTATCATGATAATGACTGATGACATAATTTAATCAATTAATGTGTAACTGAAAGGGAAATTAAAACTGGTTGAATTACGCATTATGGAACATGATATAATGTCTTATAATTCTCTCAAATGTAACTTTTTTTCTGATTTATTATCAAATTTCTATATAAATGGAAATTTAGGTTGATACAAATATTCCTATATAAAGGGATATTCATGATTATCCTAATATTATTATATAAACTGGGTTTGTTGGTATAGATAAATTACATATATAAATGGGGTTTTCCAGTGAAATAGATGAGAATATATTAAGGGATTGTCCATGTTATACTATAATATTTATAGGGGTGGTCCATGTTTTTTTATCATTGATTGGACTTATGGTATTGTTGGAAAATCATGTGTTATTAGGTATACGATGGTTCTTCACATCCTCAGTACCCTTCATATATTTAATAGGAATTCACAAGTCCCCAATATGTATTTTATGCACTCCCTATTTTTTTATCATGATATTTTTTATCCACCCTCATCGAAACCTATTATATCCAAACATACATCAAGAAGTAAATATCATTCATATATCTATATATTACTATATTTAATGAATAATAATTGTTTATAACCATCTCATCTATTAGAAAATGTAAATTTTCAATTATGTTAGGGGGGACAATATCATCCAGGAATCACATATTAAATTTTTCATCACTGAATTTCATGAATTGTTTTAGGAATGTATATAATTATAAAATATAATATTTATTAAATTAATAATATAATACTATTATAATTTTTTTACTATATAAATGTCTAACTAATTAATAAATTATCAGTTTTTTGATAATTATTTTTGAAACAACTTCATCACTTATTTCTACATTAGAATTCCTATATTAAATTCCCAACGAATAGCTTAAAAACATTGATATTCATTATAGATTTTATTTTTTAGTTCCTTAAATAATCTAGGAAATATAAATTTGGTCTAAATAAATGCCAATTGATGTATTTATTATGACATTCATGAAAATAATTAAAATTTTACCATATTATTATGAAAATAATCTATATCTACTTAATATATCAATTTTGAATGATTATAAAAGAATTTTCTAAAATCTAAATGATATAAAAATGTTTTCAAAATAAATAATTAATATACTTTTAGTTATTATATAATAATTTATAGAATGTTTATCCAAGAAGTAATCAAATTCATTTTTTAGAAAATTTTATTTATTATGTCTAGCTTTATAATTTTTACATATCCTTCTTGGAAATTATTTTATGTATTACAACATTGAATTATTTTATCATAAATAATTTTTTAATATTTCTATTTATAATCGAAATTTAAAATATCTCATTCATGTTCATTTAATTATTAAATAGCCATTTTTTTATTGAAATTGTAATATTAAAACTCCGTTAATTGAGATATAATTATTCATCATGAATATATTTTTTTCATACATAAAAATAATTTATTATATGTTTCATTTCATATTTATCAATTAAAAATTAAATTTTTATATTAATTCCTCTACTAGTTTCAAAAAATTATAAAAATACACTGTGGTCGACATTAATTTTATTATTCTCTATAAAATATATTCCAAAATGATTATATTATAAAACCAGTAGATGATTTTAAATATTTTAAAAAATATAAAAAGGTAGTATCTCTTGTGATATTAAAAATTCCTCATACATAATTTCAAAATATAAATTATTAATATTTTAACAATTCATGTTTCAATAAATATATTTTAAATTAATAAAATGGAATTTATTTTTACATTCTTATCAATTATTTCCCACTATAAATTTATTGAAATAAAAATTATTTCATTTATAAGATCCGTCACTTATATTGTATTACATAAAATATAAGAAAATTTCTTCATATAACATTCTCAAAAATTACTTTTCAATGTGAATCAAAAAATAGAGGATAATATTATCTCTCCATGGTCAATCATCGATCCCATACAAATGTTTAGGATCTTCCTAAATAAAAATTATTTGGTATACACTTGCTCTGATAAAAAACAATTGGCTGACGATATAGCATCAAATGGTTGTCAGGTCAATATGTGTATAATATTTTGTACATTGGGATAACTATTCTTAGGATATAAAGAATTTTTTTTTGCATTCATCCTTGTGGTTCGTTACATTGAAAACCCTTCACTTTTTCATGCATTTGTTATTATAAAAAGATTTCTACTTTGGATTGATGGAAGAAATATTTCACGAATATTAAATTTCATATTTAAATTGAAATTTCCTCTTTATATTTGGAGGAACAATGCCTCATGGGGATATGTTTTTGTGATTCTTCTTCTCACATCCTTTATGAAATAATATTTCAGTATGACTGTTTTTTTGTACCAACGATAAAATTGATGAAATAATTTTTTTTCTATTCCATATAAAAATGTTAAGAATCCTATTTTCATACATATTACATTTCATACGAAATTTTGATTCTCTTTAGATACAAGTTACTCTAATATTATATGGAATCAAATGAATCATAATGTATATCTTGTGATATATGAAACAATGAGATTAAATGACATGAAACTTAAAATTTGGAAAGTGTTTTTATTATGATTTTTTCACCTCTCCAATTGGAATGGAATGTGTGAATATGATAAACTAATTTATTAATCTATATGGTCTAAACAATTATAGATAATTAATCCCCTTGTTATTATTTAATTATAAAATAATAGAAAATAATATTTTCATATGACCGAAATAATATTCTAAAGACTATTGTTACACACACAAATGGGTTTTACCACCAAAAATTAAACTAATAACATTGGTATAATTAATTTAAAAAAAAATATATATTATTTATCCAATAAATTTTTAACATCCATATTTTTTAAGTAAATAAGAATAAGACCAGTTTTATTTGTAAAATTATATTTTTCATAAAATGGTATTTGTTTCACTTACCTTTAATCTAATTTTGTATACATTTATTAAATTAAATGGAAATTATAAAGATAAATTTTTAAACAATTGTTTACAATTTTTTTTATGGGTAATAATTTATAAATTCAGAAAATAATAATTCTTTTTTTTGTTTTAAAATAAAAATTTTTAATAGAAATCAACACCATTTTAATGATCTATATTGATTTAGTAATATTTAAATTTGTTTCAAAATAAATTTAGTTCAATTATATATATATATATAAATGTATCCAATTTTTTCATGGGAATTAATTTCAGTTATATTTTTTATACAAAAACCGTTAAACATGAAAACTTCAAACCATTTCCATTTTTGAAACCTTCTTTCTCATTCCATATATTGGATTAATATGAAATTACGTTTCCCCATATATGGGAATGAAATATTGAAATATAGTTTCTACATTTGGAAAAAAAATCATTTAGTTATTTAATAAGGTCAAATAATTTTCATATATTATTTAATAGTGGATAAAAAGTATTTTTTTTTATTATGGTAACAATTAGATTAACTAGGTTTAAGGGTTAAATTAAAAAGGTAAGAGTTAAAATAAAGAAAAATGGAACATACATGTTATTTATAGAATAAAAAATTATCAAATATATTATTATTTTTAATTAGATATTAATTTTACATTAAATGGGATGCTATGGATAATAGCATACCCACCACAAAACAACGAGTTTCTCTGAAATCTTATGATACACCCAAAACCGAGTTATAACCAAAAATAATACATTATTAATATTTGTTTAAATGGTTGTTATCATATACATGTATTATTTGGGCATAATATCTGTATGTTTTTAAGAAAGTAGTTTTACCACCTTTTGATGGAGATCTCATTTTATATATATTTTTTCATACATTTATATATTATATTTTTAAAAATACACATCTTTTTTTAATCGAAACATGAAAATTTAGTTTTATGTATTTTTTTTTTGATTTTTTCAGAAGATGTTCAGTTTTTATGAGTTGTGTAAAATATAATATTTTAATTAAAAAGTTATGTTTCACATAATTTATTCAAGTTTTTATTTTACAAATTTTATTTTTTAATGTATATTTATATTATTATTATTTTTATATAATCACATTTTGGAAACTACAAAAAATTTTAAATTTTATTTAGATATAATAATAATTCAATATTTTGAACGCTTCACATTAAAAAAACGATTTATTGTTTTGTCTGCATAATTAATTATAAATATAATTTTACCTATTATTTTAATTGAATTTTGTAAAATGGAGTCCATATTTGTAACTATAAGGTTAATATTTGGTATCAATTTCAATTAAATTTTTAGTTATAAAATACTTACCATGGTAAAAAAATTATTTATTGTAATAAAAGTAATATTTTAATAGGAGAATAAATTAAAAGTTAAAATCATAACGTACAAGATAACTACAACATATAATGGTTGTTTGAGGTGTGTGTGGATCTAAAATAGCCTATACAAGATTAATTACGAGCCAATTTCATGGATTTCCATGCCACCACGATATAGATAGCCTTTAGAATAAAATAATCGATAAATTAATCACATGATCCCATATCTCATCATGTATAAATACTACCTATATTTCTCCGTATTTCATCCCAAAAATCCTTTTAGATCCTAAAATATATACCCAAACATCTCTTACTCACTCTGCCTATGTACTAGTGCTACTGGTCTCACCAAAATGCCAAATCCATGGTCCTGAAGGGTCATTCAAGGAGGGGGTATGCACGAGGTAATTCTCTCAATGTACCTCTCTTAATTTATTTTGTTTTTCTACATTATCCTCACCTTACTAATCCATAAAATCATTATAAATATTGAATAATGTACCAAATTTTGTTTTATTTTTCTAATGGAATATCTCATATCAATTTCTTTTCTCTTATCCTTAAATAAAAAAAACCAAAGTGTTGTCAAATTTATTCCAGTTAGTCGCCGTTGTGAATGATGCTTTTGTTATATTTCCAGCACCTCCTTCACGGATGGACATAAATCAATAATTTTCTGAAAAATAATATTTAAATATTAATATAATAAAACATTTCATATTCATGGAATGTTATATAAAACATACATTCATGATTTCTATATTTTTTTATGTTAACTTCGTTTGGGGATGACAGGACTACCACCTCCCCATAATAATGTGATTTGTTCACACACCACATGGAATGTATTAAGGATTTTTTAGAAAATATATATGATATTATTTATATATTAATTATACTTTAATGATGTTATATATTTATACATATTTATATACAATTTATTTAATTTGTCTCTTTTAATACGATAAGAAAAAATGAAAATAACATTCATGTGGTCATACGGCAGACCATCTCAATGAACGCTGATTTCAGTTAATATTAAATGATTATTATACAAATATATCTAAAGAATATATAATATATTTATATAATGTATATATTCGAGAGATAATTTACTTATGATTACCTGGACATATGACATTATACTAAGTTCCTTTTCGAATCAAGTACCTAATTTTGATAAAACATCTAACATGATCCTAAATAATTATTTCCTTGTTATGAAATGTTAATAAGTGATATATAATGAATAATAAAATTGAAAAATGATATAATTAAAGTTTAAATTAAACCATGATAATTATTTAGGAAGATAAATAACCTATGAGACATGTTAGAGTCAAGGTAAGGTAATTTCTTAACCAAATTTTCATTATTGGGGTTAAATGTATAATTAATGATTATGTAGTTCAACCATTATGTGTGAAATATATTTTGAATATCGAAATTTAATTTATATCTTAATGTTAAATCAATATTTTTTTAAAGGAATATTTTTACATGGAGTCTTTGATATTCAGTAAAAAATGTGAAAATGAATGGTTTTTATCTTATACAGTGACAATGATTTATTTGTTGCAGAAACAATTATTTGATATTTGGATTAATTTATATGACATTATTATTTTTAAAGGAATTAAATACTATATTCCATTTTCATTTATTTTTGAAATTATAATTATTTTGACAAGGTATGATTATGTCAATATCTTGAAATCATATCCAATGATTAAAATGTAGAAATGTATTTTTTTTCTTTTCTGCTTGATTTAGGTTTTGTGGTTATGCTATCGTTATTGAGAATTTCTTATGAATATGGTGGTTTCCATGATAAATATAGGGAATATACTCTGATGGGTATTCCAATCATAACCATGAAGGTTACTCCCAATGCAGATGTGAAAGATACAATGTAGGTATGACATGGATTCAAAATTTTCCATTATGATTTGTGATTTTACAGAAGTATTTTAAGTAATATTATGATTTCATGAGGTATGTTTTTATGGGTGAAAATTATGCCTCTGTGAATTTTTTTCTATAGTTTAAAATATTCACGAACTAACGATTTAGTTATTAATATTACATCCATTATTGAGTTTTTTATTCACATCACAAGTTATTCAAATGATTTAAATATGATATAAGGGTCATAAAGGGAAATTAATAAGTCGAAGTTATTTTTAACTTTAAAATAAATCATGATTTATTTTAAAATTTAGATATTTTGTAAAAATGGATACTCTTTTGGTAGTATCCACTTGTATTATAATGAGAATTTATGTATAAATTATTCCCTAATTAACTGAAAATATAAACATCAAAATATTTTCAATGTTAATGAAACTGAAATAATGAATAAACTCAATATCATGCAATGTTTAATGTTTCAGCCTTATAGATGGTATCATAGGTTGGTTTAGATAACTTTAGGGGTTACGATACTGTAAATATAATATCCATAAATGATTTTTAATTAATGATCAAATTTAATTGATATACAATTGTATATAATTATGTTTCATCATCTAATATATATATATTCATAATTTTTTTAGTAGAGGAAACAAGGTAGATATTCTTGGATAAAATCATAAGGAAAATAAAATTCCAAATCAGGAAACTGAGATAGTCTGAATCAGAACTGAACAGTTTGTTGTAGTAATGAATGAGTCGACTTGGGCGAAAAATGGTTATGGTATCCATGCATGTGATCATATATATCAACTATAGAAGAACAATTCATTAGTGGATCACTTCATGAAGAAATATCCTCCATCCATTAGAGTATCATTAGACCTTATTCTAGTAAAAGGGTTGATTAATCCACATGAATTATTTTTGATATAATTTGGGGTTCATAGAATCAAAGGTTTATTCCTTATCTATACAATTTTAATGGCGAATTCGATTATTTGTGGTCGATGGTTAATAATATAAAGTATAGTTAGGATATCATTGCTCTTGTTGGGGATGAATACAAAAATATGTTTCCTGAAAAATATTTTCCTATGGAATATCAACATATGATGGAAACACAATTCTTAGTAATAAGGAAAGAGGATGGCTCAATGGATACTCACAACGAAAAATTCACTCAAATAGCTAAAATTGATGTAAATTTCATCCAGGATAGTGATAGTAAAATCAATAATTTTGACATAGGATTAAAGCCAATGTACGTAAGGGCATTAACTTCTCATTAGTTTAAAAGATAACAAAAACGTGTTCGATGTGCGGAGAAGGATGAAGTGGAGTTTTCCGATGATCATGTGTTCATTGAAAAATAGAAACATATAAGGTCGATGGGATATTAAAAAGGGAATAATTCATCAACAAACACTAACAGTAAGGAAATGAAGAAAAGAGTTAATGAAAATAATTGTAACAAACATAGTATTGAATTCCGTATAAATTCTAGTAAGTTCTTATGATGTGGTAAAATAGGGAATAATTCTAAAAAATGAGATGAAAAATTTAATTGTAGTGGAAATAATAAATATGATTTGCAGTCACTAAAATATTTTAAGTGCAATGAAATGTGTCATTATGAAAATAATGGTCTGTTAAAGAACTCGAATGAAGGGAAGTATCCAGTCTATATGTTTGAAAGGTGCAGTGAAATACTTTGAATCAATTCATAAGATGAAGGGACCAAAATTGAAGTGATATCAGGAACATTCTTTATTTACTCAGATTATGCATTGTGTTGTCGGAATCAGGGTCTAAACATTCATTTGATTCATAAACAATTTCTAGATATTCTGAAATTTGACCCCATGATAGTAATCAAGAAGATATTGTTTAAACATAAGGGGGAATGTTGAGACAAAATGAAATTATTAGAATTATCCTATATTTATTTTTTGAATGAAATTACGTGATATCCTAGTTGTTTTTCTTCTAGTAGAGTTTGATTTTATTCTAGGTATGGATCAGATTTCTATTTACCATGCTATGATTTAATGTAGATCTAGTGAAGTTTATTTTCAAAAATACATTTAGTTTTTGTAAAAGAATGAAACCATACTATTAGAAATTGATCATGATGTTGAGAAACTATTAAATGATAGAATTGAATGTTACCTTGCACATATAGTTTAAAACAATTGATCTATTCATATTAATGATGTGCCAATGGTAAATGAGTACCATGATGTTTTCTCTGATGAGTTTCATCGTATTATACCTGATCAAGATGCTGAATTTACTATTGAATAAGTTTTTAATGGCAATAAAATTTAAAAAACACCTTACCCTAAATGGCATGTATGCCTTATTTTAATTTTATTTTGGATAATAACTCTTTTAAGGGATGAATTTGAACACTTACATGACCAGTAGGCCCATGGAATATGACCCAAAATTGTCGAATGGCCATTACATTACCCAAATGCCCAAGGAATACTATGACCATTATATGACCCGTATGCCCAACCGATTAAACCCGCCCCTCCCTAGATTCGGAATCATTGATCACCTAACTCTCAACCTATCATTACTGATCATCTCTCATTTCCTCATATAATGCTCCATGATTCTTGGTCCCGATGGGAGTTTCCATACCCTCTCATTCTTCCAATATAGTTTTCTCTTCTTCTGGTGAATGCTACTATTCTTTCTATGATCCTCTTTTGAGACCTTCACTTTTTTGGACGTGGCTACTCCACGGACCCTATGGCTCGAAGTCCATAAGGCCCAAAGGCCATTGATGACTCAAAGGCCCTGGTAACTGTAGGCCCAAACCTTTTTCCCATATTCCCAAATTCGGTGAATAGTTTTGGCTACTACAATTACAAATATTACTAGTTACAGTACAACTACAATGAATAAGTAAATGAAATTTTTATTAGATAATGGTTTTATTTGTCCTAGAATATCACCACAGGGTGCTAATATATTTTTTGTTAAAAGGAAAAATGGTTCAATGTTAAATTGCATTGATTATGGAGCCTTGAATAAAATCAATGTTAAAAACTAGAATCCTTTTCCTCATATCGATTTTTTGATTGATTATCTCTAGAGAGCACTATATTTTTTGAAGGATGACATGAGGTCAGGGTACTATCATTGGATTTTTAATGAAAAAGGCAATCATTAGACAATATTTTGTACTAGATATGGAATTTATGAATTTGTAGTCTTACCGTTTGGGTTAACTAATGCAACTAATATATTCATGGATCTTATGAATTGAATATTCAATGAGATATTAAATAATTTTTGTGGTTGTGATTATTGATGACATTTTGATATATTATAAAGCTAAAGAGAAGAATTAATGAAATTTATGGGTTATCATGCAAACCAAACAATGTATGAAATTGTATATTAAATTCAGTAACTATTAGTTTTGGTTATAAAAAATCTCATCCCTTGGTCAAATTATTTCTAAATATGGAATAAATATTGGTCGTTCTAAAATGAAATTTTTTGAATGATGGGAGAGACCCAAAAAAATAACCGATATTCATATTTTTCATGGTTTATTAGGATATTACCAGAGGATTATTGAAAATATTTCCCTTTTTATCTATCCTAGTGACAAAGTTAACTGAAAATGGAGATAATTTCATGTGTAAAAAATAATGTGATAATTGTTTTCATGAATTGAAAATAATATTTGAGGATGATATTGTATTGTAATTAACTTATACAAATGTTTATTTTGTTATGTACTATAATGATTCATTGAATGGACTTGGTTGTGTACTAATGAATAATTATTAGGTAATTTCTTATGATTTATGTAAGTTGAAAAAAATGAGTTAAATTACCCTAATCATGAAATAGAATATTCTTCTATTTTTTTGATTTAAAAATATAGAGGCATAATCCGTATGAAGTAAATTGTGAAATATATAACAACCATAAATATTTTAATTATATATTCAATTAGAACGAATTGAAAATTGAGATATAAGAGATAGTTTGAAATAATCGTGTATTATGATTGCACGATTCATTACCATCCAATATATGAAGATAATGTGGCTGATTCTTTGATTCAAAAACATAATTCTACAATAATGATGTTACATTTGGAATATGATCCTTTGTTTTTGGATTTGATGAATACAGTCTTGGATGTAGATCATGTATAAAAACCCATCTATTTGGTTTCATAACCATGTGCAATCATCTCTATTAGATAGAATTAAAAAAAGCTCATAAGTAAGATAGTTATTTGTAGAATAAAATTGAATTAATTAATAAGGTTATGATACATGAATTTAACATTGATAAATATTGTGATATGTTATTTGGGAATAGGTTATGTGTTCCTTTAGATCCATAGTTGAAGAAATAGTGTTTGTGTGAAGCTCGTAGTTCTCCATTTTCATATCATCCAAGAAGTACATTTATATAACTAGATATTTGGAGCTTTAATTGGAGGGATAAAATGAAAAGATATATTATTGACATTATGGTGAAGTGTTTGACTAGTAAGTAAGTTAATGAACAATGATAATTTCCCACGGGGGTTCTGTATACTTTTCTAGTTATAGAGTGTAAATTGGAAAACTTATGCATAGATTTAATAGTTGGATTACCAAAGACGTATCTAGGTAAAAATTAGATCTTGGTTATTATTGATATATGGACTAAATATTCCGATTTTATTCCAATTATTAATACTCTATCTATAGATCATCATAGTTTGTTGTATATTAATTCCATAGTCAGGTTTCACAGAGTTCCTCTCTACATTTTATCTAATCATGATCCTACGATTATGTCTACCTTTTGGGAAGGCCTTCATAATTAATTGATAAGTAAATTAAATTTTATTACAACATTTCATATTCAATCAAATAGGAATGTAGAACGAACAATTCAGATGTTGGAGGATATGTTATGTGTACTTTTAATGGAATACCAAGGATATTGGGGTCAACATATTTCGTTGGTTGAGATTTATTATGATAACATTTTTAATTCCAGAATGCTGATGGAACTATTTGTGGAATTATATAGATAGTAGTGTCAAACTCCTACATTTTGAGATGACTTAGTGGAATCCATGTTTATTGGAATTTAATTGGAAGAAGATAAAGAAAAATAGTTTAGTTGATTCAAAATAATATGAAGATTGCTCAGAGTTAAAAGAAGATATATGGATAATCGGATGAAGGATCTTTCATTTGAGGTAGGTGATAATGTCTTTCCATTTATTCTCCATGGAAAAGTGTAATGTCATTTTGTGTAAAGGGTTAAATAAGTCCATGGTTCAGTAGACCCTATAAAATTATGGGGAATGTTTTATTAGTGTCCTATTAAGTGGAATTACACCATATTTTCTCCAATGTACAGAATTGTTTTGATGTTTCAATGTTATGAATGTATATTCTAGGTTTATCTCATATTTTTAGTACATCTGTACTTTAGTTGGAAGAGAATATTTTATATGAGGTACAACTATTCTAGATTCATGACCATAGAGGATGAAATTTTCAAAAGGGTGGAAGGATGTAACATCCAATGAATTTGAAGAATAATATATTTTAATATATTTTAATATATTGATGTAGATATAAATTTTTTATTAATTGGGATGATATGTCTGATATTGTACCAGACAATCAATAATGAAATACTCTGAATTCTTATATTTTACACAAGAATGACTTATAAAAAAAATAATAAATTATTAATATTATTATTTTAAATGGTAGTTATTTCCTAGCCATAATATTGGAGGGAATAAACAAAAAAAACTATATTATACTTATACATGGTTATTAATTGTCTTAATATTAAAAAATAAATTTAAGGGACCTAAAATTAGATTAAATTTAATTTTAGTTATAAAAGCTCTAATATTTTAAAAATGTATTTTTACCACCTTTTAATTGAGATCCCATATTAAATATAGTTTTTTGTACCTTTATATGTTATATTTGAAAATGAATAATTCTTATTTAAAATTTGTATATATAAACATAGTTTGGATAAATTTTTGGTATTCTTTTGATAACATTCAAATTTTTTGATTAAAGCATTTTCATTTTAATTCAAAACCATTTTGTCGTATAATTTATATAAAGTGATAGATTATCCTTTTAATTTGTTTTAATGTATATTTCTATCATTTTTTTTAAAATTAAATCCAATTAAGGTCATTGGAATCAATTTCAAACTGAAATTATAAATAAAAACCTTTCCATTTTCTAAATGTTTCGCATTAAAACTAACTTTTTGTTTTTTTCGGTATAATTCATTTTTTGTATAATTTTCCAAATTCTGTGAATTAAAATAGGTAAAATAGATTCTATATTTTTATTTAGATGGCGTACATTAGGTTCTAAAGTAAATTTAATTATTAGGTATAAAAATTTAACTATGGTAAAAAAATCACCGTAGTAAAAATAAAATTTTGACATGCGTTTAAATTAGAAGGTAAAAGCTTATCATAAATAAGCACTACAACATATTATGATTATATGACGTGTGTCTCAACTCTAATCATAAAATAAAATATTAATTATAGTACATTTTCTTGGAATTTATTCCACCGCTATAGGTTTAGCTATTAATATAATATATTCAATATATTAATCACTTGAACCCCCCTCTTTTCAAGTATAAATACCACTTCTCAACCACCCTATTTCATCCTTCAATCCTTTATTTTTCGTAAAATATCTAAAAAAATTCCTACTCACTATAACCATGACCAAGGGATATTATTATAAACAAAAGGAAAAATCTAATGTCCTAAATGGACTTTTATTATGAGGATCTTCAATAGGTGTTTTTCTCAAAGTACCTCTCTTAATTTGTTTTCAATTTCTACTTTCTCCTCCCCTAATTAATCCATCAATGCATGATATCTCCAAATTAATTTAAATACTATAGTTTTCTTTTTATAATGTAATATATAATATCGATTTATTTTCTCACATTCTATTATTTAATGAAATGAAATTTGTTTCTACTTTGTGGAGGTTAATAGCCTCTGGGAAAATGTGAATGTAAGAAAATTATTGACTCAACTCTAGATTATGTTATATTTATGGATAGTTCCTTAAAAAAAGTATAAAATATACTGAATTTCCATATTTCTAACCTATGAGGTCTGTTTTATGATTATATTCCATTTTAGCTCATTTTGGTATAGGGAAAATGTGTTCGCTGCATTTTATTTTAAAAAAACAAGTGTTCCACTCACCTCATAATAGAATGTCACATCCTCTACTCTCCTCTTCACACCATAAAACCTCTTTTATCCCGGAACATCTAAAACATGTTTAAAAATTCCACATTCTCATACAC
The DNA here is from genome assembly GCA_963277665.1 of Viscum album. Lineage (NCBI taxonomy): Eukaryota > Viridiplantae > Streptophyta > Magnoliopsida > Santalales > Viscaceae > Viscum > Viscum album. The sequence continues at coordinate 2,103,130,252 of OY728119.1, read as the reverse complement.
AAAGCCATATTTTGGGAAAAAATCCATCATAGTATGCATTTTAGTGCAATCCTAATGAGGTAACTAGTAGAAGATGTATCATTATTCAATAATTATTTTTATTTTATTAATTCTTGAAACATCATAAAATATTATTAATACACACTGATCTAATATCCTGATTATCAAATTAATAAATAGATAATTTATTTTTCAGTTGACGACCTATTACCATACCGACTTCCATCCTACGAGTAAAAAAATAATTATTCATGTGTACTGTAAACTACCTCTACGCAAACCGATATCATTTATTTTTTCACTACAACCTTTCATGGTTGTGTATTAAGATTGACATATAAAATATATATTATATTTATAAAATAATTGTACATATAGAGTCATTATAGCTTTTATAACATTTTATAATTTATTCTATAAGGGATACATGAACCTCACTCATGTGAAATTTACTGCCATCACACGAATTGATGTTATTGTTTTTTAATTAATGATTTTTATGAAAGATAATAATGAAACTTTTAATGAATATGTGTGATAAAAATTAAATTATTATTATATTTATCATATAATTATCATTCTAAACTAATAATATATCATTTCCTCTCATAAAATTTCACTCACTGAAATATGATAACGCCATTCATTTACTTGTGGACTACCGCCTTTACGAAGAAATGTGACTCTCTCTTTTCATAACAACACCAAATGGATTATTTGAATAACTAAATTTAAAAAATAATATTTTATTTATGATATTATTATCATTATGGAAATGGAAAATATTGCATACCTTCTTCCCAAAATGATCGTTGAAAAAGGAAAATGTTACTCATGCATATGTACTACATATTGTCTCTATTATCGCGATGTACTTCATTTTTCTAAAACATCTTACATGATTATTCTAGAAATTATATTTTTTCATAAAATTAATAATTATTTTAGAATTATTTTTTCTACATTTTATGTATCTAGGATCAATTTATTAGTCCCTAAAATAATAAATCAAAAAATATGGGAAAACAAAGTGGTAATTAACAAAAAAGCTTTTTTTACAAGAATTTATTAATAAATGGTAAATAATTGGTTATAAGAAAATAATACATGATATCAAATTTATATTAATTGTTCTATATTAGGATTAAAATAAAAAAATTATACTATAATCTAAAACTTGTAATAAAGTAGTTGAAACATGTGGTACATGATTTTATCTCTATATCTTGTATTTTTTGAGATATATAAAAATTCCTCACTCATTAATTTTATGTGGTGTGTATACTACCTAGTTTGAATGTTATATGACGAATCTCATCATTTTCATGGTATTTAAATATTTATCTAATTTAATTATTTATTGGGGATTACGATTCAAAATATTAATAATGTATTATGGGATTTATGTATCACTTTTTACTTCAATGAGATATATGAAATATTCACCACCTATTTCTTTTTATGTTGTATACAGAACTCATGAATGTATATTGTTATTATTATATAGATAATATTAATGATTAAATATCCATGTCATGACCCATCCCAACAGGTCCCAAAACATGACTACCCCATTATCGCCTCCAACATGCCATATGATTTGACCACCATCGAGTAAGAACATCACTCACATGACATGCCTTATCCTAATGTACATGTACACACACACAAAACCCCAAGACGATAGAATGGTGAAATTTTATAAAATATAATAAACCATTCATACATTAATCAAAATCCCACTATTAGATCATTTAAAAAGTTAATAGAAATAAAAATGGAACAAAAAAACCACACTACAATGATTCTAAAAAGGTAAGACCTAAAGAGGTCGAAGGGGACCGTTGTTAAGGTAAATCGTGAACCCTACTCAGTTAGTTCATCTCAGTGATATCTTCCTTTTACTGGTCCTCATATAACTACTTCAATATGATGATCATTTGTATACAAAACGATATGCGAGGTAAAATTGAATGCGGAGTTGATTTAAAAAATACCCAGTATGACACCCTGAGATCACCAAGAATACCTAATTATGAATAATAGTCATCTAATCATATTCATATTTCTTAAAAAATATAACATGAATATATAGATATTCTCAAAAAATCTATTATATTTTAATGTAAATTCCCCATCATAAAGCCATATCACCACACCTAATTGATTGATTCACGTTGAATTGATCCCTGAGAACATGCTCCATGAGTCAGATTACAATGATAGAATCCATATGAGATGTAATGATCATCAAGTCTCTACATAATAACAATACTACTCTTGATTTCTAAATATAATTATACAAATATTCGGATCACACCCAATGACAAGGGGTACATCAACAACACAATATTGATTAACCCTCTATGTAATAGATAGATTCTCACAAAGGGAGGGTCACAATGATACAAATAACACCACATGGGGAAAGATAATGATAAAGGATCTCATTATGGATCTTTAAATATATCTCCAATATCTATATCCATGATTTCCCACTTAATGGATCTCCATCATATGTGTACAACAAATATAAATACTAAACCCCAGGGAATGGATCATGTGAATTCTCATAAGGGAATATTATCCATGATGAAGAGGATAAGGGATCCAAGATTTATTTTATAGGTTAAATGATTTGTGCATATTATACATGGAATGTACTTATGGAACCATGTATTTTCTATATATTTCAACACAATCACATTCCATTGTCTATGTATATATTAGTGTGCATGAAGTTATTGATACCACATACTCATAATAAAGACTCATTCACAACTCTTCCCATATACACCTAGTTGGACCATTTTTTGTTGTTGGATCTCACTACACGAACATGACCATGTACTCCAATCCATGCATGTGTACCATCCTTGGGAAAATCCAATTTTTTTCTCGAGTATTATGTGGGGAGGTAGAGGCCACAAACCATGTGATATTTAACATTCACATGAAAACCCTGTCACTGCACTATGGGTCCCACAAGTAGTGCAATCCTGATTTAAATTCCATGTTCTATAGGATTTTAAAGAACACAATTTTCATCCTCCCACATTTTCATCCTCCCATCTAGCATCCTATATGGCTAAAAATCACACCAGGAAGTGTGGAATCAGTCCGTATTATCCTTTTTTCAAATATTTCCAAAAAATCAACAACCAAAAAACATTAAAAATCCTTCTTTTAAGGATGATCCACCATCACACAAATAAATTGAAAATGGTAAACCCCGAATAAAAGTGGTTCTATTTTTTCTAATAATGGCACAAGAACCCAACATTATATTGTTCTTGAATGAGAAATATCAATTTTTTGTTCCATGTAAAATGTTTATAATGGTTAATTGCTCAGTATTTTGTTCAAACAACTAGACTTTCTAATCAATGGTGGTGAACATGCAATGAATAATGTCATGATTTAAATAAATACCTAAATTTGGAATGAACCACGTACATGGTTAGTTAGAATCTATATTTTGTCATTATAATGATGTATGAAAATCCAATAAAAATAATCAATTCACCCAATAATTCAATACACAAAATATGATTGATCCTTGAAAAAATTTATTAGTCAATTGATATTTTTGCGTCCTATAAACAAATTGTGTAATAAACACTAATAAAACCCATCCTAACATTATTTGGATCAATCATTATGGATGAAGTGTTCTATGTTGTTACTGTTGGAGGGATTGTCGAGCTCTTCCACACACTGGTCAATGATCTATGATCCAATAATTACTCACTAACCAATGATCCTCCAATGATATCCAATGGAACCTCATTATTTTTGGGTTATTTAGCTAAAACGTCAAATACTCTATAAAATTGTGTATATTTTGATGTTCTATGATTAGGTAAATAATTAAATAAATTAATTTTTTCAATTGATTAATTTAAATTTTTCCCCAGGATAACAATTAAAACACATTTTAATACATTTATTGGTTATATCAATCCCAGGATAAAATATACTCTTAAAAACGATGGAAGACTCGGATTACCAATCCAAGCCTCCATTTATTAGGTATTGAATTTTTTATGGAAATTTATCCCCATGTGAATACACGCTATTAAATTTTTATCAATTTTTTTATTGTGATCACACTATGCCTCAAAATCTCACATCACCATTGTTCCTAGCTCTGCAAATAATTCATATTGTATCCAAAATTATACATATAAAAAATAATTGTTTTTATATTCTCCCCACCTTTGGGATTTACATCCTAAAAATCTGATAACAAAGGATATAGAAATAGATGTGGTAGTTTTCTTGAAATGTGTTTCTCACTCCTAGATTCTCTCTTAAATATTCCCATGTTGCCACTAAACATGCACTGGGAGAATTGATTTCCCAAAAGGGTCATATCATGTCAATCCTCAATATCTACTTGGTAATAATCAATTTTATCTTCAACATTGATGTCCAACTCACCCAAGTCAATAAAATGAGAATGATAATGCATGAACCTCTTCAGAAATGACATGTGAAAGTTATTGTTTGGACAATATTACTATGGTTGTAGAGTTAAGTGGTAGGCATCCTTACAAACTCTAAAAATCATTTTAAAGGGCCAATGAATCTTGTAGACAACATTCCATATTAAAAAAATTTTAGGTATCCATGTCAAGGTGAAACATGAATGAACCCATAAACTCCCTCAGCCAAATCCATGAGACTCCATCACTAATCCAAACATGACTTATGAAATCAGTTTCTATTCTGAATGCACTCTTATATGATCTAAACCTTCTTTTTATGGGATCACACCAACTCTGGACCCATTAGTGAAGACTCTCAGAGGTAGTTCAAGCAGAGTATAGTCCTTTTAGGTCTCTTGTATATGGAAATGAATGATGTTCAATTTATAGTGTAATAGTAGTTGTTTTTTTAAAATCTCCACCAAAGGTATGTTATCATCCTAACTATGTTCAATGTGTAAGATGATATCCTACATCAATTCCTCCAAGACCAAAATGGTAAACTCACATTGGTAATCTATCTAGGGGTGAAAATGTTTTCTCAAAAATTTCTATATATCAAAACAATCCAATAATCCCTTCTATAACCGATATGTGATTCATTAAGCATGGAAAAAAATGAACGTTGAATGAAATATGTCTAGTATAAATATCTCTTGTAAATAGTTTCATCACATGCTCACTTTCGAACTATTCTATCAGATATCTTGGAAGTGGTCTACCATGGTGATTCATTCTATGATCAAATAGATGGAATCATTTACCATGGAAATAAGTTGTAAACTCATCTCTAAGACCATTGATACTACATCCCATGTACACTATGTAAATTTAATGGATTATTCTAGACCAACTCGAACATGAGGCTCAACCTTCACATGTTGACAAGTAATATATAGAGAGACAAAATCCAAAAAACCATTTTAATACATTACCATCGTGAATGATGTTATAGGTCCTATTATAACATTTACAAGCATTTATCTACGACCAATTTAGATTTATTAAATTAACATAGAAAAAATTCCCACATTTTCATTGTACCATCATGCATCATCTTAAAAGAACGACATGCCCCTCATGTTCAAAAAATAACTAATGAGAATGTCTAGTTGGTGTCAAATTATGTATGGTCTCAAAGCCGGTATGCCCACGTTTTGGATCACTGCAACAATGAATAAGTAATTGGATTACAACCATCTATATAGGTAAGTTACTCCATCCCCATCCAAAAAGGATATCTACAATGATTCCAAATTATTTGATTCCTTTTACTAAAAATGTATGAAACATCTCCCGCAGAGAGCATATGCAACCAGGTTCCCCTTCCTAGGAGTATGGAAAATCTAGAAGTCATAATCTTGGAGGAACTATTACTATAGAATATGTATTTATAAAACTTATTAAGGTACCCACATCTTCATTGAAATTCATACCTATATAAACTCAATATCATGGGTCATGAAGTAATGTTCGTGTAGTCTCAACTAATGTGACCGATAAATAATCACCTCCAACCTCTACATCCAAACATAATAAATATCAGTCCCTATTTCATTTCAGAAAACAAAATACTTGACACCCTCTTCAATAAATATTGTTATGGTTGTTCTCTCCATTTTCTGCCTCAACTCCTAGAAATTGGGTTGGCACCTCTCAATCCTCATGAATGGCTTACCATTTTCGGGTCAAAATTTCAAGGCATTTAATATCCTAGATAAATATTGATTTAATCTCCAATAGAATAATACTAAAAATTCTAAATCATTACAACTATCTCATACTGTTTGGTGGATGTCAATCTATCAAATCCTAGACTTTTTCTTGGTCCACAATTAAAACATATATATAGAGAACATGTCCTAGAAAGTGGACCTCCTAAATTTATAAATGGACCATTGAGAGCTTCTCATAAATCATGTTATCTCTGAGACATCCCAAAACATGCCCATGTATCTTGTGTGATCCTACTCAGACACTGAGTACACAAGGATATCTTCAATGGTGAATATAATGAACCATCCTAACCAAATATGCACGATCTAGTTCATGAGACTCATAAACCATCTTAGGGAACTATTTAAGTAAAAAATTGTCACCAAGTATTCTTAGTGACTATATTGACAACAAAATACCATCTTCGGTATATACTCATCTCGTTCCTGAAAATAGTTTTAAAAAAATAGGAGCTCAATCATCTAGAACCATCATGCCCCTCCCAACCAAGGAATGAGTTAATCAATCATCAGTAGTAGATATATGATTTTTACAGGGACATGATTTAGGAAATGTTAGTATATATATAACATAAATCCCCAGTATTCCTTCTTGGAAAAATTAATTGGTCTACAATGCTAAAACACCGGGTCTAATAATCCATTTCACCTCAATTCTTCCAAACTACACCCTCATCTCATGAATATCTATGGGCACTGATAGATATAGTGGTGTTGATATCAGTGTCTTCCCATAGTGAAAATAAAATCAAACTTCTATCTATTGGTTGGGAGGTAAGCCTAGGAAATCCTCTGTAAATATTTCATTATACGTCTCCAATATTGAAGGGAACAGATTAATCCTATAATCTAATTCACCATGTTTTATGACCCAGAAATTCTAAAATAATAAAATTTTATCAGATAGTGTTTATGACGCACAACCCCAAGTGCATAAGGGGATATAATATCTAAATAATTTTCAATATAATTAATAATTTAACTAAATTAAATATATGATGTATCATGAGATTCCCAAAAAAATGAGTTAGCTTTCATTACTGGAAACAAATACATTCTTCGATAGCATGCGATACACCCAAAATCGTGTTTTACCAAACAACAATATAATATAAAAATAATATTATCAAATTAAATAATATATAATATAGATTTTAAGTTTTTGGTTTTTGTTATTATTATATTATTTATGAAAATATATTTTTTAGAAAAAATATAAAATTAATTCACCAGTTACAAATTAATTAGAAAATTAACAGAAATACTAGTTGAATAAAAAGAAAACAATTTATGCTCACAGTGGTGTTTTATTATAATAAAATAAATTAATTACTAGTAATAAATTATATTAATAAAATATAGAATATATACATTTAATAAAATATTTATAGCATTAATTCAATAGACTGGATAATCATAAAATTGAAACAACTCCAATTTTATGCATAAAAACTAATATTTATCTCAATGAAATTTCAACACTTTTAATGGAGAAATTATTTCAAATCAAATTTTTGAAAAAATTATAAAATTTATAGGTCAAAATAAGTATTAATTTATAAATAATAACATAAAAATTAGCTTAGGGTGAATTTATGGGATTTTTATAAAATATTTCATTTTATGGTGAAAAGTGAAAAATACAGAATTTTAATTTTAAACATCTTTTTTGTATAATTTTTAAAAAGTTAAAATATATTATTTATAGCTTTAAAAGATTAAATGGAAAAATTATATATCAATTGATTCAATTTAGTTCATTTTAATCCATTTCCATTTTAAATTTGAAATAAAAATCCCACATACTGTTGACCATTTTTTAATTAAAAACCCTCTTTGACTACCCATTTTTAGTATTGAATTTAAATTAATTTATATCACACATAGGGTTATAATTTGGAAAAATGGATTAAATATTTGGAATAATATTAATTTATAATGTTTCATACTTTAAAATTATTTTTTGACAAAAAATATTAGAGAATGTAATTACAATTAATAACAATGATTATGATAAAATTTATCTCAAGAAGGGTCTAAACATTAAACATTAGGGAAAAATAACCTAAAACATTTACAAAGGATATTGGATGTTATTATTGATACCATAAACCCATTTTAACTAATTTTTTCCATTTTTTATCAACATTATAGTTGATAAAAGTTTGTGGAAATCTCGTTTGAAAAATTTACATGAATTCCAATCCGCCACCACTATCAAAGGCACTCAACCATCCAACTAATTAAAAACTATAAATCCATTTTACTCTTCCAAACCCTAACCAAAAAATATCAAAAAATCCCTCCCCTAATTCTATAATCTTCACCTTCTTCAATAGTAATAATACCAATGATATCGTTTGGTTTAATCCAAACGGATTTACCCGTATAAGATGTATCCTTTGTCAATGTTATCTTTAGTTTAATTTATTTTCCTAATCATTTAATTTTTTGTATTAACTAGATATATAATATAATTAATTTCTTAAATATACTAATGTATTTTTATTTTATGTTTCCTACCTAAAAATACTAATACATCCATCAAATGGTCAATGATCTTATAGATTCGTGTACGGTGAACTGTTTCCTAACAAAACGATGTTTCCCATTTTTACTTTACCAGCTATCATATTGGTAATTATGATGGACATGTTATTTATATATTATATATGATATTTAATTCTTAATACTTATGGAATTTTTATGTAACACATAACTTCATCCATTCCATTTTATGTAAATATAATAACAATGTTTGTGGATGTGTGGACTACTCTATCCTTAACGAGATGTGATTCGTTGACACTACACCAAAAAAATAAAAAGAATGGTATTAATAAATTAATAATAAATATGTGACATAAATATGTTATTGTAATTATACTATTCCTATACATATACGTCATTTAATTTTTAAACTTTTCCAAAATGAAAAGAAATTGAAGTAGCCTTTACGAAAATGTATGGCATACCATCTCCATGAACCGTGCATTTCATTTTCTATGAATAAATATAATGTATTATTATAATTACATATATACTGATAATATATGGTATTTAAATATTGTATTATAATATGGAGATGATTAAATCATGACCAATGTAATAGGATAAACTGCTATGAAGTCCATACATACTCTAAAATCTATGCAATTAACACCCAAAATAGTGAAAACAATTAATTATTTTAATGGATATGGTAATATGATATTATAAGAAGGTAATATATGATGTTATAAAAATATTTATGGTTATAGAATAAATTATTAACTTTTATAAAACCATTACACATTTGGTTCATGTAAGTTCAACTGAAAAGAAACGCATGGTCAAGGACACTTGTTGACATTTTGGAAGTATTGTCGTTAATATAACATTTGTTTATTATAAATCAACAAAAACCATGTTTTTAGGGTCATTTTGGCTTCCATTTTAAATAAAACTAAGATAAAAAGGGATTTTGATTTGTATTTTTTGATTCAATTTTGTTAAAAATCAACACCAAAAATATCGATCAGAATCCTTTTTATGTCATTTTCTATGAAAACACATGACATAAATCTAAAATGGTGTCAATTTCATTAGAAAACAATTTGAATAGTAAAAAAAATATTTGGCATCAATTATTTAAAAAACTGACACCAAATATATTTTAAAATAAATCTTTTATCATAGAACACTAATTTTTAGATATAAAAAACACCTTTTCTTATCGACACCTGAACACATTAAAGGATAATTGAGGATCCTAAATTTTGATGGTTCTTTTGTTTCTTTAAATTTAAAATTCATTTCATTATTATTGAACCCCATATTTTCATTCTCTATCTTTATCTAACCATTAATATATTTATTGTTCTTCAGAAACACTTTTCATATCGACTATTAATTATTGATTTATTTTTTTATTTTTCCTTGTATTTTTTTCATTTCTATAAACATTTTTGTTAAATATTACAGTGTTTATTCATCAAAATAATTCCAGGGAGAAAATTCAGAGTGCGGATCAATTATCCTTATTAAACACTTAATTTTTAATGTTATTTTTCTAATTTTGAAGACAAATTTTTTATATTGTAATTATAAATATGACTTATTACTTTATTTTTTTGTATATAGTTGATTTTTTATTATAAATTTTTTTGTTAATGTTTGTTTATTTTTATAATTTTTTTACATGATGAAATTATAAAATTTTGTTTCCAAATAAAATATATATAAATTTAAATGTGTGTATATACATATGTATTTATATTTGAGTCATTTTATATGTATATATATACATAAAAGATGAATATTTTAGATATGATGTTTTTAATTTTTTATTCTAACCAAATTATGTACTTTTTGGATCCAAATGAAACACATCACACATAATAAATATAATTAGTTTATTTGTTTTTATTTTATTTATAATAATCATTGAAATTTACCATCATATTAACAATAAAAACCATTGTATGTGTTAATTTTTAAAATTTATATGTTTATATATATATATATATATTTAAATGTTTATATGTTTTAATAAATTCACAGATTGTTTTATTATCTTAGGTATTTGAAGAATCATAATTAGATATGTTTAGAAATAAAGACAAATTAATTTGAAAATAGAGTTGATGATTTTTTTAAATTTTCTAAACAATGCCTTTTAAAAATAGATTTGATTTTCTAACCGTACGTGATGTGTTCAATTACAATAAAGATAAATTACTGAGAAAATGATGATCATCTCATTTGTTATGGTTTTAGAAATAATTATACATTTTGGATATGGTATGGTGAAATAACTAAAATTTTAAAATCTAATGATGATGAAAATGTTCATAATGAAGAAGATGGTCATATTGAAGAATTAATTCATGATTTAGTTGTTGAAACCAACAAACAAAGTGCATCATTTGATGATTTTATAGAGAGTACAAGAAAAAATTATTCTACGGTTATAATAAATATACATTATTATCAATAGTTTTCAGATTAATTTATTTGAAATCTTCTAATGGGTGGAGTTATAATAGTTTCTCTAACATACATGATATTTTGAATGAAATTCATCTACTAGGAAACAAACTTCAAAATTCTAAATAATAGTCAACAGAAATATTATTTTTAATGGGATTGGGGTATAAATCAATACACATTTTCCCCAATGATTTTATATTTTATAGGAAAGAATAAAAATATTTATCAATATTTCCAACATGTGAGACCTCATGATATAATATGGATGAACAAATTAAACTCAGAATCAATATCAGGTACTAAAATATAACCTCGTGCTAAATAAAATAATTCCTTCTAATATTCCATTCATATAATCCCAATAAATCATCTCTGATTCCTTCTTATGTATGAGAATAAAATTTCATATTAAATAAATTTAAAACCTTCCAATAATACCTTATTTGATGTTTATATTTTTGAATTTATTGGACTCAAAAAGGTTAACACAGAATTTAGATGACCGCATCTAGGATGGTAACATACATCACCCAACAGATATATGACAGTGAAAAATATTTGATAAATTATTTAATGATTTTGGAAGTGAAGATATAAATATTAGAATGGGAATATGTCTAGATATAATGAATCCATATCAGATACTTTGTAAGAAAAAAAGTTAATGGCCTATTTTGATGGTATTTGGAAATATTTGCAATAATATATGTATGAAGAAAAAATATGGTATGATGATCTTCATGTTTTTTAGAAAAAGAATAGGAAATGATATTGATGTGTACTATTGACCATTTAATAATGATTTGAAATTACTATTGGAGAAAGGCCATTAGTATTTGAATGTATAAAAAATAGTATTTTCAATGTTTTGTTATTATAATGTACAGTATAAAGGATGATTCATCATATGGAAACTTATTTTTATATAATATTATAGAAAATGTATATTATCCAATTTTAGGTAAAGAGAAATAATATTATCTATTGAATAATGGAATAAATACAATGTACAATGGACATCATATATTTCTATGAATTAATTATCATTAATATAGATTGAAAAAAGAATTTAATAGTTTAACAGATTATAATTGCTACATACATGAATTTATTTTTTGGTAATTTTCCATTTTATTTTTTTACCTATCAATTTCCCGTGGATTTTATTTTTTTGTTCTTGAGGAAAATGGAAATTCTTGGGTTGATAAATCCATGTTAACGATTGGCGCATGATTGGTGCACAATAATTGTAAAACAATGTGCACAAACTAGGTAACTGTGCAATAGAAGGAGGAACCTATTTCATGTCCACACGCCTCAACCTAGGTAATTGTGAGTTCTAGTTATAGTGTGTGCTCTTGATAGAGTGTTGGAGATGTTAGTGCATAGTCTGTTAAACAGTGCGGACTAACAACTCATCATTTCTAGGTTATTAAGAAAATTTATTTTACCATTACCCATTTCAATATTGAAACCATATTCTCTACATATTCATCTACATGGGTTATTTTCATCAATAAGAGGCCTCATTTCTCTATCAAGATCCCTTGGACACCCTTTTTTAAGGGGATTCCCTAGAGAAAATTATAGATCCTTCATGTAAGTGGATTTCACTCTGGTTTATTCCTTCTTTTTATGTTCTCATACCTCATTCATAGGGTTTTATTTTACTTAGCTACTAGGGTTTCGTCCCTGGGGTTTAATCTTGGGTTTTTTGTGTTGGATAATAATGATTAGGATTCATTTTTACATTCCTGTGTTGTGGTTGATCTGTAGTTGAAGATTCACACATATTTTTGGGAATTTTGACACCAAAGGATTTTGGTTTCATATATAAACATTATTTGATGAATTTATTTTTCTTTATTGAGTAATTTATCATGTTTATTTTTTATTATCAGTGGTGAGAATGTTGTTTCTGGTAAGATTAAATATGTATTTCATTTTAAGGTGGAGTTTCTATGTGTAATTTGGTGTGATTCATGTTTATAACCTTATTGTGCCACATGTTAGTGTTTTATAAATATTAAAATTGGTTGATTAAATTATATAATGGATGAGAATCGTGATTAGATATTACGTTGGTGTGCAGTTTATTTTAAAAGGTTATTTTGGGTTCTTTTTTAGTGTAAAATCATTCTATTGTTTCTTGAAATAGTATTATAAATTGTTTGAATGATTTTTTAAATTATATAATTATTGAAAACCCTATTTGGAAGAATTTTTCTGTGCTTGTGATTTTAAAATGGAATTTGGGAGTGGAAGTGGTGGAATGTGATGTGTAATGCCTTCTTTGGTTGATAAAATCAAAAATTTGTGTTTTGTGTCATTTGAAACATGAGTTTGCGCAAAATGGAATACCATGTATCTAGGTGGGAATAATAGTACTAGTATATTCGTTATTATATAGTGGATACATCCTAATTTCAATCAAAAGTGTTGAGGATGACAACATTATCAAAACATGGATGATGATTTGAGAGCACATTAATTATTTATGTTTCTCCTCTCTCGTGGTTGAAGCATGGGAAATCCTTTTACCATGGTTTCTATAACACATTTCACTAAGATACGCAGTACATATGGTCCAATTTATAGCTATTTACTAAGGATATTTACCATTACTGTAGCTCATTGGATGTATCACACTTAAAATCGACATATGGTATGTTTAGATGAGAATTTTAAAATAAAATGTGGTTTCTTTAATGATTCTTTTTTCATGTTATTTATCATTTAATGTTTATTTACATAAAATTTTCATTATCATTTCCTTTAAAAAACAATATATATTTATGTCATAGAATATTTATAATATGAAATCTTTCATATGGTAGAATCATACTGGGCTTAGGCTAACACCCTACATACACACTTGGGTGTAATTAGACATTGTAATGTTTGACATAGGTATGAGAATGGCCTTTATATATAGTGGTTAGATTTTTTATTGGTTAATATTTGTGTGGTGATGTTGATATAGCTTATGGGTGTTGCATATAATCCATGTGGTTTTTGTCTGTGATAGAGTTAGCGTCCCTTTAGTTTTAACCTTGTTTGGTTTTCACTTAAACCATGCAACTAAATTCAATATATTGTATAAGATTTTTATGGTTTGAATTTTCCAAATATTTTTTTGGACTATTTTATTCTAATGAAATTATATTCTAGTAAATCATTCCCACTCTTTATTTATGAAACTCGTGCATTTGTGCCCACCCATTGGGATAGGAAACGACCTTCAAGAGTTGTCACCTCATGGGCCTCAAACTTCTTTTCAATCTCTATTGTCTTATACTAAGATATATGGATAACATCATGGGATATAATTTTCACCCATACATATTAAACACTACATACCATCATTATTAATTACACTACCAATAACTCATCCATAAGGATGAACAATTATTCCCTCTACTAGATGATAAATTTTCCTTAAGAAGTGATGAATTCGGCATGATGCATTACATACTACTCAACCTGAGATAGTTCTTTCTCATTCACCAAGATTTCATTGAATCATTTAGAGTTATGATCATACTAGGTTGTCTTAAATAATATCAATTTTTAGTACATGTCATTTTCAAGGAGGTATTGATCCATTTTGTGGTGGGAATGGTAGTTTACACCACCAGTACTTAGTTTCACTAACTAGTCGTGGATGGATACCATCAAACCTTTCTTGTCGACCCACGAAGTGTAGGATATAAAGATATCAATTATAAATTATTCTTTATATAGACCCATCATATTCTCTAAGGAATAATTGGACCAAGAATATACATGATTCTCATGTGGTGCAGGGTATTACTAAAGGATGGATGAATGTATATCAGTAGTAGGATCATCATTTTGATGACTTTTGAAAGGGATAGACTCCATGTCAAGAGGAATATCATTTTCGGATTTCCCCTAAATTGAATTATATTCCCCATATACTGGTGGTTCCTTTTTATTACTAATAAAATCGTCTATTTTAACAAGATACTCTCCATCAAATAGGGTTACCCTAAATAAAAAACTATCCCCTTGGGGCACTACCTGACAATCAGAATGATCGCAAAATCCCCAAGCCCCCTGATAATTATTGGATACATGGGGTATATGTCATAAAACATTAAATAAATCTAAAATATAATGATAGATAAATTTTATTCCATTACAAGTACTAATGAAGATAATATACTATTGAAACAGACTTAAATAGAATGTATGTAAATTTTTCCCTATAACACTTTTGATATCCACGTCATGGGGGGCCACTTCCACTTCTAAAATCATATTGACTTGGGCATCAGAGGATAATTATACCACATTAGACCAGATAACATCATTGAAAACACACATTAATTCTAAGAAACCCTCTAAATTTTAAATACCCAGATCTACACAGAATACAATATAGATGATGTTGACAACACATTCAAGTAAAAATTAGAAAAATTTCATGATGGGTTGAAATTATATTATCCACTACCATGATGTTGAGACAAACTAAAAATGGTTATCCATATTGGGTTGTGTTCCCCACTATCAAGATCCCTATATTTGCCACTGGTATGGCCCCAACATATATTAATATGAATAGAATAGATATGAGAACTACAACTTCTTCCATGGACTCTCCCATAGAGGCCTGAAGTACAAAAAATAATTATGGATTCTTACTATTGTTATTGGTACCTCTTACAACATAAATGTAGGAAACATGGACATATCTTGAATATTAATATATAAATTTTATGAATGGGTTAGAAAACCCAAAGGAGTATAATATCAATAAACTCATGAGTTCTAAATGTATCCCACAAAATATTGTCTTGGTTAAATAATCCAAGCGGAGAACGCCCAGCTATCTGGAGGAAATTATTTCTCAGAATCACTTAATTAGGTCACATTTTCACCAAAACCTAGTGTATTGGCATCAAAATATAGTTCCTCATTAGATGGTACTCAAGAGGTTGTTTCCTCTATAGCTTTCCCACAAAACATGTCCTCCACCCAAGACGTTATAGGATCATGATCCTTATACCAATTAGACAAGGAATAAAAACTTAACTATTATAGAAACATTCCTATTATTCATCCCGGGTGAGAAATCTAGTGTGAACAATATTTGAAACCTCTATTACATCAGTGGTTATTCCCACCAAATGTTTAACAATGAATGTGACTGTTGAATCATATACCATGTCTACTATAGGCCACTGATGATTTCATCCTCTATATTTAAAACCAATAATCAGAGCTTATTTATGATAGCCTCGTAATATATATCAACTACATCATTGGATCATTCAACTTCATCATATAGAAATTTCTATGGAATCCCTACACTATCATATTCACCCACACAAGGGGCCCACAATATGGTATATGAGTGGGAGGCCCTGACCTCATACTATGGTCATTTATCTAATATAGGCCCTACAAAATATTTTCTGGGTTAAAAAGTTGGTAACCCCCATCCATCACTTTAATTCATTGGGATTATTTAATGGATTCACCTTCCTCATTGATTTTTTCATGACCATATCTTGGTATTTTAACACCTAGTTATTGTAATAATTATGGGTGATTCCAAAATTCAGATTGGACACTGGATGCATTTTCTCCTTCTCGAAGCCTTCATTGGTGAAAATAATCCATAACTAGTGATTGAAAAATGGGTTCCTCACAGTTTGAACTAGTATGTACATCAGTTATATTGGATGCAAGAAAAAACTGAACTAACGATTGAATCTAGGTGGGGTTTATAGACCAGAAGAATATTTTTCATTAATTCTATCAAATAACATCTCAACTATAATGTGATACATGTATTTATTTTAATCTAATCTACCTTAAATGTTTTAAATCAACTTTTTTGGGAATTTTCCATGTTGGAGTATTGTATCCCTAAGTGGGGAGGGGTGAATCAATGCTATTCTTTTTCATTTATGTTTCTTTTCAATTGAAACAACCCTTACCTCGTGTAAAGGATTTCAATTCCCTTATGAGAAAAAAATCAACACACATCTAATGAAACACCAATAGTTTTAAGGTTCACTATTAAATAAGAATAGATACGTTATTTTTATGGTTTGGAAATTATCCAAGACCATAGAATACACTAGCAATCAATTTTTGGATTACTACGTTTAGGATATACCCTTTCACTTGTGTAGAACTATGAAACAATACCACTAGTGCGTGTTCACCCTATTTGCATAATAGGGAAATAAAATTGTTTTTTAATAACTCATGTTACCTGCACTTTGTTACAATTAAATGAATGTTTTCAAATTGTTATAAAATTCATCAATTCCTTACCTATTAGAAAGGTATGATCTACCATTACATTTTTATGAAACAATGATTTTGATTCAACCAAGCCCGATTTTTTAAAACAGAACTCCAAATATGATTCATTCAACACAAATATCTTATCCCAACTTTATAATAGAAAAAAATATATTATAATTGGCACCACTTAAAATCTCGAATATATTAGTCAAGATGAGAGAATACAAATGAATCTGAACCACCCAAGACAATTTTCAATCTGAACAAAAAAGATCTATTCATCTCTCTATAAACTTGGAGCCTCTATTTCAATAATAGTGAACTGTGAAAGTGTACAAAAATTATAATTTACTTGTTCCCCATTAATAGGTGACCAAAAATACTTCGACGGGAATCTGAAAAAGCTTTCCCGCTCACATAAATTTACCCTATAATATAATTTCACCAGAAATCACAGTGAAATTATGTCTTTTTCAATGCTTCTCGATTCTTAAAGAATCTTCTAAAATCATTATATCTTCTTTTCCAAATTTTCATTTAAATAATTAATATGATTACAACTGATGAGAAATACGTGGGTGTAAATCCAATTTTCTCATCATGGTTTCATCAAAAAAATCATTGATACTAAACAAATAGAATATGTTTAAAGAAATTCATTACACCACTTTAGATAAAATCACTATTTTAAATGAATTTATCCACCTTGAAAATTCATTCATCTATCCCTACTTTATTTTCATTTCTCATGACCCTATAGAGAAAAAACATCATCAAATTAATAAATATGTGCTTGAATCATGAAAAACATCATGACATTGAATTCATTGAGGATATGAATTTTCATCCTTTCACTTCATTTGGAATGTATTGTAACCTTTAACCCAAGAATGTCATTTTTTGAATAGAAATATTCTTGAAAAAATTATCCCAAATATGATCATATAAGGTTGAAATAATTCTAATTTCTATCATCCTAGATATGATCATTCTCGTTATGTTCATTCTGGATATGATCACTCCGGTTATGATCATGATGGATACGTTCTTTCTGGATACGATCATTCTAGTTATGTTCAATCTTGATATGATTAATCTAGTTACGATTGAACTGGATTCAATCATTCTGGGTTTGATCATTCTGGATAAAATCTATAAGATACGATCATGCTAAATATGATAAAATACAGTATAAAAATGATGATCCACCTGAGTATGGCGAAATACATCTGAAATCAATGATTTTCTCAGAAACAATACGATACAATCTGATACCATTCTTTCTCAATCAATGCCATCTAATTATTTTTCTTCAACATAAATAATATTGTTTTGTAAAACAATTGGTGTCTCATCTTTCATCAGCATTACCTTCTCCATCAGCTACACTACAATCGAAACTACTTCCAATCGACATCACCTTTCCCATCAGCCCCACCAATTCAATCTGTATCACCTATTCCAATGAAACCACCTTCATCGACATCACCTTATCGGCACCACATCTTTTACAATCACCCCTAATCTAATTGTTTTGAATGAAAATTGATACAATATGGATATGATTGTTTTGAAAGACAATCAACACAATATGGATATAGTTGTTTTTTAATTTTTTTTGATTTTTTTTGTACCACTTCATTCTCTTTACCATCCAGATACGATAAACCTGAATACGATTCTTTACTAATTATTTTGAAAAAATAAGAATATGGTTCTATTTTGAAATTTTTGTAATACAATCTGAAAATGATTCCTTTCTGATTTACAACATCTCTTTCAATCACCCTTTCTTCTATCAATCAGGCATAACATGTTCTCAATACAACTTAGGATTTATATGAAAAACAAATCAGCAATTCATCTTCACAATTAAAACACAATTCTCACATTGGTTCTTGTCTAAAACTATTGAAAATTCACTTATAATATGAAACATTCATCTATGAAACTGATTCCTCCGGAAACTGATCAATTTTTTTTTAATAAAAAAAGTCCCAAAAAATATTAAAAAACAACATGAAGTGATTTCTTTTCTTTAAAACCAACCTGGACCACAAAAGGCAACTCTACAAACCGTCATAAAAATAATCATAATCTTAGTCTGAATAATCCCCCCATTTATATATTGTTATCAACCATGTTTAATAAGTCACTAAACATTCTAACATCAATCAATGGATTACATAACAATAAACCTAATACTACATGAGCATACACATTTTAGTAAACAAAAATTATTAATAGAAAAACCATGTTATCCACCCCCAAAAAAGATCATGAATACCTATTTCATTTCCCTTTCTTATCTCAATTATCCCCATAAAACAACTAAATTTCAATTCATACAATCACCCCAACAAATATTAAGAATTGTTCAAACACTAAACAATGTTGAATTCACACCTCAGCCATAAGTGACTCTTTTTTCTAAATATTTATGAAACAAAAAAGTTACCCCACCTGAAAAAACATCCAAAGGTAATATGAGAGAGTGTACTGATAATAATTCCTCATCATTGAATTGAAGGAGGTTGGACACCCATGTTCCAAAATGTTTTTTAGAATGATTCCTTTGAATATGGTTTTGTGAAAATATTAGCAACTTATTCTGATATTGGAACATACTCTAGATTCAATTAAATAATCTAAAAATTCTATTTGATTAAATGATATTTGATATCAATATATTTTGAATGAGAATATTGAATTAGATTCCTAATGAGATTGATTATAATTTTATTGTCACGACCCATGTGAAAGGGTAACTTGACATGAACACGTAAACCTTCCAATTGTGTTTTTATCCAGAAAAGTTTTGTATGATCATAATTAGAAACAACATAATGAGTCTAATTTTTAATGAGAGTTACTAAATTTTTGTTACTAATATAATTAATTTTCTAGAAAAAATATGTGATTCACTTGGAGAAGTCTGAAATATTGTACATAAGGTGACAATATTAACAATATCTGGTCATGAGGCAGTCAAATACAATAAAAAATCAATAAGATTCTGATATTCTTTTTGATAAACTTATTTTCCTTCTCTATCTTTACACACAATTCTTACAACTAATATTGGTGTGGATATAGGTTTTTAATTGTAACATCCCGACCCAACTCACCACTAAATCGGTGGCCGGACCGGTTTCCACATGACCTCAAGTGTGTCTCCCCATACTCTAGAGGCTGCCGACTGGCGGCGAGGGTCTAAGGATAATTAGAGGGGAGACAATAACCACTTATCAGAGTTGTACAATTGAATATAAGTGTAGATAAAAAACAATAGCAGAAGCAGTTACTCATAAATTACAAACGTCAAAAGATAAATAATACCAATTTTATAAATGTGGTTGACACCAAATTATACAGCAGATGCATGCATGACATGATAATGATACAAAAGTTGAAAACAGTTAATAAAATAGTATCCTTTATATTCCAATTCAGAAATAAATAAATAAATACTCAAATCCCCTACAGAGATCTCCTCAAGCATCCCGAGCCTCTGCTCGGTCGTCTTCTCCTAACTCCCAAGTAATGAAAATAGCACTGTCCTGCAATCAAAAAGAATCTACTAGGGTACCCAGTGCAATGGAGGCCCGAGTAGGGTGTGAGATACAATTCATAGTAGGATGGTACCACCGGTGTCTACCCCAAATCCTTACATTTATTGAATAATTTAAAAACATGTGAATGCATTCATAAAATTAAATTCGTAGTACAGTGTAACTATACACTCAAGTATGTGCTTCAACACTCAGTTGGTGTCTGAACCTTCACTATTCATTTTTCATGCATACTCAACAATCATTACATAATAATTTATCAATTATTCAAATATTATTAAATTATGATAGTCTTGAGATTCAGCCTACACCCAACATCTTCTAAATAAGTCACTCACCACAGATGTCTCTAAAGACCATCTAAGTAATCAAGTAAAGACCAAATCCAAGCTTGTGCTTTGTATTTGATAACGCGTCATAAGTTATTCAATTTAATATTTCATACTCTAACTCTGAGCCCGTCCACTAAATGTGGTTCACCAAATTCATTAATAAGTCAGAAAACTTTATCATAATCAATTTACATATCATCATGTCACAACAGCCTTCATTAACCATTAATCTCATTTCATGCACGAACAATTGTACCCACAATCCAATGTTAATTAATGGGTGTAGAATGTCATTTCTAGCACCCTCGTGAGTATTCGGAGCATCATTCCATGTCTCACAACCCATGGGTATTTGGAGCATTAGTCCATGACCCGTAAATGAATATTTTCTTTCATGCTGGGTGTAGAACGCCATGTCTAGAACCCTGTGAGTATTTGGAGCATTAGTCCCTATCACAAAACCCATCTATCAATCATACATACATATCTATCATTAGTGTAGAACACCGTGTCAAATTACCTTGTGAGTATTTGGATCCTTAGTCCTTGTCCCACAACCCATTCATCAACCATACATAATTATTTATCATTGGTGTAGAATACCATGTCTAACACCAGAAAAACAACCCCTTAATTTATTCAACAACTAATTAACATCACAAAAAACTCTTTAGATAATTCAACTCTTAATTAACCATGTTTCTTAAAAAACATGAACTCGTCCTCTCAAACAATGATTCGTCCAAGACTTTAACAATCTACAGTTACCCCAAAATCATCACGAAACATGTTGAACAATGCCATGATATTTAGTGAACATCTCACACAACATACCATATTTTCAAACAACTCCATCCGAGACAACATAAGGCATGGAAATCAAATACGCATAAAAAGGTACTCCTTGCCAACAATCATAACAGACATATCAAAACACAATGTTAACATAATGTTTGCAAATTAATTATTTCAATAATTACATTATTAAATCTCATCTTTTTAACCAATCATCAATTAGTTAACCATTTATCAATTAACATGTAATAATTAATCCCTCCATTAATTATTTCTAGTTTCCAAATTATCTCTCGAACATGTCAAATATTCAATATTCCCAATAATCAGTAAAGTCCATAAAAATCATTCCAAACCATGACTTGATAATTAATTCTACAATTATTTATCCATATACTCATTCTCCCCAATCCAATCATTTAACTGTTTATCATATAACATTAGCCATGTTATCCAAACATGCTTAAACTCAACACAAGTTGAAGTCCTCACTTATCTCATGTTGGTGGCATTATTTAATCATCAAAACTGTCATTCATCTCCATATAAAAATCAATGAAAATCACATTCTCAATTTATCAAAAGTAACTCAAATTCCTATATAATGTGTTAAATATTTGGGACACTGCCTTGGGGTTTTGATGGAAACCACAACGAAGAAAGAACCCTCAAGAGAAACGAGGTGATTCATCAAGAACCCGCCATAGATCTCTTCTCCTAGCATGACCAAGTCCAAAACTCATCAAACATAGAATCCAGCCACTTATATCAACCCATAACGATCATAGATCTACGAAACCGTTAGAATAGGAGATGTAGATCTAAGAAGATTTATGAAACCGAACATGAAAAAAAAGAACATCTACCTACCTCATGAAACCGGATTCGATTCGCCAAGAGAAACCTTTGGATCACCTCCAAAAATAATTGGAGAGGTTCTCCTACCTTCATAAAAGAGTAATCCCCTATTATGGCAACTTAGGAGGAAAAATGAGCCATCTAAAAGAAAAAATGAGTGAGATCCACAATTTAAGGATCTCATTTAAGTGCCCGCATAGTTTGTTTGCACGGTTTGAAAACTGTGCGTAAGCTACTACCTCAGCCACTATTCGTGGACTCTTTGGCTGCATGGTTAGACAAACCGTGCACTGCCCGTGTAGAAGATACATCCTCCAAGACCAAATATGTACAGTTTGGCCGCATGGTTAGACAAACCGTGCACCTCCCGTGCAACATCCCCTTTATCTCAAAACTACTATCAAAGTTCAAAAAATGTCATCTTTTGGTGTTCCAACACTCAGAGTAAAATTTCAAACCTCAGTTTAAATAGAAAAACCAATTGATAAACCGAAAAATAATAATCAGAAACATTTTTAATTTTAACCCAGTACAAAAACACGTGATCTGGGATTATACACACCTTAAAAACATCTCGTCCCTGAAAAGTCATCGGGAACCATTACTAAAACCACTGACCTACCAAGGTCATTTAATATCAATAGAAGTGACTTGTTGTGTTCCAAACACCATACAAACCTTTAACTCTTCTCAAACCTGATTGATAATCTTTATAACATGATCCAAAGATTACTCTTAAACATAAACATCGAAACTGATCATATATCAATGGTCATTAAAATGTCCTCGTCAACATAAAAGTTTGAAGCTCGATCAAACAATGGAAAAGGATTCACATGCTTCCCTCAAAGACACCGCGGACCCAAAATCCACTACCACCCTTTATCTGATGACGTGTATTTAAAACTATTCAAAAAAATTCGCCAGAATAATGATGTCCTTACCCAAAATCTGGTAAAATCTTCCAAGTCAATCCATCTTAAGTCTATTTAAAAAAACAATTGATCCCAAACATGAAAAAGGAAGTATCCCAAAGAAACCAGGAATCCTGTATATTACCCAGATAACTATTATTCATCAAGCCCAGCAAGATTTAAACTGTAGAATCACACAAGACCGACATTATCTTAGTGACTCCATGATGAGGTTAAGATAGGGGACATGCTCATCGTGTCCAGAAGAGCGCACTAAGAGAAAACTGAGGTCATGAATAAGATCCATCAAACCATTACCATACAACTATGTTATGAAATCATAGCATCACCTACCAACACGTTCATCTAGAAAAAAGTGACAATACCCGCCTTAGGATTTCCTGTGACGTGTCAAGAAATATTAGCTGCCCATTAGTGCGCTAGATTAACAACAAGATCGTCATGTCAAACACCCAGGTCTTTCGAAAATGAATCAATGTATTAAAATGAAACTAATTATTTAATGCTCAAGTTACTCTACATGGAGTTGACTGTAGACCGTGCTCAACAATACAAAGAGACTTATTACAAAGTCATATTGCATCATATGACCATTTTAATGGATGACGCTATAACCAATCATACATTACTAAGAATAAAGTCTCAAATGACCAACAATGTAACCGAACATGGCTGACGAACGTCTAACCAGAAGAAAAAGAGCATTAATCAATGTTCAAGCTCATAAAAAGTTCAAGAAACACATCACCACCTGTTCAATCAAGGTGTCATTGAAAACTAGAAGTCCTACCCGGGACAACGGCACACAAAAACTCTTAAAGAGTTATAAAATCCATAGCCCTATCATTGAATTTAAGTTCTGAGGGAGCTTCCAACCGCCGGTTAGCCCCATACGAAGAAAATGTTTCAACCCTAAACCGGGTCACTTCAAACAAGTCACAAGGCTCAAAAGAAGAATATACGGACATTGATATGGAGAAGAACACCTGTAGAAAGTAATCACACTTCCCTTAAAAGGAAACTCAAGTGAAGTCCTAACTACCCTTTACATGGGGTTTTTTAAACACTGGACACCACAAATGGTTCCAATTCCATGCCAATTATATTTAATCTCTTTTAATCATTAATAATCAAAGTATTTAATAAAAACATCAAAATACCATTTTCAAAACGCCCCAAGGAAAAACCGAAAAGTTTCATAAAACCCCCTTTTTAAAACATTTACATTAGTTGAAATCCTGTCATTTTCAGGAAACATAACAAAATAAATTCCTTTTAAGAAGATAAGGCAACCTACAAGGATCCCATTTTAACCAACATGGGTTCTCTATAAAAAAACCCAATAGAAAATGAACAGGTATTAAAATTTCAAACACCAAAATGGGTTTTCTCATAAAAACACTCCCCCAAGTGACCTACATGGGCCCAATTTCATTTAGGATGCTAGCCATTTGATTTAAGATCTACAATAAACATCATTAGAATTTAAAAGAATTTCAAAAGGCCTCAAGATATCACAATTAAAATGAGTCATCATTTCCCAATTCATGAAGTGCTCATACACTCCAGGGATTGATAATTGCCCACGTTAATCGATACCAATGTGAATTCATAAATTAACATGATCAACCTAACGAGAAATATTATATGGGTGGACACCTACCAATTGATAAGGCACCCATAAACCTTATCGCTGGATTTTGGATCCCATTTAATACAATCAAAATTCATTTAAAATTTTAACATCAGCAACCCATTCACATATCAAAATATCTTGAACATATATGTTGAAGCAGTTGTTTCCTCTGGAGTTGGGGATGACGTAATTGATTGAAGGTTCAAACATTCCTATAGGTTTCTAACGGGTTTTTTCATAGAACCGAAAACATCCAATGATTCGATATCCATTAAGACCTTCATTCCAAAGGTAGGTTCTCATTAGTTATGGACTAATGAGGCTTAGGAATTTGCATTGGTTGAGAGGATGGGAGGTTGGACAAATCACACCATTTTGAGGGGAATTATTGTCTACTATGGGACTCTCTTTAAACATTTAAGTTATGTTTTTGAATCCTTATTACATTACCAAGAATAAAATGAGCTTTCCTTTAGTCTGAAAATCAATGATTGATATGTAGGAAATTCATAGAATCTTTTATATGTATTCGAGGTTCTTCATCGATGAAAAATGATCTATATTTATTATAGATTCTTATTTGATGGTATCCATAAATAAATAAAAGTCCCATGGTCATTATGATGACCATAATGGTTTTAAAGCCACTAAGTGGGGAACTTGATGTTTATTGTCATTCAGGAGGAAATGGATTATTTCAAAGTTGGGATCGTACCCGCTGATGGTCTACCTACGTATCCTTTGTTTTGGAAAATGAATCAGAACCCACGTAGTTCGAGTAAGGGAGTATGATGTTTATGCATGATTGATGGCTCAAATAAAGATTTCATGATTACTCTTACACTCTAAACTCACGTGAGTCATGATCGGTGTGAGAAACAAGAGGTATTGGTGAAACCATACAATTGTTCCACGAAAGATGGAATAATATGGGGCTTATGTGTGTATGACTGCCCAAATAGATAAGGATTAAGATTTACTTCATGGAAGAAATCCAGGAATATGGTCCATAAAGGTATATTTGATTCATGGATATTTAGATACTCTAATCTTGGGTCTTACTCCTAAGGAAGATTTACAAGTTAGGAGGGGACTAATGATTGGGATTTACTCCTGAGAAGTGAGCCCAGATCAAAAGGAAATTAAGACTGGGGCTTACTTCTCAAACGGAGGCCTGGGTTAAAGGGATTTGAAAAATAAAGGGACTTGGGGCTTACTTCTAATGAGGAGGCCCATATTTGAGACAGGGGATTACTCTTGAAAAAGAAGACTAGGTTAAGAGAACTATGGTTGGGGCTTACTCATAAGGAGGATGCCCAGATTAGAGGACATGAGGATTACTCCTATGTAATATGCCCAGATTAATGATGATTTAGCCTGGGGATTACTACTAAAAAGGAGGCCCAGGTTTAAGGATTCTCTCATCTTAAAGGATGAGGTTGAATGAATGAAATCTCAATATTTAGTGACATAAATATGTGTAAATCACTAGGTTTTGAGAGATGTTCCATGATGTTTCTTTCAGATAAGGAATCCAAATCAAGAAATCATGCCATAAATGGCTTGGAAGAGTGTCTTGAAGACAGAATATTGAATAGGAGAGGAGGAATGGCATAAGAGGGGTGAAATGGGCCGGAAAGGCACCCAAAAAGATAGGGGCGTGCAAGTCCTGGTGGGCGTGCATGGACTGCGTGGGCCCACAAGTCCTGGTCGCGCAGGTATACCTGCGCATCACATGGGTACTTGCGCAATTTTCAGCCATTAGAGTAATATTTGGGCCATCCTTGAACAAAGCCTTTAGAATTTTTCCTAGAGGCTTTCCAGAAAATGGCGTGCAAGTTATGGTGTAGAAGTAGGGTGGCGCACAAGTGTGTCCATTTCCCTTAAGGATAAAACACTTAGGCACGCACAGGTTAGTTAATTATAAAAATTATACCTTACTCCTCTTGTTTAGACCTTCCATTCTAGGTTAATAATTACCTTATAAGTGTCCGGAAGACCTAAAGAAGAGACTTGGGCATTCAGAGCTCTGTATCTGAATTCTGGAAAAAAATTTCTCTTGAAATGGGGGGCTCACAGGGTCTATTTATAGGCTTTCGAAGACCCTGGGCGGTTATAATTTAGGGCGCGCATGTCACTTGTGCGACAATTAGGCAGCGCGCAAGTATACTTGCACGATAGTAAGGGAAGTTGCATGACCCTTTCGAAATGTTCTTCTTATTCATTCGTTTTCAATTTTTTGATGTTTTCTTGAAAGGCTGAAGAAATTTGTGCTAATTCATTTCGCTTTCCATTCCTTTAATCAAATTTGACAAAAATGAGCGTAAAAAAAAAGTCCCCCCTCAGAGTTATATCCGGATGAATAAGTATTTGACTATGAAGAAAAGAATAAAACCAAAGGGAAAGGGCTGCATATGTGTTCATCGTGCAACTGTCATCGTGCAAGTGCAAGTTGTGAAGCGCTGGAGCATGCTGGATGGAGTGCGCTGGCTATAGGCACATAGGTGAGCAGCCTAGCCTCTAAATATGCCCTCATTTTCCATGAATATCACCTGATTTCCGGATTTTTGAGCTCTCGCCACACAGGTCACCTTCACCGCGCAAGTTGCTCATTTTCCGCTGTTTCTTCATTGTCGCGCTACTGTCAAGTTAGTTGGCTTTGCGCGGTTATAAATTCATGCCAAAAACTTGCGCATCATATCCATACTTGCGCGCCAAGTTTGTAATTTTTCGCCTTAATTCCTTTTCCATTTTTCTGAATTTCATCACAAATTTTATGAAAAAAAACCCATTTAAGAGTTAATTTATTCAACTTTTGTGCAGATTCAATGGATCCAAGAAGAATTGGAACGACTGATGAACTCACAAGCAAAAGAAATGATGAAATGATGGATATCATTGTCCATGATTACTATACCGTCTCTGATAGAACTCTCCCAGATTTGGCTATGTATCTGATGAAATATCACTTTGATTTCCAACAAAGCACTTATCTTCCATTGTATGGTTATGGCCATCTGCAAGATGTCACTATTATAGAAGAAAATAACTATCTCCCATTTTCTTGGTTTCAGAGTTATACCTACTTTTCTTCAGCAAATATCTCATGTGGAGGAGGATTTATAAATGTTGGAATAGTGGAGAGGCCCACATGATGCTTCATAGCCCTTGTATGCCATATCTGAAACCTCATAAGCCTGAGCTGCAAACACATTGTCATCATTCAATCTTCCGAAATGCTCAGATGGTTCAATCCAAAGGCTGGAAGAAAAGATGGTACTTCCATCCTGGGTGGGGTGTGAAGCCAGCATAGATGTGGGCATATTGTGTGCGACAAACCTGTGCAGATTTTTTCGATGATCTAAATGAAGTTGAGATATAATAAGTTGTCTGGGTTGGACAAACATATGTTTACAGACATGATAACTTCGTGTCGGATATACTCAACCACTGGAGCCCAGAAACCAATTCTTTCCATATGAATCATGGAGAAGTAGGTATCAGTATGTGGGATGTCCATAGGATATTAGGTGCTCCAATTTTGTGCGATATGTATGATGAATTCATTCCTCCCAAGGTGACTTAGAATGATTCAGAGAAGATTCCTGCTTTGGCTCGGGAATTATTTAAAATCTTCCACAGGCTCAAGAGTTCAGAGACCTCCTTAACTCATTCTAGAAAGGATATTAATCTGTAGGAGTGTATGAATATATTTATTATTGAGAATAAAGAGAAGGACCCAAAGGATAAGGAGCCGAAGGAAAAATGATCCATGAAAATGAAATCCAAGGATAAGAGGCCCACCTGTCCTACTACCTGCCCAAAACCTTAGAAGAGGGGTGCCCCTATCACATTCTGGCCAAATCTAGTAGAAGGAGAGTTCGAGAAGTGGGGATATGAGTTGAATCAATGTATCCCAAAGAAGACTCGTCTGGTGGGCTTCTTGGCTTTGTGGCTCAGCGTTTATCTCTTTCCAGTCAGGGATTCTAAGGGAGGCGTCAGGCCAGGGACCTTTGTTATTGTGGAAAAGTTGGCTGAGGGATAAATGGTTGGGTTGGCTACCACCATTTTAGCAAAGATTCACATGAGTTTACTTCATGTCTTCATGGGTAAATCTCCTTTGAGAATATTGGGACCATTCCAAGTTTTATGGGGATGGATTTCCACTCACTTCACGACTTACAAGGTATAGAATGGATTGCAAATTCTTGGAAGTTCTTTATGGCCGCCAGTGCAAGAATTATCTAGAGTTTCTCCATTAGATCTTAAGGCTTATGACATGAAAGTGTGGCTGAGCATGTTTAAGTAATTCAACTTATTTCCCTATGGAAATCATCACACCAGGAAGTTTTTTGATGATGGAACCACCCACATGGATTTGAGGGAATACATGCTAGCTTGCAGGGATGGAGTACTAGTTTCCAGGATTGATGGAGAAATTATATGCGAGGCCTATGCTCCATATATATTTGCACATCAATTAAAGTGTCTTCAATAGATTGTTGTATCTCCCCTAGTACATGTCAGGTTTGAGCAACATCTGATGGTTTCTAGACAACTGTGGCTGCTGACGACAAGGGAGAAGACTGGGGTGGTATTTGATCTACCAGTTGAAAAAGCAGCACATAACTTGACCAAATGGTTTGCCTAGCACTGGATACCATCATACCCTAATGGGGTGCTGAATCACCCAGATTATCAGGTGTGGAAAAGGAAGAGGACTGTAGATAATGAACCTTTCCTCAAGAATGTGATGCTTCCCCACCTTAAGCCGATTCTCCAGATTCCTCTACTAGTTTTGGTTCACCGGATTCCCAATATGGGGGTGATGAGGCACAACAAGTGGAAAAACAGCCTCGTGCCCGATATAATCCTTCAGTAAGAATCAAAAGACCAGCTACATCAACTCCTGGTGAGTTACTTCATTGGGGTAGTTTAATCACTACTACTTTATAATGCAATAAGTCTTATTATCTTATTCTCTATATGTAGTTGTAGGAGCTGGGAATAAACTGAAATCAATGGTTATAGGACCGTCCTCACAACCTTCATATCTAAGACCAGAGGCTATCCAAAAATGGTAGAGTGTATACTGTGGTGTTGAAACTTCCTGGCTAGATTTATGTGAGGGGTTACACCTCCCTGGAATATGCAATATTCTGGTTTCTATGGACATCAGTTTTGAGAATAACCCCGATGAAGTGTGGATTTATATTAGAGATCTAGAAATTCTCATTTA
Source organism: Viscum album (assembly GCA_963277665.1). Lineage (NCBI taxonomy): Eukaryota > Viridiplantae > Streptophyta > Magnoliopsida > Santalales > Viscaceae > Viscum > Viscum album. The sequence continues at coordinate 2,103,099,400 of OY728119.1, read as the reverse complement.
TGCCACTGACGAGTCCATTACTGTCACCATGTGGGTGAAGTAATTGATTGATCGTGGCGCTGTTGAGGGTACTGATGAAGAGTGGCATGATTAAGTGGATCCAAAAGATGTAATGTTTCTTTCCTTATATTTTTACAACATGTTTTCAGTCGAAGAATTGTTACTTAAGGGAGTTATTTTCTTCATCTTTCATCTTGCAAATCAAGTAACTTCTGAGGTTCCTTCGCCACAATATAGCCCTGGTGGTACTTCCATCGGGGCTATTGATGAATCTCCTCGCGAACCGGGTGACATATCTCCAGGCCAGCAGGCCATGAATGAGGAGTTGGACATGTCCTTCTATTCTCCAATTCAAGTGACAATAAGGGAGACTGGTAATACTCCTAAAAATCCAAAAGGACAAAGGCGATGGAGGAGGATGTCCACCGCTAAATTCTTTATCATTAGTGGTAAGTCCTTCCGATACTCATGAATATTAAATGATGAAAAAGATTTCTCATTTTCCTTGGGATTACACGGGATTATTCAATTTCCCCTCTGAGGTAAGGGACTGATCCTACAATAAGGACCACAAAGGGTGTTGTGGAACAAACTCAAATTCAGGATGACTTGGTTAGTTCTAAAAAAGAGCCAACATCTATTCCCAATACTACTCCTGCTGCTGTTACAAGTAAAGAAGATCCTACACCAGAATCATTGGCGGCCACAGCAACTGAATCTGCCATCCTTCCTGAAGAAGTTGTCCAGGGTCAGGGGCCACAAAATGATGGTCTCCAAGAGGACACATCAAATGCTCCCACCAGTGAGACTAACTAGGATTCTGAAATATCATTGGATGAAATGATGAATCGTGGCATGTCTTTCGAAGAATTGTATGATCATGCTAAGTTTTCATGTGATTTAGAAGACCTTGGGTGTGAGTGTTATCCTTTGCCCAGTAAATTTTCTAATAATTTACACTTGTAATCATGATTGAAAATAATATGAAGTTCCATCCATAGAAGCTGTTGAATTTCCAATGCCTGAAGAGGGTGTGGACATTGATGTCAGACCTACCATTGTAGAATCATTAGCTCAAGTGGAGCTAAACCCATGTAAACCCTCCTGAGACCCATCTTGAAGATCCTGTTGAAACTGCAAAAGATGGGGAGGAGTCTTCTCAAGCTATTGATCTAATTTTAGGTAATTATTGTATTGAGTATTCTTGATAGACAACCAACCTAAATTATTTTATGAAACTAACCATACATTTAATTGATAAAATAGGGCTATCATCTTCAATGGCTAGAACTGTAGGTGAAGTCTCAACCTCCGACTAAAAAGTAGTTGAAGGTGAAGCTACCAGGGTAAGGGGGGAAGGAGCAGAACATGGCACTTCCCTAAGTGCATTAATCCCAGATTACATGCCCCCTTGTAATGATGATGTTGAATCAGACCCAGAGGTGCTTAAGGTGCTTAGCTTTTCATGACGCAAGGCATGGAACAAAATATGGAAAATTATATTTGAAGTTCCTTTAAAAGAGATATCATCGATGATCCCAATATTGTCGTCCAAATTCGTCATGCTAGGACTTGGCAGTTTTGGATACTAAGAGATTGATACCGTGGTGAAACAAGTCATCTTAAGATTTGAGTAAGAACAAAAGTGCCGTGAAGATCTAACCAGGGTGAAGCTGTTAGTCAATATCATAAAATTTTAGGATACAGTATCCCGAGCTAAAGTTGACTATGCTGCCAAGATGAAGGAGCTGAAGCATAAGATCAAAGATAAATTTGTTCAGAAGATGCATCTTCAGTAACAGTTACATGTTGTTACTAGGGAACTTGACCAACTCAATAATTCAATGTAGGGAGCTCAAACTAATGGTATGGAAGCCATTGCGGATGCCAATAAAGCACTCCATCAGGCTGATAAGAGTGAACTTGGTTGAGTGCATGATCTTTAAGTAGCTGCTGATGAAGATTGGGATGCGGTTCATCAATTGAAGACTTATGTCGACAGCCTTATGTAATTTCCTAGAAAAGAGAAGAGACTCCAATATGTGGATGTCCTTATATTTCTAGTGTATCAAATGGAAAGAATTATTTCATCTTTAATCACTTGTGCATGTATTTTCCTGCTACCTGCTTGAAATTTTACCTAAGCCAATGGGCCTAGTACGCATAGATTTATTTTTACTAGGATGAATGTAAATAACCCTACAAACTTTGAATCTTTTAATTGCTCAATATTACCTAAATCATACAAAATTTATACATAGTGAGCTGGAACTTGACATTTATTCAGAGTTCCTTTGTCTTTTGTGGGGAGTTTAAAGTCATGCACGTCGGACATACGGAGGCTAATGTTTAACGTCGAAATAGCTTTGACCGAATGAATTAGAGTTGAATCAATTCCTTAAAGATTTATCTAAAAACAGATTACCATACTCAAGTATGAGGGAAAATATGTAAATTATGACTTAAAAATATTTGAATTTGAAGAATGATATGAAAAATATATAAAAGTAATTAGAAGAAATAGTTTCCATGAATGAAGTTACCATTATTTAACAAACCTCTTAGCAGGTTGAATTATGCAGGGCCACCTAAGGGCATTGGCTGCATAGTCAAATAAATAGCATCTTTTGGCTAACACATCTGTTATGAAGACTATTTATGCAAGGCCGACTAAGGGAACATGATGCATAGTCAGGAAAAAGGAGTCTCAGAAATTTACTTTCCTAGTGATAAAAAAGCCAGTGAAAGTTTATAAAGATTCAAATTTTCCAAAGTATAGAGTTTGTTGTGTGAAAAGAGGTACTTCAATATGGAGAAAATATTTCCAAACAAGACTATCGAAGAATTGGATGAATATTACTCCTACGAAGGTCTGACCCAAACGTAGGGAAGTTTAATATAAACCATAGTCTTGAATACTTTCAGATCATGAGAAAGGATATGGGACAATAATGTTAAGGATGTCTATTTTTGCGAATCCCTACATATTTTCATTAAGACAAATAAGGAAAAAATAATCTTTCTTCACATGAATGAAGTTACCATAATTTAACAAACCCATTAGGGGGTTTAAATATGTAGGGACACCTAAGGGAATTTACTGCATAGTCAAATAATATCATCTTTTGGCTAATAGGACTGTTATGTTGACTTTTTATGCAAGGCTGCCTAAGGGCATGTGCTGCATGGTCAGGCAAAAGAACTCTCAGAATTTCAGGCCTTTTGTGATTAGAAGTCAAGAAAATGGTTATGAATATCTAGATTTATTAAAGATTAGGATTATGACACATAATGATGGGTATTGTCCAATTTATTCAGAGATACATGTATCAATGATAACCATAATCATGTTGTGGCTAGGTCCTGAATGGAAATGTTGGACTTCACTATGTATCCCATAAAGATGAGAATCATGCCAGATGTAGTTATTGAACTATAATTTAACGTCGTGTGGGAAAAAGGAATGGAGATCATAGTTTATGGTCATAGATATTGGGCCATTATACGAAATAAATAGTGTGTGTTTTCATGGGGACTTATCAGCCAAGAGACTAAAAGTGAAATTTGGGGTTTGGCCCAAAATGCATGGGGCTGGATTCGAGGAAAACTCAAACGTTCCTACGTATCCCATAAGGATGGGAATCAATCCCACGTAGTTCTAGAAATACCCTCGGTACATATTTGGTCCGTACATGTGAAGGGTGAAAGGGGACTTTAGTGCAATGATGGTTTAACCCAAGATAAAAGGTTTGGGCATTTCCATGTATGCATGTAGTCTTTGGAATGAAACATGATTGAAAAATCAATGTAAATAAAGGTTCCCTCTCAGGTGAGGGTATAAAATAAAATTGTAGTTTATTGTCATAGAGGAAAATTTTAATGTCATATAGAAAGGAAGAAAGTGAACCAATGTAAAGATATTGATTTTGGGGACGGTTTCATGAATCATCATTGTATGAGATGGAGGTGAACCGATGTGAAGAGATTGGTTTTAGGCTTGAACCTCATGAGGTTGCCTACGTACCCAGCCTGGAAGGCAAGGATCAAAGTCTGAGTAGTTCAATTAAAGAATGAATTAATGATCAAGATGTTCTAGGGGACAACGACCTAAAAAATGATGTTGGGACTTATGTGTGGTTAGCGGCACAGAGAGGGTGTTATGGTTGATATTTTCTCTAAGCTCACGTGAGTCATACTCGGTGTGAGAAACAAGAGGTAACAACAACCTTAAAGATGCACAGTTTAATGTCATGTAGGAAATATATAAGGACAATGCAGTTTAATGTCTTGCAGTTAGGACTATTGGTGCTGCACAGTTTAGTGTCATGTTGCAGGGACAAAGTACAATTTAATGTCATATAGGACGTATCAAATGACTTTCTGTATAGTTTAGCATCGTGTAGTTAGGACGATGGGGACAACACAGTTTAATGTCATGTTGGATAAAAAAGGGACGATATAGTTTAGCATCATGTTGGACGAAAGGGACTTGCAAACAGTTTAGGGTCATAGGCATGGACTGTTGCTGTATAGTGTAATTTCATATAACATGGACGATGAAGGGGACACATTTTAACGTCATTTTGTATGAATTAGGGAAATTTTTCACAGTTTAACGTCATGTGGGACGAATGTGTGAATAGTTTAAGGTCGTATGCATGGACCGTTGATGATTCAGTTTAACGTCATACTAGACATAAGGTACGTGCAAATAGTTTAAGGTCATATGCATGGACTGTTGGTTATGTAGTTTAACGTCTTTCTAGACGTAAAGGACATTTATACAGTTTAACGTCATGAAGTTGGGACGTCACATTTTAGCATCATGTTGGACAAATTTACAAATAGTTTAAGTTCATATGTATGGTCTATTGCTGTATTTTGTGTTCATTCAAACTATTTTCTCATAAATCTAGATTTGGAAGGAGTAGTGATGAGTTCTCCATCTATTGAGATTAAATAGTAAGCTCCATTGGAGTAGACATTATGTATTGAGTAAGGTCCTTCCCATTTTGGCTCATGATTGGGAGGTTTCATTCCTGGTATCATTGGAGTTCTGAGAACTAATACCAATTCTCCCTGAGCGAATGAACGAAGTCAAGCTTTTTTGTTGAAAGCTTATGCTATTCGATTCTAATAGACTTCCAAGTGGTGAAAAATACACAATATTTTCTCATCTAACCATTCCAATTCATTCAATTGCTTTTTAGATTGTTGATCTTTAGATTTCTGAACACAAATGGATACTCTATGTGAGGGAAATTGAACTTCAATGGGAAATATGGCTTCCGTTTCATATACTAGTGAATATGGAGTTGACTGAGTTGCAGGGCGGGTGGTAGTCCGATAAGCCCATAAAGCATGAAAGAGTTTATCAGGTCATGATTCCTTATCTTTATCCTCCATCTTTTGCAGTATATTTGATAGAGTCTTGTTGAAAGCTTCTATCTGGACATTGTCCACTGCATGATACCTAGATGAATGATTGGATTTGATGTTGTATTATTGATACAACTTCTTCACCTTTGATGAAAAGAAGTTGGTGCCATTGTCCATAAATATAGTATGAGGGACACCAAATCTGGTAATGATTTTAGACTTGATGAAGCTAACAATGCATTTTGAACTGACTTCCTTAAGAGGTATTGCCTCCGCCCATTTAGAAAAGAAATCAGTAGTAGTAAGAATATACTTAAATTTCTTGGTTGTAGCTGAAGGGTAAGGTCCCACCACATCCATTCCCCATGTGGAAAATGGCCACGAGTATTTATCTATATGAAGAAACTCTAGAGGTTGATGATTTATGTTGGCATGTACATGCCATGAATGACACTTCTTTGTGAAATCAACACAATTTTGCATCCTTGAAGGCCAAAAGTATCCACGTCTTCGAATCTGATCAGACAGTCTACGTCCAGACTGGTGGGCACTACAGACTCCTGCATGCACTTCTTTCATGACATCCATTGTCTCTTCACCATCAATGAATTTGATGAGAACTCCATCAAAACCATTCTTGTAGAGAATTTTCTCTAGGTGATCTGGGCCATCATAAAGTGTAATGTTGACCACATGTTGCTGGATTTGTTCTTTACCGGCTCTATCAGGAGGAAGTATTCCATTTTGAAGGTATTCCCTGATAGGTGACATCCATCCTATAGTATGACCATACAGTTCAGGAATGGGAATAATTTCATTGATTTCTTCTATTCTAGCTCTAACATAAGTGGAAAATGTACAACGGTGGGAAATACTGATGGTTGTCTTGTCCCGATTTGGATCTGCCAGAGTTGTGGCTATATTAGCCAGTGCATTAGCATGAGCATTTTGTGATCATGGGACATAAGAAAATGTCGGTTACGAAGGGAATTCTTCCATTAACTCTCTTACATAATCATACAAAGGGATTAGTTCTTCTTTTCTGATGGCATAATTCCCATTGACTTGTTTGATTACCAGGTCTGAATCACCTTTCACCATTATGTGATTAACTTGTGCTTGAAGTGCCAACTCCAATCCTCCAATGAGAGCATGGTATTCTTCTTCATTATCTGTACCACCTTCCCAAAATAAGATGTAATAAGGAAACACTTACTTTTCCTGAGAAATGAGTACAATTCCTAAGCCATCATTATTGAATTTAGGATTTTCCATCTTCCTCCTTGTTGTACTTCTAGAAGCACCATCAAAATACATTTCTCATTCCTGAGGAATTTCCTGATTAGAGAAGACTTCCTCATCAGGGAGTTCAATATCTGAAGATGTGTCTACCACGGAAGGGTGTTCATCTAGGAAATCATCCCACGCTTAGCCCTATATTTCCTTTTGAGACACATACTAAATGTCGAATTGGTGAAAAATAACTACCCACCATTCCAGATGTCCTGTAAGCATTGGTTGACTAAGGATGAATTGGAGAGGGTTATTGGAAGATACCAATTGGACCTTGTGATGTTGCAGGTAGTGTATCAACTTCTGAACTACAAAGATTAATGCCATGCAGCACTTATCAATACTTGAATACCGGGATTCTGCTTCATGCATAGTCTGAATGAGGTAATAGTGGTTGTTTTCATTCCCATCATCATTATTATAAGCAATAAAGGCACCCAATTATCACTCTAAAGATGTCACTTAGAGGATAAGTGGTCTTCCTTCAATATGTGGCATGAGTACCGGTGGACTCAAATGTTATTTATTGGGAATATCAAATGCTTCTTGGCATTCTTCAGACCACTTGTAAGTTACTCCCTTCTTCATCAATATGGTGAAGGGTAAACATTTGCCTACCAAATTGGCGATGAAATGCCGAATATAGGCTATGTTTCCTTGATGTCCTCTTAATTCATTCAAATTTTGAGGATGTTACATACCAAGGATGGACATTGTCTTCTCAGGATCGACTTCAATACCCTGATGGTGTACAACAAAGCCGAGAAATTTTCCTGAGGTTACCCTAAAAGCACATTTTAAGGGGTTCATTTTCAAATTATGTTATCGAAGCTTGAAAAATATGACTTCCAAATAAGCCAAGTGATTAGAGCGTTGTTTGTATTTAACCACCAAATGGTCCACATAGCATTCAGCAAACATCCATAAAAAGGGTTTAAAGATATGATGCATGGCACGCTGATATGTTTCACCTACATTCTTTAATCCAAAGGGCATTACCCAGTATAAAAACACACCATAAGGGTCTCTGAAGGTTTTGTATTCCTCGTATTTTGGGTCCATTCGGATTTGATTATATCCGGAATATCCATCCATGAAGGAAAGGTCTTCATAGCCAGCTATTGCATCAATTAAAAGTTCTTTAATCAGAACTGGTAAATCATCCTTAAGACAATGCCGATTAAGATCTCTGAAATCGATGCAAACTCTAATTTGACTGTTCTATATCTTTACAGGGACAATATTAGACAACCAATAGGGATATTGAACTTGTCTGATGAAGTTAGCTTTGATAAGCTTATCCACTTCAGCTTCAAATTTGGAAGCATAAGTTGGGTGTGTTATTCTTGCGGCTTGCATAAATCCTCGATGTTCTTCTGGTAAACCCAAATGATGAGTAGAAACATCAGGATCAAGCACGGTAATCTTTATATAGTTCCAAGAAAATATGTCTCGATTTTGCTTTAAAAGGAAATATAAATCTCTTGTTCTTCAAGAGTCATGGACACACTGATTAAAGTGGGGAATGCATCTTCTTTTGTACCCAGATTTATTTCTCTGAGTTCATCCACAGTGGTAGAGATAACCTCTTCAAATACTGGAGGATCATCTCTGAGATCTTCCTCTTCTTCTTCAACATGTGTTGTTTCTTATGTTTCTAGTTCCATAGTTTATGATGAAGAAGAATTTTCATGATCAGAATAGATGTCAAAATTTTCACATCTTGAAGAAGAAGCATCCATTTCCGTCCCGATTGATGATGAAGGGTCTTCTTTGGGTAATAAAGAGGATATGATGGATTGATAATCAACATCATTGTTCACCTCCGATGTTGCTATAACTTATTCTGGCCTGATTAGAAAAGAATAGACTTTTTGGATTTCGGCAGATGAAATGAATACGTCACCATTTGTGCTTTCATCACTGCTTGGTGGGTTACAATTTCTCCCTTGTTGTCTAGCTCTATTGTCATAATTGACATTATGGATCCTTCTATAAGATTATTTTTATATGGGTATATCTTGACAATTTTACTGATAGTCAACACATAATCTGTACTCACATGTGTAAATGGATTTACTGGAATCTTCACCAAACCATACAGAGCATTAACTTTGGTAATCTCCTCTGTTGTCGATTCCTTATTTCCCTTCATGTGGAGGAATTTGGCCTCAATGTATTGAGATTCCCATGTCTTGAACGTGGCCTTATAACCATATAATGTCCTATCTTGACCATCGAAACACAACTGAAGACATTGATGTTATGAAAAAGGGATAACCGCATGCTGATGCAACCAGTGTATTCCAAGCAAGATGTTGAAGGCTAAGACTTCATCAACAACCATGAAATCTGAATTGGACACAAGATCTCCAAACTGAGTTCTATGTGTAATCTCTCCTTGGGTTTCTTGTTCATTTTTATCATATCCTTGTGACATCAAGGTAGAAGGAGATAAATCAGATTTCATGAGGCCCAATCGACGAAGTGTATGAATGGGCATCAGGTTGACTCCTGAGCCATTATCAATGAAAAATCATCGGATGTCTATACCATTGACCATGCCGGATAAGTACAGAGGTATAATATGTCCATGCAAGATATCATCTTCATCTTCATCAGTAAAAGTTATTATTGCTTGGAATTCTTCTAGATTATTCTCTACATAGTAGACATTACCTGCAGCAATTTCAATTTCAAACTCCTGAGGACTTGACAAATTCTCAATGAGTGCTTCCTGAAAAACCATTGATAAATTCAAGGCATAAATAATTGATAACTTGGCCGGTAATTGGGCCAAGTGTTTCACTATATCATTCTTTTGATCCAAAGGTCCGTGTTTCCCAACATGAACATGTGGTTTAGCAGGTGTCTTGGAAGTTGATGCTTTGGAATTTGATGCATCTTTTTCCAGGATAGGAGTTGGTAATACACCTGGCTTTGGAATATTAGACCAATTAGATCTATTTACATACTGAGAGGAAGAATATGGAACTTCCAACCAATCTTCTAGAATAATTGTGCTAGGGTTTAGTCGGCCTTGTGTGGAAGAACTTGCTTGCTCTTATTGAGCTCTTTGAAGGGCTCTCCCATGAGTTTCTGCCACATACATAGTTCTAGAAGGGGTAGAATTGGAATAGTGACCTCTAAAAGATCCACATCTTCACATGTATCCTGATCCTCTAGAACTTCCTCTGATTCCTATATTTGATATAGGGAATTTGGGCTCATCAAAATTGAAACTGCGACTTGAGTATGGATTTGTTAATTGAATAATTTTAACAGAACTGAAAATCAACTCTTCATCCGATGACGACTCTGCCGGATTAGCATGTTTAGGCTGTGCCGTTTAGTGGGGTGGTGCCCGTTGCTTCAAAGTAGATAGCATGATGTCTGCCAGAGTCAAAGAAAACATAGGCTTTGGCACATAATCATCTTCTTCTGATTCATTTTCTTTCTTTGAATTCTGCCATTTCTTTGAAGAATTTCTCTTTGATGAAGAGGGTTTGGCTGTAGAATTCATGGCAGAAGGCACAATTGGTTTTTTCAATTGCATTTTCAATATAGCATGAGTTAGTTTGATCATCTTTCTAACCATCCAATCATTATATTGTTGTGCATACTTGTTCTTAACTTCATGCCACTCATATTCCTCCTTAGGAACTGTAGCAGTTACACAGACTACTTGGGCTGAAGAGCCTTTTAGTTTGACTTTTCCCGAATCGACCATTTTTTACAGGAGGTACTTGAAAACAAAACACTTTTGAATGGGATGCCCCAAAATTTGATGAAAGGGGAGATAATTGGGATGGTCTTTATATCCTTCCTTGTTTGGCCATTTGGGCCTTGGAAACTAAACCAAATTATTTTACAGATCCGAAATGAAGTAACCAGGAACTTGTTCATTTCGGAAAGAGTATGTTTGTCTCTTTAGATCCAAAAATTGTTTTTGTCTTAGATCTCTTTGTTCCAGTTGGTGAAACTGCGTCTTTTGTTGATGCTCAATAGGTGGATCCCTTCGTGAAGATGAAGGTTTTGAAGTAGAAGATGGTACATGTTCTTGCTTATGCATAACTGTACCAGTCTCTGCATTACACATTCTTCTTCCTGGAGGTAATGGAATTACACAAGAATTAGCCTTAGTCTGTATAAGAGAATATTCAATCAGTTGAGAAATTGAAGTAAGGTCTCGAAACCCTCTTATGTATTTCACAGGGATCAACGGTGTGCGTAATTTGTCACGCAGATTTGCCACACAGATTGGCAACAGTTACTCTTGAAGGAGTGTTAAGCTTAGGGAATATGTTAATCCCTTCCAGCGAGCAATGAAATATGAGACCCTTTCATTCTCCCTTCTCTTATAGTTTTTAAGATAAAAAACGATTGTCTTTGGCAACGTTGAGCTGAATTACAGAATGAATCTTTGCCGAAGATCCTCCCATCTGGTAATTGACTGGGATTGAATGCTTGTGTACCAAACAAAAACTGGTCCTTGCAGGGTTCCCACGAAGCATCTAAGTTTCACTGCTGCTTGCTGCTCTGGAGTTCCCATCAAAGGATCACAATAAGACACGTAATGCATCAAATGCTATTCAGGGTTTCCATATCCATTGAAAATATGGAATACAGCGTTCTCAAAACATGATGGGGGAGAGATTGAATTTACCCATTCATGGTAAGCTTTATTTTCTCGTTGAACTTGCGCACGCTTCCCTTCCATAGTCTCTAACTGAGCTGTTAATAAATCAATGGTAGTTATTAACTTTTGAGAAACATCCAGTTGAACATGGATTTGGGTAGGTGATATGACTGGAGTTTGGACAGGTATGGAAGATGGTACTACAACTGATTGCAGCACTGCCAATTGTTTTTCCACTTGACCCGTAGGATTAGAACTATGAGGGTGTAATGATAAAGGAGGATATTCTTGAACCATCTTAGTAACTGCAACAAAATTCTTTGTCTGACTGACTCCAGCACGCTTAGGAGGAAGACTACCTTGAAGTTGTTCTGCGTTCAACCTCCTCAATTCTTTCATTTCTTCGTCTTGTTGTGAAAAGCATTGCTCTAATGAGAGCGATGGGCAATATCCAGAGGAAGGATATGTAACCTAATTCTTTCCCTTCCCCTTTTTTGATCCCTTTAGAAGAGGGGGAAGTGGGTTATTTGAAGGAATACCCAAGTTTTGGTAAAACCATTGATTTTGTGTATGGACACCTTCTTCATTTGTGCCTGTGCATACAACTTCTTGAACATGATCCTCTTCATCAGATCCCTCTGAGTGAGCCTAATATGGTGGATCAACGACAACATAATTTATGACATTATTTGATGCATAATGCATTTAATCCCTTCTATCATCATTTTTGCGATATTGTCTACTTACATGTCTCTGATGAGACATTGCCTTTCGTTGATTTCATCTCTCAGGAACTTCTTGGTGAACCGTAATTTGGAGAGAGTCTCCTGATAATATTGATCTTTGTTATTCTTGGGGCTTCATTCCTAATCGAGAGAAGACCAACATTCTTAGAGGGAGAGATTTAGGATTTGAAAAAGTCCCCAGTCCGGTGGACGGGGGATGTTCCTGCTATTCCCGCTCAGCTCCTCGAATCCTATTTTTTGATTATGAGGGTCGGTTTAAAACTGTCCCTAGTCTGGCAAGCTGGGGTGGATCTTGACATGCTATGTCTGAGACATTCTTAAAAACTCTCCTGATCTTGCAGACCTTGGTCCAGAAATTATTTGGATGCATCAATCGATATCCACTTTTATCACCTGGTTCAAAAGACCGTTGGATGATTTCTCACACTTATGTACCTTGATGATGTGCTTGCTCCATACAAGAGGCATGTTCAATATTCTCGTTGGCTTGATGCATGAGTAATTCAACAAATTGTTCTCTGTATTCTTGATTTTGAGAGGAACTAGTAGAATCTTGTTCTTGGGAAAGCCTTGGATTACAATCAAATTCAATTGATTGTGGCCGGCCACGGGCAATAACATTTCATGAGACCATTTTCGACGGGCTCTACTTACTGTAGAGCACAGGGAAATGTAGTGAACCATTAACACCCCATCATCTAACATGTACACTAGATGAGGAATTGGCATTTAACTGGCGCAATCTTCTTAGTGCGCCAAGGCATGAACACTGAAGGGATCTCTGCTACTTTTCAACCTTCGGATATCGAGAGACTGATAGAGATGCCAAATCAATCTGATGTTGTAACCCTTATATTATCTTAACATGATTTTCATATTTATCATATGATAATACTTTCTTCTTAAATCGACAAATAGTTTTCTATATGTTGCTACGAATATCATGAATTCCATTGTCCGTCAACATATCTGGAATGTCATACTGAGAGTCAGCCATAGGCGAAAACATGACTAGCACTTAACCTTTATCCAGTTGTATTCTCATGTTCATAATTTCCTCTTTATCATTCAATGAAGAATCTTCTACCTTATTTGACCAGAGCTGCTACTTCCTTGTTGCTTCATTTTATTCAACAAGATTGGTAGAGAAGTCACTGATCAAACTAGAAGATGTGTGACTTAGGGGTGGTTCGTAGAATGACCTACACCCTGGTCTATCTTCCGATTGAGAAATTATTTCACCTACTAGCGATGATGCATCAGACATGACTGGTTTCTCTTTTTCAAGTTCCTCAAGATAAGAGGGCATTCTCGGCATGCATTTTACACTAGAGCATTTTCCGGTCAATGTGCATCACTACATCAGAGAGGACTTTTTCAGCGAAATTCATCATCATGGGGAGGACCACCATGGTGGGTTAAGGAAAAAGATGAGATCTCTACCTCCTTGGTCTTCTGGCCACACAGAGGGTTATTGTAGCTTTAATATGAAGATGAAACTTCAAGATCCACCGAACTGACATGAAACAAGCCTTCATGAGGAAGTGTATGTTGAAGACCTTCAGAATTAATGTTCCCACTATTGGGAAATGAGGGAGTAGAATATTTAATTCCAACAGATAACTGTCTGAGGGCTTCAAGAACTCCATCATCGAGCAAGGCCTTGTTACAGATTGTCTCTTGATCTATTGACTGTGTTGGGAGGGTCTTCTTCTTAGATGCCTTCTTACTCGCTTTAGAAACCACTTGTTGACGAACGTGGCTACTTTGATCAAGTGTATGTTCTTGGTCAGGAGAAATGGCTAGGTTAGTATGACAATATCTACTCAAATCAGGTGTATGTGCCTGACATGGTTGTTCGTATGATGTGGGGTAGTATGCCCCACAACCCTCTTAGACTAGAAAAAATGTGTGTGTCTGTTCCGGAGCGAACTGTTGATCTGTCACTCCACGGGTAGGGATAGATTTATGTGTCGTTCCCTGAGATGTTTTTGAAGCTGTTATAATATCCTGGCAAGAATCCAGAATATGAGAAGGGATTTTGTTTTATTCTTTCACCATTGATATAATATGCATGGTGACTTCAGCTGTCGGAACATGGATATACATCCATTCCGTGCATGGAGTAGATGTATGCGCCTGCTCTTGTCCTCCTTTTCTGGTCAGTGAATCCTGACATAACTCAAGTGTGGGGGTAGAATGTTGAGTCTGCCTTCTATTTGTCGCTGGAGCTTTCCGACTGATTTCTCCATGTGCTACCAAGTGAGACTGTTGGTAGGCTTGATCAACACTAGCAGGTGTATGTGCCTGCTGATTGCATTTCGCCGAATGTGGTTGATGAGATCCATCATATATAATCAGACGAGCATTCTGACTAGATGATGATGTATAAACAGGTATATGTTACTGCCTATAGTACTTCGTCGGAATTTTCTGGCGGGATTGGCATGATGCTACCAGACGAGTATGCTGGACAACGAAATTAAAACAGGCAGGTGTGTGTGCCTGCTCGTTGCTTTCCCCAAAGCTAGGTTGATGGACTTATCCGGAGATGGCATAGATGAGTACCTGCTCACTGTTAACCAGATTTCACCTCTGGTGATTCGTCTTGCCAGCTCGGGTTTGAGGAACCTGAGCAGAACTCCTAGAGTCGAAAACCTCATCATGTTGAGGTCACACTACCTCACGATTCTGATGACGATGGTTGATGGGGTCCCTCAGGAAGGACTCATGATTCCTCGAATTATTTCCCTGAGGGACCCGCTCATTCACCTCCCCGGAATATGGGAGTGAATGGTGATTGAGTTCCAGGGATAACAACCCGAAACAGTTGGAGATGGTAGTTAACACTGCCTGCTTCTTGATCGCTGGTCGTCGCTGTCCAGACGACCAGGGTTAATTGTTCACATGGAGGGCTTGTCGAGAAGCCCCCAGAGTTGGAATGGTACTGTGTTGATGGTACTCCTTAACCAGCACATTTGATAACCAGCATTGAAGACGCAGAGTAGGTGATGTCATCCTCAGAGCGGACGATGATCTAGCAGGACTAGCAGCAGTGGAATTCGCAGCAGCAGTATTAACAGCAGAGGTATTCAGAGATGCGAACTTAATAGAAGCCATTCTGGAAATGCAGAAGATCTTGGAAAAGAGTGCATGTTTGATATAACAGATGTAATCAAGATAAATTCAGCCACTACATCTTTTGGATGAGGACATATTTCAATGATTTTTTTGTTGGCCCTCTCATTGAGTTTTAAATAGGGGCCTAACAAATAAGTAAAACATCATTTTATCTTTGTTAAGGATTCATATTGGGTTCACCATTTTTTTCCTCTTGAATTGGGGATGACCTCATTGATTGAAGGTTCAAACTTTCCAATCGGTTTCTAACGGGTTTGTTCATAGAACCAAAACATCCAATTATTCCATATCAATTTGGACCTACTTTCCAATGGTAGGTGCTCATTAGATGTGGAATGATGAGGCTTAGGAATTTTCATTGTTCGAGAGGATGGGGGGTCGAACTCATCACATCTTTTTGAGGGGAATTATTTTCTACTCTGAGACTCTCTTTATAGATTTAATTTATGTTCGGGAATCATTATTACATTACCAAGTATAAAATGAGCCTTCCATTAGTCTTACAATCAATGATTGATATGTAGGAAATTCAGATAATATTATATATTTATTCGAGGTTCTTCATTGATGAATAATTATCTGTATTTATTATAGATTCTTAGTTGAGGGTATCCTTAAATACATAAAAGTCTCTTGGTCATTATGATGACCATACTGGTTTTAAAGACACTCAGTGGGACACTTGATGTTTATTTTCTTTCAGGAGGACATGGATTATTTCATAGATGGGATCGTACCCACTGATGGGATACCTACGTATCATTTGTTTTGGAAAAGGTATCAGAACCCACATAGTTTGAGTAAGGGAGTATGATGTTTATGCATGATTGACGGCTCAAAGAAAGATGTAATGATTACTCTTACACACTAAGCTCATGTGAGTCATGCTCGGTATGAGAAACAAGAGGTATTGGTGAAACCAGACAATTGTTCCATGAAAGATGCAATGATATGGGGCTTATGTGTGTATGAATACCCAAATTGATAAGTATTAAGATTTAATTCAGGGAAGAAATCCAAGAATATGTTCCATAAAGGTATATGTGCTTCATGGAGATTTGGATACTCTAATCTTAGGGCTTACTCCTATGGAATATTCCCTTGTTAGAAGGGGACTTATGATTGGTTTTTACTCCTGAGAAGGAAGCCCAAATCAAAAGGAAATTAATACTGGTTTTACTCCTGAAAAGGAGGCCCAGGTTAAAAGGATTTAAAAATTAAAGGGACTTGGGGCTTACTCGTAAAAAGGAGGCCCATATTTGAGACTGGGGCTTACTCCTGAAAAGGAAGCCCAGGTTAAGAGAATTATTGTTGGGGCTTACTCCTAAGGAGGATGCCCAGATTAGAGGACATGGGAATTACTCCTAAGGAAGTTGCCCAGATTAATAAGGATTTGGCCTAGGGATTAATCCTTAAAAGGTGGCCCAGGTGTAAGGATTTTATCATCTTAAAGTATGAGGTTGAATGAATGAAATCTCAAACTTTAGTGACATAAAGATGTGTAAATCACTAGTTTTTGAGAGATGTTCCACGAAGTTCCTTTCAGATAAGGAAGCCAAATCAATAAATCATTCCAGAAATGGAATTGAAGAGTGTCTTGAAGTTTGAATCTTGAATAGGAGAGGTGGAATGGCATAAGATGGGTGAAATGGGCAGGAAAGGCACCCAAAAAGATAGGGGTGCGCAAGTATAGGAAGGCGCACAGGTTATGCAAGGGCACACAAGTCCTGGGAGCGCAGGTATACCAGCGCGGAACATGGGGACTTGCATGATTTTCAGCCCATAGAGTAATATTTGGGCGATCCTTGATCGAAGCCTTTAGAATTATTCCTAGATGATTTCCAGAAGATGGTGTGCAAGTTATGGTGAAGAAGTAGGGCGGCACGCAAGTGTGTCTATTTCCCTTAAGGGTAAAACACTTAGGCGCGCAAGTGTTAGTGAATTCTAACACATAGACCTTACTATTCCTGTTTATACCTTCCATTTTATGTAAATAATTACCTTATAAGTGTTCAGAAGACATGAAGAAGAGACTTTGGTGTTCAGAGTGCTGCATCTAAATTCTGGAAAATATTCCTCTTGAAATGGGGGGCCCACAGGGTCTATTTGTAGGCTTTTGAAGACCCTGGGAGGTTATGACTTAGGGTGTGCATGTAACTTGCACGACAATTAGGTGGCGTGCAAGTATACTTGCGCGATAGTAAGGGAACTTGCACGACCCTTGTGAAATGTTCTTCTTATTCATTCCTTTGTCAATTTTTTTATGTTTTATTCAAAGGCTGAAATAATTTGTGCTATGTCATTTTCCTTTCCATTCCATTAGACAAATTTGTCGAAAAGGAGAATCAACATCAGTAACACAAAAACAAGCTGTAACACATAATCATGTCACAACAAAAAAACATTCTAATAATTAAGGCAGTATGACATATAATCACCCAAGTATGCCTAATATATCACTATAACATGATATCTAGTGAGTAATACTGAAATAGATATAACATGGCATTGCACCCAAGGATCACAATCCAAATTAGCAGGCATCCAACTAATGCAACTACATGGAAGGTTATATGCATGACATGTGAATCACTAATCGACTAAGATGATGTATGTATGAACCATCCTTGCTATATCGGGCCAAGAAAATTATTCTTTTCAAAATTCTCAAAATCAATAAACATCAGAAAATAAACTAGCCACTCAAGGAGTAATCATATCAAATGTAACCTATAATAGTAAAAATATCAATTCCCATCCCTGTACACTTGGTCATTTCACATACATGAGGTGGTCAGTCCCAAGCCCAACTAATAAACCAAGCGCCGACACATTCATAGTCTCCTATCTACCAACACCGAAATAGTATGACAAAGGAAAATAAAAAATACTAAACCTATGATGCCACTTTCTAACATCCCGACCCAACTCACCACTAAACAGCTGGCCATACCGCTCACCACATGGCCTCAAGTACATCTCCCTGTATGCCAGAGGCTGCTGACTAGCATCGAGGGTTTAAGGATGGTCAATAGGGAGACTATACCCTCTTATTATAGTTTCAAATCGGTATATCAGTTTAGATAACAAACAATAGCGGAAGCAGTAACTCATAAATAGAAAACAGCTGAAGATAAATAATACCGAGTTTATAAAAGTGTCCAATGCCCAATTATACAGCAGATGCATGCATGAAATGCTAATGATAGAAAAGTAGAAAATATTGAACAAAACAACATGATTTACATTCCAATTTAGAAATAAATAAATAATGACTCAAAGCCCACATGTAAATCTCCTCAATAATACCTGGACTCTGCTGGGTCCTCTGCTCTGAACTCCCAAATAAATGTAAACAGCATAGTCCTACAACCAAAAAAATCTACTCAGGTACCCAATGCAATCGCGGCTCGTGTAGGGTGTGAGATATAAATAACAGTAGGATGGTACCACTGGTGTCTACCACAAATCCATAAATTTAATAAATAATTTGAAAACACGTGAAGGCATGCATAAAATAAAGGAATCACTACAAAGTAACTATATAATCAAGTACCTTCTTCAGCCCTCAGCTGGTGTCTGAACTGGAGTTATTCATTTTTCATGCATACTCAATAATCATTAAATAATCATTTATCAATTATTCAAATATTATTAAATTATGAAAGTCTAGAGATTCATCTTATGCCCAACATCTTCCGAATAAGTCACTCACCATGGATGTCTCTAAAGACCATCTATGTAATCAAGTAAAGACTGAATCCAAGCTTCCGATTTGGCATGGATAACATGTCATATGTTATTCAAATAAATCATTCATATACTAATTTTGAGCATGTACACTAAAAGTGATTCACCCAATTCATAAATATGTTTTAACCCTTCCTCATAATCAATTCACAAATCATAATGTCACAACAGCCTTCATTAACCATTAAACTCATTTCATGCACGAACAATTAGACCCACAGTCCAATGTTAATTAATGGGGGTAGAAAGTCATGTCTCGCTCCCTCGTGAGTATTCGGACCATCAGTCAATGTCTCACAACACATGGGTATTGGGAGCATCAGTCGATGTCCCATAAATGAATATTTTCTTGCAATCTAGGCATAGAACGCTATGTCTAAAACCCCATGAGTATTTGGAGCATTAGTCCCTATCTCACAACCCATCTATCAATCATACATACCCATCTATCATTTGTGTAGAACATCGTGTCTAACACCCTGTGAGTATTTGGAGCCTCAGTCCTTGTCTCACAACCCATTCATGAATTATATATATATTTATTTATCATTGATGTAAAATACCATCTATAACACAAAAAAACCAATAAATTAATTAATTCAACAACTAATTAACAACATATTACACTTTTTAGATAGGTCAACACTTAACTAACAAAATTCCTTAACAAGACTGATCGTGTCCATTGAAAAAGTGATTTGTTCAGGACATTAACAATCTAAAAGAACCCCATAATCATCACAAAACATATTGAACAATGCAAAGATATTTAGTGAACATCTCACACAATATTTCATATTTCCAAACCACTCCATCCTAGAAAACGTAAGGCGTGGAAGACTAATACACAACAAAAGGTACTCCTAGCCAACAAACATAACAGGGAATCCAAACACAATCTTAACCTAATGCTTCCAAATTAATTAATTCAACAATTAATTAATTAAATCATATCTCTTTAACCAATCATCAAATAGTTAACCATTTACCATTTAACATGTAATAATTAATCCCTCCATTAAATATTACAAGTTTCCAAATTATCTTCCGAACATGGCAAATATTCAATTTTCCAAATAATTAGTAAAGGACACAAACTCATTCCAAACCATGACATGATAATTAATTCTACAATTAGTTATACTTATACAAAATCTCTCCATTTCAATTATTTAACTATTTAATCATATCACTTTATCCAAGTTAGCCAAACATGCTTAAACTGGAGACAAGTTGAAGTCCTCACTTATCTCATGTGGGTGGCACTATTTAATCATCAAACGTGTCATTCATCTCCATATAAAAATCAAGGAAAATCAAATTCTAAATTTATCAAAAGGAAGTCAGATTATCTTATAAACTATTAAGTATTTGGGATCCTACCTCGGGGTTTTGACAAAAACCACAACGAATGAAGAACCGTCAAGAGAAACAAGTTGATTCTTCAAGAACACACATTAGATCAATTATTATAGAAAGACCAAGACCAAAAATCATCAAACATGGAATCTACACCATTATATATATGACAACCCTTCTTTTTTTTACAACATAAGAATGCTTTATTACATAAAACATCACTTGATACAACAATGAAGATCGAGAGGTTTAGTGTCTTTGGGGCTTAGGATCATTACATTAAAACATTAAACATGAATTACAACATCTTTATTGAAAACTTCCTTCACATGACCACTACATTCCTTCGTACTTAGCATTTCATGGGATAACCTGAGGACATGCATAAGAAAAGGGTGAGCTATAAAGCCCAGTAAGGGAGTACACAATGAATAACATGAGGAGTACAATACATGTTAGGAAATAGGAACATAAATAGAGAATCAGTGTAAAATGAACATAAAGGCATGATAAAGCATGATAACCATAACATGGAAATGTGGCAACATCACTTAACATTGATTTAGAATGAGCCAAGGATCATTGCACATGGAGCATGAGTAAACCCTCATTGCACATGAAGCACGAGTAAACACTCGTTGAACATGAATGAGCATGAGTAAACACTCATTACACATGACGTATCATGATACTATACTTTACCCAATGCATTGGAGTGCTATAAAGGGTGCACCCTTCTTAAACATTTCAATTCATGCATAAGTGTGCCACATGGATCACAAAACATGGATTCATAAAACATAATCATTAATTCCACGATAAAGGAATGTGTAATTCATACATGAAACATTATAATCAATAAGTAAATGTTCATAAAGGTGAATACCCTTGATGTAGAAATGGGCATGGTATTCACTACACAATGATATTGGCTTAGAAAATCGGTGTGATTTCGGCAGCGTAACGTTGTGACATAAGAATTCATAAAAATGGTTGATGAGAGAGAAAGGGGTTCCTCATCATATTTAAAAGTAATGGACAGTAAGGAGGTCATATAGATACATGTCCCAACAATTGAAAAGGAATTTAGATTCATGATACAAAAGTATTGCTTGAATATAGAAGGGGAGAAAAAGGTTCCTTTCGGAATTTCGGCATAGTAACGGGTGTACATGGGAGGCATTTAATGAGAGAGAAAGGGGTCTCCCATCATTAAAACAATAATAGGGCAGTATGGGAGAGGTGCTAAACCATACCCCAACATTCATAATTGAAATTAAAAGGGCAATACAACTTAAAGAAAATCGACAAAAATGAGAAAGGAAGAAAAAACCCCTACTTGGAAGTGTGCTTCCAAAGGCTAGAGAGAGGCTTGTGAGAGGCTTCTTGGGATCTTGTGGAACCTTGGGAGAATTCTAGAGAGAGTAGGGCAGAGGTTGGACGAACTCCAAGGGATTTTAGTGAGGAGGAAGTGGGAGATTGGGTGGGTTTATATAGGAAAGGTGAGAGAATTCTTTATTATTTAGGTTTGGGACCCCTTATATTAAAATAATCCAAACCACAAACCATCCCATGGTATTTGCCCATGGTTTCTGGAAAAGGAAAGAGGAAAAAAATATTTTACAAGGCCATGGTCCGAACTTATTAAAAAATTAGGGTTGCTTATGTGGAGGTGAGTCACACTCCCATGGAAATTAATTTAAAAAGGAAAAGTGTTGAATAAGTCGTGAGGGCTCCATTAATGCTTTGAAAAGTAAGTCAAACAAACCCAAAACGTCATTATTTTAATGATAAAACACACATTGTCCGAACATAAGGATTATGGTATTTTATTACATCACCATTGGGTCATTATGATGTCATAAAACACATTATATATTTAAATGGTATTTAATTTTTACCCAAAAATTTGACTGTCTCAGCAAATTATGAAAAAATCACCGCTGGATAATTTCAACATCCTGATTCCAAAAATAATATTTATTTTATCTAAATAATTTTCTAAATTTGTGAATTTTTACTTTTAAAATAAAAAACCGACATTTATAAAAAAATTCACGGGTTTTGACAGAAATGGCTTTCAAACCTTAATAAATATTTTAATTGCATTCATAAAATTATAAGATCATTTATACTTAATAAAAAATTAATTTAATATTTATAATAATATTTTATTAAAATATTATTTAATTCAAAAATCCTTTAATTTAATAAAATATAATTCTTAATTAAATAATAACTAAAAACAACATTTGTACATTAAAAACTAATTACAATGTATCAAAAATGACTAGAAATTATATTCATTATTATATACAGAAATAATGAACATGAACATGGTGCTACTTATTTGTCACATAACCCCTTAAAATAGCCGCATAAGACCTAAGGGTAAGGTGCGCGATGGTGACAGACTCTTGGGGCGGCTCGGATAACATCGCTCGAGTGGTAATTTCAATCAACATCCACTTTTCCCGTAGACGACCACGTTCGATCTTGACTTGATGAAGCTCAGCTTGGGCTTGGTCAAGGGAACAGCCCAAAGACGCCACCTCTTTTCCGAGCTCTGACAAATGGGCTTCGTAAGGGGCAATTATACTGGATGAGGTTATCGCTTCCTTTGTCTGAGTAGAAATGGGTTCGTTAAGGCCTTATATTTATACTACTCAGATGATCACTGTTAAACGGCTAAAAAAGTAACAGTCACAAATCTTAACGTAAAACTAAAAAAGTTGACATCTTATAAAAACATTTTTCATAAAGAAACATTTAACTAGATCAAGAGGGAATTTCCATTAATGAAACTTTGGGTCGTTACAACATTCCCCCCTTAAAAAATTTCACCCTCGAAATTTTCCTTTTCCCATACTAAAACAAATGTGGGTAACTCAGCTTCATCATACCCTCCGACTCCCATGTTGCTTCTTCAAACTTGTGGTTTCTCCAAAACACCTTGACGAGGGGAATTGTCTTATTTCGTAGAACTTTTTCTCTACGATCTAAGATCTTCACTGGTTTCTCCTCATAAGTAAGATCATCTTCTAATTGTACCACCTCGGAAGAGAGTACATGTGAAGGGTCTGTGTATGTAATTCCTTAGGAGGGATACATGGAAGACATCATGCAGCTTGGCCATAGTAGGTGGAAGTGCTAGTCAATAGGCTATAGCCCCAACACGATCAAGAATATCGAAGGGGCCAATGTACCTTGGACTTAACTTCCCTTTTTTTCCAAACCTCATGATCTTCTTCCATGGAGATATGCGTAAAAACACCATGTCTCCGACTATAAACTCAAGGTCTCGTCGACGATTATCTGCATAACTCTTCTGTCGACTTTGGGCTGCCTTGATATGCTGCTGAAAGGTTTTCACCTTCTCCACCATTTCTTCGACCATTTATGGTCCAATCAGCTTACGTTCACCGACCTCATCCCAACATGCCGGTGTTCTACACCTTTTCCCATACAGGGCTTCATATGGTGCCATTTGGATGCTCGAGTGGAAACTATTATTATAAGAGAACTCAACTAGAGGAAGATGTTGATCCCATCCTCCTTTTAAGTCCATTGAGCACGCTCTCAACATATCCTCAAGTGTTTGGATAGTCCGCTCGGATTGGCCATCAGTTTGAGGATGATAGGTCGTACTGAAGTTCAGTTCAGTATTCAGAGCATGTTGAAGACTCTTCTAAAACTTAGGGGTAAATCTTGGATCTCGGTCAGACACAATAGATAGTGGTACTCCATGCAACCGTACCACTTCCCTGATATATATCTGTGCCAGTTGATCCAAAGAGAAATCCTCTCGAATAGCAATGAAGTGTGAAGTCTTTGTAAGACGATCCACAACAACCCAGATTGCATTGTTGCCTTTGGATGTCCTTGGAAGTCCAGTGACGAAGTCCATGGTGATGTTCTCCCATTTCCATTCTGGTATGGGCAATGGTTGCATCATCCCCTTAGACTTCTGCCTCTTTTCCTTTACTTGCTGACACACCAGGCACATTGATGTATATTTAGTGATCTCCTTCTTTATATTATCCCACAAAAAGTTTTCTCAAAGATCTCGATACATCTTTGTGCTCCCTGGGTGAATAGAGAAATTTGAACTATGTGCATTATCCAAAAGTTCCTTCTTCAGCTCTGAAATTGATGGCACACATAGTCTTTTCCCAAACCGCACAATTCCTTCTTCATTAACATTAATCTTTGAGGATTTTCCCTTTTTGATAGCTTCCACTTTTTCTTGTATTCCTACATCATCCTTTTGAGCATCCTTTATCCTTTCCAAAAGAGATGGTTGAGAAATCATTTGTGAAAGGATTGATGATGTTCCCTTCTTCATGATTCCCATATCCTTCTTCATCAAGTCTAAGAAGATTGGATCCTTCTCAATTCTCATCATTGATAGAATAGCTGGATCCTTTCTACTTAGGGAATCCGCTACCTTGTTCGCTTTCCCAGGGTGGTAATGTATTGAACAGTCATAATCCTTGATGAGCTCTATCCATCTTCTCTGGCGCATATTAATCTCTTTCTGTGTGAATATATATTTAAGACGCTTGTGGTCAGTATATATATCACATTTATCTCCATAGAGATAATGCCGCAAGATTTTCAAGGCAAATATCACCACCGCCAACTCCAGATCATGCGTTGGATAGTTTCGCTCATGGATTTTTAACTGCCTTGAGGCATAGGATATCACTTTATCATTCTGCATCAGCACACATCCTAAGCCCTTCTTCGATGCATCACTAAATACCACAAATGCTCCCCACTTGTGGGTAAAGTGAGCACGGGTGCAGTGATAAGACTCCTTTTCAACTCCTTGAAGCTTTTTCTTTGCATTCATCACTCCAAGAAAACATTACTCCCTTTCGAGTTAGCTCGGTATGAGGGTTGGACAATCGTGAGAAATTTCTCACAAATCGTCGATAATATCCAGCTAACCCCAAGAAGCTACGTATATCAGTTACCGATGCTGGCCTCAGCCATCCCTCAATTGCATCTGTTTTGGAGGGGTCCACAGATATCCCATTGCTTGTGATGATATGGCCAAAGAATGAGACCTCCTTCAACCAGAACTCACACTTGTTGTACTTGGCATAGAGCTTCTCCTTGCGCAAAGTCTCCAGTACAGTTCTTAAATGCTCCTCATGGTCCTCCTTGTTTTTGGAGTATATTAGAATATCACCTATAAAGACTACCAAAAATTTGTCTAGGTAATTTCTAAAGACTCTATTCATCAAGTCCATGAATATTGCTGGAGCATTGGTGAGTCCGAAAGTCATTACTATGAATTCATAGTGCTCGTACCTTGTACAAAAAGCAGTCTTGGGGATATCTTCCTTCTTCACCCTTACTTGATAATATCCCGACCGCAAGTCCACCTTGGAGAAGTATTTTGCTCCATGAAGCTGATCAAACATGTCATCGATTCATGGGAGAGGATACTTGTTCTTTATCGTGATTTTTTTAAGTTCACGATAATCGATGCAAAGCCGCATTGACCCATCCTTCTTCTTGACGAAGAGGACAGGTGCACCCTATGGTGATGCACTTCGGCGTATAAACCCTTTATCCAGATTCTCCTGTAGTTGTTTCTTCATCTCTTCAAGCTCAACAACAGCCATTCTATATGGAGTCTTGGATATTGGTAGCGCCCCAGGTATAAGTTCAATTGAGAACTCAACATCTCTTCTTGGAGGAAGACCCGGAAGTTCCTCAGGAAATACTTCTGCGAATTCCCTCACAATAGGAATTTCTTCAAATGTGGTTTATTCCATGGACTCAATCATCTGAGCTAGATATGCGTGCTCATAAGGCAGTAATATCCATGCTTGAGATAATGGAGCTAAAGGAGATTCATCTTCCTCCTGACACTTGTAATGAATCGGGGGTCGATTCTCCATATGGAGTGTGATTTCCCTCTCCCGACAATTTATGTTGGCTCTATATAAGGAAAGCCAATCCATGCCATGAATTGCATCAAATTCCACCAAAGGGAGTATGACGAGGTTCACCGGGAAATTCAATCCACAGATTATAACAGGGTAGGACTTATACTCATGGGATGCAATGATTTCCCCATTTGCCGTACTCACCGACATCTTTACTTCCATGATTTGTGGTGGTGAAGAGATTGTTCTACTAAACTTTTGAGATATAAAAGAATGCGTAGAACCTGAATCAAAAAGTACATTCGCTATTCTTGAATGAATAACTATCATACCTATCACCACTTCATTGTCGGGGTTCACTTCGACAGAAGTGATGGCAAAAGTTCTTCCTTGCTGTCTTGGAGGTTGGTGGTTGCCTCTGATAACCCTTGGATTAGGGAACTGATTTGCAAAATGACCTAGTTCTTTGAATTTGTAGCATTGAACAATGCGTTGAGGTTCGAACGGAGCGTTCCTCTCCTATGTCGCAGCCGAGGGTCCTTCTTGCTGACAGTTAACAGCTAGGTTCCCTTCTCTTCCACACTTGAATAATTTTCTTGTCCCCCTAAGGCAATTTCCAGGGTGCTTCTTTCTGCACTTTTATCAAGTGGGGTGCTGGAACTTCTTAGAACCGTTGGATTTATCCATCGGACCACCAGAATTGAAGTCCACCTTCCACTTCTTGTCCCCATGATACCCCTGTGATTCTCCGATCTCCATTTCAACCTTGAGGGCACATCGGACAATTTTCTCATAGCTGTCGAAGTCACCGATCGCTAATGCTTTCCGCAAGCTAGGCTTCAGCCCACCAAAGAAGCGGTCAACCTTGCATTCAGGGGTAACGACAAAGCCGGAATCATATCGTGCAAGCCTTGTGAAGTTTGCCTCGTACACTCCCACAGATTCTTCATCTTTTTGTTTGAGGGAAAGGAAGTCCCTTTACATCTTAAGACGGAGGGTGCGTGGAAAATATTTATCAAAAAACATCTTCCAGAATTTCTTCCATTCCAAAGCCTCGATCTCCTCCTCAGGATTCGTATTTTTGATCAACGTCCACCATTGATCAGATTCACCCTCCATATGATAAGCCGCCAGGAGAACCTTCTCTTTTTCAGAGCATTGGAGGATGGAGAATATCTTTTCAATGGAGTTAATCCATTGTTCAGCGATCGTGGGATCGGATGATCCACTAAAAGTAGGAGGCCTTTGTCTCATGAAGCTTTCAATAACGACTTGTTCTTTCTTAGGGGGGGTTGAACATTCCTCTTGACCAGTGTTTCTATTCAAAACTTGTGTTAGCTGAGAGAGAAGCATGAAAAAGTTAGCGATTCCCACTCCCATTGGATTGGGCTTCTCATAAGTACAATTATCACACTGATCTTCACAACGGTTGTTAGCCCGAGTTCTCCTATTACCGACCATTGGCTGGAATAAGAGGAAAGTTAGGGGTAACACATAAAGGGTAATCCAAAGACAAAATTTGATGAATTATAAATAAACTTTAATAACTTTAACTCATGAGTCTATAGTATTCAATCCAGGCTTTTCATGAACTTCCTTCTAACATATATTCATAGGGGCATTTTTCCCTTAACAAGGGTTCATACTAAGATTGTGAATTTATCAAAACATATCCCCCGGGAGTGTCGTAACCAAGAGTGCAGCAAGGCCCGTTGTCGTGCATCAGTTTCCGTTCGAGTCTAGCTCAAAGCGGTGTTTTTGGGTTTTACCCCTAGGATACATCTGTGCCAGAGCCGCCTCTACCTGCTCGTATGCAGACAGGGATGTATTTGTTTGATAAACCACTTACTTAGTATTTACCAAAACTTAGGGATGTTTTTATTATACATAGTCTTGTATATAAGGCTTTACTAGGGTTTCCTAATCCCAAAAATAACTAAACCTATCATTTGATACCAACTATGACAACCCTGCTTTTTTATTACTACTTAAGCATGCTTTATTACATAAAACTTCACTTGATACAACAAAGAAGATCGAGAGGTTTAGTGTCTTTGGGGATTAGGATCATTACATAAAAACTTTAAATTTGAAATAAAAATTCTTTATTGAAAACATCCTTTACATGACCACTACATTCCTTCGTACTTAGCATTGCATGGGATAACCTGAGGACATGCATAAGAAAAGGGTGAGCTATAAAGCCCAGAAAGGGAGTACACAATGAATAACATGAGGAGTACAATACATGTTATGCAATAGGAACATCAATAGAGAATTATAGTAACATGAACATAAAGGCATGATAAAGCATGATAACCATAACATGGAAATGTGGCAACATCACTTAACATTGAATTAGCATGAGCCAATGCTCATTTCACATGGAGCATGAGTAAACCCTCATTGCACTTGAAGCACGAGTAAACCCTCGTTTCACTTGAATTATAATGAGTAAACACTCATTGCACATGACTTATCATGATACTATACTTTACCCAATGCATTGGAGCGCTATAAAGGGCGCACCCTTCTTAAACATTTCATTTCATGCATAAGTGTGCCACATGGATCATAAAACATGGATTCATAAAACCTAATCATTTATTCCATGATAAAGGAATGTGGAATTCATACATAAAACATTATAATCAATATGTAAATGTGCATAAAGGTGAATACCCTTGATGGAGAAATGGGCACGGTATTCACTACACAATGATATTAGCTTAGAAAATCGGTGTGATTTCGGCAGCGTAACGGCGTGACATAAAAATTCATAAAAATGGTTGATGAGAGTGAAAGGGGTTCCTCATAATATTTACATGTAATGGACAGTAAGGAGGTCATATAGATACATGTACCAACAATTGAAAAGGAATTTAGATTCATGATACAAAAGTATTGCTTGAATATAGAAGGGGAGAAAAAGGTTCCTTTCGGAATTTTGGCATAGTAACGGGTGTACATGGGAGGAATTTAATGAGAGAGAAAGGGGTATCCCATAATTAAAACAATAAGAGGAAAGTATGGGAGAGGTTCAAAACCATACCCCAACATTCATAATTGAAATTAAAAGGGAAATACAACTTAAAGAAAATTGACAAAAATGAGAAAGGAAGAAAAAACCCTTACTTGTAAGTGTGCTTCCAAAGGCTAGAGAGAAGCTTGTGAGAGGCTTCTTGGGAGCTTGGGGCACCTTGGTAGGATTCTAGAGAGAGTAGGGAAGAGTTTGGAAGAACTCCAACGGATTTTAGTGAGGAGGAAGTGGGATCATGGGTGGGTTTATATAGGAAAGGTGAGAGAATTCTTTATTATTTAGGTTTGGGACCCTTTATATTAAAATAATCCAAACCACAAACCATCCCATGGTATTTGCCCATGTTTTCTGGAAAATGAAAGAGGAAAACAATATTTTACAAGGCCATGGTCCTAACTTATTAAAAAATTATGGTTGCTTATGTGGAGGTGAGTCACACTCCCATGGAAATTAATTTAAAAAGGCAAAGGGTTGAATAAGTCTTGAGGGCTCCATTACTGCTTTGAAAAGTAAGTCAAAAAAACCCAAAACTTCATTATTTTAATGATAAAACACATATTGGCCGAAAATAAGGATTATGGTATTTTATTACATCACCATTTGGTCATTATGATGTCATAAAACACATTATATATTTAAATGGTTTTAATTTTTACCCAAAAATTTGATTGTCTCAGAAAATTATGAAAAAAACACTGTTGGATAATTTCGACGTCCTGATTCCAAAAATAATATTTATTTTATCTAAATAATTTTCTAAATATGTGAATTTTTACTTTTAAAATAAAAACCGACATTTATAAAAAAAATCACGGGTTTTGACAGAAATGGCTTTCAAATCTTAATAAAAATTTTAATTGCATTCATAAAATTATAAGATCATTTATACTTAATAAAAAATTAATTTAATATTAATAATAATATTTTATTAAAATAATATTTAATTCAAAAATCCTTTAATTTAATAAAATATAATTCTTAATTAAATAATAACTAAAAACCCCATTTGTACTTTAAAAACTAATTACAATGTATCAAAAATGACTAGAAATTATATTCATTATTATATACAGAAATAATGTACATGAACATGGTGATACTTATTTGTTACATAACCCCTTAAAATAGCTGCATAAGACCTAAGGGTAAGGTGAGCGATGGTGACAGACTCTTGGGGCGGCTCGGATAACATCGATCGAGTGGTAATTTCAATCAACTTCCACTTTTCCCGTAGACAATCACGTTCGAGCTTGACTTGATGAAGCTCAGTTTGGGCTTGGTCAAGGGCAAAGCCCAAAGACGCCACCACTTTTCCGAGCTCTGAAAAATGGGCTTCGTAAGGGGTAATTCTACTGGATGAGGCCATCGCTTCCTTTGTCTGAGTAGAAATGGGTTCGTTAAAGCCTTATATTTATACTACTCATATGATCACTATTCAATGGCTAAAAAAGTAACGGTCACAAATCATAACGTAAAACTAAAAAATTTGACATCTTATAAAAACATTTTTCATAAAGAAACATTTAACTGGATCAAGAGGGATTTTCCATTAATGAAACTTTGTGTCGTTACAATATATACCCATAACGGGTGTAGATCTAAGAAACCGTGAGAAGAGGAGATGTTGATCTATGTAGATCTAAGAAACCGTACAAGAACAATGATGAACATCTACCTACCTCAAGAAACAGGCTTCGATTCTCCAAGTGTAGCCTTCAGATCGCCTCCAAAATGCTTAGGAGAGGTTCTCCTACTTTCATGGAAGAGTAATCCCATGTTATGGCCACTTAGGAGGAAAAAAGATACATCTAAATGCAAAAACAAGTTAGATAAACAATTTAAGGATATCATTTAAGTTATCTCATGGTTATTGCACCAAATTTTACAGATCATTCACTAACCGTGCATTAGCTACTGCCTCGGCCACCCTTGTCACATGATTTGGTAACACGGTTAGATAAACTATGTGCTTCCCTTGTGGAATCTACTGCCTCTAAGACCCACTACATATGGTTTGGCCGCATGGTTAGACAAACTGTGCGCCACCCATGAAACTTACCCTTTAACTTAAAACTTCTATCAACGTTCGATAAATGACATCTTTATGTGTTCGAACAATCGGAATAAAATTCCGGAGCTCGGTTTGAAAAAATGACTCATTGATAAACCGAAAATGAAAAATTAGAAACATTCATAATTTTAACCCAGTTCAAAAACACAAGAACTTACATTAATTTTCTAGGTAAAACCTCTTATGATGTTTTTTTTCATACTTAATGGGGGAGAGGAAAATGTATTCCTTATTTAGTTGGATTTGTTACCCAAGAATGTATTTCATTTTTTCCAGCTTGGCCCTTTCTAATACAATCGTAATTTATTCAGAATAGCTTTCAAATCGTCCTTCATCATTCCTAGAAAAAATAATATCATCAATATAAACAATTAAAACGAGGGAATACTCTTTAATTTCATTGATGTAAAGTTGTTTATCCATGATTCCATTGATAATGTTCATAATTCAAGATCATGTATCAAATTAGGAATATTATGCCTCCCAATAATGTTTTAAGGTATTCAAATACATTTTCAATATACACACAAAACCGTCATCCTATATAATAACAAATCCAAATGGTTATTCAATATATTCCTTTTCTTCTAGATCACCATTTAAGAATATAGATTTAACATCCTTTTGAAATATCATGTATCCTCATTGTGCAAAAATTGCAAGAATGATTCTTATTATTTCATGTCTTTACACTAGATGAATGTTTTCATCAAAATCAATACACTGAATCTATTAATACCCTTTTCAAACCAAACATACATTGTTTATTATAACATCACCTTTTTCATTCTTCTTGTTCTGGAAAACCCCCTGGTTCCAATGATTTCTTATTCATGCATGGGTATGGGTTCTCATGTATTGTTCTTTTCAATCTAATCCAATTCTTCATTCATGGCTTGAACCATTTCTAGATGTTAAAAATATTCTTTCGCATTATTTGGCTAAACTTTGAAAATAAATAAGTGTGTGTAATGGAATTGGTTGTTCATATTTTTTGAACCTTTAGGTGTTGATAACCAATTATATTCCCAGCTTTCACATGTGTCCTCATCCTTGAATAAGATTTTATATTGAAAGTACTACAAAAAAGGCCTTTATCATGGTTATAAAAGTTAACTAACAATGCTAAAAATGCACTGTTAATCAAGGAGAGGATAGGGGGCCCTTTTAACAGTGCTTTTATAAAGCACTGATAATAGTTTAAAAAAATATATATAATGTGGGGGAGCTTTTAACAGTGCTTGAACCCCTATCAATGTTAGGCAGACCCCCTTCCACTCTCATGTTCGCTTCCCTTTCCTACTCATCGCGTAACATGCCAGCATGCACCTCCTTGCTTCCACCCGATCTAGAACTTGTGACCCGCACGCTTGCGTGCCTACACCTTTACCACCAAGCCATTTCGTTTTTTTCTTTATTTAATTATATATATATAGCAATATTTATTCATATATTAATATAGATTCATATTAATATAAATATATTCAGTTAGATTAATACATATATATTTATTCATTTATTAAAAAATATATATTTATTCATATGTTAATATATATTTATATTTATTTATATATATATAGTTATATTTATTGATATATTAATATAGATTCACACTAATATCAATATATTAAGTTATATAAATACGTATATATATATTCACATATTAGGTTATACATATTTATTGGTATATAAATTTCTATTTATATTTCTTTATATATATAAATTTTTAGCTATAATTTTTTATCCATATATTTATTTGTATATTAATAAATATATATAAGATTACTTTTAAATACATTTATAAAATATGTTTTTATGATTGTTTATAAATAAATAAATACATACATACATTCATATATACAACACACACACAAACACATAGATATATATATATACGAATAAATACATATACATGAGTATTTGAAAAGCCATAGAATGTTAAAATGACCATAACATCTAATCCAGAAGCACATTTCAAATCCCCAACAACTAAAATCGAAGAAAATGAAATTATAAATGATATAATATGTGGTTCAGGCCTAACGTGCATCCAGATCCTAATTTATACTTGTTTCAATGTTAACAAAATGGGGTATCCCGACTAAAAACTTAGTTTTGGAGTGATTATGTGCCTTTTAGGCCTTGAAAAATGTTTTTGAAGCTTTGGTTCGGTCACTAGCGCATATTTCTCATCGCAGGCATCGATTTGATATGTTGTAGAGCTCAAACAGACACCCTGATCAAAATTTATGGCCATTTGAAATTTAAGTTACATTTTCAACATATTCTAGATATTTTATTAATTTTATTGATTTTATGTGTCTTAAAATTGTTATTAAATGATTTTTAATTGATGATAATTAGCAAATTATTAATTAATAGTATTTTTTTTAAAATATTTATGGCCATTTTCAATAAATTTCTTATATATTAAATTTAATAGTATTTTTATACTTATCTAAAATATATTTAAAAAATATATATTATATGTATTTCAATATAAATATACTCATATACCAATATATTATCTTTCATGATTTTTTTTAGATTTATAAACTTTATCAGCGTTAAGAAAAAGTTCTTAGAAACCTCCCATTTACCTATGCTACTAAATGGAGTTCGGATAAAGGTGTCCCCTTTAATAACGCTTAAAAAAGACCTGATAAAGGGGGCCTTTATCATCGCTTTTTTTTAGCACTGATAAAGGCCACCTTTTATCAGCTCCTTTTTTGTGCTGATAAAAGGATAGCACTTCCCTTTCCCATTTTTTTAGTTTTGTGTGCTCCTCATCCCGTTTATTAGTTGAGTATGATTCATAACCTTTATTTAGTAAACAATCATTTGTATCCTTGTCATAATTATCTTTATCAACTCAATCAATGTTTTATTTTCTCTTGACATGTTGATCATTATAAGGGAATTAAATAACTTTTACATCAACTCTATCAAAAATTATTTTTGGTTCCTTGTGAATAATATTTATCCTCTTCCTTTTTTATTGTAGCTAAAAAAGTTTCCATCCTCACAATTGTGCTCAAACTTACCATAGTTTCCACCTTTGTTCATTATAATAAAAGGACTCCTGAAAACTATATAGTGCTTCAAAAATGATGTTTTGACATATAAAAACTCAGATGGAGTCATACCTGATTGAGGCATGTAGAAAAAACAGCTTTGAATATAATCAATTGTTCTGATGGATTTCCTCCAAATGTAATGAGAATATCCACACTCATGTAATATGGTTCTTCCCATTTCAACCAGGCTTCTATTAATTCATTTATAAACCCCATATTTTGGGGAGTTTATGGAGAGATATAATCATGCCTAATTCCATGCCTCTGGAGATACTCTTTGAAATATTCACTTTTGTATTCACCATAATGATCAGTTTTCAACTTCTTCATTGAATACTCATATTCATTGCCATCTTTTCATCTAAAAATTTTAAACAATTTCAAAGCATCTGATTTGTGATTCATGTACCTAATACATTTAATGTGAGTAAAATAATTAATTAAAGTAGTTATGTACTTATTCACATGTATTTATTTTCTTCTCATTGTCCTAGATATATCATAATGGATCAGCTCCAGTGGTGATTTTGAACAAATATCAAAATTATTATGAATAACATTTGTAATTTTACGTTTTTTGAAGATAGTACAACCCAAATCTCTTCTTCTGGAAAAATCAAATATGTGTTAAAAAACATACCTTTTATATTCCATTTTTTGGGGTTACAATTAATTTTCCCTTGTGTACAGTGGACTACTTCCTCACATAGATTTATGATTCATTTTCAATAAAGATATACATGGATGATAATAAGGATAATGTTAAACCAATATGATATATTTGAAAAAAGTAATATATTAATGGAATATAAATTTTTCCTAAAATATGTTATATATTTTTCTTTCTTACCATTCCACCAATAGAATGATGATAATGTTATTTGAGTACGTTTAGATTACCTCAATCACTAACTAATTTAACTCTCATTTCATGACCACACCACATGGATGATATGTATAAGTATATATGATGTAATAATATAGAATTATGAAAATTATTGAAATAAAAAGTACATGACCTATTTCCATACTAATCATTGAAAATTTGAAACATTGCGCATATGTACGGAGAGCCTACTGTATCCAGGACTATAGCTGACATTATTTATCACAACCATATTTCATGATTCATAATAAAAGAATAATTGGTTTTCTAATATTATAATTATTAAATTATTATTATTCTATAGATGATGGTAACATGATCAATGAAATAGGACTGAAAATAACAAATCAATATATATATATACATATATATATATATATATATATATGAAAAATAAATCAGTCATTTCCTAAAACATGATTTTAACATGTAATTATTAATAAATGATTAAAAAAGAACATAAGTAATTCATAGAGTGTAGGATATATATATATATATATGTATTTTTATGTAATATATATATTATAAAATTATATTTATTATCTAGGATGATAGAATGTGTATAGAAAAATTGCAGACAAATGGAAATGGATTTTCATCTCACTTTTAATATCTATGAGAAACATGCTATATTAACCACCTATTTATTTTACGTGATGTGTATAAATACCATTAATTTATTGTATTATTGTTATTATTATTATTATTTGTATTTACATATCCATTTTTTGATCAAACTTTCTTGGGGTTTACATTTCAA
The DNA here is from genome assembly GCA_963277665.1 of Viscum album. NCBI lineage: Eukaryota > Viridiplantae > Streptophyta > Magnoliopsida > Santalales > Viscaceae > Viscum > Viscum album. The sequence goes on along the minus strand of OY728119.1, from coordinate 2,103,063,356 downwards.
AAGTTAAAAAATCGGTGAAGGATTTCTGGTCTCTATTTTATTTCTTAGAGACATATGCAAATTCACCACTCATTTATATTTTATAATGTATATACTAGAACATTGACATGATATATCAGTAATATTATTATTTTAATTAAACCGAATATTTTATTCTTTTTAATAATTCGTTGTTCTAATTAATCAATGTTACCAATGTGGTAAATCATTAATGTTAAAATCATATCCTTTATCGAGATTGTTTATGATTATTCTACTATTGAAAAAAAAATTTATGATATAAATCCAGTGAAACACATGTATTATATTATCTTCTATTTATGGGATTATAATACAATTTTCCCTTAATTTTACTGTATTTATGTACTCAATAATTCAAAATAATGATTTTAATAAAAATCATCTTCATTTCTCTCTTCGATCGAAAACAGTTTTTTTAATAAAAATGTTTTATATAAAAATGATTTCAAAAATGTTTTCAAAACTAATATATTATATATGAATGATATTTTCACAGATATTTCACTTTTTAAAAAATTTAATTATTATATGATTCTTGTATTTTTCAAAACTATTCTCGTTGGGATTTTATTGGAATTGAAAAAATAATCATTTTTTTAAAATTCATGTCATGAATAGTATTTATCATTATCATGACCATGTAATTATTACAATATAATATTAAATGTTTCAAATTATAGTTTCAAGTAAATTGGAATATATAAAATTTTGGAATTTTTTAGATTATTAATTTCAATGTAAAAATTGATTATGAATATGTTTGAAACCCTTTTTCCATGTGAAATGTCGGTTTTACCCCATGAAATTTTTTAAATTATTTTTAGCGATTGAATTATAAGATTAAAAGTATATTTTAAAATAAAATTAATATAAATTAATATAAATTTTTATTATTTTAAAAATTTTGATTTTCAATGGATTAGGTTTTTTGATTTACAAATGATTCATGTATTGTTAACTATCAATAATTATGACATGACTAAATATTATTATCTTCATTATGAATTTTATGGCCTTAAAATTTCATTCTGATGTTCTAATGCAATTATATTCTTGTTATTTTTACATATATCTCTTATTTAACCTTATGGAGCATCGAATCTTACCCATATTTATGTATCTATTCCCCATGTTATGAAGAGTGTTTTTAACTTGTAGTAGTAATGGTGAAGATCATTCCAGGATTTTGGTGATTATGTTCCAAGATTCTAGTCATACTAAACTATTATGTTCCTCATGTGTTTGTTTTTGTAATGTATTGTATATTCATCTATGAAGATGTAATATCCATGTTTTAGAATCCACAGTCTCTATATGGATGATTTTGCAACCAATTATTTATAATGTTATCATGATGAGTTTGAAACATATTTTTAATTTTTGATAGCTTCGCTATTATCATCATAGGGTATTTTTCATAATTAATTAGTGGTATGTTATTTTTTAAATTCACTAATAAATTATGTGTTTTTAATTCTCTATATGCACATGATGATTGATGTATTCTAGGGATTGGAATTCAATAGTGTTTTTAATCATGATGATCGCGGGCTTATGAGGATCAGATGATAGAGATTTTTCTGATTACTGTATGGTGGGATTTAATTTTTTTAGGTCACTCCTTTTGGTTAGGTGATATCCAAGGATACCCAATGATAGGTTCTATGAATTCCATTACACATAGGATTTAATCATGTAACTGTTTTATAAATATTTTTAAAGACATAATTATATTCGTTATAAGAATTTTAATTACTTGTTTTTATTGTAGTCATTATTCAATTATGCTTTAAATAAGGATTTTTTTAATACCATATAAATACTTTTTATCTCCAAAAAAATAATTTTCATTAAAATGTCGTCATATTTACCTATATAAGTTGTTTAAAAGAATTAGTATTTTAATATTATTAGCTAATATTCACTCAAAATTTTAGTGTAATTACATACTCTTTTTATCCTATAATTCCCACAAAAAAACAATGAATCCCTTGGAATATCTGGTAAGTGAGAAAAAAAGGTTTCCCTCATGGGTGAAAGGACAATATAAATAAATGAAAGGTTATATTATTAATAGAGATGTATTTTCTAGATAATCATTAAATACCCTAATTATCCCCATCAAAATCTAGTAAATCCTTTTCTATGTTTCATGTTTATTTATAGAATGCGTTATTAATGGGATATATTAATGATTGGATTAATAAATTATATAATGTTATCTAATGTGTTATTGAAGATTTCAACCCTATAAAGATATCTATTCCTTGATGGAAAAAGTTTCAATGCATAGAAAATGGACATCATTTGATTATACATTGATTTCCTTAGATATTCTCGAGGGGTATTAGATGGTGGGGATATTATATTAGGAAAACATTTACTCCAAATTGAAATAGGATATGGAAAAAATTTAGCATATGATCTAGAGAAGTGTAATTAATGGAGGATATCAAGAAATAATAATATAAATTATTGAATCTTTTATGTTTCTCAAAATAAATTTGAATGCATTTGGATAATTGTTTTTAGAAATTATGAAAATCCATATGAGTTGTCCCAAATGAAAAAATTGATAAATTTAGATGAAACTACAGATGTAGTCATAGATGTTTAAATAAATAGATGTCATAAAATCAAAACAATATGTCATCAATGATTCTAAAACTCATTTGGATGAAGGATTTTAAATATGTTACTCTATATTTCTAAAAGAAAATAAATATGATTATATTGATTAAATGGAAATAACATCAAGATTTTAATACATGCAATTATCCTAAAATGATAATAATGATTGATGGAGCGTCATTTTTGATGTATACTATTAAATGGAAGTATATTTTTTGTTGGATAATAAAATATTGAGAAGATAATAATTATCATTGAATTCGACCTTATAAAAAATTGAAATAATGAAAATGTAAAAGAGAGACATGATTTAATATAATTTAAAATAGATATGGATGAAATTAGACATGTAGAAGGAGATAAAGATAGTATCATACCTCTAAAGACCCAAAATAATGGAAGTATAAAATAAAGTATGTATAATTATTCAAATATAATGACAATGACTTTCTATCTAAAAGAAAATATTATGGAAATGGATAAAAAAGAACAAAAACCCTTATAAATGTGGGAATAGAATAATGAATGTATCCAAATATGAAATCAGTAATAAAATATTTTCTCGTGATAAATACATAATCATTCTACCAAAAATTATTCATTAACCCAATTTATATTAATCTTTTTTATTTGGGAATGGTCTTAGCAGTTTTTTTGAAGGCCGTAATCCCAAATATATTATAACATCTCCAATACTTGTAAAATATAAATCAAGAAGAGGGAAAATGTTATATGAATGATATAAGATTCCATTTCATTTTAAATTACAACAATTATATGGAAACATGTTTCAATTAGATAAATGCATGTAAGGGTAAATAATCCAAATAGATAAAATTCACTCTTTTAATAAACATGGATATTATGTATCATAGAAAATTACTATTAAGAAGTAAAATATGTTCAATTATTTAGATAATGAAGATGTTCCTTAGAAAATTGTGTCCTTATAATAATAAAAATTCTCTCTTAATTGATTATTTAGAAGGAATTATGTATTTATAGATGTAAAAATGTGGTGTTGATCCAACTGTGAAATATATCAAATTGAATGTGATATTGACTCCAATAATAATGATGTATTCTGATATGGATCTTTTTTCCTCCTTGTAAAATGATTACCATTGTAATCCAATTGAAAAACCTAAGGTAAAAAATTTGTAACATGAAATAGAGAATAATTTCTACATTATGATCCAAAAGAGATGAAACCTACTGATTTATATATATAGGTTTGATTAATTCCATAATTACGGAAAACCCCAATCCAAAGATGGGTGGAAATTATTAAAACCATTAAAAGAAGTGTGTATAAGAAATAAAAAAATAAATATTAGCTGAATTTAGGGTGAATTTCGTGTAAAAAATTGTTGATGAAGAACTTGAATATGTGATTTTGGTTATTTCCTGATATTTTAAAAGTGAAAATGAATGTAAGATAGTGATGGGTAAGTTAATCTTGACCAACCCTATTCCTAAAAATTTGGAACTCTGACGTACCGATATCCATATATTCATTATTTTTTCATTGTTTTTGTGAAGAGGTGAAGATTCAAGGTAGATATATGATATATATGGTCATTTTTATTGAAAGAAAAATGAATATTTTTTCAATTGAAGTACATTTGGATGAAGATTAATTAAAATATGCAATAGAAGATGATGTTTAATAATGTTTTAATCTAACATGGGATTTAAAAAATAGTTTCAAATGATAATATATTATGGTGAGTTTTGCGGAAAAACAATTTTTGGTAAGAATTTCCATTTGTTATTGAATATTTTAATGAGCTAAATTTCTTGGAGTTCAACTGTTTTTTTTTTCAGGATGAACCTCTCTTACAATATGTGGTGTAATATATTTATCATGTGGTAATAATTACATCATCGTATGTTATGTTACTCACTACCTATTTACATAATGTGATGTAGTAATGGATTATTTTGAAGTGATAATGATCACCTGTTGAATTTTGAAACGAAAAAAATAGATGTTGTTTTGTCTATTTCTCAATATTCATGAGTGAACTGAAAATATTTTTTTTATAAAATATAATGTTTCCTACAAAAAGTTTCATCTTGGTTTTATTATATTATTTATGGACATCATATGAGATAAGTGGTAAATTCACTAATTGAACATCTTCATAAAATATAACATGTAAATGGAATGTCTTGTGGACAATGTGATTTCAAATGAGTTTGATAATGAATAAATGTTTTTTTCTAAAGAATAATGTGGAATTTAAATATGGTAGATTATTTATGGGTAGTTTTCCCTTCTATAAGAAGGATAAGGAAGAAATTCACATCACTAAAATGTTCTAATGGTGTATTGAAATACCCATTACATTTTAATTGGCCTATATATTTCACTGAAAATAAGGGAGAGAGTTAGATATACTTATTGGGAGATGATATAAATAATGTGGGGATTATAATTCCATTTTTGAATTGAAAAAATGGGAGAAAAAGAATGTTATGTAATAAAAATTCCTGTTTTTTCATCAAATTTCAAAGTGGATATTGTTATAATTTTCAAAATAATATTGATGTATTTGTTTAAAATGTAGATTGTCATTGTTTTTACCCTTATGGATGGTCATGTTTGTTGATAAATATTTGTGTTAGTATCTAAATGAAACACCACAGATATAATGATGATATCATTACTAAAAAAACATTTCAAACACGAACAAGTGGTGAATTGATCACTGGTATATTGATTGATCAAAAATCTAATGTCCACTATATGTTTTGGTAATTAATTCATATTTATATTATTATTTGAACTACCCAAAAATATATTTTTGTTCGATTATATGATTTCTAGATGCATTCTAGAAGTAAATTTCGTTGAATGTGTTGAATCAGAGTAATAGATAGCCAAAACATGTTAGACCACACCATAAGAGTGGCTATAATGGGAATTTAGTGAAAGAATCTAAGGAATTTGTGACACATGCCTATCATGGGAAGTGGAAAAACAATTTTTGTTACCTCTGTGTTGTGTAGTGGGTACCCATATGTAGTTTCCCAAAGTTCAGTTACCAGAAAACATTTTTGACCTTTAATTATAGGGAGAATGTGGTACTTTTGAAAATTTTCTGTTTAAAAAAAAGAATAATAAGAAAAAAATTATGAAAATGATAGAAAACATGAGAAAATTAAGTGATTTAAAACTAGTATATGAAAAAGGTGATGTGTTCAGTGTTGGTTTTACATTTTCAATGTTGTCCCAGATCCAATTTTTTGAATCATATTATACTAATTAAATTAAAATGATATTCCATGAGAACTTCTTCTCTATCAATTGGTAAAATTGTGGTGTTGAGAGAAGTCCTTGACACAATCATAGTTTATTATACTCTCCTCTATTAAGAGAGATATTTTTAGAGAATATTATCAATTAGATTATAAAATAACAATAATGTTCATGTTTAAACCAAAAAATAATGAATATCCACTTCCCCTCTCACACATAATGATTACCATTGAGTATATCACCACTTATACCTAGTATATAACATCATATATAACCCAGAACCTAGTGGATATAGATAATGGTCATTGACCAATGATAAAATTAAAAAAATAATAAGAAACAAAATATGATTAGAAATGATATGAAATAATTCGATTTTAATTTTAAATCATCTTCTTATAAGAGATAAAGAATTGTTTTTCAACAATGAAAAAAAAAATCATGCATTAAAAAATTGAAAATGTCCACATTCCCAATCAGTTATATGTATACTTCTCCATAGTATGGATAACCAAAAAAATAGGTATGAATAATTAATTTTTGTACTAAGAATAATAAAATATATAGAAATATGATGAAAAGTTATCCTTTATAATATGACCATATAATGTTTTGTCTCATAATTCTTAAGTGATAGAAAAAAACATCTCAAGGGTCACTCTTAAAAGATGTTTAAAATTGAATTTTCTTAAATCCCTAAAAATAATAATGTATTTCAAGAAAAATAAAATATATTCAAATATAATTAATGAGTGACACATTTTATATCCATGGATTTCCTAAATATTCCCCCACTTCATATCATCCAATAGATTCATTACTAGTAAAATATATGTAGTAAATTTAATTTTTTAATTCACCATCATGTTATCATTAAAATCCATCAAGAGTAACCTATGTTGGAAGTGAATATCCCAATTTATTCCTCATTTACCAAGGCACATGGCATTCTATCAGCCAAAAAGGTTTTTAAACACGATATATTTTTTTCCAAATTGAGGATGTTAAAATTTTATTTGGAGTTAGATGAAGAAGTTTAAAACATCACAAATATGAATAGTAAAATATCAATCATATTGGTAAAAAAAATTAATAATATTCAAGAAATAAAAAATTAATAAATATAAGTAACAATCCTATACATAATAAATTTTTTTATTTTATACAAAAAATAAAAACAATCAAAAAATTTATATAACCTAATTAAAATTGTTAAAATGGAATGGATTTAATTTATTAAATACATATTAAAAATTGTGGAAATGTCATCTCTATTAATTCTTCCATTTTTATCACCTAAACAGCTTGATAAGTAAAAATAAAAATCAATAAAAATTTAAAACACATATCAATGAGGAATATCAAAAAAAAATTCAATATCATACCACACTTATCATAGAAAATATACCTGATTTGTGGAATAATGTTTTTTAGTTAATAGTACATGAAAAATAAGGATTATAAATCACTATAAATCATTCAAGAACCATAATCTAAGGGTATATAAGTGTGAATCCATTATAAACATAGAATACTATTTCATTTTTCAGAGTTAACTACTAATACCATCATAATAGTGGGTCAGGACACACATGTTTCCAATAGTGGATTGGGATACACCTATTTCCTATTAGAAATTAGGATCCGCCTATTTCCCAATGGGGATAAAGACCCACCTTTTTCCCTTTATTAATATGGACACACATATATACCATTTTGGATTAGTAAACACCCGGTTCCCATTATGGAGAACTATTTTAATCACGTTTCCCATTATCATATAATGAGATATAACTATTTAAGTGTTTCATGGTATTGAGATATAGGTCTCAGACGTCACAAAATAAAATCATACATACAAGTTCTACTAGGTAATAAAACATTTATCATATCATAACCCATAGAAATATATGGGTACCATAAAAATTATATCGTAACCCATAAAATGAAATGGGAATCACAAACATTTCATCTCATTATAATTTATAGAGAAGATATAGGTTCAATAATTAATTCATAAAATTATAACCTATTAAAATATGTGGGTTTCAAAACCCTCTAACCTGTAAAAGAAAAATGGTAATCTATTACATCATGCAATCAACTCATAAACAATCCATTGAATAATATTAAGGGTATTCAGGGAACATATCCCCAATATAATATAAATTAAATCAATGTTTTCCATCATCGATAGAGAAGGATTTTGAATGAATAGATTGATAATTTCTTAAGTAAAATTTTTTCAATAAAATTAAGTTCTTATATCATAGAAAATATTCAAAAATAATTTCTTTAAAAACAATTTTAATGAATAGAAATTAGTCTTTGTTGTAAATTTCAATTTTGGAGTAATGTATCCATTATTCATTAAAAAAACATATATTTTAATCCTAAAACCATTGTAAAAAAATTATTTCTGAAAATAACCTTGAATAAATATTGGAAAATTTTTCAATTGAAAACATATAACATTATCTTGAGTACATTTTGAAATACTTTTTCCTTGAAAATTTATAATGAAATATAGAAAAAAATATAAAACACTTTTAAAAAAAGAATTTGCTAAATAATTTCCATTGAAAACCAATTTAAAAACTATGAGTGCATATAATATTTGTAAAAATAATTTTATTGAATAAAACTAACATTGTAATCCCGCAATTCAAGCATAAAATGGATTTTCATGAAGGTAAGAAATTTTTGTAATTAAGATATTTCCTTTTTCACCATAAATATTTTAGAAATGATCCTTGATCAGAAAATGTTATGGATATTCCTTAAAATTATTTTTATTAAAAACGTAAAACATGGCAGAAATTTCTTTTAAAATCACAGTTAAACATTTTTGATTTATTTTATTAGAAAACACAGTTTTTGGATAACACATATATTTTATCAAAAGGTGAAATAAATATCATTTTACTTAATAAAAATAATATTTATATAAAGTACCATATAGAGGGGAAATTCCACCATTAAATGATAATATAATTAATAACTAGAAGAGATTAAAATTTATGCAATTATTAATATTTGGATCATAATATTTTATCAATAGAAACATAATCATAAAAAATCCCAATAAATAATTAAAATTTTCCAATAAAATTTTACATCATTGGAAACATTAAATCATAATCCCCATGTAATAATAACATTAAATTAATCATATAATATCATTAAAATATTGAGATTTAAGATATAAAATTTAAATGGTCATGTATATCCCTCATAGAAAAATATTGGTGCGTAACATGACATGTATCTCTAATAAGAAGAATTGTGAAAAAATATCATTAAAATTATTTTATAATTGAACAATCAGCCCCATGAAATATATATAATAAAACAAATATGTAAATACACCAAATATTAACAACAAATGTAATATAATACATTCATGGGTAGTATATACACCACAAAAAAGAATCAACTGATTAATAAATCTTATATCCCATAGATATAAAGTGTTGAGGAGAAATTACAGTATTATTTGTGTAACTTTTGAATACTCGGATTTGTAACATAATAAAAAAAATTGTAAATATAAAATCATTGTATAAATGTAATTTTTTATATGAAACTTCCTGAAAAAAATAAGTAGTAAACATAGAATATATCTCACAAAATTTATAATGTGACGATAAAACACTTACCTCATGTCTTAACATTCATTGTACACATTCAAAACTTCTAAATAATAATTAAAAATTTACTATTAATATACCAAAGAAAATTATTCTTATATATCATTAAATATATTATTTTATTATGAAATTAAATTTACCTTTTATTAATAATTTAATGTTAACGTAATGTTTCGGGTAATATCCTCTTTTTTTCCCTATATGTATGGAATTGTTAATCATGATCCTATTAATTAGATCATTATTCACTTTTAAAAATAATTCAATGCCTGATTTTAATATAGTTTATATTTAGTAAATAAATATAATAATAATCTATAAAATATATAAATATGAAATTGAATACACAATTATTGGTTATAGAAAACCATACATACACATGAAGGTTGTTTCCGTTTTATTGTCATATTGAAATAAATAAATTAAGTGAAATATATATTTATATTTATACATAATCATTCAATAATTATTATTATTTCATATATATATCATATACATTTACTAAACACATAATTAATACATTCTATGAATTATGTAAATATTTCATATCCCTTTGAGCTGATAGTAGTGCACACACCCACAAATTAAGTTGTCATATTTACAAAAAAGGAAATAATAAATTATAATTTTATTTTATAATTACATAATAAAAATAAATCATAAATATTATATAAATAATATAGAAAATCTATTTCCATTACAATTCCCGTTCATGAAAGGTGGTAAAGTAAAATCAAACAACAATGTTTTGTGAGGCGACAATCTGTCAAACACACGAACGATATATTAGATACCCATTAGATGGATGTGTGTATAGGTGTAGGTATGGAATATAGATTAAAAAAACCTCATTATATTTAGTATATAAATGTAATTATAATATTATGTAATAAGAATATTTTATATGTTGGAGAAAAAAATGTTCGTATTGAATGATGTTACTTATTTATTGTTTAACACTTTTTAGCTTGAATAAAAGGGATTATTTGGTTGTACATAATCATAGTTTGAGGATTCTAGGATTAATGGATAATTTTATGGATCTTATTACCAATGGTTCTTGATGAGCTAATCCATAATGAGAGGTGTGATAAATGGGATGCCTAAATGCCTTTTTATAGAGGATGATGGGTGACATTCGTGTAGAAAATAAAAGGTAAAAAATATTGGGAGAAATCCCATAAATCATGTTTGTAAAAAATGGACACCAAATAGAGTAAATATATTTTATTTTCAATAAACCCATCTACCGTAAAAAAATAATAACACCTTTATAATTTTGTTCCTTAATTTTTATGTTTCACCAATTTTATCATTTGGGTTTTTATTAAGGTAACTAGTTTTCTAACCAAAGTAATTTTACAATTAATTTTACTGTAAAGTGGTATTTATTAAAAAAAAATATCAAATTAATTACAAATATCATCTCTAATTTTAAAAAATTAATCTCAAATGTGTTTGAAATTAATTTTAATACAATGGAACGTAACACATAAAAATATTTTGTTCACCCGAACCATTCTAACAATGGTTTTTTATTTCTTATCCAATATGATAATTCAAAAATAAAACATGATAGATGAAAAAAAATATTTTATATTTTTTAACACTATAAGAATCCTTCTTCCGAATATATGATTTTTTTAAAATTTAAATATTTTTATAGAATATCATTTATTATAAAATAATATTAATGTCAATTTTGACATTATGTTATAAATTTATAATTACAAATATCAATAACGATATGGAATTTAAACAATTTAGTTCACACCAATCTAACATGATATATTTATCTACAAATTATTGGATAATAAATCAATAAATTTACGATACTTTTATGTTTTTAGCTTCACTTATTTTAGTTAATATTTTACAACATAATTCATCATTTGGTATTCCAAAAGTAGTTAATATAAATTAATTATATCATAAATTTTTTTTAATTATATATGATGATAGAAACTCAAATAATATTGAAAAAAATATAAATAAGAAAACCAATATGATTTTTTTGTCTCAAAGCATTATGAATCTTATTGGTAGAGGAGGTTGTTTTTGACCTTTTCATTACCTAAGTGATTTTACAGTTCCAATTAATGTAATCGTGTCCCAATAACTCATAAAATTAGATGAAATATATGATATAGAAAAAAAATTGGCAGAAATTTGATTTTTTAAAAGTATCTAGGTCATTATTCTCCTTAATATTAATGTTTTACTACATAGTGAACTAATTTATTCCTTAATCATTTTAATTAATTTTAATTAATTTCACTAATCTTACTTTTCTTTGAAAAATATATTTACTTTAACATACATAATAAATTACCCTAATTCTTAATGTTAAATAAATTTTCCATATTATAAACAAATAACTAATGAAATTAATTTAAAATTTATCTCGAAGACATGTTTGAAAAAGCTTTTTTAGGGAAAATATTCAAAAGATTTAAAAGTTTTTATACAAGAATCAATGTTTAGTTGATACCAATGACCTAAAATAGAACAATATATTTATATTTAATCTAAATATAGTTTTAAACAATTTAAAATATGTTATATATATATATATAAATAAATTATATAGAAAAGAGTTCTTCAATTCAAATTCAGTGTTCTTAACTACTCATTAGAAATGGAACTTCTCAAAAAAATACTAAAAAATAATCCAAGGTAAATTTTTATATTTATATTTCATAAAAGAATATAATTTTTTCCAAAAATGAAAAATCTATCAAAAATCATGATTAAAATAGTTTCTCTATTAAAATATGATAGAATTAACATTTAGAAACACATATATTTATGCATTAAATTTGATTTATTCTCATACTATGTATAATATGAACATTAAATAGTTTAGTGATATAAAATATTTTTTATTAAATTAAAATCCTATGTCAAATTTGGTCTAATTAATTTTTCGAGGTATAATAGGTTTTATTTCATTATTATACATTCCAAACAACATATTTATAATATTTTGATAAGGGTTTTATTTTAACATCAAATTAATTTGTATTCAAATAATTACTATTATATGCATGTTTAAACCATATTTTTAAAATTTAATTATTCATATTCATAATCAAAATTCAAATGGTTAAATGACACCTATAACAATATTTTAATAATATTACTAATTTTAGGTTTTTTGTGAAACTAAGTCTCGTGTGTATCACAAGCTATCAACCTGAATCTGTATTTTTTGTAACAAAATATAAATTTATTCTCTACTAGAAATAAGGGATTTTTAATCAGCAAAAACCTTCGATAAATCCCTTTAGTGGCCGCTTAGCATCTTCCAAAAATTGGACGTTTTCGGCATGTCGCATAAACATTTAGCATCCACTATTTGGTAGACGCTAAATATCCACCTCAAAAATAATATGTTTGATCCATGATGCAATAGTCCACATAGGTGTGTTTAGAGGTTTTCTACTAGCTTTCTTCACCGGCCATGGTGAATGCACGACATTTGGGGAGGGTCAGGGTCGGTTAGGGGCAGTCGTTGTGTGGTGGGGTGATGTTGGGAGGAGACCAGAGGGTTACTGAAATTGAATTGGTGTGCATGGGGTGACTATAACTGACAAGGGTGGGGTGGGGAGGTAGGGGGCGATGGTGGAGGGTGACGAAGAGGGGGAAGGGGTGTTTCAAGGCGTATCGAAGAAGACAAACAAAAGGAGGGAAAAATACCATGTATTTTTAGTTTAGTACTAGAGTCTACCATTTCATGGTCGCTAATACACCCATTAGTGACCGCTATTTTGATGTTTCCAGAACATGAAAACTGAAAGGTTGTAAAAATACCACTGATTTGTATTTCATTATTAGTGTCCTCCATTTTGAAAACTGTAATACTCCATTCAACAACCGCCAATTGACAGTGGCTAATTACTCTCCCGCTGCAACACGTGAAATTTCCCAGATTTCTAGTAGTGATAGTTCGGTATACTAATGATAGTATATTAGTTTTTTATTGAATAATCATTAAATATTTTTCGTGGAATGAAATCCAAACATATGGATTTCTAATAACCCAAGCTTTATTCAGTTTTATGTGAAATGGTGAATATACAAAACAATAAATTAATTAGTAAAAATATATTTTAAAATTAATAAGGGCGGTACATTCTACCCCCATAAAAATAATTTTCTCCCTAAAAACTAATCCTGGATATCAATGGTTTAAACAATTAGGTCCCACTCATATAAAACCACATAATAAAATTGAATATTAAAATATCCAATAGAAGGGAATATTATAAACAAAATAGTAACCCAAAATAATTTATAAATTGTCTTTGACAGAAGAATTACATAGGTTGGGAGTGAAAATTTAACAGGGACTAAAAGTAAAAATAATTATATATAGTTATAATAATAATTGGTCACCCGTAATTGACTGATTAATTAAAAATTTTTGTTTCCCAAAACCATAAATCTAAAATGAATTATAATACCATAAACTCTACAAAAACATATTTATTAGAACAATTTTTTTCATTATTAATTTCCTAGAAATAATTTATCAGATATGAACATAATGAAATATACATAATTGAATTCATTTATTTTTATATGAACAATATTAACCACTTGTTGTGACCAGATCAACTTCAAATTCATATCTTATTCTAATAATCGATGGTGAATTTTTCATTCCAGAAGCATTAGAGGGACATGAGCCCAATAAAATGAATGATTATTCATTCCTTATATATCTATCAAATACAGATGATTAGAAAATTTTATCCAATAAGAATAAATAAACATGTGGAGTGATAATAATTTTTCCTCTAAATCATAATCAGATGTTTAATATAAACCATTCCATGAATGTATAACCATTTAATCCATCTGAAATATGAAACTAAAAAAATGTAGAAAAGTCATAAAATTTCTCAAAACAAGATTAAAATTAATCCCCCATATACAATAATATAGCTTCTATTTTCACATAAATCATGAAAATACATTCAATTTTTATTCCCTTGAACCATTGTATAAACATTAATTATCTAAAATCCTTATCCAAAACATGCATGTTTCCTTATTCCAAAGATTTAGAGATATATACCTCAAATTAAAAATGATGTAAAATCTATTTTTGATAGAATATACAACATTTCAAACAATTCAATAACTATTTCCCCTTTAATCAGTACAATATAATTTAATTTATTCATAATAATATATTTATCCTTACAAAATAAAATTTTCTCATCATGAGGAATACATTAAGGGTTACACTTCCATTACCAAAATATCACCACTCCATTAAATAAAAATTTTAGTTCATTTACACCATTTAATATACATTTTCAAAACCATAATGGAAAAAATATAATACATGATTCATATAAAATAAATCTTGAATTCCTATACTTATACATTTCGATTATCAATCATTATTTTTAAACCATTTTATAGGATTCATAATCATATTCCTTAACACTCCATTCCATGATTATGAAATATGATTCATTTCTTAAGATTCCTCAACCTCAATTTAATTATGTAAACATTAACATTAGAACATCATATACTATTCACTTGTCATTCTTAGTCTATTTATCTGCATACATATTACCAATACCTTTTTTCCTTCCTGATACTCTCTCTGATATTTAAACTAATGAAATTTATTTTCAAAATTAATATATTTTCCACATATGATAATTTCAATGTTATTCCAGGTCCTTCTCTTTCACATTTTTACTAAGACCATAAAGCTTATTTTTAGAAATAGTTTTCTTTTAGTAAAACAGTATTATCATGTAAATTTATTGTAGGATGCATAAATTATGCAAGATTATTTTAAATATATTACACCTTATCCTTCTAAATAGATTAATACAATGAAATTACCTTATAAAATACATAGCTTTTTGAATAATGTTTTCTCATCCTAGGTTAAAATTATGACTACACCTCAATTAGATACCAACTATAGTGACAATCTATTAACATACATGGTTATTACATCTTTTTAGATGAATATTAATCACATTATATAAATAATTTCATGCAGACTATAATAGTTTTTTTCTTTGGAAACATGTAACACATTGTCCTAATTTAGAGAAATATCTTCAGCAAGACCCATATTGTTCTTCCCATTTAGTATTCTTTCTTAATACCTTTCTCCATAACCTTGGGAAAGAAAAAATATGAGAGGGTGATCTCAGATACTGATTATGGAGAAAAAAATAAGCATGTAAGCATAACCTAATCATATGTGTAATCGACCGAGAGAATAACATTAGAAAATCATACCCTACCTGTCAAAGATCATTTACATAAGGCATTTCATATAGTTTGGAAGTTCATAATAGATGAATTATAAGTGTGATAAATCATTATAAAATAATATATGTCTATAATATAATGTCATATTAGTGTTGCACATTCATATATATAGAAAACCATTTCATGTGTCAAGGTTAAATACCAAGACAATAAACTTAGTGGATTAGGACACACCAGTTTCCCATTTTGTATCCGGAAGCGCTAGTTTCCCATTATGGTTTAATACAAAACTATTTTCCATTGTGGACCAGGAACCACATGTTTCCTATTGTGGATCTCAACAGACTTGATTATCTTTTTAGATTAGGACACACCTAGTTACCTTTTTGGATCAATCACATCCGCATGTTTCCCATCATTATGTCATGGTATATAAATCATTAGAAAATCCATTGGATGTAGATATAGGTCCCACCAAACACATAATAAAATAAAAAATAAATGATCCTCATAATAATAAAACATTCAACATATAATCAAACATAAAAAGAGAAGGGTTTCATAAACATCATATTAAAACCAATGAAATGAAATGGGTATCATAAAAATTACATCACTTTATAACCTATGGAAATGATACATTTTTCATAATAATATCATTAAATAATAACCTATAAAAATAATAGGGATTCAAAATCATATATCCCATGATTGATAAATGGAATTCACAATCATCATTCCATATAAATATAATCCATTCTAGAAATAATATGAATATTATTCTTGGATAATTTTCACAATAATGATTAAACTATGTCAATGGGTTCTATATTTGAGGTAGAATTATAATTAAATTTCACATGGACTATTTCATAATGAGAATAAATTTTTGTCAAAATTGAAATTTTATAACCTATATTATATTAAAAAAAATTCATTATAAACATATCAAAATAATATAAATTAAGAATTTTAAATAAATTAAACCATTTGAGTAAAATTCTAATGACTTGTTTTTTTATATTATTTGTATTATATTTTTGGGAAATTAAAATATAATGGGTAGATACGACGTGTTATTCTGAGGCCTGTTGTTCCTTGAATCATTCGTTGATAAATGTTTTGTTTTTATTAAATCCAACAAGTGGGTTTTTTTAAAAAAATGTAATAACTATAAAAAACGATCCCAAATTAGAAATATGGGGGTACCGTTGTGTTCAGAGTATCATCTTTACCTTCGGTGATACCTAACATTGGATGGTGTGGGTCGGCTGTGAGAGGCTATTTGTGAACGTAAATATAAATAAAATAATAAATAAAATATTATTTTATTTTTAATTCCTAATAAATCATTAATGATTAATTGAATTAGAAACCAGATACCACCATGGTTTTTGTAATATGGTGTTTTCCATAGATAAAACATACCTTTAGTCGGTGAGGGTATTTTGTGGAAAATCCTGAAAAGGTCATAATTTTTAATAAATAATTTAAAGATAAATTATTTTATTGATGAGTAGATGAGTTTCATTAAAAATATACTTATATAGAAATCTCAGGGTCAGCTCTATAACCTTGCTAACAACTACGAATTTATAGGGTGATCCATGTAGGGACATATCAAGTAAAAGGTGACAAAATTCCACATTGACGAACGATAAGCGCCATTCCTAATGAGATCTCGCAAACAGCGACGACGCAGTGACATATCATCATTTGTGAGAGTTCCAAATCAATGTTAGGATGCATTATATTGTATTTCATTGTTATTTATTGAATTAAATGATGAATTTTCACCATATTATAAACATGTTGATCTATAGTTTGATTGTAAACTTACGGGATGGGTTTTATTTCCAAGACATTTTATTGGGAGTTGATCATAGGATTATTTTTTAATGATATCTATTGTCATTATAATGGAATCAAACCATGACCGACATTAAAATTTATAATGGTCCATTCTTATTGTATGAATTATTATTTTATTCACCACTTTCATCATTCATCATGGGAATTCTTTGCTTGTCCCATCACTCGAAATATATCAATCAATGGATTATTATGAACGCTATTCATGGTATAACGATATTATATCACATATCTAGGATCAGAATCGAATTATAGAGGTGTGAAGACAGACACAGAGCGATTCATATGATGTATGATCCCTAAATCCGCATTCTTTGATGTTCTTTTGAAGAGTGAAGAACAACCCCCCTTTTATCTGTGGTGAAATTAGACCATAAGATGAAACACATTATTTCGGTGAGGAGTTACTGAATTCAGTAGGATCATGAATTATTTTGATAAGGCACAACCAGAATAGTGGTCGGAGAATCGGAGGAAATGAATGAAGAGAAAACTATGGATTTTCAATAATTCCATGCTACATAGCATGGAATCCAAGATTACATGGTGTGTGGGGTACCCTAAGCGGTTGATAGGGTTTCAGGTGGGATTATGGTGTCACAGGATGATTGACCATTGTCACATGGCATGAAGGCCCTTCCATGAGGACCGTTTTGCGACTCAAGAGTTACATATAGATGAGGTGGAGGTCATGTCTTCTATACACGTTTTTTACCCCACCACACACCCAAAATAGACTTCATACACAGGTTATCCCATTTACCAGTACACAAGAAAACAAACACGAGTTTACTCCATGCACAGACAGACTACCAGAATACACGGGTGGACCTCGGATAGAATGACCTGTGATGTGATAATTTCCAATGGGCATGTATATAATTTACACATGACATGTTCTACTGTCTTGGGACATTGTACATGGAAGTACACAGGGTCAAGGGATACGGTGTGTGACCCTTCTACACACAATGAACTCTTTAAATAAGGACTGATCTCCTTGAAAATCGTATCTTGGAAAAGATTCATTTGGTTTGGTACCCCTTTTCACATTCCCCTAATGTTCAGTTGGTATCATTTCTTATACACAAAAGTATGATCCCCCATCAGTTGTAATTTCTAGGAGTTAGGAGTCCCCTCTGAGAGGCCTATGGAACTATCCTATATACATTCTTCTTCCATAGGTAGAGTCATGTTATCGACACGACCACTACTATTTGATTCTATTCATCTATAATCTAGTGAATTTGGATGTGTTGTCGTATAAACCAGGAACCTAATAGTGATTCTCATTTGTGTATCTTGATCTTCCCCACTCAAAGAGTTGGTTTTCATAGTACGAGTGTATCAAATTCCTTATTCAGATCAATCATAGTATCTCACTCTCATGATGGTTCTGATGAAAAATAATTCTCAGACGGAAATCATCAGTGCTATTGGAATCAGAATTAAGTTCCCCCAGATTAGTGCATCGTGGAATCTTATGAATAAATATATAGTGTTGGTATATGGTAGTTGTAACTTACCTCGAGACTAGGGTTCTAGTTTCAAATATTTATCGTTATCTTGTTAATATGTGTTGTTGAAACATACATGTGTAGAGATGGTTGTACCTTTATCTTTTGAATTTATTTGTGCTTTTGGGGTTTCTAACTGAGTATTGTGATACTCACCCCTACACGTTATTTTATCGCATGTTTCATGATGAGTATAGAGGGGAAAACATTTTGACAGGGTCCTAGGTTGTCCAAGACTAGGACCTAGACAAGGAGATTCTTTGTGGGTTTATATAGTCTGAGGTGTTCCAACGATTATAGAAAGATGTCCCAATACTTTTTTTACAGGTTGGAATTTGTAGTTTTTAGAAACATTCATTTGGTGGGATCATATTCAATCACATTTTACATTACTGCACTTCACATTCCCTATTTTACTCTATTGGATGGTTTTCGTTATATGCATACATTTTTTTTCCTTAGTTGATTTTATATTTCTACATTTGAGGTCCTAGAGATGTGTGTGTATGTACTGGTAATTGAGAAATGTCTCCCTCTTTTATTATATGCCTACTCAGTGATAGTCACTATCCATAGGGCTATTGGTGGTTGGGTTGGGGAGTCGCATCATGGGTCCCACTAGGATTGTCCATGAAAGAGTCGTATCATAGGTGGTTGGTTCTACATTGGTATCGATATTATGTGTAATTGGTTTGTGGGAAACCATGTTATTTTTTATAGATAATCTTTAGATACATGGACTATAATGATGTTGAGGAAGCCAACATAACCATACACCACGACTCTGATATCATGTTTTTAGACACGATACATGAGAACACTGGTTTTAGGGGAACAATAATGATACATGCATCATATAGGAATGGGTTGTGGTTTCAATTTCTTTCTTCAGTCACTCATCTAGATATACTCATTGACCATGGTATATATTTTCCTCTTACATGATGCCTTTGGAATGTATTCCAACTAGGATTCAACATCTTGATCATGGGGATTATCCCCTATGTGAAAAGGATTCAATGTCGGGATTAGTTCCCCAGAGGGTACCTCCAGGTGGTGTACCATCTATAATACCACCATTATAGAAGTGTATGGTACTCACAATACTTGCAGATAAAGAGAATAAGATGAGCGTGCTTCCTGAATTTATGTAGTATAATCCCATTTGGTTCTCAGGTGGTCCCGACACATAGTCGGATGAGAAGTAGCTTGGGGTACTGAAATAAGTTTTCCTTGAATTCAAGACGCCGACAGATCAGACACTGGTTTAAGTGGAGAACCATCTCTATGGATTTGTAGGGCGATGGATGGGTTTAGTTTCCAGATCATATGATGAGGGGACCCTTCTATGGGCATCGTTTTATAACCATTCCTGGGTGGAATTATCATCTTATAAGTTCCGGGTTTTGCATATCTAGGAGCATATACCACTCTGGATATATGACATGTCAGTGTCTATGTATTCATCGACACACACCTACCTCCCGATGTTGGTTATGTATATGACACAATATCAACACTATAGGTCTTTGAAATTTGAATGAGGTATGTGCAGAGACATCTTGATCCATTGTATTCCCTCTATTTATTTATACCCTTGTTGCGGTGCTAGATTAGGAAATGGTTATTGAAAGTTCCTTGGCTAGGCATATACAACCGATGGATGTCATTGTGGATAAAGATGGAGTAGAGACCTTGATAGTGAGAAGCCAAAAGCAATCTCATAAATGTAGTCGTGGGAGACGTTACAAGACGAAGTCCCAGAATTTGGAGTCTTCCATTCCAGACTCACTGGGTGGATCCCATCATCCTAGGGAATGGATATGTTATTCTTGTGGTGGTATGGGACATCTCGCTATTGATTTTACAACCCATCGAGTTGCTGATTGGGAGACAGTGGATGGGCTATCTAGTTAGAGGTAGAAAGAGGGGCTGGCTAATGTGATGGGAGGAAGACATGGAAGAGGAGAAGAGAGATTAGAACGATGTGGAAAACATTTTGACATGTTTCCACAACCACCCCCAGGTATTTTACGCCATGCTCAAGGAGCATGGGGATAGGGGCAGGGATAGCTATGTAAAATATAGGTGTGTGACATAGAGGGTCTAAAAACGATACAAGTTACAATATATGTAGATATACATTAACATTAATATTGATATACATATATACTAGTCATTCATTTAATGTCAAAAATCATGTGTGAGGCCTTGAGATTCTTGTTAGACCGTTGAATCAACCCTTACTTCCTCAACCTGAAATCTTCAAGATGAGCGAAGGGATTACAAGATGTCGAGACCTTCATTCCTCAAGATAATGGAGAGATAATAACCTATTATTCCCACCTCCAATATGTCTAGAGGTGTCGACTAGGAACAAGGGTAAGTAATAATTCAAACAAGATGTGAGTAATTTACCTTATTATTGAAAAAATGATTAGGAGACAAGATGTATCAACCTCAAAGACCTCCGAGAGACATATAATAGAAGAAAAACCCATCCCACATGCATGTTAAATGAAAAATATATCAAAATAGAAGGAAAACACCAATGTAAATACCGAAATAAAATTAAGAAGTGGCATAGCAACCATCCACACTGTTTGAGCTAGTAAGGTCCAATACGGTCCATGTATTCTCCTTGGAAACCAAAAAACCGTTTTATATACATTGGGTGAAAATAAAAATATACTCTGTAGGAAAACCAATTCCACTGATGCACAAGTTGGATAATCATACTAATTCCCCAAAGAGAAAAAATAGAACTAACTGAATAATGCCTAATAAGGTAAATTATCCACCCTAACCTCACCATGTCTTGGTCCCCAAATAATTCATGTCATGTATGGTTAAATAGTAAGAACATCTATATCTAGGTACATTTCACCGCTTCCCATTGGATAACTACTCATCCCAAACAATTAATATTTTTATGCTACCAAAAACTTCTATAGGCCCCATTGTCATAAATATCCCTCACAGACATGGGCCACAAACCACATCCTACCCTTCCCATAAACACCTCAGCCACAACCACCCCATGTGTTGCCCAAAAATAAATGGGACTCATCCCAAATACACCTGGGAAAAAACACCTTTCACAAAACTATTATCATAAATATGGTATTAGAACAAAATCTATTACAGTGTGCTCGAACAATCTTGGGTGATAAATTCCTAGAAAAGGGATCATTACATCTAATAACCAACAATCCATCCTCCAACTAAAATGTTGGGAAAGAACCCCCCCCCCCCCCCATAAAAATGGGGGTGTTTAGCATGTAGTACTCAACATGGGTAGGGTGAATACAGTGATCACAAGAAATGACAAGATTATAGAGATATGTAAAGAAAAACTCATCCCAACCTACGAGTTTTCAAACAAACAACAAGCCCACAAAAACAACCCTAACTGCTACCCCTATATGCACATCCAAAAAGAAAATATATTCCAAACCATTTAATTTATAATTTTATCTTTCATTATGAGTATGTTCACTTATTTTATTCCAACATTACCTAGGAAACTACCAACCGTCGCCATACCCATAACATTTAACACCACCACCAGATTGCAGTCCCATTGCACAATACTATTCCACCACCAAAACACAACTAACATGCATTTCCACTAATCTACATGTTCATCACTTCAACAATCCATCAATATCTCAACATGAGATTCCATCACACCTTCTACATTACCTTGTACACAATTCTGACAACAACGACCATAAAACTACATCCTTGTTGCACACAAATACCCCACCCTAGTCATAGATCCTACCCCCTATGTCCTCCCTTGCACCCATAAATATTCTACCAACAACAGAACCATACAACACACACATGACACAAAACCCGACAAACCCAAATAGTACACAACCACACCATGAAGACTACTGTATCCAGATTTTCCAACCATGGTTCCTTAATTCCACATTGGATAATAGGGGTGATCACAAAACATGTATGTTCATGGGAAATCCTTTTCATTTAACTAGGTTTCCATGATTAATCAAATTTCTATTTATAGTAATTATTCATATGGAATTGTGGGTGAAAAAATAAGGACCACCATTGACCATTAGTTTTTTATGTCATGGAGCTGGAACAAACCATAACAGTAAATGAAGGATGAAACATAAAAAATTGATCTACATCATCATCTTCTGTACCCTCCTTATATTTATTACTATGGTTACAAGAATATTATATCATAACACACATAATTATTGGATTCAACTATGATAAATAGGTTATATGAGTATACCATCCATGATTAATAAAAAAGGAGAGACTAAGGAAATACCTACTTAGAACAACTGGAGACCAAAGATTCTTCTTTTTAGCAAAACAGATGGTCATCCAAGTAGTATGAAAAACTCCATAGAAAAACTGAGTTGGCTACTATAGTACAGGGGAACGAATCCTTGGGGAAGAGAAGCTCTAGGAACACCAAGTGAAAAAAATTAAAATACACTGGGAATATAAAAACTAATCTTAAAATATACGTATATTATATTAGTGGAAGGATAGAGTTCCAAGGGCATTTAAACTCAGATTGTGGTCAGGACCATGCCGCTTGGCTATTTCAATGTCTTGGAAGCGTTAGGATATTAATATATAATCAATATCTTTTTAAACACACATGAAAATTAAGAAACAAGGATTTAAACATGGTTTACGTCCCATAAAATGTAACATGGGAGAAATTGAAAAAAACATGAAACCTATCACCCTTTGGTGAGTCACTTTTTGATGAGCCACATTTCCACATACTGAGTCACCGTCCAATGAGATATCATTCGGTGAGCTACCACTCAACAAGACACCATTCGTTGACACACCATTTGGTGTGGTACTATTCAATGAGTCACTATTCAGTGATTCACCATTTGGTGAGTCACCGTTCTATGAGATACAATTCAAAAAACAGAAAAATAGAAAACTCATTGAATGAGTCACTATGACTCCAGAAATCACCTCCAACACTGTATTTTCACATAGGTATGGATATGATAGGTCCTTTCCATTAATCAAGATATGTCTTAATCTATTTTCTCCCTAGAGCATTATAAACCAATACCATGAGAAGAGGGTTCCAAACAACCACCCAATAAGACACCTCTCATTGATCATTACATAATTGAAATATATTTAATGTTTGGAAACCCATAAGTCTAATTAATTACCATATTCTATTGTTTTGAAAGATGAATTGAAAAATAAACACCCAAGAACACCTCCTCCGACATTCGCTACCGCAAAAAACAATAAAAACACCAATGTTTGCTCTCCTCAGACACATGTATTAGGGAAATCCTTCCTCCATTACATGATATTATCTGTGTTGGGTGTCATTGACTCACCTTCATGAGTTAAATCATATATTTATTAATGTTTCATGAATTGGTATTAGGTCCTACCCTACCCACATGTCGTGAATCATTTCCACTCATTATTGAATAGTTAAAACAACTCATCATATAGAAAATAGGTTTCACGAATTACATAAAAAAGCTATGAACAAAATCAAAACACAAAAAAAAATTGGGTAATGAGAACACATCTACATATTTCACTCATGTGTACTCTACTCTAGGATATCATTCATACACAACACATAAACCAAAGGAATTGTTCATCCACACAACACCATATCTTGATGATCCTAGATCCCCATTGGTTTCTCTATGTATGTTGCATCGTCCTCAATGTCTAACTCTCCCCTATTAAATTACATGGTTGAATCGTAAAGATACAAATGAAGTTGGGAGATATGAATGAAATTGGGGAACCTTCTTTATTGTGGTTAAAACTACAACTAGTATTCCACCTCTCCATCTTATCTCAACAACTTCTATGGTCCGATTAACCTGGGGGAATGCCTTGTCACTCAGCTGAACCTCTGCTGACCACATTGAGGGGAAACCATTACGAATGGGTAGTCTCAAACCTTGAACTCCAATGGTCTTCTCTTGAGATAAAAATACGAATTTTTTATGTTCATATTTTTCTTTAATCTTGTCAAGGAAAATATTAACCTTCTCTGTTGTACTTTTCAACATGTTTGTTCCAAGAATAGCTACCGCCCCAGATTTTGTCTATCACATGTATAAATGACATGAAATACTATATAATGACTCAAATTGAGGCATACCAATATAAGTGTGGTATATATTATTATAATAATGCTCTTACAAGGGAAAATTTAACACATAATACCAACTAATTTCTCATAAGCATGCTCACAACACGTCCTCCAACATATGGATATGCCCCTCTAGTTGGACATCCATTTGAGGGTATAAAGAAGTGATGAGGCATAGCTGAGTGAAAATATAATATTTTAGTCCCCACTAGACTCATGAGTTAAATAATGTATCTTATTATGAGTATATGGTAACAAAAACCCAAGAACGCACACCACCTCTTCCACATATCTACGTGCTAAAGCATTCACTGTCTTAAACTCCTTGATCACTAAGAAGTGATAAAAATTTGTTAGCCGATCCACCACGTCCAAGATAAAATAATTTAATCAAAAATCCTTCAATACTTACATGATTAAATTCATTTATTTTTCATACCACTTATATTTGGGAACATCTAGTTGCTACAAAGAACCACCTGTAACATGGTGCTCAGCCTTCACATGCTGGCACACATGGCACATTGCGAGAAACTACGCCTATACCTTCTTTATATCAAGACACCATAATTGTAACATAATGAAAATTTTAACCATGGGAACACCTAGGAGTACCACTATGCGTGATCTATGAAACTCATAAAGAACATCCTCCTACATCACTACATGAACAAATAACTTCTCACAAAATAATATAAGATTCTGACCATCCTTTAACCATCCATTTAGAGCATCTCCATGGTCATAGTGATCATTTAGTACCTCTACAAACGAGTCACTGCCACCGTGACTCCTACACATACTACCTCATAGATGGCTATAACGTCATTTGAAACAGACAACCTATCCCTCCATCCATTCATGCATGTATGTGAAAGGTTTTCAACTCCTCTAATTCCATCCAAACATCCATAGATTCACAAAACACCTCATTTCAAGAATTCCTTCTCAAAGAATCATCCACAAAATTATCCATTCCTAAAGTGTTGATGATGTCAATTTTTAAATCTGAGATAAACTTCATCCATCTCCATTTCCAAGAATTCAGATCCTGCTAGGAAAATATATTCCTCAAGATCTTATGCTTTATGAAGACTATAAATCTCTTCACAATGAGGTAATTTCACAAAGAACTAAGTGATAAGATTATGAAGTCAAGATCAATATCATGGGGCATAGTTATTTTAGTGGGGATACAATTTCCTAGACCCATAATAGATCACTCCTCACTGCTAAATCGCCAAACATCCCATCCCCATAATGGAAGCATCTAAAAACACCACAATCTTCACCGCTTACTCAGGAAACCTAAGTACTAGATCACTGGACAAATTCCCATTTATATTATCAAACACTGCTGGGCACTTCCCATCTACACAAATTTCTGGCCTTTTCTAATCTAAGCCATCGATAAAGCTACTACATGATCGAAATCCAATATGAATATCCATTAATAGATTTTAAAACTAAGAAAACTACAAACATATTCCTTATTATTAAGTGATTTTAAAGGAACAACCACCATTTCCTTCAAAAGTTCCCCTACTACACTTTTTTGAGACACCACATGCCCATGTAAGTGTACCTCCCATAACCAAAACGTGCATTTAGATAAATTTTTGTAGACCTAGTGGTGTAGATGGACCTCCAAGATAGTCTAGATATGCTCCATATTATCATCATCTATCTTAGAGTATATCATGATTTTAATGATAAATATGATGAGAAACTAGTCCAAGAACTAATGAAAGACATATTTGATAATCCCCATGAACATTGATGGTGCATTCATAACACCGACTGGTGAAATGATGAACTAAAAGTTCTATACTTGCACTAGAAAGTAGTCTTCGATATTTCACCCTCCTTCACCATAAAATGGTGATACCTAGACTATAAATCTATCATTGAAAACCAACATTCTCCCCTCATCTAGTCAAAAAGATTATATATCCTTGGGAAAGGGTAATGTTTCTTGACTGTTACCTAATTTAACCTATGGTAGTCTATTCACAGCCTCAAACCATTATCTGTCGTCTTCGCAAATAAGACTAGATAACCCCTCGATGACACACTTTCCAGATAAAGCCCTTTTTTCATTAGATCATCTTTCTAGATCCACAATATCCACAGCTCAAAAGGCACCATCCAATAAAGAGACATCGATATTAAAATAGCACCGAGTTTCATGTATATCACAAACTCTACATCACATCAATGGGGTGGAGTAAAAACATTTTTTAAAAAAACATCCAATAACTACCTAAAATATCCTGAAAACTCAACCATCTAATAATCCACCAATTCCACTGACATCTCAACCATCAATGAATGAAAACGACTCACATGCCGACTGAACATCTAACAACTCTGCTCACTAACAAAAGCTAAATACTAGACAAACATGTCTGAAAATAAAAAAGCTTCATACGTATTAGTCGATAAGAAAATTCACATATTAAAATAATTCTATTCCAATGATGAAACCATACAGTTGAATCTGCAACATGAATGAATCTCCAAAGTATTTATGTGGTCCCATCATTAGCCTACATCCCCAAAAAACATTAAACAACCCAGTCTATCCTCTTACTGGCGTTATAAAAAAAGGGGAAAGAAATTTTACTCATTTTCTTGTCCCATAGCATGGCATAAACACTGTAAAACGTAGGATTGTGAAGCTCCTAATGGAAATAAGAATCAATTAAAATTACTAAACAAGCTGATTTTTCCTCGAATGATCTCTGGACAAGATGGAAGTACAGCTTCTATGGTGTGCAAATTACCACGCCTATATCCTCTAACTATATTATGTCGTGCGCCTACTCGACCTTTACAGGGTCAACATCCTTGTAAAATTCCTTAATTTCAGGCTCTACCTACTCTGTTTTCTCCTAGATGGAGCAGCAGTTTTTGGTCCTTACTACTAAAATGACATGGTTGGAAACTGTTGCTGAGGTGGGAACTAAACTATCCCACCAACACCACACTGAGCTCAAATTGGGAAATGACTCTGATTTTTTCTGATGTCTCCACAAGAAAAACACCTCAGTCCCAATCCCACCACGAAAGGATGAATAACATAAAGTCGGATTGGGAACTAATAAGGATGACTCCCCACTAGATGAAACCCTGAAGACCCTAATTCTAGAGGCATTCTATTGACATACATTTCCTTAAAAGAGGTTTACTAAAACCTCTCTCATAGTAATCCTCCTAGCGAGTTCATCATTCAACTACCTTATCCTTCTAATGAACCTCTATGTATGTTAGTTGGGT
The DNA here is from genome assembly GCA_963277665.1 of Viscum album. Taxonomy (NCBI): domain Eukaryota; kingdom Viridiplantae; phylum Streptophyta; class Magnoliopsida; order Santalales; family Viscaceae; genus Viscum; species Viscum album. Next base: position 2,103,034,712 of record OY728119.1, on the reverse strand, counting down.
GATGAGAGTAACAATAGAATTAAGACAAGTATGATGGGACTCATATATGTATCATTCCCATGAATCATGATCTATAAATAGATATGGAGAAAAGTGATTGAGATCATTGATATTTATCCCTAGATCCCACTCTAACATGTCCCTATGTTGGAGGGACATTAGATCATGCCTCTTCTTGGCCTTCTTCATCAATGAATGGAATTCCACCTATAACTCCTTCTCAATGTTGACCCACCGAACAACATCCTCCTTTCTCTCCCTGAGGTAAAGAATCCACCATTAACGTGCACCTCCCCACATCTGGACCACTTCCTGGGGAACCATGTACACAATCGGAGCCCAGATCAAGATGAATGTGGTTACTAGATCATTACGAAAACAATCCAAATCTGAATAAAAAACCCTGCCTTCATACATCCACTCAGTCTGCTTCTAGAAATCATGAAGGGTCTTATACCACTGATCACCCTCCCCTGTGAGGTAAATCTTCCATCAGTTGACCAGGTCAGCTTGTTGAGCCTCCGCTGCTCGATCCACTTGTGGACGATGACTATGTATAATAGAGGAAAGGAAAAGAAGAAATTCGTATGTCTGAGTAGTATATAATTTATTTTTGATTAATTTTAATCCAATTTTTATTTTTATTTATAAAATAATCTCATGAAAAACAGGAATACAAGTCATTGTGATGAATTTTACATTCATAGGGGCCTCACTTGGACATTCAGTAGGTTCAAAGTCCTTGTATCAGATAACGGGGGGGAGTATAACTCGATGTCATTACTACTCATTCCTAGCCCTTTTCACGCACAAAGAACAGTTAATAATGTATCCCTACCATCCCATGTTATCAAAACTATGCCTAAATCCAAACTCCATCCAATCTCTCAAACATCCTATGATAACATTCTATCATTACAAGCCTTCTTTGCAATGAGGTATGAGATAACAATTTTTTGAGACCTACCTTCATAAATATGAAGGATATATAATTACCCCTGAGTGCCACATCCAAAGAGGCCCTGATATGATGACTATAACAAAGGTCCAGTAAACATTGACACAAGATGAGAGGTATTTCTGTTTTTATTGAAAACTAGATTGGGTGATATGATGTATCAACCTCAAAAAATTTTGAGGAACATATAAACGTATCAAAAATCCATCCCATATGTATTTTTAATGTAAAATATCTATAAATACAATGAAAACTCCAATGTAATTTCTATAATAAAACTACGCAGTAACAGAAAAATTGTCACAATTTCTTGAGCAAGTAAGGTCTAACATGGTCCATGTAATATACCAAGAAACATGAAAACTATTTTATGTACATAGGGTGACCATAAAAACATACTGAAAAGGTAAAAAAAGTAACTCATTCCCAAGTGGGAGAATCTTAAAAGTGCCCCTTTGAGAAAATAAAAAATATATATAACCCTCCAAACACGGTATACAATCCCATGCAACCACACAAAGGAACACTCATCAAATAACAGAAGTGGATTAAGTAAAAATAGTGATCTCATAAATATCTGAGTACCCTACACCACTTCCAACTAGTTAACTTCTCATCCTTAATTGAAAAAGTCCTAATGCTACCACATTCTTCCTTACGCCCCACTATAAAAACAATCCCACACACACCTTGTCCCCAAACCAAATATCATCCTGCCCGCAAACACACAGGCCACAACCCCCACATGTCTTTCCTTAAAAAAACTTATTCCTTACCCATAAGTCACATGATAGAAAAACCACCTCTCACACAACAAATCCAGTAAATAGAGTAATATCTCTCAAGCACTGACATCCTACTCGATGATTCTTGGGTGATAATTTCCTAGAAGAGGGATCTTGGGAACCAATAACTAGCCAACCATCCTCCCACTGGGATGTTTGGAAAACACCCATACACATTAAAAATGGGTTATTCAGCAAGTAGTTTTTAATATTGTTGGGTTGGGTATTGAAATCCAAAATAACTACAAGTTTACACATATTGGTAAAAATACTCATCCTAAAGAGTGGGTTTCTAAACAATCATCCACCTAACAAATACTGTTCTTGCTACTACCCCTATATTCACTACCACAAAAATAGCCAATGCCAAAACATAAACCCACTACTTTAATATAACATTCTGTCATTATTTATTCATAATTTCACTTATTTCATTCCAACACTACCTAGGATAATTCGAACCCCATCCCTACCCAACACTTTTAGTAGCACCACCATATTGATGTCCCATTGGAAAACACTATTCCCAACCATAACACAATCTAGATGTAGTTCCATTTCACAAAAAATATCATCCAATCCATAATTAATCAATATCTCATCCTAAGATTTCATCACACCTCCTACACCACCTCATACACAAATACCATAGAAACCACCACCAAAATGTAGCCCCACAGCACACACATACCCCACACTACTAACAAAGCCAACCCCTCTTTCAACCCATATATCCAAAACCATGATACAAAAAGTTTAAACATACAACCCACACAAGTAACAAAACCTAAAAAACCCACACATCATACAACCACAACATCAATACAAATGTATTCAGATTTATCCAACACGGGTTATCTTATTCCATATTAAAAAACCGGGGTGGAAAAAATAGAATGATTGATCCTAGGGAATCCTTTTCATTTAACAGGGCATATTTGAGTAGTCATATTCATATTTACATCAATTATCCACAATCTATTGAGGAATCACAAACTAGGACCTCCAAAAACCATGATTTTTTGAAGGCACACAGCTAGAACAAACCAAATAGAATATCAAGGATAACACATAAACAAAATATTACCATCATCATATCCCCCTCCATTTTTGAATATGCTAACAATTAGATTATATCATAACATTATTAATAATTGGGTTCAATTTTTATTAATAGGTGAATCGAGTATACCCACCCTTCATGATACAGACAAAAAAATTAAGAGATGAGGAAAATTCCAACATGGAACAATAGGAGACCAACGATTCTTCATTGCGCCAAAATATATGGTCATTCCAGTAACTTGAAGGACTATAATGAAAAACTGAATTTGTTTATACAGCATTGGGGTGCTCATTGGTGATGAAATTCTCTAGGCACACTAAGAGAGAAATGGGAATTTTAAGGAAGAGAAAACCATGGAATTGAAGATCCAGATACTATATCAATGGAAGGAAAGATTTCCAATGTCCATTAAAGCCATATCATGGTCAAGACCATGAGGCATGGTATTTTTAAGGCTCCATGGGAGTTAGGATATTATGATATCATTAATATCCTTCAAAACAGACATGGAAATGTGGAAACATGGTTTTTATCATAGTTGATGTCCAATAAAATGTAACATGGGGGAAATTGAAAAAAATAAACTATAAATCCCTAACCTAGGGGTTAGTCGCTTTTCAGTGAGTCACCATTCTGGGTGACACTATTTTCTGAGCCACTATTCTGTTAACTACTATCAGTGAGACCTCAATTAGTGAGATACATTTTGGAATGAAACCATTTGTTGAGTCATCATTAGGTGGGTCATCATTCAGTGAGATACTTTTCGGTGATTCACCATTGGGTGACTCATAGTTGTTGGTACTACTATTCAGCGAGACAATGTTCAGTGTGATGCCATTTGAAAAACTAAAAATTGGATAACTCTTGCACTAAGTCACTATGACTCCCTAAAACACTTCCGTCACAAGAATTTCTCAATATAATGGACCAGAGAGTTCTAGGCTATTACACTTATTCATAGAGGCGCCTAGTGGATATGATCTAGTGATTAGTCATAAATTAAAACATTCTATCCTAACCCTTAGAGGCAAGAGTTTTGATTAGAAACCCATGGTGGATGTATTGAGGCCTTATGATGTAATTTACTGTATGAATTAGTAATAATTAAACGTTGCCTAGACATAATGTTTTAGGAGAAATGTGTTCTATATCCACAATTATGGAATGATTTGTTTTCATTGTTGGAGAAAAGGAATCCCAACTAGTACATGATGGACTCATTCATTTGAAGGTGCATCTGATTACTCATGATCTGGAAATCATTACCCTCATAGTAACTAATGTTATGTGTTTTTAGTCCACATCTTTAGTGGTCGAGTACTAGTTAGTAGATAGACTTATTCATTGTTTACACTCCAAGACAACACTGATATCAACAACAGTATATCATGTGTATGTAGTTGATCTTCAAGATCAATTGGATAAATTGCAGTAGTTGAAGAGGATGGTATTTGTAATACCCAGTGTTTCAACCCAGGTATCCCTAGTTTAGTATAAAAATAAGGCGGGTGATTAATAATGTTTGTGGATTGCCGAAATTTAATGGAAGTGAATGGGGGGAATTATTACCCACTACCAAAGATGAGTGAACTCCCTGCGTAATTTAGATGGTCACTATAGTTCTAAATGGATTATCCCATGTTAATGAATTCTAGATATGAGGCGGAGTTTGACAAGTTCCCTCATATTTTGATTGCCGAAGAAGGGTGTTGAGTACATAGTATTCTAAGATTCATTAGAGACCAAACATGGTTGTGTCTAGATGTTGAGTAAAGATGTTATTGTATATGGTTCATTCTAGTTGAGGCCACATGAGACGAAATATGCGACCCATGATATTGAGTTTGATGTGGTAGTCTTCACATTAAAGATGAGGTGATAGTAGCTGATGCGTGAGTTGTTTATTATCTACTCTGACCACAATAGTGTCATGTATTTATCCTCCATAAGGATATGAAATTGAGATAGTGGAAGTGGATAATGTTCAAATGTGATTATGAAATTGAGATTGTATATCCACATAGGAAGGGGAATGTTATGGAATATTCTATTAGCATGTGATCTAGAACAAAGATGTTGAATGGGGTTTCAGAGTAGCCGACCTTGATATAGTTAATCATTATGGATGGAGATGATGAAGCTTACCTCAAGTCAATGGTCATCACCCTACACATATATAGTGATTCAAGGAGGCACATCTTGGGGATACCAACTTTGATACCATATAAACTCATTTTTCCATAGTGAATTCCCTTTATAAATATTCCAAAGGTAGGGAGAAAAATATTCTTTTTATAGGTTGTACAATTGTACCATTGGTGTTGAGAGAGTTTTTTGTACAAGAGTTTTAGACATCCCCCTGGGAATTACACCCTAGTGTGGTTAATAATTACTATGACCTCCGATTTCCATTTTGGTGGACATGGATGATGAAGGTAGTGATATAGAGTGTTTCTCGATGCCTTTCTTTCCAGAAGGTGAATACTGAGCACCAAGTTCAATCAGCTTTAGCTCAAACCCTCAATTTACTCGAATGGATGTGCTGTGAAACGATGATGTAATTTGTGGTGAGTTGACCATATGTGCATAGCGGTCATGATCCCATCTAGGTGATCATTGAACAACTCACCACATCGGCGCAATTCCAAGAGATCAAAGAGTAGAGTTCAGCAGAGAGCATGAGATGACTATGTTTAGGATATTGAATGACTCCATGAAGTCTTATCAATGATATTTTCATTTTGTGATTCTCATTTCACATCCCTATTGTGTATGGGATTTCAAGAGGCGCTTGGGACCCTATTACACATGAGAAAATTATTTCACCCAGAAATAGATAGCCAAATAAAGAAGACCATTTAGGTCCTAGAGGACTTATTGTGAGCTGGCTTGTTGGATTTCGGTTTTCATTGAGAGGGTCACCTACCTTTGCTATAGTTCATGAAAAAAACATCTACCAGTCCACCATTGGTATGGAATCATTCAAGGCATTATAATGGAAATCCAACAGGTCAGCACTTTTCTTGACATAGCTTGGAGAGTCAGCACTCCTGGGCCTATAGTTTGTCTGACCTACTATCATGATGGTGCTGATCATCCAAAAGCAGCTGAAGACAACACATATCCATCAGGAATCTTATAACGATAGATGACATAGACCATTGGAGTTTTATTAAGGATACCATGTCATCCTTTGGGTCTAATGTAAATGAGGGTTATAGGGATTTGTCTATGGTGGACTGTTATCTGAACGATTTATTAGCCCTTTTTAGATACTACAAAGAGTTGGAGAGATGGAATACCACTTAGATCTACCACCTTAGGGTACATAATGCATCCCACAAGTCACAGAAGAGGAGGTATATTCCTGACCCATCAGAATTCATCGATTGGAGATAGATGGACACAAAGAATGGGAAACAATTTCTTAGTAACCAACGAAGATTGAGGATCCCCAAGAGAGGACTGTTCATCAGTGTGTGATTCCCTTGTGCATGTCTGGGAGAAAATTTGAATCTATAAGAGAGAGCATGGTAGTGGGAGTCTCATATTCTTCCTCGGTACCCACATCTTTTCTAGAAGTCCTATTTTTAGATTTTCAGTGAAATGAATCATTACGTTGGGAAGAATATACAGATTTATGTTTTCCCCATATTAATTCTAGAAATTATTTGGGGAAATTCCTTGATTTGGAGAAATAATTGAATGAGATTCCAAGGCTCGGTGTGCCCAAAAATATTTTTTTAATAATGTACAGTTTTTAGTAAATCACACATGGGTTTTTCTGAAAAAATGAATAACACTTAAATGGATTCCTAGACTAGAAATATGAGGGAACATTATAATTTGAGAAGCCTCTTTACCATAGGATATTCCTAATATCTTCCGGTATGGTTCAACTGTGGAAAATACATTTCGTATGTAACAGTAAATATAATAATTAAATAAATATTATTTTATTTTCAAATCCTAATAATTCATGAATAATGATTTTTATTGGAAATATAGGACCACCGTTGAGTTCATAATATGATTTTCCCTAGTTGTGACATAACTATAGTAGTCTCGAGTATTCTGTAGAAAAACACGAAAAGTATTTAATTGTCATTAAAAATTTTAATGATAGATTTTTTATTGATGTAGTGATGATTTTCATCAAAAATATCCTTATGTATAAATTTCAGGGTTTCCTACATAACCTTGGGAACACCATAAAATTTCTAATAATAGATTTGGAAAATTATATCTAGGAAATGGCTATAGTGTCATAGATCTATGATCGACGAATAGTGTTCATGATAGGATCTGACCAACGACAATGAAAAAATGATAGATCTTCATTAGATAGCGACCCTGATCAAAGGTATGAAGCGTTATATTTTATTTATATCCTTGTTATTTAATTCCACAATATATGTGGACCAACCAAAAATCATTTTGATCCACATTTCGATCTTAACCTTGTGGGATGGGTTTTATTTCTGCAGGATTTTATATGGAGTTGTTCATGTGATTATTTATAGAAGAATTCAATTTCATTTCTAATTCCAATGAACCATGAGTGAAATGAAAATCGATCAAGTATATTTCCCATTGAGTGATTTATTATTTCCCCCCACTTTTCAATATTTTCCGGCATTATTCGCATGTTCCATGACTCAATATATCCAAATCAATCGATCATTGAACACCTAATTTTTGGTGAAATGATCTGATATCATAGATTTGGGATTGATGTGACATAAATGAGTTGGAAAGGTGGGTACATAGTGATTCATATGATGATGGATCCTTAAATTTGTATTCTTATATTTCCTTCTGTGAAACAAAGAACAACCCATTTTTAATCCATCGTGCGATCATATCATAAAACAAAACACATAGTTTCGGTTATGGCATGAAATAATTTCACTGGATCATAGTGTTCAAAGAAATGTGTGGCCAGAATAGTGCCCCTAATAGTGGAGAAGATGACTGGATAAGGAACTAGGAAATATGGAAAATCCCACACTCGTGGATTTTAATCCAGGATTACAAAGCACTTGGTGTCCCCTCAGTGGCTACAATGGTTTTAGGAGGCGTCAAGGTGTCACACGTCATGTGACCCCTATCACAAGGCTTGTGAGACCTTCACCAAAGCTAGACATGAATTTTGGAATTTACATGGAATTAGGGAGGTATACATGGCCGGTCTACACATAATTTACCTCACCTCACTACGAGACCCAAAAAGGATACATGGGTTATCCCTTGTACGAGTATACGACTAGGCGATCACGGGTTGACACTATATACTAGCACATTTCCAAAGTACATGGGTAGACACTAGATAGTCGAACACAGTATGTGAGCCTTTCTACATAGTGTGTATATAGGTTCCCCACAACACGTTGTGCAAAATTAGGTTGTTGTACACATATAGTACCCATGGTCAAGGGAGATGATGTGTGACACTTCTACACATCATGTACCCTTTTCTACAAATCTTGACCTCATTTTACAATATATCTTGGACAAGTTTAGTTTGACTTGGTGCCTCATTGGTCACTCCCCTAAAGGTCAGTTGGTATCATTTCCTATCCAAAGGAGTATGACCCCCTTCATCAAAACATTCTGGAAAGACATAGTAGTCTGGATTTAGAGGCACAGACACGATCCTCTATCCATTCTTATGCCCTAGTATGTGTCATCATATCAAAATGACAATACCTACCGGACAATGGTATGCTTCTTTTAATTTTAATACAAGTAGGTCGTGGTATACACCATGTCCATGGTGGTGATCCTCATCTGTGCATCATGATCATCCCCACCCATTATGTTTGTTCTCTCAGAGATAGTGTATCTTATTATCTATAAAAATCAAACATCATACCTATATCTTATGATGGTTCTGATGAAAATTAAATCTGAGACATACATCATCAATGCTATTAGAGTTAGGAGTATGTGCTCCCAGATGAGTGCTTCGTGGAATCATCAAACTAGATCTCTAGTGTTGGTATACGGTAGTTTCCACTAACCTATAGACTACAGTTCTGAGTTCGAGTAAACCTGGAAATATTTGTTATATTTTTTCAATACATATCTTTGTATAGATCTGACTATACATTTATCTTGTTTATTGCTTTGTGGTTTCTGTGTTTCCTTATGATTATTGTTATACTCACCCATGTAGGTGATTTAACCAAATGCTTCAAGTCTTTTGATGATAGGTGTACTTTTAGATAGAGTCATAGGTGGACCAATACAGTGATCAAGAGTAGGCAGTGCTTCGTGTGTTTAGACACGATGAAGTGTTCTTATAACTATAGACAGTAGTACAAGTACCTTTTGTTTATAGGATGGACTATGAATTTTTCAATCCCTTTCTTTTGGTGTATTAATATTCTCGTTTAGTTTATATAATTATTTATAACATTCCCAGTTGTACTTTTTTTGGTTTAATTTAGTACTATAAATGCATTTCGATCCTTATTTTTTTATATTTCATCATTCATAGGCACCGAGATGTGTGTGGGTACTAATACATAAGATGTTCCTCCCATGATAGTTATATTTATACTCCTTGCTAGTCACCAGCCCCTATAAAATTAGAGGTAGGGTTGGGGAGTCACATCACATGCCCCACTGGTTTGGGTTGTCAAACAAAATAGACATTTTTCTTAAAAAACATATTTTTGAAACAAAAATCCTTTTAAAAATAATTTTATTTGACAATAACTTTTATGATATTTGGAAAAATGTTTCCATGATTTCATATAATGGAATATATGATTAATTTTTAAAATAATTTTCAATGAATACATATAATGGATAATTAGAAATCATTTAAAACCCATTCTAAACATAAAACATTCTTGGAAGCGTTTTTCTAGTGAAAACAATTTTAAAAACAATGAATGTAATACATATTAGTAAAATACAATTTTTTCAAGAAAAGTGATATTGAAATCATGAACATTAACCATCAATGATGTTATAATCCTCACGGTGGGTAAATCCATATATATTATACATTTCTTTTTCAGAAAATTGTTTTTTAAAAATTGTCATGATTTGAAAATGAAAATAATGTTTCATTTAAAAATAATTTTTTTGAATTATATAAAAAATGGGTAAAAATGACATGGGAATGTAATATTAAAATAATTTTTAAAAACAATTTTAGAAAACATGGATTTAGATGAACATATATTTCAAACTGAAAATAGAAACCAATTTTGATTTCCTTAAATTATATTCTTAATTTTCTAAAGTAAAAAGAGTGTAAAAATTAAATAAATTACTTGAAGATATTTTCAATTACTAGTGTATGATTATATTCATAAATATTCATGTAAAATGGATCATATGATTTTATCAATTTATGTATTATCATAAACAATATCTATAAATGATGATATTATAATAAGAAAGTGTTACCACTATTGTAACATTGAATCATAATACTAATGAAACAACAAAACATCGTGATTCAAAAAATATAAGTAAATTACCATGATTCGTGATATAAAATTTCCATGGTTAGTATATACATCTCATATAAAAATAATGGTTTGTAAAATGTCATGTATCTCTAAGAAAAAAAATGAAGACAAAATTACATCAAAATTTTTTGTGACATTTGAACCATGAAACTCATGAAATAGAAAACATAAAATGTATATGTAAGTACCCATTAATTTAATTATAGTAAATATATTAAAAATTAATTGAATGTATATACCCACATAAATGTGACGTGTGGTGAATAGGCCACATGTCTCATGGATCTAAAATGGTGAGTTGGAATTCTCATACTACATGAGGAACTTTTGATTCATTAGATATATGAAAGAATAACATTGATAGAAAAAATTTGTATCTTTAAATAATGTAAATTCATTATATGAAATTCCACCATATTATATGAATATGTGGTGAATATAGAATATATCTCACAGAAATAAAAATTCAAGGAGAAAAGCCTTACCTTTTATATTGAATTTCGTAATAAACCTTCAAAACCCCTATATAATATGTAAATAATTATTATAAATCTACCAAAGGACCATATTATAATGTTTCAGGACATATATAATATTAATATGACTTTATATTACCTTTTAATTACAATTTCAAATTATTATTACAATTTGGGTAATATCAGCTTTTTTCATTAATGTTTTGAATTTGTATTCTTGGTCCTCTTATATAGTTCATTATTTACTTATTTATAGAATGTAAAAAATTAAATAAATCTAATATATATTATGTATGTAAATATTTATAATAGTCTATAAAATATAAAAATATGAAATGGAATACACTGTTCATGGAGACACTATGTCGTACATGTTCATAAGCATTGTTTTTGTTTTATTGTCACATTAAAAGAATGAATGTAAATGAAAAGTTTGTATATATATAATTCAATATTATAATTCTAGTATATTTATTGTTTTTATATGTCATATATTTTTAATTAACCCATAAATAATACATTCCATTTAATGTGTGAACTAATCACCTCAGTATGAGGAATTGGCAGGCCTCACGTCCACAAAAAATAATTAATCATCATTACAAAAAAATGTAAATCATCTAGGTATATTTTATATACTAAATTATTAAGTATAAATAAATCATAAAAATCATATTTATAATAAGAAATAGTATTTCCATCGTTATTCTCATCCATGAGATGTGGTAAAAGAAAAATGAACAATACTGTTCCGTGAGGTGGTAGTCAATGATACACATGAATAGTTAGTTCACTAACCATTTAATAGAATCATGTGTGACTGTAGGTATAAAAATTATAATAAAAAAATATCAGACTATTTATGATACAATTGTTATTATATAATAATTTTGTAATAATTTTTTATTTGGTGGAAAAATAATGTCATAAAAAAGATTGTTGAAGAATGTTACCTCTTATTTGTAAAAAATACTTTTTGTTTGCGCACAAGGTTTTTAAAAGATTGATTTATTCCCATATAAGGACCTCAATGATTAATAGAGATATGTTTTGGGATTATTTATTATGGGATTTAAGAGCTCATGTGTCTTGAGAGATGTGAGGAAGTGGTAGATTAAATGTATTTTAATAGAGGAGGAGGGGTGGAATTGTTAAAAATACCAAAATCTAATCACTATAAGGACATCGCCATTACCTCATATTCTTAATGAATAGAAAAACAATAGTTTAAATGGTATTTCTGCCCAATAAAGTCCTCCTCCACACAAAAATAACTTAATTTTTATAAATTTGTTCCTTATCATTTATTTTTCACCTATTTTACCATTCTGGTTTTTATTAAGGTAAATCATTTTCGAACCAGGGTAATTTAAACATAAAAGATAAATTGATGTTTTATTAATTAGGAAATTTTTAACCACATAATTCTAAATAATATATCTAATTTCTAATAAATAAATCTCATGTGCGTTGGATCTAAAAATTAAAACAAGCGCATGTAATGTGATAAATAATTCTTTATCCTGAACATTAAAGAATTTTTTTTACTATTTAATGGTAAAAATGTTAATTTAAATGATTAAATGGTCAATGAATAGAAAATATTTAATATTTATTGATATTTAATAATCATTTTGATATAATATAAGATTTTTAGTAATGTTCATATATTTTAATAATAATTTATTTATTGTAAATGTATATTAATGTCAATTTTGAGATTATTGGATTAATTTAATTTTAAAAATAACATGTAAAATATGAAATTTAAATGGATGATGTAAAAACTTCTCTAAAATCATATATTAATCTATTAATATTATGGATATTAATTCAATCAATTTATACCACTTTTAAAAAAAATTGTATCATTTATTATAGTTATTTACTACATTTGGGAATCCTTAAGAAGTCAATCTATATAATTATTCTCTAAAAATAAAATATAAATTTATTTGATTTTATAGAATCACTAAAATTAAAAAAAAAATTATACAACTGAGCTAATGTGTTTTTTCTTATCTCAAGGCTTTTGGAATGTTAATGTTAAAGAAGGTTCTTTTTTAATATTTCCCTTATTGACTTATTATATAGACCGGACTCATTGAATGTTTCCAATATAAGTCATAAAATTAGATAAAAATGGTTTATTTTTGAAGTATGGGAATTTATGGTATTTTTTATATGTTTCTAGAACAGTTTTTCCCTTGTGATTAATATTTTACCACTTTGTAAACTAATATGGTCCTTAATCAATGAAATTAATTTTTTTTAATCATAATAATCCATTTTTTCATAAAGATGTCGACCATAATATATATTGTAAATTATTCTAAATCCAAACATGGAATCCATTTTACAAATTCTAAACATATATTTGGCAGAATTTGATATTAAATTAATGTTCTTGATGTGACACAAAAGATGGTTTTTTATGATAGAAAGTTTGATATATTAAGTATTAGAAAACCAAATTTCTATGTGAAATTGATTATGATAAACTAAATAAAATTAATATATGTATAAATTTTCTAATTATAAAATAATTCCAAAGAAAAATATATTTTTTCTATATAAATAAATTAGATGAAAATCACATTTTTATTAATATTTATATATTTCCCGAATCGGTTAAAAATTAAGTTTCTCATAAAAATAATTAAAATGAAACCAAAATAAATTTTAATATTTATATTTAAAAAATGAACTTTATATTATCAAATAAAATTTATATATGTGATCTAAATTATATTTAAAGTAGTAATACCTTTAAAAGGCAGTAAAATTACCTCTTAGAAACATATATCATAATTGGAAAAATTGGATATATTTGTATCTCGTGTATAATAAAACATAATATTTACAATAAATAGTTGATTTTGTATATTAAATATTTTTTATATTAAAATAATCTTTTATAATTTGTTTACTTAAATTATTTATGATAAACTCGTTATATTTGATAAATATAGTTTTCTAGTGAAAGATTTTAAATATTTTCAAAGGGGTCTAATTCTCATGTATAATTAATTGCGCAAAAATAATTCTTCTTATACATATATAGATAAAAAATATTAATAATTATTTAATCTTACTTATAACATTAATTCCAATGGCTAGGAGAAAACTATAATAAAATTTTAATAATATTATTAATAGCAAGTTATAGTATGGTAAAAATAGTTCTTGTGTGTAACGTGAGATATCAGAGGGAATCTGTATTTTTTGAAACATAAACAAAAAATAGTGTATCTTATACTATAATCTTATTTTATTTTTTTCATGTAATTTTTTTTATCTTAGAATTACACGAAGTATAAGACAATATTATTGATTTCATATAACAGAAAATATATTTAGTGTTTTGTGGAATAAATATTATTTATATTATTTGATAAATTAAAAAATAAATTTCAAAAAATAAAAGGGTGTTAAATTTATAAATTCATTATTTAAATTATACTAGTAAATTGAATGATCCTTCACGCATACATAAGGACTATCTTTTCCATAAATGGTGAAATTCAATTTTTTAATCTTTAAATATTATAGATTACTCTAAAAACACATATATTGTATATATTTGACATTTATATCATTTTAGAAATTATTGATATGATTAGACTATTATTTAAGTAATTTTACCAAAAATAAAAAGTCAGATATTCATGAAAAACAAAATATTTATTTCTTCAAACATGTCTATACTAATGAATTTTGAATAAACTGGTCATAAAAGATCATAATAAAACCATATATTGTATTATATATATGAATATATGGTTTTAATAGATATATAATAAATATAGATTTATTATAAATGAGTTTTAAATGGTTATTAATGAAAAAAATACAAATGGTAGGAGATGTATATTATCTCTTTTATTTTATAGGAGGTATATTCAAATTCACCACCCTTTTCTTTTGATCGGTGCATACAATAATAATTTTACATGATATATATTTAATCCATATAATTTCATTATATTTGATGTTTCTTATATTTTATTATTTAAAAGGTATTATGATTAAGAATATTATTAAATTAGTAAGGGGTTTTGTTGAAAGTTTCCATTTTTAGATGTATTTTTGGTCATTAACCTATAACATTTCACGATGTGTATATAAAACCCCTATGAAATATAATATTTTGAAATTTTTATCCTCGTGATATGTTTTATTTTTGTTCTATCATTTGAATTATGATTAAAATTTTCCAATGTGGTAATTATCGTGTGTTACAATTTCATCATTTATCAGGATTGTTTTTTATTATGTTTCCAATGATGAAATATTATGTACCATACTTCAATAAACTGAAAATTAATCTCATCTTATGGATATTATATATATTATCAATAAATATTACCATTTACACACTTCTTTACATAATTTAATTTAGAAAATATTTTTATGAAAAACTAACGTTATTTAACTTGTTAGTCGGAAATATATTTTATCCCAAAACCATAATTTTTAATAATGTTTTAAAAATACTTTATTAACCTGTAATTATTTTGACGATATTCTATTCCCAAATTTTACATTTTTCAATATAATTTAACTAAAATGAATTTTCCTATCATTTTTTAAATAATTCCCATTTAGAGTGTACAGAAAATGTGAAGGGAACCTTTGTTTAATCATTTGAAGTATGAATAAGATCTCTCTTTGTCCCGAACAATATCTTATTTGTATATTACATTATAATATTTCAAGGATATATTCAATGGAAAATATTTTAAATTATTTTATGTGTTTGGATGTTTCTCATCCAAGCGGAATGGATATTTTCCTGATGATTTTTTTAAATGAATGATACAAATCATTTTCTATCTAAGATGACATTTTCTGATATTACCTATGACATACTTGGGATATTATTCAAGGATACCATTCATACACTTTCTCTGAAATGTTTATGATGATAATAGGTTTAATAAAACTTTTTATATTCCAAGGGATATATCGTGATGAAATTATTATGCAATATATCTATTTTCTATGGTGTTATTAATTTATGAAATGTTTTATGAAATCAATTTATTTTAATGGGTTATGATATAATAAATTTTTTATGATATTATAGAACACATATGTATATTTATCATCATGTGAAAGGTGGGACCTAAATCTCCATCCAACTAATTGTTTAATGATAAATGTCTTATTAGATAAATGGTATATGGGTGGTTATCCCAGCCCTATATAGGATGGTGTATGGGTGGTTAGAAAAATCTAGAAAAGGTGGGTACACGTGTGGTTAGACAATTCCTGAATGGGGGTATACTGGAGGTCTTATCAAGCCTCGTGTATGTACATATATGGTTATATCATTCCTAACATCTTATAAATATTGGTGTGGGTATCCCTGACATACTATTTTCTATGATTATGTGTTTTATGAAAAACAATGTCTTATGCCAAAGTTATGCATTCATTGATTTTTTGTATCCTTTGTGATTCATGAATTACAAACAACCAATCAATGTTCAATGCATCAATATTAGGATCCTTGACATGAGGGTTATTTTTTTAAAATTTTATGCTCATGTTCTCAAACTCTTATGTTCATGTCATACTTATATATCTCCCTTGTATACAACTAATGAGATTCCAAGGTCTCCTATTCTTATGTTTATATTTCCCATGTTATGAAGAAATGTTTGATAAGGGTATTTTTATAAATAGAACAAGTGGGGGGATCATTTTGGGATACACTGAATACCTTTCACAAAATATAGAAGACTGTTTTCAATGAATCCAAATTAGCTACACTATTACAATACTTAGGCATGTGTTTTTGTAATGTTTTGAGTATTTATCAAGAACAATTTGAAATCCATGTATGAAAACCCTAGCCACAATTAGTGGTATTAGAGGAATGGATTATATATCATATGGAAACTATATTGAGAAAACATTAGTTATATACCTAGAAATATTTCAATGGATATTCTGAGGGATGTCTCTACGTATAATTTTAATGATGGATCAAAGTATAGTAAAATGTCCTTAAACATTGGTAAAGTGTAGGTAATGTGGTTTCTATTCAAATATATATAATTATTTATACTGAAATTGGATTTGTATCTATAACATATGTAAAAAGGGTTAATCACTTAGAAAAGGGAGCAATAAGATCGACTAGATCATCACCTGGTGCAAAACATTGAGCCTTACTATGCACCTCATTTTTCACTCTAGGGAGGGGAGGAATTATTTTTTAATTGACAAAATGTTTATCGTGCTTGATAGAGAATTTAAATTTGTTTTTATATGTAATGAAAAAAATATTAAACTAGGGTTTCATCGATTTAATAAAATTTTCATTATTTTAAAATCAAATAAGTTATTTTTCATGATTATATGCTTTCTCAATATTATTAATATTTCACACATTGTGATTTTTGGTTATACTCCAATAATGGAACCCATATGAACCATGTTAATGATGAATGAAATAGATAATTCAATTATATCCCTCCCTAAAAAAATGTTATGGGATCTGGAATGATAAATATCATTTCTATTCTCAGAGAAATTTCATTATGTATGAAGGATGTGGAAATTAAAAACGAGTAATAGATGAAATAATATCCCATTAAATCCTAAATTTTATAATTTTTGAGACATTTTCATTTTTCAAATGATACACTTATCACTGATAAAAGGATATCTATCATAAAAAATATATTTCCATTCTCCGGTTCTTGGAGCCTGAAAATGTAAATTTTCATGTCATTTATTTGGTTGGTGATGTTTATCAAAACTGTAACCTCATTAAGAATATTATCCCAAAGTAGTTAATTGAATCCATGGAAGGGGACGTTTTTAGATGTATATATTTCAGTAATTAGTTCCTCAAAATCTATAAATAGGCAACAATAAGGAATTTATTATTCTAAAAAAGAAGGAAATTGAACATATTGGAAACAATGAAGATAATTTTTCCAGACATTCAAGGTATGCTTATAATTTAATTATAAACCCAAATATATATTCTTTTTGTTTTTGTGTTTATTATCAGAACAAAATCAAAAATAATTGTCTATAATAGAATGTAGTTGTTATAGAAAATACATTTGATGTCCACAGAATACATGAATTGAAATTTTATATTCCATCTATTACTATGGTTTTGGTAAGAAAATGATGACCTTATATCATTATAACATAAATAAATCACATGGTGGAATGAAATTTCAGTCACCAACATTTTATAAATCTGGGAAGAAACACACAAGTGAATTAAAAATTTAATGATATAGTTTTTACATGTTTGGGAAGGATAGAAAATGAGGAAAAGAATGTAGATGCGACGTAAAGAGGTCAATCCATGAAATGAATTACGATTGAGATCAACATAATGTACTTAAAATTATAACGTTTTTCAAGTGTAATGACTCTTTGAATTATTCTAATCAATTCCCTAATCCGTTGGATAAAGTGGATTATAATCCATAAAATATATGAACACAATTAACAATGGGAATTCTTCTGAAATAACAATGGATAATGTGAATAATGATAATTAAGGAAAAATTTTCATACCCTAAAAATTTGGGAATTTCATGCTTGATTTTATATAAAGGATTCATATAAAAATATTATTAAACAACCTTTAGTGAGATTTAATTTGAATATATCACTTTATATGGCTTCAATAATAAAGAGATCACATTTGATATTATAAATTTTCAAGGATTAACTAAATATTCTAATGAAAATGTTTTTGTATTAGAAGAGATATTAAATAAGGAATGAAGGTGGATTTTATTTTTTTTGAATTATATATCTAATATTAACCAATGAGTTATGGATTCCATGATTTATTTCTTATATTATGGTTGAACATAATTTTAATTTAATTGAATGTCCTTTTCTGGTTTTATGTGATCAGTGTTTATTAATATTATCGATGTTTCTAATAGTCAATTATGGTAATAAAACCCATCAGTTTTGAAAATGTTTTAGTTATAATGTTTTCACACTCTATGGACATATGATTAAGGTTATTGGTAGATATTATGATTTATTTTATCCGTTATATTGACATTCTTCTGGTTTCTAGTTCATCTCCTTAAGATTCTATCACACATTTCTACTATGAGATAATATTTATCTATTGACCATTTTTACAAAACATTTAATAGGTATGTTTTAAGGATTCATGGGGTTATACATTAAATTTATTATGATCATGATAAGGTGTCTACCTCATTGTTTTGGTTAATTATTTGACCTGATCTTGAAATAATGTTTCGATTAATCAATATGTATCAAACTAAAATAAATGATGTGTCTAAAAGAACACCTAAATGACTATGTAATATTCATTGACCGTAAAGGTGGCTAGGATCAACACATTACACTAGTTCATTATTTCTTCAATAATAACTTTCATATAATCATTCAGATGGGACCACATGAATCCATTTATGGAATGATGTAAAAACCATTGATGTTCTGGAATGAAGCTGTATACAGAATACTGTTGGGAAGTATGATAGTTGATAAGGCGGAATTAAAGGTAATATCCATTCATAAAATAATATGAAAAAATGTTGGAAAATATTATTGTAACAAATATCAATGTGTTCATAAATTGGATGTTGGTGATATGGTGTTTCTATGAAATTATACATGGATGGACTAAGGATGATATTTTCCCATGGTGTGTCAGTCCCATTGAAATTATTGATCATATTAGGAACATAATTTTTTTAATAATCCACCAAACCTCTCTTAGGTCCATTATTTTTTCTATGTATCTATCCTATGGGATTAAATACATAGTCTATCACAACTACTAAACATAGAGGTCATACCGTTAGAGCAAGATCATTATTATGAGGAACAACCAATTTTGATTTGTGATCTAATAGAAAATTTTCTATGAAATAAGAACACCAATATGGTCAATGTAATGTGGCTATACCACTAGATTGAGGAATACAAGTTTGAACATGATGATGTAATGAGTCATATGTATCAACAATTATCTATAGAAAATTAATGATGATTGATGGGATATCAATTTATATGGGGTATAATATTACATCCTGATAATATTTGAAATATTTTTACATTTAATTTAATCACCTGGATATTTTACATTACACGCCTAAATGTGATTGGATTTTGTTTCACATAATTTCTATTTTATATTGGGTTACATGAAACATCATCTATAAATAAAACATGACAAACTATTAAAATATTATTATATGATAGTAATCACCATGCAATTATAATGGAGGGTATGAATATCAATAACATAAATTTGAAAATATTTTTTATGAATGAATATATAATATATATTTTGTGACATATAAGTTAGAAATTAATATAAAACCATATTGAAATTCCAAAAAAATCATTTTCTAAACAACTATTATTATAAAAAAAAGTGTTTTTTCCATAGAAAAATTGTAATGGCATGGGGTTTTGGGGTTCATTACTTGTTGAAAGTTAGATATTTATGGGTGTTCTGGGTGGTTTGGAAGGCCATCCCAGCTCCTCGGTGGAGCTTAACACCCCTACCGATAGCCCTGGCCTACCAGTAGCCTCATCCTACTGGTAGCCTCATCCTACCGGTATCCTCGGCCCACCGGTAGCCTCATCCTACCGGTGGCCTTGGCCTACTGGTAGCCTCAGCCTACCGGTAGCTTCGGCCTACTGGTAGCTTGGTCTACTGGTGGACCTAACCTAAGGGTATCTTGGTCTACCGGTAGACCTAGCCTACTGGTGACCTTGGGGTATGGGTAGCTCTCTCCTACCGGTGGCCTAGCCTACCTGTGACCATGGGGTAAAGGTAGCTCCACGGTTTTTCTAGTAGTTTCTCCTTTTGCACGAATTGGGTTTTAAACCTTTGTTTGACCCCATTAAACATGTTTTAAAGCCCATTAATGTCATTTAATTAGATGATTTTTGGAGGTACCCTCCTTAAATGAAAAATCATGTGTCATGTTCATGCCTTTAACTGCGTTTTCAGAAATTCTTTTAGGGCATAATGAGGAGTCTGTCGCTTTTAACGGCCCTGGAGGGTGGGGACCTTTTTGGTTAGATGTGTGCGGTGGCCCAGCCACATGGTCCACCCACAATCCCGCTTCTTCTATAGTTTCGAGTTTTTTTCTCCGTATCTTAACCATTCTGGAAAGGATTTATCTCAGTCCTTATAACTATAGGCTTCTCATCTCACTGAGTTTCTTGTTTTCTATCACCCTATGCTCGGAGTGCCCTTACTCCCAACGAGTTTTACCCCTATTGCAATGTTTTCCTTGATCGCGTTCCGTGGAGCTCCTACTACTCCAGATTTCCAGTTTCCATGCTTGGACATAATGTCGATCCTTGGTCAATCAAGTAGGGATCATACCTTTGTCTCTCATCCTTGTGTATCATGCGGGGTGGGTGTTCTGTGGTCCCATGAGGCATTTAATCAATTCTGTAATGAAGGTAACAACCGGTTAAAGAAAGGGGATGAAGAAGTTTGTTAATGTTGTTGCAAGTCTTTATCCATGCTTTCCCTATGATGTTGTTATGAATTTAATGGGGTTTGGCCTACTGAAAATCACATCCATTGGAGGTCCTTGTTTTCACACCTATCATATGCTCTGTTTTAAGCTTTGTCTGGTGAATGGGAATCATGTACGAATCAGTTAAACACATAAACTCAGCTATTGAATATGAATGCCCATAACCTTGTGCGATCACCCCAGTTGAACTAAATAATATAAAATAATGAATTATGAACATTGGGATGGTTCAGTTATGAAATGGGTGAAGGGTTTAATGTTTTTTGTTATGGATGGGTGAACAGTATGGCAGTGAATAGTGTGGTTGGAATGGCATGAGTTGTTGTGTGGCTGTGGTGGTGTTTGGGAGTAGGGCTGCAGGTTGGGTTGTGAACATGAATAGAAGTGGGAAGTTAATAATGAACTGGAGGTAATGGTAATGAATTAATGTGGGATAAGAAATGGTTTGTTGGGTATTTCTTTGGTTCCAGTAATTTGATGGATCTCACTGATCCCTTTGTTGATGTGACTTCACAAGAGAACTGGGTGTGAATTTAAATTACATAATGGTTTCCCCTTCCTGCTTAATTTTTTTTTCATCTGTGATTGTGCATGTTTGTTGTCCAGTACTGAAGGGATTAACTCATACTAAACTACTATGAATGATAACATGAACAGGGAAACTGGGAACTATTTGTTGTGTGCCTGTTTACTAAGGCAGCAGTGCTTGTGCACATTCTTGCATATGTATGAGGAGCCATAGGATGGGATGTGTGATGGTATATATATTTGTAACTTTATGATTTCTATTTAGTCACACCCACCAACGTTTTGCACTTAGTTTCGGACACCCCATTTCATGGGGAAGGGTGTTTCCCCCTGGTTACTCTCCTTACTGTTCCCTCATCCCTCGGTTTTAATGGCTAGAGGAAACCTTATGCAAATGATTCTTCAGGTAGGTTTCAATTGGTTTTTTGTTATCCCAGGACTCTACGGGAAGGTTTTTTCTCATGAATATTCGGGATGAGGCCCAGGTGTTTTCAGGCAGGGGTTTTGGTTATGGTTTGTTTTCTTAGGTGTCTTCGGGATGAGGCCTAGGTGTGTGTGGGAAGGGATGGATGGTCATGAGGCCAAGGTGTGTGTGGGTAGGGATGTGTGGATGTGAGGCCCAGGTGTGTGAGATCAGGGATGTGGATGGTTTTGAGGCCCAGGTGTGTGTGGGCAGGAAGAGCGTGGTAGTGTCAGGACGTTTTCCGTCAGGGATAACAGCTAGCTAGTTGGGGAAATGGTGGTGTGGGGTACCCAAATGTTTTTTTCATATTATTACCTTACTGCTTGTGTTATATAGTGATCATGGCTGGTGACGTGGGATGGATAGTTTCCTTAATAGAAATTGGTTCTCATTCTTCTCATGGTACTTTAGAACGTCTCACCACTTGTGCACGAGAGCTATAGGTTTTCATTATGAGTATACTTTGTATGCACACGCTACGTGTACTTTTAGGTTTCTAGGAGGTCTTCAGAGGCCGTGCGGGACCATACTAGTCTGGACGTTGGGTTTGTTGTTGGTTTCTATTGTTTTTTTTCTTATCCTCTTTTTTTCATGTTGGTTTTGTACTTTGGAGTTCGTGTACTTTGTTTAGTTTCTTTTATTAAAACATGCATGTAGTTTGGTTTTCTTTTGAGTTTTCTATACAAGGTGGTGTTTGGTGTTGACTCATTATTTATCCCAATCCTGGTTAACTAAAAAGGGTAATGCCTCCCATATTGTGAAAATGTTACACCCTTGGTGGTAGTCACCACTCTGGGGCCTATTGGGGGCGGGACTCAGTGGTCATTATCTTTTCTTCGACTTGAGTAAGGAAGGGTGGGGACCTTTTCGCCCCTTCCATCGTCTTGCCGAAGGCGGGTGGTGACAGAATGGTATAAGATGAGAGGTTGAGGGACATGATGGAGTCTAGAGTTAGGAATAGTGAGTATTTCATGGGATGGTAGGGAAAAAATTATAGGTGATCTTGGATCGTGAAATAGACTAGGGAGGACCAGTTAGGACATGGGATTTTAGGGCCCCCTTGATCTGATGCAATGAATCTGAACCTACCAAACGACCAAGTGAGGTTAAACTGTTTGCATGGTAGAGACCCTAGGAAAGTTACATGCATCATAATGACTTGTGTTCCTGTGTTTCATGGGTGTTTTGGGGATTTAAAATGAATAAGAAGTATAAGAAAATTTAAGAGGAATATTCTACACTACTCGGGCATAGGCATTCCTTGTGTACCTTGCAGCTATGGCACCCAGACATTATCCACGACTGGCTCAAGTGGTTAAGGCCCAACGTATCAAGGCAGTTGACCAGTAGAGGGTTGACCGAGATGAGGAGGATGACTTGTGGCAGAGAAATATGTGCTCCTTCCAGTGACAAACCCTCTAGATGTATGAGGGTCGTGTTTCTGACTTAGTGGCGGAGGGATGTCTCAGGGAGCTAGCAATCACCTTCTCTTTGATCCATGCTCCGACGGAGTGATGGGTTCCATTGGTCATCAGCCAGCTGATAGGATCATCGTGTCAGTGGTTGACTCTGTTCCAAGGAGAGAAGACAATGGAAGAGGTTTCATGGAATGGTTTTGAGAAGGAATTTCATGAGGAGTTCCTCACCACAACGGTGAAGTCTGAGAGCAGACATGAGTTGCTGTCCCTTCAGAAGGGAAGCATGTCAGTGAGGGATATGGGGATCAAGTTCAACGATCTCTTGTGATTTTCTCCAGATCTCTTTCTGGATGAGGTGTCTCATGCAAGACAGTTAGAGGAGGCACTCCGTCCATCTCTTCAGTACGCTGTCACCCCCTTCACCCTTCCGACGTACCTAGAATTATAGAAAAAGGCCAAGAGAGTAGAGAAGATGCACTCGAATGGAGGCACACCACGAGATGGGGACCAGATGGGTTGGTCAAAGGGGTGGGTGGTCAGAGGAAGTTCTCCAGCGATAGGGCCTTCCAGGTTTCGACAAGTCGGGAGTTGGCCTCATCAGTTCCAGTTCCAAGCTTCAGGACCTCTCCCTTTTTCACAGGGTTGGGACCAAAGTGTTTATCTGGTAGAGATTTTAGGCACATCTAGAGTAGGTGTCCGACTTGGGCTCCACATGGTGGAGGTGGGCAGTTTCAGCGTGCACCTCATCAACATCTATTGCTGGCGAGGACTTTCCAGCAGTAGAAGAAGACTCCTGGCCCTCCGAGGGACCATCTTGCAGGAGGAGACAGACACCAGGGTGCTCCTCAGGGACCTTGACCAGGGCATGCTCAGGGAGGTGGTCGACAACAGCGAGGCAGAGGATCTGGGTGTGGACAGTTGCATGTAGTAGAGTTAGTATCCCCGACAGGACCAGTGGGTGTTCGAGGTACGATCAGTTTTTTGTGCACACTTGTTTCATCCTTGTTTGATTCGAGAGCTTCACACTCTTTTGTTATGCCCGAATTACCCCATGTTCTGTGTCTGGATGCCGAGATACTTTTTGTGCCCCTGGTGTTGAGAAAACCAGTTGGGGGTCAGACCAACGTATCATACTTTTTCTGGGGATGTAGGCAGATGTTGGGACTGCATCAGTCCAATGGAGACATTCTTTCATTGCAGATGTAGCAATACGATGTCATTCTAGGCATCAACTTTTTATTCTATATTCATGCCATCATCGAATGCTATCAGAGAAGGATTGAATTTTCCAACGAGGATGGACAATGAGTTGCTTTTTTTGGGGAGTATAGTTATCAGGTGGGGAGTCATCATGTGGAGCCACTCCTCTCTATGCTGGACAGGGTGTCACTGGAGTCGGCGAACGCATGAATAATGGATTTCCCAGAGGTTGTAAGATAATTCCTTGATGTCTTTCCCGATGAGGTTGTGACTCTACCCGATGGACGTGGCATTGAGTTTGGTATAGACTTACTGCCTGGTGCTCGCCTGATCTTTATGGATCTTTATTGGATGGCACCTACTGAGTTGCGGGAGTTGTGGATTCAGATTGACGATCTGGTGGAGAAAGGGATTTGTTCGATCCAGCGTGTCGCTGTGGGGTGCTCCAGTTTTGTTCGTAAAGAAAGAAGATGGTAGTCTATGGCTGTGCATAGACAACCGAAGGTTGAACAAGGTGACGTTCAAGAATCGTTAACCCCTCCTGAGGATAGAAAATCTATTCGACCAGCTGAGTGGAGCAGGTTGGTTCTTTACGATTGATCTACAGTCTGGATACCACTAGTTGAGAGTGAAAAAATGTGATATCTCAAAGACGACTTTCTGGTGCAGATATGGACACATTGAGTGTATGTTCATTCCATTTGGCATTACGAACCCACCAGCTATGTTCAAGAACCTCATGAACTCTATCCTTCAAGAGTTTCTAAACCATTTCGTTGTGGTGTTCATCGATTACATCCTTATCTACTCAAGATTAGAGGAAGAGCATGTTGAGAATCTTAGGGTAGTTTTGGGAGTCCATTGACACCACCACCTTTATGGGAAACTATCTAAGTGAAAGTTCATGATGTGAGAAGTAAATTTCATTGGACACATAGTATCTCAGAAGGTAATAATAGTAGACTCATCGAAGGTCGAGGAATTCGTTTCATTGGAAGAACCCAAGAATGTTTCAGAAGTTCGTAGTTTCCTGGGTTTAGTTGGCTATTATCGGATGTTTGTTCCCATCTTCTTCAAGTTGCAACTCCATTGACAGCTTTGACTAGGAAGGGCGAGTCCTTCTTGTGGAGAGAAAACTACCATACAGCTTTTGGCTACCTAAAGGAGAAGCCGATTAGTGCTCCAGTACTCAGATTATCAAAGGAATGGGTTTCGATTTAAGTGTTCTACGATGATTCTGTCCTTGGTTTGGGATGTGTGCTGATGTAACAGGGAGGAGTGTTCTCTTATGGGTCTAGGCAGTTATGTCCTCATGAACGTAACTGTTCCACCCATGATCTGGAGCTTGCATCTGTGGTGTTCGCATTGAAGTTGTGGAGGCATTATCTCATCAGAGTGCTCTTTTTGGTCTTCTCATATCATAAGAGATTGTGTTATGTATTTTCCCAGCGGGATCAGAACTTGCGGCAGTGGAGATGGGTTGATTTCCTCCAAGACTACGACTTCGAGATCTCCTATACTGAGGGAAAGGGTAATGTTGTGGCTAATGCCCTGAGAAGGAAATAGTATAAGGATGTAGTTCGTGAATCTGCAGATTCTTGTAGAGATATTGAAGAGTTAGAGGCCTTGCATTTGGATGCAAGGGTGGAAGGGGGAAGAGGCTGTCTGTTTCAGATCACTGTAGTTTCCTCTTTAGTGGTGTAGGAGGAAGAGTATCAGTGGGGGGACTCTGAGGTAAAAGTGATGTGAGATCATGTTTATCAGTAAAATTCTCCTGATATATGGTTTGAGTATGGTCAACATCAGATGTTTTTCCATGGGAGGTTGTTTGTTCCAGAGATGATGCGTAGAGGAGTTCTCCATGAGTTCCATGGATCGGCTTTAGCGGTATATCATGGGGTCTCAAAGATGTACTAAGTCTTGAGGGGATAGTTTTGGTGGCCCGGAGGAAATCGGGCGGTGGCAGAGTTTGTGGCTATGTGCCTAGTGTGTCAGCAAGTGAAGGTTGAACACCATTTTCCATGAGGTTTTCTTTAGCATTTAGATGTTCCTGAGTGGAAGTTGGATGAAATATCGATGGAATTTGTCACAGGGCTACCCAGGGATCAAGGAGGATATGATTTCATCTAGGTAGTGGTGGATCGGTTGAAAAAATCAGCTCAGTTCTTGGCCATTAAGGAATCGATCCTGGTGAGTACCTTAGCCCAGAGGTATATCGATGAGGTAGTAAGGTTGCACAGGATTCCAAGATCTATTGTCTCTGATCGAGACACGCGGTTTACGTCAAGAGTCTGGAGGGGATTACATCATGCCTTTGGCACCCAGCTACGCCTTAGAACTGCTTTCCACCCTCAGAAAGATGGACAGATAGAACAGACGATCCAGACGTTAGAAGAGATGTTACGGGCATGTGTTCTGGATTATGGAGGATCATGGGTATGATACTTGCCTCTAGTGGATTTTTCTTTTAACAATAGATTCCACTCCAATATCGGCATGCCACCATTTTAGGCCTTGTATGAAAGGTCGTGTCGTTCACCCGTTTTCTAGACATAGATTGGGGAGGCAGCTGTTCTTCTGCCAGATGTGGTGCAGGGCACCACTGAGAATGTTCAGCTCATGCGTGAGAAGATGAAGGCATCCCATGACAAGCAGAAGTCTTATGTCGATTGTAGGAGGAGGCCCTTGGAGTTCGAGGTTGGAAATCACATGTTCTTAAAGGTTTCCCCTCGACGTGGGTAGTGAAGGATTGGGAAGGAGAGTAAGCTCTCCCCTAGGTTCATTATACATTTCGAGGTTCTATGAAGAGTGGTTGAGGTGGAGTATCAGCTAGCGTTACCACCTCAGTTGGAGAAAGTACAAAACATCTTTTATATCTCCCAGGTTCTTCGATATCTACATGACGACACCAATGTCTTTGATTGGGGAGGGTTAGATGTTGAAAACGATGCAACATTCGTAGAACTACCGATCAAGATCGAGGATCGTAAAGAGAAAGTGCTTTGTTGATGAACCATAACCTTGGTTTGGGAATTTTGGAGGCATGGTGGCCTAGAGGAGAGAACTTGAGAGCAGGAGGCCCAGTTACACGTTCAGTACTCAGAGATGTTTTGACTTTTTTTTTGTTTTTGTTCAGATCTTTGTTGAGATGTTTTACCTTGTGATTTTATATATGAAATGCTTGTTTTTCTTAGCTATGAGATTATTTGTTCCTTGTTTTCTCTGTTTCTGTGTCTGAATGTGTGATGATGGAAAAACCTGAAAGCTAATCATGACACATTAATGTGGATGCGATTAAACCCGCACGGGTGACTCCGTGCAACCCAAAGTGGATAATATACTGACATGTAGGAGGTGAATCCCTAACTCATGTGTTGAACATTGTGATCCTTGTACTTTTTGTTGATGTTTGGGGTTGGTAACCCTTGGTGGAGTATTCTTGGATGTAGGGGGTTCTGTTCCAGCTTTTTAACAACTTAGGGGTTTTCCCCTAAGAAGTATCTTTAGAGGGAGGTTATTTGGACCCCTCTTTTCCCCATTATGGGTTGTTCTTCTATTCATGGGGACGAGAATAGTTTTATAGCTATATGATGTAATGGAACGGGGTTTTGGGGTCCATTACTTGTTGAAAATATGATGTTTGGGGTTGTTCTGGGTGGTCTGGAAGGCCATCCCAGCTTCTCGGTGGAGCTTAAGACCCATACCGGTAAACATGGCCTACCTGTGGCCTCAGCCTACTGGTGGCCTCGGCCTACTGGTAGCCTCGGCCTACCGGTGTCCTCGTCCTACCGGACGCCTTGGCCTAACACTATCCTCAACCAACCGGACGCCTCGGCCTACCGGTTTCCTCGGCCTACCGGTGGCCTCGGACTACCGGTAGCCTCGGCCTACCGGACGCCTTGGCCTACGGGTGGCCTTAGCCTACCGGATGCCTCAGCCTACCCGTAGCCCTATCCTACCGGTGACCTTGGGGGTACCAGTAGCTCTCCCCTACCGGTTCCCTAGCCTACCTGTGACCTTGGGGTATCGATAGATCTCTCCTACCAGTGGCCTAGCCAACCGGGGACCTTGGGGTACCGGTAGCTCCATGGGTATTCCAGTAGCGCCTCCTTTTGCACAAATTGGGTTTTAAACCTTTTTTTGACCCCATTAAACCTTTTTTAAATCCCATTAATGTCGTTTAATGAAATGATTTGGTGAGGTACCCTACTAAAATGAAACATCATGTGTTTGTTTCATGCCTTTAACCGCATTTTCAGAAATGCCTGTAGGACATTAGGAGGTGTGTGTCGGTTTTAACTGCCCCAAAGGGCGGGGACCTTTTTGGTTGGACGTGTGGGGTGGCCCAGCCACGGGGTCAACCCACGATCCCACTTCTTACACGGTTTCATGTTTTTCTCTTTGTAAATTAACCATCCTAGAAATGCTGTATCTCAATCCTTATAACATAGAGGCATGTCCTCACCCTATGTTTCTTGTTTTCTATCACCCTGTGCTCGCAGTGCCCTTCGCCCCGATGAGTTGTATCGTTGTTTCTTAGTTTTCCTTCATCGCGTTCTGTGGAGCTCCTGCTACTCCTGATTTCCAGTTTCTATGGGAGGACATAATGTCTATCCTTGATCAACTTGGTAGGGATCATACCTTTGTTTATCCTACTTGTGTATCATGCGGGGTGGGTGTTCTATGGTTCCAACGAGGCAGTTTATCAATTCTGTAATGAAGATGATAACCAGTTAATGAACGAGGATGATGAAGTTTGTTAATGTTGTTACATGTTTTTATCCATTCTTTCTCTATGATGTTGTTATGAATTTAATGGGCTTAGGCCTACTAAAAATCATGGCCGTTGGAGGTATTTGTTTGTGCACCTTTTCTATGATCTATTTTATGCTTTGTATAGTGAATGGGAATCATGTATGAATCGGTTAAACACTTAAACTCGGCTGTTGAATATGAATTCCCATAACCTTGTGTGATCACCCCAGTTAAACTAAATAATATAAAATAATGAATTATTAACTTTGGGATGGTTCACTTATAAAATGGGTGAAGGGGTTAATGTGTTTTGTTATGGATGGGAGAACAGCGGGGTTGAGAATGGTGTGGTTGGAATGGCATGAGTTGCTGTGTGGTTGTGGTGGTGTTTGGCAGTAGGGCTGCAGGTTTGGTTATGAACATGAATAAAAGAGGGAATTTAATAATGAACTGGGTGGAATGGTAATTAATTAATGTGGGATAACCAATGGTTTGTTGGGTTTTGCTTTGTTTCCAGCACTTTGTGGGATCTCACTCATCCCTTTGTTGATGTGACTTCACATGAGAACTGTGTGTGAATGATTAAATTACCCAATGGTTTACCATTCCTTCTTATTGTTGTTTCATTTTTGGTTGTGCCTATCAGTTTCCCAATAGTGAAGGTATTAACTCATACTGAACTGTTATGAATGATAACATGAACAGGGAAATTGTGAACTGTTTTTTGTATCCCTGTTTTCTGAGGCAGCAGTGCTTGTGCACCTGATTGTATCTGTTTGAGGAGCCATAGGTTGGGATGTGTGTTGGTATATATATGTGTAATTGTATGTTTTCTGTTTAGTCGTAGCCCAAACACATTGGGAACTTAGTGTCAGACACCCCATTTCATGGGGAAGGGTGTTTCCCCTAGTTACTCTCCTCCCCACTCCCTCTTCCCTCGGCTTTGAAGGATGGAGGCAACCATACACCCAAGATTCTTCGGGTCGGTTTCGATTGGTGTGTGGTTATCCCAAGACTCTTCGGGTAGTTTGTTTTCCCAAGAATCTTCAGGATGAGGCCTAGGTGTTTTCGGGTAGGGGTTCTGGTTATGGTTTTTCCCATGTGTCTTCGAGATAAGGCACAGGTGTGTGCGGGCAGGGATGGATGGTTGTGAGGCCCAGTTGTGTGCATGCATGGATGTGTGGTTGTGAGGCCCAAGTGTGTGTGGGCAGGGATGTGTATGGTTGTGATGCCCTGGTGTGTGCGGGCAAGAAGAGTGTGGTAGGGTTAGGATGTTTTCCGTTAGGGATGAGAAGCTAGATAGTAGGGGAAATGGTGCTGCGGGGTACCCAAATGTTTTATTCATACTATTACTTTAATGCTTGTGTTATTTGGTGAGCATGGTGGGTGAGGTGGGATGGATATATTCATTAACAGATTTTGGTTCTTCTGCTTCTCACGGGACATTAGAACGTCTCCCCACATGTGCACGAGAGATATAGGTTTTCCTACTGAGGATACTATGTATGCTCACCCTACATGTACATTCAGGTTTCCAGGAGGACTACGGAGGCCATGAGGGACCTTAACAGTCTGGACGTTGAAGTTTCTGTTGGTTGATGTTGTTTTTTTCATAGCCTTTTCTTATCCTAGTGGTTTTGTACTTTGGAGTTCTTGTACTTTTTTCAGTTTCTTTTATTAAAACATGCATGTTGTTTGGTTTTCTTTTGAGTTTTCTATACATGGTGGTGTTTGGTGTTGATTCATTATTTCTCCTAATTTTGGTTAACTAAAAAGGTTAATGCCTCCTTTATTGTGAAAATGTTACACCCTTGGTTCTAGTCACCACTATGGGGCCTACTGGAGGCGGGACTCGGGGGTTATTATCTCGTCTTCGACTTGAGGAAGGAAGGGTGGGGCCCTTTTTCTCCCCTTCCATCGTCTTTCCGAAGGCGAGTCATGAAAAAATACAAAAAATAACATTTCTAGTCATAATAATAATAATAATATATTATTTTACCTAATAATGTTTTACATTCATATATGTTTATTCAAGTCAAGATATAAAAAGTCCAATATTGGCGCTTAATATATTATTTTCTAAAAAACATTTTTTCTCCCCTTGGACAAAAATTTTAAAATTTATTTTTTTCAATGTCATAAAATTTCATGAAATAAAAAAAAATTATTTTGAAATTTTAATATAAACATTATCATATGGTATTTTTTGGGATATTTTTGAAAATAGAAATTTTTTAATGAATTGTGAAAAATGATGAATTTTAATTTGAAACTACCATTTCATTTATATTATTTATAAAGTGAAATTAAATTATAAATTGGTGTTTATATACTAATATTTAAATTATATATCAATTAATCCAATTTAGTTTATTTTAATAGTTTTTATTGAATTATGAAATAGAAACATTGTTAAATTGCAATCATTTTCTATTTGAAAACCCACTATCCCGTCATGTCTGTATGATATATTTCAAAATAAAATCATCTCATTTTGTGAATTTAATATTTGAAAATTGATTAAATATTTGAAATAATCATATTTTATAATATAATGTAATTTAAACTTATTTTTTCACATAATTATTAGTGAATTAAATTAAATATTAATTACCATAAATGATGTTAAAACAGAGGTTTTCACGTTACATGCACATGCGTTAAAATTATTTGTTGACACATAGAAGAAATTTATTTAATAAATTATAATCAATATTTAAAAAATTTAAAAATAAATAATTTAATATGGAGATTTTATGTTTAAATTTATTGGATAGAATACTTAGCGAAATTAAGAGATACAAGATATCTTTTGAAAAAAATTAAATTGGTAAAATTGAGAATACATAATGACTACAGATTAACATAGAAAATAGTATTTATATTTATTAAAGGTTTTTGAAGAAAAAATAACCCATTATATTTAATTATTGATTTATTTTGGAGGACTATGTGGTAATAGTTCCAACCAAATATTGGGTTCATTCTCGTATTTACAATAATGTCGCTCCTCCTAAATTCTAAGAGGGAACACACTCCTATCAGTTCTTCACACCTCTAGGGAAATTTTGATCAATAACAAACATAAATTATCACTTATAAAATTCCCCATTCCCAATAGAGGAGCCTTATTTTTTACATAAACACAACTTATGAAGGCATTCAGTTAAAACCTTCAAATGATACCCTAAAAAGAGGTAACATCCATCAATGAATGTTTTTTTTCATCATGACCATGTTCCATTATTATTATACCATGATAATATTATATAATAAATATATTAATTATATTTTTATATTTTTATCTTAATTTAAATGAAAAAATGATATCATCTTCCTTCAAATTGGATATGAAATCATCTATCATGGGTATGACGTATTGTCTCCCCACGAACCGATGTCATTAATTTTTTAATTTCCACCTCGAAAGGCTAGATATATTGATGGATTTATTGATTATATATTCTATATAAAAAATAATTATATCTTACATACCTTAATACACACAATTTTTGACAATATTATGACGTCATATATTTGTATTGAAGACTATCGCCTCAAGAAGAGATGTGATTCCATCATTATTTACATGAAATATAATAAAGATGGGTTTAATAAAAATATGTGATAAAAATGAAGAAAAAAATATATAATCATAATATATCATTTATCATTATTTAAATTAATTTTAAAATAAAATTTGTACCACATTAATGTGTACTTGTAGCCTACCATCTCTATAAACGGTGTATTTCAATATTTAATATCTAAACAATATGGATGGCTAAAAAATAGGCTAAAATTTTATAAGATAATTATATAATGTTAATAATAATATTTATGATGAAACCATGATTTATGAATGATGATACAAGAAAATAAATGATAACATACATGAAACATAAACTAGTTATTTCTGAGAAGGTGACAGAAACGTAGAATTGTTAATAAATGGTTAATAATGGGTCATTAGAAAAAAAAAATATGAAATGATATATATGAATATATTTTTAATATATTTGTAATAAAATTATATTTTTTATACATTTTTTGAATGTGTATTATGTAATTAAATACTTAATGTACAAGATTTCTATTCTCTCTATTATTTCAGGTAGACATCTGAATTTTTAACCAACATTTATTTGTGTGGTGAATATAATACCCCATTGAAATGTAATATCAGGAGTAAAATTATTTTCATTATATTTGACATGTCATTTGACTTCATTAATTCATTGAAATTTTGATAATAATTATTAATAAATTAGCACGGGCTTTTGTTATAATTTTCCTTCATTGAGACCTACATTATGTAATGAACCTATAATCCTTCACAATGTGTATATAAATCCCCATTAATATATAATATAATGAAATTAGTTATTATCAGTTTATTTTAAGTATGATATTATATTATTAATTCATGGTTCGTATGATTCAATGTTACCAAAGTGGTAATGAATTTATGTTACAATCTCATTATTTATTGGGAATAATTATTATTTTACATCCTATGATAAATTATTATAACCCAAATCTCAATAAGATCATTAAAATTATTATCATATGGCCATTTATATTGTTACCAATTTATATTATCATGTTATATTCATTTGTACAAAAAATAATTGAGAAAGTATTTTTATGAAAATTTGACATTATTTCTCTCTTCAGATAAAACATTGTTTTCATCCAAAATGACGTTTCAGAAAAATGTTTTAAAAATTATTTTCTTATTATCCAATGATTTTAAATGAAATTTTACCAATGTTTTAATAATTTTTGATGTCATTTTTAAATGATTTTTCATGTCATTTTAAATATAATACCTTTTTGACTATTACAAAATATTTGAAAGGAAACATTGTTTTATCATTTAAGAAATAAAAATTACATCCCTTCGTCATGAAAAATGTTTTTTTAAGAATACATTATATCTTTTTAGTGATATTTTCAATGAAAATTATTTTCATAATTTTTAATGTTGTAAATACTTTTTTTCTAGAAGAAAGTTTATTTTTTTCTAAAAAATGTTATAATTGACTCATGAAATTCATTTTCCATCTAATATGACATATATTGATGTTACCTATTGCATTATAGGGAAATAATCATAGGATACCATTGTATGTATTTCACTAAATGGAATATGGTTTAAATATTTTCATGATAACTATTTATCTTCTATGGGTTTTTCTTTGATGAAATGATTATGAACCCATATCTTTTCAATGTCTTATTATAAGAAAAAATGTTTTTTTGAAACATATTTATTTTTATCATATAAGATATGATGAATATTTTATGATCATTTATGAAAAATATGTATCATTTTGATCTTATTATGGGTGGTTACTATATCTCCCTCCATTTCATTGGGTAATAAGAATTGTTACATGAGCTCATATGGTAATATGTTTGTTACCAAAAGCCCAAAATGGAGGGTACATTAGTGGTTGTCCCAAAACCAAATATGAGATTACATTGGTGGTTATAACAAATCTAAAATAAATTACACAAGATGTCATCATAAACTCGAATCAAATGGATGTGTGGTTAACCCAAGATGAACAAGTTATGAATATCCTAGGGTATAGCCTTGAGATAATATTTTATTAGATTATGGGTTTTCCAAAAATCAGGGGCATATTACAATGTTATTCTCTCTTGGCCAATTAAAATTAATTATATTATAATTTATTTCTAATTAAACATGCAATATTTTTGGAATGGTAAAATATAATGATTATTGATATGTAGGTTATGGTATTAAAATTCACTTCCTTTGTTCTCATATAGTTATGTTCATGTTATGATTTACCCTTACTATGAACATTAACACACTATTAATTATGTTCAGTTTCCCTGGGATATGAATAAAAAATTAGCGAGGGTGTTTTATTGAAGTTTACTTAAGGGGAAAGATCATTGTGGGAGATATTGGAGATCTTTACGGAAAGTAAAAATTTTATGTACTATGATTCTAATGAAACTGGACTATTGTGGTGTTATGTTTTTATGTAATACATATAATATTAGACATAAATAATATAATATCCATGTATGAATAGATTGGGTCTCTAGAGAATTATCTAATTAGTTTATATCCCTTCTGATGTAAGACAATTGGATCATTTTTTATCATTATGTCAAATTTTTATCAATATTGTGAAGTCATAAGGTATGTGTTTTTTGTTTACAGTCTATCCTATTTTTTTGTGTTATCACAAGTTATAGAGCTAATATTGAAGGTTCATTTTAATGTATAAGACCATAAAATTTGATTTTTTGTGTATTGGGTATCTAATTATCTTTATATTTTTCTTATTGATATTTTAGGAAGGTGGTGTTATTTCATTGTTTACTCATCATTCACTTATTCATAGAGTTTTCGTGACAAAGAAATGTTATATTTCCTAGTGGGTGTAGTCATATAGTTATTAACAAGTCGAATGTTTTATTTTTTTTCTGGATTTTTTTATTTCCTATTAATAATGGGGAGTGAGATTATTTTATCATTGGTTTCCTCGATAATGAAACATTGTAATACTTATGTTTATTTTTTGTAGTATTTCACCTTTTTATATTAATGGGTGTCTTGTTTTTGTAATGATTTCAAATTCAATATTTTTGTGCGAATAGTGTAATGATAAATTGCACTATTTATTATGTTTTTTTGGGATATGATTTAGTGACATGATTATAGTGGGGATGTGATGATTTTTCTATGAATAGTTTTTTCCTTGGTACTCTTATGGAATAAACCACTATGGGTAAATTTCATATGAACAAATGTTGGTTTAATTTTCTATGATGATTTTTAATTAAAAATAGTATAATAGATCATGATGTTTAATATTTATGGAGTAAAATAATTATACATATTTGAGGATAAAGAGACAAGTATTTCTGATGAAATATTTAATTTCGATTTTAGTTTCAAGTTTTCAATCAATAAAATATGGTAAAATGTTAATATTTACCCTATGGTTGACATCATAATTGAATTATTGTCACATTGAAGAAAAAAATTCCACAATAAATCATCCCATTGTCAAATATTTATTCTATGTTTAATGGGTTAATCATAAAATGTTTCCAGGGTTAATTACTTATAGAAAAACCTAATTAAATTATTCTGTTCAAAAATAAATTCCCACAAGAATTTTTTAAAATTTTTATAGTAGAAGAACAATTAAAAATGATTTATATCCTTCAAAAGTGAATCATTTATTCATAATTATGACTTTACGATTGAGTATAATCTACAGAACCATTTTATATATATATAAGAGAACTATAATATTCCAAAATCTAGGGTTACTTGTATTTAAAAAATTTAAACTACTCAAAAATAAAAATAGGTATCTTGAATTATTGGGGAATACATTAATGAAATGACCACGATATAAAAAATTAAACTATATTCAATTCTAAAACTCTCTACATCAATGGAATCAATATTGAATCTGGTCCACATATAACATAATCCATAAACATCAACATTTTCAAATTCATGGATCACTTAATTTTCATTAAAATATTTTTAACTATATCAATCCATAACATCAATTAGTTGAAACTCAAGAGAAGAACCTCAAAATCTAACCATGATATGAGAGTGTAATTATGGGTTTTTATAACATCATTGTAAGACCCATATGTTTTTATGTAGTATTTTCATTAAAGAATTAATCATTAATATATTGAATTTAATGAAATAGTGAGTTTACATAAAATAAGAGACACCATTATTATAAATTTACCATTATAACCTAGATTTTATGATAATGGTAATATATATAACTATCATATAAAGATGTACGACAATTTCATTTGTTGGAAATTATTTATAAAAATTATAAATCAAATATATATTTATATTTTAGTTTCAATGAATAAAATGAATTGAAATTATTAACAGAAATTTAAAAAAATATATGTGTTATATATTAAATTAAATAATTTTTATATTCAATTAATAGATATTTTTGTCATATGGCATGAATAATAACTATTTGATGTATAAAAACCCAAAAAAACTAAAAAGGTAAGATTATCGCCTTTTAATTGAGAACCTATTTTATGTAAATATTTTTACACATTAATAATTATTATGTAACTAAATAAAATTATTATAAGGAATTATGACATTAAATTTACTTCTATTGAATTTTTAGTATTTTTTCACAAATTTCATAATTAAATGAATAGAAAAAAATACTATATTGTAATTAAAAATATCTATTTCATCTAATTTATTTAAATTTTTATGTTATAAATTTATTTATTTTTAAAGTATAATTATATTATTTTTTTACAATATAATATATTGAAGCTTCATGGAAGAAATATCACATTGAAATTGGATAAACACACATGAAAATATTTTGATGGTTATTAATTTTCAAAAAACATGTTTTCTAATTCCCACCATAGTATTACATTAATTTAATTATTTGAAATTATGTGATAAATATTTTGTAAAATGAATAAATATTTATAATATGTAAGTCTAAACAATTTTTATAAGTTGCTTTTATTTTTTTCTATATTATTATTAGTAAATACAGTAATTTATATTTAACATGGTTAAAATTAAATTAGGTAATTTATGTAACAAAATAATATGATCAGGACATTATAATTACCATAACACCATGAAAAATACATTTGAATTTGTAACCATAGACCCATAACACCAAAGGATTTAAATTTAAATATGTAATGGATTTTGGTCCCTGAAAATGATATACATAATATTAAAATAATAGAAAGTAACATGAATGTTACAACATGTCACCCTTTTGTTTTTTATAAGTATAATTTTTTTAAAATTGTGATAAATATTATATCGAGTAGATAATAAATGGTATAAAAAATGTAATGTAATTAAATACGTAATGGAACTTTATTTATAGTTTTTAATGATTAAATAATTACCATAAAGACCAACACAACAATGATACAGTAATTATTTCACGAATATAAATATTAAATAATTCATAAACAATTAATTAATTAAATAAAAAAATTTGAATTGATTAGGGAAAAAATTATTTTTCAAGGATAGTATGAAATGTTATTGGTCTATCCAACTTATTTTTCAAATTAATCTCTCAGTATGGAGTTTATTTAAATTCAATGAACTAAATAGTGTCAAAATTGACACTATTGATATTCTAAGAGAATATTATTTTATTTAATTATATAAATATAACAGGAAAATGATTAACAATTCAAATGTGGCTATTAAAAAGTCTAAAATTCCATAAATGTTACACTTAGGGAAAATTTATTGCTTATATGTAAAATTTATTGCCTTTTAATATTTAAAATTTTATTACCATAATGAAAACTAAATTGATTAAATAAGGGTAAACACAAAAGATATTGTTTAAAATAAAATAAAATACCTTTATCGAAATTAATTAATGTGATGATTTTAGATCAATATAATCCTATATTTCATATAAAACAAATTGGAGTCATTTTGAGATTACAATCAATTTATGTTAAATTAATATTTTTGGAGATTTCATAAGTTTCCCTAAACTAAATTATAAAAGGGATCCACCTTCCTCACATACTCACTAATTTTTGAACCATAATTCTCATTAATACCATTCCCATTATATTCATAAATTCCCTAGTCACATTCTAGAGGTTCTGGTCTTCTCTAAAGGCCAACCATTGTTCTTTAATAGGTGATCTAGTTGGAGCTCATCGAAGAAGATGTAATATCCTCAACCAATTCTTTCAAACTTTTCTACTATTATAAATGATCTTCATTAATTGTTCAATTATAAATTAATAACTCCAATATCATTAATATAATAATAATTAATTATGATTGTGGAATAACCATTCTACGCCTTCAATCCATTATATAGAAAACATAATCACCACATGTGCGTACGTACAACATACCTTCTCCACTCTATGGTGTAATATTTTCTCACTACCACCTTACATGGATGGGTATAATTAAGTAAATAATAACTATATGTGATTATTATGAAATAATATAGTTTTTGGAATAAAATATATACCATACACTTCCATAACATTCATAATTATTTGAATGATATCGTTGTTCGTGCATATATAGAACCTACCATCTCTACAATGTGATGTGATTCATTAAACATGATATTCATTAAATCATGAATATATAAATTAATTTTTTGATTAAATATGAAATATATAAAAAATTATCATTTTTTAAATGCTATTACTATAATATAAGAAGGATAACATAATCTTATTCAACAAAACCCACGTAAGAAAATAAATCCATTATTACAAGGAAAATGACTAATAATGAAATATTACAATCTAAAAGAAGATAATACTATAATAAATGACATCATAAAAATGTCTATGATTCTGGAATATGTCAATTACATTATTTAAATCATTATACATGAATTTTGGATACACACAATGAATATGATATCTAAGGTAAGGGATAACATCACAATTACATTTTTATCTGAGATTGATCATATGTAAGAATTTTATGGTGTATAATTATCATCAATATCCATGTTTCCTAAATATTTATACCAAAATATTATGTCATTTCATAAATTAATTACAATATCAATTTTACCCATGGTTGATTTTTTATTAAATTTTATGAATAGAATATTTTTTCATTTTTTATATGAGGTTGTTTTTGAAATTCCTAAAATTGTATGAGAAGAATGTTTTATTTTAAGTCATATGTCATTCATTGATTTTTACATTTCCATAACACCTTATTTATATGAAGCTTCTTTTATTTCACATTTATATTTAAATTAATATTTTTCATTTAATATTGTGAGTAATTTTTCAAGAAAAATGTTATTTGGAGAAGAATGGATATTTTCCAAATGAATGAATATATAGTTTTTTATCAAAATTAATTTTAACTTATTGTTAAATTATTTAATAGGATTATGTTTCAAGTATTCTATCCCTATTCTTCCTATGGTTCAATTATTTTTTCATGGAATTATATTTATGAAAAATATTTTTTTAAATGGATTATATTATGATGGAATGATGCTTAAGAAACCAATTTCATTCCATGGGTCATTCTATGGGAATGATTTTTGTTTTTGTGGCACATGCAAGAATGATTTTATTATGATATGGCTGGGACCTATATATACCTCCAACAGATTCATTAAAGATTTATATCTGATGACATTGACATAGTTAAAATGCGAAATGATATCAGTTGAATAATATAAGGCGGAAACAGGGAGTGAACATTATTTTGTAATTAACATTGTCCAAGGAGATGGAGAGCTCTTCTATCAGAGTGGTGCGTGTTTCTGCTGGATCGCTCCCTGATGTTGGCGCTTCGGTGGTCGAGATCGGAGAGTGGAGCGGGCTGGAAAATGATCCCTCATCTTTTTCCATCAATGATTCTCTCTGTGGGAATGGTCGGAAGGGAGATCATTTTTTCATCCCGTCGATTCAGCTCAACCCTCACCTAGTGAAGGTGTCAGATAAAAGTTCAGTGGTGGTTATAGTTGACAGGTATTTTAAGAGCGTAGTGGATGTTCCCAATCTTACTTTAGATTCTATATTTGGTCCGATGAAACCTTCCTTGGTGGTATTTCGAAGGAATGTGGGTTCCTGGGGTATCCTTTGTCCGCTGTTAGTGTCAGAAATCTCGAAGGATGCCTTTTGCATTGACTTCCAGTCAAGGGAATATTTCTTTTTCACTTTTTCTAGGGTGGATAGGCAGTATAGAAACTTTTGGTTTCCTTTGTCGAGGTAGGAGTGGGCTTGCCACTATGGTAGAGAATCAAATATGGGATTAGTGTGGATCAATTTTCCCGGTCTTCCCCTTCATCTACAGAATCCTCCAATTCTAGCAGCGGTGGGGGACTCTTTGGGTAAGTTTCAATGTGTTGACGAATGTACTGAGACGCTTATGGATGCAGCAAACCCTATGATATGTGATGAGATGAACCTAGCGATGAGGTTTCCTCACAGAATTTGGATCAGGCCCTCGATGGTTTTGAACTTGGGGAAACGTCTGCTGTTTCTGGCCCCTCCCAGGATTTCCACTTCATGCGATCTTCAAGGAGATTGGTCTCGGTTCTATGAAGGGGGTGGTGACTTTTGTTGAAGTGACTCTTGAGGAATACTGGTCATTCTCCCATCCATTGGCACATGTGTTTCCTAATGGTCCAGGGTTTTTTTGGAATCTTCTGTTCCTTCTATATCTGGGATCCTTAATCGGCTAGTTCAGCTTGGTTTTCTGGCTGATCATTTCTTGAACGCTAGGCCTGAGCCTGTGCTATTTCCATTGAAGCAAAGGGCATCTGGAAGGCTGAGCTTGGGATGTTCTCTAATATAGAAAGCTAAATCGGTTCATCCTCCCCAGTCTCCAAAAGGAAAAGGTAAATTGGATTTTTCATGGACAGGCCCTAACCATTCCTCTTCTTCGGTGAGTGTTTTATGGGCCCCCAATTCTTTATCTGTAGAGATGGAAATGAGATCCTTATAGATGTCAGAGTCTGGGATTTCACTACCGGTTCAGTGAATTCATCCCAGAGGATTCTCAGAGGGGATGTTAAAATAGATTTATGCTTCTAGGCAATCCAGTGCTCAACTGCTTATGGTTCTGTTTCATCATGAAAAAGAGATCCCAACACAGCCTACAGAGGATAAGAAGAATAGTTTCAATCTCTTGGAAGATTCTGTTAGTCCAATGAAAATGAAAATCCATTCACCCATGAAAGCATGTTCCTCCGAGACCTCTACCAGGCTAGGTAACCGATCAATGGTCAGATTTGATTGTGGAAAAAGGTTGTTTTGTTCACAAGAAGGTAACCAGGGATAGAAGGCCAATAGATTCTTTTGTTAATGTCTTCAGTGTTAATTTGGAATGCTTGAGGATTATGGGGAAAGCTAATTGTGCCTTTTGAGGCTTCTGAGTGTTGCAGAAACTGGATACCTATGGTGGTTATTTTAGAGCCAAAGAATAATCCTTACAGGATGTGATTTTTTGGTAAAAAGATGGGTTTTGGTCATTTTTCACACGGCTGTCCAAGTAATAACAATATCTGGATTATTTGGAAGAGCC
This sequence comes from Viscum album, assembly GCA_963277665.1. Lineage (NCBI taxonomy): Eukaryota > Viridiplantae > Streptophyta > Magnoliopsida > Santalales > Viscaceae > Viscum > Viscum album. The sequence continues at coordinate 2,102,991,936 of OY728119.1, read as the reverse complement.
AGTTACAGGTGTAGTTGATGCTGGTGAAAGAGCAATGTATCATGGTGAAACTAGTGTGCAGAGGTTCTTCTGTTTTATTTTCCTTTGACTATGCTAGCGATGATGTTCTCATCAGAAGGGAACTATGGGACTATATGGGATCCCTTGAGGTGGAAGATTTACCATAGTTTGTAGGTGGTGACTTCAATAATATCATGAACATTTCAGAGAAGAGTGTAGAGTCTCCAATGTTTAACAACATCATGTTGGATTTCAAGTGAATTATATCAAGAAAATGTGTATTAGATTGGTGATTTAGTGGAAGTAAATTCACTTGGTGCAACAACCGAAGAGGGGGAAGTCAGATTTGGTGTATAATAGATAGTTTCTTTTTGAATATTCATTGGATGGATTTATTTTTAGGGGCCACGGTGGTCCATCTTCCCTGGGGACTTTCAGACCATTCTTTTATTCTTGTGAAGCTCGAACGGGAAAACCAGGAGAACATGGCGTTTTTTTCAGTGGATTGGCATAACAAAGAGGGTTTCAGTCAAATGATGTGAGAGTCTTGGGCCCATGATGTGAATGGAAGAGCCGGGGTTGGTTAGTTCAGACGCCTCAAAAGATTGAAGGCTGAACTTTTCAAATGGTTTATGGATCATCCTGTATTAGATGACCCTATTGAGGTTCTATAAAGGGATATTGAAGGTTTGGAAGCCTCTCTTTTACCTATATTGGAGGATTCTTATTTCATATTATTATGCGATAAATGGGAAATTATAACTGAAAGATTATTAGAGGTTGAGAAGGGTTACAAACAGTGGTCCAAAGTCAGATGGCTCAATGAATGAGACAGAAACACTGGCGTTTTCCATGCCTATTTGAAAGAAAGGCATATTTCTAAAATTAATATCAGGTTGGAGGACAAATACTTATCCTCTGACATCAATTTTGTAGGGAAATTGGCCTTAGATAACTTTGAGCGTCTATTGAAAGGTGAGAATTAGCGTAATATAGACGATGAGGAACTGTTGGCTGTACAAGGTGTCTTTTTTGAGAACATTTCTAGGAGGGTTGACTCTGAGGACAATGAAGGTCTAATTTCCTTACCATCTGAAAATTAGAAATGGGAGGTGGTTTATAATTTTCCCTTATATAGTGCTCCTGGGACAGATGGATTCCCAACAGTTTTTATGTGAAAAACATGGAGTTTTTGGGCCCTTCGATGATTGAGGTCGTGCTTGATTTCATTAAAGGAGGTTACCTAAACAGGGGCTCATGTGCATCTAGAGTGGTGATGATCCCTAAGGTGAATGAACCTTGATCTATCAATCAGTATAGACCCATATGTCTTTTTAATGGTTCTATAAGATATTGGCAACTATTATCTCCATGAGATTTATCAATATACATCCGAGGATCATTTCCCCTGAACAACATGGCGTCATTCAGGGAAGAGGAATGAAAAGAGTAGTGGGAGTCACTCAGGAGTTTCTAGTGGATGTGGATAAAAAGGTGATTGGTCCCATTGCAATTATTGAGGCGAAAATCAATAAATATTATGATATGATTGAAAGAAGTTTCATTCTTTGGGTGTTGAGGAAGATGGGTTTTCAAGAAGGGATCTATGACTTGTTCTTTTAGTGCTTCTCTTCTCCTTGCCTGTCTATATCCCTATTGGGTAAGAGTTTTGTTTTATTCAAATGTGTGAGAGGAGTTCGGCAAGGAGATCCTATATCCCCTACCTTTTTCATCATTTCTTAGGAATATATTTCTAAAATTTCCAAATTTCCATGAGGGATATGAATATAGGAACTTATTGTTCTAAAGATTCGTAAATTTTCTCCCACATAATGTTTGCGATGATATTCTTATATTTTTTTAATGGTAGGAGATCATCCTTGGCTAACTTCATGCACCTCATGCTCATCTACAGAAGTCTTAGTGGCCAGAAGGTCAACTCCGCGAAAAGTAATGTGTTCATCTCCAATAAGTGTTCAAGGAGAAGAGCTCTGGATATCCATGATATTCTGGGAATTAATAGAATGATGTCTCCCATGACATACCTTGGGGCACCAATCTCGAAGGGATGGGTGAAGGAGGTATTCTTCGAGGATCTTATCTCCAATATGATAGGGAGAATCCTGAATAGGAAAAACAGGTTCCATTCCTTTCGGGGGAGGGTGACTTTTATTAATAGTGTCATCTCTTCTATTCCTATGCATGTGTTATCTATTATCACTAATCCTAAGGGGATGATTACTATGATGGATAAGGTGTTGAATCAATTCATTTGATATGCTAACATTGCGGGAAGGTAAAATTGGGCTGCTTGGTCCAGGATGGCTAAACTAGTGGAGGAGGGTGGTGTTGGCCTGAGGGAAAAATATACTACCATGCAAGGCATGGAAGCTAGGATTGCATGATAATTCTTGGAGGGAAAATCAATGTGGTCTCAGGTAATCGACATCAAATATGGAAACAATTTTGAGTAGTGGGAGGTCAGAAATATGTCTAGATTGGTAATGATTGTCATGTCTCAGCTGGATATTCATCATGACTCTGGAAGGTGGATTCTGAGACAGGGGAGGTCAACTTATGGAGGGATAATTGGATCAGGGAGAGACAGTATTTTCCTCACTGTCCGGTTCCAGACATATTTGTGAAATAGGATTCTGCTTATCCAAGGATCATGGAAACCATTCAGAAAAGAGATCAACTTCAGGCCTATAAGGAAATCATATTCTCGGAGGAGGTAGATAAGTTATGTTATACGGAGGCAAAGTCGGGGAGATTTAATGGGAGAGATTTTCATTTATTGATACAATCGGATAAAAAACGAGATAAGCCGGGGGAGAATGTGTGGTGTAAAGAAATTCCAACTATGTTGGCGTTTCTGGTTTGGCGAGTCTGAAATGCCGCACTACCTAATGATGAGAACATTCAGATGAAGGGGGTTCAAATTGCCTCAAAATGTCACTTCCATGTAACTCCATAGGTTGAGACGGTTTCACACTTATTTATTCAGAGTGATTGGGCTAACGATATATGGTCCAGTATGGCGAGAGGCGGAGTTTCGATCGGGACATGTAATTCTTTCCGGGATCTCTTCTTGTTCTTGTTTTCAGGTTTAGAGGTGGAGTAGATGGAGTCAAAAAACCAGTTTATCATTTCCACAGCGGTGATATGGATCATATGGGAAGCTCGGAACTAGGCTCGATCTGGGAACTATCCTTCACCTTGTCTGTCTTATGGGTTTGATAAAATAAAGAATTCAAGGGAGAATCAAAAGACCACACTAAAAAGTAGACGAGTTTTCACTTTTGATGGATGTGTGGAGAGACACATGTGGATAATTCTATTAATGCGACTAGAAAATATATCAATTGTTGGATATAAGATCATCAGGTAGTTAAAGGAAAATGTTTTATACAGAAAATATTTATTATGATGCGAAAAGATAATAAGATATACATAATTTACCTTCTACACATAAATTATACAAGTGAATGGAAATCGGGAATAGTTCTATAAAAATCCATAATCCATGGGTTATCGATTATGATCAAAGTAAGAAAAATATTAATTCCATAAGAAAAGGCATGTCTCCTAAGATCACTATCGGAGATGTGGAATTCAATAATGAGTTGTTGAATGGTACACATACCTTCTACTCTAAAGTATCAATTTTTTATTTGATTATGTATCCACCAACTAATTTATTTCTAAAGACACTTTTTAGGGTGTCTCCATATTACATCGGCAATTAGAAGTAGAGTTGGCTACAATGAATCCTAATGGATCAATGGGTGCATCAAAAGATTATAATTATTCCATAGTGGTATTTTCTGGGAATGTGCTTCAGGAAGATCTGGTGAGCCTTCATTATTTTGAATTTTTTGGGATTATTGGTATGGATTGGAATTATCTATATGGATCTCAAATCAATTTACAATGATGGGATGTAACACTTTAACATCTAGATCAATTTATGATAATCTATCGATTCATGTATTTGTATGTCAATCCAGATGAAATTTCTTCCATATTAAGGGTCTTGATTCATATAATGGAAGGTAATTTATCTTCAATGGATGGGGTGGAAATCACCATTAATAATACATTTATTATATGATAAATTATTGATGTATTAATAGATGAGTTTCTAAGTCTCCCACGTGAATCATGATTTTGAGTTTTCAATAGATATCATGTCGGGTGATTTGTCTATTTCAATGGCACCTTATAGAATATCCCCAATTAAGTTGTAGTAATTGAAGATGCCACTGCAAGATAATCTTCACAAGGTATTCATATGCCCGAGTGTGTCTCCATGGGGTATACCAGTTATATTTTTCATGAAGAATAATGGATCAAGGTGACTATGCAATGATTTTTAGAAAGATAACAAGATCACTATCAAGAAAAAATATCCTCTTCCCTGCATTGATGACATATTCGGCTAAATACAGGGAGCTCATTAATTATACATGATTTAAATTCATTCAAGATATCATTAATTAAGGGTATAGAATAAGGATATACCAAAGAGGACATCACATATAGGTTTTGAACATGTTGAATATATAGTGATTCCTTTCAGTTTTACTAATAAACCAACTATCTTCACAGAGATAATTATTTGAGTGTTTAGAGAATATTTGATTAGTTTGTGGGTGTCATTATAGATGGTATTATTTTATATTCATAAATAAATGAATAACATGAATATACATTTATAATTATATTGAAGACACTTATAAATGAAATGTTTTCTGCAAAATTTAGCAATTGTGAATTTTGGATTCATAATGATTCCTTTTTGTGTCATGTATTCTCAAGAGAAGGGATATATATGGATCCAAAAAAATTTATTAATTTAATAATGTCCTATCCCAACAATAGTAAATGAGATTTAATGTTTTCTCAGTTTGGATGGATATTATCAATGTTTTGTGAATGATTGTTCACAAATATCTAATTCACTAACCATTAGATCTGGGAATGTAGTTCTCGTTGTGTAGATGTATGAATATGACGAGAATATCAATGAACTGAAAAAGATGGTCAGCTAGTCCACCTATGATTACACATACTTGTGGTGGAGAATGGTTTTTGATCTATATTGATGTATCAAGAAGGTATTTTTATGTGTTTTGATGAAAAATAGTATCGTGATCACTTATTCCTATAGACAATTTATAATAACAAGAATACTACCCAACTCGTGATTTTGAGTCAGCTGTAGTAATATTTTCATTAAATATATAGATTCAGTATCTTTATTGTTAAAGGTGTGATATTTATACAGATCATAAATCTATAAAAGTGTATTTTCAAAAATAAACGAGCTATATTTGCACCAATGAAGATGGTTGGAGTTGATTAATGATTACGACTACTCCAAACATTAGGACCAATGGGAATGCAAACAAGGTGGAGGGTGATTTTGGTCAGAAGGACCATTCTATCCTATCTATGACGAGGTTACAAAAAGATATAATACTTTTTCACTTGTAATGGATGATATTAAAATTTTAATGGATGGTGAAATATCATAACTTTGTCAATTAAAATTTCAACAATCTATACAAGTGGATATTAAAGAGGCACAATAGAATATTAAGAGCTACAAAAAATGTGACAAATTATCCTAAATTAAACCATGATTTTGATTGAATAATAAGGTTCAAGAATTAGATTTTTTATGTCCATATTATAATTTTAGGAGATAATGTATGAGTATCCTAGTGCATTATTGTATATATATCATGAAATCACAATGTTGGACATGGAATTGAAAGAGAAATAATGGAGAGATGGAATGAATAGGGATTTTTTTGAATATGTATCTTAGTGAATGGTATGTCAAAACATTAAGGATGAGAGACAAAAGTCTAGGGGGATGTTACAATCATTACCCATACCATAATGGAAATGGGGAAACATCAATATAGATTTTTTTGTTGAACATATAAAATAATATAATGGCCATAATTATATATGGGTTATATTTTATTACATTACAATGTTAGAACACTTCATTTCTATTTTAGTATATTTGCCAGTTGATTATAATTCCATGATATCTGTAAAGGAATTGGAAAGTTTCATGGAGTAGCACTTTCTATTATATGTAATTTTGATCTGAGGTTTAACATGATGTTCTAGAGAAGTATTCAATAGGATCTAGAAAAAGAGATATGTTTCATCAATTCTTATCATCCTCAAATGGATGGTCAATTTGATATGATAATTCAAAAAATCGATGACATGTTGAGATATTTCTTTATGGATTTCAAATGTTGTTAGGATAAACCCCTACCATTGGTATAATTTTAGTACAATAATAACTTTAACTACATATATCAAATGTCTCCTTATGAATACCACTATGGAAATAAATAGTGAACACCATATTTCTGGGATGATGATAGGGAAATAATGCTGTTAGATACCCATCTTGCAGACGAAAAGGAAGAAAAGGTCAGATCCATTCAACAACACCTTAGATCATCTCAGATTCTACAAAATGGATATTCTAGAAAGTTAAAAAATAACTCAATGATTATGTGGATGAAAAAGTGTTTCTAATGATATCTCACTAGAATAGAGTAATGATATTTCGAAATAAGATCATGCTGAGAAGTAAGTTTATCGATTCTTTTGAATCTCTGGATCATGTTGGGAAGGTAGATTAACGACTTTCTCTTCCACAAAATATCTCTCATGTTCTTGATGTGTTAAATGTATATACCATAATATAGTACTTACTTGATTCTTCTTATGTACTAAACATAGAAGTCATACCACTGGAAATAAAATCATTCTTAGGAAGAATAACCGATAGAGATTCTAGATCATAGGGAAAAAGATCAACCAAACAAGACCACTCACTTGGATAATGTTTTATAAAGGATCCAACAATATGATGAAACTATGTGGGAATATGTGGCTGTGATGATTCATCTGTAGCCTCGTCTATTTTCATCCATGTGATGAATTTTGATGTAATAATTCCGTTTAAGGGGGTAGAATGTAACTCTCAAATCTTTTTTTGAAATATTTTCATTAAATAATTTTTCCCTAATAACTTTCATTGCATGAAATCATGAGTTTAAAATAACTGCAATAATCCATTAGTAAAAAATTACCTCCTTAACGTAGATGTTATGTTATTTGGTATAAATATAACAAACTTAAGAAAATTTATTGTGATTTAATTTGATACCAATTATTTATGAAAAATATAAAAAATTATATATTTGTATTTTTAAATTAATTAATCAAGTTATTTATAATTATTAAATGGAAATAATGAAATATATATGTCATATATTATGTTAAATATTTTTTATACTCATCCAAATGATATTTTACTCATAGGGTATGGATAAACACTATTAGATATATTTATAAACCATTAATTTTTAAAAGGGTAATTTTACTGGCTTTTAATGGGGAACCCATTTTAAATAAAACATTGGACACAATAAAAATTTTTAGATGAAAAATATCATATTTTAATGAGGTAAATCAAAATTTACTTTTATCGAATTATTTTTATTTATCTGACACATTTCAAAATTTATTTAATAGTGAAAATTACTACAAATTATTTCATAACTAATTATTCATCTAATTTATTTACTTTGTTATATTATTATTTTAATTAGATATAATGTATATCTATGTAATTGTTTTTACCATTTTAACAAATTAAGGCCATTCGATGAAATTTCACATTCAAATTGAAAATACACACATGACAATCTTTTACTGCTTTTTACATTTCATGAAAACATGTTTTCTCATTCCCACAACAGGAATAAATTTAATGAAATAAAAAATAAATAGGTGTTTTAAATATTTCATCTTGAATTAAATAATTCGTAATTAGTGGGTTCAAAATATGTAAATCATTTTTTGGGATATTATGAATATTAACTATGATATTTTTTATTTAACACCATTAAAGGTAAATCGGGTAATTTAGGTAACAGAATAATATGATAAGGACAATAAAATTACACAAAATCCTTCCATAATAATATATTTTTGGAATTCTTTGACCATTAATAGCTAAAAATTGGAAATTATTTATTTAATATACTATTGTCCAGGAAAATGCTATAGATAATATTAAAATAAAATAAAGTGACATGCAAGTGACAAAATGTCACCCCCTTATTTCTTATATGTATAATAATTTTAAAATAGTCAAAAGTATTATATTACATCGATACTAAATATTCTTCAGATATATAAATAAATCATCTAGATCATGGAAATTTATTTATTATTTTTAGAGATTGAATAATTACCGTAAAAAAAACACAACAATGAGAAGGTAATTATTTTATTAATGGAAATATCATATAAATGACATAAAAATAATAAAATATATATAATTTTAATTAATAATGGAAATACACAAATTTTTCAAGTTATTATGAAATATTATCATTAAATTAAATGGATTTTCCATGTTATCTTTATATTTTATTTTTTAAAAAATCAATGAAATGAGTAGTGTCAAAATTGACACTATAGATATTTTATAAAATAATATTTTATTAAATACCTTAAAATCATAAAAAATAAAAAATTAAAATGAGACTAATGTACTGTGTAAATGTTCATTATGTGTACATTTATGGAAAATTTCCCCCACATAAGTAAAATTTATAGCCTCTTAATTTTTAAATTTTTTTTCTATAATTAAAATTAAATAGATTACGGATAAAATGAAAAGATAATGTTTAAAATTACAACAATACATGTCTAACAATTAATATATTATATGATTTAGGACCAAAATTATATTATAATCAGTAAAAAACAACTTAGATTAATTTTCGGTAAACAATTAATTTATATTAAATAAATATTTTTAAAGATTCCATATGTTCCCCACACCATAATTATAAAAGGGAATATCTTACCTCACTTATTCAAATCATTTTGAACCATAAAGCTCTAACATACCCTGATAATTTCCTATATCAAATTCCTTGTCACATTTTATATGTTTTGGTTTTCTCCAAAGACCAACACTAGGGATTTAAGTTTTTATCTAGAGGGAGTTCATTGAAAAAGTTGTACTCTGATATACCAATTTTTTGAAACTTCCTTCATCTTTTACTTCCTCTTCATGATTTGATTAGTTATAAAGTAATACCCCCAATATCAGCTATATATTTATATTCTATTCTGATTATTGAGTAACCACATTCCACCATTTATCTATCATACAAAAAATGAAACCACCATGCGTGCATACGTAAATTTTACCATATCCACGTTTTGGTGTAATCTGTTTTCACTACCACCATATGTGGATGGGTATAATAATGGAAATAATAACTATATGTCATTATTATAATGTGATTTATATTATTGAATAAAATATATACCATCAACTTCTATAACATTTCATAATTATCTAAATGATATCATCGTTCGTGCGAATATACGACCTAGCGTCTCCACGATCCAATGTGATTCATTGCACCTACTATTAATTATATAAAAATGACATAAATGAATGTAATTAGAAAATATGATATATATTACACTAATATAATTTTATAAAGGATTTAATTATGACATAATAAGGGGAAATAGATCTTATTCGACAAAAAATACTAATGAAAACAAAGCCATTAATACCCGGATAACGAGTAATAATGAAATGTTACTAAAATGGGATGATAATATGATAAAAAATTATATAATAAAAAATATAATGATTCTATTATATATAAATTAAACAAATAAAATAATTATTTATTATTTTTATATATATAATGAATATCCGAAATATTTTTATGGATAACTTTGCAATATCATTATTATGTGAGATTGTTTATAAGTAAGTCTTTAATGGGGTATATTTATCATCCCTATCAATGTTTCCTAGATATGTATTCAAAAATATTCATTCTATTATTATATAAAATTTTAAGGAAAATTATTCCCACTGGTGATTTTTCATTGATGGATAAGAAATGAATCTGTTGTCATTTTTTATACGAGTAACTTTTTGACATTTTGTCAAAAGAACGAGAATAATGTTTTTTTACTAATACAGAATCAATGGATTTTTACATTTTCATGAAGCCTTATTTCAATGAATCTTACTTTAGAATAATACAATTTCATCTTCAAATAAAATTATTTCTTCTAAAATTCTATGTGAATTTGGTAAAAGAAAATGTTTTCGAATAAGAAAGGATATTTTATTCAAGAATAAATTTTATTTGTACTATAAAAATTATTTTCTATCAAAGATTAAATTCTTTAATTGGGTTCTGTTTCATTAATATTATAATTATTATTCCTATAGTTCGATATGTTTTTATGGGATTATTTTTTTGAAATGTTTTTATTTTACATTTATTATGTTAGAATAGAATGATTTTTATGAAACCAATTTTACTCCATGAGTTATGAAATGATTAATTATTAATGTTTACATGGAACACGCATGAATGATTTAATTTTGAGATTAGTGGACCTATATCTCCATCCAATGCATTGGGTAACGATTTATATCTCATGATATATATTCGTTGGTAATTGGAAATGATCTCAATTTAGTAATACAAGGTGGCAACAAGGAGTTGACTCAGTTTAATAATGGAATTTTTCTACTATGATGGTCTTGGAATTGATCCTTGACTAATATGAAATGATTTCATATGATTATGTGTATGCCAAAAAATTTATTCCCTTATATTCTGACTTTTGGGATTATGTTTATTGATTTTTATTATCTTTTATGTTTTATCCATCCCATGAAATAATATCATGATCTCTCTTATATAGGATATTACATCCAGATGTTATGCTCTTACGTCTTATATATGATTATGATATGATTAATATCTCCATAATTTACCCTTTTTAATAATACGAGCTCACCAATTTGTATTATTCTATCACCATGTCATGATGAAGGGTATAATTAAGTTATCTAAAAAGGGGTATAGTTATGAAGGCATAAGTGTGGGATAATGTATATGTATTATGAATGGGTTGTTTGTGTCTCTCAGTTTCTAAGAACATCAAACCTATATAGTCTTATAATGGTTTGGAAGTGTTTTGAAATGAATGAACATATATTTTGAATTAAAATCTATATATGTAACGTATGGGCCGTTATAATCATGTAATTATTCAACGAACAATGAAATTTATAGAAAATATATGAATAGTTATAAAGTCTATGGATTATAAAACTACTTTGATAGATAAATATTAGACTCTGAAAAATTATCTACCATCTATGGATCAAGAATGAGTTGAAAACAAAGCAATTATCCACTAATAGGTCATAAAAATCATATATATACTATTGGGTAGTCTCATTTTTCCTATAAAAACATTCATCCACTCTAAAATAAATATATACTACATGAAAAATATGTAAACAATATACACTCTATCTGTTATGCAATGATGCATCATAATCTGAATCCAAATTGATTCCTCTTCACCCCACCAATCTGTGAATATAGACTACAACACTAACATGTGTAAATAAAAACCATACCTATATATGTGTTTTTACCTTATTTTAGTAATTTTATTTATTTATATAGAATATACCCTTGGTTTAAATAATTTATATAGGCTAACCGATAAAAATGGAATAAAATATCATGACATACCACTATATGATGTGTGAACCATATTTTAACCAAAAAATGATGGATTTTAGTTCTAGGTTAACTAACACAGTAGTAGATTCCTCTAAAATTTTTATGGTGAAAACATCACATATTTTTTTGTATGTAGTCCAATAAAAAAATTCTGGACCACATCACATTAATTAAGTAATTAGATTACAATTTCTCCCAAAACAAGTAACTATAAACTATATACTTCTATCTTGATCCACTTGGAAACCATTTTTATATCTCCCATCCCACTATGACAGCACTTGGGATAACACTGAGCTATATTATCCATCCTAATCCCAATTCTAATATTTTATGGTTTGGAAACCAACAAAAATAATTCAACAACATACATGGGAGGTCATGGACTATAATAACCTGAACCATAATTTCATATTGACTATTTATAAATAGTTTAAAGCAAGAGAAAAATATTAATAATAAACTAAATTTTCATTATAATATATTTGAGAAATCAAATAACAGGTACAATAGGTTAGAGTAATAACATAAAAATGAATAAAAATATATTAATGAAAACTAGTTAGAGAAAATGACTATTGAATGAAAATATACATTTTTTCAATAAGGACTCCATCAATTAAATATATCAGCAACCATATCCCACCATGTACCTCCAATAGAAATAATGCATCAATTCCTGCAACATTACTAGAACAACATGCACCATGTCCACTTCAATCGTCTACAAAGGCATGAGATTTTGTGGGAATAAATCATATGTAGTGTTTTGTAAAAACATACATAGAATAATATCACAAAACATAAATAATTGGTAAATCCAGATATCTGCTAAAATGATAGACTAGGGAATAAAGTAGTTTATTACAAAGGAAATATATATTCTATACATTCAATATAGTAGTGGGAGAGGGAAAATACAAATTTTTATACATCAGAACCATTAAGGTGATTATCATACAAGAAAATAATTTCAACTAGGCTATCAAAATAACCACGACACAATATTTTGATACCATGATTATAAGTTATATATGAAAGTTTTCAGTGAGGAAAAATATGTCCCAACATTCCATAAGGAATTGAAATTTGTTAATACTCAGTTAGCCATGTGAATCAAGAACAAATAAAATTTCTTAACCTCAGCACAATCACTCTAATACAATAGTGAGTGGCCACACTATTTTCAGTTATTTTTATACCGACGAATAATGTTTCAAATTCCTAAGGTAGTTCATCTGCTAATACATGAGGTATTTTAAAACTAAAAGAATGGAATAACCATCCCTAATAAATAAATGTAATATTAGTTCAAATATATGGAGAAATATTCCTCAAAAAATGATAGAGCACATAAAATCCAATAATGAAGATTTTTCCCACACACATTGGGGGGGGGGGGGGTGCATGAACACCATCTTTTATATGGGGTGTTTTCGTCTCTAGTTTGTATGCCACTAGTGTATGTCCTAAACACTATATAAGGAGTTTTGTACCATAAGACATAATGGTTTACTTAAATTCTATATTATATCCAAACATATTACCCAAATCTAATCATTGCCTCTATATATAAATGATCATTGAACATCCCAAATGTATAATTGATTACTTCTTATAAACACAAAAATTACAAAATAATTCTATATAAAGAATAATTATCCATGTGAAGAAATAAAATTTCCATAGATAATACATTGGATAAAAATAATGAACTATGGAAAAAATATCCCATCATATGATGTTTCAAGACGTTTACATAGTGTTTAGGACTCTTAAAGATGTATGGTCAATTACAAAAATTCCTCAGTCCATGTAAATACAATTTAATGTCGTGTACAATGAGTTACATGAAATGCATAGTAATAGATATGGTAAGAGTGTATTATCAATATATTTAAATTAGAATTTAAATATATACATGATGTATATATGGAGTACACAATGTGTAAGTCCATATAGTCTCTTATATAATAAGACTCTGGGAACACAATGAGATATATATTGAGATATTATATGTGATAAACACTTTTGATATAATGGTGACTCATAAATTTCTGTTTAGCTCACTCTCTAGTCATGCATGTGAATAAATAATTAATTACATCATCTTGATATAAAAAATTTTAACACAAAGTCTGATGAATTTTAATATTTAAAATCACATTAATTCAATTTTTGTTCAATTCCATGTTTGAAAATGATTTATAGAGTATCCTTTCATGTAGTATAAATTATAATATAAAAATTGTATATGGATAAGTGCATGGAATGTAAGGTTGGATAACACTTAATGTAGTAAAATAAATTTAAAAATATTAAAATCCTCCAATCTATTTTGTGAATGTCATTTTGACCTTAGTTTCCTTTCCTTCTATTTCACACAAAATATACTGAAACCTATGAATGCCAAGATGTCATCATTTTTAGTATCCCGAAATCATAAGTGAAACATACACTATAAAATAACTAATAAAAATATAGTATATCATGAAAAAATGAATGATTTTTTAAAAAATGAGTTTAATTTTATAGATAAAATTCATGAAAATAATAGAGGATTCATACTAACAATCATTTAAATTTTTAAATTAAATAATTAAATAATTAATATAACATGAAAATTGAGTAAAAAATAATTTATGTAAAGAACTATGTTATTCAAAAATACTAAATGTGATACAATTTCATTACATTTTCTCAAATCATTTGAAACCTATTTAGTAGGTGGTTATATAGTTATTAAATAATAAATATATTGTGAAAATATGTTTTGGAAATGATATTGATATGTATTGTGATAATATTGGGAGAATAAAAACAATTTATTCAAGTGGAATCTTTATTTGAATAATCACTTATTAATTTATTTCAATTTAATCATCTTCATTAGTTTATGAAATCCTTTTACGAAAAAAAATAATTTGAAACAAAGAATAACCTTCTTCATTTTATAAAAAAATATTTTTAATGTAAATAATTTAAATGTAGATTTTAGTTTTTCAGACCTTATTGATTGTTCTATGAGATTAGTTTTAAAATAATTTACAAAAAATAATATTATAATAATATATATTTCAAACCATTAAAATTATATATAGTATTTTAATCATATAAATTAAATTGATTAATAATTTGATGAAGAAGATCAAATAATTATAAATGATTGGGTTAAATTATTTATATGAATGTCATTCCTCTTCCATAAAAATAGATATCACTTTATAATCACACCTATTTCCTAAATCATCATTGATTGGATACAAACCATTGTAACCATGTGAATAATAGTTCATGATGTCATGATCTTGTTTGATATTCTCATGAACGTTCCATTCATAAATGGATGTGAGGGAGGGGTGATGGATTTCTTCCTTCCAATAGAAAGGGGTGAATCTAGTTGATCAATTCATTTTATACTTTATTATTAGGTATAACCCCTCTATTAAATGTCATTTTATATAATTTATTAGAGACTCGCATTTAATTCCCCTCCTAAAATGATATAATTATTTACAGTCAACTTTTTTAAGATATCATCCCTATACATCCATTAATAAGGTAGAGAACTGCCACATTCACTTGAAAATTCGACATAAAAAAATTGCCTTAATGAATCAATAAATTTTCATTATAATTTAGTTTGAGGTTTTTAAATATAATGAATAGTGCTAGATTCTTGGTCAGATGCATGACTACATAACATATACCTTTTATATATAAAATGGTCATTTTCATATAGAACCATATAGTAAAAAAATTGATCATATATTTTGATGATATCAAAATTCCTTATCAATTGATGAATATGTATTTATTAATTGAATATATATTACCTCTTAAAATTATATGATCACCTAATTACAAAACAAAATTCAACTCATTGGAAAAAACTACATTTTTAGTTCAATGGAATCATCAAAAAAATTCTTCTGTCAACATCATGAGTAATTTTTCCATTTTAATGACAATAAGGGACTTCACCCTTGAACCCAAAATTTTAAATTTATAATCACCAATGAAAAATCATGGTTCTATATACTTCCTAGCCTTGGTTATGTTCATACTCAAAAAATAAATAACCCAATATGGAATATCTAATCTAGATACATTTCAATTTATTGAAATTATCCTTCCATAATGAGAACACATTTATGATTTTTTTTTCTAGGACCAAAGAATACCAGGGAAAAACCAATTGAATAAACACCCTTCTTCTATATACATCAATCATTCTACAAAAATATTTAACCAAGAAGAAATAAGGAAATGGTGTAAGATCACATTACACATCTCTCAGATAAATTACACACCAAAGAAACATTAATATATAGTTCAAATAATTAAATAACATTATGTTATAAATATAAATCTTGAACATAATATATAAATAGATCAATTTCAAGTGGACTAGTAATGATACAATTACACTCCCTGCAATTATTTTTAAATTGAAAATCCAAAATCATTAGCCCATTACTACACATTTTATTTTTTATAAGTGAAAATCCACTATAAATATTGACATGAAAGGATTACTATAACTCTATATGAAACATAATGAATATAATAAAAAGTTATATTCAAAATATAAGAACCCAAGTGATTATTTGAAGTTAAAATATTTTTCAATAATTTCTTCTAATGGTAAGAAAAAGAGTGTTCCTTATGACGGTTGAGCATATGTTTTTAATTCCCATTTCTTATGTAAATGGGGGAATATAATTCAAAAAATACAAATGAGGATGATATTTGTGTTTCTATTTGGTGAGATTTATGGAATGAAACATTTTGACTATATTATTTTAATATAAGACAAAAAATTATGCCTACCACCACAAATTAGCTTTCCTAAAAGTCTACATCGACTTCATAGGTGGGCAGTCAACCCCAATCCAGCTATCATGGTAGTAGAGGATGTGATAATCTCACCCACACATAATAATAGTGGTGAAATATAAGACATTATGAATGCTGAAATGTTGGTGAATGTGGGAGTCGATATGGGTTGTTGCCTGTGGGAAATTGGGGAAGATCCTTTTACTCACAAATAACTAACTACCAAATAAATGGTATGATAGAGAATCTACCTAACTATTGAAGATTCTGTGTGGGAATTAAAAATTTAATTATATTATTATCCACTAAAAAGAGACATAAATAACTATAGTTTTCGATTCATTTACATCAGTACCATTCAATCTACCTTTTGGTTATCTACAACCTTGAGCACTTCCAAGAGTTTTATTCATTAATTATTTTATATTTTTCCCCATCATTGTATCAAGTTGATGAATTATCGCATCATGTTATAGTTATAAGAATTTAAGAACAATCTAATTCACATGAAACATTATTTTAATGATTAAAATTAAATCTAATCATACAGATACAATGTAGATCATACATGGTATTGTATTTAAATCGACTAACATTTAACAAGAGTTGTGGTAATATGGTGTGAAATATATGAGGTTCTTCGCATGAGATATATTGTTGGTGTTTTGTTGATAAATAACCCAAAATATTATAAAATTTTTTAAACCATTACTTCATTTTTGATAAATTTTTATAGAGTATAATAATGAAACAGAGTAATGTAGAAAACTATATTCATGAGATGATTCCATGTATTCTCAATAATATTTACAAATAATTCATGATTCCATGATGGTGGAATGATTTTTTAAATAATATATGATATCTAAAGTGTGTTTTGTGATAGAGAACAAAAAAATATACATATTTACTTGAGGGAGAAATAAGTCCTCTATATTCTATTTTGTGAAGGTTGATGAGATTCACACATGAAACAATCTTCATGCATATAAGTGTTTCTTGTGAATTAATTGAGTTTGAGAAATTCAATATTATAGTTCATATTAAAGTGGTATTACATGATGTACAATGGAATCATGATATAAATATGCATGAATTAGACCTATTGTTTGTTGTATTCTATAAATATTAATTATGAATCAGAGCTTCTTTTGCATCAGGGTTTTCCGATTCGTGTGCATGATATATCAAATATGCATGAATGAAAATTATTTTTCTATAAAGTGGAACACCCATGGGGTGTTCTAATTTTTGAAAGAAATATGTATGTGCTTGTAAACAATATATCTACAATCAAGAGAAGTTTTGGATGTGTGTATATTTTTATATACATAAAATAATTCATGCATTATTTTAGAAGACCAAGCAATCGTTAAATGTATTCATGAAGATGTTTTTTTTAATTCATTAATAAGAATGATGTACACAAAACATCTACTTGAAGTACACTATGTAGTTATTTGATATAGTATCTTGAGAATTAATATTTAATACTTTTGTATCTGATTTAATAAGTGATTAGTTAGGATATGTCTTCAGTAGAAGAAAGAATAATTTTTTGAACAAAATTACACTGATGTTGTAATCCATATAAATGTGATCATAATTATTTAGATAGACCAGAAAATGTGAAATGAATCATGAATTTTAAATAATCTAGTGTGATCCAGCATGATCATGAAGGAATATCATGAGATGACCATATTCGTGAATAAAATTTTCTGAATTAGAATATGGAGATTTTGAGTTGGGTGGTATAACATTTTGTTGAAAAGGCGCATGAGATTGGGGGGGGGGGGGGGGGGTCAAACTAGTCGAATAATTGAGGGTCTAAAAAATTGGGTCTGAAGATTTGGATTATTGGGGGATTTAACCAATATCAATTAGAGGATTTACTATAAGTTAGTATAACAGGATTGTATAAAAAACATTGTAATTAGTAACATTATTAAACTGTAGAATCCTTGTTGGTGGATATAAAAAACATGGCATAGATTAGGTCTTATTATAGAACCCTGTAAATATATTATGTTCTCTATTCCATTTACATTATATAATTCGTATAGCATGCACTCATTATAAAATGTTAATGATGTTTGAGTAAAAAAGGGTAATGGAATTCACCAGAACATGTCACCTGTGACCCCCATGTTCTTACTATGACTATATGATCCATTAAAAACCCAAATTATATCAGAGGTAACTAAACCTTTGGTAGGATATACATTATTTTCAAATTGAATATAAAATAATTTTATAATGTGAAAATTTTATTATGTAGAAAACATAGAAGGGGATTAGATGGGACTTCTTGTCTCTACTCTTGATCTCATAAATGTCATAATTTATATCAAGACTCAAAATAAATTACAATAAAAACGTGTCAGTGATGATAATTCAGAACCTAAATTTGAATTAACATTATCTATAATATGAGGGTACTTAGATTGGTAATTATTTAGTGAAATAAGATTATTATAATTCTGAAGAACCATGTTCAAGCTGCGATGAAGATATGGTCAATTTTGACGTAATGGAGGATCTAATGAAAGTTCTGAAGAATTGTTCACTTGTATGATCAATGATTTTAATGAAATTTAGGATGAAAAATTACATTTGGAATAAGATTATAATGTAATGGAAGATGTATTTATTAAAACTGTTGGAAAATCCAAAAATCTAAAAAATATCAACAAAGAGGAAGAAACAATTTCTCTTTTCAATTATTGATATGATATAGATACTGAATAATTTAAAGAGTAATGTTTTTTTCTAAATATCTTAATGATCCCTGAAATTTTCATTACAGAAGTATTCAATGAAAATGAAATGATTATTGATAGATCATAAATTTCAATGATTCCATGCTAGAGGATAAATAAAGAATTGATCAAGAACACAACAATGTAATATTGAAGGCTAACAAGGTTCCTCAAGATGAGAATATAAATATAATGACTCAGTGGGAATAATTCATTATAAAAGTTAGTGAAGGGAATAATTCCCTCAACTTAAAATTCATTTAACATGATATGAAACTGATAAATATGAAACAAACACAAGATGCGACTAACCAAGCTATTGAGAAAAAAGTAATAAAAATTATTTAATTGTTAAGATTCTTTTTTCTAAAAAAATAAATACAGTGTTAAGAATAGTATCACATTGTCCATGTGCAAATATACTATATGATCATTGAACAAGGTGTCCCTTTTTCATGATAAATAAATGTGTACTAATATATTTTTGTGTCTAGTGAGATTTCAAATTTAAAATCTAGAAAAAATTGGAAAATAAATATTCTAAAGATTATATGACAACATTAATTATAGATGTGAATATGTTTATAAATTATTATTCCCCATGAAATACAAATAATAATAAAGGTGCAACCCAAAAGAGGAAAATTTCCAATGACAGTCAAAATGTGTAACATAAGAAGAAATAATTATTTGTTTGCTACTTTTAGTGATGTTGTAATATTTGGAATTAGACAATAAAATATTATAAAAGAATTTTATAATATGAAATATAAAAAATTTCATCCTTTAATTTTATAATATCTAAGTAAAAGTGGAAACATGAACAATACAATTAGAACTCATAGAAAGAGAATCAGTGTATCAAATATAGATATGACATCATTAAACATTTATGTGATTATTATAAAAAAGTATTCAATATTATGATGATTATGGGTATTCTCCAATCATTCCTAAATCTTTTGTTGATATAAATACAATTACCCAACAATAAGGGATGTTGGTAAGTAAATATAATGACAAGTTATCCTTTGTATTTGAAAAATAGAAAAGGGTTGTTAGGAAAATAAATCAAAATAAGTTATTGATGAATGGAATGAAGAATTTAAAACCATATTAAATATTATTATATTGTAGTATGAAGGGACACATCATGGGTTTTATTTTTATTTTCTATGAATATAAATACTAGTGTAAAAATTATGGAATCGAAGAAATAATACTTATAGAAAAGAAACAACAGTATTGACATTGTGAATGTCATTTATGGGAAAAAATATGATATGTTTCATAAAAATGGTAACATGATGAAATATAGTATTATGTGTGAAATGATTAATATTAATGTAAATTAAGGTAAAAACTATTTATATGGTTTGTTAGACTAGTTGATATATTTAATATGAGAGGAAACAAACCTTTGAAAACTTGTGAAAAAAATATTGTTAGAAAAAAAAGAGTCTACAAACAAAGTGAAGACAGAGAATATTCCCAAATAATTCATGACTATATCTCCTAAATAGTTGGAGGAGGAATTAATGATATAAAAAATGGGGAATATAAAATAATATTGATATCTAATTTGAAGAATCCTTTTTTAGTTAAGAAAATATTGAGTTTTAGAATAAACTATCATCTATATTACTCTATTAGAGGAGCATTGAAGAGTCACCTTATTACCAAATAGAAAATTTTTGTGTTTATATTTTTATTAATTGATTGGGAAACATATATTCTTTGGGATACCTAAATTTTAGAAAATATTATAACCCCATACAACTATAATTTATTCTATCATGGATTAATATTAGCATCATATTGTATTTTTTTCGACATATCAAATTATCTTAGAAGATTCCTAGAGCTTATTAATTAAGGATACCAATCATCATAGAGAATAATTCAGTGGATCTTTTGAGGGGAGAATATAAAAACAAA
Organism: Viscum album; assembly: GCA_963277665.1. Lineage (NCBI taxonomy): Eukaryota > Viridiplantae > Streptophyta > Magnoliopsida > Santalales > Viscaceae > Viscum > Viscum album. The sequence goes on along the minus strand of OY728119.1, from coordinate 2,102,970,752 downwards.
CAATAGATTTATATTTCATAGTTGATATTTGATGAATTTTAGATGTTATAGTGACATATGTATCTCACATTTCTAGGTGTTAATAATCTATAGATTGAGAAATGTCATCATTTATGCATGTTTGTTATGTCCTCCAATAATGTGGATTAAAAATAAATTCAATACTGGAGTGATTGATTACCTAATGTTAAAAGAAACATATAAACGAAAATGGTAATTTCATTTTTTTGCATTATATTATTTTTAATTCCATTTTCCAACATGTATGTATGAGATTGGTTGAAAATCATATGAAAACTCTTGATAAATGGTTTCAATGTAGGTATCATATTTGAAAATTTATTGGCAAAATTGATATAAGATTTGATAACTCTATTTTTTTACATAGATAATTTCTCACATATACTTAATTTGGATTTATTTTTTGTATTTTCAAACAATGTGTAGATTATATCATTTGATATAAATCAAATTATTAGTATAATAAGTAAAGAATATGTTCTTAAAATTTCAATGATCAAGATAGGAATTCATTCACATACTTATATATTTTGATTTATTTCCATTAAGGGGGTGGAAGAAATCATTAAATATTGTAATTCTTTGGTGATTGATATGAAATTCAAGATGTGATATTAAAGGAACCAAAGTTGCTTGATCAAATTGAAATTGTTTAAAATAAGTTGAAAAGATGAAAACACAACATGTTAAAATTATGGTGATTAATGTGATGTTCATAATTCCTGATCCTTATTTGTATGAGGGAATAATGTGTAGTAAATATTGATGATGATGATATTTTAATGGATTAGTGGTGAGTGTTGTGGATTAAAATTGGAAAAAAATATTTTTTAGAATAATATATCGAATAACTAAACTAACCACACATGCTAGCTAGCCTAAATGAATTTATCCAATGTTTATGTTAGAAGTAATACCCTAGTCATCCACTATGGAGGTAGAGGGTGTGTGATGAATTACCACACATAGGCATAAGGGGGAAACCTGATCTAAAGTGTGGGGGATCTTGATGGTGGAAATGGGTGCTGGTATGGTGTGGTGCTAATAGGCGTTAGTAGAAGACCCTACTACTTGCAACTGGTTGTCCATGGAATGGGTCGATTTAAAACATTACACGTTAATAAATTCAGAATCGATATGGGAATCACAAAATCTGGCCACAATTCATTTGTTAAATTGATATATAAATTACCAGGGAAATCATATCTATTATATCATTATCATTTCATCATCAATGATGTTATATTATATCTTTATCTAATTTGGGAGTTATGTTCATAATGTTATGAGTAGAAACACCACCAATAGATTGAGACATCATATTCGATAAAATATTTGTCTTGGTGATTGAAATATGATCGAATTCATGAGGATTTTCATTTTCCTATTTAAAGGAAGATTAAATTGTGGAGATATAGAGTTATACATACATTGTTTTTTGGTGATGATGATTCCCATTTTTCTCTAATCTATGCTAAGCTGGTGATTTTTAAGTGAGGTAGTGTGAATGTGAAATGTTAGTGGAGTAATGTCTATAAATTCCCCAGACCACACTCATTTTAAATATGAGATTAAATAAGTTTTCATTAATTTTGTGGGATAGGGTAATAGTGAAATAATGTCTTGCATAACTATTTACTTGTGACAGTATTCTATGTATTCAAATTTATATTTATAAGGAATTCATGATCACATGGTGGTGTTTCAATTTTGTTAACCATTTTCAATATCAACACTAGGTTTTTTTAATTGGAAATAAGAACCTATATAAGTAGTTATGCTTAGAATGAAGTAGTCTCATGTATTCCCTTATGTAAAGATGAATTAGAATAACACATGAAATGATCACAATTCATGAAGGAGTTTCACATGAATTAATTGAGTCAAAGAACTTTTTTATTTGAGCTATTTCAATTTAGGTTTTATGTAAATAATTTTTCTGTCTCATGGTTAGCATGCATGAATAAAACATATTTTTTAAAATCTTAATGTACAATGAAATATTTATATAGAATTTCTTATGAATCATGTTTTTTCGAAATATATGCATGTTATATGTAGTGTTCATGCTTGAAAATAATATTCCTTTAAATTTCAATATGAATAAGGTGTTCTAATTTTTAATAGAACTCTATATTTTCTGGTGTAAAAATTATCTATAATTAAGATAATTATTCAAAATTTTTAGTTGTGCATGATGATGAAATAATACATGTATAACTAGATAAGACTATGAATGATACTACGTATGGAAGATTAATTTTTTCTATTTGTGTATGAATAATATTGATGAACATGAAATAAATTTCCCATTAATATTACATAGTGATTTGAGAATGAAATAATAGAATAATTTTAGAATGTGTTTGTATCTTAGTTTTTTAGGGATCAATGAGGCAGGCTCATAAATAGAAGAAAAAATATGTTCCCATGAAGACATTTATTATTCTAGATGTCCATATCAAGTTGTTCAGAATTATTGATAAAGTAAAACATACATAAAAAAATTCCTATATTTTAAATGATCCCATGGAACTGTCAATCTAATGGAGGAGGATACATAGATCATCCCATCATAGGATTAATTATTCTGAAGAAGAAAATGGAACTATTGAATGTGTGGTCTAAAAAGTTGCCAAAGTGGCTCAAGAGAGTGGGGGTCTTACCATTAAAATAGTTGTGGTGTCTAAAAAACAAGGAATAATAGTTGGATGGTCTAGAGCTATAACCATGATATACTGCAGGATTCAATACATAGTCTTTTTAACAATTTATTTCTGGAACCACAATAATTGATAATAAGATTATAGTTTAGAACCCATAATTCCCAGGCTAACCAACAAGCCAAGGAGTAGCACTTATTAATGTACATTGTAAAATTATATAATATTGTGTTTCATTTAAATTCATCATTTTATTCTACATGAAATCATTGTACGAGGTGAAAGTGGTTCTAATTAAAATATAAAAAATAATTTAGTAAACAAAAGTCACACTGGATTCACCCACACCTTCATAGTGTGGATATATAATTTGCTGGGAACTTAATAAATTGACTCATATAACCATGTTCAAACCAAAATATAATATGCTATCCAATCGACCACAATCCAAAGTGGAATTTCATAACCATTTATATTACCCAAAAATATCATCTTCATACTCCATGATAACACCTAGAAAACATGAGAGATTAGAACCAAAAATTAATTAAATAATATCCATCACTATATAGATAAAATAGGTAGAGATGAAAAAAATATTATAGTAGACATACTCCAATAAGGTCACATATCACATGGGAAGACATAGTTCAAAACCACTAAATGTATCACAAATGATAATTCATAACAATATATCACTATTCATCCCAAAATGAATATAGTGTACCCCATACCAATAAGAGAATTCAATAGTTGAAGCCACAATTAATGGATCCATACTAGGTTCAGCGCAAATACATTGATTTTAGGGTCATTGAAACAAGTTAAAAACATTCCACATCATCCAAAAAATCTAACTACACTACATCTACAATTTATAGTCTGACATATATCCAAATAGAATGAAACCCCTTTCATTAGGTGTAAGCTGCAAATAAATCATCGTTCCATTATAATCACACTATTTATTACATACATGAGATTAATGAATCCAATAAAAATCAAAGTATCAAATATAATTCATAATATTATATAATATTCAAACCCATAAATCACACATTGTGAGTTTTACACACCATTGGAGTCCCCAATGAATGTAAAAATGACCACCAAATATAAAGGATGCTCAAGCAATTATTAACATCAAATATGGTTGGAAGAAATGACGATGAATACAAATATTCAATGATTATAAGATTCTATATATCGAATTAATTACATCCAATAACATTATTAGAATTTATTATATTTCCCAATAATTATTTGAATTCTACCATTTCACATTTATTCTCACAAATCCCAAGTTCTTACATATATAAAATAAGCTCAGCCATAATAAACCATTATTCAAGAAGGCCGCCCATATGTAAATAGAATAATTATTCTATAAGGTCCACTAATCTCTCATAATTAAAAATATATTATATTGGGTATCCGAAATATAGTAGAATATACTTGTTCAATTTTTTAAAAAAGTATTATTTCCAAAAAATGAACATTTGAAGGGGTAACCCAAGGGTATAATGATATCAAGATGAAAAAAACTCTTGGTAAAAAATACCACCATATATCATATATCATAATAATATAATATCAATCACTAATGTATGATAATATAAAATATTGATAAATATTATCCATAATATTGTTTATAATTATAGTATTATCCATTCTGCAAAAATGATTACTCCCAAACATTAATGTAGATGGCTATACCAGTTATTTATGTAACACAATTTGTCACAAAAACTCATAAATAATAATGATAAAATAATTAATTGGTCCCAATGATAATAATGATAATGTATTTATGTGGCAGATAAAAAATTCATACCTTAAACAATAACTATTATTTCCAAGCTGGATTCATCTATCACATGAAACTATCTAGAGAGACCACATTGGCTCATTTGGTCAGATGTAAATCACATGAATACATCAATTTTATATGGACCTAATGACACAGGGAGCATGATTGTAAGGACCCACTTTTAATATACATTAACAACACATGCAATTGGTAAAATAATTAAAAATCATCATACAAATAGGCAACCAAAATCATATTAGTCTAGTTAATTTAGAAAACATGGAGAATTAATCACTGGTACATACATGAGAAATATCATCAAACACATTGATCTTCATGGATTTAACCTTTCTTATAGAGTTCAAAAATAATACATATCTTCCTAACCGTGGAAAACAAACATAAAAATTGTTTAGCTCAGAAGATCTGTAAGGATAAACAATGGGGACATGTAAATATAATCATGATCATAAGGGAATGAGAACATGATCAATAAAATATATACCATAACATTAATATCAAATATTACACCAAGTAATTGTGGAATAAATATAAGTAGTCCATAAGACCCGAGTCAAAAGAAAATAATGAAAATAAGCCCATAAATAATAACATATGAAAAAAAGGAATTATGGAAAATACATAGGCATAAAATATGATTTCCATATTAGACAAGAATCACAACCAATATCATCATGGTATTATGGGTGCACTCCCCATACCTTATTTCTAGATATATCTCACTCCCATGGAAATCATAGCATTGAGAGTTTACTCCACATACTTTCTGGTCATTCATGGTTCACTCCCACATCCTACATAGTAGTCGAGGTTCTATCATAAGACAATCTCAGACAATACCATGAGATATAAATCTTTAATGAATTCATTAGAGAAAGATAAAGGTCCCAACCAACTCATAATGTAATAATAGATAAATGTTTCATACGTTCATAGACAATCATATCATAACCCATGAAATGAAATGGGTATTATAAATATTTAATAAAATATTAACCTAGGTAAAAATACAAGATTAATAATCATTTAATGATAAGAATTACTCAAGAAAATTAGTTGTATTTATATTTAAATTACGTGTTAAATAGAAGCATGTTTCATAAACATCATGGAATCAATATATAATCTATTAAGACAAGGAATATCAATTGATAAACTGAATAATTTCCCCAGAAATTCATGATTATCATTAATTGATGTTATCTTAGAAGAGAAATAATTTTTAAATTTCTTTTATAAAAAATTCTCAAGGAAAATATCATTTCATCAATAAATAATTATTCTGAAAAATTAAATTTTTTTGAAATTTCTTTTCTTTTAGATTATATTTTAAAACTTCTAAGTAATGAATTGGAATCAATAAAATGTTATTAATATAATATTAATCGATTTTGGGCTTCAATTATCATGTGAATCATTTATGAAAACATTTTTGAAAACATTTTTTATAAATAAAATAGGTTTCTGACCGAAGAGAGAGACTATGACATTTTACATAAAGCTTTATATTAGTTACCAAAGAGTGGAAACATTGTACTAACACATGTGGATATCATGAATATCTAGAAAATATGAATTTTTATATTATTCCTGATATATAGATCTTTATATTTCATCAATGGAATGATTAACCAAAAAAATCTTAAAAAGATATGAGATTATTTCAAAAAACTATTATAACATGGTAACCTGGGACCAAACTATCCATATTGGTGAAGGTAATTAAATAAAGCATAACTTATCATGAATTTAATGATAGTCATGATATAACATGAAAAATGGAATAATATACCACTCAAATAGAATATTTGAGTGAAACATAACATGAGTCTTAAAGAAGTAAAATCGAGACCAAACTATTTTACCAAATTGATATCTTTTTAGAAATAATATTCATGAAAAAATATTGTAGAATAGAAATGTAAATATCCATAATGTTTAGTATAATAATCATAGAAAATATTCAGGTTCATTATATACACCACACCAGAATAATGGGTGTTGAATAAAGCATTCATCTCATAGAAATAAAGAATGAGATGATATTTCTTTACATCGTTTTGTGACTTTCATCGTAATCATTCAATCCAATTGTATAATAAATACAAATTTATCATAAGTTTTTTACAAAATCATATTCTTATAACTAATACCATATATCAATTTATTATGACAGTATATAAACCTCCTGTTAAAAACCATATGTTATGGTTTGACATTGTGAAATATTTGATTCGTGCTTCACATGTGTCCTAATTGGTTATATTTTTGGACATTATACTTATATAATCATTTCATGAATTTACATCATGATATAAATATAATTTACATGAATTATATTTTTATTATAATAACATATATTATATAGAATTATAATGCTAAATATACCATTCATAGAGACAGTAGGCTATACAAATGAATGAATAATGTTTGCATTTAATTTTTGTGTTGAAAGATAAAATATAAAATATATATATATATATATATAATTTTTACTGTTTCTTTATTATATCATATATATTCATTAAAACCATCGTAATTACATTCCTGATTGGTTTTTAATGAATCACGTCACTCTGAGGGGGGTAGTAGTCCGCACATCCTCAAACAGAATTATCATATTTCTACTAATTAGAAAATAAAAAGATAATTTTTTTAATTTTAATAGATAGGATTAAATACATAATAAATATAGTTTTTGAAATACATAAATATATTTTCTATCATAATGTTCTCTATGAGAGGTGATAAAGAAAAAAAATGAATATTCATCATTTAGTAAGGTTATAGTTTGACAAACACATAAATAGTATGATTGTTTCCCATAAGATGGAGGTGTGTGATAGTGTTTGTATATCAAATAGAATAAGAAAATCCTCTTTTATTGAGGATTTCTAACCCCCCATGATTTCATAGTATGTTATCTCTTTAATGTAATTCAGTATTTTTCGATACATGCAACACTGAGTTCGAGTGCACCATGACTTACCAAACAAGCTATTCAAAAGCAGTTATGAATAGTATTAACTGCATTTTGAATTTTATATACTGAATATATGTTTAACATACATATTATGTGTTTTATAGACATAATATAAAATCAAATTAAATTTTTCAGATAAATGATTTATTTTTCAAAAAATGAAATTTTAATTCCTTTTAGTGGATATTATTTTTTAAATCCAATATTTGACACTTCTATATATTCAACTAAATGAAATAAAATTCTTATTTTTAATTTGGATATAAATTGAGTTTGAATAATATTTTGGGACTTTTCTGATAACATTCGTATTTTGGATAATAATAAAAAATACTAAATTTTAATTGAAAACATATTTTTTAATCTAAATAATTTAAAGTATTTAATTACTAATTGATTGGGTGTATTTTATAATTAGATTATATTTTTATCATTTAATATAATTTAGTTCATTTTATGTAACTTCACATTTAAATTGGACATACACACATGTCAATCTTTTGATAGTTTTTACTTCTTAAAAACCCGCTTTCTGGTTTTTACAACGTATTTAATATCAATTTAATTAATATAACTTATATGTTTTTAATTTTGTGAAATAGAAAAAAACAATTATTTTGGAATATCAAAATTATATTTTGGTGAATTTCTATATTTTTCTGATAACATTCAATTTTTTTTTGAATAGTAAAAAACACTATGTTATAGATAAAAACCGACATTTTCATTTAAATAGTTATTTTTAATTAAAAATTTAACTTAAATTCGAAATAGATACATAATACATATATTAGTAGAATTTATTTAATTGGATTCATTTTATAATAAGATTAGAAATATCACATTTTATTGAACTTTTTTAGCGCCTTTTACACACCTTTTAGGCACATTTTAAAATTTGCAAAAAAAGAAATTTTACAGTTTCTATGATTTAAATTTCAAAAATTTGAGAGAAACGGTTGACATATGTAATTAAAATTTGGTTCAATAAGATGAAAATAATTTTTGTTGAATAGTAACTTTTGAATTTTATTTACCAGGGTTAAAAGTAAACATAGTAATTAAACGTAAAAATAATATTAAAATTACCATAAAATATATAATAATTCTATTGGATAAGTGTATTTCGACCAAAATCATCCTTAAGACAATAATAAGATAATTTTTATCCATTTGGTTTTTATTAGAACATTTATTACATTTTATTCAAAGAAGAGTTAAAAGTTTTAAATTCTATGTTTGATAACAAAACCATTTTTAATATAGGATTAAACATAAGATAAATTAAACCATAAATTTTCATTAAAAATATAAAATGATTCCCTAAATCATGTTATTTTATTTATAATTTTTAGAGATTATATAATTAAATTTATTAATGAAACAATGATGATTCAGCAATTACCTTCTTAATGTAATATTAAATTAATTGATATTATAAATATTAAAATAAATGTAAATTTAATCTTTTGAGGCTGTACATTATGTTTATAGGTGACTATGATATTTCAGGATTATAAAATGTATTTTTTTCTAATTCATCATGTTTTTATAACTTTAACAAAAATGAATTACTAAATATTGTAAAAATTGACAGAAAAGAGTTTTTAAAACAAATATGTTATTATTAAATGATATAATATTTCTAAAAATCTATATTTCCACAAAAGGACTAATATAATGATATATTTGTAATAAATGAACCACTTGAGGATCTATTGATATTTTATAGTATGTTTATTAACCCTATGTAATTCCCTAAGCCCATAGGACTAGAGTCGGTGCATTATTTTAATACATTGGAATGATTACAAAGAATCAAGTGCCGAAAGACCAATTAATTTAGCGGTATTGTAAAATAGATTACATACATGAATGTTACATTACACATTAGAAAATAAAACACAACATAAATGATTCTTTCAGAACACCATTAATCCCCTTTCTTAACCCGGCTTATCAATCATTAAACATTTCCTAGAGTCTGGGGAAATTAAAACATAAAAAGGGGTTTTCTGAAATTCTCAGTAAGGATAAAAATATAGGAGAAACGTTAACAATGAATCATAAATATTTAAGTAAATGTATAAAAATAATACAAAATCCTTTTAAACATAATCTTCTGCATAATATGGAAAAAATTAATCAAATAATGCCATTTAATTATTAAGATGTATATTCTAATAGTTGAATAATCACATGTAATATCAATAGCTAATTTCATAATGATGTAATTGATCATTCCAAATATAATAAACACATATTCAAGGCCTTGATCCGACAGTACAAATTAGATTTAGAAATGGCCTTGTTCCAAGACACTAGTTTGTCTCATGAGATCCACCGATGAATTGAGGAGCTATAGAAGGCTCCACATGTCACTTAATAATTCCAATGCATTCCTCAAATGAAAAGGTTTAAACATAACATAAACATTCTTATTAAAACTAGCATAATAAAAGTCAATAATTTATCCTTAAACCATGAATGGTATAAAAATACACATCCATATACAAACATATCACAAAAAATTCAAAACAATATGGAATATTTTTATCATAATGAATCAAACTCGATTAAGAAAAATATCAAGTAAAGTAGGATGGTGTAGTTGAAAATGATTAGTAAAACTCTGTGAGAGAAATATCCCTTTTTCATCAAATAATTTTAAAAAAACCAAAAAATTAATATAAGAAGTCATTTATAAGATATTTTTTATTAAAATTAACCAATACCACATTGAAACTATAAAAAAGAATTAACATTTTAAAACATTAATGTCCATGTTAATAAATCCTTAAATTATTTTTGAATACATGGATATAAATGAGAAAGTATTAGAAGAATAAATCATTAAAACATTTAAATTTTTTTATTATTTAAGGTGACCCTTAAAAAAAGTTTTTGAAAAACCTTTTACGAAACATGGACTGGGATTATAAATATTTCATAGTAAAAACTAACAAATAAACAATCTCAGATATTAATGAGATTGAAGAATTAACGCGTATCTAACACATTACATAAGTCGAGGGTACATTTAACATCCTGTATAATGACCATAGTATGTTATTAAATTATTCTAGAACTATATTCTTATTAATTATATCATACATGATTCATTTATGACTTTATAATTCCCATTTAATAATGACTTCCATGTTGAATAATCATTTCAGATAATAATTACTTTCTTTATCATATGTATTTTAACTTGTTATTCTTGATCTTATCATTTAGATCCTGATTTAAATAGTTCCATAATATAATCCTTGATTTATATATCTTATCTATTTAGAATATAAATATTTATAATAGATAGATATATGAAATTTATGGAACCGTTTATGTAGATGGTAGGTCGTAGGTACCCGTGAACGGTGTTTCCGTTTTAATATCATATTGAACAGAAGTAAGTGAATAATATATATGTTAGTGTATATATATATATAACCAGTATCAATATTACTTTATATATTACATACATATTAATAATATATATTTTTATAATCAACGTTAAAAAGTGAACGTGGAAATGAATCTCATCCCATTGTGGAGACGATAATCCGTACGTATACACGAGCGAAAATATCATTATATAGATGGAGAAATCATATGTAATAGTATGGTATATCATATATAAATAATAAATAACAGGTTATATTTATTATTTACATCATTTATACTCATTATTATACCCATACAAATAATGAAGTGTTTGAATAACAAACTACGCCATGACGTGGAGACGGTAAGTCATACATACGCACGTGCAGTGACATTGTCATTTATAGGATAGATATATTAACTAATATGGTTTTACCATATTTATAATAACATAAAATTATGTATAAGTTACTTGAGTTATTATTTTGGTATGGAATCAAAAAATAATGATATAGTGTATAATGAAAATATTTTGAAAGAGGGTGGTGAAATTATTACCTCTTCTTCAGTTTTTTCCTTTTGATTTGATCAAAATGGATCCATAGGATGGATATTTTATCATAGTAGGGCCTCTATGTCGATGGTAGGAATGTTCTTAAGGGATTTGGGTATGGGATAGTCGATAAAAGAGGGTGGTGAAATTATTTACCATGTCTTCTTGTATTCTTACACTATATGGTTAATAAACTAACTCTAAACATCCAATAGATCCTCAAATGGTTCATAAATTACCAATATAATATTATTTATTCCCTTTGGACGAACTTATATTTTTAGGAATATTATCAACCAATAATATAGTACTTGTTTTAAAAACTAATTTATGTCAATTTTCACAATATTTGGTATTTCGTTTTTATTCCTAAAAACCATATCCATTAGAAACAAATTATTTAAGGAACCCTATAATTTCATAATAACCTATAATATTAGTGGAATTCATCAAAAGCCTCAATTTATATTTATATGGATATTTATAATATCAATTATTTTAATATTTCATTAATATGTTAATTACTACATCATCATTGTGTCATAAAAAATTAATTTATTTAATGTCTAAAAAGGATTAATAAAACCCAATTACGTATGAAATATTTTTATCCTTATAATTAATATTTATAGTCAAATTTATATTTTGTGAATCCTTATATTAAAAATGGATTAGTCATTAAACATTGAATTTACCAATTTTAACTCTTCATTAAATAAAACAATAATAAACGTCCTAATCTAATCCAAGTGGATAAAAGAGGATCATATGTTATTAATAAGGTTGATTATGGTATAATTACACTTATAAAATAAAATTGGGACATGTGTTAGGGTAATTATAATTTCAGTTTTACCATTAGTTAACATATTTAATTTTAACTATGGTAAATAAAATTCCTATGACGCTATTCACCAAAACTTATTTTCAACTTATTGAACCAAATTTTACATACTAATATCAACCATGTATCTTAGAATTTTTAAATTCAACTTACAGAAGTGGTAAAATTACCTTTTATGAAAATTTGGGAATGCTCTTAAAAGGTGGGTAAAACAAGGTAAGAAGTTCAATAAAACTTTAAACATATAATTTTATTATAAAATGAATCCAATGAATTAAATTAAACATATATAGGTATTATATATCTATTTTTACATAATATAAATTTAAATAAAATAAATAATTGTTTAAATAAAAATTCATCTTTAAACAATAACGTAGTGTTTTTCACTATTCAACAAAAATTGAATGTTTTCAGAAAAATAAAAAAAATTCTTCCTAAGATAATTTTGATATTCCTAATTCAAAAAATAATTACATTTTATCATATTCATAACATATATGTTGTATTAATTTATTTAAAATTAATTACAATTGTCAAAGCCAAAAAGAGGGTTTAAAAAAAGTAAAAACTCTTAAAAGATTGGCATGTGCTTATGCCAAATTTAAATGTGAAATTACTTATAATGACCTAAATAGTAATAAATGGTAAAAATATAATCTAATTATACTTCCAAAATATTCAAATACATAATTTAACAATATAAATCATATCGATTAACAATTATGTTTTCAATTAAAACATAGAATTTTTCACTATTCATAAGAAACTGAAAGTTATCAAAAAAGTACCAAAAATTTATCCACACTAAATTTTTATGTCACAATTATAAGGAATAGTATAATTTAATTAAATTTAATATATAAAAGTGTAAAATATTGGTTTTAAAAATGTTTCTCCATCAAAAGGCTTTCAAATTCTTTATTATTGAAAAAACCATCTTTTATCAGAAAAAATAAATTTGTTCTTATATTTTTTTTAAGAAAACACATAATATGGACGTTAAAATTATATAGAGTATATAATATTCAAAATGAAGTTAATAATATTCATATCCATTTTTTGAACAACTAGTTTGGTTAGTTGTGGTGCGCTCGAACTCGGTGTCTCTTGTAGCGCAATATATTGAATTACATTAATGATATAATTTACTATGATATCTTGTGGGTTTTACATTCTCCCCTCATTAAAAAAATTTTGTCTTCACAATTAGAAATTTTTCTTCTAATATAAAATGTTAAAATAGTTAAATACCTTTTTGGAAAACCCACATAGAAAATTGTGTTAATAAAATATAGTCTTATTAAGAGAGAAAGGGAAATGAAAACGTCACCACCAAATTATGATATCAATTTGGAGAACAATGGAGGACATTAAAGACACAAAATTGGATGAAAAAAGTAAATATTTATAGGTATTTTTTGAGGTCATCAATCACAAACAAGTGCAAAATTGAAGGCCTCAAATCAATAAATCTATGATTATTTAAAATATCACCAGTTCAACAAATCATTAGATATTATGATAACAGATTTTTGGTTTTTAGATCTATACCCGAATGTTTAAGAATAAATTTATACATAGAATAAAAGGGAAAAATATAATTGAAAAGTAGTGTTTCATCCTTCAACTAATTCCTACCCCAAACTCATCTTTCACTCCAAAAGATAATTGAAATAAAAAATAATCTATTTATCCTAATCATATAGGGTTGAGAAATAATTAAGTTATAATTACTTTTTTAGGATATTAAAAAAAATACATTATTGAAACCAAGAAATAATATATGCCAGTGGTAGGTGATCCACCCTTGTCACCCTTCGGTTCCGAGTTTAAGTCTCATGGCCTTTCCGGATGCGACAGGTTGTCACCCAACATCTGGGTTGTCCTTTTTATGACAATCCAAAAATAATCTCAAGAAATGATTTAACCTTAAAAATAGTATCCAAAGACAAACATAATTGATTCAAACCATTAGACTTATCCAAAATAGTTCTTTCCAAACTGACAGTCCAAAATTTATATGGAAGGTAGAAAAAATGAAGATCCTTTTTTTCATGTAATAACATGTTAATACCTTCATCATGTATTCATTTAAAACACTATAACACCTTGAATTACCATAAAAACTTATTTATTACATTCATGCTCCATTATTCTGTATAGAATACCGGATATATACCTTCTATCCAAAAATGTTGTAAACTCCAATAATTATGGAATATACAAATCATTAATTAGTTTTAAGCTAGTCAAGAATATCCAATATAGTATTTCCTCATCAATCATATATTATTCCAAAATCACTACCTCGGTTTGAAAATTGTATTATGGTTTATCTTTCTCTCAAAAATATAGTTTCCTTAAAAACTAACTTGATATTGAGAAAAAATAATTGGTTCCACACAATCTCAAGTGCTTAACGAAATAGTAGTAGAGTACAATCCATATATACTACATAATTATTATAACCAGTACATCATTGACACAATACTGAAATGACATAATTCTTTAATATCAACATAAGAAAACTAGTCATTACTCTTCATCTGTGGTAATATCAATAATTGATTGTTATCCAACAAAGTCATTTTTTGTATACTCTGTTGATTTGGGCATTGATTGGCATAGTTTCTCAACTCCATGCTGATGAATCATTGTACATTTGAAACCATTTTCTAAACCATGCAATCATGTACTTGGTGATATTTTTCTCTGCACATAATACGAACTCCCATTCCCTTGAAAAATTTACCATGGTGATTATTTCCACAGTTATCCCATATGGGAAAATCATCTTTCCCCTCTTCTTTATATCCTTCTTTCTCTCTTCCCTCCTTATTTTCTATTTCTTCCCTTCAAATCCATTGGATTCAGATAAATCTTTATATATGTTATTTACACATGGTATTATTTCTTCGTATGATGAGAATATGTGGGAGCTTATTTCCCTTATATATGATGGCTTAATACCATGAAAGATATGATCCTTTATAATTTTTTGATCATGCGTATTGATGGAATTCTCATTCCTTGTACTAAACTCCATTTATAAATAATGGAATACACTAGGTTATTTTATGAATCGCAATGCATAATTCCAAACTTGTATAATTCCTAACGTAAATAGAAATGATTATGCATTTAATATATCATCATAAAATGTTTTCTTATAGGAATTATTCACACCTAAATCCATTATAATGGCTTGTAATGAAAATTTGAATTATCTTAATGCATATCATCCGAGAGTTTTGTAACCAAGAGGGTAGCCATGCCTGTTTTCATGTACCAGGATACCCCAGGTCCAGCCCGAAAATCCTTGTCATAGTTTTCACTCCTACGTACATCTCTTCCAAAGCCACCTTGACCTACTCGTATCTAGTAAAGGATGTATTACATGGAATATACACAAAATCTCTACATTACCAAAACTCTAGGAAGTTTTTCTACACTAATCATCAAAGTCTATCTTAGGGAAATGATATCTAATAAGTGTTTATCTAAATCTATTTAAAAAGATGTTTTTATTCTTCCTTTGATACTAACTGTAATGCCCAGACCCCAGAATCCCAGAGTCGGTGCATTATTTTAATACATTGGCATGATTACAATGAATCAATTCCCAAATGACCGATCAGTTTAGCAGTATTATAAAATAGATTACATACATGAATGTTACATTACACATTAGAAAATAAAACAAAACATAAATTATCCTTTGATAATTCCATTAATCCCCTATATTAACCCTTATTATCAATCATAATGCACTTTATGGAATCCTAAGAAAATAAAACATTTGAAAAGGGTGAGCTCAACCGCTCAGTAAGGATAACAATACAACAGGAACATTCAAAAATAAGCATAAACATTTAAGTAAAATGTATAAAAATAAAACCAAAGCCTTTTAAAATAATACATCAGCATAATATGGAAAACATAAATCAAATAATTCCATTTACTTATTCACATGGATATTATACTATTTGAATGATCACATGTACCATCAATTGAAAATTTCATAATGATGGAATGCATAACTCCAGACATTATAACCACAATTTCAAGGCCTTTTTCAAGAAAAAAAATAAGATTTTTTCAAGGCCTTGTACCAATACACATGTTTGTCTCATGTGACCCACCGATGCATCGAGGAGCTATAGAAGGCTCCACCCATCACTTATTAATTCAAATTTATTCGTCATATAAATTTTTTTAAATATAACATAAACATTAATATTAAAAATAGCATATTAAATGTCAATTAATTATCCATAAACCATGAATGGTATAAAAATAACACATCCACTATCAAACATATCACAAAACCTTCAATACAATATGGATGATTTTATATCATAATAAATCTACCTCGATCAAGAATAATCTCTAGTAACGAATGTTGACATAGTTGAAAATGATCAGTATAACACTTTGACATAAATATCCCTTTCCCATTAAATCATTTTAAAAGTCAAAAAATTTATAAATGAAGTCATTTAAATGATATTTTTGAATCAAAGTGTCCCATAACATATTGAAACTTTTGAAAGGAATTTACATTTTAAAACATTCATGTCCATATAAATAAATCATTAAAATCATTTTCAAATCATGGACATTAATGAGAATGGGTTATGATAATAAATCATCAAAGAATTTAAAATAATCGTTTTAGATAAAGATTACCTTAAAAATAATCCTTTTGAAGACTCTTCTATGAAACATGGTCATGGAAAATAAATATATCTTAGTAAAAACATACACATAATAAATCTCGGATAATAATGAGATTGTGGAATTATCCCTTACCATGCACTTTCCATTGGTCGAGGAAACATTTAACCTCATTTATAATTACCATAGTATGTCATTAAATAATTCAAGAACCATATTCATATTTATCATATCATACGTGATTCATTTATGACATTATACTACCAATTTAATAATGAGTTCCTTGATAAATTAACATTTCGGGTAATAATTGCTTTCATTATCGTACATGTTTTAACTTTTTACTCTTGATCATATAATTAATATCATGATTTAGATACATTAATAATATAAACATTGATTTATATATCATATATATTAATAATATAAATATTTTTAATAGATAGATATATTAAATGGATGGAACCGTTTATGGAGACAATTGGTCGTACGTACGCATAAACGTTGTTTCCGTTTTCAAATCGTATTGAACAGATTTAAGTGAATAAGATATATGTAAGTATATATATATATATTTATATATCTAGTAGCATTATTATTTCATTTATTAAATATTTATTAATAATATATATTTTTATAATCATCATTAAATGGTGAACGTTGAAATGAATCTCATCGCGTCGTGGAGACGGTAATCCACACAATCACACGAGAAACAATATCATTATATTGATGGTCAAATAATATGTAATTGTATGTCATATCATATATTAATAATATATAACATGTTATATTTACTATTTATATCATTTATACTCATTATTATACCCATCCAAATAAATAACTGTTTGAAAAATAAACTACACCCCGACGCGGAGACGATAAGTCGTATGAACGCACATATGGTGACTTTTTCATTTATATGATGGATAGAATATAAAATATAGTTGTACCATATTTATAAAAAATCAGAATATGTATAAGGTACTAGAGGTATTATTTTGGTATGGAAACAACCACAAAATAGGAAGTGTAAAAGTAAAAGAACATGAAAGATGGTTGTGAAATTATTACGTATTTTTCGGGTGTTTCCTTTTGAGTCAATAAGAATGGCTCAATAGGATGGCATTATGATAAATGTAAGGCCTCTATGTAAACGGTTGTAATTTCGGGAGGTGATATGGGCAGGGGTTGGATGAGAAAAATGGCTTGGGAGGTGTGATTTTGAGAGAAGGAGAAGTACCCTTTTATAAGAGAGGTGAGGGTCACTTTAGGAAAAGCTTGAAATCTTATTTTATAATAAAATCATGTTCAATTTATAATGGATCAAAATTTACTTATTTCTAGGTTAATGAATTTATGGGTCGAGAACCACTCAACCAATATGTTTGAGACCTATTTTTGTTATGTTTTTAACCTTATATTTTAGTTTTAACTCTTAGGTAAATAGTTTAACTATTACCGTGTCTTCCTTTATTCTTACACTATATAGTTAATAAACGTATTATAAACATCCAAGATAACCTCAAGTGGTTAATTAATGACATATATAATATTATTTGTTTCCTTTTTCCGAACCTTATATTTTTTGGAATATTATATCAACCAATTATACAGTATTTGTTTTAAAAATTAACTTACATCAATTTTGAAACTATTTGGTAATTTTTTGTGTGAAAGCCATAACTAAATTTTTACTTAGATCAAAATGTATCTAATCATACCTAACATGTCATATTAACCAATAAAATTGGTGGAAGTCATCAGAAGTCTCAATTTACATTTATTTGGATATTAATAATGTCAATTATTTCAATATTTTATTAATAAGGTAATTACTAATTCATCGGTGTGTCGTAATAATATTAAATTATTTAATGTCTAAATATTATAAATAAAATTCAATTATATAGGAAATATTTTTATAATTCTATTAAATATTTATAGTCGAATTATGTTGTGTGTAACCTTATATTAAGCATGTTTTAGTTATTAATCTTTGAATATAACACTTTTAACTCTTCTTTAAATAAAATAATAACAAATTTCCTAATCTAATCCATGTTGACCAAATACGATCATATTTTATTTCTAAGGTTTTTTTTGGTCGAATTACACTTATCTAATAGAATTATTAAATGTATTAGGGAAATAATAATATCATTTTTACCCTTAATTACCCTATTTAATTTTAACTGTGGTAAATAGAGGTCAACAGTTACTATTCACCAAAAATTATTTTTATTTTATTGATGCAATTTTTACATATTGATATCAAATGTGTCTCTTGGATTTCTGAAATTCGATGTACAAATTAAGTAAAATTATGTTCTATGAAAATTTTTAAATACTCTTAGAAGGTGGGTAAAAGACGGTAAAAAGTTCAATTAAAATTTAAACATCTAATTTTATTATAAAATGATTCCTATTAATTAAATTTCACTTTTATAGGTATTATATATCTATTTTTACTTAAAATAAATTTAAATGAAATAAATAATTATTTAAATAAAAATTAGTTTTAAACAATAACACATTGGTTTTCACTGTTCATCAAAAATTGAATGTTTTCAGAAAAATACCAAAATTTCTACCATAGAAAAATTTGATATTCCAAATTCAGAAATTAGTTATATTTTACCAAATTCAAAAAATATAAGTTTCATTAATTAATTTAAAATTTTTTCCCTTTATCAAAGTGTAAAGGAGAGTTTTTAAAAAGTAAAAACTATCAAATGATTGACACATTTTTATGTGAAATTTAAATGTGAAATTAATTATAATGACCGACATTATATTGAATGATAAAATATAATCTAATTATATTTAAAAACAATTAAATTTCATAATTTGACACTATAAATTATTTCAATTAAAAAAATTCAATTAAAAGATAATATTTTTCTGTATTCAACAAAATATGAATGTTATTATAAAAGTATAAAAACTTTTCTAAACTTATTTTTTTATGTACCACTTCTAAAAAAGAATTTAATTTCATTAAATTATATATATAATAGTGTCAAATATTTCTTTCAAAAAGGGGTTTCAATTAAAAGATGACAAAATTTCTTTTTTGAAAAATATATCTCTTATCTAAAAAATTGATTTTTTTCATATGTTATATCTAACAATCACATGATATGGATGTTAAAATTTTATAGAGTATATAATATTAAAAATGCAGGTAATATTATTCATAATTGTTTTTTACGGCTACTTTTATAAGTTGTGGTGCACCCGAACTCGGTGTCTCATGTTGCTCATGCTATTGAATTACATTAATGAGATAACTTACACTGAAATCTGGGGGTGTAACACCTTGTATAATAATAATACATGAAGACATGGTAAATGTTAAAACTATTTAGCTAATGGTTAAATATAAACGATAAGCTTAATATAGTGACCAAAAAATTCCTAATACCTATTGGTTGCAAATATTTCAAACCATTTCCACCTTATCTATGAAATAAATATATTTGGAGTCATTATAAACCGAAAATTATTTTAGAATAAATTAATATTTCACGGTTTTCCTAAAGTTCCCATCACCTGTCTTATAAAAGGGTACATCCCCTTATATTAAATTCACACCCCTAATCAATTTTGCATGGACAACCCCTACTAAACTCTCCTCCCAACTACCCTCACTACATCCTAGAGGCCCTACATAGATAAAAAATCCATCCAATGGAGCCCTTTAGTTTAAATAAAAAGGAAGAACCCAAAGATGAGCAAATTATTTCATCACCTTTTTAAAAGTTCTTTTCTTCTTCCACTTATTCTTTAATTGTTGTTTTCATAAGGAAATAATTACTCCAGTACCTTATACATACTATGAATTTATTATAAATATGGTACAACCATATTTATTATTCTATCAATCCTATGAATGATAAAGTCACTAAACATGCATACGTATGACTTACCATCTCCACGTCCTGGTGTGGTGTACTATTCAAGACTTAATTATTTGGATGGGTTTAATTGATGTAAAAAATAAATACAACATTTTAATTATTCTGTATATATAATATACTATCCAATTTCAAATTCTTTCACCATAAATTGAATGATACTATTGCTCGTATGTATGTATGACTTACTATCTCCATAGCATGATGAGATTCATTTCCACGTTCACCATTCAACAATGATTATAAATATATATATTATTAATAACTACGTAATATATGAAATAATAATTCTACTAGATATATATATATATATATTTGTATATATATATATCTCATTCACTTTCTTCTGTTCAAAATTATATGAAAACAAAAATGACATTTATGCATACGTACGACCTACCATCTCCATAAATGTTTTTTTCCATTTCATATATCTATATATTATACATACTTATATTTGGAATATATATGATACATTTATAAAGTTTTATGTTCCGGATTCCATTAAATCATGATATAAGTTTTATGATCATGAATAAGAAGTTAAAAAACATATGATAAAGAATATGATTATTACATGAAATGTTATTTTAATTTAGATATTACTATTAAATGGGTAGTATAAATCCATAAATTAATAAAGAATGATATCATAAATATGAATTTTGTTAATTTATAATTTAATAACATAATATGGTCGTCTTACAAGAGGTTAAACGTACCGTCTACTAAAGGAAACTACAATTTATTGGTTAATTATTCAATCTCATTGTTATTAGATATCAATTATGTGTATGTTTTTACTGGTACATATTTATTAACCCTATCCATGTTTCATAAAATATATTTAAAAGGGATTATTTTTATGGGAATCTAACAATTAATTCATTTTAAATGGTTTAAATATATATTCTTCAAAAATAATTTTCATTAATTTCCATGTTTTCAAAATGATTTTAAGGATTTATTTCTAAGTATATGAATGTTTTAAAATGTTAATTCCTTTCAAAATATTAAAAGTGTTATGAGACATTTTGATTCAAAAATGTATTTTAAATATATTCCTTTCAAAATTGTGTGACATTTAAATGGCTTCAAGAAATGGATATTTCTCTCATAAAGTTTAACTAATCATTTTCAACTATGTAAACATCATTTGGAGCCATTATAAATAGAAAATGATATTATAATAAATTAATATTTCAAACTTTTCCTAGATTTCACCTCATCTCTCTTATAAAAGGGTATATCCCATTATCTTATGTTCACACTTTCAAAACCATTTGTCCTGAGAAAACCTCGCTCAAATCTACTTCGAACAACCATCACATAATCTTAGAGGCCTCACTTTGATCAGAAAACTAGTCTATGGAGTCCTTTTTTCAATTCAAAAAGAATTACCCGGTGAAGTGTAATTATTTCATCACCTCATTAAAAGTTCATTTCTTCTTCCACTTACTCTTTCTTTGTTGTTTCCATACCAAAATAATAACTCCAGTACCATATATAAATTGTGATGTTATTATAAATATGGTAAAACTATATTCATTATTCTATTCATCCAATGAATAAAAAATTCACGATACATGCGTACGAACAACTTACCATCTCTACGTTGTGGTGTAGTGTGTTCTTTGACACTTTGTTATTTGTATGGGTATAATAATGAGTATAATGGATTGAATTAATAATTATAACATGGTAATGAATTTTTATATATAATATACCATCCAATTACATATGATTCCACCATTAATAGAATGACATCATCACTTGTGCATACGTATGGATTACCGCCTCCACGACGAGATGAGATTCATTTCCACGTTCACCATTCAATGATGATTATAAATATATAAATTATTAATAACTATGTAATATATGACATAATAATTCTAATATTAATATATATATTTACATATACATTTATCTCATTCTGTTACTTCCATTCAATATGATATGAAAATAGAAACGGTGTTTATGAGTATATATGGCATACCGTCTCCATAAACGGTGTTTTCCATTTCATATGTCTATGTATTTTACATACTGATATTCTGAATATATATGATACATAAATAATGTTTTATATTATGGAATCAATAATATAATGATATAATTTATATGATAAAGAATAACGAGTTAAAAAAAGTATGATAAAGAAAGCTATTATTACACGAAATGTTATTTTAACATATATATTATTATTAAATGGTTAGTATAATGAAATATATTAAAAAAGAATGATATCATAAATATCTATATGAAACTTTTATAATTTTATAACACAGCGTGGTGATTATATAATAGGTTAAACATACCATCGACTAATTTAATGTACAAGTTAATGGCTAATTCCTCAATCTCATTATTATTTGAGATTGTTTATGTGAATGTTTTTAATAAGACATATTTATTATCCATGTCCATGGTTCATATATGGGATTTCAAAAGGAATATTTTTATGTTATATTTAACTAAAATATCATCTTAAATTGTTTAAGTATTTATTCTTCAAAATCATTCTCATTAATATCCATTCTTTCAAAATGATTTTTTGGATTTATTTATATAAACCTGAATTTTTTAAATTTTAATTCCTATCAAAAGTTTCAAAGATGTATGTGAATCATTGATTCAAAAATTTCATTTAAAATTTTCCATTTCATAATGGAGTGACTTATAAATGGTTTCACAAAAAGGGATTTTTCTCTGAAATTTTTAGTGGTTATTTTCAACTGTATCAACATCCTTTGCTGAATATTATTTTTTATTGAGGTAGATTTATTATAATAAAATAATCCATATTGTTTTGAATGAGTTGTGATATTATTGATTGTGGTTATTCTATTTTTATACCATTCACGGTTTATGGTTAATGTATTTACATTTTGTATGTTAGTTTTAATGAGAATGTTTATGTTAGGTTTCTAAATTTTCCTATAATGAATCCATTGGACTTAGTAAATGATGGGTGGAGCCTGTAATAGCTTCTGAATGCATCGGTATGTCTCATGAGACAAATTAGTGTCTTGGAACAAGGCCTTGAAAAAAAAATAATTTTATTTTAGGCATGACGCTATGTCTATGTGGTTATGATGTCCGTCATTATGCATTCCATCCTTATAAAATTAGATATTGATATTACATGTGATTATACGACTAATAGAGTATCCTTGTGAATAAGTAAATGGAATTATTTGATTTATCATTTCTATATTATGATGAAGTTTACATTTAAATTGATTGTGATTTAGAAATATACAATTCTTTAATGGTTTATACTTATTTGTTATAGTTTCTATTGTATTTTTATCTTTACTAAGCATCTGAGCTCAACCCTTTCTTATGTTTTCATTTTCCTAGGATTTGTAGATGTGTATAATTATTTATATGAAGGGTTAATCTAGGGTAATAATGGGATTCTCAAGGGAATATTTTTTTTTTCTAAATTATAATGTAACATTCATAAATGAAATATATTTTCCATGACTGAAAAACATATCTATCATTCGGGACTTAATTCCTTGTAATCATGCCAATGTATTAAAATAATACATCGACTTTGGGTAACTGGGGTCGGGGTGTTACAGTTGGTATTAGACGAAATTTAACATCACCCTTGTAAATATATTTAGATAAAACATGATTAGAGAACATTATCCTAAGATAAATTTTGAGGATTAGTTTAGATGAACTTCTTAGAATTTTGGTATGGTAGATATTTTGTAAACATTCTAGGAAATGAATCCTTATATACATATGAGTCTGTATTGGAATCTCTAGCACAAATGTATCCATGGGTAAAATTCAAAAACACTACTTTGAGCTAGTCTTGAATTGGAACTGGTGCATGATAACATGCCTTGTTTCACTCTTGGTGATGACACTCCCAGGGGATATTCTTAGGATAACTCACATATTCATTACAACCAATTATGAATAATTTATGAGTACATGTTTCATAAAGCAAACCATTTTAAAGATTATAAGAATAGATATGTTAAAATCATCAATTAATGATGAGGATTTTCTAGTTTTTGGATTATACATTAAGATATGATCTAGCCTACTGTATTTTTTATAAAAAATGGCACCCTGTAGAAGGAATAAGAAAACTATACATACACATGATCTATAGAGTAAGATGTATCGTATCATTCATGATCTTAAGACTACATTTAGAAGGGAAATAGTCTCCCATGAATTATCATTATATGAAGAAATAATATCATGTTTTAATTAGAAATGTAAATAATTTTCAAAGATGTGTGCCTCTGAAGGGAAGCCAGAGAAGAAGATAATGGTAGAGAAAAATATGGATAAATGGAATAAGGGAAAGAAAGATTTTCCTACATGTGATAAGTATGGAATGAATCTGACTGGGAAGTGCATTAATTGAATGGGGGTTTATTATAATAGGGGAGAAAGAGGACACCATGTTCGTGATTTTAAGGGTATGAAAATAGTTTCAAATGTACAATGCTTCATTTTCAAAGAGTTGGGAACTACACAAATCAATGTCCTAATCATCATAGTATACCCTGAATGATGCTATTGGATAATTATCAAGTTATGATACTTCCTCATATGAAGAGGAATAATTAGTATTCTTATGTTGTAATTAAATAATTGTGTCATTCGATTATTGTATTAATGATTTAACAGTTATAAGAATTATCAATTATATAGGGATTGTACTAAAGTATATATTCATCAAAGATTTGAGATATTATGGTACCAAGTGATGTGAAAAAGTTTCATGTTATATTATTCGGAAAATATATGTTTTAGTTAATGATAAATCATAATATGGTCTAGAACCTATGGTTGTGATTTTGTAATAAGAGATATTTATGTTGGATAAAGTATATTGGGTATTATTGACATACTTGTAACTAATTAATGGTTTTCTATTCCATCATTGATGGGGTATTCAAATTATTTTGATTTAAGGAGTATATCAAGAATTCTATAATGTACAATGGAGAATAAATGTATTCAATAATGTTTTATGGTAATTTAGGGAGTTACTATGTTTTATGAGAATACCTGATGAAGTTATTCACATATTATTATGTGGAAACATGTGATCTTCATTATGTTGACCTTCCTTATAAATTTAGTACTTTGAGTTTGGACATTTGTATTTTGGATAAACCTAAAAGATTGAATGAATTAATTTGGGCTTTGTATATTGTTTCTTAAGGTTAAAACATTTCATAATATTCTCTTTGGATTTTTATAAAAAGGACAACCTAGAGGTCGAGCGACAACCTATTGCGTCCTAAAATGCCCTGAGACATGAACCTGCAACCAATGGGAGACAAAGGAGCATAACCTACCACTAGCCTACATGATGTTATGTTTCCTATAATGTAGTTATTTTTGGTTTGATAGATGAATTATAAATTCAATTTTTTTAGAACCCCACATGATTAGGATAAATCATATATTTTCAAGTTATAAGATGAGTTTGTGCAAGAAATTATTTAAATTACGGGACACTATTTTCCAAATTTTTTTAAATATATCATGAAATTAATTCATAATATTTAGTAATTTTATATTAAAACCAGAAATTTGTTATCCTAATACATTATTTTTTGTTTAACTGGTGATATTTTAAATCATGATATATTTATGTCTTTGAGGCCCTCAATTTTTCATCTACTTGTTTGTGATTGATGACCTCAATCAGTCCCTATAAATATTTAAATTTTCCTCAAATTAAAATTACAACCAATGTTATCTTATTGTAATTCCAAATTTTATGGTGAAATTTTCATTTCTCTTTCCCTCTTATTAAAACTAATTTTTTAACCCAATTTCCGATGTGGGTTTTTCACAAAGGTATTTTCTATTTCAGAACTTTTATTTTTGATGAACAATTTCAAACTATGAGGATAAAATTTATTAAAAAATGGGAGAATGTACCATCTTAGGATTTAATCATACATTATCACATTAATGTAATTCAATAGCTTGCATTACACGCAAATCGAGTTATAGGGCACCACAACTTATCAAACTAGTCGTTGAAAAGGGGTTATGGATGATATTAACTGTATATTCATTTTTAGATAGTCCTTATTATTTTTATATTTATTATATGTGTTTCTTAGACATAATATAAGAAAAAAATAAAATATTTTCAGATAAAAAATGTATTTTTCAAAAAATTACATTTTAGCACATTTTAATAGAAAACATATTTTAAATATAATATTTTACACATTTATATATTCAATTCAATGAAATTAAATTCTTATTTTGAATTGGGACATATATATTTAGTTTTGATAAATTTTTGGTGCTTTTCTTATATCATTAATATTTTGATGAATAATAAAAAAAATAATAAATTTTAATTGAAAACAACTTTTTTGATTGAAGTAATTTAAGCATTTCAATTTTTGATTTAAGTGGTTATAAATCATAATTATTATATATTTAAATCATTTAATATAATTTATGTCCTTTTAAAAAATTTCACATTTAAATTGGACATAAATGCATACCAATCTTTTCATAGTTTTTTACTTCTTAAAAACCCCATTATCGGGTTTTTACAACAGAAATTAATTTTAAATTAACTAATTAAATATCACTGTTTTCAATTTTTTAAAATAGGAATAATTTTTGTATTTGTAATATAAAAATTATATTTGTGTAAATTTTTTTGAATGTTTCGGAAAACATTCAATTTTGGATGAATATTGAAAAACACAACGTTATATATAAAAACTAGAATTTTCATTTAAATAATTATTTTTAATTAAAAATTTAGGTAAATGTAAATATACATACATAATACATATATTAGTAAAATTTAATTAAATGGAGAAAATTCATAATTATATTAGACCAATAGAATTTTATTTAATGTTTTTAACACCTTTTACGCACCTTCTAGACACATTTGCAAATTTGCATAAAATGTAATTTTACCACTTTTGTGATTTGAATTTAAAAAATCCAAGAGACAAGGTTGAAATCAGTGTATAATATGTGGTTCAATGGGATGATAATAATTTTTTATGAATAGTAACTTTTGAATTTTTTTCCCACAGTTACAAATAAATTAGGTAATAGAATGTAAAAATAATATTACAATTACCCCAACACATGTCCTAATTATATTGGAAAATTTTATTTCGAGCAAAATAAACCGTATGAAAAATATAATATCCTATTGATCCATTTGTTTTATATTATTACATTTAGTAAATTTTATTTAAAGGAGAGTTAAAAGTGTTAAATTTAATGTTTTAAAACAAATCCATTTTTAATATAGGGTTACTCATAAGATAAAATAACATTTAATATTCATTTGAATCATAAAACATTTTCCAAAATCATGGTATTTTATTTTTTATTTTGAGATATCATATAATTAAATTTATTTATGACACAATCATAATACAATAATTTCTTTCTTAATGAAATATTAAAACAATTGATATTGTAAATATGAATAGAAATATAAATTGGAACTTTTGAATCTATAAATTATTCCTATAGGTGAATGTTACATTTTGTGGATGATTAAATGTAGTTTTTTAATGTCATCATGTTTTTATGAATTTTAAAAAAATAGTTACTAAATAGTGTCTGAATAGACATAAATGAGTTTTTAAAACAAATTCTATATTATTAAATGATATAAATTTGCAAAAATTCTACGGTTCAAAAAAATGAATTATATAAAAAAAATATGTTATTAAAGAAACACTTTATATTCTATTTGTATTTTATTGAATTTTTATTAACCATGTATTATATTAAATCAATAAGACATGGTAAATGTTAAAACTATTTAACTAATGGATATGTCTAAAAGATAAGGTTAAAATGGTGACCTAAATTTTTCCAAAACTAATTGGTTGAGAATATTTAGAACAATCCCTAACTTATCCTCAAAATAAATACATTTGGATCCATTATAATCTGAAAATGATTTTATAATTGATAAATATATCAGGATTTTCCTAAAGTGCCCCTCACCTCTCTTATAAATGGGCACATCCCCTTCTCTTAAATTTATATCTCCAAATTCATTTGGTTCATCCAAAACCTATTCAAATATCTTTCCAACTACACTCACATAATCATTTGGGAATTAATTTGATCAGAAAGCTGGCCTAAGTAGCCCTTTTTTCAAATTAGAATGTAGATCCCAAAGAAGAGGAAATTATTTCATCACCTCTTTCAATGTTATTTTCATCTTCCAATTCCACTTTTTTTGATTATTACATACCAAAATAATAACTCAGGTACCAACTACATACTAAGATATTGTAATAAAAATGGTTCGACCATTTTCTTTATTCTTTCCATCCTATGAATGGAAATTTCACATTATGTACATACGTACGACTTTCCATCTCCACGTCATGGTGTAGTGTGTTATTCAAAATTTCATTCTTTGGATGGGAATAATAATGAGTATAATTGATTTAAATAATAAATATATCATTTTAGTGAATCTATATATATAATTTACCAATAAATTACATAATATATCACCATCAATAGAATTATACCATCGCTCATGCGTACGTATGGATTACCATTTCCACAACGTGATAAGATTCATTTCCACATTGACCATTCAATGATTATTATAAATATATATATTATTAATAGCTATGTAATATATGACTTAATTATTCCAATAAAAATATATATATACCTATATCTCATTCACTTACTACTGTTCAATACGATATGAAAATGGATAGAACGCCTATGCATACATACAACCTACCGTCTCCAAAAACGTTGTCTTACATTTCATATATTTATCTATTATACATACCTATATTCTTAATATATATGATACATAAATAATTTTTTATTTTCTCGAATCAACAAAATCATGATATTAGTTTTACGATAATGAATAACAAGTTAAAACACATATGATAAAAAAAGAACTTATTAACCGAAATGTTATTTTAACATAGATATTATTATTAAATGGGTAGTATAAATCCATAAATTAATCAATTATGATATAATAAATATGAATATGGTTGTTTTATAATTTAAAAACAGACCATGGTCATTATTATAGATGATAAATGTACCCCCGACTAATGTAAAGTACAAGGTAAGGGTTAATTCTTCAATCTCATTGTTATTCGAGATTTTTTAGTTCTATGATTTTACTGTGCATATTTATTATCCATTTCCATGTTTCATAAACGATATTACAAAATGATTATTTTTAAGGGACTCTTTAACTAAAACATCATTTTAAATGTTTTAAATATTTATTCTTCTAAACCATTCTCATTAATGTCTATGTTTTCAAAATGTTTTCAAGGATTAATTTATATGGACCTGAATGCTTTAAAATGTCAATTCCTTTAAAAAGTTTCATTGTGGTATGGGGAACACTGATTCAAAAATTCTTTTAAATGTCTTCCATTTAAATTATGTGACTTTTAAATGATTTCAAAAAAGTGATATTTCTCTTAAAGAGTTTTATTGATCATTTTCAACTTTGTTATCATCCTTTATTGGATATTTTTATTTATTGAGGTTGATTTATTATAATACAATCTTCCTTATTTGTATTGAATTAGTTATGATGTTTTTGACTATGGATGTGTTATTTTTATACCATACATGGTTTATGGTTAATGTATTGACATTTCTTATGCTATTTTTAATCTTAATGTTTATGTTATGTTTCAACATTTTCGTATGAGGAATGCATTGGACTTAGTAAGTGACGGGCGGAGCCAGCTATAGATACTTGATGCATCGGTAGGTCTCAAGAGAAAAATTAGTGTTTTGGAATAAGGACATGAAAAATATTCAATTGGTAGTCTTGGAACAAAGTCTTGACTATGTAGTTATGATGTCTCACATAATGCATTCTATCATTATGAAATTAGCTATATATATTAGAAGTTATTATTCGACTAGTAAAGTGTCCATGTGAATATGTAAATGGATTTATTTGATTTATCTATTCTATATTTGGTTGATGTTTATATTTAAAAGGATTGTGTTTTAGTATTATACATTTCCTTAAATTGTTTTTCTTAATTATGATAGTTTTTTCTATATAGTTATCCTTACTGAGAAGCTATGCTCACCCAATTATTATGTTTTATTTTTACTAGGATGTGAAGAAGTGTATTATGATTGATATGTATGGTTAATCTAGAGGAATAATGGAATTATCAAAGGATTTTTTGTGTGTTTTATTTTCAAAATATTAATGTAACGTTCATATATGTAATATATTTTTCAAGACTACTAAACTAATATGTCCTTTGGTACATGATTCCTTATATTCATTCCAAAGTATTAAAATAATTTACAGACACTAGGAGACTGGGTTTGGGGCATTACAGTTGGTATCAGAGTATGTTTAGCAACCAACCTAAAAATAGATTAAATAAACATGAATTAGAGAAAATAACCCAAGTTATACAATGAGGATTATCATAGACTAATTTCCTAGAATTTTGGTAATGTATATATTTTTTCAATTATCCAATACATACAATCATGTCTTGATATGAGTAGGTAGAGGAGGCTCTCGGATAGAAGTATCTCGGGGTAAAACCTGAAAACATAGATTTGAACATGACTTGAACGGGAACTGGTGCACGACAACTGGACTTGCTACATTTTTGATTACGACACTCCCTGGGGATATATTTCATATCAATAACATTTTCGTTACAAACCATTATGAAAATTTTATGGGAATATATATGAGAAAAACAACCATTTTTATAATTATGATTTTAGATTTCTGAAAATCATCGATTAATATTGATGATTTTTTAGTTTTTGGATTATAAATTATGATAAGATCTATCATATTGTATTTATTTATTTAGAAGGGGTTCCGAGTAGAAGGAATGAGAACTACAGAAATTTGCACAATCCAATGAGTAAGAAGGATGAGATCATTCATGGTAATAAGCCATCATTTAGAAGGTCAATACACTCTCGCGAATTATAATCATATGAAGAATCAATATCATGTGTTAATAAGATAAGTAAATAATTATCTAAGTAATATGGATTTGAAGGGAAGCTATGGGAGAAGAGGGTGGTAGAAAAAAAGATGGATAAATGGAATAAGGGAAAGGAAGATTTTCCCATATGGGATAACTATGGAATGAATCACTCTGGGAAGTGTTTGAAAGGAATGGTAGATTGTTATAAGTGTGGAGAAAAATTACACCACGTTTGTGATTGTAAGGATAAGAAAAAGGTTGAAAAAGTACAATGCTTTATCTGCAAGGAGTTCGGACACTAGGTGAATCAATTTCCCAATCATCAAAGCATACCTTGAAGGATGCTATTGGATAATAATCAGGATATAATACTACCTCATATAAAGAGGAATTATTAGTGTTCATAAGTTGATATTAAATAATTCTGTCATTTGAGTATTGTATTAATGATGTACAAGTTATAATAATTATAATGTATATATGTATTGTACTGTAGTACGTTTTCATCAAGGATTTCCGATTTTATGGTACATATTAAAGTTCCTTGGTTTCAAGTTAAATATTTTTCACAATATATGGATGAGACAAAGATAAATGTTAATATTGTCCTGAAATAGAGTTACTGATTTTAAAATAAGAGATAATTAATTGGGATAAAGTATATTGGGTATTATTGACATCCATGGAACATATTAATCATTTGTTTATTCCATCATTGTTGGTGTATTCAAAATTTTTGTATTTAAGGAGTTTATCAAGTATTGTATAAGGAATAAGGAAGAATAAATGAATTAAATAAGTTATTATGTTAATTTAGGGTGTTACCATGTTTTAAGAGAATACATGATGAATTTATTAACATGTAATTATGTGGAAAAAATTTCATTATGATTGACATCCTTATAAATTTTGGACCGTGAGTTTGTATATAAATATTTTGGATAATTATAAAGGTTGGAATTAATTATGTAGGACATTGGATATTATTGTTTAAGGTTAAAATATTTCATAAGATTATTTTTTTATTGTTATAAAAAGGACAACCTAGTGGTCTCAAAATAACCTGTCTTGTCTAGAAAGGCCGCGAGACTTGAACCCACAACTGAAGGGTGATAAAGGTGAACCCCCTACCATCGTCCTACGCGGTGTCTTGGTTTCTATAATGTAGTATTTTGGTGTGATAGAAGAATTATAAATTCATTTTTTTGTAACCATATAAGATTAGGATAAATAGAATATTTTCGAGTTCTATGATGAGTTTATGGTACAAAATAATTTATAAATGGGACCCTATTCTCCATGTATTTTTTTCATATTATATGATAACATTAATTCTGAAACATTAGGGAATTGATCTTAAACCAATAATGGGTTATCCTAATAACTTATGTTTTGTTGAACTAATGATATTTTAAATCGTCATAGATTTATGGTTTTTTTGTCCCCAATTTTTCATCCACGTGTGTTTGATTAATGACATGAATAACTCCCTATAAATATTTACATTTTCCTCCAAATTTTAATGGACACCAATGTTCTCCTATTAGAAATCCCAATTTTGTAGTGACTTTACCATTTCCCTTTGCCTTTTATTAAGACTAAATTTTATTTACCCAATTTCTGATGTGGGTTTTCTACAAATGTATTTTCTATTTATTAATATTTAATTTTGATGATGAATATAAAATTGAGAGGATGCCATTTACTGAAGGAGGAGAGAATGTCACACACCTAGATTTTATAGTACATAATCTCTTTAAAGTAAATTCAATAGATTTCACAACACACGATATTGAGTTCAAGCACACCAAAACTTACTAAACTAGCCGTTCAAAAGCGGTTATGAATAATATTAACTGTATTTTGAATTTTAAATACTCTAAATAATTTTAACATCCATATTCTGTGTTTCTTATACATAACATAAGAACAAATTCATTTATACAGATTAAAGAATTATTTTTCAAGAATTGCAATTTTTCCACCTTTTAATGGAGAACTTTTTTTTAAATCCAATATTTGACTCTATTATATATTAAATTTTATGAAATTCAATTATTTATTTGAATCAGGACATAAAAATTTATTTTTGATAAATTTTTTATATTTTTATAATAACATTCATATTCAGATTAATATTCAAAAAATATTAAATTGTAATTGAAAACAACATTTTTAATCAAAAAAATTTAAAGTTTTATAGTATTCATTTGAGTGGATTAAAAGTATAATTAGATTATATTTTTATCATTTAATATAATTAAGTGCTTTTTTAATTAATTTCACATTTAAATTGGATATAAAAAAATTTCATTCATTGGATAGTTTTGACTTCTTATAAACTATTTTTCATGTTCTAAAAATGAGAATTAATATTAAATTAATTAATGCAACTTCTATGTTTTTTAATTTGTTAAATTAGACATCATTTTCGAATTTGGAACATCAAATTTATGTTTGGATGATGTTTTTGTATTTTTCTAAAAACATTCAATTTTTGACGAATAATGGAAAACACTATGTTATAGATAAAAACGAACATTTTAATTTAAATAATTATTTTTAATGAAAAATTTATCATAATGTAGATACAGATACGAAATACATATATTGGTCCAATTTAATTATTTGGTGTTATTTTATAATAATATTAGACATATAAATGTTTATTAAACATTTTTAACGTCTTTTACCCATGTTCTAGACACAATTTCAAATTTTCATAAAACATAATTTATTGGCTTATATGATTTGAATTTAAAAAAATATGAGACAGAGAGGGTTTAAATCAGTAAGTTATACTCTTTTCAATACGATGCATTTAATTAGGGGTTAATAGTAACTTTTGACATTAATTTACTACTGTTAAAAGTATATAAGGAAATTAAAGGTAAAAATAATATTAAAATTAACCAAACACATGTCTTAAGACTATTTGATTAGTGTATTTTGACAAAAATCAACCTTAGGAAAAGCAAATAAGATATTTTGATCCATTCTAGAAAGATAAGTACATTTATTATAATTTATTTAATGAAGAGTTAAAAGTGATAAATTCAATGTTTAATAACAAAACTGTTTTTAATATATAGTTAAACAAAAGATAAATTAGACAATATATATTAATTTTAAATATAAAAATATTTCCCACATCATGTTATTTTATTTATAATTTATAAACATAAAATAATTAAATTTATTTATCACACAATGATGATGTAATAATTAGCATCTTAATTAAATATTAAAATAAATATAAATTGAAACTTTTGAAGCCATTCACTAATTTTATAGTTGAATATTAAATTTTATAGATGATTCAATATATTTTTATTGAAGTTATAATGTTTTTAGGACTTTAACAAAAATCAATTACTAAATAGTGTCAAATATGACATAAATGAGTTTTTAAAACAAACACTATATTATAAAATGATATAATGTTCATAAAAATCTAAATATTAGATAAAGTACTTACATATTGATATATATTTTACTAAATAACCACTTTAGGTTTTCTTGACATTTTATTATATGTTTATTAACCATGTATTGTTATAATACACGATGACATGGTAAAAGTTAAAACTATTTCAGTAATGGTTAAATCTAAAATATAAGGTTAATATTTTGACCTAAAAATCTCTATAAACTATTGTTTGAGAGGATTTCGACCCATCCCTACCATAGTCTCAAAATAAATCCAATTGTAGCCATTATAAAAAGAAAACTATTTTAGAATATATTAATATTTCAATCTTTTAATATTGTTCCCTTCGCCTCTCTTATAAATGGGTAATCCCCCTTATCTTAATCTCACTCCTCCAAACCCATTTTTCTAAGACAAAATCTAATCTAATATCCTCCCAATTACACTAAATATATCCTAGAGTCCATACATTGTTCATAAATCCATCCTAGGTGGCCCTTTTGTTTAAATCAATAGGAAGAACCTAATGAAAATTTAATTATTTCATTACATATTTCAACGTTCTTTTCTTCTTCCACTTCCTATTTCTTGGTTGCTTCCATACCAAAACAATAACTCCAGTACCTTCTACATTCAGTGATGTAATTATTAATATGGTACAACCATAATATTTATTCTATCCATCCTATAAATGATAATGTCAACATAAGTGTGTGTGTGTATGACTTACTATCTCCTCGTTGTGGTGTAGTGTGTTGTTCAACACATCATTATTTATATGGGGATAATAATAATTATAATTGATTTAAATAATAAAACATTATATTGATTCTGTTACTATAATATACCATTATATTATATACAATTTCACCATCAATATAATGATATCATTTCTCGGGCGTATGTATAGCTTACCGTCTCCATGACGTGATGAGATTCATTTCCACGTTCACCAAAAAAAGATGATTAAGACTATATATATATATATATTTAATAACTATGTAATATAGGAAATAATAATTCTACTAGATATATATATATATATATATATATATTTCTAATTCACATACTTCTGTTCACTATGATATGAAAGTTGAAACGACATTTTTGCATAAGTACGAACTACCATCTCCATAAACTGTTTTTTCTATTTCATATATCAATCTATTATACATAATTATATTCTGAATATATACGATACATAAGTAATGTTTTATATTCTGGAACCAATTAAATCATAATATAATTTATACAAGCGAGAATAAAAAGTTAAAACACGTATGATAAAGTAAGTATTTATATTCAGAAATTTTATTTTATCATATATATTATTTTTAAATGGGTAGTATAAAGCAATATATTAATCAAGTATGATATAATGAAAATGAATATGGTTCTGTTATAATTTTATAACATACTATGGTCATTATTCAAGAGGTTAAATGTACCCTTAACTAAAGGAAAGTACAAGGTAAGGGTTAATTTTACCCAATCTCTTTATTAATTAAGATTGATTATGTGTAAATTTTTACGGGGAAATATTTATTATCAATATCCATCTTTCATAAATTTTATTTCAAAAGGATTCAATTTTAGGGACTCTTTAACTAAAAAGACATTTTAAATTTTATAAATATTTATTATTCTAAATCATTCTCATTAATGTCCATGTATTCAAAAAGATTTTATGGATTTATTTATATATACATGAATGATTTATTATGTAAATTCCTTTCAAAAGATTCAATGTAGTATGAGACATGTTGACACACAAATACAGTTGGTAAGCACTCCATAAGGGCATCCAAGAAACCATGGTTCGAATCCAGGCAGAGGCATAATTTCTGGGGTATTGTAGTAGCACTGTAGAAGACAGTATAACAGGAACAGTAACAAGAACTGTAGCAGTACTATAGTAGGTACTATAGTGGGAACTATGCAGTATTGTAGCATCTGAGAATATGCCTTCGTTTGGGCCTTTGGGCCACTGATTTGGTCCCTGAGACATTTAAGGCATTCGGGCCACCCAGGCCTTCGGGTCAGTAAGGACTTAGGGCCACCTCAAGGCCTTCGGGCCACCTTTAAGTGCAGATGAAAACTAGACAACCTAGAAGGAACAATCTCTACAAGGAGGATGATAAATGATCTTTCACCACATCACAAGATGAAGAGATTTCAAGAATGAGAGTGTATGGAACCTGCCATCAGGACAAGTCTGGGAATCCATGGGAATGCCTAGCCGAACAGCCATGTGAAGGTAGAGAGCTGATTTCATGATGAAGATGTTGGGGAGGAGAAGTTCCAAGTAGTTAGTCTGGGTTGTATGTAATTTTTGAAACCTACAGGCAATGAATTCCTCTATGGCCTATGGGCCATGTAATACTTATTCCTACGTTCCTTGTAAGGGTTCCACCTCACCCCTTGAAAGGTGGATTTTAAAAAATAAAAAAAAATATGAAGGCAATCGGGCCATTGGAGTCTTCCTTCCCAAATCAGTGAATTTTAAATGGTTTCACAAAAAAAGATATTTCCCTTAATGAGTTTTACACACCATTTTCAACTATTTCAACATCCATTAGTGGATATTATTCATCATTTATATTGATTGATTATAATAAAATCGTCCACATTGTATTAAATGAGTTATCGTATGTTTGACTTTGGATGTGCTATTTTTATATAATTCATGGTTTATGGTTAACGTATTGACATTGTGTATGCTAGTTTTAATGTGAATGTTAATGTTATGATTCAAAATTTTCATATGAGAAATGTATTGGACATAGTATGTGATGGGTGGAGCCCGTTATAGCTCCTAGAAGCATCGGTAGGTCTCATGAGATAAACTTGTGTCTTTCCATAGGGCCTGGAAAAAATTGTATTTGTATTATTCATAGGAGCCCTTGGCTAAGGGGTTATGATGTCCGAAATTATATATTCTATCATTATAAAAATAGATTTTGATATTACATGTGATTATTTGAAAATTATAGTATACATGTTGATATGTAAATGTCATTATTTTATTTGTATTTACCAAATTATGCTAATGTTTTTGTTTAAAATGTGTTTTCAGTCATATAAATATCCTTAAATGTTTATGCTTATTTATGATAGTTTCTGCTATATTGATATCCATACCGAGAGTCTGAGCTCACCCATTTATTTTGTTTTATTTTTCCCATAATGTGAAGTAGTGTATTATGATTGATATGTAGTGACAATCTAGAGGTATAATGGAATTCTCAAATTATTGTTTTATTTTTTATTTTTGAAATGGTAATGCAACAGTAATATATGTAATCTATTTTCCATGACTACTAAACCGATTGGTCCTTAAGCACTTGAATACTTGCAATCAAGAAAATGATTAAAATATTTCACTGACTTATGGGAATTGCGGTCTTGGCATTACAATATAATATTTTTTACAGAATAATTTAATTATTTGAGTTGATGGGGTGGATAATGAAAATAAAAGAAAGGATCCTGAGATAAGATGCTAACTGTTGATCCTAAAACACATTTTTGTTTTTGCGGAAAGGATTCCATTGATGTATTTATGCTATGTGGCTAGATTCTAGGATGAAGTGAGTGGTGAATGGAAGTGTATTGTGAAAATATTGGCTAAACCTAAGGGGTTGGAGAGGTGTGAATATGAGGGAGATGTGGTGTCATTTTATATGGATGGGAAAGGATACAATTACCATTTTGGAAGAAAAGTTTTGTGAACCAACGTTTTTTCCAAAAACATTCACAAAAAACCAATCAATATCATGAATGTAATTTTAGTGGATGATTAATGTCAATATAATTTGTGTTTGACTATTTTATAGGTCATTTTGGGTCATAAGTTGATGGTTTAGTACTTTAATAAAATAAATTTTCTCTTAAATGTTGTAATTAATTTTAAAAACATTCACTAATATTTTTAGTAGAAAAATAAATTTCAACTTATTATAAATTATAAATTTCTCTTATTCCAAATATGGAATACATTTTTGAAAATTATAATTACCGAAGTGGAAAAATTAATTTAAAATTAATCTTTCAATTGGGTCGATTATACAGTTTTTTCATGTAATAACATTTAAATGTTTGATATGTTTTTACACTAGATTAATTCTAAATTGATCTCAATGACATAAATTTTGTTAATATATAAAAATATTATATAATTAATCATTGAAATCAATTTAAAATATAATTTATCATTATGCATAAATATGATGATAATTTAGTTTTGAATTAAAATCTGGTATTTTTGACTATTAATGAAAAAATGAGGTTTCTCAAAACAAAATCCCAAAACATCTCCCTAAATTAATTTTGAAATTCAAAATTCAAAACGTATGTTTATTTGATCAAAATAAATTTATAAAAATGTCTTATTTGTTCACATAAGGACATTACATTCTGTTCAATTGAGAAAATTTTATTTTTAAATATATAAGGACATTACCAAAAATAATATCATTCATTATCAATAGGTTTTATCTATATAAAAATAATATAAGAAAATATATTTTACAATTATTTATTGTAATTCATATAAATAGTTTTACTATCTAGTTTATAATTATCATATTAAAATAACTATAAGAATGAAATGATGTTTCGATGAACCATTAGTGTTGGATGTAACATACCCCATATCAGTGTTTCGTGTAAATAAAACAAATCAATATTGTGTGTGACATTCAAAAAGTTGAAGTTAGGTGAATTGAATGTCGTGTTAATGTCGTGTGAATTTAATGTTTGACTTAGTGAATTGTAAGAAATATATACAAATATAATTAATTTGAAAAAGGTCCATAAAAACTCAAGGTGTGACATTCTAAAACCCTTAATCTAAATTTATAACTTGAAATATGTCACATGGGTAATAAAAATGAGGATACTTATACTTCATCATATCCTCAAGTTCCCTGGAATCATCCTCTAACTGGTTATTTCTAAAAAAAATTATCTAGGTGGGTGGTCTTGTTTTGTAGATCATTCTCCTTATAATCCAAAATTTTAAAAGGTTTCTCCTCATAATAAAGACATTTCTCCAATGGAAAGTCTTATGAGTTAAAAACATGTTCAGGTTATGATATATACATCCAATGCAGTGATACATGGAACAAATCGTGCTCTAGAGAGAAATTTGTATTATGTTCTAAGTAATAGGTTATCATCCTGATACGATTTATAATCTCAAAGGGACCAATATAAAGTTTGATTAGTTTCCCCTTTCTTTCATAACCTTGTCACATTCTTCAAGGGTGAGATTAATATAAATAACATTTCTAAAATTCCTAATTCTATTTCACGATAAGTGGTAGCATCCAAAAAGTTCTACTGACATTTAGGTACCATGTTATGATCTTGAATGCTATTAACATTTACGATCATTTCATCGATGAACTCAGATCCCTGTATCATTCATTCGAAAACATATTTCCATTATTTTGGACCTTTAAATTTCTTCCCATTATGGGATTCAAAAGGTTCTGTCTGAAAACTTGATTGAAATATATTGTTGAATGAAAAATCAACTAGATTAATGTTTTTAACCCAAAGAAAATTGAAATATGGAGAACAAGAGCTCAACATATCCTCTAGTGTCTACATTGTTCTTTTAGCCTCACCATATTTCTAATTATTATATGTAGTGCAGTCACTGAAATGTGATACATGTGTTTTCAAAAGACTTCACATGAACATTAAGGTGTACCTTAGATCCTGATCTGATTCAACAAAATGTAGAATCCATGCAATGTTACAACTTACAAAAATTATATCCTAGAAAGATGATCCAGAGATATGTCTTATATGATTATGATGAAGAGATTTTACATAGTATGTCGACCAGCTACTACCCATATAGAATTAAAACTCTTTGCATTTTTTGGGTATTCCAACAGAAATACCCAGAGTTTTTTTCCCTTTCCATTCATGTATGGGTAATGGATGTAACATCCAGATTATCTTTTAAATTACAAAAACTATATGTCGGCATACAAAGACCAAAGATACAAACTCTTTGATATTCCACTTCATGTCATCCCATATAAATTATTCTTCCAAATCACAATACAAATTTTTACATACATTATGAATAGAGAATTAAGATATATGAGATTCTTCTAATACCTCCTTCTTCAAATCTATTATATAAGGAACACATACACATTTATAGATCCCTATCATTACATCCTCATCAAAGATACACTCAATAACATTTGAAACATCATTTTGGATCTCTACATCATCCATTTATGCCTCCATAATCTTCACATGGATAGAGGTTTGACAATTTGATTGGGAAATATAATATTTTTATCCTTTAATAAGGTTTTCTATATCCATCCAGCGAAAATACAGAAATATTGGATCTTTTGTGATCCTCATATTTGATAAGATATCATGATCCTTATAACTCAAAGCATTGACCACCTTTTTCTCATTATT
Organism: Viscum album; assembly: GCA_963277665.1. Classification (NCBI taxonomy): domain Eukaryota; kingdom Viridiplantae; phylum Streptophyta; class Magnoliopsida; order Santalales; family Viscaceae; genus Viscum; species Viscum album. Next base: position 2,102,928,993 of record OY728119.1, on the reverse strand, counting down.
AGTGTGGTAATGATTCAAGTAGACATAATCTTTTATCAACTCAAATCATCATCTTTGGTTCATGTTAAACTCCTTATGTGTGAATATAAAATTAATAATTTTATGACTGGTATATTTATATCACACATTTCTCCACAAAATATAATTTCTCAATATCATTAATGAATAAGTTACCGCATATTTCTGCAAGACATAAGTTGGGTAATTTTTCTCAATAATATTAAACTATCATGGGGAATAGGATATAGTCATGTTATTATTTATTAAAATACTTCCCTTTCCTTTATTGGATGCATCATTGTAGATTAAAAACCCTTATGTATTACAATATTATGTAATCACATGTGCACAGACAATCCTTCTCTTTAGTTGCTTCAAATTATCCTCACATTAATATGTCTATACGAACATGACACCCTTCTATGTTAACATTGTATGAGGATTAGATATTCAAGAAAATGTTCCTCAAATCATCATTAATAACAAGGTAAATGAATAAAGATAAAGATATCATATCTCATAGTTGGTCTATTACCACATTAAATAACCCCTTTAATTGATGGATATACTAGTATAAAATCTCTTGAGATAATGTGACCCAAAAAAGAAAACATTTGTATCCATAATTCACACTTTTTAAAATTTTCATATAGCTTCTCCTCCCTTATAGATTTCTGTACAATTCTCAAGTGTTCCTCAAGCTCATCCATGCTCTAAAAAAAGAAAATAATATAATATATAATGAGTGACACAAACTGATCAAGTAAATCTATAAAGACCCTATTCATTAAATACATGAAGTGTGAAGTGGAATTACTAAAACTAAATGGAGTCATTATATATTCATAGTGTTCATACATTGTATGGATTGTTTTATTGGGTATATCCTCTTTGTTGACCCTCAATTGATGATATCCAAATTGATGGTCATTCTTGGAAAAGTACTGATGTCTACGTAGTTGATCAAACAAGTCATCAATACGTGGAATATGATACTTATAATTTGTTTTGATATTTTCCAACTCTCAATAATCAATGTCGAGTTGCATTGATAAATATTTCTTCTTCAATAAAAAACTCTTGCACCCTATGGTGACACACCAGGACGAATGAATCCATTATCAAGGATTTCATAGAGGTGTTTATTATATTCTTGCACCTAAATCATATCAATTATATTAGCTATATTTGAAATTTGTGCGCAACGCAATATGACAAATTTAACAACTAAACATATTATTTTGGTGGAAGGATATGAAACTCATCCTCAAAGACAACCACAAACTCCAAAACAATGTGAATATAATCATTGTTGATTTTATCCCCTACCAATTAAGATAAACAACCATTTTAATGGTAATTAAGACCCAAACACTATATGTAATCTCTATAGGATGGTCATCGTTATCATCACATTGATGGATGGATATATGGGGGGTTTCAATATCAAAATTAACTTCCCTTCCATGATGATTGATGTGTAATTTATTTATAAAACTCCAATCCATGCCTAGGATGACATCAAATTCAACCAAAGTAATACCAAAAAGGTCTTTTGGAACCATATTCCCATAAATTTCAATAATAGATTAATCATATACTTGAGATGCAATTACCGTACATTAGGTATTATCGCTACTAAATCCACATATAATTGTATTGGTGGAATACTATGACCATTATAAAATTACTTAGATATGAAATAGTGGGTTGATATAGAATAATATATTACAATAGAAGTTCTCAATTGGATTGTAAGTGTACCTTTCATTAGGTTGTTATATCACCCATCATCAGAAATAGGCATTTCAAGATATTTCTCCATATCCATCAGCTTTAGACGTTTTTTATGTTGATCATCATCACCAGCCCTTGCAATTGTGATGTGGTTAGTGAATTCCCATTATCCTTAGTCGTGTAACACTGAATTATGGGAGGTGCATTATATGCCATATTTTCCCCATTCTCAACATTTGATAACATATTACTATCACATTAGAAATAAAAAATCTTGTAGCCTTACCTTCCACAATTAAATCATTTATTATTCCCATTATGTAAATTTTATAAATGCTTCTTTTCACACATATGGAATAATGGAAATATCACATTTTTTTCATTATGGTTATAGAACATACCTTAAACTCCATATTCCTCTTATTCTCAAAACCATGAGATGGATACATGACTCCAACCTCCATTTTTACCATGATTGAACAACCTTAAATCTATTCATAGCCACTAATGTCTCTTATGTCCAACTCCCTTCTTAATAGGTCTTTAATCCATTGAATATCCTATCATCTTTACATTTCAGTTGGATGATAACTCATGAAGCATAACTCGAAAGTCTCGTGTAATTAGCCTCATAGGTACCAATAGATTCATAATCCCATCAATTAAACTCAAGGAACTCATTATCTATCTTGGTACTAAGAATACTAGGAATGTACTTATTGAAAAATATGTTCTTGAACTAATCCCAATCCATTGACTTAATGTCACCATTTTTGCATCCTATTATTCATGAGAGTCCACCACTGCTCTGCTTCTCCTTCAAACCGATAGATTTCCAGATTATATTTCTCATTCTATGAACACTAGAGAGTATAGAATATATTCTTAGCAGTAATGATCTATTATTTAGCAACATGTGGATTATAGGACCATCTGAAAGAAGTTGGATGTTTCCATATAAAATGCTTAATATAATTTGGTTCACTTATTTTCAAATTTTGATGTCCACCATGAACTATATATTGGGAATGATATGTGATCAGATAAATTATATTTTTCATTCCTTCCCCATAGAAATCTATTTCTTAGGAGTAAAATCATTGTATAATCTATTAGAATTACCAGTTATGTGATTAATTTGAGTTCCAACCATTGTATAAGACCCCAAAACATAGAGTAAGAAATATTTTTCATTTTGAGGAACCACATAATCCTGAAAATTCAGTTATATAATGTCTTAATTATGAATCCTTCCTTAATCTATGACTCCATAGGATTATCCTAGGATACACATACGAAAATTCATTTTAAATACATCACAATGGTTCATGAAGAGTTTTTTAATTCCCAAAGCATATACACCAGGAGTGTTAATTTAGGTCATCAATAAGGCATACTATCTTGTACCATATTAGCCAGAGTCAGGATAGAAACATCTTGTTGGAGTTTTTTCCCCAAGGTACATCTATTCCATAAAAATATACACATGTAGTATTTAGACATGTATGTATTTCTTGGAATAAAATACTCTCTCCTATACCAAAATTTTATGAATCATTCCAATACTTTTCCTTATCCTAAATCAAATATTTAAACGTGTACATATGGTCCTATGTACAGTTATTTCATCACATCTCCCAAATTTTTACTATACCTTTTCAATGATACCAACAATAAAAAAATAATCTTGACATACATTAACATCACATAACTTTTGATGAATACTTAAAGAATTAATAAAACACCAAATGACTGTATTATTCCAGTGCCTTTGAAAAAATTGAAACATATAAAAAGGTTAATAAATGTGCAACATCATCTCCTAATGTATTCCTCATGACTAGAACCCTTCATAGACACATCATACATAATTTGTATTTTCATAACCTAGGAAATTAAACAAAAAGGGGGGATATAAGATGATCATTATGGGTAAATAAGGGATACATGTAGGCATAATCTGAATAATAGGGGTATGGTAACATGATTAATAAAATACGATTTCATACATTCAATATATAAGATCATAATCGTGAATCATGGAATAAATAGTGGATGTATAATGAATATAATCTGTGAGAGCATAACATAGGAATTAAAATTCAAATTCATAAAAACACATATTAATTTAATATGATTTCCATAGTAGCCTAGTAATTACATCCATAGTGATCATGGTAGTATGGGTTCACTCCCCAATCCATCTAGGTATCTATCATACACTCCCATGACCATCTAGTAGCATGTGATCACTCCACATACCATATTGGAAGTCGCGGTTCACACCCACAACCATATTAGTAGTCAAGGTTATTATCCAAGACCATATGAGTATATATCTGAATATATATTTCTTTTCCCACTGTATTTGAGGGAGATATACGTCCCACCCAACTCATTGTGAAATTCTACATCCATGTTCAAAATGAAAAAAAAATAATAATATAATAACCCATGAAATGAAATGTTTTTTATAATGATGTAAGCAAATCATTACCTTTGAAAAATATTGGTTTCATAATCATTTCAACAAATACATAAACTTTGAAAATATGTGGGTTTCAATATTATATAACCAGTGAATGAAAAAAATGTTTTCTCGACGTTTTTATCTGAAACATAATGCAAATATAAAAATACAATGAATAGAAACATTGAATAATTTCCCAAAAAATGAAATAGTAGCACCATATGGTGTTATATTAGATGGGAAATACTTTTTAAATATATTTTAAAAACAATTCCAGTGGAAAATATATTTTCTTTATTGATAAATGATTTTTAAAACATTAATTATTTTGAAAAAAACAATGAATATGTATTTGAAAACAAATATCTGAAGAATTGTAACCTATAATATGTTTTAAAAATATTTTTCCTTGAAAATGGGGTTGAATTATCTTTTGATTTTTTTTGAAAACATGTTTTTTGAATACAATATATTTTGGATCAAATAGAGTGATAAGTATATTTTAAATAAAAAAAATATTTAATTAAAAAAGTGTGGGAAAATGGTACCAATATGAGAATATAGCTTCAATAACCATATGAGAATATAATTCATGAGATTTATTTCAATATGGATCATAATATATCCTCAATGGAATCATAAACATAAAAAATAATGAAAAAAAATGAGACTGTTTCAGTAAACAATTATAACTTGGCAATGATGGATCATACTCTCCATGTAAGAAAATAAAATAAAATTATGATTAAATAACATGAATATAATTATATTTATTATTTTACAATTAAATTTGAGGTATATATTCTCTTAAATGAATTTTGCTGCATAACAAAACATGAGTCTCAAATAAGGAAAATTGAGACAAAACCATTTTACCGATTTTGAAAATTTTGAAACATAAACCATGTAAAATAATGTTCAAACAATATAAATGAAAATAACAAATAAATTATAGTATTATAATAATGGAATAAATCCATGAGACCTATATGTACCACAAAAAAATTAATAGGTGGCGAATAAAGCATGTATCTTAGAGATATAAAAACTGATATGAAATTCTCTTACTTTGTGCCATGAATCTCATCGTACTCATTCAAATAATATGTATAATTAATATAATCTTATTATAAAAAATTTAATGAAACGATTTATTATATATAATACAATATGCTTTATTATTTTGACCTTATATTACCTTCTTTTTAACAATTCTATTTTATGGTTTCACTACAGGTAATATCGACTTTGCTATTCACATGAGTCGTACTTCGTTATGTATTTAGTTCTTATAAATATATAATGATTTCCAGAATATAAATCATGATATAAATATCATTTATATTAAATATATTTTTATAAAATTATTTTATATAACATAAAAGTATAAATCATACTACCCCATTCATAGATAGTGTATGTCATGTGTGCGCATGAAACACTTTCTCTTCAATTTTCATGTTTAAAAAAAGAATGTAGAAGACATATATATATATATATATATTTACATATATCACTATTAAATTTGCTTTATTAAATTATATATGTCTTATATATTCACTAATCCCATCCTTAATACATTTCGTGTAATGTATGATTGTTTCACATTACTTTGAGGGGGTGGTAGTCCACGCTACCTCAAATGAAAATATTTTATTTACACTAAAATGAATGACAAAAAATATATGTGATGTAAAAGTATTAATGAATCTTAAAATCTTATAAAATATAATATTGACATATAAAAACTAATTTTTCATCATAATTTGAACTATGATAGGTGGTAAGGGAAAAATGAACAACCATCATTTAGTGAGGAGGTAGTTCTACCTACACATAAACAGCAAGTTTGATAACCATTGGATGGAGGTATGTTTTATTTTAGACCAAAATAATATCATAAAAACCATATTATATTTAGTATATTAGTTTTTTAATACCATTAAATAATAATAGTTTGGTGTGGGTGTAGAGTGAAAATTAAATAATAAAGGTTGTGAAAAGATGTTACCCCTATATCGGTTAACTCGTTTTAGTTTTTTCCGAAAGGATTCATTGGATCTATTTCCCCTAAAGGGAGTATTATAGGATCAAGGGAAGGATTATTAGTATGTTTATTGGGAATATTGTTTCTGAACCTATGTTTTTTTAGAGATGTGAAGATGCGGGAGTGGTGGTATCCTTTTATAGTGTAGGGAAATGAAACACTTTTCATTTTAGAAAACAAGTCAGGTTTACACACATTTTTACATAAACAAATTTCAAAAAAAGCATTACAATAATTGAAGGTTCATGACCTATATATTTAAAAATATGGGTATTTTATAAATTTATATGTTGTTTTGGTTCATAAATTTATATTTTTGAATATTATTAAGATAAATTTTCTCTTAACAATTATAATTAATTTTAATCAAATTCACTAATCATTTTGGTGAAAAAATTGAACTTTTAAAAATTATAAATAATTCTAATTAAAAATATTGAATATATTTTTCCAATTTCATATAAAAAATGTTACATAAATTAATTAAATATTAATTTTACATTAGGGTCAATAATGTAGGTTTTTAAATTAAAAACATTCAAAATATTGACATGTTTTATACCAAATATTAAATATAATTTGATCTAAATGAAAAAATTTTTATTAATTGATAATAATATTGTGTAAGTAATATTTGAATCATTTTTAATATTAATGTACACTTAAAAATATTTTAGATGAAAAATTATTTATGAATTAAAATCCAATAATTTTCACTATTTAACAAAGAATGATGTTTTTCAAATAAATCACAAAAAATATTCCTAAGAAACTTTTGATATTATAATATATAATATTAAGTTTATTTTGTAAAATTTATTTTAATATTACGCCAAAAATTAAATTTATTACTTACCATAGAAGTGCATTAAATGACGTCTATATGAGAAAATTGTATTTTTAAGCATATATGGACTTTACAAAATATTAAATCATTCATTATTAATATTTATTATTTTTATAAAAAAATTAATGTATATTTGAAAAGTAGTTATTACAACTCATATAATTATGTTTGATAGATAGATTATAATTACCTCATTTAGATAATTATAATAGTAAAATGATGTTTCTTAGAAACATCGGTGTTATGTGTAACATGAACCAAGTCAGTTTTCTTGTATCATATGCCAAGTCAATTATATGGGTAATAAAGTGAAATTCAATGGTTCTTGTAATTTATTTTGAGAATATTTTCAATGTAACATATGCATATTTGTTTCCATGTGAAATAAATATTTTACTTAATGCATTACAAGAAATTAATGAAATTTGAAGTCTTTCGATGATGTTTAACTAACAAATCATGGAATTAAATTGAGTGAATAATGAAGGAATAATCGTACATTATAGTCTAGGTCGTAATCCCTAAAAGATATTTGGAGGAGAGGGATTTCAACCTTCCAATAGAGAGATGGTGAATCAAGAAGTAGAATTAATATCCTCTATTACTATTAGTTAATAATTATTATATAAAAGTGAACCTAAATTTCATGTTATTTTATTAGAAATTATTATCCATAAACAATGTGACAACATACCATCATGGCGGTAGATATTAATATTTTTACCTCTAAATATTTCTTCATATATTGTCGAATTTGGTGGTTCCTCCTTATTCTCTTGGGGAAATGGAACCAGTAATCCCCCATATGTTATTTAAAATTTCTCAGTTCATTGATTTAGAACTCTTACATATGTTAAGAAATGGTCCTTCTATGATTTTTAGTACTACCTTGCTCGATAAACATATACCATGATGATGCACAAGCCCCAACTCGAATTTCATAGAAGGAGTGTTGAGATTTTGGGTGTCGATAGGTTCATGATTCACGATTCATATAAAATATCATTACATGTTGGTTAGTCTAGGATTTTGGTGACACATTATGAATTTTAATACATCCATCTGGGTTCATTTCCCTTGGCCCTTTACTATTGGGGGTAGACATAGGGTGGATCAAAAAACTTATTTCCAGCTCTAGTTGGCTTGTAGTGGTTTTGTTCATGTCTATTTTGGATGTATATGGATACTTTTCTAACTCTTTTATAGAATATATTGTGATGGTGAATATATATTCATAATTTTGGTTTATATTTTATATGTTAAAGTATATTCTATTTCATTGATTTTTAGAGATGATGAGGTGTGTGGTATGATGTCGAGAGTGGATATGGGACTGATAACCTTCTTAGAGAATATCTGTATCTTGGCTACATGTCCTTTATATATAGTTGAGTAGGTAACCCACTAAAGGGACTAGCTACTAGTACTCAATTTATGGAGTCCATAACCATCTTTTACGACTCACAACATACACTCTTTGAAATGGGTCCATGATAAGAGTATATAACCATCTCGGTTGACATTTTAACAATATTTATGTTTGGGTCCCACATAACATTAACTATTGTGGGCTGATATGCATCTAATAGGTGTGGATGTATTTATGTTATTTATTTATTGTGTATTCTATGTATTTAATTTCCCTTTTCATTCTTGATAATAGTGGATCTTGGAATTAATTACTGAGTACTGTCATAACCTAATTAATCATTATCTAAAATGAATATCTATAAATAGTATAATTTTATGATATATTTCCAACCATTTATGATATACCAGCACATATTTTATCATATTAGAAACATCATGTATGAGGGAACTCAAGCATTACATACATTAATACGATATTATATTAAATAATTACATAATAAATCATAGAACAATTCATAAATAAGGACAATAATATTATTTTTTATTTGGAGGCCAGATACTTTATAAAATTATTTATGTTGAATATTAAAAATATCCTATAAATATTATATTAGATAGTACCTATCATTGAAATATCATACATAATTCTAGTCAGCGTAACCTAGGAAAATAGAAACATAAAACTTGGTGACCTATGATCCATATTAAGTGTCACCATGGGAGATATCAACCAATTCTCAATATTATTCATAAGATAAGACAAAGGGAATTAGAATTTTATCATAACATTTAATAATGATCACAAAATTTTAAATAAGTTAAATAATTATTCTTGAATTAATTTATTCTTTTAACTAAATACAAGAGTTATTGGAGTATAAAATCATCTCAAATTAATCACGAGCCACTAGATAATTTTATATGTATAAGAAATAATTATATTTTAGGTATACACATAAGTATATAGAATAATTTCTTTCGTCATGGTAAATTTCCAAGACCATTATAAAATAGTATACATAGTTCCATAGTAGAATGGGTTTAGTCTAAATTCCCATAAACATAGTAGAGATAGTTTAATAGTTCATTGGGTTGACATCTCAATCAATTTAATATTTTATCATGAGATATCAATAATTACATAATGTATTATATGGGTTTATAATATTACCCCACCTTCATATAAATAATTCAATCTTCATGTGTACCAAATGATCACAAAAAAGTTCCTTATTCTATTATAGATCAATTAACATAAGATAATGAAGAATGTTTCATGAAATAATCTATTAAACATCATCATTTTAATCCATATAGATAAATAATTTTGAAGTTATCATAATATAATATCACTAATTATGAATAAAAAAATGTAATGGATGCTGGAAGAGATGAAAATTATTTTTATAAAAGAATTGAAAAATTTTATTTAATGAAAAAAGAGAAAATAACCTTTTCATTTGTTAACATTGATAAATAAAAAAACCATAACACAATAGGAATGATAATATCATTAATAAAAATAGGAAATGTTTAAGGGAATATGAATAAAAAAATTTATCGTCGAGGGAAAAACCATTTATGCAGTAAATGTAAAAAAAATATTCTTTTTGTTGATTTTTAATGAATATCAAACATATTAAAAAACCTGAAAATATTCCTATATATAATTTATATAAAATTTAAAAATGGAATATAAATTAAATTTCTGAAATATTTATTTACTGATATATAATTCAACAAATTAATTTTTCAGAACACTAATATATAAATAAATATTTTTGTCCAAACGAATGAGATATGGATGTCTTCTGTTAAAAAATATTTTTCAATCTATTTGAGTGTCATAGATAGGGGAATATAAATAATGAAGATAAAACCCCTGAATAAATATATTAAAAAAACATATAACAATTTTAATAATGAAAAAATAATAAATTCTTGGTATTTAAATTGAAATATAAAAAATCATTTTAAATAGTAATATTGTAATATAAACAACTTAGTCAAGTAATGATATGCTTTAAAGGAAGACTAACCTCTTATATAATAAATTTATATTTATTATAATTCTATAACAGAACTATTTTCATAAATAATATAATTTATATCACACCATAATTTATTTTAATTAAAAAATTGTTTTTAAATTTCATCTTTAAAATAAATATTTTTGTGATAACTATTCTATTTGATATGTATGTTTTGGTTTATTGATTACATTCCTCTCACATTGGTAATAATTTTTTACTCAATATTATATAAATAATTTCATGAATATTAAATTTATTAATTATTTACACTTTTTTGACTATCCGTGTAATGTCAATGTTGAAAAAAGTATGACATCACTTTTTATGTTGTAGTCTATACATATGCAACGGTTCTTTTAATTTTTAAATCAATGAAATGAAGCTATGTTAATAATAATTTAAATGTGAATAATAATTATTTTGTATCAAATAAAATAGAAAATAAATAACCTCATTAATAAAATCATTCCTTGTAGTTTGTAATGAAAAATGATATGTATCTCTTAATGGAGGTGTCAGTACACACACACATGAGAGACACTTTCATTTTTCATTTCAATTATGGGAAGTCAATAATGGTTATTCCATCAGTATAAAAAAATATAAAATATTAATGATACTCATATCATTATATTAGGATGGTTATAGTATAACCTATTGTGTTTTCAGAAGAAATTATGATTATAGAACATTGTTAACATAACTAAAAATTGTTTGGGTATCCTACCTTTGTAAAATCATAAGCCTTTTTAGGTTAGTCATTTTGTGAAACCAAAATCTATAAGTTATTGGCATGTTAATTATAATGTCATTTGTCTACTTATAAGTCATGATAAGGTCAGAAATGTGTGTGTGGAAATGAGGGGATGAGATTCCCCCACACAATTGAGTAGAGTGGCACCCTAATAAATACATTTAACATTAAAATAATATAGAATTAACTTCAATCAAAATTCCACAACAAAAAAGATACATATCAAAGATAAGGTTATGAGAGGTAAAAATAAAAATATAAAATGTAATTAATATATTATATTTTTGATATTAGAATCCATAAACCATTTTAACCCATTTTAATAATTATTGTGACAATTTATTATATTACTATGGTAAATTATTTTTATGACGAAAAATGAAATAGATATTATAATATAATTAGTAAATTATGAATCCAAATATTGGTTTTGTATTATTATAATCAAATTTATATATGTGGTGGAAAATAACTTATGTATCCTTTCAAACAAGTTGAAAATCAAATATTTATAAAAAAATTATTTTATGCATAAAATGAATTTATTCAATAGAATTCCTTGCAAAAAACGTTTGATAAGGGATAAAGGAAATTAATGAATATATTATCTTCACTATTTATTAAATTGGTTTATCATTATTCATTAATTTATTATATTAAGATTAATGAAATTAAACATATTAAATCATTCTAAAAAATATCCATTTTTGACTTCAAAATATATTATATTTAATTTAAACCATTTTATAAAAAATTATCAACAATAAATAAGTATTTAATATGTCTAATTTTTTTTTACAAATTTAATAGTTTTTGTAAGATAAATTATCTTTGAAAAAATATATACAATAACAAAAACATTTTTTAAAATAAAACATTTTTATTTGGACATGAATTGTTAGATGATTTTAACATATCACCAATTAACCATTACATGGATTAAATTAGTTGATTTAATAATATATTAATGAAAATTTTCCAATTATTTATTATTTAATTCTCAAGAGAATGATATTTAATTTAAATGTATAATTAAATAATACTATTCAAATTATTTAAATTAAAATATGTTGTTGTTTTGTAAGTTAATTTGATTCTTTTTATAGAGTGTCTTTTTATATCAATGACATTAAAAGATTTAATAATTCAATTCATTATATATTTTTTATAAAATTATTATCTAATGTTCTATGTTTTTTACTACAATCTATAAAATACCTCTAACTTATTTTAAATTAAATTTATTCTATAATTATTGGGTGTTACATGCAACCCCTTTATAAGAAATTTTCCATAAAAATTCTTTTATTTTTTATGGAATTTGGGGAGGATGTTTCCTTATTATTACATACATGTTATTCCACATTTCATCCCCAAATTATTGGTTTTATTAAAAAAACATTGACCATGTCATGTCACTCATTCCATAACAGATTATCTCATCAATCTAGAATATCCATAGTTTATTCCCCAAAATAAGGATAATCCCCATTTTATACAACCCATGAGTTCAATATATTTAAATGAAATGGTTTCCATTACATAAAAATTGGTTATTTTAAAAAATCATAAATATTGTATCCAATGTTGTGGTGAGAACAGATCTCATGGATTATTCATGGATTTCAATATTTTCAAAGGAAAAAGAATCAAATCCTTAAAACCGATTTAATTGGTCTTTTGGGAACTTTCTGCCTTGATAAACAAACCTATAGGGTTATTAATAATAAATAAGGGAATTTGTTTCTTCATTGGATTCTATTTTACTAGTTGGGGAGGAAAATAACATACAGACAAGAGTTAAGTATGTTTAGAGGTATGAAGACATTTTTTCACATTTTCCTGGGTCTATTTACCCAACCCATTCACCATGGTATCATACTAATATCACTAGCACACACTACCTCTCCAACTCATCTCCCTTTTAATATATTCATCACCATTTTATGTATTTATTATCCATAAACTTTATTTTTCAACATAAACACACTCATTTGGATGGATTATTAAGATATTTTGGAACTCCCATCTCCTAAACTATTCATTATCCTCTTACTAGATAAATAGACTATAGTTATCGACCAGTGAAATCCATACACATATTGAGACAACCACTTGGAAAAATCAACACACTAATGTGATCCTCTACTAAGGAGAACCTCCACTATGGTGTCCCTCCACTAGGTATAACGTTAAATTTGTAAAATCACCACCATGTATGGCGAACGATATAATATATATTCCTTCAACTAGGAATACCCTCTACATAGGTGACCCTCAACTTTTAATACCCCCATATGGGTGAATTTAAATGGGGTCTACACATCACATAGGAAAACAACCACCTAATGCCCTTCACATGGAACAATCTTCACTAAATCCCATCCACAAGGTCAATAGTCACGCAAGGCCCTAACACAATAGTAACCCTCACCCAAAAAATTACATTGGGGAAACGGGCACTCAAGACCCACAAATTGGGTGACATTGTCTCACGGCGCACGACGGTGTCATGGAGAGAAACGTGCACTACCCGACAGTTGATTGGAGATGATTGGGTTCTACATAATCACTCATATTGGGTTCACCGCTTTCACCTCAAAACGCCCAACAGTCCAATATTCAACAATGCATGGATCTTCTTCCCAAAGGCAGGCATTCACTGGGTGGTTTGACCAGCAGTGCTTAATATCACACATTGGATGAGAGGATGGGAAGTCGGGCTCATCGCACCCTTTAAGGTGGAATTATTGTCTGTTCTGGGTCTCTTTTGATGATTTAAGATGTATTCTTATGTTCAAGAATATTTGGTATATACCCAAACATAGTATCCATGGATTGCTCATAGTTGTCAATGTCCAGATAGACGTAGGGGTTCAAATTAATTTATACCAGAGTTTTACCATCCCTCGTTGGATTAATGACCCTGAGGAGTCTGGAATCAATTAGATGGTACTAGTTTAAATCCTCGCAATCAGGCACTCTAGAGTTTATTGTCATCCAAGGGGGACATAACAACATGAGAATCTGGTTCAAACCCATGGTACGATCCTCCTTCATATCCTCATAAGAGAAATTAGAATCCATGTAGTTCGGTTTGGTATGGGGATTACACTCCAGGATGCCCAGAGTTGGTGTGGTGAACCGACGTAAGGATAGTTGGATCGACCGGTTGTTGGGCTTGAACCTAGAGGAGGATTCCAATGTACCCTGCCAAGGAGACAAGAATCAAAGTCCACGTAGTTCGGATTGGGGTGCAGATTATGCCCTGAGGCATCCCAGAGTAATGTATTGGGGCTTACACACTGATGAGGCCCAGGGTAATGGATTGGGGATTACACTCTGAGGAGGCCTAAGGTAATGGATTGGGGGTTACACTCTATGGAGGCCTAGGTTATGGGATTGGGGATTACAATATGAGGAGGCCCAAGGTAATGGATTGGGGCTTACACTCTGAGGTGGCCCAGGGTAATGGAGTGGGGATTACACTCTCAGGAGGCCCAGAAGAGGATGTCATGGTCGATGCTTACTCTAAGCCAATGTGAGTCATGCTCGGTGTGAGAAACAAGAGGCAGAAGGGACCAGGAGATCACCTTGAGAAAGGTGCGTCCATGGAAAGTGGATTGGGGCATACACATAGAGGCGGTCCAAAAAGTCGAGGTTTACTCTGAGATGGATTCCCATGGCGATAAAGTGCAGAGGGAGAGGGAGTTGGCCCCAATGGAGAACGGCGCATCACCTTTCCTCATTATGCACTTCTTTGGCCACAACCGTGGGGAAGTACAAATGTGAATGGGGGATTCCTTCTGATAGGTATCCCACCACTCCATGGGGATGGGAGAAGTGCCCCAGTCCTAACAAGTGGATGGGCATAAAGGGGACTCTCGGGCTCGGACTCCGCATTACCATGAGAATTTGAACCCAGGAATGCTTCGGAAATCCACTCAAGGGCAGGGGAAACCCCTTCTCCCCTACTTATAATGGGTATGTGAACTCAAAATGGTGTGCTGATGCACCTGATGGTTACATCACATGGGTTCGATGGCTCTGGTGGAGGCATCGGCTTAGGGATGATGAATAGGTCAATGAGGGTGTCATGGAGGATCAGGCTGGAATGGAAGGATTTTATCTGGCTCTGGGGATGGGAACCCTGAAGGATCTGGTAGGCCACACAGGTGTATGAGTGGTGCCGCCCATTGCGTAGGGAGGTGCTATGCGTCTTGAGAATCCATCTCTGAACTAGGGTCGTCCACAGACTAATGGGAATTCTGCGAACCAGAGTGGTTCACGGAATGATGGGCATCCCGCGAACTAGGGTGATTTGTGCCTTCAGGTTCGGCCCGCGTACCAGGATGGTATGCGGAGGTGTCCATACGAGCAGTGGTGGCCTAGGAAAATGGCAGTCAGGGCTTCTCCCATGCCGGAGGGTGCTACGCGGCATGACGGATCAGAAAAGTGGCATAAACTCCCTGGTCCGCGGGGGGTGCATCTGTAGAGGGGCCATGGTTCGCGGTCATCTTTTCTTTGTTATTTTAAGTTCGCGGTTCACCAAGTTGTTATGCGTTTTTGGTTCCTTGTTAATTCGCTTCCTTCATCATACCTGTTCTGGCTCGCGAACTGGAACATCACTATTTGCGAAATTCTAAGCTCTTTCGTTCAAAATCCTTCAACCCGAATCTGATCGATCTCCAATTGCCTCCTCTCAAAAAAATTTCATTTACTCTTCCCCCTTGATTACCTTTTATAGAGTGGTAGAAGATTTTTATCTGTAGTCATGCAGCATATTTTTCGGATGCCCATGACTAGAAACCTTGTTTATGGATGACTGGGTCAATCCGCAACCCGCGTGGGGCATTGAACACATCTCCCACATGAACCAAACTAGCTCATGGAGTGCCTCGTGGCCGCGCAAGGTAACACCTCCATTCTGCGAACGATAGTGGATGTGGCCTGGGCCTTTCGACGTGGTCCGCATTTGGGGCGGTTCATGACGGTGGACCAGTTTGGCACCTGTCATACTTCGCGCTCGCAGAGTATCTCTACCTCCATTTCGTGAATGACAGTGGTCCGTGGAGGGGGTGCTTCATGGAACCGGCCGCGTACTGTTATCATGTGACCGGTCCACGGACCGGTTCAGCATGTGCCATTTTTTGAGTCTTCTCCCCACCTTTACCCAATTCTATTTGGGGGAAAAATTGTGTAGAATCTCCCTTTTATTCATGGGTATTTTCATTCTCCTTTGCGGATTTTTCATGACCCTAAAAATCCCCCCCTCGGAATGGGGTCCGATCGGAACGAAGATGAGGCCATTCCGATGTAGAGTGGTCCAAAAAACCTGGATGTTTTGCGGTAGAGGAGTAGACCCAGTAGAGGACCATGCCTATAAATACGGGGGCCCTTCCTTTGTATTTTACTGTATTCTTCGAGAAACATGTTCTCTCTTGGTTTTTGTCTCCATGTGCTCGTTCCTTCGTGAAACACCTCATCCGCGAACCAGCTACCACTTCCGCGAGCCATTCCTCATACGCAATCGCCTTCATCCACGGACCAATATCCCGACCATGAAGAAATACATTTTATTAATTAAATAGTAAGTCACGTCGGGCCGCATATGAACTCGCTCTCTGGTTTTGATGATCTGCGGATTGAAATCTTCCAGACTTTGAAAATGTATTAATTCATCTAAACTTATATATTTAAATCCGGGATTTAGGTTCTGAGGATCAACATGGTTTGTGGTTTTCTTGCCAAAGCTCCACGGGCCAGAGTACCACGGACCTCTTTCGCAGAGGGCTGGTTCATGGGATGCACTCATCGCGAACCACATTTAGAGGCCTGCTTGCGGTTATCATGCAGTATTTTTTGCATCCTTTGCCATATACTTGTTATTTTTGTCCAGATTTTATTATTCCAGACTCACCATTTTCCTGGGTTTTATCATGCAGGGAGAAAACATGGTTCCCCCTCGCCCTGCACCCAGGCCTACTGCCGAGAATCTCCCAATTGGTTCTGGGAGGCGTCTAGCTATGATTCGTTGAGCAGAGAGCATCAAAGAGTACCCTAGTCGGTCCATCATTCCCGATGATGGTGTCTTGAGGGACTTTCTCTCTCCCGATCTCCTGGGTTATTCACTATCAAATCGACTTCCACATTATGGCTTCAGTATTCAAGACGACGTCCATATCCCTCCTACTTTCTCAGGACTTCCGTCTCCTTTCTTAGAACCGTCACCAAAGTGCATCCAGGAGAACCTTACCTCATTAGGGGAGGTAACCTCTAATTCTGATCCGAAAGATGCTTTCATTTTGAGAGGCACTGTTCAGAATCAAAGTGATCGGTTCACTCAAGACTTCTCTCAAAAAGATGTCTTCAATAATTACCCCTCTATTATCAACCTTGCTCGAGTGGATCCCGATGTGGGTTGGATTTCTAGCGGGGATCTTCGGTCTAGTGGTCTTTTCTCAAATGACTGGGCTTGGGCCTTTTGGTACATCATCATTTCCAGGAATC
Organism: Viscum album; assembly: GCA_963277665.1. Lineage (NCBI taxonomy): Eukaryota > Viridiplantae > Streptophyta > Magnoliopsida > Santalales > Viscaceae > Viscum > Viscum album. The sequence goes on along the minus strand of OY728119.1, from coordinate 2,102,911,224 downwards.
TTTCAAGTCACTGGAAGCAGTCAATATGTACCCCGCAATGTGGGCCTCCCAGTTTGATGTTTACCCAACATATCTGATCTTACCTGACCTTCTCAGTTGCTGGTGTTCAAGCACTTATACTTTCCACCATGCCCATGGTGAATTTGGCATTATCATGTGGGACATATACCAATTAGTAGGGATTCCGATTATTGGTGATATGTATGATGGGTTTATGCCCACTCATGACGTTTGGGATGACGTCGAACAAGTTCCCTTGTTGCTGAGGGATCTGAAGGTTATATCGGAGTGGTCACTAGGTCTGGCTTTGCATGCCCACTCTTTTATTCCCTATAGAACCTGGATATGGTTATTTATGAACACTACTGGTCATGTGCCGAAGATCAAGAGCCCCAGGACACATCCTTCTCAACAGTCATGAACCATCCCAGGTTCCTACTGGGCAGTTTTGAAAGTGGGTGACTACCTTGCATGGGGTTACGATGTGTGCCCCAACGTGCCGCCTATGCTCAGGTTGGAAGGTCTTTTGGCTACGTTTTTTAGTGTGTGGCTATTACCTTCTCAGGATATCATCCCAGGTGTCAGGGATTTCACCTTGATTATGGAATTCGAGTTGGCAGAGGGCCTCCTGGTGAATTTGGTCGTTCCCACATTGTCTTGTCTTTACGAACTACTATGCCACGTGAAGGAGGGCATGTCACCCTACCGGATGAGAATTCCATTTCAATTCATATATGGATGGATAGTGAATCATTGTTGCTGTTAGGATTATTTTCATAACACAGTCATCCCGCTTCCTACCTTTTGGCTTGCCTTTCTCAATATAGCTGGCGTTTGCTTGAAGTCGCTCAGTGCTGATGACGTCATCAATCTTCTGAGTGACTTCTCCTAGTTTTCTTTCGCTCCTAACCCCACCCCTTCCGACGTCATGGTTGAAAACCGTAGGGGGAGTCTGGAGGAGCATTCAAACATGATTTCACAATGGGATGGGTTTCTGTATGCGCAGATTGATGGGGTTTCTATGTGAGAGTTGTACGCCCACCGTGGTTTTTCCTGCCAGTTTGGGTGTAGGAATCACCATGTTTTCCTTCCCCCTCCTCCAGCTCGAGGACTACACCTAGCCACTCTCCGTCAATGGTGGTTGATGCTGATGTGGGAGGGATCTGAGGCAAGAATTTCCTTGCATAACAAGGGAGTAGCAGCCAGCCTATCCTTGGAGTATGAAAGAATGTGGGTAAAACATTATCCTAATGGGATCCTGGGGAAGGTTGTGCGGCAGGTTCCCAAATCAGGAGTCATTGCGGCTACTATGCCTACTGCACCTTCCTCATCGGCTCTGAGGGAGGACCGACTGATGGCTCATCAGTTAAAGCGACTCAGGGGATCTTCCTCTCCTAGCCCCTCTATGGCTGAAGTTCAGATGGGCCCAATCTTCTTAGATGTGGATGAAGATGACTTCGTGGCTTTGGGTCCTAGCAAGATAGAACCTAGAGTTTGGTTGGCTGATACCAGACTCCACAACATTATTCCCAATCCCGAACAGGGGTTAGAAGCTTCAGACCTTTCAGCTTTAGAACCATCTTCCAGTGTGCACATGTCTGCAATGATCGAAATGCCAAAATTCATTCTCGTGCTCTCTAGTGAGGATACCAATGATCCTCGTGTCATGGCGGGCCACCAAGTAGTGCACAGGTGGGCCTGGCCCCGGATTTTCAAGATTTTCACAGAAACTCTTCCTGCTAAGATGGAAACTAAAACTGAATCTCTTTGACAACTCTTCCTGGGTTTTGGGTCAGGTGGCAAAGACTATCGGCAGTTTCATTTTCTCGCTTTCCATGTTGACACGACCCGAGAGGAAGTATCCAATAATGAACGCAAACATGCTCACCTCTCTACCTCTCATTGCGGGGACCGAGGCCGGGAAGAATCCATGATAAACCCCCATCAGATGATAGCATAGTAGGGGAGCTCACAAGATCAGGCGACCATCCTATCTTCTGAGTTACATGAGCGTGAAGTGCGGGCATCGATGATGAAGAATCAATTTTCAACTATGACTGGTCGCCTTGAAGCCACTCGGAAATGGATCAACACTCTCTAAATGATAGTGGACCATACATGTTCAGTAGCCAATGTTAAGGCTATGGAGAAGGCTATGCTGGAGCAGACTCATAACAAACTTTGCCGCACGATCACCGATCTAGTGGAGAGGGCGAGCCAGAATCTTTGGTGATGATCGGAGCCATTCCTGTACACTCTGTTTTTCTCACCCCCATTCTTTTTTTTTGTTTTTTTGAGGGAGAGGCCTCAGCTTGTGGACTTACTTATTTTTTTTAAATGGAATACAATATATTTAAATCATTATGTACTATAAAATTTGATTGTTACTAGAACAATTTTTGCGTAAATAACAACTTACAGAATCAGAATTAATAGTAATTCAGGAACATAGAAACAAACTCTAACTTTTACCTTGACCATGGGATCCAGTGAGCATAGTTTGACTATTTCTAAGGTTTTGTAGAAAAACCACACAATTTTTTTTGTCTTTTAATTTAATACCCTAATTTTTTCCTGCGCCCAATTGGTCTAGACCCTGCGGGTATTTCCCAACTTTTTCTTAGGTCTCTCTTTCTTGGTTTTTGGCCTAACAGGCTTTGCGCCTCTTTTCGTGAGTGGTTTAATGGCCCACCAACAAGTCTATTTTTACTGATGTTTTAGGATGAACATCTTTGACCAGATATGGTGGGGCAAGGTCCCCAATGCGGTTTGGTTGACTAAAATTTGTCTCAATATCCTTCAGACGCATATAGGGGGAACATGTTTAGATTTGAACAACATGCATGTCATGTCTCAAGGAATAGGACTCGTATCGGCGTGCAGAGGTAAGAAGAGCATCGCCTACAGAAATCATGACTTTGGTAGACATGCCATGGGAGAGCAATATGCAGAGCCGTTGAAGGAATGGTATACATAGTCATGAAAATGTGTCCTTAAGTCAATGACTCTCCATTTCTGATGGCCTAAGGACTTCATGAAATTCCGGCTTATGGAAACCACCATTAGTGGCGTGGATAATTATAAAAACATCCAGGGGTGGTTCAGAAAGAGTGTGTGAAGTCTGAAAGGGTTTGAGAACATCTGTATTAATCAGGAGTGTGGACTCAGTGTCCCTGTCCTATGCATGTAGTTAGTGAAGAGGATGATTAGAGCTTGGCACAGTTTAATGTCACGCAGCTGGGAAATCATTTAAAATAGAACGAATTCTCCTGGTTCTCGGTAATCTTGTTAGAGATGTTCCACCATAATCATGAAGGGTTATGATGGAGGTTGGTAAACTGTAGATCATAGGGTTTTCGAATCCCAGGGTGGACATGGGGTTTTAAGGGACAAGAGGCGTACGAAGAGAAGCATCGGCTAAGGAAATATTTCCTTTGGTAGACGAGCCAGGGGCTATCAATATGCAGAGCTGCTGGAGGCATGGTATGCATAGTCATGAAAAGGTGTCATTAGGTCAATGATTTCATTCTCCAAATAGTCAGGCAACATCATGGACGTTTGAGATTGGGGACCACCAGGGGTGGATTATGAGAGATCATCTTTTTTCTGTGTATAAAGTATAGTTTATGGGTAGAGGGTGCCATGATATGAGAGAAACATCTAGGATAAATTTCCCGAGAATTGGTGAAGTGATTCCTTCTCACGCTGGTGTGACACGGTGGTTCGTGCTGGTATGACCCATGCACTGAGGGACTGAGAAAAGCCTCTGTTCCTTACTGAACTTATGACAGGTTTGACCATGAAGTTTAACGTCATGCGGTAAGGACTTCTTCTGTGTAGTTTAACGTCATGTGGTAAAGAAGAGGAGTATTATTAAAGGATGTTGTGCAGTTTAACGTCATGCAGCAAGGAATTGTGGAATTTTTAAACCAGTGAAAATGCTTGTGGTTGGAGGCATTTCCCTGGAAGTTGAATGCTTGGTCTTTGAAGCTTTATGCCAAGTATCCAAGATGTTCCATGCAGTTTAATGTCATGCGGTAAGGACGTAGTTTAAAAGTCCGATCTTCATCAGAATGTAACTAGGCTTGAACATCTCGCCATGTCCAAGACGTGGAAAAGGGGTTGACTGTGTAAATCATAGTTCCGGGGCGTCTTGGATCAGGAGAAACGATATGAGGGATCTGAGGCTGGTAAGCATACGGTTCAAGGAAGGGTATTTCCTAAGGAAATATTTCCTTTGGTAGAAGGGCCAGGGGCTATCAATATGTAGAGCCGCTAAGCGAATGGTATTCATAATCATACAAATGTGTCCATGGGTCGATAACATTCCACTTTCGATGGTCATGAATGGTCATGAGGATCCGCGATTGTCTGGGATATGAAGTCTACCATTTGGTATGAAAATATCTAGACATGTCAGGAATATTCGTCCCTGGTTGATGTTAAAGCATAGAGGGATCCATGCGCTAATTTATCTCACACGTGCGGATATACATTCACTCCCTGCAGTTTAATGTCGTGCTGTAAGGATGAACTACTCCTAGTTTAGCAGTCATAGAGCTCGTACCATTGGGTGGCTATTGCTGCAGTCACTCAAAGGATAATGGAGTTATCATGCTCTGATATACTCTGAACATGGTGGGGGATAAAGGATGTAAACTAAAACTCTTAGGTTTCTCGGATCATGAGGTGTGGTTTGGGGGATCTGAGGCCAGTAGGCGTACGGACCTAGGAAGAGTACCGCCCAAGGAAATATTGCCTTTGGTAGATGTACCAGGGGCTTTCAATATGCAGAGCCTATGAGGACATGGTATGCATAGACGTGCAATGTTGTCCCAGGGTCGATGACTTTCAACTTCTGATGGCCATGATTTTTTATGAAAATCTGAGATTGATCATATTACAGAGTTTAGCATGCGGGGATAATGGTGTCCGAGCATACAAGAAACATCTTCACCACCCTCATCTATTTTGTCAAAGTAGCCTAGATGTGGATTGATTTTTGTAGATGCAGGTCTTCTTGTGGACCATGGGCAGATACATAGGCTATCCAGGTTGGTATACCCTGGTAACATTTGGATGTGAAAATGGGGGGTGAACATGTAAAACACTATGCCATAAATTTATGGATCATGAGATATTATATGGGGGCTCCGAGGCCAGTAAGCGTATGGAGCATGGAAGAGTATCGCTTGAGGAAATTTTGCCTTTGGTAGATGGGCCAGGGGCAATCCATATAAAGAGCCGCTGAGGGCATGGTATTCATATTCATTCAAAGGTGTCCACGGGTTACTAACATTCCACTTCCAATGGCCATGAATAGTTATGAAGATCCATAATTATCCGGGTCGTGGAGTCTGATGTATGGAGAGGATTCATCCAAATGTGCCAAGAGTATTCTCATCTTGTTTCTCCATATATCTTGGGTGGGTCGCAACAATGTCTTTTCAGTTTAACGTCGTATGGTGAGGACATGGTTCAAGCAGTATAACATCGTGCAGTGAGGACGCGGTATATATACCTGTGTTTTTTTTCTCGACGGCTGGGCTAGGAGATAAGACCTTGGCATTGCTAAGTATCCTGCAAGGGTAGGAATCAATCCACACGTAGTTCTTTCCTAAATACACCTCGTGTAGGTCAGGTCCTAACGTGGGGGGTAGGGTAATTTTTCAATCTTATTATCTGTGTAGTTTAACGTCATTCCATAAGGACGAGGAGTACACCCCATGCAAGTCTATTCCGTACATGGGGTAAAAGGTCATTTTTATATTTATCCGTGCAGTTTAACGTCGTGCGGTGAGGACGAGGAATACACCCCTTGCAGGTGTTGTCTATACACGGGGGAAAGGGAATTTTTAACATTCATCTGGGGACGTCTGAGCCAGGGTGGGGGTCCCTGGCGTCACTATGTATCCTGCGAGGGTGAGAATCAAGCCTCACGTAGTTCTTTTCGTAAATACTCCTCAAGCGGGTCTGGTCTGTACGGGGGAAGGGGGTATATTTTTCTTCATTTGAGGTGTTAGTGCCAGTGTGTGGAATTCAAGCGTCACTACATTTCCTGCAAGGGCAATAATCATGCCTCACATAGTTATATGAAAGATGAATACACCCCGTGCAGGTCTGGTCCATACATGGGGGAGAAGGGGCATTTTTTTTCCTTATCAGTGCAGATTAACGTCGTGTGGTAAGGACGAGGAATACGCCCCGTGCAGGGCTAGTCCATACATGGGGGGAGAGGGCATTTTTTATATCCGGGGGTGGCAGGGCTAGGATGGGGAACCCCGACATCGCAACGTATCCTGCAAAGGCATGAATCAAGTCATACGTAGTTCTCTAAAAGAAGTACACCCCATGAAGGGATGGTCCATACATGGGGGAAGGGGACATTTTTTATTTCCTTTGGGAGTGGATCGGCTAGGATAGGGGATCCCGGCGTTACTACATATCCTGCGAGGGTAGGAATCATGCCGTACGTAGTTATCAAAGGGAAGTACACCCCATGTAGTGCTGGTCTGTAAACGAGGGAAGGGAACATTTTTTTATTCCATTTGGGAGTGGTTGTTCTAGGATAGGGGATCCCGGTGTCGCTATGTATCTTGTGAGGGAAAGAATCAAGATGTAAGTATTTATTCAATAGATAATACACCTCGTGATGGTTTGGTCCATACACGGGGGAAATGTTCATTTTTAAATCATCTTTATCCATGTAGTTTAACGTCGTTTGGTAAGGACGAGGAATACCCCCCTGTAGGGTTGGTCTGTACACAGGGTAAAACAGCATTTTTAAATCTATATAGGGATGTCTGGGAAAGGATTGGGGACCCTGGCATCACTACATATCCTGCACAGGGCAGGAATCAAGCCGTAAGTAGTTCTGTGATATCCTTGTAGTTTAACGTCGTGCGTTGAGGATGAAATACTCTTAGTTTAGGGTCATTGAGTTTGGACCATTGGGTGCTTGGCAGTTTAACATCCTGCATCTTGGATGATAACTGCTTTTAGTTATTTCGGTGAGGACATAATACTCTTAGATTAGGGTCATAGAGTTTGGTCCATTGGTTTCATGGCAGTTTAACGTCCTGCAGCTCGGACAAAAACTGATTTTAGTTATTATGAGAATTACTTCTTTAGGAATCGCACATTTGTAGGATCGGTTTTGAAATACCCGTCCATGGAGATCAGGGAATATGCTCCATTGGAGTTGAACTTTTGTATAACACATGGTCCCACCCACTTGGGCACCATATTTGGAGGTTTTTTTTCTAGGTATCATTGCGGTCTGGAGGACCAACACCAATTCTCCATCCAATAAATACCGAAGGCAGAACATTTCATTGAAGTCTCATGCAATTCAGTTCTCGTATACTTCCAAATGGTGAAATGTGTGCAACCGCTTCTGGTCTAGCTATTCCAATTCACCTAGCTGATTTTCTGACGGTTCTTTGTTGGATAATTGATCAAAAAAGGCAACACGAAGCGAGGGTAATTAGAGCTCAATGGGAAGGACTGCTTCTGTTTCGTATACTAACGAGTACGGAGTAGCCCAAGTAGTGGTGCAGATTGTGGTTTGATAAGACCACAATTCATGGAGGAGTCTATATGGAAATAAACTCATGTCCTTTTCCACCATTTTCTTCAGAATGTTGGACATGGCCTTGTTGAACGCCTGAATCTATCCATTGGCCACTACATGGTACCGGGATGAGTGGTTATCCTTGATAACGTATTCTCAGTATAGTTTCCCAATTCAATAGAGAAAAAGTGGGCGTTGTTATCCGTCTTTATGGTATGAGGGACTCCAAATCTGGTGATGATATTGGTTTTCACAAAGCTGACAATGCGTCTTGCCCCAACATTCTTAAGGGGTACAACTTCTACACATTTGGAAAACATGTCGGTTGCCGTGAGGATATACTTCAGCTGTTTGGTTGTGATGGGAGGATATGGTCCCACGATATCCATTCCCTAGATGGAAAATGTCCAGGAGTACGTAGCCTGATGATGTAACTCCGGGGGTTGGTGTATGAAATTGGTATGATGAGAATTTTTTGGTAAAATGTTCGCAATCTCGTTCCATTGTGGGCCAATAGTACCCAAGCCTTCAAACCTGATGGGAATTCTTGGACCCTGACTGATGTGCTCCATAGACTATGGCATGAACATCAGTCATGACGGAAGTAGTTTCTTCTCCATCAATGCATCTGAGGAGGACTCCATCAAGGACTTGTATGTATAGGACCTTTCACTAACCCGTTCCACCATATAGGAAAAAGAGGATTCTCCTTCTCCATATTTTCTCTCGTTCAGCCCTGTCTGATGTAAGTTCTCCCCTTTGTAGGCAGTTTGCAATTGGGGTCATCTAGCCGGTGGCAGGAGAGTATGTCTCGGAGACAGGAATGACATCATTGATTTCTTTCGTCTTAGTCTGAACAAATGGCAAGACCATTTGGTGGTGAGAAATACTGATGAATGTTTCTTCCCGGTTTGGGTTGGCTATGGTTTTGGCCGCATTGGCTAATGCACCTCCCTGAGCATTCTAATACTTGGGAGTATAGGTCAATGTTTGTTCTGTGGATAATTACTCTATTAACCCTTGAAAATCGTGAAACAGGGGAATTAGCTCCTCCTTTTTAATAGAATAGTCTCCATTGACTTGATTGATTACAAGTTTCAAGTAACCTTTTACCATAAAGTGTTGTGATTGTGCATGGAGTGCGAGTTCCAGGCCTGCAATGAGGGCTTGATATTCCACTTCATTGTTCATACATCCCTCTAACAGGAGGAAGGAATATAGCAAGACTTCCTTTTATGGGGATATGAGTATTATCCCCAAACCCACCTTGTTAAATTTGGGGTCATCTATCCTCCTCCCGGTTGGCCATCGGGATGCACCGTCGAAGTACATTTCTCATTCTGGGAACTCCTCTAGAACCGTGATGAATTCTTCATCACGTAGCTCGACGTCCGGTGTGGCGGTCCCTGTTGAAGGGTGCTCCGCGATAAAATATGATAATTCCTAGCATTTTATGGCCTTATGAGGCACAAACCGGATGTTAAACTATTGCAAGATGACTGCCCATCGGGATAGGCGCCCGGTCAGCATCAGGCGGTAGAGAATGTACTTTAGTGGGTTACAACGTGATACCAAATAGACTTCATGTTGTTGCAGATAATGTCACAATTGTTGAACTGCGAATACCAATGCCAAACAAATCTTCTCGAAGTTTGAGTATTGAGTCTCATCAGCAATCTTCGTTTAGCTGTGGTAATAGAGATTGATTTTATTGCCGGTGTCATTCATCTGTGCGAGGAAGGCTCCAAGTGACCACACTAGGGTCATCACGTATAGGATGAGAGTTATTCCTTCAATTGGGGGCATGTGCACCGGTGGGCTTAAGAGGTTCATATTTAGGCTATTGAATGCCTCCTGACAATCATCTTTCCATTGGTAGGTAACCCCCTTCTTCATTAACCTGTTAAAGGGAAAACATTTTCCCACCAGGTTGGCTATGAAGCACCTGATATAGGATAGGTGTCCTTGGAGTCCTCTAAACTCTGTGAGATTGCGGGGAGGTGGCAGGTCAAAGATAGACTTTGTATCTTCAAGGTCGACTTCAATGCCACGATGGCGTACGACGAAGCCAAAGAATTTCCCTGAGGTCACCCCGAAGGTACACTTCAAGGGGTTCATCTTTAGACTATGTTGTCGATGTATTTTGAAGACGGTATCAAGATCTGATCGGTGATCTGAGTGTTTTATGGACTTGACCACCAGGTCATCTACGTAAAATTTGATGAATCTCCCTAGAAATTGCTTAAATATACGATGCATGGAATATTGATATGTTGCGACAGCATTCTTCAGAGCATAGGGCATGAACCTATAATAAAATATTCCTTGAGGAGATCTAAAGGAAGTGGATTTTCATCTTCTCGGGCCATCCAGATTTGATTATACCTAGAATATCCATCCATGAAGGATATATCCTCATACCCGGTCATTACGTCGATTAATAACATGGTGATCGGGACCAGGAAATAATATTTCGGGCAATGACGATTCAGATCTCTGAAGTCAATGTATACACAGACTTGACCGTTCATTTTCTTGACAGGGAGAATGTTGGCCAACCAGATGGGTATTGGACCTCCCAAATGAATCCTTCTTTAATGAGATTATCGACTTCAACCACTATTTTGGTAGCATGTGAGGGGGGTGTCCTTCTGGCGGCCTTTTTATAGCCCTGGTGGTCTTCTGGCAGACCTAGGTGATGTGTCGCCACTTCGGGATCGAGTACGGTAATTTATGTGTAATTCCAGGAAAATACATCCCAGTTTCACCTCAGGATGGTGGTATATACGTCATGCTCCTCAGAGGACATGGTTGTACTAATGAGAGTGGTCCTCGGGTCTTCCTTGATACCCAGTTTTACTTCTATGAGCTCATCCACAGTGGTGGATGTAACGCCCCGACCCTAGTTACCCAGAGTCAGTGCATTATTAAATAACATTGGCATAATCACAAGGAAATCATATCTCGAAAGACCGATCAGTTTAGTATTATTGGAAACAAGATTCATACATAAGTTCAACATTACATCTTGAAGGGAAATACAACACAAATTTCTTTCTTTAGAAACATCCATGCATCCTAGATTATTCCTGCAGGTCACTCATAACTAACTTCTTCATATCCTGGGAAAATGAAACATAAGAAGGGGGTGAGCTCAAATGCTCAGTAAGGATAAGTAATACAGCAGAAAATGACATGAATATTAATCAAGGTAAATAATTGAAGCCGCATACCTTTACCAATAATAAACAAGAATACTTTTATGGAAAGAATATGAGCTGAGTAAATAATGCCATAAGAAAACATAATCATGGGTATTCTACTAGTCGAATGACCACATGAACCATCAATATTATTTCCATAATGAGGGAATGTATAATTCCAGAAATTATGAAACATTTTTTCAGGGCCTCGTCCAAGAGGTCTTAAAATGATTAAGGCCTCAGCCAAAACCATAAATAAAATTGGGAAAAGGCCTTGGGAAATTCCACGTCTAGATGTCTCATGTGACCTACAGATGCATCGAGGAGCTATAGCGGGCTCCACCCATCACATACTAAGTCTAATACATTCCTCATATTAAAATGATTAAACATATCATAAACATTCGTATTAAAACTAGCATACGAAATCTCAATACATTAACCATAAATCATGAATGATATAAAAATAGCTCATCCACAGTCCAACATATCACAAAACCTTCAATACAATATTAAAGTTTTGTATCATAAAAAATCAACTCCAAATAAACATAAAATCCATCAAAGGATGTTGACATAGATGAAATAAAAACTCTTTTTTGAGAAATATCACTTTTTATATTGAAATCATTTAAGAGACACATAAGTATATAATAAAACAGTTACTATGAAAATATTCTTATAATCTTTTAAGGGAATCATTGATGATGTTATAATGGTGGAAAATAGCCGCACCCGTAGTATAAGTTAAAAAAAGACATTCTTACCTTAATTTTGACGAAAAGGTTAAAAATGACCTTTTTTGGAAAACAACAAAATGATTACTTTATAAACATCCTATAAAAATTCCAACAAGGTTATAAATTACTTTAAACCATATTTTGTTAATTAGTATTAATTTTCTGAAATACATTTTTAAGAAAAATGGATGAGGAAGATGAAGAGGTCCTAATAGATAATTATGTATAAACAACCTCGGATACTGAAAAGATTGTGAAATAAACCCTTACCTTGTACGTTACCTTGATTGAGGGTAGTTTAACCTCCTGTATAATGTTGAAACAATTTTTATTAAATTATATAAGAATCATATAAATTAATATGATATCATATATTATCTTTTAACATTTCTTTGTTAATAATATCTTGGTATTATCGTCGTTTCGGGTGTTAACATACTCATTTTATTTTATATGTTTTGTTACATAAGTCGTGTTTTCTATGGATAGGTTGTATCATATTCAAATCCAGAATGATATCAAGTCCTTAAACATTATTTTTAATCATAAAGTGATAATTAGACTTGAATGGATACGTTGGGGAATGAATCTCATCGAGTTCATGGAGACGATAGTCCGTACGTATGCACGAGCGACAATATCATTCTTTTGATATTAAAATAGTATATCATTGGAAGGAATATCATATATATACAGAATCATTATCAGGTTATATTTATTATTTACATGAAATACGCATCATTATTATACCCATCCAAATAATAATGTATTGAATAACAATTACACCACGACGTGGAGACTGTAGGTCGTCCGTATGCACGTATGGTGACATGTCATTCAAAGGATGGATAGAATACTGAATATTGTTGTACCATATTTATAATAACATAACAGAATATATAAGATACTGTATTTATTATTTTAGAATGTAAACATCAAAGAAAGAAGAAGTTGAAGAAGAAATGAACTTGAAAAAGTGTGGTGAAAACATTAACTCTTCTTCGGGTTCTTCCTTTTGATTTCATATAAAGGGATCCATAGGTTGGATTTCTAACTAAAGGAAAGACTCTAGGATTAAGGGAGGATATTTTAGAGGGTATTTGGGCAGATTCTGGCCATTCCAAAAGGCATTTAAGGCATGATGAATTGGTTATAAGTGGTATCCTTTTATAAGGGGGAGGAGGGGATCTTTAAGAAAATCATTAAGTATTAATTTATTATAAATTCATATTCAGTTTATAATGGCTACAAATTTGATGATTAAAAGTATATGGTGGGTATGGGTCTAAATACCTTCATCAAATATATTTTAGATAGGTTTTTGTCACAATATTAACCTTATCATTTATGTTTAACTCTTACTTAAATAGTTTGACATTTACCATGTCACTTTTTATTTTTATATTATATGGTTAATACACTTACTATATACTTTCAAGAGACCCCCAAGTGGTCCATTAATGATACACCTATCATTATATAAGTCCTTTGGACGAAAAATATATTTTTAGGAATAGAATATAAATTAATAATATAATATCTGTTTTAAAAACTCATTTATGTCAATTTTGAGAATATTTAATAATTTATTCTTTTTAAAGTATTAACAACATTATTAATTAGAAAGAAATTCATTTAATCAACAATAACATGTCATATTAACTAATAAAATTCGTGTAGGGCTTCAAAACTTTCAAATTATATTTATTTTAACATTTATAATACTAATTATTTGATTCGTTCATTAATAAGTAAAATACTACATCATTATTGTGTCATAAATAAATATAATTATTCGATGTCTAAAAATTATAAATACAATAACATAATGTATGAAATATTTTTAGCTTTCTAATTAATATTTATAGTCTAAAATATAACATATATAACCCTATGTAACAATTGTTTTTCTAAAATATATATTCTTATGTCATTTTTGTATTTACTTTAACTTAATTAATATAAAGTGTCATTATCACTTACAATTGGATCCATGGGGTCCGAAAATATACGCGAAGATTCCCATGGTTAGACATGTATCAACCAATAGGGTTAGGACACGTTTTAGGGTAATTTATTATTATTATAAGATTATTTGTTTACCCTTATTTACCATATTAACCTTTTAACCATGGTAACTAAAATAATTACTGAAGTAATTATTCAAAATGTCTAAAAATAAAATTCACATATTTTCACAATTTGGACCTCCTGATTATAAATATTTAATCTATTTTTCTAATTTCAAAACACATAAGTGGCAGAAATTAATTTAAATTTAATTCCCGCTGTCAAAACAAAAAGCGTGTTTTTAAGAAATAGTAACTATCAAATGATTGACACATGTTTATGTCCGGTTTAAATGTGAAATTATTTCCATTGACCAAAATTGTATTAAATGGTAATAATATATTCTAAATATACATTAAAACCACTCAAATTCATTATTTATCACTATTAATTATTTAGATATGAAAAGTTGTTTTTAATTAAAATTTATTGATTTTCACTATTCATCAAAAATTAATAGTTTTCAGAAAAAAATCCAAAAATTTACCCTAAGCTAATTTTGATATTCTGAATCCAAAAATGAAGTCCTTTTTGAGTGATAAAATGCCTAAAAATTAAAAAAATGGGTACTACTATTCATAATGGCTAGTTTTATTGGTTGTGGTGTGTGTTAGAACTTGAAGTTGTGTACAACACACACTACTGTATTATTAAAAGAGAAGAGTACCATGGAATCTGGGGGTGTTATAGTAGAGATGCCTTCCTCAAATGTGGGAGGTTCATCCCTGAGATCCTCTTCCTCTTCTTCTCCAAAATCATAATCTTCTTGATCTGATGGGGGTAGAGCTCTTAACTCAGGCTCCTGAGAGTCCAGAGGCGAGGCACTGTGGGCGTTCTCGCTCAAGTATTCACCCCTAGATTGAGGATTGGCAGACGTTCCCACATTTTCATGCTCGGCTGTTATGGGTGAAGTCATGAAGACAATTGAGTGTGTGTCTGAACATGAACCCCTGCTATCAACATAGTTGATGGGCAGTACATAGACTCCTCCAGGATATTTGAGGGGGTCGTGAAGAACCATTTCCAGACCATTTGGAATGGGGATCTATTCGACTTCATCAGCCAAAGGATTCTTTATCTTTTACTCATAGAACCCGACGTCAATGTAATGTGACTCGGAGAGCTCGAAAGGTGCCTTGTTGGCATGCAACGCCCCACATTGTTCATTGACGCAATACTTCATACACTAGTGGTAGGATGAAGGAATGGCCATGTGCCTGTGGAGCCACAGCCACCCAAGCAGGGCATTGAACTCCATGTTCTTCTGGACCACCATGAATTCTGAATAGGCCACAAGGTCGCCTAAATGGGTCTTTAGATTAATTTGTATCACTAGATTCAATTCACTCTTGTCGTAACTTAACAGAGTTATGACTAAGGGTACTAGGTCATTCTCAATATAGCCCAGCTTACAGAGTGTCCATAGGGGAATGAGGATAACTATAGATCTTTTGTCATTAAAGACTTTACAGATCTCAACATCATTTAGTGTGACAAACACATATAATGGTTTGATATATCCTTGCATGATTGCATCCTCGTCCTGATCGGTGAAAGAAATCATCGCATTGCATTCAACTGAGCCAGTCTCTGTACGATAAATCTCATTGGCATCTACCTCGTCTTAAAACTCCTGGGGGATGAGCAATACTTTTATAAGTTCCTCCCTGAGGTTTTCTAACAAACTCAAGGCATCCAAGATTGATAGTTTGGCTGGTACCGATGCCAGCTGCTTAAGGATGTCGTATTTCTGTTCCAGCGGTCGACACTTCTCCATTGGAAGGGGAGTTTTAGCGGGCAGCTTAGGATTTTTAATACATGACGTGGAGGAACCGTCTACGGGTTCAGATGCAAATGATGTCCCCATGTTCTAGGGACTCGGCCCAGCTGGCCTGTTTGTGCACACTACGCGACTAGACACTTGTTCCAACTATGTTGGGTACCGTAGAATGATGGGGAATGAGTGGATGCTTATGGAGGTGGAGGGATATTATTCCTCCTGTTGGGTCCATTGAAGGGATCGCCCACGGGATTCCGTGATATTGATGGTTTGGGCCGAGGTCCAACAGTAGGGTTGGTTTCGGTCGTGAGTGTGCCTTCCCTGATATCCACATCCTCTGTGATTCCTTGTCCCGGCTCCTCGTGTTGGGAAGTCGGGTTCATAACCATACCCGTTTTGAGGGCCCAATTCCATAAGATGGATGACATTGATGGAACAAAAGACTGGCTCATCATCCTCTTACAAGGAAACCTGGTCGGTTTTCCCTGATGGTTCCAATTGGTGGGTCGGTGCACGTGGCGCTATGTTTGAGGGCATGAAATCTGACAGCGTCAGGGATAACTTTTTCCTCATCACGAACTGGTCCTCTTGCGCTTGTCTCCTACCTTGTGATTACGCCTGGATTAACAGCTCGTGGAGGGTTGTGAGGTCGATATTGTCAGTTGTGCGGCATTAGGGGCTGTTGGCGGCAACAATGGCTGCTGTAGATGAGCTCGGAGTATGCCCTGGGCTCGATTGATTGTCTTTCGTGTCATCCAGTTATCAAAATTCTTCCCCTTCTTTCTGGTGACTTCCTTCCACCCCTCCCCTTTGTCAGAGTCGGTGGTGGAAAATATATCACACATGTGATGGGGGTGGTCCTAGCTTGACCTGCCCAGAGACTACAATCCTTTTCAGGAGGATTTTGAAGATGAAGCATTCCCAAATATTTTACCCCAACATTCGATGGTAGGGACAATAGTTTGTCCTGTCATCACAGCCAACATATTCAGGTTTCCATGGCTCTGGTAGGTGGAGTATGATGAAATTTATGGAGGCTATGAAGTAGCCACATACTTGGTCCTCTCAGAATGAGTATACATTGTGTCTTCATTCCTCAAACTGGTTCCTCTTCACCCATTATGATCGTCCCACCTGGGTGGAGGAGACACTGATATAGAGGGAGCCCATGACGATTCGGTGGAGGCATGAGCGGTGGAGCAGGCACAAGGGATGGCTTGAGCGTGAGAGAGGATGATTCATCTCTAACAGTTCTCTTTGTAGAAGTCTGCGAGGCTATTCGGGACTTCAAATTGTTCTGTTGCAGGTAGTCCTTGATTCATTGGGCAATGGCCAAGAGATGGAGGAAGGTAGTGGTGCACTCCACTGGTATGAGTGGTTTTCACAGCTCATCTCGATGATTGTCGACGTATATGGAAAGAAAATCATCTTGAGGCAATGGCGTATTCAGGGATTAGTTCAGAAATTTCTATATGGCGATGAAATCCAAGACCCTCTCGTTCTCCCTCTTCTTGTAGTTCATGAGGTCGTTGGCCGTTGTTATAGGCAACATTGAGCTGAAGTGGAATAGGAACTGCAGCCGATGGTCTTCCCACCTTTTTATTAACTGGGATGGCAGGCTCATATACCAAACAAAGGAGGATCTTTGGAAGTTATGCACAAATCATCTAAGTTTTACTACATTATGTTGTTCCGTAGTTCCCATCATAGGGTCACAATAAGATGTGTAATGCATCAAATGCTGCTCTGGATCGCCTGATCCATTGAAAATAGGGAATACAGGGCTCCCAAAATTGGGTGGAGGAGGTGTGTTGCTCACCCAATCCGGGAAGGGCTTCCCCTCTGGCTTTATTAGAGCTTGTCGACCTTTCATTGCTTCCAAACGAGCTGTTAGTGCCTCTATGGTGTTGGTGAGACCATGGTTTACATCATGTTGGGCCCGGTCCTGGGCAGGTGTATCCCGATGATTTACTTGAGCATCCATCTTGTTTGGCATTAGGGGTGCATGTTCCATTTGTCACACCTTCAGAGGGTTCAGACGTATTCTCTCTGGTTGCTTCCTCAGTCGAGGGAAGTCCTGGTATTCATCCGGATCCACATTTAGGTAGTTCGATGGGTCGGGCACCTCATTGGGAGGGAGCCCTAACCGTTCATAATTTGCAGGGGAAAACCATGGTCTTTGAGGAGCACTTACTGGGAGTGCATGTTGTTTCTACTCTTGGGACACGCTTTCAATAAGATGATTCCTCTAGAGCAGCTCGGCGTTAAGCCACCTCAAATCTTTCATTTCCTCTTCCTGTCGAGCAAACCTCTCTTCGAACGTAAGCACCTCATTTTTATTGAGAGAAGGAGGTGGGTAAAGGTTAACTAGTCCTTTGTTCTTGTCATTATTGTGAGCTCTCAAGGTGAGCAGAGGATGGTTTTCTGAAGGGGCGGCCATGATTAGAGCGGCCCTCTAGTTCCGGGTGTGCACACCTGGTGGTTTTTTGTGAGTCACAGCCTGACCGAAACCATCATCTCCCGATCCATCTAGATTTGCACCATCTTCGGTGTTACACATGGGATAACCTCTGTGGTGTTGATGGATGCATATCACGGGGCGGAGATGATGTCATCTTCCAAATAGGAAGAGGATCTCCAACGTATTTTACTAGTCTACCCTCATCTATCCCAGGATTGATTTTCGGCTACATGATGAAGGGTGACGCGTAGACTTCTCTGATTTTACCTTACAGTACGCCTCCCTTTCGGAAGGGATGATGATTCAAATGATGAGATAGGGCAAGAACCACCTCTTCTAACTGTCCTCCATAGATGAGAGAATACTGGTTCTCATGGGGGAGTTTTGTTGTTGATGAGGTAATAATTCCCCCATCCCTGAGGGCTGGGGTTGGCTCCGTTCCATTGATGTTGAGTCTCTTCCCCTTTTTATTGGTCTTATGGGGGAATTTGTTACTAAAAATTCCCCATCCATGCAGGCTGGGGTTGAACCTGGATTGCTGTTGTGGCTGCTGCTATCACGACCTACCTGATCTTACGTGCCCCCATTCAGGGGTGAACTGGGTTTGGTGTTGAGTTCTTCTATGAATCAATCCCTTTTGAGGCGGCATGCATTGACCACTGATTGGAATATCTTAGGCGAGAGGCCAATTGTATTGTAACGACCCAAAATTTTGAATAAATCTTGTTTCCTAATTTTGTGTGTTATATTATACTCAACAAAACTGTTTCATTTGATAACATGAGTATAATTAAAATGAGAATGTTGGGTTTTGACTGTTATATTATCATTGGTCAATATGACCACTAGAAACAAAACGTTTTCATTATTGTCTCTAAATACAATTGTTCTTTGTTAATTAATATATAAAGAAGATTATATGGCCTCACCTAGTAGTCTTGGACCGATCGAAGCCCATCTAACAGAACTTGGGAAGGAGGTAGCACCACTAGGCTTTGATCTGGACGAAACCCATGCCGAACATTATCCTGTGAAGATATAATGGAATCGCCTTCGCGAGAAGTTCAAAATAATAGAAATTACTACTCGTGAGATGTTGGCCGAGTCGCCCTCGGATTCTATCACCTTAGCACAACTTACACTTAGGTCCTATGCTGGTGTGATAAGGGGCTATGTAAGGAGACTGTAACTACCTTGTGTAATCCTTTGTTTTAAATAAAAATTTTGATTTCTTCTTATGATGAAGTTTATGAATTTTCAAATTACCGGATAAATATAGTATGCATATTTTTGATGAATTTTAGAAAAATGATATTTTAAAAATGTTTATGTAAACCTTAAATAATTAAAAATGTGTAATGATTTTACTAAAATGTTCTTCTACAATTATGTTCAGTATGAAATTTAGAGTCTAATAAGATCAACTTGATTTTTGATGAATACTAAATTATGAATAGTGATTTTTTCGCTTAGGATTAGTAATGTGACCAAATGGATTAATAATCTCAATTAAATAAAGTTTTAATATAAATTTTACACCTTGTTTAAGTAATGTGATTCAATAAAATGGGTAAATAACGGTTTCATAAATTATTAGTCAAGTATTAGTTTTTTCGGTTGAATAGTGTTTTTAATTAAATATTAAATTAAAAATATTTAGAAAATTATTTTTATAAAATGGTATTTATTTTTGAACTCAGAGCATCAATATTATCTTATGGTAATTTTTGGGGGATTTTTTTGAAAAAATGAATTTTCGGTGAATAGTGTAATTATTTAAAAATTATTTTAAAAATATTTAGAAAATTATTTTTATAAAATGGAGATCATTTTTGGTAATCCGAGCATTGATACTTGGTTGAGGTGAAATTTTGGGATTTTTCTGAGAAAGATGAATTTTCAGTGAATAGTAAAAATGCAGTTTTAGGGTTTTGGTATGTTTAATGACATCATAACTCTGTCATGATGACGTCATGTGATATTTTAAGGTTTGGACGACCAAAGATGATGAATTATTGTATGGGGGCCCTATGTGGCCTAACTAAATGGGAAATACGATGGGAGAGCCCATGGTTTTGAGAAAACCACTTGTGAGGTGTCCCTTTCCCATTAATGCCTTGTCCCTTCACATTCCCTATAAATACCCACCCTTTCCTCCTTTATTTTTCACTTCCAACTCTACCCCAACTAAGCTCTAGTATCATTACCTCCCAAGGAGTCCTTTCAAGGTTCCCCCAATCCCTAAAGGTCCAAACCTTTGAGTTTTAAGAGTTACATTTTAAGGTAAGGGATCCTACCTCTCTCTTTCTTTTCAAGTAGTCTCTTTTATGTCATTTATTTTATGCTCCATGATCTTATGTTGGAGGATGTTTTTTTTATATTCCTATTACTTCCATTTTCATGTTAATATGATGATAGACCCCCTTTTTCTCTCATCAATTCATTTTAATAATGTTTAAGTGGCGCAGTTAGGCTGCTGAATTTTTAAGGGATTCTTTCACTTTCTCATTTGTCAAAGTTCTACTTTCATGTCAATTCGTTCAAGTTACTTTTTATTATGATGGGGTATGATCTCTATATATATCATACTGAACCTTTATTTTCATATGATGAGAGAACCTATTTGATCTCGTCAATTCATTTTTGTTAAAGTTTAAGTGACATCGTTAGGCTGCCGAATTTTCATAAGAGAAATCTTATTTTTGTCTTCTTTTCATGTTCTTCATTTCATATGGTATGTCTTTAAATTTTCATTACCATGTTCTCAAATCATTTATATTCTATTCCGCAACTGGGTTATGGATCATTTATGTGTGGGTGACCCATGTCCCCTCGCTTTTCACTGTTTTCCAAAACCTCGTAACATAGCCATTATGCTGCAGAATTTCCTTCTCAAAATGACTCTCTCTTTTTCTAAAATTCTTTTATTTTATTATGTTAATACTAAAAGCTCTATATTATATTAAGGTATTCACATATATACCAAGTTTTTCTATTTTAAATTCTGGGATTTACATACATGAGACCCACCTTCCTTTTCTGGGGGTTTTAAAGTGACACAAAGATCATGTCTTTAAAGTAGTTTTTAAAACGTTATGATTATGAAATGAAACCCATTTCTTTTATTATATATGGGTTCTTTATGAAATGATTGATGATTATATATGTGTCTGACATTATTACAAAGATAAATTTAAGGGTGCGCCCTGATAGTGCTCCAATTCATTGCGTAAAGACTTAATCTCTAGAGATGACCATTTAGACTGATACCTTGGTGAATAACCATGGTAATTTTTATTGACACCTTGGGGTTGGAACTTGGTGAAACAAAAATGATTGTCTTTTTTAAATGTTGTATCCACATCTTCATGTTATGAAATATGTTATTTTTATTATGATATGCCTCATGATTTCATTCTCTTTCCTTAATGTTATTTTTCATGACTTTATTGTTGTATCTCATGTTCACATGTTAAATGTTTCCCTTGTTTCCCTTACTGGTCCTTTTGCTCACCTTTCCTTTGATGTATTCTCCCAGGTTATGAGATGTTGTAATGAACCTAGGATGAACAAATGAAAAATCCTTTCAAGTGTTTATGAAGAATGTTTTTTCTCAGGTAATAAGTTCCAGGTTTCCAAGACACTAAACCATAAAGATCATCAGTTTTGTAAAATGTAATGAAAAGTTATGTTATAAAAAGGCGGGATACTATAGTTGGTATGAAAGGATGGTTTAGTTATTTTTGGAAATTAGAATATGAAAACTTTAGGAAGAATCCTATAGAAAAGTTTATATATAGGATATATTCCGGGTATTTTGGTGAGTATTGAGTAAGGGGTTGTCATGAAAATACATCCATGTCTGGATACGAGTAGGTAGAAGTGGCTTTGGCACAGATGTACATAGGGGTAGAACCCGAAAACACCGCTTTGAGCTACACTCAAATGGTAACTGGTACACAACAACGGGCCTTGCTGCACGCTTGGTTACGACACTCCCAGGGGATATGCTTTAGTAAATTCATAAGCTTAGTATGAACCATTATTAAAGGAACAGAGTTAAAATAAAATAAAGATTCACATAAGAATATATGATTATGGATAAACTAGATTGGAACCTAGGGGATCACATGTTAGGGTATACTTTCCTTCTACAAGTTTATCCTTCTATGCTTAAACTTTCCTTTTAATGATTATTGGATAAGTATTCAAGCCCCTAATTGTACTTTCTTTTCATAGTTAATGGCAGGAAATGGAAGAACATGTCCCAACAACCAATGTGATAGAAAATGTGATGATTTCCATATTAATATGATAGAGATGATTAGGGGATTAAAAGAAGATTATTATTTTGGAAGACATTCACTATTATGGGAACCCGATTTGATCGAGGTAAATAGATTACTATGATATTTTATTTGAGAAGTAAAGGTTGACTTATATTTTGTAGAATTGATGAATTTAAGGTTCACTTATAGCAATTTAGGTTACTTATGGAAATGACTAACCTATCTAGGGGAATATATGTTTTGGATAGCTTCTTTTGTTATAAAATGTTAGGAGTGATTGATATTGTTTGGAGACGAATGATGATGTTTATTTTGGAAGACTATGTTATCAAATCCTTCTTTTATTTGGGTTTCAATATTAGTTTGGTTTATTTTTAGGAATTTTATGTACAGTTATTTATGGAATGGTCTATGATGAACTTTGGGTAGTACCGTGTAATTTTGAAGATTTAATGAACATTCCCTTCCTATGGGATTCTTTATTTTTGAAGAGTTGATTTATCTTACCCTTTATATTTTTGGGATAATATACGATATAGATAGTTAATCTTTGGTAAATTATGCAATTCTCTAGAAGATGATTCTTGTGATTTGATGAGACCATGTAGTTTTGAATGCTCATTGTTTGGAGAAAAGATTAGTTTTGGAAGAAACTTATTAAAGGGTGAAACTCTACTTGAAGGTAGGTGACTTTCCTTGTGTTTAATTCAATGTAGTAAATGAATTCCTCAAAACTATGAAAAGGAACGTAAAAAAACGTTGTATGTTAATGTTTCCTACTGGGAAATAAAATACCATTTAACCCATCATAAGTTTGTGATTTTATTGTTGTTAACTTTCTCCTAATCATGTTTTCTATCACTCTCCTTTAGAACGTGACCCTTTGTTTTCTCCTCCATGTTCATGTTTTCCAACATGGGATAATAGTATGGGTTAACTCGGGTGGCCTTTGTACTTCCTTTTCTTTCTATTAAAGTAATAGTGTTACTGACCATTCTTCCGATGTGGGACTTTCAATGAAATTTCAAAACCCAATTTTTAAAAACTGCGAGGATGCAATTTCTTAAGGGGGAAAGATTGTAACGAACAGAAATTTTGAATAAACCTTGTTTCCTAATTTTGTGTGTTATTTTATACTCAACAAACCTGTTTCATTTGATAACATGAGTATAATTAAAATGATACTGTTGGGTTTTGACTATTATATGATCATTGGTCAATATGACCACTGGAAACTAAACGTTTCGATTATTGTCTCCTAATATAAGTGATCTTGGTTAATTAATATAGATAGAAGATTTGATGGCCGCACCCAGTAGTCTTGGACCAATCGAAGCCATCTTACAAAACTGGGGAAGGAGGTAGCACCACTAGGATTTTCTCTGGACCAAACACAAGCTGAACTTCATCATGTGAAGCTAGAACGGAATCGCATTCGCGAGAAGTTCAAACTAATAGAAATTAGTACTCGTGCGATGTTGGCTGAGCCGCCCTCAGATTCTGTCACCTTAGCACACCTTACACTTAGGACCTATGATGGTGTGATAAGGGGCTTTGTAAGGAGACTGTAACTGCCTTGTGTAATCCTTTGATTTTAATAAAAAATTTGATTTCTTCTTATGATGATGTTTATGAATTTTCAAATGATCGGATAAATATAGTATGCATATTTTTGATAAATTTTAGAAAAATGATATTTTAAAAATGATTATGTAAACCTTAAATAATTAAAAATGTGTAATGATTTTAAAAATTGGTATTCTACAATTATGATCAGTATGAAATTTAGAGTCTAATAAGATGAACATCATTTTTGATGAATAGTAAATTATGAATAGTGATTTTTCGCTTAGGATTAGTAATGTGACCAAATGGATTAGTAATCTCACTTAATGAAAGTTTCAATATAATTTAGACACCTTGTTTAAGTAATGTGATTCAATAAAATAGGTAAATAACGGTTTCATAAATTATTAGTCAACTATTAGTTTTTTTGGGTGAATAGTGTATTTTAATTAAAAATTAAATTAGAAAATTAGAAAATTATTTTTATAAAATGGACTTCATTTTTGAACTCAGAGCGTCGATATTATGTTATGGTAATTTTTGGGGGATTTTTCGGGAAAAAAAAAGAATTTTCGGTGAATAGTGTATTTATTTATAAATTAAATTAAAAATATTTACAAAATTATTTTTATAAAATGGTGTTCATTTTTGTAATCAGAGCATCGATATTTGGTTAAGGTGAAATTTTGGGATTTTTCTGAGAGGGATGAATTTTCAGTGAATAGTAAAAATGCAGTTTTAGGGTTTCGGTATGTTTAATGACATCTTAACTATGTCATGATGATGTCATGAGATATTTTATGGTTTTGCTGACCGAAGGTGATGAATTATTTTATGGGGGGACCATGTGGCCTTACTCCATGGGAAATACCATGGGAGAGCCCATGGTTTTGAGAAAACCACTTGTGAGGTGTCCCTTGGCAATTATTGCCTTGTCCCCTCACATTCCCTAAAAATACCCACCTTTTCCTCCTTTATTTTTCACTCCCAACTCTCCCCCAACGAAGCTCTGGTCTTATTACCTCCCAAGGAGTCCACTCAAGGTTCCCTCAAGCCCTCAAGGTCCAAACCATTGAGTTTTAAGAGTTACGTTTTAAGGTAAGGGATCCTACATCTCTCTTTCTTTTCAAGTAATCTCTTTTATGTCATTTATTTTTTGCTTCATGCTATTATGTTGAAGGATGTTATTTTTTATTTATCTTAAGTCCTTTTCATGTTAATATGATTAGATACCCCCTCTTTCTCTCGTCAATTCATTTTAAGAATGTTTAAGTGGCGCCATTAGGCTGCCGAATTTTTAAGGGATGCTTTCACCTTTCTCATTTTTCAAAGTTCTACTTTCATGTCAATTATTTCAAGTTAATTTTTATTATGTGGTGGTATTATCTCTAAATCTATCATACTGAAATTTCATGTTCATACGATGAGAGACCCTATTTGATCTTGTCAATTGATTTTTGTTGATGTTTAAGTGACGTCGTTAGGATGTCGAATTGTCATAAGAGAAATCTTATTTTGGTCTTCCTTTCATGTTCTTCATTTCCTATGGTATGTCTTTAAAATTTCATTACCATGTTCTTAAATCCTTTATATTCTTTTCCCCTACTATTTTATGGATCATTTATGAGTGGGTGACCCATGTCCCCTCTCTTTTCACTGTTTTCTAAAACCTCGTAACATAGCCATTATGCTGCAGAATTTCCTTCTCAAAATGACTCTCTCTTTTTCTAAAATTCTTTTATTTTATTAGGTTAATACTAAAAGCACTCTATTATTTTTGGGTATTCACATATATACCATGTTTTTCAATTTTAAATTCCGGGATTTACATACATGAGACCCACCTTCATTTTCTGTGGGTTTTAAAGTGACACAAAGATCATGTCTTTAAAGTAGTTTTTAAAACGTTATGATTATGAAATGAATCCCATTTCTTTTATTCTATATGGTTTGTTTATTAAATGATTGATGATGATATATGTGTCTCACATTATTAAAAAGATAAATTTAAGGGTGCGCCCTGATAGCGCTCCAATGTATTGGGTAAAGACTTAATCTCTAGAGATGACCATTTAGACTGATACCTTGGTGAATAACCTTGGTAATTTTTATTGACACCTTGGGGATGGACCTTGGTGAAACAGAAATGATTGCCTTTGTTAAATGTTGTATCCACATCTTCAAGTTATGAAATACATTATTTTTATTATCATATGCCTCATGATTTCATTCTCGTGCCTTAAAGTTCTTTTTCATGACTTTATTGATATATCTCATGTTCACATGTAAAATGTTTCTCTTGATTCCCTTACTGGGCCTTTTGCTCACCCTTTCCTTTGATGTATGCTCCCAGGTTATGAGATGTTCTATTGAACCTAGTATGAACAAATTAATATTCCATTCAAGTGTTTAAGAAGAATGTTTTTTTTTCTCATGTAATAATTTCTGGTTTTTCAAGACACTAAACCTTAAAGATCATCGGTTTTGTAAAATGTAATGAAAAGTTATGTTCTAAATATGCGGGATGATATATGTATGCTCTCGGTGGCCTAATTCCGGAGTTCTTGAATGGCTCGTTCCCGTCGGGCCTGACGCATCTGGGACTTACTTAGGGCCTGACTCTGTTGGTTATGTTGCCTTTCACGAACAGGGAGACCACTTGATTGTTGTCTTGACTTGATGACGTTTCAAGACACCACTCCAAACGAGTTCTTCTGGGTGGGGTGCGGAGTTAAATTCATAGCTCCATGTTCCTCCCATCCCATGATAAGGACTCCCGTCAGCGTCCCCAATGAGGTGACGCAACTGGTGAGGCGCACAAAGGTAGTCTATCTCTATGTTTCCTTTGCGCCTCTTGGTTCGATCCTTCCATGCTGAAGGAATAGATCCTTGGTCGATGTGACGCAGGTGGTCTCCTATTGTCTTCACATGGTCTACATACCCGTTGTAGGGTAGGAATCTTGATTTCATACGGCGGAGGGTTGTCCATATATTATAGCAAATGTCGTGCAAACATTCTTCCAAAAACTCTCTGGGTATGTCAAATTGAGAAGTGGTCGTAGGACAAAACATAAGTGTTATATCATCCAAAGCCAATCGTTTCCCTACGTGAAACATGTCGGTATAATCCTCCGCTCGTGATTCCTCTACCTGGTCGCCAACTGAGATGCTCAGTGCAAGTATGGTTGGAGTTAGTGGGACCGGTAGGTATAGAATTATCATGTGGGCAATTCCGAGGTGGTTCATAAGATGAAGGTGTCCCGTAAATGTTTCCCAATAGAAGAAGGGTGTCGTTGGTGACTAGCTGGGAATATGACATTCTTTATCCCATCCTACTGAGTGACTCACCATACGAGGGCTTCTCTATGCTTGATTCAGCTGGGGGAGGACCTTCCTATCGATATGATATGTCATCGCAGGGAGGACCTTCACAATGGCGAACGCAATGGTGAGGCCTACCATTACTGGTTGACGCCTCACTGAATATAGAAATTTTGCAGTGCCTACCCTGGAGAGGACCTCCAAGGCATGTCGCAGCAAGGGGAGGACCTTCTGGCTACGTAGCATTTTTCTGAGGAGGGCCTTGCAACATCTTCAATCATGGTGGGGATGACCATCCTCATTTGATGTCTGATGTGCATCCTGGGGAGGACCATCAAGACACACTTCGACAAGGGGATGACCTTTTTATTTCTTGGGGGCACTATGCGGAGGACCTTCGCAATGGTGTCCATGGTAGAAAATACTACCATCAAAACTATTGAAATGGAGAGGACTACCATTTTAGTTTCCTCAGGGAGAATATCTGAAGGGTACACCCTTTGGAGGGCCATAAGAATGTACCGTAATGTGGGGAGGACCTTCACGTTGCATGACGTCTTTATGGGGAGGTCTTCCGTTATCACGATGGTGAGGAATACCACAGTAATCTGATGCCTGGCTACGTGGAGTGTCGTTGCAACGTAACCCCTGGGGAGGACCTTCAGGGCAGGCCATGAAAAGGGGAGGGCTTTCTTGTCATGATGAGACATCACTATGGGGAGGGCCTCCGTAGTTGTGATTATGATAGTGAGGAATACTATCCTAATTGGTGGTCCCATTGCAAGGAGAGTTCTTCCTTTGTATACCCAGGGGAGGACCTTCAGGGTGGACTGCAGCAAGTGGAGAACCTTCCAATTACTCGATCTTCTGGTCATATGGAGGGTTTCCATGACTCGAATCAAAAGAGGAGCTCTCGTGATCAATCATTATATGACAGTGGGAGAGGCCCCCACGGATGCTCTGGGGAGGACCTTCAGAGATGCTTGTAGAAATATTGCGGGGAGGAACTTTAAAACTGCTACTACCACTCCCATAATATGGTAATGGGTGGGTAGGTTTCTGAGCCTTTGATATGCGCTAAGATGCATTGGGAACCCCATATTCTAGTAGAGCGGTGACATGAACCTGCCCATTATTTTCTGGCTTCCTTCAGCGCGTTCGGGGTGCTTTCTTGTAGGAAGTAGGGACCGTCTACTGTTGACAATGACCTTCACCTTTGGGTCCCTGTCTAATTGGGTCCCGTGATTCTGCCAGGATATGCTGACAAACATCTGGACTTTTAGTAGCAATATTTTACTACTATGGATAATCCACCATGATGGATGGGTGTCCCCCAGTTGGAACGAGGGAAGATGCTCAATCCAGTTTCCCTTGCATCACAGAATATAGTTGTATACCCTCCTAGGTGAGATCAGGGATGCATATCTACTCTGAGGCGGCTATCTCGTCTCTTAGACGAGTTGCCTCAATTGGGGAGACGAGGGCACGAGTCCTTTCTATTTCCGCTGAAGCAATTAATTTCATTCAAGTCTGCAAGATATGATCTGGGATCGATAACTTCTCCTCCATCATTGCTAGAATATGTAGAGAGGCATCTTTGGATGGAATTGGTATGAAGGCACATTCCTGTATCGGAGTATGAATATCCTAATCTGGTCCTCCGGTGGTCAGTGGGTACTGACAATTATCGTGTGTCGGGGCAGGTTAATGAATCTGCCCCAGGGTCGGGATATGCCGGGTTATCTCTATGTTTTCCACCACATCAAGATGGTAGACTTTACTTGCATCCGCAGGAAGCTGGCCCTACATATGTTGGTTTCCCACTGTATCAAGTCGGTGGCCTTTGTTGGAAGGGAGGAATTCCCTCCTATTAATTACCTCCACATCTGGATGGCGGGCATTGTCTATCGCCACAATGCCGGGATGGTAGGCGTCAAGAGAATCTGCTAGGAGCTGGTCATGCAGGTTATGGGTCTCCACCATGTCAGGTTAGTGGGATTCACGACCCTGGGCAGGGAGAGGTGCCTACAGGGTATGTTTTGTCCTGTGTGACTGACGGGCTTGATGGGGCCCGGTGGGGATGTGTGCATACTCTTATAGTCCTACTATGTCTAGATGGCGGGATTTGGAGGAGAGAACAGGTGTATGTGCATGTTCCTGTTACGTCTCTATTATGCGGCAGGGGAACTCCTCCTCAAAGACAAGGGTGATGACTAGTCCTGGGCTGTATTTTTGTCGCCATCATCGGGAGGTCTGAAGGATCAAAGCTCGGGGAGCGTGGGCTTGGATCCTAGAGGCGACATCCTCTTTATTATGAGGATGTTGATTCGCGGCGTAACCGCAATGAAGTCTTCCAGCTGGGGCCTTGGAGCGGAACCCCTGTTCGGTGGGGATGATGTCCTCAGCATCGACCTCATCCACCTCCCTAAGATAAGGGAGGTACGCGTTGTCCAGTTCTTAGGATAGACTCCTGAAACGGTTGGAGACAGCAACCGAGGCTGTGTGGATTTTCCTACGCAGCTGTTTCTGGGTGGGCGACCTGCGGGTCTTGGTAGATTTGAGGGCATGCAAGGCCGCCTCCACCCTTGGGATAGTACCGTTCACATGGTAATCTAGAATCAATGCATTTGAGACCTATATTTCAAGATGCTGGTTAGGTGACGAGGTTCTCCAATAGTGAGGTTGTCCGGTCATTTCATTGTTGGAAGCACTCTCCTTTGAGTTACTTCGTGACGTCGTTGGATTGAAGGGATTTCGGAGTGGTACCTGTAGAACATTTTAACAAATACAAACAGCAAACCCGTCAATGCAGCATCTCATGATCCCATGCGTAATTAATGACCTTTCTTGGCCCTACTTGTGTGTTTAAAGGGGGAACATGGTGGGATTATGTTAAATTTGTCATTCTTTGTTAAATATTCACGTCGGGTTCACCATTTTTTGTCTCGCGGCGGATGACGGGGTCGTGGGGAGAAACGTGCACTACCCGATGGTTGATTTGAGAATATTGGTTTCTGCTAAATCACCCATATCGGGTGCACTGTTTTAACCTCGAAATACCCAACGGTTCCATATCCACCAATGCATGGACCTACTTTCCAATGGCAGGCATTCACTGGGTGGTTTGACCAGCGATGCATAGTAACTCACATTGTCCGAGAGGATGGGAAGTCGGGCTCATCGCACCCTTTTTGAGGGAATTATTGCAGGTTATAAGAATCTATTATAGATTTAATAGCTATTCATATGTTCTTGAATCTTTGGTTTATACCCAAACATAGTATCCACCGATTTCTCCTAGTTGGAAATGGTCAACTGGACGCAGGTGTTCAGAATAATTTATACCTGAGGTTTACCATCCCTCATTGGATTAATTAAATCGAGTAGTTTGGACTCATTGAGACGGTACTGGTTTAAATCCTTGTATTCAGGCACTCTAGATTTTGTCGTCATCCAGGGGGGATAGATAATGACTTGAGCATTTGGATCGAACCCGTGGTACGAGCCTCCTACATATCCACATAACATGAATTAGAATCCACGTAGTTCGGTTTGGTATGGGTCTTGCACTCTAGGCTGCCTAGGGATGGTGTGGTGAACCAATGTGACGATAGTCGGATCGACCGTTTGTTGGGATTGAACCTCGGGGTGGCTTCCTATGTACCCTTCCTAGGAGACTGGGATCAAAGTCCATAGTGTTCGGACTGGGGTGGGTCTTATGCCCTAATGCATCCTAGTGTAATGGATTAGGGCATACACCATGATGAGGCCCAGGGTAATGGATTGGGGCTTACACACAGAGGAGGCCCAGGGTAGTGGATTTGGGGTTACACTCTGAGGAGGACCAGGGTAATGGACTGGGGCTTACACTCTGAGGAGGCCCAGGGTAATGGATTGGGGCTTACACTCTGAGGAGGCCCAGGGTAATGGATTGGGACGTACACTATGAGGAGGCCCAAAAGAGTATTTCATGATCTATGCTTACTCTAAGACCACGTGAGTCTTTCTCGGTGTGAGAAACAAGAGGCACCAGGGACAAGACGATCATGTCACGAAAGGTGCATCCATGGGATGTGGAGTGCAGATTATGCATACAGGCAGCCGAAAAAGTTAGGGATTACTCCAAGATGGATTCCCATAGCGATAAAGCATAGATGGAGAGGAAGTTGGACCCAAATAAGAACAGAGCAGCACCCTTCCTCACTACGCCCTTATTTGGCCACGACTGTGGGGAAGTAAGGAGGTGCATGGGGGATTCCTTCTGATGGGTAGCCCGCCACTCCTTGGGGAGGGGAGAAGTTCCCCAGTCCTAACAAATGGAGGGGCAGAAAGGGGACTCCCAAGCTCGGACTCTGCATTACCATGGGAATGTGAACCCAGGAATGTTTCAGAAATCCGCTCAAGGGTCGGGGAAACCCCTTCACCCTTGCTTACCGTGGGTATGTGAACTCAAAATTGTGTGATGATGCACCTGAGGGTTATATCACATGGGTCCGGTGGCTCTATTGCAGGCATCGGCTCAGGGCCGATGAATGGGCCAATGAGGGTGTCGCAGAGGATCCGGATAGCATGGAAGGATTTTATCAGGCTTGGGGGATGGGAAATCCGAAGGATCTGACGGGCCACACAGGTGTATGAGTGGTGTCTCCCTCCGTGTAAAGAGGTGCCAGGTGGCTGGAGAAGTTGTCCATGATCCAGGGTGGTCTGCGGACTAATGGGCATTTCGCAAACTAGAGTGGTTCATGGACTGATGGGAATCCAGCGAACAAGGGTGGTTCATGGCATCAGGTTCGTCTTACGTACGAGGTTGGTATGCAGAGGGGTCCATGCAAGCAGCGGCGTCTGAGGGAGACACTGGTTGGGGCTACTCTCACGTAGGAGGGTGTTACACGTCACGCTGGATCAGAAAAGGGGCATAAACTCTCTGGTCCACAGAGGGTGCATCCACAGGGGTCTATGGTTCGCGGTCTTATTTTCTTTGTTATTTTATGTTCGAGGTTCATCATGTTGTTATGGGTTTTCAATTCCTTATTAATTCACTTACCTCTTCATTCCTGTTCTGGATCACGAACTGGAACATCACTATTTGAAAAATCCTCTGCTCCTTCCTTCAAAATCCTTCCACCTGAATTTGATCGATCTCCAATTGCCTCCTCTCAAAAAAATTTCTT
Source organism: Viscum album (assembly GCA_963277665.1). NCBI lineage: Eukaryota > Viridiplantae > Streptophyta > Magnoliopsida > Santalales > Viscaceae > Viscum > Viscum album. The sequence goes on along the minus strand of OY728119.1, from coordinate 2,102,879,050 downwards.
TTCATCTTCCCCCTCGATCTCCTTTTATAGAATGTGGAAAGAGATGTATCTACGGTCATGTGGAACCTTTTTTGGAGGCCCATTACTAGAAACCTTGTTTATGGATGACTTGGAAAATCCGCAACCCACGAGGGTCATTGAACGCATCTCCCATGAGAACCAAACTACTTAGGGGAGTTCCTCGAGGCCACACAGGGTTCCACCTACATTCTGCGAATGACAATGGATGCGTCCTGGGCCGGTCGACGCATTCCGTGGCTGGGTTGGTTCATGACGGTGGACCGGTTTGCCGCCAGTCCTGCTTCGCGCTCGTGGAGGATCTCCACCTCCATTCTGTGAACGACAGCGGTCCGCAGAGGGGGTGCTTTGCGGAACCAGATGCGTTCCGTTATCATGGGACCAGTCTGCAGACCAGTTCGGCTTGTTCCTTCCTTTGAGTCTTCTCCCCACATTTCCCCAATTGGGGGGGGGGAATTGGGTAGAATCTCCCTTGTATTCAAGAGGATTTTCATTCTGCTTTGTGGATTTTTCAGGACCCTACCGACATATCATTGTGTTATCTCAAATTCAGGAAAATAACATGTAATTCCCACTAATAGAATGAATCATCTTATTTATCTCTCTCAATGGACAATAAACATAGTTATCCATCATATGGGTTAAGGACTAATTCACCTCTGTCGGACAACAATGAATCACTTTCGCAAAATATTACACCTAGAAACCAATATATAACATATATACCTTGTGTCGAGACACGCCACATATTTTCAATAAAATCCTTAATTCTAGAAAAACCACTTAGTAGTCCAAAACACAAAGAGTCATGATGGTCAAATCATTGCACAAAACATAATGTTCACATAGATCCAATTACATAGTAAACCATATCATGGAGTCATATTAGGTGTATGACCTAACCATCACAATCACCCTTATATATCGTGTTAATAATAATTTAGGTGGGTTGGAATCCATATATGGGCTTCCTACTTGGTAGAATCCCCAATACTTATATCAATTTTCTTATACATTTAGTAAGTCAATAATATCAAGATTGATTTTGTGTAATCCCCACTATGTACCCTATTTATAACCTTTGATATAACCTAAATTATATATGTGCCTCTATCTAGTTGCAATCTACAACACTCGCTCGAAGGGATGAACCATTGAAACAGCACAACCCAACCTCCTTTTGTTAACCCATTCAAGAGACAAGAATACCACCAGCGCAGCATATGTGTGATTCCCAATCTATTCAATATTGTATACTCCATTGTAATATTACCAATAACATAATTAATTTTTATCAAAATGGTCATGATTCATGTGGGATTTGTGGTTTGGTTGATAATTTTGTTTTCCTAACTGAGATACATCACTAGATTCAAATTCTATATTTAGGATGCAAGACTATAAACATCATAGCACAAAATTTACTACATAATGTTAAATAGAACTTATCAGTCCATATATATGACTCTTAGTTAGGTGACATAAAATAAATTAGATTTTATTCCAATTTTCATTGGATATAAAACATTCCTCTATTAGTTTCGAACCTAACACCCTTAAATATTTCTATTCTCTTATGATTTGATCACAAGATGACCTATTATAGAATAAATCAATATTGTCCTTATTTCATCATACACATTGAGTCAACATATTCATATTGGTGAATTAATAAATATTTAATTGAGATTCATCACATAGGTCCCAAATATACCATGAATCAAGATACCCCACATCATTTTAATATATTTTCATTCAATTAAGAAAAATTACCAACCTCATATAGCTTTCTATGCAATAATATGTATAATAATCATATGTGATTATCATGGATTTTCCCAAAAAATACAAAGATGATGAGACTGATGGGATCGTGATAAAACTCTACTATAAAACAATGTTAGGATGTCATTATTTTTAAGATAAAAATGTGAACAATATTTCTTATGTTTTGATATAGGGATGCCATTACTGATCAACTGAGGATGATCCATCATCTCCCACGTGATGAACATGGTCTTCCATTATGGTGTTACATAAGGAAGATAATATCAACCTCCTACCAGTTGTAAACTCTAACCATTCCATATTATATATAATTTTAAATAGATATTATGATTCAAAAATGGTCTCTTATACATAAGTACAACATCTACCATTTCATGGAGCCTTTCACCTATCAGCCTATATGACATGATTCCAAAACTATATGAATTGGTCTCTTTAACATGACTATAAAGGTTTGAACATGTCATGTAAAGTAGAAAGGAACTACATTGTGTTGGATTCCTACTAATAAATGGTACATTTGAAAAAATATTTTATGTCCAATTCCATCTCCACAAAACCTTTTGTATCTCTAGAAAATGATATATTATGGTGTGTGATTATTTTTTAATTTTAATATTATCATTATAAATTAATATGAAAAATATGTAAAACCAATATGACAAAAAAAATATATCTCCCCATGAACTTCTTCAAATCATATGGAAAGGGGTAAATTGTACCACACTGGGAATTTTGAAACATTAAAAAAAGTATCTTAACTGAATAATAGTGTCATCATGTAGGAAATAATTTCCCCCTAAATAGTTTAATGATCTTGAACAAATATTCTATCAATAAACTTGTATTCCGATTTTCCTTTGGAAGAAACCCTAATGACTGCATTCATTTGGAATGTAAATTTTCAATTATGGTTTCACTACAACATTGCGGATATGGGGTCCATATTTCATCCACTGAAAAATATAATGTTGAAATAACATCAATCCTTTAACCATGAAATAGATTTGTAAATGATGAAAACATATTTATAATGATACTTAGGAATGATTCATATTTGTCTTCAATTTTATTATCCATTAATAGACAATCTAATACCAATGAAATCACTAAATTAACCGAATATCTCTAAGATAATTTGGATTAATGATCATACATATAGGACATAATAACACCGTGTAGAAAACTAGCTATCCTATTTATCATAACACTTTCCTTCCATGGAGTCCGTGGACTTTTGGTTCTGAGATACATTGTCACTTATATATAACTCTATTTCCTATTTGTGAACATTGTGTTCTAACATTTCAATCGTGATGGATTAACTCCATCTATAGAGTTATATCATAAAATAATCCATAAGTTGAATCCCAAATAAGAAATATTCTTCCCAAAAAGCCAAATACATGTAGACGGCTTTAATTTCCACATCCACACTTTTTAGGGTCATTTATTTAGAGATCAGAAACATACACCACCCATTCTATTGGGTCTAGAAGTAGAAACTGGGCCCATTATTGAAACCACCCATGTGCGGCCAAGGATATATCTTATCCACCATGGTCATATTCATTTGCATGGGACCCAACCATGAAATATGATGTTAATGATATTGTTTATATCCCAATCATTCATATTGCGAACCCAAATTAAATTATCTTCAAGGGATTAAAAAATTATAAATCCTTTATAGCCCTATTTCATTGAAATCACTGGAACCATTGAATCCCATTAGCATATCCTAAAATGGACCCAAAACCAATCCCATATCTATACTACTGAGAATATACATATATTATCACTTCAATCATTAGGGATATACGAATCCTATGAAAAATCTCATCCAATTTAGCTCATTGTTCTTTTATCGTTTTTAACATTATAGTCATCTCATATATTTTAAATGATATATAATACATCAAGATTATAGAAAATTCTAATACAAAGGAAAATGTACATAATAACACAGGTATAAAATTATTAAATGTCTTTATATTTGATAGAAACCATAAAAAAATCACATACATTTAATAAAGAAAACATTTAGGGAGTTCCCCCAAACTGCCCAATAATGTTGATGTTTTCATAGTAGAATAGACAGATTCGAAATATGAATCCAAATATTGAAACCATTAAATTAAAATTCTTTATTTGTTCAAGTGATGAATAAAAAAAATGAATGAACATTGCGATAAATTTTCCTTGATTCTATTGGATGACATACTCCAAAAGAATGATATTTCTCAACCCACATCAATGTTCTCAACACCAGAGAGACATCAATGTCCAATTTTAGAGTGTCACTAGATGTATAAAACGGTTGGGGTTTCCTAGGAATTATTAAATTATCTCACTAAATGGATGGATCATACTAATGTATGATGGGAATTAGTAAAACCATAGATGTTGTCTTATGTTGTGGGAGTGTACATGAATACCCCCACCAAAAATTGATAATATAAGCATCTCAACATTAAATTCATTCGGTGATCAAAAATATCGAATCACCTATTTATATTCACAATGTAGTAAATTATTTTGAAACATATAATAATAATATTCTATCAAGATTACATTTTTTGAAAACATTCCTACATCCCACCAGTGTTTTTTTAAATAACATTATATATAGTTTTATAATAAGAAAAAAATGAATTATATTTTTAAAGAATTTTCTATGTCATCATTATACTGGGGGAATTAAACATCCTTGACCTATTTAAATGTTAGTAGTAAATGAATTATGGGAAAGAAATTTACTATATGGTGGATGTTTCTGATATTTTACCAGAATATGCAGTTTCACTATGAATAATTACAAGGAATTGATGTTGAAAAACGATAAGATAGTTATTAAAAATGCTCATAAACAAAAATTTTCTTATCAAATAATTTTATTTCATTAATTATAATAATTTTTTATAAGAATATATTCATAGAAACAAGGAATGTTCACATCAATTACCACTATCATTAATGAGAAACATTGTGAGAATAGAAGATTCCACTATCGCCCTTAATCCAAAAAGATATTGGTGAAGTGATAATAATACAAGGAAGAATAAAATTTATTCAATATATTTTAATTATGTTATAAGGTACATTATCAATTCTATGGGGTGTAATCAAATCACATTGATTTGAATCAAGAATCTAGAATAATCAAAGATGAATGTTACCCAAATTACATCTCATAACATATTATTCAATGTAACTAGATAAAAGAATCATTATCCATCAATGGTATATAAAAAAATATAGTAAATAATTATAATGTTCCATTGGAAAATTCCTTGGAACATATTTCTTGTGTTCCTACCTTTATTCTCAATGAATAATATGAATAAGGGAATAAATTTCCATATGGGATCACACATGAGAAAAATAATTTTTTTTATAAAATCAAGTTGATCATTCACATTACATCATCTAGGTATGGAAGATTCATCTAAGTGTGACACTGAAACCCTTTGTTTCTTTTATAGTAGAACATCATACATCATAGACTTTGAATATCAGATAAAATCATCATAAGAATAACTAAGGGTAAAATGGCTCCACTAAACTCTCACACATGTCTAAATATGTTTTTAATTTTTTCACCCAATCATTGGGAGAATAGTCTCTAACCTATAAAATAGTTCAATGTGTTTTTCCCACTGAATAATATGAATAGAATTTTCCATCCAATGGAGATGGTCCATTGAGGAGGATAACCAGGTCACCTATGTTTGAATCAATATGTTCATAAGAAGGTAAAGCTAAATATCACTTCGTTTTGAAAGATCAATATTCATGAATATGAGTTATCTCATATATAGTCAATTAAAACTATTCATGTTGTTATATCCTATAATCCATAAATTTTAAAGAAAATCTATTTGATATCATTCCTACATATAATAGATAAATTTTTAACACTTCTAATTCCATAAAGAGAAATTCTAATAGTTAATATTCATATCTTTTTTATAATATAAAGTACAAAATGTCCATGATATGGCTCGCATAAAAATAGACACTACCTCCATCTAATAAGGGGACGGTTGAAATATTTTCTTGTATCTATCAACCCCTTAATAATAATGACTTCGCAACTTAAGAAAAGATTTCATTTTTTCATCATGATAATATAGATCCCTAAAAAATAATTGTGAATTTTATTGATGGATATTTTCTCTATTTTTGAATACAAAAAACCACATATAGAGTTCCCCCTTATAGTGAAGGATCATATCCCATATGTATGTGATAATTTAATATATATTTCCCCCCTCAGTGGTTTATCTCTATATATCATTTCACTAAACCCCATTCCACATGTTGGGGACAATTTCATATTATAAACCCCCACATCTAGCTAATCCTAAAAATAAACCACATAAAGTATTTACCACATAATTACCAAGATAGTCATTGTTCCACTATATATCTGTGTCAACGTCAACGTCTCAGTTAAAAAATTATTCAAAAACTACCCATATAATGATAGAGATTTATGTACAACATCTATGATTGCAAATTCGTCTATGTTCCCTTGTTGATAGGCCAATGAATTTTACGAGGGGGAGATAGTGTTGTCATATTTATGTAAATAAAAATTGTGGAATAGTTTATTTTTTATAAATGGATAATGTCATTAGGTATTTCAGAATATCCCTATATAATATTTTTTTTAACATCATTACATAGAGAGGAAGCATACAAATACATTAAAACATGAGAGAATATTATAATAACAAACCCAATCCTTGAAATCTAGGGTATAAAATAGAGATGATAAATATAATCATAGATAAGCTCTAGAATCATATAGTTGATGGGATATTGGAGCCAATTACATCCAAATAATCACCTAAGCACTGTGTAAACACTATGATTTTTTTAAGGATCTAGGACATTAAATTATAATTCATAGGCACAACATGATTGAATCCTTTAGAATTGATCATGTGGATACCTAAATAATTATCTTATTTTGAGTAAAAATAAATAAATCTCCAATACCACTAGATACTCCAAGAGGAATCCATGAAAGAAAATACCAATTATAATAATTACTATGGGATTTTTTGATATATAACTTAATTATGATTTATCATTATTTATTAGATATATAGGATTATAGATAATGTTTGGATATAGGTGTAGTACCATGAAATAGATGAATTATAAATGAAACCCATATAAGACTTATAGACTATCCACCCTCCGGATGTGTTAGGATTAACTACATATATGAAACATGATGTTAATGTATAGAAAATGAATTTGATTTCATCATGAATCTAAACTACACAACCTATAATCTTAAATGCATGATATTAAACTGTACATACCATTTCCATCATGTTTCACACTAAAAAATTATTTTCAGTAAATTTAAAAAACATAGTTTAGTATTTGAAGGTTCTGCATGAAGTGGAAGCTCGTGGGTGGATTTTCCCACTTGGCTTTTTGTCATTAGCAATGATAATTCCAGTCTCAATACGACAAAAAATTTCAAACTCCATGGATCGAATCATATAAATAGACAAAGAAGAAGAATTTTCCCGGAACCACAAAAATGGATCATCACAGGTTGATTATAATTAATTTAGTTAATTAACTTGAAGTATTTTTTATTGTGTTATTTCTTAGTTGATATTTCTATTCACATTCCGATGTGATTCGTCGTTGAATCATAGAATAACAGGATAGAATTCCTCTAGCGGTGAACCCCACATTCACCTTGTATCTATGGAAAAAACCAAAGAATTATCTGGGTGAAATCATGGAGAACCATTTTCTTCTGTTGCATGCCTAAGATCGTCTTGATCTGATGGAGGAGGATATCTCTCTATATTGAGAGAGTTCTTGGAGGAATGTGTTCTTTCGTTCTTGAGATAATTCTCCAGAATTGTTGTGAACAAAGATTAAGGAAAAGTGTTGGGGTTGTGAGGATATTTTTAATCAGGTTTGAGGTTATAGAGTTATGACTAAAAATAAATGTGTTATACGTTTTATTTATTTCATTAACTCTTATTGAAAACTCCCATTTAAAATAATTAATTTCTTGACATGCGCCTACACTGAATAAAATAAATATCATTTAAAAAAAATATTATTTCTTCAAAATCGTGACTGGAAAAACTACACGGCATGTAATCATTAATAAACATCATGTACTTGTTTTTCATAAAACTACATAGAGTGTAATCATTAATAAACTTCATGTACTAGTTTTTCATTTCCTTTCCAAAATGAAAACTACAAGGCATGTAATCATTAATACACGATATGTATATCTTCTTTTCATTTTATTATTCCTCAATCATTAAAACAAATTAGGATTCCTTGAATAATTATAATACCATATATGGGAATACTATTTATTATACTTAAGATACTTGGATACACATAGTGTGTGACCCTCTAGGCCTATTTCTCATTGGCATTAGTCGGGCTTGGCTAATTTCCAAGATTACTATCTAGCAATGGGTCAAGGCACCCAACAGAAAGAAGTTAACGCCGTATTGACCTATCACATCATACGAACGCTTATCGTATAATTTAATCCCCTCTGTCTCAATGTCTCCTCCATCATGTTTCATGGCAGTGTCATAAACCTATATGATAGATCTGTCATTATTAGACTTCAAGAAATAATATCGTCGTTACACCAAAGCCATGGAGTTTGGGCGACAGTTCTATTTCCATTAAAGTGACCAAGATATATTCTTACATAAATATGGAAGGTACAAATCCTTCCTCAACATACCCATTAACAAAATTCCATTCGTGACACACTCAACATACCCTACATCCCGCCAACTATCTTCGTGACAATTTTCATCAGCAAATCTAAGTGCACGGGTCATGAGATGAGTCAATGATAATCTTCCAGATTGAGGACCATTACACACACTCATAGATAGAAATGTTTGATGACACCAAGGCATTAAGAATTGTATTGGAGGGTATGTTCTCATAATCTCCCATCTTGGAGATTACAATCTGCATACTCATTGAGAGAGAGTCTCATCCTCATATTAGTACTCGCACATGACAGTCTATATACTATGTGTCCTAAAATAGTATGTCATCCAACCCGTGTATTTTATTTAAGAATATTGTTTTAGAATTTCATGGTCCTCATCATAGAGGGGATATTCAATGGCCTTATTTGTGGAACAAATACTCCAGGAAATTGTTATATTATAGTCATTCAGAACAATGAACAATATATAATAACTGTACATTTGTGTAAATAAAGTAGAAATAGTTAGTTCTTAGGACACCAACTCTAGAAAACTCCCACTTGGTCTAGAGCCAAATTCCTACGACTTTTAGGCCGCTAGACCTCACATGATGATCATGTATCTGTTGTGTTAAGGATTTAGTCAAGGGGTCTTCCACGTTGTCTTCCATGGAAATAATTCTCACTAAAACTTCACCTCTCTATGAATAATCCCTCAAGAGATGATACTTCTGAAGTATGTGTTTTTCCGCTGATGTGACGTTGTATCTTTTTCAAGTTCCACCGCTCTAGTATTACCACAATAGAGTGTGATAAGATCTTTAATTCTTGGTACTACATTTGGTTCTTGGAAGAAGCTTCGCATCCATACTGCTTTGTTAGCTTCCTCAGAACCTGCGATATACTCGGACTCTGCCATAGAATCTGCCACCAAAATGTTCATGGAGATCTTCCAGCTCACTGCACCTCCATTAAAACTGAAGATGTATCCAGTCTATGACTTCATGTCATCTTGATCAGTCTGGAAACTAGAATCTACATTTCCTCTGATGATAAGTTCCACCTCTCCTCCATAAACCATGAACACATACATAATACGCCTTAGATTCTTAATGATAGTCTTGACTGCCATCCAACGGTGGTCTTAGGGATTATATTTATATCTTCCTACAACACTTAATGCATAAGCAACATATAGCCTTGTACATTGCATAGCATACAAGAATGACCCAATTATGGATTCATAAGGGATCCTTTCCATTTTCATTATTTTCTCATGAGTCTGAGGACACATTTTCCTGTAAAGATGAATGTCAGGTGACATTGGCAATAATCCCCTCTTGGACTATTCCATAAAAAAAAATCTTCAGTATCTTGTCAATGTATATACTTTGACTCAGGCCTTACATTCTCATGGATCTATAACGATAGATCTTGATCCCATGAATATTTGCTGCTTCACCCAAGTATTTCATAGAGAAGCATTTATACAACCAATCCTAAACTGACTGTAAGATAGGTAATTCATTTCCAATTTGTAATACATCATCAACATATTCTATTAGGATGACGAATTCACTTCCACTAAACCTTTCGTAGACACAAATCTCATATACATTTTTAATAAATCCAAATTCGGTTATGGATTCTCTAAAAGGAATGTTCCATGACCATGATTCTTACTTTAATCCATACATGAATTTTTGAAACTTGCATATCTTGTTGGCATCCTTTGGAGTCACAAACCCTTCATGTTGTTTCATGTAGACATCTTCCTGGAGGCCCCTATTAAGGAATGCTGTATTGAAATACATTTTCCATATTTCATAGTCATGGTACGCAAGAATTTTCAATAGGATTCTTATGGATTTAAGCATCACAACTGGTGAAATGGTTTCTTCATAGTCAATTCCTTGAAATTGTCTAAAACCCTTTGTAACCAGTCGTTCCTTATAGGTGATGACATGTCCCTCCATTTCCAGATTCTCCTCGAATACCCATTTATTACCAATAGGCTTTACATCAACTGTATGATCTACCAAAATCTAGACTTGGTTTTGGTACAAGGAATCCATTTCAGAATTCCTGGCTTCCATCCACTTATAAACTTATAAACCTTCAATTTCTACCATGTAGGTAAGAGGATCATCATTTTCAACAAATAACGAGTCTCCATCCTCGGGGAAAAGAAAACCATATTGTTCTGGTTCTCTCACCTCTCTCGTGATCCTACATAGTTGTTGTGTCTCTGGAATTGATTGTTATTCCACAGAGCATTGTGGAATCGTTTGTTGTACCAACTCTTGTGTATCTTGAGCCTCGACTTCATCGAAGCATATCTCGCTCCCACTATCTATTTTAGAGATATGATCCCTCTCAAGGAATATGGTGTGTCTTTCCATTGTTACCTTTTTATCTAAGAGGTTGTATAGGTTATATCCACTTGATTCCTTGGGATATCCTCTAATGATACACTTTCTGACTCGGGGTACAAGTTTGATGCCTGAGGAGGCCTTAACAAATTCTTCTCTACCCCACATATTTAAATTTTTTAACAAGACTTTGCATCCACTCCATAACTCGTATAGAATACAATTTATCGATTTAGTTGGTACATGGTTTAGTAAGGGTGATACTATTTGTAATTCATATCTCCAAAAGGATAATAGAAGACTCGCATGACTCATCATTGATCTCACCGTGTCCAATAGGGTGTGGTTTATCCTCTCACTTACACCATTCCACTGAGGCGTGTAAGGAGGTGTATGTTGAGATAGAATCCCAAACTCCCGTATGAAATCAATGATGTCCCGATTAACATATTCACCTCCACTATCTGAGAAGAGTTTCCTAATCTTCTTACCAAGCTGGTTCTCCATTTCATTCTTGTATTCATTTAACCGATCAAAAGAATTTGACTTATACCTTTTTACGTAAATATATCCATATCTAATAAAATCATCAGTAAAAGTTATGAAGTATAGGAACCCGCCCATATCTTCAAATGGAAATGGTCCACACACATATGTGTGAACTAATTATAGAATCTCTTTATCCCTTTAACCATTCCCATTAAATGGGCCTTTGGTCATTTTTCCTTGTATACATGCCTAACATACACCATGTGGTTTTATTTCAAAAGAATCTAAATACCCATCTTGATGTAATATTGTCAAAAGTTTCTAATTGAAATTTCCTAGCCGATGATGCCAAATATGGGTGTGGTATGATTCACGTGAATGAACATTGTTATTGATTTCCATTACTCAGCTTGTGTAGTATAACACAAAAAGAATGTTATATAAATGTGCCCTACCAAAAAAAATGCTATCTTTATAAAAGTAGCAACATTCCTTTCAAAACATGAAGATGAATCCATTAGTCTCTAATGTAGATAAATAAATAATATTTTTGGTTAAATAGGGTACATAAAAACATCCAATTAATACCAAGACCATCCCAGTAGGCAATGTGCGGTGTTAGTCTCCGACAGCAACAGCAGTGAGTCTGGCTCTGTTGGATACTTGTAGAACCACATCACCTTGGTCAATCATTCTAAAACTACTTGGTTCCTATATTTGGATATAGATGTGAGCACCATCAGTGGTATCTAATACCCAATTGGTAGAAATGGATAGATTGAATTCGATAGAAAATTCACCCGAAGCTTCCCCTTACTCCCTTGGCTGGGTGCAGTTTTTCTTCCAGTGGCCCTTTTTACCACATGAGAAACAAATAGCCTACTGTTGTTTTTTCTACCCTTTGATATTCTTCTTCTTGGAAGGCCTTGAAAATATTTGGTCTTAAATATCTTCTCATTCCCTTTACATTTATTCACTATAAGTATAGAAGGCTTTTCACAGTCCACATCATTGTCTACATGGAGAATGAGGATAAGGAGATCAGATAGAGACTTCTCAATGTTGTTCATGATGTAATTTACATAAAAGTTATAGATTCTCTAGGGGAGTGATGCAAGAATGAGATTTGTACCTAGTCCTTTGGAGAGCTTAAACCCTAGAACCTCCAAGTGCTCAATGTAGCCAATGAGCTTCAATACATGAGGCCCAGCTAGGGGATCCTCTCCAAGATTACTTTCGAATAGAGCCATGGTGATCTCCATCCTTTCTGGTCATACTCTCTCCTGGTATAGACCACATATGTGCTTGAGAATTATATAGTCATCCATGTCTTCATGAGACTTCATGAGTTCCCTGGACATTGATGACAGCATCATACATTGAACGTCCAGTTTATCATTCAAATGTTGATCACAGACCAAAAAATCATCATACCTCTCCCCTTGGGCAGGCGAATCAGGAAGTGAGGACTCCAGTACCAAAAAATTTCATTCATGGCATAGGATAACCCAAAGGTGCCTAAACCATTCCTGAAAGTTACTACCACTGAAGATATTTCTTTATCCAGAATTGATCACCGAGAAAATGTGGTTGACATTTTTGTCATATTGATTCTAAAAATTAAAAGAGAAGATTTATCAGTACCTTATGATTACATTTTTTGAGAAATAATAAATTTTATTAAGTCTCCCACTATTTTATGAAGTCCCAATGGCCCTCACCATTGAACTCATAATGTCCAATTGCATTGACATTATAGTGGCAAGGATCCAGATTCCCCATCGCATAACCCCATCATGTGTTGGACAACCTATTAGAAGGTATTTATTTAGGTAGGTATTTTCCAATGGTGAGCTTACAGTTCCATGATCTATTGAGTGGACTCCCCAATCCTAAAATCTAGTATTGGATTTCCTCAACACTTGCCTCCAATAGTACAACAATTCTAGCAAGGGATACACCTATTGATGTAATATGGTTATGTAAACCTGAAACAATTCATAAGGGATTCCATTATAAAAGTATTTATCCAAACAAGGGTTGGTCAAAAACATTGTTTTATTGAGTATTTCCCTTAATAAGGTAATGGAAAGCATGGTCTGACATAATATTGTATTTGAGGGATTTTAATCATTTATTCATAGTTTCACATTATCAAATCCGTGTTAGTATTAAGTGATGATTGATCGATTGATTAACCATGTTCTCATAATGTTTACACATAATCTGGTTTTTATTTTATTCCACCTTTTCATGCTTGTTTATTTCATTAATTATGTGATCGTGATAACACATACATAATAAATAAACAATGCAATTAGACAGAAATAAAATAAGATGGCATGACCATGAGATTCTATTGGTTAGCTTATCTAGGGGGTTTTATAAGATAACCCTCACCTAGGGAAAACACCTTGAACCTGTTGGTTTGTGTTTTGCTGCTCCCACGTGTCCTCCTTTTTATCTTCTTGGGTCAGTTTGTCCTCATCTTCAGATATTGAACTATCTCCTCTGGCTTCGGAGATCTACCATTACATGGGGTTCACATTAAAAAATCCATGTGCAAAAAGTAACTAAATTTTATTTAAAGAAGGCTCATAAGAAAACAAATTTAAATAAATTTAAATGAAACTAAACACACAGAAATGGTCTTTGGTCGAGCTCATGATCATCCATAACATGCAACTACATTTATGCATATTTAGAATTCAAATTCTTTTAATCTTTCTATTATTTAAGATAATTCACGATATAATTCAATTAATTTTGATCTTATAGTTAGTCAATTATTTATCTTAAATTCCTTTCTGAATTTCCTTGAGATTCTTCTCTTCCATATTCCTTGTACGGTGTCTGTGATTTTGGAGGAAACCTGGTGAAATTCCATTTATGGAAAGTACATGGCATTTAGGATATAATTACACGACGGGTATTTGTTTTCACCATTTATCCAAAGTACACGCTGGGGGATTTAGCGTGTTTTCTGTACTTTAGAAATTTTGGAGTACACGGTATGTAGATTAATCTAACACAGCTTCTACTTGTTATGTAGTTACCGTCATGGAAATCATGTGTACACGATACATGGATTCTCCTTGTACACAGTTTCATCTGTGCTGGATCGAACTACACAGCGTGTTGATTCAACATACATGTCTTGTATTGCAGTTTCTATGCGCCGTTAATTTTTGGTCAAAATAGTGTAATAAACATTTAGGTATACTCAATTCACATGGCGTGGTTTGGCAGACTCGTATGGGCACATTGAACCAAAGTACACAGTGAGTAGTTTTCACTACACGCCATGTATTCTTATGTTGTACAGACAGAAAGATCAGCTCCTCCGGATGAGTTCATTATTTTTTTAAATCAAAATTAAAATTAAAAAGGTCGTTTCTATGATGTGAATCGAGAAACTAATGAGGAATAAGAGATCTCGTACATTCAGTTTTATAGAATGATTTATCTTGAATTGAATCAAATATAAATGCATAAATTATAAATGAAAATTAAATAACTATTCTCAACATTGTAACCTCACTCTGATACCATTTGAAGGTTTCAGGCATAGTAGAAGCTCGTGGGTGGATGTTCCAACTTGGCTTTTTGTCATTATCAATGATCAAACTGGGATCAATACGACAATAAATGCCTGACTCCATGGATCGAATCACAGAAAGAGGCAATGAAGAAGAATAGTCATGAAACCACAAAAGTGGATCATCCCAGGTTGATTATAATTAATATAATTAATTAACATGAAGTGGCTTTTATGGTTTCATTTATTCGTTGATATTTCTGATCACATTCTGATTTTATTCGCCATTGTGTCGCAAGAATCCAAGGATAGACTTACTCTAGCGGTGATCCATAGGTGCACCACGTATCTCTGGACGTCACCAAAGGATTTTCTAGGTGATAGCATGGAGAAACCTTTGATTTTGTTGTTTGCCTTAGATCATCTTGATCTGATAGAGGAGGATCTATCCCTGTCTTGAGAACGTTCTTGGAGGAAGGAGTTCTTTCGGTCATGAGATAATTCTCTAGAATTGTTGTGCACAATGATTAAGGAAATGTGTTGGGGTTGTGAGGATAATTATAATAGGGTTTGAGGTTATAAAGTTATGATAATAAATAAACACATTACACATTTTATTTATCTCATTAACTCATATTGAAAACCCCCATGTCGAATCATTAATACCTTGACATGCGCCTGCGCGGATTATAATAAATATCATTTAATAAAGGGATATTATTTCCTCAAAATCCCAACTCGATAAACTACACGACTTGTAATCATGAATAAACACCGTGTATTGTTTTTCATAAAACTACCCAAAATGTAATCATTAATAACAGACGTGTACTTGGGTTTCATTTCTGTTCCAAAATGAAAACTACACGGCATGAAATCATTAATACACAGTGTGTATACCTTGTTTTTATTTTTTTATTCCTCCATCACTAAAATGACTTACGCTTCCTAGAATAATTATTAATCAACGTAAGGGAATAATCATTATTCTATAAGAGATACTTGGATACAGTTAGTGTGTGACCCACTAGGCCTCTTTCTTGTTGGCATTAGGATTCCATGCCAAAAGTCCAAGATTACTGTCTAGCAATAGGTCAAAGAACCCTAGAGAAAGAAGTTGACGCCGCATTGACGTGTCACCTCATACAAATGCTTACCGGGTAATTTAATCCCTTTGTCTTAATATCTCATCATGCAGGCTTCATGGTAGGGTCATAAACCTATATGCATGATTTTTCATTCTTTGACATCCAAAAATAAACTCATCGTTAATCCATGGCCATGAAATTTGGGCAACAATTCTATTTCAATCAAAGAGCCTGAGATATCTACATCCATAAATATGGAAGGGACAAATCCTTCATTGACTTATCCATTGACAACATGTCATTCGTGACATAGGCAACGCACCCTACTTCCTTCCAACTGTCTTCATGACGGTTTTCATCAGAAAATCTTTGTGAACAAGTTATGACATGTGTTAATGATAATATTCCTGTCTAAGGACCATTACACACACTCGTAGATAACAATGTCCGATGAAACCATGACATGAAGAATTGCAATTGGAGGGTCAATTCTCATGATATCCCATCATGGATATTCCCAAGTGTGAATTCCATGAGTTAGAGTCTTGTCTTCTTACGAGAACTCACACATGACGGTCTGTATACTATGTGTCCTACCATAGTATTTCACCCAAATGTATAATTTTATTATGAATATTGTTATAGCATTTAAAGGTTCTCATCATAGTGGGGATCTTCCATGACCTTATTAATGAGACAAATATTCTTGGTCATTATTATATTATAGTCATGCCTAACAGTGAACAATATATAATAAGTGTACAATCATGTAATCAATGTATAAACAGTTGGTTCCCAAGACACCATCTCTAACAGTATTTACCTCATATTGTAAAACTGAAAGATATGTGGTCATATTTTTTCCCACAACACCATATTATGTATAAATCTGATCTATCTAGATGGTTCTTAGTGTATCAGTTTTAATGTTCACAGTTAGAGTTCTTCCTTACGATTTCACAAGTAATGATCTATCTTATTGCATCCTAAATACTAAACATCATGAATATATGGTTTTTGTCCCTCATAGGATAGGAAAAATTTCCATTGCCTTTGATATTTTGTACACATGAACCAGGTGAAAACAAAAAATTATATTACATTATCATTAAACAGTAGTCTGATCTCAATATAGACAATATTTATGAACAATTTGTTTATTTATTTTTATCCTCATTATATATTGATAAATTACCAGGTACCGTACTTGGGCAAAAACAACCAATTTCTATTACATATTATCTCACATTGGTTGGTTAAACGTTCAATTCAACACCCATTTATCATAGTTTTTTAATCCTTGATATTAGTGGTTCCTAAATTTAACATTATTTCAAACATAATGTATGACCCGTGTGATACTGGGGTATATTATTCAAAATCTTGGTTAGAGTATTTTTGATGTGTCATTTGGATATATTTGGAATTGAAATCCTAGGTGTATAATATAAAAATACATTGCATATTTGGTCATTCCAATAAGTATTTAAATTATTCATATGGATTTATCCTATAAGATAGAAAATTAAAAATTACCAATCCCCAATTTGAGCTTCATAAATATAGGGGATCCACTCCATTTCATGTTACATCCAATTGATATGGGCTTCTTGTAAAAATGTAATTTTCTAGTTCTGGGTGCCACCCAATGGTGCCCAGTACCCGGTTTGTCACATTACCTCATGCACAATTCCACAAACGTGAGTGGATATCGACTAGAAGAAAGGTCCACATTGTGATAATGGAGAATCTATACCCTCCTTTAAAAATTATGCATAGTGGAATGACAAATAGTAATCAAAATAGGAAGTGGTGATATAATAAAACCAAAGTAAAACATAGAATAATGATTGTATAAAACAAATGAAAGATATATAAATAAATTATGCTAGTCCCATGTATCTAGAAATGAATAATAACAAGTCACAATGCATTGAATACAATAATTAAACCAAATTATAGAAAATCAATACACTCTAACAGCATCGCAATCCTCATATTGGTTTCATACTCCCTAGCTCCAACAGAAATAATGTACCTGATGATGAAGGGAAATTTCAATTATCTATACCTACAACAGTATAATCTTTTTTGGGTCCAAAATCGTGACCAAAAAGTGTGTGAGATGAATACCTATAGGCATCCACTACAATATGAAGGCCTAACTGTTAGTGAATATATATAGCAAGTGATATGAATTAATGAAGTAATAAAATAAAAAGTAATCAAAAGTAAAAAATCATACCATTTTATATTACAAAATTTCACAATTTTTAATAAATATATTAAATCATGTAAACCATGGGATATTTCCTATGCTCTGTATCCTTTATGTAATAGTAACAACAAATGAATCATAAGACCTTCTAAAAAATAATGTAAGACTGAGACCAAGCTTGTTCATTGGCATGGAAGACTCCTCAAAATCATTCCATCATTCACAATCAACACTCTAGGAAAGTTGTCATATTCTAACCCCTCCGGATTAAAATATCATGAAATCAATAAATAATTACACTGTGGGAAATCTCACATAATCTTACTCCCAATGTCCCACATATAACAAATCATTTAAAATTGAGCACCTGGGCAGCTCTCACAGTCAATACCAACTTGGTCTGTATAAAAACAATAAACTATAATTACCACCTAGAAGATCTCACAGTCGATTCCCTAGGGTCAAAAATTCATTTAATAATGACCCACTGAGTTTCTCTTATTATCTAACACATATTATCTATGACCACCTGGATACTCTCGCAGTCAATGCCTATGGGTCAACATAGCTTCAATTTATACATATGTGATCATACATAAGGAATGTGTCAATGTCAAATTACTCATGGTCAAACATTAAAAATGAGAATCACATGCATCTCATATAATTAAGAACACCATCCTAACAATACGAGGCGTAAAAAACAAGGCATTCCTAACATGCATTCTAGAGAAAATGGCCATAATCAATAAAACAAGTGAAACACGCCTATAATAAAGGTATAAAACCTTATTCATATGGAATTATTATTTTATAAATCTACCAAACCATAACTTGTAATAAACATGGTATAACTCCAAACACGCAAAAACCCAAACGTGGGCATATGACACATTTAGAATGTTAATCCAATGACAATCAAAGAATGGAAAAACCACCAACCTTGTTCTAGTACTATCAATAATAATGAAAATCATCCCTTGAATCAGCCTAGACTGATGTAGATCTAGAAAAGGGTAAAAAATATCATTCTTGAATATCTCAAGAGAGAGGAGGAATTAGGATGAAAGGATCTAGGGAAAGAGAGAAGTCACCAGTGGGAATCCCAAACACCCAATGATGTGTTAATAAGAGCTATGACAGAGAATCAGGAGGGGTTCAATGTTCTTCAATGTTCTTTCAATATCAGGAAAAAATCAATGGGAGAATAAGGTTTTTCTGAGGATGAGATGTGACCCCCTCCAATTTATCAAAAAAGATAAGTACATAGTGTGTTCATTTAATGTACATGCAGTGTACAAGACTCAACTAGCCCCCACACTAGGAAGTATTCTAGATCACCTACAAATCCATGTACATGGCCATTACACAGAGAGTACTGGGTTGTATGTGGTACCTGGGTACAAGGTGTATACTTATAATCAACCCATTTATTCCATTTTCATAAAACATAACCCTAAATGATGATCCATACCTGAAATGAAGTTCAAGGTTCTTCAAAACATCCCCCCTAAAAGCAATTCATCCCCAAATTTCCCATCCAAAGGTGGTGAAGAAGAACATTCAGAAAAATATAGACACTAGGATTGCACATTGGCCTCCCACTCCCAAGTCTCCTCTTGTACTCACTCGTGTTTCAATAACACCCATGCCAGAAGAACATACATGCTACATAGAATCATTGTGTTGCGATCCAAATTGTTCTCTTAGAAGGATGTACCCATGTCCAACTCAACCACCTCAGGTTAAAAGGTGTGATATAGGTATGAAATGTAATGTTATAGATTAGAACCATGAAATATGTTGTTCATATATTGGTACCACTGAGATAACTACAACTAATTGGAAACAAACCTGACTCTCTCCAAAACCTCAAAAAGCCTGACTTATCTACGTGAAAGCTTCCCTTGTCCTTAAACTCTCATGTGTCCCAACCTCGATGTGACACATAAGAAAACATGATCTCCAACCTCGAAATCTCGAGGTCATCTTCCTTGATCAGCAAATGATTTTTGGTGAGGTTTTGGAATAGAAATCCACTTCTGAATCAACTCCAACATCTCATTGTTTTCTTAGAAAAGACAATGTACTAGCATGAATTCCTTTCCGGCCTCAAGAAAACAAAGGGGTGATGATCATGGACTACCTTACATGTCCCCAAATGGTTCCTTCTAATTTTTCCCATGAAAACTACAAATGTAGGAAACATTAACTATGGGTATGTGTCTCTCCAAATAAACCCATAAATCCAGGATTCATGCTTGAAGCATCTCCTCCAAAACCTGAATCATGCGCTCGAACTGGCCATCTATATGGGGTTGGTATGTAGTACTCAGATGTATTGGTGTACCCATGTCCCTCTATAATCCATGCCAGACACGACATGTAAACATTGAATCTGTTTATGATATAATAAAGTGAGTAACCCCATGAAAATGTACAATCGTTCAGATGTACAACTATTAATGATCCAAAAAAATGAATGATCAATTTATCGACAATAAATTTGAATCATTTTTGAGTTTGTCAACAACAAGCCAAACCATACAATTTCTTCGAGGCAACCTTGGTAAACCCATCACAATATCCATTGTGGAATCATTCCACTTCATCTCAGAAATGTGTAACTACTATGAAAATACATGTCAGTCAGTAATACTCCGCCATCACATAGTGACTGCAGGAACAAATCATGAAAAAACTAGTTACATCCCTCTTCATAACTTCCCCTAAATACGAACAGTGTAGATCTTGATACATCTTGGTGACACTGAGATGAACTTCCCAACCCGAGGAATGAAAAAATCTCATCGACGATTCATGTATGTATGCTGACACCCATACGCATCCATGAAAATTCCAGAAATCATCATCATCTACGGTACACCTAGGAGTAGGGTCATCTCTTAACATGCTCTCCTATAGTAAAAGGCCTTTGGAATTTGATAGATGCCTCATTCTCACTCGATCTACTGGATTTCAGGTAACACCAATAGAATAATGAAATGCGTTACCCTATCTGTCCTGCACCTCCAAATGCATCTCATATAAGAGATCCATAAGCTTCCTCTCACTACTGGACCCATGAACATCCTGTATCTGATTTATCCTTCTCAACGCCTCACCCACAATGTTTCCTTTCCTAGGAATTTAGTCAATCTCAAAGTCAACAAAACTAAAGGTACTCAACCCACCTTTATTTTTTAAAATTCATATCATGTTGTTTAAAGATATACATTACAATTATTTTTTCATTGTATCCCAAAAAATGATCTCCCAAATGATAATGGCTCAAACAGTGAAAAGCATGCACCACTACTGCCAAGTCGATATTGAGCTTTAGATAATTCCTCTCATGTGGATTGAACTACTAAGACCCATATAAGATGACTCTTTCCCCCTTCATAAGCACTGATCCTATCCAGGTATCAGATGCATCATATTAAATGGTGTAACTCTTACCGGGTAAAGAAAAATCAGTATCATTGCTTATATCAATCTCCCATTCATCTCCAGAATGGATGAATCACTGGAATCTATCCACAATTACATTGCACCCTTCTTAGTCAAGCACGTAATTGGTGCAACTATGCATGAGAAATCCTATATAATGTTTCAGTAGTAACTAGCCAACCCTAGAAAACTATGTACCTCAAAGATATTATTTGGTTGTTTTGAAGAAACAACTGGTCTCACTTTTACTAGGTCTACTGATACACTTGTGTAACGCCCCGACCCCAGTTACCCAGAGTCGGTGCATTATTACATAACATTGGCATGATGACAAAAAAAAAATCTCGAAAGAATGATTGGTTTAGTAGCCTTGGAAACACTAGATATACTCATAAGGTTTACATTACATCATAAAATGAAAACTAAAACAACATATTATCCATAGTCCACACTCTTATCCCCTCACACTATCCCTGCAGGTCATTCATAAATTACTTTTTCACATCCTGGGAAAAATAAAACATAGAAAAGGGGTGAGCTCAAATGCCCAGTAAGGATAACAATATAGAGGAAACTTGCATAAATAAGAATAAACATTTAAGGCAATGTATAACTAAAACACAAGCCTTTTAAACTTGAACATAAACATAGTATGGAAAAAGTAAAATGAAATAATTCCAGTTACTTATTCACATGGATATTCTACTAATCTAATAATCACATGCAATATCAATAACCACTTTCATAATGATAGAATGCATAATTCCATACTATCATAACCACATAGCCAAGGCCTCGTGCCAAGACTACAAATAATATTTTTTCAAGGCCTTGTGACAAGAAACTAGTTTGTCTCATGAGACCTACCGATGCATCGAGGAGCTATATCGGGCTCCAACCATCACATATTATGTCCAATGCATTCCCATATGAAAAGGATTAAACATAACATAAACATTCGTATTAAAACTAGCATACCAAATGTAAATACTTCGTCCATAAACCATGAATGGTATACAAATAAAACATCCACAGTCAAACATATCAAAAAACCTTCAATACAGAATAGAAGTTTTGTTTGATAATAAATAAACTTCAAATAAGCGTAAAATCCATCAAAGGATGTTGAGATAGATGAAATAAAAAATCTTTTTAGAGAAATATCTCTTTTTATTTTGAAATAATTTAAGAGTCATATATTTATAAAATAAAACATTTTATTTGAAAATATTCTTATCATCTTGTAAGGGAAACTTCGACAATTTTATAACAGCGGAAAATAGCCGCACCCGACGTATAAGTTAAAAAAACATTCTTACCATAATTTTGTCGAAAAGGTTAAAAAGCACCTTGTTGGGAAAACCATGGAAAGACTCCTTTATAAACTCCTTATAAAAAGTTAAAAAAGGGTATAAATGTCTTTAAGACATATTCTAGTAAATAGTAAAAATGTTTTGAAATTAATTTTTAAGAAACATGGATGTGGATGATAAAGAGATCCAAGTAGATTATTACGTATAAACAACCTCAAATAATGAAGGGATTGTGAAATAACCCTTACCTTGTACTTTTCCTTGGTTGGGGTAGGTTAACCTCCTATATAATGGTGAAATAATTGTTATTAAATTATACAAGAATCATATATATTAATATGATATCATATATGATCTTTTAACATTTCTTTGTTAATAATATATTAGTATTATCGTCGTTTCGAGTGTTAACTTACTCGTTTTCTTTCATATGTTATGTTACATAAGCCATGTTTGTTAGGGATAGGTTGTATCTTATTCATATCCAGATTTATATCAAGTCCTTAAAAATTATTTTTAAATCAACAAATGATAATTATACTTGAATGGATACGATGGAGAATGAATCTCGTCGCATTCGTGGAGACGGTAGTCCGTACGTACGCACGAGCGACAATATCATTATTTTGATATTAAAATAATATATAATTGGATGGTATAACATATATACAGAATCATTATCTTGTTATATTTATTATTTACATGATTTACACATCATTATAATACCCATCCAAATTATAATTTATTGAATAACAATTACACCATGGCGTGGAGACGGTAAGCCGTACGTATGCACGTATGGTGAAATGTTATTCAATGGATGGATAGAATACTAAATATGGCTGTACCCTATTTATAATAGCATCACAGTATATATAAGATACTGGAGTTATTATTTTAGAATGGTAATAACAAATAAAGAAGAAGTGGAAGAAGAAAGGAACTTGAAATAGTGTGGTGAAATCATTATCTCTTCTTTGGGTTCTTCCTTTTGATTTGATCAAAAGGGATCCTTAATTTGGCTTTCAGACTATAGTGAGGCCTCTAGGATAAATTGAGGGACGTTGAGAGAGTGTTTGGGAAGATTTTGGCCGAACCAAAAGGTTTTGAAGGTGTGAAGAAATGGGAAGGAGGAGTTACCTTTTATAAGAGGGGTGAGGGGAACCTTTGGAAAAGCTAGAAATATTAATTTATAATAAATTCATATTTGGTTTATAATGGCTCCAAAGTTTATTATTCAAAGGTTACGGTGGGGATAGGTCGAAAAACATTCAACCAATAGAATTTAGATAGGTTTGGGTCATTATATTAACCTTATCTTTTTGTT
Source organism: Viscum album (assembly GCA_963277665.1). Classification (NCBI taxonomy): domain Eukaryota; kingdom Viridiplantae; phylum Streptophyta; class Magnoliopsida; order Santalales; family Viscaceae; genus Viscum; species Viscum album. The sequence goes on along the minus strand of OY728119.1, from coordinate 2,102,854,707 downwards.
TTAAGTCTTTGTTAATTAGTTTGACATTTACCATGTCACTTTGTATTTTCATATTATATCGGTAATAAACTTACCATATACATCCAATAAACCCCCAAGTGGTCCATTAATGATGAACCTATCATGATATAAGTCTCTTGGACGAACCGTAGATTTTTAGGAATTTAATATCAATTAATAGTATAATATTTGTTTTAAAAACTTTTTTATGTCAATTTTGACACTATCCAATAATTGATTTTTGTGAAACTCAATACATAATGATTACTTCGAAAAAAGTTTATTAACTTAATCCTAATATGGCATATTAACCTATAAAATTAGTTTAATTCAATAAAAGTCTCATATTATATTTATATGTGTATTTATAATATCCATTATTTTAATTTTTCACTATTATAGTAATTACTGCATCATTATTGTGTCATAAATAAATTAACTTATATAATGTCTAAAAATTATAAATAAAATAACATTATCTAGGAAATCGTTTTATCTTTTTAATTAATATTTTTAGTCGAAAATCCAACATATATAACTCCATGTAAAAATTGATTTTCTAAAAGATATATACTTGTGTCATTTTTGTGTTCATTTTAACTTAATTAAAATAAAGTGTCCCTATCACCTACAAGTGGCACCATGGGGTCCCCAAATCGACCCAAAGATGCCCATGGTCGGAAATGTATCCACCAAAAATGTTAGGATACGTTTTAGGGTAATTTAGTATTATTATAATATAATGTGTTAACCCTTATTTACCGGATTTACCTTTAACCATGGTAAATAAAATATTTACCGCAGTAATTATTCAAAATGTCTAAAAATAAATGTTACATATTTACAGAATATGAACATCCTGATTCCAAATATGGAATCCATTTTTCCAAATTCAAAACATAGAAGTGGCAGAAATTAATTTAAAATTAATTCCCGTTGTTAAAACTAAAAGCGTGTTTTTAAGAGATAATAACTATCAAAATATTGATACTTGTTTATGTTCGGTTTAATTGTGAAATTATGTCCAATGACCAACAATGTATTAAATGGTAAAAATATATTCTAAATATACTTTAAAACCACTCAAATTCAAAATTTATCAATATAAATTATTTCGATAAAAATGGTTTTTTTTAATTAAAATTTAATAATTTTCACTATTCTTCAAAATATAAATGTTATCTGAAAAGTTCCAAAATTTCACCCTAGGCCAAATTCGATATTCCAAATCCAAAAATGAAGTCCATTTTTAGAGATATAATTTATAAAATTTCAAGAATTAGGTATTACTATTCATAATGGCTAGTTTGATTGGTTATGGTGTGTTAGAACTCGATGTTGCGTACAACACACGTTATCGCATTATTCAAAGAGAAGTGTACCGTAGAAGCTTGGGGTGTTACATTCTCCCATCCTTCAAATAATATTGTCCTCGATATTTATAGATTACTACCTCATGAAAAGACTTGGGTGGTTTATCATCATAAGTTCCTCGGGTTCCCACGTTTCCTCTTCCATCTTATGGTTTCTCCACAAAACTTTTACCAGACGCGTCGTCCGGTTTCTCAGTACTTGTTCTCTCATATCAAGAATCCCGATAGGATCTTAGCAAAAAGATAGATCGGGTTCCAGTTATAATTCTTCATAGGTGAGTACATGCGTTGGGTCAGGCATGTATTTCCTCAACAGAGATACGTGGAACACATCGTGATCTTTGGAGAGACTTGGCGGCATTGCCAATCGGTAAGCTACAGCCCCAATTCGTTCTAGAATTTCGATAGGTCCGATGTACCTAGGACTCAATTTACCTTTCTTATCAAAACAAATGACTCCCTTCCATATAGATACCTTTAGGAAAACATGATCACCAACTTTAACTTCTAAATCCTTCCTTCGATTATCGGCATAGCTCTTCTGCCTACTTTGAGCTGCTTCGATATGATTTTGGATTACCTTCACCTTTTCCATCGTTTCCTCCACCAGTTCTGGACCTACAAGTTTTATTTTACCAATGTCATCCCAACAGGTTAGTGTGAGACATCTCTTTCTATATAACTCTTCATATGGTGCCATCTGAATACTTGAATGGAATCTATTGTTATAGGAAAATTCTACCAAAGGAAAATATTGATCCCACATACCCTGAAAGTAAAGTGAGCAGGATCTCAACATGTCTTCTATGGTTTGAATAGTTCGTTCTGATTTTCCATCTGTTTGAGGGTGGTAGGAAGTGCTCAAATGAAGTTCAGTATCCAAGGCATTCTAAATACTTTTCTAGAATCTTGAAGTAAAACAAGGATCATGATCAGAAAAAATCGATAGGGGTACTCCATGAAGTCTCAAAACTTCATCAATATATAGTCTTGATAGATGTTTTAGTGGTACATCTTATCTTATAGCAAGAAATTGTTCTGACTTGGTAAGACGATCAACAATGACCCATATTGAATCGTTCCTTCTAGGAGTCTTTGGTAGCCCCATGACAAAGTCCATCGTAATATTGTCCCATTTCTACTCTGTTATGGGAAGAGGTTGCATGACTCCTCTAGGTTGTTGCCTTCCAGCTTTAACTTGTTGACAAAACATACATCTTGACACAAAATCAGCAATCTCCCTCTTCATTTTGTCCCACCAAAAATGTTCCTTCAAATCTCTATACATTTTGGTGGTCCCATGGTGTATAGAAAAATTGGAACTATGAGAATCATCCAACAATTCCCTTTTTAGATCAGGTATATTGGGAACATAAAGTCTCTTCCCGAATTTCAAAATTCCATTTTCATACACAATGTCTCTCAATCTCCCATCATTCACATCTTTAATCTTCTTTTGAAATTATTCATCATCGGTCTGAGAACTCTTAGTCCTTTATAGTAAATATGGTTTGGCAACCATTTGAAAAAGAATTTATGTTTCACCTTCCCTGGTTATTCCCATGTCCATATTTACTAGATCCATGAAAATTGGATCCCTTTCAATTCTCATATTATTTAAAACTCCATGATCATTTCTGTTCGAATCATCTGCCACCTTGTTTGCTTTCCTCGGGTTGTAGTGTATCGTACAATCATAATCCTTGAGTAATTTAAGCCATCTACTTTTCCTCATGTTGAGTTCTTTTTGTGAGAAAATATACTTCAAACTCTTGTGATCAGTATAAATCTCACATTTTTTACCATAGAGGTAGTGCCTCCATATTTTCAAAGAAACGATCACAGCTGCTAACTCAATATCATGAGTAGGATAGTTTTGCTCATGAATTTTCAACTGTCGTGATGCATAGGCAATAACTCTATCATTATGCATAAGGACACAACCAAGTCCTTTCTTCGATGCATCACTATAAATAACGAACCCATCATTCCCTGATGGTAGAGTTAATATAGGAGCATTGACTAATCTTTTCTTCAGTTCTTCGAAACATTATTCACACTCTTTTTTCCAAAAAAAATTAATCCCTTTACGTGTGAGCTTCATTAATGGGTTTGCCAATCAGGCAAAATTCTGGACGAAACGTCGATAATAACCAGCCAAACCAATAAAACTGCGTACCTCGGTTATACTCGTAGGTGCTGGCCATTCTTGGATTGCATTGGTCTTAGAAGGATCAACAGTGATTCCATCTTTAGAGACAATATGGCCAAGAAAAGAAATCTCATGAAGCCAGAATTCACACTTGCTAAACTTCCCATATAATTCATGTCTTCTCAGAGTCTTCAAGATAATGCAGAAGTGACATTCATGATCCTCGTAGATTTTAGAGTTTACCAAGATATCATCAATAAATACCACCACAAATTCATCGAGATACTCCTTGAAAACTCTATTCATCTGATACATGAATACAGAGGGTGCATTAGTCAATCCAAAAGGCATTACTGTAAACTCGTAATGCCCGTACCTGGTTCGAAATGCTGTCTTCAGAATGTCTTCCTTCTTCACACACAATTGATGGTATCCAGATCGAAGGTCAATATTTGAAATGTATTGAGGTCCATGCAGTTGTTCAAATAAATCATCAATGCGAGGTAGGGGATACTTGTTCTTTATGGTTATAGCATTGATCTCCCTGTAGTTAATACATAACCTCATAGATCCATCTTTCTTTTTAACAAAAAGAACAGGGGCTCCCCATGGAGAAACACTAGGGCGAATAAATCCCTTATTACTCAATTCCTCTAGTTGTTTCTTTAGTTCAACTAATTATATAGTGGCCATTCTATAAGGGGTCTTCGATATAGGCCTTGATCCAGGAATTAAATCAATGGAAAACTCAACTTCTCGTTCTGGAGGATGTCCAGGTAAATCTTCCAGAAATACATCTATATATTCTCTCACAAAAGGTCCATCCTCTATTTGAACATTCCTTCCCTCACCCACAGTCATTTCATTCTCTTCCTCCCCAATAATTGAATTTAGTTGAGCTACTGTGGGTGGATCTAGATAAGAATTAGGTGGTGATGATTCTTCTCTAAAGATAAGGTGTTCCTTATCATCATCATCAAGAATCGTAACCTATTTCTTCTTACAATAAATCTTTTCATAATAGTCTGAAAGCCAGTCCATACTGAGGATTATATCAAACTAAATCATAGGTATGACGATGAGATCAGCAGATAAAGAACATTTATGTGCTCTAATGGGGACTGATTCACAAAACTTTGTTGCAATGATACTTACCTTAGGAGTTTTAACTGACAACTCCCTTGTTAAATAAAATTGGAAATATCTAATTTTCTTAGAAAACTGGGAAGATATGAAACAATGCGATGATCCAGAATCAAATAATACATTTTCTAAACTTGAGGAAACCATTAAATTACCTGCCACCACATCTTTCGAAGCTTCTACCTCAGCAGTAGTGATAACATAAGCTTGGCCTTGATCGCTTGGCATTTTCGGAGGTATGTTCCCCTGACTCTTAGGACATTCATTTGCATAATTCCCCATCTCCCTGCAATTGTGGCACTGAACATTGGTTTCTTCCTTCTTCCCTTTGTAATCACGAGCTTGGTGGCCTTTTTCACCACACTTGCAACAAACTCATGTTCCCTTCAAGCATGTACTGGGGTGTTTCTTCCCACATTTACCATAGGATGGATATTCACATTTCCCTTCTTCGGCTTATTTCCATTCCTTGGTTGATCTGTAAATCTCTTCTTCTCTTGCTTCGCTTTAATGTCATAAGACATAGAGAATTCCTTTTCGGTCATGATAGCACATGAGACAATGTCGTCATACGGAGAGAAGGATTGTGAGACTAATCCTCGAGGTAGAAATGGTATTAACCCATCAAAGAAACGATCAATATTACTTCTTGGGTTACGTATATAATCTCCATAATACCTTGCTGTCCTTGTAAATTTATCCTCAAACATTGTGACATTCTCATCCTCCTTTTTTCTCAGACTCAGAAACTGCCTTTCCATATCTGCTCGATGGTCATGAGGAAAGTATTTTTCTAAAAAACAGATCATTGAACTCCCTCCATTCCATATTTTATACTTCATCATATTCCTTCGTATTTTGAATCAATGAACACCAATGATCAGTATCTCCAGTGAGGTGGTAAACTGTAATTATAACTTTTTCCATTTCACTACTCCCCAAAGCCTCAAATATGTTCTCTAGGAAATTTATCCATTGCTCAGATACTAAGGGATTTGTACTCCCCTTGAACATTGGTGGTTGTTTCCTCATGAAGCGATCTAACATTGATCCTCCACGATGTGGATCAGGGTGCTCTATACGGGTAAGGTTATTATTCATAACCTGAGTAAGTTGTCCCAGTATGGTGATTAGCTGATTGGCACTAGTTGCATCACCAGCTCCACTATAATTATCTTGAGTAGGAGGGAAATCCCTACATGGAGTGCGTGCATTGATACAGTTTCCATTTCTTCCACTAGGAGCAATTTCTAAACAATGGCATAAACTAGATCAGTTTATGAATCAAAATACATAATCCCATACTTATAAAACACTTAACCTAAATTGAACTATTTATGGATATAATCCATAATCATAAGAATGTTTTCTTTGAGGAACTATATACTCATAAACCCTTCATAATGATTTGTAATGAAAATGAGAGTTATCCAAAGCATATCCCCCGGGAGTGTCGTAACAAAGAGTGCAGCAAGGCTCGTTGTCGTGCACCAGTTCATGTTCGAGTCTAGCTCAAAGCGGTGTTTTCGGGTTTTACCCCTAGGTACATCTGTGCCAGAGCTGCCTCTACCTGCTCGTTTCCAGTCAGGGATGTATTTTTTGGAAAACTCACAAAATCTCTACAATACCAAAATTCTAGGATGTTCTTCTATACTAATCCTCAAAGTTCATCTTAGGTCTACGTGCTCTAATCAGAGTTTATCTCAATCTAGCTTCCAAGGTTTGTACTAAACTTCCTCTGATACCAACTGTAACGCCCCGACCCCAGTTACCCAGAGTATGTGCATTATTACATAACATTGGCATGATCAAAAAAAATCAAATCTCGAAAGACCGATTGGTTTAGTAGCCTTGAAAACACTAGATATATTCATAAGCTTTACATGACATCATAAAATGACAACTACAAAAACATATTCTATATAGTCCACACTCTTATCCCCTCACACCATCCCTGCAGGTCATTCTTAAATTACTTCTTCACATCCTAGGAAAAATAAAACATAGAAAAGGTGTGAGCTCAAATGCCCAGTAAGGATAACAATATAGCAGAAACGTTCATAAATAAGAATAAACATTTAAGGTAATGTATAACTAAAACAAAAGCCTTTTAATCTGGAACTTCAACATTGTATGGAAAAAGTAAAATGAAATAATGCCATTTACTTATTCACATGGGTATTTTAATAATCTAATAATCACATGCAATATCAATAACCACTTTCATAATGATGGAATGCATAATGCCAGACTATCATAACCACATAGCCAAGGCCTCGTTCCAAGACTACAAATAAGATTTTGTCAAGGCCTTGTGCCAAGACACTAGTTTTTCTCATGATACCTACCGATGCATCGATGAGCTATATCGGGCTCTACCCGTCACATATTAAGTCCAATGCATTCCCATATGAAAAGGTTTAAACATAACATAAATATTCATATTAACACTAGCATACGAAATGTAAATACTTCATCCCTAAAACATGAATGGTATAAAAACAACACATCCACATTCAAACATATCACAAAACCATCAATACAATATAGAAGTTTTGTTTCATAATAAATCAACTTCAAATAAGGTTAAAATCTATCAAAGGATGTTGACATAGATGAAATCAAAACTCTTTTTAGAGAAATATCTCTTTTTATTTTGAAATCATTTAAGATTCATATATTTATAAAAAAAAACATTTTCCTTGAAAATATTCTTATATTCTTGTAAGGGAAACTTTGACGATTTTATAACAGCAGAAAATAGCCGCACCCACCGTATAGGATAAAAAAACATTCTTACCTAAATTTTGTCTAAAAGGTTAAAAAGCACCTTGTTTGGAAAACAACAGAATGATTCCTTTATAAACTTCTTATAAAAAGTCAAACAAGGGTATAAATGACTTTAATCCATATTTTAGTAAATAGAAAAATTGTTTTGAAATTCATTTTTAAGAAACATGGATGTGGATTATAAAGAGATCCCAGTAGATTATTACAAATAAACAACCTCAGATAATGAAGAGATTGTGAAATAAACCTTACCTTGTACTTTTCCGTGGTTGGGGTATGTAAACCTCCTGTATAATGGAGAAATAATTGTTATTAAAATATACAAGAATCATATATATTAATATGATATCATATATGATCTTTTAACATTGCTTTGTTAATAATATCTTAGTATTATCGTCGTTTCGGGTGTTAACTTACTCGTTTTCTTTCATAAGATTTGTTTCGTAAGCCATGTTTGTCATGGATAGGTTGTATCTTATTCATATACAGATTTATATCAAGTCCTTATACATTATTTTTAAATCATCAAATGATAATTATACTTGAATGGATACGATGGAGAATGAATCTCATCGCGTTCGTGGAGACGATAGTCCGTACGTACGCACGAGCGACAATATAATTATTTTGATATTAAAATAATATATAATTGGATGGTATAACATATATAGAGAATCATTATCATGATATATTTATTGTTTACATGAGTTACAAATCATTATTATACCCATCCAAATTATAATTTATTGAATAACAATTACACCACAATGTGGAGATGGTTAGCCGTACGTACGCACTTATGGTGACATGTTATTCAAAGGTTGGATAGAATAATGAATATGGTTGTACCATATTTATAATAACATCACAGTATATATAAGATACTGGAGTTATTATTTTAGAATGGTAATAACAAAGAAAGAAGAAGTGGAAGAAGAAATGAACTTGAAAAAGGGTGGTGAAATCATTACTTCTTCTTTGGGTTCTTCCTTTTGATTTGATCAAAAGGGATCTTTAAGGTGGCTTTCTGACTGAAGGAAGTCCTCTAGGATGAATTGAAGGATTTTTAGAGAGTATTTGGGTAGATTTTGGCCGAACCAAAAGGCTTTTATGGTGTGAAGAAATGAGAAGGAGGAGTCCCCTTTTATAAGAGGGGTGAGGGGCACCTTTGGAAAAGATAGAAATATTAATTTATAATAAATTCATATTAGGTTTATAATAGTTCAGAAGATGATTATTAAAAGGATAAGGTGGGTATAGGTCTAAAAACATTCAACCAATAGAATTTAGATAGGTTTGGGTCATTATATTAACCTTATCTTTTTGTTTTAACTCTTAGTTAATTAGTTTGACATTTACCATGTAACTTTGTATTTTTATATTATATATTTAATAAACATACCATATACTTCCAAGATACCCTCAAGTGGTCCATTAATGAAGAAACAATCATTATATAAGTCTCTTGGCTGAACTGTACATTTTTAGGAATTTAATATCAATTAATAGTATACTATTTGTTTTAAAAACTCTTTTATGTCAATTTTGACACTATTCAATAATTTATTTTTGTGAAACTCATAACAGAATGATTACTTCACAAAAAGACATTTAAATCAATCTTAATATGTCATATTAACCTATTAAATTAGTTTAATTCAATAAAAGTCTCGAATTATATTTATTTGGGTATTTATAAAATCAATTATTTTAATTTTTCACTATTATGGTAATTAATGCATAATCATTGTGTCATAAATACATTAACGTATTTAATGTATAAAAATTATAAATAAAATATCATTAGGTAGAAATATTTTTAGCTTTCTAATTAATATTTGTAGTCGAAAATCCAACATATATAACTCTATGTAAAAATTGATTTTCTGAATGATATATGCTTGTGTCATTTTTGTGTTCATTTTATCTTAATTAAAATAAATTGTCCATATCACCTACATGTGGCACCATGGGGTCCCCAAATAGACCCAAAGATGCCCATGGTCGGACATGTATCCAAAAATAAGGTTAAGACACGTTTTAGGGTAATTTAGTATTATTATAATATTATTTGTTAACCCTTATTTACCTGATTTACCCTTAACCATGGTAAATAAAATATTTACCGCAGTAATTATTCAAAATGTCTAAAAATAAAAGTTACCTATTTACACAATATTAACATCCTGATTCCAAATATGGAATCCATTTTTCCAAATTTAAAACACAGAAGTGGAAGAAATTAATTTAAAATTAATTCCCGTTGTTAAAACAAAAAGCGTGTTTTTAAGAGATAGGAACTATCAAAAGATTGATACTTTTTTATGTTCGGTTTAATTGTGAAATTATGTCCAATGACCAAAATTGTATTAAATGGTAAAAATATATTCTAAATATACTTTAAAACCACTCAAATTCATAATTTATCAATATAAATTATTTCTATTAAAAAAGTTGGTTTTAATTAAAATTTAGTAATTTTCACTATTCATAAAAATATAAATATTATCCGAAAAGTTAAAAAATTTCACCCTAGGCCAAATTCGATATTCCAAATCCAAAAATGAAGTCCATTTGAGAGATATAATTTATAAAATTTCAAAAAGTCGGTATTACTATTCATAACGGCTAGTTTGATTGGTTGTAGTGTGTTAGAACTCGATGTTGCGTACAACACACGCTATCAAATTATTCAAAGAGAAGTGTACCGTAGAAGTTTGGGGAGTTACAACTTTTCTCTGGGATAACATGAGCATATAAGTTAATATTTTCCACATAAAAGATGCATTTTGAAAACAGAGCATATATCTAATTATCCCATAGTGTAATTAATATGATCTGATGATGGGTTGCATTTTCATGTCAAGTGTGAGTGTACACCTAGATATTATCCATGAATAATACCAAAAAAGAATCCATATATGGATGGAACACTCAATTCATCAGTGCCATTAAAACTGGTAGTGTTTTCATGAGACCAAATGGAATAACCAAATACTCATATAGGGAATACCTGCTATGAATCGATTTAAGAGGTATATCATATGTTCTAAGATGGAACTGATGATAACTAGATATCAAGTCATTCTTTGAGAACACTTGAGCTCCTATAAGCTGATCTAAGAGATCATCAATCATAGGAAATGGATATCGGATCTTGACCATAAAAAGTTTCTAATTCCGATAATCAATGCAAAGTCTAAAGGTATCATCCACCTTTATCACAAAAAGGGTAGGTGAACCCAAGAAGAAGAACTGGGTTGGATGAAACTATTTTCATGTAACTCATCCAACTACTTTTGGGCTTTTATAACTAATGCGTAGACATCCTATAAGGAGGAATGGACAATGGTGTCACTAATGAAACAAGATCAATGGATAATTATGCCTCTCTCTACAGAGGTAAACGTAAAAAGTCTTCTAGAATGACATCTTTGAAATGTTCGACCCATGATGGAAATTCCCTATGTGACGTCCCCTTGACATCCTGATATAAAGTAGAAATTTGGGATGTAATTCGTCATAACCCTTGATGCTCGGTTCTAGCTCTACATTCATGGACTTCCCATTATCCTTTGTGTATAAAAGAATGCCCACTAACGACATGAAACTCAGACTATAGAGATTGCAGTCAATAAAGGCCTGGAAAGAGACAAACTAGTCCATTCTGAGAATGGCATCATATCCTATCATCTATGCGTCATAGTGGTCCCATTAGAAGTGACACACAAAAACCTCAATATAGACTCATTTCACTAATGTACACTAGCCTTCCAAATCCCCAATATAGTGTCCAGTGTCATAACATCATCATTTGTAATGATAAAGTGTACAATGCTCTACATAATAGTAAAAGATATAAACTATGGAAATCCCCTATATCAAAAAGAGAAGAAGCTAAAACTGAGGAAAATATAATAGTACCTCTAACCATAGAGGGTCAGTGATCCTACTACTACTAGGTTTTCTCCACTATCAATGGCTGACCTTTACCATGTCTATGCGACCCTCCCTGACTACCCTGATATGATCCACCATGTTGTAATAAAAATCCTATAGAATGACTACCATGTCCATTACCACATCACCAGATTGAATAGCCTGACGAATTATTTTTCCATAAATAATGTTAAACTGGTGGTCCTACTCATGAATGTGGAGTCATAATAGAACCCATATTAGTCGTTGATTGAGATAAAAATATGAAAAAAATGAAAAAGATGACCCATCTTTCCATAGGATCGGCATTCGACTAGATACTTTGAGAAATGTCATATCGTTTTCCCAATCTTCCCACATTGGTAATATACCACTCGACTACCTATAGAAACATCACATGAAAGTTCCCTATGATGCTTCCTGATATCTATCAAAGGTGTACCAACCTGGGATGCTGAACTTCCCCAACTCACAGCTCCCAACTCTCTAAGATTTCCCTCAGTAATCAATCCTTGTTCATTGTACCGGTAACCGATGTAATCCAAAAAAACATTCAAATGTGATCAGATTTCATACCTGATACCATCCTGAAATTTCCTTGCCACAGATAACATGTCACCTACCAGAATAGGTCCAAAGCTCTGATGTTCTGTAAAATGAGAATTGTAATCCATCACTGAATGAGTTCCCTACATCAAATTCATGTAATCTCAGGTTTGATTGGCCCTGAACATCTCGAGGTAGAAGTCGTCATAGAAGGCCATTTGAAACTATTCATATGCCATATCCCGATGAAATACCTCATGTGAGATAACATCCCACCATATCATAGTAGAATCACATAGCATTAATTTAGTATGATTCACCCTCCTTTCTAGAGGCATCTATAAATGATCCATGATTGAATGCATGACCTCAATCCATGCCTCGACAGCCTGTGGTCCTTTGTCCGCTGAATATTTGTACTAATTCTACTTCTGGAACACCCTCGTCAACTCATACATAGTCAAGATAGGATACGGTGCTCCCAAAAATGTTTTTAACATTTTCAAAATTTCTTCATAGAACTATGAATCGTCACCTATGTCTGGTATAATAGCTAGTACCAAGATGAGAACAACTACATGAACTGTTGGTAGTCCTGGATCTACACATTTCAGGGTCTAATCATCGCCATGTAACTGGAGTTCAACTAGTGGACATCTAGGTGGAATGACTCGGTAAGGTCATGCGCACACCTCGTCTTAATATTGTCAAAGACAACTACATATATTTGCAAGAATAGAACAAGATAAGAATGAATTCATGTTTTACATAAGAGGGTCACACAACATGTATACACTCTACACAACCTTTTTCCTTAATCTTTTAACATGGCTTGTACCTCTTCCAATCCTGTTCATGTAACACCCCTACACACATAGTTTTGCTCCTATGATATGGCATGTACTTGAATTTTTCCCTCCTACCCAGGTTCTTCAACACTACTAGAACTACACTATTCTCTCCTAGTGTAAAACTACATGGTATGTTCACCACTGACACGATGTGTACCACTTAATATCCATCAACATGTGTCATTGGACACATGTATGGATACACAGTTGATAAATACATTGAATGAATTAGTTATACACCGTGTGTAGAACCAATGTTTCATCAACCTGTGTCTTTAGTCACACAGCCGGACACACGGTCTTGATGGCACAGCGTGTACGTACAATACACGGCATGTTCTATCAAATATTTATCAACATCATTTCACTACTCACTAGTTCAGTAACACATTCAAAGACTACACGACATGTACATATGGTACGTGATGTAAACTAAATAAATGTTGTTCCCTTTATAACAGAAGAACACCTGCCATATGTTTATAACAAAACACACCATGTTGTCTGGGTATTTTGATAGTAAGACACTAAAACTTCTCTTTAACCCTTAAAAACTATTTATTTTTCCATGGGATGAAAAATTTAGACCCGTGAGATCCCATACTGTAAGGAACCGACCATAGTTTCCCAAAGCCGGTTCCTTATTACCATACCTACAATGAATATGAATCTCAAAGGCATGAGTAGGTTATTATTATTGGAAAAAATATACATACATAAGTTTCTCATTACATCATTAAGGAAAAAACTACACAAATTTATTCCACTAGAAACATCCAATACTCCTATATTAAGCTTACTAGTCATTCATAATTTACTTCTTCATGTCCAGAGAAAATGAAATATTAGAAAGGGGTGAGCTCACACACTTAGTAAGATTAAGCAATACAACAGAAGATAATATACACATTAGAAATGGTGAATAATTGAAAACACATTCCTTTAAAAATAAATTTGAACATAAAATGAAAGGAATATGAATCGAGTAAATATTTACATTATATAACATAATCATGGATATTATACTAGATGAATAAACACATGAAGTTTCAATTACTGGCTTTATAATGAGTGAAGTGAATATTCTAGTCATTCTGAAACATTTTTAAGGCCTCAACCAAGACGTCTAATGATTAAGGCCTTTGCCAAAATCCATATATCACATTGGGAAAGGCCTCATCCAATTCCATGTCTATTTGTCTCCTGAAACCTATCAATGCATCGAGGGCCTATAATGGTCCCCAAAAATCACAAAATAAGTCCAATGAATTCCTCATATTAGTGGGGATAACCATAACCAACATATACATTAATATCGAAACAATCATATGAAATTTAACTATCTTTCGCGAGTCATTAAACGTAAATCACTAACCATTCTGAGTAATTTGGTCAATGGTTTTATGATTGATCATCCACAATAGAGTTATCCATAAAAAATTTAATAAAATATGGTAGATGACTTCATAAATTAATAATCCCAATAATACATAATAACCAACAAGAGTGTTGAATCAAACGAAAATAGTCTTATGAAATCCTTAAGCATTCTTGAGATAAATACTCTTCTACTTTGAAAAGAAGAGTAATTTTTTATAAATAATTTTATAATACTAGATGTGAATTAAAATAGTGTTTTAAAAATAAACTGATTGAAAATATAATGATAATGGTTCCCAAAAACATATTATAGAGTACCCTTGAAAATTGGTAATAATTTGAGAAATTCCCTAGAATCGGGCTCGTATTTTGGAAACAATTTTGAAGGTTCATTTTGAAATGTCTAACTATCAACAAAATAAAGAAGGGTTCTGGTTGGTAAACATATATATAATAATCTCACAGAATTTATTATGTGGACATAACAATACATAATAATTTTATTGAGGTATTTAGATACTGAATATAACTCGAATGAAGATGGAAGTTCAGGTGTAAAACCTCATACCTTAACTCTGAATGTGTTCCGATCATGAAATTATGTTCATAGAATATGAAATCATACATTTAAATAAATATTTTAATAAACTATTAGATATGTATTTAGTTTATCATAATTATGGTTAGTTCGTTTATGTCCTTATTGATAAGTTATTGTATTGAATTCTGTTGTTCTTGAGTGTTTGTTTTCTTTATTTTCATATTCAGTTCACTTGTTTTTAAGTATTTGTAACGGATGAAAATATCCAGAATTGAAATTATATATTATTTATGAAAATAAATATATGTTATTAGTGATTTATATAACTTGTATACAACTAATTAGGATTAATTATTATATATAACTTTAATGATAATTGTTTCAGTTAATTTGTGGGGTTTTATTACAATGAACACATTTTATGTTATTACATAATACTATTTGTAAAAAGGGATTACAAAATCTTACATAGGTTATATTACATATATAATATTCTGGTTAAAACATAACAATAATGGTTTCATGACCATAATTAATAATGATAATAGAAATTGAAATCTCATTGTCCTTGAATGTTTAAAATTAAGACATCTCTGATGGTGTTCTTGCTATTAGTTTAATAGATGGTAAAAGGGAGAGAAGATGATAACTCATTCCACTATCATGAAGAAATTACGATACATGTAAGGTACTAGATTAATCAGAACATTTGGATAAGGATATATGATTGAAAAATAAAATAAATGGACTTGAAAGGAAAGCCAAATATTTGAAAAGAGGATTTTACCCCTTGAACCAAACTTCCTTGAGAGCCTCCTTATGGGAGAGGTTTGGTATTTCTATGAGACCAAGGCTTCATCGACGTGGTAGGGGAGGTTGGGAGGGTATTTTTATAGAATTAGGAGAAGAAACAGGCTTTATAGGAGTGAAGATAATGTGTAGTTAGAGGGGGTTTTTATAGTGGAGCAGAGATGAGATTTCTTAATATAAAATTCATTAATTTATTATTTCCCTACAAGACAATGAATAGTGATACCTCCAGGACCAAGCACAGTGATTTTATCATGTGAGTTCTAAAAAAGAGGGATTACCTTACTTGTGATGTCATGAATAGTGTATTTAACTGATATACTGTATTTTACAGTGTTTCACTATTCATAAAAAATTCATGTATTTCAGAAAATTCCCAAAAATTCACCCAAATTTTTTTTCGATGTTTAGAATCCAAAATTGATGTCCATTTTTCCAAAATAATTTTCTAAATATTATTAACTTAATACTTATTTAATATCATAAATTAATCTAAAACAACTATTTTAAAACGTTATTTTACTTATTCCAGAGCATAGATATATCGTACTTTCACTTCTACATTATTTAAATACTATCACAGGTAAGGGTTTTATTCATTAGGGTATATTACTATTCAAAAGTGTATGTTACTATTAATATGTGTAGGAAACTATTCACCAAAAAATATGTTTTTCTTATTTGACTCCAAATAACATGCCGATCGCAACCATATATGTCAGATTTTCAAAATTCACATTAGAGAAGCTACAAAATTATGTTTTAAGTGTCACATTGCACCTAGTAGTGAATTATGTTGTGATATCAAGTGATTATGTCATATATATAAGAAATTAATTTCCATTTCAAAATGTTGTGTTGTTACATTCTTCCACCCTTTAGAAATTTCACCCTCAAAATTTTATTTTACAAACTAGGCCAAAAAAATGTTGAGGTAATTTTTGTTCATTACTTCCTCCAGTTCCCATGATTCCTCTTCATAATTATGGATTCTCCATAGTACATCGACCAGATGAGTATTCTGGTTGCGTATAACATTTTCTCTACGATCCAAGATTTTCATTGGCTGCTCCTCATATGAAAAATCATCTTCCAACTATACCAAATCTAAAGAGAGTACATGTGATGGGTCTGTTATGTACTACCATAAGAGGGATACATGAAAGACATCAAGTACTTTTGACAAGGTAGGTGGAAGTGATAGTCGATAGGCCATAGTTCCGACTCGATCAAGGATCTCAAAGGGGCTGATATACCAGGGATATAGCTTTCCATTTTTCCTAAACCACATAACTTTTTTCCATGGAGATATGGATATAAATAATAGGTCTCGAACATTGAATTCAAGGTCTCATCGACAGTTATCTACATAAGACTTCTATCGGCATTAGGCATCCTTGATATGCTGATGAATGGTTTTCAAATTCTCAAATATTTCTTAAACCATTTCAGGTCCTACCAGCTTACGCTCACCGACTGCATCCCAACACACATGTGTTCTTCCCCCTTTCCCATCAATGGATTCATATGGTACCATTTGGATGATCGAGTGGAAACTGTTGTTGTAGAATAATAAAAGAAGTGGAAGATTTTTGTCCCATCCTCCTTTGAATTCCATAGAACATGCTCTCAACATGTCTTCTTGTGTCAGAATAGTCCACTCTGACTGGCCATCAGTTTGAGGATGATAGGCCATACTAAAGTTCAGTTCAGTCCCCGAATAATGTTAGACACTTTTCCAGAACATCGAGGTGAATCTAGGATCACGGTCAGATACAATAGATAGTGTTACTCCATGTAGCCTTACCACTTCTTCGTTGTAAATCTGTGAAAGTTGAACCAATGAGAAGTCTTCTTGAATCCTGATAAAATGATTTCTCATTCTAAGACAATCCACAATTACCCATATTTCATTCATTACTCTGTATGTCCTTGGAAGTCCATTGACAATGTCCATGGTTACATTCTCCCACTTCCATTATGGAATGGGAAGTGGTTGCATCATCCCCTTAGACTTTTTCTTCACAGTCATCACTTGTTGACATACCAATAACTTTGATGTATATTCAGTAATCTACTTTTTCATATTGTCCCACAAAATGTTTTCTCGAAGATCACTATAAACCTATGTGCTCCCACGGTGTATATAGAAATTAGAGCTTTGAGCATCATCCAATAATTCCTTATTTAGCCCAGGAATAGTGGGAACACAAAGCATCTTCGCAAATTTCGAAACTCCACATTCATATACGATGTCAGTCAACATCCCATCATTTATAACATTAATATTCTTTTGAAACTACACATCATCATCCTGATAACATTTTATCCTTTACAACAAAGAAGGTTTGGTAACCATTAAAAAAAGTTTTCATGTATTACCTTCCTTTATAATTCCCATTTCCATCTTTACTAGATCCACAAAGAACTGATCCCTTTCAATTCTCATTTTGTTCAGAACCCCATGATCTTTTATGCTCAGTGAATCTGCTACATTATTTTCCTTCCTTGGGTGGTAGTGTATTGTGAAATCATAATCTTTGAGTAGGTCAATCCATCTCCTTTGTCCCATGTTGAGTTCATTCTATGGGAATATATATTTCAAACTCTTATGATCTGTATAAATCTCATATTTTTCTCGATAGAGGTAATGTATCCAAATCTTCATATCAATGATTACCGCTGATAACTCAAGTTCATGAGTTGGATAGTTTTGTTCACTAAATTTTAGCTGTCTAGATGCATAGGCAATCACTCGATCATTCTTCCCAAGTACACAACCAAGTCCTTTCTTTGATGCATCACTATAGATAACAAACCCATAATTCCACGATGGTAGGCTTAGGATAATATAATTAAATAAAATCTACATATATTCAACATAACATTCTTCACATTCATTTTTCCATATAATCTTAACCCCATTTAGTGTTATCTTGGTCATTAGGTGGGCTAAACGGGTGATGTTCTGAACAAAATGCTGATAATAACCTACTAAACCAATAATAATGCGTACCTCAGTTACATTTGTTAATGTTGGCCATTCTTGCACAACCTTTTTCATTGTAGGATTTACAGATATTCCATCCATTGAGACAATTTTCCCAATAAAGGAAACTGATTGGGTCCAAAAATCACACATTCAAAACATCGCATATAATTTATTTTTTCAAATGTATTTAGAATAGTGCTCAAGTGATTTTCATCATCTTCATAGATTTTAGAGTATACCAGGATATCCACAATAAACATCACTACAATGAAATCAAGATAATCCTTGAAAACATTGTTCATTAGATCCATGAAGACAGATGGTTCATTAGTTAGTACAAAATGAAAATCTATAAACTCATAATGAATGTTCCTGGTTCGAAAGATTATTTTTTGGAATATCTCCCTTTCTTAGAAACAACTGATGATATCCATATCAAAGATCAATTTTAGAAAATTATTGTCCTCCATGAAGATGATCAAATAAATCATCAATTAGTGGATGATTATACTTATTATTTATTGTAATAGCATTGATCTTTCTGTATTCAATTCACAAACTCATAGACCCATCTTTCTTCTTTACAAAAAAACAGGGTCTCTACATGGAGAAACACGATGTTGAATAAATCCATTATCTCTCAATTCCACTAGTAGTTTGTTTAGTTTGACTAACTCCACAATTTACATTCTATAAGGGCTCTATTATATGGGACTTGAACATGGAATTAAGTCAATGGAAAACTCAATTTCCCACTCAGGAGGATGTCCCGGTATATCCTCTGTAATGAAATCAATATATTCTTTCACAATGGGTACATCATATATATGTATATTATTATTCTCAACCATATTTATTGAATTCCCATACTCCCCAATAATTGAATTCATTAGATTTACTGGGGGTGGATATAGATGAGAATCACATGGTGAGGTTTGTTCTCTAAAAATAAGGGATTCTATATGACTCTCGAAAATTGTGACGTCCTTCATCTTCTAATAGATATTCACATCATAATTTGATATCCAATCCATAAAAAAAATTATATCATAGTCAACCATTGGTATAATGATAAGGTTATCATCTAAAGCATGTTTATGTGTCACGAGGGGGGCTAATCGACATGCCATTGCTTAAATGATAAATCCTCTAGGAGTTTTGACTGACTACTCCATAGTTAAAAAAATTGGAAATATCTTATTTTACTGGAAAATTGGGAAGATATAAGTGAATGTGATGATCTAGAATCAAATAAAGTATTGGCTAAGTTTGAGGAAACGATTAAACTACGCGCCACCAAATTTTTAGGATCATCAATATCTGCAGTTGTGATCGAATAATCTTGTCCATGATCCCTTTTCCTTTTCTATTTACTATTTCCATGATTCCTTGGAAAATAATTAGCATAGTGTACCATCTCCTGACAATTATATCATTGAAATTTAATGGCTTCTTTCATCTACCTGCAATCACCAGCAAGATGACCTTTTTGACCACATTTGTAGCACACAATTTTTCCC
The DNA here is from genome assembly GCA_963277665.1 of Viscum album. Lineage (NCBI taxonomy): Eukaryota > Viridiplantae > Streptophyta > Magnoliopsida > Santalales > Viscaceae > Viscum > Viscum album. Next base: position 2,102,834,667 of record OY728119.1, on the reverse strand, counting down.
TTTAAGCACGTACCGAGGTGTTTCCTTCGACAATTATCACAGGGTGGAAATTAAACTCTTCCCTTATTCCTTATTTCCTTATTTCCTTTCCCATAGTTTTCAGTATCCCTCTTCTTTTCTATCGTTTCCTTAAAGTCATAATACATAGAGAATTATTTTTCTGTCTTGATATCACATGACATTATATCCTCATATGATGAGAAACTTTGGGAGATCAGTGCATGTCGGAAGAATTGATTTGGGACATCAAAGAATCAATCAATTTTGCTCCTTTGATTTCGTATGTATTCCACATCATGTCATGATAACCTTGTGATGTTAGCTTCATACATTGAAAATTTTTATTGTTCCTTCTGCTTTATATTCATGAATTTTCTATCCATATTCTCTATCTCTTCATGAGGAATGTTATACTCAATAATGGTTTTCATAAATTCTCTCCATTCCATCTCTTATATTTATCTCTCCTCCTTTGTGTTTGGGATTAACGACCACCACTGATCTGCATCTCCCGATAGACTATAAAATTACATTATGACCTTCTCTCTTGAATTACATCCCAAAGCGAGAAATATTTTCTCTACGGAACATATCCACTGGTCAACTAGAAATGGGTTTGTAGTCCCATTGAATGATGGGGGTTGGTGTGGCATAATGCTATCTAACATAGCTCCTCCATGTGTTTGATCTGAATGCTCCATACCGATATGGTTATTATTCATAACCAGAGAATGGTGTACTAGTATAGTTATGAGTTTCTTCGAACCAATCACAGCACTAGAGTTAACATTATTATCTTGCATCAGAGGAAAATCCCTACCGGGTACACGTGCGTTCATGCAGTTTCCATTCCTTCCACTATAAACCATTTCTAGATAATGGAATCTGTGTACCCCCGATTTTTGGTATGTAACCATATTTTGATGCTTTTAATGTTTATAAAGTTAAGGAAGATGAAGGGGAGAGTTGGGAGAACGTGGAATAATGATTTAACAGATAAGGGGAAGTCGCACGGGCGGCGCACGGTTTGTCAAAACCATGGGGCCAAACCATGCGTTGTTGGTCATGGTGGTAGTAGATTTTGCATGGGTGGCAAACAGTTTGTCAAACTGTGTGGCCAAAACGTGCGAGATGGGTGTCTAAGTTAGTAGCTAACGATTAGTACACGGTTTGTCAAACCCTGTGAACTAACCGTGCGGGGCACTTAAACAAGATTCTATAATGTTGGATCTCATGCTTTTTTGCCTCTAAGTGCCTCAGTTTTCCTCTTAAGAGGCCCTAACTCGGGATTTTTCTTCTCCGAATGTCAAATAGGGTTATCCCCTTGTTCCAAAGGCGTTCTGAAGTATTCTCTGGGAGAATCGAATCCGGATTCTTGAGGTATGTGATCGTTCTTCATTTTTTCTGATTCGTTTCATAGATTTACTTAGATGTACTTATCTTCTTCTCTCGTTATCATATATATATGTATGTTATTGGTATATATAAGTGTTTTTATTCCAAATATGAGGAGTTTTGGTCTTGATATTTCTTGGAGAAGAGATCCAAGGCGGGTTTTTGGAGAATCAACACAGGTTTCTTAAGCGTTCTTCGACAATTGTGGTTTTTGTCAAAACCATTGAGGTAGGTGACTTAACTCATGAATAATCTTGCTTGAACATATTGTGTTATATTTAAATTGGTTTATTAGAATGTATTTTATTGTTAAAATCATATAATAAATATTCTTTAGTTATTATTTATGGTTTTTTTGAGATTGTGAAATCATGGTGAATTGTTGTGCAAAGTGATTTGGATTTTTGAATTTTAAATGTTGATTTTAAATTATGGATTTGATGAAACTGTAGATGGTTTGATGAAAATGGGATTTCAATAAATAGGGTGTTTTATTGAAATGATTTGAGATTGAAATGACTTTGATGGAATAGGTCTTCAATAAAAGGGATGTTTATTGAAATGGTTTGGAATTGAAATGTTTTGGCATTGAAATGGTTTTTATGGAAATGGTTTTCAATAAAATGGTGTTTTTATTTAAAGGATGTTTTGGCATTATTTATGGTAATATGTGGTGTGTGTTCATATTTCATGTATGAGGCTTGGTTGAAATAGGACCTTGTGCTCGGTGCCAAATGTTTAATGGAACATGTTAACATTATGTATGAGCCTTGGTTGAAATATGACCTTCTGCTCAGTGCCATAGGTTTACTGGATCATGGGAAACAATTACCTTGTGACGTCTTGGATGATCGACAAGAAACCACTCATGAGTATGGAACTTTCAAAACATAGCATTCATGGTTGGTTGCATGGGTTGTGGAATGGTTGGTTATGCCAAAAAGGCATATGGTGAAATGGTTCTAATTCTTGATTGGTTATTTTTCTAGAAAAATAACTTGTTAGTAAATTGGTTTCAATTTCTCTTTGATACATTTGGTTATGAATAGTTTTGGAAACTTTTTATATCTTGTTATAAACTATTTTGGGAAAACTATTTTGCGTAAACTGTTTTTTCTAAATGTTTCCAACTCTTTAATCCTAGTGGCGTGAGTAGGGAATTCATTGGCGAAAACCTAATGAGTTTTATACTCACCCCTTCTTTGGGACATTGTTACTTTTTATTATTTCATATTCTGAGACACCGGTAATGGTAAGGCATCTGATTTCTTGTATTTCGTGGTGATGAATGGGAGATGTGGTGTTGCTAAGAGCATGGAGCTTGATGTAGATTTGTGGAGTGTGTCTTGGTTTACTTTGCGTATTTTGTTTATTCTTCCACATAACACTCTAATTGTGTGTTGGTTGTATTGTTTTATGGGTTTTATTGGGGAATAGCATGTTTTCCTTTTGGTAATGGATGAGTTGGTTGTATCATTGACAAGATTAATGTATTGTTTGTCAGAGGATCCTTTGGTTGGATTTTTATTTGGTTTATTTCTTAATGTGTAAATTTTCCCCCGCTTTTAATTGAAACCCGTCGGCATTTATTGATAGCCTTTAGAGTCTTGGGGATGTCTCTTATGTCCTAGTAATGACTCTTTGAGCTCTCAAGCCAATGATAATTGGCGGGTCATAAAAAATGGTATCAACTTTTTCGTTCCTTTCCTAACATGTAGTCATCAGGGTTCTTGGTCTTGGTGTTGAAATTCATTCTTGAATATTCCTTGGGTCGAAATCTTAGACAGAAATAGTATTGTCAGAACATGTAATGTATAGCATAGAAGGATGTAGCTAACCTGTTTATGTTGAAATTTATGTTACCCTGGTGTTGGGTACATAAGTGTTTTGGATACACTTATAAAATGTTGGAAAATATCATTGTCCTAGGTTTAGCCAATGAGATGGTCATTATATGCATATTAGGGGAATGACTTCCCAGTAGGATTTCATATCTCATTGTTAAAAATGAGTAATGATTTTGTGCAAGGTGAATTTTTTTTAAAAATTCAGAATTTTTTTTCAAGTGAATGACTTTGAAAACAGTGTATTTTGTAAATGGGTTGATTTTTAAAAAACATGATGAATGTTTTAAAAAATGATTGACCATGGAAAAAGGTTGTTTTGAAAGAAATGTTATGATATAATATGTGATATAATTTGAAATTCTAATCCATCAATTGATAGAGAGTGTGATTGACAGAGTTTGTTGTCGGTTTAGAAAATAGAACCCTGTATGCGTCATCAGAATGAACCCGATGAGGCTGCAGAGAATGTGGTTGCACCAGAACGACATGTGAATGAAGAGCTGGTTCAGAGTATTGTCCAAGTTTTTCATATTGTGGATACGGGGAATCAGATGGATGATCCACGACATGTGGATCATACCATCTAGTTCATGAAGTAGAATCCAAAAAACATTTCAGGTGATGTTGAACCCGAGAAGGCAGAGGTGTGGCAAAGTAGGATGATTCGTATCATTGATTTCATCGTCACATCATCAGAGCTCAAGGAAAATATGGATACATATATTCTTGAGGATCTCATAGGTTAGTGGTGGGATTTAGCGATGCATGCTATGTTGGATAAGGTCTTACATGGGAGGATTCTGAAGACTTTGTCAAAAAATAATTATATCCTTGCATGGTCAAGATCCAGAAAACTATAGACTTCATCAGCTTGAATCAAGAGAGCCTCTTTGTAATATAGTATGTAGCTATGTTCACGAATTTAGTCTTTTTCACTAGAGGTTTCGTCAAATGCATCTTTGAAGGCACGCATCTTCGAATCGGGTCTTTTGAAGGAGATTCCTTCAAATACTGTGGTGCTTGGTATTATGGATTATACAGAAATGGTGAACAGAGAAACTGTTGCAGAACGTGATATCTCGGGATCGATGGGAGGAGGCATTTTGATACCTACAAAAAATGGTGGGAACACAACCATTGGGAACAAGGGGAAAAGGGACATCAATTTACATGGTGTATGTGGAAATCAGAACCTGACAGAGGGATTAGTGAACCTTCCTCCATGACCCGAGAGAAAGGTTGGTTGCATTCAATGTGGTTCGACTCACCACATAAAGAGAGAGTGTACGGCGCAACCTAGAGTATGTCATAATTGCAACAAGACTGGACATCTTCACCGTAATTGTCACAGTGCTCCTAGGTCGGGAACTCGGGGCACTTCTCAGGCGTCGCAAGCATTGTATACTTCGACAGGAAGAGGACAGTAGAGTCAGTATCATCGACATAACATAGCTAGCCATGGTGATTCTCGAAATACCATGAGTCCTCAACTAGGGTAATTTCATCAAGGAAAAAGGAGAGCAGTGCAGCCACGAAGCAATTGTATGGAGCTAAGAAGATGATGGTCGATGATCAGGCCTGACCATCTACAGTGAGAGGTACGATTCTTTTGAATTCTACCCTTGATCAAGTTATCTTCGATATTGGTGCATCACATTATTTAATTTCTTCTTGTGATGTATATTTTCTATGTTTAAAACTGGAAATGATGCCTTCTGTTTTGAAACTGAAAACTCCTCTTGGTGAATGTGAATGTCAAGCCTTTGTGTGTAAATCATGTGATATAAATACTGATGGAGCGGAGATGAAATAGGACTTCTCGATGTTGTACAGGGATTTCTGTGACATAATCAGGGGTATGGATTTGTTGACAATGATTAATGCTCACATTGACTATTATAGGATACCGGTTTGATTCACGACTGAGGAGGACATCAACCATATCTTCAGGGGAGTGATGATGGTAAAAAAATGTGAAAAGAGATGGTTGTGACCAATGGTGGCAACGATCTCTTACCAACTGGCCACGTTGACTTTGAAAAAAAATGTAAGTGATTGAGGAAAATAGTTTTCTATCTGTTGTGGATCAATTTTCAGATGCCATTCCCAATAACATCTCAGTGTTACCACCTCTAAGGGATGTGTATTTTACAATTGATCTCATTCCAAGGGAAAGTCCTATTTCCCTTCCGTATAATAGGGAGGAACCAACAGATTCATGGGAATTGAATGTGTAGTTAGAGGAGCTAGAATGCAAGGGTCTCATTCGACCAAGTACTTCTCCATGGGCTGCACTGATGTTGTTTGGGAAGAAGGCAGATGCAACTCTTCTGTTGTGTGTTGATTATCGTAAGCTTAACCAAGTTATGATAAGGAATAGATATCCACTTCCACGCATTGGTGATCTATTCGATCAATTAAGGGGATCTTACTAGTTCTCCAAGATTTACTTGCGATCACGATATCACCAATTGTGAGTTCGGAAGTAGGATATTCCAATGACAGATTTCAGAAGCGTATACAGCCACTACGAATATGTAGTCATGCCTTTAAGTCTAACGAATGCACCATCGATCTTAATGGATTTGATGAATTGGATATTTTAGTGATATTTGGGTTCTTTTGTTATGGTGTTTGTGGGTGTTATTTTGGTCTATTCAAAATCAAGGGTTGATCATGAGGTGTACTTGGAAACTGTTTTACAAATATTGATAGATCATAATTTGTATGCCAAATTATCAAAGTGTGATTTTTGGATATGGGAAGTACATTTTCATGACCATGTAATTTCTGATAAAGGAATTTCTATTGATCCTAAAAATATATAAGTCATTATCTCGTGGAAACCACCAAATAATGTGTTCGAGATATGATGTTGTATTGGTCTAGCTGGTTACTACCGACACTTTGGTCATGATTTCTCATGACGTGCTTCACCAATGACTACTCTGACTAAGAATAATTCTCTCTTCCAATAGACATAATAATGTCAGAAATCATTTCAGGAACTAAATGTTTGGATTACATCATCAACTATCTTGATCTTGCTAGAATTTGGACAGTGGTATGTGGTGTATTGTGATGCTTTGGGATCAGGGTTGTGTTGTGTTCTCATGAAAATAGATCATGTGGTCACTTATGGCTCAATGCAGTTGAGGGTTCATGAGAAAAATTACCCAACACATGATTTGGAGTTGGCTACAGTCGTCCATTCTTTGAAAACATAGAGAAATTATCTATTTGGTGAGAAATATACTATGTTTACAGATCAAAAATGCTTGAAACACATTTTATCACAGTGATATTTGAATCTAAGGCAAAGGATATGGATGGAGTATCTCCAGATGTTTGACTTTGTCTTGATGTACACACCTGAGAAAGTAAATTCTTTGGTGGATGCATTGAGTAGAAATTCATATGCTTAGTTAGTAAAATAAGATTCAAATGAATGGCAGTTGATGTCTGTCTTATCATACATGCAGGGGGAATGTGTAGATCGAGGTGATATTGTTGTTTTCTTTTTAGCTACATTTGTTCCGAATTTGGTATAGATGATCAAAAAAGCATAAATATTTGATACAGAATGTTTGGTTGTATGTTCAAAACTCAATGGTGGGGAGACCATTGAGGGATGGAAATATGATAGAGGTTCAGTTTTGTGTTTCTGAGATTGGTTGTTTGTACCTATGTTTTGTCAGGAAAAAATACTTTATGCTTACCACCAATAGAAATGGTATGTACATCCGGGGACATAGAAAATTTATAAGGCATTGTAATTGTAGTTTTGGTGGAGCGGTGTGAAAAGAATGGTGGTCGAGTTCATCTCACGGTGTTTGACTTTCCAGTAGGTTAAAGCATAGTGTGAAAGACCAGCTGGTATGTTACAACCATTACCTATCCCAGTGTAGAAATGGGATCAAATAACAATGGATTTTGTTACAGGTCGTCCATGAATGGTCCGGACACACGATTCCATTTGGGTGATAGTGGATCGTCTAACCAAGTCAGCCCATTTCATCCCAATTTCTGAAACTCATATGGTGGAAGATAATTCAAAAATCTATATCCGAGAAGTGATAAAGAGGCATGGTGTACCAGTGTCTATAGTCTCAGATAGAGATCTGATGTTCAAATCTTGTTTTTGGAAATCATTTCAGCAATCCGTTGGGACTCAGTTGACTATGAGCATGGCATATCTTCCTCAGACGGATGTGAAATTCGAGAGGACGATGTAAACGTTGGAAGACATGTATGAAGGCTTTGTAATGGATTTTGGTGGCTCATGGGAGGAGCATATACCCTTAGTGGATTTCTCATACAATAAAAGCTATCAAGACTTGATATGCATGGATCTGTTTGAAGCATTTTTGGGCGTCCTTATTATTCTCCACTATACTGGGTGGAAACTAGTGAAACATAACTAGTTGGGCCGAGCCTTGTCCAAGAAAAATGGAAAAGATTCAGTTTATTAGAAATAGGATGGATATAGCTCAAATTCGTCAAAAATCGTATGCAGATCACCATCGAAGACCGTTTTCGTTCATTGTGGGTGATCATGTCTTCATGAGGATCTCTCCAAGGCTTAGACATCAACATTTCGAGAAGCAAGGAAAGTTATCTACTAGATACATTGGACCTTTTGAGATACTGGAATGGTTTGGAGAGGTGGCATATCGGTTGTCATTACCACCATGGTTTAGTTCGGTGCATATTGTGTTCCATGTATCTCAGTTGAAAAAGTATCAGCCTGATCCTGAGCTTGTGATTGGATGGGATCATGTTGACCTAGAGCCAAATGCTTCATTGATACATCTCCCGGTATGGATTGTGGATAGGAAAGAGAAAGCCTTGAGTGGAAAATCATCAGACTGCTATGGGTTTTAGGGAATCATGGTCTGATTCAGGAAGCGAATTATGAACGAGAAAATAAAATGAAAGAGCAGTGTCCAGAACTCTTTCAGTTGGCTGAAGGTTTTCTACGTTTTGAGGATGGAAAGGCCAATGGTGGGGAGAATCTAGTACCCTATATTTCTTTTATGTAACCATTGAATTATTATTTTAATGGTTATAATGTTAAGGGTGGTGAATGGGAGAGTCGAGAGAACTTGGAATGATGTTTTGAGTCAAAAGGGGAAGTCATACGAGCGATGCCCAGTTTGTCTAAACAGTGTGGCCAAACCGTGCATTGTTGGTCTTGGTGGAAGTAGCTACTTCACGAGCTACACACTTTTTTTCTAATTTTGTGGCCAAACCTTTCAATAAGGTTAGACGAGGTAGTGGAAACCTCACAATTATGGCACGGTTTGTCAAACCATGCAAACTAACCATGCGTACATTGATACGAGATCCTATAAAGGTGGATCTCACGTGTTTTTGCCTGTAAGTGCCTAGTTTTTTCTCCTAATCGGCCCTTTCACGGGATTTTTCTTCTCATAAGGTCAAAGAGGGTTCTCCTATCGTTTTAAAGGTGATCTGAAGGCTTATCTTGGAAAATCGAAGCCCAATTCTTGAGTTATGTGATAGTTATTCACTGTTTTTTATCAGTTTCGTAGATCTACTTAGATCTACTTCTCCTATTCTCTCAGTCTCTTAGATATATGCCTGTTATGGGTCGATCTATGTGTTTAGATTCCACATATGACGTGTTTTGGTCATTATCTTTCTAGGACAAGAGATATAAGGCGGGTTTTTGGAGAATCGACCTAGGTTTCTTGAGCGTTATTCGACCGTTGTGGGTTTCATCAAAACATTGGAGGTATGCAGCATCACTCTCGACTCCTCTTCCTAGAATTGGTTGGCTAAGATTCAAATTTGTTTATATGAATGGATATGATTGTGAAAATAATATAATAAATCATCATTAGTGATTATTTATGGTTTTGATGAGATTGTGAATTCATGGTGAATTGTTGTGAAATGTTATTTGGATTATTGATTTCAAAATGTTGATTTTAAATTATAGATTTGATGAAACATTATATGGTTTGATGATAAATGGGTTTTCAATAAAAATGTTCTTTTATTGAAATGGTTTGAGATAGAAATGACTTTTATGGAATTGGTTTTCAATAAAATGGATGTCTATTGAAATTTTTTGGAATTGAAATGGTTTGGAATTGAAATGGTTTTCCATTGAAATGGTTTTGAGGGAAATGGTTTTCAATAAAAAGGAGTTTTTATGGAGGGGATATTTTGTCATGATAGATGGGAATTTGTGGTGTTTGTTCATATTGTATGTACAGGGTTTGGTTGAAATAATACCTTGTTCTAGGTTCCAAAAGATTAATGGAACATGGTAACTATATATACGTGGTTTTGTTGGAATATGACCTAGTGCTCGGTGCCAAAGGTGTAATGGCCCATGGGAAACAATTACCTTGGGATGAATCGGTAGATCGATGAGAAACCACTAATGAGTATGGAACTGTCAAAATGTAGCATGCATGGTTGGTTTCATGGGTTGTGGAGTGGTTGGGTATGCCAAAAAGGGATACGGTGAAATGGTTCTAAAGACTGTTTGGTTATTTTTCTGTTAAAATAACATGTTGGGAAATTGGTTTCAATTTCTATTGGATAATTTTGGTTATGAATGGTTCTGGAAACATGTTATATCTTGTTATAAACTGTTTTCGTAAAATTATTTTATGTAAACTGTTTTATATAAATGTTTCTAGCTCTTCTTTCCTAGTGGCGTGAGTAGAGAAGTCATTGGGAAAACATACTGAGTTCTATACTCACCCCTGCTTCAGAACTTTGGTGCTTTTGTTGATGTTTTTTTCTGAGACACAGGTAAAGGTAAGGTATCTCATTGCTAGTGGTTTGTGGTGTTGCTTGGTAGATGTGGGGGTGCTTGGAGCATGGATCCAGTTATAGAGTTGTGGAGTATGACTTGGTTTACTTTGGGTATTTTGTTTATTCTTCTGCATAGAACACTGATTTTGTGTTGGTTTCATTGGATTATGAGTTGTATTGTTAAATAGCTTGGTTCCATTTTGGTAAAGGATGAGTTGGTTGTTTTGTTTACATGTATCATGTAGTTGTTGTTAGTGGATCCTTTGGTCGGTTGGTTATTTGGTTTATTTCATAAAGGGTAAATCATCCCCCACTTGTAGTTGAAACCCTTCGGCATTTATTTCCTATCATTGGTGTCTTGGGGATGTCGCTTAAGGCCTAGTAATGACTCATTGATCTCTCAAGCAAATGAGAATTAGTGGGTCATTATAGGAATACAGTAGATAAGGTTATGAATCATAATTCATAATCTTAACTTAACAAAATAATTAGCACAAATTGAATTTCTAGGCATGACTATTCCCATAATCATAAAAATGGTTTCTTTGAGAACTTTTTTTCATTTAAATCCTTCATAATGGCTTGAAAAGAAAATACGAATTATCCTAAGAATATCCCCCAGGAGTGTCTTAACTAATAGGGCAATAAGGCCCGTTGTCGTATACCAGGATACCCTGGGTCAAACCCAAAACACCTTGGTAGAGCATTCACTCCTAGGTACATATGTGCCAGAGTCATCTCTACCTACTCATATCTAGACATGGATGTATATCTTCACAGATCCACATAGTCTATAACTTACCAAAATACTAGGAATTTCTTGTATGTTTATCCTCAAATACTATCTTAGGGACTCATCCCTAATCTATGTTTTCTATATCTGGTTTCTAGGTTTTGTACTAAACTTGTTATGATAACTACTGTAAGGACCTGACCCCAGTTTCCTGGAGCCGGTGCCTTATTGTCATACATACAAGGAATAACCATTCCTAAGGATGAGTAGTTTAATATTATTGGAAACAAGATACATACATAAGTTGATCTTTATATCCTAAAGGGAAAAAATTCTAATTTATTCCACTAGAATCATCAATTACTCCTACATTATACTGGAAAGTAATTCATAATTAACTTCTTCATTTCCTATAAAAATGAATCATAAGAAATGGGTGATCTTAAATGTGCTGTAAAAGTAAGAAATACAGCAGAAGATAATACAAGCAATACACATGGTGAATAATTGAAAACACAAGCCTAAAAAACAAAGCTGAAAATAAAATGGTAGGAATATGGGAAGAGTAAATATTGCCATTATATAACATAATCATGTGTATTCTAAAAGTCTAATTACCACGTGAACTTTCAATTACTACCTTCATAATGAGGGATGTTAATATTACATACATTCTGAAACATTTTGTCAAGGCCTCGACCATGACGTCTAATGATTAAGGCCTCGACCAAAATCCATATATCACATTGGGAAAGGCCTTAGTCAATTCCACGTCTATTTGTCTCTTGAGACCTACTAATGCATCGAGGGGATATAGAAGGCCCCTCCTATCGCAGAATAAGTCCAATGCATTTATCATATATGTGGGGATAATCATAAACAACATAAAAATTCATATTGAAACTATCATATGAAATGTAACTATATTTCCCCAATCATAAACAGAAATCACTAACCATTCCGTGTAATATGGTGAATGGTTTTGGGATAGATCATCCACAATAGAGTTAATCATAATCCATTTAATCAAATATAGTAGATGAATTCATAAATTATTAAACCTATTTATACATAATAAACAAAAAGAGTGTTTAATGAAATGAAACTTCTCATATAAAATTATTACACAATCTTGAGATAAATACACTTCTATTTTGAAATGAAGAGTTCCCTTGAAAAAAAGATTTTATAAAACTAAAAGTTAATTAAAATAGTATTTTCATAATAAAATTAGTTATTTTGTTAAGATAATTCTTTCCAAAATCATATTATACAGTTCCCTTAAAAATAGGTAAGAATTTGAGAAATTCCCTTGAATTGAGCTTGTATTTTGGAAACAATTTGTAATTTTCCTTTTAAAATTTGTAGAAATCCCTAAAATAAGGGTTATGGTTGGTAACCATATATATATAACTCACCCATAATTAATTAGGATTACATAACAATACATAACAAATTTGAATGAGGCATTTAGATAGGGAATGTAACCCGAATGAATATGGACGTTTGGGTGTAAAATCCCTTACCTTATCTCCGAACATGTTTTACTCTCAATCATAAGCTCCTAGAATATGAAATCATACTTATTAATAACTTATTTAAGAACCTATTGAAAATGTATTTAGTATATCATAATTCTAATTAGTTCATTTATGTCCTTATTGATATATTATTGTATTGAATTCCGTCATTCTAGAGTGTTCGTTTTCATTATTTTCATATTCGGTTCACATGTTTTTTATTATGTGGAAGGGATGTAAATCACCATAATTGAAATTATATATTATTTATGAACATAAATAGGTGTTATTTTACATTTATATAACTTGGGTACATTGAATTAGGAGGAATTATTATATAAAACTTTGATGATAATTGTATCAGTTAATTTGGGGGTTTTGATTACAAAGAAGACATTTTTCATTATAACATAATACAATTTGTACACAGGGATTAAAAAATCAAACATATATTATATTACATATAAAATAATCTGGTTCAACCATAACATGAATGGTTTCATCACCATAATTGACCATGATAATAGAAATTGAAATCCCTTCGTCATTGATTGTGGAAAATTAAAACATATTGGATGGTGTTCATGAAACCAGTATAAATGAATGTAAAAGGGAGAGAGGATGATAATTTATTCCACTCTCAGGAAAAAATTACAATAAATATAAAGTACATGATTCATCAAAAAATTTGGATAAGGATATATAATAGATGAATAAAACCAATTTTCTTTAAAGGAAGGACAAAGAATTGAAAAGAGGAAATTACCTCTTGAACCAAACATCCTTGAGAGCCTCCTTAAGGGAGAGTTTTGGACTTTTTATGAGACCAATGAATGTCGGAAGTTGTAACGGTAGTTGGGAGGGTACTGGGACAGAATTTGGAGAAGGCACAAGGCTTGAGAGGAGTGAAGAGAAGGGGAGTGAGGGGGGGGGGGTTATAATAGAGTTGAGAGGGGATTTATTAATATAAAATTCATTAATTTATTATTTCCCCACAAGTCAAGGAATAATGAGACATATACGACATATAATAGTAATTTAATCTTGTGTGTTCGAACCAAGTTGGCTTGAATCACTTGATATATCTGGAATAGTGTATTTAACTGATATACAATATTTAACCGCATTTCTCTATTCATAAAAAATTCAAGTATTTCAGAAAAATCCCAAAAATTCACCCGAACCATTTTCCGATGTGTAGAATCCAAAAATGAAGTCCATTATTCATAAATATTTTTTTAAATATGATTAATTAATTATTTAACTAAAATCATAATTTATTCTAAAAAACTGTTTGAAAATGTTCTTTTACTAATTCCAAAGAATAACTATATCGTACTTTCACTTGAATGTTATTTATATACTATTATAGGTATGTTTACAATTCATTAGGGTATATTAATATTAATAAGTGTATGTTAATATTCATATGGGTGGGTTACTATTCACAAAAAAAAAATATTTTTTTCTTATTGGACTCCAAATAACTTACTGATCGCAATCGTGTATGTTACATTTTCAAAATTCATATCACTAAAGTGAAAAAATTATGTTTTAAGGGTCACATAGAACCTAGTAGTTAATTATTTAGTGATTTCCTGTGATTATGACATATTAATAATAAAAAAATTTCCACATCAAAATATTGGGGCGGTACACATACTCCCTGTGAATCAATGTTGGGAATCCTTTTTCACATCATAACATGAAAATTTTTGACTGATGTTCATTTATGATCCACTAAATTCTAATTCAGGATAGCCGATAACACCTTAGTTACAAAAACATAGAGTCTATAAAAACGAAACATTGCAAATAAAAATAATCTATTAAAGTAGTTGGTATTCTATCACAACATCTATCAAAAAAACATGCATATATTTTTCCACATCTATCACAAAAACATGCAATCAATAATGCACCCTAAATGGAATGATAAGACTACATGACTTGTGATCTCTTGAAAGTGCCTATATGACACATGATATGTAATACACACATCTTATCATGTTGTAATAGAAATATAACAACCACAAAATAAATCATTATAATACAAAACAAATAAATCACCTAATGGTGAAATCAAATCAACATTAACAATTGAAAAACCATAAAAAGTTTCAATATTTGAAGAAACATGGATCTTCCCATTACACGGGCAAGATAATTCTGGGCATAGTTTATCAAAATATATGAATTCCTTCATGTTCCTGTATAAATGATCGAAATAGTTAGACAAATCAGAAAATAATTTACTTTGATACCACTTTGTAATGTACCGGTTGTGGGAGTGACCCTAAGGTGCCCCGAACAAAATTGGTCAAATGAAATTAAGATAATATCACCAAATGACAGAGGCTATTGACTAGAATTAAGTGCCACATGTGATAATGGGGAAACTATTCCCTCAATTTCATGCAATTTAGAATAAAAAATAGTAAAAAAAGTGGAGGCGATAATACCATGAAAGAGAAGAAAACCGCAGAATATTGATATAATAAACCAACTACAATATTTTTAAATAAATGATGAATGTCACATGTATAAAATAAGGAATCCAAAAATGTACAAATACTAGAAATAAAATACCGAAACCAAAGTAAAAATATGTAGTAAATTCCAATATCATCGCAAGACTCAACTTGGTCCCATTCTATCCCGCTGTAACAGCAATCAAGTACATAATGAATAAATGCAATTTCCATTATCTATACGTGCATCCATATAATATATTTGGGTCCAAAAGCATGACCAAAACAGGGTGTGATATAAATCCTAAAAGTAAAAAACTGATGGATATTTTCCTAACTATCCATAAATATATAATGCATGTAATATACAGAAATGATGTAATAATATAGGAAGTAGTCAAAAGTAAAAAATCTATCAGTTTTCAATTATAATCATTTACATTTGTTAATCAATCCATTGTATCATGTAAACCAGAGGATCTTGGATATTATATGTATCCTCTATGTAATAGTAACATCATATGTCTCCGAAGGCAATCTATACAATCATGTAATTCCATGTCCAAGCCTCTTCTTTGGCGTGGTAGACTCGTCACAATCATTCAATCATTCGTAAGAAACCCTCTAAGAAATGTTCTCATAGTCTAACAACTCTGGGTTAACATATCATCAAATCAATAAATAATTACCCTCTAGGAAATCTAACATAGTATAACTCCTTTGGTCCCACATAGCACTAATCATTTACAAATGACTACCTGGCCAACACTAATAGTCAATAGCCCCTTGGGCTACTTAGCAACAATAAACTATAATGATCACCTTACAGCTCTCATAGTCAATGACCAAGGTTCATTCATTTCATTAATAATGACCCTATTCGTAGCTCTGACGGTCTAACCCTTTTGGTCTATGACCACCCGACATCTCTCACATTCCATACCTCTCAGTAAACATAAAAAAATTCATACATAAGTGAACCTACATCGGGGGGATATCACAGTCAATTTCCCCTAGGTCAAAATTGCACAATTTGATTCACATTTATATCATATAATCAACAACACCATCTTAACAACACGATGTAGAAAAAACAAGGCATTTCCTAACAGGCATTCTAGACCAAATGGACATTATCAATCAAACAAGGTAACCACACCTGAAATCAATGTATAAATCATTATTCATAAGAAATTACCTTTTTTGCAATCTAAACCCCCATAACATGTAATAAATTAGTTGTAATTCAAAAGAAGGAAAACCACAAACATGGGTATATATAACATTTAGCATATACAATCTAATGCCAATAAATGAAAGGCACAAACCACTAACCACGATTTCGTATGATCCACACTCTTGAACGTTTGCCCCTGAATTGTCCTATAATGAGGTAGATCGAAAAAGGGTAAAATTTCTCATCATTTAATAACTCATAATAGAGGTGGAATAAGGATTAAAGGCTCTAGGGAATGTGAGAACTCACCAGTAGGAATCCAATGCACCAGGCGGCATCTCCATCAGATCTCAGACAAAGAATCATGAGGGTTTTAGAGTTATTTAGCATTTTGCTGCATTCTTATATGAACCAAGGGGAGAAGATGTTGCTTCTGAGGATTAGATGTGACCCCGATCTACTTTATCATAAAAAAATAAATGAACACATCATTCTAATTTAATGTAAACATTGTGTACTAGCCTCAACCACCCCCAATATAGGTGGTCTCCCAGGTCACCTACATGTCCATGTACTCAGCCAGTAAACGGAAGTATGCGGTACTCGGGTACACAACGTGTACTCATACGTTCACGATGTGTACATATAAATTTCTAAAATCAAGATCTTGGTTCTTTCAACAACCCTTGTTCTAAAATGTGTAACCAAATAGACTCCAAAAACCCATAGTTTTTAGGTATACTTATTGAAATCTATGACTGGTAAATGATATTTACTCATTACAGTAATGTTATTTATCATCATATAATAAATAATGAAATTCATTTCCCTATCATTATTTTTCATGAATATGAAAATATCTCCCTATAGTGAAACTGTAGTGCAGATAAATCCCTTATCATAAAACCCATGTTGTAATTTCTTGAACTCTGCAAACTCTACTGGTTCCCTTCTATATGTATTTTTAGATGTAAGTCTTGAATCAACACTGAGTTTAATAGATTACTCAACTTCACACTCCCGTGGATGTTTATGTTATTCTTCTAGAAAAACATTAATTTTTTTGTAACATCTATATATCCAATATTAATAAGATATATTCCATTCATAGACCATGCTTGATGTTCATGTCTTCCTATAAATTCATTATGGGGAGCTATATGGGTGGGGATATAGACATGATTTAGATGATTAATTATACCATCTAGTGAAATGAGTTTCCACCTCACCTTCATGACTGATAAGATATATTTATTGGAAACAAATTTTTTCATTATAATTTTAAATCCAATCTATATAGATGAACATACAAAATTACACCATAGTCATTATACCCATGTATTAAATATAGGGTATTTATACAAATCATTATTGAATCTAACTCAAATATAATTGTGAAATAATATTTTCAATAGGATTTTTATTTGATTACTATATTAAAATGGTAAATGGTTAATATTTAATTTTTTGATCAAATATAGAATTTATAAAATATTGTGAAAATTATGGATCAAATAAAACATTATCTAACAATGAGGATCTTATCAAATCACCTTCCCCATTTTGTTATGTAATTTGACTTTAGTATTTACGATCAATAAATCATGGGCTGGTTACCATAGCCTTTAATGAGGTAATGTCACATGTGTTATGGTCCATTAGTTAACATAAATTCCCTTATCAGTTTTAATAATGGATTTCTCATCAATATGTTAGGATTTTTAACTTCATTCATGATATTGATGATATTTTTATCTAAACAGTTAAAAAATCATGTTCCCATCCACCAATCACCTATGATTTTCTTCTAACAATTGTCACATGTTAAAAATCTCATGATTCCTTTATTTTATTTTATTTTATATTATTCTCATGATAGTTTTCATCCTCTTATTATTTTTATTTACATCTAATATATATGTCCTAGAGTACTATATTTATATATTAAGAGATATTGATACTATACACCATATGATTAAAATTTCTAAGATATTCATTCCCTTAAAAGGGTAATCATTTACTGATAAATGAAATAATAAATTTTTATTTCCCCTCTACATATATTGTCTAAAACATGTTAAGATAACCTGGTAATGTAAACATCACACTAAAAAAACATTTGTCCTTTTTTTAGGAATGCTGAATATCTTCTCCATTACAACACTTTTCTTATGAAGAATTTATTTTAATAGAATATATCCTTAAAATGTATTAATTCCATTTCATTTATCTCATCTTCCACTTTAGTTTTTTTAATTAGTGACACCCACTGGTTAATATGCTCAGATAGATGATATACTACAATGATGAATTTTTAATTTTCACTACATCCCAAAGAGGGAAAGATATTCTATAGGTACATTCTAGATTGTTCTTCTACATGTGTATACATAATTTCAATGAATTATAGTTGTCATTTGAAAATGAATTTGTCCAAAATAGTTGACCCAAGTTGTGGATTAGATGTTCTCTCTATGTGTGAAATACTATTTTTCATAACAAATTCCAAAAATCTTAATATGGTTTTGATATTATTAGAATAAAATACAACATTACTATGAATAAATTCAATTTGAGATTCCAATTGAAAAATGAGAAAATTAGTGGAATGTAATGGTATTGATATTGGAGAAACTGGCTTAAATGTATTGGTACATATTATAAAAAATATATATTTTTTAAAAAATAAAATCATCCATGAATTATACTATAGTGTGTAACAAGATTTTAATATAAAATTAGGTGGAAAACATCCAAAATTCATCATATTTTAGAATTGATTTATAATTGAAGTAGTTATAGAAGTTCTATTATAAACCATGTAAAATATTTGAGTCATGGATATCTTATACATACTTTTAACTTTGAGATAGAAACCTAATTGGATATATATATTTACCATGTTAAAAAAGGAAATATTGATGTATTTACACTGTCAAAATGGAACCATATTTCAATGCTCAAACATAACTCAATGTATTGAAGAATAAAGAAAATAAATCCATAAAACATTAATTTTTTTGAATAAAAATTAATTAGAAAATTTATTTTCATATGGTTCTTTAAATCAATGTAACAAAATCATGGATTATTCTGAAATACATTTTGTGGTAGAATATACACCATAAAAATATGATATTTATTCATAACATTAAAACATCTCTTAATGAAGAGGAATATAAAACAAAAAAACCCATATAGATTGAGAAAAATTATAAATAAAAACCTTTAATAGAAATATATCCTGAAAATGGAGTTAAAATACTATAAATTAGGATAATATATGAAATTAAATATCAAATTAGCATTATATACATTTTGAAAGGGAAATAAAATTCATAAAAAAACATGTTTATCGAAGAAGGATGCCTTGTGATGAAATCACTACCTATGTAGAAGGAATTATGAATTTCCACTTATGTTCCTGACTAATTAAACTATGTTCATTATATATTTGACAAAAAATACTATTTTACTATATTTATTGTTATAATGAACATTTATTATATTTTGGTACTTTTTTGCATTAGTCAATTATTATGTTAGTCACATTGTGTTGTTTAGTTACTAAGTTTATAATACAATAGATGTGTAAATTGTGGTCCAATGTCTTGTAAAATAATTTCAAAATATTCAAAATTGAAAAAAAAAATATTTTAATATTCCATAAGATAAAATTCATGTAGTAAAATAATTTCTCCTGGAATGTTATAAATTTAAAAAATTTATGTTTTGACATGATCATAGAAGCCCAGAGCTTATGTCTACTACCATTAAATTGGCAAAAGATAGAACCAAACATATCCTGAATAACTATTCAGCTTACTCATCCTGGTAAAATAATTAAATATATGAGTCTTAAATTACATTTGAACACTCAAAATTAATATAATTATTTCTTAAAATTAACATTATACCATCTACAGTATCCCTTAAAATCTATCCCTATAAACTTCATAGAATCTTAGGGGAGGGAAACAAAATAACGATGATCTCAAATTCACAATCAGATTTAAGTAAAATAAATGTTATATTTTATCAATCAGAATATTATATGTAAAGTTAAATAACTAAACACACATCCATATAAAAAATATGACTGAATCGATTGATAAGATTGAATCAATTTGGAAGGTTAAATATCGTAAAAAACATGCAACTTAATAAATAAACTAAAAATGAAATGTATCCATTGATTTTATCATTGTTAAAATATCATGGATAATAATAAAATAATTCATAATGTAGGTAATGATTAATTGTTTTATTATATGTTTCTTTGGTATGTGGTTCTTTTATCATTAATACTTTTCAAAAGATTCGTTAAGGAATATTATGTATGAACCCACTTAACTAAAGATTGCAAATTAATTGGTCTCATGATACTGCTGAGGCATCAAGGGGATATCTATAATTGGGATACACCCATGTTTTACTACTCCAAATAGTTTTTCATATATCTAACAATCAATTTATAAAAAATATTCATTATCATAAATCATCAGTAGTGAGTAATTGAAACCTATTTATCTGTATTTCCGCATATATAAAATAATATTCAAATTATTAAACCATATTTAGAAATGATATATGTTTTAACAAATAAATATATCTATGACATTTAATAGGGATAATTATGGGAAATTATTGTTCAATTATCATAAGGAACTCAACATTTAAATTGAATGTTCTAGACCACAAAAAAATCATTCAAGTTAATTAAATACATTCATTACAAAAACTTTATTTTAAACCACCCAAATCATGGATTTATATTTAATCTATACAAAAAAAAAACACTATAAAATAAATGTTTTTTGTTATTTATGAATAGATATATAGTAAAAATAACGTTCAAACATTATTTAAGAAAATTCCTTTTTTAATTTTGAAAAACATTTTGAAAATAGCTTTCATTAAAAATATCCTTTAAAAACATTTTATTTAATAATATAATCATCACCATGAAAATGATGCATAAATTATATGATGTTGGATAACATGCGATGAAATGTAAAAGGAACATTCCTTTTACATTGTAAAAATAGTTAAGAAAGACCATTTTTTGTAAATGAAAAAAAGATTACAATTGAGAAATTTGGTAAAAATGAAAAATTGTAAAAAATTATTTTAGTGTATCATTTTAAAAAGGAGGAAATCAGTTTTGATAATATTTATAGAAAATAAGGTTTTGGAAAGAAACCAGTTTTTTATCAAAGAGAAATATAATGGTGGGTTTTATTAAAAACATATATTAAACATCTTATTTACTAAATAGTTAAAAATAATAATATTACATTAAAAATTTCATCAATAAAATTGGAACAATAATATTTTATAGGTTAACAAAAATATTTTCTATAATTTAATTTAATGTAAATTTAAGAATAACAAATCTCGATTAAAATGAGATAGTGGGATTAAACATTAAAATGATTATAATGTTGAAGTGAGAATTAATCATTGAATCTATTATGTGATTCAACAATAAATCTTCCTTAATCAAATGAAAAAAACAATAATATATTTTCGAAATTCATTATAGGCATAATCATAAAATATTTACAACAATGAAGATGTAATATAACTCATTGAAAATGAATCGAGTTATGAAATTTGTTACCACATGGTAACTTTATATTCAAATACCCTTAGAAGATATATTTATAATTGAAAATTAAAATACAATGAATAATTAATTAATCATTATATAACATTTCAAGTGGTATTATATAAACCATATTTAATTAATTGTGTTTGATGACCCAGACTCGAATGCCATATAATGGGTTCCCCAAGCCCGATGGGCCACATGGCCTCAAGCTCATCTTCCCAATTTCTAGAGGCTGCCGACTAATAGCGAGGGCCTAGGGTGTGTCTATGGGAAGAATATACCCTAATTAGTACAGTGTATCACAAATTGAGGAATATAATGAAATTTAAATAAACAACGGATGTAATATAAAAAAAATGGAAGAAAACATATGTTGTAGATAAATGGGAATAAAAATAACTGTATGAATTCGATCAATGATGATATAATGTCATGTCACTAAAATATTGGTAATAATGGATAAAATTATGTAGGAATAACATGATCCACAAGGTAAAAGGAAAATAAATAATAATCCAAGAGTCTAGAGGTCCTACTCAGTCATCGGCTATCAAGCTATATCCTATCAGCATACAATCATGTGTTAGAAGCTATAATCATCGCTCGGTCAACACCTGCGACCATGTAATCTACTCCAGATACCAAACAACAACCGGAGAGTGTGTGAGTTAAC
The DNA here is from genome assembly GCA_963277665.1 of Viscum album. NCBI lineage: Eukaryota > Viridiplantae > Streptophyta > Magnoliopsida > Santalales > Viscaceae > Viscum > Viscum album. The sequence goes on along the minus strand of OY728119.1, from coordinate 2,102,812,445 downwards.
CCTCAATGTGCCACCACCAATGGTGTCAATAACATATGGCTCGTGTAATGGAACATAGCAGTGTTCAGGCACAAATTTATAAATTAAAAGAAACAGTACATCATCACATAATACCCAAGTACCTCCTACAACCCTTATCTAGTGTCTGAACAAGAAACATGTTAATTAATTTTGTAATTACCATTAAATGTTAATAGGTCATGATAGGCACAACCATCACTGTCATCACTTCTTGATAGTACATGTAGTGATGATCCGAATACATAACTAGGAAACCAAACCAAATATCTAGTGATGGAGTTCCACAATAATAACTAAGGTAATGTTAATCTCGCAAAATTCTAACTCGGTAGTATTTTAGTCTTTCTATGGATTAAGAGTGTAATAAAAGGAGAATAATCCAAGGAATTTCACTATAAGGTTCCTACTATGTCCACGGTGATCGAACAAGGTATTATGTCTCTAAGAAAAGATAAAGCCATATGGGATTTCAACATGGAAACTACTAGTCATTGTTAGATCCAAGAAGTGTATCTAAGGTATTCTGTAATATTCCAAATGTTACGACGGTAGTATACTGGGCATCTGAGAAATAGGAAATAATTGGAGTCTAGGTGGGATTGAACCTATGAAAACAGCATCCGTGGATCGGAAATGGGTTCCTGAGATCCATGGTATTCTCCTCTCATAATCCTAGGTGAGCTCAAGTTAGTCCATTCCTATTTTATGATGAATTCATATAATAATTTATTTTTTCAAGTATTTCCATCCATTAGTGTGGATAGGTTATGTAGAGTTGAAACAATTTATTCATTGGTCTAGGCCTTGTCTCTCATTTGTGTGGATATGAAAAGTAGTGTCGCATCCATCCAATCAATTCTTGATTAACCATTAAGAAAAATTCTATTTGATAGGTTAACTCCATTACCTTCCATTAACATGGAAAGGGGAGATATGGACTTGTAACATTTATTCAATCAAATTTGTAAAGTCCAAGTTATATACTTAGTATACTTTCCAGATCACATTTCACGTTTAACAATAATTTTGAAGAACATACCCATAGTTAGGTCAAATGATGAGAATACATGGTACACTCCATTATGGAATACTCATTAATAACAAGACATTTATTATAATAAGCATCACATTTAAAAAGGCCCAACAATGGAACACCTGAATATTGGATCAAATGTGTCAAAACACTAAAAACCCAATTATGGCATAACCTTCGACATGAGGTGGATTGATTTCTGGGTGAAACCACTAAAAACTAGTCACAAATTCATAAAGTGTATAATAATACAATTATATCAAGTATAATAATGTAATGTAAATTTTATAAATAGTCCACGATGGAATCGGTGGGCCCATCATGAACATTTCAAAATAAAAAAAACTAGGAAATTTTATATACCACAAACCTTGTGGTTGTACGATCCTTCTCCTCCAGTAATGACCCTTCATTTTCTATGGATATCTGTTGTTCTTTGTTCAATGATATGTACTAGATATTCTTAAAATGTATCATCAAACTCTAATTCTACTTCCATGGGATCAGTGGTATGAGATGGGTCAGCATGAAATTGGTGAAGCTGTGAGATGTGAAAGATGCCATGCATGGAATGGTACATATGAGGTAGTAACAACCGGTAGGCTACCAACCTGAAACTCTCTAGAATTTGAAACATCCCATCATAACGATGCAACATCTTTACCTTCTTCTGTAATAGTTAATTCCATAGAATGAACAATACCCAAAGGAAAACATGATCCACAACCTCAAACTGAAGAGGTCATTGACGAAGACTGACATATGATTTCTATCTATATTGATTAGAATTCATATGATTTCTAATATATTGAACCTATAATAATGTCTCCTAAATAATATGATGACCTAGTAGGGCTGCCTCACCTTCTTCTAGCTAGCATAACGGTGAACAACATGGTCGTCCATATAAGGCCTCAAAAGGATCCATCTGAATAGTCTCGTGAAAATAGTTATTATTGGAAAACATGATGATAGGGAAATGATTCTCTAAATAAATGCCTAAATCAAGGACACCTGCTCAAAAAATATCCTCTAGAACCTATATTTTCATTTTCTTTTGTCCAACGGTCTGAGGGAGAAAATGTGATCTTGAAAGCAGTTGAGTCCCCATAAGATTCTACAAATCCAACTAGAACCGTGATGTGATTTGAGAGTTCTAATGTGAAACGATACAACAAAGAACCTAGTGTAGTCATATGATCTCACATACATTTTTTATTCCCAGCTCTTCAAATGAAAATGTATCATATTTAGGAATGAAATGGGATATTTTCGTTAGTTGGTTAAGGACTAGCCAAATACTATCGCTACCCCTCAAAGACCTAAGAAAGTCGACTACAAAATCTATGGAAACATCTTCCCATATCCATTCCAGTATAATAAGTTGATGTAACAATCTTGAAGGTCTATGGTGCTCCGCCTTCACCTACTGACTAGTGGAACACCTAGTGATGAAGCATGTAATCTGACGTTTCATTCTAGGCCACCCATATTAGCGTCACCTATCTAGGTACATCTTCAAGATGCATGGATGAACTAGCCAGTCAGAAGTGTGGGACCCTTTCTTCAAATCCACTCTCATATCTACTAGATCCTAGACACATCCACATTGATGGAAGACATTATCTCTGTCCACGGAAAAATATATAGGTGGGTTATCTCATGATATACTCTAACAAATAACCAAGCCATAATGATATGAAAACTGCATACTCTTCATCTTCTCAAGGAGGGAAGAGGAAAAAGATAAAGATGAGAGGTATGAAATCTCATGAATATCATGAAACTCTATGGGATGTTCTGAAAAGTGATCTATTACCGTCAATTAATCAATGGCTTCTTGTGCGGCCTGTATTTGTGTTTTCCAACCTGGGGAATAAGTGACCACATTTTCCATTATACAAGTATATGCATGATCAGAATCAAAGGATAGTAGATATTTGACCCATCTCCATTTCTTAAGGTTCATGTCACTCTTAGAAAAAAATAAACTTGGGGATTTTTTATTTTTATACACCATAAAGCGCTCACATAGTATAAAATGTCTTCGATGATGTAATCCATGTACAACATTTTCAAGATAGAGGTCGGGTATTGGGTAATTTATCATTTGGGGCCCCAATAGCTGAGATCCATACACATGAACATTATCTTCCCACGCAAACACGTCTCCAAGGACAATTCCTAATGAATTGATGAAGATGATATAACTATTTCCAGGCATGGGATGAATCAATATCAGCTCTATGAAAATCCTCCCTTTTAGTTCCCCAAATGATATATAACATGCTTCTGACCATAAGAACATAACTCCCTTCTTTGTAAGTATATTAAGAGGTGAAAAATATCTGTGAAGTCATTTATGAATCTCTTATAATATTCAATGAACCCTAATAATTTTTTGATATTAAACATGTTATTGGGATTATCCCATGCAATTATAGAACTATCCCTTTTTGGGGTCATCATATAATATTGGTACTTAAATTATATGACCCATGTAGTGGAACTTGTCAATATATAATTCATATTTAGTAGGCTTGGAATAAATCTGATGCTATCTTGGTGTACTCAGAACGATCTCATGTTGTTTGGATTGGTTGTTATGTGTTTGATAATACCCTCATATGTTGTCCACAAAGTCCACAAAAAAGAGCCCAAATAGGGTGGGAAACCCCTATACCTAAAATCCATGAATACAGAAAGAGATTTCATAAGACAAAACCACATAAAAAGATACTCATACAAACCATACATACTAAGGAATGTTGTAAGATGTATGTTTGATGGTCTGACTCACACATGATGATATCATGATCACATGTCAATCATAGAGAAATTATTTTCTCCTTAGGGCAGGTAAAAATGATCATCAATTCAAGGAAGTGGATACGAAAATTTTATCATAAGATGGTTTAGGTTTCTGTAAATAATTCATTGTCTAAGAGTTTCATCTGCCTAATTGGAAAAATATGGGGAAAGACCTAACCCCCAAAGGATGTATTATAAAGCCTCTGTCCTCTAGGTCCTCAATCATCCACTTGAGCTCTTGTAGCTCTGTAGGTGCCATCCTGTAAGGAGGAATGAACACTGGAGATAATCCTAGAACCAAATACGTCATAACATATCCCTCTCTTATAGGAGGAAAGACAAAAATCTCATGGGTAATACTTCCCAGAAATGACAACTACTGGAGGGAAATCAGTTTGAAGAAACCCCTGATCCTCCATGAAAATATTTGCTATATAGGAGGTCACTCCACCTAGGCAACAATGCTTTGGTCTAGATCTCCCAGACTGGAAATCTGACTCACCTTTCAAAAGATAAATTTTGGCTTTTAGTTATTTAAAAGAAACCTGGTAGTGATTTCAGTCTCGAGAGGCGTGATAGTGGACTAACCAATCCATCCCAGTAATTTCATTCAAGCTCGTCATCTCTAGAAAAAATAAATTCCACAAGATATGGTAACTTCTTACCTCAAGGGGACAGTTTATGCACTGGTATATGCCCTCCATCTGTATTCCCAATAGTGTATCGAGGGTGTAAAACCCCAAGCTTCTACGGTACGCTTCTCTTTGAATAATGTGATAGCGTGTGTTGTAGGCAACACCGAGTTCTAACAAACCATAACCAATCAAACTAGCCGTTATGAATAGTAATACCTAATTTTTTAAACTATATATATTTTATATTTTAAAATGGACTTCATTTTTGGATTCAGAATATCTAATTTAGCCTAAGGTGAAATTGTGGTACTTTTCGGATAACTTTAATATTTTTATTAATAGTGAAAGTTACTAAATTTTAATTAAAAACAACTTTTTTAATCAAAATAATTAATATTGATAAATTATGAATTTGAGTGGATTGAAAATTTATTTAGAATATAATTTTACCATTTAAAATAATTTTGGTCATTGGACATAATTTTACAATTAAACCGGACATAAACAAGTGTCAATCTTTTGATAGTTATTATCTCTTAAAAACACTCTTTTTGTTTTAACAACGAGAATTAATTTTAAATTAATTTATTCAACTTATGTGTTTTGAATTTGGAAAAATGGATTCCATATTTGGAATCATGATTTTCAAATTGTGTAAATAGGTAACTTTTATTTTTAGACATTTGGAATAATTACTGCGATAAATATTTTATTTACCATGGTTATGGGAAAATTTGGTAAATAAGGGTTAAAAAATAATATTATAATAATACTAAATTACCCTAAAACGTGTCCTAGCCTTATTGTTTGATACATTTTCGACCATAGGCATATTTGGGTCGATTTTGGGACCCCATGGAGCCACATGTAGGTGATAGGGACACTTTATTTTAATTAAGTTAAAATAAGTACAAAAATGACACAAGTATATATCTTTTAGAAAAACAATTCTTACATAGGGTTATATATGTTGTATTTTCGACTATAAATATTCATTGGAAAGATAAAAATCTTTCCTACATGATGATAGTTTATTTATAATTTTTAGAGATTAAATAATGTAATTTATTTATGACACAATGATGATGCAGTAATTACCGTAATAGTGAAAAATTAAACTAATTGATATTATAAATACCCAAATAAATATAATTTTAGACTTTTAATGAATTAAAATAATTTTCTAGGATAATATGACATATTAGGATTGATTTAATTAACTTTTTCTGAAGTAATAATTCTGTTATGAGTTTTACAAAAATCAATTCTTGAATAGTGTCAAAATTGACAAAAAAGTGTTTTTTAAAAAAAATATTATATTATTAATTGATATTAAATTCCTAAAAATCTAAGGTTCGTCCAAGAGACATATATCATGATATTTTCATCATTAATGGACCACTTTGGGGTCACTTGGATGTATATGGTATGTTTATTAACCATATAATATAAAAATACAAAGAGACATTGTAAAAGTGAAACTAATTAACTTAGAGTTAATACTAAAAGATAAGGTTAATATAAGTACCCAAACCTGTATAAATTCTATTGGTTGAGTTGTTTTCGACCCATCCCCACCTTAATATTTAAATAATCATCATTGGAGCCATTATAAACCGAATATGAATTTATTATAAATTAATATTTCTAGCTTTTCCAAAGGTTCCCCTCACCCCTCTTATAAAAGGGTACTCCTCCTTCTCTTTTCTTCACACCTTAAAAACCATTTGGTTCGGCCAAAATCTGCCAAATACTCTCCCAACATCCCTCAATACAACCTATAGGACTTATTTTGATCAGAAAGCCAACCTAAGGATCCCTTTTGATCAAATCAAAATGAAGAAACCGAAGAAGAGGTAATGATTTCACCACCCTTTTCCAAGTTCCTTTCTTCTTCCACTTCTTCTTCCTTTGTTGTTACCATTCTAAAATAATAACTCCAGTATCATATATATACTATGATGTTATTATAAATATGGTACAACCATATTCAGTATTATATCCACTCTTTGAATAACATGTCACCATACGTGCGTACGTACGGCTTACCGTCTCCATGTCATGGTGTAATTGTTATTCAATATATTATTATTTGGATGGGTATAATAATGATGTGTAACTCATTTAAATAATAAATATAACATGTTAATGATTCTGTATATATGATATACCATCCATTTATATATTATTTTAATATCAAAATAATGATTTTGTCGCTCGTGCATACGTACGGACTACTGTCTCCATGAACGCGATGAGATTTATTCTCCATCGTATCCATTCAAGTATAATTATCATTTGATGATTTAAAAATTATGTTTAAGGACATGATATCATTCTGGATATGAATAATATACAACATATCCATTATAAACATATAAAAGAAAACGAGTAAGTTAACACCCGAAACAACGATAATATTAAGATATTATTAACAAATCAATGTTAAAAGATCATATATGATATCATATTAATGTATATGATTCTTGTATAATTTAATAACAATTATTTCACCATTATACAGGAGTTTAACCTACCCCAACCAAGGAAAAGTACAAGGTAAGGGTTATTTCATGATCTCTTCATTATCCGAAGTTGTTTATACGTAATAATCTACTGGGATCTCTTTATCAACCACATCCATGTTTCTTAAAAATGTATTTCACAACATTTTTACTATTTACAAGAATATGGGTTAAAGTCATTTATACCCTTGTTTTACTTTTTATAAGAGGCTTATAAAGGAATCATTCCATCATTTTCCAAACAAGGTTCTTTTTAACCTTTACGAAAGAATTAAGGTAAGAATTTTTTTTTAACTTATACGGCGAGTGCGGTAATTTTCCGCTGTTATAAAATCGTCGAAACTTCCCTTACAAGATTTTAAGAATGTTTTCAAAGAAAATTATTTATTTTATAAATATATGACTCTTAAATGATTTCAAAAATAGAAAGCGATATTTCTCTAAAAATAGTTTTGATTTCATCTATGTCAACATCCTTCGATGGATTTTATGCTTAATTTTAGTTGATTTATTAAGATTCAAAACTTCTATATTGTATTGAAGGTTTTGTGATATGTTTGACTGTGGATGTTCTATTTTTATACCATTCATATTTTATGATGAAAGTATTGACATTTCATATGCTAGTTTTAATATGAATGTTTATCTTATGTTTAAACCTTTTCATATGGGAATGCATTGGACTTAATATGTGACGGGTGGAGCCCGCTATAGCTCCTCGATGCATCGGTAGGTCTCATTAGACAAACTAGTGTCTTGGAACAAGGCCTTGGCAAAATCTTATTTGTAGTATTGGCACGAGGCCTTGGCTATGTGGTTATGATAGTCTAGCATTATGCATTCCATCATTATGAAAGTGGATATTGATATTGCATGTGATTATTCGATTAGTAGAATATCCATGTGAATAAGTAAATGGAATTATTTCATTTTACTTTTTCCATACTATGTTGAAGTTAAAGTTTAAAGTGCTTTTGTTTTAGTTATACATTACCTTAAATGTTTATGCTTATTTTTGAAAGTTTCTGCAGTATTTCTTACCCTTACGGAGCGTTTGAGCTCACACCTTTCAATGTTTTATTTTTCCTAGGATTACAAGATGTATATTGTCATTGATAAGAAGGGTTAAGACAAGGGAATAATGGCATTCATAATGGATTATTTATGTTGTTTGGTATGTTATGAAGTGTAATGTAACATTCATTTATGTAATCTATTTTCCAAGACTTCTAAACTAATCGGTCTTTCGAGACTTGATTCCTTGTAATCATGCCAATGTATTAAAATAATGCACCGACTCTTGGTTACTAGGGTCGGGGCGTTACAGTTGGTATCAGAGGAAGTTTAGTACAAATCTTGGAAACTAGATTTAGGTAAACTCTGATTAGAGCACATAGAACTAAGATGGACCTTGAGGATTAGTATAGAAGAACTTCCTAGAATTTTGGTATTGTAGAGATTTTGTGAGTTTTCCGAGCAATACATCTCTGTATGGATACGAGCAGGTATTGGCAGCTCTGGGACAGATGTACCTTGGGGTAAAACCCGAAAACACTGCTTTGAGATAGACTCGAACGGGAACTGGTGCACGACAACGGGCCTTGCTGCACTCTTGGTTACGACACTCCCAGGGGATATGCTTAGGATAATTCTCATTTTCTTTACAAATCATTATTAAGGGTTTATGACTATATACTTCCTCAAAGGAGACATTTTTATGATTATGGATTATATCCATAAGCTATTTAATTTGTGTTATGTGTTTTACAAGTTTTGGATTAGGTATTGTTATTCATAAACTAATCTAGTGTATGCCATTCTTTATAAATGGCACCCAGTAGAAGGAATGATAACTCCAGCAATGCACATAATCCAAAGAGAAAGAAGGATCATATCTTTCATGGTCTTAAGCCATAATTTATATGATAAATAGTCTCCCATGTATTATCATCATATGAAGAAATAATATCATGTGTTGATAAGATAAGTAAAGATTTTACTGAGTCCTATGGCTTTGAAGGGAAGCAAGAGAAGAAAAGGATGGAAGAGAAAAAGATGTATAAAGGGAAGAGGGAAAAGAAAAATTTTCCCATATGTGATAACTGTTGTAAAAAACACCCTGGAACTTATCTGAAACGAATGGGAGTTTGTTATAAGTTTGGAGGAAAAGGGCACAAAGTACGTGACTGCAAGGGTAAGAAAATGGTTTCAAATGTACAGTGCTTCATTTGCAAGGAGTTTGGACACTACGCGAACCTATTTCCCAGTCATCAAACCATGCCGCAAATGATGCTATTAGATAATAATAAAGTTATTATACTGCCACCGATAGAGAGGAATGATTAGAGTTCTTATGTTGATTATGTCAATTGAGTGTTGTATCAACAATGTACTTGTTATAATAATTATGGAGTATATAAGGATTGTACTGCAGTACTATTTCATTAAGGACTTGAGATTGTGTGGAACACAGAAAAGTGTCTCAATAGCAGGATAGATTTTTGGAAAATATATGGTTGAGAGAATGATAAACCATAATATAGTTCTGATACTGAGGTAGTGATTTTGGAATAATACATTATTTATTTGGATAAATTATATTGGATATTCTTGACTACCTTGAAATTGATTAATGATTTGTATATTCCATCATTATTGGGGTTTCAAACATTTTTGGATTGATGAAGTATGTCCAGCATTCTATATGGAATAAGGGAGCATGAATGTAATCAATAAGGAATATGGTAATTCAGGATGTTTCAGTACATGATGATGGTATTCATATGCTATTACGGGGTAAAAAGGATCTACATTATGTTTACCTTCCTTATAAATTTTGGACTGTGAGTTTGGACAGATGTATTTTGGATAGTTCTAGTTTGGATTATTTTGGATTTCCATAAAAGGAAAACCCAGAGGTCGGGCGGCAACCCGTCACGTCCGGCAAGGCTGCGAGACTTGAACCCGCAAACGAAGGGCGACAAGGGTGTATCACCTACCACTGGCCCACGAGATGTCCTAGATTAAATAATGTAGTTTTTTTAAAAGATATGGTAGATGAATTATAAATTCATTTATTTTGGAACCCTGTATGAATTGTATAAATTGAATTTTTTTTACGTTCTATTATCTTTTAGAGTGAAAGATGAGTTTGTGGTAGAAATGTATTAATGGATAAAACTCTAATTATAATGTAAGTATATCTCCTTATGATCTTAGAAAATATCATAAATAAATTCCTCAACATTAATAAAAGGAACTTAGAACAAAAATGTTGTCCTAGATGGTACCTTAAATCATCACTAATTTATGGCTTTGGGATTGTGGGCCTTTTCATAGCCATGTTCTCTACCACTCTCCATAAGATAATTGGTGGTTAGATTTCTCTTCCATATCCATATTTTCCTACATGGAACCCTAGTATGTGTTATTTTCGGTAATCTTCATACTTTTCACTCTTTATTTTAAATATAGGCCTCATTAATTCATTTTTCAATGTGGGATTTCAACTATGATATTTTGAAACGTCCAAAATGTTTTATCCTAATACCTTATGTTTTGTTGAATCGATGTTATTTTAAATCATCATAGATTGATGAATTTAAGGACCTCAATTTTAAACATGTTTGTGATTGATGACATCAATCACTACCTATAAATATTTTTGTTTTTCTTCCAATTATATGTCTCTAAATTCCACCAATGTTCTCCTAATCGAGATCATAATTTGGTGGTGACCCTTTCATTTCACTTTTCCTCATTTTAAGGCTAAATTTTAGTAACCCAATTTCCGATGTGGGTTTTCCCACAAAGATTTTTTTTCAACCTTTTATTTTTGAAAAACAATTTCAAATTGCGAGGACGCAATTAATTTGAAGGAGGGGAGAATGTAACACCCCAAGCGTCTACGGTACGCTTCTCTTTGAATAATGTGATAGCGTGTGTTGTACGCAACACCGAGTTCTAACACACCAAAACCAATCAAACTAGCCGTTATGAATTGTAATACCTAATTTTTGAAATTATAAATATTTTATATTTCAAAATGGACTTCATTTTTGGATTCGGAATATCGAATTTAGCCTAAGGTGAAATTTTGGTATTTTTCGGATAACTTTAATATTTTGATGAATAGTGAAAATTACTAAATTTTAATTAAAAACAACTTTTTAAATCAAAATAATTAATAGTGATAAATTATGAATTTGAGTGGTTTTAAATTATATTTATAATAAATTTTTACCATTTAATATAATTTTGGTCATTGGACATAATTTTACAATTAAACCGGACATAAACAAGTGTCAATCTTTTGATAGTTATTATCTTTTAAAAACACACTTTTTGTTTTAACAACGGGAATTAATTTTAAATTAATTTCATCCACTTCTGTTTTTTGAATTTGGAAAAATGGATTCCATATTTGGAATCAGGATGTTCAAATTGTGTAAATAGGTAACTTTTATTTTTAGACATTTTGAATATTTACTACGGTAAATATTTTATTTACCATGGTTAAGGTTAAATTTGGTAAATAAGGGTTAAAAAATAATATTATAATAATACTAAATTACCCTAAAACGTGTCCTAGACTTATTGGTTGATACATGTTCGACCATAGGAATCATTGGGTCGATTTTGGGACCCCATGGAGCCACTTGTAGGTGATAGGGACACTTTATTTTAATTAAGTTAAAATAAGTACAAACATGACATAAGTATATATCTTTTAGAAAAACAATTTTTAAATAGGGTTATATATGTTGGATTTTTGACTATAAATATTAATTAGAAAGATAAAAAGCTTTCCTACATGATTATAGTTTATTTATAATTTTTAGAGATTAAATAATGTAATTTATTTATGACACAATGATGATGCATTAATTACCATAATAGTGAAAAATTAAACTAATTGATATTATAAATACCCAAATAAATATAATTTTAGACTTTTAATGAATTAAAATAATTTTTTAGGATAATATGAAATATTAGGATTGATTTCATTAACTTTTTTTGAATTAATAATTCTGTTATGATTTTTAAAAAAATAAATTCTTCAATAGTGTCAAAATTGACATAAAAGAGTTTTTAAATAAAATATTATATTATTAATTGATATTAAATTCCTAAAAATCTAAGGTTCGTCCACGAGACATATATCATGATAGTTTCATCATTAATGGACCACTTTGGGGTCTCGTGGATGTATATGGTATGTTTATTAACCATATAATATAAAAACACAAAGAGACATTGTAAAAGTGAAACTAATTAACTTACAGTTAATACTTAAGGATAAGGTTAATATAAGTACCCAAACCTATCTAAATTCTATTGGTTGAGTTGTTTTCGACCCATCCTCGCCTTAACATTTAAATAATCAACATTGGAGCCATTACAAACCGAATATGAATTTATTATAAATTAATATTTCTAGCTTTTCCAAAGGTGCCCCTCACCCCTCTTATAAAAGGGCACTCCTCCTCTTTTCTTCACACCTTCAAAACATTTTGGTTCTCCAAACTCTGACCAAAAACTCTCCCAAAATCCATCACTACAACCTAGAGGCCTTAGTTTGATCAGAAATCCATCCTATGGAGCCCTTTTGATCAAATCAAAAGAAAGAAACCGAAGAAGAGGTAATGATTTCACCACCCTTTTCCAAGTTCCTTTCTTTTTCCACTTCTTCTTCCATTGTTGTTACCATTATAAAATAATAACTCCAGTATCATATAAATATTGTGATTTTATTATAAATATGGTACAACCATATTCAGTATTCTATCCACCCTTTGAATAACATGTCACCATACGTGCGTACGTACGACTTATCGTCTCCACGTCGTGGTGTAATTGTTATTCAATATATTATTATTTGGATGGGTATAATAATGATGTATAACTCATGTAAATAATTCATATAACATGTTAATATTCTGTATATATGATATACCGTCCATTTATATATTATTTTAATATCAAAAGAATGATATTGTCGCTCGTGCGTACGTACAGACTACTGTCTCCACGAACGCGATGAGATTCATTCTCCATCGTATCCATTCATGTATAATTATCATTTGATGATTTAAAAATGATGTTTAAGGACTTGATATCATTCTGTATATGAATAATATAAAACCTATCCATTACAAACATGGCTTACGTAACAAAACATATAAAAGAAAATGAGTAATTTAACACCCGAAACAACGATAATACTAAGATATTATTAACAAATCAATGTTAAAAGATCATATATGATATAATATTAATGTATATGATTCTTGTATAATTTAATAACAATTATTTCACCATTATACATGAGGTTAACCTACCCCAAACAAGGAAAAGTACAAGGTAAGGGTTATTTTGCAATCTCTTCATTATCCGAGGTTGTTTATACGTAATAATCTACTAGGATCTCTTTATCATCCACATCTATGTTTCTTAAAAATGTATTTCAAATTTTTTTACTATTTACAAGAATATGGGTTAAAGTCATTTATACCCTTGTTTTACTTTTTATATGACGTTTATAAAGGAATCTTTCTGTCGTTTTCCAAACAAGGTACTTTTTAACCATTACGAAACAATTAAGGTAAGAATGTTTTTTTTAACCTATACGACAGGTGTGGTTATTTTCTGCCGTTATAAAATCGTCGAAGCTTCCCATACAAGTTTATAAGAATATTTTCAATGAAAATGTTTTATTTTATAAATATATGACTCTTAAATGATTTCAAAAATGGACAGAGATATTTCTCTAAAAAGAGTTTTGATTTCATCTATGTCAACATCCTTTGATGAATTTTATGCTTATTTTTAGTTGATTTATTAAGATACAAAACTTCTATATTGTATTGAAGGTTTTGTGATATGTTTTACTGTGGATGTGCTATTTTTATACCATTCATAGTTTATGATGAAAGTATTGACATTTCGTTTGATAGTTTTAATATGAATGTTTATGTTATGTTTAAACCTTTTCATATGGGAATGCATTGGACTTAATATGTGATGGGTGGAGCCTGCTATAGCTCCTCGATGCATCGGTAGGTCTCATTAGACAAACTAGTGTCTTGGAACAAGGCCTTGGAAAAATCTTATTTGTAGTCTTGGCACGAGGCCTTGGTTATGTGGTTATGATAGTCTAACATTATGCATTCTATCATTATGAAAGTGGTTATTGATATTGCATGTGATTATTCGATTAGTAGAATATCCATGTGAATAAGTAAATGGAATTATTTCATTTTACTTTTTCCATACTATGTTGAAGTTCAAGTTTAAAAGGGTTTTGTTTTAGTTATACATTGCCTTAAATGTTTATGCTTATTTTTGAAAGTTTCCACTATATTGCTTACCCTTAAGGAGCGTTTGAGATCACCCCTTTCAATGTTTTATTTTTCCAAGGATTCCAAGAAGTATATTGTGATTGATAAGAAGGGTTAAGACAAGGGAATAATGGCATTCATAATGGATTATCTATGTTGTTTTGTATGTAATGAAGTGTAATCTAACATTCATTTATGTAATCTATTTTCCAAGACTACTAAACTAATCGGTCTTTCGAGAATTGATTCCTTGTAATCATGCCAATGTATTAAAATAATGCACCGACTCTGGGTTACTAGGGTCGGGGCGTTATAGAGGGTCATTAAACCATAGAGATATAGTATCTCAAGTCCAAGGCATTCAATTATAGATACAGAAATGAAGGAGTTTCAAGAACCTATATAAAACAATCAAGAGAACATTGTAGTGGCTACTAGAATAGTACATCGTACTATAAGTGGTCCCACTGCCTGATCATCAAGTATCAACTATAAAGCATGAAACTGAATAAATCCATGGCCATGAGCTATAGATGGACTACAATGATGATGACTGCTCTACTAGAGAGGAATGTGATTATGCATCAGACTACCATGTCCATGACTTCATCCTTCTCCAGACCATCCAATTCTATACCAACAACCAGCCTAATGTGGTGCAAAAGAACTCACTTCTGTAGGTGGAGTAGATACTAATCATTTCCCACTCGAAGCTGGTAGAAATTTCCTACAAAAGCGTTAAAGATGACCCATATGGCTACAATCTCGACATACTATAGGGTCTTTATCAGATTGTGGATTCTTAATCCCTGGTCATCAATACTAATAATACAACATAGATCTATCAAATTGGATACTCTGGCTGCCACATCTCTGACCGGAAACCTTTAGGGAAAGTTTCCAGCCACCAGACGAACTAATGGATTGATATGACACTAATCCTTTAATCCTGGTACTTGTGTCTTCCCTTAAGATTCATTCATGTATAAGGGTATGATCCACTATTGTAGAAAAGATTGGAAGGATAAATACATTCACTATAGTTCAGATAGAATACTGGAGTCCATCCTCAAATCTTCTAGCACGTGAAAGATCATCACTCTCAAAAAAGAAATTAAAATCTCTATAAATTAGTGAGACGTGGTTAATATTCCATAGAAGACAAAATAACCTACTCAAGATTCATGAACTCTCTAGAACTATCATATCTCATTGCCTGAGGAAAGAACTTATCATAAAATGTAATCTAGAGATCAACCCATAACATGCCCTGATGATGACTGACCTAGGTGACCATATCAATCTAGTTCATGATATAATCCCATAGCATGTATGTAGAAAGATTGGTTCTCCCATATAGGGGAATTTCTAGATGCTCAAAGATAGACAACATGGAATCTTTCCAAGACTCAACAGCCTGAGAACCTCCATCCCCTAAAAACATAACAGGGTGATGTTGCTGGAACTCACAGGCCAGAACAATCATCATTTGTGAAACACATGAGGAACATTGCATGGAATACATTATACATATGAAAATATCACATACTCTAGCATCAATTATCGGATCAGGTACAATAGGGGGTGCCTCATTTTGAACTCCAAAAAGTAAGACTGGTGACTCAAGACCCAACATTTCTGGAGCATGGTTGTCACCACCTTCTTAGAGAAAGACTCAAGGATTTTGAGGCGGAATTGGTCTAAAAAATACAAGAACACTCCTTTTAACAATCTTGAAAGAATTATATAACATCACTAGTAGAAGCAGAACGTAGAAACAATCTCCACCCATGACGTACTACACCAAACTACCCACTTATACAGTGGAGCATCAGTAAGTTCTCATGTATAATATTATTTTCATTTTACAATTAATTTATAGGTACACACTGTTACCTTTCCTAAACATGACATGACATGATATGGATGTGAAACCAATTCATTTTAGATTTCATGTTTCACATTATTGTGGATATCAATTTCCAATTACTTAGTGCCCATAAACCCAGTACCAGAAACTACACCCACATACTTATAGAATAATGGTGCAACTCAGTAAATTACTCATCCTAGCCCCTATGGGCCCATAAACCACTTGAATTGGGAATGTAAAACACTCAATATAAGAAATAGTAATACATGTACAAGCAACTATCAGAGCATCACTCAGAACTTATAAGCATGTCATGTAATGTTATGCTGTGACATGCACCTAAATGGAATGAAAATATCCATGAAATGTTAATTATAGGTGCCTATAATTATTTATGTATAAATGCTCCTTTCCCTCATATCACTGGGATATGGAAGAAATAAATTCTCAAAAGAGTAATAATCAAGAACACCACATATCCTCTTCATCACCCAATTATGAAATAATATCAATTGTAATATCAAAAATAGAACAACCATTTCGTTTTTGGTTACACGGATTTTACCCTGATCATGGGTTTACGACACCCAAGAACGGATTAAGACTAAGTCCCAAGAATTCATTTTATCAAATCTATTATCTCAAAATTATAATGCAAGAAAATAAACCACCTATGATACCCCATTGTGACAACCCGAACTTGGATGCCACTTAATGGGTTCCCGAATCCCGGTGGTCCACATGGACTCAAGCACATCTTCTCCAATTCCAAAGTCTGCCGTATAGTAGTGAAAAACTAGGTTGTGTCTGTGGGAAGACTATGCACTCATTAGTAGATTATAGAATAATGAATGAATATAATGGAAAATAAAAAAACAGTGAAAGTAGTATAATTAATCCACCAAAGGAAATAATGCAATAGATAAATGAGAAGAAAAATAACAGTATCAACTAGTAAAATGATGTTGTAATGTCATGTCACTAGAACACTGAAATGTATGGATACAAGATAGTAGGAATAACATGTTCCAAAAGTTAAAACATAACAATGACTGCTCCATGAATCCAGAAATCCTACATGGTCTTCTTCTATAAAGATACATCCTATCTGCATGAAATCATGTTTTGGAAGTTGTGTGGTTCCCTTTGTCAATACCTACAACCATGTAATCTACTATGGGTACAAAAAGGTGTTTGAAGAGGGTGTGAGATAAATCTCAATGGTACATCACCAATGGATTATATAACATCTATCTAGTGTAATGGAATATATCAGTGTTCTTGCATGAATATATATAATATAATGAAAATGGTACTACGTATCTTATTACCGATGTACCTACATCATCCCTTGGCTGGTGATTGAACATGTAACCTGACCATTAATTATGTAATTAAAATTTAATGTTAATAGTTCACATTAGGAACAATGATCACTTAATTCACATCAAGATATTATAAGTAGATAAGGTCCAATGTTGTAACAAGGAAACATGACATGATATCAACTGAGGGAGTTCTAGGGTAAAAACTATGGTATCATAAATCTCACAGAACGATAACTCAGTAGTATCAGAGTCTAGATAAGGGGTAAGAGTGTAATCCATGGATCGCAATCCAGGGAATTCCAAAATAAGGTGCTATTGAGTCCAAGGTTATCAACCATGGTAAAACGGGGCTAAGAAAATATAGGGCCCTATGTTATTTCACCATGGAACCAAATAATCAATACAGGATCCAAGGAGTGTATATGAGGAATCATGTAATAATGAAAAGACCTCTACGATAGTATACCAAGAATCTGAGGAATATAAATTAATAGGAGTATAGGTGGGTATCAACCTATAAAAACTACATCCTTGAATTGGAATGGGGTTCCAATTACCCATGGTATTCTCTTTTCAGAATACATGGTGAGATCGAGTCAGTCCATTCCTATTTGATGCTGAAATCATGTAATAAATCATTTGGATTATGTCTTGCCTTCCATTAGTGTGGATAGGTAATGTAGAGTTGAAACCATTTATTTATTGCGCTAATCCTTCTCTACCATTAGTGTGTATATGACAAGTAACATTGAAACCATTTAATTAAATCATAATTAACCATTGAGGAATATTCAATTAGAGAGGTTCACTCCTCTGTCTTTAATTTACATTGGAAGGGGTGATATAGAAATGTTACTTTCATTCAATCTCATTTGTCAAAGACATATAATATACACAATATATATTCCATTTTTCATTCCACATTTAATAATCATTTTGAAGAACATAAGTTAGGCAGGTCAAGTGGGGAGCATACATGGTATATGACCTTATGAAATTGTCATTAATAACAAGCCATTTATTAAAAGAAGACTCTCCATTTGGGTGTAGCTTTTGTTGACTTTCCTAAATGTGTTCCTTCTTATAATAAATGTCTTGTTATTAATTATAACTTAATAATGGAAAGTACCATGTTTTCTCACCACTTGAGCCGCCAAAGGTAAGTGCTTGCAAATGATTATTAAATGTTCAATGTGAAATGGAAATTATATTGGGTATATGAAAAGTCCTTCATTAATGAGATTAAATAAAAGTGACATGTTTGTAGAATACCTTTCTTGGTTAATGGAATTTAGTGGTGAAATCCTCTCTAATTGAATATTCCATAATAGTTAATTAAGATTTGATTAAATGGTTTCAACGCTACATGGCCAATCCAAACTAATGGGAGACTAGGAATGGACCAATAAATAAATTTCTTCAACTCTACTTGACATATCCACACTAATGGAAGTCAAGAAATGATCTAAATGATTTATTACATGATTTAAACATCATATAGGAACAAACTGACTTGATATCACCTTGAATTCTCATAGGAGAATACCTTGGGCCTCAAAAACCCTATTCCGATTTAAGGATGTGGTTTTCTTAGTTTGATACCCACCTAGACATCAGTTCTTATATATTGCTTGGATGCTCAGTATACTACTGTAGTGTACTTTTCATTATTAATATTCCTCAGATACATTTCTTGCATCCAACAATGATTTTTAGGTGCCATTGTGAAAGACCATTGGGCCCTTTATTTTCATAGCCCCATTTTACCATGGAATATCACCTTGGACTCTGTAGGAGCCTTATTGTATTAGTTTTTGGATAACACTCCTTGTATTACTCTATTAACCCATAGATAATCATAGATATTACTAAGTAGGTGTTCCTTGATATTTAAATTACCATGGTTGTTACCCTAGAATTCCCTCACAGGATATCTGGTCAGGTTCCCTTATTTTGACTTCATACCATCAATACTTATACTATCAAAAAGTGTTGTCATTATTGGATATTCCAAAAGTGAACCATTAAAATTAAATTGTAATTACTTAATTAATGAACCAGTCACATGTTCAGACACCAGTCAGGGGATGAAGCAGGTAATTTGGTATTTAGTTACATTGTAATCTTTTCATTACATTATATATATACATGCCCACACACTTCTATATTCCATTACACAGGCCAGATGTTATATACATTGTTGGTGGTGCCACACTAAGATTTATCTCATACCCACTCCGGGTTCCGTTAGGTACTCGGAGTAGATTATATGGTTGTAGGTGTTGAAAAAACAGAACATAATTCATCCAACACATCATTTCATTCTGATGGGATAGATCATAATATAAGATGATCGATTATGATCTCGAGATTCTTGACTAGTCATTGTTTTATTTTACCTTATGGCACATGTAATGCCTATTGTCTTGTATCGATTTTTCGGATTTTCTCGTGACATGACATTACATCATCATTATTCATATTGGTACAATTGTTATTCTCCTTTATCTAATTCATTGGTTTTCATCCATTGTTTGTTTATATTATATCTATAATTTATTTATATTCCTTTATATTCCTTATATTGTGAAATACTCTGCTATTGAGTGAATAGTCGTCCCACTGACACCCCTTAGGCCCACATTGATAGTCTACAGCCTCTAGAATTTTAGAAGATGTGCTTGAGACCATGTGTCCCACTAGGTTTGGGGAACCAACTAAGTGGAATCCGGGTCCAGGTCATCACATTGTGGGCATAACATTACAATATAACATAATGAAATTACATTGTGATGAAATATGTTACGGCATGATTCCTTTTGTTAAAATGTGATTTAAAATCAAATATAATGGTAATGAACATTTTATTATATTATCAAGGACCATATTTTTTTATTATATCATATATTATCCTTTTATAATATATTATATCTCATTCATTAATAATTATTCATTATTTCGATCGTTTCAGGTTTTAATTGCTTTGTTTTCTGTATATTTAAACATGTTATTTTTTCCGCTTAATTATATCCTAATTTCATCATCTGCAAAATGAAATAAATGTTTTATGTATCATATATATTTATTTAAAATTTATTTATTGTATTAAATTATATTTCATTATGTGACATGAAATACATTATTCATGGAGACGGTAGGGCCTATGTATTCGTGAATGTTGCGTCCATATTATTTTCATATTAAAAGAATGTAATATATATATAACCATTATAGTTTCATTTTTATTTCATTTATATAACATAATTTTATTAAAACCATCCTTAAAAATAAAAGCAATGTTTTTATGATTCACAATGCTTCGTGAGGTGATAGATTACATTTCACACAATCAATGATATCATATTCTCACAAAATGAAAATATTGAGGGTGTGTGGGAAATAATATTTTTATAAGAATAATAAAATCACGAATAAAATCTAAATTATATATAAACTATTAATACATCATTACTACCATCCGTGAATGGTGGAAACCGGAAAATGAATGAAAAAGGTTCTCAAGGTGGTAATGCGTTCTACACATGAACACTTATTTCATAAACCATTTTATTGACATGATTGATGTATTATAAAGTAACCATAAAATAAAAACAAATTAGTATATGTATTATTTTTAGTTTCTTATATTAAAATGTTATAGTGTGAATTTATGGATGTGGATAATGAAGTAATATAAAAATTCATTTAGAAGAACATTACCACTTCCTTGGGTATCATCCTTAGGTCTGGACTATTGCTTTTATAAGACGTATTTATTCCATAGATAAGGAATCTAGGATTATGGGAAGGTATTTTTATGCAATTTAATATGGTTTTCTTAGATACAATGTGGTTTTAAGGTGTGGAGTGGATTAGAGGGGTGGTGGCCTTTTATATATTGGGTGAGTGGCACACTTGTAATCTTTTAAAAGAGATAATTAGACATATATTTTTTCCACCAATAACTAATAATTATAAAATATATATAATATAAGGGATATAGTTTATTTTATTCTATAAAATTGGTTATTTACATTCTTTGGATCCTTTTAATCTTTATTTTCCATGTTTAACCACAATGTAAACTTGTTTTTATTTAATCCTCATAATGAATTTTAACCATTTTCAAAATAAATTATGTTGAAAATTTATTTTTATATAATTGGATATTCTAAATTATATTTATTTCAAATTTTGATTACTTTTTTCAAAATTGAATTCATATAATTGGAAAAATTCAATTTCCAATAAATCCCCCAAATGAGATGAGAAAGAGATTTTTTAAAATGAAAATGTACAATAGATTACAAGGTTTTTATATCCAATATCAATAAGAAATTGTTTATACTGAACTGAATTTTATTATTATATGTAAAACTAAAAAATTATGAATTTTATTATAATTTAAAATATATTATTATGTCTTTTATTTTTTATATGAAAATTAAGAATTAAATTAAAATTACAAACAGTTTAGTATACATCAAAATAGTAAATATTCATAGAAAAAAAGATATTTCCATATATTCGTTTTGATAGTAAAATTTTAATTTAATGTTCATTAGTTCATAATATAATTAAAGAAAAGTATTTTTAAATTATATGCATAATTGGTGACTAAATTATTTCTGTGGAAATTACTGTTTTCTGAAAACATTTTTTCCATGGCTGTTATTTTTATTATTATTTATTATTAATACCTCAATAATAAATGTGTTATGAAAATATATTTTCAAAATTTAGATAATCGTATTTGTAACCACAAATATTATAGCTCTATGATAAGCTTCCTTTTAAATAGAAATACTAATAGTTCACGATAAAACTAAATATTGAATATAACACATGATTTCGAAGAAACTCCTATTTTAATGTAACAAAATATAACAAAATATTTCCAACACTTAAATATAAATAAAATATTCAATTTATTTTATTAAATAAATATATCTAAAATTATATGGATTTTATACTTTTTTTTATTCATGGTGTTACTTGTAATTTATGTTTTCATGTAATGTTTCGTGGTATTACATTCTACCACATTAAATAAATTATTTCCTTAAAATTTAATGTTTTTATTGGTAATCATGGGTTTGAATGTTGTAAATAAAATTCTTGAAAAACAAACCTTATGAATTGGTTAATGAAAAATCATCTTAATAATAGAAAACAAGAAGTAAAAATTCTATACAGAATATCACATAACCGGGTTCTCGGGATGAATATCATCAGTTGAATGTTAAGATATAGACATGGGGGGAGAATAAATAATTGCACAGAGTGATGGAATTTATTTATAAGAAATTATTTAATTATGAATTTAATGTTTAAGGGATCAAAACTTTAAATATAATAGGTTTGAAAAATAAGAAGATATCATGAGTAATGATGGTACTTTGATCACATTTTATTTCATGGTCTATTTTCCAAAGATTATGAACTAATTTAATATCATAGAATATTAAAAAATATTATTACTTGATATTTTTCATTTTCATTAGATAAATTTAATCTTTTTTTATGTGATTCGATCAAATTGATCATGTATTCCATTAAATAAATATCCAAAAATAATATTTTTTATACCTAGACTAATAAAATGTATATATAATGGATTAAAAGGTCCAAAAATGATTGCAAACTATTTATATACATTTCTATATATTGTTTAACCACAATATGTTTAATAAATTAATCATTATACCTCATATTTTATACCATTTGTATTTCATAAACATTTATTCATCAAATTGATTTACTAAAAATAATGTCATAGTAACACGGACATCTCATAGTCAAGTGGTAGGTATGAAACCCATATCAATATTCTGCCCTCGGTTCAATACCCACCGCATTTCTAGGTGTGACAGGTTGTCACCCTGAGTGTGAGATTTCCATTTTATAGAATATATAAATATAATTCCAATAATTTTACTAAAATTTTTATAGAATTTCTTAAAATGAAATTATCCATTAAATAACTTTTTTACTAATTTCTTCAACACAATTATTTTTAGAAATTCTAATAATATTATTTGATTATTATTAAAAGGTAAATAATAATTGTATCAATCCTAATGGTTATAAATACATTTAATCATTTTTCTATAAAATGTTAAGGCATTATTCATCATAAAACTATTTCATTAAAAAATATAAATTCCATACAATTTTTCCTTGACTTATTAAATCGTGGGTTATTTGTTCCACATAAGACATAAAAGATGTTTTTATGACTTTTATCATTTGATTAATCATAAAATCAATTGCATCTGATGGTATCATAAACAGTTATGTTATTTAATACAAAAATTCGTCGAAAAATTAAATAATCCTTTTAATTTTCTTGATTTTTATAAAAAAATACTATTGATAAAATACTTTGATAATTTAATTCATCAATCCTAATATATGATTTATACATCCAATTTATTTCCACATTGTTCTTTTCATGGTCTATGGGGTTTAAACTTTTTCATTAAATTGTAATTTTATATTAAAATAATTTATAATTGTTTTTAATGAAATTGTTAATTATCCTAGGAATATCACAATGGAGTATGATAATAGGTTTAAATTAAGGCATGTTTTCGTATACTAGGTTACCCTCTTGTCAATACCAATAAACCCTTTTCAATGATATGACCCCTAGGAACAATGGCGCTGGAACTACTCCCACATGTAGTATCCAAACATGGATAAATAACATTGAAACCCCATATAATATCTATCATTAAAAAATAGAATATTGTTCTATAATTATCCTCAAATTATATCATAAGTATGTTTTCACTAACATATATTTTCATATATATAGTTCCATTGGTTTCTATTAAACATCCATTGATACTAACTATTGTGACCCCACACCAGAATCTTCGAGTTGGTTCCTATGACAAATACATTGAAACAAGATACCCAGAAACATGTTTTGAATGACTTACCAATGTATTATTCATTAGAATTTAGACAGATACAGAAGACAAAAATTATATTTTAATAAATAAAAAATTATATTATTTAAAAATAACATTATCCCAACTGAGTGTTTCCACGCATACCAGTCATAATAAACATTATGGAATCCTAGTGAATGGGAACAGAATAAGGGGATAACAAATGATTAGAAGGGGTAATGTATATAAAATTGTATCATGAGTCAATATGATTAATCAATATGGAACGTTAAATAATTTAACACAAATCCAATTTAAATAATTTTATTTAGTTAATAGATATCTCTGAATCAATATGGTATTGAAAATAATTTAAAACTCATTCCAGTTATTTAGTAAAAGATAATGAAATTCATCTATATTTTTTTTCATCGTTAAATTCTCATGGATAATAATATTGAAAATTATAAAATAGGAAATTATTACTTTTTGGATTGCGTGTTTCCCAGGTACATGGTATCTTTAGCATCAAGACCATTCACCTCACCGTTTGAAACATATTGGGAAATATAATATTAACTAAATATTTCCAACTGATATATCACATGATACTATCGATGCGTCGATGAAAAATCCATAACCCGGCCCCACTCAGGTTGTAATATTCCAAATTATTCATCATATATCAAATAATCCATTTATAAATAATTTTCCACATCATAATATATCTATATTGAGTAAAAGATATGGATTTGTAAATATTTTCCTATATATAAAATAACCATTTATTTAGTAACCTATATGTATAAATTATATATATTAGTAAATTAACATACCAATGATATGACATATAGATAATTAGTGGAAAAATAATATATAACGATCATAAAAAATTAAAAAATTGATGAGAATGTTACTAACTAAAACAATCAAGGAATGGAATTTCAGTAAATTAAATTTTCAAAAAAAGTATAAACCATCTAGAGGAAGAATATATATTGTATCAATACAACATATTCTAATTCTAAAATAAAGGGTTCTTCTTGTTGATTAATATAAATATCATACAATTATATTTAAAATCATTCATTATGGAAATATACGTATAATTTTGATAAAAATTTTGCAAATACTTTTATTTGAAAATCACATTTAAAAACATTATCATTTTATATATACTAAATATATATATATAAAACATCCAAAAAATATATTTAGTTAATTTCATATTTTCTATAAAATATAAAAAACAAAATGCCTTTTGTATTAAAAAAATTAGAATTGAGCCTTGTTCGAACAACAAAATGTAGATTCCTTTTGATCTATTTGGTAAAAAGTAAAAAACGTTTGAAATGGATTTAATTAATCTTTATTAAAAGTTATTTTTTGGATGAATGGGTCTAAATCATTTTTGTAGGAAACCAGTTTTGACCGAAGAGATAAATGACGTTGGGTTTTCTTAATAACCATTTCTAAAACATTTTAAGCTCCAAACAGTGGAAAACTATACTATTACAAGAAAAAGATCCTGAATAAAAATAATAGATGAAAAATAAATTCATTATTAAAAAATTTACCTATGTTTTTCTTTAATGGACATTCATGAATAAACAATCCCAATTAAAATGAGATTATGAAATAAACCCGTAAAATGGTCATCATATAGACATGAGAATTAATAAATGAATCAATTTTGTGTGTCAATTGTAGTTTTACATAAAAAAGTGAAAATAAAAAAAATAATCATATTTAATTATAATTATTATAATATAATATTAATGTTAGTGAGGAATTAATATAGCATAATGAAATGTAATTATGTTATGAAATTATTTACCAAAAGGCATCTTTTTGTTCTGATATACTTAGATTAAATATTTTAAATTAGAACATTAAAACCATTAATAATGAATTATTCATGAAAATACATGTAAATTGGTATTATATACACCATATTAATGAAATTATGTTCATAACATTACAATATGACTTAATGAATTGAAATTGAGATGAAATCCAATACCTTATACTTAATGTTGGTGGAATGTTCATTAACCTCATTTATTGCGGGTGAAAACATGTTATTAAATTATTACGTTACCATATTAATATTTTTTATACATATATCATCCTTTTATATCATATTATTACCTGTTCGTTAATATTACTTCATTATTTTCATCATTTCGGGTGTTAATTACCTTGTTTTTAAGTATTTTTTAACTTATTTACTCTTTTATCTCTCCTTCGTTGATCATGATATAATAATATCAAGAAAGGAAACATGTTTTAAATTCCATATTTATATATTATTTATGTATTTATAGTGGTCCACAAAAATTGGTTAGGAGAAATGAAAAAATCATTCATAGAGATGATGTTCCATACAAATTCAAGAACATTGTTTCTATTTTCAAGTCATATTGAGTAAAAGAAAGGTAAATTATATATATATATATATATATATATTATCCTTATATTATCATTATAATTTTATATGAATCACATATTTTTATTAAACTAATCCTAAACACTTTCCAAGTATAGTGTGAAATACTTATATTACTTCCTGAGGCTGTGGTACCCCATACACATGACTACTATTATTATATTTCAAAGAAATGGAAATCATGATGTTATGTGACATATAATAAATGAAAAAGAATAAAAAATAATTTAAATCATATATGAACTAGGTAAACTGAATATTAATAATTATCTTCGTCCTTGAATTGTGGTAATGAAAAAAACAAAAGTTGTTTGTTGGGCCATATTCTGCCGTACACACCATCCATCCTTAAGAAATATATATTGTAAATGATGAAAATGGCCGATAATGTTACAAAGGATTAACATAATTCATCCCCAAAGCATCAAACCTATAATGGGAAACAATGAAATGGGTGAGGGATTAGGTAGGGCTAATGATAGTGCAAGGACTACTAGGAGTGGACCGAGAGGTGATGAAATAAACCACCATATTACCCCCATCAGAGTGAGATAAATACTTATACCACAATAAATAAGGCCTCTACATATCTTAATGGTGTTATTGATGGATAAAATAGTTTTAAAATCTTACCTACTAGACCCATGAAGAATATATGAATTTGTTTCAGCACCATCAAGACGAATATCATGAGATACACATAACTCTAAACCCTTAAGCATGGAAATGGATATGTATGAGAGAGAATAACCTGGACCAAAGAATATATTGAAAGAAAATAACATTCATCCCTCCTTGTCGAGATCCCCCACCACATCTTTGAATTTGACCATTAAAACATGACTCATCGATGTTTATTTTTAGACCTTGGGAAGGATGTATCCACTTAACCCATCTTACTTGATGATGAGAGACATGAGTCGGTATAATTGAATTCCCTCTATATATAAGATACCTCAAAGAAGGTTTAAATTGTTCCTTACATAAGAGAATAGAAATCTATGCTGGTAGGGACCCCACCCATATTGTAATGTCTAATGGTGAGCACAGATACCCCAAGTGCTGAATCTTATAATTGGAAAACCAGATGCTTCAGCAGATAACCAGAAGGTATAAGGAATAGGTCTTCCACTAGGGAATGTTTTCATGAGACCTATAAAACCTTGCGAGAAGGAATTTATCCCCATAAAAATTCCTAACTGTATCCCTAGAAAATATTTTCATATAATGACATATAGAGTCTTCCCAATAACTACCAATGAATATATTCATCGTAGACTCCACTTTAGGGTAAAAACAACAACTACACCATGAAGCAAGACTAACCCCTATGCGCCTCATAACATCATCTCTGGGTAAGGATTGATTTTGAAAGTGATATAGGAGGATGTTGAGATTTGTGGGGATATCTTTAATCTAGAGTAATTCAACCCATGTTTCCTGAATTGGCCCTTTAAGGATGGTGTGATGGTAATATTTGGATGAGAAAAACCCCGATTGGGAGTTGGTGATAACCATTCTATTGGGTTCATTGTTGACGACAATATTATTTTTACACCAACTGCTTCTTGGGATCCAATACTTCATGTAAGAAAGAAGAGAAATTGCTAGATTAATCAAATGGGATGTTTGGGACTGGACATCTTGAAATAGAAAGTGAACATCCTTCCCAGTTGCATTTTCATATGTAGATCTCTTTGAAACCCACGAACCACTAAGAATTGTATTGAAGAACAGGAAAGTGGAGGCTGATCAAATACTACACCCTGAGGCTTCCACCCACAAACATCCCTCCTCGACTTATAATTTTTTTTCAATACATCATCCATAAGGAGACCTCTATTATTTCATGTCCCAATGGAGTTTGGCCTAAAAGAGATTCATATCATTGATAATGTTTCCCAGTATAATAACTCCATGGCTAGGATTTTGATCCATATGATTCCATAAGGCCAAATGAAAATTACCCACCTCTTGTTCAGCTCAAATTAAACTAGTAAAAATTAGTTCAATGTTACAAACGAACTTCATGGAAACCATGATAGCTGAACGAACATGAGTGGGAATAGACGTAAGAACACCATTAACAAAAGTGATTTTCCCTTGAAATAAATCAATCGGTTCTACCAATTAAAAATATGACTATTATGGATCTCAAAAATTTTATCAATGTTATGGATGCGTACTCTTCCATGGATAATGAATCCCCTAATAAATCTATAGGAAATATCCCATGATGAACACCCAACATATCATAAATTTATATTCTACTAATATCAGGATATGAATATCGAGTGATAACAAGGATTTTTCTCAATTAATGATCTACTCATTCCACAAAATAACATGTTAAGAATTTTATTGAGCTCCATTATAGTTTTATGAATTAAATTGATGAAAATATTAAGGTTTTCCGTAATAAAGAGATGAGAAAGGTCAATAAATGTTGTTCAACATTTAATTGGATGCACTCAACCATCCATAATTATATTATTCATGAATAAACTAAAGGAGTCCTAGGACCTGATTATGTAGATAGTGGATAGAGGATCCTCCTATAAAATTTCCAATGAAAATTTAAAACAAAACCATAACTCCTTATTATGCATGAGACCGAGAACTAGGGAGAAACAATTCACTAGAAATATAGGTCAACCTCCTGGTTGTAAAAAACCATACATCCCAGGGTACGAGATATGTATCTCCACTCCATTCCTTCATAATTCTTGTTCATGTCTTGTTAGATGATGAAATTTGAGCATATAACCGTTTTTTATATAGCCAAATATTTCATGATCTAGTGCAATGGAATCGTGGTTTGATCTTCCCTGAATAAATCCTTATTGTTTATAAAAATACATTTGCGGATGTAAACCACAATCCTATTGTTAATAAATTTAAATAGGACCTTATAAATAAATTTTCATAAGCTGGTAGGGTTATATTACATGAGTGGAGATGGGTCAATAAACACCAGAATGAGAATAAGGGTGGTGGCACTGAAGAGCCTAGGTAGTACCCCCTGAAAATGTCTAGAACGATTCCCACCTAATCACTCTTGTTAAAATACAAATCTTTTATATAAAAAGAACCTGAAAAAAGATCAGGTCTAGGAAAAATTCTATAATAGAGTGATGAAACCTCCTCCCATACATCCCATTAATTAGGAATAGCCTCAAAAATGTTATTAATCTTAAATGAAAAAACATGAGGAATGGATTTAAACAGACTAAACTAACCAGTTGAAAACCATCCTGTATATTGGGGTTAATGTCCTAATGAAGATATTTAATGAAATCCATGGTCGTACCACCAAAATTCATGGAATAATTGGTGAAGAAACAATATGTGAGAATGATATTAAGAGATGAAACATTATTCCTCTCTTTGATGCAGTTTTGGAAGAAGGTCGTATTAATGTCACACTCCCTAATCCATATAATTTTAGACCACTTCAAGGAAATTTTTTTCTATTCAAGGAGGGGATTAGATAAATGTAGATTCAAGTTGGTTGGGTAAATAAATAACTCTCCTCCCACCAGTTCTCATGATCTATCTCCGCCTTATCAATGCTATCCTTGAGTCAATTAATGTCCTGAAATTGGGATTGTCTATTGGACCCCCAAGAATGCATATGACCCTTTTATTGTGTTAATTTATTATAGTACCCCACCCAAGATCCCCCAATCAAATCATGCACCCATGAAAATTGGACAATCGAGTTAACTCTTGGATCTGAAGCCCACCAACATGAGAAATAAATCCCAAACTCTATGAAGATAATGTTTGTTTTTCAAAATGAAAATTTTCAAATGTTTGTTATATTTATATAGATAAATTCAATTTGAAGTTTAATTAAATAACCAAGATTTAATTAATATAAGTATGATGATAGTTTTTTGACATATACCAATTTAAAATGTAATTTATCATTATACATTATTTATTTTAAAAAGCATTTTATACATAAAATTAATTATTTCCAATAGTTCATCCCAACAATGAATCTTCTGAAAAAAATATCCTACATTCAACCGTAATTTTTTTTTATTATGAAAGTTAATTTTATGTGGTAATATAATTTTGATAAAATTATTAACAATCAATTTTATATTATGTGTGCTATGCATGATTGTAATGTTTTTTTGGAAAATCAAATTTTCCCAAAAACATTAGTATTTATTTTAAATGAATATTAATATTATGTAAATAAAATATATAACCAGAAAATGTGTGTAAAAATTATATTTTTATAATTTATTTAACCATATTCAAAACAAAATTTTAATATGTAGTATATATTTTAAATTTAAAGAAATATTAATATGTTTGGTAAAACTCGGTCTTTCTTGTAACGTCATTTTTCGAAAAAAATAATAGTTAGTAGTGATAAAATAAAAGAAAATAATTACATGAATTGAATGATGTACAATAGATTTAATATATTTAAAATATTAATATCATAATTTCTCTTAATAGTACATTCTTTTATATTCTTCTTGTAATGTTTCATATGCGTTATCACATAACATTTATTGTTGTTATAATATAAATTAACATTTCCTATTTAGAAGATAATTTTTTTTTTAATTTTTATTTATATAATACCTATGTAATATATAATAATATTATTAAATTATCATAATGGCTTATGTAATGACCATTTATTTAAATTTAATACTTGTTTATTCATTCTAACGTTAGATGATGTGTACAAAAAAAATGTAAACATTTTCATATAGAGGTGGAAGTACAAATATACATATGATAGATGTTCTAGTTTTCAAATAATGAAATGAATTTATAATATAAAATATTACATATTTAATTAAAAATAAAAATTGCGTATATATTATATAATTTCACTAGGTGGTCTTTTTTAAACAGTAATAAAAACAATTCAGGGAAAACTGAAAGCATCACATCATGGATTCGGTAATATATGTGTACTCAATAACAACACTTGTTATTTTTATTAGTAGATGGACGAGAATAAATATTGGTAGTACCATTATTATAATCTTATCTCACAAAATTAATTACTAAATTTTTATTATTATACAGTGGTTATTGTTTTCTTTGAATAGAATAAATATACGGGAAATGTTAAGAATGATGTGTAACATAAATCGCGCCTTGATCATCTTCTTGATGATGGAATTAAATTTGTGTTACCTATGATAATATGTAGTGAATAGTTGAATTTAATAAATTAACAGAATTCATTGTGGTAAATATGGGTAGTATATCATGGAAAAATCAAATTATTGCTTATTTTTCAAATGGTCGAGGTGGTACCCCATTTATAAGTGAATAATATGGACATTTACATTGAATATGATTTCAATAATGTGGTAAAATTTGAGTAGACGTAAAATTAGGGTTTTTAAGTGTGGGTGGATTTAGGGACATGTAGTTATGCCGTTAAAACCTAAATATAGATTTCTACATGGTCCAGTGATAAAATTTATTTGGGAAAATAAGATCCAACGTAGTGTAGCCATTTAACATCATATTAATCAAGGTTAAATATTAATACTCTCATATATTTTATTACTGAAAAAAATATACCCTTATTAACAAATTTCAACATAATAATTCTGAATTTACAGTTATTTTAATTAAATTCACTAATCGAAAATGTGAATGAAATTATTTTAACTTTTTTTAAAAATCATTCATAAGAAAATTTAAATATCATAGTGTTTTTAAATGTAAAAATTATGTATAATATAAAAGTTTAATAATTACTAATTTTTATGATAATAAATAAATTATTATAAAAAAATAATGGTTGTGTGGTTTCAAAATCAATCCAAAATCTTATTTTACCATTAAATGGTCTAAACAAATGAAACAAAAAAAACCCATTTAAATTTCAAATAAAAAATTTCTTAAGTCATAAAGTGTTTATAAATAGAATTTTTATTCCCAAAATAATATTTTAGGTTTCAGAATAATACCCTTATAATATATATTTTATCTATTAACATATTTTATAAACATTTAGGTGTTTTACATATATTGATATTGTGATAAATTAGCATACATTTGAAATAACTATATTTATCAGCATTAAACATAAAATATATTAATTTGGGAAAATATCAAAAATAAATCCAAATCCAATTTTTCAATGAAGAATGAAAACCAAATAATTTTACATTGTCAAATATATTGCTAGAAAAGTAGAAAATTTATCTTTTTAAATTAAAATATTTAATTTAAAGAAAAAATGATTTATTTAAAATAAGATTTTCAACATTATCTCTTAATAATTATTTTAATTCTAAAGGAAGAAAATTTAAATGGGTTTCCCCTCACATTGTTTATGACAATATTTATAAAAATGTAATATTATTGTTCTTTGATTTTATTTTCATTGTTGTAACATTTGAATCATATTGTAAAAGATAATAATTATTTTAAAGGATTCAATATCATAGGTCATTACATGCTATCACCTGAAATAAACTACACCATCATGATTTCAATTATTACAGACTATATAAAGTATGAGAAAGTATTTTTGAAAATTTATTATTCTATATATAACTTTGAATATGAAATATACTAAACTATATTAATATAAATCCAGAAAAATATCATTTATATCCCTTATAATTTTATAGTTTGTGTCTTCTTAAATAAATTCAATTTACATGATAGATTACAATACAAAAAATAATTAACATAAATTATCCATTATATACATTAAAATATTATTATTTATCATGACCATTGAAATTTTAATGTGACTATTATAAATATTAATATGGACATTAGAATAATAACCTAACCAAATAATGTATAAATAAAAGTTCTATATCACATAAATGAAAATATGATATATATTTATATCAGGAAATAAGTCAATAAATGTCATCAAAATGATATTCTATGTATCAGTATTTTGTGAAATGAAAATTTTTATTTACAATTTTTTAATTAATATAACGATATAAAATGATTTTTTTATAAAATAGATTTATACATCAATATTTTTTTATTATAATTAAATGATAATTTTAGAGGACAATAATTAATTTTTACGTGTCGTAAAATCTTTGATAAAATTAAAATTGGTTTTTTAATAAATGTAGATATTAATTAGAAATTAAATTTATCTTATATGTATAATTATTTTCATAAAATTGTGTAAATTTTTTAAATATAGATGGTGAAAAACACTGCTATCAATTTTTTGAATATTTCAAAAATAGTTGAAATTTTTTGAATAGTGAAATGTAGATATTTATGGTATTCAATATTATAAGTAAATAAATGAATTTTTGAGTCATTTTTGAGTAATGGAGCATGTGGATACCCGTTACCTCATAAACGTAGGCTTTATCTGTTTTTATTAATAACTAGAATCAAATCTATTCATAGTTTTGATCCAAAATAATAATCTAATGAATAAATTAATAAAAAACACCCCTATACTCCACAATATATAAAAACCCTCACTACCCCTTGTAATCACACCAAAAAATACCTTTATAAATCTTAAATTATTCCCAATTCCCGTAAAAATCATTCCTCTAGGCCCATGACCTTCTACTCTTGCCAAAAGGACAAAAAACAATCCAAAATGAGGATTCCTAAGAGATGATATTCAAGAGTAAATATACTCCTTTTACATTTAAATTCTTTTTTATTATATGTTAAACTTACCTCCCCTATAAAATGTGACATGATAACCCATATATAACACATATAATATAATTTTATTATTTAAATGTTATATACATCATCAAATGTATTAAATTAATTATTTTTTATAAAAATTACAACATTATCTATGATGTGACGATTCACCATTTTCATGGAAATTTTTTTTTCAGTTTACATTACCACCATCACAAATGATCATAAATTTATTATTATGGTTAAAAATATTTTAATATTAATATTATACATATTTTAAATTTTTTAATTATTATATGTACAAAATATTAAATTATAAAACAAAACTAGTTCATTATGATAAAAAACTCAACAAAATGAACTAATCAATAATCATTATCATTTTATCAGATGTACCATCCTCACATTTGAAAAAAAAATATGGTAAAATTTAAAATCATTCATTTATATTACTACTATTTCATTCCACTTCTATATTTTTTCCATCCATTTTACAAGAGCTCCCATAATTAAAAAGAAGGGAACTGACTATAAAACCATGAAATAGATGCTTTTAGAACATAAAAA
This sequence comes from Viscum album, assembly GCA_963277665.1. NCBI lineage: Eukaryota > Viridiplantae > Streptophyta > Magnoliopsida > Santalales > Viscaceae > Viscum > Viscum album. The sequence continues at coordinate 2,102,777,311 of OY728119.1, read as the reverse complement.
TTAAACGTTATTTCACATCGTAATGGCCATAAATAAAATATTAGTTAATTTGGATATTAATTAATTAATTAATTAATCTATTTTTATTTTCCACGATGCTAACTACAATATTATAATGCTTTCAGTCATAAGGTATGAGTTTTCACGTCTAACATTTTACCTATGTGAAATATAATCCTTACTCACTGCTAAATTATTGTTTTTGGTGTATATATATACCTTTGTTATATCATCTAACTAATATAATTATTTTCATGGTATAAAATATTACATTTTATTTTTTTTAATTTTATGGGGGATACAATTTGATTCATTACAATCTGTTAAGGAATTTCTTAACTCAATTTTCATTAATTAGTTTTAACATTAGTTTCATTGATTATGTCAATCTATGTTTATTTGTAAAATTAAATTTCATTACATTATGTTAGATAACCACTTTCTTTATGTTTATTTATAGTGAATTTTCATAATCTATTCATTTGATGAATGATATGATCATTATAAGGGAATTCATCTCAATTTTAATTCATTTAGGTAAATTTTTGATGTAATGCAACTATTTTATTTTATATAGCGTATATATTTTACCATTTATTTATAATTATAAATAATTTATGATTTTACTAAATATCAATATTTCTTGTATCGTGGATATTATTATTTTCTAAACTGTATGTAATTTTCTAATATAGTGTTCACATTGAATGTTATTTGATTAACTAGGGAAATAATGATACATTCACATATTTTACTCAACAAGGATATTTTTTAGAAGGAATATTTATTCATGAAATAAATAAATTGTTAATATATTTGAAGAATTCATGGTACATGAATACATGGGTGTGTTCTAATTATAGATTTCCCCTTGATGCATCAATAGTCTCATGAAATGAAAAAGTTGGTTAAAAAATGATTTTTACCCATAATTATTAAACGTTCATGTGAATGTTCATACCGGTATAAGTAATATGATTCATGAGGTCCTAGAATCTAAATTAATAGGCATTTCCATCAATTTGATTTCGTACATTATTATCTATTATATTTTCACTGTGATTTAAGCCATGGATTCATATTTTTCTCATGATATTTTTTAAATGGAATTTGATACAAATCATTTAAATTTCCATAATGATTACACTTTATCCGACCATGATATAAAATATATTTAATAATTGGAATGTATTTCAGTTATATTTCCCATTCCATGTTGAATATGTTCCATTTATTATTTATTTATGAAATATTTCTTTGTATTTATTATAAACTGATCATCGTAGATGACCACTTTATTTTTTATATTTAACCAATTGTATGAAGTCAAAATTATTTAATGTGTAAAAAGATGTAGTTTATTTCCTTTTTATATCTTATATTTTTTTATAAATATAATAAGGGTATCATTATTTTATTTTGTTATTTTGGGATACAAAACTAGTCGGTCCTTTTGGATACGAATCTTCTATCTATAATAATGTAATAAAGTAAGAAAGCAGGTCCATGATATTGGGGTCTACATATTTACAGTTGGTTTCATAAAATGATTAGTAGAGACCATGGGAACTAGAATTTAAAATAAACATAACCAATATGTGAAATATAGTAAGTAATTACACTATTTAAAAAATTAATATTATAGGAAATTGTTTTGGCTCAATGGTCATTAGGATTATGGGAAAAATCAATGGGTTCCATTATTTAGTGACACACCCTAATAAATTGAAGTCAATCAATACATATATGATTTTTTTTGGATTTACCCACTGAGTGATTAAATACAGTAGGTGTTGGATCTGAGAATATCATGACCACATTAGGACATCTTAATCAAGTAATGATGAATAACCTTGCACAAATTGAGTGATATTTTTCACCAAAAAAAGATACACATATGGGTTATCGTTTCATGTAGAAAAGACCCCATATATTACTAGGACTACTATTCCAGTGTTGGTTGAGTAATAGATCAAGTCCATTGAAAATATATATCTAGAATTGGGATGAAATTAAAAAAGAAAAGGAAAGGATGATATTATATTATCCCAATAGAGTTAGTCAACAACAGTTTTTGTTATTCTAGAATACATGGGAGGAATATAAAATAGATCCAATTTAATGGAGTGATTTGAATGAAAAATTATTCAACAGATATTCACCTCACTATAAACAAATTAAAATGAATAAGAAATTCTTTATCTAAAAAAATATGTAAGAAGAGAGTGTTTCAGTTTATGAGGACACCTATACAAGACTATAACACATTAATAGCTATTTTATATATATCTCACAGAGAGTTATTAATCTTCCCATTGAAGGTATTAATCCAAAAATTCATAGGGAATAGGTCTCCCAATCTCTTTAATCATACATTGAAATTTTACATTGTCCCATAAAGAAGGAAGGTACTTCTATAATATATATCATTGATGTATATCTATATATGTAGAGGTCATTTCAATACCATGACAAGGGTAAATCATCCAGCAATACTAAGTTAAATAATCATTGTTAATTTAGAGAAAATTGTGCATAAAACATCTGGTAAAATGTCTGAAGGGAACAAGAGTGTGATTAATGTATATAAGTAATTTACATATGTCTCATTAGTCAATTTTGGAAAACATATAATATGTAGTACTTCAGCAACAAAGAAAATGGAGAATTTTTCAGAACAATTTCCCAAGAATTAAGATAATCTTTTACAAGATATTCTAAGGGGACATGACCATGCTTATCTGATTAATATAGATGTGGAACAAGTATCCATTGAAGAAGTTTCATGTACATTATTAATATAATCAAACTTTTCCAATTATTTATTTGATCTGGACCATCAAACTCATTAATTTATTCCATATGTTCCAATAAAATTATACATTTCCATTTTGTGGTAATAATGGAAATCTTAGTAAAAACTCATAAGGTAACTCTCTTTAAAAAAGTTATATTATGAATTCTGAATTAAGGAACATAAAAATATTTATTTTCTCACATTATCAACTCGCATATGATTTATTTTTATATAATTCCTAGTATGTATTGGATTTCAAAATATAGTGTAAAATTTTATTTCAAGATGAATTAAATAAATATTTGTATGGAAGATTAAGTTTTCCTTATCTTAAGAGTATAATATTCATTATCTGAATCTTATTTATATCAACAAAAGATATTTTAAAAATGAAATTATTGAAGTTATATTGAGAATATATCTAGATATGAACATGTTAATATTAATATTTAGGATATAACTAATGTAGTAGAATAAATTAATGTATTTACAATGGAATTAACTGGGAACCCTTTAGAATGTGAAGTTCAGTATTCTATTGATTTAATATATTATGAAAAACCAATATCAAAGACTCCTTATAGAATGGAATCTATGAAATTACTGGATCTAAATAATGTAAAAAAATATTTGGGAAATAAAGTATTATTTCTCCCTTCTTCATCCCTTGGAGACACCATGTTCTCTTTATTGAGAAGAAAGACTGGTCTATGAGGTTGTGCATTGATTTTATATAATTGAATATAGTTATAATAAATAACTTGTATCTCTTATTTTTCATTTATTTTTTTTTTAGAAAAAATTCACAAATGAACATTTTTTTAAAGATCAACCATCATTCGACATATCATCAATTTTGGTGAATGAATAAATAAATAACAAGGAAATATTTTCAGGTTACGTCTGGAAATTGCGAGTTTATAGTAATTCCATTTGGATAGACTAATACATATGATGTTTTATGGAACTAATGAAAAGAATATTCGATGAATAATTTGTTTCTTTTATTGTGGTATTCATTGACGATATTCTAATATATTCTAAATCTTATTAAGACCATGTGAATTAATTATAGATCAGTCCTAAATCTCTTAGGATGAAAGAGTTATATTTTAAATTTAGAGTGTGTGAATTATGGTGTAAAAAAACCATTTTCCCATATTATCTCTAAGTATGTAATATCAGTTAATCCAATAAATATAAAGGTGGTCCCTGAGTATATTATTCTGTCAAACATAACTAGGGTACGAATATTCATTATTTTAGAACGTTACTATCGGTGTTTATTTCGTAATTACTAATAATTGGCATACCATTTGACCAAGCTCACAAATAATGGGGTTATGTTCATATTCCCAAAATAATCTACCAAATGTTTTAATAAACTAAATAGAATTTTGTTCAATGATCCAATTATATCATTACCATTAAGAAATGATGGGTCTGTGATATAATGTGATGCATTGAATAAATGAATGGGTTATTTCATTATGTAAAATGATAATTTCATTGCATATAAATCATGGTAGTTAATAAAACATGAACCAAAGTATCAATATCCTTATTTTTATTTAGCATCCTTAATCATTTCTATTAATATATGGAGGCATAATTTCTATGTATAATTATATGTGATATATACAAATGAAAAGAGTTTGAAATACATCATTACATTGAAATAACGTAACATTTTTAAAATATGATTGCTTGAGTTACCAAAATATTTTTATTTTCCAATACACTACCAGCTAGGAAAATGAAATAAGGTCGAAGAAGCATTAGGTAGGAAATATCATGGTGTTCAGAAAAAATTGTGGATTTATAGAGGTCTTATGTTCATGTATTTATGAAAGATGGATATGAGAATTATTAAGAAAGCAGAGACTCCAAAAAATTTTCAAATTATTTTAGAAACATATTTTATGGAAAATATATAATTTTATTAATTTTAGTATGATTATTTTTGTAATAAAAATAAATATGTGTATGAAGGAAAATTGGAAGGCTTTGTTCGTGACGATGGATCACCTTAATCGATTCTTAATGATTTATGTAATATCCTAGTTATTTATAGAATAATACATTTTTGTATCATTTAATATTTATGGGAAATATATTATTTTTACATTATTGGGGACAATTTTTCTAATAGCATACTTGACATGTAACAACGAGTTTCTATAAAATCAAATGTTGCATAGGACATTGAGTTATTAAAAAAAGCAATAATGTTAACATTATTTTATGTGGTAGTTAACGGAATTATATTGTATTATAGGTAATTAAAAAACCTACAAAATCATTACACCTACTTTTAAAATGTTTTTACATTTATCCAATAAATTTTAAAGGATTCACATGATAATGAATCCAATTTAGGGATAAAATATTATAATATTTTGAATAGGCCGTTTTGCTACCTTTTGATAGAGAAACCATTTAATTATAGTTTTTTTTTTCATATTTCAACGTTATAAGTGAAAGATATACTTTTCATTTAATGAAGAACAAAAAAATAAATTTGGTTGAAATATTTTTAATTTTCTAAAAAAAATCATATTTTATTGAAATGTGAAAAATATAGCATTTTTACTCAAAACTGCATTTTCTTAAAATTTATTTATATAGTTAGATTTTCCTTTCTGTTTTTTTAATGTCTAATTTTATTATGTTTTAATAATTTACTCAAATTTTTTCATTGGATGTAATTTCACATTGAAAATTTATATAAACACATGTCAATCATTTCATAATTATAACTTTTAAAAACCCTTTTTTGACATTTTGACAATGAGAATTAATTTTAAAGTAATATGATATAATTATATGTTTTTAATTTGAATAATTGGATTGAATAGTAGAAATAATAATATTCTTATTTTTTATATAGGTCCATTTTATTTTTAGACATTATGAATAGTAACATCAGAAATTATTTTTATTTACCAGCGTTAAAGGGAAAATTAGACAAATAAGTGTAAAAAATAATATCATAATAGTATAAAACTACCCTTAAACGTCTAATAACCATATTGGAAGATATATGTCCGACCATGGGAATCATTGGGTTGATTTTAGGACTACATGGAACAACTTGGGTTTGATAATGACTTCTTATAATAATTAATTTAATGTACTGAGAAATATATCATAAACATGTATATTTTAACTAAAATTATTTTAATGTGGGATTATATAACTCATATCATTTAATATATATAGGAATTATAAATCTAAAAATATTTCCTTCATCATGGTAAATTATTTATAATTTTTAAACATTAAATATATAAATTATTTATAACACATTGGTGATGTAGTGGTTACCTTATTAACGAATGATTCAATAAATGATATTATTAATATTATTATGAATTTAATATGAATTTTTTTTCCTTAAAATAAGATTAAGGAAGATTATAACATGTAATAATGGAGTTAATTTATTTTTTTCGAATGAAAAAAGTTGTTATAACATTAACAACAATTTATTAGTAAATAGTGTCAAAAATGACATAAAAGTGTTCCTAAAAAGATTTATTTTATTAAATTATATAATAGTCATAAATAGAATAGATTTAGGTGAAATAAATATATAATGTTAAAATTTTCATTTATGATCCTAAATATGTTGAATTTAAATTTTATAGTTATCATATTAACTATATAATTTAAAAATACATGAAGACAGGGTAATAGTTATCTGAGGGTGACTGCCCAAAGATATTGTTAAATTTCTGACCTAAACATTCTAAAACCTACTACATGAGATAATTTTGTCCCATTATCATCTTATCATATAAATATATCACTTTGGAAATATTATTATACAATTTTAAATTTTTCATAAAAGAATATTTCAATTCTTTCCTAAAGTGCCCCTCCTCCATCCTATAAAAGGCCAGCACCTATACCCACAAACTCACACCTAAAAATACACTTGTTTTTTACAAATTAAACTCAAATATGCTCCAAAACCCCTAGTTTTATTCTATAAAGCTTAAATTTGTCATAAGGAAACTCACGGTATCCTTATGCATCAAATCAAAATGAGTTACTTGATTAAGAGGTAACGTCTTCTCTCAAGCTCCATTCTATTTATTTTCCTTCTCCAACCCCAGAGACCCTCTTTATTCAATTATTTTATGACAAAACCAGTATCTTAAATATAACATTATATTTTAATTATAATGGATCGACCTACACATACACACACCTCTATCTAATTGATATAGAATATACTGTTTCTATGTATGGTGAACTACTACCTCAGGAAACAATGATTATTCAATTTTCTCCAACCACCTCTCACGGTGTCAATTATTGTTGCACGATATTTATATAAGATATATATTATATTTATATATTATTTTGTCAATTTTATTTAGAACTTATCTTAATGATTTACATGTTGTTTAAATACCATAATTTCATATGAGGAAGTGTTGACTACTGCCACCTCAATGCGATGTGACTCGTTCATGTTATACAGGGAACACAAAAAGTATCATTATATTAAAAAAATGATAAATAAATTACATAAATATAATATATTTATTATAATATACATTTATATCATTTTATTATTAGTCTTTTAATATGACAATGATTTGAAATAAGCGTTCAAGCATAAGTATAATCTACCACCTCCATCAATGGTGCATTTCATTTCTTATATACCAATATTTTATATATTAAAAATACATATATTATATATATGTGATATTTAAATAATTATTAATATTTTAGAGATGATTTAATTTTGAATACATGTACAACTTACATCCACACTAGTCCATTTTGACTCATGTACCAAATATCGACCAAACGTCTGATATGAACGTAAATAAGTATATATTTATTATATGATGGAAATAAGTGATAATAAACATGAAAAATGTTATCATGAAATTATAAATTAACCTATTTTATTATTCATGAATATAATTAATGTACATGACGATTTAGACTTAAGGTAAGGGACTTTGTATTAATATCCTCTAACATATGCATATTTTGTTGTTATGCATCTCCTTATTTTATACAGTATATAATAAAACCATTTTACATTTTATTTAATTCAAATATATTAATTTTTCTAAAATTCATTTTTCAATAGGACAAAAATTATTCGTTTTAACATATGTGGGGACAATGACTCCTCCATCACAGTAACCATTATTTGATATTCGGATTCCTGTATAAGCCTTTATATTTTAAAATGGAAAATAAATACCTTATTCCAATTTTGGTTTATTTGGTACTAGAAATTGGTTTGAAAGTGAATTTACAATTTTAATATCTTAAAATAATTTATTCTTATCTAAACTAATATTTTATGAGTGATATATTGATAATTTCACTTTTTTACTCGTTATGATTATATAATGGTACAAAAAGATTTGACAGGTGGTTACAAGAAAACCCATGTTGGGTGGTAATGTGGTAAACCAAATATGGATGGTTCCGTGATAAACCATGTTTGGGTGGTTATGTTATAATCATTAATTAATTGGGTATGGATGTCAGCCATATAGCAATTCAATTTAGTGATATGTGTGGAAGTCGACTGTATGGATAGTCCATTTTAGTATGATTAGGTCCCAAGATACCTTAATATGTTATATGTCTCTTTCTATTGGATTATTGTAATATTTGGGTTACAAAAAGGGTATCCATTGATCTTATACTCAGGGAAGCAAATTTACTACATCTCAAAGGTGAAAAGTATTACATTATGATGAATTCTTCATATTTATCTTATTGTCCTAATTAAAAAATATTCCCTTCCATATGTAGGCCTTACGTTTATTTTTATGCTCATTTGATATATTGAAATGTTTTTTCTGAGGAAATAATGACGAATTAAATCGAGGATGGGATCAAGGAAATACCGTGATGATTAAATATGTAATTGATAATGTTTTTTAATTATTTTTTATTAAAAAATTTGATAGTTTGTAGAAGTGTCTACTAGTAATATTCACGTTTTTAGTTATGATTTCTGACCTTATTCTCTAAATCTCTATACCTTAAAATATCATTGATGTAAATTAATGTCAAATTGCTAACTTATCTCAAATTAATTAATGTTTAAGGGTGGGGCCTTATAGTTGGTTTCAGAGGACGGTATAGATAACTTTTTGAGATTAAATATTGTTAATAGAGAATCAAAAAGGATTTCTAGTATATAGACAAATTGAAACAATATAGCATTTGATGTTTACAATTATGCTATGTCTATGATATGTTTTTTTAAAAAAAATTCCTTAGAGAAAACATGGTAGTTGTGTTGGGATGGGATGCAGAGGGAAAATAACCTTCCAAATAACCATAATGAAATGGTCGAAATTGAAACCGAATAGTTGTTTGTAGTCATGTCCCTGTTGACTCAGGTGATAAATGATGGGTTTTTTAGATTATATTTGGGAATATTCAAAAAGAATGGAGGACTATAAAATTAACTAAATGGTTGTTTTTTAAACCATAAAAGAAATTATACTTTATGGAATCATTAGTAAAAGTGTATTTAGGTTACACATATTTTAATCTTTTGACATATTGTAACTATAGATTGCATAATTGTTGACCCTTCTAAAACCAATGTGGTTGTAGTGTGGCCAAGGCCAACTAATATCATAGAGATTAATAGTTTTCATATATTTGTGGTTTATTACATATTTTTTTGGAAAACGTTTCTCGGTTATCTATTCCACTAAATTTGTTAACACGTAATGGATTTAGGTTACTATAGACAAAATAATGTGAGTATTGTTTTCCTGAATTGAAACAAAGATTTGTAAATGCTTATGTTTTGGCTCAACCTTCCATGAATAATGTATTTATTATCAATAGTGATGTATCATTGAATTGAATTGGTTATATCAATATGTGGAAAAATTTGGTAATTTATTTTTCACCATGATAGTTAGAACCTCATGATTTAAATTACCGTAATCATGATTTATAATAAGCTTCTATTTTCTTCATTAAAAATTTGGAGGCATCTTTTTTTATGGAATAAACTATGAAATATATTTGGATCCAAAAATATTTAAGTATATATTAACTCATAAATAATTAAACATGATATTGAATAGATGGATGAAATTAATCAAGGGTTGCGATTGCACGATTCATTACCAATCATGAAAGAAAAATAATTTTTCTGATGCTTTTGAGTTAAATGTGTAATTATACATTAACCAGAATATGTATTGAAAGATATCCATTGGTTTATGATTTTATGAATTTTTTATTGGATGTTTTTTGTTTATGGAATTCCTCTTTTTTGATTAAGTTGGCAGTGAATTCACCTTGATCAGACAGAATTAATAAAGCGCAAAATGATGACATTGATGTGTAAAATAAGGTAGAAATAGTCCACAAGTGTAACATACCCAAATTTAACATTGATAATGAATATGTTTTGATGTTTGTAAGGATATTATATGTTCCTTGTGATTCATATTTGAAGAATGAGTTGTTATGTGAATCTCATAGTTCTACTTTTTCATATCATCCTATCAATAATAATAGATACAGATATCTTTACGTGTTTTGTTGGTGGGAAGACATAAAAATAGATATTAGAGACATTACTATAACGAGTTTGACATGTTAGTAGGCTAAAGTAGATTGTTAGTTACCGAATGGGATGCTTCTGACTATTTATGTGATAAATTAGAAATGGGATAATATACCCATGTATTTCTAGTGGGATTACCAAGGGAAAATCTAGGTAAAAATTCCATTTGGAATATTGTTGATAGATTGAATAAATCTTCTCATATTATTTCTATTTAAGATACTCTTCATCTAGATAATGTTTTTTATTTTATATTAAATATATAGTCATGTTTAATGGAGTTACCTGCTCCACTATATATGACTGTGATCTCATGTTAACAACTAACTTTTGGAAGTTCCTTAAGATGTCAATGGGAACTGAATTAAATTTTAGTACACATTTTCATCCTCAATAAGATGGGCATTCAGGACAGATAATTCAATCCTTGAAATATGTTCTATGTTCTAGTTCAATGGAATACAATGGAATTTGGGATTAGAATCATTATTGGGTCTAGTTTTTTATTATAATAATTTCATTCTAGTATACATATGGAACAATTTGAAGCAACATATGGAAAGTGGTGTCAAACTATATCGTTTTGGGATAAACTAGGTGAAAGGAAGTTTATTGGACCATAATTTTTAAAAGAGATGGAAGAAAAAGTTCAGTTGATTCAGAAGCACACGAGGACAACTCAGTGCATGATGAAACATTGTGTGTTAAATTGGAGTAAGGATATCTTTTTAGGTAGGTGATTATATATTTCTCCATGATTCTACTAGGAAAAGTGTGATGCGTTTTGTAAACAAAAGAAAGTAGAATGTATGGTTCACTCTCCCAAGTGAAATCCTAGAGATGGTTGGATCAAAAGAATATAGGTTGGATTTATCTCTATGTTTATCCCTTGTATATAATGGTTTTCATGATTCAAGGTTGAGAATGTTTATGTAGGATCGATCACATGTTTTAAGTCCAGAGGTAGTTATGTTGTAAGACACTCATTCTTATGAGAAACATCCAGACAATATTCTGGAATGGAGAGAGAAAGTATTGCAGAATAATGTTATTCATTAGGTAATTTTTCTTCGAAAAAAATATTGAAAAAAGGTCAATGTGGGAATCTTAAATTTCTATGTGGGAGAAATACCAGAGCTTATTTATCATGAAATAATAAAATTTTAGGGACATAATTTCCACAAGGTTGAAGGTTGTAACATCTGAGGTATTTATAAATTAATACATTTTTATATCTTTTAATATTTATGAATAATATATTAATTTTAAGTTAAATGGGACACTTTTTCTGATAACCGATTGGACATGAAATAAAGAGTTTCTCTAAAATCCTATGTTTTAAATCACATTGAGTTATACAAAAAATAATAATATAATATTATTATTAATATCAATTGTAATTAACGACAAGTAAATGTATTGGAAGGAATTAACAGAAAATTACAATATTATTACAAATGTTATTTAAGTGTTTTTACATTTATCAAATAACATTTATATTCATAAATGAAAATGAATCCAATTTTATGCATAAAATACTCTAATGTTTTTAAAAGTACATTTTACAGCCTTTTGATAGATAACCATGTTTAAATCTAGGTTTTTCACTTTTATGTGTATTAATTGATAACATAAACATCTTATTTGATAGGGGAACATCATAATTTACCTCAGATGATATTTTTTTTCTTCTTTTTTGATAAAATTAATATTTTAATGAATAGTGAAAATTACAGCATTTAAACTCAAAACTGCCTTTTCACCAAATTTATTTATATAGATAGATTGTCTGTTTATTTTATTTTAAAGTTTAATTGGATTATTTTTTTATAATTTAATCCAATTTTCTCATTAAGAAGTAATTTTACAATTTTTTGAAGTAATCACAAGTCAATATTTTGATGGTTATTTACTTTTATAATAACCCCATTTCTCATTTTGGATATAAGAATTATATTTAATGTAATTTTACTCAATTATGTGTTTTGAATTTGGAAAAATAGATTCCATACATGGAATCAGATGGTCCAAATTTTCTGTTTTTTTTTTGACATTATGAATAGTAAATTCATTCAATATTTCTATTTACCAAGGTAAAAGAGTAAATTACTTATATAAGGTAAAAAAATAATTTAATAAAAATATAATACTTCCCTAAAATTTATCCTAAACCAATTTGATAATATACAAACATCCATGATCATCCGTGCGTAGATTTTAGGACATCATAGTGTCACTTGGGAGGGATAATGACGTGTTATAATAATTAATTTTGTGTAATGAGAAATATAACATATACATGTATCATTTTATGAAAAATATTTTAATGTTGGGATATAAAACCAATATCATTGAATATATATAGTAACTAGAAATATAAAATGATTTTATATATCATTATATTTTATTTATTATTTTTAAAAATTATGTAAATAAAATAATTTTTGACATAATTATATTGAAGTAATTACCCTATTAATGAATGATTCAATAAATGATATAATAAATATTTTAATAAATATAAAATGAATATTTTGATTCCATAAAATATTTTTATGGATGATTACTAAATTTTATCTATTATTTAATATTTTTTTGAATTATGTAATTTTTTATAACATTAACAAAAATAAATTATTAAATAGTTTCAAAATTGACATAAATGAATTTAAAAAAATATTATTATATTAAATGATATAACAGTCATAAAAATATGAGATTCATCCAATTGACTTAGATAATTATGAAACTATTAGTAATGACCCACTTAGGTTCAATTTTCATTTTATATTAACCATATTAACCATAAAGTGTCAAAATACATGAGCACATGGTACTAGATAATTTTTTTAACTAAGGATTAAAGTTAAAAGATAAGGTTAAATTTGTGTTCTTAACAGGACTAAAACAAATTGGATGAGAGTATTTCAAGCCATAATCATGTTACCATTGAAATATATTACTCTAGAAATATTATAATTCAAAAATATATTTACAACAATATAATATTTTATATCTTTATGTATGTGCCCCTCCTCCCTCTTATAAATTGAAACCAAGTCTATCCACCTAATCAATCCTTTCAAGCCCCATTAATCTCGTAAAATATGATTAAATGAACTCCCAAAATCCATACCTTCCTCTTAAAATCCTTACATTTGGAAGCATGCAATGCAATTAAGCCTTTTGTCTACAATCGAATGGAGTTACCTGATTTAGAAGTAACATCTTCTCTGAAGCTCCATTAATTTATTTTCCTTATCTATCCCACTAGCCACTCTAAGAACCATTATTTTATAACAAAACCAGTATAATAAAAATACTAATATGTTTTTATGATAATGGTTTGACCTAGACATACACAAACCTCCATATAATTGATATAGAACAAACTCTTTCTAGGTACAGAGAACTATTATCTCACGAAATGATTGATTAATAAATTTTCTCTTACCACCTCTCATAGTGTCCATTATAATGGAACTATATTAATATAAAATATATATTATATTTATATTTCCCCTATGATTATATAATTTTTTGGAATACACCTAAATTATTTCCATGTTGTCTAAATATGATAATTTCATTTGAGGATGTGTGGACTAACGCACCCTCAAAACAATGGGAATCATTCCCTTTATAAATGGAACATATAAAGAATGGTTTTATTAAACCTATGATAGATACATGAAATAAATATAATACTAGTATTACAATACACATATATATTATTTTATTATTATTTTTTTAATACGACAAACAACTAAATGTACAAATCATGCGTACGTACGGACTGCGGTCTCCATTAATGGTTCATTTCATTTATTATCTCAAAATATTATGTTTATTATAAATACATATATACTAGATGTATATATGAAATTTAAATCATGAGTAATATTCTGGAGATGATTAAAATTTTGAGTTCATGTATAATTTACATCCAAAAAATTTCATTTTCGACTCATGTACCTAATATTTATAAAATGTCTGATAATAACATAAAGAATTTTTTAATTACTATTACATGTTAATAAGTGATAATAAACGTGAAAAATGTACTGAAGAAACAAAAATTTTCCTAATATTATTATTTATGATCATAATATTTTTACATGATGAGTTGGACTCAGGATTATGGACATCATCTCACTCTTCTTTCATTAAGGAATATTTTGATGTTATAAACTGCCTTCTGTTATGTGTTGTATAATAAACCCGTTGGCATTTAATTTCATTCAAAAAGAATATTTATTTCTAATATGCATTTTATTAAATAAAAAATCATTTTTTAACATTTGCAGTGACAATGACTCCCTCGCCGCTATAACCATTATATGATATTTGGATTCCTATATAACCATTAATGCTTTTAAAATGAAAAGTAATAGCTTATTCCTATTTTGGGTTTTTTGGTATTAAAGATGTTTTTGAATGTGAATTTACTATTTCAATATTTTAAAATTATTTATTGTCATTTCAACAGAATGTTTATGAGTAAAATATTTATAATTGCAATTTTTTAACTTTTTATCATTATATAATGGTACTTGAACATTTAATGAGTGGTTAAATGATAATAAAAATATGGATGGTTACGTGATAATCAAATGATGGGTGGTTCTGTGAAAATCCAATAAGGGGTGTTTACATTATATCCTCCAATGCATTGGGTATAGAAGTAAGTTGTATGGTTATTCTATTTTTTTTATATGTGTGGAAGTTGACCATATGGTTATTCCATTTAAATATATTTATTTACCAAGATATCATTATATGTTACATGTATCATTATATGGGTTTATTTTAATTTTTTGGTTACAAAAAGGTATGTAATGATCTTATATTTAGTGATGTATATTTACTACATCTTAAAAGTGAAAAATCATACTTTATGCATAAGTATTTATTGTTTCAATGTTATCCCAAGAATAACTATTTTACTTCTTTATGTATCCCTAACTGAGATTTTAATGCTCATCCCATATTTTGAATTTTTTCCACAGGACATAGATAATACTAATCCAAAATATGAGATTAATGAATATTCAGGTTTTTTAAACTGGGAATGAACCATGTTGCTTTTTAAAAAAAATTGTGAAAAAATTTAATAGTTAGTAGAATTGTCTTCTGGTATTATTAATGTTGTGATATATAAGTAATAACCTAATTACAAAAATCTCTAAACCTAAAATGTTTCATAAGGCGAATTAAAGTAAATATTTCTACTTATCTAGAGATTAAGTAATTTTTAAGGCTGATGCTTTATAATCAAGAATCCTATGTTAAAAAAAATTTATCAATAATCTTGAAAAGGCTCAAGATATTGATATTTCGTTGAGAACATTCTACTATCCTCCTGCCAATTGATAGTATGAAATGAATATAAAATTATTGTGAGACATATTTTGGTCTTGATCAGTCATTATCAACTGTCATTCATGTTATGTGGGATCATTATTTTACATTGGAATATTTTTCCTACAATAATATGTTTCATTCATGTAGTAAAATGGTTCCCTATGAAGCATTATATGGAAATTGATGTTGTACTCTAACTTGATGGTGTGATGTTGTTGAAAGGAAACATATGAGCCTATAACATATTAAAGAACTAAATAAAGGTAAATACTATTCAGACTCATATTAATTCATCTCTTTATAGGTAAATGCGTTATGATGATAACCAGATAAAGGATTTATAATTTCATATGAGAGATCATGTATTTATGAAATTTATTCTTGGAAGGGTGTTATAAGGTTTAGTGGGAAAGGTAATCTCATCCCCAGTTTCATTGGACCATTTGAAATTCTATAATGAATAATAGTGGTAGCTTACCGATTATAAATGACATTATATCTCTATAAATTTCATGATGTGTTCCACATATCATTATTATGGAAGTACATTTCAGACCCATTGTATCTACTCACCTATAAAAAAAAATAAGTGGAATCTAATTTGTCTTACTACTAAGATCATATTGAGATTAATGTTATTATAGGAATATTATTTAGAATTATTATTACACAATTTGTAATGTTTCTTTGTGTAGACTAAAAAATGCGTGAACAAACATGGGAACTAGTGGAAGTTATGAAGAAGAACCATTTTCATCTATTCAAAAGGGAATGTTCATGAAATAAATTGTCGATGAAATTTTTTAATGTGGGAAGTATATAATGACCCAATATTTTATTGTATGTATCTTATCAAATAAATTCAATTTAATTGATATCATATGTTTTATGCAACACCGAGCATAAATGAACTGTTACATAAGATAAAATATTATTATTTTAACATGGTAGTTAGAATAGTAATTTGACCATTAAAAATAAAAATCTACCCATTAGAATAATAACCTCATCTATGAAATTATAAATAAATTTTAGTTCTCACATTAATGAAAATATGATATCTATTTATATATTATAAAATATAAATATATGTCATAAAATTATAAAATATGTATTGTTATTTTTTTGAAACATAAATGTTTTTTTGATTTTCATAATAAATATAATTATTTAAGAGATTTTTTTATAAAATAGTTTCAATAACTACTTTTTTGTAGTATTATTACTATAATATAATTTTATGAGTCCACATTTATTTTTTCGATGTGTCATTAAATGTGTTATAATAATAAAATTGGTATTTATTGATTAAAAGATGATTTTATTTAAAAATAAAAAGTATCATATTTATAAAATTATTTTCATAATATTTTTTCTTTTTTTAAATCTAAATGTAGGAAAATTGGTCGATTTAATTTTTTTGACCATTCTAAAATTGTGGAATTTTTTGTGAATAGTGAAATACGGTAATTAACAATATTGTATAATAAATAAATGAATTTTTAAATCAAGGATGAGTTATAAATGACATTTTTTAAAATTATCTAAAACTCACATACGCTATTTTCGAAAATTATTCATGGGAATAAACACTCTTTATTAGCCAAAATAATAAATAAATGATTAATCTAATCAGAAACACCCCTCCCGGTCCTTATAAATACCATCCAACACCACCCCTTCTCTTCACACATCTAAATCTTTTTATCAATTTTATATTATACCCAAATACCTCCCCAACCATCTTCCTCATGTCCAATAGCAATTGGGATTCCAAAAATACCAAATCCATGTCCCTTGATAAGGTTCCCAATGAGACGATATTTAATAGTGAAAATCCTCATTCATTCTCTTTAAATTCTTTCTATCATCTACCTTATCCTAACCACCCCTATAAAAAGTGTCAGGATCACTCTATTATCATAAATATACTATAATTTTATTTAATTAATGTGTTATTGGTTATTAAATATTTTCTCTTGTTATTTTATTCTAATAATGAATATATCATCAATTATATGCCAATTATCAGCCTTCGTGGGCGACGAGTTTTAGTTTTCCATTATCGCCTTCATGTCTAGTCTTTAAAACAATGTTAGGGTTAAAAAATATTTAAATATATATATATATCAAAAAAAATTATATTATGTAAATGATATTTAAACATAATACTAAATAATAAGCATACTAGTTTATGATGATCGAAAGACAAATAAGACAAAATGAACATTTTCCATTATCATTTTGTCAAATGAATCATCCTCATACCAAAGAAAACATATATATGTGACCATTTAAAACCTTTGATATCTATTAATAATATTTCCTTCCAGATTTTCTTTTTTTACTTCCATTTTGAAATATATATCATAATTAAACAGAAAGTAACTGATCATTAAACCATGAAATTAATGCACCCATAAGATCAAAATTAAAAATTATAACTCATTATAATGTCCATAAATGGACATATAAAATTTTTAAAAAATTATATATATGTTTTAGATATTATTAATAATTTAATTAATAAGTATTATTTGATTTTAATCTACACTAAAGAGAGGGTAGAATGCTTTTTTAAATAAGGTATGTGTTATCTCGGCTTAATTATTACTTCATTGTATTATAAACATAATAAGAAAAAATACATGTTTTGTTGTATATAATAACGTTTTGTACATCATATTATTAATATCACTATCTCAATGTTATTGAATGTGTCATATGATAATTATTACTTCTACATGGTATATGATTCAAATAATTACATTGTTGTAAGGTATTTCTTAACTCATTTTTCATTCATTGGGTTAATGTTTAATTTTATTTATTATATCATTATGTGGTTTTCCATAAAAGTTTTTATTACTTCATATTGTATTTATAACATTTTTATATGGATTTATAGATATTTCACAAAATCTATTCAATATATAAATGACATGATCCTTGTAAGAGACTTCATCTCAATTTTTTTTGCTCAGACATATTTCGGATGTTACACACATATATTATTTTATATAGTGTATATATTAACCATTTTATTTATCATCAGTATTCATTTAACATTTCATTAAATATCCATATTTTTTTATCATGGAAATGATTAATTCATAAACTATATACCAATTTGTCATAATATTTCTTCTATTTATGTTATTTGATTAAGTGGGAAAATAATTTTAAATTTGTATCCATTAAACAATACATATATATATTTATAAGACTTATTGATCCATGAAATAAATTGATCATTTTGATATTTGGGGAATGATTTGGACATACAGTCATTGATGGGGCATAATTACAGATTTCACCTCGATGCGTGGGTAGTCTTATGAGATGAAAATGACGGAAAAATATGTGGGCTTTTACTAATAAGTAAAAAATATCCTTATATAAGATTTTAATGGTAGTGGTACGATGATTAATTATTTTATTGTGTCTAAATTGTTATAAATTTACTTCAATAAGTTTTTATACAATATTATACATGATATTTCACTATGATATTATCTTTTGATGTCAAATTTCCTCAACGTATTGATTAAATGAAATTTGTTTCAAATAGTTTAAATTTAAATATTTAATATGAATTATCCTTTAATGATTGAAACGTTTTTTTATTAAAGAGAATCAATTTAAGTCATATATACCGTTCCATATTGATAATGTTTCACTTATTATTGATTCATGAAATGTTCTATTGTATTTAACATTTAATAAGCATCTCATCTAACCCTTTTAATTGTTGCAATTTCCACAAGTTATGATGAATAAATGAACTAATGGGTTTAAGGATGAAATCACATTTTTTTTAATTTTTATATTTTATTACAAATGAAATAAGGGTACCAAGAATGTATCATTATATTTAATACTACTAAACTAAATAGTCCTTTGGGAGATGAATTTTTTATCTATTCCAACGATTTAAAGTAATCACTACCCTTGGGATATTGGGGTCTAGGTCGTTAAATATTTCTTCAATTTTTTTTTAAATCTATTCATATATTCTCTTAAGTATTAGTTTCACTAAAATAAATAACATCTATGTCCTAAAGCCATATTTAATCTATTATTTTTCAAAAAATTAATTATAACATTGTAGGGTTCTAAATACTTCGCAATGGAAATTCTACCCAAATCCCTCAATGAATTGGGGAAAATAATCATAGAAGGGACACAAATAGGACCGGTCCGTGAACCGGTCCCATGGAAGTCCAATGTGGCCACGCCCTGCGCGGCACCCCCTCAGGGAACCATTTTTGTTCATGAAATGGAGGTGGAGAGCCTCCACAGTCATGAGGCAAGATGAGCGCCAGTCCGGTTCACCATCACGAACCGCCCCAACCGCGGACCGCGTCGACCGGTTCATGTCGCACCCACTATCGTTCGCGGAATAGAGGTGGAACCCTCCACAGCTGCGGAGCACTCCCTGTGTTCGCCTCGCGGAGGCAGGGAAGCATTCAATACCCACCGCGAATCGCGGATTGACCATGTCAGCTGTGAACCGGGTATTTGGTTATGGAACTCCGCAAAAGGTTCCGCGTGGACATAGATACATCCCTTTCCCCACCCTATAAAAGGATTCCAAGTGGGAAAGAAAAAGGGATCAGAGAACTGGAATCGGATTCGGAGGGATTGGAGATTCTAAAAGAGATCGGTTGAAGGAAGGCTTCAGATTTTGCAAACCGTGATATTCCCATCCGCGAACCACATTAGGTATATTAATTGAAAAGGAATTGGAAAGTGAATAATAATTTTGTGAACCGAGAAACTAAAATAACAAAAAAAGGAGAACCGTGAACCATACCCCCTCCGCCTATGACTTCCCCAAGGACCAGTGAGTTTATGCCTCTTTTCCCATCCGTCGCACTGCGTAGCAATATCCTATGCGGGAAAAGCCCCGACCGACGAGCCTTCGACTAGTGCCACACTTGGCCTCCACTTCCCGCCTAGAACCCTCCGCGAAACACCCTCGTTCTCGGATTAAACCTGAAGTCGCGAACCACCCTGGTTCGCGGATTGAACCTGAAGCTGCGAAACACCGTGGTTCACGGATTGAACCCGAAGCCGCGAAACACCCTGGTTTGTGGGATGCCAATCAGTCTGCGGACCACCCTG
The DNA here is from genome assembly GCA_963277665.1 of Viscum album. Classification (NCBI taxonomy): domain Eukaryota; kingdom Viridiplantae; phylum Streptophyta; class Magnoliopsida; order Santalales; family Viscaceae; genus Viscum; species Viscum album. The sequence goes on along the minus strand of OY728119.1, from coordinate 2,102,756,435 downwards.
GTTCGCGGACAACTTCTCCATCCACATGGAACTTCCCAACGCGATGGGCGCCACCACCCATACATCTCGGTGGAACACCAAATACTTCGGTGTTATAATTTTCCGAGCCAGGTAAAATCCTCCCGATCCAGCTAGGTCCTCCGCGACTCCCTCATTGGCCTATTAATTGGCCCCGAGTCGAGGCCTCCTCCAGAACCACCAGATCTGCGTGGTGTAACATTCTGGTGCATCAGCGTGCCATTTTGAGTTCACATACCCACAGTAAACAAGGGCAAAGGGGTTTCCCTGACCCTTGAGAAGATTCCTGAAGAATTACTGGGTTCACATTCCCATGGTAATGTGGAGTCTGAGCTCGGGAGTCCTCCTTCCACCCCTCTACCTGATAAAGGATCCTCAAGGTATTAAAATACCCATTAGAAGGAAGCCCTCATGCACTACAAGAAAGTAGATGGGAACCGGAGCACCCCCTTTCCCTCTCCCGCTAGGCTTTGTCACCCCGGGCGTCCATCTCATAGAAAGCCCCGACCTTCTGGGCCTCCTTAGTGTGTAAGCACCAATTCATCACCATGGGCCGCCCTCATACGTAGGCCCCACTCCACTTCTCACGGATTCACCTTTCGCGACGTGATCCTCTTGTCCCTGCTGCCTCTTGTTTCTCACAACGAGCATGAATCACATGGTCTTAGAGTAAGAATCGACCCTGACATCCTCCTATGGGTCTCCATAGATTGTAAGCCCCAATGTTTCACCACGGGATGCCCCTGAGCATAAGCCCCAAGCCAAAACGAACTAATGGGACTTTAATCCTTGCCTCCAATGCAGGGTACATAGGAAGCCTCCATGAGGTTCAAGCCCACCACTCGGTCGTTTCTTCACTTCTAGTTCTAACCTCGTCCAGCATGACGTTAAAATATGTATGCGAACAACGTGGACTTTGATCCTTCCCTCTTAAGCAGGGTATGTAGGAAGCCTCCCTGAGGTACAAGCCCAATAACCGGTCGATCTGATCATCTCCACATCGGTTCACCGTGCCACTCCTAGCGCCATCTCAAGCGAGTTCCAACCCTTCGTGTTCATTAATCCAACGAGGGATGGTAAAACTATAGAATAAATGATTCTGAACCCCTGATTCTAGTTGACCATTTCCCACCAAGGTTAAATCAGTGGATAATATGTTTAGGTATAAACCAATAATTCACGAACATATGAATACGTCGTAAATCTATAAGAGAGTCCCAGAACAGGCAATAATTCCCCCTCAAAAAGGGTGCGATGAGCCCGAATTCACATCCTCTAGACCAACGTATGTTCTTAAGAGTCACTGGTTAGAACATTCGGTGAATGCCTGCCTTTGGAAATTAGGTCCATCAATCATTGGATACAGAGCCATTGTGTGTTTCGAGGCCGAAAGCCAAAAAGAATCAAAAAATAGTGAACCCGACGTGAATCATTATCCAAACATGACGCATTCATCATGATCCCACCTTGTTCCCCCTTTTACACTAAAGGAGGGCTAAGCAAGGTAATTAATTGCGCATGGGATTATGAGATGCTACTTTAATGGGTATGATGCCTTTATTTTCTAAAATGTTTTGCAGGTACTACCTTTAGAACTTCCTTCGATCCAATGGCATCGCAAAGGAACTCACAGGTGCGTGTTTCCAACGATGCAAGGATGGGACTTCCTCAACAACAGAGGACCCCGTCACCCAACCAGCATCTTCAACACTGGGTTTCGGACGCTCTGATCATAGAGTACCACGTGAATGGTACTCTCCCAATTGTGGAGGCGGCCATGCATGCCCTCCAATCCATCAAAATTCTCCAGTTACCTGCCCAGCAGTGTCCGCAAAGGCGGATCCAGACAGCCCCTGTCGCTCTCTCCAACCGTTTTGAGAGTCTATCCCTTGAACAGGACAATGCATACCTCCCTTATCTTAGGGAGGTGGATGAGGTCAATGTTGAGGACTTCATCCCCACCGAACGGGGGTTCCACTCAAAGGCCCCCACCGGCAGACGTCATCGTGGTCACTCTGCGACCCAACATCCTCACGCCGAGGAGGATGTCTCCCTGAGGATTCAAGCCCACGCTCCCTGAGCTGGGGCCCATCAGACCGCCCGATGATGGCGGCAGACGTACAATCAGGGACCAGTCATCACCCTGGTCCCTGAGGAAGAACTCCACTGCCCAGCCACTGAGACGTACCATGAACAGGAACCTACACCTGTTCGATCCTCCTGAGCCCGCCATCCAGACATGGCGGCATCATAAGAGCCGGTGTTTATCCCCGCCGAGCTCCATCAAGCTCGTTGGTCACGCAGGACAACACTTACTCAGCAGGCACCTCTCCCTATCTAGGGTCGTGAAGCCCACTGGCTTGATGTGGTGGCGACCCGGCACCTGCATGACCAGATCTTCACAGATTCTCCCAATTCCTGCCATCCTGATATGGCGACGATCAACAAACCCCGCCACCAAGATGTGGCAGCAAATCATAGGCCGACACATCTCCCTGCCAACAAAGGCCACTGACTCAATATGGTGGGAATCCAATATATTAATGGCCAACTCCCTGCGGATGCAAGTAAAGTCTGCCACCCCAATGTGGAGAAAGACGGAGAGATAAACCGGCGTACCCCGGTATAGGGGCATATTTGTTCACCTGCCCCGACACATGAGAATTGTCAGTACCCACTAACCACTGGAGGACAAGAGATGGATATTCCTACTCTGATACCAGAATGGGCCTTCATACCCGTTCCAGCCAAATATATCTCTCTACATATCTTGGGAATGATGGAGGATCAGGTATCGATCCCAGATCATATCTTGCAGACTTGCCGGCATGTAATTGCATCAGCGACAACAACAAGGACTCGGGCCCATGAGCTCGTCTCCCCAATTGAGGCGACTCATCTAAGAGATGAGATAGCCGCCTCGGAGCAGATCTGCATCCCTGCTTCTTCCTTGGAGGGTCACCGACTATATTCCATGACGAAAGGGCAACCGGATCGAGCAGCTTCACTCGTTCCAACTGGGGGAAACCCGTCCATCACGGTGGATGCTCCAGAGCAGGCATATATCCCTGCGAAAATCCAAGATGTTCTTCGGTGTATCCCAACAACATCACGTGACCCAATTAGACAGGGACCCAAAGGTGAAGGCTATTATCAACAGTAGATGGTCCCCGCTGTCCACAAAAGAGCGCCCCAAACACAGCGAAGGCAGCCGGAAAATAAAGAGTGGGTTCATAACTCTTCTCTGATAGAATATGTGGTTCCCAACGCCGCTAAGAACACGTCTAAAGCTCAGAAACCTACCCACCCATTACCATATTATGGGAGCAGCAGTAGCAGTTGCGAAGGTCCTCCCCGCAATGTCTCTACCAGCATCTCTGAAGGTCCTCCCCAGAGAACTAGTGGGGGCTTCCCCCATGGGCATATAACGATCGGTCACAAGAGCTTCTATTTTGATGAGAGTTAGGGAAACCCTCCATGTGACCAGAAGATCAAGCTGCAAGATGTTCCTCCACTTTCTGATGTCTGCTCTGAAGGTCCTCCCCGGGGTATATGCTGCAAACACTCTCCATGCATTGGGACCATAGATTTTGATGGTTGTCCTCGCTATCATAATTGAAAATACTAAGGCCCTCCCCATAGTGATGTCTCATCACAACAAGAAGGCCCTCCCATTAATGTGGCCTGCCCTGAAGGTCCTCCCCAGGGGTTACGCTACAACGTAACTCAACGCAGCCGGGCATCAGGTCACGGTGGTAGTCCTCGCCACCCTGATAACGGAGGTCCTCCCCATAGAGATGTCAAGCAACGAGAAGGACCTCCCCTCATTGCGGTACATTCTGGAGGCCCTCCCCAGGATGTATCCCACAGATATTCTTCCTACAGCTAGAGTAATGGTAGTCCTCTCCATTTCCGCAGCTGTGATAGTAGTCCTCGCCACCATGGCAGCCATTATGAAGGTCCTCCCCGCAATGTCCCCAAGCAACAAGAAGGTCCTCCCCTTGTCGCGGTGTGTCCTGAAGGTCCTCCCCAGGATGCGCGTCGAACGTCAAGCCATGATGGTCATCCTCACCATGATGGAAGTTGTTGCGAAGGTCCTCCCCGTAACGACACCACACAACTAGAAGGTCCTCCCCTTGTTGTGACACGCCTTGGAGGTCCTCCCCAGGGTGTGCATTGCAAAATTACTCTATGCAGTGATGCATCAAGTAGTAATGGTAGTCCTCTCCATTACGGCCGCCATTGCGGAGGTCCACCCCATGATGACATATTATTTCGATAAAAAGTCCCTCCCCCTACTAAAGCAAGAACAAAAAGGTCCTCGTACGTCGAGGCACTCACAAGGACGGGATCGAGCATGTCAGATTCTCAGCTTGTCTCTAATGACACCCTTCTTCAATCAGGAGTCGTTCCCAGGCAACGTTCATCTTCTGAACCACCTCAGAATTGTCCACAAGACAATTCAGTAACTACCCGTCCCACTGCCTCTGACTACAGTGAGCGCCTCTGTTGGGCTGACTAGGTAGATGAATCACTAGTGGAAGAGTATGCGGATATGCTACACCTGAGGAAATTACTGTCCAGGAATGATATACTAGTTATGTTTTGGCCCAGGCCACATCTCAGTACGACATAAATATGGTGTTGTCGGAAGAATTCATGCACGATATCCACCATAATATATGGACGACCCTCCACTGGCTGAAATCTTGCTTCCTACCCTATGACGGGTATGTAGACCGCGTCAAGACGATAGGGGACCTCTTGCATCACATCGACCTGGAGGCCCTTTCCTCGATGCGACAATAACACCCCGAGACGTTCAAAGGGAATATGGAGGCATCTTTCCTCCGTGCACTGCGCGAGCTACGCCTCCTCATCGGTGATGATCCAATGGGAGTCCATATCAGGGGATGGGGGGAACACGAAGCTCTTCTTTTCAATCTGATCCCCGCCCAGAAAACCCGTTCGGCGTGGTATCTTGCAACGTCGTCACATCAAGATGGCAATCGAGTGGTCCCCATGTTCAGGAAAGGAAACACACCCAACATAGTCAGGCCTTTATTAAGTCCCAGAAATGTCAGGATGGGCGGGAACAATCCATTAAAGAACTTCTAAATCAGGCCACCAAGAGCATACATCAGGCCTCTCACCTAGGAGAGGCCAATCATCGATCTTTTCCTGCCTCCCCAGAAGGGACTGATACACTGGTAAATTTGGCCCCAGATCTGGTTCACCCGCGGATGGGGGCATGAGAGATCAGGCAGGTTGCGATAGCCACAACCACTACCACAATCCAGGGTCAACCCGGCCTGCAATGCTAGGGGCATTTTTAACAACAAATTCCTCTGTAAGGCCAATAAAATTGGGAGGAGACTCAATGTCCTAGGAACATTTCCAACCCCCGCCCTCAGGGCTAGGGGCATTATTACCCCCTCAACAACAATATCCCCCATGAGAATCAGTATTCTCTCGTCTAGGGAGGACAATCTGAAGAGGAGGTTCCTTTCCTATCCCGTCATTTGAATCATCATCCCCTCCGAGAGGAAGGCGTACTGTATGGTCGCATCAAAGAGCTCTCTGTGTCACCCTTCATCATGAAGTCTAAGGGAAACCCCTAGTCATGAATGTGAAGGCCAACCGAAGAAGAGGGAGATCCTCTTCCTATTTGGAAGATGACATCCCCTCCACCCCACAAGATGCGTTCATCAACGCAATAGAGGCTAACCACGCCGGAGAGACTAGAGAAAATAAAAATCTGGATGGATCAGGAGACAACGGTTCCAGACAGGCTGTGACTCACAACGAACCCCTAGGTGTGCACCCCCGTAACCAGAGTGCCGCGTTAAATATGGCCACCTCTTCAGCTAACCTCCCTCTACATACCCTGCGGGATCCCAACAAGGATAAGAATAAAGGAACGATTTCCCTTAACCCATCCACCTCTTGATAAAAATGATCCACTCACGCTCGAAGAGAGGTTCGGTCTACAGGAAGAATAGATGAAAAAATTGAGGTGTCTTAACCCCGAGCTACTATAGAGGAACCACCTTTTTGATAGTGTGTCCCAAGAAGAGCCACACCATTCACTCCTAGCAAGTTCACCTCAAAGGCTAAGGCTTGCCCCGAAAAATGAAGCATGATCAGGGCTGCTTCCCAATGAGGTGCCTGGTTCATCTTGCTACCAAAACATGGATGATGAATAACATGATTTCCCTCCACTTAAAAGGAAACCAGGGAAAGTATGCCTGAGCCCTCCGAAGGTACCCCGAATGGGATATGCACCCTTGGTGCCGGCCAATCTGGATCCTCAGGCAATGCATCGGGCTACGCCTACCCAGGACCGGGCCCAACATGATGTAAACCAGGGACTCACCAACACCATCAAGGCACTAACAACTCGATTGGAATCCATGGAAGGTCGACGCACTCCGATACAGCTGGAGCGAAAACCCTACATAGATTGGGTGACCCACACACCACCTCCACCCAATTTTGGGAGCTCTATATTCCACATATTCAATGGATCAAGCGATCCAGAGTAGAATTTGATGCACTACGCATCCTATTGAGACCCTATGATGGGGAATCCGGAACAACAAGAAGTAGTGAAACTCAGATGCTTCGTACGGACCTTGCATGTATCCTCCTTCTTCTGGTATATGAGTCAGCTGGCCCAGTCGATAAAGAGTTGGGAGGACCTCCGACAGCAGTTCCTATTCCACATTAGCTCAATGCTGCCTAAAACAACGGTCAACGATCTCATGAACTGCAAGTAGAGGGAGAATGAGAGGGTCTTATATTTCATCTCCATATGAAAAGGTCTGTCCTATTCTCTAAACAGACCAATGCCTAAAGATGTGATGCTAGACATATGCCTCTATAATCTTAGAGATGATCTGTGAACACTACTCATACCGATGGAGTGCACAACTGGCTCCCGCCATCTCTCGGTCATTGGCCAGAGAATTGAGGACTCCCTACAGCGGACTAATTTGATGTCCCGAATAGCCTCGCAGGCTCAGGTGAATAGAGCCCCTAGAGCTGAATCGTCCACTGTCACACTCAACCCGGCCCCTGTGCCCGCTCCACTGCTCAGGCCTCCACCAAATCCTCAAGGACCCCCTGCATATCAGCGGCCGCCCCCGCCTAAATGGGATGATCAGAGAGGACAGAAGCCGAACCAGTTTGAGGATCGAAGACAAAAAGTATACTCATTCCAAGATGATAAAGTCTATGGCTACCTCATGAACACCATGAAATGCAACTTTCTCCGCCTCTCGGAGCCAAGTAAACCTGAATAAGTCGGCCGCAATGACAAGAAGAATTAATGCCCCTACCATCGGATGTCAGGGCACAATATCCAGGAATGATTCATCTTCAGAGACCTTCTGAATTGGATGGTAGATTCCGAAAAATTCGATCAGGGACCACCCCCATCACACATGGAATGTATCTCTACCATTGACTCTGACAAATAGGAGGGGTGGAAGAAAGTCACCAGTAAGTAGGGGAAGAAATTTGACAACTAGATGACTCGAAAGACTATCAACTGATCCCAGGGCACACTATGAGCTCAACTACAGCAACCGGTGTTGCCAGCAACTGCCCCCGGAGCCATAGAGCCGACAACATCAGCCTTACAACTCTCCGTGAGCCGGTCATTTAGACAGAGTTGAAGGGGGAAACAATCACAAGAGGAGCAGTCCGTGATGGGGACAAATTAGTCCCGACCCTGGCAGACTTTATGCCCTTGAATTTGGTGCCACGGGCACCAACCCACCAAACGACACCATCAGAGAAAACCAACCAGGTTGACCTGTCAGAGGATGAAGAGCCAATTTTTGGTTCTATCAATGTCATCCATCTCATGGAATCATTCCCTGATTAATGGTATGGTTACAAACCCGAGTTCCCTGCACGAGGATCCGGGAGGAGGAATCACAAAGGGAGAGGATACCAGGGGAGGCGCAGCCATGGCCGAAACCAAACCTATGGTTGGACCCCGGCCGAAACCGTCAATATTGCAGAAACCCATGGGAGAGCCCTTCAACGGACTCAACATGAGAGGGAATTCCCCTCCACTTCCACAAGAGGCCACTCTGGACCTGTTGTTCTCTGATACCCACCAGAGGTGGAACAAGTGTATGGTCGGCTAGTGCGCACAAACAGACCGTATGACCCATGTCCTCAAAATGTCGGAACACCATTGAAATTCGTACCCATAGCCGGTGCCTCCTCATCAAATGCTCCATATCGCAAAGCACCCGCTAAGACTCTCCCACCAACGGAGAAGTGTCGACTGCTGGAGCAAAAATATGACATCCTTAAGTAGCTGGAGTCAGTACCAACCAAGTTGTCAGTCCTAGATTCCCTGGGTTTGTCAGCAGACCTTAGGGAGGGGATTATTGAAGCTTTGATCAGCCCCCATGAATTTCAAGCTAAGGTAGTGGCCGTCGAGATTTACCAGACGAAGACTGGACTGACTGAATGCAATGCGGTGATTTCCTTCACCGACTAGGACGAAGATTCCATCATGCGAGAACACATCAGACTTCTATATGTGTCTTGCACGCTGAATGGTATTGAGATCCGTAAATTCTTTATAGACAATGGCTCTGGAGTTAACCTCCTTCCCCTACGGACACTCCGTAAGTTGGGCTAGGGTAAGGATGATCTAATTCCCTCAGCCACAACTATTTTGGGTTACGAAAAGAGTGAGTAGAATCCAATGGGAAAAATTAAACTAATGATCCATTTTAGTGACCTGGTAGCCTACACAGAATTCCTAGGGGTCTGGTAGATCACATCATTCAATGCCCTGCTGGGAAGGCCATGGCTCTATAAGCACATGGCCCTTCCTTCATCCTACCACCCGTGTATCAAATACTACGTCAATGGAAAAAGTGGGACATTTCATGCTGACAAGTCCCCTTTCGAGATCTCCGATTAAAATTACATTAACGTTGGGTTCTACAAGAAAAAGAAAAATAAGCCTTTGGTCGACGGTGTCGACTAGATCCCTGCTCCCAATGGCCTGGAAATGGTTCCTGACGACCCCCTCAGGAAGCCTGGTAGAGATTATGTTCTCCCCATCAACAATTTTGAAAGTAGGAGTTCAAGTTCAGAAAAGCATTCATATTTCCTCATGACTTTAGCTATAACGGCTGAGTGTGACAATGTGGGAACGTCCGCTGACCCTTAATCAGGGGGAGATAGCTAGAGCAAGGACACCCACAACACCCTAGGTCTGGACTTCCAAGAGCTCGTGTTAAGAGATCTCTCCTCTATGGATCAAGAATATGAGGATTTACAAGAAGAAGAAGAGGGGTAAGATCTCAGGGATGCACCTCCCGCAATGGAGGAAGGTATCTCCACCATTGTGGACAAACTCAAGGAAATAAACCTGGGTACAGAGGAAGACCCTAGACGCACTCTCATTAGTGCAGCCATGACTCCCGAGGAAAATGAAGTATATACCTCCTTCCTAAGGCAACACCGGGATTTCTTCGCCTGGAATTACACGGAAATGATAGGACTCGATCTCGAGGTAGTGATGCATCACTTGGGTCTTCCAGAAAACCACCGCGGCTACAAACAGGCCGCTAGAAGGACTTGCCCCTCACATGCTGCCAAGATAGAGGTTGAATTCGATATGATCATTAAATAAGACTTCATCAAGGAGGTCCAATACCCCATTTGGTTGGACAACATCGTCCCTGTCAAGAAAAAGAATGGACAAATCCGTTTCTATATTGACTTTAGAGACCTTAATAGGCATTGTCTGAAAGATGAATTCCTGGTTCCAATCACTGATTTTTTAATTGATGCAACGACTAGGTATGAGGCTCTATCCTTCATGGATGGATATTTCTGATATAATCAAATCAGGATGGCCTAAGAAGATGAAAAATCCACTGCCATCAGGGCTCCTGAAGGGGTATTCTGTTACAGGGTCATGCCCTTTGGTATCAAAAATTCTGGCGCAACGTATCAGCATTCCATTCATCGGATCATTAAGTCGTTCTTGGGGAAATTCGTTGAATGTTATGTGGATGACCTAGTGGTCAAGTCTAGACAGTTCTCAGATCACCTGTCGAACCTTGATACCATCTTCAACAAGCTCTGACAGCATAAATTGAAGATGAACCCCTTGAAATGCACCTTTGGGGTTACCTCCGGGAAATTCCTTGGCTTCGTCATACGCCATCGTGGCATCGAAGTCGACCCTGGGAAGACGATGGCTATCCTAAGCATGCCACCTCCACGAAATATCACAGAGTTGAGGGGATTCCAAGGACACCTAGCATATATTAGGCGGTTCATAGCCAACCTGACAGGAAAATGTTTTCATTTCACCAGGTTAATGAAGTAGGGGGTCTCGTACCAATGGACAGATGACTACCAAGAGGTGTTTGACAACTTGAAGAAGTACCTCTTAAGCCCACCGCTTCTCATGCCCCTGGTTGATGGTAGACCTCTCCTTCTATATGTGACGGCCCTAGAATGGTCACTGGGAGCCTTCCTCACAGAAAATAATGTCGCAGGAAGCGATAACAGTCTCTACTACCTCAGTCGAACCATGATTGACGTAGAGACTCGATACTGCAATATTGAGATGAGATGTCTGGACATGGTCTTCGTGGTACAAAATCTGTGAAATTATCTACAACATCATGAAGTCCATTTGATCTCGTGGAGTAAACTACTCAAGTACATCCTCAGTCTCCCGATGTTAACCGGACACCTATACCGATGGGCGGTCATCCTGCAACAGTTCGACATCTGGTTCATGCCTCAAAAATCCATCAAGGGCCAGGAATTAGCAGACTTTATGGCAGAGCACCCATTAATATGGACCATTGCCCCAGATGCTGAACTACCTAATGAAGATATCTTCTCGGTCCAAATGGAGTTCCCAGCATGGGAAATGTACTTTGACGGCGCATCTAGAAGCCCCACCCGGAAGAGGATGGAGGATCCCAGATTCAACAAAGTGGGTCTGGGGATAACACTCATGTCCCCAGAAAAGTCAGTTTTTCCATATTCCTTCCTCCTGTCAGAGGGATGTACAAACAATGACGCAGAATATCAAGCTCTCATTGTAGGCTTGGAGATCGCACTCCAGGCGCAAGTACAACACCTCAAGGTAAAAGGTGACTCGGATCTGGTCATTAAGAAAGTCAATGGAGACTATGCTATTAAAAAGGAAGAGCTAATCCCCCTGTTTAACAATTTCTGAGGGCTAATGGCCGAGTTCTCCACAAAACCAACATTGCTGTATATTCCCCAGTCCCAGAACGCTCAGGCTGATGCATTAGCCAACATGGCCACAACCCTAGCGGACCTAAACCGGGATGAAACAGTCATCAGTATTGCTCACCGCCGAAAGGTATTACCATTTTTTCAAGCTATGATGGAAGAAATCCACGAAGATCATTCTGTCCCTGAGCCATATGCTCCTACCACCGGTTGGATGATCCCCATCACAAACTACCTTCAACGGGGAGAGATCCCATCAGACAGGGCTGAAGGAGAGAAAATACGGAGAAGGGCAATCAATTTTGTCTTATATAGTGGTGCGGGTCAGCAAGAGGTACTCTGCAAAAGAGGCATCGATTGAGTACTTCTCAGATGCATTGATGGAGAAGAAATTATTTCTGTCATGACTGAAGTACATGCGGGTGCGTGTGGAGCACATCAACCGGGGATCAAGCTATCCCATCAGGTTCGAAGGCTTGGGTACTACTGGCCTACAGTGGCACGAGAATGCGAGCATTTTACCACAAAATGAAACTCATTCCAGATCCATGCCAACTTCATACACCAGCCCCCGGAGTTACTTCATCAAGCTTTGTACTCCAGGTCATTTTCCATCTGGAGGATGGACATCATGGGACCATATCCTCCTGCCACGACCAAACTACTGAAGTATATCCTCACAGCAACTGAATTCTTTTCCAAATGGGAAGAATCCATACCCCTCAAGGAAGTCGGGGTGAGAAACATTGTCAACTTTTTGAATACCAATATCATCACCAGATTTGGTGTCCCTCATACTATACTGACAGACAATGGCACCAATTTCTTCTCTACTGAGTCAAAAAAGTTATACCACGAGTATGGTATCAAGGCTAACCACTAATCCCACTACCATACAGTGGCCAACGGACTTATAGAAGCTTTCAACAAGACCCTTTCCAACATCCTCCAGAAAACGGTGGACAAATACAAGAATGCATGGCCTGATAAACTCCTCCATGCATTGTGGTCTTATCGATCCACAATATGCACCGCTACTCAGTCTACCCCATACTCATTGGTGTATGACACAGAGGCGGTCCTGAACTATTGAACTCAACTTACCTCACTCAGTGTTGCCATCTGTAATCAATTATCTGATGACGAGTAGTCATAAAAGAAGCTAGGTGAATTGGTACAACTAGACAAGAAGTAGCTGCACACTCTTCACCACCTGGAAGTGTACGAGAATTGGATCGCACGAGCCTTCAACAAAAAGGATCGCCTCTTGTCTTTCTTGGAAATGGATTTAGTATTAGTCCTCTGGACCCCAATGATACCTTGTATGAAGCCTCCAAAGCTGGAGCCCAAGTGGGAGGGACCATATGTTGTACACAAGGTCTACTCCAACGGAGCATTTGACTAGATATCCATTGATGGGAAATTCACCACGGCTCTTACCAATGCGAGATTCTGGAAGAAGTATTTCACATAGAGACCAAGAAGTATTACGTCCTCGCCACATGACGTTAAACTGCATGGAGTTCGTCCTTACCGCATGACGATTAACTGCACAGGCAAAGAAAAAAATGAGATATATTCATCGTCCGAGCTGCATGACATTAAACTTCCAAGCACCCAATGGTCCAAACTCTATGACCTTAAACATAGATCATTCTGTCCTCACTGCATGATGTTAAACTACATGGACATGATGATTTAAAAATGACCTCTTCCCCTGTGTATGGACCAGACCTACATAGGGTGTATCTTCTTTCAGAGAACTACGTGAGGCTTGATTACTGCCCTCACAGGATACGTTGTGATGCTAGAATTCCACACCCTGGCCCAGCCACTTCAAAAAGAAAAACAAAAATGACCATTCCCCCATGTACGGACTAGACTTGCACATGGAGTATTCACGTACTCACCACATGAAGTTAAACTTCATGGAGTCCGTCCTTACCACACGGCGCTAAAATACACGGATAACATGAGTTAAGAATGCCCATCCCCCTCGTGTATGGACCAGATCTGCATGGGGTGTACTCATCGTCCGAGCTGCATGACGTTAAAATACCAAGCACCCAATGGTCCAAACTCTATGACCATAAACATGGAGTATGTCGTCCCCACCGCATGACATTAAACTGCACATAATCTAATAATACCCATCGTCCTAACCACATGACGTTAAACTGTATGGACTTCGTCCTCACTGCATGACGTTAAAACTACATGGATTGCAGAAAACAACGTACAACTTGATTAATGCCCTTGCAGGATACGTAGCGACGCTAGGATCCCAAGTCCTGGCCCATCCCCCTGAATATAAGATGTTAAAAATGACTTATTTCCCCCGTTTATGGACCAGACCTACATGGGGTGTACTTATTCCATAGAACTACGTATGGCTTGATTCCTGACCTCGTAAGATACGTAGCGTTTCCATGATCCCTAGTCCTGTCCCATCCCCCTGAATAAAAAAAATGCCCTTTACCCTGTGTGCGATCCACATCGGCACGGGGTGTATTTTTCGTCCTTACTGCATGACGTTAAACTGCGTGGAGAATGATGTTAGAAATTCCCCCTTCCCCCTTGTACGGACCAGACCTACACGGGGTGTATATCTTGGTCCTTACTGCATGACGATAAACTGCACAGACTTTGTCCTCACCGCATGACGCTAAACTGCAGGGACTTCGTCGTGACTCACCCAAGACACATGGCGACATGAGATGGAGATACTCCTTGCACATTTGAATGCATCCTCTACATACATCATACTCCATGACCCGGATAATTACGAATCTTCATAACAACTCATGTCCATCGGAAGTGGAAATTCATCGACCCATGAACACATTTGCATGACTATGCATACCATACCCTCAGCGGCTCTGCATAATGATAGCCCATGGCTCGTCTACCGAATGCAAGATTTACACAGGAGACAGTCTTCCTAGCTCCATACGCTTACCGGCCTCAGAGCCCCCATACCATACCTCCTGACCCAGAAGTTTATGGCGAAGTGGTTTACAAGTCCATTCCCCTTTTCACATCCAGGAGTTTCCAGTGTATCCCTATCTAGCTAGCCTACGTGTCTATCAGTGGTTCACATAGAGACCTGCATCAACAAACATCAAACCAGTAATAGGCTACATTGACTCAATGGAAAATTGCAGTGAAGCTGTTTCTTGTATACCCAGACACCATTATCCTTACGTGTCGAACTCTGCACTGTGAGCAATCGTAGATTTTCATAATCATTCAGGGCCATTAGAAGTGGAAATTTATCGACCTAGGGACCCCTTTGAATGACTATACATACCATTCCCTCAGTAGCTCTACATAATGATATCCCCCGACTCGTCCATCAAAGGAAAGATTTCCTCGGGCGGTACCCTTTCTATCTCCGTATGCCTACTGGCCTCAGAGCCCCCACACCACACCTCTTGATCCGGGAAAACTCAAAGTTTCAGTTTACTACCTCCATCCCCCACCTTGTGCCAAGTATATCAGAACATGTTAACCCAGTTATCCTTTTAGTGACTGCACTAATAGTCACCTAATGGTCCAAGCTCTATGACCGATAAACTAGGAGTATCTCATCCATACTGTGTGATATAGAAACTGCATGGAATTAATTCACACCCCCACACACAAAAAAGCAAAATAGAGAAAATATCAGCGCATGGGGATCTTTGAAACTCAACAAGAAACCAGGGACGGATATCCCTGACATGTACAGACATTCTCCTGCCAAATGACAGACTTGGTGGCCTGAATAATTGCGGATCCTCATAACCATTCGTGGCCATCGGAATTGGAAATTGATTGACCCATGGACACCTATGTACGACTATGCATACCATGCCCTCAGCGTCTCTGCATAATGATATCCCATGGCTTGTCCATCAAAGGCAAGATTTCCCTAGGTGATGTTCTTCTTATCTTTGTACGATTATCAGCCTCAAAACCCCCATATCAGCTTTCCTGATCCAAGAATCCCTAGAACCATGATTTACACCCATCAACCCCCCCCCCCCCCCCCCACATCTGGGGAATGTTGAGGTATTCAAGGCCAGATACACTCTGATGAAGAGTAGCCACTGCAAAAATACCCCCCATCCTCGCTGCATGATGTTAAACTACAGAGAAACCTTAAAGAATGTCCCTGTCCTCACTGGATGACGTTAAACTTCATAAAAACCTTAAAAAATGCCTCTCGTCCTTGCCGCGTGACGATAAAATGCGCGGATTATGTCCCAAACAAATGACGATAAACTACACGGTCATACTCGTCATGGGTTCAATCAGAAATGGAGGCTTTTCTACGACTTTGAGTGCATGGTTTAGACCTGCACAAACCACCATGTCACACCAACATGAGAATGAATTACTTCACCCGTTCATAGGATGTTTATTCTAGATATTTTCCCCGTATTCAGGCACCCTCTCATCATAATCCATACATTGTACTAAAAAAACGTCGAACTCTCATAAGCCACCCCTGGTGGTCCCAAATCTCATCTTCCCTGAAGTTTCTCGGCTATCGGAAGTGGATAGTCTTTGACTTAAGGAAACCTTTATATGACTATGAATAACATTCCCTCCGTGGCTCTGCAAATTGATCTCCCCTGGCCCGTCTACCAAAGGCAATATTTCTTTAAGAAATTCTTCTCTCAATATTCCTCTTGGCCCCTGAGCCCCCATTTCTATCCCGGGATTCGGAAAACCTCTGAGATACCATTTACCAACCTCTTTCACAACCCTACCTGAATATGGTGGAACTTCCTTGAGAAGATTACTGAGAACTAGAAGAGGTCGTTCCATTTTAAATGATGTCCTAGCTGCATGAATTTAAACTGCGCCAAACCTTGACCATCCCTCATGCTAACTAAATGCTTAGGGAAGTGGTCTCCTAACCACACTCCTGATTAGTAAGGATGCGCCCAAAACCCTTTAAGATGTCACACGCCCCTTATGAGCCACCCCTGGTGGTTATCATAATTTTCCAAGCCACCCATTGTGGATTCCATAAGCCGGACTTCCATGATGTCCCATGGCCATCAGAAATGGATAAGTCATTGACTTAAGGACACCTTTGTATGACTATGCATACCATGCCCTCAGCGGATCTGCATATTGGTCACCCCTGGCCCATCTACCAAAGGAATGTTTTCCTTATGCAACTCTCTTCTTACCTCTGTACGCCGACACGACTCCCATGCCTCGAGACATGCCCTGAATACCTCTCAAATTTAAACATGTTTCCCCCCACATGCGTATGAAGGGTATTAATAGATCTTTTAATCAGTTGAACCCCATTGGGGCCCTCACCCCAAAATATTTGGTCAAATCTGTTCGACCTAAAACATCAGTAGTGATAGTCTTGACGGTGGGACTTTAAACTGCTCACAAAAGAAAGAGGTACAAAGCCGGTTAGGCCGAAAACCCGAAAATGGAGACCTAAGAAAAAGAAAGGTTATACCCACTAGGTCCTCACTAAATGGGCCCAGGAAAAATAAGGGCATTAAAAGAAAAATTCAAAAAAAATTGTGGTGTTTTTCTACGAATCCCTAGAAATAGTCAGACTACGCTCGCTGGACCCCATGGTATAGGAAACAATTAGAGCTTGTTTTCCTATGTTATGATTATTTCTGATTCAGTGAATTGTTATTTTCCCAACAATTGTTCTACCTAACAATCAAATTCCACAACAACAAGCGATTGACAGAGACTGTGTTTCGTTCGAAAAAATAGGGAGGACGTCCTCAAGACGGGGTCTCTCCTTCACAAAAAAGGGGGCAGAGGGTTAAGTAAAACAGGGGATACAAAAGTAGCTCAAATAATTATAAATGATCTGGACTCGCTCTCCCAACCAGATCAGCGACCGCGCGACCAAGGTCGTTGCAGTATTGTTCCAACACCGCCTCCTCCCTGGATTCAACCTCAGCCACCAGACGGATATTCTCCACTACGGTTTCGAGGTCGTTGATCCCTTTTCCGGTAGCTTCAGGACGACCAGTCATATATGATATTTGATCCCTCAGCATCTCAGCCAGTTCATCGCATTCATGCAACTCGGAGGATAGGATGGTCTCCTAATCTCGAGAGACCGCCTCACATGCTATCAGTTGATAGAGCTTTGTTGTGGTTTACTCCATGGTTTGGGACCCACAATGAGTGGAATCGATGTGAGAAAGCATGTATTCATTAGTGAAATCTCCCTCACGGGCCATGACAACATGGAAAGAAATATAATGGAACTGCTGATAGTCAAAGCCACCTGACCCCAAACCCAAGAAGAGATGATGAAGAGCTTCAGTGTTAGTTTCCATTTTGGAAAAAGGGGTTTCAGTGATGATTTCATAGATTCGGCGCCAGACGCACCTGTGCATTATCCGAAGGACTGCCATGGTACAAGGATATTTGGTATACTCGTTGGACGACATGAGAACAATGTCCTGTATGTAAGCCTGCGCGGACGTGTGCTCACTAGAAGTTGACTCCAAATTTGGAATATTTGGAGCCTCTAACCCCAGTTCAGGCTTGGGGACCTAGTTTCTAAGCCCGATATCTACTGGCGGAACCTCCAAGATGGTCTCTCTAGGACCCATAACCACAGGGTCGTCCTCATCCACGCACAAGAAGGACGAATTTCTCTTAACTGCAGCCACCACAGGGTTGGGAGATGAAACTTCTCTGAGTTGCTTTGATCGACGAGCCATTAGTCGGTCCTCCTATAAAACTGATGAGGAAGGTGTAGTGGATGCAGAATCCACCATACCATCTGATTTGGGAACTTGTCGAACAACCTTCCCTAGGATCCCATCAGGCTAATATTTTACCCATGTTTTTCATACTCCATGGAAAGGCCGGAATCCGCCCCCGTATCAGGTAGGGGACTGCTTGCATCAGATCCCTCCTACGTCAGCATCAGCCACCACTAACGAAGTATGGCCGGATGCAGTCCTTGAGCCCAAGAAGGGGGAAGGGAAACTTGGACTTTCACGGACCCGAACTGGTGAGAAAAGGGATATGGGAGATACAGCTCGCATAGATAAACCCTGTCGATCCCTGCGGACAAAAACCTATCACGTAGGGAGATCATGTAAGAGTGCTCCTCTAGGCTCCCCCGGTGGTTTTCAACTAAGATGCCAGAAGGGGTGGAGTAATGAGTGAAGATGAACTAGGAGAAGTCGCACATAAGATCGAGGACTTCACTAGAGTTGAGGGACTTCAAGCTAACTCCAGCTATATTTAGTAGGGCAGTCCGAATGGTAGGAATAAGTATGGCCATATTATGACGATACTCATAAAAACAATAATGATCTGCCACCCAGCCATACACAAATTGAAATGGCATGCTCAGATGGTAGGGTGACCCTCCAGCCTGCATGTGGCTCAGTAGCTCATAGATACGGGCCAAAATGGGCACAAATAAATTCACCAGGTAGCCCTCAGCGAACTCATCCACCTTAATCAAAGTGCAGTACCTAACACCTGAGTTAACATCCCGTGAAGGAAATATCCATCCAATAAAAAACATAGAAAACAGACTGGACAACCGGAGCATAGGCGACACACCAAGGCGCACATCATAACCCCATGAAAGGTAGTCACCTGTCTCCAGAACTGCCTAGTAAGAAGCTTGAATGGTTCATGGATGTTGGGAAGGATGATTCCCAGGACGCTTAATCTTCCGAGTAGGACTAGTGGTGTTCTTAAATAACCCTATCCAAGTGCCATAATGAATAAGCGAGCGAGAACACAAGGCCTGACCTAGTGACTGCTCCGCCATGGCCATCAGCTCTTTCGCCAATAAAGGCACATTTTCGGCATCGTCCCATGAATCAAGAGTGGGAAACAAATCATCATACATCTCGCCAGTAATCGACAGTCCTCCTATCTGGTATATGTCCTACAGACTAACGTTGACTTCACCGTGGGAAAGGTGGAAAGTATTAGTACTTCAACTCCAGCGACTGAACAGGTCAGGCATGATCAGAGATGGTGGGTAAATAGAAAATTGGGAAGCCCACACTGCGGAATATAGGTTGATCGCATCCTGTGAATCGGGAGACCTGCGACAATGATGATGGACCCAGAAATCCCAGACCCAATCATTTGAGAAGAGCCCGTCAGACTGAAGATCTCACCTAGGAACCCACCCAGCATCAAGAACCCTTCGATCATGGTTGATAATAGAAGGTTAGTCCTTAAGGACATCTTTCTGAGAAAAGTCTTGAGTGCACTAATCACTTTGGGTCCAGATGGCGCCCCTATTAATAAATTTGTTTCTCCAACCAAAATCAGAGATTATATCCCTAGATTGGGTTTGGTTTTCCTGAATGAATTTTGATGGTGCTTCCAGGAAAGGAGAAGGGAGACCTGAGAAAGTAGGGGAGATAGGGATGTCATCCTAAAGAACGAAGCTGTAGATCGGGAACCGATTTGATAATCGATAACTTAGAAGATCAGGAGAGAGAAGGTTCTTCAATACACCGTCATCAGGAATGATGGACCGACTAGTGTCTTCTTTGACTCCCTCATCTCTGTGAATCATAGATGAAGGTCTCTCTGATCCGGTTGAGAGGGGCTCTGCAGCAGGCCTCGACGCACAAAGAGGGGGAACCGTATTTTCTCCTTGAACAATGAGAGCCAAGAATTGGATAGTCCAGAATAAAAGCCTGGGAAAAAATAACCATATAATGGGTTAAAGAGCCTTTATAATCAAAATCTGTAAGGAGTCCTTGGTGGATGGTTGGAGATGACATCATCCCGCGAACCAGCCCTTCATGAAATCATTCCATGAAGCCCTGGCCCGCAGAGTGTTGGCCTGGAAACCGCAAACCAAGTCTCTCCGCGAAATTTCAATCCCATGTTTATTCAGAAGACTCAGATAATTTTTAATGTTCAATATATTTTTAGTCCGCGGAGCATCGAAACTGCGAATGAAGTTCCTCCACAACATTTCATCACATACATTTTAATTAGTTAAGAGTAATGGTTCATGATTGGTGAGATTTTTCATGGGTGAAGGCGACCGCGAAGAAGGAATGGTTCGTGGAGGATTGCTTCCGGTTAATGGATGAGGCACTTCACAAAGGAGCAAACAAGCGGAGGTGAAGGAGCTCTGGTTTTGCGAAGAATTTGTAAATGGACAAGTGAAGGGCTCCCCATATTTATAGGCATGTTCCCCTACCAGGTCCACCTTTCTACCGCAAACCATCTCAATTTTAGGACCACTTTGCATTGGAATGGCCTCCTCTTCGTTCCGATCGGACCCCATTCTGATGGGGGGCATTTGTACGGTCCTAAAAAATCTGAAAAGGAAATTATACCCAAATCCCCCAAATAATTATGGAAAATAATCAATTAAGGGACACAAATAGGACTGGTATGAAAACCGGTCCCATGGAAGAACAATGTGGCCAGGCCCCGCGAGGCACCCCCTCCACGAACCATTGTCGTTCGTGAAATGGAGGCGGAGAGCCTCCGCAGTCGCGGGGCTAGATGGGCACCAGTCAGGTTCACCATCACGAACCGCCCCAACCATGGACCGCGTTGACCGGTTCAAGTCGCACCTGTTGTTGTTCTCGGAATAGAGGCGGAACCCTCCATAGCCACGGAGCAGTCCCTGAGTTCGCCTCATAGAGGGGGGAAGTGTTCAATACCCAACGTGAATCGCGGATTGACCATGTCAGCTGTGAACCAGGTATTTGGTTATGGGCCACCGCAAAAGGTACCGTGTCGCCATAGATACATCCCTTTCCACACTATATAAAAGGAGACCAAGGGGAAAGAAAAAGGGATTGGAGAACTGGAATCAGATTCGGAGGGATTGGAGATTCGGAAGGAGATCGGTTGAAAGAAGGCTTCAGATTTCACAAACAGCGAAATTCCCATCTGCGAACCACATCAGGAATATGAATTAACAAGGAATTCGAAATCGCATAATAATTTGGTGAACCGCGAACCTAAAATAACAAAAAAAGGAGAACTGCGAACCATAGCCCCACCGACCGGCATAGCCCATGGCCGCCGCTGCCTTCCTGGAACCCTCTGCGAACCACCCTGTTTCGCGGATTGAACCCAAAGCTGCGAACCAACATGGTTCGCAGATTCAACCTGAATCCACGAACCACCCTGGTTTGCGGATTGAACCTGAATCCGTGAACCAACCTGGTTCGCGGGGTGCCAATCAGTCCATGGACCACCCTGGTTCGTGGATGGCTTCTCCAACCGCGTGGCACTTCCCAACAAAAAGGGCGCCAACACCCATACCTCTCGGTGGATCACCAAATAGTTCAGTGTTCTCATTTCCTGATCTAGGTAAAATCCTCCAGATCCAGCCAGGTACTCTGTGACTCCCTCATTGTCCTATTCATCGGCCCCGAGCCGAGGCCTCGACCAGAACCACTGGATCCACATGGTGTAACTTTCAGGCACATCAGCGCTCCATTTTGAGTTCACATACCCACGGTAAATAGGGGAAAAGGGGTTCCCCCAACCCTTGAGCAGATTCCAGAAGCATTATTGGTTTCACATTCCCACGGTAATGTGGATTTTGAGCTCGGGAGTCCTCTTTCCGCCCCTCTACTTGATAAAGAATCCTCGAGGTAGTAAAATACCCATCAGAAGGATGCCATCATGCACTGTAAGAAATGAGATAGGCACCAGAGCACCCCCTTTCCCTCCCCCACTGGGCATTTTTGCCCTGGGCATCCACCTCGGAGTAAGCCCCGACCTTCTAGGCCTCCCCAGTGTGTAAGCCCCAATTTATCACCATGGGATGCCCTCATGCGTAAGCCCCACTCCACTTCTCACGGATGCACCTTTCACAACGTTATCATATGGTCCTTGCTTCCTCTTATTTCTCGCACCGAGCATGACTCACATGGGCTTACAGTAAGAATCAACCATGACATCCTCCTATGGGCCTCCTCAGAGTGTATGCCCCAATTCATCACCACGGGATGCCCCAGAGCATAAGCCACAAGCCAAAGAGAACTATGGGGACTTTGATCCTTACCTCCTAGGTAGGGTACGTAGGAAGCCTCCATGAGGTTCAAGACCACCACTCGGTCGTTTCTTCACATCGAGTTCTACCCTCATCCAGCAGGACATTAAACTGTGTATGAGAACTACGTAGACTTTGATCATTGCCTCTTAAGCAGGGTATATAGGAACCATCCCTGGGGTTCAAGCCCAACAACCGGTCGATCTGATCATCTCCACATCGGTTCACCACGCCACTCCTAGTGCCGCCTCAAGCGAGTTCCAACCCTTCAGGGTCATTACTCCAATGACGAATGGTAAACCTCGGGGATAAATGATTCTGAACCCCTACATCAAGTTGACCGTTTCCCACCAAGGTTAAATCTGTCGATACTAAGTATGGGTATAACCCAATCATTCACGAATATATGAATATGTCTTAAATCTATAAGAGAGTCCCGGAACATGCAATAACTCACCCTCAAAAAGGGTGAGATGAGCCCGAAATCCCATCCTCTCGACCAATGTCAGTTCTTAAGACTCGCTGGTTATACAATCTGGCGATTGCCTGCCTTTGGAAAGCAGGTCCATCAATCATTGGATATAGAGTCGTTGGGAATTTTGAAGACGATAGCCAAAACGAAACAAACAATAATTCTCAAGTGGTAATAGCCATTTTTTCATCAAATTATAGAATATAAAACATATCCAATACTACCAAGTATTAAATAAGCCTCGAAATATAATATCATGATTTATCGTAAATCACAAATTTGTAGACACTAAAATAACCAAAAAAATTATGACCATTAAAAAGAAAAAAACAATTATCCACAACATAAATATTTCTTAATAAAAAGTTATCTCAAAAATTATAAACTATCAATAAATTCACTTCACATGAATATAGATATTAGTTATTTATTTTTTTGTTAAAAACCATTCAGGACAAATTCAAATGAAATATCCCTATATTTTTCACATAATATTGAACAACATTCAAAATATTCCAAATTATCATTGAGATACATCAATTTAGTAATTCAAATTTCTTAGGGAATCAATATTTAATATATATAATGTTACATTCCTCATTACCATAGATTTTTTATAAAAATCAATTTTCCATAATAACATACATATTATCTGATTAGTGTATTTATATATACTCTATAATTTTTTTTATAAAATACATATTGGTTTTGGGATATGTACATTACATAGATTTTTCAAGAATATCTTATTTCAAAAAAATTATATGACCAAAATAGTGATGATATCATCATAATGAATAAAAATATATGAATATTAAAGGTCAATCATAAAGTGTTTTCCCCAATGACACATTCAATTAAAAATATGATACTTGTATTTAAACTATGTCAGACATAGTCAAACCAATAACTGTCTTGGGTTTACCTGGATTACATTAAGATTATGTTTCTCATAAATAACATTTAATACTTCAATTTAAATTGAAAAAAAATCCTTCATTATGGGTTTTAAAGTGGTTCAAATCATCCAAAGAAATATCCCCCGTGAATTTCAAATTTGGTGTATTGTTTGGCCTATTTCAGTTTACTAGGCGATTATAGAGTTAATATCTATTCCACCCTATTGGGGTTATTACTCCTATGTAAGAATATTATATATATTGAAATGAAATTTACTATCCAGTCGAGGTTGTTCTTTCTAGGAAAACAACACAATATCAACTTTACCAGTACTATAGGAATTTATCATATACATTGAATTAACCCTTAAATATATTGTTTTGTTTTTCAATAAGGTTATATTAGAATAATTTCAGAATTATTCAATAACCTTAACTAACCTAATGGGTTATATATAAAAAAATTGATGGAAAAGCATAACTTATCAAATATTTAGAAAATGTTAAACTCCTAAATCTTCCTCAACAGATGAAATCATCATCTACAAATTTATCAAAATCCTTATCATAAATAAAATATGGATCACCATACATAAAATTCCATTAAATTAATGAAATAAGTATTATATTTTATTACATTACATTATTATGAAATTATAATTTTTGGATTTTATAGAATTATGTCAAGACATTAACTAACAAAACACTACTATTTTCCACCAATGAACATTTCCCATTTCCAGTGGGAGAGAACCCTCTTATTCAATAATAGGAAATCAACATCTCTAATAAAATCATATCATATGATACACTTATAGACATGTATTAGTAATTAGTATTCATAATAAACTATGGAAAAGACTACATAGCAAAGGGGTTATATTAGATGATCATTAAGGTTAAACACATAAGCAATAATAATCAATTAATATAAGTGAGAATATGATAGATATATGGGTATATTCAAGATAGATAATAGAATAATTCTATTATAAATCATATATCATAAATAATGAGTCTAAAATAATAACCTATAGACATATAACATTAAATTATAAAATTATTACAATTGAATTTAAAAAATACATGTTTCATGATTCATTAGAAAGGGAACATTGAAACGAAAGTGGAAAAATTATAAAAATAGTAATTATTTTCTTTATGAACCTAGATTCTGACAAACACATTCACTCATAAAATAATGAGTAGATAAAAACACCATCAAACTCTACCTCTACGAACTAAGATACATTTTATGCTATTTACACATAAAAATTGTGTGTAATACTAAATGTTATCAAACTCACTCTTTTTGAGCCTAACTAATCACTGACCACATCACACAAAATTTATATCTAATGAGATATAATACATTAACAAAATCATTATAGGGTGTTATAGTCCCCAACTATTACATAATAATTATATATTTATGACACGTTAACAACAAAAGTTAATAATCTCCTAATACACTAATGGAAAAATATTATGTTTCATAATCCTTTAGAAGCATTACATATCCTAACATTAGCAGTCATAAGAGATCAATAAACTCATTTTCCTAATAAAATAATATCTTAGTAACATTTATATATATAGTTTGATGAAAAGAATAATTCATTAAAGAAAAACCATAGATTGTATGAAGATGTGAATTTATTATAGTTTTCAAAGAAACATTTAAACAAATGATGTGAAAGAAAGCTTAAAATATTTTATGGAATGGATAAAGAAGACATTTGTGAAATATTAATATACAGATTTAGTTAATAAAACATCAATAAAATTATATTTTTATATAAGATAGAAGTAAAAAAACATTGATAATATATACATTTTAGAACAATCATAATAATGGACACTAGAAAAATATTTAAGGTCTTCGGTAAATAGGAGAGATAATAGGGTGGTTCGAAAATTTCACTCATACCTATTATATAAAAATAGGCTAATAATATGTAATTACAATAATAATAAACACTAAAATATTATACATATTGTAATGTTGGAATCTTTGAAACATGATGTAACATACTAAGTAAGTAATGAATAATAGATATTTTTATCTATGTCTATTAATGAATTATATAGTGTTTTAGAGGCTTAAAATGAAAATAAATCCAATCTTAAGCATGGAATACACTAATATTCTTAAAAGATTGTTTTACTGCCTTTTGATGGAAAACCCTTTTTAAATAAATATTTTGACAATTTTATAATCTATATTTGTCAAAATAATCATATTCATTATTATTGGGACATTGAATTTTACATTGGATAATTTTTTGGTATTTTTCCGACAGTGTTCATTTTTTAAATGAATAGTGAAAAATACTGCATTTTACATCAAAACTGCTTTTTAATATAATTTATTTATATGGTTTGATTATCTTTTGAATTGGTTTTGAAGTGAAATTAGAATAGATTTTTACCATTTAATCCAATGGTGGTCATTGGAATCATTTTCACTTTGACATTGGACTTAAACAGGTGTCAATCTTTTGATACTTATTGTTTCATAAAAACACGCTATTTGTCATGACAACGGGAATTAATTATTAAATTAATTAATGTGACTTATATGTTTTGAATTTTGTAAAATAGACTTCATTTTTGAATTCTGAATATCAAATATATCTTAGGGTGAATTTTTGGTAATTTTCTGAAAAACATCAATTTTTGATGAATAGTGAAACAACTAAGTGGTACTTATAAAAACTGATTTTTCCGTTTAAATGAAATTTTGCCATCATTGTGTTTTGAATTTCAAAAATCCGACATACATGGATGTAATTAAGAAGTAAAATGTGGTTCAATGGGATTAAAATATTTTTTTGGTGAATAGTAACTTATTAAGTTCTTAATGGCAATTAGTGGTAATTAGTGTAGTTTAAGGTAAAAATAATGTTTTAATAATTTGAGATGAGCATGAAACATGTCCTACCCTCATTGGATGTGTCAGGGCCGACCAAGACAAGTCATGGGTCAACTTGGGACCCCATGGAGCCACTTTGGTTGGGAAATTACATAAATAACTTTCTATTTAATGTTAAAGTAAAAATGACACCAAAATGAGTTTTGTTACTAAAAAAAATTTTATATGGGGTTATACAAGTCATCTTTTTGACTATAAATATTAATTATAAATATAAAAATATTTCCTACATCATATTATTTTTTTTATAATTTTTAGACATTAAATAAATTAAATTATTTATGACATCATGATGATGCAGCGATGACCTCATTATTTAACGATTTAAATAAAATGGAAAGATAATGTAAAATATAAAACCTACACATGGAAAAAACCACTTGGATGAGTGGATTTAGAACACTTATCACCTTATCATCTAATTATATCAATTTTGGACCTTTTGAATCCGATACTCATTTTAAAATAAAGTAACTTATCTTTACTTTCCAAGAGTGCCCCTCCTCTCCTCTTATAAATGGCCCCCACCTCTACCTCCTTACCCACACTAACAAAGCCATTGGCTCGGCCAACCCCTTCCCATTTTGTCTCTCCACTTCCCTCTATTACTCCTTGAGTCCTCATTTTGGGCAGAAGTCTTCCCAAGGAAGCCTTTGAGCTCAGACCAAATGGAGTTACCCGATTTTAAGGTAATGTCTTCTTTTGAGTACTTTTGTTTTATTTTTCTTCTCCAACCCCCTAAACTCTTTTTATTATTTTCTTTTTTAACAACTCCAGTATCCTAAATATAATAGGATGTTGTTATAATAAGGATTAGAGCTACACTTACACACACCTACATCTAATGGTTAACGAACATACTATTTCCGTGGACGGTGAATTTATGCCTCCCGAAACGATGATTGTTCAACATTTTTTTAACACCTTCAATGGTGGCCATTAATATGTCACTATATTTATATATGATATATAATATGTTTTTATTTTCCTTAATCTTCTGTATTTTCCTTTTTGGTCATACCTTTATGGTTTCCATTATGGGTAAACGCGATATCTTCATTTAAGGAAGTGCGGACTTCTGCCCCCTCAAAGTGATTTGATTTGTTAAATACCATATGTGGGACGTATAAAGGATGGAACTATGATATTATATATGATATTATACTGGAATTATAATATACCTTTATATCATTTTTATTACATTATATAAAATATGAAATAGAAATGAAAGTAGCGTTCATGCGTACGTACGACTTACCGTCTCCATGAACGGTGCATTTCATTTATTACTTCTAAATGATTATGTAATATTATAAATTCATGAATTTACTGGATATATATGACATATATTATATCTATATCATTAATACCATTCTGGATATAATGGATACATGAAATACTTGTAATAATAAAGGGTTTATTTTTGACTCAAGTACCAATGATCGTTAAAATGACCGTTATTAACTTAAATAATTACACAATGTTCATGACATGGTAATAAGTGATATAAAAGGAATAATGAACTTGAAAAAGGTTTTTAAGCAATTATAAATTAACTCAAGTTTATTATTCCGGACATTAAAGAACGATCGAGTCAAGTCGGACCCGAGGTATGGGACTTTGTCTCAATCTCCTTTCATTGAGGCATATTTTGTTTTATACACAACCTTCTTTTATACGGTGTATAAACCCATTTGACTTTTACATTTATTCAAAATGAATATTTTTTATACAAAGCATTTACTAAATGACAAAATAGGATGTTTTTTTCGTACGTATGCGGCGACAATGACTTCTCCGCCGCCGTGACCATTATTTGAGTTTCGGCTTCCTCTATAAGCCATACCTTGTTTTTAAAAGAAAAATAAATACCATGTTTTACTTTTCTTTTATTTTGGTATTGAAAATGGTTTTCATGATGTTTTTATATCAATGTGTTGTATTGATATCTTGTGATTGAAAGGTGGAAATGTTATGTTTCCTTTATGCATGTTTTATGTGATACGATTATGTTGAGATTCTTGGGCATTATTATGAAGACGGGTGGTTCCGTGATAGACTAAGGGCGGGTGAGCCTGATATAGCTCTTCAATGCATTGGGTAACGCGAAGGAGTGAAACGTTAAGGTTTCTCCGAAGAGATTTAGGGAATATACTGTGATGGGTATTCCAAATGTAACCAACAGTGTTACTCCCTACGTAAGAATGTTATGAATGCCTCAAGATACCTTTATGTCTTATGATTTCTATGATTTATTCATGATTTGATGAGGTATGTTAAAGTTCATATGTTTTATGGGTAAAGTATTATTTCATTCTTATGTATATATGAACTTACGTTTCCTTTCCATATTTTTATATCCCTTACTGAGCTTTTTATGCTCATCCCAAGTTTTTTGAAATGTTTTTCACAGGTCAATGGAAAGGTACATGATATGATGATAGTGTCAAGGAAGATTCAAGAAAGAATCCATGTTTTATTTTAAATATGTTTCCATTTATGGGAAAGATGAATTCTATCTTTATGTAACCACTTTGTTTATATGAGGAATGTAATGTAAGTTTTATGATCTAATTCTATAAAACTCTAAACCCGAAAATATCCTCAATGTGTAATCTTGTAATAACTCAAGATTAATAAAGGTTTAAGGCTGGGGGATTATAGTTGGTATCAGAGGTCGGTTTAGATAAGTTTACGAGTTAGAATTCTATTAAATGATTATCCAAAAATAATTTTTTTTGAAATGATATAGAATTTGAAGATTACCATGTTGCTTCATCTAAGACATGTTTGTTCAGAATGGTTTTCTGCAGAGGAAATAGAAAAACAGTGCTAGGAAGGCATGTAGAAGGAAATAACCTTCCGAATCAGCATCCTGAGATGGTCAGAATTGGAACTGAACAGTTTGTTACAGTGATGGCATAGTTGACTCAGGCTATAAATGGTGGTGGTATCCATGCACGAGATCAGCCAGATCAACCGCAGAGGAACATGTCAGTGGTGGAACATTTCATGAGGCAACATCCCCCATCATTCAGAGGATCATCTGACCCTGTGCTAGCTGAAGGGTGGATTAAAGTACTGGGGAAGATTTTTGATGTCATGGGGTGTTCAGACAATCAAAAGGTTAGTCTTTCTATTTACCGTTTTGAGGGTGAGGCAAATCAGTGGTGGTCTATGGTTAAAAATATCAGGGACGCCGATGAGAATGATGCTCTTAACTGGGATGAATTCAAAGGTATGTTTCTTGAGAAGTATTTTTCTAAGGCTGTTCGACTTAGGATGGAAAAGCAATTCTTTGAATTGAGGTAAGAGGAAGACTCAGTGGCTACCTATGAAGAAAGGTTCACTCGATTGGAAAGGTATGCTCCAAATTTTATCCGAGACCTTGATAATAAAATCAGTCGTTTTTACTCAGGATTAATGCCAAAATATCGAAGGGCATTAGCTTCTCGTGAGATTAAATGTTATGAAAATCTTGTCTGATGTGCTGAGAAGGTGGAAATGGAGTTTGCCGATGATCAAGTGTTCTATAACAACGAACAGAAGAA
Source organism: Viscum album (assembly GCA_963277665.1). NCBI lineage: Eukaryota > Viridiplantae > Streptophyta > Magnoliopsida > Santalales > Viscaceae > Viscum > Viscum album. The sequence goes on along the minus strand of OY728119.1, from coordinate 2,102,726,290 downwards.
TAGACCGATGTGGCAGAAGAAAGGTAAGAATTCTTCAAAAAAGTCTGATGGTAAGAAAACTATGTTTCCAGTTTGTGATAAATGTGGCAAAAGGCATGGTGGGGAATGTCTTCTGAATTCTGGAAAGTGATACCTATGTGGTAAGATGGGACATAAGGCTCGTTATTGCACTAAAAAGGATCAAGTTGAAGGTAAGACCAAATTTGATTTACAGTTAGTGAAATGTTATAAGTGCAATGAGATGGGTCACTATGCAAACGAGTGTCCGACAAAGAGCTTGAGTGATGGGAATCAGTTAGACTACAAGCAAAAAAGGGGTGGTGAAATCCTTTGCAACTACTTCAGCATATGTCGGGCCATCAAATGAAGTTGTATCAGCTCCAGGGAGCTCAGTATTTTTCAAAGATTGACTTGAGATCGGGGTACCATCAGCTGAAGTTAAAGGAAGTAGATGTTCCGAAGACTGCTTTTCGTACAAGATAAGGCCATTATGAATTTGTAGTAATGCCTTTTGGGATAACCAATGTACCTGTTGTATTCATGGACTTAATGAATTGAATTTTCCTTGAGTTCTTGGATAAGTTTGTGGTGGTTTTCATTGATGATATTTTTGTGTTTTCTAAAAGTAAAGAGGAGAATGAAATACATTTAAGGGTTATCTTGAAAACCATAAAAGAAAAGAAATTGTATGGGAAATTTAGCAACTGTGAGTTTTGGTTGCAACAAATTTCTTTCCTTGGTCACATTGTTTCTAAAGATGAGATAACTGTTGATCCTGCAAAAACAAAAGTTGTGGAAGACTAGCCAAGACCCACAAATGTAACTAAGATTCATAGCTTCCTTGGTTTGGCAGGCTATTACCGAAGGTTTGTTAGATATTTTTCATGGTTATATAGTCCAATGAATAAGCTAACTCGAAAGGGTGTTAATTTTATCTGGACAAAAGAATGTGATGATTTTTTTCAGGAATTGAAAAGAAGATTGGTGAATGCTCCAGTTTTGGCACTACCTTCCAAGAATGGTGAGTTTGTTATCTACAGTGATGCTTCATTGAAAGGACTTGGTTGCGTCCTAATGCAGAATGATCAGGTAATTTCTTATGCTTCACGATAGTTGAAAACTCATGAGGTAAATTACCCTCCACATGATTTGGAATTAGCTGCTATTGTTATTGCTTTAAAAATTTGGAGGCATCATTTGTATGGAGGAAAGTGTGAAATATATACCGATAACAGAAGTTTAAAGTATATATTCACTCAGAAAGAATTGAACATGAGACAAAGGAGATGGCTAGAATTAATCATGGATTATGATTGTACAATTCATTACCATCTAGGAAAAGCAAATAAAGTGGCCGATGCTTTGAGTCGAAAAAGTAATGCTTCATTAGCAATGTTGTGTTTGGAACGTGATCCTTTGGTTAAGGATTTGATGAAATTTGGGATAGAAGTTGCTGGTGCAGGAATTTCTTCTGTTTTGTTTTAGGTATCAGTGATATCATCTCTATCAGATAGAATCAAGCAAGCACAGAAGCAAGACAGTGAGTTGAAGAGAAAGGTAGAGCTGGTTCAGAAAGGTAAGTTTCCTGAATTCAACATTGATAGTGATTGTATTTTGAGATTTGGGAAGATATTGTGTGTGCCTTGTGATTCACAGTTGAAGAGAGAGTTGTTATGTGAAGCTGATAGTTCTCCGTTTTTAGTTCATCCTGGCAGTACTAAGATGTACAGAGATCTTCGGGAGTATTACTAATGGGATGGAATGAAAAGAGATATTGCAAATTTTATTGTGAAGTGTTTGACATGTCAATAGGTTAAAGCAAAGCGGCAGTTACCAAAAGGGATGCTTTAGCCTTTACTAGTGCCAGAGTGGAAATGGGAGAATATATCCAGGGACTTTGTTGTGGGATTACCAATGACATCTCGAGGTAATAATGAAATCTGGGTTATTGTTGATCGCTTGACTAAATATGCACATTTCCTTGCTATAAGAGATACTTTTTCCCTAGATAAACTTTCCCGTTTGTATCTTAAAGAGATATTCAGGTTACATGGAGTTCCCCTCTCCATTGTATCTGATCGTGATCCCAGGTTCACTTCTAACTTTTAGAAAGGCCTTCAGAAGTCGTTGGGTACTGAATTAAATTTTAGTACAGCTTTTCATCTTCAATCAGATGGGCAGTCAGAACGAACAATTCAGACATTGGAGGATATGCTACATTCTTGCTCTATGGATTATCAGGGAAGTTGGGACCAACATCTTTCTTTGGTTAAATTTTCATATAATAACAGTTTTCATTCCAGTATACAGATGGAACCATTTTAGGCATTATATGGGAGGCGGTGTCGAACTCAAGCTTTCTGGGATGAAGTGGGTGAAAGGATGTTGATGGGACCAAAATTGGTAGAAGAGGTGGCAGAAAAAGTTCAGCTGACTCAGAAGCACATGAGAACAGCTCAGAGCAGGCAGAAGAGTTATGCGGACAATATGAGGAAGGATCTATCTTTTGAGGTAGGTGATCATGTTTTTTTCAAGGTTTCTCCTTGGAAAAGTGTGAGGAGATTTGGTAAGAAAGGAAAGTTGAGTCCATGGTTTATTGGTCCATATGAAATTCTGGAGGGAGTTGGATCAGTTGCATACCGGGTGGCTTTACCTCCGAGTTTATCTCAGGTACACAATGTTTTTCACGTTTCGATGTTGAAAAAGTGTATGCCAGATCCATCTCATGTTTTGAGTCCAGAGGTAGTTCAGGTGGAAGAGAACCTATCTTATGAGGAACAACAGGTCCAGATTCTTGACCACAGGGAGCAAGTGTTACGGAATAAGGTGATTAAGCAGGTTAAGGATTTGTGGAAAAACCACATTATGGAAGAGGCAACATGGGAATCTGAAAATGCAATGAGGGATAAGTACCCCCATTTATTTGATAAGTAAATAAATTGTGGGGACACAATTTTTTAAGGGGGGAAGGTTGTAACATCCTATGTAAGTAATGAATAATAGATATTTTTATCTAGGTCTATTAATGAATTATATAGTGTTTTAGAGGCTTAAAATGAAAATAAATCCAATCTTAAGAATGGAATACACTAATATTCTTAAAAGATTGTTTTACTACATTTTGATGGAAAACACTTTTTAAATCAATATTTTGACAATTTAATAATATGTATTTGTAAAAATAAACATATTCATTATTATTGGGACATTGAATTTTATATTGGATAAAGTTTTGGTATTTTTCTGACAATGTTCATTTTTTAAATGAATAGTGAAAAATACTGCATTTTACATCAAAACAGCTTTTTAATATAATTTATTTATATGATTAGATTATCTTTTGAATTGGTTTTCAAGTGAAATTAGAATATATTTTTACCATTTAATCCAATGGTGGCCATTGGAATCAATTTCACTTTGAAATTGGACTTAAACTGGTGTCAATCTTTTGATACTTATTGTTTCATAAAAACACGCTATTTGTCCTGACAGCGGTAATTAATTATTAAATTAATTAATGTGACTTATATGTTTTGAATTTTGTAAAATAGACTTCATTTTTGAATTCAGAATATCAAATATATCTTAGGGTGAATTTTTTGTAATTTTCTGAAAAACTTCAATTTTTTATGAATAGTGAAACCACTAAGTGGTACTTATAAAAACTGATTTTTCCGTTTAAATGAAATTTTGCCATCATTGTGTTTTGAATTTAAAAAATCCGACATACAAGGTTGTAATTAAGAAGTAAAATGTGGTTTAATGGGATTAAAATATTTTTTTTGGTGAATAGTAACTTATTAAGTTCTTAATCGCGATTAGTGGTAATTAGTGTAGTTTAATGTAAAAATAATGTTTTAATAATATGAGATGAGCTTGACACATGTCCTACCCTCATTGGATGTGTCATGGCCGACCAAGAAAATCCATGGGTCAACTTGGGGACCCCATGGAGCCACTTTGGTTGGGAAATGACATAAATAACTATTTATTTAATGTTAAAGTAAAAATGACACAAACATTAGTTATGTTACTAAAACAATTTTTATATGGGGTTATACAAGTCAGATTTTTTACTATAAATATTAATTAGAAATATAATAATATTTCCTACATAATAGTATTTTTTTATAATTTTTAGACATTAAATAAATTAAATTATTTATGACATCATGTTGATGCAGCGATGACCTCATTATTTAACGATTTAAATAAAATGGAAAGATAATGAAAAATATAAAACCTAAACATGTCCAAAACCAATTGGATGAGAGGATTTATAACCCTTATCACCTTAGCATCGAATTATATCAATGTGGGACCTTTTGAATCCGAAACTCATTTTAAAATAAAGTAACTTATCTTTACTTTCCAAGAGTGCCCCTCCTCTCCTCTTATAAAAGGCACCCACCTCTACCTCCTTACCCACACTCCCAAAGACATTGGATCGGCCAAACCATGCCCATATTGTCTCTAAACTTCCCTCATTTACTCCTTGAAGCTTCACATTGGGCAGAAGTCTTCCCAAAGAAGTCTTTGAGCTCAAACCAAAGGGAGTTACCCGATTTTAAGGTAATGTCTTCTTTTCAGTCCTTTTGTTTTATTTTTATTCTCCAACCCCTAAACTCTTTTTATTCTTTTCTTTTGTAACAACTCAATTATCCTCAATATAATAGTATGTTTTTATAATAAGGATTCGAGCTACACTTACACACACATACATCTAATGGTTAACGAACATACTGTTTCCGTGGATGGTGAATTTATGCCTCCCAAAACGATGATTGTTCAACATTCATAAAACACCTTAAAAGGTGGCAATTAAGATGTCACTATATTTACATATGATATATAATATGTTTATGTTTTCCTTAAGCTTCTGTATTTTCCTTTTTGGTCATACCATTATGGTTTCCATTATGGGTAAATGCGATATCTTCATTTAAGGAAGTGCGGACTAACGCCCCCTCAAAGTGATTTGATTCGTTAAATACCATATGTGGGACGTATAAAGGATGGAACTATGATATTATATATGATATTATACTGGAATTATAATATAATTTTATATCATTATGATTCCATTCTATAAAATACGAAATAGAAATGAATGTAGTTTTCATGCATACGTATGGCTTACCGTCTCCATGAACAGTGCATTTCATTTCATACCTCTAAATGATTATGTAATATTATAAATGCATGCATGTACTGGATATATATGACATATATGATATCTATATCATGAATACCATTCTGGATATAATGGATACATGAACAACTTGTAATTGTAAAGGGTTTATTTTTTACTCAAGTACCAGTGATTGTTAAAATGACTGTTATTAACTTAAATAATTACATAGTGTTCATGACATGGTAATAAGTGATATAAAAGGAATAATGAACTTGAAAAAGGTTCTTAAGAAAGTAGAAATTAACTCAAGTTTATTATTCAGGACATTAAAGAACGATCGAGTCAAGTCGGACCCGAGGTATGGGACTTCGTCTCAATCTCCTTTCATTGAGGCATATTTTGTTTTATACACAACCTTTTTTTATACGGTGTATAAACCCCTTTGAATTTTATGTTTATTCAAAAGGAATCTTTTTTATACGAAGCATTTACTAAATGAAAAAAGAGAATGTTTTTGTCGTACGTATGCGGCGACAACGACTTCTCTGCTTCTGTGACCATTATTTCAGTTTCGGCTTCCTCTACAAGTCATACCTTGTTTTGAAAAGAAAAATAAATAACATGTTTTACTTTTCTTTTATTTTGGTATTGAAAATGGTTTTCATGACGTTTTTATATCAATGTGTTGTATTGATATCTTGTGATTGAAAGTTGGAAATGTTTTGTTTCCTTTATGCATGTTTTATGTGATACGATTATGTTGAGGTTCTTGGGCATTATTATGAAGACGGGTGGTTCCGTGATAGACTAAGGGCAGGTGAGCCCGATATAGCTCTCCAATGCATTGGGTAACGCGAAGGAGTGAAATGTTAAGGTTTCTCCGAAGAGATTTAGGGAATATACTGTTATTGGTATTCCAAACGTAACCAAGAGGGTTACTCCCTACGTAAAAATGTTATGAATGCCTCAAGTTACCATTATGTCTTATGATTTCTATGATTTATTCATGATTTGATGAGGTATGTTAAAGTGCATATGTTTTATGGGTAATGTATGATTTCCTTTTTATGTATATATGAACTTATGTTTCCTTTCCATATTTTTATATCCCTTAATGAGCTTTTTATGCTCATCGCAAGTTTTTTGAAATGTTTTTCACAGGTCAAGGGAAAGGTACATGATATGATGATAGTGTCAAGGAAGTGTCAAGAAAGAATCCACGTTTTATTTTAAATATATTTCCATTTATGGGAAAGAAGAATACTATGTTTATGTAACCACTTTGTTTATATGTGGAATGTAATGCAAGTTTTATAATCTCATTCTCTAAAACTCTAAACCCAAAAAGATCCTCAATGTGTAATCTTGTAATAACATAAGATTAATTAAGGTTTAAGGCTGGGGCCTTATACATAAAAAGAAGGTTCATAATAGTTTTACATCATCTCCCACATATATTTTCATTACTAACATGTTTCATAGAAATATAATACATTATACCATTCGTCATTACATGGGGAAAGGAAACATATGAAAATGGTTATGTCAAATTATTAGTAACAGTAAAAAAGGGAGATATCAATGACCACATATTCATATCATGATCATAGGGGTGTGAGAACATGATCATAAAAATGTAATTATTAACAATTATATCATAGATCATAATCATGATTCATTTAAAAAATATTTCAATTTCATAAAACCGGAATCATTATGGAAAAAAATAACATGATAAATGATAGCATCACATTTGACTAATACTTATGTTTTTGTAATACACCTAATCATATAAAATAATTTTCATAATGGTGAATTATTATTTCAATAACAGTCATTGTGAAATGGGTCTTCTCCCAAACCCATTTTCTACTCAATGTTCACATTCTAGAAAATCATAGTGGAAAAATTCCATTACAGAAATTTGATCACTTCCTATTCCATCCATATATATCCATTGCGATATCAATATTTTCTAAATTATTTATAGGGAGATATGTGTCCCACAAAATTCCGAGGAAAACCAGACATATGGGTTCCCTTATATCATAAACCATTCATTAAATCGTAAAACATGAAATGAAATAAGGTTCATTGGAAATTCATCATTTCCTAACAAAATGAAAATTTATTGATTTAAAATAAATTTCATTAATTCATCGTGGAATAACCCATGGAAAAAAGAATCTACATCAAACATAACATTTCATCATAAACATAAACAATCCATAAAAACAATAAATATTGGTTCCTTTGATACTATTACTTGAAAATAATAATTTAAATCAAGGGTTATTTTGAATGATGCATATAACTACCACCAAAACATAATTAAAACCATCTTGAAGAAAATATACTTTTAAACAACAAAAATAACATTTTATATTATGAAAAATAAGAAAAAAATTAAAGAACACACTGTATTTAAAAAAATCATGGATAATTATAATGGAATCATCCAATTATGGAGGGGTCATGATGGGGTGGAATTTTCTTCATGTTGTAAACATTATAATAAAAAATTCTATTGACACTTTTTGGAGAAATAAAAAACTCATCATTATGAAAACAACAATAAGATTCTCTTTAAATCCATTGTTTAAAAATTAAAACATTGGTAAATATGACATTAAAAAATCATTTTATAATATTTAAAACCTACATAAAACATTTTTAGAACTCATGGATATAAAGTATGTTTTTTACTGAAGATACAAATAAATTCAATATTCATTACAAATATTTTTTCAGTCTATTGACCATTTATGGTGTGTAAAATTAAAAGAATTTTTTAATAAATTACAATATTATAATTGAATTAAATAGTCTCTTCAAGGGTATATAAAATAATTTAATCATTTTAAACATAATAATAAAAAATACTAAAAAACAATGAGATTTTAATATAAACACTTACCATTGTCGTAACTGTAGAATCATTTGTATCATGAATGAAATTGACTTAAATAGCTCATAATATCCCAATAATTTTTATATTAATATCAAATTAATTATTCATTGGAATTATATTCAATACATAAATTAAAAATGAAAGTGTTTTATAAGGAATGTGTCCCATATAAATAAACGTGAGGTGAAAATCAATTACCTCATGTTTTCAATTTTTTGAAAATATTATATACTATTATATAATAAATTGAAATTTATAAAAAACTCTATGACATAAACACATTAAAAATTATAATATCATATATTATACTTTAATAACATTTAAACATTAACTTTTATAAATAATTCTATATAAAATGGTAATTTTTGGGAGTAATCTATTCATTGATCATGAATATTTCTACTCAATAGTTCTTGTCCATTCACATTTATCTTTGTTCCATATTCTCATGAATATTAATCCGGATATAAATAAAATTAACATCCATCATATACATAGTTATATTAATACATAAATATTATATACAGAAAAATTAATTACATTGTTCATAGAGATGGTAGGCAGTAGTTAACCATGCATATTGTGTTCATTTTTCTATATATGGAATAAAATAAATTTTAAAATTAATTAAATTTTATTGGATCATTATTATTGAAAATATATTCATATAAGTATTTTTAAATTTCATCTATTTCATATATAAATGATAAATTATTCACATCTCTTAATAGTGGTGTTAGTCCTTGTGTAATCACAAATGACGTTATAATTTCCCAAAAGATTTGATGGGGTGAAGGAAGACGTAATATTATAATTCCATAAGTTAAATTATGTCAGAAATATAATATATAAATTTTAAACCCATCATAATAACAACCGATAAAATATAGTGATCAAAAATGATTTTTATCGTTACATGGATATGGAATGTTTTATGTATGCATAGATGACACTCCCACTTATGATTTGATGAGAATCCAGGTTTATAATGGTTTATTCATAGTCATAATTATATTTTATAATATTTCGAAAACATAAATTTTTTTATATTAAATACCATAGATATTGAGGATGTACAGAAGGCATAGAAAATAATTTGAATGGTTATGTTAATTTCATCTTCATTGAAATGACTCAATTTAATGTCCTCTTCATGGCTTTAGGGTTAGTATTTTGGGAATACTAAAACATATAAAATATTTATACGGTATATGAAAATATTAATTGGTAGAGTTTGGATGATATTGTTGGCTTATTATGGTATAAGTTGTAATATCAAAATAAATTTAAATAGTAATTTTATATTAATTATGTTTTTATTTTATAGTTTAAATCCGATTTAGATTTATTTTAATAAAACATTTTTTAATATAATATATTTTTTAAATTTAAGACATTATTTGAGTGAAATTAAAAATTATATCATTTTATGAAATAGTATATTTTTTAAATAAATGCCTTTATTTGAAATAAGATAAATTTACTTATTTATTTTAATGTATGTTTTAATATTGAATGTTTTGAATATACTATTTTTCAGGAAAATTATATTAAATTAAAATTATGAAGAAATACTATATTAATAAACTCTGTGTTAAATTATATAAATGAATATTTAAAAATTAATTAATTTACTGATTTTTCTAAGAATTTATTATTTTAATTACAAAATTTTAGCTAATTTGAAAAGTAAAATGACTATAATATGACATTAAATAAAAACATGAGAAATTATACATATAAAGTTGATTTTAAATTTAGGATACTAATTGTAATTAATATTTTATCATTATAAAAAATATATTTTCATATAACTAAGAAAAATGAATTTTATTTTTAAATTATTAATGTTAATGAGAATAACAATTAATGGTAAAAATATTCTTTTAATAAAAAAATATTATTATGTTTATAGAAATATAATTTAAAAGATATTATAATTATAGTAAATTGTTTTCATTAATATTATGAAATTATGAAATTAATGGATATATTATATTATAAGAATAATAATAAATGAAATATTAGGAACATATTGGGATAATAGTGTTAATTTTTAAAATATGATTTCAATTTGTTTACAAAAAGTGAATATTAAAGTCTTACATATTATAAAAGTATATATGTTTTATTTCATAATAGATGAATGAAATAATAAAATTGAATGAAATGATAATAAAATTATAGTGGATCCCAATCAGATTTGTGGGAAATGAAATCATTCTAAGGGCTCAATTTTGAGGTGATGTCAACTGTCATTAGGTTAATATTGAGTGCTGGGAGCTAACCCATGTAGAGTGTCTTCATCCTCATGTTGAACCGGGGACTCCAATTTTGAATAAGGGATCATACTTGGAAAATGGTTTTGACAACCAAAATAGGGGTCATGTTGAGTATCAACTGCCAGAGAGTGATATTTGAAAAGATCGATAGCCAAATATATATCTGGTTTCAATCACATGTGAGCTTTCAAAGACCATATCCGAGCGAGGGTACGGATCATGATTAATCAATATGACAACCATGATTTTTATTACAACTTAAACATGGTTTATTACATAAAACATAACTTGATACAAAAAAGAAGATCGAGAGGTCTAGTGTCTTTGGGGCTTAGGATTATTACATAAAAACATAAAACACGAAATAAAACATCTTTATTGAAAACTTCCTTTACATGACCACTACATTCCCTCATACTAATCATTTCATGGGATAACCTGAGGACATGCATATGAAAAGTGTGAGCTATAAAGACCATTAAGGGAGTACACATAGAATAACATGAGGAGTACAATAAATGTTAGGAAATGGGAATGTCAATAGAGCATAAGATAAACATTAACATAAAGGCATGATAAAGCATGATAATCATAACATGGAAATGTGGCAACAACACTTAACATTGAATTAGCATGAGCCAAGGCTCATTGCACATGGAGCATGAGTAAACCCTCATTGCACATGAAGCACAAGTAAACCCTTGTTGCACTTGAATTAGCATGAGTCAACACTCATTGCACATGACGTATCATGATACTATACTTTACCCAATGCATTGAAGCGCTATAAGGGTGCACCCTTCTTAGACATTTCATTTCATGCATAATGTGCCACATGGATCATAAAACATGGATTCATAAAACATAATAATTTATTCCCTGATAAAGGAATGTGGAGTTCATACATGAAAATTTACAATCAATAAGTAAATGTACATAAAGTTGAATACCCTTGATGGAGAAATGGGCATGGTATTCACTACACAATGACATTGGCTTAGAAAATCGGTGCGATTTCGGCAGCGTAACAGCGTGACATAAGAATTCATAAAAAAAGTTGATGAGAGGGCAAGGGGTTCCTCATCATATTTACATCTAATGGAATGTAAGGAGGTCATATAGATACATTTTCCAACAATTGAAATGGAATTTATATTAATGATACAAAATTATTGCTTGAATGTAAAAGAAGATAGAGAAGTTCCTTTTGGAATTTCGGCATAGTAACAGGTGTACATGGGAGGCATTAAATGAGAGAGAAAGGGGTCTCCCATTATTCAAACATAAAGATGGAATTATGAGGGAGGTGAAAAACAATACCCCAATATTAATAATTGAAATTAAAAGGGCAATACAACTTAATGAAAATTGACAAAAATGAGAAAGGAAGAAAAAACCCTTACATGGAAGTGTGCTTCCAAAGGCTAGAGAGAGGCTTCTGAGAGGCTTCTCGGGAGCTTGGGGCACCTTGGGAGGGTTTTAGAGAGAGTATGTCAGAGGTTGGACGAACTCCAAGGGATTTTAGTGTGGAGGAAGTGGGATCTTCGGTGGGTTTATATAGTAAAGGTGAGGGAATTCTTTATTATTTAGGTTTGGGTCCCCTTATATTAAATTAATCCAAACCAAAAACCATCCCATGGTGTTTTACCATGGTTTTTGGAAAAGGGAAGAAGAAAAAAATATTCTATAAGGAAAAAGTCCGAACTTCTTAAAATCATAAGGTTTCTTATGTGGAGGTGAGTCACACTCCCATGGAAATTAATTTAAAAAGGCAAAGTGTTGAATATGTCTTGAGGGGTTCATTAATGCTATGAATAGAAAGTCAAACAAACCCAAAATCACATTATTCTATTGGAAAAACATATATTTGACGAACATAAGGATTATAGTATTTTATTACATCTCTATTGGGTCATTATTATGTCATAAAACACATTATATATTTAAATGGTATTTAATTTTTACCCAAAAATTTGACTGTCTCAGAAAATTATGAAAAATTCACCGTTAGATAATTTCGACATCCTGATTCCAGAAAAGACATTTATTTTATCTAAAATTTTTTCTAAATATTTAAATTTTCACTTTTAAAATAAAAACCGACATTTATCAAAAATTCACAGGTTTTGACAGAAATGGCTTTCAAACCTTAATAAAAAATTTAATTGCATTCATAAAATAATAAGATCATTTATATTTAATAAAAATTAATTTAATAATAATATTATTATTTTATTAAAATATTATTCAATTCAAAAATCCCTTAATTTAATAAAACAAATTTCTTAATTAAATAATAACTAAAAACTCCATTTGTACTTTAAAAACAATTTACAATGTATCAAAAATGACTAGAAATTATATTCATTATTATATATAAAAAATGTACATTAACATAGTACTATTTATTTGTTAGATAACCCCTTAAAATAGCCGTATAAGACCTAAGGGTAAGGTGTGCGATGGTGACAGACTCTTGGGGTGGCTGGGATAACATCGCTCGAGTGGTAATTTCAATCAACATCCACATTTCCCGTAGACGGTCACATTCTAGCTTTACATAATAAAGATCATCTTGGGATTGTTCAAGGGAGAATCCCAAAGATTCCACTTCTTTTCTGAGCTCCGACAAATGGGCTTCGTATGGAGCAATTCTGCTGGATGGGGCCATCGCTTCCTTTGTCTGAGTAAAATTTGGTTCGTTAAAGCCTTATATTTATACTAATCATGTGATCACTATTCAACGACTATAAAAGTAACAGTAACAACTCTTATCATAAAACCAAAGAAGTTGACATCTTATAAAAACATTTTTTTATAAAGATGCATTTAACTTGAACAAGAGGGATTTTCCATTAATGAATCTTTTGGTCGTTACAATATTCCCCCTTAAGAAATTTGGCCCTCGAAATTTTCCTTTTCCCACACTAAAACAAATGTGGGTAACTCAGCTCCATCATATCCTCTGATTCCCAAGTTGCTTATTCAAACTTGTGGTTTCTCCACAACACCTTGACGTGGGGCATTGTCTTATTTCGTAGAACTTTTTCACTACGATCTAAGATCTTCACTGGTTGCTCCTCATAAGAAAGATCATCTTCTAATTGTACCACCTTAGAAGAGAGTACATGTGAAGGGTCTGGTATGTACTTCTTTAAGAGGGATACATGAAAGACATCATGCACCTTGGCCATATTTGGTGGAAGTGCTAGTCGATATGCCACAGCCCCAACACGATCAAGAATCTAAAAGGTCCTGATGTACCTTGGACTTAACTTCCTTTTATTTCCAAACCTCATGACATTCTTCCATAGAGATATGCGTAAAAACACCATGTCTCCAACATTAAACTCAAGGTTTCATCGACGATTATCTGCATAAATCATCTGTCAACTCTGGGCTACCTTGATATGCTGTTGAATGGTTTTCACCTTCACCACCATTTCTTCGACAATTTCTATTCCAAGCAGCTTACGTTCACCAACCTCATCCCAACATGTCGGTGTTCTGCACATTTTCTAATAAAGGGCTTCATATGGTTCCATTTGGATGCTCGAGTGGAAACTGTTATTATAAAAGAACTCAACCAGAAGAAGATGTTGATCCCATCATCCTTTAATGTCCATTGAGAACGCTCTCAATATATCCTCAAGTGTTTGGATAGTCCGCTCGGATTGGCCATCAATTTGAGGATGATAGGTCGTACTAAAGTATAGTTCAGTATTCAGAGCATGTTGAAGACTCTTCCCAAACATAGAGGTGAATCCTAGATCTCAGTCAGACACAATAGATAGTGGTACTCCATGCAACCTTACCACTTCCCTGATATATATCTGTGCTAGTTGATCCAATGAGAAATCCTCTTAAATAGAAATGAAGTGTGTAGTCTTTTTAAGACGATCCACAACAACCCATATTGCATTGTTTCATTTGGATGTCCTTGTAAGTCCGGTGACAATGTCCATGGTGATGTTTTCCCATTTCCATTCTGGTATGGGAAATTTTTGCATCATCCCCTTAGACTTCTTCCTCTCTACCTTCACTTGCTGTCACACCAGGCACTTTGATGTATATTCAACGATATCCTTCTTCATATTATCCCACCAAAATTTTTCTCGTAGATCTCGATACATCCTTGTGGTCCTTGGGTGAATAGAGAAATTTGAACTATGTGAATCATTTAAGACTTCCTTCTTCTGCTCCGGACTTGATGGAACACATAGTCTTTTCCCAATCCACACAGTTCCTTCTTCATTAACATTAAACTCCCAGGATTTTCCCTTTTGACAACTTCCACTTTTTCTTTAATTCCCAAATCATCCTTTTGAGTATCCTTTAAACTTTCCTAAAGAGATGGTTGAGAAATAATTTGTGAAAGTATTGATGGTGTTCCCTTCTTTATTATTCCCACGTCCATCTTCATCATGTCTAAGATGATTGGATCCTTCTCAATTCTCATCATTGATAGAATCACTAGATCCTTTCTTCTTAGGGCATCTGCCACCTTGTTCTCTTTCCCAGGATGGTAATGTATTTAACAGTCATAATCCTTGATGAGCTCTATCCATCTTCTCTGGCACATATTAAGCTCTTTCTGTGTGAATATATATATTTAATACTCTTGTGGTCAGTATATCTCTCACATTTCTCTCCATAGAGATAATGGCGCCAGATTTTCAAGGCAAAGATCACAGCCGCCAACTCCAGATCATGGGTTGTATAGTTTCGCTCATGGATTTTCAACTGCCTTGAGGAATAGGATATAACTTTATCATTCTACATCAGCACACAGCCTAAGACCTTCTTTGAAGCATCACTGAATACCACAAAAGGTTCCCCACTTGTCGGTAAAGTGAGCACGAGCATAGTGATAAGCCTCCTTTTCAACTCCTTGAAGCTTTCTTCGCATTCATCATTCCAAGAAAACATTAATCCCTTTCGAGTTAGCTTGGTAAGAGGGTTCGACAATCGTGAGAAATTTCTCACAAATTGTCGATAATATCCAGCTAACCCCAAGAAGCTACGGATATCGTTTACCAATGTTGGCCTCGGACATCCCTTAATTTCATCTTTTTTGGACGGATCCATAGATATCCCATTTCTTGTGATGATATGGCCCAAGAATGAGACCTCCTTCAACCAGAACTCACACTTGTTGTACTTTGCATAGAGCTTCTCCCTACGCAAAGTCTCCAGTACAGTTCTTAAATGCTCCTCATGATCCTCCTTCATTTTGGAGTATATTATAATATCATCTATAAAGACTAACAAAAATTTGTCAAGGTAATCTCTAAAGACTCTATTCATCATGTCCATGAATATTTCTAGAGCATTGGTGAGTCCTAAAGGCATTACTATGAATTCATAGTGCACACACCTTGTACGAAAAGCAGTCTTGGGGATATCTTCCTTCTTCACCCTTACTTGATAATATCCTGACCACAAGTCCACCATGGAGAAGTATTGTTCTCCATGAAACTGATTGAACAAGTCATAAATTCATTGGAGAGGATACATTTTCTTTATCGTGATTTTGTTAAGATCACGATAATCGATGCAAATCCGCATTGACCCATCCTTCTTCTTGACGAAGAGGACTGGTGCACCCCATGGTGAAGCACTAGGGCGTATAAACCCTTTATCCAGATTCTCTTGTAGTTGTTTCTTCAGCTCTTCAATCTCTACAACAGCCATTATATATGGAGTCTTGAATATTGGTAGCGCCCCTGGTATAAGTTCAATTGAGAAGTCAACATCTCTTCTTGGAGGAAGACCAGGCAGTTCCTCGGGAAACATTTCCGTGAATTCCCTCACAATAGTCATTTCTTCAAGGATGGTTTCTTCTTTGGAATCAATCATCTGAGCCAGATACACATTCTCATATGGCAGTAATATCCATGCATGAGATGATGGAGCTAAAGTATATTCATCTTCCTCCTGACACTTGTAAAGAATGGGGGTCGATTCTCCATATGGAGTGTGATTTCCCTCTCCCGAAAATTTATGTTGGCTCTATATAAGGAAAGCCAATCCATGCCAAGAATTTCATCAAATTCCACCAGAGGGAGTATGATGAGGTTCTACGGGAAATTAAATCCACATATTATAATAGGGGAAGACTTATATTCATGGGATGTAATGATTACCCCATTTTCCGTACTCACCGTCATCTTTACTTCCATTATTTGTGGTGGTGCTGGGATTGTTCTACTAAAATTTTGAGATATAAAAGAATGCGTAGAACCTGAATCAAAAATTACATTCGCTATTCTTGAATGAATAACTAGCATACCTGTAACCACTTCGTTGTCGGGGTTCACTTCGGTACAAGTGATGGAAAAAGCTCTTCCTTGCTGTCTTGGAGGTTGATAGTTGCCTCCAATAACCCTTGGATTAGGGAATTGATTTGAAAAATGACCCGATTCATTGCATTTATAGCATTGACCAATGCGTTGAGGTTCGAACAAAGCGTTCTTCTCCTCTGTCGCATCCGCGGGTCCTTCATGACGACAGATAACAGCTAGGTTCCCTTCTCTTCCACACCTGAAGCATTTTCTCATCCCCTTAAGGCAATTTCCAGGGTGCTTCTTCCCACACTTTTGGAATGTGGGGTGCTGGAACTTCTTAGCACCGTTGGATTTATCCATCCTACCACCAGCATTGAATTCCACCTTACGCTTCTTGTCCCCATGATACCCCTGTGATTCCTCGATCTCCATTTCAACCTTGAGGGAACATCAGAGAATTTCCTCATAGCTGTCGAAGTCACGGATCGCTAATGATTTCCACAAGCTAGGCTTCAGCCCACTAAAGAAGCGGTCAACCTTGCATTCGGGGGTAACGACAAAGCCGGAAGCATATCATTCAAGCCTTGTGAAGTTTTCCTCGTACACTCCAATAGATTCTTAATCTTTTTTCTTGAGGGAAAGGAAGTCCCATTCCATCTTAAGCTGGAGGGTGTGTGGAAAATATTTATCGAAAAACATCTTCCGGAATTCCTTCCATTCCAAAGCCTCGATCTCCTCCACAGGCTTCATATTTTTGATCAACGTCCACCATTGATCAGCTTCACCCTCCATACGATAAGCCACTAGGAGAACCTTCTCTTGTTCAAAACATTGGAGGATAGATAATATCTTTTCAATGGAGTTGATCCATTGTTCAGCGATTGTGTGATCAGATGATCCACTAAAAGTAGGAGGTCATTGTCTCATGAAGCTCTCGATAGCGACTTGTTCTTTCTTATGGGGGGTTGAACGTTCCTCTTGACCCGTGTTTCTATTCAAAACTTGAGTTAGCTAAGAGAGAAGCATGACAAAGTTCACAATTCCCACTCCCATTGGATTTGGAATCTCATTAGTACAATCATCACACTGATCTTCACAACGGTTGTTACCCCAGACCTACTATTACCGGCCATTGGCTGGAATAAATGGAAAGTTGTGGTTAACACATAAAGGGTAATCCAAAGACAAAAGTTGATGACTCAAAAATAAACTTTTATTTTTTTATGTCGTGAGTCTATAGGATTCAATCTAGGATTTTCATGATCCACTTTCTAACATATATTCTTAGGGAAATTTTTCCCATAATAAGGTTTTATACTAAGATTGTGAATTTATCAAAATATATCCCCCGTGGGTGTCATAACCAAGAGTGAAGCAAGGCCTATTGTTGTGCACAAGTTCCCATTCGAGTCTAGCTCAAAGCGGTGTTTTCGTGTTTTACCCCTAGGATACATCTATGCCAGAGCCACCTCTATCTGCTCATATCCAAACAGGGATGTATTTGTTTGATAAACCAGTTACTTAGTATTTACCAAAACATAGGGATGTTTTTATCGTACTTAGTCTTGTATATAAGGCTTTACTAGGGTTTCCTAATCCCAAAAATAACTAAAACTATCCTCTGATACCAACTATGAAAACCGTGCTTTTTATTACAACTTAAACATTCTTTATTACATAAAACTTCACTTGATACAACAAATAAGATCGAGAGGTTTAATGTCTTTGGGGCTTAGGATTATTACATAAAAACATAAAACATGGAATACAACATCTTTATTGAAAACTTCCTTTACATGACCACTATATTCCCTCATACTTAGCATTGCATGGGATAACCTGAGGACATGCATAAGAAAAGAGTTATCTATAAAGTCTAGTAAGGGAGTACACATGGAATAACATGAGGATTACAATACATGTTAGGCAATAGGCATGTCAATAAAGCATAAGATAAACATAAACATAAAGGAATGATAAAGAAAGATAATCATAACATGGAAATGTGGAAACAACACTTAACATTGAATTAACATGAGCCAAGGCTCATTGAACATGGAGCATGAGTAATGTAACACCCCATGCTTCCACGATACGCTTCTCTTTAAATAATGCAATAGCTTGCATTGTACGCATGTTTGAGATTCTAACACACCGCGACCAATCAAAATAGCCATTATGAATATTAATACCCACTTTTTGAAATTATATATATTTTATATTTCAAAATGGACTTCATTTTTGTATTTGTAATATCAAATTTACCCTATGTTGAATTTGTTGTAATTTTCTGAGAACATCCAATTTTTTATGAATAGTGATAAATACTTAAAACAACTTTTTTAATAAAAATAATTTATAGTGATAAATTATACTATTGAGTGGTTTTAAAGTATAATTAGAATTTATTTTTACCATTTTATCCAATGGTGGTCATTAGAAATAATTTCACGTTGAAATTGGACAAAAACAATTGTCAATCTTTTGATATATATTATTTCTTAAAAACACGCTATTTGTTGTGACAGCAGGATTTAATTATAAAATTAATTAATGAATCATATATGTTTGGAATTTTTTAAAATAGGCATAATTTTTGAATTCATAATATCAATTATATCTTAGGGTGAAATTTTGGCATTGTTCTGAAAAGCATCAATTTTTTATGAATAGTGAAACCACTAAGTGGTAGTTAAAAAACTGTTTTTTCCTTTAAATGAAACATTACCACATCTATGATTTGATTTTCAAAAATACGAAATACATGGTTGTCATTAGGATGTAAAATGTAGTTCAGTGGGATTAAAATAATTTTTTGGTGAATAGTAACTTTTAAGTTTAATTAATCGCGATTAAAGGTGATTAATGTAATTTAAGGTAAAGATAATATTATAATAATATGAAATGACCTATAAAATTGTCCTAACCCTATCAAGTGAGCCATGTCCGACCAAGACAATCCATGGGTCAACATGGGGACCCCATGGATCCACTTTGGTAGGAAAAGGACATTAAAAACCTTTTATTTAATGTTATAATTAAAATGTCACAAACATGAGTTATTTTACTAAAAAAAATTAAATGGGGTTATACAAGTCATATTTTTGACTAAAAATATTCATTAGAAATCTAAAACGACTTCCTACATCATGATATTTTTTTATAATTTTTAGACATTAAATAAATAAAATTATTTATGACAACATGATGATGCAGCGATTACCTCATTAATTAAAGATTTAAATAAAATGAAAAGATATTGTAAAATCCAAGGCATACACTTGTCAAAAATCTATTTTATGAGTATATGTCGAACCCTTATCACCTTAGACTCGCAATATATCATTTTGGGACATTTAGAATCCGAAAAGCATTTCATAATAAAGTAACATTTCAATCTTTCCAAAAGTGCCCATCCTCTCCTCTTATAAAAGGCCCCCACCACTACCACCTTACTCACACAATCAAAGACTTTTGGCTCGGCCAAACTCTGACAAAATACTCTCCAAAAATCCCTCTCTTACGCCTAGAAGCCTCACTTTGGGCAGAATTCTTCCCAGGAAGCCTTTGGCTCAAATCAAAAAAAGGTTAACCGATTTTAAGGTAATGTCTTCTCTTATGTTATTTTGTTTTATTTTGCTTCTCTAACCCCAAATTTTTTTTATTCATTTATTTTGTAACAACACCAGTATCCTCAATATACTAGGATGTTGTTATAATAATTATTCAAGATACACTTACACACACTTACATCTAATGGTTAAAGAACATATTGTTTCTCTGGATTGCGAATTTCTGCCTCACGAAACGATGATTGTTCAACACTCATATAACACCTTCAAAGGTGGCCATCAAGATGTCACTATATTTATATATGATATATAATATGTTTATGTTTTACTTAAGCTTCTGTATTTTTCATTTTTCGGATACCTTTATGATTTCCATTAAGGGTAAACGCGATATCTTCATATTAGGAAGTGCGGACAACCGCCCCCTCAAAGTGATTCGAATCGTTAATTCCATTTGTGGGATGTATAAAGGATGGATTAAATTGTATTATACATTATATTATACTGGAATTATATTATAACTTTATATAATTAAAAATTCATTCCATTAAATACTAAATAGAAATGAAATTAGAGTTCATGTGTACGTACGGCTTACCGTCTCCATGAACGGTGCATGTCATTTCTTACCTCTAAATGTTATGTAATATTATAAATGAATGTATATACTGGATATATATTATGTACATGATATCTACATCATGAATATAATTATGGATATAATGAATATTTTACCACATGAACAAATTCTAATTATAAGATGTTTATTTTTGACTCAAGTACCTAAGATCGACAAAATGACCCTTATTAACTTAAATAATTACATAATGTTCATAACTTGGTAATAAGTGATATAAAATGAATAATTAACTTGAAAAAATTTCTTAAACAGGTAGAGATTAACTCTAGTTTATTATTCAGGAGGTTAAAGAGCGGTTGAGTCATGTCGGAGAAGAGGTAAGGGAAATTCTTAACCCAATTTCGGTTCTTTAGGTTAATCTCCTACTTTAAAATTATGTCATGATATTATTATTTCATATCTAGTATTTGTACATTATTTATTTGTAATTATAGTAAATACACATAATAGATCTATTTTATTTTAAAAAATGATCTTTGTAAGGGAACTTCTTAACCCAATTTCTATTCTTTGGGTTAATCTCCTACTTTCAAATTATGTCATGATATTATTATGTCTTATCTTGTATTTGTACTTTCTTTATGTGTACTTAAAGTTAATACACATAATAGATATATTTTATTTAAAAAATTTTCTTTGTATGGGACTTCATCTCAATCTCCTTTCATCGAGGCATATTTAGTTTTTTACACAACCTTCTTTTATACAGTTTATAATCCCATTTGAATTTTACATTTATTCAAAAGGAATATTTTTTATTCAAAGAGTTTACTAAACGAAAAAAGGGAATGTTTTTTTTTCTTACGTATGCGGCGACAACGACTTCTCTGCCGCCGTGACTATTATTTGAGTTTCGGCTTCCTCTATAAGCCATAACTATTTTTTAAAAAGAAAAATAAATAACATGTTTTACTTTTCTTTTATAGTGGTATTGAAAACGGTTTTGATAAAGTTTTTATTTTATCAATGTGTTTCATTGATATCTTGTGATTGAAGTGTGGAAATATTATGTTTCCTTTATTCATGTTTTATGTGATACAGTTATGTTATGGTTTATGATATGTTTAATCCTGTTCATATGAGGAATGCATTGGACTTAATAAGTGATCGGTAGATCCCGCTATCGCTCCTCAATGCATCGGTAGCTCTCATGAGAAAAACTAGTGTCTTGGCATGAGGCCTTGACAAAATCTTATTTGTATTCTTGGCACGATGCCTTGGCTACATGGTTATGATAGTCTGGCATTATGCATTCCATCATTATGAAAATGGTTATTGATATTGCATGTGATTATTTGACCAGTAAAATATTAATGTGAAGAAGTAAATGGAATTATCTCATTTTACTTATTCCATATTATGTTGAAGTTCAAGTTTAAAAGGATTTTGTTTTAGTTATACATTGCCATAAATTTTTATGTTTATTGATGAAAGATTCCGCTATATTGTTTTCCTCAATGAGCATCTGAGCTCACCCCTTTCAATGTTCTAATTTTTCCAGGATGTGAAGAAGTATTTTAGGAATGACCTGCAGGGATAGTCTGAAGGGGATATGAGTGTGGAAAATGGAGACTATGTTATTTTAGTTTTTCACTTTATGATGTAATGTAACATTTATGAATTTATCTAGTGTTTCCATGGCTATTAAACTAATCGGTATTTTGATACTTGATCTTTTGTGATCATACCAATGTTGCACAATAATGCACCGACTCTGGGTAACTGGGGTCGGGGCGTTACAGTTGGTATCAGAGGCAGTTTAGTACTAACCTTGGAAGCTAGATTTAGATAAACAATGATTAGAACACATAGCCCTATGATATACTTTGAGTATTAGTATAGAAGGACTTCCTAGAATTTTGGTATTACAGAGATTTTGTGAGTTTTCCAAGAGATACATCCCTGTCTGGATACGAGCAGGTAGAGGCGGCTCTGGCACAGATGTACCTAGGTGTAAAACCCGAAAACACCATTTTGAGCTAGACATGATTGGAAACTGGTGGACGACAACGGGCCTTGCTGCACTCTTGGTTACGACACTCCCGGGGGATATGCTTAGGCTAATTCTCATTTTCTTTACAAACCATTATGAAGGTATTATGAGTATATACTTTCTCAAAGAAAACATTTCTTTTTATAATTAAGGATTATATCTATAAATAGTTCAATTTATGTTAAGCGGTTTACAAGAATGGAATTATGTATTTTAATTCATAAACTAATATAGTTTATGTCATTGTTTAGCAATAGCGCCTAGTGGGAGGAATGGAAGCCGTATCAATGCACGCACTCTGTTTAGGGATTTCCCTCCTGCTTAAGATAATTATTGAGGAGCTGGAGATACAGCTGGTGTTGATCAACTTAATACCATTATGGGAAAACTCACTCAGGTTATGAATAATAAACTTACTCGTATGGAGCACCCTGATCCGCAACATGGAGGATCAATGTTAGACCACTTCAGGAGGCAACAACCATCAACATTTAATGGTGGTACAAATACATTATTAGTTGAGGAATGGATAAACTCCTTAGATAAAATATTCCACACCTTGGGGAGTAATGAAAGGGAGAAGGTTGTTATGGTAGTTTACTGCCTCACTGGAGATGCTGATCAATGGTGGTCGTTGATTCAAAACAAAAAGGAAGATGATGAAGTATCAAATATGGAATGGAGGGAGTTAAAAGATCTTTTCCTATAAAAATACTATCCTCGCGACCATCGATCAGTTATGGAAAGGCAATTTTTTAGTCTGAGACAAAAGGTGGATGAGAATGTCGCAATGTATGAGGCCAACTTTACAAGGTTAGTGAGGCATGATACAAATTATATATGTAACCCAAGAAGTAAGATTGATAGTTTCATTGATGGGTTAAAACCATTTCTTCGTCGAGCATTAGTCTCACAAACCTACTCGTCATACGAAGACATTGTTTCACGTGATATCAAGACAGAAAAGGAATTCTCTAAATCTGATGACAATAAAGTAAAGCAAGAGAATATGAGAAAGGTGGAACAAGAGACAGATAAAGGGAAAAAGGGAATGAAGGATTTTCCATTATGAGATAATTGTGGGAAGAATCACCATGGTACTTGCCTAAAAGTAATGGTAGTTTGTTATAAATGTGGTGAAAAAGGTCACCAGGGGCGTGATTGTAAGGGAAAGAAAGAGGCTATCAATGTTGAATGATAAAATTGTAGAGAAATGGGGAATTATACAAATGAATGTCCTAAGAGTTAGGGAAACTTACCTCAGAAAAAGCCAAGGTATCAAGGCCAATCTTATGCTATGACTACAGTTGAAGCGTAATAATTAATGCATTGGTTCTTTTGGACTCATGGATAATATTCTGGTTATTAGAATAATGTGATATATATATATAAGGATCATACTGAAGTACATGTTGATTTCCTTAAGGTTTTAATATGATTAAGGTAATCATATTTTTGTATGTGACAATAAGAGAAAATTTACCTTGTTTGATAAATCTGATGATACAATTTATTTTCGAATTTAGAAACCTTTTAGAGAAAGTCTGGACAGAGGTATTTTGGATAACTATAAAGGTTGGAATGGATTAAGTTGAACCTTGTATAGTATTGTTTAAGGTTAAATTATTTTGAAGACTACTTTTGGAATATTATAATACTATATTTTGAGGAAAAGGGAAACATGCAGGTCGAGGGATAACCCGTCGCGTCAGACAATGCTACAGGAATCTAACCCACAACCATAGTGCGACAAGCCTTTATTACCTACCACTAGCCTACATGAAGTCCCTGGTTATTAAAAAATCGTTTTACTAATCTAAATGGTATGTGTTAATATTTGGAACCTTATACAATTAGGATAAATAGAATATTTTTGAGTTCTATTACCTTTTAGAGTGAATGATGAGTTTGTGGTAAAAAATTATTAAAGAATGATAGTCTACATGACATGTATGTATATCCCCCTACTTTCTTAGTAAATATTCTAAATAAATTCCTCAACTTTATAAAATGTAACATAAAACAAAAACGTTGCCGGTTAACTTTTCCAACTGGGGATTCAATGGTCGTTTAACTAATCACAAGTTTGTGATTTTCATATAGTTAACTTTATCCTAATCCAGTTTTCCTCAACTCTCCATCATACCTTGATGGTTTTTTTTTCATCCATATCCATATTTTCATAGAATCCTAGTATGGGCTATCTCGGGTGACATTTGTACTTATCTTTCTTTCTTTTAAAGTTATATTTTTATTAACCTTATTTCCGAAGTGGGTTTTCCACAAAGGTATTTTATATTTTCTACCTTTTACTTTCAAAGAAAAATTTAAAATTACGAGGAGGCAATTTATTGAAGGAGGGGAGAATGTAACACCCCATGCTTCCACGATACGCATCTCTTTCAATAATGCAATAACTTGCATTGTACAGAAGTTCGAGATTCTAACACACCGCAACCAATAAAAATAGCCATTATGAATAGTAATTCCCACTTTTTGAAATTATATATATTTTATATTTCAAAATGGACTTCATTTTTGTATTCGTAATATCGAAATTACCCTAAGTGGAATTTTTTGTAATTTTCTGAGAACTTCCAATTTTTTATGAATAGTGAAAAATACTTAAAACAACATTTTTAATCAAAATAATTTGGAGTGATACATTATAATATTGACTGGTTTTAAAGTATAATTATAATATATTTTTACCATTTTATCCAATGGTGGTCATTAGAATTAATTTCACTTTGAAATTGGACATAAACAATTGTCAATCTTTTGATATATAGTGTTTCTTAAAAACACGCTATTTGTTGTGACAGTGGGATTTAATTATAAAATTAATTAATGAAACTTATATGTTTGTAATTTTTTAAAATAGACATCAAATTTTAATTCAGAATATCAATTATAGATTAGGGTCAAATTTTGGCATTGTTCTGAAAAACATCAATTTTTGATGAATAGTGAAACCACTAAGTGGTAGTTAAAAAAATGCTTTTTCATTTAAATGAAACATTACCACTTCTGTGATTTAATTTTCAAAAATCCTACATACATGGTTGTCATTATAAAGTAAAATTTGGTTCAATGGGATTAAAATAATTTTTTGGTGAATAGTAACATTTAAGTTTAATTAATCGCGATTAAAGGTGATTAGTGTAATTTAAGGTAATGATAATGTTATAATAATATGAAATGACCTTTAAACTTGTTCTAACCCTATTTTATGAGTCATGTCCGACCAAGACAATCCATTGGTCAACTTGGGGATCTCATGGAGCCACTTTGGTAGGAAAATGACATTAAAAACATTTTATTTAATGTTAAAATAAAAATGTCACAAACATGAGTTATTTTATTAAACAATTTTTAAATGGGGTTATACAAGTTATATGTTTGACTATAAATATTCATTTGAAATCTAAAATGATTTCCTACATGATGTTAATTGTTTTATAATTTTTAGACATTAAATAAATTTAATTATTTATGACACCATGATGATCCAGTGATTACAACATTAATTAACGATTTAAATAAAATGAAAAGATAATGTATACTCCACGGAATACACTTGTAAAAAACCTATTAGATGAGTATATTTAGAACCCTTATCACCTTATCCTCACAATATATCATTTTGGGACCTTTAGAATCTGAAAAGCATTTCATAATAATGTAACATTTCAATCTTTCCCAGAGTGCCCCTCCTCTCCTCTTATAAAAGGCCCCCACCAATACCACCTTACTCACACCTTCAAAGACTTTTGGCTCAGAAAAACTCTGCCAAAATACTCTCACAACTTCCCTCTCTTACTCCTAGAAGCCTCACATTGGGAATAATTCATTCCAAGGAAGCCTTTGGCTCAAATCAAAAAAAAGTTACCCGATTTTAATGTAATGTCTTCTCTTATGTTATTTTGTTTTATTTTGCTTCTCCAACCCCAAAAAATCTTTTTATTAATTTATTTTGTAACAAAACCAGTATACTCAATATACTAGTATGTTTTTATAATAATTATTCGAGCTACACTTACACACACTTAAATCTAATGGTTAAAGAACATACTGTTTCTGTGGATGGCGAATTTCTGCCTCACGAAACGATGATTGTTCAACACTCATATAACTCCTTAAAAGGTGGCCATTAAGATGTCACTATATTTATATATGATATATAATATGTTTATGTTTTACTTAAGCTTCTGTATTTTTCATTTGTGGCATACCATTATGGTTTCCATTATGGGAAAACATGATATCTTCATTTTAGGAAGTGCGGACTATCGCCCCCTCAAAGTGATTTGAATCGTTAATGCCATATGTGGGATGTATAAAGGATGGAGTAAATGGTATTATACATTATATTATACTGGAATTATATTATACCTTTATATAATTATAACTTCATTCCATTAAATACGAAATAGAAATGAAAGTAGCGTTCATGCGTACGTACGGCGTACCTACTCCATGAACGGTGCATGTCATTTCTTACCTCTAAATGTTATGTAATATTATAAATGAATGTATATACTGGATATATATGATGTATATGATATATACCTCATGAATATAATTATTGATATAACGGATATCTTACCACATGAACAAAGTGTAATTATAAGAAATTTATTTTTGACTCAAGTACCTAAGATCGTCAAAACGACCGTTATTAACTTATATAATTACATAATGTTCATAACATGGTAATAAGTGATATAAAAGGAATAATGAACTTGAAAAGGGTTCTTAAATAGGTGGATATTTACTCTAGTTTATTATTATGGAAGTTAAAGATCGGTCGAGTCATGTCGGATACGAGGTAAGGGAAATTCATAACCCAATTTCTATTTTTTGGGTTAATCTCCTACTTTCAAATTATGTCATGATATTATTATGTAATATCCAGTATTTGTACTTCATTTATGTGTAATTATAGTGAATACACATAATAGATCTATTTTATTTAAAAAATGATATTTGTAAGGGAACTTCTTAACCCAATTTCTATTCTTTGGGTTAATCTCCTACATTAAAATTATGTCATGATATTATTATGTCATATCTTGTATTCGTAATTTTTTTATGTGTACTTATAGTGAATACACATAATAGATCTTTTTTATTTAAAAAATGTTCTTTGTGTGGGACTTCATCTCAATCTCCATTCATTGAGGCATATTTTGTTTTATACACAACCTTCTTTTATACGGTGTATAAACTCCTTTGACTTTTACGTTTATTCAAAAGGAATCTTTTTTATACGAAGTTTTTACTAAAAGACTAAAGGGAATGTTTTTTTTCTTACGTATGTGGCGAAAAAGACTTCTCTTCTGTCGTGACTATTATTTGAGTTTCGGCTTCCTTTATAAACCATAACATTTTTTTAAAAAGAAAAATAAATACCATGTTTTACTATTCATTTATTTTGGTATTGAAAATGGTTTTGATAATGTTTTTATTATATCAATGTGTTTTATTGATATCTTGTGATTGAAGTGTGGAAATCTTATGTTTCCTTTATTCATGTTTTACGTGATAAAATTATGTTATGGTTTATGATATTTTTAAACCTGTTCATATGAGGAATGCATTGGACTTAATAAGTGACAGGTGGAGCCCGATATAACTTCTGGATGCATCGGCAGGTCTCATGAGACAAACTAGTGTCTTGGCATGAGGCCTTGAAAAAATATGATTTGTAGTCTTGGCATGAGGCATTGGCTACATGGTTATGATAGTTTGGCATTATGCATTCCATCATTATGAAAATGTTAATTGATATTGCATGTGATTATTCGACCAGTAGAATATCCATGTGAAGAAGTAAATGGCATTATCTCATTTTACTTATGCCATATTATGTTGATGTTCAAGATTAAAAGGCTTTTGTTTTAGTTATACATTGCCTTAAATGTTTATGTTTATTGATGAAAGCATCCACTATATTGTTATCCTTACTGAGCATCTGATCTCACCTCGTTCAATGTTTTAATTTATCTAGGATGTGAATAAGTATTTTAGGAATGACCACAGGGATAGTCTGAAGGGGATATGTGTGTGGAAAATGGAGACTATGTTATTGTAGTTTTTCACTTTATGATGTAATGTACCATTTATTATTGTATCTAGTGCTTCCAAGGCTACTAAACTTATCGGTCTTTCGAGACTTGATCTTTTGTGATCATGCTAATGTTACGCAATAATGCACCGACTCTGGGTAACTGGGGTCGGGGCGTTACAGTTGATATCAGAGGCAGTTTAGTACTAACCTTGGAAGCTAGATTTAGATAAACTCTAATTAGAACACATAGCCCTATGATATACATTGAGGATTAATATATAAGGACTTCCTAGAATTTTTGTATTACAAATATTTTGTGATTTTTTCGAGCAATACATCCCTGTCTGGATACGAGCAGATAGAGGCGACTATGGGACAGATGTACCTAGGGGTAAAACCCGAAAACACCGCTTTGAGCTAGACTCGAATGACAACTGGTGCACGAAAATGGGCCTTACGGCACTCATGGTTACGACACTCCCGAGGGATATGCTTAGGATAATTCTCATTTTCTTTACAAACCATTATGAAGGGTTTATGAGTATATACATCCTCAATGAAAAAATTTCTTTTTATGATTACAGATTATATCTATAAATAGTTCAATTTATGTTAAGTTTTTTACAAGTATGGAATTATGTATTTTAATTCATAAAGTAATCTAGTTTATTCCATTGTTTAGAAATGGCGCCTAGTGGGAGGAATGGAAACCGTATCAATGCATGCACTCCATGTAGGGATTTCCCTCCTGCTTAAGATAATTATTGTGGAGCTGGAGATACAACTCGTGCTGATCAACTTATTACCATTTTGGAACAACTCACTCAAGTTATGAATAATAACCTTACTCGTATGGAGCACCCTAATCGGCAACGTGGAGGATCAATGTTATACCATTTCAGGAGGCAACAACCACTAAAATTTAATGGGGGTACAAATACATTAGTAGTTGAGCAGTGGATAAACTCCTTAGAGAAAATATTCCACACCATGGGGAGTATTGAAAGGGAGAAGGTTTTCATGGTAGTTTACCACCTCACTGGAGATGCTGATCAATGGTGGTCATTGATTCAAAACAAAAAGGAAGATGATGAAGTATCAAATATGAAATGGAGGGAGTTCAAAGATATTTTACTATAAAAATACTATCCTCGCGACCATCGAGCAGATATGGAAAGAAAATTTTTGAGTCTGAGACAAAAGGAGGATTTGAACGCCGAAAATTATGAGGCCAACTTTACACGGTTAGCGAGGCATGCTGCAGATTATATACGTGACCCAAGAATTAAGATTGATCGTTTCTATGATAGGTTAAAACCATTTATTCGTCGAGCATTAGTCTCACAAACCTTCTCGTCATACGAAGACATTGTCTCATGTTCTATCAAGATAGAAAATGAATTCTCTAAATCTTATGACAATAAAGTAAAGCAATAGAAGAAGAGAATGGTGGAACAAGAGACAGATAAAGGGAAAAAGGGAAAGAAGGATTTTACATTATGTGATAATTGTGGGAAGAATAGCCCTGGTACTTGCCTAAAAAGAATGGGAGTTTGTTATAAATGTGGAGAAAAAGTTCACCAGGCATGTGATTGGGTCATTATGATTTTATAAAACACATTATATATTTAAACGGTATTTAATTTTTACCCAAAAATTTGATTGTTTCAAAAAATTATGAAAAAGTCACCGTTGGATAATTTTGACGTCCTGATTCCATAAATGAAATTTATTTTATCTAAAAAATTTTCTAAAAATGTGAATTTTCAATTTTAAAATAAAAACCGACATTTATCGAAAATTCTTGGGTTTTGACAGAAATGACTTTCAAACCTTAATAAAAATTTTAATTGCATTCATAAAATTATAAGATCATTTATATTTAATAAAAATTAATTTAATAATAATAATATTATTTTATTTAAATATTATTTAATTCAAATATCCCTTAATTTAATAAAATAGATTTCTTAATTAAATAATAACTAAAAACACCATTTGTACTTTAAAAACTATTTACAATGTATCAAAAAATGACTAGAAATTATATTCATTATTATATACAAAAAATAATGTAATGAACATAGTACTAATTATTTTTTACATAACCCCTTAAAACAGTCGTATAAGACCTAAGAGTAAGGTGTGCGATGGTGACAGACTCTTGGGGTGGCTCAAATAAATCGCTCGAGTGGTAATTTCAATCAACATCCACATTTCCCGTAGACGGTCACGTTCTAGCTTTACATAATAAAGATCATCTTGGGATTGTTCAAGGGAGAATCCCAAAGATTCCACTTCTTTTCTGAGCTCCGACAAATGGGCTTCGTATGGAGCAATTCTGCTGGATAGGGCCATCGCTTCCTTTGTCTGAGTAAAATTGGGTTCGTTAAAGCCTTATATTTATACTAATCATGTGATCACGGTTCAACGACTATAAAAGTAACGGTAACAACTCTTATCATAAAACCAAAGAAGTTAAAATCTTATAAAAACATTTTTTTTTATAAAGAGACATTTAACTGGAACGAGAGGGATATTCCATTAATGAAACTCTGGGTCATTACAATCTAGGTAGGGGATTTTTAATTTTTAGGTGAAGGAAAATTTCTTTTTTCATGTCGATCATGGGTGGTCAATGTTATAAATGTTGTTTTCCTCTATTATTTGGAATTCTATATATTATTCAATTACCTATTATTGAACCATTAAAATTTTATGTCTGATTCAAAATATATTTCAGTAAATATAATACCTTTTCTTGTTGTTTTCTATTTGGTTTTGTTTATTTTTTTGATTTAATCCAATCTTAATAAAGAATATACTACATCTTAATCTCAAATGATTATAAAATTTATATTTTTTAATTATTATTTGTTTGAATTGAATATAATTTTTGGATATATGTTCATAAAAGTAAATTTATAACAACATAGGACCTATAAGAATATATGAATTCATATCTTTTGGTTTGCATACAAAAATCTGTTGACAAAATGTTAATATATTCACTATTAATTGTGAAATAAAAAATTCTCCCATTTATGCATTCTCGGGAAGACTTAAAAATGAATCTTTTATTTATTTATAATAATCAAGAAATATATAATTTATATATGTCTGTGTATTATAATCGTTGTTATATATGGGTCATTTATTTTTGTGTTTATCTATGAATATCAGTTAGAGTTTTCTATATGGGAGAGTTGGTACTTAAAAAATAAGTTGGTTTTCATATTTTCAGCAAATCAAGTATATGAGATATTTTATTTACATATCAGATGTTACGATATTTAACGGTGTATTACATTAATGTATACTTTTATGTATGTGAAAACCATTTTAACCAATGTTAAATTTTATAATGGTTAATATTACGATAATTTTGTGTAATGGAATAAGGTCATTTCAAGCTATAATTTTATATACATGACATTTGAGATCATGATTATGGACATACGATATTGATTATTCAATAAATTTCATATATAAATATATTTATTAGTATACATATAAAAGAATTTTCATTTAATAGATTATTCTTTTTGGGAACAACATTCAAAATGTATTTTATGAGTTTATGAATGAAATATTATTACATGGTCATTAATTAACTTTTTATGAATTTATTTGACATCTCACGATGATATGATTTGGTTTCCCCAAATCATGATGATTTATTTTTATGAATGAATATATATATAAATATATTAATTTATGAAAAAGTGTTATTTTGTTTTTGAAGAAAAAACTCTAGTAAAAAATATATATATATGTATGAAAATATGATTTTTTTTATAATATTGCGGAAATTAATATTGTAAAACATGATAGTGATGTGGGGATTTATGTTGTCCCATAGAAAAGTGGTTAGGCCTAGATAACCTTCAATGTCTCACATTTCCCCATGGGTTTTTAAATGTTACATTATGCTTTCTGAAATTTCACTGGATTATTTTATATTATTTTCAAAGATTAAATATTTTCAAAGTATTATGGTATTTTAAATGGTAATTTGAAAAAAATATTTTGAAATATAATTTTCAAAATTGTTTTCACTGCACATTTTGAAACACTATATTGGGAAATTATGATCAACTTATGTTTTTTTAATGTTTACCTAATCATTTAAAAGATTAATAGAGTTTTCCTTAGATAAGGAGTTAGCACATGAGCGATTGTTTTGATAATTTATTTTATTTTCTTTTTTATAAACGTATTTATGGTTTTGTATACTTCTAGAAATCCTCCATCTGAAATGATCATTGAGTGAAAAATGTTTTGTTTAATTATCATTTATATGTATAAAAAAATACACAATAATTTTATATACTGATTCTCGAAGCGTGGGTTCATGGATTTACAAATGGTGTCATAGTAACGACCTAGACAAAATTAAAGATTAAACATGGTCATTTGAGGAAAATAAACTCTACTCAATAAAAATTTATTTTTACCCTCTAGATTATAAATGTCCACTGGTTATATTTATAATGATAAATATTTATAATTTTCTTACGTATGAAAAATGAATTGTGATGGTGCAATTCGTTTAAAGTGGGAGAATGTAACATCGTATAAAATATAAATCATAATTTTATTTTAAATAAATATTTATTTAACCATTTAATAGAAATAATGATATGATTTACTATGGATAACATCCTCTAACAAAGGTATGAATTCGTGGTCGATTCATGAATGAAAATTGAGAATCTCAAAATGTTGGTGATTCTCATAGTGGTTGATTTCTCTGACTGGAAGGATGTACAACCATATTATCCTGGACCATAATCTGTATCATGAATCAATTTGGAGGATCGAGAATCTAATCCTAAAGACAAGTTTTTGAGGCTTTTAGAATGGGATTCAAACATCAATCCCTTCAAACAAAGACTCTTGATGGCACAGGTCTGGACACATATTCACGAGCTACCGTGGTATTAATGGAATCCGAAGATCATGAATGACATTTCATTAGGAATATGATCCCCTATCATGATTGATCAACTCACGATCAATGGGGACCTGAGCCTCTATGCAGCAGTCCTGATTGAAATTGACATTGAGCGGCATCCACCTGAATGATTTTTTTTGGAAGTAAAAGGTCATCAGTTGGAGGTAAATTTTGAGATTTAGAATATTCTTAATTTTTTCAAACACTGTAATCTGATTAGGAATGATTTTCCTTCATGCCATGTGGTTAAAAAGATGGTCATCCCATGTCAACCTACATTAGTTTCGAAAGAGGTTCCCAAAAGAAGGAGAAGTAATCCAGGAGTATAGGAAAAGGAGAAGATTCATGATAAAGAGAAAGGATGTTCGAAAATAGTTGGAAAGTCCTAGGCTGAGATGGTGGATGAAAAGTTGAAGCTGCAAGTGAACATTGAATTTCATGATTTTATCGGGGATAAAAGTTCTTCATAGAGAATTAATGAGTATATGCTGCAACTCTCCTCAGATATGTGCAGCATGGTTCCAGATATCCAAATTAAGGGATTCACTATCAGTCTAATTGATGTTGTATTAGAGGCTCAGTTGTACTTAATTGATTCCACCTATATGTGGAGATGGAATATAAAGCCACTGAGGAAGGGATGGTCTCGAGACATTTCAATTTTAAAGAGATCAGTGAATTAGTGGAGGCAAAGGAAATGAAAAATATTGAGTATACAAGAATCTCTCATCCAAAACCTAGTATAGAAAGTATCGAACTATGTTTAGGTGTTATAGAATTATAAGCAGAAACAAATAGAATATTACCTAGAAACCATGGGTAAATAGGAGGTGTGGCCACTAAATCGTCATCAAAATGAGGATTCTCTTATTGAACTGTCAGGGTCTAGCTAACCCTTCCCCTGAAGGTTCTCTATGGCTCATTTGTAGAAGGTAAAAGCAAGATATTATTTGAATTGTGTTGACCAAGATGAAATCCAAAAATATGACAAATTTGATATACAGTAGGGGATACAATAATCGGGTTACTAATAGTGATGGGACAAAACATGTAGGATTTGGATTCTTAATCATCACCATGTTTATTCTCCTAGGACTATAGATTTGGGAAATCAATTATCACTTATAGTTTTATGGAGGGTGGGAAGTAGTTTTTATGCTCAATTGTGTATGCTCACGACTATCATGTGGACATGAGGCTTAAATGGTTGGAAACAAATCAACTGGAATATTCTATCATATATCCATGGATTGTCACAAGTGATCTCAACTAAATACATCATTAGAATGAAGAAATGGGTCTTGTTACAAATGCCACCTATTTAAGAGACTTTATTGAATGTATTGATAATGTTGGTATAGTGGTAGTTAACATCATTAGTTCTAAATAAAATAGGTAAATGAGGAATCTCACAGTATGGGGGATAGTATAATTGATTGGGCCTTTTTCATCAAAAAAATTATTAATTCATGGATGTCAATCACAAGTGTTATGCATGCCGAAAATTAAATCTCATCACCACACTCTTCTGATTAGTTTTCATTGAATGGATGGTGGGGAACAAATTAATTTCAGATTCAACAATGCATGGGACTCTCTTCTGGAGTGATCAAGAATTGTTAAAAAGACATGGGGCTTATTGATATTTAATGGAAAACCATTGATATGAATTTACAAACATAAAATGATTACGATTAAGAAAAAATAATAGAGTAAAGAATGATTTAGATAGATGGATTCTGAAATTGACGGACCCGAAAGCTCCCTTCATGATATGCAAGCAGCGGCCACAAGATACAACTTCTCGAGAGACATGCAACATGTGATTGAGATCTCCATAAATCTAAATTACATCATAATTGTTAGAGACATTATCAAGAAGGTTGATTTCATAGTTAGTTAGATCCATGAAAGGGATCTAAACAAAAAGTTCTTTAATGCACTTCAAAGGGTCTGAAGTGTGAATATACCTCTTTCCCAACTAAATGTTGGAAAAAACATCTCGAGGGAAAACATGATCAATCAAAAGATATTGTATCATTCTATAATAACATAATAAATTGGAGGTATATATATGAGCCCGTCAAAGACAACAACATTCCTAATTTAATCACTAAGGTGGACAATCATCTACTTATGGCGATTCCGATGGATTTTGAAATCAAAGAGGCAGTGTTTGGTCTGAAAAAGATATCTCACCTGGTCCTGATGGATTCAACAACATTTTCTTCCAAAGAGATTGGGACATCATTCAGAATGTGGTATGCCTACTTCTTATAATTATTTTCAGAGGAGGAACATTCACTCCAGGCTTTAAAGCCAAATTCATTGGCCTGATACCAAAGTTGGATAATGCTAGTGAAATTGGTCAATTCCGGCCAGTAGCCATAGTGAACACCGTGTACAAAATAATTACAAAACCATTGTCTAATAGGCTTTCTGTGTTGATTGAAAAAATTATTTCCTAGAACTAGTTTGGTTTTGTTAAGGAAATGAATTTACCGGACTGCCTACTTACGATCGCAAAATGCTTCAATCTTCAGAGAAAGACATCATGGGGGGGGGGGGGAATGTGGATATGAATATTGACATAGAAAACATTTTTGACATAATTGAATTTGGATTTATTAAACAGATTCTCCTCAGGTTTGTCTTCAATGAGGTGTTTGTTCAATGGATCACAATCATGAAGGAATCTTCCCAAATCTCAATTCTGATTAATGGGTCGCCGAAGGAATATTTCACTTGTTTATGGGGTGTAAGATAGGGTGACCCCCTCTCTGCTATAATTTTTGTAATTGTAGAGGACTACCTGGGTAGAATTATTACTAATATGGTGGAAAATTGGAAACATGCAACTATCACAGTGAATAGAGGTCTCTCTTCACCCTCACTTTTATATTTCTCTTATGATATTGTTATTATTACACAAGGTGATACAAATAACATCACTCTTCTAAGGGAAGAACTATTTAATTATGAATGTGTTTCAAGGAAATAAATCAACTAGACAAAATAAATTATGTACTTTGTCAGGAACATTTCAGCAACATGAAAGATTCATCTAATGAATTGTCTTGGCCATAGGGAGGGATCCAACCATATTATGTGTCTGGGTCTCCACCTGTTGTGGGGAAATCCTTGGGCCTCCCACATTTCATAGGAATTATACACGAAAAGGAAAAATAATTCATCTTGGAAGGGAAATTCTCCCTCAATGGCTGGACGAGTATGTCATTCCAAACATGTGGTTATTTAAAAACTTGTTTATTCTTTCTTGGTTTAGTTGTGGCCTTCCTCTATTGTGATGAAACATAACTCCATGAGGAAGAAAATTTTATGGAGTGGTAATGTTATGGAATTGAATATCATCAATGCAAAATGGAGTACATGTTGCTTTCCTACCAAACATAAAGTCCTGGTAATTAAGATTTTATACTATTTTAATCAGGCATTACGACCAATATTTATCTGGAGACTTATTCACAAAACTATGTCTCTCTTAATTTCATGAGGAGAATAATTATTCACAGTCTCATTGATCGGAGGCATGGATACATGGATTCATCAATTTGGATTGTCCTGTGTTTCTTGTTCAGCACAATCATGAGGCACTCACATTGGGTGGTCAATGCGGATTCACGTCTGATATTCATGTCCAACAAATAGACGGGCACACCAATTATTGGAAGGATAAACACTAAAGATCAGAACATTGGTAAAAACTTATACATCAAATACCTTATTCAATGCAGAGGTGACATTCTAGATGAAATAGTCTCCATTATTGACAATTGACATTTTATGATGCAGGATGATATGATACTATGGGAAGGGTCTCATACTGGCCTGTTAAACTCTAATAGCTTCTACAAATACCTGTTGAAGGGTGAGGTTAGTTGGATTGGATCACGGAATAAAAACATGATACTTCCTTCTAGATGTTCACTTATCTGGAGGTTTTATCATAACAAAATAACAGTGGATGTGAATATCAAAGGGTCGGTATTTCATTATGGTCGAGATGTGAACTTTGTGGTCATCATAGAGAGGATATCAATCACTTGTTCTTGTTCTATAAAACAGATTCTTAACTATGCATAATAGTTCATAGAATATTTGAGATGGACCCTCCTAATACTCCACCGACTATAGAAATCATATTTCAGCTTCTTAGAGTTCAGCAATTCAAACCGAAAAAATCATTGTTGCAGGTGGCATGCGCTAAACTGCTATATGCTGTATGGAAGGCTCGCAACAACTATGTTCATTGCCCAAAAATATTTCTGGAGCCACTGAAATTGGAACCATTCTTGTGGCCATTCAAAATTCCAATTCACAAATTAATGATCATTGTAACACCTCGTTTAGGGAGATCATGGTACTCATAGGATTAATGGTTGTAGGTTACTATCCCCATCCATGGGGAATGATGGAGGAGATATGGACTGCCCCCTTAAAGGGATGGTTAAAATAAAACATGGATGGAGCATGTAAGGGAAATTATGGACCTTCAGGATACGGATTAATCTTCAGGAATCAGCATGGGGAGGTTGTGGAATGCAATTATGGTCCATGCGGTCACACTACAGCATTGGAAGCTAAAATGATGGAACTCATCATTATGATGGATATCGCTTTCCAACAACATTCAAACCACATTTGGTTTCAGTGTGACTCATCCACGGTGGTTTATGAAATCAGGATGGGTCAGAAAATATTGGAATGTACGTTGTTAGGTAAGTGGATATATTGAATTGAAAAAATATCTTCCCAAAATAATATTATCACCCATACCTTCCAGGAGGTGAATTACATTGAAGATATCCTTGCAAACAAAGGGGTGTTGGAAGTGTGGAGTATCCACCTAAACACTATTCCTAAAGACATGGTCCCTCTTCTTACTAGGGACAAATGTATAATTCCTTCTTTCTGTCTTTTTTATCATTTTAGATTTGTTAATTTAAGATCCTCTATGATCACTTTTCTTAAAAAAATTAATATTTTTCATAATTTTAGAAGTAAAATAATTATTTATTAAATTAAATGATAATTTTCTAAATTATATTGATAAATTAAATTATAAATTTAGGATAATAATTAGAATTAAAAATTTTATCTTTAAAAAAATTAAAATAATCGTATTAATATAAAAATTGCAATTTATTTTAATATTTTTTATGTTAATTATAATAATAATGACAAGAATACTTAATGGTAAGACTTAATTTTAATAAGAAAATTTAATATTAAATTTATGTAAATATAATTTATATGAAAATATAATTATATTAAATTTATTTGATAAACATTATAATGTTTTAAAATTCATGGTAATATAATTTTATATGTGTAATACTAGAAGATCAATTATGAATATATTATGATATGATTATTAATATTTAATGTCTATTTATAAATTTTATTAAAAAAAGAATATTAATTTGTTAATGTATATTATGATATATATATATATATATATATTTATTTATTATTTTATAAATGATGAATGAAATAAACAATATGAATGAAATGGTCATAAAATCAATTGGCAAGATGATCTGATTTGAAG
The DNA here is from genome assembly GCA_963277665.1 of Viscum album. Taxonomy (NCBI): domain Eukaryota; kingdom Viridiplantae; phylum Streptophyta; class Magnoliopsida; order Santalales; family Viscaceae; genus Viscum; species Viscum album. Next base: position 2,102,686,869 of record OY728119.1, on the reverse strand, counting down.
GAATTGGGGATTATTTTTATTACTTGACTTTGAGGGGATATCTGAATCCTTTGCGTTAAAGTTAAGTGTTGGGAGCTGAGTTGGGAAGAGTTTCTTCTTCCTTGTGAGAAATTGAGGAGTCCAATTTTTTATGAGGGATTATATTCTGAAAAAGGGATCAAATGTTAGAAAAGGGTCAATATTGAGTTTTGACTAAGTGAGAGTGGTATCATAGAAGATCAATTGTCAGGTGTAGTTTTTGATTGGATCACCCACGAGCATAAAAGACTAGATCTTATCGAGGTATTAATCATAAGTAATCAATTTATGATTTTTTAGGTATCTTTTTTTTAAGTCGATCTCATGCTAAAAATTATTTGCATGTCATCTTTATATTATCATCATAGATCTCTATGTTCATCATATAACAATATATGGACCTTTATATGATTATTCTAAATATGAAAATGGATTTTTATTAATATCATATTTTTCCTCATTGTTTACTCTTTTGGTGTACTTATTTCGTATACAGATTTAACTAAATATTCTTTCAAAATCACTTACTTCTTAATCTCAAATGATTTTAAAATAATTATTTTTTAATAGATAATATTATAAATTAAATATATTTTAGGTTATATATTTTCATAATTCAAAATGTAACTAAAGATGAACTAATTAATTATATATACATATATTTTAGTTTTCATAAAAAGTGTTATAGATAATATTTTAATAACTTTAGGATTAATCGTGTCATCAAAAAGTCACACGGTTAAGCTTTCATGGCAAGCCTTAAACAATTAGTATTTATTTTCAATGAATAATATAGAAAGATATAGTTTATATATGTGTGAACTATATTCATTTTAATATGAAAGGTCATTAATTCAATTTTCGGCGATGAGTACAATTGAGAATTTGAGGTGTGATACAATCCAAAACAGTAAGAAGAAGTACATTTTATGATTTTATACAATTAACGTACTTGAGATATTTAATTTGTTTATTTTAAATTTCAGATATATAAGGGTGTATTATATTTAGGGATATATTATTTTTAAAAAATTTCACATTATTCATTTCTCTTCTGTCTTGATGTAAATCTAAGGGTGTATATACATACATATTTATATATATAATATTTATAAATTCCATGCTTTTATCATTCTAGTATATATATGTATATTTTGTTGTAAATATCAATTTTATACATTTATACAATATGTTAAAATTTAATATATATATATATATATATATATATATATATAATTCTCTAGTTTATAATAATTCATAAAAAAATTGTATATGATAATTATTTTATGTTAAAAGATATATAATGAATGTATTATTTTATAAATTTATGAATTCCTCATTTACATTTATTTAAATTATGTCTTTTAAGAAATCAATTTGTAATATTTTCATTCATGATCATGTTTATGGATTTACATTATTGATTATTCATGACATTCCATACATAAATATATTTAAATATGTTTATCTATATAATCATGTGTATTAAATATATTATTCCATTTTGGGAATTACTTTTAAAATGGAATTAATTAGTTTATGAATGAAAGATTAATACATAGATGTTAACTAACATTACATTTATTTAATAAATGTTTAATGGTGAGGAGATAAGGTTTCTCCAAATCTATATTATGTCATTCGATGAAAGAATGCATATATAAATGTTTAAAAATATGTTTTCATCTTATCAAAACATAAAATACAATGAATTAATTAATATATATATATATATATATGTTAGGAAAACATAATCTATTTTTATAAATTTTGGATCATGAACATTGTAAACATGATAGAGAAGTCGTGAGAGAACCCATCCCTCAAGAATGTGGGTATCCCTTGATGTCCATCAATTTTTGATATTTCCCCATGGTTTTGTTATCAAAATCATGCATAATGTTTTCTAAAAATTAATTATATTATTATAAATCATTTTGAAAGAATTAATATATTCAATATACTAAATTATGTTATAATTTTTTTTTCAAATTATATTTTAAAAATTAATTTTCAAAATTGTTTTCAACAACCATTTAGAATCCCCTTATTTTGAAAGTTTGATCAACCAATTATTTTATAAAATGTTTTCAAGACCAATTAGATTATTTTAAGGGTTAGCTTTGATAATAAGATTATACGCATAAAGTAGTTTTAATATATTAATTTATTTTATACAGTTCTTAAAATAAGTATGGTTTTCTCTAATTGTCCAAAACATTGATTGGAAAAGTTCATTGAGTGTAAAATGATCTGCGTATTTTTCTATTTCCATAATTAAAAATACTTAGAATTTTCTACATATTGAATTGAAAAGTGTGGGGCCAGGGCATTACAGGTGGTATCAGAGATCCTTTCTAGAAATTTATGAATATTAGTCATGGTTGGTGGTAGAAAAAATGTATATGGGATAAAACTTTCTATTAGAATTCTTGAAAATATATGTCCACTATTTCTAATTTTGAATATCGAAATATAGATTTTTTAAACATGATGAATGATTTCTGAGTGCGTAATGTTTTCAAGGGGGAAGGATGTAACATACCATGAAATTAAAATAGTAATTTTATTATAATTTAGTATTTATTTACTTTTTAGAACCCAATTAAGAAAATATTTTAATAAATTGTTTTTATAACTAATTAAATTTTTATAATCAAAAGTAGATTTTATTCAAGTTATGAAATATCAATTATTAAGAAATATTATTTTATTAAAATAAATTAATTTTTATTTAATTAAGTTAAAATATATTATTTATTAAAAGGTTTTTTAAATATTAAATATTTCGAATGTAATAATATTTTTGGATTTTTTTATTTAAAAATGTAAAAATTATATTTGTATAAATATAATTTTAAATTATTTATTAGACTTTTTATTTAATTATTTATTCTTTATTTTTTGTGTAAAATAAAATATTTGATTAATAATGTTTAATAAAATTTGAAATGTAAAAAACATATGATATGAAATTAAATAAAAAATAAATAAATTATATTTATAAATATAATTATATAATTAAGATACTAATTAGAATTACAATTTTATCATTATAAGAAATATATATTTCCTTATAACTATGACAATTATATTGTAATTTACAATTATAAAAGTTAAATTTCATAATAATCACACTAATAATTAATGGAAAACCATATTGTTTTAGAGGAAAATTTATTATTATGATTACATAAATATAAATTATATGACATTGATAATATTTTATTTATTTTATTAAACTTATTTTCTTATAAAATTATATCTAGTATTATATTATATGTATATTAGAAAAATATTAATTATTAACATATTGTGATATTATTATTAATATAAAAAATCAGATTATAATTTTTTTAAAAGTGAATATAATTTTTTTAAATCGTATCTGGAATATATATGGTTTATTTTACAAATGTATAATGAAATTTAAAAAATTAATGAACTAATAATAAAACCACGGGGGATAATGATCATATTTGAGGGAACAAATATTAATTATCAGGGCTTGATTCTAAGGGTATGTGGAGTCCCTTTTGGCTGATACCAAGTGTAGGATTTCAAGTTGGTGGTGTGTCTTCTTGCTTTCATGGAAATAAGAGAACTTATTTCAATCAAGGTCTCATAATTGGAAAATAGGATTACCCTCTAGAAAAGGGTACAAGATGAGTTTTTACTATGGGAGGGTGAGATCCGAGAAGATCGACAGTTGGATATAGATCCAGTTTTGAACACCTATGAGCTTTGAATATCAGATCTAGAATGGATCCCAATCACATCAAAGCATGGTATTTGAGATTTTTATATTTTTATGGGTTAATTTTTTCATGTATATCTAAGGATTATTATTCTATTCATGCAATTTATATCATTTCTACATCGTTCTATATGTTCACCATTTACCATTTTAGGGACATGTGAACGTTTGTGACGAATTTGAAAATGGATTTAGAGTAATAAAATATTTATTCTCATTATCAAATAATTGGTTTTATTGTGTTTTATTGATTTAATCCAATCCCCACTAAGAATCCACTACCTCTTAATCTAAACTTATTATAAAATTGTTATATTTTTTAATTGGTAATTGTATGAATTGAATCTAATTTTGTATCTATCTTCATCAAATACAATGTATAACTATCAATAAACTATAAAAAATATATAATCATATCTTTTAGTTTTATACACATATTTGTTGATAATATTTTAAAATTTTCACTATATACCATTCTATAAAAATTCACCAAGCTATGCTTGCTCGGATAGCCTTAAACATGAAACATTTATATTGAAAGCAGAATCAAGAGATATATAATTTATATATATATATATACAGTAGAATCAATTATATATATGGGGAATTTATTAACTATTCAACAATGAATAACAATGTTAATTATATGTGTGATAGAGTCTGAAAAAGAAAGATGATTATTCTTATTTTTTCTACAATGTAAGTGAGGGATATATTTTATTTACTAATTTTCAATTTATGATTAGTATGACTATATTATATTTATGTATATAGTATTTTCAATATTTTAAATGTTATTCATTTATTTTAGGGATCCAATTTTAATTATGGATGTCTATATATATATATATAATATTTTCAACATTAAAATATATTACTCAAGCGTATATATCTACCTTATTTTCTAAATCTATAAATTATACTTGTACAGATTTTTCTAAAATTTTAAGAATTAATGCATGTATTATTTTCACATTTAGTACAATTTTATTAAAAAAATATTTATGATTATTTACGTAGATGAAAACACATATCATCGATGTTTTATTTTATAATGGTTACGATTATGGTAATTTTATGTAATGGAATAAAATACCTTCAAGATAATATTTTATATAAATTTCAATCATGATCAATATTATGGACACATGTTATTGTTTTTTCATGACAGTTCATAATGAAATATACTTATATGAATATATATGATTGTGTGAATTTAATAGATTATTCCATTATGGGGAATACTTTCAAAGTGGATTTTATGAGTTAGTGAAAGTGATTTTATTATATGGATGTAAATATATATTCCATGTATTTTTGAAATGTGTAATGGTGATGAAATTTGGGTGCTCTATGTCAACCAGATAACTGTCTATAAATTTATTTACATATAAATATATAAGTTAACAAAAATACATTTCCATGTTTTAAAAGAAATATCTCAAGTGAATATTTTTATATATTACACAAGGATAATGTTTTTTATAAAATTGGGCACCTGATTTTTGTAAACATGATAGGGAAGTTGGATGTGAACCCATCCATCAAGAAAGTAGGTAAGACAAGACATCCTTAATTATTTTAGGTGGAACATGGTTTTGTTTTTAAAATCATTTATAAAATTTTCCAGTAAATCACCATATTATTTTTAATCCATTTTAGTGACTAAGTGTTCTCAATATATTATAGTATTTTTAATGATGTTTTTCAAAATATAATCTAAAAATAATTTTTTTCAAATTGATTTTTCACTAGAATTTTAGATGGAATTTACTGGTAAAATATGCTCAGCCTTGGTTTCTTTATAAAAGGTTTTTTGGACAACTTTTATGTCTCAAGGAGATGATCTTTTATTAGGAGTTAGTGCAGGTGAATCCATTTGGAATTTTTTTTTATTTTGTACAGTTATGAAAATCTGTATGGTTCATTATAACTATCCAAAACCTTGACCGAAAAAGGACACAGATTTTAAAATATTCATTTTATTTGTTAGTTTCATTTATAAAAACAATACAAAACATTTTCATGTACTGGATCTGGAAGCATGGGTTCAGGTCATTACCCATGTAATAGAGAGATATTGTTCCCTTTCATAGTTTAGGTGAGGTTCACTTATTTAAATTTCTCAAAATATTAATGAATAATAAATTAATTACCAAAAAATACCTCTAATATCCTTGTATTAAAATAAAAGGCTGGATATGGTAGTAATATTTATAATATATATTATGTATAATGTTTTTCGTGTCATTTAAAACATTTGGATTCTTATTAACCCTTGGTTGTCTAATTTTAATATTATCAATGGAAACAACATCATTAATATTAGAGTTTTTTAATTTGTATATATATGGTGATAATTGAGCAAGATGTTACAAATTTATAACACTATAGACAATATCATTTCCCCCTTTTCTTATTTAATGTTGATGTTTTTAATAATTTAATAATATATTATTTCAACAAAATGACATTATTTAAACTTTTCACACAGTTCATTTTAATTTGACTTGAAGGAAATATAGAAAAAGTTTTATTTAAAATTTAGTATCATAAAAAAATGAAATAATAACCTATTAAATTATAGTATGATTATAACTTTCTAAAATTATTTAACATTTAATATTTTTCAAAATCATTTAATGTATTGTTTTTTATATGTAGAAATACGAAATTAATGCCACTTAAGTAATTGAAGTTAATATATAATTACTAAAAATTAGATATAAATTTAACTTATCTTAAAAAATTATTTAGATCAATATTGACACTTATATTCATTCATAAAATTATTTTTCTCAATTATGTACACATAAGATATATTTAAAACAGTAACAAGCACATTTTGTAACATTCTTTGAATTAAATATTATATATAATTTTATCATGGAAAAGTGTTCGTTAAACAATTTATGATCTATATTAAGATTATAAGGGTAAAATACCATTATTAAGATAAGAATTATCATAAAAATATGCCCTCTCCAATTACTTTTATCAAACATTAATCAGATTTATATTTTACTAAGTTGATAAATTTTCTTATGGTTATTATTCAAATTGACCAAAAACAAAATTGACCTATATAAAATATATCAACATCAAAATTCAAAATAAAAAATCCATTTAAAAAAATAACATTACTATAGGTATAATAAATTAATTTTATAATAAGTATGCAATATGTGATCAAAAATTATTTAACAAAAATATTGTTTTAAGCATAAAACTGGATTTATTATTATCTCATGCATAATATAAAATATATTAGGTAAGTTTAAATATTTTTGATGAATATATAAAATATATATTAAATTAAAATTATTCACCAATAGTGGCAAATTTAATTTATTAATATAAAAACAATAATTACATTGAAATAGTTTTTAGTGAGATTATTTCTTAACATATAAGGATATTTACAATATTATATTATACAATTGATTCTAGTGAACAAAAATTATTTTTTTTGAAATATAAGTGAAATAATTTTTCACTTAATACACATTAAAACATATGGGATTTTGTAAATTCCTAAAACCAATATTGAGTTTTGAATAAAAAAACATTATTATTCATTTATCACTAGAAAAACAATATTTCCATACAATTCTCAAATATTAATCATAATATATTATTAATAATATGCTTCAAAATATTATTTTCATTTAACAGAATTATATATTTAAATTTTCCATAAATTAATCATCATATTTTCTCATAAAAATTCAATAGAAATCATTTATTGAAGAAAATCTATTTTTTAATTAATAATATGAATTTATGAAAAATTGAATAATTATTTATCAGTGTTTTTATATTGAATAATAAATTTATATATCTTTCATAATTACTTATTCATATTCATACCCACTAATTTAACATCAATGTTATAATAGTCTCTTTAAATACATACATTTTAATAGTATATCGTGGTTTGTGTGAACTCATTATTGAATATAACACAACCTATCAATAAAAATATCCTAAAATATAACGGCGTTATAATCCCCCTTAATAAATTTCATCCACATAATTTTAACTTCTTATCAGTAATCATGGTTTGGGTATTTGATAATTTATTTGATGAAAACATTGTATAAATGGGTTAATAAAACACCATCATCAAATGTTGGATGGTAGAATGTATATATCATCTAGAATAATAGATAAATCATTTTAAAAAATGGATCAATTCAGTAAGAATTAAATTTAAAGACATGAGAGAGAAAAATAAAACCAATGGAATAATATATAGTGATAAAGAGGATGTATAGGATAAATTTAATCACCATAAAACCACGAATCTGTAAGGGGTAAAAAGACAGTAAATTCATTGCAATTAATGATTATAGAAAAATATTTTTGCCTTATGATAATTTTACTATATTTTTGGGATTTATTCCCCATCCAGACTACAAAATAGGGAAATATTTATAAATTTCATGTAGAATCTGATCCAATATTTTATTTCTACAAAAAATTCAACCTTTTCCACTAACTATTATAAATCAAGATGATTTTTTGTATGCCTGAAGAAATGAAATAATCATCTAATGCATCACGTAATACATTAAAGCGAAAATATATACACCCTATCATTCTGAGATTTACCAAAACCCAAATGGTTTTCATAGTTTAATTTTCAAAATTTATAAACCATAAAACTAAAATTGACCATTAAACCAACAACATAATTACCTCATTATCCTCAATATTAATTAATTTTAAATCCTAAATTTAATATTATACCATTTAGCGTACACCTTAATAAAAATTAATTATGTTTACCCAAAATAATATTTCATGTTAAATAACATGCTAAACCAAATGGTTACATGTACTTTAACCTAATGAAACATATCGACGATATCATTAGTCACCATGATACAATACTATATAATCTAGTATGAAATTGAAAATAAAAAAATATCAAGACTCAAATTAGATATTAACTTGAAAGGTAATCCTTAACATGATTATAAATATCCTTGAATATATCATTGTGAAAATGAATCACTTTTCAACTATGAAGATTATCTATACCACACTATCTTTTTGACTATAATTAACATATCATCAATTAATATATCAACCCAAATGGGTATTTTAAAATATATATAGTATTAAAATAGAATCCTTTAAAATGTTAGAAAATGAGTGTTATTGCCATTGAACAGAAAATAAACGTTACACTTACAAAACCGTGATTTTATCCATACTATTTATAATAACCTAAAATGAAAAAAATATATTCTAAAGTTAACACCACCACCATCTTTCATTTATATATCAAAGTATGTGCATAAGAAATAAATGGGCCAAAGAGAAACAAATAAGGAAATAAAGGAGTTATGGGGGCCTAAATTAAGGCAGTCTTATATTATCCCCTCTCATCAAGTTCCTCAATACAATAGGAAAAGAAAAACCTCTACAAGAGAAAACACATTGAGAGCTTGCTCCTCAATCGAGGCTAGAAAATATGCAACCATGTTCCCCTCCCTCCTAATATGAAAAAAAGACATTGTTTCTAAAATTCACACAATCCTTATCTGTTAAATAAGTTCAAAACTATGTCATATTTTCTATAAATTATAAAATGAAAAAAAATAATGGAAAATAAACAATATTGCTTTTTATAAACACAACAACTAATTTCAAAATTACTAATATGATAAAATTGAGTCATCTCATTATCTGAAATTAACATTATTAATGCATCATCATACACATATAGTGTTATATTTTTTCCCTTAATTACGTGCTCTCAATGTATATAACCATACCACCAAATAATATTTCCTCCTTATTAGTACCATTCTAAATAATAATTCAAATCCGTAATGAATATAAACTATAGAATAATCAATAATCTGTCATGATTTTTATAACCAATATATAATTATTAAAAAACATATATATAAATATTTTTGAATCCCATTACAAAAACGAATCAATCATATTATTTCATAATTATACCATTAACTATGCTTCATAATCAAATTCACCTATACATATTTCCTACAATATGAAATACTATTCACATAATATATTTTATAAACCTTAAATAAATCATTTTTCCTACTTTTTCCATTATAAATACTATTAAAACAACAAAAAAATTTCATACGTCAATCATAGGTTGTTTATCATTATTGATAAAACCATTACTATTACAACCTTTCTGATTCTGTATTTCATTCTTCCTCTTATAAAATCAATTTACATAATTCCAATAAATTCCACATTAAAAACATTAAACAATTATTAATAATAAATGGAGAAAATTATTATAATCCATTTCATTATAAAAAATTTCATTTTTTCCTTAAAAATTAATTTTTTTATGTCAATATTATCCTAAAAAACATCATAATCGTCCTCCAATATATTCACATGATCACTTCATTCCACAATAAAAATATGTTTGAATCCAAATCCTCATTCATCCACACTCTATATGAAACAAAAATGTTCTCTTATTTGGTGTATAGAAAACACAAAAAAAAAATAGATTGTTAATCACATAACATGATACCTTATTTTTATTAATCACAAGGTTATACATTCCAAATCTTATTTAAATTGGATTAAAATGAGTATATTCATTCCATTAACCATCACATTCAACTTTAACATGATTACTTTTGGTTACACCCATTGACTGAAAAAAAAAATGAAATGTCCGAGGAACTATAATCATGGTGGGGAACCAAAAAAATTATATGATTTCTATATCAGGAAACAATATTCTGTGGGACATTTGGTTTAACCTAGGACTATCCATATAATTACCAGAAAATAATGTTTTTATCTTATACATATACTAATATATACGGATCAAACTAAATTTTCATCATAATAGTTTCTAAAGTTTAACTAAACCATTCTCTCTTACCAACTATAATGACATGGACATTTCATTCAAAGATATTAATTATAAATACATGAATATTCATTATATAACATAATTATCCAATCCATAAATCTATATGTATTGAATATTAATGAAAATGGATGCATAAAAAATCATTCAAAGTGTTCTACATCATATATAGCATAAACCATACCAACTATAACTCTTCTTATAAATAAAAAACAAGACACATTTCTTCATAATATTTAGAAAATGATACGTACAAAAAGGGTGATATCATATTCTTAGTAATGGTCAACATGGGAGATATTAATGACCCACAAAAGGACATCATAATAATAAGGGAATTAGAACATGAGATTATCATTTGAAATGAAAAATATATATATATATATATCAAATATCATAATATTGGGCCATAAAATAAATCAATTATTTTCACGAGTCAGGAATCATAATGGAATAAAATAAAATTATCATTGAGATCAAAACAATGGAAGAAAATATGTTTTATCTATACACATAATCATAGAAAATAATTTCCTTAATAAAAAAGGATCATTTAAAAGTCTATCAACGTGGAATGAGTGACATCCCAAATCCATTTTAGTAGACATGGATAAATCCTTATCAAATCATAGTGTATAATGTACCTTGCATAAAAGGTCTCACTCCAAAATATATCCCTTTTTTGTCATGATATATCAATTTATACCAAATTCATTGATGAAAGATATAAGTCCCAAACATAAAATAATTATAATCATACACATGTATTCTAGAATATCTTAAAACATTCATAATATGATAACTAATGGAATGAAATTTGTTTTATAAACATTTCTCCATTTTAAAAAATTTAGGTGGGAAATAGGTTTCATAATCATTTCATCATTTCATCTCGGCATAACCTATAGAAAAGGAATGGATCATGATGAAACATTTTCATAATAAATTTAAAAAATTTAGTGAAATATTAATGATACAATGATTATATCATATTATTTTTAGTAAGTAGTGTAATAAATGGATTGTCTTTTTGATTAATAGAAGTACCAATTTAATATCAATATATCTACCATGAGGGATATATCCTCTACATATTAAATATCACTTTTTAAAATATATAAAAAACACATAATACTCTAAAGAAACAATTTTCATTATATATAAGATTAGAAATTTATAATTCAGACATCAATTAAATGATTGTTCATGATAGTGGAAAATTATTTTCACACCATATACATTAAATTGAAAAATTACATTCACACATTTATAGAAAATTTTAATAAATACCCATTCTGAAAATGAAACGAATATTACATTTATATTTTTTTTGTAAACATTCAAAAATGGATAAAATATTCCTTTATATAATCATTGGGTAATAGTATAAACCATTAATAAAAAAATTTAGAAAACATGTATGTAGATGGGACAAAATTTTCAGCTAAAGATAGGAATAAAGTCAATTATCCTTTAAAAATTATTTTTGTTATCCTAATATCATAAGGTGATGAAAATGATTGTAAAACATGAATTTTGAAAAAAAACTAAATTCTAATAATAAATTAAGAGTTTCTTTATAGGTAGATAAAATGATACAATCATTTAGAAATCTATCATAAATAATGGGATTGTAACACAAAACCCATACCAATTTGATAACTATTGAAACACAAATACCAATAAATATGTTTATATATATAATGATATTTAAAATATAATAACATCCATAAGATTCATAATAGGATATATTTAATGTAATTATATGAAACACACAAAATAAACAAGTTGTGTGTATGGCATGTGTCCCATATGAAATAAAAGATAGTTGAAAATACTTTTCCATGAGTTATCATGTCTTCAAATGTAATCAAACCTCCAGTATAATAAATTTAAATTTAATATAATTCTATAAATAAGTCATTTTAATACATATATTATCAAATATGATACACTTATATAATTTAAAAATACCCTTTTATCAATATTTCCTTATTGAAATTTCTATTTACAAATGTTAATTGTCTTATAAGTCTTGAGTATTCATGCTCAGTAGTTCACATCCTTATATCATTTTTTATTTGAATAATCTCTAGAATATGAATAATGATATAAATTATATATTTATATGCATGTATTAATTATCCACATATTTTTATAATTTAAAATATTCTATATAAAAATAAATGAATTGCACCATTCATTTAGATGGTTGGTCATACATAAGTATAAATGTTGTTTTCATCTGTCAAAGGAAGAATTAATTGAAAGGTAAATATTATTTCACCTTCCTTGGCTATTTTTTCAATCATATTAAAAATATTTTTTTATTAAAATCATCTTCATTACCATAAATATAATATATAAATGAAAAATTATGAACATCACTTTATGGTGGATGTTGTCCACATGTATGCACAAACAATGATATTATTTCTCAAAACAACTGATTGTATGTTTGTGGATAAAATATTTGAATTATAAATTTGTAATTGTTTAATAACTAAAATAATTAGACATTAAAACCATCAATATACCCATCCATAAAATTTGTTGATGAAAAATGAGCATTACCAATATTTGGAGACAATATGTCATACTTATACACACGTGATACATTTACTTCTCATGTAATAGGAAAGAGGGTGCATATGCTCTTTTCATTGAAATAATAAAATTTCACAATAATTAGTTTAATAATTTTATTCATTATGAAAAATAAAATATATTTGGAGGAGGTAAATATATTTAGAAATTAAAATCATCAGGTTATGAAATTACCACTTCTCAAAAACAAAACCTTTAGTTCAATTCTGAAGGGATATTGGTGTATTCGTTTTGTATTAACATAACCTCTATAATGTCTCAAGGGGGTTTTAGAAGAATAATTTTCGGCTGTTGTTATATTTAGAAGGTACAATGTGGTATAAATAAGTGACAGAGGAGGTTAACTTTGGTAATATAGGTGAGATAAACATTTATAATTTTTTAAAATATTAAATTTTTATAAATTAATTATCCATATAAATTCATACGGATGGATATGGATTATCACATAAGGTATGATATGGTTTTAATAAAATCATCTAACGTAAGATAAAAAAATTTGTTTTATTTATATTTTTATCAACATTCTAAACCATTAGTTCACATGTTTTAATTTTAACAATGAAAAAGTAATATCAATATTAATGTATAGTATTTATCACTTTTATGTTTAAAATTTTCCCATAAATAGACCAGTTTGGAAATTTGAAAATTTTTTAACTAAAATTATTGTATATTATGAATTTTATTATTTTTAAATAATATAATGAAATATTATTTTAATAAATTGTCATCATTGTCCATATGCCATTGTTAATTTAATTTGGAATAAATTATATAAATAAGATGTTTTAGTTATAATATAATCATTTAAAAATATTAATATGTCATATTAGTCTTTAAATTTCAGATAACACTATTAATTACCCCAAATTTTTCAATTTTAAATTTTTAAAAATAATTTATTATATTAATGTTATTAAATATATATATATTTCATAAGTGTTTCACATGAAATTAAGGACATAATATGATTACTCGAATTTAAAAATAAAAATAAATTATTAATATAATTTTATAAAACTCAAAAACAAAAAATATAATTTTACATAACATCTATTTTACCTATATGGACACATAATAGATAATATAAACAAAGAGAGAGAGACATTTTTTGACATTATTTTATTTAAATATTATATAGGTCATTTTTATGGGAAATTGTCCATCATATAACAAAAATTAAATACTAATGTCATAATTTTTGAATTATATACGTGCAATAATAATTCTGATTTGAAAATAATCCCTTATCATTATCTTTTTTCTTATATTATCCTAATTTAACCTTTACATATGTGATAAATTTTACCCTATTAACTATTCATACTAACCATAAATAAAAGTGCATGGTTTACCAAATTTGATCCTCCTGATACGGAATATAAAATCCATTTTTTAAAATTAAAATCCTATATATATAATGGAATAATTTTACAATATTTTCGTAAAAGTTGGTGGAAATAGATATTTGAAAATACTCATTTAATGAATCGAGCTAGATTTATTCTTATCTTAGGCGTAGTCAAAATATTTGATGTATGTTTAATTTTTTTTAATATAGAATATATAAATTCAATTAAAATTATTCACCAATATAGATCAATTTAATTAAAAATATAAAAACCCATTTCATGTATAAAAATAATGTTCATGAAAATTCTATTTTATATATTATTTTTTAAATTAAATTTATACATAAAATTGATTCCAATAAACATAATTGAATTAATAAAAATATAATAGAAGTAATTTTACATTTATGTAATTAATGAATATTTAACCTTGTCAATTCATAAACCAATAATGTTGTTTTTAATTAAAATCGATATTTTTCTCTATTCACTTGAAAATAAATATTTTCAAAAAATTCTAAAAAACATCCTAATATAATTTAAATATCATTACATAAAATTATCAGTTTATTTTTAAAACAAGATTTACAAATTAATTTTCAATTAATAATAATAATTTCACTTAAAATGAAATAAAAATTATTTTTTTGAGGAAAAATAGTTTTTAGATTAATAAAATGTTTTTTCAGATAAATTTATTGATTTTTTCTCAGTTCAATTATATTTATTACAAAATTTTAAAATATTTCATAATTTAGTTTATCCTATTTAGACCCACTAATTATAAAACTATGTTATACATTTCACATTAAATAATTCTATTTTAATAGTATATCACATTTTATTTAAACTTTGTGATGCATTTAAAGAGGGAAATTGAATAAAAAATTATTTCATTAAATATTTTGGGGTTCTATAAAATAAAATGGAAACTATTACTTTTTACAAAATCTATGATAATATATAATTATGAAAGACATAATGTTTCCAAAAATATAAGTAAAAAGACATTGTCATATTTCAATTTGAGAAATAATCATGAATTTTTAAACGATGAAATATTAATAAATGTGATCAAATAAAAATGTGGTGTGAATTAAAAAAATAATATTCTTCAAATATGGGAAAACTATTTGAAAATTTTCAAATATCCTTATTAAAATCTAATATTGTTTTATAGATATTGAAACATGTTCATTAAAATGAATTAAACTGAATTAAAAGACCATTTTAGTAAAACATTTTGTCTCCTCCATTAAAATAAAGAAATTTGTGGAATATAATAACATTTAAATAGAAGAAAAATCAATAAAATGTTATATGATTTATTAAAAACCAAAATCAATATTAAGGTAGTATTGAAATCATTGATGTAATTTTTTTTGGAAACATGAATTCCAAAAAACTATGGTTTAATATATCCAAAAGGAATAATTTTACATAATATATAAATCACTAAATACAATATAATATAATGGGTTATTATGACCAAAAAAATATTTAGTTCTTCAAAACCATTATTGGAATTTTAATTTTTCATTGAAAACTCCTTAAAAGGAATAAATATCATATATAATTTAAAATATCAAGAATTATTGGAGTAATGTGATACAAAATTACAATATGTATGTAAATTCACTCTGGAATTATAAACAAGGTGTACATATTGAACATGCCACAAGGGATTCAAATTTGAGATAATGAAACCTTTATGATGTTAGTAAATTTTTAATCAAATGGCATTGGAAACATGGAATATATAAGGATCTATAAGTACAATGATTGAAAAATAGTGTTTGGGTAAATAAATTATTGGGTAGTATAAACAACATAAAAATATTTTATTTGTTCATAATAATAGAAAAAAGTTTCAATGAGGAGTAATTGGGATGGAGAAACACATAAGGTATAATAAAAATTATAAATAAAAACACCTTGAAATAGTGATATATTTTTGTTAAATATCAAATATCATTGATAATGATATCACATGAAATTAAATATCAAATTGGTAGTATATAAAATATTTAAATTAACTTATGTGAATAAACGAAAATCTGTCTCCAAAAATGATGTTTTGAGAACTAACCCTTATTTGTGTCTGAAAGCATACTGAATATGCACATAACATCATGATTAATTAAATTATGTAAATTAATTATCTTCCCAATAACCTTATTCATATATATAAAAATTAATTTTGTGTATTTATTTTCTTCAAATATTATTTTTGAACATATATTTGGGATATATCAATCACATAGGGTCATTTTTTAATTCAATCATACTACATTAATTTTTTTGGTTTTGGTAAATCTCATTATAAAATAATGTCAAAATATCTATAATTTAATTTTATTATTTCATTTAATATAACATTATCACCTAATTGACATAGTTTGTTATGTTCTCTACGAATGGATTGATTTTGAAAAGATATATTAATATTTATTTCCAAGCTTTTATACATACTACAACTATTTATAGCCAATATTACAAGGGGACTGTAATATTATGAATCTATAACATTAATGGTTTCATAAATAACCCTTTACAAATATTAAATACATGATTATTTCTATTATATTTAATTTATATGGAAAATTCAATTGAATCATCATCCAAAGAGGTTGTAGTCTGCAATTACATATGGATGATGCTCTCATATTTATAGAATTGAGTGAAAGTTGGAAATAAAAAATCACAAAATTTTATAACAATTAAAATTTCATAAATATTAAATTATCTCAATATATAATATTTTTGAACTAGATATTAAAATATTTGGTAAAAATTTGAAAGAACAGCTTTGTGTAGGTAGTAATATGTGCACACAAACAAACCACAATTCTTGTTTTTCTAAGTGTATGGATGAGATTAAAATTTCAATATAAAATTTTTATTATAATATGCCAATAAAATGATGATTAGGATTTTATAAATAGATAATGGTTCTGATTATTATAGAATGGACGTAATATGATCGACCCATAATGAAAGATCTGTGACCAACATTGAGTTTTTGGACTTCCTTTGCACTGAGGACTTGGATTTAAGTAACAACAGAAAATTTTTTGAGGCCAAGGACATTAATTAATGTTAATAACATAATGAAGTGGGATGTTTTTATGATAATATGGATATGTTAAAACATTAGTGTATTATGAAATGTATGGAAGTGATCAACTTTTATATTTGAAGAAGAGAGTAATGCCATATGCCTTCCATACTGGTTTTTTTCATCTTTTGTTGGATAGAGGTGTTCATGGGAGGATCAGGGATTTTTTATAGGGGTGGAGCTATAGAAATGTAACTATATATAATACACTTTGTGTATTTTTTACATGACATTATATATTGGATCATGTCTTTTTTACTCACCTAGCTCACTAATTGTAAATATTCTATGGGAATCAATGAATCAAATTAAAATCAGGAATATGAAATTCATGAAGTCTAATAATTAAAGGATAAATGTAATTATTGATTTATCCAAATTTAAATTTTTTTGAGACCCAGGAATTACACACCATGTAATGGTTACAGGACTTGATACTATAGTGTTTCATGTGGCCCATAGGCTGGGATTTTGTGTCTCTATATGTATAGAATTTTATATTCCATTTGTTTTTTCTGCACAACCCCACTAGTTTTTTTAAAAATGGGATAACGATCATATTAGTACAATGGGGTTTTTCATCCAAAATCCTAGTTATGAGGATGGACGGATAGCTACCCAATCATTACTACTCTCTCTTATATGCATGTTTACATATTCACATGTTGTAATAAGAGGTTGTTTTTAGTGCACTATGTGATGATTGAGCTGTTTTCGGGTGAGATTTGACATGATTGTGATGTGGAGAAGTGGCCCATGTGTTTTTGTTATGATGTTATGTTACCAAGTAATGGGGTTGTGGTATATATTATTCAGAAGATATGTGAGTTTTGGGACATATGATACTATTGTGTGAGAGAGTAAAATCAGTTGGAATGTGCTGTGGGGTAAATATTATCTATATGATTCTTATTATCTTAAAATACACAGTTTATTATTTTGTGAGCATGTCTTCATAGGTTTGTAATGGATATATGATCAGTGTAGGTTAGGTTGGTTTTATATGGGTGCATTCGAGACATTGGTTTTTCTGATATGCATATTTCTATTCTCATCCTATGAATATAAATTTTTTTTTAGTGTCATAGGATGATTTTGTGGATCATGCTAGAAATTACTAAATCATACATTGGATAGTTGTTGTGTCACTACACTAGATTTAATTTTGGTTATTTTACCTTAGATTCTTATATCTATATCAGTTTTATTTATACATTCATTGCACTTCTTTTATATTATGAAATTTAATTTCTTATGGTTTATTCCTAATATATAATGATCTTATATTATTATAGACATAAATTCCTTCCATTCCACTATATTTTTATTCCATTTTTTCTATTCTCCAACCCAGGGACTATTGGAGGAGGGACATGGGGTCACATTTTCTCTCCCCCCTTATTGCAGTATATTTATTGGGAGGGGGTCAGGAAAGAGTGGTATCGAATGTTATCATTGAGAGATAGGATGATGATTCTTTGTTAATAATGATATTTATTTCTCGTGATAGTATGGAAGTAGTTCTAATTAACACTGGATCATGACATAGGCTAGGGAGACTAGCTAGGACACATATTTTTTAGGCCCACTGTGATCCAGTGACCATACTCTTAAATTATTGAATGTCCATGATTGGTGGACCTCTTTTGAATTTTGAGACAATGTTTATGTACATACATCATTATGAATTTTGTTCATTATTTAATTGTGATGTTTTTGGAAGGTTAAAATTAATTAAGTTAATTAACATAAATCTATACGAAATTCCGTACTAATGGGCTTAGGAAATAATTATACTCTATTCAACTATGTAATCCATACATCATCCACATGTGGAATTAGTAGATGAGGTTAATCAGGATAATCTTGTTAATCTCTACTGGATTGATCTGGTTGAGGATGATGAGGCTTGGTCGAGGGAATTTTTCATTTTTCATAATCATTCACTTGGTATGTATGAAATCAGTGATCCAATGTTGATACAAAGATCTATTTAGAGGATCATAGTTTCTATTCATGTTTTATCTGAGCCATAATGGGATATTGGGTACCTTTGGTAGTCATCCGGATGTAGTGAGTTACAAAACAATGTTGGGTGTTCTATATATAAGAAAAAATGAGGTATATTATTCATGGGTTCAATTTTAGAATGAGGTCTATGTTGAGTTATTTTTGAAAAACATGATGGTAGTAAATAGGTGGATTCCTGTTTCACATAATTGGGGGTTTATTTTAGTTTGGGAGATTTGAATCATGTTCACGTACCTTCTTCAATTTCCCCATAAATTATTCCAGATTAATAAACCCATTTGAGGTATCACGAAGAGTAAATTCATAATTTTATCAAATATGTAGTCACTAATTTTAAATATCGAATATAAACGATGGACAATAAATATGTTGCTATGATTTACTGGATTCACTCATGGGTATGATTACCAAGAGATGGGAACCATCCGGGGACCTCAAGGAGTAGAGTTGTCAGTGGTAGGTCTCATGAATTTTTTCCTTCATGGTTTCATGTTTTAGGGAGTTGAACTCTAGTGTGTAATTGTTGTGGGGTTCATTGAAATTTCTATAACCAATTTTCAATGATTCCCTGAGATTAGATTGGTGGATGTGGATAGGTTCAACACCTTCCTTATTAGAAATTACCAATGAGGCTATTTCAGCGACATGGACATTGTGATTATACTCTACCGAGGGGAGGTGGAGTGAGTAGAGGATAGACTTTAGGTTTTTTTTGGTTTAGGGACCTCAGCCAAAAAATGGTTATGAATTTGGACATCACTATAGTGCTAGTGGAGCAAGGTGCGGTCTGTTTCACATTGTGGAGGAAGTAGTTCCATAAGGGCAAGGAAATGTTAGAGGTACTATAGTTTTTTATTAGCATTTTTTCAAACTTGTATGATTCTGGACATTCACACTCCATTTTTCACCCACTCCAGTTCAAGCTCTGAGAATAGACATTGAGAGGCTTCTTTGGCCCTTGATGTTGACTACACTAGCCGGAGGACTCACTAACTTTTTTGATGTGTGTTGTGGGTATTGAGTGATGATGTGACCACATCAGTTTCATTGAGATTTTTTATTTTATAAATGCTTCCATATGATATCATATTTGGGATGTATTTTTTTTATTTCCTATATTATTTTATAAAAAACATCTGTAGGAGTGTCATCCTTTTGGATGTGGAAGTAAAGATGTGGTTTTCATTGGGGAGTGTGGTTATAAGGTGGGATGTATGTGTGTGGAGACCAATATTTGTCGTATTATTGTGTTATCAATATATTTTTTCGATTATGGGATAGTTGAGGTGTCAAGGTTAATTAGGAGAGTATTAGGATTATTTCATGAATGAGGTTCTAATGATACCCCCTTGATGTGATGTTGAGTTCATGATAGACATAAATCTAGGTGACTCTCCAAATTTGATTTCTTCTTATCTGAAGGATACTAATGAGTTGTGGGAGTTGATGATTTATATGGATAATATGATGAGATGTGGATTTATTCAAACCAATATTCCATAGTTCGATGCTCCAAGGTTGTTCTTTAAGATGGAGGATGGTAGACTGATGTTGTTTTTATACTAAAAGAGGATGAATCAGGTGATGGTAGAGAACCATAACACTCTCTGATGATATATGATCTTTTGGACCATTTAAGAGAGTTGAATTTTTTTTCTAAGATCAATATGTCCTCTAGATATCATCATTTGATGGTGAAGGAGGTTGATATGCTGAACATTTTCATCAGATGCAGGTATAGGTACATTGAGTTTTTAGTCATGTTGATCAATATTATAAACGCACTTGTCATGTTCGTGGAGATTATGACCTCAGTGTTCTATGTGTTCCTAGACTAATTTATTATCGTATTTATCAATTATATCATGATCTAATTGGTGTTAGGGGAAGAGTATGCCATGCATGTCTAAGTTTTTTATTATTCCATAAATAGAACCAATATAATAATAATTTTTCTAAGTGTGAGTATTAGATAAGAGAGGTTCATTTCCATGGATATGTGGTGTCTATGTAGGGTGTAAAAATTGACCTGAAAAAGGCATATGTTATTTTTTATTGGGAGTACTTATTAATACAGAAACAATTCACAGTTGAATTAGTCTTATATACCATAATTGGGGGAATGTTCCATATTTCTTTTATTTTTATCTCTATTAGTAGCATTGACCACTAATTGCAATGTTTTTGTGTGGACTGATCAGTTTGAAATAGTATTTGGAAATAATAAGGGGTTATTTATTATTTCTCATATGATTTAGTTACTTTATGAGGGTGTGATGTTTGAGGTTATTTATTACATGTCCCATAGTGGATTGGGATTTTTCTTGATTCAATAGATATTGGTGTCATCTTCTGGGTCTAGTTAGTTACATCCCCATAGGAATAATTTTTACACCCTTGATCGAGAGATATCAGTGGTAGAAATTTTTCTGATGTTCTGATGGTGGTACCACATTCGGGATCATTTTTTTGGTCTTCATGGATCACAAGAGAATGTGGTATATCTTTTTTTATAATTAACATAATATTAATGGATGGATGTGGATGATGTTTAAGTGATATTATGATTTTGAGACCTCATTAACCAAAAGAAAATGGAATGTTTGGGAAAATTCTCTGAGTAGGGTGTCATGTGAAAATTTAGATTAGGTGTTTAGGGGTTTTTAGAAAAGTGTGGTGTTGTTGGAAGTCTTGCATTTGGATGTAAGGATGGATTATATTAGAGGCTATTTACTTTGGATTAAAATGTAGTCTTCTCTGATATGGTAGGTGGCAGAATATTTGTGGTAAGATTCATAGATAGAGGTGATTTGTGAACATGTTGAACATGGTGATGCTCTAGAGCTGTGCTCGGAGGATGGACGTAACCATATACTATTTTTTGGGAGTTGTTTACTATGGTAAGAATTAACATGGTATCTATTTGGGTGTTTCATAGCCAAATTTTGTGGGTACACCTATATGTTTTCATGTTGTACAATGTTTTTAGGATGATTATTTGGGGACCTAGGATGAAATGGGTGGTGGTGGAGTTTGTGATGGGGGCTGTTTATTTCTAGCAAGAAAAGGCCAAAAATCATGTTCTATGTGCTTTGTTACACCCTTTGGATGTTACCAATTAAAAAAGGGATAAAATTAAAAAGGATTAATTCAAATGATTACCTAGAGATCAATGTGGTTGTGATTTTATCTAGGAGATCGTGGATTAGTTGATATAATTAGCTCAACTAATGGTGATCATGGAGTTAGTGTATTGAATTTTTTGGGTAAGAGGCATGCTAATTTTTTGTAGTGGTTGTATAGAGTTCCTGAGTCTATTTTCTCTAAATAGGGCATACATTTATCCATGAGATTATATTGGTAATTGAAGCGTTGTTTTGAAACTCAATTATTCCTTAGAGATTTGTTACACCCTAAGATGGATGGGAAGACAGAGACGATAATCCTTATCCATGTATACATGTTGAATGAAATGTTTTATGAATTTTTTTGGATCAATGGAATGAATCATTCCATGGGATGAGTTTTCTTATAATAATAGACATCAATCATCCATCAGTATGTCCCTATTTTAGGATATTTATGGGTAAATGTGACATTCTCTATTTTTCTGTATGGATGTTGAGAGGACAAGAGTTCTTGGTCCCTTTGTTTTGTAGAGAACATTATATAATGTTAGATTGGTTAAAGAAATTATGAAATAAGTGAAGGAATTTCAAAATACTTATATTAATCAGAAGAGGATGACTAGGGTGTTTGAGGATGGGAAAAACATAATTTTTATATTTTCCCCTCAACATGGGTAGTAGAGGTTTGGTAAAGGGAGTATGCATTCTTCAATGTTTTTTGGGACCTTTTAGTTTTTGAGGAGAGTAAATGAGGTGGAAAATCAGTTGGAATTTCTATGATATATAGAGAGGTTCTATGACTTATTTATATGTATCTGCTTCCCTGATATCATCATGATTAAAAAAGATTAATTTAATGGGGAGAGTTTGATTTCGATAATGTCGTGATGATCGTGGAGTGGATAGTAGGAATCCAATATCATCAAGAGAAGGTGCTACAAGGGTAGACCACTTTATTGGTTAATGAGTTGTGGATGTATGGTAACCTATATATGATTACTTTTTACTGAGTTATGTAGATGTGTGCTCAGTTCTATGATATATTATGAGTTTTTATTTTCATAATTTTTCATTGTGAAGTTATGATTGAATCCAACAGTTATATGAGGGGAGTTATTTTTATTATTTTGAGAAATATGATTCGTGATATTGATTGGAAATATGAAATTGATATGACTATATTTCTAACATAGACTCACCATAACATGATTTTATGAAACTTATTTTGGAGAGTTAGTGCCACATAGAGTGGATAGTATCAAGACATGGAGGATGAAATTCAATGATTTGTATGTTTGGGTCAGTATTGATTGTAGATTAAAGTAGTTATTATATTAGGATATTTGGATGTTTAATGGTTTATGTTGTGTGGTTTTATATTATTGAGCTTATGAAATATGATTTTAGGAATTTTTTGGGCATGTTTTCCTGGTGGTATTGTTTGAGTTGTTATGAGATCTTTGAGAGGCATCTCGTAGGTTGGGTTTTCAGACAACCTTTTTTTTCTGGTTTTGGTTTTTATTCTCATGGTTTATAATATTATGAAAGGCATCTCACATAAAGGATTATTTCAAATAATATAGTTTATTTGTAATTTTTGGTGTTTGGAGGTGTTGAAGGTAGGTTCTATGTGTTATTGGTGGAGTATGGAGTTGTATCAGACATTTTAGATAGAATACATAGCATGTATTGTTTACACAATGTGAAATGATGGCTCGTGGCATGCATATCTGGCATGCTGATTTCATTTAAATTTTCTAAGGGGGATACTTGAAAGAAATGCACATCATTAAAATTAAATCCATTTTTTAAAATAAAATTAATATTTGATGAAATTTTTTGTAAATGAAGGAATATTTTTGAAACTCGAAGACTGCACGTTCTGTAGTGGTTACATGATGTGAAACAAGTGGGTTTCTAGGTGTTATGTTATTTTCGTGGATGATTTTTCTAATTAATCTATGGATCTTATCACACTAAATTTGGAATTACACTTGGAACCCTAATGATGGTTTCTATCCATAAACATCTTGATTCAATTCATTTGTTATTATATTTTTTTTTGTTACTAATTCGTGATGAGTGATTTATCTTTTCCTTGTTATTACCTCATTTTATTTTCATCAAGATTCATTATATTGAGTCTATTTTCATTATTTGTGTGATTTTGGTTTCATTTTAATGATTCATATATATTTTTAGGTTTATCCATGACATTGTGGAGTGGCTTCCATTTGTGGGAATTTTATCTTCATCTTGTGTTGTGTAATAAGTATAAAAAACATCTTTGTGATAGGGAATCTCTATATTCTCGTTATTGTTTATCATTAAAGAGAGATTTGTTTTTTTATTTAGGGAATATGGTTTTATAACTTAATTATATATAAATAATTTTTAAAATGAAATTAAAGGAACAAATGTGTATGTATTCGGATATTTTTACAAATTTATTATTATTGCGATATGATAGATTTTATGGGTTCTATTTAACAATATATATTATAGACATAAGTGAATTTTTTTATGGATGATATCTGTTATGAATTATGTGTATGTTGTGGTTTTTTTATGTCAACATAACATATAAATTGGATATGCACTGATATTTGGATAATTAAATGGTTTCCCCATGATTATGGATTGTGTCATAATGACCATAAAATTAAGTGGAATAACCCAATTATCAAACCAATAAAATTATATTTGATGTGTTTTCATGTAGTGGTTTGACGATGTTTATTTGATATAGGATGTGTGAATGATGGGTGGGATTTGGTTTCACTTTGTTAGATGTGGGGTGGTTGTTATTTGAATGAGTGTTTGAGCGGTAGGGCGATGGTGTGATGAAGATGATGAGATTCTTATTATGTGTGGGTTTATTATAATAGATGTCTAGGTAGTGGTATAATAATTATTTTGTAATTATTTAAATTCTTCAGGATTGGTTAGGTTAATGGTATTGCAATGACTATTATAAAATAAATGATGTACTATGTGGTTTAATGTGGTTATGGTATAATAATGAAACAAATGGTCTAGATAATTGGTTTGGTTATAAATGTGATATCTATCATGTGGGTCATGATAGGTTAGGTGTTATGAAATTAAAATTGGTAGGTAAAGTGATGATGTTTTGATTTGGTTAGTGTTTGGTTGTGAACCAATATTTTTTCCTTGTGTGTGGCTATATATATATATTTATGTATTCGTTGTGATTTCTATTCACTCCCCACCCATGTCAGGGTTTATGTTCTTACACCTATATTATCACACAAGGGGTGTGGATTTTACCAACATCCTGGTGATGAGGATGAATGGATGGATACCATTTATTTCCCACTTACTCTTTCTTGAGAGTAGATATATATAAGATTTGTTTCCCAGATGATTTTTAGTACACTTGGTGATGGTTCAGGTGTTTTTGGGTGAGATGTGATGTCACTCTGTTTGGGAGTAGTGTCCTAGATGTTGTCAAGTGTTATGTGGTGAGAACATTCTTTGAGGTGGTGTATTTGTACTTTGGAATATATGGGATGATCGGGACGTATGGTGTAGTGGGTGAGATAGCATAAAATTAATGATAAAGCAGGTATAGGTACCCATTATCAATATGATTCCTGTTATGTCAAAATTAATGTATTCTTTATTTGATGTTGATGCCAAAGTGAGGTTAGGATAGATATTTGTCCTATTTAGTGACGTTGGTTCTATTTTATTCACATGGGTGTGTCAGTATGATTTATTTATATGTGCACAAGATACATTCCTTTTCATACTGAATATATATGAATTCTCACCCTATGTATATATAAATATTTTTAGGTTTCAAATTTAAATATATGGAATGTTCTGGAAATTGATATCTTGGACCACGTAGAAATTATTTATCAATGCTTATTATTTTCATTTGGGTATTTAACATTAGACATTTGTTTCTGTATCAGTTTTATTTATACATTAATTTTTTGATGGTTTTGGTTTCTTTTATATTATGACATGCAGTTTTTTTCATTTGATTCATATTACCTCATGATTGTATATTATTATAAAGGGAAATGTCTACAATTTCATGAGGTTTTTAGGCCCTCGGTTTAGACTCTAACCCAGGGCCTATTGGACGTGGGAATCGAGGGTCGTTACCTCTCTCTTTTCATTGTGGTATCGTTGGGTCGAGTGTTTTAGGACAAAGACAATCATTTCCATGGAAATTAATGTTAAGGGGTAGAAAGGGAATGATGAAAAAATTACATTATTTCGTTGAGGAAATGTTTTTTCCTAAATATATTTAACAATTTACATTTTATCAATTGTTTTCTAGAGGATGTAAAGGTTAGTTAAATTTCAGAAAATTTGATAAACCATAGATTAGTTATTTAAACACTTTATACATAATTTAATATAACTCATGTATATTATTTTATTAAAAAAATCATATGTTTAATAACATTAAAAAATATCAATGTGATAATTCCAAATTAGGGTTCAATTTTAGAAAATAATTTTCACACATATTATAAATGATGACTTTAACTGAAACACACATAAAAAAACAAGTTTATGGTGAATAAAATTTTGTTTTCAAACATTAACAATTTATATAATATAATTGTTTTTACGGTTACTATGTTTCATTATTGAAATTAATTTATTAAAAAAAATATAAAGTATGCTAATTTAAATGAAATCCAAAACTAAATTCTCCCATGAAACAGATTAATTAAAAAGAAAAATTTAAAAGATTTTTGTAAATTAGAAAAAAAATGTTTCTTATATAAAAAAATGCTTATTTTTTTTATAATTTATAAATTAATTTTTAGATTATGTATTTGTACCCTTAAAATATATAATTGAAAAATTTAAATATTTTATATACAATGAGGCATTGAAAATCTAGTAATAATTTGATAGAATTCGTTATTTTCTCAAAAACAATGATTTTCATAACTCAGATAATAATTTATTATTTTAAGAAAATATAAGAAATAACTCATTATATAATTTTTTTAACGAATTTAAATAAATTATTTTAAATTCTAATCATTAAATTATTGGGTTTTTAAATTTAACTTTCTAGAATAATATATATAATTTAAAAAATATTTTTATTTTTGAAAAAAACATTTTCAATATTTACTCATATTTATTCTTGATAATTTAATGATAATAAATTTTAATATGTTATCATTTTAGTGATTAGTGAATCATTTTTAATAATTCTATCTTACTATGTTGTAGTTTGTTACATTGGGTATGATTTGGGACACATGTTAGTAAACATAGTATATATTTTAATGGACCCAAAATCTTGTGTCATTAGAGACAAGACAAGATGTTCACATTACCTAATTGATCACTTAAAAAATGGGTTTTCTTCACCAATTAAAATATGGATTAAAAATATTAATTTTATTCCTTATTTATCATCATCATCAATATTTTACGAGTGATAGTTGGTCCCTAGACATTCTATAGACCCTGAGGGAACATGATCCAACTCAATTAAGGAACACATACCACCTCACATGCTATATGTTATTTGTTATCCTCATTATAAAATATTTTTCATGGAGTCTGTCTCACTCAAATAATTAATGGGGACATCTCACTATATTTCTTCTCACTCTCATTCTTAGTTTTTCTATTTCATCCAGCAAATTAAAATTCCTAAAATTATAGGGTTATGCATCTAACCATTACGGAAAACTATCATAACCATAATAGGATCCATAAACCACCCATTTAATCCTTAATAACTCCCCTTGAAATCTTTTGTATGTTCTGAAATGTACCTACTCTAGGGGTAGTATGAAGTAATAAATAATTACTTCTTGTTTATTCCTTCTAATGTAACAATACATACACCCCCATCATATGGTAAATATAAAACCTAAATTTTATTCCCTTTATTATTGAATGATTCATGATTAGTCCACGAATATCCAATAGTAATTCATTAATGTACCATACGTCATATCCTTACATACCTTGTACCAAAAAAAATTTCAGAAGCCATAGTAATATTCTCTCTATATGTTCAAGAGGACATGATTGGTCTCCTTTCTCTTACTGATTTTCGACATGTAGAACCCCCTGTGGAACATGGATTCCATCATATTAGTCATGGTGATGGATAATTAAGCTGAAGTTGATGTATTGGTCATCACTGGTCACCATTGATTTATTGAGTGTGAAACACCCATTATGGGGGTTCCTATTTATCTTAATTAGATATTACAGGAAATAATTAACCCACTATAAGTGTGGTCATGAACCTTTTATAATTATCAAAACATACATGTGACACTCCCAAACCATAACATTTATCAGTCCTATTTTTGGATCATCATTGTTGTATAGGTTGACCAAGTGTCTAATTTGGGAACCACCATTTTTGTGGTCACTATATGACTTTATGTTTTTCCATTCTCTTCTCACCACATGACAAACATTGGATGTTTCCTTTTTTCATCTTCTCTAGATTCACCACATCCACCAATACATTTTATCCTTTCCTATTTTGGGATATATTCAACACATTATCTTATCAAATGATCTACCTTTACCCATCTATTAAAACATCATTCCATGGAATTAACCTCTTCCCTTTAGTTTGTATCATTTATATAATCAAAAATATAAAATCATGTATTCCACATTTTCATCAATCCAACTCTTTATTTGGATTTCTATGTATAATTTTTTTTTTATTTTTTACAATACTCTTCTACATATTCTTCATATTCCTAATATAATACTCTTATTTATCTTCTTTATCTTTCGATGGTCTCAACCCCCATTATTGATAATAAATTTAAAAATTTTACAAATGGTTTCTTCTCCATATTCTCTTGACAAAAAATATTCTCCTCTATTCTTTCACCTTCACATGATGTTTGAAATCACATTCCTTATTAAATGATAACCTCTAATCAACATAAATTAAGCCATTGTGGCCTATAAAATTATAAAAAACAATAAATATATAATCATGGTGATATAAAATTTATATAACAAATTTTAATGTGATAAAATTCTCAGAACAATTTCAATTATCTAATCAAGAACCTCAAAATTTCACATGAACATCCTGCAAAAATCACAACACAAAATAGAAAAACATGTTAAAGAAATATTTCTTCAATTTATACTATCTATGGATTAATCAATACTCCTCATTTATTAATTATATGAAAATATTAAAAATACATGAGTGATTGTGATATTCTCATAACACGAATCCATATTTTTCATGTTGTCTAGAAATTCCAAATTTGAAAAACAATTCTTAAATGATCTCCACCTCAATGGATGAACTCCTATCCTCTTCATCGTGGATAATAAATTCATGTTTAGGTAATAATAATTAATTTCTATAAATGATATCCTCAAGAAACTATTTCATTTCCATACATGTTAAAAAAATATTCAAAATAATAAAGGAATATAGAAGCCCCTATTTATGAATCATGGATAAACCAAATGCAGAGAGATTCCTCTCAACCTAGGCTATTCAGTCCATCCAATATCAACATCAATTTTAGAGAATAAATTTCCATTACCTAAACAATTAATATATCAAAAGATCATTATAATTGATGTGTCTTTACCACAATCCCATTATTCTCACATATTTCACAATTATTCACCTTATCCCATATAGATGTAATCTCAATGAAAATCCCCTAATCATTCAACACATTTATGTTCATTGACCTTCCATCCTCATATTCAAACTAGAATTTCTCCTTTGTTCTTACATATTCTTAGCTAATAAATGGTGATCCAATATTGAGACTTATTTGTGTCTATAACATCCCCATAAATAGAAACATCCATTGAATTCAAATCTCCAAGAATTATTCCATATTTTTTAAAAAAAGTTTTGATGTTTTCTTCCACATGAATTCTTTTGTTTAGGGTGTTCCGTTTTTACTATCAAATTAAATTTTTTACTTTCTGGATATCACTGTCTCAATAATATTACATTTACATTCATCATATGTAATATTAGAAAAAAATTATTTATATGATTAATACACATGGTCTTACATTTTTTCCTTCAATCCTCAACCATTAGAGGATTATCCATTAATAATAATAGATTTTGTTGAAACTGTTCTATCATTCATTAAATAAGTTTTAGTAGTAGAATAGATAGAGTAGTTTCTAAATTATAAATTACTTATATTAGTATATTCATCATTATGATCAAAAATCATACTCCTTTTATAAGTTATCTAAAACTTAAATTCCATGTTTTCATCAACATGGGTTAACTCAAATTAATCAGCTAATATTTTTCATTATTAATAATCCATTTTTACATTTTCCTAAACACACTCATTTACATTTTAATTTCATTTTTCACTTTCAAAATATTTTTATTATCATTCTTGAGTTATGAAATGTCTTTATTAAAGTATTAAAACACACCATAATGTTCCCACATGAGTTACATTCTCTGTTCTCTATCAAACTAACCACTTGAGGAATGTCAAATTATCAGATAATGAGAAAAAAGAGGGGATTAATTTTTGAAATAATGGGATATACATTGATTATTAAATAAAAATATATATTTTATTATCATATTTCTCTAATATCATCTCCCTTTAATTCCTTTAATGATATTATTAGTCATTATCAAAATCAGATTCATGAACCCACTTCCTTTCCGATATTAATAAAAAATGGTCAATATTATTGATATTTAAAAATATATGTAATTGTTAACCATTGACCATTAATTTTACCTTTAAAAATATCATTTAAAAGAGGGAGATACAAATTAAATGGGATTTGTATCATCTTATGAATTAGTAATGCCTTCAAAAATATTACACTCCCCTATTATAGGTAACTTTTGATAATCCAGTCATGATACCATTGGATCCAAAATGGATCACCAACCCCCGATTTCATTTAATTAAACCTTCATTTTGATATTTTAAGTAGGTAATGTAGTCGGGGATGTTTGGGAGGATTTAGAGTACTTTTGGGGTATTTTGGGGATTATCTATTGGTTTATTGTTTTATCACCATTTTTAGTAACCATGATACTACTATAGTAAACCATGAAATGTTAAAAAGAGGCTACTATGTTGGAAAATGGTGTGGTGCATGTTTTGGATAAACCGTATGACCTCCCATGAGTATCCTGACACATCCTAGTGGGGCTCATGCCACAACTCCCCATTCCCACCTCCAATCAGCCAGGCAGTGGTGACTAGCACTGAGTTGGCATATCACTAACATGGGAGGCATCACCTATGTGGATATATGATGAAAACACCTCCATGCCCACAAAATGAAGAAATTTAAAAACTAGTAAGTCATCAATGAATTCATAAACTAATTCTCACAGCTGAGTATGATAGTAAAATTATATGAAAGTAAACAGGGAAAAATACAAGCCCACCACAATGAGACTGTAACCCCAAGTCTAGACTATATGAAATTTTGTACTAGAACGGTAGTTTGATGCTAAAGGAACACACGTCGTTCAGTCCAGTCTCGCTAAGCACCATTTTTTCATAGTTCTCTTATGAATATTTCAAAATGGATGATCATCTGCACTAGACATTACACTTGTGGTACATGCCAATACATGGGTGGTTAAAACAGTACCCAATGGACACCATGAAACCACAAAGGAAAACCATAAATAAATACCACATAATATCACCATAAACAAATACCACAAAAGATTATGACAGAGGGATTTTAATAATTGAATACCATAAGGGATTGATTCCAAGGAATAAAAAACTAGATTTCCACAAAGTATTACCACAATAAAATAAAAAACATGATTACAATAACAGAATAAAAAATTTATTAACAAATTGTAATACCATAAATAATTTCCACAGAGGAATAACACAAAGGATTACGAAAAAGAAATACCACATAGGATTACCACAATGGAATACCACATTGGATTAAGAGATAGGAATTCCACATAGGAATACCACAAAGGATTACCACAAAATAATAACACATAGGACTACCAAAAAATAATACCACATTAGAATACAACCTAGGAATATCACACAAGATTACAAAAAATGGAATACCACATAGGATTACCAAAAATAAATACAATAGAGGATTACTAAAAACAAATACCACACAAGATTACCACTAGGTAATACCAAACAAGATCACCATAAAGTAATTTTTACCCATTTATACACATGTATATGTATATAGAACACATTTCAAGGATATATATATATACTCAATACAATAAAATTATTCTAGAGTTAATCCATAGTCAATTTCTAGCCAAAAATTCTACTCGAAGCATGCTTCTTCTTTGAGAACTCCCTCCTCGAGCCATGAAATCATAAGAGATAGTCATGAAGTGGTCTAGATCATTAAGGACCCTTTATAACTGTGAATTTATAGTTTATGGAAGACTATTATACATTGAGTGGGGTTCATGCAAAAAACTGACCGGGGGACACCACCGATCACTCCTAAAAGTGACATGGGGATACCACGCACCCAATCTAGAAAAACCCACAACGTAGGGGATCTCACTCAGAATGAACTAGGGGATTCCATGGATTCCTCCCAATATCACTAGGGAATACCATGTACAAAATTATATATCCTAATATATGGAGGACAAACTCCATTCTCTCAAGTGTTATACTGATTCCACAACTCCACTAGGGGTGATAAAGATCAATCTCATGTCTTGGACCGGGGGAGCTAATTATATCTTAGACTCCGTTTCTAGAGGGGATTATAGAATATTTATCTATAAATATTAAAATATCAAACCCTGAAATAAATGAACAAGTTAAATTATATCATCCAATATTGGTCCCAACAAAAAACTCTCAACTTTTCCCAAAATTACAGTCTTCTCTCTATTGTCCCAACACCGTAAATGAATCATCAAATGTGTGTATCATTTAAATGTTATGGTAGTTTGAAATTTCAAAAGGGGGTTCATTGGGGTTGTGGACCAACTGCATTTCCATTCCACCACCTATGTTCATTGAACGCCACCGAAGTTGTCATGGTCACATAATATCTAGAGTTACCCTAGCTCACTGTTCCTTAGCATGGTCGATTATGGCCCTACTCCGGCCCATACATTCCTGGTCTGAACGCGATTCGACCCACCCATCAAGGAAATTTTTATCCCAACCCACCTATCCCGGCCCAATCCTTCTCTTCCACTACCAACTCATCTCCCATGGTGTGGACCACTCACGTGCGGGCCGCTTGGGCTTCCACACACAACCCGCATGGTAGCATTTGTAGCCTTCGATCCACAAGTCCATCACCACTGTCTACTAATAATGTCTCCACCATCGTTCATTGATCATGCCACCATGTTTCATTCTATATATGCCACCACCTTTGACCATTGAATCCTCTGATTACAACTGCCTATGGTTGTTGACACATTTCCCTTCCCACATTGGACCGCCGTACTAGGCCAAAACTAGTGGGACCTACCACGGACCCCCGAGCCCCCTCTGATGTCCCGAATTAAAAACAGTCATGGAACCGAGCACCTCGGATACTGATCTATTTAGACCAGACCACTTTTTTGGGATATCCACAAATCCGGATGTATGAATATTTTAGGAGCTGCCCAAAAAATCATTTCATGACCATGGGGATCTAACGGAGATGAATGAAATGAATGGGGGAAAATAAAAGCACAAAAACACCTTGAGGAATGATCTTCATCATTCATTCGTGTTGGCATAAATCTATTTCCATTGGAACGAAGAACAAAGAACGAATTAAATAAAAATCAAAAAATAAAACCCAGAATTATAAACCATCTACCATGATTGAACCACAGATCAATATCTTTATTGACTCTCCCATTTTCACCATGAAAATCATGAATAGGAAAACCACAATGAAAAAACCAACCTACATTAATTTCGATCGGTCTTGATGAAGAATGGTCATCATCGAATCATTGGTCCTCAATTTTCATAATTAAAGGGGTGAAATTTTATTGATATGTCATTGATTGACAATGGTTTCTCTATAGGTTATTTATCCATGAATCTAGATAGATTTTTGGGTTATGAGGGTGAACATAAATTTCTGAAAAATCCATATTAAAAAGGGTAGAATCTTTGTCATAAGAAATAATTTTTATAAAATAATTTTATTTACAGTTATACACTCTATAACATTTTCCAAAGATAACCTATGTCAAAAAAATTTATGTCATTCATAGGGAAACACCACATTACTGAGTCAATAGTTATCTCACATTTCCAATCTGAGTCACCATTCATGAGTTATTGTGATTTGATAATCTAATAATTATTATTTGATTATTTTATTTAGGGTTACGTCCTGGATGACTTTTTCTAAAGATGGTCTACATTGTCCAATGTTGGGTCATTCCTAATGTAAATACACTGTTCTAGGGTCAACGGTGCACTCAGATTAGTGATCTAGGAACCCATTTTCATGTTATTAAAATTATTTAGGAAAACCATGTTCTCATGATTGTATAATGTTTATTATTTTCAAATAATTGTTCTAGTCGTACTAGGACTTGGTATCACATGTTGTCTCAGGGCCTGGCCTCAAAATGAAACATATAATATATAAATATATTACTTGTAAAATATAAGATGTTACATTCTCCCCACCTTGATGATTTAAATCTACGAAAGCCAAAATGTGGGATACATAAATAGAGGAGGGTACTGAGCATGAATATGAGCCTCCCACTACAACGTGATCTATTGGAGATTCTCATGCTTCCACCAAACACACACCATGTTAATAAATTTCCCGCAATGTATCCTCTCTTGTGGGTTCTTTACATCCATCAAGGATCTAGGGAAAATCAAACCATCCAAAATGTCCATCTCACCCTAATTGATGAAGTGTAATGGTTAATGAAAATATCTCCTCAATTATGACACATAGAAGAAATTTTGTACCCTATCTAAATATAGTGGTAGATCCATGTAGTATTCCACCTGAACTAAAATATGAGGAATTGGGAAATAGTTGTTGAATAACGGGGATATCTAGAAATTGGGCTAACAGGATGAGTTGGTAAATCACCATCCATTTGGAATTGTGTCCCCTAGATGTATGTGGAAACACCTTTATGATGGTCATTCTTATCTCATCTTTCCCCAAGTTTGGAACCCCAGGGGTTGAGCAAAACCCACAGGAACATGCTTCTCAGCCTTCACTACACACAAGTAAGGAATCGAGAGACAAACTCTGCAACTCCCTTCTTCATCCATGGCCACCAAAATAGACACTGAAGGTCCCAGTACATATTCTACACACCTGGATGTACCGCCTATCGGGATGTATAAAACACCCTCAAGACCTCCTCCAAAAATGCCACTGTTAGTATTGTGCATCCTCTAAAAATAACAATGGGATCCCCACCTATCGAATATCCTTCAGGTGCATGCCCAATTAATATCTGAGAATGTAGGTTCAAATAGTCAGCATCCCCAATTTGGGCCACCTTGACTTGTTGTTAGTTTGGAGCGGTGAAAACTATTGAATGCAGGTAGGTTTCTCGATATCCACCCACAAATTATAAATTTAATGAGGACAACTACTCAGACTCCTCATTCAACAACTGCACACTAGTTCTTCTACTGAGAGCATCTTCCACCACGTTCCCCTTCTCATGTGTAAAGACATTCTTGAATTCATTGTCCTAGAGGAACTCTATCTAATGAATATATGTACATGTTCAATATTTCGACTAAAAATACATCAGTATTGTAATAATCTAAGGTCTCATAAATTCCACTTCACTGAGGGTTGGGATAGAAAATTAATCTGAAATCGAATGCGCACTCCAATATGTGATTCCATCCTGTGATTCCAATGTTTCCATTTCTCCAACAAGGAAATAATCATCCCAAAATTTAATAAATAAGACACTCATCATGTAAAATATTTAATCAGAGAATTAATGGTATATAATAAGTCCATAAAACGAATGATGTCGTAAGTCCTCTAACCTATTAATAAGAAATCTAGCCAAAAACTCTTACCTCCAAGAGTCACGTCACACAATCTACACCCGTGCATGATCATTTGGACTCCTTCTATTTGGAGTCTCCATGTGTGATAGTCAATTCTACGGTTCAAACAAAATCTCCATGTCGTGAACAAGATCTATGATAAAAAAAATTACAATAACTTGTTTCTTTTAATAAAAAAGATAAATTATAAAATACATAGATCATACCTAGAATCAATTCTGGAGACGCTGGTAAATATTCCTCAACTGCATGAAAATGTTCCCTCTATTTTCTTATAGCTCCTTGATCCTAGTGTATAATATTTGGTGGTGGTGTTGGTAACATATCAAATCATCGACCACCTCCTACTGATCTCCCAACTCCTCTACCAGATCTGTCACATTGTGTATATGTCTTATCATATCATTGTCTCTACCATGGCGGTCCTTTTAAATTCTTATTTGGTATTTTAATATGGGATGGGAAATATCAGGTGCGTTATCCTCTTCCATCACATTAATAGAACGACCTCTCTCTTGGTTTATTGGACCGACCATGTGAGACCTGAACAATAGATCCTCTGTCATAGGATGTCCTCTTCAAATGTCTCGCATGTGAAAGTAATTATGACTGAAATAGACACCATATTTTCGAGTTATCCACACATGCTCCTCCATTGATGAAAATCACTATGTGTGTCTGATAAGAAAAGAAACATTTGACCATTTAAGCTTTCTCAAGCACAACAACATTATTAGGAATGATCATAGCAATAACACATGATTGGATGCCCATACACAGACCTCACTCAGTGGTCTAATCCCTGATGTATGGTTCATGTATCATATCCATCGAGTACCTGGAGAGGTTGGAATGCTTCGATGAATACTCATATAAGGTCATTATGTTCTCCCAGATATGTAGATTCTCCTCGATATGAATAATCCTATGCATATAAGGTGAGAAATAATGTCTGAAAATTCTACCAAACTCCGTCCACAGAAGGGTCACCTCATCGTAAGATCAGGTAACCAATCCACTCAATTTCTATGTTGATCCATGTGGAAGGCTCACCAGTAGTACCACCATAAAATGGGATAGTGACCTTACTAGATTGAAAATGCAGGTTACCACGCCATGAATTTCGATAGTCACATGTGCGTCGAGATATACATATAACCATATTGGTCTTTGTGATGAAACTCATGTAGTGTGCTCATCCAGTGCATCTTATCATCTAGTACTGCAGTTAATATGTGTTTCTATTAAGGTGGTGCTATGGTAGGTGCACCACCTGGATGTTCAATCTATTGTATAAAGCCCTATATCGATTCCTCGTCACCCGACCTATCATCCTCATGATCATGAGGTGGAATCCTAGATGTTTTCTAGGTGGAGTTGTCAATAAATAAAAAATGATTTACAACGTTCAACTAAGTATATTTGGAGAGCTTACATAATAAGGAACTTGAAAAAAATCTATTCTTATAAGATTCAAGTTCCATTATTTTTCCCAAAAAATAGTGCATTAATATACCGAGTTGAAAATCAGGTAATCAGACTCTTGGTGTATGGATATGTCTACCGCCACACCCACACTGGAGTCCATTGCCTGAAATCCTACGTCAAATTATTGAATACTATTTCCCAAAACTAACCTCATAGACTATTGGACCTAATGTATAACTGACCCCCTCTGATAAAAACTATGACACGACCAGTCCTAGTGGGGCCCATGACATGACTCCCCAAGCGCACATCCAATAAACTAGTGGCTAGTGACTAGCATTGTGTAGGAACATCACTTACTTCGGTGACATATCCTATATACATGTATGCAGACACACATCTCCAAGCCTAAAAAATGATGAAAAATAAAAACCACTTTGTAAACAATTCATGCATACACTATAATCTTACTACATAGTACGATTGTAAAAGTACATTAGAGTAAACATGAAAAAAAACAATCCCAACAAAAAACATTTGTAACCAAAAGTCCATCCTATAAGAGAAGACATATTGCGACTACTATATAAAGCTGCA
Source organism: Viscum album (assembly GCA_963277665.1). NCBI lineage: Eukaryota > Viridiplantae > Streptophyta > Magnoliopsida > Santalales > Viscaceae > Viscum > Viscum album. The sequence goes on along the minus strand of OY728119.1, from coordinate 2,102,647,920 downwards.
GGAACAATCCTCTGTCTAGAAAATCACTTAAGCAACATCTGGTCCTGGTATGGTTATGACACAATCAAAAGGGTTGATCGTCTACACAATGCATGGCATGTGTGGGGAAAGCCCGTGCAGGGTTGAGTCTCACAATACCTAGTTAGACTCATTGAAACCAAAAAGAAAAACAACAATGGAATACCACATCAGATAACTATAATGTAATACTACATTGGATTACCTCAATAGATTACTAGAATAGAATAACACATAAGAATACCTTGAAGGAATTCAACACACGATTTGCATAAATAATAATCACAATGGAATACCACACATGATTAGCATAATGAAATACCACACAGGATTACCAGAAATGAATACCACACAAGATTACCACAAAGGAATACCACACAAGATTACCATAATGAAAAAAAACATAGTATTACCACAAAAGAATACCACACATGATTACCCCTGAGGAATATCACACAGGATTAAAAAAAAGGATTACCACAAATGAATACCATATAGGATTACCAAAATGGAATACCACAGAAGAATACCGCTTAGGATAATCACAAATGAATACCACCTAGGATTACCACAAAAGAATACCACACATGAATAAAACTAAGGAATACTGTAAAGGAATTCCATAAAATAATACAACAAAATATTATCATAATGAAATGTGGATTCATCTCTACATAGGTATATTCTTAATTAATATAAAACAAGGATATCCAAATATACAAAATCCATTATACAATGTCTATTGGTTTGACACTGATAATTACAATCCATAGTATTATGGTCGAGGATCACTACTTCTGATAAAACTCACCCCTCAATAGATAACATCATCTGAGACACTCTCAAAGAGGATTAACACTTTTAAGCCCCAACCAATTAAGATCGTATTGGTCAATGAAGACTATGATACACAAAGATGGGGTCACACTCAGAACTAACTAAGGTATACCATGAATCACACACAAAACTGACCGGAGGATAACACATAGCCAATCTGGATCTTCCCACTACATATAGTATCCCACCCAAAACAACCCATGGGATGCAAAAGATCACACATAGACTCGCTAGGTGAAACCATGTATCCAATGATGTTTCCCTCTAGATGGAGGACCGATGACCTACAAATGGAGGTTACACCGATTCCCCAAATCTACTAATGGTGATAGAGAATTTATCTCCTATCTCAAGGAGGGATACCCTACTATATCTGAGACCCAGCCATAATAGAGGATTGCAGTCCAAGGATGCCGATGTAATACCATACCAAACCCTTAAAAAATAGACAAATGAAAATGATCTAAACCAATACTAGACCAAACAAAAAACTCACCACTTATCCCAAAATGACCATCTCATCCATTGGGTCCTTACACTGAAGACGACTCATCTAATGGATATAACATTTTATAATTATACAAGTAAAAAAATTTAAAGGGGGGGGGGGGGTAAATGATCATGTGGACCAACAGTGGTGGTCGATTTCCATGGTCGGCCTCCATAGTGGACCACCCCCACCTTTTTTGGCCATGGGAAGTTATAGTAACCGTGGATCATAGTTGACTATGACGATCGATCGTAGCCCGACTCCAGCCCGGTCGTGCGAGGTCAGAACTAAGCCTGACCTGCTCGGGGTGACCTGCTATGCCTATCTAGACACACCTCCCCATGACTGTTCCACCCACATGTGGGTCGCAAAATGCGACCCTCCTAGCCGTGTTTGAAAAATCCACTCCATGAAGCCTCTAGCCACATCTCATGCAGCCACTCTCAACATATTGTGCAGTCTCCCATGGTAATCCATGTCGTCAACATCTCCTCCTTCGATTTTCATCGTACCTGGCTATTGACAGAGCAACCTCACCACGCCAGACCACTATTCCAGACCCATGCTAGTTGTCCCTTCCACAGACCACCAATCCACCTCTAATTCTATTAATTTGAAATGGTCAAAGATTCGAGCTCTTTGGGTCCTGGTCTCTGGAGAACAAACTATTATTGATGGGATTCAGCCATTTGAGGGGTTGATCACGTTCTGAGCCACCATGAAAGTGGATTCATGAACAATTTTTTCCAATGGTAAATAACTAGAAAAATATTGGAATGGAAAACCAAAATGAATGCCTTGAAGAACGAAAATATTCTTTTTTCATGTCTTCATCAATATTTTTCAGTTAGACTAAAGATTGAAGAACCAAATCAAGAAAACTACCAAATTAATCCCCAAAATTATAAACCATTCCACAATTTTCAAACTAAAAATCATTATGTTCTTAGATTGATCTAGGATCAATTTGATAGTCAGTCATAGGGAAACCACAAAGGAATAATTACCATACATCGATTTGGATCATTCACGGATGAAGAATTATCATTGTCTCACTGTCACTCCACAATTCATCGAATCATATAGTCATATTTTGATTAATCCATCATTTCCTCCCATGGGTTCTCTATAGGTTACTTATACATGTATCTATAGAAATTTTAGGTTTATGAAGATAACCCGAAATTTCTGACATATTCATATTAAAAAGGGATGTTTGTGCATAAAAATTATAATTTTTATAAAATTATTTTATTTATGATTACACCCTCTGTAAATTTTTCTAGAGACGACACACATGGAAAAAATGTACGCCAATCCTTTGGAAAACACCACATACTGAACATAATGGTGGTCCCAAATTTCCAAATGGAATTGTTATTCATCATTTATTAGGTTTTAATAAAAAACTAATTTTATATAATAATTTTAATTACGGGTACATCCTTATTGATTTTTCTATAGATGTCCAGCGCCAACCAAGGTTAGGACACCCATAAGGTAAAGCCATTTGTTTAGCTCAATGGTGCCCTCTGATTTCAAATCAGTGAGCCCATTTAATATTTATTAATTGTTTTTAGGAAAACAATGTGAGAGTGCTATTAAAAATTTTAGTATTTTTTAAACAATTTTTTCAACCTCACCGGGCCTTGGAATCGCACGTTGTATCAGTGACTCATCTCCAAATCAATCTATATAATATCTAAAAATATTAAATGGAAAATAAATTATTTTACAAGAAGAAACCCTGTAAATTATAAAATAGGTAATAACATGGTTAGAGAATGGTTTGTCTAACCATGTGACCCAAGCATGAAAATGGTGTTTGTATGTAGGGGCTGGAAAATAGTTTTCACACATCTTTCCTAATCGTGGGTCCTAACCACACATGGTTAAAAATAAAATCCTAAAAAAGAACATATCAATTTGATTTGCCACTAAACCAATATTTCATCTTCTTTGATGATATTGACTCATCACTCTATCCACCTAAATGCTATTGAGACCTCCCCCTTTGATCTGGTAGTAATCTTTTGGGAAATCATGGTGCATTAAAGGATTTGTTTTCTATTAGTCTTATATTCTTAGTGGTTTTACTTATATATATACTTCATCCCTCTCTTGGATTAATATTTATACTCCATTATGTATAGATAAATTATATTTTATGCTGATAATGTGGATATTTTTCTATTTTGAGGATGGTTAATGATATATATGGTAGTTGTTCGGATATTCAACCCAGTTTTGATTTGGAACTCATGTTATTCATTGTTTTCAACATTGTTTATGAGGTATGTCTCTCAACACATTACCAATTTTAATATAAAGTGAAGGAATTTTCTTAGATTTTTTTCCTAATATTATTTATAAAATTATTGTATAATGATTAATGGAAACCCAGTGACATTTTATTGAATTTTGATAATTGGTTGTTTTCGGGGAATGTGAAATTGGTAACATGATCGAAAATTGTCCATATTAAAATCATTTTTTGTTCTGATGTATGAAAATGTCTTTTAAATAAATAAGTGATTTTATAGAATTTTTTCCTATGATTGGGTTCCTAATGTTTGTTGGATTAAATGATTAAGAGTGAGTTGGATGGGATGTAAAATGGATGTGAAGTTCCACCATCAATGTGTTGGTTTATGGAAGTGAATTTCTACCATGAATGGTAACACATATATTGTGTGGTTAAGTGATTTTGTGTGGTTGTGTGAAATGAAATGGGTTATTCGAAATGATTATTGAGAAACTGTTGAATGAATTTTTTGTTTTCTTCCCTCAGAAATGGATTTTATTTGAAATTTTTTTTGGTATGAAATCTATATTAAATAGAAAGAGATTGGTATTGATATAATTTTTTTATTTTTCTATATAAATTTATTTATATAAATGTGCTAAATATTTCTATCATAGAGGCGTGAGTATAGATGTAAATTTGGGAAAAACATTTCATATTCATTATTCACCCCCTTTTTGAGAACATTGGTTCATTTTTAGATATTTTTTACTGAGACATAGTTAAAGGGAAAGTATCACATTTATTTAGTTGTTCTTCATGATATATGGGAATAGATTTGGAGTTGGATTTTAGTAACTATTAAAAGTTTCATAGTTGGTTTCTTTTTTGTCATTCAACTTTTTACGTTTTTCCATCATCTTCTTACTTAATTTTTATCTTTCATTATTTTTGGAACTGTGATAATGATTCGGATTTTTTTATACATTGAATTGTATCACATTTTTTTCATGAATCATGTAGTGGTTTCTTGTTATTGTTATCTTGGTTTTTTTTTGTCTTAGTTTAAATGGGTAAATCATCCAGAAACTATTTATGAATATCTGGAAATTTATTTCAAGCCTTTTTCATCTTGGGGATGTCACAAAAATCCTATGGAAAATTACACCTCAATAGAAGATGATTTGGAGGGGTGGGTTTTCACAAGAGTTATCAGTTTTCATGATCCTTGGTTATTAATTGCTTTGGTGTTGGATTGGACAATAATATTTGTTATGTTTTGGAGTTGGGTTGCTATAATGTGTTTGGATATTTGGAATCTAAAAAGTATTTCATTAAAAATTGAATCTAATCAATTTAATTTTATGTTAAAGTTAACATAGGGTTAGGAACATAACTATTTTGGAGACACATATAGGCTATATATTCCCATTCTAATGGGTTTAGCCTATTTTAAGATATTGAAATGTATTCATTGAAATGACTTCCCACAATGATTTAATAATTCATTTTGAGTTATTATTTGAGATTCTCTGGAGAAAATGATTATTTTTTAAAAGTATTTAAAACAATTTCCTCAAATGTTGGATTTTGAAATAATCATGATAGTGGTAATTCGAAAGTCATGTATCTTTTAAAATCATGGTGGAATTTCCATAAATGGGTTGAACATGTGAGGGTTATACTTTTGGGAATTCCTTTTTCTGATAGTTATAAGACAGTAAATTTGAAATCATTATTCCTTTTATTTCTATTGATATATACATCTGTTTTTCTATTTTAGTTATTGAAAATGTAACATTGTAGGCATTGTGGAGAATAACTGGAAGGGGATGCTTAGAATTTTGTTTCACCTGAACCATAGGTGAACTAGTAGTTGGTTAGACTATAGTCCAATCATTTCAGGATGTGGATATTGGGAATCAAATGGGTGAACTATGGAAAGTAGATCATTCCATTTAGCTCTAGAAGAAGAATACACCCATATTTCAGAGGGATTCAGAACAAGAGAAAGACAAGGTGTAGAGAAAGATGAAGAATTGATTAATTGATCTCTTTATAACACCAGTAGTGATAAAATTCAAGTTGGAATCATATATTATTTAGGATATTTTACACTAGAGGTTGGATCTTTCATTTGAGGATATGTTATATCAAGGAATTAAATATTAAGATTTTGTAGTATTTTTCTACAAAAAATCACTTCCTTATACATTAAGGACTAAAATAATTATAGATTATTTCATCATAAAAAGGATAAACTCTCAATGATAGAGTATGTGACTGGATTTATGTATTTAGTCTACATTTCACCAAAATATGATGTGAGTTATTCTTTTAAGGTGGTAATTTTCGAATCTGGGAAAGGGCAAGAGGATAGCTCAATGGTTTTTTATAATTTGAATATCAGATTATACAAATTTGATTAATACAGTGATTGTTGATGAAAGGGAAAACAAAGGAGATATTAGGGGATAAAGCATTTTGTTCTCTATAATCAGTTCTGGGAACTATAATTATGGGAGAAATTGTAAGAGTGGCCATTATTTCAGGTGTTCGAGACTTACCTCATGTTTCATAGAAGTCGTATTCTTCGATGGGATGACGGCAGCCAAATAGATATCATTAATAGAACCGGACTATCAAGAGTTATTATAGAAATACCAGGAATCCCCATGAAACTAAATCCTAATAGATAAATATTGAACAATTTCCATTGAGTATGCATTTATATGGAGCTATGCTTGTTAATATTGATGATTATTCTAGACTATCAATGGTGAATGGTTTGATTCATTTGAATTTTGTAATTATACAAGATTAAAATGATGCAGGTCCAACCCTATCATTTATTAGTTATTTTTTATAGATTTTTATGGTTTAGTTTTTAGGTGAGGCATTCTATATGAATCTTAAATCTAATCTTGGTCAAAGGGAATGTTGAGACATTATGTGTGGAGCATGTCATATAATTTTTCATGGAGATTATTAGATAATGGATTTCAATATTCCTGATAAATACATCATTTAATCAATCATGGTTGTGGATTAACTTGCAATTTTCAAGACTCACATCGACTATTATATTTGATGTGTTAGTTATAAAACTACTAATGGACTCAAGCATCTCATAATTAGAGATATGAATGTAAATGAATGTGAAATGGACTTTTTAGAACTAGCAGTTAGAACTATCGCATACCAGATAGATACTTTTTCATTGAAATCAGTGTATTAGGTCTAGAATAATAGTATTATAGTAGTTTTCAATCAGTTTCTAGATGTTATTCATGAAAATTTCATAATGATTCCCCCAATAAGAGAATTACATATTATGATTTATCTCCTCTTAAAGACTAGCCTGATCCCACTAACATATTATTGAATGGAAGAAAATGAACATAGGGAGTTTAATGTTTAGTTTGAAGAGATTGACATAAATGGGTTCATTTACCCTATCACATCTATGTGGTAAGAATATGTCATATTTTACAAAAACATGGATGGTACTCTTCAGTTTTTTTGATTATCATATGCATAACCAAGTAATGATGAAGAATCAGTATCCACATCCACACATTGATGAAATGTTCCATCAAATGATGGGATACCAATGGTTCCCTACTATTTAAATTTGATTCTTGTATCCCAATAATAGGGTTAATAAGGATGATATTTCAAGGGAAAAATTCAGATTTTGATATTGCAATTATGAGTAAGTGGTTATGACTTTCGGTCATGTGAATTCACCATTAGTCATTATGGGATTGATGAATCAAACTATTTGTAAATATCATTTTTATTTTTTAGTGGTGTTTTATGATGAAATATTTGTTTATTCTTGGATAAGATATGAGAATGTCCAACATCTGATAGAAATGTTGGGAATTATGAAGGATTATAGTATATATTCCCAATTATCAATGTGTGATATTTGATTAAATAGGAACATTTTCATAGACATGATTCCATTTAATGATGAATTTCTATGTATCTAGAAATGTGAGTGGATGTTATACCTTATGAAGAACTAAATAATGTATTTGACATATGATGTTTACTTTGAATGGATAGTTTTTACAAATGATTTTTTATTGTTTTTTCAAGACTAGCTTCATCGATGACAACATTGATGATGAAAACAGTTCCATTCAAATAGAATGTGGAATATCAGATTTCGTTTCAAGAAATAATGGTTAATCTAACATTGGATATGATCACGATATTTTTAGAATAATGATATGTTTATGTAATGTCTTATTAATCTTTGGGATGTAGTTTAGAATATGTTCTCATGTAGGGAGATCATGTTGGTTGTTATGGATCATTGTAGTTATGATTTCTTCAGAAGAAGGAACTAAAATTGATTTCTAGTTAGCAGATCTAGTACATACATTGATTACATTGATTCATTAAATATCTAAATATTAATTCATATATTTTTTGAATCATAAGATCCAAAAACATATTTTATCCCAAATCGATTTGAATCACATAAAAATAAGAAGGAATGAGTATCTCAAAATATTTTACATTTTCATTATTTATACACCTTATATTGGAAATTATGCAGTGGATTCATTAAGTAGAAAGTCATACTCGATATTCGAAAAGGATGCTTTAGATCGTTGGTAGTTGATGTCAGTTATAGCCGACCAGAACATAGAATTTTAAGATGATAGAAATGTTTCATTTTTATTCCTAGATTATATTGTTAATGATTTGGTTATGATCATTAAATTGGAATAGACATCTGATTCAATGATTGTGGGGATTAGGTCAATACTCAATTAGGGGGAGACTATTGAGTGATGGAAGCTATATGGGTGTTCAGTTTTATTATTATGAAATCAGATGGTTGTACCTATGGATAATCAAGAAAAACAACATCAAGCTTACAACCATTTGAGATGGGTTGTTAATCCTGGAATATAAAATATTTATATGGTGTTGAAATCACAATTTTTGTTGGTAGAAATTAAAAGAATAGTGGTTCAGTTTGTTTCTAGACTCTATAGTGGTTATTATGTAGTAATGATGTAGTATTTACCTATTGATGTTTCTTAATGGGAGAATATAACCATGTATTTGTAGTAGGTCTCCCATGTATGCTTCCAAAACACAATTCTATATGTTTTTACTATATCAGCTAACAATGTAAGACCATTTCATCTGTATTCATGAATCTCATATAGTAAAAAACATATCCAAACTTTATTTATGGGAAGCTGTAAAGAAGCATGGGGTACAGTTTTTTGATAGTAGTATATTGAAAATTGTTGTTTTTCATCTAATTTCATGAAATTATTTCTTCAAAATAATGTCTTAGTTTGCTATGAATTTGTTGTACCAACCCCTCAAAATTTGAAAATAATAAATGATTATATAAATTAAGGATGAAACCTTATGGTAATGTGAAATTCTATTGTTGTCGCTCATGGGAGGATCATGTACCAAATGTAGAGTTCTTTTATACCAATAGTTATCAGCCATTGATACAAATTATTCCTTTGGAATCATTATTTTGGCATACTTTTCATTCTCTAATTGTTTTTCATGTAAATGGGTTATAATTAAAATCTTGGGATATTACTTTTTTAAGATACAAAAAATAAAATTTAGTTGATTATTAAATGGATGGAGACGGCTTAATGTCATCGGAAATCATATGCATATCATCGTCGACAACCATTATCATCCCTAGTGAGTGATAATATGTTATTGAAAATATCTCTAAGGCTTAGGAACCATTGTTTTGGAATGTAGGTAATGTTATCTCCTCAATACATAGGTTGTATTGAGGTAATTGAATATTTTTTTGAGGTGGCATATAGGTTGGATTTTTCAAACCAGCATTTTTGTGTTTTTTAATGTGCTTAACATATCTTAGCTGAATAAGTATTAATATGATTGTGACCATGTAAATTGATGGGATCACGTTTAACTAGAGCTGGATGATATGTTAGTTCATATGCTATTATATATTATGGATAATCAGTGGAATGTAGTCCATGGAAAAATCATCCCTCTAGTGTATGATTTTAGGCAGCATGGTCTGATATAGGAAGAGATTAGGGAATAGAAGAATGAAGCCACCGAGTAATGACCTGAAAACTTTCTAAAAAATAGTGGTTTCATAAATTCTATTTACATAAAGGTTAAACGTGGGGAGAATGTTGGACCCACAGTTTTTTTATGTAATAGTTTATGTATTTTATGTATGTAATGTTGTTGGGTGGTGATTTGAGGTTTTAAAAAAAATTAATGTTTGTGTGGGATTTTATGGTGGTTTTCAATTTTTGAACTATATGTATAGACCATGAATGGCCAACATGAAATCATGAAAAGTGAAATAGAGGGTACTAGGTAAGTGCGTAGTTCAGTTCACAGTTTTTCCAAATTGTGTGGCAACCAAAGATTAAACATTTAACGTGGAAGATTCGTAAAAACAAGATTGATGGACATTTTTCAAAACCATGCGAACCAAACAAGTGAATTGTGTTTAATTGTACTGGCTTTTGGGTGGTTTGAAAATAGATAAAAATTATATCTTATAAAATATGATATCACCATCATTTACCTCAAAAACACACTTTTCCCCTCTATGATGAATGAATCTCAGTTTTCTCTCAACCCAAGGCCTTTAGATTCATCCCCCTTTGATTCGAGAGTGATATATTGGTAAATCATGGATAGTTAAAGGAAAAATTGATTTGAATGTATCTTTTCATAGAGGTTTTCCATAGATTTATTTTTACTGCATAAATTTTATTTATATAAATATTATTTTGTGGATTTTCCAATCATATTTGATGAAAAAATTGATGAGATATAGGTGTTTTGATATAAGGGAATGAAATCTATTTTGGGGTTTTTGGAGATTCAACCCTATTTTTTTGAAGAATTCATGAAATTATTCACTTCATACATAGATTATCATGTATGTTTCTTCACTCATAAATCCTATGATTAGAACAAAAATTATTGAATTTTAATTTTTGTTTACTATAATAGTGAAATTCTTATAAATTTATTTTTGTGAACCCAATTTAGTGAAGGTTTTTGGAATTGTTATAATTTTTTATTTTGGTGGAAATTGAAATTGGAAACATTTATTAAAATGGTTGTTTCGTTTTAATTTGTGGGAAATATTTTTAAATAAATGGTTGGATTTATTGAAATAGTTTTGAAATGAATTTTTTGGAATTTTTATGGTATTGAATCATTATAAATGGGTTGGACGAGATGGATAATGGAACTGAAGTACCACCATCCAAGGGATAAAATATGGATGAAAGGTTTCACTTTCAATTGTAACACCAATATTGTGTTCTTTAGTGTGTGTGTTTGTCTTTTTGGAATAAAATGTATTATGCCAAATGATTATTGATAAATCATTGAATGACATGTTTTTTTTCCTTGGAAGTGGAACTGGGTTAGAAAACTATTTTGGTATGAAAACTGTTTTACCTAGAAATAATTTGGATTTGATATATCATATTTTTAAATTTCTTATATATATTTTTTATTAAATGTTTTATCTTGTTCTATCCTAGTTTTGTGAGTACATATCCCATTTTGGGGAAAAATAATGATTATCATTACACACCCCCTTCTTGGGTACCTTTGTGAGTTTTTATATATCGTATATCAAGAAACAAATAATGGTAAAATATAAACATTATTGAGACATACTTCTTGATTCTTGGTCATGGATTTTGGATGTGGATATTGGAGATTATTGGGAGTTTAATTGTTGTTTTCATTGGGGTATGTGATATTTGTTATATTGTTAATCTCTTGTGTAGTTGATGTTGTTCATTTTTTATTCTTGGTAATCCGATATAGTTGGGTAAATTTTTTTATACATTTAATTTTCACACATTTTTTCCAATATCATATAGTTATTGTTGAATATGGTCATATTATTTCATTTTTTTTATCAGAAAATATTCTTCCAACTGATTATGAATCCATTGGGATTTATTTCCATTATTAGGCATCATCAGGGTGTCACCTATAGACTAGTAGAAATTTACTTCGACTGAAGCCAATGGGGTGATATGGTCATTAAATAACAAATATGTAAATTTTCGCATAATATTCATCACAATAGTGGATTTTTCACTTTTATCACTATATCCTTGAATATAGGAAACTATTTAATACACGAGTGAAATAACTGTCAACATCTTCTTCTTTATCAGTCATAATTTCCTCAAAAATAATAATCCAAATTTGGATCGTTGCTTCCTTCACATTAAAATTCCCAACATATATAATCCTCATTTTATACAATATCTATATTATAGTGGAATTACCCATTCTATTGGTGTAATAATTCCATGAAAAAGACATCAAAAATAAAATTTATTCTTTTTAATATATATCTCTAATTCCATTAACAAAATGATTTATATGATAATTTTGAGATACATCTGAAAAATTTAGGAAATGATACTTTATGAACAAATCACATCTATAATACACTAGAAGAAGAAAAATGGATATATAATATGATGCTATAATTATATTAAAAACTTAGTGATAACTTCACCTAGGTGATCATATAAAATTTTGGTGGCCTTCCCCCATGAATATATGGTTCACATAATCAACATGTCTACTCAATCATTAATATCCTAAAATTTTAATTAACGAGTGGATACTAGCCTTTAGTATATCTACATACTCTATGTGAACTAGATCATCTTCAATTGACTCATATATAGTATTTCATGTGTGTATATTCAAGTGTTCTTCTCTTCACAAACTCATCATCTTTGATTCTATCACACATAGGAAATTAGTTGGTTTTTATCAATGTATTTATTATCTCTCTCATTTATCACTCTCTCATTTTATCTATCCAATATACATTCCTCATTCTAGATGGTCAAGGTCCCCACAAAATGGATACCTATTGTCACAAACAAACCCAGGACAACCCTAAAACGGTCACCCGAGCCGGTCCACAACATGTCCCAACGGGTGTTCCTAATCCCCATGTGATGGAAACTAGTTTCGGGCATCAAAATTTAATCACTGAGAATTATTTGGACCATAAAAGATAAATAAATAAACAAGAATAAATAGAAAAATATGACAAATCTCTAGCTGCAGAAAAAGAAATAAACAGAATAGCTCAGCATACCTGTGACATTCCAGGTCACCTCCAAACCAAATCCTGACCTTTCTCTAATAATGAGCAACTAAGACAAGAAAAACATAACAATGGAAACATGCAACTGAAATGAAAAAAACATGTTTTGAGCATTAAAAATTCTCAGAAGGGATGCCAAAAGTGAAACGTAGAACCCATGAATTTTTTAATACCAAAACTGACCAATAACACTAGTATGAACTACAATTATAAATAATACGGTTTTAACATTTATAATGTATTTTGAGAACTATCTAGCATAATTTATTTTCCTCTATAATTGAATAATAGGGAATATAAATAAATATGGGAGAATTTTTTTTTTACAAAACCACTAATTTTAAATCCTTTTGAAATCTGACCATACATACAATTAGTTTCCACAAAAAACACCAAATAGATGCTCAAAGGTATGATTCAATACACAGTGTATTGGAAATGGTACTAACAGTGGTTGTATCAATGGATCAAATAAAACCATGGAACTCAGAAGAAGACCAGAACATACTAATTCCTATATATGAAGCAATCTCTGGTAGCATGCCACACATGACCGAATCAAACACCCTAACGCCTAACCACCCTTTCTCTGGTCAGACCGAGGGGCCCAATCCCATAGAAATATTTCCAAATATTCACCTACAATGGGGTACTGGATAGTACGTAAACTTCTAGTGCTGCGATTGTTCTCAATAACCCCTTTATATACTACGTTTTTGTGCTATGTTCACAAAGAGGTGTGTTAAACATTCAAACCACAAGTCATATATATAACCAAGAATGTGACCCAATATCAAACCACCCCATCTTCATCAATTTTAGTCTCATGTCATAAAATAAATATTCTCCATAGGAGGCACATATTTAGGACCCTCTTTTCTCATGAAAAATCGACGAGGAAAGAGACCCAACCAAAGATGGGTTTTCCAACATCCCATTTCAAAGACACCAAATGGGCCTTTAGCTTTACCTCATTCAACCATTTACTAATAAAAACTGTAAATTTTTCCAAAACAATAATGAATTTCAATACATAGAAACATGTTCAGATGAAAAAAAACACACCAAAATTCGTTCACAAAAACATTCATTTACTAGAACATTCATTTAATAAAACATAAAAAATAATAAACATTTAGGGGAAATTTTCAAAACTATGTTCAACTGCAAAAAAGGTTCAAACCAAATGGTCAAACATTAACGGACCCATTAAAAACCATTTTTCCAAAAAAAAACATAAAGAAACACTTTATATGACCTCATTCAAAAATCTCCATATAAACCACTCAAGGGGACTAATATTATTTTAATATTAAAATCCATTTAGGAAAAACCAGGAACTTTAGAAAACACGTCATTTGGAACCTTAACCAGAAATAACAAAGCACACACCCAAATACCTAAAATTTCTCAAGTTAACAATTTATATTTTCAAAATAACAACAAATTATATTCATTGTGTCATTAAAAAACTCTAAATTGATGGAACCTTTATTAAAAAAACCCAAAAACTTCTAAAAAATTACACAAACAAGAAAAAAAATTCATAAAATATTAAAAAAATACCAAATGATTTATTAAAAATTTTATAATGAATCAAATAGTTTATTAAAAATTTTATAAACAAATCAATAAATCACAAAATTGGGAAAAACTAGAACAAAATATTTTTAATAAAACCATCAAACATTAAAACACTATAGCATATTGGAAAATTAATTTTCAAAGGCATGAATCAATTAAAATAATTAATTAAAAACATGAAACCATTATATTGACTTATTATTATAAGAAAATGTAGATTCACCTACCTCAAACCAAGAGCAGATGCGACGAAACTCTGGTGATAGGTAGAAAAATCCCCAGTAGACCAACCATGCACGCTAAACAATAAGAAAAACACATGAATTACCCAACACAATGTTTTGGATTTTATAAATTAAAGAAACACTACAACTAATGATGAAATCTACCATGTAGAGGATTATTAGACGATATGTAGTAGGGGTCTCTGGGATAGCATTCTTCGGAGAAGATCATGGAGGGGTCATCTGGTAAGATGTCCAACGAGGGTGCTGAGGAGTGAGGTCGAAGTGGTCTACAACTGAGAAGATGTCAGAGCCGATAGTGATGTAGCATGAAGCTGGCTGGCAGCCGGGAGGTGAGAGGCGGAGGGCCACAACATGGAGTCAAGTATGACTGGAGTGGGAGAGTGAAGGCGGAGGGACTCATCCTGGAGGTCATATAATGAGTAGGAGGCCAGTGGAGGTGGTCCTATGCATAGAGGGTTTGAGCGTGGAGTGAGAGCCTCAGTGTGGTGAGATGTGGGAGTACGGAACAAGGGTTGAGTGGGGAAATGAGGGAGGTGGAGAGATCAGAGGGCGAAGGGGGTGAGCACAAGGGGGTGGGATATCACTGCCCATGAATCGGGGAAGGAGCAAGGGGCATCACATATCAGATGGAGTGAATGGGGACATCAGGTTTAGGCTAGGATTGTCTTTTCCATTTCTTTTTTTATTACAATAATAACAATAATAACAATAATAATATTAATACAATAATAATAATACCATCAATATAACATTAATTTTTTAAATTAAAATTAAATTTATTTTTCATAAAAACTATAATAGTAATAATAATTATTATATCATTAATAAAATTAATATTCTTAATAATAATAATAATAAAAATAATATAAGGAACAATAATAATAATAATATAATAATAATAATAATAATGCATAATTGCACGACACATTGGTTGACTGCATGGCTACCGCCAACTGTGCGGTGACAACACATGGGGTTGAACCCTAGTGTAACCGTTAAACGACAAAAATTTTAATCTGGGACCCATCCCAGACCATGGCATGAAAATTCAGAGGCTAGAAATAATAAAATAAAAATAAACATAATATATAGGGTGTTCCAATTCTCCCAACCATATGAACGTTATATGACTAAAAGATAACAAACCGAACAATTGATAAAACAAGAATCTATTCCCAATTGAAACCGATTGAAACCACAACACATGATAATGAGAGAAAACCAAAGGGTTACCCCCACCATAAAAACTCATCTAGCACTGAAATTGATCACTCAATCCTAGAACCATGAGAATGGGGGGGCGACATAGGAACTTCTAACTGATCCAAAATAACTTCAATATTTGAGAGAAACAACGCCTCTGCTAAATCATGGAACTCTCAACCAAGACAACAAACACACCAACATAAGAGAAAATCCTCTGAGCATCACATAACCCAAGAGTTTAACGCAAGAGTAATCACAAACATCGATTCCTCCACAAACACTTATCTATAAAAACGAACATTGCTAAACAGGGATAAACCTATAAAAGGGAAAACAGACATTTATAAAAACACATAACCCCGATAACCACATCCACACAAAATTGACTACTTAGATTATACTGGAATGATTCCATCATAACATGAAGATAACAAAATGATCATAAAAATGTAAAATCATTAACAATAGAAAAACAAGAATGAAAAGGCATTAAATTTCCATCTGCCCACATGAAACACAAAACACAAACTGAGGCTTCACACCCCTAGTAACTACTCACTATGCACGAGCCTCCCCCTAAGACCTTTGGATAGTGATCTGATGGTTTATGAATCTCATGCCTCACAATATAGTGCTGGAAATCCTCTAGTCCCAACATCTCCTTCATGTGACTCTTCCTACAGAACTTCTCCATATGTCCCAGACACCCGCAATGACGACACGACTTCAGATAGGTGTGACATAATGGATTTGTGTGTGCTAAAAGTTTACACTTATGGAACACCATTGAACGGTATGATGAATTAGAAGTTAGAACCATCGAACATGACTCTTTAGAAATACGTACCTCTAGCACTCATTACTCTGTATATGGGTTACCCTCATGAGCAACTAGATATGACGGATTAAAAACTATCATTGCTCCAGAGAACAACTCAGTAAAGAATGCCTCATCCACCAGCTTCTCCAAATGATTGTCAATAGAAGGGAGGACCCACTCCATGATCTATAGACAAGGACCCTTGATGAAGAGAGAAGTCTTCATCGAAACATGTGATGCTACCTCTGAAGAAAAGGAAACGAGTTCCTTTGAATTTTCTACATAAGCCTTCAATGTTCATTGGAATTGTTTAATACACTTGAGTCCCTCCATTTTCTTCATTGTCACATTTTCTAGAATAAACCATCGGACATAGATGGATTTAATGACATCCCACATCATCCTATCTTGCATTGACGTTAGAAAAAACAGCTCACATTCATCCAGTGATGGACCATTGAACAAACCCAAAACAACACACACATTGACAGCTTCCTAGGTTCCCAATATCCAATGGACGTGATCGAACTCTCCAAGCCACTCTACTACCTCTAATAGTCCCCGATCGCCGTCAAGGACATGAAACAGCGGAGAAGGACCAAAATCTGAGCATGAAGTATCAGAAACCTCGGGGAACTTTCTGGGTGGCATATTCTGAACAACATATAAAACAAAAAGCCAAAACCAATATATAGAAAAAGAAATATCCTTGAATGTGGCATCATCCAAAAAAACCAGAAAAAAACAAACGAAAAAATTCAAACACAACCACAGGATTCCAATCTCAAAATCCCCATTTCATTTTAGATTTCAAAATGACTTTCATTCAATGACACATTCCAAACCAAATTCAATTTCCATAATCATATCCCTTCTTAAAATGTCTTTAGAAAAACAAGGCCATGACTTTAATTCCAAGTACACTCCTAAGTTATACCATGAAACGTTGCACATGTCTTCATCTGTATTCATCCACGCGCACAAACACTCTCATCCTATGCAACCCCTCACATGTACGAACATTGGTAGAGTGTACCTGAAGTTTCACATAGACCATTTCACTACCAATTCGATTTGAGCACCAGAATTTTTGACCAGGATAAATCTATTATAAAAACCATTTCACAAATTTCAAGTGATTTAAAAGTAATTATTTTTAATTCAAATACCATTTTCATCTTAAACAGATCACTTTAACCGACCATAACCAATACAACACTCAACATGCGTCAAAATACAGAACTGAGGGTATATTAGTCACGCTTAACTTTCCAACATGGTAGTGGTCCAGTCCAAAACTAAAAATATAAAATTATGAGTAAATTAAAGCATGTACTCAGACTCCACATGAGTCACTACTAAATGAAAAATCACAACGTAATAACGACCTGGCTCCATTTCCATCTCTCAATCTGAAACAAACCAGGACGAGATAAGGACTCAATTCTTGAACTACCCCTAGAGACATGAGGTTCAGAACAGGAGAGGGTTTATGATATCCTTCTCGTACCAACCTCTTGAGTACTAACAGTCATAATCTCCATCTACCAAACACCCCAAATAATAAGATCCTCATCTAATAACATTGTTTCACGAACTAACTTGGGTCAACCCTAAACTGGTCACCCATGCCAATCTGCGACATATCCTAAAGGGCGTTCCTGATCCCCATGGGATGGAAACTAGTGTTGGGCATCAAAATTTAATCTACGGGAATTATTTTTCCCATAAAAGATAAATAAGTAAACAAGAATAAATAGAACAATAAAATATAACTCTAGTGGTGGAAATAGATATTAACAGTAAAAGAGAATCATACATCCACGTGACCTTCTGGATCACCTCACAACCAAAGGCCAATCTTTCTCCAATAGTGAGAAACTTATCCAAGAAAACCTTAGAAAAGAAACCTGTAACTGAAATGATAATAATACGCCCAATAATTAATAATTCTTCGTAGGGACACAAAATGTGAACCATGGAACCCATGCATTCTTCAATTAAAAAATAGAACAATAACACTTGTTTGAACAATAGTTATAAAAAATATGGTTTTCACATATTCAATGTATTTTATAAACTTACAATCACAATTACATTGACCTTATAACATAAAAATATGGAAAATAATTAAATAGGGGTGCACCAAACTTTTTAGGAATGTATACATTGAAATCTATTTGAAAACCAACCTAACAAACATTTTTTTTCAAGAATACACCGAAACCATGTTCATGGGTAAGATTCCACAAACAGAACAAGGTAAATTGTACTAACAGTGCTTGTATCAATGGATCACTGAAGACATAGTAACTTAGAGGAAGTCTAGAACCGACTAGTATCTATGACTCCATCCCCAGTAGCAAGCCAAAAATGGCAGATTCAAACTTCCTAACACCCTGAAACCCTTTCTCATGTCTAATCGAGGGGCCTAATCCCCTAGAAATAATCCAAAATAGCCACCTACTATGGGACACTATACAGTATGGTAACATCCAGTGCATTAATCATTTACATTCACCCCTTGCTATGCTAGAATTTTTAGCTATGTTCACCAAGAGGTTTTCCACACATTCAAACAATAATCCATATATAAAACCAAGGATGTGGCACAATCCGACACCACCCCGACCACCTCGATGTTAGTCACATTCCGTAAAATAAATATTCTCAAAGGGGATCCCATACCAAGGACCCTATTGTCTCATGATCTATCAATGAGGCAAGAGACCTGACAAATGTGGGGTTTTCCTACATATCGTTTCAGTGATTCCAAACGGGCCTTTAGATTTACCACATTCAACCATTTACAAAAACATTTGGTAATTTTTCCAAATAAATAATAAACTTCATTTCTTACAAACATGGTGAGAGGGACCAAAAAATGCCAATATTCATTCATGAAAACATCCATTTACCAAAACAAACATTTACCAAAACATGCCAAAATAATAACCATTTGTGAACCATTTTCTAAAAAATGTTAAACACCAATACATTTTTCAAAACAAATGGTAGAACCGTAAAGAACCCATTAAAAACCATGTTCCCCAAAACACATAATGAAACAATTTATTTGACCTCATATAAAACAATCCTTAGAAACAACTAATGGGGACCAAAATTATATTAAAATTAAAATATATTTTCTAAAAACAAGAAACTTTAGAAAATATGTCAAATGGAACAATAATCTATATAACCAAGAACAAACTGAAATTCCTCACATTTTTCCAGAAAACAGTTTTCCTTTCACAACTCACCCGAAATCATATTCACTATGTATTTAAAAACTCTAAAGTGTTTGAAACATTATATTATAAAACAAAAATTTTATCAACAATTACTCAATCCAAAATAATATTTATAAAAAAGTGAAATATCAGCTATAATTAATTGAAATTTTTTTTATAAAGTATCCATCATTTTAGTAAAACATTTATAAACATATCAAACAAATCACGAAAACTATAAAAAACTATTTTTTCACAAAAACAAAAAACATGAAGAAACAATAGCATCTCAAAAAATTAATTTTCAGTGGTGCGAATAAAGTAAATTAATTAAATAAAAACACTCAACCACTCTATGAAATTATTCAGAAAGGAAATTGTTGATTCACCAACCTCCAACCAAGAGACGACACGACGAAACTCTGACAGTAGGTAGAACAATCCCCCATGGACCAACTATAAAATATAAAGAATATAAAAAATGGATGAATTAAAAACTACGACATTAGGGATTAGATAAATTAATGAAAAGTTACAAACTAAGGTAAAAATATACCAAGGAGGGGATTATCGTTTGGGAAGGATATACGGGTCTCTGGAATCATGTTCTTCAGAGAAGATCAGAGAGGGGCGACAGGTCTGAAGTGCATTGACTGTGCTGAGGGAAGAGGCTGGAGCCATCGGATACCGGGAAGAATGACTGAGCTTAGAGGGATGCAACTTAAATCTGACTAGAGGCGGAGGGCCGTAGCACATAGGTTAGGATGTCTGGAGTGGGAGAGAGAAGGTGGAGGTTCTGGGCCCGGAGTCTGGGGCATGAGGGGAGACCAGAGGCCGAGGTCCTCAATGTTGAGGCTAGGGAGCGAGCATGGGGCCGGAGGCGCAGGGCCTGGGAGAGGAGACCTACGGGAGTGCGGAATGAGGGATGGAATGGGGAAATGAGGGCGGTGGTGGGATTAGATGCTGAAGGAGGTGAGTGTAGGGGGGACGGGTTGGCGCTTCGTAGGGAATCAAGGAAGGAGCGAGGGGTGGTATACAACTGATAAAGAGAGGGGATGTTTAGACTATGGTTGTCATTTTTTATTAAAATAATAAAAATATTAACAATAATAAAAAACAAAATAATAAAAGTAATACAATTATAATTATACCATCAATATAATATTAAAAATATTAATAAAAATATAATTTATTTTATTATAAAAATTAACAATAATTATTATTATTATTATACAATTAATAAAATTAATATTCTTACTAATAATCCAAATAAATATAATGTATTGATCAATAATAACACAATAATGACAATAATAAAAATAAAATTAATAAAAATGACCAGTTCCATGACTCTTGGGCTGACTGCATGGCTACCAACAACCGTACAGTAACCGCGCATGGGTCTAAAACCCAATAAATTTGTTAAATGATATAAATTTTAATTCGACACCTATCCCAAACCATGGCATGGGAACCGAGAGACATAAAATAAAAAAATAAAAATATACATAAATGTCGGTGTTTGACACCTATCATCATCATAATTGACTCTATTAACCACCCATTAACACAATAATATATCTCCATGATATCTTCCCAAACTGGTGAAAAATAAATACTTAGTAGAATTTTATATGTTTATAAACCATGAAATATTTCTATATTATTTACATTTTATTCAACTAAATTTAACACCACATACGCTACCAAAATTTTATTGAATAAATTCCTAAAATCAAAATCCGTTGATTATGGAACCATTCAAGATCAATACAAACATCCTCGTTATAAATTCATTGAATTTCAAAACATACTAGTCCAGAAATTATTGGGTCACAACATGGTGTAGATTATTTTGTTTTTTTATAAACAATAGGTCAATGACCATTATATTTCTCACCTTTATAATGTTTTTTATCAATTAGAACAAATTTTCAACTATGTTTCGCATTCCCATCGTTGTGGGGTGTCCATTTTTACCACCATTGAAATAATGGTAATCACTTTTCAACCATGCATTTATTCAACATTAAACATACCTTTATGGTATTCACATTTTTTATAGTATGATTTCATAGGAACCATGGATTTGCTTATGTGTGTGGTTATGCCAATTATATGATTCTAAAAAACTAGGATGAAAATCTCAAAACACTACATCCATTATGTTGTTTTTGGATCAATCATATTTCATAGGTAAAACACATGTCAATCATTGGGACAACCCCATGAATGTTCACACTATAACTGCTATTTTTTTCCTCTCTTCGTTCTATGCCATATTTAATGAGCATGGAGCATTACATATTCTCCATCTTTACTAAGATAACCTATTGGGCATTGACTTTCCATTTTTGGGATGTCCTTAGATAATAATACTATAGAATAAACCAACTATTATTCTTATAAGATGACCTAAAATACATTCCATCTCTTTATCACTTTTTCATTAAACAAACATATTATCAACACATCCAAAATTCATCATTCCTCATTGTCATCAAATGAAACTCTATTATTGAGGATTTATAAAACATGTCCTGATATCCATGAATATATATTAAACTATTGTATTAAAAAATTTCCAACATAATAAATTAATTTTAAACCATTATTTTACCCATTATAATTTCAAATAGTTATATATATTCAATAATTATAATAATTATAGTTAATTTTTAAAATATTTTCCAATAATGGGGGTTTATTATTTTGATTTTTTGTACTTGTTTGATAAGGGAAATCACTGTACTAAATCTTCATATAAAGTTAATGTTTGATAGGTCATTAATTTTACTTTTATGGATTATATATAATAATTTATTCATTTTTTAAATTCAGTTAAATATATTTCAGTTTTATCAAAGAATGTGAAACTGATAAAGACCATGTGTGGTTATCCTATATAATCGAAGGTTGTTTTCTTAGTTAATAAATTAATTACATACATAACATCTAAAAAAACCAAAAAGAATTATTTACACACACACACACACACATATATATATATATAATATTATACTGTCAATTATGTTTCTGAAATCATTCATGATATAAATTCATATTATTTTTTAGGTAAGTTATCAAACTGAACGACACATGAACATGACATGATTTAATGAATTATTACATGGTAGTTTTAGTCTAATATCCCTAAAAAAATCCTTAATGGTATTAAATAGTTTTTATTAGTTTGTTATATCATTATTATAAGAATTTATAAAGAGAATTAATTTATATGAAAATATTACAAAATATAAATGAATTTTTTACTATTATGGTGCTTGTTTAAGATATTTAATTTTATAATTATTTTTAGTGTTTATTTATCAATAGATTATTATATTTTTCATAAAACACTAATATTTACATTAAAATAATATTTATTATTTGAAACCATTGTTAAATCCGTCTATTAAAGTCCGTAATGAAAAAATAAATACACCATTGCATGGGGTGGTAGTTTACAGGTATGCCTAGATGTTGATTCAGTCTTCCATAGAACTGAAAAATGGACTATCATGAACTATTATAAAAAATAATCATGTCTTATATATCATAATCACATAAATATATCACCTTTTTAACGATATATTTTTTGTATTGAAGGAAAACTAATCATGGTTCATTATGAAGGTGGTAGTCCGAACATATGCACGAACTATGCATTTTTTTCAAATAGAAAAGGGAATAAGGAGATAATTACTATTCCTAAAAATATTAAAAATAATTATATACCCTATAGTAATTTATCTATATAGGGGTGAAAAAATTATAAATTTAAACATATTTTATAAAGGAAAAAATTATGTAAAAGGATTTCTCCCATTAAGCACATTGAGATGTACATAAAATATTTCATAAAAATAGAAGAATTTGGGTAAAATATTTTAACTAGAGAAAAATAGAATAATGTGAGGATTTAATAGGAAGGAAATTTATAGTGATTTAGGAGGAAATTAATTTGTTGAAGTGGTATTGATGGGGTGGTAATAGGATCCTTTTATAAGTGAAAGGGGGTAGAATTTTTGTAAATTCCCGAAATGGATTAATACTATAAAGTAAATCCCTATGAATATTGATCCAAAAATGAGAAATAATGTAGTGGGTAAGAAAATTATTATATAATAACTATAACATGAAAATTTACAAAATTTTTAAACCTTATTTCAACATTCTAACATTTTATTCTCCACTTTTATAATTTTAATTATTACTGTGGTATCTCATTTATACATTTTTTAATTTTTTAATTAGGACTCAAAATAAAATATTTTATTTAGATTATATGAACATGATGAATAAAAACAAGAAATGAAATAAATAATTTAAAATTTATTAATTTTATATTAGTTAATTTGAAAATAATAAATTCATAATGTTGTTAAAATAATGTAGTAACAATTATAAGCTATGTTTTGAAGTATAAATATAGTTTAATAGATTAAACGTAACTTTTTAATGTAAATAATATTACATATAAAATATAATTTTACCATTATAGTGGTCTTGGGATTTTGAGATTATTCTTACATCCCATGGATTACCTTACTTTCAAGATCTAAAAAATAGTCTTCTCATGCAAGTTTTATCCCAATGCTATGTTCTAAGATGGTACATCCTATCTCTCTCTTTCTTTTGAACAAATATAAGAATAAATAATTTTATATATCCCTAAATATACTCTAGATATGTGCAGGATATTCCATATCAAAAATATATATTGATTGATTTATATAATTATATAATACAAGGCGATACACAAGGTACATAAACCTGGACTTTCTACACATAAAAATCGAAATACCCCCACCTTTATTCTATTACCAATACTATGATTTTTTTTCTTTTCATAATTAAAAAATAATATTAGTTTCATACAGATATCCTATGAATTAGGTATATTCAATATAAATCAAAACTCTTTGTTTCATGACTATAATGTGCCCAACATGTTTATCTTAATTACATGTTGCAAAAAAATAGTTAAAATAAATCCCTATTTTTCCATCATTTGATACATGTATTCTTCCAACTAACCAATTCTTCTCATGTTTTGAATGAATCATGTGAGATTATTGGTTTTCTATGATGAAATTTAATATAATGATTTTAAATTATCATAATGAAGAACAATGATACCACACCCTAAAAACATAACTATAAACTACAAAGAACAATTTCGTTATCACTTGATTCCAAATTGTATAGTGTGGTAGGCTTTACTAAAGATAATAAACTACCCAAATTTCATCCATGTAACATGATGAAAAACATCAAAGAACCTAATGTTTATATTTTAGGAATTTAAATTCGTTTTAATGACATAAACTTTATGGATTATTTACATGAGAACTAGATTTATGTGAGAGTGTTACCAAAACCATGGTATCACATTTAATAATTGTTTGGAATACAAAATTTTCAAGTATACATAATATATATATTCATTTTAGGTTAATAATTTTAATATTCATTTCACTTTTTCAATGATTTCACCCATCCTAATTATGATTCGAACCTACATAGGTGGAATTTGTAATAAATATCACTGTTCATCAGCCGTTTTAAGAAAAATTTCCATGATATAAATGGCACAGTACATGTTTTTGTGTCATTCGATTTTTAAGGATCCCATAATATACATTTCTCTGTAAAATATACATGGAAATTAAACCATCATATATTTCATCATTTTAGTGATTAAAATTCCCATAATCGGTATGGATCCCCTTAGCAATCATTCAATGAGATTACTATGTAAATTTATATTAAAAATTATATGAATCCTCATAAATCTATTCACATATATATAATCATCATACAAATTTAAAATGAATTGAATGTTGGTCTTAGTTATTTAATATTAAGCTTCTTGACACATGTACATGTTTCATGAAATAAAACTAAATAGTACACTTCTCCATGTATTGCATTAAAAATATTAGAATTATCCCTGGTAATATGATTATAAACTATGTGACCGATTGATTGACCCAATATGAACATATAACTATAAAGGGTGTCCTATAATATTGTGGCTAATCATTATCTTGCTTTATTTCTAGACCTTTGAAGAATCCACAATGCATTTTTTATGATCTCAAATATATTTAAATAAGAAAAATGACCATATCATTATCGGTATAAGAAAAAATTGTGTATTTTTTTTGAACTAAATGTGGCTTTATTCCAATTAAACTAAGATATTTAGTTAGGTATGGTTATCTTATCCTTGGTCCATCCAATGCTTCTATTTTTAGTGTTTATCATAGTCGTGTGATGTTAAAATATTTGATATATGGTTAGTATTGTATGATGAGAGAATTATTATAGAGGTTAGTCAATTATTTCCATATTTATTTTATATTATTCCTCTATTATAACTGGATTCTTGACTCTATTTCTTGTGAGGTTTTTTAACCTCCTTTATAGTCAGTGTTCATTCATCCTAAAACAAATATCCTATCTAGAATATGATAGTATACCTTTGGAATAGTTAAAAAACCATATGATTTTTTCTCTATAACCCATATATATTTTATGATATACTTCACGTCTAATAAAATTTATTTTTTCATATATTACTTTATATAAAACACCAATTCTAAACAAAAATATATATACTATTAAATTATTATTATTTGATGTTATATTTATAAACAAAAAATTGTATAGGAGGGTATAAAAAATAATAAATAAATTATGAAGAAAAAGTTTTCTACAATTGGATAAATTTAATTCATTGTCTTTCAATTCATTTAAAATAATATAAAGTCACATGATTGTTAAAAAGATATATTATATTGAGAAATTGTTTTCAAAAATGAATTTTTATAAAAAATGAAATAAAATAAATAACTTATGAAGAATAATAATGTTTATAGAATATATATTCAAAAATAATAATATTTTTTACAAGGAATAAAATGAAATTAAACTCAGTTTTATGCTTAAAAAGGTATTTTCTAGAAAATATTTTTTATTTCATTTCTTGAACTTATTTTAAGTTGAATTTTTCCATTTATATAAATTGATAATTTCCAAAATTATTCCATCTTTTGAATTAGAATAATTATTATTATGAAATATGTTAGACATGTTTTTTAAGCATTATTAATTGTATCTTTGCTATCAAAATTTGGTTTACATGGTCAGGGTCAAAAATGATAAAAGGGTTAAAAATAATATGATCAGTGTTAAAATTAACAAAAAATTTCATAAATTTTGTTTTATTATAATATTTAAACTTTATATCATCGTGAATTATATTATTAGTATCCTTATATCCGTTATTATTGAATAATACATTATTATATTTTAATCTTTTTAAAAATTCCAATTATTTCTACTCCCTCACTTATAGATGAAAAACCCTTATACAATCTTATCTATAGTTAAGGATTCTATTAAACGTACATATAAAAATATTTAATAAATTTTATAACCACATATATGAGGTATTGTTTTGTTATAATACTATCATATGAAGTTATTACCTATAATCCTAAAGAGAGGTTCATAAGAAGAGATTTTCTTATTTTTTACGATCAATGGATTTTATTTATTCTTCTACCTTCTCTTAACCAATTATATCCATCAAAAATGATGAATCAGTTATCATAAATATATGAATATTTCATTATTATGATATAAAAACATTTTCCACCATATATCCATTAAATTGGAAATGATAGTATGACTCATCTGTATGTGTGGACTGCATATTATACATGGTAATATGATTCATTTTCCAACATCATAATTCATGTATTTTTATTATAATCTATTTATTTTTTATTTTTCATATTTATTATATAAATATTTATGGGGTTGTAAAATATTATCTACCTTCATTCCTTCACATCCATTTGAAAATGATAATTCCACTCATGTTTACGTGTGGATTACCTCCTCTAGGAACCAATGTTATTAATTTCTCATTTCAACTATAAATAGATATTATTATGAATATATTTAATGTATATATATAATAATATGTTTTTATGGAATAATTTTGTTCAATAAGGTTGAATTATAATAGACCATTTTTTATTTTATCCATCAAAAAGTGAATACATTTCTCACGCATGTGTACGAACTACATTCTCTATGGAGTTATTAAAATTTTCACCACCTATTTATATGAATAACTATAAATGTTTATATAATGAAAAAATATGATACTTATTTCATGATTAATATTCGTTATATGATTAAATCATAAACAATGTGTATGGATGAGAACCGTCGAACTAAAAACTACATCGAATTCATACAGGTTTTCACCCGAGGGTTCATTTTATTATTGAAATATTTAATAAAAGGATAATATGGAATTTAAAAGTAAAAATAAAAAGTATTTTATATATTAATATAGATCTATAAAATCATTATAATAAATATATAATTATTATATCGGAGGATTGAATGCATAAAAATAATGATGAGACATGTGGTAATGTATTTATGTTACAATGTTATTTTTTATTTGATTGTCCATATTAAATTCCAATTAAAGGAATTTATATAAACTATAACCATTAAACAGAAAATATTTTATTCATAAATATTTTTACTTTATTTTTTCTATATTTGTTCCATTTATTATCTTAGATACTTTGAATTAGTAAGAAAATATTTTTAATGAAAATTACAATATATTTCCACTTTGGTTGACGAAAATTTTCTTCCATGTCCACAATTATAAAACAATTATAAGGAATTTTTTATATATAATTTAAATCTACTAAAAAATTCATTTTCATTACCTTTTACATTATTTTTAATGTTTTAATAATATTTTTTTTAATATTTTTTTTAAAATATTTTTATTTATTTTTTTGAAAAAGATTTAAAATAATTTATCCTCAAACATATTTATTATGAATGGATTTTTCCATTATCTTGACAACTATTTATATTCAATATTCTATTATAAATTTCAAATTATATATTAAATGGAAATAATTTTGTCAAAAATATTTGGAATATTCAGATTATTTATCTCATGCGATCAATGAAAGGTCAAAATGTTACATTAATGGTATTATTCATATAGATTAAATTTTGTTATGAATTATTTGGATTTAATGTGGATATGATCGATTAATACCATACATGTTAAATCTATAACTGGATTATAATGATATTAATTTAATGATAACTCTATGAAACCCATTTTTCACCATGAGTTAATTATTATATGATGAAGTAAATATACTTTTGATGGGTTATGCTATGATGAAATAAAAAATTATACATCAAACTAGTTTTATTTAATTGAGTTTTGATAAAATGATTTGATTAATATTTTAGGATATCATGGAAAAAAATTAACATGGTTTTAATTATATAATAGGGAGGCCCAAGTTTATATAAATCATTAATAAATTGGGTAAATATGGAAATCACATGAGATATTACAGACTAGATTAGCATGTGAACCAACTTGTGTAATAAATGAAATCCAATATGATAGTCTTCGTAGTGAACCTTGCTTAAGGAAATGATGTAATGGAATGTGAACTCAACAAACTATGATAATATTCTCTATGATTCATTAATAGAAAATGATTACATATGTATTTTTTTTGTCAAAAACACGTGTCTTTTTTATATTATATTTTCTCATGGATCATGATTTGATATTGATTATTTCAATCACTTTTAAATTATATTATTTTTGATAAAAACTCATTATTCCATGATTTATAATTAATGATTTTTGGATGATTTTTTATGATTATTATAAGTTATTAACACGTTATAATATATTTACGATAATAAAAGTTTCACTTATAGTAACTTATTGTTATCTTTTATGTTTACCTTCAATAAGAATCTGATTTCACTATTTCTTATGATTCAATACCTAATGATAAGAAGAAGGGTTTCACATAGTGTATGTATATGTTATTAACTATGTTATAATAACATTGTGGGAAATATTGAGTTCTTCACTGACATAATATGATTAGTAATCTTATATCTATAGAAACCAAACCTGTAATGTTTTGGGGCATGTATTGTTATGAGATGTATTGAATATTAATACAAAATAATTATATATATATATAATGGAATTCCTTTGTCACCATGATTGGTATCATATAATGTTTTTGTTTGTTTTGGATATTATAATTATATAATTGTTACAAATAATTTTTTAAACATATAACTCTAAGATAAAAACATGAAGATTTGGTGAATTAGATAATTCTTTATTCGTAGAAAGTACTTCCCTATTTTTATAATCATTTAGATTAGAATACAGATAAGATTCACATAGGGGTGCCATCATTTAAGATTGTTTTAGGAATTAAATCATTCGGTGTTGGTTCATATTTGGTGGGTCTAAGACAACACACATAGATGAACAAATTACAAGGAAATTATTGGGTCAATTCACAATTTCCATACGAGCCAGTTTAATGGAATTGAATATATGAAGACCATGAATGTACTAATTTTAACCTAATGGATTATATATTGAAATAAACATTTAAAAATTTATATATCCTAAAAATTCTTTTTAATGATAATTTGATTACAAGTTGTGATTATTGTTTCACAAAGTATGGTTTTTTGTATTAATTAAATAGATGTTACATAAAGAATCCATGTGGACAATGAATGAGAAAAACAATGAAATGAATACCAATATGATTTATAAAATGAAATGGTTGATATATTTTGAAATATTTTAATTATTTTTATCTAGGTAACTATATATAAAATTGTTAACCTCAACAATGGTTTGTTTCCAAAAACACCTAAAATATGAGTTTTATTAGAGCTCGGTATAACAAGCCTACTCTTTTTTACACACTGAAACACGATTTGGTACATAAACATGCACTTAATAAAACTATGAGCATATATAGTTATAGTTTCTTGGGAAATTATGATATTACATAATAACTTATAACATAAAACCCAAAATATTTATTGAATACTTATTTTACATTACCACAACATTCCTTCATACTTAGCATTTCATGGGATAACCTAAAGAAATTCATAAGAAATGGGTGATCAATAAAGCCATGTAAGGGAGTAAAAAATTCAGAAAATGAAGAATATAGTTAATGTTATGAACTAGGAATATTAATTAAGCACAACAGAAACATGAAAATCAATGAATTATATATCATGATTATCATTACATAGAAATGTGGCAACAACATTTAATAATATATTATCATCATCCAAGGATCATTTCACACGGATCATCATTAAACCCTAATTGCACTTGAATTATAATTATTAAAACATCATTTCACTTAACGTATCATGATACTAATATTTACTCAATGAATTGGAGCGCTATCAAGGTGCACCCTTTAAAAAAATTTCATTTCATGCATAATGGTGCCACCTCGATCAGACAACTCGGATGCAATAAACATCCAGTTTTACTCCATGAATAAGATACGTGGAATAAATAATTGCAATTCCTCAATAAAAAAATACATGTTCATAAAGGTGAATACCCTTGTTAGATAAGTGGGTATGGTGTTCACTTACACGATGATTTTGTCTTGGAAAATTTGATATAACTTCTACAAATTAAAGACGTAGAATAGAAATCGTAAAAAGGGTTGATGAGAGAGGAAGGGAATGTAATTTTTAATTCATTAAATAGACAATACGGGGGTCATGGAAGATAATATCCCAATATATTTAATGGAATTAATATTAATTATAATAAAAAAATCATGAATGTAAATGAAAAGAGATAAATTCTTTATAGAATTTCAGCATGGTAATGGGAGTACATGGGATACATTAAGGAGAGAGAATGAGTTCCTTAATCATTAAAACATAAAGAGGGTAGTATGGGTGAGTTGAAAAATAATACCCCAACATTTTTCATTTAAAATTAAATGGTATAAAAATATATAGAAATTTGGTCAAAAATGAGAATGGATGAAATCCATTACATTGAAGTGTGATCCAAAAGGCTTGGGAGAGGATTGAGAGAGGATTATAGGGATCTTGGGACCTCGTGGGAGGATTATAGATTGAGTAGATCTGGGGTTGGTCTAGATAAAATTTGTTTGATTGAATAGAAATTTGATATTGAGTTTATTTATATTGAAAAGGAGAGAGAATTAATTATTATTTAGGTTTTGGAAACCACACATTAAACTAATCTAAAAAACAGAAATGATCCCATGGTTTTTCCCAAGGATTTTTCCATGGTGGAGTGTAATTTTTTTATAAGTATAATTTCCAAACATATTAAAATATTTTCCTTGTTTAGGTGTAGGTGAGTCACACTATCAAGTAAATCATTTTAAAATCATAAAATGTTTAACAAGTGTTGGAGGGTCCACTAACGCTATGTAATATTTTTGTAACAAACCTAAAATCAAATTATTTTAATGATAAATGTTATATTGGCCTAACTAAACATTTATTGTATGTTATCAAATCATTATTGGTCATAATTATATCATAAAACACATTGTATAATTAAAAAGTATTTAATTTTTCCCCAGAAAATCCATTATCATAAAAAATTATGAAAAATTCTATGTTGGATAATTTCAACATCTTAATTCCAAATATAATATTCATTTTAACTAAATAATTTTCTATGTATTTAAATTTATAATTTTATTAATAAAATGTACATTTATTTAAAATTCATGGGTTTTTAAAATAACATCTTTCGAACCATCATAAAAATTAAAACCTCATTCCTAAAAATTAAAACCTTATTCATAAAAATTAAATGATCATTTATATTTATTTCAAATAAAGATAGTAATAATAATTTATTAAAATATTATTTTCCTAAAAATCCATTTATTCTTCAAAATGTATTTCGTAATTTAATATTATCTAAAATAACTATTTGGGATTTAATAAATATTTTCAAAGTAACAAAAATAAAATGAATGTATATTACTTATTCTATTAAAAAATTAAATACATATTCATAGTTCTAGGGTTTTGTTACATAACCCCTTATTACCCCCAAAAATGACTTAAGGGTAAGGTATGCGATGGTGACAGACTCATGGGGTGGCTCAGATAACATCCCTCAGGTTGTAATCTCAATCAACTTCTATATCACCCATAGGCAGTTCCATTCAAACTTAAGGTGTTGAAGATCAACTTTGGCTTGATCAAGAGTGAACCCTAGTAATGCCACATTCTTTCCAATTTCTAAAAAATGGGCTATGTATGGAGAAATTATACTGGATGAGGCCATTACATCATTTATCAAAGTAAATTGGATTTATAAAATCCCTATATTTATACTAATCATGTGATCAGAGTTCAAAGACTATATTGTCAATGATAACAATTATTAACTGTATTTAAAAATCCAAAAACCTAAAACTGATGAAGTGAATCTGTTTTATATAACAATTTTATATAATAATAAATTTAATCAAATCAACAAGAAATTTCATTAGTAAATTTTTGGGTCGATATAATTATCCCCCGTAAGAAATTTTTCCCTCGAAATATCTGTTTCCCAAACTGTAAAAGATAAGGACAACTCTACTTCCCCATGTCCTCTTATTCAACCGTTACTTCTTCTTTATTTTGGTTTCTCTACATCACATTTATTAGGGGACTTATCTTATTTCATAGAATGATTTCCCTATAGAATATGATATTCACTGGCTTCTATTGAAAAGAGAGTTCATTATCCAATGGCACCACATTTGGATCGAGTACATGCGAAGGGTCATGTATGTACTAACTCAATAGTGAAAAATGGAATACATCATGTACTTGAGACAGGTTCGGTGTGAGTTTTAGTCGATAGACTAGTGCTCAAATTCGATCAAGGATCTCAAAAGGGATGATGTACCTTTTACTAAGCATTACATTCTTCCCAAATCTCATAACTCGCTTCCACAGTGATATATATAGGTATACCATATCTCCAACTTCAAAATCATGGTCTCAACGGTGATTATCAAAATATCCCTTTTTCCGACTCTGAGAAGCATTAATGTGTTTCTAGATGGTCTAAACATTTTCAACCATTTATGGACCTAGGAATTTTCTCTCCACAACTTCATCCCAAATTTTCAGTTTTATGAAACTCTTCCCATAATGGGATTCAATAGGATCCATTTGGATGCTTGATTGGAAATTGTTATTGTCAGAGAACTCAACCAGAGGAAGATTTTGATCCCATATTCCTTTGAATTCCATTAATAATTATCTCAACATGTCCTTACACGTATAGATAGTCCACTCAGATTGGCCATTAGTTTAAAAATGATAAGTTGTACTAAAGTACAACTCTGTATTCTGAGCATGTTGAAGAGTCTTCTAGAATATAGAGGAGAATCATGGATCCCGATCAGATACTTTTGATACTGGTACCTCAAGCATCCTTACCACTTCTCTGATATATATCCATGCCAATTTATCAAATAACAAATCCTCTCTAATTGTAATGTAGTGTTAATTATTTGTATAATGATCCAAAAAAACCTAGATAGCATTATTTCCATTTGATGTCGTTATATGTCCTGTGAAAATGACCTTGGTGATGTTCCTCAATTTCTATGTCTATATGGGTAACAGTTTCATCATCCCATTAGACTTCATCTTTTTAGCCTTCACCTACTGTCATACTAAGAACTTTGATGTATACTCAGTGATATCTTTATTTAGGTTATCCCACTAATATTTCTCTTAGAGTTCTTGATATGTCTTTCTATTTCCTTGGGGAATGGAGAAATTTGAACAGTTTGCATCATAAATAATTTCTTTCATTAACTATGGATTGTATGAAACACATAGTTGTGACCCAAATCTCCAAATTCCTTCTTCATTAACATTGAACATTCTAGGATTTTAATTTTCGGATAGATTCCACTTTCATCTAAATTTTCATATCATCCATCTAAGAATCTTTTTTCCTTTCAAAAAGATATTGTCGAGCAATCATATATGGAAGTATTTATGATGTTACCTTCTTTATTATTCCCTTTTCCATCTACATCAAATATACGAATATTTGATCTATTTAAATTCACATCAATGAAAGAATCACTAGTTCTATTATAATTAGATCATTTTCCACCTTGTTCCCTTTATTGGGGTGGTAATGGATTGAGTAGTCATAATAATTGATCACCTCTAACTATCATCATTTGTGCATGTTCAACTCTTTCTATGTAAATATATACTTGAGGCTTTTGTGATGTGTGTATATTTCACATTTCTCTCTAAAGAGACAATGTCACCAAATTTTCAACGAAATGATTACTTCTGCCAACTCTAGATAATTTTTTGTATATTTTTTCTCATGAACATTCAATTTACATAATGCATTTTCAATGAATTTTTCTTTTCTATCAACACACATCCAATTCCCTTCTTCAAAGAAACACTAAATACCACCAAAATTTCTCCACATGTGGGTTGTGTGAGCATGGACCATGTAATAAACCTCCTTTTCAACTCATTGAATATCTAATAATATTCATTACAACAAGAAACATTATTCCCTTCCATGTTATCTTGGTAAGAGGGTTTGACAATCATGATAAATTTTTTCCAAATCTGCGATAATATCATGCTAAACCAAGGAAGCTACGGATATTTGTCATCGATGTTGGCCTCATCCATCCCTCTATTGTATCTTTCATAGAGGGATCCATAGATATAAAATTGATTATGATGATATTACCTATGAATGAGACTTCTTTCAACAAAAACCCACATGTTTTGAACATTTCATAGATCTTCTCCTTTTGAAATGTCTCTAGTTCTTAGATGATCCTCATGCTCCTCCTTGATTTGGGAGTGTATTAGTGTATCATCTATAAATATTACCCCAAATTTGTTGAGGTAATCAATAAATAATATATTCATCAATTCCATGATGAATTTTGGAGAATTAGTGATTCCAAAAGGCATTACTATGAATTCATAGTGCTCGTACCTTGTACAAAAATATGTCTTGGGGATTTCCTCCTTTGTCAACCTTACTTCTTAATATCCCAAACGCAAATCCTCATTTGAGAAGTATTATTCTCCATGTACTTGATTAAAAAAGTCATTAATTCATGGTATAGTATACATGTTCATTATTGTTGAGAAACAAATATACCAATGCATCTTCTCGGAATGTTTTGGGAGTGGTTGTTTTTGTTCACAAATCCAGATAACCTCAAGTGGTAATGGATGGTGTTTTCCAAAGACATGTTTTTATGGTGTCTTAGTTTCTGACTGTTTTCCAAATTTTGGGGCCTAAAAATTGGTAATTTGTGTGAATAATGGTGAATTAAATTAGAAAATAACAAAAAATGAAGAGCATGGGACATGGATCATGTATCATGTCGGTCACACCCATTTTTTTCTTGTCTGGTCATGATTTTGATCCGATTCATTGAAAATACCAATCCTTTTCATGGGTGTTGGGTGAGATTAATTTTGATTTTTGAACAACCATATAGTTCAAATCCACCTAATTTGGGTTCCCCATTGATTGTTAAATATTTTTTGGAGAAAGGGTAGTTATTTCATGATTTGGGCCAACAGTGAGCTCATTTCAAAAATTTAAAAACCAAATTTGTTTCTTTTATAACTCCTTAATTGTTCATCCTTTTCCATTCATTACACTTCCCACTTGTCACCTACTGACATATTAAAACTACCATATCCATTTTGACCTCTTATAAATTCCTATTCATGGTGAATTTTGTTTACTAATTTAGGCATTTGGCCAGGCCATGGGCCAATTTCCAGTTAGAAAATAAATAAATTGTTTCTTTAATATATTTTTATTTTTTTAATATTTTTCTATGATTAAAACTCCCATTAGATGAAAATATACCTAGACACACACCCTTTTTTTATTTTACCAATTTGGAGATCATTTTAATTGCTTATTAGGGAGAATATTCTCTTATATCCTAAAAACGTCCAGAATTGAGAAGGTAAATGGTTTCATCCTCAACTAATTAAATTAGTGCTATTTTAAAAAAAACTAATATTTCACTAGTTTTTTCATAACTTATGAGAATCACCATGAAGTTACAAGACATTCCCTTTCTCTATATGTGTAGATCTAATGTAATATGAGGAGTTTTTTCGGTGTTTATGTGAGATTCCTTATCATATCTCCTCCATCTTCCTCCTCCAAGAATTATTTATTTATTTTGTATTCTCCTACAGTCATGTTAGAACTAGGGTTCTATAATAAAATAAATTTTTATTGGATTTGTGTTTTTTTGGTGTTGTTCGTCATAGGTTTAGTGTTTATAAACCCTCAGATGGTGATATTGGGTGTGTGTTTCCACTACACCAAAGATATGTGGTAGGAAATACCTTACACATGGGTTTATCATTTTAGTTTCATAAATTTATTATTATTAGCATCTGATATATTTTTTTTATTTTTTTATCATTTGGATAATTTTATGGGTGTGAAGAATGGTTTTTTAATCCTTGTTTTGTTAAAGGTAGAGTTGTTTTTCCATAATAGTGCACACCAAGTGGTTGTTTAAATGTTCTGATATCATTTGCAACTATTATATGAGGTTTAAAACCTTTTTTATGGTATTTTTAACATGTTACAACATCTATAATAATATATTTCATGAAAATTTTGTTTTCTTCCATGTCATGTTCTTAAAATAAAATATTTTTTTAAAAAGGGCATGTCATGTGTTCTGTAAATTTCCCGGTTGGATTTTATGGGTGATGTGATATTTAATAATTATTTTTTTGGATTTATAAATAAATTTTAATAATTATAAATGTTATTTTGGGCCCTTATATGGATTTCCAATGTTTATTTTATTTTAAAAACAAATGGGTTTTGGTTTACAACATGTTTTTCCTTGAGTTATTGGAAAATGGATTATTTCACATACTTATGAAAGTTGTTGTTTATTGAATATGTTACCTGAGTGTTTAATGGGATTTATGAATGTTTTTATATTAAGTAAATGGTGTGTATAAAACTCCTTCTGAAAATTAAAATTCAATCTTTGGTCAAATGTTAGTTTTGAGAAAAGCTTAATGGCTCGTTTGGCATTTTTTTGTAAAAATGTTTTCAATAAGTATTTCTTGTTCTATTATTTGGGAAAATATTTTTTTCCATAAAAGTTATTTCATAATTGGTTTTGGGGATTAATAATCTAGTTTTTATGTTATTTACTGCTTTCTGCCCTTAAAAGAGCATTTTTAAATGGATTATATGTGCAAGGCCTCGTTATACAGATTGAAATTATTTTACGAATCTTTTTAGTGGTGTATTGATTCGTGAATGAAATGTGAAACATGTATGAATTCTATTTGTGTGATTATGGATTTTAATGGAATATTTATGTGAATATTGTATTTGATAATATGTGTGACTTGAAATATCACTAATGGGAATCCCGAGTATCTCAATGGGTGGACATGTGCTAGTAAGCTAGTGAGCTCATGGGGTTTGGCCCCTGTTTCACGTAGCAAGTTTGGTGATGAAAACACTAACTAAAATATGATGATGATAATTTAGGGGAACCACTAGGTTTTGGGTATAATCCCTACTAGTAGATCTTTTTCACATGAACAGATAGTTATTATGGTTACTTTCACCAAGATACAAGGTACTTGGTGTTCACAACAAACTAGTGCCTAGGGGTGTTCCCATGACATGTTCTAATTGTATATTTTTTACTCACCATTGTAATATAGTTTGTTTGGTTGGTATATTCAAGAAGATGTTGTTATTAATTTTAATGTTTACATTCTTTATAGAATCCCAC
This sequence comes from Viscum album, assembly GCA_963277665.1. NCBI lineage: Eukaryota > Viridiplantae > Streptophyta > Magnoliopsida > Santalales > Viscaceae > Viscum > Viscum album. The sequence continues at coordinate 2,102,609,327 of OY728119.1, read as the reverse complement.
TTGAAAAGTAGTTTCATTGTGAAGATGCACCTCTTTGAAAATTGTTACTATCATTCTTGTTTATAAAAGTTTCATGTTTTTGTCTTGTAACTTTTTTATAGCATCGGACCTCATTCGGAAAATATACCATTATATTTTTATTTCAAACATAAAATTTATTTTTCTATTATTTTAAAGGATGTGAAATGGGAAAATAATATCGGGGTAACTTACTAAGTTTTAATACCCACGCCTATAGTCTTCTTCTATTTTTAACCATTGTGCAGTTTTCAGATTGAGTTCGATCACCTTTGGAAAATTGTGATCCTTATATTAGAGAGTGACTAGAAGGTCCCATAAAGATAGTTGGTTATCAGGTTTGTTCAGTTGAGTTGTTGGTTTAGTTGTACATTTTGTTTCTTGAGAAAATAATGTTCAGTTCAATTTTTAGGTAAATGTATTTTGGGTTGGCCATTTATTTATGTTGTTTGTTAGATTGTTTATATTTGGGAGTAAAAATTCCCTTATGTAATATATTGATGCCCTGGGTCAGAATCCCGAAAGGTTCGGGAACACCTCTCAGGACTTGTCTCATGCTGGCATAGTTTACCGGTTTAGGGTCGACACGGGCTGGTTCATGACAAAATGGTATCAGAGGAGGTCAGATCTTAGTGGACCTTTTTTAGATCACCCTTGTAAATTTGGGGACATCAATGTAGATGGAGAAAGAATTTTGGGACTTCAGGGGTATGTTCAGGAAGTGCGTTGAGAAACACTTGCCCATTCTAATCCTAGTGTTTCTACGGGGTGTTTGGTTTTATAAGATTCCATTGTTCTTATTGATTGTTTTCTATTGGGAAATTATAATGGGAGTCTGACTAAAGGCCTCTGTGAGCTTGCATGTCCTGGAAATTCATGTGGAGTTGTGGAATGGTCCTAATAATTCTCTATGTATTGTTGTTCTGTTTTACATATGGCTTCTAACCATATACTCATGTCAACCATTGACACTAGTTCCCTTTTGTGGTTTTCTTGCACCTTTCTTTGATTCTGAATTTTTGTTTTGAATTTGGTAATTATGGAAATGAGTTTTAAAGGAAATATTGTATTGAAAAAATAGAAAAAGGGGTTATAAAAATAAAATATAAGAATTGTTTTGTAAGGTTGTGTTTTTTAACAAATTTTTGGTAAGAAGATGAAATGATATAACAGGAATGGATTTTAACTAATCTAAACTTGTGGTTTGTTGAAATAAAAGGTTTTGAAATTCTGGATCATTTTAAAGTAATTCGACAACATTGTTTTAAATGGGGTGTTTTGGCTTGTATAAAAATAGATGAATATGATGAATTGGTTTTGGATATCTGGTTTAGAGCGACTAGTGTTTTTCTAGAAAGGGGTTTTAGCCTTTGTGGTTGTCGGATTATGAAAATAGAACGCACTAAATTATTTTAATGGGAAAGTGCTATTGGGAATAGAATGGTTGTTTTTAGAATCTCTATCAACTGAAATGTATTTTTTTAATCAAATGGTTCTTGATGAAGAATGGCTTGTCTTGTGAAATCTGAAAATGGTTTTTGATTTGGTGGTTAATGTGCCTTTGGAAGGAACATGATTATTTTTTAATGATGATGTTTTGTTTTTTTTTCCTTTAGTGTTTTCATGTGTTCTTACATGAAAGGTTTTGTTATATATTGATGAATGGCCAGTATGGGATGGTATTTGAGTTCTTGGGGTGGAACATAAATGTTCATGTGAGTGAGACCTGATGAAAGGCCATTAGTTAATGGGAAAATCCACTATGTCAGTTTAATTGTTTTTCAAAAGTGTATTGAGCTGAAATATTGTTTTTTCTGTTATGAGCCGATGGATATGTGTATGTTTTATCCTATTACATAGATGTTTTTTCTATTCGGTATGCTTCCCTATGATGTAGATTCCATAATCTGGTTTTATCATGACATTTGATATTATTGGTGGCTCAGTTTAGGAGTAATGTTAATTAGGTTTCTAAAGATGTGTTTGATGATGTGTTGAGGCCATGGATAGTTCTTTTTTGGAAATTATTCTTGTTGATCAACCTACGGAATCATTTGTAATGTTAAATCCACCACTTAGGATGATTACTCAGTCCGTTTTTTGGAATAGAGGTTTTTTTAGGACCTATTTAAAGTGCTTCCAGGTCATGATAAATATTTTTGACATAGCATTTTTGCTCGGTGATGTTGATATGTTTCGCCATATTCCTTTTCCATTATGCTTATTGATTGGAATGAGACATAATTTTGATATGTCTCTATGTGTTCCTATTTAGATGAAGTGGTTTTTTTGTGAAAGTGAGTTTTATTGTGTGGTGTGATCCTTAGCACCTGACTACAATGCATTAGATGCTTCAAGAATCAGGGCTCTAACCATAAGCCTCAGTGTGAAGCATTCCACGTAGTAATGAAATCACCAGAGGTGTGGAGTGCATGACTAGGATCCCACATTTACTATTTAGGTAAGTTACTTTCTAATATATTTCGGTTCCTCATCACTGTGAAGTTACTCTTGTCACATTGAGCGTAGTGGACTAACCCCTCACACAGTGTCTATGGTTATGCCTTCATTGATGTGGGATTTCGATTAATGTCCTTATGTTGACCACCTATGAAAATCGGTTCTGGTCATGGTATTACCTATTCGTAGGTGGAGTGTATTGGATATTTAAATTGTTTCTTTTGTGGTGTCAGTGGATTAATTATTTGGACCCCTTCTCTCCCCTCGCTGAGTGGTGGGGGTCCGGATCTGTGTCGAATGTGTTTGCCCAGTTATTGTCTCCTCTGTTCCAGAATGTGTGGTTTAGATGTTCAGGTTTTAACACTACTCACATGTGTTTGTACATTTTTTTAGGATATTTTTGGCGGTCCTGTGTATTTGAGGCCGAATTCTAGTTCATTTTGAAAATTTTTGTTCATTTATATTTGTTCTCTAATAGTGGGGAGACCCACTACGGGTCTCGAAGATCTTTCCTTTATGATTTGTCATATGTTAGTTTTGATTAAATGGCAGGGAGCCCATTATGGCCACCACACCTCATCATTGGATTTTGTGAGTAAACTATGTTTTGGGTGATAGTTGGGTTTATTGGGAGAAGGACCATCAATCTAGTTCATGGATTGTTTTTAGAGGTGGTGGCATTATCTTTCCATTGATTCTCTAGAAGTGGTTATGAGTTGGTGTTTTGTTTGCGAATGAGTATTAAGATACATTGATGGTGAATGAAATTTTCTTTCCTTTATAGGATGTATTATGTTGATAATTAATCCTTTGGTGTTGTCCTACCATTTTAAATGCATTATTAATTTCTGAGGGAGGAAATCTTAAGTCATGGGGAGAAATGTCACAACTAGTTTTTTTCTTTTCAGGTCATGGTTTTGATGAGGTTCATTGAAAATACAGATACTTTTTCATGGGTGTTGGGTGAGATTAATTTTTTGTATTGAAAAAACATATATTTCAAATCACCCTAATTTGGGTTCCCCATTTCATGTTTTGGAGTTTTTGGAGAATGGGTGGTTATTTCATGATTTGGGCCTACTATGACCCCATTTCCAAATTTAAACACCAAATTTGTTTTCCCTATAACACCTTCATTTTTCATCCTTTTTTATTCATTCCACATCTCACTTGTCCTACACTGACATATTAAACCTGAAATACCCTTTTGGACATCCTATAAATTCATAAGCATGGTTAATTTGGGTTACTTAATAGGGAATTTACTAAGGCTGTGGGCCCATATGCAGTTTTAAAAAAATAATTTTTTTCTTTTATATTTTTTTAATATTTAATATTGTTGGTTATTCAACCACCAATTATAAGACACTATATTTAGACTCACCCCATTATCTAGGTAATCTATTTTTATCTAATTTGATTCTCTTATTAGAGTGAATGTTCTCTGGTTTTCCCGAAACGGCCAGAATTGAGAAGGTAAATGGTTTCGTCCACAAATAATTAAATTAAAATTATATTTTTCCAAATATATTCTTTCCTATTTCTTCCAGACTTTAGGATCCACTATGCGATGTTCCAAGCCATTTCATTTTCCCTATGTCTACAGATCTGTTGGAATGAAAAGTGGTTTCTAGGTGTCAAGGTGAGTTTCTTTCTCCTTTCTCCTCCATCTTCCTCCTCCATTAATTATTTATTTGTTTTCTATTATCCCCTTGTAATGTGAGACCAAGGGTTTTCTTATACAAAGATATTGTATTGGTTTTTGTTCGTTTGGGGCTTTTCATCATAGTTTTAGGGTTTATAAACCCTCAGATGGTGATATAGGGTGTGTATTTCCACAACGCCAAGGATTTGAGGTAGGAAATCCCTTTCACAAGCCTTTATCATTTACGTTTCATCATTTTCTTATTTTTAACTTTTGATATATATGTTTATTATAGTTTTTCCTCCTTTTTATAATTATATTGGTGTGAATAATAGTAGTTTAATCCTTGTTTTGTGAAAGGTAGAGTAGTATTGTCATAAACACTACATACCAAGTATTTCATTAAATGTTTTTCTATCTTTCGAAACTATTTTTTGAGGATTTATACCTGGTTAATGGTATTTTTAACATGATATAGTATCCATAATAAAATATGTCATTAAATAGGTGTTTTATTCCTTTTCAGGTTCTTAAAATATTTTTTTGTTTAAAAGGGGCATGTAATGTGTTTGTTAAATTGCCCAATTGGCTATTATGTGTGTTGTGTGAATCAAAAACTATATCTTTGGATGTATAGTTGAATTTTAAGAATGATAAATTTTATTTTTGGGTCCTTATATAGATTTTTTATTTGTATTTGGTTTTACAAACAAATGGGTTTTGGTTTACTACATGTTTTGGCCCTAGTTGTTGGAAAATGGACCGTTTCACATCCTTATGAAAATGATTGTGTTATAAATTTTTAACTTGAGTATTTTAATGTATTTATGAATGTTTATTGATGTTTTAATTGGTGTGTATTCACCTCCTTCATAAAATCTAAAATCATACCTTGGTGAAATGTTAGTTTTGAGAAAGGTTTAAAGGCTCATTTGGAATTTTTTAAAAATGGTTACCATATCTATTTAATGTTCTATCTTCTGGGGAAATTTTTTGGTCCATGAAAATGATTTAAAAATTTATTTTGGGGATTCCAAATCTGTTTTATTATATTTTGGATCGGTTCATATCCTTAAAAGGTCATTTTCGAATGGATTTTATGTTCTAGGCCTCGTTATACTCTTTGAAATTTTTTTACGAAAATGTTTCGTTGTTAATTGATTTGTGAAAGAAATGTGAAGTACGCTTGTTAAATGTTTGTGTGTTTAAGGTTTGGTAATGGAATTTTTATGTGAAAAGTGTATTTGATAATATGTGTAACTTGATGGATCACTAAAGGGTATCCCAGGTATCTAGGTGGGTGGACGTGTACTAGTATGTTAGTGATCTCGTGGGTTTTGACCCCTATTTCACATAACATGTTTGACAATGAAACCCCTAACTAAACTATGATGATGATGATGTTGAAAAACCACTAGGTTCTGGGTATTCTCCCTACTAGTGGCTCGTGTTCATGAGAACAAATATTTATTATGGTTACATTCACCGAGATAAGAGGTACCTGGGCCTCACAACTAATTAGGGCCTAGGTGTGTTCCCGTGACATGTGATCATTGTCTATTTTGTATGCACTATCATCATACGGTGTGATTGGTTGGTAAATTACAATTTTTTTGTGATTTATTTTAAAGTGTACATTCATTAAAGAATCCCTCTTGTAATCTAATTTCATTTTGAAGTCACACCTCATTGAAAATTGATACTGGTGTTCTTGTTTATAAAACATGCAAGTTTTTTTCCAATATTTTATTATATCATGGGACCTAATTTGGAAAATATTACTTTCTATATGTATTTAAAACATGAAATTGATGTTTATTTTATTTTAAAGTATGTGCATTGGTATTAGAATATCGGGCTAACCTACTGACTTTTAATACTCATGCCAATAGGCTTCTTCTGTTTTTAGCCCTTGTGTAGGTTTCAACTTGAGTTCAATCACCTAGGGCAACATGTGATCATTATGTTCGAGGGTGATCTGTAGGTCACATGGATTTATTTGGTTATCGATTTTGTTCAGTTGAGTTTCTGGTTTAGTTGAAATTTCAGTTTCTTGTACAAATAAAGTTCAGTTAAATTTTTATTTAATGATTTTTGGGATGTACATTTCCTTCCACTATTTATTTTACTATTTATATTTCCGGGAAATTGTTCCTTCTGTAATCTACTGAAGCCCTCAGTGCTTGTCTCCATCCCTGGAGGATCGGGAATGCCTCTTGGGACATGTTCCATGCTCGCCTAGGGGACTGGTTCAAGGTCTAATCAAGCTGGTTAGTGACAATGTCCAATAAGAGTACGTGACGGTGTACCAGGCAGAAGAATTGGTACGCGGATGCGGTTCATGAAACCAAAAATGGTTCGGGTTGATGGCGATGGGGTAAGTGGATGGAATGAAGTCGGCATAAGAAATCAACCATGTATGAGAAAAGGCGGTACATGGAGCATGTAGGAAAATGGTTCGTGGATGGCTTATGGTTCGGAGTGACTGAAGAAACAATATGCGGTTGATACTGGATTAAAGATTTGGTAAGTCTAGATTCAGAGATTTAAGAGGGTATCTTTTCCTATATAATAAACACTAATCTCATCATTTATTGTGATGATTGGACATCATTAGAAAAAAAATTTCTCCAGGATTTTGGAATGGCCGAAGGTTATTCGAAAAGGGAGGATCGTGAAGGGTGAATTTGTTCACACAGAAGTAATTTCGCTGAAGGTGTTTGCTGGGATTCTAAACCCTAAATTGAAGCCTGGTATATAGGTATGGAATTACGGTTCATGGAAGGAGTTGACTTGCTTAGTAGAGTGATCTTTGGTATGGGAGAGGTAGAGTTCCACAAGATGTATGTGGAGGCGGAGCTTTGGTATGTGGAAGAGAAGGTAGTTAGTGAACCAAAAATAGACCACTGACAGAGGGTATTTCACAGAGGAGGTTCGTAGAGATAGTATGTGGTAGTGGTACATGATAGAGAATGTGTAGGAGGTATGTTGACAGAGGTGGTTCGTGGAAGAGGCAGTCCATGGAGCTAGGAGGTTCGAGGAAGAGGCAGTAGTACACAGAGCATGTGGTTCGCGTACCAATCTCAGTACTCAGTAAATGGGAGAGAGAAGGTGGTTCTCTATTTGCACAAGAATCTTGTGAAAGCTTCAATTCAGTTTGAAAATGCAATTTCATTTACCTAACATTACTCGAGAGGTCGGAATTCATCTACGATTGAAAACAAAACTTCAAAAGATCATCTACCTATAGTTGATGATGCATGAATTCAAGAAAATATAGGGACCAACATTTACAGAAATTGTATTTGACCTACAAGTAGTTAAACTGTGATTGGATTCCTTTCCATGTGTAGTGAGAAAAGTAAGAGGAATATGGTGACCCTTTAAACTGAAAGTGAGCAATTGAGATAGGCGTAGGGAGTCACCCTTGGGAAGGCAGTGAGCAGATCAAAAAACTTGTAAAGACAATGATCCTGGGCATAAATGATCGAGCCCGAACATTGTACACATTACTGGAAGTGAGTAGTAATGAATTTGGTACATCAGCACATTTCCATTATATCCTCCTTTGATGAAGCCTAGTGAGGGTGAACAAAGTGAAAAATCACTATTTCATGCGCATGATTTCATATCTGTTAAAATATTGCAGCTATAAGAAGATGTAATTGTGTTTTCTCAAACAATGAAACATGATCTAAATGGGTGAATGATTTAATCAATTATACCCTGATTCACCCCACTCACGGTATTCGACCTTCTAGATCTATCATTTATCATGATTTTGTGGAGCTTGTGATAATCAATGAAAAGTTTCATTGACCCATCCGTTTTCATGACAACGTGGAATGGTGAACCCCATGGTGAATCACTTGACAGTATAAACCCTTTATATGTATTCTCTCGTAGTGGTTTTTTAACTCCTCAAGCTCCATAATAGAAATTCTATATGGAGTATTGTATATTGTAATTTCCCCAGATAAAAGATCAAATGAGAATTAAACATCTCTTCTTGGAGGAAGACCAGGATATTCCTTGGGAAACACATTAGTAGATTCCCTCACAATAGGCACGTATTCTATGATGTTTTATTTAATAGACTCAATCATATAATCAAGATACACATGCTCACAGGGCTGTAATATCCACGCTTGAGATGATGGTGCTAAGGAAGATTCATCCTCCTCCTTGCACATGTACAGAATATGGGGTCTGTTCACCATATGGAGATTGATTTCCCTCTAATAGAAACATATGATGGATCTATATAGGGAAAGTCAATACATGCCAATTATTGCATAACATTTCACTGGATGGTGTATGAAGAGGTTCTTTGGGAAGTTCAAAAGACAATTTTGATAGGGAATGAGTTGTATTCATGGGATGAAATGATTTCCCCATTTTCCATTATCACTAACATGTTTACTTCCATGAATTTTGTTGGTGTTGGGATTTATATATTATACCTTAGGGATATAAAAAAATTCATAGAACTAGTATTAAAAATATTGTTTCATATTCCTGAATTAATAACTATCATACCTGTCACCACTACATTGTCAGGGTTTTCATCTGTGGTAGTGATGGAAAAAGGATACCATTTCTTCCTTGGAGATTGTTAGTTGCATCAAAAAACCCTTGTCTTAGGGAACTGGTTTGCAAAGTGCCATGCTTATTTGTAGTTAATTCAATGAAAAATGTTTTGATTCTAGAACAGTGTATTACACTCCTCTATCATAGCAGTGGGTTTTTCTTGTCGGTAGTTAATATCCAGATTCCCTTCTCTTCTACACAAATATCATTTCCACATCTTTTTATGGAAATTCTGGTTTGATTCTTTCCACACATATGGCAAGTGGGGTGAATGAATTTCATAGCACCATTGGATTTATCCATCAGAACACCAAAATTAATGTCCACCTTACGCTTCTCATCCCTAGGATACCCCTAAGATTCATTGATATCTATTTCGACATTGATGGAACATTGTACAATTTACTCATAGCTCTCAATGTCATGGATCGCAAGGGCATTCCGTAGGATCAGTTTTATCCCACAAAATAAGTTGTCAGCCCTACTTTCGGGGGTAATTAAAAAGCCATAGGAATATCATGAAAGCCTTGTGATGTTTTCCACATATGTTTCGATGGATTTTTCTTCCTTTTTCTTGAGGGAGATGAAGTCCCTTTCCATATTATGCTGGAGGGTGCGGGTAAAATATTTGTCAAAAAAAAATTCATGGAAATCCTTTCATTCGAGTGCTTTGATATCCTCTTATGGCTTCGTATATTTTATCAATGAATACCATTGATCAACATCACCCTCCATTTGATAAGAAGCTAGAAGTACCTTCTCTTGTTCAGAACATTTTTGGATAGAAAATTGCATCTCAATGGAGTTGATCCATTGTTCTTCAATTGAGGGATCAGATGATCCATTAAAATTAGGAGGCCTTTCTCTAATGAAACTCTCGATTGAGGATTGTTCATTGTTGGGGGAGCATGAACATTCCTCTTGTACCATGTTTCTATTCAAAACATGAGTTAACTGAGATAGTATCATTAAAATTTTCATGATTCCCTCTCCCATCTAATTGGGTATCTTATTTGAACAGTCATCACATTGATATTTACATTCATTGTTAGCTCGTATCAACCTATTACTGGAAATTGGCTGGAATGAAAGGAATTTTAGGTGTAACACATTTAGGGGAATACAATTAAAAAAGTGATAACTTATAAATTACCTTTACTTCCTTTACATATCTATGTTATCACTGATCTACTTCACCACATATATTATTTGGGGATTTTTTGTTACTTCCTTTAATAATGGATTATACTTATCTTGTGAATTTACCAAATAATACCCCTAGGACTAAAATAACCAAGAGTGCAAGAAGGTCAATTTTCATGCACTGGTCCCCCTTCCAATCTAGAACAAAGTGGGGTTTTTGGGTTTTACTCCTAGATACATCTATCTCCGAGCCAACTTTACCTGATCGTATATAGATAGAGATATATTTTCATGATAAACCACATACTCAATAATCACCAAAATTTATGGATGTTTTATTATATGTAGTCTTATTCCAAAAGAATTCACTAGGATTTTCTAATCATAATCTCAGAAATAACTCATCCTATCCTTTGATAGCAACTATAACAACCACACTCTTTATTATACACTTAAACATGATTTATTATTTATACATGCACATAATACCACTTTGTGGATTGAGAGTTCTAGTGTATTGGGAAATTAAGAACAATTAATAACAACTTATAACATAAAACCCAACATCATTATTAAAATATTTTTTTTAAATGACCACAACATCCATCTTACATAGCATTGTATGGGACAACCTACAGACACAAATAAAAAAAGGGTGAGCTATAATCCCCCATTTAACATTAATTATCATAACATGGATGTGTGGTAACAAAATTAAACATGATATTAGCATGAGATTGGGATCATTGAACATGGAGCAAGATTAATCCCCCATTTAACATTAATTATAATGAGTAAACCCTCATTGTACATGAATAATCATGATACTAATCTCTACGCAATGCATTGGAGTGTTATCAGGGTGAATCCTTTATATATATTTCATTTCATTCATAAGTGTTCCACATGGATCATACAATATCGATACATTATCATCATAATTTATTCCATGAATAATAGATGAGGAATAAATGAATGAAATTATTCAATCAATATTTAAATTTTCATAATGTTGAATACCTTTGATAGATAAATGGGTATAGTATTCACTTACATAATGATTTTTTAATGGGAAACATTGGTGTACCATTTACACCATAACGACGTCCAATAGAAATGGTAAAATTGGTTGATTAGAGATTAAGGAGACTCTCATCTTTTATGAAATATATTTACATATTAGGGACCCATGGAAGATAATATACCAACATTTGTAATTGAATATAGATGAAAAATATAAAATAATATCTTTAATGTAAATGGGAATAGAGAAATTCCTTATTGAATTTTCACATGGTAGCATGTGTACATGGAAGGCATTAACGAGAGATAAAGAGGTCACTCATCATTAAAAAATAATTTTGGAGGTTTGTGGGGTGTGTGAAACAATACCCCCAAAATTCTTAATTGAAAATTAAAGGGTATAAGAATATAATGAAATTTTGGGAAAATGAGAATGGAAGAAATATCTTACTTGGAAGTGTGATCCTAAAGCCATGAGAGAGGATCGATAGAGGATTCAAGGGAAATTAGGGCACCTTTGGATGATTATCGGGGGAGAAGGGCACGTGTTTCTCGAGATCCAATTTGTTTTAGTGAAGAGGAAATGTATATTGAGTGGTTTTATATAAGAAAAAAGAAGTAATTCAATATTATTATGATTTCGGAATCCACATATTAAACTAATCAATACAACACACCATCCCTTGTTTTTGGCCCATGATTTTTGCAAATTAGAGGGAAAATCATTATTTTATAAGGCCAATTACCAGTCTTATTATAATATTAGGCTTGATTATATGGAGGTGAGTCACACTCTCAAGGAAATTATTCTAAAATGTTAAAAACAATTAACTCTTGGAGGGTCCACTATGGACTTGTAAAATAAATCAAACATAAAGAAAGTCATATTATTTTTAAGGTAAAAAATATATTTAGTGAAAATCCCATTTATATTATTTTATTACATCACTATAGAGTCATTATGATGTTATAAAACAAATTATATAATTAAATGGTATTTAATTTTTACCAAACAATTCTATCATCTCAGAAAATTTGTAAAAACGCACCATTGGATAATTTCGACATCCTGAAACCAGAAATGAAATTCATTTTATCTAAATAATTATCCAAATATAGGAATTTTTTCTTTTAATATAAAAACCAATAATTATCTAAAAGTTAGTGGTTTGGAAAATATTGTCTTTCCACCCATAATAGAAATTACAATTGCATTCATTAATATAATACGATCATTTATATTAAATAAAAATTAATTTAGTAAAAAAAATTCATTAAATATTATTTAATTAAAAATCCATTAATTCATGAAAATATAATTCTTAATTGAATATTATCTAAAAATATTATTTGTGCTTTTAAAACTATTTACAATTTAACAATAATAAAATTTCTTATATTTATTATTATATAAAAAATAATAAACATAATCATAGTGATATGGTCTTGATTCATAATCTTTCATAACACCCACAGATGAGTTAAGGGTAAGTTGTGCGATGGTGGATGACTCTTGGGAGGCTTAGATAACATCACTCGAGTTGTAATCTCTATAAACATCCACCTCTCCTGTAGGAAGTTCCATCCATGCTTAAGATGTTGAAGCTCAGATTGGGCTTGGTCAAGAGCATTGCCCCGTGACACCACCTGCTTTCTGAGCTCTGAAAAATGTTCTTCATATGGATAAATTCTATTGGATGAGGTCATCAGATACTTTGTATGAGTAAATTGGATTTCTTAAAGCCCTATATTTGTACTAATCTAGTGATTAATGTTTAGAAACTACATTACCAATGATAGTAATTCTAAATGTAATTTTAAAATCCAAAAAACTAAAACCAAATAAGTGAATATGTTTTATATAACCATTTTAATAAATAGAAAATTTAATTATATCAAGAGGAATTTTCATTAGTAAATATTTGGGTCATTACATTAGGTATCAGAGGACTATGAATAAATTAAAACTCCACTTATTATATTTTGAGAATGTTGGAGTAACACTCATGATAATATTTAAATGGAATAAGAATATATTTTAAACATTAGATATAATAGAATATCGAGTGAAATTTCATTTGTAAAATAATGATATTGATGTAATGGATAAAATCCGTCCTAATGTACCATTTAAATAAATAAATAATAATTTTGAAACATGATGATTATTTGTATTGATTCCTTCAACTAAGGGATGCATCTTAGTTTATGGAAGAGATTATGCAATGTTTATCATTGAAGTGGATCATGATATATAATTCAATTTTATCCTCCACTCAAGAGTTAGGGATTTAATATTAATTTTTTAAATAATTTAGCCTATGAAAATTTTATAATTATTATACTAGTGGAATTTGATGTTATTTTGGGAATTGATTAGAACTCTCTAATAAGATCCCATAAACGTTTTTTGGATAAGTAAATCCCACATCATATAAAAAATAAATCTATTATTTTCTTTTATTGTTATGATGAATATGAACATCTATGGAATGTGATTTAATACAAATTCATGGGGAATATTCATATCTAATGGTTATGGAGAAACACAACATCAAATATTTTCCAATTATTCAGGATTTTGATTAGGTATTTCTTAAATTGTTCCCTATACATACAAAAAATATTGACGTTAATTTATCAATAGAAGTCATATCTTGTTGATCGCTTAATTGAAATACTTCCTACTGAACAGACCTGCTTTAAATTCAATAATTGAAGAAGAAACACTATAAAAATATTTATAAGGGACTCATAGGCCATTGTGAATGACCATGGGGTACACATATTCATTTTTTGAAGAATAAATATTTGAATATGTGTCTTTTAATTGATTATCTTGAAAATAAAAGTATCACTATAAAAAAAATTCCCCTTACCATGAATAATTTTTGGATCAACTATGTGGATATTATTGCTTTTAAATTATTTTCCTTCCTTAAAGATATCATTAATTAATCAGAAAGAGGAAGTATAAGCCTAATATAAACTTTTATAAGATAAATTACCATTATGTGTTTGTAATGACACCATTCATACTTACAAATTCCCAGACTATATTTAAAGATTTAATTAATAGTTTAATTAGTGATTAATCAATCTCATTTAGGAAGTCCTGAAAGATTATATTCTTATATCATCTATAATTAGGAAAGATCATGATGGGAATTTATATATTTTTGTCAATATTCTTTGTAAAGGGAATATCTACGAAAAATTAGTAAGTGTGAATTATATTTCGAAAAATATTCATTAATAAGTCATATAATATCAATTTAGGGTATATCAATAGATCTTTCAAATAATGATAATATAAATTAATGTTCCAGAAAAACTATAGTAACCGAGATCCATTATTTTCAAAGGGTATCTTGATATTATCATCACTTTTTGAAGTATTTATCATGGAAAACTAATTTAGTAACCTTGTTTACTAGAAGGAATACCAAGTTTATTTGGGATGATGGATATTGGAAAATTTTTAACATGTTAAAATACTAGATGTTCAGTGAAGTTATAATTAAACAACCCTATAGTGGATATGAGTTTATGATCTATTATTATTATTTATAAAATATAATTTAATGTTTCTTCAGTAAAAATTAAATGGTTTTCTCTTAGTCTATGTGACAAATTAAATTTCATCAGGAAAAATAATTGATTCATGATTTAGTGTTTTCAATTCTAATTTTTTAATTTAAATAATAGTTTTATTAAATTTATTATGAAATATGTGAAATATATTGATCACAAAATATTGAATTATATAATAACCAAGAATAAGATGAATATGTTCCCATGTAGATTTTCGGAATTGATCAATGATTATGACTTTTCAATACACCATCACTATTAGAAGACAAACAAGGTGGCTTATTATCTTTGTCAGAAAGACCCATTTAGTTTATCCATAATGAGTACTGAATGATATCCAATATTTATGAATCTCTGGAGGATGAATATTAAAATATGGAAAAAATAGGATATATCATGTTTCTTCAAATTAATGTTCAAACATCCATCTATGCAGGGATTAAAGAGGAAAAATATGTACGATTTAGAACAGTATAATATTGTGGTAAATATTAATAATAATAACCACAATTTTGGTGGAATGATAAATTTTTTTAACTGATTATGCTTCCTATAAAATCCATATTTGAATAAGGAGTTATTTGATGAATTTCATATTTAATCATTTTTTATTCAACTCAGAATAGTGATAATTTCTAGAGACCTAAAATATTATTTCATGTGGTATAACTTGGAAAGGTATGTTGGAGAGTATGTACCTCAATTCATAGGATATTAGTGTTTTGGTTTTTAGAGATATAATTCTAATGGTATGCTACATCCTTTACTCATTTTAAAATTGAAATGGGATACATCAACATTGATTCCATCATTTGACTCCCCCAAAACATTTGAAGGAATCAAAAATATATAGGTTATATGGAATCTTATTATGAAGTCAACATATATCATTATTATTTGTGAATATTTTTCTTCTCAATGTCATTTTATCCTATAAATTAAGGAATTTTTAGATTATATAAATAATCACATTCTATTTTAATTTATCAAGATCTAAGTTTTACATCAAACTTCTCGATAATCCATCACCTAGTAGTGAAAAAAAAGTATAAATGTAGAATTGTATATCATCCTTATATCAATAATCAATATTATAGGAATATACAAACCGTATAATATTTTTTATTACATTATTGTATATATTTTATATTTGGTTGGGACCAACACCTTCCTTTAGTAGAATTTATGTATACAAATAACCTTCAAAGGCGCATTGAATTGGAATCTTAAGAGGGTTACTATAGTAGGAATTGAAAAATTCCAAAAAAACATAGATGAATTTAGAGAATAAGAGACATTATGACCTCATCTAGTTACAGAAATGGAAGAGAATGTTTTATCTATTTGGATTTACATCAAGGTATCTCAATTTCGATAAAGATTTATATTGAAAACTGTTTGTGAGATATGGAATTATATGTTAGTGGAAATATATTCTAGTAAATCTATTTGTGGGATAAGGTAGTGTGTAATGAAAATAAGGAAAATATAGGCCACATATATAGAATACACTTTTTTATTCCCGATGAAATTTTTATTGTTTCGTATATAATGAAATTTTTACTAAAACGCCCAAAATATCAAGATGTGATCCATTATCTCTTTTTATGAACTATATAACTAATCATTCACATATAATAAACTCAAAAATCAACAATTGTAACATACATTTTCTCTAAGGAATATCTGATGATGACTTTGGTTTAAAGAGTAAATGTGTTTGGATATAAGACCACTCACCATTTTAATTTTGTCTGGAGAAACCATAAATTCGAGTATTCTATGAGCGAACCTAGAGATGTGATGATATAGAAAAATCCTCATTTATTCTATCAGATGGAAAAAAATTGATTGGGAAATTAGTATAAGGCGTTTAGACATTAAAAAAGTCATTTTTTGATATATTTGTCAATAAAGAAATTTTACATTTTTTATTTCATTCTTTACATGCATCTTTGATTTTAAATGAATTGTGATGTAATATTGAATTATCATTATTAAATGTTATTATTGAAAATTATTAAATTGAATTGTGAGTATGATTATTTATAACTAAATTATTAAACATTATTTTTTCTTAATGTGTAAAATATATTTGTTGATAATTAAATTTTTAAAATAAAATATAAAGTCATTTGAATGTAAAAATAGATGTATTTATAAAACATTATTTCTATGTTCATAATGTGTTTTTCATTTTAATAAAATAAATTAGTTTTTATTTTTTATTGAGGATATATATATTATTTTGTATAAAAAATTTTAAATTTATTTGATAATATTCACTAGGAATGGAATTATGTAAAATTCAGTTTTAAAAATAAAAATAAATTTATCAACAAATGGTTTTATTATGTTTGGATCAGTTATTAAAGAATTTAATCCATAAAATTAGGGAAATTGAATCTGGAAAAAATTATCCCATATTTGGAATGAGGATAATTTATATTATTTAATAATGATAACATAATTTTTGATGATTATGAATATTAACATTGATAAAAAAATCTATTACCAAGGTATGAGATAAAATATAATAAAAGGGTTAAAACTAAAATGATAAGGATTAAAATTAACTAAAACACATTTAATTTATAATTTAATAACCCATTATCAACCTTATACCATCTGTTATTCAGAAAAGGGTCAATAATTTTCCATTTGGAATATATAAGGACTTAATAATTTTAATAAGTTTTAAAATTCCATGTGTACCCTCTCTATAACAAATAAATGCCGAATCTTCTCTCTTCCCCTTTGTTTATGTTTCCAATAAATCACCCAATTCCTAACTAACATCATTCCTAAAATCTCTTCCTAGTATGTAGATGTCATCGGTTCATCAAAATACCAAACTACCAATCATATAGCTATAAACCTAAAAAGGATTTATAAAACATAGGCATAAATATTAACTAAGATCTATTAATTATATTTATTTTTTACCTTATCTAAATCAATTTTATCCATGAACCATGATAAATTATTATTCAACCATTCTCATGTACAAGATAAATATCACCCCATCATACACATGATCTACTTATACATAGGATCTTTCATCATTGGGTTTTTCAAACATGATCTTATACTAAATATTCTCCATATTTTATAAATATATACATATGAATGGGGGATTATTTATTTGAACTATATATATCATTAGTTATATTCTCACAGGATTTGTAGAGATGTTTATATCACCTATCTCAACTATATTCTATGTATTGTCTCAGAAATTCTGTGTAAATTTTTTATATTATAAAGAATTTTTCATAGACTAGCCACTTTGAAGGCACATGATTCTAAGGCCTAGTGAACCCAGAATGGAATTTTGATTTTTTTATGTATGATTAAGTAAATATGAAAGTGGCTGTTTCTAAATTTTGAACCAGTTCTCAAAAAAAATATTCAAATTCACCCTTGAATTCCGAATACATGGATTCACCTCATGAGGATTTAACTTCTACCGTCAAGGGATGAATGGAAAAGCTAATTTTCAGGATTTTTTAAAAATAATAAAATAATATTAAAATGTTATTTTATTTTATTTTCTTATCCATTGAGTTTTATACAATGATGCAGTGGTGTAGATACAAGGATAATTTATATGTCTCATTAATAACTTATTACCTTGCTGTGTATCGACTGTTAAATGATGCGTAATGGCAAGGGTGTTTCATAAATGAAGCAGTTTAACGACACGATATCACAAAATAACATAAAATCTATGACGTGTTTTCTTTTATTTTGGATGATGAGTAGGTGTAATGAGGGATTAAACAGTTTGGATTCTCTGAAAAACCTTTTAAAAAATTTCTCTCAAATGAAGAAAGAAATATGCAGACAAACGTCAAACATCTGCGATGCACCTTGAAGTATGGATTCGGAAGTGACGAATGACATCGGCATCCTGAATCCTAGAGGAATGAACATTACTACATCAAGCGTCTAAGAGGAAGGGTTATTTGATTTAAAATTTCCTCCCCACTCTTATTGATGATATGATGAATGAGGATCAACCCATGAATAGGTTGGTCCACAATCATGCGCTTATGCGGGAGGGTGCCTTTTTATTTGGGATTTATTATCTGGGATTTGATTATCTATAGTTTGACTGAGCCACAATATTTGAGCCTCCCCAGGATTATAAGCCTCTAAAGTGGAGGTAACGGGCTAACATAAACAAGGAATGAGCACCTATGTCCTATCCGTTCATTGTGGGTTCACCCTCATGTGGCTGCAAGATGATTTTAGGAACCTTGTTGTGAATATTTTGTTCCCTAGAGAGCGTAGGTGCATGCAGCGCAATGAAAGGACCACTGAAGCACACCCAGTGTTCCGCCAAACATCTTCCCACGCGATGAAAACCATGGGTGAAGGAGATGGCGTGCACGTCAGCACACAATGGTTGAAGATGGGAGACGTGGAGCCCGCTTTGGGCCATGTTGAGGGATTTCTTGCATCTAGGTCGTCTGGGTGTTTTGGTGGGCCTCGGTCGCTCTACTATGGTAGGAGGGCCTCACATGTTCTTGAGGCCAACATAGGGCATATGTGGAAGCTGGTCATGTCTCGACATGGTGACGCACCACCGGCAAGAACCATGTGAGGTGGGTTTTGGGCTAGTGGGCCTCTCACCTAGACAGCTAGCCGGATCCGCACTAGGATGATGGACCCATGACCTACGGGCTGGGCTGGACGAGAATGGGTCTCCGGGTGACCTAGCAGGCATGAACCTTGGCCAAATCAAACCTAACCGGACCCAAACATGGTCAGTTCATGTCAGTGAGAACCAGACCAGGTTATGTTGGACCCAAGGGTCAGTCTGACCGGGCCAGACCGGTCATAGAAGACACCAACCCTTATTTACTAAAATGCTAATGACATGCAAACCGATAGTTTGATGGATGATTTTTTTGTAGCGTTATGATCCTCTAGACGAGGATGATATTTTATCATACCATAAATATTCTCTTAGTGAAGTTGAGATGTGGCGAATTCCTTGAGGAGCGGTTCTCCCAAGTGTCCTACTTACAGAACCCTGCTTTTGGATGAGACATAAAGACTGCTGACTTTTGAATCTGTGAGTCTGGACTATAGACCAATGGGATGAACATATATGTGAATTTTTAGTCCCACAGTGGGAAGAACATCAATGTGACTTTGGAGGCCAATGGTATGCGATGAGGAGGAGTACTGCAATTTTCCTTGGTTAGTGGGAAGCACTTTTGTGAGAATTTTCAGGACAACAGTACGCGATGAGGTGTTCCTAAGTAGTCCAAGGTTAGTGGGAAGCAATTATGTGTGAAATGGAAGGCCCACTATACCTGAAAAAGGAGGAGTTCTCCAGCAGCTGAGGTGTTCGATGATGTGGCTGATAATTATAGTATCACAGACCTAAATGTATACATTGTGTGAGTTTTCTTGTGCATTGTACTTTATATTGAGGATTATGGTGTGGTCATTCCTTTTTTGGGGGTCCCTAATGATTATTTGTTTCCTCAACCCTGCATGGGCTTCTCTCATGCATGTTGTGTCTCGTGTTGTCGATCCACGTTTTGATGGGTACGTTGGTGGACTAGGACCTGGAGGTTATTAGGGATATGGGACTGAAAGACACTACGATGGAGGAAATGGTGGCCTTGGACCTGGTGGGATTAGTAGGATCAGTTGGACGGTATGTTCATCTTCGAATTTCAATCGATAAAATACCCTCACGATCAGGTGGGGATTTCCATGGACAACCATTAGAGTTCTATTTTTGTACTTTGTTGTTTTATTTCATTTGTTGGGTCTGTATTTTGGCCCACTAGTATTTTGTGTACATGTAAAACACATTATTTTTTGATATACTTGTGTCCTGTTTAGTGTGTGGGACCTAGATAGGCATGTGTGTGCCTAAAAGTACACTGTAAAATGCCTCCCACTAGCAGGTTGATGCCTTTGGTGCAAGTCGCTAGCCACTGGCCTTCAGGAGGCGATCATGTGGAAGTCCCAACATAGGCCCCGGGGGACTAGTGGCACAAAATTGGTATCAGGGATTGTTCGTTCCTACCACAATGACTAGGAGTCCATAGTTTTGTTTTGGGGAAACAGTTTTAAGTGTTGCGAGTTCTACTTTTAGATACGGGGAGTCCATCGTTGGTGCGAAAACCGACGTATCCATACACTACGACCACGGATCCTGCTTTTCGTCTCTATATATGATAACAATAGATGCATAAGTATCTCCATATTTTTTTGAGTAATAGTAAAT
Source organism: Viscum album (assembly GCA_963277665.1). Lineage (NCBI taxonomy): Eukaryota > Viridiplantae > Streptophyta > Magnoliopsida > Santalales > Viscaceae > Viscum > Viscum album. The sequence continues at coordinate 2,102,588,598 of OY728119.1, read as the reverse complement.
TCAAAAGGTATAACCATATTACAGTGGAACATATTAATTTATCTTATGATGCCTCCACATAGACGACCAGTTAGTATCCCGATACGAGGTTGTGAGGACAGGCCGCCTAATGATGAGGCATCCATTCATGGACCAATTCTAGAGATGGTCACACCGGCTGGTGCACTAGTGCTACTAGCATTTGATGGTTGGTATCTAATACCGTTAGTTCTGATAGAGGATGTGCACAGACTTAGTGTCGTACAGGTGTTTCTAAGACAGAGTCCTCTCATGTTCATGGGAGAGGAAAATCCTTAGGCCGATGAGGACTGGATTGAGGCTGTGACATGGGACTTTTGTATGGTGAAGACACTTCCTTACCAAAGAGTGATCTCACCAGTGATCCTTTTTCATGGATCGATAGGGAGATGGTGGAGCTTGACCACCCAGACGAATGATGATGTGACCCTCACCTATGCAGACATCAAGTGTCTTTTCCATAAGGATATTTACCTTGACAAATATCACTTTGTTCGCATTCAGGAGATGCTTCACCTACATCTAGGAAGCTTGATTTTGGATATGTACTCAATGAGGTTCACCAAGCTATCTTGATACATTAATGATATGGTAAGATACCATTTATTTAGGGATCTTTCCTTTGAACAGGGACTCAACTAGGAGATTGAGATGTTGATTTTGTCTTTTAGCATCCATGCTCATGCTTAGATGCAAGGGCTAGCCCATTTGGAAGAGAAATTATTGTAAGAGAAGGTTACCACTATTTGAGTTACCAGAAGATGCTAGGTTGCAGAGTCTTCAATTGGTAGTAGACAACCGATGTGAGGTCCCAAGTGGGATGGTCTTTCAGAGGACAACCCCAGGGGTCATGGACGACAGTGCATGACCCCTATACCCTGGGGAGTTAGACGAGAACTTGTATTTTCTTCTTATGCAGTGGTAATGGACACATGGAAAGTGACTTCATGACCTACCATGCATATGACTAGAAGATGGCCAAGGGGCCACTAAGTCAGAGGCAACGGTTCGAGCGAGGAGGTCTTTATGATGGAGAAAGTGTTAGGGGAGTTGGATGAGTAGAAGGTGGTGGGTGATGGTTTGAGGTGTTATTACCTCCACCCTCATGTGGTCTACCCCAGACTCAAGGAGTAGGTGGATAAATGAGGGTATTTCTTCAAGAAGCATAAGCTTATGACCATGGTTCTTTAGAGATGATCTGATGTATGATCTATTTCTTATCAACCCTAGTTTTTTCTCTTATAGACACAGGTTCTAAACATTCCTTCCTTGACATGGCTGTTATTCAGATCTCATAGATTTCAGAGGAGCAGTTTTCTCAATCGTTATAGCTAGGGACTACTATAGGACGGGATTTTACGATTAAAAATGATGTCGATAGTGTGAGCTTACTCAACGAGGTGAGAGCTTTAGCTGGGATTTCCCGGTTTTTGTGTCGAGGCCATAAACATTCAAGTTGTATATAGAATAGTAATCCTTAATCCATGCTGAAATTCATTGTGTTAGGTGTACAGTGCGTTCTATCCTTGGACATGTGACCAATTTTTCCTTCACTAGTGAGAAAGAAACCCTTACAGGACAACAAAATCATTCTTAGATAAAGGTGTAGCCAATCCCTCATTAGTTGGTTATCCTCGCCAATGGTGTAGTGGATGAGAGGATTCCATGTTTCCTGTAGTGGTGGATGAGTATGAGGTTGTTTTTCATGATGATGTTCCAGGACTACCTCCTTTTAAGGAGGTAGACATTGGAATCAACCTGTAACCTAGGATGACACTGATATCCACACCATAAAATAGTATGGATCCCGTGGATATTCACGAGCTGAGGTTACTGCAAGAGGACCTAAAGGAGAAGGGGTTCGTAAGGCCCAGTGCTACATGATCATCATCCCTAGTTATTTTTTCCAATAAGGTAGACAAGATTTTGGGGATGTGTGTGGACTTCCCATGCATGTACCTGGATACTGTTATGAAAAAGTACCCAATAGCAATAATTGATTATCTATTCAACTATTTTATGGGGGGAAAGTGGTTCTCAATGTTAGATCATAGATCCTGATATCACTAGCTTCAGGTATGGGATGAGGACGTACCATAGAGAACCTTCATGTGCTGATACATCCACTATGAGATCCTGGGGATGTCTTTCGGTGTGACCAATTCCACAGTAGTGTTCATGGGACTCATGAGTAGGATCTTCCATCCTTACCATGACTAATTCATTGTGGTCTTCATTGATGACGTCTTGGTGTACATGGCGTCGAAGGAGGATCACGCTACACATATTTGGATAGTCTTGGACACACTCCAAGGGAACCGAATTTTTAGACTGCTCTTGAAGTATGGGTTATAGATTTTGGAAGTCCACTTTATCGGACACAACATATCATAGGTTTTAGTTTTAATGGATCTGTTGAAGATAGAGGTGGTGCTTTATTGGGATCCAACCAAGAGCAAGACTGAGGTGCAAAGCATCTTATTTTAGGATGGTCACTCTCAAAGGTTTGCACCTGACATATCCAGAGTAGCATCACCCTTAACAGTTTTGACATGGAAAGGATATCCCATCATGTTGAAGGAGAAATATCATTAGAGATTCCCAAAGATGATGTGGAAAATAAATAGTGTCTGCATTATGAGAGTAACGGTGGAGTGAATTCGATATTTAGTTTGATGTGATGCATTCGAGGCCAGAATGGGTTATATACTGATGTAAGAGTTATCATTGATCTCCTACAGCTCACACAGTTTCTGGAAGCATGAGAAAAACTATGTGACCCCCCAACCTAGATCTAGAAGTAGTGAGATTTTCCTTGAAGTTGTGGTGGCACTACTTGATGGGTTAATGGTTTATGGTTTACCCCGACCATAAGAGTCTCAGGTATATCTTCTCCCAGAAGAACCTGATCCTAAAATAACAAGGATGGCTAATGTTCCTCCCAGACTATGACATTGAGATAGTCTATACTCATGGGAAGGGTATAGTGGTGGAAGATGCACTCTGTAGAAGGAATTGTTTTCAGATATTGAGTGAACTGACAAAGACAATGATCATAATAAAGATATACATCATGGAGGATGGTGGAGGTGCTTACCTTCAGTTGATGACTGTTACACCCCCACTCAGACATTGAGTCAGGGATGCACAACTAGAAGATGTGGACTACATGTCCTGACGTCCTCAGTTATCCACAGGACGAGCTCCTAATTGATTTCTAATAGATGGAGAGAACATCATCCTTTTCAGAGGGAAAATCATTGTGACAATGACGTTGTGGGAGGAGGTATTGAGGGAGTTCAATACACCCCATTTGGTGGTACATCCTAGAATAGCAAAGATGTATCAGGACCTCCAACGTCAGTACTGGTTTCCAGGGATATAGAAATTGGTGGTCATGTTCACTTCATGATGCCCCACTTGTCATCAAAAGAGGGCGAGCATCAGGTTCTAGTATGAATGTTCTAGCCACTCAATTTACCAGAGTGGAAATGGGATGATATATTGATTGAATTTGTGACGTAGTTACCACGTACTTCCAGGGCCCATGACTCAATCTAGGTAATCATTGACCGACTCAGCAAGTCAGCTCACTTCCTACCCATTTTGGTGTAGGGACAAGTAGAAGTCTTGGGAAACCTCTACTTCTATGAGATAGACTAGCTACATCGAGTTCTATTGGTGATCATCTCAGGTCAAGAAAATCGCTTTGCATCCCATATTTGGAGGGGATTACAAGAGGTATTTGGGATGCATTTACCCTTGAGCTCAGCATTTAATCCCCAAATGGATGGTTAAATGGAGAGTTCCATACAGATCAATGAGGAAAATCTATGTGCTTGCGTCCTTGATTTTGGTCTTGGTTGGGAGGAAATATTTCAATTTTTGGATATTTCATACAACAACAAATATCACTCCACCATTGGAATGGCACCGTTTGAGGCCATGTATGGGTGGCCTTAAATATAACAACTATGCTGGAAATTCCCTGGGGAATTGGAACTCATGGGTTCAGTGATGGTACAGGATACCACTGAGATGGTGCTGATCATCCATGATTAGATAAGGAATATAAAGAGTAGGAAGAAGTAATATTCCAATAGGATACAGAAACACCTGGGGTTTGTGGAGGGGTATCATGAATTCCTTGAGGTATCATCCCGATGAGGATTTAGTAGATTTGGCTAGGGTGGAATGATATCTAGGAGGTTCATAGGTCATTTTTATATCCAATGTAGAGTTGTAACGATGGCTTACCACCAAGATCTTCCCCCGTAGTTGCACCGGGTGCATGATGTTTTCAACATGTTGCATCTGAGGAGGTACATGCATGATACATCACAGTACATTGATTGGGGAGAGTAGAAAATTGATGATGGTGAGACGTTTGGGGAGTTCTCGTTGGAGATAGAGGATCAATAGGAGCGAGTCCTACATGTGTATCCAATTCCTCTAGTGCGAGTATAGTGGTAGTATGTGAATATCCAAGATAGAACATGGGAGAAGGAGGCTTAGAATCCTTCTCCTTACCCCATATGTTTGATTAGATTTTATTTTGTCTTTAGGGTAAGTAAATCCTTTAGGAGGGGATAATTTAAAGTCTCCAAAATTCTGTGTAATGTTTATAATTATATAGAATTATTCTGAGACCTAACACTTTTACATCACATGTTTACAAGTCCCACTATTCTCATAACGGAATTATGAACTTTTTTAAGTACTCTTATGTAATCATAAAGCGAGTTTTTCTAACATTTTAACCATTGATCATTTCAAAAATCCAAGTGTACCGTTGAATTCAGAATGCTGGTATTCACAAAAAAAGTAACAACATCAGATTTCAAGGGCCGGATGGTAAAGATAATATTTATACATTTCAAAAAAACATTAAAATTTTATATTATTTTATGTACTCATCCATTGAGAAGTGGAAGATGACACTGTGGTGCAACGAAGATTTACATTTATGAGGCTCATTTATAGATCATTAACTCACATCGTATAAACACTTTAGTGATGCATAAAAATGAAGTTTTCTAATAAATTAAATAGGGTAACGACACGATGTCACAACCTAATAGAAACACGGTAAGGTGTTTTCCTTTTTTTGGGTGATGCGTTGGTGGAAGAAGTTATTAAACTGTGAGAATTCTATAAAGAACTTCTGACAAACATCCTCTCAAAATAGGAATGAAAAAATCATGATTAATTTCAACCATCTTTGATGAAACACGAAGAATGGAGTCAGAAGCCACCAACAACATCAATGTGGTGAAACGTCGAGGATGAAACGTTGCAGCATCGAGCATCAACAAAGTAAGGGTTATTTTATTTTATGGTTCTTCCTCATTCATATTATATAAATGAAGATTTGAATCATCCAACGAATATGTCGATCTAAAAATTGTGCACTTTTTTGGGAGGGTGAAATTTCATTTGGGATTTATTATCTTGTATTAGTATATATCTAGTTTAGTTGATCCATAATCCCCGAGCCTTCCCCTGATTATAAACCTCTACGGTGGAGGGTGAGGGATGACACGAAGAAGGCCCGAGCATGTATATAGTGTTTTATCATTGTAGACACTCCCTAAATGAGGTGATAAGATGATTATAGAATCCTTGAAGTGAATAGGGAGTTCCTCAGATAGTTAATACATAGGAGGTGTGAAGAACATTCCACCAGAGGACGTTCAGTGGTCTGCTGAACATCTTCTGTCACGCTGGCACCAGCAGCCGCGACCATGGGCCAAGGTGGCGACACACTCGTAGCTGCACTGTAGTGGCAATGAGGATACACCATTCCCTCTTTGAGCTGTGTGGAGGGACAACCCACGTTCAGGATGTCCAGGTCTTTCATCAAGCCATGGTCACTCGACCGCGCCAAGGGGGACCCTTGCATTAGCGGGACCAACTGATAACGAATGTGGAAGCTAGCTCATCCCGGCCAGGAGACGTGCCACCAAGAAGCACCTTGGAGGCCAAAATTTTATCGATGGTGTCATTCCCCTAGTCATAAGGTTGGACCCTCACCGAAAGTTGGACCCTCACCCTACAGGCCGTGCGGAACGACACCACTTTGTCGGGTGACCCGACAGGCTCAACCCAAAGCCCAACCTGGCTGGGCCCAGTGATGCCATTTGGGCCTCACCGACTGGCCTAGGTAGACCAGGCCAACACAATACTGAATAGGGTTAGGTCGAGCTAGTCGTAACTAAACCGAGGTATGTGGGACCCCTTGGTTGATTTTGTCATGTCAGACCAATCGAGTCAGACCAGACCCAAACACAACCAACCCCATGTTTACTACAATTCTAATAACATGAAAATCAGGCATCTGATTGATGATCCATTTAAAGTGTTGGGACCCTATCAATAAGGAGGAACTTTTGTCATTCCATGAGAAGGCTCTCATGGAAGATGAGATGCGATGAATGGATTGAAGAGAAGTTCTCCCATGATCTCTATGTATGGAAACCAACGTTTGGCTGAGAGTAGAAGACTGCTAAAATTCTACATTGTGATACATGACTATAGCCCAATGGGAAGAATTTATATTTGGAATTGCAGGCCGATGGTGGGAATCACATTTGTGTGACTTTACATGCCCATAGAATGTGACGGTGAGGAGTATCTCAGTTGGAAAAGATTAATGGGTAGCACTTCTATGTGACATTACATGACCATGGTACGAGATGTGGAGGTGTACCTATGCAGTCCGAGGTTAATGGGAAGCACTTATGTGTGACTTGTAAGGACCATTATACTTGATAGAAGAATAGTTCTCTAGTGGCTGAGGTGTTCGGTGATGTGAATGATGTTTCTACAATCACTACTATATATTATACCAGGTGTGAGATATCTGGTTCTCCCTGATTCACATTGATGATACATTTGTGGTCTTTAAATTTTGTTTTGGGGTCTTTATTGGGTATATTGTTACACAACCCTACAAGGGCTTAGATAGCACATGTTGTATCTGTTGTAGACGATCGACATTTTAACATAGAATTCGGTGGAATGGGACCCAGATATTCTCAAGGAGATGAGACTGACATATGCTCTGATGGTGGAAATATTGTCCTAGGACTTGGAAAATCCTAGTAGGATCAGGTGGACAGGACGTTCAACATCATCTTGCAATAGAAACACTACTCTCATGATCATGTGGGGTTTTCTGCGGTAAACCAACAATATTCCCTATTTTTACTTTGGTGTTTTCAGTTCCTTGGTTGGGTTTGTATTCTGTCCCACTTCTATTATTCATACTTCTGCTCATCTTTATTTTAGTGATACATGTTTACATTAGTGTCATGGACATGGTTTGGCATGTGTGTGTGTATAGGTAATCAACAAAATGTCTCCCACTTACAGGTTGATACCTTCGACGCTAGTCACCAGCACCATGCCTTTGGGAGGTGGGCTTGGGGTACTCATGACATGGGACACGGGGGACGGGTCGGGACAGTCTGAAATTCTACAGTCATTCTATTCCCTATCCCATTAAAAATTATGGTCTTTTACCTCATTAATATGGATGATCCATGATTTTAGATAATTGTTTTGGATGGTCAATTCCATTAGTCACCACTATTCTCTGCATTTCTGCTACAACTACTGACACGATATTCAATATTTCAACAAAGATCCTTACATATACATTTAATTTTAGATATTTTTTTTATCAAATGAATCCTTGTATTATGGGGTAATTTATTTTAAATCATGAAATTACTACAATTAAATTTTCTGAAGAACCCATGGTGAGATCCTTACTTGGACAATAGATGTTTATTTTTAGTATAAAATTATATTCATGTACAATGAAGTAAAAAAACAAGATCTATAGTTTCTGTATGATTACTCAAAAAAAAGTGGTGGAGATTCATTTAAATAAATTTACTCTATAAGTGACGTGGTTTGGAGAATTTCTCCCACATAGTAGGCCATGCATTTTATAAATTATTTACAAAAGGGTATCAAATCATTAGAAACCATCATCTCTTTGTCTTTTGAGAACATTGTTTCCCTGAGAATCATCCTTATACAATCTGTAGACAATATTTAGGAATGCATTTCACTTAGTAGTACACAATTTTACTAGTCATTGATACTTAATGGAAATATGAATCCAAATTCATGGGTGTTCTAATATGGTAGGCGATTATATCCCATTATCCTATGTGTATTTGGTCATCCCATTTTTTTCTTTCATGTTCTCAGCTCACTAAAATGAACCAGTTCTCTCTCTCATCTCATATTCCCTCATTCCCTATCAGCCAGTCCAAAAATAGGTTCCCACATAAAATTTCAATAAAAATTGTCATTTTGATAGCTGATTGAGAGGGGAAGGAACTCTCTTCACACTACCAATTATAAATACTCATACGATGGTGAGATACATGGGAGATCCACTAAGGTAATCCACCTAGTGGGGAGGGCCACCAACTTGAAAAACATATCGACATTGGGGATTCACATAATTGGGTGATATTCTAATATGGATTTCATTTACTACTAAGACCCTCCACTAGGGAGATGGTCCACTTCAGCAAAGCTCTGATTATGTAACCCACCCACATAGACAATCCAACTGATATGGTTGTACACCTAACATAGGTATCCAACCTCTAAAATGGACTTCCACTTTATCGACCATAGACTATGGATAACCTTCACTAGAGAGACCCTGGACATAGGATCCCCCCACATGGGAAACCATCCACATGTTATATCATCCACCCAAGGACCATCATCTTGATTAACAATTACCCAAGGCCTTCAAGAAGGGAATCACTTCATCCGATCCCCTTCTATAGGGGATATTATTTTCCCATGTCCTTCCATATTGATGAAACATACTCACAACCCTATATTTTGGTGATCTATTTTTTTATTTCAATCAAGGGGTAAAAGACACTCGACACCCCGGTAAGGGACCTATATTGTCTATCCCTCAATAGGGAAAAAGAACCTTATCAAGTCGTCGTTTTGGTTTAGATCAAATATCTATGTGATGACAACTGGGAACAAATTTACCATGGTATCACATGTGGGTACACATCCCTACCATATAAACCTAGACTCATGATACTCATCTCAGTTCCCCAAAATTCTTAATGTCGATATACTTCTTCGAACAATCAAAATATACACTTCTGTTAGATTCCACTGTATAGTGAACCATATATTGTTCTCTTCATATATAAAATATTAATCTTTTAAAATATCAATTTTTCATCTTAGTATCATGAGTAAATGTGTATAAAAAACTATATATTGTCTACATACTGAGTGTAACCCCCAATAATTATATCCTTCACCAGATTCACAAACAAGGTTATGAACATTAGGGAAACTCATGTGTAAGCCCAAATATCACATTAGGTGTCTCCCATTTCATGGAATTGGAATCATATTGGGGTCTCATAGAATTTTTAAACCACTATACTACCAAGAATGTAATGACCTATTTTTTAGGCCAACACAATCACGTGTTGTCTACCCTTTAACAATAAAGGAATAAAACCTGTGAATCTCCTCTCAATGTAACAGTGAACACTCTATGGGGTACTCCAATTAATTATGAATTATCTCATATAATTTATTTCTCACAGTGATCCTAACTCACATGGTAATGTATATTTATCATTTCATTAATTTAGAGTAACTAAGATTAATTATAGGAATTATATTATAAGTATTACCATCATGATTCAAAACTAGATACATCATATCCATACCCCACATTATTAAACTACAATGACCAGTGCTTATATACTACGTTTATATACAACACATTAACTACATAGGATTCAATTACTATTCTCATAAGATACATAGGATAATCCTTTGAGGTTCAATCACATTACCCTAAAAATTACCTCTCCTGTTATGTGTCTAGATTTAGATTATACATTATACATCAAGTCAATATAGTCCATTTAGATTTATCATAAACCATATATAAATTTACTCCTCATGGTTCTCTTATACATCATGAATCATAGTTCTATACATTGTTCCCTAATATACAATGATTGTATATTTTCCTCTTCCTTAGCACATATTAGGCTCATATTTATTGTAACCCATAAAATCATCAAGATACTTCTTAGGATATGAGTGAAATAATCCCCTATAATGATCATGAAATTATAAAAAAAAGATAAAATGACTATCCATATCTCATCATGATCTAACTCCACAATTTTATTAGTATAATATCTCTAAATTTTGACCAGAACAATGTGAATCATCTTTCTATCATGATGATCTAGGTATGCATCTAGTGAATAGCCCAAGTAGATCCCTCAACTCTCATATATATATATATATAAGGATTGCATCATGGTCTAACATGAGAAATAAAATTATTGGAATCTTAATATTTTTAAGACCAAATGATACTTTCTATGGTCTAATTATCAGGAGAAAATATGATCCAGAAAGGGATGCTTAAGTGTAAGTCTCCCACTATCAATTGCTATATACATTTCACCGATCATTAATTACCACATGAAATAAATTAAATATATTGATGTATATAAATATTAGTCCTTCTCATTTGATCCTTTATAGCTCTAATATTTTATTTTTATTTTATTCCAAAAGAATCACAATGTATTTTACAGATTCCCTTATATCAAACCCCACCTCTATATGAATTGCAACATAGAAATCTATTATAACATTGAAATTAAATTGGAAGGTAGGAATAGTAACAAACACATCATGAAAAATATTGATAATGGTTCTTATTTATTCATATTTATTTATTATTGAACAAAAGATAATAACATAATTATTATTAAAGTAATTTTATTCTTCAAAAATATATTTTCCTCAAAACTAGATTTTATCGCATTTATTAATGAGAAAGTAATAATTAATTTTGATGGATGTGTGATATTATATGTTTATAATTTAATAAAAAATTTAAAAAAAAAATTCCAATATTTTCTTGCAAGTTAATTTTTAGTACTCTTCTAGAAAAATTTATTTTTCATTAAATAGTGAAAAACTTGTATTTTTGTAAAAAAGTCAATTATTTCTAGTTAAATGATCCATTTTAATTTAAATTTTATATTTTAGTTTTTTTATTATTAATAAATTATAAATTATATAATTATTTTTAGAGTTCTCAAGATTATAATTTATATTGGGGTAATTAAATTTTTGGACACAAAAAATAATTATCTAAAAAACTGATTTTATACACTCATTGTGTTTTTATATTTATAATTTAATAATTTTAAATTAATTAATTATTTTTGTGAAATTTATAGTGTATATAATATATAAAATACTTTTACATTCTATTTATAGTTTTTACATGTAAGAGAATTGATTTAATTTTTTTAGGCTTAAATTGTATTTCTCAAAAATGGGGGTTTGTTTAATTTTGTGTGATTAATTAAATTTAAATTATACCAATTATAGAAATATAATTTTTAAAAATGAATTCAAAAATTTTAATCATCATATTTAGAATAATTTAATTGGGTAAACATAATTTATGGATTTGGTAAATCGTAAAAATAGAAAAATTTTAATTACCATGGTTAAGGTAATAATTTGTTTACAAGAGGTTTTAAATAAATGATAAGGATGATATTTCTACTGAAATATATAAAATTATTATTGTATTATGATATGAAAATATAATATTTTCCTTAATTAAAATATCTTCCAATTTTAGCCACATTCCCTTGAAAATTACTATATATTATTGAAATCATTAGAGAAATTTCATGTGTGTTACTACCATCACTTATAAAAAGGATCCTCCACCCTCAATTTTTAAAAACATTTATTCCTCGTTTATTAAAAATAAATAATAAATATTATTCCAAAAATCATTGTATTTACACTAGAGAATTTATTCTTCTCTTAAGACCAACCCTTAATCTGAAAGAGGCTTTAAATGAAAAGTTATATATCTGATCAAGGACATTTCAAGTTTTTTCTTATTATACCCCCACTATAATTTTTGTATCCCTAAAAACATCATAAATAAATTACTAAAAATATTATAATATGTTATTAAGATTATTTCACCAACATTTAACCCATCTTCTCTATCCAATGGGAGATTAAATCATCGCTCATTCGTACGTGTATACTATCACCTCCAGATAGCTATACAAGTCATTTTCCACCAACGACATTCATGGTTGGTTATAATAATAAATTTCATGTTTATATATGATATTTATGTTAAAATAAGTATTATATTCTGGTTACTTAATATTTATCATTTTTCATTCCATCAATATAAAACTAGAAATGTCACCCCTATATACGTATAGAGAACCGTCTCCACACAATTATGTAACTCATTTTCCATCCCCAATTTATATGAATTGTTATAAATACAAATTTATTGAATATATAATAAATATATATCCTTATTAAAATTTATTTGATGAAGGAACCATAATAATATATTGACCATGACCTCAAAAAAATAAATACACAAATAATAAAGCAGTTTACACCGAAAATAATGATGATGGTGATATATTATAATGGAATGGGAGAAAATATTTTTATGTAAACATTTATGGTATTTTATATATTATTATGGTCCTATTAAATAATTATAATATATTTTTTGATATATTATATAAGATGTTTTAATTTATATGATGCAGTATGAACATGTTGTATGGGTTTTATGTTACAATCTCAATGTTTTCTGGACTTCTTATTCATAAATTTTACATGGATGTAGCCTTATGATTTATATAGACCAAATAATATTTAAATTATTCTCTATTAATTTTTTATAAATATTTCATTTTTTAATTTCATTTACTCTCTTTATGTATAAAACAAAGTGAACGAATTTTTTCAAAGAATACCATCATTATGTTTGCATTCAGTATGAAATAGTTTTGTTAATGTCCATATTTTCATTTAAATAATGTCTTGAATGTTTTTAATTATCTAAAAAAATTCTAAATTATGTTCCAAATATATTTTAATTTATATACCAACGTATTAAATGATTTTCCTTATAACATTACAGTCATTTTAATATTTTTATTTTACTAAAAAATTGAATATAATATTTGTTTTGACCTACACCACATGAATTGATTTCCAAACCTTCATGAATACACTTTTATATAATAATTAATTTATAAATATTCTTATTTTTTATTATTGAAAATGATTTCCATAAAATTCAGGGAATTTTTAGTCTGTAAAAATGTGATTTCCAAACCAAATGGCATTTTCCTTAAAAACTATTATAGTGATGTTTTAAAAAAATCTCCTATAACAACATCATTTATTATATATTTTTATTTAATATAAATATGATAATTTGTTATCATATTTCTTATATATTGCGATGGTTTATGATTGTGATTATGAAATATTTATTAATCTTATATAATTTTTGTGTCTTATAATAGGATAATATGGTGAATGATGTATTATCATGTGTAAAAAATAAGTGTTTATATCTTATGTGATGTGTTGGATCGAAAATATATATCCCAACAATGTATTTGGTGAATATGTATTTACCATGAGATAGTAACGAAAATAATGGGTAAGTGAACCCAATTCAATAAGGAAAATTTCCAGTATTTTTTTTGTGATTGAACGTTGACTAAGGAAATAATTTAAAATAGAGTGACCTGATTCCACTATGATAGTATTGGAAGTGAGAAATAACTAATTAGTTTTTTTTCTATACCAATGTTAAGGAGAAAAACATATTTCTCAGTATTATTATATGTTTCATATATCATGATTTATTATTTATTATTTATTACTCTTATTTATTTTGTATTTAAATTGGTAAAATAATATTATATATTTAATTATTACGTTGTAGGAATTGATGGGTATGAATTTATGCTGATTACCCCATGTTCCCATAATCTTGTTTTTTTTCTTATGATAAATTATGAAAATTTATTGATTTATATTAAATTTATCCTTATTTATCATTTGTGTTTAACATTTCTTAAGTTCCCCTTCCATATTTTACATATAATGGCTTCATATATATTATGACTAATAAGAGTTTTGGTTTTGAAGAAATCATTCATAAATTTTTTATATCTGTTAGGTGCAAGTCATTTATATAAAAAATATTATAGATATTCCAAACATTTATAGTCCTCATCCATTTATTATTGATGTTTATATATAATATATTCCTATAAAATAATGTAATATTTATATAAGAATATTATTGGAATCTATAGGAAATAAAAGGCATATCATGTCATAATATGTGGAATCGAGATGCATTAGTTGTCATGTATTATTTCATTAGATACATTGGACCAGTCCAGGTATTCAAATAAAAAATCCACAATAACTATTATCTCTCCGAATTATGATAAAATCCTAAGCTCCCATATATTTTTAGTTAAACCATTTATCACTAATTAAAAAATGAATTTTGGAGAACATAGAACACACATGATGTTCACATATAAAGATGGTTTCAATCAGATTATTGGAATGTGGGTAACTAGTCTCATGTTGGGATTCATATTGGATCCCTAAATTTGTCCTAAATATATTATAGATTCCAAAAGTAAAGATTTATCCCCCCAAAATTTCTTGAGCAACCTAAAATCCTATCTAGATAACCAATAAGATTTGAGATGCATCACTAGTATGAAACCTTATTTATATACTTTCCTTGGGACGTATGTTTACATTGAAATTTGTTTCAACCCATCATAAATGTGGGTAAACTCATATTTCCTATAATAAATAGTTACATCATGTATGTTTCATTATTATACTAATACAATTTGGAGAAATTATCGATGTATTAAAATAATTCTCTTCATAATGTTTCTAACTTCGTAGGTTGAAGTTTTTATAACAATTTGTTTACAAACATAAAAAAAACCCTTTGGGTTTTTTGTAGTGGTGATTGCTAATATTTTTCTTTTTGAGGTGGATGAATTAGACTATACGTGTTTCCAGAATAGTATTACCATCCATTTATATTTGATTATGTATCCTTATCTCATAGACATTGTATGGACCCTACACTAATATATTCGATAACCCACTTAAATGATACATTTTTTACACATTAGGGTATTGTACCTCTACATGGTTTGATAACCCTATCAATTGATATAATCAAATTAGAAAGGAATATTCCCCACATAGAACTTGATACTAAGTGATTATATAGATTATATATGTGTGAGGTTATCTGTGTGTTTTTTATACTATAATAATATTTTTTTACATGTTCTTTATCCGGTTAGGCAGTAGTGGAGTTGAGTTATAGTGAATGATGACCTTCATGACTAGAAGTAAATATTTTATTAAATAAATATCAACACTTATTTTATTTTTTTAAAATTCTATTTCAAATTTATTATTATTATTTAAGGTTGTTATATAGGGAGTAGAATACTCACTCATACATTACCTCCATGACTAAATGTTTTTTGTCTTTACAATCAATGCACGCTTCAGTGTTAATGGGCATGTTGGTGATTGTGGTGTTAGTTCATCGGATATATTGGTGATTTTCATACAATAGGTTATAATATTGGTCTTTTCTTTATATGGAGTTCATAAATATCGTTGATCATGCTCAAGAAGTTTCAAGTGATTTTGGGCTTTATACCATTCATTGTTAACAACTTTTTTTCAATTGGATTCATGAATGGTCTAATTAAAATATTTAATTATATATAATGTTTTAAAATTGTAAATATATTCTACCGAATATATTTAAAGGATACATGTCTATAGGAAGAGGCCTCCCCATGTGTGATTTTAATAATAACATGAAAAGCAGATTCAAATGATATTTAATATAAAAATCCTCACTCCCCAGCACATTTTGGTCGTATACAATTAGGTGAAAAATTTATTAATAAATATTAATTTATATACACCTCCAAAATAAATCACATAGAGAAATAATATATGTATTATTATTCATTTAAAATTATGGATAGTCATGGAGGATGAATGCCTATGTTTTTCTCTTGAGGAGGATGATTGATATGAGTGGAATGATGGATTTTTTCAATGTTTCAATGTACTAACATCACATATATACTACCCATACATAGGTGAATTTCATATACACATTATTAGGTTGTATTATTTTCTTGTTATCATAATGAGTTTCTTAGTTTATCAGATCATGTTGTTATAACATTTAGGCATAAAATGATTGATGGTCGGAATGAGGTAGCGACCACGATTTTTCATAAGAGATTATTAAATAAGTATCACCATCTGAAGAAGTTAAAAATGTAAGTTATCAAAATTGGATTTCCTAAAAGAAATCTCATGATGATTCTATTGAACTAAAAATACGTTTTGGGGTGAATTTTAGTGATATTTTTACCTATTTCAATTCAATGGAATATTATGATTTTCTTAAAAGATAAATATTTATCCGAAATTCATGTACTTTATTTTTATCCTAAATTAAATATTGATTGAAATATATAGTACCATTGTATTGTTTCATATTGTATTCCAATGTGATGTTTAAATTATGGTTTTGGGTTTTGACCCATATTAGGTATCTATTTATATTTTAATTTATGAAATAATTTGGTGGATTTAGCATGGATGAGTAGTAGTGAAGTGAAAGTAGAATTCCATGGTGATGAATTGATGAATATACAATCATGTATTTCTGAAATTTAATTTCCTTTAAAAGTGGATTTTAATATCATAAATATTGGAGAGTTTTTAAATTTTTTAATACAGAAAATTATTATGAAATTTAACGTGGGATTATGGAGGAAGGTTATAGATAGATAATTAATCCTCTATATTTAAATAAATTCATTTGAAAAACAATTGTATATACATCTATCTCTCTATATCCATCATTCCTTCATTAGTGAAAAAATCAAATGAATAATACATATCTTTAATACAGTATTGAGTAGTTCTTCATATAATTCATTTAATGTCTATTGGGACACCCAAAACCCACCTCTCATAGGACATGTCAAGGGGACTAGCACCACAAACGAATATTCCTTCATCGAAGGACATAGCCCATATTATTATATATTAGTAAACAATCTTCAAAACATAAGGATGGTAGAAAACACAATCAATATATATCAACTAAATTGTGTAATAATATAATAATGCTTTGATAATTATCCAATAAAACACCATGTAAGAAAACCCAAAATTGGTAACATAAATGAAGAATATATAAGATTCAAACTATTACTAACACATGGAATGGGATGAGACCACCATTTTTGTGATCTCAATAAATGACAAATTTGTTACAAAATAGTGTTTGTAGTTACTGTGGAGAATCATTTCTAACTCCAATAGATCCACATCATACATGGTTTTCTATAAAATATTCCATATCTAAAAATTCATAATATGTGTGGTCATAAATACCATATAGGTTTGTATTAAATATACCTCATTGGGTTTCCTTATAATAATATTTAAATATAATTTAATAAATCTACTCAAAAACTATGAACATGAGGTATTATAATACATACTTGATGGAAAATACATTCCCAATTTTTTATTAAACCATGAGAAAGGGATATTCCCATAAATTTCATTTTATTTCCTATATGGATATTAAATAAATTCCAAATTTTGTTTCTTTTAGTATTAGAAAGATCTATAAAATCCACACATTATGTTATGGTTTCGAGCCTTAACTGGAATGAATGTAAAAACAATATGATATCAATATGGTGAAGAAACAACCGTATGACAATACATCAAAAGAACTAAGACCCCAAAGAAAATAAATCTCTTTAACATATATGATTCCTCCTGGAAACCAGAGTTGTAGTTCCAACCAAATTAGGTAATGTGATAATTGATTGTTGGAGTATATTAACCCAATAGAGAGTCACCCCAACATATGAGAAATTGTTGACTCCATAAATAATTTTTTTAAGTCTGTAATAACTAGAGGTAGAAAAATTATACCGTATAACATGGGGTATTACTATACCAACCTATAGTATATGGGACCCTTACCTATTATGGGATCACTAACCTCATGACCAATTATAAACGACATACACCCGAGTCACATGGAAAAGGTCAATAACTCATCTATCATATGGGAGACCACTATCTATCATTGTTTTGTCTCTAAAAGATTATGTGAAGCCCATGAGTGGAATACTTCACCCTGGAACAAGGGGGAGTATTATAACGTCATTTATTCAATAAAAATATCACCAATTCTATTAAATTATATTAGTGGAGTGATGATCCTTAAACTGATAAGAATTAATTTTACACAACTTTTTAGGGATAAGAGGTTTTCATTATTGAGTATTAAATTGAAATAAAATCATAATGGATTACCAACATATATGGGGTTTACACTATGGAAATATTTAATGAACAATACTCCACCTAGAAAAACTCATTATTTTTCTAGTAGGATGCATGCCATATAAGTCTTCCAGGAATCATTGGTACTATATTGCCACATCCCAATATAAATTGAGTTTATATAGATGGATGTTTTTATACGATACAAAAAATATAAGTCATAAATATATTTTCACATTATGTAGATGTAATAATATCAATGTGAGTTCAAAAAACCTCCAATAATGTATATCCATTACAAATGAATCCATATGACCTAGTATACATGATCTGTGTGATGATAGAACAAGCCAGGTGGGTCATTATTTCTATCATGACATTTAAACCATTACACAATGAAGTAACCAGTCCTGTGAGACTTTTCCTGTCATCTACTTTCACATGTTGTGTTATTTTTGATATCACCAAAAACACTAATGTTTTTTATTATAAGTTACATGATGTGATTTATATGGTTAAATATCATGATGATTTAATTAAAATTACGATAAAATGGATGGAAATGTATTTTCCATCTAACCTGATACTATATACAATTTAAGATAAAAAATATTAAAAAATATAAAAACATCACAATCAGACAAGGAATATAATTATCACATCCATTACAAGTTGTTCCTTTTTTAACTATTTAAAATTACACCTTTAGAGCCTCCATATCCATATTTTGTGATGATTTATGACCTTTGATCATCTTCTACACATTCATAAAAAAATTTATTACAATTTATGTCACTACTAGCATGAACCTCAACCCATGATTCTCTGGTTGTCCTCTAATAATGAAAATTAAAACTAGAAATCTCAGTGGATATATATGTGAAATAATCATAAAGTATTTGGTTAGTGAAATACCCAACCCTTCATATTGGGATTAAATTTGGCTTAATCAATAAATTTTCATAAGACATGGGAATAAAGTTGTTATTCATGGTTTTAAATCAATCACAGTGTTATTAATAATAATGTAATGTATTATTTAACAAAGAAATATTTTATCAATGATAGATAATAATATTAATATGCACCACTATGAATAAAGTTAATTGAAAAACTTATCAAAGGATTATTATAAAAATAAAATTCTTGTTAAATGTATGGTATTTATCTCCATGTTCATCCAATGAATGGAATAAAATAATTAAATAATAAGGTTATAATGAGTCAAGAATAAAATAATATATTTTTAAAAAATATTCATTCATAACATTACTAATATAATGATCCATTTAATATATTTAAACAAATATCCCTTAAATTCTGCTCTATTTTAATTAATAATAATGAAAAAATAATTGGATTCATACCAAAAAAATATGTTTGATATGATACTAGTATGCAATGTGATCATGTGGAGAAAAAATGAAGAACATATTAAAATATTTTTATTTTTAAAATTTTCATTTACTATTCATTTATAATTTAATCATGTTCCCCAAAGCCAAATTATTTTCGGGGTATAAATTTTAATTTTTGATAGTTTTCATTCTTCATCACCAAGAAATTATTTAATAAAAATAAAAAATTCACAGTTCCATAATTTCTATATTCTGTGGATTACTATTGAAATTATTCTTTTAGGAAATTATAATCTTATTTTTATTAAATTATCTTATTTAAAATTAATAAAATTTTAAATAATATTTTTTGATAAAAATAAAGAAGATTCGTGATATAGGGAAGGATGTATAATAAAATAAGGAGAAATGATCCATGAATAAAAAGATTATTTTTCACCCCATGGTGGTAAATTAAAATTTAATGGTGATAAAATCACATTCCTGGATCATCATTGGTTTAATATAATTATCCTAGAATGGGATTCAACTGAAATCTGTGATTTCAATCCATCCCATTCATTTTTGTTACCCAACTCTGATTATTCAATGTTTTTTTGTATATTAAATCTGGGTTTTTTCTAAAATGTGGTTATTTCTTCTTGAAATACAATAATATAATTATTTATCTTCTATAAAAATATTTCCAATATAAAGGATTCAAAATATGGATATTCATATCTCATTTATAGATTGTCCATGATATGTAAAAAAACATTATTATTTCCTCATACTCAGATACATCAATTAAACAAAACGATGGCCTGTTTTTGGATGGTCACATTTTCCTCTAACAACCACCCTCTAAAATAAGGTTATGTTGTTATTAATTCTTATATTAAATTATTATTTCATTAATAAAAAAAGGTAGATAACCATAAAATCACATTTTCAGTGTATTAGGTTATTAATGGATGATTTCCATGTAACAATAGAGGTGACACCATTCAAAACATTAAGATAAATATTTTAAGTTTTCTAAATTTCTGTGACTATATAATGTGTAGTTCCATATGACATGTTAAAAAATTCTCCCACCATAGTTTATATGTTATTGTTATTTAAACACAGTATATGAATCCAATATAATATTCATGTTTCTTTTACACACTACCATTTTGGTTTTACTTGATTTTAAATATAACATATCATGTTACTTTTAGTATCTTTATGTGAATTTAAGAAGGTGTGTTGAAAAATGTAATTGTATATGGGATGTGGAAATAAGATAGTTCCAAAAGACATTTTCCACCTTTACATATGCCATGTATATCAAGTTGGGTGTCTCTTCGTGTACTAGATATATATTTTAGGATCCCATATGAAGTCATGTATCATTTATTCCATGAAGAAATTATTATAGGATATTAATAATAATAAATATTTTCCAAAAAAATTGGTCATCTGGTTTGAGTCCTCTACACACTATGCTCCCAATACACATGAATTATACATTCTATTATATTGATTATGTTGTGGTTGTAAAATGGCATACTTTACCTAGATAAGTACACACCATGTACCTCATTAGTTACATCTATTATTATGATATTTAATTTAATATTCATTATTTATCTCGTGTATATCAACATTGGTTATATATATATATTGGTGGTTCATTATATTAATTTCCATATATAGATGATGATGTTATTTTTGTTCAATCTATTAAACGCTATTGATGATACATTTTTGTTTCATCCGTGATTTATCTCTGAAGACATGAATACATGGGTTGGATGTGTTATTTAGATCATATATAGAGTCCAGTCACTCTATTCTATGTTATGGAATGGTCTTATGTATATTGGATTATAGTAATCCACATAAGACATTCTAACAATTGGAAGTCATCCCTCATAGGGAATAGAGATTTTAAGTACCCACATATATGAAAATAAGTATTCCTTCATCCACGGGGTTTATGCAATCCCTCATCTATACGAAAAAATTCATCAATTGATAAGGATATTATATTTCATGTTTATTAAGCATATGGAGTAATCCCACAATTATATGCAGAATGTTCTCTATTAGTGGATATGGAACCACCGTGTGTGTTATGGTGTAGTCCCCAATAGTGGTAATGAACTCCCTCAGTCAATACACATTCACCATAACAGAAGAAGATTCCTACTATAGTTTTAGATAGGTAGAATAATGATTATATCAGTCATCTATTTCAAGAGTCATGGTTCTAACACGGTATTCACATATGTGAATTCTTACAGAATAATTGTAGAATACCAAGCCTTTATTGTTAAATATATATATAGCATAAAATCATGGTATTGACTTGAGGTTTTGATGGTATTTTATTACCCAACCAATTCAATGATTTTTGTGTGTTACGGTCTATCATGGGGAAAAGTTATTAAGGGTAGGATTTACCCCATTCTAGTGGTTATATTGACTTTAAGTTATATTTATATTCCACTGGAAACATTACTTTATTCCATATTCATGGGGTTTTAAATGATAAATTGTAATATATTTATATTATTTAACTCACTAGATTGGATATGATTATACTTACAATGGCACAAGATATATTCCCATACGTGTTGTGTGTATACTGGCATCGCACTGTTCAAGGATGACCATAAAAGACATAGTCCCACTTATTTTTGTTGACATTATGTATACTATTTCATAGTTTTTCATGTTGGGACATCATTATATATTGTAACATAGCGGTTGGAAATAATAGCAACATCGGAATAAATAATAATCCATACAAAAGTGAACAGCGGAACTAGAAGAAATAAATAGCTGGAACGTATATATAATGATGCATGATACATATGTCTTGGAAAGAAGCCAAACAAGCTACAATGAATGAATAAAAATAGTACTAAACCAATGTACAAAAGAAAAAAATCAACATCTCCTCAGCATCGCAAGCCGCTGCTTGTTCCCATGCTCTCCAACTCCACAACAAATCAAGTACTTGAAGTAGAAGGGCGCTTGAGATTATCTATATATGCAACAATATAATCTGTTTATGCCCAAAATCATGACCCAAACATGGTGTGAGACTAAATCCCAGTAGGAAACCACCCGAAAATCTGTTCATAATAGTCAGTGAATAATTATGGCAGTTAATAAACAAAGATGAAGTAAACAAGGAAGTACTCAACAATAAAGAGTTACACATATCAAAGAAGCTTCTAATCAGTCAAGGTAACCCTATGGGAAGTACATGCAGCCTATCCCCTCTAGTTCACTCATAAGAATATATAAAGACTCTCTGAGGAAGCACCCACGATCTATTCCCATTATAATCAAAAGTGATTCAAGACTCTCTGAGGAATCTCACATGGCCAATTCCCCTTATAGTCTAAGGTAGTCAAGGACTCTCTAAGGAAGCTCACACCAACAATTCCCCTTATATCCCAAAGTGGTCAGAGAATCTATGTGGAAGCTCACTAGGTCAATTCCCCTTATAGTCTAAAATGGTTCAAAAACTATATGAGGAAGCTCACTCAATCAATTCCCCTTATATCCTAAAGTTATCAAAGACTCACTTAGGAAGCTCACTCAGTCAATTTCCCAAATAGTATACAAAAACTGGTTCTCGCAGCCCTGTGTAAGTCAAATGAGCATAGAAATACTATAAGACCAATGTAATCCTCCAGAACAATGTGGATAAATAGTCTAAAACATATCAATCATGTCAGAATAAAAACACTCCACCCTATAAAACTCGGCATGGGAAAACAGGAAAGGAGGTCAAAAGGTTATGCAGGACCAAATGGTCGTAAACATAACAAGCATGGGAAAACTCACAATAACATATCAATCATCCTTATTAATATCAAAATAACCTGTACTCAAGAAAATAAGCATGGAAGGAAATTAACAGGTGTAAAATGGTAAAAGCACAATACCCCGATTAAGGGTATTGGACAAAATTGCTTATATAACACAAATATTTTCAATGGAAAGGCAAAAACCACCTACCTTAGTGTTGGGAGATCAATATACTTGTGTCTCATGACATGCATAACCTTAGAATTATAAATACGTAAAAACATCTAAAATGTTCAATAGAGGATAACATGTGAAGGGGGAAGTATGGAGAAATGAAGATCAAGAAGAATAGAAATCATACCAATGTGATCACAATGCAACTGATGAAATTCGAATCAGAGTTTGTATTTTCAGTCAGGGGCTCCGAGGAAGTTCACGGTTGTACGGGAGCTCTCGCCCAAACAAACCCAAGAAGAAGACCATTCTAGTGATTAGACCAGATAATGTTATGTTTAATGAAAATAAAAAGAAAATACAAGGCGTTTAGTTTTGAATTAAACAGTATGTACTTTCCATTTCCATACTCTGAATTAAGTGGACTCTAGGTCACCTCCCCATGACCATCTGCATGTCCGCTACATGGCGTGTACTCATAATGTACACGATGTGTAATTTAAAATTTTCTAGAAATTCCCCTTTTTCTAAAAACTGACCAAAAAAAGAAAACATACTTGAAAAGAATCTTTGGGTTCTTACAAACATCCCCCCTTAAATAAATTCGCCCCTAAATTTCCCTAGCATGGTGGCATAGAAGAAGAAACCCCTAACAACTCCGGCCACTACGATCTTACATCTACCTCCCTCTCCCATGTCTCGTCCTATACTTTCCCGTGTTTCCATAACACTCGTACCGGTGGAATAGATCAGCCATGGAGAACCATCGTACTTCGATCAACAATCTGGATAGGATGCTCCACAAACAATTCATCCACTTTCAACTCAACCTCCTCAGGTTGGAAAGCATGAGACTGGTCTGAAAAGTAATGTCGAAGCTGAGAAACTTGGAAGATGTCGTGCATAGTCCGCTACCTTTGAGGCAACTAAAACCGACAAGAAACCATCCCAACTCTCTCCAACACCTAATATAGATGGACATACCTCAAAAAAAATATTACCATATCTCCTAATCGTCATATGTCCCAACCAGGGTGTTGCAGGCATGAAAACATGAACCCCAATCCCAAACTCCAGAGGTCATCTCTGCTGATCAGCATAAGACTTCTGTCAGGACAACACATTATCCATCCTCTTCCGAATCAACTCTATCAGCTCAGTGGTCTCCTAGAAAATACGAGGTCCCAGCATAACTACCTCTCTTGCCTCCATCCAACATAATGCTGATCGTCATGGCCTACCATACAAAGCCTCATAAGGTGTCATCTGAATAGTTTCTTGAAATCTATTCTTGTAGGAAAACTCCATGAGAGGTATGTGCTTCTCCCAAGAACCTCCAAAATCCAGAATTCATGCCTGAAGCATGTCCTAAAGCACCTAAATCATATGCTTGGACTGGCCATCTATCTATGGATGGAAAGATGTACACAAATGTGCCTGTCTACCCAAATCTTTTTGAATCCCCTTCTTGAACCTAGAATTAAAATGTGTATCCCTGTCTGAAACTATAGAGTGTGGAACCCCATTTGACGTACAATTTCTCGGATGTACAACTGTCCCAACTCATCAACCCTGAAGGTCTCCATGATCGGAATGAAGTGTGGAACCGTTGTGTGGCTATCAATGAAAACCCCAACTACATCATTCCCATGAGGCGAACTCACCAAACATATCATGGAATCCATCGTGACATCATTGCACTTCCACTTGGGAAGGGGTAACCGCTGCAAAAGCTATTATGGTCATTGATTCTCCGCCTTCACCTGCTGACAGGTGGAACACCTAATGAGAAAAGTAGAAACATATATATTTATACCTAGCCACCAATACTAATATTGTAGATCACGATAAATCCTGGTGACAGTAGGATGAACTACCCAAACTATGGAATGAAAGTTCCGCATTGCCTCCTCACATATGTGTGCTGGAACCCATATAGGCCCTTGGAAACGCAAGATCTCATCCATGCCTATAGTCCATCCAGAAATAGGGTACTCTCCTGACACACATTCCCACAGGACTAGGCCTTCAGAATCTGATAGTTGCCTCATTAATACTCAATCAAGACGGATAGAGGTAACTGCTATAGTAGAAAAGAATTTCTACCCCTGTCTATCATGCACCTCCAAATGCATCTTAGAGAACAGATCCATATGTTTCCACTCACTACTGTTCTCTTGAACTACCTGTATCTAAGTCCTCCTGCTTAGCTCATCAGCCACTACATTTCCATTCCACAACTAATATTCAAGATCAAATTCAATGGATTGAAGGTACTCAACCCACCTTCTCAACCTTAAATTTAGATCACACTAAGTGAGTATATACATTAGACTCTTTTGGTCAGTGAAAAACAAAAAATGATCTCCTAGAAGGTAATGTCTCCAACAGCGTAAGGCATGAAAACTGCCGCCAACATGAGATCATGCGTCAGTTAATTCCTCTGATTTGGCCTCAACATCCGAGACCTGTACACAAATATTCCTTCTCCCTGCATATGCACAACTCCAAAACCGATACCTGAAGCATAACAGTACAATGTATAGAACATGCATGGATATGGAAATACTAGTATCAGTGCTAATGTGAAACTCCATTTCAGCTCTTGAAATGTTGACTCACAAGTATCTATCAACAATAACGTTTCAGCATTCTTAGTCAGACCCGTCAGTGGTGCTGCTAATTATGAAAAGGCTTATATGAAACGTATTTACTAACCAACCAGCCCTATAAAACATTGTACCTCAAAAACGTTCTTCGACTGCTCCCATGAAACTACAGCTCTCACTTTTCTAGGTCTACTGATACTCCTGACTATGAGATAACATGACACAAAAAGTGAATATGATCAATCCAAAAGTGGAATTTTGAGAGCATAGCATATAACTGATGATCTCTCAGTGTACTAAAAATGATCTCAAGATGTGTGGCAAGGATGTGTCGAGTGTGAGAGTACACCAATATATCGTCCACAAAGACAACCAAAAAAGAATATATATATGGATGGAACACTCTGTTCATCAGTTCCATGAAAATTGTCGGCACGTTCGTGAGACCAAATGACATAATCATATACTCTTAGAGACCATACATACCCTAGAAGGCTTTAAGAGGTATATCAGATGGTCTAACGCGCAATATATGGTAACCGAACATCATGTAGAACTTCGAGAACACCTGGGCTCCTCGAAGTAGATCAAATTGATCATCAATAAATGGGAAGGGATATGATTTCTTAATCATCAACTGGTTATGCTTCCGATAATCCACACAAAGAAGGGGGTTGTCTTCTGCCTTCATTGCAAATAGGACAGGCGAACCCTAAGGAAAAGTAATGAGTCGGATGAAACCTTTTTTCTGTAACTTCTCCATCTGCTTGTTGAGCTCCTGTAACTCTCGTGTAGCAATCCTGTAAGTTGGAATGGACATTGGTTCCACTCCTAGAACAATCTCAATAGAAAAGTATACCTCTTTCTCCTGAGGCAAAACTGAAAAGTCCTCTTGAAAGACATCTCTTAATTGATCCTCCACTGGTGGAAAGTCCATCTGTGAAGTACCCTAGACCTCCAGATATAGTCTAAAAATTTGGGATGTAACTCCTCCATAACCATGATGCTCGGGTACCTCTCTGCTCGCATGGACATCCCATTCCCCCTTATGCAGAAAAAATCCACCCCTGGTGATCTGAAACTCACCCTACAATGATAGCAATCGACAACAGCTTAGAAATGAACTAACCAGTCCATCCAAAGAATGAATTCCTAGCCTATCATCTCTAGGACCTAGAGATCCCATAAGAAGTGACACCCACCGACCTCTAGAGGGAACTCCTTACACTGGAACACACGAGCCATTCTAGTCCCCAACAAAGTTTCTAGAAGTAATATATCAGCAGAAGAAAAGATGCAGAGCCCATGCCTCTCCACAACTTTAATACATATAAAGCCATATGACGCCCCTATATTGAAAAGAGATTATGATAAAATTGAGGAAACTAGGATTCTACCTCGAACTGTTGAGGGTCCGAGATCCTACTCTTGTTGGGTCTGCTCCACTGCAAAATTCTATCCTACACCGTGACCCTGTGACCCTGCCTGACCAGTCTGAGATGATTCACCATGTTGTCACTAAAAACCGGGTGATTGGATACTACGACCCCGACCTCCACCTCAGTTTGAACGGTCAGAATAACTCTAGTTCCTAGACTGGTGAGAAACTCGTGGAAATTCTCATGAACAATGAACCATATAAGAACCCCTTTGACCAGCTACTAGTGAAATGATCTGACATAAGAACTGAAGGTGTCCCATCATTCTGCAAGATCGATACTCCACTAGGTCCCTCATGAAATGTAGTCTTGTATGTCCGCTCTTCCCACACTGTTAGCACACCACCTGACCACTAGAAGATGCATCTCACCTACTCTAATATTCTCGTTCAGTCTCCCTGCGAGACTTTCTACTATTGGTGGGAGAAGCTCTAACCTTGGATGCTAAGCCGCCCAGGCCCACCGCTCCAGAATCAATCATATTGTGTTCTGTGATCAGTGCTTGGTTGACTATATAGGATATTGAAGTTAACATGAAGATATTCACGTATGGTCATATGTCGTGTCTGAGACCATCCTCGAAATTCATTATATAGAACAACTCATAAACTCCTGGAATAGGCATGAAATGATGCAGCTCTATGAAGTGAGAGGAATACTCCATAAAAGAAATAGTACCCTTCTATAGACTCAAGAACTCAAGGGCTCGACCAGCCCTCACGGTCTCCAGATAGACGCAATCGTAGAATATCTGCTGAAACTTATCCCAATCCATATTCTGTTGGTGTCCTACCTATGAGATCACATCCCACTACCTATGGGTAGTGTCTCGAAGCATGTAATGCCCCGACCCCAGTTACCCAGAGTCGGTGCATTATTACATAACATTGGCATGATCACAAGAAAGATCAAATCTCGAAAGACTGATTGGTTTAGTAGCCTTGGAAACACTAGATATATTCATAAGTTTTACATTACATCATAAAATGAAAAACTACTACAACAACATAATGTTTCCACAATCCACACTATTAAACCCTCTTAAAATCCCTGCAGGTCATTCATAACTTACTTCTTCACATCATGGGAAAAATAAAACATAGAAAAGGGGTGAGCTCAAATGCCCAGTAAGGATAACAATATAGCGGAAACTTTCATAAATAAGAATAAACATTTAAGGCAATGCATTACTAAAACAAAAGCCTTTTAAACTTTAACTTCAACATTGTATGGAAAAAGTAAAATGAAATAATTCCATTTACTTATTCACATGGATATTCTACTAATGGAATAATCACATGCAAAAATCAATAACCACTTTCATAATGTTGGAATGCATAATGCCAAACTATCATAACCACATAGCCAAGGCCTCGTGCCAAGACTACAAATAAGATTTTGTCAAGGCCTTGTGCCAAGACACTAGTTTGTCTCATGAGACCTACCGATGCATCGAGGAGCTATAGCGGGCTCCACCCGTCACATATTAAGTCCAATGCATTCCCATATGAAAAGGTTTAAACATAACATAAATATTCGTATTAAACTAGCATACGAAATGTCAATACTTTCACCATAAACCATGAATGGTATATAAAAAAAAATAGCACATCCACAGTCAAACATATCACAAAACCTTCAATACAATATAAAAGTTTTGTATCATATTATATCATCCTCAAATAAGCATAAAATCCATTAAAGGATGTTGACATAGATGAAATCAAAACTCTTTTTAAAGAAATAGCTCTTTCTATTTTGAAATCATTTAAGATCCATATAAAATAAAACATTTTCTTTGAAAATATTCTTATAAGCTTGTAAGGAAAACTTTGAAGATTTTATAACGGCGTAAAATAACCGCACCCGCCGTATAAGTTAAAAAAAACATTCTTACCTCAATTCTGTCGAAAAGGTTAAAAAGGACCTTGTTTTGAAAACGACGAAAAGATTCCATTATAAACCTCTTATAAAAAGTAAAACAAGGGTATAAATGACTTTAACCCATATTCTTGTAAATAGTAAAAATGTTTTGAAATACATTTTTAAGAAACATGGATGTGGATGATAAAGATATCCCAGTAGATTATTACGTATAAACAACCTCAGATAATGAAGAGATTGTGAAATAAACCCTTACCTTGTACTTTTCCTTGGTTGGGGTAGGTTAACCTCCTGTATAATGGTGAAATAATTGTTATTAAATTATAAAAGAATCATATATATTAATATGATATCATATATGATCTTTTAACATTGATTTGTTAATAATATCTTAGAATTATCGTCGTTTCGGGTGTTAACTTACTCATTTTCTTTATATGTTTTGTTACATAAGCCATGGTTGTTGTATCTTATTCATATCCAGAATGATATCTAGTCCTTAAACATCATTTTTAAATCATCAAATGATAATTATACTTGAATGGTTACGATGGAGAATGAATCTCATCGCGTTCGTGGAGACGGTAGTCCGTACGTACGCACAAACGTTACTTCCATTTAATTTTTATTTTAAAAGAATTGAATCCAAATGATACATAGGTATATTACTATTCCAGTATAATATAATATTTTATATGTGTTACTTATGTTCATTAACACCTTCGTTTATACGTTCCATGTGTGGTATGAACGAGTCATATCATTTTAAGGGGGCGGTAGTCCGCACTTCCTCAAATGAAATTATCGTATGTATATACAACATGAAACGAATAATGGTATGAAATAAAATGGAATTACAGAAGCTTATATATAAAATATATATCATTAATATCATATTTAATTATAGTGCCATCATAATGGCCACCAAGAGAGGCGGTAAGATGTATTTGAACAATCATCGTTTCGTGAGGCGTTAGTTTGCCATCCACAGAAACATTATGTTCATCATCCATTAGATGGAGTTGTGTGTATGTGTAGTTTGAATCCTTCTTATAACAACATCCTAGTATATTGAGGATACTGGTGTTGTTACAAAAGAAAGAAAATAAAAAGAGTTTGGGGGTTGGAGAAGCAAAATAAAGGAAAATACTTTAAGAGAAATCGTTACCTTTAATTTAGGTAACTCACTTTGGTTGGAACCAAAGGACTTCTTGAAATGATTTCTGCCTAAGGGAAAGCTTCAATGAGGAGGAGAGGGATGTGGGGAGCTTAGTTGGGCAGAGTTTGGACGAGCCAAGTGGCTTGAGAGGTGTGAGGAATGAGTAGAAGTGGTCTCCTTTTATAAAGGAGAAGAGGGGCTCTTTAGGAAAGAGTGAAAGTATTGCTTTATAATATAATTATATTCGGTTTATAATGGTCCAAAAATAATTGAGGTCGAAGATAAGATGACTCATATTCTAAATAACATCAACCAATAAGAATTGGATAGGTTTTAGATAATATTTTAATCATTATAATCTTATTTATTTAAATGATTTATTAATGAGGTAAACATTGCATCATTATTGTGTCATTAATAATTTAAATTATTTGATGTCTAAAAATTATAAATAAAATATCATTATGTAGGAAATCTTTTTATATTTCTAATGAATATTTATAATCGAAAATCCAACATGTATAACCCTATGTAAAAATTGTTCTTCTAAAAGATGTAAGCTTATGCCATTTTTATTTTTATTTTAACTTTATTAATATAAAGTGTCCCTACCACATACAAGTGGCTCCAAGGGGTCCAAATTGACCCAAGGATGCTCATGGTCGAGTATGTGTCCACCAATAAGGTTGGGACACGTTTTAGATTAATTTTGTATTATTATAATATTATTTTTTAACCCTTATTTACCGGATTTACCCTTAACCATGGTAAATAAAATATTTACCACAGTAATTATTCAAAATGTCTAAAAATAAAAGTTACCTATTTATACAATTTGGACATCCTGATTCCAAATATGGAATCCATTTTTCTAAATTCAAAACACAGAAATGGCAGAAATTAATTTAAAATTAATTCCTGCTGTCAAAACAAAAAGCGTGTTTTTAAGAGGTAATAACTATCAAAAGATTGACACTTGTTTATGTTCGGTTTAATTGTAAAATTATGTCCAATGACCAAAATTATATTAAATGGTAAAAATATATTCTAAGTATACTTTAAAACCACTCAAATTCACAATTTATCACTATTAATTATTTTGATTAAAAAAGTTGTTTTTAATTAAAATTTAGTAATTTTCACTATTCATCAAAATATTAAAGTTATCCGAAAAGTACCAAAATTTCACCCTAGGCTAATTTCGATATTCCGAATCCAAAAATGAAGTTCATTTTGAAATATAAAATATATATGATTTCAAAAAGTAGTTATTACTATTCATAACGGCTAATTTGATTGGTTACGGTGTGTTAGAACTCGGTGTTGCGTACAACACACGCTATCGCATTATTCGAAGGGAAATGTACCGTAGAAGCTGGGGGTGTTACGTTCTCCCCTCCTTCAAATAATTGCGTCCCCGCAATTTCTAGGGTATTACTGCATAAAAAGACTCGGGTGGTTCTTCATCATAAGTTCCTTGGGTTCCCACGTTGCCTCTTCCATCTTATGATTTCTCCACAAAACTATTACCAGACGTGTCGTCCGGTTTCTCAGTACTTGTTCTATTGTATCAAGAATCTTGACGGGCTCTTCACAATAAGACAGATCGGGTTCCAGTTCTAATTCCTCATAGGTGAGTACATGTGTTGGGTCAGGCATGTATTTTCTCAACAGAGATACGTGGAACACATCGTGAACTTTGGAGAGACTTGGCGGCATTGCCAATCGGTAAGCTACAGCCCCAATTTGTTCTAGAATTTCAAAAGGTCCGATGTACCTGGGACTCAATTTACCTTTCTTTCCAAAACGTATGACTCCCTTCCACGGAGATACCTTCAGGAAAACATGATCACCGACTTGAAATTCCAAATCCTTCCTTCGATTATCGGCATAGCTCTTCTGCCTACTTTGAGCCGCTTTGATGTGATTTTGGATTACTTTCACCTTTTCCACCGTTTCCTCCTCCAGTTCTGGGCCTACAAGTTTTCTTTCACCAACGTCATCCCAACAGGTTGGTGTACGAAATCTCTTTCCGTATAACGCTTCATATGGTGCCATCTGAATACTCGAATTGAAGCTATTGTTATAGGAAAATTCTACCAGTGGTAAATATTGATCCCACATACCCTGAAAGTCAAGTGAGCAAGATCTCAACATGTCTTCTAGGGTTTGAATAGTCCGTTCTGATTGTCCATCTGTTTGAGGGTGGTAAGCAGTGCTCAAATGAAGTTCAGTATCCAGGGATTTCTGAAGACTTTTCCAAAATCTTGAAATAAAACGGGGATCACGATCAAAAACAATCGATAGGGGTACTCCATGAAGTCTCACAACTTCATTAATATATAGTCTTGCTAGACGTTCCAGGGGTAGATCTTCTCTTATAGAATGAAAATGTGCTGTCTTGGTAAGACGATCAACAATAACCCATATTGCATCATTCCTTCTAGGAGTCTTTGGTAGCCCCATGACAAAGTCCATCGTAATATTGTCCCATTTCCACTCCGGTATAGGAAGAGGTTGCATAACTCCTCCAGGCTGTTGCCTTCCAGCTTTCACTTGTTGACAAACCATACATCTTGACACAAAATCAGCAATCTCCCTCTTCATATTGTCCCACCAAAAATGTTCTTTCAAATCTCTATACATTTTGGTGCTCCCAGGGTGTATAGAGAAATTGGAACTATGAGCATCATCCAGCAATTCCCTTTTTAGATCAGGTATATTGGGAACACAATGTCTCTTCCCGAATTTCAAAATTCCATCTTCATACACAAAGTCTCTCAATCTCCCATCATTCACAGCTTTAATCTTCTTTTGGAATTCTTCATCATCGGTCTGAGAACTCTTAATCCTTTCTAGTAAAGATGGTTTGGCAACCATTTGAAAAAGCATTGATGTTTCACCTTCCCTGGTTATTCCCATGTCCATCTTCACTAGATCCATAAAAATTGGATCCCTTTCAATTCTCATATTGTTCAAAACTGCATGGTCTTTTCTACTCAAAGCATCTGCCACCTTGCTTGCCTTCCCTGGGTGGTAGTGTATCGTACAATCATAATCCTTGAGTAATTCAAGCCATCTCCTTTGCCTCATGTTGAGTTCCTTTTGTGAGAAAATATACTTCAAACTCTTGTGATCAGTATAAATCTCACATTTTTCACCATAGAGGTAGTGCCTCCATATCTTCAAAGAAAAGATCACTGTTGCTAACTCGATATCATGAGTAGGATAGTTTTGTTCATGAATTTTCAACTGTCGTGATGCATAGGCAATAACACTATCATTCTGCATAAGGACACAGCCAAGTCCTTTCTTCGATGCATCACTATAAATAACGAACCCATCATTCCCCGATGGTAGAGTCAATATAGGAGCATTGACTAATCTTCTCTTCAGTTCTTTGAAACATTCTTCACACTCTTTTGTCCAAACAAATTTAACCCCTTTATGTGTGAGCTTCGTTAATGGGTTAGCCAATCGGGCAAAATTCTGGATGAAACGTCGATAATAACCTGCCAAACCAATAAAACTGCGTACCTCAGTTATAATCGTAGGTGCTGGCCATTCATGGATTGCTTTGGTCTTAGAAGGATCAACAGAGATTCCATCTTTAGAGACAATATGGCCAAGATAAGAAATCTCATGAAGCCAGAATTCACACTTGCTAAACTTCCCATATAATTCATGCCTCCTCAGAGTCTTCAAGATAATGCGCAAGTGATTTTCATGATCTTCGTAGGTTTTGGAGTATACCAAGATATCATCAATAAATACCACCACAAATTCATCGAGATACTCCTTGAAAACTCTATTCATCATATCCATGAATACAGAGGGTGCATTAGTCAATCCAAACGGCATTACAGTAAACTCTTAATGCCCGTACCTGGTTCGAAATGCTGTCTTCGGAATGTCTTCCTTCTTCACACACAACTGATGGTATCCAGATCGAAGGTCAATCTTTGAAAAGTATTGAGCTCCATGCAGTTGGTCAAATAAATCATCAATACGAGGTAGGGGATACTTGTTCTTTATCGTTATGGCATTGATCTCCCTGTAGTCGATACATAACCTCATAGATCCATCTTTATTTTTAACAAAAAGAACAGGGGCTCCCCATGGAGAAACACTAGGGCGAATAAATCCCTTATTACTCAATTCCTCTAGTTGTTTCTTTAGTTCGACTAACTCTACAGTGGCCATTCTATAAGGGGTCTTCGATATAGGCCTTGATCGAGGAATCAAATCAATGGAAAACTCAACTTCTCATTCTGGAGGATGTCCAGGTAAATCTTCCGGAAATACATCTACAAATTCTTTCACAACAGGTACATCCTCTATTTGAACATTCCTTTCCTCACCGATAGTTACTTCATTCTATTCCTCCCCAATAATTGAATTTAGTTGAGCTACTGGTGGTGGATCTAAATAAGAATTAGGTGGTGACGATTCTGCTCTAAACATAAGGTGTTCCTTATCATTATCATCAAGAATCGTAACCTCTTTCTTCTTACAATAAATCTTCGCATCATAGTCTGAAAGCCAGTCCATACCGAGGATTATATCAAACTCAATCATAGGTATGACGATGAGATCAGCAGATAAAGAAAATTTATGTGCTCTAATGGGGACTGATTCACAAAACTTTGTTGCAACGATAATTCCCTTAGGAGTTTTAACTGACAACTCCCTTATTAAATCAAATTGGAAATATCTAATTTTCTTAGAAAACTGGGAAGATATGAAACAATGCGATGATCCAGAATAAAATAATTCATTTTCTAAACTTCAGGAAACCATTAAATTACCTGCCACCATGTCTTTCGGAGCATCTACCTTAGCAGTAGTGATAGCATAAGCCTGGCCTTGATCCCTCGGCCTTTTTTGAGGTAAGTTCTCCTGATGCTTAGGGCATGCATTTGCATAATGCCCCATCTCCCTGCAATTGTAGCATTGAACGTTGGTAGCTTCCTTCTTCCCCTTGCAATCATGAGATTGGTGGCCTTTTTCACCACACTTGTAACAGACTCTCATTCCCTTCAAGCAAGTACCAGGATGATTCTTCCCGCATTTACCACATGATGGATATTCAACCTTTCCCTTCTTCCCCTTATTTCCATTCCCAGATTGATCAGCAGGTCTCTTCTTCTCTTGCTTTGCTTTAAAGTCATAAGACTTAGAGAATTCCTTTTCGGTCTTGATAGCACATGAGACAATGTCTTCGTACGATGAAAAGGATTGTGAGACTAATGCTCGACGGAGAAATGGTTTGAACCCATCAAAGAAACGATCAATCTTACTTCTTGGGTTGCGAATATAATCTCCAGCATACCTCGCTAACCTTGTAAAGTTAGCCTCATACTTTGTGACATTCTCATCCTCCTTCTGTCTCAGACTCAGAAATTGCCTTTCCATATCTGCTCGATGGTCGCGAGGGAAGTATTTTTCTAAAAACAGATCTTTGAACTCCCTCCATTCCATATTTGATACTTCATCATCTTCCTTCATGTTCTGAATCAATGACCACCATTGATCAGCATCTCCAGTGAGGCGGTAAACTGCCATGATAACTTTTTCCCATTCACTGCTCCCCAAAGCCTGAAATATTTTCTCTAGGGAAAATATCCATTGCTCAGCTACTAAGGGATTTGTATTCCCATTGAACGTTGGTGGTTGTTGCCTCTAGAATCGATCTAACATTGATCCTCCACACTGCGGATCAGGGTGCTCCATACGGGTAAGGTTATTATTCATAACCTGAGTAAGCTGTCCCAGTATGGTGATTAGCTGATCAGCACCAGTTGCATCACCAGCCCCACTATAATTATCTTGATCAGGAGGGCAATCCCTACATGGAGTGCGTGCATTGATACGGTTTCCATTTCTTCCACTAGGCGCCATTTCTAAACAATGGCATAAACTAGATCAGTTTATGAATCAAAATACATAATCCCATACTTATAAAACACTTAACATAAATTGAACTATTTATGGATATAATCCATAATCATAAAAATGTTTTCTTTGAGGAAGTATATACTCATAAACCCTTCATAATGATTTGTAAAGAAAATGAGAGTTATCCTAAGCATATCCCCCGGGAGTGTCGTAACCAAGAGTGCAGCAAGGCCTGTTGTCGTGCACCAGTTCCCGTTCGAGTCTAGCTCAAAGCGATGTTTTCGGGTTTTACCCCTAGGTACATCTGTGCCAGAGCCGCCTCTACCTGCTCGTATCCAGACAGGGATGTATTGCTCGGAAAACTCACAAAATCTCTACAATACCAAAATTCTAGGAAGTTCTTCTATACTAATCCTCAAAGTTCATCTTAGGTATACGTGCTCAAATCAGAGTTTATCTAAATCTAGCTTCCAAGGTTTGTACTAAACTTCCTCTGATACCAACTGTAACGCCCCGACCCCAGTTACCCAGAGTCGGTGCATTATTACATAACATTGGCATGATCACAAGAAAGATCAAATCTCAAAAGACCGATTGGTTTAGTAGCCTTGGAAGCACTAGATATATTCATAAGTTTTACATTACATAATAAAATGAAAAACTACTACAACAACATAATGTTTCCACAATCCACACTATTAACCCCTCATAAAATCCCTGCAGGTCATTCATAACTTACTTCTTCACATCCTGGGAAAAATAAAACATAGAAAAGGGGTGAGCTCAAATGCCCAGTAAGGATAACAATATAGCGGAAACTTTCATAAATAAGAATAAACATTTAAGGCAATGCATTACTAAAAGAAAAGCCTTTTAAACTTTAACTTCAACATAGTATGGCAAAAGTAAAATGAAATAATGCCATTTACTTATTCACATGGATATTCTACTAATCGAATAATCACATGCAAAAATCAATAACCACTTTCATAATGTTGGAATGCATAATGCCAGACTATCATAACCACATAGCCAAGGCCTCGTGCCAAGACTACAAATAAGATTTTGTCAAGGCCTTGTGCCAAGACACTAGTTTGTCTCATGAGACCTACCGATGCATCGAGGAGCTATAGCCGGCTCCACCCGTCACATATTAAGTCCAATGCATTCCCATATGAAAAGGCTTAAACATAACATAAACATTCGTATTAAACTAGCATACGAAATTTCAATACTTTCACCATAAACCATGAATGGTATATAAAAAAATAGCACATCCACAGTCAAACATATCACAAAACCTTCAATACAATATAAAAGTTTTGTATCATATTATATCATCCTCAAATATGCATAAAATCCATTAAAGTATGTTGACATAGATGAAATCAAAACTCTTTTTAAAGAAATATCTCTTTCTATTTTGAAATCATTTAAGATCCATATAAAATAAAAAATTTTCTTTGAAAATATTCTTATAAGCTTGTAAGGAAAACTTTGAAGATTTTATAACGGCGTAAAATAACCGCACCCGCCGTATAAGTTAAAAAATCATTCTTACCTCAATTCTGTCGAAAAGGTTAAAAAGGACCTTGTTTTGAAAACGACGGAAAGATTCCTTTATAAACCTCTTATAAAAAGTCAAACAAGGGTATAAATGGCTTTAACCCATATTCTTGTAAATAGTAAAAATGTTTTGAAATACATTTTTAAGAAACATGGATGTGGATGATAAAGATATCCCAGTAGATTATTACGTATAAACAACCTCAGATAATGAAGAGATTGTGAAATAAACCCTTACCTTGTACTTTTCCTTGGTTGGGGTAGGTTAACCTCCTGTATAATGGTGAAATAATTGTTATTAAATTATAAAATAATCATATATATTAATATGATATCATATATGATCTTTTAACATTGATTTGTTAATAATATCTTAGAATTATCGTCATTTCGGGTGTTAACTTACTCATTTTCTTTATATGTTTTGTTACATAAGCCATGGTTGTTGTATCTTATTCATATCTAGAATTATATATAGTCCTTAAACATCATTTTTAAATCATCAAATGATAATTATACTTGAATGGTTACTATGGAGAATGAATCTCATCGCGTTCGTGGAGACGGTAGTCCGTACGTACGCACGAACGCTACTTCCATTTAATTTTTATTTTAAAAGAATTGAATCCAAATGATACATAGGTATATTACTATTCCAGTATAATATAATATTTTATATATGTTACTTATGTTCATTAACACCATCCTTTATACGTTCCATGTGTGGTATGAACGAGTCATATCATTTTAAGGGGGCGGTAGTCCGCACTTCCTCAAATGAAATTATCGTATGTATATACAACATGAAACGAATAATGGTATGAAATAAAATGGAATTACAGAAGCTTATATATAAAATATATAACATTAATATCATATTTAATTACAGTGCCATCATAATGGCCACCATGAGAGGCGGTAAGATATATTTGAACAATCATCGTTTCGTGAGGTGTTAGTTTGCCATCCACAGAAACATTATGTTCATCATCCATTAGATGGAGTTGTGTGTATGTGTAGTTTGAATCCTTCTTATAACAACATCCTAGTATATTGAGGATACTGGTTTTGTTACAAAAGAAAGGAAATAAAGAGTTTGGGGGTTGGAGAAGCAAAATAAAGGAAAATAATTTAAGAGAAATCGTTACCTTTCATTTAGGTAACTCACTTTGGTTGGAACCAAAGGACTTCTTGAAATGATTTCTGCCTAAGGGGAAGCTTCAATGAGGAGGAGAGGGATGTGGTGAGCTTAGTTGGGAAGAGTTTGGACGAGCCAAGTGGCTTGAGAGGTGTGAGGAATGAGTAGAAGTGGTCTCCTTTTATAAGGGAGAAGAGGGGCTCTTTAGGAAAGAGTGAAAGTATTACTTTATAATATAATTATATTCGGTTTATAATGGTCCAAAAATCATTGAGGTAGAAGATAAGATGACTCATAGTCTAAATAACATCAACCAATTAGAATTGGACAGGTTTTAGATAATATTTTAATCATTATAATCTTATTTATTTA
Organism: Viscum album; assembly: GCA_963277665.1. Taxonomy (NCBI): domain Eukaryota; kingdom Viridiplantae; phylum Streptophyta; class Magnoliopsida; order Santalales; family Viscaceae; genus Viscum; species Viscum album. The sequence continues at coordinate 2,102,548,882 of OY728119.1, read as the reverse complement.
AATGATTTATTAATGAGGTAAACATTGCATCATTATTGTGTCATTAATAATTTAAATTATTTGATGTCTAAAAATTATAAATAAAATATAATTATGTAGGAAATCTTTTTATATTTTTAATGAATATTTATAATCTAAAATCCAACATGTATAACCCTATGTAAAAATTTTTCTTCTATAAGATGTAAGCTTATGCCATTTTTATTTTTATTTTAACTTTATTAATATAAAGTGTCCCTACCACATACAAGTGGCTCCAAGGGGTCCAAATTGACCCAAGGATGATCATGGTCGAGTATGTGTCCACCAATAAGGTTAGGACACGTTTTAGGTTAATTTTGTATTATTATAATATTATTTTTTAACCCTTATTTACAGGATTTACCCTTAACCATGGTAAATAAAATATTTACCACAGTAATTATTCAAAATGTCTAAAAATAAAAGTTACCTATTTACACAATTTGGACATCCTGCTTCCAAATATGGAATTCATTTTTCTAAATTCAAAACACAGAAGTGGCACAAATTAATTTAAAATTAATTCCCGCTGTCAAAATAAAAAGCGTGTTTTTAAGAGGTAATAACTATCAAAAGATTGACACTTGTTTATGTTCGGTTTAATTGTAAAATTATGTCCAACGACCAACATTATATTAAATGGTAATAATATATTCTAAATATACTTTAAAACCACTCAAATTCACAATTTATCACTATTAATTATTTTGATTAAAAATGTTGTTTTTAATTAAAATTTAGTAATTTTCACTATTCATCAAAATATTAAAGTTATCCGAAAAGTACCAAAATTTCACCCTAGGCTAATTTCGATATTCCGAATCCAAAAATGTAGTTCATTTTGAAATATAAAATATATATGATTTCAAAAAGTAGGTATTACTATTCATAACGGCTAATTTGATTGGTTACGGTGTGTTAGAACTCGGTGTTGCGTACAACACACGCTATCGCATTATTCGAAGGGAAACGTACCGTAGAAGCTTGGGGTGTTACAAAGCATGTATGTAGTGATATTCACCCTCCTATCTAGATATATCTCTAAATGCTCGAAGATAGTCAGTGTGGCTTTACAGACATGAATCTACAACCTAGGGTCTTTTATCCCTAGAGAATGTGGGAGGCTGATGCTGCTGAAACGCCCTCGTCAATTCTTCCATCGATGGGGCTGGAGGCGGCGCTCCCTAAAATGTTCGCATCATCCCTATAAATCCCTCACTGAACTGAGCATCAGCTCTTTGGTTAGGTATAATGGATGGTGCCTATACTGGCACAACTGGAGGATCTTCTGGAAGCCCCTGATCAGCCATGTCCGGTGTTTGATCACAACCTTGTGACTTGCGTACAACTTGAGGATGTCTCGGTGGCATGACTCTCCAAGGTCAGATGCACACCATAGATCATGATTAACAGGGACTGAAACTGGAAGTGTAAGAAGAGTACATGAGAAAGAAAACATTCATGTTTTTCCAAAAAATGACTACAAGACATTTATAAACCCTACAAGGTGAGTTCCCATAAGTCATTCTCAAGGGCCTATACTTTTTCCATCCTAGGTCATGTAACACCCCACACACACGGCTTGTTAGCCTAACACACAACAAGTACTTGACTTCTCTTCCCTAGCCCGAGTCTATCTACATGTCTAAGTGACACAATTCTCCTTATAAGGAGAGTACACACCATTTCAATTCCAAACACAATGTTTACTAGACGAACATCACCGACCCATGTTGGTTGTGAAACGGCCGAATACATGATTCCCACAACACGACGTGTTCCAGACGGGCATGGTTTTTATTAGAAATGATAACACTGACCCATGTTGTTTGTTACACGGTCAGTTTCCAAGATTAAACTACATAGCCTGCTTATAATAGACATGGCGTGTATATCCTATGGTTTTTCCATCCGTGTTGTAATTCACACAGGAAGACACAAGGTCAATACAACACATCATGTACAACCGAGACACGACATGTTCCCACAAGAATTTCACAACCCCGTGTCTCTACCCTCATTACCAGTGAAATGGTTAGAGACTTCACAGTAGTTACAGATTGTTCACTACATGTACTTAAGAAAAACTGTTTCTTCTGGAACAGAAGAACACATGGTGTGTAGTCAAAACTACATGGCGTGTATTCTGGGTTTTCTAGGACAGTAAGCCGCAAAAACTACTCCTGATCCCAGAAAAACACTGAAACAAACAAAAAAGATTCAAATTCTGATCTGTTAGGGCCCATATTCTTCTCGAATCAAATCTCGATATCTAATACATGTTATAAAAAACATAATAGGAAATGATCCACTAAATTCCGGTCCATGAGGGCCCGAAACACCTTAAGAACCAAAGTTTGGAATTCATTAAAACAAAACATTACACAAAAAATACTCTATCAAACAGTAGGTATTCTATCATTAATCTATCACAACACCATGCATATTTAGCACAACATCTATCATAAAAACATGCAATCACTAATGCACCCTAAATGGCATGACAAGAATGCAAGATGTGTGATTTCTAGAATGAGCCTATATGATAGATGAGATGGAATACCCTTATCTCATCAGGTTGAAAATGAATTAGAACCTCAATAACATCAAAAATAACAACACAATACATGTGAGTCACCCAATGGTGAAATCAAATCTACTGAAAAATCGCAAAACCTAAAAAATTGCAATAAATGAGGTAGATTGGTTTTTCCCTGTAGACAGGTTAGCTACTCCCAAGAGAAATATATTACAAAGTACCAATTCCATCATATCCCTGTCAATATGGTCCAAATAGTAATTCAAGAGAAAATAATCCTCTGATACCACTTTGTAACTTCCCGGTTCCGGAAGCCACCCAATGGCGCCCCGTAACTGGTTGGTCACATGGCTCAAGCGCATTTCCTCAAATGATAGAGGCTACCGACTAGCAGCAAGGGTCTTGTGTGAGATAGTGGGGAAATTATGCCCTCATTGGATGAGTAACACAGATGAAGGAAATAATAGCAATAGCGGAAACAATTATAATTTATTCAAAAGTGAACAACAGAACTAGAAGAAATAAACAGCTGGAACATATATATAATGATGCATGATACTCATGTCTTGGAAAGCATCCAAACAAGTCACATTGCTGGAATAAAAATAGTACTAAACCAAAGTACACATGAAAACAAATTAATAGAAATTCAGCCTCGAAAGACTCAGATTGGTTCCATGCTCTCCAAATCCAGAGAAAATTATGTAACTAAAGTAGAAGGGTTCTTTACCTTATCTATATATGCAACAATATAATCTGGTGGGCCCAAAAGCATGACCCAAACAAGGTGTTAGACTAAATATCATTAAGAAAACACCTGAAGAACTATGCCTAATAGTCAGTGAATATATATGGCAGGTAATAAGAAAATATATAGCAAATAATTAAGTACTCACAAATAAACAGTTCCACATATCAAATAAGTAGCTAATCAAGCAAGGTAACCCTTTGGGAAGTACATGAATCTTATCCCCTCTAGTTCAGTCATAATAATATATAAATAATCTTGGAGGAAGAACCCAAAATAAATTCCCCTTATAGTCAAAAGTGATTCAAGACACTCTAAGGAAGCTCACACGGTCAATTCCCTCTTATAGTCTAAGGTAGTCAAGGTCTCTTTGAGGAATCAGAGACAGTAAATTCCCCTTATTGCCCCAAGTGGTCAAAGACTCTTTAAGGAAGCTAACTCGGTCAATTCCCCTTATAGTCTAAAATGATTAAATGACTCTCTGTGGAAGCCCACTTGGTCAATTCACTTTAAAGTTAAAATTGCTTGAAGACTCTCTAAGGAAGCTCACTCGGTCAATTCCCCTTATAATTTACTACAGAAGGTTATTGCAGCCCTGTGAAAGTCAAAAGACCATAGATATTCAATAAGGACAAATTAATCCTCCAGAACTACTTGGAGAAATAGTATACATCATATGAAGCATTTCAGAATACAAACACTTCACCCTACACCACTAGTCATGGGAAAACAGGAAAGGCGGCCAAAATGCTAAGCATGACCAAATGGTCGTAAACAGAACATGCCTGGGAAAACAAATAAAAACCATATTAGTCAACCATTTTCATATCCAAATAACCTCTACTCAAACATACAAGCCTGAATGTTAATTAACAGGGGTAAACTGTTAAACGCCCCATTCCCTGATTAAGGGTATTGGCCAAAATGGAACATATAACTCAATGACATTGAAAAGAAAGGAACGAACCACATACCTCGGTGTTGGGAGAACGATATACATTTTTATAAAGTCTTTAATCACCTTATAATTCTGAAGATCTAAAAAACCTTATAAAACATTCAACAGAGGATAACATGAGGACGAGGAGGAATTGGGAAATGAAGATCAAGAAGAAGAGTGAGCATACCGAGGTGATCCCAACCCAATCGATAGTTGTCAAAGAGGATTTCGAATGCTCGGTCAGGGGCTCGGAGGATGACTATGGTCGTACATGAGCTCTCAACTGAACAAAACCTAGAGGAAGACCGTTCTGGCGATTAGACACCACACTGGTACATTTAATGAAAAAAAAGAAAATGCACGGTCTATAATTTTGAAGTACACGACATGTACTTGTCATTACTATACTTCGCATTAAGAGGCCTCAAATTTACCCCCACATGGCTGTGTGTAATGCCGCTACACAACCAGCACACAACTACCTGCGGTAACTGAGTACATGGCATGTACTCATAAATTACACGGAGTGTAAATAAATTTTTTTCATAAATTCTTCTTTTTCTCAAAAATGACAAAAAAGGAAAACATTCATGAAATGATGATTCGGGTTCTTAAACCCTTTGTGGTGTTATTCTCAAACTTGAATCTGAGTTTGGGTGGGATTAGAGTGTTCCAGTCAACTCAATCCAATCCTATGTGGGGTCTTGGTGGGTCAGTCTATATTAGAATGGTATTTTACTAGTATTAGTATTATGAATGGATTCATAAATTATATTTCTTTTGAATATTGGTTTTAGAATTGGGAATAGAGTATGTGGTGTTGTTGAATTTAATTATCATGACAAAGAGAAAAAAATATGAACGTTAAAAAAACATCCTTTTTCTAGTACTATAATAACCAATTTATGAACATATAACTCTATGGAATGATGTGTAGTATACTAGCCTCTACATAAATAATTTTGTGGTCCATCATTTTCAAATGTTCCCATATTCTATTGGAACACCTATATACTCTCTCTTAACTATGGGTTCATCCTTCCAAAATAAAGGATGATACCCAAAAATATCCAATTCACGTATAGTTGATGAGTTTTTTAAATCCTATCTTTTAGTTCAAGTATTTCTCTTCTGATTAGTGGGGTGATGATGAATCCATTTAGGACCAATAATGAGATATATCTTCCCCTTGAGTAATGATTAAATTATATACTTTTTTTCATAGAATAAATATCTATATAGAAATTATGGTAGTTAATTTTCGTGGAATGGTACTACATATTTTGTTAAAAAAGTGTGTTACCCATGGGTTTTTACAGAAATCATGATACTAAAGTGGTATAAAGTTATTTCGAGAATATGAATTATGATATTATATAGGCTTTTACATCCACTGAACAAATAGTAATTTCATTATTTCATATAACATTCACAGTGTGGTGGATCATTGGTTTATTTTTATCATAACACACAATGGTAATAAGTTACTATGAATTGATATCATGCTTCATGTATGGTGTTATACTCAATATTGTTGATTATTAGTTGAATTCAGAATATGTTTGGTCCATTTTAAGGCTTTTACTAACATCCATTTTCATGTTTATGGATACAGTAATACAAAGGCATGATTCAATTTTGATTCTTAGGTAACAAATAGTTTTCATAGTTCCTATGGTGTGAATTTTTATATTTTTTTGTTTTTCCATTAGAATATTCTACACATATACAAATTACAAGGTATACATTTACAGTTTCTATGATTTTCTCAATAAATAATGAACCCAAGAATATTTGAAAGAAAATATCATTAATTATGATGTCCCTAGTGGTGGAACTATAGGAAATTTTTTATAGTAGAATATAATTGTAAAAATATTCTTATTTAAGGATCAAATAACATTATAGAGTATGTAACAATTTAAGAGTTGATGAAGGGAAAATGGCTTAGGAAGAATGACCCTTCATGAAATCTTTAATTACCCACATGAAATTATTTTAGTGGGAAACAATTTCATATTATAAGACTCTGTATGGTTATGATAGATCAATAATTATGAATTGTAAATTACTTACAATGTTTGAGTTATGATTTTTGTATCAATCAAATATTTTCATGCTCTTAAGTTTCATTATGTGTGAACTTGTGATCCATGAAATCTATTGAAATATTTCTTATAGAGTTTTTTATTATTTTTATTCTTTTACAAAGACCTTTATTGATAAATAACCCTATGGATAGTGGCCATAATATTTCTCAAATCTGTTAGAACATTTATTCCCATATATGGTGATGATACACAATATTATAGAATATTTTATTGATAATAAATGAAATAATTTCATCATATTGTGCTAAACATTTATTTAATATTTTATTGATAATAAATGAAATAATTTCCACACATTGTGATAAATATGTGGTTTTATAAAACATTTGGGATTTGACCATTCATTTGAAAATTTGAGGGAATTTCAGTATTAACCTTTTAAATTTCAGTATTATATTTCGGGAAAGAAAATTTTTTCTATAAATTATTTTGAATTAAAATTTTGTAACTATGTTCTTGACATAATGGGATACATGTTATATTAAGGACGTTTGAGATGGATCATGCATTAGAGTGCTGTAAATGGGAAATAAAGACAATGTTTTACTGAAATATCCAGATTGGATATCACTTCACCATTTGGGATGTATCTTATTCTTTCGGGCTTGGAGTGGGTCACATTTTTTTAGGGAATCTCTGGGAAATGATTATGTAAAATTCCTCCCCCTAGAATTATTGCCAATTCCCGTGTTTTGGAGGTCAACAATACACTGCTAGTGGGATTAAAAAATTTGGCCGAATTTCATATTCACACATAAAAAAAACTTCTTACACTAGGCCTCTAAAATGATATTTAATATATATTATCTCTCATTTGGTAGGGTTGGTCGTGGTATTGGGAAGGTTTTTCTTAAAGGGTGTCTCTTGAGAGCCCCTCACTACTCTTGGAAGAAGTAAGTCCATGTGAAAACATCTCTTCCTAGAAGGCTCTTCTCTCCCACCTCCTCTTTGAATTTCTTTTCTTTCATTCATGTATCTCAAATTTTTCATTAGTTAATCTTCTGGGGTTTTCCATTTTAGTATTATTATTTTTCGTTTTAGTCTCTAATAAAAGAATGGAGAAATGATTGGGTGTTTCCCTTTCATTCCATTGCATATGAAAAACATCTCAAATATTAAAACTCCTCCCATAGAAGGGTGATTTTTTCAATAGTTGATATAATACCTACACCATTCAGTTATCTATTTTGAATCCATATACATACAAAAATTCATAAAATTTGATCAATTAATTGAGTTTTAATTTCTATCTTACTCGATTAACTTGCACATGACTGTGTGGTCGGGATTGTTTAAATCATGTGAGTGAAATTTTAATTGCAAAATGCATTCAACTTGGGATAGAATTATAGGGTTCAAGTCTCATCCCAAAACAAAATTAATTCTGAAATCTTGGGAGGATAATTTGCCCGAAATTTCAATTGATCATATGTTGTCTTTTGGATCATAATTAATGTTTGGTTCTTTGATTGGAAGTACCAAAGTTGACATAAGGCTAATTTTGCCAATATTTTTTGTTACATTAATTTTCATAGGGTTTAGGGGTTGACAATGTTTGGGGAATATAATTGAAGGAGTTATAATCATATATGATAATGATAAATTAAAAATTATGGGGTGGATGAGATCTATGATGTCTTATCATATAAGTACTTTTTAATGAAATTATGTCTTTAATTGTTCCTTCTCATTTTTTTGTAGTCTATCATCCAAGATTCATGAAACCAAAACCATAACATGTGTGTTTTTTATCTCTTATTTTATTGTCTGATTCAATCCTTTTATGGTTTGCTTAATTCACATCCTCTTTGAGAGAATGACCTAGGTCAGCTTGTATGCTACACATAGTAAAATCAAAAATATTTTTGGGAGTGTGTGCAACAACGCTCATCAATTTTCCACCATTTCCAGGGAGGAAAGTGTTTTATTCAACCAATTTTAGGTAATGTGTTAGTTTTTATTTGTTATTTTTTTTCTTCTATTCTTCTCCCATTTCTTTTCTATTCCTTCTTCCCCACAACTTCTTTTTCAGACCATAATTTTAATCCTTATTTAGTGATATTGGTGTCTGCTTCTTTTATTTATATTTTTAATGTTTTATGACACGATCCCACACCAAGGATCTCTTTGATCTTGACCATGAGATTGAGTGCATCGTTAGTGCTCGAGTCAGAAAATCTCATTTCACGGGGAGTGACGACATTTACCCAACTAGGAAATTCCCCCACACTATGAATTTTGAAATAGGAAACAATTGTAAAACCAATATTAAACAAGATAACATGTCAGAAAAAAACAACAATGAACTCTATAGGACAATTCCAAGGTTGGATGCACTGGATATTAATTTTTAACCTAGATGAATTTCATATCAAACACTCAAATTAAACTATTATCTATAATCAAACTAAATTCAATTTTTTAAAAAATTTCATTACTTATTTGGTGAGAATATAAACAAACATTTAATAGGATCAATGTTGTATGATCAGAAATTAAACCGAGAGGTGTCTCTGAAGATCAAATAAAACATAAAACATTCCCATTCTCAAATTATGGAACTGCTAAGGATTGGATGTATTATTTTGAACATGAATATTTAACATGATGGAATGATTTGTAACGTATTTTCCTGCCAAGATTTTTTCCCACATCAAGGACCACATACAATCGAAAGGAGATCTTAGGGATCAAGAAGGCTCATGGGGATTCAATGTATGAGTATTGGGAGAGATTCAGGAAGTTGTGTGCAAGCTGACTGCATCAAGAAATCAGGGAGAAAATCCCTATTCGGTACTTCGCTAAAGGACTCACACCTATGGAGAGGAGAATGGTTGATGTTGCTTCTGGAATAGCATTGGTCGACAAAACATCGGCAGCTCCACATGTTTTTAATGACAAAATGGAAAAAAGAACCCAAAATTTGGTGATTGTGGTATCCCACATGTTAGAGGAGTACATCAGGAATGTATATCATCCCTTGAATGTAATTTTATTGATAACTAGTTGGAAGAATTGAAAACTATGGTGAGATATATTTATTTGGCTCAAATGAAATCCCTACCCCATCCTTCAAGACCATGTGGAATTTTCCCTGAGACAAGTCACCCAAGTGACTGTTGCCTCCCAACTACAACAAATAGAAAATTGTGCAGCAGTGTTTCTTGGGAGATCGTATCAGCAATAGTAATAACCACATCCCCATAAGAAGTATGATCCCTTGGAACCAACATAAAACTCAATATGGAAGGATAAAAAACATGAGGTATGGATCTGGACAACAACATAGGCCCCCTTTCAACAACACTTCCAGCAGCCTCCCCCTTACAAGCAAGGTTTATAACAACCCTAGAGTACATTTGAAGCCCATGAATCAACAATCCAACATCTACGGAATCCCTAACCAAATGAATATTTTAACACCAATTTCCTTTTGAAATTATTTTTTCAAAATCAACAGAATGAGTTGAAGATTCGTGGTTTAGATTAGAGAGAGTTTACGACTCAAATGAGCCAGATTGCAACCACTCTCTATGAACTGGTGATTAATAATTCTATAAATCTACCAACCCAACCTACTCTAAATCCAAAGGTGAATGTCAGTTCTATAACATTGAGAAGTGGGAAGAAACAAATAATTCTTTGAAACCTACCATTCCACTGGGATTCATCTCTACTTCGGTGAAACCCCATTCATGAACAACTAATGAGAATCCAAAAGAGAATGAAAAGGCCATAAAAATATTGATGATTATATTCATATAACCCTTCCCATTCCAAAAAGGGTTGTACAGACCAAGATGAGGGATGAGGTGGAAATTCAAAATGAGTTTTTCAACACATTCAAGCATGTAGAGATACAAATTACCTTGATCATGGCCATTAAAAAAATATCTTGGTATGCCAAGTACTTAAAATAACTTCATACCAATCAAAGTGGACATAAGAGAAATTAGAGGATCAATATTGGATGGAATGTGTCAGGACTCATTAAACCAACTCAAGTAATGCTATAAACGTTCATGGATCCATTAAAATTCACAATCCCATGCATCATAGAGGAGTTGCAATTTTCTAATTCATTATGTTATTTTTATACATTTTATAAATGTGATGCTTCACTATATATTATGTTCTTTACATGTTGTTGAGTTGAAGATAACAAGAGTCATAGTGCAGTTGGCGAATAAAGCTACAACATAATCTGTGGGAGTCCTTGAGGATTTACTTTTTAGGGTAAGAGACATGATTGTTCCACCATACCTCTAAATTATTAACATGGAGTACGATTAAATAAGTGATCATGCTATAATGATCATATGTAGGACCTCTATCAAAAATAAAAAAAATTCATAAATATCTAGGTGGGGACACTTTCTAGGGAGTTTGGAGATGAAGTTGTGATATTTAATGTTATGGATTTCATGATGTTACTCTTATAGAACCATTCTTCTTTTGTTATCTGCCATTTTGAACCACCAAGTAAAAACCCTATGGAATTTTATTATCCTATTCTTAAGGAGATTAGGATCATTTGTTCTAGTTTGATATCTAAGATCACATCCACATATGTTTCTAATGAACATGACTCTATTATATTTTATTTTTCAATGGATGAATATTTTGATTTTGATCATGTGATCTCTGATTAATAGATTGTTCATTTGTATGCTGATGGATTTGATAAACTATTCTTTGATTTTAATTTTTTGAATTCTGATACGCATGCTCTTTGTGAACATATTTTAGTTCCTTCACTATATACATCCATAAAGAACCCCCCAAATGAGAACTCAATCCATTTCAACCTAATCCCAAATACTCAATCTTATTGAATGGTAAAGATTACATGTTATCATTTGTAACAATATGTCCTTTGAACATGATGAAAAACATTTCAAATATTTTATGCAGTACATTAGGGAAATTGGATGAACTTTGGGTGACTTATCAGTTATTATCCCCTCCATTTTCATGCTTATGATTCTATTGGAGTATCGGGATAAACCTATGAGGCAATAAAAAATGAGACTCAATCCACCCCTTCTGTAATTTGTTAAAAAATAAGTTGATAAATTGGACAAGGAAGGTATAATCATCCCCATTTCATATTCTCTATGGGTATGTCCTATTATGATTATGCCTAATAAAAGTTGCGTTAAAAGTTTTAAAATGATAAATATGAGTTTTTTCTAATGAGGGTGAAAAATAGATGGGGTCTGTGTATTGATTATAGGAAAGTAAATAAATACACTTACCAAGAGCATTTCCCCCTCCAATTTATTAATCAAATGCTCGAGATACATGCTGGGAAGAAATATTGTTTCTTGGATACATTTTATTGGATACTTTTAGGTTCTTATAGCAATAGAGGATTAGGATAAAACCACATTTACTTGTCCCTTATCACCATTTTCATTCCATAGGATGGCATTGGGAGTTTTCAATGCCCCAGGAACCTTCCAGAGTTGTCTGTTTATAATTGTTTCTAATATTATTGAGACTATAATGGAGGAATTTATGGATGACTTTACAGTATATGGATCCTCATTTGATGAATGTATAAGTAGTTTGGGAATGGTGTTGAGACATTGTATTGAGATGAATCTGGTCATCAACATTGAAAAGTGTCATTTCATGGTAAGCATGGAATTCTGATAAGGCATGTAGGGTCAAAAAATAGGATATGGGTCGATAGATCGAAGGTAGATGTCATTTCATCCTTTCCCTATCCTCTCTGGGTCGATGATGTTAAATCTTTCAAAGGGAATGTTGGGATTTATTGGTGCTAAATCAATGATTTTTGTAAGATTTATCTTCTTTTGTCACGATTACTTTATGAGGATTATGATTTTCTATTTGATAATTCATGCAGGTTAGAATTTGACGAGATGAAGAAGTGTCTGACCACTCCACTGATCATACAACCCCCACAATGGGATATTTTTTTTGAAATTATGTCTAACACGTCCATCTTTGTAGTTGGAGATGTCATATCACAGATGGTGGAGGGAAATTCACATGTGATTTCCTATGAATCAAGGACATTAGATTTAGCCCAATAAAACTACACTACCAATGAAATGGATTTTCTTTCAATCATTTCTGCTTTAGATAAATTGTGGTCTTATTTATTGGGCTTTAATGTTGTTTTTATCTCAAACCATGCAGTTTAGAGGTACCTTTTAAAGAAACCATATGAAAATCCTAGACTTATCTGATGGATGCTTCTTCAAAGAATTGATATTGAAATAATGGAAAAAAAATTTGTCAGAAAACATAGTGGTGGACCACATGAGTAGGATTACTCATATAATAGTGGATGACAACATGGCCTAGGTACTATATTGGGAAACTTTCCCCGATGATAATATTTATTCCCTCTCAAGTATGCATCCTTGGTTTGCTGATTTAGTGAACAATATTTGTGGCATGCAAGATACCTGAAAATTTAAAGAAACATCAAGTCCAAAAATTAAAAAAAAGCATCTCAGTTTTATGTATGGGTTGATCTATACTTCTGGTGCATGTGTAGTGATCATGTTATTAAGAGGTGTGTTCCTAAAAATGGGTTTGATTCTGTTCTACAATTTTGTCATACAATTGCTAGTGGTGGACACATCTGACCCCAACGGATAGCTTGGATGGTTTTGGACTCTAGATTATATTGGACATGCTTAATCCTTGATTCTCATGTGTTTTGAAAGGAATTATCTAATTTCCAATAACCTGGGATCATTTCTAGGAGACCCAAGATTCCCCAACAACCCATACTATTCTATGAGAATTAAATGTTTGGGTCATTGATTTCATGGGACCTTTTCCTTGTTCATATTGATTGAAATATATTTTGGTTGAGTTTGGTAATGTGATTAATTGGGTGGAGTCTATGGCCACTAAGACTAATGATTCTCATTTTGTAGTGTAATTTTTTAAGGCACCGATTTTTTGCAGGTTTGAAGTACCGAAGGACATCATTAATGACCAAGGGACACACTTTTTCAATTGATATCTTGATTCCCTATTTCAGAAGTATGGGGTGACACATAAAACATCAACACCATTCCACCCCCAAACAAATGGCCAGGATGATGGTTCAAAATGTGAGTTGAAACAAATTTTATAGAAAATCGTGCAGCCGAATAGGATGGATTAGAGAAAGTGATTAGAGGATGTGCAATGGGATTATAAGGTAGAATTATAGACTCCCATTGGAATGTTACTATTTCAAATGGTCATTGTGAATGCCTATCATCTCCCTATGAAAGTTTATTATCATGCTTATAGTGCTATAAAGAAATGAAAAATTGATTTAGTCCAAGATGGAATTAAAAGTAAGATTAAAATTCAAGAGCTTGATGAGATTCAATAGTCCTCCTATGAGAACTCAATGCTGAAAAGGAATGATCGAATGAAGATTATTGAAGAAATATCCAACAAAGGGAATTTCATGTAGGAGAGAATGTCCTTATCTATAGGTCATGACTGAATTTGATTCTTGATAAGTTGTGTTCCACATCGTTAGGTCATTATATTGTATCTAATGTTTTTCCTTACAGTGTAGTAAAGATCACACTGGAAGACACTAGAAGGAGCTTTATAGTCAACAAGCAACGTTTAAAGAAATTCATTGAGAGACTTCCTGCTGATGTAGTAGATTTCATTACACTTAATGACCTCATCATCACTTGAGCATATCAGGCTATTCCAAACCCTTTCACTTTTATATTATTTTTCTTATTTAAAATTCTGTATTTCATGTGCAAATATCATCTCATGGGTTCACATTGAGGAAAATGTAATATTTTATGTGAGAGGGAGGGGAAATATTTTGGGGTATCTATTTATGATATTAATTTGGGTGTTTTCTTTATATGATGTGTTTTTATAAATAAACTAATAAAATAATATATATATCATGTAATATTGTTTTGTGACACATATGTAAAATTCATGTTTTGAAAAAATCATTGGTAGAATTATATGCATGAGTATGATTTGGTCATCAGGGGTTGATTTTTATAAAAAATGAAGTCGTTGATGATATGAATGGTTATATCATAATAAACCCTTTAATATTTTGACACCATTCATTGTGATTTTTTTTCATGATAAGTTGTGTCATTTATATTTCCACACATCTTTTCACACAATCATGACTTGTGAGTTTCTATTACCAATTTGAATATGTGTTTAGGGTAAGTAATTTGTTTTAGCTTATAACATGGTCTTTCAATATGTTCGTCTCTCATCGGATAATTTCCATTATTGTACCATATTTACCTCTGTGTGTGACCCTAATATCTAATGGTTTAATTCCCTAAATATATATATATATATAAGAGGTGAGTGATGAATTTTACAACATGTGGGTATATTTTCATCGGGTTCTCATGGTTAGACTTCTAGGAATTATTAAACAAGTGGGTTTTGGTATTTGATTATAAAGGATGTTGAATAGGTTCAGTGGAGTAGAATCATGTAAGATTAAATGTTTTTACTGAACTAAATATACTGGTTAAAGGGTGGAGAGACAAACATGAAATTATTGGAACCCATACACACAAACGTCGGGAATTAGTGGCATAGTATATCCATGAATTATTTTGTCTCTGATTAGTGTTATTAATATCAATGGATTTTGTTTTGACACAATTGATGAGACAATGACTATGAGATTTATTGATATTGTCTCTTGATTGGATTCTTACATTTGCAATTTTTCCACTATGGATTGTGGAATATGAACATGCATATCTTATATAAAAAAATTGTTTGGAATACATGATAAGAGTTTTTTCCTTGGAGTGCAGAAGAGTACGTGCGAGTGAGTTGATAAAACACAATTATGTGGAATATTTTATTGATAAAAAATGAAATAATTTCCTCAAATTGTGTTAAATATGTTAATTTATTGAATATTTTCTATTAGATCATTCGTTTGAAAATTATGTGTAAATTTCAGTTTTAAACATTTAAAATTCACTATATTATTTCTTGTATAAATATTTTTCGATAAATTATCAAAAAAGAACATTTGTAACCGTCATATTGAATTAATGAAATACAAATTGTATTCAGGAAATTTATCACTGGATCATGCATTTGAGTGGAGTAAATTTTCCATAAAGACCAAGATGGAATGAACTATCCAAATTGGACATCACTTCACTATTTGGGTAGTATCATATTCATAAGAGCTTGGATTAGGACCAAATATGGTGGGAATCATGGACACATGATTATGCACAAATCATACTTCTAGAAGGCTAGAAAATTCGTGCGTTTTCGTGGTCCACTATGTAGTGCAACTAGGATTATGAAATTTGGTCGAATTTCCCTTTCACACATAAAAAAAGTATAGTAAACCTTTCCCTAAGAACTTTATATAAATTGTACTTTCACTCATTCTGATTGTTTGTAGAGGCATTGGGAGGGTTTTTCCGAAATGGGGTCCCCTGGGAGCCCCTCACAACACTTGTATGAACTAAGTCCTTGTGTAATCATCTCTTCCAAAAAGGCTCTCCTCTCCCACCTCCTCTTAGTATTTCTTTTCTTTAATGCTTGTATCTTGAATTTTTCTTCAAATAATATTCTATGTTTTTCCCTTTTCATATTAATTTTTCCCATCTTAGGATGTAATAAATTAGTGGAGATGATATTCGGTGTTACCCTTTTAATCCATTCCATATGAAAAACGTCTCAATGATGATAACTCCTCCCATGGAAGAGTGATTTCATTCATAGTTGATCTAATCCCTACTCCCTCCCCATATTTATTTAGAATCCATAAACATACTATAACTCATAAATTGTTATAAATTAATTTAGTTTTAATTTATATGTTACTCGATAGACTTTCACTTGACCGTGTGGTCAAGCTTGTGTAAATCGTGTGAGTTAATCTTTAATCGAAAAATCAACTCAACAATGGAAGGAATTGTAGGGTTCAAGTATCATTCCAAAAAAAATTATTTCTAAAATATATGGAGTATATTCTTACCAAACTATCCATCGATCATATGTTGGATTTTGGAGCATAATAAAACTAGGGTGCTGCGATTGGGTGTCCTAATGTTGACCAAAGCCTCATTTTTTAAATATTTGTGGTCATGTTAATTTTTGTCGGGTTTAGGGGTTGACAAGGATAAGGGTTCCTAATTTAATTAATTATAATCATATGGTATAATGATAAATTACTGATGAAGGGGGTGTATTATATCAACTATGACTTCTCATATAAGTGTTTTGAAAGAAATTGTGTCTTCAATTGTTCCTTCTCTTTTGTTGTGCAGTGTATTGTCTGAGAGTCACTAAACCAAACCCCCCATCATGTGTGTCATTTTTATTCAATTAATTTATAGTTTCATTCAAGACAATTAAGAGTTGTTTAATTGACTTATTCCATAGGAGATTGAACTAGTTCATCCACTGTGTCGTACCTAGTAAAATCATAAATAATTTTTAGAGCATGTGGGTAATGCTAATCATCAGGTAACTATGATCATTTTCTACATTATAATTGATCATCCAGTAGTTAGATGGATTATCTTTCCATGATATGTAATCTTTGTGGGAGTGGCTACCCAAAGACTTTATTGAAGATGTGAATATAATACACTAGGTTTACCCTAGTCGAGTGTTAATAATTTGTCTTATCATGATTTAAATTTTATACTAATATTTTTTTCTATTTATAATATATTTGGATAAATATTGGGAGTTAAAAAATAATCAATATACCAAATGAAGGTAAGGTTTTCATTGGAAACTCTATGAACATATTGGATAATTACTCCAAGAAATAATTCTTGGTTATTTTTATTATCATATATCATTTCATTGGGAATGAATCTTTGTTGGAATTATTTGATTCATCATAATGGCATCATAGAAATTCTACTGATTGTTTTTGGATTTAATTCATTTGTTGTACGTAATTCAAGGACAAAAGGTTTGTTAAGTGTCTTCCTTTATTCCACCCTAGTCTGAACTAAATCAAATTAGTGGTATTTAGGATATTTAGAGGTCATTTTGACCTAATATATCGGAATCCACATTAAGTAAAACAATATAGGGGTGAGTTTTGTGTTTGAATAATCAATTCATTGAAGAATGATATTTAATATGGTATTGTAGTGTCTCGGCTATATTAATCATCATGTTTTAATGGATAATGTGATTAGTGTAGAAAAAATATGTTCTTATATTTGACACCACTTGAAAAAATATATACATATTAGATATAATTTAAATTAGAGTTACTAACCATGGTGTATTGGGATTCCTTGGATGCGTTATTACATATTTTTCTAATTATGATGATCCTCACAACACTGTGAATGTGAGATACCCAATATGGTGTATTTTATATAGGGAAACCTAAATTATTCCTATAAATATAGTTAGTATGATTTCATTCATTATGATTTAATAAGGATATATTATTATGACTCTTCTTTGGTGAGACGATGAGTAGTTTTCAACTAAGGATTCCATGGTGAGTTTGGAACCATGGTAGTATGATTGTCGTTGAAAAATGGTGGTCATCGTATAATTATTTTACCTATATAGTAGAGTATAATTATTAATGCGGTGGAGATACAGTCATTCATGTTTTGAAGAGGTTGTCTTAGGGTCTAGAGCCTATAAAGTAGTGATATCAAAATGTTTAAGGCAATTAATTTTGATTTTTGGGGATTCGATAATTAATGAGAAGTACTATTATTAATGTCCATGTGATAATATTTTTAGTGTTTCATAATTTGAACATTATTTTCTTTAGAATATAGTTAACGTAATTCCCCGTATATTTATTTGGTATTGGCTGGGAAATTATATTTTATCATAGTATAATATTTTTTCTAATGCTTCTAGAAAATTCATTACACATTAAACATGTGGAGTATTATATTATCAAAACTGGTACCACTGGTAACAACAATTTTTTAAGTGTATGAAGATGGTATATATTTTTCCCATTATGATTTATTTATAAGTAACATGTGGTAACAATGGTATTTGATAATAAAAATTTAAAATCATATGATGTTAATCAAATCTAGTTTACAATGCCTTGTAGTGAAAGGATTATGGTGTAATATTATCATGTAGAAGTGAATGATTACTCTTTTAGTACTTGTGGATTTGGTTTTATTAGGGTCTAGACCTTGATGGGTGAACATTGTATGTGTGATGGTATATTTAATTCTATGTGGGTTCTATAATGATATTTGATTATTTCAGTTATGTTACATACTATATGTGAATAAAATATTTTAATGTAGGGGAGGATATAGTGAAATATGTTTGATATAGAAGATACATTAATTCAATTTTGAGTTTTATGGGCTAGGTCGCTTAAGAAAAGTAAATTGAAAAAATTATATATGGAATTATATTCATAAATATTTTCTAATGGTTCTTTTGAAATAAAAATTTGATTTTACTTTTCAGATAATTATTTATGGAATTTCATTCAAGACAAATTTAATTATTATTTAATAAAAAATGTTTATTTATTCCTTGAGTGCTAATATTAATAACTCTTAAATGAAATATCTAATGAAAATTCAGAAACAAATTTATATATGGAATGGGGAACCCTTAAATTTGAGATATATGTAATGTGGTTAGGAATATATCTTGGAATAGAGCATTTATAGCTTCTTTTAATAAATCAAATTTCTTAATATATATTATTTATTAATTTATTTTGGTATTGGTGACATAGCATTAAAATATATATGTTCTAGTGATGTGCCTTATAAAATGTTGTTTATAGTGGATATTTTATTGGGGTTGACATCTCAGCATTAGAATGGTTATGGATGTAAATCAAATCAAAGGTTATAATTGAATGTCATAAATGATGGATAGTTACTAGATTGGACCAAAACATAATGGATAAAATGAATTCCATTTAAATATTCACCCTTTATTAATTGGAAGGATATAATAACTCCCATCAACCACATTTTAAATGATTGAAGGAAAGTTCATGATAATACTTAACATATACATGATAGTGGGGACCATTATTTCCATGGAGGGAGTGTGATAACGATGAAATTGGAATGAGGTGTGATCATCAAGTGATTTTTATTCACTAAAATGGTTGAACAATTCTCCCAATATCTCACCTCACTCATAATTCACTATTGGATCCTATAAATTTAAATATTGAAACAAAAAAATCTCTCTGATAGTGAAATAATTAAAAATCTAGTATATTGAAAATTTTTATAATCACCAAATTATTGTATAAATTTTAATTAAAAATTATTATCAAGGAAAATTCATGATAATTTTAAAATTTATAATGTTAGTGTAATGGAATTCCATGATAGTTGTCATTTAGAAAATAATGAAAATAATTATTTATTTAAAATTTATTTTCCACTAAATGAAAACCTATAAATTAAATCATTATTAAATTTAAATAAAAAAATTTATTATAAAATAAAATAGAATAATAATTTACTAAATTATTTTTTTATTCATAGTCACGAGAAATGATATCATATTTTTACCTAAAATAATTTGATAAAAACACAATTTATTTGATAATTATTATAAAAAACTAATAAGGATTCAATGTATATTATAATATGTATCAAAATTTTATTATTCTCTCAATACATGATGAAAATATTTTTATACATTGATTTTAAATTTATTATCTATACATAATATCTTTATAATATTTTTTTTAACATTTGTCATTTGATGAATGCATGGATGAATCCTCTATGTTATTCAACAATATCATTATAATAATAATCATAGGATTATTTCGATAATGGGATTTATTCTTAGTGGGAGAAAATAAAAATAATTATTTTTCTAACATAAAATATTTAACTGAAAAATTAAACATTATTTGAATATTTATAACTCATTGGGTGATTTTCAATAGTGAATATCATCTTTATTATTTTATCAAACCTATGTTAATCAATGATCCTTCGTATAACAATATTTTTGATGGTCAGGTATTCCCCCTTTAACTACCTTATCAAATATCTTTCTCCTATTATTAATGTTTCACTTTAATAATAGAATTATGATACTATTAATTAATGAAACTAGAGAATCCTAAGACTGTGCATATTAAGTTGGTTGTGGTTGTTCAATTGTTATTAAATTTGATGGTAGTGTTCATGCTATATAGAAAAGGAATATTCAGATTTTATAATTACATGTACTATATAGCATGTAAACCTTACTCTTACATCATGAACATCATCATCATTATTTTCAACATTGTCATTCTTTCCACATGGAACGTGACTTGGGAAACCTCTTAGTGAGACTCGAATACAATGGTGTTATGGTTTTATGGGATTTTAAATATCACACACTATATTACTTCTTGTCATATTCCATATAGCTCAATACCACATACATCAGTGTACACACAATAGATGTAACATCCCGGGTAAATAAAGAATAATACATTTTCATACATATTAATATTTACTAAATAAATATTAATTTTACTTTAAAAGGGGTTTCTATGTTTGATAGCTTACCCGATACGCAACAAAGAGTTTCTTTGAAATCTTACGTTGCACAGTAGTAATATTATAATATTATTTTAAATGGTAGTTAAGACGTAGCCGTTGTATCAGTGGGAATGAATAGAAATACCTATAATATGATTATATATTTTTTCTAAATGTTTTTACATTTATCCAATAAAATATGAAGGCTTAAAATACAAAAATAATTCAATTTTAAGCATATATACTCTAACATTCACTAAAGGTCAACTTATCACCTTTTGATGGAGAACCGTATATAAATATTTTTTTTTCACTCTTATATATTCTATTGGACCAAATAAAATTCTTCTTTAGAATAGGGACATCAAAATATACTCTGTGTAAATTTTTGGTATTTTTCAGATAATGTTCATTTCTTAATTAATAGTGAAAAATGACGTATTTTAATTCTAAACCTCTTTTAATATAATTTTTTAATATGATTAGATTATCTTTTGAATTAGTTTTAAATTGAAATTAGTATATATTTTTACTATTTAATCCAATAGTGGTAATTGGAAGTAATTTCACTTTGAAATTGGACTTAAACTAGTGTCAATCTTTTGATATATATTGTTTCATAAAAACACGCTATTTGTTATGACGGCGGGAATTAATTATTAAATTAATTAATGTAACTTATATGATTTGAATTTTGTAAAATAAACATCATTCTTTAATTCATTATATCAAATATTTCTTAGGGTGAGGTTTTGGTATTTTTCTGAAAAACAACAATTTTTGATGAATAGTGAAACCACTAAGTGGGACTTAAAAAACTAATTTTTCATTTAAATGAAAATTTACCACCTCTGTGTTTTGAAGTTCAAAAATCCAACATACATGGTTGTCATTTGGATGTAAAATGTGGTTCAATGGGATTAAAATAATGTTTTGGTGAATAGTAACTTTTATGTTTTTAATCACGATTAGATGTAATTAGTGTAATTTAAGGTAAAAATAATGTTTTCAATAATATGAAATGAACTTGAAACATGTCCTACCCTTATTAGATGTGTCATGGACGACCAATAAAATACATGGGTCAACTTGGGGTCCCCATGGAGCCACATTGGTAGGAAAATTACATTAATATCTTTTTATTTAAAGTTAAAATCAAAATGTCACAAACATGAGTTGTTTTACTAAAAGAATTTTTAAATGGGGTTATACAAGTCATATTTTAGACTATAAATATTCATTAGAAATATAGAAAGATTTCCTACATAATGATATTTTTTTTATAATTTTTAGACATTAAATAAATTAAATTATTTATGACACCATGATAATGAAGTGATTAACTCATTATTTAATGATTTAAATAAAATGAAACGATAATGTAAAATCTAAGACATACACACGTCAAAAACATATTGTATGGCTGGATTTAAAACTACTATCTATTTATACTCGAAATACATCAATTTGGGACTTTTAAAATCCGAAACACATTTGAAAATAAAGTAACCTTTTATAACTTCACAAGAGTGCCCCTCCTCTCCTTTTATAAATGTCCCCCACCTTTACCACCTTACCCACACCTCTAAAGCCTTTTTCTCGGCCAAAACCTGACTATTTCGTCTCTCCACATCACACTCTTACTCCTAGAAGCCTCACATTGGGCAGATGTCTTCCCAAGGAAGCCTTTGAACTCAAATAAAAAAGAGTTACCCATCTTAAAGGTAGTGTCTTCTCTTTGTTCTTTTGTTTTATTTTGCTTCTCCAAACCCCTAAAATCTTTTTATTCATTACTATTGTTACAACTCCAATATCTTCAATATACTATTATTTTGTTATAATAAGTATTCGAGCAACACTTACACACAACTACATATTATGGATAAAGAACATACTGTTTCTGTGGATGGTGAATTTCTGCCTCACGAAAGGATGATTGTTCAATATTCTTTTAACACCTTCAAAGGTGGCCATTAATATTTCACTATATTTATATATGTTATATAATATGTTTCTGTTTTCCTTAAGATTATGTATTTTTCATTTATGGCATTTCTTTATGGTTTCCATTATGGGTATACGCGATATCTTCATTTTAGGAAGTACGGACTACCGCCCCCTCAAAGTGATTTTATTCGTTAATGCCACATGTGGGATGTATAAAGGATGGAATTAATGTTATTATATATGATGTTATACTGGATTTATAATATACCCTTTTATCATTATGATTTAAATCCATTAAATACTAAATAGGAATGAAAGTAGCATTCATGCGTACGTACGGTTTACCGTCTCCATGAACGGTGCAATTCATTTATTTCATCTAAATGTTATGTACTGTTATAAATACATGTATATGATGGATATATATGATATATATGATATCCAAATCATTAATATCATTCTAGATATAATGAACCTTTGATCACATGAACAACATGTAATTGTAAGAAGCCCACTTTCGACATAAGAACCAAATATCGACAAAACAATCATTTTTAACATAAATGATTACATAATGTTTATAACATGGAAATAAGTGATATAAAATGAATAATAAGATTGAAAAAGGTTCTTAAGAAAGTATAAATTAACTTTATTGTTTTATTCAGGAGATTAAAGAGCAATCGTGTCACGTCGGACATGAGGTAAGGGACTTCATCTCAATCTCCTTTCATTCGGAATATTTTGTTCTAAGACAAGTCTTTATTTTATATGATGTATAAACCCCTTTGACCTTTAATTTTATACAAAAGGAATCTTTTTCTACAAAGAGTTTTACATAATGACAAAAAAGTACTGTTTCTTTTTACGTACGCGGTGACAACGACCTTTTCCGCCGCCGCGAGTATTATTTGGTCTTTGCCTTCCTCATTAAGCCTTAATTTTTTTAAAATTAAATAAATACCATATACTATTTTATGTATTTTGGTATTGAAAATGGTTTTTATAATGGATTTTTTATGTCAATATTTTTAAGTGATATATTGTGATCAATGTGTGGAAATGTTTTCATTCCATTATATTTTTTTTATGCCTTAAGATTTTATAATGGTACTTGGACATTTGACGGGTGGTTACGTGATAAACCATATGATGGGTGGTACCGTGAATACCAGGATGGGTGGTTACATTATAACCTCCAATGCATTGGGAATGGAAGTCGTCCGTATGGCTATTCCATTAAGTGATATGTGTGGAAGTCAAATGTATGGTTATTCCACTTAAGTATATTTATGCCACAAGTTACCTTTATATGTTATGTGTTCTTTATATGGGCTTTATGGTAATATTTTGGTTACAAAAGGGTAATTAATGATCTTTTATTCAGTGAAGAGTTTTTACTAATTTATAAAGGTGAAAAGTATCACTTTGATAAAGTATTCTTGGTTTACTGGTTGTTTTGAATAACTAACAGTTTTCCTTCTTTGTGTATCCCATACTGAGCTTTTTATGCTCACCCCAGGTTTTTTTGTAATATTTTTCATAGGACTTAATGTGGAACAGGGTCGAGGATGGGATCAAGGAAAAGTCATGCTATATAAAACATGTAACCATACATGTTTCTTTTTAATAGTTTTATTTTATGGAAACTTAGTGGAAGTGTCTACTTTGTAATATTTTGAGATGTAATAGCTATGTCCTAATTCACTAAAACTCTAAACCTGAAACGATCCTCAATGTATATTAGTCATTTAATTCAATATTAAGTAATGTTTAAGGCCGGGTCCTTATAGTTGGTATCAGAGGTCGGTTTAGACAACTTTAGGAGTTAGAAAATTGTTAAATTATAAATTAATTTATCGTATGATTGAAATGATATAGCATTTAACGATTACCATGTTGCTTCACCTAAGGTATTTCAGTGTTAAGTATGGTTTTTCGTAGAAGAAATAGATATGCTCTTTTGGGAAGTCATAATGATGGAAATGACCTTCCAAATTAGCATACTGAGATGGTCAGAATCAGAATTGACCAGTTTACTCCAGTGATAGCTCAGTTGAATTAGTTTTCTTGGTTTGGAAGGTTACTAATGAAGGATTGATGAAACTTTTCATGGTTATCTAGTCCAATGACTAAGCCAACTCGGAAGGGTGTTAAGTTTATCTGGACAAAAAAATGTGATGATTGTTTTCAAGAACTGAAAACATATTGGTGAATGCTCCAGTTTTGGAACTTCCTTCAAGGAATGGTGAGATTGTTATCTACAGTGATGCTTCATTGAAAGGACTTGGTTGTGTCCTAATGCAGAATGATCAGGTAATTGCTTATTCTTCACGACGGTTGAAAACTCATGAGGTAAATTACCCTACACATGATTTGGAATTAGCTGCTGTTGTTTTCGCTTTAAAAATTTCAAGGCATCATTTGTATGGAGTAATGTGTGAAATATATACTGATCACAAAAGTTTAAAGTATATATTCAATCATAAATAATTTAACATGAGACAGAGAAGAT
This sequence comes from Viscum album, assembly GCA_963277665.1. Classification (NCBI taxonomy): domain Eukaryota; kingdom Viridiplantae; phylum Streptophyta; class Magnoliopsida; order Santalales; family Viscaceae; genus Viscum; species Viscum album. The sequence continues at coordinate 2,102,523,554 of OY728119.1, read as the reverse complement.
GACTATAATTAATCAAGGATTATGATTATACAAATTCATTACCATCTGGGAAAATCAAATAAAGTGGCTGATGCTTTGAGTCAAAAATTAATACTTATTTAAACATGATACATTTGGAACAAGATCCTTTGATTTTTTATTTGATGAACATTGGAATATATGTTTTTGGTGAAGGAATTTATTCTGTTTTGTTTCAGGTATCAGTGAGATCATCCCCATCAGATAGATTTAAGAAATCGCAGAAGAAAGACAGTGGGTTGCAGAAAAAGTTAGAGCTGGTTCAGAAGGGTAAGTTTCCTGAATTTAACATTGATAATGATTGTGTTTTGAGTTTTGGGAAGAGATTATGTGTGCCTGGTGATTCACAGTTGAAGAATGAGTTGTTATGTGAGGCTTATAGTTCCCCGTATTTAGTTAATCCTGGCAGTACTATAATATACAGAGATCTGCAGGAGTATTACTGGTGGGATGGAATGAAAAGAGATATTGTTGATTTTACTATAAAGTATTTGAATTGTCGGTAGGTTAAAGTAGAGCAGCAGTTACCGAAAGGGATGCTTCCGCCTTTACTAGAGCCAGAGTGGAAATGGGAAAATGTATCCATGTACTTTGTTGTAGGATTTCCGAGGACATCTCGAGGTAATAATGGAATCTGGGTTATTGTTGATCGCTTGACTAAATCTGCTCGTTTCCTACCTATTCGAGATACTTTCTATATAGATAAAATTTCTCAATTTTACCTTAAAGAAGTTGTCAGGTTGCATGGAGTTCCCCTATCCATTGTATTTGATCGTGATCCCAGGTTTACTTCTTACTTTCGGAAAGGCATTCAGAAGTCATTGGGTACTGAATTAAATTCTAGTACAGATTTTCATCCGAAATCATATGGGAAGTCACAATGAACAATTCAGACCATGGAGGATATGCTACGTGCTTGCTCTATGAATTATCAGGGAAGTTGGGACCAACATCTTTCTTTTTGGGAATTTTCATATAATAAAAGTTTTCATTCCAGTATACAAATTTCCCCTTTTGAGGCATTATATGGTAAACGGTGTCGAACTCTAGATTTTTGGGATGATGTGGGTGAAAGGAAGCTGATGGGACCAAAATTGGTAGAAGAGATGGTAGAAAAAGTTTACTTGATTCAGAAACACATTAGAATAGCTCAGATCAGGCAGAAAATTTATGCAGACAATAGGTGGAAGGAGCTATCTTTCGAGGTATGCGATCATGTTTTTCTCAAAGTTTCTTCATGGAATAGTGTGATGCGATTTGGTAACAAAGGAAAGCTGAGTCCAAGTTTCATTGAACCATATGAAATTCTATAGAAAGTTGGATCAGTTGCTTACCGAGTGGCTTTACCTCAGAGTTTATCTCAAGTACACAATGTTTTTCATGTTTCGATGTTGAGAAAGTATATGCCAGATCCATCACATTTTTTGAGCCTATAATTAGTTCAGTAGGAAGAGAATCTCTCTTATGAAGAACAACTAGTCTAGATTCTTGACTGAAGAGAGCAAGTGTTGCGAAATAAGGTAATTCACTGGGTAAAGGTTTTGTGGAAAACCCATATGGTTGAAGAGGAAATGTGGGAATCTGAAAATGCTATGAGGGATAAATACCCCCACATATTTTGATAAGTGAATAAAATTGTGAGGATTCAATTCCCAAAAGGGGGGAAGGATGTAACATCCTAGGTAAATAAATAATAATACATTTTCATACTTATTAATATTTACGAATTAAATATTAATTTTACTTTAAAATGGGTTTATATGTTCGATAGCATACCCGATAGGCAGCAAAGAGTTTCTTTGAAATCTTAAGATGCACAGTAGTAATATAAAAATATTATTTTAAAAGGTAGTTAACACGTAGCCATTGTATTGGCAGGAATGAATAGAAATAACTATAATATGATTATATATGTTTTTTTAATGTTTTTACATTTATCCAATAAAATATAAAGGCTTAAAATACAAAAAGAATTCAATTTTAGGCATATATACTCTAACATTCACTAAAGGACGAGTTATCGCCTTTTGATGGTGAAGCGTATATAAATATATTTTTGGTCACTCTTATACATTCTATTGGACCAAATAAAATTCTTCTTTAGAATCGGGACATCAAAATTTACTTTGTGTAAATTTTTGGTATTCTTCCGATAAAGTTCATTTTTTAATGAATGGTGAAAAATGTTGTATTTTAATTCAAAACCTCTTCTAATATAATTTATTAATATGATTATATTAACATTTGAATTTGTTTTAAACTTATATTAGAATATATTTTTACCATTTAATCCAATAGTGGCCATTGGAATATATTTTACTTTGAAATTGGACTTAAACTAGTGTCAATCTTTTGATATATATTGTTTCATAAAAACACGCTATTTGTTCTGAAAGTGGTAATTAATTATTAAATTAATTAATGTAACTTATATGTTTTGAATTTTTTAAAATATAAATCATTTTTTAATTCGGAATAACAAATATATCTTAGGGTGAAGTTTTGGTATTTTTATGAAAAACTTCAATTTTTGATGAATAGTGAAACCACTAAGTGGTACTTAAAAAACTGATTTTTTGTTTAAATGAAAATTTAACACCTCTATGTTTTGAATTTAAATAATCTGAAATACATGGTTGTAATTAGAATGTAAAATTTGGATCATTGGGATTAAAATGATTTTTTGGTGAATAGTAACTTTAATGTTTTTAATCACGATTAGATGTAATTAGTGTAATTTAAGGTAAAAATAATGTTTTAATCATGTGAAATGAACTTGACACATGTCCTACCCTTATTGGATGTGTCATGTACGACCATTAAAATCCATGGGTCATCTTGGGGACCCCATGGATCCACTTTGGTAGGAAAATGACATTAATATCATTTTATTTAATGTTAAAATAAAAATGTCACAAACATGTGTTGTTTTACTAAAACAATTTTTAAATGGGGTTATACAAGTCATATTTTTTACTATAAATATTCATTAGAAAGATAAAATGATTTACTAAATCATGATATTTTGTTTATAATTTTTAGACATTAAATAAATTACATTATTTATGACACCATGATGATGCAGCGATTACCTAATTATTTAATGATTTAAATAAAATGAATTTATAATGTATATATCTAAGACCTAAACAAGTAAAAAACCTATTTTATGGGTGTTTTTCGAGCTCTTATCACCTTATCCTCGAAATACATTAATTTGGGAACTTTACAATCAGAAACTCATTTGAAAATAAACTAACCTTTTATAACTTTCCAAGAGTGCCCCTCTTCTCCTCTTATAAAAGGCCCCCACATCTACCACCTTACCAACACCTCTCAAGCTTTTGGCTCGGCCAAACACTGACTATTTTGTCTCTCCACATTCCTATATTACTCCTAGAAGCCTAACATTGGGCATAAGTCTTCCCAAGGAAGCCTTTGAGCTCAAATCAAAAAGAGTTACCCCTTTTAAAGGTAGTGTCTTCTCTTGTGTTCTTTTGTTTTATTTTGCTTCTCCAACCCCCTAAACTCTTTTTATTCATTTATTTTGTAACAACTACAGTATCTTAAATATAATAGGATGTTGTTATAATAAGGATTCGAGATACACTTTCACACAACAACATCTAATTGTTAAAGAACGTACTGTTTATGTGGATGGTGAATTTCTGCCTCACAGAATGATGATTGTTCAATATTCTATTTACACCTTCAAAGGTGGCCATTAAGATGTAACTATATTTATATATTATATATAATATATTTATTTTTTCATTATGATTCTGTATTTTTCATTTATGGAATACCTTTATGGTTTCCATTATGGGTATACGAGATATCTTCATTTTAGGAAGTGCGGACTACCGCCCCCTCAAAGTGATTTGATTCGTTAGTGCCATATGTGGGACTTATAAAGGATGTAATTAATGTTATTATATATGATGTTATACTGGATTTATAATATACCCTTATATAATTATATTTTCACTCCATTAAATACGAAATAGAAATGAAAGAAGCGTTCATGCGTACGTACGGCTTACCGTCTCAATGAACGGTGCATTTCATTTCTTACCTCTAAATGTTATGTAATATTATAAATACATGTATATTATGGATATATACGATATATATGATATCCAAATCATGAATATCATTCTGGATATAATGAACCTTTGGCCACATGAACAACATGTAATTGTAAGAAGTCCACTTTCGACTTAAGAACCAAATATTGACAAAACAAACATTTTTAACTTAAATGAAAACATAATATTAATAACATGGAATTAATTGATATAAAAGGAATAATAATATTGAAAAATGTTCTTAAGTAAGTATAAATTAACTTTAGTTTATTATTACGGAGATTAAAGAGCAATCGATTCACGTCGCACATGAGGTAAGGGACTTTGTCTCAATCTCTTTCCATTAAGGCATATTTTGTTCTAAGACAAGACTTTCTTTTATACGGTGTATAAACCCATTTTACCTTTAATTTTATACAAAAGGAATCTTTTTCTACGAATATTTTTACAAAACGAAAAAAAGTAATGTATCTTTTAACATACGCGGTGACAACGACCTTTTCCGTCACCGCGAATATTATTTTGTCATTGGCTTCATCAATAATTTGTAATGTTTTTAAAATGAAATAAATACAATATAAAATTTTATGTATTTTGGTATTGAAAATATTTTTTATAATGGATTTGTTATGTCAATATATTTATGTGATATATTGCGATCAATGTGTGGAAATGTTTTCTTTCTATTATATTTGTTTTATGTCTTGTGATTTTCTATTGGTACTTGGACATTTGACGGGTGGTTAAGTGATAAACCATATTACGGGTGGTGCCGTGAATACTAGGATGTGTGGTTACGTTATAAACTCCAATGAATTGGGTTTGGATGTCAGCCGTATGGCTATTCCATTAAGTGATATGTGTGGAAGTCGACCGTATGGTTATTCCACTTCAGTATGTTTATGTCACAAGTTAGCTTAATATGTTATGTGTTCTTTATATGGGTTTTATGGTAATATTTTGGTTACAAAAGGGTAAGTAATGATCTTTTATTCAGTGAAGCGTTTTTAGTACTTTATAAAGGTGAAAAGTATTACTTTGATAATGTATTCTTGGTTTACTAGTTGTTTTGAAAAACTAACAGTTTTCCTTCTTTGTGTATCCCATACTGAGCTTTTTATGCTCACCCCACGTTTTTTTGAAATTTTTTTCACAGGACATAATGTGGAATAGGGTCAAGGATGGGATCAAGGAAAAGTCATGCTATCTAAAACATGGAACTAGACATGTTTCTTTTTAAGAGTTTTTATTTTATGGAATCATAGTAGAAGTGTCTACTTTGTAATCTTTTGAGATGTAATCGATATATCCTAAATCTCTAAAACTCTATACCTGAAAAGATACTCAATGTTAATTATTCATTTAATTCAATATTAAGTAAGGTTTAAGGTCAGGGCCTTATAATAGAAGACTATATTTTGAGATGGATAGACATAAATTATACCAAATTTAACCCTTATGAGTATATAGGGTTCTAAATCTTGACAAAAAATATTATACATTCACATAGCCTTATTGGACTCTCACATTGTTTATTATTTTTAGATCCAATGTAAAAATGACATGGATACATATCATTATTAAAAAATACATATTTTCCAAATTAGGTAATATAAATTTTTTCTATCCCAAAACACATATTGTGTACATTCTTTCACATAGATTTATTTTTATCAATAGATTAAATAAATTTAAATAAATTCCAACATATCATATAACCTATTTTTACTGAAATTAATTATATGTATACTATTATATTTGATTTCTCACATGGGTAAAAATCATTCATAGATGATAGGTTTATTTTAATCACATATCATCAAAGATCAAGATGGTATAACCCTTTTAGCTATAAGGGGAAATTAATATAGTAATTTGGTTATATCATGGATCTTAAATCTATTGATTTGATGATAGGATCCATGTGAGGTTATTATATAGGGGATTAAATTTAGCAATATTCATATGATGGGGTGTGGTTCCCTATTTATGGAGTTAATTAAATCTCATGGAAACATTACCATTAAAAGTCAGAGTCCCCCATATAATAGATAGATTTCAGGTATTCCAACTTGTGTAGGGGATTGGCCCTCTATCTAGGCAGTTCAGCTAATCTATCATGTGTTATTAAAGGTTCATCTGTCATTGGAGCCAATATCACCCACAATAGTTGGTTATATAGAGTTAGTAATCTTCCATGTGTTGGGGTGATGTTCTATATCTGTGGAGTTAGAAAACCCATATGTGTTCTGGATCATTTCTCTAATGTTTTTGGGTAATCCTTGGTCAATACACATATACATAAAAAGGAATAGTCCCCATATGTAGTTTAAGATAGGTAGCAAGAATAATAATAGCATTTAACAATTTATAACTCTTCGTTCATATTTTCCTATTGATTATTTGGGATGAATATAGGAAACTACAATAATATATTAACGTTATTTCCACCATAATATATGGTTTTTATATGTTAAAACAACTATAGGATTAGGGGAAATTTTTTACCCTGGTTATCATTGGATTCTTTTCTGTTATAATAATTCATGAATATTTTCTATAAATATTTGGTTTTTTCAATTCCTATGGTTTTCATAAATTCAATCCAAATTTAGTTCCTTTTTATACATTAAATTACTCCATTATCTTGTTTTTTATATTACCTATTTTTCTTTGTTTACATTATAATTCATGTAATCCTTCTAGGTATATTTTTTGTCACCCCTACTTGGGGTTTTCCCACATGTGTTGTGGATGTGAAATCATATGAATGTTTAGGGATGACCATGGATGATTTTGATCTACTGAATTTAGATGATAAAATTTATATTAATTGATGAAGGTATATAATGGGATATTTTTGAAAATATTTTTCCTTTCAGGATTCATGTGGTGAGGATGATTCATCTAATCTTGGAGAAAAATTCATCTAATAATTTAATTTATGGAATTATTTATTTAATTTTTTTTAAATCCTATTTTTTAGTATAATTTTTTCTAATGCATCATATTTTTTTATATAGTTTTATTGATTATTTATATTCCTTATGTATGGAAAAACAATACTATGCATTGGATAGGAAATATACGATACAAAATTATAGGTTAATGCCTCTATTGTATGTTATTTCCTTCAAAAAGATAGTTATCATTCACAGACCTATAGGTGGGGGTATTATGGTAGCACACTCAGTTATTTTTCTTCCCAGGTGTCATGTCCTCTATAGACAAGCAATAATCCATACACTAATGGAAACCATATTCAGAAATTTGTCATAAGACCAAACTTTTCCATCATTCATGACATATACATCATCTTTATAACCTTATATAGACCCCTAAACATCATTTATTATTGAATTATAATGATCAATGGTGTTCTAATCAATATAAAATACAATGACCTAACACATGAGGGAGTTTCCACTGTATGGATAGTCCACTTCCCACTGATATATGGGTTTTTACATGAGCTCCATTTTTTAGGTGGGGGATGGAACCCCATCTAAAATATGATTCCATGAGATTAATGAACCCCATTTCTCTAGTGGAGGACTAGACACCGACACATGAGGGATTACAAACACCATGCCTACTCCAAAATCCATACACAAACCATGACAATTTCAATGTATAGTTAAGACACCTAATCATCTATAAATTCTTGAAAATAGCATATGATGATCAATATAATTCTTGCACCAAGGTCCACATCGAAGCTCATATATAATATACTATGTTTTATCTAGTATTAATATTTAATAGAGAATATATGAGAGGCATTATAAAAATTAATTTATATGAAATGTACCTCTACATGACATGGTCTGTACTTGAAGCAGGGTGTAATGAATCCCTCTTTATAAAACAATCATTTCTGGTCAAGCTACCTAGAGTGTCCTTTAGGTGAAAGATAATGTGGGGCTCGAAAGTTAGCCAAGGAATGTACTATTCAATCTCATTCCATGTTTTTTTTACCGTTCATGGAATGTTATTTTGGATATTTTCCTTGTGTGTTTGATAGTATAGACTATGTATACTATACCATCCTTAGAGTCATGACAATTAGTAAAACTACATATGTGATTTTAATCAACATGATGGGTGGAATTTAATTCTTTTTTAAAAACTATAGTGATGATATTAAATGATACACTGTTTGTGATTCAAAAAATAAACATAATTTATCATTCTTTTTATTTCCAAATTACCCTGCTTTTACAACTAAAACATTCGAAGTAAATTATAATACAAATCATATTGAATTTTATCAAGAAAATTTTCATCACTTCATAAGAAACTACTTCTTCATTATACACCCATTTGTTTTGAATCATCACATCTAAGATGATCCATGCATCATCTACAATTTAAATAAAAACATGATACCATGACTGAATGATGGTTTCAGGAAATTTTTTCATGGACCTCATATAAAACCATTTGGATCACAACCTAGGGAAACCTCTATTAATAATTAGACCATTGGAAGGCCAATAATGATTATTCACTATAAAAAATTTCTGGAGATAGATCCTAGAGGGAGGAAAAGACAAAATGGGGATCAATTCTACCTAGACATTCTAACATGGGAATAAATGGCCCCATGTTCACAACATCGTATGCACGAACCCTATGCATATATAATTCTATGTGTAGCCAAATGGGACAGTGTAATGAGATGAATTGAAAAATCATTCATCATTGACCATCATGGACAAAACAAAAATTTAAATTAATAACTATTTTTTTCTTATAACAGTAATATTATAAAAATAAAAACATATTCAATAATGGGAACATAATTTTACTTCCATGAATAATGAATACCAAATCAATAATAAAATCTTACATTAAACGATTATGTATGTTTTCTCTAAGTTTTCCCCTTGAACTTATGGTTTATAATATTCATAAATAAATAAATAAAAACATTAATATCCTATAATTTATTGATTTTTATTGCTAACATAATAATTATAAAATAATAAATTACATTGTATGGGTAAATTATTATATGAGTTGTGTAAATTTTTTACATAAATAAATGGTCTCTTTTTATTACATCAAACATGAACCCAAAATTATATATCAACTATCAAAAAACACCCTATCTTGAGTCATTCAATAGTTCCATATTATCCTTTTGAAATACTATTTGGGATATATTAAAGGTTTTTCCGAATAATGTATGCATAGGAGAAATGTAAATTTCTTATTTTTTTTAAAAAACATTCGGCACTTGTGATGTAGAATGAAAAACACCGACTATTTGACCACATAATTTACTATTAGTGATAATATTGTTAATAATCCGATGAATAAATTGGGTCACTGTTTTCTCCCCACATTAAATATGTTTCAACCCAAATGGGGAAATTGATATCAAATGGTGTTCCATGTGATCTCATATCAAAATTTTAAACTTATAATCTCCTTGATAGATTCAGCTGTTTCAATAGGATGATGACTACTAGTATCAACATCACCTTAAGGGTCATCTCAATTCCTCACTCAATCACTACCAGATTAATCATAATGTGGATTTTATCTTCAATTTCCTACCCTTCCAAAGTTAATATTGCTAGATGGATCCGGAATATTCTTTATGAGCTGTGACACAAGGAAGACACTATTTACACATTGAAACAATATGTTTATTGAAAAGATGATAAACAAATATCCTATAATGTGTAGGATCTCTAAAATCTTGATGGTCCTTAGGGGAAAAAATGTCTCTAACATATTTAGTTTTCCTAGACATGAACTCAAATATACAACAAATCTCTTACAAACCATAACTATATATAATGATTAAAATAATATCTATACTCTACCCATAATCATAATGGTTACTATATTTTAGATTAAATACTAAATATTTCTAAAAGTTTACATGAAAATATTCATTATAAATATGAGATATTCCTATTCACTCAAATCCTATGTATAATATAAAATATGGTTTCATTCCTAGGTACATATGAAAAAAATAAGAAAAGTGGTCATCTTGATCACTCAATAAGGGTAAGAATAAACCTCATAGTAAGTAAAGGAAGAAACCTCAATAAATATTTGAATAATTATAATAATGAGAATAATACAAAAGTGAAACATCTTACATCATGAAATAATTATATATAATGAGTTTGATGAATTTATTTTGTGGTGAAAGCATAAAATCATGGAAAATGTGTATATTATACATAAATTTTCAATTTGTTGTCCTAGAAATTCAACTTAAAGATGATTTGAATTGATATTTTTGAAAACATAAATTTTTCACCCACTCTATGTGAAATTTTTTTTAATGTTATACATTTGAAAATAATCTGATTAATTTAAAATAGTAAAATAAGTGGTGATAAAATACAAATAAGTTAACACATATTCAAGGGAATAAGGAATGAAAATAAAAAAGTAATGAAAACATATATACCATCCATAAAGTCGATGAAAATGTTCTTTTAATGAAATTAATGTTAATATCATTGAAACTTTATTATATTCTTCAAAATAAATTTAAGGACTGATACCGAGATCTAAAGGAAATAGGTTCTAAAGCACATTAATTTCCTCCATCTAAAATATTGGACGGATAAGAAATATCCTCAACCTTCATTTATAGATGATAGTAGGATAACGATCTTTCATCAAGTTCCTCATCAATCATATGATTAGAATCAATACCAATCCCAATACTTATTCAAATAGAAGTTATATAGCATATATTTACATCAAAAAAGTATATTATGTCCATCATTATAATATATAAACAATTAAAATATTAAATTTGAAACTATTAAAATTGTATTCCTCACAATAATAATCACTATGAACACTCTAAAATATCATATAAATGGTCACACTAAATTGTTGAGATTTTTTTAATTTTTAGATGAAAATCATTTAGTGTGTAATTATACTATATTCATAAAATCTGTAGTGTACCATATATTTTAATTTTTTTGGAAAAAATATTTGAGTTGGTCTCCTAGAACAAAATAATTTTTACTTTATTCATTAATAAATACCTTATCACATCTTGATTGTTCATCTATGTGGAAATGAATGTGATAATGTCCTATGGATAGTCGTTTCACCAAAGTGCCATAGCAGTTCCATGCTATGATGATATCCTAGAAGTTACATAACACAATTCTTGAATATATACTTTATGATAGGATGTTGTTATTTTAGTGTCACAAAAAATATAGGCTGTTAGGGGTGAGGACTCATAAAACATCGAGGAACCTTCCCTTTTTGTTCACCATCGGTAATATCTATGAGGATATTATGAGAACGAGAAATGTGTCTAGGAAATACAATTTTCCTAGTGTCATTGGATGTTGCTATCTATTGACGTGTGTATTGGTACTTAGACATTGAAATTATTACTAATGGGTATTATAACTCATGCACTTAGATGTATTGATGAAAACTATGACAACAAACTATTCTATGTGTGGTAGGATATTTTGGGTGCATCACAAGTAATACTGTATTAATAGGTAATGCGAAAATGGATTTTTCCCTTTTATTCGACAATAGAAGTTGATATCATATGCCCCTTGATGGAATTGATATAGCCTAAATAAATCCATGTCCATGGCGAGGAAAGAGAAATCTAAATTCTAGGAAATAAAAGAATAATTTATTGAGCACAGTGGTTGATGTCACTAGCATGAAACCCGCTTGATTCGTGATATTCAGACAGAGTGATTACATTACATGGTAAGCATTCGTAGGAGAAGACATTTCATTGCAGTGTTAACCATCTTCTCTATGGGTTCCATGTCATGTTTCTATATGATAACCATGGAAATTAAGCAAGATCTTTCTAATTGTACTGATAAAGAGGCTTGGAGGGTCACACAATAAGTGTGACCATGTATCTCAATTAAATATTCAATTAACAAGTTGAATGAGGAGTATTACAGATTTTGGTTTAATAATTATTCAATAATGGTTGAACACATTTATTTTGACAATAGTTATTAGAGAGTATATTTTGGGAGAAATAATATATTTATTTGTGAGTAATGCGGGGATATTTATAAATGATATAAATATTCATTATTCAATGTATAATAAATGAGGAGGAGGAAATAAAGAAAATGTAATAATAAAAGTACATGTAGTGAATATGAATATACACGCCATGTTGTTTTTCTGGGGATTTTTGAGAAATAATATAATCTATTTAATTAAATAACATTAGGTGTAATTCATTGGGCACATTTCAAGTAACAATAATAACCAACTGTCATTATTATAAATTGGGTCTTACGAAAAATTAAATGAAATGAATAAATGATTTCATGTAATTTATTCATTTTATTAGTCAAAGTAAATAAAACCCATATTATATTGTTCTCATGAGCCTATAAATTATTGATGTTTATGCACAACACATTTGTAAACAACTCCAAATACAAGATAGAATTATTTATTATCCATGAATGCTCCCATTTTATGAGATATATCCTCCTCCTCCAGATCAAGGAGTGCTCTTTGGAAGTGGCTCTTAAGGAGATTGAAGGTGGAAGTCACTAGCAAAGGCTATTCTTTTGTAGCATCTAGAGATCCCTTCAGTGATGTCTAGATATATGTGGAGCACATGTGGATCCCTGCTAGAGATATACTACACATGGATACTACGACACAACGACAGATCATATCGGATCGTGACCGGAAACATCAACGAAGAGAGAATTTCATCAAGGAAATTCTTTCATTTTAATTAAATTAATTATCACAAACATATGATGATATTTTATATGGTTCCGAGACTCCCTTCCTTTCATTTTTTCCTCATTCTATTGCAATGATCTGACATTTTATTGTTGTTATGAATCTCTGATTGATCGTTGTTAATGAAAACCTAAGGTTGGGTACACCCAAAAACACGCTTCGGTTGCACCTATAACCTACAAGTGGTATTAGAGTGTTAATATTATTGATTATAATTATTTATTATTTCATTTATTATTTATGCATTTAATAATTTAGTTGTTTAAATTAATTTTAATCATTCTCCAAATCTGAATCTTGAGATCTGTTCCTCCTCTTTCATTTTTTGATCACCATTAATAAATTATCTATTAGTTTAATTTTCATTAAAAACAAAGGATCTTATCCATAGGAGCCGAATCATCCTGGTCTTACTACAGAAGAACACATGGCATGTATTTAGTTGTATACGTCATGTATTCAGGATTCAATGCATCAGACTGGTCCACTAAACCACATTCTGGGTTGGTGTCTTTCATAGTATCAATTTACATCATGTGTTAACAAGAAATAGGTGGCATGCACTTTTCATATTATATGCCATGCGTCTCAATGGACACGGTGTGTAGCCCCTTTAGGTTAGGGTTGGACCGTGTAACCCATACATGTCATTCCGGGGTGGAGACCATGTAATGCACACACTATACATCTTTTGGCCTACATGGAACATGATGTACTCCATAGTTTTCTAAAGTACATCAACATGCCATTTTATGGGTGTGTACTTCGGATAGATGATGAATGATAGTTCACACCATGTAGTCGGAACTACATGTCTTGTACTCATCCAAATTATGTAGATTTATTAAATTAAATTATTATATTATACAAACCCTTTAGACGCGTACAATAGTCCGGGTGTAAAGATGAGGAACAACAAGGGATGTGTGTTTTATATATATGTGTTTAATTTAACATCTGCGTAATATTCATTTCAACTCATTGGGTATTTATCAACATGAATTTACCAGGTTTCATCCACTGTTCATGTTACATACAAAGATAATTTTAAATGAATTTATTTGTTTAAAATTATAATGGATGAGAATCTAAATGAAATTAATAAAATGGTTTAATATAAAATGATTTGTTAATTAAATATAATTAATTGATTCGAGCATGAATTATATTAAACAAGGATGATTAAATAATTTTGATTCTAATTTTATTAATGTGTAAATATCATGGCATGCATGGATGGTCATGATATAGACGTGGAACATTGTATGTGAATGGTTTAATTTTATTTATTTATTTAAATTAAATATGTTATCATGTGTGTCTTCCCCTCATTAATTTATAGAGGATGTGTTCCCATGATTCATTTTTTGAAAACCCCCCTTTTACCCCTCACGTGTTAGTGATATAAAAGAATATGTAATGGATACTTCTCCCAAGCTAGTGGAGGTGGCACAAGTTAAGATCCATGGTGAAACAAATCCCATGGAGATACAATGGTGGACAAGTGGAAAGATGTAAAAACGAACACAAAAGGTTCAAGGTGATTCTCACCTTGGTCATGGGATACATTTTCAACCTCTACATAATCTAAACAATAGAACAATATCATGAATGTACCATTTATTTTATTTCTATCATTTGTTTGGGTTATTTATTATTGGTGTGTTGTAACAATCACACAATCAATGAATTAAACTAGCATGAAAGATTGAACTAAAATACGGCCGGTTTATGTGTAAATATTATCCTAGATATATTTAATCATTTTTGTATATCCCACTTAATATTAACTAGAATGTAATAAACATAATAAAATGAAAACTTACATATAAGGATAAAATCCAACAAATAAATATTACGTTCGTATAGCCTTCCATAATCTTGGTTTGAATCAAACTGCAGTTCAATGTACATGAACAAATCTAGTTGGGGTGTATTAAATTATCGGGGAATTATAATTCAAGGTTTTTGGCTGACATGAGTTGGTTCACATCAAGGGTTTACTGCCACATAATGACTCTGGGGGGACCAAGAGGCCATGATTAAGGAACTCCCAAATAAAAATATTTTAGTATTGGGGAGTCAACTCAGCATATCAAGGAACTGTGAATTAATGTCGTTGTCATTTTGAATGCCTACCTAAAACACATTAAGGAGATTGACCAACCCTTGTTTGGGTATTGAGAAAGGAAATATGGATGGATTCCACTAGAATATTTAGGAAACAAAATATTCATAAGTCAATGGTGAGGGCCATTGGATTTTGATAAAATATTAGGTGACTAAAAACTATTAATTTTTTTTCTCTCATTTTATCAAGATAAAGTACTAAATCATTGATCATATTAATTTTTAGAATCTACATGAAGATTGAAATTGAACATACCATTGTGAACCATACTCGATATAAAAAACCATCTCACTAGAACCAATTTCTTAGAATTGTAGAGGCGTTTACGCGTCATCCATCCCCGCGAGAGGAAATGGTTTTTGCTGGAGGAGCCTATTCTTGTTGCACCTGGAAAAGATTCCAATGAAGATGAATTATATATCTATATAAAAAATTTGGATGATGACACAAATTTATAATGTTTCATGCTATCATCCATGTCTAACGAGCTCTGTATGAAATACGTATAGCATGATTTCTCAACATAAGGTTCTATATCAATAGAAGGTGAGAGAGGAGAGATTTGAGATCTCTAATTCTTAGTTGATAACTAGGATTGGAGATTCTATGCCAACTTGGCCACATGTAATCATGTTTGTTGGATACGTTGAATGCCTCAACAACATAGGGATTATGTTCCAGGATGAGTTGCCTACAAATATCATCCTATCATAACTTCCTAGGACCTTCTTTAGATTTTTTTTTCAATTACAACACGATAAACAATAATATGGTTCTGTCAGAACATTTATCCATATATCTCTAGGTAGATAAAGACATGGGTCATGAAAAACCCACAATCCTTATGGTTAATTAGAAAAGGAAGGACAAGGAAAAGGATCCATGGACTTATAATCAGTCTCAAGCCCCCCCCCCCCCCCCCGAGCATCCTCTATCCATGAAGGGGATGATCTAGACGTAGGGAAAGGAAAATGTGGCAGTATGTTTTTCATGTGGAACACTAAGACACTAGATGAGGTATTTCACTTAGAAGTGTGGGGATGCTAAGGTTGTATTTTTTATCGGGTGAAATCATTCCATTTATACACATTTGGTATTATATACGACTTATGGGGATAACCTATGTATCCAAATACAGAAACTAGATAGATTTAGAATAATTTCTAGAGGAGATGTGGAGCATTGAGTTGCCAATGGAGGGAGGCTGCCTACGTTAGCCATTGGTGATTACCATCACTCAATTCCAACTGTGATGATATTTGTTTTACATAACTACTATAACATGCCTAGTGTTACCAAAAATATATTCTCTATATCATGTTCGGACATGGATGGATTCATTTTCGTGTTTGGAAATAAGGTTTTTTTCCTCTTAAGAGAACAGTGTATATTAAGGTATGACAGAGTTAAATAATGCTTTATATGTATGAAATTACGAAGACCATGTGTTGGAAATCGACAAAGAAAAATTCTCAAATGACTCCTAAAACACTGAGGTGTGTCATCACCATATTTTTCATGTTAGCATTAAATTCTAAACAAAGATCTACCAAGATGGTTATTTAGATTCTATTGAGATAAAACCACATGACATATGCCATGCTTGTTTACATGTTAAAATGCACAAGGCCCATTTCAGTTGATATGATAAAAGGGAAACAAAGCTTTTAGGTTTGGTGTACATTAATGTGTGGGGACCATTTCCAATAGAATCTAAAGTTGGATATTATTACCTAATTAGTTTTACCAACTATTTGAGTCAATATGGATATATCTACTGAATGAGGTATTAGATAAAGGCCTTGGATTAATTTACGGAATTCAAGAATGATGTACAAAATAATATTGGTAAGAAGTTAAAAAAGCTTTGATCAGATCAAGGAGGAGAATATCTGAACCAAGAGTTCATCAACCTTTTACAAGATTTTGGGATTCTATACAAACTCATCCATCCATATACACCACAATGGAATGATGTGAGTTAATAGAGGAACCAAACCTTTTTGGACATTATGAGGTGAATGATGAGTCATGAAGATCTTCCATTATCCTTTGGGGACATGCATTACATATTTCAGGATACAAATTAAACTGAGTACCAACTGAGGGAAAAATGGAATTCACTCTTAGTGATAAAATATAATGAAACCCATTTTGTCGCAGAAATGTGTATGGGGATGCAAGGAATTTGTTAAGGCTTTCTCAAGAAACAAACTAGCACCTCGAGAATGAGGTGTATTTTTATAGATATCCTATGAAAAAAAATGATATTACCTATATAACCCTTAAGACAAGAAACTGATTGTCTCCAGACAAGATGTATTTCATGTGAGGCAGAACATCATCAAAAGGGATTGTAGGAGTATGGTTGTATTCGATGTAGTTGATGCTCAAGATATACAATAGTTGGTATAAGAACAAGTTCTATAGGTCTATATGTATGAGGTTCTAGAAACAAATTTTTTATGTAGGATCTCAAGAGAGGTACTAGACCAAGATAGATTTGGATTCCTAGTCACCGAGGATATTTAATCATTAGTGTTGGTCAGTGATAAAACTCTCTCCTATAAGGAAGCAGTAGAGTGCTCAGATGAAGCCAGATGGCTAGAAGCTATGAATTCGAAGATTTATTACATGTATCTAGACCATGTTTGGGTTATGGTCGATGAGCTATTTGATTTGGAGAATGATGGATGTAAATGGGTATTTAAGAGAAATATGGACATGGATGGTCATGTTAGCACCTATAAATAAAGTCTAAAGGCTAATGGATTCAGAAAGCGTTAGGAAATTTACTATGATGAAACCATCTCACTAGTTTATAAGTTTAAATCTATAAGAATCCTACATTCCACATCAACTCACAATGACTATGAGATTTGGAAAATGGTCTCAAAATATCATTCCTTAATGGGAATATTTCGGTAGATGTCTATGTGACACAACTTTAATGGTTTGTGACATCAGGTGAAAGTTGCAGAAATCCATTTATAGATTAATTACAGCATCAGGTCATGGATCATACAATTTGATGAAGCCACAAATGTATTCAGTTTTATAAAAAATGAATGTGAACAATGTTTTTATAATAAATTTATTGGTAATGAGATCATTATCCTCATAGTATATGTTGACGGTATATTTTTAATTGGAAACAATATAGAATTCTTGTAGTTAGTTAATTACTGCTAGAACAAGTGATTCTCCAAGAAATACATATGAAAATAAGCCTAAATTATAGGGATCAAGATCTTTCGTGACATATCCCAAAGCCTGCATGGACGAGTCAGGGTATATATATTGACCATATACTAAAGAGATTTATTAAGAAAAAATACATTAGGGTATTGGATTCTGTGTCATATGGCTTATATCATTCTTTGAAAATGTGTCCTTAGACACATAGGAGAAATATAGGATGGGTAAGATTCCATATGCTCCAGCTCTAGCATCCATAAAGTATTCAATGTTATGTACAAGGCTTGATGGTTCCTATGCATTGATAATGGTAGGAATATATCAATAAGATATAGGAGAACATCATTGGATGAATGTTAAGACTATATGTATGTATCTGAGAATAACAAAGTATATGTTCATATTTTATGGAGGAGAATAGGATCTTGTCATCAAAGGGTATGATGATTCCAATTTTCAGAAAAATCAAAATGATCTAAAGTATAAGTCAGGATATTTTCTCTCTCTCAACGAATGAGTTGTGAGATGGAAGTGTTCATAGAAACCAGTAGTTGGAGATTCTTCTTCAGATTATGAATATATAGGGGCTTTACATGTAGACATTGAAGTATTCTATATTCAAAACATTGTCTAGGATCTTGATGTGGTGCCTAGAAGTAAAGAACATATCCCATAGTATTGTGATAATACTACAAGGGTGGATCTTGAAAAAGAACAATGTTAACATCAATAGACAAAGAACATTCTCTTAAACTATCACCTCTTGAGGTATTTCTAATGAAGGGGTGAAGTTATAGTGAGAAGAGTGTCCATGAGAGAGAATGCGGGGGACCCCATGACTAATGGCTTATATGAACATAAGCATGAATATCATGTGGAGCTAGAGGGTTGATGGTTGTTATCATTTGGATTAAGTCCATGTGGGAGTCAATTAGAGGTTGTGCCCTAGAACCAACTACTTTTTTAAACTATTCATTAATAAATACCTTATCACATCTTGATTGTTCTTCTAGATTACAATGCATGTGATAATTTCCTAAGGATTTCCCTTGTACATTCGGTCCATAGAATATCACTACTATGATGAGAACCCAGAGTTTCCATTACATTATTCTTAAATATATGCTCAATGGTCGAATTATGATATTTGAGGGACACAAATAATACCGGCCAGTAAGGGTGATGACTCATAAATCATTGAGGAACCTTCTCATGGTGTGATCCTTGGGTAATATCTAGGATGATATTAGGAGAATGAGACCCTCTGGTAAGAAATCCACATTTCATAGTGTCATTGAATGATCCTATCTATAGATGTATGTGTTGTTCCTTATATATTAATATTTTTAGTAATGGGTGTTAAAACTCATGCACCTAGATGTATTGAAGAAAACTGTGATGACACACTATTCGCAGCGAGGTAGGATATGTTGGCTGTGTCACGAGCAATAAAACATTAGTAGAAAAGGAGAGAAAGAATTTTTCCATTCTATTCCACAACAGAAGAGGATATATTAGGCCCTTTGATGGAATTTATATAGCATAAAAAAATTCATAGACATGGTGAGTAATGGGGAAGTACAATTTTGGGATGTCCATGAAATAATTATTCATCACATGGGTTGAAGGAACTAGCCTGCAACCCACTTGATTCGAGGTATCTAGAAAAAGGGATTATATTACACAGTAAGCATTTGAATGAGATAACATGTCATTGGGACATTAACATAATTCTATTTTGGTTCCATGGCGTGTTTTCAGAAAATAACCTTGGACTTTAGGCATGATATTTATAATTCCACTGAGAATGAGTTCAAGAAGGTCAGACACTATGTTTTTCCATGTATCAAAGTTAAATATTTATATAATAAGTTGAATAATGGTTATTCTTGATTGTGGTTTAATAATTATTCATGAATGTATGATCATATCTATTTCGACACTAGTTATTCTAGAGAATATATTTTGGGTGAAATAATATATTTATTAGTGAGTAATGCAATGATATTTATTTAAGAAATAAATAGTCATTATTCAAGGCCTATTAAATGAGGTAGAAGAAATAAAGAAAATGAAAAAATAAATATATATTCCATGTATATTAATATACACATCGTGTAGTTTTTCTTGGGATTTTTTAGAAATAATATTATTTATTTAATTAAATAATATTAGGATTAATTCTTGGGGTGCATGTGAAGTAATAATAACATACAAAATTTATTTTTCGACATGGGGTCTTACTAAGAATTAAATGAAATGAATAAATGATTTTGTGTAATTAAATAATTTTATTATTGTGTGTACTTAAAATCCAAATTATATTATACTCATGAGCCTAGCCATTCTTGGTTGTTGTGCACAATAGATTGGTGAAAATCTCTCATGTAAAGAGATAATTAATTTTCTCCCAATAACTCTCTCATGTTTCGAGTGAGATCCTCCACCACCGGATCAAGGAGAGCGCTTTGGAAGCTTCTCTGAAAGTGACCGAAGGTGGAAATTAGAAGAAAAGGATCTTCCTGGTTATCACATGGTGATCCCTTCCACGACGTTCACAGATACAGGGAGCACAAGTGGATCACTACAAGAGGAAAACTATACATGGCTTATACGACGCAATGACGGATTAGATCAGATATTGACCAAAAATAACAATTAAAATAGAATTCCATCAAGGTAATTCATGCTTTTTAACTAAATAAATTATAACCAACATATGATGATCCACTCTATGGTTATGATACTCCATTCCCTTCTTTCTCTCTTGGTTCAATTCTGATGATCTGGTATTTTATTATCGTGATGGATCTATTATTGATCGTCATAAATGAAAAATTATAATTGGGTACACCCAGAAACACGCTTCTGCTTTGCCCAGAAGCTACAAAACATCTAATGGTAGAATAATTTGACATTTTTTATAGTTATCACTATGTAACAATCTAAAAATATAATACTCAATCATCCATTCAATGTTATTATGTAGTCACCTCACAATTCAAAGAAATCCATGGTTCAAAATAAGATTCTCTTTTATATCTAATAATAAGTTTAAAATTTCATAAAATAGAACTAATATAAATTTAGGTGAGTCTATATGATTTTTAGTTTGTTGGGATTCAACAAAATAATGGAAAAAATTAGTTATTTTTGTAAAATGTCTTAATTATAACCCCATTTTTGATAGTCATAGAACATGAATAACATTAAAAAAGATAAAATGGAGTAAATATATATGTTATTATGAATTAAGTACTCCACTATTGACATGAAAATATTTTTAATGTTATTTATTCCTATCACTAAATCAATATAAATAAATAAGTATTTATCATATTTTTAAAAAATCACTCCATTTACACCCTATCTCATCATATATTTTCTCACGCATTTGTAATTATTATAAATAAAAAAATGTTAATAATGATTGTGAAAAATTAATGGAAATTTGAAAATATTATTTCCTTATTGGAATAATGACATTCCCTATATGATCAACGAATTCAACACAAACTTTTTTGGAGATAATATCATATTAATGGCATAAGATCAAACTCAAGATTACAATATTAAAGAAAAAATCAATATTAATTTCATAATATTGAATTTAGTAATAGTTTAATTAATTGGAATAATTAAAACCATTATGATAGATTATTCCTAAAATACTTTTAAATATTAAATCATAATGTATATAATACCTTCAAAAAAATAACTATTGTTAGGTAAATCATGTCAGAATGCTTCAGTAATGTTTAGTTATAAAATTAATAAAATCCATATCCTATAAAATATAGGTAATGTTATTCATTAATATATTTAAACTACCAAAATATATTTTTTATTATAGATTATATTTTTCGTTGTAATAATTTAATATATATGATGTAAAATTCTTAAAGCCAAGCACAGAGACGACACATGATTTTGATAGCCAGTGATTCCATAATAAATATTACTAAAATTTTAAACATATTTTATAACACAGAAACATATTTCATCATAAATTATGGAATATATCCTAAATTGACTCAATAATTTAAAATCATATTCTATGGTTCAGTCTGGAAAGCGAGATTTACCATATCTATGATCTAATGTTCATTGGCATTGGATGTTCGGTAGAGGCATCCATTTATGGGTCTATTTTACTACATAATTAATTAAAATGTAAATTTTATTTTAATTACCTAAATCACTTAATAATATATAACTAATATATTATGTAAAATCAATGGGGTTGTATAAGGCTGTAGCCTTATACATTTCATAATCTTGCGTTAAATCAATAATTTGTCATTGATTATCATTACAGGTTTTGATATTTATGGAATTAGGACATAAAAATTATATTACATCTCAAAAATAAAAAAGTATACACTTCTACTATATCCTATATTTTCATAAAAATAGAACTCCTTAAAAACCCAGAATTGATTTCTTGATATAAATCTTCCTGAATTATTTATTTATCATTCCCTTATTTATACCATATGGAAAACATTTCAAAAACATGGGATGAGCATAAAAATCTCTGTAATGGATATAAAATCAATCAATAAATTCAAATAAAAGAATTTTTTTTAATAATTAACATATTCACTTTATCATAGCTTATGAAATCAAATGATTTATTATTAACACATAGAAATCATAAATAAAAAAGGTAACTTGTGGAATCTATAACATATATACATTGTAGAGATCACATCTATATAGGGAGTTACATTTGAAATACCTATCAATGTATATTCCCTAAATATATTTGTAGAAACATCAATGTTTACCACCATCACGTTACACATTGCATTGGAGAGCTATCTTTGGCTCACATGCCATTTGTTTTCCATGAAAATACCTGTATAGGTGAACAACTCCCAATAACCATAACATAATCATGACTCATAAAATAACAATAAAGGAAAAAAACAATTCCATATTCCAATAACAATATAAAATTTGAAGATATTTTCAGAATTTTTTTTTTCAAAAACTATATTCAAAAATAAAATACATAAAAAAGTTATTCGGTATTTATTTTCTTTTTTAAAAATGTTATGGCTTGTTACAGAAGCCATATATTAAATAATTCTTGTGGCGGCAGAACAGTCTTTGTCACTTCTTATATTAAAAAAAGAAACATTCCTTTTGTCGTTAAATAAAAAAATTTGTAGAAAAACATTCAATTTTAATGAACATAATATTCAATGGGGTTTTATACACCTTATAAAATAAATTTGTGTATAAAATAAAATATTCCTCAATGAAAGAACCCTGATAAGAAGTCCCTTACCATGAGTGTTACTCATCACGTATGTTCCTTGATATTCCGAAATAATAAAAAATAGTTAATTTCCAATTTATTCAAAATCAATTTCATTTTAATTATTATTTTATGTCACTTATTACCTCATTATAAACATTAAATAATTATTTATTTAAATATGAGTCAATTTGTCGATATTTGGTACTTCAGTCAAAAATGAACTTGTAATAATTTAAAATTTTCCATGTGGTCAAAAATATATTATCTCCAGAGTGATATTCATGATTTAAATATCATATATATCCAGTATATATATATATATATATATGTATATTTATTTATAAAAGTACATAGAATTTGAATATTTGATGTGAAATGCACCGTTAATAGAGACAGAAAGGCATGAGTATGCATTAACACTAATTTCATTTCATTCTCAAATTTAATGGAATAAAAAAAATAATAATAGGTATAATATAATTCATGATTAATATCTTATTTTATATAAGTTACTAAATTTCATTAACTCCATCCTTTATACATTCCACGTATGGCCTTAACGAGTCATATCACATTAAGGGGGTGGTAGTCCGCACTTTTTCAATTGAAATTATCGTATTTATGAATTATGGAAAAAATAAAAGTATTATTTAAAAACAATTATCATAGAGACAATATAAATATAATAAATATAATATATAAATATAGATCCATCATAATGTCCACAATGAGTTGTGGAAAGGGAGAATTAAAACATCATTATTTCGGGAGGTCGTAGTTTTCCATCCACAGAAACAGTATCTTCTTATCCATTTGATGGATGTGTGTGTAAGTATTGTTCGAATCCTTCTCATACCAAAATCTTAGTATATTAAGGATACTGGTGTTGTTAAGAAATCAAACAATGTTAATAGAATAGGGAGTGAAGATGTAAAATAATGGAATAGAACTTTAGAGAAGACACTGCCTCTAAAACATGTAACTCCCTTTCATTTTATCCAAAAGGAATTCTTGAATTTTCTTCTACATAAGGTAAGCATTCTAGGAAGAATATATGGATTTTTGGAAGTTATTTTCTTAGTGGTTAGATGAGACAAGGGGCTTCAGAGGTTTGATTAAATGGGTAGAGGTGATTCCCTTTTAAAAGAGAGAGGAGGGGAACTTTAGGAACGATTGGAAGTATTATATTATTATAAAATGATTCTCTGTTTCAAATTGTCCTAAAGATTTTTTTTTCAAATATATGATACTTTTGGGTCGAAAACCTCTCAACCAATAGTTTCCAGTCTAGTCTAGTCCACATATTAAACATTATATTTTTGCTTTATCTCTTAAATAACTAATTTAACTCTTCCCATGTCTTCTTGTATATTCATACTATATGGGTAATATAGTTACTATAAAATGAAAATATAACCTAATGTGGTTCATTAAAATAATGTTAAAAATTATCTAATTCATTAATCTAAATCAAAATTTTTAAGTATTATTATATAATTTAATAAAATAGTATTTTCTTAAAACACATTTATGTAAATTTCCATACTATTTATATAATTACATTTATAAAAAACCATAACAACTTGATAATTTAAAAATAACATCATTATTTAAATTATAAAAAGTCGTACTAATAAATAAAATTCGTTCATGGAATTCAAATGTTTAAAATAAAATTCTTTTAATATTTATAATCACACTTATCTAAATCATTCATAACAAGGTAATCACTACATCATCATTATGTCATAAAAATATTTATCTATTTGATGTATGAAAATTATAATTAAAATAACATGATGTATTAAATATTTATATATATATAATGATAATTTATAGTCAAATATATCACTTTTATAACCCCATATAAAAAAGTTTTATTAAAAAATACATGTTTATGTTTTATTTTTCTTCAAATTAAATTATTTCTTATAAAAAGTCATTTACAAATCAATGTGGCTCTATGGGGTCCCAAAATAGACCCATGGATTCCCATAGTTAGACATATTTCATCCAATATTATTATAACATGTGTTAGGGTAGTAAATATTATTATAATATTGTTTTTACCCTTATTTTCCAGATTTACCCTTTCACCATGGTAAATAAAATAATTACTAAATTTACTATTCATAATGTTTAAAAATAAAAGGTACCAATTTAAACAATTTGAACCTCTTAATACCAAATATGGAATCCATTTTTTAGTGTAAAAAACACGGATTTTTTATAAATTAATAAAAAATTAATTCCTGTTGTCAAAACCAAAAATAGTGTTTTAAGAAGTAAAAACTACCAAAAGATTGACATTTTTTTATGTCCAATTGAAAAATAAAATTACTTACAATGGCCATAATTAGAATAAATGGAAAAAAATAAAATCTAGCTGTACTTTAAAAATAACTAAAAAGACAATCCATCTATATAAATTAATTAATTGAAAAGGATGTTTTGATTTAAAATGTGGTACTTTTAACAATTTATTATAAAATGAACATTATAAAAAAAAAGTTCCAAAAATATACCGAAAGTAAATTTTGATATACTTCTTATAAAGAAGAATTTTTTTTTGTCCAACTGTACAAATAAATTTGTAAAATACAATATTTAAAAAGGGTTCTCCATCAAAGGGCAGTGAAACTACCTTTTAAATGTTGTAGAGTATTTATGCTTAAAATTGGACTCTTTCTCATTTTAAGCGTCTAAAATTTTATTTGATATATATAAAAACATTAAAAACATGTTTAATCATAATATAATTAGTTCTATTTATTCTCTCCAAAACAACAGCTTGGTGTTAACAAAAATTTCAAATAATAGTATCATATTATTAATATTTTAGTATGACTCAGTAATACGTGAAACATAAGATTTCATAGAAACTAATTTTTTGGTGTCAAGTATGCCATTGAACAAATAATCCCTTTTAATGTAAAATTAATATTTAATTTCAAAATATTAATAAATATAAAAATTTCATACTCTTTATTTACATGGGATGTGACATCCTTCCCCAGTTCTGAAATTGCTTCCCTAAAATTTTATTCACAAATAAAATATGTGGGAGTATTTATGCCTCATTGAATTTTCAGATTCCCATGTTTCCTCCATAAGAATATAGGTTTTCCACAAAATATTTTCCTGATGAATTACCATATTCTGCAAAACATTCTCACTTCGGTCAAAAATCTGGACTGCTTTCTCCATATAATAAAGAGTATATTCTAATTGAGCTATTTTGGACTCATAAAATGTGGTGGATACGTCATATACATTTTCAGCATAGAATCATGAAAAACATTGTGTAACTAGGATAAACATGGGTTTAAAGGCACTATGTAGGCATCTGATCTGACTTTTTTTGTGGCTTTCATAGGGTCTAATGAACATTGGGCTCATGATTCTCTTCTTACCAAAACAAGTCATACTTTTCCATGGAGGATCACTAAGAAATACAAGATCACATACCTGAAAAGAATGATCCTTCCTCCAGTTATCTACATAACTTTTCAACCTTCTTTGTGATATTCTAATGTACGTCTGAATCAATTGATCTTTTTATGCCATCCCTTCTACCAATTCTGTTCCTAGAAACTACAGTTCACCTACATTATCCCAAGAAGCTATATTTCAACAATGCATTCCATATAATGCCTCAAATAGTGCCATCTAAATTCTGGAATGAGAACTATTATTAGAAGAAAAATCAACCAAAGAGGTTGTTGGTCTCAACTTCCCTGTTAATCTACTGAACAAGCATGTAGAATATAATCCATGATATTAATTTTTCATTTTGATTGTCCAAATGATTTATTATGAAAAGTTGTATTGAAATTTAATCATGTTCCCAATTTATTCTGAAGGCCATTAGAATAATTAAAAATGAACCTAGAACCGTGATCAGATACAATGAAGATGGAAAATCCATATAACCTGACTATATCATTAATATACAATCATGACAGTTGATCTAGAGACAAGGTATCTCTAACAGGTTGACAATGAGAAGATTTAGTCAATTGATTAACAATAACCCAAATGGAATTGTTACCTCGATATGTCTTTAGTAATACAACTATGAAATAAAAGGACACATTTTGTTATCTCCACTTTGGCTTTGGAAATGGCTGAAGCATCTCTTTTGGTAACTATTTTACTTCATTAACCTATTGACAAGTAATAAAATTCACAGTAAATTTAGTAATATCTTTTTTCATTACATCCAACTAGTAATACTCCCAATGGTCTCTATATATTTTAGAACTTCCAGTATGAACTAATAATAGAGATCTATGAGATTCACATAACAACTCTTTCTTTAACTATGAATCATAATGCACACATATCCTCCTTCAAAACTAGAAAATGAAATCTTCATCAATGTTAAATTCTCTTAACATACCCTTCTAAACCAATTATAACATTTTATGCTACTCACTATCTTCATTGTGTGTTTTCATTATTCTGATCTCTAGTGATTATTTCTCTCCCACCTGAGACAAAACATAGGAATTCCCACCATGAGCAACATCTAATCCAAAATTCCTCAAATCAAAAACCAAATTATCTATTTGAAAACATAGAATGGTTAAAGTAAAATTACTTTATCGAATCAAAGCATCATCGAATTTATGTGCCTTTCTAGAATGGTAATGGATCATGCATTCATAATACTTGATTAATTCACACCATCACCTATGTCTCATGTTTAATTGTTTTTGAGTAAATATATTTATCAAAAATATTTTGATCCTTATATATTTCACACATTACTCTATATAAATAATGCCTATATCTTTTTAATCCAAATACCACAAGAAATAATTCCAAATCATGTTTATCGTACATTAACTCATAATTTGTCAACTGATGTGAAGCATAATAAATTACCTGATCATTCTGTATAAGGATCCCAAAAATCACTTTAAACAAAACATCATTATAGATAAAAAATTCACTTTTTCTATAATGCAGTTCAAAAATGGATTATTCTCCAATCTTCTTTACAATTTTGGAAAACATTCATCACATTGATTTTTTCCATATGGACTTAACAGCTTTACATGTTAAATTATTTACTCTGTTAGATAATTGTGAAAAAAATTTAACAAACCTATGGTAATAACATTATAAACCATGAAAACTACAAATCATGGTTATATTTTTGGGACTTGGCTATTCTTTAACAAATTTTGTTTTAGTAGTATCAACATTTATTCCATCATTAGAATGAATGTGACCAAGGAAATTAATTTTTGGTATCCAAAACTCATACTTTATGAATTTCCCATAAAGATTCTTTTATTTTAAGGATTTCAAGAAAACCCTTATATGACATTCATGTTCTTAATTAAATTTAGATTATACCAACATATCATCAATACACACAACCAAAAACTAATCCAAGAACTCAAAGAACATTCTATTCATAAGACCAATAAATATAGAAGTTTCATTGGTTAACCCAAAAGGCATAACTTCAAATTCATAAAAGCCATATCATGTACGAAATGTGATCTTCTGAAAGCCTGATTCCATTACTTTCAAATGATGGTACTGAGACAACAAGACAATCATCGAAAAATACAGATCTCCATATAGATGATCAAATAAATCATCGATTTGAGGAAAAAGATGCTTGTTTGAAATAGTGATATTATTCAGGGGATTATAATCAATGAAAAGTCTCATTGAACCATCCTTAATTTTAAAAAAAAAACTAGATCACCCCACATTGATGTGCAAGTTGGAATGAGACCTTTATCTAACAACTCCTATAATTTTCTCTTTAACTCAAAGAGTTCAATTTGAGCCATTCAATATGGGGTTTTTGAAATTGTAATAGCTTCCGAAAATAATTCTACTGTAAATTCAACTTCCTTATTAGGTATTACACAAGAAAAATTGTTAGAAAAAAAATCAATATAAACATTTTCCTGTTGTAAATCATTAATCTGAATAGTTCCTTTATTTCAATAATATATTCCAGTTATCATTCATTCGTATATTTTACTTGTTTCTTAGCTTTCTGATATGTTATCAAATAAAAGGATTCATTATTTTACACTAACTTAAATTCATTCTGAAATGAAAACTCTTTATCTCTACAATCAATCACAACATGATAATCAAAAATACAATACAAACAAAAAATAACTTCAAACACTACTAGAGAAAAACAATAATGTTTGTAGGTGGATTATTTCCACATTCAAGGATAGAATTGTTTTTATAATTTCATATTGTCTGAAAATTTCCTCCTAGTTTTTTTAAAATAATTTCAGGATTCATATCATGATATGGAATTCCAACTTTACTAGAAAATTTCCAAAAAATGAAAGAATGTGTAGAACCTGAATCAAAAAAAATTTCTATAATTTGATAAAAAAAAATAGTTTACCGGATACTATATCATATGATGGCCCAACATCTGTAGTAGTAGTCGAAAAGGATTTCATCACCCCTTTCTTCTTGGAGTCTAGTTTCTTTCCCTCAGTTGAGTTCTTCATTGGACACTCATTTTCATAGTGACACATTTCGTTCTACAAAACACATGTCGCTGACTATAAATAAAATTTTCCCTTACCATTACTTGGATCATTTTTAGTTCAATTAAAAGACTTATGTCCCATTATACCACATCAGAAGCACATAATAGATTTTAAAAGGCATTCCCTAGTTTTCTTTTTAAATTTTTTTCAAAAACTATTAATTTAATTTTCTTACCATCAAACATTTTATTATAGTTATTCACTTTTGTCCTCCACCTCGACCTCTTATTCTATTATTTATCATAAAACACAAAATCACCAAAAAACTCCATTTCAACCCTTTTCGCACATCAAAAACGTTTTTCATGACTTTTTATCTCAGGAGAAGCTAAAGCCCTTAGTTACTTTGCATATAATCCTAATTAAAAATGATTTATTTTACTATCAAGAACCCATATGAAATTTGGAGCATACCTTACCATTCGAGTGAATTTTTCATTATAAGGATCCATTGAGTCATCCTCCAGCCTCTATACCAAGTATTGTTTTTCCATCTGATGTCGAACCGGTTTAGAAAAGTTTTCTCAAGAAACATACCTTTGAGTTCATACCAATCAAGGGCATAAATCTCCACACTATCCCAGATATTTTAACCATATACCACCAATTATTGGAATCACATTTATAATAGTAAACAGAAATACTAACCATTTGATGTTCTTAACACCCAATAACATCAGAAATCATTTCCAGTGCTTTAATCTAACTTTCAGCTAGCACAGTGTTAGATGATCCTCTGAATGATATGGGATCTTGCCTCATGAAATGATCCACTACTAAATTTTTCCTCTATGGTTCATCTGGCCGATCACAAGAATGTATACCAACACAATTTATAACATCAATCTACTATGCCATCACTCCAACAAACTATTCAGATCCGATTTCGACAATCACAATTTTCTTATTTGGAAGGTTGATTTCCTATTGATTCCATCCAATCATATCGTCCCTTATTCCTATATGGAAAACCATTATAAACATAGAAATATCTTAGGGGAAGCAACATGTTAATCATCAAATGATATATCATTTTAATCATACCATAAATAAACTAGTTTAACAATATCCTCACTCCAAATGTTGAGTATACTGACCTCTGACACCATCTATAAGGCACAAGCCTTAAACATTACATAATATTGAGTTATGTTATGAATTATGAATTGAGGATATTTATAGGTTTTGAGTTTTAGAGAATTAGTCCATAACATTTACATTACATCTCAAAATTACAATGTATTCACATCTACTCTATCAACTTTTTTCGTAAAAATAAAAATCCAGAAATAATAATGAATTATTTTGTTTATATAAATATTCCTGAATACTTACTTTCAATTACCCTTCCTATTCCCTTTGAAAAACATTTCAAATACATGTGATGAGAATAGAAAACTCAATAAGGGATATAAACTAAGAAAGAAAACATTAGTACTTGAATACATAAAAATAAATTAATTCATTCTTTTCAATCATAAACATAATAAATTTAATATTCAGCATTAAATCATATGATTTATGAATAAGACTTGGAAGTAAACAAATCACAAAGGAAGGTTGTGGAATCCATAACATACTTTCATTTTTTATTTCACAACTACATAGGGAGTTACATTTTGAATACCCATAACATTATATTCCCTAAATCTCTTAGGATCGACATTAACATTTTCATATGTCATGTTTCCCAATGAATTGGATAACTATCATAGGCTCACCCTCTCGTGGTTTATCACAGAACTACTAGAATACGTAGACAATGCCCAAAAACCATAACATGATCATATTACATAAAACAAGCATAATGGAAAGATAAAATTTCCACATTCCTATCAAAATATATAATTTCAAGATATTGAAATAATGAATACATTAACGAAACCATTTTCAATAACATAATACATAAAAAAGGTATTTGGTATTTATTTTCCGTTTTAAAAATAATACGGCTTTTTAAGGAATCCAGATATCAATAAATCCTTCTGGTGGCTGAATAGTAATTGTTACCACATATGTTTTAAAAAGAAACATTATTTTTGTCATTTAGTAAAAAGATAAATATAAAAAGATTACCTTTTAATGGAATTAAAATTTAAATGGGTTTATAAACTTTATTAAATAAATTCCTGTATAAAAAAATTGCCTCAATGAAAGGAGATTGATATGAAGTCCATTACCTTGAGTCTGACTCATCATGTATTTCCTTGTTATTCTGGAATAAAAAAGAATACTTAATTTATAATTTCATAAGATACTTTTTCTTGTTTATTATTCCTTTTATATCACATATTACCTCATTTTAAACTTTACATAATTATTTAAGTAAATATCAGTCATTTTGTTGATAGTTGGTACTTAAGTCAAAAAATAACTTGTTATAATTTCAAATTATCCAGGTGGTCAAATGTCTATTATCTTGATAATGATATTCATGATTGAAATATCATATATATTTATTATATATATATATTATTATATAACATTTTCATATATGAAATGAAATGAAAAGATCATGGAGACCGTAAGCTGAATGTATGCATGAATGCTACATTTATTTCCTTTTCATATTTAACTGAATGAAAACTAAATGATACATAGGTATAATATAATTTCTGTATAATATAATATTTTATATATTTTAAATAATTTCATTATCTTCATCCTTTATAAATTCCGTGTATGGCATGAACAAGTCACATCACTTTAAGGGGCCTGTAGTCCGCACTTTCTCAAATAAAATTACCATATATACACATTATGAAAATCATAATGGTATGATTCATATAAAGAAACAATATAGACAATAGAAATATAATATATATCATATATAAATATAGTACCAATATAATGGCCACCATGAGAGGTTGTATGGGAGAATTGAACAATCATTGTTTAGTGAGAAGTAGTTCGCCATCCACAGAAACAGTATGTTCATATCCATTAGATGGAGGTTTGTGTAAGAGTAATTTTAATCCTTCACATAAAATAGTCCTAGAATATTGAGGCTACTAGTGTTATTATTTAATCAATGAATAATAATAAAATAGGTAGTGAAGAAGTAAAATAATGTAAAGGAACTTTAGAGAAGACACAACCTCTAAAAAATGTAACTCCATTTGTTTTGATCCAAAAGGATTTCTTGAATTTCCATCTGCCAAAGGTATGGATTATAAGAGTAATATGTGGATTTTTGAATCTTATTTGGTCTGAGGTTTGATGATCCAAGGGTCTTGAGTGGTGTGATTAACTATGCAAGGGGGATTCCCTTTTATAAGAGGGAGGAGGGGCACTTTTGGAATGCTTTCATGTATTATTTTGTTATAAAACGATTTTTTTAGTTTAAAATGGTACCAACGTAATTTAATTAAAATATAAGAAGATATTGGGTTAAAAACAACACATTATATTGGTTTTAGACAAATCTAGGACACACATTTAACAATATCTTATTGCATTAACTCTTAGTTAACTAATTTAACTCTTACCGTGTCTCCATGTATATTCATACTATATGGTTAATATTGTTACAATAAATTGAAAAAAGAACCTTAGGTGGTTCATTAATGAAATTTTAAACATTAGATAATTAATTTTTCTGAATCTTATATTTCATGGACTATCATATAATTTAATAAAATTTTATTTTTCCTTAAAAACTTATTTTTTTCAGTTTTTATACTATTTATATCACAACCATTTTAATAATCCATAAAAATTTGATTCATTCGAAAAAATATCATTACATAAAATATATGAAGTCATACCCATATATAGAATTCAATTATGGCATAAAATGTTTTAAAACTAATTTATTATAATATTTATAATCTCATTTATCTAATTCATTCATTAAAAAGGTAATCACTACATCAACATTCGGTCGTAAATATATTTATTCATTTGTTGTATCAAAAATGTAAATAAAATACCACGATGTATGAAACTTTATATATTTTTATGGACTATTTTTGATTGTATATATCACTTATAAAATCCCATATAAAATCATTTTAGAAAAACGACATGTTTATGTTTTATTTTTATTTACTTTAATTTAATTCTTACAAAATGTAATTTTCAAATCAATGTGGTTCCATGAGGTCCCCAAATTGATCCAAGGATTCCTGCGGTTAGACATATTTCTTCCAATGGTATTAAAACTTATGTTAGGGCTGTTTAATATTGTTAAAATATTATTTTTAACCGTTATTTAGTGGATTTACCCGTTAATCATTGTAAATAAAAAATTACTGAAGTTACTATCCATAATTTTTAAGAATACAAGTTATTGTTTTACATAATTTGGACATCCTGATCCTCAAAATGAAATCCATTTCTATAAATTTAAAACAAAAAAGTTTCGAAATTTAATTTAAAATTAATTATAATTGTCCAAACAATAAAAGTGTGTTTTTAAAAAGTAATAACTACCAAAATAATAACATGCTTTTATTTCCAATATCAAACTGAAATTACATCCAATTACCAAACCAGGATGAAATGAAAATTAAATAATCCAATTAAAATTTAAAAGAATCTAAACAAACAATCTCACTATATAAATAAATTCAATGAAAAGAATATTTTGACATAAAATGTAGTATATTCACTATTAATTTTTAAGAATTTTATCAAAAAAAATACAAAATATTTAAACAAATTAATATATTATGTTCACCTACTAAATAAAAAATTCATTTTGACTAATTTAATAAATAAAAGTTCGAAAAAAATATTTAAAAAGGGAATAACATCAACTGGCAGTAAAACAACCTTTAAAAAAATATTAGAGTATATGTGTTTAAAATTCGATACATTCTCATTTTAACATCTAAAATTTTATTTGATAAATTTAAAAACATTAAACAAACAATTTTATTCATAATATATTATGTTTTATTCATTTCATCCAATAAAACTACTAGTAATTTACTACCATTTAAAATAATAATATTACATTATTATTTTTTCAGTATCACTCACCATTGTGTGCAACATAAGATTTCAAATAATCCCATTATTGTGTATTGGGTATGTCATCGAACATAGAATCCCCTATAAAGTAAAACTAATATTTACTTCAAAAATATTAATAAATAATAACATTTTATACTACTTATTGACATGGGATGTTACATCCTTCCCCCCTTATAAAAATTGTGCCCTCTCCATTTTATTCACTGATATAATAAGTAGGGGTATTTATCCCTCATAGTATTATCAGATTACCATGATGCCACATCAACCATATAGTTTTTTCACAAAAACATTTCCTAATTAATTATCTTATTCCATGACACTCTCCCTCTTTAGTCAAAAATCTAGACTAGTTATTCCTAATAGAAAATATTATCTTCCAACTGAACTACCCCGAGATTTAAAACATGGGATGGATCTGACATATACTTTATCAACATTAAAACATGAAATAATTTAGTACCTGAGATTAAAATGTGGGTAAAACCAATCTATATGAAAATTATATGAATTTATAGATGATTTCATAGGGTCTAATAA
This sequence comes from Viscum album, assembly GCA_963277665.1. Lineage (NCBI taxonomy): Eukaryota > Viridiplantae > Streptophyta > Magnoliopsida > Santalales > Viscaceae > Viscum > Viscum album. The sequence goes on along the minus strand of OY728119.1, from coordinate 2,102,488,025 downwards.
ACATTAGACTCAACTTTCCAGTCTTACCAAATCACATCACACTTTTCCTTAGAGAAACTTTGAGAAATACATGATCACCTACCTTGGAAAATGAGCCTTCTTCCGGTTATGTTCAAAAAATTTCCTTTCTGCTCTAAGATGTTCTCATGTTCTTATGAATCAACTAATACTTTTTTGTCATCTATTCTACCAATTCTAGTACCATCAACTTCCATTCACCAATATTGCCCTGAAAATATGGAGTTCGACACTGCTTTCCAAATAATTCCTCAATTTTTTCCCTCTATAAACATGAATGAAAACTATTATTATATGAAATCACAACCGAGGAAAGATATTGGTTCCATCTTCCCTTGGAATATATTGAACAAGTACGTAGCATATAATCTATGGTCTAAGTTGTTCGTTCTATGTGTCCATCTGATAGAAGATGAAAAGTTATACTCAAATTTAATTCATTTCCCAATTAATTTTTCTGGCCATTAAAAAAGATTGATGTGAACATTGGATTACAATTATATGCAATGGAGAGTGTCACTCCATGTAACCTAACTATCTAGTTAATATACCATCAATAATGTTGATCTTGATACATAATATCTCGTACAGGATAAAAATGAGCTTATTTAGTCAATTGATCAACAATAACACAAATTACATTGTTACCTCAAGACGTCTTGGATAATCCCACTATGAAATCCCTTAAAAATTATCTCATTTCCACTATAGCATTGGAAAAGGTATAAGAATCCCTATTGGTTACAATCATTCATCTTAAACCTGTTGACATTTTACACAAATTATTGTAAATTCAGCAATTTATCATTCCATTCTTTCCATCTAGTAATTCTCCTGAAGATCTCTGTACATTTTAGTACTTCTAGGATGAACTGAAATTGGAAAACTATGAGATTCACATAATAGATGTTTCTTAAGCTAAGAATCACATGTCACATATAATGTCTTTCAAAACCTCAAAACACCATCTTTATCAATGTTAAATTCATGTAACTTATCATACTGAACCAATTGTACCTTTTTCTGCAACTCATTATCTTCTTTTTGTGCTTTCATTAATCAGTCTCCTAGATATGATTTCGATACCACATGAAACAAAACAGAGGAATTCACTTCACTAGCATCATCGAAACCCAAATTAATAAAATAAAAAACCAAAGGATCCCATTGCAATCATATCATGGTTATTGTAGTATTACTCTTACGAATTAAAGTGTCCACCACTTTATTTTCCATTCTCATTTTCTAATGTATAATGAATATGTAATCCTTGATTAATTATATCCATCTTATATGTCTTGTGTTTAATTATTTCTGAGTTAATATATACTTCAAACTATTGTGATTAGTATATATTTCACACTTTACTTTGTATTACATATGCCTCCATAATTTTAAACCAAAAAAAACTACAACTAATTCCAAATCATGTGTAGGGTAATTTAAATCATGAGGTTTCAACTGACAAGACTCTTAAGAAATTATGTGATCATTCTTGCATAAGGACACTGCCAAGTCCTTTCAAAAAATCATCACTATAGTTAACAAATTCACCATTTCAAAAACGTAGTGTCAAAATTGCATTATTCACCATCGTTTTATCGATTCTTGAAAACATTACAAACATTAATTTGACTAGATGAACATAAAACCTTTTCGAGTAATCTTATTGTGTGGTCCTGATAATCTTGAAAAAATTTCAACAAACCTCTAGTAAAAAATTTCTATTCCAAGAAAAAACCAGATATCGATTATATATGTGGGTATTGTATATTCATTAAAAAAATTTGTTTTAGAAGGATCAACATTTATTCCATCTTTAAAATCAATGTTACCTAGGAATGAAAGTTATTGTAACCAAAACACATACATTCAGAATTTTCCACCCTATTTCATTTATTTTAAGGATTTCCAAACAACCCTTAAATAACTTTCATGCTCCTCGTCACTTTTAGAATATACCAAAATAGCGTCAATAAACAAAACCACAATCTTATCAAATAACACGTTGAAAATTCTATTCATAATATCACAGAATATTGTAGGTGCATTGGTTAACCCAAAAGGCCTAACTATGAATTCCAAATGGCCATAACTAGTATGAAATGTGGGATTTAGAAAGTCTTATTCCATTACATTCAACTGATGTTTCCCTGAACACAAGTCAATTTTCGAAAAATATTGTGCTCCCTGGAGCTGATCAAACAAATAATCGATATGAGGAAAAGGTTACATTTTCTTAATAGTGATATTCTTCACATATCTATAATCAACGCAAAGTCTCATTGGACCATCTTTATTTTTCTCAAACAAGAATGCAGCACCCCACAGTGGTGTTCTAGGTCTAATAAATCCTTTATCTAACTACTCGGGTTATTGTTTCATTAAATCTATATGTTTAATATGAGAAATTCATTTAGGGGGTTTTGATAATGGCATGGCATACAAAACTACATCATCTTTAAATTCAGCTTCCCGATTATGTATTATATGAGGAAAATATTCAGGAAAATCATCAAGATACTCATTGACCACTAGTTCATCATTAATCTGAAAAGTTCTTTTGTTTTTAGTAATATGTTCCAGGTAACATTCATTTCCATCTTATTCTAGTTTCTTAGCGTCATGCTATGATATAAAAAACAAGGGTTCATTCTTGTACACAAACTGATATTATTTATCAAAAAAACCTCTTTGGCAATATAATCAATCAATTCATGATAAATAGAAAGCCAATTCATACCCAAAATAACATCAAACTCTACTAGAGGAAAAACAATAAGGTTTACACTTTTATTATTTCTACAAACAATGAAATGATGGTTCTTATAATTTATTTTTCTCTCAACATTTCTTCCATATTTTTTTACCATATGTGTAGGGATCATATCTTGAGATGGAATTACCAATTTACAAGAACATTTCTTAGAAAAGAATGAATGTGCAGAACCTGAATCAGAAAAAAATTGGCATAATTTGAATAAAAAAATGTTTACCTGATTCTACTTCATTTGATGTACCATCATCTACAGAAGTAGTCGCAAAGGATTTCATCACCCATTTATTCTTCTAGTCCTCCTAGTATCTCTCAGTTGAGTTCTTCGTTGGAAACAAAATTTTAAAATAACCCATTTCATTGTACATAAAACATTTTACTGACATTAAATATGATTTTGTCTTACCCTTAGCCAGATCATATTCAATTCTATTAAAAGCCTTATGTCCCATTTTACTACATCGAAAGCACTAAACGGAATTCAAAAGGCATTCCCCAGTGTTCATTTTACCACAGTTTTCACACACTGTAAATTTATGTTTCTTAAAATTAGACTTTTTTTATCAATTCATCCCATTCATTTGCCACCTTGACCACTTATACTATTTTTTATCAAAGAACACATGATCATTAGAAAACTCAATTTCTACCTTCTCTGCACATCGAACAAGTTTTTCATATTTTTGTAACTCACTGGAATCTAAAGCCCTTCTATTATTTGTATTTATTCTTGATTAAAATGATTTATTTTACAATTAAGATCCCATATAAAATTTGGAGCATACCTTTATAACTGACTGAATTATTCTTTATAAAGAGCCACTAAGTTTTCCTCCTTCCTCAATTCCATGAATTGTTTTTCCATCATAAGGCGAACTTTCTTAGGAAAATATTTCTCAAGAAACAAACATTTTAATTCATACCAATAAAGAACATCAATCAACTCACTATCCAAGATATTTTTAACCATCGAACACCACTGAACGGCTCCAACTTCAAAATAGTAATATTCAAGACTAACATTTTGTTTTTTTAAACACCCTATGTAATTGAAAATATTTTCTAGTCCTTTAATCAACACTTCAAATAGAATTGTGTTAGGTGATCCTCTGAATTATGTGGGGTTTTGCCTCATGAAATTCCCCAATAATGACATGTTTCTTTGTGGTTCATATAGCTGATCTCATTCATGGATACCACCACCATTTATTTCATGAGTCAACTATGCCATCACTACAAAAAACTGTTCAGTTCTGATTTTGACCATATCAGGTTTCTATTTTGTAAGGCTATTTTCCTCTTGATGTCATCCCATAATTGCTTCACTGTTTCCTCTAAAGAAAACACTTCTGAACACAAAAATATATGCAGTGAATAAAAATCATAATATTCAAATGATATATCATATTAATCATAACATAAATTAATTAATTATAGAATATCCAAAATCCTAATATTGTCTAAACCAACCTCTCAACCCAACTATATGGACCTATCAAAAAAAATCACATAATCATAAGTTATGTAATGAATACAACGTTGAAGATATTTTCATGTTTAGTGTTTTATAGAATTATATCATTACTATTACATTACATCTCAAAATTAAAATGTATACAATTCCACCATATCTATTTTTTTAATAAAAATAAAAATCCTGAAAGAAAAATAACTATTTTCATGATATAAATCATCCTGAATTCTTACATTCTATTACACTTCCTTATTTCATGTGAAAAACATTTAAAAAACATGGGATGAGCATAAAAATATCATTATGGAATACGAAATAAGGAAATAAAACATTTGTCCATGAATAGATACAAATTAAAAATTCACACTTTTCAATCATAAACATATTCTCTGTAACATACATCATTAAATGATAATATTTATGAATAACAGATAGATATCATAAATCAAAAAGGATAATTGAGGAATCCATAACATACAAACATTTTATCTTTTACAACTATATAATGAGTTACATTCAGAATATCCAACATAGTATATTCCTTATATCTATTAGGATTAACAATAACATTTACCTCATTCACGTTACCACATTAATTGGGGAACTATCCTAGGCACATCCTCCTTTTTTTATCACAGAACAACCTATATATGTAAAAAATTCCCATGAACCATAATATAATCACGACACATTAAACAAGCATAATGGAAAGATAAAAATTCCACATCCCAATCAATATATAATATTTAAAGATGTTGAAATAATAAATACTTCAAAAAACTATTTTCAATACCAACATACATAAAAGTGGTATTTGGTAATTATTTTCCATTTGAAAAATAGTAAGGATTGTTATGTAAGAAATATAAAAAATAATTCTTATGGTAGAAGAATGGTCATTGTCAACGCGTATGTTTAAAAAAGAAATATTTTTGTCGTTTAGTAAAACGTTTCATCAAAAAATATTCCATTTTAATGAAATTAAAATTTAAACGGGTTTATACACTATATAAATGAGTTTCATGTGTAAATAAAAATATTCCTAGATGACAGTTGATTAATAGGAAGTCTCTTACCTTGAGCCGGACTCATCAAGTATGTTTCTTGTTATTCATTCTTAACAAAAAATAGTTAATTTGTACTTTCATAATAACAGTTTTCAATTTTATTATTCATTTTATATATCACTTATTAACTTGTTATAAAAAATACATTATTATTTAGGTATATATCAGTTGTTTTGTCGATATTTTGTAGATGAGTCGAAATTTAACTCGTTATAATTAAAACATTTCCATGTTGTCGAAATTACATTATCTCTATAATCACAATAATGATATGAATATCATATATTTCATGTATATATATATAATTATATTTTCAATTGTACATAACATTTGGAGATAAGAAATGAAATGCGCCATTCATGGAGATGGTAAGCCGTACATATGCATGAATTCTACGTTCATTTCTTTTTCATATTTAAAGGAATGAAAATTAAATGATACATAGGTATATATTAATTATAGTATAATGTCATATTATAAATATGTTATATAAGTTCATTAATGTCATCCTTTATACTTTCCATGTATGGCATGAATGAGTCATATCCCTTTAAGGGGAGATAGTACACACATTCTCAAATGAAATTATCATATTTTGAAATTTTTTAAAGAATAATGGTACGATGTTAATAAAATAACAGAATAATGAAGACAATATAAATATAATATATAATGTTTCAAAATATATTTCCATCATTATAGAAACCATGATAGGTGGTAGGAAAAAATTGAACAATCATTGTTTCGTGAGAAAGTAGTTCGTCGTCCATAGAAACAGTATATTTATATCCATTAGATGGAGGTGAGTGTAATTGTTGTTAGAAGACATGTAATAAATAATTCCTAGTTTACTGAGTATATATGTGTTGTTATGTAATCAAATATTAAGAATATAATAGTGAGTGAAGAAGTAAAATAATGGAAAGGAACATGGGAGAATACACTACCTCAAAAACGTGTAACTTCTTTTGATTTGATCCAAAATTCATTCTTTAAAATCATTCTACCTAAGGTAATGCTTATAGAAGGAATATAGGGATATTGGGAGCTTGCAAGGGAAGTGTTTAGGAAAGCCTATGGGAAATATAGGTGTGAATAAATGGGTAGGGGATGATTCCATTTTATAAGAGGGATGTGGGGCACTTTAGGAAAGTTTTAAAGAATTATTTTATTATTAAATGATTTTTGGTTTCAAATAATCCAAAAGACATTTATTAAAAATATAATATCCTACTAGGATGAAATACTCTCAACTATAAGGTTTTAGAAATGCCTATGCCACTAATTTGGTTATATCTTTTAGCTTTAACTATTAGTTAACTATTTTATCTCTTACCATGTCTTCTTGTATATTCATAATATATCGTTAATATTGTTACAATAAATTTAAAATTCAACCTAAAATGGTTAATTAATGAAATGTTATACATTAGATATATCATTTGGTATAATTTTATATTTTTTGGACTATTATATAATATAATAAAATTGTATTTTTTAAAAACTTATTTATGTCAATTTATATACTATTTATATCATGACCTATTTAAAAATCCACAACAAAATGATTCTTTCAAAAAATATTCATTAATGAAAAGATAACAAGTCATAATCATACATAAATTAAATTTATGGCATAAAAGGTTTTAAATTAAATTTATTTTAATATTTATTATCTTGTTTTCTAAATCATTCATTAATAATGCAATCACAACATCATCATTGTGTCATAAAGATATTTATTAATATGATGTCTAAAAATTAAAAATAATGTACCATGATGTATAAAAAACTATATTTATATTGAATATTTATATTCTATGTTATCACTAATATTACCCCATATAAATTGTTTTTTGTACATAAGACATGTTTATTTTTTACTTTTTTGAACATTAAATTAATTCTTATAAAATGTCATTTTCATATAAAAGTGGCTTCATGGGGTCCCAAAATCTACCACAGAATTACCATGGTCGGAAATAATTCATCCAATAGTATTATAACCCATGTTAGTGTAGTTTAACATTATTATAATATTATTTTTTACCCTTATTTACCAGACTTACCCTTTAACCATGGTAAATAAAATAATTACTAATGTTACTATTCATAATGTATAATAATAAAAGGTACCTATTTACACACATTGGGCCTAATTATTACAAATATTGGATCCATATATCCAAATTTAAAATTACTATGTTTCAAAAGTTAATTTAAAATTAACTTTTGTTCTCAAAACCAGAAAACTTGTTTTTAAGATGTAAAAAATACTAAATGATTGACTTGTTTTTATGTCCAATTTCAATGTGAAATTACATCCAATGAACAAAATTGGATTAAATGATAAATATATAATTTAATTACACTTCAGTACCAATTAAAATGTAAATCTATCTATATAAATAACATATATTAAAATGAAGTTTTGACTTCAAATGTGATATTTTCACTATTAATTAAAAAATATAAAATATCAAAAACTAAAAAAATATATCCAAGGTAAATTTTTATTTCCCGTTTCTAATTAATACATTTATTATGACCAATTAGAACATGTAAAAGTGAAAGAAAAAAATTTATAATGTTTTCACCATCAAAAGGTTGTAAATATACCTTTTAAAAATATTAGAGTATTTATGATTTAAATTTGGCTCATTCTAATTTTAAACCTCTAAATTTTATTGGATAAATGTAAATTTACAAAAATAATTAATCATAATATAGTTATTTAAATTTATTACTTCTAATAAAATGGATATGCATTCACTACCATTTAAAATAATAATGTTATATTATAATTTTTTTATAACTCTGCATTGTGTGCATCATAAGATTTCAGAGAAAGCAAATTTTTCGTGTTAGTTACACCATCGAAAATAATCTCCCCTGTAAATTAAAATTAATATTTAATTCAAAAATATTAATCAAATATGAAAATATCATATTATTGGTTTACCATGGATTTTATAGGTTAGCTGTATTACCCTGGGAGTGTTGAGAGTAGGATTCCACTACTCTTTGATGGAAGATTGAGATTAATCGACAACTCAAAACCATATTAAGGTAAATCAAGGAATAAGTAATAAAATAGGTTTCATCCATCAATTAAATTTTCATTATTCACCCAATAAGTATCTTAATCGATACAGGGAATATATTTTGTTTGATCTACACCATTATTAAATTAATAGACCATGGATTTAATTGTATACATTTCATTTCTCATTTTTCCAATCCATCACGTGAGCCTATGTAATCAAATAAATAATTTCACAGATTAATTAAACTTGTTTCCCATGTTTCTCCCCCCAAATATCCATGATATTTTTTTCTGGTACCAGAACACTTTTTAAACTATAATTCCACATTTTTCATTTTAATTTTCACTATCTTTTTTCATTCTCCTCACCATTAGATTATGGGGACGTTGATCCACATTTCTGGGTTGGGTTCGAGTAAAATCCAACCCACATAATCCTGGTGGTTAAATGAAATATGACCAAGATGGAAATGTTGTTGATGATCAAGATTTGTTGGGATATGGTTGATGATTGCCAAGGTTCCATGATCCATGAATGTTCAATAGTGACCCAAGATGTGCACAGGGCGACGAAGACATTGATGGGATGAACTGAATTCTAATTTCTAACCAACATAGAGAGAAATCAATGACTAATAGTGGTTACCACCATTTCCATGTGGTTATACAATGTATTTAGTGGTGGTATAATTGGATCTGATTCATGAAACGTTGGTATAGTTTTTATGAAATACCGGACTACATAGCTTGTAGTGTGATGAACACACACCATGTAGTTACCTAGATTCAATTTCTAGGGTTTCATGGTGTGCTAAATATCACATTCCTTGTAGGATCATCACAATCCTTCTAAATTAGTGTTGGATGCATTATAATTACTTCATGAGTAAATGGACTTGGACATTTCCAAGCACATGATGTGTACTGGCACATGGCTACTGTACATGGGCATGGAAATATTCACATGGGCGTGCCCCATATTCTCGATAAAATGTTTTTAGTACCCATACTTTTTGTAAATTAATAAATATATGAATAATATTTTGTTGTTGAGGACATGTTTAGGAGTTAGAGTTGTACTATTTTCCATGTGGGTACCTTACACCTAATCTACATCTATTTATAGGAATATTATACCTCGCATATCTCCTTTTAGAAATGTATTGTGAACTGTAAGTAGATTTTCTTCAGTGTTTTACAAATAGAACTTGATGGTAGAATTCATAGTGGGTTTTAAGATATGATTTTTATGTGATGAGAATGGTTCTTTTTTAGGTGTAACTCAATGATATAATTGATCAAGTAGGATCATTATTTAGTGGTACTCTAGATATACTAGGCCATTTCCATGTATCTATCAATATAATGGTAACCCCATGATGGGCTTCGGTGTGGGTCCTCTACCTGCTGGTTGGTACCCCCATAATGGTACCCCCTGATGGATATGGGTTTGGTTCCAATATCTATCACTAAGTGTTACCCCCTATTGGATAGGGTGTGGTTCCTCATCCAAGAGATCAATCGACATCAACTGTACATCATAATGTGGAGGTTTGGGTCAACCCCATGGTTACTCTTCGAACAAACACACTAGATATTGGGCATTATTGATGGACATTTGGAACATTTGGTAGACTCATTTCCTAGAAAACTCTATGATATGGTTATCCCAATTATCCCACATGAGATATAATTCCATATAATATATATCATTGATGTTGGGTTCTATTACACTCCTTATGAGGATTCAGTTTTCTAATTTTATCATATATCCTGTTGATCCCCCATCTAGTTCATGGAATCCTACTTTGTATGTAAATACTCACCATAGAATGGTGTTTTCCAGCATGTGTCATGACTTATACAGATGAAGGATTGGTCGGTTATTATTACTGAGGACCATAAGGGATACCCATGTGCATTTGATCACATAAAAGGGTTTTGTCTTGGTGATCTAGATATGTTCTCTCTCAAAATTTACATTTTTATTAGTTGTTATTTTGGGACATGTTTTCTAGTTGGGTGTGATTTTTTACCTTTATTTTGTTCGATAACATAGTTGTACACTTCATATTACCTAAAAGATGTTATATACATGACAATTAATTTATATTTTACAATATTTTTTTAGTCGATATTCACTTCTTATTTGAGATGATTGGGAGTGTGTGTATAGGTAATTATAAAGAAGCCTCTATATTAGTTATTCCATTCAAATATTTTTTCCAGCCCAACAAAATGGATGTGGGATTGTGGTAGTTGTGTCTCGACCTTCCACTAGCCCAGAGGGCCCTGACGGGCTAGGTCATGATACCATATATATATATATATAATATCATCTCCCTTAATCAACGATATTTTCATTGTTAGGTTAATAGTTAATGGAAAATGGGTGATTATTACATTACTACGAGCATACAAATCATTGAGTCAATGTTTTTGAATATTTCAAAATTTAAGGGTTTCATAAATATAACAACAAAATGGATTTATGTTTTGATAGATTTATTAATAATATCTATATCTATAAATAAATTATTCAAAAATATTACAATTTGTATTATAGAAAAATAGAAATATATAATAGGTATTTAATCATAAAATGGAATATTTGATTCCTGATTACACATCAAAAATCAAATTAAGTAAGGGTGTTCCATACGTTATAAATTTTCTGACCTACATAATCATGAAAAATGAATTGTCAACAGTATTTCTGAAAAAAATACATCATAATTTATAGTATATAAAATTTTCCTTTGGTACGTGGAATTTCATTGGGAAAACGAATTAATAACCTGATACTAAATCATTCTTCGGTATTTTAATGTTAGAAAAAAATACCATTATAACTGAAATTTATCCATATCAATAATTTTGATTATTTTTAAGTTCTTTCTAATTTTATTTTCTATATGTTCTTTTGGATTAGACCTTCTTCAGGGATAAATGATAATCATGTAACCTATTAAATGAAATTTATTACATAAAGGTGTACTTTTCACATCCAAGTATTTTTTTAAATCATACTTTTAGGATAATGTAAAACAAAATTTATAAGAAGTCATAGATGATTTTAATTTTATTATAATCTTCTGAAATCAGTACCTTCTTTATGTAAAATCGGAAATCATCTTTTATGAAATTCAATATCGAACCAATGTATTAAAATTTTATTCCAACCATTAATGGTTCTAACTGAAAAAGATTTTCTATTTATTTCATATTAATGTTGTGAAATAATATCAATATCTATATAATGATCTACATTTCCCATATCATCATTTTCATTATTTTATTATATATATTCTCCAATATATTAATATATCATGTAATTTCATCAAATGAGGGAGTACCATATTCATTATTTGAAGAATATGGGTAAGAATAATATATATCAAAATTCATAAGAGATTATATAGTTTCCTTTTATAAAATTCACAACTCATTCCAAGTAACTAAGAAATAGTGTAATGTTATCTTTGAATATTCATAACATTTTAAAGAATATTCAGAATAAGAATATTCATTCCCAATCTATGACTCTATAATCATTCGAACATTCTTTTTTTAGGTTCATCGAGATCATCTACCACTTTTAAAAAATATCAAACATTTATTGATAACATTATAATTTTTTATACACTTGTAACAAATAACATCTAATGATTTATTATTCTAATACCTTATCATAGTATTTTCCAATTTATCCATTTTCCAATATTATTACTATTTTCAAAATTTTCATTCAAAATAATAACATGTACATTTTTTTATGTTGAGAATTATAACCCATAATAAATCTGTTACTTATAAGAAATAAAACCTATATTCATAAAATTATATTTATCTATATCTCTCTTTATTCTATCCTTATACAGCATCAATGTTATTATATAGTCAAAGAGACTTATATTAGTCATGTTTTTATATCCTCAAACTATTTAATTTTAGATGAACTATCATTCACAAGTATTTCATTACTCTTATCCACTATATGTTCATCAATATTGTCCTTCTCACTATGATATATTTACTAATTCCCCATAGTCATAAATCGATGATGAATTTGACCAATTGATTCACCTAGATGAAAGTATATTTTTCAATAATACCCTATCAACATCACTCTCTTGGTCTACAAAACATTATAAGATCCAAAGTGAGTAATCAAGATCATTTTGAAATAAAATTATCTAATCCACATATTGATATATGGTTATAGATATATAAAGTCATTGAAGAAAAAAAATGAATTTTTGACTTCATCATTAAGTTAAATTCCATAATTTCAATTTTGTGTAATGTATAGTATCTCAATTGATATTATTTATTAGTTATAAAGCATGAAAATATAATTACCAACTATAGTAATAATAATAGATATATTCATCTAGTCACTATAGTAATCATAATCTCTACCATCTAATTTTTGTGACTGACAAAGGGTTTGATTCTCCAAATTTTATAGTGGCAATCTAGTTACAATAAAATGATAATTTTTTTAAAATAATATATTAATATAATGAAAAAAATATTATCCCCGATACCAAATGTGGAGTATTATATAATAATACATATTAACTCTAATACAAAATATTTTCCCAGAAAGGATGCTTTAACCTGGATTTCATTGAAGATTTCAAAAATATAAATATTACACAAAGGTCAAAAAATAAGTTTTCTACAAGTAATAATTTCCAAATTAATCATTGTAAAAAAGAATAATAATAACTGTATAAATAAGTATCATAGAATATAAATCAAAACATTAGAAAATAAATCAATAACAAAGAGAACATACACACCATGAAACAATGTAACAATGACTTTTTAGTTATTTATAAACTCCCTTGAATGATATTTGTGATGTATTAAAATTCAAATTAATCGAAATATTTTCTATTAACATAATGAAGTATGAGGATCTAAACCGATATCTTGAATAAACTTGTTCTCTATAATTTTAACATCCTTGATCTAATATTTTAGGCAAAAAAATCATATACTTTTATAATATATGTTGTCTGTGAGGTATTGAGTGTTGAATACATATATTCTCTTCATATATAATTTATGTTGGTCGATTATAATCACAATACCGTGCCTCATTATAATTCAATAATTTTTCTATCGGTGTAGTATCCTTGAAAACATTCCATCCTTCATTACTAGTCATAATGTGACCAATCACATTAACGTAATTCCATATAAATATTTATTAGCCAGATGTCCATTATTACACCATGAAAAAGTTACAATGAATGGTATCTGGGTTATTTTTACAAATGGACTAAAGCACACATCAATATATTCAAGAGGTTTTAAACTAGTAATGTGGGCCTATGGTGTGTCTGTGAGGTGTATATGCCCTTGTATCATAGTAAGCATGAAAAATTAAAAATAACTAAACATGTTATATCATGCCTAAACAAATGTCATAGGTAGATTATTATAATCATTCTTTAAGAACCAAATATTGTAAAACCTGAATAGCCATGTCATAAATAAAATACCAACCCATTAGGTTGGTTAACAATACAAAATAGAATATAACAATATAAAACAATGTATTCACAAAATCATTGATCAATATCTGAAACCAAGCTCTAAATACACATTATATTAACCTCTATCAACAAGCTCTTTGCCTTATCATAACATTACAATGTTACCAAGAGAATGCATGATTGTGTAACCATATGAAAAGGCCGATCGTGAGGGTGAGTATAAAACATAGCAGGGAACCACCAACTTGGTCCCCTACATTCCCAGCCATATAACTGTATATGAATGTGAACTACTAAAATGAATAACAAAATTTGTTACAATAATACATATCTATTGAGAAATAATTAAATATGTCATCTCATACCTCAAGACTAATGGCTACCGATTTTTGACAATACCTATTTCATCTTACATTGGTGATGTCTTGGGGAAGGATAACTCACCATAAGAGGTTACATGTCCTAGAACAAAGATAACCCATACAAGACTACACTAAATTATATAAAAAATTATTGGGACCCACATGGCATTGTGTAAGTTAGACATGGAGTATGATCCTATCTATATAAGGCATACAACTAATGTAGTGAGTAATCAGTCGATCCCAATCAACCTCTCAAAATTCCTTATACAAATTTGATGTAAGATTTCATGGTATTTTTAATAATAAAATCATGAAATAATAAACTGGACTGAATTTTTAAGGGGATGAACCTATGGAAATATAAAAAGGGATATTCTCATGATATGAGATAGTAAATTTTCATCCATGAATCATTATCTCTAGATATCATCCACAGTTGGTATGTAAATGTAATTATGGTGTACCAAAGGAATCATCATGACTATACTATGAGTCAATTGAGGACATCATCACCATCCACAAGTATGTAAAAATCATCCATTTCTATGGGTAAATTCACCCAATTGAGAATCATTGGCATCCTCTTGATCCAATATTGTTAGGTATCCTAGAATATATGAGGACTAAGAATGATTTATGATATGAAATCAAAATAAAAAATTTAATGCCGGGAGAAATCAAATAGTAAATAAGAACATATAATATAATATAATCATATATTGGATCCTTTTCTTAGTAGGCATCCATGACTCCAAAATTTTAAATAAAATATAACTTAATAATTAAATTAAAGATAGATCCCATATCAATTATTAATTGGTAGAACCAAATCTAACAGCCGTCCAAATTGTTATATATATATATATATATATCAAAAACAGTAACATTGAAATAATTATATAAATATTATTATAAAAATATACATCATATTATCGTTTTTTACATTCAGGATTCAGGTGGAACTAACATCCCATATTGGAGAAATGTATTTTCATGTCTTAGGGATCCCTCAAATTGGACCAAAAAAATCAGCTATATGTGAAACATATATATATAATTAATAAATTATTCATAATTATATAGGTTTAATTATTTACATTTTCAACGATTTAATATTTATCTCTCAACCTAAAACATGCATTATAACTTTATTTTGGAAACCATATTATTCTATTGTTGTCATTAGTGGACTTGTTGGTTAATTCATGATTTAGTCCAACAACCTTGGTCATCACTACATATTCCTATTGATCCCATACTATTGTCTTAACAAGATCCTAATACCCTACATGATGACTCTCTATGCCTCATGTCAAATAAAATGCATTCTTCTAAGAATAAGGACACCCCTATGAAATATCCTAAAATAGACATTAACCTATAAAACATGAAAATAATTTTTGTTCTTCGGGTAATGAAATAACCCCATGAAAAAATACTATTTCAATATAAATACTCATTTAATGGGTGTCCTTAGGTCACCAAAGTAATTTTCTAGTATGTATCCCTGATCGATTCTTATCTTTGGGTCCTTGTATATATATTTTTTAATATAAGAAATGTTCTATGATAAAGTCAGAACCTACGGAGAAAAATATAATTGTCATGGTTCCCAAGGAATCAAAGTTCCCCTTGCTACTATGCCATATATTACGAGAGGTTAACAAATCTATTTCATTTTAAAGGGATTATTATTGTTATTTATGTATTTAAAAAATTCAAATGAATTGTTTATTTAATTATGGAACCCTAACCATTAGTGGTGGAACCTACTCTCATCTAATAAAACATCTACATAATAAATTTATTTAAAGGAAATGTAAGACAAGACACTGATGTTTCAATGATTCCTACCACATTATAATCATTGTCTAGTAGCTCTAACAAAATTAAATGTCTCCATTCTCCAATGATTACTTCGCAACCATCTACCTTCCATGTTCCCAACAGCTATATTGCACTATGAAATTTTATATAATTGATTATAATCAATTATAATTAATTATTAAATTTAAACACAAACAACATTATTTTTGAAAACTCACTTGGTCACCATGTCACACTAAATGCTCGAGTAGTAAGATGTTGTCCACTCAGAACGAACCATAAGATATAGTTTTCCCAAAATCCTCAATTAATGTTGTCCATTAAATTTCCGATTTTTTTGGATGAAACCCCATAAAATATTACAAGACGAGACATACAATTATAGAATGGAACAAGAATGTCAGAAGATGTGTTTTTGAGTTCTACACTTCCTAGGATATATGTAAAATATTAATAAATTGGGTAATTTAATCATTCTCAATCACAATAGGAATTTTTTATAATAAATAAATATCCCATGAAGTTAATGACAATGCTTGGGGATACATGAAATGGAGGAGAGGAGGAACCAACACATATTTTTTATTTTACTTCACCAAAAGACACCAAGATTTTAGAATAATAGGTGGAGAGGAGGTGTAATCCCAATACCTCTTGAATGTTGTCCATTCACTCAATGAATACGGGGTCTATGACCTTATTTCAAACTGTAATAAATTATTGGTCACATTTAATTTATGCGGCATAGTGTAATGATATTAATATGTGGGTTATGATCCATGAGCCCCTTTTCTAATTTGAACATGTTATTCCCAAATTTCATGAACCCATTTTATGGAATGAAATTATATTCACTATATGAAATGAATATTATTATTATCTTCCAAATCCCCACCTAATAGTCCAAATAATGTGATTCTATGAAAATTTTGGAAAAACATTGTAACATAAATCACATCTAAATGTCCCATTTTTTATGTTAAAATTCAAAGAAAATTATTCATATTCCCAAATCATAAAATGAACGATCCACCAAATGAAAATTTTCGATCCCTTCTAAAATTTAAACTATTAGGTATGCATGTTATTATTTTAAATTTTCCATCAATTTAAACACCTTTTTACAAATTGTAGACAATTTACTATGAGGTTCTTTACATATATCTAAGTTGATGTACTTTGGAAATATTTCAATTCATATTAGTTTTAAAATATTTTTTTAGTATAATAATCAATTTCAATATATTTATCTAAGAATCCCTAATCCAACTAAAAATTGGAGACCTAAAATTCCAATTTTTCTATATAATGAAAAGATTCCTCGATAAATAAATATCAATGGTTTCCAATGATTCATGATTAATTTGAACTAATTCATTATAAAGTCTCTTAATATTAATTTCTATATGAATTAAAATACCTCATGAAAACATTGTTACATGTTTATGTTTAAATTCATCTGTCATAATCGATTACCTGTCTTCATGCTTTATATCAAGGAATTGTTACTCCACCATGATTTTTATTTTTAAGGGAAATATTTTAACATTAATAATTTCTTGAAAAAACCACCCAAAATAGAATTTATATTTTCTCCAATTATCATATTTTTCATTAATTTCCCCTTGGAATGATTATATACCAAATGAACCACAATAAAAAACGGACAACATCTTATTTTAGTATTATTAAACATTTCATTTTTTCTATAAATATATTCTTAAAAAATTAAAAATATTTTATTGGATGATTAAAAAAGTTTAAAAATAAAAACAATTAAAATATAGATCATTTCAATCAACTTTAATCCTTACACTCTTAAAAATTTATATTAATAACATTAGTAATGTCACCATAATTTTTAAAATAATTAATATTGAACCATGAAAGAAATTCATGTGATTTGGGAATGATAGAAATATGAAATAATTATCAGTATATTAAACCAATGTACTCATATGAATTGTATAATAAAAAATTATGAACAGTAACCTACATATTAGAATACTACCTTTCCAATTTGAATAGTATAATTTCTTTTAAATATTATTTTCACTAAATAAAATAAGTCAAAATGAATATAAAAGTGCAATGAAGTAAATATTATAATTAAGAAAACAATGAATGTTATTCTACTTTTTCAAAAAATCATATTTCAACATATTTTATAAAACAATTATGTAAATTATTAATTTTACATATATTAGAAAATTATTTTGGTAAAATATATTTCATTTTTTAAATTATCCCATTTAAAATACATAATGGTCATTTATCAGGATGTTTTCTGAGAAACATAAATTTTATGGTGAATGGTAAAAATAAGGTTTTTTATTTACAAAATGTTATACATCATAGTTATGATGTGATAATTAACTATTAAACATAAAATCGCAATATCAACCCAAAAAAAATTTAATAACTAAAGTTACTCATTTTAAGAAAAAATTATAAACCAAAAAATAATTTCTAAATTTCTTAAAATGTAAAGTGTACATTTAAAATATAAATTTCCATTTTTTTCATAGTTATATTTGAATTAAATAATAAATTTTGTGTTAAATATGTTTCATGATACTAAAATTGTGTAATTTAGATAAATAATAACCATTTCTTCCAAGAAATACAATTTAATTCTATAATTTATAAATAAAAATTTATTCAATATTTTAAACAATAAATACCTCTCCCATCAATGATAAAAATACCCATACGTTTCCATTGGAAAATTAATTCCCATACACATTTCAATTCAATCTCTGTACTCCATTCCAAATTATTATGTATTAGTATTACCTTAGTGACGTTCAAGTTTCATCCTACTTAAATCCTCTAGGTATTTACTTCCATAGAGAATCAGTACACCTTCAACGAAGTGGTAAACCCATAATACAATTCATTCCATTCATTTTCTTTCTACTATATAAATATCATTCCATTCACTTCCAACCTCAACTATTTAATTCATAATTTTAAAATTTAATTATTTTTTTATTTTATAACAATTTTAATATATTTATATTATAAAAAATCTCTTTATCCCTATATTTTTATCTTCTCATTATTGGTTGGTATCATCCACCATATAAAACTATGCCAATTAATTAATTATCACCACCAATAAAAGTAGTTATTACATACTATATATAATATTTAAAAATTTATTTTCATTTATTATTTTCAAATGAATTTTATTTTCCAATGATATTAATTACAATGAATCAAAATGGAAAAACATAAAAAAATCATGATTCCATGAAAAAATGTCATAATACAACTTCATCATTAACTAAAAAAGTTCAATAAATATATTTTAATATATATTAATAATATATATTAATAAATTAATATTTTTTATTACTGTTTTAATTAACATAATTTGGTTGTATATGATTTGTAAATGTGACAAAAAAACAGGTCTTAAGTTATTGGGACTCTCGAATCCAACCCTTATTTTTAGTTAATCTTCTCTACTTAGATCATTTCACAATGTTTCATCAAAATATTTAATAAAAATGTATTTATTATTTCATTCAAAATTTTTTCTTCAAGTAATATTTATTTTTATATTCCATTGATGTTTATTCATTCTGATGATCGTGAGTTTTTATAAAATAAAACCTTTTTTAAAATCTCCCAATGAATCAGTTTTAGTTTCGTCATTATCCCTCAAAAAAATATTTTCTCTTATATGATAATCAACTATTTTTTGAAAAAAAAATCGATCATATTTTAGGAAAAAACAATATTTTTTTAAAAAATATTTCTTATCCCGCCAATACGGGGCCAATAATTTTCATGCTTGTTAAAATTATATTTATGAAAACTTTTGAACTTCAATTTCATGTGGAATGAATAAATATTGGAATATTTTCATATGAGGGGTTAGATAAAAATTATATATCTTAATAATTTGTTTTTAAATGTGATATATCTCATGAGATTATGATTATGTGTGATCTTAATGATATCTTTGTACACTTATTATAAATTAATGATTTTTAGATTATGTTGTATAGTAAAATTATACATTTTTTTTAAAATGAAATTGTGTCACATTATTTTGAATATGACACATTCAATGTATCCTTCAACTAGGTTTTTAACTAATACAATGGTGATTATAGGATAATTAAGTGATTTTTATCAATATATATTTTTTTTATATATTTCCATGTTCTTTATTCCTCACTAATATCCATCCCCGTACTTGGATTCCCAGTCATACTTTTATTTATTTGTGTCTCTATATGATTATATAAATTTTATTGATTATGAAATATAACTATAGTAAAATAAAAAAAATTCAATCTTCGTTTATATTTAATATTTGAATATATTATACAAACATAATTTTCCCAACATTCTAAACATTTTTTATTCTACAATACATTAATGTTATGCTTTTTTATCTTGAAGATGAAGTAAAAAAAATATATGAAATATATAGGTCTCTATAATTAGTATCATATCATGATTTAGTTGTTTTTGGATTTATTTTAGTAATCTATATTCTTGAATAAACATAGGTATCTCATAGGTGAATACTTAAGAATTGATTTAAACAGATGAATATATTATTTATTTTTTTGTTGAATTTGTTTGTTCATTTTTTAGTTTTTAGTTTTTATCATTGTTTGAACTAGGATAATCCTTGGAAATACACCTTCTAATTTAAAATTAATTAAATAATTTTTTAGTTTAAACCATAATGGAAGTACTTAACATCTTTACCTAGGTTCTAAATATTAACCGAAACAATATGAAACATTTTTATTCACTGAAGATGAAGAATAATTTATAGAGTCCATCATACTATATTGATTATTGAAATCTATTTGATCATCAAATCCAAATATCGGAAAACAATTATTAAACTCCATGGAACAAATATATTTTTTATTCATTATTTTGAGAAGTAATGGTAAGACTAGTCGTGTCCCATTGTGAAAGAGAAGATAATAAATGGTGGATATTAAATATGAATATAAATATGGAGGATGATGATGAAACTATATAGCGGAAATACATTAATATGGTATTTTATAAAATGTACTTCTCTTAAAAGCGTCATTCAGTTATGGAGATGAAAATTATTTTGGAACCGAGCAGCAACGAGTCCATCTATCACGTTTCAACCATCCATAGAGAACACAACAAAATATAGACCAATAAAATCACATGGAAACATGGAATATCATATAGAATAATGACTTATAATATAATTAATAAGAGAAATTATCCAAACACACCCATGTGATCAAAATCATCATGGGATTCATGAGCAATGTATGTATAGAAATCTAATCAAACATAAAATGTGTTCTATTAAAATCATCACTCAATGTCATATCATGATAAAAATTATATACATGGAAAATAAATGATAATGAACTTCATACCTCAAGTTTGGAAAAATTAATATCAAGTATTTTTAAAGGCACGGTCACCCAACCCATATTTATACCAAGTTGTAAAATCATACACGCCTAGAGTTCCTAAAATTGGTTCCATGAAATAATAACATGGTTTCTGAAATGATGGAAAATATTGAAAAAATCCAAGGGTTCAACTAAAATTAACCAAATATTTAACATTTAAATTTTTAGTTATCATTTTTATTGGAATAAATAAGAAAACATATAACTCTTGGATTTAAATAAAGGAAGAGATAATTCGGGTTTCCATGGATAAAAATCAACAAGAAAATCCCTCAACTCCCAAGGTTTTATCATCCAAAAAATTTTCATAGTGGTAAACAATAAGATAAAAACTTCTCAATCATAGCTTCACCTAATAACATAATACGATTCATTCCCTAAAATCACACATGATGTTTCTTGAAACTCATTATATTGAAAGATTCATCAAGGATATGAGCATAGAATCAATTAATAAAGAAACAAAATTGATTGTTAACATACTAATGACCCCTATTAGTGATCACATGCATTTCCCCACTATGTCAATCATGATTTTATAAGAGAGACATTCATTTGAAACTCTAAAATTATTATTCTATGGCCTTCTTTATAGTCTATCAATGGATGAGGTGTTCTTGAAAAGAATAGCATTGAATAGTATCATATATGTCATTTCGACTAACAAATAGTCTTTTTCCAATTTCATTCCCTCCGTATGGGTGTGGTTAGGTCTCATATGTAACGGTATTCATTAGTAATACACTACAATATTAATATGGAGACAGCTTCCCCATGTTTTTTCAACTATACATTTACACAAAGGAATCTAGGAACCACCACAGTGAACACCAAAATGATGGTGTTTCCCCTTTTCGAGAGAACAAAAATCAATAATTCAATTTATATTCTTTAATGTTACACAACAAAATTTATCAACACAAAAATCTATAGATGAATATGGAAATAACGTTGTTCATATATGAACGAAATTATGAGGCTTTATAATCTATCCCTCTAAAGATTATAACAACCGATAAGTTTCCCTACTGGTCCCACACAAAAAACTCAAGCCACTGAGTTAATATTATTGTTTCCCACTCCCATATATCCTACAGTATATGTTTGTTTCTGCAATAAATCACAATCAACTAGATCCTTCCCCACTAAAAAAACATTTTCACATTGGTTTATAATTTTAAGCACTCAATCAATATGTAGTGAATTTGGTTCAAAATAAATAACCTCACAATAGATCACTTGAGTAGAATCCACTACACTAATATATTCGGTTAGCTTCATTGGTCTCACATACAATGTTACAATCTCCTAATACTTCCACAATAGTTGATGACATAATCGTAATGATATCCATAAGAAAACATACTCACTATTATAAAAATCTAACGGTCAACTCTCCCATTCGACATATGATCATAAACTACTTTGAGAAGTCCCCAACCAATTCCTATTCAATATCACTCTCTCATTGGTATCATTTATCATAACTAGAAAAACAATTGGCACCTCACCCGCCTCATAAAAATATAGTCGTGAGGGGAAAGGGAATCCCTAGAGAGGCTCATCATTTTCTTTATATATAGAATCCTATAAAATGTTGTTACAAAATAATTTATGGAATGATATTATCACATGATCCACTAAAATCTTGGACAGAAACCCAAATAATATCATCATGTATCTATAATGACATCTTTGAAAATACATAATTTAGTTGATGGTTTTTTGTAGTCCCCACCAAATGAGTCCCTAATGACAAATGATTTCCCTTCCAAAATAATGACACGAATCATTCTTCTATTTATGATGCAATATTATAATCAAATCGATGAAATAGTAAAATATATCAAACCAATATCTATCCCAACTTATCAACATATAATTTTTCTAGAAACGGAATTAAATGA
The DNA here is from genome assembly GCA_963277665.1 of Viscum album. NCBI lineage: Eukaryota > Viridiplantae > Streptophyta > Magnoliopsida > Santalales > Viscaceae > Viscum > Viscum album. The sequence goes on along the minus strand of OY728119.1, from coordinate 2,102,464,594 downwards.
TGTATTCATCAACCATTCGACTATCACCAAAATGACATCATGAATCCTCATCTATTAGGCAACCTTTTCATTATGTGAATCACCATGTAATCCAAATTGAAAAAATTCACTAGATTCGGATAAATAAAAGCTTCAAGAAAAATGGGCATGAAAATAACGGTCATGTAGGTAGGAAGTCAGGGAAAAAATAGTGGCATATCTCTTTATACCTGGCCACCAAAACTGATGTCGTATTTCATGGTTTAAGATCATTTACATTGGATACACATCCAAATTCTATAAATGAGAGTTTTTAGTTTTCTAAACAAAAAAAAAATGTAATTATTGACCTTTCGTGGATGTAGACCACTCCATTTTCATTATCTATGGAAAGTCTAGGGATAAAATCATAAGTAAAAATTTATTCATACATCGCCATCCACTCAGGGTCATGCTCTTAGATAACCTTCCAACAATCCACCATATAAAATTTATATCCAAAGGAACACATGTCACCTCACAAGATTATAATGGATAATCCACAAGACCCTTTTCATCAAACATGGATGATATTATTCCTCCTAAAAAGGCCAATGTATATGATCTTACATATTCTTGGTATTAATATTGATTGTATTTATAGCAATTATAACCATCCTTGGATCATAGGTCATCTCAAAGTTTACTATTTATAATTAATCCACCCAACACCTATACCTCATGTCTATATACCATTGAGAGAAGATTGGTCATAGAATATTGCGGTATGTATAAATACTAAAACAATTTTCAAATATATGAAGTCTCACTCACTTTAGATCAGGGCCCATTGCTTCCAAATCTAGGTTATGTCTCAGTTTTTTACTCTCATGGGGTAATATCTAAGAGGAAATGTAATCAACTACATGATATCAATGAATTATCATATCACCCAATACAAATATTTAGGAATTCATGTAAACTATTGTCATAACCTGTCCTAGTGGGGACCGAGCCGCAACTCCCCAAGCCCACCTCCAATAGGCTAGGGGTTGTTCACTAGCACCGAGTAGGCATGCTACTAACATGGGAGGTATTTCCTATAAACTTTTACACATACACACACATCTCCAAGACCACAAAGCTGAAATGTAAAAACTACTAAAAAGAAAAATTCATGCATACACTAAAACCCAACCACAGAGTACGACAGGAATGTAAAGAGAAAGAAACTAAATCCTAGGGCCAAAAGTACAAGCCCACCAAAAAGAGATTCCCTAACAAATCCCAACCTGTAAAAAAGTTGCTGGGACTATAGTCTATAGCCGTAGGAACACTCCTCAGCCAGTATAAACTCACTGAGTACCGTCTGGTCCTGGTCCGCCTATAATTCTATCAAAGGCTTGCTCGTCTGCACAAGACATGACACATGCAGGCAAAGCCCATGTAGGGGTGAGTATAACAATACCCAGTAGGAAACCCCGAAACCAAAAATGAAATAGAACAAAATAAAATACCACATCGGAAAGATATGGTCAGCTCTACACAATATATGTCTACCGAACATATAACAAGAATATCCAGATATACTCATGCACGATTGACTATCGTGAATACCAAAACTAGGATCCAGCTCGAAGATTCCACTATGCATGAAATTGGGAGAACACACTCCTAGGTATGAATAGAGAGATACAAAGTACTCATTTCAGGAGAACACACTCCACAAGTACTTTGTTAACATGATGCTCAGTTGAGGAGCACAGACAAGTAATGGGGTGAATTCGACAACTAATTCTGAGCTAATCCGTTATGCAGAGGATCGGTGCCCTGGTAAAGTATTTCACGTCAATATCAAGAACTAAACATAGGGTTTCGGGATTGAATAGAAGATCCAGCTCTATGTTTCGCAGAGGGGATTCCAACAATCCTATTCATGAAGTTCTGCTGAAGAGATCATACTCCTGTATAAAGCAAATGATACTAGAACCTACAGGGAAAATACCAACGGTACGAACCCTACGATAAATAGTCTATGTCCTAGAAGAAAAGTGGATAAATCCATGAATAATTGGTTACATGATGTGTAGTATGGTTACACACTATGTTCCCTGACCCCAGGTACTGCCCATGTAAACGGCCTATGTCATTCGTCCTGTCTATGTAAAACTATACTACACGACGTGTAGAAGGATCACACGCCGTGTTCCTTGACTCTGGGTACTACCCGTGTAAACGGCCCGTGTCATATTTCTTGTTGGATAGAAAGAAACTGCATGCCATGTAGATGAATCACACGCCATGTCTGAGCACCTGGGGCTCGCTCTGTGTACGATGTCCATGTTCCCGTACACGGTCTCTGTCTGTGTCTGTGTGGCCTCCTCGTGTACCAGTACACAAGGTATCCTATGTATCTAGATGGGTCCTTCCATGGAAGTTATAGATGATGTGTCCCTGTCCGTGAACTCAAACCATGTATGTATACTCCTAGAATACATTCCAGGTGGTCCGCCGATGAACACACGCCATGTATCGCATACTACACGGCGTGTAGTCTGGAAATTTCCAAAAACGCTGTCTTCATCCTCGCACTTTGGCCGATCATCCGGATCGCATTTCTCTGCTCCGTTTTCCGTGAAACTCAAGACCAAGGGTCTCCTCGACGTCATGATGTTGAATCTAAGAGTTTTGGGCCTTCGATCGGCTACAAAATCCAATTCCGATCACCCGTGCGGAAATCGTTCAAAAAACGATATCTTCTGATCCACTTCGATCCGTCTATCTCCACCATAGACAAACCTTCATAGGGTTATAACAACGCTAAATCTTCAATTAGGGATCGTTTAATCTCATAACAGATGCGTAACGATCCATTGTTCATCTCCCCTAAAAGAACTTGAATAACGTGAAGGAGAGAATGAGGAGAAATCCAATGAAACAAATTTGACGAACGAACCTCCGCCGTCATTCATCATGGAGTTGATCCGCTCCCTTTAATAGGATTATACAAAGCAAAAAAAACATATAGCAAAAGAACAACATGGATTCAGTCTCCCAAAATCCCCGCAAAAGTCCTCCCAGCAAGAACGATCGATCTGCGGACTAATCTGTTTGTGGATTAGCACACGTTCATCGTAGAAATAAATAACGGGGACAGGAAAATGATAAGCAAACATCATACATGGATCTGTGGTGTTCGATGGAGAAGATTTGGCCGTTGCATCGTCTTCGCTGGTGAAAATCATCAAGAACATCGTTGATGCGTCGGGAGGCTTTCTCTAGAGCTCTCCAGAGAAAATTAGAGTTATGGGAATTATAAACCTAACGCCTCCCCTGTGAAAACACTATTTAAAAGAATGAAAACATTTCACTGCAACAAGTATTTAATAAAATATTGTAATTAAATATTTTAATATGGCTATGTCCAAAAACTATATATCACCACCGACCAGCGCTGGCCGATGTTAGGCCTCGCCTAAGGTAAAATCAATATTCCTAATGCAATGGAACCCTCATATTTCTGATCCAAGCACCTTTTCAGTAGTTCTTCCATTTTTCAGGAAAACCTCATGTGCGTGTATTTTAATTATTAAATTAAATTCAATCATTTGTTCCGGGTTCACTGGGCCTTGGAACTGCACGCCATCTCAGAGCCTGATCTTGAAATAATTCACATGTAATATTAAAATAATACATAGAAAAAAATTCAGGACATTACATCACACCCACCATAGGGCTTTTACGTCCCCAAAAGGCCAAAACAAGGGATCCTCAGAAAGATGTGGGTATTGCACGCGAATCTGAGCCTCCCACTCCCACGTGCTCTCCTAGAGATTCATGTGCTGCAACAGAAAACACACCATGGGAATAGCTGGCCAACGAAGGATCTTCTCCTGCTAATCCTCGATCTCCACTGGGTACTCTACAAAGGTTGCTCCATCATCGATGTCCAGCTCTCCCCTGTTGATAATGTGCGTGGATCATGAACGTACCTCCGTATCCACGAAACATGGAAGGCATTGTGTACCCATTCCATCTGAGGAGGTAGATCCAAGCGATACACCACCTCTCCAACTCTACTCAGAATTTGAAATGGTCCAACGAACCTCAGGGACAGCTTTCCGCCTCGGCCAAATCTCTGAAATCCCTGTCGAGGTGAGACTCGAAGGAACACATGGACTCCTTCCTCGAACTCCAAGGGCCTCCATCACCTATCAGCATAAGACTTTTTCCAACTCTGTGCAGTCTTCATCCGATCCTAGATGACCTGAACCTTCTCTATAGTAGCTCCCACCGTCTCTGGTCCCATGAGTGCTGACTCTCCTGGCTCAGTCCAGCAAAGTGGTGTCCTGCAAGGTTTCCCATACAGAGCCTTGAATGGTGCAATACCAAAAGTGTAATGATAAATTTTTTTGTAAAAAAATTACACCAGTGGTAGGTGATCCTCTCAGATACAACCGAAGTCGTGTATGCAAGCTCGAAGCATATCCTCTAGAACCTTGATGGTCCGCTCCGTCTGACCATCAGTCTGAGGAATAAAATGTTGTGCTCATGCGTAACTGAGTCCCAAAAGCTTCCTAAAATCCCTTCCACAACCGGCATTTGAAAATATCATCACGATCTAAGAAGATCATGGATGGAACTCCATGATGTCGAACTATCTCCTGCACATATCGACGTCCCAAGCTCTCTACTGAACACTGCTCCCGTATGGCTAGGAAGAGGGATGAATTGGTGAGTCGATCGACGATCACCCAGATGGCATCATGTCCCCTAGACATACGTGGTATGCCCATCACGAAGTCCATGGATATCCCATCCCACTTACACTCTGGCACCTCAAGGGGATGATACAAACCTACTGGAAACTGTTGCCCATCCTTTACCTGCTGATAAGTAAGGCACCGAGAAACAAACTTTTCCACACTCTTCTTCATTCCTGGCCACCAGAACTGACTTCGGAGGTCTTGATACATCTTTTCCAGGACTAGATTCACCACCAAATAATATGTATGGAACCCCCGTAAAACCTCTACCCGCAAAGTCAATGGTACTAACATGAACCCTCTGAGAAGAACAACGTGCTCCCCACCTTCTGAATATCCACTAACAGCACCACCTGTTGATATCTGAGCATGTAGAGTATCACAGCATTCATCCCCGCGATGTGCTTCCTCGACTCGCTACAAGAGTGGGGGGTATCAACCATCGACTTAAGGTAAGCCTACTCATCTCCATCCATGAAGAATAATTGTATGGGGCCAACTGCCTCGTCGCCTCATCCAAAAACAGTGAACTAGATTTCATACTAAGAGAATCTTCCACCATGATCCCCTTACCAAGAGTATAAACAATCTCAAAGTCGTAATCCTAGAGGAACTCAAGCCATCACCTCTATCTCAAATTCAGGTCCTTCTGGGAAAAGATATATCTGAGACTCTTGTGATCAGAGTAGACGGTAAACTGCTCGCCCATCAGGTAGTGTCGCCACATCTTCAATGCGAAGACATCCACTGCCAACTCAAGTTCATGGGTCACGTAGTTCTGCACGTGTGGCCTAAACTAACGTGAGACATAGGAAATCACCGCTTGCCTCTGCATCAGGACACAACCAGTCATGGTTCCTGATGCGTCACAGAACACTACGTACTAAACACCCTCCTCCGGTAATCTCAAGATTGGGGCGCTCGTCAAACTCTGTCTCAGCTGCTGGAAAGCCTGCTGGCATCTCTCGGTCCACAGGAAAGGCGACCCCTTTTGGGTCAAAGATGTCATGGGTACTGCAATACTGGAAAAATCAAGGATGAATCTCCGATATTAGTGTGCCAACCCAAGGAAACTCTGCACCTCCATCATGCTCCGGGGTGGCTCCCTTACTAGCTCTGCGTAAATCTTGGTTGGGTCCAATGCTACACCATCTACCGAGATAACATCTCCCAGAAAGTGGACCTCTTGTAACCAGAACTTACATTTAGAGAGTTTCCCATACAACTGGTTCTCTCGGAGTGTGTCCAGAACCATCCTTAGGTGTCTCGTGTGCTCCTCCTCAGACGCAGAGTACACAAGGATATCATCGATGAAGACTACTACAGACCGGTCTAGATAGGTCTGAAAGATCCAGTTCGTGAGTCCCATGAACACTGTTGGGGCGTTCTTCACATTGAAGGGCATCACCAAGTACTCATAGTGACGGTATCGACATCAGAAATATGTCATCAGTATATCCTCATCCCGTACTCGCAACTGGTGATAGCCTGATCGTATATCATCCTTCAAGAACAAACATTCCCCTCTCAACTGGTCGAAGAGGTCATTGATCCTCGGTAGTGGATACCGGTTCTTCACGGTCACCTGATTCAAGCACCAGTAATCCAAATATAGCCTCAAGCTCCCATCTGCCATCTAGGAGAACATCACTGGGGCTGCCCAGGGTGAAACGCGGGGTCTCACAAAGCCCTTATTATGTAAGTTGTCCAACTGCACCCTCAGCTCTCGAAGCTCTACAGGAGCCATGCGATATTCTTATGCTGATATCAGTGTCGTCCCGGGTTTCAACTCAATGAAGAAATATGTCTCCATATGGGCCAGTAGCTCGGGGACATCCTCTGGAAAGACATCCTCGTACTCAGCCTCTACTACTGGAAACTGGAAACTCAAAACATCTACTGCGCCAAGGGCAAGGCTAGCCAACTGATGTGAAATTGGTTGTGCCCTCCTATGCATGAGTCCATCCTGTGCTCCGAGGGACTCTCTTTCACCGACAAAAGAGAACCTTATTCCATCACTGCGGACACACTGCACTTTCGCCTAAAATATTCTATCTGGGCATGAACTATGGATAGAAAATCCATATCATGATTTACATCATAAGGCCTCGACGCTACCACCATGAGGTTCCAATCGAACTCTTGCCTCCAAGGGCCAGGTCACACTGTCTACAGAGGTGGGTGATCTTTTAATATTCTCCTTTCGGTGTTTCTAATTGTAAGCGTCGGGTCAACGACTCAACTAGAATCTCAGGGTCTCGATCAAGATAAGAAGCCAGAAAGGAATGACTATCACCTGTGTCTATCACAATGGAAACCAAAGTAGAAAATACCCAGATTGTACCTCTAATCATTCCGGGAGTACTTGGGTCATAATCTTCTACCGCTTGCAGCTTTCCCTACCTCTGTACACCAGCTCCTTGAGCTTTGGGTGGACCTCATAGTGGTGGTGGTGGTAAAGGGTCAAAACGTCGACCACCTCCAGCTACACTCCCAGCTCCCCTACCACGGCCACCGCCTCGCGGATCTGTCTTCTCCACACGTTGCCTCTGCCTAGGTGGTCCATCAACTGTTCTCGTTTCAGTTGTACGTTAGGTCGGACAATATCGAGAGAGATGTCCCCTTCCAACACATGAGTAGAATCGCCTCTCTTGAGGATGGCTGGATGTGCCATGCGAACCCTATATGGCGGATCCCCTATCCTGGGATCTCCTCTAGAAGCATCTCCCACGCCTAGGTCCTTGACGTTGGCTCCCTTCTGTCGAGGTCTCTGCTCCAGGTCTCCCACTACTAACAACTACCAGCTGTCTCTCCTCTGCCAAGAAGCACTTGACCATCAAATCCTGCTCAAGCACCCTAGAATAATTATGAATGCTCATTGGGATGATTCTAGCATGTATATCTCTGTGCAATCCCCTCTTAAAAGTACGAGCTCTGATGTACTGATCTCTGACCATAGCGATCGAGTACCGCGAGAGGTCGTTAAAACATGATGTATAATCAGCCACAATCATGGTTCCCTGCTGGAGCTGAAGAAGCTCCTGTATATACGACTCTCAGGGAAACTAATGAAAACTCCTCTCTGAAGAGGCACTCGAACTCAGACCATGCAAGTGTCACCTCGTCATGGGTCTGGATAACCAAACTCCACCATCGTTCTGCTGAGCCCTGCAGAAGGCTCACTGCCAGGATCACCATCTGGTCTGCAAGTGTCCTGACCAAACGGAAGAATCTGGCCAGTACCTCAAGCCAGTCCCTTACAGCCTGAGGGTCAGGATCACCTTGAAACCTGAGGGGTCTCTATATCTAAAACTCGTGGAGTGTTCTCAGCCTTTGATCCTCCTCCACTGGTTCAGCGGGAACTAAACACTGCTCCACAGGTTACGGGATAAATGGCACACCACCTGACGGTAAAACAGGGGGATCCATTCCCTATATCGAGGATTCATCACTGAGGGGGTCATCCTCATGATCGAGCTACTAGATCCTAGTGGGTGTGCGTCACAAGGGCATCCTATTAAAGAAACAAGATGTATCTCAGTCAGTGAGTTTATCTGGAGAGATGACTAAAAAAGGAAATGGAAACTGCAACCCATTCCTATGTGATGCATGTACCATTATATTTCCCCTGCAACTAGTGTTCTCAAGTTATGAGTCGAAAATCAAGTTATCAGAGTCTGGGTGTATGGATACGTCGGTTGCCCGCAACCACACTGGGGTCCCTAGCCCAAAATCCGAACTCGAAACACTTAACACTGTTGCCCCAAACCAACTCACAGACTCTCTATCCTAAGGTAGAACCGACCACCTTTGATACCACTCTGTCACGACCCGTCCTAGTGGGACCTGAGCCGCAACTCCCCAAGACCACCTCTATTAGGCCAGGGGTTGGTGACTAGAACCAAATAGTCATGATAGTAACATGGGAGGCACTGCCGATAAACCTGTACGCACACACAAACATCTCGAAGACCACAAAGCTAAAAAGTAAAAACTACTAAAAGGAAAAGATGCATGATTACACTAAAACCCAACCACAGAGTACGACAGGAAAGTGAAGTGAAAGAAATTAAAACCCTGGGACAAAATTACAAGCCCACCAAAAAGAGATACTATGACAAAGTCCATCCTGTAAAGAAAGGTGTTGGGACTGTAGTCTTTAGCTGTAGGAATACACCTCATCCTTTCTTATCTCACGGAGTACCGTCTGGTCCTGGTCCTCCTAGAATCCTATCAATGGCGCGCTCGTCTGTACAAGACATGACACATGCGGCCAAAGCCCGTGTAGGGTGAGTATAACAATACCTAGTAGGACACCCTGAAACCAAAAAGTATATACAACAAGGGAAAATACCAAAAAGGAAAGATACAGTCAGCTCTACATGGTATATGTATACCAAAAATATAACAATAATATCTAGATATACTCATGCACGATCGACTATCGCGAATACCACCACTAGGATCCAGCTCGAAGATTCCACTAACCATTAAACCGGGAGAACACAGTCCTAGGTCTGAAGAGAGAGATATGAATAACTCGTTCCAGGATAAAACACTCCACAAGTACTTTGTGAACATGACGCTCAGATGAGGATCAAAGCCATGTCATGGGGTGATTCCAACAACTCAGTCTGAGCTAATCCGCAAAGTAGAGGATCAGTGCCCAGGTAAAGTTGGTCATGTCGATACCAAGAACACTACCTAGGGTTCCAATAATAAATAGAGGATCCAGATCTAAGTCTCATAGAGGGGATTCCAACAACTCTATTCAGGAAGTCCTGCTGAAGGGATCATACTCCTGTATAATGTAAATGTTACCAGAACCATTAGGGAAATGACCAAGGGTACACACCCTAAGATAACTAGTCCAAGTCACAAAAGACAAGTGGCTCAAGCCATGAAGAATTGGTTACACGACATGTAAAATGGTTACACGCCGTGTTCCTTGACCCTAGGTACTGCCCATGTGAATGACCCAGTTCATCTTTCCAGTATGTGTAAAAATAGACTACACAGTGTGTAGAAGGATCACACGCTGTGTTCCTTGACTCTGGGTACAGCCCGTGTAAACGGCCCATGTCATCTGGCTTGTTGGATAGAATGAAACTACACGGCGTGTAGAAGAATCACACCCTGTGTCCGAGCACCTTGGGCTTGCTCCGTGTATGCGGGCCATGTGCCCATACACGGTCTATGTCTGTGTCCGTGTCTCCTGCCCATGTACCAGTACATGAGGTATCCCGTGTATCTGGCCGGGTATGGCTAGGGAATGTATACACGCCGTGTCCCTGGCTATGTATTCCTGGAGTACATGCTAGGTGGTCCTCCGATGAGCACACGCCGTGTAGCCCATACTACACGGCGTGTAGTCAGGAAATTTCCTGAAACACCGTCTTCTTCCTCGCGCTTCGGCCGATCTTCCGGATCACGTTTCTCTAGTCTGTTTGCCACGAAACTCAAGACCAAGGGTCTCCTCAAAGTCATGATGCTGAACTGAGGGTTTTGGTCCATCGATCAGCTCCAAAATCCAATTTCGATCACCCGTGAAAAAATCATTCAAATAACGATGTCTTCTGATCTGCTTTGATCCATCCGTAACCACCGCATCTGCAACTCCATAGGGTTGTACTGACGCCAGATCTTAAATTTGGGATCGTTTTATTGCAGAACAGATGTGCAACGATCCGTTGTTCATTGCCCAGTGAAAAATGCGAAGAACACGAAGGAGAGAAAGAGGAGAAATCCAATGAATCAAATTTTAGGAATGAACCTCCGCCGTCATTCATCATGACGTTGATCTGCTCCCGTTAATAGGATTAAAAGGATCAAAAAAATTTACAGCAAAAGATAAACATGGATTCAATCTCCCAAAATCCCCGCAAAAGTCCACCGCTCAAGAACGATTGATCTGTGGACTAATCTGTTCATGGATTAGCCAACGTTCGTCATAGAAATCTTGAACGAGGCAAGGAAAATCAAAATAAAACATCCTACTTGGATATATGGTGTTCATTGGAGATGATTCGGTCACCACGTCGTCGTCGCCAAAAAAAATCATCAAGAACATCTTTGATGCGTTGGGAGGCTTTCTCTAGAGATCTCTAGAGAAAATCAGAGTTATGGGAATTGTAACCATGACCCCTCCCCTGTGAAAACTCTATTTAAAAGAATCATAATATTTTTCTGCAACAAGGATTTAATAAAACATTTTAATGAAATATTTAATTACGGCTACGTCCAAAAAATGGATTTCACCACCGACCTGCGCCGGCCGATGTTAGGCCTCACCTAAGGTAAAATCAATGTTCCGGACGCAACAGCGCCCTCAGATTTCTGATCTAAGCACCCATTCAGGAGTTATTCCACTTTTTCCGGAAAACCACACGGGCGCGTATTTTAATTATTAAATTAAATTCAAACATTTTTTCTGGGATCATCGGGCCTCAGAACTGCATGCCGTCTCAGAGCCTGATCTCGAAATAATTCCCATGTAATATTAAAATAATACATGGAATGCAAATCTGGGACATTACAACTATATATTCAGAACTAGTATCAAGGTATTTTTAGATAAGCGATCTTGAATATCTCATTATTCTCTAGATAAACATCCTCAAAATAATATGTCTATTTATACTTCACTCCATTATTGGTAATCCATGTCATTGGAACTGAAAAATATTATTTGTCTTATTGGTCCATATACAATTCCTAGTTAAATTATGGAATCTCCAAATAAAAAAACTGTATTGGTGAGATTCTATGACGTCACCACCTTAACCATGTCAAGCTAAAGATAAATTCCATCATTGGGTATTAGAATCCTAAGGAACCTCACCTCCTAAATTGAAAATTGCCAATATCATAGTATGAAAAAATGATAATGCGCTTGAAGTTTACACAACACTATCTCATGGTAGCTTTCATTCATATCTGAATTACCTAATCAAATGAGGATATAATTAAAAAATATCATAACAACGGAGTCACAATATGGACATGATATCATATTCTTTATATCCATGAGTACTACTATAGAATATTTCTACCCAAAATGCTTGAAATGTTAATTATATATTCTTTACATACTGGAAGATATTTTTAAATAAATATATTTCACTATTCTAGATATTTGTTTGTAACGTGACCATAATTGAATATTGGTGAAACAATGTTCTCCCCACAACTGGAGAAACATGTCATCAATCCATTGAAATTGGTATTGATTAATTATGGTCTCTTGGATCAACTTCTTGTACTATACACAGAACTGAAGACTATAATTTTGCACCATTTAAAACATAACTAAAGATCCCAAGGGTCATGTTATCTCTAGATAAATCCTTTCACCTAAAAATCCATGAGATACAGCTTGGGTTCCATCAACTCAACATTAATCGTATCATATGGAGGAATAAATATATATTTTAAATCAAACATGATTGTGATATGAAACTCCATTCCCCGTATAGGTGGGAGTCTAAGACGTCATCTTATAAGAAAACCGGATACAGGTCCACCATAAGAGGAAAAGAAGACGCTACCATTGGCTTCTCCACACTGAATATTCCAATAACCTATGTCATAATTACTCCAAATCGTTTTTGGTTTCATCCAACTCAACCTTCTCTAACATACCCATCACTAGTTACAAAAATATTCTATCACAATCATTTTTTAAGGATGCTCATCATTAATAAAAATGGATGTCATCCTAAAATCAAGTCATCCAATCTATCTATAAGATCATTTCGATGTATGTTATCCCATGGATCATGATGTAACAGAAAATTTGTTTCAGGAAACAAATACATAAAACATATAAAATTTATTAAGAAATTTTGCTTTTCCCTATAGGTGTATGAATATGGATTATTTCTAAAAATATCAAAATTGAAATTCAATATCATAATTAACATGATTATATTTAAATAAATGGGAAAAATCTGTATATAAATTAATAATTGAAATTGTAACTGTGATAAATACTAAAAAATGAATGGTCAGTTGCCCCTTTCCATAATCAGTCAGAATCTGGTCCATTGTGTACACTCGTAATATAGTAGCTCCATGGATATATCCTAGATATGCTTGAATAACCTATATTATCATCATGGGTGTGGTCTAGAACATTTCCATAGGACACTAACTAGTGACATGGCTCGATGTCAATGTCTATATTGAACCACTAGAACACCTCCTATGAAATACCTTCAAGTAGAGGCACTAAATATGTCATTTATTTTTTCACAGAGGAAAATTGATCAGGTACATTGGGGTAAATGTGGAAATTCTAATAATTTTGATCGTCAAAACATGAAGGAACCCTAGCTCACATAGTGGGGGTTAAAGAACCCATTATCTTCTCTAGAATTCATCAATAACTCTAGTATGAATCCTCAAATTTTTCCTTCCTGATATCAAATGATTGACCAAGATATCCACTAAATTATGATTGATTGTCTATAACACTGTGATCCTCTAATCCCTACTAAATCATCACAGCTCAAAAATATTTTAATTTTTTATCATATTGAAATTACTAACTAGGAAACTCAAATATAGATTAAGGATGATCTCATACATCCTTTCCTTTTCACCTTATTCCTATCCTCGACAGTAACAAAGAAAATAAACTCCATTAAATGAGTCATATTATAATAAACTACCTTAATCACATAAAAATATAATATAAGCATTTTTTCTTAGTCCAACATTAACATATTAGAAAAAAACCACTCAATAAAAATTCATTGATGTTAATCAAATTAAAACCTTCACATAAAACCGACTAAATGATAATGTAAAACCATTAAAAATAGTTCCAGGTAATATAAATTACTAAAGATATACCTTCTTGTATACTGGGGTCTCCACCTGATCTATGATCCTCTTGATGATCTATATTTTTCATATATATCTTCGGAGCCTCTGGTGTCCTGGAAGGTTGGAGGATGATAGATCTGTATTTCCGAATCATAATTGTCCAATGTATTGATAACACCTCCACATTGAATATTATCTATGAGAAATACCCCTTCATGAGATATACCTTCCCCTCAAAGCATTAGATCATGTGAGTGAAAATTCACCTACACCGCAAGAGGTAGAAATAGTACATACAACCTTGAAAAATAAATTTTCCCTCCACCATCAAGTGGTCTAATCTAGGTTTATCGATGTGATATTCTGATTAAATTAAAAATAAAAATCTAGAAATCCTATGAAAACATCAATTAGCAGTTATAAGTGAATATTATGGTATTTTTAATAAAACCCATCCTTGGAAGCTATACAAAACATGAAGGAACAACCTTCCTAATACTACTAATGGATTTCAATACATACATATTAGTCTCAATAACACACACAGACACACTTATAACAACATGATCAGAACAAACTATATAATTCCAAAAAAAATCCCAAAATAGATAACATGGATACATAACATACCAAATAAGACAATTATATCCCAAACAGACAACATAATCAATTTGTTAAATGAATGAACTAAAACATATCAAATAAAATTTGTATTTATATATATTTGAAATGTGATAATAAGTTCCAAGTAATTAAATAAGAACACACCCAAATATCATTGATTATTAATAGTAAAATATTCACTAAATCAAAATAAAACATTAAAACATAACTATAATAAAAATTACTTAAATGATTACTTAGTGTAGATGTGAAAGATATTCATATATTGAACTCCCATTCCTGAGTCCCACACAACCAAAATCATTTATACCATACCAAAATACATGGTAAATATAATGAAAATGGAAAACCTCATTTGATACATCTTTGTGATTCCCCAACCTGAATAAAATATTTCTATATCTGGTTCCACATAGACAAAGTTCTTCCTCCACAAAATCCAGAGGTTTCTGACTACGAAAGTGGGTCTAAAAACAACTAGTACAGAGATTACACCCTGAATATAAATTATTAAAATCACAAATAATTACACAATGGAATAAATAAATAATGTAACAATGAATTTAATTGAAGGTATCTCATTTAATATTTAATTATAAAAAATGGCCCTCCAAATTGAATGGACCTAAAAAGTATTATTTTGTTATAACGATTTATAAAATATCCTGGTATCACTTTTGAGTCCACCTTAGAGCCATCTTTGATCACCTTTCTTGATACCAACTTTATTTATCACTAGATCCTTAACCTCTCCATTTCTCTTACAATTAATTGAAGACAAACATTTAGATTCTCTGAAAATGTGTGAGTGTAAACTTCATAAGACACCTCCAACGTATCTTTGACATGAGTTTTCGTGTATTACAGTGTATGTCATTATTATAAATAAATTAACATTTAGTAACATGAAATTATGTATTGAGTTTCCATGAACTAACTGAGACTCCATATCCACCACATACACCTACATTGATTCCATACTATAAGTGATTCCATATAAGAATCCAACATCAAGGTCACCATGTGTATACCACATCTGAAAAATGTCTAAATATTATTAGTTCAGTCTATAAGGACATCATTCCATATTTCTCTAATATTAATTCCACAAGGTTACAGTATTTGGATAATCCCTAAAACCATTATATAAAAACACCTTTCATGATTCAGGTCATCGAAAAATACATTCCACATTGTTTTGTAATGTTTATAATCACATAATCCCATAAAACCCTAGTTCAATACAAAATTCCATTATTCCATATTATAAAAATTTTCATATCATAGTGGTATATGCATTGTTTGACCATGATCCTCCTCTAAGTCTACAAATCCTTAACGGATCAACATATTACATTTCAAACACACATAGAAAAAAATATATAAAATGTACCAAAAAATACAAGGAAATAGAAAAAATCCAATAGTGGAACAAAATATTATATAAGTAATAAAAGACTAAGTCCAAACAAACACATTTAGTAAAACCCCCATTATATCACGGGATACGTATGAACACTTGTGTGATAAACGATCAAAAATGGTATTAGAAAATCATCACCCAATTTCATATAATTATAAAAACCATATACAAGGCCTCTAAATGTTATCAATCTCCATACCTAAAGCATTTTACTGTCACAGTTGAGGCTTTTTAATAGTGTGGTCACTGGAACTAAAAATATACCCTACCAGAATATCTCACACATGAAGAGCTCCAACAACTAGTTCTGATAGAAAATAATATGTGTTCTAGATTGAGAATCAATGTAGCACCCCTACCAAAGTATTCCCTAAGACAATGTCAATAACCATTAAGTTGGAATTATTATGAGGAATCTTATCATAAAAGACCAAAGTGTTTAGTAGTCTTGTTAAACAATATACATAGACAGGTCATCTATTATAAATGAACTCACTAATTAAAATGTAACGATTTTCTTTTGAGGTAATGGTATTCCCAATTTTCATATCCTTATATAACATTCTTACTACACATCTTGGATTCCTGTGGAAAGGAAAAAAATAAATGACATCTGAATTGGTTAGTAATGATTTTGTAAAGTGGAATAAATAATGAATCAATGATAATAATCAATATCTCCAGGTAAATAATAACACACATAACATGTAATAAATAATGCATTATCTCAATTCTTACAAAGATTAATAAAATCCTATTTGTTAAAAAATTATATGTTCCTTATGAAAAAAATGATTTATCAGTGAAACTTTCATAATAAATTTTTTAAAGGGCTTGTCTAAGGTATGATATCAGTTTAAACATTGGAGTATTCTATAGAATATATTTGGATTTGGAATCTAATTTAGTGATAGATTTTGAGGACAGTATAGTCTTATTGAAGGAAGAATAAAATTATTAAATATATTATATTAAGTGCACAAAATTTATTTAAAGTAATTTAATAACATCAAAATAGTGAATCAACTGGGATGTCTAAGACCATAGATAGGTTTGGTATGCAGTTTTTGCACAAGTCAAGGTATAACATTTTTAAGAGTTATACAATTAGATACCTCACTAAAGAAGATAATTTATTCACTATTTTTTTATATTATTTTTGAAAATAATTTAATATATTTCAAATGGTGCATCACATGAGAAATATGAGACCACATTTTGGTCTCAAAAGATAGGTTTTCACTAGTAAGGATAAAACATTTACACACATCACGAGTTTGAAAACATCACACACAATAATTCCTTTTTATATATTAATATTTTTTTTTATATTTTTTAAATATGAATAAATTAACATATCTAAAATCATATTTCATATGAAAATTTTAGGGATACCATTATGTTCAGAATGGATTTTTACCCTAGATGTGGTATAACATTCATCAACAATAGGTATTTGGTCAGGTATCATGTAAATTCTATGTTATTTAATAATTATAACTGGTAATAAATTTTATTATTTTTTTATTCATAAAAAATATTATTTGCTGAACACAATATTCTCCACCAATTTAATTCTACATAGCCACAAACCACATGATCCATTAATCATCGAAACATAATCATTTTCACCGTTCAAATAAAAAAACCATAAATGGAAGTAATTAATGAATCTGTTTAAATCTGTAGCATAGACAGTGAATCAATATGAGGGATTTTAAAATATAGGGATGACCATTACGCTATTCTTCAAATGTGAAAATGATTTTACCTTTTTTTTTGGGTTATCCTCATTGAATCTGAAGGAACCTAGATCCCCCATGAATGTTATCCATCAAGTATCAAGTGGTCCCCATTGTTCATGTTGCTACAATATGGTTCATCTTCCTTACACAGTTTTAGGAACTTCCACAGGTCAGTTATTTTTTCTTTTTCACTCATTTATTTGTTTTATTCATTTATCAATTACTACTAATATTTTAAAAAAAACCACCTTAAAGTAACTAAATAAAAGAAACATAATTTTTAATAATTCATAAACAAATTATAAAATAATAATTATGAAAATTATCAGAAGATGGGTACATTTTTTTCAATAACCAGTTTCTTTGTGTTACAGTAGGGTAAAATTAAAAAAAATTCTTATTGAAAGATAATTTTGATTTATTATCAATGAAATTTTCATGTTATTTTTATTTATTTTTATTTAACAATTTTAGAAAATAATTTTTTAAAAAAATTCAATTTTTTTTTTAATGTTTTTATCAAATGTTGATTTATAAATAATATTATCAAATGATAATTATAAGGAATATTTAAAGACAAATTTTCATATGATTACTGGAGGTAATATTATTTAAATATTTTGAGGATCATAATATTTGCATTTTTCTCTCGATACGATATGGATTTCAAGTAAATTTTCAATAGCCTTGAGTTTGGTTTTGAATAATTATCAACATAATGTATATTTATGGTGTTATGATGAACAATGTATAATCATGAGTCTATCATTCTTAGATAGTGCACAACCATTCGGTTTTGGGAATTTGTGTGAGTATATTTGTTACACATTTATTTTATAATGGAATAAACTTGTAAAATTGAGAATATCGGGTTATAGACATAATGGTGGTGTCTTCTTGTGTCTTTTACTCACAACCAACATGGGAATTTCGATGCACTTGAAGATTTCAAGAGGGATCCAGGGAAGGGAGAGGAGATTTTGATGGATAGATGAACAGTCAAGATCAAATCTTGTTGCATAATGGGATGGAATCTAGAGGATTTTAGATTATAATTTATTTTTATACTATTTAGTAAATTGGTTTTTCAATACACATGTTGATAAAATTTAATGTTTTTCATGTATTCCATTTTGAATTTTCAGAATTTTTACTCTAATTATTTATCAGTTTGTTTATTATTGATTATTGATACTATTAAATGATATTAAGGGTATAATCTCCCCAAGGATCAAAATAAGAATCTTTCTACTAGTCTTTATCCTCTTGTGTGTGGGAAGATGCATGTGAGGACATGTGGCAATAAAGAACAAACCATGTGGTTCATGTTGTGATGTTACAAAATGGTATCAAATTCTTTCAACATACATACTTGTTCTAATCCTGATTTTAGTTGGTACATTTTAGAATGGAGATTGAATAATTAAGACTCGGGTAGAGGAACTATGTCAGTTCCTCGCCCGCACTACATTGTGGACCTCCAAGTTTCCATTAATGGAATAATTAGTATTAATTTTACCTTTGTTTAAATTTAACATGTGTTATGAACCTTTTAATTTATGGGATTTATTATATTTCACATATGTTCGTGCTTTATGAAAACAAACTAGGTTCATATACCTTAAATATACATAATGTTGTGTTGCATAGTAGTTCATTAATTAAATTCCATGATTTGTGCTATCGATTTGGGATAGTTAATTTTTATGATATATTTTTGTTTTCAAGGTGTATTTTATATATATATATATATATTGGGATTAATTAAATTAACTAGGAATGTATTTCTGTTAGAATATGTCTGTGAATACTGTGACTACTATGTAGAGATGGAGATAAGTGCTTGTACAAGGAGGGTTATAACATGGTTTTATGGTAGTCTATTAAGAAAAAATTTTGTGATCCCATAGACAAGATAGGATATATTTATGTTCATAATGTTCTCTACATTGTAGAAGATGCCACCACATAAGCGTTTGATGTGACTTCCACCAATGAAAGCCTAGGTGGCACATGTGCCACCAACAATGGTACCTAGGGATATACCCTAGCATGATCCTATACCGTAATAGAAAATTAAATCTACAAAGACCATTCACCTGATACGTTTTCAGATAGTTCATGTCCAAAGTAGTTCCACATAGAGAATCATGATTGAACATGCTAGTGATTTCCAGCTCTAGTGACCTTAGTCATTTTATGGAAATGGTGGACCACAAGATACATACTACATACTTGACGTAATTGAAAGCATATTTGAAAGGGTTTAGACTCCAGATGAAGGGAACATCATCCTTGAAACCATAATGATTTAGTAACATTCCAAAATATGGTGTACTGATATGGGATATTCTGAGATACGACAGGGCCTTTCATGGGAGACCATCACGGTGATTTTTCTCAAATACTATTTTCCTGTTATGATGATTATGGGCCATGTTAAAGAGTTCTTCAAATTATGGAAGGGTTCGAGGGATAACATTTAATTTTCCACTCGATTTATGATGATTATATTTTTTATATTTGTTATTGGGGAACTAGGCGTAAAATGCATAGAATTTCAAGACAATCCTCCAACCAGAACCTATATATTAGGTGAGGGGATTTGATCTGACAATGTATACAAATATATTTAGAAATTCTATAATCATTGAAAAATTTAATATAGGAAGACATGCCATCAAGCTTACTCTAATCCCATGGTGAGCCAATGACTGTGTTTCCACCCTTGACATTGGTTGTTCCTTATTGAAATAAGAAGACGAAAACTAGGGGCATGGAATAGAGTACCAATATAGTGATGGATAATAGTATAACATCATCATCCCATTAAAAAGAAATTTAATAGTGTTTTTATTGGAAAAGTCAGAAAACATTCATAGGTTCTATACTTAACCTCAGATAATGTTTCGATGGTGAGAGAAGAATGGGGATATTCAATTGTTTTCCTCTAAGATTTCGATGCGTATCCATCCCAAAGGTAGTGGTGAGACATGGGGATATGAATAAGTTACCCTATAGTGAATTCATGCTACTCATACACCTGTAGGACATGAAAGATGATCTATGGTAGGTAACATGTATGTTGTAGAAAAGAATCCAACCTATGGTGGAGGTATACCATTCACTATTTGAGGTACATCCCTGATCAACTCCACATTATCTGTTACATTATTCGATAATTGTGGTTCCGATTCTTTTAAATATGCACTAGTAGTTTTTTGGAAATGAATACTAGTCATGTTATCATCTGAGTTAGTCTCTACTGATATACCACTTGGTATGATAGTGTAATGTCTTCAATGATTCCTTGATATCTCACTAGTCATCACTGGTAATGGAAATCTGTGGGAATACATTATTATAGGGATAATGACTTTCGATATCATTCTCATCATGTATTAGGTTAACAGATTTTTGATATCACATTGATTACTATCATAGACTAAATCATTTACATTTCCCTCAGTGGAGATCCTCTTTATGATTGGTGAGTTTGAACCGGGAGAAAGCAGTGTTGGACCAGATATGAGCCAGTTCCGAACAATCAGAGCATTGATGGTAGGCGTTCCCATTTTAATAACACTAATGGAAACACTCTCATCTTTTTCAACATTCATGGATTTATAGTCGAGCATCATTATAGATTATTTCACTGGACTCCCACCTGATAGGGGAGTTGACATTGAGTTAGTGGTTGTACCTAGTGTGAAAAATATTTGTATAAATGTGTATCATAAGGATCTATCAATGATAAAGGATCTTAACGTAAAATTTTATTACTTTGATAGGAATGGATTTATCTAACCTAGTACTTCACAATGAGGAGAACTGATTTTTTCAATAAGAAGGTGGATTAGGTTCTATGACTATTTATTGATTACCATAAGATGGTCCATGTTTTGTCGAATAATTGATATTTATTACATAGTATCAATGATACATTCAATCACCTTTGGGTATCCCATTGTTTCTCTGAGATTAATCTTCGATTAGAAAACCACCATTTGTGTGTTAGGAATTGTGAAATTTTAAATATGACATTTTTGAGTAGATATTAACTACATGAGTACATGGTGATATTTTTCAAGCTAGAAAACAAAATCAACATCCTCAGGGCCCACATGAACATGATAATTTATTCATTCATGTAATCATACATCATAGTGTTCATCGATGATATCCTCGTCTACTTAATGACAGTAGTGAAACATGTCCAGATGCTAGAGTCAGTCTTGAGTATGCTTTTGGTAAACATGTTTTACGTCAACTAGTAGAAATGTGATATATGAATTAAATAATTGTGTTCATAGGAAATGTGATTTTTCAAAACAGTATATCTGTAAAACTAGAATACATTGGGGATATATTTTCTTGGACACATACAAAAAATGTGTTTCATATTATGAGCATTCAAGGTTTTCTAGTTCATTACTAGTTGTTTATCCAGGTAATCTCTTGGATATTGGATCCCATGGAATAACTAAAAATAAATGGATTAATATTCTTGTGGTAAGACTACTGTGAGGAGGATTTCCTTGATCTTATAAAAAGGATGAAAAAAATATCTAGTACTAACACTCCCTGAGTCTAGGATTGGATATGCAATGTACTATGATGCATAACACATTGGTATAGGAGTGGTACTGATGCAAATAGAGTAGGTAGTTTCATATGGGTCTTGTTATCTATGAACCAATGATAATAACTATCAATATCATGTCATAGTGTTGGAATTATTGGTTCGCGCTCTGATGAGTTAGATATAGAATATCTTTGGGGAGAGATTTATTGTTTACAAATACCACAAGTGTCTTTTCATTATAGTCACACATAGGGAGCTAAATCAGAGTTATATCCTCTAGGTTTATTATCTTAATACGATTTACATTGAGTTGGAATATTCACATGGGATGTTAAATGTTGAAGAATATTACCTTAGTCATAAAATGTTGGCTGAGCAGGAACATGGTGAGAGTTAATTAGAGGAGATGTTGGCTTTGATGAATTTGTTGTATGATTTAATGATAGAATCCTTATAAGACCATGGTCCTATAATAATTTCTAACATGAATGTAACATCCTCACTTATAGACTAGGTAAAAGATAAATTGGAGTCAGAATCAGAGTGTGTTGTAATGAGGGAATAACTACTTCGTGATGAATCGATGCATGGATGGTCGATAGAAGATGATGATATGATCATGGTATATGGGAGTAAGTATTATTAAATTTCATCAGAGAGGAAATTATGAGGAATTAACATACCTCTATATGGTTAGAAAATCCAGTGTGACCAAGATGTATCATGGTTTCATGCACCAGTTCTATTTATGAGGGATGAAGAGAGACATTTCAGGTTTTTTCTCTCGATGCCTCACTTGTCATAGGGAGAAGGATGAGCACCAGTATCATATTGGGGTTGTTTCATCCAATCCTAATACCTATAAGGAAGTGGTAATACATCAAAATGGAATTTTTAATGGGTTGACATTGATCCTTGATGAGTCAAGATTCATTTTCAGTGATCATCAATCAGATAACAAATTAGACTACCATATTACCGATTAGAGAGGATCACTTAGTGGAAATGATTGGGAAGATATATTTCCAAGATATATTATTCCTTAATGGAGTCCCTTTGATCATTTTCATAGATAATGATACATTTTGTACACTACAGTTTTGGATGGTCTTATAGAAATACCTAGGGACTCAACTGAGATTTAGCACGTTGTCCCATCGTAAGATCGACAAATTCTCTGAGCAGACTATATGAATATTACAGGAGATGATATGATATTTCCTACTAGGCCTTGGCTAATAATGGGAAATTCACCTTGAATTTACTGAGTTTTCATAAATTAATATTTATCATGCCTTGATTCAGAGGGAATCTTATGAGGATTATTGTGGGATGTTTTTTCCTTTACAGATGTATTGTCATTGGAAGGGGGAGGTAGTTGTTGTTGGACCCTGTACAATTCTAGAGACCTATGAGAGAATGCTGCGGATATAGAACATATTGATTGCCACTCAGATAAGATAGAGTTTACATCGAAACTGAAGGGGGAGGCCCTTGGAGTTTGAAGTGGGAGAAAAATTGTTCTTATGGGTGACATCGTTGTTGTGGCATAGATGTTTGGTGAAGAAGGGAATGTTTTAAACAAATTTTATTGGAAAATTTGAGATCATCTAGTCTATAAGTGTAGGGGAAAATATTCGGTAACTCCCTTCTCACTATGAAGGTATGTATAATGTGTTCCATGTGTCATAGCATCAGAGGTACATGCACATCCCTACACTTGATATTTATTTCAAGGAAATTGTGCTAGAGACTGACTCATATTAATAAGAGAGTATTTTTGGAATTATACATCGAAGAGAGATTATGTTTCTTGGAATGATAATACCTTTAGTCTGGATTCGGTGGAAGCATTTTAATATCCCTGAATATACCTGGGATTATGAGTTTTTTTTTATCATAGTGGCCAAAGTTGTTTTATAATGACCACTACAGATACTTTTTGAGGTTTTGAAGTCGATCGAGGGGTGTAATTATAATATCTATATTATTTCAATGATAATAAAAAATCCCAATGTTGATAAATTATAAATACCTTATGTAAAAAAATTATCAGTGAAAATAATACAATAATTTTGTTAAATGATTTAAGAATGGTAAAATCCCAGTTAATTTGTTGTAATATTCAGTTGAATATTTTTTGAGTTACATGCTAACTTGGTTCGTCAATCTGAGGCCCATAATGCCCCGTCAATGATAGAAAAAAACTAAATATGTTATATAAATATATCCCAATATATTCAATATTATATTAAAACTCCAATATAGTATATCAAATGAGAAATTTGAGACCACTATTAGGTCCGGCTCATGGTGTTTACCCTATTCGTGGTATAACATTTTTATGTGTCGAAAGTTTCAATTCATTGTTCATATTGTAATTTATATAGTAATTTTTATTATATTATTTTAGAAAATAATTCTTAATTTCTAAAAAATATTTCACTGTATGAAAAATAAAACAACACCATTAGGTCCGAAACATGCGATTTACCATAGGATGCGTATAAATTTTATATGTATCGGGTGTTTGGTAACATCACAGGAAATGAATCCATTTTATTTTAAATTTTTTTCCCTTTTTAAATAATAAATAATTATTATCACTCAATGTGTACAAAATATGAAAATTATGAAATCATAGTCAGGTACGTAACATGGGGTTCTACTGAAAACTATGCATAACTTTTGTGACCAACATGATTTTAGTTAGGGTTCTCATAAATTATATGATGTGTAAAAATTATATTAAATAATTTAATTATTTTTTATTCAGAAGAAATCATATTTAATGTACAAATTCTTCTCCACCAATTGAAACATCTATATCCATGCCCCCATGATAAAAAAATCCTAGAAACATTACTATTTTTCTCTATTCAAATTGAAACACCATAAACGGGAGAAATTAATGATTGCTTATATTCTAAAATGAAATGGTGAATCATAAAGGGGGTTTAAAAAATATAGGGATGAGATACACATTTAGTTCTTCATAAAACACCCAAATTACTCAACCATCTTTTTGGTCCTGGTCACATTGAATCTGACTGATCTCGAGACTTCCTAGGGCATGATCCATCAAATCTAAAGCGGTCCCCTTTATTCTTAGTGGTACAAAGTAGGTAGTCTTCATCCCCCTCTTTTAGGTGCTGCACCAAGATGGGTCTTCATTATTTTTAAATTGTTTAATTATTTTATATGACATTAAATTATTTCTTAAATTTTTATTAAACAATGGGGTTATCAAAAAATAAATCAATCAATCAATGAAACATAATTTTTCATAATTATAAAAAAAATTAATAAAATGGAAATTATCAAAAATATCAGAATATGGAAAAATTATTTAGAATTGGTTTCAGATCTAACCAATTGATATATATTAAAAAATCATTATAAAAAGATAATCTTGAGTTATTATAAAAAAATGGAAGCTTTAACATATAATTTTTATAAAAAATATGTATTTTTTAGGAAATCATTAAAAGAAAATTTCTATTAGTGTATAAAAGGATATGTTAATTTTAATATTAACATAATTAAATTAAAATGAACTGTGAAAGAATAATTTAATGAGATTATTATGAGAAATATTATGTTTTATAGAAAAAATATTATGGTAATTCTCATATTAAAATAATATCGATATTATTTTAGGATAATAATGTTTTCAATCAAAGGAATATTATTAAAATTAACAAATGATAATTTTGATATTATAGATGGATAATATTTAAAATTTTATTTATTTGAATTAATCTAGAGATAATTCATCCTCAGGTTAATATTTCAATAAAATGCATCTACATAAATGGTAATTTGTAAATAATTCACAATAGATAAAATATCATCGCATTTATTTATTTATTTGTAAATTTGAAAACTGTCTAGGTTAGATAATGTATCATCAAATGGGATATTTTTTTCATCTAAAATCAAATACATATTTTTGGTTCTAGGAAACCTTGATGAAGCTTGAATATTGATGTTTCTATAATAATTTTGGGAATAAGTGTTCTCGAATAGTTTATCTGTACCTTATTACATTAATGAATTTTTATGTTGGAAGATCCTTATCTTTTGGTATCATATTTAGACATGTTTATATTCAGGATTGTTTTTTGGATTTTTTGAATCATTCTTCACTTAGGATCTCCATTGGGTGTGACTATATCTTCCAGTATTCTATGATTTTATTCCATTATTTTTATGCGATAAACTAATCACAAGATGAAGATATATTCACTTGATGCATTATGGATTCTAAGTAGGTGGCTGATACTAGATGCCTTGTGGATTCTAAGTGTTACCCGATGCCTTATGAATTCCTGGTAGGTTACAAATAATTGATGCATTATGGATTCTATGTATTACCCAATTCCTTGTAGATTCCATGAAGGTTGTTTTCACTCTATTCCATGTAGATTCCCAATTAATCGCTAATAGCCTTATAGATGGTTTTGGATAATTATTGACAAGTATTATTTTTCATTCATGGAACTGAATTTTGTATACCTAGGTTTCTATGATTTCATAGTTAGCTCAAAAATACTTTTATTTACGATTTTGTGTTACTATATTTGTTTTTAATTTATTTTGTTATGTAATACGCTAATATATTTGAGCACATCAGGTTACAAATGTATAGGTAGTGTCTTACTTAGTCTTGTAATCACACCCTACTTGGGAATTTCAATGCACATTTATATTTCATGGGGGATCCTATGAAGGAATCCGGGCCTATGATAGATGGATAAATAGTGGAGCACAATGATAGTAGGGGACTAGGATGAACTAAAAAGGACTTTGGTTTATCATTGATTTGTATACTACTTATTATGTTGGTTTTTAACAACTTTTGGATCTCCATTTTTTGTATGACCCTTATACATCATTACATTTCCCCATGGTTACACATGTTATTTATTATTTTTCTTATTTTAGATAAATGATCCTATTTTATGAAAATGAGAGTGTAGTATCTTTATGTTTTCACATGATACCCTCATTGTAATCTAGAAACCTATGGAATTTTGTAAAGCATTAAATATTTTATGTTTCATTTTGCCATGTAACCTAGTGTTCGATTTAGGAGGATATAAATAAATAGATATAGAGTTCATAAACAATATTGAAATTTAAATGACTAAAAACCAATTTCATTTAAATATATAGAAATATTATAATCAATATGAAAAGGTATGTAAATAAAAATGATTACATTTAGTTAATAAAAAAATAATTAAATGCATCAAAATATTTTAACATATGGAAAATCCCTTGGATAATAATAACTAAATCAAAATTTATTTAATTATTATTTATTGGATTCCATGTTTTCTAGGTACATGATACATTTACCATTATGATCATTCATAATATGGTTAACACCATATGGGGTGAAAACCCTAATAATCCTATACTACATACTCATTCCATGAAACGAAATATGCATTTTGGGGATACATGTAACTGAGCACCACCCATGTCATAACTATCCAAATCATTCCCCACATAACTAATAATGGATTTAAATCATGAGCAATATACCCTATCAAATATATTCAGAGATTAAAAGATGTTAATTTATAAATAATTACATTGATATCAATAAAATTGAATGTAAAAACCATATTTAAAACTAGTATATAGTTTTGAAAATTATCATAATCATTATATGGGACATAGATATTTAGGGTAATATTAATGTTCAATGATAATTGTAAATTAAATTACTCATGGAAACTATAAATACAAATAAAGGTGTTTAATGTCACTATAATCCTTAGAATATTAAATGATAATACATCCATAGTAATAATATGGTTA
The DNA here is from genome assembly GCA_963277665.1 of Viscum album. Taxonomy (NCBI): domain Eukaryota; kingdom Viridiplantae; phylum Streptophyta; class Magnoliopsida; order Santalales; family Viscaceae; genus Viscum; species Viscum album. Next base: position 2,102,436,832 of record OY728119.1, on the reverse strand, counting down.
GTATCAATACATAAAATCCCATGTGTGGCAATATAAAGGTGTTTTTTGATGAATTTAAATACTTTAAAAATATCATTGAAAATATTTTTTGTGGAAAATATAATTTTCATTTTTATTTTTTAGGAAAATAATTTTCATTTAAAATATATTTAATAAACATTAAAAATTAAAATTTTATTAATTTAAATGGTGTTTCAATGAAATGCTGGTGGGTAATCTCATACATTTCATCCATGGTAAAAAGAATATTCTTTTTATATTGTAAAAGGAGAAAAAGTGACATATTCTAAAAGAGACAAGATGATTACTCTGAAAAAAATATAAATAAAGCGGTCACAAATTTATTTAATAGATAATTATATAAATGAAAAGTCATTTTTGAAAAACTTTTTAGAAAATAGGGTTTTGGATAAAAATATATCCCTGAACAAAAGAGAAAAAATGATGTTGGGTTTTTATAAATGGTATTTCTAAAACATTTTGAGTACCAAATAGTGGGAAATGGTAATATAACTTGAGAAAGGTCATGAATAACATGATGATAATAAAATGAATTGTTTTCTTGAATAATGATCACATATATTCCCTTAATGAAATTTCAATAACATCTATTCCTGATTATAATGATATTATGAAATAATTTTATAAAATGATTGGAACGTGGTAGTGAGAATTAATCAATGATTTTATTATATGAATAAATTTCAAATATACATATAATAATTTTAAATACATAAATAGATAATGGATTTTACTATATTGATAGTCATTGAATATAAATGACTACGGGGAGGTAATATAACCTAATGAAAAGTAATTGACTTATGAAATTTCATTATATCATTGTATCTTTATGTTCAAATAATCTAAGATTAAATAAATATAATTGTAAATAAGACATCCATGAATAATTTTTTTTATATAAAATGAAAAATGGGAATTATATAAACCATATTAAATAATATAGGTGCTTCACAATACAATATTCTTCAATGAAATTAAATTGAGATGAAATCACATTCATTGTGTTTCCTTTTTAGGTGAACACACATTAAACTAATTTATAACAATTTTATGTTTTCTATTAACATATAAAAATCCATAATAATATATATAATATCATATAATAATATATTATAATATCATATTACCTATTTTTAAATTATCATTCTTTATTTTCACTATTTCGTGTCTTAATCGGCTAGTTTATTAAGTATATGTTGACTTTTTATTTTCATATTATAACATTGATAAAAATTTCATAATATATAGGATTTAAATAAATATTTTCATATCACAAACATTTAATACATATTTATATATAAAAATCCATAAAATTAAGAGATAAAATAGAAAATGCACTATTGGTGGACACAGTAGGTCGTACATACGCATGAAAATTACAACCATTTATTTTACTTATTTAAAGGAATAAAAAGATAATTATATATATGTATAATATAATAATAGTTCAATTTTTACAAATATTATAAATATTTGTATAAAACCATTATTACTAATTTCAATTTAATGTTTAAATGAATCACAACACATTGAGGAATCTATACTTGACATATCAACAAACAATGTTATCATATTCCCACAAAACAGATTGCCTAAAGGTAAGGTTCTAAAAAATGTTCCATAAGAATAATTACATTAAATATATCATACATACATATATATCAGGTAATCTATAAATCCATCATTATTCCAACCTTTAATGTGTTATATGGAATAAAATATGACATCATTTCACAAGGCGGTTGTCCACTATAAACATGAACGAAGATTGTGAATCCTATTTGATGGATTTGTGTGAAAGTGAAGGTAAATATATTACATTAATAAATATTAGTATGTTTAATATTATAAGGTTATTATATGATCATTATAGGAAAATACATTATGGGGTGGAGAAGTAGATGATTGAAAGTGACCGTTAAAGGGAGTTACCTCTTATTCTGCTAACTCTTGTCAGTTTATACAAAAACGACATAATTGGTATTCTTTAAGACCTATTTGAGGATTCTAGGATTAGGGTGGGAAATTCTAGACCGTATTTTGGCTTTTATTGGATAATAAAAAGATCTTGAGAGGTGTGAGTAAGCGGGTGGGATGAGTGTATATTAATAGTGGAGTAGTGGATTTTTTGATTTTTTTTAAAGTTATAATTCCACCCATGTTTTCCATTTAATGTTTCTCTAATAATGGTGAAACGTTTATAAAATGGATTATATGGTCCAATTATTTCCAAACAATTTATTTTTGAAAACATTATAGGTTATTTGGGCCCTTAGGTTTAATGTTTAGTCCCATGTTAATAAAATTTATTCCGTAATATATATAATTATTTTTAATTACATTCAAAAAAAAGTCCAAAAAAATGTTTAACATATTAGATATTATAAATATTTAATCCTTTTTTCTAAATTAAATACCATAAGTGGTTGGTATACTAGACGAGAAAAATGGGTTTTTAATGTAAAAATACTTCAATCATTGAAATGATTTTATATCCAATTTCAATGTAAAATTTATTATAATATCCTAAATTAGAATAATATATTTATTATAAAACTATATATAAATTAAAAAATTTAAAATATTTTTAAATAATATAAATATATTAGATTAAAAATCAGTTTCTATTAAATGATAGTATTTTTCACTATCTATCAACAAATAATGATTCTCTTGAAAAATTAAAATAATTAATATAAGATAATTTTGAAATTATGAATTGAGAAATGAAAATAATTTTTATGTATAAAATTCATATAATTACTAAAATATAATTTCAATTATGGTTCTCCATCGCATGATTGAAAATTTACTTTTTTAGATAAATAAAAGTGTTAAGCATATATATGGATTTATACTTTTCATAAGCCTATCAAATATAGTGGATTAATATAAAAAATTTATAACTAAATATATAATATAAATATATATTCCATTAATATCATTCGTTAATTGTTATTAATTTAATTCATAAGTATTAATTTACTTTATGATTATAGAGACATTTCATTTATATTGAAATGGTTTTTTATAATCATTTATCACCAATTGGATACCAATGAATTATTTTTACATTTGTGTAAACCATTTGCATTAATTTTTTACATAATAATACTCATAAAAATGAATTAATTTGTTAGGTATACATTACACTATTAAATTATAATTATTTTAATAATATATTGTTGTTTGGTAAAAATCTATCATGCCCGTGTCATAAGCTATAGAAGAAAGTATTTGTTTTTGGAGATGAAAGAAAATAAATTATTACATTAATTTAAAGATATATTATACATTTTATTTAATAAATATATCATAATTTATCCAATGTGTATATCACTTTAAATTTTTGGTGTTCCATGTCATACACTCTATCAAAAAAAATTACTCTTGTATATTTTATGTGGTGTTACTTTCTCCCTACATTGAATAAATTAGGTCCTCAAAATTAAAAATTGATCTTGGTAATCATGGGTCTTATATTTCAAAATAATATTTTTGCAAAATCCCACATAATATGGGATTTTATATAATTTCTTCTTAATAATATAAAATAAGAAGTATCAAGGTTACATGTAATAACATTTCACAAGGTTTTTACGTAGGAGAAAATTAGTGCCAGGAGAAAATATGGACTTGGATGAAAATAATAAATATTTTAATGGTTTGATTAATGGAATTGATCAAAAAAAAATTGATTAATATAATATTGAGGGCCTAAAATCCATAAATCTTGTAATTATTTAAACAACCATCAATTAAAAAAATGAAGGTATTAGGATAACATTTTTGTTTTAAGACACTTTTCCTAATGTTGACTAATTATTTTGATTCCAAATAACATAATAAAAAATATTAATAAAAAATATTTCTATTTTATAAAAAAATATTTTCATATTGTGGTTGTGAATTGATCAATTCCAAATTCTACCGATTACTTTATGAAATTAATATCCAAAAATAAATTTCCATGCATAAAGCCCTAAAATATTGTTTTAATGGACACCATGTTCTACAAAATAATCCTTTATATCTTTTTCTTACTATTATAAAAAACAATATGTTTAATACATTATCCTCTAAAGATAAAAACTAATTATAATGATTCATCATTAATATTTACTCATCAAATTGATTAAATAAAAATAATGACACATTTGACATGAAATCACATAGGCTAGTAGTAGGTGTGAAACTATTATCATCCTTCAGTAATGGGATCAACCCCCACCACCTCAGATGACCCAATTTGTTATCACACTATTTTAATATTGTAATTTTATAAACTATTTTAATATAATTATGAAAATATGACAGAATATCTATAAATAAGTCTATTTACAAAATTTATTATTAACTAAGCTTTAAAATTAAACCAGAATACAAAAATAATTCATCCACTTTATTTCAACATAAGTCATTCCTTTTTCTAAGGTTTAATCTTGATCATTCACTATCATAATCTATTCAAATTATTCATAATGGTTTGAAAAGATAATATTAATTTTCTAGGTATCCCCTAGGATTGTAACACCAGGTGAATAGTAAGACATGTTGTTGTGTTTTAGGTTTCTCTCATGCCAGGCTCAACACACATTTTTGGAGTTGGTTCCCCTAGGTACGGCTTTGTCAGAATCACTTCATCTTGTTGTATCAATACATGAATATATTTCATGGAAAACCATATAATTGTTATCTAATTGAAATATTATGATGTTATTCTATAGATACCATTAAATTATACCTTAGATAAAAATTTTATAATCTATATTTCTAAAAATATAGAACCAATGGTTTAAACTAAACTACCTTTGATACGAACTGTAGTGCCCCAACCCCAGTAAGCTCAAAGTTAGTGTCTACTTCCACTTAATTGGAATGATTACAAGGAATCAAATCTGTAATGAATAATTTATATATATTATTAGTAAAATGGATATATACAAGGTTATTTTATTACAAATTAATTCACTAATCAAAATATTATTTATTTCTTTCGTGGGTGGATTTATTCCTAATTAGAAAATTAATTAATATCATTCTTAGTACACTTTTTGGATTCATGGGGAATGAAAAAATAATGGAGATACTAAATGTTTAGTAAGGGTTATGTAAAGTGGAATAAATATTGTATCAATGAGAAAAATTAACATAGAGAGATAAAAAACAGAACACACATACCATGTAATAAATAAACTGAGTAAGATTGTGTACATAATATGGAGAGAAATATAACTAAAAAAATAATCCATATAAATAAGTCGATAAGGCATAATCAATATGGGAAGTTAAATATCTGAAAACCATTCCATTTAATCACCTGGTAATGAAATGCATCATTATAATTTGTAATAGTGAAAATTTGATGGATAATAATAACTGAATCAAAAGGAATCAAATTCTTAATTATTGTACGCAATGTTTCCTATTTATATGGAACCTTTACAGTCAAGACCATTCTCAGTATGATTTACAATAGAATGGATTTAAAACCAACTAATTATCCCCAAAAAAAATTTCGCATGAAACCACTAATTCATCGAGGGGATATCGATAATCAGTCCCCACATATGACATTACAATCCTAATCAGAACTCATATATAGAATAATCTATTTAATTCATGATCAATATGACTTATCAAAAACCTACTTTTCTTAAATTATGTGGATTTATCAATATTTATCATGAAATTATATACTCTTAATTGTAAACAACAAATGATTAAATGTTTTATGGTTTAGTAAATCATTATATTCATGATAAATTTTATAGATATTTTGTGGAATTATAATGTTCAGTGATCATTGGATATTAATTATTTCATGGGGACTATAAAAATATATCATGGAAGTGAATTTCAATACAATCCATCCCTGAATCAATCATTAACCTTATGAATTAATTATAATTATTTTATTAATACATAATATCCCATTTGTATTAAATTTAATGTATATTTTGTTGATGAAAGGAACTTTTATAAATATATCTTTTAAAAACAATCTTGTGTAAAGTGTCATTTTATTTTTGAAAAAAAATTTGAAACTTTTTTCCATAGAAAATATATTTTCAAAACATTTTCATTAAAAATAAAACATACATATTTTAAAATGATGTTTCAGATATATAACTGAAGGTAATCACAAACATGACGTACATGGTAAAAAGAAGATTCATTTTTTAGGTTAAAAGGATATAAACTGCCTTGTTCAAAAAGTGAAAATAATATTATATTAAAAAAAATTGTAAAAGAATAAATGGATAAAATATATCAAACAAAAAATTCTTCAAAGGAAAAAAATTGTCTTTAAAAAAAGGTTTTTTAGGGAAAAAAATAGGTTCTATAACTAATGATAGAAATGAATATGAGTTTTTTTTAGACATTTTCATAAACATTATTGTTACCAAAGAGTTCAAAAATGTTACCAATACACGAAAAATGTAACGAGTTACCATTTTAGTATAAAATTGAAGGATTTAATTAATAATTACCAATTAAATTCCATTAATGGAATTTCAAGAAGATACATTCTCAATTATATTGAGATTCGGAAACAAACCATTAAATTGATCATAACATTGAAGTGAGAATTAAAAAATCAATTGATTATCTATATACATTTAATATAAAAATATAATAAGATGAAATAAATCATTGGGTTTTCTAATTCATTATACACATAATCATTGATATAAAAAAAATGGGTATGTAACATAACCAAATGAAAAAGAATTATGTTTTGAAATTTCACTACCACTTGGTAACATTTCCTTACAATAACCATAGAAGAAATAATTAAACATTAAACTAAAAATAATATAAGGAATTATTTCTCCATTTAATTAAATTTTATACGGGTATTGTATACACCACATTGAATAATCTACCTTGATAACAATATAATATTCCATAATGAAATGAAATTGTGATAAAATACATTAACATGTTTTTCTATTTGGGGTGCACATCCATAAATCTCATATTTAATGGTTTTAAAATTATTATTTACTTAATAAAATAAAATTACATTTTATAATATATAATATTAACTTATTATAATATCATATTACATGTTATTTAATAATCAATCGTTGTTTTCACTATTTCGGGTGTTAATCGCCTAGTTTTTCCATAATCTCTTGACTTGATATTTTTTTTATTATTATGTAAATAATTATTACATCATATCTAGAATGTAAAAATTATTTTCATATAATATACATTCAGGAAATTTATATTTATGTTAATCCCTATCACATGGGGATATGAAATGAAATGCACCATTCATGGAGACGGTATGTCATACATATGTATGAACACTACTTCCATTTCATTATTTTTTTAATGGAATGAAATGTAATATATATATATATATTATAATTTTATTATCATAATTTTTTTGAATAGGACACAACTGTTTTTTCGCACCATTATTACTACATTCCATGTTATTTTTGAATAAACCACATCGCATTGAGGAGGATGTAGTCCACATATCCACAAACGATGTTATATTATTCCATAAAAATAATTCCATGAAGGTATGGTTATATAAAAAGTTATAAAATCATTACGAAACTATAAATATAAAATATATAAAATATATACTATAAATTTGTCCTTATTCTGACCATTAAAAGTGTAAATGGATAACCGAATGACATCATTTTGCGAGGCGGTATTCCATATAACACACAAATGATGATTGTGGATACCTTTTGATGGATAGTTTTTATAGTGTATAAATAATGAATATAAAAAAATATATCAATATATTTTTGACACTGATGTTATATTATATTAATTATAAAAAAATAATTGAATCGGTGGAGTATTAAATGAAGCAAAAGTGATCTTTGATGAAAGTTACCTCTAATTCGAGTATCTTTTTATGGTTTATACCAAATTATTTATTTGGATCACATTATAAAATAAATTAGGCATCTATATGAGGGGACGAAATTTGATAGATTATTTGGGAATTTTTTGGATGTTAATGAGCACTTCAGAGGTTTGAATATGTCGGTGGGGTTAGTGGTGTTTTATAATTATGGAGTGGAATTAATGTATATTTGGGAAAGTGGAAATTCCACCACCATTTATCCCATCCAATGTGGCTATTATAATGGTAAATTAATATAAAATGGATTATAGGTTATAAAATATTCCATAAAATTTATTCCAGACATATGTATAGGTTATTTTGGCCATTAGGTATATTGTTTTGTCTGTTATTAAGCTTATTTTTCTCATAACCAAAGGAATTAAATTTAATTTAATTCATTATTATTATTTTTTCGAAAATAATTTTAACTTATAAAAAATTTTAAATTATGATTATTCCCAATATGGAATATATTGTTTTACATTTATATCACAAATTTGATACAAATCAATTGAAATTTAATCATATAGACGGGAGGAAAAGGGGGTTTTAAGGTAAAAATGTTTAACAGTTTGAAATAATTTATATCAAATTTCAAATTGAAATTTAATTAAATGACCTAATGAGGATTAATTTATGTATTATTTTACAAAATAATATTTAAAACCAAATTAAAATATAATTTTACTATATAAAAAATTTAGATGAAAAAGTTGTTTTCAATTAAAATTATGTATATTTTAGTATGAATAAAAAAATGAAACTTCTCTTAAAAATAAAACAATTCACAAAAAAATAATATTTATCTTATGATTTCAAAAATGAAATTTATTTATGACATTTAAAATTTATAAAATTTCCAAAATATATTTTTCAATAAGTTTCTCTATAAAAAGGAGAAAACATTTCCAAATTTAAAATTATAATCTTTAAATGTAAAACTCGATTTATTTTTATATTATACTAGTAAAATATACTGGATGAAATTAAAAACTAGTTTTTAAGTATATAATATGTATATTTTACTAATATCATTCAGTAATAGTAATTAATTTAATTTATTAGGATAATAATCCATAGTGAAAATAAAAATATTTCCTTATATTCAATAGGTTTATATATTCATTTTGAAATTACTTGTCAACCAATTACTTCGTTGTATATTAGGGTAGACTATATATTTTTATAAGTTTGTTAATATTATTCATGACATGTAATTTATCATATATGGTATATATTATTATATTGTATAATAATACTTTAATAATATACTATTTTTTGGTTAAACATTGTCTCATGTTTGACGAAGGCAATCGAAAAATGCCTATGTTGTATGAGATGATATAATGTTCAATGTTGTGATCATTTAAATCTATAGAATATGTCATATTTACTAATATACTGTAATTTCATTGGAGGTTATATTCCTCTCAATGTAATTTTTTTCAAGCAATACAGTCTATTTAATAAAATTTATTCATTTAAAATTTATGGGGTGTTACATACAAGTGGAAAAAAATAAGGGATATAACTAATCTATACCCAATGTTCAATAGCTTCAATAGTATTATTCAATTTTTGTTGAAGGATGGAGAAAATTCATCTCATTTTTATTGAGATAATGGATGATATGTGGACAATATCTACTTATCTGAATCAATAAGATCATTCTTTAACCCCCAATATTATATAATCTCATCATATTGAAATAATCATCATTGAAACGGGATTATGATTGATTAAAAAAGATAAATAAATTGGGTCCATAATTAATAGAAATAAAAATAATCATATTTATTTCCCCTTTTATCTAGACATAAAATGAGAATATATACCCTTTTCCTACATTTCAAAGTCCTTCATAATGCTACCAAAACTTCCAATATGACCTTGCCTTATCGATATTGTTATTGAATGCACCATGTTAACATGTCTAGACCTATGGTATGGAACCTAAAGGAAATTAGTTTTCCTTCTCCATAACTTCCAAATTTTGGAGGATTATGTTCCGAATGATTTTCTCCATCGATGAATGATAGTGATAAAAACACAAATCCATGACTTCACCATATTTTCTCCCACTTTCCAGTTTTATGTTAAAGAAACCATTGACCACCATGGATTGCAACATAGGGAATATAACATTTCATTTTGGATAAAAATCACTTATAATTCATTTTTCAATTTATAAAATCTACACCCAATAATTTCCTATTTAAAAACATAAATTTTAAATACAATGAAAATTATTTTCGTACATGAAAAAAATTATGAATCTTTAAACAAGAATCACATAAATATACAATGGAATAATTGATAGGATTTAATTAAGAATAAATTGAAATGATCCTATGAATTTTTGTTTCATTTATTATAAAATTGGGATAATATCGTTAATAATAATATATTAACATTCTATCTTTAATAATATACGAGGGAGAGAGAAGAAAATAATAAAAAAAATATTTGTATACCATTTTTTATATTTTTATTAATTAAAACGAAAAAATGGGAGATTGTTAAAAAAATATTTCATTTTTTTTATTTAGATTCAATAAGAATGTTTCAATAATAAAATTTTAATAATCATATGACATTATGAATGAGAGAAGAGTATCATGAATGATTCTTAGAGTTCGAATGCAGGTTATTGAGAAGCAATGTTTGTATGTCAAATTGATAATGTTTGATAATTTATAATAATTAATTATGAAATGGGGATGAACATTGAATTAAGGAAGTTGTTTTATATCGTATTGCTTATAGAAAACAAGATACAAGGGACATATTTCATATTTTAATGAAAATTTCAGATGCTGCCAATGAAATTTCATTAATGATCTATTCAATAATGGAAAAGTTTTTGGGTTACATTGTATCTAACATTTCATGGAGATCATTAATCAAATTTAAATTTAAAATTACATTTGAAGATATTATTTTTTTTTTGTGTGGAATTTTAATAATTTTATTTGAGTGTGTTAAAGGGGATGTTAGTTCTGTGGAGTGTTTATATTTTTAAAAATAATATTTCCATAAATAAATAAAAAATATTTTTATGTTATTCCATCACTGTGTTTACAATGAATGGATATAATGTTTTATAGATGATAAAAATTTATTTCATGAAGTGGGATTTTATTGAAATGCCATCAAGATGATTTATAAGAAACATTATTCTTTATAATTATACCATGTTTTATTGGGTTTAATTTGATATTATTCCAAAAAAATTGATGTTGATGAGATTTCATGAATACATAAATGCATTTAGTATATACATAAGAAGTGTCTGAGAAATATAGAAGATATTTTTAATATATGTTTGAATTATTTAAGAAATAAGTATTTCATCCAATGAATATGGAAGATGTTTTATAGGCATAAAATGACGTCATGTGTGTTATGTAAAATGATTATGACGTTCTCACTAAAAATTGAAAAATTTAGAAATCATACAAAATAAGTTAGAAGATACTATTCATCTGCTTTGGTAACATGTTAATGAAATTTATCGTAATACTTTATCACCCATTATAATATATAATTAGTTATGATTCATATGTAATAACCCACAAGAAATAAAATTTATGAACTTTTAGATATTTTACCTTGTGATTTTGTGTTATTACTAATTAATCTAAATATGATTATTTATTAATTCATCTTTATTTATATCAAGGAGTTTAGTGATAAAGAGTGCAAAAAGTAATAAATTTAATAATATGTCGTTATTATATGAGATATTTTGAATGAATATAGTTTAATAGATTGAGTTTCAGTCTCATGATGATGAGAGAATATTTCCATGGTGTGTGATGTGGTGACTTCTTTAGGAAACCTTCATCTTGTGATACATAATGTTATGAAGTGATTGTCCAAAATAAAATGAATTTTAAAAATCCAAATTTTCACTAATTTAATATTTTAACTACTTTTTTTTAATAAAAAAAGCATTCCAACCTTGGAAGAATATTTTAGAGATTTATAAATTCCTCTCTAAAATTTGATCTCTTTGTCAATCTCTCTAAAAATTTTAGTGTCAATAATGGTTGTATTTTTTCATTAAGTTTTATTAAATGTTACCTATATGAAAACCTATATCTTTCTTATTCATAAATATAAATTCATCACTATATCATGTGACCTATATCCTTTTCTCATTATAATATTAAAATATATCATTCCATTAACACCTACTTCTACAAACTTATCTCTATATGTATTTTTTGGTTACATAATGTCACAACCCCTTCCCACCAAAGATGCCCCTCCTGAGCTGGAAATGGTGAAAGATAGATAATGACCCCCGAGTCCCGCCTCTAGTAGGCCCTGGGGTGGAGACTAGCACCAAGGGTATCAGTTTTTCACAAATATGGGAGGCATTACCCTTTTTATTATTTAGGATTGGGAAATAGGACATGTCAACCACCAAAAATGGAAAAGAACAAGTGTATATAAATAAACCCAAACCAAGCCCACATGAATGTTTAAACAATTTTTATAACAAGGTACAAGCACAAGAAATCTCAAAAGTACAATACCCAAAGAAAACAAGAGAACATCAACTACAACAACTCCAACTGCCTGACTAGTAGGGTCTCGCACAACCCTGGTAGTCCTCCTGGAAACCTGAAAGTAAACGTAGGGTGAGCATACAAGTATACTTAGTAGGGAAACCTAAAGATCTCGTACACAAGTGGGGAGACATCCTAATGTCCCGTGAGAACAACAGAAGAAACCTAACCAGGAAATATATTCACCCAACATCACCATCCACACTCACCAAAACACAATCACAACAGGTAGTAGTAGTATAATAACAAGAGTATTGGGTAGCCCGCACCATTTTCCATTAGTTAGGAGAACGTCCTGTCACTGCCATACATTCCCCGCCCACACACACCTGGGTCTCACAACCACGTATCCCACCCGCACACACCTGGGCCTCACAACCACACATCCCGCCCGCACACACCTGGGCCTCACAAGCACGTATCCCGCCTGCACACACCTGGGACTCACAACCACACATCCCGCCGGCACACACCTGGGCATCACAACCACGCATCCCGGCTGCACACACCTGGGCCTCACAACCACGCATTCCGCCCGCACAAACCTGGGCCTCACAACCACAACCACATCTCCACCCGTAGACACCTGGGCCTTATCCCAAAGATTCTTGGGAAGAGTAATAGTAACAGAACTCTCGCCCTAAGACACCTGGGCCTGAAATCGAAACCTACCTGAAGAGTCTTAGGTATAAGGTCGCCTCAAGCCATCACAGCCTAGGGGATAAGGAGCAGGAAGGAGCTAGTAACTATGGGAAAACACCTTCTCCCATGAAATAGGAGTGTTCAGCACTAAGTGCTCAACGTGAATGTGGTTCGATAAAACACAAAAGATACAGATATATATATATATATATATATGTAGCAACCACTCAGCCCAACCTATGGCTTCTAAAAAGAGAAACTGAGCATGTTCCTCGGCAATACTACCACGAAGCATGCACCCAACAAACAACCCCAACCCCATTAAGGTTTTCATGTTTCAGAAGAAATTGGCTTATTTAGTTCCTTAACTACTGGGAAACTATCCACAACCTACCACTTCAATCGTTCGTAAAACGTATCCCTGCCATCCACAAAAACATGTTAGGGAAACACAAGCAGCACAACAAAACCCTTCTTGACAACCAACCAACCCATTGATTATTATTTCTGTTTCATTACCAAGCCATGTCATTCATTAACTCTTCCACATTTATTATTTATTAAACACAACCCATAGTCTGTTCACATTTAAACCCATCCCTGCAACCCCGCTGCCAACCACCATAACCACCCCACACATCATTATCCCTTTAATACCATTTATTGCAACCCTGCTGCCCATCACCATCACAACATTCACACCAACCCACAACCAAGTAAACCACAGCCCCGCTGCTCACCCAATCCACAACAACCCACAAAACACCCCCAACACATTCCACGTAACCAAGACAACACCCACATGTTCATTATTCGATTTTGTTTAACTGGGGTGATCACACAAGGGTTATAGATTTCCATTTAATCAGGAAACATTACATGACTATCCAATTTCCACATTCAACAATGTTCAACTCAAAAAAACGGTCTAGAAAGATAGGGCAACATTTAATTGTGAAAGAAAAGGCCCCCAACGACCGTAATTTTCAGTAGGCATAAGCCTATTCACTTCACAACATAATATCATAGGTTATAAAAGGTAATGTAAGAGCAATCACAAACTTCCCATCCCCGTTCTTTAACCAGTTATTATCCTTATTAAAAGGTTCAACTATTTCTCCTGAAAAAAAAGGATACCCACCCCTCATGTTTCACAAATTAGAGAGACGAAGGTCAAACCCCTACCTCAAGAGGTTCTGGTCACTATGCTCCTCTAGATCAACATTTGAAGACGTTCGTCAGCGTCCCGGAAAAACCTCCTCAGGTCGAATTCGGGGAGGAAAAGCTGAAGGAAAGACAACAGTTCCAAGCTCGGAAGTTCCGCCTCATTGTTACGATCCCGTGGCCGCTGACGGATCGTAAATCGGAGCTTAGACGAAAAAGTTATGGAAGAAAGAGCATTCGAGTCTCTTGAGAGAGCTCTGCTAAGAGGATAGGGGAGGAGAGGTGTGAGTTGAAAGGAGGAGGGGACCCCTCCTTTTACAGGCATGAAAATAAAAAGTAAACGACGTTTACTTATGGTACACGGTGTGTACTCGACCGTTTTCACACGGTCTCCATGCAGCCTCCAACACGGTTCTGCGGCCGTTGACTGGTCAACACACGGTTTGAAGGTAACGCATATGCAGGGAAGGACTAAACGGCGTGCAGATTGGACACACGGCGTGTACCCATTTATTGCACATGGTAAGGACATGGCTCCATCGCGGCACATGACTGACGACTGGTCAACACACGGTAATGCGTACACGGGGAGGGACTACACGACATGTACACAAACTACACGGCGTGTAGTTTCAAAATTTTGGAAAGTGTGGGAAAAGTCCATTTTACCCTCCAAAACACTTCGTGGCCTTCTTTTTGACAAAGGAATGGGCCGGAGAGGTCCGGGCCATTACATCAGATACCTCTTAAATCATTCTCGTCCCCGAGAATTCAAAAACCAACCCAGGGGAACCCAACAAGATTCTTCTTAGGGTCCTCGTTATAACAGGAACCCAACCAACAACCCTAATCATATGTGTTCGGAATTCCTTCTCCTATGTCGAGATATTATCCACTTTAGGCAGCACTGACTTGCCTAAACGGGTTTAATCGCATCCTCATTAATGCGTCTCGATTAAGAAGTGGGTCTTCCCACTTTCATACATTAGGATTTTTTCAACTCGCACTAACCCCAACACCACACAACCAACACACTGCCCGACCATGTGGGTTTGGGAAATTCCTTTGCCTATGTCGAGATATTATCAAATTTAGGCAGCACTGACTCACCCTCACGGGTTCAATCGCATCCACATTAATGCATCTCGATTAAGGGTCAGGTTTTTCCCTTTCCCCACACATCCGGACATGTTACTCATTACTAGAGAACAAGGTAACAAAAGGTCTGACTACTGACAAGCCAAGCATTCCATATATCAAAGGTACATAGTAAAACATCAACACAAAGCTCAGAAGAACAAGAGAAAAATAGAAGTCAAAACAACCCCGGGTGCTGAGCGCACATCTGGGGCTCCCACTCCTAAGTTCTCTCCTTGAGACCGCCATGCCTCCACAACACACGAACCAAGGAAATGGTTCGTCCACAGAGCACCTTCTCTTTGTGGTCCACGATTCTGACTGGTCGCTCCTCGAAGGTCACATCGTCTCCCATATCTAACTCTCCCCAGTCGATAACGTGGGATTCGTCGTGTAAGTACCGACGAAGCTGAGAGACATGGATGACATCATGGAAATTCTCCATCTGATGTGGCAGGGCCAACTGATATGCCACCTCGCCGACTCGCCTCATCACCTCAAAAGGTCCAATGAACCTGGGTGAGAGCTTGCTCCCTTTCTCAAGCCTCTGCTGCCCCCATCGAGGGGAAACCGTCAAGAACACATGGTCTCCCACCTCGAACTCCAAGGGCCTCCTTCGACAATCCGCATAAGACTTCTGTCGGTCCTGAGCCGCCTTCATCCTCTTACGTACAAGCTGGACTTTTTCCGTGGTGCTCTGCACTACCTCTAGCCCAAGAGCACCTGTCTCACTAACCTCTGCCCAGCAAATGGGTGAAAAACATGGCCTTCCATACAAAGCCTCAAACGGGGCCATGCCAATAGTAGAGTGAAATCTGTTGTTGTAGGCAGAGTCTACTAAAGGAAAGGGTCGTACCCATGATCCTCTGAAATCTAGAACGCATGCTCGTAGCATGCCCTCCAATGCCTGGATAGTCCGCTTCGTCTGTCCATCGGTCTGGGGGTGGAAAGCAGTGTAAAGGCGTAGCTGGGTTCCAAAAGCATGTTTTAGCCCCCTCCAGACTCGTGAGGTAAACCGAGTATCCCAGTCTGAGACGATAGTCCTCGGAACTCCATGCAAATGCACCACCTCGTCTATGTACCTCTGTGATAAGGTACTCACCAGGCCCGACTCCTTGATTGCTAAGAAGTTAGCTGATTTCGTTAGATGATCCACCACTACCCAGATAGCATCATAACCTCCCTGAGATCTGGGTAGTCGTGTGACGAAGTCCATCGATATGTCATCCCACTTCCACTCAGGGACATCTAAAGGATGAAACAAACCACTGGGAACACGGTGTTTAGCCTTCACTTGCTGACACACTAGGCATTTAGCCACAAAACTCCGCCACTCCCCGTTTCACCCCGGGCCACAACAACTGATCCCTCAGGCCTCAGTGTATTTTTGAATCTTCTGGATGTACCGCCAAGGCTGATCTATGGAACTCACGGAGAACTCCCTCACGCATCGCCTCTGGGACAAACAACCTTCCACGAAAAAGCATCTGATGTCGGTTGTCCTCTGACCATCCCTCTAGAACATTCCCCTGATCGACACAATCCTGCATCACCTCTGCCTTGGAGTCCCCCCACTGAGACTCCTCCACCTGCTACGACAAGGAGGATTGCACCATCATCTGGAACAAACAGCCTCTAAAACATTCATCCCTTGCATCTAAGTGCAGGGCAGCCAACTCTCCCGTCACCTTCCAAGAATCATCGGATTCCCGAACCACTTCCTTACGTGACTTCCTACTCAGGGAATCAGCCACAACGTTTCCCTTACCTTCAGTGTAAGAGATATCGAAGTCATGGTCTGGGAGAAACATGACCCAACTCCGCTGCCGTAAGTTCAGGTCAAGTTGGGAGAAGATATAATGCAGGCTCTTGTGATCTGATAAGACCACAAAGCGCTCCCCAAAGAGGTAATGCCACCACAACTTCAATGCGAACACTACTGCTGCAAGCTCTAGGTCATGGATGGAATAGTTACGCTCGTGAGGGCGCAACTGCCTAGACCCATAACAAATCACACCCTTCTTCTGCATCAGCACGCATCCCAGACCAAGGACAGAAGCATTAAAAAACACTTCATACAACAACCCTTCCTCTGGAAACCTGAGCACAGGAGCACTAACCAACTACTCCTTCAGGTAGTCAAAAGATTTCTGGCACTGATCGCTCCATAGGAAGACATGATTCTTCCTAGTCAAAGCTGTCAATGGAGCAGTAACTCGATAGAAGTCTAAAACGAACCTCCGATAGTAACCTGCTAACCCCAGGAATCTAAGAACTTCTGCCATGCTCTTGGGTGCTTCCCAAGAAACAACTACCTCCACCTTCGACGGGTCCACCGATACTCTATGCTGAGATTCCACGTTCCCAAGGAAGTGTACTTCCTGTGTCAAGAACTCACACTTCGATAATTTCCTGTAAAGTTGGTGGTGTCGAAGGACTCCCAAGACTGACCTGAGATTCTCAACGTGCTCCTCCTCTGATCTTGAGTAGATCAGGATGTCATCGATAAACACAATGACGAACCGGTCCAGAAACACTCGGAAGAAAATGTTCATAAGTCCCATGAACACAGCTGGTGCATTCATAACTCCAAACGGCATCACTACAAACTCGAAGTGCCCATACCTGAACCTAAAAGCTATCTTCGAGATGTCAATGTCCTTTAACCTCAGCTGATGATATCCCGATCATAGATCAATCTTTGAAAACCAACCTGCTCCCCTCAGCTAGTCGAAGAGATCATCTATCCTTGGAAGGGGGTAACGGTTCTTGACCGTTACCTGGTTCAGCCTTCGGTAGTCTATGCATATCCTGAGACCACCATCTGCCTTCTTCACGAACAAAACTGGAGAACCCCATGGCGACACGCTGGGTCGAAAAAAACCCTTCTCCATCAGATCGTCAATATGAATCTGAAACTCCCGCAACTCCGAAGGTGCCATTTGATAAGGGGCCATCAAAATCGGTCAGGCACCAGGTTGTATGTATATCCCGAACTCAACGTCACGTCGGGGGGGTAGAGTCACATCCTCCTCAGGAAAAACATCGAGGAAGTCGCAAACAACCTCTGGGACATCCATCATCTCTGTATCGGCTGGAACCACTGAAAACCCACCCAACAGAGAAAGGAGAGGCTCCACACGCCGGCTTCCTGCCTGATAGCTCCTCTCGCCAACAAAAGATATGTGATGCCCATCCACGTCAAAGAACATGACTCTTATCCGGAAGCAGTCGATAACTGCACCAACAGAAAAAAACCATTCGATGCCTAGGATGACATTGTATGGCTTCATCTATAACAGAAGAAGGTCCCCACTAGATTGATGTGGTCCCAACGTCATCCCACATCCCCGACAAACACAAGATACACCGGTATAGCCTCCAATTGGTGTACTCAGTACCAGTGGTACGGAAAATCTCTCTACATCTAATCACAAATCATGGTCTAGACTAGGTGCAACAAAGGAGTGCGAGGCTCCCGAATCGAACAAAGCAGAAACAAGAGTGTTGCACAAACAAATCGTACCTCGCACCACCTCTGGTCCTGCTGGAGATTCCTACTCTACTGCGTGCAACTATCCATGCCCATCTCCTCTGCCTCTCTGATGTCATCCACATCCCTGACCACGCCCTGGTCGAGGTCCCTGAGGAGCACCCTGAGTTCGGCCTCCTCCCACAAAGTCTTCCCTCGGAGGATCATGGTCCTGCTGCTGCTGGATGGGCCTCGCCGGCAACTGGTGCTGCTACGGTGGGCGCTAAACTTGCCCACCTCAACTGTATGGATCTTGGGTCGGGCACCGACTCTGAACGTGCCTGAACCCTCCACAAGAAAAACACCTCAGTCTTGGGCTCATAGAAAAGGGACGAGGACCCGAATATCTGAACTGGAACTGCTGGGGCCTACTCCCCACTGGCCTGAACCTGGAAGGTCCTGTCGCAGGAGACCTGCTGCTGACTATCTTCCCCTTTGACGAACCTGGATGAAACACCCCACACGGTGCACCTCCCAGCGAGTGCATCCTCTCTACAACCTATGCCTTCTTCTGAACTTCCATGTATGTCGGAAGGGTGAATGGGGTGACAACATACTGGAGTGAAGGACGAATCACCTCCTCCAAACGTCTCGCCCGAGATTCCTCATCCGGAAAGAGATCCGGAGAAAAGCGCAGGAGATCCTTGAGCTTGATCCCCAGCTCTCGTACAGACATACTCCCCTGCTGAAGGGAGAGTAACTCACGTCCCTTCTCCACCATGATCGTGGAAGAAAGGAATTCATCTTGGAATTGCTTCTCAATGTCAGCCCATGGATCCTCTTCCTCTATCCTCTATTTGAGGTAGAGCATCCAACACTGTCACGCCGCACCTCTCAGCTGACTGACTGCTAGGTGAACCCAGTACTCCCTCGGAGCACGGATCAAGGTGAAAGTGATCCCTAGATTCTCAAGCCACCGCTCCATCTCCATATCCGATGTACTACCCTCATACTTCTTGAGGGTCGGCCACTGGAAGGAACGAAGAGTCTTCTACCCCTGGCTATCTTACTCCTCTCGGTCAATCCTCAACTGATTGACCACCTGGATCTGCTGGGCCTCGGTCGTCTGAGCCACCCAGGGACGACGTCCAGGTGCCATAGTTGTATGGTAAACAAGGATCACCTAAGCCCAAGTAGTAAGGAATTTCTCAATGTTTTAATTATCATTTTATTTCAATTTCTTTCCCAGAACACCAAAATCGAGTAAAACACAATCATGATAATGCATGTACCTTCCGTAGGGTCAGTACCCTGAAATCAATGTAGTATCACTTGGTCGTTCGGTAGGCTTAGAGTCCTTTCATCGGATCACGGG
Organism: Viscum album; assembly: GCA_963277665.1. Classification (NCBI taxonomy): domain Eukaryota; kingdom Viridiplantae; phylum Streptophyta; class Magnoliopsida; order Santalales; family Viscaceae; genus Viscum; species Viscum album. Next base: position 2,102,416,553 of record OY728119.1, on the reverse strand, counting down.
GGGGCCTAAAATCTCGTGTCCTAGCCGGTCTTCCCTAGCCTATGTCACGTAGCAAGATTGACTAACATTGTCACCTTACCATCCCATGCATTCCTCATTGTGCATAACTCCAGACTCCATCCTATCTCTCAATCTCCACTCTGATACCATTCTATCACGACCCCCTCCTACCAAAGATGCTCCTCCTAAGCTGGAAATGGTGAAAGGGAGATAATGACCCCCGAGTCCCACCTCCAGTTGGCCCCGGGGTGGCGACTAGCACCAAGGGTATGAGTTTCTCACAAATATGGGAGGCATTAACCTTTTTATTATTTATGATCGAGAAATAGGACATGTAAACCACCAAAAAGTGAAAAGAACAAGTGTATATAAATAAACCCAAACCAATCCCAAATGCATGTTTAAAAATTTTTTATAACGAGGTACAAGTACAAGAAAGCTCAAAATTACAATACCCAAAGAAAACAGGAGAACATCAACTGCAACTACTCCAACTTCCTGACTAGTAGGGTCCCGCACGACCCTAGTAGTCCTCCTGGAAACCTGAAAGTAAACGTAGGGTGAGCATAAAAGTATACTCAGTAGGGAAACCTAAAGCTCTCGTGCACAAGTGGGGAGACATCCTAATGTCCCGTGAGAACAACAAAAGAAACCTAACAAGGAAATCTATTCCCCCAACCTCACCGGCCACACTCACAAAAACACAATCAAAACAGGTAGTAGTATTATAAGAACAAGAGTATTGGGTACCCCCGCCATTTCCCATTAGTTAGCGGAACTTCATTTCACTACCATACTTTCCCCGCCCGCACACACCTGGGTCTCACAACCCCGTATCCCGCCCGCACACACCTGGGCCTCACAACCACACATCCCGCCCGCACACACCTGGGCCTCACAACCAAGTATCCCGCCTGCACACACCTGGGCCTCACAACCACACATCCTGCCCGCACACACCTGGGACTCACAACCACGTATCCCGCCCGCACACACCTGGGCCTCACAACCATACATCCTTCCCGCACACACCTGGGCCTCACAACCACAACCACATCCCCACCCATAGACACCTGGGCCTCATCCCAAAGATTCTTGGGAAGAGTAATAGAAACAGAACTCTCGCCCTAAGACACCTGGGCCTGAAATCGAAACCTACCTGAAGAGTCTTAGGTGTAAGGTCGCCTCAAACCATCACAGCCTAGGGGAGAAGGAGCAGGAAGGAGCTAGTAACTATGGGAAAACACCCTCTCCCATGAAATATGAGTGTTCAGAACTAAGTGCTCAACATGGGTGTGGTGCAATAAAACACAAAAGATAGGTAGATATATATATATATATATATAGAAACCACTCAGCCCAACCAATGGCTTCTAAAAAGAGAAACTGAGCACGTGTCTCGACACTTCTACCACGAAGCATGCACCCAAAAAACTACCCCAACCCCATTAAGGATTTCATGCTTCAGCAGAAATTAGCCTATTTAGTTCCTTAACTACTGGGAAACTATCCACAACCAACCACTTCAATCGTTCGTAAAACATATCCCTACCATCCACAAAAACATGTTAGGGAAACACAAGCAGCACAACAAAACCCTTCTTAACAACCAACCAACCCATTGATTATTATTTCCATTTCATTACCAAGCCCCGTCATTCATTAACTCTTCCACATTTATTATTTATTAAACACAACCCATAGTCCGTTCACATTTAAACACATCCCTGCAACCCCGCTACCAACCACCATAACCACACCACACATCATTATCCCTTTAATACCATTTATTGTAGCCCCACTGCCCATCACCATCACAACATTCACACCAACCCACAACTAAGTCAACCGCAGCCCCGCTGCTCACTCGATCCACAACAACCCACAAAACACCCCCAATACATGCCACGTTACCAAGCCAACACCCACATGTTCATTATTCCATTTTTTTAACTGGGGTGATCACACAAGGGTTCCAGATTTCCATTTAATCATCCAATTTTACGTGACTATCCAGTTTCCACATTCAACAAAGTTCCACTCACAAAAAAGGTCTAGAAAGATAGGGAATCATTTAATTGCACAATCAAAGGCCCCCAATGACCGTGATTTTCAGTAGGCATATGCCTATTCATTTCACAACATAATATCACAGGATATAAAAGGTAAAGTAACCGCAATCACAAACTTCCCATCCCCGTTCTTTAACCAGTTATTATCTTTATATAAAGGTTCAACTATTTCTCATGGAAACAAAAAAGGATACCCACTCCACATGATGCACAAATTATATAGATGAAGTTAAAACCCCTACATCAACAGGTTCTGGTCACAAAGCTCCTCCGGATCAACTTTAGAAGACGTTCGTCAGCGTCCCTGGAAAAACCTCCTTGGGTGGAAGTCAGAGAGGAAAAGCCAAAGGAAAGACAACAGATCCAAGCTTGGAAGTTTCGCCTCGTCGTTACGATCTCGTGGCCATAGACGGATCGTAAATCAGAGCTTGGATGAAAAAGTTATGGAAGAAAGAGCCTTCGAGTCTCTTGAGAGAGATCTGCTCAGAGGAGAGGGGAGGAGAGGTATGAGTTGAAAGGTGGAGGGGAACCCTCCTTTTATAGGAGTGAAAAGAAAAAGTAAATGGCATGTACTTATGGTACACGGCGTATACTCAGCCGTTTTCACACGGTCTCCACACGGCCTCCAACACGGTTCTACGGCCGTTGACTGGTCAACACACGGTTTGAAGGTAACGCATACGCGAGGAAGGACTACACGGCGTGCAGATTGGACACACGGCGTGTACCCATTTATTGCACACGGCAAGGACGTGGCTCCAACGCGGCACATGTCCGACGACTGGTCAACACATGGTAACGCGTAGGCGGGGAGGGACTATACGGCGTGTCCTCAAACTACACGGCGTGTAGTTTCAAAATTCCGGAAAGTGTGGGAAAAGTCCATTTTACCCTCTAGAACACTTCGTGGCCTTATTTTTGACAATGGAATGGGCCGGAGAGGTCCGGGCCATTACACATAATTTTTAATGTTTTGAATTCATACATAGAAATTAGTAGTTCCTATTTTTTATAAATAGTTGTTATATTGTATTATAATTTTAATGATTTATCATAATTTAATAAAATCATTGTATTTATCATTATTTATCAATTCATGAAACACTTCAATAAATATTTTCATTTCAATCAACTAAAATTTTGAACTAGTCACTATGATATTTCAACATGATTAACTAATTTAACACTATAATATACATTCTGTTATCATTCATTTATCTACAAATTTTTATGTTGTAGTATTTTAAAGGTCACAATACATAGAAATAAAATAATTTGTTCATAAATTACTAAGGTATTATATAAAATAACATAATTTAATGTTAATAATTTTACAATTTTAAATTTCATTATATATCATTATATAAATAATTGAGATTAAAATCTAAAATTCTTATTTTCATCCTATTTATTAATTTTTATGTTTTCTCTATATTTTATTATATCACTATATGTGGTATCTTTTGTTTATAAAAACGCGATTTAATAAATCCAATTATTCAAACATCACCATAATACCGAAAAATATTATATCATGGTTTTCATTCGTAGAATCGTTAAAAATGAATTAAGTGTAATATTTTTTTCATGATATTTTAGTTATATTACATATTCATTTGTTTGTTTATTTGGATTTCATGTAATCTTTTTAGAAAATTATTTAACAATTCATTTAGGTATTATATCTCATGTTTTTAATCACACTCTTATGTAGAATAATGATGAAAAATATTATCTAGAATTAGTTGTTTTGTCATTTTTTACACTACCATAAAATCTATACATTTGATTTATTTTTTTCAATGTAATAAATAAATAAATATTGTTATAATTATATAATTAAGTAATTTTAATCAGTATATATATTTTTCTCAGAAAGAGATGGTTAAAAAATATGATGATGAATGAAGTCACCATTCTTGGTAATGAAAAATGATTGGATTTGAAAGGAAGATAAATTAATCATATTATCACCATTTTTAGTGAAATAATACAAAAAATTCATAATCATATTCATTTATCCTGAATTTAATTCCATGTTTTGTGTTTGATACCAACTATTATGGTTAATTATTTTTATTCTAAAAATTCTTCTTTCAAATACTACATTTTTATGTTGTATTTTTTATTTAAATTAAAAAATAACCATCAGTAAATTAATTATAATGATCAATTGGAAAATACCTTTTAAAATACATTAATTTCATTATTCAAATCTATATTATTTAATAATTATAAATTTTGTAACAATTATAAAAATTTTTTCCTTTGATTTATCTAATTTAAATTATTTAATTATAAAATATTTATTTTGTATAAAATTGTGATGTCTAAAATTTTATATGTGTTGAAAAATTGGATGAATTCTTTTTAAAACAAATAAAAATTATTTACAAGTGGTCGTATCTAGTGGTAATAAAGATTGATGTGTTTTGGATGGGGTAAGACATTCCAAATAATAAATTATAATATACTAATACCTATAAACCAGAATAACTTTCATATATTCGAGAATTCATATATAAATAATGTATATCCTACCCTTCCCATGTTGATATGAAAAATTCATTCTTTTACACTCAATAATGATAGTAATATTAGATAAGTAACCAATAAGAAATATCTAGTGTATTTACCCAATAAATGAATCAGGTAATCATTTGAAAGAATCCCAAATTCATCATTTTTTATTAACAATGACTAGAGGAAAATGAGTTATACATTAATAGAGTTATTTGAATGAGTATTTTGACAAAATTAGAAAGTGAGACTCAGACTAATTCACAATCCTAGAGCCTATTTATATAGATCATCTAAGGATACTCTTTAGAAAACAATAGCTTCAAATATTAAATGGAACATTTTATAAATATTTTATAATTTAAAACATTTATTAATCGGGATCATTATTTCTCACTAATTGATTAATGATTAAACTATTACATTTTATATTCAATATAATTTAATAAATATAAAATTATGATTCAAATTAATCATGATAGAGTGAATTATGATTACTAGAATGAGTGATGAATTATTGAATAACATGTAAATCACCATTCATAGCATTAAAATTTCATGATATTAACCACTCAATAGACTATCCTAAAGTAAACTATGGCGTGGTTTAAACTAATAGGTCTTTCTCTTTCATTTAGTGCATGTTTCTATCGATATCCCATATTAACTAAAAGCCTCCTAAACATGTCATTAATTCAACATATGTCACATAATATGAAAGCATTTGTAATGAAAAATGAAAAATTATATTGGAATATATTCCAAATAACCTTTCCAAAAAATATAAAATTTATTTTAACTATATGTTACATCACATGTAATTAATTCTGAAACGTTTTCCAAAATTTATTTTTGATAACCTATAAAAAACATCTGGGGTTAATCTAACAATTTTTTATGATCAATTTATAAAAAAATAATCCTTATTCATTGAAATTGTTTCATTAAAAGGCCTTTATAGTGTTTCAAATAATAATGAATTCCATGATCTATAATTGTATGAAAAAATCAGAATATTGAAAATCAACGACACTACGCAAGCTAAAATGGGATTTGGAGTGATATCTATCAAAAAATTTATCTTCACACCTATTTCCATAAAATTTAACATATTAACTTATTCATATAAAATTAATATCTTTATAAAAAACCTAATGTTACTTTTGCATAAAATGAATATCAATCCTATAATTCCAAATAATATTAATTCAATAATCTTGTATAAACTAACAAGATTGATGAGAAAATCACATATCATTCATCCATGATTATGATAACATATGATTTCCATCAAAGATCTAGATAATCACATCAAATTCATCTTATATATGTATATTAATAAAAAAAAATATCTATATCAATTTATGACTATGAATTATTACTCATCGTAGAAGTGGAAAATCCCATATTATTTATGACTTAACTGATGACACGATCAAAAAAATACCAGAAACCCCCCCAATTAGCATAACATAAATGACGATATAATAAATACAAAAATGTATGATAGTTCTAATTTGAGGTATATTTTTAGAGTTTTATTTATTGATTCATGATGAAACATGGGTTCTCCAAGATATCTGGAAGGATACACAATACAAGAAGGGACTAAATTATAGTTTTTAAAAATATTATATTTATTTATCTAACTCATGTTTACCTTGATCAAAATTATAAATTATTAGTCCAAATAATTATCATAGTAACAAAAACTAAATGCATCTGAAATTAAAATTTAAGATTTATAGATAAAAGTAGTGTAGAAATAATAGAAAAAACAATTATACTAGATATAATGAAACATTGAGTATTTTCTAACAATATAATTACTCCATGTAAAGGATATTATAAAAAACAATTGTTTTAATGTGTAAGGATGATTGATAAACCATATTCATCATATCATTCTTCTTTCCAGAAAGTCCCTCAAATATAAAGTAGTTGAAGGATTCTCTGTATTCCACACCATAAAATCCCTCAGTTGTAGAACTATCATATGGCACAATTTCATCAACACTTGAGTACCTTGATAATAATTATTATTATAATATATATTTTTATTAAGTAATTATTTTATAAAAATGATATTAAACTTCTATTTCTTCCTCATAAAATTCATTAACATGATGAAAAAAACCAAAATGATCATAAAAATGAAAATATAAAGATATTTACTATGAAATACTCTCTAGATAAATATATTACTAAAAAAATTATAAATCATATTAATCCAAAATATATATATTGAATTTTTTTTACATCACGTGATTTATATCTCTACATGTTTTATATTCCATGTGTAATTTCCTTCTATTCCATGCATAAGAATAATTATTCATCTTACAATGGATTCAGATCCACTGATAATTATCTAATGAAATCCATAATTATATGCACAATAATCATTTAGTGACCCAATATAACGATGATTTAATTTTTCTGTATTACTATAAGATGAACATTTCATTTCACAAAAATCAAAAAATCCCATGAATGGGAGGTTTAGTATCATTTAGGATTATCTCGCAAATAATTCTTATCCAAATAGTATGTTCTTTCCATTAAACTAATATTTCCCTTTTAGGTCATCAATATATCCCACAAATATTTTATATATAAATATTCCTTATAAATATAATCATTGATATAATTTCCTAGATAAAATACGACGAATGAAATTGATTCCCTTGAATTCTAATTAAGGTAATGAACAATTTAATATATAATCAACGGTTAAATCCCTAGAATATGTCAAAAAATTATCCCTGGATAAATATATTTTAAAAAAAATCTAAACCCCCAATTCTCAATAAGTAATGTTTTATGGTTGTAAAATATCAAAAAAAATGTACCATGGTATAAGAGTGTGAGATGATACGCATGAACCATATGTAATTATTATAGAAATATTCTGTAGAAATGTGGAATAAGTACAATAAATCAATAAATTGAGAAATAATAAAAATGATTTCATGTTTACGAATAATATTTTTATAATAGATTAATATCAATTATACTCTTTTAAAACCTTGTGATCATGACTAAACAATAATTTTAATATTGTAGAACATTGTGAGTATTGATAACCACATTTACAGACATTCCAAACATTGTGATAATACGTAATCTATAATTATTCTAATGAATTTTTATAAAAAAAATATAAAATTAATATATAATCATGAAAAAACCATAGAGGATAATGTAATACAAATTAAAATAAAAACCCTATGATCATATCTAAAAAATAATTATACTCCTAAACCACCTTTTCAGCATATATTAAACGAAATTTTAAATACACACAACCTTATGATAAAACATAAACTATTATTATAAAAACACAAAAAATATTATCTAGGGAAATATAAAACACCAACCAATGAATTGGAGTGTGATAAATGTCACCACTAATTAATCATACATACATATATGTGACACCTAAAATAAATCATGCATTATATCATAAGAAACCCATACAATATAAAATGGGTTCCACAAAACTTCCTGATGGTAACGAAAAAATTGACTACAATATTGTAATGACTGATAGTAAAAATTTTAATAATCTAAAAGAGTATTTCATAAGAACATTTATTGGGTGGTTTATGAAAAATAAATATATAGAAATTATTCCATTATATATAATGATTAAAATGGAACTAAAATCTTAAAATATTTTTAGAATAAATTTTTTATATTATAATAATAGTAGATGTTATATGTTACTTTTAGAAATCATTTTTTTTGGAAATGTCACATGTGAGAAATTAAAATGAAATCAATTTCATAGTCATTACTTGGATTGAAATATAAACATATATTCTATGAAGGAAACATAATGATTTCAACAATAATCAGTCAAACTATTTTTTTAACGAGTACTTTTAAAAAGAGTACTCAATAATGAAACCTTGAAAAAGGGAAAAAAATTAATGGGTTGATGTGAATAATTTATAATCATTTAGTTATTAAAAATATATAAAACTATATTTAATATTTCAAAATACCATTATTGAAAAACCATATCCTAAAAATAGTAATATAACTCCTTTTTAAAATAATATTAGGGAATTGTGATGGTGAAATGAGATAACACAAATATGGATTTCTACAAAAGAAGATGAATATTTGTAGAAATGATAAATACAATAATTTCTTGGAAACCATCAATTAAAATTATATTAATTATACTCCATAATGATATAATATTTAGATGGAAGAAATTCATAAATTTACAAGATTTGAATAAAATGTATCATTTTTAACATTGGGAAATAGTAGGTACCATGAAATAAATTCTTCCATTGGTAAAAAAAATCATTTAAGAAAGAATTTCTAGAGTAATAATTATTACAAAATACTGAGAGTTGAGTGAAAAAATACATAAAAAATTTTTATCTATTCAATTAAAGGCCATTTAAATTAATAACAAAAAATGGATCTCAATCCCATATAATTTCATGAATATAAAAAATAATTGCATTGTTTATTGGTGACACCATATCAATGATATTATTGTTAAAAATATGAAACATATCTAAGGAAATTAAACTTCAGGGAAGGAAAACTTTATTGTAATTGTGATACCATAATCAAAAGAAAATAAATAATATACCATGAAATATATATTTCTATTTCATAAAATCGATGATATACATTTTATTCTATGTAAATGTAGAACTATATACACTATATAAATAATTCTATGTCACTCAATGGGAAACATAATTCTCATGTATTAAAAATTGAGAAAGTGAAATACCTTATCTTATTTCATGCTTTCACAAAATATTTATTACATGATATATAGTCAACATTAATATATTAATAACTAATACCCTAACATTATTTAAATATATATCATTTTATATACTCAATTTCTATCCATTTCATAAAACATTCTTAGTCTGTTATGGATTATCTTCATCATCAGATTCTAGAATGTGATGTTGATTATTTAATAATATATTTTTAATTAATAAGTTGATTCTTATTTATTAAATAACATATAATTACAAAATTTTAAAATATAACACAATAATATTATTTCAATGAATCATCATTCTCTATTTTCATTTGTAGAAAAAAATGTGGTAGTTTATGGAATTATAAATATTTAAGAATTGGTTTCGGAATGTATAATGATTGAAAGGTGATATAGTAGTAAATATAGTAAATATAAATAAAACATTTAAATAATAATTAAAAATTAATATATATATATATATATATATATATATTTATTTATTTCCTAATACTACTAATTTATATATTTTCATAATCATTTAATATGTAAACCTTATATCATATTTTGTTAAGGTGGTAAAATTTACATATATGAGAGCATGATATAATGACAAAGCGAGTAAGCATATATTATGATAAAATAATAAAATAGTTTTTATATTAGAATAAATATGTAATAGATGGCACATATCTTCATTAATTTAAATATTATAATAATCAAGAATGGTTGGATAGGAATTGGAATTATCATTCATGGAGGTATTAGTCCATGAGACACACAATTAACAATTCCATTTTTCAATAAATGGGATAGATTGAAGGTATATGATAAATAACAAATTTATAATAATAATTTAAAATTTTTAAACATATTTATGTTTGAAATCCAACATTTTTTTAACAATTATAGGTGGTGATGAAAAGTATTTCAAATCATTTCGGGTTGGTGATAGTTTTCACTTACACATGATAATATTGTTTTTTATTTGAAGATGGAAATAATTGACAGATGGTAACTCAATTAAAAAATTAATCCCTATAAACAGAAAGGATACAGAATAAGATTTAGTATTATGATTCTGATAGGTCTTTAATTGAAAAATTGTATATAAAACTTAAGGATTAAGTAATACTCGCAATGGGATCTTGAATTTTCATATGAACTAATCCTTATAAAAGAAAAAAATATGCTACTTAATTGAAACCATTTGATTATGATAATTAATTAGGTATTGATGATGTGGTATATTTTATATTTTCACACTGAAATTAGAAGGGATTAGTCCCATATGACCTGGTGGAAGCGTTCAAATTTTATAGCTGAACAATATGAATCTTTTATAAATATACTTTCATTTTAAACGAATGAATGACACTAATCATGTTTAAATAGATCCAAAAGTGATGAATAATTAATTTTTGGGTGATATAAGGTAAATAAACCCTTTAATGTTGATTTAATCCATTTTAAACATATTCCTCAAATTTATCAATATTATATTTACATTTTTTCTTTTTTGTTTTTAAATTGTTATATGTTTTTACTCTATGTATTTATATGATTCTAAAATTATATTGTAACCCATATTACCAATTATTTATGTTATTAAATCAATTTAAAACCCTTTACAATCTAATTGAATTGATATATTATATCAAATTACAATTTAAATTAAAATATTTAATATATTAGAAAAATGTATTTTAGAAAAAAATTTGAGTCACCAATAAGTATTATTAAAAATTTAAAATAATAATTACCAATTAAATGTGTGATAAATTATTTTTAAACATGTCAAAAAATCATATAATTGTTTTTTTAGAGTACTTGCCCAGTTTTTTTTAGTTTATTTTCGTTTATTTTCCCTCTTATCCTCGATAGTTGTAAAAATTTATTCTGTTTCCGAAAAATGAAAAATAAATTTAAAGATGTTTTTTAATTAATTTATTATACATATTTATTATATATTTTATATAAAAATAGTTTCAATTAGATTATAGTCATTATTATTTTCTGGTAATTCCATGAAAGTGACGGGGTTAACATAAATATAGTTTTTTTAATAACAAAAATGTTAGTTAGATTTATAAAAACATTTAACATTTGACTAATTATGATATGATGGTTTAAAATTTATAATAAATTTTATATAATTTAAATTATAAATTTTAATACAATTTATTTTTCAGGAATATATTATATATAATTAAACAATTTTTTATTGTAAAATTCCATTTAAAAACATTAAAAGTTCTTAATCAAATTTCATATAAATTTCTAATTGTTTAAAATATTTTTATTCACAATAATTTTTATTATGAATTAATTCCATTAATAATATTCATATATTATTTTTAGACCCCTTTTTATTAACTATTTTTTGTGGAGAACATTTTTTATACAATTATTATTTGAAGGAAAAAATATTATAAAGTATCGAAGTATTACATTCTTACCCCATAAATAAATTGAGTCCCAACAAATTTAGTAATAATTTCCTAAATGAATAATCACATAAATACATAATAAAATACTTTTATATCATCTAATAATATATTCACCTCACTATAAATTGAATAAATAATAAACAAGTTATCCAAATTTAAATTGTCTACATGTTTTTAGGGACATGGCTTTTACAACATCATTTTCATGATCAATCCAATTAATAAAAAAATGTTTATGATAATATCTAATAGAATCAGAAAAAATAGTCATACCAATATGAAAACTCATTCCCAATATCGATTCACAAATAATAACTTCATTTAAACATATGATACATCCCTTCAAAATATGAAATATCTTGTTCAACTTAAACTCATCATGTTCAACCTAGGTTGTCATCTTTCAAAATACTTTTAGGTTTTATAAGTGAACATATTATGTGATATATAATAAAATTCAATTGAAATTATTTATAATGGATCCTAATGTATTTATAATTAATTAAATAAAATTAACTAGTAGTATCTATCATGGTATTCAGTCTTTTTCCAACATATCATTCACCAGAGTAATTATAGTGTTGAAACTCTACTTGGATTTTTTTTATTGTTACCCCTAAATGTGTCTATGCATAATCCAAATCCACATACTAGTATCTAGACAAGGATTTCATTTCATGGATGACCCCACAATATCTAATTTACCATAACATCATGATGTTATTTTATACATCAAAGTTCCCATTTGATTCACAAAAGCTTTGTCATCCTAATCACCAAAATAATTACACTACTATATGGAAATAACTATAATAGTCTAAAAAGTAACTAGACCGTTCTATGATGTTAACAATAACATCCAAATAAAAATATATATTTATATTTAAACATTAATATAATATAAACATTACATCACAAAAAATAAGGAAATCTAGACAAAAAAAGGATTAATGTTTTTAATGATTAGTTCTTATGTCATTCTATCCAAAATGGATTTTTTTCCATTATACTGATAAATTTTTTTATAACTTTGGCATCTTCAAAAAATAATATATACATAAAAAATATTTTTATTTATATTACTATAAATAAATTCTAAGGGAAATGGAAACAAAATATAGGGTTGATAATGAACACGTAGAAAGGGAAAATCTCAATAATATGGCATCAAGGGATAAATTAAAACAATATGGGAAAAATTATCAAGGGATAATCATATTATAAAAATATCATATAACAATTATATTTATCTCTATGTTATTATATATGGATATGTAATATGAAATGAACAATAATGTTCATTTTCATAATAGTGTACGATAATAAACCTAAACCACAAAGGATATTCATAGGCATATGACATAGAAAATTTGAACCTAAAATCATTACATTATGAACAATGAAAAAGAAAATCACGTTTATACAAAATCATGTGATAAAATATAGAACATAATTATACTTACTATGAACCTTATAATCTTAGATAAACCAAAGTTATACTCATGAAAAATAAGTTTAGAACAGATAAATAGTTAATATAAACCTGAAAATTCAAGTGATTAAATCTAAATCACAGTTACACTGATCCACAACATTGTGAACATAGAAGAACATTAATTATACTCATGGATGAACTTGTGACAATAGATGAACCATCATTATTGTAATTAAATACCTCATGACCAAAGGTAAACTATAATAATACTAAAACAACTAAGTGGTAATAGGTAAAAAGAAATTATACTCATGCATAACCATTTGAGAATATATAAAATTCATTTATAACCATGAAAAAAACTATTATCTCATGATATATATAACCCAAATAATGAGTTTAAGGGTGATATAGGACCCCAATCAACAATTGCGCAAACATATGTGTTTTACTTAAAATAAGTCATTAATAATATCCTAAAAAACCCATGAAAAAATGGGTTTCACTACATTTAAATATTTTATCACAGATAATGACTATTAGAATGTAAATGGTAGATACCCAAACATTAAATTATGCCAAAGGATAATTTCATAAGGACATTAACAGGGTTATTAATGGAAAATAACTTCTATAGAAATACGGACTTTAGAGAAAAAGTGGAAAAAATGAATCCAAATTATATTTGAGTTTTTGGAAATTGTTTTTATCAATTTCCTTAAATGGAATGTTATTAGTCATTCTGGAGTGTTGTTTTTATAATTCCCAATATTATTAAATGGAAAAGCATAAATTTCAAAAATAATCATTTTAAAATTTATCATAATAATGAATCATTAAAAGTGACATGAGTTATTGAAAAAGTAGAAGTGACTTTTTTAAAAAATATTTAATATAAAAACTGAATCATCAATAATGAATCCTTGATATGGATATACTGTTTTCAAAAATTTGGGGTGAACACTATGGAAATCATTTACATTTTTTAAGTATTGAAAAACTTTAAAATGGTTTTAGATAACAATTTTTAAGACTAAAATACATAAAATGTTAAATGGAAATTAATTATAAATGATATAAATATAAAGGACACAAGATAAAACAAATAACTTGGTTTAAACATAAATGTATTCTGACTAACAATAAAGAAATATAAAGTCAAGGATAGAATACAATTGTTAACGATTTTAGGAATTATTCTCCAAAATGATATACATCTTATTTTGAATAAATTCATTATAAGGGAATATTTGTATTAGAAGATTAATTTCCACTATATATAAATATAAGTTGCATTGAAATAATATATGTTCCCAAAATAAAAAATCAATGAATATTTAAGTTCAATAAGTGTAATTAAAATCATATAAGGGAGAAGAGTTCACAAAAACCCCTACAAAATTGGATTCATTTGAATATAAATTCATTTAATGAAATAAAATTTTAGTTCCCAAAAATTAGAATACATTATGAATATAAAAAAAACATTGACTAATCAATAATCGTGCCATATCAATGATTCCATAGAGAAGTGAGAAATTTGTCTCAATGGAAAAAAACTGAAACAAAGTACCCCTTATGGTAGCAGTGATGTAAGAATCAGATAAACATAAGATAGATACCATTAAATTAAATTTAAATATATTGAAATGAAATAAATTAAATATAATTAAAATCAATGGTGCAGTGAATAAACCATATAATAAAATATTGTGTATAATATAATACATGTCTCATGGATTTGAAAATGATACAATGAAAAACTTACCATAATAATTGCTATAACAAACACACTATAACCACACATATAATTAGAATATCTATACTAATACCCTTTTAATGTATCATATTAATATATTTTACTATTTATATACATAATTTATAACCATTTATTATAAATATATTAGTCAAATATGTTTATTTTTCATTATTGGGCGCTAGAAACACTGATTCATTGTTTCATGATTGTTTAGTAACTGTGTTTTCCATTGTTTTTAAAAAAATGAAATTTCAACACATAAATTTTATACAAGATACTATAATATTTTTTTAAATGATTCATCATATCTATTTTTTATTTTTCAACGGTAATGGTTTTATTTGTGAAAGTTCAAATTGCAAAGAACTAGTGTTGGCATGTTTGTTAATCAAAGGGTGATATATTTATAATATATTAAATAAAAATTAAACCATTATTAAATATATAAAAAATAATAAATAAATTTCTATTATATTATATTACTGTTGTATAATATTCCACACTAATTCATGACAAAAAAAGTATTAAAATTTTTATATATGAGGTAAATTACACTCATAGAAAATTTTATATTAGGTATTTTATGAGTAAGGATATTTTTATATATAATGATAATATAATTTTTATATTACATAATAATGTAATTAATTATATATATTAAAATTAAATTCATTCTTATAACCATCTGCAATGGGTGGTTTTGAAAAATGAAATTCATTGTTCGTGGAGGTTGTAGTCCGTCATCCTACTGAATAAAAATTGAATTTATAAATTAATGGAATATAAAGAATGTATATGATAAATTATCATATAATATCAATTATTTTTTAATATTCATAATATTTAACCAAATATTTAATCATTTATACAAAACATGAAATGTGGTGATGAAAAAAACTATAATATTCATTTTTGTGGTAGTGGTTTTCTTTTGGTACGCACTGTCGATGAACTTTTTTCATTATGGATGGAAAGGATTGAATAATTTATCATCCTTAAATATATTAATAGTGAAGAATAATATTTATTCTAATTTAATTATATTATAATTTTTTTTATGTTTGAATGTGAAAAAATAGTAATAAATTTTAAGGATAATTTATATTCGTGTTGGGATGATGAGTTTCTTTTTTGAATTATCCTTGAAAATAAAGCTGTTATGGTAACTAATTAAGACCAAGGGATTATGAAAATGGGGTAGGTTCTAATGAAGAGAAAAAAAATTATTATTTTAGGTTTATATTTGATGGTATATGTGTGGAATGAACTCATGGATGTGTTCCCCAATTAAAAGTGATGAAAATACATCTTTTGTGAATACTGGTAATTCTTAAGTAATGGTATGACACAAATCAATGATAAATTTTCCCAAACGGTTATAAATAATTGTGTTTGAGGACATATAATGTCTTAAAAACCTATATAAAAAATTTTCAAAAGTTTTTGGAACATTTTTATGCATTTTATAATTATATTTTTTCATTTTACCATTTGTGGTTTTACCTTTAAAACTATATTTTTGGTAGTATTTTATATTTTTTAAAAATGGTTAAGAATGACCTCATACAATATTTGGTTGTTTAAAATATAAAATCAATACCCATATAATATAGTTAAATTTATAAATAATAGATAATTAAATTTCAAATTAAAACATTAAATATATAGAAATCCTTCTTTATATAAAAACATTCTTTTCACCATTAAGTATTCATAATCACACATAACATTAATTTGCAATTAATGACTGACAAAATAATATTATTCAAGTGAAAATATAAAATAATTTTTTTATATAAAATATATTATTTTAAATTATTAGATAAAAATTTTAAAACATTAATAAATTATTTCATTAAAAATACCCATTTCACCATTATCATGGTCGTTTACTATAGTCCTAAAACTCAGACATTTAACCATAAAATGAAATTGAACTTATTATATAATATTAAAAAAAATTATCTATAATATTAAATACCAATTATATAAATATATATCTTATATATGAATGATAAAAATTTATAATATAAGCCTGAATATTGTTTTTAGAGTAAAATATTACATAATTTTAATAATTAATGAACATCAGTTTTAGAAATTTAATATATTGTTTTTGAATGATTTATTTTTTATTATGAATACATATTTTATATAAAAATGGTATAAATTATTTTTTAGTCATTCTTTTATTATGATAATTTCATTATATTTCCACTATTACAAAAATAATTATTTTTTAATATTCACATAAAAATATATTTTTTAAGAACCAAAAAATTTCATCCAATGAAAATTTTGATATTCATAAAAAAATTAAAATTCTTTTTAAAATATTCAAATTCAAAATTTTATAATTCTTTAAAAATACAGTTTTAAAATGAAGTATTTCTTTTTATAAATAATTATCTTTGAACATATTAATAGTAATTAATAAAATTTAATATGCATAGGTAGCTTATTACAATAACTATACTTTCTAGAGTATTTATAATTCTTATATTTTGTTAATAATATCCATCCTGTATGTCGCCTCTAATTTTTAATTGGTGTTTCGTGTAGATAAATATATATATGAAATTTTTATTCATGGGAAAATAAATTCTAAAATCTCAGGGTGTTATACCTTTACCATCATATTAATGAAAAATTTCATGAAATTTGAATACTATATATGATCACTTACAGTTTGAGAGACTTAAATTATTTGGTTTTACAAATACCATATTTTCATACTACACTACTAGAACATAGTTTGAGTAATATAATTTTCAATGTATTGTATATTTTGATTTAAAAATAGAGATATTAATGTTTTATTTTGACCCAACAATATCAACACATTTTAAACCAAATACATTGTGTATTGCAAAATGTGTAGTATATGTGGTTGGTAATCCAACTAAAAAATTTAATTTTCTACCTGATGATAATTTTATTTATCTCTCTATGAAATCCCACCCATGTGAGCCATAAAATTTCAAAATGGGATATAATATGACATGATTGACATCAACAAAGGTTAATAAAAATTCATCACTTGAGAGGTCAATATGATAATATTAATGAGTACTTTATATTTAATACATATTTAGTGCCTTTTTAAACACATAAATTAATTGGTAAATTCATAAAACATCATTAATTGACCACTTAAAAAAAACATCCAATAATATAACTTTAGTGTGAATCATCTATGAAAAAATAATACTAATTAAATAATATTAAGATATAAGTGTTATATTGTTAATTTTAAACTCTTTCAATATAGTATCCAAAATTGTTCACATCATAACTTCCAAAATTATTATGTTAATATTGTTTTTCTTTCTAGAACCCTTTACCATATCATCCATCTCATATTAGAATTTTTTATCCAAAATATTATATTATATCATTTTCAAAACAAAAATTACTCATTAAATTAATTTACATTACCTGGACACTAATAATAATTTTGGATAGCAAGGAAATTTTAGATTATATAAGGCTAGTATAATCATTTTTATGAAAAACTTTTAATTCAATTTTATTTGATAAAATACCCAGTAGCCTCTTAAAATCAAAATTTCCCCCAAAATATTATGCTATGATGGAAAAACTCTGAAATTTATTGAAATAAAAAATATTTCCTATAGTGTAAATATTTCAATCTAAATATATTTTTTTATATAATACATATATATACATTATTTTCAATGTGATAATTGAATTATCCTGAAAAGAAAAATACATTAATTAATTTATTTAACTCTTATATGATGGGAAATATTTACCTTATTTTTTAATTGATATGTTTTTTAACTCCTTTATCATAGATAAAAAATATCATTATCTTATCTTTATGTATATTAATGAATTTTAAAACTCAAAACCATCTATATAAAAAAAATAATCAAATTAACTAATACCGAATATTTATTAACAAATAGAGCACGTATTTCATAAAAATAAAACAAAATGGAAAAAAGTTTTTTGTCCAACATAGGTCATTAGAAATGCAATGTATCTAAATCATTAATAATGAATTCCATTTCCTTAAAATTTGTATTAATAAATCGTGATATAGATAACAGTACTACATTAGTTTTTAATTCTTATGCATATTTAGAGCACTTTTATAATGTATATTTAGTATTGAATAACATATAAATAGAATAATTATTTTTTATAACATTAAAGCATTTTATATATTATCCATGTTGATAACTATAACTATTTTTTTATTCTGGTTTCTTCCTTTTTTAGGGATGAGTTTTTCTATATTAAAATCATATAGTAAATTTTTTAACTTCTATCTTAGGATTCAATGATCAAGATTAACTCTTGTCCTTTTCAATATTAATCATACACCATTAACCATTAAACATTTATATTTTAAACACATCACCAAATCTAGAACACCACATGTCCTTCTCAGGTATCCTCATCATATTAAATACATTAGTAAAAATTTTATCGAAATCATTGATTTTTTAGTTTATCCAAAAATATCAATACCATTTAAATGGTGATTGTAGAATAAAATCTATTGATATATAAAAACATAATGGAGAAAAAACACATGAGCATATATTACTTTAACTGATTATACATTGAATATAGTGAAATTATTTTATTGATGTAGAATCCAAAAAATCATTTTTATTAAAATGCCAATAACCATTAAAAGACCAAAAATATGAACTAAAATTATTGGCTGAGTATATCTCAATAATAACCATAAATGGGTCATGTTAATGACGATTTAGATCCATATGGAAAAGATTATGACACTTATAATATTTTTTAATGTTCTGTTTCTATTGTGAGATTTATATTTTAATAAATTAAAAACATTTCAAATTTAGGACATTGCATAATATATATTATACTATAAGTATACCCCCAAAATCTAGAGAATTTATCTTCATCATCATATTTTATTTTAAATTTTTATTCAACAAAAATTTATATTAAATAATTAAACCAAACAGATGTAGTAATTATTTTATTAATGGAGATAACAAATAAATGTTACTAAAAATATTAGAATCAATATAACATGGTATAGAAAATATACTAAACATCTTTTCAATATGAACATTAACTCATTTGACTATAACAAATAATTAGGTATGAATTTAACTGGTTGTCTTTATATTTTTAACAATAAATGAATTCAATAGTGTAAAAAATGACAATATTGACTTTTTATCAATAATATGTATTATTAAATATTATAACAATCTGAATATTTTTTTAAAAAATTAAAATTATTTTGATATGGTATAGAATGTTCTAAATTACTTATTTAATGTCTAATTGAATAAAATAAGTAAATATTTTTTCATTCTAAATATTGAAATATTTTTTACATTGGTTAGCATTGAAATGAGTAACAATGCATTGATTAAAATGATTAGGTTTAACATTATATAAAAAGTTTTCTAAAATTTATTTTCTGATGTGATTAAAAAATTATGTTATCTCATAATCTAAAAAAGAACATTTTTGATGATTTTGGACGGGGTTTTATAATATTGAAAATTAGCATTTTTCGATATTTCAAAAGAGCCCCTCACTGGATTTATAAATATAAACATCCACCCACAATTATTCACTTCACTATAAACCATCAAACACATCCATCACATGCCCATTTCCATTATAATCACTTATATACCCATTATATAGGTTTTTTTTGTTTTACAATGACTAACTATAAATATTTATGAAGAAAATATAATGGGATATTAGTGAAGAATATTTAGTCTTCTATATTAATTCTCTCAAACTTATTTCTTATTTCTAATTCATATTCAGGAGTTTACTCCATTATAATTTAATAAATCCAGTATCTATCATATAATTAGATGTTATTATAAATTTGGAACAACCATAACCCACCTTTAATCTATCCATCAAAAAGTGAAATCACCACGCATTCATATATTGAGATTATTGTCTCTACGCCATGGTGTGATATGTTTTTCACCACCACCTTACATGGATGGATATAAAGATGAAAATAATAACTATATATGATAATTATAACATGATATTTATTTTAAACCAAAACATATTACATTATATTCCAAACCATTTCATAATTACGGGAATGATATCGTCACACCTGAATATGTATTGCATAAGATCTCCATGATGTTATGTGGTTCATTCAATATGATATACAATAAATCAGGATTATATAAATTTATATAATTAATATATATGATATATAAATTATATTAATATAATTTACTAAAATATAAACATGTAAATTAATAATGATAATGGGAACTTATTCAGCAAATCATTTATATGAAAATAGAGTAGTTAGCACCTGATAATGTGTAATAATGAATCATGTTAAAAAATAGATGAAAATATGATCATATATTACATTATAAAAAATAAGATGATTCTAGAATAATTAAATTAAATTATCATAATCATTATATAGTGGTTTTAGATATATAAAAAAATATATCTGGCCAATTGTAGGGGAAGATTTCACAATCTAATTAATATCTGAGATTGTTTTTATGTTATCATTTTCGGGTGTATATTTATCTTCCATGACCATTTTTCCTAAATATTAAATCCAAAATATTGATTCCATTCTTATAAAATTTTTTAAATTAAATTTTACCCCATTTTTATTTTTTATGTAACATTTTAAAATACATATTTCTCATTTCTGATACGATGTATTTTATGACTTATCTGACAAAAGTATGATAAGAATTTATTCTTTTAACTTAATCATCTTGAATATATTTTTACATTTTCATAAAACCTTATTTACAGTACGATTACTTTATAATATTTTAATATAATTTTAAATAAATTATTTTTTATTAATATTTTCTAGCATTTGGATAAATGAAAATATTGTTGAAGAAGAAGGATATTTTCCTAATGAATTAATTTCAACTATTCTATGAACATTATTTTTGCATTTGTGAAAGAATTATGTAATAAGGATATGATTAAAATAAAATATCCATATTATTTCAATGGATTTATTTTTTTCTGCGTAATTATATTTATATAATCCATTTTTTACTTAAATTAAATTATGATGGAATGATGATTAAAAAAACATTATATTCATACAGTTCTGTTATGATTAATGATTTCTGTTTTTTAGAATACGGAAGAATGATTCCATTGTGAGATGGGTGTGACCTATGTCACCTTACAATGCATTGGGTAATGACTTATATCTCTTCATATATATTGTAAAGGAATGGGAAATGAACTCAGTTTATTAATAAATGGATACAACCGGATGAAAACTCAGTTTAGTAATGCAGGGTGGAACACGGTGTGATCTCGGTTCAATAATGGAATTTTCCATTGTGATTTTCTTGGAAATGAGACTTGAATAATATTAAATGATTATCTATACATATGTACATGCCATAAATTTCATGTCATTTGTTATGAATTTTAGGAATATGATTATTGATATTCTATGAACATTTATGATTTATCCCATGAAATGATATCGTGATCTTTCATATACAAGATAATAATTTAAATTTTTTTTTCATATAACTTAGGATCATGATATGATTAATATATTCCTTTTTTACCCTTATTGTGCATCTGATCTCACCCAGTCATATATTTATTTTACCAATGTTTTTATGAAGGGTAATAAGGAATATATGTCAAAAAATGGTCTAGTTATAAAGGAATAAGAGGGAGACAATGTAGATATCTGATGAACCAATTTCTATGATTCCCAATTTCTAAATAAACAAAACACATATGGCCCTGACAAGTATTATTATGTTTTTGAATAATATTAATCAATTATAATGTAATATCTATGAATTTAAAGTATGAGATTATATATTTGGTAAAAAAGTAAACAAATACTTAACCCTTGGAGAATAGGATGAAAACCCCATATTAAGAACCCTAATGATATGTCAAAGGATAGGTTACAATCCATGTGTTTTTAAAAAGATCATGAATAACCTCGGATAACACCTAAAGTGACCTTAATTGAAATTTTATTCTTGATTATGTTGTTTTCCCATTTTTATTACTATTTCCCACATAATGATTCTTGGTTTCAGTCAATGGGTGGAACCCAAAGGAGTCGCGTTAATGATAAATATGATGGGCAATTTAATGATTTCCCCCCAGAGCAACCAAATTATATGGAGGATGGAATGGAAAATCATATCCCTATTCACCTAAAACATTATAAAACTATGAATCATTCACTACTTCTAAATAACTAAAAGTGGGAATAATATCCTATTGATTCCATCAGGATAAATCATCTACTTTCTTTTAATGGGTCTTCTGATCCACTAACAGATGAATAATGTATTAGTACGACTAAAATTAGATTTTTTTTCTACAATGTTCAGGGCATGATATACTCATCTTGGAAGTTTATCATTTTTCAATTGAATCTAATAAATGGTTGAATATTAACTTGAATATGAGGAAATTATAAGAAATTGAATCTTTGGATAAGGATGATTTCATTAAAAAATTGTGTTAGTGAGTACATTCCATGTATTCTTCAGAAAAAGATAATAAAGGGGTTTATTAATCTTAAGAAAATGGATAATGAATCTATTGTTACCTATGAAAAAAACTTATATAACATTCATTATATGTTTATAGAATTATTATCCAACGAGATAGTAAAATTTGTTGATTATTTAGTTACATCAAAGCATCATTCCCATATGAATTAAGTCTGAGGTACTTTAATAGGGATGAAGAAATCATTGAATGTGCTCTAAGGTTCATATGGTGATCGGAGTAACCCATTAGTCTTATAGGTTTTATAAGAAGTGAAAAATAGAATATGATGGAAAATATAATGGACACAATATGAAAAATTTGAGTTTATTATATTCTTAATGTGTTTAAAGTGACATGGGGTAAATTTTCTAAAAGGGTCAAGCAAATGTTTTATGTTTAGTAGAGAATGTCATCGGTTAGTTGAGTGCTAAAGCGAGAGGAAAGAGTTGTCCAATGATTATAATAGATACAAGGATACATAGAATGAACCTCCAACACATTAATTATAGAAGGGAATGTAAATGGGGAAATAAGATAACCCCATCCCTAATCCAAGGGTTATTGATGCTGATGGATGTTAGGAAAATATTAAGGACAAGGAAAAAGGCATGCCAGATTTGATCATTATCGGTGATGTGGAGTATGATAATGAGTTGGTGAATGGTACACATACAATCCACAATAAATTAGATAATGTTTTAATTGATTCTTGATCAACCCAGTCTATAATTTCCAGATAATTATCCCTATTTATTGTCATATTACCTCAATAACTAGATGTTGAGTTAGCAATGACAACAGCTAATGAAAAAACGATTGAATCAAATGTTTAAATTTATTTTATAGTTGATATTTGTGGGAAATTTCATCCTAAAAATAATTGGATACATACTTTAGTGGAATTTTTTTGATTCTAGGCATGGATGGGATATCTTTATATCAATCAAATTTCAATTTCTTTTCTATGAAAGTCAAATTTCAAATTTTGGATCAATATATGATCATCTACAAATACATGGATGAATATGACCATCCAATGGAAAGTTATACAATATTATGTGTCTTTATTCCTATAAATTATGATTATATATCAAAAATGGTTTGGGATAAACACACCGTTTAGAATACACCAATTGTACTAGAGTTTTTCGATGCCTTTTTAAAATAATTTCCTTGACTTATACCAAATTATGAATTTGAATTTCCAATATAACTCATATCCTTTGTTATACCTATTTCAAAGACATCGTATAGAATGAATCAATTAAGTATATGGAAATGAAAAGAAACGATATGATAATCTTTACAAGGTATTCATACACCATAGCGTGTCACCTTAGAGGGAATACTATCTATTTCTTAGGAAGAATGATGGATAAATGAGACTCTTCATTGATTATCGAGAAATTAAAAATATCACTATCATGAACAAAGATTGTGTTCCTCATATGGGTTACATATTTGACTAACTATGCAGATCTCGAAAAATTTCCCATAATTATCATCATTCAATATATCATCAATAACGATAAATAATAAGGATATATAAAAGAAAAAACTTTCTACAAGTTATAGACATTATGAATTTATAGTAATGCCTTTTTGTTATACTAATTCTCCCACTATCATAATGGATCTAATTAGTTGAGTCTTCATGGACTTTAATGATCAATTTTTGGTAGTATTTATAGAAGATAATCTTGCATATTTGATGAGAAGCAATGAATATTAATATCACTTGGGAATTGTTCAGAAGATCCTGAGAATGGATAATATTTATAGAAAATTTACCAAGTATTAATTTTGGCTTCTAAAAGATTCATTTTTGGGCCACATAATCTCAATAGAGTTGATATATATGGAACAAAAACTTATTTTTTACTAAAATCAATCCTAGAACCACAATGGAAAATAATATCCAATGTTTTCATGGTGTCACTTAATATTATTGTGGTTTTGAGAAATATTTTTCATTACAATATAATCCACTCACCATGTTCACTCGGAAAAGATTTATGTTCATGTGGATAGAGGAATATGTAGTTAATTTCAAAGAGCTAGAAATAATGTTAGCCAGTACACCTGTACTCACACTATATTGTAGAGGATAAAGGATAGTGATCTAAAATGATGCATCCAATAAGGTTCTATGAAGTATTCTCATGAAAAATTATACGGTGATATCTTATTCCTCCTGATAATTAGAAATCTGTGACAAAAGTTACCCATATCAATATTTGGAGTTAGCTACAACAATCTTTTCATTAAATATAAATATATTTTATAATCATGGTGAATGGTGTGATAGTTATAATGATCATAAATGTTTAAAGTATATTTTCACACGAAAGGAGTTGAATATGATCCAAATATGATGGTTCGATTTAATTAATGATTATGGATTATCAATACATTAAAACCCTATAAATGAAAACAATGTTTCATATGATTTGAATCAAAAGGACCATGATAGCCTATCCATGACGAGGACCACAAAATATCCCATATTTATTGATTTTGGAAGGAAGGATCTTGAAATTTTAATGTAATGGTAGATATATTATATTTTAAAAATGAACATTAAATTATCTGTACAAGTGATGATTTTTTAGGAATAAAAGTAAGATGTAGAGCTAAAAAATAATGTGAGATGTGTTCTTAAATTCAACCTTTATTGTTATTAAATAATAATGTTTATCAAATTTGTTTTTATTCCTCCCATACCAAAATTGGAGATGGAGATATTGGATGAGGATCATAGATCTTCATTATCTATTCATCTTGGAAGCAAAAAAGATGTACATATTATTGAAAGAGTGTTTATAGTGAGATGGAATGATAAGATATTTTTCTTAATATGCCTCTACTAGTTTTTTTATATATTAATGCTAAGAGATATAATTCTCAGGGGATGTTACCACCATTATCCCTACCAGAATCGAAATGGAAAAAAGTCACTAGGTAATTTCTCGTCACACATCCCAAAACAACTAAAGGAAATAATGATATATGGGTTACAATTGATCTATTTACCAATTCATAAACATTAATTTTTATTAGAGAGAATTTATCTCTTGATCATATTTCCAGGATATATGTAATGGATGTTGTAATATTTCAATGAGTACCACTTTATATTATATCTGATCAGGATCTAAGGTTTACCTTGATGTTCTGGAGATGTCATTAATAGGCTCTGGAAATAGTGTTATGTTTCATTACATATTACAATCCTAAGATAAATGGTTAATCTGAGATAATAAGGAAAACTCTAGAAATCATTTTGAGAGTGTTATCTATGGATTTGAAATGTGGGTTGGATCCACACAATCCAGTGGTAGAGTTTTCTTACTATAATATATTTCACTCTAGTATTATGATGGCTCCATATGAGACCTATATGGAATGAAGTGAGGAACACAAAATTTTAAAGGCTTATGTTGGGGAAAGACATATATTATGACTATATCTTGTTGATAAAATGGAAGATATGGATATATATATTCAAAAACACATAAGATCATATCCGAGTCAATAAAACATTTATGCTGAAAACCAATGAAAATACCTAGTGTTCTAAGTGGGTTAAGTGGTGATTATATAAATATCTCCTAGTAAGAGAGTAATGACATTTGTACAGAAGGGAAAGATGATCCCAATGTATACAAATAATTTTTAATTTATTGATCACGTTGGGAAGGTTGATTATAGATTGGCACTTCCATCGAATCTCTATGAAGATCATAATTTTTTCCATCTATCTCAGCTGAGAATGAAAAAACATGATCCTTAAATTCTACTAGACTCAGAATTTTTTCTATTAGAACATGAATTTTTATATGAAGAACATGAAATAGTGATTCTGGAAAGTAGCGAAAAAGTTTTAAGAAACGAGACCATTATCATGGATAACGTTTTATAGAGGAACCTCCAATTCAAGGATGCTATGTGGGAACTAGAGGATGTGATCATGCATAGGTATCCTCTTTTGTTTGTATCCATGTGACGAATTTTAAGGACATTATTAAGTTTAAGGGGGTAGAATGTAACACGCAGATGTTTTTATGAAATATTTTCTTTAAATAATTTTAATTCCTTAATAGCTTGCACTGCACTCAATCCTGAGTATAATCAAACCGTGAAATTCCAATAGTATAAAATGACAATTATAATATGACATTAAATATATTTGGAAAAAAATATTACTATCATTTAAAATTATGTGGTATATTATTTTGATAATAATTATTTATAAAACATATGAACCAATTAGATGTAATGGAAATATTTGTATTTAGTGTTTTAATAAATCAATTTAACAATAATTAGTAAATGATATAATTTAAATATATTTTTTACATATTTAATAAAATGTAATTTATTTTAATCCAAATTATTTTTTAGTCATTTGATTTGATTAAATACTATTTTATTTATAAAAACTATTATTTTTCAAATGGGTAACTTTTACACCTTTTAATGTATAATGAATTGTAAATTAATGTTTTCTCACATTAATAAATTTATTTATCAAAACATAGAATTATTCTTCGGAAAAGGGGTATAAAAATTTTATGGGGATGATTTTTTTATATTTATCTAAACATTCATTTCTTTATGAATTGTAAGAAGAATAAATTTTAGTTGAAATAAATTTCATTCATTGAAATAATATATATGCATCAATTATATTATTTAATGGTTTTAAAGTATAAATAAGTTATATTTTTTATTTAATATAATGTAGGGAATTTGAATTAATTTTAAACTGAATTTAGATGTAAATAAATTTCATTATTTTTATATTTTTTATCTTTTAATACATTTTCTCTCATTCTGACAATGAGATTAATTTTAAATTAATTATTACAACATCTGTGTTTCAAATCATGAAAAATCTATTTCATATTTACATTCAGTAATTCCAAAATATGATAATATATTTCTTTTCTTGGTCTTTATGAATTAAAAATTTAGTAATTTTTATTAATATGGTAAAAATGGAAAATAAGGTATTTAATGGTACAAACAATATTATAAATTATCCCAAACACATGTCCTAGTATAATTGGATTAGATCATTTTAAACTATATAATCCTTGGGAATAAATGGTATCCTTTGGATGGGATTTGGTTGAGATTATGACATTTAATTTATTTTATTTAAATAAATGTTAAATATGTCTTACACTAATTTTAAAAACTACATAATTTTTTATGTAAGTTCATACTGATGATAAATTTGACAATAAATAATCATTGTAAAGATAATTTTTTAATTTATCATTTTAATTTAATTTCAATTTTTATTTAAAAAATATTTACCTTAAATGTTTATACATTAAGGATGCAGAAGTTATTTAATTGTGTAAAAATCAATAAAATAAATTTTATTAAAACAATAATACCCATTAAAAGGCCAAAAACCTAGATCGAATCATATTGTATGAGTATATCTTGGCCATAATCATCCAAGGGTCAAGTTATTGACCATAACGAGCCATATGGAAACAATTATGACCCTTATAATATTTTATATAAAGTGATGTTAAAGTGGTCACATTCATATTTTAATAAATAAAACATTTTTTAATATAGGTTTTCCAAGATTATATATTCAGAAATATTTTATAATTGAAAATCTAGAGGATTTATCTTCATCAACATATTTTGTTATTATTTTTTTATTGAATAAATAATTATATTACATAATTATAATAAACTATGGAAGTTATTAATTTACTATTGATGCTTAAATATAAATGATATAAAAAATTTATATAAATAAAATTTTGGATAATTAATATATCCAAAAAAGATTATATATAAGATTTGCCTCATAGAAATATAATAAAATACAAGGTTTTATGTAAACTTTTTATCAATAAATTTTTAATAACCAATGATTTGAATATTTTCAAAATTGACAAACTTGAATGTTTATCTATAAATTGTATTATTAAATTTATTAAAAATAATAAAACTTTTTAAAACATTGTTTAATAATTATTATATGGTTGAAAGTGTTAAAAATTATTCATTTATAGTCTAATTAACATCAAATCAGTAAATATTTAACCATTTTATTATTGAAATAATTTTTACCTTACTTATAATTTAATCGAATAACTATGTGTTAATTAAAATGATATGGAACCAATTGAGAGAAAAATATTCCAAAAATTTATTTATTTTTAGATAAAAAACTTATCTCATCTCATCTTATGAAATAATACATTTTAAGGTTCTTTATGGGTTTTTATTATATTATAAATTAACATTTTTGGAGATTCCAAAAGTGCCCCTCACCTCAACTATAAAAGGAACATCCTAGCTCCCATATTCAATTCACCGTGGGAATTCTTTTTCTTCCATACTACTTACATTTCCATTATCTGCATCCATGGAAATATTAATGAGGTTATAGTCTTCTCAAAATACCTAATCTAGTGCACTAAGTGGAGATCTAGAGAGAGCTCATCGAAAATGAGGTAATCTCCCCTACCAATTCATTCAAACTTATTTCATCTTATATATACTCTACATGAGTTTTTTAAATAAAAATATAATATATAAAATATTAATTATATACTAATATGTTATCATTATTAATGAAAAACAATATTTCACCTTCTATCCATCCTACAAAAAAAAATCTTGAAGTGTACGTACATACAACATGCCATCACCACTCTATAGTGTTAATCCATTTTTCTACACTACATTACATGGATAGATATAATGATGAAAATAATAATTATATTATAATTATAAAATGATATTTATTTTTGGAAAAAATATACCATCCACTAACATTGAATTTCATAATTATGGGAATGATACCTTCACTTCTGGGTAAATACAACATATCTTATCCATGATGGGATGTGATTCATTCTACATGATACACCTTAACTTATGATTATATAAATATATATAGTTATTAAATAGGTCATATATTATATTAATATCAGTTTTGAAATGATACAACTACATCCTAATAAAAAGAACATTATCTTATTCAAAAAAATATGCATGAGAAAATGAAGCAGTTAATACCTGAATAATGTGTAATAATGATATGCTATTAACAAATGGATGATAATATGATCATATGTGATAACAAAAAAATTTCAATGATTCTATTATAATTTATTGAAAATATTTAAATTAGTATATAATAGTTTTTTATAAATGTGAAAGATATCATACATAAGGTAGTGCATAATTTTTCAATCTCATTAGTATATGAGTTTGTTTATATGTAAGTATTCACTGGGGTTTTTTTATTTTTCATTCCCATTATTCCTAAATACATATTCCCAAATTTAGATTATATTATTCTACAATTTTTTAAATTTGACATTACACATTGGTAAATTTTCATGATATGGTATGAATGGTATATTTTTACATTTTTGAAACAAGGTAATTTATTACATATCAAACCAAGTATGAAAAATATGTTTTATTTTAATTTATATAAAATGAATTGAATTTTATGTTCTCATAATTTATTATTTACCTAAAACTTAATTTCTTATATTTCAAGGTAATTTTAAATTGAAATAGTTTCTTTTAAAAATTCATTGAATTTTGAGTAACATAATTGAGTAAAAAATGAAAACTGACACAAGAATAAATTTAATGTGTTCTTCCAAAATTATTTTCCATATATATTGAATTATTTATTCTGTTTATGATTCGAAAATAATATCCATATTATTCCTAGTTTTTTATTATGTTTATGATTTAATGATATTTATGAAATCTATTTGATTTAAATGGATTATTTTATGATATAATGATGTTTAAGAAACCCATTTTAGTCATTGGGTTATGCTATGATGAATGATTTATATTTTTGTGTAACACGTAATAATTATTTCATTATGAAATGGAAAATACCCATATCTTTTTTCAATACTTTGGTTAAAAAATTTATCTAATGAGATGAATAGGGTTGCGATGGGAAATGTTCTCAGTTAAGCAATATAGGGCTGGAATTGGAAGTAAACTCAGTTATGTAATATAAGGTTGGAATAGTGAGTGAACTTTTATCAGTATTGGAATTTATACTCTATAATTGTATTGGAAAATATCCTTGACTAATATGAATTTATTTTCAATTTTTATATGTGTTGAAAAAATTCCATGTCCTTGGTTATGAATTTTGGGAATATTATCATTGAATTTTTTTGAACATTATTTATTTATATCATGACATGATGTCATGATTTTTCATATGTAGGATGATATTTTAAAATTTTATGTTCTTATGACATATGATTTTGATATGTTTTATATCTCCCTTGTTTACCATTACTAATAATTTGATCTCATGCATTCTTATGTATCTTTTAAATATGTTATGAAGATTGTTATTAAGAAATATTTGTCATAAAGGGTCTAGTTTTAATGTAATAATAGGGAGATATTGTAGATGTCTTATGAGCCATTTTTTATGTGACCTATTTTCAAATGACACAGAAAATTGATGGCATTTGAATTGTTTTGTTATGTTTTTTAATGATTATTCATCAATTTTCAATTAATATCAAACTATGTAATATATATGCCACTATATCTGCAATAGGAGGATCAGTGGTTAGGGTCATTACCTGATATTCTAGAAGAATCATACATACCACCCAGACCATAGTGATCCCATGTTGAATTAAGTATTGTCTCACAATACCTCCTCCTAGATCCCAATCCAATGTCATATCATTATTTTATCCATTAATTAATGTAAATTTAAAATATCTCATATATAAATAAATATGATCTTCACAAGAATCCAACTAGTCCATAAAAAATATCATATAAATTGGAGAAATCTCATAAAATGTGAAATATCACTGATTTTTTAGCTTTTAATCCCAACTATAGATTATTCACAAATCTAAGTACGATCTATCCTCTATATAATATAATTATTAATAGATGTGAAATAGGTGAAAATCAATATAGGGAATCCTAACCATAGAACTAATTGATTATATATAAAATAACAGGAATGTCATATATCAAATAAGGAACTAGAGAGAACATGTTATTAGAAATCCTACATCAGACTATCAAAGGCATATCTCCTTCATAATCAAGAATTTGATCCAAAATATAGACTCGTCCCACATCAGATCCATATCCTTGTCTCTTTGATCCTTTTTTCACCTAACTCATTGAATCCTAAATATTCTATAACTACTGTTGAGACACCCTATCCACTCGAATAACCAAGAATCTTAAGATTTCATAACTCATGGTTTTTGATATCATAAATCATATGTATTCATGCCATTCATACATCAAACTTATCAAATTTAACTTAAATATAACTCTTGAGACCACAAATCATTTTACATAGATGAAACATCCTAAATTTATTTTGGTATAATTTTTTTTCATGTATAATATATACATAGTTAAAGATTTGGAGAATATATCCTCCCATAGTGGAAGATAATGAAACATTGATATTCTCTAACTACAAATCCCCTCCTAAGAGTATCTCTTTATCATTTCTATTTTTTATCATATAATTAATACATACCTCCACTAGATAACAAACATTTTACTACAAAAATATAGGAATAATATCTACAAATTTCTCTTCATTTAAAACCTTATCGATTTTATTAGGATTTTGAAGAACATCAAATTATATGGTTTATTCGATGTTCCTCACCTAGTACTTCATCATGGGTTGTAATCTAGTAAAAAACATCTAGGATTTATACACCTAATTATTATACAAAATATATTAATAAATCGATAATCTCTATAAAACAAGTAGAATATTATTCCACCATATTCATTTCAATCTTGAGTTCCATGAACTCATTGGATCTATCTCACTATAGTTAATCTGGGATGAAATTATTAAAAATTATCTTACTAATGGAATAAAAATTAAGACAGTCATGGCTCCCAACCTTGTTCTATATGCTCAACCATCTCCTAGTGGTTCCCTAAACTATATAGGTAGAATATTTCACATGTATCTCATAAAGTCTCTAGCTGATCAAAATCATTATCAATTATTTAAATCCAGGTGTCTACATATTTATAGTATTGATTTACCTATGATGTATTTTGATTCTATAACAAGGGATATCTAGAAAAATATAACTTAATTATCATGCTAATTTGGGATTCTTGACTTTGAATAAGTTCTAGCTGAAATACAACATCCTAAAGCATTTATACTCCCTGGACCATTGGAGTGACTATGAGAGCATCATAACCATCTTCTATAGCTTTTCCAATTATACAATGTCAGGGTATATTTATATGAAATACCATATGAAGGATATATAAATTTATTTAACCAATTAAATATAAATACTAATAAAGTATATAATAGACATACACACAAGAACAACCTTGTAGAGGCTCATCTAAAGATGTTAACTACAACTACAACTGATTGACTATGACATTAAAAAATACTATGAAAATTCATATAGTTCAATCCTGGTAGTCATAGTCATGTACATAATATAATATATTTAAAGTAGATGATAAAATTATTAATGTCTTGAAATATTAAATCATGGAGCATTGATTATATATTATAATAGATACTTTGTTAATTAAAACATTGTCAATGAAAAACAAATAGGTGTATGACATGTGAACATATATTCCTACTCTTGATGAATCAACTCACCCAAATCCCAAAAACAATAATTTAGAAGTAGTTATGATTATGATGGAACTATAAATTCATATTCAGTAATTTCCATATTTCCCCTCTAACTTGGAGGTCCATCACACTTTAACTGGTTAGGAAGATGTGAAACTCCCATACATAAGTCTCAACTATCTTGTCTTCTTCCTATT
Organism: Viscum album; assembly: GCA_963277665.1. Lineage (NCBI taxonomy): Eukaryota > Viridiplantae > Streptophyta > Magnoliopsida > Santalales > Viscaceae > Viscum > Viscum album. Next base: position 2,102,382,181 of record OY728119.1, on the reverse strand, counting down.
AAATTCCAAAATCATATACCTATAAAATGAACCCTAATTATTAATTTGAATACTTCATCATGAATCACCATATCCTATCCATAGTGTCGCATGACCACATGTAAGCATCTATGTACCCACGATGCTACTGACTAGTGGTGAGGACCAAAATTAGAAAATGGAGAGACAATGAATTTAATAAGAATATCTATCTAATCCATATACCTGAATAAATGGTCATAAAATAATAGGAATAAAAATATTTATTAATATTATACAAAACCTTGTTTTATAAATATTTCATAAAATAAAACCAATAAACCAAAAATCTATAAGTCTAGTAACAAATAAAACAATGACAAAAGATAAAAGAGATTCCATTTGAAGTAACTTGGATTCCACATTAACCCCACCCATATTCTCTACTACTTCATCTCTACTACCAAATATATGTCACATTACCTTGACTATATATCTTACTATAAATTATGAACACCCACTGAGATTACTGTATAGGTAGTGTGTATTAACACAGTAAGACACTACCAACGAATCATTAATATAAGTGAAACTTTTATAAAATTTTAATCAAGTGACATGAAATAAATTCCCAAAAAAACATCTCATGTAATCAAGTGTTCGTTATGATTCCAATTTCCTCGTCGCTACCTAATTTATATCCATACTAAATGATATTTAATTTCAAGATTCCATCTATCTTAAAACAAGTTGTAAGTCCAATTTAGTCTCGAAATATGATACAAGTTCATGAATCCTCATGTCATCCCACCATTCCTTCACCCCCCCAACTATCCCAGGTTCAACCAAATGGTTTTCATGCCCCTGTGTTTTTCTCAGGTGATGCCTCATGTTTATCATACCACTCCATAAATCATTCAATACCACTATAATAATCACAAGTTTCATCATAAAACTTCCCCCACTGAGGGTTTACTGAATCCATATACGGTCTAACTATCACATGAAACCGGATATAAGATGAATATGGGCTATACAAATATACACAGAAACAATTCATTATATTAAATACGTTGAGATGTATATATGCACAAAAATATCATATCATGAGAGGTATCATGAGTTATATATACACATTATCTTTTAATATCAGGAATAATCTCACAATCTGCAAACACGTGATCATTTCATATCAAGGGAGCTATAATGGGTCACACAAACAAGCACAAGTGCTTCATATTATATATTTTAATTAAATTTTCTTAACATTGATTTTAGAATTTATTCATAGTATTATTCAATCCTAAAATCACGTTTTTCCACCTAAATAAATCTCATTAACCAACAATACCTATAACCATCCCAAAATCACCATCAAAGTATTCAATATTGAATACATAAGAAGATGAATATATCAATGGATAAGATCAATTTAGACATAATTATTTGGATCAAATGTAATGAATGGATCTAGAAGAATACAATAATGATAAAAAAACTATATATCACCTTATATTTCCCCAAAATTCATGAAGGAATTAGATTAAATCATGTTTGAGTTACAAGTCAAATATATAAAAGCTAGGATCTATGGTCTTCACTAAGGAGAATTGTGAAGATCAAAAAGAAGTGATAAGAATACCTAAGAAATGATCCCTTAACATGAAATACATAGAATCCATTTCACTAGATATAGTAAAACCACTATACATATTGAAATAATTCGCCATGAATAGTGTCAAGATACCCTACAATCAAGATCAATACGTTTTGGAGGAAGAATGAAGGGTTTAGAGAGGTTCTTGGTTGAAATAATAATTTTTAAATTAATTAATATTAATTTCATTGTTTTTAGAATGTTTTAAAAAACTGTACACCAACCATACATAATCCACTATCTCGAGGGTCACCCATTTCATGGTTTCAAATGTAATCCACCTGCTAACTCCTAATAGTGTGTAAACTATGAGCTCTATAAACCACATATTAGACATTAAAAAACAACCCAGAAACTACCTGATACTTTACCCAACAAAAGAATAACTCATAAACACATTTATAGAAATAATAAAAACAAAGAATAATAGACTTGGGATAACTGATTCAATTATATTTTGAGAAAAACATTAAATTTTACACTATGTAAAAACTACATATTTCATTCAATGGTGGAATAGTTTTCCCAAAATATGACATAATTAATTTATTAATATATTATGTTTTTAATTTGTGTGTGTGTGTGTTTGTGTTAATAAAATTATCAATTTACACGTACCATCCATGGGGATATGCAATTAATCAAACACATCACTAACTCCAACAATAACTATAGAAATATTATTTAAAATATTATAAATTTTTAATCTATAAAATTCAAATAATATCATTCTCCCCAATATCAATTTTTTTATCTCAATAAGTATGATCAACTTGAACTTCTGAGGATAATTGTGTCATATTTAATTTTTACTCTCCATGAGCTCTTCGTAGGATTCTCATTCCACCAAAGAAATTACGTAAGGGGATTTATTCACATATGGAGAAGAATATCATAATGATCCTACATATCAACTACGTACTTTAAAAATGTGTCTCTATCTTTGATGTCTATCTAACCTTAGTTAATAATGTCTGATGGATTTTGGACATTCCGCCATATTCATAATATGTGGAAAATATCATAAACTCATTCCAAATATGGTTGTAAATAATTTTGGTATGAAACCTTTCTAAACACATACATAATCATAAATATACTAATCAACCTCAATGATATATTTTTCCCTTCATAAAGTCATAAAATCCATGATGAGGTTACACTTTTAATAAAACATATTGTCCCTTATTGAAAAAAAATTCATTATTTATATATATACATAGAAAATATAATGGATCAAAGAAAAACACACCCACAACTAGATGATATGAACTATCTTTTTTGTTTCATATAATATTTCTTGTAACCTAAGGGCTGATTCTCTTAACTCTTATTAGAATAGTGGTGGCATATAATGTCTCTTATAAGGGCCTCAAAAGGTATGATACCAATACTAGTGTGGCTAATAATTTTAGACAAAATATCTACTAAATGTAGGTTATCATCCCATAATTCCATAATTTCCAACAAAAAATCCGATATCATTCTATCCATGAACTGAACAGTTCTCTTAGTTTGAATGTCAATCATCACATGGGAGGCCATGCTTATCCAAAATTTTGACCTTAAAGTCTCCTGGAAAATTCTTCAATTTGGATATGCGAAATGAGTTCCATAATTAGAGATAATAACAAATGGAACAACCAAATATACTATTATCTTCAAAATGTACAATAATCCAAATCATTCCATAGAACCCTTAACATTGATAGTGATGAATTGTGTAGACATAATATTAAAATCAAGATTCACCGAGATAAAATATTGACATCTCCTCAGTCGTGGAATTATCATTATGAAATATATGTTCATACCATAACACTTCCATTATAGTACCCTAAGGGATGGATCCAATCCCCTTGAAACCTGATGAATTGAATTCATCTACTGATCTTTGAGACAACGATAGTTGAATTGTTCAACTCTCTTCTTGACACCTTGAAACTAAAACCACCATTGACGTTCCTAGAATGTTTGTTTTACTTAAGTATATACTGATAAATTTTATATATGTAACTCACCCAAAAAATTCTCTCAATTGATGAATATAACTATAATTTTATAATGGAACAGGATGATATGTTCCCACCTTCAAAAAATAAATCATTATTTTTTCATATGAATATATTATCACAAAGGACTTCACAATCAATTTCCCTAGGATTTAAAATAGTCAATTTATATAAAATTGAAGTGGTCAAAATCATTAATCAGATATATATTATCTTCCCTTGTTCACTATGGTTTATTTTAATGAGGCCAACAGATCTAATGCCTCATTTTCTGACTATGAATGATATTTTCTGTTAAGAGAATATACCACCACACTCCCCTTCTAAATAGCATAGACTATATTGAAGTCATAGTACTACATGAGAATTATCCATAAACTCTTCCTCATGTCGATATCTCTCTGAGTGGATATATATGGAAGACACATTCAGTTATAGAAGACAATAAACATCTCACTCAAAATTTACCATCACTATGTCATCAATGTAATCAATACAGTATTTAGCTTTGAATCATATGTTTAATATTTCATATCCTGGGGTATCAGCTTCCAGGATTATTAATAGATCATTTTTTTCATCTACATCAACACCTAGTCGATACCATCCCTTGATGAATCACATAAGACTACATACCTATCACCTTTTTTTGGAACCCTGAAGATGAGGGCACTATTCAACAGCAGTGTATATCCATAAATTTCATTTCTTAGTTTTATGTATCAATTACCACATGAGTAACCCAGATTTGGTGACTATAATTTAAATTGATATAACTTAAATGTTATTACATTATTAAAGATAAAAATTGTTCAGAATTTTTTAAGAAAATGATACATGCATTCATCCCATTTTACATTTGAAATAAATTGTTAAACATATAAAGTGGGATCATTCGGTATCCCTGAAATTATTTCAATTATTCCTTCATCACATTTTTTTGGAAATGGAAAAATAATAATGGGTGAGCCAAAATACATAGTAAGGTTACATACATTGGAATCTAACAAGAGTAATTCATATTCAATATGGAATTGAAGATAACTGAAAAAAATTACATTTAATCAATTAATTGAAAAAAAAAATCCAAATAAAATATCAAGGAAATAATATCATGGATAAAAATAATTGAATTATTGATATTGGAAATGTTTAATTATGTATTTCATGATGTCATAAATCATTATATTTATTCGATTAAATCCTTGTACTAGCACAATTTAATCGATGGGTATGTAAACATGAGAATAAATTTTATGTTATATCACTAATTTGTCTCATAATACCATACATTATATTGAGGGGATGTATATTTCCAAGCCCCACCCATCATTTCAATCCTAATTCATTTCTAATTTGTTTTTTTTATATTTTTAAAAATAAATCCTTATCAGTAAATTTTAATATCGGCTATATAATATAGATTATTAATAATTACCTAGTCAATATAACATCATTAATTGTAAAATAACGTATATATAAATATTATGTGGTTTAGGAATTAATAATATCCATGATAAACATAATATGAATATTTTAGAAAATATAATGTCCAATGGTCTTAAGAAATTGAATTTTCCAATATAATGTAAATTTTCTAAAATATTAATGAATTTATGATATATGAACATCAAATAAGTTGAATTTGTAGTTAAATTTATTCCATTAAATAATAGATGAAAAATTAAAAAGAAAATTTTAATTAATTTTCAATTAAATTTGATTCATTTTAAAATAATCTAAATTCATTATATGAAGTTAAATATTGTAAAATAGTTAAGGTTTTTTTATGTTCATTAACGCCATATGTGTTAAAACATTTTTTCCCATTCAATATTGAATTTTAAAAATAATCCTTTTTGAAAAAAATATAAAGATTCATTTAAATAAAATTAAAAATTTCAGGATAAAATATATTCTAAATAATGATTATTTTAAATATAAAATAAGATTTATTTTAATATAATTTTTATAAATATAGACATTGAATAAAAATATATTCAATTAAAATTGAAATAAAATCAGTTTTTCTTTTAAATATTTAATTTGATGATTTAAGTTACATTGAGGGGAAGATATAAATGAAAATATTGAAACTCAATAATAATCGATTTTAATATTAAAATATATATATTCTTTGGATTAAGTATTAAAATATCACATTAATGAAAAATAAAGAAATCCCAAAATATTAGATTGCAATATAAACCCTTACATCATTAGTACATTTTAAATTGTGACCCCTTGAAATAATAAATATGAATTGAAAAATTAATATTCACGAATAAATTTTTATTAATGTTAAATAAATCAACGATGTATTATATACACTATATAATTAGATGTGTTCATAATATCAAATATGACTCAAAGGAAATAAAATTGATTTCAAATCCCATACACAAATAGTATCCCTAAAGTGAGAATTAATAAATGTAGTGATTATTTTTTGGAAATGGAAATAAAAAATTATAAAAGAATAAATAAAACAAAATGAATTATATTTAAAACATAATAATGGGATACAATAGTCACCTACGTTCAATTACAACCCCCAAATGGTAATTGAGTTAAGTAGCCTCTTCTGTTTTTGTAGGATTCATGTTAAATCCCATAGGATGAAATAATTATCATTAAAACATAAAATATAATTATGTTTAAAGAGATCATTATATAACATGTAAAATGGTTGTACATACACCATATAAAAAAACAAGGTGAACAACAATAAATTATGCCTCAATAAACGAGAAATCAAACGAAATTCTATTCACATACCGTATAATTGAAGTGAGAATTAATCATTGAATTGATTTTGTGCATTAAAATTAAATAATAATAGTAAATAAACATAATATAACAATATCTAATTTCATACATGATCCTAGAATAATATATTCAGTCATATAGGCCTATAACCTTATAAAGTGAAACTAATTAAAGAAACCACTTACCACATGTGTGACCTATTGAGTTCATCCATTGTCTTCTTGAATAATAAACACAATTAAATTAATTACATTATTAATAAAAAAATTCAATTTTATTATTAATTTTACATTATTTTATACCATGTTATATTTAATTACATAATTAATTATCTTCTCATTAGTTTTTTTATGATATTCAATTCGTACTTCAAAAGTGACCTTGATAGTTAGGCTATGGTAAAAGTGGTCTTTATATTATCATCCCTAGAATAATAATCATGAAATAGTTGTCATTTTTATATATGAATTATACATTTATAAAAAACAATCAATATATATATGGTTAATAAAAATTAACCACTTTATAATCATGGCGACGATATGTTGTGTAAAAACCTTAGTAGCATTTCCTATCTTTCAAAGATCATTATAGAGAGTTGGTAAGTATTATATTTGCTTTGTAAAATTATAGTTATTAAATAATTTCTATATTATTTCTATTTATAAACGTATATATTCATACTGTGTGGTAAGGTGGTGAAAATTTACTCATATCACTTCGGGGTGGTGGTATTCCACATGTTTGCACAAACAAGGTTATCATTTTTCAATGAATGGGAATATAAGAATATATTTGATATATTAATATTATTGAAAGATAAATATTTCAATAATATCATATATAAATATAAATATATATATATATTTGTGTCTGTGTGTTGGTTTGTGTGTGTCTGTGTTTTGTTAAATCCATTTTTTTAACCAACCTTGATATGCGGGGATAAAAAATGAATTTCCTCGGGTCACAATGTAGTAGTCATATATACTTAAGAATGATGGTTAATTTTTCCATTTTATAGAATAATAGATGGATTTAGGTTATTCAGATATTATAATACAGTTCCCACTATGTGGGATATATTGGTTTTATTATATCTTCATGGGGTAAAATTATTTTATGTAGTGGAAGAAGAAATAAAAAAAATCTAGGTTTAGTATTATGCATGTACTTCAGAGAAAATCGTTTGGATTATATCTAAATCCTTTCTATTTTTGATTTCTGATTTAACCAATTCCTCTATGTTATTAGAAGGGATTTCAGGAAGGTATGTGTATATGGCTTGGCCGAGCCAAACGTTTTTAAAATTGTGAACAAATGAAGAGAGGTGGTGCCATATTATATGTGAGGGGAGGGGAAATTTTGGAATTTCCTAAATTATTAAATTAATAAAAAAATAATTTTCTAATTAAAATGGATCTAGACATATCTGATTTAAAGAGAGTATTATTATGGAAGGAAACAAAATAAAACAAAAAAAATCATTAGGTTTTTAACATAACATTGTAGTTTTAACCACCCCCTCCCCCACCTATCTTTGACCATTATGACAATTACCACACTATTAATGATTACCACCCTTGAAGGGTAAATAATTTTTCATAAAAATTTTAAAAAATCATAAATAGACCACAGATTATTTTCTAAACCACATCCAATTAATTTTGTCAAATATAACTTTTTCCTGAAAAAATTATTATTTATTATAAAATATCCTTAATGAAATTCGTGAAACAATTCATTTAATTTTAATTTTAATACATCAATGAAAATATTCAATTTGTATATAATATTTTATATATTCTTTAATATTTCTTATACATCTTGAGAAGTCATGGGTCACCTTAATTTAATCTAATAATGTCTCTTTTTATTTTTTAAAAATCATTTATTATATATTACTATAAATTGAATAAATGGAGGCTCGACGATCTATAACAATTTAATGTAATTATTTAATTAGTAATAATTTTATATAATATTCAATAATAAAAAATTAACTTTTCATTTAATTTATTTTATTCAACTAAATATATTTATTATTTAACACTATCATAAAATATTATTTATATTAAAACAATAAAATCGACATTTGTTTCAATAAATCTCAATTAAATATTATAATGGTCATAATACTATTTCAATGGAAATAATAAGTCATATTTTTTTGTTTGGATGATTATGAAAAATATAGTCTCATCTAATGAAATTAATTCAACTGTTGGTTTGATTTTTAATGCCTTAAAACATTTCACTTAAAATAGATAACCCAATTTGCTGTTACCATAGTGAATAATATTTATTATCGTATTTATTCATAAATACCTTAGATAAAAGAGAAATATTTAAAATAAATTCCTCTTGTTTTGAAATAAGGAATCCATTATTCAAATTTAATTTTTATAATTGGAATAAATTATTTTTATATTAAGATTAAAATCCCAATGGAAAAGGGTCTCATAAAAAAAATTAACAACATGTTTGTACTAAAAAAATAATAAATTTTATTATAATAAAATTCAGGGTTAAACTTTAATATTATTGAGTTACATTTAAATTTTATCCTTTTTCAAAAAATGATTATTTGTAAATTCTTGAAACAAATAAGCATTTTTCAATAAAAAATAACTACATTTCACAATTCCTTGAAAACCCCATCTATGAAAAATTAAATTAATTCATCATAATCTAATTTTGGAATTATTATTTCAATAATGAATAAAATTTTATCATTTCAATTTTCTAAATGTGAGAAAAAATAAATAAAATTTTTCTTACAAAAATATAAAAAATCATTTTGAACAAAATTTGTTGTTGAATAATGTGAAGACCCGGAGATTTCAAGAAATTTTTTTTCTTAATTTTTTTGGGATTTTTCAAGAACGCAGTTTCTGACGGCACCTAATTCTGAGGCCCGGTGTTCCCGGAATCAATTTCCGAAGTTTTGGCTCGGGTACATTCAGTGAACGAATGAGCGAGTTTTTCTAACTATTGAACCAGTGCTCGGAATCGAAATATGTGGGCACAGATGGAACCGCAACACCGGTAATTTCTTAGGAAATCCTTTTCTGAAGGTGTGGTTGCTCTGGTGTTGATGTAAAAAAAGGTGGGGAATAAAAATATAATTTTTTTATTTTTATTTCTTCACTAAGCGGTTTAAGTGAAATAAAGTTGTGTTTCAACATAATTTCTCTTTTCTAAGTGTTAGATCCTAGGTGTGGGAGTTGGAGTGGTACCCACCGGTTGTTAACTTCCCATGAGAGGATAAAAGGTGATGTGGGTCCCACACAAGCCCCAACATTTTCAAATTCCTTAACTCCATAACCCACCTTTAATTTGAGACCACTCACCTCCCCTATCTCTTCTTTAATCATGCCAACTCACTTAATTAATTAAGTGAGTTATGTGTTTGATTTTTAAAAATTGAAATTCTTGACTTGATGTAATAAAATAAGATAAGTCTTATTTTATTTGAGAGGGTTGGTTGTTGTGTGAGGAGATCGGGGAGATAGATCTCTTTTCTCTGGGGAAGAACTTCATCCTCCCGCGAAGAGCTTCAATCCTTCCGCAAAGAACGTCATCTCTTCAACGATGAATGATTCAGCGACTCTAGTATCTCCATTCCATTTCTCCTCCGCGAAAATGGAAGATGCACCGACACGGGAGTTCTCCAACGACACATAATCATCCTCTTCACTCCGTGATAAAGAGAAGACAATGTCTCCTTAGACACTCTCCGTCGACGTCTACGGAACCACGCCCTGCGACGCTGCTTTATGCGACGCTCTTCAAACATCTACTCGTTATCCAGGAAGAGGTTATTATATATGTTTTAATTCATTTTATGGATTCTTCATATCCTAAATTGACGACGATGATGACCAAATTAACATGATAATCATCCTGCACATAAACCATGCTCATTTTTCTTTTTACTCTTCACGCGTTCTTCGTGCGTTCTTCAATACCAAATATTTATTGACGCTGGAAACTAAGCTTTTTTTAGCGATATATATGGATGCGAAGACCTTGACCCAAGGATCACAAATATGAAATCGTTTAATTTTTCGGGCTTGGAACAAAGCCGCAATGGCTCGCGAAAGAAGGTGTCTGAATATTTATTGACGCTGGAATCACAGAGTTTTGTGGTGCGCAATATATGGATGTGAATCCCTCGACGCAAGGATCAAAAATATGTGATCATTTAATTTTTCGGGCTTGGAACGAAGACGCAGTGGATCGCTGAAGGAGGCGGCCAAATATTTATCGACTCAGGAGTGCAATATTCTTTTGAGCGCGACATATGGACGTGGAGCTCTCGACCTGAGGATCGCGAATATGCGATCATTTTAATTTTCGGGCTTTGAATGAAGATACAGTGACACACCGAAGGGGGAGACGCGGCGACACCGACGACCGGAGGCGGCGGCAAGAGCCTTCCGGCCGCCTGGAGGCGGTGGCACCCCAGCGCGCCGCTAGAAGAAAAACCGCCGCTGCCCAGCCGCAGCGGCAAGGAGCCGGACCCCGCAGCCGCGCGGGATCCGTGAGGCAGGGCGGCGCCAGCTGGCGCCGTTGGTTACGACAAGGGGTCGCGCCCCTTGTCTTCTGCTCGGCCAGCGCCGAGTCGCGGCCGGCATGCCGGGCCGGGCCACGCCAGCTGGGCCGGGCCGCACCCTAGTGGGCCATACCTAGACCCAGGGGGTCTCGGGCCGTGTCGGACCGGGCCCGAACCCCCTATTTTCGGGCAGTCACTGTTCAAATGCTCATAACATGGGAAACATAACTCCGATCGACACACCGTCAGTTTAGATGTGACCCTTGCATCAAGACGGTTGTTTCGGTATATTACACTCAAGGATTCGGAGAACTTTGGGTACGGCCGGGTTGGTTTGAAGCCGAAACCAACCGGGCCCTCGGAGCGGAAACACTTATAACATGAGATCTGGACGTCTGATTGACGTGCCGTCAACTTTGTTGGATTCCTCTTGATGATACGGAACTTTTGACATACTTCTCCTGAGATATGGATGTTGTTGGATAGTGGACGGGTTGGATTTTACCTGAAATCCAACCAGACCCCACGAACGGAAAAGATGATAACTTTTAGATCGGACATCTGTTTGAAGAAACGTCAGCAGCATGGGTGATCTCATTGAGAAACGGTCCCTATGAATATACCCTATGATATTTCGGCGTACATTTGAGATATGGCCGGGTTGGTTCACACACGAAACCAACCGGACACCTAGGACGAAAAGGATAATAACTCGCAAACCGGGCGCCCGATTGACGCGCCGTCTGTTGTGTTGAGACCCTTATGACGAGGCATTCCATTGAGATACTTCTTCATGGGACTTTGTGATACATGGATTATCGAACAGTAGCTCGTGGAGAAGAGCCTCCCGGAGACGAGCGTGCGGAGTACTGAGACCGTGTAGCCGGCTAAGACCTGAAGACTGCTTGACCGACTCGACGTGGAGTGAGTTGACTAGCACAGTGGACAGAGCACTACATTTCTTGGGGGAAGACACATGGCGGACAGAGCACTACTGAGATTGGGTGCAGACCTGCGGTACTCGTCCGGAGAGTACCTCTATAGGCTATTAGGGGGAAGGCACTACTGTGTTTGGGTGGCAGACCCCGGCGGGAAGCACTATTGTGTTTGGATGGTTGACCTGTGGTACTCGACATGAGGAGTACCTCAACAGTCTTAGGATAGTGATCAGTACCTCGGATTCGTGACAGGATCACTGTACTCGACAGAGACGAGGCTCTTCAGCAGTTACTGTTTCAATAAATGAAAATCCTGGTTTGAGATGAGTCTATGACCTTTGTGTTTACCTCATGATTGAGATGGGTCACATGATAACATAGGTATATGTATGGGAATATACCTGGGTAGTGTTTATCCGTTGATTTCATAATCTTAGTGTTTCCTAAAGATTGAGATGGGTTACTTGATAACATAGGTATATGTATGAGCATATTCCTAAGTATAGGTAATCTATTGATATCTTTCTTTGTGGTTATCCTTGTTGGATTTAGTGATACCTTGAGGTTCTCGGGGTCCCTATTGAGTATCGTTATACTCACCCCTGCACGGGATATGCCCGCAACTCATTGTGTTGGTTGCAGACGACGGGCAGCACTGATAGAGGATGAGTGTTTGAGGACTGGATGGTACCCTGAGGTGGATCTCCGCCGAGTTAGTATCCGGAGGTGGACTTCACGACGTGAAGATACTCGGAGGAGGTTGACGGGCGAGAGCATTGTGGAGGCTATCTGTACCTACCCTTCTGGTAGGATCCGTGGTGGACAATCCAGGAGTTGCACTATCTGTACCTACCTTTCAGATAGGATCCGTGGTGGACGATCCAGGAGCTGCGCTATCTGTACCTACCCTTTAGGTAGGATCCGAGGTGGACGACCCAGAAGCTGCTTCTATTCTTCTAGCTTTTTGTCTTTTCTGTATTATTTCATTTCATTTGTAGCTATACTTTTAAGTTGGGTTTTTATTATGGCCCTTTTTTCTTTTCATCACTTTCTTTGGTACTTAGTGTTTTACGTCCGCTTGTACATTGTGGTTTTTGTTTACTTTTATAAAGGAAATTCCGTCCCAGTTATCGGTATTTACGCCTTTGGTGCTAGTCTCCAGCCCTTGGCCTATTGAAAGCGGGCATGAGGGAGTCACGACATGGGCCCCGAGGATGGGTCGTGACAAATTGGTATTAGAGGAGTCGGTTCTGCCACAGGACTTATAACTCTGATATTTTCTTTTCGTAGAAGAAATAGTGTTAAGGGTACCGAGTGTGGTATTCAGTTCAGGGAGTCCAGTGTTGATGTGGCGGCCGACGTATCCGTACCCCAGGACCCTGAATTCTGATTTCCAACTTTTTGCACGAAAACACTGATTGCGTGTGTGATTCCAAAAGTTTTAATATCCGCTAAAACCAGGTCAGCTCACCAGGTATAAAATGTTGACTGTGTCGCATCTGTTCAGGATGTCTCCACGCAGACAGTTAGTTGGAGTTCTGAGATTGTACTCGATGGCGGCCCACCGAGCGACGAGGCTCCGGTGTAGAGCCCTCTTTATATATTGGCACACTCGGGTGGTGTACCAGCAGCACCACCACCTATTGGGCAGCAGATGCCACTAGCCATACTAGCGAACTGTGCACGCTGGCAGAGCGTATTGCACGAGTTCCAGTAGTAGAGGCCTCTAAGGTTACATGGCGAGGAAAATTCCCAGACAGCAGGGAACTGGCTGGAGGCGATTGCTAGAGTTTTCCACCTAGGTGAGACATCAATATAGTGGATGGTGGACTTGTCTACTGGGGTTTTCCATTTAATGACCATGTGGATGGTCCGTTTAGTGATGAGGCTTCGGTATGTGGATCGATGCCTGAGGTAGTGCCTTCGGGTAGTGTGTCAGCTATACATCACTACCTGTTGGTCAGTAGTTACAACAGGTGATACCGGTAGGTGACACATATAGGATTACTTCCTTACACGTGTTCCAACATTAGATACCCTCAAGTTCCAAGGAAAACCTGACTCATAGGCGGTTGAGGACTAGCTTGAGGAGTTGGATGAATGTTTTCTAGAGCTTATACAGCTTCGGCAGGACGACGTGTCGGTAGCTGAGAATTCATCGAGGAGTACCGAGCATTCCGGCTACTCGATGAATACATTTTGATCAGTGCTATAGAGATCAGACCTCTGAGCGTGGTGCATTTAAGGATATCTGAGCCAACACGTTTTCTATATGCTTTCCTACTTATGCTAGGGTGCTAGAAAGAACCATTGTGGTTGAGAATTCTTTTGCTGAATGGATGCTGTCAGTGAAGGTTAGCAGTGGGAAAGCTGGAAACTGGTGCCAGTCTCAGAGGCTTGGGCGTGCGAATGTTTCAAGAAGAAGTAAAAAGGACAGATGATTCTGCGATGCAGCAGACATGGAGGGAGAGCTAAGAGATCAGAATGAGGTGGTGTACATTTCAACATGTTACAATCACCCGCCTTTGTAGACCCCACTAGGCTCAGGGAGCTGGAGGGTAGGGGAGAAAGTAGCTGCATGCGGTCAAGGAGTGTGACCCAATGGCTCTAAAAAATGATTCAAGGGACAGTCTGTGTCCACTACTAGCTGCCGTAGTAACAGAAATTGATATGAATCATTCCTTCCTTCTCTGAATCTGACCCAAGACGTATAGTTTCCGGTAAGCCTTAGACTTGACCCTCACGTCTGGAGATACCTTGGGAGGAGACTCGATAATCACACATACGCCGACAGTGTGGTCTGACCCACGAGGTGAGAGTTTCGGTTTGACTATCTTGGTGGTAGCGTCGAGGCCTTACGACATTGGTCTCGGTATGGATTGGATTCATAGTTCAAGATAAGATTGATTTTATTAGGCAAAAAGGTTGTGGTTTATCTACAAAGTTGGGATGGGGTTTTCCTGGGTCGGCGAAAAGGAAAACCTAGACAGCACAGAATGGAATCATGCATAGATAGGTGTAGCCGATCACTCTTTATTTGGCAAAATTCACCCACGTGGCAGCAGGAGTTTTGAGTTTCAGTTCAAATCAGGAAAGGGATACCTCTAGAGTTTGAGGATGACGATCAAGTCCTTATACGGGTCTCACATAGATGAGGTTTACGGAGGTGTGCCCGAGGCGGCAAGTAATCTCCTAGGTTCAGCTGACCTTTTCAGGTTCTCAGCAGGGAAGTCGAGGTGGCTTACCGTTTGACCCATCCACCTCAGTTGCACCAGGTGCACGACACCTTCCACGTATCTCAACTGGGGAGATACGTGCTTGAGCCGATGCATATCATTGACTATGGGGAGCTGGAAGTTGGCGATGGGGTTACTTTTGCGGGGTTTGAGTAGAGGATGAGGATCGATAGGAGCGAGTCCTATGAGGATAGTGGATTCCTCTTGTACGCTTTCACCGGTAGCACAGGAACCTCCAGGTGAGCACATGGGAGCGGAAGGATCAGATGCGCGCTCAGTACCGCTTTTGTATCCCTAGTTTCTGTTAAAGCTTTACGGGGATGTAAATACCTGAGGTGGGAGTAATGTAATGACCAATAAATTTAAAGGAAATTTTTTTCTTAATTTATTTGGGATTTTACAAGAATAATGTTTCTGATGACACCTGATTCTGAGGCCCGGTGTTCCCGGAATAAATTTCCGAAGTTTGGATCGGGTACATTCAGTGAATGAACGAGCGGGTTTTTCTAACTTTTGAACCGGTGCTCGGAATCGAAATCTGAGGACACTGATGGAACCGCAACACCGGTAATTTCGTAGGAACATCTTTTCCGAAGGTGCGGTTGCTCATGTGTTGATGTAAAAAAAAGTGGGGAATGAAAATATAATTGTTTTATTTTTATTTCTTCACTAAGCGTTTTAAGTGAAATAAAGTTTTGTCTCAACGAAATTTATCTTTTCTAAGTGTTAGATCCTAGGTGTGGGAGGTGGAGTGGGACCCACCGGTTGTTAATTTCCCATGAGTGGATTAAGGGTGAGGTGGGGCCCACATGAGCCCCCACCTTTTCAAATTACTTAACTCCATAACCTCCCTTTACAGTGAGACCACTCACCTCCCCCTCTCTCTTCCTTAATCATGCCAACTCACTTAATTAATTAAGTGAGTTATGTGTTTTATTTTTAAAAAATGATATTCTTGGATTGATGTAATAAAATATGATAAGTGTTATTTATTTTGAGAGGGTTGGTTGTTGTGTGGGGAGATTGGGGAGATAGAACTCTCTTCTATGGAAAGAACTTCATCCTCCCGCGAAGAGCTTCAATCCTTCCGCGAAGAACTTTATCTCTTCAACGAATAAAGACTCAACGACTCCAGTATCTCCATTCTCTTTATCCACCGCGACAAGGGAAGAGACACCGACACATGAGTACTCCAACGACACGTAATCATCCTATTCTCTCTGTGATAAAGAGAAGACGACGTCTCCTCAGATGCTCTCTGTCGACGTCTACGGAACCATGCCTCGTGACACCGCTTTCTGCGATGCTCTTCAAACATGAACTCGTTATCAAGGTAGAGGTTTTTATATATGTTTGAATTCGTTTTATTGATTCTTCATTTCCTAAATTCAAGACGTTGATGACCAAATGAATATGATCATCGTCCTGCACATAAACCGTTCTCCATTTTCTTTTTATTATTCACGTGTTCTTCGTGCGTTCTTCAATTCCAAATATTTATTGATGCAGGAAACACAGGGTTTTGTTGAGCGCAATATATGGATGTGAATCCCTTGACACAAGGATCAAAAATATGCGATCGTTTAATTTGTTTGGGCTTTGAACGATGCTGCAATGGCTCGCGAAAGAAGGCGTCCAAATATTTATTGACGTTGGAAACACAGAGTTTGGTTGTGCAAAATATATGGATGTGATGCCCTCGACGCAAGGATCAAAAATATGCGATCGTTTAATTTTTCGTGCTTGGAACGAAGCCGCAATGTCTTGCGGAAGGAGGTGTCAAAATATTTATCGACACTGGAAACACAATATTCTGTTGAGCGCAACATATGGATGTGGAGCTCTCGACTCGAGGATCGCGAATATGCGATCATTTTAATTTTCGGGCATTGAATGAAGATACAACGACGCACGAAAGGGGGAGACGTGGTGGCGCCGACGACCGGAGGTGGCGCCCAGAGCCGTCCGGCCGCCTGGAGGCGGTGGAGACCCAGCACGCTGCCAGAAGAAAACCCGCCGCCGCACAGTCGCAGCGGTGAGGAGTCGGACCCCGCATCCGCGCGGGATCTGGGAGGCAGGGCGGCGCCAGTTGGAGCCGCCGGTTACAACAAGGGGTTGCTCCCCTTGTGTTACGCTCGGCCAGCAACGAGTCGCGGCTGACCTGCGGGGCCGGGGTGGGCCCTAGTGGGCCGGACCTAGACCCGGGTAGGGTCGAGCCGGTTCGGGCCGACCCAGGGGGTCCCGGGCCGAGTCGGACCGGGCCCGAACCCCCTATTTTTGGGCAGTTTTCATTCAAACGCCCATAAAATGAGATACGGACCTACGACCGACGCACTGTCAGTTGAGATGCGATCCTTGGATCGAGACGGTAATTTCGGTATATTACACTCAAGGTTTTGGAGAACTTTGGCTACGGCTGGGTTGGTTCGAACCCGAAACCAACCGGGCCCTCGGAGGAGAAACACTTATAACTTGAGCTCCAGACGTCCGATTGACGTTACAGCAACCTTGTTGGATTCCTATTGATGAGACGGATCTTTGGACATACTTAACATGATATTTGGATGCAGTTGGATAGTGGCCGGGTTGAATTGTGCCCGAAATCCAATAGGGCCCCTGGAACGGAAAAGCTGATAACTTTCAGACCGGACGTCCGTCTGACGAACCGTCAGTGGCGTTGGTGATATCGATTAGAAAAAGTCCCTATGAATATACCCTATGATATTGCGGGATACAGATGAGATATGGCCGGGTTGGTTTGCAAAAGAAACCAACTGGACCCCTAAGACGAAAAGGCTAATAACTCACAGACTGGGTGCCCGATTGATGCATCGTCTATTGTGTTGAGACCCCTATGACGAGGTGTTCCTTTGAGATACATCTTCATGGGACTTTGTGATACTTGGAGTATCGACCAGTAGCACGGGGAGAGGACCCTCCCAGAGACGAGCGTAAGGAGTACGGAGACCGTGTAGCCGGCTGAGACCTGATGACTGCTTGACCGACTCGACTTGGAGTGAGTCAACTAGCCCAGTGGATTGAGCACTACTTTGTTTGGGTGCAGACCCATGGAGGACGGAGCACTAATGAGATTGGGTGTAGACCCGCGGTACTCATCCGGAGAGTACCTCGACAGGCTATTAGGGGGAATGCACTACAATGATTGGGTGCCAGACCCCGGTGGGAAGCACTACTGTGTTTGGGTGGCTGACCCGCGGTACTCGGTAGGAGGAGTACCTCCGCAGTCTTAGGTTAGTGGGAAGTTCCTCGGAGTCGTGACATGATCATTGTACTCGATAGAGACGGGGCTCTTCAGCAGTTACAGTTTCGATAAATGAAAATCTTGGTTTGAGCTGAGTCTATGACCTTTGTGTTTACCTCATGATTGAGATGGGTCACTTGATAACTTAGGTATATGTATGGGAATATACCTGGGTAGTTTTTATCCATTTATTTCAGAATCTTAGTGTTTCCTCATGATTGAGATGGGTTACTTGATAACATAGGTATATGTATGAGCATATACCTAAGTAGAGGTTATCTGTTGAGATCATTCTTTTTGGTTATCCTTGTTGGATTTAGTGAGACCTTGATGGTATGGAGGTCCCTAATGAGTATCGTTATACTCACCCATGCATGGGATATGCCCGCAGCTTGTTGTGTTGGTTGCAGACGATGGACAACGCTAATAGAGGCTGACTGTTCGAGGAGTGGATGGTACCCGGAGGTGGATCTCCAAAGAGTCAGTATCCAGAGGTGGACTTCACGACATGACGATACTCGAAGGAGGTTGATGGCTGAGAGCATTGTGGAAGCTATCTGTAACTACCCTTTAGGTAGGATCCATGGTGGACGATCCAGGAGCTGCGCTATCTGTACCTACCCTTCAGGTAGGATCCGTGGTGGACGATCCAGAAGATGTGATATCTGTACCTACCCTTCAGGTAGGATCTGAGGTGGATGACCCCGGAGCTGCTTTTATTCTTCCAGTTGTTTGTCTTTTCTGTTGTATTTCCTTTCAGTTGTAGCTGTACTTTTCAGTTGGGTTTGTATTCTGGACCTTTTTACTTTTCAGCACTTTCTTTTATACTTAGTGTTTTACTTCCACATGTACTCTATGGTGTTTGTTTACTTTTATAAAGGCAATGCCTTCCCAATTATCGGGAATTACGCATTTGGTGCTAGTCGCCAGCCCCTGGCCTATGGAAGGCGGGATTGGGGTAGTCATGACACGGGCCCCAAGGACGGGTCGTGACAAATAATAATATAACACTAATAAAATAATTGAATGATTATTTACTAATCATTAATAAATAAAATTTTATTTATTATTTACATTATATATATATATATATAATAATTTGGTTATTTCTATTCATACTAATCTATTCAATGGATATGTTATAAAAAAAATTAAATAATCAAAGTTTGTGGTTTGTTTAATCATACTGTCGCATATAGTATACGATGTCAAACATATTGTTATTTTATAATAACTAGGTGTTAAATTATCCCCCTCTAATAATATAAATCCACAAAATATTAACTTTTCTTCAATAATCTTGGGTTTGTCATTTCAAAAATTCCTTTTGGAAAACCCATATCATCAAAAAGCGTTAATAAAACACCCTCATCAAAAGAGGAAAAGAAAAAAATATGAATTTAGTCTTATCTAACCAAAAAATGTTCCCAAATAGGGGAACCTGATAGTGATGTGAAACAATGGATATGTAAGATAAATCTAACCCCTGCTGAATAATATAATGTGAAAGTGAACATAGTTTTTATAAGTTTATTTAAACATGTAATGTTTAAAAATTCCACATTTTTTTAATTTTATGGGATTATTTCAAGACCAAGCCCTCACACAACAATTTATTTCAAGGCCCGGTGATCCCGAAATAAGTGTTTGAACTTTTTTAAGAATATTTAAGATAGTTCCCAAGAGAGTATTTTATAAATCTAAAGGGTTAAGGGATTAAAAATTTGGGGGTACCGTTGCATCCAGAATAATGAATTTACCTAATGAAGTGCCCAATATCGATCGATGTGTGTTGAGGGAAATCATTATTTTTCAAACAATTAAAAAATTGATAAAATAATTTACATAACAAAATATAAAATAAAAATTTTGTATATTTTATTTCAATATTTAATTTTGTTACATCATAACCAGAAACATTGTTTCATAAATAAAACAACGTATCCAAAATTATATAATGTATTTTCTCCATTAATTGGTTATCCTAAGAGTGATCATTTGCATGATCGATGATTTATCTAAACGATATGAATTTTATCATTATCATTTGACTGTCAACAAACAGACACCAATGACAGACTGAGAAACAATGAAAGTCAGTGGTACAATCTTTTTAAAAAATTATCCAACCTCAATGTAGGGGTTTCGTTCTTCATGAATTGCATTCGTCATTCATTATTTAGAAAAAATGAACATGGATCAACCCAATAATAGAATGATCTACGTGTTATTAGTTCTTTCAGGGTCTAGAATTTTTGCATTCTGGGAGTTATGGGAAGTTGGAATTACATTTTTTATCCTTCATTAAACTACCACAAGGAAAAATCATGCCTACACGAACAAAGGTCATGATCCATCCTTCATGTGTTCCTTTTTCATTCCTATACTTCAAAATATTTCATCTATTTTCATCACATAATGACAGCCATGTTCAATGAATTAAAACAATGGTGTTGATGCAAGCCCATGTATCGGAGAGTAGCGGTGATGACAAGGGTCACTGGCTCGAATTCCAGTGATGGTGGAGCCCGCGGAAGCCGCCACTGGAGGTGGACCGGGGTCATTCATTGGTGGCGATGATAACATGAAGTAGTAACCAAATGTGGGAGGTAGCGCATTCCATAGTGGATAAGGTCATAGAGGAGTGGAACCACGGTGCCAGCTGGATGCCCCATTAGGTGAAGGAGGTAATGGATAGTGGGTTACAACTGTGCGGAACCACGGCACCAGCAGGGTGCCGCGTCTGGTCAGGAGACTCATGGCTAGGATGCGTGTTGATGTCGCCACATGGTCCCCAGGCCAACATGTGGGGGATGAGGACCACCGAGTCCTCCATGTGACGTAGAGCAGACAGGACACCTTCTGCCTCGGGGCTTGACCAAACCATCCCGTTTGTGCAGACCTGGCCATGGGGAAAGAGGATGATGGTCAGCCCGAAATGACATAAATCAGCCCGCCAACACGGGGAAGGCCAGTGGAAATGGACCAGGTAGCTGGGTGGACCGAAAGACACGAAATATGGACTAATGGGCGTGGCCCTTTGGAGAGGCCCAAAGTGGTTGGGTCGGTCCACCTAGGTCATACCGAGCCCAGACCCCACCGACACCTTTTCAGTAAAATAGATATAACTTCCAAACTGTGCGTCTAATTTGAAACCCATATGCGGAATTGGGACCTTTGTGATGAGATGGTTCTTTTGTGACATTACAAGCGAGTATCTGATGTAACAACTAGATTGTTGTAATAATATTTTTGTTTCTTGAAAATGTAGGTTTTAAAGTGTCACTTTAGTTAAAACTATATAAGTATAAATTGAAATGTAACTATCAGTTTGAGACTGTTTTTTTAACGATTCTCAATTATGACCAAAGATCAATATGAAATTTGGAAATAATAATAATTTTATAAATATGATTATTGTTTATAAATAGAAAACATAGCGGAAAAATTAATTCTGAAGGAATAGTCGATGGCCTCATCCAGTAGACTCAAGCCATACTAACCAAATTTGTCAAAGCTAAAAAATATGGTATCATCACTAGGCGTCACTATTGACAAATCCCAAACCAAGATTCAACTTTTTAATCTTTAATGGAATCACCTATGAGAGAAGTGTAATTTAATAATGATTACTACCCGAGAAAATCATATCTACGCCCACCCAAAGATTATCACCATTGCACACCTTACCCTTTGGTCTTATGTGGGAATTATAAGGGGTTTAGTAACTTAGTATTAATTACTTATTGTGTAATCCTTTTTTATAAATAAAACTTTAATTCTATTAATTTCATTACGGATACATTTTTCCTAAAGTTTGACAAATTTGATAAATTCTTTTTTCAGGTAAAACGACACTCTTAAAAAATATATAAATTGTTATATTAAACTGTTATTAATTTATATTCTAATTATAATAGTGTTATATGAACACTCCTTTTAATTATAAATGATGAATATTTTTTTTTTACTCTATACCAGATTATGTATTCAGTTGGATGAGAATTATATTGTAATACGTTAACAAAATTTTATTTTTAATTAAATATTTTATTTTGTGGAATTAATGAATTTTTGAAATAATTAATATGTTAATAAAATATTATTATCACATTAATTTTATGAATAATAAAAATATCTATAATTTTTATACAGTCAAATTTAATTTTTATTATGGTTTGAAACTGTTTTTTAATCACTTGAATTTATTAATTAATATCGGTTTTTATGATAAAATTGAAAATTAAATATTAAAAAATTACATAGATAAAATAAATATTTTCTTTGGAATCAGAACGTAAAATTTATCCAATGGTGAATTATTCATAATTCTCTGAGAAAGTCTAATTTTTTGGAAAAAATTAAATACCAAATAAATATATAATGTGTTTTATGACATCAAACTTACACAATAGTGGTTTAATAAAATAAAATATAAGTGTTATTTGATCAATATCTTTTTTACCTTAAAAATATTGTAATTTTATATTTGTTTCATTAATTTTATACTTCCTTAGTGGACCCTCCAATATATATAAAATATTTTAACATTTGAAAATGATTTCCTTGATAGTGTGACTAACCTATACATAAGCTAGAATAAAATTTTAATATGTTCAGATCCTGACCCTTTAATATTTTTTACATCATTCCCCGTTGTCATAAACTTTCATAAAACCCATTTTATGGTTTTTGGATTTTGTAGATTAATGTGTTGTGTCCAAAACATAAATAATACAAAATTCCTTTTCATTTCCTATATAAACATACCCAAACAACCATTTCTCTTCACAAAAACCATTTAGAGATCAACCAACCTATACATCATACTCCAAATTTTCCCACATAGGCACCCCAAACTCCCAAAAAGCCTCTCCCAATCATTTGGGTTCACAATTCCATGTACGGTATCTTCACATTCATCTCCTTCTTTCAAATTAAAGCATATTATTTGAATGTAGTTCATATAATTTCAAATGATTATAACGTGATTCATTAATAATGACTCTATTATAGTCCATATTATGTTATTTTAATGTGATATTATTTATCTACCCTCATTTTGAACATTACCTAAGCCGTTACTGTTCCAAAATTTCGTAAGGGAATCTACACTTCTCATTTTCCATCATGTTACTCATTTACATTATGCTTCTTAAGATCCATATTTCTTTGTTGGGTTATGATGTTACATGACCATGTAATTTCCATTTGATATATATATGATGAGATATTCCTTTTCCTATCATCATTTCCCTCTATGATCTTTTAAGTACACACGTTACTTTGCCGAAATTTCGTAAGGGATCTTACACCCTCCTCTTTTATGAAGAATTTTTTTAATGTTATATCATTTAATTTATTGTATTCCTATATGGTGAAAATTTAGTATATATCCTCCTTAATTATGTATAAATTATTTGATCCCGTTTCACTATCATTTTTACCTTGTATGAACCGTTGTGTATACTCGTTACCATGGTGAATTTTCGTTAGGGATTTCATCCTTTCTCATTTGTATTCATGTTTATTTATGTTATTATACCATTATATTTTCAATTAAAAATTTTGTGGTGTGATTTCACATCTCCCCCAAACATCCCTCATGATTTAATGGTGGCGTAACTCTTTATCTCTCATTTACCCTCCCATGTAGATCCGATACAATGCAGAAATTTCATATGAGTTATTCCATTTCCCCTCTTTCTTCAATGTTTTATAATGTTACGCCTTCAATTTCAAAATTAAATGTGTTGGGACATGTATATATGTGACCCCCTTACTTTCCATTTCATATAAATATGATTATATATCCCATTCACTCTCATCGACAAATTTTTTGAATTTGTATGTCACGTTGTTATGCTACCGAAATTGTACCATGATTTTCGATGCTAAATTCATTGTGTTGTGAATACCATACACATTTCCCCATAATTTGTATTAATATTTATGAACATATACTTTTTTAATGGTACGTAAATGGATTTATTCCACATTCCCTAATATTTGAATAACTTATGATGTTGAATGATTCTACCTAATAAGATCCATGTGGCACACTTATGCCTGAAATGAAATGATTATAAAGGGTTCACTGTGATAGTGCTCCAATGCATTGGGTAATGTTTTTTATTATGAAACTCTATGTGAAATAAAGGTTTACTCATTAAAATCCATGTTCATTGGGGTTTTACTCATTCTAATTCAGGCGATATGAGGGTTTCCTAATCCTAATTAACGTGCAATGAGAGTTTACTCAATGATAATCCATTTGAAATGATCCTTGGATCATGTTAATATAATGTTGTATGTCATTTCCACATTTCCATGTCATGATCATTATGCAATACCATTCCTTTATGTTTATATTTCTATTGTGCTACATTTATATGCCTATTACCTAACATGTATATATTATTTATTTTAGGACTTGTTTACACCCTTATGGGTATTTATTTCTCATACTTTTTGATGTATGTCCTCAGGTTATTCCATTCAATTCTAAGTACAAATAAAATATTGTCATCATATAAAATAAGTTTTCAATAATTATTATTTTTTTATTTACTTAGTGTTATTATTTTCCCAAGACACGTGACCTATCTATCATCGGAGTTGTATTATGTGCATGTTTATGTAATAAATTAGGTTTAAATATGTATTATGGATTAGGGTTTTTGTACTTGGTATAAGGGGATAGGTTTAGTTATTTTGGGATAAGGATTAGAAAACTGTACTGAATGAAATAGGGGTAATACTAAATAAAATAAAAACATCCCTAAACATTGGTGGGTATAGAGTTAGTGGGTTATCAATCAAATACATCCATGATTGGGTACGAACTAGTAGAGGTGGATTTAGCATAGATGTATCTATGGGTAAAACCTAAAAACACCACTTTGAGATAGACTCGAATGGGGACTGTTGGATTAAAAAAACCCTTTCTACATGCTTGGTTCAAAACTCCAGAGGGATATGCTTTGGTAAATTCAAAATCATAGTACGAACCAATTTTAACAGAGAAAAAAAGAACATAAGAATATGTGTTGGGAAATAGATCATGGATAACCTAGATTGAAACATCGGGTATCACAAGTTAGGATATACTATTCAATTACACGTTTATCCTTCTATGTCTAATGTTTTTTTACATTATTATTATAAAAGTATTCAAACCCTCAAATTGAATTTTATTTTTTTAGTTAAATCCTGGAATGAGGAAGATTATGAACAACACTTGTCTCTCTTCTGGAATAACAACTTACATTGATTATCCCGAAGTCATACATGTATGAATTTGAAACATTTTGAAATATCAAAGTTACTTGAAAACAATGTTATGGGAAATCAAATACCTCTAGATTTTAACAATTATTTCCTGGATCATATACAATATAATAGATATTCTTTCTCTGCCAACATTCATAGCATTCTAAGAATGGGATGTATGATCATGGTCTTTTCAATGTCTTCAATTTATTTCAAAATTATGATGCACTTAATTATTGTCTTGATGTTATCAAAGAGGGATAATTCCCAGAATCCTATATTTATCTTATCATAGACTTCAATAATCTGATATATACAAAAATTATTTTATTGTAACCCAGTTTTGAAATATTTGAAGATGAAACAATAAGGATTTTTTTATAAAAAACATGTTCAAGATGATGTCTCAAAATTATATATATGATTTTTTAGGAAATATTGATGCCTCAATATATAATCCAATATGAATGATAAGTTTTTGGGTAAATGATTTAGAACGTTTTGAAAACTTCTAGAGGTACCATTGTGTCGCATGAACACTTTCTACCTAATGGCTGTGCTAATAGGAAAGTGTAAAGACCTCATTGAAGTAATGAATGAGAGGTACGCTCACCTGTTTTCACTTCAGTATATAAAAACAAATTTCAGGAGTAAAATTGGTTAAGGGGGGAAGATTGTAATGACATGAACTTTTGAATATTATTTTTGTTTCTTGAAAACAAATGTTTTACAGTGTACGATTGGTAAAAAGTATATAACTATAAATTGAAATCTAACTTTCAGTTTTTGGCCTTTATATGAAAAATATCCAATTATGATTGTAGATCAATATGACTATTGGAAACAAAAATTTTATAAACATTATAATAATTTTTTATAAATATAAATGATAATGGAAAAATTAATTCAGAAAGATGATATGATTGCCTCATCCAGTAGACTTGAGCCATACGAAGCTCATTTGTCAAAGCTCAAAATAAGTAAATGTCATTAAGATTATATATTGACCAATCCCAATCTGATCAATAACATTCTCAGTTAGAATAGAATTTTCTATGGGAGCAGTGGATGTTAATGGAATTTACCACCTGAGCGATGTTATCTAAGCCTCCCGAACAGTCTGTCAACATCACAAAACCTACCATTAAGTCTTATGCAGGTGTTATAAGGGGTTATGTAACATGGTATCATTTACTTAATATGTAATCCCCTTTTATAAATAAAATTCTTATTCCATCAATTCCTTTATGAGAATTGTTTTTTAAATATAATGAAATAGATAAATTCACTTTTCGGGTAAAATGGTACTTCTCATAAATATATTAATTATTATATTAAACTATGCTTTTATATATAATGATACTATAATAGATTTATAAGAACACTCCTATTAATTATAAATGGTGACCATATTTATTTTTTTCACTACAATATATATAGTATTCAGTTTGATTAGATTTATATTTTTATACGATAAACTTGAAATTGGATTTTTAATGAATGAATTTATTTTGATTAATTAATGAATTTTTAAGATAATTAATATTTTATTAAAATATTAAAATCAACCTTTATATAGTAATAATAAATTAGTATATAATTTTTATGATGTGAAATTTAATTTTTATTAAGGTTAGAAACAGTTTTTTTAACCCTTCAATTTTTAGTAATGTTCAGTTTATATTTTGAAATATAAAATTCAATTATTTAGGAAATTATTTAGAAAAAATAAATACTATTTTCTTAGTTCAGATGTTGAAATTATCCAGTGGTTAATTTTTTATAAATTTATGAGAGATTTGATTTTTTGGTTAAAAATTAAATGTTGAATGAATATATATTGTGTTTTATGACATCATAATGACCTGATAGTGAAGTAAAAATATAATGAAATGGTTCATCCATAATTTTTTTTAAAAATTTTAAAATATTGGGATTTTTTATTTTTTTATTTATTTGATAATGTCGTAGTGGAACCTCCAGGACATGTAAAATATTTTAACATTTAAAATTGATTTCCTTGATAGTGTGACTCACCTCCACATATGGAAGCCTAATATTTTAATATGTTTGGACCTTGGCCTTATAAAATATTGTATACCAGTCCCATTTGGATGAAACCATGGGGAAAACCTTGAGTTGGTTTGTGGTTTTAATTAGTTTAATGTATAGTGTGAAAAACATAAATAATAGTGAATTCCCATTCATTTCATAAATAAACCACACAAACTACAATTTATCATCACTCAAGCCATTTGGAGATCGGAAACCCTATTCTACATACTCTATAAAGTTCTAAATAGGCTCCCCCAAGTTCCCAATAATCTTATCCCAAGCCTTCCAGATCATAATTCAAAGTAATGGATCCTCACATTCTTCTCCCCCATTCAAATTAAAGCATCTTATTTGAAAGTAGTTCTAATAAAATTGAATGGGTATAATGTGATTAGTTTATAATAACTCTATTAATTTCATTTTGGTGTTATCTTAATGAGGTATTATTTATCCTCTCTTATTTTTACCCAATCTAAGCCATCGCTATGCCAAAATTTCGTAAGGGATATATCTCTTCTCATTTCCATTCAGGCGATTCTTTTAAATTATGCTTCTTATGTTCCATATTTATATTTTTTTATGGTGTCCAACTACCTCCATACTATCCATTTGATGTATATATGATGAAATCTTCTTTTCACTCTCATCAACCCCCCTATAATCCTTTAACAACACCTGTTACATTGCTGAAATCCCATATAAGATCTTCAACACTCATATTTTATCAAGCATTCTATTTATGTTATGTCCATGAATTTATTTTATTTTGATTTTGGGAAATGTTATTATATATCATCATTATTTATGTATAAATTATTATAATCCCTCACTCTCATTTATCCCACTTATTAACCCATATGTATACTCGTTACCGTGCCGGATATTCGTAAGGGATTGTTTCCATTCTCGTTTTCTTCCATGTATCTTTATGTTGATATAACCTTTTATATTCAATTAAAAATGATGGGTTATGATTTCTAACATCAACCATACTTCCCTCTACTTGTTTTAATGATTAGATACCTCTTTCTCTCTCATAAATATCTCTTACGTACACCTGTTACAATGACAAATTTTTTTAAGAGTTATTCCAATTTTCCTCTTTCATCTAGTTTCTTTACGATGTTAGGCCATCTATATCAAAATTAAAAGTGTTGGGAGATTCATCTATATGACCCCATTACTTTAAATTTTATGTACATATGATTATATGCTCATTTATCTGTCATCAAACATTTTTTTTGAATTTTATGTCACATCGTTATGCTGCCGAAATTGCAATGTGATTTTCCAAGCCAATATCATTGGTAGTGAATACCATTACCATTTTTTTATCATGGGTATTTACATTTATGAAAAAATATATATATATATATATTTAATGGTATATATATTTATGTATTCCATTTTCCTTAATTGTGCAATAGCTTATGATGTTGAATGATTCAATGTTATATGATCCATGTGGCACACTTATGCATGAAATGAAATTTTAATAAAGGGTGCTCCCTGATAGCACTCCAATGAATTTGGTAATGTTTTTTTATCTTGATACTCCATGTTCACTGAGGGTTTACTCAAGATAATCCATGTGAAATTAGTTTTTAATCATGCTAATTGAAGGGAAATTTGGGTCTATTCATTCTAATTCATGTGCAATGAGGGTTTACTCTTGTTAATCCTTATACAATGAGCCTTGGATCATTAAAATACCATTTTGAATGTCATTTCCACATCTCCATTGGGTGATAGTAATTATATATCATTCCTTTATGTTCGTGTTTCTATTGTTCTCCATTTATATGCCTATTTCCAAACATGTACTATATTCTTCATGTTATTCCTTGTTTACTCACCAATTGGGATTTATCGCTCACCATTTTCTTATTTATGTCATGTGGTTTTCCCATGAAATGATATGTATGAAGGAATGTTGCGGTCATGTAAAATATGTTTTAAATAATGATGTATTATACGATGTTTTAAGTTGTTTTTTAATGTTCTGAATTTCTCAAGACACTATACCACTCGATCATTATAGTTTTCTTATGTGAATGTTTTTGTCATAATTATTTTTTAAATATGTAATAAGGAGAAGGGTTGTTATATCTGTTGATTATGAGATGTGACTGTTTTCTTGAGGATTATATTTTCCCTAAATCAAGTGCACTACGAGTAGAAATGTTGCGACTGGATATGATGAGAATGAAGTGATGAGCGGACCTTAGTGGCCCAGAAGAAGAGCACACCTGAGTGGCATGATAGAGGAGAATTCCTCAATGTACCAAGAAACGAGCGTACCATAGTGTCTCGATAGATGATTGGAACTCAATGGCCTAAAAGATGAATTTTTATCAACGGTCTAGTAGACCAGCCGACCATAGTGGCCTAATAGACTTACGGAGAAGACCTTAGTGGCCTGCCAGAAGAGCATACCAACATGGCCTGATAGATGATTAGACCTCAGTGGTCTAGTAGAATTTATTGTCAAACGGACCTTAGTGGCCATGAGGACAAGAAAACCATAGTGTTCTAACAGAACACATTGACTTGTCAGGGATTATTCCCTCTGAAGTAAAAGGTGTTCATCCCTACGCCTAATAAAAATTTAATATATGTATATTATGTTATACTAGTGTGAGATCAAAATTACATAATGTGTACTTTATCTGTGGTTTAGGGTCCCTAATGGGTATTGTTTTACTTACCCCTACATGAGATTATCCCACAAGTTTCACGTCTTGTGAAAAAGTCCAACGTTCTGAAAGAGACCTTAGTAGTCCAGGATCAGGCGGTTCCCACTGAGGTTAGACAGTCGAGGCGTACTCTTATGGATTTCAGAAGAAAATATTCACCTGCCATTTAGGTAGGGTTTTCTATAGATATATTATCATAGACCTTGTACTGCCCTATTTACAACTTCACTATTTTGTGTTTTTAGTTCTGTACTATATTGAATATATCATGTACCTCTACACTCAGTGGTTATCATAGTGTTATGCATGTTTTCCTTTTCACCATTGTGGATTGGGGTTGTGAGTGTGTGTGTGTGTGTGTACATGAACTCATCTAATGCCTCCCACATGTAGGATAATGACTTTGGCCCTAGTAATCATCCCCTGGCCTTTGGTAGGTGGAAATGGGGTAGTCACGGCTTGGGCCCGAGGAGATGGGTTGTGAAAAAGAGTCATAATTGGAGATGGGTGTGATACTCATGCAGCGAGATGGAAAAAATGGATTGTGATTTCCTGAATCATCTCCTTGGTGACTGAAAGATGCTCGATAGACCACTAAGGAAGAGGTAGTGGTTCGAGCGGGGTTTACCATAGGGAGGATGACATTTTATGGCAGCTGATAGAGCTATAGGTGGTGGTTGGAGGTTTAAGGTGATACCATAGCCACCATAAGGTGGTCCAACATGGGCTCCAGGAGCTGGTGGATAGAGGTGAGGCCAGATTCCACTGATGGAGGCCTATGTCCATGGTGCTCCATATAATATTAGAGGTACGATCTGTATCTTCTCCATCATAGCTATAGTTCTTATAGACATAGTTTCTAGGCACTATTTCCTTCCCACCTACAATGTATGGATCTTGGTGATTCTGCTGGAGTAATTGGCTCAATCCTTAATATTAAAGACTCTTATGGGGGATTCAACAATAACACACTGGTTTCGGAAGTTTGAGATTACTCTTGGAAAAAAGATCCTCGACTGTGGTCTAATCGTATAGGTGTCGAGGCCTTATGACATCAGCTTGGGTATGTACTAGTAATCCATAGCTCATGTTCATATCGACTGTTTTAGGCACAATGTGTGGGGTGTCCATAAATATGGGACCAGGTTTTTCTTCACCAAAATAAAGGGATCTCATGCAGTGTAGGGTGGAATTTCAAGGAGGAGAGTACAATAGATCACTCCCAAGTTGTCTAGACTCTCCCTTAGTGTGGTGTCTGAGAGTAGTCGTCACATTCTTTTATTGGTGGAAGTGTATGAAGAAATACTTCCAGAGGATGTTCTAGGAATACCCCCTTGTGGGTATGTTTAATCTGTCATCGATATTCACCCAGAGACGAAACAAATATCCACACTGGAATATTAGATGGATCCCATGGAGCTTCGTGAGTTGAGATTATAACTGGAGGATTTATAGAACTAGGGATTGTTGAGACTAGTGTTTCACCATCAGAATCCCCAAAAAATTCCATGATAGAGGATGGGGGTTTGTGGTTTTTTGTGGTCTTATGGCACCTGAATCAGGTAACCGTGAAGAACATTTATCCATTTCCAAGGATTGATGACCTCTTCGTCCCACTAAATGGAGCTAGATGGTTCTCTAAGATAGAAAATATATCAAGTTGTCATTATCATCATTTATGGTATGTGGATGTACCAATGATAGCATTAAGATGTTGGTATGGCCACTATGAATTCTTAATGAAGCATTTTCGCATGATCATTCCCCCAGTAGTATTCATGGGACTCATAAATGGAATCATTCAGCCTTACAATGACTGGTTCATCATTGTCTTCATTGATGACATCCTGGTTTGCTCATCATTTGAGGAGGAGCACTCTACACACATACATATAGTCCTGGATACACTTAGAGAGCATAATATGTATGTGAAACTCTAACGTGTTAGTTCTATATTTGGGATGTCCACATTCTATGAAACATCATTATAATGGATGGAATTTTTGTATATTCAACAATGATAGTGGTGGTTATTTTATGGGAGCCCCCGAGGAGTGTTCCCGAGGTACGATGTTTCTTGGGGGTTGCTGGATACTATTGGTGGTTCGTTCCTAACTTCTTCAGGGTAGAAGAACCCTTATCGGCTTTTACATGGAACAGAAAGAACATCGTGTGGATGGAAAAGTGTTAGTAGTGTTTTCAAGAGGTGATGCTGAGACTAAAGAGTTCCACCATCTTGAGAAAACAAGAGGAGGGAATTGGGTATGTATTATTCTTTGACACATCAGGGATCAGACTGAGTTGTGTCCTGATAAATGGTAATGTAGTGATCGTATATGGATCATGGTGGCTGAGACAAAATGGGAATAATTACGCGA
This sequence comes from Viscum album, assembly GCA_963277665.1. Classification (NCBI taxonomy): domain Eukaryota; kingdom Viridiplantae; phylum Streptophyta; class Magnoliopsida; order Santalales; family Viscaceae; genus Viscum; species Viscum album. The sequence continues at coordinate 2,102,349,393 of OY728119.1, read as the reverse complement.
CCCATGGCCAAGATCTAGAAATGGTGGTATTTTCATTGAAGATATGGAGAAAATACTTGATGAGTTAGTAGTTTACCATATACAATAACCACAAAAGTTTCAAGGGTATATTCTCTCATAAGGAGATGACATTGAGGCAGTGATGATCTCTAGAGTTCCTCAAATACAATGAATTAGAGATTTTCTATACTTTTTGGAAGGGGAATTTGGTAGCGTACGTGCTAAAAAGGTGATCCAGTTTGTAGTTTCAGATTAAGGTGTTAGAGAAATTACCAGCGATGTAGATATCCTTTGTGCATGGTGATGGGGAAGCTCATCCTTAGTCAATTTCTATCACTCATCCACTCTTACCGTGAGTTAGGGAGGAACATCATGTGGATGTCGATTGTGAGTCCCGAGGTGCTCAGTAATCCTAAAGACAGTCTCCTGAATCATATTCATTTGGAGGGTGCATGTCATCCTTTTCAGAGGAAGCATTGTTGTGCCAGTGGAATCTCATGAAGAGGTTCTGAGGAAGTTATACACCTCCTCTATAGCGGTAAATCTAGGAGTGGAAAATATGTACCATGACCACCGACATCAGTACTGGTGGTCAAGGATGAAGAAGGATGTAGCAGAGTTTGTTTCATGGTTCCCCACTTGTCAGCAATTAAAGGTATAGCATCATGTTTAATTTGGATTTATTCATTTTCTGGAGGTGCCGAAGTGGAAGTGGGGGAGTATCTTGATGGACATCATGATGGGTTAACCCAGAACATCCAGGGGGAACGACACCATATGGGTGGTTGTTGACCGAATCACCATGTTGGCCTAATTCCTACCCAACTTGGAGAAGGGATCAGTAGGGAGATTGAGAGACCTCTACATATAGAAGACAGTTCGACTTCCTGGAGTCCCATCAACGATAGTATCAGATCGACATGCATGATTTACATCCTAGTTATAGAAGGGATTGTAGTTGGAAATTTAGAATAATCTACTCTTGTGCAAAGATTTCCACCCCTAGATAGATGGTTAGATATAGATAACGATCAATGTTTTATAGGACATGCTCCATTGTTGTATCATGTACTTCGAGTGTAGTTGGGAGGATCACATACCATAGTTTGAGCTCACATACAGCAACCGCTACAACTCCACCATTATTATGGCCCCGTTCGAGGCACTATAAGGGAAAACATATAGGTTACTGTTATGATTGATAGACCCAATGGAGTCAAAAATCATGGGTACAGAGATGGTACAAGATACCACTGAGAAGGTGCATGTAATCTAGGAGAAAATCGAGACAGTACAAAGAGGCAATAAGTCTTTTGATGATAGGATATGGAGACCCTTAGAGTACCAGGAGGTGGAGCATGTGTTCAATATCGTCTCAACTCGATAGGGAATGTATATATTTTTCCAGGGAAAGAAGCGATATCCAACATACATCATAGATTTCAATATTATGAATAGAGTTGTCGATGTTTCATACCCCTATCTCTCCACCCACAGATGCACTGGGTGAATAATGTCTTACATGTTTCACATAATACGAGGTACATACATGATCTATCACATGTAATCGACTAGAGTGAATTGGATATTGGAGATGGGGCGATGTTTAAAGATTTACTGATAGATATTGAGGATCAATGTGGGTAATGTCTCTCATGGATTGTTGATTCCTCTAGTTCACATTCAGTGGCATCATGGGAATATCCAGGAGAGAACTTGGGAGAGGGAGGCTCAGATCTGAGCTCAATACCAACATTTATATGTTTAGCCCTTTATTCTATTACGATGATGTAAAGACTTACAAGTGTGGGTATTATAATGATCTTGAAAATCCAAGTATTTTTTTAATATTATATGGGATTATTTCTCACAACTCGCTCATACATCACATGATTCTGAGGCCTGATGACCCAGAAATAAGTGTTTGAACATTTTAATGTTTGTTTAAAATTTCACACATCATCGGTTTTGGAGAAATTTATATGGGTTACTAGATTAAAATTCTAAGGGTATAGTTGGGTCTGTGGCGGTGACTTTACCTATGGAAGGACCTAACCAGAACTGACACAATTTGAGGGAAAAAGTTAATTTTTGTACATTAATGAATATTTAATAAAAGAATTTTGTTAAGTAAAAATAAAATAATCTATTACTTTATGTTGATTGAATTTCTAATTTAATTGCAGCATAATAGAAATGATGATTCATAAGTGAAACAACATAATAAATATATAAAACTCATTTTATCCATTTAATGGGTTAACCTAAGACTGATCGTTGGCACAATAAAGGATGGCTATGATCCCATGGAGATTCAGTGTTGGCATGCGATGATCAATGAACAACCACCAATGAAAAATTAAGAATAGACTAATGACAATTGTGTGATATTCATCAATGAACAATACAAACATGAGGTATGTGTTCTATACATTATGAATTAGATTCCCCATTCTTTATTTCGAATCAATGAACACGGATCATCCCACAAAATTGTTGATAATTGGGGCGTTTGTTCTTTTCGGATTTTGGATTTTTCCATGAGGGGAGTTTTTCCAACTTTGGTTCACTTTTTTTGTCCTTCTTAAAAATCCTAAACAATGATGAATCATGCTGAAAATATCAATGTTCGTGATCCATCCTTCATTTATTCCTTTTGAATTCTACATCTCGGCTCCTTTTCTTATGTTCTATGGATGTAAGGACGGCAGAGAACAAGAAGGACCACAATACTAGAAACAGAAAGATATAACCAAGAGTTCCACGATGGTGGAAAGGTCCTCCATATCGATACCTAGATTTGGTGGAACACACAAAATCCATTGATGGAGGTGGACCAGGGTCGTTGGCAGGCGGCGACAGTAGAACAAGAAAGCATCCACGTGTCGGTAGGGGAACACTGTAGCAGATGAGGATCTGGCCATCGGGCCGCAGTAGTGTGGAACCATGTCGATGAGTTAGGCGATATAGGTTGCAACACCAGTAGAGAATCACGTCGGGTTGGGAGACTAGATACCAATTCATGGGTCAGTGATGAAACACAATTCACAGGACCTACTTCTGTGGAGGTGGTTGGCCTAGCAGGCGGCATGACCCTGGGCTAATGTGGCTATTGCTGAGTCTGGGTTGGACCAAACTGGCATGCCAGCCTAGGACAGGATGGATGAAAGTGAGTGACTCACTGGGAGGTCGGGTGGGCTAGACCCTCAACCTAATGTTCTTGGCCCTTATTCTAGGCCATATCGGGTTGGCTAAACCAGGTCGGGTCAGGTCAGACCCATGGGTCCGTCCTAACATACCCTTTTCAGTAAAACAATCATAACATCCAGACCAATAGTCTGAATTACAATCTATTTGTAGCTTTGGGACCCTACTGACGAGAAGGCCTTTTTGATATAATACAAATGATTTTTTGAGAGTTTGAGATATTAATGATGTATTTAATGTTATATTCTCCTAGAATCAAGAGCACCTGAAGAAAAAATCATTCCACTAGATATGATGAAAAGCAAGTGACAAGTAGACCTCAGTGGCCAAGAAAATCAGAAAACCTCAGTAGACCTATAGATGAACGGACCTCGATGGCCATGGAGAGGAGAAGATCTCAGTGGCCCACCGAAGAATAGGATGTACGTGGACCCAAAGAAGAGTATACCTCAGTGGCCAGACAGGCGAGCCAAGAGGACCTCAGTGGCTGGTAGACGAGCGGTCCACAGTGACCCGATAGGTGAGTTGACCACAGTGTCCCAACAGACCTCAGTGACGAATGGACCACGATGTCCCAGTGGACGAGTGGACCTTAGTGGTCCGGTAGAACTCAATGAGTCATTGGGGATGATTCCTAAAATAGTACAATATATTTATCATTATGACTAAGAATATTTCTTTCTATACATTAGGTTATACTTTCGTGAGATGTCCATTACATCATGGGTACTTTTCTTGGTGGTTTGGTCTCCAAATATGTATTTTGTTACACATCCCTGCATGAATTTAATTGCATATATACATTATGAAATATCATGGATGACTCAATGGTTCTATGTAACTATATTTTATAATCAGTCCCTACTCATGCGCCTTAGTGGATGTATAGACCCCATATTTCAGTTTTTGTCACATTAACTGTCTTGTACAAATGATAACCTTTTTAATGGATACTTTGGTTGTCATGTACTAAGTGGTGCACAGTGAGATCAGACTTGCGATGCATAACCTTATGTCTTTTGGGTGTTACTCTTCACATACCTCCAGGTATGGGTTTCTTCCGATGGATAATAAGGGACATTGTACTCTCTTGTTTATAGTTATACATTTTGTTGTATTCTAGCCAATTTTACTTACAAAATGTACCTATACTCATAGTTGTTGTCTCAGTGGTATGCATGTTTTCCTTTTCCACATCATGGGTTGGGCGTTTGAGTGTGTGTTTGTCTGTGTGTTATTACTCAAAAAATGCCTCCCACTTACACAATAATGCCTTTTGAACTATTCTTCATCCTCTAGACTTTGGGAGGTGGTCTTGGAGTAGTCACGGCACGGGCCTGGGGGGAAGGGTCATGAAAAAACAAACCCAAAAATATTTGATGGATGAAAAAACTATCAATTCAACAAAATTAATGAACATAAGATAACATTTCTATTTCATGGTTTATTATTAGTGTTTAAGAATTAATTTACCCTAAATAATAAGAAAAAAAGGGAATATACTTGTTTCCTAAGTATAATATCATTCTTTCTTCAGTTTCCACAAAATTTCTTTCTTTCATCCAAAGGATGATTGATCAAAATTATTTTTTACAATTTCCAAATCCCTAAAAAGATCTTATATCATATTAATTAATCCAAAAAATGATAAAAATATTTACCTGGAAGAATTAAATTTTAAACAAATCATAAATTATAACCACAAGGTAAGATAATATAAAAAATCTAAAATCATTCGGAAAATGTAATAATACATTTTCATTTAATGTATCCATACTAATACCAATGGATAAAAATAATTATTGGAAAAATAAATTTCACTACATCCCTTTTATACAAAATAACATAAGATTTATAGAATTTTCCAACATCATTGGTGATCTCATATTTTTTAAATTACTTTCAAAAAAATTATTTTTATTATTACCTAACAATATTTCATACCAGAACACATCATAAACCTAATGTTCTAAAAAAATGAAAAAAGCCAAAATAAATCATTAATTACAATAAAAATTCAATAAATTATTTTGCAATGTACTGAAATTTACTAGAATATCCTGAAATAAATTTTGATAATAATTATGAATGTTAATTGTGGGGTTAAAATTTCATATCTCTTAAAATACAACCTCATTACTGAAACACAATTTAACGATAATTGTTACCAATATCTCAGAATAAAATAGAATATAATTAACATATCATCACATAAAAGACTAATGTGTTATTCAATACATAATTGAGTATTCTTTCAAAAACCTAGTAGAATATTCAAATCATCTCAAAATATAATCATGTAAAACAAAAAAAATGTTTCTAGTCCTACGTACATATGGAAATTATAATATTATATATCCATTTTGATATCCATAAATCATAATTTAGGAATATTTGAAAACATATATGCTTTTAAAAACTAAAAACCCTTTATTCCTCTAATACAATCAAATAGTTCATCTATAAATACAAGAATCTACATCAAGGTTGACCTAAATCAATTTTTCATAAAATCACATACCAATTACATAGTACAAAAAAATATTTCATTTAATTCATCAATGTTAATAACTAAAATAATTTTCTAAAATATTAGTGCCATCAATCTTATGTTTTAAAAATGATAAAGGATATATATTGTAGAGTATTTCGTATATGTCTCAAGATTTTTATACACATAACACCAATTCAATAATATAATTCTCAAATACCAATACATAAACACTTCCTTCCCTACATATTAATAATTAAAATTTTATATACTCTACTTTGGTTTATGATTATCCTTAGATTATGAAATTTTCATGGATAATACCCTTCTTCCCACCCCCCCCCCCCCATATGAAATTAATATATAAATGTTACCTTTGTATGAACATCATATTTCAACATATAACTGTTAATATTTTGGTGAAAATTCATTTTTCATTTACATTTCTTTTACACACATAAAACATTATCACATACCCTTGATACATTCCCTGGGGTCATCCATTCCAAATTATAGACATGATCAAAATTTGGCTTGTTTTCCCATATGACCTCTAGCACATGTGCTCTCAACTAACTCTAACATTATCCTTTTTTGTGAGTCTATGAGTTGTATAATTATCATGTGGTTATTCATATATCCTTATAAATGATTATGAATTATCAAAATATCCTTAAATACATTCAACATCTATTTTTTTTCTTATAATCATCAAATTTTCCATCACATTCATTGTTAACAAGATGACACATTGTTACATCCATTGACTAAAACCAAAAAACATAGTCTGAGAATGATTAATAAGTGTCTCAAACAATTAATTCTCTACCATACCATAATTTATGTATGTTATCACATACAAAAACATATCCAAAAATTCAATCGTAGGGTAATGTTTACTTATCAATGTTTTCCTAAATCTAGTTATATATGTATCTACAAAACATACATTGTTATTAACAATAACAACCTATCCTCTTGTAACCCTGAGGGAGTGGTTATTTTTTACATTGGAATGAGATAACAATTATTACATACAAGTGGATTTAATAGTTTAGTAGTATTAAAGTACTAGATAAAAAAATTATTCCTATTTTATATAACATATTAAATAAAAAAATGGTTTAAGAAATAAATATACATCCTTGAAACTCATTAAAATATTATTTCTTAATATCCTCTAGAAAATGAAAAAAAATTAGACGAAAAAATCAATAAATATTAAGTATAGTGAAATATAACACGATTAGATAAGGAAAAACAATTATGTAATGGTTCATAACTAGGATAAAATTCCATTTATTTCGAAATTTGATAAACAAATTTATCCATGGAAAATATCAATTTAGTATTCTCATGGATAATAATTATTAAATTATCAATGAAATAAATTCTTAATATTGTAATTTATGATTTAAAACATCATGATATCTACAAAATCAATGCTTTCGGAAAATGATGTTTAATTTATGGGTTACACAAGAACCCTTTTAATATTGGATCACTCATATATATCTTGCGACATATAGATAGTTCTGTGGGATATATAATTCCTTTTCCTAACCATCACAATTTGTCAAATGAATTATGAATATATTGAATAAAAATCTAAAATTCATACACAATATTCCTTATCGATGAAATTCAAAAACACTTAAAGAATATGGATAGTTAATATTTACCTATTCAATAAAATAACTACAATGTAAAACAGCTTCTCTAGAAATCGTATACACTTTAGAAACTAATAATTCCCATGATACTAATAATTCTGATATTTAATTGAAATTAATTTTTAAATGGTAAAAAAAAACTGATTTTTTCAAAATAAATTTAATTTCCATTATATAAATATAGATATGAGATATAACCATAACAATTTACATTTTTATGTAAAATTGATTATTTTAAAAAATTAATAAAAATGGAAAAAAAATATTTAATTAAATATTTAATTAAATATTTCTTCATTATATTAATATTGAAAATAAATATAATAAGATATATATAACAAATGGCTATGGTGTCAGGGAAGTCAATGATATATATGTTTGAAACATTCCTTTTAACATTTGTAATGAATGCCAAAAATTACCCTTTCTGAAAACATAGTAAAGAATCATTATAAAAATTAAAGAGGCAAAGACAAAATATAATTTTATTCTATGTGTAAATATAATATTATAAATTACTTATGTAATAAAATTTTGACAAATATGTTCATTGAAGAAAAATATAACTGATTAAAAAAATTAAATATATTTTTCTATAAAAATGGTAATTTATTGATGCATGTTTCAAATAGTCTAAAATTAGATATAATGTATGGAAAATAATTAAATAAATTTTGGATAATAAAATTGATTGAATTTATTAAGGATGGATTATAGTCTTCCTTCAAATAAACATTATGAAATCTCTATAAAAATATATTGGAAAATAAATCCTTATGACCTATGTATTTTTAAAATTGAAACACCATTGAAGAATAAAATTAAATTGAAAATTATTCATTATGAATAAATAGGACGTAAATTGAAATTTAATAAAGGGTAATTATATACACCTTATAATATTAAATAATTTCATAATATCAATTATAACTTTGTATATGTGAAATTTTGATGAAATCACTTACAAGGATCGTATAATTGTATTGAGAATTAACCAATGAAGTGATTATGTGAAAAAAATATAAATCCACAATAATAGGGAATAAAACATTATAAAATCTGATATAATTTCACACATAATCTTATTATAACATATTCAGTGATGTGAAATTTTAACCCAATTAATGGAAATTTATTTAATAATCCCATTACATCATGATAGCTTTAATATCAAATAACATTAGATGAAATAATTTTAATTTAAAACAAAAAATACAATGAATTTTCATGGTTTCATGAATCAACATGTAAAAATGATATATATACATGATATAATAAATTACTACACATAACAAATATATACACCTTACTTAGGGAAAATTCAGATTAAATTCCTTATAATGATCATATCATTGATTTGAGAATTAATTAATGACATGATTATGTGAAAAACAATTAATATTACAAAATAGTGTAATTAAAAATAATGTAATAATATTCCATTTCACACATAATCATGAAATAAAAAACTAAATTATCTATAACTATAAAAAACATAAGGAAATATAGTTAATAAATGATGGTTTGAAGAAAGTATAAATTGATTTAAGAAAATACTTACATCATGTACAATATATCACCCATATTGTTTATGTTTTTGAATAATAAAATTATTTTAATTATTTAACTAATTTGGAAAATATAACATGTTTATTTTTCCTTATATATTAGTCATAACCATTTCATATTTAATTACATAATTTATAACATTCATGTCCGAAATATTGATGAATTCAGTTCATATGTCTGATTTAACATCAATAGTTTGAATATGGTATAAGAAGTCATTGTTCTATCATGCCCAATATAATAATAATGAAAAATTAATAGATTTAAATTTCAATTATAATCATTTAAATTGATGAATAAATATAGTAAATAAAAATTAACTATTTTATAATCATTGAGATTGTAGGACATACATATTCAATAGTAACATATTCCCATATTCAATGATCAGTATAGAAATAAATTATATAATATATTATAAATACATAATTATCATTATGTAAAAATTAAAAAATTAATTTTTTGAATAAACTCATATATACAATTACTGAGATGTGGTGGTAAAAAATGAATCACTTAGTTTATTGTGGTGGTAGTCCAAACATACACACAAACGATGTTTTCATTTTTTAATAACTGGGGAGGTAAAAATATATATAATATATTAAATTTATATAATGATAAATATTTCTATAATATATAAATATGTGTGTGTGTGTATTTGTTATATCCATCATTATAACTATACATACGAGGCGGCGATTGATAATGAATTACATTAGTTCATAAGGATGTAGTCCACTGAACACGTGAGAGATTGTTTTTCTTCCCATGTGATGGAATATGATGTTTATTTAGTTAATTAACTTAACACAACAACAAATTATTTTATGATATATATTTATTTCATAAAAATTTAATGGTTTAATTGGTTTTTTTAGAGGAGTAAAAATAAACACTCTAAAAATATCGCTTCATAAGGATACCTCTTCTTCCGAATACCACTTTAGGATTATAACAAAATCTGTCCTATAATTGAATTATGATAAAATAAAATGTCAAAAAATGTGTTTTAAGGGATTTTAATAAAGTATTTATGTAGGTTTTTGTAAGAGAAAATATTTTATAAATGTTTTAAAAGTATTCATATGTTCACTTTTACATATGTTGGGTCACTTGAAGAATATTTTAATGCATTACAACAAAATAAAATAATATTCACATTCAAATAGAAATAAATAATATAATTAAAATATAATCTGAGGATATTTTTATGTCCTATCATTCAATAAATTCTAGTCACTTTTTGTTATGTTCATAACCATATATTAATGTTTTAACCCACTATTAACCCTTTGGACAATGACCACAGTATTAATGTTTTTACCCTTGAAAGTGTGAATAATGTTACTATAAATTGAAAAATGATCCACAAATGGACCATCATTTATATTTTCAACCATATCGCATTCAATTTTATGAATATAATCTCATAATAAAAATTATTATTTATTAGAATATATCCATAATGCAAATTTTTTACAATATTGGATTAATTAGACATTAAATACATCAAGACAGGGAGTAATTTGTGTATAAGCCATTACGATGTCACTAAAATCTAATATATGTATATGAAATTCTTCATATTGATTAATTGAATAAAATTATAAATTTTTTAAAATATTTAAAACCATTTACTCTATTTTATATTAATTAAAATAATATTATGTTTTCGTTGTGAAAGAATTTAGGATAATTATTATATCACTAAATATTATAAAAAAATCCGTCATAAAATTAAAATTTATATTTAAAGTATTTATCAATAAATGAACAAAAGTTATATCAATCCATATAATGAAATATTATTTATTTTGAAATAAAAAAGTGACATTTTTTTCATTATCAATAACTTAAATATCATAAAAGTAAATAATCATAGAAAAATGTAATGAAAAGGTTATATTTTTGATTTTGGGCTTATAATGGATGAAATTTAATCTTCTAATGAATTTAGATCAAGTTATGGGATTGTTCTATATTCCTTCTCGAAAAATAGATAACCTTAATAACTCCATTTACCCTTAACATGATAAAGATTATTTACTAGGGCTACTATTTATAATGACTAAAAATAAAGGGAAAATATTTACCAAATTTGGGCCTCATGAATCCAAATATGGAATCAAAATTTAAATAATAAATATAAATAAATAGAAGAATTTAATTTTTTATTAAAACATAATACACAATGGAAACACATTTTTAGATGAAATCTGTAAATAAATGATTATATAATAAATTAAGTCCTAAAATTAATTCTAAGGAATATTAGTAGATTATTCAAAATTTTATAGAACTAATTTAACTTTTAAAAAGTTTCAAGACAAATGTTTTATTTTCTAAATTAAAAAAAATATAGTTTTCAATGGAAAGATTTATTTTTCACAATTCATTAAAAATAAAATATTCAAAAAAATCCCAAAAATATAACCTAATATAATTTTCATATTATTACTCTAAAAAATCGTTAATTTTATCATATAAATTCAATACATATTGAATAAATAGATTTATCCCAAGAATAAATAATTATATTTTTTAGAAGAAAATGATTTTTATGAATAAAAATTTATTATTAAAAAATTACTTTTTTTTCTAATAATTAATAAACAATTATTGAGTTTGAAAATTACATATATTTCATAATTTTGTTATTATTTTTCGCGTCTAAAAATTAAATGTCAAATTTATAGTGGATATATTTAAAAAATAATTTTTCTTGGTTCATTTAAACATGATATTGTGTTTTGTATACTGTATGAATCATAGTGTTATTTTAAAATCACAATTCATTTCATTTTCGAATAGACAAAAGTCTTTCCAGTTTTGGAAACTCATCCAACAGAATCTCAATACCAATGAAATTCAGAATAACTCATCAATAATAGCCTACCTACACAATTAATCAGCACACCTCAATTATTCTCTTATGGGGATCCCAACATAGATCTTCCTCAATCGTGACTGGGTCTACTCATGTTCCCTCATTTAAGATTACTTCTCCCTAAAAGTTAACCTCACTAATCTAAAACAAACACTTCAATAATTCTCCATAAAAACTAATTCAATAAATTTACATCTTTTACCATCCTTAAATGATGTTCTTTATCATTCTCTAATATTGAGAATATGAGAATGTATTTGATAATTCCACCATAAACTGATCATGGAAAGGCTAGTATATCATCTGTAGGAGTCACAAAATCATTGATGGTAATTATTCAAGGAAAATGGAATCACTAGGTACTCATAGTGACCATAGAGGCATCATAATAATAAGTTTCATATTTCCTCCACATGAATCTGTAACAAGAGACACTTCTGGAAAGGGAGATTTTCCCAACACCTGTAGAGTACATTTACGAATAGTTTAAGTAAACTGTTGGTAAAAGCTTGTTAAATCAACTTTTCCAAAAGGTTTGCCATAACTGTTGGGGAAAGTATACTCTATACTATCTATTTTCTTAAACCGTTGGTATATAGAGGTTTAAATCATCCATTAACAACAGTTTTTACAAACCATTGGTAATGGATTACATTCCCAATGGGTTTTACAAACCGTTGGTAATGTTTTGACCCAAATTCAGAGGAGCTCAGACTCCCCCATTCCACGCGACTGCAGCCCTAAACGAAAGGGAGAATTGGGATTTTAATTTCACTATGGCCGAAATACTTCCATTTTTAAGATTTATCAGTTCTTCACTGGTATTATGTAAGTGATACTACATATACTATTTTGGTTTTAGGTTTTCATTTGGGTGAAGTGGAGAAGCAAGATTTTGTTTACCCTACTGTGAAAATCCTTCATTCTGATCCATTTTTAAAAATTTATTAACTCTATACCTCTAATTTGTAAGTGATACTTTCATTTTAATGTTATGAATTTACTGTTTTGGTTTTTCTATTTTGATTTTGGTGTGTATGACTTTTTATTTCTATTTTATTTGGGTGTGTGTGTTGGGCTTTGACAATGAATCAAATTTTATTCAAAATGAATTATGTGTTAATATCATCAATAAATTTTCACTTCTTAGAAGGCTTGGTATTGTTGTGAATTTTGTGTTAATATCATCCATATTACACATGATTCCCATCATGGAAGGTATGTGTGATGATGTTTTTATGATCAGAGAGAACACTCATACACTCCAGTTTGTTTATAGTGGTGCGGTTTGTCATGAGTGATAATTGGCTTCCTAAAATGATTGTACTAATATAACAATAGGGTCAATAAAATATGGTTCTCACTGTACATTGTATATTATGTCTCTTTCTTGTTATATAATGACTTTTATGATGGTGGGGTTCTTTCACTAGCCATTCTGGAATGTGTATACATCCATAAAAATAATAGATAAGTCACATGTTTAATTCAGTAATATTTTTATCATTGACATAAATTATTATTAATATCAAATTTAAAAATAAATTTTTTTTCTATAAATTATGAAATTAAACATTTTTACAAGCCATGAACAACCTGTTAGTGTAGAATCGTAAGATTTATCCACCCATGGGGTGAGATTGACTTGGGGAACTAATTAGGTAATGAAAGGTATGACCATAATGGTGCAAGAATGATTTATTGAACATGAGTGAATGATTTGGGATGACTATAACACATAATGGGACCTGAGGCATGTGCCTCTATTTGGAATGACTATAAAGGGGACTTGAATTCCTCTTTTACCAATGGTTGTGTGAAACCAATGGTAAAACTCTTCCCTTTCCCAATGGTTGGATTAAATGACAAGGTAATGATCCTTTATTAATGATTGTGGATTTCAAGTTATGGACATTACTCGCACTCTTTCCACTGATTAACAATATGATTGGGTTGTATCTCAAGAAGATAGGTCGAATTTTAGAATTTATTGAGGCTATTGTATAGTAATACTTCTTATTTGTTGTAGCTATGTTTTTTTCATGATACATGACATACATTACCATCATTCGGTTTATGAATATGTTATTAGTTGGTATTACTGATTTAGTTATTTTCATCCATTTTCAATATTTTCCCATTGTTATCTTTCTTACACTTTTTAACTGATAATATTAAAATTTTTCAACTTAGTTAATGAGGGAATAGTCTCCCCAAGACACAATAAAGGCTCTCACTATTAGTGAATAACATTTGGAATTTTGTAGATGTGCTTGAAGCCATGTGGCCATCTGGGTTCGGGTCACTAATGAGTGGCATCCTAGTTTAGGAGGTCACAATTCTTGGATATCCTTTTTATATGTGTTTTTAATCAAATCCATACCTATGAATATTGAAGGTCCCTCTCCAAAATCAATTGGGATATGATTCAATGAATTCACCTACATCATTCAGAGTGTCTATCCTAGTACATACCATCAAAGTACCATAAATCTTCTGTTTCTTAATGTTTTTATATCATAATTGTTTTTCAATATATATTTTTTGGGTTACACATTAGTTATCTATTTATAATTACTTCCATATCTGTTTTCATTGCAGGAAATGACACCCATTGAAGAGATGTAGTAGAAAAATACAATAAAAAATAATTGTCGCAAGACACAGTTGGGCATTCATCCACTCATCCATGTTGTGAGTAATTTATTTCAAAAATAAACATTTCAATAACTTATAATATAGTGGGTTCACTTTTGTGTTAAACTCTTTTTCAAGAACCACCCCTAGACGAGATATATCCGATGAGGAGCTTGATATTTCTCCTAGTACAAAGGATGGTGGTAGGATGGGTGGTGTTAGAGTAATTCGATCATTTGGTGGTCCCGGTACTGAGGTCGGTGGTATGACGGCTTGTGGTGTGAGAGTTAGATGATCCACTAGTCATACATGGTTGGATCATTCCCCTACAATAGACGTATCATCGACACCCCATTTTGATCCTGGTGTGTCTTTAGAGACACATGGGATATGTAGGCCTCTGATGTTTACACTACCAGTTGGCCAGATGTCGGCGCCATCATATTTTTCTTTTGGTTCATTATGTCCGAGCTGTTATATTCCACCTTCTTCAACTCCTGCTCCAAAATAGTATGTGGCTGAGGAGAATACATTGTGGGACACTCCACCTATACAGGATATTCCTTCAGCTTCTTCACTTCTAGGGATGCCCATTGATCCGAATACCACATGTATATTTATATAACACAAACAAATTTTTATACCAAAATTAATTTTTATTAAAACATGTACTGATATTTTTTTATTTTATAACATATTCATATACTAATAAGAGGCGGGGAAGGGGTGTACTCACTTGCGTGCAGTATGGAACCGCTAGTCACAATTGATGGTTGAATAAAATGATGATAGATAGATGATTCATATATCTGAGCAGGAATGTCGGGGATTTTTGGTGATGTTATCCAAATACTCTGACATCATTCTGGTTTGCCCTCTCTCTAGGAGACATCTGCCACATGAAGTACAAGATAATTCATGGGAACAAATAGGAGAAAATAATTGTTGGATTTAATGCAGTATTTTTAATATTTATAAGAATTAATCTATTGGGTTACAGCTTCTATTTAACTTCCCTGATGGAAAAGGTGCATGACCAACAAGTTTAAAGGATCTAGGAGAGAATTGGAGAGGTTATAAGCATGAGCTATATGTTGGCTTGTGTGATAGTGTTGGCACGGAGTTGGAGACAATACCTATTGTGGATGACTCCCCGATAGAGCAATATCCCCAAATGATTACCCATTGGGCGACTGTGAAATTTAAGGTAATAATCTCATTTGATGTATTTAAATGATAGTTTTTATATTTTTTATTAATATTATCTTATTTATTATTAAATATTATTTATGAATCTTCTGAAAAAATATAAAAAAATATTGATCCAACGAAATACTTCCACACTTTGGGGAAGACTACTTTTTCATATCATGAGAGGCAGCTGGTACGATATAGTTGTTTATAATTTTTCTTTTGGACTTTCCCTATTTATTGTTTCCTACATAAATTATGTGACTTATTGAATATTGAATATATGATTATAGTTTCACTTTATATTGTTTCAATTTCATTACAGAATCACAAATTGAATATTGAAGGACGTCTCCCTCGAGCAAAATTGTTTTTCTCGAGTAGAAGAAAAAAATGGAACTACGGTTAATGAACCGACACAAGAATAGATTGTAAGATTTAATTTGTTTATTTCAATGTTTAATATATATTTTGAAATATAATTATCTATTAATATTTTTAACAGGCTGCTTTAGAAGACCATGATGATAAGGATCATGAAAATTTAGGGCCACACGATCATTTATATCAGGTTTGGGAGATGAGCACTCTAGTAAAGTACACTGCCAACCTTGTATGAATATAGACCCAGTGAGGTATTGGTCCAATACATGTATCAATTCTAGTACTACTGAGTTGGAACATGTCAATGAGGATTCAAGACTGTCTGATAAAATGGTCATATAGTTTGAAGAACATATTCCAATGAGGGAGAAAGAATTTATTAAACTGATCAAATCATTATCTTCAACACTTCCAATAGAGGCCAGCGTGAATTGTCAGACATATATGTCATCGATGGGTGCATTATCGAATTCACCATGTAGTAGTTCTAGTGGCAGTCGAGATTATGAAGTTCCTGGTGATGACATGGATGCATAAGAGGCCGATGGCAAGGGTGAGGATGAGGATGAGGACAAGGGTGAGGATGGGGCTGATGGTGTAGATGGGGCCGAGGATGAGCATGTTGATGACGAAGAGAACAATGGAGAGGATAGAGACGGTGGAAAGGATGAGGTTGATGATGAAAGTGGTGATGGTGAGGGCGATCGGGGGTATATTGATCCATTACATTTTTGAATTCTATATAACTCTTTGTTTTTGAACCTGGTTTTTCACTCAGGTATAGATATTTTTGAATTCAGTATAACTCTTTATTTTCTAAACTAATATGGAAGCCTACTGATTTTATAATGGTTTATGTGGCTTCTAGGGATTTTTTGGAGCTCGAACCCCCTGTTGGCTTAAAAAACACTATGCCTCATAGTTAGTAAAAAATTTAAGTCCATACCACAACTTATCTACCAACCATATAGGGCTATATATTAGAAACAATTTGCATGATTTTCCCTATCCATGCACCAGCAGATGCACATCTTGCACAATTTATATAGTTTTTGTATAAGATATTATCACAGTTAATGCATGATTTTCCTAACTGGAATACGGAAAACCGACCAAACACAATCATATTGTGTTGATAGTTATGAAAAAGATCCATGAGTCATATGTGACATGTACAAGTCACCTCCACATCAATCCGAGGCACGGTGTGGCTATTATCACTAAACGTTTCTCTCTTTTGTTTAAAATGGACACCCTTTTAAGTAAAAAAACCGACATACATAAAACCGACCTAACGTATTTTGATTATGTTTATAAATTAGGAAATCGATCCATGGGTCATACGTGACGAGTAAGACTCAACCCCGCCTATATCCGAGGCACGGTGTGGCCGGTACCACTCAAAGTGTATCACTATTATTTGAAATAGGCAACATTTTAAGTGAAAACAAAAACTGACATACAGAAAATGGACCCAACGTATTCGGATTCTGTAGATACTTTAGCACAACTATCCATGGGACATTTGTGACATATAGGAGTCAAACCTGCAACAATTCTAGGAATGGTGTGGCTGTTGCCACTCAAAGTGTCTCACATTTATTTGAAATGGACCAGATTTTAAGTGAAAACAATAACTAATATACGAAAAACCGATAAAACACATTCGTATAGTGTTGATACTTTAGGAAAACAATACATTGGTCATTTTTGATGGGTAGGAGTCTTTTTCGCCTCAATCAGAGGTGTCATGTGACCGCGATGTCTGAAAATGGACTCCGCTTGTCGTAAATGGCCAAAACATGCATTTAATGGTCAAATGCATGCCGAACAACATCGAAATGACTTGAAATAACACAAAAAATCTTAATTATTATTCGCAAGGTGTACGAGGAGACAACACGTCATTCAGACTTGTGGTATGCACGACACGGAAGAATATGTGTTTTTTAAGTGTTTGGAATTCATGAAAAGCATGCGTGGGGTGGTCAAAACCAGCATATCAACCTCATAATTCCATGAAACCAGACGACCAAAAAGGGTGGGTGAATTGTAAAATGTTCGGCCAGATGTCACATTAATCGGAGGTGTCGTGTTACCATGGTGGCCTAAAAAAACTCTACATGTCGGAAATGGCCAAAACATGGGTTTTACGACCAAATGCATACTGAACGACATCAAAATCGCTTGAAATCACACTAAAAGCCCTAATTATTAATCGTTTTTTGTACGAGGATATGACACATCATTCGAGAATGCGGTCTTGTGCGAAACGGTTGAATACATTTTTTTAGGTGTTTGGGGCGCTTGAAAATTGTCCATGTGGTGGTCAAAACTAGACGAACAACCGTAGAATGCCATGAAATTGGAAGACAAAAAAGGGTGGGTGAATTTTGAAATGGTAGGCTAGACGGCACATCAATTGGAGGTGTCGGGTGGCCGCACTAGCTGAAAATGCACTAAACATGTCGTAAATGGTCAAAACATGCGTTTAACAGTCAAATACATGCCGAATGACAATGGAATTACTTGAAATCACACGAAAACACATTAATTATTATACATGTGGTGTTAAAGGAGATGTCACATCATTTGGACATGCGGTTCGTGCGGCACGCATGAATATGTGTTTTTTTAGGTGTTGGCATGCTTGAAAAGCGTCCGTGGGGTGGTCCAAACCGGCTGAACGACCTTAGAATTCCTTGAAATCAGACGACAACAAAGGGTGGGTGAAATGTAAAATGGTCATCCAGACGGCACATCAATCGAATGTGTCGTGTGACCGAGCTGGCCGAAAATGCACTCTGTATGACGTAAATGGCCAAAACAAGTGTTTAACGGTTATGCATGCTGAATGACATCAGAATGACTTTAAATCACACAAAACACCCAAATTATTATTCATGAGGTGTACAATGGAAAGGCACGTCATTCAGACGTTCGGTTTGTGTGTCACGGCTGAATATGTGTTTTTAGGTGTTTGGCGTGCTTGAAAAACGTGTTTGGGGTGGTCAAAACCGACCAAAATTACGTCAGAATTCCATGAAATCAGACGACAACAAAGGGTGGGTTAATTTGAAAATGGTCAGCCAGATGGTATGTCAATCGGAGGTGTGGTGTGATGATGGTGGCCGAAAACAAACTTTGCATGTCGTAAATGGCAATAAAATGTGTTTAACGGTTAAATGCATGTTGAACGACATTGCAATGACTTAAAATCACACAAAAACAACCTAATTATTATTTGTGAGGTGTAAGATGAGAAAAAATGTCATTTGGACTCACAGATTGTGTGACACGACTGAATATGTATTTTTTAGGTGTTTGACGTGCTTGAAAAGAATGTGTTGGATGGTCAATGCCGACCGAACAACCTCAGAATGCGATTAAATCATATGAAAAGAAATTATGGATGAATTTTGAAATGTTCGGCTAGAAAACAGTTCAATCGGAGGTATTGTTTGACCGCGGTGGCCGAAAACACACTTCGCGTGTCGTAAATGCCCAAAACATGGGGTTTACGGTCAAATGCATACCGAACGACATCAGAATGAATTTAAATCACATGAAAAAACCCTAATTATTATTTTTTATTTGTATGAGGAGACAAAACATCATTCGGATGCACGGTTTGTGTGACATTGCGGAATATGTGTTTTGTAGGTGTTTGGTGCTCTTGAAAAGCGTGTTAGGGGTGGTCAAAACCGGCTAAACAACCTCGGAATTCCATGAAATCAGACAATAACAAAGGGTGGGTGAATTGAGAAATGGTTGACTAGAAGGCATGTCAATCTGAGGTGTGGTGTGACCGCGGTGGCCGAAAAAAAACTCTGCGTGTCATAAATGGCCAAAACATGCGTTTAATGGTCAAATGTATGCCGAACGAAATCGGAATGACTTGGAATCACAAGAAAACACCCTAATTATTATTTTTGAGGTTTATGGGGTTATGGAATGTCATTAAGACATGTGGTTTGTGCGGCATGGAAGAATATGTGTTTTTTAGTTGTTTGGTGCGCTTGAAAAGCGTTCATGGGGTGGTTAAAACTGGCCGAAAGACCTTGAAATTCCATGAAATCAGAAGACCACAAAGGGTGGGTGGATTGTGAAATTTCGGAAATACGACACATCAATCGGAGATGTGGTGTGACCGCGGTCGCAGAAAATGCACTTCGTGTGTCGTAAATGGCCAAAAACATGCGTTTAATAGAAAAATGCATGCTGATCAACATCAAAATGACCTGAAATCACACGAAAACACCCTAATTATTATTTGTGAGGTGTATGAGGAGATGACATGTCATTCAGACATAGGGTTTGCACGGAAGGGCTGAATATGTGTTTTAGATGTTTGGCGTGCTTGAAAAGCGTGCGTTGGGTGGTCAGAACCAGCCGAACAACCTCGTAATGCCATGAAATCCGACGACTACAAACGGTGGGTGAATTGTGAAATGTTCGGCTAGACGGCGCATCAATCAGAGGTTTTGTGTGACCGCGGTGGCCGAAAATGCACTCTGTGTGTCGTAAATGGTCAAAACATGGGTTTTACGGTCAAATTCATACCGAACGACATCAGAATAACTTGATCACACATAAAACACCATATTTATTATTTGTGAGGTGTAAAAAAATACGAAATGTCATTCGGACACGTGGTGTGCGCTGCACGGTACAATATGTGTTTTCTAGGTGTTGGTGCACTTGAAAAACGTGTGTGGGGTGGTCGAAACAGGCCAGACGACCTCAGAGTACCATGAAATTGGACGACAAAAATATTGGGTTAATTGTGAAATAGTTGGCCAGACGACACGTCAATCGGAGGTGTCCTGTGGAAGTGGTGGCCAAAAACACACTCCAAACACCACCCCCGAACATCCCCCCTCATCCCCAGATAGCCCCCCCCAGCATGCCCCAGAACCCCCCCCCCCCCCCCCCCACCCACTAAAAATCCCCCCACCCCCCGGACAGCCCCCACCCAATTATCCATTGATCATCTGTGACGGGTACGAGTCAACCCCACATCAATCTGAGGCATATTGTGACCGTTATCACTTAAAGTGTCTCATTTTTGTTTGAAATGGATAAAATTTAAAGTGAAAACAACAACTGACATATGAAAAATCGTCACAAGGATAAACATATATTCTTAAAATCAAGGGATAAGAAATAAAATATGGTCTATTGTGCATATTTTATTATAATAAAATATACACAAGGAAGAGATTGAAACACAATGAGTCATAGTATATATATAGAAACATGAATTATATTTGCAATGCATCTCGACATCCCATCATGAACATGCACCTACACTCATGTTCTAATTCTCAATCACATGTCATTCATTCTATACAATAACATACAATAAATAAATATCACATAGTGATTTCATATGAAACCTATGAACCCTCAAGCATACCATATAACAAATTGGTCAACAATGCTACACTTAGATTCGTGAAAAATAAGCTTCAAAGTATCATAAAAATACCCCAATGGTGAGGAATACATATGGTGACACCAAATCCCTATGGATCACCTCATTCTAATCCTCAAACAGTGGGTTATATGACTATACCAATGTCCCTTTGGGAACCCAATACCAAAGACTTTATTGAATATTCGTTGCCACTACCCATGATGGGGATTCATCTCACATCACACCCAGGAGATGAAATTACAATTAGACACATACCCCCTTATTCAAATTTTAATGTCTATGAAAAACATGTAGGATATTCCGATAACCCATATCATATGTTGAGATTGGCCAATGTTTCCCACTAACACATCAGGAACCATTTATTAATGGATACATAATCATTAGATGAATATAAACATCCCATGTGATTCCTGTAACTCATCCTAGGTCTAAGCACATGAACACTACCATTGTTTATCTTATGGGTATCATCATCCTTGCTACTCTACCCAAGTTTTTCTGTTTGTTTTAAGATACTCACCCCACGACCATGACTAAACATCCCATGTTCTTCCTATAACATTTAGGTTTATTCCCTTGTGTGTATTGGGGTGGTCATTTGAGTGAGGAATGAATTCAAAATATTGAATACTCTTATGTGTGTTGGTGTTGTGGTTTGAGTGAGGAATGAATTATAAATTTGGATTAATCTTATTGGTGTTATCACATTTTCTATAACATGTAGGAGTTTTCTATTATGGGTGTTATTGCATTTGAATTTTTAAATTTCTAAATTCTGGAATGAATTCTAAATTTTGAATACTTTGTATGGGTATTTTGTATTGTTGTTGTTATAGTTCTAGAAAGGGGTCGCTATGTTGTGGCATGTCTAGAGAGGGGAGAGGGGCCTGCTACTGTAGAGTAGAGCAATTTTATACCAAGGGTTTCAAAACCGTTGGTATAGATACTATAATATAATTGTACCAACAGTTTTTTATAACCATTGGAATAGGTTTATATCAACGTTTAAAACAAAACCATCGGTATAGACTTATAGATTTCCATATCCCCTTTATACCAACAGTTTCTAACCATTGGTATAAGTGTAAAATGCATATACCAACGTGTTACAAACTGTTGGTAAATGTTATACATTAACACAGATATACCAATGGTTTGTACCGAACCATTTTTATACCTTCTTTTTTGACACCTATACCAACGGTTGTCACAGAACTGTTGGTAAAGGTATATTGTCATGCCTTACTTTTCCATAGGTGAGGGAACAGTTGTTATACAATATCCAAATGTTTTTCAGGAATTTAACAACGGTTTACAACCATAGGTAAAGTGTAAAATTCTAGTAGTGAGATATCTTGACCAATGTTCAATCTCTATGAACAACCTTTCCCAATTCATATGATCAATGATACAATAAGTTCTCAATATCAGATAATTATTGTTTATGTTTACTTGGATGTGATGATGATAATCCACATGCAACATTAGGTTCTCATCATTCATATTGGATAATACTATAATAGTATCCCATAGTTACACAATGGGTGTTACAAAACATGTCCTCTAAAGGTCCTCTAACAAAACTCTCAACTCTTAAGGCCTATAATGTTCCATCTGATGTGACATAGAAGATATCATAGTAGTCCTTGGATGTATGTAATCCTAAAATTCTATCTCTAATTTATGATGTAACCCAGGTACGTCCACATGGAATTCACATATGAACCCATCTTCCACTATGAAGAAATGAACGTCCACTACATTTTATTTCTCTAAGATTCAACCTATCCAACTGGATGGAAATTATTTCTTCCCCCATCACATGAACATTACATACAAAAATTAGAATTCATATCACTAGTTAATGAAATCATTAACATATCATTCTAGTTCAAAGAAACCCTCTATGAAAAGAAACCCTAATGGAATGTATTGTAGATTACCAATCTATACCATGAATGGAATCATATGGTCTCACATAAACAATGATGATATCTCATAAAAAATAACATTCATTGTTATCCTAGTCTTACTACCGATTGAATAAAATTATAACATATTATGCTTCAGTATAGGTATATATCTATATGTATTGTGCTAGATGATCAACATGAATATCGTATTCATTAAAAAGGGATATTTTTATGAAGGAATAGACCACAACTATGTATAAAACATTATGGATAGATTTGAAATGATTAATATTGTTTCGTTAATCTTGTTGGGATTCCATGGGTTATAAAACTCATCTGCATACAACCTCCCACACCTTTGATTGCTATCACCCTTATCCTAGTATATTCTACCATGAAATGGTGAAGATGGTTTTCTGTTATAACATTTTCCAAATCTTATATATTATATCGCTAGTTCACCTACCTAAAAAACTCTATAATAACCTATAGGGTATCCTTGGTCACTTCACTACCTATGAATATTTTTTCATCAACTAATGACCTACCTCTATTTCATGATTGATCAAATAGTTAAAATTAATTTGAACATGCAGATGAATATAAATTTAATGTATTTATCTTAATGCATGAGATTCCCTATTTGAAATATATTCCATTGATCCTCTATTATAAATTTTTACTTTAGAGAATATAAGGGGACTAGTTCTCTCTATCCATAACCTTACACAAAATTTTGAGGCATTAACTTCGATTTGACTGCCACTATAAACATATAACAATGTATTATCTACTAAAACAACCATAATAAAATCACACACACCAATACCCTAGTATATGTGGTGATACAAAGAGTAATTACTCAGTCTTTAGAATCACAATGATCCCCTTATTGATGATTAATTCTTATAAGTACCCAAAAAACCCCGTATGAATATAATACCATGTGATGTTAGTAAACCTTGATACCTAATTTTAAATGAACATTGTTTACTAATTCAAACCAAGGAGATCCTCAATGTCATATAAAAATTGTAGGTCTATTAAATAATCCACTCATTATAGGAAATCAAACATGATACCTGGAATATTTTATTTTCCATGCATTAGAGTAGCTTAGTTCTCTTAATGCCCTATTATATAATGAATAAGGCTAGCTACAAGAACCACCATCTTTTATGTTTTCTTATGAACTAGATGGATTAGTATGAACAATGACTCTAGAAATTCCCTTATTGTCTGGAAATCCATCTCACCCCGAAACATGGGTTTCTTCTTCCTCTATAACTCTTAAAAAACCTAGTATATACAAATCACTATCTAATATTGATGGAATGGTTTTATTCCTTGATTGTTGATTTCAACAAAGAGTAATGATTCAAAATTGAAGATATACCATTATTGAAGTGATTATCTGGGGAGCTTAATCAATAATGAAATTGAAACCAAAACCCATTCCAATATAATTATTGTATTCTTTTCCTACAACTAATGTTTTAATAAACCATGTCAACATTCAGTTTATCAAAATACTAGTGAATAGATATGTCAGATGTTTCATTATCACTTGTGTCCCCCGGAAGAGAGATAAACTCGATAAATCATAAAAAATTTTCAATAAATCTTATTCCAATCATCACAACTATCCTGTCTACAAACACAATCTAAGGAAGGAATGGGCCCTAGTATAACTTTGACATTACCCAACCCATCGAGGCCCGCCTAACCTACATTAAGAAGATTGAGAAACCACAACCTCACCAAATATAGTTTAGGGGATATTGACTAGCATCAAGTAGTTGTATCACATATATAGAAAGTTGTAGCCTAATTCACATGTTTATATGGACACATATCTACAAGCATTACTAATAATTTTGGAAGAGTAAATAGTTGAAATAATAAATTCCACTAGAACATCAAACATCCCCCAAAAAGACATGACAGTAGAAAATAAACATACAATGGGAATATCCTATCATATTTTTAGTGCACGAATCATAAGGGAATATCCCTTATAGTTGTGATTCTAATCATACCCCATAAAACATTCAAAAATCACTATGAAGTAATGAATTAAAAGTGATTCATCTCTAAACCACTAACTATTGGGTATAGAATGTAGAAAAAAAATATTTTCTTAAAAGGATATTATTCATCATATATCGTATATAACCTTAAAACTAGTCAAATGGGTTGTATTCTTTATGTGTATTTCTTAATCCATGCTATTGAAAAGAGGTTTTTTCAACCTCTTAGGAAATTCCCATAGGAAAAAATAAAACATCAATATATGACACCTCAAATGAGGTAATTATACTCAATGATAGGGTTCATTCCATGGGATTAGAGGAATACCTGAAATCCTACATGTTTAACTCTCAAATATAGGATCCTTACTAGGACCATATGGGGGATACATTTCTTATTTTGTATTATCTCATAGTATTTCATCACACAATTCCAATGTACATGATGGGATACTTGACCAAACCTAGGTTAATGTAATAGATAAACATAACCAAATACTTACAATAATGGATAAGTAAATCTATTTATTATTGATCCATAAGAATATTATTAGGCTACCAATGTTGAATTGTGGGATACATTTCTTCATCTAAGGGGATCATAGTCTTTACCCCTATGCCCTTCCAAGATCTTTACTTAGAGAGGCCACTTGATGGTTCTAATAGAAGTGTATAGGGAGTAAATTGCATTTATATAGAGTATATGTTATGTTACCAAATGTCTACAACCAATTCATGTTCCACAAAAAAATGGATCACATAACACCATCTATAAAATGTGCGAGACTAGTCAAAATGTGTGAATTTCTGAGTCCACAACTCGATGAATGCCCCAATTTCCTGAGTCATATTCCTTGATATTCAGATGATATGTTTCCCTTCCACATGGTGTGTTTGTTCGCTCTTTTTTCAGGGATGTGATCAATTTTTAAATTTTTGACGGTTTTAAAGCATAAAATAACATGTGGGTAAGCACAATCACATAGGTTGAATTTTTCTAACAAAAAAACCTAGAGTCTCGTCGACCCGACATGTGACATGTGTTCTATCTAACTAAACATTGTGTATTGGTGTTCTCCATAACAATACGTATTATATAATAATACTTATAACTTCCTATACTTTTTACCTAGTTTCAATTGAAAAATCCACCACAATATTAACTAGTATAAATTCCTTGTAAAAAATGGGATTTAGGAATCCCCTTATTGAAAAATAAAATTTTGGCCTCATAGAGAGACCATTCCTCCCAATATATGAAACACCCATCACCCCACAATACACTCCCCCAATACATTTTACATAAATTCATTTATACTGTTCCATTGTTAATAATGTTGATTCAAAAATAGGAACCCATAGATCTATAGTTTTACTATGAAATAAATTGGTTCTTAGAAATGGTGGATTCACTGGCTGAACATAATTATAGAGATGAAAATAAAAAAATATAGGGAAATGTCCTAAAAATAAAGGAAATAACAAAATATGACTATATATTATAAACCAACATATATAGTTATAGAATCCAAATAAGTAAATAAATATTAATTTTGTTGAAATTGATCATTCATTAATTACAGTTTCAATAACATATATATTAAAAGGGATTCATAAGGATTTTCATGGATTTAATTAAAGGTTAAATTAATCCATGGAAGAATTGATATAAATAAGGGGGACATAAAAAATTTAAAAATTTGCCTTGGATTTTAGTCGATGACGGATGAAGATAAATCTTGAGTCATAGTATTATATGATAATGGAAATTTCCAAAAATTCAATGATTGATCTTTATTTCAAGCTCACTCACCAACAATATCTACAATGAATTACCTCTTAATACTTTATTTATGTTATACGGTCAATCCAATAGAATATTCTAGTCATATATTTCATAAAAAATTACTAGGTGTATTTAATTAATATGATATTTGACTAAATAATGAATTATATATTCAAATCATGACTATGTACCACAAAAAATCCAATATATGAGACAATTAGATAATTCCTTGGGTAAAACCCATGTTTTGGATTAAATAGTTGTATTATTTTAACTATCAAATACTTAGCTCTATCAACAATCAATTATTTCTAAAAGAATTCCTACATGTTAATTAATAAAATTAATATATTTAATATATCAACCTTTGGAAAACACACTTCCAAAAGCATTGTGCCCACATTGGGAAAATATATATAAATATTGTTTGAAATATTATATTGAATTAATCATGAAAACCAAAATAGTTACTCGAGGTGTAAAACTTGTGTTAATAATAAAATATAAGTGGAAAAAATAGTTGTCGTGTAGTAAATTATATGAAATGTAAAATGTGGTGTAATGATTTAATCTCTAGTGCTTATATGTTTAAATAATTTAGCTGACTAATGTTTAAATAAATTTAACAGGAAAGAATATTAAAAAGTCATATGAATGGTGTCACAATTTATGTGAATGTGTAGTGTCAAGAAATTGGGGTTGTTAATGATTTAAATGAAATTAATTAATATTTATTAAATAAATGATATGTGAATAATGAATATGAAATTGTTGACGAATATTTTAGTTGTTTTAATGTGATATGAATATATAATTATTTGATGTTTTTAGAATGGTGATGGGGTGTATTACTAGAGTTGGATAGAGGGGGTAGAAATTTAGTTTTCCAGTGATGATAGAAATTATTAACATTTCACATATTATGTAGTTGTCCTTATGACTGTAATTTTTGTTCTAATATATTTATTCTAGTTTTTTATTTTCTTACACACCACCGCATGTGTTATGTAATTCAGTCAATACCCATTTGAATTTTTACGTTTAAGGTGTCATCCTGAATATCCATGTAATAGGTGATATTGATGGATAAGAACAAACCGTTCCATAATCTATCATATACTAAGGGTATTGTTTATGATGGTTTGGGGTTAATTTTTATTTTGTGGATATACATGGCAGGAGGAGGGAACAATTCTGATATCCTCCTTGCTTATATACTCAACCATTATGTTGGATATGGTTTTAGTAGATATATTTATGTGGAAAGATGTATGTGGCTATAGATATATGGTTTTTTGAGATATAGATATATATTTCTATTTTATTTTGTAATGTAGTTAATGGAATGTATGGTAGTGCTAGGATGTAAGGCATTTTTGGAATAAAGGTCACTTTTTCAATGGTAAAATTGTTATGGGGTAACATCATATATATATATTGATATTATTTTATGCCACATAATTTTAAATTTAGTTTATTGATCCTTGTTGAGAATGATAAATAGTTTACTTGGTATAGGTAATTATGTGGTTTCATTATTTATTCAGCTATTCATTTATATTATCCTTCAACAATTAAATGAAACAATTTATGGAGGATCATATTGATTAAAATTTAATTCTATATCATATAAATATATAAATTCAATTTCAATATATATAGGAGTGTATTTTTTTATTGGGCAAGACATTACTAGATAGTATTTATTATTGGTTTTAATATTTGTTTATGTAGTCTTTATCATGCGGTTCTAATTTTGGGTATTTGTTTTGGAGTAATTATTTTACATATCAATTTACATTCACAATTATATTATGTTTTGTTTTAGATTATAGAGTTTATTTATATTTCTAAAATTATAAATGACAATTTTAGTGAAATTAATCTAATATTGTGACTTCTATCCTCAATGTAAGTCGCATGCACATGAAATATTGGAGGTAAGAATTGAAGGAAGTATTTTTCCTCACTTTTAGCCCAATATTTTTCTCAATGGTGACGTTCAAGAAACTATGGAATAATATAATTATTTGATAGTTATGGTTGAAATTATAGTAAGGAACTGGTGTGGATTTCATGGGTTCGGTATATAAAAACATCTATAAAACCTATCACATGATGCTCATAAAGAAGACTGGGTAGGTGGAAGAAATTTGGGCCCCAATGATTTGGCACAAATACCACAAGGTCATTCAATATACTATGTAAGATTGTTTTCATTTTTTAGGTAGATTCCTAGAAATGGTTCATACATATTAATACTTTCAACAGTTTTCAAGTTTGGTAAGGTTAGTATAATAAATTAATTTCATTCCAATGAACTTAAAAAATATATATATTAATATATTAGTATTTTTATGTAATTTTGATTAATTTGAAGTCTTTACAAGTATGCAAGGTTTATTTGGTCTGTGTGTAGTATTTATTGTTTATTTCACCTGTCTTAGTCTTGAGATGTTTCTAATTATTTCATTTTATGTTGTTTTTATAATTTTTTTACTTCGTCATGTATTGTCAGTTATTATTGGAAATATATCTTTTTTAATATGTTTACAATATTTATGATGACATCGTTATGTTTATCATGTTATAATGTTATTCATAATGACAAATAACAATAGTAAATATATAACTCCATGATGTAATAAAAAAATTGAATGAAATTCTCTAATGATAAAAGAAAATAATGAAAATGTTACAACCAACATAATGAATACATAAACATTTCAAAAGTATTATAGTATAATATTTTCCCTAGAATATTATTAACAATTAACGATTAATTAATAACATTAATAACATTTAAATATAATAAGGTGATTTTTCTCAACTGTTTATTTAAGTAATTTTATAACCCACATTGTGTTAAGATAAATATTTAGATATACAAAATAATACATGATGATAAGTCAATGAAAATTCAATAATTACTTAAGATAAATTAAAAAAATATTTAATTTATAACTACATTTCAATATCATGATATATGAAATATTATGAAAATAAAATTAATATGGTATGACAATCCTCATTTTTAGTATGTCCTATATTTAATCTGTTTAATATGATACATTAAAAAGAAGAATTAAAAAATGGGAGAAATGCAAACATTTTAAATCGATGATTCATGAACAATTGAAAACCTATTATAAATGATAAGTTGAACTATTGAAATTAGTTTAATTATTGATCACGATTTAATGGTATAATAATATTAAGATGGTTTATTTAAATTATATTATTATCCATTTGAGAATACATTCAACAGTAGGTGTCCTTATTCAATTCAGGAGAAGCACTCTTTAATAATCATTGTATTTCATTTTAATTAATTTTTCAAAGCTTTTATTAGATATTTTTAACCATAAAGGTGTTTGACTTTTTTATTTCTACTTTTGAGAGAAAATATTACTTTATATTTAATAATTTTCATAAATTCAACTGGATAAAAAACGATTTTTAATATTTTTTAAATTCCAGATTGATTTTAGAATTTCAGAGAATTTTTGGAAGGTGAAGTATCTTGTTGGTAAGTGTAAAATATTATAAATATGATTTCATAAATATAAATATTCATTATTATGAAAGGAGAAAACATTTTATAAGGAAATATTCATGTTTTTAATAAAACAATTTAGCCTCTATTATCAATAGTATTTGAGCCTTTTAAATGAAAAAATGCCAGTTGGAGAGGTATCTTATATAGATGTTATTTTTTGGAAATACTTATTAGATAAAGGAAAATTTTATTGTGTAATTATTTTTGTTATGGTAGTATGTAAGTGATTACTGTTTCATTACATTTAGTGTATATGACTTTATGTTTTAGAGTGTAACCCTTCATAGGATTTACAGTTATTTATCTAGAAGATGTGATCCTCATTAGAGTGGAATCAGATTTAGATGTTTCTATTTATGTATTGTTTTATATGTTATAATTTGATTCGTAAGAACATAAATTATATTAGGGATATCTAATATAGATTCCATGAAATGAACCTACCCCCCTGGGCCCCCACCAATGATGACAATAAGTGATGTGTGCTAACCCAAAACCACCTCTAATAGGTCAAGGGATATAAACTAACACCAATAATGAATATCTCTAACATGGTATGCCTTATAATTTCCCTCTTAAATTTATATATCTCCCATAAATATATATATCTCTATATCTATTTATTTATATATATATTTTGAAATAAATAGCCATGAACAAGGTACCTTGACCATAGTTTACTGGAGTTGATACCTACTGTATTACATTATCATAAGATACAATGAATTGTGACTGGAATTAATAAATAGTTTATTAGTCTTGTATAACCTAATACATACATGGAACCCAATTTAATTTGGGTAGAGATAATAAATCATTATACATTATAGGAGAAAATAAAATGACATCCTTGAAAACTCAATTAAATATATCTTCTTCAATAACTAGGGAAAGAAAAACACATTATTGGTGATACTGAATGAGTAGTAATGGTTATGTACAATGAAAAATATCATTAATAAATAAGTAATAATCAATATTTAAAAGTAAAATACCTAACAAAATATTTAATTAAAATAAATTAACTATTTTAATAGATAATTCATAATCAATATTCCATGGTAAATAATTTAAAACACATGCAATTTTAAAAGAAAACTAAATCTGAAATTCATCCATATATAATATCATAGCTAAAATCTCAAGGATAATTATTATAATATAATTTTAAATAATGTAAATTCTTAATTATCGAATGTCATGTCTTAGGAAAATGATTCATATACCAGTATTTTTTATCCTCAAAAATATTTTAATCTGAGGGATATGTATATACCAGAACCCCAATTATCTAAGGATAACCAAATAATTAATTTCATGAGAACTAAGATGTATTGACTAGATATATATATCCAGGTCCCAATAATTTCATTCTTTTCCAATGAATACATCAAATATATATCAATCAATCAATATTTATTAACATTTTGTCTTATCATAATATATATATTGATTAAATAATATGAATTTATCAATATTTCCCAAAATAAAAAAAAATCAATTTCAATGTCGACCACCATATAAAAAATAATATATATTTTATTATATAAATTAAAACATGATACATTATATAGATTTTTATGTTATTTTTAATGTCTTAGGATCTTTAGTTTGTTAATATATAAAGGTAATGTTAATGACAAAAAAAAATAAACAACGATGTAAATTTAATTACTTTATTTGGTCAAAATTTTCACAAAAAATGCCATAGAAAGAATAAGGAATGTATCAGTAAAACATATACCCATTGGAGTAATAATGAAGTGTTGTTTTCTATGATGAAGATAAATTCCATATTGTATCTCTAAAAACTTTTACCGGGAAAATATTATTTTCATTTTGAAATGAAATTTTTAAAAATAAAAGTTCACATAAAAAATTGAAAATAATTTTCATTGAAAATAATCATTAAATCATATAATGTAATCAATAAAAAATTTAGTGTCCAAGATGGAAGTCATTTCTGTACCTGATGAGTACGATAAAACAATGATTCATTTTGCATTTTTATTAAAATAATAATCAGAATTGTTTTGAATATGACAATACTATTCTTTTCAAAAACTGTGTAAAAATTCATAATGTGTAAAAATTATATTAATATATCACTTCAAATATGTTTAAAATATTTTTCTAAACAAGTATATTAATCATTATTTAAGAATAAAACTAATTTATGATCAAAGAGATAAATTGAGTTCGATTTTCTTAATAATTAATTAAAAAATACTTTATGTGTAAACTTACAGAAATATTGAACTATTACATTATTATACAATGAATTACCATAGGTTATGACATATAAATATGTTTTTTAGGAAACTATCAAAGAATTTATTTCAACAATAACTTATGAATTTCTACTATCGATTTAAATGAGATTGTGAAAGAAACCCTTACAATGATCCTCACGTTGAAGTGGGAATTAATCAATGAATAAATTATGAGTATAAACTAACAATAATTAAAAAACATTAAATAAAATATAGTGTCATAAAATTTCAATCTAAACGTAATCTATTTATATCAATGAAAATGAATAATTTATATAGCCCAACAAAAATAAATTGATTTGTGAAATTATTTACCATCTGGTAATTTTCACGAAAAATCCCATCGCATGAAATAATTAAAATTGAAACATTATATTATATAAATTATAAAAAATCGTGATATAAAATTTAAAATTTGATTTATATAAAAATATATAAATATAATGTTTGTAACATTACAATATGCCTCAATGAATTGAAATTGAGATGAAATCCATTACATCGTGCTTCTTTTTGGTTGAATGTAAATTAACCTCATTTATTATGTTTTTAAACATGTTATTAACATATAAAATAAATATATTAATATTTATAGTATAATATATGATTCTTTTATAACATCTCACATACCTTCTGTTAATAAACAATCATTATTTTCATTCATTCCGGTGTTAATTAACTGGTTTTATCATGCATGTTTCGTCATGAAAGATCAAGTTCATAGGCATATTATATAGTTCAATCACAATAATACTAATAATGATGTTGAAATAATTATAATATGTATTAATCAATTATACTTTTAATAATAATCATGAAACATGTTTTTCATTAATGATGTATGTTACAATCATGGAGATGGTAGGTTATACATACGCATGAGTAACTTTTCAATTTTTGAAAGATGGTTATGGAAGAAAGGTATGTAATATTTTATCATCATATAATCATAATAATGTAACAAATTCCATATTATTTCTTTAAATATATTCATATATATCATCTCTATAGAGTGGTGATGTAAAGGTAGTGACATTATTTTGATGAAGGTTGTAGTCCACACATACACGAACGATGTCATCA
This sequence comes from Viscum album, assembly GCA_963277665.1. NCBI lineage: Eukaryota > Viridiplantae > Streptophyta > Magnoliopsida > Santalales > Viscaceae > Viscum > Viscum album. The sequence goes on along the minus strand of OY728119.1, from coordinate 2,102,315,264 downwards.
ACTCTCAGTAAGTGAAATATTAAGAAATAAATTGATATATTAACTTTTAAAAATGATAAATATGTCATTAATATAATGATTATTTCATGTATATAATTTATATTCATTAAATTTATATTTATTACCTTCCATGTGAAATGTTTTTTAAAAAATGAGTCACATCACCTCCAAGGTGGAAATCCATTGAACACACGAGCGACATTATCACATCCACTATTGAAAGGAATGTAAAAAAAATATATGTTATAATGAAAAAAGAGGTGTAACATCCCATTAATTTTCTTCAAGTTCCACATGGACCAATTTTTATTCTTTTTCTGGTAGGGTCTTTTCTGGATCATTCCTAGAGAATATGGGATAATATGGTCATTTTATGGGATTTGAATGGTTGTCGTTCAATTTTTCCATTCCATACCCATGGTGAAAATGATCCACCCCATAAATTGTGGGGAATTAATAGTTATCACATGGTTTACCAAAATACACTCCCACCCAATAGAAACTGTTCACCCCAATGATTATGGTCACATGGTTGTTGCACTATTTCCCATAATTATGAAACTCCATCAATCTAGCAAATCACATCAGATTTTTATGTTATGAAAATAATTATAAAATTAATTAACCCCCATTATATATTTCTTTTCTAAAATATTTTGTCCAATGTCTATTTTCTCTTCCTTATAGACTCCCAAGATGTGATTTATGCTTCGTCAAACACATTTATTGTCGGATTTATGTGGAAGTGATATCGATTGATCTACTTTAGGTAAGTGGATATCCTCTCATGTAGTTTATTACAATATTTTTTTTTATTTACTAAATATTTTTTATATTTTGAAACAAAATTTATGGATATAATCATATTTTTATTTGAACTTCATTAAAGGATTGCATTTCTATATCTTTCGTCCCTTTATTCTTTTTTGGGGACTACTATTACATGTTTTCATTTATTGGTCATTGATTTAATGGTATGTGTTTCCCTAATTATTTTCCCTATGATTGAAACCATTAATTTTTAAATAAATTGAAACGAGTTTTAAAATTATTTTAAAACATGCCTTTGAGATGATTTGATCATTTTTTTGAAATTAGTTCTGAAATTCTAATAACCAACCAATTTTTATATAATTGAAATTATTTAGTGTATTTATAAAAAATGATGGATTTATTTTGAAATAGTTTTAATGATATGATTTGATGGATGATCCAGAGAAAATTTATTATTCTTACAATATATATGAAATGGGTCGAAATGATGAAAACCTATAATTGGGTTTTGAAATGAAAAGGCTTGTCGAAAACAGAAATAGGGAAATTATATTAAAAACGATTTGATATGGTTGATTCTGATTTTTTTTTATTTATTGTTGAAAAAACATGTTATCCTAGGTAATTAGTCATATTTTGGACAATATTTCTAGTACCTCGACTCCATAGAAATGTATTAATGATGAAAACTAGTACTAAACTAATTGGAGCATAAATAAACATTATGGTTTCACCTATAGTGGTGTAGAATTAAACTGATGGATCCACCTATTGGGGTTTATTTATGTGTTTTAACCTAACTGGATCTATTATCAATATGATTTATCTGAGGATACCATTACCTGGTAAATTTATTTACAATGGGACTTTTGTACACTCTTCATTAATATGAATTGTTTGATTTTATAGTCATGTCCTTGATTATTGATTTTTTTATTTATGAATATAAATTTATATAAAATTTTCTATTCAATATTTTCATTTATTACTATTTTACTGTTGTTTTAATATATCTTCCATCAATATAAAACAATTTTTTATACCTGAAAAATCAATTGACATTACTTTTACTACTACATCTGATATAATAAATGGTAAATTGCTCTGAATTTGATTATGGTACACATGATGAGAACAAAATATAATTTTTTACTCACATTCTACCATTTCGTTAGAGTGTTTTTAGAATTTCTAATGTTATGCCTAGGAAAAGGGAATATGACACTTGGAGGTGGATGACATTTACGATCCATTAGACTGTGGACAAATGATAGAGGTGAGTGGTGTAGATATTATCCTCATGTTTAATTGGATGTTTAGGTGTTCATCTTGTGAGATAATAAGTACATTGATAATTTATTACTTTGGGTTTTTTGGACTGTTTTTTTGGAAATTTCTCCTTTAAATGTTCTTAAAATAATTACATTTATCTTTTTTTCTCCTCCTAATTGTGGATCATTTGTTCCCTCTGTGATCATGTATGACTTCATGTGGTATTCTCCAACCCAAGTGGATTAGGAACGGCCTTTGAGTCCTTTCACAATTGCCTTTGGATTAAGGGTACAAGGGTATCCAATCTAGTTCAAGAAAAATATCTATTAATTCTATGTTAAAATAATTTCCATCATGTCAGTGTGAAATTTGGGATTTATTTTAGAGACTTAGGATGCCATTAAAAATGAATTTATGACCATTTCTATTAGTAATGAGACTTAAATCATCATAGCTTTTTGGGGAATATAATGTTGTTGAAGAATTTGATTTGATTCTAGTATTTTCAATTCTTTAAATTTGGGTATGTTGAAATTCCATTCATTATTTCTTATCAAATGTGAATGATATTACCATTCCTCTTGTTTGTTTTTTTATTTCAGAGTTTTTTCATATATTTACTGTTGTAAGTAGATGTTTTTTAGAATCATGACTCTGGGAAGATATATTTATTATCCTAGGAAGATGTTTTAAGAGAAAATAATAGGAAGTACTCATGTGAACTAGAATATTGTTGATATTCTTTTGTGTGTTGTCTAACCTCCAGTATAGTCACCTTTATCGATTCTGTTATAAGATCAAGTGGTGGAACCCCCAAGTGATACATCAATGAATCGTGGTCACGAGTTCCTTCACCGAAAACAACCAGTTCTCCCATGCTCCAATGATCCTCAAGAGGCTTATAATTATTTTAGAATTAGTGAACTTCTATTTGATTTCATTGAAATGACTAATATAATTATTGATAAATGTTCCACCTTTATGTTAAAAGGACCTAGAATAAAATGGTCAGATTTGATGGTAATGTAGAATAATCCCAATGGTTTTTAATTGAATTATTTTATATTTATTCTCATTAATCACTTAACTATAATATATATGTTTCTGTATATGTATATTGTTTTTTAAACCTCCATCAGGATGATAGGACAAGATTGAGTATGTGAACCATTTTTTTATGATTGAGTAGTTTTCACATGAGATTGTGTGAAATGATAAGAAGACAAATCGATGGATTGATATGGGCATCCGCCCTGATATCAATTAAGATGGATTCTTACTAAATCTATCTTCCTATTATGTTCTACAGGATAGGTAATTGATGGTGGACATTGAATTAGATTTTATGTTTTGGTTGAAGGGAGTTCCCTCTTCTACCAGTTGTATTTCTTTGAATTCTATTAATGGAAAGAGAAAGTGTGATGAGCATCATGGTGGTTCTCCATAGAAGTAATCCTCTAGACCTATAAAAATTCATATAATAGGACATTTGACTTACTTATTGTGTGTAATTTATGGGAATTTGGGGAATTCTTGTACTAAGGAAACAATGGTATGCATTTCGTGTAGTCGATCATGACACCTAGATAAATGTTTCCATTTCTTTTCTTTCCCTCATAGTGGCATGAGTTCATCATCACTGAAATTTATTATCATTCTATTAGATAATTAATGTTCTTAGGGGTTACCTATTTAGAAATGTGAAATGAAACATCTTCACATAGGGAATGATTATCTACTGGTAGAAATTAAAGTCTAGTGACTTTGAAAGTTATCATCACTACAACATAATATTTAGTGGATTCTTTATTTGTTATTTTTTCTTCTCATTCTTTTATATCAACTAGAATTTTGACCATAATAAATCCTAATACAAATCTTTTTTCATATGTGATGAATATTAATAGACACCTCATAATGAATATATAGAAGGGTTTTAATTTTCATTCCTCTAACTTCACATTATCAATGAACGAACTAACCTAGGATTATCTTCTTCACAACATTATTCCTCTTCATATCATTTTCAGGAAGGATTGGATCATTGATAATAAGGGATGAGTTGAATGTTATCTTCGGTGGGTATACATTACTACTCCCAATGGGGTGTATGATAACATGAAGGGATAATGGGACCCAAGATCATGTAGACTGAGTCCTTTTTATCTTCATAATAGAAACGTAAGATCAGTTCTTGATTTTGATCTGGATTAGGTTACCCTATGGGATAACCTCCTCCATGTTTTCATTAGGTTTCCCAATATTTTTCCTCTTTTATTTTTTTTCATTTATAAGAGAGGTAGTTTTCTCTATTGATTAATTCATCAAACTCAATCATTATATATTTGTTAATACCTTAAGGAACATGATGAACTGAAAGAGATGAAGACATATTTGGATGATATTTTAGAGAAATTACTCACATGATTGAGTGTGTAAAACTGGTAAATGCATGTTATATTTGTAAAGATTTTAGATTAAACACTACTACTTTTTTATTACCAGAAACTCAAACGAGATATGGTGATGAACAAGTATCTCTTACAATGGATTGATTATAAGTTCTACTAGATGAATGGTGTGAATCTATTCTTGGAGATTGATAATACATCTAGTTATTAGTAGTTTATATTAAAATAATATGAAGTTTAGATGAATTATGAACCTCTCGGTAAGGATAATATTCCACACCATGATTATTTTAGTTTCCACCACTCTCCATCATGCGATTTACCATGGAATCTTTTTACCTGAACGTAGGTATTTTTTTAAATCCTCTTGTTTATTATATTTTAGGTCAAATAAGTTATTGTCACGGGATGTGGGATATACTATGACTATGAGGTAGTTCATCTATAGTCATTCTCATCGTTTCAATTCTTCGATCAGTCTACTTTATTGTACTGATTGTTAGTGCCTACCGGTAAATCCCTAATAATTAAAATTAATTTAAATAAAAAAAATTTCATGATCCTTGTCACCATTGTTTAATGAGAACCCCTTTCATATGTTTTTATCCATGTCATTATACACCCATTTTGGTGTGTCTACATAATTGTACTGTTTTATCTATGGGATTGAGTCTTTAATTTATTAATTTTGTGTGAATGTGCAAAAATTTGGGTTCATTTTTTAAATTGAATAAATTATTATGGATGAATCCTAAATTATGAATTTTGTTTTCCATAATTTGGTGGTCAAAATAATTGTTTCATTAATTCTTTTTTGTATTACCTTTTTTAAATTATAATTCATCTTGATTTACTGATAACAACTAATTCTTTTCAATATCATGTTAATATTATTAGTCATGTATATTGAGCTTGAATAATTGGTATGCATGACATTAAATTATTAATTATATAGATACAATCATGAATAAAGATCTATGATATATATGTATAAATATTCCTATTTTTTTCAAAAAACTCAAGCCAGGGAGGGAACATGGGTCCCATATTAAAAACCCACAATTGGGCTCTATAGGATCTATCGGTTATTGCACAACATGTTGGGAAAGTGCTTATTTTTGGCTCGCAAGGCAAGGACATTCCGCAGGTTATTTTGTTTTTGTATGGTGAAACTATTTAACTAAGGGGAAACTGATGATGGACCCATTGGAAAAATGGAAACGCCAATCCTTAGTTGATACTCAGTCCCTTATTTGTGATACCTGTGATGAACTCCTAATTACCAACCATGAGTGATACATGAACATTTGAAAGGATCACCATGGAATGGATCATGGAATTGGATATAATTGATTTTTCTTACTATATCAATACCATTGAGAAGGCCTCAGACTCAACCTCTAAAATTTTCATATTTAATATATAATCATGAGATTTTTATTGATACCTCATAGAGTCTCCTTATGCTTTCTGAAAGATCATGTGTGCCTATAGTGCACCTTGTTTTGACGTATGGATTAGACCCCAATCCAAGGCACAAGAACTGGGGTATTTCCTTTTATTTGGTATATAATATTACTATATCCTTGATATATATATATATATATATATTGTTGTACAAGGTATATTTTTCATACATCTACCTTAGGCTGAAGTAGGTGGTGTGGGGAAACTGTTCTCTTGGGAACCGAGACCACGTTACAATTATTTATTTCATTAAATATGTTGATTGTATTATATATATATATATAATACTATTATATTTATATAGAATGAAATGGAATGTTATATACAACATGGGTGTCTACCTATGTGAATTATATCTCACACCCTGCTCATGTCCCATTTGGAACCCTAATAGAATTTATGTTCGCAAGTACGGATTCATGAAAGAATGCTGCTTTTGAATCTTTATTTCTTTTATTTTTTGGATGGATATTGGGGTTAGAGGACCGAGCCTTACTAAGTATGTTGTTCCATAGTTTCTATTTGGTATTTTTATTGTTTTTTATTCATGAACTCTATGTTGTAACCCGTACCCCTAAACATTTTTTACTTTTAGAATCATACATTGACATCATCATGGTATCTGTTATGACTATACAGATTCTGTAGTTATTATTATTCTGTTGGTTTATTTAATCAATTATTCTATAGGATGAATTTTCTCTATGGTTCCTCTACATTGTACATACACTTTTACAACTATGTTACACCTTATCCTATAAGGGAATAGTCTTTCCATAGAATTTCCAAAATCCATATCTACTAGTTAGGAGACTCTTGAATTTTGGAGATGTGCTTGAGGTATTGTGTCCCACCATATTTGGGACCAGTTGCATCGTACTCGGGGTGGGATGCTACAGACTCTATGCCAGAGTATCAATATTTGATTTCAGGATTCAAGAAGTGTTATTCATAGGAAAAATGGTATCAAGAAATTATATATCAGTTGACCCAAAAAGGATAATGTGGTTCTGAAATGGTAACCATCACGTAATTTATTTTATACCGAATGGTTCATGTGTCATGCATTAAATTATCAATAGTTTGTAAAGGATTTATTATAGATTAATTCACTAATAACCACTCTATATTTCTCTCTTTAGAGGGATTAATGTTATGTTATAATAAAAACATTAAGATTTATTTTTTAACTAAAATTTATTTTTACTTCTACACCAGTGTTGAATCTTCCAGATGTCGGGTAGGTCTATGAGGTTTTTTTGATTCATCATGTTTGGGTTTTTTTGTGTTCTTATAATGGGTGATCATGCTGTATAATATGGTTATGGAAATCTTAGGCCACCCAAGACGAATTACTGAATCATGTCATTGAACACACAGTCATGAACCATTTTATTAAGATTTAGTGGCATTTTCATTTAATAAAAAGTTTCATTATTTATTCCAACAACAAAATATTGAGTTATATATTCGTTGAATATATTTTTTTACATCATCTACAATGTTTTGTGGAGTGCATATATTTTTATTATTTCATCATTACCTACACCCAAGATGGAATTTTTTTTTGATTCCATGAGAAGGATGCTTCTAACCAAGGCTGTGAAGGAACGATCAGAAGAGCATGACTTGATGGATCTTTTTACACACTTTCATTTAATAGTCATGGAGGGAACGTCCCTGGTGTAACATCCCAATTAAGTAATGAATAATAGATATTTTTATCTATGTCTATTAATGAACTAGATAGTGTTTTGGAGGCCTAAAATGAGAATAAATCAAATCTTAAGCATGGAATACACAAATATTTTTAAAAGATTGTTTTACTGCCTTTTAATGGCAAACCATTTTTAAAGCTATCTTTTGAAAATTTTTTATGCTATGTTTTCAAAATAAACTTATTCTTTATGATTGGGACATCAAAATTTACTTTGTGTGAAATTTTGGTATTTTTCAGACAATGTTCATTTTTTAATGAATAGTGAAATTACTGCATTTTACATCAAAACTGCTTTTTAATATAATTTATTTATATGATTAGATTATCTTTTGAATTGGGTTTGAAGTGGAATTAGAATATATTTTTACCATTTAATCCAATTTTGGTCATTGGAATCAATTTCACTTTGAAATTAGACTTAAACTGGTGTTAATCTTTTGATACATATTGTTTTATAAAAACATGTTATTTTCTCTAACAGCGGGAATTAATTATTAAATTAATTAATGTGACTTTTATGATTTGAATTTTGTAAAATAGTCTTCATTTCTGAATTCGGAATATCAAATATAGATTAGGGTGAATTTTTGGTAATTTTCTGAAAAACTTTAATTTTTGATGAATAGTGAAACCACTAAGTGGTACTTATAAAAACTGATTTTCCGTATAAATGAAATTTTGCCATCATTGTGTTTTGAATTTCAAAAATCCGACATACATGGTTGTAATTAAGAATTAAAATGTGGTTCAATGAGATTAAAATAATTTTTTTTTGATTAGTAACTTATTAAGTTTTTAATCGCGATTAGTGGTAATTAGTGTAGTTTAAGGTAAAAATAATGCTTTAATAAAATGAGATGAGCTTAACCCAGCCCTACCCTCATTGTTTGTGTCATGGCCGACCAAGAAAAGCCATGGGTCAACATGGGGACCCCATGGAGCCACTTTGGTTGGGAAATGACATAAATAACTTTTTATTTAATGCAAAAGTAAAAATGACACAAACATCATATGTTTTACGAAAACAATTTTTATATGGGGTTATAAAGATCGGAGTTTTGATTATAAATATTCATTGGAAAGATAAAAATATTTCCTACATCATAGTATTTTTTTATAATTTTTAGACTTTAAATAAATTAAATTATTTATGACATCATGATGATGCAGCGATGACCTCATTATTTAACAATATAAATAAAATGGAAAGATAATGTAATATCTAAAACCTACACATGTAAAAAACCTATTGGATGGGTGGATTTAGAACCCTTATCAACTTATCCTAGAATTATATCAATGTGGGACAATTTAAATCCGAAACTCATATTCAAATAAATTAATATTTCTTTACATTCCAAGAGTGCCCCTCCTCTCCTCTTATAAAAGGCCCCCACCTCTACCTCTTTTCCCACACTCCTCAAGCCTTTGGCTCAGCCATACCCTTCCCATTTACTCTATCCACATCCCTCTCCTCATCCTAGAGGATTACCATAGGGAAGAATCCTTTCAAAGGAAGCCTTTAGGCTCAAATCAAAAAAAGTTACACTTTTAAAGGTAATTCATTCTCTCATGTTCATTTGATTTATTTTGCTTCTCCAACCCCCTAAACTCTTTTTATTTACTTCTTTTGTAACAAAACCAGTATCTTTATTATACTAGGATGTTGTTATAAGATTTATTCGAGCTACACTCTCACACAACTACATCAAATGGTTAAAGAACATACGGTTTCCGTGGATGGCGAAATTCTACCTCCCGAAACGATGATTGTTCAATACTCATTTAACACTTTCAAAGGTGGCCATTATGATGTCACTATTTTTATATATGATATATAATATGTTTATTCTTTCCTTAAGATTCTGTATTTTTCATTTATGGAATACCATTATTTTTTCCATTATGGGTAAACACGATATCTACATTTTAGGAAGTGCGGACTACCTCCCCCTGAAAGTGATTTGATTCGTTAATACCATATGTGGGATGTGTAAAGGATAAAGTTAATGATATTATATATGTTATTATACTGTAATTATAATATACTCTTAAATCATTATGAATCCATTCCAGAAAATACGAAATAGAAATGGAAGTAGCGTTCATGCGTACGTACGGCTTACCGTCTCCATGAATGGTGCATTTCATTTCTTACCTCTAAATGTGATGTAATATTATAAATACATGTATATGCTGAATATATATGATACATATGTTATCTAAATCATTAATATCATTCTGGATATAACGAACCTTTGACCAAATTAACAACATGTAAGTGTAAGAAGTCTATTTTTGACATAAGAACCAAATACCGACAAAATGAACATTATTAACTTATATGATTACATGATGTTCATAACATGGTATAAAAGGAATAATGAACTTGAAAATGGTTCTTAAGCAAGTATAAATTAACTCAAGTTTATTATTCAGGAGATTAAAGAACGGTCGGGTCAAGTCGGATACGAGGTATGGGACTTCGTCTCAATCTCCTTTCATTGAGGCATATTTTATTTTATACACAACGTTCTTTTATACGGTGTATAAACCCCTTTTACTTTTACGTTTATTCAAAAGGAATCTTTTTTATACGAAGCGTTTACTAAACGACAAAAGGGAATGTTTTTGTCGTATGTATGCGGCGACAACGACTTCTCCGCCGTCGTGACCGTTGTTTGAGTTTCAGCTTCCTCTACAAGCCATACCTTCTTTTTAAAAGAAAAATAAATACCATGTTTTACTATTCTTTTAGTTTGGTATCGAAAATGGTTTTCATAATGTTTTATATATCAATGTGTTGTATTGATATCTTGTGATTGAAAGGTAGGAATGTTATGTTTCCTTTATGCATGTTTTATGTGATATGATTATGTTGAGGTTCTTGGGCATTATTATGAAAACAGGTGGTTCCGTGATAAACTAAGGGTGGGTGAGCCCGATATAGCTCTCCAATGCATTGGGTAATACGAAGGAGTGAAACGTAAAGGTTTCTACAAAGAGATTTTAGGGAATATTCTGTGATGGGTATTCCAAACATAACCAAGAGGGTTACTCCCTACGTAAGATTGTTATGAATGCCTCAAGTTACCTTTATGTCTTATGATTTCTATGATTTATTCATGATTTGATGAGGTATGTTAAAGTGATTATCTTTTATGGGTAAAGTATGATCTCATACTTATGTATATATGTACCCATGTTTCCTTTCCATATTTTTATCTCCCTTACTAAGCTTTTTATGCTCATCCCATGTTTGTTTGAAATGTTTTTCACAGGTCAAGGGAAAGGTACATGATATGATGATAGTGTCAAGGAAGTTTCAGGAATGAATCCATGTTTATTTTAAATATGTTTCCATTGATGGGAATGAAGAATAATATCTTTATGTAACCACTTTGTTTATATGTGGAATTTAATGCAAGTTTTATGATCTAGTTATCTAAAACTCTAAACCCAAAAAGATCCTCAATGTGTAATCTTGTAATAACTCAAGATTAAGTAAGGCTTATGGCTGGGGCCTTATAGTTGGTATCAGAGGTCGGTTTAGATAACTTTAGGAGTTATAATTCTATTAAATTATTATCCACAAATATTTTTTTTTGAAAAGATATAGCATTTAAATATTACCATGTTGCTTCATCTAAGACATGTTTGTTCAGAATGGTTTTCCGCAGAGGAAACAGGGAAGCAGTGCTAGGAAGGCATACAGAAGGAAATAACCTTCCGAATCAGCATCCCAAGATGGTTGGAATTGGAAATGAACAGTTTGTTGCAGTGATGGCACAGTTGACTCAGGCTATAAATGGTGGTGGTATCCATGCACGAGATCAGCCAAACCAACCGCAGAGGAACATGTCAGTGGTGGAACATTTCATGAGGCAACATCCCCCATCATTCATAGGATCATCTGACCCTGTGCTAGCTGAAGGGTGGATTAAAGCACTGGAGAATATTTTCGATGTCATGGGGTGTTCAGACAATCAAAAGGTTAGTCTTGCTATTTACCGTTTGGAGGGTGAGGCAGATCAGTGGTGGTCGATGGTTAAAAATATCAGGGACACCGATGAGATTGATGCTCTTGACTGTGATGAATTCAAAGGTATGTTTCTTGAGAAGTATTTTCCTAAGGCTGTTCGACTTAGGATGGAAAATTAATTCTTGGAATTGAGGCAAGAGGAAGACTCAGTGGATACCTATGAAGAAAGGTTCACTCGATTGGAAAGGTATGCTCCAAATTTTATCCGAAGACCGGGTTCCGTACAAGATATGGCCATTATGAATTTTTAGTAATGCCTTTTGTGCTAACCAATGCACATACTGTATTCATGGACATAATGAATAGAATTTTCCATGAGTTCTTGGATAAGTTTGTGGTGGTTATCGTTGATGATATTTTGGTGTTTTCTAAAAGCAAAGAAGAGAATGAAAGACATTTAAGGGTTATTTTGAAAACCTTAAAAGAAAAGAAATTGTATGGGAAATTCAGAAAATGTGAGTTTTGGTTGCAACCAATTTCTTTACTTGGTCACATTGTTTCAAAAGATGGAATAACTGTTTATCCTGCAAAAACAAAAGTTTTGGAAGAATGGCCAAGACCCACAAATGTAACCGAGATTCGTAGCTTCCTTGGTTTGGAAGGCTATTACCGAAGGATTGTTAGAAATTTTTCACAGTTATCTAGTACAATGACTATGCTAACTCAGAAGGGTGTTAAGTTTATCTGGACAAAAGAATGTGATGATTGTTTTCCGGAATTGAAAAGAAGATTGGTGAATGCTCCAGTTTTGGCACTACCTTCCAGGATTGGTTAGTTTTTTATATACAATGATGCTTCATTGAAAGGACTTGGTTGCGTCCTAATGCAGAATGATCAGGTAATTGCTTATGCTTCACGGCAGTTGAAGACTCATGAGGTAAATTACCCTACACATGATCTGGAATTAGCTGCTGTTGTTTTCGCTTTAAAAATTTGGAGGCATCATTTGTATGGAGTAAAGTGTGAAATATATACCGATCACAAAAGTTTAAAGTATATATTCACTCAGAAAAAATTGAACATGAGACAAAGGAGATTGCTAGAATTAATCAAGGATTATGATTGTACAATTCATTACCATCCGGGAAAAGCAAATAAAGTGGCCGATGCTTTGAGTCGAAAAAGTAATGCTTCATTAGAAATGTTGTGTTTGGAACGTGATCCTTTGGTTAAGGATTTGATGAACTTTGGCATAGAAGTTGTTGGTGCAGGAAGTTCTTCTGTTTTGTTTCAGGTATCAGTGAGATCATCTCTATCAGATAGAATCAAGAAAGCACAGAAACAAGACAGTGAGTTGCAGAAAATGGTAGAGCTGGTTCAGAAAGGTAAGTTGCCTGAATTCAACATTGATAATGATTGCATTTTGAGATTTGGGAAGAGATTGTGTGTGCCTTGTGATTCATAGTTAAAGAGAGAATTGTTATGTGAAGCTCATAGTTCTCCGTTTTCAGTTCATCCAGGCAGTACTAAGATGTATAGAGATCTGCGGGAGTATTACTGGTGGGATGGAATGAAAAGAGATATTGCTGATTTTAATGTGAATTGTTTGACATGTCAACAGGTTAAAGCAGAGCGGCAGTTACCGAAAGGGATGCTTCAGCCTTTACCAGTGCCAGAGTGGAAATGGGAGAATATATCCATGGACTTTTTTGTGAGATTACCGAAGACATCACGAGGTAATAATGCAATCTGGGTTATTGTTGATCACTTGACTAAATCTGCTCATTTCCTTTCTATACGAGATAATTTTTCCCTAGATCAACTTTCCTGTTTTTATCTTAAAGAGATAGTCAGGTTACATGGAGTTCCTCTCTCCATTGTATCTGATCGTGATCCCTGGTTCACTTCTAACTTTTGGAAAGGCCTTCCGAAGTCTTTGGTTACTGGATTAAATTTTAGTACAGCTTTTCATCCTCAATCAGATGGGCAGTCGGAACGAACAATTCAGACCTTGGAGGATATGCTATGAGCTTGTTCTATGGATTATCAAGGAAGTTGGGACCAACATCTTTCTTTGGTTGAATTTTCATATAATAACAGTTTTCATTCCAGTATACAGATGGCACCATTTCAGGAATTATATGGGAAGCGGTGTCGAACTCCAGCTTTCAGGGATGAAGTGGGTGAAAGGAAGTTGATGGGACCAGAATTGGTAGAAGAGATGGCAGAAAAAGTTCAGCTGATTCAGAAACACATGAGAACAGCTCAGAGCAGGCAGAAAAGTTATGTGGACAACAGAAGGTAGGATCTATCTTTCGATGTAGGTGATAATGTTTTTCTCAAGGTTTCTCCTTGGAAAAGTGTGATGAGATTTGGTAAGAAAGGAAAGTTGAGTCCAAGGTTTATTGGACCATATGAAATTCTGGAGAGAGTTGGATCAGTTGCATACCGGGTGGCTTTACCTCAGAGTTTATCTCAGGTACACAATGTTTTTCACGTTTCGATGTTGAGAAAGTACATGCCATATCCATCTCATGTTTTGAGTCCAGAGGTAGTTCAGCGGGAAGAGAACCTATCTTATGAGGAACAACCAGTCCAGATTCTTGACCACAGGGAGAAAGTGATACGGAATAAGGTCATTAAGCAGGTAAAGGTTTTTTTTGGAAAAACCACATGATGGAAGAGACAACATGGGAATATGAAAATGCAATGAGGGATAAGTACCCCCATTTATTTGATAAGTAAATAAATTGCGGGGAAGCAATTTTCTAAAGGGGGAACGATGTAACATCCCAAGTAAGTAATGAATAATAGATATTTTTATCTATGTCTATTAATGAACTAGATAGTGTTTTAGAGGCTTAAAATGAGAATAAATCCAATCTTAAGAATGGAATACACTAATATTTTTAAAAGATTGTTTTACTGACATTTAATGGAAAACCATTTTTAAAGATATATTTTGACAATTTTATAAGCTATGTTGTCAAAATAAACTTATTATTTATGATTGGGACATCAAAATTTACTTTGTGTGAATTTTTGGTATTTTTCAGACAATGTTCATTTTTAATGAATAGTGAAAAATACTGCATTTTACATCAAAACTACTTTTTAATATAATTTATTTATATGATTATATTATCTTTTTAATTGGTTTTGAAGTGGAATTAGAATATATTTTTACCATTTAATCCAATGGTGGTCATTGGAATCAATTTTACTTTGAAATGAGACTTAAACTGGTGTCAATATTTTGATACTAATTGTTTTATAAAAACACGCTATTTGCTCTGACAGTGGGAATTAATTATTAAATTAATTAATGTGACTTTTATGTTTTGAATTTTATAAAATAGACTTCATTTTTGAATTCGTAATATCAAATATAACTTAGGGTGAATTTTTGATAATTTTCTGAAAAACTTCAATTTTTGATGAATAGTGAAACCACTAAGTGGTACTTATAAAAATTGATTTTCCGTTTAAATGAAATTTTTCCATCATTGTGTTTTGAATTTCAAAAATCCGATATACATGGTTGTCATTAAGAAGTAAAATGTGGTTCACTGAGATTAAAATAATTTTTTGGAGAATAGTAATTTATTATGTTTTTAATCGCGATTAGTGGTAATTAGTGTAGTTTAAGGTAAAAATAATGCTTTTATAAAATGATATGTGTTTGAAACATGTACTACCCTCATTGGTTGTGTCATGGAAGACCACGAAAATCCATGGGTCAACTTGTGGACCCCATGGAGCCACTTTGGTTGGGAAATGACATAAATAACTTTTTATTTAATGTAAAAGTAAAAATGACACAAACATCATATGTTTTACGAAAACAATTTTTACATGGGGTAATAGAGATAAGATATTTGATTATAAATATTAATTTTAAAGCTAAAAATATTTCCTACATCATAGTATTTTTTTTATAATTTTTAGACTTTAAATAAATTAAATTATTTATGACAGCATGATGATGCAGCGATGACCTCATTATTTAACAATTTAAATAAAATGGAAAGATAATGTAATATATAAAACCTACACATGTCCAAAACCTATTGGATGGGTATATTTCAAACCCTTATCAACGTATCCTCGAATTATATCAATGTGGGACCATTTAAATCTGAAACTCATTTTCAAATAAAGTAATAATTCTTTACTTTCCAAGAGTGCCCCTCCTCTCCTCTTATAAAAGGCCCCCATCTCTACCTCTTTTCCCACACTCCTCAAGCCTTTGGCTCGGCCATCCCCTGACCATTTACTCTCTCCACATCCCTCTCCTCATCCTAGAAGATTTCCTTTGGGCATAATCCATTCAAATGAAGCCTTTAGGCTCAAATCAAAAGGAGTTACACTTTTAAAGGTAATTCATTCTCTCATGTTCATTTGTTTTATTTTGCTTCTCCAACCCCTTAAACTCTTTTTATTTACTTATTTTCTAACAAAACCAGTATCTTAATTATACTAGGTTGTTGTTATAAGATTTATTCGAGCTACACTCTCACACAACTACATCAAATGGTTAAAGAACATACGGTTTCCATTGATGGAGAAATTCGGCCTCCCGAAACGATGATTGTTCAATACTCATTTAACACCTTCAAAGGTGGCCATTATGATGTCACTATTTTTATATATGATATATAATATGTTTATTCTTCCCTTAAGCTTCTGTATTTTTCATTTATGGCATACCATTATTGTTTCCATTATGGGTAAACACGATATCTTCATTTTAGGAAGTGCGGACTACCGCCCCCTGAAAGTGATTTGATTCGTTAATACCATATGTGGGATGTGTAAAGGATAAATTTAATGATATTATATATGTTATTATACTGTAATTATAATATACTCTTATATCATTATGAATCCATTCCAGAAAATACGAAATAGAAATGGAAGTAGCGTTCATGCGTACGTACGGCTTACCGTCTCCATGAACGGTGCATTTCATTTCATACCTCTAAATGTGATGTAATATTATAAATACATGTATATGATGAATATATATGATACATATGTTATCCAAATCCTTAATATCATTCTATATATAACGAACCTTTGACCAAATTAACAACATGTAAGTGTAAGAAGTCTATTTTTGACTTAAGAACCAAATACCGACAAAATGAACATTATTAACTGAAATGATTATATGATGTTCATAACATGGTATAAAAGGAATAATTAACATGAAAAAGGTTCATAAGAAAGTATAAATTAACTCACGTTTATTAATTAGGAGATTAAAGAACGGTCGGGTCAAGTCGGATACGAGGTATGGGACTTCGTCTCAATCTCCTTTAATTGAGGAATATTTCATTTTATACACAACTTTCTTTTATACGGTGTATTGACCCCTTTGACTTTTACGTTTATTCAAAAGGAATATTTTTTATACGAAGCGTTTACTAAACGACAAACGGGAATGTTTTTGTCGTACTTATGCGGCGACAATGACTTCTCCGCCGTCATGACCGTTATTTGAGTTTCGGCTTCCTCTACAAGCCATACCTTCTTTTTAAAAGACAAATAAATACCATGTTTCACTTTTCTTTTATTTTGGTTTCTAAAATGGTTTTCATAATGTTTTATATATCAATGTGTTGTATTGATATCTTGTGATTGAAAGGTGGGAATGTTATATTTTCTTTATGCATGTTTTATGTGATATGATTATGTTTAGGTTCTTGGGAATTATTATGAAAACGGGTGGTTCCGTGATGAACTAAGGGCGGGTGAGCCCGATATAGCTCTCCAATGCATTGGGTAAAGTGAAGGAGTGAAACGTTAAGGTTTCTCCAAAGATATTTTAGGTAATATACTGTGATGGGTATTCCAAACGTAACCAAGAGGGTTACTCCCTACGTAAGAATGTTATGAATGTCTCAAGTTACCTTTATGTCTTATGATTTCTATGATTAATCATTATTTGATGAGGTATGTTAAATTGATTATGTTTTATGGGTAATGTATGATCTGATCCTTATGTATATATGTACCCATGTTTCCTTTCCATATTTTTATATCCCTTACTGAGCTTTTTATGCTCATCCCAAGTTTTTTTGAAATGTTTTTCACAGGTCAAGGGAAAGGTACATGATATGATGATAGTGTCAAGGAAGTGTCAAGAAAGAATCCATGTTTATTTTAAATATGTTTCCATTGACGGGAATGAAGAATACTATCTTTATGTAACCACTTTGTTTATATGTGGAATGTAATGAAAGTATTATGATCTAATTCTCTAAAACTCTAAACTCGAAATGATCCTCAATGTGTAATCTTGTAATAACTCAAGATTAAGTAAGGTTTAAGGCTAGGGCCTTATACCTGGATTTGTTGGAATGTGTACATCTAACCTCTACACTTCTCAAGATAATTATTCAGGAGAAGAATCATGATGAGTAATTTTGTGGAATTGAGTACTCTCCTTATAGTGGGAATACCATTGAGGTATGGTCTATCTCTTCAAATATAATCCAATTATTTTAGAATAATTTTTTTTACTTTGTCATTGAGTAAGTGTATATTGGAGGATTGTAATAATTCCTTATGGGCTGTGCAACATGGTACATGAATATTTTTTATGATATGTGGGGTTGATTCTTATGACTGTGTATGAGATGGGATATCGATGAATTTGTTTCACATTATTATAGATGCCAACGGGTCATGGAAGAGCACTAGAAACTGTTGGGTTTACATCATCACCTTCCAGATACAACTTGGAAGTGGGATGATATTTATATGGACTTTTTGGGTCGGTTTCGGTGTACCCCTAAAAATAATATTTCAATATGGGTATTGATTGATCAGTTAAACAGATAGGAGATTTTTTTAACTATATAGGATACAAAAAAATTTGAGGATTTTGGAATATTCTACATGAAATAGATTTTTCATTTGCATTGTGTTACATCAAATATAGTCTATATTATATATCATTATTTTACCTCAACATTATGGAGGGTCCTCTTGGAGTTGACATGATATTTGTTTAATTTGAGTATGTCCTACCATCTAATGATGGATGGCCAGAGAGGGAGTGAAAAAAATGTTTTTTAAGGAAGAACATCATGATTATGTGCTCTATTTTTGGATCATGGGACACCCATTTTGACCACGTAGATTTTTATTATAATAATAGTTACCCAAACACAATTTATATAGATTATTGTGAGGCCTTGTATGGGTGGAATTTGTAATATCTTTTGTGTTAGTGGAAGACCGGTGAATGTAATTTGGTTTGATAATGGATTTATTATGAAATTATAGTGAATATATAGCTGAATCATTAGATATATTTAGAGACAAATAGCCTATAAAAATATTATTGTAAATTTTTTATCCATTGGATTTATCAACTGATAACCATGTGTTTTTGAGAGTTTCACCTTAGTTGGGTCACACAAAGATTGAGGTACATGGTATGCTAGCACTTTTTTAGGGATATGTTTAGTGTGTTGAGCATGAGGAAAGTGTCTTATCATTTATAATGTCCATAGTAATTGATGGCGATACAAAATGTGTTTAATGTATCACAAAATCAGAAGTATCATTACGAACCATCTCATGTATTAAGCTAGGAGGTTATTCATTTTGATCCATGTTTATCTATGAATGAGAATATAGATAGGATTTTTAACTTTGATAAAAATTTACTTTTTGGTAATATGATACCATTGGATTGATTATAATAAAAAAATGCTTAAGATTATAATGAGATGTGTAAGCATGAGGCACTAATGCTAGAGAAGTGGCCATATCTCTTGGATATGGAAACATATTTATTAATTTTTTGGAGACGAAATTTTTTATGGTGGAAATGTTGTAACATATCATTGATTGAATTTTTGTAGTTCATTACCCTAGTTTGGATCTCATTTTAATTGGGTATTATTTTAGGGTGGTTTAAGGAAAATGTTGGAAAAATTACAGGATTTATTTTAGATGATCACGTTAAGTTCATGATGTTAAAAAATCGTGTGCCCCATGTGAATAATATGAACCCCATGGATAGTAGGAAATGAACATTTGACACACATCTTTCCAAACCATGTGCCCACATTGGGGAAATATTGAACCCAAAACAGTAGGGATGCAATGTTGGATCACAGTTTCCCCTAATCATACACCCCCTCCATCATAATGTGTGCATGATATTTTCATGTTAAGAAGATTTTATTAAAATTTAGAAACGTTTCATGACCCATACCAATGGTTCAAGTGACATGACTCTCTAATAACACCTCTAATAGGCCAGGGGCTAGGAACTATCCTCGAGTAGGCATATCACTGACATAGGAGGCATTCGCCTCTGTACCTATACACATTCACACATATCCATGCCTATACACAGATGAAATTTAAAAACAACTAAAAAACATCCATGTATTCATCTAAATACCCCAACCAGATTATGACAGGATTTAAAAGAATGTATAGAGGGCCATGTATAATCACACGAGAGAGAGTCTGAAAACAAAGCCAACATGAATGAAATACTGGAAATTTCTATCAAATTAAAAAGGGAGCAATCCTCAGTCTATCCGGTCTCATAAATCACCATATAGTCTAGATCTATCAAGGTCTGATTCATATGGTTGTTTACTTATACAACCCCAAACATATGCATGAAAAGCCAATGAATGGGTTAGAATAACAATACCCAGTAGGACACCCAAAAAGCACAATGCATAGAAAAAAATATAAGTACATTCAGCTCTACAAAGGTATATGTCTACAACACATTTAATAAGAAAATAATTATTTAATCATAAAATACATATATCATAATGGTATGTCACTACCATAAATCCAACATAGTCTTCCCATAATAATGATCCAAAATCCAATCGTTTGTGTGAGCGCACTTCTGAGTTTGAATACACTAATTTTATCTCTTTAAAATTTAGTGATCATTGAGTATTTCTATTATATGTACATACTGATCTTATAAAGTTATGAGAAAGATATTTGAGGATCAAACCCAAGAACATGAGGTATAATAACTACTTAATATAAATTAACTCACTATGTAGAGGATCGATTCCCACATAGTATTGATCACGATGATACCATGAAAATCGCCTAAGGAACGAATATGTATACAATATCTCACTTTGGTCCTCATGGAATGGTTCCAACAACTCTATATATGAATACATTAAGAAGATATCACATTCATTTTTGTATATAGTGGTTCTTTACAATCCCTCAAGGAATGGATATGGGGAATTCACCTTAATGAAACATGTTTAAGATACATAGGAAAAGGGATTCAAGATAAATTCTTAGGAATATTGGTCATGAAGTAGGGTTACACACCATGTCCCTTTTACCTCAGTTCATTCCCATATAAATGGAATGTGTCACATGTCTCGTGTCTATGTGACAATACACTATGTGTCTGCTGCCTGTGTATACTTCCGATGTACCCGAACATGGGTATGTAGTGTACACATGGACAATATATGTTCATGTTGGCATACACAATGTAATCATGCCAATGTACTCTAGCCCATGTCCATGTAACCTTAGAGGTATATTACAAGACACCAGGGAGAGGTCACATGTCATTTGATAAGGGTCACATGTTGTGTGTTACTTATCTCCTTCTTCAATCCCTAGCCAACACAAACTGTGGTCAACTCGTTATGTTCCTCCACCTCATACATTTTATAGTGTGGAAATTTCTAGATTCCTATATCTGGTTTTCGTGTCAGTTTCCATGGCTTTGGCATTATATAAGGCTACATTCCTCACCATAAAATCATGGAATCAAGTTTTTAGAGACTGTTAATTGATAAAAAACATGTTATGGTAATCAAATCTATTCTAAAAACACCATAAAATGTGGTTCTTCATTTCACACAAATGAAAATTAAATGGGGGTATCGACAAATTTTTGATCCTCCACCACTTTAATTGTCTCACCACTATCATGTGATGTCGATCCAAAATCTACAATATCAAATCATTTTTCTCTAAAATCGGTGTGTAATGAACTATTTCCTCGTATATGTCAAAGCACAAGATAAACAATTATTTCCCATAATGAATGAAGAAAAAAGTGGAGAAATGCTCAAAAAAATAAAGGTTAATATACCATGGAAAATGATTTTTTGACCTCGATTAATTTCCATTAGAATAATGAATGAAGTGAGAACAATTAAATCATATGGATAATTATCCCAATGAAATCCATGAAAATGAACCCATCTAGTAAGATGACAGATCCATTGATAAATATATTGGTTGATTGATCTGTGTTCATTTATGGAATTAATAATGGTGAAATAAATAAAAACAAAACAATGCCCTAACTTTATATGGATTGATCATTAATGATGAAGGAGCCTACATCATCATCATTTGTGAGATCTTGAATCATTTTTTTCCACTATTTATCGATCTATGATCTATTCTTCCTTCGTCTGAGAGGGATTAGCAATGATTTCCCCAAAATATCTCCAATGTCCCTAGAGTTATATGGAAAACTCTATAATTTCATCGTAATAGACTAAATAAATACTCTACAATTGATACTTCAAAGGAGAAAACTCAATTAATTAAATTAATTATTTTATTCATTTCACGCCTATAAAGATTTATTATAGATACCCATACCAAACATGGTTATGTCATCCATTGGGTAAAACATGCATTTTGAACTCAATAGTTCACTCATATTTCTAATTTATGCCCCATTTTTAATTTTATTATAGTTTTCTATAAAATTGTATTCATGTGTTATTTAATATATTTTATATATTTCATGATTTTATTCTGGGCACACTGAGCCTCAGAATTGCACGTTGTCTCAGTTCTTTATTTTGAAAACAAATCATTATAAAATCAAAAAATTAATACAATGAAAGTATGAGTAATTTAATTCTCCAATCCTTATCTATTTATGTTCCAAAGCTCTAAAAATAGGGATAGAAAATATGTTCTCAGTACTAAGCATGAATCTAGTCCTCCTTATTTCTTTTCCTATCATAATGATTCCAATTGTACCACAAAACATGCACCAATAGAATCACTCCACGGACAAAGGGTCCTCTCTTGATGATCTTTGAGCTTTACGGGGTACACTTTAAAGATTGTTCCATCCTTGATGTCCAGATCACCTTAGTCAATAATTTGTGGTTGGTTATGCATGATCTTCCTTGTTGTGACATGTGAAAGAAGTTAATTACATGGTCTAACAAGGAAGGTAGATCTATGAGGTACACCAGCTCATCGACTCTACATAGTATCTCGAAGGGGCCAACTAATCACAGAGTTATCTTGTTTCCCTTAACCCATCCAGGTAATCCACATCGAGGTGAACCCCGTTAGAACATGTGGTCTCCCTCATTGAACACTAAAGTCAAATTCCGTTAGCCTTCCTAAGACTTATGATGGGTCTATATAGTCTCCATACTATCCTAGATGATATACACCCTCTGAGTAGTTTTTCATACAAACCCTATGCCCATTAGTGATGACATTCTTAGGACAATCTAGCATAGTGGTCACCTAATATTTCTCCCATGAAAATCCATGAATGGTGACATACTAATTGTGTAATGGTTGGTATTATTATTCATAAAATACATTAGAGGTAAGTGATCCTACTAACTATATACAAAGTCCAACATTCATGCAAGGAGAATTTATTCTAGAACAAAGATTCTCCTATATATCTAGCCATCTGTTTTTGGGTGAAACAATGTGCTGAAGCATCAATAAGTCCCAAAATTATTTTTTCTATTCCCTTCCATGACCGTGATTTGAAGACAGCATCAGGTTTAGAAATTATCATCAAGTGAACACATTGGGGTCAGACTATGTCCTACACATAGAGGCTCTTAAATCTCTCTACTGAACACTGCTCTTGGATAGATAAGAAGTTAGATAACATTGTGAGTATGTCTATCATCTCCTAGATAAAATAATGTCCTCCAGATGTATGTGGAAAGACAATCATAATTACAATGGATTCCCAATCCCAATTTCACACTAAAACCATTAGGGTTTGATATAGTTATACAAGAATGTGGTTCTTAGCCTTCATATGATGTCAAATATGGCATAATGTTACAAACACTAAAAATATTTTCTTCACCCATGGAAACCACTCCTAAATTGAATGTCCAGGTAAATATCTTCAACGCCTAGATGTACAATCAAAGGATAGGGGTGAAACTCTCTCAGAACCTCTTCTCATAGTGTCATTTATACCATCATGCATCATCTAAGAAGAAATAAATTCTCCCCACCTTCATAAAATCCATTTGGAAGATGTTCAGTTGAAATCTATGTATGTACAATATTACAGTTAATATCCCCAATTTTTCCATCCATAAATAACTACAGGAGTGGAGGGGTGAAAACCATATACTGGAGGTAATATTCTCTATATCCATCGATAGGGGATAACTGTAATAAGAAAAACTAATTTGAAACCTCTTTCATCAAATTTGAACACGATCTACTATTGAGAGTTTAGGTTACCATGCACCCCTTATCAAAAAAATTGAAAATCATGAAGTCGTAATCTTAGTAGAAATCAAGCCATCAACTCTATATCATGTTAATATCCTGCTAAGAGGATCCGTAAATGAGACATTTGTTATTAGAATAGACAATGAACCACTCACCCATTAAATTGGGACCCCATATCTTTAATGTGGATACTACTACTGCTAACACAAGATCATGGGTTGTGTAGTTCTATTCATGTGATCCCAACTAATGTAAACCACAGAAAATTGTTACCTTCCTATATATCAAAATAGATACAATCATGGTTATTGATGCATTATAGAACAATAGTCACATTATACCATCCCTTATAAATCTCAATAGGGGATAACTATTCAATCGATGCCTCAACTATTGAATATCTTGTAGGCACCATTATGCCCATAAGAATGGATTCTCTTTGTAGGTAAATATTGTCATGGGAGAAGATATAATAGAGATATCTGATATGAATCACTTGTAATGTCATGTCATCCAATGGAATCTCTATAACTCCATAATTCTCTTGTAATGTACCCAAGCTAGCAATACCTCATCCATGGGTGGGTCCACTACCACTCAATTTGTTTATGATTATGTTCCCAGAATGTGGGCCTCTTGAGTATATAACAGTCACTTTAAGAGCTTCTAGAAAATAATTTTCACTAAAATTATGTCTATAACCATCATTATGTTTCTAGTGTGATCCTCCTCAGACACCATGTAAACAAATATATCATTTAGAATAAAAACCATGAACCGTACTTAGAATAGATGAAATATCTGGTTAATGAGCCTCGTGAACAAAAATGGAGAATTTTCCATGACAATGGGTATCACCATGTACTCATAGTAATATTTTTGACATCTCAATTCCCTCTTCAGTATATCCATAGACAATATTCATAAATACAGATAACATAACCTGAGTTTGACCTTCGTAAACCATCTTTCCCTTATAAAATGGTCAAAGAAGTCATCGATTCATAGTAGATGATAATTGTTCCTCATGATTTTCTTTTTTATGAAATAGGTTTCCAAATATATCCTCAAACTCCTATCATTATTATGGGTGAATAATGATGGTCTTTTCATAGTGAAACACTTGGTTTACCATATCCCTTTTTCTGTAATTCATCATACTACACCCTTAGCTTGAGAATCTATGTGGGATCTATCTATAATGCTGGAGTATATATCATTTTCATCCTGGGGATAGATCAATGAAAAAGTATATCTCTTGGTAGACATGTAAACCACATCCTCAGTGAAGATTTCCTGGTATTATTCAACCACTATAGGAAACAGGGAAATAATAACATCATCTACACAAATGGTCATTATAACAAACTAATGAGTAATCTTCAACACCATACTATGCGTGATTCCATCCTATGATGCTTGAGATTCATTCTCACCAACAATAGAGAACCCAGTTCCACCACTGTTAGAAAACTGTATCATCCACCCGAAATAGTCAATCTTGGCATGAAATATAGATAAATAGTCCATTCCATGGATATAGTTGTAAGGCCTCATCATGCATGATGTCAACTACTGTCACAAGAAAATATCCTTCTCTCTGTAGTATTAATATACCCTTCCTAAGAACACTAAACTATAGACCCAGTATCATAAAACCTCCTCCTAAAATTTAATTCATGTCTGCTTCACTAGGACTGGTGTCAACTTCCAGCTGTTGAGGTCTCTTCCCCTATAGGCCCCCTAGAATCCACCACTAGCTATGTCTGCTCAGAAAAGAAACTCTTAACCACCTAAGCTCAGTCTAATACCCTGCCATTGATAGGAATGAATAGAGGTATTAAATTGGATCATATATATCTATAAAACCTCACTTATAGTTCTTATCCCATAATAACCAGTAACGGGAAAAATTCAATGTGTAGTAAGAGAGGTTGGTAAACCATGATGAATACTCATTTACTATTGTGCTACCCTGAGGGAGATACAGATGATCCTAGTTATGTACATTCTGTAGTGTAGTTGGAGAGAAATAAAATATGAATAGATGCTCAAACTATGACCACACTAGAGTTATCTCATCATAGGAATGGGTCAATAACCCCCACAATCTTTATGGTTAGAAATGAAGAAGGCTAACCATATGAACACCATCTGATCTATTGGTTTCATGACTAGATCGAATACTTGGGTCATCGCCTCTGCCAGTCTTTTACTACCTATGGGTTAGTCTCACATCGGAACCTAGGGGGTCTCTATCATTGAAACTAATGATGTATGCTCAGCTTGCACACCTCATCCAGCAGTACTACATGTAACATCTTCTACTCAACATGTGGTTGTATAGATGGTGTTACTCATGGAGGTTGAACATCT
The DNA here is from genome assembly GCA_963277665.1 of Viscum album. Classification (NCBI taxonomy): domain Eukaryota; kingdom Viridiplantae; phylum Streptophyta; class Magnoliopsida; order Santalales; family Viscaceae; genus Viscum; species Viscum album. The sequence continues at coordinate 2,102,288,749 of OY728119.1, read as the reverse complement.
AGATCTAGACCTCGTATTGATTTCTTATCACTAGGGGGGATGATCATTAACATATGGATGCTAAATTCTAGCTAGTATTTGTCATAGGGGCATCGTGATTGTAAACAAAGTTAAACCATGGTCAATGAGTATATATGTAAATAATACTCCGGGTGTAAATTGAAACCACAACCCATTCTTATATGATTTCAATGTCATTATTTCCCCTAAAACCAATTTTTTCATGTACTCAACCAAAAAAGGTTAACCATGTCTTAGTATATAGATACATCGGTAACTACACAATCACTAGAGTATGTGGCCTTAAATACGAACTCCAAAAACATAATATTGTTTCAAAAACTAATCTTATTGGCTTCAATAACATGGTAGAACCTTTTTTATATAATACCACTCTATCATGAATGATCCCATTGGGGTCATTCCTTTACTCCCCAAGCTCACCTCCAATAGGCCAGGGTATAACGACTAGTATCCAGTAGGCATAACATTGAAATGGGAGTCCTTAGTCTAAATACCTCAACATATGGACACATCTCCAAGCCTATAAAATTAATAAATTCAACAACAACTAAAAAATATTACATGCATTCTTCTCAATCCCACCACCGTATTACGAAATGTAAATCAAAGTACATAGAACCAAATACAAGCCCACTATAATGAATATTAATATAATAAAACCAAAAATTAGTAATGGGTACTACTTTCAAAATTCCACAGGAAGACACCTCAGTATATCTGTTCCCACAAATCATCATTTGATCTTTGTCAATATTTGAATCTGTCAAATTGTCTATCATCTACATAAGACATGACACATATGGGAAAATCTCATACAAGGGTGAGTGTAAAAATACCTAGTAGTACACTGTATAACGAAAAATATTAAAAAAAGTACTATCATCATCTCTACTTTGGAATATCTCTCTAACACATATAACAGGAAAAAATAGACATTATCAACAAAGGCACATAGTGTAATGTTATGTCACAAATGTAAAGCCTACCTAGGATTCCAACTTGATTATTCCACAAAGCACTCATCTTGGAGAACATACTCATGTGAATGAAAGTATAATTGATGATTATCTTTGAAGTAATTCTCATTGGGTCTTTCCTTTATAAGTACATACTAAGGGTTCAAATATATTTTATATATAGATGAGGATCACACCCAACAACATGGGGTACACTAAAAACTCAATATGGATTAATCTAAAAAGTATAGTGTCAGTTACAAAATTGTGTTATTCATGATGATACTAATAACTCCACCTATGGAATGAAGATGAAAAGAGGATCTCACTCCAGGCCCCATGGAATGACTCCAACAACTCTATCCAATTAACCTATTAAAGGGGTAGATGTTCTATGTGTAAGAGGTGATTATATAACAACCCTCATGGAATTGATATATAGAAAATGACCTAATTTTTTTTCCAATATATAGAGGAAAAGGGAATCAATAAAACTATATAGGAGTACATGGCATGTAGGTGGGTTACACATCATACCCCTTTGACCCTAAGTACATCATAGGTAATTGCAATGTGTCCCATGTCTCATGTTCATATAATGGTACATGATGTGTAAATTTCCAATCTACATTGGAAATTGATAATTAAATGGGACTGTTTGTGTGACATAACATGGGTATATGCATGTACACCAGGATAAGATGTGACTGTGTGGAAGTACACGGTGTGCCCATACCCATGTACTTCACCCCATGTATATGTACCCTCAATGTTAAACACTGAGTCTCCAGTGATAGGTCACAAGTCATATGAATCGGTAAAATGTAGTGTGGTACTAATCTCCTTCCTAAACACTTATCCACCATAGAGGGGGTCCACATGTCATGTAGATCCAACTCACACATTGTGTAGTGATGAGATTTCTAGATTCCAAAAATTTTGTATTTGGGGTTGTTTCTATGCATCTAGTCACCAATCAAAAAAATTCCTCACTAGAATATCAAGGATTGAAATTAGTTGAGCCTTTTCTTCAACCAAAAACATGTTATGGTTATAAAAATATTGTGTAAAACACCATCGAATTTCATTCTTCATTGTTCACTAATGAACATGATATCGGGTATCCAAAATCATCTTATTTGATGATAAGTAGATCATCACACCACCATAATGTTCTGACGATAATATATCCCCAATATTGGTCCCTTTCACCATGAAAATGGTTGACCAATGATCAATTTCTCGAAGGATGTTGAACAATGGTCCAAGTGAAGAATTTTCATTATCAATAATGAAAACGGGGAGAAATGCACTAGAAGAATCGAGATGAATGGACTATGATTGATGTTCTTATTAACCCTGATTCATTTCCATTAGACTTATGAAATAATAGATAATTTTTTTAATCAATTGTATAATTCTCCAAATAAAAACCCCGCAAATGAACCCATCCCACAAGACTATTGAACAATAGATCAATTCATTGGATGATTGATCCATTTTCATTGTAGAAATTTATAATGGGGAAATAAATCAAATCAAGATTACATCTTATCTTGAGATTGTTCAATATCTGAATAATAACGATCCTAATTAATCATTTTTATGAGATCTAGAATCTCATTTTCCTTTAATTGTCGATCTACGATATGCAATTCTTTTTTTAAAGAGGTATTCTCTAACTCACTCTCTAACAACATTCCAATGGACCTAGGGTAATTCTAATCACACTAGAATTTTGTGAAAATAGTATACATTAATACTCTCCAATCATTGAATCAATGAAATAAAAATAAAATAATTTAATATATTATTTTATTCACATCACGTCCATATTGTCTTTTTAAAAATGTTTAGTACCAACCATGATTATTGCATGCCTACTATAAAACCCATATGTGTAACTAAATAGTGCCCTTTGATTTATGATCAGAGTCACCATTTAAACATTATTCCATTTTATTATGAAAACTATGTTCACATGTTATTTAATATATATATTATAATTAGAACATTTATTCTAGGCACACTAGTCCTCAAAATCACACACCTTCTCAGCAACTAGTTTAGAAAATAATCCATACAATATTAAAAATTAATATATATAAAATAATATTCATTTTATAAAAACGTGTTTATGTTTCCTTTGAAACAAATTTATACCTACATCGATTTTTTGTTCCTTGGATACTTTCAATATGTGATTCTGGTTCCTACAATATCTTTTTTTATTGGATCAAAGCACCATTGATCTTAATCGATCTAATCCAAGAAATTGGATATCCCCCATGTATTTTAAATTAATCTACTTTTTCATCCTATTTATATTTTGATATATCATCACATATTGGATGGATCTAAACTAAATGTTATTGGAAATTGATTTTAGGTTTTGTTCCAAGATCTTTCACACCTTCTTTCATTATTGAACTACCTCATTATTAGTGTTGATTTCTGGATCATTGAATTTAAGATAGGTTCTTCAATAATTAATTTTTTATGATTAAAACATTTAATTTATTAATTAAATAAAAATTAATTTTTAAATTATTAAAAAACATGGATTTGAGATTATTCTATCATTGTCTTGGAAAGGTTATGGAAATTTTAAGACACACCAATTTTAAAAAATTATTGTTTATTGATTTATTCAGTAATCATTTAAATGAAAATACATGATGCATGATATTTAAAAAATGGAATCAATTAAAAAGTTATTTGAAAAGGAATGAAATGATGAAAACCTGTGTTTTTTATTTTAAAAAGAAATTTAATTTCGAAAACCAAAATTAGAAAATTTTATTTTCAGGTTTTTTAAAATGATTACATAAAATTTTTATTAATTGATTTTTGAATCACAAGCTAGTCTCGACAGTTTCTGCTAACATGGAAAAGAACTTAATGATCTTAAATCCCAATGAATGGATTGATTATTAAAAATATTACTAAAAAACCATGGACTAATCTCCAATTAAGGGCCCGATATTGGTGTGTAGACTACGCATGATGTATTACCCTATTGGTGTATATTTCTTCATGCACATATGACTATATTTGTGATAATTAAGAGAATTGTAAGGATCATATTACCTGACAATATTTCTTACCTCATGGTATTTGTACATGGTTCATGGAATTTATTTATTTTATTTTATATACAATCCAATTATTTTAGAACTATTTCAATCATGTAAAATGATTTATATAAACTGTTCTATATAAAATTATTATGCTATCCTATTTGAATGTTATTTTGATATATCTTCCTTCTTCTTGAAATGAATGAATGTTTTGGTTTTAAATATTAAAAATGAAATTCTATGAATTTTTAAATTTACCCGCTAGCATAAATGGAAATTTGTTATAGTATTGATTATGATACACTTTTTGATAGCCTACTTGGATTTATAGATCACACCCTACCTTTTTCATTGCGAGTTTAGAGAATTTATTATGCTTGGTCCGAGAAAATGTAATTTTACCCTTAGAGGAGGCCAATTTCATTTATAATTTTTACCATGAATTGATGATAGATGTTTCTAGTGGATATACTATCCACTTATTTCATGGGATGTTTGAGCTTTCATCTTATTCGATAATAAGTACATTAATGATGTAATAGATTGGGCTTTCCCTATTTTTCATAGAACATTCTCTATTTTTTTGAGTGTTTTAAATACAAACCTATATCTTTTCATCCATTTATTATGTAAAACTCTTTTATGCTTTGGTCATTGTGATTCTAGGTGCATGTTTACAACCCATGGGGATCAGAAATAACCATCAGGCCTTGTTAGAGCCAGATCCATTATTAAGGTACCATATTATCAAGGATATATCAATAAAATATGTATAATTATGTATCATTTATATAATTTATATAAACAATTATATCCAATTGTGAGAGGATGTATTTGATAAATGGATTACATCTCTTCATGAGGTGTTTGCCCCCCGTACGCATTAATTATGATTTCATAACCCATTTGATTGAATTCGATGTTGTTGTAGGTCACTCCCTTGAAATAAAAACATATATTTATATGGTATATAATAAATTTTTTCATATTTTTGGTTTAATTATAATTTATGGTTTTTTGATATAGAAATAAAATAAAAAATCTCATTGAATAACGTTACCTCCTCTTTAGGTCTCCACTGTAGGTTTTCACTAAAAGACATCCTATAATGGATTTTTACCCACACTATGGCATCATTTATTATATTATGGATGGAGGGATGTAATTTATACAGGTTTTTGTGGATCCAAACAGATTTATATGTGTGAATAAATTAGGGGAGTGAGATCCCTTTTTGAATTGAGGTGGAGAGACTTTTTTTAAATACCGAAAAGTATTCAATAATTGGAGGTCACTCTCATCTCATGTGGCCTGAAAATTTATAAATAATGAATTATAAGAATTATATAGTCGAGAAACTCTATCACATAAAAATATCATGTTTTAAATATTTCCATCCTTATCATTTATGGTTACTCTCTTTTAACATCTTTAATTCCCACTGTAGTAATTAGTTTTTTAACCAAGGTAATAAAATAATTATGACTAAAATAAAATTTCTATTATTAGATAATTTATAAGAATTTATTGTAAATATTAAATCAAATTTATCAAATTATATTTATATGTGTGTTGAAAATTAATTGTAATATAAGCGTATGTAAGATTAAAAAATTACCACTTTTATCCTTAAATGTGAGATTTAATTTTTATTGTCTCCAAAAATTATTATGAAAAATAAAAATGTGATCCTATTAAAAAAATTATTCTTATTCTAAATATTAAATCTATTTTATCAAATTAAATTCTCATAATGGGAAACATTTAATTTAGAAATAATTTCATTATCACGATTAAACAGATGTTTCTAAAAAATAAAATATTCAAAATTTTATAAAGTTGTTATTTTAAATTTCAATATGATTTTGATTCAAGTTAACTAAAATGAATTAATTATTATAAAATCTAACAAATTTTAATTGAAACCCAATTAAAAATATAACTTTCCTTTATATATTATTAAAATGAAAATTTGGTTTTCAATTAAAAATATTTATTTTTACTATCCTTCATAAAATTAAACTTTCGAAAAACAATTATTGAAAAATCAAACTACACTAGTTTAAATATTATTATTTCAAAAATAAAGTATATTTTTTAACATTAATTTTATAATATTTTATAAATTAAATTTCAATATTTTGTTCATGCCTGACTAACTCGTCCTTTATAAAAATAACGTTTTCATAAAATATTTCTTTTTCTTTTCAATGATTTTAATTTTATTTCTAATTAGTAGATAAAAACAATTTTCATAATTTACTTAATCATACTCATACCCTCCATTAAAAATGATAGGTGATAACAATTATTTAAAATATTAATAATTTTAAAAAAGTTCACATTTTATTTAAACTCAATGTTGCATATAATGAAAGATAAACTCAGTGTTACCTGTAACATAAGAAGAACTCAGTGTTTCGTGTAACAGAAGATATTAAAGAGATTAAATTTAATTAAAAAATTATATATGTTTAATTATATGGGGGTGTATTTTATTTAATTCGTGGTTTTTTTCCCATATGCTATGATATATAATGTTTTAAATTTAGAATCACGAGATGTTGTATTCTACCCACCTTAAATAAATTACATCTTCATAATTTAATCTTCCTATCGGTAATGGAGGAATGATAATTATAATTTTGTTTTCTAAAAACCCACATCATATTGTATTATGGAAACACCATCATAATAAGTTACCAATGGGAATCAATATGTCAAATGGAATAAAACATAAATAGGTGTAGTATTAGAGGAATGTTAGTGTCATGTGAAGATATGGGGAAGGAATATTAGAATAAAAAACTATAGAGAGTGATTGGGGTCATTGATCACAAGAATAGGAATGATCAATGATAATTTAAGGGAATAAATACATAAATATGTGATTATTTAAAATACCATAATATTAATTATCTATGAATATAATTGGAATTTATTTTTCTTTTAGGAACACATTCCTAATATTCAGGAATTACTTTATTATTTGTATATATAAGGAAATATAATTACTTTATATGATTAAATTTTACAATTAAAATTATATCCTTTTTTGTTGTTTATTTAATTTACAATTCATTTCTTGCACCAAGTAATAAATATCAAAAAAATAAATTTTTAAGCCGGAAACACACCAATTCACTTCTAACAGATTACAAGATCCGTAAAAGCATCACATATATTTTGTCTATCTCTGAATATTTTTGGAATATAATGTACATAGAAGAAGTTAAAAATTATAATTCATTAATATTTAATAATAAATTGTAACACCACTATTTCGTTATCAGTATTTATTCTTCATAATTCTTCCCAAATAAATTTCATATTAACTGAGACATAATATAGGATAGAGGTAGGAACTAAAACAATATCATCCTTCAGTTGTTGGTTCAAGCCTCATGGTGTTGCCGAATGAGATGGGTATTCTTGCATAATGTGGGTTGTAATTTTTCTTAAATCATTTTAATATAATTAAAATAATGTTCCCAAAAAATTATGATGTACATCCATGAATTAAAATTAATCATTAAATTACATTTTTACAATGGTTTTCAATACAATATTTCTCCAATGTCTAGTATATATATTTTTCTATTAGTACAACTTCATTAATGGTAATATTATTCATAAAGGATATCAATACATTTAATCTTATTACTATAAAATTTGTATTCCTAATCTATAAAATAACATTACAACTAAAACAAGAGCATAACATAAATTTCTCCAATATATCCTTAATCATGGTAGACTCCCATTGCAGAAAACCCAAAAATATGTGTTTAAAACTTTTAACATATAATAAATCTTAAAAACATAAACCATGATAGAATCCATAACTATTAATTAAACGAATCCATGTGTTATTCTAAATTTAAAATAATCCTTAGATGATTCATGCTTCTTATCACCAATATACCATTTATAATAAAATATTTATAATATTTAAATATTGAACCCCATAAAATTAATAGAATATATATTTAATTTTTTCATAGTTCCATGTTCTAGGATTTATACATTGAAATAGGGAATTGGCTCATGTAATTCCTTGTTTCTCCATATTTTATAAAAAAACTATAAATAGACCGCTATGATGATATTTATTTACTTTCACTGAATACTTATTTATTTCCTAAAAAAATATTTTAATTAAGCTCTCCCTTTAATCAAAAACATTCAATTACCATTACATAGACAAAATTTATGGGGTTTATCCTTCCGAATTTTTTATATGATGGAAATAAATCCTTATATCATCAATGTCATCATCACCTGATCACTTATAGATCATCATCCTTATATTCTTGGGTGAGTCTGGGAGTTTCATAAATTATATGTCAATAATCATATTTATAGATTAACAATTATAAATAATTGCATTATATTTCACTCTAGTAATCTTCCCATTTTTTACTCATTGTCACCACATTTCCCTTCATATTCAATGTTAACATAATTCATTCATGTTCCATCTATTGACATAAACAAAAAAGAAATTTGTGAGAAACTATATTTGTCATGTAAAACCCATATAATAATTTATATACTTGTTAAATCATGAAACATGTTTTTTAATCAATATTCATTTCTATTTTATCCTAGGTCATTCATTTTAATAACATCTTAAAATCCATCAAAATATCATATTAAGAAAATGTTAATTGTCCAATAAATATCACATGTGATTGTCAAAATAGGTGCATAGTATGGTCCATTGTCAACCACAATGAGATGATCATGTTAAGGACAATGCATCGTTTTCAAATTTATTACACCATGTTAACTCTTTTATAGAACAATGTCCACTTATATTATTGAAGATGTTTTTTACTAACAGGAAATAAAACATAATAAATTACATACAATAACATTTGTATATTCCTATAATTTTATCATTAAAGTATATCAAAGGGTTATGGTCCTTAATCTGTGATTTCCTAAATTTATTACTGATTTTCTCATGTAAACATTCTATAATACCAATAATTATGGCCCCAACTCAAGAATCCTAGAGTCAGTTCATACTTTAATATATTGTCCTAAGATACAAGGAAACAAATCCTAAATGACCAAATTGGTTAGTAGAAATACTAAAATAAACATTTACATGATTACTTTTTAATTCACAAATACAAAAAATGGTTTTTAGAGTATCCCCTTTGTAATATTTAGTGATATCATTAATAATACACTTCATGGATTCTTCAGAAAGGAATCAAAATATGGGTGATATCAAATTATTAGTAAGGGATACATAATGTGGAAGAAATCATTAATCAATAATTAATAATAAAAATGGAAATGTAAATAACTAATAAAAAATACCTTTAAAATAATTTTAACATGTGAATAGATTAAGAATAGTCAATATGTAAAGGTGAATATAACGGCTCAGACCTCTCTAGTCTATTCTTTTGTGAAAATATTGTGTTTGAGGTGTTCTGGGAGGTCTATGTGACTTATTTCTAACACTTTCCCGAATTTTATGTTCTATGAATAGTGTTTCTAGGACAGTTGGTCATATATTGTTTGGTCATATATCAATAGGTGTGTAGTGTTTGTAGATTTCCATGTTTACAATGTTTATATCATCCTACAGTGTCACACCATTGATGTTATCATTGACAAAAAATGAATACAAAACCCTATTTTTGGGATTATAGGCTGATTAAAATCTCAAAACTCCTACATTAAATTTGATAAGGGTCTTGATTCTTTTACTCAATCAAGATGCGTAATCTTTACTAGTTCTTCCTTTAATGGAAAATCAGTTTTGTAACTAAACATATTATCTATTTAAATTTTCGAATGGGCCGAGATACCTTCCACCTTTGTTCTTCCTTATCCTTTCTCTTGGTGTGAGGCACCACAAAACATTGTTCATGGTGATTTTTTTATTGTTTTGTGGACCTTGGATCATATTATCCCTACAGTTCTTCCTACTGCATTTTCACCCTCTATTTTGGTGCAACCATGAAGTATCGATCCATATAGGCTATAAATAATGTTCTAAATCTGTTATTATGGTTTTCCGCATCTGTTTCCTAAAATTTCTCTTTATCATGTGATGGGATGCGATCCCCATGATTCTAATGGATATTTCTTGGGTATAATTTGATTTGGTTGTGTCGTGGAATCATTGAGTGGATGCATCCATTGGGGGAGAGGTAATGGTGATACATTGTGTTGTCCTTTTCTCATGCAATGAATGTTGGAAACCTTTTAAGGTACGAGAATCATGGATTCTAAATTATATTTAAATGAAGTTTTAGATTTAGCATGATTTATCTAACTGGATCACAATAAAATTGACATAATACTTATTTTAACTGAATTAAAGAATTGGAAGAAAATTCTTAGAAATCTTATTGCCTAATGATTTTCTAGATTATGTGATATCTATTATTTTCTTATTTAGCATGTCATTCTTGATGGAAATTGGTATAGAATGTAAAGATGAGATAAATTGTAAAATTATTGGCCAATATAAAGTGTCATTCTTAAAGAATATTTTTTCTTTTTATGCGGTTCGATTGTAATAAAATGGATGCAGTTATGCATGTTTGATTGAATCGGCTAATTCACTATGAAATAAATTACATGTCTTTTTTCAGAAGATAATTCTTTAATGGGTTCTATTTTAAACTCTTACATGTAAAGTCCAAGAGCCTTATTCTTTAGATATATGATTTCTCTATGTCTGTGAATGAGGAATTCTTAATTTGGGGACAAGGGCCCAGTTTCATTGTTGTTTGATTCCTACTGTATGTGATGTGATATGAGCCTGGGATGGCTAAGCCTAGAGGGTTGTTGTGCCATTTCAGGAAGAGAGTCGAAGTGGTTGTGCAAGTAGTAGATTTCTAGAATGTTGAGAAGTATCAGATTTTGTTTGTAGGTGTCAGGGAGGACTCTGGGGATGATAGACTGGGTTAAATATGGGCTTACCCATTGATATTAAAGTTTAATGCATGTTGAATCTGTTTCTTATTTATCTACCTTTATTTACCCACATCTTGAGGTAGATGGTCTTCCTTAACCTTCTTCCAAAAGAGGAAATGACATGTAGGGTATGAAACATGGGTTCTGTGTTTATCTTCTAGAGGAGTGATGGGTCTGCTCTCCTATTATAGGTATAAAATACTTTATCATTAGTTTATATACTCACCATTTTGAGTCCCTTCTGTTGGGTAGCATAGAATACATTATTAGAATAATTGGATTATGGAAAGTGTTCATGTTGTTAATAGATTATTAAATGATTTAATGTTTGACCCATGGTGATGGAGCTTTCTAGGATACAATTCCACGATTATACTTCTAAGGAACTACTAGGTTTTGTTATTCCTGGAGGGCGTGGATATTGGTTGGAATAATAGTTAAATGTAATGTGGAATTAGTAAAGGTTATTTAAATTTTAAAAATCTAATTAATATAATGTGAAACAGATGAATGTGGAAAATGTAACATAATATCTCTATTTAAATGGTTGTTTTCTTATAAGATATAGAGTCTTATCAGTGGAAGATGGGAGTCTGACGGATGTTATCTCTAGTTGACTCAAATACTATGGTTTTTTCATAGTGTGGTACTGAGTTATATTATTCCATCCACCTTTTATGTTTATATGTTCCACTCTACCCTGTAGAATACAGAAACTGACACCACATGGATTTTGAGAACTGTGGGGTTCTTTCCCCAACATCCTAGGGGGAGTATAGATGGATAACTACCATCATTAACACAACTCTCTTCCCTTGTTAGTTACTTGTTCTAGTATGCACTGAGGTTATATTTCCCAATATAAGTGTATAGAGGGATGTAACGGCTGATGGTTATTTCACACACATATATTTTGGATATAGATTCTTATGTGGTATTATAGGAATATCAGGTATATGCTAGGATGGATTGATATCCTTACTCAGCGTATGGGTTGTAATAGCATAAGGTATTATAAATGATGTATGATACACATTCTAGGCGATGTGGGTTCTATATGGAAATACTTGGTTACATATTGTTGTGTGGTTTTGGATGTGGGTGGCACGATGTTCATGTTGTGGTTCTATGCCCTGGTGTCTTCGTGCAATCCTTTTTAGAGATAAATCTCAGGATATGAAACGTTGGGAAAAATTGGAAAATCAAGGGGGAAGTTATAGCAGGGTACTATGGGTATAATTTTTTATATTATATACTCTTGTATGTGATACATGGTGATACTATCCTTGGTGATCTTGGGAACATAGAATACCTTTCTAGGTGATGAGTTTGTTTCAGTTTTTATTCACCGTTCTTTAGCATACTTTCATTAATATTGAATGAGAGACTCTGGGGAGGATCCTACTGATTATATTATTATAATCACACAATGTTATATAAAATGTTTTTTCAAGTCACTTAGAGACGGTTAGAGATCATGCTTGATACTATTACCTTGGGGTTTCCAAATTTGTTCGAGCTTCACAGTCACTACCGTTTTACTTCCTTTAATAACATGGAGTTTTTACCATTTCACTGAAATAGTTCTTACATGAAATTACATATGTGCACATGGTATTCATTTACTTTTTGTCTAATATTTTTTTCATTGGTGTATATCATATCTCTCTCTTTAGAATGTTTTGTCTTAGAGGGTAATTCCAAACATTAGTGTGTTTACTATACCCTCGGTGCTAGTCACCATCCCAGAGCCTTCCTGAAGAAGGACATGTGGGTTATTATCTCTCTTCTCCCATTACCCTCCTATAATGGGTACTCATTGTAGGGAGTGGGTCCTGAAAATGTGGTATCAGATCTCTTCATTATGGATTGTATGGAGGTTGGAGTTAGGAGTAGGTGAGGATTCATTGGTTGGTTGGGAAACGGTTTTAGTTATGTTCAGAAAGTACTATAAAAATTAGAGACTAGCTGAGACAGTTGTATTTCGGCCCCTGGTAGTATAATGCATGGACCATTATGTTCACATTGGCTAATAAATTAAGTGATATTGGTTTTGGGGTAGAGACCTAGGAAAGTATCATGCATCATTCTTTATTGTGCCTTTGTTTGAATGGGTTGACCTTGAGATAGGTTACGCTAAGATGAATAAAATAAAAAAAATTATTTAATGTTATTGTGGTCCCTATTCCATGTATATAAGATATAAAAAATTTCACTTTTCCCTGAATGGATCTTGGAAAAAATCTATGCCAGGTTCATGAAAAATATGTCGAGAAGGTTTCTCCAGTATATCAATTTAGATTAGAGGTTGAAGAAAAATAAACATGGAGGAGGACACTATGAGAGTTTCAGGGACAATGTCTACAAAAGTATGAGGTCACCTTTTCAGATGTAGTCATGAAAGAATAGGTAGAGAAGTTTGATATACCTTTCAGTTATATCTAGTCTTGGAAATATAATTGGGTTATATTGGTTATGACGATGCTACATGGGGATGCAAGGAAGTGGTGGGTTTTTTCCGCGTATATTGTGAGGAGTTGGGAGTCTCATGGGAGGAGTTTTAAGACCAGTTTAGAGTTATATATCAATCTTATACAGTGAAGGAGGCTATTCACTATGAGCTACTTACCATTCGATAGGGGAGATATAGTGTGTGAGAGTTTGAAATCCTGTTCAATAACCTTTTGTGATATGATTCTGTACTATTTCCAGATGAGGAGGCCATATAGTGGCATTTATAGGAGGATTTGCATCCAAATATGTAAAGTGAATACCCTATGTTTATTCTGATGAAGTATCTCTAGGTGTTATAGGGGGTATTTGTCACCAAGTGTATGATAGGAAGACCAGGATCATCATGAGAGGGGAGTCATCAGGACTCATCACGATGTAGAGCTATATTCAGGGGATCATGGTTTTCTGGTCCGAAGAGTTTCTATTAGGGACAGGGTAGGTCCCAAACCTTAGTATACAGTTTCTTATTGGGATGAATCTCGTTGGTCTATGCTATGGGATTAGGTTCTTTTTTGGCTGGAAAAGTTCATCAGAAGCAAGAGTGCCTTGCCTTTCTGTGCAGTCAGCATGTGTTAGTTATTACACCTCTAGTTCCTATGTTGAAGGAGCTCCTACTGATGTAGTAGTATCATGTATTACTAGTTTTGGATTATTATATAGTAGACTTGGTAGGAAGATAAAGTCCCCTAGATTCTTATCATCTATTTAGAGTAAAGTGTGGTCATTGAGGTGGCCGTTTTCAGGGTCAGGGATGTCATGGATCTAGTCTTGGTCATCATCATGTGTTAGGATTTCCATTGCCAAGTGATCTAGATGTCATTTGTGGTACCCATTTCATATATTCTACATGGGTGCATGCCTTGATTGATTCTTGAAAAACATGATCCTTTATATCACCTTCTCATGTCCATGCTTTGGTACTTGATATATAGAGGCTTTCAGTTCCCTTGGTGTTGACTATGCTTGTTGGAGGCCAAACTGACTTGTTTAATGTATTTAGTGACTATATGTTAGTGCTACCTATCATTATTATATTTCATGTGTTTACTAATACAACCATATTATTTCATCCTAATCATGGATTTTTTGTATTCAGACTAGACTATATTGGTTTTATTTAAGAGGAATGTGTTGTTCATTGATGCTGACAGATATCCATTGTTGTTTGTTGGGGAGAGAGACCCTTGGATGGGTCACTGGTGTGTTCCATCCTTGTCATCCATGATAGTTGATCAGATGTGTACTTGATTTAATGTTTAGTTTTCGGCATATCTGTGGGTTGTAGAAGAGTACCATGATGTCATTCTTGAAGTGGATGTAATATTACACTCTCTATGGGATATCATGCTCTAGATCAACATACTATTAAGAATGTATCCTATCTCGATCTCACCAAATAAGATCGACACCTTTTAAGTTGTGAGAGCTGTTTATATAGCTTGATGGTCTCTTTAAATGTGGTTCTGGTTGCTGAGCATGTCATCATGGGGTGCACCAAATTTTTTCATGAAGAAGATTGATGGATGTTTGTGGTTGTGGGTATATTATTACCACATAAACAAAGTGGCACTGAAGAATCTATATCCTCTTACATGGATTGATGATATATTCGTTCAATTTATGGGTACAAAATGGTTCTATAGTATCGATTTGTTGTTTGGATATCATCATATGCAAGTGAAGGGGGAGGATATTCCAAAGACAACCTTCCCTTATTTTCAAGGGCAATATGAGTTCGTTGTGATTCCATTAAGTGTGATGAATGATCCAGTTATTTTCACGAGGATAATTAACATTGTGGTCCATGTTTTCTTGGATATGTTTTTGGTCTTCTTCACTATTTAAATAATTGTGTACTTTATATCTGAGAAAGAGCATACAGAGCATGCACATATTTTCTAAAAGCTCTTCGTCCACATCTTTTTTTAATTTTTCAAAGTGAGTTTTGGGATCATGGAGTATGTTTCATGTGTAATGTTTTATGCCAATAGGGACTACTAGTGGATTCATCATAGATAGAATTAGTTTTATATTAGGCAGCCCCAAAGGCAATCGAGGAGGTGTTATGTTTCCTTGGTCATGTGGAATATTATAGGATGTTCTTAGTTTATTTCAATCGGGTTGCAGCTCCTCTGACTGAATTTACCAGATAGGATCAGTCATTTGTATCGACTGGTTAGTTTCACCCATATTTTGAGTACATAAAATAGAATTTGAACAGTGTCATGGTTCTTTTCCTTCAAGTAAAAGGTGTTCAGGTTGTGGTTTTCTGTGATTCTTTTTGTGTGTGGTTAGTTTGTGTTTGGATGTAGCATAGATCAGTCATTTCTTACGGGTCATTCAAGTTACATCCCCATGAACATTACCATACCACCCATGATATAGAGTTAGTGGTAGTGGTGTTCTCCATGAATTTGTGGATCCATGAACAATTCATTGAGCATTTTGTAGTTTTCACCGATCATAAGATCCAGAGGTATTTTTTCTCCCATTATGACATGATCTCTAGACAACATTAGTTGATGGAGTTGTTATATTTCTATGAAAAAAATTATATATACATAAAATGGGAAAAATTGTGCCTGATGAGTTTATAAGGAATCCACACAATGATGTAGTGCATGAATCAGTTTATTCATGGAGAGTCATTGAAGAACATTCATCATTACATATGAACATGGAAGGCATTAGGGGCATAGGTTGTCTTTTTTCGATGATGGTGTAGTTCTATCTAGTGCAGCATGTATAAGAGTCCCATTTGGGGGATCTTGTAGTGGAGGTATGGAGAGACCATGGTGTTTTTGGTGAAGCCCATGATGGTTGGATTGAGAATAAAAAAAACTATTTTTGTTATAGGGGAGGCTATTTCTTCCATTTTTAATGTATGATATTGTTCCGATGGAGTTTCATAGTTCACACATAGCGGTTCATCATATCATGCAAAAGATTTATTGGAATTTTAAGAGTCCATTTTGGTGGCTTGGAGGAGCATACATGGGATCGTGAGTCATAGATATGGGCTCAGTACCCTGCGTTTTTTTGATCATGAGCTCTATTCTTATAATGTTTTTATTTGGTGGTTGTAGACCATTTTCATTTATGAGATGGTTTTCTCTTGGATTTTTTGTGTCTTTCTCTATTTTGAGAGGTATCTCCCCTGGGAGAGTGGTTTATGATATGTTTCTAGTTTTCATGTGGTTTCACATTGTTTATTTGATTAAGCTATAGAGATCCTATGGTCGAGAGAGCCTTGAGAGGTGTCTTGAAGGGTAGTCGTTTTAAAACTTTATTTTTCCTCTCGATGTTGGTTTTGGATTATTGATGATGAGAATGGTTTTAGAGGTATCTAATGTATTGTCCTAGACCTCTGCGGTTCATTATTATATGAAAATCTATTGTTTGAGATGTTCTTGGATTCCAAGGTCACTTATTTCAAATAATTTTCCAAATTTACAGTTCTAGGAATAGTTTATCCATGATGGTAGGTCATCTATTGGTAGTTAATTTATTGGTAGGTCATCTATTTGTTGTTTAATCGTGCTTAAAAATTTGTATGTGTGCATTGTTTCCAGTTTATTATAGTTTCTCCCCTATAACATTTTCATTGATGTAAAATGCATTCAAATCCTTGTTTAAATTTATTTAAGGATGATTCAAAAATCATAAATCCTATCTGGATTTTCTTATGGGTTTGGTTACCTTTACTAGGACAAATATGTTAGTCTTGAGCAGATCTTCCATTAATGGAACATATAAAATGTATCTAAACCGTTGATCCATTTAGATTTTCAAAAGGGACAAGATACGTTCTTCCCTTGATGTTCCTTCTCCTTAATCATGGTGTGAGGAACCCTGAACCTTTTTTCCCATGTATTTTTGTGATTATAGTGTTGATACTTGATCATTTTTTCCTTATAGTTCTTCATACTGCAATTGCACCCCCTATTTATGGAAATGAATAAATGTTAATCCTTCATGGATGTTAAGTATGATCTACCTATGTTCTTTTCGGTTCCTCAATCTATTTCATCCCATTTCTTAATTACATATGATAGAATGTGATCTATATGTTTCTAATGGATCTTTCTTGTGTGTTGGTTGATGCAGTTGAACTGCAACGTCCTCAAGTGGATGTCGTCATTGCGGGAGTGGTAATCGTGATTGGCAGTGTTGGCCCCTTCTCATGAAAAGAACATCGAAAAACTTTTTTGGTATGGGATTAGTGGATTCTCAATTATAATTATGTACAATCATAGAGTTATAATCTTTTATACCACTAGATCACAATGAAACTGAAAAAATAAATAGTAGATCCTGATTAAAGAATCAGTATAAATTGCATAACAATGTTATTGCATATTGATTTTCTAGCCAAGGTGATATCTATATATTTCTTGTTTATCATGAAATTATTTATGGAAATTTGTAAAAAACATAAATGTGGGATTAATTTAAAATTAACTGGATAATGATAAACAAGCATGGCTAATGAATATTATTTTGGTTCTTGTGATTTGATTATAATCAGATGGTTGATGTTATGCATGTTTATGTAAATAGAATAATTAGAGATGGAATAAAGAACATGTTTGGTGTTGAATGATAATTCATTTTTGGATTTTTATTTACCATGTTTTTCAAAATTTCCATGTTCTTTATGCATAGAGCTATGACTACTTGTATTTTGTGAAGGATGATTTCCTTATTTAGGTATAGGAACTCAGTTTCTATGTTGTTTTTTTCCTACTTCATGTGATGTGATATGAGCTACGAATGGTGGAACATGAAGGCGTATTGTTGTATGTGGGGTCAGGGAGGCCAAATGGATGTGGAATAAATTTCTTCTTAGAGTGGAGAGATGCATCAGTTTATGCACATAGGTCTCGGGGAGAACACTAGGGATGATTGAATGGGTTGAAGTTGGTCTTACCCATTGATATGAATGTTGGATTCTTATTGCATCTACTTCTTTTTTATCAACAATACAATACCCACTACATGAGTTTGAGGGTCTTTTGTACCCGCCATCAAAAATAGGAGAAGATGCATTGGGTATTCCATGTGATTTCTATGTTTCACTTCTCTAGGATTTATGGGTCTAGGATACTACTATAGGTGGAAAACACTCAACAGGCAGTTCATCGACTCACCGTGATAAGCCCCTTGCAGTTGGTAGCTTAGAATTCATTCATATAATTCCCTGACTATAGAAAGAGTTAATTTTTTTAATAAATTATTTAATTAATTGATGTTTAACATGTGGGTTTATACAATTCTAGGATATAATACTGAGGTTAAACTTTTGGGGAACTTTGGACTCGGTTTGATTATTCCTAGAGGGAATGGATCATGGATGGAATGATTATTAAATATAATTTGTAATTGATATAGGTTTATTAATTCTAAAAGAATTAATTTATGTAATTTGAAATGTACAAAATTTGATAAATTATCTTATAATAGAATATTTAATGGCTATGTGCTTATAAGATATCTAGTCTTAGTAGTGGGATCCGAGAGTCCGATAGATATTAGATATAGTTCAATATATTTACAAGTGTTTTCCATAGTGTGGTTGTGTGCTATATTATTCCATGTACAATTTCTATCTCTATATGATTCCCCACCTTGGAAGTTAGTGGAATTGACACCCTGTGTATTTTAATACTTGGGTAGTGTTTTACCCAACATCCTGGTGGGATAATGGATAGATGACTACCCCCTTTGGCTCAACTACCTTATCTTGATAGTTACTTGTTCTGGTATACATGGAAGTTATTTTTTCCCATATATGTGTTTAGATGGATCTAATAGAGTATGGTTATTTCATAAACATATATTCTAGATATAGATTCCTAACTTCTACAATTGGTATAGCATGTATAGGTTGGGAAGGCTTCTGGATCCTTACTCTACCAAAGTGAAATAATGGTAGAAGGTATAATACTCGATGTATGATATACATTATACGGGCAATGGTGGCTGCTAAGAACTACCTAGTTACATTGGGTTACGTGGTTTTTTTGGTAATTTTCACAAGGTGCATGTTGTGGTGATAAGACATGGTGTCTCTGAGGTATCCTTTGTTGAGGGAGATTCTCAAGATGTGCGATGTTTGTAAAAAATAGCAAACTAATGGGGAAGTGGTAGTGTGGTACCCATGATTTTATTTTTATACAATATACTATTGTATTTTATACTTGGTGAGAGTATCCATGCTGAGGGTTATATCTTAGAAAATATGGTTAGTGTATGAGTTAGTTTCAGTTGCTATTTATTATTCTTTAAAATGCTTTCCTTGCTATTACATAAGAGGATCTAGAGCATGTTAGAGATCGTGCTGGTTACTAATATCATGATGTTCTAGGAGTTGTTCATGATTCATGGTCTCTACCATTTTACATTATTTTGTAACTTGTAGTTTTTACTTTCAGCAGTAGTATCTTTTTCATGACATTACATATGCGCACTTAGGTTTCATTTACATTGTGGTCGGAGTAGAAGTTGGTCAGTATCTATCTTATCTCTCTCATTCTCATGTGACCTCCTAAAGGGAAATGCCTATCATTTTTGTGGTTTAGAAACCCTCATTTATAGTAACCAACCCGGGGCCTACTGAAGGTGTTACTGACGTGTCATTATCTCTCATTTCACATTTCAGGCTTAGGAGGGGTACACTTTTTGGAGAGTGGGTCATGATAGAGAATAACTCAAAACTCAAACCATTTAATCAATAAAATAGGAGTGAAATACATACAACCATTAAATCATTGATAAAATATCATTGATATGAATAATAATTAAATTCATAATGATGTAAATTTTTAATAATTATACTTCCTTTGTAGGGAACATGACATCTCTATTGTAAAGATCAACCCTCATGATAGTATTAAACAGATGGCTACATATACACTAGAATTACATTTATCAGAGGCTATCCAAATAATTCATCACATGATAAATTTCAATAAATTGAGGGGATATATATAACCGAACACCACCTCTATCTTTTATGTCAAAATATTTCCCCATTTATTAAATAATAAATTTAATTAATAAACAATTTTCCTTATAATCAAATATTTATACTGATTAAAGAATATATATTAAACAATATTTCCCTATATAAAAAAATTACATTAAATATATACCATTATATATAAAAATGATCAATATTTTTATTAGTAAAAAAACAATGATAAATATTATGGATATATGGGGGGATTTAATTTCCAATGAGCACATGTATGTGTATATTTCCTATAAAAGTTAATTACCACAAAACTGAATAAACAATGTGAATTTAAATACATTACTAGGTAAACAATATTCCTATAAATCCATATAAGGAATATTTAATGTATAAATAAAACATATACCCATTAGAGTAATAAATAATGGGTCTTTTCATTGTTGAAAAGAAATTCCATAAAATATATTTAAAAATACTTTTTGGGAATATATACTTTCATTTTGAAATTAAAAAATTAAAATTAAACATTAACAAACCATTTTAAATATATATATATTTTAAATTAATATTTGAAACATATAATTTATTATTTATGGCATTGAGTGGTCATGATTGTAGAAAATTAGGTCCAGAACAAGAATGATTAAACAAATATTCCATTCGCTTTTTCAGTAAATGACAAAGGTGATTTATATTGAAGAAGACATAATGATTCCATTAATTTAAATATATAAATAATAAAAAACAACAATAATATTTCATTTCGGTTTTTAAAATTAATTTCACACATTAACTTGTTGAAATTATAAAAAATTATAATTATCTAAATTATTTATTTAATTTTTATATAAATTATATAAATATTGTATTGGCATTTCACAAGAATTTAATATAAGTATATAATTTATAAAAAATAAAAATAATTTGTCTATAATAAAACAAATTAATATATATGATAATAGTGGTTTATTTTGGTTAATATGATTATTTAGTTCCGATGTGTACACATAAAATATATTAAAACAAACCAATTGACAATTTGTAAATATATTTTATTTGAGAAAAATATATAAGTAATTTTTATAGAAATGTGTGGAATAAAAAACTCTAATATTAACCTAATATGATAATTTTAAAATCATATTAATCTCATTAGTTATTTTTACATTTATAGGTCATGGTTATACGTTTTATTTTTTTAAACCTTATTTCAATTCATTAACTCTTACCGTGAAAACGTAGTTTTTTTTAATCGAGTGTTAATATAGAGACTACAAAATTAAAAACAAACCATACATGACTCATGGATGAAATTTTTATAATTAAAAAAATCATTCATCTAAATTTGAAATTTTTAGGAATTTTATAAGATTTAATAAAATTATAGTTTCTATAAAATATCATAATGTCGGTTTTAAGGACTATGCATTACATTGTCTTCAATAACATCCATAAAACAACATAAAATAGAACAAAATATTTTCAAGTATCCCTAATATGAAAATTACATCTATAAAATTTATGTATGATATCAATTTATTTAAAAATATATTTATTTTTATTATTTTTAATAATGTTAATTGGTTTTTTTCGTTAATTAAATATTTCCAGAACTCGTGTTGTGTAAGAGATTATTATAATTATTTTTTTACTAAAAATTAATCCTAAATTTTCATGAAAAAGATTAATTTTTTGTATTTAAAATTATTATTTATGGTATATAATAGCTTTTAGATGTCCATATATTATAAATGTTATACTTATTAAAACAATTGTGGGACAAGTTTGACTTTTTCATTAATAAAAGTAATATAATGGAATTAATTTAATAGACGTGGATCCAAACGCCCCAAAAGTAGATCCATGGATGGTTTTGTTCATTTATTACTCATATAAAAAATTGGAACACATTTTATGTAATTTTTTTAGTCCTTATTGTATTATTTTTACTGTAAATTACATGATTTTCCATTAATAATGATAATAAAAATTACTAAGTTTACTATTACCATTATTGAAAAATAAAAGAGGCATATTTCCAAAACTTTGACCCAATGATTCAGGATATTGAGTAAATTTTTAAAAATTCATAACACAATATTTGTATAATTTAATTTAATAGTGAACTAGCGAAATGTAATGAAATAGTTTTTGGGAAGAATGCATCTTTTAAAATAATTTTTTTCCTATACTAAATTAAAGTGTAAAACCTTTTATAAAAATAATAATGATATTAATATAAATCCAAATTAACTGATTAAAATTTGAAACAAATCCATATCATATTTTTACCATTTAAAAAAAAAATTAATAAAAACTAGAAATTTTCACTCTTCATTGAAAAATCAATCAAATCAGAATATTATCAAACATTAACTTTAGAAACCTTTTGATATGATGATTATAAAATAGAATTAAATTTTATATGATTAATTTTGAAATGTTCTAGAAATTAATTATTTGAACAAAAAAAATGAAAATCCTTTTTTTCAAGGGAAAATGTTTTTTGAAGAAAAAAAATTTTACTAAAAATATACTAGAATCACTTCCCTAGAAATATAGTACTTATTTAAAAATAACTATTTAATACATTGTTAATGAGTCTGAACATTATATATTTCATAATATCAATATTAGTTTATCTTCCACCAATTTATTAACTATGTTTTAATATTTATGTTTCAATAATAATATTTAATTGATCATTTATGCTCGGTGAGACATATCTTGTATGCTATCCAAAATAGTATATCATTTTAAAACATAGGATGTTATATGTTAAATGCATGGACCATGTTCTATCAAACATGGAATCTTATTCATGTACAACCACATGTCCCCCATTAAAGATATTTGGTTCTTTCCATGTTAATATTCTGAATTTGGTGATTTGAGTTGGTTAAAAATGTTATTTTAAAATAAATTTATAATAAAAGATTTTGTAAAAAAAATATAAAAGGAATGTTTATTTTTATTTGAAAAATTGGTTCTTTAAAATTTTAAATGATGTTTCTGAGAAATGAAATATCATTATTTTAATTTGGGGTTTGGTAATTTAAAAAGGGAGTTTTCAATCATTTATTTATTATGATGTTTCTTATTTTGGTTGAAAATTAATTTATGTAGTAATATTTAGGATTAAGATATTTTTCATGGGATATTATTTATATTTGGTGAGTCTTTATTGGGTTTTATTTATTCATTTATATTTTTCATATGATTCCTATAAATATATGATAGTATAATCTAAATCTTATTCCAATGGCTGAATCTAATCAAAATATAAAATTGTAGTCGAAGAATTCCGTATTTGATAATTTCATATCATTTTGTACGATCAAGTTACACTATAGGATTTAGAGTGGCTATATTAAATTGAATTGATTTTTTAGTCCCTATAAACACTAAAACCCTTGATAGTGGCATCTTTCTTTATTCCATTTGAATAGCTATGTATAAAGTAGTAAAAACTGTTCACTCCATCTCCATTTCAAAATAGAGTGATGTGGGAGTAATTCAATTATGGGTTTTCTCAATTATTGATTCCTAAGATGATAAAGCGGGTGATTGTGGTGTAGATTTAGAGTCTTTATTAGGGTCAACAAATGGTGTATGATTATTTTGACAACATCAATGAGATGATTCCTTTTTCTAGAAAGATTTTGTTGAGTTATTCATTAAGGGATCATGTTTCAATGAGGATCCTTCACCAAGGTATAAGTGATTGAGTTATTTATGCTGGTCCAATCTTATTTAAGGAATTTTAGGATAATTTTTTTGGCTGTGTTGTATTTAAGAGGAAAAATCCTGATTAATGGAAGCCATGTATCCATTTATAATAAATAATGTTACACGTCATGTAAAGAGTGAAAAATAGAGGAACAATTTTAGGGGACTGACATTCCACAATAAATTATTCTTAAAAATTGAATATTTCAGCTATATTCCTCCTTTGTGATTTCGTCAAAAATTTAGTTCCTTCTTATGCTTATTTTTCAATGACTTGTTTTTACTATTGTGGTTTTAGGCATCTTGAGATGTTCTTTAGGTTAGAATATATTATGATGAATAATAATCTATTTCCTAATCAGAATCTCTGTAATAAAATTGTTTGATTAAGAGGTAACACATAGTAGCTTCCTTCTTGTTTTTCCTTTCCTCTTATATTTCATTACATATTTTAATCTTTGAGTTTATTTTATGTTCTTTTGTATCCCTTCTATGTTTAAGGTGTTATGTTTCCTGTTGATATTATGAACCATTTTTGACAGTGTATATTATTATGATATTTATTCTGAATTGTGACAGCATGGGTAATGATAGAATAAATCATTTCTATATTTATTATTATATATTAGATAGTTTCTAGTGTTATAAAAATATAAAGAAATTTTATATCAAAAATGTATTTGATTTAACAAAAATATTTTATACTAAGGATTTAATTGAAAGAATAATAAAAATGTTTAGATTCATAATTTTATAAAATTAAAATGTATTTTGAAATCATCCTAAAAAATATATCTCAGAGGAAATTTATGTGAATTTTTTTATGAAGTTTTAGTTTTTTATTAATAGTTAAAATAAATAATTGTAATTGAAAACTAAGTTTTTGTATAATAATTCATTAGTATTTTATTATATATTTAATTTTTCTTAATGTTTAGTTAATTATATTATAAATAGATTATTACAATTTATTTTATTTAAATGTATTTCATATTCATGTTTGAAATAAAATCATTTCATTCTTTTAAACGCTTTCTCATTAAAAAACGGTTGTTTCACCACGTTTGTTGGAATAATATTAAATTATATAATACCACATTTTATAATTGAATAATTAATAACATATAAAAAAATTAATCAAAAAATTTATAAATTATTATAGGTTTATCTAAATTTTTGACCAAAATGAATCATGAAATAAGTAAAAATTAATTATTGTGGTTAAAGAAAAAATGGATTTACCAAGGGTAAACATAATATGATATGTTTAAAAATCAACAAAAAAAATTTCTAAAAAACAATTTTATTCACAAAAATCTACCATTACACATTTCCAGTTCTATAATGGTATATATTTTTTACCATTTTTATTAATGAATTATTTGGGATCATTCAAATCATTTGAAAAATACACAGTGTGTCCTCCCCCCAACTTATAAAATACCACTCATTGTTGTGCTCTCTTCACACCATAGAAACCAATTTTTATGGCCAATATCTACCCAAATAACTTATAAACATCCCTACACTCATCATATAATAATTAATATGATAATTAATAAATCCAAGGAAATTCTTTCAAGAATACCAAAATATTAAACATGAAGAGGATGCAACATACTACAACTCACATTTCAATTTTTTTTCATCCTCCAAACACATAAATTATTATTATAACATGATTATATATAAAAAATTTATATTAAAAATAAATGTGTTATTTTATGTCATGTGTATGACCTAAAACCACACAAACATCCATCCAATGGGTTATGAAATTATTGTTTGTGTGTATGGTGGACTATCATCTCGTGAACAGATGTAGTTCTCTTGTAAATTAACTCCTATCACAATTGGGTATGATGATGGATATAAAGTTTATATATGATATTTATACCAAAATTATACCAATAAATTATTTATATCAAATATTAATTTTAAAATTCTTATCATAGGTTATAAGATAATTTCACTCGTCTGTTTGACGGACAACTACCTCACGAAGTGATGTAATTCATTTCCGAATAACTCATTACATATAGGGTAATATGGATAATGAAAATAAATATATATAATATAAAATATATCATTATTATATTCATTATGTATTCTTAATTATTTAATTATAATTTATCATTTTTTATACCATTTCACACACTGAAAAAGTGATAACATCTTTCGTGGATGTGTGGATTATTGTCTCCTCGAAGCGATTTGATGCTTTTTTCATCACCACATCACCAGAATGATATATATAAGTATATATAATTAAATATAATTATATTTATTATATAATTATAAATATATGAAGTTAAAATACTTCTATCCTAATTTTCATAAATATCATTGAAAATGAGAACATTACTCCAGTATATGTATGACCTAACAACTCCATGATTGTAACTTTGGTTCATTTTTCATAACCATCCTCCATGATGATTTTAAAACTATAATTCATATATAAATATTATAATTATTCATGATTATGAATTTTTAAATTTTTAAATAATTACCTCATTTGACCATAGTCAACCTACCAAATCCATTTTTTACACATAAGTCTATTATGTTCAAAACATCTGACGTAAACTTAGTTGATTATAATATTATATATTAATTAGTAATAAGATAAATAAAAGTAATAATAAAAATGAAAATTTCTGTCAATTAAGTAAATATTTAAAATAATTTTATTATTTTTAATGATAAAGGAACATGTGTCATGTTATACTCATGTTAAGGGACTCCGTGTCAATTTCCATTAATTAAGAAATTTATTGATGTAATGCACTAGGATTATTTTATAATGTGTGTATAGGGAAATTTTGACATTTTATATCATTAGATTATATATTATTATTGTATTTGTGGAAATTATATTAAATAACCTCCATTCCCTTTAAAAAATGTTTTTCTTCTATGTCACTATTTTATAAATTATTTTTGAGAATTTTTATATAGAAAGAAATATTTTAAAATTTTATATTATGACTTAGTTAGATTTTTTTAGTGGGTTTTAAATGAAATTTTTTACTTGTTTTAACAGAATATTTTAACAAATGAATAATTAGAATTTTAATTTAAAAATTACTTTGAAAACATCATTTCTAATCACCCAGGATCGTATTTCATTTCCAAATTCCATTGAAATATTACATGTTTTATTAAATTATATAAAAATTATTTCATTTTATTGGATACCTTTATGTTGATAATTGTTTTTCAAAATACATGGGTCTTTTTTATTAAAGAATATAATTTTGAAAAAAATGGTATTTTAATATCTAAAACTGAATTTCATACGAGATTAAAAGTGTTTTTAAAACTATAAAATAATTTATTCACATTGTTTTTTGTGGACATTATATTCGATAGGTGTACCCCCATAGTGTTCAGTGAGCATGTTATATCTAAAATTATGTTTTCACCTAAATTGAGCTCCAATTAATGGGTAATGATTATGTAATATGTATAATTATATTGGAATTATTTTTTAATATTATTCAAATTTTTAATTGTTTTATGAGGTATATATAAGAGTTATAAAATGGTTCTATGATATGATATAATAGGGATCTTACATGACTTTTCTATGATTTTTAATTATTTTTTTGGGAATTAATTTCTTTTCAAAAGGTAAAGTAAATGACATTTTAAAAAATATTACAATTACCATTCTAGGTTAAAATTATTGTTTTATTATGATTTTATTTTTCCTTGGTTATAATTTTTTTTCATTTGACTAATAATTTCCTTATTTTTGTATCCAATATTGATATTTTGTTTTTCTAACCCCATGTTTTTAAATTTTTTCTACAATTTAAAAATGAGTAAGGGAAAGACATATGTCAATTTCATATTCAAGAATATTTTCCATCAAAAAAATCCATATTTATTTACATAATTTTATATTGTAGAACAATTGAATACTTCTTTGAAGTGACCGATTTCTATTAAATGGTCTTTTAATTTATTATCTATTACATAATTCTCTGAACTTCTAAACCTGAAAATATTCCCAAATATAAGTGAATGAATTCTTGACTAAAAATCTGGTTTTTGAGGCTTAATATTGTGTCCATGTTGATGTCCTTAAAGGATGATTTAGAGAAATTTATTTTTTTGTATAATTATAATATCATTCATTCAAATTATTTTATCTTATATTTGTATTAATGATATAGAGAATTTAAAGATGACTATGTTTCTTTGTATAAAAAAATTATATTCTAAAATGTTTTCCATAGATGAGATAGTGAAGCTATAGTGGAAAGGGACTAGGTGGAGGATATCCATCCAAGTCAACATCCCAATTTTTTTGAATCTGAATAGATCAAATTTCAATATTGATAGATTAGTTGTAACATGTTATTAATGGTGGTGGAATCCATGGGAAAGTGGAACATGATCTAGCACAAACAAAATATTCCATTGTGGATAGTTTCATGTGGCATCGTCCCCAAAAATTTAATGGATCATTTACCCCTACGACATTATAAGGATTGATCCACTGGATAAGATATTTGTTTTCATGGGATGTTCTGGATGTGAAAAGGTAACTCTTTTATTTTTCCATTAAGAAGTTAATGATATTCAATATTGATATTTGGTTAATAATAAATGATCTAAAGATGATATTTATACAATAGAATGGTAAATATTATGGATATTTTCCTTGATATGTATTTCCCATGGGGTTTTCAACTATAAATGGAATAACAATTCCTGTAATTGGGGGAAAATGATTAACATTATATCGCTTCATATGAAGAAAACTTCACAAGATTGTCCTATAATGTGATAAATTTCATTTGAGATTCTGATACATAAATTTATTTCTCTTTACACAAGATTAAAACCATGTATAAAAATTTATTTGGACACATGAAAATTTAAAACATATGAGAATGTGGTTCTTTGAGTCTAAATATTTGAGATGGTGTATTCTGAATCTTATACACCACATGATGATCAATGTAAGAAGTTTTCCTGATTGATGTATCTGGAAAATCATACAAAAAAGGGATATGAAGGTAATAAAATAAATTTATCATCATTTATTAATTTTGGTCAAAATTACCCTGCATTATGTATTATCATGTACGCAGAGTGTTACCGATGTCGAATGTCTGTCAATATGGCCCATGTTTTCATGTAAAATAAATATATAAAATAAATTAATTGGATAACTAGCATTGGTAAAATGATATGTTGTTTTAGTTCCAATTTTTTGGTTCATTAATATATATTGTTCGCAAATATTTCTTAATAGGTTTTAAATCATGGAGATTAGAAATATACATGTGTAGAAAATTCATCTGTTACTACTATAGTTAATGTTGGTCCCTCAAATTAAGTGGTGACAAGTAGGTTGCTTGTGTATTTAAATTATTCCTAAACCCATTTTGACAAATGGTATTACAAATTATTTTATTTATAAAAATTTTAAAAAAAACTAAAATATCACCACATGATAATAAAATATAAGTTTTTTTGAAAACTCATGGTCAGAGTAATAAATCAACCAAGATATAGTGAAATATTTTTTTTTGTTATCATTGGGATTGTCCTTCATTCAAATCTTTTTGAACATGACCATGTAGAGATTAATGTCATTTTTTGTTATAGATATTTTATATACTCCTATCAAAGGGATTGAAAAAATAAAATTATTTTGAAAATGTGGTACAATGGATTTCAGGGTCATATCACTTTAGGGGCATCTCGGATTTTCACCCACTTATTCTAATTCAACTAGTATCTAATTTTTTGGGATTTTATTATTTTATGAAAACAATAATGAATTTGGGATTTAATAAATATATTTATTAGTGAAATGACATGAAAATTTTCAATTTTAAGTAATACTAACATGTGATTCCAAAAAGAATGAAATCACTGTGTCTTGTGGTTGGATTTGTATATGATAATTAATATCATTTATTTGATTGATTTTAGATTGATAATCCCATCATGAAATCTCATGATCGATTACTATCCATTTATTTTGATATTGAAAAATCCTTAAGAAATCTAAATTCCACCTCCTCTTTTAATCAAGGATGACACCACACCCTATTCGAGGGGGTGACATCTGCCATGAAATGGATCTATCGATGTTATTTCATTTATTTATTGGCTCAAGTCTATCATATGAAGTGATAATATATGAATAGTGGAGAAAAAATAATACAAAATAATAAAAATAGTTTTTTGAATCATTCTATGGGGGATATTCTCTGGAACGTTTCATTCAACTCATATCAATCATAAATATATAAAAAATTAAGAAAAATTCAAGAATACCTTTACATCCACAAGGCCAATCCTGTTGACATCCCCTTTTTATAAATGGTATGATATCACTTTGTTTACCTATGATAGAAGGGAAATAATTAAAGATAAATAAAATAAAAAAGTTAAAAATAAATAAATAATAATAAGTATGATAGAATAAGAACACATTATAAACATAAAAATAGAATAGGAGAGAGTTGGAGAAAAAATAAATTAAAGGAGAAAAAATTAAATGAATTTATAATAAAAAATAGTTTAGAATAAGAGGAATATATAATAAACGAAAATATAAGAAAAATAAGGGATACAAATTAAGAAGAATAAGAGTTTGTGGAAGAAGACACAAAAGTAAATATGAATTAATGTATCTTATTAATAAAATATAATATAAATTTATATATAAAATAAAAAAAACAAAATGAAAATAAAATAAAAATAAAATGATGATCAAAAGATGATAAAAATAGAGGTAGCATCATATATTATTGACTTTTCCTTCTCTTACATGGGTTGAACTCATTTATATAGTACTGAGGTATCCTTTTTGTATGGATCAAAGGTGCTTGTCAAGCCTCTTATTCAG
This sequence comes from Viscum album, assembly GCA_963277665.1. Classification (NCBI taxonomy): domain Eukaryota; kingdom Viridiplantae; phylum Streptophyta; class Magnoliopsida; order Santalales; family Viscaceae; genus Viscum; species Viscum album. The sequence continues at coordinate 2,102,257,642 of OY728119.1, read as the reverse complement.
TGATCTGGTGGTCAGGGAATATCGGTAGGGTTCTCATTTTAAATTCACTGCCTGATGACCTCCATTAGAAAAAATCAAACAACATGATCAAATCAGGAGTTTGAATATTGATAGTAGAATGGGATGTGGAGTGGGGAATCACAACCTTTAGTGGATAATGGCACAATGTGGCTGTAACTTCTGGGTAAATTCAGCAGTGGAGCTCTTTTATTCAATATAGTATTTACATAGCAATATGAGGCCTAAAAAATTATAATGTTGTTAGTCCTAGACTTTGGCAGTGAGTAATGGAAGATGATGTTCTCAGTAGTGGGAGATAGACATGAGTCAATGGTTTATAGGGGTGTCCGTGGTGGTTTCTCATCACTATAGTGGTGTGGGAACTAATAAGATATATGGAGTGGAAGGAAAAAGTGGAGTTAGTGATGGGCGTGCATGGGATGAATATTTACCATATAACTGGAGTCCCACATAAAAACGCACAAGGTATGCATGCCGGATTATTGACCAAATCGTGGTTTCAGATTTCCTGAATTCCACACTAGGTTGGGTTCCTAGTCAAATAAAAACACACCCAAATGGGCCAAGACACACCGCTTATACGACACATCCCTTCGGACCTTCTATGAACAGGCGGATCGTCATGGCCTCATGCACAACCCGAGCCTTTGGAGGGATCTCGTAGTGGCATACTTAGTAGGTGAACCTCTTCATGAGGTTATCCATGTGTCTTTTGGGTTTCCTGGTTAAGGGATACACCTTGGCCATAATTTTTGTTGAATATAATCCTGAAAAATGTGTACAATTCAATGTATCAAAATAACTCGAAAAAATAACATTCAAATTATCCTTAATTAATTATTATTTATATAATCCAGTAATGTTCATCATTTAAGATCAGTTAAAATTATGATTCAAAGTTCCATTACATTCTTAAAATAATCAGATTCATTGGTATTTTCATTAAAAATGATCCGAAAAACATTTTAAAACAAGAAATAATATTCTAGAAATTTTTGTGTGTCAAATTCGCCCACACGTAAACCATGATAATCCTTAATCATAGAATCCCAACATCCAATTTACTAGGGTATAAATTTTATCATTACTCAATTTTCAATGAAATAAAAACAAATAATTAACAATGGTTTGTCAATTTCTCAAGAATCAACATAAAATATCCATTCAACTTATTAATTATTAAATATAAAATATAACTGAGTTTTTTAATTTTCCCCAAGTGAAATTTCTGGATCGTATTTGTTTTCATCTATTTAATTTCCTTATGTTGTTATTATTAAATATTCTAGAAAATGATGTTCCCCCCTTTTCAATATTCTCCGTCAATAGTAATCATATATTTATATTGGTGTTATGATCATATCATGGTAAAATAATACTTTTCCAAAGGATTATAATAGAATGAATTTATACACATTGAGTTGAAAACCAAAACAAAAATTCATGAAGAAAATGAAAATAAGGTTCTAATGACTATAATTCGTAGGGTACTCAGGGATTGATGATTTAAAATTATGTCTGAGGGAGAAGGTATACCACTTAAGGTATAACATATAATGTAAAAATAAAATATGTAATTACATTATCCCCATCAAATTTTAACAAATCTCACTTTTAGAAATTCATTGTATGGTCATTATCAAATTAATTCATAATGAAACATTTTTTCACCCTCACAAATTTATATCAAATTTTTAATTGTTTTCTTTTTCAAAGTACTATTTCCAAAAAATAAAACATTATGACTATTGAAACCCAAAACCACCACATACCCACATATATTAAACATAACCATTCTTCTATTGATGATATTCTATTTCGATAAGTCACATACCATAATTTTCCATTTCGTTAGTCCTTTTTTGTCCATTTCTATTTTCTTCAAGAGGAAAAAATAAAGTGTAAAATGAATGAATCAAATAACCATTCTCAATAACCAAAGACTAATCCATTCATTATTCATTATCATACCTTTCATATATTTCTTCATGAATCCTTTCACCCTCACACATGAACTTTAAAATATCTTGAAATTAATAAGTGTTGGGTAGGAACGGGTAAATATTTATTAAATCATGGATCATTTTTGACAAGGGAATTATTTCTTTATATTATTTAAACAAAGATAGGTGTAATGATTTTATTGAGTATATAGTATTTTTAAAATTTTTCTCAATAACTTTATATTTGATTTCTCACATTCATATACTTGATATTGTCAAATTCATGTTCGAGTTGGTTGTGTGTCCCATGATCACTCAAGAAATTTGATCTAGATAAAACCAATAGTACTTGGTTTAGAAATCCTCATGTAAATGGTACATTTGATTTATGACTATCAATCAAGGAAAAAAATTTAATAAATATATTCAAATTAATTTTCAAAATTCAATGAAAAAAAATTATTTGGAAATTTCATTTACATGAATCAATTAATTCCATTAAATCGTGATTCCTCATTTAAATATCCATACTTCATTTCTATCTTTCAATTCTCTGTTTTACTAATTTTATTTCATTAATATTGAAATATAAAACATGAAATCATAGTATTAATATGAAATTCAATTCTTGTATATATGTGATGTAAATCCTTAATTCAAGTATGGGAATGAAATTTCCAGTTTAATGCTAAAAACAACTTTTATGAAAAAAATATTAGGTTTTAAAATGCATAAACACTAACAGAATACTCAATATACTATGAATCTTTTGTCACATTCCTCCCCTTTTAAAGTATGACATTGGAAATAATGTTCCTACAAATGAAATTTAATCATTATAACTCATGGATATTTAAATTTATGCTCAAAAAGATAAAATGGAGCATGATTCAAGTTGGACTAATGCAATTGAAATCCTAGAAAGCAGGTAATGAAAAATATTAGTATGATACCCCAAGTGGGAACGGAATTTTTTCTGAAAATTGAGTTAAGTAACATATCGATAATTAATAAATTGGAAGGATATTCTTGACTTGAACCATCATATTTAAAATTCTCCAGCATTTCATTTTTTCACTCTTAGTGAGAAATGATCCATGGATATATTAAATGAAATCTATACCATTCACAATCGAGTATGATGTGCGTGGAGGTATAATGATGTATGAACCATCCTCATTATTTATTACTACTTGTGTGAGGTTATTTATTTCCGGTGATGCCTCAACATGTTCTACATGAATTTAATAATATAAAGGTAATTAATAAGGTCTTTTAACTTGAGTAAAATTTAAATTTGATTTATTAAGTAATTTCCCCAATTAAAAAATAACATCCTTAGTCTTTATTTTGTAATGGTCAAATCTTTTGACTCCCTCAAGGGATTATGCATATTATTGTTCAATAATATTAGGGATCATCATGTTTTCCTCAATATGGTCATGTTTAGTGTGTTCATATTCCTCTATGGAATGTCATGAACATACCAAATATGAAAATTCCAAAAATAGGAGGGAAAATAAAATTATATTAAATATGATAAAAAATAATTTTAAATTTTTTTATCAGCGTATTTTTTTTGGGTAACTCACTACCTATGTGGGGATTTCCTATTAAATTTGGATCATAGTGTATATAGGCTCTTAGTCGGGCTCATCGGGGTTTTATTCAAATTCCATAACATGGGTGGTGTCTTGCTACAACGGTTCTATAATTGTTTCTTTGAAAGCCATATGGTGAATAAGTAGAAACTATAATTATCTGTAGAATGGATCCATATTTTATTGATCTCACACATGTATCTCAACATGTATGTCTTCCTCCTTGTCCTCTTTATGCTCCTCCTTATGTTCTAGTTACTGATATTCTAGTTCTGTCTTAGGTTTCTTGAGGGATACATTGATGTAATTAATTATCCAAAAACAATTTTTCCTTGAATATCTTGTACCTTATCTCCTAACCATTAAATTTCATACTTTATTTTTATCCACTTTTTCACAAATTTTATATGGAGGAACTTGCTCAAAAATTCTTGGATAAAATATGGAGGATATACTTTTGCCTCATCCATTTTAGTATTAAACTCTGTAATATATTCCTAGAATATAGTTAACTCTCTTTCCAATCCCTCTTCCAATAGTTATTCATGGGTTACTTTCATATACTAGATGATGTCTCTTAATTCTTCATATTTTCTAATTTGGATCTTGGTTGCCTTGATTTTCTTATCACATATAGCTACACTATCTTTTGTCGACTAGGTTGGTTCAACTATAGGTTTCATCCACCTATGAGTAATTATTCAATGAAAAATAATCATCATTTTAATAGATCAAGGAAAAAATAATTATAATTAATGAAATTAAATCTCTATAATATGTGAGAAATAAAAAAAATATGAAATTGTTTATTTTCTCCTTAATAATGATGATAGTTATATGAAAAAATAAAATGATTTTCCACATGCATTTCATCGACTAGATAGGGTCATCTCACTTAAGGATATTCTCAATTCTTTCAACCACTTATTATAATTCAAAAAATATCTTATAATTTATTTTATTTTTTGAAAACATTGATGAATTTGGGTTTTTATAGATTTATGAAAAATTAAATTAATTTTGAAATAAAAAATTAAATTTATACTAACATATAATACTAAAATGAATGAAATTAGAAAGAAATAACATCGTTATGTGGTTTATTTTTGTGTTACATCGTTATTAGAATTAATTTTTTTTATCTCAGTTTTATATTCCAATCTTGAAATCTCATAATGAATTAATATCAATTTATTTAGAAATTCTGAAATATAAATTTCCATAAAATCAAAAAAATCACCTCCTCTTGAAATCATGGTTGAAGAACACCTTGGTCGAGGGTGTGACCGATTCCTGGACCTCAAACTATCCATGATATTTCATTTATTTATTGGCTCAAATACCTTGTGTGAAGAGATAATCAATGAAAATAGTGTAAACAATAAAAGAATAGAAATCGATTTTAATTTCATTTCATAGTTGGAATTCTCCAAACCCATGATTGATACTCATATATACAATAATAATTTAAAAAACTTTAATAAAAATTCATTAATACGATATCCTTTCTCGGTCCATCCTCGAGATAGACCCTCATTGTTTAGGGTAACATTTAACAAAGTTGGAATAGTAAAGAAGAGAATAAAATAAGATAATGAAAATATAAAAAAGATAATAAAATTAAAAGAATAATGATGAGATAATATGAATATATATAAAAAATATAAATAGAAAAATAGATAGATGAAGATTAAAATTAAAATAATTATAAAATAATTAAAAAAACAATTAGAATGTCTAGAAGGTTTGAAGAATATAATTAAAAAAGGAATGAAAATTTAAAAATATAAATAAGGGATTGAAGATTAGAAGATGAAGAGTTTGTGGAATAACTGACCAAAAAAATGCATCAATCTATTTCATTAAATATATATAATTTTAAATTAAACCATAAATTAAAAAAAGGATAAAAAATCCAAAAAATAATAAAATAGAGGAAGAATCCTTGAGGATTTTTATATCCAACTCCTATGCGAGTCCAAATCCTTTTGGCAGTGGTGAGGTCTTGATTTTATATGGATCAAAGGTGTCGGTTCGATCCACCAATCAATTATCTGGTGGTAAATGAAAATTGGTGGGGATCTTATAATAAATTCAGACCATCAATACATATGTTTCATAATTATAAAACACCTTATAATATAGATTGATTGAATATTGAGTGCAGATTGGGAAAGTGAGTAGGGTTGAATATCCTTCGGTGGTGCGAGGATCATTTGCATGGATCGATGTGGAAGCGGCATTAGGGATGAAGTGCTAGAAGAGATACATTATTACATTTAGCCTACACATGGCCATACACGGCCTTGAAATAGTTTCATTGTTGTGGGTAAGGACATTGGGAGTGATCTACGTTAGAAAAAATAATTTTGTGGTATATGGGATCAAGTCGATGGTTGTTAGGGGACATCAAGAGAGTTTTCCAAGTGTTTTAGATAAGACATGCACTAACGTAGAATGTAGTAGTGACAGAGCACAACAGAGTTGACAGAGGGCATGGATGTGATTAATAGTAACTATATAACTGGTGTCCCACATCAAAACATGAATGGGATGAGCACTTGATTATATGAAAAATCATGACTTCAGATTTCCCAAATCCTTCAGCATGGTGGGCTTCTAGACACACACAGACACACACACACCTATATAACCCAGGACACACTATCTATACCGCGTAGTTCTTGAATACTATTATGTGATTGTGGATCCTTTCTAGATTACATTCCCACCTGATCTATGGGTGTGCTCTTCCAGTGGCTCACATGGTTAGAGGTCAACTCCATGAGGCTAGCAATGTGCCTTGTGTGTTGCCAGGTTTAAGGATAGCCCTTGGACTAAATTATAGTTAAACGTACACTTGAAAAATATAAACAAATAAAATATTCAGGAACACAAATAAAATAAAATTCAAAACATATTTAATTGATTCATAGTATGATATTTTACTAATATACATAATTTAGTTTCATTTCATCTATAGATTGAAAATTACCCTAAATTTATAAAACAATCACTTTCATGGGTATTTTCAATCTATATCACCATAATACAGTTGGAAAACATTTAAAAATATTCCATGAAATTTTTAAGAGTCAAATTGGATGTAGTTTATCATGCTATTATATATTAAATATCTGAGAATGTTTTATGTAACACCCCAAGCTTCTACGGTACGCTTCTCTTTGAATAATGTGATAGCGTGTGTTGTACGCAACACCGAGTTCTAACACACCATAACTAATCAAACTAGCAGTTATGAATAGTAACACCTAATTATTGAAATTATATATATTTTATATTTGAAAATGGACTTCATTTTTGGATTCGGAATATCGAATTTAGCCTAAGGTGAAATTTTGGTACATTTCGGATAACTTTCATATTTTGATGAATAGTGAAAATTACTAAATTTTAATTAAAAACAACTTTTTTATCCAAAATAATTAATAGTGATAAATTATGAATTTGAGTGGTTTTAAAGTATATTTAGAATATATTTTTACCATTTAATATAATGTTGGTCATTGGACATAATTTTACAATTAAACCGAACATAAACAAGTGTCAATCTTTTGATAGTTATTACCTCTTAAAAACACGCTTTTTGTTTTGACAGCGGGAATTAATTTTAAATTAATTTCTGCCACTTATGTGTTTTGAATTTAGGAAAATGGATTCTATATTTGGAATCAGGATGTCCAAATTATGTAAATAGGTAACTTTTATTTTTACACATTTTGAATAATTACTGCGGTAAATATTTTATTTACCATGGTTAAAGGGTAAATCCGGTAAATAAGGGTTAAAAAATAATATTATAATAATACTAAATTACCCTAAAACGTGTCTTAACCCTATTGGTTGATACATGGTCGACCATGGGCATCTTTGGGTCTGTTTTGGGACCCCATGGATCCACTTGTAAGTGATAATGACACATTATATTAATAAAGTTAAAATAAAAATAAAAATGGCATAAGCTTACATCTTTTAGAAGAACAATTTTTACATAGGGTTATACATGTTGGATTTTCGATTATAAATATTCATTAGAAAGATAAAACGATATCCTACCTAATGATATTTTATTTATAATTTTTAGACATTAAATAATTTATTTTATTTATGACACAATGATGATGCAGTAATTACTATAATAGTGAAAAATTAAAATAATTGATATTATAAATACCCAAATAAATATAATATGAAACTTTTAATGAATTAAACTAATTTTCTAGGATAGATTTAATTGAATTTGTTCGAAGTAATCAATCTGTTATGAGTTTCACAAAAATCAACTATTGAATATTGTCAAAATTTACATAAAAGAGTTCTTAAAACAAATATTATATTATTAATTGATATTAAATTCCTAAAAATCTAAGGTTCAGCCAAGAGACTTATATTATGATTAATGGACCACTTGGGGGTCGCTTGGATGTATATAGTATGTTTATTAACCATATTATATAAAAATACAAAGAGACATTGTAAAAGTGAAACTAATTAACTTAGAGTTAATACTTAAAGATAAGGTTAATATAAGTACCCAAACCTGTCTAAATTATATTGGTTGAGTGTTTTTCGACCTATCCCCACCTTAACCTTTTAATAATAAGATTTGGAGCCATTAGAAACCGAATATTAATTTATTATAAATTAATATTTCTAGCTTTTCCAAAGGTGCCCCTCACCCCTCTTATAAAAGGGCACTCCTCCTTCTCATTTCTTCACACCTTCAAAGCCTTTTGGTTCGGCCAAACTCTGCCCAAATACTCTCCCAACATCCCTCACTACAACCTAGAGGCCTTAGTTTGATCAGAAAGCCAACCTAAGGAGCCCTTTTGATCAAATCAAAAGGAAGAACCCGAAGAAGAGGTAATGATTTCACCACCCTTCTCCAAGTTCATTTCTTCTTCCACTTCTTCTTCCTTTGTTCTTACCATTCTAAAATAATAACTCCAGTATCTCACATATACTGTGATGTTATTATAAATATGGTACAATCATATTCAGTATTCTATCCACCCTTTGAATAACATGTCACCATACGTGCGTACGTACGACTTACCGTCTCCACGTCGTGGTGTAATTGTTATTCAATATAATATTATTTGGATGGGTATAATAATGATGTGTCACTCAAGTAAATAATAAATATAACATGTTAATGATTCTTTATATATGATATACCATCCATTTATATATTATTTTAATATCAAAAGAATGATATTGTCGATCGTGCGTACGTACGGACTACCGTCTCCACGAACGCGATGAGATTCATTCTCCATCGTATCCATTCAAGTATAATTATCATTTGATGATTTAAAAATGATGTTTCAGGACTGGATATCATTCTGGATATGAATAAGATACAACAACCACATCTTATGTAACAAAACATATAAAAGAAAATGAGTAATTTAACTCCCGAAACGACGATAATTCTAAGATATTATTAACAAATCAATGTTAAAAGATCATATATGATATCATATTAATATATATGATTCTTGTATAATTTAATAACAACTATTTCACCATTATACAGGAGGTTAACCTACCCCAACCAAGGAAAAGTACACGGTAAGGGTTTACTTTACAACCTCTTCATTATCCAAGGTTGTTTATACGTAATAATCTACTGGGATCTCTTTATCATCCACATCCATGTTTCTTAAAAATGCATTTCAAAACATTTTTACTATTTACTAGAATATGAGTTAAATTCATTTATACCCTCTTTGACTTTTATAAGTGGTTTATAAAGGAATCTTTCGGTCGTTTTCAAAACAAGGTCTTTTTTAACCTTTTCGACAGAATTAAGGTAAGAATATTTTCTTTAACTTATACGGCGGGTGCGGCTAATTTCTGCCGTTATAAAGTCTTCAAAACTTCCCTTACAAGCTTATAAGAATACTTTCAAAGAAAATGTTTTATTTTATATGGATCTTAAATGATTTCAAAATAAAAGGAGATATTTCTTTAAAAAGAATTTTGATTTCATCTATGTCAATATCCTTTGATGGATTTTAAGATTATTTGAAGTTGATTTATTATGATACAAAACTTCTATATTGTATTGAAGGTTTTGTGATATGTTTGACTATGGATGTGCTATTTTTATACCATTCATAGTTTATGGTGAAAGTATTGACATTTTGTATGCTAGTTTTAATACGAATGTTTATGTTATGTTTAAACCATTTCATATGGGAATGCATTGGACTTAATATGTGACGGGTGGAGCCCGCTATAGCTCATTGATGCATCGGTAGGTCTCATGAGACAAACTAGTGTCTTGGCACAAGGCCTTGGCAAAAATCTTATTTGTAGTCTTGGCACGAGGCCTTGGCTATGTGGTTATGATAGTCTGGCATTATGCATTCCAACATTATGAAAGTGGTTATTGATTTGTGCATGTGATTATTTGATTAGTAGAATATCCATGTGAAAAAGTAAATGGCATTATTTCATTTTATTTATGCCATACCATGTAGAAAGTTCATGTTTAAAAGGCTTTTGTTTTAGTTATACATTGCCTTAAATGTTTATTCTTATTGATGAAAGTTTCCGCTATATTGTTATCCTTACTGGGCATTTGAGCTCACCCCTTTTCTCTGTTTTATTTTTCCCAGGAAGTGAAGATGTAAGTTATGAATGACCTGCAGGGATATTATGAGGGGATTATAGTGTGGACTGTGGAAACATTATGTTGTTGTAGTAGTTTTTCATTTTATGATGTAATGTAAAACTTATGAATATATCTAGTGTTTCCAAGGCTACTAAACCAATCGGTCATTCGAGATTTGATCTTTCTTGTGATCATGCCAATGTTACGAAGTAATGCACCGACTCTGGGTAGCTGGGGTCGGGGCGTTACAGTTGGTATCAGAGGAAGTTTAGTACAAACCTTGGAAGCTAGATTTAGATAAACTCTGATTAGAGCACGTAGACCTAAGATGAACTTTGAGGATTAATATAGAAGAACTTCCTAGAATTTTGGTATTGTAGAGATTTTGTGAGTTTTCCAAGCAATACATCCCTGTATGGATACGAGCAGGTAGAGGCGGCTCTGGCACAGATGTACCTAGGGGTAAAACCCGAAAACACTGCTTTGAGCTAGACTCGAACGGTAACTGGTGCACGACAACGGCCCTTGCTGCACTCTTGGTTACGACACTCCCGGGGGATATGCTTAGGATAACTCTCATTTTCTTTACAAATCATTATGAAGGGTTTATGAGTATATACTTCCTCAAAGAAAACATTTTTATGATTATGGATTATATCCATAAATAGTTCAATTTATGTTAAGTGTTTTATAAGTATGGGATTATGTATTTTGATTCATAAACTGATCTAGTTTATGCCATTGTTTAGAAATGGCGCCTAGTGGAAGAAATGGAAACCGTATCAATGCACGCACTCCATGTAGGGATTTCCCTCCTGCTCAAGATAATTATAGTGGGGCTGGTGATGCAACTGGTGCCGATCAGCTAATCACCATACTGGGACAACTTACTCAGGTTATGAATAATAACCTTACCCGTATGGAGCACCCTGATCCACAGCGTGGAGGATCAATGTTAGATCGATTCATGAGGCAACATCCACCAACATTCAATGGGAATACAAATCCCTTAGTAGCTGAGCAATGGATATTTTCCCTAGAGAAAATATTTCAGGCTTTGGGGAGCAGTGAAAGGGAAAAAGTTATCATGGCAGTTTACCGCCTCACTGGAGATGCTGATCAATGGTGGTCATTGATTCAAAATACGAAGGAAGATGATGAAGTATCAAATATGGAATGGAGGGAGTTCAAAGATCTGTTTTTAGAAAAATACTTTCCTCGCGACCATCGAGCAGATATGGAAAGGCAATTTCTGAGTCTGAGACAAAAGGAGGATGATAATGTCACAAAGTATGAGGCTAACTTTACAAGGTTAGCGAGGTATGCTGGAGATTATATACGCAACCCAAGAAGTAAGATAGATCGTTTCTTTGATGGGTTAAAACCATTTCTCGATCGAGCATTAGTCTCACAATCCTTTTCATCGTACGAAGACATTGTCTCATGTGCTATCAAGACCGAAAAAGGAATTCTCTAAGTCTTATGACTTTAAAGCAATGCAAGAGAAGAAGAGACCTGCTGATCAATCTGGGAATGGAAATAAGGGGAAGAAGGGAAAGGTTGAATATCCATCTTGTGGTAAGTGCGGGAAGAAACACCTCGGTGCTTGCCTGAAGGGAATGGGAGTCTGTTACAAGTGTGGTGAAAAAGGCCACCAAGCTCATGATTGCAAGGGGAAGAAGGAAGCTACCAACATTCAGTGTTACAATTGCAGGGAGATGGGGCATTATGCAAATGCATGTCCTAAGCTTCAGGAGAACTTACCTCAGAAAAGGCCAAGGGATCAAGGCCAGGCTTATGCTATCACTACTGCTGAGGTAGAAGCTCCGAAAGACGTGGTGGCAGGTAATTTAATGGTTTCCTCAAGTTTAGCAAATGCATTATTTGATTCTGGATCATCACATTGTTTCATATATTCCCAGTTTGCTAAGAAAATTAGATATTTCCAATTTGATTTAATAAGGGAGTTGTCAGTTAAAACTCCTAAGGGAAGTATCGTTGCAACAAAGTTTTGTGAATCAGTCCCCATTAGAGCACATAAATTTTCTTTATCTGCTGATCTCATCGTCATACCTATGATTGAGTTTGATATAATCCTCGGTATGGACTGGCTTTCGGACTATGATGTGAAGATTTATTGTAAGAAGAAAGAGGTTACGATTCTTGATGATAATGATAAGGAACACCTTATTTTTAGAGCAGAATCGTCACCACCTAATTCTTATTTAGATCCACCCCCAGTAGCTCAACTAAATTCAATTATTGGGGAGAAAGAGAATGAAATAACTATCGGTGAGGAAAGGAATGTTCAAATAGAGGATGTACCTGTTGTGAAAGAATTTGTAGATGTATTTCCGGAAGATTTACCTGGACATCCTCCAGAACGAGAAGTTGAGTTTTCCATTGATTTGATTCCTGGATCAAGGCCTATATCGAAGACCCCTTATAGAATGGCCACTGTAGAGTTAGTCGAACTAAAGAAATAACTAGAGGAATTGAGTAATAAGGGATTTATTCTCCCTAGTGTTTCTCCATGGGGAGCCCCTGTTCTTTTTGTTAAAAAGAAATATGGATCTATGAGGTTATGTATCGACTACAGGGAGATCAATGCTATAACGATAAAGAAAAAGTATCCCCTACCTCTTATTGATGATTTATTTGACCAACTGCATGGAGCTCAATACTTTTCAAAGATTTACCTTCGATCTGGATACCATCAGTTGTGTGTAAAGAAGGAAGACATTCCGAAGACAGCATTTCGAACCAGGTACGGGCATTACGAGTTTACTGTAATGCCGTTTGGATTGACTAATGCACCCTCTGTATTCATGGATCTGATGAATAGAGTTTTCATGGAGTATCTCGATGAATTTGTGGTGGTATTTATTGATGATATCTTGGTATACTCCAAAACCTACGAAGATCATGAAAATCACTTGCGCATTATCTTGAAGACTCTGAGGAGGCATGAATTATATGGAAAGTTTAGCAAGTGTGAATTCTGGCTTCAGGAGATTTCTTTTCTTGGCCATATTGTCTCTAAAGATGGAATCTCTGTTGATGCTTCTAAGACCAAAGCAATCCAAGAATGGCCAGAACCTACGAGTATAACTGAGGTACGTAGTTTTATTGGCTTGGCAGGTTATTATCGACGTTTCGTCCAGAATATTGCCTGATTGGCTAACCCATTAACGAAGCTCACACGTAAAGGGGTTAAATTTGTTTGGACAAAAGAGTGTGAAGAATGTTTCGAAGAACTGAAGAGAAGATTAGTCAATGCTCCTATATTGACTCTACCATCGGGGAATGATGGGTTCGTTATTTATAGTGATGCATCAAAGAAAGGACTTGGTTGTGTCCTTATGCAGAATGATAGAGTTATTGCCTATGCATCACGACAGTTGAAAATTCATGAAAAAAACTATCCTACTCATGATCTTGAGTTAGCAGCTATGATCTTTGCTTTGAAGATATGGAGGCACTACCTCTATGGTGAAAAATGTGAGATTTATACTGATCACAAGAGTCTGAAGTATATTTTCTCACAAAAAGAACTCAACATGAGGCAATGGAGATGGCTTGAATTACTCAAGGATTATGATTGCACGATACACTACCACCCGGGGAAAGCAAACAAAGTAGCAGATGCTTTGAGCAGAAAAGACCATGGAGTTCTGAACATGATGAGAATTGAAAGGGATCCAATTTTCATGGATCTAGAGAAGATGGACATGGGAATAACCAGGGAAGGTGAAACATCAATGCTTTTTCAAATGGTTGCCAAACCATCTTTACTATAAAGGATTAAGAGTTCCCAGACCGATGATGAAGAATTTCAGAAGAAGATTAAAGCTGTGAATGATGGGAGATTGAGAGACTTTGTGTATGAAGATGGAATTTTGAAATTCGGGAAGAGACTTTGTGTTCCCAATATACCTGATCTAAAAAGGGAATTGCTGGATGACGCTCATAGTTCCAATTTCTCTATACACCCTGGGAGCACCAAAATGTATAGAGATTTGAAGGAACATTTTTGGTGGGACAACATGAAGAGGGAGATTGCTGATTTTGTGTCAAGATGTATGGTTTGTCAACAAGTGAAAGCTGGAAGGCAACAGCCTGGAGGAGTCATGCAACCTCTTCCCATACCGGAGTGGAAATGGGACAATATTACGATGGACTTTGTCATGGGGCTACCAAAGACTCCTAGAAGGAACGATGCAATATGGGTTATTGTTGATCGTCTTACCAAGTAAGCACATTTTCTTGCTATAAGAGAAGATCAACCCCTGGAACGTCTAGCAAGACTATACATTAATGAAGTTGTGAGACTTCATGGAGTTCCCCTATCGATTGTTTCTGATCGTGATCCCCGTTTTACTTCAAGATTTTGGAAAAGTCTTCAGAAATCCCTGGATACTGAACTTCATTTGAGAACTGCTTACCACCCTCAGATAGACGGACAATCAGAACAGACTATTCAGACCTTAGAAGACATGTTGAGATCTTGCTCACTTGACTTTCAGGGTATGTGGGATCAATATTTACCTCTGGTAGAATTTTCCTATAACAATAGCTTCCATTCAAGTATTCAGATGGCACCATATGAAGCGTTATACGGAAAGAGATGTCGTACACCAACCTGTTGAGATGACGTTGGTGAAAGAAAACATGTAGGCCCAGAACTGGTGGAGGAAACGGTGGAAAAGGTGAAAGTAATCCAAAATCACATCAAAGCATCTCAAAGTAGGCAGAAGAGCTATGCCGATAATAGAAGGAAGGATTTGGAATTTCAAGTCGGTGATCATGTTTTTCTGAAGGTATCTCTGTGGAAGGGAGTCATACGTTTTGGTAAGAAAGGTAAATTGAGTCCCAGGTACATCGGACCTTTCGAAATTCTAGAACGAATTGGGGTTGTAGCTTACCAATTGGCAATGCCGCCAAGTCTCTCCAAAGTTCACGATGTGTTCCACGTATCTCTATTGAGGAAATACATGCCTGATCCGATGCATGTACTCACCTATGAGGAATTAGAACTGGAACCCGATCTGTCTTATTGCGAAGAGCCCGTCAAGATTCTTGATACGAGAGAACAAGTGCTGAGAAACCGGACGACGCGTCTGGTAAAAGTTTTGTGGGAAACCATAAGATGGAAGAGGCAACGTGGGAACCCGAGGAACTTATGATGAAGAACCACCCGAGTCTTTTTATGCAGTAATACCCTAGAAATTGCGAGGACGCAATTATTTGAAGGAGGGGAGAATGTAACACCCCAAGCTTCTACGGTACGCTTCTCTTTGAATAATGTGATAGCGTGTGTTGTACGCAACACCGAGTTCTAACACACCATAACTAATCAAACTAGCCGTTATGAATAGTAACACCTACTTTTTGAAATTATATATATTTTATATTTGAAAATGGACTTCATTTTTGGATTCGTAATATCTAATTTAGCCTAAGGTGAAATTTTGGTACATTTCGGATAACTTTCATTTTTTGATGAATAGTGAAAATTACTAAATTTTAATTAAAAACAACTTTTTTAACCAAAATAATTAATAGTGATAAATTATGAATTTGAGTGGTTTTAAAGTATATTTAGAATATATTTTTACCATTTAATATAATGTTGGTCATTGGACATAATTTTACAATTAAACCGAACATAAACAAGTGTCAATCTTTTGATAGTTATTACCTCTTAAAAACACGCTTTTTGTTTTGACAGCGGGAATTAATTTTAAATTAATTTCCGCCACATCTGTGTTTTGAATTTAGGAAAATGGATTCCATATTTGGAATCAGGATGTCCAAATTATGTAAATAGGTAACTTTTATTTTTACACATTTTGAATAATTACTGCGGTAAATATTTTATTTACCATGGTTAAAGGGTAAATCCGGTAAATAAGGGTTAAAAAATAATATTATAATAATACTAAATTACCCTAAAACGTGTCTTAACCCTATTGGTTGATACATGGTCGACCATGGGCATCTTTGGGTCTGTTTTGGGACCCCATGGATCCACTTGTAAGTGATAATGACACATTATATTAATAAAGTTAAAATAAAAATAAAAATGGCATAAGCTTACATCTTTTATAAGAACAATTTTTACATAGGGTTATACATGTTGGATTTTTGATTATAAATATTCATTAGAAATCTAAAAATATTTCCTACATAATGATATTTTATTTATAATTTTTAGACATTAAATAATTTATTTTATTTATGACACAATGATGATGCAGTAATTACTATAATAGTGAAAAATTAAAATAATTGATATTATAAATACCCAAATAAATATAATATGAAACTTTTAATGAATTAAACTAATTTTCTAGGATATATTTAATTGACTTTGTTCGAAGTAATCAATCTGTTATGAGTTTCACAAAAATCAACTATTGAATAGTGTCAAAATTGACATAAAAGAGTTCTTAAAACAAATATTATATTATTAATTGATATTAAATTCCTAAAAATCTAAGGTTCGGCCAAGAGACTTATATTATGATTAATGGACCACTTGGGGGTCGCTTGGATGTATATAGTAAGTTTATTAACCATATTATATAAAAATACAAAGAGACATTGTAAAAGTGAAACTAATTAACTTAGAGTTAATACTTAAAGATAAGGTTAATATAAGTACCCAAACCTGTCTAAATTCTATTGGTTGAGTGGTTTTCGAACTATCCACACCTTAAAATTTGAATAATAAGCTTTGGAGCCATTAGAAACCGAATATGAATTTATTATAAATTAATATTTCTAGCTTTTCCAAAGGTGCCCCTCACCCCTCTTATAAAAGGGCACTCCTCCTTCTCATTTCTTCACACCTTCAAAGCCTTTTGGTTCGGCCAAACTCTGCCCAAATACTCTCCCAACATCCCTCAATACAACCTAGAGGCCTTAGTTTGATCAGAAAGCCAACCTAAGGAGCCCTTTTGATCAAATCAAAAGGAAGAACCCGAAGAAGAGGTAATGATTTCACCACCCTTCTCCAAGTTCATTTCTTCTTCCACTTCTTCTTCCTTTGTTCTTACCATTCTAAAATAATAACTCCAGTATCTCACATATACTGTGATGTTATTATAAATATGGTACAATCATATTCAGTATTCTATCCACCCTTTGAATAACATGTCACCATACGTGCGTACGTATGGCTTACCGTCTCCACGTCGTGGTGTAATTGTTATTCAATATAATATTATTTGGATGGGTATAATAATGATGTGTAACTCATGTAAATAATAAATATAAAATGTTAATGATTCTTTATATATGATATACCATCCATTTATATATTATTTTAATATCAAAATAATGATATTGTCGCTCGTGCGTACGTACGGACTACCGTCTCCACTAACGCGATGAGATTCATTCTCCATCGTATCCATTCAAGTATAATTATCATTTGATGATTTAAAAATGATTTTTAAGGACTGGATATAATTCTGGATATGAATAAGATACAACAACCACGGCTTATGTAACAAAACATATAAAAGAAAATGAGTAATTTAACTCCCGAAACGACGATAATTCTAAGATATTATTAACAAATCAATGTTAAAAGATCATATATGATATCATATTAATATATATGATTCTTGTATAATTTAATAACAACAATTTCACCATTATACAGGAGGTTAACCTACCCCAACCAAGGAAAAGTACAAGGTAAGGGTTTACTTTACAACCTCTTCATTATCCAAGGTTGTTTATACGTAATAATCTACTGGGATCTCTTTATCATCCACATCCATGTTTCTTAAAAATGCATTTCAAAACATTTTTACTATTTACTAGAATATGAGTTAAAGTCATTTATACCCTTTTTGACTTTTATAAGTGGTTTATAAAGGAATCTTTCGGTCGTTTTCAAAACAAGGTCTTTTTTAACCTTTTCGACATAATTAAGGTAAGAATGTTTTTTTTAACTTATACGGCGGATGCGGCTAATTTCCGCCGTTATAAAATATTCAAAACTTCCCTTACAAGCTTATAAGAATATTTTCAAAGAAAATGTTTTATTTTATATGGATCTTAAATGATGTCAAAATAAAAGGAGATATTTCTTTAAAAATAATTTTGATTTCATCTATGTCAACATCCTTTGATGGATTTTAAGATTATTTGAAGTTGATTTATTATGATACAAAACTTCTATATTGTATTGAAGGTTTTGTGATATGTTTGACTATGGATGTGTTATTTTTATACCATTCATAGTTTATGGTGAAAGTATTGACATTTCATATGCTAGTTTTAATACAAATGTTTATGTTATGTTTAAACCTTTTCATATGGGAATGCATTGGACTTAATATGTGACGGGTGGAGACCGCTATAGCTCCTCGATGCATCGGTAGGTCTCATGAGACAAACTAGTGTCTTGGCACAAGGCCTTGGAAAAAATCTTATTTGTAGTCTTGGCACGAGGCCTTGGCTATGTGGTTATGATAGTCTGGCATTATGCATTCCAACATTATGAAAGTGGTTATTGATTTTTGCATGTGATTATTCGATTAGTAGAATATCCATGTGAATAAGTAAATGGAATTATTTCATTTTATTTATGCCATACCATGTTGAAAGTTCATGTTTAAAAGGCTTTTGTTTTAGTTATACATTGCCTTAAATGTTTATTCTTATTGATGAAAGTTTCCGCTATATTGTTATCCTTACTGGGCATTTGAGCTCACCCCTTTTCTATGTTTTATTTTTCCCAGGAAGTGAAGATGTAAGTTATGAATGACCTGCAGGGATATTATGAGGGGATTATAGTGTGGACTGTGGAAACATTATGTTGTTGTAGTAGTTTTTCATTTTATGATGTAATGTAAAACTTATGAATATATCTAGTGTTTCCAAGGCTACAAAACCAATCGGTCTTTCGAGATTTTATCTTTCTTGTGATCATGCCAATGTTATGTAATAATGCACCAACTCTGGGTAGCTGGGGTCGGGGCGTTACATTTTATTCAATGATTTCATTTCTTTTATAACATATCAATAAGTTTAAAAATTCATTAGAGATAGAATTGAATGTTACCTAGTTCACAACATTGAAAATAATGAAACCATCCAAATCAGTGATTTTTCATATGTAAATTAATATATGGATGTATTTCTGGATGATTTTTCATTTTTTATTCTAGATCAAAAGGTTGATTTTTAAATTGACTTACTGTACTATTCTAATCCTATTGTTAAACCCCCTTATCGAATGGCTCAAGTGGATATTTTAGATTTTGAAAAAAATTTCTAGAGTTATTGAATAATATTTTCATCATACCAATAACTTCACCATGGGGATATCCTTTCGATTACATTAAACAAAAAAAATATTATTGGACATTTAATTGACTATACATCCTTATATAAAATCAATGTTAAAAAAAATATCATTTTCCTCATATCAATGATTTTTATATCAACTCTAGGGATCTTAATGTTTTTCAAAGGATAACATGTGGTTGGGGTGCCATTAGTTAAAAGTGAAAGAAGGATACATTCAATATACTACACTAAGGATAAGATATAGGAACTATGAGTTATTAGAAAGTCTATTTTGGTTTTCTAATGTGCCTTATGTATTTACTGACCTTATGAATATAATTTTTCATAAGGTTATGGAAACGTTTGTGTTCATGTTTATTGATGATATTTTTTAAAATTCTAAAATTCAATTGGAAAATGAATGTGATCTATGTACTTTTCTGAAAACATAAAAATAAAATATTTTTTTGGGAAGTTTAAAATAAGTAATTTTTGTTTACAAGAAAAGAATTTATTTGGAACTATTATTTCTAATGATTTCATTAGTTTTGATTCCTCTAAAACAATTATTATTGAATAATTTCCAAGACCCACAAATGCCACATTGATTCATAGTATTCTTGGATTAGGGGGTTACAAATAGTTGTTTTATAAAAGTTATACTTGGTTTTCAATACCACTATCTCTCTTAACTCAAAAAATTCTTTTATTATTCAACACAATAGAATGTAATTATTTCATTTAGACATATAAATGAATAATGGTGAATAGTGAATTTTTGCCCTACCATCCAAAATTGTTGAATCATTAATCTATAGAAATTCTACATTGATAGGAATTGGTTGGGAACTAATTCAGAATGATTAGGTATTCAATTATGCTAACCATTAGATGAAACCTAATGAGTTATATTATCCTGCACATGATATAGGAATCAATGATGTGTATTACCTTTAAAAATTTAGTGGAACCACTTTTATGGAGTAATGTGTAAAAGATATACTAATAGAAAATGATTAAAGTGTAAATTAACTCAGAATGAATTGATAATTAGATAGAGAATATGGAATTACCGGATATGTTATTACAATTTCAACATTCATTTCCATCAAGGAAGAGAGAAAAAATTTGTTAATCACTTTGAGTATAAAAAATAATTCTACATTTAAAATGTTTTATTATGAGAGTGATCCTTTGATTAATAATATCTGGAACATTCTGCTTTAGGTTTTGAATATAGGGAAATACTCTGTTTTGGTTCAGGTCTCAATATTTTAAAATTTTCTTGAAATAATTACGAAATATTAGAAGGAGGGTAAATATTTTTAGAAAAATGTAGGATCCATTAAAAATAGATGGTTTCCTGATTTTAATATTGATGATGTAGGTGTTTCATCATTTTGAAAAATATTTTTTGATCCTTGTGATTCCCAATCAAGGAAAAAGTTTTTGAGTAATGATCGTATTTCACCCATCATTTAGAAATATAGATACCATTAGAAGTATAACATATCTAATGTAATGAAGATAGATATTTTTCAATTTAACATGATTTTCACGCCTTTCAAGAAGGATAAATGAGAACAACTACAAATAAAATCAATGCTTCAACCTATTCTAGTTAAAGAGTGGAAATTAGAAAATATATCCATGGATTTCATGCTAGAATTTTCGAGGACATAAAATGGAAACAATTTAATTTGGGTTACTATTGATCGATTAACTAAATAAACCCATTTCCTTCCCATTTAAGATACAATGTATTTAGATAATATTTTTTAGATTATATGAATGAGATATTTAGGTTACATGTAGTGAAACCCTCAATTGTATCATCCCATGATCCAGGGGTCAAATATAGTATCTATAAATGAATTTATAATTCATAGGGTACTGAATTAAATTTCAATAGATCATTTCATCCTCAATCTAATAGACAGTATAAGTAGAATAATCACACTATGGAAGACCATCTTCATTCATGTTCGGTGGAATACAATGTAATTTGGTATCAACATCTTATATTGGTTGAGTTTTATATAATATTACTTTTTTGAATATTAATATGATACCATTTTTTTAATTATATCGAAATAACTGTCAGAAACCATATTTTTGGGACGATATCAGAGAAATTTAGTTGATATCACTATAGTTCATAGAGAAAATGGAAGAAAAAGTATAGGACATTTTGCAGCATTTAGAGACAACTTATAGTAGGGAGAAATGTTGTTTGGATAACTGGACAGAATATCATTATTTGTAGATAGGTGATCATGTCTTTATAAATTTTTATCCCTGGAAAAGTTTTATGAATATTTATAAAAAGGTGAATCTTTGTACATGGATAATTATATTTTATGAAATCCTAGAGAATTATTGATTGATTTTCAACTGAGTGTTTTTTCCTCTATGCATATCCTAAGCACACAATGATTTTCATTTTTCAATTTTAATAAAATATGATTTGGATTCATCTTCTATTTTGAGTCTAAAATTCATTCAGTTAGAAGAGAACCACTATTTTGAGGAGACTCCTCTTTAGATTCTAGAACATAGAGATTATGTGTTTTTTAAATCATGTGATTCACAAGAATAAGGATTTATGGAAATATCATATGGTTGAAGAGGATACATTGGAATCTGAATTTTTTATGAGGGAATGATATCCCTACTTGATTAATAAGAGGATACAAATTGATAGGACGCAATTTCTAAAATTGGAAAATAATTAAATAAAATATGTAATTATAGAATAAATCATTTTTATATTTATTAAAATGAATTAGATAGATTCATTAGTAATCAAAATAATAAGTAATTTTATGCCAAAAAATAATTAGTTTTAACTGAACTATTTAATTATAATTCTTTTTGTGCAAGATTAATTTCAATTTTTTTTAGTTTTAATTTTATAATTTAATATCATCTTTTAAATAACCCATCCTATATTATTATAGTATTTCTTATTGGGATTTAAATTTGAATGTTCATTTTTTTGATTAATAGGTAAAAATAACAAATTTTAATTGAAAACTGACATTTAATCAATTATTGTATAATATATAATAATTTTTTTAATTCTATAGTGGGTTTATTTAGTTTAATTATATATCCATAAATCCAATTTAGTTCATTAGAAACAAAATAAAATTTAATTTTGATATAAAGACCGTTCAAACATTTGATCTTGTTTTATTTAAAAACTAGTTGTCTCCCTATGTCTACATGGTTAATATTAAATTAAACATTCCACTTCTATGAAATGAATATTAAAAAATGGGATCCATATTTTTTAATCATAGTAATTTATAATTTAAAATTAGGTCGCCATTTTTTTATTCCAAATATAATAGTGATTGGAATAAAAATTATTTACTATAGATAAGCTAAATTTGTTTTTACGTACAAAGTTAGATAATTGTCAATTGTTTACCAATGTTCTATATGAAAATGTTGGAGCACTCCAATAATTTTAAAAATAAAAACTGTATCATATCCCCGACTTATTATAGGCCACCCCTCTACCCCTCTATTCACAACTTGAAAATCCAATTTTCTTACAATAACTACCCAAATTACTTTTCTACATCCCCCCTCTCATCCAAGAAGAATTTGGATGGGTTGAAGTCGAACCAAGGCCTTTGGTTAAAACTAAAAAGACTTACCCAAAAAGGAGATAACATACTCCAATGATCATTTATATTTTATTTCCACATATTTTCCCATAAATTATTCATAATCAATGATTATATAAATAACATAGTATAATAAGTATACTTTGTTTTTCTGTTAAGGGTGTGAACTAAAACCAAACACACTTCCATGAAATGGGTTTATGAAATAATTGTTTTTCTACGATGCACTACTGTCTTGAGAACCGATCTCATTTGTTTCTCCATTGCCGCCTCTCATGGTTGGGTATGTCATGAACCAAACCAGATCAAAATGAACTGTCTCCAGATATAGCTTGAAAAAATGAAATCAAGCACACATCCTCATAAACTTGAGGCTGATGACTATAGATGTGTTCCTAAAAGGAAGCAATGTGGAGACTATTCACTCATATCATAGGTCAATGATAGAATAAATAAACTAAAAATTTTCATATTCATGAGCTTCATAGTGTAGATTAATATATACCTAAAATACTTGTAAATAAAAGCAATGCTGGATACAGAATCAATAAAAAAACATTTTGACAGTTGTTACTCATTACACAGACCACATATAGAATAATATAATGTAAAATAAATACCAATGAAGCTACTACTACTCAAATCAGAACCACATACCTGATTTTCATGATGTCTTAATAGGTCCAATATGATCATTAGACTCTACAAGACCTGATTTTATTGAAAATGAAATAATAATCCCCTTCTAGGTTCCATGCATTGTGGTCAACATTAATGTAGGCATATAGTATAAACATTCACTAAGGTACACGCACATGGGGTGAGAAAAAACATCAGTTGGTCATTCCCAACAGTGGTCGTAAAATCTGTTGTCATAAAATATTCATGTGGAATGAAACATGTCTAGTCAATCCAAATGTGTCTCCAAGAATAAAAGATGAAAAAAAGAAATAAGAGGTACCAAAATGGAAAGTTGCAAACCTAGGGTTCTAGCATAACACCCATAGTTAAATCTACCCTTTTTATAAACCCAGACAAGAAGGAGATACAATGTTCACTATAAGTAATTGAACAAATATACGACTCCAGTATTTATTCCAATGTTTCAAAAATCTAAATTCATCTACCATGAACTATGATTACAATGGAATGATATATACTGGTGTAAGGGACCCCCTATCGGTCACAAGAGTAGAATACCACATCCAAGATGTCTTTCATAACCAATGGGATAGAAATAACTTTCAGAACATCTTTTGGGATTCCTAGACAAGACATTATTGTCAGAACAATTGGGTACCTTGAATGAAATATCCTCCATATTCCACAACCCAATCCATTAGTGAAATTGTGGGATCAGGAATCTACACTCGTCTAGATTATCCATTAGCTCCTTTTCCCCGCCTCACAACTACCATCCCACCAAGGGAAGAGAGTTCCATAATCAATATCAGGGCCTATGAACTGCCAAATATATCCAATATGCATCCTTATTCATCAATCCTAATCACTAATAATATAAAACCTCCATGATATATCACAAAATCCATGTTTTTATAACACCCTCACCCTCCATCAAAACCCCCAAAACCTGTATAGGCCACCTCACTAGACAACCGAAAGAGGGTAGCCACCATGGTTCCCAAATCCACATAAAAATTTGAAAACCAACAAGATTTTCCACTAGAAACCACCTATCAGGAAGGAAACCCAACAAGAAGATCCTCTAGAGGAAGCAATCCATGGGCCAAGATGTCTCAAATGAATCATTACTGGACACCAAGCTGAAAAATGATGAAAGCCTTCCCTCAATGGAAACCTCATTAAATATCCCTCCAAGATAGGAATTTCTTGAACAAGTTGAAGTGGCCTATCTCAAAGTATCAATGGAAACCATAAATGAATAACATACAATGATGTTGAACCACTTCAAAGGATCCAACTAGTCCAAACCATAATAAGACGAATGAAACCTCAATCAAATGAACTAGTTATCTCATCCTAAAATGAACTCGATTTTACTTCCTAAAAACTATCGAAAAAACCTCAAAAGGTATATTGAATACTCAATCTAAGGAGATCACAATCTCACACCCTCACATGATCCTCCCAAAACAGAACACAGTCTCATTAAGGATTCATGATCATAGTACTTAATATGATGATCTTATATACTACAAAAAACCAAAACACCATCTAGGCAAATTCTAATTGATGACAGGATTTTATAACTCTGATCTACATTGTAAAAAACATAGAATGGACCCTTCAAAATTCAAATTATGATTCTTGGGAAAAATATAGTTGAAATGGCCTAGGGTAGGAGAAATACTTAGTGTTCACTACAGGAACATGAAGTTTACTCCCAAGGGTTATCCCTAGAAATTTTTCCTAGCCCACTCAATGTGAAATTTTCCAATGTATATGGTGTTAACCACCATTTACATGGAGGGTAACCCATCATGGATACCTACCCATTCACCTCAGACCCACATAATGTGTAATATGGCTGAGTACATGCTCTATACTTTCGATAGAGAGTGTTAAACCAAACATGGGAACCCATTTGTGTACCTATCCATATAGCCCATCCGGGATAGTATGCCAACAAGGTGTGCATTGCACATAGGAACTGATCATGTGTCTACATGGATAAGTACCCCTACACACTGTTTCTTTTAGTGTAGTCAGCCAATCCCCAGAAGCCCATTACACTATGTATACCCCTAGTAAATGGTGTGAACTTCACAAAAACCCATATTCTCAAAATATAAAGAACACATTATGTGTCATCATCAAATAACATTTCATTTTATAAGTATTTCATAATTTTAAATTACTTTGGACTTCTCTAAACACCCTGAGACTCCTCGATTCTCAGGAGAACCACCTGATCTAAAGTCTAGGGATGCCCAAAAACCCAAAAAAAACATTATAAATTAAAAATACTAATCTACCATGATTTATGGAAATTTAATTAAAACATTACTTCCCTTGGGAGGAAACTATTGATTTATTGATCTGATCATCATTTTACAACACTGGTATGATGATCCGGGGCGACCTGAGCTCCATGACGACACCTCCTTCTCCCTCCCTCCCCCTTCTATCTCTCTCTCTCTATTTATCTCTCTCTCTCATATCCCTCTATACTCTCTCACATTATGGAATCCAAAAATGGAATGGGTTTACCCTACACAATAAGGGGAGAAAACAGAAAAACAAGAGAAATAAAAAATAAAGAAAAAAAAAGAAAATAAAAGAGAAGCGGGAGAGAAGAAATTGGGGCCCGACCCATCCCCAGTACCCAACATCGGATTATTACCCACCTAAGAACCTCCCCCACCCCTCCCAATTTTGAATGAATCTATGATTTTAGACCTTATATATGACCCTCCAAATCGAATATATGATTGGATGGTCATTCATAAAAAAATAATATATAATTAATAAAAATTTAAATATTCAGAAAAAATTCTAACATCTCAACATTCCACAAAAATCCTATCCCTGGGTGAACTCCCTATTCCAAGATGAAAAGTGATTTCATTAATACTAATTGAAACATTTTTATGAGATAAATTACTATATTCTCCATGAATTCCACCTTATATAAAAAATCAATTTTCCCATGTTTTTTATAAACCATCACGATAAGTTATGTGATTGTGTATAGTAATGGATCTAATGTTTATATGATATATATATATATAATAATTACTCATTTGGAGTCATTATATCATATATATGTTTTTTAATTCCACACCATAGAGTATAATAATATATTTATCTTGTGTGTGGAAGAATAAAACCTCATGAAGTGATGAAATTATTTTTTTAAGGTGTTACATAGAATTAAATAAGGGTAATGATAATAAATATATGTTTCCATAGAAAAAAAGATATCATTTTAATCACATATTTATCATTATTGAAATATAAAATATTAGTTTCTTTCTTACCATCTCATGAGCTCGAAAAATTATAACGTCGTTCGTTGATGTGTGGGCTACCACATCCTCAAAGAGATGAAATTCCATTTTTTATCACCACATAATAAGAATGATATATATGAGTATATATAGTTAAATATTATTTACTTAACATATAATAAACTTTCCTGAATGATAAAATATTATTTACCTTCTTTCCTTAATGATCATTAAAATTTGGAAATGTTACTAATGCAAACATATGGCCTACCATCTTCAATATCAAAATGTTGGTTCACGTTTATTAACTGTGATTCATGATTTATTTTAAAAGTATAATTTATTTCTAAATATGATAATTTTTTCAGGATAATTTTTTTAGGATTAAATTATGACCCATTTAGACCATATTTTTACTACCAATTCAATTTTTGATAAATAATCTGAAAATGGTTAAAACATGTGACCTAAATTTAATTGATTAAGTAATATCATATTACATAGTAATAAGTAAAATAAAATTAATAACAAACATTAAAAAATGTTCTCATGAAATTAAATAACTATCATAAGTTTATAATTCCGAAAAATAAATACACATGTGACAGGTCAGTCTCAATGTAATGGGTTTCATCTCAATTTCCTTACATTTTGACATTTCAAGATGTAATAAAACATTTTTCTTTTAAAAAGTGATAATACATCTCATTTGAATTTTTATATAATAAATTAATCAATTCTCATGGTAATCAATTTTTTGTTATTATTTCATTTATCTTATGATTTAAATATTTCCAAAGTGATGTGGGGATTTTTTTTCTAAATAAATCACATATTTATGTATTCCATACAACACAATATTTCTTATGATTTAATGTTTATAAATAGTTCTTTAAATGTTTTTATAGACATAAAATATTTATAATGTGAATTTTTATTTTCTTTTAACTTATATAAAAAAATTTCAAGATATTTATTTTCATGTGTTTTAAAGAGAATGTTTTGACAAGAAATGAATTAATGTTTCAATATTTTATGTATATAAATAATTTCATCTCATGTCCCTATAGATTTTATTTTATTTTTATCTTCTATTTAAATAATACTTGGTATCTTAAATTAAAATTCCCTATTTAAATTTATTTGTATTTATTATTGAAAATGGTTTTCAAAATGAACAGATTCTATTGTATAGAAAAAATGGATTTTGATAGAAAATTATATTTTAATATCTACAAGTGATATGTAGTTAATTTTGAACAATTTTTTAAATGATAAAATTTGTTAATCAGGATTTGATTATTTTAAATTTTATATAAGGGTTATGCCTCGAGGGCCCTCTAATGAATTGTGTAATTATTATGTTCTTATGATAATTATATTATAATTTAGTTATAAGGTTATTACAATTTTTGATGGTTCTATATGGGTACTATAATGGTTAGGTGAGTTGATTTATAAATGGTACTAATTGAATTTTCTCTAAATTATAATTAGTTTTCATAAAAATAATTTTTTTTTCAAAATGTAAAATAATGGATATTTTCAATAGAATGATAATCATCTTTTTGGTTTAAAAGTTATTTTTTATTATGTAATGTTTTTTCCTGGGTTTTAAATTGTTCACTAAACTAGATGTTTCTTTATTTTAGTATGCATTACTATGATTTTTTTTAAAATACCACAATTTTGAAAAATATTATTGTATTTATGGATGGTTAATAAAATGGAGGACATCGTGTTTAAAGTCCATAATATTTTCCATGAAATGATGTCATGATTAATTTTAAATGTTTTATTTTTGGGGAATTTGGTACTAATAAAAATTTTACACTTTTTATTATATAATTTTGTAATGAATGAGTTATTGCATAATACTAAGAAACTATAAACCTGAAAAGGACATTACATGAATAGAATCAATTCTTCATTGAAACTAATGACAATTTAATGTTTTAGGTAATGTCCTTATATGATTCCTGGGATATATTGGTGGTGAACTATTAAAGATCCATATTTCCTGGAACCACCAAGTTATTAGATTCATAATTCGGGGAGTGTCCCACATTAGGTATCGACATTCAATTTTATCTTCCACTATTTAAATGATACATTTGGAATTAAGGAACACATAAAACTAAGTAGTCCGGGTTGGTTTTGGTTTAGTTGGGTAATGATCATTAGGAAATTACTTCTTTTCTAGTTGAGGGTTCTAGTATTAATTATCATATTGTTATTAGTTACTTTATATGGTGATAAATTATTATAGTGGTATTAATTATCAAACCCATACATTTATAAAATTTATTATTTTATTTATATCTTGGTATTTTTTCTTTTTAGAGTGTTTCAGGTTAAATTATCATGATAATTTTTATATTTTTAATTTATATACAATTGTTCTTATATTCATGGTTATTGGGCATAGTTTAAGAGAAAAAATGTTTCTGCCTATATGTAGGGTTGTATACCATTAATTTTCATCTTTTGGGGTTTATATCGCATGAATTTTCCATGGTTCAGTCCAAGGATTATGACACACATGGGGGAATTGATTCGGAGTTTGGGGGTCTTAGCGATGGATCACAACATTGACATCGTCCAATTAAAATATCATGAGACGTCTGAAATATTTCTTACAACTTTAATAGACACATTTTCAATAATAGCTCATGGTTTTCAAACATTGATAAAAAACCAAGAAAATTATTATTGTCTATATTGTGTACTATTCATGTTCGACAGACTATTTTGTAAACTATATATCCATACAATGAGACATCAAATGAGCATTAAACATGTTCAATTTCCCATTTTCATACTACAATATTTACTGAATGATAGTATAATCCCTTCTCACTCACATGATACACCCCCTAGAAGAGTTATTTGTGGTTCTACCTCCTTTACCTTATTTTTGGATATCTTAATTTATGATTTTAAATTGGGTTTCTCATAGGTATTACCTTCTTCCTAAACTGTGTCATCATTCTCTTTTCTCTATATCCTTCCATTGAATGGTTCCTTCTTGGATGAAGCCTGGGTGAGAGTTGTCTTTTGAGTGTTTTTTCTCTGGATTTTTGGGTTAGAAGTTGATTAGTTATCCCTTTTTTCATCCACATTTGAGGGTTTGGATGTGTTCACATACCATTATGATTGGTGTTTATATCATTTTCTTTTCTAGAAAATTCCATGTGATGTATTTATATTATCAAACACCTTTTTAGTTGAAATTATCTAGTTGTTATATTTATTAATTAATTTTTAAATATTTTTTAAAAATAATTTTAGATATAAAATTGGGTTTCTCAATCTTTATACATTATTAATACTTGTATATAAGACCTATGTATGCTATGTGTTTTACAAAACACCCAAGAGAATAATTTAATGTAGTTCTAGTTATTTAAATTATGGATAAAAAATATTTAAAATATGTGAGTTGGTTCTTAATAGTGGTTTGTGGTTTAAATAGATTATTTTATTTTTCTTAAGATTTAATTGTTTTTTCCAAAAAATAATTACACCATCATGAGGCATTATATTTTTTAATTTTAATTTGAACCATTGGGAATCCTACAGATTCTTATATATATGTCTATTTCTAAGGTGTATAAATCCATTTATAAATATTTTTTTACATATATAAGTATACATTGATATAAATGAAATTTTCTTGTAACGTCTTCTTTAAAACACTAGTTTTATAAAATTATATCTGGGAATCCAAATGGAAATAAAATTTAGGTTTAGAATATGTAATTTATTTATAATTTTTTATTAAGAACATGAAAAAATGGATATTCATTTTGACAAATTTATCTAGTTTTAAACAATATAGAACATTTTCCACATTTAAATAGTTTTAATTGAAATTTTTACACCCTCATGAAAATGTATCCTTTTAGGATGTGTTTTCATATTTTTGTTTAGGGATATTAGAAGAAAAATTTATTTGAATTATGTGGATTTATTTTTATATTATTGATTTGAGGGTTACTAAACATCCCACCTTTACTATCATTATACGATCATGGGATACCATTTGAGGATTGATAGAAATTTATATCTAATATAGACTATACATATTACATCCACCATGGTATGGAATTTCTATATAGTGGTGTTGAACTGAAGAGGATAGTAGAGAAAATTCAGGTGTTTATTAACATAGGTTCATCAAATAGTCTAACAAATGATTGGGACCTGAGTATTTATATGGTATCCTAGTATTACATTTAGTACTTTTCCATGATTATATATGTTTTTAAAAATCCTTATTATAGATTTTGGTTTCACTATTTCTCATCAAAATTATAGTTTGTTGTATCATTCCTCTGGATCCATTTTTTATTCCACTCCAACATTGATCTCAATTTCAATTATTTATTTTTAATTTGGATATGCTTTTGAATGTGAAATTTAAAACGGGTATCTGATAAAAATGAATTATTTATGATATGGTTTATCAATTTATCATTTTAAAATTAATTGAGTTTTAAACACTGATTCTTAGAAAACATTTTTTTTATTTTAAATAATGAAATACAATTTTCTATTATTTCATCAAAAAAATTATGTTCTCTATTCGGGTGGAAAATATATGGATTTTGTGTTTCTTACATACTATGTAATTTATAGAAACATCCAACTTATTGGACTCTACATCAGTAGACCCAAGATACTTTGTATGTTCAATTCCAACAATTGGAACTTTTTCATTTTGAATTGGTATTACAGATGGATGGGGTCCTTATAGAAAAAAATATGATGTTGGGTTTTTTATTTGGTTTTTAGTTTCAAATCACAATTTTATCAGCTAGTTTGGTATTTTTTATGTTGATATGGCTTATGTTTATTATTTATGAGTTGTTGTATGTTTATTCTAATTATTAACTATTAATCATATTTTTTCAATTTATTTTATATTTATATACCTGGACCTATTATTTATTGGTCCGCCATAGTGAGATTCTTAGAGGAAACCCATACCTCTTATTTTTTTAGAGAGGAATCATCCATAATGATTTTTTTTATTCCCATGAATCTTTTCATCATCTTATGGGGTTCGATAAAACCCCACTAGTATGTTTTGGGCTGTATCAAGTGCACATTTCAGGGGTTATCGTAGTTTGGTTTTTAATAAAACTCTTTATGAGAGGCAAGCGTTGGAAATTCCGCAAGGAAAATTTCAATATGTTTCTACATAAGTTAGGATAATTTTTCTACTATGGAATCTATGGAGCAATATTATAATCTCTCTATATGGTTTGTAATATGTCGTTCTCCTTTAGGAGTCCTCATTTCTCATGAAATCTAGGGGTCCCACTCTCTAATAATACTAAAACATAACCCATAAACATGATGGAATCTCACACATCATTGATAAATGTTATCCACATAATGTAAACTTTATAAATATTACATTGCTAGGATTACATATTATAGTCACATCAATTACCTCATAATATCCCAAGAAAAGTTCTCTCTGATGTGTATATGATCACACTAGCAGAAGATGAGGGTGAGATAATTATGAACCTTAGTATGATACAAAAGTTTTAGAGACAATTATAGTCGAACTATTTTAATATCATAGTCCCTAATGGGAGATAATATAATAAATTATTGACTCAAACTAGTATTAATGAGTAAGAGTTTCAAATCTTAAAAAATAAAAATCATACCCCTAACCATGTTGGGTTCCCCTTGGTCGGAACCCTCCATTATATGCACCTGAGATATTCCATATTTTATAGTTCCTTGTGCATATTGGTGTTCAACTAGTCTTGGTGGTGGGGTTTATTTGTTAAATGTGAATTTACAATAATAAAATGAGTTTCATATATATTTTATTTCATCATTTTTAATAAAAAAGGGATAACAAAAAAACAAAAAATGTATAATTGTTCTATGTTTCATAGATTTGATACGTAAAATATCAACTAAAAATAAACAAGTAAATTTAAATTTGAAATTACATAATGTTATCTTAAATCCCATTGAATTTTTATTAATAAATAGGCTTCCCTAGGTACATATGTTGTGAAAAAGGGTGAGTTAGTAATCTTAGTAAGGGAACAAACCTAAAAAATTAGTAATATATATAAGTTAAGAGGCATAAAATAATGTCATTGAATATGACTATCATTTATAATCCCTAGTAATCATGGTAAAATGGAGATGATATCATAATATTATATAATCATATAATTTTGGAAAGAACATAAAATATGACATCATAAGCATAAGTCATGTCTCACTACAAACATAACAAAACATTGTGTAATGGGATTATTTTTTGTGCAACATACACAATATATCATGATATTATAAAATTAACTAATGAATTGGGTGTGTATAACTCTATGGCCACCCATTATAAAATATATTTTCATTAATATGAATTTAACCTAAGGAAATTAAATATAATGCATAAGAATAAAAAACCTAGGGTAATTAAGTTGATTCCATAACCTAGTCTTACTGAGTAATGAAATCAAAAATCCTAAAAGTTAATAAGAAAATAAAGTATTAATGATTTTTTATTTACAAAATTTTATAAATATTCATATTTCATAAATATAGAGTTCAATTGAACAAATAATAATATGAAATTTTTAGAGAAGTATGTATAGAAATGAAAAAAGTAAACATTTTTTTCAATAATGTTTAAAGTACCTATAAAAAAGGATAAAACAGAGTGTTTTCCATAAAAAATAATTTCCATACACTTCTAATTTTTATTAACTATTTATTTTTAAATAACTTAATTTTTTGATATCTTTCATTGCATGCAATGCTTTGTTTAAATAATCCGTGATATATAATAAAAATACTATTACATAAAAATAAGGTTATAAACAGTTCATTATATTTTCAATAATTAATATGACTTTGTAAATTATGAAAAATTTATGGATATATATATGTAATTATTTAATTTCATATAAATTTATTTTAAACGAATATAAAAATAATTTTGAAGAGAAGTAATTATTTTTCTGAAAAAAAATTATTTTTATGAATTTAATGTGTTTTTATATTAATAAATTAAAATAATCACTATTGATGAATTATTTTAAATAAATTTATATATTACATATAGAGAAAAAATATAATCATTCAAGAAATATTTTTAAATCATATGAGTTGAATAAATCCAGTTTTATTCTTTGTATTTTATTATTTTCTAAAAACATTTCTCACATTTTGTGAACTTATAAAACAATTAGCTGATACAATTTATATGTATTGAATTATATAAAAATAATTACATGTTTATAACTTTGGTGATAAAATATTATCAATATAACACTTTTAATTTTGGTAAATATGAAAAGTATCTCTGGTAAAATGTATCACCTCGATAAATGGTAAATCAGGTTAATATTGACTCAAAATAACTGATAATACCATATATATATTTTTTAATTATTATTTTATGTAGTTAGTTAATCCCTAGATAAATTATTATCATGATTGATTAGTTTAATAGACACTTTTCCATGTAATTGTTCTATATATTTGTCAAATCCAATTAAAATTCGAAAAATGTCACTCTTAGTTTTAAATATCCATTAACAATTCACATAGGGGAAAAAATATTAAATAATAAATAATAAATTTAATTTATTTCAATATTGAATTTATATTCATGATGTTTTCTTATTTAAATTTTTAAGGTGTTATTTCATTACCTTCAATTCTTAAATAGTGCTAAAACCATATTGATTAAAGCAATGTAAAAAAATAAATGATTTTCAAAATCTTAGAATTGATATATTTTGAGAACGTTATTGTGCTAAAAAAATATTATATGAGAATATTATTTATTTTCCTCTTAAAATTACATATTAATTCCAAATTTTTCATTATGAATTTTATGTCAAACTAAATCAATAACATCAAAATTGATAATAATGATATTTTATAAAAAAAACTTAATAAAATGTATAAAATAATAAAAACATTAAATAATACAAAATGGGTATTATAAGGTCCTAAATTTAAGAAAACATCAGATTATGGTTTAATTTTTACATTATATTTAAAAATTACATCCTTTAATTTTGAAAATTTTGTGGCTTTAGTAAATTTCATAATTAGTTAACAAATTGTAAATCGAATTTAAAAAGATTATAATGACACAATATAATTTAAAATTCTATTGGTTGATTGTGTTAAAACAAAACACAACCTAATCTTATATATCTTATCCATTTAGAGTAATTTTTATTGAATATATATTTATTATAAATTTATATTTTGAAAAATTCCCAAAGTACCACACACATCAATTTTTGAAGGGAACCTCCTCCTTCTCTAATTAATCCACATTGACCCTTATATATAGAAAAAACTTTTTATATGACTCTTATAAACATACATATCCAAATAATATATGTTCTTTTATATCAAAAATAACATCCCTATATCCCTTTAGTGGAAATCAAAAGGACACTTTTTAAGTAAGTGGTAATCTCTTTAACTGATCACATTATTTTGTACTCTAATTTACATACAATAAATAAAATTTATTTATCATAAAATAAAACATTCAGAATAATAAATTATTTTATATTTTTATTATCATTAAAACACCATTTTAAACCCTCTTTTTCATAAAATTATAAGTGATTTTATCATTCGTGCATATATATGGCATATCCTCTAAACATAGTGATAAAATTATTTTTCATCATCAGGTTTTATGGATATAAATTATGATATTTTTGTTTTTTATTCATGATATTTATTAAATAATTATACATATTATATTATAATATCACATATACCTACATACCATCTAGTTCATTGGGAAATGATAACGTTGTTTGGGGATACCTGTAGACTACCATCGCCTCAAAGGGCTACGATACATTTTTCTTTTATATATTACATGACTTTTAATGATGAATAATTTGATAAATATATATTATATATGTAATATAGTAATTATCATGTTAATTTTAATTCATTTTCAATCTTTCTTTTATTCCATCTGTCGATAAATGAAAACTATAATCATGTTCATGTATAGACTGTTATATCTATTAACAGTTTGATTCATTTTTCTATATATAAATTTTATGGATGATGATAAATATGTATTTAAATAATATATAGGATATTTATATTATTATTAATATTATAAAGGTCTTTCAAAAAAATATAAGATTACAAGGAATAGAGCTACTGAGGTGATATACTCGTGATCAATGAAATAGTTAACACCAAAAAATAATCATTTAAACAGAGAATTATTGATAACAGAGTATGTTAATATTTTATAGAGGGATCATATATAAAATTTAAATTATTAAAATGAGTATTTTCTATAACTAAAATTAAGTTGAGTCCATTATATTCTATTTTAGAGTTCTTTCAAAGAATTGATAACATTATGTAAGGATTTTAAAAATATAATCCCATTTTTTTCGGGATTATACATGATATGTACTAATGATGAAATATAATGATTATCCTAAAAATATAATCATTATTGTTCTTATACTTGGTTATTTATTTAAAATTTTTGATTTTCTTTCTTTTTCCTATCCTTTTTTTTCAAGAGAGTTAAAATATATTTTTAAGGAAAATCTACTTCATTTCTATCTTTGCTTTTAATTATTTTTCTTTTGAATACATATTTTTTCTTAAAATGATTTAAATATATTTATATATTATAATCCTATAAATGTTTAAAGTTATTTTTAAATATTTCTTTATTTTTACTAAATGAATTGAATGGAATATTTTGGTTATTTTCCAAATAAGGTACTTTGTGACTTTTATGAAAAATAATATAGAAGTAATGTTTTTTACTTATAAGGATTCTATGGGCATTCTCACCATTATGAATAATTATTTATTGAAGATTAATTTATAGGTTTTCATTTTTCAATTTAATAAAACCTTTATCATTTATATTTTAATGTTTTTAATAAGTGATTTTAGAAAGGAAAGTTTATTTTCATCATGAATCTTTTAATGATATTTCTATTCATCAATGAAAACCAGTTTCATTGTTTATTATGATATACTAGTAATATGAACTAAGGATTATATCATTATTATTTCTTTGAATGGTTTATATTTATTTTGTAATGATGTTTATAAAACATGTTCCTTTTCCATAGGTTATGTAATGTTGAAATGGTTATGAAACCGTCCCTTTCCCCCAATCCTAAATTCATTATTATATTATTGAACACATATATATTATTTTAATTATATGATGAGTGGTACTTATATTTCCCTCCAATTATGTTGGATTATATTTATATCTCTTGAGATAAATAGTTTTGGAATAAGTTTTGAACCTAGTTTAATAAGGGCCATTGTCCACTGTAATATTTATCACAGTGATCCTTGACTAATTAGATGAATTTGGGAGTAAACCCATTCCACTATGAAATCCTTTGAAATCAGAAATGAATACTATGTAAATTTATTTCTTTGATTATTCATATTCAAAAAGTCAATTACTTATATATATGTTAAGATTCCATGTTTCAGGTTCATTGATTCCCATACGATTAATGTATTATGAACAATAACATCCCAAAAAAACTTATGTTGGAATATTGTATCCAATATCACGTATGAAAAACAACACCAAGGGAATAAGGGAATATATTCTCCTGAGAATTTATAACATATTTACTACTTAAAATAAATTCAATATTGTTTATACCTTCAATGCACGTGACATTGAGTTAGCGTATATCACACACAACAAATACTTTCTTTGATAGCTTATTCTAAATGAAAGACTGATTTTCACCATACACCAATATTTTATTAAAATATTATTAATTATAATAATAAGATATATCCTGGCCGTTAAATAAATTATTATGAAAAATATTAACTATAATTTTAAAAAGTGTTTTTTTCACAATATTGACAATTAATTAAATATTTAATAATTATTTATTAAAAATAACAACCAATTGAATATAAAGGTAATGTTTTTATAGAAAACTACTATTATGCTTAAAATTCTGTTTTACCTTAATTAATTAAAATAATTACATTTAGTGAGTGATATTTATGTAATATTTATATTATAAATTATGTAAAATATTTTCTATATTCATCCAATATATTTTATAAGATTGGAGTATAAAAAACATAATATTACACATAAAACCCCATATTTTTATAATGGCATCTTTACCGACTTTTAATAGAGAACCCATTTTAAATCTATTTTTTGTAATTTTTAAAAATATTTCAATTCAAAATAAACTCCTTTTAAATGAAATTATAAAAATATTGGTTAATATTATTTTTTTTCTATGAAATCTATTTTTTATGAAAAATGAAAAATAATGATTTTTAACATAAAACAATTTCTCGTCAAATAAATTTATAAGGTTAAATTATATTTTTATTTGTTCTATAGATTATTTTGGAATATTTTTAATCATTTAATATAACTTATGTCATTTAAATAAATTTCACCTTTATTATTGATATAAAAACATAACAAACATCGCAAAAGTTTACATTCAAAACCTACATTGGCGTGATATATACAGG
Organism: Viscum album; assembly: GCA_963277665.1. NCBI lineage: Eukaryota > Viridiplantae > Streptophyta > Magnoliopsida > Santalales > Viscaceae > Viscum > Viscum album. Next base: position 2,102,219,005 of record OY728119.1, on the reverse strand, counting down.
ATGAAATTTTAATTAATTTCATACACATATATGATTACTATTTGGAAAAATTGTTTCCATATTTTTAAATAGAGTAATTTATAATTTATAAAAATTTAAAATTAGTTTTTTTTTTTAAAAATATTAGTGAAAGTGATTAAAACTATTTACAATAATTATTAGAAAACATATTCTTTACATGAGACTAAACCATAAAATTAAGGGCCCAAATGACCTGGAAACATGAAAAAAGCCATCTTTTTATATATGTTTCCCCTATTCATCCTTGTATAGAATTGGTAACATTATTTATATCGTGTTAAATGGTAAAAATGTGTGTGATATTCCCTTTTTCAAAAGGTTTTAAGATTTCCATGCATCCTCCACTATAAAAGGGAACAGAAGACTTATACTTTATCACACCCCTCAAGAAACTTTTTCAGAAAACATATCTCCCCAAATATATCATCAAATTCCCAGCCTCACACTAGAACCCTCCCTTTGGTACAAAATCCACCCAAGGAGTCACATTGCTTCAAAATGAAATTACCTACCTGATTAATAGGTAACATCATTCCTCAAGTTATTTAGTTTCATTACATTATACACTATTTAATTATTAATATTCCATGCTTATGTAAAAAAAATTATAATCAATAATATATTACTTTTTAATGTAATTTATCTGACCAAAAATTAATCAAAATTCTGTTAAATGTGGGATGAACTTACCATTTATGTTTATGAGAATCTATCTCCACACGAAACAAAGTTTTTCCTTTTTTTACCTACTATTAGGGTGGGAATTATGATGTAAAATATATCTACAAGTTTTATATATTATATTTTTAATGTATTTCTTCCTTTGTAATTATTTTATAATTTATAACTTTATGCCCTCCATTTTTTGGAATAAGATAACATCTCTTGAGGAAGTTTGGACTACGACCCCCTCAAAGCGATGAGATTTATTCACAATATATTTGGAATTTTTAAAGGATGGTTACAATAAAACGATGTGAAATATATTACATAAATATGATAATATAATTATAATATAATATAATTTTAATTTATTTTCATTATTTAAATATGAAAAAGAAATAAAAGTAATGTCTATGGGTATATATGGCCTTCAATTTATATGAAAGGTGTATTCTATTTCTTATCACCAATTATTAAAGATTACAATAAATATATGTTCTAAATATATATAATTACATCATATTTCACATCTTGGAGATGGATAAATCCTAATTTATATTACAATAACAAAAAATAACATGTAAAAACATACATGACAAACTAGGAAATTGACACCCAAAATAGTGAAAATAATGAACGTTTTTTAATAAACGGGCATTAAAATATTTTAAAAAGATAATATACTATATTCTAAACAAGAATATTATATTTTAATAACCTAGTAACACTCTAAAAACCTTTATAATTTAATTTTATGTACATTAACATAAAATTAAACACATTGTTTGGGATTACATCTCAATTTAATTTTCATTCAGAATTATTTGTTGTTATGAGCCTAGATTCTTTTATATGGTGTATTTTCATCCATTTTACATGATATATAATGAATCTAATTTTCATCATGATATTCATGGTTTATGTTATTTTTATTACATCATGCATATTATTATTCAAATGTTTCAATGTTCTATGGGACACTTTGTAATGTTTAAATATTATTCTCATAATGAAATTTTTATTTATCAAATTTATAATCCCAATTCCTTTTGTGACTATTGACTTTCTCTTGAATGAGTAACTTTTTTGTTTTCACCTAAAATTTTAAATATGGTTTACATTCTATAACATAGTTATATAATATCATCATACATTCATTGATAATGATATTCTGAGTTCAATTGGATTTATTTTATCTACAAGGATTTGAGTCAAATTTTATCATGTGGAAATAAACATCATTACCCAATTGTTTTCATTGGTTTATACAAATAACTCATTGTCAAAATATTATATAATTATATTTATAATTACACTTAATATATATTGATGTATTTGTATTTTTCTGGGTATTTATAATATATAATAATAATCTACTCATTGTTTATTTCTCAATTCTGCATTATAATCTTTTCAAGGTTTTACATTAAAACAATATTTTGTATGGTGTTATTTACACCTAAATTTCCATTAGGGGAAATTATTATAATATTTTATAATAAAAAATTTAATCTTCTTCTCCTATGTTTATTCGTGACATATTTCATGTAATAATACAATTTTTTAAATATTTTTTACCTAAACAATTTTAGAAATAGTTTTCAAGAAAACTAGAATTCATTATTCTCATTAATAGAAGATTTCATTTTCTTATAAAAACCATGTTTAATAAAATTTTTTTTCAGAAATGTTTTTAGCCATTCCAAAATGAGTTTTTATATTAATGTTTAACATTTTTGTTTCATAAAAGTGTTTTTAATTTTATTTTATTTTTCCCTTCCCAAAAATGAATTTGTTTAATATTTTTTCAATAAAAATGAAATTTTTTTTCCTCAAAAACATGTATCATTTTAACATCTGTAATTTCATTGAATCTTCCATTTCAAATTTAAAGGGATAATAATAAAATGAATCAAATTTGAAATGTTATTTTCAAAGAAAATTATATTGAAATTTTTGTTCAAATCAAATGTATATTTTTCTCAATAATTGTTTAAGATTATATTTTTAAAATATTTCTATTCATAAAGGAAAAATAACTTTATTTAGACTCCTCTTTGGATATGACGTATTAAATAATCATTATTCATCCTTTGGATGGTTTATGGATGACTTGGCCCAATATTGTATTCACATTGATTTCCTTGATTCCTTTTTTAGTTCAATAGAAATATGAATATTCATATGATCTTTAGACCTTTCATTTCCCTAAATTATCAATATTATTTATCATTGATTTTTATGTTACCTATACCATATATCATTTTTAAATTTAATGTTTAAATATATAGTTATTTAATTATCTGGGGAAATATTGATAAATCTATATTCTTTATTCCATAAAGATATTTGATAAGACATAATATTTTTTATTGATTGATACGAGGAATGATTTGGGTTGAAAGTTAACTATGCATCCTGAAAAGTATATATCCCCTTGACGCATTGACATGTTCTCTTCAGAAAAATTATATATGAAAATTAAACAAGCTTATACCAATAATTTTACAATTTATTTTTAAAGGTCATGGAGGTATATATTTTCATGTGCCTAAGCAATGATTCCCAATAATTAATAACTACTTTTATTTTGATTCACAGTTCATTATCCCTAGGTTTTGCACTATGTCAAAGTCCGTAGATGCATTTCATTCTCAATTTTTGGATTTCATGGAATGTTTCTTATTTTTTTACCATTTCATATTGTTTATCCATTCATTTTATTGATTATATTTCATGTTTTTTCATATATTACCTTTCCATATTGTCTTTCCCATTGATTTATTATTACGTATACTATACTTAACCCCTATTGATCATTTGAGATCACAATTATTTTTTGTCTTCACGTAGAATCCAAAAAAATATACACTGAAATATATGCAATGATAAGCTATATGTAATAATGTTATCCACAAAGAAGAAAAATTATTCTTAAATTTAAGTATTAATTTGTAATAAAAGACTCTCTAATGTATATGGTTTATCGAAACAAATAAACAGATTGGTCCTTCAGGATATGATTACAAATAATCATTCCAATATTATAGTATCATGAAACTGGCTCCAAGCTTAAGGGATATGCTCACCATAGTTGGTAACAAAATAATTTTAGAAGAAACATTGAGAATTGTAATTTGGAATATATAGATTAGAGAATGTATACCTAAGGTAGACTTTGAAGAAATGTTGGGTATTCCTATAAATACATCACTTTATGGATACTACATGTCAACATGGTTGTGGGAGATATATTCTTAGGGGTAAAAACTATGACATGGTGTGTCAGGTATAATGTGGCGTCATATGGTACACGACAACAAGACTTACTACTCACCTAGTTTGACACATTTGGGTGATATGATTTGACAAATTCACATCTTCTTTACAAACCATTATGATGTATTTCAAGAGATAATGATAATGAATAACTATGGAAAAACCTGTGCTTTTATATACTGAAAACAATAGGTCAAGATTTAGATATACTAAAAATGATTATATTGTTATTTCAATATGATAATAGATTCTCACACAATGTTTATTGGTTTTATGAAATTTTATCCTCTATAGGGTAAACCCTAGACCAAGGAATGGGCTATATGGAAATAAGTGGATAAATTATTTAAGTATCAACATTTATTTAGAACTATACATAAAAGAATACTTAATAATATAATTTCAAGGATGTCCATAATATTTTGGAAATTATATTAATAAGGTTTTAGAAAAGAAAAACATATATGTCAGGTGGAAACAAATCAAGTACATCATGGTTATGGGTCTTGAACCCAAGACCAATGGACGATAAGTGTTTCATTCCAACCACTTACCTACATAATGTCCTGGTTAATATGTGATTGTTTTTTGTTAAATATTTGATAAATAAATATTAATGATGAAAAAATAGTGTATATATTTGGATTTATGATTTATATCTTAACCATGATGGATTTTACGAATAGTTATAGACAAATATAAATTATTTTCACTCTTTTATGGGACTTATGATGTATTAAATATTTATTTAAATTCTTCAAGGGACAAAGTTAATTTTTTGGATACACAGTTCCTATTGTAAGGGATGAATATGGTTTTTTTATGAACAAACAAAAGATATAATTTTTCATATTCAATTAAGATATATCATCTATCTAAACTTACTTATATTCTTATAATGTAAAATAATTGGTCCAAATCAGACAAATGATATTAATATTTTTATAAAGTATTTTTTTTCAACTAATGGTCTTTTAATTCATTACTCATTTCCAGACTTGAGTGCCTAAACATTCCAATTATCTTTTACTTGATGTGATTGATCGCCTCTATTAATCTCTATAAATATTAAAACATTTCCTCTGGTGGTCTGCCCTACATTTCTGTGATGTTCTCGCACATAGGGACCTAATTACATGTTATCCCATCTGAACTTTTTAATTTTTATTCCCTCATTTATAGAGGATTTATTACGAACCCTTCCAAATATTTGGCATTTAAATCATAGTAAATTGAAAAAAATATCCCTCGGATTGTGTTCAAATTGAGAGGACACAATTAAATTAATGTGGGGAAAATTTAATTTCTTGAAAATCCAATGTGGGAACATTGTATTAGATATTATGTATGACATGACCAACAAAACATTTAATGGAATAATCTATCCGAACAATTGATAATATATTTAATTATTTTAATAAATTAAATATAATTTAGATTATGCAATTCATGTGAAACTATGTTTGCTTATGTCAATTTCAATAAAGACTTTCTTCGATAGCTTGTGTTACACACAAGACATAGTTTTACTAAACACCAATATATTATTATAATACTATTATTTAATATAATAAAATATACCCTTGTAAATAAATTATTTGTTATTAATATTATTATCTAACTTTTGGAAATATTTTTTGTTTACACATAATATAAAATAAATTCATTTCTTTCAACTCAATTAGAAATTAGTATAATAACCAGTTGAATATAAATGGAATGCTTTTTTAGAAAATTGTTCTTATGCTCACAAAGCATTTTTATCCTAATAAATTAAACTGATTACAATTAGTGAGTGATATTAATGTAATATATATATATATACATATTAAATCAATTATTTTTTATATTCATCAAGTATGTTTGATTTTCCAGAGATAAGAATAAACCCAATATTACACATAAAATGCAATATTTTTATTAAAGTAATTTTTCCAAATTTTAATGGAGAGCATATATTTAATTATATTTTTTGAATAATTATAAATATTAAATGATAACATAAACTTAATATTTTATTCCAAAATCTAAAAATAAGTTATGGAGGATTTTTGGTATTTTTTGCATATCTAATTTTTTAGGAAATAGTGAAAAATAATAAATTTTAACTCAAAGATTATTTTTCATCTAATTTATTTATAAGTTTAATCAGAATTTTTTAATTTTTTTTAATAAGTAGGTCAATTTTATATAATTTAATAAAATTTAAAACATTATAATTATTTTAACATTGAAATTTCATATAAAAATAGCACTAGTTTGAAGATTTTTACTAAAAAAACCTTTATTGTTGTCATATCCTTAGGATTAAATTAAAAATAATTTATAAAACTTATGTTATTTGAATTTTTAAAAATGGATTCTATAGTTGTAATAGTGATACTTTTTATTGTATGATATGTTCAAATTATTTTTTTGCATAAAATATTATTAAATAATATTAAAATTAATTACAATGATTAAGAGAAAAATTTGAACAATATGACAAAAAAATATAACCATAAGCAACAAAATAACCTAAAACCTTTTCTAGATTCCATTATATAGAAATATTTATACGATATCCTACCATTAATAAACTTTTTTGTCTTATTGAAACCACTTTCAATTTATAAAAACATGGGTGGAATTATTTTTTCTCAAATTTAAAAAAGTGTCACTCCTCCACTGTTAAAAGGCACTTAGGCCTCCAACTTCCTCACATCTATAAAGCCACATTAGATAAATAAACATATACCTAAATATCTCAGAAAAATCCCTTCACTCAACCAATAATTCTCACCGTGTTCATAAATCCAACCTAGGAATCCCTTTTCTTTAATCCAAAACGTGTTACCCAATTAAGAAGTAACCTGCTTCCTCAAGCTCTTTCGTTTAATTTATTTCTCCTCCCTTTTAATTTATCATAATCCATGATTATATGAAAACAACTTTATAGTAAATAAATTGATATTCTGTTTTTTATGATTTCGAACAACAATTTCACACAGTATTATCTAATGCATAACAAACATAAAATTTAGCACTATTGTGAACTGCCATCTCACAAAATAAACTTATTAATTTTTCCACTACCACCTCTCATGTTTGGGAATTATGAAGGATGATATGGAAACTATTTGTAAATATTTTAATATAATTTTGAATTATTTAATCTCTTCCAGTTAATCAACTTGAGTTGATATTCATCATTTTAAATATTTGATGAATTTTTGGCTTCATACTGGAAATTGATTATTTCATAAAATATTACTTTTTTATTATTCTTTTGTATTGTGAGCCTACCATTTAAAATATTGATTAAATTGAATTTATTCTTTTTTAGGATTTCCATTTTCGTGGGCTAATTTATTTTCATCTTTACCAATATCTAATTTGATATCTAATGGACTACAAAAATAAATCTATCTGAACAAAATTTCTAGCTAATAGATTGGTACAAATAAAATTAAATTAGAAATATCTCAGCCTAATACCATCCAAATGATTGGAATCAATATGGATATAAAATATCACTCAATTCCTCATGTTTCCATTAATTCCATAAACAAATTATTTCATAAATGTTTTTTGTTCCTGCACACTAATGGAGGAAGTTTATGATTACCCACTTCTGGAAAATATACTTAATAAGTTTGTCATTAACCCCTCTAACAATTCCCAGAGATTTTAAATGTCTTGGTAAGATAACTAAACTCATTAAAAAAACCATTAGGAATACACCTCTATGATTTTCATTGTTATGGAGGGAAAACCAGATTTGAACATCTGGAAAATGGACTTTGGAGGAAATTTTTTATATTCTTATTTCTCAATTTATACATTTAAAATCCTTGTAATGTCTTATTCTTATCCATTAATAAATTAATAACTAAACATTGAAAGGTAATTCAATGATTTATTTTTGAAGGATATTTTATCCATTTTATAATGATTGAGTTCTTGTACTTAATGGAATAAAATACATTTTCTCTTTTGAAAAGTTTATTTCAATTTATAATAACTAATATTATTAAAAAGTATGATTGTATTTTGTTTTAGATGATGTTGACTATTTTTATTTTTTCAATGATAATTTTCTCCCTCTTATAGGTTCTGATCTATATACAATAAAATAGATAAGGTATTATTGGTGAAGTACTTTTTGACTTTTAGTGCAAGTAATAAGGGTTGTAGATATTTAGGATTATATGGGATAAAAAATACCCAATCTATAATTTCCTAATTCAATTGACGGTATTCGCTGAAATCCTTTATCACATTAGGAGAAGATTTGATCAAGATGAGATCTTGGAAAATCATACTCTCACCATCACCATTTGACCATGAGTGTTAGAGGAAGTGATCATGTAATCAACGTTTAATCATATAAGTATAATTGGATTTGATAAATTTAAACTATGATAGAATTTCAATTATAAAACTAAATCTTATTTGATCACCAATTTGATATCACTATTTTTAGTAACATGGTTTGTTAATTTTTGTCAATATTTTTTTTTAATTTTGTTCATTTGTTTCTTTTCCATCATTATTTTCAAAAGATAAGTATTTAAAAACCAACCACCATTTCATTATGAAGTTTCATTTAGAAAACATGATTTTAATGAATACTATTTAGAGATAACCTAATAAAACACTATTCTAAATTTTAAATAATGGAATTATTTTTTTTCACACCCCATTACTAGAATGTGTCAAAACATGTGGTCTATTATGGTTAGGTAGTTCCAATGATCTAATTGTAAATATATGACTTTTTTATAATTAAAAAAGACCATAAAATTCATTTATCATTATGTTTTCAAATTATTATTTCCATATTTCATAGAAAAATTACCCACATGTGTTATTTCCAAAGTTTAACACTCCTTGGGGTTTAAAGGATTGAGTTTCTTTCATTTATAAAAAGATTAAGGGATCTAAAATCCATATCCTCAAGGAGGATGAATTCATGGATGTCATTCCATACCATAAATTGAAGATTAATTACACAGTGCTGGAAGGATTGGATAGATAATTAATTATACAACATCATTATTTTCATTTATTTTATCCTAAAATGGTTTTTGTATAAAAAAATATTTCCTTATTTCTGAGCAATACATTAAGAGAAATCTAACTGGTGAAACACCATGAAGAAAAGGTTCATAATAATCATGAAGAAAGATAGAAAAAGATTACTCCAATAATGAAAAAACACATAGATTAATTGAAAGTATGGATAAATATAAATATGCATCCCAAGGGGAAGATGGACTGATGGTCGTTGATCATAACTCTGGGTGATGCCCAAAACCATATTACAACTCTGATAAATTTTTTGATGTGGTTTTCAGATAAGATTTTGAGCCCAGCAAAGCCCTGTGCTAATGATCTAATAGTCCAAGATCTTTAAATCAAAACGAATCACTATCATCACTATGGATAACCGTAAATCCCCCTCTCAAAAAATGAGGAAATACATCATGCATCAAATTTGTGATTTCTTATTTTTGGGTTTTTTTCCATCTGTGGACCTTAATTAAAATACCTTATATGTTCTTTTGAATCCATCGTCCTTTTGTGATTTCACAACGGAATTTTGGACTCATTGAATGCTATCCTTCGTCTTTCTTGGACGGATGATTACTGTCGAATTTAGAAGAAATGTTCTTGGTTGTTTTGAGGATCTTCTATGCAGGTTCGTAAATGGACACCTGATTTTGACCCCATTAACAAGTCCCCCATTATTCTGATCTAGACCAGCTTCCTTGGACTACATCTTCATTTGTTCAAACAAGATGCCTCATTTCCTCTCTTTGTTTAAACATAGACATGACTGAAATGATTTTGTCTATTAGTCTTCACATACTCTAGCTACAAAATATACATTGGTAGATGAAATCTACTAGAATCACGGATTGGATATTTGTATCGTAGTGGCAGTAGAACCCTCTCATATCAAGGTTCCTTATGAAGAGATTATGGCTAATGTGAACAACAAAACATTGGTAAAAATCACCCATCCTTATCTTATTTCATGTCTTCTTATTGTTTCGGAGAGAATACCTAGGTTTAATGATGCCATAAAGGACATCAATGTCCCACATTCCCTTTTTCATGTTCATGAGAAACACTCTAATGAGTGTGGTACACTAGATAAGGTTTCGGATGATCACTCAGATTCTATAAAATCATCATAGGAGAATGAGGACTATCCATACCAAACTAAGGATGCCTACTTAAAATAAATATAAAGGAAAGGAAAACCCAATGGATGATGTTGATTGTTACATTACCGAAAATCCTAGAAGAATGAGGAAGAATACAATATACTCTCAACATAATATAATAATAGTTTCAAGATATTTTTAGGCCGCTGGGAAGGAAATTAACGAAGTTAATCAACATAAGTATGGTGGTTGATAAACCATAAAATCCCCTACCCATTGATAATTCGTTGATATCCTCAAATTCATCAGATTATGGTGAAACTGATAGTGAACGTGAAAATAACCCTACTTATAGATATGCATACCAACTTGAAGATAAATTGTATTTGTTATAGGATCATGGTTCTAATATGGATGTAAATGACACAATTTACCTTCATCAATATAAATTAGGGGAAATGTCTACTGATACATACCTCCAAATTAAAAAATGTACGTATCATAACATGGTTTAAGAGTTTAAGTATGAAAAAACATCATGATAAAAGAACTTCATTGGGTGTTAATTTTTTTTCTCGGACCATGATCCCTATGGATCTAGGGATTTTTGGTTTCTAGGATTCCTCTTGGACTATTGATATTGTTGTTGTTCATTAAATTCTGCTGATTTTATCTGGATCTCTCAATGCATAGGGAATTTTTCCTTTTGAGCTAAACAATGTCACTCTACTCTATGTTGTACTAGCCCCTTAGGAGATCCTTATTACTATTATAGATGTGAAAATTCTCTTATGATTACTATTTTTGTTGAGGGGGACTCCATTGATATTTGGATTGAATCTTATGATTGAGATTTCCTCTGTATCGAATAATATTTTATTCAATATTAGGGTATGTTTCACTGGGTGACTCACCTTCTCCAAATTCTTTTCATGGATCCGAATGGATATCAAGTAAATGTCTGGTCATCTTGTTTTTTTGTTCTTGTTTCACAGTGGCTGGATGGTTTCTTTGTCTTCTTCTATTTTGATAGAATCAAATGGCATGTTGTGGGTTCAAGTGAAAATGGAGAATCTTCATGGATGTAGTTTCATCCAAGATGAGGAAAGATTTTGTAGAAAATCATCATGAAGTGTGTTCTTATCTATGTATTTTTATGTCCCTCAAGATTATATTTCCCTTAATTACAAAATGGTGTGAGCTTGTCACACATTGAGTTTGTTCTTAGCCTTTCTTAATTTAATAAATATCATAGGGTCATGACTTGGGTGACCAATTCATGCCTCAGTTTTTTCAAAAATAATGTACATTGATGCCAATTGACACAAATGGAGCCAAAAATAGAAGAAAAACTAGAAAAAGTGGTGGACGATGTCACCCCATTAATATATCATGTTGAAGAACCCATTGAGGCTAGGATGAAATTAAATGATGATCTATTCATCATAGATCAATCAATGTTGGAGGACATTTATGAATATGTATCTCCAGTTTAAATACATATGGGAGACAAAAAACTTCTAGATAACATTTTGAATGATTGTAAGGAACTACTTGATCTCCAAATTCATTATAATGTAGAAGATATAGCACCATTGAAGGAAGACACCACCAAAGTGTTGTAATTTTAATAAAATATAGAGTCTCAAGACTATCTACCATTATCTAGTGAAATTAAACTACAAGAGGCACCTCCCAGAATTATATTAATCATTTATTGAATTATTGAAAAATTAAAAATAAAAGGAAACGAAAAATGCATGAAAACTAGCGGTGTAAAATAGTGAAAACCAATGGAATCCCCTCTAATAAAGTTAAACACCACATGTTACAAAAATTTCATGTTATAAAATTAGTACATTCCTGGGACTCGAGCCACTATAGAGGCTATGTGATGCATCACTATATTATCCTCACGCCACATGATAACCATTTGGATATTGATATAGATCATACCTCAGCATTTTATGATGGTATAGGAATGTCCAAAAAATAGACCAAGTTATTACAAATAATTGAGAAGGATTGGGGATTCAGTTTAATCTTTAGAGACACTTTTTCCCCAATAGGCATAAGGAAAGGCCTGTGAGAAGGTTGTGGGCCTCCACCAAAATAGTAGAACTACTGCCAATGTGTGATGTGAATTCCAAGATAATAGAACCCCTATATTCTTGAAAAACCCCTTCTCCTCTCATAAAACCCGATATAAAAGTCCTATAACTGGAAACTTTTTAACCCTTGGTGGGATGATGCCATCAGATCCATTGGCATTGAAAGAACTACCACCAGGTTACGAGACATGGGTGCAGGAAAGAAGAAAATGAATCTATTAAGCATCCCCCATTTTCTGGGGAGTCTGAAATGATTTATTAGTAGGTTTCTGATTCTATCAATGATGTCCCTCTCTAAATAATGGAGCCCTCATACCTCTATTTGTTCATATCCTGCTATAATCACCAACATCCAACATGCAATATGATTTTCCACACCATTTTCTTTGGTCACCTATCCCCCCATCCATGGAAGTAGTAGTCAAGAATTTTAGATTCATGTAGGATATGGGACAATAATGCAGTAAACATGTCAAAAAAATACCATAAATCATGTGGAAATTCCCCCTCCATGAAAAGATGGGAATCAGTTTTCTCCCTATGGTTGTCACAGTAGGAGAAGCGACACAATATATAGATACTATATCTTCAAATGTTCTTATTATTGGGGAACAAATTATTTCTAATCCTCCATATGAGGAAGTTAAAAATCATGGGAATTTTTGTGTTATATAATACCTTATTCCAACTATTATAATACTACAAGGTTGAAAGATACAGATGAGAGTCATTTGTATTGAAGGTTCCTACGGAAGATAGAGTAAAAACACACGTATACAGATTTGACTTATTCATGATAAATCAAATGGTGGCTTGTATGTATTTTTTAACAAAACCCTGATTATTGAAGGGCAATTACTTGGCTCCCTAAATGAGAAATTGGTTGCTGGACATCTTGGGAATCTGATCACTGTGCCAACCTAGTTATAGTGCCAGAAGGATAGAGTCCCCTCTTTAATAATCCATCCTATGTGGGGATGAATAGTTTTAAAAAGGAGGAGAATAATGGAGAGGAAAGTATATGCATGGATTCCTTTAATCTCCAAGAAACCATCAAAATTTATTTACATGCCTTTCCCCAATAGGGTAAGAAGCTCATAGATTTTCCAGGAAAATTCTTCATGTATGAAAAAGAGGTTTTTTAGGAGTCTATGAACATTGATTGCTTCATCATGAAAGTACCATGACATCTTTCACCGTGATACCCAGTGACATTTACATTCATCAATGGAATCCCATATGAATAAGGTCAACAGCTTGTCAATGTTTATGATGAATAATTTTTGAACATTTATGGAATAAAGGGAATTAATGGGAGAGTATAGGAGAATCTTGTTAACAAAACAATCCAACCTCCAAATAATAGGAATCTATTCATCTTGTTGAGGACACAGTCGGTGATCTTATTGATGATGTGATCCAAGTCGCGAATGTGATTTCTTTCTAAATTGTTGGTAGAACAGAGATATTCCATGTGAAATCACCTTCATTACATGTATATGAGGTGTCCCAGGGAGGATACATGGCTGGAAGAACATCTGTTATAAAGGAAGAAGTTTCACTTTGTCCTATTGATAGCATGTCTTCTCCATTGATAGTATTTCTCCAACACCTTGGGAATGACTCGTACCAAACTTTAAATGGAATTCATTATGATTATTTTTTCATATACAAACATGAGTTGCAAGATAGTGAGGAGGTCCATGCTTCTCTGATACGGGATAATCTCTCCATTTCTCATGGTTCTATGGGTAAGGTGGCTGAGAATTTCCAAGTCAGGATGAAGAGGCTCTGTGATATTGGATCACCCTGTCTGAGACCACGAGTCAAATAAAACAGACAATGAGACATCCCAATAGAAGTAACATCCAACCATGAGGAAATAAAGAATCTAAATATGTTGTCATAATGTTGGGGGAGAAACCCATATCTGATAAAACCTTGTTGATGAAGATCCATTATATTATATCATATTTCTTTCCCATATCTAGTTTTAAATCTAGTATTGACCTTTTCATCTTTGAGTTGATGTCCCTAATCATCTCATGGGACTATGAAATGGTCCCTTGAATTTAAAGGCCCTTCACAAATCCATGTTATTCAATGGAGACCCATCACAGAAGATGAAGTGATAAAATTGAGTTGTTGATTCTCACAAGAACATTGTAGTGGAATTTTCACGTTCTGACTGGTCTATAGTGAAATATGGGTGAGGGGTCCTAAATATTGGAAATTAGAAACACTATAATGAAACACACCACTCTAAGAAAGCTTCCTCCCCAGAATAAATCATAGACGGCCTCTCACAAATCATTCATTACCACATCCCAATATTCATTATATAACATACCTAAAAATCCATCAGTACCAAGAGCACTATCAAATTTATGGTTTATAACTATCTCAAGGATTTCATTCTCCTCATTAATGACCCATAGAATCTCATTTCCAATATATATACATTGTTTGTAAATTGTATCAAGGAACCCTATTTTACTCTTGGGTAACCATTAGGCCTCAGCGAATTTGGCCCAGTAAGAATTTCATTAAATAAGGAATGAAAAAGGTTCACTAGAACATCTTTGCTACTCGAAAAAAATCCATCATACATTAAGATACTTGGATGAAATACATGTTTCCTTTATTTGAAACATGCATGGAAATAGCTGACATTACTAATTCCCTCACCAAGACATTTGATCCCCACTTTCTACCTCACCAGGTGTTAATATTTAAGGACTAGGTCAGTGAAGGTGTCATTCTTTTTAGAAAGGTCTTTATAAATTCGATCATTCCAATACCCCAGCTATATATACTCAAGACCATAGACATCCCTCATGATTGATTCAATTTCCCTATCATATTGCGGTATGTCCTTCACCCATTATTGTAGCATGATTTCTGGCCTCCGTAGTTTATTATGAATGGTAGATGAACGTTCCCCCGGTGAGGGATCCGTCCATGAATATATAACCAATTGTTGACAACCATGGAGGCTGGTATATTACTGAATGAATCTAAAATGATAATAGACCACCTAACTCAAAGAGTATGAAACCATAAGCAGAGAGTTTTCCATGATCCCAAGAACCATATGGATAACCCTGGTGATGGAGTACACAATGATGGCTTGCATGTTACCATATTTTCAATTTAAGTGGTTCTATGAGAAATGGTCCCCACGTTGGTTATTCCTCCATGTGAAATTGTTTCCCGAGTATCCAAGGTCTATGAGGGCTTTTCCATCAATGAAATGAACAAAATCCAAGCTATATTTCCTAGGGAAGGACCCAGTTCATTTATCCTCCTCCTTGTTGGTGATGACATTAAAATTTCCCCCACTAATCCACGGTTCGATATCAGGGAAAAATACATTAAGGTCATCCCACAAAATTTCCCTATGTTGTGCATCATAGCTCCCATATAAGAAGGAAACAATGAAGGGTTGTTAGGACCAAAAGGGGCCTATATACCATGAGAGGGGGGGGGTGAATCAGGGTATGGATATTCTTTTCTAAATACTTCCTGCCCCACTGGATCTTGACCTATTTGTTACAAGGGTCACTTTGTTTGCACTTGTGTGGTAACTGTGATCCCTTGTCTCCTTTACCTGATGATGATGCATTGAATTCAATGTAGGGAAGTAAGCAGGCAGACACAGAGATTTTTACTTGGTTCACCGCTAAGGGCTACATCCAAGGAGCATACGCCGACAAGTTGCCGGTTCGTACCAAATTCCACTAGACTTCACTAGCTGTGGATTACAATGTTCGGGCTAGATCACATCTATGACCAAGCTCACTGCCTATACAAAGTTTAGGGTCAGCTCACTGCTTTCCCAAGGGTCACTCCCTGTTTCTCTCTCTCTAGCTCACTGCCGGTGGAGGGGATCACCTTCTTCCTCTTCCTAAGCTCACTGCTCCAGAAGGGAATCCACTCACAGTTTATAGACCTGTAGGTCTCTTCATTTCCATTAAGGAATGCATCTTTCTCTGTATGTAGATGCTCTGTTGAAGTTCAACATTCACCCGTAGATGAATACCCCTTTTCCACTATCCATTGGGCAAACAACCTTTGGAAAGACCTTCTCAAAGCACCCTACAATGCGAGGCTCCCAATTTCGCGAAGCTCAAACAAGCCTTCGTGAAGCTCCTGCCTTTTTGCGAAGCTCACTCGCAAAGCTCACTCGTGAAGCTCACTCGTGAAGAACCCCCGTGAAGCTCAACTCGTTGCAAAGCAACTTATCTCGCGAAGCTCACTGAGACAACGCAGAGCACACACCTTTCGCGGAGCTACAATAGCCGCCGCGAAGCTCCTTCTTTCGCGAAGAAAACTGCCTCCGCGAACCACCTCCGCGAACCGAGAGCAATGGATTTTCTTTGAAAATTCTCTCTGCTTTCCTCGAAGGGGTCGGCCTCTATTTATAGGCGATTCCACCGACCCTCATACTTTCCGCGCGAAGTCAACGCCATGTCATCTCTAATCGCGAAGCTCCAAAGTTTCTGCCAGAATTCTGTCCAAATCGCGAAGCTCCACGGCAATCTTCCGTTCGTGGAGCTTGACGTAGTCGCGATGAATCACTGTCAACATACCTCCACGGATCGTGCCTTTTCCGCGAAGCTCCCTCACGAAGCCCAACATTCCTTCGGGCCTTCACCGCAAAGCTCTCTCGCAAAGCTCTTCTCCGCCGCGATGCGCTTCAGCATCTGCCATTCACGAAGCTTGACGTAATCGTGAAGCATCACTGCCTCCATTCTTCTGATCTTAGCGATTTCCAAACCATGCATCCTACCTTCGCAAAATTCATGCCTTTGCCATATTAAATTATGCTCTTCATGGAAATCCTCTTTTCGCGATGCTCACCAAACTCCAAATTTTGGACCCCAAAAATTTGGCAAACACTGGGAAACGGCGCCACCTTGTACTGCTCTTTTGTACCACCTCCAGATCGTCCTTTTCCTTTGTCATCGTTCTTTGTCAACATTGATTGTCAACAACATCTTGGGAACTCGACAAATATCCATGAAAGCCTGCTTTGTCAAAAAACACAATCAACCAAAATTACTGCAATGTTACCATGAGGGATTTTTGCCCAACAAGGGTCCACTATCATGTGTAACCTTATTGGTGATATGAAATTATCCTTCTTGAATTAGTTTAACAGAGATGATTTTGTGAAAAAACATCCAAATGTGATTATTGGAGGTTTCATCGGGCATGGATCCATGCGACATAATTATTCTCATAATCTCACTGATATTTTGGAGGTTTATCTTATATTTGAGGATATAAATATGATAGACCTTTTGTTTATATATTGTAGGGGGCACAAAGTCCATTTTGAACTAGGCTCTAAGGGAATCGGGATTCCAAATGTGGATTTGAATCATTTATGAAAAAATCACCCTCACATTGTCCCTAGTATTTTTAGACTTTTTGAGTTGAGAGGAGGAATTATCACTTTCCTTCTTTGACTGAGATCTAGTGATAATTCTCGAATTCACTGGAGGATTTGAAGTAGTAGGGGTGGAAAAATCCAATGAACTGGGGGATTATACTTTACTTTCACTAGAGGAAGACCTTGACAATGGTCCGTTGAATCCAATATCACGATCTGGGGATCTTCACCCAGAATAGTGGCAGGAACATGAAGAGGATTTAGTCATTGTATCTTATGGAGGATTGTGATTAATAGGTGGTCCCACTTCCACTACCCATTCATTAGAGGATTGGAGTCTAGGCGATGGTCCATGGACTAGTAGGGGAATTGAATGGAAAATAAGTATGGTAAAAGAAGGACCCATCAACTCAGCACAACCACAATATCATGCTTCATCAGGAGCATATGGACTAAAGAAATAGGGAGACCAGTTAGGGGACACATAGAGCTCTTATTGATGAGGGCCACCAAAGCTATTCTATACAACACTTCATGATCTTGCAATGGTGCAGGGAAAAGGGATGGTTCATGAGCTGAATAAGAAGAAGGATCCCCCATTGAGACTACATGGGAAGGAGTAACCTCCTAAGGTACCTACACGGTGATGAAATTTTGCATTTTTAGATATCTATTGAAGGTCTCCTAGGAGGGGTGACGACCACCTTGGTTTTGTTTCCTACATACCTATCAAGAGAAGGCTTGTAGAATAGAAGATATGTATTACCTTGGGTAGATGGTGAAAATGATTTCCTTATCCAAGCATAAGGAATCCCTCACCCGAAGAGAGATCGCATCTAGGAGGGGCTTAGAGTTATCCATTTCTAAAAATATATGCACCATTGAGGCATTATCATAGGACCGAGTGAGATAATCCCAGTAGTGCAATCCATTGAGGAAGTCACTAATATCCTTGAAAAATAACCATTATCAATTGGTAGTAGAATACTAGGAAGGTTAATAAAGTCAAATGTGATAGATCTCTCTATACCATTGTGAACAGTCAGCGACCATCAATAATGATTGAAATGCCACCACCCCATATAATGAGGGGCCTTTCACTGAGACTGAATGAAATCATATTCTGAGCTCAATACCATATAGAAATAATTCTAAGGGATATATGACATCTTCACTGGAGAGTAGACCCCCAGGTTATAAGGAAACACTGTAAGTCTGCGATCGGCCATTTCACATCTCCAAATAGAGAAAAAGAGTTCCATTTGATGCATTTTTATAACTCCATAAAAGCAGAAGCAAGTACATCCACTAATAGATAGGAACCGTCATGAGAGACTAGTGGTTGAGGTAGGGAGACATCTGGGAAGCATGTATAGGAAGGGGCAAGAGTCGATCCACATAGCACATCCTTATTGGAGAGGTCATACTATGGATTCCCGAGAGAGGGCTCGGGAGAATCTGGGGGTGAAATTGTGGTTTAATCACCACGAGAGGAATCTAAGTAAAATATCATAAGGGCTAAAGGAACTATTGTAGGTCCAGAAAAAGAGGGAGAAACAATATGGTTAAACTTTAATGAGAGGCACCCCGTAGAGCACACTCTCTCAAAAAAAGAAAAATGAGTCCATTTACCACTCTATATAAGAGGCACTTCACACTGAAAAAGAAATTGAATTAAAAAAATCCAGGAGAAGTACTTTCCTTGAACTCATTATCTTCTAATTGTATTGAAATGAATTCATTATCAATTACCCTTTTTATATTTTTAGATTCATTCCACACTTTTATTACCTTGGAGGATTAGGATCAAAAAGAATATGCACTTTATGAGGAACATATGGTGCTCCATAAACATGTTGAACACTTATTAGAGGGAGTTAAATACGAGAAC
Source organism: Viscum album (assembly GCA_963277665.1). Classification (NCBI taxonomy): domain Eukaryota; kingdom Viridiplantae; phylum Streptophyta; class Magnoliopsida; order Santalales; family Viscaceae; genus Viscum; species Viscum album. The sequence continues at coordinate 2,102,199,487 of OY728119.1, read as the reverse complement.
CATGTAGCTCTTCCTAAGGAAATATGTATATAATATGCTTACATTGAAAGGTAATATTTTGATACTGATTCTTAGTTCATTAATTTATTTCATGTTAAATTAAAATCTAACATATCCTATGAATATTCTACTGATACATCATACATATAGAAATCACTCAAAAGTGAAGAAGATTTTGTGGAAGTTGAAACTAAGATAGAGGATGAATAAGTATTTATCCAACCCCACCATGCTTGTTTTATCTCAATTTCACGGGGATGGATATTATATACTATATATATAGAGTCCTCAAAATAAAAGAAGAATTCAAAGTAAAAAAAGATTATTTTATGGTGGATAATCACAAAGAAACTCCATCGACCATCAAATTGGGGATGGAAAAAAAGAACAACCAATCTGGAGATAGTCAAAACCCAGGGACAACATGGGGGGATTAAGCCAAGATCAATCCATATTTTATCGTTATATTTTTTTTATTTCAATAAATAAATATATTATAATTCTTTTTTTTCTTTTTCTTATTGTTTTTCTGTGTTTAGCACTTAGGATCTTAACAAAATGTTGCACTACCAACAAGTTATGTTGTACAAGTCCTTCACACTTACTTTATTGTTTTGATTCAATTTAAAATATTCTTAGATGTTAAATTTATTTGATTGAATTGAAAACACTGAATCATTTAACTATGATGGGGGAACCATTATAGTTTAGAAATTTTAAATTTTCCAAATTTTTTATTTTCTATTATAGAAAAAAGTTTTGCTTTTTCATATTTTTTTGTGGTTAGTTTTCATTTGTATTGTTTTTTAATACTATTGATATAAAATTATTTTCTTTTAATTTTTTGAAACCCATTTCAATGAGTGAAAAAAAATTCTATTAAAATAATCTTAATAAAATGCTGAAAATAAAATTGTTTATTGTTCAAATCATTGAGAATTTCATGAAAATTACTTTTAATTTAGAATCACATTGCACATGTCACTGTATTAACCATTGAAATCACTTACCTAAGAGGATTTTGAACCATTTTTGTCAGATTATTTTCATTCAACACACTTCTTTAAAGAACCAAACCATGATTTCTCAAATCAGAATTTAATTTATTCATGAGAAAACATGCGTGTTTGGGGTACTTGTGTTTTAAATAATTGAGTAATTCTTTTGGTTTTAGAGACCATTTTCAATAGAATCCATTTTATTATATCATTATTTTTACATTAAATCCTTGTAACCCATATAATCCATGACCATGTTTTTAGGTTAGCCGCATTACAATACAATAATCCCCACCCACCATGTTCTTGAAGTGAAATTCGATAATCTATTTGATATTAAGTGTGGGGCATATTTCTTGTATTATGATACCTCATTGGAGAAGCATTCGATGGATAATTAAATGATGAAGATATGTGTTTTCCATTGAAAAAAACATTATGATTAATGATGTTCCTTTCAAGATCATTCATCATAGGATAAGTTATGACTTTAGGGAGATTCAAATAGATAAATAATGTTTTCCCTAAACATAGACTTCATGAAAAATTTTGTTTTACAAGATTGACATTCTTTTAGATGAAATAATAAATGATATTCTCTTTATATGAGTTTTAATGACGATGGAAAATATTTTCTACTAAGTTGAGTTATGAGGATACTTCACATGAGTAAAAATTATAATTTGAAAATTTTGATTCAAAAAGTGAGATTCCCTCCTCCTTCAGCCTAATACATTTTGACATAAAATCCTTCTAATTAAAAGTCAATGAACAACTCTCAAATGTACTCATGATAAACACATGTCCTTGACTCACATCGGGTGGAGATGCAGGAATTTATCAATACAATGATGACCCTTGCATGATTATGGATGAGAAAAAATTTATTGAAAAACAATTTTTGTGATATGAGGTAAAATTCATTTGAGGTTGGTGTTTTTTTTAATGGGAGGAGAAATAAATAGTAAATATATTTATTATATATAATTTAGAATATAAAGTTATTTTCTTATAAGGAATATTTTTTTTATTGGTATGGAATTGGTAGATCTCATGTGTATGTGTTTTTAATTTTATATCATTAGATTTTTATGTAGACTTTCCTAGAATTACAAGTGTTGCATGTAGGATAATTGATAGATGTGAATATCCCAATGCCAGTATCACAGATCTAATTCCTTACATTATTACATTTTAATTGATAAAAACTCAAATCCCAAATGACTTATATTTTTAGAAATTTTGAAATCTAGATTTCATACAAGATCATTACATTACAACTTGAAATTAAATACAATATTACAACTCCATTAGAAACACCCATAAATTACTATATTATCCATGCAAGACATTCATAGTATATATCTTCGTATCCTGGGGAATAATAAAACCAAATAAACTGGTGAGATAATATTTTTAGTAAGGGAAAACAATACAACAGAAGCTATCATAAACTTAAACAGCAATGTATGCTGAATAACATAAACTCATTATAATAAAACATAGTCTTGAACATTATATGGAAGGAATAACATATGAATAATACCAAAATAATAATCACTTGAAACCTAACTATTTATATTATTGTAGTCAAATAATCCCATGGTTAATCAATTACTAATATCACGATGAGGGAATGAATTTTCAAGAAATTATAAAAAACCTTCAAGGCCTCATCCAAGAATTAAGAAAATAAATGGTTAAGGCCTGAGGAAAAATTGATTTTTGTTTTGTCTCATGAGACCAACCAATGCCTCAAGGGGATATAGCAAGCTGAACCAATCACCTGATAAGTCTAACACAGTCCTCATATTTTCAAATAAAAATATAAATTTAAATAAATATTTCCCATAATAATTTGACATATTTTAATCATAACGATAAATAAAAACACTAATAAATTCATTGATAAATTATTGAGGAAAATAATATTTAATAATTTCAAAGTGTCCCATGCCACTTTGAAAAATTTAAATATTAATCCCTGTGAAGTTATAATAGTAAATGAATCATAATAAGGCTCGATATATTATATATGAAATGGAATTACATAAATAACATGCAATAAATAAGTGATAAAAAAGGCATATATCTTACATAAGTAAACATCACATGAGAAAAACTATTTAAACTTTAGAAATAACGGTTTTTTTGGAAAATACTTTTTATTTGTCATAAATTCATATTGTAAAATTATATAACATATAAGATGATATTTAAGGATACTGACATTATATATGAGGCATAAATTATGTGAAACATTAGTGAAAACGTGAAAAAATAGTCTTTAAGAATCATTAAAGATGTTCCTCTTTAATGTAGATTATTGAAAATATTAGAGAGTCTTCAAAATGAAAAAAGGAAAATTTGTTTGTATAAAATCATAAATGAATAAATATAGTTTTTCAAGAAAAAAATATTTATTTTATAAAAATAAGGATTTCTTAGAACATATTATGGATGGTACATGAAAAATTGGTATGAAATCGAGATGTTCCCTTTAATCTGAATTGCGTATCGGGAAGAATTTAGAAATGAACACTGTAAAATAAGTATTTAATCATATTAAAAGAAGAAATGATATATATATATGATTTTTTAATTTATAAATATAAACTATAATAAGTAAAATAATGCATGATTATATTTTTTTATTGATGGAGAAATTCAAACCCGAATGAAAATGGTGATTCGGGATGAAACCCTTACAATATCAACAATAGTCGAACCATATACCCCATAAAATTAATGATTATAAATTAAGATATTTTGTACCATGAATATGAATATATTTATGATATAATTATACAATTTTAATATACATACACCACACATATGAAATATTAGTCAATAAAGAAAATATCTCATTTAAATTAATGTGAGATGAAAAACCCATTACCTTATATCGAAAAGTGTTTTCACTTTATTTTAATACTCTGGATAATCAAATTAAATCCATCACATTATTAATTAATAAACTTATCTACTTATGGTTTTATTTAATTTGAATTTACTATGTTTATTTGTGGTCTTTTTGTTGAGTAATATCATACGATTTTATCATTCAATATAGTTCATTTCCATGGTTTTTATGATCTTTTTACATTCATTTGATTATGGAAGTTCAAATAAAACGAGAATATATATCTTTAATTAAACTAATATGTTATTAATTAACATAAAATTTATTAAATGTTTATATAAGTCATTTGGATATTTCAGGTAAGGATGAATCTTTAGATAAGATGTCAGTGATAATCATTTAGACTGTTTTGGTGATTTTTCGATCGTCCCAAACTAGTGTTGTTTTAACAATTATCATCTTGTCTGTATAATGGTTCATGGACATTAAATAGTTTATTATTCATATATTATAATTTTTTGACTATAAAAATGGTTCTAGGAGCATCTTTGAAGGCGATGATGGAAAATTAAAATGAATCATCCATGATGTTTGTAAATTAACACATCACAGGTGATGTTTTCATTTATATAATAAAATAGAGGGTGAAAGGATTATGATGATGGATCATCCATAAACATGATATAATTCTAGTATATAAATTATTATAGATTTATCATGTATATTATCATAGGGTAGGTGGGTAAATGAGAAGATAATAAAATAAATTCAAAAGAAATTAAAAGAAAAGAAACATGATTTTTACCTCTTCAATTATCATCCTTGAGAACCTCCTTAATGGGATTGATTTTGGAATTTTATTTAGAAAAAACACTCCTTGAAATGGGTGAGGGGAATTTTACGATTTTTTTGTAGAAACTTTTCAAGACTCAAATCATGGAAGGTGTGAAGAGAATTGGTGGTGAGGTGTGGTATTATAGTGGAGAAGAGGGGTGTTTTTTGAATATTTTATTCATTAGATTATTATATTGAATCAAAATTATGAATATTGTGATAATTAACATAAATTATGAAAAAAAATAATGTAATGTTTAATATTATGGTTTTACATAATACATACATCATCTATGACTAAATAATTCATGTATTTAGCATTTATTGTAAATTATCATATTTTACTATTCAAAAAAATTCAAGTATTTTAGAAAAATATAAAAAAAATTCCCTACCCATTTATCAGCATGTATAATTAAAAAATGATCTCTGTTTAATGGAAATAATTTCGTAAATATTTTAAATTTTTCTTTTAATTAAAATCACTATTTTCTCAACAAATACATATTTTAAAAATCTAACTAATTTGGTAACACATATAAAAATTAAATAAGGTCTCATTAAATTTTCCAAAAATATTAAGAAAATAAAATATTAATTTACTAATTCCATGTATGGAAATAATTTTTATAAATAAATATATTAATTAAAAAATTTAATGAAAACTTTTAGGTTTTATAAAAATATCAACACGTAATTACTAATTTCTAAAACATTGATTTACTTATACAGTGATATAATTATTTCGTATTAAAATTTATAAGACACCAAAAATTTATTTATACTTTCATAGGTGAGTTTTTTGTTCTAACGGACATATTACCTTTCCTAAAGGTTACATTATTATTCTAACAGTCACATTACTATTAATCAAAAATGAAACTTATCAGAAACATACCAAGATTTAAAAAAAGTAAATTTTGATATTATGTTTTCAAAAATAATGTCTTTTTAACTAAAATTTTTAATAGTTTCAAAGTTTATATTAAATACAAGTACTCCATTAAAAGGCTGTAAAACTGTGTTAATTACAATATAGCCTTTTTATGTGTAAAATTTTATTTACAATTATATTGTGCCTCTAAATTTTTATGATCAATTTTCATAATTTTCTTAATATCATTCATTAACACAATTCCCAATCTCTATGAGATAACTATAAAAATTAAATAATAATATTTAATTCATTTGTTAATATGGTATTCTATTGTAGATGTTAAATTTAAAAATTGGCATACTATAAAATCTTGGGGGTATTACATTCTCCCCTCCTTTAATAAATTTCTTCCCTGAAATTTGAAATTAAACAATTAAAATAATATGGTTATACTTATAAATTTCATGGGAAACCCCAATTGGGAATAGGGTTAATAAAATATCCTCATAATAAGAGGGAAAGTGAATTCCATAGGTCCCCACAAAACTTGGAATTTGAATAGGATAACATTAATGAAAAGTAAAAATATTGACATAGACTTTTATTCTAACAATAATATTCTGATGGAGAGAGATATATAACATGGTCATTATAATGTAAACCATTATTAAAATTTAAATTTTGTGATTAGTTAAAAAATTGATTTCTATGAATGAAAAGTAAATATATATGTTTTTTTCTGAAATATTTTCCCTATAGGTGAGGTATTCCTTAAATATTTACATAATAATTGATAAAATAAACATTCATGATTCCTTTCCATGTCATTGTATAATCCTTAAATTATTCATCATTCTATATCTACATTATTTCTTAATCCAATGTATGGATATTGAAGACAATATTTTCTTGAATAACTTACAATGAATCATATGGTCCTTAAGTCATTGGTATGTCCTTTAAATATTTAATGAATCCAATTGGTTTAGAACATTTTATTAACAAACAATAATTTAAAATGATTAACATGATCCATTCAATAAATATTTATTCCTGTGACTCTTCTAAAACATTTCTTTCCACATTCACCAACAAAAAAATTAGAAAGAAGGCCACTATATTTCCAAAATCAACATAACATGAGATTCACCAAATAATTAATCTCTTAAACTCAAACACCAAATATATGAACACATTTATATCCTTAAAACCTTAATTAAAATATGTATACATCAAATATGTAATAAAGAATTAGAATAGTAGAATCCTAACATAACTCCTGACTCTTAAAACTAGTATATCATAACATGATTCTGGAATCCAAAAACAAAAATACATTAATTATTCCTCGACATATATTGAATTAGCATATGCATTTTCATGATCCATTATCCTCTTTTGTTATATATTCCATTGACGCATGAAACAATGTTTCACGTTGTGTCCCATTTCATTATAGATGAATCATTGTACTTTGGAAAATTATTTCATAGCCTTGAAATCAGAAGCATGGTGTCCTCTCTCTCCACAATTTTTGAAAAATCATTTTTCTCTTAAGCATATAACCTTTGTTTTCCTTCCACAATTATCACATGTGGGAAAATACATATTCACATTCTTTTCATTATCTATCATTTTCTCTCCTTTCCTCTTCTTCTATTGTTTCTTTTTGAAGACATATAATTTTGATAATTCATTCACATTATTGATATAACATGATATAATTTCCTCATATGATGATAATATTTGTGAAACTTCTTCGCTTTGAAATATTTTCTTAACCCCATCGAATAATTGTTTTTTTCAAACTCATTGGATTATGTCGATTTATTTGGTTCTCATTCCATCCTCTTTTAGGCATTTCTAAAATATAGAATACCCTATATTAGACCATAACATAAATGAACATAAAGTTGTATCAAAAAACTAGTGAAATACATAACATAACTTGAAAATGTTATTTTTTTATTCTTATAATAATAAAACCGAATTCTATGGGGGCATATTTTCATTTAAATTCTTTATTATGGTTGGTAATGAATATTTGAATTTTCCAAAGAATATACCCTGGGATAGTAAAAAAAGGTGCACAACAAGTCTCATTGTTGGGTGGCACGTTATCGTGAGTTAGGTTTGGGACACCTTATCAGAGTTTTTACCCATAGCAACATTTGTTCTAGTACCATATCCACTTATATTATTGAGACAAAATTGTATTGAAAGTAATACCCACATAACCACCACCTTACAAAACTTATAGGATGTTCTTCAATTAGTATCCTCAATGTATATTGTAGGGATATGTTCCATAAATGATGTTTTCTATATTTGGTTCTCAAGGTCTCCAATAAACATGCACTGATACAAACTGTAATGACCCTAACCCCAATATTCTTGAACCAGTGCCTTACTTTATTAAATTATAATATATAAAACACTTGAATATCAAAGGATTGTTCTATTTAGTAGTTTGGGAATCAATGTTATATTCATGATAATTACATTACAACTTGATGTAAAATATAGTATAATAACTCTTTTATAAATTCCATAAACTCTAATATTATACCTACAAGTTTTTTATAATATACATCATTACATCTGGGAAAACAAATTGAGCTCAAATTCTCAGTAACGTTAAAAATACAAATGAATCTATCATTAAAATATACCATTAGATAATGTGAAGAACTAAAAAACGTTCTAATAAAATAAATTATTGAGGATAATTTGATAGGAATAAAAGATTAATAATGCCATATAAATAATAACATCAAAATAAACCATTGATATTCAAGTAGCTTAATAATCAAATAATTAATCAATTAGTAATATCTTCATGTGGTAATTCATATTTAGGATATCATAAACATACCATCGAGGCCTCATCAAATACTTATGATAATTAATGGTTAAGGCATCATCCTAAATATATTTCTAATTATCTCATCACACCTATAGATGCATCGATGGTATATACTCGTCCTCGTCCTTCACTTACTAAATCAAATGCATTACTCATACATCTAATAAATATACGCCTTTAAATAATTCAGTATCATACTACTTTAAAACCTTTTCATCAAATTCATAGATTAAAATACTCTAATAAAATCATTGAAAAATTATTGAGTAAAATAGTCATTAAACATTTTAATGAATCACATTCCACATTGTAATTTTTAAATATTAATCCCAATTAGGGAATAAAATTAAATGAATCAAAATAAGACTCATGATTTGATATATGAAGGGAAACTAAATATATCAGAATCAATGAATAAGTGATGAACAAGGAATATATCTCATAGAAGTAAAATTGAGATGAGGAAAATCCTTTTTTACTTTTGAAAAAGAAGTTCATTAGGAAAATCATTTGTATTTGTCATAAAATTAGATTAAAACATGTATATCCAATAATAGAAAAGTTAAGGACAATAAAATTTTATTTCAGTCATAAATTACTTCAATCTAATGTGAAAACATGTAAAAATAGTGTTTAAGAAATGTCATGAACCATCCCCTAGGGCCCTTTCCGTGACAATCCCAAACCCGCCTCTCATAGGCCAGTGGAATGTGACAAGCATCAGAAAGGTATATCCCAAAAAATGGGAAGTCAATGCATTTAAAACTACAAACACAAAGTCCAAGAACCCCACAATATGCAAACTGCATTGTAAAACTGCAAGAGTAAATGGGACAGAATAAAAGCCCAACTAAAAAGATACAACTGCACCAGTAAAAAAGCTCATGAGATCATCCACCAAGGATCTGACCTGAAGGGTAGGAATAAATCATCTCTGTAGATCTCAATTTCAACCAGTGAAATTCATGTACAACGTGGTATTGTCTCCTTTATGTCTCATCCATGATGATCACCATATGCACAAAGCACAACATGGTGCGGGGGAAGCCCGTGCAGGGGTGCGTAAACAAATACCTAGTTGGGACCCCCAAACCACCGACGGTCTTTCAGAATTCCATAATGTAAAACAAAAAAACATGATCCCAATCACAAATCACAAGTAAATGACTCTGCTCAAACCTTATTTACAACTCAGTGGTCAGGAATAAAGATGATTATTCTTATGCAATATTATTTTGTTCTGTTAGTAAATTTCCACAATTGAACCATGAAGGAGTTGTTCCATTGTCGATCTATATAGGTGTGTATGTCAGAGATCCATGATGGGCCGATCTAAGGATGGTCCTCATCGGCTTGTGCACTACTGGTCCATATAGGGTCACTGGAATGATGATCCACACAACGTAGCTACGATTCTAATCCACACATGGTCGCTATGATGCTATTCCACACAGGGTCACTATGATTCTGATCCACACAAGGTCGCTATGATGCAGATCCACATGGGGTTGTTGTGATACTAATCCACATAGGTTCTCTATGATTTTCATCCACACAAGGTCAATATGATTCTAATCCACACAGGGTCATGATGATTTTGTTCCCCAAAGGGTCACTATTCAATTAACATCCAACCACAGGATTTCCCGCACTCAGTGATCTTTAGTTCAACAATAACTTATCCTAAAGTTATCAGTTGTACCCAAACTATCACTAAGTTCCACAAAAGAGTAACCCAAAGGCCTGTAATGTTGTAAGGGTACCAATGTGATAGATGGCACGTCAATCAGATGCTTGGTCTGTGACTTATAGACATTTAAGTGCTAAGGGCTCGGTAGGATTCGGGTTCGATCCAACCCTGTCGTACATCAACCTTCTCCAAACCTCAATTAATGTATCTCAAAAATACCATCTAATTCCAAGGATTCCAACATTGTAGACTGTTCTTCGAATGGATGTCTGGTTTGTGAGATACGACCTTTCAAGGGTATCTGGGCCGAAAAGGGTCCGGGACCTGTCTGACCCGAACGGACTAACCCAACCGGCCAGCATCAGGTGAGTTAGGCCCACCGAGGTACTCGGCCTAGGTGTCTAGCATGGTCAGCCAGCTTGGTGGTGGTCCACCATCCCGAATGGAAAATCCATTTGTGTTGTTTAATCGGTGGCCCTATTTGGTGCCGCCCACCTGTCGGCAGGACCTACAGGTTGTGGGTCCCCATCGCCTTTGATGCGGATTCAATGCAGGAGCGCCCTCACTGCAGTATGCCACTTTCTACAAATGCAGCCATCTGAGATCCATCCGCCCCTATCTTTATGGCTCGATGTCGCGATGCTCACCGGTGCACTTCATGCTGCCACTGTGGCAGACCTATGCTGGTTGCCGACATTTCCTGTCGGCATGGCCACACAAGTGCTGCCGCCAAAAGAACTTTTGCGGGCCATCAGGTGATCTTTGGTGGACCATTTTCCCCTCCTAATATTATACTGGCCTCTCGGGTTGTGGTTGTCACTACCTGGCTCCCATATTCATGTTTTCGTCAATTTCAACATTCGTCAACAAAGAACGCGACAAAACTGAAGCGTTAGAGGGTCCAAGAATTATTCATTTGGCAAGCGCTCTCTGCGTTTTCAACATAAAAAGAGGGTAGAAAATAAAAAAATCACTTAAAGAAAGATTAAACCTCGTTCGAATCCCCCACAACAAACACCCACAATATCATTTGAATTAAGGTTTAATTAGTTTTGGTTGATATGTGTTTGTTATTCCTTTCAAGAGTAAGGAAAATAATCCAGAAATTACATGAATTTAAAAACAACCCCTACCTCGGATTTTGAGATGATGTCTTAGTTGCAGAGATATAATCTTTGTTTGTAGAATCCTTCAACATACATTGATTCCAGATCAATCCCTTGACAGGCATCATCATAAATTTATTCTTTGTTGGAGGGGTTTATCGTTGGCTCTTTTTTGGAGTTCTCCCAAAATCCCTCCACCATCTCCATTTTCCAATGTTTCTAATAACCTAAGAGAGATTTAAGAGATTAAACCACCATTCAATTAAGGGTCCATTAATTTGTTAAATTATTGAGTCGTATTAATTAAACGAGTAGTGGTTACACAATTAATGTGTTAACAACATTTACTTTCACTCATTAAATGTTTGACCACCTCTGTGGTCCCTGCCACCATCACTGAAGAAGGGGGGATGATGTCACTTACCATCTTCCATGATCCCTTCATTGCCCACCCTCTCTTACTTTTGATCCCTCCTTCCCACCTGATCATCTGGAGATCGAGATTTTCCCTAAGGTTCCACAGTGGGTCAACGGTGTGATTTCTATTCTGATTTCCCATCTAGATTTCGAAAAGGCTTCATCGATGCTTGATCAGACCTTGGTTGCTATCTTTGGAAAGAATCATCCCTCAGTTTTATCATTTGACATGTATTTTTCTTCTTCTTGGAAGCTTTGTGAAAAAACAGTGGTTGGGCTTCTTGATGTGAGGCATTTTCAAATCCTATTTAGAAATGAAGCAGATTTAATTTATGCATGTTCCTCTGTGCCACGATCAGTGGAAGGCGCTGGTTTTTCTCTTTTTCGGTGGTCTTTTTGGTTTCATATGCATCGTGATCCTATGACGATGGAAATTTGGGTCACCCAACCGGGTCTTCCACTACCTTTTAAAAATTTAGCGATTCTGCGTCTGATTGGGTATATGATTGGTCGTTTTTTCTACACTGACTCTCATACTCGCTCTCTTCTCCATTCAATTTCCCCAAGGATTTGCGTCAAGATTGATGTGTTTAAGGAACCTATTGGGTCAATCTGCGTTGAGATTGAAGGTGATCTCCGGTGGCATCAAGTGGTTTACTTCAAATCCTAGGTCCCTTTATGCATGAACTGTTGTCTTTTGTGGCATCTAGCTCCGCGTGTGTCGTAATGATAAGAATGGATTGCAGCTTGCTGGTGGAGTCTCAGCCCATGATGGGGTGTAGGGACGTTGTGGTGAAGTCTCTCATACCTGTGTTGGACTAGAGGAATACATTGAATATCTGAGGGAGGATAACTCTGCGGCTCAAGTTCCTCTGCCTCCAGAAAGTCATGAGCCTCATGGCCATAATGATGGTACTGCGCAGCAGGATGGCCAGGAGCCTTTGAATAAGAATATGGATACACCCTGTAACCTGACTGTGGCTGAGGTCTTTAGATGGCTGTACTGTGACCTGGGTGTGGTGTCTGCTGCAGGGTCAGGGGCATCATTGGGCAATCTGAATCTGGATGTTGAAAATGGGGATGTTGTGGTTCCTCACATCCCCTCTACTGATGGTTGTAATGGAGGAGTGGGAATGGATTCCAGGGGTTTGGTGGTTACTATGAAGGTGGTACCAGGTATTGAGGTTGATAATAATTTTGAAGTGCTAATGAACGAGGAGGATGGTATGGAAGAGGAAACATCGAGGGAGATGGATCCTGATGGATAGGAATCTATGGGGAACAAGGATTTATCCCCTCAACAGTCAGGGTTGCAACAGAATTTTATAGCGGGAGAGGAACATGTTTATTGTGGGGATGTTGATTTTGATGAGGGGCAGGGAAATGGGGAACATGGTCAATTCATGGCATTGATAGAAAATAACATGCAATCTTCTCAGGTGAGACCTGCTTTAGTGCATGAGAATCATCAGAAGGAGAATGGCTTATTGGAGTTATCAATTAAGTGGGGTGATGTCTCTGATGAGAATAAAGAAAAATCTCCCAATAGCCATGTGAAGACATTTTATAGTGATATACACAAGAATGGGAGGAAGAAAGGAAATGATAATGTGGAGACATTCACTTATCCACCAAAGAGGAAGCCACGAAAGGAATACTCTAACATGCAAAAGACAGTGTCTACCAGATCCTCCATCACGGATTTGGAATGGAAATAGATGGATCCGAAGAAGGGGCGGGTCAACAAGAAGTTTTCCAGGGAGCCATGGACTTTAGAGAAACATTGACTGCAGGAGTAGTATGTAAAAATGCTCAATTCCAATAATTCGCAATCTGTGTGGGAATCAGCTGATTCAGAGGTGGCTTCAGATGTTGAAACTGGTTAGGAATATGATCCCTTTTGACTTTGTTGGCAATGTTGTATCAGTTTGTACCATTGTACTTGTTCTCTCTTTTTATTTAATAATTTTGGAGGACTAGGCATTTTCACCCAGGCCTATGCCTTTTCGGTAAAAAAACAATTACATCGAATTTTTGGGTCTTTATATTCTCCCCACCAGAGGGATTTTCATCCCCGAATGCAATAACAAAATTAGGGGAACAAAGGGGGGTACTGAGAATTTATCTGAACCTTCCACTACTATGTGCTCTCTTAGAGGTTCACGAGCTTCCAATGAACTCGCACCAGAGGAATCGACCACCCACGATAGATGTGCTCTAGTAAATCCACTATCTCAACTAGAAACTCCGCAAAAGTCACCCCATCGTAGATGTACAGCTCTCTTCTATCAATAACATGATATAGATAATTCGTGTACCTCCTCAGCTATGACACGTGGAAAAAATTAAGCACCTAGTCCATATGTGGGGGAAGAGATAGATGGTACACCCCCTATCCAACTCTACTGAAGATCTGGAATGTTCTGATGATGTTTGGAGATTGTTAGTTGCCCCAGCCAATCCTCCATAATCCTTATCAGGGTGAGACCCGTAGGAAGATATGGTAACCCTATTTAAACTCCAATTATCTATATCTATAGTGGGAACAAGACTCCTACTGAATCTGTGCAGTCTTCATCCTCTCATGGATGATCTGCACCTTCTCTGTTGTAACATGTACCAGCTCTAGACCCATATGTGCCGAGTCCCCTGGGTTTGTACAGCATAGTGGGGACCTTCATGGTTTCCCATACAGGGCCTCAAATGGATCCATTCCAATGGTGGAGTGATAAATGTTTTTTAAGAGAAATACACCAGTGGAAAGTGGTCTTTCTAATTGTAACCAAAATCTTGGACACAAGAATGTAGCATGTCATCGAGTGTTTGTATGGTCCGCTCCATCAAACCATCTGTCTGAGGATGAAAGGTGGTGCTCAAACATAGATGAGTCTCAAATGCCTCTAGAAATCCCTTCCAAATGAAGGATGTAAAATATATGTCGTGATCTAATTGCATTATAATTGACACCTCCTGAAGTCATAAAACCTCTTGTATGTAGAGGCATCCCATGCTCTCAACTGATCCCTACTCTCGGAGGGGTGAAAAGTGCGCAAACTTGGTGAGTCATTTAATGATCACCCAGATGGAATCGTGGCACCTAGAAATATGTAGTAGCATATCATGAAGTCCATGGAGATACCATCCCACTTCTATCTAGTACCTTAAGGGGATGAGCTAAGCCTACTGGTACTAGATGATCGACCCTCACCAGTTGACATGTGCGGCATCGTGATACGAACTCCACAACTGCTTTTGTCATCCCTTTCCACCAACACTAATGTCAGATGTGCTTTTAAATCTTCAACACACCATGATGTAAAACCAAAGGGGGTTTATAGAGCTCCCTTAACTCCTCCTCTCGTAGCATCACTAGAATCATGGTGCATCCTCTTATGAGAATGACATTCTCCCCACCTTCAGTAAATCCATCAGGAGTTTGTCCTAAGGATATCTGAACACGTCGGGCCTTGTAGTCTACATCCCCAAGATGAGCCTACCAGACTCCATCTAGAGGTGGGGTAGTATCTATCATAGACTAGAGGTAGGATTCTCCATCACTATTCATGAATGATAACTGCTACATGGCTAGCTTCTATATTTCCTCACTCAACAACTGTAGACCAGACCTCCTACTGAGTGGGTCTGCTACTACGTTCCCCTTCCCATGAGTGTAGACTATCTCAGAGTCATAGTCCGACTAGCCAAAATCATTGTGTTAAGTTCATGTACTTCTAGGATAAGATACACCAGAGACTCTTGTGATCAGGATAGACTCTAAAACGTTCTCCCATCATGTTGTTCCACCACATCTTTAGTGAAATGACCACTGCTACTAACTATAAGTCATGGGTATAATTTCTCTACTCATGTTTTCTCAAATATCGTGAGCTGTGGGAAGTCACCACTCTATCCTTCATCGTTAAACAACCTTGTCTAGTTCCTAAAGCGTCAAAGTAGACTACATAGCCTAAAAAATTCTTTCGGTTTTCCGAACAGGGGAACTTTTCAGTCTCTACCTCATCTCCTGAAAGCACTGTTTGCATCTCCCAATACACACAAATGGTTGTCCCTTATTTTTCAATGATGACAAGGGTGTGGAAACATTGGAAAATTCATGTCCGAATCTCTGGTAGTTCCCAGCCAATCTGAGGAAACTCCGTACCTTGGTCATACTTCTAGGTGGATCCCAATAAAATACATCCTCTATCATCTCCAGATCCATTAAAACTCCACCATCTGAGAGAACGTGCCCTAGGATATTTATATCCCATATAAATCACTAGAACTTATATATCCTTCCATAAATCTTGTGCTCTCAAAGTGTATCTAGAAAAATCTTTAGGTGCATGGCATGATCCTTCTCCAACACATAGTATATCATGATGTCATCAATGACGACCACCATGAGGCGATCATGGTAAGACAAGAAGATCTTATTTTTGAGCCCCATGAACACTACCAAAGCATTGGTTAGGCCGAAGGGAATTACCAAGAAATCATAATAGACATACTAACATCTAAATTTTGTCTTCGGTACGTCATCATGTCATACTCTGAGCTGATCATAGCATGATCTTAGGTGCATCATTGAAAACCACAATGATCCCATCAACTGGTCGAAGAGATCATCAATCCGAGGAAGAGGATACATGTTCTTCACAGTCACATGGTTCAGGAACCAATAGTCCACAAAAAGTCCTAGACTCCCATTTTCGTTCTTGGAAAACAAATTTGGGGATTCCTAGAGAAAAACACTAGGAATTATGAACCCCTTTCTCAGAAAGTCCCCCAACTGTACCTGCAACTCCCAATGCTACGCAGGAGCCATCCGATATGCTGGTGTAGATATCGGTGTCATCTTGGGGTACTAGTCGATGTTGAAGTCAACCTCTCTATGAGGAGGTAGGCATAGAATATCCTCAAGAAAGTCTTCTGCATACTGGTCTACCACTACAGGATATCTCGGACTCCTCACATCCACTGCTCTGAGGGTAAAGCTATACAACTGATGAGTGATCGGTTGCACTCTCCTCCTAGTAAATTTTTCCTATGCCGTAAAGGTTCTCTTCTCTCCAGGGAAAGAAAAAACAAGTCCAATATTCCCGAAAACACTACACATTGCTCCTAAAATATTAAATATGAACATGGACCATGAATAACTAGTCTAATTATAAGATGACATTATAAGTCCACAACACTACTATAAGGAGATCCCAGCCAAAGCTCTCGCCTCCTAGAGTAATCTCACACTACTGAAACCAGTGGGTAATCATAGAATAATCTCTCGTAAGAGTCTCTAATCGTAATGATCAAGACAATGGATCTACCAGAATCATTGAGCAGTGAATGAGAGTTGTAGAAATGAATGATTGACTCACACCTGTGTTTATATGTACGTTATCTAGGGAATAGTTGACCCAGATCATACCTCGTATCATCTCTGGAGCACCTTGGCCAGAGGCCTCAACTACTTGAAGCTAAGCTTATCCTAGTCCCCCTACTCCTAGAGGTCTAGGTTGACCACATGGAGGTGGGGGGCAGAAGAACCTCAAATCAGCATAGACCGTCGGTTGCACGACCTGCTCCTCTTTCACATTCGCAGACCTGCAAAAATCCTCTCATGAATCTCAACCTCTACCGCGGCGGTCCAGCAACCATCTGTGGATCATTAGTTTGGTAGGTAGGGAAGTAGCGAGCAATGTGGAACTGCCCACTGTACTTGAAGCATTGTCTACTCCTCTAATGGCATGCTCTACCTCGTGGGTTCCGCACCTCCGATCATATATCATGGGTTCATCCTCTGGATGGTTTTTCCTGTTTGGACATATGTTTCGTCTGCCTACTTCCTATTGCAGATTAATTATCTATATTTACTCTAGTGGTGGCTCTCACAGTCGGTGCCTACTCAGCTAAGAAACTCTCCACCAATAATTCTCACTCGAGCACTCAATTCCATGTTAAGATATTGAGAAATATCGTTGATGCTCTGATCTCCCACCAAAGAGCTGCTCAAAGGTCCAGGCCCTGAATAAAGGTTCTTTCACCATATCGGTGGAGTAGCGTGAGTGGTCGATGAATCTTTCCATGTATTTGGATGTTGTAAGGATGTCCTGCTGTAAGTGCAGTAGCTATAGAATACACACAGAGTGTATTGTCACTGGTACGAACATCACCCTAAAGAGGCTCTCGAAGCATGTCCAGATGAGGGTCTCCTCATCATATAACTGGAGTATCAAGCTCCATCATCTCATGGTTGTGACCTAGAAGAGTCTAGTAACTAGGATCACCATTTGATCTGCCAGTGTCCCATCTAGGTGGAATACTCTAGGCACAGACTCCAACCTATCTTCAGCTCCTTGGGGATCTGTCTCTCCACGTATCCTTATAGGCCTATTATTCAAAAAATCATGCAATATTCTCAGTAGCCGTGCACCCTGCTATAGTGGGGCTGGTGTAAATTTCTTCCCAATGGGTGGTTGTGGTTCTGGTGACCACCCAAAGGTGATACTATTGTAAGAGGTCCTTACTCTGAAGCCTCACTACTCGGTGGGCCATCATCATGAACTATCTCTAGAATCCAGGATAGTTGTCTCCATAGAGGCTTCCTGGAATGAAACATGGGTTCCATGGTCAATATATTATACTTGGTGACTTGAATCAAAAGAGATAAAAAGTAAAACATTTCCAAAACACATGCCATCATTTTTTTGTGCACTAAATCGGAAATCTAAATTCAGGGTCCTAGTGTATGGATCCATCAACCACTGCACCAACACTAGAATCCCCAAACAGAAAACAACACATTAAACACATGTCACTATTTCTATATTATAAAGATAAGAGTTCTATTTCTTTGGTTGAACAAACTCCTCAGATACCACTTTGTCACAACCCTTCCCCTGGGGCTTATGTCGTGACTACCACAATCCTGCCATCCCTAGACGAGGGGTTAGTGACTAGAAACAGAAAGGAATATCCCAGAAAATGGGAAGGCATTTCCTTCAAACCTGAAAACACATAGACCAATAACACAGAAATATGAAAACCACATAGTGAAACTGCAGTATTAAAGTGTGTACTGAAAGTAAAGGGGCCGGAATACAAGCCCAACTAAAAAGATATAACTACAATAGATAACAGCTCATGAGATCATCAACCAATGATGCTAACTGAAGGGTTGGTACAACACATTTCTACAGATAATTACATCATCCATTCACCTCGGTATACTACCTCATCCTGTATCCCTAGTGTCTCAGCCAAGCTTCTCATCGTCTGCACTAAACAAAACATTGTGCGGGTGAAGCCCGTGCATGTGTGCGTGTAACAATACCCATTAGGGACCCCATGACCCAAGAAGGTATCTCAAAATTCCATAATGGAAAACCACAAATCATGATCTCAATCACAAATCAAAAGTAAAATACTATGCTCAAACTAGGTATACAACTCAATGTTCAAAAATAAAGATGATTAGTCATAAGCTATATTACTTTTTTCCATTAGGAAATATCCAAAACAAAACCATGAAGGAGTTGTTTCATTGTCGATCCACACATGGTCATATGTCGATGGTCCATGTCGGGTCACTCTAAGGATGGTCCTCATCTGTTCACACAATACAGGTCCACACAAAGTTGCTAGAATGCTGATCCACACAGGGTTTATATAATGCTGATCCACAGATGGTCGCTATAATGTTGATCCCCATAGGGTCGCAATGATGCTGATCCACACAGGGTCTCTATGTTGGTAATCCACACAGGGTCTCATTGATTCTTATTCTCATAGGGTCGTTATGATGTTGATCCATGCAGCGTTGCTAGGTTGCTGATTCACACAGGGTCCCAATTCAATTGAAACCCAGCCACAAGATTTCCCGCACTCGGTGTGCTAGAGTTTAGTAATAACTTCTCTTCATGATATTGGTCATGCATAAAATTCCACGATGTTCCATAAATGAGTCACCCCAAGGAAATACATGGCGTAAAGGCCCCAACGTGAGAGACGACACATCAATTGACCGCCCAGTCTTTGAGTTATAGTCATTTTAGTGCTGAGGGCCCACTTGGATTCAGATTTGATCCAACCCATCCATACTTAAACAATCTCCAAAAATATTGTGGCATGTCTCAAAAGGACAGTCTCATTTAAAGGATTCAATCACTACATACGGGTTTTCAAACAGACGTTGGGTTTGTGAGATACGACCTTTTATCGTATCTGGGCCGAAAATGGTATGGGTCCTGTCTGACCAGGGAAGATCGACCCGAACCACCCCGACCTTGGTTGACCCAACCCGTTTTGGGCTGACTCGACCCAGTTCGTGTCTAAATTAACCTAACCAATGTGGGATGGGCTGCGGGCTCGACATGCTTGTCCACGGATCGGCCAGGCACGCCTCGGCTGGGCTTGACCTTCCGGGCAACCTGACCCCGGTAACTGGAGTGGTCCGCCGGCCGGAAGGCAGACCACCATTCCGAACTGAAAAGTCATTCGGTTTATTTAATCATAACCACCTTGTGGCACCGCCCACCTGTCAGTGGGACCCATAGGGTGTGGGTCCCCTTCTCCTTCATCGCGTCGTCGATTTCGCAACCTCCTCACCACGGCATGCGACGACGTGCCGCTTTCTGTCAATGCAGTCGACTAAGAGCTAACCGCCCCAACCACCGCAGCTCGATACCACGTGTTCCCTTCCCAGTGCGCAACGATGAACCACCTAGAGCCACCATGTTAGGTCGATACATGAAATCGTCATTGCCCACCGGTAGAACTTTTTCAGGCCACCGAATGAGCTCTATTGGTCCCTTTTCCCTTCCAAATGTACCTACAAGCCTCTCCGGGGTGCTTCCATCACTGCGTGGATCCCAGATTCACGTTACTACAAAGATCAAACTTTGGACACAAATTACACAAAAATACGAAGTAGCGGAGGGTCTGGGCCATGTTCATTTGGCCCATGCCCTCCGTGTTAGCATCATAACAAGTAGGTAGAAAATAAAAACATCACATAAATAATGATTAAACCTCGTTAAAATAACCTGCAACCAACACCCACAATATCAAACGAATCGATGGTCATATCATTTTGGTTGATCTGCATTCAAATTCCATTCAAAAAAGAGGAAAAGAATTCATAAATTATATGAATTTAATAACAACACTAACCTCGCATTTGGAGTTAATGTCATGGTTACAACGAGAGAATTTATGTTCGTTGAATTTGTTAGCATTTGTCAATTCCAGGTTGATACCTCTAAGGGCATCACCATAACTTCATTCTTCATTGGAGTAGTTTATCAACGGCTCTTCAACAATGTTCTCCAATAATCCCTCAACCCTCTCCCTTTTCCAAAATATTTAATAACCAAATATTGAGTTAAGAGATTAACCCACCATTCAATTAAGGGTCCATTAATTGGTGTAATTAATACATCATATTAATTAAATGAAGATTTTTTACATAATTGATGTGTAACCAACATTTAATTTCCATCATTAAAAGTCCAGTCACCTCTTCGGTCCCTACAGACTTCACTCAAGAAGAGGTATAAAATGACAACACATATGTTATTTTATTATTCTTTTAAAAAGCCCTGAGATATTAACTTTTTCTCCTGACCTACAACCATAGAATTTATGCCTCCCTTAAGAGAATTTTGGCACTGTGGATTCAGTGGTGCCCTCATATTTTTAATCCGAGCACTGGTTCAAAAGATAGAAAATGCGGCCCACGCATTTACTGAACATACCTTAAAAAAGATCAAAATTCCATTTCAGATACATCGAGTCATGTAATCAAGTGTTGTCAATTTTTGTATACACGTAATAAAATTAAATAATTATAACAATTATAGGTATTTTCTAGGTCTTTACAAGAAACCTAAAAAAATGGCATCTTTTAGGCTGCATATGGAAAATAGTAAAGTGTCTTGAAAATTAAAAAAAGGAATAATTTTTTGTATAAAACAAGAAATGAACAAATATTTTTTTCTTGAAAAAATTAATATATTAATAATTATAATGGTTTCTTAATAATGATTATGGATTGTATATAAAAATTTGGTAAAAATCGATATTTTCCCTTAAATTCTGCTTTTGTGTCTTGAAGAATTGATATGGGAACCACTGTAAAAATGTATTTCCCCATAAACTAAAGATTAACTGATAAGGATACATGATTTCAGAGTTTATACACAAAATATTTAATTATTACATAAAAATAATGAATATTTATATTATCCTATACATGCAAAAAGCATAACATGAATGAAAATAGAGATTCAGTACAACATTGAAAACATTTGAACCATATGCCCCATAAAACTATTGTTTATAAAATAAGAAATTTAATAACATTATGATAAAAATATAAATGATATGTTTTAAGAATGGTAGTATAGATACATCACACACAACAAAGAGTGGGGAATAAGGAATATCTCATGGAAATAAAATTGAGATGAGAAAACCCTATCATTATGTCCAATAGTGTTCGGTACATTATTTGAATGACCTAGAAAATAAAATTAAATCCATTAATTAATTAATTCTTAACCTTTCATACATGTAATTCATTTAATATAAAATTAGTGTGTCCATTTAGGGTCATTTTTATGTGTTAAATGATATAAGTTTTTCATTTGGTAGAATTTGTTTCTTTGGTTTTCATGTTCAATGTAGTTGTATATGATTATTGAACATCATGTAAAATCGTAATAGATATCATGAATTGAAATAATATTTTATTAATGAACATAAAAAAATAAAAAATATTATATAATTAATTTTAATACATTTATTTAGGAGGAATCTTCAGAAAAAACATTAGTGATAATCATTTTGATTGTTTTGACAGTTATTCGATCATCCCAAACAAGTTTTGTTTTACTAATTATCATCATTTGTATATAATTGTTATAGAAAATTATATAAGAAGTAATAAATATATTATAGTTTTTAACAAAAAATGGATTTATGAAGATATTTGATGGCTTTAATGGAGAATGAAAATGCATTATCCATGATGTTGGTAATGTGACACATCACAGGTGATATTTTCAATTAACATTAATTATCATATTTTATTATTTGCAAAAAATTCATGTATTTTAGAGAAACAAAAAATATTCACTCTAATAATTTCTGTCATGAAGAACTCAAAAATTCACTCCATTTTATGAAAATAATTTTATAAATATTTGAAATTTAATTTTTAACTAGAATCATCATTTAATCAAAAAATAAAAATCTTAAAATTATAAGTGATTTTATAGATCCTTGATAATTTAACAAAGGTCTCATAAAAATATCCCAAAATCTTATGGAAAAAACATTAATTTATGAATTCATTTTAATAATATAAATTATATTTAAAATCATTTTATTTCGATTAAAATTGAATGTAATCATTTATATTTTATAAAAATATCAACACCTAGTTACTAATTTCTATGAAATGTATTTAATAATACAATGATATAATTATATCATATTACCATTTATAAGATGCCTAAAATTTATTTTTTCTTTCATAGGTATGGTTATTGTTCTAATGGAAATATTTGTATTTCTAAATGGGACATTGTGTCTTCAACAGTCGCATTACTATTCATCCAAAATAAAACTTATCAGAAAACTACCAAAAACACACAAAAAAAACTATCAATTCATATAATGAATTCGAAAATATGGGATATTTTGTAAATTATAATTTATAATAGTTTGGTAATTTATATTTCAAACAATTTCGTCATTAAAAAGCTGTAAAAATATGTTTAGAATAATATATACGTTTACGTTTAAAATTGGATTTATTCATTTATTATCCTATAAAAATGTTTTCGATGAATTTAAAGATATTTTATTAGATATATAATATATAAATAACATTAATATTTTTCACTAATATTGATTATTTAATAATTATTTTCATTGTGGGCATCTCAAAAGTTTTTTTATAAAAATACATCCTTTATATAAAATTAGAATTCATTTACAATATATTGGTAAACGATTAATTATTTTTTTAAACATATATAATATATCATTCAATAATTAACATAATTTAATTCATAAACCACATTCCCAATATCTTTGAGATAACTATAATAATTAAATAATAATATTTAAATTTTTGTTATGCTCGAATGTTATTGAAGAAGTTAAATTTTAAAAGAGGCCTACTGTAAAATCATGGTGTGATACAATAGATTAAATATTTTAATAACATTATATGTTATCGATTTATTTACCAATTAATTAATTTGAGTTTATTTTCATCTTTTTGATATTTTTTGTGAATTTTGAGGTTAATTGTGATAATTTCATAATTTGGGAAATTTAACAATATTATTTATGTTTTTTCATTTAGTTTATAACTCTTTCAATTTTGGATCATTTAAATTGAATAGTTTATATAGGATTTCTCTATTCATGGGATACAATTTTTTATTCTGACCAATAAAAAATTTGAAATCAAACAGCCTATAAAAATCTATAAATGTAAAAAAAACATGTCTCAAAGACTAAATGGACCCCACCATAGTTAATTAGGTATATCATGGTCTAGATAACTCCAATTGAAGTTATTATAGACTTATATGAAATAAGAATCAACTTCGAAGGAGTTAATTAAATTACATAGAGAAATTACCTCTTTAATGGTGCCATTGGATGCTCCCAAATTGAGAAATTCAAAGAGTTCCTCAGCCAAAACTATTATACACTATAAAATGGTAATAACTCCCTCTACACATGTCCAAGATCTTTGAAATTTTAAGCATGATAACCATCTTCAATTGAAGAAAATTTATGAAAAAAATCATGGTGATTTTAATAGGTCTGGGGGTTGAACAGATTCAATATTGTGGATGACATATATTGAAGGGAATTGTTTTGTTCCATTTTTTTACTATTTAATTCTTTTTATTTTTTCATAATGATATATTCTTCAACCTATTTTGTGGATTCTTTTAACATAGTGAATTAATAATATGATTGATTGGTCTAGGATAGGTTTTCAATTTTAAATTTTTTGAATTCTTTTACGTAATGTTATAAAATCTATTATCTCTTTTCCAACCATGGTTCCAATTTTTTAAAAATAATTTATTATCAAGTACAATCATATTTGATTTTATATACAATTTTTGATTTTGATTTGTTCAATGATCATTTTATACCTATTCTAGGTTCTAGTCTATATATGGTGGAATAGATATGGGATTAGTGGTGAAGTAGTAGGAAATTATTAGTACATGTGGGAGGGGTAATTGATATTTTTTTATCATTTTTGAAAAACAAGACCCACTCAAAAATTGTCTACGTAAATTGAGGGTATTCTCAAAAATCCAATCTCAAATAGGATTGAGAGTATAGAGAACTAGGATATATTCAAGGTTCACTACCACAGTGATTATTTGAACTAGGGATTGAGGGGAAGAAATCAAAGAATCCCAAATTTATCAACTCAGTAGAAGGGGATTCGATAAATAGGAACTACGAAATAATTGAAATAATAAAACTATACTGAGCCTGATCACCCAACTCATATAACTATTTTCAATCACAATCCTGTTCAATATCCTTTAAATATACTTATTAATTTATTCCATTTTTTCATCACATTAATTCTTTTCAAATTCAAAATATTTAAAAAATACAACTTCATTCTGAAATTTCATGTGAAAATCATGATTTATGTGCACTCCTCTATGGATTAAACTATGGTTGAACACAAGAATTCATTTTATGTGAGGAAATAATTGTCTTTGTAACACCCCATGAAATTAAAATGTCAATGGAAAATATATTTATATTTGTAATATATTATATTTAAAATGTATTTATTTTTTATTAATTACCTTATAACATATACCTATATGAACTAATTTTTGTGGGAATATGATTACATCACTTATGGAAGTGAAGAATACTACCCCCTCAAAGCGATGAGATTCATTAAAAATATTCATGGAATGTATAAAGGATAGTTTTAATAAACCTGGGGGAAATATATGAAATATATATGATACTAGAATTATGATATACATATATATAATTTTATTCCATTATTTTAATATGACAAATAAATGAAAGTAACATTCATGTGTATGTATGACCTACCATGTCCATGAATGCTGATTTTCATTTCTTATCTCAAACTATTATAGATTATTCTATAAACATACATACTAAATAAATTTTATTAAATCATACATTAAATACTGTAGATAATCAATTCATCATTGATGTAATATGGAAAACAAGAAACATTTCAAAACATAAAAAAACTAGGCGATTAACACCGAAAATAGTGAATAAAATGAATGATTGTTATCAAACAGTTAATAAGATATTATGAGAAAATAATATATCATATTATAAACATTAATATGGTTCTAAAATAAGTTAATAATAATCATAAAAAAATAATACATGAATTTAAACGATGTTAATGTGAATATAAATGCATGGTATGGGAATTCATCTCAATTTACATTTCATTGATTCTTATTAATTGTTATGAACATTGTTTCCTTTATATGGTGTATATAAATTAAATTGACATCATATATCATGAATATCATTATTATAATGAAATGGTATATTTTATTTATTCTTATTCCTTCATGTATGTTATGATTCAAATATTTATATGTTGTCTTGGACGCTTTGGAATATTTAATTATTATACTCCTCGAGATCATTTTTAATGATTATCATTAGAGTCACAATTTCTTTTGTTGTTGTAAAATTTCTATTGAAACAATCACTTTATCTTTGTTGAAATAAATTCTAAAAATTATATTCTATGTACATCCAATTCTTTATGTAATATCATGATTCATTCATTCATCATGATATTTTGAGTTTAAAATTGAATTATTTCATCTAGGGGGATTTTAGTTATAAGTTATAGAGTTGATAAGAATTTTGTAACCAAATTTATTCTCATTGGGTTATAACACTACCTCAGGGACCTTAATATTATATAATTATGTGTATAATTAATTTAACTATTAATAAATTTAGTTCTTCTACCTTATGTGTATTTATAGTTGATACACATAATCTACTCAATGATTAACTCTCACCTCATCATTTTTATATTTTCAATGGATTTCATTACAAAAACATTTTTACTAATGTTTTTACACTGAATTTCAAACATAGGACATTATTTATTCATTTTATAATAGCCCCTTTCATTTTCTTCTCACATAGTTATTCATGGCAATTTTCATGTAATAATACCATTTTTTTTGACTCTTTTGTACTTAAAATATTTTAAAAAATATATTCTTTGAAACCCGACATAATTTCTATTTTTAGTAAGAGATAATATTTTCTTATAAAAATACTATTTTAAAAAGCTTTTTCAACATTTTTTAAACTGATATATAATGATTTATTAAAGGAATTTTTACCCTTTTTTCTTTTTACCAATTTTTTTAATGGAATCCTCTTGTCGCATTTCATACAAGGAATTTTGTAAACATTTTACCATGAAAATGTAATGTACTTTTTACCTTATATGACAAGTATAGATTTAACAATGTTTATTTCTTTTAAGATTCTTTTTAAATATCAAAGGATTAATTGTTAATTTAAAATGATGTCAAAATGAATTTTCAATGAATATAATTTTAAAAATGATTTTCAAGAAAAATAATATTTTTCACAATAATGTTTTTTAATTTAGTATTTATAGTATTTATATTCATTAATGACAAAACCTCGTTATTTCAACCCCACATGGGATTTTTTGTATTGATACCATCCATATTCTTTCTTTTGATAGTTTATAATTGATTTGGAAAATGATGGTATTTATATTCACATCCTTAATACATTTTTAATACAATTTAAATATTTAATTTTTTATGATCATTAAACATTGAATTTCCTCTAATAAACAATATCATATTTCATGAATATGGTTATTAATGAAACTATATATCATTTTAACAAACATTGATTACATTCACATATATTTTATTATATAGGGATATATGGATAAATCTGTCTTCTTTATTCCATATGAATATTTGAAAAGGAATATTATTTATTTTCATGATTCTATTTGAGTATCTATTTACATTGGAAATAATGGGTGGTGCCTTAACATTATGTATCCCCTTGATGCATCAATAGATTCTCATAAGACTAATTAGTTCTGTAAATTAAACTTGTTTATACCTGAATTTTGAAACCATCCATTGAAATGTCTTGATAGTATGAGTTTTCACGTGCCTAAGAAAGGACATCCAATATTAATCATTATATTTATTTTGATTCAGTATTCAATTTAATTGATATTATCAATATGAAAAATTCAATGGATGCCATTCATTCTAATTTTTTAATTCCATGGAATGTGTCTTATGTTATTTACTTTTCATATTAGTTATCCATTCTGTCTATTTATTATATGGATTCTGGGTTCGGATATTACCTTTCCATATTCACTATTCTAATTGATTCATTATTTATTCCTCTATAATTATCCATTACTGATAATTTGAGGTCAGCCATATTTTTTTCACTTACCCAAGAATCTGATAAGTATAATAATAACGATTTATAGGTATACTCATGATGGAATTATGTAATCATTGAAAAATAAAATTATATATCAATTTCTGTATTCATATGTAATATAGGACTCTTGTATGTTTATGGTTTACCAAAACTTCTAAACTATTCAATCTATTGGGATCTCATTCCAGGTAATTTTTCCAATATAATGGTAACATGAAACTAGATATAGATTTTTGGGGTTGTTTCTCTACATAAAATCCCCATATTTATTCTATAAGATAAATTATGATCATTTATACATATAGAATGGTTTATAAAAGTTGTGATATTATTATTAAACTCTTACACTCTTGTTATACATATTTTATCATTGATATCTCCCTTGTTTACTCATACTGGGCATCTGAGCTCAGCCTTTCATTATGATTCTCTTCCATTAGTTATAAATAAATCTATTAAATGTGATATCTCTATGAAGGGTCCCAATTATGAAGAAATAAGATGGAGTTAACAAAGATATTTTATGAACCATGTTTTAATGTTTTCATGTTGCAAATGATAATAGAATTAAATGGTTATGGCATAGTTTGTTATGTTATGTAGAAAATATTCTTCTATTTAGATGTAATATCATGTATGAAAAATTTTGTTTTATATTATAAAATTTTCAGAAATTAATTTTTATTTTTAAAATAATGTAAGTTAACATAAATTAAAAGTGACACAATAAAATTAATAAGCAATAGAAAGTAACAATTTATATTTTCTATAATGAAACTATAAAAATTGAACATAAAAACATATATATCCCAACAAATGACAAGAATTATAATCTAGGTATATATAAAATGATCATAGATCCATATTGTAGAAGAATTTCTTGGTTAACATTGGGAGATGGACATGGAGAAGTAATGATATTGAATTCCAAACATAAATGAAAATTTGGTGGTTTAAGTGTTCCCTTACATTTAGTACTCAATTTCTTGATATGGGTGTCTAACCTCCTTGATAATCAAAGTAAAAAATTTAAATAAATTTTCCAAAAATTTTTTATTTATATATAAATTATTATTTTTACATTATGTTCATTTATTATTATTTTATTTTGATTTAGGGATCTTTGTAAATATCTAGGGGATATTTGTTTCATGATTCCTTTATTGCATTATCTTATTGATAATTATCTAAGTTATTATAAAATTATTCCCGAACTACAGATGTTTTTTATGGAATTAATGTCAAAATAGATGTTTTAAGGGTTGTATAAATCAAATATTATAAAAAACTAAAAATGTCTCATCGATTATAAGTTTTATTATTTAATGGTTAGTTCATTTAGATGGGTTTTGATATATTTAAATTGAATGGTTTTATTTAACTTTTCTATATATTTAAAAATTAAATTATATGAATATCTATATATATATATATATAATATACTAATTATGAACATATTTCACCATAAAATGATTATAAAAACAGTCCGTAGACTCAGTGATGAAATATGTAATACATCATCTGTGGTGGCTAGGAACCATGCTTTAAATGGGTGGTGTTTTAATTTAAGAATAATTAAGAGGATTTTATATAATTTTTATTACATTAATATAATAACATATACCTATAATTATTCTAATTATTTAATTATATTATGATTTTCATAATACATTTGTACGAGGTGGAAGAAGAAACGAATATCAAGTAACTTTGTTTATATGGTTATCTATTCATTTAGTTGACCTCCATTGATAGACTACATGGTTTAAGGGAATGATTTTTTATGATACTAGAACCTATAAAAAATATTTAAGAGTGTGATGGTGGTACTTGTGTAGTGCTTTGAAAATTAATTGTCTTTTTAATGTGAATATAAATGGGTATAGGAGTGTTGTACCTACAGGTAGAGAAGATGAGTGTTTCATAATAAAATATAAGAATGAAACATTAAATTATATCATTTAATTTTGATCAAAATTTTCACTCGATATTAATGGGATTGTAATATAAAAGGGAATGGGAATACATAATATTCATCAAATTTATAGAAACCACAAAAAATTAAATAAACAATTAGGAAATATTTTATTTATACATTATTTTACTTTTGATAATAATATTTTATTATATAGGAAAACAACAAAAAAATCACCCGAATGAAATTTTTATGAATCAATTCCAATAAAAACATGCATTTTTTATAAATAATATTTAAAATATTAGAAATATAATTTTAAAATAGATAAAAAATCAATTAAAAACTATAAATCCCTATAAAATGATAAAATTTAAGACACATAAAAATATTACTTTTTAGATCAAAAAATTATATAATCAATTATATTCAAATATATACTATTTTAAAATACACATTACCAATAAAAATTACTTTTATTATTAATATAATTCATAATTGTGAATTGAAATAAAAATAAATCATATATGTTTTCCAAAAATATAGTTATGGTTTCAATATTTCAAAAATTAATTTTATTATATTTAAAAAATTTATTGTTTATATTATGATATAAAATACATATATATATAATTTATAAGATATAAGTATTTTACCAATCCAATTTTTTTTACAATTCTAATGGTTAGGTTATAATTCATAACAATTATGTTACTATTTCAATGGTTGTTTTTCAATGATCATATTTGTTTAATACTTCCTATAAATATCCCACATTATCTTTATTTATAATTCATTTCAATTCAACACATTTTTATATTACTTATATTAAAAAATAATTACTCTATTATAAATATTTTGTTTATTTTTTACTATGTTGTTCACCGGAGAGATTATTTTATGATACATAAGTGAACCAAATTTTCATATTTTAGTTATATTATTTAGATATTTTAATTTTATTATTATGTGAAAATCAATTTTATTATGTATATTTACCCAATAGATCCAATATTCTAAATTAGTATAAAATGATTTTTTAGATTTAATTATGTGTTGCATGTGTTTTTTCTACATATAATATTATGGAATATGTAAATTTATTCATAAGGAAAATTCTATATATAAAAAATTAGTTCATTAAATTATTCCCCCTATTGTTATTTGTAGTTTTATCTAATTACATTATGAAGTTCTATTTTTGCCACATTAACTTTATGTATTTTCCATAATACTTCAACAAGTTGAGTGTTATTATTGAATAGAATATTGTCTCTCTTGTCTGAGATCTTCATTAGATTGTCCTAATAAGATATATCATTCTCTAATTTGACCACATATGGAATTATTACAAGAGAAATATGATGTATGTCCCTCCATAATATGAATATATTAAATAAATAATTCACATTATACAGATTTGGTGGGATTTCTAATTGAGAGTCCACAACTCTCACATAATCTAAAATACCCTAGAACTCTCATTCCTAGATCCAACGCTAAAATTTTAAATTTTAAATTTTTCTATTGAGGTCTATAGTTGTGACCAGTTTTTTTATCTCCCAAAATTGAAACATAAAAAGTAAAAATTGGACCACATATATTCTGTTGATCCTTTTATGTTTAGAGTTTTATATGACCAGAAAAATCTACAAAACAATCAAAACCCAATCATCAATAAGATTTTTTCCCACATAACCCATATTTCCTTATTTCTTTTCTAGTCATCATCACCATTAATATGATAAATCCTTTAGAAATAATTCATTCCACCTCATTTTTTATAACCTGTAGAAAATAAAACATAAAAAGGGTGCGTTCAAATGCTCTATAAGGGAAAATTGTAACATTAAAAAATGGCTATTACTAGTTAGTTAAGAGGATCATAATTGTATGATGAACTAATCAAAGTGAATGAGTGTAAAATAGTATTATTCAAACACATAAATACCTAGATAATAACATAAGAAAACATTGAAACAGGAATTTATGAAGGATAAACGTCATAATAATTCGTAATCATGTACCACGTGATATTAATACTAATCGAATGAATCATCAAAAACCGATAGAAAACAAGAAAAAAATGTTTTTATCATTTGAAATCATTTTTATATAAATCTTATAGAACACTTATTGAACCCTTATATTTATAATAACAACATGGTATACTTCATATATAATTCCCTGGATAACATATTCATTAACTAATACATTCGATCTCAATCATGGAATATATCTAATTTAATAATTAATGGTATAGCACGGTGTTATCT
The DNA here is from genome assembly GCA_963277665.1 of Viscum album. Classification (NCBI taxonomy): domain Eukaryota; kingdom Viridiplantae; phylum Streptophyta; class Magnoliopsida; order Santalales; family Viscaceae; genus Viscum; species Viscum album. Next base: position 2,102,167,097 of record OY728119.1, on the reverse strand, counting down.
AAGCATACCCATCATATATAATTTCCAGGAACCATTATGTTAATAAAGTACATTGAAATTTATTTTCACCATAAAACTCACATAAACCATCGTCAATCTCTTTATAACATGATTTTTCCATTTAAAAAAGTGTGTTTCATTTAAATACCTTTACAAAATGATTTAATGAAGAAAAAAATGGTTTCTATTGTAATAACATTGAAATATGATTAACTCATAGAAGGGAGACAATTTTTATAAAAATATATTCCAAAAAATATTATTACATAAAGTGGAAGAATGGGGATCATATCAATAATAAATATCCTTATTGTATTATATGTACCAAAATGGGTTGTTGATGTTGATAAAAGGAAATTCAATTAAAAAATCATCAAAAAAAATCTAGATGAAAATATACTTACCATTTTTAAAATCACTTTCAAAAGCATAATATATATTAAAAATTCAATTATTAAAAAATGATTTTTTGAAATCCAATATTTTTCATAATATTTAGAAAAACATTTCATTAAAAATCTATGTAAACATTAAAAGTATGCTTAAAATAAATAGAAATCACATCGGTGGGTAATTCTGTACATGTCGTAAAGAACATACCTTCTTCATTGTAGAAATGTTATAAAAGCACCTTGTTTAGAAATTGACAAAAATATTACATTGAAAATAATTCATAAAAATAGAAAATGGGTAAAATTTTATTAAATAAATCATTTTTAAAAGGATAAAAAATTCAACACATTTTTAGAAAACTATATTTTGGAAGAAAACAAATCTATGATCAAAAAGTGATGTATATTTGTATTTCATTAAAAACATTATCAAAATGATTTTAAGTACACGTGAGTGTAAAAAAGTTTTATTACTTCTATATATCATGAATAAATATAGGATAAGAAAATAAATTATTTTCTTTAGACATGGATCATAATATCTCATCCTTGGAATCATAATCGTAAACAATCTCGATAAAGTGTGATATAGTAATATAGAATTCGTACCACATTAATATCCTAAAATTGTAATCCCCATGATAGGATTTAATTAAAACAAACCAAAAATATATGTATAAGAAATAAATTATTGACATTACACCTAAAAATGAAATTTTATACACCTCGTTAATAATCTTTGTGTCTAACACAACATAAGTCTCAAAATAGTCAAATTATGAAAAGTGATACATTACCTTATAAGAAACATTGAATCTGTAAACAATAAAGAATATATATCCTTAAATGGACATCTTATTCCCCATAAATTTAATTATATTAATCATAAATTACATTCATGGGTGTCATATTCACACTACAACAAAAATAAGTGGCGAAAATAGAGTATATCTCACAGAAATAAAAGTGAGATGTGAAAACGCTTACCTTGAGATCAGTTCATCATGCATGGTGTTTTTCATCATGAATAATAAAAATAAGTTAATTGTTTACATGATTGGGAACCTTTTTCATAATTATTATTACATTTATTTAACTTTTTCAAATTTTATATTCATTTACAAAATCAATTATATTTATATCGTATGTTATAACCATATCTGGCATGTGTGTCAAAAACGCCTTATGTGGGTTGAATATGGTTACAAAGATTATTATTTAAACATAACCAAAATAAATAAATAAAAACATTATTATATTTATACATAAATTAATATTTTTAAACCCATTAATAAATATGGTTATGAAAAATTATCTAACGTTACGATAATGGAAATGGTAGGTCATACGTACACATGAGTAACATTTCCATTTTTCAATGATCACCCAAATGGCCCAAAATCATTCATTTTTATTTAGTTTTGATACCCCCCCCCTTTCAAGGGATGAGGGGGAACCCTTACAAGGAACGAAGTCCAAACATCAAAGAACGATGTTATACCTTTTTTCAGGGAGTAAAAATTTAAAAAAAATGATATATTATATTTCTATTATGATCATTTTTTTATTAATATTATACTTATTTCATGTATATCACATATAATAATTATATTTACCATTATTATCTTCAATTTAATTGTTTTGTGATAATCAAATCACATTGCTTCACGAGGCGATATTCTATCATACATAAAAGTGATGTTATCGTATCCTACATAGAATAGAAACTAAAAGATTATATAATATATAGTTAACAATTATTTATAATTAAGTTATATATATCAAATATAAAAATTATTTCCATCTTCAACTTAGAGATGTTATAATGGATCAATAATAATAACATCATTTCATCAGTTGGTATTTTTTCGTACACACGAAGGATGATTTCTAAACCCATTTTATTGATGAAAATGTGGTTTTAGTTCATTCCCATAACATAATAAAATATAAATATATGTAATATTCTGATTATATAAAATCATAATCATATATGATGAATTTGAGGAGGTTGAAAAAGAAGTAAAATCGATATGGTTGTTGAAGAACATTACATATTCTTTGGGTATCCTCATTAGGTTTCCACCAAAGCCTCGAAATGATTGAATAATTCAACAAATAATTATTTATGGATTAGGGTAGGGGTGTTATTAAGTGATTCGGTCTATCCTTTTAAGAGAAAAATGTCTTCAGTGGTTTATGAAGTGAGGGGAGGGAGTTCCATTTTATAGTTTAGGTGGAGTGGTATTCTTGTAAATACTAAAATGTATTCATTATTACCATGTCAGTATAACATAAAGTGTAGAGAAATCTAATATTATGGGATTTTAAGGACTATATGGCTTATAAAAAAATGAAAACCTTAATGAAACACTTTTTTTAAATTTTCCCTTAACTTGTAGATTTCCTATTTATTAATATTTTGGGTTTTTATTACAATAACATATTTTCAAATCAATGTAATTTATCTATAGAAAAGAAATTAAAGTTAAAATAATTAGATAATTAATACCAAATAATTGTAAATATTAAGTAAAAATTTTAATTTGGATATCAATTTTTTTGAAAATTATTTTTAACATAAACACAAGTAACATGCAAAAACACCGCATTAAACTAACCACACTAACAATGATTTTTAAAAATTAGGGGAAATTATATTAATTATTAAATAATTTTTTTCAATTGATTGAAAATAGTTGTTATTTATTATCAATTAAAAACTCATATGGAATGAAATACTATTTTTATGAATTTTAATTAATTTAATGAAATTTATTTTATTATAAACTAACATTAATGTCAATTTTGAAAATTGTCAATTAATTTGATTTTTGAAATAAAAATAAAATTATTGAAATAGAAAATATAATTCTAACACATTTATGACCTTATAGTTTCGTCAAAAAAATTATTCAGAAAAATAATCCACTCATTTTACATTATTTTTTGTATTCTGTGTACAATTTTTTTCATTTAATTACTTACTTAATAATTACTACTTTGTTATTTCATAATCATTTGAATTAATTATTAATATCTAAAATTGATATACATTATTATTATATAATAATAATTAATCTTTTCAAATAATATTTATGACAAAAACTATGATTTCATTTTCATTAATCAAAGGAATTACAGAAATTTAAAGGAAAGAAAGTATCTTTATTGACTTTTTCTTTACAGAACATATTATTTGGATCATATTCAATGGAATGTGGAAATTAATTTATATATATTAAATACATTAATATTAAAAAAATAAGTATAGTCATTAAAAAATTAATACATTATTTTAGGACATTCCCACTCTTATAATTCATGTTTAACCCCAAATAAACTAATGTTTACCTTAACCGTAGAAATTAAATTTTTTATATATTCAGTATTCATTTTGGTAAAATATTTTTTTGAATTTATGGGAAATTAAAAATTATTCTTTTTTCAAATATGGAATCTATTTACATAAAATCAATTCACATATGTTTAAGTTTTTAATTTATCATTAAACTTGCAGATGCGATGGGACAACGAGTTTTAAGAAGAGTATTTTTTAGAAATATACGATTCTTTACTATCTTTATCACCAATAATAATTATTGTTTGAGAATAAATTAATATTTAATGATATATAATCTTTAAATTTAATTTAAATCAATTCCCAGTAGGGAATAGTTTAATTAAATAAGATGGGGAAATATTATCGAATTTAAAATTATTTTTCAAGAAACCAATTTTATGCCAAAAAAAATTATACAAAAAACCAAAATAATGTCAATTAAAAGTAGTTAAGTGGATTAAATATAAAATATTTTACTTTAATAAAATTAAAAACATATTGATAATTACATTATTAATTTAAAATTAATTTGTTTTTAAATAAATGTTATTTTTCACCATTCACCACAAAATCTATATTTTCTTAAAAATATCATAAGGTACACGAAAATTAAATTTTGGTATTAAAATTTTAAAAGTGAAATTCAATTTACCCAAATAAAATATATAAAATTTTCAACAAATAATTTTTATATAAGTATTACTAAATTTGTGATAAATATTCTATTTGAAAAAATAATGTTTTAATGGTAAATTTGGATTTTTTTCATTTATAGGAAATAAATATGATCATGTAAAAAATATATTTAATTCATATTGAATAAATTTATTTAATAGTATTAAATAATATTAATTTTTTTAATTTAATTATATAAAAGAAAATTGTGGGTATTAAAATTGATTTTCAAAAAATATATTTCCTTTTATTTTTAGAATGATTTTATTTTCATTTCTAATTAATTGGTCACCAATGAATAAATGTAAAACATTTTTTCAAAATTTTCTTAATATGTTTAATAACCTCCATTCCAACAGCTATGTTATAAAGGTAATATATATAATGGTTTTTTATGTTTTGTGTCGCATCTTGAATATACTCTCAATCGTAAAAAACATAGGATTACGTGTAACACATTCTAGAATTTTTTTTAATGAAAGATAAAAATAGTGTTTATTTTCAATTAAACTATAATATATAATTTTATTATTTTAAAAATGTAGGGTGTTACGTCCTCCCCCTATAATAAATTATTTCATTAAATGATAATCTTTATATCGGTAATCCAAATATGAACATTTGAAATTACATTTTAATAAAACCACTTTGTAAAAAGTGATAATAAAAACCTCTTAATAGTAATGAAAGGGAAGTATATAGTTATAAAGAATAACACATAACTAGGATCCCAAATATAAGAACATTGGTGTGAATATTGTAAAATCATAAATTATTATATATAGTAAATGGGGTCATTGACCACAAGAAAGGGATTGACCAATGTATAGTTTTGGTCCTCAAAACCATAAATATATGATGATGAAAAAGACAATAGATTCTTAAAAATAAAGGTAAAAGGCTAATAGTTTTGTTTCATTACCCTTTTCCTATAATTGAGTTATTATTTAATCATCTAGAGAGAAAAAATAGTGAAATATACATACTTTTCAATTAGAGTTGCATCCATTAGGAAAATTCTTCCAGATTTTCATCTTTTTAACCAAACTATGAGTATCAGAGGTGAATATTTCAAGCCTAAAGCACTAAATTAAAATATTAATTACCACACAACCATTAAAGGTTTTATAATATATTCTTAAAATATTTAAAAATTAATCAAAACAAAAATAGTTACCACATGGTATGATAATTCAAAAAACACAAAATCCATTATATAATAAATTAATTTTAAAAAATAAACAAGAATACCAAAAAATTAGTAATTATCATTCCAACAATAATTATAAATATTATTCATCAAAAATATATTTACTAACTTCTAATACCATGTATTGTAATTACATGATCATATGTTACACAAATATTAATAAATATTTATTCTTAAAATAAAATACCATATAATTTTGAAATAAGCATAATAATTAATTGTTAAAATGTCATACTAACGAGGAAACCACATTGGGTAGGGTTAGTTGTTAAACCATTATCTCATATCTATAGTGACTTCATGTCCCACAAACATCTTGATAAGTTTTCACCAAGACTTTTGGATGTCATTTTTTCATTTAAACATGAGAAAATATATCCTCCATAAATAAAAAGTTATATTGATCATAGGAGTAAAAAATACACCAACCAATTAAAAATATCAAATTATTTCTTTTATATCCCAAATTTTTACTTCTAATGACCCTAAATTGAGGTGTCTAATAAATTCATATATTGATCATACGTAATCTTATAGACATTTTTTTTGTTTCCATAACTCTTCACATATTCTCACATTAAAACATTTTAATCTGTAATGTTTTCAAAACCATTCCTTGGATTCCATCTATAACCACCAAAAACCTGCACTCTGGGATCTGGTTAAGAAATAATTAACATTACATTTATAACATTGATGCTGATAATTGTGAAATATTTTTTCCATTAAAATAATAAAACATTAAAAATAGAAACATAATCACTTAAATTCTCAAGGAACTTTTAGGATTAGAGTTTTAGGGGACTTGTACATATTCTAACATAAACAGTACCCCAATTTTTAATTATAATTTATCCCACCTAACAAATGATTTATTATTTCACATTTATTTATCATACCCATCTATAAAAAACTCCATCTGGAAATAATTAATTCAACATATTTCTATAGATCCTTTTGAAAATGAGACCTAATAAGAGTGAGTGAAAATTCTTATTAATTAAAAACGTTAGAATTAAAATATAAATTTCCTCAGTAATCTTAGGTGGGAAATAAGTGTATAATAACATTATCAAAGTGAATTAGTATAAACTATGAATTTTCATACACATTAAATCTTGAATCATCAAACATGAAATCCTATAATATTTAATTATCAAAAAAATTGAAATAAGAACCAATAATCATGTGCCGTGTGATTTAAATCATAATCAAATCAAAACATCATAAACCCATATCAATACTAGAAAAAATTTGTAAGAATCATAGGAAATCATATTTATAGAACACTTTTACAACCCTTACATATCCCTTAATGAACCTATTTAGTTGGAAGAAATATACAATCAAATTCTAATATAATTATGAATATAACATAATTAGTACCCAATTTATTGGATCTAAATTTGGGTTCACCAGTCATTTAATATATAACGGGATCTTCAAACACTATCTAGACACAATGATCATATATAATTTCCAATAACAACTACATTAATTAAGTATATAGTTATTTCATTGCATCATAAAACTCATAGAAACAATAATTATTCAATTTACAAATTTATTTTCCCAAGGAAAGATAATGGTTTTCATATCAATATCTATTAAACATGTTTTAATAGTGAACACATTGGGTTCCATAACAATATCTCTGAAACACAATTAACCTATAGAGAGATGATGGTTTCATAAAAAATACCTTTAAAAATATCTACATCCATATAGAGAAATAATGAGGATGGTATCAATACAAAATATAAAAAATTAAGCTCAAGTAAAAACAAGGTTTTTGATATTGATGAATGAAAATACCATTAAAATATCATTAAATACATAATTCAGGAAAATATAAATTTAATTTCTAAAATCATGTTTTAGAACATAAAACATTTTGAAATTACATTTATTTTGAAATTATTTTCTAAAATCCAATAATATGAAGAATATTATGAAAAAAAATCATTACAAGTATCTTTGTAAAAATCTAGTGGAGGAAGCAAGGTTATTATTTTCATGTTGTTGGGTAATTTCATACGTGTTAAATGGTAAATTTTTGTTTCTTGGTAAAAAAGTTTTGTAAAAGTCCCATTTTTTGGAATGAAAATTTAAGATTCATTTTATAAAATTTTATAAATACATAATTTGAAAAAAAAACATTTCTAAATAATTTTGAGAAGGAAAAATCATGTTTTTTAAACATTTTTGGAAAACATGATTTCGTTGGAAAAAAATATTACAAACTGAAGATAAAAATAAATTTGGAAATTCATAAAAGAATTTTATCAAAAAACTTAAGGATCATGGAGCGAAAATGGTAGTGTTACTTATAAATATCACGAATTAACAGAGTACTATAAAATTCAGGAGTTTCCTTAGATATTGATTATGTGATATCAACATTATACGCATAAAAATAAATAATCCCTATGAAGGATGAGATTGTAACATAAAAATATTACCTCTATGGTATCATTGAATCATAATCCACAAAACATTAATACATTAAAAGAAATATTAAATACCATGAAAATTAATAAATTCATGATAAAAATTTTAAAGGGTATGTATATAAACCTCATAAATTAAAATAAGTTCATAAAACGACATAAGTCTCAAAAAAGGAAAATTGTGACTAAAATCTACTATCACATTGGTAACCTTAAAACCATAAACCCAATTAATGTTAAATCAAAAATTACATATTTAAATCCTCAAAATTTATAAATAATAATTCTAAAATACATTCATGGCAATTATATACCCCAAAAAAATTAGAAGTGTTGAATATTTAATATATCTAATAAAAGTAAATGTAAGATGAGAAAAATCTTATGTCAAGTTTTACATCACAAGACTGTTCTTTAGCATACTCAATAATAAATTTTTTTCTATTATTTATTTTATTGTTAAACATAGGATATTAATTTTATTTCAATTTTTATCATTTTAAATACAATATCTTATTCAATTTTGTTTAAATTGTATGTCTTAACCATATGTGGCTTTTCTGTCAAAAATTACTAATGTGGGCTAACAATGATCCAAATAGTCATTATTAAAACATATACATAAAAATAACTATTATACAATTATCATATTTATACATAAATTTATATTTTTAACCCAATATTAATGATGGTTGGGAAAAATGAACTAACATTACTATCATGGAGATAGTAGGTTATACATACACATAAGTAATATTTCTCAAATTCAATGATATTTATGGAAAGAAGGTAAGTAATATATAATCATTAAAAATTAACCAAAATATCATAAATAATATATTATTTAATTACATATAGTAATATATATCATTATTTTCATGTGTTGATGATGAAAGGAATCACATATCATCGAGGTGGAGTTAGTCTACAAAAATGTTATAATTTTTTTAATTGACTGAAAATTAAAAAATTAAAATGGTACATTATATTTAAAAAATAATAAATAATACATTAATATCATAAATATTAAATTTATATCACTTATATTAATTATATTTACCCTTATTTCATTCTATGAAATTCATTAGTGAAAAACAAATCGCATCGCTTCGCGAGGCGGTAGTCCACCGTACGAAAGACTGATGTTATCATATCCAATAAGGTATGAAAATTATTTTTAATATATTATATAAAAACTCTATAGATATTATTACGTTATAGATATTATTTCCAATATAATTCCCAGCTGTGAGATGTTATAATATAAAAACAAATGTCATCTTTTCATTTGGTGGTTGTCTGATGTATAGATGAATTATAAATTTTTAACCCATTTGATTGAACTATATGTTGTTATAGGTTGAAAAAATAATACAAAAAATTCATATTATATTTAATAGAATTATTTTATTATATTACAATGGTATAAGTATAATTTAAGGAAGTGGATAACGAAGTAAAATAAATATGGTCGTTGAAGGACATTACCTATTCCTTTGGTATTCTCCTACTATTTTCACTAAATCGTTGGATAATTATCATTATACCAAAATTAATTATTATATGGTATGGGAGTTATGAAGTTAATTTTTTATTTTTTATTATAAAAAAATGGCTTTATAGGTGTGAATATGTTATTGTAGCGAGTTCACATTTATAGTTTAGGATGAGTGCCATTCTTGTAATTACTCAAAATTATTCACAATTCAGAGGTCGATAGTACATATTGTGCCTCCAAAATATATTATTAAAGGTGTATAGGTCTTAGAGGGTTAATATACCCAGAAACACACAAAAAACAACATGTTTTAACATAACATCATGGTTTCCTTATTTTCCCCATCTCAGGATTCCACTATTGTAACTACTTTTCCATCCATGGTAATTTATCCTTATTGATTAAATTAATTTGAGACTTATTATAGAATTTCAACCCACTAATTATAAGTTTTAAATAAATTTCAAAAAATTAAATTATTATTCATGATGAAAAATATTTTTAGCAAAAGTATAAGTAACGTGCAAGAAACACCACTTTAACATTAACTACACTAACAAAGTGTATTAAAAATTACGGGTCAATATATACATTATAAAAGATAAATTGGTAAATTAATGAGACATTGTTGATGTATATTAACATTTTTAAAATAAATGGAATATGAAATTAATTTTATAAATATTAAATCATTCAATAAAATATAATTTATTATAAAGTTAGATTAATTTCAATTTTGATCTTATTCATTTAATTTAAATTTAAAAATATCAAAATAATGATGGAATTTGAATATATTTTGATCTTAGTTATGGAACATGATATATTAAAACAAAATATTAATATATCATAATAATTCACTCAGTTTACATCACTCATTATATTTTTTTATGAATCATATAATTTAATTGGTAACTAAATAATTTCTTTATTGGCATATCATAATAATTCTATGTAATTATTTCACATATAAAATTAAATATTAAATATTATGATAAAAAAGTAATTTATATTTCAAAATAATATCTATATCCAAACCTATATTGTTTTTTCATAACCCAATGTTTTATATAAACTAAAATGAGGAAAACTATTTTTTTCCTTTTTATTTACATAACTCATCATAGGGGTCATATTCAATGGAATGTAGCAATAATATTCCATATTAAAGAGAATTTGACATAAAAGGATGAAATAAACTTATTAAAGAAAATTATGATACCATTTTAGGTCATTTACACTCTTATTATCATAGTCTAATCCAATGGTAAATCAATTTTTCCATTAACTATGGTAATTGTCTATTTTTCTGTATTCACTATTCATTTTAGTAAAACATTAAGATGAAATTATTATATATTATAAATTATCTTTATTAAATATATTTAATCTAATTTTCCAAATTCAATTCACAATAGTGAAAATTTTTAATTTAACATTAATCATGTAGATAAAGTGAGAAAGTGGGTTCTGAGAACAGTATTGTTCTAGAAAAAGATGAATTTATATTAACATTATAACTAATAATAATTAATTTATGAAATTAAATTAATATTTTCCGATATATAATTTATAAATTTCATTTAATACATTCCCTAATAGGAATTTCATTAATTAATTAAAATAGAGAAACAATATGAAATTTAAAAAAATAGGGAAAACCCCATTATTAAAAAAATTATAAACATACACTAAAAATTAATATATTGTAGATTGAAAATAAATAACTACATTAAATATAACATAGGATAATTTAATAATCAAATTCTTCACTTTTCACCTAAAAATGAAATCACATAGTTTTTATGAAATTTTCAAAAATTATTTTTAAGAGAATTGATCCCTAAAAATGAGACAAAACTACATATTGAAAAAATATATATAGTTTTAAGAATAAAATTGAATTTATTTTTTTATAACATGATAACAAATATGAGGGATATTAAAACAAAATATTAAATATATAATATACAAATTATATATATAATCCCAAAAATGAGTTATTTGTTTATTTTATTGGTATAAAATATATTTCATCTCATTAAAATAGATTTCCACAAAAAACTATTACATTTTATTTTCAAATGGTTTTTATTTTAATTTTTAATTAATTAGTCACTATAGAATATATGTAAACTATATTTTCATAATCCTATTAATATTTTTTCATACCCACCATTCCAATTGATAGGGTATAATGATAATATATATCATGGGTATTTTAAGTTCAGTGTTGTCTATTGAATACAAAATCTACCATAAAAATTGTAGGTTTTTTTTGTAATGTAAGACAAACAGAGGGTTGGGTGTAATAAAAGCTAAATATACAGTTATTTATCCTTTATGCTATCAAATATAATTTTCTTATTTTAAAATCTCAAATGGTTACACAATCAATAATAGAAAAGGATAAAATATATATGGTACTTGGTATTCCCTTCTTACCAAACCTCGTGAATCTCTTCCATGAAGTTATGTGAAATAACAAATTAATTCCATCACCAACTCTTGGTCTCATAAGTGATTTTCCATGTAGAACTTGTATCCACTATGGGCTGCATGGATGTGTTGTTGAATGTATTTTACATTATTTGTCATTTTATCATTCAGTTCATATCCTAGTAGCATAGGATATCCAATAAAAACCCAAAATGTTAGTGTTATAAATTTCATCCCATAGAGGGCATGATATGTATATCGTTAAATTATATGAAAAAATAAATTGTTGTATAAGAACACAATGAGGGGAATATATTGTTCATAAACTCCATTAAAATCCATATAGAATGATCCCAATATATCTTCAAATTTTTTGATTTCCTGTTAAATGTTTCCATCATTTTATAGGCGATATTTCATTTTAATTCTCAATTATATGATCAAATCATGTTAAAGACATTTTCCAAACAATTAGGTGAACCGTGTATCTTGATCATATAAAATTAAATTTGGTTTTCTATACTACCTCACCACATTTCATATTATATTTTAATATTTTGATCGAGTGATATAGGTTCTATAATGGTGATGAATAGATTATTATTTATAAAATGATCCACCTTAAACAATTTGGAGTTATTTTCATTAGATGTATTTAGAAGACCCTTGAAAAAATCGACGCTGGAATTCCCTAATTTTCATGTAATAATGCGTAACAGTTGCGTCATCCCCATAGAATATTATATTTCTACCATCAATTTTTATATAGAATGAATTTTTAGGTATATTTTTCAATATATTTTCCCATATTATACCACTAGTTTTCCACTCTAAGATCCAATAGCATATTTAAGCATCCATTGTAGAGAAAGAATTTGGAGTTATTTTAATCATCTAATTTGTTCTTCATTATATAAAGCTCTAATGGTATACATAATCATGTCCCAAATATCTATAAATAACATTATTAATGATAAACTATAATTATTTTCCATTCCTTATTTTTTCCATCTTCATTTATATCAATATATCATCCCTATAAACATTCTAAATCATCTCTAGAATAGATAGATAATGAATCATTTTCTATAATGAATGATATACTTTCAACCTTAATGATTTTCATAATAATAATTTTCACATGACATATGATTCTATACGTATTATTCATCATCATGGAACATATTCAAAGATATTATATACATAAATTCTCATCCACTTTAGTCACATTCCAATGATGATAATGGATTGTATAGTCAAATTCCATGATCATATCTAATCATCTTCACTAGAACAATATGAAATCATTTACATCAATATTTTTGGTGAATATAAGCATTAAAATATTATTATATATATATCTCTTTCACACATCTCTATGTAGATGTAGTTACAGAAAATATCTATTGAAAATATTACTACATCCAACTCTAGATCCTGTGTCAAATAATTTTACACAAGTACCATTAACTTTATAGAGGCTAATGTTATTACTTTATCACTTTCAATGAGTACAGATCAAAATTTACATCAGTTATTAGTAATTTTATATCACAAATCCTTCTCAATGTGATGGTATTGTGATTAATAGTGGAGTGATTATCCTCCTTTTTAACTCATGAAATCATTCTTCACATTCTTCGGTACAAAAAACATGAAATTAAAGAAAGGTAACTTAATAGTGGGTTTTAAAATAATTTAATGTTCTTCAAAAATCATATATAGAACTCATATTATATAATAATACTATTCATCTATATTATAGATAATGGTATAGGGAATTCCTAAATCACATTTTACCTTTTATTGATTAATATATATCCCATTTCTTTTCATAGTGTGATCAATGAATGTCACTTTCTCCCAAAATGTGTCACATTAACAAAATTTTTCATTAAAATTATCCTTTGTAAAACCTTTAACTTTATACTCAAATACTCCACATATTTCATATTTCAATCAGATTACATGATAATATCAACTATAAATACCAGTATAAATTTGTGGATGAAATCTCTAAAGACTATACTTTTCATACTCATGATACATATTAGTGCACTTTTTTCTTGATTTCATTACTAAGAACTCATTGTCTCAATTCATTGTACGAAAGGAATTATTGGGAATATAAACCTCCTTTAGTATAAATTATTTATATCACAAAAAAATATCCACCTTAGAGAACTATTTTTCCCCTCATTAATGGTCAAACAAAATTCATTAGTAATTGGTAGGTGATACTAATTATTTATCCTGGTCTTGTTAGGTTTACAATAATCAATGTATTGGTCAATAAATTCATTATTCTTCTTCAAAAATAGGATTATTTCACCTCATGGTGATGCACATTGGATTATGAAACCCTTGTTGAGATTATATTTTAGATAGATCTTCTGTTATACTCATTTAATTTGTGATATTCTATAGGGACTCTAAGATATTGGTAGATCTTTGGTTATATGTTAAATTGATAAAACAACCTCTAGATTCTCATGAATATTAGGATGATCATTATGGACTATATAGGTATATCCTCTTATATTTTTAATTTCTCAAATTATAGTCCTATAATTTATCTTAGTCATTAGATTTAGATATGTTTACCCATATGCCAACAGAATTCAAGCTTTTGGAGAATTTTTCAATAGTGATTCATCCTTACCATTACACTTTCACGAGTTATTGGATGATTTTATAAATGGAATATGATTTAATTATATCGTAAATTGATGCTGGCTCCATATTGATAGGTATAATTCATGCCTATTATAGCATCAAATTCCACTAAAATGATTCTAACAATGTTTTGTATGAGAATAATCATACAAATGTCAATTTTGGAGTAATTATATACTTAAGATGGAGTAATTTTACAACTTTTTTTTATCAACAACAACTATAAATACATGTTTTGGGGTGGTTTTTGAATATTATTTTTTAGAACACGTGATATAAATGAATGCATAGAACTTAATTCCAATGGGACATTGGATACTCAAGAATAAATAAAACTTTTACTTCCCACCACATTATTCTCATGATCCACCTTAGATACTACCATAAAAAAAGATCTTCCTTTCTCAAGTTCCCTAATAGGTTTTTTATTTATTTATAATCAATTACTCTTAAATTATTACACAACCTTTCATATCATCTGTAATCCTTGTATTTTAAAAATTGGGCCATAGGTAGAGGATTGATCTGAACCGTCCTTTAATTTATCGAATTATTTGAATTCATTATCTCCCTTTAACATTCATTATCATTATGCAACAATTTTGTACCCTTAAAACGTATTTTTATTTCTTTATGATGTTTCTTTAATGCTTATTCCCATTCATATAAAATGTGGGTAGTTGGGTTTTCATTACTCAATTATATTTATCAATCGTTCCTCCAAACATGAACTATATTCTCATTTTTTTCTCAAGCATAATGATTTAATTGAGAATAAAAAATCATTATCTCAACATTAAGGGAACAATGTACTATTTCTTCATAAATATCAATGTGATGAATTGATATATATTTTCATAGTCCTTCCATTAGTTCACTAATGAAGTTATCCACTTTATGCTCAGTGTCAAATAAAAACCCCTAAGTTTACCTTGTAATCCCTATGAATTAAACTTAATTTAATCCAATTGTTTCATCTATCCTTTTATTGAGTCCAAGGAATTATCTCTCCCTTTTATGATAGATAATGTGTGGAAAATATTTATTGTAAAAATCATGAATAAATCCCATAAAAATAATCTAATTAATTCCTTTGTTTTTTTAAATTATTTGTTTTTTTCACACATTGTATTCAAGAAATAAGTGATATATGGTCAATATAACAATCTCTTACTATTAAAATTTATGATAGTGAATATATTCTAAATAAAGCTAATATACTTTCCATTATAAAATTAATCATATGATTCACTAAAAATTAGAGGTCAAGGTAAAATAAAAAAACTCCACCACAACATCTAATATATTTTGAAAATGAGGGAGTTCAGTGTTATTAAATATATTATTCACAACATGAGTTTCATCTCAAATAAAATCCAGAGTTTCCCAACTCCATATCCCATAAAATTAGGAATCTCATTTTGGAAAATAATTACATTGGACATCACAATTCTTAATGAGGTAGTTTCTATATTTTTTTAAAAAATTACTATTATAATTTAAATTAGGGATGAGAATACAAAATTAAAAAAAATATTAAAGGAAAACTATAAACAAATATGGATTAACTAATAAATGTCAACAATATAATAATATATAAATTTCTAGTTTTAAATGTAGTTTATTCATGGTTTATTTCCTATTATTATTCAATCCAATTCTATCAATATATCTAAAAGTTTCTTGGATACCATTTATTACAACTCAAGTCTCATTCCCAAATTATTACTATATTTTTACCAAAAAAATTCATAAAAACCCTAGAGTGTTTGAGTTATTCAATAATTTTATGGTTGGATATATATAAATAAAGCTAAAAATATACTAAATAATCATTATTTAAATCTTCATAATTTGATACTAAATCTCATTGAACATCTATTAATACATAAGTTACACTAGGGATATACATGAGGAAATATTGTGATATAATAATCCATGTAATTGAATAAAATGATAATTACGTAAAAAAAATAAGTGATGAGTCATAACATACTGTCAAAGAGATGTAGGATCATTTATAATTCAATGGAATCATAGAATAAAATATATGATACAATTATATCATGTGATTTTAAGAATGTGCTAAAAAAAACATGAAATCATAAAAATGAGTCCAGGATCACTCTCTAGACAACATAACATAGTGTAATATGCATTTTGCCAATGCACCGTACATAGTACCTCTAGAGAAGAAAATAGTAACGTAATTAATTTGATGATTTTTTATCTTTGGGACCTATTATCATATGACAATATAAATTGATTTGTTTTTTACACTTGAAAATAAAAAATAATGTATAATCCATTGAAAAACTGATGATAAGGATATAGATTACATAATCGTGTCTCAAATAGTAACTAAAGGATATATAATAATGATTCAAACTAAAATATGGTATTAAAGATTTTTTTAATTCGAAATTTTAATAATTAATTATATTTTATATAAATATTGTTTTTTAGAGGAGAATATCATAATAATTATTATAGGATTCTTTATATAAATGAACATCTTGAACAATGTTTCAATAAATTATTAAAGATCTCATAAATAAGGTATGTGCATATTGTTTAAAATCATAAATAAACCCAAAAATTTTAACATTAAATTATCATTATTATTATAAATAATTGATGAGAAATAATATAAGAAAGTGAAATATGTAAAGGGGAAAAGGAATGAACATTCGAACGTTAATCTGGATTACATTGAAAATTTATTGAGAAAGGAATAAAAAGAGAATATATAACCCTAGAAAATAATGAAAAAATGATACATGTATATATATAAAGATAATATATACTGAATTTATAATTAGTACATGTGTATAATATAGAGAGAGGGAAAAGAAAAGGAGAAGAATTCATAACGTAAACTAAAATAGGATTTTTTGGGAGTTCCCTTTCCTAAGATCCCATGTTGCAAGGTAAATGAATATACCCTCCAGAATAATCAAATTAAATTATTAAATACATGAATAAAAACCTTTTTCTATTTATAATAAATTTATTATTATTCTATTCTATTCATTTATTATCATTTTATTAAAATATTACAATCATGTTCACCATCCAAAAGATGTTTCTTTTACAGTTACAAGATTTCATTTGTTTATTGATAATGATAGAATTTATTATCAAATGGTTTTTTAATTGATATATTTTTTAGTAAGGATTTAATTTATTTGAAAATGTTTTATGATTTCTAAATATGAAATAGCTTTGAAAAATAATGATGGTTCATAGTGTAGAAATATTATCGTTTAATTGTTATTTCATTCTGGAGGTTTTTTTACCATGATAAAATAAATTGATTTTATTTAATCTTTTTATTATTTACACATTAAATAATGTTAAAAAATATTATAATATACTTATTAAACTCAAATTACGATATTAAATAATTTTTACAAAAATCTATGAAGGTGTTGAAGAAAAAATTAATATATCATTCATGGAGGTGTTGATCCGACCACAATATGGAATATGTTTTCAATCTCGAATATATATAAATAATTTATATAATTATTATTAAATTAAAATAATAAATATTCTTATGAATTTGATAATAATATCAATATATTTTTGTGGTTAAAAAACTATATTAAGGAGTTAGGATAAGGAAAGAGCAAAACATTACGTTGTTCAAATGATTACCTCTTCCATTTGATGTATTCCATTGATACACTAATCATGATAATTGAAAGGTATTTTGGTGACACTATATTCAATAGAACATGTACAAGATATTAGGGGAGGAATATGGTTTGTCCTTTGGAAAATAAAATTGTATTTAATGTGAATAGAAATAGGTAAGGAAAAAATAATGCTCTCGTAAGGGTCTCAAAACTAGGGTTTTCACCCTCAGCTGCTGCCTTCCCCTCCCCCTGCAGATCGGATTACCCCTACTCAACGCATCAGCACAAAGATTTCATGGTGATCAGTATCTCCATTGGTTATGTTATTGACTCTACAGGGTTCGAACATCAAGTCGATCCTACCATTTGTGGTTTTTTCATCACTCCCACTGATTTGGATACGGTTCTCATGGAGGCAAGATGAGGATCAATCGTTTGAGTTTCAAAATAGTACTGTGAGGTCTCCATATCGTTTTTCTCCGTCTATTTGTGTGTTGGGTGGATTTGGTCTCCCTGTGTGGGTGTGATGGTGATGGCGGGATTGCAGTTCAAGTTTGTGGTGGACCTTCTTCTGGTTTGTTCTAGTATTCTTGTGATCCATTTTGGGTTATGGTTTCTGTTATTTTTCCCTTGGTCTGCATTTTATAATCATGGATGTGATATTTGGATGTGAATATAGTTCGTGGTTTGGATTTTGGTATGAGTTTTTTGGTTGGTCTACTCATGCTTTGTGACAACATCGTTGTCTTAGTGGCGGTCATTGAAGTCCTTTTGGGGGTTTTTATTCATAAAATGACAGGGCAGGTTGATGTTTGATCGTTTTTGTGACGGTTTTTCTCTGTGGAACATGTTTTGTGGAGGTGTCCCATGTGATTTTGATGAATTTTTTTTTCATTTTGGTTGGCCGTTTGTGGATATTTTTGGACTACAGTTTCTATTCCAGGGTATTTGAAACTAGTTCATCTATAAGTGGGGGCTCCAGAGGAGGTTCATATCAGAGCGTTTTCACACATAATTGCAATTTGGATACAAAAAATTGAGAAGATATAGATTTTCCATCAATACGAGGCCCATGAATTCATGCACCAGACGTCTTCTCGAGTAGTGGTGTGTAGGTAGGAGCTGATCTCCTTTGTAATGATGTCGGCTAGGAGCCTTTCTTTGTAGTTTTGAATGAATTGATTAATTTCCTTTAACTGACTGTGAGGCTTGGTTGTTGTCTTCATATTTATGTCATGTAGGGTTCCCCCTCAGCCCTTAAAAAGTGGTTTATGTTAATATAAATAATAATTTCTAGTTAGAAATTTTAAACAGGTAGAGGGAGATGAAACTTATTAGGGGAAAGATGAGTTCTTTAGGATAAGATTTTATATCATTAAAAATGTATGAACATTTTTACTAAATTGTAAGGACATTTGTATTTAATATTTAATTGGAAAATAAAATAATCATAAAACCTTTTAGAATTTCAAAAAAAAACAATTTCTATAAACTATTAAACAATGGGATACTTAAGATATTTTACAATTCTCCTCTATATTTTATTATTTATGAAAAACACCAAAATAAAAAACAAACAATATTTTTCCATGATGATTCCAATAATGAAATAAATTCTATCAAAATAAATTTCAAAAAATCAGATATTTAATTTCATTTTAAATCATTATTTTTTTTTAAAAAATACTAGTTTTTTTACACAAAAAAATTTCTTACCCTTAGAAGAATTACATATGATTTCATGAAATTATATAGTTATTTAATTATGAATATATATTATATTATAAAATAATTTTTTGAAAATAAAATATTTTTTAAAATTCTAAAATTTATCATAAGAATTTGGTTTTTCAAAAATAAAACATATTTGTTTTGGAAATAAATATGTTTTTTTGTTCTAATTTTTTATTTTCTTATATTAAAAAAAATTATTTAATTTTATTTTGATAAAAAATAATTATTTTCTTATTTTGAATGATATCCAAAAAAATATTTAACTAATCAAATGGTAAGGTTATTATTCTATCAATGAGTTCACTATACCTATGGATGATATTACTAAGGACAAAATCATATCTCAAATTGTCATATAGGTTTTATACTTCTTATAAATATATATTTTTCCATTATTAATCATAAAAAAAAATTCCACTCAAGGTTATATTATTTATATAGAAAGTTGTTTGTAACATTACTAATTTTTTTTCTTTTTTATATTGTTTTTTTGGTGTGATTATTTTATAAACCATAATGATCCAAATTTTCCAACACTAATTATTTTAATTTTATGGTTATTAACCCAATGTAAACATTTCAATTTTAGTGGTTATATTTATCCAATTCATATAATGTTCTAAACTAATGTTAAAATATTAGTTTTTTATGTAGTATATGTGTTTAATAATATATCCCTAAATAAGATACATACAAATTTATTCCTAATGAATATTATATATATATATATATATATATTTTTCCTTTGCTAAATCCACCTCTTATTTATCCCACACCATTAACTCATCTAAAATATCAAACATTATCGGGGTCACACAATCCACCTATGTGTGGTACTATGTCCCATTATTATCTTTATTAAGGTGGTTCATCAACATTTTTACCTTCACTACCCTCTACTTCCCACCTAGAGGGTAAAAAATATTGGTTTTCTCTTCCACTACATGCATTGAATTCTCTATATCCAAGATGAGTTGAAAAAAACTATCATCCCACAATTTCCTACATCCAAGGTCCATATAAATATCTTTATTGTCATTGATTAATTTATCTTATTGGGTATTATAATCTAGATCCCATTGATGACTATGATCCCATGTATCCTGGATTTGATCATGTAGTAGTCTAATATTCTTCTAGGATTATTTCAATCTCTAGGTCACACTCAAGTACCCTATAATTGGTGGTAATTTAAAATGGTATGGGCCCAATGTGAATCTATTAGTGAATTCTATGCTTGGAACTCCTAACATAAAGGACAACATCAGGGATCTTGACTAGTGAATAACTATGTTTTCTTATGAACAACATAATGTTCAGTAATATTATCATTCTCCCCAATTATATGTGTACATTCTCCAAAACATATATCATACATATAATACTAGGACAATACACTTAATGTAATAGCTTCACAAAATTTGTCCACAAGAGGGTGTCCAAATCAAGAATATTTATTAATATCATCAACCAATGGGTTTATACACCATGTATGAGAATAAATGAATGATGCACCAAAGGATTTTATGGTTTTTTACCATATATAATACATGAGTGAGAAAATAAATTCAATCCATTATACCTTATGGATCTATCTCACGCCTGAATTTGGGAAGCTACTATATTTGGATCATAACCAACATACTCAACAATTATATGTTCTCATCCTATAATATGGGAACTACTATCTGGATTATAGCTTGGTCTACTCACTAATAAAATAGTTGATGAACAACCATCTACACCATTTGTGTGGTAAACTACTCTTTATTGGGTCTCTAAATAGAAACCATGTCACATAGCCTTTTAATGACTATTGGATGAAACACTATAACAATTGAATGATAACATTACTTTTGTAGTGTGGAATTATGTACACATGGTGTAATAATTGGTTTAAAAATAGGTACCCACATTTTATATAACACATTTGATATATATTACACCAAGAATAAATAGAACAATAAATGAAACATTATATGATTAATGTAATATATCATTGTTTCCTAAAACATATTTCATTTTATCTAAGTCAACTAATATATTGATTGAGTTCTACTGAAAGTGTTCATCTATTTACCACATCAATCACTGAGTTCCTAGTTATATTAAATATATATAACACCCTTCATCATTATTTCCCTCAATATTCCATACTAATCATCACATTAATAATACCCAAAAACAGTATCCCTAGGAATCGAACTACTCTGATACTATTCATAAATGACTCAACCCACCAAGGCCCCAACTAGTTTGGTAGTAAGATGTATGTTCCACCTCATTCCCACCTCTAATAGGATAGGTTCAATAGGATAGCATTATAATAGAATATTTTTCTCATCAGAGGCCTTGTCTTATCAACCTACACCATTTATGGTCTACCTAAAATATATATAATGAATAACCCAATATAATTTTTTTATTATATGTATCATTTATTATAACAAAAAATTCATACATTCATCAAACCAACCTAGTAGGTTATTCATCATACCTCCCTATAAAGAATGGAACGTGCCTAAATGAACCTATTTTATTATATCAAAAAGATAAAAAACCTAAGGTCCAAAGGGAAATTATTTTATGAAAATGGGACCCTAAATTTTTCTTTTTCTTTTCTAAAAATCCCATACATGTTACATCCATCAACATGTCACACTAGACTCACCAGATCACCCTTTCGGGCCACATCTCATCACCCAAGACTATCTCTGGACAAACCTATCCCATTTTTGTTCTCACCTTTTTCCCTTGATATAAGGACCCATCCATAAAACATTACTTAAACATGAATTGACTGAATATTTCACATTGAGGATCTTTTCAGGTTTAGTGTTTTAGAGATTTAGGACATAACTATTACATCTCAAAAGATTACAAAGTAGAAACATCTACATAGTTTCCATTTTTTTACAAAACATGAACTCTTGAAAAAAAAGTCATGTCTACTTCCATGTTTAAGAAAACATGAATTTTCCTCGATCCCATCCTTGACCCTATTCCACATTATGTCATGTGAAAAAACATTACCAAAAACTTGTGTTGAGCATAAAAATCTCAGTAAGGGATACAAAAAGAAGGAAAACAATTTGTTTTTCAAACCAACAATTAAACCATGAATACATTATCAAATTAATACTTTTCACCTTTTTGACATAGTAAATACTCTTCACTGAATAAAATATCATTACTTAAACTTTTGTAACAAAAACATTACCCTAAAATCCATATAAAGAACACATAACATATAAAGGTAACTTGATACATAAACATACATAAATCGAATAACCATATGGTCGACTTCCACACATATCACTAAATGGAATAGAAATTTGGATTACTTCCATACCAAATGCATTGGAGGTTTTAATGTAACCACCCATCCTGGTATTCACGACACCTCCCGTCATTAGGTTTATCACGTAACCACCCGTCAAATATCCAAGTACCATTTTAAAATCATATGAAATAAAACAAATTTAATGGAAAGAAAATAATTCCACATTTAAATCACAATATATCACATAAATATATTTACATAAAAATCCATTATCAAAACCATTTTGAATACCAAAATACATAATGGAGTATACGGTTTTTTTAAAAAAATCAGCTTGTTATGGAAGCCCAAGATCAAGTAGTACTCGCGGTGGGGGAAAAGGTCATTGTCACCACGCACATTAAAAGAAACATTCCTTTTTGTCGATTAGTAAAACGATTCATAGAAAAAGATACCCTTTGAATTAAATAGAAAGTAAAAGGTGTTTATAAAGCGTATAAAAGAAAGTATTGTATTAGAACGAAATATTCCTCAATGAAAGGAGATTGAGATGAAGTCCCTTACCTAATGTCCAAATTGACTCGACGGCTCTTTAATCTCTTGAAAAATAAACTAGTGTTAATATATACTTTCTTAACAACATTTTTCAAGTTTATTATTCATTCTCTATCACTTATTTCCTTGTTATGAACATTTTGTAATCATTTAAGTTAATAATCATCATTTTGTCGATATTTGGTACTTAAGACAAAAATGGACTTCTTACAATTACATGTTGTTCATGTGGTAAAAGTATAGTTATATCTAGAATGATATTCATGATTTGGATATCATATATTTCATATATATCCAAAATATATAGGTATTTATAACAGTACATAACATTTATAGGTAAGAAATGAAATGCACCATTAATGGAGATGGTAAGTCGTACGTACGCTTGATCGCTACTTTCATTTCTATTTCGTATTTAATGGAATGAAAACACTATTATATAGAGGTAAATTCTAATTATATAATAATATAATATATAATATAATTTACACAATTATTAATGTGTCCCACATATGGAATTAACGATTCAAATCACTTTGAGGGGGCGGTAGTCCGCACTTCCTAAAATGAAATTATCGCATTTATCCATTCTGGAATCCAGAAAGGTACACCATAAATGAATAATATAGAAGCATAAGGAAAACATAAACATAATATATATCATATAAAAATATAGTGACATATTAATGTCTACCATGAAAGGTGTTAAGAAAACATTGAACAATCATCATTCCGTGAGGCAGTAATTCGCCATCCACAGAAACAGTATGTTTTTTAAGCATTAGACAGAGGTGTGTGTAAGTGTAGCTCTAATAATAATCATAAAAAATCCTAGTATATTTAATATACTGGTGTTTTTAAAAAATAAAGTAATAACAAGTGTTTAAGGTGTTGAATAATCAAATTAAAAAAAAGAACTTTAGGGAAGACATTACCTTTAAATCGGCCAACGTCTCTTGGTTTGTACCAAAAGGTTTTCATGAAGAGATTTCTGCCTAACTTATGTCTTATAGGATGAATATAATGATATAGGGAGCGTATTTGAGTAGCGTTTGGACAAGACAAAGGGCCTTAGGATTGTGAGAAATGGGTAGGATGTGGGGTCTTCTTATAAGGGAGAGGAGGGGCTCTTTTGGAAAGCATGAAACAATTATTTTATTATATAATTATTTTCGGTTTGTAAAGGTCCAAAAATTTTTAATGTCAATGATAAGGTCTCCCATGTTCGAAATTAAATCATCCAATAAGAATTGGACAAGTGTTGAATATTATTTTAAACATTATCTTCTTATTTATTTAAATCATTAATTAATGACTTAAACACTGCATCATCATTGTGTCATAAATAATTTTATTTATTTGATGTCTAAAATTATAATAAAATTATCATGTTGTAGGAAATATTTTTATCTTTTTAATGAATATTTATAGTCAAATATATCAATTTTATGACCCCATGTGAAATGTGTCTAATTAAAACAATACATGGTTGTGACATTTTTATTTTTACTTTAAATAAAAGGTATTAATGTCATTATCATACCCTAGTGGCTCCATGGGGTCCCAAAAATTGACCCAGGGATTTTAACGGTCGTACATGACACATACAATATGTTTAGGACAAGTGTAAAGGTGGTTTCATATTATTATAACATTATATTTACCTTAAATTACACTAATTACCTTTAATCGCGATTAATAAAACTTAAAAAATACTATTCACCTAAAATGATTTTCATCCCATTGAACCGAATTTTACATACTAATGAAAACCATGTATGTCAGATTTTTGAAATTAAATTAACAGATGTGGTAAAGTTCCGTTTATCGAAAAAATTCAGTTTTTGAACTACCACTTAGTGGTTTCAGTATTCATAAAAAATTTATGTTTTTCATAAAAATACCAAAAATTAACCCTAAGCTATATTTGATATTCCGAATTCAAAAAAGATGTCTATTTTAAAAAATTAAAAACATATAAGTTTCATTAATTAATTTAATAATTAATTCTCATTGTCAAATCAAATAGCGTGTTTTAAGAAAAAATATATATCAAATGATTGACACTTGTTTATGTCCAATTTCAAAAGTGAAATTATTTAAAAAGTCCACCATTGGATTAAATGTTAAAAATATATTATAATTACACATTAAAACCATTTAAAAATATAATCATTCCATATAAATAAATTAGATTAAAATGAGGTTTTGGATTAAAATTCATCGTTTTTCACTATTCATAAAAAATGAACATTATTGGAAAAATACCAAAAACATACACAAAGTAAATCTTGATGTCCCAATTCTAAAGAAGGATTTTATTTGGTCCAATAGAATTTATAAGAGTGACCAAAACTATTTTTAATGAGGGTTCACCATCAAAAGGTGATAAATTTACCTTTTAGTTAATATTAGAGTGTATATGCCTAAAATTGTATTCTTTTCTTATTTTAAGCATTTATCTTTTATTGGATAAATGTAAAAACATTTAACAAACATATAAACTAATATTTTAGTTATTTATATTCATTCCTACCAATACAATGGCTACATGTTAACTACCTTTTAAAATAATATTATTATATTATTAGTGTGCAATCTATTATTTCAAAGAAACTCGTTGTTGCGTATCGGGTACGCTATCGAACATAGAAACCCCTTTAAAGTAAAATTAATATTTAATTCATAAATATTAATAAATATGAAAAATGTCTTATTCTTTATTAACCTAGGATGTTACATCCTTACCCACTTTTGAGAATTGTGTCCTCGCAATTTTATTCACATATCAAAATAAGTGGGGTATTTATCCCTCATAGCATTTTCAGATTCCCACATTGCCTCTTTAACCATATAGTTATTCCACAAAACTTTTTCATGTAAAATTAACATACTCTGCAACACTTTCTCTATATGGTCAAGAATCTGGACCGGTTGTTTCTCATAAGAGATATTCTCTTCCAACTGAACTACCTATGGACTTAAAACATGAGGTGGATCTGGCATATTTTTTCAACATCGAAACTTGAAAAACATTGTGTACTTGGGACAAACATAGAGGCAATGCCACCCAGTATGAAACTGACCCAACTTCTTCCTAGATTTCATAAGGTCCAATGAACCTTGGACTCAGATTTCCGTTCATGCCAAAATGCATCACACTTTCCCATGGTGAAACTTTGATAAAAACATGATCACCATCTTGAAAGAAAGATCCATCCTTCAATTATCCACAGACTTTTTTTCCTTATTTGAGTTGTTCTCATGTGCTTTTGAGTCAACTGAACTTTTTCTTCCATATCATCTACAAATTCGAGTCCCATCAGCTTCCTTTCCCCAACATCATCCCAAAAAGCTGGAGTTTGACACTGTTTTTCGTATAATTCCTCAAACAGATCCATCTGTATATTGGAATGAAAATTGTTGTTATAATAAAATTCAACCAAAGAAATATGTTGTTCCCAACATCCCTGTTAATCCATCATGAAAAAATGTAACATATCCTCCATGGTTTGAATAGTTCGTTCTGACTGCCCATATCATTGGGGATGAAAAGTTGTACTGAAATTTAATTCAATACCCAATAACTTCTAATGACCTTTCCAAAAGTTAGAAGTAAACCTGGGATCACGATCAGATAAAATGGAGAGGGGATCTCCATGTAACCTGACAATCTCTTTAAGATACAATCGAGAAAGTTGATCTAGAGAGAATGTATCTCGAATAGGAAAGAAATGAGCACATTTACTCAATCGATCAACAATAACACAAATTGCATTATTACCTTGATATGTATTTGGTAATCCCACAATGATGTCCATGGATATATTTTCCCATTACCACTATGGCACCTGTAATGATTGATGCATCCATTTCAGTAACTGCCGTTCTTCTTTAACCTGCTATGAAGACAAACACATCACAGTAAAATCAACAATATCTCTTTTCATTCCATCCCATCAATAATACTACTACCGATCTCTGTACATCATATTACTGCCAGGATGAACTAAAAATGGGGATCTATGAGCCTCACATAACAACTAATTCTTCAACTGTGAATCACAAGACTGACATAATATCTTTCCAAACCTCAAAAGACTATCATTATCAATGTTAAATTCAGGAAACATACCATTATTAACTAGCTACACCTTTTTCCGCAACTCACTATCTTTCTTCTGCACTTGATTAATTCCGTCTGATAGAGATGATCTCATTGACACCTGAAACAAAATTGAATAACATCCTCCACCAGCAACATCTATGCCAAAGTTCATCAAATAAAAAACCAAAGGATCTCGTTCCATACGTATCATGGTTAATGAAGCATTACTTTCTCAACTCAAAGCATCAACAAATTTATTTTCTTTTCCTAGATGGTAATGAATTGTATAATCGTAATACTTCATTAATTACATCCATCTCCTCTGTCTCATGTTCAATTATTTCTGAGTGAATATATACCTTAAAATTTTTTGATCAGTATATATTTCTCACTTTACGCAATAAAAATGAAGCCTCCCAATTTTTAGAGCAAAAACAACATCAGCTAAGTCCAAATCATGTGTAGCATAATTTTACTCATCAGTTTTAAACTGACATAAAGCATAAGCAATTACCTGATCATTCTGCATTAGGACACAACCAACTCCTTTCAATGAAGCATCACTATAGATAAAAAACTCACAATTTTTGGAAGGATGTTCCAAAACTGGATCATTCATCAATCTTCTGTTCAATTCCTGAAAATAATCATCACAATACTTTTTCCAGATGAACTTAACACCATTTCGAGTTAAAAAAGTCATTGGACAAGATAAATGTGAAAACATTTCAACCAACCTCCAGTAATAACCTACCAAACCCAGAAAACTACCGATCTCAGTTATATTTTTGGGTCTTGTCCATTCTTCAACAAATTTTGTTCTAGAAGGATCAACAGTTATGCCATTTTTTGAAACAATGTGAAAAAGGAAAGAAATTTGTTATAACCAAAACTCACACATGATGAATTTTCCATATAGTTTCTTTTATTTTATGGTTTTCCAGATAACCATTAAATGAATTTAATGCTCTTATTTAGTTTTATAAAACACCAAAATATCATCAATGAATAGAACCACAAACGTATCCACGAACTCATGGAAAATTATATTCATTAGATCCATGAATACATTCAGTGCATTGGTTAACCCAAAAGGAATAACTACAAATTCATAACGGCCATATCTTGTACAAAACACAGTGTTCGGAACGTCTTCTTCTTTTAATTTCAACTGATGGTACTCCAACCTCATGTCAATCTTTGAAAAACACTAAGCTCCCTGGAGCTGATCAAACAAATAATCGATATGAGGCAAAGGATACATTCTCTAAACAGTGATGTTATTCAATGATCTATAATCAATTCAAAGTCCCATTGAACCATCTCTGTTTTTAACAAACAAGACAAGAGAACCCCATGATGATGTGATAGGTCAAATGAAACCTTTATCTAATAACTCATGTAATTACTTATTTCACTCTAAAAGTTCAAATTGGTCCATTCGATAAGGGGGTTTTGAAATTGGCTTAGAATCAGAAACTAAGTCGACAGTAAATTCATCTTCTCAATCTTGTATAATATCGGGAAACTCGTCAGGAAAAACATCAAGATACTCATTTAACACTGGAACATCAATAATCTGAGCATTACATTTGTTTTCAGCAATATGTGTAGAGTATCATTCATTTCCTTCTTTTACTTGTTTCTAAACTTCCCGATATGTTATGAAAAGCAATGGTTCATTCTTCTACAGAAACTGAAAATATTTTTGAAAAGAAACTTCTTTAGATCTGCAATCAATCATAGAATGATAAACAAAAATACAATACATGCCAAAAATAATATCAAACACTACTAGGGGAAAAACTATAAGGTTTACAGGTAGATTATTTCTGCACACAATGATTGAGCAGTTCTGATAATTTCTTTTTTTTTCAACGTTTCCTCCGGGCATTTTTACCATAATATTAGGATTCATATCTTTATATTGAATATCCAATTTACTAGAAAACTTCTCAAAAATTAAAGAATGCGTAGACACTAAATCAAACAACACATTGGCATAATCTAAACAAACAAACATTGTACCTGATGCTACATCATTCTATGGTCCAACATCTGCTGAAGTAGTTGCAATGGATTTCACCACCCATTTCTTCTTTTAGTATGGCTGCTTTTCCTCAGTTGAGTTCTTCGTTAGACACTCATTTGCATAATTACCCATTTCATTACACTTTAAACATCTTACAGCTGGCTTTTCATTGCCTTCTTGATCATCTTATTTATAGTTACGAGCAATATGACTAGACTTACCACACCAAAAGAACATTCCAGACTTGGATAAACATCCTCCAAGATTGATTTTACAACACTTATCATGGGATGGATATTTAGTTTTCTTACCTCTTGGCTTCTTTGATGAATTTTTTCCCTTTTCCATCCAATTGTACCTCTTATTATATTGTTTTTCAAAGAACACCTAATCATCGAAAAACTCCATTTCCACCTTCTCCATACATCAAACATGTTTTTAATAACTTTTTAACTCAAGAGAAGATAGATCCCTTTAATACATTGGTTATAACCCTGAGTAAAGACAGTTGATTTTACTATCACCATCTCATATGAAATTTGGAGCATACCTTGTCAGTCGAGTGAACTTTGCTTCATAAGCAGCCAATGAGTTATCCTTCTGCCTCAATTCTAGGAATTGTTTTCCCATCCTAAGACGAACCACCTTAGGAAAATATTTCTCAAGAAACATACCTTTGATTTTATCCCATTGAAAATCATAAATCTCCCCACTATACCTGATATTTTTCACCATCAACCACCACTGATCAACATCACCTTCAAAACGGTAAAAAGAGAGACTAACCTTTTGATGTTCGAAACACCCCATGACATCAAAAGTCTTTTCCATTTCATTAATCCATCCTTCTTCTATCATAGGGTCAGATGATCCTCTGAATGATGAGAGATGTTTCCTCATGAAATTTTCCACCACTGACATGTTCCTCTGTGGTTGATCTGGATGATCTCATTCATGGATACCACCACCATTTATAGCCTAAGTAAATTGTGCCATCACTACAACAAATAGTTTAGTTCCGATTCCAACCATCACATGTTGCTGATTTGTAAAGTTGTATTCCTCCTGATGTCGTCCCAACATAGATGCACTATTTCCTCTATAGAAAACCATTCTGAACATAGAAATATCTAAGGTGAAGCAACATGGTAATCTTTAAAAGCAATATCATTTCAATAATAACATAAATTAATATATTTACATGAATTTAACAATATCATAACTCCTAAATATGTCTAAACCGACCTCTGATACCAACTATAAGGACCCAGCCTTAAAACATTACTTAATCTAGAATTGAATGAATAATTCACATTGAGGATATTTTCAGGTTTCATGTTTTAGAGAATTAGGACATAACTATAACATCTGAAATTATTACAAAGTAGACACTTCTACATAGTTTCCATTTTTCTACAATATATAAACTCTTGAAAAAAATGTGTCAGGTCTAGTTCCATGTTTAAGACAACATACATTTTATTTTATCCCATTCTTGACCCTATTCCACATTATGTCTTGTGAAAAACATTACCAAAAACATGGATTGAGCATAAAAGAATCAGTATGGGATACAAAAAGAAGGAAAACTGTTAGTTTTTCAAAAAAACAAGTAAACCATGAATACATTACCAAATTAATAGATTTCACCTTTTTGATGTATTAAATATTATTCAATGAATAAAAGATCATTACATAACCTTTTGTAACCAAACAATTACCATAAACCCCATATAAAGAACACATAACATATAATGGTAACATTGGATATAAACATACATAAATGGAATAACCATATGGTCGCCTTCAACACATATCACTAAATTGAATAGCCATTCGGCCGAATTCCATAACCAATGCATTGGAGGTTATAATGTAACCACCCATCCTGGTATTCATGGCACCACCCATCATTTTTTTATCACGTAACCACCCGTCAAATGTCTAAGTACCATTATAAAATCGTAGGACATTAAACAAATATAATGGAAAGAAAACATTTCCACATTTCAATTAACATATATCACATAAATATATTGACATAAAAAATACATTATCAAAACCATTATCAATACCAAAATACATAAAAGATTATATGGTATTTATTTTCTTTTAAAAACATTACACCACTTTAAGGAAGCCAAATATCAAGTAGTACTCATGTCGGCAGAAAAGGTCATTGTCACCACCTAAGTTAAAGAAAACATTCCTTTTTATCATTTAGTAAACATATTCGTAGAAAAACATTCCCTTTGAATGAAATGTAAATTAAAAGGTGTTTATACAGAGTATAAAATAAATTCTTGTATTAGAAAAAATATTTCTCAATGAAAGGAGATTGAGACAATGTCCCATACCTCATGTCTAAGTAGACTCGATCGCTCTTTAATATTCAGAATAATAAACTTGTTATAATTTCTACTTGAATAATAACCTTTTTCATGTTTATTATTCCGTTTATATCACTTATCTCTATATTATACATATTATGTAATCATTTATGTTAATAATGTTCATTTTGTCGATATTTGGTACATAAGTAAAAAAACAGACTTCTTACAATTACATGTTGTTCATGTGGCCAGTGGTTCATTATTTCCAGAATTAAATTAATGATTTGGATACCATATATATCATATATATCCTGAATATACTTGTATTTAGAATATTACATAACATTTAGAGGTAAGAAATGAAATTCACCGTTCATGGAGACGGTAAGCCGTACGTACGCATGAACACTACATTCATTTATAATTTGTATTTAATGTAATGAAAAGATTATGATATACAGGTACATTATAATTCCATCATAATATCATATATAATATTATTAACTCTATCCTTTATAAATCCCACATATGGCATTAACGATTCAAATCACTTTGAGGGGGCGGTAGTCTGCACATCCTAAAATGAAATTCTCGCGGTTATCCATTATGGAAACCATAAAGGTATGCCATAAATGAAAAATACATAAGCATAAGGAAAACAGAAACATTATATATATCATATAAAATAATAGTGACATCTTGCTGGCCACCATGAAAGTTGTTAAGACAAGATTGAACAATCATCGTTTCGTGAGGTAGTAATTCGTTGTCCACAGAAACAGTATGTTCTTTAACAATTAGACAGAGGTGTGTTTATGTGTAGCTCGAATCCTTCTCATAAAAACATCTTAGTATATTTATGATACTGCTTTTATTACAAAAAAAGGAATAAAATGAGTTTATGGGGTTGGAGAAGCAAAATAAAACAAAATAACATAAGAGAATAAAATACCTTTAAATCGGGAAACTCCCCTTGGTTTGAACCAAAAGGGTTTCTTGAAGAGCTTTCTGCCTAAGTTAAGGATTCTAGGATAAATATAGGTATATTGGGAGTTTATTTGAGTAGAGTTTGGGAGAGACAAAGGGATTTAGGAGTGTGAGAAATGGGTATGAAGTGGGGTCTTTTTATACGGCAGAGGAGGGCCTCTTTTGGAAAGCATGAAACTATCATTTTATTATATAATGCATTTCGGTTTTTAAAGGTCCAAAAATTATTAAAGATAATGATACGGTTTCCCATGTTCGAAATAAAATCATCCAATAATAAATGGATAAGTGTTGGACATTATTTTAAACATTATCTTCTTATTTATTTAAATCATTCATTAATGACGTAAACACTGCATCATCATTATGTCCTAAATAATTTTATTTATTTGATGTCTAAAAATTATAAACAAAATTACCATGTTTTAGTAATTATTTTCGGATTTATAATGAATATTTATAGTCAAATATATTAATTTTATAAC
Organism: Viscum album; assembly: GCA_963277665.1. Lineage (NCBI taxonomy): Eukaryota > Viridiplantae > Streptophyta > Magnoliopsida > Santalales > Viscaceae > Viscum > Viscum album. The sequence continues at coordinate 2,102,133,256 of OY728119.1, read as the reverse complement.
CCCATGTAAAAATTGTTTTAGTAAAATAATACATGTTTGTGACATATTTATTTTTACTTTAAATAAAATGTATTAATGTCATTATCTTATCCAAGTGGCTCCATGGGTTCCCAAAAATAGAAAAATAGATTTTAATGGTCAGCCATGACTCATAAAATAAGTGTAGGACAAGTGTAAATGATGTTTCATATTATTATAACATTATATTTACCTTAAATTACACTAATTACCTTTAATCGCGATTAATAAAACTTAAAAGTTACTATTCACCAAAAATTGTTTACATCCCATTGAACCACATATTACTTACTAATGAAAACCATGTATGTTGGATTTTTGAAATTCAATTCACAGATGTGGTAAATTATCGTTTAAATGAAAAATTCAATTTTTAACTACCACTTCGTGGTCTCACAATTCATCAAAAATTTAAGTTTTTCAAAAAAATACCAAAAATTCACCCTAAGCTATATTTGATATTCCGAATTCAAAAATGATGTCTGTTTTAAAAAATTCAAAACATATAAGTTTCATTTTTTTAATTTAATAATTAAACCAAGTTGTCAAAACAAATAGGGTTCCTTTAAGAAATAATATATATCAAAAGATTGACATTTGTTTATGTCCAATTTCAATGTGAAATTAATTCCAAAGTCAAGCATTGGTTACACGGTAAAAATATATTCTAATTCCACTGTAAAACAAATTAAAAAGATAATATAGCCATATAAATAAATTATTTTAAAATTAGGTTGTGAAATAAAATACAACATTTTTTACTATTCATAAAAAATGAACTTTATTGGAAAAATACCAAAAAAATATAGAATGGAAATTTTGATGTCCCAATTCTAAAGAAGGATTTTTTTTTGTCGAATATAATGTATAAGAGTGACCAAAACTATTTTTAATGTGGTTTCTCCATCAAAAGGTGATAAATCAACCTTTTAGTGAATATTAGTGTGTCTATGCCAAAAATTGAATTCTTTTCTTATTTTAAGCCATTATATTTTATTGGATAAATGTAAAAATATTTTACAAACATATATAATCATATTTTTTTTATTTTTATTCATTCCCACCCATACAATGGCTACGTGTTAACTATCATGTAAAATAATATTATTAAATTATTATTGTGCAATGTAATATTTCAAAGAAACTCGTTGTAGCGTTTCAAGTACGCTATCGAACATAGCAACCCCTTTAAAGTAAAACAAATATTTAGTTGAAAAATATTAATAAATATGAAAATGTATTATTCTTTATTTACCTGGGATGTTACACTTGACTTCCACTCAATGTGATCAATTCCCACTATGTCGTTTATCAAGATTCACCCACCCCTAACATTAGGCAGTGGATGTTATCACCATTTGTTACCCCTATACACCCCTCATATATCCAAACAACCCAACTATCCCCACCCCAAACTGGAAGTAGAGACTTTCCTCATGTTTCTTGAGCTCCCCATGCCACCAATCATTCATTATTGTTCCATTATGATGAAGATGTTGTGAACTAAGGAAGTATTCCTTTTATGGACCTATTAAAACACCTCCTATTAACATGTAATACATCAGTCCATCACCCCCTCCAATGCCAGAATGATGTGGTTATTCCACCTCCCGACCACCATGGTTCCCCCACTACACCCTATATATATCTATATAAAACCAAAAACATGTCCTTACATTAATAAATCAGGGATATAGTTTATCAAATACTTGAACCCTTGATGTGGATACATATCAATATCACCTATACCACTTGAATGGGTGTTGTTCTACAAATAAAAAATTATAATAAAAATTAAGAAAATTCATTTAACATATGTTAAGAATACAAATCATAAAGTTAAGATACAATTATTATAAATAGGAAATTATAATTCAATGTATACATAAAAATTCCAACCTCAAATTACAGTAATGCACCACACTAACACACCATCCAATGGGATCATGGGTAACTATCACCACTGAGAGATTTTATTTATTTAATTATCAAAACTATGACAACCTTTATCACATATGAAATGTGTGTTATCTATATAGAAACAAAACATTTGGGAATAAGGATTATGAAAGGGTGGGTATTATCATACCTAGTAAGACAACCAAGGAACATAATGTTAAGATGAATTATTATGTCATTTCAATGTAGTATAAACCTAGATATAAAGATAAGAATAAATCAACTCAAGATAGGGAGGGTATTTACCATATTTTATCTAAACTAACATTGAATTCCTAATGGAATCCATATCCTAACATAATTATACCTATAAAACCTGATAAATATAACTATTTTAACTTTTAAATCATCACTATGTAATAATTATAGGGGAGACATACCTTAATGCATTTATATTAGATTATGAGGGGGAGTCTCCACTTATTTAACACTCACACCTCATCAAATGTCTTTTACATAAACATAGTGGTTAATTACTCTTGATATGGAGGAGAAAAACACTAAAAATAAGCGGTGATTCCTCAACTTGGTATATAGGGGTCACAAACCCTCAAATTGGAGTGTCACAAGGGGTTAACAATCACATGAATGATTTAGCATTCATCCCCTATCTCAATTGTTATATTTTTAAATCTATATAATAATTATCTCCAAATACAATGGAAAAATGATATAAAAACCCATTTACAACCATACCAAAATTATAAATTTGAGAATAAGTATTTTAGATTCTTATATTTCCATTATCTTTTTCGTCTATAGTTTTATCAATTTTGGAAAATGCTCTCTATAAACAAACCCATTTATTACAAATCGAATGGAAATTTCTACCACTATACCATGTAATTAATATTCCACTATAAATATCTAACATCACTCCAAATTTAGACATCAAATGATAAAAAAATTATAAGTAAAGTATAAAAAATTATTGAACCTCTTTTTACATTGAAATATATTAAATCCCATAAAAATGATTACCTTTTTTACAATAAACATTGAGAATATAAAATATAGCATAAACATGTGTGAAAATAAACATTTGATAAATTAAAAACATTTCATTGAATATCAAATATAGATAAAAAAATAAGTATACCTGGATGAATAATATTAATAAATCATTTTATATATTCCTTACAACACTTTCTATAGGGGTTACCTAATTAGTTTTCTCCAATTTTTTTTTTGAGATTAAATCATGACCCAATATATTGGAAAGAAATATATTGGTATCACTCATCATCACTGAAATTAAAAATATATATATTAAAAAGATAATTTGTTCATAATATTTAATTTTTTTAAATAAATCCAATTAAAATTCATTTGAACATATAACATAAAACACATTCAATTTTCATATAAGAACTATGATAAATATCACTTTTCATAAAAAAACTCATAAAAATTTACATGAATAATTTGAAAATGATATTCATTGAATACCAATAAAAATGTTTAATGGAATTTTGGTACTTAATCACATATATGGAGGTCTGAAATGTGGTCCTGTGCAAATTGTTAAAAAAAATCCTGATCTTTTTAAGAGAATGTCAAAATAATCTCTATGAAAAACATAAAGAGTATTCATATTAGAATAATTTAAAGATATTAGAGTGTAAAATTAAAGGGCCTTTATTATTAATTTGAAAATAATTATGAATGTTTTTTTGAAATTGGATATGGGAGAGCATGGATTTTTAAAAAATAAATTTAAAAAAATGTTTTTTAGTGGAAACCCCTAACCTCACCTCTCGACTCGCTTCATAAAACACATTCATTCAAAAATAATATTTTTTTATTAATTATTTAAAAGATTAGGAACTTAATTATTGTTTATTCAGTTATTACTATTTATATTATATAATTTTTTCTTGTTTTTTTAATTAAGATGTTGTTATATTTCATGTTGATCATTTTTGAATAGTTCAGTTCATAACCACTAAAACAACTTCAATTTTTTTAGGGTGAAAATTAATGTTCCATTGATTATATAATAATAAATTTTCCATGTTATATGTTTTAAAATATTATTGTAAAAATTATTTCAATTAAAAATGAAATAGTTCATATCCATGAATCATACTTGATAACCATGTTTTTTGGGTTTTAAAAAATATATAATGTAGTTTACGTTTAATTTCACATTCCTGATGGAATACTAATTATTATAGAATTATAAAAATAAATAAATTAAATAAACATAACATAATATAATCATTATTTCATTTTTTAAATATCCATGATATAATCATTATAACATCATCCAAGTAGGTTGTAAAATTGACCCTAATTATAAAATTATTTATTGATCGAATGAGTGCGATTAGATTATTTTAAAATGATATTACCACTTATAGAGAGTCCTTATGATTTAAAAAACATGTTATAAATTTTATAAATCAGTTTCATGACGAATATTATGAAGAATAAAAAATAAAAATAATAGAAAGAGTTTATTATATCATTGTTCCATGGTAATCTCATTTTAGGCAGTTAAAATTTTCAATGGGCTTTACTTGCTAGTAATATTAATTGTATTTCCAAATTATAGTTATGAAATATTAATAATGTTATAAATTTATTCTTAAAATAATAAATATATTTATGAAACTATATATTTAAGGCATTAATGAAAAATTCTATATGTCGTTCTTGGATGCGGTTGTCCGCGCATACACATAAGTGATGTTTTCATTTTTCTAATGGTTGGAATTGATATAATGTAAATAGAGTTTACAATTAAATATTAGTATTATTATATAATTAATATTTATTACATAACTATACCTTTATGAAAATCCTTGTGACATTATAATGAAAAATGAAATGCACGGTTCATGTTGGTGGTAGTCTGTATATATGCACGACCTAGGTTTTTTTCCAATGGATGAAAGGTTAAGAAAGTAGATAATATTTAATGTTAAAAAATCATATTTATTTAATAAATATAATAAATATATATTCAATACATCATTATAACCATCCATGTTAGGTGGTAATGAGAAAAAATCTGTTAAATCATAGAGTTGGTTGCCTACATGTATGCACAAGCGACGATTTCATTTTCCATTTCATTGAAATGAGATTAAAAATAATTGTTCTTTCAACAATATAATATTTAATTATAGTAAAAATAATTATGTAATTATATTTTGATTATTATAAGAGATTTTTTTCGGTATAAAAACAAATGAACATAAAAGAATTTGATTAAGACTTATACCTCCTCCTTCAATATCTTCCTTATTCTTCACTTTAAGACTTCTTGTATAGGTATTTTTGGAAACAATTGATGAATTTAAAATAAATATGAGATATATAGAGATATTTGGTGATAAATTTCACAAAATATGGTGTTGAGTTAGTGTGAATAAATTAGGGGAGTAATTTACCTTATAAATGTGAGAGGAGTGGCACCCTTGTAAATATTTCTAATATTAATATATAATAAATTTTATTTTTATGAAAACTGGAACTAATTTACTAAAATTTCAATGATAAGTTATTTTACAGTCTGAGTAAAATCAAAAAAAAAATATTATGATTGTATTTTCAATCAATTTAAGAGGAATCCTATAGTTCAACCCCCTCTTTAACACATTTTACTCATTCTGGGGTGAACACTTTTTACCAATGAAATTTATTTATATGGAAATAATAGAAGGTTACGTACTAAATAAATATATACTATTTATTAAAAATATGTAAACTATTTTATAATATTCAATTTATATTTGTAGTAAAATCTATTTTTAAATTCATTATGTGTAACACAATGACAAATTGTTTTTTTAAAAACCTAATATTTACATAAAAATGATTTCATACCAACCTCATGTATAATAATGATTTAAATGGAAGTAATAAAATCATTTTTAATAAAATGTGACTTATTTCACATTAAAATGCCACCAAAATTTAATATATCTTTATAAATAGTTTATTTAAAATAAAAACCAAAAATTTAATATTGTAATAGAAACATTACATAGATTTAAAAAAACATTGATATACAAGATTAAAATTATATTTTAAAATATATAATTTTACTTGTAATATATATACTGTGTCTAAAGAAAATTTCATAAACATTGATGTCATTTTTATATAATGATAATTTCTTAAAAGTCATAGTTTATGTAAATTCGGTATTTTTAATTATTCATGAAAAATACACCTTTTTTAAAAATCAACAAATTTCACCCTAATCAATTAATGAGATTATCAATTCAAAAGCAAAGATAATTTCATCAAATTATGATTATATAACTCATAAACATGTATTTTAATAAAATATATAAATTGAAAAGAAACCTCCATTTATAGAAAAGTTATCATTTTAATAATTTAATTATTTAAGCCTTATTCATATAAATTACTAATATTCCAATTCATACATTAAAATATTATATATTATGATAATAATATTTTGAAAGTGATCAGCTTAATTTTATGGGCTAACTTAAAAATCACGTTAACAAATATGTTTTTGAAAAACAATATTTAATAAGATTAAATTATATTAATTATTTATCCTCTAGATGTAATAATATCTAATCAGATATTATCTTTTTACTTACCATTGATTTTATTATTATTTTAATTTTTATAGTAATCATTCTCTAATTATACATTGAATGATTTAGTTTGATATTGAATGTAACATAATATATCATACATTATACTTGTAGGATCTATGAGTATAAAAATATAATACAATTTAGGAGGGTGAATTGTAGTTTATAAATTTAAACATATTATTTTACCAGTAGATATTTTATTAAGAATGTATATTAGATAAAGCGTTGTTTCAATATAATGTATAACAAAATACTAAAATATTATACTAACCAATATAAACATTCTATATACATGAAAACAAAGATAAGAAACATATAAAAAAGTAAAAAATGTGTAGGAACCACTGATAAATAATGTTATAAATACATACAAAACATTTCCACAAAAATGAATTCATTTCACATAATATGATATTAAAATATTTCAGCCCAAATTTACGTATCCATGGTATTAACCTATTCTAAGGTATATCTTATTAATCATGAAATCCCTCAATCCACATGATCAAAAAAATATCTTTTTATTTATAGCTAAAAGAAAATGATCATATATATCAGACAAAACGTAAGTCTCTTTATCCCTGAGATCACATGATAACATGATCAAGCAGACAACTATTATATTGCAAAACCATAAAGCATTTACAATGAAATCATTATAAGTGTATCATTTAAATAAACTATATAAAGGACATAATTAAAGAATAAATAGTAACAAGAGAATTAAAATATTAATCAACATCTTTATACATTATACTTTTAATTGCGCTTCTTATACATGGAATTGTAAAAATATACAAACGGTCATATTCTCTACATCTTGGTATTTCTTGAAGTAGCATCGGAAAAACACCTTCTCTTCTATATTATTTCAGTAACACTTGGTCTTATTTCATAAGGTGTTTTACATTTAAAATTGTAATAGATAATTTTTTCTAGTATAACATTATTTTTCCCCTTTATACTTCATTCATATATGAATGAAAGGCTTAGTAAATCATTATTTGGTATATGTTTTATATCTAGTCATATGGAATTGGTCTGATGGACATTTTGGGACACTATATGGTGGACAAGGTGAATAGAAATTATAGAACTATATTTGATATACTTTATATCACATCTATTTGATGTAATTCTTATATATCCATATTATGTACTTTTTATAACTATGACCTATGGAACATGATATATCTATATAAAAAACTAATTACATTCCCATAAGCACAATAAAACATTGAAAATGTAAATTTTTTGAAATGGGGAAACATTTTAATGAGTGAATTGTGATTTTCAAAAGTAATGTTATAAATATATATTTTGACATAAAAATAAACACCTTTTGAGAACAACAATACATTACACTTTAGAGAAATAATTAAATTGAAAAATTTCTCCCCTTAATTACAAAAAATACTGATTCCGTAATTTATCCCCGTTTTTATTTTCGAAAATAAGGAAAATAAAAAATGATATATATGTATGAAGAGTTTAATAAAATATTATATAAATAATATTAAAAATAATAGGTGAATACACGTGAATTTATTAAAAGAAAACATTCATCCAAAATACTCCATGATTATATTTTAATGATTCCTTCTTCCATTTACTTTCTCGATGATGGCCTCTATATTGATCATATATTTTCTGTCATCTAGGAAATATATTGTTCTGATTCATTCTTATATTTCCTTTTTTCCAAATACTATGACAACCTAATTTACGGAGATCTACAAGTTTTTCAATTGTAAAGGGACTTTAGATTATCAACTACTCCCAAATATTATCTTAATTCAATGTTGATATTTTTGAAAAAAAATAAAAATATGACTTGTTTCTATTTCTATCTCGGCTATTTTCTTATCAAATAACATAATATCTTTCTCAATGTGATTTATCTACATAATAATTTTCCATCAAATTATAATTTATATATATTATTTCTAATTCTGTTTATTAATATCTAATACAACCTAAATAACTAATTCATATACTTAATTAAAAGATTTTTATCCTTATATGAAATCCAATGTCCCTTGAATGTACTAATATCTTCTTTGAGTATCTGAAAACCCAAGGAGATGAATGGAAACCAGTAAATCAGGGTGATGAGATAATATCTCAAAATATGTTAGATAGGAAAAATTAACAGAGTTTCACTTACTATATACATATGTTGGATATTTTTTATACATGGTTAATTGGCTTGATAAAGTGAAACATAGATGGGTCCTCGAGGGGAAATATGAATTCATCAGGATATGGGGTCATCTTTAGAGATCACAATGGTGATGTTGTAGAATAACTTCATATCCCTTATGGTCATGTCATTTCCCAAGAAGCAGAAATTAATGGATTAATAATAGTAGTCGACCTTTTCTGTAAATGAAATTGGAACAAAATCTAGATTGATTGTGATTCCACTAATATTCCTCAAGCTATCATGATGGGAAATATTTACCTCTTGTGGTAGCTAACTAATAAATGGGATAATTTTATGGACAAGAATTCTTCTATGAGTTACATTATCCCCCATAGTTTTTGGAAACTAATCATTTTGTTTATAGTCTTGGAAATAATGGAGTAAATGAATAAGGGTGTATCTTTTCTAACACTCTTCCATGTGAAATGATTCCCCTTTTCTCTGGGAAAAATGAAAAATTCCCTCCTTCAACTCTTTTACTCTTTCTTTAATCTAAATAATTACCCTCTAAGAACATTTGTATAAAAAAAATATAAGTAGGAGGATCAGAAGTTCATGTTCTAATGGAACCAATGTATGAGATTTGATATAATAAGATAATGATATCAAAATACTAGGAACATATAAGATTTGAATTATTGATTTTTTATAATATGTATGTAAAGGAGTCTTAAGTTTTATAGTTCAATCATTATTTAGATAAATATTCAATATTTGAAATAAAACATTAATAATGATTCCTCAAAAATTAGATAGAAAAATACAAACAATACCATATAATGAGTTTTTAATCTTAATTTACAAAATAATTATTTGAATTTAGAAAATCATGACTTAATATGAAATTTTATTGAAATGGGGTCATTATAATGAATATTCAGATGAACCTCTTTCTAATGAAACATAAAATTTCCCTAAATATTTATGTCTGGATAATATTATAATATAGTATAACATAATATAATCAAAGTAAGTAAAACAAGATAAAAATATACTCCCCATTTAGTAAGGAGTTTTTTAATGTATGGATATAGTTAAGAAAATTTGTGAATTAATGATCATATTATATTGATTATACCAAGATTTATATAATATATTTAAATATATCAAAATATATCGATTTTATAAATACATAATAGCGTATTATTTTCATTATGAGAAATTGAAAAATGAAAAATCCTTTTTATGTGATCTTAAAGAAAATGTTAGTTATATCTGTGGACTTTTCTCAAGACTAATGTGGTAGGATCTTAGGAAAACCTATTTAACTTGGGTTATAAAAAACCTTTTTTTAATATAACTGATGACCAAAATTTGTGATATTTTTTTCATCCATAAAACTTAATTTGATCAACATTAAACTAATATATATTTAACTTTATTAATGGAATGTGATACTGACTCATGTTTCCTATAAGACTATGACAATAAATATTCTCCTATGAAATGAAATATTATTTATGTACTTTTCCTATCCATTTTATATCCACCAATTTCTAAATCTATAAAATATTTTAATTTAAAATATTTTCTAGAAGAATAAAATATTTTAATATCCTAATATCTTTTAATAAAATGAAAAAATATTTTTACAGCTTTAGTATAGTATTTTTATAAATATGAATAAATATCAAACATAAAAATATAGGAAATTTAAATTTTTGTGATTAGTTAAAAAATATAAAAAACATCCACTCATTCCTCTAAAAATATTTTGATCCACTATTTTCTTATATTTAATAAGAGAAAGAGTTATTTAGGTTATTACTGGAGTTCTTATTCTTTTTTCATTATTAAAAATGAATATATTAATTAAATATTTTAAATTGTTTTTTATAATAATTTTCCATTCCATTTTTTAGATGTTTTAAAAGATGGAAAAATATTATTTCTCCTATAATTCGTATTTCAACTATGGATATCATAAGATCTATAAAATAATTAGAATTATATTGTTGGATGATCCAAATATATTGTTAAAAATATAAGTGATCAAATATAGTATCTTCAAAAATATTCATAATTTAAAATTGTAGATTAGAATCTCCCTTAACATAACTTTTTGGATGTAACACATGGCATGTGTATCATATTAGTCTCTTGGAGCTTATTTATGTATATAAATTTCCTAATTATGTTTTAAAAAATATTAAACAAAAATATCACAACCATGAATATTTTTAATATAAACTTACTCTTATACAAATGTTTTAACAAAATCACATTAGACATCCATTTTATAATGTGTGAAATTTAAATATCATGTAATTCATATAAGTATGATAATAGATTCTACTCTCACTACTAGTGAAAACTATTTTTTGCAATCTATGAAATATTAATTATTATAACCCTTTGTAATAATCCTCACCTTGTTTCTATCAATTATTTAATTTTCATCACATTTTCTTGGAAACTGCATTTTACTCCAATCATAGGAAGTTCCTTAATTCATTCTATAAAATTGGAAACATTTTTCTTTTCAATTTCATTGAGTTTATCCAATATTCCCATATTCTGATATTAAAAACCTAAATCCTCATAATGGGTTTTATGTTCAAATGAACATTATAATGGATAATGTTGACATTAATTTTCTTAAGGAACTATGATTTTCTACTGGTTGATCAATATCTCGAATAATATTAACAGTGGGAGGATTCCTTAAGATAAACAGATTTAATAGGTTTCTAGACTCTCATTATTCAATTATAGGATTAATATCTTTTATATGTACAACTTATAAAATATTGTATTTTGTTTTCTTCTATATTAATAATTTTCTAACATGTGTTGAAATCTAGTTTTGAAAAATCAAATTGATTATATAATTATCAAATGTTTAAAAATGTAAGGATCAATTTCATCAATCTAAATAGACATTACTCACTCACTAGTTTTTTCCTATTTGTTAAAAACATGATATGATTTACATGTTATATAATAAAATAATTAAATTCTATATAATTTTTTGAATAATTTTTTTTAAATTAACTTTTTAATTTTGAATTATTACATTACATATTAAAAGAATTAAGTAATAAATTCTTGGTTTTTTTCCAATTCATGACTCATGATGGGTTTTATTAAGAAGAATTTATAGTAAAACATGATTTATAGAATAAAAAAAATATTGACTAATTCAACCTAAGAATTGAGCATTCCTTCAAAATAGATCTAGTATCATTTAAAATAATTCAATTTCATCATTAAACTACACCATTATATTAAGATGTAATGGTTAATCAAAAGTGGTGTGTAACACCTCTTATACTACACAATGTTTAGAAATCAAAATTTTCAAAATCTCCACCAAGATCACAATGAATGGTTTTTAAGTAATTATTTCTCATTTTTAACATGATATATTAATAGTTTTTTATAGAATATAGATTCTAAATTTTTTAAATAAAAAATAGACCAATGTATATCCGGTGTAGTCATCAACTGATAAATAAACATTGTTTTTGTTCCAATACATTCAATTTCTGTTGGAATAAATAAATCCATGTGAACTAGCTATAATGTTTTAGTGGTTGATACATCAATAGTAATTTTAAATATTGAGTTAATATTATTTATATATTTAAAAGGGTCGTACATTTTTAATGAATTAAAACTAAAATATGGTAAATCTATAACTAGTCATTTCTTAAACAAATTAGCAAAAGTTATAAAATATAATGTCTTACACATTCATGAAATTTCCCAGTTTGTTATATTATTTCACCTAGATAATTAGATCATGGTTTCTATGGTATTCAAGTTTTAATGTGTAAAAAATCCCATTACTATTAGTAGAACAAATAAATTTACATTTTGAACATTAAATGGTAAATTTATAATTATTAAATTTCACAAGATAACTCTCATGATAATAATATTATTATAGAATTTAAAACATGTAAATAAATATAAATTACAATTTTACCATGGAATTCAATATTATAGCTTATATAGATTTGTCCTTGTTTTTTGTTTCCAAACTCACTTTTATACATTTATCTTAATAAATATTTAGAAAAAGAATTTGATCATAAGTTTGGAGAAACAACTATCTATGTAAAATATAAATTTTTTATTGGAACTCAAACTCTCTTCTTGATAGAAAAAATATTTACTGTTTTGGTACCTATAATTTCGTGGTTCTATACTTGTTTACAAAGAAATCATTTGGAATTCACATATATCAACCATTATTATGTTTTACAGATGAAAATTATTTAGAAATATAATATTTATGAAAACCAAATTATTTTAATTTAATAAAATAAAATTATTATTTAAAATTCTGTCATTTTTTAAATTTCATATTAATGGTGTATTTTTGGTATAATTTCATTTAATTTTTAGTGATATTTTTCAAAAGTTATACCAATTCCAAAATAATTTACATGAAATCTCAATTGTATATATATATATTATTTTCATATTAATATATTTCGTATAGTTTGGTATATAAAATTTTTTTAAAAAAAATTAGTTGATTGTACATGATTGTATTATATTGTGTCTATGATATATGGAAGGATACCAGAATGATTTGGAAAAAATTTGTAAAAGTGTTGATTTTATCTCGAAGAAGACACTTCAGATGATGTTATGTTGTCGTGTTCGATGATACAATATTTTTTAATATAGATTTATGATTTTGTGGAGTTAAGGACATGTGATGGACAGTGTATAAGGTTCAAAACTGAATAGCTAGGTGAAAATGGCGGAAAACTGGATGGAATACGAAATTAAATTTAAATCACTGCCCCTAGAATCAAAGAGCGGGAAGATTATTTTATTACACTGGAATGATTACAAGGAATCAAATTATAAAGGATTGAATAGTATATCGGTTTTATAAAACTATATTACATACATGATACCCATATTAAATTGGGAAATAGAAAATAAAAAATTACACATAATAAAATTTAATTATTTTAATCCTTGAATTGTTATTGAAATAATTCATCTTCATAACTTGAGGAAAGGAAACAAAATAATGGTGGGATCAATTGAAAGGTAAGGTTAAGTGTGTGGTGAAATAAATCATAATACAATAATAATAATCATTATGGAATAGAAAATAACATAACACACTTTCCATTTATACAAATTGATAAGGAATAATAAAAATATAATGGTATATTACTGAAATATATGAAATTTAATCAAAAAAATTAAAATGAAATTCATCCATTGCTATGTCAAAAAAATATCATGTGTAAATAAAAACTTATTATGCATAAGGTAAATACTTAATTGTTTTATTCCAATATTCCAAGGTACATGGTATGTTTACCATCAATAAATTTTTCAAAATGTTTTAGCATATTATGTAACCACCAATATATTTTGGAAAACTTATATGTCTCATTTGAGTATTGATGCATCGTGGGGTTAGATACAACTATTCCCCACCCATGTGATACCCTACCAAATCAATCCCCACATATAGAAAAATAAATTTATTAAATAAATAATTTTCCTTATCATAAAATATACCAGAAACTCTCAGTCAGAGGAAAGCCTCTGACGATTTATTAATAAAATAAAAGGCATAAAGCAGGTAAAACAAGCCAGAAAAACAACTACATATCATAGAAACCAAACCCGTCAACATCCCCATTATGGACTATTTCCTCTGCATTCTCCATTTTCCATTCAGAGCTTTCGTAGTAACTATGAACCTTGGCATATTTTCTTCTCAGATTCAACTTCTCCAAGGCTAAAAACTCTTTTGAAGATTGAATAGCCAAGCTTTCCTTCCCAATTGAAACTCTGGTATATACCATCCTTGGAAGATAAGAATAATCCTTCTTCAGTCGTCATAGTGGTGTACCAGTCTAATTTTCCTCAACCCCATGAACATTCGTCCTATCACCATGAACAGCAGCAATAAAGGAACCTTCTCACTATCCGAGATGTCAACACACTTTCTCATGATTTTCACCTCTCGATAACACCCCTCTGAACCACAATCTTGCTAAAACTCATTGAAAGAGTCAGTTGTGTTGGGCATTCAAGCCGATCCACTAGGCTCTGCACATCGTCACAAGTTGCAACATCCACCAGAGAATCAACAACCTAAAAGAAACCACTATCATGGTTTTCAACATTCTCCTCTTCGTGCAAAACCTCATCATTTTCCAGTTCTAGGAAACTATTGCATGTCGGAACCGAGATCATCATTCATCCATCATCCTCATCTTTCTCTTGGATATAACCATCCACCTGTTCTAACCGCAAGGAGATGTAGGACAATGAAATCCCCACTAAATTTGCATTTCCAATTCCATGATCACACATTTAGAGATTAAAGAATTAATCAAATGTCGGCTCTCGTGGCTTACTCCCCATCTTCTGCAAAGGAATCCTCTGCACTGAGAACCGAGGAGCAGATTTCCCCAACTCCTCAGCCATAACGTGGGTGTCCAGCATCTCTTTCATACTAGAGTAGCGACCAGGGACCTCAACATCACAATCCTGGGATATCCCATGCATAGATAATGATGGTCATACCCCCCCCCCCCAACCACTGCATTGCTAGCTAAATCCCATCTCATCCCTTGCACATGCACTAAAACCAATGATTCTTCCACCACTGCACCTACACATCTGGGATCCCCCACTCTAGTGAACTACACAGCAACGTCTCCACCTCCAGAAAACACAAAATCCTCCGCATGTCCCAAATTAGCTCCCACATCATCCCTTCTTGCTACAAAACTATCTTTAAAGTGCCTCATTATCAGGGTCATATCCAGATTAGCAGAACACCCCTCCACTGTTACTCGATTCCTTTGCTTGTAAGTATACCTTCATCCTCCAGCTACGGTAGTTCAAATATATGTATTGAATAAATATTACTTATTTATCAATAATTCCATATTAGTGGAAAAGTAACAATAATTTTATTGATTTGATTGAATGAAAATACCATTTAATGAACATTAAAGCATTCTTGAGGAAATTAATCATTATATATTCCATAGTGTCCCATACTAAAATGAATCATTTGAATAATATTCCTAATGAAGGAATAACCTTTAATGAAACAAATAATATCATGATAAAAATTATATTAATGATATAGAATTTCATATGGAAGTATATACACCATATAAATTTAATCTACGGGCATAACATTAACATATTCTATAGTGAAATGAAATTAAGATAAAATCCCTTACCTTATGATTTATTTTTGGGGGTCATTAACATATTATATAGAAATTTAAAACATGTTTATAACTTATAATATAACCATGGTCATATTATGATATCATATATGTTCTTATTTTAATATCTTATTTCCTTCTTGTTAGTAATCTTTCATTATTTTGACTATTTTGGATGATAATTTCCAAGTTTCTCGAGTATGTTTTTACTCGTTTTATTGTTGGTCATATTTATTAGATAATTATTTAAAAATATCATGACTATAAAAAATTATGTAAATATAATATATATTAAATATATATTTATTTATAATAATTGATAAAATATAGAGATAGGAGATGAAATACATCTTTCATAGAGATGGTAAATCGTACATACACATTAACCCTACATTCATTTCTTTTTCATATTCATAGATTGAAATGTAAATGATATGTATGTATGTTATAATTATTGTATCATATATATTTCATATATGTCACATATTTTTAATAAAAACAATACTTTATATATTCTATGTGTAGTGTGAACAATCACATCACTTTGAGAAGGCGGGAGTCCACACTTCCTCAATCGATGTTATCGTATTTATATAAAATAGAAAGTAAGAAATTATGTGTTATATAGAAATTTAATAAGTATTATGACAACATAAATATCATATATGTTATATAAAAGAATTTTTTCAATATTATTTCCAATCCATAAGGAGTGTTAAGAATGGTATGTTCATTACACATTTTATGGAAGTGTGTCTAAACGTAGGTTGAAACCACAAATAATATCCAATAATATTTGAGAAACATGTTTTATTATGTAAACATGGAATAATATGGTTTTAGGGTGTTCAGAATGAAAAGTAAACAGAAGATAATGAGGATGGATGTTTCCGCTTCTTTAGGTAACCTATTTTTGTTTTCACCGATGGAATTCCTTTGATGGATTTCTTCCATAAGTGAATATTTCAGTATTAGGGGATATAATTTGGGAGCTTATCTTAGTAGAGTTTCTGTGAGACAACGTTCTTGAGAGTTTTGATTAAGTTGGAGGATTGAGTTCCCTTTTATAGGGAAGGAGTAGTGGTATTCCAGTAAATTTGGGAAAGGGGAATTCCACATTCATTTTTTCACAAGTACCGTCTCACCAAAATTGATCCAAAACCCATAAATGTGATTATTTTTAATACATATTTACATCCAATGTATTTTATAAAAGTTTCGAGGTCATTTTGGATATTATGATTATGGGTTTTCTTTGTTTAT
Organism: Viscum album; assembly: GCA_963277665.1. Classification (NCBI taxonomy): domain Eukaryota; kingdom Viridiplantae; phylum Streptophyta; class Magnoliopsida; order Santalales; family Viscaceae; genus Viscum; species Viscum album. Next base: position 2,102,116,049 of record OY728119.1, on the reverse strand, counting down.
ATAATTTTCCTCTTTTTCACTGTAATTAATTTTAATAACATTCAAAAATATTTTTGGTAAAAAACAATATTTACCTTATAACACATATTTAATTATGATACAACAAAATATGGAATTGATTTTCCAAATTCCATTCATTTAATTGGAAGTAAATAATTTAAAATTAATCCTAAATATGGGACAATAATGTTGGTTATTAATGTTAAAATGATCAAAAGTTTGCCAAATTGTATATCAAATTTCAATATAAAATTTATTCAAACAAAAAATTTGTATTAAATTATATAAAATTGGTCTAATTTAACTCTAAAATAAAATAAAATAAAAATTTATCTATATATATTAATTTTTCGAAATGTATTTTAGAATTACAAATCAGTATTATTCACTATTCGTCACAAATTGAAACTTCACAAAATAATACCAAAAAAATATGTGTAAATTATTTTTTATATTACACATTAAAAAAATAATTTTATATTGACCTATACTATTTATAAAAGTTCCAAAAATTGGATTCAAAATTGGTACTCGAATAAAATGTGGAAAAAGTTCCTTTAGAAAAATATTTATTCTTATGCGAAATTTTGGGTTTATAGATATCGTACAATTATAGAATCTTTTAGATGAATGTAAAAAATATTATATGGTATTTATAACATATATATTATTTTAATATGACACACTAATATTAATTAATTTAATTTATTAAGATAAGGAATATTTATGAGAAAAAAATCTTCTAGAAAAATACTCTATTTAAATTCATTTGGTTCTTATATTCATTTCTAATTAAATTGTAATAGACAACATAAAACATAAATTTTTATACTTTAGTTAATAATATTTATGACCATAAATTTAATGGCTAGTTTGTAACTTAATATATTAACTTAAAATATATTAATAATATATTGTTGTTCAGTAAAGATAATTCTTGCTTGGTACGCAAGACATCGAATAAAGTCAATTTTTCATTTAACTCTAGAAAAACTCATTGTTTTATGTAGGTAAATATATATAATATATTTATTAAAAATGTCATTAAGTATTGGGAGATTATATTACATTCTACATGTGTTATTGGGTTTCAAATACACTATTAATTACAATGTCCTAATTTTATAATTTCCAGGTGTTACATTCTAACTACATTAAATAAATTTCACCATCACAGTTTAAACATTATCTAAATAATACCACATCATCAATAAGAGAATATATGTTGGAATAAAATGGATGTAGATTAAAATATTAAATAACTATAGTCATTTTTATAACAAAATAAGGTGTCAATATAAATTAATGGGCCTCAAAAACATTAATCTATAAGGAGATAAATGACTATTTGATTCGTTGGATATTAACATAATAGTATAACATTTGTATTTCATGACCCTTTTTATAGAGTTGATGAATTATTTCACTATCTATGAATATAAGTAAATGTATGTTTCTATAAACATTATATATTCCTTTTATTACACCTTGTTCTATTTTGTAAGGAATTAGATTTTCCTAGTTTTTCATAGAAATTTTTAGTGAAAATTCCAATACGTGGAACTAAGACAATGTGAGATTATGAGGCCTGATGTTTTCAGAATGGTCCTTCAAAAAAAATTTGTTTTGAAAATAATTATTGAGTTTTTTTCTTAAAAAAATGGAATAAATATTCAACAGGTGACTAGAATAGAATTATAAGGGCACCATTGCATTCAGGATTGTGTATTTAACCTCAGTGCATCTTAATTTTAGTTGACATGGGCCTCTAGTGACAAAAACAAAAATTTAATAACTATAAATAAAATAATTAAAAAAATTATTTTATTTTTCAAATCCTTATAATTCAGGAATGGTGACTCAGATTGAAAATCTGAGACTATCTTTGAGCTCGTAAGGGTGTTCTTTCCATAGGTGGAGCCTAACATTTTCCGATGCAATCCAACATTGGAAAGATGTTTTTTGGACATGAAGTTAAATTAAATTATTAAATAAAGATTATTTAATTTTTGATAAATCTAAAACAGCATCTAAAATTGCAAATCTGAGAGTAACACTGATCTCTGATGGAGTTCTTTCCTTAGGTGGGGAAAAACCACAACAAGTGAATTTAGAGGGTAAAAGTTAATTTTTGTGAAATTTAAAGAAAAATAAAATAAACATAAAATGATTATTTTATTCAGAAATTTTTCACTGTAACGTAGCACTGAGGAAATGGTTTCATTTCATAAATGAAATATCTTAATTATGTGGTGACACAACAAAATAAAAACTATAAAATGAATTTACTTCATTATGTAGATTAATAGAGATATAGGATTAGGGTGACATTTGAGGTTCCTCTAAAGCCTTGGAGATAATAGTTTGGTGAACGATGAGTGGTGATGGATAATGAATGAAGAATGATCAACGAATAGATTTGGAGCAGTATCAGTGGATTGAAAAACAACGAACGCTTGATTCACCATTCTCCAGTGATCAATCCAAACCCATGTATGGGTTTATTTCTATGTTTTTACCTTTCCCCCATTCATCCTTTCCAAATAAAGAATGTGGGTTAACTCATTAAAAATTTGAACTGAGATTCAATCGTATATGCGGTAATAGGATTTTCTATGGGGGAGTAATGAGAAGTTGAATTATTATTTATTTATCATTCATTAAAATCCTAACAAATAAGAATCACAATGACATGAACAAAGGTCATGGTTCGTCCATTGTGTGTTCATTGTCTATCCTTCGAGACTTCCTTTTTCATTCATTCATCGTGATATGACGACAACTGTAGTCTAAGTAGGACTGCTATGGTGGATCAACCTGGGCATAATGCCGAGGGAGACAATGGTACTAAGTAAACGACTGTCGCCCTTAGAGCTTATGGTGGTAGAGGGAAATCTGCGGCCAGGAGCTTCACAATGGTGGAAAAGGCTGTCAGCTCAAAGGCTGGCGGTAGTAGACCCCACAAGAGCCAACGGGGGTGGGGGAGCAGAGACACCAGCAAGCAGCAGCTGGCGGCTACCGCATGCAGGATCCATTATGTGCCACGAAATAATATGTGACCTAGGGCAGAGCCATGTGCGATGGGATTAGGTCTCGGCTAGGGTGGGTCGTGGTGGGGTGACGACAGGCGATCAGCTGACCACATGTGGGTAGGAATTCTACCGAGTGGGTTGAGTGAAACAGATTTTACGTAGTGCCTTCTGCATTTGGGTCGGAAAGAACTAGGCCTCCAAGACATGCCAGGCTAGAAGGGTAATTTGGCTGCTAAGAAGCCACTATAGATAGAAAACGACCCACAATGGCATGTCGGGTGGTAGAAATGGGATCAGTCTGATGGGTGGTATGTCGGGATGGACCCACAGCCCAATGGGCCTAGCCCATGGGCCCTAACAGACTGGGTCAGCCCAGACCCAACTGATTCTGGTCTGGTTACATCAGTCAGGTCATAGAGGGCCCAGACCCAACCAACATCTTTTCACTAAAATAATCATAACTTTCAAAATGATCATTATATTGATGAGTTGTTTACGGTTTTGGGTCCCCCCATGATGAGATAGTTTTTTTGACTTAGTCTTCAAATATATCATATGGATTGAGGAGTAGATTATCTACGAATAAAGTGTGGTATATTCAAGAATCTTGGGATTGGAGGAGACGAGAAGGAAGTGAAGAGAAAAAATCAGTGGCCCAGCAGAACTTAGTGACGTGTAGACCTCCATGGCCTCATATAACATAGTGAGATAAAGACCTCAGTGGTCTAGCAAACCTCAGTAACATCCAAACCACAGTGACCCAGGCACCCTCAATGACGTATAGACCTTAGTGGCCCATCAGACCTTAGTGATGAGCGTATACCTGTGGCCACAAAAATCAAAATAATGAGTAGACTTGAGTAGCACAGTAGGCCACAGTGATGAGAAGATAAAATTGGCCCAGTAAACCATTGAGATGTGTGGACCATAGTGGCCTGACAATCCTCAGTGACGAGCAGACCTCAATGGCCCAGTAGACCATGGTGACGAGAAGACAACAGTGTCCCAGCATACCTCAGTGATGAGAATACCTCATTGGCCACGCAGAACTCAGTGACACATCAAGGATGACTCCCTCGGTAGTAAAACATGTAAATCAAAATGACTAGTATTCTTGATTTCAATGCATTAGAATATACATGTGGGAGTTATCTAGTACTTCTTTTTTACTTTTCTTTGGGGTCTTTTCATTGTGGTTTGGGTCCCTAATGAGTATTGGGTTACTCACCCTTTAATTTGATTCACCCACACATTTTGTGTCATGGGAAATTGACCAATGTTTTGACAGAGACCTTGGTTGTCCAGGATCAGGTGGTTCTCGGTGAGATTGGACAAGCAAGGCATACTCCTACGGCATCAGGAAGCTACTCTTTACCTACCCTTGATGTAGGGTTTTATATGGATGGGTTTATAGATACTTGTTTACCATCTTGTTTACATATTGTCTTTTATTTGGGAATTTACTTTTGCCCCTTTACTTTCAACATCTATTGTTCACTCTCAGTGACTATCTTAGTAGCTAGCATGTCTTCTTTTTTAGCATTGTGGGATGGTTTTGTGAGTGAGTTAGTGTGTGTGTTTATTGGTACTCAGAAAATGCATCTAGAATGCATGATAATTCCTTTTAAGCTAGTCTCCTGCCCCTTGTCTTTTTGAGGAGGGCTTGGGGAAGTCACGATATGGGCCTCATGGGATAGGTCGTGGCATAGTGGTATCATAGAAAGTTGGTTCTACCTTAAGAACCCAGAGTCAATGAGGTTTTTTGGGGAAATATTTTTAATTGTTTTGAGTTATTAATTTATGTTAGGGAATCGAGTGTTGGTGTGGAGGTCTACATATCCATACATTGGGACACTGAATTCGTTTATTTGGGCTTGATTCAAGAAAAAATTTGTATTAGGGAGAAAACAATTGTGGTACATGCATCGTATAGGTATGGGTTTAGTTTTCCATGTTCTTCTTTAGTAACACCACAATGTATACTCTATTGATCATGGTCAATGTTGTTCTGTTTCAAGATGCTTCCACAAAGACAGCTAGAAAGGATTCCATTACATGATCATGATGATGATCTGCTGGGTGATGAGATGGTTACAAGTGTTCGTACAATATATAAAACCACTGGGTGGTGAACCAGCAATACCCCAACCTGTGGAGTACCACATGGTACATGTAGTACTAGTGGATGAGATGGGATGGCTCATCTTAATCCACAAGTTTCAGTGACAGATAACCGTCAGGTTTTGATGGGAGTCTGACTCACATGTAGCTAAGGAATATATTGAGGTGGTGTCCGAATTTTACAGCTATTCAAAAAACTATTAGATTCGATTTAAGTCCTGGAAGTGCGCTTTCTACATGGATCAATAGGGCAACGGAGGGGTTTAGATTACCGGATCTTAAGATAATGTGATTCTCTTGTGGATAGAGTATGACAAATATTCTGATATAAAGCATTATTGCTATAAATGTTAAGGGTTAGGAGTTCCCAAAAGCATCTATATTTTTGGTAGGTCAAAATTTTGGTAGGTGAGTATTCATCGATGTGTAACAAAAATTCTAGGTAGTCGATGAATACGTTATAATTAATGTTTCATGGGCTGAAACCTCCATGAAAAGTGTGTTTAGGGACATCTGATCCAGTACCATTCCTCTGTGCATTCATAATTATGCTTCGTTGCTAGAGAGATCCTTTGTGGTTGAATGACCTTTGGATGTGTAGATACAACCAGTGGATGTCATTATTGTGTCAGAAGGTAGTCGATATAAATCTGAGAGAGTTATACATGTGATACATTCTGAGAAGAGGTCCCAAGACATGGGATCAATATATCAGTCCTCATAAGGTGAGTCCATCCATCACAAGAAGAGGTAATTTTTTTCAGAACACAGTTGGGGACATCTCAATTGAGATTTTCCAGCCCATCATGTGTACAATAAAATGGTGAATGGGACACTGTGGTAGAGAAAAAGAACGGAACAAATGAATCTCTATCTCAGAAGATGTGGCAGAGTAGATAGGAGACTATTAGGAGGTGGTATAAATTTCTACATGTTACAACAACCACCCAAGTGTGTTCCACACTAGGTATAGGGATATTTTTAGCCTGAGAAGTGAGTAGTTTCATGAGGTCAATGAATATGACCCAAGGGCTCTAGAAATGATTTGAGGTATATTCTAGGTCTACTCTTAAAAGCCATTTTAAAACACAAAAGTTCTAATCATTCCTTATTTTCATGAATCTGGTTCAAGACATTGATTTTCTGTCTAAACCATTGACTTCACCCATATGTCTAGAGATAACTAAGGAGGATAATAAATAATCACACATATGTCGACAGTGTGATCCAACCCTTTAGGTGAGAGTTTCAGTTGTAACCTCATGGTGGAAACATCGAGGCCTTATGATGTTAGTTTGGGTATGGACTGGTCATCCACAATATATCCCCAGATTTATTTTTTTAGGAAAAAAGATGTCGTATGTACTCAGTGATGGAATGGGGTTTTCCGTGGTTAGTGAAAATGGAAACCTAAGAATCTTGGGATTGACTCATGCATAGGAGGGTGCATCTTCTCACTCATGAGTCAGTTTGTCTTACCCTTAGGGACATGTATGTTATCAGTTTTTAGTACCCAGCATTAGAGGTGGAGTATGATAATGACTTTCTATGATATTTTTTTAGGTTTACTTCCTCATAGGGATATAGAGTTGTTTATTGTTCTACACTATGAGGTGGAACTGATATCTTCACTATCATATCGAACAGCTCCCACAAATATTTGTGAATTGAGGGTACAATTGAAGTAATTGTAGAGAAAGGGCTTCGTGAGACCTAGTGTTTCAACATGGGAAGCCCTAGTATTGTTTTCCAAAAAGGAATATGAGATATTGAGGTTTGGTGTGTAAATTCGGTTCCGGAATTAGGTGACATTGATGATCAATTAACCACTACCAAGTATCGATGAAAATTTCAATCAGATGAAGGGAACATTATGGTTCTCGGTAATTGAAACAATATGGTAAAAACTATACGACCCACGACCTTGAGTTAGCAGTAATAATCATCGAAATGAAGATATGGAAACAGTACCTTATGTGATAAAAGTTTATCATATACTCTAACCACAATAGTATCAAGTATAACTTCTCTCAGAAGGTTTTGAAATTGAGATAGAGACGATGGCTGGAGATCCTCTATGACTATGATTTTTATTTATTTTATACTCCTAGAATGGGAAGCATCGTAGCAGAATCTATCAGTAGGAAATCCAGTGCATAGTTTTTGAACAATGAAATAGATTAGTAGGCCTCATTATAGTTACCCTTTGTGGATAGATATGATGCATCATACCTCCAATCGGTGGTTGTTACCCTTACACTCTTAAGGGAGTCATGGAGGCACAACATGATGATACCAATAATGAGGCATTATGTTCTCAGTTTTCCACTCGGAATTCACTTGATGGATATTCTGAAGGTGGGTAACACCTCATTCCTTTCCAAGGATGCACAATAGTGGCATTGGTTCCTAGAGTGGTGAGACACATTAGGATATTCATTGTGGTGTCAATATTGGAGTGAGAAATGATATCGATGGACTTTGTGATGAGATTTTCTTGTACGTCCAGGGAACATGGTTCCATCTGGGTGATTGTTGACCAACACACCTTGTCGGTAACTTCGTATATTTTTTGATCAATGTACCAAAGAGATATTCGGTCACCTCTACATGAAAGAGAATTTTCGACTCCACGGAGTCCTATTGACGATAATCACATATCGGGGTGCATGCTTTACATCCTGAATATGGAAGGGATTACAAGAAGTTTTAAGGACTCAGATGCTATTGGGAATGGATTTCCACCCACATACAGATATCCAAACAAATGATTTCATTCAAGTCATTGAATAAGTTTTATGTTCTTGGATCCAAATTTTTTCCATTGTTGAAATGATCCCCTACCTCTGGTGATGTTTTCATACAACAAAAGATAAAATTCCACCATCAGTATGGAAGTAATTGAGGGCTTCCATGGGTGACCATGTAAGTTTCCACTTTTCTATAGTGACCCTAGAGATTCAACACACTTGGGCCTGTATTTGGTTTAGGCTACTACAAAGAAGGTTTCAATCTTCAAGGAGTGGATAAATACTACACCGAGCCTTCATAATTCCATTGCTGATAGGCGACAGAGACCCTTTGAGTTTGTGGAGGTAGACCATGTGTTTCTTACAGTATCCCTTTGATGTGTAATATAGTGATTTTCCTAGGGAGTTAAGTTATCATTGAGGTTCATCAGACCTTTTCAGGTACCACCTAGAGTGGGTGATGTGGAATACCTCTTGGCTCTTGCACTATAATTAGTGTAGCTTCACAATGCCTTCCACGTATCTCAGTTAATGAGATACATACATGACCCATCACAGATCATTGACTGGGGAGAGTTGGAAGGTGATAAAGGGGTGACTTTTTCAGATTTTAGGGTAGAGATTGAGGATCAACAAGAGAGGAACCTATTTCAGTGATTGATTCCTCTGGTGTGTGGTTAGTGGGAGTACATGAAATTTCTAGGAGAGAATGTGGGAGGGGGATTCTTAGGCTTGTGTGTGTACCTTAGTCTATTTGAAAATCAATTAGTTTGTATTTTGAGTTTGTAAAGACTTAAATAGGGGAAAATGTAATGACTCAGATTTTCTTGGTATTATTTCTAGCATACTTATTGGAAAAATCCAAGAGTAAGCGTCAAGGCGGTGTGCGATTCTAAGGATCGGTGTGCCAGGAATGGTCTGTCAAAAAATGATATGTTTTAAATAGCATGACAATCAGTTTTCCTGAATAATTTGAAAACATTTAAATGGATTCCCAGTTAAAAAATATAAGAGCACCATTGCATTCAGAATGGCAGTTTTACCCTAGGCGATAATTAATTTTTTTTCTACACGGGCTTCTAGTAAAAAACATGAAAATCACATAACTATTAAAAAATAATAAAATTAAACTATTTTATTTTTCAACGACTTATAACTCAAGAAAAATGACTTGGATTAGAAATTAAATACCACTGTTGAGCATGTAATGGTGTGATTTCCTTACACAGAGCTTATCATTGGCCAACGTGGGCCAACTGTGGAATGAAGTTTTTCGAATTTGAAAGTTAATAAAATATGTAAATAAGTATTATTTTTTCCGATAACTCATAAATGGTATCTCGGATTGGAAATTTGAGATTATCGTTGATCGTGTGAGGTTGTTCTTTCCTTAGGTGGGTCCTAACATGGATCAGCACGGGTCAAGGTTAAAAGAAATTTTTCGGGATTTTTAAGATAAAATGAAATAAACGTTGAAAGTTTATTTTATTCGATTATGTTTCCCTGCAATGAAAAAATGCAAAAACTATTTATTTTCATAAATGAAATAGTGTAATAACGTGGTGACATAGAATTAAAGAAACAGTAAAATGTGTTTCCTCCATTAAGTTGATTAATAGAGATACAATATCCAGGGGATCCTTGAGTTATCTCTTAAGACTTGGAGGATGTTTTCTGGTGAATGATGAGTGGTGATGAATGAAGAATGATATATGATCAACTAACGGACTTAGATCATATTTTAGTGGATTGGTGAATGATGACACAATATTCAACCTTTTTCAGTGAACAATCCAATCCCATATAGTGCTTTATTTATAAGTGTTTACATTTCAACATTCTCGCTTTCCAAAATAATAAAGTGGGTTAATTCAATAAAAATTAGAACCATGATTCGATTGACTAAGATGGAATGAGATTTTTTCATGTGGGGGGTAATGGGAAGTTGGATTTAAGTTTACTTATCCTTCAAAAAACTCCTAGAAAGGAAGAATCAAGATGACATATAAAAAGGGTGTGGTACATATTTCATGTGTTCCTTGTGAATCCTTCATCTTCTCCCTTTTCTTCTATTCTTTGGTGCGTGACAACAACCACAACCCTACTAGGACAGGAGTGGTGGATAATCTTAGGAATGAGGTTAAGGGAGACGACGATTCCGAGTGAATGACCACCCTCATGGGATCATTCTATGTCAGAGAAAGAGCCACAGCCAAGAGGCCCATGGCTACGACAGATGGTCTCAACCAGGAGGGTCATGGTGGTGGAAAGGGTCGTCGGCTGGAAGGCTGGTGATGGAAGAATCCACGGCAGCCACAGCGGGTTGTGGACCAGAGATCTCGGTAGGTGGCAGGAAGTGGTGAAATGAAATGGTGGGCACGTACGGTATGTGGCACACACTGGTGGTGTGCCATAACCGCAGAATAGGCTATCGACAAAGCCTTAGGTGGTGTCAGTAGGCCATGGCTTGGAAGTACTGTGGCTGGGTGACAACACATATTTTTTGGACCGTGTGCGAGGAGTTGGCCGACCAAGCCAGCTATGTGACGCAGACCAAACATGGTACCTAGTATGTCTGTTCTGGACTAAACCAGACTGCCTACGTGGGATGGGCCAATAGGGAAACTTATATACTAGGTGGCCCGACTGGATAGAAACTAGCCCTCCAGTGAGGGTCGGGCGAAAGGAAGGGGAGCTGGCCATGGGGTGGCCCCGTGAGCATGACCCTAAGCCCAATAGTCCTTGACGGAATGGGTTGGTTTGGCCAATCATAGTCAGGTCATGTTAGGTCTCTTCAGTCAGACGGGGCCAAAAACTGATCATCCCCATTTAAATAAAAGACTCATAACATCCAAAATGTGTGCCAGATTAATTTTCCATTTGTGGCATTGTGACCCATGTTACAATATGATCCTTTTAAAAAAAATCCATGATAGTTTTCATGGAATATGTAATATGAATGATGGATTGAGGTGTATATTCTCCCAAAATAAATCATGCGATGAGCGGGGAATCCTACGGATGGCTGTGATGAGAATGAATTGAGTAAAAGTTCTTAGCGGTCATGCAAACCGCAGTGATGTGGAGAAATCAGTGGCCCTCAGACCTCAGTGATGTGAATCCCACAGTGGCCCAGTTGACCTCAGTGATGTGTGGAAATTAGTGTCCCAACAGACCTCAGTGACTTATGGACCTCAGTGGCCCATAAGACCTTAGTGACGAGCATACTTACATGGCCAAGCAGACCATAATGACATACATAAATTAGTGGCCCACCGGACCCTAATGACAATTGAACCTCAGTGGTCCAAAATACCATAGAGAATCATCAAGGATGATTCCCTCTGGAGTACATTATGTTTAGAATTACGATTGATGGTATTACTTTCTATACGTGAGATTTTACATGTTTTTTTTGTCCAGTAATTTGTGTGTACATTTCATTGTGGGATGGGGTAGTGATTGTAAGTGTGTATAGGTACTTGGAAAAATCCTCCCACTTGAAAGATAATGCCATTGACGCTTGTTTCCGGCCCCTAGCCTTTAAGAGGCAGGATTCGGGTAGTCACAGCTGAGACCACGGGGGATGTACCATGATATATTTATACTCAATCTCATAATAAAAGATTCTTTATATAGTTATGTAATACATTTATCTCTAAACCCCATTAAAAGATCAACTTAAACCATTACTTATATTATTAAATATTCCCAACATTTCTGATCCAACAGTTTTAGAAATAAATTCACTAAATTTCCAAAATCAACGTATAATTGTCATTAAATCAGCATGATGTATCTCTTTAATCATCACATACCATATATGTGAACACCTTAATCATTTATTTTCATTAAATATGGTAATATCATGAATTTCCGTTATATATTATTGGGAACATGAATTATTCCTTATTCCTTATGTATGAAATATTTTGTTAGATATATTCTTTAAATCCAAATGTTTTGAAAACATTATCAATGAGGGAATAATATTATTTTTCAACAAACCACTAATGATTCCCATAGAAGTCATAAATGTCTAATTTAAACTATCCAAATCATTCATCTCTTTATTCAAAAAAATATTCTCAGTATCTGAAACATATTAAGGGTTGTCTATCCCTAACAAGGTGTTTTAAAAAAAATTACTTGTTAAAAAATGCCTTTTCTGTGTACCATTCAACATGTGGTCTCAAATCATTAATGTAATTGTACAACAATACAATAATTATATATTTTATAACTCTTATAAATAGTACATCATTGATAACGTACTGAAATAAAATAATTGTTGAATCCAAATAAAATCTAATTAATCATTACACTTTGGTTTTATCAATAACATAAGCTTGAAATTAATCCATTAGATTCTTCATATGTATAATATTATCCTTATTGGGGCATATTTTATCATATTTCCACATCCCAATGTAGTTTTAACACTAAGTAGTACAGTTTTAATTATTCCCTTTCCATTATTTATCCTAGTGACCATTTTCTATACACTTATAAAAAATTAAAATTACTTTCATGTATTTCCCCAGGTGATTCATTCCAAATTTTTAACATGATAGAAATTTCTTCCTCATCATCTTGGATGACATTTTATTCTCATGGGGTTCACATAACCCCTTCATACATTGATTACAAATGAATTTACTAAATATAGAATATTCATTATCCATTTTTACGACACAAAAAACTATCTATTCGTAGGATTTGAATGTATGAGTAATCGTCACCCTTGGGATATTTAGAGTAAAACCATCAAAGAAGAGTTCAGTACAACACTAATTTTTCATACATAATCTATAACATACCTATATTACCTTGTAAAGGTAACTTCAAAATAATTAACACTCTATAATTAATTTTTAATTATTCTATTGAATTTTGGGTTCATCTTAATTAGCTAATCAATATGGGAGTATTTTTTTAGATAATGTATCATAAAAGTTAGACATTCGATTGAAAATATTTTATCTATCCCCATAGTATTCGAGATCAATGACCACCATTGATCATTATCTTCATTGATAAAATACATTGCAACATTAACATTTCCCTTTTCATCACATCCAAAGTCCATGAATATCTCATCCAAATAAATAATCCATAACTTATGCACAATTCGATTAGCAGTCCCACTAAATAATTGGGTCTTCTATTTCATAAATCAATCGAACATATAATATACTCTATATGGAACCAATTTCTCCCTTTTCCCACGTTTATGTGTCATAACCTAATTAAGTTGTCCGAATATAGCCATTATTTTCTCTATTTCGATACCCGCTGTATTTTTTACCTTGGTTGAGAAATATCTATATTTTCAATGACTATTGATACCATTAATCCTTCTAGGATCCATATATAAATAATGGAACATTCTATATTAGTTCATCAAATTATGAACATTGTATAATTCTGAATACAGCATACCACATAACCTAAAATGAAAATATTATTCATTATTAATATCATAATAATAAACATGGTTTCATTAGGGGAATAATTAATTTTATATCCTTCAGGATGGTTTGTAATGAAAAAGGTAACGTTCCTTAGTGAATCCCATGGATGTGTAAAAATGGGTGCACTATAAGGCCCATTGTCATGTTCCAGGTTTTCTTCAAGTCATGAAAAATGCACCATGTTAGAGTTGTTACCCATATGTACATCTGTTCTAGAACCAAATCAACTTGTAGTATCTAGACAAGGATGTATTTCTTGGAAGACCCACATAATCTCTACCTTACCAATATTCTAGTATGTTCTTCTATATTTATCCTCAAATTCGATCATAGCGCTATGTTCGCTAATCTATGGTCTCTAAATCTAGTTTCTAAGGTTTCTTCTAAAATTCCCATGATACCAACTGTAATTACCTAACCCGTTAAGTAGAGACCTGGTTCATTATTTGATTACATTGGATAGATTAAATGGAATCCTATCCTAATGGGCCGAAAAATTTAGTAGTTTTGGATAACTCAATTATATTCATGATAACCATACTACATTAGGAAATAAAAAATAAAAACTGATACATAATAAAATTGGATGAACAACATCATTGAATGATTATACAAATATTTCATCTTCATTACAAGGTGAAATGAAAAATATAAGGGTGATATCAATTGTATATTAAGGGAAAGCATACATCAGAATAAATACTGAGTCAATAATTGTAATCAATATGGAAAGGTAAATAATTGAACACACATTCCATTTCAAAAACTATATAAGGAATAATTAACCTGGATTGGTAGATAAATAAAACACATTTTAATTAATCAAAAAAATATAATTAAATGGATAAATATATATGTAAAATAGAAAATCTAATGGATGAATATTTACTGTCTCTAAATAAGAGAAATGCATAATTATATAATTTACGGTTTCCTATGTACATGGTACATTAACGCCAAGAAATTTGACATGATGGTTTAGCATACCAAGTAAAACCCTATCTAATTTGGAAAAATAATTTGAATCTATAGACTAATGATGCATAAAGGGGTTATTTATAAATGGATCACTCCCATTTCATACATATCCAGAGAATTCTCAATATATCAAATAATCAATTCAATTAATCAACAATGTGATTTTTCATTAAATATCCGTATTGAATATATAATATTTATTTATACATAATTTTTCAGTATGGTATAAGTTAGAAAGGGTTTTCAGAAATAGATTAATTGAAAAACCCTTGAAATATCATTAAAACATTCTTCAGGAAAATAATATTTAAACATTCTGATGTGTCTAATTAAGCTTTGAAGCATTTAAATCATAATACCCATGAAGGAATAACATTAAATGAAAATTATAATATCATAAGAATAATTATATACATGATATATCATGTAAAAGTGAATTATATACACCATATAAAAGAAACTAGGTGTATAACATTATAATATACTTCAATGAAACGATATAGAGTTGAAATCTCGTACCTTTTCCTTAATTATTATTGAGTGATCATTGACCTCCTATAAAGTGGTATATTACATGTTATTAAATTATAATATGGTAATAATAATATTTTTTATATGATATATGATCTTATTATAATATATTATTATTTATTTGTTAGTAATATTTCATTATTTTCACTATTTCATGTGTTAATTGACTAGTTTCTCGGGTATGTTTTTACATGTTATTTTTTGTTTATATTACATACATCATGAGTCCATAAAATATATAATATATAAAAAAATATTTATATGTCATATATATTTATTATATAAATATATATTTATAATAATACATGAAAATTTAAAAGAGAAAATGAAATTCACTATTCAAGGATTCGGTAGGCCATACCTATTCATGCATGCTGCATTCATTTCATTTCCATATTAAAAGAATGAAAAGTAAATTATAATCTATTATAAGATCTATTTCATATAATTCACATATATTTATTAATGTTATTCTTTATATGTTCCACATTTAGTGTGAATGAATCATAACGCTTTGAGGAGGTGGTTGTAGACACTTCCACAAACGATGTTCTCGTATTTACAGAAGATGGAAAGAATAAAGGAATGTGCTTTAAATTTTTTTTAATTATTAGTAAAACATATCTATAATATATTTAATATGAAAAAAAATTCCATTATAAATCTGAAACATGAGAGGTTGTAATTGAAATACAAACGACACCGTTTCATGAAGTTGTAGTTCACCATACACATGAATGGTATGTTCGTTAACAATGTGATCGAAGTGTGTGTAGGTATTTCCCGAAAAAATAACATAAAATTTATAATTTTATTTAGGATTATTATATTATTATTTCATCAGGTAATAATAATATTTTATTGGGGTAGTAGATTGAAAATTAAACAAAATAGCTTGAAGGGTGTTACCTCTTCTTTGGGTAACTATTTGGGTTTTCACCAAAGGGAATTATTTGATGGCTTCATGTATAAAATGAGGATTATAGAATGAGGTTATGTATTTTCAATTCTAATTTTCTCATTTTTCGGTTATCCAACGTTCTTGAGATGTTTTAAAAATATGTATTGGGGAGTGCCTTCTCATATTGGGGGAGTGACATTCCTGTAAAATCTGAAAAGGAAATTCCACCCATGTTTTGTCCTAGTAAATTGTATATAATAATAAATACAATTAGAGAAAAGGTATTATAAGTTATAAATAAATCCATAAAATATTTTTTGGATGTTTTTCTAGTTCATGATTACTGTTAAGATTAATGTTTAGTCTTTTGTTTAAGAAACTTTCCTCTAAATCATTTTGATAAATTTTACTTACATCCATTAATAATTTGTTTCCAAAAAAATTGACACTATAAAACATTATTAATTATTATTATTAAATATATGAAACTCATTTTTCCAAATTAAAATAATTTATGAGGTGTAAATTAATTTAAAATTATTCTTGTAGACACGACAACAATGTGGGGTTTTAAAGTAAAAAATGTTGAATTTTTTACTATGTTTTTATTTCCAACTAAAATGTGAAATAGATTAAAATGAACCTAATTGAATTAAATGACATAAAAATGGTCTAATTAAACATTAAAATAAACTAAAAAAAAATTAACTATATAAAAAATTTAGTCCAAAAATATGTTTTGAATTAAAATTCTCTATTTTCACTATTCAAAAAAATCAATTTCACAGAAAAATATCAAAAGTTCACCATAGACCTAATTCAGATCATCTAATTTAAAAAATGAATTTACTTTTTACATATAATATATATAATGGTTCCAAATTTGTATTTATGATATTTTCTCCATTAAATGGTGGTAAAAGTGCCTTTAAAATTATCATTTTTTATGTGAAATATGGGGTTTGTTCTTATATTATTTCTATCAAATCTATTGGGTAAATTTCATAAACTTTTAATTGAATATATGAAATATATATTACATTTATATCATCCATTAATTATAATTAATTTATATTATTCATATATATCGGCTTCGTGATCATAGAAATAGTTTTCTTTAAAAACAACCCATTTACATTTAATTGGTTCTCATATTTCATTATAATTCAATTTTTACAAATCAAAATAAACCATATACTTTCATATGTTATTTTAATATATTTATAAACATTAATTTAATGTTATGGTTTTATATTATTATATAAATAATATTATTTTAATAATATATTCTTGTTCGGTAAAACTCAGTCTTGTGTGTTACGCAATCCATTGAATAATGTCATTATTGTTTGTAATGTAAGACAAAATTGTGGTTAGAAATAAATAAATATATAGAATAGATTATTAAAAAATATAATAATGTCTCAAGTGGTTATATTACATTCTACTCTTTTTGTTGTGTTTCTTACACGCTACATAATACAATGTCCTTTTTTAGAATTTTGGGGTGTTATATGACACATCATTAGTTTCTTTCAAGACAAGTGAAATAAAGAATTTAAATATGTTAATTAGGTCTATGATAAGTTATTCCCCAAACATTATACAACTTGAAAATAATATTCAAAATTTGAAACCATTATACAAGGGAAAATATAGGTTTTTTACACAATAAATATTGAGACCACTATTAATTACCCTTCAAAAAACTAGACCCACAAATAATAATTTATTATCACTATTAATGGATCCTTGGATTAGTTTATCCCTATAAATATATTTAAAGGGAAACGGATAAAAGAATCAGTTCCTAAGTGTCCATCAATGTGCTACACTATTGGGATTCTGCTACACTTTTTCTCTTTTCTTTTTTCTTTTAAATTATTTTTGTAATGCAATGAAT
Source organism: Viscum album (assembly GCA_963277665.1). Lineage (NCBI taxonomy): Eukaryota > Viridiplantae > Streptophyta > Magnoliopsida > Santalales > Viscaceae > Viscum > Viscum album. Next base: position 2,102,098,359 of record OY728119.1, on the reverse strand, counting down.
CTACATATTTTTAATTTAAATTTTTCCTCTTACTTATTCCATCCGAAATTATCTTCCAACCCTAATATAATTTAAATTCATTACTACTTATGACTTGGTCTATTTTCACTTCATTATGGGAAGTGACAAATATTAAGACTTCCCTTAGGGTAGGTTTTGTAGAGTTATTAATTATTATGCTAAAATTATTTAATTTATTTAATTTTGTTTGTGGTGAATGTCAGGGAATTTCAGGAGTTCAGTTAAAATCCACCCTGACATCAAAAACATGTTCATTAATATTCCCTACACAAAAGAGATCTTTTTTGTGATTAACTTGTTTCTCAGGCATGATAATAATCCATCTCTTGGTAGAGAATAACAATCCATGAATGATAATTAATTTATTGCCAAATTTCATTATATAATGAAGGAATCCACATAACCAAACCATAAAATGAAGAATTTTTTCTTAACCTATATTTTATCTACATTTGTATTTAGGTTCTAATTAAACATTACATTATTTAAATTCCATGTTTTCTAAAACCCAAAACTCATATCCATTATTCTCATAAAATAATAAAAACTAAAAAAATTATTAGGTTTCTTAGATAGTAGTGATTGATTAAATTCAACTCACATCAAGTGATAGGACCCTAGTCCACTTCTATGATACATTTTGAAAATTATTTAAAAATATATAGCCCAAAATAGTCATGTGTTAAAACCAGCACCACTTTATGGGATTTATCAGTTGTTCTTCCCCATCATTCTATTTTACCTTTTTTAAATAGTTTTTTCTTTTATTTACATATTTAAAAATGTAAAAACCCCTTCTATGTCCAAGATGTTTACAAATTCATATTACTATATATGGACTGATAACATATAGGTGAAATAATAAATATTTAACTCACCATGCACTATGTAATATTATGTTTCTCATTTTTCTAGATAGATTAGAGAATCTTGAAGTCAAATTGTTATAAATGATAAATTCAAGAACCTCATCCTAGATGTTAAAGAGACTCCTGAGAAACCAATTGTTCATTGATTTTACATATAAAAAAAACTCTAGTATTACAACACATCCTATTATCATAAAGTGGTGATGACTCAACAAAATCCTTCCCTGGATCCTCACAAAATTCCCTAAGAACACCATCATGTGAAATATCATCAATTAGTGGTTAAAAATGCTAGTTTTAATGGATTTGAATGGTAATACGATACTTGGAAAGAAAAATGGAATGATTGATTACGAATCTCGTTTCATCATAAGTGTATCCCATGCCCAAATACGAAAAAATTACCTTAGTCTTGTTGGAGTTTTCTAATGACATCCCAGAGTTTGAAGCCATGCTAGAATATCATGAACATCCCAACAGTATAATAATAAAAATTCACAAATAACATGAAGACCTAGATAGAAAATATGAATACTCGTGTACTGATAGTAATATAGGAATATATTAAGATCAGTTTTGGACTGTCTATGTCGAGGATTAAGGGAAACCATATATACTTATATACGGGATTGAAAAATCAACACATGACTACCAATTACTATCAATCGAAGAAGAATAAACGTCCCAAGTTATGGAATTTAAATAATGAATTGGGGAGCATGAATAACATCTTCCAAATTATACAAATAGACACCAATAGTCACATTCCACTAAAGAATAGTTTAAATCTGAAAAACAAGGAGATTTTACCCTTTCTATCTCTCAAACTCATTTAATTTCATTGATTTTGAATTCACTATCTCCCCTAAAATGGTGATTCTATAGATTCGAAAAATTCATTTCTTTCTCTAGATAAAGGTGGTAAAAAATAAAATAGACCTTTTTTATGAAAATGTTGATCTCCCTAAACATATTTAACATCTAATAGAGGAATCCCATAAAGATCTCCTAATGGAATTTCATGAATAACCATGGATTAATGATTCCTACACTAAATGGGATTATTTTATTATTGCTTCATATTTTTATTAATTAGTTTATATAAAATTACATATTAACTATAACATTGAATATTCATTTAATGCATCATACTTGGAGAATAAAAAATATAGAAAAAATATGTTTCACAAGTCCCAACCAAAGAGGAGGTGGTTCCATACATTTTCCTACCCACTCCGTATAATCTTTAGCTCATTGTTATGGGGGAGGATCTTTTGTAATCTATCTTTGGAGCCCTCTAAAAATGATGAATAATTCTAGGCTGTGAATGACATCATGATGTGGATTAAGTCTAAGAATCTCTATCCACCATCATAATATTGTTGAAAGCTACTACTTCCCGTCTGAGGCTATCAAAACCAAGGGCCCACATGGGGGGATCAAACCAATAATTGTCCCTTCCATTAATATATTTAAATGAATTATAGTCATTTTGATTTCACATATTAGTTTTTTGAATTATATATTAGGATTCATACCAATAAAAATATACCTTTTAACATAATTTACATGGACCTTTCATTTTGATTATTTCATTTTTTAGGTCTATATAGAACTAAATGGTAGTAGAAAGAAACTATAGAATTTAGATAGAATACACATCATGAATTAACTTCACTTAATCAAATTAATAAAAGTCATACAATAATTTATGAATGAGTAATGAAACAAAAATACACATAATTCACGGGATTCACATCATGAACTAGGGAAGAACAAAAAAACATACCCACACAACCTGAACTAATGCCTCATAATGGGGGGTAAGAGTTATAAATTACTTATTTAATTGTTACTACCATTATTTTATTTTTTATATATTTAAAATAAAATTTCATTACACAATTAACCACTTCAATGTCATATTAATCATCGATAAATTAGAATTATTTGATAATCGTTATTTCAAGTTTTAATTTTCACATTTGACCTGATTAGATAAGTGAAATGTTAAAATGAATAAGGTAATGTATGGGGTTATAAATTTTCAAAATATAAATTTATTGGAATATTTAAATTTTTTTAAATGAAATTATTCAATTATTTGGCATCATTTTCATTTTATAAATTTATATGTATTAGTTAATTTTTTTTAATTATTATGTTTGATTGTCCCTAAATATATGTTCTCATCTTAATGAAGCATTCTAAACCAAAAGAATTAAGTAGATTAATTCACTAAAAAATATACCAATTATTCGATTGGCTAAGCAGGAATGAGATTTTTCATGTGGGGAGTAATGGGAAGTTGGATTCAAGTTTATTTATCTTTCCATAAACTTATAGAAAGGAAGAATCAATATGACATGAAAAAAGGTTGTGGTCCATATTTCATGTGTTCCTTGTGCATCCTTCTACATCTCCCTTTTCTTCTATTCTTTGGTGCGTGACAACAACCACAACCCTACTAGGATAGTAGTGGTGGATAATCCTATGAATGAGGTTAAGGGAGACGACTGTTCCGAGTGAACGACCACCCTCATGGGAGCAATCTATGTCGGAGAAAGAGCACCAGCCAGGAGGCACATGGATATGATAGACGGTCTCAACCAGGAGGGTCATAGTGGTGGAAAGGGTCATTGGCTGGAAGGCTGATGATGGCAGAACCCACGGTAGCCACATCGGGTTGTGGACCATAGTTCACGGTAGGCGGCAGGCAGTGGTGAAATTACATGGTGGACACGTGCGGTATGTGGCACACACTGGTGGTGTGACATAACCCCATAATAGGCCCTCAGAAAAGCCTTAGGTGGTGTTAGTATTCCACAACTAGAAATTACTGTAGCTAGGTGACGACACGGATTTTGCGGACCTTGTGTGAGGAGTTGGCCGACCAAGCTAGCCATGTGACGTAAACTGGACATGGTACCAACTACGTCCATTCTGGACCAAACCAGACTACCTACGTGGGATGGGACAGTGGTGAAACTGATCTACTAGGTGGATCGGCTGGATAGAAATTGTCCCACCAATGAGGGTCGGGCGGGAGGAAGGGGACCTGGCCATGGGGTGGCCCCGTGAGCTTGACCATCGGCCCAATAGGCCTGGACGGAATGGGTTGGGTTGGCCAATCATATTCGGGTCATGTTAGGTCTCGTCAGTCAGTCCAAGCCCAAAACTGATCACCCCCTTTTAAATAAAAGACCTGTAACATCCAAAATGTGTGCCAGATTAATTGGCCATTGGTGGCATTGTGACCCATGTTACAATATGATCCTTTAAAAAAATGCATGATAGTTTTAATAGAATATGTAATATGACTGATGGATTGAGGTTTATATTCTCCCAGAATAAATCGTTCGACATGTGGGAATCCTACGGCTGGCTGCGACGATAAGGAATTAAGGAAAAGACCTTAGCGGCCCTGCAAACCTCAGTGAAGTGAAGAACTGAATGGCCCATTAGACCTCACCGATGTAAAAACCACAGCGGCCCAGTAGAACTCAGTGACGTGTGGACCTTAGTGGCCCAATAGACCTCAGTGACATATGGACCTCAGTGGCCCATCAGACCTTAGTGGCGAGCGGACTTCCAAGGCCAAGCATACCATAGTGACATACAGAAATTAGTGGCCCACAACACCCTAGTGACAAGAGAACAACAGTGGACCAAAATATGATAGTGAATCATCGAGGATTATTCCCTCTGGGGTACATTGCATTTAGAATTATGATTGATGGCCTTACATTCTATACATTAGATTTTACATGTTATATTTTTCCAGTAATTTGTGTGTAATTTTCATTGTGGGATGGGGTAGTGATTGTAAGTGTGTATATGTACTTGGAAAATGCCTCCCACTTGTCAGATAATGCCTTTGACAGTAGTTTCATGCCCCTATCCTTTAAGAAGCAGGATTGGGGTAGTCACGGCAGAGACCACGGGGGATGTACCATGATATATTTCTACTCAATCTCATAATACAAGATTCTTTATATAGTTAAGTAATACATTTATCTATAAAACCCCATTTAAAGATCAACTTAAACCATTTATTAAATTGTTAAATACTGTCAAAATTTATGATCCAACACTTTTATAAAGAAATTTACTAAATTTCCAAAATCAAATTATAATTATCATTAAATCATCATGATGTATCTCTTTAATCATCATATACCATTTATCTGAACACCTTAATCATTTATTCTCATTAAATATGGTAATAACATGAATTTCCATTATAAATTATTGGGAACATGAATTATTCCCCATTATTTATGTATGAAATATTTTGTTAGATATATTCTTTAAATCAAAAAGTTTTGAAAACATTATAAAGGATGAAATAATGGAATTTATCAACAAACCATTAATGAGTCTCATAGTAGTCAGAAATTTCTAATTTACACTATCCAAATCATTAATCTCTTTATTCAAAAAAATATTCTCAGTATCAAAAACATATTAAGGGTTATCTATCCCTTAAAAATGTGTTTTACAAAAAAAATTACGGGTTACTAAATCCCTTTTCTTTTTACCATTCTACATGTGATCTAAAATCCTTAATGAAATTGTACAACAATTGAATAATTATATATTTTATAACTATTAAAAACAATATATCATTGATAAAGTACTGAAATAAAATAATTATTGAATCAAAATAAAATCCAATTAATCATTACTCTTAGGTTTTATCAATAACATAAGTCGTAAATTAATCCATTAGATTATTCATATGTATATTATTATCCTTATTGGGGAATCTTTTATCATATTTCCCCATCACACTATAGTTGTAACACTAAATAGTATAGTTTTAATTATTCCCTTCCCATTATTTATCATAGTGACCATTTTCTATACACTTATAACAAATTAAAATTACTTTTATGTATTTCCCCAGGTGATTCATTCCACATTTTTCACTAGATAGAAATTTCTTCCTCATATTCTCCGATGACTTCTCTTTCTCATGGGGTTCACATAACCCCTTCCTCCCTTGATTAAAAATGAATTTACTAATTATATAATATTAATTATCCATTTTTACGACACAAATAACTATCTATCTGTAGGATTTTAATGTATGAATAATCATCACCTTTTGGATATTTAGATTAAAACCATCAAAGAAGAGTTCAGTCCAACACTAATTTTACATATATAATCTATAGAAAACCTATATTACCTTGTAAAGGTAACTTCATAATCACTAACACTCCATAATTCATCTTTAATTATTCTATTGAATTTTGGGATCATCTTAATTTGTTGATCAATAAGGGAGTATTTTTTTAGAGAATGTATCATTAAAAGTTAGACATTCTATTAAAAATATTTTAGCTAGCCCCATATTATTCAAGATCAATAACCACCCTTGATCATTATCTTCATTTAGAAAATACATTGCAACTTTAATGTTTCCCTTTTCAGCACATCCAAATTCCATGAATATCTTCTCCAAATACATAATCCATTACTTATGCACAATTGGATTAGTAGTCCCACTAAATAATTGGGTCTTCTATTTCATAAATCAATCAAACATTGGATATAATCTATATGGAACTAATTTATCCATTTTCCCTTGTTTATGTTTCATAACCAAATTAAGTTGTCCGAATATAGCCATCATTTTCTCTATTTCAATATTCTCTGTATTATTTACCTCTGTTGATAAATATCTATATTTTCAATGATTATTGATACCATTATTGCTTCTAGGAGCCATATATAAATAATGGAACATTCTATATTAGTTCATCCAATTATGAACATTGTATAATTCTAAATACGGCATACTGCATGACCTAAAATGAAAATATTATTCATTGATAATATCATAGTCATAGACATGGTTTCATTGGGGGAATAATTATTTTTAAATCCTTTAGGATGGATTGTAATGAAAATGGTAACATTACATAGTGAATCCCATGGATGTGAAAAAATAGGTGCACTATATGGGCCATTGTCATGTTCCAAGTTTTCGTCAAGTCATGCCCAATGCACCATGTTAGAGTTTTTACCCAAATGTACATCTATTCTAGAACCAAATCAACTTGTAGTATCCATACAAGGATTTATTTCTCCTAAGACCCACATAATCTCTACCTTACTAGTATTCTAGTATGTTCTTATATATTTATCCTCAATGTCAATCATAGGGCTATGTTCTCTAATCCATGGTCTCTAAATCAAGTTTCCAAGGTTTCTTCTAAAATTCCCATGATACCAACTATAATTACCTAACCCATTAAGTATATACATGGTTCATTATTTGATAACATTGGCTATATTAAAAGGAATCTTATCCTAAAGGCCTGAAAAATTTTGTAGTTTCGGATAACTCGATTATATACATGATAACCATACTACATTAGGAAATACAAAATAAAAAATGATACAAAATAAAATTAGATGAACAACATCATTGAAAGATTATATAAATATTTCATCTTCATTACCAGGTGAAATGAGAAAGATAAGGGTGAGATCAATTGCATAGTAAGGGAAAGCATACATCAGAATAAATACCGAGTCAATAATCATAATCAATATGGAAAGGTAAATAACTGAACACACTTTCCATTTAAACAACTATATAAAGAATAATTAACCAGGATTGGTAGATAAATAAAACACATTTTTATTAATCAAAAAACATATAATTAAATCGATACATAGATATGTAAAATAGAAAATCTAATGGATAAATAATTACTGTTTCCGAATGAGGGAAATGCATAATTATAGAATTTAAGGTTTCCTAAATACATGTACATTAACGCTAGGACATTTGACATGATGGTTCAGCGTACCAAGTAAAACCATATCTAATTTAGAAAACTAATTTGACTCTTGAGACTAATGATACATAAAGGGGTTATTTATAAATGGTTCTCACCCATTTCATACATATCCAAAGAATTCTTAATATATTGAATAATAGATTTAATTAATAAACAAGGTGATTTGTCATTAAATATCCATATTGAATATATAATATTTATATATACATAATTTTGTAGAATAGTATAAGTTAAAAAGGGTTCTCAGAAATAGATTAATTGAAAAACGATTGAAATATCATTAAAACATTCTTGAGGAAAACAATCTTTAAACATTCTGTTGTGTCTGATACAACTTTGAAGCATTTAAATCATAATACCCTTGAAGGAATAACATTAAATGAAAATTTTAATATCATAAGAATAATTATATACATGATATAACATGTAAAAGTGAATTATATACACCATATAAAATAAACTAGGTGTATAAAATTATAATATCATTCAATGAAATGACATTGAGTAGAAATATCATACCTTTTCCTTAATTTTTATTGAGTGATCATTGACCTCCTATAAAGTGGTATATTACATGTTATTAAATTATAATATGGTCGTAATAATGTTTTTTTATATCATATATGATCTTATTATAATATATTATTATTTTTTTGTTAATAATATTTCATTATTTTCACTATTTCATGTGTTAATTGACTAGTTTCTCTTGTAAGTTTTAACATGTTATTTGTTGTTTCTATTACATATATCATGAGTCCATAAAATATATAATATAAAAATTATTTAGATATAATATATATTTATTATATAAATATATTTTTATAATAATACATGAATGTTTAAGAGAGAAAATGAAATGAATTATTCAAGGAGACGGTAGGCCATACGTATTCATGCATGGTGCATTCATTTAATTTCCATATTAAAAGAATGAAAAGTAGATTATATATAAGTATATTATAATCTATTATGATATCTATTTCATATAATTCACATATATTTATTAATTTTATCCTTTATATGTTCCACATATAGTGTGAATGAATCACAATGCTTTGAGGAGGTGGTTGTACACACTTCCACAAATTATGTTATCGTATTTACAAAAGATTGAACGAATAAAGGAATGTGCTTTATAGAAATTGTTTAATTATAAGTAAAAAAGCTATATAATATATTTCATAAAAAAAAATTTCATTTTAAATCTGAGCCATGAGAGGTGGTAATTGAAATACGAACGACACTATTTCATGAAGATATAGTTCACCATACACATGAATGGTATGTTCGTTAACAATGTGATCGACATGTGAGTAGGTATTGCCAGAAAAAATAATATAAAAATTATAATTATATTTAGGATTCTTATATTATTATATTATATGGTAATAATAATATTTTATTGGGGTAGTAGATTTAAAATTAAACAAAATAACTTAAGGAAGTATGTTACCTCTTCATTGGGTAACACATTGGGTTTTCACCAAAGGGAATTATTTGATGGATTCATGCATAAAATGAGGATTATATAATGAGGTTATGTATTTTAGATTCTAATTTTTTTATGTTTTCAGTGATCCAATGTTCTTGAGATGTCCTAATAATTTTTATTGGTGAGTGCCTTCTCATATTGGGGGAGCAGTGACATTCTTGTAAAATTTGAAAAGGAAATTCCACCCATGTTTTTTCCTAGTAAATTGTATATAATAATATATAAAATTAGATACAAGGTATTATAAGTTATAAATATGTCCATAAAATAATTTTTGGATGTTTTTCTAGGTCGTGATTGCTGTTAAGATTAAAGATTAGTCTTTTGTTTAAGAAACTTTCCTCTCAATCATTTTGATTAATTTCAATTACAACCATTAATAATTTGTTTCGAAAAAAAATTTGACACTATAATACATTATTAATTATTATTATTAAATAAATGAAACTCATTTTTCTAAATTACAATAATTTATGAGGTGTAAATTAATTTAAAATTATTCTTGAAGACACGACAACAATGTGGGGTTTTAAAGTAAAAAATGTTGAATTTTTTACTATATTTTTATTTACAATTTAAATGTGAAATAGATTAAAATGAACCAAATTTAATTAAATGATATAATAATGGTCTAATTGAACATTAAAATAAACTAAAAAATAATTTAACTATATAAAAAAATTAGTCCAAAAAAAGTTTTGAATTAAAATTCTGTATTTTTCACTATTCAAAAAAATAAATTTCATAGAAAAATACCAAATGTTCACCATAGACCTAATTCATATCTTCTGATTTAAAAAATGAATTAACTTATTACATATAATATATATAATGGTTCCAAATTTGTATTTATGATAGTTTCTCCATTAAATGGTGGTAAAAGTGCCTTTAAAAAATATCATTTTTATGAAAAATATGGGGTTTGATCTTATATTATTTCTATCAAATATATTGGGTAAATTTCATAAAATTTTAATTGGATATATACAATATATATTAAATTTATATCATTAACTAATTATAATTAATTTATGTTATTCATATAAATTGGCTTCGTGATCATAAAAATAGTTTTCTTTAAAAACAACCCATTTACATTTAATTGGTTATCATATTTCAATATAATTCAATTGTAACAAATGAAATGAACCATATATTTTCATATGTTATTTAATTATATTTATAAACATTAATTTAATGTTAAGGTTTTATTTTATTATTTAAATATTTTTATCTTATTAATATATTCTTGTTTGGTAAAACTCGGTCTTGGGTGTTACGCAATCCATTGAATAATGTCATTATTGTTTGTAATGTAAGAAAACATTGTGGTTAGGAATAAAGAAATATATAGAATAGATTTTTAAAAAATATTATAATGTCTCAAGTGGTTATATTACATTCTACTCATTGTGTTGCGTGTCTTACATGCTACAAAATATAATGTCATTTTTTAGAATTTTGGGGTGTTACATGACACATCAATAGTTTCTTTCAAGACAAGTGAAATAAAGAATTTAAATATGTTAATTCAGTCTATTTGAAGTTATTCCCCAAACAATAGACAACCTGAAAATAATATTCACAATTTGAAAACATTATACAAGATAAAAAATAGGTTCTTTTTACACAATAAATGTTGATACCCCTATTAATTACCCTTCAAAAAACTAGACCCACAAATATTAATTTATTAACACTATTAATGGATCCTTGGATTCGTTTATCCCTATAAATATATTTAAAGGGAAAAGGATAAAAGAATCAGTTCCTAAGTATCTATCAATGCGCCATGCTATAGGGATTTTGCTACAACTTTTTCCCTTTTCTTTTTTCTTTTCAATTATTTTTGTAATTCAATGAATCTTCATATTTTTAATTTAAATTTTTCCTCTTACTTATTCTATCAGAGATTCTCTTCCAACTCTAATATCATTTAAATTTTTACTACTTATTACTTGGTCTATTTTCACTTCATAATGGGAAGTGACAAACTTGAGGATTTCCCCTAGGGTAGGTTCGGTAGAGTTCTTAATTATTATGCTAAAATTATTTAAATTATTTAATTTTTTTGTGTTGAATGTCAGGGAAGTTCAAGAGTTCAGTTAAAATCCACCCTGACATCAAACACATGTTCATTATTATTCCATACACAAAGGAGAAATTTTGGGTAATTAACTCATTTATTAGGCATGAAAATAATCCCTCTCTTGGTACAGAATAAAAATCCATGTATGATAACTAATGGATTGTCAAATTTAATTCTATAATAAGGAATCCACATAAAAAACAATAAAATGAAGAATTTTTTTCTTAATCTATATTCTATCTACATCTGTATTTAGGTTTTAAATAAACATTGCATTATTTAAATTACATGTTTTCTAAAACCAAAAACTCATATCCATTGTTTTCATAAAATAATAAAAACCAAAAAAATTATTAGGTTTATTAGATAGTAGTGATTGATTAAATTCAACCCACATCAAGTGAGAGGACCCTAGTCAACTTCTATGATAAATTTTGAAAACTATTCAAAAATCTATAGCCCATAATAGGCATGTGTTAAAACCAGCACCTTTTTCTAGGATTTATCAGTTTTTCTTCCCCATCATTCTATTTTAACTTTTTTAAATAGTTTTTTCTTTTATTTATATATTAAAAAAAATGTAAAAACCCATTCTATGTCCAAGATGATTTAAAATTCTTATTACTATATATGGAGTGATAACATATAGGTCAAATAATAAATATTTAACTCACCATGGTCTATGTAATATGAAGTCTCTCATTTTTCTAGATAGATTGGGGAATCATGAAGTCAAATTATTATAAATGATAAATTCAAGAACCTCATCCTAGAATTTAAGGAGATGCTTGAGAAACCAATTTTTCATTGATTTTCCATATAAAAAACCAAACTCTAGTATTACAACACATCCTACTATCATAAAGTGGTGATGACTCAAAAAAATCCTTCCCTGGATCCTCACAAAATTCCTTAAGAACACCGTTATGTGAAATATCATTAATTAGTGGATAAAAAATGCCAGTTTCAATGGATTTGAATTGTAATTCAAAACATGGAAGGAAAAATGGAATGGTTGACTAAATATCTCCTTTAATCATAAGTGTATCCCATGCCCAAATAAGAAAAAATTACCATAGTCTTGTTGGAGGTTTCTAATGACATCCACGAGTTTAAATCCATACTAGAATATCATCAACATACCAACAGTATAATAATAAAAATTCACAAATAACATGTAGACCTAGATAGTAAATAAAAATACTTGTGTACTAATAGTAATATGGGAATATATTTGGATCAATTTTGGACTGACTATTCTGAGGATTAAGGGAAACCATATATCCTTATTTACGGTATTGAAAAATCAACACATGACTACCTATTACTATCAATGGAAGAAGAATAAACTGCCCAAGTTATGGAATTTAAATAATTAATTGAGAAGTATGAATAACATCTTCCAAATTCCAAAACAAGACACCAATAGTCAGATTCCTCTAAAGAATAGTTCAAAGCTTAAAAACATGGCGATTTGACCCTTTCATGCTCTCAAACTAATTTAATTTCAATGATTTTCAATTCACTATCTCCATTAAAATTTTGATTCTATAGATTCAGAAAATTCATTTCATTCTCTAGATAAAGGTGGTAAAAAATAAAATAGACCTTTTTATGAAAATTTTGATATCCCTAAACATATTTAACATCCACTAGAGGAATCCCATAAAGATCACCAAATGGAATTTCATGAATAACCATGGATTAAAGATTCCTACACTAAATGGGATAATTTTATTATTGCTTCCTATTTTTATAAATTAGTTTATATAAAATTACATATTAACTGTTACATTGAATATTTTTTTAATGGATTATACTTAGAGAAGAAAAAATATAAAAAAAGATGTTTCACAAGTCCCAACAAAAGAGGAGGAGGTTCCACACATTTTCCTACCCACTCTGTATAATCTTTAGCTCATTTTTTTAGGTCAGATATTTTGTAATCTATATTTGGATCCCTCTAAAAATGATGAATAATTCTACGCAGTGAACAACATCATGATGTGGATTAGGTCTAAGAAGATCTATCCACCATCAATATATTGTTGAAAGCTAGTACTTCTCATCTGAGGCTATCAAAACCAAGGGACCACATGGGGGATCAAACCAATAATTATCCCTTCAATTATTATATTTAAATGATTTATAGGCATTTTGATTTCACTTATTAGTTTTTTGAATTAGATATTAGGATTCATACCAAAAAAACATACCTTTTATCATAAGTTACATGGACCTTACATTTTGATTATTTCATCTTTTAGGTCTATATAGAACTAATTAGTAGTAGAAAGAAACTATAGAATCTAGATAGAATACACATCATGAATTAAATTCACTTAATCAAATTAATACAAGTCATACATTAATTTATGAATGAGTAGTTAATCAAAAATACACATAATTAATTAGATTCACATCATGAACTAAGGAAGAAAAAAAACTTACCCACACAACCTAAACTAATGCTTCATCATTGGGGGAGTAAGAGTTATAAATTACTTATTTAATTTATACTACCATTATTTTATTTTCTATATATTTAAAATCTAATTTCTTGACTCAATTAACCTTTTCAATCTCATATAAATCTTTGATACATTAGATTTATTTGATAATCATTATTTCATGTTTTAATTATCAAATTTGACATGAATAGATAAGTGAAGTGGTATAATGAATAACATAATGTATAGGGTTATAAATTTGAAAAATCCAAATTTATTGGAATATTTTAATTTTATAAAATGAAATTATTCAATTATTTGGCATGATTTTCATTTTATAAATTTAATGTATTAGTTTATTTGTTTAATTATTATGTTTGATTGTCCCTAAATATATGTTCTCATCCAAAAGAAACATTCAAAACCAAATATTTCCTATATCTCTCTACGGTATATTTCTATAAAATCCCTAAAATTTTCTTATCAATAATATTTGAGGAATATAATTGCACCTTTTACAGAAAAGAATCAATTTTAATGAGAAGAATAATTTTTTATTATTGATCCACATTATCCTTCGTCCCACCATGAAAGTAATCAAACTTTTTACCATAGAAGACATGAATAACATTGATATAAAATAAAGAACTTTTCAAGCCTATTATATCAATTCTTACGCTACTCATATTATATTTTATGATATTTAAAAGTATTTCTATCAGGGATAGGTTTTCAAAGTAATGGGAATAAAAATAATTTTTCATGAGGATTCATTGATATTTGGGGATAGTTCATGTTTTCATTTTATTTTCTTATTTATCAATCTTAAAAAATTAAAAATAACTAATTGGGTGTGCCTTTAGGGGATAAAAAATAACTATTGAAATAAATAAGATTTATTATTCATATATTTATAGGTGCTGGATGTGATATTATTGTTATATAAAAATTTAGAAAAATTTAAAAAGAATAAAAATGTGAAAATTATGAGAGAATGTTTTATTAATTATGATTATTTGTATGTCGTTCTTAATTTGATGTTTTTGTGATGGGAGATGACAATTTTTAGAGTATTTAATATTTATTATTAGTTGATATCATGAAATATTCTAAATAGTCAAGCTTCGTTTTTCATAATTATTTTTAAATATCTATAGCTACCAACATAAATATGTAGAGTCATTTAATCCTTAATATAATTTCCTCATGATAAAATTTGGTCTATATCATTACATTGTGAATATGTTACATTCCTTACAATCCTATTATAAGAGGAAAGTACTTGACGAATTTGAAATTTTCCTGTTATAATGCATACATTGAGAGATATTTAAAATTAAATCAATTTGAGTTAAATTAAAATTGTATGTGTGTTGACAATGGTTTTAGAAATTAAAATTAAAGTAAGGGGAAACTTTTTTATTACAATATATGGAAACTAAAATGAATTATTAGTTTTTTCCTTTTATGGATTATAATTTCTATGAATTAATTGGGTTGGAATTTGAAAAATTATTGTCCATTTTAATATATTTCATACTATTGTTTTTGAAATTTAAATATTGGTATTGTAAAACTCTATTATAATGTTTTAGAGATTATATGATTGGGGGAAATCAAGTTCTACTTGTTGTATAATTGATATATTCATATTTTCAATATTTTTTTATATATATAACATAATTTTTTTATACATTAATTTATTATCCTTACTAGTATGTAATTGTGTATTTAATTTAGGGTAGGAAAACAGAAATATTTGGAAAATGGGAGTAATAGTATTGATTTGTGCATATATAATACACATATTTTGGTGTAACAAAGTTACACTTCATGGAAACAAATTTTTTAAGGTAGATTGATTTAGTAGTAGAGGTGTGAAGAACCAAGTCCATGGTTCAAAACTAAATATCCTAGTGAGAATGGAAGAAAACTATCTCAAATACAACATTACAGATCATCCATTTATTTCATGAAATATAACATGAAGAGTTACAAGACATGAATGAAATCAAATAAATGAATAAACTTGCACATTTCACATTAAGAAAATACATTTGACAATGTATTCCATCAAATGGGATCAAGAGCATACATTTTTTTTTCAATAAATTCTGGACACTCCTTTTAATTATACATTGAGGACTCGTTCAAAAATATTCCCATTTATTAACATAACAAATTGATCATGGGAGATTATATTATCAAAATAGATGTCCGAGGACGAGGTTAAAGGGAACAATTCCCATGGATCGGCTAGTGTGATGTGTTGTAGGGATAATGTTGTTTGGTTTTTCCTTTTTTATCTCCAATTATTTTTTGTAATAAATATCATCTTCATATATTTAATTTAACATTTTTGGAATTCTTATTTGACCAATAATTCAATTCCAAAACATAATATCATTCTCTCTATTTCTTTATCAATTTATGATCTCAACACACCTCACAATGGAATGTGACTGAAATATGGCTTGGCCTTGGGGGTGGAATCCAAGTGTTTGAAATTTTTGTTCTAAATTTTTTAAATCAATTAATTTTTCTTAATGAATGTTATTGAAGTGTAGGGTTTTCTGAACTTCCACAAAGACAAGAAAATCGTGTTCATTCATGTTCCTTACCCAGAGGATGTGAAATTGGGTCTCTTAATGTGGTTTCCTATGAATGCTAAAAATTCCACTCATGGTAGGGAAAAGAAAACTATGTATGGACAAGACTATATTTTCAAATTAAATTCAATAATTATGGAACCCGCATAACTAAATACTAGTAAATAGAACAATCATTCTTAATAGGTATTCTATATGTGTCTTCATTTCGGTTTTAATTATATATTGAATTATTTTAATTCCGTAGTTTCTAACACCAAAAATAATTTCTATTATTTTAAAATATAATAAAAAATTAAAGAGAACTAGAATAAATGAATTAGACATTATTGATTGATTGATTAAAATGCTCTTAAATAGAGATGAACCTTGTCAGTTTCTATGATGCATTAGGAAAAATATGATATTTTAGGACCCTTCATAGGCATGTGTCGATAATCAAAATTTTATTTTTGAGAAATAATTTATTTCAAAAACAATATAATTATAATTTCAAAATTGAGTTTTAAATCTAAATTATTATTATTATTATTATTTGTTGATATAAAATATTATTTTTTTCTAAATATAATCAATTTCATGAAAAAATTATATTTTGTTTTTAAATTATAATATTGGAATTAGCATGTTTTTATTTGGAATAATCATTCTTTTTTATGAAATTGGTATTATTTTTCATAACTAAATTATATTATATAATCATTTCATCACAACAATGTAATCTATCATCATATTCTAATCTAACAGTATTTTAGTCTATTAAATAAGTAGAACTATATTCATCCTCAAAATTAAGTTAAATAGAATTTAATGTTATATTCGAGAAGATATTTAGTTGATAACTTATCAACATAGCAGAGGTCATTTTTCGGAATTCCTATATAAAATCCCTTAAAAATATTATTATCAGAAATTTCATCAGAATAAATTTATAAAGAAGTATATTAACTTATATAACCCAGTATATCTAAATTTTATTTTATATTCTTACCCCCTAACTTATAATAGTTCCCAAAGCTATTATATATTATTTCCATCCTTGTATAATATATTCTAATGTTCCATAGTTTTTTACATTAAAAACAAATCAGTTCTAAAATGTTTTTCTTATTAATTACATCTTTATGAATTTTCTTTTACTTATAATGATAAATCATTCTTCCCAATTATCTTATTTATCCACTTATCTAACTGAGTGAGATTATTTTCAGGATCCTCTAAATAACAAAAATTGGATTCAATAATCACTTTTATTATAGATTTGGAATATTTATAGATATTCTCACTATACATGTATTTTTTTTTTGTTTTAGATAAGTTGAAGAAAATGAAACAAAATTCTTATTCATTTATTTTTATGTATTTGTTTAACATAATCTCACACTAAATAAGGGTTCCATTCAAATCATCCTAACTAATAATTTTACATGTTTCCTATCATCTATTGTTTTTATTTTTTATGAACATTCCATTCCAATAAAATTTATTATATTTTCAAATATATCATTTAATAAATATTTCACTTTAATATATTGTCAATATATTTATAGTTATCATGTAGAATTGGTTAATTTTAAGAACTAATTCACCAGATAAGAAATAAAATTCATGATAGTCCCTATGTAACATGGATATTCTAATTTAAACAAATTTATATTTTAGAAAGTGAGTAACATCTATATTTTTCTAAATGTTGTTCATTATCTTTTATGAATATATTTTACTCAAATTATTTATTGTTATTGAATATAACATTGTTTTTAAAACTCTATTTTTTACTCATATTCATTATTTTATTCTCTAGAAGATATTTTCACTTCTATATCAATTATTTTATATTTTCCAATAAACATGAAAAAATCTACCCATAATAGTATTTATAAAAAATATCTTCATTCGATATATCCAATATTTATAGTCATCACCACAAAAAATTAGTGGTTTACTAGGATTGAGAGTTTCTAATGTCCCAAATGAGAATCCTTCCATCGTAAAACACATTTTTCTTCTCTTTCAAAATAGTTGGTGTAATAAAATATATATACATACCTTCTCTAATTATTAAATTAGTATTATAAGAGTATGTAAATATTGGAATAATTTTAGTTTATAAAATCTAAACATACCATTTTCTATATAGTTTTTTTCACGAAATTATATTTGATAAAGGGTTCTTCTAAAATACATGATAACATTTGTGTAAAAATATTATACTAAACAATTTGAAATATATATATATTCATGAAAACAATAATAAACTACTAGAATAAAGTAAAAAATCATATGAAACATTTTTAAATAATGTAACAAAAACATATAGAACATTTCCTATGAAATGACTGTAGTTTTACCCGAAGTAATAAGGATTTCTATGAACCAGACATTATATATCCATGACTATATCCTTTTGTAGGGTCTATCTTTCAATCCTTGGAAGCACTCAATCTAACTGATTAGACACATTTTTTCACTCTATACATGACATCCCTCAATCATACACTACCAGAATTATGGGAAAGGTATGTGCGCGGGTTCTATAATCTCTAATCAAAAAGCACTGGTAAAAGGGGGACTTTAATCAGTTATAGAAAAATGTTCTAATAAATATAACCATTATAAATTCTAATATTAGTGCAGAAAAGGTCCTCCCTTTATCAACGCTCACAAAAAGAGCTGATAAAAACACGCCTTTATCAGTTCTAATAATAGAACTGATAGGTTTTTTAATAGAAAATATTATTAATGTAAAAAAAATTAATTAAATTCAAAAATAATGTTTATATGTATATATTAAATAAATAATTAATGTTTATTATGTTAGTTATGTTTATTTTTTAGTTATGTTTATTATGTTTACTAGATTATTTATATCATTATTATATATTTAGTATACTATATTTTTATAATATTATATATAAATACTTTTTAATATATATATATATATGAAAATACTTAATATATACATATTTATTAATATAAGTTTATGATTCCAAATGAATGTGTCAATTGATGTGTACATTCTTCTCATGAATATTTGTTCATTATTTACCCTAATATTGGCCATGTACACTATAGTAATATATATACTTGGTGTATTTATTCATTTCCTATATATATGAAGCTTTATCTTCTCATCAATACATAAAATTAAAATAAATATATTGAAATAAATAATAAATGTATTTTATATAATTAAAAATAAAAGTATTTAGTTATAAATATTTATTCTATTTTTAAATATACTATATATAATTATAAGTATAAAAAACTAATTACATATAAATATGTTTAAATAATTATAAAATTAGAAAATAAAATTTTTAATTGATAAGTAGATATCTATGAATACCTTTTAAATATATTTAATTATAAATATATGTCTTTAATTAATATATACATAGATATAGACATATATAGTTTTAAATACTTTTGAAATTAGAATTAAATAAATATATAAATTTATATTTATATATATTTAATTATAATTTAAATTGTACAAGTATATATGTATTTAATTATAATTTATACAAAAACACCATAAATATAAATATATATATATATAATTATAGTTTAATTTATTAAATTATAATGAATATAATAATAATATATATTTAAAAAATTATAAATGTAAAAAATATATTGGTTATAATTTTTTAACTATGAATAAATGGAATGTTTTATCGATGCTAATTAAAAATCACAGATAAATATAACCATTATCATTGCTTTTTAGGGATGATAACAATCGGACTTTTTTAGTGTGTTCAATTGTACCGTTGATAAAACATTCTATTATCTATGCTTTTTTAGCACTGATAAAGGCATGTTTTATCAGTTCTTTCAATTTTGTCACTGATAAAACATACTTTTATGAGTGCTAATTATCTTGCACTAATGAATGTTTCATCGGGTTTTATAAATAAAACCAAAAAATTTCCGCCTTCCTTGGACCCTCAAGCTCTCGCGGATGTTGATCATGGTCACTCCGTATATCGCCACTATCTCTGATGTCGATGCCACTACTGCTGCCTCTTTCTCCTCTCCTTCCTCCTCTCCTCCCTCTACTCATACATCCTCTCCACCCACCTTCTCCTCCTCGTCCTTCGTCATCGTCTCTATATTCTCTGATTCCATCATCGCTACTGAAACCATCTCATATCCTCCCTCCTATTATCCCTCCTCCCCTCCCTCCTCTTCTACCTCCTCCTTCACCACGGCTGCTGACTGCTCCTTCATCATGAACCCAATTTTTATTGTGGTATGGATTTTATTTTTATTTGTACCTCATAATTTGTATTTTACCAATTGTCATTAGGAGTTTGTATTCTTCATGTGGTGAATCATTTATTTCATGAAAACATGCATTCTCAATGATTCTATACTTGTTAGGAAATTTCCAATAATTATTATAATGGAGATTCATCCCATCCATGTGATTTTGTATAGTACCTAACATCATTTCATGTAATATACTCATATACTCAATTTATTCCCTTAGTATCAATCATCTAATGATCCCTTGTTGATAAATTTGAGTAGAAAGGCTTTTATCAATCATAATTCTACCTCCTCCATTGTTCTTATTGATCCCTTATAATTGTCTGTATCAGGAGACTTCATCACGGATTATGGATTGATGTGTGGGTTTGGATTATGAATTAAAATGTTATGAATAGGTGATGTTATGCAGGTGGGATAATTGGAAATGCAACTAAGGTGAATTTAGAGTGCATATTTGGCATGGATTTGATCATAGGATGAGAAATAAAATATGAGGGGTGTGACTTGGAAGATTAGATTTACGAGAAAGACCCTCAAGGGTCCTAGATAGCAATTAGGTGAACTATGATGTGGTTTTGGTGATTTAAGGTTTAAAAGGCTTGAACTATGGATGAATATAAGAATATGGGTGGATAACATGACACCAAAATGTGAAATTCAAAGCAACACATTCTATGTACCAACATATATGTGGATTTAGGGTTCTAGGAAATTATAATTATTACAAAACATATTGTATCGATTCACACACCATGTAGACTACATAAAATTAACTTCCACATGCATGAGATTAAGTTGGTTGGTTGAGTACATAACTAGCCACATTAAGTGTAGTTTGAGTACATTATTTTTTTTCCTACATGATAGGACTCATGTAGTAGTACTCACTAATGGTGAAAAACCTACAATATTCAAATATTGTCCATGAATACACATTATGTATTCAGGGACTACATGTCTAAACTATCAATAGTACACAATAAGTACTCATGTGGGAATCACAAAATGTGTATCACCTCAAAAATTCCTTATTCCCCTAGATGACATGGTTCTACGTATTAGGTATACATTTCAAGTACATATTGGTCTCATAATTTCTACACATCAAAGTGAAATCTATGTACATTAACATCACATGCCATGTGAATAGTCAATACATTAAAATTCTATTTCGGAGTGGATATACACAATGTACCCTTACAATATGTGGAATGGTATTTTTCTAACCTTTATGGGTTTTTGTATCACCTAGTTCATGACCTAGATTTAGGTTTAGTAATACATCATGTTTATTATATATATAGAATTCAGTGATGAGCTCATATTCAACATCATAGGTGGGATGTGAGTTGATTCATTCCATTTAATCATCATATTTCATAAGAATGTAGACCGAGATTGTGTATGTTGATCAAAGAATTAAAGAGGTTGGACTTCCCATAGTTATGTGTTGATGGAAGGGTGTAGGTCCCATTATTCATCATGAAGTTGGTCAATCCCCCACAAACATAGAGCACAAGTCTCCCTAATCGTACATGGGGTCGGTACTCCCTCATCACTAATGAGGTATTGATCCCCCACAAATAGCTAATACAGTTCATTACTCCCCCACATATCAATGCAATTCGATACTCCATCTTCTAAAGAAAACTTCTTGATGTGGTGAGGGTCCTTTATTGGGGATTGAAACTCCCTTGACCAATGTATTTACTTCACTGAGGTGCTGGTCCATTTTATATTATTTGTATAGATGGTGTGTTTTTTCTCATAACTGGGTAGTTATGATTGTCAATTTTAATACTCCCTTGATTATGATCTTTCATTAGTTAAGGCATTTGTTCCCCTATAGGTTTTTATAAATGTGATGGGATAATTTTGGGAAATAAGGTATGGTACTCCCATAATTTATTTTTACACATCAATAAAGAGTGGGTTCACGTTAATAGATTCTGGGAGGTTCTTAGAAAAATGGTAGAACATATCAGTTACATTGTGAAAAGTGACTCCTAAGGTACCCCTCGGTTGCCATAGTGATGTGACTTACAACTGGGATATCAACTTCAAACAACATGGATTTTTAAAAACATTGAGAATCACTTGTTTCTCATGAGATAAAACCATCATTGAATAGTTCCAAGATGACTACGTCTTATTCTCATCAATGAGTCTTCCATTGGTAGAGAATGCATCAATATTTCCATGTCTTCTTCCTCATTATTTCCCTACATAGGGGGTTGATCTGAGTTTTTTATCTTTAATTTATGCTTTTATATCAACCTAATAAGGTTTTTTATAATCCATACAATATAGAATTTATTCCCACATGTATTGTGTCTATCCAGGAAAAAATAGGGTTTGAAGGTGGTCTTAGTGGACACGGAGATTGTATAACATGTTCGAAACTAAAGGCTGATGGTACCCAGTAGAGCTTGTGGGTCCATGGTGGCAGTGATTAATATAATATTTGTATGATAATCTAGGATTCCTTTTGGTACAGAGGATCTATCCCTTGTTCCATGTTCATTGGGTTTTATGACCTTGAAAGATGTATAGTACTTAAGGTGTTTTCCCTATGTGGTGATGTACTCACTATGTGAAAGCTCATTATTTCATTGTGTGCATAGTTTTATATAATATTTAAATATATTATGTTTCTTATTATTATATCCATTGGAGAAATGTGTTTGTTATAGGTTGATATTGGCTATGGTCTTGCATATTGTGTGATATGCCTACTCGGTGGAAGCCACCAGCCCATGTCCTATTAGAGATGGGATTGGGGTGGAACTCTTAGCTTAATACTGGCCTAGATGGGGCTAGAGTGGTTAGGGATGTTTTATAGTAATAGATTATCTATTTATTACAAGTGTTTGAGTTTGGATTTCTTAATCACGTGAATAATTGTTTGAGAATTTAGGGAAATAATTTTTAGGAGGTTTTGAGTTTGGTTATTAGACCATGGAGACCAATATAGGTGTGGTATGTGACATTTCATTTCCCCAGGACTATGTTAAGATATTATTTAGCCCAGATCTCTAATACATTAATTAAAATGTAAAATAATGATGGTAAATGTGTTATATAATGATCAGTTATGAACTTCTCTATCCTACCTATTTCCTATTAAATAGATATAAACTAATCCTCATGAGTTTATTATATCAAATAATGTTTGATAGATAATTATAGATAGATTATGTGAAAATTTATATCCAAGATGATCCTAAAATTATATTTAGACCACTTTCTACAAATTAGTTTGTGATGATGTGTTTTTGAAACATAGTTTAGATATCTTTTTGACCAACAATATGAATTATATCATATCCCCACAAATTTTAAAATAGAATTTATTATAGTGAATCATGTATATCATGTTTAGTTAGATAGGACTACCCATATTCTAGATATATTTTATGATTTATACCAATAAAGGTATCATGGTATTTTAAGGGATGCTTGATCGTTAGGAAAAGGGGGTGTGGATAGAGTTTATGAATCATTCTTTCATCTTTTTTAGACTCACTCACTAGCTACCATTTTTTTCATTCTGATCCCTATATAACATAGTGATCCATTAGTGGATGATGTTTTCAAAAAACCCATTATATGAATACATTGTTGTGGTTTGATTTTTATTTTTATTTTTAGGGATTGTTGTTTATCTAAGGATGATGGACCCTTTATAAGGAATCATGATCCTGTATGAGTATGCATTGATGCCCATGTACCTATCAAGGTATTCACTGGTCATGTTTTAATGTTGACATATTCAAGAACAATGGTATGGGTGGATACATTGTAGGATTTTATTTCAATTAATGGTTCTGTTTTCTGTAAAAAAATCCTATGATGTTTCCCCCATGTTAGAATCAAAAGTTGAGTATTCTTTCTGATGATGAAACCATTATATGGGTGTTGGTTAATTTTCAACTAAATTAAACTATAGTGGTTCCATGAATGGACCTCCAACTAGAAGATAACATTCATATTATAGAACCACCTATTTTAGGCCTAATTTCCATCTAGGGAGCTATTCAGTGGATGTTTCAATGGTGAAAGAGTAGTTGGAGATCAACAATGGATTGATCTTCTCCCATAATAACTACATTTATTTAGTTCATGACAATCATAATGTATTTTCATCTAAATATGGGGAAATATATGTGTGATGGATGACCATGGATATGCATAAGTATGTGTATTTTGGAGTGAAATTTTTGTTCTCTCTTGATGAACACTTATACTAGATGTCATTGAAATGAATTATTCTTCTTACCCCATATGTTTGGGAGTTGTCGATTCCAATGAAACTCATAGACATGCCATTATCGTCTAGAGAATTTTTTATAATGGTGAATTTCTTTCACTTACCCATATCTAGTAAAGTGAGATTATACTTAGTATAGAAATAGATATTTAATGATATTACTCTATGGTATATGTGAGATCTAGTGGTAAATACCTCGATATATATTAGATATTAATGATAGTACTATGTGGTGATACATAATAGAGGTGGTGAGGTGATATCCACCCCCATTAGTGAGTGGGATCCACTTAGGTGTGGTGAGTGGATACCACCCTCAAGGATCTGTAGTCATATAACTATAAAATGATAAGAATGGATTTATAAAAAATGATAATAAATTAGAACTTACTCCCTAAGAATGTAGAGGAGTTATTCAAGGATTATAAGGGGAACCCCATGGTCATCCCATAATAGGATACTGATGTATACAACAACATTCATTATAGAGGTGACATTTAAGTGTTAATGAATGGAATGATGAACACCCTTGTTTCTTTTATATAGAAATTGGACCAAATCTAGCCTTGTAGTGGTTCAAGGTATAGCCTATTATATAATTAAAAAATTGTTTTAATGTTCAGCCCAAAAAACGAAAAATGATATATATATATATATATATTTGTTTTCCAAATAAATTATTTAAATAATTATAAGAAACCAAGTTGGTTTCATTCTATAAAGGTATCATTGTGATGATGATTGTTGATAAAATAAATGGGTGAAGAAACATACAAACCAGGTAAGAAATAATTTTAAGGTAGATATAACAGGTTTCTTGGATTGTGTCAG
Source organism: Viscum album (assembly GCA_963277665.1). NCBI lineage: Eukaryota > Viridiplantae > Streptophyta > Magnoliopsida > Santalales > Viscaceae > Viscum > Viscum album. The sequence continues at coordinate 2,102,072,626 of OY728119.1, read as the reverse complement.
AATAAAAATATTGGTGAAATGATAGAGTGGTATTGAATGTATAACTATGAGGGTGGTATTTACTAGTGTTACATGTCATGAGTCTTATATTTACTTAATTTTCTTCTAATTATTTGGAGATGGGAAAAATGTATAAAATTTCATGTACATTCACCATTGTATTTATCATGTATTCCATGTTGTTTAATCAACCTAATAATTCCATTTATTTGAGTGTTATAAGTAAATACATATCAAATCATGGTGAGATTTATTGTACTTATTTCATGAATTTAAGCTTAGTATATGTTTTTTATCTTTAGAGGTAAGGATGATATCATTTCGAGGGGTTTCCCTGATCCTAGATTCCAAACATACAAAGATGGTAAGATATGATAATAATGTTCTGTATTTTATCTCAACAGTGGAGATATCAATTTTAATAATTCCAAAAAAAAATCCTCTATGAAACCCTTGGATACAAAATCAAAGTACCTCAATACATAAAATTCATTGAGTGAAGCTGGTTGGATTAAGAAATTAGTCACTGAACATAATATTATTAATAGAAATTAGGGATAAATTAGCAATTACTTTAACAAATATGGAACTATTACCTAGGAAAATGTTAGATAGATCACACTGAGATATCCAATCCCACACTAAAGTAAACCCACCACATGTTTTTTATCCTTGTTTAATTTTTATAACAACATTTTGTGTATTTATTTTGATTAATATTAATATCATTGAATCAAATAAGATGGATCTGAAAACAGAATGGATTGATGTGAATATTATAACAAAATAGTATGTAGATGGAGTGTAATAGATCATCATGTTTGAAAAGGATCATGCATATGATTCTTATCAAGTCCTTTTTGTATTTATGCAGCTTTTTTTTCAAGAAAAGTTAGTCCAGAGTAGTTCGAAGAACAGTTGATCTTTCACAAAATATAATGTTGTTATAAATTTCTGAATAAACATTGGGAAAAGGCTATTGTAGCTAGTGACTAGGATAAAATTGTGTTTTATGTATCATTTCATATAATTATAAGCATGGACGTTGAATAAGGTTGTATCAAGGACATGATTACAGATGTTCATGATGATGAAGTTAGTAATAATGAAATAAGAAGGATAGAGGATGTTGAACTTTTTGATTGCAGAAAATTGTTGGAGCAGTTAAAGAGTTCTGAAAAGATGTCATTGTTCAATGGTTGCACTAAATATACAGCATCATCAATCGTACTAAAGCTGTATAACTTGAAAGTAGGCAATGAATAGAGTGATTGCAGTTTTACAGAATTAATTAATCTCTTGAATGACATGCACCCAAAATATAATAAGCTCTCGAGTAGAACATACAATGCCAAATGAATACTACACATGATGCTTATGATCTCTAAAAGAATACATGGTCACCCGAATGACTATACTATATATAGTAAGGACCAAATATCACATAGAGAAAGCACAAATTTTGGTTCTTCTTGATACAAGATATATGAATCTTGACCAATGAATTTTACATGGTGCATTCTAGGCATTCCAAATTTTAGGAACCTATATGGAATTGAGGAGACTAAAGAGGAATTGACGTGGAACACAAATAAAAGAAATAAATATGGAAAAATGTGGAATTCAGAAGACTCTCCTCAGTTGAATATAATTGATCATAACTATCCTAACTTTTGAAACGATCTGATAAACCTTCTTCTTGCATTATATAAAGATGGACTGAGGCCTTTTGGTTTTCAATGCAGCATTAATAGTACATGGCCAGTTATGATGGTAAATTATAACTTTTCATCGTGTTTATGCACAAAATGAAAACAAATCATGTCCTATATGCTTATATCATGTCCAAAATAACAAGGTAATGATATTTATGTTTATTTTGGCTCCATTGATCGAGGACTTGAAATTATTGTGGGATTTAGGTGTTATGATGTATGATTCATATATAAGTGAATATTTCATGTTGAAATCCTTGTTGTACAAGATGATAAATTAAATTATTAATTATGGATGTTTTTTAGGATATATCATTAAAGGAATTCTTGGTTGTCCTATCTGTGAAAAAACTATAAAATCAATTATTCTGAAACATTCATCGAAAACATTGTTCCTAGGACATCGTATATTTCTACCATGATGATATAAGTACCAATCTTGGACAAAATTATTTGATGGATCTTCATATAAACATACAACACCATCTCTAATAATAGGCGATCAGTTATCTGAGAATTTTAATTATGTGGACAATGCTTTTAGTAAAAAGTTTTCGAAAATCCATAAAAAACTGGTTGAAAAAATCAAACATTTTTTGAATTACAATAATATAATTGTATGTACGTCCGACATTTTCCTGATGTTATGCATGTTGAAAAAATTGTATATGATAGTGTCATCGGCACATTTTTAAATGAACTCGGTAAAACAAAGGATGGAATTAAGGTTAGTTTGGACATGGTTAACATGGGAATACGAGAAGAGTTGGAACCATTGAAGGGTGAAAAAAGAACATTTCTTCCTCCTACTACTTACACTCCTTCCAAGTAGGAGAGATATCAGTTTTTCAACTTCTTGAATGACGTAAATCTTCTATTGGGGTATTGATTGAACATTAAGAACATCATTTCAATGAATGATTTTAAGTTAAATGTTCTAAAATCACATGAATACCATGTATTGATGCAAGATCTTATTTCTATAGTTTTACATTGCATTTTTTCAAAGAATTTCCATAATACATTAATGAAGATATGTTTCTTCTTGAAATCTATTTATAGGAATGTTATAGACCTGGTGAAATTGATGGCTATGGAAAGACAAATTTCCTTCATATTATTTGAATTAGAAATGTTTTTCCAGCCAAAATTCATTGATATTATTGTTCATTTGATGGTTCACTTGGTGAGAGAGATTCGGCTATGTGGTCATCTGCACTATAGGAGGATGTAACCCATTGCATGATGTATGAATATAATTAAAGGTTATTTCAAAAAACAAAGTCATCGAGAGGGTTGTATTCTGGAGAGATATATTGTTGATGAAGACATTGAATTCTGTACCAAATAACTATGTGGTGTGAAAAGAATTTTTTCAACGAAATCTCATCACACATGGTGATTTGTGGGTGAAATAATTTCTGGAAAGCAGGTCATCACAATCAATATTATAGATCGGGAGCTGTCCCACCTTTATGTTTTTCATAATATTTTGAACATAGACCCATTTGTTGAGAACCAAAAATAAAGATTAGGAACTCGAATGCCTCAAGGGATGAAAAAGGATATCAAATAAACATAATAAATATTTTATAGGATGGTATTAAGACCATTATTTTTATGGATTTGAATGAAAATCAAGACTCAATTTCAAAAAAAAACTTTGATAGATTGACAGAGGACCAAGTCTATACATATTATCTATCAATGCTTCTGTAATTAATGGTTATACATTCTATACTAATGAACATGATGGAAACAATACCATATAGAATAGTGGACATACACTTGTGGATGAAGTGATTCATGTTTCTGGAACTAAGGAAAGAAGCTTGATTTACGCGAATAAGTCATATTTTGGCATCATCAAAAAAATATGGGAGTTGGAATATAAAACATTACGAGTGCTTATTTTTTAATGAAAGTGTGATGATAACATAAGTTCTGTTAAAATTGATGAGTTGGGATTTGGGGAAGTTGATTTTAGTAAGGAAGTATAAAAAGACGAACCATTTATAATAGAATCACATACAGTATAAGTATTTTATCTTCCAGATCCTACAATCCAAAACTGGTCAATTGTTCTGTTATCGATAGAAACAACTAAAGAGTCAGATAAAAATTCAACGGAGGATGGCCATTCCATTAGGACGTCATAATCATTTATCAATGGACCCAGTGTAAATGACATTTTGTATGTTATACGGGACCATAATTAAGGTATTTGGATAGTAGATAGTGGGATCAAATCTATTAGTCCTTTAATCAATGACTGTTCAATAATCCGGTTATATTTTTTATTCTAATATACATCATGTTATAGTATGTTAATATCTATTAGTTATTGATTTTATGTTATATAAATTTAATATGAAAACAGTTTTCCAGATAATGACTTATGTACATGATGATGCTCCCAATCCCTAGGCATAATAGGTTTCCCATCTTATTGTTTCATCCAGTACAGACAATCAATAAGTTTATCTACCTGTTTCTTTATGTTTATTTTTTATTGATGCTGCTTTTAGGTTATCAAAATTAAATATTAAACCAATTTGGAAGAAAATGACCTCTACATGTGATGATGTTCCAAATCCTCGGGCATATTAGTTTTCTCAAACAGATACAACTCATAGTATAGACGAACAACAGGTTTCTCTACATTTTTTCTTTTGTTAATATCTATTTTTTTTTTGCTTTTATGTTATCTGAATTAAAAGATAAAAATATTTTTTTGGATAATTTATTTTTCATGTGATGATACGTAAAATATTCTAGAATAATTGGTATCTCATCCAGATAATACTCGTAGTGCATATGAACAAAATGTTTCTCAACCAATTTTTGCACCCATTGCAGAGGTACAACCACCATATGAACATGATGTTTCTAGACCATCGGAGCCAGAGGAATATATGAATGATGTTCAATCCAAAGAAATGAAAGGTGATGAAACACTGGTGATGCATAAAAAACTAGGTCATCATAGTCTGATGGTATTAGAAGAAATCATTAATGCTAATGAAAAAGGTATAAGATACGATATTGGATGGAATAATCGGGGCCACCTTGTTAACCCCAACCATGCCATGTTTAGTAGTTAAATTGGAATCATCACTCGAAAATGTGTGACGATCGATGTAACTTCATGGCACCATGTTGTGGCTACGATTAAGACACTGATTTATGGAGATATCATGGTGACATTATGATATCAATTTTTAATTTACTATAAATTAAATAATGAAATGTTTACTTACACTTCATCATCTCTTATAGAGTGAATTTAAGGTAGATGACTCTCAAAATGACTAGGTATTAAGGGTTTCTAGAAGGATTCATAGGGGTTTTATCAAAATTTTAATGAAATGTCCTCTTAATGGTGATTAAGTGAAAATAAAACCACACCTACCTCTTTTATATTCACACTTAATAACCCAAGCATTGTGGGATTCATATACTGGCAATCGTGAAAAGAAGTATTTTCAGGTAAATTGTGTCCGGTAATATGTTGTTTAACGATACATGTATTCATCACTTTGATTAACATTGTTTTATTTAGCAAATATTAACCAAGTGTACAAAATAAACAACACCCATCAAAACCAGCATACCCCTACCGTAATTCACGGATGGGGTAAAAATCACTCGAAAAAAAATTGGTATGTATTTTAAATATACCATAATAATTTTATGTGACATAAAACAAAACAATATCTATGTTATTGTATTTATATGATGTTTTAAGAGACCAAATACATTGACAATTAAATCACATTCCATGTGCTATTAAAGGAGGTGTATCTATCATAATATGGAAAACTAAGAGATGAATACACAAAAAAATGTGGGAAACATTTGTAAGTATGGAACACTATTTTTTTTGTTTTAAATCACTATTAAATAAAAATTATTACTTATTTTCCTAAATTTTCTAAATTAAATAGAAACAAGAATCAACAACTCTCACACTAGATATAGACATACAATCAGTGGCCTTGAAGCAGCCAGAAAAATATAGCAGCCTCAGAGGTGCTGGTTTTACGTTGACACCTCAGACATATTTTGAGAAAAAAAGTAGAAGATAAAACTATAGAAATGAAAATGATGAGTGAAACCATAGTTTTTTTTCAAGAAGAATTACTATACCAGAGAGATTTGATAACATGTTTTTTGGGTATGAAATGAAAAGAAGCTACTCAAGACCAACCCGTGCATGGAGATCCTATAAGGCCCCATCCTTAAACATTGCTTAATCTTGAGATATTTCAAGAATACACTTTAAGGAACTTTTCAAGTTTAGAGTTTTAGAGAATTAGATCATAAAACATTAATTACATCCCACATTTAAACAAAGTGGTTACAATAAAAGATAGTATTCATTTTTTCCCTTCAATGGAAACATATTTAAAATAAAACATGGATTCTTTCTTAACACTTCCTTGACACTATCATCATATCATTTATCCTTCCCTTGACCTGTGAAAAAAATTTCAAAAACATGGGATGAGCATAAAAAGCACGGTTAGGGATATAAAAATATGTAAAGGAAACATGAGTACATGTATACATAAGAAACAATTAAATCATACTCTACTCATAAAACATAAGCACTTTAACATACCTCTTCAAATCATGAATAAATCATAGAAATCAAAAGACATAAATGTAACTTGAGGCATTCATAACATTCTTACGTAGGGAGTAACCCTCTTGGTTACATTTGGAATATCCATCACAGTATATTACCTAAATATCTTCGGAGAAACCTTAATGTTTAACTCCTTCGCATTACCCAATTAATTGGAGAGCTATATCGGGCTCACCCACCCTTAGTTTATCATGGAACCAACCGTCTTCATAACAATGCCCAAGAACCATAACATAATCATATCACATAAAACATTAATAAAGGAAACATAACCTTTCCACTTTTCAATAACAATATATCAATACAACACATTGATATAAAAACATTATGAAACCCATTTTCAATACCAAAATAAAATAAAATAAAAGTAAAACATGGTATTTATTTTTCATTCAAAAAAAGTTATGGCTTGTAGAGGAAGCCAAAACTCAAATAATGGTCACGGCAGTGGAGAAGTCGTTGTCGCCGCTTACGTATGACAAAAAAAATATTCCCTTTTGTTAGTTAGTAAAGGCTTCATATAAAAAAATTCCTTTTTAATAAACGTAAAATTCAAAGGGGTTTATACACCGTATAAAATAATGTTGTGTATAAAAAAATACGACTCAACGAAAGGAGATTGAGACAAAATCCCTTACAAAGATCATTTTTTAAATTAAATATATCTATTATGTGTATTCACTATAATTACACATAATGAAAGTACACATACAAGATAGGACATAGTAATATCATTACATAATTTGAAGTAAGAGATTAACCCAAAGAATTGAAATTGGGTTAAGAAGTTCCCTTACCTCTTGTCCGACGTGACTCGATTGCTCTTTCAACTCCAGAATAATAAAATAGAGTTAATTTATAATTTCTTAAAAACCTTTTTCAAATTCATTATTCCTTTTATATCACTTATTACCATGTCATGAACACTATTTAATTATTTATGTTAATAATGGACGTTTTAACGATCATTGGTACTTGAGTCAAAAATAAACTATTTATAATTACATGTTGTTCATGTATCCATTATATCCAGAGATATACTAATGATGTATATTCCATATATATCATATATATCAAGTATATACATGCATTTATAATATTACATAATCATTTAGAGGTAAGAAATGAAATGCACCGTTCATGGAGACGGTAAGCCATACGTACGCATGAACGCTACTTTCATTTCTATCTTATACTTTAATGGAAAGAAATAAAAATTATATAAAGTTATATTATAATTCCAGTATAATATCGTATATAATATCATTAAATCTATCCTTTATACATTCCACATATTGTATTAACGAATCAAATCACTTTGAGGGGGCGGTAGTCCACACTTCCTAAAATGATGATATCGTGTTTACCCATAATGGAAACCATAAAGGTATGCCATAAATGAAAAATACAGAAGCTTAAGTAAAACATAAACATATTATATATCATATATAAATATACTTTCATATTAATGGCCACCTTTGACGGTGTTAAAAGAATATTGAACAATCATCGTTTCATGAGGTAGAAATTCAACATCCACGGAAACAGTATGTTCTTCAACCATTAGTTGTAGGTGTGTGTAAGTGTAGCTCGAATACTTCTTATAAAAACATCCTAGTATATGTAAGATACTGGTGTTTTTACAAAAGAAATGAATAAAAAGAGTTTAGGGGGTTGGAGATGCAAAATAAAACATAAGAACACAAGAGAAAACACTACCTTTAAAACGGGTAACTATTTTTGATTTGAGCTCAAAGGATTATTTGGGAAGACTTATTCCCAAAGTGAGGCTTCTAAGAGATAGAGAGGGATGTGGAGAGACAAAATGGGCAGGGTTTGGCCGATCCAAAGTCTTGAGAGGTGTGGGTAATGTGGTAGAGGTGGGGGCCTTTTATAATAGGATAGGAGGGGCACTCTTGGGAAGTTATAAATGGTTACTTTATTGTAAAATGCTTTTCATATTTAAATGGTCCCAAAATTTTATATTTAGAGGATAAGGTGATAAGTGTTCGAAATCCACCCATACAATTGGTTTTTGACATGTTTAGATCTTATATTTTACATTATCTTTCCATTTTATTTAAATCGTTAAATAATGAGGTAATCGCTGCATCATCATGGTGTCATAAATAATTTTTTTTTTTTAATGTTTAAAAATTATAAAAAAATATAATGATGTAGGAAATATTTTTATTTTTCTAATTAATATTTATAGTCAAAACTAAGCCTTGAATAACCCCATTTAAAATTTGTTTTAGTAAAATAACTCATGTTTGTGACATTTTAATTTTAACTTTAAATAAAAAGTATTTAATGTCATTTTCCTAAAAGTGTATCCATGGGGTCCCCAAGTTGACCCATGGATTGTCTTGGTCGGCCATGACACATCCAATAAGGGTAGGAAATGTGTCTAGGTCATTTCATATTATTAAAAAATTATTTTTACCTTAAATTAAACTAATTACCTGTAATCGCGATTAAAAACATAAAAGTTACTATTCACCAAAAAATTATTTTAATCCCATTGAACCACGTTTTACATATTAATGACAACCATATATGTTGGATTTTTGAAATTAAAAACACAGAGGTGGTAAAATTTCATTTAAATGGAAAATCATTTTTTATAAGTACAACTTAGTGGTTTCACTATTCATCAAAAATTGATGTTTTTCAGAAAAATACCAAAACTTCACCCTAAGCTATATTTGATATTCCAAATTCAAAAATGATGTCTATTTTACAAAATTCAAAACATATAAGTTACATTAATTAATTTAATAATTAATTTCCAATGTCGGAGCAAATACTGTGTTTTTATGAAACAATAAGTATCAAAAGATTGACACTAGTTTAAGTCCAATTTCAAAGTGAAATTAATTCCAATGACCACTATTGGATTAAATGGTAAAAATATATTCTAATTTAACATTAAAACCAAATCAAAAGATAATATAATAATATAAATAAATTAGATTAAAAAGAGGTTTTGAATTAAAATACAACATTTTTCACTATTCCTTAAAAAAATGAAATTCATCGGAAAAATACCAAAAATTTACCCAATGTAAATTTAAATCTTCCAATCATAAAGAATAAGTTTATTTTGACAAATAGATCTTATAATGTTGTCAAAAGTTGGATTTAAAAATGGTTTTCCATCAAAAGGTAGTAAAACAATCTTTTAAAAATATTAGTGTATTCAATGCTTAAGATTGTATTTATTCTCATTTTAAGCCTCTAAAACACTATATAATTAATTAATAGAGAGAGATAAAAATATCTATTATTCATTACTTACTTGGTATGTTACATCATTCCCCCTTTAGAAAATTGTGTCCCCGCAATTTATTTACTTATCGAATAAGTGGGGGTAGTTAGCCCTCATTGCATTTTCAGATTCCCATGTTTCCTCTTCAATCATGTGGTTTTTACACAAAACCATTACCCGATGAATCACCTTATTTCTTAAAACTTTCTCCCTGTGGTCAAGAATCTGGACTGATTGTTCCTCATAAGATAGGTTCTCTTCCAGCTGAACTACCTCTGGACTCAAAACATGAGATGGATCTGGCATGTACTTCCTTAACATTGAAACATGAAAAACATTGTGTACCTGAGATAAACTCTGAGGTAAATCCACTTGGTAAGCAACTGATCCAACTTTCTCCAGAATTTCATATGGTTAAATGAACCTTGGACTCAAATTTCCTTTCTTAAAAAATCGCATCACACTTTTACCATGGTGAAACTTTGAGAAAGACATGATCACCTACCTCGAAGGATAGATCCTTCCTCCGGTCATCCGCATAACTTTTCTGTCTGCTCTGAGTTGTTCTCATGTGTTTCTTAATCAACTGAACTTTTTCTTCCATCTCTTCTACCAATTCTAGTCCCATAAACTTCCTTTCACCCACGTCATCCCAAAAAGATGGTGTTCGACACCACTTCCCATATAATGCCTCAAATGGTGCCATCTGTATACTGGAATGAAAACTGTTATTATATGAAAATTTAACTAAAGAAAGATGTTGGTCCCAACTTCCTTGATAATCCATCGAACAAGCTCGTAGAATATCCTCCAATGTCTGAATTATTCATTCTGACTGCCTATCTGACAGGGGATGAAAATCTGTACTAAAATTTAATTCATTACCCACTGACTTCTGAAGGCCCTTCCAAAAGTTAGAAGTAAACCTGGGATCACGATCAGATTTAATGAAGAGGGTAACTCCATGCAACCTGACAATCTCATTAAGATACAACCGAGTAAGTTGATCTAGAGACAAAGTATCTCGAATAGGAAGGAAATGAGCATATTTAGTAAAGCGATCAACAATAACCCAGATTGCATTATTACCTCGAGGTGTCTTTGGCAATCCAACAATGAAGTCCATGGATATATTCTCCTATTTCCACTCGGGTACTAGTAAAGGCCGAAGCATCCCTTTTGGTAACTGTAGCTCTGATTTAACCTGCTGACAATTCAATCACTTCACGGTAAAATCAATAATATCTCTTTTCATTCAATCCCACCAGTAATACTCCCGCAGATCTCTGTACATCTTAGTACTGCCAGGATGAACTGAAAATGGGGAACTATGAGCCTCACATAACAACTCATTATTCAACTGTGAATCACTAGGCACACATAATCTCATCCCAAACCTCAAAACACAATCATTATCAATATTAAATTCAGGCAACATACCCTTCTGAACCAGCTTTACCTTTTTCTACAACCCACTGTCTTTCTTCTACGCTTGCTTAATTCTGTCTGATAGAGATGATCTCACTAATAACTGAAACAAAATAGAAGAACATACTACACCTACAACTTCTATGGAAAAGTTCATCAAATTAAAAACCAAAGGATCATGTTCCAAACGTATAATGGTTAATGAAGTATTACTTTTTCGACTCAAAGAATCAGCCACTTTATTTGCTTTTCCCGGATGGTAATTAATTGTACATTCATAATCCTTGATTAATTATAGCCGTCTCCTATGTCTCATGTTAAATTATTTTTGAGTGAATATATACATTAAACTTTTGTGATCAGTATATATTTCACACTTTACTTCATACAAATGATGCCTCCAAATTTTTAAAGTGAAAACAACAGCAGCTAATTCCAAATCATGTGTAGGATAACTTACCTCATGAGTTTTCAATTGACGTGATGCATAAGCAATTACTTGATCATTCTGTATTAGGAAACAACCATTTACTTTCAATGAAGCATTAATGTAGATAACAAACTCACCATTCCTAGAAGGTAGTTCCAAAACTGGAGCATTCACCAATCTTCTTTTAAATTCCTGAAAACAATCATCACATTCTTTTGTCCAGATAAACGTAACACACTTCCAAGTTAGCTTAGTCATTGGACTAGATAACCGTGAAAAATTTCTAAAAACCCTTTAGTAGTAACCTGCCAAACCAAGAAAACTACAGATCTCTGTTACATTTTTGGGTCTTGTCCATTCATCAACAACTTTTGTTTTTGTAGGATCCACATTTATTCCATCTTTAGAAACAATATGACCAAGGAATGAAATTTGTTGCAACAAAAACTCACACTTGCTGAATTTTCCATACAGTTTATTTCATTTTATGGTTTTCAAGATAACCCTTAAATGACTTTCATTCTCCTCTTTACTTTTAGAAAACACTAAAATATCATCAATAAAAACAAACAACATTTTTCACCTGAGTCAACTGATCCATCACTACAACAAACAGTTTAGTTCTGATTCTGACTATCTCAGGATACTGATTTGAAAGGTCAATTCCCCCTGTATGCCTTCCCAAAAAATTTTCTCTATTTCCTCTATGAAAAACCATTCTTAACATAGAAATATTTTAGCCAATAAAACATGGTAATCATTAAATGCTATATAATTTCAATCATACCCTAAATAAATTTATAATTTAACAATTTTCTAACTCCTAAAGTTGTCTAAACCGACCTCTGATACCAACTATAAGGACCCAACCTTAAACATTACGTATTCTAGATATATTTCAAGAATACACCTCGAGGATCTTTTCAGGTTTAGAGTTTTAGAAAATGAGATCATAAAACTTGCATTATATCACACATTTAAACAAAGTGGTTACAATAAAAGATAGTATTCATTTTTCTTCCATCAACGGAAACATATTTAAAATAAAACATGGATTATTTCTTGACACTTCCTTGACATAATCATCATATCATGTACCCTTACCTTGACCTGTGAAAAACATTTCAAAAACTTGGTATGAGCATAAAAAGCTCAGTAAGGGATATAAAAATATGGAAAGGAAACATGAGTACATGTATAAGTAAGAATCAATAAAATCATACTCTACTCAAAAAACATAATCACATTAACATACCTCATCAAATCATGAATATATCATAGAAATCATAAGACATAAATGTAACATGATGCATTCATAACATTCTTACATAGGGCGTAACCCTCTTGGTTACGTTTGGAATACCCATCACAGTATATTCCATAAATATCTTTGGAGAAACCTTAATGTTTAACTCCTTCGCGTTACCCAATGTAATAAAGAGATATATCGTGCTCACTCACCCTTATTTTATCACGGAACCACCCGTCTTCATAACAATTCCCAAAAACCATAACATAATTGTATCACATAAAACATGCATAAAGGAAACATAACACTTCCACTTTTCAATCACAAGATATAAATACAACACATTGACATAAAAACATTATGAAAACCATTTTGAATACCAAAATAAAATAAAATAAAAGTAAAACATGGTATTTATTTTTCATTCAAAAAAAGTTATGGCTTGTTGAGGAAACTGAAACTCAAATAATGGTCACGGCGGCGGAGAATTCGTTGTCGCAGTATACGTACGACAAAAAAACATTCCCTTTTGTCGTTTAGTAAAGGCTTCGTAGAAAAATATTTATTTTGAATAAACGTAAAAGTAAAAGGGGTTTATACACCGTATATAAGAAAGTTGTGTATAAAACAAAATATGCCTCAATCAATGGAGATTGAGACGAAATCCATTACAAAGATAATTTTTTAAATTAAATATATCTATTATGTGTATTCACTATAATTACACATAAATAAAGTAAAAATACAAGATAGGACATAATAATATCATGACATAATTTGAAATTAGGAGATCAACCCAAAGAATGGAAATTGGGTTAAGCAGTTCCCTTACCTCGTGTCCGACGTGACTCGATTTCTCTTTAAACTCCGGAATAATAAACTTGAGTAAATTTCTACTTGCTTAAGAACATCTTTCATGTTCATTATTCCTTTAATATCACGTATTACCATTTCATGAACACTATGTAATTATTTAAGTTAATAACAGGCATTTTAACGATCTATGGTACTTGAGTAAAAAAACTATTTATAATTACAAGTTGTTCATGTATCCAATATATACAGAGTTATAATCATGATGTAGATTCCATATATATAATATATATCCAGTATATAAATTCATTTATAATATTACATAATCATTTAGAGGTAATAAATGAAATGCACCATTCATGGAGACGGTATGCCGTACGTATGCATGGACGCTACTTTCATTTATATCTCATACTTTAATGGAAAGAAACAATAATTATATAAAGTTATATTATAATTATAGTATAATATCATATATAATATCATTAAATATATCCTTTATACGTACCACATATGGTATTAACGAATCAAATCACTTTGAGGGGGCGGTAGTCTGCACTTCTTAAAATGAAGATATTGCGTTTACCCATAATAGAAACCATAAAGGTATGCCATAAATGAAAAATACAGAAGCTTAAGTAAAACAGAAAAATATTATATATCATATATAAATATAGTGTCATCTTAATGGCCACCTTTTAAGGTGTTAAAATAATATTTAACAATCATCATTTCGTGAGGGAGAAATTCGTCATCCACGGAAACAGTATGTTCTTTAACCATTATATGTAGGTGTGTGTAAGTGTAGCTAGAATCCATCTTATAACAACATCATAGTATATGTAATATACTGGTTCTATTACAAAATAAATGAATACAAATATTTTAGGGGGTTGGAGAAGCAAAATAAAACATAAGAACACAAGAGAAAACACTACCTTTAAAACGGGTAACAATTTTTGATTTGAGCTCAAAGGCTTACTTAGGAAAACTTCTGCCCAACGTGAGGCTTCTAAGAGTTAGAGAGGGATGTGGAGAGACAAAATGGTCAGGGATTTACCATGCCAAAGGCTTGAGAGGTGTGGGTAATGTGGTAGAGGTGGGGGCCTTTTATAAGATGAGAGGAGCGGCACTCTTGGGAAGTTATAAAAGGTTATTTTTTTATAAAATGATTTTTGGTTTTAAATGGTCCCAAAATTATATATTTCGAGGATAAGCTGATAATAGTTCGAAATACACCCATCAAATTGGTTTTTGACATGATTAGGTCTTAGATTTTACATTATCCTTCCATTTTATTTAAATCGTTAAATAATGAGGTAATCGCTGCATCATCATGGTGTCATAAATAATTTAATTTTTTTAATGTTTAAAAATTATAAAAAAACTATCATGATGTACTTTGTATCTTTATAATGAATATTTATAGTCAAAAATATTCCTTGAATAACCCCATTTAAAAATTGTTTTAGCAAAATAACTCATATTTGTGACCTTTTAATTTTAACTTTAAATAAAAAGTTTTTAATGTCATTTTCCTTCCAATGTGGCTCCATGCGGTACCCAAGTTGACCCATGTATTTTCTTGGTCAGCCATGACACATCCAATAATGGTAGTAAATGTGTCTAGGTCATTTCATATTATTAAAACATTATTTTTACCTTAAATTACACAAATTACCTCTAATCGTGATTAAAAACATAAAAGTTACTATTCACCAAAAAAATTATTTTAATCTCATTGAACCATGTTTTACTTCTTAATGAGAACCATGTATGTCAAAATTTTTAAATTCAAAACACAGAGGTGGTAAAATTTTATTTAAACGGAAAATCAGTTTTTATAAGTACCACTTAGTGGTTTCACTATTCATCAAAAATTGAAGTTTTTCAGAAAAATACCAAAACGTCACCCTAAGATATATTTGATATTATGAATTCAAAAATGATGTCTATTTTACAAAATTCAATACATATAAGTTACATTAATTAATTTAATAATTATTTCCCATTGTCAGAGCAAATAGCGTGTTTTTATTAAATAATAAGTATCAAAAGATTGACACTAGTTTAAGTCCAATTTCAAAGTGAAATTAATTCCAACGAACACTAATGGATTAAATGGTAAAAAAATATTCTAATTTAACTTTAAAACCAATTGAAAATATAATCTAATAATATAAATAAATTATATTAAAAAGAGGTTTTCAATTAAAATACAACATTTTTCACTATTCATTAAAAAATGGACTTTATCAGAAAAATACCAAAAATTTACCCAAAGTAAATTTCAATGTTCCAATAATAGAGAATAAGTTTATTTTGACAAATATAGCTTATAATGTTGTCAAATGTTTGATTTAAAAATGGGTTTCCATCAAAAGTTAGTAAAACAATCTTTTTAAAAAATTAGTGTTTTCCTTGCTTAAGATTGGATTTATTCTCATTTTAAGCATCTAAAAAACTATATAATTCATTAATAGTAATAGAAAAAAATATCTATTATTAATTGCATACATGGTATGTTACAGATCCCACCCCACCCCCACTATATTTCAGGCGATATGTTCACTAAAAAACATTTCTTCACTAAGGTAGCCAAATTTGTAAGTATTTTTTTATGTGAAATGTGAATAAGATAGACACTAGACACCGATTCCTTTCCTATGTTGATATTTTATAGGATTAAAATGACTTTTATTTATATTATCAAAACCCACCCATCACCTTGTAGAGAGGGCCCCATGGATCAATATCCAGAATGACATGCTACACAACAGACCACATCTGAAATATCATGTCAAAGTGTCTATTTCTATATCCCTAGAGCTGAGCATCGAGATACCAATTCCTATTGATGATGCATATATTCATACAGTCAAACAAGCTCTTGGAACATTCATCCCATTGTAATCACATCTTATTAAAAAACTGACAATGTTGTATTCATTTCCAATTTAATTTTCCATATAATCCTTTAAAATCTAATGAAAAAAGGTCTGAACAGATGAAATTATTGTAGACAGAAATAGGTAAGGGGGTGAAACAAAATATTGGTTCAAACCCATCTCAAGGATCAACCAACCGATCAAAAATATCTACCAAAATCACCTTAACCCCCCCCCCCCGGTTCAATATCAACATTTATTATGTTTTACGGATCGTGTGGTTATGAATTTGAATGGTGGTGGTAGTCACATAATTGATTTTGAAGAAAATGTGTATAGAGGGGATTAAGCAGACTTCACTGGGGCAGAGAGTGAAACTGAAATCCTGGACTATGATTGGTTAGGAGTTATTATGGTAAATGATTACATGATGTAAGTTTTCATGATTTTATTTTCTAAAAGATGATATATTATGATAATTTTAATTAAATACATTTCATATTTTTCCTAGGTGTATACATGAAAAAAAAATTAAGGGATTTCCCCTTGACCAAAAATTTGGACTAGTTAGTCCTCATGTCACCTCTATAGAACATGAAGACGTAACATCCAAGAAATTGGGGGAAATAGTGGAAGAACTACTCAAATTGTTTAACAGAAAAATTATGAATAGAAGACTCTTCTTAATACCAATGATATAGGGGTATAACATTATAATTTAATAATATGAAATATATTTTAATTTAAAAAATTACTTATTCTTTTTTGTCTTCTTAGTTATCATTGTATGCATATTGCGGTGAATTTGTATACTCCAATGATTTTTTTTCGGCATCTAATCCATGGATATCCAAAAAACTGACTACAAGTGATGTTGTTTTTTAAATTTTAATACACTACATAAAACATTTTAGAACTAAAAATCATGTTATATAGTTAATATTATCATTTAATGAGGATTATATTATGATAGGACGATGAATGAATATCTTCTAAATCATGGAAGTAGGCTTGGGAAAATGACAAGAATCCTAAAAAGTACTAAAAATGAATACAAATAAGGGTATATATAATAAAATTTAACTATCCAAACACATAAAAAATAATTATTTATCTCAATATTTCTGCAGTTCCCAAAATAAAAAAAATGTTAAATACTGGGGTTGTTATAATTGTAAATTTATGAAAGATATCATATTCCATGAATAAACCAACATCCCTGAAGAGGTATTTTTAGAGAAAATTTCTATTACATTCACTATTGAAAAACTAACATGTACCAATGGTTTGGAACCGTTGGTATAGGCCTCCAAACCGTTGGTATAGCCTATACCAATGGTTTGGAGAACCGTTGCCAAGTAAGCCATTGGGAAAGGTCTATAACAACGGTTTTGGTAAAACAGTTGGTATAGACCTATACCAACGGTTTTGGAAACCGTTGGTATAAGTAATATGGAAATATATACCAACGGTTATGGAACAGTTGGTATGTGTATTTCAAAAAAAACATCCACTAGTATTTGATTCCAGGACACCTAGTTTATCATTGAACTAACTAACCACTAACCTAACATGACTTTTGTGAACATAATTACATAAATATATATATTTATTCTCATAATTATTTTAAATTTTTATTTATATAATGTTATCGGTAAGAAGAACTGATAAAAAATCAAAGGATCTATACCAACGGTTGTCAAAACCGTTGGTATAGGTCTATACCAACAGTTTTGACAACCATTGGTATATATTTTGAGTTTGGAATTTCATTCTGGGTGAAGGATGATCCATGTGGGACCCTTTCCCTTCGGTTTGGCCAAACCGTTTGGAAAAGTGGCCACAAAGGGGACTTTTCCCAAGGGTTTGGCCAAACTGTTGGGAAAGGGTATACATATCCCAACGGTTTGGCCAAATCGCTGGGAAAGGTAGTCACAAAGGGGACTTTCCCACCGGTTTGGCCAAACCGTTGGGAAATCCATACCCTTTCCCAACGGTTTGGAAAAACCGTTGGGAAAAGTATCCTCAAAGTGGGCTTTCCCAACGGTTTGGCCAAACCGTTGGGAAAGGGAACCTATACCAATGGTTTTTACGAACCGTTTGTATAGAAGCGTTGGGAAAAGTCATATTTCCAGTAGTGATTTAAAATAATTATTAATCATTTGTGTATTAATATTTTTTCAGTAATACCATAAATTCCGTAAACAATCATATTCACAAGACAATATAGATATTCATATTAAGAAAAAAATCCACAAACCCGATGAGAGAATGTACAAATATAATATGAAGATGGTAAACTTCTCAAATAATCTCATCATTAATAATATAGTCTTCCTTATCATTCTCTTTTTTTGAAGGTAATGTTATGATTTTTATGGGATAAATTCCCTACTAAAAATCATGGATGTTGGTGGTACTTATTTTCACAATAATTGAATAATATTTTGGTTTTTTTAAATAAATTAGTGGTCCTCATTTATTGGGTATGTGTGTGGTTGATAGACCACAAAAGATAATGAGTATCCAAAAGGGGTCTCTACATCCCTTGAGTTTGTTGTGACATCATGAGACATAATGAGTAGAGGATTTTATTCCACTCTTTAGTCAACCCAGTGAAGAACCAACAGTAATAAATTTATTCATAGGTCTAGAATATATTATAGTTGGTTCTTTTCCCGGACGACTAAAGCTATGCTACAGAAGAAGGATATTATTATGTGTCAACTGTAGAAGGATCAAAGATGTCACAACAAACTATAGGGATAGGGAAACCCCTTCCAGATAATCATTATCTTTTTTTTCTCTATCGACAATGAATATACCCTAAAAATAAGGATCACCAATTTCTTTTAATAAAACAATCATGATGCAATTCATTTAGTGAAAAAACACAACTGACATACTGAAAACCGAGGAAGTTCATTCTGATTGTTTTGATACATTAAGACAATAATCCATCTATAATTTTTGACGTGTAGGAATCTACTGATCCTCAATACGATGCATGGTGTCACTGGTATGACTCCAAATGTGTCTTGTTCTTTAAAATTGACATTAATTCTAGTAAAAAAACTACTGATATACTGAAAACTGAGAAAATGCATTTTAATTGTATTTCTACATTAGGAAGATGATAACTGAGTCATATGTGTCATATAGTATTTAACCCCTCCCCCTATAATATGACAAATAGTGTGAATGGTGTGATTAGATTTGTCTGTTATCATATTAAAATTGATAAATTAGTTCAGAAATTTTCACTCACTCAAAACAAATAAAACACACTCCGATTGTCATCTAAATTAAGGACATCATTTTATAAGTCCATTCTGACATGTTTATAGAAGTTTCATGTCAATCTGATGCGCGCTGCGACCAGTATGAATAAAATTGAATGTTTTTGGTATGAAATTAAATTTTAGTAAAAAACCTCAACTGACACACTGAAAACCAATTAAATGAATTCTTATTGTTTTTCTACATTAGGAAAATGATCCATCAGTCATTAACAATGTGTAGTAATCAGCCAGACCTCAATCCAACGCACCGTGTCACCGGTATGACTCCAAATGTGACTTGTTACTTAAAATTTACAATAATTCAAGTAAAATACACAATTGGCATATTGAAAACTATGAAAATTTATTCGGATTATTCTCATACATTATGAAAATGATCCATGAGTCATTTTTGACAAGTTATAATCAACCACATCTCATTCTGATGAATGGTATGACCGGTATGACTAAAAGTGTATGTTATCAGTTTAAAATTTACATTTTAACTCAACATATTTCAGTTACTGAAAACCAAGAAAATGTTCTTTGAGTGTCTTCCAGATTAAAGAAATGGATTCTTAAGTTTATTGTGATGTGTATAAAGTAGTCTCATGTCAAACCGACGCACGATGTGACCAGTATGACTCAAATCATATTTTTTAGTTTGAAATGAAATTTTTTTAAAAAACACAACTAACATACTGATTACATAAGAAATTCATTCCAATTGTTTTTCTACTTTACTAAAATAATCCATCAGTCATTTTAGATGTGTGAGAATCAACCCCACCTCAATCCGATGTAGGATGTCACCGTATGACTCCAAATGTGTCTTGTTATTTAAAATTGACATCAATTCATGTAAAAAAACACAACTGACCTAATGAAAGCTAATAAAAGAAATTTGGACTCTTTTTATACATTATCAAAATGATCCATGAGTCAGTTGGGATGTGTAGGAATCAACCCCATGAAAATACAATGAACGTTGAGACCGGTATGACTAAAATTTCCCACTATCAATTTAAAATTCACATTTTAACTCAAAAAGTGTCACTCACTAATAACCAAGAAAATGCAATCTGATTGTGTTATAAATTAAGGATAGTGATAAGTAAGTCCATTTTTATGTTAATTAAGTAGTCTCTTGTCAAAGCGATGCACGATGCGATCTATTTGACCCAAATTTCATGTTTTCAATTTGAAATAACATTTTAGATAAAAAACAGACCAACCATACTAAAAATCAAGGAAATGCATTCCAATTGTTTGGATTATTTAGGAAAATGTTACATTTGTCATTTGTGACATGTATGAATAAAATCCACCACAATTCGATGCATAGTGTCACCAGTATGACTCCAAATGTTTCTTGTTATTTAATATTGACATTAATTCAATTAAAAAAATCAACTAACATACTAAAAAATGAGAAAATTATATAGTATTATTTTGATACTTTAGGAAAACATTAAATGAGTTATTTGTGATGTGTCTAAATCATCCCCACCACAATCTAATGAAATGCGTGACTAGTATGACTTAAAGTGTCCACAATCAGTTTAAAATTCACATTTTAACTCAAAACTTGTCACTCACTAAAAACCAAGAAAATATGCTCCAATTCTCTTCCAAATTAAGTATAGTGATTCGTGATCCCATTGTGACATGTTTAAAGTAGTATCACATAAAACTAATGAACTAATTTACTGGTATGTCTCAAATTGAATTTTTTGGTTTGATATGATATTTTAGTAAAACAAACACAACAGTCATACTAATAACCAAGGAAATGAATTCTGATTGTTTTGATACTTTAGGAAAATTGTTGATTATACGTTTTGGTTGTGTATGAATCAAAAAAATCACAATCCAACACATGATATCACCAGTATGACTTCAAATTTGTCTTGTTATTTAAATTTACATTAATTCAACTAAAAAAACACAACTTCCATACTGAACACTGAGAAAAAGTTTTCATTTTATTTTGATAATTTAGAATAATGATCAATCAATAATTTGTGACATGTAGGAATCAACCCCCCTCAATTTGATGAATGGTGTGATCATTATAACTAGTTATGTCCACTATTTTCATAAAATTGACATTTTAACTCAAAATGTGTCACTCACTGAAAACCAAGAAAACGCGCTCTGATTGCCTTCCAAATTATGGAAAGTGATTTGGAAGCCCCTTGTGAGATATATGAAGCAGTCTCACGTCAAACTGATGTATTATGTGACCGGTCTGACTCAAAATTCTTGTTATTTATTTGAAATGAAATTTATGTAAAAAAACACAACAGATATACTGAAAACTATGGAAATGCATTTTGATTTATTTGATACATTAGGAAAAAAACATCAGTAATTTGTGATGTGTAAGAATCAGCTACACCTCAATCTGATGCATGGTGTCACCCATATGACTCCCAATTTTCCTTGTTATTTAAAATTGACATTAATTAAATTAGAAAACCACAACTGACATATTGAAAACTATGAAAACACATTCAGATCGTTTTGATAAATTTGGATAATGATCCATGAGTTACTTGTGAGATGTAGGAATCAACCCCACCTTAATCTGGCGAACGTTCTGACTGGCATGACTAAAAGTGTCCTCTATCAGTTTAAAATTGAAATTTTAACACAAAACTTGTCACTCACTAAAACACAAGAAAACGTGCTCCTGTTGTCATCCAAATTGTGTTCTTTGATTTGTACATTTTTTGTGATGTGTATGAAGCAGTCTCACATCAAACCGATGAACGATGCGACAAATATGTCTCAAGTTTCATGTTTTAGTTAGAAATGACATTAAGTAAAAAACACAACTAACATACTGAAAGCAGACAAAATTGATTCTGATTTTTTTGATACGTTAGGACAATAATTCATCAGTCATTTTTGAACTGTAGGAATCCACACCCCCCCCACACCTCAATAAAACACATGGTGTCCCTGATACGACTGCAAATGTGTCATTTTAGTTAAATATTGAAAATTTAAATGAATTCATCATATTTATGTTTTATTTGTTTATTTATAGTATTACAAATGTAATATTTGTTTTCCTATATAGGTAGAAACTTCTTCTCGAGATGGGATGATTTTTTTGACAACTATTACCATCAGAAGAAATTTTTTTGAGGTGACCATAGACGTCAAATGAGAAAACATTAATGTTAAATGTTTGTTGGATTTTTTGTAATTGTAACTTTATGAAATATTGTTTTAAATTTATATAGAACATCTTTTTTGGTATAAACCATGAGTGAATATTCATGTATTCATGATGTCAATTAAATGTATATAGCATTGTTTACAAAAAATTTATATTTTTTACTTGATTCTTCTTCATTTGTATCTTGTATTTTGTTCTGTTGTATATAATATAATTTCAGTGGAAATTTTTAAGAAGGTTTTTGCAGGTTCTTACAGGTTATTTTGGCTGGTTTGATTATTTTAGTTGGCTCTTTATTTTTTTAGGTTGTTGGGTGTGTTGTTATACAAACATCATGCCCATTCATATAAGCCTTTATCCATTGTAGTTGAAGCACTGATAAATGTGGTATTTATCAGTGATTTGAATATAATTGGTAAAGGGTATCCCCCTTCAGAAGTGGCTAGATATACAGTGTTTTTAGTGTTGATAAATGCTTTTTTGAGCACTAATAATTGCCTATTTTGTGGTAGTGATATAGATCAAAAAAATATTCTATCACATAATCCCTTAGAACGCTCATTTAAATGATTAGATAAATAACAATTATAGTGAAAAAAAAATAAATCATTTATAATTAAATCCTGAAAAACCTATTCTTTAACAAAAAACTATAATGGATATAATTGAATCTTAATTTTAAATAATATGATTCAATAATCAACATATAATTTACATATTATATTTTCAATCATTCTTTTTTCTTATCGGTTGATTTTATATTTATATAAATTCTTTTAAAGGTTATATCCCACGTATATTACAATCATTTTAAGATATATCCGTAAAATGCCTTCTCTTCTCAATGAGTTCGTTATCACTTTATCTATTGTTCGTTGGGTATAACATCATTATAATTCCTTTATAGAATACCTTATGGTATAAGTCAAAAGTATTTATTTTGTAAATTTTTTTTACCTCTCTTGGATCTTCTTTTTAAATCTTCCTAATATAATCATTTTAGGTCTATTCTAGATGGAATTCATAGAATCCTATTCGATGTAATTTTTTTCCTTCTGTTGATTGATATTGAAAAAATTTACCTAATATACATCACATAATTTTGTATGATGGATCTTGTTTAATCTATTAGTTAAAATATATTTCCATCCAATAGATTCATAATTATGTTAATAAAGATAAATATTAAAATTAAGGAAACATTTATAAAACTGAATATTTATTTGTAAAATTAGATTTATAAATAGGATGTTTGGCTTGACAATAAAAATTAAATGAAAATAAATTTTAAAATCTCAGGGTGTTACATTCTCCACCATTAAATTAATTTCATACACTTAATTTTTTTATAATTAAAAAGATTTTATCATAAAAAGTTATTTAAATTATATGTAAAATTTATGGTTAACATTATTTTATTGGTCAACAGCTGGGGAAATTTTTATTTAATAAAACAATTATTTAATGATGTACCTATCTTTCTAAGACTTTTACATGTGAATGAGTTAACAAGTTAGTGCCATATATGTAATTGATATTTTCAGCATAATAATAAAGAAATTAATCTTCATCTTTATTTAATTGAGTAATTAATTTACATCCATGATAGAAAATATGGGAAAATATACTGGATCGATTTCATTACATACTTAAAAATTCATAATTCAGTTACATTTTGAGTAGTATACAAACTATACTTCATCTAATATTATAAATAATAAATATCCATGTTCATGTTTTCATGTATTAAGCACTAAAATTAAATTTTAATATATCATAATATCGAAAAAAATTGATAAAAAAAATTTCTCTTCCATTTTCAAACTTTCAACGGAAAAAAATATATTTATCATAAGAATATGTATTACTCAATGAAATATGAATATATCATCTTATGTAAAATTATGAAATTACTATTAAAAAAAATAATAACACCCAATGTTCAAAAATAAATAATTTTAAAAATAACCTGTCCATAAAATTCTTCTTAAATATACCAGATCAAATTTGAAACACAAAAAGAATCATAAATATTTTATCACATATTCTTCTAGAAATGAAAACATTCGTATCCAAACAACATGAATCACACATAATGTTAGATACCTAAAATTATATATTCCTTAGTAATATATTATCCAATTAATTATAATCATATCTCAAAATTACATGAATCTCTATGACATTAAACCACCAAAAAATAATTTTTGCTTCCAAAATTTAACCCAATATTTATTCTAAAAATGATACTTTCCATTTTAATATAAAATTTATAATTTGATAATAATTTACCATTCAACATAATACTATACTTTCTTAAAAAAAAATATGATAACCCTTTATCTCAAATAATAATAATTACCCAAAAATCAAAGAATTAATTAACCTGGACAGTCATATACACCCTTTATTTTGTGTCCCCAAAAATAGAATAAAATTTCACTCAAAATTATCATAACAAAATTACATGTCCAAACTATGTGTTTTATACACAAATTTTTTATTAAAACCCAATAAAAATCACCCATAACATAATTAACCAACTTAAAATTCAAACACATAAGTCTTAAATAAGGTGTCTTTATGCATTTTATCTTGTTATCATCCTTAAAAATATCAATCTTAAAATAAAATAACACAACATCATAACTCTCGATTCCTATATAAGAAAACATTAATCATTCAACTTCCATTATAATCCTATAACCAAGATTTTTTATATTATTCGTAAATAATTTCATCCCATATTAATTAAATATCATTCAGTTCTGAAAATTTTTCATTCTCAATCAAATCATTATTCCATCATTAAACATATGTAAAATTATAAAAATAATTAATACCTTTGGTATGATATTCATAGTTTCTTCATGTTTAGTTTTTCAACATAAGATTTTATTAGATGTCTATATGTATGAACCTAATGACCACATTAAAAATATTTCCTCTTAGGGAATCTATTTTAATGACTATTATATTCTCCACATGTAAAATATTCCATTAACACCTTTGGAAAAAAATTAATTCCCCTCTATTGTGTTTGATAAACTATTCACTTCTCATTGTATGTTTATTTACATATGACAATCCTTTCCGCACAAAAAAAATTTGGTTACATTTAAAAAATCCCATGGGTTATTATTCCCACATGTTTCCCATGTATAAAATTAATCATTCTGTTCTCTATTTTCCTTATCAATTGAACATCCATGAATCGTCATTTTAATATTATTTGGTCTATTGTGAAACTAAACTATGTTTACATTTTTAATCATAACATTATTGATTATTCTTGGAATAAAAAAAGTTTTTTCACCCCATCTTGAATCCCATTTAGTTTGATATATTCCATGATATTATTATATTTGTAATCCTTAAAACAGAATGTGTTCAATTGATTGCCTAATATGAAACAATGAACCAAAAATAACTGTAGAACATTATATAATCATTAAAATTTATCCTTTCAATTGGTTGTTAAAAAATGGGATACCTACATTATGAGACACATGTAGAAATAAAAAATTTCATTATTAATACCAATTCATTGATAAATGTGAATTATCATGCGTTATTAGCTAATATGATAATTTTATACTAGTTATATTTTTTCTTCTAATATTGGATTTTATGGCCTTTAATTTAAAAAATTGCTTATTATATATATAATAAATATTATTGATAATAAAAATGTTTTAGAAACAGTATAAATAGTATATTCTATAAAATAAGAGAAATAATAATTAATGTTTTTAGAAAAATGTTATTTTTCACTCAAAATTATAATCATTATTTTTTTATTATGTAAAAATTAAATTATAAAAAATCATCAGTTTTTATTTTGAAATTTCTATTAATTACTGCAAAAAAGAATAATAATATTTCATCAGGATTTATTTTTTTATTTTTTTGAAATAATTAATTTGTTGTTGAATAGTGAAAAAAGAGGGTTTTTTTAATACAATCACATTTTTAAAATCACTATAATACGATAATTAATTAAACTATTTGAAACCCTTTTTATCTACAAATATATATTGATTAAATGAAATAAGTCATTTAAGAATAATTTTTTCAATTTTATTTCACCCAATTTTTTCATTTTGCAATCATAAGTAATACTTTTTTCTACAAACAATTTTTATTTTTTTATATAGAAAAATAGTTTTCATCTCTTGTAAAATTATATCTAAAAACATATTTCATATTACAGATTTGAATTTTCTTGTTGTTTAATTTCTTTCAATTTATTTTTTTCATATTAGTATCATTATTTGTATTAATAAAGTTAATGAACATGATAATTAAGAAAGTGTTATTCTGAAATTATTATTTTATTAATGTGGATAAGTTTTTATCTAACCAATTTAGGGATGGTATTTTATACAATGAATAAGATATTATTTTTACCCATGTATAAATATAAATATAATAATAAATATAATTTTTAATTAATGTTATATAATATTAAGAATGCCTAATTTTTGAAACATCTTTTTTTAACAAAATCGGTTTATAAATATATTGTGTTTTTATTATTATTTTTTTAAAAATATTTTGAAATTGATTAAGAATAAATTAATTATAATTTTTTTTAAATCATCAATATTTCTTTGTTGTTCTCATCATATATTAATTGTTAAAAAATAAAATCCTTAGAAAAAACTATTTACCATAGTAAAAATTCAAAAAGGTTAAAAGTAAAAACCAAATTAAAAAAGTAAAAACACAGAAACAAATTATTGTTATAGTATATATAGACCCCTAATAACCAAATTATCAAATTTAAATTTTTTTAGTCATTATCCACTAAATAATGTCATTGCATCACCGAAATATTAATGGGAATTTCAAAAAATCCCATTTGTTTCACTTATGTAAAAGATAAATTCCATAAAATTTATTCACACATTCAAAAGATATTTATCACCTAAAAATATTCCCATTTTTATCATAAACCCTCTACCCTTATCCAATAATCCCATCCTTTCTAAGATACTCTACTAAGGATCATTAAAGTGTTACCCATTGTAGAACGACTGAAGGGAGCAGTAATGTTCCCAACAGATCTCCCTTAATTATATCTTCTTCTACCCCCACTAAAATAATTTATATTCATGAATTTCTGAAAAAAAAATTATCATTATTATTATAAAATTTTCAGTATATTAATTTTTTATTACTTTTTTTCATTCCATTAAATCCATAGAAAAATTTAATACAACATCATATATACGTGCGAACTACAACCTCCATGATTAGTGTGATCAATATTTCATAACTAACTTAATTGGTTGGTTGAAGATGATGATTTAATGAAAAATATATTTTTTAAATAATTTTTATGATTCTAAATTTATAAGTTATTTTATTTTCTACCTCCCTCCCTTTTTTTAGAAAATGAGAGAATTTGTAATGTGTGTGTACGAGCTACCGCCTCCACTGAATGATGTATTCTATTTTCCATTGCCTCCTGACATGGATGACATTAAAAATATAACAAATAAAATTATATTTATGAAAGTTTTAATATTCTATAAAGATAATTTTAGAAAATATGTATTTAATATTAACAATAATCATGCATAGTACACTTAGCTGCATTAAAAGAACATATCGAGGAAACATTCTTAAATTTAGTTGATTTTATAAAATCTAAGAAACTATATAAATTTTTTGATAATGCAACAATAAAATAAAATCTCCCATATAGTTCTATAAATTATTGATCTATTTATAACACTTTTTTACATTCTCAATATATTGGGGATGTTTTAGAGAAATTGACCAAACCATCTCAAGTAAATGAAATAAGTGAAACCAATTTAATAATGGGAAAAATAAATATAATAAATAGATCATATAAAGTAAAATATTTATTAAAATATTTCTTTTTAATGATTTTAATGAACATCATTTTATTTTTGATGAAGTATAGTGCCTAGGAAGAATGAATCATGACTTGAGGTATGGGTTTATTTATCTCAATTTTCATTTAATCATATGTGATTTTTTTAACAATATTCAATTATTTTCTTAAATATTTCCATTTTGTTTATTTTTATAATATTTTTTTAAAATTTATTGTATTTTAATATCCATATCTATTTTTACCTTTATGATTTTTCAAATTTAATGATAACATTTTCATAAATGGGTTTTTAACTCAATTTTCATTCCATTTAGGTGTTATGATATCCTTTATGAATATTATTTTATATAATACAATATTATTTAATTGATATTTTATAAAAGGTAACACATAATCTTCAATTGTGATAATTACATAATTAATAAAAAAACATTATTAGTTGATTTGTTCATGAAATGATAGAAGTGAACTGGATTAATATGTTTCCTTTCTGGTGGTTTTTAATTATTCTTGTCCACATTCTCACATCCTTCCAAGGTTACATATTCCTAATTGGGAACCAAACTATTATTTATAACATACTACCCTCATATTTCATGATAACCCTATAAAAATTATTATACATTTAATACTGTGGGTTTTTTAAAATCCAATTTAAAATATAAAAAGGGATTCTATAAACAACACTCATTACTTTTGGGTTATGGGTAATGAATATATTTTCTCATTATCCTCTACATTATTCTCAATTATTGCATCCATGTTTTTATATAGCTTCCTTTAATATATATGTAGTTCACATTACCTTTCCTTAATGGGAATAATACATTTTTTTAAATTCCATTCATTTTTACCTCTTTTCTATAAACCTTGATTAAGGGAACATCCATATTTC
Organism: Viscum album; assembly: GCA_963277665.1. Taxonomy (NCBI): domain Eukaryota; kingdom Viridiplantae; phylum Streptophyta; class Magnoliopsida; order Santalales; family Viscaceae; genus Viscum; species Viscum album. Next base: position 2,102,042,943 of record OY728119.1, on the reverse strand, counting down.
GAATTTCCTGTCAAATAAATACATCATCAAATCATTGTAATAATAAATAGTTACTTAAAACCCTCATTATTTTAGGTAAAAAAAATATAGTTTATTTATGGTTTATGGACGAATGATTATAAATATTCCTCTTTAATTTATCCTTTACACATTTCATAAATCATCTCTTAACTCGAACATTTTTGTTCTTACATCTCCAATAATTTCAGTAATGTTTTCTAGATTATAACTCAATGTTCGGGGAATATTTGTTTTAATTGTAATATTAACTTCCAAAATTATTTAATTCTATATTATATTTGGAATACTTAAGATATATCCATTAGTATGTCATTGAGACGTGATTATCAAACCCAAATATTTCTTATGGGTGTAATCATGATTACGCTTTATGTATGATTAATATTCCACATGTTTCACACATATATGTATATGTATTATGATGTTATGGGTTGGGATGTAAATATATAAGCCTATAATTCATTGGGTAATGTTTCTATCAAATGAGATAAAATGAAAATAATTGGAGTGTCAACCTAATCAACTATTGGACTATATTTTCTATGGTTTTGGAAATGGAGATTGAACTTAATACTCTATGTGACTCTATCCATTATGTATTTATAAATTGGAAAATGGACACAATCAAAAAGGGTAATATATAAAGTATTTTTACAATAATGGGAAGTGATCTCAATCCACCCTGGGATATTATTCACTATGTTTATAAAATTGGAGAGAAAACTCAATCCACCAATGGACTCTTTATACTATGATATGATTGTATTGAAATTTATCTTTGATGTTATCATATGTATTTGTTTCTATGTTTTTTTCATATATATTTATTATTCCATGATATTATGATATCATTCCCTTAAAAAATTACTCCATCTATATCTCACAATCATTTTCAATGGTACATATTTGTTAATTAGAGATTACGTGTTCCTTTATAATGGATTATAGAAAACTCTTATTGTTATGTATTTTTTAATAATACATTTCTCAGATTCCCATGTTTTCTAATATTAGTATGATGAAAGAATTGATGAAATTAATTACCTTATTAGCCATTTTTTCTCACTTATTTATTATGATTCCATTACCCAGGTTAAAAATATTAGTATAACACATGCACTTTTTATAAGGGACTAAACTATAACTAATATACTGAGAAATATTTACAATTATTGTAAAATGATTTTCTAATGTACATAGACATCAAACACACTTAATAATATATTCATGGGATTGTGATATTATTTTTAGTGATGTGATATTTACATTATGGAAATAATGTAAAATAAAGTTATTATTATATTAAAGTTTTATAGATGGAATTAGAATTGGGTTTAGTTACTTTTTGAAGATTATGGTAAATATTTTTAGGTAATAAGAGAAGATAAATTTATTGAATTTCATAGGTAAAATTATAATGAATGATTCTATGTGTATAATAATGGAATAAAATTTTTTGGAATGTTTTCAGTATCCGGTTTTCATAGAAATCGAATCACAATATTGATAATGTAAAGTGATTGTGATTTTGGGGCAGATACACCATGTGGTAAAAACCCTAAAAAGCATGTTTTTCTATTAACATAATATGCATTAAATGAACAATGACATTTCGTAATATTTTATTCATTTCCATACACTCTTGGGAAATATTCTTTGCATAATTCATAAGATATTTATGTACCATTATAAATTATTTTAATGTAATTTAAGGATATAACATATTACTACTTTTTTATAGATCCTAATGGAAATATCTTCATGAAAAAAACTATATCAAATTGGAGGAGATAAAAGTTGATCAATTTATTTCATATTTGAAATGAATGTATTATAGGTTTAAATTAAGGTTTCATTTAATAATACATCTTAGGATTGAGTTATCATATTCATAAGATATTTCATTCAGATTTAATTTGATTGTATCATAACTTTTTGGTATTTTTAAATTGGTTGGGAATAGGATTATGAAAATATATTTGTTACTTTTATGCCTATAGAAACTCTTAATGAATAATATTTTGGACAAAAAATCCAAACCATAACTAATATAGTAAGAATATCATACCATTTAAATTTACTTCTTCAATTATTTATATCATTAAGATACCCTTATGAGATAATTAAAATTGATATGGTGTTATTTATTTATGGGGTGAGAAAGTAACATGCCAATATTATAATATATTTTCTCACTAAAAAAACTAATTTTTTATGTATCATGCTTAAAATGAAGCACCAAACCAAAATGAAATGTGGAACATTATATAACCATTAAAATAAGTCCACAGAATTTTCCGATAAAAATAGTGGTAATAAGATTATTAATAACGTTTAGATATAAAATAATGATATTTTTTAATACTAATTCATTTTTTAAATTTATTTAATATTGATAAATTACTAATAAGATAATATTCTGTTATAAAAATATTTTTTTCTAATATTCATTTTTAATGAAATTTGTTTTAATGAAATAAATATATTATAGGTTAAATATATTTCAACTAAAATAATACATTAACAAAAATTTAATTATTACATCATCAAAATTCAATAATTAATTAAATATTTTTGAAATATTATTATATAAATAAACATATTTATTAACTAAAATAAATCATTTATAAATACTATGCTTAATTTAAGAACCCATGTTTAATTCTTTGGTAAAAATATGTAATATTTTACTCTAAAAACAATTTTTATTCTTCTATATCAAAAAATTTTCATCACCTATAAAAATTAAATCTAAATATATATATAATATTTTAAATAATAATTTTCATATCAACTCAAATTTTTTATATTGTTTTTTGAAATAAATATATGATTACTAAGATTGATTTTAATGGCCATGACAATGATAAAAGGAAAAAATACAAAGGGTTGTTTTTGAAATGTTGGGTAATTATTATCAATTAATTTTAATTGATAAATTTTATATAATTTATTTGATTTTATTTTTATAAATATATGAAAATATTGTATCACTAATTTTTTCGGTAATTAATATTATATATGATTAAGACTTCTTATCCATTAAAACATCATTTTTCTATAAAGTATGTTTTTCTATATATTGTTTTCTTAATTTAAAAAATAATTTTAAAATGTTTAAAAATTGATTTATATTAAATAGAATAGAAACATAGGTTTCAAAATCATTATTTTTTATGTTGTGTTATCTTATATTTTTTTTGCAAATATAATTAACGAGGTAAAACTATTTACCAAGGTAAACAACAATAATTTAAAAGGTTAAACACAATGGTAAAAGACTAAAAATGTGATTAAAACAAGGGAAAAATGAATAATGATGTTATTATAGACCCAAACTCAGACCCTTTAAAATTATTTTCCATTTTGGATAAATTTTTCCTAGAATAGTGTTATGAAATCAATGAAACATTATTGGGTATTTATGAGAAAATAAATTTTTTCACAGATAAATGGATATCACATCTAACATATTTATTCAACGATTAAAAATATTTGGGTCTAAGAAAAATATTCCCTAGTATATCTTCTATCCTATCCTAATTTCCCATAATCCTTTGTCATTATATGATTCCATTTTAAAGAGTGTTAAAATGTTACCAAAGGGTGAACCACTAAAGGGAGTGGTAATATTATTAACTGATCTCCTTTAATTATTTCTTCTTCCACATTATAAATGTTTTTATATCCATGAATGTATGATAGTATCAATATTAGTAGTAATATAAACATTTATTGTTTAAATTGAATTAAAAAGTTATACCCTCAACCAAAACTGTTTAAAACTTTTTGATTTTATCTGACGTACATATGAACTACAGCCTCAATGAATGGTGTGCTCTATTTTTCTTAAATTCCTTAAATAGAGGGATAAAACTATTTATTTAATCAAACAATAATATTTATAAAATTATTATGATTCATAAATTATAATATTTTTTAATTTTCTACCTCTCATTCATTCTATGAAAAGTGAGAGTGTCGAATTTTTGAATGTGCAAATTATCGCCTCTACAGAATGATGCATTCCATTTTAAATTTCCATCATAAATAGATGAAATTTAAAATTCATAATATATAAAAAATATATTAAATCTATAATTATTATTCTTTAATGATAATATTTTATATTTTATAGGTCATATGAATAATTAATGTTCATAGTAAACATAACCACCTTAACTAAACATATTTATGAACCTTTATTAATTTGAGTCTATTTTCTAAAAATCTATTACCCTAAATAAATTTTTTTGTTAATGGAATAATGAAAGACTAACCCATTATAATAAGGGATATTATAAATATATTTTAAAAAATATTTGATCACATTCAATATACTGATGAATTTTCATATAAATTCAACGAAAAATAATAAATAACATATTGTATATTAAAAGAAAATAATAACGTAATGACACATGGATACAAATGGACCTCAAAAAAGTGAATATAGATGAAACATTTCCATAATTCTATTTTTAACAAAAGTAATTTGATTTTGGGGGATGTATGGGAACACACTAAATGAATTATGACTAGAGGTATTGTTTTTTGCATCCCAATTTTTATTCATTAATATATGATTTTTATTCCAGACATGTTCCATTTTTATAGAAATATTTCCCCTTGGTATATTTTTACCATATTTTTCACGAACCAAGCTAGGCTACCATCCAAACTGCCATACAACATGGCTCGTGACATAACCCGAATGGGTTTAAAGACCCCATGGACCAAAAACTACTTCTTGGAAATCACAAATACACTTTGGAAATGATTTAATCAATGAATAACTTTAACTAGCTCTCGATAATAAAATATCACATAACTGATAATATTAACCAAATGAGATACAAAAATTCTCAAATCCATATTTTAAAACATTAACCAATACTAAAGTTACCCAATATATGTGGAAGAACTAAAATATTAAAAAAAACCCTCCACATAACAATATGGCTACCACACTCAAGACACCACCACCATCAACTACAAGAAGTTGAACACTAGAAATTGGATCCACCATCACCACCATGGAACAACATTCCTTTACCTTGGTAATACATAACAATGTCTAGATACACCCAACGGTGTATGTGTTGTTTGAGCCAAATCCAAATATGATTCCACCCAAAAGAAATATTCTTTCCTATAAAATTAGATGATAAATCTACATGCATACTTTCATAAAAACATTTCGAAACAACTTTAAGGAACATTTCAAGGAAAAAATTCACAAAGAAATTATTTTTATAAAAGTAACATTATTTTAAACTAAAATGTACACAAGGTCCACCATATTCCAATAGTTTTCCCCACATCACAATATAATTATATCACAAGAGATAAAAATGGAAAATCCTTATTGATAACTAGCATAAGTGAGACCCAATGAACCATGTATAATGGGGATAAAAATCCTCCAACCAAAAAGTAGTAAAATTCTCAAGCACAATCCACTATAGGGGAAAAAATACCAAGGCATATTGGTCTCTATATAATAATCCAAACCCTAAATTTTTCCCAAGCATGGGCCACTAGATGGGATCCCACACAAATGTCTAGTTCTCTCTGATTATATCAAATGTTTATTTAGTGTGGTGATGTAGACCCTACTTATAGAAACTGTGCCTCAACCCCACCGAATCAAATAGAATACTAATTCTATTTCACCCACCTAGATACATAGTATTCCATTTGTGCTCAAATTTAATTTCACATGTCAAATAAAATTGAAACACTCAAATACAAATTACAAGTATCATGAACAAAAAAGTAAATCAGCCCTTTAACAATCCACAATGATCTAATGATAAAATATACATGGAGACCACCATTTTCCATAAACAAAACCACAATCATATTACCAAACACACAAAACCCATTTTAAAATATATTTCTAACTACACTCACAATTTAAAAATCCATTTTGAAACATAAAAATAAAGAAATATATGAAATCCAACCATTTCTAGGGATATTTATCCATTCAAATCCACACACGAAACAAATAAATTTTAAATGTGTTTTTCTTCACTTACACAATTTTCATACCCCATTTATGGTGCAAAAAAAATTAAGATCACATGGAATGAACTTCATTTATTTTACAAACCCATATTTCATAAAATTCTCACTTTTAAATCCATTTAAAAAAACATTTTGCACCTTCCACACAATCCAAAAAACACATTCATGAAGCACTACAATAATACATTGATGAAGGAAAACCTATTTATTTTATAAAACTAACGTTCATCACAAATACATATTAACTAATTTTGAAAATATGATTTTAATAACACAAATAATCCTTATGACACATTTATGAAACCAAGAAACAAGATTCAAAATCATCTAATAACCTAAAAGCCTGGAACCACCATCCTATCACATGAAAACCTCTGGAATCTAGTGGAAAACCACAACCACACCTCCACGTGACCCTCTAAATGTAATAATGAATAGAAACTATCAGGATTCCACCCAACAACCCATGATTGACCCATAATTTGGTCAAATTCCCCCCTAAAAAATAACCCAAAGAGTTATTGTGAGAATCCATAGAGGAATGATGAAACCAAGGGAGAAATGACTTAATTGATGATTCCTTGAATATGGAAGGCCAAAAACACCCATGGATTGAAGATAAAGAGGTTCAAGAAGGTGTTAAGGGAGATCAAAAGGATGAAAATACCGTCAGGAGAATATTTGGGGTGTCTTATGGTTATTTGAATGGAGGGTAGAAGTGTAATGTTCCAATTTTTAGTGATCCAGATAGGTCACACGGTTGGACCACATAGTTTTCCAAACCATATGGAAATTTTGTGTCCCCCACTTTCTAAGAGGAACATGTTTCATGGTAATCTAGTATTATAATACAAATGGTCTAGAAACCATGAATCTGTCATTGTCTAAGAGAAACGAGGTAGCATGGTTTCATAGAGAATGTAACTCAGTTTACACTAATCATGAACCAACCGTGTGTCACCTACTACAAACCCAAAAAATATTTTTTTTTATCTTAAAGGTCATAGGAAACCCAAGGGATATATACCAGAACAAATTTATGAAAAGCAATACATAAAATTAAATCATAGATGTAATGGTTTTCCCCTACATTAAAACATTTTTTCCCTAGAAATTCACATCAAAATTGGATATGAGAACAACAATGGATACTCCTATTCAACCCATGAATTCCGCTCACAAATATCATTCTCATCACTACCATGCTTCCAAAGAAATTAGATTATTTTAGATACATTCCATGAAAATTTTTATTTTAGAATCCACATTCTGCAATGGCTGCTCAAATATTGGAAAATCAGTTTCCAATTTGAATTCTACCAAATTCAACAAATCATATGGATCTAGATTTTACTTTTTCATTTGAGAGATATAAAAAATCATGGAATTATTTCAACTAGGAAAGAAATTATAACCCATATTCCACCTTACCAACCAAACAGGTGATCCCAAATGGGATAACATGCCCCATTTTTAGCTTCCCTTGCTATCCCAAGTGACGACGACCCAAGAGTGGTGCCACATTCTGAAACACCTAGTCACCCCTACAAAACACCAATGTTTGAAGCCTATAATAAGTTTTAAACATATGGAGACACTATTCTACCGAAAAAATGAATCGTTTTCAACTTCACTTCATTTTACATTTCTTCCACAATTCACATTTCTAACAATTAGGTCTCAGCCACTATATTCAAACACAAAGGGGACAAACATGGTTGATAATAAAGTTCTTCAAAAGGATCCATTAAAATTTAAGATAGGTAGCTATTATTATATGAAATCATGGACAACACCAATGTATTATTCCTTGATTCTCCAAAATCTAACACATTTTTCCAAAGCATGTATTCCCTGATTTGATTCACCTGCTCCATCTGACCATCCATTTGAGGATGGTATGATGTGCTCAACTCAAACTACTTCCCCATCCTCTATTGAAGGTCATACAAAATATGCGAGGTAAAACAGGGGTCCCTATTGGGAATTATTTCATATATCACACCATGAATCCTTACTATCTCCTAAACATAAAATCGACCCAACTTATCCACATTGCCTTAATATCTAAAAAGAAAGAAATTGGATGATTTAGCCAAATAGCTGATCATTAACCAAATGGAATTCCATTTTACAGGAGCATGAGGAAGGCTAAAAATAATGTTTATAGTGATCTCATCCCATTTCCATGTGGTAATGGGCAGTTTATGAAGAAAACTAGAGGTCCTTTGGTGCTTTAATATAAATTGAAATTTAAAAACCAATGATAATATGACAGCTACGTCCCACCTCATACCCTGCCACCAGAACTGCTGATACACATCATAAAACATCTTGGAGGCACCAGGATGATGGTCCCTCTAAGACTTGTAGATATCCTACATCACCACCTTCTCCAATGACAATGACACCACAAAGAGAACTCGAAAGCCAAAATATCCCTCAGGAGACAATGAACATTGACCAGGCACCTCCCCGCAATTTTGGAACTCCATATAATGTTGTCACAACACATCACTTGGCCTCTCTTATTGGATATACTATACATGGGAAGGATTAATTTAAAAAACTACTAAGAACAAACATACAATATTCTCCTTAGTCATAATATTTAATAGGAAAAAAAGTCTCATCAAAGTCTACTCATCAGTGGACCCCTTCAATGCTTTCACTAGCACTTTCTTTATAAAAGAATCATCCACCACATTTCACTTTCCTTAGGGGTAGATGATATCAAAATCATACCCTTTAAGGTACTCAAACAAGCGACGATGCCTTAGATTAAGATATTATTGGGGGAAATTTAATCTAAAAAATTATGATCTGAATAAACAAAAAATTCCTCCACCAAAAGATAATGACGACTTGAATTAAAGGCATGAAATACCACAACTAACTCCATGTCACTGTTTGGGTAATTATCTTCATGTGGATAGAGTTGGAGAGGACAGTACACCACCACATGGTCATCCATTATCAAAAAACACCCAAGACCAATACCAGAAGCATCATAGTACACAATGTATCACTTTCAAGATTCCAAATAGATAAAAATAGGGATTCTGTTCTACCCCTTCTTAAGCTCCTCTAGGGAAGCTTAACATTCTCAAATCCACTAAAACGTTACCCCAATTCATGTAAGCGCTTTCATGGACAATGAAATGTGACAGATAATCTAAGAAATCTTCATATATAAACCCTGCTGACAAAAAAAGAATTATAATATCAAATATATTCTTTTTATTGTTCCCATGAAATCATTTCACTAATCTTCTAGATGTCCATAAACACTACTCATTATAATATCAAATGGCCCAGAAACTTCACCTCCTTGATCCATAAGGTGCACTTATGATGGGTTCCTAAAATAATTCCCAAATTATGATGATAAACCTTCTTATTTTTATAATAGTCCAATATTTCATCAAAAATTACCATGATTAATTAGCCAATACACTAATGTAACACCCTATTAATAAGAACCCTAAGTAACATTGCATTATTCTTCAACATTAAATGTATGAACCAATATTCAAAATGATCATTTCTACTTTATAAAGATAATTTTGTAACATCCGCCTCTCTAACTATGACTTGTTGATACTTGGAATATAGATAAATCTAGTAGAACTATATTTCACCCTTAAAGTGATGGTAAATGTCATCAATAATGGTAAGTGGTACTTATTCATGATAATAACCCCATTAAGCCTCTTGTAATTGATACATAATTGGAGATATCAATGATCCTTTTTCACAAAAAAAACCAGGGTGTCCCAAAATGTCCAGTTATATGTTTAATTTCCTCCACTCAGTGGGTTTCATACGAAATGGGGGAAGAGATATCAGTTGTTTTCTCATTTCCAAATCAATGGTGAATTCAAAATCCGGCTCGAAGGTATTGTTGGGAAATCCTCTCTAATTGTCTCTATGAAATCATCCACCATCGGAGGTAATCTAGATTTCATACCACTATCAGTATCCTCCATCATGAGTTATGCAATCTAAAAAACAAGACTACCCAAGTTTGGATGTGGAGATCCATTACGTCCCTACTAAGGATGTCATTCACATAGAATCAATTGGGCTACTTCAATCATGTGAAAATTAACATACTCGTCACATATAAAAATTGATTTGTGCCTAAAAAATCACCATCCAATCCATCACGATGATCATTCCTTAGTGGTCTATCTCCAAAACCCAAAAATCCCATTACAACTCGACTGATAACATGGTGAGTGCACGTGATAGAAACATGAAACCCTGCCCTCTATTCTTACTAAGATGCATAAAAAAGTATATTTCATAAGGCATATGATCAGTTGGAAACTTTAACACATCCACAATATGTGAAGAAATAAAATGAACAGACACACCGGTGTCTAATAAAACAATACATAATTATGGAGAAAAAATAACGACACCTAGAACTAGCATAGAACCTACATCTTATTCCATTGGAGATTGATCCACATCATGAAGATTCCACATCTATGCATGAGCCTGATAATGACCACTGAACTATAGCTCTACCCCAAACTGACTCATCATAGAAGAAGATATGTCCCTTCCACCAAAACCTCTAAATAAAAAACCCATAACCATAGATGGTCCTAACTGAGCTGAAATCACTTTGAAAGCTATAGATCCTGCACCACATAGATATGGGCATGTCATCATGAAAAAATGTTTCAAGTGTGCCATTTTCCCAAACCAATTAAAGACCTAGGTGGTGATAATAATGTCGATCACATGTACCCTACCTTCCCACACTTGGGAAACATGATTGACCCAACACCTAAATCCTCAGAAGAAGGTATCCCATAAGGATAACATGAGCCACCCCCTTTATATCATCCCATTTTATCTTCTTCTCAAAAGAACTATGACTTCCAACTATTGAAACTATTTCTAAGGAACTAAAATTTCCACTATAGTTAATTTCTACCATCATAGTATGATCAGACACCTCGAAATGTGTGTTATACATCAAAAAAAGACCCAATGTCATATTTTTGATCACATACACATCTCAAACAATTGATTCTTCAACTATTCATTAGAAACTACCTTAAGTGTGAATCAAAATAACTCAGTGAAATATTTGGCATACTTCGTCCCTATCTGATCCCCATTATGATGTTACAGGAACTACCGAATCATGGGGATGGATAAAGACTATATAAAAGACTTCTCAATGAATATGATCTTGAAATCTATCCACCCCATACATTCATGTTTCCCAAATTTCACCACCAAGTCGCACAACATTCGACTTGAAGCTTCCATCATGACAAAAACACACATCACCATTACTATTTTAGGTCTGATAAAAAATTCAATCAAACATTAAATACTCTCAAGACAATTAATAGAATCATTAGGATCTATGATCATTGGAATGTTTCATGATTATTATTGAGTAACACTTGAGATTATTCCTTTTCTCAGACCTAGTTCTGCTTCCCCAATAGGATCAGGACTAGAACCTACTCCATGACCCAAAGCATGGATAATACGAACCATAACTTCCACTGACATCAGATCAATTAGTGAGGTACAACAATCTCTATCCTCTTCCAGTGAACGCACTGGATGAATCCAAGGAGTCATCTTTCTAAAAAAAACAATTAAATCGGAAGACTGTAAATGGAACATTTTGAAACTTTTCAACAACCACAACAATTTCCCAACACTTCCAAAAATCAAGAAGAACCACAACCAATAAAATAACGAGCCAACCGAAACCACTCTACCCCTACCCAATGTTCCTATAATGTCTTAGCTTAGTTCTTATCACCTAGAGAATATTTCAGACCAAATATCCCAACATCCAATGGTGACTTGAGTTTTTTCATTAAGTGTGTTGGCTGGACACCCCACTTGTAACCAGAACCTCATGCCTCGAAAAGCCTATCTCTGATATAGGTAGACACTTCCCAAATAAATTGAACCATAATGAGTGAAAAAATCATATGATATGATATTGTTCGGAATAATGTTTGGTCTCATCAATCCTGACACCCATACCTACCTATGGCATGTCCAGAAGGGCTTTTTTGAAACCCATACTCTAGAAACTACTTCCTGAGTATCAATAGTTCACTTTAGGAATGATTTAACCCATGAATAATAGTGTCCATCCAACAAGAATAAAAATCACATAACAAATAATAATAACCATATGAGATTCAAAAATTCTCATCTTCAATGTTTTAAAACATAAAATTATACCAATCATATTAAAACTGAAGGAAAATATCTAAAATATCCAAAAAATATCCATGTATCAAGTTGTTCATCACCCTAATGCCACCACTAATAACACCTTCATGAAGTGGAACACTAGAGACTAGATCCACCATCACCACCGTAGAATATATTTCTTTTAATGGGTTCATATATAAAAAATTCTATATACACCCAAAGATGTACGTTGGGTGTGATCCAGAGCCCAGTAGGATCCCACCAAAAATAAATATTCCATGCAATTTAATTAGAAGATAAATCAATATGAATACTTTAATAATAACACTGAAAAAAAAATAATAGAAGATTTAAAGGGAATATATTTTGGTAAAACACTTTTAAATAGAACCTTCTCTCAATGGAAACATTTTTTAAAACCACAATAAACCCTAGGTCCACTATATATCGATGGTTGGCCCCACTTCATAAAAAGCATCATGTCACATGATAGCACTAGAGGTAATCCCTATGGGTTACTATAACATCTAGGAACCTATTAACCTCACACATCGGGGATGAATGTCCTCCAACCAAAACCAATAGTGTTCTCATGCAATACCCACTATAGGGGAACACATCCCAAGGTCTAGTGGTATCCATATCATAATCCAAAACCCACAATGTTCCCATTCACAATCCATAGTAGTAGATCCAATCCTAAGGTTTAGTGGTATATGATCATATCACAAGTTTAGTTACTATTATAGCATTAATATTTATAGAAACAATTGGGCCTTGACCCCATTGAATCAATAGGTATACTTGTTCTATTTCACCAACCTATATAGATAGGATTTCCTTTGTCATAAAATTGCATTTTACATATCACATAAATCATTAATGTCACATACACATTACATGAATCATGAAAATAAAATGAAATAACCACTTTGACATCCCATAATGATCCAATGATCAATGCTCTATGGGAAACCACCCTTTTCCAAAAGTAAAAAAAACACTTTCATATTCACACGCACACTAAAAACATTTTAAAATAAAACTCACACCAAATTCAAAATTCCTAAAATATATTTGAAGTAAAAAATTCATAAAATAAATCCAACCATTTACATGGGAAAACACAATTTCAAATAAAAAACACAAACCAAATATAATTTAATACATTATTTGCATCAATTATACAATTTACATACCATATTTAAGTTGATCAAATAGATTATCACAGGGAAGAAATCTAATTTCTTAATGGAAATAGCTTTCAAAACATTCTTACCTTTATGTACCATCTAAAACAAATTTCTCACCATTCACACAAATTGTAAAACACATTCAAGAATAACCACAATGAACCGCCCCTGATGCATAACTAATTTCATTTAAAAACCCAAATATCCTCATATATGCATCAAAAAACCATTTAAAAAATGTTTCACACAACTCCAATAATCTATATAACAAGTTTATGAAACTAAAAAAGTAATCCAAAATCATCTAATATTGTAAAATCATGGAACCCCATACCACACACATAACATCTTCCAGAATCTAGTTGAAAACAATAATCTCACCTCCACAAGACACTATAAATGCACGATAGAACAACCAACATCATGATTACACCCACAAACACAATATCAACCCCTAATAAGATTAAATACCACATTTTACGAGATTAACCAAAATATGTAGTGGTATAAGCCATAAAATAAAGATTAAACAATGGGATAAATGACTTAATTTATGATTCCTTTATGATTTATGGCCAAAACATCCTAAGGATTGATGCTCAATAGAACCCAGAAAGTGTACATGGACACGTAAGGCTGAAAATCCATTATAGAACATATTATTAGTTATTTAGGGTTAATTAGGATGAGGTTATAATAGTTATTTCCCCATTTCTAGTGATAGACATAGGCCGCATGGTTATCCCACATGATTTTCCAAATCGTGTGGCAACTATACATCCCCCACAATCTAAGAGGATTGAAGCTGCATGATTTTCTAAAGAATGATACATGGTTTTCCCTAACTATTCTTCAATAGTGTTCTACCAACTACCTATCCAAAAAACTCCATTTGTATCCAAAAAAACTCTTGGGGAAACCAATTTGTATATAACAGACCAAAAAAACAAAGTAAAACCTCAAAAAATCATGAATTTGACAATATGTTTACCAAGATTCAAGGGAAAAAAATCAATCTCCCCTTCTAGATTTAGGTTTTTTATTGGAATGATAATGAATTCATAATTTGTTTATTGAATCAATATTCATTATTTTTGGGTCTTAAGCTATCTTTAATGACTATTCATTTTTATGATCTCATATTCTTAAATTATTCTGTTTTACAAGTTAAATCCTATTTCTACATTTGGTGAATTAATTAATTTAAAAAACATCATAATTGGTTGATATCTTCAAATTTTTTATGACTTTTATTGGAATAATTCCATCCTTTAAAATGAATTTGTCTCCCCCAAATCCACATTTTATATTCCAAAAAATGTTCTCATATTCATAATAAGAAAGAAAATTAATTTTTTCACATTTCATCTTCATTTTATCCATAAAATTTTTAAAATATAATTATTTTAATTTTTAGGATTTGGAATTCAATAATGATATATTAAAACATTAAAAAAATTATTCCAAACTTCTATCATTAATTTTAGGTAATGTATTCCCTTTAGTTTACTCGATTTCACTCTATCTTATTCTCTCTTATTTCATACATATACATTATATATATTCCTTATATATAAAAAATTAAATATACCTTTATTTCTTGGGGTAATACATTTTATTATGTACCCATAACAATTCACTCATTTATGTGAGTTAAAATTAAGGAAATTTCAATATTTATTATTACTTTTCTAATACTAGGTAGATAATGTTTTTTAACAATAAATTGAATTTGAAAAACCTAATTTTCTATTGAATACAATATTTAATCAATATTATATTACATTAAAATGATAATAACATAAAATCATTAAAATATTATTTACTCATTTTGTAAATAATCACCTAATTGTCATATTTATAGAAAACCTTCTCCAATAATTATAATGAATAGCACTAAATTAGAAAATAACATTCAAAACCTTTGAATCATTATTCAAATATTAACTTCCTAAATTATTTAATTTTTTCAGGGGAATAATTTTGATATAGTCATGAATTATGATTTTTTATTGGATTATGAAACTAACTTATTTATCATGGGTTTTATCATTATAATGCATTTATTATTGTTACTTTTCCACTTTTGGAACATATGTGAATATATATAATTTGATACAATGGGTGAAAACATAAATATATAACCTGATTTATTCAGATATGTTTCTATCTCTTGAGATAATTTGAGAGGAAATGGGGAGTAAACCCAGTTAACCATGGAACACTATACTCAGAAAGGCTCGGAGCATGAGTTAATATTTTTATTATAATGAGTACTGAACACAATACACTATAGGACTATATCCATTATGATTATTGGAAGTGGGGTTGAAGAAGATATAACACGAAACTCTGTCAACTATGATTATAGAAAGTGTTAGTAATCTTAATCGATAATGGGTCATTTTACACATTAATTATGGGAGTGGGGAGTAAACCCCATCCACCATGGGACTCCTTCTGCTATGTTACTATGATTTGATAGTGAAAATAATCCACCAAGGGACTTTGTACACTATGATATGATGGTATTCAAAATTATATTCGACTTATTATTAGGATGTATTGTTCAATGTTCCTTAAAAATATTTATGATTTGAGTAACTTCTAATATCATTTTTTTTAAAAAAAATCATGCCTACCCAACACTCTTATACCAATGTAAATGCATGTTAATTTGAGATTACACATTTCACTATCATGACCTATAGAAAAATATGATGGTTGTACATTCTTATTATTAAAATATTTATCTCATGTATTAGTTTTTTTATATTACTATGATTTAACCCTTGATTACATGATGTACCTTACTAGGAATTTGATCTAGACCCATTTATATATTTTTATTCCACCAGTTATTAAGATGAGTATAACTTATGGGAGGTCTAAAAAGGAGTCTCTTATGGCACAATTTTTTTATAAATGTTCATTAATATTTTAAAATAATTTTCTCATGCATCATATCCTCAATGAAAAAAAAACATATATCATTGTCATTGTGATATTATTTAGTGATATTCAATTTTAAAATTCATAAAATGATGAAAAATAAATATATTTTTTATCTTAGAGGCTTTTTATTGATTTTAGTTCATTAACCCACCCTAGTATCCTTCAAACCCATTGTTAACATTGGTTTTCTCTATTCCAACCATTAAATGCGATCAAAACTGTGACTATAGCTATATTAAATCATAATTTACCATCTTATAAATAAAATAAATTATACGATATCCTTATCTATGTGACCTTTCTATTCAATAAAAATATTCAGCCTATAATACCATAAAATAACTATTTTCCACTTTAACATACAAAACATTTAGGTTATGAAATACTCTAAAGATATGATCCCAAAATAATATGTTAACCCCTGAATGATTATAATTATTTAATATTATTCTCATTTAATAACATCATAACTTCCACGTTTATCTAAACACATGCATTGATAAAAAATATAACGCATCATGCATTAAATAACCATGTATTCTGTGATTTATAAAAAAGGTATGAAATTCATAAATTTGGATGAAATTATATATATATATATATATATAGGTTTATAAAATTAGAAAAACTGTTATAAAGAATGTGGAAATTTCATAAATCATAAAATTTTCACAATAACAATTCATTATGTTTAAACTCTGATTTCATTAATGAACGATTGGATTCATTTAATCCATGTCACTATTGATCATATTTTATTTTCAATTAATCTATGTCCTGGTAGAATATCTTTGAAAATCATGACTGTAAAAAAATAAAATTAGTAAGGAATATGAAAATAAACCAATCCCATTAGTCTTGTAAAAACATTAAAACACAAAAAAAATTGTTTAACTCTTTCACAATATTCTATGAGAATATAAAGTAAATTGTAAGTATGTGGGAAATAATCCTTTTATAAAATAAAACCATTAAACCCCATAAATGGAATAAATAAGCCACTATTTAATATTAAGGAATAATATTGATTATATATGTTAACTATTTCATAAAATCTTTTCCATTGGATTAAACTAAAATGTTCTCCGTCTTTTTATCTTTCTATAGTAAATCACTACCAAATTCATTAGTGATCTCTATCAAATCCCCAAACATCATCATTTATGTTTACCATTTACCGAGTCATGAAAAAAATAACCTTTCACTCTTTCATTATAAATCCTTTGGAAAACAAAATTTGACCAATAAATAAATTTTCATTCCATTTTTTAATAACATTAAATTTCTGTATCCTTTAAATTTTTAATCACAATTAAAAAATACTAGGATAATGGAAAAATAATATTCCTTGAAACACCATAAAATCTCTTTTAGGAATATTGATAATGAATAATGGTTATGATATTGAGAAAAGGTGGCAGTGGGCTAAATATTAAAAAACATACTTTCTCACTTTTATATTGATAGTAGAAATGAATAGTACAAAATTTGTAACGAATATTAATTTCAAAAACATTATAAGGAAATTCTTGGATAATAGGAAACATCATTAATTATTAATTTTATTATTAATACTAATATTTAATATAACATGGGTATTGAAGGAAAAAAATTTTAAAAGAAAAAATTAATACAATGTTTTAAATGAACATCCCTAACCTCGAGCCCCCACTAACTTCATACAACTTCTAACTTCCTAAATAATATAATTATATTAAGTAAATAATAGTTTAAAACCTTTTCTAGGTTAATTTAATTGTTATTATTCTATTTATTTCATTTTTTATTGTGGTCTATTTAATTAATAAGTCCTTATACGTCATGTTATACATTTTCCGATTATGTAGTTCCTAACAACCAAAAAAATATTTCATATCTTTAGAACAATAATAATTACTAGTTCAATGGTTCCATATAAATTTTATGTTCCATTTAATAAGTATTTTCATTTTCCAAAAACAATTAAATTAAATAGGTTATTAAATAGAAACTTTCTATGAATCATCCTTGAAATGATAATTTTTTTTGGTTAAAAATTTAACAAATGTTGTCCATATTTTTTTACATTTTTACTATGGATTTTTTATTATTAAAAATATGGAAAAAATAAAAAAATTAATCATTATAATTAAATATTACTATTATTTGATTTAGTTTTATTATTCATCACTTAAACTTTTAGAAATTGTTCATTTAGGTGTTAAAAACAACCAAAACTAGAACATGTTTTGAAAATGGAATGAGTAAGAATATATTATTTTACAGTGATATTATCACATTAAGATAATATTTTTTATTACAAAAATAATATATAAAAATAAAAATATTATTCAATAAGAGGATGATAATGAAGAAAAATGAGAAATAATAGAAATACATTATTGCTTTATAGTGTGATAGTGTGATCATTTTATGAGGTTAAGCATGAAAATTGATATTCAATGTAGATAATATTAATAGTATTTCCTAATTATCCTAAAATAATTTATCAGTTTATAAATTTTTTTTATTCAATTAATTATTAACACCATCCTTGTAATGAGGTACAAAAAATGAGATATATTGTTCTTGGAGTCGATAGTCTACATGTATAAATGCGTGACCTTTTCATTTTTCTAATTGATAGAAAAAAATGTATTATATTTAAATATCACATTATAGAATCATAATAATTATTAGTTTTTTATATTTTTTCAATAAATCTATCATTAGGACCATCTATGTGAGACAGTATTGAAAAATAATTTTTTTTCATGGAAGCGGTAGTCTACACGTAAGAACAAATGATGTTTTAATTCTGATATTGATGTGATGGAAATATGGAGAATAATATTTTATATTTATTTGATAAATATTATTTAATAAATATCATATATTTCCATTTAATCCATGTTTATAACCTTCCATGTAATGTTTTTATGAGAAATAAAATACATCGACCCAAGGATGTGGAAGCCCACATATACAAATGAACGATGTTTTCATTTTAATTTTGCTTTAATGATGATAGAAAAAAATTATGAAAAAAATAATAGTATTTATATATATTAAATATTCTGATGAATTTTTTTTATAATCTGTTTAAAGGATGTATAATAAGAAATAAAATTCAAATAATTCTATTGAGACTAATTCCTCCCCGTTGGATATCTTCTTTTTTTCTTAATCATTATGCCTTAAAGAATATAATTTAGGGAAGAACGAGGACTCTACTACATGGGGATGATCTATAGGGAATAATTTGGTAAGTGTGTGTTATTTATATAGTTCTCAAGGAGTGTGAAGATGTGAGAATAAGAGGTTTACTTTTCTATGTTAGATGAGTGTTAGTATTGTAAATATTAACAACATTAATGTATAATAAATGTATTTCTCATTGAAATTGGCTCCAATATTTTTCAATCTACATTATATGTTATGTTAATATCTAAAAACAATCAAATAATCAAATTAATTGTATTATTTTGTAATATTTGTGGCTTTATCCCTTAATTTATCCTAATCTTTACTCCTTTAAACTCTTTCTAGGGTGGCAAATTTTGTCCTAGGTAATTTATTTATATGAATAAAATAAAAAATGGAAAATAATTTATAATTTTAATATAATAATTCGAAATATGAAATAATGTTCAATAGATATGGTTTCTATATTTTCTAAAAATCATCTTTAAAATAAGTATATGTTATTCGATAAAAATTAATTATTAAAAAAATCCATTTTAATCGTCAATATGATTTTATATCAAAATAATGTAATTTTTTTTTCACATTTATTTAATGGTATTATTCTTATTAAAAGGATAATTATCTTACAATCAGCCCAAACCAAACTGAATGTGACCATATAAATAATTGATTAAAAAGTAATATCAAAAATCGTTTTTATTCAAATAAAAACAGTTCATAGTTTCCAAAATGTAAAATATAAATTTCTATGTACAATATTATGTTTTAAAATGTAATTTATAACTTATTAAATAAAAAATTTCTATTAAAATCCTTTCAAAAACATTCAATTTATTCTTATGAAATGGTAATTTCATAAAACATTTACCCATCGAAAAATATATACTATTCCTTTTCACCTATAAAAAAACTTTTATAAAAATACCATAGATTTAGCTAACCATAGTTTTGAAATTAATATTTAAAAATTAATTTCCATTCACTAAATAAAAATAATAAAATTATTTGAAATAGCTATAAATTTAAAATTCAAAATATAATGAAAAACTGTTGTTACCAAAAAAGATTAGAACATTTAAAAATTAATTTTTCTTAACATTTTTTATAACAGTAACTAATATATAAGATAAAACCTTGAAATAATACATATAATCATAATCATATTTTAAAAGTTAAAAATTTAATTTATTACAATAAAATACATTACAATTTAGTATATATTTCATTCAAAATATACCTTTTTTAACCTGATATCATTTTAATTATTTATTCAAAAAATATATAAATTTAATTTATTACTATATTTTTAATCACAATTGGTTGTATAGTTATTATAATTATATTAATAATGACCATCTAATATGTAAAATTATATTTTAGTTTAGTGTTGTGTGTAACATAATATTTCAAATATAGAACTATTTGAAGGAAAATGCATATTAAAATTTCATCGTGTTAGAAAATATATTGAAGATATTAAGATATGTATCATCACATCCTATTGAAAAAAATGATTAGAATGGATGATTCGATTGACTTTTACTAATATCTAGGTGACAAAATATAAAAAAATAGAAATTGTAAAGTACATGGTGTGTTACTTGGGTAATATGATTTGTGACTATTTGGTTGTTTCTAAACCCTTGTTATGTCAAACTGTACAATGTATCTTGATTGGTACATGATGTGTGAGAACATTTAAAAATTTAGACTGTACTATAAGCGGGTTTTTTAATGTTTCCTTGGGTACATGGTATGTAATAAGTCTACACATCATATGGAACATCTATATCTATTGATATTTATAGATTATATGAAATATCCAGGTAACCATCATAAATGACATATTAGATGGCCCACATGGTGAATGGGGATAGTGTGCTAACCTAGAGTATACCAACCTATATGTTGAGGGATGTGATTATAAGATACATAGAATGATTGTTTTTGTCACATATCCCATGAAATATATAACAATGTGTACCCCTAACATTGAAGAATGTGTGATACTAGGTGTGTGATCTATAGGACTACACACTATGTAGTTGTGTTTTCTATATGTGGAATACCTAAAAAACATTATTCTATGATACATATTTCATTAGAATTTTTATATTTGAAAACTCATAGGGACACCATTCTATCATAATGCCCATGAAAATTCCAATTTTATCTTTTTAGAGCATCGTAGATTTTTTTCTTCAATCCAAAATATTTTTGTTCCATAATTTGTTAAAATTCCTACATGGAACACCCTGAAAGTCTTTTATTTATCCACGGGTACCATATAGAAAACAGAAGATTCTAATAATACTTATTCTAGGTTTATGGTATCATAGTCAACTCATAATTGGAAGGATGGATATAATGAAAACCAGAAAAATGTTTAGTGTTATGAATAAGAAACTAATATGGCTATAAATATCTGTTTAAAAATAATGGATGAAGGGAAACATAGTAGTAAAGATAGTTAGGTTCAATTGTCAATGGATTCATTTATTTGTGATCAGTAATAATAAAAATCCATTAAAAATATAATAGTAATAATAATATTTTGGTTTTTATTATCCATCAATTTAAAATAAAAGTAATTTTTAATTCTTACATTACAATCCAGTTAAAGACAAACTGAAATTAAAATATATTGTATTCTATAATTTAATGGTGTTAATTAACTATATGAATTATTCATAAATTTAATCAATAATTCTTAATTATTGATGTGTTTTATACATTGAAATTTTTAACATAATCAAATAATTATGAATTATTCAATTTATTACTTTCTCGTTCATCACATTTCCATAAAGAGAATATTGAGAGACTTCAATTATATTATAAAGAATTAATTCAAAAAAAATATCCTACCATGATTGATAAATGTCAACGCTTCATCGATCACATTATTCTCTATATTGATCATTGATTTCACCATAATTAATAGGAAGAACCTTACACCAATCTGGAATGAACATGATGAATGGGGGGTTCTCTCTATGATGTTCCTTATTAACTATGGAAACCACCACTCTAAAATGTTAAAACAACATATTTATAAATTAAATTTATGTAAATGTGTCAAAACTGGTACTTTTTTAAAAACAATTAAAATACATGTTCTATGATCTGTATCCAAACTATAAATATTATGCATAGGTAAAATGAAATATTCCAAATACAATTATGTTGGTAAAATTTCCCTCACATGCTTTGTTAAAGAGAAATTATTTATTCATACATGCATAGATAAAAATGTAATATTAATTAAATTATTTGTTTTTTTAATATCATAATTGAATATAAAATAAAACCAATTAATGAACACTATTTTAAATAATATTAAAAATATTTAGAAAATTGAATAGAAAAAATCTATGTTGTTATAGGGTACAGATTTCTATATTTATTTATTTATTTTTTGAATCAATAAATAGTTTTGGTGTGGAGTATAATGATGGTATATAGGTCAAAAGGTTATTTTCACAATCTTAAGGGTCTAAAGATTAGGATTTTTAATATTGTAAAAGGACTTAGGATTAATCTAGGAAATGATGACACTATGATGTGGTTATAATAATCCTTTTATGTGGAATCAGTGTGACCTATTCCATATTAGAATAGCCTCATGCCATTATTTTTTACATTTTATACTACACAAACATGTTATAAAAAACCATTAGATTTTTGCAATATAACCCATAACAATCTTTTAATGATGTATAAAATAAAGAGATTCATAGGGGAATTCTCCCTTATGTTACATGGTGTTATACCAAATACACCTAGATCATTATATATATTCAAGGATTATCTAAAACACTGATTCATAGAATTTTTTATAAAATCTGAGAACATCTATATCACATTAAATTATATACTTTGTCAATTTAACCCTAAGTGACTATTGGGTCAATTTTGAGTAACATTCATTCTAGTGAAGAATCGTATTATTTTCACTTTACATGTGTGACCTTTTTTGATCTAAAGTTCACCCCCATCCTATTAAATATTATTTTCTGCTTTCGTCCATTTTTCATCCATTATTTATAAAAAACGATGATTTGGAGTTTTCTTAGTTTTTATGGACCTTGGATTAGTTTTTATTAATATATCACTTGCATAGGTTATTTATGGTTTCTTTATGTATCTAATTGGTGTTCAATCATGTTCTAATTCTTATTATTTCAAAAATATTTGTGAAATATTTTTGGAAGATTGTTTTAAATATTTATTCTCTTAAATATCATTCAAATTTTGAATTTTAATTTTTTTCATTGGGTAATTTTTTTTTAATTTACCAAAAAATGATAATTATTTAAACTGGAGAAATTGTGAAGCTCGAAGATAATTCTCTATGTTTTACATATTTTCAATGGTATTTAACTAACATTTCATATGTTATTGTCTTTTTTAGTCTTTGGTGAATTTGATATTAATTTTTGAAAATATTTTTTATGTTTAAATTAAATAAATAGATAAAATGTGTATTAGAACATAGATTAATGAAATGTTTACTAATTTTAACAAAAAATGTAATTAAACAATCAAAAATTATTTAAGGAACTGTATTTGTTATTGTTCATATCGTTTTTTCGTTTCTAATATTCATTTTGTAATATAGTGATAAATAACCTAATTCCTGATGTTATGATGATATCAATAAATTATTATATTGAATTAAATATTAGTATTCATGTATTAATATGATTATAAATAAATCTTGTTGAAATTTAACAAACAAACTATAATTGATAAATTATATTAGGGGTGTCAATGTGAAAATATTTCTTTTTTATTTATATAATATTGGGTGGTAAGTATGTAGTTCTTGGTAATGTTATGTTTTTTAGTGTTTTTATTCAAGTGATACAAATATTGTTTGGTGGAAATGTTATGTTAAATAGGTTTTGGTGTCTTTTATAATGGTTTTAGTATATATGGTTGACCTGAGATAATGTGAATAATCTTTTAAATGAGGTATAGGTTATTTTGGGATATATTATCTTGGATAGTGATATATATATATATATATTGAAGATGTTCTCATGAAATTGGGATGTAGAGGTAATTATGGGATTTTACATATGGTTTAAAGTTTTCCCAAGATATAGATAAAATAATTTATAAATGAAATATTTTGATGAACAAATTGAATTTTATGAAATTAAATTTGATTAATTTAATATAAATTTAATCTTAATAAATGAAATAAAGTAATAATTTTAAACTAAATAAGTGATTATGTAATGATAATAATTGATGAAAAGTGATGAAGTAAAATATCATGGAATAAATGATATGAAGAGGATATGGTTGTGTAATAATTTAATTTCTCATAAACCCCTTCGATACTATATAAAAAACCTAGGTTCAAATCAAGGTAGGAAATAATTACCATTGTACTATTGCAATAAAATAGCATCATATTAGTGTTTTTACTATAAAAGGTTGTATATTAGTGGTACTATAGTAATGTTAATATCCACCAGATTTTATATTTAAGGAATTATTTTTTAGCATTCAAGCCACTCAACCTCTATGAAATCATGGGCCTTTAGGAAAAATGGGCACCAAGGCCATCTACCTAAGGACGTTTTTCTAGGAGTATCCTCTTCCTTGAGGTGTGAGACAGGGTATAAAAATTTCACCAATGAAAAAGCTATAGTGATCCTAGAGAGAAAAGGAAATATCCTGTTGGTTTAGGACTTACATGCCTTAGTTTTAGGAAAGTACATGCCAAACTAACGCTTCAGATAGAAAGGAAAAGAAAACAATAACATTTTATGGGGGTGTTAATAGATAACAAAATAAAAAACCCACAATTTTAATTTTCATCAAATCCATGTAAACTATGCTTATAGGTCTTGTAAGGGATGCCTCTCCACTAATATAAAAATTGGATTATCATAATGAAAAATATTTACACATTTAAGTACAATGAAAGGAAAAATAAAATTATATTTGAAATGTTCCATCTTTTCTGAGAAAGAATAATAATTGAAAATTGATATTATGAGAAAACGAAGTGGAATTAATTAATATATAGTTAATAAATGATATGTGGGTAATTATAATGAAAATTTCGTTGATGGTATGATTTAAAAGTGATCTTGAAATATGTAATGAGATAAATTAGTTTTTTATATAGCCAATGTAATGGGAATTATTCCCACAAGTCATATCATCCAAGTACTAAATAAGTAAGGATTTTTGGGAGATAAATATTCTTTATTGTGAATGGTGATTTTATGTTCTAGTAGAGTTTGATATAGGTCGAAGTAATATTATTATTTGTCGATGATATTGGAGGATTAATTATATTTTATTATGTAGTTATCCTTGGTTTTGTATATGTTCTATTATATATATATATATATATATAATATTTTATTTATTTCTTATGTACTACCACCAAAGTGAAGTAATGAGGTCGGTGCTTGTTTGAGGCTATGGTTTTTGAGTATCTACCTCAACATCTAGAATTGAAGTGATATATATGGATGACTACCCCCATTTCAAATTTTTTAATACACATATAGTATGATAAATAATAGCAGGAGGTTTCACGATTATGGTGTGGATGAATGATGGAAGTATATAAAAAAAGAGGATGAATCAAGGTTTATGTTCTTCATGATTGTATACACTGCTATGAGGTTTTATACGGATGTAGTTATGATATATATGTGTAATGTGGTATGTGTATATTGATTTATTGTTGTGTTTAGGATTTGTGAATGTGTTTATGTGGTATGTGGTGATATGGATTATAAAATAGTTTGAAATTTGAGGATGAAATTTTGTAGGTATGGGCGAGACAAGATTGATGGGGATGTTACTGTGGTGAAACATCATATATATTTTTATTGATACTATATCACTAACATTCATGATGATTTGAGTGAGGGAACCTAGGTGAGGATGTAATTTTTTTGACATGGTATAGGTAACAAATTCGTTTCACTGTTTACAGAGTATCCTTTAGAGAAAACATTGGTGTGCCTATATATATATATATAAATTATTTTTATATGTATAATATAGTTAATTGATGACCATGTTAGACATTACCAATAATGGTGAATATTAGTTTCAGTAGGTATTAGTGGAGTCCATATTGTAGGGGTTATATGTTTTGTATTTTTTTGGAGAATTTTCAATATTTATGACATTACATTCCTGGTATGTTAATGGTTAATTTTATTTCAGGGAGTTCATTAAAGGTTTTTCCTCTATTAAAGGGAGGTCTAGGGGAAATTCCACTATTTGTTTCATTCGTATCCTCAATGGATGTTTCGAACCCATGGATTGTTTGAAATAGGATTTTATGGTTATAGTTCACATCATTGATGGAATTGGAGGGGTTTCAGTGGTTGTTATTCATAAAAAAATTCATAAAATCATTAGTTGAGTGTAATCATAGAGTTTTAAATTATAGATTGTTTATGTTTTATTGGGTTTATTAAGTAAACAACATCACTCAAGATTCATATGTGATGTGGGAAATAGAGGTCAGGTAATATATAGGATATTAGATCCCATTTAGATTTTATGAAAGTAAATTAATCCAACTAAATATACTAAGTGATAAAATATTTACTATGGGGTAGATATAGATGTCTGGTTCATGAATCATGAGTATTAATCTTTTATATTAATTGGGAAAAGATGGTAGTTAAAATGAATTTAAATAAAATGACCATAAATAAGATCTATCTCCTAGGATTATGAATTCATTTAGGGATTATAACTTAAGTTAATAACTTCAGGGTATAGGTATATTTTTTAGAATATTTTGGATAATTTATATTAAAATTTCCTCAATTAGTTATTGGATGTTGTCAAAGTTTTCATATTATTTTTGACTACTAATATTTTTATTCACAATGTTGTGTGGTTAATAATTTTCTATTTTGATATATACATGCATTTTTTACTGATATTTTTATATTTCTCACATTCTTATATTATTTAATGATAACATAAAACTAGAATTAAATTTTAATTATAAAAATTAAAAACATTCAAGGATGATAAATGGAAAATGAAAAATGAAAATATTAAAAATGACTAAAATAAATTAGTGAATACATTTTAATTTAATTGTTCTGAAATTAGTATCTTTTCAATGGTCAATACATAATATATCCTGATATATTAATATCTTAATGAACTTTTAATCATAATAAAATTGATTTGTTTACTTCATGTTTTGTTATTTTTATTACCTACTATGAGTTAATATATAAATTTAAGATTTTGAAATAGATTATTGATGATTAATCCAATAGAATACTTTAACATTCAGTATTGAATTAAAAATAATAATTTATAGACAAATTTTTGTCTCAATATATATGAGTTATTAAGAATACATAGTATTTTCTGAAAATCATCATATTTAGTATGTTTTATAATCCTCAGTATTACAAAGTGAATTTATAAGGAATAATTCTAAAATGGAAAACTTTAAAAACATAAATTTATGATTCTAGACTATTTATAACCCATTACACATTATTAGTTGAATTTCATAACTCATTAATTTATCCATTATTCTTGAGTGGTAAAAAATATTCTAATGATTGTTTGAGATTAGTACATGATAAATTTGAAAACTCATTTTAGGTTTTATATAGATTAATTTGATAATTATTAATAAATAATTTAATTAACATTACCTGTCATTAGTAATTTGAACCCTTAAATAAATAAAGAGGTAAATGAGTTTTCATTTAATTTTTTTTTGTTTTTAAACATATTTTATGGAATTGTAATTTTACTATTTTATTCTAATAAATGATATATTTTTTTATTTTAAATGAATTTTTTGAAACAGGTGTTGGTAAAAATACTTATGGAAAATCTAAATATTATGTTTTTTAATGTGGGGTTTTAAAAAGATTTAATGTGTCATAGATGTGGTTTTATTTTCAGGTATACATTCTTTTATATTTGTTAATATCATTATCTTCTAGAAATATCGAGTGTTATTTGTCAGAAATGGATGTATTTGGACTAGTAGAATATGGTTCATGGTTGATGGTTGATGCATGGTTATTAGAATGTGTAAACCAACCTAGAGAAAACAATGCGCCCTTGACAGTGGCATTATTCGGGCTGCACGACCTGGCACACAGGCGTGGTAGATAACCATGGGCCTCTGAAAATGGAACTGTCTGAGGTACATAGATAGGAATACATGAATTTTCCCTCCCCCAGGAAAATGTGCAGCCCTTTTCCTATTGAATAGAGGTGCCTCACAGTTTGTTCATGGTTTGGAAAACTATTTATCCTTTTAGATAATTAAAAGTGTTCAAATTACAATTCTTAATTTCCCTAATTTTATCAACAACCCCCCTATTACCCCATTCTTCCTCTAAAGTCCTATGCATGCCTCTCTATCCCCCTTTTCTACTTTGGATATCAATATCATGGTTTCTTAAGCCATGTATCTTCCTTAAATCATTACATAAGTATCCAATATTCTCCATTCATCCTTGTTCTAGGAATCTTATTTTATCCTCCTTGGGTTCTCTTTATATAGAAAACTTTTTTGTATATCTGTGTTCTAATCTTTGTTTCTTGAATGAAATCGTAATGGTTTTGGTATGATATTTCATTTTTTTTGTGTTTTTAATGGTGTGATTGTTGTTTCAAAAAGGGTTCTTGATGTTTCTATCTGAAAGGTAGGTGTTTCCATGTATTAACATTTTTTGAGGATTTTATAATGCCTGGTTGATTTTCTAAATGTTTTCTTCAAGTAATGTGGGTGTTGATAATCAGGCTTTCAAAGGGTTCTATATTCCAATGTTTTCTAAAATAAGTAATGTATTGAAAATGGTTTTTTTCCATGTTCCTTTGAATTTTTGGAAATAGAATTTTGTAAGAATTTTTTCTTATGATATAGGAAAAGGAATTGATCACAAGGGATTCATAGGTATCTATGTGTTAAAACATATTCCAATATATGGGGAAGATCAATTGAGTCGAGGCCCGATTTCCCCTAGCCGGATTGACAATACAACACTAAAAAAATATATGATGATGATTAGAGACCAATATCCCTTGGGATGTGATATTACCATATAGATGATCATGCATAAGGATTATGTAAATTTTTCTATGAATTCTTCACCAATTTATGAATATCCTAGGACACCCTAACCCTAGTTCCATAGGTATTTCCTGTGGTGATCATGTGATGCTCTTCTTATAATTCGAATTGTTGTTTTTTTATATTACCTAATAATTTTATCGGATTTATTTATTATAAGTTATCTATTCCTTAGTCATTAAAATAATCAATTGATTTGTCTTATGATGTTATAGCATGGAATCCCTTTTGGTGATATCCTACTAGGAACATCTGCACAAACCCTACATGAAACCTCGGGTGATTATAGAACATGTTATGTTTGATCTAGGAAAATGAATGTTGTTCTATGGCGGTGATGGTCGGTCCAGTTTCAGGTTTTTCATCTAAATGTTGGTGTTGGTAGTGGTGGAATGAGGGTGTTGAACCTCTTGTTAATGGATTCTGGGTTGTAATGTTGTCCCCTCACCCATTTTGGTATTTGGGACATTGGTTAAAAGTGTAATTTTTTAACATGTGATAGTTTTGTTAAGTTTTTGTTATGATTATTAATTATGATGTGGTGTTATGGTATTTTGGATTGTGTATGGTCAATTAATATGGGTGGAATCATTCCCAACTATCCTATTTGTTCCCTATGAAATAGTTTCTGGACCATGGGTATTGAGAATGTACTTCAGGCCATGTCACATGCTGGTTCTGGTTTTAGGTTGGATAAAATCCCTCTATGATACTTGACTAAATGGTATCAGATGTAGGTTTTTCCATTTCTTGATTCATGATTTTTGGGTGATTCTAGATAGGCCAAATCATGGACTATCGGGGCATGAGGTTTTGGTTAGGAGTGGGGTTTATGTCTTACACAGCTCATGATATGACTTCTGTATCCATGGGATTTTTCTGATTTGTTTTTACTCCTCCTTCATGTTATTTATATAGGTTATATATTGTTCAAGGACATCGAGTGATCTTGGAGTGTTTTTACTTAATATTGTGTTTGTTGTGTGTTTTAAATGATTTATATTAGTGTTTAATGTTTTTTGTTTTTTTATAATAATTTAATAGATGATGTTTTGATGGATTCCTTTTTTTATAGTTGTAGCATCATTCCTCCCTATATAATTCTTTTGAAACCATTGGATGTTTTCAGAGAGAGTTTTCCCTCGACAATTGATTAGAGGCTTGCGAACAAAAAATGGTTTTCCACACATTGAAATAGGGAGCATTCCCCTTTCCTACTGGTGTTAAAGAAGCCAAAATATGTCTAAAAATTATTGGGCTTGTTATTTTTTCAAGAACAATCCTTCTTCCATTTTGGGAATCATATACCCCTAGTAATAATAGGATTTGATTAAAAATATATAATGTATTTTTGTGTATCATGAGACTCTGATTGAAGGTAACGTGAAATATCAATCATTCTTGTTGTATTGTCTTATTTGGGTGGAAGGACATAGTGTTTCTGGTAGTGAGCATGAGAAGATGGGTTGGAAGGAAATCATGGAATTTTTTTATAATAAGTATTTTCCTAATACATTGGCCCATTCATAGACCTGGGTGTGTCTATATCTCCACTAGGAGGGTTAAAACTTGTTGGATTATGCCAACTACTTTGTAAAGTTTTTTCAATTCACACCTAGGGTAGTTTCCAAAGAAAATATAATGTATCAATTGTTTAAAATTGGGTTATAGATAGACATTCAGTCCCATGCCATCCTGTTTATGTTGAAGAGTTATACAGGGGTGTTTGATCAATCCCAAATGGTAGAGATTGATCAAAGTTAAAATTATGTTTTTTGTAATAACATCAGTTGAGTGTTAGGGAAGTGGCGGGTCATCTTAAAAAAAGTGGAATTGTGAAAATTTGGAAATGAGTGGAGGTGGTAGTTCAAGACATCAATCCAAACCACCTTCATCAGCGACCTCAGATGTTGTCCTAGTCTTGTTTCATCGTTTTTGAAGGCTATAACATGTGTGGTAATCATGTCCATCCCCACCTTGACCCTACCATTGGTGTGGATATAAGGGTAACATCAATAATTTTTCCAAAGGTCAGCTATCATATCTAGTAGTTCTGGGTTATACCTGCCCTAGGGGGTGATAGGTTTCTCAGATCCATACATGAAAGTGGGTTACCAGTTTGGTGGTCATGGCAGCAGGACTGTGTATACTACAAGACATATCCATAATAAAACAGATCCACAACTCAGTAGTCTTTTCAATGCCTAGGAAAAGGTGAAGCATCTTCTTGTGAGGGACCATGTTCTAATGGATTCAGATACCAGAACTGTAATAGTTCAAGGTACTATATTTATTATATCATCCAAATATGTTACCTTGTTTTATATGGGAATATATTACTCCATCATTTCTTCCTATCTTTTAGAAATGGTAAAATTTCTAACCAAGATCCTTACATATGATATGGATTTAGTGAAGTCTCTTGGTAAGAAGATATATCAGGGTCTCAAGTATCAATCATATTCTCTCACTCTTTAATGGTTGGATTTGGAATTGGATTTTATAGTTCTAGATATATACATCATTAAAGTGGTCACAGTTATAGATTATAATGTGTGTTTCAAAGAACACATTAATTGTTACCATCGATGAGTGAGAATTGTTGAACCTAATGGGAGTATTCAAGTATTTCAGGGTAAATGGGGTCATCATTCTTGTCATACTAGTCCTCCAACATTGGAATTGGGAAAATACTATCTTTAGATCTCATCAATCAAGTTATATTATGATAATGGGGGTTTTGAGAGTGGATTACCATCAGTTGAAGATGAGTTCCTAGAGGTTATCCAAATGATTTCTCTAGATTTCTTCCAATGAGGGGTGTAGAGTTCTCCATTTATTTGGTGCAGGGAATATAGCCGATATATATTCTCTCTTATATCCCCCAAACAGTTAAGGAAATTAATGATACAGATGGTCTATTGGGAATCCAATGGATTCATTTTCCCGGGCATCTCCAATTGGACGAGCATAGTTTTGTTTTCAAGGAATTATTATGGATATTTTTGGTTTGAATAAATTAATCGATGTTGAGTAAGGTAGAGATTAATTATTAATTCCCCATTCCATGTATGGATGAAATCTTTGATCAGATTATGTAAAAAGGTGGTTATCCAATATCAAAATGCATATTGAGTATAACTAGTTCAGAGAATGATATATTGATGTAATGAAAACATCCTTCCAAAGTAGGTATGGAAACATTGATTATTTTTCATGACTTTCAGGTTGAAAAATGTTCAATTCATCTTTATGGAACTTATGACCTTGGTGTACCATTAGTACATCAACTCCTTTGTCATCACGTTTATGGATGATACGAAGGACTTCTCCAAGACTGATGAAGAGAATAAGTAGAACATGGAGATCATTTTTGGGAACTCTTTGAGATCACCTAATCTAGGTTAATATTTTTAAATATTCATTATAGATTATGGAGGTAATTTTTCTGGGCTATATGGTCTCAGAATGTAGTGTTTTAGTGGACCATGAGAAGGCAGAATCCATGAAGTCGTAGGAGAAACTGAATAATGTATTCTACATGATGACATTTTTTGTCCTAGTAGGGTATTACTAGGGGTTTGTTATAGATTTATCTCATCTTTATCCACCCATTATTACAGTTACCCAAAATGGGTATGCTTTGAATGGAATAAATAATTTCAATAAAACCTTGAGGAGATTAAGAATTATTTGACCACCTCCTCTGTTTTGATATACAAGAAATATAGAAAGGGTTATATGGTCTATTTTGATTACACATGTGTAGATCATGGGTGTGTATTGATAGATAATTTACATGTGGCAGTGTATGGTTATCACCAAATCCAAAAATTTGAAAATACTTATTCAATCCATTATATTTAATCCAAATTAGTGATTCGTTCCATGAAGAAGTGGAAACACTACCTCTATGGGGTGATTTTTTTGCTACTCGAACACTATGATTTTGGCCAATATATTATTATTGAAGTATCTGATTCTAAGAAAATATTGTTTTGTTAATTAAATTTAGCGGTTCTATTTAGATATCATTTATATATAGTGAAATGTTAAAGTGGTTGAAAATTCCCTAAGTAGTAAAATTTCATTGAAATCTATCAAAGAGTCCATTAAAGAGAAGAAATTGATAGTTATTCTTATTTGGGTATACCTAGAGACCAAAGAGACTTGTAGAGGAATTTTGTATCTAGTTTTATGTTATTGAGCTCCTTGAATAAGTTAATTCATGAGGATTATTCTTGTGATTATTTATATTTGTAGGGTAGAAAGCATCATAATAGTGGTGAGGGGCCAATGAGTGGTCATTTTACTCCAAAGGAGTTCTCTACTACAAGGGTAATTTCTATAGTGAATTTTCCATTGTGGAAGTTGGTGATGTAGGGAAGCCATCATTATCAGAGTTCTATTCACATTTTTACTAATATAATGTATTATTAAGTGTTTCTTTAGTTTTATTTTTTCATAATGAGGTGGGATATAACTATCTTTTTATCGGGGTGTCATATTTTTCAGGAGACTAAACCTGGTCATCTGAGGCCATTTGGTTTTCTTTATACCCTACACATTTCCTCCTAGAGTTTCGATGATTTTACCAAGGACTATAAAATTGTATTACCATGTACGTCCTAGGGTAAGAATGTGAATTGGGAAGTGATTGATTGTTTGACCAAATCACCCAATTTGATCCTGATTAAAGATTCAAACTGGATGAACAAGTTTGGTTTGTTTTATATTCAATAGATTGAAAGGCTTCATAGTGATCCGTTATCTATTTTTTCATAAGATCACCATTTTTTAGCTCTTAATTTTTGTAATCCCTTTATAAGGTAATGGGATAATAGATCGGGCTCAGTATGACATACCATTGTCAAATGGAGGGTCAGACAGAGTGGTAAAATTATATCTTGGAATACATGCTAATGTCATGTTTGTTTTATTTAATATGATCATGGGATAACCATATGGAACTAATCAAATTTTAATATTATAATTTTTTACCAATTCATGAGTAAAATGGATCCCTTGGAAGAACCTTATGGTCAACCATGTCAATCACCTCTATGCAGGATGGATGTGGGTGAGACATCTTTTTTTTGGGTTGAGCATGGTGTAAGAGACATCTAAAAAGGATCATTTTACCTGAATTAGGTTGTCTATGGTGTAGAAGCTCCATAAGTCTTATCTCAATTAGTGGGACCAAGCCCTATAATTCATAGATGGTGATCATGTGTTACTAAATTAGGCCCCATATTTGGTTCACTGTTGTTTTATTAAGAAAGGGATGACAATGACAATGTATGTTTTCCATATTGTGAGTAATGAAGATTTTGTGAGGTGGAATATTGTTTTTCCTATCGATATCAATTGAAATCGATCCATGAAATGTTTCATGTCACCTTCTTAATGACGTATAACAAGTAGTCATATTATTTGATGATTTGGAAGATTTGGAGATAGAATTTCATTTATCACTAATTATGTGACCAATGTAGAATATGGATTTCCAATACAATATGCTATGGGGTAAATCCATATTATTGGATAGTGTTCTCCCACACCATGAGAATTATTCATATGGAAAATGGGATATATGATATTTGGTAGAGGAGTAATACCATTTTTTTCTTTGTTCAGACATTGGAATGAAATTATGAGGGTAGAAGACTTCATGGGGGGAGACATTTCACCTATATGGTTTTACTTTGAGGTGATATTTCATTTAATATTTTTTAATATGATTAAATTTTTTCATTATTGGGTGTTCTTGTTTAGAAATTTTGGTTTTGGACTTGTATAAGGTGGTGTACTATTAGTATAAATTGTGCCCCAACCTAAAGAAAACTATGATCCCTTGATTGTAGAACTGTCTATGATGCATGGCCTAGCACACGGGTGTGTAAGATAACCATCCACCTTAGATAGTGGAGTTATCTAAGGTGAATGGGAAGGCACATTGGCATGTCCCCTTTCTCAAGAAACCTTTCATCCCTTTTCGTTTAAGATATTGGTTTTTCATGGTTGGTGCATGTTATGGAAAATCATGAGGCGAAACATGGATTCCATCTAGATAATTAAAAAGGATGAAGTTTATTTAATATGATTGCCCTATTTTAACCCCATATCTACACTATCTTTACACATTTGAGATCTAAAACCCCAGGCATGCCTCCATCACCCCCATTTCTCACATAGACCTAAATAACATGGTGTTTTTTGTCTAAGAACATCAGTAAACCATCAATTAATTGTCTCTTCTTTTATTTTATTACATCTTATTTGTCTCTTTTTTATTATTTCATGATATTTCATTCCCTAGTGGATATGTTTACCTAATGAGGATTCAATAATTGTTTATTGACTTAAATATTTTTTTTGCATGATATTTCCTTTTTAGTGTCTCATTGTTGTGTGGTTGTCGTTTCGACTTGGTTTCTAGAATTTTACAAATGAAATAAAGGAGGTTCCATGATTTACCATTTTTTTGATAATTCTAGTCTTCTAGATTGGTTGTCTAAATGGGTTCTAAATGTTTTTTTGGTGGTTTGGATCATGATTTAAATATATCTTGGTGTGCGTAGGTTTTTAAAAATGGGAAACCAATGGAAAATGGTTTCTTGACTGATGTGATTGTATTTTTTGAAATGTGTTGGTCTAGGTGGTGTTTTATATGATAAGGTATAAGAAATATCTCTCAATGGAATCTTATTTATAGAGGTGGTAAGGCTATGTTCACAATGATTGGTGGATCAATATGGTCCTGTTCTAGTTCCTCTATTTAGGTTGATGCTACAACACGAATAACAATATTATAATGATTGGAGACAACTAGACCTTAGGATGTGCTTTTATCCACTAGTAGATCGTGTATGATGGTGTTATGGGTTTTGGTATCCATTCCTCACCAATGGATGAGGTTCCATGGTCCTCACTAACCCTTATCTCTTTAGGGTTACCTGTTCGTCTCACGTGATATTATACATATCATTCAAAATGTTGTTTTCATTATTTTCTTCTCTAATTTCCAAACATTTTTTTATAATTTTTAACTTTCTTCTTATTTAAAATGGGATCATTGATTTTCTTATGATGTTATATCGAGTAATCCCTTTTTGTGAAATCTTACTAGGAATGTTGGCTCACACCCTACAGGAAACCTTTGTTATATGTAGTCCTTTTGATGACTGGTCCAGGTAAAGGAAATTTGTTATATTTAGATAATGGTCGATCTAGTTTATATTGGATTCTATTTTTGAAGGTGTCTGTGATAGTGTAATGGGGGTGTTTTCTCTCTTGTTTCATGTAGTTTTAGTCATAAAGTTGGTCCCCTTAATGATTTGTGTTTTTTGGATTTTGTTTAAAATTTTAAATTCTTTAACATGTGATAGTTCTATTCATTTTTCTTTAAGATTATTGATTTGGATGTCATTTTTTGGGCTTGTGGATTATTTATGGTCAATTCCAATTAGTGAAATAATTCCCATATGTAATTCTTGATACCCAGGCACTAGTTCATATCCCATGGGGGTTGGGAATGCCCTTTAGTCTTTACCATGAGCTATCTCATGGGTCTGGTTACATGTCATCCTCACCTTGTTTGTGACATGTTTAATTTTTAATTTAAAGAAATTATGGAATTTTACATAAAGAGATATTCTATAAATACTTTATTCAAATCGCATAATTTAGGTTGTATTGTTTGAGATATTTTAAGAGATACCCTACAATATTATTCCTTGATGAAAAATAAAATTTTATTCCTTGTGGTTTTTGATACTAATTGGGTCACTGGTATATATTAACCTAGTTTTTATTTTATTTTTTCTTTGTTCATGGAGTTACTATGTGATCATGGTTATAAATTTTATTTTTTTTGAGAAAATGGATCATGGTGCATAGTTGGAACATGATTTCTCTAACTCTGATACTAACCATCTGTGGTCATTTTTTTGGTAGACTAGCCCCTTTAACAGTTTAATGATGTTTTATTAATCTATTATAGTTTTAGTGGGAAGCATGAAACTTCTGTTTTAGGAGATGGTATCTCTTTCATGGTTTTTGAACTACTTTCATGACATTTTTTACTAATGATGCAGACTATCCAGGTTATTAAAAATATTGGTATTCCCATTTTGAACTAATTTTTCTTTCAGTCCCTCACCCCAATTTCTCCTCCCCATCATGGTAAACCCCCTCCCCATGTATTTAAAGATTACTCAATTGGATTTGATGGATTTTAATTAATTTATTTTTTTTATCTTGAGATAAACCTTTTTATTATTGGTTTCCCTTTTCATCCCCCAATTTATATTTTTTATTTCATTTCATGGATATGTAAAACCCAATCATTCCTTTTAGATAAATATAGAGTTGTTAATGGGATTTTTAATTGATTCTTTAGGTTTTACATATGTGAGGAAATTTGTTTATGAAATATTGTGGATATCATCAATATAA
The DNA here is from genome assembly GCA_963277665.1 of Viscum album. Lineage (NCBI taxonomy): Eukaryota > Viridiplantae > Streptophyta > Magnoliopsida > Santalales > Viscaceae > Viscum > Viscum album. Next base: position 2,102,004,771 of record OY728119.1, on the reverse strand, counting down.
ATGACTTCAGAAATGAATTATTGGTAGTTATCTTCTTTAAAGGGAACTTTCCATGGATAAACATGGATTCACCATTACTAAAAGATTTCAATCAAATTTAATTTAAATTTATTAAAATTGATATTTGTTCCATGTTTTATGAGATTCATGATTTCTTTCGGGACTTTTGTGTTTCAATGTGGGTTTTCAAAGATGTTTTGTATTAATTCACCCCTTGTTTTTTGTTAAAATATATTTAAATGGTATTGTACATTCCAATGGATTTTTGAAATGTGTTCTCAAATATTTGTTTCATGGTGCTGATTATTCCCTTGGAATGATCATGTGGATTAATTAAATTGGAATTCGAAATGATTTTTATGAATAGAAATTGTTGATGTTGATATGTTTGTAAATCAGTATCATATGAGAGTCCGAGGGTGTGAGGGTTTTCATGAAATAGATGGAGAGTTTTTTGACCAAGGGACCGAGAGATCAATTTGGAGGAAGATTAAATGATCTAAAAAATGATGACCTAGGGATGGGGATAACTATTGGATGTCTTTTCTGGGGGAACCCAAAGACAACTTCCAACTTGTTATACATTCTTAGCTGGAAATAATTCTATGTTTTTTTCAAAGTCACACTAGACTCTTATGGTTAGATCATATGCATCATTTTTCTTATACCCTGTTATTTTTTTCTGATTTCATTATTTTTTTCCTCCTTATTTTACTGAGATATCATGTGATATTCCCATTTAATTTTATTTGATCATATAATGGTGATTTTTTTATATATCCTCATTAAAACATATTTGGGTGTGTAGTGTATTATTATGTTTGGTGGATTTGTCTTATCATGTGAGCATGACCTTAATCATATGTTGAATAGTGATTATTTTGAGAAAAACAAAATGGATAAAAAAAGGTACAAGGTTTTCAATTGATTTTACTTTGAAATTTAACATCATTTGTCAAATGAGATTAAAAATTAATTTATTGGTTTTTCTGGAAAATTGATTTTTTTAGAATTATGGTCATATCCAACTGGGATTTTTTCGTCACACCCTAAATATTCCATTGGGTATATATTGATTTTTTATATATATCATAGGTAATTGAAGGGAATACATTTGTTTTAGTGGAACTTCATCATTAAAACTATCTATGGTTGTAATTATAGAGGCTACATAGTCACAATATGATTATCTCCTGAGGATATTTTTTTGAGATTTTTGTTAAGATGGGATTTTATGTATCACATGTTTGAGATTCAATCCCATCTTATTGTTTTGGTATTTCGACTATTGATATTATTTATATGAGATTTTAATGTCATGTTATATATGGTGATGTGAAAATTTTAGTGATATGTCCTAACTATCATTATTGTGTTTAATCTTGTTTTATGTTCACATTTATTCACATATTTATTCAGTTGGTGTAGATGTCCAATTCATATAAGGTTCATACTAATTTATCATGGGTAAAACGTTTCCAAAAAGATAACTTAAGTGGAATTTGGGCCTTTCACTAGCCTCTGAAAATTGACAATGAACTTTGGTCCTTGTTTTAACATCTTGAGAACCACACTACTTGATTCGATTCTAATTATATAAACATTATATTTCTAGCACAAATAATGGAAAACGAGACCCAATTGTTACCATAAAAACATATGTCATCCAAATGAAATATTGGATAACTTATATACCCAATTATGTTTGAGGTAATATTTTTAGATAATTAGTAAAAAATCGTACATATCATATAACAATAATAAACCTGAACATTAAAATCTATATATCCACCAAATATTTCATAACACCTAGAACCATTCTGAGACATACCCTACATAAAAAATTTCATAATATCATATGGAAAATTAATCATAATAATGGTTATACTCATATTCATTGTGAGGCTAACCAATGTCATACCAATTATTATGTGTTCATAACATGACCATAAGGTTATGTAAACATAAAATTTGAAAATCATACAATATTTTTAAAAGCCATAATTTCATGTCATGGAATAAATAATGAAATATCATTTGACCTGAATCATAAATTATTTAAAGAAAATAATCCATCATATCCTGATATAAGACATGGAATTTTGAAATACACATATGAATAATAAATGCATAGGTTTCTACACCTCCTGGGTGGGAAACCCAACCATACCAAGGGATATCACTTTACTCATAATGGAATGGACTGAATACCAAAACAATCATAATAGTCAAAGATTAGTCCCAAGAAAATCATAGTAGAAGAAGTTCCATATTAAACCTATTCTAGTTCCAATTTGTGTCCACACTACATCATGTGATAACAAATAGTACCCAATGCATTACACAGAAATATAGGTCCCAGCTGTCATATAATGAAAACCATACAAATGTATTCCACAAGAACATAAATCAATTTTCACATCATTACCCAGGAAAAGAAATGGGTTTTATAATAAATTCATCATCATATAACCCATGAATAAGAATTGGGTATCATTAAAATCATTTTATCATTTTATTATAATTTTAAACCATTTAGATAAATAATATAGATGGTATCCGTGGATCAGATCCCTTGTAAATCATAAGTGATATCAAATAATTTTATTTAGGATCCAAACATTTTCTTTGAAAATAATTATGTAATGTTTTAAAGAATTAATTAATTAATTGAGGTATCATGATGGTGGGTAAATCTAGTCATGCCTTATAATTGAAAATACCATTATTTCCACACTTTCATGAGAAAAAAATACAAAGTAACATTATTGGATAATGATGGAAACATTACTTTTAAAAAAAATTAAAAGAAAAATATTGATAAATAAGACATTAGAAAAAATTTTGGATTAGTAAAATCTTTTTTGAAAACATTTTTTAGAAAAAATTAACATGTAATACTAATATTCATATGCTGAAACATAAAAATAATCCATCTCAAATAATAATGATACTATTAAATAAACCCTTATTACTTTTTAATAAGTTGAATAATATTCCCCAAGAAAGGATAACATTTCACAAAACCTTATATATAATTAGAATAAATAAATTCATGAAATATCAAGACATAGGGTCATTTTAATCACCTCATAAAATTATATATGTTCTCAAAATCAAAATATGCCTCAATAAAGGAAATTGAGATAATGTCCCTTATAATGATCATATCTTTAAAGTGAGAATAAATAAATTGAATTTATAATGATAATTTTATGAAAATACACATAAAAATTGGAAATAAAAGATAAAATAATCAAAGGTTATTTTCCATATATTCATATCCTGACATAATCAATGATGTATAATTTTAACCCAATGAATTGAAATTGAGTTTTTTAATTCCCTTACATTAAGTCCAAATCATCACATGTGTTCCTTATATTCAAGAATAATAAAATTAACTTAATTATTTACATGATTTATAATTTTTATTGTGTTTATTCTTCCATTTATATAACTTTTATAATGTTATAATAAGTACTTAATTATTTAGGTTTACATAGGACATTTTGATAATATTCAGTACTTGATTCTATACTGAATATGGTATGATATTTATAGTCAAAGTGGTAATAATAAAATAATATCAATAATAATAATAATTAATTAATTATCATTTATATAAATAAATTATTCTATTAAATCCATCGATAAAATATTTATATGAAAAATGAACTATGTTACAATCATGAAGACGATAGGTTTTATGTAATTATAAGTTACTTTTCCATTTTTTCAACAATCAATATGGAAACAAGGTAATTATTATTTTATCTTTCCATTAATAATGAAATATATACTATATTAATTATTTTTATATAGTTATACATATATCATCCTAGTGATGTGGTGTTAAAAATTGAATCGCATCGCTTCATTGATTTGGTAGTCCGCATGTACACACAAATGACGTTATCATTTCTCTCTGCAAAGATCGGAAAGAACATAAATGTTATATTATCATTTAAAAATGAAAAATACGAAATTAATACCATATATAAATATTAATTCCATCTTTTAAACCATTATTTCAAGACTGTTACGAAAAATGAATTACATTAGTTCGGGATGCAATAGTTCTTCATACAAACAAACGATGAATTATTTTCAAATTTGATGAATGTGTTGACAGATATTGGTCATTACACTAACATAATAAAATATAATTTAATGTTAGATAATGTAGTTAATTTTTTTTTAAATTTTATGAATATTTGATGTATATTGAACAATAATAAAAATATAAATGCTCGATTAAAAATTATACCACTTAATCAGAAAATCACTTTTTTTAACACCTTTAGTACTCTATGGATAGTTTTCTGCCTTAATAAAGATATATTAAATACGTGAATGTATTATATGAAGGTATTTGGGTTTTTATTTTCTGGGGTAATATGGTTCCTAATTCTCAATAGATGAGAAGAGAAGGTTCACATTTTTAATAGGGGAGACACACACTATTAGAATTTTCAAAAATATTAAATTAATATAAAAATGTTTTTATGTCAAAACAACTCAAAATATATTTATTTTAAAGGATAGACTGTTGTGGATATAAATAACACCATAAAATAAAATTTTGTAATTCTTAACTCTACTAAAACCCTTAACATTTGATTTTAACCCATATTTATCTCTTTTAACAACTATTGTGGCAACCTGGACATTTACACTTAAAGGGTTAATATTGTTAAATTAAAAATAAATAAGACCCATAAATGGTTCATGAATGATATTTGAAAAAATAGTCCAATGATATGGACGAATTTATTATTTTAATAAATTTTATTTCATTTAATAAAAAATTATTTACTATAAAATATTCATAATATCTATTTTGGGGTCTCTTCAATACATTGACTTGATTAATATTAAAATTAAACTCATATTTCAAAAAATAATTTTCCATCCCTAAAATGTTTAGGAAATCATTAAATTTTTCATTTTCACATTAATGATGTTAAATTATATTCATTTTAATATTTTTAATAACATTTAATTATTTTTGCATTATCAAAAATAATTATGACATCACCATTTTGTAAACATTTAGTGAAATTATTTCTAGACTAATATATAAAACAATTATCATTATGAATAGATTTCTTTTACCATTAGAATTAAAATTTATGGATAAATAAATCCTTTGGATAATCCCATATTAAAAATTTTATATTTATTAATAATATGAGTGTGAAATCATTAACATTTCTTTAAAAAAATATCCTAATTGTTATAAATAAATAGAAAATACAACCAAAGGCTATCTATTCCATCATATGATTATTATAGATAAAAAATACATATCCAATACAATTTGGGCAAGTATTAAGGATCATTTTATTATCCTTATCATATTATTTTAACCCTAAATTACATGTTTTACCTATTACAGTTGTTACAAAATTTAACAAGGTAACAATTCATATTATCAAAATTTATAATTTAACATTTACTGAATTTTGACCCTCTAATTCCAAATAAAAAATAAATTATTAATAATTTAAATATTATAAGTCTCAATATTTAATTTAATATTAAACAAAAAAATGAAATGAAAAACATTTTTTAGATAATGTCCTTTTTAGGTATAAATTTTTTACTTTAAATTAAAGTAGAAAATCCAGTAACAAATATATAATTGGAATATTTTAAATTAAATTGACCTAATTATATATCAAAACTAATCCAAAACAAAATATTACCTTGAAACAAATAATTTTTATTAAAAATATGTATTTTTGACACTTCATTGAAAAAATAAAACATTTCAGAGTATAATAAAAATTTCACCATAGTGAAATATTGATTTAGTGATTTCAACAATTTCTTCAATTTTCTGAAATAAATTTTATATAATCATTAGAAATAAATTTTAAAAACCCATAAAAACATTTTTAAATGAAACTTTATTTTATAATAATGAAATAACTTTTCTAAAAAATATTTTATTACCTTAAAATAATTTACCAATAAATTTATATTGATAAAGAAGTTTATATTTATTAAATAAATCATATATTATTATTCATACCGCCCACATAATAGATAGGTTATAATAGTCAATGAATAATGTTTCATTGTTCAATTATGCTTGGTGTGGTATATATTATAAACTATCAAACATAGACATTACTTATAAAATCATGGGATATTTCACACCCCCCCATTTAATACATTTCACAATAGAAATTTGACCTTGTTCTTGGTAACCATTGATATAATTTATAAATAACCATTCTCGAAATCCATCATAGTAAAAAACTATAAAAAAAACTTCTGCCTTAAAAAGTAATGGAAAGTTGAAAGGTAATATGGAGTAACACATATTAGGATTCTATGTTAGATAAGATGGTCGTCGAAGAGAAAAATAACTCCCATTGACTCTTATTCAGTGATATAGAACATGATCATCAAAATTTTAACTACCAGTAAATACTGAATCCCTAATAGTATATAGGGATGTTGATTTCTCTATAAGAAATGTAAAAGGATAATTATTTTAATTCAAATTATTTTTAAAAATCATGATTAATCACTTTAAAACCAATAGACAGAAAATTAGGAAATATACATACTTGAAAATTATAGTTTTATCCTTCAATAAATTTCAACCACAAACTCATCCTTTTCATCAAATTATGAGTGTGATGATTTCTTTCCAAAATAACTGTAATAATCTTCCATGGATCATAAATTCTATAAAATGATAACAATAAATTCCTCTTCCCTTTGAGCATTAACCACAAAACAAATTGGTTTGCACAAGATTACTTGATTCCCAAAAATGATAAAAATACACATGAGGAAAATTTCTGCAATATAAAACATTAAATGACAATACATAAATTTCATCATAAATAATTAAGTAAATAGATATCCTTAAAATTAATTAAAATATTACTTTTTGTGAATGAAATCCAAAAAACAAAAATCCTTCCAAGATAAATCTAATATTTATCTCCAAAAAACATCAATCACTCTTAATGTATCACTCCAAAAATATAATTTTCCTAATATCATAATTACCCATATATTCTAATCATTTTCTTAAATATCTAAACTACCATTAATATTATAAAAAATCATTTGTTATTCCAAAATATAATTCCACATTTATTTCTGAAATAATATCTCATAACAAAATATAAGTTTCCCATTAATCACTAATCCAAAAAAGAAATATCTTACATGTGGTTATCTATATGATAAAATATATTTTCCCTAAACTCAAATTACTGTTAATTCATCAAATGCTTAAACTAAAAAGAAAATTGCATACTAATAAGAAATCATGTAGGCTAGTGGAAGGAGATGAAACCTTGTCACCCTTCAGTTGGGGGTTTAAACCTCTTAACCTTTCCAGATGCTTTGGGTTGTCACCTATCATATAGGTTTTCATTTTCTAAAACTATCCTAAAAGAATTGTAGAAATAAGAGAAACATCCTAAAAAATAACCTTTGTATGTTATAAATTAAATAATTTTTTATCTATAAATGTTAATAAATAATTACTTAAAAAATAAATGACTCAAAAAATATCATCAGTATGTTTAAAATTTCATAACATAAAACCTAAAAATGGGTTTCTATGATTATAACCTAATACTATTATATACCCATTACGGTATCTATAATTCATAATATAGTTTATCATGAAAATATCATAATCCCCAATGTCATCTAAACATTATCTGATACGAAATTTTACACCCTGATACATGCACTTCTAGTTTCATTGAAAAAAACATAAACATTACATTTCTGGATTTGATACTGATAAATGTGATGAAATTTTTTCCATCAAAACAAAAAATTCCCAAAGAAATATTTGATCACATACAAACCCAAGGACCTTTAAGGTGTATTAATTTATATTATTATAAAAACCCTCTTATATGTATTTAAAAAATAAACAACAAGCTCTTACAAGTCTATATCATCTCCCAAAATTTCATCACTTCTAGGACACTTCTATAACATATCATTCTACAAACCATCGTTCATATCCCGATGTAATAATATAAAAAAGGGTGAATTCATATGATCATTAATGGTTTAAATATGATATAATAATGAATATATAATCAAAACATGATCATAAAGGTATATTAACATAAAATTTCACAATCAATCACTATGTATCAATATTAGAATATTGATTCATGGTATAAATATTGAATGTTTATAAGACAAGAAATATAAACAAAAATCATAGAAACTAATCCATAATAGCACAACATAAGACATTAAATAAAGGTATGCACATAATAAAATTATATACATAGTGGGATACACTTCCAATGTAGTAAACCCTACTATCCCTAATGGAATTCCTTTCTTCATAGTTGAATGGGTTCACTCCCAATATTATCACAGTAGAAAAAGGCCCATATTGAACATGTTTCACATCCCATTCCATTCATATCTATCTCATGAGATATAAATCATTAACTTATGGATTGAAGTGAGATATAGGTCCCACCCATCACACTATAAAAACTGTACATATGTCTACCATAAGAACACAAATCATTCATCATATCAAAACCCAAAGAATAAATGGGTTTCATAAAAATTTAATCTTAATATGAACCATGTATAATAAATGGGTTTCATAAACATTATGTATTCATTTCATCATAAACATAAACCATATAGACAAATAATAAATATGGTATCCTTGGATCATATCTTTATTAAATCATATGTGACATCAAAAAAATATCATTTATGATGAAAAGATTTTCATTGAAAAAAACAAATAATATTATAATGGAATTTTTAAGATAATTGATGTTTCATGATGGAAGGAAAATCCTCTCTTACTATAAAAGTTAAAAACCTTATTTTTACAATTTTATAAGAAATGTTATAAATTATCTTGTTAGGAAAATGACAAAATAATTCCTCCTTAAAAAATTTATAAAAAGAAATAAAGTGATAAAAATGAAAATAAAAAAACATAAAGGAATAAAGAAATAAATTTTAAAACATTTTTCGAACACATGGGCTTGGAATATAAATATTATTCAGTAGATACATAAACATAAATAATCTAGATTAATGATATGATTTTGAAATAATATCTAAATATAGTTTCTTGGTTTAATTTTATTCACAATGAAATAATAACATTTAACAAAACATTAAATATCTTGATAATAAATAAATTCATATTATAACATTTCCATGGTCCATTTTTTACACCTCATAAAAAATATAGGTGTATAACATTAATATATTCCTCAAAAACAAATTGAGTGGAAGTCCCTTTTAACTATAATATTACTGATGTGAGCATAATAAAGTTAACATATTTTGTGAGAATTATGTAAATACCGAAAAAAAAACTTATATGGAACACAAAATAATCAAATGTCATTACACACGTAATACAATTAGGGCATAATTCATATGTGAATGTTTAACTTAATGGATTGAAATAAAGTGAGGGTATGACACCTTCCATCGGGACAAGCCTCTGTATGCACGATAAAACCTAGTCAAACAGTCATGCGAAGATAGAGAGCTTATTTCACGATGAAGATATTGGGGAGGAGAAGTTACAAGTAGTTAGTATGGGTTTTATGTTGTGTTTGAAGCCTACGAGTAATGATTTCACTAAGACCTATGGGAATTTTAATATATACACCTACAAGACATGTAAGGGATCCACCTCACCCCTTGAAAGGTGTATTATCAAAAATCAATAAAAATGAAGGACATCGGTCCATTGGAAGAAGTTCAACATAATGAATAGTAATTGAGTTAAGAAATTCTCCTACAGTAAGTCCAAATCATCATTTATGGTCTTCATCATCCATAATAATAAACATAGGTTACATATATACATTATTGAGAGCATACTTCAGTTTTATTATTCCTTTTTTATCACTTATTATCATGTTATAACAACGGATTGCTTATTTTAGTCCACATCAGACATTTTGACGATACTAAGTATTTGAGTCCAAAATGACATGGTACTGATTTATATAGTTCAAGTGGTCACTATTACATTATATAAGGAAGAATATTGATGAAATAATTTTAATTTTAAAAATAAATAGTACTATGAAATCCACCCAAAAAATATGGATAGGAAAAATGAACATGTTATAATCATGGAGACGGTAGTCCCTATATATGCATGAGTAACATTTCCATTTTCAATTATCAATATTGAATGAATTATTTTATAATTAAAATTTCTTCAAAATATTATATATATATATATATATAAATTTTTTAATTTATCTTATACATATTTCATCAAAGTGATGTGGTGGTGAAAAACGTATCACATCGCTTTATGGAGGTGGTGGTTCACATGTACACACAAAAAATTTTATCATTTTTATTTGGAAGGAAAGGAAAGGAAATTAATGATATATTATCTTTTAATAATTATAAATATGTCCAGATTATCTTATATAATATATAATTCCATTATTGTAACCATTTCTGAGATACGGTGATGGAAAAAGAATTACATCAGTTATTGAGGTGGTAGTCCGATTTACTAAAGACCGATGAATTATTTCCCCATTTTATGGAAATGGAGATGGATATAGGCCATTTAAATAACATAATAACATATAATTATAAATATTATACATTATTTTTTATTTCACTAAGGTTAAAAATAGTATTATGTTTGTGGAAGGAAAATAAAAAATAGAATGGTCGATTAAAAACGATACCTCTCTGCCAGACAATATCTTTTTCATAACACCCTTAGACCACTAATCAAAGATTCATGCCAAACATAAGACCTCATGAATGTGGGTATGTATTATAATAAGGTATTAAGGAAGTATTTTCATAACAAAAATGGAATTTATATTCAAAAAAATTATAATAATAGGTTCCCTTTTATAGAAGAGGGGACAGTTAGTCTAAAATTTTCCAAAAAATATTAAATTTATATAAAACAAATTTCAACAAAAAAATTTTCAAAAATTATTTAAATATGTTATTTGATTCATATGGTTCAAAATACCCTCATAAAATAAATTTAATATTGGTTTTGACTATATTGATACCCTTATCTTTTGTTCTTAACACTTATTAGACCCCTTTAACTCATACTATGATAATATAAAGAGTTACATTTTAATGATTATAGTGATAAATTAAAATTAAAAAAATACAAAAAATGGATCAAGAATTAAATTTAAAACCTTATCCCAATACATTGGAGGAATTAAATATTTTAATGAATTTTATATTATTTAATAAAATATTATTATCTATTAAATATTTATATTCTCAATTTAAGTGACTATTAATTATATTGACTTTATTAAAATTAATATATAACATATAATTAGGAAAAAATATATTATTAAGTAAAAAAAAAATTTAAGGTAATATATAAAATTAGTTAATAATATAATTTTTCTCAAATTATATTTATTTTAAAATTTTTAATAACATGTAATTGATATTTCCAATAATAAAATAATTTTTAGCTTAGCGTTGTGTAATAATTTAAGGAAAATATTATTTCACTAAAAATTAAAACTAAATAACCATCAGGATGATAAATATTATAAATTTTAAATGAATATATATGGTTTAATTTGTCACTTGAATATCACCTCATTAATATTTTTATATTTATGAAAAATATCAGTATTGAATCATCGACATTTTGTTAAATAGAATATAAATTAGGTATTAATAACATACAAATGGAAACCAAAGGAATATATTAGAAACAATAATTATTTTGGATGAAAATAATCATCCAATAAAACTGGTTTAAGTATAATAATCATTTTATAGAACTTATCATGTTATTTTTACCCTTACATTCGTACTTTACCATTTACCATGGTAAGAAAATTTACTAAAGATAAAATTTATATTTTACAAATAAAAAAGGGCTATATTTGATAAAATTTTCCCTATCATTCAAAATATTATATCCTTTTTTCATAATTCACAAAAAAAAGATTCTATAATTTAATTTAAAATTAAAAATGAAGAATGTAATGAAAAATAGTTTTTTAGTAAATTCCCTTCTTAAATATAACATGTATTATACTAAATTAAAAATTATAATTACAGTAAAAACCCATAATTATAATATTAAAAATTAAAATGGACTAATAAAAATTTAAAACTAATGCAAAACCAAATATAACCATGAAAAGTATAATTTTTAATAAAATTCAGTATTTTTTCCTATTCATTGAAAAGTCAAACATTTTAGAAAATTTTCAGAATTTATACAAAGGTTAATATTGATATGATTATTTAAAAAACTATTTTACTTTAATAAAATACATTTTCTACAATCTATTGTAATTAATTTTAAAATACAGTAAGAAAATATTTTGAAAAATAATTCTTTTTTTATAATAAAATGAATTTTCTAAAAATTATGTGATTATATTAAAATCATTTACCAGTAAATTTATTTTCAATTGTACACTTATATTTATTTCATAAATTATTTACTCTTATTCAAAAATTTTAATTTAATTATTTGGTTATTATAATCCTAGAATAATAATTTTTTAATCAATTAAGCTTGCTGTTTTTTTCGTATATACTATCAAACATAGTATTTCCTTCTAAAATATTCAGAAATTATACCTAAGGAATGATAATTAATTTTATCAGATGGTTTTTCCTGAATGGATCACTAGAAAATGGTATCAAATGACTTTTTTGGGTGTTTCTGGTAGACCAAAAATATGAATATCCAATCATGAGTGGTAGGAGCGTAGGTGTTCTTTTCAATCTCTTCTTCAGGTCAAACCTTGAGCTCTCATGGCTAGTTTGGGATTTTATTTATATTTTTATCAATATTATTGGTGTTTTTATAAACTTTATTTTTCATTTTTCTATTTATTATGATTTCAGGTGTGATCTATCGGTTATGTTTAGTTTTGGGGTGAAATGGGGAATACAATAGACAGATCATTATTAGTAGTGACCATGACAAAACTATGTGGCCATGTCTATTATATTTTAGTGGAACTTACATAGTTGGTGCATTGTTTTTCTAACCGTGCAGTCAAACCATGCATCAGGGTAAAGGGTTTAAATTTTTTATTTTTTCCCCTTATTCACATAAAAGTAATTTTTATTCTAATTTTATTTATTGGGATCCATTATATGAGTTTATTTTTGTTTAATTAATGATGTTTGAGATTTATTATTATATTAAATGATATTATTCATCTATTTTGTAGAAAATTATTCCCCTAGGAGCCTCATATAGGTACAGAGTGGGAGATTTAGATCAAATTATACAAAATTATCCTCCAATTAAACTAGCATTGGTGGAATTGATTATACATATGATATAGTCCATAAGATGTTAGGCTAGTCGATATCTCAAATTGATTTTGGGACATTATTAAAAAATTTCATATAATAATAAACATATACTTCATAGTGAAGAAGGGGTCCTAGGATCATAAGGGGTGTCTATAATGGAATGATAGAAAAGTTTTTTTTAATCTTCCCAATGAGATCAAAGTTTAAATTTACCACCTATATATTGGCTGGACCACGTCGTAAATTATTAGAATCTAAAATTATTTTGTTGTAGATTGAGAATATCATATGGAATACCTATTAATAGGATTTTATTCATAAATTCTATATAGACACATTATTGGTGTTTAGGTCCCATGAGTTTGAGATGTTGGAGTAAGAAGATAGTTTAGTGATGGACTATACATCTCTATTTTCTAGGTTTTCTAAAATGGGATGAAAGGGGGAGAACAAGTCAATGATTACTATTCTTTTCCTTTTAACCAATGTTGATGTGGTTGATAAGGTGGTTAGGGTAGAGTTTGGTATGGTATTTAAGACATATCTCATTGGAATTTTTTTAATGGTATCCAAATCACTTCATCACACATGTAGGGGACATAAGATGAATCTCATCGAGGTAGTTGTAGGACAGCTAAGAAACCATTGTTTTTAGCACAAGTGGTTTAATTATGGTTTAGGAATGTGGAGTTTTATTACTACGTGGAGGTTCTATATAACAAACCATTATTCCATGAGGATAATAATATATTCCATAGGTGTGGGTGTTAGGTAAAACCTTAGTGATTTTTTCATAATAATATATAGGGGATATAATTTAGTTTTTCATTCACTATGGGTTTATGGGTGTCATCTAATTATTCTAATTCTATAGAATATCAACCTATAGTTTAATTGTATTCTCACTAGGTGAAGTGGATTCAAAAAATCCTATATTGAGAGATCATTATACTGTAGATATGGAACCAAAGGACACTTAGTCTTGGAAAACCACTTTGAGGGGTACGATATTCATTTCCTATTTAATTTTATCTATTTTACTTGATTATGGCTCTTCACACTATTTTATCTCACTAATTTTTCTCCTTCCTTAGGTATGTGAGTGGAGATGATACCTTTTACAATGGAGTTTTTTAAAGCAATGGTTTCGAAGAGGGTGAAGTATTTTATGTTTCCAAAGTTTCATGTTTTGATTGATGATATGGAAATAATATCGTATTTACACATGATGCAAAAAAGACACTTTCAACCTCATTATTGGGATGTATTAGCGGATCAAATTAAATGAACCAATTTTTTTAATCATCATGCTTTCCATTTTCTGTATTCCGATGGGATCCATAATATCTCAAATAGTGTGTGGGATTTGTGATTCGGGATGGCAACACCCATTCAATCATATATGGGGTTTATTTCATTCTACTTTTCAATTTTTCATTTGATTTATCATAAATGTTTTCGATTTGTTATCTTCCATCGGTCATGGAATAAAACCCTGATGTTTTTCTGAGTGATTTTTTTTGGGCTTCCACCCTATTGGGAGGTCGAAGTCACTATCGATCTACTACCTTGGACAAGTTCCATTTCATTACCATCTTATGAAATGGATTTATATGGGTTTAAAGTGACTAATTATTAGTGAAATTACATTGAAGGGGATATATTCATCTTTTCATGTCATCATTGGAATCTCTAATTATATTTTCATAGAAGGAAGATATGAGTTTTATCCTTTTCATATATTAAAATAATATTGATATGGATATGTAAAGTCTAAATAAATGATTTCTAGAGTTGATGTCCATTTTTATCAGCTCAAAAGAGATCATTGGTTTTCGATGATCGACTTTATGTTTCAATACCTCCAGTTAAGGGTTCAGTAGTAGGATGTTTCTAATACCTCCTTTCGAATTCAGTATGGTCATTCTAAGTATATAGTTATTACATTCAGCCTTAAAACAGATCTTTCAATTTTATAGCCTTAATAAACTAGAACATCCATCATCTTTTGGACTCCTTCATGGTCATGTTTAATAATTAAATCATAGATTATTGCAAGAATAACGAGGATCATGCTTACTATCAAGAGGTTTTTATGGAATTTTTATAGATCATTGTCAATATTCCATGATATTCAACTGTCGATTTGGGATTAATTGGGTGATTTTATTATGCCATTTTATTTAAAAAACTGGGTCCTTGGTAGATCTAAAAATGATTTGAGAAGACACTATTAAGATTTTCCTTCAAATATGTTTAAAATAATGATATTTTGGGGTTTTAAATGGTATTATAGACATTTTTTTGAGAATTATTCTATATAACCTCTCCCTAGATATATTTTACTATGAAAGGGTTAATTTTTTAATAGTATTATGAGTTCAATATTTATTTTGAGATGTTAAAGGTACATTTATAATCTGTGATAGTTTTTATTAATCATGGTCCTAGGAAGGCTTATGTGGTGTTTTTTGATGCACCAGTAGTGGGGTTGGAATGTGTCCTAATGAATGATTATCATGTGGTCTCATATGGGTCCTGAATGATATACATATATGAGCTTAGTTACCCCTCGTATATCCTAGAGTTAGTATACATGATGCATATGGTAAATTTTTGTCCTATTACCTCTTTAGGGATCATTTTATTATATAATCAGATCATAATTTCCTTATGTATAATTATACCTTGAGTTACTTCATCATCAGTTAGATATGCTTGGTATAATATCATCATACTTTTGATTCCAACATATCATATAGGCCTGAGAAGGGACCATGGTGACATAGGATTTGAACAGAATTTTTCTATCTATGTTATTCAAGTACTAAAGGTCCAATGGATTTTGAAGGCTTTGTTTTCTTATTTGAGACTAGAGGTGCCAGAGTTTGGAAATCATTTATTTTTTACCATTGTATTGGACTCACATTCAATAGTTGGTTCAGTTTAATGTGAGCATACATTCACCCCAAGTTCCAATATATTGGTACTGTTATAATGGATGTAGATACCTTGGGTTACTGGAATCAGTCTCACTATAGTTCTGTACTCTTTAGGAAAAGGTTTTTGATATTTATTATCTAGAGGTGTTAGGTAATTCACAAGAGGAATCATTCTAATTGAGAAATCATCCACTAGGGTACCAAGATGGTTTATACCTTTAAGACTATGTAATGGATAACTGTTATTTGGTGATTAGTTATTGATTTTGTTTCATGATGTTTCACTATCCCTAGGGTCATATATAAGCATCAGAGACAATTTTGGAAATTTTAGAATCATCCAATGAATTATATCCACTAATGAAAATTTCTAGTGAATTATCCTAAGTCACTCCATTCGGGTCTCACTTCCATTAAACATTGAATGTTAGATTCACTATCTCCACAAGATCACTTCCATCACACTCCCCTTTAATTTTCATTATTTATAAGTAAAAACAATTTACATGCCCAAAAAAAGAACAATACCATCTATTTGTTAGAATTACACTAAATGTATGATATGTTCACTTGAACGTCTTGTGCTACTTCACCACATTGATGTGAAAATCCCTACAAGCATTACCTTTCCCTGCTATGTCATGGAAACTCTATATCACATATAAATGTTATTAAATAGATTCCAAGTTCTCAATTTTAGCAAAATGATTCTAGAATTCTCCTCACTTTATATTATATTGCACCAACTACTTCATTTAATTACCTCAAATGTAAAAGTGAATTAAAAATTACTGCAAGAATTGTCGAATTTTTTAGATCCTTTGTTATCTTCTTATTTTGAATTCATATATGAAAATGATATGCTCATAAGTTATCCCTTGTTTGTTTCACATGAGTGAGATCCTTGTATGTAAACCTTGCACAAGACCCTGGAAAATCAGCCATGAGTGTGATCTATAATGAAACACTTAAATGAGATTCATGTATGGACATCCTCTGTAAAACTCCTCTAAGTGATTCCTCCATAAGACCTCTCCATGATAACTCTTCAGGAGACATCTCCATAAGACTCATCAATTAGAATTATTTGTAAGACTCTTCTATGAGACTGCACTTTAAGACTCCTCCATGATACCCCTCCCTGATACCTTGTTTTTTTCACAAAGATTATGAGTCCTTTATCAATTAGAGTGGATCTCAAGCCCTTTTTTGTTCATGAAGATCATGGAAATTTATTCTCTTTATGTGGATCATGTGAATCTAAGACAAAATAATGTTCATTTTATAAAAATTTGCAGATATAAATGGATTTTATTATGCACACAAACACCTTATGGATAATTCCCCACACAATATATCATCTTCATACTCCTCTATAAGACTCCTTTACGAGACCCATTCATAAGACTTTGTTATTTTACATGGATTGTGTGATTTAACTTAAGACATTTTTCTTAGGATGTGAAATTATTTTCTTCAGATAAAACCACTTCATAAAAAGTGTCTCTAACATCTAATGATGGGTTGAGTGGTATTTATAGGTATTGATCCAATACCTGGACTCTAGAAATCATGGTTTTCAATGTATTTCAACATCTCAGCAATCGCCCTTGTACACTTCGTGTGATCACATCATTTGATCACCTTTCACATGTCACAAGTTATTAACAGGATCATCTTTACTTTCTTTGTTCCTATATCATGACCTAATCACTTGATAAATTGATAGTCACCTCTTTATTGGGTGACCACATCTTGTGATAAATTTAAAATCATGAAGTTATCAACATTTTCCTCTAGCACTAATCTTGAAATCCGCATGTGGTCATATTAAAATCACATAGTCAGTGAAATTATCCTCTATTAAATCTTATAATGTAAATTTTTAATCAACTTAATATGATTTGGTCATGTAATTTAAAATTACTATAATATATCTCTATAATTTTCATCATATTATACTTAATGTTTCTCACATGAATCCACTATGAGATCCCAAAATAATCATGCAACTAATCACTTGATAAATCAATAGATCCCTAAAAATATAGAGATTATTCATGTGATCACTTATATATATCCCATGACATTTAGGTGGTGATTATAATCATCTCACTATGAGATACACTTACAATGATTCATTATTATTGTGATATCACCTGCAAATCCACTAAAAATCATGTGTAATCTTCATGTTCTTCACAAGATCTCAATATGAGGTACTCATACAATCATGTGGTTTCATAAAGTGATTCAAATTATTAGTTTATAAATTCTAGTTCAATATGGTCTGTTCCAACATCCCTGCTCTACTTGATCAATTCTAACATTCAAGGACCTTGTGATCAGTTCTAATATTTTTTCTCCACATGAATAGTTAATGAATTTTCACTCCACATGACCAGTTTGGAAATTTGTTCTCTGCATGATTAGTTATAGGACTTGTTTTTTCCATGATAAATTATTCCATTCTTGAAAACTCTTCACACCTCCTCTAATTATCAATTTCTTCAAATACATGAATCCTTTTAAAAAAACACAATCAACCCAAAAGCATTTTTAGGAGGGAGGTTTCCCACAATATCCCCTTTGGGTGTGTTGAAAACACATAAGAAACTCTACATGTTGAAAATTTAGGCACATGAAAACCATTTTCCTACAACAAAAAAATATTGATCATGGAAATCCTTAACATTAACTCTATATAAAAATCATTGTTTTTTATAAGAAACATTAATTTTATTGTGTAAAATAATCTCAATACCGAACATAATCAACACATGATATATATAAATATCCATTATAACCTATCCATTACATATGAGTGTTGAATAGTTACAATAAAATTATTTAAATTATATGGTTTTCATATTAATAAAATTAATATCTTTTTATTAGATATAAAATAAGAATCATTTAATAGAAAAAGAAATGTTTTCCGAAAAAAATTTATTTTTTAAAAGGAGGATTAATCATGATTTTCACACATAAGTTAAAATTATATTTTTATAAATTTAGAAAATTTATGTCACAAAATAAATTTCATTTTTAAATTTTTAATACCAAAAATAACATAATTTTTTTTGGATTTTTCCCAAAGGATTAATTTTTTATGAATAATGAAAATAAATAATTTTATTTGAAAAACCCCTTTTCATTTATATAATTTATAATGTAAAATTATATATTTTTTATTTAGTTTTTAAGTAAAATTAGCTAATTTTTATATCAATTAATCTAATTATGTTATTTGAAATATTCTAAATATTGAATTTTTATAAAAAAATATTGTAAACATTTTTGAATTTTTCTCTTTAAAACTAAACTTTCTCATAGTATCTTTGAGATTAATTTTAAATTAAACTATTCCTCTTTTGTGATTTTAATTTCGAAGAAATGATTCCATATTTTTAATAATCATAATTTATATTGATTCATAGGTTCAAATTAATTTATTTATCTAACAAGTATTGACAAAATAATAAAAGTATTTACCATGATTAAGCTAAAAATGTGGTTATTTGTGGTTAAACATAAAAGATATGGGGTAAAAGGATCTTAAAACATATCCAAGAAAGATAATGTGGAAACATTATGACCCCTTTTAAGTTATTATTATTTTCTATTAAAAATTGTGGTAATTTTCCATTCAATATTCCTATTTAATAAGTTATGTAAAGAAAACAAAAAAATAGAACCTTTCATTCTTATATTATCTTAAATCTTTGAGATAAGGAAAAAATATTAATTTTAGCTGTAAATATGATTTTGAAAACTTTATGAGTCATTTATATCATTATAATTTATTTTAAATTTTTAGATATGATATAATTACTTTAAAAGATTAAAAAAATATGGAGTTAAGTATTAAGTAAATAATAAAATAAAATAAATGACACTAAAAATGTAAAAAGTGAAGTAAATGGAATGGATTATTGTGTTGCATTAATTTTTAAAATAATTATATAATGTTATAGTAGTTGTAAAATAATATATTATAATCCAATAATTTTTGTGATATTTTTAAACTCGTATTAATTGAATAATTTCATAACTTTTATTAATTTTATTTTACGATGAACAATAATTTATTAAATTATTTAAAATTTCTAAAAAAATAACTTATACCATGTGATATATAAATGTTATAAAATATAAAATATGGAACATTTATGCACCAAATATAATTTTAAAATGAATATACTAACCCCTATTTTGTAAAAAACTATATTAGCGTAATTGATGGTAAATTGTTTTTTTGTATATCATATGATCTCTTAGTAAAATTAATTTTCATCATAGATATGATTTTATTTTTATAATTTTGATTTTATATTTTTCACCTATGGGTAAAATATATATAATACTAATCATATTATTTTTTGTAATAAATGACAAATTACATGGATAAAAAACTACTAACTGTAGAAAAATATAATGTGGAAAATGTGAGGAAACATAGATGTTAATGAAAAACAAGTTTAAAACATGTGCTTTTTTGTGTGGGGTATGTTCGCATCAGCCATAATTTCCCACCAATCAATTTTCTACCAATTTTTTTAGGGATGTGAGGTAATATTAAGCTCAGAATAGTAAATAATTTTGGATATTTGAAAAAATGACACTCCTCAACAATAAAAGGGAAATCACCCCAATCACTTCTTAACACCACTAAAGACATTTGGAATGACCATACCCTTTCATAATCCATTCAAAACTTCCCTAAGTTCATACTATATTCCATACTTTGGTATAAATACAACTAAGGATGGCCTTTGTTCAGAAAAGAAAAAGATTCCAGATGAAAATAGAAATAAAGACACTTCTAATGAATCATACTATAGGTAAGGGTTATCATCTCAATTTCCTTTTACTGATGTATATTTTGATGTTATGCATAATTATTATTGTATAAATATATATATATATATATATATATATCTCCCTTCATATTTAATATCATTAATAAATCTATTCATAAAATGTTATGTTTTTTATTTTTATTCTTTCAGGGTGCTTACAATCTATGTTTTTTCTAATTGATAAGGCACTTTTCCTTTAAAAATCATCATTTATTGTATTTTTGTCCAAATTTTTCTCTTCCATATAAATTTTATTAATTATTATAAGGAAGTTTTTATATAGGAAGATATAATACGTGAATTAAATATTTTGTTTCTTTTGAATTTATATTTAATTTTTATTGAAAAGGAATATTTTTACATGTTTTATACAAAACATTTTGAAAAATGAAAAATGATATATTCTATTTTTAACATACAGAACGTTAACAAATTTTTTTCCACTATGTATATTAATTTATTTATATCATCCTTTTATTTTTTTAATTTTTTATCCATAGGAAACCCCTTTTCCTTTTTTAGGTACTTTTGTATTAAAAAAAGTTGAAAGAAAATTTTATTTTTCATCCAAAAGTGACTTTCATATGAGTTTAAGAGTTTTTCAATGGGTTTTATGTTGAATTATTTTCATTCATGATATGGTAATTGATAATTATATGAAACTGGTGAGACTGATATAGATTATAAAAAGGATAGAGCCCCATTATAGCTTATAGGAGTGCTTTGTATAGATTATACAATGGGGTTATTAACATTATAGATCTTGAGAAATGGGTGAGCCTGATATATTTTTTCTTATATATGAGACCCATTATTGATTTCCAATGCATTGGTTGAAGATTATATTGAATTTTGGATATATTTTTATTCAAATAAAATGTGTTCTGAAAGGGTTTTATGAATATAATGCTCTAATTCACAAGAAAGAAGTTATTTTTTCTTGTTATCAATTAATAATGATTTATTTTAGAAAAACATGTGTGTGTTTTCCTAAGAAATTTATTTATTACATCTAATAAAAAACATTAATCTAAGGGTAATTATTTCATAGGTTTTCATGTTTTTATAGAAATATAGGTTTCCTTTCATTTTATATCCATTACGTAGATTTTATACTAATTACATGTTTAATAAAAACCAGATGGTTTAAGAATGGGTAATAGAAATGAATAACTCAAGTGGAAACTCAGGGGGATTTTACGTGATAATAAATAATGATTTATTTTAAGTGTATTATATCGAAGGAAAATGTATACAAATAATAAGTTCCTACATTTTATTTTTTGTTTTTGGTATGATTTTGTTTTAGAATAATTCACCCAGTTACTAAACCTAAAAATATTTTTCATTTTGAAGGAAAGTAATTTCCTCACTATAACTCCAGATCATGTAATTTTTAATGTAGTTTCCTTAAACATGATATTAGAGGAGAAGTATAGATAACTTTTTATTTTGGGATATTTTTATTTGATGATATATTAAGATTATGGATATTATCATGTGTTAATAAGATTAATGATGATAATATTTTAAAAAACATGGTGGCACTATTTGAGGGTTTTATGAAGTGAAAGCAATGAAGTTATTAATAACATTTTGGAGATTTTGTATTAGGTTAAGGTATTTTTGACCCCTAGGATCAAACTAAAAGGAGGGATTATTTTTATGATTAAATAAAAAGACAACTCATTTGTAATTTAAAACCCCGTCGTATAAAACTAGGAGGTGGGTCCAGAACACAAGACTAATGTACAATAAGTGTTTCATTCTTAATAATTGCATATGTGATTCCTAGTTTGTATTAATTTTTGTAAAGGTAATGATTTTTTTTTATTTCAGAAACATATGATATTTTATTTGGAGAATACATTTTGATTTATCATGGAAGAATATATATGATCAATTCCTTCTAATATATTGGGGTAATCATAGTCACGAAATGTTTGATATGTTTTACGGATAGTCATTTATGGAATGATTTTATTTGTACATTTGGTATTACTACTAAAATTAGAATATTAATGTATGATGGTTTATTTATTTTAATATTTGATAAAAAATGTGGATTTTTAATGTATCTGTATATGACGAATATTATTTTATTATTTTAGGGATTATGTGGTCCTATTAATGTTTATTTTAGTGGTTTTTTCATTAAGAAAACTTCATCTAAAATACACATCATTAGGGGAAAAGGATGATATTGTGGTGGAAATTTATTAAAGGATAAAATTATACTCAAAATGTAAGCATATGTCCATAATATTTTACTATTGATGTTATGATAATTCATCAACTCTTTGAGAATGATCTTGAAAAAATTATTATTTTAATGCCTTTATTTTTTAGGAATAAATGGTCTTTTTGATCATCACATATTCATGATATTTAGGACCTTAACATTCCATTTATCATTCACATTCTTATGATCAATTTCCATTATCAATCTTCACAATTATTTATTATTTTGTTTATTTTCACATATTCAATTTCCACCAATTTTTCCCTCTTGGAATCCTGTTAATGATGTGTTCTAGATTAACATTGAATGTACTTTTATGTCTTATCTAGAGCTTGTTTTGTTAACCATTTATACGATATGGGTTCATGAATAAGTTATTTTCAAATATATAACCTTTGATAATCTATATAAAGTTAAAAATGTGGGTGATAAATTTATTACATCGGGGGTTGTAAAAACCCATTATCTTTAAAAATAATAAAATTATATTTGATAGCGTAAAGAACAAGAAACACAGATCTTAAACACCCCACAATTTATATAACCATTAAACCATAACCTTAAATCAGAGGATTTTAATAGTAATAACTAAGTTATTAAAATTTCATGGTTTTTACATAAATAAAAGGGATATCTACTAATTAGTTAAAAAATAATAATCATTTAATATAAAACAATATGTTTTATAATAAACATTGTTTTTCTAAAAGATGGTTTAATCACACATAGCACACATAAGTTGAAATTAATGTTTTTACATTTAGATAGATTATTTGAAGAAATAAAATTTTAATTGAATAAATTAACATCATTTTAGAAATAAGAATACTAAAATTATAATATGTTCAATTTTTGGTATTTTATGGAAGGATATATTTTTTGATGAGTAGTGAAAAAATATTAAATTTAAACTTTAATTTTCTTTTTAATTTAAAATATTTTTAAATGTATGTTATATTTTGAATTAGTTTTAAAGTAACATTAACACATTTTAAATCAATTATTCTATTTTATTTAATTGGAATATTTTTTATACTAAAATTTCATATAAAAACATTCAAAACATTTGAACATTTTTATCATTAAAAACCTGCTTGCTCGTATTGTTTTCAAGATTAATTTTAGGTAACAATATACTAATTATAATAGATTAATTTGTAAAAATTGGTTCCATATTTTGAATAAGAATGATTTATATTGTCTGAAAAGTTATAATTAATATTTAACAACAATGATTTGGGAAATAAATTGAAATTAAATACTACACATAATGTAAAAAAACATAATCGAGGGTTAAACGTAATTTGTAAGGGGTAAAATGACATATCATCTTTTTCAAATACACAATTTTCTATCCATATATCGACCCTTATCACATTAGGATCGATAAATATGAGTTAATGGGAAATTATTTAATGAATTTGATTAATATTAAAAGATAATTAATGAAAAAAATGAATATTACATTCCATTAATATCTATAAAACTTTTGGATAGGGAAACACAAAATTTGTAAAGATATAAATATTTTATTTATTTTTCTATTAGTTTTTTATCATTATAATTTATTTTAAAATTTTATACATGAAATAATTACTTTATTATGAAAAGAAACAAAAATAAATGTATTATTTTGTTATTAATATTACATAATTAATAATACTAAAATTATAAAATGTATAGTAAATTGATTGAATATTTGTGTTCTATTAATTTTTTTGGTGAATATATGATATTAAATCGGTTTAAAATTAATATATTTTAATTTAAGTAATTTTATAATATTTTTAAACAAAAATTACTAGACTATTTTAAAAAATGACATTCATGTTATTTTAATATAAATACCAATTAATTAAATGATTTAAAATTAATAAAAATCATATTTTCAGCCAATGGATTTGTAATTGATAATAAATATCATCCGTGATACATTTATAGATATATTTTTCTTTGATAATTAATATATTTACCACATAAATATCAGAAAAATATTTTTTATAGTTAAGGTTAAATCGTTTTTTGTCACGTTGCATGAGCTTGCGAGAAAGTTGATTTTCAACACATATAGGAATTTTATTTTGAAATTTTTAATTTATTTTTTCACATGTCTGTAAAATTTATATAATAATATTTATTTTATTTATGGTATTCAAGGATGAATTACATAGATAAAAATACTAGTTACCATAGTAACAACTAAATGGTTAAAAGTAAAGAAATATAAATGTTAATGAAAATAGTTTAAAACATTGGTTTTCTTGTGTGTTGTTAGTGTGACTCGACTATACATTCCATACACTCCATTACTTTTAAATTCTTATAGGCCAACGAGTAATATTAACAACTTAATAGGGAGTAATTTTTGTTATTTTCCAAAATTTCACTTATCCTCAAATATAAAAGTGCACCCACTCCTCTCACATCTTGGAACCTCTAAAGCCATTTTACTCGACCAAACCCAACCAAAATAATATTAAAACATCCCCATATCATCCAAGAACCCTTATTTGGGCATTAATCCAACCAAGGAAGTCATTTGTTTCCCAAAAAAATATTCCCAAAGAAGAGTTAGATAAAGACACATATAAAAAATCAGACTAAATGAAAGGGACATCATCTCAACATCCTTTCATTGAATCTTATTTTGATGTTATGAACCTTATTTTTGTTTAAGTTTTATAGAATTCCCCATTGATATATTTTATTTTAAATTTATCTAGTCTCGTTATATTTAATGTTTTTTTACATTATTCTTTCTCGGACATTACAATTCAAGTATTTCCCATATGATAAGTGAAATTTATTTTAGAGAAAATCATCTCATAATGTTTTCCTTCCAACTATTTTCCCTCTATGTCCTTGTTTACTTTTGATATGAACAATTGATTTATAAAGAATATAATTATTTATAAATTAAATTTAATATCATTTTTACATTATTTTAAAAGGTTTTAAAAAAGGAATATTTTAAAATTTTTTATACTAAACATTTTGAAAAATGAAAAAGGGAATGTCCTATTATTAACGTACAAGGGAAAATTGATTTTTATGTCACCAAGACCTATATTTTATTTAAATATTCCTTTTGAAAAATTAAATATTTATTTAATTAAACAACCATTTCCATTTTTACATATTCTAGTATTAATAAAATGAAAAAAAAATATTTTATATTGAAAATGGGTTTTTGATATAAAAGTGTTTTTTATCTAATTATTCTATTTATACATGTTTAAAATATTTTTTACATGTTTTTTTCTGAAGAGTTTTTTTTAAGGATATGATATATGAGATTTATATTAAATTGGTGATCCCAATAAAGCTAATATAAGGCGTTGATCCCCATTATGGCTCACAGATGACCCTGATATAACATATACAAAGGGTTTATCCAAATTTTATATTATAATAAATGGGTGATCCTGATGTTGATTCAATAATATTTCCTTATAACTTTTCCATTTCTCAGTATTTTCAAAATAACAAACACTTTATCTTAAGGAAAATTATTTTCCCTAAGGATTATTTTCATAAGGAATATTTTCCTTCTCCAAGGAAAATTATATCATTTCTTTTTTTCATTGTCACTTTTTATATTCTCTATTAATAAAACTCATTTTATTTCTATGTAAAAAATTCAAATTTGTATCTACAACAACAAAATATTATAATTCCTTGGATACAGTGTGTTCTGTTTTTACATTTCGAATTCTCAGAAATTCAGATTTATAATTCTCTAAAATTCAAATCCTGAAATCTATGAAATTCAAATTCTGAATTCTCTGAAATTCAAACTCCGAATTATCTGAAATTATGAATCTAATTTCTCTGAAATTCCAACTTGTGATTCTTAGAAATCCAGATTATGAAATCGTTGAAATTCATACTCATCATTCCTCAGAATTAAGACTCTTAATTCTTCCTAATTTTGACTCAAAATTCATTAGAATTCAGCCATCGAATTTAGATGTCAAATTCATCAGAATTCAAACTCTGAATTCATTGGAATTCAGACTATGGAATATATAAAATTCAGATTTCAAATTCTTTGTAAAAAATTATCTGAATAACCATGATCTATAAAATCATATTGTTTATATTATTAGACTCTGAATTATATTTTCCATTAGATTCTGAATTATATTTTTGTTTATACTCCTGATTTTTATATTTGGCTAATCTACATATTTTCCTTACACATGTTATTATTATGATATGGTGTTATAAAATATTTTTCTATCAAAATGTTAGTTCAGTAACACGTGTACTGGTCCCTCTTAAATTCCATGAAAAATATAAACATTAGAGGAGGGATCTAACGATTTGATGTGTGACTATAAATAGCATCTAATTTGAATGAGACCATAATTTTTCCATTAATATAGAGATTACATGATGTGATATGATTTATAGAGAGAAAAACTCTCATTCTTTTTTCATTCTAAACACCTCTTTCAGTTTTCTTTGTGAGACAACAAATGTTGCTGTGTACAATCGAGGGCTTCTGAAAATATGAATATAGTGGTGCCGACTACCTTATAATTCGAGGGCATGCAGGGATTGCAAGGAAAATTATGATATTCCTATCAATGGCTTTCCCTGGTGTCGGTAAGACTGAATTTGTTAAATGCATAAATCAAGGGACCTTTGTCCAAGGATGTTGGATACCCTACCCTTTGGGTTAAAAAATTATATACTTATTAATTGTTTTTGTTTCAAGTATTTATTTCAACTTTATTTTGATAGAGGAACAATGTAAAACATTATTATACTTTTATATAAATTTATTTTCTCTAATAGTTAGGATTATATATGCTTTAATGTAGAATAAGTTTATAAGAAAACTTTTCTTATGTTTCATTTCTGGAACCATATGTACAGATCCTAAGAAAGTTTGACCCATATAACTATTTTAGGGTTTGTGAATTTACCTTGTTTAACCTCATTAAAAATTATTATCATTAGGTTTTAAAATGAATGTTTTTAAACATACAATTCACCCCTCCCCCCTCTTCTAACTGAGCATCTACAAATATAAATTCAATCCAACAATTGGTATCAGAGGAGGACTCTGAAATAATTATACTCACCTATAAAATTTCATGCTAAAAAATTCCTAGTTCTAAATTTTATTGCCTATATTTTCCTATTCAAACAATAATTATTTGGTTTTTACCTTATCTATTAAATTTTAATAATAACAAGTTTTTTGGTAATTTATTTTTCACATAGAATGGCATGAATGAATGTTAGTTTCATTGATAATCTAAATCCTACTAGACCACCTATTTTTTATAGTAATGATTATAAATTAAAAGAGAGACATAATGAAGACCATTTTCATTAACACTGGGGTAGATAATTTATTAATTCTTAATGGAGTTTACAAAATTCTAGACAAGGATGTCAAAACCTTCCCTAACGATGAAAAATCTGAATATAAACTAAATTAAATGTTACACACTAATATTTTTTGTCCATGAACCAGAATATATGTAGTAATATTTATTCTTATGAAACATCCAAGTGCATCTGGATTAATCTTGAGGTTACTCATTTTTTGAATTCAAAAGTTATAGAGACTTAACGAGAAATATTGAGATCAGAATATCATAGATTTTTGTTTCCTTATGGAGAACCTATTTCCAAAGCACCACAATAATTTATGAATAGCATCAATTGTATTAAATCTATGGGAGATAAAGGTATTGATGATGAATCCCTTGAGGACATGATCATTTATGTAATTCTAAATGAGTGGGTTTCAAAAAGGAAAAAAATGATGAGAACACAAAATTTTCTAATATTACTCTTGACGAAATTTTTTGAACCCTTATTCAACTTGGGACAAGAATAAAAAGAGATGATGATAATAATAATAAGAAGAATGTAAATGGAAATGTAACCTTTACTATTATTAAATAAAAGACTCCAGAAAGGGTTACATGATCTATGTCTAAGGAATTGACTATTCTTTTTGATTCAAGTGAAAGTGAACATTCTAAAAATGAATTATCTAATCCTCTTCAAATAATGAACAAGATAGTGGGAAAGAAGGTCTTTCAGTATGGATATAAGTAGATATAGTTTGTGGACAAAAAATAATCCTAAGTCACTTGTTATTAATGTCAATGAGTTAGAGACGTCTTTCGAGACTGTTCTATGCTTAAGAGAAAATATAAAAATGAAAATAATTACGAGGGAAACAAAAAGAAGTATTATAATTATAAGGATGAGAAATTTTTGATGTCTAATGATACATGGAGTGCCAGTGGTTGTGACTCATCTGATGAATCTTCATATTATGAATCTTCTATCCAGAAGAATGGTGATTTCTATACAAACTACCCATTGAAAATTTTTGTCTAATGGACCAGGTAAACGATACTGAATCTACTACTAATGTTTCAATGAATATAAATTATACTAACGATAAATATTATATATATTCAGATGAATAATCATATTCTGTTGAAGATAATTCTTTACCTTCTTATGAAGAAATATCTAGGTTTCCTAAACTCATTGATATTGAAACATGTAAGATAAAAAATAAGTTTGATATAAAAAAATTCTAGAATTTCTGTTTTAACAATGAAAGTATCAGATCTTTGAAAATATCTTGATTAGAAAACATTTGATTTATAATGTGTTTCCGAAAACCTTAATGAATATAATTCTGATAAGGATAAACATTCTATGAATTTTGATGAAGTAATTTCTACGAAAATATATTTTAAAGGAAAATTCAATTTCTAAAACTAATGACTTTGGGGATATAAACATGCTTATTAAAAAAGTACAAAATATATTCCTTAAGGAAATGGATGACAAACATTACCTCTTGTAAGAAAAACATTGACAGTATGTATTCCCGAATTCTTTTTTTAAGGAATCATTCTGGATTTTGTTATAATAATTATAAAGTAGTTTTTAGTATTAACTATTTTGTTCCATAATGTGCTCCATTTTTTAAAAAATGTCAGTGTGGTGTACATTGGGAAAAATTTATTCTTTAAATAAAACTCAATATTTAGAATTTCAAAATTCATATTTTTCTTAAAAAATGTGGGTTCCTAAAATATTACTTTGTGAAATTTCCAGATCCAACAAATTATGGATTTTGAATGTCTAAATCTATTATTTTCTGGAAAATAAATAATGTTCCATCAACAAAACATTGTACATGGATACAGGATGTTTTAGAATATTATTGGTAATAATGAATTATTTGAAAATATTATCAAGTCGAAAAGAGGAAAATTAACTTTAAGAGATAATTCTAAAGGAGAAATTTTTGGTATAGGTAACATTGTTCTTCATTAAAAAACACTGATCTGAAATTTTTAATTTTTTTAAAGGTCATAATCACAAGTTCATTAGTATAAGTCAATTATGTGATTTAGGTTACCTGGTAAATTTTAGAAATAATAAATTCATAATACAAAATTCTAAGGAAGAGTTTATTCTTTCTTCCCAATGAAAATAGAATGTATAGAAACTAAACATGGAAGGCCTTAGGATCCATGATATACCATGACTTAGTACAATTAAAGATAAATCATGGTTATGGAATAAAATGTTTAGACATTGTATCTTTTGGAACCTATGAAAACTATCAAAGAATGACTTCTAAGGATCTCCTAGTGCTTATATTTTATTCTTGAAAAGTTTGTTATCCTTGTCAATATGGAAAGAAACATAAATTGAGTTTTATATTAATCAGTGAAGTCTCATCTTTTGATGCATTACAGTTAGTGAATTTGGATCTTCTTGTTCCAAAAAAACTAGAATTATTATAAGAAAATATTATGTATTTGACTCAGTTGATGATTACACTATATTTACATGGGTCTATTTTCTTGAAAAGAAATATTATGCCTTTTCTTATTTCAAAAATTTTAGATCCCAAGTTAAAAATGAGAAAAGCTTCCTTTGATAACTATTCATAGTTATCATGGAGGAGAATTTAAAAATTAATATTTTAGATTTTTTTAGAAATAATGGCATTACTTATAACTTCATAGCTCCAAGGACTACTCAAAAAAATGGTGTTAAATGAAATAAGAAATAAAATTCTTCAAGAGATACATAGAACAATGTTGAGTGAATATTCTATAGTCGAACTCTTTTGAGATGAAGCTGTTAGTACTACGTGTGAAACCATAAATCAGGTTTTAATCAGAACTTCTCTTAACAAAACACCTTATGAATTGTGGACTGGTAGAAAAACAAGACATTCATACTTCAAATTATTTGGTTGCAATGTATTCATCTTGAATACTAAAGATAAATTACCTAAACTTTCACCCAAATATAATGTAGAAAATTTCTTAGGATACTCCACTACATCTAAGGCTTATAAGTTTTTTAATAAAAATTCAAGTACTATTGATGTAAAATTGCATGTTAAATTAGAATAAACAAATCCTTTTGTTTTTAGAAAACCCCAGCCTAAATTCTACTATGTGTTTCCAATAACTGATTATCAATGTTTTATAGAAGATACATCTAATAAGTAAAATGCTCAAGAAAATATTTCTGAAGCATTTACCCCATAAGATTTCATACCATATGTTGATGAAAATGTTTTTCAAACCCCAAATATTTTGTTTCTTAAGAATCATCTCATTGATTGTATCATCGGTGTTGTAACTCAACCTGTAAGGACAATAGGTTCTTTATTAGAAGAAATAGAACATCTGGCATTTATTTCCCAATTAGAATTAAAAAAATTGATGAAGCTTTAGGTGACGATGATTGGATTAAATCCATACAAGATAGGATAACTGAATTAGAAAGGAACAATGTATAGACCATAGTTGAAAGACCTAAGGAAACATCAGTAACTTGAGTAAAATGGGTCTTCAGAAATAAGTGTGATGAAAATGGAATCATATTAAAAAATAAAGCTAGATTAGCTGCTAAAGGATATAATCAACAAGAAGTAATAGACTATGAAGAAAACAATGCTCATATAACTATACTAGAATCTATTCTCATTTTACTATCCTTTACAGTATTATATAATTTTAATCTTTTTTAAATGGATGTTAACTGTGCTTTCTTTAACGGATATGTTCAAGATGATGTTTATGTTAAAAAACTTCTTGTTTTTTAAGTCACAAAAAGTCATGAACTTGTTTTCATACATAATAAAGATTTATATGATCTTAAAAAAGTCCCCTAAATCCTGGTATGATAGACTTACAAGATTTTTTTTATACAAAAATTAGGTTAAGGGAATTGTTGACCAAAATCTTTTTTTAAAGAAGGATAAATTTTTTTTATTGTTCAAATTTGAGTTTATGACATTATATTTGGTTCAACTAAGTAATATTTTTACTGATTCATTTGTAAATATAATGAAATCTAAGATCGAAATGAGTATGATGGGTGAGTTAGCATTTTTACTAGGTTTTCAAATTTCTCAAATATGAGAAAAACATATATATCACGAGATAGGTATATTAAATATTTTCTTAAAAATTATGGATATTACAACACTAAAAGTATAAGTACTCTAATTGGTACCTCAAAATTGTCCTGATATTGATGAAGCTATGAAACTAGTGGATCAAACATCATTTAGAGTTTTGATAGTAATTTTTCTATATATGATAGTTATACTTATATGCATAATGTTTTCAGTATGACTATGTGAATTATATCAATCTAATTCAAATGAACCTCATTTAAAAGTAGTGAAAATAATTATCTCAATTTAATGGGAACAATGGATTTAGGACATTTCTATACATCTTGAAATGATTTTATTTTAAATAAACTTTCTAGAGCTAATTTTTATGGATGTAGAATAAATATGAAAATTACATATATAAATATTAATTTATTATAAGATTCATTAGTTTCTGGGTCATGAAAGAATCAACACTCAGTAGCACATTCCACTATTGAAGGTGAACATATAGTCTATGGAAGTTGTGGTGCTAAGGTATTGTGGATTAAACACACACTCATAGATTATGGAAAGAGTTTTACTATGAAAAAAATATCGTTTGATAACACTAGTTCTATTTCCATAAGAAAAAACAATGCACATCATTATTGTTCAAAGACACATAGATATTAATAATCACTTTAATTGGGATCACATGCTGAATGTAGTTATCATTCTTCAATTTATTAGAATACGAGATCAATGTGATGAAATTTTTACAAAATATTTATCCCCCAATAGATTTTAATTCATTAAAAAATGTTAATAATGATAACAATAAGGTAATATTTGATATTAAATTTTTGATCAAACCAATCTACTTACATTAAGAAACTCATTTTCATAGGAGGGTGTATTTTCAGGCAACCATTTTTTTTATTTATGTTTTGTAATAAATATATTCCAGAACTCAAATTCTGGAAATCAATTTTTTTTCTTTTGATTAAATTATTTTCCAGATTCAAAAATTTCTTTTCCTTAACAAAATTCCGGAATCCAAAAATTTTCCTTAATAAAATTATTTGGAATCGAAAGTTCTTCAAGAAAAATTTTCTTCATCACTAATAGTTTCTTAGTAATATAGAAGGTTTGTTTCCTTAAATAGGTATTTGAAATTGGATTTTATTTACTTATTGGTATTTTTATATTTTTTTACGAAAATTTATTTGATTCACATTACTTAAATCAAAATTTTTGACTTAAAAATCTCAAAAGATCATAACCTACCAAATCCTTCTTTATCTTTCACCTCAAACGTCAGATCATATCGTTCTTCTTTCTATTGTTGGATCAATTAGAGAATATGAATCGTAATGTCAACACCTATATAGAGGCACCATATTTCTCATCCCACATCGGCTATCAAGTTTTTAAGCACCAAAGCTCTCCCTCACATCAAAAAGTTCGTTCCACTGTTCATAGATTGCATAGATTATGGATGTCCTTGGAAGACTCTCCTCAGAATAAAATGTATTTAGTAAAGGAAATAAAGTCATGGAAAATTTACAGAGAAATTTTAGTAGATCTCATGTTCTTTACTATATATAATTCCCTGATTATGAAAAATATCAAGCTCTGTGGATGGGAAAGTCTTTGTGTAGGAAAACTGAATACTCAGGGTCTGGTTTACCATTAGTTTCTTGTTGAGTTCTATGATACATTATGTTTTTTAATGAATGCAGGATACAATGTTTCATTCAAGAGTTATGGGAAAACCTATTCCCTTTCCATCAATATGGAAGCATGTATCATTGGAGTTTCGTATAAAGGAGAATCCATTATCTACACCAAAATGCTTCCAGTTGAATCTGAAATATTTGATAAAAAGAAAGCTATATAGTATTTTCAACTCAAAGAAGTGAAACCAATGATGATCAACCATATCTCAACAAATTTTAGGATTCTATAATTATGGGTTTAGGTTTTTCTAATTCCATGAAAATGAGACAAGGACTCCTTAAAGAAGATTGAAATCTTTGTTCTGGATTTTCTGGTCAACATGAGGAAGATAAACCTGGTGAATCATATCCTGATAATGATTTCTAATATAAAAAATGGAACACTCAAATCGAAAATCATCATGTATCCAGAATTTCTATCCAAAATCATAGTCTTATGCCTGGAGTCATTCAAAATCCCATGTATCTCTAAGCCACAAACATTCAAAAGTTTTTTGTTGAGTGATAACACATTGGGAAGGATGAAGCTTGGGTTCAATAGAAAATATGGAGAATTTTATGACTTATCAGAAAGTGAGATTGAATCATTTGATAAGAAATTAAATTTAGTAGAGTCTTCCATGAAAACACCGATGAATATAACGACAAAGGAAACCAGTGTCATATAAAAACTTACAATTTAGGAAATCCATTCAGCACCCCCAATGTCATAGAATCAAAAATGCTACCATAATGATGTTTTTGGGAAATGGAGGAATGATATTAAGAATAATAAGAAAGGAGATACTAGAATTGTAATTGATCCTTCTGAGGCAAAGGATATGAAAATTAAAACTATTGAAGAGCTGGAGAAGAAAAAAAAGACAAGTATCAAAAGAAAAAACAGTCTGAAGCTGAGATTGTTTAAGCTCATCCCCCAAATATAGATAATTCTTTTGAACAGATTCAAGTACTAGAATCTTTTCTATAAGAATTACTACTAGTGACTTCGGGAAATAAAGTAATAATTCGGGAACATGATGTGGAAGAAAATATAGTCTAAGAATAAGAAGTAGAAGAATTAGAATGTGAAAAATGAGATGAGAGTGATGATTTGATAAGGCAAGTAGAATAATATCATTAGAAGGAAAGATATTATGAAAATATTTCGATCCAGATTTCTCAAGCTAAATCATAGAAACATGCTTCACAAGGAAAACTGAATAAGGGTGGGTAAGAGGTTAAAAAACCTTCTGGTGATAAAAGAAGTAATAACGACTTCATTTAACATAGTGATGTTAAGGAATATGTTCATAAAGAAAATGTTGGTTAAGAAAAAATTGTTCAAGTCTTATATTGTGAGCATGAATCCCCAAAGGTTGTGGAGAACAATTCCAGTGTTAAAAAAGGAAAACAAGTTATATTTGATACACCTAATAAAAATATCATGGTCAAGAAGGATGCTAGTGGATCATCCCAGAGCAAGGATACTGAGATAGAAAATGAAGCCTCACTTACAAATGAATTAGATTCGAAATCATCTTTCATGGGTCTGGACATCTTTGTGTAGTCCCTAAATAAATTATAAGTAGTCATTCCCTTTTTTATAGGGTATTAACTCAAGGTGTCAGTTGCTTCAACACTCCATTAATCCGAAGATAGAATCCTTAAGAATTCTCATGGAAATATTCATCAATTTTGAGGTTGATTTCAAATCATTCTATATGGGGTATGATGCACACATTAGGTATTATATAGATATTTCAATGTAGTCTAAGAATATGATTCATGATATGATAATTCATTATGAATTTTAGGATGTAGTAAAGGATAATTTTTATAGATTAGATTAAAGGATGAAAGATCTTACA
The DNA here is from genome assembly GCA_963277665.1 of Viscum album. Taxonomy (NCBI): domain Eukaryota; kingdom Viridiplantae; phylum Streptophyta; class Magnoliopsida; order Santalales; family Viscaceae; genus Viscum; species Viscum album. The sequence continues at coordinate 2,101,968,428 of OY728119.1, read as the reverse complement.
AAACATTTCACTATGAAGCTGAACCTATGACAAGTTCCTTGGATGTAGGAAGAATAATATCTAAATGGGAAACTGAATTCAGTTTCACAAAAATTGAAGAGGGAAATGGATCTCAAAATATATTTTGAGTAAATGTTCATTTTCCAAGAATTTATTTTGAAGTCTTAGGTATAAATCCTTAAGTCTCAAAATGATATGATCAAGGCTCTAAAAAAGAAAAATCAGGATCAGGAAATTATGCTCAAGTCTTTTAAAGAAGATCATATGGAGATTAAGAAGTTGATGATTTCCATGATGAAGATCATATAGAATGTAAAATAAGGATGAATATTTCTCCCTCCAATACTGGGCTATTATTTTATTTCTTTTTTTGTTCTAATTTTTACAACCTTAATGATAACTTGGTTGTTCTTCAATTGTTTTTCTGTATTGTTCTAATCATTCGGTTAACATTTTTCTATTCTCTCTATTACTTTTTTAAAATCAAAAGGGGAGAAAATAATGATAAAAATTGTACTATGTAGAAAGAGGATAATACCATATGTAAGTGGTAGTTTAACTGAGGGGGAGTTTACTCGAAGAAGAAATTTGTATCCCATAAAATGTAAAATAATTATATGGAAGTCAAGAATATGATCTTTAGGGATTTACAAACTTAATGGAGAGTTTTTCATTTTCATCATGATTCATAAGTGAAGGGAGATACGTTTTATTTAAAAACTCATAAAGAAAAATCGGAGTCATTATATTCTTTTCTGTATGTTTTTTTGTGTTTTCCAAAATAGGTAGATTGTTGAGTCAATAAGGTTACCTTGTGACTTTTCCATTCCTCTATGTTCTGAAAATCACAAACACTTTGTCTTAAGGCTAATTATTTTTTCCTATGGATTATTTTCATAATGAAAATTTCCCTTTTCTAAGGAAAATTTTATCCTAACAATTTTTTTCACTATCTCATTTTATAATTTCTCTAAATCAGAATAATTATATTTCTAAGTCAAATATTTGTATTTGTATCTAAAACCTCGTAATAAAATAATTCCATTGTTATAGAGTATTCTATTTTTAGATTCCAAATTCTCTAAATTTTAGGTTCTTAATACCCTGAAATTCAGACTCCGAATTCTCTGAAATTCATGTTCTGAATACTCTAAAATTCAGATTCATAGTTCTCTGAAATTCAGACTCTAAATTCACTGAAATTTAGACTCTAAATTCATTTAATTCAGAATCCAAATTCCTTAGAATTCATATGTTTAATTCCTTAGCATTCAGACCTCGAAGTCATCAGAATTCAGACTCTGAATTCATTAGAATTCAGTTTTCTAAATCTATAGAATTCAGATTCCTAAATGTTTGTAAAACTGTATCTGAAAATCCATGTTCTATAAAATCTGATTTTTTAAAAGATTAGACTCTAAATTATATTTGTCATTAGATTCCAGTTTCTACTTTTACATAGACTCCAGAAATTCATATCTGGCTAAAAAAAATTTCTTTACGTATATTATTATGAAATGATGTCATGAAATCTGTTTCTAACCAACCATTGGTTGAGTGAAACGCGTACATGTCCCTCCGAAATTCATGTAAAAATATGATCATTGGAGGAGGGATCTAACAGTTGGAGTTGTGACTATAAATAAGATCTCATTTGAACAAGATCACAACCCTTCCATCAATCTAAATATTACTTGATGTGAATTGGTTTCTAGAGAGAGAATCTCATGCTTTTTTTGTTCTGAACACCTTGTTCAGTTTTTTTAATGCAACTTGAATTGTTGTTGAGTACAATTAATGGAATCTGGGGATAAGAAGACAGAGGTTCTGACTACCTTAATGTTTGAGGACTTATGGGGATATGAAGGAAGAGGTGTAGTCTACCTTAAAGATCAAGGGCTTTCACGAATAGTAAGGCATATTCTGAAATTCTTGTCGAGGGCTTACCCGGGTGTGGGTAAAACAAACTTTCTTCAAAACATAAATCAAGGGACCTTCATCCAAGGTTGTTGGATACCCTACTCTTTAGTTTAATGATTTTCTACTTGTTACTTATTTTTGATTCATGTTTTTAATTATGTTGTAGTTGATAGAGGAATAAATTATATCTTTCTTATACAACCATGTACATTTATTTACTCTGATATGAATGATTCTATACGCTTTAAGGTATAATATTTTCCTAAGTAAAATTTTCTTATGATTAATTTCTGGAACCATATTTCCAGAACCTAAGAAATTTTGTCCCATATAACTTATTTAGGTATTGTGAATTTTCCTTGTTTAACCTTGTTAATCCTTGTTGTTCCTAAGGATAAAAATAAATGTTTTAAAAATAAAATTCACCCCCACTATAATTGAGAATCAACATATACTATTTCGATCCTACACCTGATATAGATTATATGTACTATTAACCCCATTATAGATATCCAATTATTTTTGAAATTATTACATTGAAATTTGTTTGTAGTGTTGGTCCAATAAAAAAAGTTTCTGAAATTTTTTATGAATATGATTTTCTATGTCACATAAAATGACTTTTAATCACGCGTTCTGTGTTTTAAAGGAATTATAACAGAATTTTTTTTTAAATTTTTATAATGTTTTATTATGTTTTCTGAAATAACATTAATTTAAATATAAATATTTTAGGGTTTTTCATGATTTTAGATAACTAGAAATTTCCATTTTATTTGTGTACCTTACATATCTTTTTTCCATTCAATGTTTTTTTTGAAATTCACAGGGTGTAAATATTTGTAAGGGAAGGGAGGAAATTATATTTAAACTCATTTGATTTCTCATGAAATAAAACCATTCATTAATTAGAAAATTTATATTATGTGAACAATGAAAATGAATTAGAAGAATACACATTGTATTGTATGTTTTTTTAGTTATGGATTAATTATCAAAAAAATTAATGATAAAAATATCCTCAAAGTGAAAGAATGTGATGTATTGAATAAAAAAATATTTTTTATTATTTATCGCAAGTTCCTTACACTCTAAGGCAACATCATTCAAGATCTACATGAGAAACCAGTGTATCATTAAAGTTTCATTGATAAATCACTTCTTTCTCAAACCTTCTAGTAGAAACCATCTCTATACCAAAATATAGAACAAGATCATCCATTGAGATCACTTATTAATAGAAAATTTATACTAATTTAATAATGAACCGAATTGTTAGTCATTTTCATAAATATTATTCATTAACTAACTATATTTTGTATATTTATTTTTATAGTCCCCCATATTTTAATTATCCCAATATCACCTTCTCCCCCTATCAAGATCAAGACATTTTCTACCACTTTTTCAATGAAACCAAATATCAGTCATTTCTAGAGGACAACATAGTCAACAACAAAAATAAAAACATAATGGAAAAGCATACCAAACCATGTGGATAGGGTGTCTCACATCCACACTTTTCATGTTTTTTGAGTCCACTGAACTCCAAGAGTCATCTGAAATCATTCAAACACATAATTGGGAATGGCCTTTATCGAGATGTTTGCAAATTATACATTAGAATGCACATACTAAAACTTCTCAATCTCATGATCCAAATTCTCCATGATGAATTGATATTTGATTTTAGTGTTCTCTTACCTTATGATTTGGAATATATTTTGGTATGATTTATAAAACCTGAATTATTATAATGGATTCAAAGTAGATATTTCACATTAAATCTCATATCTTCAAGATACTACTTCAATAAGAATAACTACATGAAATATTGAGTATCCATGATGTATTAATCTTTTATAGTGATATAAGAAATGAAATCTATTTTCTCTATTATAATGTAAATACATAGTCCGCTAAGATAGTATTCACTAGCTAATGATTATTTTTTATCATTGGTTTAACTAAACCATTCTTCATCTATAAACCCAATAAATCATGATAATACTTCTCATTGTGTAGTAATCTAAAATACTCTATTCCTTTAATAAATCCAATTATTTTTTTACTATAATAAACTATATTTTTTCATTTAATTTAATATTGTTCCACTTAGTATGTGGTAAAAAAATAAGGCCATATCAATGTTATGTAAAATACAATTTCAGTTCTCTGTATATCTCCAAATCCAGTTTTTCTGGTAATTTTCAAATATGCTTTATGGTTAAGTGGTAAACTCACAATCAAATTCAAAATAAAGACTAACAAAACATATTACGAAATTAAAATCCAAAATAGTAAACAAAAAAGTAACCAATTTTGAAATTCAAGAACATCCTGCATCAACCTTGTCACCAATTCAGGACATGGATTCTTGAACAATAAAACTTCTCAATCCCCACCCACTGACAGTTGAGTAACATCATCATCACAAATCATTATCCAAAACCAGTGACAACCCACTAGCCATCATCTATGTAGATTCAAACCAACATCACAAAAAATTACATTATCCTTTCCAGCATCATTCATTGTCTCTTTTTGTCATCCCCATCCAAACAAACATTATTATCCACTTCTATTCATCATCTCTGGCATCACTAATTGGATGAAAACCACTAAAAATCAAATGAAAAAAAATTGAAAAAAAATACATTGAATTATTTATTTCCAAAACCAAACAACACAATCATCAAAGAAGTATAAATCTAGGATCCATCACCATTGTAGACAACTAACTCTAACCATTCCTAGAATACTAATGACCTCCAAACCACAGATGCCTAAAATTTTTAGAACTTCCACTCCAAATCCAACAAGGAGAGGCATAGAGAGTCAGGAGGTAAAGATAAGGAATGATCATCCAAGGGCTATGGATGACAGCTTTTATGTGAGGAAAAAAACCAAAAATCATCAAGGAATTAGAAAATCAACTCAATCCCCAACTAAAAACATATCGACCACCGAAACATAAATCCCAAAACCTAATAGTAACCACCACAACAAATCCAACGAGGATAGGTGTGAAAGAACGAGAGGTCAGAGTAGGGATTATGGTGATAATAGATCAAATAGAAAATATCCTTCATCAGGAACACAAACATTTCCTATAAAAATTCCATATAGAAAAACATCACCTTTGAAGGATGTCATCATCATTCTGGTTAAAAAAAGATGCTCCTTCACCCAGGATATACTATTTTTATGCGTGTTCCAACTTCTCATCCAATATAAACTACTCTAGAGATATTGACTGAAATTATTCAACCATATTATTGGTATTATTTTGATATATATATTTCTTTTGGCATGGTATATAACCCAATTTTGGGTTTAAACCCACCAATATAAATTACATTCTTTGATTCTCCACCAATATTCCATTTCTTATTTTTTATCTTAGTCAGAATATTTCAATTAGTTATCTGATCTTGATTATTCATCCATTTTGTGGATCTTTCTCATTCCATCACTCCATAGCTTGTGGCGCCATACATGAATTTATCAATTCATTCTTTATTCATTTTTCTTTTATCATCTATCTAAGTCACATCATCCTTTCTTATTAGGGGTGAGTATTTAATTGAACATACATTATTTATACTCAGAAACTGTAATAGATCCTCCCATTTCATATGGGTTCATTCACATTCCATCTAAGTGAGTTGTTGTGGGTATAATAGAAGAGGTTCTTTGTATATCATTATTTGAGATCCATGTGTTTATTCCAATTCTTTAAACCTAATATTTAATGTATTTGATTATTTGATAGCATTGGATCTCTATTTATAAACCACATGAGTTAGGGATATCCTTCTGGGATCCTTTTCCATTATTTTTTTATCCATAATATATTTACAACATTCTCATGATTTGAACATAAAAAACTTATCCCATTAAGAATAACAGAAGTGTTATCATTTTTCGGCTGAGATGTGGACTTAGCTATTGTACTTATTCTTACATTGATCCCTTGAGCTTCTTGAAATATACTTTTGGTGTGTCCAAATATTCCATAATCAGATAATATAGTGTATAATTTTTCTACCATAAGTTTATTTTGTAATTTTTCTTATAATCTTATATTTATTCTCAAATTTATAAATATTTATATCATCACAATATAAATAAATTTGAAATCTTAAAAACAAAAATATGAAATATGACCATGCATCCCCCAAAAATATCATATATCGTCATCAATATTTTTATATTTATTTTTAGGTTTATTTCTAACATCTAAAGGACTTTCATATTTATCGAATTGTTCATGGCTCTCTTCTTTTCAATCTTGGCAGAGGGTTCATCAGAGCCAATACTATATTATCGTAAACAACACAACCATTAGGATGAGATAATTATTTCTGGTTATTGATCTAAAATAGAAGATTTTATTTTAATTTCATTCTTTCATACCGAAAGAGAGTCAAATAATAAATGAAGATCATCTTTTAATTTTTCTTAACATTGGAATTATATTTATCCAATAATTTTTCAACAAAATCTAACTCTTTCCCATATTTTATAATCTTTTGGGACAATAATAAATTTTATACTTATGTTATATATTTAGATTCTTACCACTAGTAATACCATATTTAAATTCCTTGGAGATCGTATCCACCATGTCACATTTCTCCGTTAGTTTTGAATACATCTACACAAAGAAATCTCAAAGGCTGTCATTCTCCAGAACAAGTACTAAGAGGTGTGTAGTGTTGGATCCATGGCTATTCTTTGCTGGAAATGGAGTATTGTTTGTGTTTGTTGTAAATCCTTATTAGAAGACCCGGAAATGTTCTAGGAAATGGGTCATACATTTCACGAAGGCAACAGTATTGAAGGTGGCGTTGTTTCCCAGTGTTTCCCAAATTTGTGGGTCCAAAAATTTGAATTTAAAGAAAAATGTTTTTGGGAAAGGGAGTTGCGCGTAAGATTGAAGAATTTTTAGAAACATGTATGCAATCCTTGTTTTGGGTTTAGTGCATCAAAATATGGAAAAGTTAAAAAGTGCACTCAAGATATAAATTTTTGCGAAAGATGGTGTTGCATGGATGAATCTTACGTGCCCAATGCGACATAAAAAGGGGTTTTTCAAGCTCATAAAAAATGTGCGTGCACCGATTAAGATGCGTCAGGATATTGTGTATAGGTTCATCAAATACCTATAAATATGCGGCTACCCCCATAGAAGAAATAATAATTTTTCCAATGAAAATCTGGTCACACTACTGAGAGAAAAAATTTCATGAGAATGAATTGAAGATAGTTAATCATACATGAAAGATATTCCTTTAGTCTTACAAGACCAAGTGATCTCTTCGGTTCAGTTGTGCGATTGATACGTTTTGTGCCGAAAGTAGGGTTTTCACGAAAGTCATATTTCGTGATAATTCCCAAATCATTCCCACAAGATGAGGTATTGTGTGCAAGTTTGCTGTTATGATTTTGACAAGCTTTTGAATATCTGGTGTTTGCGACCAGTTATTTCAAATTCATCTTTATAATATATCAACGAAAGGAGTGTATCATAAACGACTGAGACAAATACTTCAATGAAAATCTATTGAAGTGTCCCTCATGTCAATAAACTATGGACGATTTCTCCTAGGGTAGTGAGCAAGGGAGATTTAACGAGAGTGTTTTGAGGGATGTAGTGAACTCTCAATGAATTATTGTAAAGGAAGTGTGTGTGGAAATGAGTGACTATAACCAACATCTTATACTCCAAAACTAGTGTAGAGTAGAGGATTGTGGTATGACTTACACATTGTCAGCATATGCTCCTTGGATGTATCCCTTTGTGGTGACCCAAGTAAACGTGTTGGGTATACTCTTTCATGTGATTTTTTTATTTGTTTTTCATATCCATAATATAGGTTTAATGAGTTCCTACAAATGTGGGAACAATATCTTTCACTTTAAATGAAAAATTTGACACCTTGATTCACGCCTCTCTTCTCAGGGAGTCCCAGGGTTCTACATGTAGCAGGATCAACATTTGTGTCCTATAAATTATGAATTTCCTCAAATTTTAGTTTCTTTCCCTTTTTGTCATATTTTATTTTTTTAAATAATTCATATTTTGAATAAATCATATCTATTATAATATTATCCACTTCAATAAAAAATTTTCATTAACCTTATGGTACATTATATTCAATTACTAGGTTTCGATATGGATATCTCGAGTCTTTTTTCTTCTTTTAAATTCTAAGACAATTTATTTTCCACATGGATAACTTCCACTTTTGTCTATCATGGAATTTATTCATCATTAGTAGTTACGGAATCACTTGGAATGTCATCTTTTTTACTCATTCATTCTACATTAGTGAATTGGTAAATATTCTCATATTATGATCCAATAATTTTCGTAATACATTGTTTCTTTTCTTCAAATGAATTTGAATATTTCCATATACACTTCCTCGCTGAGGAATTATAACTGACATCTACTTATTGTTTGAGGTTATTCTGTTTTCCATAGAAACGTGATAAAAGAAAAGTGAAACATCAATTCTGAAAATCAAATAAACCTTTTCAGATAAAAATTATCATATTAAAGGAACCTATGATCTTGTATCAATTATAAGTCCCAAATGTGTTATTAATACCACTTAATGGGATATAATTGGTTTATGGATACTATTTTTAAAATTATTCCTACCACACTAGATCTTGACCTCGTTATTGTTAGGGTTAGAACATTCTCCCTTTAGTTTTTATCTAATTATTATACTTTCCAACATTATTTGAAGATTATTTATAGAAAGTAAAGAATGAAATAAATTATAAAGAGACCAATGTTTTTACATGGATCATTCTCACATGGATTTTTCAAAGTTTCATACAATGGAAATGTTCTAATGTACCAAATCCACAAAAGAGCAATACTATTAATTTATTCATTGTCACTCCATCCATGTCTCACTACCCTTACATTATTTGGGTTGTAAAAACTATATCCCTTGTATCAATTTCCTCTTATTCTCACATATTTAAAATGAAAAAAAATTAACACAGATGCTAGAGAACAATAACTATTACTATTTATAGTTTCACCAACAGTATGTTAGTTGACATTGGACATCACATTCCCGTTCGAAGCTTTGATGTAATCCTCACATTGATTATGTATTTTTATTTATATATCATTGAAAATCCATATCACTTTTGAAATTTCTTCAATGGATTTCAGGTATTCCTTTTTCTAGAATGATTATACAAATATCGTCACATGATGGTATCCATCACCACCATTTAATTCACATTCCTAACATATAATATTACTTAAACACCTTCTTCAAATATTATCAAATGTTGAATATCCTTTGTATTATTCTTATTATTAATTTGGATGTGACAATAATATTTCTTATAGTTTAATCCTAGAGTGTTACCTAGGTGTGAGACCATGTAACCTAACCCTTATGTGAGATCTTGGTGCGTAACCATTGTGTGAGATCCTAGCATGTAACTTGTGAACATGATTTTGGAATATAGATCATCTTCATAACTCCTCTATTAGATTCCTCCATGAGACCTATCTATAAGACCTACATGTGGGGCCTATATATTATAATTCTTCTTGAGATCTATTTTTGAAACGCATTTGTGAGACTTCTTCTCAGGACTCCTCTATGAGACTTCTCCAAGAGTCTCCCGCACAGGACCCCTCATTTAGTCCTTATTCATTTCATGAACTTCTCAAGTCTTTATTCAAATCACATATATAATAATACTTTTTTCTATTCATACAGATCATGGAACTTTTTCATGAGACCTTGTGCAAGTTATAATAGTAATGTGCTATCAACGTGTAGGCCTATGCATGCAGACATCTAGTGTATACTTCTCTTCTCAGGATTCCATCATGCTACTCCTCTGAAAGACCCCTTAATGAGGAATCATCAGAAAAACATCTTTTTTATTAAAATTTTGTGTTATGAGAACATAGTCTTATTCTTCTGATGGGAAATATTTTTATTTGAATCTATATACATAATTAAACATCTCTCTAACTTCAAAAGGAAAGGTTAAGGGGTATTTATTGGAATCGATGCACCACATTATCTCTAAAAATATTTATTATCGAGTCATTCTTCCAATTTAGTAATCATCTTTATACACTTCATATGATCTCCCTATGTGATCACCTTCCACTTGTCATAAGTGCTTTTTAATATCACAAGTACCCTTTTGAGCATGTATTTGGATCCATAACTTGATCAATTGAAAATAATACATGATTCATGTAACATCATCACTTAATCAATTGAAAATAATGTTGTAATAATTGTTTTCTTCTAGGGATATTAATGATCTAATCAAGTTATCGATTTAAAATTATGTGGTTTGTGACATTATCCTCTTGTGATTTTCAGGATATCAATGCTTGATACATTGAATATCATACAGTAATGTGATTTCAAATGATAATGAGATATATCCATCATTTCTAGAATATTTTCCTTCATGCGCTCCACATGATACAACTTTGAGAGACCATGAGAATCCAACAATGCTTTACATGATCTATTCCTAACACCCCCTCGCAATCATGTGCTTCTTCGTGTGATCTCTTCACAAGATACCATGAAAATCAGGTCATGATTATCTTGATCTTGCTGTGAGATCCAATTACAATCATGTGGTGTCATCATGTGTATCACATGATCTCAATGTGATATCTTATGGAAATCATGTGGGGTATTCATGTGATTCACATGATAAGGTTTGGAATTTATTCTCTGTCAGATCAGTTTCGTTATTTCCACTATGAATGATCATCTTTGAAATTTTTACTATGTTTGATTAGTTATGACCCTAATAATCCATGTGGTTAGTGTTAACATTCACAATCCACATGATCTGTTCAGACATTCACACTCCACATGATACACACTAGCATTCACACTATGTGTGACCAATTCAAAATTAACACCAAATCGCCATGCCTCATTTGATTACTATAGTTTTTCATAAACATCAATTCTTATCAATTAAAAAATCAACTCAAAGAAAATATATTTAGGGAGTTTTTTCCAACATTAACCAACATACCTCATAATCTAAGTGGGAATGATTGAATATGGGTGATAGAGGACTATGTAACCAAATTACCAAATTTCATTCCCATTAGGGAATCAATGAGAGAAGATGAATTCAAGATCATATATTTATGATATTTTTTTTATGATTCAATGGCTTCCATCAATGATAATATCCAAAAAAAATATTAGTTTATCTTAATGGGACTCAATGATGCTTTAGGGTCCAAGATGATGTTGAGAAAGGCATATTACCCATAAGTGGATAGTCAAATTGAGTAGACTTTCTAGACTCTTAATCATATGATTTGGGGATATGTGATTGGCATTAGGGGATAAAAATAAAGGCAACTATTATTAGAGGTGTTCTCATACAAAAACATTACAAGTCATTAATCAATATCTCATTAATTGATGTGTTATCTGGATTTCTATTCTAGTCCCCTTTTTTATGGAAGAGATGGGTGAGTGTTCTATGTTAGGATAATGTCACATATATGAGATGATGAGGAATGTTTGGATGACTTGGAAATTTTTTATGAGATTTTAGATTCATGACAAATCATACCCTAATCAATTTTATCTTATATTGGTGTTTTAGGTTGGATATCAATTTTTATTTAGGTTTCTATTGAGATTGGACACCATTTCATGGGAAATCGATGACAAGTGGGTCCATGATATGGCTGGACATTTCATGTTGGGGGGGAGTCTTGTGGAGGTATCCTATATGTTGGAATTTTAACTATTCATAAACTGTATTCATGATTTATTTCACGTTTCGATGTTGAATGATAAATTACAAACCCATATCTTGTTATAGAGTGGGAAGAGTTGGGTGTGGGACATGATGTCACAGTTTTGGAGTGGGGTTTTCATATCTTGGATTATCAGAACAACGTGCTTCTTAGAAAATCAATACCATTAGCTTGTGCACTTATGGAGGTGTGGTATTGGCATATACATTACATGGGGGCAAGAATATTTGGTGAGCAAGAATATTTGGTGAGAAATAAGTGGCCATGTTTTTTTTCTATTGGTCATGCCTAGGGGATTTTTGGTTGAAGAATGTGACATAATGTGGAGGATTGTAATGCCCACTTGGACACTAGAATGTCTTGTTTGATTTTTTTTTCTTTCTATTCTTTCGAATATTTCATGGGAATCAGGGACAAAAATTAATATTTTTCATGGAAAGTGGACCCTGGAACATGGTTTTTTCATTTTTTTTATAACCATATTGATAAATTTATGATGGTTGTGTTTTGGGGATAGTGCGATATCTCATAGCTGAATCATAGTTTTTCAAAACACTCATTTTTAGGGGAATTTACAGCTCCAGTTTTAGGTGGAAATTTCTCCCACAAGGTTAGAATAATGTTTGAGTACACATATGGGTTATCTATGTAATTAAATTTTTCTATTTTTCTTAGATTTTCCTTATATTATTTACATAAATCACCCCCATTTTTCCTATTCATCCTATTAATTAGTTTCCACTTGGATTTAGAGCATCCCCGCATGGATTTGGTGGATATCTTATGATTCCATTATGGTTTGTCTTGAGGGGTTCCACTTTCTTCTTCATTTTTATTTCCTTCCTATTATTCTACCATTTTTCATTATTTTTTATGGTAGGGTAAAATTCTAGAATTCCCCATGGATGAATCTAGGGATTATGATAAGTGTTTTTGGTTCTTTTATTTTTATATCAGGTCTATAAGGACCACTCCTTCTCAAATCAAGTGGTTACCATGGAAGGTGAAATATCTGGAATTGATATTTAGGTGTATGTCTTTATTTGTGATATTTTTCACGGGATAACCATTGATTCCTTATCACATTGAGTTTTTTCCAAAACAAATTATCTTTAAATATTTTTATAATTGATTTTAATTCCATGTTTTAAGTGATTTATTATTTTTATTGGAAATGTGATGTTTTAATGTTTATTTTCAATGTATAATAGTATTAATTCACCCCATTTGTTTGTTAAAATGTTTCCTATATGATTTATTATTGAAAATGGGTTTTATAGAGTGGTTTTAAAAGAGTTATTTAATGGTGTGAATTCATGGATTGAAAAGGGGATGTTAATTCAATAAATTTTCTTTTGAAATACATTTTATGAATGACACTTATTGATGTTGAAATGTTTAGAAATGAGTAGAACATGAGAGACCTAGGGTTTGAGGGTGTTCTGGTTATATGTGAAGAGTGGGTTGTATATGTTACTAAGAGATAATATGGTAGGAAAACTCAGTGATATTTCATGTTTTTACCAAGGCATAGGGAGAGTTAATGGAATTTTAATCTTGAGAAGACTGAGAGAGCTTCAAACATGTAATACTTGCTTAATAGGATAATAAAACAATTAGTCTATGTCAAACTAAAACATTATTGTTAGATGTATGTTACAAACTATTTATTCAAAGTTTATTTATATGATTTCATGAATTATGTTAGTTCCTTATATGATTGATATATCTTGTGTTATTTCAATTTTCTCTAATTTGATTATATATTGGGGTTTATGCTAATAACCACATTATTACATGATGGGTAGTGTTGTGATGGACTTTGTTAGAGTATAAAAATAATTACTAGATCAAGAGGAAGTGATTAGAACATAAATATAATGATCTACCATACATGATATATGAAATTTTTTAATAATAATAAAATAAAAGAATATTAAAAACATGTGTAACAAACTCCCTTCATGAAACTACATCCTCTTCAAATTCGATCACAAGGTTTTATAAGAGATCACTAGTTGATTGATAAAATCAACCCACATTATAGGTATCCACGATAATATATGAATCATCTGAAAATATAATGGGATTTATCCTTCCTACACATTTTTCTAGTTATAATAATGAAAGTGAGAAGGATTAAAAGAGGAACCAGTTAGGGAGTATTGGGCATGCATGTGGATCTGAATCCACACCCCAACCCCATCATATGGAAAAAAGGTTTATATTCAATCTGCTAATTATTATTGGTGGTTTATTCCGTAAATCATTAATTTAAATTTAAATATAAATGACATGGTTATTTCATATATCATATGAATTTACCCACATAGGTTTAATATAAAATGAAATGATTTAATTATCTTGTATCCAACAAATGTGTAACACAAAATGATAAATTTTTATCCCTTTTTTACAATCACATATTGTAAAAATAATATTCCCCTATAAACATGAAAATCACAATTATCATGATTTATATATATAAACATAATATATATAAGGATTTAGGGAATACCTCCATCAATCTTCCACATGTAAAAAATCTTAATAGAAATTATTCTATTTCAACATTTATTTTACTATATACAGTAACATGTGAGACCATATCAAAGACTCCTTTTGGATATATTCTAAAACACATTTGGAATTCTATAATTTATTTCACTTTAAATCACATCATATGAAATAACTTCGGAACACTCATCCAAAACAAAATTTGGATTGACTCTAAAAAATTGGAGTATTACATTAAGTCAAAATCATTCCACATTTATTCAAACACAGTGTGTGACTCCAAAGGAATTTATATCATTGAATAAAAATACATTTTTATCGATCAATATATATAAGAAATGTGTTGCATCTAGTAAGGAATAAATGATACTAAAGATATAAATGTATTTGGAATGATCTCCATCAAACACATGTTTCAATGTACATGTATCCCCTAGTCTACATTATTTGAAAATTTTTCTTATCATATTTTCCTTTTATTCAAAAAATTGAGCCACCATGGGATGTAGAAAATATCAATATCTTATAGCCAACTCATCAATTATTAACTCTCTAGGTTTTTATTGGTCTGATCGATGAATATATCACATGTCATTCATCCTTATGGATGATCACATCACATGTACCTTATCCTGATTGACATATAATATCAAGGTGTGACCACACACTCCCATAGTATATCTCAATCAAGGGACAAAATTCCATACATGTCATACATGTTGAAGAATATCATCATGGTTAATCTCAAACTGAGGAAATGATCATAAATATACCCCACCACCCTCATATTATCGAAGTCAATATGTAGACATTTATATGTATGGAATGAAATTATCGAAGTTCACATACAAGGTATTATGGAAAATGAAGGTATTGGGGACTGAAAAGTGATACGTACACCCCTATTATACAAAATACATATATATGACACTTATTTATATAATATATTTTGGTAATCCAATACAGACAAAGAATCATATTCTTTTTTGTGCCTCATGGTCAAATTATTTTTATCTATTCAAGAATCCTACTCCTGATATTACAAAAATTTCATAATAACCTATAATACTCTATTAGGATAACTTTTTAGGGATAAAATCAAGGACATAAATTCAGAGGTCAATTATCATATCAATTCACAAAATGTATATTTATATAAAAATTTATTTACCCTTTGTGAAAGAAATATAAAATAGAGGTTTCATTTAATACGATAAAATTTAGTATTCTTAAACTCTTTAATAATATTTTAAATAACAACAAAACAATGTTTTTATAATTTAATATATGATAAACTTCCAGATCATCCTTTTTTTTCTAAAATTTCTGCATTTTTTTACTTTTTATATTTTATATTGTATATAATTAATGTATCATATCATTGTTACCATCTAATAAAATCATACCATGAAACTCTTTAGTGAGAAACATATCTGAAGTAAGTCGGTTGGAATTATTGTGAAATTTAGGAATAATTTTTTTAACTATTAAATTTCTTGAAAATATTAAAGCTTCATAACTAAATACATAAAATGTTATGATGTCAACTTATATTGTCTATGTTGTACAATTTCTATGTTCATCATCATGATCGCTTGAAAAATATTCCATCAAAAAATTTCCTTTAAATAATGTTACTACTTATATTATTGTTTATTATTATATCCAAATCCACATATTTGTAAAATACACATTAAAAATTGATTAGTTTAATTAGTATTTTTTTTCTCTGAACTAATTTATGTCAAAACATACTCCCACTATCCTATTAGAAGTTATATTCTCTTTAGAATAAATTTTTATGATTCAAAAATCCTTTCTTGTTAAGAAATGAATTTTATATTCATTTAAGAGCAATAATAAACAAATAAATTATATCATATATAGTATTATATATGTGTGGAACATTTTTATTTGAAAATAACATTTTATATATATTTTTGATGTTCCCTAAAACTGAGTATATATATATGATATATATATATATATATAATGTTTTGTATTGCATGAAAATTTTAATTTACAGGCAATGTGTAATGTCCTGGCCTATGTTTCATGCCCTAGTGTACTATGTTTGACAACCACATGAACACTAGCATGCCTCCTCAGATTCTAGTGGCTACTGAAAAGTATTGTGTGTCTAATATCGATCATGGGGATACTATACCCTCTGTTATCTGAGTAATAAAACATTTAAAAATAAGAAACCAATAATTGAATAACATAAATCCATAAACAGTAGAGTACCAATATCAAAAAATTTCCCAAATAGGAAATACAATATCAGCTTAAATTCTACATATGTCATTCTAAGGTATGTGTCAAGTGTCAAAATGAAATCCCAAAATAAAGGCACGGATGAATCCAAAGCTTGTCTTGAAACACATCTTGATCCCTCATTCATGCTACATCCCCTATCTGCCATCAAACATAGGGCCTTTTAACTCTTCCTGTCCAAAAAACACTAATCCTATTCAGGTACTGATCAGTAATCCCAATTATGGTGTGAGTAATACTCAGTAGGCCACCACCAATGGTGTCTAAAAATATCTAGTCAATATAAGTTCATGCAATTGTATAATGGAATATGTACAATTCATTATTAAAAAATTCATCTCATTATCAATTCATCTTTATTTAACCACATAAATCCATGTGTTCCTAAGGTCACTAAAACCTCAATAAATTCTTCATCCCATGATGGAGTTTAAACCATTTAAAATTATGTGTTCAAAATTGAATAAATAAATTGGATTTGATTATCCATTTCATTTAAATTTGTAATAATGATAATTGGAACCGTAATCCAATGCAAAATATTTTGGACAAGTTGTTCATGCCTAGGACCTCTTTGGCTTTCAAATGAGCAGACAATGTCCTACATGTGTTTATCTAATGATTTATCACTACGAGCATCAGAAACAGTAGACCAGGTCCCACACATGTTTAACAAAAAGATTTCACTTTAGAAATTTGATGTATCATACCCTATCCCACACATGTTTATCATAAAATTTATTACTACTTACTTTAGAAGAACCATGCCATTTCTTATACCAATTTATCAAACAATTTACACATGTGTCAAAATATATCACATCATCACATGAATCAACGTATGACATGTTTTCACAATATCACATAAACCAAGATTAATCAACATTAATCCTCTTATCATAATTTTCCATCAAATTATTCCATTAATTAATTCATAAATTAATTAATCAATGTTCAATAATTAATTTAAAATTTAATTTATCACATCATTTCCTTTAAATTATTCAATAATTAATTTACCATATCTATCCAATTAATGAATTTTAATATTAATTAAATAGATATCATTAATTATTTAATTCAATAATAAATTAATCAATTCACAATATGAATATCCAAAAATTAATTCAAAAATTAATTATTCTCAATTTAAAATTCAAGAATTCAATATTAATCTCAAAAATAAATTATCCCTAATTTCACAATTCAAAACACATACAATTAATTCATTAATTAATTATCACAATTCCACAATTCCATAAATTGACCAAATCCAGAATTCCTCAATTCATTATCTGACCACGTTAATTAATTATATTTTGTAATTCCTATTGAAAAATGAACCCTAGAAATTATACAATATAATGAATGTAATTGATATTAATATTATGTTATTTGAATAATAGAACAACTACCTCAATTCATCGATGAACAATCTCTTAATGAAAATCCGAAATAGTCAGCAGAGAAACTGTGTAAAACGATATTTGTATCTGTAACCTAAATCAAAACTGAAAAACTATAATCTCTTAGATCCCAATATAGATCAAATATCCAAGTTCTATATCTACAAAACTTGTTATACACTTAACCAAATAATAAAATAAATTCTCTTTAAGAAAAAGATAATAAATGACGAAGAACATGAAATCAACAGGTATGATATTATACTTCTGGGAGTAGTGAAGATATTTTATTCGGCCTTTGAATCATCATTAATGGAGGTCTTATGTCCTTGGAATCCATTTGGGAGTCTTTGGAATTGATAGAGGTTATTTATGGGTCGATCTAGTGCATTTGAAGTATTACATGGGGGTTTTCAAAAAACAATTAATAATTTTCAGGGGATTAAAATCCAAGACACAAGGTTTCTTAGTGGAGTGCATGATTTCTATTACAAGGGAATGGATTTTGATAAATCGTCTGCCAAACATGTAAATACACATTATCCAATGTTTTATGGTTTGCTGGGCTGGGGATCACGATTTTGGAAAACCATGTTCGAACAGTGCACTTTCCCATATACTTCCAATGCAACGTATACTACGATAAAAGCAAAAACCAAGAGTACTCAATATTAAACAAAATATTACCTATGAATGGCCAACAGAAAACTCCAGAAAAGGTCAAGATCTTACAATCCCACCAACATATAATATCTCATCCTCATACTGCACTCCCATGAATCCTTGAGATTCCGAGTCAAAAACACTAGGACACTAATCCCATATATCTTCTTCCATTTCCCATATTTCTTACTGCAGACACCCATGTTCCCATAATACACAAAATATAGTTATCATATTTCCTAAAAAAACATTCTATCAATTATCTAGCACATGTATCAGATGATCCTCAAAGGACGCATCTATCTCTATGTCCACATCATCCATATCAATCACATGAGAAGGGTTGGGGTGATACCACCATAGTTTTGATACATGGAAAAAATCATGAATAACACTATATTTCAATGGACGAGCCAATCGGTATTTCCACAGCCCAATTGTCACCACAACCAAAAATAGTCCAAAGATACTTGGTTCCAAATTACCGTGTCTCTATAACCTTCAGTGACACAATCTCAGCCAAACCATAAAAAATACATGATTACCATCTGTAAAATATTGGATTTTTTTATGTCTATTAGAAAATGAATTATATCTAATCTGAGCAATTTCGATATTGTTCTGAAAACTATATACCTAAATAGATGTATCTCTTGCTATAATAGTTCCTAATAGCTCATATTCACTTTCCACAATCCACCATAGAAGATATCTTCATCGCCTACCATAATGTTACTCAAATGTTTCCATCTATATTGTCTCCTGATAACTGTTGTTATAATGAAACTCCCCCAAATATAAGTGATTCCTCCATGATTCTCCAAAGTCTATGACACATGCTTGAATCATATCCTCAAGCACATATACAGTATGACCTGACTTCCCATCTGTCTATTGGTGGAAATCCAAACTCAATAAAACATTTGTGCCGAGTTCCTTTTTTAAGCCCCATTTTTAGCGAGAATTAAATCATGAATCATAGTATGGAAATATATTTTTCAAAACCCCATAAAGATGGACTATCCCCGGAATAAAAAAATATCCCAGCCAATGCTCTCAGAAAGTCTCCCATATATGAGAGAAATGTGCTAAATTTTTTATTCTTTCCACAACATCGAAAATTTCATCATTATTATGAGGCCTCTATAGGAGACAGACCATAATTTCTACTGTCACATCATCCCATTTCCATTCTGTAATGGGAAATTATTTTAGTAAACCCTTAATTTAATGATTCTCATCCTTCACCTGCTAAAAGGAGTATCATCATATCCTCAACCCTATTATCTCCTTTTCATGACTGGCCACCAAAGTTGTCGTCATAGGTCTCAAGGCATTTTGGCCACACATGAATTTACCACCCACTTCAAGTCATGAAATTCATACATAAAAACCTCACATAGGATCATAGGCACTACAAATCAATTCTTGACATAGATGATTTCATCCACATGCACGCTCCAATATTAAGGTGACTATCCACCTTTAAGGATTTCCATCAAGTTCAATCACTCTTTATATTCACGCTATTTTTCCCATGATCTATCTCAAAATTTTCGACTCTACTGAAACTAGTGTAAGAGCCATCTTCTCCTAACTCTCCCAAACTACAACATGCATATCTTCTAGTAGAGTCATCATTGTCCAATCAGTACTAGACTCATGAACAGCCTGAGTATATTTTTTCCTACTCATAGATTCAGACACACTTTTTCTATTCTCATACATTTTTGGTAGTTAATAATAAAATGACTACAGATAATCAACACATATCCACTAATTGATATTCAAGTATTACTATGAAAAGATATACATCAACATCTTTTGATCTGTATACACTGTAAACTTTTCCCCCAATAGATACTTCTTCCAACGTATCAAATCATACACCATTTCTTCCAACTCAAGGTTATGTATAGGGTTGTTTCGTTCATGTGGCCTCAATATCCGAGACCCAGATGTCACATCTCAATATCCCTATATTGAAACATATTTGTGTCAAATCCTAGAAGCATCATAATACATTGTATACAACTCACCTATATCGAGTAGTATCATGACTACTATCGATGTAAAACTCTTCTTCATATCCTAGGATGAATTCTCACATTCTTCTAACTATTCATACACTATCTCCTTTTTATTTGATCCCTTAACAGATGTTTTCTATTAGGATAAGTCTGAGAAGAATCATTAATAATATCCAGCCAACCCCATAAAACTATGGAAGTTGAAAATAAAAATGGGATACTCCCAATATACAACTACCTATACTTTTTCTATGTCCACTAACCGACCCTCCTCCAAGGTGATATGACCTAAGTATTTTACTTGATCTATTGAAAACTAGAACTTATATTGAATTTAATATTTCTAATGCTCTCTCAGTATACATCGGATGATGTCAAGATATGGGTCATGATCATAATGATTCTTAGATTACATTAAGATATCATCCACCAATACTACCTCAAAATAATCCACATGCGGATAAATGATTTTTTTCATCTAGGCCATAAACATTTTAGGTGTGTTTTTTATCCTAAACCTCATTACGATGAACTGATATAGGACAAACCTACATTTAATGATGTCATAGGTATATCAAATGATCAAACTCTAAAATTATGATATCATGAACTCAATTTAATCATGGATATGACAGATTCTCACCACAACTAGTAAAATAGATCATCGATATGTGGAATAGGATAACGATTCTTCACAGTGATCTAGTTCATCATTCAGTAATCAACAGAAAAGAGAAAACACCCTTCAGCCTTCTTAGAATACAATTCTAGTGAACCCCAAGGTGACATACTCAGATGGATAAATATTATATCCTCAAACCCATCCAATTGATTCTGAGATCATTAATCTCTTTTGGATACATTTTTGATAGTTTAATTGAATCCGGCTCAACTCTAGGAATTTGCTCAATAGTTAATTCCACATCTCTCTATAGTAGAAACCTATATAAGTATTCAAGAAACAAATCTTGAGACTGGTTCACCATAGGTGGAATGGTACCCTACTTTATACCATCATCATCTATTAATAGAAAAGTAATCTTGGTTGTGAGTTCTCCTAGTTGATGAATAATTGTCCTTGACCGGCCTTCATAGATATCACACTCACTATAGTGAATACAGTTTTCACTCATAGGAAACATAAAATTAACTCTCGTGTTCTAACAATCAATGTGGGATTGGTATACAACTAACCAATATATACACATGATCAAGTCAAATCCTGTCATATCTAGGATGTAAATATCTCTAAGAAAATATAAATCCTAAAATTTGAGATAACACCCCATGAACAAGAATATATCTCTCAACCATAATCTCAATGGTGTAACTATCATCATAACCCTGTCCTCAAACTCCACTGACCTGTTAAAACAATTAAAAAGATTTAGATATATATATGAATGAGAAGAATTAGTATGAAATAAGGCACTAATTATTATTGAATTTACAAGAATAGTATATCCCTATGTTGATGATCTAGTCTCATTATCCACAACTGTAGACTGGATGGAATTTAACTGTCCTTCACATCATCCATGTGATGTATTCTGACTCCCCTATGTTTTTTCACTCTTCTTATATGGAAAATCTTTTTGATAACTTCCACATCCACTAACTCTACCACCTCATCTAGTAGAACTCTAGCATCTAGATTGATATGGTTCTAAAGTCCCCTAACTGACACTATGGTTCTGTCTAGATCCTCTATCATGAACTGCCTTTTGGGATTTCTTGCATAACTTCTGTAGGTGTCCCATCTTTCCACAGTCTTATCACTCCACCAGAGGCCATGGAAAATGCTACCTTAGGTGTCCCAGCCTACCAACATAGTGAAAAATTACATGGTTAAGATCACGTATAACATTCCCTCCCCCTATGTAATCATTTTTTCATAGCTCTAGGAGAAATTCTCATAATGATATTTCCATCTTTTAGATGTATTATCTCATGTAAATGTATATGAAGCAACATGTATACCACTAGAAGCATCCATCGAGTTACCCTGAGATCTATGATCCAAATTCACCACATGTTGAAACTTCTTAAGAATGATTATGTCTATGTGTAACATAATTTAACATTTAATCCCATCCTAAAATGTATTTGTTAATGTATCCCCATCTCCTTCCAATGTCGGAACAATGTTCTACAAATCTAAAATGTTTCCATCTTATACATACTCTCCTGAGTCAGCTTCATGAACTCACCTTCTCTCTCATGTCTCAGTGTGTCTGAATAAATGTTTTCTAGGATATTCTATTTAAATTCCTTCCATCCCACAAATTCTAGCTATCCATCCTGAGTCTGGATGTCCAACCAATGTTTCTCTTAACCATGTAACATATATGTAGCCAATTTCACTCTCATATTAGCAGGACTCTCCAAGTGATTATGTATAATCTGGATAAACTCTATCCATAACTCCTATACCATAATTCATCCCTCCCTAGTATATTTAGGTGGGTGATTGAACTAAATCAACATTTTCATATCAGACATGATTTTCACAACCCACCCTGGGAATCATTCCACGATTTGTGTGAAGCTAGAGATGTTCTCTCAAAACCTCTACATACATCCTCATATGGAACTATTAGTGCCTCAGGTTCCACAACTAGATGTTCATTACTACCCATGTCCTCATATTTTTCCCCTAGGAAGCATCGTTATGGAGGAATATTTCTACAACTCCAAACACGTACCTTGGGAAATAGTTCAAAAAATTGAAATTTTTATTTAAGAAGGAAATAAAAATTGTGTACCACCCCAGACATTTTATGGTATGTTTCTCTTAATTACAATCTAGTTATATCCATTATTTCATGAATCACTGAGCCTCTATGGAACAAAACATGGTTACATATAGAATATAGCCATAACCTAGAAATAAGTCTTAAATTTTTTAGCTCTATGATATGAATTTTAAAAATCTAACATACACGGTTGCAATCAAGATGATATTTAGAGTCTGATAGAATTAAAATAATTTTTAGTGAATAGTAGCCTATCCTTATGAATAGTAAATTCCCCTTATGAATAGTAATATTAATCATATGAAAGGAATCAATGCCCTTGAATGTATAAATGAATTTAGGCACTGTAAAAATGAAGATGAATATTTTAAGTGATTATATTTTTCAATTAGATAATTATTTTATTTAAATTTTTAATTAATCATATTAAGAAAATTATTTTTGAAAAATGGAATTTATTTTAGGATTATACATGTAGAAAAAATATTAGGGAGAATTTTAAGGATTTTTCTGAAATACATGAATTTTTTGTGAATGGTAAGATACATTAATTTACCGTATAAATACATTATAATTTACATTAACTATTCATAGAATCATGAGTTATTTAAGCAGCCAAATATCGAACTCACATGCATGTATTACTATTATTGGCCATGCAATAGTCACTATTTCTTATCTATAGGGGAAATATTAAATTAATGATTATAATATTAAGAAAACTCTTCTTCCCTCCACTATATAAACCACTCCTCACCCCCTCTTCCTCCCACCCCACTCAAGATTCAATCGTAGACTAAATTCTGACTAATACTCTTCCCAAGCTCTCTCCCCACGTCCAAGCCCTAGTAGTCTCCACAAAAGTTCAAAAACAAAGGACTTAAGGAGTTTATCAAGGAGGAGTACTCAAGAGGTGAACCTCTCTTCACTTTTATTTCGAATTCTTTTACATGTTTTATTATACTATTGATCTCTTCCGACCACACCTTATCCAAATGACATGATAATTATAGTACCTTACATGTACTGGATTATCATTATGGTAATGGAATATTTCATCATAATCTCTCTTTTCCACTCCCTTTATACAATAAATGAATACACCGTCCGAGATGTATTAATTTATCAGGCTAAAGGAAGACGATTTTTCAATTTGCATTACTATCTTCAATAATGGTCATGAAACCTTTTCAATGGTTGAACCAGATCTTAATATATGTATTTTATCTTCTTTGATGTTATGGAATACTTACACACTGATAATATGGAATAATAATACAAAACATGTTTATAATGCACAAAACTGCGAAGCTAAATCCAAGCGTTTATCAATAACATTAAACTAATGATTCATCCTCAAGTATATAACCTAGAATCATTATAAGATAATTCATATCACTATAATGTTAATAATACCATATATTAACATTTATGGTTATTTAACCACATTTCAAATGATCTTTCATTCTTGAATAGAAGTAAAAAGATCCTGAAAACCAAAGAAGAACATGATACACAAACAATTAAATTGAATATCTTAAACCCATCAAAAAGGCCATTAATGAACCTAATATGGTTATAACATCTAAATTACATGTTAATGAGGTTCTAAAATTTTTAGTTTATGAAGCTAAATTTTATTATTCAGGTCATTATGAACAATCAAGAACACCTTCGAGCATAAGGTATGTGATCCTCTCTCTAACTTTTATTCAAGTATATCCCCTACATTATGCTCCTTAATTTTTAATTCCAAATGAGGGGGTATGATTTTTCACCTACCCCATACTTCACTTATTACATATAAATAATGGAATACAACTTTACCTCTCATTAATCCCCCACAATAACACTCGTTACTATACTGAAATGTTCGTAAGGGGTTTTCTCATATCTCTTTCAATTCTGTGGGATTTCAATTGATCGCATTTTATTTATATTATAGGGTATATTTATACTTACATATTATATATATTATCATTTATTATCGTTATATTCATGTTATTCTGTGATTAATTTTGTGGTTATTATCTTTTGGTCATTAGACTCAATTGATTACAACGTGGTAACGAGCTTGGTCTCAATTTTCACTATGTTGTGACTTGCATAGTATTGTGCACATACTCTTTGTTATGTGGTGTACCTACTTCCCATTTGAGATCAATTTTCAAGTGAAATTATATTCCATTTAAATTTCCATATTCTCATAACATGGATATTATTATTGTCTAAGCCATATACCACTTTAAATAAGGTATTTATTTTGAATGTTGTTTTGACTGTGGAAATATTGATGAATTCATATCCTCTATTCTATACGTATAATTTAAATTCATATTTCACTTATTTTGAATCTATGCATAACAAATGATTTGGACATTTATTGGAGGGTGGGGCCCGCAAAATCACCTCAGTGTATCACTAGGTCCCATGAGACAAATATGTTGGTGAAAACCCTTCGATTTTGTTTCAAAAAATCGGACAGGTTTCTACCCACAAAACTAAACTGTTTTAATAGTATTATGTATTCATGTTCTTGATACATGATGGCCTATTAAAAATCATTCTCTTAATTCATTATAACTTATTACTATATATGAGTTTTTCACTACAAAAAAATCTATGGATGTAGTTTCATTCTCAGTTTATTAATTTCATTAGTTTCTCATTTATTCACCATGGAATATTGATTATGTTAGATTGATTATGATTCAAATAGTATTTTATAAATTATTACATTATTATTAACCCTTAATATGTGTTTGAGATCACACCTTTGATTGTTTACTTTCAACTAGTGATGAAGAGAAGATCATTTATTGAGTTCTTATAGATACAGTATTTAGTTTTTGTTATGTATTGTATTTTGTAACCTTTTACGATGTAATTTGAGTTAAATTTATGTATCTAGTTTCTTCAAGACTACTAAACTAATAGTCACTTTGGTATTTTCATTCCTTCTAACCATTCCAATGTAATTATAAATGCATCGGCTCCAGTTTAGAGGGGTCAGGCGTTATAGATGGTATCAGTGGAAGTTTATTAGAAACCATGGAAATTAGAGTAGGAAATGTTTATTAGGGAACAAAGCCCTAAGTTGGTATTTTAGGAAAAATTTACAAGAATATCTTGGTATTTTGGTAAGAAATAGATTATGTGAATATTTCTAGAAAATACATACCTGTTTGGATACGAGTGGTTAGAGGTGGCTCTGGCACAGATGTACCTAGGAGTGAATGCTCTAACAAGGAGTTTGGGGCTTGACCCAGGGTATCATGGTACATGAAAATGGGCCTTGATGCAATCTTGGTTATGAAAATCCCAGGGTATATGCTTCAGATAATTCATATATTCATTACAAGCCATTATTAATGACTGGAATGTTAATTATTCCTCAAAGAAACCATTTTTTTACTATGGGATTAGCCATGCGTAGGATCTCAATTTATGATGAGTATTTTGTTATGTTAAGATTGTAAATTATGATTAATACCTTAATCTAGCATGTGTTATTATTTAGAAATGGAAACTAACAGAATAATGTGAATCAATACTTGTGGGAAAGGTAGGGATCTCCCCACTAAGTAAGTTAACATAGTCAATGTTGGAGCAGATCAGATGATGACCATATTGGGAAAACATACTATAGTGGTAACGAATAACTATTCTACACTTGTGTTGGATTGTTTTATGTGGAATAAGTCCCCATCATTCATTGGGACTACTAATCGAGTGGTTTCTGAGCAATGGATCAAGTCCCTTGAAAAAATATTCATGGCACTAAGATGAAATGAAAATGAAAAGGTTGTATCGGTAGTATATTGTCGCAAAGGAGATATTGATCAATGGTGGTCCTTGAATAAGAATACCATGGAGGAAGAAGAAATAGAATATATGAAATTGATAAATTTTATGAATATATTCATTGAAAATTATTTCCCTCGTGAGCAATGAACCAAAATGAAGAGGAGGTTCCTTGGATTAAAGTAAATAGAAAAATAATGTGTTGAAGAGTATGAGGCTAGCTTCACAAGTCTATCCAATTATGTCGTAGAGTACATATGTGACTCGAAGGAAAAGATTGATTATTTCTTTAAAGGTATTAAGACAAATCTTCGAAGGGCACTAGCTTCTCAAAAATTTTAATCATATGATGAAATTTTATCAAGTTCCATTAAAATAGAGAAATAATTTTCTAGATAAAATTTTTTCTATGGAACCTATGATAAAAATAGGTTCTTTGATAACCAAGGGAAAGGTGAATCACCAATGAAGAACAATGTCATGATAAAATTCCAATTATGAGAGAATTGTGGAATGAATCATCTTTGGAAATGCATAAAAGTCATGGGAGTATGCTATAATTATTGAGAAAAGGGCCATATGTCTCATGAAATAAAAGGTAAGAAACAATTTGATATTGTTCAATGATACAATTTTAGAGAGATGGGACACTATGCAATTGACTTTCCAAAGCACCAAGGAAACATGCCTTGGAAAAATCCACGAGATAAAGGGAGAGTTTATGCAATTACAACTGTGTTAGTTGATGTTCCAAATGATGTAGTGACAGATACATTAATTGTTTCCTCAAACATAGCCAACGTTTTATTTGATTCTTTTTCATTGCATTCATTTATATCTTCCTAGTTTTCCAAGAATATTAGATATGTCAATTTTGATTTAATAAAGGAGTTATCAGTAAAAACTCCAAGGGGATGCATCATTGCAAAAAAGGAATGTCATCTAGTCCCCCTTGTGACACATAAACATGCTTTTGTAACATAACTTCTCTTCATACAAATGATTGAATTTGATATAATTCTCGTTATGAATTGGATATCAAATTATGATGGGAAAATTTATTGTAAGAAAAAGGAAGTTTCAATTTTTAAAAATGGTTTAGAATCTCTTATATTTAGAGAAGAGACATCTCCATCGGATTCTTATCTAGATGCACCCACAGTAGATATATTGAATGTAATTCATGGAGAGGAAGAGAACCCAATATCTAAGGGTGAGGAACGAAATCATCAAATTTAAGATGTGAATATTGTGAAAGAATACATTGATGTGTCTCCAAAGGATTTACCTAGACATCATCTACTGTGGGAAATTGAGTTTTCCATTGACATAATTCTGGGAGAAAGACCTATATCAAATACCCCCTATAGAATATCCACGAGGGAGATAGTGGAGATAAATATACAACTAGAGGAGTTGAGTGAAAAAGGATTTATCTGACCCAGTGTTTCTTTATGGGGAGCCCCAGTCCTGTTTGTCATAAAGATAGATGGATCCATGAGGCTATGCATTGATTACCATGAAATAAAATCTATTGTGATAAATAATAAGTAACATCTTCCCCGGATGGATGATTTATTTGATCAACTTCATGGAGCTCAATACTTTTCAAAGATCGAACTCTAATCTAGATATCATCAGCTACGTGTGAGGAATGAAGATTTTCCTATGATAGCATTTTGAACTAGGTATGGGCATTACGACTTTACAGTGATGCCTTTTGGACTAACAAATGCACCCTCTATTTTCATGGATTTAATGAATATAGTTTCCAATGAATATCTTTATAACTATGTTGTTTTATTCATATATGATATCTTGGTATAATAAAAATGTTACAAATACCATGATAATCACCTACAGATTATTCTTAAAACACATAGAAGAAATGAATTATATGGGAAGTTTAGTAAGTGCGAATCATAGAGTCAATCAGTTTCCCTTCTTGGCCATATGGTCTCTAATGATAGAATAATTTTTGATCCTACTATGGAAAAGGAAATCCAATAATGTCCCACTCGAACAAACATAACCGAGGTATGAACTTTGATTGGCATAGCAGGTTACTATCAGCATTTCATTCAGAATTTTTCCCGACTGGCTAACATGCTAACCAAGATCACATGTAAAAGAGTAAAGTTTGGGTGGAAAAAAGAAGGTACAATAGTCTTCAAAAAATGGAAAATAATATTGATCAATGCTCCAATTTTGACTCTTCCATCTAGACTTGATGGATTTTTAATATACGGTGATGCATAAAATATTGGGATGGGTTGTGTCTTTATTCAAAATGGTAAAGTTATTGCTTATGAATCAATGTTGTTGCGGATTCATGAGAAAAATTATCCCACACCTGATATTGATTTAGAAGTTGTAATCTTTTCTATGATGATATGGATACATTATCATTATAGTGAAAGATATGAGATATACACAGATCACAAGAGTTTGAAATGCATTTTCACACAAAAATTACTCAACATGAGTAAAAGGGGATGGCTCAAGTTACCCCAAGATTATTATTTTTCAATACACTTACACCCAGGAAATGAAAATAAAGTGGAAGATGCATTACGAAGGAAAGATCCTGGACTTCTGACTAAAATGATTATTGAGAGAGATCTTATTTTCATGGATCTTCTAAAGATGGTTATGGGAATATTTATGGAAGGAGAAACAACTTTACTATATCAGGTGATTTTTAAACAATATTCATTAGAAAAGATAAAAAACTGTCAATATGATTATGAGAATCGGCACAAGAAAATTAATGTTGTCAAGGATGAGAGATTGTAAGACTTCGTGTGTGAATAAGGACTTCTGAAATTTGGGAAGAGGTTATGTGTTCTATGAGTACCTGATCTAAAAAGGAAACTATTAGATGATGCTCATTGGTCAAATTTCTCTATACATCTAGGTAGCACAAAGATGTATAGTAATCGGAAGGAACATTTTTGGTGGGACAATATGAAGCGGGAAATTGCTAACTACCATTCAAGGTCCCTAGTTGTTCAATAAGTGAATGCAGATAGACAACATCCTAGAGGGGTGATGAAACCTCTACCAATTCCTATGTGGATGTGGGATAACATTACGATGGATTTCGTCACCAGACAATCGGGGAATCCTAGAAGGAATGATGAAATATGGGTAAGTGTTGATCGTATCAAAAAATAAGCACATTTCCTTCCTATAAGAGATGATTTACCACTTGAGCGCCTAATAAGACTTTATATTAATGATGTTGTAAGACTTCATGGTGCACCTCTATTGATTGTGCCCGATCGTGATCCCTGGTTTACATCAAAATTCTGGAAAAGTATCTAGAAGGCTTTGAATACTCTGCTTCATAAGAGTACTTCTTATCACCCCCAAACCGATAGATAGTCTGAAAGGACTATTCATACTCGAGAATACATGGTGAGGTCATTCTATCATGGATTTTAAAGTATGTTGTATCAATACTTTCCATTGATGGAATTTTAATACAACAACAGTTTCCATTCTAGTATTCAAATGGATCCATATGAAGCATTATATATAAAGAGATGTGAACTCCAGCATATTGGGATGAAGTTGGTGAGGGGAAACATATAGGCCTAGAACATATTGAAGAGACCATGGAAATGGTGAAGGAAATCCAAGACCATATAAAAGCATCCCAAAGAAAGCAGAAGGGTTATGCCAAAAACTAGATAAAAGATTTGGAATTCCAAGTGGGAGATCACGTCTTTCTGAAAGTATCTCAATGGATGTGTGTTCAAATGTTTAATAAGAAAGGTAAATTGAGCTCCATGTACATCATTCAATTTTAAATTCATGAAAGAATCGGAGCTGTAGAATACCGTTTAGTGATGCTACCAAATCACTCCAGATTTCATGATGTGTTCCATGTGTCACTGTTAAAGAAATAAATTCCAGACCCAACGCATGTACTCACATATGAATAAATAGAACTGGAACCTGATTTTTCATACAGGGAAAAGCTTATAGGGATTCGTGACACAAGGGAGCAGGTATTGAGAAATCGTAAAATTATTCAAGTAAAGGTTCTTTTGAAAAACCAGAATATCAAGGAAGAAACATGGGAACCTGAGGATGTTATGAAGACAGACCACCAAAATCTTTTTGGTGGGATTTATAAATGAAAAATCTTGAGGATGAAATTGTTGATGGATGGAATAATGTAGCACTCCTAACATTTTATGGTATGTTTCTCTTAAATACATTCTAGTTATAACATATATTTTAGGAATCACAGCTCCAATATAGAACAAAACATTTTTAAAAATGCGAGATAGCTATAACCACGCCATAAAACGTAAATTTTTCATCTCTATGATTTGAATTGTAAAAATATAACGTACACGGTTGTGATCAAGATGATATTTAGAGTCTGATAGAATTTTCAAAATTTTTTGTAAATATTAACCTACCCTTATGAGTAGTAACCTACCATTATGAATAGTAACATACCATTATGAATAGTAATATGACTCTTATTAATGGTATCCTTGCCCTTGAACGTATAAATGAATTTAGGCACCTTAAAAATGATGATTAATGTTTGAAGTGTTTATATATTTTTATTAAATAATTATTTTAAATAAATATCTAATTATTCATATTTGTAAAATTACTCCTGAAAAATGGACTTCATTTTGGGATTCGACACATTAAAAAATGGTTAGGGTGAATTTTTTGGGATTTTTATGAAATACTTCAATTTTTGGTGAATAGTAAGATACATTAATTTACCGTATAAATACATTATAATTTAAATTAACTATTCCTGGCATCATGAGTTATTTAAGAACCCATATCTCAAACTCACATTCATTTATTACTATTCTTGGCCATGGAATACTCACTATTTCTTTTCATGGGAGGAAATACTAAATTAATGATTATAATATTAAGAAAACTCTTCTCCCTTCAACTATATATACCACTCCTCACCCCCACTTCCTCCCATACCACTCAAGATTCAAGCCTTGCCTAAATTATGAAAAATAAACTTCCCAAGATCTCTCCACATGTCCAAGACGTTATGGTCTCACCAAAAGGCCCAAAATAATGGTCTTAATGAGTTTTTCAAGGAGGAGTTCTCAAGATGTGAACCTCTCTTCACTTTTCATTCAAATTATTTTACAAGATTTATTATTTTGTTGATATCATCCCAACTCACCTAATCCAAATGAAATGATAATTCAATTACCTTAAATGTACTGGATTTTCATTGTGTAAATTTAATATTTCATCACAATCTCTCTTTTTCCCCACCTTTTATATAACAAATGCAATTATTGTTTGAGATGTGTTAATTTATCACACTCAAGGAAGACGGGTTTTCAATTAACATTAATATTATCAATAATGTCCATTAAATCTTTTTAAATGGTTTAAACAAGTCTTAATATATGTATTTTATCTTTTTTTATGTTCTATAATCCTTACACACTCATAAAATGGAATAATAATACAAAACAAGTTTATTATGCACAAAACTGCCAACCTAAATCAAAGCATTTATCAATAACTTTTAACTAATGATTAATCCTCTAGTATGTAACCCTGAATCATTATAAGACCATTTATATCTCATTAGTTTTACTAATAATATGTATTAGAAGTTCTGTATGTTTAACCATATTTCAAATTATCATTCATTATTGAATACAAGTAAATAGATCACGAAAACCAAATAAGAAAATGCTACCAAACCAATTAAATTGAATCTCTTAAACCCATCGAAAAGGACATTAATGAACCTAATAGGGTTTTTACATATCAATTAATTTTTTTTTAGGTTATGGAATTTTTAATTAATGAAGATAAATTTTATTATTCAGGTCATTATGAATAATCAAGAACACCTTCGAGCATAAGTTAAGGGATCCTCTCTCTCACTTTTGTTCAATAATCTCCCCTATGTTATGCTCTTTTATTTTTAATTTCTAATGATGGGGTATGTTTGAAAACCACCCCCATACTTCCCTTGTGATATATAAATAATTTAATACCCATTTACCACTCATTAATCCCACACAATAACAATCTTTGCCATACGGAAATGTTTGTTAGTGGTTTTCTCATCTCTCTTTCAGTTCTGTGGGATTTCAATTGTTCACCTCTTATTTATTATATGGGTATAGTTGTACATCCATTTGATATATATTATATTTATTCTCATTTTATTCATGTTATTCTTTGATTCATTTGGTGGTTATTAACTTTTGGTCATAAGACTCAATTGATTACAATGTGGTATCGAGCGTGGTCTCAATTTTAACTTCGTTGTGACATGATTAGTATTATGCACCTACTCTTTCTTATATGGTGTACCTACTTCCCCTTTGAGATAAATTTTCAATAGAAATTATATTCCATTTAAATTTCCATTTTCTCATAACATGGATTTTATTATTTTCTAAGTCCTATACCACTTTACATACGGTATTTATTTTGAATGTTGTTTTAACTGTGGAAATATTGATGAATATGTATCCTCTATTCTATATGGATAATGTAAATTAATATTGCTCTTATGTTTAATATATGTATAAATAATTATTTGGACATGAAGTGGTGGGTGGGGCCCACTAAAGACACTCAATGAATAGGTAGGTCTCTTGAGAAAAATGTGTTGGTGACAAACCCTTCAAGTTTGTTTCCAAAAAGCTCACGGGTTTCTACCCACAAAACTAAGCCATTTTAACGGTATTATGGATTCAGGTGCTAGATATATGACATCCAATTAATAAGAATTATCTTTATACATTATCATTTATTATTATCCATAGGTTTTTCACTAAGTCAAAATCTATGTATGTAGTTTCATTCTCAGTTTATTAATGGCATGAGTTTATCATTTATTCACCATTCCATATTTATTATGTCATATTTATTATGATTCAATTATTATAGTATTCATGACTCCAAAAAATTTAACCCATATTAAGAATTTGAGCTCACTTCTTTCACTATTTAATTTCATCATGTGATGAAGAGGAGATCATTTATTGTGTTCTTGTGGATGAATTTTTTAGTTTTTGTTATGTATTATATTTTTTAACCTTTTCTAATGTAATTTTAGTTACATATATGTATCTAGTTTCTTCAATGCTACAAAAATTATCATTTATTTCGGATTTTCATTCCTTTTAACCAGGACAATGTAATTAGTAATACAACAGCTCCAATTTAGAGGGGTCGGTGCTTTACAAAAAGGCACAACCTTTCACTCCCCCAAACCTCACCACATAGTCAAATAAAAGTCTCTATCACTAACAATAACCATCCTACACCTAGGTCTTGTTTAACATGGTTAAACAAGTTCTCATTTTTAATAGTCCCTTTGACAAATAGTTATATTAATTTTTCATCATTTTATAAATTTCAATTTTATACAAAGTACTATTTTTAATTTAATTTCACAAGCAAGGAAAAATAGTTCATGTTCAAAAACTAACACAAAACCTATTTTCCAATTTGTGCGTAAAATGATGAATGTTTGGAAATAATCCTGAATTTATAGAATTATGAATTCAAACTCAATGATAATACCTTACTATTCGACGACCACAACTTTGAACATATCAAAAAATCACTGAAATGATAATCATATCACAAAACAAGTTTTTCACCCATGGATAAATAAAATTCAACTATAATAGAAAATAAAAATAACAAGAATCCCAACCTTTGGTTTTCCACCATACATGGGTTTGAAACTCCCATTAATGAGCTCATAACCATTGCACAAATCTTCCTATTCTTATGTCTACCTTTTTTAAATATAAAGGCAAAAAGGAAAAGAAAATAAAACCTGTTTTATACGACATTGTAACATCCTAGGCTGTGTGAAAAACCCAAATGACCTAAGAAGGACTACCACATGACCTCAAGTGCATCTCCACGTATGTCATATACTATCTACTAGAAGAGAGGGTATAATATAAATCATAGGGATGTTATTTCCTCTTATATCAATGTAATCAATAAGTGAAAAATAAGAAAAAAAACAATTGAATAACATAAAACTATTAACAGAATAGTACCATTATCACATGATGGCCATAACTAGAAGTACAAATTCAAACTAAATATTAGATATTACAGGATATTGTATTTTCCATGTGTCAAAATTAAACCCCAATATAATGAAACTGACAACTCCCAAGAGGGTCCTGAAACATGTTTTTTCCCACAATCGTGATCCATCC
The DNA here is from genome assembly GCA_963277665.1 of Viscum album. Taxonomy (NCBI): domain Eukaryota; kingdom Viridiplantae; phylum Streptophyta; class Magnoliopsida; order Santalales; family Viscaceae; genus Viscum; species Viscum album. The sequence goes on along the minus strand of OY728119.1, from coordinate 2,101,933,016 downwards.
CTTATAATTAATCTAACATAGGTCCTTCTCCATTTTCTTGTCTAGAAAACAAAAGGCCTATTTAGGTACCGATCTAGTAGATCGATAGGGGTGTGTGAACTACTTTTTAGGACACCACCAACAATGTCTAAAACAATATGCAATCAATATCACTATATGTAGTTTTATGAATGAATATATGAAATCCCTAACAAATAGTTATTGCATTATAAATTATTCGTTATTTTACCACATAAACACCCATGTTCCTAATGGACACACAAACCTCAATACCTAATTCAACCCATGTGGGATTATTAAAATTTTGACATTATCAGTTCACAAGTAATTAAACATATGTTATTTTTATCCATTTCATTTAAATTAATAATTCGGCTAATTGGTACCGTAGTCCAATGCCAATTATTTTGGTCTAGCTCATTATTCATAGGACCTCATGGGATTTGAAAGCGACTCACCATGTCTTATGCATGTTTATCAAACAAATTATCACTAAGTTCTTTTGAAGCATCAAAACTTATCACACATATGTTTAATAAAACATTATCATTGCGGCCTTTAGTAGCATCATAGAATGTCCCACACATATTTATCACACAATTTATTATTAAGGGCTTTGAAAGTAGAATACCTTGCCTTTCAAAAATTTATCACATAATTTAAACATATATCAAAATATATCACATCATTACATTAATCTTAATATTTCATGTTTTGAAAATATCACGTCAACCTTGATTAATCAAAATTAATCCTCTTATCATAATTTTCAATCACAATCATGCCTTGGTGAATTTATAAATTAATTAGTACAAGTATGGTAAGTAATTCAAAATTTAATTAGTCATAAAAATTCAAAATAATTAATTCAAAAATTGTTTAATCATATATACACCATTAATTATGTCTCAAATTAGTTAATCCCAAATCATTAATTGCCTAATTCAATAATTAATCAGTCATTTCACAATCTCAACATCTAATAATTAATTCACCAATTAATTATTCTCAATTAAAATTCAAAAAATTTACAATTAAATCAATGATTAATTATCCCAAAATTTTACAGTTAAAAATATTGATAATTAATCCATCAATTAATTATCAACATTCAACAATTAAATTCTTTGATAAAATCCACATTTCCCCAATTCATAAATTGTCCTTATTAATTAATTATATTATGAATTTAATTTCTAAATGATCTTTAGAAATTATAAAATCACAAATATGTAACTGATAATAAGATTGTTATATTCTATTAATAGACCACCAACCTTGAATCAGTGACCAACAATCACCTAATAGAAATCCCCAAAATCTAGTAGAGTAATAGCATAGAACAAGATCAAGATATATAACCTAAATCAATATTGATGAAATCAAGATATCTTAAATCTTGGTCTAAATCAACAATACAAGATCTAAACCCAGAAAAAAACATGTAGTTCTTAATAAAATAGATATTAAATTACATTAATGGAATAGTGAAGAAAAGAGGAGCAACAAGAAAGAAATAAGGATGAGATATTCTTATCGGAAGGGGTGCAGATCTTCGATCTAGGAATCGAATCTCCCAGAAATAATGTCAAAAGGCCTTGTAATCCATTCTGGAAGCTTTGAAAATTTATATTAATCATTTATGGGTTGATCTGCGGAATATGGTGGTATTAGAAGGGGATTCGGGAAATGTTTTTAGTAATTTTAAGGGGATTAAAATCATGTATACACTATTCCCTAGTCAAGGGCACAATTATCCTTAACCATGAACCTAATAATGCTCTACTAGTATAGGGGTTTATGGTTTCTCCTATTAGGGTGCACGGTTTGAAAAACGATGAACCAACCATGCACCTGCCCATATTCATCAAATCTTTTCATATTTCACACAAACACAACCCAATGTAAAATCCAAATGAAAAGTACTCAACACTGAATAAAGGAGTACCTAGGAGTGAGCCCAAAAAAATTCTATAAAATGTTGGGATCTTACACATGGTGTATCGTTAAATTGAAATTGTAGAAAAAATGATAAATTTTTATCATTTATTATTATCCTATTTTAAATATCATTTATCCTTCATTTTTAAGAAATAAAAAAATTTATATTACTAAAATTAATGTATATGATATTTGAAGATAAAGTATAATTTAATATACTTTTAATCACATTTATGAATGACAGGTTAATCAATTATTATCATTGATTATATATTTAACTTCTTCTATGTGATTGTAATGTATGAAATTCCATTTTGTTTGGTGGAACCTCCTTAAACTCATTGTTATCTTTCATATTTTTCATTTATATTCTATGATTCTAAAACATGATGCTCGAAAGTAGAATCCTAAATTTATGACATTTGATTCCAAAACACTCTAGGTACACCATGGATATTGGATTATTATGTTGGTACATTGGTGATATTTTTCAAACTCCTCACACAGTGAGCATAAGTTATCACAGACACTTCAGTGTAGGGTATTTTTCAACAGTATTTCATCATTTCATTTTTTTGTATTTTCATATTATCTTCCATGTTGATCATCGTACAAGGGTTTTTTAATCGATTCTTCTTAATTTTATAATTGTTATTGAACTCTAACTAAACCCATCTGTTATTTCAATGGAGGTCCACAATTACAGTAGTGAGATATAATGAAAAATGGATGAAGAAACTAAAAAAATGTGTAGTGTTTTGTGTTTCTATAATTCTTTTTTCCCATATTGGTTTACCCTTATATAGTTGGGATACATAAAGGTAATTGAGTTGTTTCCTTTACTAATATTTGTAGTGTAAAGGTATCCTAGAAATTATCCCCACCATGATTAATTATGTACAGGTAACCAGGGTGATTCTAATATTTGAATGGTCATATAAATATGAATCCAGACATAATTCTACATGATGGAGGACAAATAAGGGGAAACACTATTTTCCCAAAGCTTCATAAAAGTATGTTACAACTTACCATATACAGAAAACTAGTTTCAATAAGGTACCAAATTGGTTAACTATACACGTGATCTTGTAGAAAATTAATTTTGGATTTAAAATTGATTTTTAAATTTCATACCATTATGACTTCTTATTATGTTATATCAGTACACTTATGCTATGGTTTTAAAAGATTTATGTAAAGGTATAGTTTTTCATACCCTTACAAAAGTAGTTTAAGTAATGGTCAGACATTTTTTCCCTTACGCAACATATGATACATAAGGATTGTGGGAATCTATGCATATACAAAGGATTTAAAACCATATTAACCCTATATTGAGTTTCTGTATAAGGGTTAAGGTAGGTATACTTTATTGTAGTCTTGGATTTCTATGTAATTGTAAATAGAAATGGTTTTTAAAAAAATTATAATTTTAAAATGTTTATAATTGTTTATAAAATATTTATAATTATTTATAAAATCAACTATGGGATAATTTAATATATAAAAGGTTAATAAATTAATTAATTTTATATATATTCATATTAATAAAATATTTTTAAGAAACTTTTATTTTCCAAAATACTAAATTATAACATTTGAAAAAACCTTTATCAATTCATATTGAAAAACATATGATTCAGAAAAAAAGTTTTATATTTAGAAAAAAAATGTGTTTATTTATAAAGGATTATAAGTTCCGAAATAAGGACAAAATATATAATTTTTATATTTAAATTTTGAATTTTTCAACATAGGGGTGGATTAATGGATATTATATACATAACACAAAAATATTGTTGATGCTTGACATGATTGTGGATCAAATAGTTATTATGTAAATGATATTTACATTATGTAAAATGTTTACATGGTAAATTTTGGATTATAAGTGGTTTATAATTTATATAATATCAGATATTTATAATTAAAATTTCATACAATGATAAATATGAAAGAGTACAAATTTGTTTGAATATAATTCTTTATATTCGAAATATTGAAAAAATAAATAATAATGAGGTCATATTGAAATGAATATAAATATATTGTATTCACGATTATATAATTTCCATGATATTAAGTTATAAAATTATAGAATATTTTATAATTATATTTTATTTATTTTTTTCATAAATATCTCTCATTTTGAAATATTTTAATTTTTATTTATTTAACTTTAATTTCCATCAGTATTCTTGTCTAAAATATATTATAGGAAATGATAATATAATATATGATTTATTTTTTTTTTCAAATTAATTATTTGATAAATCCTTCCATTAAATCCTAGTATTGATTCTATAATGAATTTAATTTTGCATCTACCTTAAACTCATTTTGTAATTGATGTTATGAATTCATAATACCCCGACCCTATCAGCCTAGAATTTGTGTCTATTTTATTACATTATATCTATTTTCACTCATTAACATCCCAATGGGCTAAATAGTTTCATGGTATTGGTAGACATGACACATATTTGAGTCTTGTATTACATTTTATAATATGATATAAAACATTTTGAATATAAAAAATATCACATCCTTGAACTCATTTAGTTCTTCTTTATTTACATCATGTGGAAAAGATCAAAAATAACATTGATCTCATATTCTTATTAAGAGTTATATAAAGAAAACACTATCATAAATAAATAGATAATAATAAATAATTCATAATTAATATGGAAAGAAAAATATATGAAAACACATTAGATTTAATAAATAACATCACTATAATTAATATATTTTGAATAAATAATATTCCAAAGTAAATAACATAAAACACATTTCATTTAATCAATAAAATAACAATAAAATACATCCAACGACAATATTAACATTTGAATATCATGGGAAAAATGATAAATTAATTATTAATGTTGAAAATTCAAAATATTAGACAACATGATCTCCAACATCATTATAAATTTATTGTCCTGACTATATTCAATGATAGTTCAACTGATGGGTATGTATACACAATGATCCATATTTAAATAAAATTAGACAACCAATTTATCTCATCAGACTATTAATGAATTGAGGGGGTAAATATAAGAATGCTCCACCTGTAACATCCTATCCAATGAATTCTTCATATATTGAAAAATAAATTTAATTTATAAACAACATTATTTATAAATAAATTTTTATATTGAGTAAATAATAATACATCTTCATATTTCCGAAGTCATTCAAGAAAAATTCAATGTAATAAATTGTATGTAGAAATGATATATAGATTATGTAATAAGAATTTCCAAGATAAATAATATAGATATTTAATATAAAAGTTATTTCCCATGATCACACAAAACAAGATATTTCAGGATATAGTAATTAATACAAAATTAAGCAATAAAGTGTATGTCAACAATTTCTCTTGTCAAACCTAACATAAACCATATAGATAAATTATAAGGATAGTATCCTTAAAACATATCTCTAGAGTATCATATTTAAAATAATTTTATATTAATGATGATGAATAAAAATACCATAAAATTATCTTCAATAATATTTTCATAGGAAAATTCACATTTCATTTTTAAAAATTACTTTCAAAAATTAGAAATATTATAAAAATATTAGGGAAAAAAATTTAAATAAAATATAAATTTTAGACATGTAAAGGATGACTAAATGAAATTAGTGATCCTAATGGAAGAAAGGTTCCATTCATTCAATGTGTGTTGATAACAATGTTAACTTTCACATTTTTTGTTAAAAAAATTAACTTCTTTGGAAAATGGAAAGATGATTTCTTATAGAGTATCATTTAATTATTTTATTATGGGTAAAAATGACTGTAAAAATTCAGAATAAAACATGTTGATGTAAATAATTATTTTGAAAACATTTTTAGAAAACATTAATTTGGAAGAAATAACATTTTTAACCAAAGTTAAAAATTAAATTGAATTTTATTAAAAATATTTCTCAATATTTTTAATTACCAAAAAATAAAAATGGTACAATAAATATAAAAATTCATAAATAAATGGAGGAGAATAAAATTAATTGTATTTTTTCAAGATGATCAAATAATTTTCTTCAATTAAATTCAATGATTAAATAATACTGATTAAAAGGATATTGAAACATAAATATATTATGACTTTGGTAACTTTTGAATCATAACCCCCAATAAAGGAATCACATAAAATGAAACATTATATAGAAATAATATAATTATATTCTTGATATAAAATATGAAATGAATAGTTAATACACCTCCTAAAATTTAATTGGTATATAACATGACATATGTCCCAAATAAGACTTTGTGATGAGTACCCTTATAATGATCATAATATTTAAGTGAAAATTATGAAATGTATAAATAATTTGAATAAAATTAAATTACACATTAAAAAGTAGTAATACAATGTAATACAATAAAAATTCATAACTTTCATAATCTAATAACATAAAATACATTGAATATTTCATATTTTGCAATAAAATAAAATTATGTTATCCAATTCTTTACCCCTTAGTAATTTTAAATTCTAATCTATATGGATACTAGATTTCAAATTGAATCTTAAAATTCCAATAATTATGAGTATTAGTGATATTATATGTATAAGGGTAAGTATATAAACCATATAAAATAAATTTGGTGTATAACCTTATAATATCCCTTAACGAACAGAAAATGAAACAAAATACCTTTCCTCATGCTCTATTTTAGTTGAATAGGTTTCAACCTCCTATATGATTGATTTGGACATGTTATGAACATATAAAATATCTAAATTTATATTTAATATATAATATATTTTCATTTTATAATATCTTATCATCAATTTAATAATAATAATTTATCATTACTATTATTTCAGTCGTTAAATGCCTTGCATTCTCATGTATGTTTTATCATGAATGTTATAGTTCATGAGAATATTATATAGGTTAATAGTCTCCATAATTATATTATTTTAATTAATATTTTTTCATTACATTTATTTTTATAATCATTATTAAAATAATAACATGGAAAATCGATCACATAGCATCACAGAGATCGAACGGCGTACATACCCATGAGCAATAATATAATTTACTTAACGAATGAAGGGGTATGGAAGTTGGTGAAATATTTGTTTCATATAATAAATATTTTTTCATATATATCACATATATTTATTAATTTTAACCTTCTTTCATTCCATGTAATCTGTAACAGAAAAAGTAATCACATCGGTCTGGGAGGCAGCAGTCTGTAGTACACACGAAAAACATTATCACATTTTAAGGGATATAAAGTAAGAAAGTGTTTGAAATATTAAAATTAATAAATTATAAATATATCATAAATATTACACATATGGATTAAATCCATCATTATACACATTTTGAGATGTTTTTATGGAATATGAGTCACATCGGTTCCGGAGGTTGTCATCCGCCATACACACTGTCGATGATTTTGTTTCCCATTTAATGAAATAGGAAATAAATATTGGTTACTCAATAAAAATAATATATATATATATATATATATTAATTAAAAAATTATAATTTTATTTTAAATAATTAATTTAATTTTTTAAAATAATAATGAAAATGTAAGTTCATTGTTTAGATGATTGCCTTCTCTTCGAGAAACCTCCTTCAGATCTCATCTTAAGGACAGAAGGGGTTGAACTTTTTGAAGAAAAGTGGCTCTATAATGTGGATAATGGGGTTTTGGAGTTATTGTTTCATGTTTTTTTATATCAATATAGCTTTTTTAGGTTTGAATAAGTGAGAGAAAGACGTTTCCTTTTTTTATTTAGGAGGAGTTTAATTTTTTTAAATGCCCAAAACTATTCAATAATGGGAATTCACTCTCACCGCTAGTTCCTCCAAAATTTTAAAATATTGGTGGGGTGGGAATTTATGGTCAATAAAAATCCACAGCACATAATAGTAATTTTTTTATTTTTTTATTCGATTATCCTATAATTTATTTAATTTTACTGTTTTAGTTATCACCATAGAAACTAGTTATTTAATATGGGAAATTAATACTTTAAACCTAAATTAAATCAAACCTTATTTCATAATTTGGACCCAGTTATTATATATATGAAATCACATTTATGAAAAAAAATCCTAGGTATAATCAAAATTAATGACAACAGAAATGCATGTATCCTGATAGAACTTCGTTTTATCCTTAACTGTGGTAAATAAATTGAAATTTAATTTACTCATAATTATGTAAAAAATTAATTTTAAGTTATAATATAATATTAAATATTATTATTAATAATTTTTTAACCATTTTATTATAGTTAGTTTGAAAATGTTTTTGAATTTAATTTAAAATAAAACCATGACACATGTTAAAAAATGAGTTTTCGAGAAATACATTTTTCAAGCATAAGATGATCACATACTAAATATATGAATATTAATTATATTTAAATAAATTTAAATTAATATTTATAGATTTATAATCAATAAATTTCATTTAATCCATTCTTAATAATGTTTTACATTGATTAGTTAAAATGTAAAAATATTTTTCACTTTAAAATAGTTAAAAAAATGTGTTTTGAATCCTAAAAAGAAACATATTTTAAAATAAGTGATAATGATGATATAAATGAAATTTATTGAATGAAATATAACAAAATAATACTTTTTTTTAATTTTATATATTTTTAAATCATTGATTTTACGTGTAAAGTATATAATTTATTAAATTAAATTATATATTTTAAAGAGGTATTTTTCTCTAATCATAGAAAAATAATTATTTTTTTGTAAAATCCCAAAATCATTACAGGAGTTAGTATATATGTGTTCATTTTAAATAATAAAATAAATTTTAAAAAAAATTATAAAAAATATAACTATATTTTTTCTCAAAAAAGGAAGTATAAGTCATTTTTGAAAGAAATGTATTATTATTGTAGAATAAAAATATATTTATTAATGGATGAGTTCTTATTTATAATGAATTTATCAATAAATTTATTTTTTTTAGGACCATTATAAATTTTTAATAATATATATAATAATATTAAGACTCTATAATTTAAAGGATATTTTATAACAGTAATATTTAAATAATATATTTTGTTGGTCTTTTATGTTTAATGTTTCATGTCATATTTACTATCGAACAAAATGTCCTTATTTTAAAATATTAGGGTTGATTTTAATGAAAATATTATAGGGGTTAAATTTATTTAAAATAAATAAATTTTAAAATCATTTGGGGTTAAATTTCCCCCACCATCACTAAATTATGTCCCCATAATTTTCAATTTCACTGGGAAATCAAAGAGGTTGATATTTGAAATTTAATTTGTCGAAAAAACATAACATGATAACCGTTTATAAAAAATCAGCTTAAAATATCGAAAATGTGTCAAAAGGTCATTTCTAAAAATACATGTCGGTGTGCTTATGTATAAGAACATTGTATGGAATTGGAAATATTTATTTGGTAAAAGGGCTCATTTATGAGATGACATTGTAAAATTTAATTTTTGATAGAAGAGATTATAGAATTATAGAAAATGAATAAAAAATTATATCAAAATAATTTTTTGTAAATTAGAGACTTTCCTTAACAATGTATAATAGGAAAATTATAATATATTCTTATTTTACAATAATAATTTCTTCCATTAGTCTATTTAATTAAAAATATTATCTTTTACACCAAACGATGAGTATTTATGATGAATTTTTAAGTTTAATGCAATAAAATAAAATTATAAAGGATCACATGATTCCAAAAAATTAGATAATATTAATTTACTTAAAATAAATAATGATATTAACCATAATTTTTTTCAATAACTTTAAAATTATTTAGAAAAAATGTAAATTTATCATCACTCAATTAATATTTTATTAAAACCCATACCAATAACAATAGTTATTTTAAAATAAATGACCCCCATAATTCCATTATTTTGAACTATAAAAGAAGTATCTAGGATTTTAAATATATAATTACCTACATATATGTCATCCAAGATAAATTTTGTTTTATCTCAAGTCATTATTGAATATCGTAAGTGTCTATTGGTTCTATTCATTAATTTATCTTAGTGGTTCATAGTGAAAATGTGAATTAACCAATGCATATCCTTGATAATGTAAAATAGTTTAGAATTATGGTGACAATTTCCCTGAACCAAAATAATATCTATGATATACTCGAACAAATATTTTCAGTTTGATTACCCATTGATTCGTCATTACCAAAACAATGATCACTTGTAGTATCTAGTTAGGGATGTATTTCTATGAAAAACCACATAATCTATAAAATAATAAAATTGGAGGTTCTTCTATTCATATCCACAGTACTTATCATAGGGTTATGATCCCTAATATGTGCTATCCTAAATATATTTCCAAGGTATTTACTAAAATTTCCCTAATTCCAACTGTAATGACCCTGACCCCAGTAGCCCTGGTTTACTGTCTACATTATTACATTGGTCCAATATATAAGAGACTACATCCCAATGGGCATAATATTTTAGTGTTTTTTACATATAGAATTATACTTGACGCATTAATTTAATTTAAAAAAATTAAATACATCTTGGAGAATGTAAAAAAATTGATACATATAGTTATTCAAATATTCTTTCTTCATATCAGGTGGAAAAGAAAGAAAATAAGGATGATCTCAAATTCACAGTACGATTTACATAAACATGAGTATTTTTTGAACAAATAAATCAAAATAAATAAGGTATAATTAAAATTGAATGGTAAATATCTGAACACACATTCAATTTAATCAATATCTTGAAAATAATTACTACATAATGAATGAATAATATGTACAGTTAAATAAATGAAAACACCTATAATTTAATCAAAAAAATAGGAATGAAATTATTCCAAAGCTAATATCAATGTTTAAATAGAATGTATAATAACAATAAATGAATTCGTAGTGAATGTAATGATTAATATTTGAAATCATGACCTCGGACATCATGATAACATTTCCATCAAGACCTTATTCCAAGATTGGTTAACTGAGGTTTCGGTATACAAAAAATTTAATTCCAAACACCCTAACAAACTAATTTATCTCATGAGACAACCAATTCATTGAGGGGTGTCTATAATCAATCCCAAACAATAAATTCATGTAAAAATATATCTTAATTTATCTAATGATCAATTTAACTCATAAAAATATGCTTTATCAATAAATATTTATATTGATAAAACAATATATAATATTAACATTCCACTAGTTAAATAAATAACATTCAATCTAAATAATATTATATAGAAATTATATAAGGTTTAATCAATAATAATATCCACAATAAATAATAGGGATATTAATTGAAATGTAATTTCCAATGATCACATTAATGTGAATATTTCAATATATAGTTAATGAATATAAAATTAATGAATAAAGTTATTGTCAATACTTTCATGAGTCAATTTAATCCTAAAACATACTGATAAAGGATAGTGATGGTATCACTAAAACATATTTTTAGTTTATTATATGTAAAAAAAATTGTTTTTGTTAATGAAAAAAATACCATAATAAGTTATTCAATATTTTTTTTGATGAAATTAACCTTTTGACATTGACAACTATTCTAAAAAAATGAAATTTAAAAAAATTTAGGAAAATTATTTTCTTTTCAAATATGTTTTTAATAATTTATTGGATGCATCATGAAAATGACTATCCATAATAGTGGAATGTTTACATTTATATTATGTACATTAAAAATAATAGTTCCTTTTAAGTTTTTTCTAAGAAAATCCACAAGTACCTTGTTTGGAAAACAATAGGAAGAGCCCTCCAAAATGATTTTTTTTTAATCCAATAATTTGTAAAAATGACTATATAAAATCATAGCTGAACATTTTTTTCATTTTTAGAAAGAATAAATTTTGATGAAAATTTATTTTGTACCGAATTGAAAAATTAATTCATATTTTATTAAAAACATATATCAATTATATTATGTAAAAAATGTAGAACATTTGTACTATTTCATAAAAAATTACGAAAATTCAATGTAAAATAAAATTAAATGGGTTATTTATAAGATGAAAAAATAATTTACTTTAATGCCAATTCAAGTATAAAGAATCCTGATTAAAATATGATTGAAACATAAAACACTTACCACATTGGTAACATTTGAACTATAAGCTCCTAAAAAGAAATAAAATAAAATGAAACATTATTTACCTAGAATATAAAATAAAACATCACACAGTCATTAAATATATCTCGTAATATAATATTGGTTTATAACATGACATATTTCACAACGAAGAAAATTTGAGATGAGAAACCTTTACAGTGATCATAAAATTGATGTGAGAATGAATTAATGAATCAATTATCTGTATAAAATATATATCCACATAAAAAAGTGAACATAAAACATAATAAAATCAAAATTCATTACACAGTTAATCTAATAATATAAAATTAGATAAATAAGTATTATAAACTATCTTAAAAAATGAGTTATGAACTTATTTAGTACTTGCTAATTTTCAATTACAAATTACATGGATGAAATAAATCAAATTTAAACATAAAATACCATTATTTATGATTCATTAATTATATTACATTTAAAATGGTTATTATATATAAAATTTATAATATATTTGGTGCATAATAATAAAATATTACTCAGTGAACAAAAATTTAGACAAAGTTTATTACATAATACTTATTTTGGGATGAATCTAATTTAAGATTTATTTTTGTTGTTTAAAAAAATTATTAACTTATTATATAAACATATTAACATTTATAATATCATATATGATCCTTTTATAACAAATTATCCCATCTTACTTAAAAATGAAAAATTATTACTATTGTTTTGGGTGTTGTTTTCTTTATTTCCACATTCATGTTTTTCTATGAAAGTTATGGATCCAAATAATATTAAATCACAACATAATATTCATAATTATATTAATTTTATAAAAACCATTTTTTCATTATATACATATTTAGATTCATTATTTAAATTTTAACATGGTGAATGGATCACATTACATTATGGAGATAGAATGTCATACATATGCCAAAGAGATGTTATCTTTTCTTTAAAGGGTGAAAAGGTAATAAATTTAGAGATATATTAATTTTAGAGAATAAATATCTTGTTATATATATCAAATACATTCATTAAATTTATCTTTATTACCTTCTATTTAATTTGTAAGTGAAAAATAATCACATCACTTTGTTAGGCGGCTGTCCACTGTACATATGACTGTCATTTTAATATTTTAAAATAAATATAAAAAAAAGATGCTATATGTGATATTGAAATTAAATAAGTATAATTATATCATTAATATTACATATATACATTAAATCCATCATTATATCAAAGAATGAGTAGTTTTGATGGAAAAGAAGTCACATCGGTTCGTGAGGTGGTAGTCTTCCGCACACATGAATGATGATTTAATTTATAATTTTTTTGAATGGAATATGGATAAAGGTTATTAAATTAACAAAATAAAAAATCATTAATTGGAATAAATGTCATGAACCAGCCCAGGATGTCATCCAACCTGACACCCGACCCAGTCAATGGCTTGGCCCGAAGGGCATTCCTGATTCCCATGGTCTAGAAAATAGTTTTGTTCATCAAAAAAATACAAGAGGGATGATTTTAGCACAAAAACTAGGATCCATAAAATTAAACAGAATAAGAATCCATATCTAATAACTAAATCCAAAATAAATAAACAAACTAATTGAGTTATAAGATACAACTAAACAACTTAAAACTAAAACAAAACTAGGAAAAAGAACTAAAATTATACCATAAAACATTGTCCATGTGAGCACTTTGTCACCTCCAACCATAAGACCAAATCTTATCCGACAATGAGACACCAAACAAGGATATCCTGAGCCAAATAAAACTGGCAAAATAGCTCGGGTCTACCGACACCGACTGGTACATGTAGAGTGTGAGTGAAAGAATCTCAATAAAAAACAACAAGATAATCCACGTATTTTTTCCCCAAAACAATACATTAACTCTAATTTGATATATAATTATACAAATAGATTTTTCACATTTTACTAAACAAAAAAACATTCTCATTTTAAGGGTCCATGCATGCCACTATCAATTTTTTAAGAAAATTACAATTTTTTAACAAAAACCCATACCAAATAACACTGGTAAAAATTTACTTTTTTATGGAATCAACATGAAATGGAAAAAATTCAAAAGAAATAATATTTAAATTAAATGAACTTTCATTTGAAATTACCAACCAAACACATTGTATGACGATGGCATGTGAAATATATCCAATGAGAACTAGTCATTGGAAATACCCATAGGCACTAGCTGGATGTGGGGCCCTAGGTACCTAATATCCCAGTGAAATGGTGCATAGAAACAATCAAAAATAGGTTTCTCAGGCGCGAGACACTAGATAAGAGAAACATCCAAATTTCTAGTGGTCTCAAATAATAATCCATTTTTATTTAGTGTTGCCATCATGAATCCCTCTATGTGAAAGCAAGTCATAAAAACTTCCAAATCACTAGCATACTGATCTTAGTCTGCCTACATAGATACCTGATCTTCCATTTTGTGCTCAATCAACTATCACCTACCACAAAACACACTATTTCCATATTCCATCAACTATACCAAGAATTACACATCCCAAGCCACCACTTTCCCACCCAAAATGAATTTTAAAAACATAATCACCCAAAAACATTTTACCAAAAATTATTCACACCTCATACATAATATAATAAATAATTTATAAGGTTTATAAAACAATTCCAAGAAGAACCAAAAGTATTTACACCCAAAACAAACTCCAAATCCTACTTTAAAATTAAACGCACACCATAACCATTTTTACCTCATGATTTTCACCTCTTACATAATTTAATAAATCATTTAGAAAATTTATAAAACATTTATAAATGGTACATAAAGGGATTACTAAAATAACACACCCAATTTCACATAGAAATTTCACTTCAAAAACAAATTCATAGTAAAACCATATTAAAACATGACCATTTACAAAACATTCCAGATGAGCCCTTAGGTAAAATATTTCCCTAAACATTTTTCAAATTCAAAATGGAATACTTTTTGATGATTTAATTTTAAACAATCTTTAAAAAACACACCACGGAAACAATAAAATTTTTAAACCAAAAACCATTTAAGGATCCATGGTTTAATGAAGAAACACATTTTCAAGTGTCATATTCATTTGAGGGAACATTCTTGTGTTTCCTTAGTGCACCAATGGATGTTCCAACATTCAAGGACACACTATAAAATTCACAGAGACATCAAAAACCCATTTTCATAAAAAAACTTATTTTTTCCAACTGAATCCAGTAACTCCCACTATTAAAAAAACACAAACAATCGTATTAAAACCCATGAGATCCTTTCCAAAACATTTCACCATAAATCAGCATTCCATAAATAGGAATATATATCACATTTCATGCTCCTTTTCTTGTTTCAACCAAGATAATATGTAAAACCTATTCGAACAAATCAAATACTGTTTCAATTTCATGTTTAGAAAACAGTAGGAATTTTATGAAACACTTTATCTGCCCACATTTATGAGTATAATAAATGAAAACGTCAGAAATCCATTTTTATAAAATTTTATCAAATAGGAAACACCAAAATCAAATTACCATGAGTGTTATAATGATGTGAATAACATTTAAAAATTAATTTAAGAGACTCAAGAACAAATAGTTTACATAAAAATGGAAAAACATGGAAAAACCTTCTATACTGGTGGTTAGGGAAATTAAACCTTCGGATAGAAGAGATCTAATCCCCACAGACCATTCACACACAATTTATCCAAATGAACATGAACCAAAAATAAACCCTAGACATTAGGGTTTGAACATAATAGGAAACCCTAAGTAAAACCAAGAAATAGATAGATACAAGAGAGGAGAGGAGTAAAGGGATGGATTCTATGAAAAAATCATGATGAATCACTACCCTTTTCTGATGAATCACACAAAATGTGTCCAAAATAATGGATAATGGAGTGGAATCCCTTTGGTTGATACCCAATATTTTGGGTTTCAAATGAAAGGTGGATTCACTCAAATCAGATTCATAAGTTAAAATTTATTAAGCCTATAATGGGCTACATGGTTTGGCAGCATAGTTTTGTAAATTGGGGAAAACTGTGTGAATACAACTACAAAATATTTAGATACATTGAACGTTTAAGTTGAACGGTTTGGGAAAACAGTTCTTAAATCATGTGACCCCATAAATTGTCCACACACCCTCAAATGAAACCCCAAAAACAAGATAATACCACTTATTTATCCTGGAATGATTTAAACATAATATAATGAAGTCGTTGGTGTCATAAACTCCCCACTGTGAAACATTCTCCCAATAACATTCACGATAACCATGAAAAGGGTTACAGGAAAACCAAAACAACCAACACACATATAATTTTGGTGTACACTCAACTCAAACCTCAACCAAAAGATCTAACATCGTGAAATAAAAGAAAAATGAAAATTGTGGTACTAGGTTGACAATTATCTCCACCACAAACATTTTCCCCCATAAAGTCACTAATTCAAAGTATAGCTAAAACTAGAGTACATTACTGATCACAACCAATTAAAACATGAACATAGGGTTCAAATTTCACACTATAAGTCACACACGACCGATCAAGAAGAAACCATAACACAAGAATGATTTGATAACATGAGAGGGTTCTCCGGACCACAAGAACTCAGCTAGCATGGAGACATTAGAATCCAAAAAACACCCTCACCACCACTAAGAACTAGCGTAAACTGAACGAGAACTTACCCATCATCCTTAACATTAGTTAAAAAAATCATGAAAAAAACTATAAAATCTTTCCCATGCAATATTACCCTCCCCCCCCCAACATTAAGGGAAATCGTAAAAGGAACTCAAACCAAATCAAAAAACACCATACCTTAATTCAAAAAAACATAATCATCTCCAAACTAGAAAAAAGAAAATTGAAACCAACCCCCATAAGGGACAAGAGAAATTAATGAAAAATGAACGATTCTTCAATCCATGTTCTGGTGAATACAATAACCCAGATTACGAAAATACTTTATCAAATAAATATAATTACTCAGCTATTCGGGTCAGATGACATCACAGGTCGGTTCATGACAAAATGGTATCAGGGGGCATTTTCAATCCCCATGAACCAGAAACATGTAATCAAAAACAAAAAAAAATATAATAGGGAATGATTTTACCCCAAAAACCATCATTAATAAATACAAAGGGGACAAACATCCAAATCTATTCACTCTATCCTAAATAAATAATCAAACTGATTTAGTTATTAGATTCAACTAAAAAACTAAAAGTAGAAAACTAATAACAAGAACTAAAACATGATCATTCAAATGAAATCTCTATTAGACCACTTGGTAACTTCTAACCACAAGGATAACTCTTCTCTGACAATGTGGAACCAAACTAGGAGAACCTAAGAAAAACAGATCATGTCTATAGATACCAAGTGGTACAAGTATGGTATAATCTAAAACATTTGAGTAATTAATCATATAGCGACCCTAAATTTTCATAAATTACTATTACATCATTTTAATGATAAACAACATAATAATATTATAGGTAGAGGATCCAAAGGTTTAGTGTCTTGGGAAAACTAAGACCATACATAACAAATACAATATCAAGCATAAACATTTATTTAATTTCTTCTTCTCTAGATTCTTATTGGGACTTTTCCTCTCCTTAGTACATGTAGGTACCTGAGGATATACATCAAAAGGGGTGAGGTAAATGCCTGTTAAGAGTATATATAAAAATAATATAGCATGGGGTGAGCATAATCATAACCTAGGAAAAGGATCATAAACATGAAAGGAAGCATACATATAAGACTTGAAATGTGGTAATGCATAAAAATGAAACATAATATCATAGTGGTTAATTACCACACATACTTGTGAACCAAAATATAATCTTTTTTACATATAATTTCACATTTCCTCATGAGATTCATCACTTTACCCAATGCATTGGAGCACTGTATAATTCTTGGCGCACCCGTCACTATGAAACATTCATATTGCGTTATATAATTCTGGGTGCACCCATCACATCCTAACATTATCATTATAACTATTACCACATAAAGAACATATCAAAAATAAACATAACTATCACATGGAATGGAATGGGTTTCATCTCATAAGAATGCATTCATAAACATTGTGTTCCCAAATGATAGAGGTAATACTATACATGTTACAAGAACCGTCCACTTTGAGTGAGAAGTAAAAGGTGTGTTATTAAAAGAAGAGTTATTTTGGAAAAAATTTTGTTTCAAAAAGACAATAGTGGAAAAAATTTACATCCCAAACAATAAAAGACAATTATGAACAAATTATCTTTAAGGAGTAACCATATCAAAAATGGAGTGAAAGTGGGAGAACCCAAAGGATGAAAGTTGGGTTCGGGAATTTCCCCTTACCTTGTTTCTGAATGCATCCTTCTTTTTAATGTTCTCTATAATAACATTATATATATTAATTAGAAATAAATAACCATGTGTACATTTATATGGTTTATTTTGGTTTCATTATTTGATTTCATGTGCCTTTGGATGAGTTATAGAGTTTAAAAACATTATTCGGGAATGTTTGTTTTTATGGTTTTCTTGAGTGGTTCACTTGTATTCTTAAATTGAAGTTTGGGTAGAACATGGGTAAAAATATAGAACTGATATGACATGTTATTAATGATATTTCAAGAGTTTTAATGATTTTATATTTAATTTTATTAGATCTGTGTGGATGAATCATTAGATAATAACTAA
Organism: Viscum album; assembly: GCA_963277665.1. Lineage (NCBI taxonomy): Eukaryota > Viridiplantae > Streptophyta > Magnoliopsida > Santalales > Viscaceae > Viscum > Viscum album. The sequence goes on along the minus strand of OY728119.1, from coordinate 2,101,914,179 downwards.
ATGATGATTTCTTGGGTGGTTTTGCGTGGTTTTTCGATCACAACGAACATGTATTAATTTATCACTTACTAATGTGGCCGTAAGTTATTTATAGAACATTAAATAGGAAATAATACATATAAAATAATCTTTTTCATTGATAAAAATGGTTTCATGACCAGATCTGACAGTAGAAATGGAAGAAGAATACATTTCGGTCGTGAAGGTGATAAATTAACAACTCACGTACAACGTTCTCTTTAATAAAGTAAAAGGTAGAGGGAAAGGGGGTTGGATGATATAATATCCCATTAGAATTATAAAATTATTTTATATGTATAATATGGGAGTTAAAATACAATTTAAAATGAATATATGTGGGGAGAGATCATGAAATGAATGTGAACTTGAAAGAAAAAAAAAGGAGAGGAGGGAGAGAATTTACCTCTTAAATCCTCCTGTTGAGATCCTCCTTAAAAAAGCTAGGATTGGTCTTTTTATGACAAAAACAGCTCTTGAACGAGGGATAGGGTCTATGTAGGATTTTTTGGCAGAGTTTAGAGAAATTTTGGAGCTTGAGAGGTGTGAGGAAATGATGGTGTGAAGGGTGGATTTTATAGTGGAGGGGAGAGGGGTTTCCTCAATATAAAATTCATTAGTTTATTAATTTTCCATAAGATAAGTAATATTGATTCTTCCATGACCAATAATAGTAATTTTATCATGTGATCCTGAACCAAGTGGGCATACATCAGCAGAACATCACACATGACTCTATAATTAGCTTATTTAACTTATTTTTGTAAATTACGATATTTCAATATTCATAAAAAATTCTTGTATTTCTGAAAAATCCCAAATATTTACCCCAACCATTTTTTGATGTGTAGAATCAAAAAATTATTTCCATTTTTTAAAATAAATTCTCTAAATATTACTAATTTAATATTTATTTATAATCATAATTTAATTAAAAAACTGTTTTTAAAAATTAAACCTTATTTTATAGTGCTTTCAAAAATTATGTAGGGTCTTATAAAATTATACCAAAACTATAATACATTAATTTTATAATTAATGAACACATTTTAAGAAAATAATTTTTCTTTTAAATTAATTAATTAATTAAAATTAATTATTTATGACTTACAAAAAACCAAAACGTTTACTAAGGTCAAATTGTCACTTTCTAAAATGTCTAATTTTTATTAAATTATTCATGTGTAAGGTTAATATTATGTTGGATGATTTACTATTCATAAGGGTCATATTACTATTCGTAAGGGTATGTTACTATTCATAACGGTAGATTACTATTCACCAAAAAAATTATTAGACTCCCAAAATCATCTAGAACACAACCCTGTAGGTTGGATTTTTGAAATTCAAAACACAGAAGTGACAAACATATATATTAAGGTCACTTAACACTTAGTAGTTCATTATGTTGTGTTCTTATGTGATTTTATGACATAATTATAAGAAGGGAATTTCCATTTAAAACATTGGGTCGTTACATTCTTCCCCCGTTAAGAAATTTCACCCACGAAATTTTACTTTACACAAACAGGTGAGGGTACTTCTCCTTTATTGCCTCTTCTAGTTCCAAAGTTTCTTCCTCAAACTTATGGTTCCTCTATAACACTTTGGAAAGTTGCGTCGTCTTGTTGTATAGAACATGATCTCTCTGATCCAGAATCTTTACTGGCTACTCCTCATAGGAGAGATCATCTTTCAGCTACACCACCTCCGAGTTTAGTACATGTGAGGGGTCTGGTATGTACTTCCACAGTAGTGATACATGAAACACATCATGAACATGAGCCATATTTGGTGGAAGTGAATGTCGATAGGACACGGCTCCTATGTGGTCAAGGATCATAAAGGGGCCAATGTACCTTGATATTGGCTTCCCTTTCTTCCCAAATTGCATGACTCTCTTCCATGGAGATATTCAAAGGAAGACTTTATCTCCAATTTCGAACTCCAAGTCCCTTCGACGGTTGTCTGCATAGCTCTTTTTCCGACATTGACCAGCTTTGATGTGTTTCTGGATGACTTGAACCTTCTCTATCATCTCGTGAACAAGATTGGGTCCATGTAGCTTTCTTTCTCTAATATCATCCCAAGAGGTCAGAGTTCTACATCGCTTTCCATACAGAGATTCATATGGATCCATATGAATTCTTGGGTAGAAGCTATTGTTGTACGAGAACTCAACCAATGGGAGATACTAATCCCATACACCATTGAATTCTATAGAGCAAACTCATAGCATATCTTCAAACTTCTGAATAGTTATTTCAGATTGGCCATTAGTTTGGCGGTGATAGGCCATGCTGAAATTTAATTCAGTACTCAATGCATGTTGAAGGCTCCTCCAGAATTTAGATGTGAACCTTGGATCACGGTCAGAGACAATTGAGAGTGGAACACCGTGTTTTCTCAACACTTCCTTCACATATATCTTTTCATGTTGTTCAAGCGAGAGGTCTTCCCGAATATAAATAAAATGGGTAGTCTTGGTGAGTCGGTCAACCAAAACCCATATCGCATTATTACCCTTTGATGTCTTCGGTATACCCGTGACAAAGTCCATAGTAACATTTTCCCATTTCCACAAGGGTATAGGCAATGGCTGCATCATACCTTTGTACTTTTTTCACTCATCTTTAACTTGCTGACATACCAAGCACCTTGATATATATTACACAATCACCTTCTTCATGATATCCCACCAAAAGTGTTCTCGTAGATCACGAAACATTTTGGTACTCCCATGATGGATAGAGAATGTTGAGCTATGTGCATTGTCCAGTAGCTCCTTTTTTATCCCGGGTGATGAAGGCACACAAATCCATGTTCCAAACCAAATCACACCATAATCATCTATATGGAACTCTTGAAGCTTCCCCTACATTACTGAATTCAACCTCTTTTGTATCTCCAAATCATCCCTTAGTGCTTCCTTAATCTTCTCCTGGATGGATGGTTGCGCAATCATTTGGGAAAGGTAGGATGTATCCCCTGCCCTTATGATTTCCAAATCCATTATTTTCATATCCAAGAAGATAGGGTCTTTCTAAATCCGCAACATGGATAGAGTAGTAGGTTATTTTCTGCTTAAACCATCATCTACCTTGTTCGCCTTTCCAGGATGACAGTGAATAGAGCAATCGTAATCCTTCATTTGCTCTAATGATCTCCTTGGATGCATGTTGAGCTCCTTTTCCGTGAATATATACTTTAGTCTCTTGTGGTCGGTGTATATGTCACACTTCTCGTCATAAAGGTATTGCATCCAGATTTTCATGACAAAAATCATTGCTACTAACTCTAGATCATGTGCTGGGTATTTCTGCTCATGGATATTCAACTGTCGTAAGGCATAGGCTATCACATTATCATTTTTCATTAGTACACAACCCAAGCCTTTTTTTGATGAATCACTATATATCGCAAAACATTCTCCAATTTTTAGTAGTGTGAGTATAGGTGCAGTGATCAGCCTTATCTTTTTCTCCTTGATGCTTCCCCCATATTCTTCCGTCAAAACATACATTACCCCTTTCTTTATTAACTAAATTAGCAGGCTTGAAAATCATGAGATGTTTCTCACAAAACGTCAGTAGTACCCATCTAATCCCAGAAAACTACAGATTTATGTGACACTAGAGAGCCTGGGTCATTCCTCAATCACCTTTTTCTTTGAAGGATCCACATAAATTCCCTCACTTGCAATCACAGGTCCCAAGAACGTTACATGCTTCATCCAAAAGTCACACTTGCTGAACTTGGCATACAACTTCTCCATTCATAATATCGCCAACACAATTCTTAGATGTTCTTCATGTTCCTCCTTCCTCTTGGAGTAGATGAGAATATCATCATTAAACACTACAAAAATTTGTAAAGTTAATGTTAAAATACTCTATCCATCAAATCCATGATGATTGTTGGGGCATTAGTAAGTCCAAAGGGAATCACCAAAAACTCATAGTGCCCATACCTTGTACGGATGAAATTTTTCTGAATATCATCCTTCTTCACCTTTACATGATGATATCCAGAATGAAGAACCACCTTTGATAAATATTGATCTCCTCGTTACTGATTGAAAAAGTCATAAATCCTTGGGAGAGTATACTTTTTCTTTATGGCGATCTTGTAGAGTTCTCGATAATTGATACAGAACCACATTGTTCCATCCTTCTTTTTCACAAAGAGCACTGGCACATCCCAAGGTGGTGCAATAGGGCTTATGAAACCTTTTTCCAGATGCTCTGGCAGCTGCTTCTTTAACTCCTCCAGTTCGATAGGATCCATCATATAGGGACACTTCGAGATAGGGGTAGCTTTGGGTATGAGTTCAATTGAGTACTCCACCTCATGATCCGGGGGAATTTTTGGTAACTCTTTGGGAAATACATCTCCATATTCCCTCACAATGGTAATTTCGTTAAGGTTGGCACATTCCGTCGACTCAACCATTTAGGCGAGGTATGCTTCTTCAGAGGGAATCAACACCCACACCATTGAAGGATTTTCCAAAGAAGATTCATGATCTTCCATGCATTTGTAAAGGACCATGTGATGGTTCGGAATATGAAAAGATATTTCCATTTCCTGATAGTTGATATGTGCTCTATATAATGAGATCCAATCCATTCCCATTATAGCATCTAATTCCACCAAGGGAAGTATTATGAGATTTTTTTGAAGAATCTTCCCACATACGCCAACAGGAGAAGAGTCAAACACATGGGTTGCAATGATTGCACCACATGGTGTTTTTATAGGTATATCTACTTCAAGGTTTCACAGCTTCGATTCTATAGTTCTAGAAAACATGAAAGATATAAAAGAATGCATATAACCAGAATCAAATAAGACTTTTTCAATTCAGGAGTGAATAGGAAGTGTACCTTGTATGACTTCATTATCATGCTCCACCTCTACATTAGTGATTGAATAATCCATCCCTTTTTCCTTTGGCTTTGGTGGCTGTTGATGTGGATTACCCTCGAGAGCTCGAGTTTTAGTTCACTGGTTTGCATAGAGCCCTAGATCCCTACAGTTGTAGCGTTGAACCATGAGTGGTTCTCACCATTCTTCGGCTACATTATCATTCCTTTTAGTTTCTTTTCGACACTCTTGAGCATGATCTCCTTCTTTCCCACACATAAAGCACTTACTGTCCCTTTGAGGCAGTTCCCATTGTGCAACTTTCCACATTTTTGGCATGAGGGTCATTGAGTTTTCTTCCAACTTTTGTCATTCGATCCTCCGGCATGAAACTCCATCTTTCCTTTCTTATCACCATTTCCATGGGACCATTTTCAAAACTCCATATCCACTTTGAGAGCACACCAAACAACTTCTTCATAATTCCCAAAGTCTTGAATTTCTAGAGCCGTTTGAAGGTGTAGTTTTAAGCCACTAAATAATCTATCAATTTTTCTATCATTGTTGATAAAAAACCTGAAGAATACCTTGAAATCCATATGAAATTCTCTTCATAGGTTGTGACAGATTCTACAACTTTTTTATTGATCTCTATGAATTATCTCTCCATCTTTGTACGAAGAGTTCTTGGGAAATACTAATTAAGAAACATTATCTTAAAGTCTTCTGATTCTATCTCTTCAATTTCCTCCCTTGGCATGATGTTCATAATCAAAGCCCATCATTGATCAGCTTCTCCATCTATAAAATAAATGGCTAGGGTAACCTTCTCCATCTAAGAACAGTGAAGAAATGAAAAGATCTTCTCCATGGATTTGACCCACTGTTCCACAACTAGTGGATCGGAAGATCCACAAAACATCGGTGGTCGTTGCTGTATAAAACATTCGATAGCCAGTTGCTCACTCTTTGGTGAAGGAGGACGTTCACCATTATTATGGTTATTATTCATAACCTATGATAATTGTGTAAGAATCTCCATGATGTTCTTAACTCCACCTCCCAAATAATTGGGGATGGCGTTCGGGAAATCGTTTCATTAGCCCTCACAAGAGTTGTTGGCCTGATTTTTCCAGGTTCCCAGCATTTTCTAAAATAGAAAATGTTATAACAAAACATAAGTAAACTATTCAATAATACATAACTTATTAATTTGAACAATTTATACTAAAATCATAACATATGGGATCCCAATGAAAATATTCTTGTGTGCATATTTGTACATAGTCTCGTGCGATATGTTTCCTCTAGGTTTCACTAACCCTAATTTCCAAATTAACTAAACCTTGCCTCTGATACCAACTATAGAGAGCCTGCCTTTTCTAACATTACTATCACATAATTTTAAAGATAAACAACATAATATTATTACACATAGAGGATAAAATGGTTTAGTGTCTTGGGAAAACTAGGACCATACATAACAAATAATACATCAAACTTAAAATTTAATTTAATTTCTTCGTCTCTAGCTTCTTATTGGGACATGCCCTCTCCTTAGTACATGTATCCACCTTAGGATACAAATAAAATGGGGTGAGCTAAAATCCTAGTAAGAGTATAGATAAGAACAATATAGCATGGGGTGAGCATAGTCATTACATGGGAAAAAAGTTCATGAACATGGGAGGAAGCATTAATATAAGACTAGAAATGTGGCAATGCATAAAAATGAAACATCATGTCTTAGTGGTTAACTACCACACATAATTTTGAACCAAGATAGAATTTTGTTCACACATCATTTCACATTTATTTGTGAGGTTAATCACTTTACCCAATGCATTGGAGTGTTGTATAATTCCAGGTGCACCCATCACTTTGAAATATTCATATTGCGCTATACAATTCCAGGCACACCCGTCACATCATAACATTATCATTAGCATTCTTCCCACATAGAAAACATATCAAAAATGAACATAACTAACCCATGTAATGAAATGGGTTTAATCTCATAAAAATTCATTCATAAACTTTGGGTTCTTAAATGAAATAGGTAATAACAAACATGTTATAAGAACCGTCGACTTTGAGTGAGATGTCAAAGGTGTGTTCTTAAAATAAGAGTTCATTAAGAAAACATTTTGTATGACATATAAAATAGTGGAAAACAAGTATATCCTAGAGAAGGAAATAAAATGATGATAAAATAATCTTTATGGAGTAACCATATCAAAAATGGAGTGAAAGTGGGAGAACCTGAAGGATAACAGTTGGGTTCGAGAATTTCCCCTTACCTTGTATCTGAATGCTTCCTTCTCCTTAATGTCCTATATAATGACATTATATTCATAAATTTGAAATCCATATCCTTTTTTACATTAATATGGTTCATTGTGGTTTCATTAAGTTATTTTATGTGCCTTTGGATGAGTTATAGAGTTTTAAACCATTATTCGTAAATGTTTATTTTTATGGTTTTCTTGAGTGGTTCACTTGTATTATTAAATTGATGTTTGCGTAGAACATTGGTAAACATAAAGAACTGATATTACATGTCATTAATGATATTATAACAGTTTTAATGATTTTATAATGAATTATATTATATCCATGAGGATGAATCATTAGATAAGAATAAAATGGTGATTGTTTGGGTTAATTTAAGCGGTTTTTTGATCACAATGAACTTTTTTTAATTTATCACTTATTAACATGGACAAAATTTATTTCCAGAACTTTAAATAGGTAATAATATAGATAAAATATTCTTTTTTAAACATAAAAATGGTTTCATGACCAGATCTTAAGCTAAAAATGGATGAAGAAAGCATTTCGTTCTTAAAGGTGATAAATTAACACCTCACAAACAATGTTCTCTTTAATAAAATAAAAGGAAGAGGGAAAGGGGTTGGATGATATAATATCCCATTAGAATTATATTATTATATTATATATATAATACTGGAGTTACAATACCATTTGGATGATTATTTTTGGGGATATATCAAGAAATAAACTTGATCATCAATGAAAAAAAGGAGAAGAGGGAGAGAAGTTACCTCTTAAATCCTCCTCTTGAGATCCTCCTTAAGGAAGTTATTCATGGCCTTTTTATGAGACCAGAATCTCATGAAAATGGGAGAAGGGATAGGGAGGATGTTTGGGCAGAGTCTAGAGAAAGAATGTAGCTTGAGTGGTGTGAGGAAAGGAGGGTGTGGAGGGTGGATTTTATAGTGGAGGGGAGAGGGGTTTCCTTAATATAATATTCATTAGATTATTAATATCCCTTAAGAAAAGAAATAGTGAGTGTTTCATGACCAAGAATAGTACTTTTATCATGTTATCCTGAACCAAGTGGGCTTACATCAGTAGAACCTCACACATGACTCTATAATTATCTTATTTAGCTTATTTTTGTAAATTACGGTATTTCACTATTCATCAAAAATTCAAGTATTTCAGAAAAATCCCAAATATTTAACCAAACAATTTTTTTGACATGTAGAATCCATAAATGAAGTAAATTTTTCAAAAATAATTTTTTTAATATTATTAATTTAAAATTTAATTATAATTATAATTTACTGAAAAAACAATTTTTGAAAATTAAAACTGGTTTTATAGTGCTTTCAAAAATTATGTAGGGTCTTATAAAATTATCTAAAAACAATAAGAAATTGAATTGATAATTAATTAACACATTTTAAGAAAATAAATTTCCTTTTATATTAACTAATTAATTAAAAATAATTATTTCTGACTTACGAAATAACAAAACGTTTACTAAGGACAAATTGTGACTTTCTAAGATGACAAAATTTTATTTAATTATTCATGGGTATGGTTTATCTTATTTTAGACGATTTACTATTCATAAGGGTCATATTTCTTTCAATAAGGGTATGTTACTATTCATAAGGGTAGATTAATATTCACCAAAAATTATTTTTGATTTATTAGACTCCAAAAATCATCTTGAACACAACCGTGTATGTCAGATTTTTGAAATTCAAAACACAGAAGTGACAAACTTATGTTTAAACCTCACTTAGCACTTAGTAGTTCATTATGTTTTGGTTTCATGTGATTTTATGACATAATTATAAAAAGGGAATTTCCATTGAAAACTTTGGGTCGTTACAAATCCCAAGAGAATCCTTGTATTTTCCTTTTCAAAAAATCCATTAACAGTAGTTTGAAATATAATTATAAAAATAAATTTTTCATATTTTGTTAAACTAACAAAACATTTCCATTTTAAAGGTCCATGCACTCCACCATCCTTTGTTCATGAAAATTAATATTTCATAACAAAACCTCAAGACAAATAATACTGGTAACAATTATATTTTTTATGGGAAGCAACATGAAATAGAAAAAATGTCTAAACAAAGGAAAGTTAATGGAAATTCACTTTCTTTTTAAATTACCAACCAGACATACCATATGCCGATGATAAGTGAAATATAACCAATGAGAACTAATCACAGGAAATACCCCTAGGAACTAGCTTGATATGGGGCCCTAGGTACCTCGAATATTGGTGAAGTATGGAATAAAACCCACAACCAACATCTTTCCCATCCACGAGCCACTAGAGAGGAGCAACATCCAAATTTCTAGTGGCCTCAAATCATCATCCCTTTTTTGTTAGTGTTGTCATCGTCAATCTTTCTAAATGAAATTGGGCCATAACCACTTCCAAATTACTTCATACATTTCCTCGTCCACTCAACTAGATACACATGCCTCCCTTTTGTGCTCAATCATATTTTTCATGTCACAGAACACACCTTTTCCACATTACATCAACCAAACCAAAAATTACCCTTCACAATCCACCACTTGCACACCCAAAATCCATTCTAAAAACATACACACAAAAAAACATTTCCCATACAATGTTTCACCTCTTACGTATTTGAATAAATCATTTATAAATTTTATAAAACAATTTTAAGAAGCACCAAAAGACTTTATACCAAAAACACACTCAAAATCCTCTTTAAAAATTAAATGCTCACCAAACTCATTTCACATCAAGATTCGCACATCTAACAAAATTTAGTAAATCATTTCAAAAAAATTATAAAAACATTTGTATATGTAACATAATGGTTTTACACTAATAACACACCCAATTTAAAATATAAATTCTATATTAAAACCAAACATAGAGCAAAACCATATCAAAACATGGAACATTATAAAACACGCCAAATAGTACCTTATGTCAAATGTTTCCTAATGCATTATTCAAATGAAAACTAATATAACTTCTTAATATTTTATTTTAAACCATATTTAGAAATCACACAAGTGTCCCAAAAACATTATGAAACCAAAAACCATTTATGGAACCAAGGTTTAAGGAGGAACACCATTTATGTGTCATATTCATTTGAGGGAACATACATTTGTACACCTAGTATACTAATAGATGTGTCGACATACAACGACACACTATAAAATTCATAGACACACCACAAACACATTTAAATAAAAATAATTATTTTCTTTCAAACCTAATCCAATAACTCATGATATTTAAAGAACACAAACAATCCCTTTAAAACCTATGGGAACATTTCCAAAACATTTCATCATAAATCATAATTCCATAAATAGGAATATAAATCATATTTCATTCTATATTTCTTTTTTCCACCATGATAATAAGAATAACCAATTCTAATTAATACAATGAGGTTTCAGTTTCATGTTTATGAAAAGAAAGGCATTTTATAAAACACCTAGTGTGAATGAATTTATAGGAATAGTAAAAGAAACCCTTGGTAAAACATTTTTATCAAATTATATTAATATATAAACATTAAAATTAATATACAATGAGTCTTATAATTATGTGAAAACTTTAAAAATCAAGTAAAGAAACTCAAGAACCAATGGTTTGCATCAGAAAGAAAAAACAAGGAAACCCCTACCTCAGTGTGTGCAACCACAACAAAACCAATTGAGAGGAGATATATAAGAAGAATAGACCATTCACAAACTCTAGATCCAAAGTGAGATGAAACAAACATAAACCCTAGCCATTAAGCTTTTTCCATGGGAGGATAATCCAAGGAAAACTAGAAAAATAGACAGATAAGAGAGGGGATGATGAAAGGGAATGATTTGATGAAGAAACCCCAAATAATCACTAACCTTTGGAGAAAAATCACCCTAAAATGACATAAAATTATGGATAATGAAGGGTGATGCCTCTATTTGATACCCAATATGTATTTCTTCAAATAAGAAGCCGAATCACTCAAATCAGATTCTATGTTTAAATGTTATTACGCCCGTAATTGGCTTCAAAATTTTTTAAACTCTGTGAAACCCGTACAAATGATTCTAGAAATTTTATGAAACTTTTCACATTTAAGTTTCACGGTTTGGACAAATCGTTCTCAAACTGTGCGACCCTAAAAAACAGTACAAAACCCTCAAATTACACCTCAAAGACTAGGGAAGACCACCCAATGATCATTGAATTATTTAAACATAATATACTAACACTGTGTGTGTCATAAACTCCCCATCATGAAATTTTCTTCCAATAACATTCACAATAACAATTAAAATGGTTAAAGGAAAACTAAAACAACCAAAAAACAATGTCTTTTTCTTGAAATGCAATATGAAACACAACCAGTAGATCCAACATTAAGAAATAAATAAAAAAAATTAAAACAATGGAAGCATTGTGATAATAAAATTATTTAATCATATTTAAATTTTTACAGTATTATTTAACTTTGTATTAAAAAAAATTAAAAATAAATATCTTCGCTAAGATAAATAACTTCTCTTGGGGAAACCTTATTTGTATATAATCTTAAGGACACTATGGTTTGCCTTTTCGAAATACTAAAAAATTTAAAATATGTATAAGTGTGTTTCATATATATTTTTCCATTTTTTATGATAGAAATGGCTTAAGAAATTTGATTAAGTGTGGGCATAAAGTTCCCTTTTATAATTGAGGAGGAGTGAAATTTTTATAAATACACAAAATTATTAAATAGTTGGAAGTCACTCTCACCCCATGTTCCTAAAAAATTGAAAAAAATGGAGTGTTTTTAAGTTATATTTTTGCAAACCACACATAAAAATAGACATGTTATAAAAAAATATTTCCTTATCATATATGTTTATTATTTTAACATTTTTAGTTTTCACCATGGTAACTAGTTTCATATCCTAGTTAATTAATCATTTATGCCTAAAATATATTAAAATTATTATATAATTTAGACTAGAAAATTATAAATATAAAATCATATTTATTAAAAATCATTTTTATTTTCAAATTAATTTTAACATAATCACACATAACGCGATAAACTATGTTTTAACATTTATTTTGATAAATAAATTTGACCGTCATTACAAATCATTATGACTAAAAATTAATTTTAGCTAAATATATTATAAAAATTATTTTTATTCCAACTATTAATACATTAATATGAAATTAAAGTCCAGTTTGGGATAATTTAATTGAAAGTAAAACCTACATATGTGTTGAAAAATAGGTTTTTATGAAATGAATTTTTCAAGAATAAAATGATATTATATTAATCGTATTACTAGTAATGATAATTAAATGTTTTTAAATAAGTTAATATATTTATAATATATGATTTCAAATTAAATAATTCCTCATTATGGGTTATTCCGATTACTCATTATGTACATTTTAACATTCTTCATGAAAAATTTGTTTTAAAGACAAAAAATATAATTATATTAAAATAAAATATACAGATGGACTTAAAGTAATTAATGGAATGAAATATAAGTATATAATAAAATTTTATATTTAATTCTTATTAAAATAATATTTTCAATTTTTGATATATTAAAATAAATCACAATTTTTTCCAAAATCATTATTTTCAATATTCACTAAAAATAAATATTTTCTGAAAAAAGCCCAAAATTACACCCTAAGTTTATATCAATATGATGATTTAAAAAAATTATGTAAATTTTATAAAATAAAATTTATTAAAGATCAAAACATTCATTATAATATTTTCTCATGAAAATCAATTAAAACAATTTTTAAAGGAATCATATATCTTATTGTAAAAAAAATCTTCATTAGAAGGCATGCACTTATTTATTAAGAATTTATCAATAAATTTAGATTTTTTTGGTAAATTGAAAAGATATATATCATTAATTATTTATTAATATTTGTACCTTTCAATTCATCAGCTAGTTTAAACTGACATTTTTAAATAATATATTTTTTTGGTCACTTTAGTAAGGTGTTGTGTATCATATAGTCTAACGATCCCAGTGTTATTAATTTAAAATATATGGGTTGTGTATACCTAAATATGTTAAAGAGAATATATATTTTTAGAGTATATATAATCTTAAATATTGTGGTTTTATAATGAACATGAAGTTAGTTTTTATGTATAGTTTGTTCTAATTAGGTGTTAGAGTTATGATGAATTAAAATCTCTCTTAAGAAAATAATATTTGGTTAGGTGGACATGGGATCAGACTACCTACCTACCTAAAGGATTTCTCATTGTCTAGTTTGATGAATGGGGTTGGTAATCTATCATAGTGGCCTTACTCATAGAGATTATTTCAATATCATATAATTATATACCATTTCATAATGTTTGCATGTACCTTTTTGGTATGATGTAATTAAATGTATATGAATACACATGAATTTTATTTATGAGTGAGAAACACAATATTCTGAGTTGTATAAATATTTAGATGTAAAAATGGTTTGAAGATATTAATTTTGTGGAGGGAAAAGGTTTCAATACTAAATTACTAGAATCATGTATATATAAAATAGAATAACATGAGAAAAAGATGGTGCCACTAAAATCCACATAAAATAGTAAGTTTAATAATCCTTCCAAATATGAATATTTCTAGACCATGATCATCTTAATGGGTAGTTCATGCTAAATTTGGGTACTAGTGGATTATCTTATGTAAATAAAAATTGTAATAAGTGAATCTGGATTATCTTGTCATGTAGTTCATGCTAAATTCAAGGGCCCATATTCTTTTCCTTGTTAACTTGTTTTACTGTTTTATTTGGGTTACACTAGCTGGGTGACCCTAATATGATTATGATACCATAGTAATAGATTATACTTTATCAACATTAAATATTAGAAAAATATTTCTCTACTAAATAATCCAAGATTCACACATATTGTGATTGGGATGAGGCCCTACCTAAATAGATAACTGATGGGAGAAATGATATTGTTACCTAAAGATTAGTGAAATATAGATCGTGGTAAACTAATTTTTATATTGGATATTAAAATTTTCTCATCATATTAGTGGGATCTTATTTAATAAAATATATTATTAAAGTATTAAGAAAACATGGCACTCATATGATAAACAATTCTATTTTAGATAATATAATAATCATCATCAAGCTAAATGTTATGATTAATCCTTTATAATGATAAGATTAATGGAATGTTTTCCGAATTATGGAAATATTATAATAGTTATCAGGTAATATTGGGGATTAAAGAACTGTTCTTAAGGAAAAACTCTATGTTTCATAATTGTTCATTAATTAATGACCAAGTGCTTAAATTCATCAATAAGTGAATCTAGATTCTTATGGAAACCTATAGTGATTCCTTTTTTGGATCTAAAGGAATTGGATGAAAAATAAATTATGGAATTTTAATCTATTTTACTATATATGACTAGGTACACAAAACAGAATTCAATATTGTATTGTCCTGTAATTTCCATATAATTTTTTTATTATATTGATTTATTTTGAGACCACGAAATATAATGGCGCATGATTCTGAGGCACGTAGTGACCGTAATGATCTGTTTATTTTTTTCTAGACTTCAAATAGCGTGCATAAGCAGTTTTCCTAAAAAAGTGGAATAACTGTTAAACAGTTGCCACATCTAAAATCTAAAGGCACAGTTGCATTCAGGATGGAGGGTTTACCCTAGGCATGACATAAGTTTAGTCGGAACGGGACTCCTATGAGAAAACCCGAAAATGAGATAACCATAAATAAAATAATTAATTAAAATTATTTTATTTTCCAAAAAGATTATAACTCATGAACAATAACATAGAATAAAAATATGATACCACTGTTGAACTCGTGAGGTTATACTATCTTTAGGAAGATACTAGCATTGGATGGCGCGGGCCAATAGTGAATGTTATTTTTTGGCAATAAATAAAATAATTAAGTGACAATTATTTGATTGTAAAAATCCATAACATTTAAATGGTAACTCTGATTGGAAATCTGAGAGTACCGTTCGGTTTATTGGGGTGTGTTTCACTTATCCAGAGCCTAAACATGACTAGAATGGGTGGAGGTTGGCTATTAATAATTTAACAAAAAAAATTTGGGTACAATCAGTAAACTCCCCAGAAGCATTTTTTAACTTTTTAACTATTGCTCAGATTAAAATTATGTGGGAACCACTGAATCTGCAACATTAAGATTCACTTAAGGGAGGATTCACATCGACCAATGTAGGTTCATAAAAAAGGTTAGTTTTTGGAACTTTTAATAAAATAAATAAAATAACTTTATTATTTTATTATTATTCTTTTCCTCCAATGGACAAACGGTAAGGTATGAACGGAAATGTGTCAAGCCAATAAATGGATTGACCCTCCAATCGAAGTAACAACAGTGTTATAGGAAATTAGGAATCTTCATAATTAATGATCCACCATTAAATTCTAATGTCATTACTTACCCTCCCCCTCTCCAATATATATGGAGCTTGGGGGGAGAAAATGACACAGCTTTTCCAAGAAATGAACTGCGGAAGAACCACCACGACACGAGACCCTTAGAAGATGTAGCTGACCCCGTGGGAGGTGAAGGGTGACACCAAACCACGAATCGAAGGGTGATGTACGAGTTTCATCATTGGGAACAGGTTGCAGGGAAGAAGAACATCGACCCACCTTCAAGAGCTGCCACTCTCCAATGGGTTTTCCAAGTAGGGGGTTATTTTCTTTTGTGCAATTTTTTTGATTCCCTCATCCCCGTTCATGAATTTATATGAAGAATGTGAGTCAACCGACTAATGGTTTGACCCGTTATTCATTATTATTTGCGGGAGAATGTTGCGGAGAGTCTTGTGGGGTTTAACGTGTTGTTTAACTCAATTGCTTATTCAACCCCTTTAAATTTATGCCCCTTGTTTTCGAGATAACACGGAGGGCACAGGGCTAATCAACATGGACTGAACCCTTCGCAACATTACATCATCGTTGTGCCTCCATGAAAGACAGACAACGCGATGAAACTAACCAGCTACATGGTGGGTAGTGCAACAACACATGTAACACAAGATGGTCGCAACAAAAATTTGTGGTGGTCATCGGAGCAGTCGTGATAGGAAGGCCGCACAGGAGGTGTGGCGCCCATTCGTGTGCTGCTAGTGTGAAAAGATTACGCAGCTCATCAGCCATAGAAGTCGAAAAAGGCGGTTGGCTCATTGACCGGCCGTGGAAGGTAAGGGCGGTGCATTGTGGCACGCCGCCGGAGAGCAGGAGACAGCAGCCAAAGCCACGACAGAGGAGGCAGAACCCGCACCTCTAGTAGGTTTCGCGGTGACTGAGTGGTGCCCACAGGGCACGTCCGCTTCAAATACTGAATGGCCTTCTTCCATTTGGGATCTCAAGGGAGTGGCTCCCCTAAGCCGCCTGGATGAAGCACTGTGGGCTATGCCCTTAACTACCGGACTTCCCTCCAGCGGGCCGCCGCCAGTAGGCCGGGCCACCTACCCAGCGGGCCACCCCATTGAGGGCCCCACCATATAAGACCCAAGCCAACCTTACAGGATACCCCTTTTTGGGAGCCACGCCAAATCTCAGCCCAGCAGGATGAGTCCGCCATAGGCCAGCCTGGACCAGGTCAGACCAGACTCGGGCCTAGAATCCCTTAAAAGGCACTATCTTGAGAACCGGATGTCAGTTTGATGAACCGTATGCAGCGTTGGGGTCCTTGGATTGAAACGGTTCTTTTAACCTAATCCAAGAGTGTTTTGGGGAAACATGGAGTACGACCATGTTGGATCACACCAAAATCCAACCGGGCCCTCGACACTAAAATGCTAGTAATGCACAGACTGAGAATTCGATTGACAAGTTGTCTATTGCATTGGAACCCTTATGACATGGTCATCGGGATACATCCTTGTGTGACACGGAAGGACCACAGTGGGAAGCATCTCTATGCGACCTTTCAGGCCCAAGTTACCAATCAAGGATGAGTACCATAATAGTTCAAGGTTAGTTGGATGCAGCTTTATGTGACCCGGTAGGACTACTGTACTCTATAGAGGAGGATTTCTCTAGAATCTGATGAGTTAGTGGTTTGTGACTGACAATGCTACAGTTACTACCCTAGAATATAAATTGTGGTGACTTCCATTGATATAAAGATGCAGCGACTGGCTTGAGTAGCTGTTCTCCCAGGAAGACTACGTAGTGAACCGTACGGTGGGTTGAGTGTAACACCCCAGCTAAATAAAGAATATGGCATTTTTATATTTATCCCTATTTGTGAAAAAATATTAATATTACTTTAAATGGAACTCTATTCTCGATGGCGTACCCAATACGCGACAATATGTTCCTTTGAAATCTTACGTTTCACTATAATAATATTATTTTAAATGGTAGTTAACGCCTAGCCATTGTAATGGAGGGAATGAACAGAACTAACTACAAAATGATTATATATGTTTGTCAAATAGTTTTACTTTTTATAATAAATTTTAGAGGATTAAAAATGTGAATGAATTCAATTTTAAGCGTAAACATTCTAATATTCCTTAGAAGGTCGATTAACCGCCTTTTGATGGAGAACCTCTTTTAAAACCAATTTTTAACAATTTTATGTGTTATACATGACAAAATAAAATTCTTCTTTAGAATCGAGACATCATAATTTACTTTGTGTAAATTTTTGGTATCATTCCGATAACGTTCATTTTTTAATGAATAGTGAAAAATGTTGTATTTTAATTCAAAACCTCTTTTTAATCTAATTTATTTATATGATTAGATTATATTTTGAATTTTTTTAAAGTAAAATTAGAATATATTTTTACCATTTAATCCAATAGCGTTCATTGGAATTAATTTCACTTTGAAATCGGACTTAAACTAGTGTCAATCTTTTAATACTTATTGTTTCATAAAAACACGCTATTTGATAAGACAGCGGGAATTAATTATTAAATTAATTAATGCAACTTATTTGTTTTGAATTATTTAAAATAGAATTCATTTTTGAATTCGGATTATCAAATATAGCTTAGGGTGAAGTTTTGGTATTTTTCTGAAAAACTTCAATTTTTGACGAATAGTGAAACCACTAAGTGGTACTTATAAAAACTGATTTTCCATTTAAATGAAAATTTACCACCTCTGTGTTTTGAATTTCAAAATTCCGACATACATGTTTGTCATTAAGAATTAAAATTTGGTTCAATGGAATTAAAATAATTTTTTGGTGAATAGTAGCTTTTAAGTTTTTAATCGCGATTAGAGTTAATTAGTGTAATTTAAGGTAAAAATAATGTTGTAATAATATGAAATGACCTAGACACATGTCCTACACTCATTGTATGTGTCATGGCCGACCATGAAAATCAATGGTTCAACTTGGGGACCCCATGGAGCCACTTTGGTATGAAAATGACATTAATACCTTTTTATTTAATGTTAAAATTAAAATGTCACAAACATTTGTTGTTTTACTAAACCAATTTTTATATGGGGTTATACAAGTCATATTTTTTACTATAAATATTAATTTTAAAGATAAATATATTTCCTAAATCATTGTAGTTTTTTTATAATTTTTATACATTAACTAAATTAAATTATTTATGACACCATGATGATCCAGCGATTACCTCATTATTTAACGATTTAAATAAAATTGAAAGATAATGTAAAATATAGAACCTACACATGTCCAAAACCTATTGTATGAGTGGATTTAGAACCCTTATCACCTTATCCTCTAAACACATCAATGTGGGACCATTAAAATCCGATATTCGTTCTAAAATAAAGTAACATTTCCTTACTTTCCAAGAGTGCCCCTCCTCTCCTCTTATAAAAGGCCCCCACCTATACCTCCTTACCCACACTTCTCAAGCCTTTGGATCGGCCAAAACCTGACCATTTTGTCTCTAATCATCCCTATATTACTACTATAATCCTCACATTGGGCAGAATTATTTCCAAGGAAGCATTTGAGCTCAAATCAAAAAGAGTTACCCGATTTAAAGGTAGTGTCTTCTCTTGTGTTCTTTTGTTTTATTTTGATTATCCAACCCCCTAAACTCTTTTTATTATTTTCTTTTGTAACAACTCCAGTATCTTCAATAAACTAGGATGTTGTTATAAGATTATTTAGAGCTACACTTACACACACCTACATCTAATGGTTAAAGAACATACTGTTTCTGTGGATGAGGAATTTCAGCCTCACAAAACGATGATTGTTCAACACTCATATAACACATTCAAAGGTGTCCATTAAGATGTAACTATATTTTTATATGATATATAATATGTTTATGTTATAATTAATCTTATTTATTTTTCTTTTTTGGCATACCTTTATAGTTTCCATTGTGGGTAAAACATGATATTTTCATTTTAGGAAGTGCGGACTACCGCCCCCTCAAATTGATTTGATTCGTTAATGCCATATGTGTGATGTATAAACGATGGATTTGAAGTTATTATATATGATGTATTTTACATATAAATGATGAATATAATTATTTAATTAAAATATACATACCTCTCATTTGTTTTTAATTCCATATATATGACATAGAAATGAAAGTAGCGTTCACGCGTACGTACGGCTTACCGTCTCCATGAACGGTGCATTTCATTTCAAACCTATAAATGATTATGTAATATAATAAATACATGTATATTATGGATATATATGATATATATTATTTCCAAGTCATGAATATCATTCTGGATATAATGAACCTTTGACCACACGAACAACATGTAATTGTAAGAAGTCCACTTTCGACTTAAGAACCATATATCGACAAAACAAACATTATTAACTTAAATGATTACATAATGTTTGTAACATGGTAATATGTGATATAAATGTAATAATGAACTTGAAAAAGGTTCTTAATAAAGTTGAAATTAACTCAAGTTAATTATTCAGGATTTTAAAGATTGATCGAGTCAAGTCGGACCCGAGGTAAGGGATCCAACCTCTCTCTTTCTTTTTAAGTACTCTCTTTTATTTCATTTCTTTTAAGCTCATATTTCATAAGTTTGGGAATATTATTTTATATTCCTCATTCTGTGATTTTTATGTTCATATAATTAGATACCCTATATGACCTCATCAATCCATTTTTGGAAGATTTAAGTGGCGCCGTTAGGCTGCCGAGTTTTCTTAAGGTATTTTTCATCTCACTTTTATTCTCGTGATGTTTATTCTAGGTTTGCCACTATTTCCTTTGATTGGTGTATGTATTTCCCATTATTATACACTTTTTTTAGTATAATTTTATTTATGGGTATTGACATCTTCATTGTGTGGCCCTTCTTCCATGGGGTGTATGTTTCGAAAGTTACCCAACTCGGTAAGGGGACCATTCACCCTCCTCTTTTTAAAAGACTTCTTTTGTTATGTCTTTTAATTTACATCTTATGATGTTGGGATATGTTATTCAATATCCTTATTGATTTAATGTTTATGTCCAAGTGAGGAGATACCATTCACTCTCTCATCGTCAAATTTTTTGAATTTTGAAGTGACGCCGTTAGGCTGTTGAATTTTTACAAGGGAACATCTTAACCCAATTTCGAATTATTTGGGTACAAATTGTACTTATTGAACATGTCATCCTATGAATATGTGTGAATGACCACTTATTTTTTTCACCCTTAATATCCACTTTTATTTGGTGTATTTGTATTTCTCACACATAATTATGTAATAGATTTATCCTTAATTTAAGGATACCCTCTTTATAATGGATTTCATCTAAATTTACATTTCCATTGAGACTTCATTGTTGTTATGCACCAATTCACTATTATATGGTGTGTATACTTTCATTTGAAATATTATATCATGAATCCATTTATTCTCATGATATTATAAATCTCGGATTAAATGTTCTTCCACAATTATTTGTATTCAAGAGTATCTCATTTTGTTAAAAACTCTTTAAAAAAAATGTCATTTTAATCTTTTTAAAGATTCATTATTTTAAATCTTTATCTTTAATGTCAATGTTTTCAAAATGGTTTTCAGTATTTATTTATATGGACATTAATGTATTAAAATTATAATTCCATTAAACGCTTCGAAGTGGAAGGAGACACTTTGATTGAAAAATATCTTTTAAATTGTTTTTGAAAATGGATTGATTAATTCAATATCTTGTAATTACTTACTGTGATTGAAAATGAAATTTTTCTATTGAAATGTTTATATTTTCAATATTTTATTTGTAATGATGGCACTTGGACATTTTATGGGTGGTTACGTGATAAACAATATGACGGGTGGTGCCGTGAATACTAGTATGGGTGGTTACGTTATAACTTCCAATGCATTGGGTATGGAAGTCGGCCATATGGCTATTCCATTAAGTATGTGTGGAAGTCGACCGTATGGTTATTCCATTAAGTATGTTTATGTCCGAAGTTACCTTTATATTTTATGTGTTCTTTATATGGGTTTTATGGTAATATTTTGGTTAAAAAAGGGTAAGTAATTGACTTTTATTCAGTGAAGAGTTTTTACTACTTCATAAAGGTGAAAAGTATTACTTTGGTAAAGTAATCATGGTTTACTTGTTTTTTTTGAAAAACTAACAGTTTTCCTTCTTTGTGTATCCATTACTGGGATTTTTATGGTCATCCCATGTTTTTTAAATGTTTTCCACATGACTTAAGGATGAATAGGGTCAAGGATTGGATCAAGGAAAGACATTCTATCTAAAAAATTGAACTAGACATGTTTCTTTTGAAGTTTTTTTTATGTTATGGAAACTTAGTAGAAGTTTCTACTATGTAATCTTTTGAGAAGTAATAGTTTTGACCTAATTCTCTAAAACTCTAAACCTAAAAAGATCCTCAATGTGAATTATTCATTTAATTCAATAATTAAGTAAGGTTTAAGGTTGGGGCCTTATAGTTGGTATCAAAGGTCGGTTTAGATAACTTTAGAGGTTAGGGTATTCTCTAGGCATAAGTGACATTACCATAATGGTTAGGATTTCAGAAAGAGTCCTAGTTTTAGATAAATTAAATTAGTAAGTATATCTTAGTGTATATCTTCCTCATTAGTACATGATGGTTTTGTTGATATACTCACACTGACCTTTTTGGTTTTAGTAAATGGCTGGATCTAGCAGGCACCAAAGTAAAAGTGGATGTGAAGGAAAATGTGACAGTTTTCTGAGCGAGCAACTGAATGATATGGGAGCTGCAATGAGAACTCTTGTGCTTATCCTCAACCAACTATCTGGAGTCATGATTGACCACCTAAACCTTGGTGATTTCTATAAGGCATCATATATGAGAGAAACAAATCCCTACGGAACTACAGGTAATAATCATAAAGGTACGTGTGTTCAAAAACCTATGTGTCAACGATGTGGAAAGAAACACCTAGGAAAATGTTTCAAAGGGCTAGAAATATACTATAGATGTGGAAATGAAGGTCATAAAGCAGGAACCTACCATGGAAAAAGGAATCATCCAGTTGACTCGAGGAAAGGGAAATAAGTTCTTTCTGAGGGATCAATTGAATGTTTTAAATGTGGTGTGCATGGTCATTATGCAAACACATATCCTATGAAGAAGTTTTGGGAATGGTATCACCAAGATTGTACAAATATTCATTTACCAATACCTAATGCCATTCCAATTGAAGATGAAGAAACTGATAATGACCAGTCAAAGGTATGGATTATTTCATAACATTTGTTTTCCTATTTTGGAATATTAGGATATGATTCATTATTTTTTTGTTGGAAAGAAGTATTTCAGAATAAGTTGTAAAGGAATGGTTAATGGATCATGAATAATATTGAATGATTAAGAAGTAAACATATAAGGGCTTTAAGAGTTATTGTGAAATTCTTAAGATTATTAAGTCTATTTTGATGATGGGGTTACATTAGAAGACTTTTTACAGTATGTGTAAACATGATGTTTGATATATGAAAATTTTATTCAAGGAATAGTTATCTGTTCTTTTGTGAACATATTTATAAAAAACCATTTGGGTTTATATGATCCTTACTTTTGAGGTAATTATGGGTTACTATATGTTATAATGGAAAGTGAAAGGCATGCGATAAAATTGAGGTTAAATTATTTTATGGTTATTTTTGACGATTTTATCTCTTTTTGGGGAATGATTTGAGAATTATATAGTTTGTAAAAGGACAACACGTATACCGTGTGACAACCTGTCGTGTCAGACAAAGATTCGGGAATCGAACCCACAACCAAAGTGCGACTGGTATTTATCACCTACCACTGGACTACGTGATGTCCTTGGTTAGTTTGACTGGCTCTTTTTAGTTAGATGATTTTATGAATTATGAGTAAGTTGATTTTGGGGTATCTATGGAAATTTATTAACCTCTCATGGAGGATATGTGATTATGATAATTACTTTTCAATATGAGACTTTAAGAGAAACTGATGTTGTTTGGAGATAAATGATATGATTTAACTTGGAAGACTATGTGATGAAATCCTTAAAATATTTGGGTTTCAATCTTATTTTGGTCTACTTATGGTCTTCGTTGAACTTTGGGTTTTGTTGGAAAAATTTTGGAGATTAAGAATAGATTTTATTTTTATAAAGGGTTATCCTTTTTTGGATTATCTGATCTTGTACTAACCTTTTTTGTTTTGGTTTTGGTTAAAGTCTAAAGACATGGGAAGTATATAGTTCTATTTTGTGGATTAGGTGATTCTCATGAAGTTGATTATAGTACTCTTAATGCGAACATGTCCTCCTAAATACTCGTCTTTTGGAGAAAATATGAGTTTGACTAAGGAATCTAGTAAAAGTTGAAAGTCTACGTGACAAGTAAGTATGTTTCATTATTATTTAGTTAAGCTAAATAAATAAATTCCTCGATGAAGAGTAACTTAAAACCAACAATTTTGTCTGTTAACTTTTCCTACTATGGAATCGAATACAGTTTAACCCATCACAAGTTTGTGATTTTCTTATGGTTAACTTTCTCTTAGACATGTTTACTATCACTCTCCATCAAAACATAACCCTTTGTTTTTTCCTCCATGTCCATATTTCCATACTTGGTATCCTAGTATGGGTTAATTCGCGTGACCTTTGTACTTCTCTTTCTTTATTTTAAAGTGATTGTTTTACTGACTCTTGTTCCGATGTGGGATTTTCAATGAAGTTTCCAAGCCCAATTTTAAAGTTGTGAGGACGAAATTCCCAAAAGGGGGAAGGATATAACACCGCAGGTAAATAAAGAATATTACATTTTTATATTTATCCCTATTTCTGAAAAAAATATTAATATTAATTTAAAGGGAACCCTATGCTCGATAGCGTACCCAATACACAACAACGAGTTCCTTTGAAATCTTACATTGCACTATAATAATATTATTTTAAATGGTAGTTAACGCCTAACTGTTGTAATGGAGGGAATGAATAGAACTAACTACAAAATGATTATATATTTTTGTCAAATATTTTTACTTTTTACAATAAATGTTAGAGGATTAAAAATGTGAATGAATTCAATTTTAAGAGTAAACATTCTAATATACTTTAGAAGTTCGATTAACCGCCTTTTGATGGAAAGCCTCTTTTAAATCCAATTTTTGAAAATTTTATGTGTTATATTTGACAAAATAAAATTCTTCTTTATAATCAAGAAATCAAAATTTACTTTGTGTAAATTTTTTGTATTATTCCGATAAAGTTCATTTTTAATGAATAGTGAAAAATGTTGTATTTTATTTCAAAACCCCTTTTTAATATAATTTATTTATATGATTAGATTATCTTATGAATTGTTTTTAAAGTAAAATTAGAATATATGTTTACCATTTAATTCAATATTGGTCATTGGAATTAATTTCACTTTGAAATCAGACTTAAACTAGTGTGAATCTTTTGATACTTATTGTTTCATAAAAACACGCTATTTGCTCTGACAACGGGAATTATTTATTAAATTAATTAATTCAACTTACATGTTTTGAATTTTTTAAAATATACTTCATTTTTGAATTCGGAATATCAAACATAGCTTAGGGTGAAGTTTTTGTATTTTTCTGAAAAACTTCAATTTTTTATGAATTGTGAAACCACTAAGTGGTACTTATAAAAACTGATTTTCTGTTTAAATGAAATTTTACCACCTCTATGTTTTGAATATCAAAAATCTGACATACATGGTTTTCATTAAGAAGTAAAATGTGGTTCAATGTAATTAAAATAATTTTTTGGTGAATAGTAACTTTTATGTTTTTAATCGTGATTAGAGGTAATTAGTGTAATTTAAGGTAAAAATAATGTTTTAATAATATGAAATGACCCAGACACATGTCCTACCCTCATTTGATGTGTCATGGCCGACCAATAAAATCCATGGGTCAACTTGGGGAACCCATGGAGCCACTTTGGTAGGAAAATTACAATAATACCTTTTTATTTAATGTTAAAATTAAAATGTCACAAACATTTGTTGTTTTACTAAAACAATTTTTATATGGTGTTATACAAGTCATATTTTTGACTATAAATATTCATTGAAAATATGAAAAGATTTCCTACATCAAAGTATTTTTTTATAATTTTTAGACATTAACTAAATTAAATTATTTATGACACCATGATGATGCAGTGATTACCTCATTATTTAACGATTTAAATTAAATGGAAAGATAATGTAAAATCTAAGACATACACATGTCCAAAACCTATTGGATGAGTGGATTTAGAACCCTTATCACCTTATACTCGAAAAACACCAATGTGGGACCATTAAAATCCGAAACCCATTCTAAAATAAAGTAACATTTCCTTACTTTCCAAGAGTGCTCCTCCTCTCCTCTTATAAAAGGCCCCCACCTCTACCTCCTTAACCACACCTCTCAAGCCTTTGGTTCGGCCAAACCCTACCCATTTTCTCTCTCAACATCCCTATCTTACTCCTAGAAGCCTCAATTTGAGCATAAGTCTTCTCAAGTAAGCCTTTGAGCTCAAATCAAAAAGAGTTACCCGATTTAAAGGTAGTGTCTTCTCTTGTGTTCTTATATTTATTTTTCTTCTCCAACCCCCTAAACTCTTTTTATTATTTTCTTTTGTAAAGAATCCAGTATCTTAAATATACTAGGATGTTTTTATAAGAATATTTTGAGCTACACTTACACACACCTGCATCTAATTGTTAAAGAACATATTATTTCTGTGGATGGTGAATTTCTGCCTCACGAAACGATGATTTCTCAACACTCATATAACACCTTCAATGGTGGCCATTAAGATGTCACTATATTTATATATGATATATAATATGTTTTTGTTGTACTTAATCTTCTGTATTTTTCTTTTGTGGCATACCTTTGTGGTTTCCATTGTGGGTAAAACACGATAATTTCATTTTAGGAAGTGCGGACTACCGCCCCCTCAAAGTGATTTTATTCGTTAATGCCATATGTGGGATGTATAAAAGATGGATTTAAAGTTATTATATATGATTTATCTTACATATAAATGATGAATATAATTCTGGAATTAAAATATACATACCTCTTATTTGTTTTTGATTCCATTTATATGGCATAGAAAATAAAGTAGCGTTCATGCGTACGTACAGCTTACTGTCTCCATGAACAGTGCATTTCATTTCTTACCTCTAAATGATTATGTAATATTATAAATACATGTATATTAGGGATATATATGATATATATTATATCCAAATCATGAATATAATTCTGGATAGAATGAACCCTTGACCACACGAACAACATGTAATTGTAAGAAGTCCACTTTCGACTTAAGAACCATATATCGACAAAATAAACATTATTAACATAAATGATTACATAATGTTTATAACATGGTAATAAGTGATATAAAAGTAATAATGAACTTTAAAAAGGTTCTTAATCAAGTAGAAATTAGCTCAAGTTTATTATTTCGGATGTTAAAGAACGATCGAGTCAAGTCGGACCCGAGGTAAGGGATCCAACCTCTCTCTTTCTTTTTAAGTACTCCATTTTATGTCATTTCTTTTAAGATCATATTTAATATGTTTGGGGATGTTATATTATATTCATCATTCTGTAATTTTTTTGTTCATATAATGAGAGACCCTATTTGATCTCATCAATCCATTTTTGGATGATTTAAGTGTCGTCGTTAGGCTGCCGAGTTTTAGTAAGGGATTTTTCATATCACTTTTATTCTCGTGACGTTTACGCTACGTTTTCCACTATTTCCTTTGAGTGGTGTATGTACTTCCCATTGTTATACACTTTGTTTAGTATAATTTCATTTATGTGTATTGAAATTTTAATTGTATGACCCTTCTTCCATGGGGTGTACATTTCGAAAGTTACCCAACTCGGTAAGGGGACCTTTCACCCTCCTCTTTTTAAAAGACTTCTTTTGTTATGTATTTTAATTTACATCTTATTATGTTGGGATATGTTCTTATATATCCGTATTCATGTAAAGTTTATTTCCAAGTGATGAGATACCATTCACTCTCTCATCGACTAATTTTCTGAATTTTGAAGTGATGTCGTTTGGCTGTCGAATTTTTACAAGGGAACAGCTTAACCCAATTTCGATTTATTTTGGGTTCAACATGTACATCTTGAAAATGTCATCCTATGAATATGTGTGAATGACCTCTTAGTTTTTTCACACATGATATCAACTTATATTGGGTTTATTTTTATTTCTCTCACAAAATTATGTGATAGATTTATCCTTAATTTAAGGATACCCTCTTTATAATGGATTTCATCTCAATTTACATTTCCATTGATACTTCATTGTTGTTATCGACCAATTAACTCTTATATGGTGTGTATACTGTCCTTTGACATATTATATCTTGAATACCTTTATAAGCATGATATTATGAAGCTCGGATTAAATGTTATTCCGCAATTTTTGTATTCACGAGTCTCTCATTTTGTGAAATACTCTTTAACAAAAATATCATTTTAAATGTTTTAAAGATTCATTATTCTAAATCTTTATCTTTAATGTCCATGTTTTCAAAATGGTTTTCAGTATTTATTTATATGGACATTAATGTTTTAAAATTATAATTCCATTAAAAGCTTTAAAGTGGTATGGGGCACTTTGATTCAAAAATATCTTTTAAATGGTTTTTGAAAATGGATTGATTAATTAAATATCTTGGAATTAATTATTGTGATTGAAAATGAGATGGTGTTATTTAAATGTTTATATTTTCAATATTTTATGTTTAATGATGGTACTTGGACATTTTACAGGTGGTTACATGATAAACAATATGACGGGTGGTGCCGTGAATACCATGACGGGTGGTTATGTTATAACCTCCAATGCATTGGGTATGGAAGTCGGTCGTATGGAAATTCCATTAAGTATGTGTGGAAGTCGACCGTATGGTTATTCCTTTTATGTATGTTTATGTCCCAAGTTAGCTTTATATGTTATGTGTTCTTTATATGGGTCTTATAGTAATCTTTTGGTTACAAAAGGGTAAGTAATGGTCTTTTATTCAGGGAAGAGTTTTTACTACTTCATAAAGGTGAAAAGTATTACTTTGGTAAAGTACTAATGGTCTACTTGTTGTTTTTGAAAAACTAACAGTTTTCCTTCTTTGTGTCTCCTATACATGGCTTTTTATGCTCATCCCATGTTTTTGAAATGTTTTCCACAAGACTTAAAGATGAATAGGGTCAAAAATGGGATCAAGGAAAGACATGCTATCTAAAACATGGAACTAGACAAGTTTCTTTTTAAGTTTTTTTTATGTTATGGAAACTTAGTAGAAGTGTCTACTATGTAATCTTTTGAGATGTAATAGTTTTGACCTAATTCTCTAAAACTATAAACCTGAAAAGATCATCAATGTGAATTATTCATTTAATTCAATAATTAAGTAATGATTAAGGTCGGGGCCTTATAATAAGACCTAAAGATTGCTTAATGATTGGCCCAGTAGGAAGTGGCTCGGTGTGACCCAGCAAGCCCATGGTGGTGAGAGGCTCTATGAGACCCTATAGACCCATGATACACGATAGGAGGAGTACCTCAGTTCTGCCAAGGTGGGAAGTCCTTATATGTGACCTAGCATACCCACTGTGGGAAGCAGCTCTACGTGACCCATCAGGTCCACGGTACCCATCAGGGATGGGTACCACATCAGTTCATGGTTATTGGGAAGTGGATCTGTGTGACCCAGCATGCCCACTGTACTCAATAGAGGATGTTTTCTCCAGTATCCACAGAGTTCGATGATATGATAACCCTTCTACCCTTGACCTAACGTGATACCTGGTGTGAGCCGACTTGTGTTGTGTACTTTTGATTCATGCTTTGTGGTTCTTTTTGTGGGACTCTAGGTGACCTATGGGGGTCTTGGGGTCCCTACTGAGTATCGTTGTACTCACCCATGAATGGGATTCAACCGCACCTTCTTGCTTCTGGTGCAGATGATGTACAACATTGATTGAGGCTGAGGGAGCTAGGAGAGGGGGGTGCTTGGAGCTGGACCTTGTTGGCGTGACGTGATGTAGGGACCTCAGATTGTGAGTTGTACCAACCCTTCATGTAGGATCTATGGTGGATTATCTGAAACTGCCTTTCACTTTTAAGTCATTTTGTACTTATTCAGTTGTACTTGTAATTTTCCAGTTGGTCTTGTATTCCGACCCCCTTTACTTTCAGCACTCATTACTACATCAGTTTACTTCATAGTTGATTTTTTTTGTGTTCTAGGCTATGTGGTTTCCCCTTGTTCAATTCTACTCCATGAGTTTGTATAGGTTTAAAGGGAACGTCTTCCCGTTTTAGGGACACGTCGTTCAAGTGCTAGTAGCCAGCCCCTGGCCTATGGAAGGCGGGCTTGGGGTAGTCACGGCATAGGCCTCGGGGGAAGGATCATGACAAATATGATTGAATATGCTAGGTGACTAAGTGAGACTAAATATTTCATTTAATCATTAGTGGTTATAGAAATATATTCTAATATTTTTATGGACATATGATATAAATTTAATGCTTTAAATTTTTTTCAAATATATATAAGTGTATACAGTGAAATTTATTAATTCTTGAATTTATCATTTATGTAATGGGTCAATTTAGATTCTAGGATGATAAATCATATGCTTTAATCATGGATTAACATTCCAAAAATTGTTCATTTTATCTAATTTAGCACTTGAGAAGATAATGAAAACAATACATGATTAAATGATATGAGATAAAGTGTTTTTTACACACATGGTTATGATATGATTAATTCTATAGAATAGTTTATGGGGACAAAAAAAAGGATTTTTCTTGTTGGAGAATTTATTTGATTGTTATCCACGAAAATTTTCTATCAATATTATTAAATTTAATGAATTTTTTCTAAATATTCTCAATGTATTGGGAATATATATAAAATTTGAATAGTATATATATTCTCAAAATAAATATATTAACAGCAAAAGTATGTAAATGTCCAAACCTGAATAAAAAAAGTTGGTTATAGAGTTTTTCAATGATTACTTAAGAATCCACCCAAGGCCATTAGAATATATAGTTTTAGGGGAGGGAGAGTAGTAATTCAATATGTTCTTATTTTCCAATGAATACCTAAATAATATTTTTAGACTATATGTATTTTAAATGTAAGGAATGGATGATATATAAATTAATTCATTTATTTTTAAAGGTATGTGAAACAAAATATTTATTTTACAAATTTTGTATATATACAGGAGTTAAAAATGAAATGAATAATAAAACTAACATATACTTTTATAGTCATGATATGAAGTGAATAGTTATTATATCATGGATTTAAATACAATGTTTTCAATCAAACTATAATGAATCTAAGTATAATATTTTTATCTTTATCTCATTTACCTTATATTATAAGAGATAATGATTGAAAACAATGGGAAATTATAAACAAGTATAAGATGATTAAATTTATATCAATGGGTTGTGTTTCCAAAAATTATGTAAAATGGTTGAATACGAATATTTAGATAAAATTGTTTTTCTTAGATAAAATAATTTAACCAAAATGTAGTTAAAATGTGTGGGAATGATTTCTTACTACCCATAAATGGTATATTTTAATAAAAAATTATACTCAAAATAGAAGTTTGCAAGCACATAAAAAACCATATATGATATGAAAATAATAGTTTTTTGGTTTATTATTCAAACAGAAAGGAAATAAATTTCATTTCCAAACAAAAAATGGTTTTCTTATCATAGAAACATATTTTGAAAAGAATATGTTGTTGAAGAGGATACTGGTAATACGTTTGGACTTAGAGGAGTTTAAGGTTAATAAATAAATCATTATTCCAATCTATGACTAAAAGTGAATTATAATTAATATCCAAAAATATTTTATGGTATAGTGGTAGAAAAAATGTAAAGAGTTACATTAGTTACTATAAAAAATTGTAATCAATTTTTCCTATAAGATTTTAATAGTCGATAGTAAAGAGAACTATATGAGTTAAATTTATTTACCATATTAATTTGATTTTAATGTTTTTTGAAAAGTGTTTATGGGGACTTATAAACTATCATGTAAGTATTGATATTATTTATAGAAAAAATTTCGATGGAATAAGGTTCTAAGGATGGTGATGAAGAACTTGAAAATTTTTTTATATAGAAAATATAATTTAACATCATAACATTTTATGTTGCGATCTTCAGCAGTTTTAATATGTTAAAAAGTTAGACTATTATGAATATGATTCCAAGATCTCAAAATTAATCAAACTGGATCAATTAATAGATGATTATCACTAAATATTTTAGTGGGAATATTTTTTTATATGGGTATATAGAGATGTGATGTGGATTATATAAGATGTAATGTGTTTAAAAAACCAATAAAGTGTATGAGACATAAGGCTAGATAGGATGTTTATCATATATGATTTATTAAACATTTTCATATGTTGATTTTTTTAAATACGTGAGCCTATTAATATTAATAAGTATCATACCAATGGAAACTTATATTTTTTCAATATTTCACATTGGGTACATAAATTTATACACAGATATAAATTTCATTAATTGAATGGATTATTATCATCTTAAATAATTACTTTGTGTTTTCACAAATTTATGTCTGTCTAATAATATTATAGGTAATGTGGAAAATTTATGGTTGTTGTAATTATGATTCCTATGTAGAGATACATAATATTCTCATGACGAGAAAAATAAATAATAGGATTCGTTGTGTGCATAGGATGACTAACTAAGTTTACTAAATTGTTTGTCATATATATTTATTTTTGAAAACTATGGGTGCATGGATGAAATTTGAGTCCACGTTACAAGAAGTTACTATGATCAATAGAATGAGATCATATAAATTTTGATACCCTAATTATACAAGTCTACATATTAACATAGAAAATACAGGGGTGGTTGGGTATGTTGATGATCATATCATAGGATGGAGCTTAACAATGATGGGATTTTTCCTCTCATATACTAAAAAAACCAAGAACATATTATTTGGATATATAGGACATACATTTACCATGTCTAGTGGTCACTTTATGTCAAGGAAAATGGGTAAATATGCATATTCACATTTTCATTTGAGGCATACCGGTGGAACACGTATATTGAGAGACATGTTATTTTATTGAGATCTCCATATATACCTGTATATCTTGATTATCATTGACAGTTTTAACACATACACTCTATTATTATATATATTTTTTCAGATATTCATATTTTTATCATCACTATAAAGGCCTATGGGGTCAAACATTTTGGATAAAATAATGATAATTGAGTCTAACAAATATATCTATTCAAAAATTGATTTGAGATAATCCAAAAGTGTTTTCGTTGGGTATTTAAAAGGTATTTAATATGATGTAATGCATCGTGAAGTTAGTGATAGATTTTACAAAGTGTATTGTAATATATATAAGATACTTTTTTGATATGGTTTCACCAATTACTATATATTATACAGCATAACATATT
This sequence comes from Viscum album, assembly GCA_963277665.1. Lineage (NCBI taxonomy): Eukaryota > Viridiplantae > Streptophyta > Magnoliopsida > Santalales > Viscaceae > Viscum > Viscum album. The sequence continues at coordinate 2,101,880,967 of OY728119.1, read as the reverse complement.
ATTGAACACTGTATTTTAGCCCTTAGATCATGTGATAGACTGGATATGACATTCCCTAATATCTTGTGTATATATATTATATAAAGATTATTTTGTATTGCCTGAAAATTATGATTTCATGCACGGTATATCGGTCCATGAAACATGTAGTAAAAATGATAAAATATAATAATTTATTAATCTCACGTATTACCTGTCAATTATTATATAATTCTATGAGATAAAAATATTTGGGAGGAATCAACTTTATATCTATGATATTTGATCGATCCATTTTAGTTATCTCTATGTTTTATGTAATGAATAAATGGGAGGATAATCAAAAAGTATCCTTAATTATTTATTTAGTTTATATAATGTGATTGAATTACATAGAATTCAATTAATATTGGATGATCATACTTTAACTCATTACACTGTTTAATTTTCTTCATTTTTTTCCTAGATTGTAGAACATCATGGTAGAAATGAGAATCCTATGTGTAAGTAATTTTATTTATTTGACACTTTAGTAGACCATGGAGGTAGATGATTATGTTTTCCACATTGTTGATCTCTTTCAAACTCATAATAAAAATATTAAAAATTTATATACACACTTTGGTGTATGGATCACCTATATATAATTTCTTCATTTTCATATTTTACATAGTTTTGTATTATATTTCAAGGACAACTTCATTAAAGGGTTTTTAATCAGTTTTGGTCAATCCAATAAATGTTTTTACACTCTAACAAAACAATTCATTTCAAATACACAACCAATGGATGTAAAAAACATATTCCCTTACATTTTATCAAATATATTGAAAAACGTTTATCCTACATAAAATATTTTAATCCATATCTTCTTCTCTAAATATGTTATTGATATTGGTGCATCAGAAACCATGTGCATACAATTAATCATCTCATAAATTCTCTTAGTAATTTCTTTTAATTTAAATAATTATCATATCACCTAAGGGGAATGAGATAAAGATATATATAATTTTCATAGATTAAATTTATCTTGATAAAATATATTACATTCATCTCTAAGATATAATACCTTTTAACATCATCTCATGAATATAAAATGCATTCTCAATCAATTTTTCTGTTACTTTTGAACTCTTGTATATTTAAAAAACATTAAAAAATATACATTTATTTTAACATGCCATTAAAAATGGATGAATTAAATTCTCTAACATATATAACAAACATGGAAATTAAATGGAGTATCAAAAACTACTTCATGTAATTCTTGGATAGTCAAATGGTTCTGAACTATTACCTATATTTATAATCTATACAGTACTCTATATCTTACTTTTACTATTTTTATAGGACTTTAGAACATTGGAATCATGTTCTTATTAAATATATATTCTATTCATAGTGATAATATTGAGTAAATATTCTTTTAATATAATAAAATTTTCCTAAAATTTTTATATATTATAATTGAATAAATTCCATAACCAAAACGAGCCATTTCTTGAAAATTATTTATACTAGTTACCAGGCCTTGATCTATGATTCCCTATAAAAATGAACACCCATTTGTTTGAAAATAACCTATTAGTTATTTATCTAACTAAGCATACCAGTCGTATCATATAAAACGTTTGGATAGTTAAGTGGAAAACTCTTTTTCGAATCCATCATATGGATAAAACCAACTATATTCCTCCGGTATTCCAACCCCTAGGGTTTCATAGCAATTTTAACCCAATGAATACATAAAAACAATCTAATAAAAATATAATTTATCGCCCCCACACTTTTTATTAACACTACCAAATGATTATGTAGTATCATTCATTACTTATTTTCCTTAAATATGATAATATAGGGGTTCCATGTTTTACCCTGAAACTGCATAATATGATGATCAAGGTCTGAAAAGTTTTAACTTTGGAAGGTATATAATTTCTAGTATTGGAAGGGATTTATTCTCATCACCTTATCTATTTTTATTCCCTTTATTTAATATTTATTCTAGTAATTTATTTTGATTCATATACCCTCCTCCAAACCAATATGTTAAAACCATATTGATTCTTAACTCATTAAACATCCCCCAAGTTTGTGTTAATTTCAAAAAATTAGAATTAAAATGACTTCATATATTTTTGAATACATCATATGCATATGTAATGGGAACGGTTAATGTAAAGGAATGGATTTATCAACATGAGTTAACCTAGAGTGATATATAGCCATCCCTAATCACAAGCCTAAACAATGAATAAGCCTCAAGGTAGGTAGATTTTCAGGTCCCAAGTCAATTTACCTAGGGATAATTAACTCAAGATAGAATCAAATTAATCATAAATATGACACATATTATAAAAACCTATACTCAAAAACTAAACTCAATCTAATAAAATCTAATAAAAACTATGTTCATGATCTATAAAAAACTAAAAAATATATATAAATTTCCATCATCGAATGCAAGGCACTATCTAAAAGAAATTTAACAATTAAACTAAAGCATACAGAATATAACAATGTATTAAAACATATAATAAAAATTAATATAGAGGGAATATCGTTTTAAATAAGTTAATAATTCAAAAATTTAAACATGAGATAAAAATTTATCAAAAATTCATAAATAAATGATATTTAAATAAATTTTCTAATTTTATAGCTTTAATATTTTGTAAATTACCTAAAAAAATTTATGATCCACAAACTATTTATAATTTAAATTTTAGTATATAAAAATTTCTCATAATTTTTTATGACATATTTAATCAAAATATAAACCATGATCATATAAATGATCAAAAAAAATTTTAGCTGGATAAAATAATATCCAAATAAGTCTCCCTTTTATTTTTGAATAAATCAAATTTATTAATTATGAAAAATTCACTATTTAAAAATAAAAAAACTAATTTTCCATTATTTCATAATTCATAATACTTTATATTTTTTTTATTATTTTAAAATAAGAAATTTTATTTGTAGATCATAATTCATCCAAATTATTTGTGTTAAAATATATTTCAAATATTAACATGTAATATTATGGGATATAAATGTTTAATAAAAAAATCATTTTAAATATTTACCAATTGTAATAATTTTAATAATATAAAAATTACTAGTAAATTAAATATTACAAAAATTCCTTTTATAATGATTTATAATAATTTTATAAACCATTTAAATCATTAAAATTGTTATTATATTTTTTTAATAATTTTAAAAAAATTATTACCCTTACGTATTGGGGTATTCTTAAATAAAGGTAAAACCGTATAACTTTACACAATCCATCTGGAACACCTCTTCTAAAGGTATGTCACTACATACCTTTAAACAATATAAATATACTGATATTTGTAAAGGTAATATGAATATCAACTTTATGAATCTCATTTATCATATGGTTTCTAATGATATTACATTTATTTGAACTCTTCGTGTAAGGGTAGGTATTAACTTACCTATATAAGGCCTCCTAAAACCACTATAAATTTGTAATATAATAATAAAAACAAATTTCATAAAGATAAAAAAGTGGTTACCCATACCTATCCTCTTTAAATGTAAGGGTTAGATCATGTGACACTTACTTATACTGATCTATGTAAGGGTAAGTAGAGATGACCCATACGCAGACCACAATGTGTCAGGGTTATTCGTTGGTTACCTTTACATATCCCAGCTGTAAAAGTGTAAACTATTAATCCAGTATATCATAAAACCTGAAATTTTATTCTCTATTATTTAAATTATTCATCATTTCATTGCATTATTTCTTAAATCTAAATCATGATCTCACTCAAGGACACATATTTTTCTTTGATTATAATTATAATTAGCACATCATGCATAACTAATTATAACCCAAATTCGAGGATCTCCCATGCATGATATATAAAACCATAATAAAATAGATAAATAAATAATATTGTAAAACATGAGTATCATAATCTGTTGAAGACACATCATCATCTTCAAATGGCATCACATGGGCTTGATAGGGATCCCTATGTAGAAAACAATATAATACCACCTCTATAGGTATCCATAGGTTGATCTAAATCATCTAATCCTTCAATGGGACTTAATCTTCCTTCATATCATGTGATAGCCTCTAATATAAAAGAGAAAAAAAATTAGATAAAGGGTTTAAGGAGTATCGGTAAACCATTAAGAAATTAATACATGCCCCCATTCCATCATATGGTAGTATGGTTTTTATAGAGCCTAAGGACACTTGTAAGTAGTGTATACATTAACTCATTTTTAAAAACACATGTATAAATTTCATGGTTGGTTCATGGATCATACGAAATTACTCCATGTATATTTCATATAAATATTAAATGATTTCATTTAACGATGTCTTGTGTGCTAAACACAAAATGACAATAGTTTATCATTTTATGCAGTCACAAATTTCATAAAATGATATACCCTTATAATGATGAAAATAATCATTTTCATGATATATATATATATAAAGACTTAAATAATATCTCCTTCATGTTGATCATGGTCATGCCTTGTGGATTTATCTTACCATTGAGCCTTACCTTACTCAATAAGTGAAACAAGAATATTTTGAGAAAACCCAAATTGAATTAAACGGGGAAAACCATTTATGTTATTTTTTTTAAATAGGAAATAGGGTTTTGAAAATAATTTTCAAATATTATTTATTAGTTTTCATTGTAAAAAATTCTTATTTAGATTTGTGGTTGTATCTTATTAGGTTTTATTCCACACACCTTGCATATGCCTTTGGGCATATGCTGAATTTGTTTTCAATGAAATGAATAAATGAAAGGGAACTATATATTTTTGTAGATCTTTCTGATTAACATTGACTAGGCTTATTATATTGGGAGAGATGTTGTCTCATAGGGTTTATCTCAAGCGGAGTATTTTTTTATATTTAGGTATATATTGGATATTTTTTATCATCCATTTGAATCTTGATCTCTATTTTTTACTATGGATATTATATATATATATTTTTCATAACATGTTTTATATTGTGATGTCATGATATATATTATATCTATGAATAATCACCATTGTATTTTCTCTGGGGACATGTTCTTTTCCGTTTAACCTATTTATTCATTCATCGTGGGTATCGAATTCATGGAACTGTAATTCCAAATTTTAAATGGGAAAAATATTCCCCAAAGGTTCCTTTTGATGACCTCATTCATGTCAAAAGACTAATCTAATTGGGAACATAATTCTGTCCATGTGGCATGCAAGATCAGTTGACTGGTTAGGTTTACCAGGGCTTGTTCACTTCATGAGTATCTCATTATCTATGATATATTAATTTTCAAGCCATTACATTGTCCATATAATAGGATAATATTATAAGAGTTTCAATATGTGAAATAGTAATGTAATATTCATAAGGTGTCGTTTGATTAATGAAGGTTTTGAGAATGTTAAGATTTAACATTCAAGAATCCTCTACATGACCTTTCTCTCAATGTGAAATTTTAAATAATAGAAAATTGAATCGATCAAGTGGAAATAAAGAGTTCTTAACTACATTAAATACTTATATGGTTTATAACATATGAGTTAATTTTTTGGAAGGATCATGGGTGCTCCAAGGAATATATATATACGCAGTGACCGTTGACATTATTACTCCATGATTTCCAATGTCTCCTAACATTTATCTTATTGCTCTCTTTATCCTCCATTATTTACCACCTAAGGTACTACCATATCATGGTTTCAAGGAGGATCCAAACCAAGTATTATGTGATTTATTAATCTCAAGTATATACCCTAGAGGAAAGATCCCTTTGTTTATTCCAAGTGATATTCATTGAGGATGTTATTAAAGGAAAATAAAAAATCATCTGTGGTGAAAGGTGCATGATCTTTATTTAGTTTATACATCGATTTAGTTTGGCATAGAATTATGGTTTTGGTTATGATATTTCTAATGTCTTCCACTATATTTAATAAGTATTATATGATCCTTAAAACACATCAATGGAATCAAATCATGATCATTATTCTTTGATTTGGGAAATATTGTTTAAAATGAAAAATAATAGATGTTATTTTTTTCATAAAGTGTATGGTTAAAAATGATTGAAATTTTGTTTTATGGCTTGTACAGTGTTATTGGATCTAATAAGATTAAATTTTATCACTATATAAAATTTGTTACATCGTAGCATGTGATTCAACACAATCCTTTGTTTTTAACATATCATAAATCACGATATGTGTAATATTATCCTCTGAAGGTGATGATTTTAACTCTTTTACATTTATAAAATAGTTCCTCAATTTGTTAATGTGATACTAGTTATTTCATATAATACGTCTTTAAGGCACTGAATGGTGAGGACACATGACAGTCAAAAAGGAGATATGGATATTTCATAGTTTAGGATATAGAAATATAATTAAATATGATTGATAGTAGTAGAACTATCTATCATAAGTTTTATGTATCTTTCCAAACCTATAATTTAGGTTTTACATTATGTATCAACAGATGATATGAAGAAGCCGTATGATGTGAAAGAGTTGAAAAATTAAAATTTTCAAATTTTCATTTATGAATGTAATTACATAATTTCTAAAAATTTATAGATTATAGAAACTATTTTATATATATCTATTTAAATTATAATATTATATAAATTATCTAAATATACACTATTTATAAATAATTAGTTAACTATTCTTGAAAAACTTATTAAATAAATAAAAATAATATTAATTGTTAATATTAAATAACTTTTGATCTTATGTAAAATTAATTATAATTTAGATATGGTTTTTATATATAATATCTATTATTAATTTATAGTCCATTTAAATATTTAAAAAATATGGTAAATATAAAATATTTTTTCTTAAATAATATAAATTATTCATAATACGTGTTTTGAATTATAAAAATTAAATCCTTCATTTAATAAATTATTTAAATCATTTAAAAAAATTATTGATAATTGATATAATAATTGTTTGCATAATATAAAATATGTGATATTTATATTTTGAAAATTATTTACACACTAATATTGTAATATAAAATGATTACACTTAATTAAATTTTATATACTTAACTATTATTCCTTATTAAATGTTAATAAGAAGGATTTCATATTAAAATAAAATTAAATGTGTTTGTATTTATCAAATTATGGAATTTCAACAATGCATTTCTAAATTATATTCTTTTTAATTTTCCATATTTAATAATTATACATAAATTGTTTATCTCATGTCTAAATTTATGAATTATTCATTTTTAAAGTTTATACATTTTTAAATTCGTGAATATGAATGTTATATTATATATTTTCCCAAATTATTTAGTTTACTATGTTAACTACTTCAATAAATTATAATGCATGTATCTTAGTAGATTCATGCGAGGTTTGACAATTGATTTAGTATTCATCAACCATGTATTTGTATTTTTTATGTTATGTGATTTAAATTGTCATCTAATTATAGTTTACACATGTTAGGTGTTAGAATTGTGTTGAAATTAAGGTATCACTTGAGTAAAGATCCATGGGTATAAGGAATTTGGTTTGGATTGCTCCCATGCCTAATGGATTATGATAAAAAAAAAGTGGGGATTTGTTATCTGTCTATCCATACTTATTATTGTAGGGATTATTGGTTTCATTTGACTTGAATCACATATATAAAATGAATCATTTATATTGTTCATGTGATTCATTTAACTGTTTCTTAATATGTTTGGGTTTTAATTTCAGTTAGTAACATAGGCTATGTGTTTCATAAAGAGATAACATTAATATTGTTTGAACATATTGATTCGTTAAAAGGAGTTGGATATCAAAAATATATCATTAGAATAATGAATACATGAAAATAGAATACATGTGAAATGATTTTGAGATTATGATCCTCATCAAAAATATTAATTTTTATATTCATTTTAAGGAAAAATATTTAAAGACCTTTCTCAGTCAGCAATATAGGTTCAACTAAAGAAAGTTTCCCGTGAATTATATTATTGAAGGAATGAATATAAATAGGTGACCATAAGAGTTATGTTCCTCATTTCTATGTTTAATTTCAGATACACATAAATGTAAACCCTTTAAAATCGATACCATAAGAATATTGTTGAGTTTATCCATATAATGGATTGGATGAATAGTTGACTACTCAACAATACATGAATATTGAAAGTTATTATATTTATGATGGACTATAAAAATAGTTAATTGGTGATTGTAATTCAAAATTGGTGTCATTAAATAGTGACATATATATTTTCCCCACTAATAGATATGACTGGATTAAAAGGATATTAGTGGCATAACATTTAATAAAATTAATTATTATATGAATGTAAAACTTTATAATCGTCTATTATAAACATGTTTTGTAAATAGATTGCATCCTCATCATCGATCATTACATTAACATAAATCCTAGAAAAAGAATAATGTTATAATAATATGGAAAAGTTACAAAATATAAGTATCATTATTAATAAATATAGTAAAATTATATATTCTTGAGAAATAACATTCTAAACAACAATTTCATAATGTTATTTAAAAAATTAATATTGATGCTTATTGGAGGAATGGATGAATTCATGAAAGGATTTAAATACATTTTTTATATGATACATGAACAATGTAAATTTAATATCCACTAATATAATCAATATAATTAATGGTTCCAATATTCTAGTGAGGATGAGAATATTCCCAAGGATTGTTATGGATATGGACTTAATTTTATAATCATCATTTTAAATGTTTTGACCATGTAAACATGTTTAGTAAATTTTAAACCTATTTTTAAAATTTTTGCGAATATATGATGTAGGGGATTTGATGTCCATGTTCTAGAGTTTTATTAACAGTATAAGTGTGTAAAATTTGAAACCATAATAAGAAAATATAGTTTTAAAGTCCAAAAATATTTATTAACCTACTTATTCAAGGTTAGGGAAACCTAAATGAGATCTCAAGAGGGTTCTAATGTTTTTCATATAATTGAATGATCTTGAATACCAGAATAGTTTTGATAAACACCTTGGAGATTCCATGTTTGGTATTAATGTTAAAGAATCAATTATTTAATATTTATGGTATGACATACCATGTGAATACTTTAAAATGATAAAATTTAAATGAGTTCAATATCAAGGAATCAATTTATGGACCTCACAATTTTCAGTTAAATGAGGAAATAAGGGATTACGATGCCCAAGACTTGAATGAAAAGAATATTTCAAGAATAAATGGAAATTATTAAAGGATGTGTATAGTAAAATCATTTTACTTATATGATGTGATAATTTATTTTTTCAATAGTGTTTTTTTCAATAAATTTAGTGATTCATATGGGGAATGATTCATAAAATTCAATAACATACATTAAAAGTATATAGAGACGAAATTTTTTTATCGATGATTATATTTTATCTCATATATTTGTTAAAAATATATGGGAAAGTGATCCAACAACCCATTATTAAAATATTGTAAATAATAAACTATTTATTTTAGGATATTTTTCTTCGAACATATAGAATACCATATATGATATAGTAACTATACTTTATTTGTTATAAATCCCCACTCAAGGAAGAAATTATTTTTTCATCAATGAAAATTAGTTTGGGTATCATTAAATTAAATTCTAAAGGGGATTTAATTTCTAATAGGGTAGTAGTATATTTTTGGACATGGATAAGTTCACGTGTAACAAATTAATTGTAATTATAGTAAATATTTAATGTTCATGTCAATTAATATCCCAAAATCGCTCGGCATATGTTGGTAAATTAAATTTAAAGAGTTATATTTAGTTACTGCAATGAAGGTAATATCACATTTTATAGTAAATGGATTTATAATATGTTGGTAATGAGATAATTTACTGAGTTATATTAGTTAAAAATGATATTAAGAACACTATTGATGACAAAACAAATGAATAATTATTTTGATGAACATCAAATGTGTTCTATGTATAAAATAGAAATTATTAACATCATACTATTTGATTTCGTGATGTTATGTTTTTTAATACTATATTCAATGACATGAATACGAGGAATGTTTTTCTATGGTCGCACCAATATTAAAAATAGATTTTTCCCTAGATGATACTCACTAAAAGAGTTTCATGGAATGATATTATCAAATGACCATACAATGATGTGGCAAGAAATACATATAGATTTAATGAGTTTAACAAAACCAGAAAATTGTATAAAATATAAGTCATATATGGTTGTTTATCTATGGGATATGATGCAATGGGATCTTATGTGTGATTTTTTTAAAATTCATGATATAGTATAGGAAAATAAAATTTATCAAGTTATATAAAATATAAACTCCACTTTATCATTATTTCATCTTGGATACCCAAATTTAATGAAGTGAAATGATAATTTACCTCAAAAAATATATATTTGATTTATCCTTAACTAAACATCATCATAGATTCCTATACGTTGTGACAAAATGTTATTTTTGGGATGGGTATCATTTTATATAGAAATATAAAATAATCTCATGAGAAATGGAACATGTTTTTTGTGTTTGATAACCCCCAAGAATACAACGTTGAATATCATATATGATGTCATTAGTATACTAGGGGTGTTTATTTCATATTGGTATTTCCACATACCTATGGATAGAGAGAAACTTATAACAAGTACCTTTATACATTAATATGTTTCTCAAGAAATCATTCAGTATTATCTAATCAATGGGGTCATTGGGTATGTTATTGATATTATGTTTTATTTTGTCTTAAACAATATAGGAATTTTCCTCTCAGATGATGAGAATGACATTTGGGACCTTGATTGATATAGACTGAAGTGTTGTATGGTTATACCTATATAATACATTTGATGTAACTATCTATTGGGTGGGGTTTATGTTATGTTCATGTACATAAATATGAATGAAATATGATATATTAATCAAACTAGTTTGCATATAAATTTTTAATTGAGAAAATATGATTAATTATATCATATATTACAACTTCACATCCCTCTATCACTCAATATCTATGATAAAGGGATCATATGAAAATTATTACATGTATATGACATAGATTGTGTAAATTGGTGTATATATACATTTGTTTGATTGAGATTATTATGGATCATTTTATACATTGATTATGATTGATACTTTTCCAGAGTTCACTATTATATTAAAATTGTTATTTTTGGAATTAAATATTATTGTAAATGTAACAAAGACACATGGGATTAGACATTGTGGATAAATTAACGGTGATTAAATTATAATAAACACATAGAGTTCCTATAAAAGTATTTATATATTATAAAAAAGCTTTTTAGATTTATATCCACAAGGTATTGAATATTGTGGGATATAATATGAAATTAATGATATCTTTTAAAAAAAATTGGAGCATACCTAAATCGTTTACTTGAATTGGTTTCATAAGGTATTATATAAGATACAATCTAATGTGTAGTAGAACAATGTAATTGATGCTTTAGGTAAAGTATAAAATTTAATGAGGTACTCCCTAAATTAATTACACATATGATATATTTTAGTAAATAACAAATGTGATTATATAAAGGTAATATAATTATATGATATCCATAATGGAAAATAAAAATTTAATCATTTTTGGGATATCATTAGTTGCGATATAGTGATATATTATCCACAATATTATCCATTTCATTTCATCATATTATATGTTTTTCATTATGTGGAATCACATTAAAGAATTAGTAAGTAATCTTATGATTTTTTAATGGTATAATAATATTAAAATATCATGTTTGGAAATATTGCATAATGGATTTCATTTTTTTAGATAATTTATATGATAAAACATTAAATAATTGAATAAGTAATGTGTTTAAAAAGTTATTTTATCAAATTAAATTAATCATAGATTTTTAATATGTGAGTAAATACTTGATATGAATCAAGGGTTCCTGATGGCCAATATAAGGAGGTTGTTCCTATTGATATTTTTTATCCAACCTTTCCTAAACCTTATACTAATTCTCTTGTATCTCTCTTCCTCTGTCATCCTTTTCCACTAAAGGTACTCCCATATTGTGGTTTCATGGTGGATCCCACCCATTAATTTGGTGATTATGTTATACCACTGATATAGTATAGATAGAAATCACTTTTCATATTAAAATGATCTTTATCAGTGTAAGTTATAAGATTCAATTATAGTAAGTAAACATCATACACTAAAGAATCTATTACATGATGTTGATTTTATTATTTCAATAATAAATATGATTTTAAATATTAGAATCTTAATTTAATGAAATTTACATCATTTTGGAACTCGACAAGCCAAAATTATCTTAGTGGGATTTTATTAAATGGTTCGTTTTTTGGTGAATACTAAAAAAATATATATATCAAAACTATTAAGACATAATTACGATGTAATTATGAATTAAATTTATATCAAACCATTATATAGGAAAAATCATTTTAGTTTTAAAATAACACATTTAAAATTAAAATATTGAATTTTTAAATTTATGATTAACATTTTTAACAGAATTTCTATTTTATTATAATAAAAAATAAATATGGTTCATTGAATTTAATTGAGAGATTGAAAGGTTATATTTCATTTGGATTAATATAAATGATAGTTAAAAATAATCATAACAATAAATAATAAATAAATTTGAATTTAACAAAAATTATATATTATTTTAGTTTAAATTTATTCTTATGCATAAAAATTCATTTTATTCCAAAAATAGTTTACATTGAATTAAGCATAATTTTTTTAAAATTAGTATTTACATCCATTAAAATTGAATAAAAAATGGATATCTCATTTTTAATGTTAAATGTTTTTAATACTTTTGTTCTCATTTTTTGGTTATAAAATAGTGACACCACGGTAAAACTCTGTCATGGTAGAAAATGATAAAATTGTTAATATGGGGGTTATAATAAGGGGTTTAGATTAATTTATCACAAAAAATTCACTAATTTATATTTTAATGGATTATCAAATTAATATTTCCTTTATTCATAATTTTTGATAATGAGGAGCCACATTCTTTATAAATGAAATTTATCTAAATTTAATATTTATATTATTTATATTATTGTTACCCCTCTCACTTATAAATGGAGCACATCAACATCTCCCTTATCCATACACCCTGACCCTCATTTTTTGACCAACTATTGAAAAATTATACTCTAACTATATTTTCCATGTCCTAGAGGTTCTGGTCTCACCAAATGGCCAATCTATAAAAGCTTAAAAAAAGATACGAAGGAAGATATTCAAGGAAAATATAATTTTTTTAACTGAGTTCCATAAAGTATCTTTTTCCACCTCATCAAAATATATATTAACAATAATAATATAATTACTATAGTATTATTTTTATAAATAAATATTATTATTTTCATGTAATAACCATTATTTACCTCCCCTTCCATCCATTAGAGAAAAAAAATTGTATTACATGCCAAATATCAACTCTATAAATTGTGTACTTCATTTTTATTCACCACCATACATGAATTGTAATAAAAATGAGTTTCAATAATAAATTTTAAATTCATCCCAAGATTAAACTTTTGGACATATATGTTTTCCATTCTAATAGTAATATTAATAATAAATTGTCATTGTAAAATTTCACTGCCTATGACAAGGTTATCATGACACATTTCAAGTAATAACTACTTAACATTATCTTCCATTTATATTATTCATATAAAAAATTTTGAACATAATTTATTAGTATGATGAATTTTTTATAAAATCATTAAATTATGTTAAAGTGATATAATCATTATTAAATATAATGTTCTAACTCATTCAACCACTATAACATGCTCTTGTTTGGGTGGTTTTTACCACCTACTTGAATGATATTATATTGTTTATCTCATGAATGATTAATGAATTTTTAATAATTATAATATCATATAATAACTAATAATTTAATATGTTTTGATAAATCATGAATTTTAATATATTGATTTATATTGTAGATTAAAACTTATTTTTTTTCCAAATCCAAATTTATAAGAAACTATTATTATGATTTCAAAAAAGAGCACCCCATAAGTTCCTAAAAATATTTATGTGGATCTATAAAAATATCATTCACATAGTATAAAAATGCATTAAAATTATTTATATGATTAATCCATGACCAATGTTTAAGGACCAGTACTGCTAAACCAAAAACATGAATTGAAGAAAGAACAATTAACATAAAAATTTTAATTTTAACAAAGAATTATTAATAAATTGGAAATAAAAATTTAAAATTGAATTTTATCTAGTATGATAAATATAAATCTGTTTAATATATATATTTAAAAAAAATATTTATTTTAAAATAGGTTATATCATGTTTTATTTAGAGAAAATTTCTGGTAATGATTTATTTTCAAATATCACTATTTATAAGGATTATTTATGTTACAATTTCCATAATCTGGAATTCTATGTCATTTATCTAATAAATAGAATATATTTTATTAATCTCTAGTTAATTTTATTTTTAAAAAATTATTTATATTTTAATCTTTTTGGAACTCAAATCAACCAATAAAATATTTATACAGAATGTAGGCCATATTTCTAGTTTCTAGTTGTGAATATTTTTCTTCCAAGTACATATTAATTATTATTAATCAATAATGTTTTTTATATATTTCAATGATTTATTATGGACAATTTATATTTTCTTTTAATTTAAATTAAATTTTAAAATCAATATTTTTAATGTTTTATATATAATTAATTTTTTAATTTATTTATAAAACTATGAAATGAAATTGTTGTTAATGTCTTCAACATGAATGGATTTCCCCACATTCATAAAAACATTCATTATTTATCTTCCTTTGCATGTTTTGATGTTTTCTAAAATTAATATTTTTTCCCATTATTTTGTAATTTTTAGGCTTTTATACCAATATAAAATCATTTTTTATGTTTCCAAAATGGATTTAATTTCACTTCTAAATATTTTAATCTTCTAGTCCATATTTTCTTAATTAATAATATTTTCATTACAATATTTGATTATTAAAAATTATTTTATATATTATTTTTCAAAATTATACTTGAATCCTCATAAATGGTGTTTTGGAAATAACATTTAACTTCATTTTTTGAATATGTTACAAAATATTTAAGAAAATTATTTTTAACATTTTGATTAAATTTTTATCTTTTTTTCCAAAAATATATAAATTTAATACCAAATTATTTATTTTTTATTACTTGACTCTCTCATTCCATACCATACAAATTTTTGGTTGATACCTTATTTTTTGTACAATGATTGTTCAAAATTAATTCACTTCCTAGTAGTTATGCCTTCTATCACTCTCCATTATTCCCTAGAATATTTTCTTCTTCCATGTCCATGTTATTTAGTACCATGGATATGTTTAATATCATATATTTATTTTTTTAACCAATTACTAATTTCAATAAAAATTGTATGTTGATTTCATATTACTAAAAAGGTTATTCGATTATCTGGAAAGTATTTTCATTCTGAATACTTGATTTAATAAGAATATTTAATGATTACTAAGGAATATAGATTTTGTATTTTATTGATCATTCAATATATTACTAATGATTTATAAATTTTTAGTGATTTTTGGGGTCCCAAAAATTATATATCCCCTCTATGAGTTGGGTAGGTATAATATGGAAAAATAGTTGGAATGCCTTACTTATTATTTGGGTATTTGGTTTATGTATGTATAATTATTGAAAATCTCCATGATGAGGCCATGATAGTATGATTGGAATGTATAGCATCATGCATTCCATTTTTGAGAAATAAATTAGTATTTTCAATGTGATTAATATTTTTTATTACCCAATCATATTTTCCAATCTCCTATTATTAATTATAGGTAAAGTGTTTTTATTATAAACTCTACTATATTTTCTATTCCCTATGCATTGATGATTGATTCCACTATACGAAACCCCTTAAAAGGAATCTACGATCGCCTTATTTTTGCAATCCCAATGGTACCAAGAATGGATAATTTAATTAATGTATTGTTTTACTCAAACTAATAAATATTTTTTCATAGTTTTTATAAGATGTGTTTGAATTTTCAAATGTAAAATTTCAATCATGTATATATATAATATCTTAAGAATAAAAAATTGTTTGATCCTATGATATATAGCCTCATGTATATTATACTAATTTAATTTAGTAAACATTATATTTGGGTTATTAGATTCCATGTTGTAATAAATTTTATTATATAATGTTTAGTACTAACCTTCAGGACTAGATTTTTTAAATATATATCTAGTAAGATAATTCTGATATAGCTTCAATATAATTAGGTATTTTTAATAGTAGCAGAAGTTGTTTACTTTGGATAAATATTCATAATGTTATAGGAGAATAATTTTTATTCTATTATTTAGATATTGAACCAGTGGGAGGATTGTAAAACTTATCTATGACGATAGTCAATATAAGGATTTCCATCATGGGAAAGTAAACATGGCTGCTTTTGGACATGAATTGATAATAGCTATCATAGGAAAGTTTAGTCCGGTTATTACTAATTACCATTCTTGTATAGAAATCAAATGTTTCACCACATCACGATTTAATGATTTTTGAAAACATCATGTAGAGGAAACCTCCATCAATCAACCTAACTACTAATCCATTGGTTTATAAACAATTGTAATTCCCCCAAACAAGTATCTCTTGCATTGGGGTGTAATGAAATAGGGATTTTATTCTAATATTTTATTATTTAAATGAAAATTTTAATAATTTGTGGACATTGTTAAAAAATAATAAGTATGAGGTGTTGATGGAGTGTATAAGATATATTTTTGAATCATTGTTGAGATACTCACAGGTAAAAAGTTACAAAAGAAATTTTGTATGTGTAAATTTTGGATCCAAGAACATTCTTTTCTAGGTAATATCATCTACATGGATAAGGAATATATTTATACTTCTAAGAGAAATGAATTGTATTATTTTTCCACAATGATTAATATAATCAAGAATTATAGTTTCCTTGTATTAGCCGAATAATTTTATTGATTTGTTAATAATTTTAAGGGATTAGCTAACTAGTTATCTATGATTATGTGTTAATCAGATATGATCATAAGTTGAAATAATATAAAGAAAGGTTTAATTAATTAAATAATATATTATTTAACACACTGGTATTAACATTATCCCCAGGAAAGGTTGAATTTATGATATATAGTAATGTGTCATATAAATAACTATGATCTGTGATTATATTTAATGATAGAGTTATTACTAATGAATTAATGTAGTAAGATATTCATGAAAAAAGTTGTGCAACTAAATATCTTGAGTTGGAAGTAGTACGTTATTATTTAAAGATATAGATTAATTATCCCTATACTAAGATATGTGAGATGCATACAAATCACAAGAGTTTGAAATACATCTTCTCACAAAATAACCTCAATATGAGACAGTGAAGACAACTCAAACTACTTATGGATTATGATTTATCAATTAACTACCACACTGAAGAGTAAAAAGGGGGAGAACACATTTAATTAGAAGGTTAATAGATTTTTTATATAGTAGAGGATAGATAAGGATCAAATATTCATAGATTTGGTGAAGTTGGATATGTTGATTATTATGGAAGGAGAAACATAACTCCTTTTCCAAATGGCATCCAAACCACTATTACTAAGGAAGATAGAAACTTCAAACATGAAAAAAGAGATTTTATAAGAGTAAACAAAACACTTCAATAAAGGGATATTGGAATTATTCATCTATAATGATGGTTTATTAAAATTTTGGAAGACACGCTTTTGTTTAATCATGAATCTGATGAAGATGAAATTAGTGGATGAATCCCATAACTGAAATATATTTATACACACTGATGGCACCAATATATATACGAATTTAAGAGAACAATTTTGTAGTACAATATGAAGTGGTAAATAATTTTTTTTATTAAGATCCTTGGGTTTTTAATAGGTAAAATCTTGTAGACATCACCCTAATGTCCTCACAATGGATATCCATATACCAATGTTTTAGTGGAATAATAATACATTGTACATTATTGTTAGACTAATGAAGACTCCAAGGGGGAATGATACTATATGGGTTGTCTTTATTCACCATACCAGGTCTACAAATTTTCTCAAAATTAGGATGGATCTAACCCTAGATGACATTTCCATGATATTTATTAATGATGTTGTGGGACTTCATTGTGAACCTATTCCGATTATATTTGATCATGATCCATGTTTCAAGTCACATTTTTTGATGTTTATTCAAAAGGATATACACAAAGGGATTCGTATGAGTACCAACTATCATACTAAAATTGATTGATAATAAAAAATTACAATCAAAACATTAGAAAACATGATAGGTACATGGTCACTTGACATTAAATATATATGGGGTCAATATCTACCTTTGGTTGATTTTGGTATAAAATAGGTTATATTAGATAATTCAATTGGAAATTTATGAATAATTGTATAGGGGAGAGAACATACTCCAACATATTGGTGAAAATATATAGAGAGAAATATTTTATTTCTAAAACTCATTGAGGAGACAATAGGAAAAAAATAAGAACTATTTTGAATTTTATTATGACATGTAAAGCAGATAAAAGGGATTTAAAGATAATTAGATATGTGATTTGGAATTTCTAGAGCCGGATCAGTCTTTTATGATGGTATCCACATGGAAAATATTTATAGGGTTCAGTAATAAAGGGAATCCAATACCTAATAACATCATTTCTTATTAGATTTCTAAACCAACTAGAGTTATGGATTACCATTTGGGAATGTCACCCAGTCTCTCAGAAGTGAATAAAACAATTCATATCTCACTGTTGAGGAAGTATATACTAGGACCAATGAAAGTCCTCACAAATATGTAAGTATAGTTTAAAATAGATTTATCTTCATGTTAAGATCCTATCTAGATTCATGACATAATATATTAAGTGTAGTGGAATCGGATTGCTCAAATAAAAAAGGTACTTTGGAGAAATCAAAAGACCGAGGTGGAAACATGAGAACCTAAGGAAGTAATGATGATGAACCTCAAATTTTATTTATTAGATTTAATTTTAAAAAAATTGGGGTTAAAATTATAAAATGGGAATGAATGTAATAAGTGAGTTTCAATTACATTAAGAACAAATCTATCCCTAAAGAAACCATATCACGATACACATTTTATTATTCAAATAGAACAACATTTATAAAATTTTGGAATTTTATTTGATAAAATAAACATCATTTTTAAATTCTTCATGTTAAAATTATCTTAAGTTGAACTGTTGGTAATTTTTCTTAAATAGTTGATTTTTAGGTGAATAGTGAAAATACCATATTTAATGTTACATAACCTATTATAAAATAATTATGATATAAGAATGAATTAAAAAAATATAAATCATTTTTTTTCAAATAAAAACTCATTATATGATAAAAATAATGATTTTAAAAATATTATTTTAAATTTATAAATCTATAATCGGTGTTTTGGAATATAATTTATATTTGTTTCCAATAAAAAAAATTTTATTTATATTTAATTGAGTATTTGGAAGGTGTATCTTGGTTTGGATAGATATTAATATCAAATATCCATACTTGGTTTAATAATAAATTAATAAAAGTAATGTGAAATTATATTATTCATAATTTCAGCCAAAATTCAATTTTATACTTTAGAAAGGAATTTTGTTCAAACATTGCTTTTATTGTGATTTGAATATGTTTATTAAAATAAAATTTTACCACCATTTATAAAATAAATATAATAATATTTTATATTATTAAATTCATCTTTTTTAATAAGTTAAATTTTTTCATATAAATAAATTAACATGTTGAAAATTTAAAACCCTTGTAAGTGTTAAAGGGTTTAAATATCAGGTTATAAGAATTTATAATGATTCATATATAAAAACTTGTATTCATTATTGATTTTTTGGGTTGATTATTGTCATAAATTGTCCAATATTTAAATAATTGGAAATTATTTGGCCACTTTCAAGGAAAACAGATTTTTTTGAGAATATATACAAAACTGTCACCCCTCTCACTTATAAAAGGATCCCATCACAAACTCACTTATCCACACACCATGAGAATATATTATCAACCACACCCTTTAAAAATACTTATCCAACTCTATTTACTACTTTCTAGGGGTTCTAATCTCATGAAAAGAAAAATCTAATAAGGTTTAAAGAGAGATCTAATGAAACATATCCAAGGAATATGATATTGTTTTAACAAATTACATTCAATTTTATTTCATATTACACCCAAAAAAATGTATTATAAAAATTTGAATATAATGAAATAAGCACAATTACAATACTTAAATGTTATTTTTTTAATGCAATAACATTTATCTGCCTTCTATTATATCTATTAGAAATATGAAATTATCACTATGTTACATGCGGACTACATCCTCTATAAATTACATATTTCATTTTTCTTTACATCCATACATGTATGGTTTAAAGAAATTAATGAATAAATATGATATCTATAACATTATTCAGTTTTTCAAAAGATAATTCGTAAATTCAATTAAGGATATTAATGATAAATGTTCATTGTAAAATTTTTATTATTAAAATGAACACACTGAGACACTTTTTTGGTAATAACATCATAACATTGTCTTTTATTTACATTATTCATATAACCAATTTCTGAATTTAATAAAAAAATTAGTATCATTAAATTTCAATGAAATTTATGTTATTATTATTAAATAACTTGTTCTTACCCATTCAATCACTGTAACACACTCTTGTTTTGGTTTATTTTACAAATTAAATGAATTATGTTATAATTTTTATTCCATAAATGATTAAGGAATATAAAATTTTGAAAAAAAATATTATATTAATGATTACTTTATAATGTTTTTAGAATTATTTAATTACAAAATATCTCTTAATATTTGTTAATAAAATTAATTCTTTTTTAAAGAATCAAAATTTATAATAGAGTTTTTTAAGTGTTCCATGTGAATCTCTAACATATGTTCCATTAAATATATATGAGAATATAAAAATATTTCCATAAAATACACTAAATTTTCATAAAAAATATATATTCTGAAATATTGACCAAGCTGAATGGACCTGAACCACCGAACTGAAACCATGCTAGAATAATTGAATAATTCACACAAGTATACTAATTTTGACAAATAATAATTAATAAATGTGTAAGGAGAAATTATAAGTAATTAATATATATTAATTTAAATGTAAATATACTTCCAATGTAGATTTATTAAAAATTCCAATTTATTATATAGTATGATATACAATTTCAATTCAATCAAAAATAAAATGTACGAATTTATTTTACAATCTCACATTTTAGTATGATTATTTATATTTCAATTACCATTAGAAGAATCATAGGTCATTTATATCCTAAACCCAATATATTATATTTTCCTATTGTATATTATAAATGTTTTAAAATTTATTTCCATTTTACTTCTCATTGGTACTCAAATCAACTGAAATAATATTTATAATAAAAGCAGGCCATATTTTTACACTTTGATCAGGAATATTTATCCTAAATAATATAATATATGAAATTCAGTGAGAATATTTATTTCTAAAATTAAATGATTTATTAATTTAGAGTTTTATTAATTCTTACATTTAATGAATATTATTAAAAGGAATGTTTTTAATAGTCTCCATATAAGTCACTATCGATATTCTTTAAAAATGTTTGAAAAGAATAAATTTTTAAAATTTTTTGTATGAATAGATTTTCCAACAATTATTAAAATTCATTATTCATTATCTCTCATTAAAGAAATTTATGGTATTATAAATTATTATATAACCCATTATTCATTGATTTTTTAAAATTTTATACCAAAATTAACTGATATTATTTTTTTTTTATTTTGAAAATGGACATCATCTCATTATTGTATATTTTTATCCTACACTCCAATTTTTTTTACATAATCATAGGTTCATTTAAACATTTTTTTATTGTAAATTATTTTACATATAATGTTTTAAAATTCCTCTTGAAACCTCATGAAATGATTTTTGGAAATAACTTTTGAAATTGTTTTTCAATTATGTTACAAATTCATTATGAATTTTGTATTAAATGATTTCCTTCCAT
This sequence comes from Viscum album, assembly GCA_963277665.1. Lineage (NCBI taxonomy): Eukaryota > Viridiplantae > Streptophyta > Magnoliopsida > Santalales > Viscaceae > Viscum > Viscum album. Next base: position 2,101,858,737 of record OY728119.1, on the reverse strand, counting down.
TGTTGAATATATTTCCATGAATAATTGAATTCGAATAAAAAATTTAATTTTGGTCAAATCTATGGTCTCCTTTCATCCCAAGAGAATTTGTGGTTTATAACTTTTTATAACATTTTTTCATGGTTTATTCACTTATTTGAAATTATATTCTCTGTTACACATTATCATTCTCTTGACCTTAATTTTTTTCATTATGTGCATGTTCTCAAGTATAATGGATATATTCAATATCATGTTTATATTTTCTTAACCATATTCCCATTACTATATATAGTGTTAGTTGAATTGAGTTTAATATGAATTTTATTACATTGGTTTGGGAATGTTAAAATTTCATAAACATGATTTAATATAGATATTTATTGATTACTAAGGAATATTGATTATATATTGTAATTATAATTAATTATATGAAGAAATTATTGTACGTGTTTAGTGATTGGTGGATCCAAGAAATATATAGCACATCAATGCATTGGGTAGGTCTCATGAGACAAACTTGTTGGCATTCCTTATTTAATATTTAGGTATATTTGGAATTCTTAAACATTTTCTAAAAATGTCCTAATTGAGGACATGATAGTAAGATTAATATATCTTGAAATATTTATTATATAATTTGGAAATTAGTTATTATTTTCCATGTGATTTATATTATGTTTTCATATAAGGATATATTTTATACTAATTTTATTGATTATATTCAATATTTGTTGATTATTCACTATTCCATGTTATTTTTGAATTATGTATTCATGATATATTATATTGTATAAATCTTATTACTAGGAATCTGAACTCAAAATTTATTTTTTTCTTTTCCCCAAGGTACCAATAATGGATCTTTGAATTAATTCAAGGATTTAATAAAATATGTAAAAGCATTCTTTGAGTTTATAAGTTCTATTTTTTTCAATGAAATATTGAAATATTTAAGTTTATGTGGTTCTTGAGTGTTAGAAAATTTAATCTTGCATCCAAAATACCAAGGTTAAAATCATGGAAATCCCATTGGGGGATTTAAGTTATCCCAATAATTGGGATAGTGACACAAGCATAACGTGGGAAGGTTGTGACACAATAATTATGTAGAAAAACATTTCATTGGCCTATGAGATATGTAATGGGTATCCCTCTACGTGTAAGAAAAAGAGGTCTTTTCTTTAATAAAAAAACATCTTCTTCCCTAAAATTAAAAAAAAGTAATATTGAAATATTATATTTCTCTACATTCCTTATATTAATAAATGTTTGGTAATTTTTCATGAAATCACATAGATTATGTACTAATGTGAGGTAGTAAACATAAACTCTAGATTTATAGGGTCATTCTTGTTACAATAAATCACTAAATTTAAAAAAAAGTGTCTCACTCATCTATAGTGGAAGTTATATTTTATTTATTTATTTTATATAAGGTTTATATTTTTCATAGTATGGTGTTCTCAGGTATGATTTTTCTAATGTCATTCATTATGTTTCATAACTTTTATTTTTCCATAAATACCAATAATTTTTATCATGATGAAAATAATTTGTGAGAAAATTATGATAACATATGACTAATTATTTTGATACAATATATATTTTTATTGAAAAATATTGTAAAAATATTTCACTTATTAATTTTTTTTATTTTAATTTGTTTCATTAAATGTTTTTTTGATTACTAATATAGAAATTTTTATGTAGTTATGATGATAGGAGAAAACCCATCATTTATTTTGATTATTGAGGAGGTTTTAGGATGAAATTTTATTCAGTTTGGAAGAATTGTGGTGTGGGAATGGATGTGATACTTGTTATGTGTTATGTTTCCCTATTATTTATGTTTTTTTAATTTTTTTCACTAACATTATTTATTTTTTATTTTTTATTGATTATATATCATAATAATATAATTACGTATATTATTATAAGAATTATAAAAACCCATGATTTAGTTTATATTTTTATTTAAATATGTTTTATGATATCGATATACGGTTTCCCTAAAAAAATAAATGAAAAATATAAATAATAAATTAAATAAAATATAATATATGATTGTTATAATATTTTCTTTAAATTATCATGACAAAATTGAAGTAAATGTTTTGTGAAATTTATGTAGAAATTAAAAGTTATGGTATAAGTATTGGGAGTCTTCCATATAAATATTTATTGTCTAAGATTTTAAAGGAATTAATTTCACAAGGGGTTTCCCTATACTAAGACCTAGCTAAAATTCAACAAGTACAGGTTTAAGAAAATCATATATGGGGGAATTTTTTGCTCATGGAAACCACTATGAGATCCAAGATCATCGAATAACCAACAATAACTACTATAATTATTTATCTTACCCTTACATATTTTATAGAGGTTATGATGGGTTTTATTAGCATTTAATAGGAATATATAAATAAATTTTTCATATTTTCCCATTATTTCAATTTATATGTATGTTATTTTTTTCATTAAATAGTCTTACATACCCCAAATACCCAATAACAAATAAAACCATTTAATGTTCAAATTCATAATTTTTAAAGAATTGTATTTTTCCCTATATTATGTATTTTTAATTGAAAGTTTTTAAAATGTTATTACAATAAAATATTTCAACAAAAAAAATTATCTTAATACTTATTTAAATAGTAACAAGTATAAAAATTATTAAGAAAACTAATTATTAAAATAATCATTTTTAAGAAACAATACTTTCTAAAAATATTATATGTATTCACTAAAAATCCAAATTAATAAATTTTAGAATTTAAATAAGAGAAAATGGAATTAATTTTTTGATCCCTCATCTCAATATTTTTTATTATTAATTTTTATGTATTTATCAAAAAAGTTTTATTTTTATGTGAGTATTTAAAAATAATGTTTTTACAAAAACATTGACATTTATAATATCATTATGATATAGTGATGACTTAAAAAATTATGAATGGAGTGAAATAATGTATTTTAAAAAATATTTTCTTTTTAGAGACCCATGTTCGAAATTTTGGATCTTTATATATTTTTTAATCTAATTTAAAAATTTGTAATTTTCTTTTAAATATGTATTCATAATATTCCATTCTATTTTTTGTCCTGATAATCCAAAAAACCATCTTTTTTTAATCATTAACCAATGAAACTAATAATATTTATAATATTTAGCCTAAATAATTTTAAATTAAATTTGTAAACTTAAAAATACATGTTTTTTCAAAAATATTTTTGTCGCATAATACGTACCTATATCATAATTAAATTTTACCACTTATAAAAATTGAAAAAATATCAAGTATTTTTTTAATTAGATTGTTAACATAAATTATTAAGTTAAATTTTATTATTATGATTCAAAAATAAGTTTCATCAGAAAACGTAAGTCCCCCCATTATGGGCCAAATAATGCAAGAGAGTTAAAATAATGGGTAAGATGATTAAATAGAATATAACATTAAATATAATAGAGTGTGTGAGGTATTTTTTGACCTCCTTAAATATTATATCCCCTAATCATTATTTAGAATCAACTTAACTTCAATAATAAATAAATTTTTTATTAATAAATACATTTTTTTAAAAACAATCAACCCATATGACATATAAAATATCCCCTCCACAACCCATTGAAACAAACACCAAAAAATATAATTCCCCTCCATACCATCCCATATATTATTACATATCATTCCTCTTTCATGCTTGGTAGATTTTGTTCTTAGATATTTCCATAGTCCCTTCAAAACAAAGAATACTTCCAAGAGGTGATATTATTTCCCCATTATAAGTACTAACTCATAATCATTTTTTTTAATTTGTCTTCATTGTCTATATATTCCCAATTATGTTTTCTCTCTTTATAAAATTTAAATAATATCATTCTTCTTATGGATTGATGATTTTATAATAGAATTATATCATTATTATACTCATTATTTAATTCTAACATGTTCTTATTAAGGTTACATTAACAACCTATATGAGACATCATACTCAATCCACTCTATGGTGTAGGTAATGACATAAGATCCACTATGTTTTAGGTATTTGTTGGTGATTCATAATTAACTCTATTTATGATGATCTTGTTAGTTAAACCTTAAATATGTTGTGATATCATTTACCTAATCTTATTGGATATTTTTTTTCATATGAAAAAATATATATTCTTATACTGTATTTATAATATTACGTCATATTTTTATGTTATTCAGTAATACTATGTTATATTATATTGTTCATGATTATTATATTTTTTATGTATTCTTATTCCATGGTATATATTTGATTTTTTTAGGTTATATTCCCTTATATCATTCCTTAAGGATAGAAAATATGGTTCCATGAACCTTCTAATCAAATACTTATCAATTTTTCATATTTTCTCATATTCTTATGATATAAAATTTGATAACCCATTAATAGGTTTTACCTTACTAAGCATTTGATATCATTCCTTATTTTTTTACACTTCCCTAAGAAATTATATGTAGGGATATGCGTAAAATGATGTTTTATATAATGTCTTTTTAAGGGTGATATTGAAGAAATAATGTGTAATAAGATATTTATATTTTTTATCTTCAAAGAAACTAAACCATTAAGTTATAGGATTGTGAAATCACTTATGAGATGTGATTTTTAATTTTTAAAAATTATGTAAAATTTATTCATGTTTCGATTGTATTATCTCAATTGGTATCAGTGTGGGGTTTAATTAATTTTTGTGATAATGTTAAGAAGTATGACATAACCCAATAAAAAGAGACCTATATTAAAACAAATGTTTCATAAGATGAAATATAGTTTTTATAAATGAATACATAATAAGAGGGAAATTTTAAAATCAATATATCTATTTACTATAAATTTCAAGATATATTACTATTTATTTCTAATGTTAAACCTATTTATTTTATTATATATTCTGAACTAGGAGGAATTAGCGTACCAAAGGGTGTGAAATACCATTTAGTGGATATCTGGTTGAGTTACCTACGGGGATAATAGATAGAGTTTTTATCTTCCTAGGAATTATCTCTTCTGTAATGAATAATAACATAAATCATCTTGAGCACCAAAATATTCCACAAAACGAGCAGTTCTTAATTTTTTTTGGTAGCCACATCCACCCTCATTTAGTGTGTATTATGATCTAAAAATCCCTGAGAAATGAAAAATTGTATTTATCTATTTATCACTATTATGGTTAAGTAGATAATTGGTCGAATCTCATTATGTATATGATGAAAAAATTACAAGTTAAATCTATTGAATGAGACGAGTTTAGGAAAATATTCATGACCCAATATTTTCCCAATAATATTTACACAACAATATAAAGATATTTCATTTAGTTGAAATAAAAGGAGTATGGTTCCATTGGAACATATGAATAGAACATCCCAAGAATCAAAAGGTACATCGGATGATTTATTATTTATCATGAAATAATGATTATTGATTTCATTTGTAGCCTAAAACCATGACATTTAAAGAAATTATCTAAAAGTTAAACTTATAGTTGTTAATAATTTGTTCAATATATAAATAAGTAGGAGAAGTAAACTAGAGACTTTCATTATTCTCATTGATATAGAGAAAGGAAAAAATGAAAATCGAGTCTCATGAAAACATAAAGGGTAAATAAAAAGAATTAAAGAAATTTCAATTACATACATGCCAAAATTTTGGGAGGAAGTACCCATGAAATTGCCTCAAACAGTCTGTAAGATGTTTTATATGTAGAAACGTTGGACATCGTGCACAATATTTATGAATAATTGTTAATTGGGATATTAATACAACTGAAGAAAATTAGGATCCAATGAATAAACCCCTCACCCTTCAACGAAAAAAAAATATTAGGATTTCGTGAATAATTAAATTCAGTTCCTGAATCAAAGAGCTAAAGAGGATAATAGAACTTAGTATCCAAAAATAATAACGGATCACGTAAGATTATATATAATGACTACTAATCAATTGGACAATGATAATTAATCCATTATGTTTATACATATTCTCCACTCAAGATCTCAAATATCTTATTTGATTCTGATTCTTAATATTCTCTCATACCAGGAAAGTACACTAAAAATGTTGATTCACCACATCAAACTATATATATTGATTTATAAGTGAATAAGTAGTGGTGAAACCATTGTATCAAATTTATATAAATCCTATCCAAGTAAGTAACATTTTAAGAAACATCATATTGATCATGTTTTTATATACATGGTGTAATTCGATGTTTTATTGGGTATATATTGTCTCCTCCTACCGAGAGATCATTTTACTTGTCTCGAAATGTAAATTTCATTTTATATGCCATCTCATTATATTATCAAATATCAATGAAAGGATGATCAAAAACTCCATAGTAATATAACTTCCATAATATGAGTCTTTATACTAAATAATGAGTTTTATATGACTCAAATAGTTTGGGAGGAATATAAAATTTGATAAATTTTATTCATATAGAAGTATATAGATTTCTTTTTAATGAAATTTATGGTATTCATCATGAACATAAAGTTGATTTTTCAATTGAACTCAAACAAAGATCTAATAAAATATAAAAGGATCCTTACAGAATGTCCCTCATTGAAATATATTTATTGAATAAGATACTTCGGGAGAATCTAGATAGCTATTCGACTGTCAAAAATTGATTCACTCTGGGGAGCACTAGTCCTCATTATCAAGAATCATGATGGATCAATTCACCTCTAAAATAATTATTATGATATTAAAAAAATTATGAAAAACAATAAGAATCATTTACCTTGTATTGATGATCTATTTGATTAATTTAGAGGGGATCAAAATGTTTGAAAATTATATCTTCTATATTGGTATCATTAGGAAAGAGTAAATAGAAATTGTATACATAGGATATCTTTTTGAAAAATATATGGACTCTCGGAATTCATAGTGATGAAATTGAGACATATAAATTCTCATGTGGACTTCATTGATCAAATGAATATAGACTTTTGATATTACCCTAAAATTTGTTTGGAAGCCTTAATTGATGACATTATCATTTAATCTATGAACAAAAGAAGAATACGAAGAACACTTTGGGATATTTCAAAATAACATGTGAAAAAAGGAAATGTTTTCAAATTTGGAAAATCTGAATTTTAGATAAAAAATGTATCCTTATTAGGGAAAGTAATCAGAATATTGATTCTATTTATGCTTCATTGAAAGACAAAAAATGTGAAGACTGTTTTTAGGAGTTAAAGAAGAGTTTTTTCACTACACCTTTACTCACATATCCCAATTATATAGAATGATCTATCATATATAGTGATTATATGAGGAATGTATTTGGATAAGTTCTTATTAAAAATAAAAAATTAATATCTTATTCATGTATTCATTAAAGACTTTGGAGAAAAATTACATAATGAGTGATGGGTATTTTTTGGTACTAATATATTCAATAATGATTTGGTAGTATTGTATATATGGTGAAATTTATGATATTTATTCTAATCACAAAATATTAAATTATTTATTCACACAAACAAAATTTAACATGCACAAATATAGATGGTCAGAGTTTATCAAAGACTATGATTTCTCAATACATTTCCATCCTAGGATGAAAAACGAGTCAGATGATGCTCTAAGATGAAAGTGTCATGTTTTTATATCCTTTATGAGGATTGAATAATACCAAATCTTTATTAATATTCAAGGGGTGTAAGTATAAAATATAAGTTAATATATGAAATCAAAAATTTGTGAAATTATTTCTCAACCAACAATCTATATAATGATAAAGGATGTCCACAAATATGGTATAAGGAAATATATGATGTTAGGAATTATTCTAGAGTTTAACTTTGTTAATGAAAAATTTCTAGTAATTTTGAAATGAATATTTTTCCCTCAGTACTATATTTGAAAAGAGACATATTATATTATCCACATGATTAATCTTTCTTTATTCATCTAGGAGAAGAAATATGTATAAATATCTAAATAAATATTTCTAGTAGGATGACATTGTTTCTGATGCTTTCAACGGGGCACATGCATTCGACTGTTTGAGGATGATGACGTTGTCTTTTTCCCTGAAATCATGCTTCCTAATGGAGGGCGACAACCATTCCTTGTTCAGGGATGTTTTCTCCTTTATCGAAATGGGATTATGGGATGTCGGTTCTTCCTTTAGCGGATTCCTCTTTAGAAATCATCAACTATTCTTGGTCTCCCTCATAGACATAAGACTTTGTTCGTGAAACTCTTCCAAGTGCCATATCTTCATGGACAATAGTTAATTACACTGCTTCGGTCAGGACATTCCAAGGGGTCTGGTAATGGCATAAACCTTCGGTCTGGGGAGTAATCATGTTGGACATCACTGGCATGTCTGGACCCTAGAATAATGGCATGTCTGGGATTCATCCCCTTTTATAGGGCTTCTCAAGGGCTTGGAAGCCCGAGGAACCCCACTTCGAATGCGGGGAATTATATTCCATATGCATATATTTTAGGATTTCCCCATCATCCCATTTTTAACATAGGGTATTCCACAGGTGTTACAACTAGAAGAGATGGTTCAGACTGAACAAAACATTGGCTAGAGTTGATCAGATGGGTGTGACCCCTAGGGGAAACACTGTTGCAAAGCAGTGAATTGGCATGATCTCACTGGGATGTCGCGGCCCAGATAAGAATCAGGATGAATGATGGATGGTTAAATTAAGTGGATGGAGAATGAGACGAAGTATACTAGAGGATGATATTGTGGTTGGGCAAGAGTCTCAAGGAGACATCCTACATATCTTTGTGGAAGAGAATTAAAGTCCGCGTAGATCGGGAAGCAATGGGACACCTGAGGAGGAAACCCGTATGTATAGGACCTAAAGGAAGTGGAAGCTCCAGGTTAGGGCATGAAATTGGGTTGCGTACAAATGAAAATGGCATGATGACATGGAGGGGGTTACATGTGATTAGCAGTGCAAGAGTTGGTCTGACGTTAGAGGGGAGAACCAGAAATGCGGGCCCCAATTGGGGAGCACTACAAAGGCTCACCCCGAGATGGGGTCACAACAGCTTACCGCTAGATGGTGTTGACAATAGCATACAACTTAATGGTGTTGAAAAAGTCTTACCACGGGATGGGGTTGAAAATGAATCACCGCTTGATGGGTCACAATGCCTTACCGTTGGATGGGGTCAAAACGGCTTACCGCTGGATGGGGTTGACAACGGATTACATATGGATGGGGTCACAACGACTTACCGTTGGATGGGGTTGACAACGGCATACCACTAGATGGGGATGAAAATGGATTACCACTGGATGGGGTCACAATGGCTTACCGCTGAATGGGGTCACAAGGGATTATCGCAGGATGGGGTCACAACGGCATACCGCTGGATGGGGTCACAATGCATTACCACTGGATGGGGTCACAACGGCTTACCACTAGATGGGGTTGGCAACATCTTACCTCTAGATGGGGTCACAACCGCTTACCACTAGATGGGGTCACAACGGCTTACCACTGAATGGGATTGACAACGGCTTACTTCTAAAAGGGGTTGAAAATGGCTTATTGCTGGATGGGGTCACAACGGCTTATCGCTGTATTGGGAATGCATTTTAACATCATACAGGATGAGAAGGGGGTGTGTGGTTTAACTTCATGGATTACAAAGGTGGTCTAATGTGAAGGGGGGACGGAACCAATGGTTATTGGGCTTGAACCGCAAAGAGTCTTACGACATACCTTGCCTTGGCAAGGATCAAAGTCCCCATAGTTTGGGATGGGTTTTTTGAGACAACGTGAATACGCTCGGGACCAATGTATGGTGGTCTTGAACCTTAGGGAGGCTTCCTATGAAACTTGTCTGGTTAAGGATCAAAGACAACATAGTTCATGTTGGTCTTGAGGCTTACACTCTAGGGTGCCCAGAGAGGATGACATGGAAGATTCTTACTCTAAGCCCACGTGAGTCATGCTCGGTGTGAGAAAAAAGAGGCAGCAAATGCCTAACGATCACATCACAGAAGGTGCGTCTTTGGGATGTTGAGTGGGGATTACATGTGGCTAGAATCCCAATGAGGAAACAGGGTCTTACACGTGGTTTGCAGCCCAAGGTGATAGATATTAGGACTTACTCCATGATGGAGGCCTGGATGGGTACAGAGTCTATGGGGAGAGGTATGGGATAACCAAGGTACCGATGCCCATATTTCCTCTAGCCTTTTTCAATGAAGAAGATATGAGGAGTAGGGTTGATGAATCCTTCATGAAAAGCTAGGGGCTTACACCAAGGTTATTGCCCTACCCTGGGGTCCAATGTCGCTCCCACAAAGAGGGTCTCATTCCAAGTGAGTAATGATATCACTCTCATAGAGACCAGTGGGTGTAGAGAATGTCTATGACATGGAAACCTGCGTGTGAGGCATGGGGTGCGGCTACAGTTTATCTTTATGTGCTGAGGAAAATGGTTCCTCATAGTTTAACATGTTGCATCTCGGACCAAGTGGGTTTGCTCCACACTCCTATGACTTACATAACTGATATCCTCCCTCCCTTGAGGGAAGGAAGGCATCAAGATTGTCGTAGCGATGGTGTGTTCTAGAGAAGTCCATTGGGGGTCCAAATTGTGCAGCTATTCGAATAATTAATATCCTTTAGTGTGCCTATGCAGTGATGCATGATGCGAAGCAATGCAATGGGATGTACCACCCAAGGGACCTTAAAATTTCTTCGTGAAAACCTGAAGGGATGCACGGGAAAAAGAAGAGGATAAGCAAAGGGGTTCGTAGGTCGAAGCCTTGTGAAGCTCTGGTGCACCATGAAGTGGAGGGGCTTCGTGAAGGGATGTACTTCGCTAATTGAATTCATCTATCCTAGGTATAGTTCATAGGGGCATATGGAAGGTGGTTTTAGAAGTGGAAATGCATTCGCGGAGTAATCCATCGTGAAGAAAGGGTTCCTTGCGAAGCATAACATTGTTAAGAAATGTTCTTCGTGAAGCACAGTGACCAAGCCTTAGCAAGAGGGTCACATGTGTATGAAGGCTGTTTCAGGAAGCATAAATGCTCCATGATGACCCGAGTCCCCTTTGGTATCCCATTCCATCATGGAGGCTGGTGCGATCCTCTAAGGGAATCCCTCTTTAAAGAGAGGTAGAATCCTTGCAAAGGGGAAGTCACTTCACGATGACAAATTACCTTGGAAATCTCTTGGTTCACAGAGCATAAACCATGATAATTTCATCACATAACACCATGGATAGATATTGATAAACTCCTCACACCAAAGCACCAAGGTAAACTGTTCTATGATATGAGTAGATATAATTTTTCTAGTTTCTTTTTTAGTCCCTAAATTGGGTTCTTACCTTATTATAGCAGTTTTAAATCTCCATCATTCAATTTTTCGTTCAAAATTTTATGTTTTCATAGTAAATAAATATTAATTTCTTCAAAAATTTCATTTGGGTGGTATCTTTTAAATGAAGCATCAGAATGAGATTTTGTCTCTACAGTTGAGTTCAAAATTGAAGGATTTTTTCTATGTGATGCATAAACCAATCGTGGTCAATGGTTCTAGTCTTGGACACCCTTTATTTATATTTTATTTAATTTTTTTTCTTTTTTTCTTTTAATTTATTATTCTTTTTATTACTTTTTATTTCCCTTGTCTTCTTTCCTATTATCAAATGAATATTCATGAATACACATATGGATCCCCCCTTTGGGTTCCAAGGCTATGATATAGAGAGGTTGGAGGAGTTTTCACCCAGGAAACTATTGTGGAGGTTTATCAATGATCTGTAGAATTGTGGTATGGATCTGATGAGATGATTTTGGGGTTTCCCACCTAATTGAGAAAAGGTTTTACATTTTTTCTAATCTGTTAATAGATTAGATATTTTTATGTTTTATTATCTTTTTTGTATTACTCAGGGTTACATGGGAGTCACCATGGAGAATTTTGGTGTGAATCAGGGGTTTTAGAGGATCTTTAGGGGGTTCCCACTCAAAAATATCGATCAAACTATGTGTGATATAGAGAACAGACAACATAAGTTTTTCTAAATAGGGGAATATTCAATTTTGTGACTACATTTTAAGTACTTTGGAGTACACTGGATGTAGTAGTGACTTCAGGTGTGTCCTGATATGTTAGTTTTATCATGATGTCCCTATTTTGATGTCACATTATGTTATGACCATGAGGACCATGGTCACCCGGATTTTGGGTTTATCCCTGAGAAGGGTGATGGATATCCAATGGAGGATGCTTGATGGATGAGAATATATAGGCGATTGAAATATATTTGTTATTTTTTGGATGATAATTTATTATTGTTAGTAGTTTAGTTATTTATATGGATTGATTTAGTTTTGGATCACCTCAACTTTAGTTATCATTTGGCTATAGTTTTTGAGGTAGTTTCATCTCATGACATTGATTTGGGGAAGAGACCCTTAAGATTTTTTGGATCTAGAGTTCGCCCATATTTTTGATCTAGTTATCACCTCCATTGGATGGATGTGGTTAGAAGGATTATGGATATAATTCATTATTAAGAGTAGTGACCCCCACCTCTAGTTCAGTATGTTCTCTTCCTTGAGGGTAGATATATTTCTTGTATATTTATCATTTTCCATAATTTTCATATGGAGCACAATGGGAATTGGATATGTTGGGTCCAGGTGTGTGAGCCCATAGGATGGATTAACTATTGGGTCTATTTTGGATTATAATTTGTTTTGTAAGAATTTTATTACATTATTGTTTCTAATATGTCTGTAGTGGATATTTTGAAACCACATTAGATCATTCCTTTAGGGTCATATATCCTAGTAGATGTGTATTACAATGTCGAAGCCTACGGTTATACCCTTGGATTTGGAATTCATTCATTTGCATTTAGACATGTTGGGTATCCTACATAAGTATAGAAGAAATTCATGATGTCATGTTTTTCAGTAAGACATCTAATTTAAATACTCTAGTGGAGGATACAATTGGGGTTGACAAACATTATATGTTAGGCTAGAACATATGGTTGAATACTATCTTTTTTTGTTTGGACCCATTTTATGGTTGTGTATTTTTTTTATTCCATCTACATTTTGTATTTATATAGGATGGTAAAATCACACATTCATGCACTTGTTATGGAATAATATTATTGGTTCACGATTGGTAGGGAATACACATATTTATATCTCACACCCTATACATGAACTTTGGTTTGTATACAGATGTGATGTCTTCTTTTAGGTTAGATCATAGGTTGTGCAGGGGATGAGGCTAATTCCCAGGGTTTCTTGATCAAGATGAAATAATTGTGTGGATTTTTAGGATCCACATAGTGAAGCCCAAGCATCATGGAGATCGGGTATGTGGTTTTTAGATGGACTTTGAAGTAGAGCCTGATCTATTTATTTCCAATTTATTTATTTTTTACAATTGGTTTCCATAGTGGGTGACAAACCCTTTTTTTCATTCAATGAGGATGTATAATTATATTTCATTTTTTATTTTATATAGAAATACTATATTTGATTTAATATATTATGATTAAAAGGATGCTTATAAATGTGTATGATTTTTAATTTTCTGTTGTTATAATAATCAAACTAGAGGGTAGAGTCTCCCAAATGTATCTTTTATACACTTTTCACTGGTTTTCATCTTCTCACATTTGGGAGGAGTTCTTGAGACCTCGTGGAGATCTATATGTTGATGTGTCAGATCGACCTATGTGGGTTTGTTACAAACTAAATATCACCATATTAGGCCATATTTTGAAAAATATGCAGAGCTCTATCATTTTGGTACGAATTTAGAGAATGAAAACTATTGGGACAATATTTTCCCATGAAATTATAGTAAAGGTTCAAATCATTAAATGAAATATGAAAGTATAAAAAAATTAATATTTCATTATGAAGATAATCATTGATGAGATCTAAAATTCTATGTTGGCGATAAGGGATTTCTATGAAAATATACAAAGAAGAGGTTCATGATATTTGGGAAGAAGGGAAAGTTACTCCCCAGATAAATTGGTCCCTTCAACATTTTTAATATTTTAGTTGCAATATCTTATCAATTAGTTCTTCCACCAAAACACTATTTGGTGAAAAATGTGTTCCATGTATCACTTTTGAGGATTTACATACAGAATCCTTGACATTTATTTAACTCAAGATTTTTAAAATTAAAACATGATCTCTTTTTTGAGGAGAAACTAGGGAAGAACGTTAATAGAAGACGTAAAGTACTTTAGAAAATGACCACCCACCTAGTTAATGTTACTAGGTTAAACCATAATCATGAAGCTATAAGTTTTATACTAAAGATAAAATAATAAAAAAATAACCTCACCTATTTTTAACTACGTAATATAATTTTATAGGAAAAATTATTCTATAAGGTTTATAATATAATAACCAAAGATTTTAGTAAATATATATCATTAAATAAATTATATGTGATTGATTTCTAATTTCAAACATATCACCAAATTAAAATAAACCATGATATAAAAAAAATATTAAATTTTACCATTATAAGATATCCATTGATTTATTATTTATAAATATACATAATTTCATTATGAACACTATGTATAAAGGACAAGTGACAACATCAAGCAGCGGTTGTCTTCCTTAGGAATCTCATTTTTTCGATCATGGAATGGAATTATTTCACTGTGTTTTACCTGAGACCAATACCAAGATGAACAACAATAAGAATGAATTGTGAAAAATAAACCATGGGATAATTTCATGATTGGGGAAATCACTATAATATCTATTCAAGCTAGATCCCCACATGTGGCTGCCTCTATTGTTGATATTACACTTAGATTTTATGTAGAGGTTTTCAATAATTTCATAAGTAAAAGGTAGAAAGATATAATATATTTTAAATATCATGTATTTTTTTATAACACTAATTTTTTTAAAAAAATGACATTTTTGTCTTTCATTAAAATGGGTTGAATGATGTTAGAAATTAATACTTTGATAATTTAATGCCCAACAATCATATTTTGCGACGAATTTTATTTTTCTTAATTTTTATATTTTTAATTGAAATATTTTAAATAATTTCTTTAATAAAATATTCCAATGTATAAAAATATATTTACACTCATTTAATTATAATTGATATGAAATTTTATTTTTAATACTGAAAGATTACAAGACATTTTTAACAAAATCAGTTTTTCATAATATTTTATATTTTCATTTGGAATAAAAATTACTAAATTTTATAATAATTTTTTTTAAATTGAATTAATTTTTTGATTCATCAGGTAAATATTATCTTTTTATGACTTTCTTGGTTTTTTAAGGGTTGTTTTTTCAATATAGTATGGAATACAGTTTTTACAAATATCATTAATTTTATGACATCATGTTGATATAATAATGTATTAATATTTTATTAATATTTTTTAAAAAATAAATATATTTAAGGATTAATATAATAAATTTAATAATAATATTTTGAATTTAGAAACTAACATTTGACATTCTGTGACATAAGTAATATTTTACTCTAATAAAAAACTAGTTTTTGTCCTTTTCAATTAACTAAATATTCAAATGACTCTATTTGGTTTTAGTTTTGTTTGAAAATAAAATTACACACTTTTTTTATAATATGAAAAAAATAACATTCATAATGTTCTATCAATATAAGTATAAATATCATTTTTATGCTTGAAAATGTTATTTTCCTAAATAATGTTCTTACTGTATTGTGTGAAAGAATATTAAAATTAATTTTTTCACTTTTATAAATTAAATAAAATAAAATGGATTTCATATTTTTAATCATTATATCCATGATTATTAATATTTTAATTTTTATTTTTATTCATCAAATCAAGTCGTCTTGGTAAAATTTATTAACCACGGTAAAGGATAATTAATATAAGAGTCAATATAAAGGATAAGATCATAAAATATAGAAAAAATGTAAATAATACAGATTTTATGAGAAATTTTTTATCCCCCCTCATAATAAATCCATAAATCATCAATTTGGTTCTTCATTAAATTAATTTTACATTCCTTTTATATTAATAAATAAGTATTTATAATAATGTTACTCCACTCACATATAAAAGGACCCCTACAGTACCCATTAAAATATAAACCTATAATAAAAATTATATAACATATTGTACCATATTTCATTCCATAAAAATAATTTCCAATTTTTGGTAGCTTCTGTTCCTTATATATTGTTCAAATCCCTTCAAAACGAAGAGGATTTCCAAGAGGTGATACTAGTTATTATTTTTCTGTTATAACTTTTTATCTTTATTTAACAATATTATTCTTTATAAAACTATTTTAAATTATAATTTTTTACTTTTAAAAACTATAAATAATATCATTATTCTTATATAATTGTGATATTACAATAAATTTTTTTCATAATCATACACATTCATTTATTATTGCATGTTATTGTCTATGTCAGTTTAACCTTCTACATAAATGATTCTATTAATTTTTATTATGGAAGGATATAGAAACATAAATTATATTAATATATATAATTAATGTGTAAATAATATTTTATTTTTGATATTTACTTATAATATTAAATTTTAATTCATTATTAACATACATCCATTAGTTCATTAACATTTACTAAAATAATCATGCCCCAGATTTCATCTTAATGAATCGTACTCAAAATTCCCAGAGAGTGAATAATGAAATCCATAAATCATTACTAATCTTTTATTCCTTTACTATTAATATTATATTGGTGATTAAATCAGGAATAGAAAATTATAACTCAATATTATATACCAAAGCAGATAAAGATTGATTAAATTTTCTAACCCCAATTATAAATATCAAAAAAAATAAGTAAATAATATGAAACAAATAAATAGAAAATATTAATATAAATGTTAATAAATATGAATTATGTTCATAAAAATATAATTAATGCATCTATTATTATTATATAGGATTTTAATGTATGTTCATACAAGTGGGAATCCAAGGTAAGGGTTTTTTACTCAATTCGCTTTTTATTGAGTCATAAATATTCTTCCATGACAATGATTTTATTAGTTTCATTTATTATAAAATTTCCCTATTATAAATTTTATATTATCTTTTTATATAGTAAACATACATATTTATATGAAAGTCTTCTTCTTATATGGATTTTTTCTCTATAAATTAATATGATGTGGTTTAACATAATTTGATTCATTTATCAAAATTCATTATCTTCTATATCCATTTTATTTATACTATTTTAAGAACTTTCATATTTTTAATTCAAGGGTTTATTAATTTAATTTTACCTGGAATTTGAATTTATTCTTGAACGTTTAAAATAAATATTCTTGATTTTTTTTATATGGGTTATTTTTTAATTTCATTACAAAGATGTGAAAAGGATATTATTTTTATCATTTACCACATAAATGTATTTCCTAGATTTTATAAATATTTTTCCTCATTATTATTCCTATTCATGTTTTCATGGGTTTAAAAATTAATTTATATTACTGTGTTTTGTGAATTTTTAAATTTCAAGATAATGGTTATTATTTTCGAAGAATCAACAAAGGGATTTAATTCTACTTAGAAATAATTTTTTCTTCCACAATAAATATCCTATCATTAGATTCATTTACATTAAAAGTATTAATATTTGGAATTATTTTAAAATTAATTTTTCTAATTTAATCCTTTAACCCCCTTGAAATTGATTTTTGAAATTACCTATATGTTTCTTTCTATCAACCATATTACAAAACCATTAAAAATGATTTTCTATAATTTCACTTCTATTTTCCTAATTACCTCCAAAGTCTCTACCTATTATATAGTTATTTTTAAAATCATCCTATAAATTATTTTATTCTCACATTGGGATATATATTATATGGTATCAACCGATCTGCTATTGATGGATTGTTATGTGATACCATTTGAAAATGATATGAATCGTATTTAATTTCCATGGGTTTTCTTGATATATTTTTTATGTGATTTCAAATGGAACACATACATATGGTTTGTTATAATATGATTTTTGGGGTTCTATATATACATATTATTCATTGATTAATGACTAATATCTCATGAGATAATTATGTTATGCATGTTATAAAACACAATCCACTATACAGTGCAATTAGTAACGCCTAATCAACAATGTTTTTGAATACTGGTAGTAATATTGAGTTCACTATATATATGATTGTCATGATAGTTAACCATATATTATGTTATTATTTCATATTATTATTCTTATTCCACATTTTTATTCCTATTTCCCAGTTATATGCTAATTCCACATTTATATTTCATACTTTATATATTTGTTATGGTCCATGACCCCTGATTATTATCTTATTTTTTAATATTATTATTCCATGGTAAATATTTGATTTATTTTTATTTCATATTTCATTTAATCATGACTTAATAAAACAATTTTTAGTTCCTTGATCCTTTTAATCGGATACATTCTTCATGAAGATTTTTTCTCACATAAATATGATCTTTATTCTATGACACATTAATACGGTTTCCCTTAGTGAGAAATTGATCTCACAATTTTTTCTCTTAACTAGGATATTATATTTTAGAATATGTGTAGAAGTCTGGTTTATGTAAAGATGTTAATGGTAATGGTTGAAACATTAATTTTTTATAAGACACTAAATCATTTTGTTCAACGATAGTGATATTATTTATGAGATGCGCCGTTTAATTATACAAATGCTATAAAATATATACATTTTTATCATAGAAAATTTCAAAACATGATTGAATAATTTGTTCTATGAACTGTTATTAAACATTCAACGGTAAACTATTTTAAGCTCTTTTGGTGGAGTGTTGAGTATCGATATTAAGGAATAGTTAGATTTGGAAAATGTTTTCCAAAACCTAAAATGGACCGTATAACATATCTGTGAATATTCTTTAATAGGTTGGTTTTAATGAGTGTCAAATATATGGTATAGGATTAATCATGGATGTCCAGATAAATTTCATGTGAAGGGTTTATAATGGTGGTTAAGAAGGATTTATTTCCCTGTTGGAAAAAAATAAATGCATGAAAAATATTCTTTATCTTCATAATGAGGAACCATTATATGTTATATAAAAACTCAATTTTTGATTTAGTTGGTCGATTATTAGACCGATTAAAGCATGAATATATGTGAGAGTTATTATTTTAGTCTTTTATAGATACAAATATGATAATATGTAGAGGTTTTGTGATTGAATCATTGGTTTTAGGTGATATGTCACACTCCAATGATATAAGGAATAATTTTTAGGGATATTGGTAGAATTGAGAAGTGTTATTTGAATCATTCGTCTCATGGTTAGTAAAGGAAAAGGTTGATGTGTCCATCTATAGCTATAAAATATCTTCATTATTTATTAAGAGAACATTGGGGTGTTCTTTTTTATATGTTCTTTTTTAGTCTATAACTATTACATAAAAACTCAAATATTATAAGTAGACACTTATACCCACTATATATTACTTTCATAATATAAAAAAATTTACAATTAAACATGATTTATCATCTAGAAATAAAAATATTCACTTATTCCTTTCTCTTATCCATCTATATACCTTATGTAAAACATTTCAAAAACATGGGATGAGCACAAAAAATCTCTATTAGGGATATAAAATAACTAATGAAACCATTAGTCCATGAATATTTTAAACTCAATAAAACATTTTCACACAATCATACTTTTCACCAACAAAAAAATAAGTTATTTAACATACCTCATCAAATCATAAGATTACTAAAAATAATTCTTATAAATTATAAATAATAATTTTAACATGTTACATCCATATCATACATACATACTATCTTTCACAACTACATAGGGAGTAACGTTTGGAATACACATTATAGTATATTTCCTAAATCTCCTAGGAGAAACCTTATCATTTAACTATGACTCATAACCCAATGCACTGGAGAGATATAATAAGCTCTCCCTTCCTCGTTTTATCATGGAACCTCCCACATACATAATAAATTCCCATGACCAAAAATATAATAACAACACATAAATCATGCATATATAAAAAATAACATATCTACATTGCAATCACAAGATATCATTTCTATATATTAACATAATAAATACCTTATAAACCCAATTTTATATAAAATAAATAAATCAAAATAGAGTGTGTTATTTGTACTAATTTTAAAATAATCAATGCTTATAACAGAGTTCAAATATAAAATAATGGTTACGCTGTCAAAGAAGTCATTGTCAGCTTATATGTTAAAAAATTCTATTATCATTTTATAGTGGAAACTAAAACACTCCATATAAAAATATTCCTTTATAAAATCATTGAATTAAGTGAACGATTAAAATAAAATAAAATATATTAAAAATTCATCTCAAATGTATGATTTTAAGGACATAACAAATAAGTAGAAATTTAACCAAATGAAAAAACATTGGGTTAATAAATTACCTTACAACTTATTATCTGTTGAATCGTATGAGCCTAAAAGTAATAATAATCAAATTAAATGTTTAATAAAATAATCATAAAGTGATTCATGATATTTCATATCCATGTTCATTATATATACAACACGCAAAAGTAATCAGTGTTGAATAATGCATATATCTCACAGAAGTAAAAAGTGGGACGACTAAATACATACACAGTTCATATCAATGATGTAAGAATTTACAAATAGGATGATTATTTGTAGAAATAATATATCCACACAAATATAAGATTAAATTCAACATAAAATAATAAAAATTTATAACACAAAAAATTTTGTCATAATAGAATAAACAAAGTAGATGTATTGCCGAATGAATGGAAATTGAGTTTGAAAAATACCTTACCTCGAGTCTGACTTACCTCATATGTTCTTTTTCATTACTAAAAAATAAACATAGGTTAATATATAATTTCATAATAATTTTTTCTATTTCTATTATTTCTTTTATATCACCTATTATTATGTTATATAAATTCCACAATTATTTATGTTCATATCAGAGGTTTTTTCAATATTCGGTTCTGGAGTTAAAAATGAACATGGAATGATGTTAATAGTAAATGTGCTCATATGTTCATCATATAAAGAATATAAATAAAAATATAATTAAAATATATATTAATTATATAAGTATTTATAATAATATTTTAAAACAATCTAATAACATGGTTCCTTGAAATGGAAGGTGTACATACGTATGAATGTTATATCTGTTTTTCTTATCGTATTGAAAAAGTTAAATTAAATGAAATGTATGTAAGTATGCATAAAAAAAATAATATAATTATATTAGAATTAAAATTTATTTTAAACCATATAATCTTACTAAAATAACCATTAATACATTCCATGTTTTGTGTGAATGAATCACGTCATTTTGAGGATGCGGTAGTGCACACATCCCCAGACGAAGTTATCGCATAACAACAATATAGAAAGCATGAAGTTAAGTTAAATATAAGAATTAATGAATATTAAATAGGTTTTTTTATACATATTAAAATATAATTTGAACCAAAAAAACTTTTATTACTAGTCATGAAGGTGGTAATGGAAGAGTAATATAAACATTATTCACGTACGTGATTAACTGGAATAACTTGGACAAAAAAATCATTTATTTGAATAATATGAGGTAAGAAATTAAATGGATATTATATATTACATGAAAACCATAACACTTTTTCATATACATGATTCTGTAGTTATCATGCATTTATGGATTAATGAGGTGTGGAGAAATTAGAAAAAGATAGAAAATTAAGAGAGGTACTTTTTGAAAATTACCTACTGAATATCCCCTCCTTCAAATACCCTTAAGGACCTCAGATTTGATATTTTGGTGAGACGAGAAGAACATTTACATGTTTCTAGTGAGGATGATAGGTTTGGGAATATATTTTAAAAGCTACAAGGCATTTTTGTTTTATATAGGGTGGTTGAGAGGTGTGTTAAAGTGGTTAAGTAATTGATTATTTTATATCAAAAGCTATCCATATAGAGGTGGAATTGAATTACAAGAATTTTATTGTAATTAATTTTATAAAGTATTTTTATAGTCTATAAAAACCTCAAAAATATTTTAAATGTTATATTTATTAGGTATGATAAGATATTAACTTTTAATTTCAACCCTTGTCAAACTGATAACTTTTACTAAGGTAAATAATTATTTAACCATGGTAAATGTTTTATATCTAAAAAGGAAATTGACCATAATAAATAATTTATAACTATATTATTTTAAATATGGAATCCATTTTAACTATTTTAATTTAAAAAATTGGGAAAATTATATTTAAAATTAATTCTAGAGACAAAACTTAAAAGTTTGTTTTTAAAGTGAAATGCTCAAAATTTCACATAGATTTTATATCCAATTTAAATTTTAAACTGATTCTAATGACCTATATTGAGTTAAATTATAAAATAATATTCTTATTATATTTTAAAACTATTTAAATGTAAAATATAACTACATAACTAAATTAAATGAGAAACTAATTTTGAATTAAAATACGGAATTGTTCACTATTCATTAAAAATGAATATTATCATAAAAATGCAATTAATTTATCCGAAGTAAAATTTTGTTTCCCACTTATAAATAAAATGTTTATTTTGTCTAATATAACTTATAAAATTATAAAACATTATATTTAAAATGTTTTCTCCATCAAAAGGTGGAAAAACATTATTTTTAAAAAATATTTCTTTTATCTGAAAAAATTGATTTTTTTCTTATATCATGTATGGAAAACATATAAGATGAATTTTAAGCATTAAATTAAAAATATTTCATATATATTAAATTTATTAAATCCATAATGTGTGATTTTATTATTTTATAAACTCACTTATTAAATAGTTTTTCATAAAAATACATTTCATTTTATTTAATATGGGTTTTATTTTTATTTATAATTAATTTTTCTGAAAAGAAATAATTATATACATATGTATCTAATATTTTCATAATTAAGTTAATTATATTAACTCCATTCATTCCTATGACTTTTTAATAATTTTATCAATTAAATAACATTATTTAGTTGTTCGTTTAAGCTCGATGTGGTGTATTGTATATGTTATCGAACATAGTGCTTATTCCTTATAAGTAAGGATGATACATCCTACACTCCCCTCTTAATAAATTTATTCCTCACAGTTTTAATTCAGGGTTGGTGAAAAAGGTATTAATTTCCAAAATACCTTTATTACAATCCCACATTAGAAAGAGTCAATAAAAAACTCCATTTTAAATGAAATAAGTGAAGTACAAAGGACACTTGAGATATCAGATACTAGGTTTCTGTATAGGAAAACATTGATATAGAAGAAATATTATTGTATATTTCTGATGGATATTGATTGAAAACATGTTCATGAAATGGTTAACACTCGCAAATCTATAAATCTACAATGATCAAAGGGATCATTAGATTCATTTGAAGAGAAGGTACTTGGATAAAATTTTTGGATTTAAGATCTTTTCCCTGGAGATGTAGAATTAATTTACATAATTTATTAAGAACATAAGTATGAATTCTTACATGAAAATTATTATTTCATCCATTAGTCAAATTCCACCATAAACTAAAATTTTTCTCCAAATAATGCATATTCAAGATGAATAAACTTCTATAGAATCATATAATCCAAAAAAAATAACTATCTATTTATCCTATCTTGATACATTAACCAACACCAAATTGGTTTGGATAAGATGAAACAACTATCCAAAATGAATAAACCTTATATGAAAAACTACTTTTGATCTCCAAAATTAAACTCTAATACCAAAAGATCAACATAGACCATTCAGAAAATAAGCGTCTCTAAGAGTAAGACCGAAATATAAGAAGGATTTAACCACATATTCTTTAAAAATAACTTTTAACATTTATCTCCAAATAAAATCATGTAATATTGAATTATCATGAAAAAAATTAGTTTCCCTAATCATATTTTCTCCTGGTAAGGTTAATCATTTCCATAAATTACCCAATTCCCCATAAGTCCACAAAAACAACATGGATTCTAACAAAATAAAATTTAACAATTCCTCCTCAAATAAAATACCATTCTATTAAATTTTCCTTATTCATAAGGGGTTACAAAAATCATTTTACAATGATTCCAAAATCTCATTTAACGAAAAAGAAAAATTCCTACTAACCAATAACATCATGTTGGCTAATGGTAAGCGATGTGCCCTTATTACCCCATACATTGTGAGTTTGATTCTTGCAGCCCTTCCAGATGCGAAGGGTTGTCACTGATCATAGGTTTGTCCCTTATTATAAAACTCCAGAAGCATATAACATGGTTTAACATTAATGGTTTTCTTATACCTCTCATTTTTATCCCAACTCATTATTACCTCGACATAGTAATTCATGAAGTCTTATATATATTAATCGTTTTTATTTCACCACCATATGATTTAATAAAACCATTCCAAAAAATAAATAATGACATACCTTAATCATTGTGTCCACAATGATTTATTGTCATTTTGTTCACATTAATAAAATATCCATTAATTAAAACAATGATTTATAAATTCTACAAAATTACTTGCTTCCATTTTCCAAATACACCTTGTACAACTTAGGTCGTATGGTTGTTCATAGAGAAATAGTTTTAGAAAATAATATTGTATGACATATAATTTTAAAAAAAATAAATAAGACATTATTTTAATAAAACAATTATACTGATATTCACTTGAAACCTTCAATCAATGTTCCTTTTAGAATACCATAAGTATGCGATGGAATACTATATTTTAAAAGCAGGAATACATTTCATGTCCAAGGGTCTCCTTCTTTTATTGAATTTTCAAAATCATAATATGATTCAAAATTTCATGATAAGGTAAAATATTTAAAGGCCTTGAAAATATTTTCCTTTTTTGAAAATATGATAATATTTATATAATAGGTTTTTATTAAAAACAACCCATGATCCATGATGGTATCAAGGTATATAGAAGGTGTTTATTATCTCATACAATTGTTCACAAGAATGTTGTGTGTTAGAAAAAAAAACATCTGAACATGCCTTCGTAATAATAATTGTAAGAATTTAATTAGGAGGATACAATAATTTTTTTGAGATACTTTTCCTTCCATTGGTACCTAAATTTCCTAGATCTGAAAACGTTATAGAATATAGATTTAACTAAAATATTATCCATAGAAACTTACCATATGTCTAACCAAAACACTGAATCCATAAATTTATCTAATCCTTTACTATGAAACCAAATATAAGGCCCCAACCTTAATAAATACATTATATTTGGTTAATTCAAGAATTCACATTGAGTATCATTTCACCTCTAGTGTTTTAGATAATTAATCCCTAACTATTACATAATAACAAAATTATTACAAGTATACACATCTACTCACTATCTATTTTTTCATAATACAAAACATTTTCAAATAAAACATGATTTCTATTCTTAATAAATATCTTCTAAACATCTTAATTTTTATTACCCATCCTTAAACCCTATGGAAAACTATTCATAAACATGGTATTAGCACCAACAACTTAGTATGTGATATAAAAATAGGAATGAAACAATTAGTCCATGAATATTTTAGTCACCATATAAAAATTTCACAAAATCATACTTTTCATCCTTAAAAAAGTAAGATATTTAACGTACTTAATTAAATAATAATATTTCTAAAAAAGATCTTACAAATTATAAATCAAAAAGGTTACTTATGGAATCCATATCAGACTTACATTGTAGTGTTCAAAACTACATAGGGACTGTCGTTTGGAATACCCATCATTGTATATTCTCTAAATTTCTTCGGAGAAGCCTTATCATTTAACACACTCACATTACCCAATTCATTATAGACATATCACAGGATCACCCACTCTCAGTTTATTTTGGAACCACCCATATACATAAGAAATTACCATAAACCAAAACATTATAAAAATACATAAATCATGAATAAAGGAAAAATAACATTTCCACATTGCAATCACAAGACATCCATTCAATATATTGACATAATAAATCCTTTATTAAACCATTTTAAATAAAAAAGAAATAAAAATAGACTATGTTATTTATTTTCCTTTTAAATATATAATGTCTAACAAAGGAATCCAAATATCAAATAATGGTTACACTGGAATAGAATTCATTGTTGTCGTATATGCTAAAGATCATTCATTCTGTCATTTTGTACATGAATTACAAAACTCACTATAAAGATATTAATTTAAAAAAATTCAATGAAATTTAATATATAAATTAAGGATAACATATTTAAAAAATTCACACATAATTTTTTGATGATATAATCAAGAAGTATAAATTTAACCCAAAGAACGGAAATTGGGTTAAGAAATTCCCTTACCACTTTTAATCTGTCGAATAGTTTAACCCATAAAATTAATAATAATAAATGAAACATTTAATAAAAAAAATTAAATATATTCATGATATTTCATATCATATTTCATTATATATAAACCACACAAAAATAAATTTTTAGTGAATAATGTGTATATCTCATATAAGTAAAAAGTGAGATGAGTAAATTATTAAAATGTTCCTATTAATGACATAAGAATTTATCAATGTGGTGATTTTGTGAAGAAAAAGAATATCCACGCAAATATAAGTAGAAATAAAACATAAAAAAATAAAAATTTATTCCACCCATATTCTTGGCATAATAAAATCAATGAAGTAAATGTATAACCCAATGATTGGAAATTGAGTTAGAAAAAATCCCTTACCTAGAGTCTGAATCATCTCGTATGTCCCTAATTATTCATAAATAAAAATTATAGGTTACTTTATAATTTATTAAGAAAATTTTAAAATTTTATGATTCCTTTTACATCACTTATTACCATGTCATAACAATTAAAAAATTATTTATGTTCATATAGGACATTTAGTCGATATTCGATTCTCGAGTCGAAAATTAACTTTGTATGATGTTAATAGTCCATGTGTTCATAAGTAAAACATATCTTGAATTTAAAACATGATTAAAATATCTTATATATTCATTATATAATTATTTTTAATAGTCATTCAAGTCAAAATAAAAACACCATTCATGGAGACGGTAGGTCGTATATACGCTAGAACACTATGTTCATTTTTCCTATCATATTGGAAGAACAAAATTAAATAAAATATTTGTAAATATGTATACATATATAATATGATTATAGTAGAATTATTATGTCATTTATATGATATTTTTTTACTAATACAGTCATGAAAATATTCCATGTGACGAGTGAACAAATCACATCATTTTGAGGAGGTTGTAGTCCACACATCCCCGAACAATGTTATCATATAACAACAATATAGAATTCATGAATGTGTGTTAAATAAAAATTTTAAAAACTATTTAATAGGTTATTATAAAAATATTATTGTGTTATTTTACTAGAAACATAGTTTTAATTCCAATCATGAAGGAAGCAAAAGGAAAGGAATGAAAACATTATTCGTTAAGGTGAATAATCGACATAACGTGGACAAAACATTTGTTTCATTGAATAATAGGAGGGGAGAAAAGAAATGGATATTTGATATTACATTTAAAATAAAAAATTATAGTATACAATAAATAGAGTTATAATTAATTTTTGGATGATTTATTTGAGGAGAAAGTGGAAAATGAAAGGAAATTAAGAGAGGTACCTTTTAGAAAATTACCTCTTGAATATCCCCTCCTTGAAAGACTCTTGAAGACCTTGAATTTGGTCTCTTTGTGAGAACAAAAGAACATTCACGTGGGGAGAGTCGGGAGGATAGGTTTGGGTAGAGATATGAATATATAAAAGGCTTTTTGGGTCGAAATAGGGTGGTGGAGATGTGGTATTTATACTTGAGGAGAGGTGCATTCAAGTGATTAATTTATTTATTATTTTATATTAAAAGCTAACCGTGTTGTGGTAGAATTAAATTCCATATCACTAGCTTGTAAATAGTGTTTCATAATCTATTCAGGGTTTAACCAATCCTAAAACACTCTTTAAATGATATAGTTTTTACGTATTTTAAGATTCTAACTTTTATTTTTTACCCCTGTCAAACAATTTACTTTTACTACGGTAAATAATTTTTTTACCATGGTATCTTTTTTATATTTAAAAATGGAATTTAAATTAAAACATAAGTTGATCCATAGGATCCCAAATATTTAATCCAAATTCCCTAATTCAATTCACATAATTTGGAATGTTAGATATAAAATTACTTCCATAGAGAAAACTAAAACACGGGTTTTTAATGTGAAACATTCAAAACGTCACATAGATTTTAAATCCAATTTCAATTTAAAAACGATTCCATGGACCAATAATGAATTTAATGATAAAATAATAGTAAACGTATATTTTAAAACCCATTAAAATGACAATCTAACTATAAAACTAAATTTGATAAAAAATAATTTTTGAATTAAAATGCAGTATTTTTCATTATTCATTAAAAAATGAATATTCTAAAAAAATACCAAAAAATTATCCAAATTAAAATATTCTATTACAATTAAAAATAATATATTTTTTTCAAATAGATCTTATAAAAATTTCAAAAACTATATTCAAAATGAGTTCTCCATTAAATTGAGGTAAAACTGCATTTTATTAAAAATATTTATTTTATCCGAAAAAATTGAATTTGTTCGTATATCTGGTGTAGAAAACATAAAAGATGAATTTTAATCATTAAATTTAATATATTACATATATATTTAATTAATAAAATCCATAAATATTAAATTTATTATTTTATAAATTCACTTATTAATTTGTTTTTCGAAAAACATTTCCTTTTATTTAAAAGGGGTTTTATTTTTTTGTATAATTAATTGTTCAAAATGGAATTAGTTATATACATGTGTAAACCATATTTTCATGATTTAGATAATATTCTTTATTACATCAATTCAAATGACTAAGTTATAATATTATCATTAAATAAAAATATTTAGTTTTCCGTTTAATCTTGATGAAGCTTGTCATGTTTGCTATCGAACGTAATATTTCTATATTAAAACTCAAGATGTTATAGTATGGATGGTATTTAAGTAAATATACATAAATGTCACTTTGATGTTCATCCTAGTACTACCTCTAAAATCTATATTGTCTATCATATCTCCCTATCACAGGGGCCTTTCCCTTTCTAGTCTCCCATATCATAATGTCTTTACATGAATCAAGATACTAGTGCATGGTTGGAATGTTGACCTAGTAGGATTCCACCAATGATACCTTAACATGATTTATCAGGAATATAAGTCTATGTCATGATAAAAAATAAATATAAAAGAAAAACCCTACAATAATGTACCAAGCATACATGTTCTAACCATCCACCACAAACCCTCTCTTATAAATTATCTTGATCCATGATAGAAAAACAACATATTTTTGTCCAATTTTATGAAATGGATATACAAAATGATTTAATCCTGATTAACAGACATTGATGTTCTTCCATTGAATAGTAAACCCAATATACTCTTTTATGGACAATGATGTAAAAACTATATAGACCGACACCAACATCACACATTAAGTAAAAGAACAAGTAGACTCAATTTATTTATATAGGGATATACTCATACCACATGTAGACATAATTCATAGATCTAGGATAAGTGATAAAATAATAATATATCACACACTAATTGAGTGACCAAGTCTATTAGGGCCACCTATCAACAAAAACCCTGAAACTATAGGTTCCACCAGTTATTCACCAAACCACATGTAAGTCATAACATAGAAAAGAACATTATATCCTAAAATTTCTAATATCAATAGCCTATAAGAACAAACAATCACATGACCTGAAATCAAAAATTGTCTAATTAAAATAATTATATTACATTATATCATACATAAAACAATTTAAATGTATTCAACATGGTAAGAAACATTCTACCTCATGGTTATTGATGTTAGCATCAAGGTTCAACAAGGATATCCTGTCCCGAACCACATTCACACACTAACCAGAAAAAATTTACATGCCAAGATATCCCCATATAAAATACCAATAATGGTTATTTTCATGGTCTTATTAAAGGAGAATAAATTTATCTATCTTGGATAGGGACAATAAAAGAGACTATTTGGTTCTCCATGAATCTAAAGAAACATGAACAACATTCTTCTTCAAGGTTTTACATACTGATAAGGTCCATTATGGTGATTCAAGGATAAGTATGGAGGTCCAAGGTAGTAATACTTGTTGCAATAACGACCAGTCGCACACAATATTTTTTTCATATGTTTTAAATAATTCATTGGATTTATGGAATCACCAAGGATAATTGGTATGATTCAATTAATAATGGAAATAATAGAATTATAAAAGGATTAAATGCACTAAATTAATTCTCCATGTTTTTCACTTTTAATAAAAATAAATATATGAGCATAGGGTTGGATATTTCATTTGTTTCAAAGTGATCATGACCATAACCAACCCACCTTAGTGTCTTAGAATTGGATTTTGTGTTCCGGATCACCCTAACCAATATTGAATACTCATGGGTATGTTCTGATAACTGTGGTCGTTTCCCTCTCTATACCCTCTAAAAGGGACTTGACATGGTCTATGAGGCAATGGTTGATAGTAGCCTATCCCAAGAAACACTGGTTTTCCATGCATTAGCAAGACATTTTTTTCCCTTTCCCATTTTACCCTAATGAACACCATGGAACACCACGAATGTAGTTTTTATGGATTTTCAATAATCTTATCTAATCCACACATCTAATACTTCACCATATACTCAAATCCCCCTAAGATTTACCCAATCGAGGATAAACCTGGATACTCCTAAGAAATATATGGAGGCAATGTTTTAACATACATGGAAAAAAATTCAAAGCCTTTAAAATTTACCCTATAAGGACGCTCATCCTAATGAACTATCTCCAGTGGTCCTGATCAAACTAATCATGATCTTGATTTCTAACATCTTACACCCACTCATAAGTTTCATCACAGATTCTTCCATGCTAACATTAAAGGGTAATAATTAGAACCTTGTGGCCTTGTAACACCATGTCATTACTATCTACAATCCATAATAGAATCCCTATAAAATAATAATCTCATTCCAACTCAACATCCTCATATTCGATCACATAATTAAGATCGGGAATATACATCCAATATTGTGAAACACATAAAACATCATGCTTGCCACAATAACAAGGAGGAAGGTCCATTTGATGATAAACTACTCTTATGTATTTTTAATTTCAAATGGTCTCACCAACCATGGTTCAAGTATCCCCTACTTCCATAAATTATGATTCCCAAACAATGGTAATACTCTCAAGAAACCCTTTCCTCCAACAGTGATCTCCAATGCTCATAACCTCCATTTGGAATATGATCGTTACATAATCTAATTGATAACCAAACATTTAATGATTATATTTTCTCTCATTTCTGTATCATGTAACTAACATGACCCAAAAACTATTTCCTCCTATGCCTCATGCTAACACAATGTTTAGTGGAATTGCCTTATATAGATAACCTCAAAAGGTTTCATCATAATTAAATCTATTATGATGTTATTTCATGAAAAATATATTGGGGATGTGTTCTTAATGCACTCTCCATCAATTTCAATGAAACATTACCTATGTATTCTATCAACTATTTTAACCATCTTCTCTAACTGTCCATCTGTCACAAGATGATATGTCTTACTCAACATTAACTCATTCCCTAAGTCCCTCAGTGAGACTTTCTAAAACTATAATGTAAATCATGCATCTATATTGTATAAAAATCTATAAGAAATCCCATTTAGTTGTAAAATATATCATAAATACATCTTACCCAACTCATCAATATACTATATCTCTATGTTTGGAAAAAATGGGTTACATTCATTATCCAATCCACTATCACCCAAGCTACATCATGACTCATTAGAGACATAAATAACCCATTCAGTAATCTCATTTTCTCTTTATCTGACTTTCAAATCGTCATAATATTTTAATGAAGTAAAAAAAACAAGACACGAGTTCTCACCATCTATCCTCTACCAGGTAAGTCATTGATTTAGAAAAATAGTGATGTCTCTCGTCATGTTAGTCCATGGACGTAATGGTACATTTTTTCTGCATGGGATATACTTCCCACATTGAATCATAAATGTATCTCATTATATCTTACCTCACGGATGTCCTCACATTATATCTCTCATAATATTTGACCATATTTCCATCATATATGCACCACCTCAAAATTGAATCACCTCCCACCAAAAATTCATTCATCCCCACACACTCTGGGTCTGTTTATTTACATATTTTGACACAGTCCATAAAATAATACATGATAACTAACGTTTAAAATTTCATCACACCATGATCCTCAGATTCATACATAATCCACCAAAAAATCAAAATCATCAGACTCCATTTTTCTTGTAAAGGATACTAACCAAACACGTATGTTTACGAAAACTTTATATTAAGAGCATCTAAAAAATTCATTTCCCTAGAGAATTGGACATCTGATTGTTGAATTTCTGCAGATACTCTACCTAATGAATCATCCATAAATTGATATCTCATATAGATAAGTTATATCATAGAATCTTGTGGTCAATATAAAATGAAAACCTATCTCCAAATATATAGACCCTTGTCATCATAGAAGACTAACTTATAGTATCATGTAATAAAAAAGAAAATCAAAAACAAAAATACATTATTAGGACATGCCAAATACATCACAACCTCATCCTTCTCTAATAAAAATCAAATTACTATCATATGATTCACATTCCAAAATACCTACACCTCTTGAAAGTTGAATTCAAACTTCTATATTTTTTTAATTTAACTGTTGGGATAGAAGTGTGATCAATACAATCTCTAAGTTCATAAAATCCATATCTAATGTATTATAGCATATTAGGATATCATAGAAAAATAAAATTATAAAAGAGTTATGATAGGGATCGAAAATCATATTCATGAGAACAAATGACACTTCTAGATAATTGTTTGATGCAAAATTCAATAAAATATACACTTACATTCTCTACATACTCTTAAACTAATTATAAAGAATATCTTCATCTTTGGATTATATTTAATGGAATTTTGAAAGATGATCGATCATAGAGATCATAGGGATCCTAATAACTAATCTAAGAGTTCATCAATATAGATTTTGTGATATCTATTATTCATAATTAAGTAATTAAACTTCATTGGGTCCAAAGAGTGTCTTATATTACAGTTAGACTTATGGGAAAACAACCTCATAGTACCCTAGTGAGATGTGATCACTCTAATAAATAATTTCAAATTTAAATCAACCAACTGAACCTTCAACTCACACAACTCAGTTATTTACATACAATATTAAGGTATCAATATCGATTGTTTTGTAGTAAAAAGATAAACATAAAATTCAATCCCCTGATCAATAAGAATATCATAGACATAATATGTGAATACATACAGATATAGGTCCACCACTAGAATAAAATAATCGGTTTCTACTATCTACTCAATAAGATATAATCCTACAACTTATTCAATAATAACTCTTAAACAACTTATCTCTGGTCTGACTCCAGCTGCTCAAAAATCCCACCTACTGGTCATTACTCACATATCCCCCTTGGGTGTAAAAAAGGATACCTGCCTCTGATAATAGTTTTTTTGAGGATTAAATCTTTTCAACTAGTCTATTCAAAATATTTATCAAAATTTATCCATTTTTAAGATCATGATTTCCCAAAAAAGTTCATTGACAGAAATGACTACAAGGAACTAAGTAAAACCTAAATATGGTTGAAATTCTTCCCTATGGTCATATAGAGAGATAGAAACTCCAAAAATAACTTGACTAGTAAGTCAAACCCAATAATAATTTGATAAAATATAAATTAATAGGAAGCACTAATATCAAAAAATGATTTCAATATCGTAGTGGTGAGAATTAAAATAACTCAAATAATCAATGGTCCCTCTTTATAGACCTTTTGAACCAATTCCATCACAAACTCGAAACCCTCCTTCGTAACATCCCCAACCCGTATTTCAGAAGTTTACAACTAGAAGTGAGGTTGTAAAAAGTGATTTGGGGAGATTATACCCACTTAACCAGAGTAAGCGACAGTAGAACACAATAGAAATAGTGTAAACAAATTTAAACAACTAGTGAACATGCATGACCAAGCAACCCCCAGACACGGAACCAAAACAAATCGAATATAACCATTCCATTCCATATGAGTATTTCCACAAGTACAGGGAACCCAAAATGAAGGAAATATCGTAAATCCCCAAATGGTCCAAACTCCATGTATGGAACCTCATCCACAAACATCCCAAGCCTAACTCAACACCCTAGCACCTGTCATTGCCCATATCTGAACTTACAATAATGAAGTCTTCTTAGTTACCTAATGGTGGCCCGAGAAAGGTATGAGTAAAACTCGGTAGGCCAACACCAATAGTGTCTACCAAATATCCTTCCTAGAAGACAATGCATAAAAATATGGAATAAAAATAAAAAACAAAAGGATAACTTGGCTGCCATTTGAAAACCAAAATATATCTACACCATTTCTATCATTACTACCATTTTAATAATTCATTCCATTTTCATTACTCAATTCCATTTTATCATGTGTTCCATGGTTTTAGTAAACAATCATCTACATGTGGGTCTAAGGCGTTCAACCACTATGAATAAGGGAATAAATCATGTTCACAATATCACTAGAGAAGAACATCTAATAATCAATATATCTCACTTAACGTGGATCCTCAGTTCAGGTAGTTTCATCATATGCATCTATTGGAGCATAAAACATCAGTTTGATATCTTCACTATAAGCCAAAATGGTCATTGGTCGACACATAAAGATCCCTAGTCCATGTGTCCAACCAGGATAATATATTGTATGTTTTCTCATCCGAACCACTAGGTTATATGTCAGAAAACATCGACCATTGGTCCATAAATCAAACTGTGATTTGGAAGGCCATGTCTGACCATCCCAACCTTGATATGCAACACTATGTATATACCCTTCGGTTTAGGAGTTCCATTACTTTACCAAAAAACCATGAGACACTAGAGAGTGCAGCATTAGTCCAACCTCCCAAAACTATTATTCACACATTACCAAATCACACCTAATAAAAAAGGAAATCACATTCCATATCAATCAACATTGGAATTAAAATCTTCCCATAATCCATTAACACATTTTCCTTTTATATTACATATCAATTTTTCTCTATTATCATTTATTGTGCTTCAAAAAATTAATTATATCCAAAAAAACCCATATTTTATAGCCAATATTCTTCAATTACTATACATTAACTCATTTTTCCTATTTATCATTTCACAATCATTTACCCACTTATGCATACAAGTAAAGTTCTTGTCCTACAAGGCACAACCACATAATTACATTGAACCCTTTAGGAATACCCCCTAATTCTCATGTACTAACCCAATCAACATATTCATCCATTTTCCAATAAATTAACTGATTACAAGTTCATCATCTGGTATGCACTAATCCACATAGGAATTATAAACCAAATTTCACTAAACATTCAACATAATCTCAGCCGACCCAACTCGGCCATTTTCATTTCATGCCAAACTACCACTTATTACATTAGTAACTAAGGTATAACTATCATCATTACATTTAAAACGTAATAAGACACTAAAACATGTTCTTCATGGGTTCCACCTTATTACTAGGCAACCCTTCATTTAACACTACCACTTTATATATCCGAAAAAGTCAGTGCTCCCCATGGGTGGACCAAAAATGGTAAAGTCATCTTCTATGCATCCCATGGAGATGGTGAGGGTATAAATTGGTCACATAGACACCCATTTTTACCAAACCCTCCAATGAGATCATGAACTCAATAAGTGGAAAGCGCGGACACAAACTGACATTAAAAAATCTAAAATAAGACTATGGGATTCTACTTATTGACCACATACCTCGAATCTGATGATAAACACACTGATAATAACTGAATTGGATCTATATTCAACCACCCTTTGAATACTTAACCTAAATATCTCTAGAAAATAATGGTTTTAGAGATTCGGATAGATCGAAGGAATATATGCAATCCCTAAACCAAAAATAGAAGAAAGAGTGGGATTATCCTTACCTGGATCTTCGATCAATAATTTATGAAACTCCAAGAGACCAAGAATCGAAGGATAATCACCTCCTGGAAGATTATGGATGTTTGGATAATTTCAAGGATTCATGGGTGGAGAAATTCCAGAAATCTTGAGTTGGGTATAAAATCCTATAATGTTATTTTTTAATTTTCTCAATGTTTTTGGGTCTAACGGTTTACCCACACAGTTTTCCGAACCGTATGCAAACTGTGTTGATTCCACTATCTGAAAACACCCCCTCTCAAGGTTATATGGGATTCCCATATAGTTGTCACTAATCATGCACAAACTATGAATCATTCCCAGAAACTCCCTTTTTCTTCCACTTTAATGTATCAAAACACTAGAACACCCTGTATCCATCCCATGAACTTGGGAAACACTTATTTTGACCATTAGATTGGGAATGAATAGAAATATTAACGAAAAAATAATCCTTTAGAAAAATATGGGAACTTACAACCTCCCCGCATTATAACGGCTCTTCCTCAAGATGCTCAACCAAAGAATCACTAGAGATCATTCAAAAACTTCTACCTACCCATTCCCATTATCCATGTTTCTGGTTGCACGTCACAATGCTCATCCAACATGTATCAAGGTAATGAACTTTCCCCATAAGTCTTCATCACCACAACCACAACACAGACCAAAAACACGTCAAGGATGAAACATCTTTAATGATACCCAACCACTTAATTATATTATATGAAATGTATACAACATTTCATTATTCAATGTAGGTAGAACCTTACCCATAACATCATATCATTATAGAGGAATCAACTAGCACCCCATCCGTCTAAACATCTTCACAACTCCAAAACCAAATCCTTAAGAATCAATTTCCTCTATTTTCCACAACTCAAACAGTGAAACAAATAAATATCTCCCAAATGAAAATATAGGGCCCCTTCTACCACATTTCCCATCATATATTTATTTACCACTATTAAGAAAAGACCACATGAATTTCAACTCAACTTTCTAATCACCCGACGTATTCCAACTCACCATGTCTGAACATCCATAGGGTAACACATTGCATTAGAAACCAGTCACACCATCGAAACCAATCGAGAGGACATCCTTAAACTATACATTT
Source organism: Viscum album (assembly GCA_963277665.1). Taxonomy (NCBI): domain Eukaryota; kingdom Viridiplantae; phylum Streptophyta; class Magnoliopsida; order Santalales; family Viscaceae; genus Viscum; species Viscum album. The sequence goes on along the minus strand of OY728119.1, from coordinate 2,101,821,313 downwards.
AAGGACTAAGATAAACATGACCTCTATCATGTATAACTTCATTACATAATGTACCTTTCCACCACAACATGAACCTGATAGTGGGTCACTCTTGACAAACCCATTAATGTTTAACATCTCATTTCGGACAACCCCCATATGGCTTGTCCCAGAATACCCACAATCCACATATGGTACACTCCCCCTTTCTCACTGTCCCAATGTTATTATTGTCTTGAATTTTATTATTATCATCGCATGTGACCACTATGTTACTTCCCTGAATTCCGGTACAATTCCATCATCACTGCATTAATTCCCTTTACACTGTCATTGGGCTTCACCTTCAGTATTACACCACATCATAGGTACAAGATTCCCTAAAATTTAGAACGTTTTAAAACCATCCAAGGAAAAAAATACTTGAGTCTATCCCCGATCTTCATTAGAGTTATAGATCCAAACCTCTTATGCCACAACTTGTTTTCTTATCCAACCACACCCTTGTACGACTTCAGCACAAACATCAGAAGTATCACATGGAGCCACACTGAGTTCAAATCCAACACATGGCTCATTAGTCACCACATCCAAAGCCCACATATCCTATATAAGGAAGATAACAAGAACCTCAAAGGTTCCTCTTTGGCATCCTGGTGCCACTACATAAACTCGAGGCTCTCCTCTCCACTTCCAGGACTGACTTATCACTCCCAACCTTATGAGTGTAGTTACCATTGTTCCCCATGAGGGATTCCAACCACCATGTCTGACACTCGATCACAAGAAAAACCCCAAAACATAGGCATGGATATCTAAATTTTCCTAAAAAAAGAAAATAAACATCACCCAGTTCCAATTATTAGCATTCAGGAATGTCACTCCTTACGTTTGTCGACATCCGTTCTATCCTGAGGACCTCACCCAAATCCATCGAGGTGCACATTCCATCATAAAGTTTCATATATAAAATTTTTATGAGCATCAACTATGTGATGTACCTCACCCAACCAATCACCTTCAATTATTTTGGTATAAATCCATAGTTTTATAATATACCTAGTACGATATTAATATATTTGAAAGGATCGTCACTAGTCAAGGTACACTAAGAATTTGTCAAAGAACACCACCACCAACTTATCTATATATGATGTAAAACTATGGGAAACCATGACCTTCCATGGATCTTAGACTCCCCTGTCGAACACATATCATATACACTTAACCATCACTTCTTAGGTGTGATTTCCAACCATGTCTCACCATCGCTCCATGACCCAAGTGAAAAATAGTTATGAAACAACATTTTAGGTGGCACTACTTCCACCACACCACTCGAGTTCTTTCAATTCAACCCTGAAAGCTAACAACTGAAGCACAATAGTCTTCCACACCAATCAAATCAATGGTCTCTCACAAATCCATGCTTCCCACTTTGGTTTTAAAGAGAAAAACATATTATCATCCCAGTCAAATTCATGCCTCACCAGAGCATACCCACATATGTACCTCATTAGGGCCTTTAAGTTCTCACGTTCCTATGACTACCCTTAACTGAATGAATTCCCCACTATTCACTATCACTATAGAATAGATTGATTCCCTCTCACTTACCTAAACCATTCCTCTAGGTCATTTAGCCTCCTCATCCCCAAGGAATTCTCAAAACTTCACCTGAAAAGCAAACCATCTGCATAATAAGCTCAGCCAAGCGACCACCCTCATCCCAATGTCACCTTTAGAACAAAAGAATCTAACCAAACTTATGTAACCCTTTTCTGTCCCACCCAGAACAATATTGAGGAATATATGTATCATCATCCAAGAATATGGGTTAGGAATTATTATGATAAAACCCTTCAAAAATATCCTTAAACCCCACTAATAGATCTCAGGTTTCCCTCTGAAGGACCCAAGTACAACCATACCATTCAACAAAGTTGGATGGTGGTCATTTTTCATCGATTCCACCTTTGAATCATCTCCAATGATTTATATTCCAAAGAACATGAACCATTTGGATAACCTCCCTTGAGGTCACCCTTTAATTTCTGAAACTATCATCGCGTAACCATAGCTTGAGTGGCACCACCATCCATCATCCATCCCATATATCGCTCTAGGGAAAACTGGTACCATTAATCATTTTGAGTTCCACTTTTAAATTCCATGACATCTACATATTCGACACACACACAAAAGCACTAGAAACCCCATCTAACCTCTCCCATAGGTAACCATAAAGGTTTAATGATACCCACTCACCAGACTTGTGTCACTACCCAAAGAATCCATGGGTCCTCTCTCTCCAAACCATACATACCATGACACAAACAAAGAAATTCATGTGAATGGCACTATCACCCCAGTTCAGATGTACACTATTACTAGCGCAACAAAAAATTATTTAATCTAGGTTCCATAACAAAGGTGTCCACATTAATAAGCACTATGAGAAAAACGTCCTCTCCGGAAATCAAAATGAAACTCACAAGGAACCTACTCACAAGTTCACCAAAACTCAGACTCCATCCTTAAGGTGTAGCATGCATTCCGTATGGTCAAGAACCAAGAGAGCTTCCATATTATCATTACCGAACAATGCCTCACAACCCAAAGGCCACAATACTAACCATGGTTACCTAAATACAACACATAGGCCATATCCTAACCAGCATGGCCACACAATTCAAATATATAGTCTCAATCTAGTGCACCCTCAGTGTACCAAAACTAGGAAAATATAGTAAATTCCCAAACGGTCAAAAATCTAAGTACGAAAACTCATCCCCAAACAAAACATGCCTGAATCATCTCCCTATCCCAAGTCCTTGTCAGTATCTAATCATGAAATAATGAATTCTACTCGGGTACCCCACGACGGCCCAAGTAGGGTGTGAGAAAAACACAGTAGTCCACCACCAATGGTGTCTAGAGAATATACAGTATAACATATTTTCCATGAAGATATGGAGTAAAAGTATGATAAAAAAAAGGATAACTCGTGTTGTGTTAGATACCCAAAATAGAACTACACCATTTCTATCATTACTACCATTTTCATCATATGTTCTGTCTTCAATACTCAACCCATTTTTATAATGTGTTCTATGGTTTGAGTACATACATCTTATACACGTGGTTCTAAGGTGATCAACCACTATACATAAGGGAATAAATTGTGTTCCCTATATCACTGGGGAGTAGAATTTCATAATAAATATATCTCACTTACCTTGGAGCCTTAGTTCAAGTAGTTCCATCTAATTAAACCATTGGGATATAAAACAACAGTTTGACATCTTCACTATAACGACCCAAAGATTCATTAATGGAAAATCCCTCTTGATCCAGTTAAATGTTTCTTTATGAAAAATGTTTTTATAAGATGTCAACTTTTTTAGCTTTACGTTAAGATTTGTGACCGTTACTTTTTTAGTCGTTGAACAGTGATCATCTGAGTAGTACAAATATAAGGCTTTAACGAACCCATTTCTACTCAAACAAAGGAAGCGATGGCCTCATCTAGTAGAATTGCCCCTTACGAAGCCCATTTGTCGGAGCTCGGAAAAGAGGTGGCGTCTTTGGGCTTTTCCCTTGACCAAGCCCAAGCTGAGCTTCATCATGTCAAGCTTGAACGTGATCGTCTACGGGAAAAGTTGAAGTTGATTGAAATTACAACTCGAGCGATGTTATCCGAGCCGCCCCAAGAGTCTTTCACCATCGTGCACCTTACCCTTAGGTCTTATGCGGCTATTTTAATGGGTTATGTAAAAAATATGTAGCACCATGTCCATGTACATTATTTCTGTATATAATAATAAATACAATTTCTAGTCATTTTTTATACATTGTAATTAGTTTTTAAAGTACAAATGGTGTTTTTAGTTATTATTTAATTAAGAATTATATTTTATTAAATTAAAGGATTTTTGAATTAAATAATATTTTAATAAAATATTATTATTAATATTAAATTAATTTTTTATTACGTATAAATGATCTTATAATTTTATGAATGCAATTAAAATTTTTATTAAGGTTTGAAAGCCATTTCTGTCAAAACCCGTGAATTTTTTTATAAATGTCAGTTTTTATTTTAAAATTAAAAATTCACATATTTATAAAATTATTTAGATAAAATAAATATTATTTTTGGAATCAGAACGTCGAAATTATCCAACAGTGATTTTTCATAATTTTCTGAGACAGTCAAATTTTTGGGTAAAAATTAAATACCATTTAAATATATAATGTGTTTTATGACATCATAATGACCCAATGGTGATGTAATAAAATACCATAATCCTTATGTTCGGACAATAGGTGTTTTATAATTAAAATAATGAGGTTTTGGGTTTGTTTGACTTACTTTTCAAAGCATTAATGGAGCCCTCAAGACTTATTCAACACTTTGCCTTTTTAAATTAATTTCCATGGGTGTGTGACTCACCTCCACATAAGAAACCCTAATTTTTTAATAAGTTCGGACCATGGCCTTGTAAAATATTTTTTTCCACTTTCTTTTTCCAGAAACTATGGGCAAATACCATGGTATGGTTTGTGGTTTGGATTATTTTAATATAAGGGGTCCCAAACCTAAATAATAAAGAATTCTCTCACCTTTCCTATATAAACCCACCCAAGATCCCACTTCCTCCTCACTAAAATACCTTGGAGTTCGTCCAACCTCTTCCCTACTCTCTCTAGAATCCTCCTAAGGTGCCCCAAGCTCCCAAGAAGCCTCTCACAAGCCTCTCTCTAGCCTTTGGAAGCACACTTCCAAGTAAGGGTTTTTTCTTCGTTTCTCATTTTTGTCAATTTTCTTTAAGTTGTATTGCCCTTTTAATTTCAATTATGAATGTTGGGGTATGGTTTCACACCTCTCCCATACTGCCCTCTTATTGTTTTAATGATGGGATACCCCTTTCTCTCTCATTAAATGCCTCCCATGTACACCCGTTACTATGTCGAAATTCCAAAAGGAACCTTTTTCTCCCCTTCTATATTCAAGAAATACTTTTGTATCATGAATCTAAATTCCTTTTCAATTGTTGGGACATGTATCTATATGACCTCCTTACTATCCATTACATGTAAATATGATGAGGAACCCCTTTCTCTCTCATCAACCATTTTTATGAATTCTTATTTCACGCCGTTACGCTGCCGAAATCACACCGATTTTCTAAGCCAATATCATTGTGTAGTGAATACAATGCCCATTTCTCCATCAAGGGTATTCACCTTTATGCACATTTACGTATTGATTATAATGTTTCATGTATGAATTCCACATTCCTTTATCGTGGAATAAATGATTATGTTTTATGAATCCATGTTTTATGATCCATGTGGCACACTTATGCATGAAATGAAATGTTTAAGAAGGGTGCGCCCTTTATAGCACTCCAATGCATTGGGTAAAGTATGGTATCATGATACGTCATGTGCAATTAGTGTTTAATCATGCTAATTCAAGTGCAACGAGGGTTTACTCGTGCTTCAAGTGCAATGAGGGTTTACTCATGCTCCATGTGCAATGAGCCTTGGCTTATGCTAATTCAACGTTAAGTGATGTTGCCACATTTCCATGTTATGGTTATCATGCTTTATCATGCCTTTATGTTCATGTTACTCTAATGCTCTATTGATGTTCCTATTGCCTAACATGTATTGTACTCCACATGTTATTCATTGTGTACTCCCTTACTTGTCTTTATAGCTCTCCCTTTTCTTATGCATGTCCTCAGGTTATCCCAGGCAATGCTAAGTACGAAAGAATGTAGTGGTCATGTAAAGGATGTTTTCAATAAAGATGTTTTATTTCATGTTTAAAGTTTTTATGTAATGATCCTAAGCCCCAAATACACTAAAACTCTCGATCTTCTTTGTTGTATCAAGTGAAGTTTTTTGTAATAAAGCATGCTTATGTTGTAATAAAAAAGCAGGGTTGTCATAGTTGGTATCAAAGGATAGGATTAGTTATTTTTGGGAATAGGAAACCCTAGTAAAGCCTTAGATACAAGACTAAGTATAATAAAAACATCCCTAAGTTTAGGTAAATACTAAGTAAGTGGTTTATCAAACAAATACATCCCTGTCTGGATACGAGCAGGTAGAGGCGGCTCTGGCACAGATGTATCCTAGGGGTAAAACCCGAAAACACCGCTTTGAGCTAGACTCGAACGAGAACTGGTGCACGACAACGGGCCTTGCTGCACTCTTGGTTACAACACTCCTGGGGGATATGTTTTGATAAATTCACAATCTTAGTATGAACCCTTATTAAGGGAAAAATGCCCCTAAGAATATATGTTAGAAGGAAGATCATGAAAATCCTGGATTAAATCCTATAGACTAATGAGTTAAAGAGATTAAAGTTTATTTATATGTCATCAACTTTTGTCTTTGGATTACCCTTTAGGTGTTACCCCTTACTTTCCTCTTATTCCAGCCAATGGCCGGTAATAGGAGAACTCGGGCTAACAACCATTGTGAAGATCAGTGTGATGATTGTACTTATGAGATGCCCAATCCAATGGGAGCAGGAATCGCGAAATTTGTCACGATTCTCTCTCAGCTAACTCAAGTTTTGAATAGAAATGCTGGTCAAGAGGAACGTTCAACCCCCCCTAAGAAATAACAAGTCTCTATTGAAAGCTTCATGAGACAAAGGCCTCCTACTTTTAGTGGATCATCCGATCCCACGATCGTTGAACAATGGATCAACTCCATTGAAAAGATATTCTCTATCTCCAATGCTCTGAAAAAGAGAGGGCTCCCCTGGAGGCTTATCGTATGGAGGGTGAAGCTGATCAATGGTGGACGTTGATCAAAAATATGAAGCCTGAGGAGGAGATCGAGGCTTTGTAATGGAAGGAATTCCGGAAGATGTTTTTTGATAAATATTTTCCACGCACCCTCCGTCTTAAGATGGAAAGGGACATCCTTTCCCTCAAACAGAAAGATGAAGAATATGTGGGAGCATACGAGGAAAACCTCACAAGGCTTGCACGATAAGCTTCCGGCTTTGTCGTTACCCCCGAATGCAAGGTTGACTGCTTCTTTGGTGGGATGAAGCCTAGCTTGCGGAAAGCATTAGCGATCCGTCACTTCGACAGCTATGAGGAAATTGTCCGATGTGCCCTCAAGGTTGAAATGGAGATCGGAGAATCACAGGGGTATCATGGGGACAAGAAGTGGAAGGTGGACTTCAATGATGGTGGTCCGATGGATAAATCCAACGGTGCTAAGAAGTTCCAGCACCCCACTTGCCAAAAGTGCGGAAAGAAGAACCCAGGAAATTGCCTTAGGGGGACAAGAAAATGCTTCAAGTGTGGAAGAGAGGGGAACCTAGATGTTAACTGTCAGCAAGAAGGACCCTCGGCTGCGACAGAGGAGAGGAACGCTCCATTCGAACCTCAACGCGTTGTTCAATGCTACAAATGCAAAGAACCGGGTCATTTTTCAAATCAGTGCCCTAATCCAAGGGTTATCAGAGGCAACCAGCAACCTCCAAGATAGCGAGGAAGAACTTTTGCCATCACTTCTACCGAAGTGAACCCCGACAACGAAGTGGTGACAGGTACGCTAGTTATTCATTCAAGAATAGCGAACATACTTTTTGATTCAGGTTCTACGCATTCTTTTATGTCTCAAAAGTTTAGTAGAACAATCTCTGCACCACCACAAAATCATGGAAGTAAAGACGTCGGTGAGTACAACAAATGGGGCAATCATTGCATCCCGTGAGTATAAGTCCTCCCCTGTTATAATCTGTGGATTGAATTTCCCGGCGAACCTCGTCATACTCCCTTTGGTGGAATTTGATGCAATTCTTGGCATGGATTGGCTTTCCTTATATAGATCCAACATAAATTGTTGGGAGAGGGAAATCATACTCCATATGGAGAATCGACCCCCGATTCATTACAAGTGTCAAGAGGAAGATGAATCTCCTTTAACTCCATCATCTCAAGCATGGATATTAATGCCTTATGAGCACACATATCTGGCTCAGATGATTGAGTCCAAGGAAGAAACCACCATTGAAGAAATGCCTATTGTGAGGGAATTCGCTAAAGTATTTCCCGAGGAACTTCATGGTCTTCCTCCAAGAAGAGATGTTGAGTTCTCAATTGAACTTATACCTGGGGCGCTACCAATATCCTAGACTCCATATAGAATGGCTGTTGTTGAGCTTGAAGAGATGAAGAAACAATTACAGGAGAATCTGGATAAAGGGTTTATACGCCCAAGTGCATCACCATGGGGTGCACCAGTCCTCTTCGTCAAGAAGAAGGATGGGTCAATGCGGATTTGCATGGATTATAGTGAACTTAACAAAATCACGATAAAGAAAAAGTATCCTCTCCCAAGAATCGATGACTTGTTTGATCAGCTTCGTGGAGCACAATACTTCTCCAAGGTGGACTTGCGGTCGGGATATTATCAACTAAGGGTGAAGAAGGAAGATATCCCCAAGACTGCTTTTCGTACAAGGTACGGGCACTTTGAATTCATAGTAATTCCTTTCGGACTCACCAATGCTCCAGAAATATTCATGGACATGATGAATAGAGCCTTTAGAGGTTACCTAGACAAATTTGTGGTAGTCTTTATAGATGATATTCTAATATACTCCAAAACCAAGGAGGACCATGAGGAGCATTTAAGAACTGTACTGGAGACTTTGTGCAAGGAGAAGCTCTATGCCAAGTACAGCAAGTGTGAGTTCTAGTTGAAGGAGGTCTCATTCTTGGGCCATATCATCACAAGCAATGGGATATCTGTGGACCCCTCCAAAACAGGTGTAATTGAGGGATGGCCGAGGCCAAAATCGGTAACTGATATCCGTAGCTTCTTGGGGTTATATTGATATTATCGAAGATTTGTGAGAAATTTCTCATGATTTTCCAACCCTCTTACCAAGCTAACTCTAAAGGGAGTAATGTTTGTTTGGAGTGATGAATGCGAAGAAAGCTTCAAGAAGTTGAAAAGGAGGCTTGTCACTGCACCCGTGCTCACTTTACCCACAAGTGGGGAGATATTTGTGGTATTCAGTGATGCTTCGAAGAAGGGATTAGGATGTGTGATGATGCAGAATGATAAAGTGATATCCTATGCCTCAAGGCAGTTGAAAATCCATTAGCGAAACTATCCAATGCATGATCTAGAGTTGGCGGCGGTGATCTTTGCCTTGAAAATATGGCGGCATTATCTCTATGGAGAGAAATGTGAGATATATACTGACCACAAGAGTCTTAAATATATATTCACACAGAAAGAGCTTAATATGCACCAGAGATGATGGATAGAGCTCATCAAGGATTATGACTGTTTAATACATTACCACCCTGGGAAAGCGAACATGGTGGCAGATGCCCTAAGTAGAAAGGATCCAGCTATTCCATCAATGATGAGAATTGAGAAGGATCCAATCTTCTTAGACTTGATGAAGATGGATGTGGGAATCATAAAGAAGGGAACATCATCAATCCTTTCACAAATGATTGCTCAACCATCTCTTTTGGAAAGGATAAAGGATTCTCAAAAGGATGATGCAGGAATCCAAGAAAAATTGGAAGCTATCAAAAAGGAAAAATCCTCAGAGTTTAATGTTAATGAAGAAGGAATTGTGCGGTTTGGGAAAAGACTACGTGTTCCATCAAGTTCGGAGCTGAAGAAGGAACTTTTGGATGATGCACATAGTTAAAATTTCTCTATTCACCCATGGAGCACAAAGATGTATTTAGATCTCTGAGAAAACTTTTGGTGGGATAATATGAAGAAGGAGATCGCTGAATATACATCAAAGTACCTGGTGTGTCAGCAAGTGAAGGCAGAGAGGCAGAAGTCTAAGGGGATGATGCAACCATTGCCCATACCAGAATGGAAATGGGAGAACATCACCATGGACTTCGTCACTAGACTTCCAAGGACATCCAAAGGAAACAATGCAATCTAGGTTATTGTGGATTGTCTTACAAGGACTGCACACTTCATTGCTATTCGAGAGGATTTCTCTTTGGATCAACTTGCATGGATATATATCAGGGAAGTGGTACGGTTGCATGGAGTACCACTATCTATTGTGTCTGACCGAGATCCAAGATTTACCTCTATGTTTTAGAAGAGTCTTCAACATGCTCTGAATACGGAACTGAACTTCGGTACGGCCTATCATCCTCAAACTGATGGCCAATCCGAGCGGACTATCCTAACACTTGAGGATATGTTGAGAGCGTGCTCAATGTACTTTAAAGGAGGATGTGATCAAAATCTTCCCCTAGTTGAGTTCTCTTATAATAATAGTTTCCACTCGAGTATCCAAATTGCACCATATGAAGCCCTGTATGGGAAAAGGTGTAGAACACCGGCATGTTGGGATGAGGTCAGTGAACGTAAGTTGCTTGGACCATAAATGGTCGAAGAAATGGTGGAGAAGGTGAAAACCATTCAGCAGAATATCAAGGCAGCCCAAAGTCGACAGAAGAGTTATGCAGATAATCGTCGACGAGACCTTGAGTTTAATGTCGGAGACATGGTGTTTTTACACATATCTTCGTGGAAGAAGGTCATGAGGTTTGGAATGAAAGGGAAGTTAAGTCCAAGGTACATCGGCCCCTTCGAGATTCTTGATCGTGTTGGGGATGTAGCCTATCGACTTGCACTTCCACATACTATGGCCAAGGTGCATGATGTCTTCCATGTATCCCTCTTAAGGAAGTACATACCAAACCCTTCACATATACTCTCTTCCGAGGTGTTACAATTAGAAGACGATCATTCTTATGAGGACCAACCAGTGAAGATCATAGATCGTAGAGAAAAATTTCTACGAAATAAGACAATGTCCCTCGTCAAGGTGTTGTGGAGAAACCACAAGTTTGAAGAAGCAACTTGGGAGTCGGAGGATATGATGAAGCTGAGTTACCCACATTTGTTTTAGTGTGGGAAAAGGAAAATTTCGAGGGCGAAATTTCTTAAGGGGGGAATGTTTTAACGACCCAAAGTTTTCATTAATGGAAAATCCCTCTTGATCCAGCTAACTGTTTCTTTATGAAAAATGTTTTTATAAGATGTCAAATTTTTTAGTTTTACGTTAAGATTTGTGACCGTTACTTTCTTAGCCGTTGAACAGTGATCATCTGAGTAGTATAAATATAAGGCTTTAACGAACCCATTTCTACTCAGACAAAGGAAGCGATGGTATCATCCAGTAGAATTGCCCCTTACGAAGTCCATTTTTCAAAGCTTGGAAAAGAGGTGGCGTCTTTGGGCTTTGGCCTTGAACAAGCCCAAGCTGAGCTTCATCAAGTCAAGCTCGAACGTGATCGTCTACGGGAAAAGTGGAAGTTGATTGAAATTACCACTCGAGCGATGTTATCCGAGCCGCCCCAAGAGTCTTTCACCATCGCGCACCTTACCCTTAGGTCATATGCGACTATTTTAAGGGTTTATGTAACAAAGAAGTAGTACCATGTTCGTGTACATTATTTCTGTATATAATAATGAATATAATTTCTAGTCATTTTTTATACATTGTAATTAGTTTTTAAAGTACAAATGGTTTTTTTAGTTATTATTTAATTAAGAATTATATTTTATTAAATTAAAGGATTTTTGAATTAAATAATATTTTAATAAAATATTATTATTAATATTAAATTAATTTTTTATTAAGTATAAATGATCTTATAATTTTATGAATGCAATTAAAAAATTTATTAAGGTTTGAAAGCCATTTCTGTCAAAACCCGTGAATGTTTTTATAAATGTCGGTTTTTATTTTAAAAGTAAAAATTAACATATTTAGAAAATTATTTAGATAAAATAAATATTATTTTTGGAATCAGGACGTCGAAATTATCCAACGGTGATTTTTTCATAATTTTCTGAGACAGTCAAATTTTTGGGTAAAAATTAAATACCATCTAAATATATAATGTGTTTTATGACATCATAATGACCCAATGGTGATGTAATAAAATACCATAATCCTTATGTTCGGCCAATACGTGTTTTATCATTAAAATAATGAGGTTTTGGGTTTGTTTGACTTACTTTTCAAAGCATTAATGGAGCCCTCAAGACTTATTCAACACTTTGCCTTTTTAAATTAATTTCCATGGGAGTGTGACTCACCTCCACATAAGAAACCCTATTTTTTTAATAAGTTCGGACCATGGCCTTGTAAAATATTGTTTTCCTCTTTCCTTTTCCAGAAACCATGGGCAAATGCCATGGGATGGTTTGTGGTTTGGATTATTTTAATATAAGGGGTCCCAAACCTAAATAATAAAGAATTCTCTCACCTTTTCTATATAAACCCACCCAAGCTCCCACTTCCTCCTCACTAAAATCCCTTTTAGTTATTCCAACCTCTTCCCTACTCTCTCAAGAATCCTCCCAAGGTGCCCCAAGCTCCCAAGAAGCCTCTCACAATCCTCTCCCTAGCCTTTGGAAGCAAACTTCCATGTAAGGGTTTTTTCTTACTTTCTCATTTTTGTCAATTTTCATTAAGATGTATTGCCCTTTTAATTTCAATTATGAATGTTGGGGTATGGTTTCAAACCTCTCCCATAATTCCCTCTTATTGTTTTAATGATGCGATACCCCTTTCTCTCTCATTAAATTCCTCCCATGTACACCCGTTACTATGCCGAAATTCCGAAAGGAACCTTTTTCTCCCCTTCTATATTCAAGCAATACTTTTGTATCATGAATCTAAATTCCTTTTCAATTGTTGGGACATGTATCTATATGACCTCCTTACTGTCCATTACATGTAAATATGATGAGGAACCCCTTTCTCTCTCATCAACCATTTTTATGAATTCTTATGTCACGCTGTTACGCTGCCGAAATCACACCGATTTTCTAAGCCAATATCATTGTGTAGTGAATACCATGCCCATTTCTCCATCAAGGGTATTCACCATTATGCATATTTACTTATTTATTATAATGTTTCATGTATGAATTCCACATTCCTTTATCGTGGAATAAATGATTATGTTTTATGAATCCATGTTTTATGATCCATGTGGCACACTTATGCATGAAATGAAATGTTTAAGAAGGGTGCGCCCTTTATAGCGCTCCAATGCATTGGGTAAAGTATAGTATCATGATACGTCATGTGCAATGAGTGTTTACTCATTCTAATTCAAGTGCAACGAGGGTTTACTTGTGCTTCAAGTTCAATGAGGGTTTACTCATGCTCCATGTGCAATGAGCCTTGGCTCATGCTAATTCAATGTTAAGTGATGTTGCCACATTTACATGTTATGGTTACCATGATTTATCATGCCTTTATGTTCATGTTACTCTAATGCTCTATTGATGTTCCTATTTCCTAACATGTATTTTACTCCTCATGTTATTCATTGTGTACTCCCTTACTGGGCTTTATAGCTCACCCTTTTCTTATGCATGTCCTCAGGTTATCCCATGCAATGCTAAGTACGAAGGAATGTAGTGGTCATGTAAAGGAAGTTTTCAATAAAGATGTTGTATTTCAAGTTTAAAGTTTTTATTTAATGATCCTAATCCCCAAAGACACTAAACCTCTCGATCTTCTTTGTTGTATCAAGTGAAGTTTTATGTAATAAATCATGCTTAAGTTGTAATAAAAAAGCAGGGTTGTCATATTCACTATACCTCACAATGGTCATTGGTCAACACACATGGATCCTCAGTCCAAGTGTCCAACGGGGATCTGTTACACCATGTTCTGACATCCAAACCCCATGGTCATATGTCGCCAAACATATAGAATCATTCCATAAATCCAACATGGATTCAGAACACAATGTCTGACTATCCCAAACTCGATGTAGGACACTATGTATATACCCTTTGTTTCAGTATCATCAATAATTTCCCCCAAAACCATGGTGAAACGGGGAGTGGGGCATTATTCCAAACTCCCAAAACTATTATTCCCAAATTTCCATGTCACAACCAATATAAAAATAAATCACATTCCATAACCATCATCATGGGAATTAACAGTTTTCAATAATCCATTAACATATTCACCATTTACATTACACATCCATTTCTCTCGATTCTCATTTATTGTGCTCCAACCCATTGATTATATTGAAAAACCCCTATGCATTATCCAATACTCATCAATTACCATACACTAACCCATTAATCCTAATTATCATTTCACAAGAATTTACCAAACTAGGCACTACAAGTTCAATTATTTTTACATAAGTCATAATGACTTTATTACATTCAAGGCTTTAGGAATACCCCGTTATACATATGTATTAATCCAATAAACATATTCATCCATCATCCATTCCATTAACCAATTACATGTTCATCATATTGAATGCACTAATACTCTTACGAATTCTTTTAAAAAGTTCATTTATCAATCGACATAATCTCAGTCACCCCAACTCTCTTATTTTCATGTCATGCCAAAAAACCCCTTATGAACTTATCACCCAATGAATAACAATCAACATTTTACTTAGAACTTAATCAACCATTAAAACATGTTCTTCATGGGTTCCACATTATAACTCACCAACACTTCACTTAACCCTACCCATTTCTAGGTCCAATAAAGTCAGTGCATCCCATGGGTGGCCCTAAAATGGACAAATCATCCTCTATTTATCCCATGGGGATTATGAGGGTTTCAGTTGGTAACTTTGGCCTCAACTTTTACCAAACCCTCTAATGGTATCATGAACAAAAAAAGTGGAAAGCAAGAACACAATCTTAAACTCAAAATTCTAAAAAAAACTATGAATAATACTTATAGACTACCTACCTCGAATATGATGATGAATGAGGTCATAATCAGGGTCTTGGATTCATAATCAACCACCCATTGAATCCTCAATCTAAGTCTCTCTGTAAAATAATTATTTTATAGCTTTGTATGGGTAGAAGGAAGAGATGAAATCTCTAAACTAAAAATAGAAGATATAATGGGATCAGCCTTATCTAGTACTTCTATCCACAACTGAAGGTACTCCAAACAACATATAACATAATGAGAATAATCTCTTGAATGATCTTGGATGCTTGGATAGTTTATAGGGTTCAATGGAGGAGAAATGGATGATATTCTAAGTTGGGTATAAAATCTCGTAATGGAATTTTTGATATTTTCTCAAATTTTCTAGGCTGGAAGGTTTACACATACAGTTTTCTATACCTTATGAAAACCATGAAAATAATACTTTCCAAAATCACCCCTCACATAGTTACTTGGGACTTTCACATGTATTTCATTAATGAAGCGCAAACTATGCAACATGCTATGAAACCCCATTTTTCATCATCTTTTATGTCTCGCACCCCCATAACACCCCTGACCCTTCTCATAAACATGAGACACACTTATTTAGACAATAATAAGTTGATTAAGCTGAAATATAATAAACAATAAACCTTAAGAAAAATTAGGGATCTTAAATTCTTATCTTCAAAACCCTTCTCCTTTTATGAATTACAGACATGAACCGTCGTGATTTTAGGGGTATGAACTTTATACTAGGGACCCTTCTATATCATTGACCAATGAGTCTCTAATATGGAAAATTTATCATAGATAAAAAATGAAAAGGTTGTCTCATATTCTTATATTAGTGGTGATTCTTAGGCAACATTGCACATGATGTAATAAAATTCCCCTTGTCCTCTGAGCAGAATCTCCCTCACAACTCCCTCGAGCAAGGGTTTCCTTGGTGGAGATTTAGAGGGGGAGGCCCACTCTACATCTTGAATCCCCCTTTCCTCGCTTCTTCCCCTTCCCTTATAGTGCTTTCTTGGTGTTATTCTCACTTGGACATGGCTTTGATGGCAAGATGTGGTGGTATTGGTGTGGTCGAGTCTCTTTGGTGGCGCCCAATTCTAATCCGAAATCTACTCTAGATTCAAGTACCTTTATGGATCTCCCATTCAGTCTGTGGTGGTGGTTTTAAGGAGGCTTGAGGATGTTTTTTTAAATTGGTCAATGGTGTTTCAAGAGGTTCTTAAATAGTTGGTTTGTTCTGGGTCCTGATGGTTCTGTCAAGACGTTGTTTGTCGATGGCATGGGATTTGGGGTGTGTTTCTCCATTGAAGGTAAGTCGATGAGTATTTCTGAAAGGTTTTATGGTTATAGTGTTGGCCTTTCCTTCATTTTCGACCTCAATATTCTCAAAATTTTCTTTAGATTTTGGTTCTCCGCACCTCACCAGGTTAGTCTGGTGCGATGGCTCACAGGAGGCTTTGGGTTTTTCTGGTTGAGTGGCTGATGGGATTCCAGGATGTGAGTCCTGAATATTATTTTCTTCTTCTTATAGTCTTCTATTGTGGTTTCTCTTGTATTTGGTGATTTTCTATGAAATTTTAATTCTACTTTGATTTTTTTTAATTTTAGTGGTTGTGGAACGTTTTTTGTGGTTGTTTGTTTTGGTTTTTACGGCGGTATCATTGGGATCTGGCATACTGAAGTAGTTTCTAGTTTTAGTTATTTTTGTTTATATAATATTTATGATGAAGGTGATGCAATGACAGTGCGATTATGTATTGTATGGTTTTTTGAAGACTGTAATGGTGAAGGTAAATTCGATGACTTCCTTGGCCACATCGAGTCGATCGTTATGGCTCTACATCCTGGTTTTATTTTTTCAATTACCTGATCTGGTGGTGGTGGGACGATGATGGTGTCAATGGAGGAGATGTAATGATGATGGAGGATAGAAACATGACTTTTTATGACATGTGATGGTGATTTTTCTTAGATCGAGGCATAGATATTTCATAATGATTATCTTGTGGATGTGGTGGCATGAGGCACGTGAAGCAACTGGATACGAGGGTGCAAATACTGTTTATTTTAAAAATATAAACATTGGTAGATTAGTGTTTTATTTCATGAAGCTCTAATTGTGAAATATATTTTTCATTTGAATGTACGTTTAACACTCCTCCATAAAGATTCTTTTTAGAAAATTAAAAAAAATGGTTTGAGGTAATAAAATTCACCTTCCATCCATTGTTGCAGAACCTAGTGAAACCACTTCCCATAGAGGTAGTAGAATAATCCGACCTATTTTATGCCTTTATACCTCCTTGATATACTTATATAACCTACCACTTATTACTTACATAAGAGGCATAAATTGTTGTTGTGGTAGGTTCATTCATCAGTGCACTATATGTTGGAAGAAATCCAAAAATCATTTCCTCCTATATCCCCTTATCACAATTCAAGGTCTTACAAACTTCCTAAGAACATATCATTAGGTAAAATCCCCTAACATTTGATATGATATTTTTATATGGACATATCTCAAACATTCTATCCTAACATACATAACAACTATCCAAAAGGAAAATAAAACATATAAATTCCACAAAACGAGTTGAGTATGTGGGAATTAAAAACATCCATTAATGATGCTCCATATAATATTGATCTCAATTCATCTTGAGTGTGTTAGGAAAAACTCATTGATGAAAAAATAATTAAAACAATACATATAATGACCTTTGCGCCTTCCTCCCAAACCCATAATACCCCCACCAACTACTGGTGAGCCCCTGAATCATAATATCTACAAGATTCAACTTTTTTCTTCTAGGATTATCCACTAATAAAATGATTATCTCTATCATATGAATCAATTCTTCATCATCCCAAAGACCACCAATTACCATGGGAACTAGTGGATTTTGGAGCTGGAAATTTAATGAATAATCAATAGTCATCCACTATAATCCTCTGAACTATGGTTGGTTTACCAATCGATCCACCAACATAAGTGAGGGAGCTTGGTAAGGGGAATCCTATTATATAAAATATAGTGGAACTGGTTTACCATCCCAACCAGGAGCTATAAATAATCTCTTAGATTGAATTTTTTGAAATTCTAAAATAACATTTATAAATTAGGTAATCAAAATTGTTAATATGTTACAAGGATCACATGAGTAATCTATATAGAAACCATTCCTAGATGGATACCCACAATTATAAGGGACTATCCTCTTAGTAAGACTTAAGGTTATTCATACTTACTTGTTAGTCAAAATCATATATATGTTCAAAAAAACATGATGTTCATTTTAATATAACTAATTAAAGATTTGATATATTATAGAACCATTTAACATCAATATATCTCTCAATAGAGAATATAGGTTTATCCTAAATATTAAACATAAATTTAGGAATTAATTTAAAGAACTAGTATACAACACACAAAAGTTATATATATGGAATTTTATCCTACATGCCAACTCAAGATGCATGAACTCACCCAAATCCCATAAAATCATAATACCACAATGTACTCTAGCTCTATATGAGACCATAAAACCACAACTGTTACAGTATCCCCAGTAATGATAACTCATAGGTTTGTTATACATGCTTTTCAATGAACACATAAATCTCTCCTTCTTAAGTCCCACTCAACCAAAATAATTTCTACCTATCCCTAATCATATTCATGAAAAAATAAATATGTAAACCCCCCTTTGATAAAACTTTTTAATGCCAAAACCAGATCTAAATCTGATATACAGTTCCACATGGTCTTGTGCACAACTTCCCTTATGCGGTAGGGTCTTTAAGAGTAGCGAGGGCCCAAATGTCATTATTGGGGAGACTATAACCTCAATATTAGTAAAGAAAATAATAAAATAATAACATTTCATAACACAGTAGAACAAATAAAATATTTTATAATGAATTGAATAGCATGAATCTCATGTCATATGGATATTAAACTAAGGATCTCCATAGTGGTAGTTTAAACCAAAATATGAGAAATACTTGTAATTTAGTAATAATAAAGTGCCATCACTATAGAGTTCATCCCATTTCTTCTTTTAAACACCCTCCTCTATCGCCAAGATCGTGTTAACTGGGTCATTTCAATTTATTTTATAGAAAATAATAAAGGCTACATTTGCATCAATATGCCCATGTAGGGTGTCCCTATAATCCTTTTAGGAAAATATCAATGCATTCTTAACATGAGTGAGCATGAATTGAAGCATATTCCATGATAGAGAATAAATTTGAAAAAAATAACATACAATCACATATCAAGTGGTCATGCACTAAACATGTATCCAAAATCCATCGGTCATACCTTCTTTATATCCATCCCCAAAAAAACAATGTATTTATAACTAATTGAATGATTCTTATCATACCTACTGATTTTATCCACCATTAAGGACAATAATGTTCCATCTTAATGAAACAACCCATTTATCTTCCTTTAAGATAAAGCATGTTCAATAATTTTGGAACCATGCCACCATCCACCTTTAAGGATAATCACAAGTCAACCCAATTATTTATGGAGATACACATACCATAAGAAAACCTAATTCATGGCTCTTGGGAAATCCATTACAATATCTTCACTATCCCTCTAAGGAGTGAATGAGTCTATCAGGGCCACCCATCATCTGAAGCACTGAAAATAGAGGATCCACTTGATATCAACCAAACCAAATATAAAAAATAAAATATCATGAAAAATCATAACATAATAATCAATATATTAGTAATAATATACTCATAAATAAGTCATCATACATTAAACAAGGTCAAAAGTACATGCACACATAACATCATATCCTGTTAATAACTATTTTCATGGCCTCTACATGATGTGTAATGTTTAACCACATGGTTTTTAACATCAACATCAAGGATTTTCAAAAGAATCATTTCCAAAACCACATTCCCACACCAACTAAAGAAATATGGCATGAAAATATCTATAAAAAATATATATCAATAATGTCATCTTCATGGTCTAGTTGAAGTATAGTAAATTTTTCACTCATGTATAGAAACAAGACTGGTGATGATTTGGGTCTCCATGAATTTTAAGAAATAATAAAAACCCCTATCTCTTGGGATTTATCTTATAGAAATTTTGTTAATGTAGAGTAATGGATATAGCAGACTATCTGAGGCAATGTGACTCAATATAAGAAAGGTCAAACAGAAAGCCCTATGTTTATTTGAATGTTTTGTGGAATTAATTAGATATAATGATTCATCGGGTATAAGGGTATTTAATCGGTTAAAAAGTGTATGAATAGTGTTTAAACCAAATTAAAGACTATAAATTAATTCCCCGGATGCTTCTCCTTTGAAAAATCCAAGATATAAGAAGATGAAAGGATGTTTTTTCCTTTTGATTGTATTCCCAACAAAGACAACACCCTCTATCATGACATAATAATGGTTGGGGTGTCCCTAATCATCCATACCAAAATATCATTCCCCATGGGTTTGAATAGATATCCCCGACATTTCCCCTCAATATTCCCCACAAATTGGTCATGGTGCAGTCTCTTAGGTTCTATCTGACTGTACCATATCCCATGGACCATGGCTTGGAAAACTATTTTCCACCCATGCTCATTTTCACTATGGAACACTAGTGACTACCATGTCTATGTTTTTTCCCAATTTTCACCAAACATATCCAAAACCCAAATCTATGCCTCCACAAGCTTCTCAATTCCCACTAAGATTCACATATGAATGGCTAAACCCGAATAATCAAAAGGAATGGATGATGAAATTGTTTTTAACTGTATAGAAAAAATGTTCCAATGCCTTATAATATAATTATGTGTTATGTTGTTGGAATTAGGATCAATTTTTATCTAAAAATTCATTATAGTTTTTCTATTTCTTATGCACCACCACCAGATTTAGGTAATTCAAATGATTTCCATATGATGTTTTCGGTTCTGAAAGTCATCCTTAAAATCATGGATATAGGTGATATGAATGGATAAATACTCCCCCTTCCCTAGTCACTCTACCAGACACAATTTGTGTAGTATCAAAATATTTTAATATAATATTTATTCTGTTTTTTCTAATATATATTCTATGCTCATATATTTTTTAGAATTATCAATTTAACACGATTATTTAAAATAGTGTTTTTCACTATGTGTTTAATTAATAATATAAAAGTTGATTTATTCCAATGATAAATAATGAGGATTATTTTATCATGTTTATTAAACTATAATAAGATTTATAGATGTATACTTATATTTATAATTTACTTATTAATTATTATGATAATCTTGGAAAAATATTATGGCATGGTGTGAAACAAGAAATGTAATTTTAATTTTAAAAAATAATATTCTTTTAAAAAATCATTATGTTTAATATCATTTGAGTTACATTTAAAAATTTATTGTTAAATAATTTTATGCAGTTTCAATTAAATTAGTATATTATTTTTAATCTTCATCACAAATTTAGTTGGAAATTATTTTATTAAAAAAATATATATAACACGGTATGAAAGTAAATAGTAAATAAGATGTATAATCATAGTTTCTATTAAAAGTTATATGATAAGATTATAAATTATTTGTTTCATCCAATTTCTGTTTTCTGGGATCCAGTGGATTTATTTTTAAATTAAATATTTGAATTCAATTATTTTATAAGTTCATTGATATATTTCAAATCATATTTAATTTAATTTTTTTATTTTTAATCCAAATTGAACTCCAGAAATTAATAATTTATAAGTATATAGAATATTATATTAGAATTGAAAAATATATTAACTATTTTACATTTTTATTAATATAAATCATTATTATTTAAAATTTTAATATCAATATTCTATTTTATTAGTGTTTCCCAATAAATTTTAATTCATTTTACAAAATAAGAGTGCATGTTTCAATTAAATTATATAACCCTTTATTAAATGTGTTTCTAGAATTATATGTGAAAAATAAAAAATATATATAATTTAGCAATGTAATTAGAATAAATAAAATAAAAATTTAAATATAAAATATAAAATTTTAAATTGGTTTGATGTTGATTCAAATATTTGAACTATTTAAAAATTATAGTTTCATTCAAGTGGAATATTAGTTAATATTAATAGATTTTTATATAAAATTATAGATATAATTATATAAATATATTTAATATGTTTTAAATTATAATATAGTAAAAATATCATATAAATATAATCAAATTAATATAGATTAATTTTTAAGATAAGATATATTTGAAAATGCTCACATGATGTATATGTATTGCTTTGACTACATTAAAAATGTAAAAAATTGTGACATAATGTTGATATTGGGAAATTATAATTCAAGGATAAAAATTTAAGGATAAATATGTTGATAAATAATTTATATAAATATTTTAACTTGAGTTCTAAAATTATAAAGATATTTTTTAAATCAAATTATAATAATAACTATAAAAATCATTAATCCGTTTTTTAGTTAAATCTGATTAATAAACAAATAAAAAATCCTAAAAAATTATCATGATTCATATTTGGATGATTAATTATCAATTATGTATTCCCTTATCCATTTATGAGAAACTTATTAACTAAAAATTACATTATTACCCTTAAGGAATGAATTTTTTCAAAAATCAAATCAAATCCTACCAATAAAACAGGTCTCATTATAACCGTTAAAAAAAAATATAATGTTTATTTGACTCTATAAGTTCTACCAAAATAACCATATATATTTCCCTAACAAAATTTCTAATAATATTTTATTTCAAAAATACTATTCATCAATGGGTTTAGACACAATTCAAAGTAGATGATGCAAAGAGCATGGTATGGGTGCCCAAGTCACTCTATACATTCTTATTGAAGATCATATATCCTTAAAAATCATTTAAAAATCCTATTATTTTTCATACATTATTATACTACTATGGTATAAACAAATTTGTTATGCATTATTGATGATATTTCTCTCAATACCTCTCATCGAACCCCTATCAAAGGTCGTTTATATATCGGAGTACAGATTTCAAATTCAATAACATTTCCTTTCTATTGTCTTATTTCCCCTTCCATTATATTAGTAATAATTAAAAATAATATTTAAATAGATGTAAAATTATTATCTATATAGTTTATAAAAGTAGAAATTTAATTAGTTGTTTCTTCCCAATAAACTCAATTCAAAAAAAATCATTCACCCATAGGGTTTATACCCTACCTAAGTGAATGATTATTTTTTATTTTTCTCTTATTACATTCATGGATATTCATAAAAACTTCTTTCATGATTTAATATAAAATTAATAATCATATATTTTATTTTTATGATTCTATAACAGTAAAATATTCATTATAGAAAGGATATTAAAAGGAAACAATCAAAGTCCTTTTTATGAATCTAAAACAATATTATCATGGAAGATATTATAAATTGTGACTATCTACTAAATTACTAAAGAACAATACTTATATAATGATATAAAATTTTTAACATGAAATATTTTGGTATTTTGAACCATTGTTAATTAATTTTTACCAATACTATTAGATTAATTTTATTTTAGAATTATGAATTGATAAACCTAAAAATTATCGATGTTGGAAAACTTAATCCAATATGTAAGTAATAAGTGATAATAAATGCATAAAAATAAGTAATAAATGAAACAAAATATGAAAAGGGTTATTAATCAAGTATGTAATTAGAAAAATTATTACTTGGGAATTTAAAAGATATACACAGTGATTCGGGGATTGAGGTAAGGGGTTTCTTTTAATCCATTGACATTTCAAAGCCTTTCTCAAACAACTATCTCTTTAATATATTCATGGAATTTTATTTATCATATTATAATTTTACTTTATTCATAAATATTTTTTTTTATTTTTTTTTTTCACTCAATAGGTATTTAGTTAACATGTTTCATTTAATTAATTGGAGTTAACTTTGATACTAATGTTTATAGGTTGGAACGCAAGATTATATGTATTTTATTAATGTTATGGTTATTATAAATTTTTTAAGATAATGGGTGGGACCATAATATATTCCCCAAATTCATCGGGTAATGATTTATTATACAAAAAAGTTATGTTGATATTTACTAATTAGGTTAATCTATTATGATTGAATATATTATTTTAGGAGTAATTTCAGTTGATATGAATATAATTTCCCAATAAATTGTTTTGAATATTTTATTTATATATGATTGATTATTATTTTTTAATCAATTTCATTAATATTTTAGATATATTATAGAACTAGATGATTTCATGATTTAATATATATTTATTTTGTTATATGAGTTCAATTGTTTTATTTAATTCAAAACTCATTATGTTTTATCATGTATTTCAAGGACCTAGGAAGTATTATTAAAATTTTATACACCTCACTTAGATATATGTAATCATCCAATGTTTTTAATTATTTTATATAATGTTAAATGATTATTAAGAAGAATAATGAATATAAAATTTCATTTATTGTGATTAGTCATGAATGAAGAAAGTGTATCATTTAAGGAACATATTTTGTTGAAAAATATGTACACTAATGGAAATAGTGTGAGTTTTTTTATGAAATGGATTATATAATACAATAAAAAAGTAAACATACATGTCATTTTAATTTAATAGTTTAAAAATTTATTTTAATATCTATAATTAAGGTTTCCATATGTTTTAACTTTTATAGAATTTATTAGAGAGGAATTTATATGACATTAGTTTTTATGATGTTGGTAAAGAATACAAGTAAAAATAATTTAGAATTTTAAATAGGATTATATAGGGATAAAACATTAAATAATAATTTTATTAATATTATATAGTTTTTATTATAAGTTTTGATAAATTAATTCAATTAATATTTCTCTATTCTAGAATGGATTTCTATCTACATAACTGGGTGGATGATGCAGTAAGTAAATAATATGATAATACATGAAAGAGTGCTTTCGTGGGAACCCTCAAATGATTAGTGTGATTTTGGGGTACTTAGGTGCAGCAGAGTGGCTGACTAAGGACGTCTCTCAAAGGAGGAAGTAGATTTAAAACAACAATTTAAAGTTATTCTAAAAATAATATAAAAGAGAATAAAAACACTATTTGAAAGGATGGGGGTTGGTTATAGTTTATGAATCTAGAAGAAGTTTGCTGGAAGAAGATTGTATATTTTTGTAGTTTTTAGTTTTGAAATGAAGTTCTATTAAAATGACACAACAAAAATATGTTTTTTTAGAAAATATTTTAAAAGGCATAATCGATCTAACTCTACATCTTCATTCACTTATTAATAATTATCATTTAAATCAATATCCACTTAATTATTATCCCCTGATTTTTTTATCTCGCGAACCCTACGAGAGTTAACATAACCACAAAGATGAAATTACTTAAACCCTAGGCTAGCTTCAGAACACACAATCACAGCACCCTGTTTTGATTGTTGTTCTAAGGTTAGCTTATGGTCAGTGGTTAATTAGAGCACATACCCATTATAGAAATGAGGATGAATTGTGTTTAGGGATTATATTTTAACTCTAAAAATTTATCTCGTATGGTCTTGTATTACCGATTAAGATTGCGCTCTCACAATTTACACAATTCCCAACCTCATGTGTTTTGTATTAATTGTTCAATTGCTTTCTTAGTTTCTTACAATTTAAAAACACAATCCATGGATCATATTAAGTGAATTACAGTATCTCAATGATTCAAAATAATTATATGAAGAAGGATAGAGGTCGATCGATTACTAAAAAGAATTACTCTTCCATGGGCGGTGTAGTCACCGTGGAGACGTTTTGCATAAGCAAAGGATTGAAAGGGTAGAACCCAATCTTGTCTCCACTCTTGATTCCAACCCAATTAAGAAGATTAAGAGAAGAAAAAGAGGGAAGAACACAAGAGATTATTTGATGAAAAATTCAAGAAACAAACATGAAAGATAATAAAAACAAAGAGGAGGTGGGAGAGGAGAGCCTTTTTGGAAGAGAGGTTTGCACAAATGCTTACTTCTTCCAAGAGTTGTGAGGGGCTCCCAAGAGACACCCTTTCGGTCTCACCTTACCAAAGCCTCGACCATCCCTCTCAAAGAGTTAAAACACCCTTTAAATAGAGTTTGTGGGGGCTAAGGATACATAACCTTTTAAGTGTGAAAAGAAAAACTCGACCAAATATGTTATTCTAAGTTTCACCGCCTAGCTGACCTCAAAACGCATGAATTGATTGGCATTCCAGAAGAATTATTTGTGCCAAATCATGTCTCCGAGATTTCCCCAAAATTTGGGCTCAATCCAAGCCTGGATGAATAAGATATAGCCCATTTACTCCATCCAAATGCACTTTTTAGCTCTAGTGTCCTACATTAAAGTTGTAGAACATTAAGTTAGGAACATAGTTACAAATTTGCAAATTAAAATAATAAATATAAAAATATTTATCTTCGAAATACTACAGTGTACTATAAAGGGTAAAACTGGAATTTTCTCCAAATTTTCAAATGAATGATCGAATCCCAAATATTTTATAAATAAACATATGTAACACAATGTGAGGAAATAATATCATTTATTATCAAAAAAATATTCAACAAAATAGTGTTTTATCAACTCCCCCACACTTACCCTTTTGCACTCCTGGGAAAAACCTCATGTCAAATAAACATCAATATCAAATCAAAACCAATTTTAAAACTCATATCCTTGAGATCAAACAATTATACACCAAGAAAAAAAATATATCATGCCTCATAAAAACCATTATTTCAAGTTCTTCATTTATATTATTCAATATATTTCCACTTCATCTATCCTCCCATGCACAAAACACTTACCTCGCTTGAATTTTCTCTCATCACACAAATATCTATTTTTTTTGCAATGTCATTCTCATCCAAACTCATACAAGGGTCACCATAGTCTTGATAGATTCCTACATCGCTACCCGATGTGATTCAATGACATATGTTTATCATGAGGACTTTTCAGGGTTGTTTTGTGGCTTTCGGTTGGTAGTATTTAGATGTGAAAATTTCTGAGGCTGAATGAAGAGGGCTTGACTCTTTTTGAAACACAAATTTCATTAATATAATTTTCACTTAAATATGGTCTTCTCCTCAATCCCCATAGTATCAATTCAGCTCCATCATCATGAAAAGTAATGAAAATTTTACACCATTCATCATTTCTGCATCAAAAATTTCAATCTTCTCAAACATGATTTTCTTGAAATCTCCAGATGGGTACAGCTTTCCAACTCAATTAGAAGCTCCAGAAAAGGCACATCTTCACTTGTCATTAAAGCTCCAGAAAAGGAACAGCTTTCAATATAATGACTTTCTTCAGTAGAAAACACATCTCTTCAGAATTTAATTTTCCACCCAATGTATCACGGAATGTGGTGGCACAACACAAGATAGATTCCCCCACACTTAAGCTCAACTAGATTATGAAATTTCACTTCAAGAGTTGGTTGGTTAGGGAAAATTGGCTTGTAATGTGGCTAACCTAACAGGTTGTGCATGGCTTCTAAGGGCCACAAGGAATAAATATTCATGGTAGGACATTATAAAAAAGGATTATTTGAAATAGGGGCTTTAATACCAAACAAATGCCTCAATAATTTAAACATATGTGCCTCAAACCCTCATGTTTTGACAAGAATAGATCAAATTCTGGTTAAATCACGCATAGTTTGGTTCTCTCAAGAAGTGAGTTGAATGAAAAGAATATGAAAATAATGGTTTAGAAGCCTCACAGGAAAGTGATTTCAAATATAAAGACAGTGAGATGTGGCATGGGAATCAAAATTCAGCCTACTTTTCATGAAATTACTAAATATTTGAACTTGAAACAAAGTCATTTCATCATTCATTTAAGCTTAGTTTCAAGGGGTAAATTCTTTTACTTATTTATATGAATTTAAAAATGGTGATGAGAATCATTTTAGCTCAAAAGTATTAAAAAACACAGAAAATTAAAAAATAAACACACAAAATTTGAAAAACACAAAAAAAATTGGTTTTCTAACAGGAAAACAATTGAAATTTTAACAGGAAAAAAATTGAAAATTTGAAATTACTAAACTAAAAGGTTCCCTCCCCCACACATAAAATATTACATTGTCCTAAATGTGAGCCCATGAGATGTTATATGCACATGAAATGCAGAATTTTTAAAAAGGACACATAATATAAAAGTGAAAGGGTTAGGAACATCCTGATGTGCTCAAATGATGGGATCATGCAGTGTGATAAAATCCACTACATTAGTAGGATGTCCCTCAATGTACCTCTTTAAATGTTTCCCATTGACTGTAAAGCTCCTTCCAGTGTCCTATTGTGTGATCTCCACTGCACCATAAGGAAAAACATTAGATACAATATAAGGACCTAACCATCTGGAACGTAACTTACCAGGCATCAGCTTCAGTCGTGAACTATAGAGAATGACTTTCTCTCCGACATGAAACTCCCTTTGTTGGATCATTTTGTCATGAGATGCTTTTGATCTTTCCTTGTAGAGCCTTGAGTTCTCATATGATGTCAATCTAATCTCCTCAAGCTCTTGAATTTGCAGCTTCCTTTGGATTCCATCTTGGTCCAAATCCATGTTGCATTTCTTTATAGCCCAATAAGCCCGATGCTCAAATTCCACGGGAAGATGACACGCTTTCCCAAAAACAATCCGAAATGGGGACATACCAATGGGTGTCTTGTATGCTGTCCTATAAGCCCACAATGAATCATCCAAGCGCTTACTCCAATCCTTCCTATTTGGCTGCACATTTTTCTCCAAAATTTGTTTCAACTCACGATTTGAAACCTCAGTCTGGCCATTTTTTGGGGGTGGTATGGAGTTGATGTTTTTTGTGTCACCCCATACTTTCGAAAGAGGGAAGCGAAATTCCTATTGCAAAAGTGTGTCCCTTGGTCACTGATGATGGCCTTTGGTACTCCAAACCTGAAAAAAAAATTGTGCTTTGAAAAACTCCACAACAACATGAGAATCATCTGTCCTAGTGGCCTTAGCCTCCAACCATTTACTCACATAATCAACAGCAACCAAAATGTACAAAAAACCAAAGGAACTAGGAAAAGGGCCCATAAAAGCAATTCCCCAAACATCATAAATATCACAGAATAAAATGGGTTGTTGGGGAATCTCGTGTCTCCTTGAAATATTTCCAGTGTGTTGGCAACGAGAGCATGACTTACAAAACACAAGGGAATCATGGAATAAGCTAGGCCAATATAATCAAGAGTTTAAAACTTTCCTAGTTGTCCGTTGGGGTCCAAAGTGTCCACCACATGCAAGTGTATGACAAAATTGAAAAACAGACTCAAACTCATGATTAGGAACACACCTCCTAATAACATGGTCACTACACATGCGCCATAAGTATGGATCATCCCAAACATAAAATCTTGACTCACTCTTTAATTTTGGGACTTGATGTTTCTTTAAATTTGCAGGGATTTCAGAGGCAACAAGGTAGTTAACTAAATCAGCGTACCAAGGATGTGTACCTGAGATGGTATAGAGATGATCATTGAGGAAAGTGTCCTGAAGTGGTACCTGATCCAAGGTGTCATCCTCTAGTGTGTGAGTAAGCCTACTCATGTGTTCTGCCACCAAATTCTCTGACCCCTTCTTTTCCTTTATCTCGATGTCAAACTCTTGAAGAAGGAGAATCCAACGGATAAGTCGTGGCTTTTCATCTGGCTTCTTCAAGAGGTACCTCAGAGCTGCATGGTCAGAAAAAACAACTACTTTAGAGCACAATAAATATGAACAGAATTTATCAAAAGCAAATATGACAGAAAGAAACTCCTTTTATGTGGTAGTGTAGTTTGATTTGGCTGAATCCAATGTCCTTGATGCATAGGAAATCACATGTGAACGTCATTCCACCCTCTGAGATAAGACAGCTCCAACCGCGAAGTTGGATGAGTCACACATAATCTCAAAAGGAATCTCCCACCGTGGGGGCTGTATGATCGATGGAGTGGTCAGACACTTCTTTAGCTCATCAAATGATACCCTGCACGAATCATCAAAATTGAAGTCAATATCTTTTTGAAGCATTCGAGATAAGGGTAGAGCGATCTTACTAAAATCTCTGATGAAGCGTCGATAAAATCTAGCATGTCCAAGGAATGATGGAACATCACACACACATGTTGAATATGGAATGGATGAAATAATGTCTACCTTAGATTTATCAACTTCATTTCCATGTTGTGAGACTATATGACCTAATATAATTCCCTTTTCGACCATGAAAGGACATTTTTCAAAATTTAAGAACAGATTCTTATCAATACAACGATGAAAAACATCACCCAAACTATAGAGACATTCATCAAATGAGGACCCAAAAACTGTAAAATCATCCATAAATACCTCCATGCAGGTCTCAATGAAATCTGAGAAAATACTCACCATGCATCTCTGGAAGGTACCTAGGGCATTTTGAAGTCCAAATGGCATCCTTCGGTAAGCAAAGGTACCGAATAGGAAGGTGAATGTCATCTTCTCCTAGTCCTCTTCTGCAATGCGAACCTGAAAATAGCCAGAAAATCCATCCAAGAAACAATAGTGTGTCTTCCCAGCTAGTCTCTCAAGCATCTGATCAATAAATGGGAGGGGAAATGGTCTTTGCGAGTGGAATGATTTAGTTTCCTATAATCAATACACACACGCCAACATTTTTGTACCCTCATTGGAACTAACTCATCTTTCTCATTTTTAACAACAATAACACCACTTTTCTTTGGCACAACCT
Organism: Viscum album; assembly: GCA_963277665.1. NCBI lineage: Eukaryota > Viridiplantae > Streptophyta > Magnoliopsida > Santalales > Viscaceae > Viscum > Viscum album. The sequence goes on along the minus strand of OY728119.1, from coordinate 2,101,790,717 downwards.
GAATAGGACTGACCCAATGAGAATCTGAAATGGGATAGATTATACCTACCTCGAGCAATTTCTCAACTTCTTTTTTAACAACTTCTAAGAGGGTGGGATTGAGTCTCCTTTGTGGTTGTCTCACCAGTTTAGCCCCGTCCTCCAAGAGAATCCTATGCATGAAAATGGAGGGGCTAATACCTAATATGTCGGCCAAGGTCTACCCAATCGCCCTGATGTTCTCCCTCAAAATATTCAAAATATTTTCTTCATGTTCAAAAGGAATATTGTTAGCAATGATAACAGGTAATCTCTCACCACTCAACAAGTATGAGTATTTCAGATTTGGTGGCAATGGCTTGAGTTCTAATGAAGGAGGGTGTAGTATGGATGGAGACATTGAAGGAACTGAAATATGTGCACAAAGAGCATCAGTATCATAATAGACATTATAAAAAATCCGATAATAAAGCATCAAATCCATCAGCATACTTAACAACCATGTCATAATCAGAGTGAACATGATCAAAATCAGAATATGAATCCACATAAAAATCAAATCCAATAGAGGATTGTGTATCAGCAACATGTGTGGAAGTGATCTTAGACATCAAACTCGAACCAATACTCATAATCTATCTAAGCATAGGACAATCAAATTCCATGGAGTTTTTATTTGGTGGTTCAAAATGGGAGATAACAAATGCAGAGTGATCCTCTGAGGGGTACTTCATGGAGTCCATGACATTAAATATCACAACTTCATCCCCAAATTCCATGGAATGTGTACCCTCATTGACATATATGATAGTTTCTTCAGTTTTGAGTAAGGGCCTACCTAAGACAATGGGGGAATGAGAACTTACCTGATCATCCTCCATGTTAAGCACATAGAAGTCTACTAGAAAGATCATGTCTCTTACCCAGACAAGTACATCCTCAAGAACTCCCACTGGATATGCCGTAGCCCTATTCGCCAACTGCACCACTACCCTTGTTGGCTTCAACTCACCAACCTGCAAGGAAGATAATACAGAGTGAGGCATCACATTTATTGAAGCTCCTAAATCAAAAAGAGCATCAGAGAAGTGAAACTCCCCTATGGTACAAGGGATGGTGAATGTCCTGGGATCCTTTCACTTTGTTGGCATTGCTAGAGTTGGTGTAATGAGTGCTGAGACATTCTTTCCAAGGTTGATCCTCTCATTTCCCTTGATCGCTCTTCGATTGGTACAAAGTTCTTTTAAGAATTTCACATACCTTGGAATTTTCTTAATGGCTTCAAGTAGAGGAATGTTGATCTCCACATGCTTGAATGTGTCCAAAACCTCCTTTTCATTACTTCATCCGCCATCTTCTTGGTTTGAACAACCCTATTTGGAAAAGGAAGGGGTTTAGGAGGAACATCATAAATCTTTTTCTTACCTTTATCTTTTTCCTTGGATTTCTCATTAGTTGGTATGGAATGCGGCTTCTCTGGAGTTGAGGTGAATCCCAGTGGAATGGTAGGTCCAGATGTATCATTAATTTCGTTCCCACTTCTCAATGTGATGGCACTGACATTCCCCTTTGATTTGGAGTGGGTTGGGAAGGTAGATTTTCGGAATTCTTACTTACAAGTTCATGGAGGGCAGTGGCAATCTGGCTCATTTGAGTCTTTAACTCCCTCAGCTCCGAACCTTGACTCTTTAGCTCATTTTTTTGATTAAGAACAATTTGTTTCAAAAGATCATCAGTGATAGAGTCTACCTTGTGTTGGAGATTCCCTTGTTGCTGACTCTTTGATGTTTGAGCTTCGAATCTCCTTTGGGGTTATTGGAAACCCTGTTGGTAAGGTGGAGACTAATGGAAAGTTTGGTTAAAAAGGGGTCCTTTGTTGTTGTCCAGATCCATACCTCATGTCTAACTGATCATTCCACCTTTGGTTGTATGCTGGATCAAACTTCTTTTGGGGATATGGTTGTTGTTGTTGCTGCTTATATGGTCTCCCAGGGAACACTGCTGCACAATATTCTGTTTCTTGGAGTTGTGGGAAATAGTCAGTTGGGTGGCTTGTCTCAGTGAAAATACCACTAGGCCTTGAAGAAGGGGGTAGATATGTCTTTTTTGCCAAAGCAATTTGCCTCACCATAGTGGTCAATTCTTCCAACTTGGTATCAATCAAATGACTTTCAAGAGAAGAATGACTTACCTGATGTACTCCCCTGACATGTGGTGTACCTCTATCACCAAGTTTTTTGGAGTTTTGGGCCATATTGTCGATCAACGCATGTGCAACTACTGGTGTCTTGTCCACCACTGCTCCTCCAGACGCAGCATCCACCATACTTATCTCTGTATGTGTGAGTCCTTCATAGAAGTACTGGATGAGTAGTTGCTAATTGATTTGGTGATGTGGGAAGCTTGGACACAACTTCTTGAATCGCTCCCATTACTCGTACATTGACTCCCCTTGGTCTTGTCTGATCACCAATATCTCATTTCGACTGGAAGTGGTCCTAGATGCTGGAAAAAAACTCTCCAAGAAAAGACGTTTTAAATCGTTCAAACAAGTTACATCCTCGGGTTGTAAATAATACATCCAATCCTTCGCAGCTCCATCAAGTGAAAATGGTAATGCTCTTAATTTGATTTGATCTTCAGGAACATTTCGTGTTTTTAAGGTTGAGAAAACCACATTAAATTCCTTAAGGTGTTTGTTGGGATCCTCACCAGATAATCCATGAAACATTGGAAGAAGGTGAATTAATCCAGATTTCAATTCAAAGTCTGATTCGAGGTGTGGGTATGCAATACTATTTGGTTGATAGTTAATATCAGGTGCACCCAATTCCCGAATGGTTCTATTAAGTTCATTTCCATTATTTTCAGCCATTGGTTCTTCTTTTATGTTTGAATTTGAATAACTTCCAATTCCAATGTCTCCAGTAGAGAGGAATTTGCCAACTGGATGAATATTGAATCTTCTCGTAGATTGAGAGTGTCTGATTTGTGCCCTAAGGCTGCATTCAATATCAGGGTCATGATCTAAGAGATCTTCGTGATTAGTTCGTGTCATCAATCAATGAAAGATGAAAAGAAGGAAATTGGACCATAGTAAAATAAAAATAATACGTTTGAGTTGATGGTCCAAAAAGAAGTAGAAGGAAATAAAAGAAGAAGGAAAAAAATTAAATTGGGTAAATTAGAAGAAATAAGAGAGGAAAAAAATAAAATGTAAAAAAAATAAATACCTCTAATTAGTTTAAATAATTACTTATCACCCCAGCAACAGCGCCAATTTGAAAGAGCACTGTCGTGGGCGCCATCAAATGATTAGTGTGATTTTGGGGTACTTAGGTGCAGGAGAGTGGCTGACCAAGGTCGTCTCTCAAAGGAGGAAGTAGATTTAAAAAAACTTTTTAAAGGTCTTATAAAAATAACATAAAAGAGAATAAAAACACTATTTGAAAGGATGGGGTTGGTTATAGTTTATGAATCTAGAATAATTTTTCTAGAAGAAGATTGTATATATTTTTTTGTTTTTAGTTCTGATATGAAGTTCGATTAAAATGACACAACAAAAAGATGTTTTTTTCGAAAATATTTTAAATGGTGTAATAGATATAACTCTACCTCTTCATTAACATATTAATCATTATCATTTAAATCAATATCCACTTAATTATGATCCCTTAATTTGTTATCCCTCGAACCCTACGAGAGTTAACTTAACCACAAAGATGAAATTACTTAAACCCTAGGCTAGCTTCGGAACACGCAATCGCAGCACCCTGCTTTGATTGTTGTTCTAAGGTTAGTATTGGTCAGTGGTTAATTAGAGCCCATACCCATTCTAGAAATTAGGATTAATTTTGTTTAGTGATTATATTTTAACTCTAAAAATTTATCTCGTATGGTCTTGTATTACCAATTAAGATTGTGCTCTCACAATTTACACAATTCTCGACCTCGCCTGTTTTGTATTAATTGTTCAATTGCTTGCTTAGTTTTTTACAAGTTAAAAACACAATTAATGGATCATATTAAGTGAATTACAGTATCTCAATGATTCAAAATAATTAAATGAATAATGATAGAGGTCGATCGATTACTAAAAAGAACTACTCTTCCATGGGCGGTGTAGTCATCGTTGAGACGTTTTGCTTAAGCAAAGGATTGAAAGGGTAGAACCCAATCTTGTATCCACTCTTGATTCCAACCCAATTAATAAGATTAAGTTAAGAAGAAGAGGGAAGAACACATTAGATTATTTGATGAAAAATTCAAGAAACGAACATGAAAGAAACTAAATACAAAGAGAAGGTGGGAGAGGTGAGCCTTTTTGGAAGAGAGGTTTTCACAGAGGCTTACTTCTTCCAAGAGTTGTGAGGGGCTCCCAAGAGACACCCTTTCGGCCACACCTTCCCAAAGCCTCGACCATCCCTCTCAAAGATTTAAAACCCCCTTTAAATATAGTTTGTGAGGGCTAGCGATACATAAATTTTTAAGTGTGAAATGAAAAACTCGGCCAAATATTTTATTCCAAGTTGAACCGCCTATTTGAACTCCAAAAGTCATGAATTTACCAGCCTTCTAGAAGGATGATTTGTGCCAAATCATGTCCCCGATATTTCCTCAAAATTTGGGCTCAATCCAAGCTCGGATGAAGATTCTATGGCTCATTTACTCCATCAAAATTCACTTTTTATCTCTAGTGTCCTCAATGAAAGTTGTAGAAAATTAAGTTGGGAACACAGTTACAAAATTTCAGAATCAAATAATAAATATAAAAATATTTATCTTCGAAATACTACAGTGCACTATAAAGGGTAAAACTGGAATTTTCTCCAAATTTTCAAATGAATGATCAAATCCCAAATATTTTATAAATAAACATATTTAACACAATGTAAGGAAATTATATCATTTATTATCAATAAAAAATTTAACAAAATAGTTTTTTATCAATACACTTCCTAATCAGTAACCTAAAATATTTATTATTAGAGTTAAGAATTTTTTTACTCAACTATTACTAGTTGTAAATAGTGGTTCTAATTCAAGGGAGATACCAAATTCTCTGTATATGAATATTTTTATAATATATAATTTCATGTGATAGAATCCTCTAAATTTTTCTGAACCTCATATCCCTTTAATGTTTCCGGATTGATAAATTATCTATAAAATATATTTCTTGTTTTTGGTTTTTTATAGCATCATAATGTAACACTAATGGTATATCATCTTGAAGGTAAAGTCAATCAGTGGTCATATCTAATTAAGAATTCCAAAGAGAATAATTAGATTAATACCATGAAATATAATGAATTAAAATATCTATTTCAAAAAACAATTTTACTAGATAGATTTTAATTTTAATATAATATGCATTTATATATTTGAAGAAAAGTAATAGGAATAAATTTTTTCTAAAAAATTAACGATCAAGGTATACAAACAAATTTATTCGGGACCATAAAAGTTGATTTGATATACTTTATTTAGAATTTAAATGAATTATATGATGAACTCTAAAGACTCGTGAATTTTTTAGTTAAGATGAATTTCTTAAATATGTTGGGAAGATGATAACAGATATTTGTTAATATTATACATCTTATAACATCAAGGATAATAATTTAACAATACAGAAATAAATGGGGAAACCATGAAAAAATAAATTCTGAATCTAGGATAATTAAATTTCTCTCAAGTCCATGTTCCCCCTAATGTGTTGTGCTAATGGTTTATTTTGACCGAAAAACATCAATCCAATTGAAATTGGGACGTGGTATGTTCTAATGAAACATCTAATTATACATTGAGGTTTAGAGTATGGGAGGATGCATCATACCATGAGATTATTATTTCATCATTTTTTACTCTCTTATATATTTAATATATATTCATGAAGTCTTTATTAGTAAAAATATTGGTTACCTGGGTAGGGAGAATATTACATTTATACCACACATCAATGTAAACATCTATATAAATCATATATTTCATATATTTAACTTATTTTTTTGGTTACATAATAGATTATATGCTCATTATTGTGAATGTTGGGATTTATCTTTATCTATGTAGGTGGTAAATATTACAGATTCTATATAGAATCCATGATAGGGGCTTCATGTGTTTCCATGTGAAGGGAATCAAAACCCATATAGTATGGTGCCACCAAATATAACACATCATGTACATTTAATTTAATATAAAAAGGACAATTTTAATGTCGTTAATGAACTTGCATCCATTTCTAGAAAAATATTTTTAATGGCATACGTACAATACATATGTGGTACCTTATAGGTTTTATCACCTTGGACCATCATGGTTACCTTTAAAATGATTTATCCAATACAATCATAGTGACATTTAAATTTTAGAATCTATAACCTTCATGGTTCCATTAAAGGCCTTGAATCTCAAGAAGTCATGTATGGTAGTTTATTATCATATGATAAGGACTTGTTTCAGGAAGTTTAATGTTATTTGGAGTGGAATACTTTTTGAAAGGGACCTATTAGTGCTTGGTTTGGGAATTTCACATGATTAAACCTCTCTTGTTTATTATATTTACTAGAAACTAAATATTGTAGGGTATTATTGGGGATTACAACTACTATGAGGCTCATGATATTTATGGATAAATGATATTGTGTGTGGAGGACATCCTCAATGGGTAAATGGTTAATAATTTCTCATAGTAGATGTCTAATGATTTTTATGTATCATTTATGGGGCATGGGGACGAGATGATCAATTAGGGGATGGCCTGGTCTTACACCTAAAAGTAGGACTATGATATTTATAGGTCATTGATAGAATATAGAGATGATATCATCAAGGAGGATATGGTTAGATCATAAACCTAATTGGAGGATTTTGGTACTCATAGCTCATTTATGGGATATAGGGATGATATTATCAATATGGTTGTAATCATGGAATACACTTAGTGGTGGGATGGGTGTATTTATAGGTTATTTATAGGTAAAATATATGAGATCATCAATGGGGAATTGATCAGGTATTATACCTTGTAAGAGTCTAAGGGTATTTATGAAAATTATTTTTGGGTTTTTGTGCTATAAAGTGTTAGAATGATCTGTATGTAAATTAATTCCTCCCAATTAAGAAACCAAGCTGAATGAGGTACCTAGTATGGTTTTATGTCATATGGTTATTAGAAACTAGGTATGTACCCTAGTGTATGTCTTGGGAGAAGGGTTTCTTAATTTTTAGGAATGATTGGTTGGGAACCTTATATGTAAACTGGAGATGAATTCTTCCCTTTTAGGTGAACAAAGTTCTACTCTAATAAAAAAACTATATCCATTTTGAGGTGACGTTATAGGATGAACACTATTCTAAATAAAGGACTAGATGAAATGGGTGCTTAGTTGGGACTCTAATGAAAATTGGGCATGGTCCTTTAGTAACACAGTGGTTGTAGACCTTTAAGGATAAATTGGGTTTCTAGGTTTCATAGTCTAGTCTCCTGGGGGAACCTCTTAAAATGGTTTTCCCTAGGTCTTAGTTATTATATTACATATATGTTCTTCTAATGATTTTAATCATTGAATGACATATACACAAATAACATTCATCGAGTTCCCCTTAGATTGGATTTATCAGTCACTTGATATAGATTCTTGGAATACATTGAATGTACTTCATGTTTCTAATTGTTTATGGAACTTTTATTATTCATTGGTATAAAATTGTGTTTAATGGTGTCCTTATATATGTAATAGTAACTAGGAACTCAAATAATCATTGGTTACCACTCGGGGTAGCCAAATCCTTTGAAATGAGTGTTAAAAGTTGGTTTAGAGATGAATGGAAATACGATAACATGAAGGTTCTTTAGAGTAAAGGTGTACTGGAACAGTAAAGGAAAGGTGTGTATACACGTTTTTAACAGGGCACGGGATGGATGAGCACCCAATTTTATTCTTCCACATTAAAAATTATTTCATCCTTTGATAGATTAATTAAATTCACCATTAATGTAATATAATTTCCAATACCCCCCCCCCTTCAATTAGATATAATCAACATAAAGATGATCAAATTATAAAACAAATTTTTCTTGGTCATGAATTAGTCTTAGCATACATGATCAGGTTGGATAAGTGGTCCTGTATAGAAGTGGAATTGTGGTGCGTTCTTTTTCGAGCTCATGGTTTCCAATGTGGGATTATATTATCAAATATAAATATGAGGGGGAAACCCCATAAACTTGAAACAAATACCTAGGATAATCTTAATGAATAATATCTCTATAGTATTGAATTTGTTTTTATAAACCAAAAAACACATGAATGTGCCTCAAAAAATCATGCATTACTCACTCATGCTCCCATAAATATGATTGGGAGTCATCTATATTGAATCTATAATCATATTGTAGGTTTGTTAAGAAGAGGGCTTGGCTACCATTAATTTTACAATATAATCCTATGAATAATATTTTTTTACAATAATTGGTGATTAAATAAATATATCTCTATATATTCGTAATCAAAATGTGTCATATGGAGTCTATACAGTGGGTTATTTGTGAGCTGCAAGAGTGAAAAATGTAGGTATCTTATATTCAAGTCCATTTGGATACTAAAACATTATAAATAAATAATTATGAGTCTCAATTAGAAATTCTAAAAGAAAAAATTTTAAAATTGGCAATTAGTATTGAGATCATTGAGTGGAAGAATCAAGAATTAGATATACAAATTGAATAGACAGATACAATAGTTGAGGTTGAGTTTATGAGGTAGGTGAATCTCCAAAAAACAATTTCTTCTTCCTACCAAATATTAATTAATATTTTTAATTCAATGAATCATTTCCCACTATTAATATCTTCTCTATTTTCCATTCATTTATTTTATTCATTTTATAGGAAGGCTTATTCTTGTGGAAATTTCATATTCTTTACTCAAATAAGAAAAAAAATTAATATTATTGTAAAATATTTTCAATATTCTATAGATCTATATTATTTTTAAAATAAATACATTATAATCTATAAAACTCAAAAATATAAAATAATAATAATGGAATCCATCGAGAAATTTTATTGAAATGGATTAGGTAAATCATAATTTCCAAACACTTGAATAAATAATGATGTATATGAATCAACTTACTATATAAAAGTCATATTCCATTGAATAAAAATATGTCATATAGATAAACATGAAAATACAATCATTATAAGTTAGGGAAGTTCAAAGAGATAGAATAATATATGGTTTGATTCCCTTATAAACATATACTCATATAATAATATTGATAGTGAAGATATATTTCATGATATTCATCATCATAAATTGGGGTTATTCACTTCGTATATAAGATATTGATTACTCAACATGATGAAGATCATGAATGTTGTCTTATATGTGGTTGTTAATGATTGGAATAGATTAAATTCCATAAAAACTAAATCATCATACATTCCATAAAAATTATCTGTAACAATATATATGAGGAAAAAAAATATATAAATTTTTCATAGGTTGATTGACCTAGTGATCATAGCATGAATTATTTTATTTATAATATTTTTTTCCCAAATTATATTTTGCTTTTCATTTTAGCCAAAAATGTTTTGTAAATTGTCAAAGGGAAGAGGATTAGAGGGAAATAACTCATATTTTTTCCATGTTATACTTTTCAGGTTTCCAACCTGATAAGATTTGTGACTTGTCTTTTGTGTTAAAATAAATTTTTTTTGAATCTTTGTGAGATAAAATCCAAGAAACATTTAGATCAATATTTTCATAAGATTAACATTATGAGAATTCATACCTAGTTAGCACCATGTCTCTTTCCTTTTAGAGTTTATGGTTTTTTATACTAGACCAATGAACTTGTTTCTTATGGTTGAAATTATTTCAACAAAATATTATTGTTCTTTATGTTTTTACAACATTGATCAGAATTAACTTGAGTTTATGTTCATACATATTTGGCTAAAAGTTTGATGTGGTTTCATCTTTTCATTAATGGAAAAACAATCCCCATGGGAATGAGTAATGTACTATATCTATATAGATGATATTGGGGATGGTTCCATGTAATTTAAGTTTATAGTTCATGTATCAATGGTATTAAGTGTCTAAAACCACATATAATGAGTTTTCACATATAAAAATAATGGTATCATTGACCAAGATTGAATGATAAACCCAACACTATTAAAAAAAATCCTTGGGTAGAAAATGGTGCATATAATTCTAGGATACGATTCTTGTGCCAATGTTAAGTGGGGTTTGGCAGCCCAAATTAGGATTAAGAGCTAGGAGTGACATGAAACCATTGAAAAAGGAATGTTATTGATGTAAATCCCAAAATGAGTTATCTAAAATAGGATATGTTGAAATTTGAAAAACATTTTATATATGATGGATGAGTGAATTCGATTAATGGAATCCACAAAATTATTTTTTATTACATATGGGTTTATAATATCATCAACTTCAGATAAAAAATATTCAATTTTTAGTTAAAGGTGGGTCATATAAATCATATGGTTGAAATTACAAATCTTATAGGTCCTTTCTATAATCAGATACACTTGATACTAATATCCCTGATTTTTTTGATTCCCGCATAAGGTATACATCTTGTAAATTTGTAAGAAAATATTCAAAATGTAATTGGAATCCTATGGGTGAAAATTTCTATTGATAGTTTATTATGTATCACTAAGGGGATGTGTACGAGGATGAAATTTTTTAGATATTCCGAAGATAGATTGAAAAAATGTAACCATGTATCCTTTAATAACCAAAATCTATACACAAATAGTTATGAAAGGATATTATTGTATCCCATCATAGAGTTTGATGAATTAATACCAGACATGATAGAAGAGATTGTATGTTATGAGAGGGTTTGAAGTTCATGAGATTTATGACTTCACCTGGGTAAAAAAACATTAGTAATGAATATGTATCTTATTATAAAATTAATAAATCAATAAGTAACAATGAAAAGAAATATTGGAATTTCACACAATAAATTATTGTTAAAAAGGAAAACCTCAATGTGAATTGAGGGACCAAAATGATAAGGTTGTAGGAAAAATGGTATGAAAACAAAAAATTTAGTGGGGTATAATATAAGGCCCCAACCATAAACATTACTTAATCATGATTTATTTCAATATTACACATTGGGGATCTTTTCAGATTTAGAGTTTTAGAGAATTAGATAAAAAATCATGCATTACATTCCACATTTAAACAAGGTGGTTACATGAAGACATTATTCATTTTTTTTTATCAAAGGAACAATATTTAAAATAAAACATGGATTCTTTCTTGACACTACCTCGACATTATCACCACATCATGTACTTTTCCCTTGACCTGTGAAAAACATTTCTAAAACATGGTATGAGCATAAATATCTCATGAAGGGATATATAAATATGGAAAGAAAACATTTGTCCTTGTAAACATAAGAATCTAGGAAATCATACTTTTCTCATAAAACATAATCACTTTAACATACCTCATGAAATCATAATATTTATAAATAACTCATAGGAATCATAAGACATAAAGGTAACTTAAGGCCTTCATAACATTATTACGTAGGGAGTAACACTCATGGTTACGTTTGGAATAACCATCAAAGTATATTCCCTAAATCTATTTATAGAAACCTTAGTATTTAACTCCTTCATGTTACCCAATGCATTAGAGAGATATATCGGGCTCACCCGCCCTTAGTTTATCACAGAACCACCCATATTCATAAAAAATTCTCAAGAAGCATAACATAATCATATCACATAAAACATGCATAATGGAAACATTACATTTCCAAATTTCAATCACAAGATATCAATACTACACATTGATATAATCAAAAAATTATCAAAACCATTTTCAATACCAAAATAAAGTAAAACATGGTATTTATTTTTCATTTTAAAAAAATTATGGCTTGTAGAGGAAGCCGAAACTCAAATAATAGTCACAGTAGTGGAGAAGTCATTGTCGTCGCATACGTAAGAAAAAAATATTCCCTTTGCTTGTTTACTAAAACACTTCATGTAAAAATATTCCTTTTGAATGAAATTAAAAGTCAAAAGGGTTTATTATACAACTAATAAAAGAAGGTCGTCTATAAATTGAAGAATGCCTCAACGAAAAGAGATTGAGACGAAGTCCCTTACCTCAAGTCCGACTTGTCATGTTAGTTTCTTTATATTCCTGAATAATAAACTTTGGTAAATTTATAATTTCTTAAGGACATCCTTTAAATTTTATTATTCAATTAATATCACATATTATCTTGTTATAATAATTTGTTAATTATGTGAGTTCATATCATATGTTTTGTCGATGTTCGGTATATGAGTAAAAAATGAACTTCTTTGAAAAGAATTTCCCATGTAATTATAAGTACATCATATCCAGAATGGTATTAATGATTTAAATATCATATATATCCAGTATATATTCATTTTATACTATTCCATAACATTTGGCGATAAAAATGATATGCACCATTCTTGGAGACGGTAGGTCGTACGTACGCATAAACGCTACTTTCATTTCTTTGTCATATTAAAGGAATTAAAACTAAATGAGACGTATATATATTATAATTCCTATAAAATATATATTTTATATAGTTAAAATATGTTCATTAATTACATTATTTATAAATTCCATGTTTGGCATGAACGAGTCACATCCCTTGAGGGGGCAGTAGTCCACACTTCCACAGATTAAATTATCGCAGTTCCACAACTTGAAAATCATAATGACGTGATTTAGAAATAAAATTCATAAGAATATAGAAAAAATAATTACTATATATATCATATATAAATACAGTGACATCATAATGGCCACCATGAAAGGTGTTAAAAGATGATTAGACAATCATCGTTTCGTGAGGTAGTAATTCGCCACCCACAGAAATAGTATGTTCTTTTACCATTTGATGGAGGTGTGTGTAAGTGTAGGTAGAGTCCTTATCATAACAATATACTTTTATATTGAGGATACTGTTATTATAATGGGTTCAAATAATAAGAAGATATTGTTGAGTGATGAATGGGAATAAAAGAAAGAAACTCGAGAGAAGACATTACCTCTAAATCGGGTAACTCTTTTTGATTTGAGCCAAAGGCTTCCTTGGAAAGACATCTACCCAAAGTGAGGATTCTAGGAGTAAGAGAGGGGTTTGGAGAGATAATATGAGTAGATGTTGGACAAGAAAAGGTCTTGAGAGGTGTGGGTAAGGGGGTAGAGGTGGGGGCATTTATAATTGGGAGGAGGGTCACTTTTGGAATGTCTTGAAATGTTACTTTATTATAAAATGATTTTCAGATTTTAAAGGTCCCAAAATTATATATTTTTAGGATAAGGTAATAAGGGTACTAAATACACCCATCCAATAAGTTTTTGACATGTTTATGTCTTAGATTTTTCCTTATCATTCAATTTTATTTAAATCGTTCATTAATGATGTAATCACTGCATCATCATGGTGTCATAAATAAATTAATTTATTTAATGTATAAAAATTATAAAAATAATATCATGATGTAGGAAATCTTTTTATCTTTCCAATTAATATTTATAATTTAATATATCATTTATATAGACAAAATTAAAATTGTTTCACTTATGATATACAAATCTTTGTTATATTTCTCTTCTTTTTTAAAAAATAATGCCATAAATGTCACTATTACAGTCATGTGACTCCATGGGGACTAAAGGTTGTTAAAAAGAATCCCATGGTCAGCCATGACTCAAAAAATATGATTAGGAACATGTTGGGGTCGTTTTTTATTATTATGATATTATTTTATTTCCCTTAACTACCCGATTACTAATTAATAACGATAATTAAAGATAATTACAGTCGTTACTATTCATAATGTCCAAAAACATAAGAGTCTTACTTAAATAATTTGGAACTTATGATTACAAATATGGCATCCATTTTACCAAATTCCAAACATAGAAATTTGAGTATTGAATTTAAAAATAATTCATGTTGTCAAAACAAATAGCGTGTTTTTAAGAAACAATATCTATGAAAATATTGACAATGGATTATGTCCAATTTAAAATTGAAATTAATTATAATTACCACCATTGGATTAAATATTAAAAATATATTCTAATTAAACTTTAAAACCATTTAAAAAGATAATCTAACCATATAATTAAATTAGATGAAAATGCTGTTTTGAAGAAAAATGCAGTATTTTTCGCTATTCATTAAAAATTTAACATTGTCAGAAAAATACCAATAATTTATCCAAAGTAAATTTTAATATCCCAATTCTAAATAATGGGTTTATTTTGACAAAATGATTATAAAATTTTCAAAAGTTACATTTAAAAATGGTTTTCCATCAAAAGGCGGTATAATAATATTTTAAAAAATATAGAGTATTCTTTGCAAAAGATTGGATTTATTCTCATTTTAAGCCTCTAAAACACTATCTAATTCATAAATAGACATATATATGAAAATATATTATTATTTAATTACTTCTGATGTTATATCCTTCCCCCTTTGGAATATTGTGTCCTCACAATTTATTTACTCATTCAATAAGTGGGGGTATTTATCCCTCATTGCATTTTCAGATTCCCATGTTGCCTCATCAACTATATGGTTTTTTCATAGAACCTTTACATGATGAATCACCTTATTCTGCAACACTTGTTCCCTGTTGTCAAGAATCTGGACAAGATTTTCCTCATATGATATATTCTCTTCCAGCTGAATTACCGCTAGACTCAAGACATGAGATGGATCTAGCATGTACTTAATTAACATTGAAACCAAAAAAACATTGTGTACCTAAGATAAGTCCAGAGGTAAATACCCTTGGTATGAAACTGATACAACACTTTCCATAATTTCATATGGTCTAATTAACCTTGGACACAACTTTCCTTTCTTTCCAAATCGCACCACACTTTTCCATGGTGAAGCATTGAATAAGACATGATCACCTACCTCAAAAGAGAGATCCTTCTTCCTATTGTCTGCATAACTTTTCTACCTGCTCTGAGCTATTCTCATTTGTTTCTGTACCAGGTAAACTTTTTCTACAAACTCTTCTACCAATTTTTGTCCCACCAACTTCCTTTCACCAACTTCATCCTAAAAATATCGAGTTCGACACTTCTTCCCATATAACACCTCAAATGGTGTCATCTGTATACTAGAATGAAAATTGTTATTATATGAAAACTCAACCAATGAAAGATGTTGGTCCCAACTTCTTTGATAATCCATCGAACAAGAACGTATCATATCCTCCAAATTCAGAAATGTTTATTCTGACTTCCCATCTAATTGAGGATGAAATGTTGTACTAAAATTTAATTCAGTACCCAATGACTTCTGAAATCCATTCCAAAAGATAGAAGTGAACCTGAGATCATGATCAGACACAATAGAGAGGGGAACTCTGTGTAACCTGACTATATCTTTAAGATACAATCGAGAAAGTTGATCTAAGGAGAAAGTGTCTCATATAGAAAATAAATGAGTAGATTTATTCAAGCGATCAACAATAACCCAGATTGAATTATTACCTCGAGGTGACTTCGATAATCCCACAACGACGTCCATGGATATATTCTCACATTTCCACTCTTCCATAGGTAATGGCTGAAGCATCTCTTTTGGTAACTGTGGCTCTTCTTTAACCTGTTGACGAGTCAAACACTTCACTGTAAAATCAGCAATATCTCTTCTCATTCTATCCCACTAGTAACACTCCCGAAGATCTCTATACATCTTAATACTGCCTGGATGAACTGAAAATGGAGAAATATGTGCTTCACATAAAAAATCTTTCTTCAACTATGAATCACAAGGCACACAAAATATCTTCCCAAATCTCAAAACACAATCATTATCAATATAGAATTCAGGTAACATACCCTTCTGAACCAGCTCTACCTTTTTCTGCAACTCACTGTCTTGCGTTTGTGCTTGATTAATTCTGTCTGATAGAGAAGATTTCACTAATACCTGAAACAAAATGTATGAATTTCCTGCACTAACAACTTCAAAACCAAGATTCATCAAATCCTTAACCAAAGTATCACATTCCAAACGTAACATGGTTATGAAGCATTACTTTTTCGACTCAAAGTATCTTCCACTTTATATGCTTTTCCTGGGTGGTAGTGAATCATGAAATCATAATCCATGATTAATTCTAGCCATCTCATCTATCTCATATTCAATTCATTCTGATTGAATATATACATTAATTTTTTGTGATCAGTATATATTTCACACTTTACACCATATAAATGATGCTTCCAAATTTTTAAAGTGAAAACAACAGAAGTGATTTCCAAATCATGTGTAGGGTAATTTATCTCATTAGATTTCAACTGACGTGAAGCATAAGTAATTACCTGATCATTCTGCATTAGGATGCAACCAAGTCCTTTCAATGAAGCATAAATTTAGATAACAAACTCACCATTCCTGGAATTTAGTGCCAATACTAGAGAATTCACCAATCTTCTTTTCAATTCCTGAAAACAATCATCGCATTCTTTTGTCCAAATAAACATATCACACTTTCTAGTAAGATTAGTCAATGGGCTGGAAAACCGTTCATAATTTTTAACAAACCATTAGTAAAAGCCTTCCAAACCAAGAAAACTTCAAATCTAAGTTACATTTGTTGGTCTTGTCCATTCGTTAACAGCCTTTGTATTTGCAGGATCAATAGTTATTCCATCTTTTGAAACAATGTGACCAAGGAAAGAAATCTGTTTCAACCAAAACTCACACATGCTGAATTTCCCATAAAATTTATTTTCTTTTAAGGTTTTCAAAATAACCCTTAAATAAATTTCATGCTACTCTTTACTTTTAGAAAACACCAAAATATCATCAATGAAAACAACAACAAACTTATCTAAGAACTCATGGAAAATTCTATTCATAAGGTCCATGAATATAGAAGGTGAATTGGTTATCCCAAAAGGCATAACTACAAATTCATAATGGCCATATCTTGTATGAAATGTGGTTTTTGGAATATCTGCTTCCTTTACCTTCAAATAATGGTACCCCAATTTCAAGTCAATCTTTGAAAAATACTGAGCTCCCTGGAGCTGATCAAACAAATCATCGATATGAGGAAAAGGATATTTGTTCTTAATAGTGATGTTATTCAAGGATCTATAATCAATGCAATGTCTCATTGAACCATCTCTCTTTTGAACAAATAAGATAGGATCACCCCATGGTGATGTGCTAGGTCAAAAGAAGCCTTTCTCCAATAAATCATGAAATTTCTCCTTCAACTTTAAAAGTTTAATTTGATCCATTCGATAAGGGGGTTTTGAAATTGGTTTACCATCAGGAAATAAGTCAAAAGTAAATTCAAATTCTTGATATGGTATTATTTCATGCAACACATCAGGAAAAAAATCAGGATACTCATTCACCACTGGCACATTATTAATCTGAATGGTTCCTTTTTTCAACAATATGCACAAGGTAACATTCATGTCCATATTTTACATGTTTCTCAGCCTCTTGATATGTTATCAATTTTAAGGGTTCATTATTGTACACAAACTTAATGTCTTTATGAAAATAACATTCTTTAGCTCTATAGTCAATCTTAACATGGTAAAAAGAGAGCCAATTTATACCCAGGATTACATTAAACTCTACTAGAGGTAAAACATTAAGGTTTGAAAGAAGGTTATTTTCCACTGATAAGGATAGTATGATTATTATCAAAAAAATTTGCCTCAACATTTCCCCCAGGTGTTTTTACCACAAGTTCAGGATTCATTTCTTAAGATGGAATTCCCAATTTACTAGAAAATTTTTCATAGAGAAAGAATGTGTAATCCCTGAATCAAATAGCACATTGGCATAATCTGAAAAAACAATCAAAGTACCTGATACCACTTCATTTGATGGTCCAACATCTGCTGAAGTAGTCGCAAAGGATTTCACCATACCTTTCTACTTATTGTCTGACTGCTTCCCATCATTCGAGCTCTTTTTCGAACACTCGTTTTCATAATGACCCATCTCATTTCTCTTGAAACATTTCACCATCTGTATATCAAATTTGATCATACCATTACCCTGATCTTTTCCAGTGAAATCGCAAGCCTTATGTCCCGTCTTACCACCTTGCAAGCAGTTTAAAGAATTCAAAATACGTTCCCCAGAATTCTTTTTAACACATTTATCACAAACTTCAAACTTAGTTTTCTTAGCATCAATCCTTTTTGAAGGATTCTTTCCTTTATATTTCCACTTCGGTCTCTTCTTCTGTTGGTTTTCATAGAACACTTGATCATCAGAAAACTCCATTTCCACCTTCTCAGCACATCGTACAAGATTTTCATAACTTTTGATCTCATGAGAAGCTAATTCCATTCGATATTTTGGCTTTAATCCTGAGTAAAAATGATTGATTTTACTATGAAGGTCTCGGATAAAATATGGAGCATACCTTGCCAATCGAGTGAAATTTTATTCATATGAAGCCACTGAGTCGTCCTCTTGCATCAATCCCAAGAAATGTTTTTCCATCATAAGTCAGATAGCCTTAGGAAAATATTTCTCAAGAAACATACCTTTGAATTCATCCCAGTCAAGAGCATCAATTTCATCAGTGTCCCTAATATTTTTAACCATCATCCACCACTAATCTGATTCACCATCCAAATGGTAAACAACAAGACTAACCTTTTAATTTTCTAAACACCACATGACATCGAAAATATTCTCTAGTGCTTTAATCCACCCTTCAGCTAGAACAGGGTTAGATGATCCTCTGATTGAAGGTGGATGTTGCCTCATGAAATTTTCAACCACTGACATGTTCCTATGCGGTTGATCATTCTGATCTCATGCATGAATACCACCACCATTTATCCCTTGATTCAACTATTCCATTACTACAACAAAATGTTCAGTTCCAATTTTGACCATCTTAGGATGCTTATTTGGAAGGTCATTTCCTTTTGTATGCCTTCCTAGAATTGCTTCCTTGTTTCCTCTGTAGAAAAAAATCATGAACAAACATGTCTTAGATGAAGCAATATCGTAATCTTTAAATTCTATATCATTTCAATTTGACCATAATGTAATAAAATTTTTGGATAATAATTTAATAGAATTATAACTCCTAAACATAAGAACTTTAACATACCTCATGAAAACATAATATTTATGAATAACTCATAGGAATAATAAGACATAAAGGTATCTTGAGGCATTCATAACATTCTTACGTAGGGAGTAACCCTTATGGTTACGTTTAGAATACCCAGCCCAGTATATTCCTTAAATCACTTCCTAGAAACCTCCGTGTCACCCGAGGCATTGGAGAGCTATCTCAGGCTCACACACCCTTACTTTATCACAGAACTATCCGCCTCTATAAAAAATTCCCAACAACCATAACATAATTGTATCACATAAAACATACATAAAGGAAACATAACACTTCCACATTTAAATCACAAGATATCAATAAAACACATTGATATAATAAAATCATTATCAAAACCATTTTCAATACTAATATAAAGGAAAACATGGTATTTATTTTTCATTTAAAAAATTTTATGGCTTGTAGAGGAAGCCGAAACTCAAATAATGGTCACGGTAGTGGAGATGTCATTGTCGCCGCATACGTAAGAAAAAAAATTCCATTTTGTCATTTAGTAAAACACTTTGTATAAAAATATTCCTTTTGAATGAAATTATAAGTCAAAATTTTTTATTATATAACAAATAAAAGAAGGCCGTATATAAATTTATGTATGCCTCGACGAAAGGAGATTGAGATGAAGTCCCTTACTTCGCGTCCGACTTGTCTTGTTCATTTCATTATATTCCTGAATAATAAATATTGGTCAATTTATAACTGCTTAAGGAATTTATTTAATGTTTATTATTCAATTCATATCACATATTATCATGTTATAATAATTAGTTAATTATGTGAGTTCATATCATTGGTTTTGTCGATATTCGGAACATGATTCAAAAATGAAGTTGTTTGAAAATAATTTCCCATGTAGAAGTAAATCATATCTAGAATGGTATTAATGATTTAAATATCATATATATCTAGTATATATTCATTTTATACTATTCCCTAATATTTGGAGATAAAACATTAAATTCGCCATTCATGGAGATGGTTGGTCGTACGTACACATGAATGCTACTTTATTTTCTTTTTCATATTAAAGGAATTAAAAATAAATGAGACATATATATATATATTATAATTACAGTATAATATATATATTATATAGGTAACATAATTTCATTAATTATATACTTCATAAATTCTATGTTTGGAATGAACGAGTCACATCACTTGAGGGTGCGGTAGTCCACACTTCCTTTGGATAAATTATCACAGTTCCACAACATGAAAAGAATAAAGATGTTATTTAAAAATAAAATACAGAAGAATATAGAAAAAATAAATACCATATATGTCATATATGAATACAGTGACATCATAATGGCCCCCCATGAAAGTTGTTAAAAGAAGATTGAGCAATCATCGTTTCGTGAGGCAGTAATTCGCCACCCATGGAAACAGTATATTCATTAACCATTAGACGGAGGTGTGTGTAATTGTAGGTAGAATCCATATCATAACAAAATCCTAGAATATTGAGGG
The DNA here is from genome assembly GCA_963277665.1 of Viscum album. Taxonomy (NCBI): domain Eukaryota; kingdom Viridiplantae; phylum Streptophyta; class Magnoliopsida; order Santalales; family Viscaceae; genus Viscum; species Viscum album. Next base: position 2,101,770,034 of record OY728119.1, on the reverse strand, counting down.
TACTGGTGTTATTATGGGATCAAATAATAAGAATATAGTGTTGAGTGAGGATGGAAAATAAAAGAAAGAAACTCAAGAGAAGACATTACCTCTAAATTGGGTAACTCTTTTTGATTTCAGCCAAAGGATTCCTTGTAAAACCTTCTTCCTAAAGTGGGGATTATAGGAGTAATAATTTGATTTGGAGAGATAATATGAGCATAGGTTTTACGATCCCAGGGCTTGAGAGGTGTGGGTAAGGGGGTAGAGGTGGGGGCCTTTTATAAGAGGGAGGAGGGTCACTTTTGGAAAGTATTGAAATGTTACTTTATTATAAATTGATTTTCAGATTTTAAAGGTCCCACAATGATATTTTTTTAGGATAAGGTGAAAAGGCTTTGATATCCACCCATATAATAGGTTTTCAACAAGTTTATGTCTTAGATTTTACCTTATATTTTCATTTTATTTAAATCATTCAATAATGTGGTAATCACTGGATCATCATGGTCAAAAATAAATTTATTTATTTAATGTCTAAAAATTATAAAAAAAATACCATGATGTATGAAATATTTTTATCTTTCCAATGAATATTTATAGATTAATAGATCATTTTTGTAGACAAAATTAAAATGTATTCACTTATGATATACAAACCGTTGTTATATTTCTCTTCTTTTTAAAAAAATAATGTCATAAATGTCACTATTACACCCATGTGACTCCATGGGACCTCAAGTTCAGTAAAAAGCTTCCCATGGTCAAAGATGACTCAAATAAGTGTATGTGGACACATATTGGGGTCATTTTCCATTATTATGATATTATTTTATCACCCTTAGCTACCCGATTACTAATTAATCACGATAATTAACGATTGTTGATGTCATTACTATTCATAATTTCAAAAAACAAAAGAGTATTAATTAACAAATTTGGACCATATGATTCCAAATATAGAATCCATTTTAAAAAATTACAAACACAGAAATTGGAGTAATTAATTTAAAAATAATTCCCATTGTCAAAACAAATAGTGTTTTTATAAGAAACAATGTCTATCAAAAGATTGAAAAACATTTATGTCCAATTTCGAAGTGAAATTAGTTATAATGACCACCATTGGATTAAATGGAAAAATATATATTCTAATTAATCTTTAAAACCAATTAAAAATATAATCCAACCATATAATTAAATTATATGAAAAATGTGTTTTGAAGTAAAATGCAGCATTTTTCAATATTCATTTTAAAATGAACATTGTCAGAAAAATACCAAAAATTTATCCAAAGTAAATTTCAATGCCACAATTATAAAGAATAAGTTTATTTTGACAAATAGAGCTTATAAATTTGTCAAAAGATAGATTTAAAAATGGTTTTCCATCAAAAGGCGGTAAAAAAATCTTTTAAAAATATTAGAGTATTCTATGATTAAGATATGATTTATTCTAATTTTAAGCCTCTAAAAAATATCTATTTCATAAATATACATAGATAAGAGAATATATTATTCTTTACTTACTTTTCATGTTATATCTAATGTGGGAGATGGAGATTTTCCAATTTATTATAAAATAATATGAATAAGACCACATGTTGATATTACTTGTTATATTCACCAATATAGCTCATTTATAGGGGTAATGATATTTAAATATAAGAATATTTGTGTTAGAGAGGTAAGGAAACCCATCTTGAATGAGGATAATTTTCAAACATTAATAAAGATAAGAAGACTTCCAATAAATAGTTTTAGCTAAAACATTGTTAAGAACCTCATTTTTTCACTACATATACATGAAATGAATGGGATTCAAGCCCCACATAATTCATAATTATATGAGTTTTAATATGTTTTAGGTTCGGGAGTAAAAGTATCACTTTTTTTATACCATTAATAAGAGATCATGGTTTCATTATAAAGTATATCAGTATATAACTAATATATGTAGCATTTAGTTTTTTTAAATCACATGATTTGAGGATTAAAGTTGAAAATATTCATGATTGTACATAATAAATGAAATATGGGTGTCACTCTATGAGTTGAATTAATAGGAATCATTCCATACCTAATTTTAAGACAGTATCTATTTAGGTCTTTCTAATATGTAGGGAAATGATAATATGGTTTTTTCATTGTTCGCGACTATTGGATAAGACTTAATATGAATGCAAATAATGCTCAAACACTAGGATATAATCCTTAGAAATATTGGTAATTTATGCTTTCACAATTTTATGGATAAGGAACCATAATCGAGGGACTTTTACATGGATACAAATCTCAAGTAAGAAGATTATTTAATATAAAACATACACCTGAAATATTCTTAAAGGTCTTGTGGGGTGGACCATATGACATGAATTTAAACATCATATAATAAGAACTTCAGGGACATATGGTTTGTGTTTGTATGATATGTACCCTTTTAATAAAGTATTTGTATATATATCACTCATGTGAAAGATAAAATGGGTGAAAATTAAACATTTTATGTAAAAACCTGAGATTTTATGGAATTTTGTCTTTCAAATATATTTAAATTCATTGATATATTATGTTAAATGCAACTAAGTGTTTATATGAACTATGATATACTATTTAAAATATTATTATTTAATTTTATAACATATCTATTAAATTTTAGGGTATAAATAGTGTTAAATAATTTATGAATTATATAAAAATACCTTACTCGATATAAATTTTTAGTAATTAGTCACTCAAATTTTAGTATTCATTTTATCCTTTAAAAATATGTTTTCTTCAAAAATGAATTTTTATAGTTTTTTATGATAGAGTATTAAAAAAAAAATTTAGAAACTTTATAAATATATTTCATAAAATGGGCATCATTTTTGAAAAAAAATATATTAATACAATCATTGGTTGAAATTATTGTATTTTTTGTAAAGATCGATTTTTAGTGAATAGTGAAAAATACTAATATTTATAAAAAAAATATTTCCATAAATATTATCATAATAATTTAAATTTTATATAAAACTATAATTATTATTATTGATTTTATATAAATTAATTTACATCATTTGATTCATCATTATAAATGATTTTGGTATAAGTATATTTTTGGGCATAAAACACATTATTCTACAATCATTTTTTCATTGTGTTTCAAGAATTTACATTAAAATAAATTTCTACCACTTATAGTAATTTAATCCAAAAATTGGATTAAATATTTAGAATTAGGATGATAAAATTTTTAAAATAGACCCCTTTTAGTTTTGTTCACTATGAATAGTAACTGTGGAAAAAATTATCCCGTCGGAAAAGTGTACATAGAGTTAATCTAGATTAAAAAATAGTGATAAAGCCATAATTATTTATACTAGTTCTTATTAAATGAATTAAATTAAACTCTAAATACCTAAGGTTCTGAATTTACTAATTAAATGGAAACATTTCCCTGAAAATGAATTGTATATTATTTAAACTAAATGATGTGTCAAACATACACTCTTAGTTTTAAAAATAATTTATGTGTTAACATAGGGGAAATAGATATGATATAATATTAATAGTAATTTTATTATAACATGAAATATATATATTATGAAAATTTATTATAAAAATTAATTGAATAATTTCAATAAATACTTACACAACAATGATGCAGTAATTATTCAATTATTGGAAAAACAATAAATGGTAATAAAAATCTGAAACTAATTATAATTTGAGATAAATAATGTTGTACCAAAATTTTATAAATTACCCCGACTTGTTAGGGAAGATCTAAAATATTTTATATGAATTATAAGTATTATTTTTATTTTCTAACATTAAATCATTAGAATAGTTTCAAAATTGAAAATAATGATATTTTATGAAAATAATAATGTAATTAATTATTTAGATATTATAAAAAATAAAATAAGGAAAAGGGTGACATTTTATGGTCCCAAATATTATCCAGTATCCCTTTATGGGTCAACATATACCATATATGTAAAATTATATACTTTTAAGATAGAAAAATATATTACTATGGTTAATGTTAAAATATGTCAATTACGAGGTAAAACCGAAAGATAATGTTTTAAATTGCATTTATACCTCTGAAAATTCTATTTATTGCTAATATTTCAATAATATAGTATCCTATTATCTAATTCATGATCATTTATATGTATTTCTAAATATAATAGTCTTATTATATTTTATTTTTAAAAAATTCAAAAATGGCCATCAACAAATTATAAAAGGACACCTCATCCCTCAATTAATTTCACCATTTTGATCCATATATATTCACCATACTATAAATAATTCTCTTCCCCACTTCCCTAAACACATTCAAGAGGTTAAATTCTTCCCAAAAGACTAACTCTAGAGACCTTTAGAGGAGTTCTATAATATTTATTTTCAAGAAGACGTAATTGCACTAAGTGGTCACTTTACATTTCAATTCTTCTTTACCTACTATAAACATTTTCTATTATCATAAAATAATTACTTAAGTATAATAACTATTCTTAAATTTTATTATGATTATTAAAACATCATTATAAAATGTCTTTACCATCAAATAAGTAGTGAAAGTATCGTTCAGGAATATGTATGGATTATCATCTCCGCATAACGATACAATTCAATATTAATCATCGTATTGTGTAGATGGTAATTTTGATGAGTAATATGTTTATATATTATATATATGACATAATTATAACTATTTAATGATAATTTCATTTCGACCTTCTTATAATCTAATATTTTGGGAAATGATAATCTCCCTTGTGCGTATGTATGGACTACTATCTCTATGAGGTGATTTAAATCGTTTTACTTTCATATTGTAGCTGGATAGTAGTGAGGATAAATTAGATTAATATATATGATATGTGTGATATAATAATTATTTTATTACGGTGAATTATTATTTTCCTTTAATTCATTCCCTTATTTGAAAAATGGATACATCATTCATGCATAAGTACGACCGACAATCATTATGAACGATGTATTTCATTATTCGAACTCTACTTTTTTATTAATGATTATAAATATGTATATAATAAATTTATATTATTTTTTATCAATTTATTAAAGTTATTTAAATTATTTTTTCATGGCCAAAATATATTGATTGAGACTACATAACTAAAACATGACTAGAGAACAAATCAATTACGACAAAGGAAAATGGTTTTAAAAACAAATTATTAATAAATAAGTGATAAGATGTTATAAATAAATCATACAAGGAATAACAGTTTTTTTTTGAATAAATGTATAATAAATAAATATTTATTATTCAAGATGTTTGAACAATAACGAGGAAATTAAATAATTAAGGTAAAGTTTTATTTCACAATCTCATCATTATTCAGGATTGTTTAGGTTTAAGTCTATCTTATGGAATATACCACTTCCCTGTCCGTGTTTTCTAAAAAGGTTTCTAAAATGTTTTTAACTATTTTATTACTACTTTTTAACATAATTTTTACCCTTTTATGACTTTTTAAAAAAATGAAATGAAATTTATGTTTTTTTTCCAAAAGAGTTACTTTATGACTTTTCCAACAAAAATACAAAATGAATTTTTTTCTTAACATATATAGAAGGATAAGATTTTATGTCCATTTTGATTCCATAATACATTGATGATTCCATTAAAATTTTACAATTTTATTTTCACTGAAAATATTTCCCTTTATAAGTGTGAGGATTTTTTATAGAAGAAATGAATTCTGAATGGAAAGGTTATTTTCCTCATGAATTATTCCAAGCATTATTAAGAAGTCATTTTTTCATATCATATAATATCCTCTAAGGAAAATTAATATTTAAAGGGGATATTATCCAAGGTTACAATCAATATTTTATTTTTCTAGGTGGATTCTATTTATGACGACAAGATATTGATGAAACTCATTCCATTTTCCATGGGTTATGCTTTGATGAAATTCCATTCATTTTTTGAGTTTTGGGATGATGAATGTTTTCTGATCTTGTCCCTCACATATGTATGATTTTACTAATGTTATTTTCAGGACATATCTCTCTGTCAAATTCATTATGAAAAGATAAATAACTTAGGGGATAAAATGGTTATGCATGAACTTGCTTTCATGTTCACAATTGTATTCATGAACCAAGTTTAGATGTCCATAATATCATGCACGGACCTAGTTTCATGTTCATATTTTTTTTGAATGGACCTGTATTTCATTACCATAAGATTGTTCATGGACCTGGATTCATGTCCATATATTTTGTGATAGCCTTATTTCATGTCCTTAACTAATTTATTGAACATGTTTCTATTTATACATTTTCACAAAATTATATGTTTGTGGGTATTCCATTACTCCAGGTATTATGTAACTATTATTCCCTTATAGATTATGTTCTTTGATTCAATTTTGATTCCATTCTTATAAACATCCAATCATTATTCTATGAATCAATATTATGATATAAGATATTCCGGTTGTAGTTCTGAAATGTTGTGTCCGTGTTCTCACACCCTTATGCTCATGTTATGCTTACATTATTATTGATAACCCCCTTGTTTACCATTATTGAGAATATTATATCACCCTTTGTTATGTATTTGTTATCTAGTTTGTGAATATGTTTTTTTATAAATGATATATCTAATAAGGGTTTTAGTTATGAGGAACATAGTGAGAGATGATATAGATCATTTATATACCAGTTTTCTCTGATTCCATGTTTCCAAAGACAATAGAACTATATGAATCAAGAATGTATTAAAAAAAATTAGCTATTTTTTATCTACATAGATTTAATAACTATATATGAAATGGCTATTTCATTATATTTGGTATTAGAGTGGGTTTTATTTATCCTTTTGAAACTACGATGAGAAAATGTTTGTAAGAACCCTAATAATTGTTTTTAGAATAGGATAACATCTTAAATTTTTTCACCACGGATGAACTAAGTTAAACCTAAGGTTTCATATTTTGAAAATAATGTGTTAGTATTTAAAAATTGAATTAATTATATTTCATGATTATATGGTTTTTCACAATGATTACCATTTTTCACACTATGATTTTTGGTTTTAGTCAATTGATAGATCCTGAAAGAATAATGTGAACAATGAATATGATGGAAAATGAAAGGATCATACTCATGAACAATCAGAAGTATTACGATCTATGATGAAATTCATTATTACTATGATCACTCCACTCTCTTATGTTATTGGTTGAAACAAGAATCATGTTGAACATATGAATTCACTAAGGAGGGAAAAACATGTAATTGAATTTTTTATCTGACAACGACCACCATCAATCTATGGGTCTTCTTATTCACTAGTTTTTGATCAATCGATCAATTTAAAGTTAAATATATTTTCTTCTTTTTAGTTATAATACCATTAAAGGGTTTTCTTAGTTTTATAATATTAATGGTGAAGCAGATCAGTGGTGGAATGTTATTCCAAATATGAGGAAAACGAAAAAAATTATCTACATATAATGGGATTATTTTAAGGGATTATTTTTTAGGAATTACATTACTCATAATATATATATATATATAATTCAAATTAATTTCCCAAACATAAGAATAATTATAATTATTACATTGGTACTTAGGAGAAAAATTAAACAATACTTTTAAGGTATGTTCCAGGTTTAATCACCAGCCATGATATAAAAATTGATCATTTATTTAGGGACTTGAAACCATGTATCCAAAACAGATTTTGGAAACTATAAATAAATATTTCTATTTTCATTTAATATTGTCATGGAATATGTAACCACTCATAGTTTGGGTTATAATAATATGAATATGGGGATTCGTAGAAACACCTATTTTTTATACATTGAAAGAATAAAAAGTTTCATCCTCTTACATGCCAAAAATTGTTGGAAGTAGAACTTAATTGAATGTATTAAAGGAAAAAAATAAAATGTTTCAATTATGGTAAGCCTACCCATTAAGAAAAATATTTTTTTAGTGATGTAGATAGGCCAATAAATGAAAGGAATGTTGGTAAAGATCAGTAAAATGCACAACTCACACTTCAGTGATAAAAATGAAGGGAGTTTAGGAACTATGAGAATAAATTCATTATTCCAATGGTTATTAAAGATATTAAGAGCCAAAAACCTCTAAATTCAAAAGTAAAAGGGAAATATTATTCCATTACAATATTTTAATGGAATCATGATGGTTTGGGAACACTTATCCTCTAGTCTAGAATAGGGTATTCCGTTTTTATATTTGTATGAATAATCCCTATGAAAGTATTAGCCTTTAGTTAATTTTGATGTGATTATAAGAATTTATGTTCTCTCCCTACATTGATTATATATATATCTAGAATACAGAGACCTTATTTTATTATAAATTAACATATGATGATCTATCAATGTAATGATGATCCCAAATCACCAATGTAAATAATTTTGTCTTAGATAATTCTTATTTATGTAATAAAGGGTAAATTATATTTTATATTCATATATGATTGTGACCGTTTTGGAAATGATTAGTACAATTTGGATAATATAGGATCAGGGTATATACATTTTATTATAGGACTTTATTATTAATATAAATTATTATTATATTGATTGTAGAGACCCAAATCGTGACGTACATGGAAATTACATTACTTTTGCGAAATAATTAATACATAAAAAACAGACACACAATGACCATAATAGTTTACTATCTTTAGAAACTAGGAATATAATCTCCTAATCATGGTGAAAGATCTTCAACGTCTCCCATAAATATCTTCCCCTTTTGTTTTCTTACCTAAAACATTTATTAAATCCTAGGGAAAAGAAAATATAAAAGGGTGAGCTCGAATGCTCGGTAAGGGTAAGCATGGTGAAAATAAAACAAATCATATACATTTGAACTAGAAAAAAAATGAACATAATGTTTAATCATCAAAATCATGAGAAATGACATAAAACATGGTAGTACGTAAGGAATAGATTATAAAGACACATTAATCATGATAAAATAGCTTGGTAATAAAACATGTAATTGTGTAAAACCATTAAGTACATGATATGATTTCCATAGTATCCAATGAATTGCTTCCAAGACCATATTAGTGGACAAAGTCCCTTTCTGAATCGAGTTCACTCCTCGTTCTAGTCCTGTAACACTGAACCAGATTAACTTACCGTTCCAGCCATGTCTATCTCATGAGATATAAATATTTACCCAATTCATTATAGGGATATATATAGGTACCACCCATCTCATAATGAAATCATTCTTACTTGTGCCACAACATAAACATAAATCATTCATCCTGACCCAAAGAATAAAATGGGTTTCATAAACATCATCCCATCATAACATAATCCATATGAAACAAATGGATATAATTTCATCATAAGAAGAATCAAACCATTTAAATAATAGAGACATTATACTTGAAACATACACATATGAAATAATGTCATATTCGATGGAAAATAGTTTTCAAAAAACACGTGAAATGAATTCTTGAGGAAAATATCCTTTCTTATTCAAAATAATTTTCTTTTCACAAAATGACAAGCAATTTTAGAAGAAAATGATTTTGTTGAAAATAATCATGAAATCTTGTGGATTATGCTTCAGGAAAATAAGGTGTTATGAAACCGTAAAAATCCGTTCATGCCGTATAAGTTAAAAAAACATTCTCCTCGTACTTTTGTCGGAAAAGTCAAAAAGTTCCTCGTGTGGTAAAAAAAGAAATATTAATTTCATAACATGTGGTAAAAGTAAAAAATGGGTAAAAAGGAAATTAAACATACATAAAAACACTTTTAGAAAACAAGGACATGGATGATAACAATAACCCCAGTAAATACTTAAGAATAAAAAAACTCGGATAAGAACGAGATTGGAATAATTATCCCTTACCTTAGGTTCGATATGCATCGTACGTATCCTAACATCATGTATAATGATTTAAATAATGTAATTGTCTTATTAAAGAATCGTATTCATTGTTATGATATCATATATGGTTCACTAATGACTTTTTGTTACCCATTCTTTTGTAAATTTCATGTTAAAGCAGTGTTTTGGGTAAAATCATTTTATTTATCGTATGTGTTTAGACTTGTTGTTCATGATATTATTATTAATTATATCATGATTTACTTAATTCCCGAAATTAAATCATGATTTATATATCATATATATATTCAGTATATATATATACATAATAGATAGATAAATGAAATGAAATACACCGTTAATGGAGACGGTATGTCGTACGTATGCATGAACTTTGTTTTCTTTTCCTTATTGACTTTAATGAAAGTAATTAGATGACATATATATATATACATAAATAAAATAGCTTAATCATGTCATATATTTCATTATAATTCATTATATATAATTTATAATCACTCTTGAGTGGTAAACATAGATAATGAATCTCATCGCGTCGTGGAGACGGTAATCCGTACGTACTCACAAGCGATGATATCATTCACATAATTATTGAATTGAATTGGAGGGGATGATATAATATCTCAGAATTAGTATGATGTTATAATAACCATATATAGTTATTCTTTACACAATTATACCCATCCAATTAAGGTGGTGGTGGAAAAATAGATTACACCACGGCATGGAGATGGTATTTCGTACGTACGCACACACGGTGATTTCATTTTCCGTAGGATGGATAGAAGATTAAATAGAGTTTTTTCATTTTTATAACAACATATCATTATATTAGTGGTACTGATGTTATTAATTTATGATGAAACAAAAAAATAAGAATAAGTAGAAAAAGAAATAAATTGGAAAGATTAGTAAAAGATATTACCTCTTCTTTGACGCGCCTCTTCTTAACCTCCTATTAAGGCACTAGATTTGGTCTTTTGAGGCATCCAAAACCTCTATAATGTTACTAGGGATATTGAGAAGTGAAATGGGAAAGGTTTTTCCGAGTATGAAAACTCAAAATTGAGTAAAGAGAAAAGAGAGTAGGTGTCCTTTTATAAGGGAGGAGAGGGGCACCTTAGGAAAATCATAAAATATTATTTTATATTAAAGTCACATTCGGTTTTCAACGGCTCCAAAGTGACTTATTTTGAATATAAAGTTGTTATGGGTCGCAATAATATCAACCAATAGTTTTTATACAATTTAGGTTACTATTTTAACCTTATCATTTAGATTTAACTCTAAGTTAAATAATTTAACTTTTACCGGGTCTTCTTGTTTTCTTACACTATATGGTTAATAATCTTACTATAACAAGCCAAACGAATCCCAAGTGGTTATTAATTAATATATATAACCTTATCTAAGTCATTTGGATGAACCTTATATTTTTTGGAGTATAATTACAATTAATAATATAATATTTTTTTAAACTATTTAATGTCAATTTTGACAGTATTTGATAATTGATTTTTGTGAAAATCATAACAACATTATTAGTTCGAAAAATGTTAATTGAATTAATACTAACATGTCATATTAACTTATAAAATTAGTTTAATTCATAAAAAGTCTCATATTACATTTATTTGGGTATTTATAACATCAATTATGTTAATATTTCAATAATAAGGTAATTAATGCATCATCATTGTGTCATAAATAAATTAACTTATTTAATGTCTAAAAATTATAAATAAAATACCATTATGTAGTAAATCTTTTTTCCTTTATAATTAATATTTATTGTCGAATTTATCTTATGTATAACCCTATATTAAAAATGTTTTAGTTATTAAACATTGATTTTTACTATTTTAACTCTTCTTTGAATAAAATATTAACAAGTGTCCTAATCTAATCCAAGTGTACCTAAATGATAATATTTTATTTATAAGGTGTTTTTTGGTCGAATTACACATATAAAATAGAATTAGGACATGTGTTAGGGTAATAATAATATCATTTTTACCCTTAAATACCCTATTTACTTTTAACCGTGGTAAATAATAGTAAAAAGTTTCGATTCAACAAAAATTATTTTTATCTTATATAACCAAATTTTACTCCTTGATATTAACTGTGTCTCTTGGATTTAAAAAAAATACACTCACAGAAGTAGTAAAATTATGTTTCATGTAAATTTTTAAATTCTCCTAGGAGGTGGGTAAAAGACGGTGAAAAGTTCAATAAAATTTTTATATATCTTAAATTATTATAAAATGACTCAAATCAATTAAATTCAACTTATGTAGGTAGTATGTATAAATTTTTACCTAAAATAAATTTAAATAAACTAAATAATTATTTAAATAAAAAATCGGGTTTTAAATAGTAACCCAGTGTTTTCACTATTCATTAACAATTGGAGGTTTCCATAAAAATACCAAAATTTTACCATAGGCTAATTTCGATATTCCATATCCAAAAATGAAGTCCAATTTGAAAGTTAAAATTTATAAAATTTAAAAAGGTGGTTATTTACTATTCATAAAGGCTAGTTCATAATAATATTATAATAATATCTCGTTTAGTGAAACTCTGTATTCCGTACTACACATGTTATCGAAGAAGGTCTTAATTGTGTGTAATGAAAGCCAAGTCAGGTCTGCGTGTAGTGAAAGATCCATTTTGTGTTGCGTATAACATAATCAAAACTTATTCCATTTATACATTAAACAAAATCTATACTTAATGTTGCGTAGAATTATTTCCGCAAAACAAACTTGAAATTGTGTGTAACACGAGCCAAGAATGGTGTTGCATATCCTGCAAGATAATACAGTGTTGTGTATAGTACAAGCTAATCTTGATGTAGCGTATAAAAAAAGATATTAATGAAATTAAAAATATTGTATCTCATAAAATCTCGGGGTGTTACATTGATCCATGAACGATATTAGATCAAATTTTTTTATGTTTTGAATATTGTCGGTAATATTATAGAGGATTCATGATTTTAAATACTTTCTAAATGGATTAAGTGAAACATTTCAATATTTTCTCATCAAGTTGAAGTATGATTTATCAGGTTTTGTACTACCAATTTTATTCACCTAGGAATGACTTATTAGTCTTATGATTCAATTCATCTTGAATATCAATTTATTGGAGTAAGATATTAGGTGGAAATAGATCAAATCACAACCAAAGGATGTTATTATTCTTTCAACATAGAAACTAATAAACTATTTTTATTTTCTCTTGTGTTTTATCTCTATTTTAAAATAATCCCACGAATTTTGGAAAAGGACTTTGAAATAAAAATATTGTCCATTTTCTATTCTTATTGAGAAATCAATGGTCATTTAACCCTTCATAGATTTAAATTTTTTTATTGTAAAATTTCTCCAAATCATGGTCTATGTCACTCTATATTAGTCTATTGGAACAAGGTTATTATTCCATATCCATATTTTCACCTCCCACCTATTCTCTCCTATCTAGAAACCAAGTTATGTGTTATTCCATATGACCATTGTACTTAGATTTTTCTCCTTTTAAAAGAGATTTTTATTAACCTTTTCTATGATGTGTGTTTCTAAAATTGAATTTACCATGAAAAAAATTTTATTACTAACAAAATATTGTGAGGATTCAATTTATTAATGGTGTACTATAACTACACGATATTTTATCAACATTTTCAATCAATTATATTTTACTTCTTCCGTTACTTTTGTTACATGCAACTGTGAGTTCAAGCGAATTGGGATATAATATTTAAAATATTATAATATAATTTCATAACATATATATTAAATTTGAGGGTATGAATAGGATTAAATTTTTAATTAATGATATTAAAATTATCTACCAAGTAAAATAATTAATAATTGATCACTCATTTATTTGAAAATTAATTTTATTCATCAAAAATATGGTTTCTTAAAAATTGAATTTTTGTTTATTTTTTGAGAAAATTATATATTTATTTTATTGATATTTTATAAATATATTTTATAAAATTTACTTCTTTTTTTAAATCAAAATACGAATGTTTCCTTTTGGTGAAATTTTTTTATTTCTCTTAAAAGATTGGTTTTTCAATAAATATTGAAATATATCAATATTGATAAAAATATCATTTTCATTCCATATATATTATCATTATGATGTTACATTGACCAATAAATAACATGAGTATTTTTTATTATATATATTTTAATCAAAATCATTTTAATCATCATTATATATGATTTGATTATAAATTAATTTTTTTTCCTAAAAAGCAATTTTATAATAATTGTTTTTCATTCCATTTTGTGAATTTATATTAAAATTAATTTAGAAAAATCCTAGAAATAGTATATTGAAAAGTGTATTAAATGTTTATAATTATGAGTTTATAATTGAATAAATATAATCCTTTAATTATTATAAAATATGAATAGTATTATGGTAAAATTTATCACCTCGGAAAAGGGAAAATCATGTTAATCTTTTTTAAAACTAAGTAATAAGTCCATAATAATTCATCATACTTTTTTAGATGAATTAAATTAGACCACTAACATCTTATGTTTTATAATGAGTTATTTAATGGACACGTATCCATTAAAAATACTTTTATATTTTTTAAACCCTTGTAAGTGATAAAATGCCACTCTCTTCGTTTTAAATATTATTTATGTGTTCGTTTGATGACCTTATCCCAGAAGCCCAGAGTTGGTGCATTATTCTAATAAATTGGAATAGATACAATCTTCAAATCAAAATGGAACAAAATATATTTTTTGTTTTGTAAAACCATATTACACACATGAAACCCACAATACGTTGGAAAATGAAAATAAAGACAAGATACATAATAATATGAAATAACCATTGACCTTGAAACGCATTCAATGGAATATTGTTATTTACTAGGGGAAATGAAACATAAGAAGGGTGATTCAAAATTCTCATTAAGGCTATGTAAATTGAATAAATAATGAATTTATGGGTGTAATTCAATATGGAAATTTAAATTTTTGATAACACAATACATTAAAATAACTAGATAAGGTATAATAAATATGGAATGGTATATAATGGATAACATATTCCATTGAAATAAATGGATTATGAATAATCAATATGGAAAGTTAATAATGTAAATAAACATTCCATTTGTTAAAGAACTGAGAATTAAATGACACCGAGGATATGTCGAAGCAAAATCCCATAGATAAATAGTAACTGGGTTTGAATGAAGGAAATGCTTAATTATTTGATGCAATGTTTCTTAGTTAAATTGTACATTTAACATAAAGACCATTCGTGATAAGGTTTATAATACTGAGTAAAAACCCATCTAATGTATCTAACTAATTCATATAGTGGGACTATCAATGAATCCAGGATCTATCTATAATAGGGCCCCACATGTGTCCTACCTATCAAAAGCATTCCTCTTATATCGAATAATCATTTTAATTAGTAAAAAAATTATTTATCATAAAATATCAATATTTAATAAACAGTATGGATTTATAAATATTTCACTAATTGAGGATAAGTATTGAAAGGAGTTTTTTATTTTGATTAATGTAAATACCCTTAAAATACCATTAAAACAATCTCGAGGAAAATAATTGTCAAACACTCCAAAGCGTCTCATACCACATTTAAACATTTAGAATTATAATGCCCATAGAGTAATAACATTAAATTATACTCATTATATCATAAGAATAAATATATGTATGACATAACTAGTCAAACGCCAGTATATACCCCATTCAAAATAAATATCTAGTGAAAATGGTGTATGCCTCTTATAAAGAAAAGGGTGATATGAATCCATTACATTGTATTTCATTTCAAATGAAACTCATTTAACCGAATATATCAGGGTTTTAAGAATTATAATAACTTATTATAAAACCATATTAATATTTATGATATCATATATGATCCTCTTACAATATATTATTATCCATTTTTTAGTAATCCTTCATTATTTTCACTATTTAGGGTGTTAAATTCCTAGTTTCTCGAGTATATTTTGACTTGTTATTTGTTATTAATATTAATTTGATCATTATTTAATAATAAAAATAATTTAAAACATGATTTAAGTTTAATATATATTTAGTATGTATGAATTTATAAAAATACTCAATATTTGAAGAGAATAAATCAAAATCATCGTTCCTGGAGATGGTATGTCGTAGTATACATGAACGCTACAATTGTTTATTTATCATATTAAAATAAATAAAAGTAAATTATATATAACTATATTATAATTTTATTATAATATTTATGTCATATATCTCATATATGTTTATTATATCCATCCATTATAAATTCCATGTAGAGTGTGAACAAATCACATCACCTTGAAAAGGTTTTTGTCCACACTTCCACAAACGATGTTATAGTATTCCCAAAAAATAGAAGGCATAATTGTATGTATAATTAAAAACAAAATAAGAATAATAATATTAGAAACTAATACTCACCCGTGTATTTTCACGGTGTTCTAAAACGATGCTTATATTCAATAATAAAATAACATTATTAATATTTATTAACGAACAAAAACATTGAATATATTTTCCACATGGGAACAAATTTATGGTACATAAAATTGGAAAACAGGATAAAGTATAGAAATATCATCAATACAGTAGAAAATATTGAAGAAAATTTTAATGGAATTAAATTTTATTTTGAGCATGATGAATTTAAACCCAATAATATGTTTCTATGTTTTGAAGTTAATAATGAACATTATAGTTGAATATATTTAAATCAGAATTTGATGGTTCATAATATTAGAATACATGTGGTGAAAATAGGGATACGTCATGAATATAGTCGAAAACATTTACGATAAATTTAATGGAATGGAATTCTTCTGATGATGGTTATTTCAATAACATTAATAAAATAAATCTAAAAATAATTTAAAAAACATTTAATTGTAAAATGAAATAAAAACTGATAGGAAACTAAAGTAGAATCATATTTTTCAATAAAAATTACACAATTAAGTTGACATCATAAATATAGTAGAAAACATTTACATTAATTTATAAAGAATAAAATTTTAATTTCACTGTGAATAATTCAAACACATTTATGAAAACATCATTCAAATGGTTAATTAAAATTCTTATCATTATGATAATTAATGTTGAGTTTAGGCCATCTGATCCTCAAATGGAATACTAAATGAATACACTACAAAATAATTGATTCCAACACAAAACGTAATATATTATAGTAAACACATAATACATCACTTAGAGAACATATTGAGAAAAGAAAAACAGGAAATACTGACCCCAAAAAAATAAATTAATTCAATCTCACATTTAATGAAATAACAAGATAAATAGTTGATAAAATAAAAATAAAATATCTACTGCTCTAAAATACGCCAAATGATCCCCACTTCCATGATGTTGTATTTCCCCAAATTATAGTGTGACTCTACCCAATCACCATGTAGGATCGAGACATTTCATCCCAACACTGGAATTATTCACTGATTTCTTGCCATTGACATCAAATATATTATAATTATGTGCGACATTTTGATGTAAAATTCATGATGACCAGACTAAAAAAACTTCAAGTTAATATTGTTGTTAATGAACCTGGGTTTTTATTTCTAAAATTAAATTTAGGGGAATTATGAATGAAATATATTTGTATTCCAATTTCACATGAATTAGAAATATTCATTCTCACTAAATCCTATTAATCATTAGATCCTGACCATAGTATAGAAAATGATTAAGTGGTTAACATATGAACCCATGAATAAGTAAAGTTACATAAAATCATATAAGCATCTAAAAGTCATGTTTATATTAAAAGGATAAAATAAAATAAATAAACAATAAAAAATAATATAAAAATAAATAGTAATACCAATCGATATTAACTAAACATGTTATGTCATCAAATCAAAAAGAAAAGAAACTTAAATGAAATAGTAGCTGAAGAAGTGGGAGTGAACAATTAATTACAATTTTTCTGACATGAAGTGGTCATTGCGAAGGATTTTCATAAAGAAATCATCATTTGAGTTATAGTGTTGTAATAAGAGGAAATAAGGTAGAATGTCATTAACTACAATTGAAATTTAAGATGGAACGTGCAGCCGATTCACTCACCATACTGCACAACTATCATGAAAATGAGAAATTCCAGCCTAAAGAGACAAAGAGAGTAGTGAATCTAGAATTTAATGGATATGTGGAATTCGTTTATTATGACCCCATAAAAACATACATATGATAATGAGTACATGCATTTGTAGGCAACCCATTCTCAAATTTTCATTCAAAAATGGGGTGAAAGTTCACATGCTTGTTCAGTCAGAAAATATGTATAATCAGAAATACATTACTAAATATCTGTATCTTAAATGAGGATCACATCAATAAGAATGATGAGAATATAAATAAGGTTTTGATAAATATTATCTTATAAAAAATAAACATATTTTAAAGATTTAGTTTTGTCCCTATGATAAAGATCCCTAAATTCTATGGGTACTCATTTAGGTTTCACAAGAACATCTTTTCATGATACATCCACGTTTTCTTTTCTCTGGAAATAAATTATGATATAATTTTTTGTGTTAAAATTCTTCATAAAAGTGAAAAATTCTAGAAATGAGTTCAGAATGAATCATTTTTTATGTTATTACATTCCCAATTGTATACCAATTTCTATTTTAATACAATTACAAAGAGGACATATTTTTCTGTATGGTGGTATAAAGTATACTCTACAGTAGTTGAAAAAGCTTCAAATATTTAATTACCTGTTTATAAGAATAACACAACTCCCATGAAACTTTAGAGAATTGATAATTTTTTTGTAAATGAAGAATGATATAAATTTTTGGAGGAAAAAGAAATGAAATGGAAAAAGAAAAAAATTATAATTTTTAATTAGTGTAGATTTGGTAAAATGCATTGATAAATTATCAAATTAAAAAAATAATAGTCTAAAAATAATAGAGATCATAGTGATGTTTACTAAAAGATTAATGAAAACCAATAAATAAAACTAATAGTAAATGACAAACCATTAAAATTAATGACAACATTGTAGGAAACCATTATAAAGGTATAGAAAGGATGTAGTTTAATAAAAACTGTATGGATAGTAAGTAAATAAAAAGATGGAAAATTAGTTTTAAGGGGGATGAATTTTATGGTTTATTGTATACATAAATTGTAAAATAAGAAGTTTGAATGAAAATAATATAATAGAGAGTACGAAATTACCTGAGTCGATGAAACATGCATTGTTGATTTAACAAAACCAACGTTAGTGAAATAATCAGTAGTTTTGCTGAAACTATATAATAATATGTAGATTTGTTTATTACTAACACTTAATAAAATGTGCATAGACTACGGTAAAATACATTACATTCGGTAATCATATTATTTTAATCCAATTGAATAAATATAAGGAAAGAATTATATATAAAATAAAGGAATAATATTGTTTATTGGATGAAGAAATAGAGAAATAAGTATTAAAAAATGAGGCAAAGGTTCCTGTGAAGAGAGAAAGTGTGGAAATTTATGGTGGGGTCGAACCAGAACCCCATAATTTTCTCCTAGTTACCCAATCTGGGTACACATTTGACCGAACCTACCAAGTCTTATCACTAGAGACTCCTAAAAAACAGAAATCGATGTTGTGATTTTTACCATCTGATAACATATTCCATAGTGAATACCCCATAAATGAGACACTCGGACAAACAAATAAAAGGAATACATCTTATTTTTGTCTTACATCACTTTAAATTTAACCAAAAAGTGACATAAACCCATTAAAAGACATGTATGAAAAATACTCGAAGGTGATACTAATCGATTCATGAGATAGTAATGGCTCTGGTTGGTGAATTAAAGAAAAACAGGATGTTTCCTTCACCTAATAGTGAAAAGTAGGCAATAATAGGAGGAGAAGGGTCGTAGTAGTGAATTCAAATAGTTAAGCATAGTGACATCCCACATGCCCAAAAATGAATAACATGATTGAGTCTAGTATAGAGAGGGGTGAATATCTCATGAAAATAATCAGACTGACATGTTGAATAAACTTACATATAAATATGTATGAAATTACAATGTACCAAATTCATCTGAACTGACAAATTCCCATATAAATACTTGTTATTTGATGCGAACACAACACCAGAAATAAAAAAATTGAAGTATCAATAATCTGAAAAAGGAAAAATTCACAGAAAAATTCTAGTAGAGAACAAATGAATTGAGAAATCCAGCATGAAGTTACACATAAATCCTTGAACAAATCAAAGTGAGGTTTCTACCAGAAGATTATCAAACAAATAATTAGAGTTCCATCCCACTTTCTTAGACATGAATAACATGATTGGATCCAACATACAGAGAAAACATTTGATATAAATAAATTATCCCAAATGACCATAATTGGATGGAGATCAAGAAATGTGATCCCTCATAGTTCGATAAATATGTCATATATGATATCATTATTGAAAACATCAAGTTTATATTAAAAATGTTTGAACATTAAAAACAAGTTTGATAAAAGTTATGATTAAAATTAACAGATGAAGACAAAAATGAAACAGAATATGAATGTTTATTTTTTTTAAAATGTTCATGAACTACAAACAGTTATTAGAGTACGAGAACATTTATTAATTGTAATAGAGGAATTTCTCTAAGAGGTTGAAGATGTAATATCACCTCTAGAGAACTTATAATAAAAAATAAGTGGTCAATCCATTAAGAAATGTCTGGAGGTGAAATATTTAAGTGAAAAAAGAAGCATGAAAAAATAAAATAATATTAAAGGAATCCTGACTTCTATATATATATGCATTATAGATTAATATATGGACCAAATAACATTTCATCCATGCAAAAAACATAAAATAGGATTTCATGTAAATACCTTTAAACGGTCATAGTCACTAAATGACATCTTGATATTTCTAACACCACCTTCCTCCTAGCATATAATGAACTCATTTTTTTCTCAAGAATGATCACCCCCGCCCCAAATTCTAGAAAACATTATTCTTTTTGAATGTAGAATAATAAAATAAAAAATCAAAATTTCAAGATTCTCTAAAATGGAAGGGGGTTGTGACATACTACATGTAAACATTATCAAATTCAAAAGGAAAGTTTAATCTAATCAAGTAATGGTCATAAGTGATGAAATTTGAAGATTGGTTCATTGAAAATTAAAAAAATAAGTTTATGAAAGTATTTGGATGACCCTAAAATGGAATTTCCAACTGAAAATTTGAAATTGATATTCTTATAACAATTCTCAATAGGCTGCTTCAATAGAAAAAATCAGCTAAATATAATTAACATATATATGTTT
Organism: Viscum album; assembly: GCA_963277665.1. NCBI lineage: Eukaryota > Viridiplantae > Streptophyta > Magnoliopsida > Santalales > Viscaceae > Viscum > Viscum album. Next base: position 2,101,748,755 of record OY728119.1, on the reverse strand, counting down.
TACAGAAATTCGCATAAAAAGTTACTTATGCATGGTCTATACGAACATATAAGAAAACTATAGTGATTATATATGAATTAAACTATAAAAATTTTCTATTAAATTAAATCATTTTGGCACACCAAAACTACACGATTCTCTGATATAGTGGTGGAAATCTATTAAACCCCTAGAAATAATATAACTGAAGTAACATTGGTTGATAAAAAAAAGACAGTACGTGATTAGTGAATAATAATTGGAGATGTATCATATTAATGTTTGAAAAGATAATGTGTAATTAGAAATACTAATTCATGGAATGAAGGGAAAATGTTTACAAAAAATTGAGAATGACACACCTTTTCCGGAGCTTTGTATCTTTAGGGTCTAAAGAAAAAAGTCTTACAAATTTGTTTTGTGACTGAAAAGAGTGTATCCCAAATTACTGATTCATTAAATTAGAAGTTTTTAAATACAATTTTTATATTATTTATGAATAAATTTAATAATAATACATAAAACCGGTGATTGTTTTTAGAGAATATTTGAGGGAAAACTCATTGTATGTTGGATGCATACGAAACATGTTCAATTTGTGAAAAGCATAAATCAACACCCATATCCAAGATACTTGGAGGAAGATAGAGATAGATCTTCAAATGAAATAGAATTTTTTGGTTATGTTTAATAGGTTTTTGAAGAGGTTGTTGGGCGACCTCCATGGTTGTTGAAAGTGAAGAAAAAATCACATCAATTCAAGAGGTAGAGCACAAAGGAGACAACAGTAACTGCAACCCTTGTCAGAAGTTGATGGAACTCCAAAGAAGAAGGTGTAGGGATTTGATTAACTAATATCTCTAGTAGATGTAGGAATAGTACCTGGTTAACGATGAAGTAAAAAATTTGAGGCGTGAGATGTAGAAGCTAGAGGTAAAGAATTTCTAATGGAACACTAGTAGATGGAAGAGAATCCAGAGATGGAAAATCCCAAGGCATATTAGGCTAAGGGGGATAGGTTTTTCGAGGAGGTAAGGGCAATATAGGTAGTGACGGAAACCCTAGGTGGTGGTATGGAAAATACCAGATGAGATTTCGAATTTGGAGGAAATGTACAACAGAATTTGTTTGGAGGGAAAGGAAAGAACGAGAGGGTGACACGTGTATAGGAGGAATTCCTTCTTTAGTATATATATATATATATATCATAAATATGATATGTAAATATATTTTCCATCATAATTACCAACCATTAATGGAGGTAAAGGGAAAACAAACAACATCGTTTCGTAAAGCAGTAGTTCACCGTACACAGGAACGGTATGTTTTTTATACATTAGAAATATTTGTTTATAATTTTAGGTCAGAATAATATAATAAAAAACATCTCAGTATGTTTATTATGTTAATTTTATTATACTATAATTGAATAATAATATTTTTGTTGGTGTTTAATGAAAATAAAACAATTAAGCATGAAGATGGATGTTACCACTTCTTTGGGTAACTCCTCTTGATTTATAATAAAGGGATTCCTTGGTAGATTTTCTTCCAAAATTTAGTCTTCTAAGATGAGGTTATATATTTTGTAATATTATTTTATCATAGGTTGGGTGAGCCAGTGGACATTATATTTCCTAATAAGGGGGAGGGGTGAGTGCCTTTTTGTATTGGAGGAGGAGTGGCATTCTAGTAAATTTTTTAAAAGGGAATTTCACCCATGTTCTTTCATTTAAATTGGGTCCAATAGTGTTCCAAATTGGATAAAATTGAGGGTATGGTGTAAATATGTCTAGAAAAATGTTTTTTTACAAGCTTCTAGGTCATTTTCCCTTATACTTAAGGTTTAGTCCATTTTAATCTAATTTTTCTCTTTATCGTTGTAATAAATTTTATTATATTTCATTATTAGTTTTGGTAAAAAAAAAATTGGCCTTATTGTAAATTAAAATTATTCTGGTTCCATATATTTAATAAATTTCTACAAATTAAAATTACGTAAGTGGAATAAATTAATTTAAAATTAATCATGCAAACGGGAAGACAATGCTGGTTTTTAATGTAAAAATATTCAAAACATTTCTATGTTTTTATATCTAATTACAAAGTTAAATTTATTATAATTAAATAAATTGGATAAATGGATATAAATATGTCATAATTTATCTTTTAAACCAATTAAAAATATAATTTAACATTATACATAAATTAGAGAAAAAATATGTTTTGAATTAAAAATAATTATTTTTCATTATTCATCAAAAAACATTCCATCGAAAAATACCAAAAAAAACCACCCTAACCTAATTTTTAATTCATATTTTATAAATTAAGTTTATTATGAAATATAAAATTTATAAATTTTTCAAAATTTGGATTTAAAATTGGTTCTCCATTAAATAGAGGTAATATTGCCTTCAGAAAAAACTATAGGTTTTTACGCGTAATGTTGGGTTTGTTATTATTTTATGACTATAGAATATATTTTAGGATTATAAAAAATGTTTCATTGAAGATATGATATATATATATATCATTAATATCATTCACTAATAGTAATTAATTTAATTTATTTTGAGAAAACACCTTTTTGAGGAGGAAAATAAAAATATTTACCTTATATTCAATTAGTTTATATTTTTGTTTCTAATTATTTTGAAACCAATGATTTCATATTACATTTTTTTAAACCATATATTTTAGAAAAATATTTAATACTATTAATGAAGTATAATAAAATTTCTTTGTTATATTTTATGATATTAAATAGTAATATTTTTAATAATATATTGTTGTCTAGAAAATAATGTCTTGTGTGTTATGAAAGCCATTAGGGAAAGTTAGTCTAACTTGTAATGCATGATAACCTAGATGTTCTATTAAGATAGTTATAAAAAATTATATTTCATGTAAAACAATCTTAACATGGTGTTTCATATATAGAAATCTTAGAACAAAAAATAAATTTATTCATAAATAAAATATTGTAAAGTCTCTAGGTGTTACTCCCACTCCTCCTTAAATAAATTACATCCTCACCATTTAAAATTGATCTTTGTAACGAAGGGATTTATATTTGAAAATAAACTATTATTAAAAAATCCAAATTGGGAATAAAATTAAAAACACATCATTTTAATAATAGATAATAGAACCTACATTGGTCATGTAACTAGGTTCCTTTGTAAGATAACGTAGGTGGGAAATGGAAACATGGATATGGAAAAGAAATCTAATAACAAAGTATTCATGTAGATTTATAGAAAACATTTTTAGCGTAATTTCGATGACCACATAACCTCAAAAAACTATTATGAAAAGGTCATTGAAATCGTCAAAAATGTTTTTAACAGGAAAAATTTTTTGTTTCAAGATCATTTTTCCTAGAGTTATGGAATTAATTTATACACTAAGAATATAAGTAAATATATGTTTCTATAAACATAATAGTTTCCATTTATTAGTCCATAAACTATTTCTACTTCATCTATTAGAAAAAGATGCTTGATATAATAAAGTAAAACATTAATATCTAAAACGTCATTCAAATATCAACTTAAAAAATTTAATAAATGGTTAAACATTACAAAACATTATAATAGAACACTTTAGAATAATTTATAAAATACAATGTAGTTACAAATTTACTTTATCTATATTAATGATTTGTTTTTCCAAATTTCATTACATCAAAATTAAGAATATATTAAGGGTCATCTTTCCCTCAACCACATGATTGCCAAAATGTTTTACTTTCTACTAAAGAAATTTTATTATTACCATTCAACATATGATATAAAATATTTATTGAAAAGGTACTATAGTATAATACTCATATATTACATAATTCATATAATCCATACATCATTGATAAAATATAGAAATTAAATAATTTTTTAATCCTATTATAAGAACATTAATCATTCCACTTCAGAAGTATCAATAGTATAATACTAGCCTTATCTATAGGGCCTTTTCTAAGGTAGATCCCCTTGGTGATAGGAAAATTCTTTGGAATATTACCCAATATCCTTTTAGTTTTTACAAGTAATACAAATTCTTTTCATCTTTTATTTTCATTTTTTTCTTAGTGACCCTTTTCCCTACACTTATAAAAAATAACCAATCTATTAATAAATTTACTAGGGTGATTGCTCCAAAAGATATCACGTGTGGGAAAATAATTCGTTCCATTATTACCATTATCTATTATTTTCTCATCCTTTATCTTCTTATCATTCTTGTCTTTGAGTCCATAAGAAATATATAATTCATTCTCTATCATAATAGCTCGGAAACATATTTCATTATATGAAGAAAAGGGTTGAGAATGAATCTCCCATCGAAGAAAAGTCTTAATAACTTTAATGAAGTGATCAATCATGCACTTCTTATTGCACATGAAATATATAGCATACACTGTTAAACTTGTATAGGTAGATTTATACTCCACAACACTTTTTTATCCTTTTTATTTAAACTAATGACCTTTATCTTCATCTCATTTTATTGTTCATGAGGGAAATATTTCACTAGAAATGTTTCTTTAATATAATTCTAATCCATAAGTTATATTTCCTCTTCCACCTTAGTATTTTTTATCAACCACTACCATTGATCATCTTCTCTATTGATATAATACACTACAAGTGTATCCTTTTCTTTTTCACCACATCCATTAAATTGCTTCTCCAAAGACATAATTCATTGATCAACTGCCATTGAGTAAGTGTTCAAACTAAATTATGGGGGCCTATATCATAGAACATGATTCAACATTAGAGAACCTAATTATGGAATTTTTTGATCAATTCCAAAAAGGATATGTTTTATAACCTGATTAATCTTCCCTAATATATCAATAACTTGCTCAGTTCCAATACCAACTCTATCATCATTATTATTAGGGAAAACTACAAATTTTCCATTAGTATTGATATCATTATTCATTCTAGGTTACATTAATAAATAATGGAATATAATGGATTATATCATATAATTATGAATGTTGTATAATTCTAAATATGGTGTAGCACTTAACATAAATTTATGTATCATAAATCATAAAATCATAAACTTTCAATTTCTTTAGGGACAAATTTACTTTTAAATCCTTCATGGGGGTTTGTGATGACAATTATAATTATCCTAAGACATCCCTCAATAGTTTCAAACCAAGTGTGTAGTATGTTCTGTAGTTATGTACCATGTTATCCCATGTCAAGCCCAACACGCCTTTTTTGAATTTTTACACCTAGGTACATTTTTGGCAGAACCATGTCCAATTATATTATCTAAATAGGTATGAATTTCTCAGATAACCCACAAAACCACTAGTTTAAAAAATTTAAGGATATTATAATATACATATCCTCAAAGTATATCTTATGGTTTTTTCCCTAATCTATCTTTTCTAAATCTAGTTTCCAAGGTTGCAACTAAACTTTCTCTAATACCAACAATAGCGCCCTAACCCCAAAAGCCGGAAGACTGTGCATTATTTTATTACATTAGAATAGATAAAAGATTAAAATCCCAACGTACCAACTAGTTTAAGAGTTTTTTTAAAACTATATCACATACATGATACCTATAATTCATTTGGAAACTAAAATAAAAACATGATACACAATAAAACAAAATAGATAACTTCCCTGAAACTCATTCAAAAGATATTCTATAAAACCTTGGGATACAAAACATAGTATGGGTGTGCTCAAATTCCTTGTATGTTTTTGTAAAAATAAATAAAAAAATAAGTTAATGATATTAAATAAACATGGAATGGTAAATAACTAATAAAACATTCCACTCAAATAACTCAGTAAGTCAAAATCAATATTTAAGGTAAATAGGTGATAACATATGTCATTAAAATAACTAGAAATGGCATAATAAATATATAAAAATAAGAAACTAAAAACACATGTCATTTACTAAATAAACTAAAAAATAAATTCATCCATGGATATGTCAATAAAATATCATCTATAAAAAGTATCTTATTCTGAATGTGGGAAAAGCTCAATTATTAGATTTCATGTTTCCTATATACATTGTACCTTTACCATCAAGAAAACCCACAATATAGTTTAGATTATTGGGTAAAAACCCATCTATTTTGGTCACCTGATTCATCTTATGAGGCTACTGATGCATCTATGGGATATCTATAAATGGGCCCCACCAGTGTTCTACTTGTCCAAAACATTCCTCATATATCGAATAATTGATTTCATTAATAAATAATATGTATTATCATAAAATATCCCTATGAAATAAATAATATGGATTTATCAATAATTACCCAATGTAGGATAAGTATCAACTAGTTTTCTATGTTGATTAATGGAAATACCATTGAAATACCATTAAAAAAATTCTTGAGGAAAATATTCTTTAAATATTCCAAGGACTCCCATAACACTTTTGAAACATTTGGAATTGTAATAATCTTAGAGGAATAACATTAAATATAACTCATAATATCTTGAGAATACTTATATTCATGATATAACATGTCAAAGGATGGAATATACACCATAAAGAGAAATAAGTAATGAAATAGTGTATTCCTCCAGGAAAGAAAAGTAAGATAAGAATCCCTTACCTTGTGTTTCTTTTTGTGTAAATGTATTTAAACCTATGATATAATGGTTTTAATAATGTTTATAACATATAATAGAACCATATAAATAATTATTATAAAATATATGGTACTATTATAATATCTTCTTACCTGTTTGTCAGTAATATTTTATTATTTTTACTATTTCATGTAATAATTGTCTAGTTTCTTGAGTAATTTTTAAATTTTTATTTGATGTTCCTATTACATAGATCATTATTTAATTATATAAATAATTTAAAAACTGATATTATTATCATATATATTGTTTATATATATCTTTATAATAATGAATAATATTTGGATGTAAGAAATGAAATGCTTCATTCCTAGATATGGTATGTTGTACGTACTCATGAACGCTACATTCATTTACCAATCCTATTAAAAGAATGAAAAGTAATATATATATATATATTATAATTATAGTATCGTATTTATTTTATATAATTCACATATAATTATTAAAACCATATTTTATACATTCCATGTATATGATAAAAAATCGCATCACTTTGAGGAGGTGATAGTCCACACTTCCACAAACGATGTTATCGTTTTCCCACTAAATGGAAAGTAAAATGGTATATGGTATATAAAAATTACAGAAGTATAAATACATTTATAATATCATATATATCATATATAAATAGTGTTTCCACCATAATTCCCATCCGTGAAAGGTGGAAATGGAAAAACGAACAACATCGTTTCGTGAGGTGGCAGTTCACCTTACTCAAGAATGGAAAGATTGTTTCCCATTAGATGAAAGTGTGCATAAGTGCATGGGTAACCCTTATAATAAAAAAAATATGTTATATTTAGGATATTTAGGTTATTACACAATCATTTAATACAAATATTTTAGGGGTGGAGAATGAAAATAAATCAAAAGAGCTTGAGGAAGGATGTTACCTCTTCTTTGGGTAACTCCTCTTTTTTTCACCAAATAGATTATTTTAATATATTCCTTCCCAATTGAAGGATTTTTTAAGATTTTATATATTCTGGTAGATTAATTTAATATATTTTGGGTGAATCAAGGGATTTATAGATGTGAATTGGGGGGAATGAGTGCCTTTTTTTGTAAAGGGGGAGTGGCATTCTTCTAAATTGCTAAAAAGTCAATTCCCCAAAAAAAATCCATTTCATATTACTCCAATAATGATATTAACTAGATAAAATGGTGTATAAGAACATTATATTTCAATAAAATTTATTTCTGGAAAAATTTATAGGTCAGTTGGGGCCTTAATTTTAAGGCTTATCACTTTATTATGCAATTTTAATCTTAATCAATGTAATAAATTTATTCACTTTCAATGAAAATTTTACTAAAAAACTATCCATAAGTAATTATAAATTATAAATTATTCATATAACAAATACTAAATCAATTTTTCAAAATTCCAATCACATGAGTGGATGAAATTAATTTAAAACTAATCCTGGAGACGGGATGACAATGCAGGTTTTTAATGTAAAAATGTTTGAATGTTTTTTGTGTTTTTATTTCCAATTTCAATGTGAAACTATTCACAATGACCAAAATTGGATTAAATTATATAAAATTATTCTAATTAATCATTAAAACAAAATTATAAATAAAATTTAACATTATAAATAAATTATTCAAACACATAGTTTTGAATTAAAATTCAGTATGTTTCATTATTCTTTAAAAAAAGTAACTTCACATGAAAATACCAAAAAATCTCCCTTACATAAATTTTACATTCCTTTTTAAAAATTAGTTTTATTTTGAAATTTAATTTTTATAGGATTTTCAATAATTAAATTAAAAATAGGTTCTCCATTATAAGGAGGTAAAATTTTATTTAAAAAAATATAGGTTGTATGCAAAATATTGGGTTTATTATTATCTTGTGACTACAAAATATTTTGGATAAATATAAAAAATATTTTATTTAATATATTATAAATATATATATATATATCATTAATATCCAACACTATTAGTAATTGATTTAATTTAATTTGATAAAACACCTTTGTGAGCATAAAAATAAAAATATTTCCCTTATATTTAATTGGTTTATATTTTAGACTCTAATTAATTGGAAACCATTGAATTCATATTAAATTTAGGTAAAACATGTTTTTAACAATTTATTAAATACTATTCATAACCTCTAATTTAACATCTATGTTATATTTTATTATAATAAATTATTAAATTTTTTATATTATATTATTGTTCTGTATAACTCGGTCTTGCATGTTACGCAAGCCATCAAGGGAAGTCAACCATGCATGTAACATAAGATGACTTCAGTGTTCCACGTAGATAAGGCTAAAATTTATGTTTCATGTATCATAATATTAACTTGGTGTTTTTTATAAAGAAATCTAAGTACAAAAAATAAATTTATACTAAAAAATTAAATTATAATGTCTTGGGTGTTATAGTTCACATAGGGGGAATATAGTTATGAATAAATATTAATAGAGATATTTTGAAAAATTAAATTTATTAATGATAGAAATGTATTTATATATTTTAGGAATTAAATAATTACCTTAAAACTTACATAGCAATGATTCACTAATTATTATATTAATTGAAAATTATAATAAATGATATTAAAAATATTAAAAGTATTATAATTTTTGATAATTAATGTAATCCATGAATATTATAAATTGAAATGAATTTTTAGGGATGGTTCAAATTAATTGATTATAATTATAAGATTTTTCATGATGTTATTAAAGTCCAATTAATGAATAATGTCAAAATTTATAATAATTATATTTTATGAAAATAATATTTTATTACATAATTAAAAAAATAAGAATATTAATAATGAATAATGGGGTAAAATATGGTCTCAAAATTTCATACCTTATCCTTTTATGAGATAATATCTACCTTATATGTAAAATTATGTCCTTTTAAGAGTTAAAATTATGTCACAATGGTAAATGTTAAAATTGGTTAAAAGAAGGGGTAAAATAAAAATATGAGGTTTTAAATAGCACATAAACCTATCAAAATTTTATTTATTGACGGTATATCAACAATAGACTACCATATTTTCTAATTAATGAAAATTTCGATGTATTTAGATCTAGAATAGTCTTATTATAATTTATTTTATTCAAAATTCCAAAAGTCCCCCTCACCTCAATTTTAAAAGGACACCTCCTCCCCCACTTTATTACACCATTTTGATCCTTATGGCTCAAGCACACTCTCCATAAATTATCATATCCAATTCCCTTTCCACATTATAGTGGTTATTTTCTTCCAAAATACCAACCATGGAACCCTTTAGATGATATCTAATGGAATCATTCCAAAGAAGAGGTAATCACTCTAACTGATCACATTCACTTTCTATTCTTCTTTACACATATTAATATAAGAACTTTATCAGAAAATAAAATTTTAATTATACCAAATATTCTAAAATTTTATTATTTTTATTATTTTTATTATTTTTAGTATTATTATAACATCATTATACACCATATTTTCCATTATATAATAATTTCATGTATTGTTTGTGCGCACCTATGGATTATTATCTCCACGTTGCGATACAATTCAGTTTTCATCACCATATTTCATGGATGAAAATTATGATATATTTAATGTTTATATATTATAAATATGACATAATTATTCTTATATTACTATAATTTCATTTCCATCTTATAATCATCAATACTATTGCGAAATGACAATACTTCTCGTTCCTACGTATGGCTACCTTCTCCAAGATGCGATGTGATTGTTTTTTCATTTATATGTCAAATAGATGGTAATAAAGATAATATTTTAGGATATATATGATTTATAATATATAATAATAATAATAATAAGGGAATGTTTAGTTATTATTTACACTTCTTTTATTCCCTCATCCAAAAAACGGAACCAGTGTTTAAGCATACGCAAGGCCTACCTCCTCCATGAATGGTGTAATTCACTTTTATGTATCTCATATTTAATAATGATTATAAATATGTATATAATTATGATATATAAATTTTATAAAATTATATAAATTATATAAATTATTTTTCCATTTTCAATGAATAATTATCAGAACTACAGAACAGAAACATGCTTTGAAAACAAAGTAGTTATCACCAAGAAAAGTGATTTTAATTTAAAATTTTTAATAAATGGGTGATGAGATATTATAATTAAATCATAAATAATAAAAAATATATATTTTTAAGGAATTAATTTATAATAAATCCATAATTATTAAATATGAGGATTTATTTTTAGTGAATAATGTAAATTCATGAGGTAATGGTCTATTTCATAATCTCATAATTATTTGGGATAATTTATGTTTAATTATTAATTGGGGAGTATTTATTTCCCATTTATATGTTTTATAAAAATTAATTGAAAATGGTTTTTAATATTTTACTAAAAATAATATAATTTGTTTTTACCTATTTTTTAATTTTTACAAAATTTTTTGGAAATAATTATTTTTGTTGTTTTCCGAATGAGGTACTTTGAGAATTTTCTAAAAATAACATGGAATCAATATTTGTTTAACAAATATGGTTTGATAATACTTTCACATATTCATGAAACATTACTACTTTTAATTGTCATTTACTAGTTTATATGTTTATTTTTAATGAAAATATTTTTCCATTAAAATGCATGATTTTTTTTAAAATGAAACAATTTCAAAATAGAAAGGTTATTTTCATAAAGAATTATTCCAAATGATATTTCAAAATCCTTTTAATGTATAATATGACGTCATTTGATGAAACCTAATATTTAATTTTGATATGATCTAAGGATCTATCAATAATTTTTTCCAGGATGGTTTATTTTTAGGATAAAATATGTAGATAGAACCTCTTTCATTTTCCATAAGTTATAAATTGATGAAATTAATTTCTTATCCTGTGTTTTGAGAAGATCAATGTTTTATGATCTTAAAGAACATATTTATATGACTTTATTTAGGTGAGGGATGGGACCTCTATCTACCTAAATTATATTGGGTAAATATGGATATCTCATGAGATAAATATGTTATTTATGCATAAACCTTATTCCATGTTCATAATTATATTCATTAACATGGTATTGTTGGCCATAATATCATGTGTGGACCTAGTTTCAAGTCCATATGTTTTTGTGTATACATGTATTTCATGTCCATAATACTATTCGTATACCTGGTTTCATTTCCATAAGTTATTAAAGGGGTTGACTTAATGTTCATAACATAATGAGTGAGCATGTTTCTAATTATGCATGTTCAGAAAATTATATGTTTACATGTATTCCACAACTCTATATCATATGAAAATTTTATGCTCTCAGGGATTATATTCTTTTATTATTTTATGGTTGATGTATTATGAACTTCCAATCATTATTATATGAATCAATATTATGATATATGATATACATGGTGTAGATTTAAAATGATATATTCTTGTTCTCACACACTTATGCTCATGTAATGTTTACATGATTATTGATATATCTATTTTTTACTCATTATGAACATCTAATATGACCATTTCTTATGATCCCTTTCCTTTTTAATTAATTTTTTTTAAATTATGTGTCTAACAATGGTTCATTTTATCATGAACTTAGTTGGAGCTTATATAGATCATTTGGAAACCAATTTTTTTGTGTCTAAGTTTCCAAAGTTACTAGACCTATATGATTATTGAATGGATATATATGTTAAATAATGAATAGTAATATAATTATATGTAATAACTAGGCATAAAAATCCTAGGTTATTATATTTTTTTATTTTCAATTCATTGAATATAAATCAATGTGAACTATTGAAGTCTCTAATATAATGATGAAGTGGGTGTGTGAAGGGAACAAAATTTATGGATGGAACCGAGATATGTATTTTGGATAAAACTATACATCCTAATATTCCATGAATCAATCCATTTGTATTTTTCCTTATTGGATGAATTTTATTTCATGTTTTCTCCTATTAGTGTTGGATCATATATTCTAAACTCTTTCATGGAGTAGGGTCTCATTCATGGAACCATGTTGTATAAAAAGAACCCTCTATAAATTTTATCGGTCCTAAAGGGTGAACTATATATCATGAAGTCTAATGCAATATAAAAAGGTCATGGGAAAAATATTTTTTAGGGTCATATAATGAGGGACTTCATGACATATAGATTAAATAATATGCTAGGTACATTATGTTTTTAATTTTAAGGTCATACATTTATAACTATCATTAAAATTTTACATTCCTATGAAATGGATGACTTGGAACCTATTGTGGAGTTTTTAAACTAATTAATAAGAAATATTTTGTTGGTGAAAGGCATGATATTATCTCCATACATTATAATTAGGGAGTATTCTCTGTTAGAGTAGACTATATGTAAATAATAAGTCCCTTCTCACTTTTTATTTTTTCATTAAGGTTTCTTTCTAGTTATCTTGTCAGTTATCAACAATATTACCAGTTATCCTTAGATGAATGAGTGGAGGTGGACCCTTTTGTTGCATACTCATGCAATGATATTTTGTTAATTCACATGATTTTTTTAGTTTACATAACCTTTTTTAATTAATTCACTTCAATTATAAAAGTCTAGTCCAAGTGTTCTCAACTATATATATTTTATCATAGATGGTGATGTGAATTATGGGTAACTGAACATTAATAGTAAAAACAATATTTGTCTCATACAAAAGTGTGTATAGTGTCAAATACGTTTAATTTTGTGTTTTTTATCAAGTAACGCATAGAAAATATATGTGATTATTTATAAAAGACCTATATTATCTATCCACTATCTTCTAATGGATATTGGGTAGCGTTTTCTTGAAGTTATCTAATTTTTGATCCATTTATGTATGATAGATGGACAAGTGGTTATACTCGATATTATAAAAATGATATAGCCTCTTTAATTGAGAATCATAAAGTTATTTCTTTTGTTTTTAAATATTTTGTGATGGAATAAAAATATAAAAATGATATTAACATTCATGAAACTCGGGATATATTTTGTTCTGTCTTCCTTAAAGGGTACTACATTTTCCTATTTATTGATGAAATCAGAAGGAGTAAGAATTAAATTGAACACCTTAGTTATAATTAGAGTTTTAGGACCCATAACATTTATCCCCTATATAGAAACCTTCCATGAGTATTTGAATTTTTTAATAAACTCTAGAGATTTATGAATGAAACTGACATGGATATGAAATACATAGAAATTATTTTGGAATTCTATGAAATATTACTTCATTGGTGGCTAGATCTGTCCACATATCATGATAACATGTTAAATATTATATTTTAACTGATTGGAACCACATGTACTAGATTATAATTACTATATAACAGTAATATTCCTTCCTATTTCAATTCAAATAAGGAAAAACCCATTGAATTCTTCTTTTTAAGGGTTTTTTTAGAATTAAATTCAACATAAAAGAAAAACAATTCTTCCCATTGATGGAACTATTACATTATTACTTGATCTCATGTGAGTATATCATTATAAATATAATAAATTCTGGGATACATCTATACAAATTTGATATTAATTTAGGAAATAAATATTTATATATGGTTTCTAGGTTTTTTAATTTCATTGAATTATTCCATTTCATTATTGATAAATAGAGATACCACCGGGTGATGTGCAATGAAAATGACCCTCTCATCCTGATCTGGATCCCCTGAGCTTATAGATAAATTATTTAGTGCATCCTTTTAATTATTCTACCCATTTAGGATGATAAGAAATGTTTTCTCTAAGGGTAATTCCTCCATCAACCATAGTATATAATAAATAAATGTAATCAATTCTTCCTAATTGAGTTCATAATAATTATTAATTTGTTTTTTGACTAACGTTGAATGACACCTGTGATTTAATTTGGTAAATGGTATTTATAGGGATACTTCGAAACCTCAAATGGGATCTTTCTATTCTAACTCATTACTAGTATATCCCTCTAATATAATAAAGGAGTAAGGAAGGACCATATTTTATATTGAGTCGAACATAGTCTGTAATCCAACCTAATTGATTTTCAATTTTTCCATACTTCAACATATCTGATTCATAGAGGCATCATTAAAGTATATCTCACATTATTTGGAGTTTACATTGATAAAGACATACTCCTCGTATAGGATTCTTTTTTTTAATAAGGGCATCTCTAGGATATGGAACAGTGTGATTAAATCTTCTAATTTCTTCCCCTTGATCTACTTTTTTGGTAAAAATTGGATATGAAAATATTATAGCATTATTTCCCATTACATTAAGCATCCAATATAATCAGATGAAAATGATTTATTTAAGTGAATTAATACGAGATACTATGTGTGACACATTGTCTTTCAAATAGTAACTTAATCTTTTTACTACAAAACCAAATATAAGGAAATTATTAATGATATGGGAACATTGGGTCTCAAAATCTATTATTTTATAACTAGGATAATGGATACTATTTATATTTATCCTATACTTCTACTAAGAAAAACGTCCACCGAGTGACTTTTCAAGGGTTTCAATATAAATTACGAGGGTTTCTCCTTTAATGGGTGACATTCAGATCAATGCATGAATAAGTTATTATTTGAGATCATTGAGATCTCTCTAAAAAGACTCATTATAGTGATAAGTGTCCTCTTTCATCGTTATTTTTTAATGTTAAAACAATTTTTGACATGTTTGGATAATATATGTCTCATTTATGTGAGGCATCCCTAGATTCCCCACAATACCTTATGGTTTTTATGAGGTGTAATATCAAATATTTCATTATCCTTTTTGAGTGAAACCTCAATACTAGTATTATTTACGAAAAAGATGAGTAATTTTACAAAACATAACATCAAAGATCATTTTTGTGGGATCATTTTTAATATGTGTGGATTTATATTTATAAAAACTTCCTCAAAATTGTTAAGGTGATCATATAGTTTTTAATATTTAAATAGTATATCATCCATGTGTAATTATATATTTTACAAAAAAAATATCTTTTTTTATTAATAAAAGTTCTTTAATTTTTTTCATAATGGTTGTTTAATTATATTTCCAATGTAATTAATTTGAAATATTATTACAAACAATATAACTTTACATCTAATAATACAAATTACTATAACTATTAATAGTATGGGGATATAAAAACCAAATAATACTGATTTCGCAATAGTGTACACTATAGGATTAAACTCTCCAAATAATATTAACCCAACCATGAAAACTATTAAAAATAGAAACATTATTAATATAATTGACATTATTAAACAAATAATAAAAAACTTTGGGAATGAGTTAGTAAATATTGATGGATGGTGAAGTATATATTGAGTGTGAAGGGAAAAGTGGTTTCTAGGATCTGACTGTTACCTAGTCATTGTCCAATATAAAAATTGGTCAAAATTAACATTGGCTAATATGATAAATGGATAATATGACCATTGGTATTGATTTTTCAATTTGAATTTGAGTTTATAAAGGGTATTGAAAAATGAAAATTATTTTAGAAAGGATAAATGATGGCCTTATCAAGTAGAGTTATTCATTTTAAAGCCCATTTTTTATATCAAGGGAGGGAGGTAGTGTCACTAGGGTTTATCATAGACCAAGACCAAGTGGATATTCAACTAGTGAGTGTTTAACGAAATCAACTAAAGGAAATATCTTATTTATCCAATATCACCACTTAGTCAATGTTAGCTGAGCCACCCAATGAAACTACCACTATCATACACCTCATCCTAAGGGTTTATGATGGTGAAATAACGGGTTATGTATATTGAATTAGTATCATAGAAATTAATTTCCTTTGAATAAATGAAATATTTATCTTTTTAATCACAATTTTATTGTTGTTTTGTTTAAGAAAATACACCAGAATATATGATAAATTTTGTAGATAGTTTTTGTATAAAAATAAAATTTAATTTAATTTCATAACATATATACACATTTATAATTAAATAAATTATTCTAAATAAAATTTATTTTCATGAAATAAATTTTTAAAAAACTATTTATTTAAATAGAAATGATAATATATTTCTACAATTACCAAGTAAATTTATATAGTTGTTAGAAATGTGATTATATCGTAAAACTGATAATTTTCCATAAAAAAAGAGTCTTTATTTAAAACTAAAAATTATCATATTTAGATATTTTTTTGATAAAATAATCATTATATTTGAAATCATCTTGTCGAAGTTATTTTATGGTGAATTTTTAAGATGTTTCTAAAATAGATTATTTTTTTATTGAATAATAAAAAATGTAGTTGTGTGTTTTCATTATGTTTTATGATTTCATGTATATATAATAATGATGTAATAAATAATTTAATAGATTCCAGTACTTAAAAATATCTTATTTTATTAATATTATATGTTTTCATGGTTTTAAATCAATTTTGAGACCTCTAAATAACTTTCTAAAGCCTAAAATTGAAATTCTGATTTTAAAAACATTATTTTGTGGAAAATAACTTTTCCATGTCAAAAGTAATAATAAAACATAGATTTCGGTTCTAATAGATTAAAATACTATAAAATATGATTTAAATGTCAAAAACAGTGAGAAAACCATGGAAAATTCATTGGTTTTTCACTTTCTATAACCTAGATTTCCAACACTTGTATTTAGAAATAATTAAATAATTACCCCACTTTTCTAAAAATACCCACTCATACGTCATTCCAATCCATTCCAATTCAATTATCCATGAAGTTATATTAATTTTTCCTACCAAATAGTACATTAAAGGAATTTGTATGTACTCAAGGTACCATCCTCATGTTTTTGGAAGAAACTATTGAAGGTACGAAAATTCTATACATCCTATTTCCATTCATGTCCTACTTTTGGGGTTTGTTTTCTCTGTGTTTCAAAAAATTATTTTCATACCCTTTTGTATTATCTCATTACATACAAAACTAGTGTTTTATCAAATAGATTTCATCATTTCCTACCATTATACTCTTCCATAATCCATGCATTATCAATCATGCTACCAAATTCATTTCTTGAATTTCCCTCTTTTACAAGAAATATTCTTATATTGTGAACACCCAAAATCCTTCCTTATCCATTGGAATTTTTTTATATGTAATCATAATTTATTATTTTTTGGATTTACATGTATAAAACCAATATTATATTTATGTGGGATAAAAATGATGTAATATTAAATTTTTTAATATGAAACCCATTATTTATTTTGAACCAGTTATTAATAAAAAAAATTATTATGATATTTTCAGCACACATGCATTAATATATATAAAGATTGTTCCTTGATATTGTTTTAATGTATTGGGTATTTATTTAACCTTTATAGATAACATGTTTCATGATACCATGGTGAATAACCTTGGTAATTATGATTTATAAAACCATAGTGGTAAACCTTGGTGATATACTTATTGATGTCTAAATATTATGTTTTAGCCACATTTCCATGTCATGTATTGTGTACTTATTACTATTATCTCTTATTATGCCTTATTTATTATCCCCAATCACTATTAATTTTCCATTTCCTTTTTTATCCCTTGCGTGGATTTAAGCTCACCCTTTTTTATTAATGTTTTTACCCAAGAAATTCATTATAGTGAAGTGACCTAAAAATGATTAAAAATTGGGTCATTCAAAATTATTAAATAATATTTATTTTGATTTATTCCTTATATAATTCATTTATTATGTACCTAGTTTCAAAGACATTAGAACCCAAAATATCTTACTATGTTATAAATGTAATATTTTGTTATCAAATTCTGTAAATGGTCTTGAATTATATTGGATGGATTTAATAGTTTTATAAATGGAATGGTATATTTATTTTTAAACATTTTGTTCTACAAAGCCATTTTTAGTATCCCATGGGATTCATTAAATTATTGAAACAATTATTGGATGTATTTTTAAAAAATAAGTTTGTGTTTTCCATGAAATGAAATCCATATATAGATACTAAACATATATATGGCTAAAGCACTCATATACCTAGGGGTAACAACCCTGAAAAGGTAACATTGGGATTTGACTCAATCGTTACACAGTGTTTGATATTGAGATGTCTTTTAAACCTTGTTTGTTTCACCTAGGGGATATGTTTATTTAATCACATTATATTTATGAACAATTATGAAGGATACATAAAGAATGCAATTATTATGTTAGGAGATTAAAAGAATAACATATTTTCAATATTTGTTTCAGGACATAACCACCCTTTATAATTACAAGATTCATAAAATTTTCAGGTGTTTTATTATAGTTTTCATCATCATAAAAAATCATGGAAATAGGAGGAACTGCATAAATGATGAGTTCAATGGATGATACACTAAAAACTTTCCTAGCAATATGGAAGCATTAACGGAAAACTTTATAGGGATGATGAATCAACTATATCGAGTTATTAATAATATCCTAAATCATATTGAGTGGATAGATTCACCTTAGTGGGAAGAACATGGAGTTTAGTCCTTCATGAATTGACAACCACCATTCTTTAATGGATTTGATGATCCGTTAATTTATGAAAAATGGATCACCTCTGTAGAAAAAATATTTTATGTACGCCATTTTTCATAGATAAAGAAATTAAACATTGAATTATAGAACATAGAAGGGGAATATGATCAATTGTGAAATCCAATTAAAAACACAAAGATAAGAGTCTAGATTTATTATATATGATTAGAAGATTTTGGGAGAATATTTTTAAAAAATATTTTTGACTTTATGAGAAAATAATGAAGAAGGAATTAATAGTTCTAAATAATATGGAAATAGAATCAGTTGGAAGATATGAAATGAACATTACAACATGTGATTCATATAGCTCTAGATATGTTATGGATCTTAAGGTAATGGTTGATGGGTTATTTGGAATACTAAGACACCATCTGAAAAAAAAACTAGAAATTTGAGACAATGAAATATATATAGAGATAGTGTGAATAAATTTGACATTCGAAATGGAATTTTGTGAATTACGGTGGACTCATAGGATGAATAAATAATAATATGGCGATTTAGCTAAGCTTCAGGAAGAATTATGATCATGCAAGAGGAGGAATGAAACTGTAATAGTCCACATGAAAAAAATGTGGGAAGAAACGTTCAGGAAACTACTTGCATGTGAGTGGAAACTACGACAAGTATAGTAGATTTGGCCATGTAACCCAAAACTGTCATAGTGAGGTGAAGCCTAAAAATCTCATTGAAAGTGAAAAAGGGAAGATGGTTCAATTATAGCACGAATTTCAATGCTTCATGGGTCGAAAAGTTGGGAATATTTAAAAAAATTCCAAATTAGAAGATAATGGAGGGAAAACCCATCAACCATTTTATAGGCCAATGGAATGAGGTCGTACTTTTTCATTTATGGTGACTATTTTAGGGTCTCCAAACAATGTGGTAGCAGGTCCACTCATCAGGATCCCGAATCTTTATTGTACTTTAGTTTACTCTTGTTCTACACAGTTTTTTATTTTATCGAATTTTTCAATGAATGTAGAATCAACCCTAGAACTCATAAAGGAATAGTTATCAGTTAAAATTCTTATAGGAACTATCCCTGAATTATAAACTCTAGTATCAACTCTGGTGATTAAAATGTAATAAAAAATCTAGGTACCATTCCCATGATATAATATGACACTATACTTGGAATATACTAGTTCCAAAATTAAAATGTTAATATCAACAATAGAATTAATAAATTTTAGAAGACTTTAATGGAAAATCGTGATTTATTTTCAAAGGATATATATCCCAGCATGATATTTTTCTAGAATCACCTCTAATATCATTCCTTATCGACATGTTCAGTGAAAATGGAGAAGAAAATAATAGTATAAATATAGAAAACATATCCATTCATTTGAAATACAAAGATATATTTCATGAAGAATTATCAAGTCATCCCCCAGATATAAAGGTAATTTTCTCCATTTAACTCATACCTGGATCAAACCCAATAGTGAAGACCTTGTATAAAATTGGAAATTTAGAGTTATTGGAATTATAGAATACAATTAAATTTATTTTAGAGAAATGTTTAACTTGACCAGTTATATCTCTTTGGGGATCACCAATTATCTTTTTTAAGAAGATGGATTGAATAATGTAGCTATGAATTTATTATAAATAACTTCAGGGGATCATGGTAAAGAAAAAATACCCTCCTACATCTATTAATGATTTATTTGACTAGATTCATGGTGCTAAATTCATCTCCATGATTGACTATTGATCGGGGTATCATCAGTTAAGGGAGAAGGAATAATATAACCCACATACGGTCTTCAAAATAAGATATGGGAAATATAAGTTTCTTTGTATGTTCATCGCCTTCACTAGTTTTTAATATCCTTAATTTTACAAAGATAATAAAACAATCTCATTGAAAAATTATATTTCACTTATTTGAAAAAATTATTTAACAAATAATATAAAAAATGTGTTAATGGTAATTAAAATGGGTAAAAGTATATTTAACACTAAGGAATATTCAATTGAAATTTTTCAAAGTTGGATGCAAGTTGGTTCAATTTTATGGGGCCCATAAATCCATAGAGAATACGGTCTAAAATAATTAAATATATTATATTAAACACATTAAATTTATTCAAAATAATTTAATAACATAAAAATGGTGTGTCGTATGAGATATCTGAAACCAATGTTAGGTATGAGATGCGGTATTTACCCTTGCTGGAATATAAAATGTGTAAGTATCAGACATTGGATTCCTATTTCTTGATAATAATTTATATAATAATTTTTATTATATTATTTTTGGAGATAATATAATTTTTTTTTCTATAATATATTTGAAAATAATTTAATTACATCGAAATGGTCCATCGTATGAGAAATCTAAAACTATTGTTAGGACAAGGATGTGATGTTTACCTTAGGCTGGGTATAAAATTTGTATGTGTCAGAAGTTTACAGGGATTTATCATGGTAAAACCCATTTTAAAATTTTAATTAATTATTTATTATATTTTTTAAGAAATATTCCACTAATATCTCCCAAATAGTGTTTCATATGAAAAATAGGATGCCTCCATTAGGTACAAAATTGTGGTTTTACCCTAGGAAGTGTATAACCATTATAAAAAATGAGGGTTTGTTCATAGAACTAAGTAATTTTATGTTATTTAATATTTATATTTAATAATTATTAATGGTTTTTATTTAATAAATTAATAAAAAATAAATAAACACACCATATTATTTCCCAAACTAAAACCACCATTTTTTGGTCGATTCCATTTTTGTAAGATTCAATTTTCTACCATTTTGCCATGTTTTAGTAAATAAAACATTAAAAGGGTGAAATTAATGAGTATATCATAAATATTTGTTTTAATTGATGGTATAAATATAGTTTTTGGTTTTACTGAATAGAAGAACATTTTGGACACTATAAATGGTCTATTCATCTATACATTTTTTACTGTTTTCTATTGATCGATTTTGATGAACCAAGACTGTGCCATAAGAGCTTAACAAACCTTTGATGGGTTCCTCTTGACCAGGTATACGGAAACTGGCTCCTCCCACTAATGGTTCAATCCATATTGTAATTTCTTTTATTTATTTTTTAATTGTATTTTTTTTTCATCGCATATTTTTTTGTTATTCACATTACAAAAAAATGCACAAGTTTCATCTTAATGTTAAAATAATAATCCCAAATATTATCAAGTGGTAAAAATTTATTTGGATTATCATAAAATAATTTAAAAAAATTCAAATATTATATATATATATATATATTTATTTACAATCACATTTTACAATTAGGTATTATTTATTAAAATTATCAACTCTAAATTTCATGAAATATCAATGTATAAATTGTTGAAATTGGAAGACAATAATTACATGGTTTTATCAAAGAATAATTTCACTATATTATCAAATATAATTTATAAAAATTATTAAGGGATAATTATAAGGATATTAATATAAAATTATCAGATGATAATTCATAAGATATTATTATAACATAATTATCAGTGTATGATTTTTAAAATTATCAATGAATAATTTTATGAATAATTAATGTATATAATATAGTGTAATAATATAAAATTATCATATGATAATTTAAGAGAGACTATTATAATATAATTATCAATGGATTATTAGTTATAATAGATATTTATAAAATGTAATTATTAAATTATAATTTATAATAAATTTTCTAAAGATGATTATAAAAGGGTAATTTGTATTAAATATTCAAAAGATAATTATAAAGGATATTTTTTAATAAAATTATAAAGATAACTATGAAATTATAATTTATGATAAATTTTAAGAAATTATTATTCTTATGGTGAATATATAGAGCGCATGCATTGACCTATATTCTAAATTTGAAATTATCTAAGAGAGAGAAAATATCGTCACATTTTATGTTTTATTTATAATTGAAATAAAATAATAGTTTTTGGTGCTAGGTACCCTTTACAAATGTTGAGGGTTGAATTTTTGAAAATTAATATAATAATTCCACATGTAGCTGTAATGAACTATACATTGTGGTTTATCCTTTCCACTAATGCCGTAGACTTATATGTTGGAGGTTCCTTACATTTTTGGGCTCTGTTACATATGATTCTTTAAAATGATCTATGCGTATGCATATTTGATGATTGTGCAAGATTATGATCGCATGTGGGTCTGTGTATCCCTAAGAACATTATGTGAAAATTGTTTCCATATGTATCTTATAGCATATTATTCATTTTGTATGACGATCACATGTATTTTTGTGCAAGAATACTTAGGATAATGTACTATTAGTGTGTAGATCATTATATGGTATTATTTGATTCCATGAGATTGATATGATAGCTTGATACCATGATGATGTTTGATTCATATTTTGATTAATATAATGATGATATATTTATCATGATGTGTGCTATAGTTGTAATCATAATATGACCTGTCATTTTTTCCTTTGGAGTAATGGTATGTGTATAATGGGTAGGTGGTCGTTAAGGTATGATTACTCCTTGTGGGGTACGTTCATGATGTTTGGCGATCACGAAGACACTATATTATAACATTTTAACCTCAAATCTACTCAATTCCTTTTGGGTTCTAAATATATGGTCTACATGTGATTCCTTGTGGATTATGAGTGTTAACTAATGCCTTGTGGATTCCGAGTAGTTTAGAGACACCTGATGCCTTGTGGATTCTAAGTATTACCTGATGCCTTGTGAATTCTGAGTATTACCTGATTCCTTGTGGATTCCAGGTAGGTTTTTTTCACTTGATGCGTTATAAATTCCAAGTGACTCTACAATATTCTTATGTCTAGTTTTGGATACATATGGACATACAATATTTTTTCAGCATAGAGCTAAAGTAGTTACAACCTATGGTTTGTGGTGGATTAGTTAGCATATGACTGCTAATTTTTGTTTGTGTGTTATTACTATCACAAAGTATTTAATTATGGAATAAACATGTATACTTGATCAAACCATATTAGTGATGCATTGGGGGTTTCATACTGTGTCTTTTACTTACCCCAAACTCGGGCATTTCGGTGCGCCTGTACATTTCATTAATGGTGATCTAATAAAGAGAAATGGTCATGGGATGGACGGAAGAGTAGTGGATCATGGATCTAGTAGTGGATAGAGAAAGAAAACAGAGTACCCTAAAGATGTTTATTTATTTTAGGGTCCTGTATTTTCTATTACTTACAAACTAGAAAGTCTTTCCACTTTGGGAGATAATTTATATGTATGTCGATATTTAGTTTTTGCATTTTACTCTGATTATTTATTCAATGTTTTGTAATTGTTAACTATTTTCCTACTTGATGACAATATTTGAAGGTTTTGGTAATGTCTTGTACCCTATGGTCCATTACTTTGCGAAACATATGGTGTTTGATGTTTCTATGGGGATTGTGGCATTTTTGGGACTCATGAGATGTTTCATCATTGGGTAATTTTCAACAATTTTTCAAATTCGTAGTATTCCATTTTTTCCGATGCTGCGTAATCTCAACGGTTTCTTATGTTGGAGATGCCTTTAACAAGAAGTGTCACACATATGATACCTCTCCCGGGAAATTTTTCTCTATGGTGGTGGCTTAGTGGCAGTGTCTCACACTGGTGGTGGCTCGCTGGCGATGTCTCACCCTTGCAGTGGCTCGCTGGCAGTCGATCATATGTCAGTACCATGTCTAGTGGTGGCTCATGGAAATTGCCTCATCTAGAGATGGCTCATGGGTGATGCCTCGTTTGGAAGTTTCTCATAGGCGGTGCCTCATATGGTATTTACTTTTCTGGGGGTGCCTTGTTGGAGGTCCCATGTCTGTCGGTGCCTCATCCAGTCGTGCCTCACGGGTAGTGCCCCATGAGTAGTGTTCTCAGTTCTTCCAATATAAGGCCCCAGCCTTAAACCTTACTTAATCTTGAATTAAATGAATAATTCACATTGAGGATCTTTTCAAGTTTGGAGTTTTAGAGAATTAGGACATGACTGTTACATCTCAAAATATTACAAAGTAGAAACTTCTACTAAGTTTCCATAAAAATAAAAACTCTTTAAAAGAAACATGTCTAGTTCCATGTTTTAGGTAGTATGACATTCCCTTGATCCCATCCTTGACCCTATTCCACATTATGTCCTGTGAAAAACATCTCAAAAAACTTGGTATGAGCATAAAAATCTCAGTAAGGGTTATAAAAATATGGAAAGGAATCATGAGTTCATATATACATAAGAATGACATCCTAATTTACCCATAAAACATAGGCACTCTAACATACGTCATAAAATCATGAATAAATAATAGAAAACATAAAGACATAAAGGTAACATGAGGCATTAATAACATTCTTATGTGGGTAGTAACCCTCTTGTTTACGTTTTGAATACCCACCACAGTATACTCCCTAAATCTCTTCGGAGAAACCTTAACGTTTAACCACTTCGCGTTACCCAATGCATTGGAGGGCTATATCGGGCTCACCCGCCCTTAGTTTATCACGGAACCACCCGTTTTCATAACAATTCCCAAGAACCATAACATAAATGTATCACATAAAACATGCATAAAGGAAATATAACATTTCCACATTTCAATCACAATATAACATTTTAGGATATTGAAATAATGAATCCATTAAAAAATCATTTTAAAAACCATTTAAAACATTTAATAAAGAGATTTTTGAATCAAAGTTTCCCATACCACCTTGAATATTTAAACATTTTAAAACATTAATATCCATATAAATAAATCCTTAAAACCATTTTGAAAACATGGATATTAATAAGAACAAATCATTAAAACATTTAAAGCGATATTTTGGTTAAAGGGTTTTTACCAAAATTAAAGACACTTGAATACAATAATGGAGGAATAACATTTAATGAGAATAAATGGATTCATGATATAATATTCCAAAGGATATTATATACACCATATAAGAGTTAATTGGTGCTTAACAACAATTAAGTCTCAAAAGAGATGTAAAATGTGATGAAAACCCTTATAAAGAAGGTATCCTTAAATTAAGGATAAATCAATCTCAAAATTATGTGTGACAAATATAAATACAACCAATGAAATTGGATATTAAGTGTAAAACAATAAAAGGCCATTCACACATATTCAAAGCATGACATATTCAATAACTACATGTTGAACCCAAAGAAATCGAAATTGGGTTAAAAAGTTCCCTCGGTAAAATTCGACAGCCTAACAGCGTCACTTCAAAAATTCAGAAAATGAGTTGATGAGAGATAAAAAGGGAATCTCATCACTTGGAAATAAAATTTACATCAATCAGGATATAGAAGAACATATCCCAACATAATAGTATGTGAATTAAAAGACATAACAAACGAAGTCTTTTAAAAAGAGGTGGGTGAAAGGTTCCCTTACCGACTTGGGTAACTTTTGAAAAGTACACCCCATTGAAGAAGTGTCATACAATGAATACTTAAATACCCATAAATGGAATTATATTACAAAAGGAGTGTAATAATGGTCAGTACATAAACCACTCAAAGGAAATTGTGGCAAATGTAGCATAAATCTCACAGGAATAAAAGTGAGATGAAAAATCTCTTACGAAAACTTGGCAGCCTAACGGCGCCACTTAAATCTTCCAAAATGGATTAATGAGAGAAAATAGGGTCTCTCATCACATAAATATAAGGTTTACATAAAGAGGAATAAAAAATAAAATCCCCCAACATAACAAATAGGAGCTTAAAAGAAGTGACATAAAGGAGAGTACTTAAAAAGAAAGAGAGAGGTTTGATCCCTTACGAAAATTCGGCAGCCTAACGGCGCCACTCAAAACATCCAAAATGGATTGATGAGAGAGAATAGGGTCTCTCATCATATGTACATAACAATTACAGTAAGTGTAATAAAAAATAACATCCCAAACACAAGAAATATGAGCTTAAAAGGAATGACATAAAAGAGTGTACTTAAAAAGAAAGAGAGGAGTAGGATCCCTTACCTCGGGTCCGACTTGACTCGATCGTTCTTTAATCTCATTAATAATAATCTTGAGTTAATTTATAGTTCCTTAAGAACCCTTTTTTAAGCTCATTATTCCTTTTATATCACTTATTACCATGTCATGAACACTATGTTATTATTTAAGTTAGTAATTGTCATTTTAACGATCATTGGTACTTGAGTCGAAAAAATAAACACTTTATAATTACAAGTTGTTCATGTTGTAAAATATCTATTATATCCAGAATTGTATTCATGATTTAGATATCATATATATCCAGTATATTCACGCATTTATAATATTACATAACATTTAGAGTTAAGAAATGAAATGCACCGTTCATGGAGACGGTAAGCCGTACGTACGCATGAACGCTACATCCATTTCTATTTCATATTTAATGGAATTAAAACATAATGATACATAATAGTATTTAAATTCCAGTATGGTATCGTATATAATATCATTAAATATATCCTTTATCCGTACCACATATGGTATTAACGAATCAAATCACTTTGAGGGGGCGGTAGTCCGCACTTCCTTAAATGAAGATATCACATTTACCCATAATGGAAACCATAAAGGTATGCCATAAATGAAAAATAAAGAACCTTAAGTAAAACATAAAAATATTATATATCATATATAAATATAGTGTCATCTTAATGGCCACCTTTGAAGTTGTTTGAACAATCATCGTTTCGTGAGGTAGAAATTCGCCAACCACAAAAACAGTATGTTCTTTAACCATTAGACGAAGGTGTGTGTAAGTGTAGCTCGAATCCTTATTATAACAACATCCTAGTATATTTATGATACTGGATTTGTTACAAAATAAATTAATAAAAAGAGTTTAGGGGGTTGGAGAAGAAAAATAAAAAAAAAGGATTCAAGTGAAGACATTACCTTAAAATCGGGTAACTCCCTTTGGTTTGAGCTCAAAGGCTTCCTTGGGAAGACTTCTGCCCAACGTGAGGCTTCAAGGAGTTATAGAGGGATTTGGATAGGCAAAATGGGCAGGGGTTGGCCGAGATAAAGGCTTTGTAAGTGTGGTTAAGGATGTAGTGGTGGGGGCCTCTTATAAGAGGAGGGGAGGGGAACTCTTGGCAAGTAAATAAATGTTACTTTATTTTAGAATGAGTTTCGGATTTTAATGGTCCCACATTGATTTGTTTCGAGTATAAGGTGATAAGGGTTCTAAATCCATCCATACAATAGGTTTTGGACATGTGTAGGTATTAGAGATTACATTATCTTTCCATTTTATTTAAATCGTTAAATAATTAGGTCATCACTGCATCATTATGATGTCATAAATAATTTAATAAATTTAATGTCTAAAAATTATAAAAAAAATACTATGATGTAGGAAATATTTTTATCTTTCCAATGAATATTTATAGTACAAAATATCATTTATGTAGAAAAAATTATAAATATTTTACTTAGGTGATACATTCTTTGTTACATTTAATATTCTTTAAAAAAAAATAAAAAGATAAAAAGTCACTTTCTCAAAAAAGTGATTCCATGGGGCCCCCAAGTTTGGAAAAAGGCATCTCATGGTCGTCCATGAGACAACCAGTAGCCTTAGGACACATTTTGTGGTCATTTTGTATTATTATGATATTATCTTATTATCTTTAACTACCCAATTACTCATTAATCAAGATAATTAAAGATAATTACCGTCGTTACTATTCATAATGTCAAAAAAACAAAAGAGTCTTAATTAAATAATTTGTACATTCTGAATCCAAATATTTAATCCATTTTACCAAATTCCAAACATATAAATTGCAATAATTAATTTAAAAAAAACTTCCCGTTGTCCAAACAAATAGCGGGTTTTTTAGAAACAATATTTATGAAAAGTTTGGCACTTGTTTATGCCTAATTACAAAGTGAAATTAATCCCAATGACCATCATTGAATTACATGGTAAGAATATATTCTAGTTACACTTTAAAACAAATTAAGAAGATAATATAACCATATAATTAAATTATATGAAAAAACAGTTTTGATGTAAAATGCAGTATTTTTCACTTTTCATTGAAAAATGAACATTGTCATAAAAATACCAAAAATTAACCCAAGGTAAATTTCAATGTCCCAATCATGAAAAATATGTTTATTTTGAAAAATAGAGCTTATAAACTTTTCAAAAAGTGGATTTAAAAGGGGTTACCCATCAAAAGGCGGTTAATCGACCTTTTAAAGAATATTAGAATGTTTACGCTTAAAAACTGGATTCATTTGCATTTTTAATCCTCTAACATTTATTGTAAAGAGTAAAAATTTTTGACAAACATATATAATCATTTTTTTAGATAGTTCTGTTCATTCCTGCCATTACAACGGCTTGGCGTTAACTACCATTTAAAATAATATTATTTTATTATTTGAGTGCAACGTAAGATTCCCAAGAAACTCATTGTTGCGTATTGGGTACGCCATTGAGCATAGCATCCTCATTAAAGTAATATTAATATTTTATTCAAAAATATGGATAAATATAAATATTTCATATTCTTTATTTACCTGGGGTGTCACATCCTTCCCCCCTTTTAGGAATTGCGTCCTCGCAATTTTAAAATTGAGCTTGGAAACATCCTTGAAAGTCCCACATAAGAATAAGAGTCGGTAAAACAATCACTTTAAAATAAAGAAATATAAGTACAAAGGTCACCCGAGTTTACCCATACTAGGATTCCAAGTATGAAAATATGGACATTGAGGAAAAAAACAAAGGGTCATGTTCAGATGGAGAGTGATAGAAAACATGTTTAGGAGAAAGTTAACCATAAGAAAATCACAAACTTGTGATGGGTTAAACGGTATTCGATTCCCTAGTAGGAAAACTTAATAGACAACATTTTTGTTTTAAGTTACTTTTTATTGAGGAATTTATTAATAAGGAAACATAATTACTTATCATGTTGACTTTCAACTTTTATTAGATTTATTACACAAACCCATACTTTCCCCAAAAGACGAGTATTTAGGAAGACTTGTTCACATTAAGAGTACTATAATCAACTTTTAGAGAATCACCTAATCCAAAAAAGAGAACTATATACTTACAATATATTTATACCTTAACCAAACCCAAAACCAAAAGGTTAGTACAAGATCAGAAAATCCAGAAAAGGATAACCGTTTATAAAAAGAAAATCTATTCTTAATCTCCAAAATTCGTCCAACAAAACCCAAAGTTCAACGAGGACCATTCGATAATCAATTTGTCCATAAAATTCTTAAAAGTAAACCAAACTAAGATTGAAACCCAAATATTTGAATGTTTTAGTCACATAGTCTTCCAAGATAAATCATAACATTTATCTCCAAACAACATCATTTGCTCTTAAAGTCTTGTATTGAAGAGTAATTAACCTAATCACATATCCTCCATGATAGGATAATATATTTCCATATATAACTAAAAGTAAAATTACTCTTAATTCACAAAATCATCTAACTAAAAATAATTAGTCAAACTAACCAGGGACTTCACGTAGTCCAGTGGTAGGCGATAAATACAAGTTTCACTTTGGTTGTGGGTTCGATTCCCGCAGCATTGTCCGATGCGACGGGTTGTCACACGGTCTACGTGTTTTCCTTTTTCCAAAACTATATAATTCTCAAATAATTCCACAAAAAGAGATAGAATCATCAAAAATAATCATAACATAATTTAACCTCAGTTTTATCTCATGCCTTTCACTTTCCATCATAACATATAATAACCCGTAATTACCTCAAAAGTAAGGATCAAATAAACCCTAATGGTTACCTTTATAATTATTACCTGAACTTCCACATCGATTGGTAATCTCGTACATGATGCATTATAGAACATACCAAGGTTCAAGTGGTTGATCATGACTCCTGGATAGTTGGTTTAGAACAACCGTGATTTTCCTCAATGAATCCCCATTTCATCCAGTCTCTTAATCAGAGAACCACAACAGTTTCCTTCAAACCTATTATCACTTTGGTTCCTGCTAGATCCATCCATTCACTAAAAATAGAAATGTCAGTGTGACTATATCAACAAAACCATCATGTACTAATGAGGAAGGTAAACACTATGATTTACTTACTCATTCACTTTATCTAAAAACTTGGGATGATCATAAAAAACTTAGTAAGGGTTATAAAAATATGGAAAGGAAACATGGGTTCATATATACATAAGAATGAAATCATACATTACCCATAAAACATAGGCACTCTAACATACCTCATAAAATAATGAATAAATCATAGAAAAAATAGAGACATAAAGTTAAATTGAGGCATTCATAACTTTTTTACATTGGGATTAACCCTCTTGGTTACGTTTGGAATACCCACCACAGTATATTCCCTAAATCTCTTCGGAGAAACCTTAACGTTTAACCCCTTCGCGTTACCCAATGCATTGGAGAGATATATCGGGCTCACTCGCCCTTAGTTTATCACGGAACCACCAGTTTTCATAACAATGCCCAAGAACCATAACATAAATGTATCACATAAAACATGCATAAAGGAAATATAACATTTCCACATTTCAATCACAAGATAACATTTTAGGATATTGAAATAATGAATCCATTAAAAAAACCATTTTCAAAACCATTTAAAACATTTAATAAAGAGATTTTTGAATCAAAGTGTCCCATACCACCTTGAAGCTTTTAACATTTTAAACCATTAATATCCATATAAATAAATCCTTAAAACCATTTTTAAAACATGGATATTAATAATAACAAATCATTAAAACATTTAAAGCGATATTTTGGTTAAAGGGTTTTTACCAAAATTAGAGACACGTGAATACAATAATTGAGGAATAAAATTTAATGAGAATAAATGGATTCAGGATATAAAATTACAAAGGACAGTATATAAACCATATAAGAGTGAATTTGTGCATAACAACAATGAAGTCTCAATAGAGATGTAAAATGTGAGGAAATCCCTTATAAAGAAGGAATCCTTAAATTAAGGATAAATCAATCTCAAAATTATGTGTGAAAAATATAAATACACCCAATACAATTGGATATTAGGTGTAAAACAATAAAAGGTCATTCACACATATTCAAAGGATGAAATATTCAATAACTACATGTTGAACCCAAAGAAATCGAAATTTGGTTAAAAAGTTCCCTTGGTAAAATTCGACAGCCTAACGGCGTCACTTCAAAAATTCAGAAAATGAGTTGATGAGAGATAAAAAAAGAATCTCATCACTTGGACATAAAATTTACATCAATCAGGATATAGAAGAACATATCCCAACATAATAGTATGTGAATTAAAAGACATGACAAACAAAGTCTTTTAAAAAGAGGAGGGTGAAAGGTTCCCTTACCGACTTGGGTAACTTTTGAAAAGTACACCCCATTGAAGAAGTGTCATACAATGAATATGTAAATACCCATAAATGGAATTATATTAAAAAAAGAGTGTAATAATGGGAAGTACATAAACCACTCAATAGAAATTGTGGGGAATTTAGCATAAATATCACGGGAATAAAAGTGAGATGAAAAATCTCTTACGAAAACTCGGCAGCCTAACAGCGCCACTTAAAACTTCCAAAATGGATTGATGAGAGGAAATAGGGTCTCTAATCACATCAACATAAGGTTTACAGAAAGAGGAATAAAAAATAGCATCCCCCAACATAACAAAGAGGAGCTTAAAATAAGTTACATAAAGGAGAGTACTTAAAAAGAAAGAGAGAGGTTAGATCCCTTACAAAAATTCGGCAGCCTAACGGCACCACTCAAAACATCCAAAATGGATTAATGAGAGAAG
The DNA here is from genome assembly GCA_963277665.1 of Viscum album. Lineage (NCBI taxonomy): Eukaryota > Viridiplantae > Streptophyta > Magnoliopsida > Santalales > Viscaceae > Viscum > Viscum album. The sequence continues at coordinate 2,101,715,758 of OY728119.1, read as the reverse complement.
ATAGGGTCTCTCATCATATTTACATAAAAATTACTGTAAGATTAATATAAAATAACATCCCAATCACAAGAAATATGAGCTTAAAAGGAATGACATAAAAGAGTGTACTTAAAAAGAAAGAGAGGTGTAGGATCCCTTACCTCGGGTCCGACTTGACTCGATCGTTCGTTAATCTCCTGAATAATAAACATGAGTTAATTTCTACTTCCTTAAGAACCCTTTTTCAAGTCAATTATTCCTTTTATATCACTTATTACCATGTCAGGAACACTATGTTATTATTTAAGTTAATAATGGTCGTTTTAACGATCATTGGTACTTGAGTCAAAAAAATAAACTCTTTATAATTACAAGTTGTTCATGTGGTAAAATATCCATTATATCATGAATTGTATTCATGATTTAGATATCATATATATCCAGTATATTCATGCATTTATAATATTACATAACATTTAGAGTTAAGAAATGAAATGCACCGTTCATGGAGACGGTAAGCCGTACGTACGCATGAACGCTACTTCCATTTCTATTTCATATTTAATGGAATTAAAACATAATGATACATAATAGTATTTTAATTCCATTATGGTATCATATATAATATCATTAAATATATCCTTTATACGTACCACATATGTTATTAACGAATCAAATCACTTTGAGGGGGTGGTAGTCCGCACTTCCTTAAATGAAGATATCTCATTTAACCCATAATGGAAACCATAAAGGTATGCCATAAATGAAAAATACAGAAGCTTAAGTAAAACATAAACATATTATATATCATATATAAATATAGAGTCATCTTAATGGCCACCTTTGAAGGTGTTTTAACAATCATCGTTTTGTGAGGCAGAAATTTGCCAACCACAGAAACAGTATGTTCTATAACCATTAGACGAAGGTGTGTGTAAGTGTAGCTCGAATCCTTATTATAACAACATCCTAGTATATTTATGATACTGTAGTTGTTACAAAAGAAATGAATAAAAAGAGTTTAGGGGGTTGGAGAAGCAAAATAAAACAAAAGGACTCAAGTGAAGACATTACCTTAAAATCGGGTAACTCCTTTGGTTTGAGCTCAAAGGCTTCCTTGGGAAGACGTCTGCCAGAAGTGAGGCTTCAAGGAGTTAGAGAGGGATGTGGAGAGTAAAAATGGTTAGGTGTTGGCCAAGCCAAAGGCTTTGGAAGTGTGGTTAAGGAGGTAGTGGTGGGGGCCTTTTATAAGAGGAGGAGAGATGCACTCTTGGAAAGTAAATAAATGTTACTTTATTTTAGAATGAGTTTCGGATTTTAATGGTCCCACATTGATGTGTTTTGAGTATAAGGTGATAAGGGTTCGAAATCCACCCATCCAATAGGTTTTGGACATGTGTAGGTCTTATATTTTACATTATCATTCCATTTTATTTAAATCGTAAAATAATGAGGTCATCGCTGCATCATTATGATGTCATAAATAATTTAATAAATTTAATTTCTAAAAATTATAAAAAAAATACTATGATGTAGGAAATAGTTTTAGGTTTCCAATTAATATTTATATTCCAAAAGATCCTTTATGTAGACAAAATTATAAATATTTTACTTAGGTGATACATTCTTTGTTACATTTAATATTCTTTAAAAAAATAAAAAGATAAAAAGTCACTTTCTCACAAAATTGATTACATGGGGCCCCCAATTATGGAACAAGGCATACCATGGTCGGCCATGAGACAACCAGTAGCCTTAGGGCACATTTTTTGGTCATTTTTTATTATTATGATATTATCTTATTATCTTTAACTACCTGATTACTCATTAATCAAGATAATTAAAGATAATTACCGTCGTTACTATTCATAATGTCACAAAACAAAAGAATCTTAATTACATATTTTGGACCTTCTGATTCCATATATTTAATCCATTTTACCAAATTTCAAACACATAAATTTCAATAATTAATTTAAAAAAAACTTCCCGTTTTCAAAACAAATAGCGGGTTTTTTAGAAACAATATTTATGAAAATATTGTCACTTGTTTATGCCTAATTCCAAAGTGAAATTAATCCCAATGACCATCATTGAATTACACGGTAAAAATATATTCTATTTACACTTTAAAACAAATTAAGAACATAAAATAACCATATAATTAAATTATATGAAAAAGCAGTTTTGATGTTTAATGCAATATTTTTCACTTTTCATTGAAAAATGAACATTGTCAGAAAAATACCAAAAATTAACCCAAGGTAAATTTAAATGTCCCAATAATAAATAATATGTTTATTTTGAAAAATAGAGCTTATAAAATTTTCAAAAATTGGATTTAAAAGGGGTTCCCCATCAAAAGGCGGTTAATCGACCTTTTAAAGAATATTAGAATGTTTACGCTTAAAAACTGGATTCATTTTCATTTTTTATCCTCTAACATTTATTGTAAATAGTAAAAATATTTGAAAAACATATATAATAATTTTTTTAGTTAGTTCTGTTCATTCCCGCCATTACAACGGCTAGGCATTAACTACTATTTAAAATAATATTATTTTATTATTAGAGTGCAACGTAAGATTCCCAAGAAACTCGTTGTTGCGTATTGGGTACGCCATCGAGCATCGAATCCTCTTTAAAGTAAAATTAATATTTTATTCACAAATATGGATAAATATAAATATTTCATATTCTTTATTTACCTGCGGTGTTACATCCAAATTTTCCCTTCAGATTTATTTCTATGATGTAAAATGAGTTTAATTAAAATATATATTTCCCCTTGTTCTTTCCTTAATTATATAGGATTTGATTAATACATCCTCCCATAAGAGTCATGTTGTCAGGCTATGGAAATTGGTTCATGTTTCCCTAGAGGGTTTCCTACTTTTCACATTCCCCTATTTTTTGCACAACCAAGAAGTGTTGATCCTCCTTCTTATAGGTAGGATTTATTTCATCTTTCTTAATTGTTCATAATATGGTATGGGTATATAGATGATTTCTATTATGAAGATAGTTAATTTTGTATTAATAAAGAAAATCTAATAGGTTTAAAAATGAATATATAGGGGCTGGGGGAAGTGACACCTAATTTTGATGTGTGATTTATATTGTTAATAATTTTACTTATATATTATGACTACCAACTATTAATCATGGCCATTTAGGGTCTTTGATTTCACACTAAATGTTTTTTTGATTGCATGTTGTTTGGTTTTTTTAATTCTTATATATATAATTTGGTAAACCATTTATATATGGATAATAAATAGATTCCACGAAATCATATAGTTTGTGTGATAATACCTAAATTAACAACTAGAACAAAATAATGGTTGACTTTTAAAATATAAAAATATGTTTTCCCTTAGTACGTGTGGTGATCTGGTTGTGGGAACTGTTGTACATTGCTGGTTGTTTCGGTTGATATGATGAACTAGGATGATGAGTTTGAAGGGGTAAAATACTATTTGTGGGGGTAATTGTTTAGACTATATTCATTGATAACATAAAGAATGATTCACCATGAGTCTTGTGGTTATGGTAGGATGTGTTATTAATGTGAATTATGTTGATTTACTAGGTTTCTTCACCTCTTAAATGACTACTAATGTGTTTCATGATATGTGTCATTCCTAATAGCTATCTAGGTAGTGAAGAAAGGAATAAATAATTTTCAATACAGTTGTGAATGGCTTGGGTTGGTTTGGTCAACTGAATAGAAATGGTTAAATGAATTGGTTGGGAATGTAAACAAGGATTTGTGCCTTGATGTGTGAATTTTTTAAATTAGTGGTATCTGCAAAGTTAATAGTATTGGGAGTTTGTGTTTTTTATTAGATCACATAGGTTGTAGTTGAGTGTTTGGTAGCATACATATATATATACTTATATGTTTCCTTGTGATTTCTATACGCACCCCACCATTGTTTTTCACTATGTAATGAACACCCCCATCGTCATTGGGAATGGTGTCTTTCACAACATCTAGTGAGGAGTATAGATGGATTTGTACCCATTATATTCTACTCTCTCATCCAAGAAAGATATTTATGGCACCAGTTGTGATTTTCATAAGACCATTAGTTCATTAGATGGGGTTTTTGATATACTGAGTGTTTTCTGGAAAGGTGGTTTGTGGCCTAGGTGTCTTTAGAATATATGTGATAGCCTAAGTGTTTGTGGGAAAGGTGGTTTGTTTCCTAGGTGTATTTGGGATAATTTGTGATGTGATTTCCCATGTGACTTTGGGATGAGATTTGATGTTTTTTTAGGCCTAGGTGAGTGCAGGGGGGATTTGTTGTGAGTCCCAGGTGTGTTTGAGAGAGATGTGTTGTGGAATACATGAGGGATGGGAGTGCTGAACGTATGAAATTGGGTGAGAGTGGAATGTCAATGGGTAATAGTGGAGGGTACCCTAACATCAATGTGCATTATATTATATTACCTGACATGCGTTACATGGTGAGTATGCCTTGGGGGGCTATGTTGGGATAGTATAAATGTATAGGTGTTGTTTTGTTCTGCTATTTTCTCATGGGAGAATTAATATGTTTCCTTCACATGTTCACGAGAGACTTTGTAATTCCAACTGAGTATACTTTTAATCTCTCTAAACATATATAAATATCCTTTCATTCTTCCATGAGGATTTCAAAGATTGTGAAAGACCTTGATAGCTTAGATCCTTGACGATTGATGGGTCATTTCTGTAGTTTTATTTTGGGTATTTTCTATGGATACATTATTGTATTTGTATCATTTCTATTTATACATGCGTATGGGATGGATTGGGTGTCTCTTTTATATATGTCTTAGAGTTTTTTTGTATGATTCATCTTATCTCTTAATCTTGTTTCCTTATAATGGGTAATGCCTCCCATATTTTGAGATTTGTACACCCTTGGTGTTACTCACAAACTCGAGGCCTACTAGAGGCAGGACGTAGGGGTTCATTATCTCCTTTTATTCATTTCTATAATATGAGGGGTATACATGGAGGTAGGGGTTTTTTACATTTATAATCTCTCCAATTTCGGATAAAGACCCTCGATGCTAGTCAGCAGCCTCTTGCGTACGAGGAGGCGCACATGATGTCACATAACAACCTTATTGAACCTTGTGGTTTGTGTCACAATGTTACAAAATGGTATCATAGGATCAGAATTCAATAACATATTTATTTTGTTTTCATTTGGTTAGAGGATCTTCGATAGGATATAGGACAGTTTGGACTCAAGAAGGGGAACTATTTTAGGGTCTAGCCTGCACTTCGTAGTGCACCTCCGAGTTTCCATAAATTGGAAAATATTTTTTTTACCATTAATTAAATTCACCTCGTGTGATGCACATGATATTGAAATTTTATTTATGAGATTCTTCATATGTTCATTCATAATTAATAGGAATTTAGGTTCACATTTCATATATATACATATCGTTGTGCTGCATAGTAGTTTATTAATTAAATGTCTTGATTTCTTCGATCTGTTCATGATAGTTTTTTATTGTGTGATATATCTATATTTCCATATTGTGTGATATATCATATTGGAAATAATTAATTGACCTAAAAATATTGTTTTGTTAGTATATATATGATGACTGTTACTAATGTGAAGGGACAGAAATAGGGGTTAGTATTTGTAGGGGTATACCTTGGGTTAATGGTAGACACCTAGGAAAACATTATTTCATCTCATAGAATAATTAAGCGAAACATTTTTTGATCCCATCGACTTGTTTGGGTTTATCCTAAAAACTCTTTTCTCTTATGGAATGCATCCTTCATGTTATGAATATTTTTCCATGACGAAGTATATAGAACTACAAGGGAAGTTGGATCAAAAAATTATGTATTGGAGGAGGTATCACCTTTATCATTGGATGTGTTATATGATTTAGCTAAACTTTATCCAACACATGCTCTGTGGTATAGGAATTACGGACACCTCAACTAGATTTTTTTCTTAGTTTCTATTCTACGCATAGGATATAAGATCCTTGGTCTAATATTTCATGATCTTTAACTCCATCATTCATCATTCTTTTTTACCATTGGAGTCTCTGAGGATGCTGAAGATTGGGTTGTGATATTTTTGGGAATCTTCAGCCTATTAGAGACTCTAATGGGATAAAATGTTAAGATAATATTGATCTCATGTTGGGAGTGTATCATTTTTCAATATCTGTATTATATGGTGACAACTAATCTAATTGGGTTCATGGTTCAACCACATTACATGGGGAGAAATTGATTTATAAATCAAATTACTTCATCATGGACTTCATCCATGTTGTTTTATAAGAAGGTGGATGGTAATCTTCATCTATGTGTTGATTACTAGAATCTAAACCTAATGGTGGTACTCTTCATTTATCTGTAGATTACTTGAAGTCAAACCAAGTGACTATAACGAACTGATATGGTTTCCCCCGAATTGATGATCTTCTTAATCAGATATAGGGAGCCCAGTTGTTCTCCAACTTTGATCATCGATCGGTCTATCACAAATTCTATGTTACAGAGGATGACTTTCCAAATATGGAATTTCAGAGATGATATGAATTATAAGAGTAGTTGGCGATTCTTTTTCGGGATGAAAAAATGCACCTATGGTGTTTATGGACCACATGAACAAGACATCCCATCCATACCTAGACTTTCTCATCATGGTTCTTTTCGAAGATATCCTCATCTACTCACCAACACAATAGAAACATTATAAGAACCTATATATAGCCCTAAGTATTCTTAAAGCACACATAATTTATGCCAAGCTATCAATTTGATACTTTTGGAATCAACAGGTGAAATTTTCTAGACATGTGGTGTCTGATATAGGGATTTCTATAGACCCAGAAAAATATGAATCTTCTATTTGTAGGTCACATCCATGGAATGTGTCTAAGATTAGGACCTTTATTGGTTTGTTATTATATTACTTGAGGTTTATCTATGAATTCCCCTAACTATTAGAACCCAGGAAAACACTGGAAAAGAATGGAGTAAATTTACAGTCTCCATACATGGGTTAAGAGGCTTTCCTTACATTGTGGAAAAGGTTGACAACATCTTTGGAAATACCACTCCATAATATTGGGATTGGGTAGGTATTGTACTATGATGAATTAGTCATTGGTTTGGAAGTGGTGTTGATAAAAAGTGAGTAGGTATTTTCCTATGGGACTCATCAGCAACTATACCATGAGAAGAAATACCATGCACATGAATTAGAGATGATAGTGGTTTTTCATGCTCTAAATTATTAGAGATACTATCTCTTTGGTGAAGATATTTTTTTATACGGACCATAAGAGTATTTGCTATATCTTCGTACATAGGGACATGAATCTGAGTTATAGAAAATGGGTGAAGTATCCTTAAAAGTTTTACATTGATATGGAATATGTACTTGGTAAGGGAAATGTTGTAGTAGATTCTCTTAGATGCAAGAAATACGATGACCATGAACATAGTGAGAGGTCCTTGTAGGAGCAGAGATGATGGGTGATTTTATTGGAAGATTGATGGATGGAGGACTTAAGGTACCATGGTTATATGACTTATTATCCCCTGATAATCACATCCTTACTTATAGATAGGGTAAAAATTAAAAAGAAGTGTCTTGTACTGAGGGGACGACTAGCTGGTGATGAATCAATTTCTGGACGGTTAGTGGATGATGATGGCGTGATATTTGTTCATAGAATACTAGAAGTCCTTACTTCCATTGGAGAGGATCTTATGAGGTATTACCATTACTCTAGTTGTTCAGTGCATCCTAGTGCATCCAACATGTACCTTTACATCAAGAAGTTGTTTTAGAGCCCTAGAATGAAGGGGGATATTTCTTGTTTTTGACTCCGGATTCCATACTTGTTAGAGGGTGAATGTTGAGCACCAGTGCCCTCTTTGTTTATTACATCCACTCCTAATAACTATGAGGAAGTGGAAATGAGTCATAATAAACTTTTTGATGGGTTTACCTAGGACCTTGAGGTTCCGTGACATAGTCTTGGTAATTTTTTCTCAGTTAAAAAATTATTCTCAATTATTACTGAATTGAGAGACTCACGTGGTGGAAGAGCTTCGGAAGCTCTATGTCCAAGATATTGTGCACCAACATGGATTCACTTGATCATTTTATCATATAATGATTCATATTTTTTGACAATATTTTGGCATGGGTTATAGAAATACCTAAGGACTCAACTGAGATTGAGCACAATATACCATCTTTATATTGATGGATAGTTTAAGTGGACAATGTAAATATTGGCGGATATTTTTCAAGCTTGAATGCTAGACCTTGGAGGATCATGGGATGATCACCTCAACTTGATTGAGTTTTCAAAAAATTGCATTATTATTATTCAATTCATATAACAACTTATGAGGATCTTTATGAGTGACGTGATCACCGCTTGTTGTTATGAGGTTGGTGATACAATAGTTTTGGGACTGTTTTTGTATATGAAGACTCCAAGATACTGCATCTAATTTTGAATGAGTTTATCACCACTATGATCAGACAAATATCTTATTCCAACCATAGGTCAAACCCCTTGGAGTTTGCAGTGAGAGATCTGGTTTTCTTGAGTGTGACTCCTAGTTTCGGGAACATACGTCTAGGAAAGCAAAGCAAGATTGATCCTTGTTTTTTTACCCTTTGATATCACCGAGTGGATATGGGCAGTTGTGTATCTTCTAGACATCCCTTTTTTACTATCAAGGCATGTATGATGCATTCCATGTGTCACATCATTGGAGGTACATCCTAATACTCTGATTTTTTTTGATTGTGAGGACATTGATTTCGTGACTGATTCGTATTTTGAGGCGAGTATGATGTAGATCAAAGATAGAGGCAAGAATGCATTGCAAGGAAAGATATTACCACTAGTTCAGATTTGGTGGAAGCATGGACAGATCAAAGAAGAGGCATTAGAACCTGAGTCTAATGTTTGATATTTGGGGCTAGAGTTGTTTGTGCAAGACCACTATAGAAGGTTCTCAAGGATGAAAAGTTGATAGAGTGGGAGAATTTTAACATCCTTAATTTTAAAAAGATAATAAGACCTTATCCTTGATAAACTGTAGGACTCTTATGTGAAAAAAATGATTTACCAATGAAAATCACTTAATAAATTTTTTAAAGCCAATCTACAACGGTAAAATACCAGTTAAAAAATTGGAATATTCAATCTCATATTTTAGGAGTCAGATGAAATTTGGTGTAATATTAGGAGGCCCATAAATCCTCAGGGAAGAGGGAATAAAATTACTAAGTAAATTATAGTAATCATGTGTAATTTATAAAAAATTTAATAAAATAAAAATGGTGTTTCTTTTCAGAAATCATACACCGCCGTTAAGTTGAAGACCAAGTATTTACCCTAGGTAGGTTTTAAAATTTGTATGCATAGGATGTCTGGATACCACGTTCATGATAATATTTTAGTATTTATTTTTATTATATTATTTTTGAAAATAAACTTCAAACTAGTCCATCATATAAGAAATCAGATACCACTATTAACTCTATGACAAGTTGTTTACCCTAGGTAGGGTATACTATTTTTATGTGTTGGATATTTTTATGGATCACTAATGATAAAAACCTGTTTTATTTTTAATTAATTATTTATTCTGTTTTTTGATTAATATATAAATAATATCTCCCAAATTTTGTGTCGTATGAGAAATCAAAGACCTTTGTTGGGTCAAAAATAGTGATATAACCCTAGTAAGGGTATAAATTATATATGAAATGAGGGTTCGGTCAGGTCGGTAAGTAATTTTTGTGTTAAATAATATTTATTTTAAAAAATTATTTATTGTTTTTTAATTTATTAATAATTTAAAAATAATTCAACATATCTTCTTCTCCCCCAAACTGAAATAGCCATTGTTGACCAATTCAATTTCCCTAAGCTTTGATTTCAACCATTTGATCTCATTTCTATTAGAAACACACTAAATGGGTGAAATTAATGAGTTTTTCATAAATTTTAGGTTGAATCGGTAGTTTAAAAATGGGTTTTCTTTGACTGAATAGAAACACATTTTGGACTCTATAAATGGAATATTCATTAGTGTTTTTTTATTTTGTGTGTTCTATTGATATATTTCATCAACCCATTCTGTATCGGAGAGTTTGAAAACTATTGATGGGTTCCTCTCAAAAAAGGTGTGTGGAAATGTCCTCCTCCTACTCATGGTACGCCACATATTGTAGTTAATTTTATTCATTTTTTAATTATATAATTTCCTCCTTCCCTTATTTTTTATTTATACATGTTAAAAAATTAACAATTTTCATCTTGAAGGTAAAATGATAATATCATATTTTATCAATCGAAAAAAACTAATTGGATTATCATAAGATCATTTTAAAAAAATATTGTCAAATGTTTTATATATATATCTTGAAAAAACAGTGTGTTATTATAGATAATTTATTAAAATTATCAAAATTAAATTACATGAAATATCAAACGATAAATTCATGAAATTTTTAGACAAAAATTACCATATTTTTTCAAAGAATAATTGCATGATGTTATCCAATAAAATTTATACAAATTATTAAGGGATAATTACAAAGGTAATAATATAGAATTATCAAAAAATAATTTATTATAAATTATTATAACATAATTATCAGTAGATAATTTATAGAATTACCAATATTTTTTTTTTGAAATATTAAATTATAATAATAAAGTAATACTATAAAATTATTATATGATAATTTATAAGTGATTATTATAAGTTAATTATCAATAGATAATTAATTATAAGAGGTAATTATAAAATATATTTCTAACTTTAATATTAATAATAAATTATCAAAAGATAATTATAAAAGGATAATTTATATTAAATTAACAAAAGAAAATTACAAATATTGATTTGTAATAAAATATTCACAGATAATTATAAAAAAATAATTTATGAGACATTTTAAGTGATTATTATTCTTGAGGAAAATATAGTGAGTGCATGCATTGAAATAAATGATAATTTGAATATTATCTAAGTGAGGGAAAATAGTGTTTCATGTGGCGTTTATTTATAATTGAAATAAAATAAATTGTTTTCGTTCTATGGACCCTTGACGAATGTCGAGCATTAACGTGTCGACAATTACTATAATATGTCTGCAATGAGGTGTAATGAACTAAAAATTGGGATTTATCATTTCCACTGATGATGTAGACTTTGATGTAGGAATTTGCTAACCTTTTTGTGCTATATTAGTTATGTTTTCTTTAATATGATTTATTCATAGACAAATTTTATGATTTTGAAAGATTATGATCGCATGTAGGGGTGTGTGGACCTAAGAACATTATATGACACTTGTTTCCCTGAGTACCTTAATGATTAATATTCATGTTAGATGTTGATCACATGTATTTTTTTCTACCTAACTTATGATGATGAGATAGGTATGTGTAGATCGTTATAAGGTTTGATTTTATTCTATTATATTTATGTGATAGCTTGATTCCATGATGATGTTTGATTTACATATTTATGTATATGATGATTCTATATTTCATAGAATTTTTATATAGTAGTTATCTTGTCATGACATGTCATGTTTTCCTTTGGAGGATTGGTATGTTTATATATAATAGGTGGCCATTGTGGTATAGTTACTCCATGTGGGGTACGTGAATGATGTGCAAAAATGACGAATGCACATCTTGATAACCTTGTATCCTAGAATATACTCAATGTCATGTGTATTCTGAGTAGTTGGAAGACACTACATAACTTTTGGATTTCGATTTTTACCTGATAGCTTTTGAATTCTAGGTAGGTCAAAAATAATGGATGCCTTGTATATTTTGATTATTACCCAATTCCTTATGGATTTTGGGTAGGTTTTTTTTACTCGATACCTTGTGGATTCCAAGAGACTCTCCAATATCCTTGTGTCTAGTTTTATATACAAATTGAGATTCAGTATTTTCTTATCTTGTATTTACCTACTACTAACACTCTAGAAAGTCTTACCACTTTTGAAGTTACTTGATATGCAAGTCACTATTTAGTTTTGGATTTTTACTCTGATTATTTATTAACTATTTTATTATTGTTCACTATTATCCTCATTGATGACAAGATATGAAGGGTATAGTCACCCCACAATCATATTTAGACCCTCACTACTAGTCAGCAAGCTCTTGCATACATGGAGGTTTACATGAGGTCATGAAACAGCTGTCTCGTACCCAGTGGTTTGGTTCGGGATGTTATTTAAATATCCCACCATATTTTTGTATTTGATTATTATATTCTTTAAAGAATACCTTAACAAATTTTTGGTGGTCATTATCGAAGATATTCTGATATATTCCAAAAGTTGTGAGGTGAATGAGGGTCAGATAAGTGTTATATTAAAAACTATAAAGAAGGGTAATGTATTTGGAAAATTAAGTAAATGTGATTTCTGGTTACACTAAGTTTCATTCTTGGTCCACATCATGATAATTGATGGAATCTCAGTTGATCTTACCCAGATAATGGTCATGGAGGAGTGTCCACACCCATCTATTGTAACTAATAATAATAGTTTCCTTGGTCTAATTGGATACTATAGAATGTTTTCGAACATAATTTCATGGATTTATAATCCTCTAACCATGTTAACTCTAAAAGTATATAAGTTTGTCCCGAAAATGGAGCGTGATTAATGTATCTATGAACTAAATAAGAGGGTGGTTATTAAACATATGTAAACACTACCCCTATTGGTGAAACATTTTTCTTTTATAGTTATACATCCTTAAATGGGAATGGATATTTACTCATGAAAAGTGACCAAGTGATTTCTTATGCATTACAATAGTTAAATCCTCATGAAAATAACTATTCTAGTTATCATCTAGATTTAGTTGTAGTCATCATTACTCTGAAGTTATAGAGACACTGTCCTTATTACGAAATGTTTGAAATATACACTAACCACTAAGGTTTGACATATATAATACTATAGAAGGAAATGAACATGAGGCAAAGGATTTTTTAGAGCTTCTTAAAGACTATATTTTCCAATTCATTATCATCCCAATAGTGAAAAAAGACACAAATTTATTGAGTATGAGGGATCCTCATGTTCTTTCTAATATGGGGATTAATGAAAATCCATTGATTAATGAACTAGTTTGATTAAGCTTACTAATCATAAGAGATGAGACATTATCAATAATATAACCAATGATTTTTCAACCATTATTACTAATGAATATTGAGAAATCTCAAAGATATAATAATTTGATGTAAATGAAGATAAAGGCTGTGAAAAATCAGAAGTATCCTAAATTAAATATTGATCAACAAGGAGTACTATAATTTTTTACAAGGTTATGAATTCCATCTTTGTTGTAGATAAAGTAGGATATGATGGATTTATCTCATAGATCTACATTCACTATCCATTCTAGATGCACTAAGATGTTTATAGACCATTTTGATCATTATTGGTGGGATATAATGAAAAGGTAGATTTTTTATTATACATCAAGTTACTTGGGGTGTAAATAAGTGAGTCCAGAGTGAAAAATTCCTAAGGGGTACAATAACGACTACCCATACCTATACGGAATTTGGATAACAGCACTATGGAATTCATCATAGTATGTCGTCATTATAATTCTAAATAATTTTAAGGGTATTAATGTTATATTGGTAATCATTGAAATATTGACAATGTTTTCCCATTTAATTTCCATAAGAGTCAATTTAAGGAGTGACCCCAACCCCATTATCCTAGAGACAGTGACTTACTTTATTACATTGGTATGATTACAAGGAATCAAATCCAAAATGACCAATAAATTTAGTAGTTTTAGAGAAACATAGACATTTAGGATAACCATTTTATATAGGGAATATAAAATAAAACATAATAAATAAGAAGATTTAATGAACTGAATGCTTTAAAACATATTCAATGATCTCTCCATCATAACCTGTGTAAAAGGAAAAAAATAACTTTAAACTAAATTTACCAGTAAGGGTTAATAATATCTGATGAAATCGTGAATTAGTAATCATAATAAACAAGGAATGTTAGATAAATGAAAACATATTCCATTTAAATAACTTGACTATCTTAGTGGGAAAGGTATAATAAAGAAGGTAAGGTAAATAGCTGAAAAAAAATTCATTTAATCAATAAACTGAGAATAAAATAAATCTATAGATAATTTCAAAGAAATATTTTCAAGGATAATATTAATAACTAAATTCTCAATGATGTAAATCCATAATTATTTTATTACATGTTTCCCAATTATATAGAACCTTTATTTTCATGACCTTTCTAAATATGTTTTAAAACAAACATGATAAAACACTATTTGATTTTTCCAACATATATGTATCATGAGACTATTGATGCATCTAGGGAATTATGTTAAATAGTACAAAATCCATGTCATACCATTCCAAATAATTCCTTAAATATCGAATAATCAATTTCAATGATAATAAATTCACGTTATCCGCAAGTATCTATATTGAGAAAAGGATACAGATTTATCAATATTTCCCTAGTTAATCGAAAAATATTCAAAGTAAAAATTGTCTGTAAAAATAGTATAAATTCAATAAATAATCATATACATTGTATAAGAATATTTATATTTAATAGGATTTTATTTTCAAAGGAAAATTAATAGAAAAAAGTGATTGTTTTAAGAGAAATTTAACAATCAAAAAAGAAAGTGACATTTCATAGTAACATTTACCATTAGAAATTTTCATGCCAGATACCCTTGAATGAAATAATTCAAATTAATAATTAAAATAACATTAATAGTAAACTATTCATGATATTATATGTACAAAAATTATGTATATACACTACACAAAATCGAATTGGTTCATAATAACAAATAAGTCTTAGTGGAATGTAAATTGAGATGAAATTGCTTACCTCATGCTTTCCCTTAGTTGAATTTTTTTAACCTCATGTATAATGGAATTAAGTGTGATATTAAATTATAAAAGAACCATATTAATATGTATGATATCATATATTATTATTTTATAACATACTATCACCCATTTTTTAATAATCTTTTATTGTTTTGGGTGTTAATTGCCTTTTTTAGTCTGTTTTGACAAGTAATTTTTTTGTTCCTCTTACTTAGATCATTATTTAATAATATAAATTATTTAAAACAATAAATAAGTAACATATATATTCATTATATATTTATTTAGTGCAATCCATAAAAAAATATTTTAGTAAATTAAAAACACCATTCTTTGTGATGGTAGGTCGTATGTATGCATGATCACTATTTGCTTTTTATTATCATATTAAAAGAAATAAAATTCATATATATGTGTATATTAACACTACACAATAATTTTAATTTCATATATGTCACAAATTATTTTTTAACCTATCCTTAATAAATTCATTGTAAAGAGAGAACGAATCACATCGCTTCATGTGGTGGTAGTTCGTCGTATACATGAGCGACATTATCGTATTCCCACAAAATGGAATGCATAAACTTATGGGTCATATAATAATTAAATTAGAATAAAAACATCATAAATAATATATATATATATATATCTTATATAAATTATAAATCAATCATTATTCCCAACCATGTATGGTGTTAATGGAAAAAAGAACGACATCGATTTCTGAGGTGGTAATCTTCCATACACATGAATGATGATTCTGTAACCGATTTGATGGAAGTTTGTGTCATTATAGGTCATAACCAAAATTTAAAACCATATATTTATATTTAATATACCAATGAAATTATATAATATTGTTATAATAGGAACTGAATAAGGTGGAGAAAAAAATTAAAACAAAACTCTCTTAGAAGAACTTCTCCTCTTCTTCGAGTATTCTCTTTAGGCTTTCACTAAAAACTTAAAAGGATTGATTTATTCCCAAATTAATTATTCTGGGATTTGGGTAGGTAATTTGGAGAGTTATTATTTCATGTTTATGATAAACCTAATTTTTTTCAATGTGTGAAGTGGAGAGGAGAGGGGTGGCCTCTTTTAAGCGGGATAAGTGGCAAACTTGTAATTTCTTTGAAAGAGTAAATTCCATCCTTGATTTTTTTTCATCTTACTGGGCCCAAATAATTCTCAATTATAAATCCTAGACGTGATAAGTTAGAAATATTTCCATTTTATGGTTTTTGACGACTTTTTGAGTTTTTAACCTTATATTCGAATTTTAACAACTAAGAAAACCTGTTTTCTCATTAATCATTATAATCAATTTTAAACTTCCCAATATTTATTTTTGGAAAAAATTAAGGTCACATTATTATTAAAAATAAATTATGATGAATAAAAATATGGAATCCATTTTTCTGAATTCAATATACATAAGTGGTTCAATTTAATTTAATATTAATCCCACAAATGCGGCGAGAGAGCGGGTTTTCAAGGTAGGTTAAAATATTACATTGCTTTTATATAAAATTCCAATATAAAAATAACTCAAATGAAATAATTTGGATTAAAATAATTATAATTTATATATTTTGAATTTAAAACAAATTAAAATTTTAATTTAAAATTATAAATTATTTAAACAGAAGGTTAATTTTCAATTAAAACTCAGTATTATTCATTATTCATCAAAAAAATGAATATTCTAATAAAAATATGAAATATTCAAAAAAATTATAATTTTTAAATTACACAATAAAAATGAAGTTTATTTTTTAAAATAATTTTCCTAAAAGAGTTAAAAATATATGTTGAATAAAGTGTGCCAAGAATGACTAATCCATCTTTTAGGAAAATTCGGTTTTTTCGATAACATTTCTATTTCCATTAAATGATTATTATTTTCTTATATATTAAATATATAACCAATAAATTTGTGTAAACTATATATTTTCATAATTTATTTAGTCTTATTCATAATTTACATTCCAACATCTTGGTGATAATTTTCATAATAAATAATGATATTAAGAATATCACATTGTTTGGTAAAACTCAGACATGCATGTAATAAAAGATTTTGAAGAATCACATTTATTCGTATAATGAAAGATAAAATATGTTTATTATGTAATTCAAGATAAAAATAATGTTTCATTTCACATACACTATTTAACTAAATGTTAATTTTATATAAGTTTTATGTTGTTTCATTATCCCCGCCTTTAATAAATTGTTTCCTCGTAATTTATACTCTTTCTCGATAATAAAGGGTTTGCAATTTGAAAATACCATTATTGAATGACCCACATAAGAGAAGTCATTAAAAAAATTACTTTTAATAATAGATAATGGTAAGTACAATTTTTTATTAAATATTACCTAATTGGGTTCCTAAATAGGATAACATTAATGGGAAATAAAAACATGGACATGGAAGATAAAACTAACATTAAAATTATAAGGGAGAGTGACAGAGGACATGTCTAGAAAAAATATCACTATCACAATTCCATAAAAAAGTAGTATGAAAATGGTAATTAATAACATCAATAATTAAGATAATAGGATAACATTTTTTCTAGACCCTTCTTCCTAAACATGATTAATTATTTCACTCTTTGTGAATATAATGAAATATACTTGATATATTTCAATTTCCACTATTAGATATTTAGGTTATTTCCACGGACCTATAGACATATTATTATAGGTATGTGGCTATAGCTTTTTTTTCCATGGTTTAATTAAACTTTCAAGTCTATATCCTTTTGATATCGTGGATTTCATTTTTTTTCTCAATCTATATTAGGCCCCTCCTCCTCCCCTAATCCACAACCCTATCCCCATGCATCCCTCTTTCTTGGTGATCTCTCCTTCTCCCTGATGACCTCTCTCATAGCGGCACCCTCCCCCCTAAAGACCTTTGTCACCACGAATCCCTTCTCCCGGAATATCTCTCTCACCGTGGCACCCTCCTCCATGATGACCTCTGTCAATGCGGCGCCCTCCTCCCTGATCACCTCTATCACTACAGTTCCCTCATCCCTGATGCTTCCAATCAACGCCACCCTCCACAGTATTTTATACATTTATTTATGATTTCAATCACACTCTTATTGTCACAATAGATCACTATAGGCAAAACGATCATTATTTAAATCACAGTCATTTCTTTTAAAGAAATGTTTCAATAAATAAAGCCTTTGCTGCACAAATGATCATCGTTTATTCGTCACTATAAAACAAAACCAATCCACATTTATCACATTAGGTATATATAATAATATTTTTTTGGGTCATGTGTGAGATAAATCTTCTATCCAAAAAAAATGTGAATGTATATATAATTAAATGAAACATTAGATAAAATCTCCTTTTGATAACATTTCACCTTCTTCTATGACCATTTTGGAACCTCTTAGGATGTAATATACTTTTGAGGATATTTTTGTTTAGAACACTCCCTTTCATCATGATAAACTGAGAAAAATATTATCTATGTTGGTAGATGTTTTAAGCGTCTGATTTCCTCATTTATGGGTCTAAGGAATTACCACTCGGTGTACTCTAGTGGAATAGTCAGCATCCTTGTTTCTATATCCATAACACCAAAAACAATAACTATTAAAATAATAAGATTATGATGGAAAAAATATTTCCAATTTTTTGTTTTGTTTCTCTCCAAAAAATAATTTTCCATGTATAAATCATATTGGATTTGTCTAATTTTTTACAACAAAAGAACATAATATTTTGTTCTATTATCCCATTTCTAATAGCTTTATATTTAGGCTATTAATATTACCCCAATTTCACTTTTTCTAGATATTTTAGGCCAAGGTTCTAGCCTGAGTTGTGGTTTTATACTCTATTTGATCACATTAAATATTATATTTCCTTTTTTATGGTAACACACCTTTGGAATGGAAATACTCAGTTTAGAAAAAACTCCTGGGATATATTTTTATTCAACGAGAACTTTTTTCTTTGAGTAACCAAATTTCATGTTAGGTCTAAAGAGTCATTTTCATTCATTTAACTTACACCACAAAACCCAGACTTCTAAATCATGTTCTTCATCCCTCCTAACATATTATTTTACAGTATTGGCCAAACCATCATTGATTAACACTCGTTTCTCCACATTGATCTGGAGATCCACTCCTTTTCTAAGTAACCAAAAATTCCAATTTTCAATTTTTTAATCAATGTTATCATTTTTTATGTCTCAAAAAATTATTATTGTATATTGAGATTTAGGTTAGGAAATAATAAATTTTCCTTCATGGTTTTAACCCTATTTTTTATTTTATTGAAGGGATACCTCAGACAACACTTTCAGATCAACTCACCCCAATAAATCATTGTCATTACTATCACTATTATAAATTAATATTCTATCATTAACATTCACTAATGAATCTCAACCATAATACCTTGATTTATAAACTTATTCCCCTTTAGACTCATCTCCAATACCATATTCATGTTATTACTGGATGTTGTATGTCTATGATTATTTTTAATTCCACATTGTTAGTTTTATCATGTTGTTATTGTTGTAATGTTTTTTTACTTTATCTTTTTCTCTAAAATCATGATATCCTTATACCAATTTATTATAATGAAATGATTAATATGCATACTACCAATACTATGTTTTATCCTATGGGAAATGTGATGTATTCTTGAAAAATAATTGATGAACTAAAATATAGAATGATGATAAAGTGTATGGAAAGATGAAATTTTAACTAGATTCTTCATTATACTATCTTCAGTTATTATTTATTGAATATATGATGTTATGTTTCATTGATGACATTATGTTGAATCATATGTGTAATAAGAATTCATTTAATAGTGGTAATATAAGGTAAATTAAAATAAATAAAAGATAATTAGCTTCAATAAAAGGGAAATCTTTTCCCAAGGATCGTTCTCTTGAGATGAATTTCAGGGATGGTACATGCTTAGAATGACATTTCCTTCATTTAAAATAAAAAAATATTGGTTTAGATGAGGTATAATTATAAAATTTATGTGATATTAGGATTTAATATTAGTCATATGATAGTATTCATTACTTTTCATTCTTTTTCCTCCCCTAGGACAGTGTCCTTTAGTTATGGGTTTGATAGAGAGAAGTTTTAGGGAATAAGAGAGGGACAAATGATTATTTTTAGGTATATTCCATTATATGTGTCTTAGGATGTGTTTTGTAAGACATTAATAGTTATGTGTAATTGCTTATGAGAGGGTTGGTTATGTCTTAGTGATGGGATTCATGATAGATTATGGTTATGATTGAGGCATTGGATTTTATGTGTTGTATAGCGGATGAAATTTGGTTTCATTATCATCTTACCTTATGGGATGTTCCATCCATTTTATTTTATTGAATCCCTATTAATTCTTTGTTTTTAATATGGGGTATGTATATATACATACCTACATGGGATTTTCCTATACATTTCAAGACTTTTATAGATGGTAGAAGGATTGGATTTGAATATAGTGGACCTAGTATTAGTGGATCCTAGCAGTTCATGGTGGTGTTGAACTTGTTTTATAGTTAGATCCTAGTAATTGAGCCAATATCTACATTTTTATTTCTGTTATAGTTCTTCATAGGTTCAGGACTTTGTTTCCTTTATGTTAGGGAAATTATTTTTCCCCTTATAATTTTGAATTACCTTTCTATTCATTTATATAATTTCGATAGTATTTTTTTATAATGATTACTATATAGAGGTGGTGCAGGTGGGGGGAGTGGGAGAAGTGGGGGGTGAAGTAGGGGTGAATATTCAAGGGTAGTTGGGGTAAAGGGGTAGGGGCAGTGTGTATGGGTAGTGGGGGTAAAGGGGGTGAGGGGCTGTGTGTTGGGGGTAGGGAGGTGGGGGCAGTGGGGGTGCATATGGGGGGTGTCTATTCGGGGGTGGGGTTGTAGGGGGTGATTTTTGTGGGTAGTTAGGGTGTAGGGGGTAGGGGGAAGATTGTAGGGGTAGTGGGGGTGAAGGGGTAGGGTAGGGGTAGGGGGTATCCAAGGGCGTCCTGGAGGGAGGGTGGGTGTCCAGGGGTAGGGGTGTCAATGGGGGTGTAGGGTCTAGGGGGAGGGGTGTCCATGAGGGGTTTAAGTGGGTAGGGGTAGTGTGAAGGGTGTAGTGAGTGAAAGGGGAGGGGTGTCTATGAGGGGGTGTCGAGGGGGAAGGGGTTGGCGCAGTAGGGGTGCAGGTGGGGACGTCCAGTGGGAAGGGTGTTGGGGGAAGTGTGAAAGGGATGTGGGGTGGAGGGGGAGGGGGATGGGAGGGGGATGGGATGTGGGGGTTCAAGGGGAGGGGGCAGTGTGTAGGCAGTGGTGGGGGTGAAGCGTCAGGGAAGGTAGGGGTAGGGGTGTAGGGGGAGGGGGTGTCCAGGGGGTCCAAGAGGGGGGGTGTCCAGTATGGGGGTGTCCAGGAAGGAGGGTGGGGGTGTCCATGGGTGAGGGGGTTTCCATGGGGGTGTTTAGGGGTGAGGGGTGTCTATGAGGGTGGGTTAATGGGGCTGGGGGTAGTGTGAAGGGGGATGGGGGTGTACGGGAGGGGGCTATCAAAGAGGGTGGTGTCCAAAGGGGAGGGGGTTGAATGGAGTTGGGGTGCAGGTGGGGGTGTCTAGGGGGAAGGGGCAAGGGGTAGTGTGCAGGGCGTGTGGGGGTGTAGGCGGAGGGAGCTATCCAGGAGGGGGTGCCTAGGGGGTGTCCAGGTGGTTAAGGGTAGGGGGTAGTGTGGATGGGGTTGGGATGGGATAGGTGGTGCGGGGGGGACGGGGGAGGGGGATGTCCAAGAGGGGGGTCGGGGTGGGGTTGTATAGGGGAGTGTCTAGGAGGGAGTGGGTGTCCAAGAGGGGGTGTCCATGAGGAGGGGGGGGAGGTGTCTAGGATGGAGTGGGTGTCTAGGGGTGAGGGGTGTCTAGTGGGGTGTGTGGGTGCATGAGGGAGGGGGTGTCTAGGGGTGTTGAAGAGGGGTGTCCAAGGGGGGTGTCCAAGAGGGTGTCCATGAGGGTGGGGTGTCCAGGAGGAGGGAGTGTCCAGGAATGAGGTGGATTCCTAGGGGTGTCTAGGAGGGTGTTTCCATGATGTAGGGGTTTCTAGGGGGTGTCTAGGAGGTGTTGTATAGGAGGGAGGGGATGGGGTTTCCATGAGGGGTGGTGTCCAGGAGGGTGTCCAGGGGGTGTTCATCAGAGAATTCAATAAAAAAACATAATTGGTCATTGTTCAAGCATCTAGGATTTAATTTGTGTGTTGTAAGTACACAAAAATATTCTTATGTGGTCATAGAAATATGTGACTATTCATGATTTTTTATAATTTGAAACATTTATAAATTCCCATAAGCCTAATATTTGTTATGATTTTTTTTGTTAACATGTTATTGATGGTTACTTATTATCTTATGAAACAATACATATATTGTTAAGTAATTTTCTAGATTACATATTTAATTCATCTTTATATGCCTCACAATGGATAGATACAGGATGTACAAAATTTATCGGATCACAGATGAATTTTAGAAGGAATTATGATATTTCATGGACTTTACATTCATTACGGATTCAGATGGAAAATTGATTTGATTCTCAAGTTTTGATTGTATTTAAAGATCATTGTTAACTCATGAGGAAGTGAGTTACCATGTCACTAAACATGGTTTCCAAAAATATTATCATGTGTGGTATCGCATTGGGGAAAAAGTGAAACTGGTGAATGACATCGATTCAGCATAAAGGATTAGAATGAAAAATATGATTTCTAATAGGTTTCCTTTTGTTTCTGAAACCATCTCCTCGTGTAGACTAGTGCAAGAGAAAATGAATATCGGAACATAGTTATCTTATATTAATAAGGATTATTATGTTGAGAGTTTTAGAAAGATAATGGAATATGAAAATACCCCAATATATGAGGCATGTCAAAAAATGAGCCAACATGAGATTTTAATTAAATTATATCATGGGAAAACAATGTATATATTTAGTAATAGTGTATTCAACTATCTTCTTACATTTATTAATTATTTAGTTCATAATAATTCATGTATTCTAGATATTGATTACATGGAATCAAAGTTGGTTTAAAAAATTGGATATTCATCTATTAAGATTCATTCTTGCTCCAATGAATGTTGTCTTTTCTGGAAGGAAAATGAAGAGATAAGGTAGTGATAACAGGGTGTCACATCATGGTGGAAGACTAATAACGAAAAAACTCAATCTCACAATCCTAATAAAGTGATGTGGAACTTCCCTTTAATTCCTAGGCTTTAAAAACTTTTTATGTCAGAACTAATGCCAAAGAATATGATATGGAATGAAGATGAAATAAATAAGGATAATGATGAAATATTACATCGTGCAGATGGGTTGGATTGGAAGAAATTTGATAGGTTAAATCCTAATATCTCAGTTGAACCATGAAATGTTAGATTGGGATTATCCTATGATGGTTTCAACCCATTTCATCAAATGCATATTTCACACAGTACTTGGCATGTTTTAATTAACATTTATAACATTCCATCATGGATGTGTATAAATAATTCATTAGCTATCATTATTATATTTATATGTAGACCAAGTGATCCTGAAAATGATATAGATATATACTTGAAGCCATTAATTGATGATTTAAAGGAGATTTGGATTGTTGGTGCACAAGCGTATAATTAATTCAAAAAGAAGTACGGTATTCTTCATGAAACTTTATTATGGATAATAAATGACTTCCCCACCTATGGAATGATTTATATGGGAGTAATAAAGGGAAATTATCCTTCCCTATTTGTGTAAAAAATACGTGTTTCTAAAGATTAAAGTCTCAGTGAAATTTCAGCTTCATAGGGCATCAACTATTTCTTCTGATGGATCATCCATATAGGAAAAATCAAAGATAGTTTGATAATGTTGTCAAGACAGATGAGACACCTCAACAAATGTCAGGGAAAGATATTATTAAAGAGCATGATGATTTGAATTCTATTATTGGAAAAATTCAATGAAATATTAGAAAGAAAAATCATGTTAATTTAAATTCCAATAGCAATTGGAGAAAGAAAATAATATTCTTTGAGTTTTTGTATTGGTCATAGAATTTGTTGCATCATTGTTTGGATGTAATGTATTTAGAGAAAAATATGGGTGAGATGTTACTTGATAATATTTTAAATTTCAAAGGCTAAACAAAAGACAATTTTTGGTCACGACATGATTTGCTGTATTGGGGTATAAGGTAAAAACTTCATCATGAGTTAATTGGTCAAAATAAGTGGAAATTCTCTATTTCCTATTATTAAATGAAAAATGTGGAGAAAAAATAATTTCTTCAGGTCTTGGAATGCTTGAAGGTTCCATATGGCTATTCATGTAATATTTTGAAAATGTTGAATACACAATATGTGAATCTAAAATCTTGTAAAACTTATGATTATCAAATCTTGTTACATGATTTTATTTGTATTTCCATTTGGAATTTACTTTCACATAATGTTATAGTTTCATTGATTAAGTTATGTCATTTATATCGATACATTTGTGCCAAAAGACTGAGCAGAAGTGTTGTTCAGAAATTGCAGATAGATGCCATGATTATTCTTTATGACATTGAAAATATTTTCCAACAATCATTTTCCACATTTATGTTACATATTACTATGAATCTTCCTACAAATGTTCATTTTGGTGGTCCTGTTTTGAGTCCTTGGATGTATCCTACAGAAATAATGATGTTTACATTGAAATATTATGTCAGAAATAAATATCACCTCGAAGGCTCTATTGTGAAATGTTATTTAGCACAAGAATGCAAGGATTTCTGTTCATCATACTTGGCTAACATCAATATGATGTCTAATCGACTAATGATAACTAAAGACAAGAAATATGATCCTATTAAGCCTGAATTTAATTCACTACCCCAAATAGGGGGGATATCTGGATCATACTCATTGTGTACTTTATGTAAGGAGGAGTGGGAAATAGATCATCGTATAGTACAATTCAACGGTGGTGTTCTTTATGATTATATCAATTATTTAAACTAATAAATATAAATTTTTTCATTGGATTATTTCCTCATATCTTTTAACATTTTAAATCTTTCATATTTGTAGAGAATATTTAGAAATAATAAAAAATAGACATCGCTCTCTATCTATTAAGAGGATGGAACTGTTGTGCAATAATGAATTTTCTTCTTAGTTAATGTCAAAGGTAATATATTTTTCTCTTCTCAAAACATAATCACATGTCTCTATAAAATATTTGATGTTGGTGTATTTTAGGTTTTAACTCTACCAATGAATGAAGTATCAGATGAAGTAAGAGTGTTCCCCTTTTGTCCAAATGATGTGGTACATGATTATAATGAAATGGTTGTCAATGGATTTAAATTCATTATAAATTGATGTTCAAAAAAATTTTGGACACAGCATGACATTGTCACAATAAGTGCCACAGTATATTATTCTGCGAGTGCATCAGATAGAAAACCTCGGTTAGAAAATATATCATATTATGGTGTTGTTGAAAGAATAATTTTATTAGATTACTACGCACATGGGCATGTTACAATGATGAAATGTAAGTTGTTTGATTTAATGACATGACAAGAAATTCATATTAATAATTGTGGATTTTGGGTGATTGATATGTACTTATAGCTTTATGATGATGAACCTTATATTCTTATCTCACAGAAAAGATAGGTGTTTAATGTAACTAACCCGTTAAAACAACAATTTGGTGTTATAACTGATGTCATTACAAGACATATTTCTGCTGAAGACATGGATGATAATGATGTTGTGGGTGAACCTATATACATTTATTTAAATGTTAAATTTGATGACACAAATGATTCATTTTCTAGAGAAAATTGTGAACCCGAAATTTTCATAGAGCACACATAATGTTGACACATTTGTAATTATTTACATGAAATTATCATAATATTCAATTTGTTTTTTATACATCTCTACATGATATCAAATTAAATTTTATATTTTAACATTTTTAATTATTTCTATTTATTTGAGAATATTATTTTTAATTTCTCTATCAAAATGTATGAATATGATGATACTATAATAAATAGAAGAATAAAATGAAATTAACATGGTATGTCTCCTCTAGAAAACATTGTATGTACAATTTCGGATTGAATATTATGGTATTTCAAATTATTTATCTTGTTATCATTTGTTTTATTATATAATTTATTTTATTTTAGGCTACATCATCGAGGATAAGATTGGATTATACTACTGAGGCTAATAGCATGGTGGGGGTACTAATTTTACAGTTCATCCTACTATTACGCCTCTTGAGTCACCAGGAGGTCATCCACCCATTATGCTACCTCCATATTATCCATACCCACCATTTCCATATCACTTTCAACCCGGAACCACAAAGGATGGTAGTTCTCAGACTCCCATAACTACTTATTTTCCATTCCCACCAATCACTGTACAGGGCACGACGCCCTAATATATCCCACCACCATATCCATATCTATATCCACCCTCATCTATACAAGGTTATCCATCAGGTTTAATCCATACATCATTATACTTATCATCATATATTGTACAAAGTACTCTTACTATAGATATCACACCTACCATAGAGGCTACTCCCCCTCTAGATGTTTCACATTAGGGGTCAGCAGATCCCCCATCTATTAGTATGTGTTTAAACATTATTGTTAGTGATTAATGATAAATTCATATATATTATTTTCTTTTATTACTGTCTTTCAGGATTAGATCTAGTCTCCAAAAGATGATTAGACCACACAAAAATGAAAGATGTTTGGAATCGACACAAGAAAATCAGTGTTGAATACAATGAGGACAATGCTATAATTAGAAAAATGTTACAGAACGTAAAAGATTTTTGAGAACACTTTCCAAACATAGAAATATCATTCTGATTCAACCAATAATTTATAGGGAGGTTGGAAAAAAAATAAAGGAAAATGCATTGGTAGGGATTTGGGTAAGTAATGTTAATCACCTTTTATATATATTAATTTATTACATTTTCATAAAAAATATTTTTTCCATTGGAGCTTCGATATAATTTTCCTGATGGATAAAATGAAAAGGCTCCAAGGATAATGGATTAAGTTGAAATCTGGCGAGCGTACAAGTATGACTTATTTCTTGGTTTGAAAATGAGAGTTGGTACGGAGCCTGAAGAAGTACCGGTGATTCATGATTACCCAATATCACAATGAAAAGAGATGATCGGCTATTATAAGAGTCCAGAGTATAAGGTATATATAAATTCATTTATTTATTTGAAAACAATTTTAAAGTATAAATTACTTGTTTTATTTATGTTAATGAAAATATATAATTATTTTTTATAGGAGAAATCAGACATAAATAAAGGAAACAATAGTGGATTGAAACACATATATACTCACGAACACACTTCACTACCAGACCATGAGAAAGAACATGTCATTTAACATTTAAAATGTTTAGATTTTTTTAGTGTCATTTTCATGAATTCCAATTTTGAAATATTTTGTTATTTTTTCTAGAAAAAATCATTGAATATCGAGGGCCACATTCCTCCACATACATTTTTTGTACAAGTAGAAAGAATTAAGATAGTACCATGACAAATAACAAGATCAATATGGTGATTATAAGTATATTTAAATTTATTTTATTTTGACTGAAATTAATTCTTTATGTTATTTTGTCATTTTAATTTATGTTATCTGTCAATCGATAGGATACATTGGAGGAATTAGTAGAAAAAGAACCTGACAATTATGGCCCAAATGATCATATGCATCAGGTATTAGGAGATGATCACCATGGAAGAGTGCATTGTCGACCTGGGAATAAGATTGTACCATCTCGATACTGTTCTACTAACAATATTTATTTGAGTACCAGTTCTAGTTTGGTCAATGTGGAAAAAATAAATTCCACAATCAATGAAGAAAGTTGAAAATATGAAAAGGTGATAAATGAAAATATAATGAAATTTATGTCTTTACTTTCTTCAACACTTTTACCAGAAGAAGCTTCAACGGTTGATGTTGTTTTGATATCGATGTGTTCGGTTAATGTAGATTCTTCTACAGGAGCCATATCTAGACCTAGTGTCGATGATGTTACCAATGCTGATACTGATGATAATGCTGGGGGTGTGAGAGGTTGTGATGGTGCTTCTGTAGGAGGCATGGATGAGGGGTATCATGATTCTGATGATACTGATATTGAGACTCATTATTGATGTAAATTGTATTTTTTGAGTATTAATAAGTGGAATTTTATTTTGCAGTGTAGTTTTATAATTGTAATATTGAATTTTATTGTGTTTTTTTGTCTATTTCTACATATATTGAATTATATTACTATGATGTATTTTTCTTTCTGTAGTAGAAAAATTTTATTATTATTATATTGAATTGTATCCTCCTCCAACACAACCATCATACCTCCCTGCCAACGCTGCTCCATGGTGGCCCCTCTCTCTCCCCCAGCACACCTCCGATGGTATGTAGTTGACTTTTCCTTTTTTCCAATTCATTCTTATTTCTAGTACTAGTTTCTCTCCCTCATTTTTCTATCATTTAAATTTCTTCTATTATTGAACCCATTATGGCACACCTCCGACTGTATTTTTTTATAGACTGAAACTTCCATTTCATATAATTATTTTTAAATATATAATCTTCCATAAATTAGTTACATTTTAGATTTTTAACTGTATTCTTACCTATTTTAATATGCACTTTTTTCAATGTTTATTATAATTGGGTGAGACAAATATATGATCGATTAAAAATGAATGGTCAAACAATAGAGGCTGAAGAGTTGTGGAAACATCTTGGATGTTTTAGGCCTTATGATCCCTGGTAACATGCTTAGAATTTTATCCAACAAAAAATGTAATTCTCTTGTCTGGGGATAAGGTTGGTTGTTTAATTTTCTTATTGATGTATATATTCTGAGAATTATGTATTTTATTCTATTAATTTATATATATATATATATTTTCCTTGGTTACTTTGAAAAGAACGTACAACTTGGTGTTTGGGATTACAATATGGTTTAGGAAAATATGGTGTGTAGAAATATACACATCTACACACTCAACAATATGAGGTGATTTGTATATTTATTTGGATATAGGGTCCACCTATATTTGTTTTTATAAGATTCACATTTATTTCTATGCCTATGAAGAATCATGCACGTTCTCACACACACACATTAACACCACTGTCCAAATAGAAAAACAAACACCACTTATTTTTTAGGATATATCAAAAGTGATCATTGATAAGTGCTATAATAAGTGCTATCAAATAGATACTTAATGATAATACCCCCACCTCAACTGTGTATGTGATTTTTAAAAACTAGTTGCATAAATCTTTATAAGTATAATTGGAAAAATAAAGGATCCATATATAGTGCATCCTCAAAGGGAATTGTTTGTTGCACTGACATGGAAACTGGAATGGCGACATCTTTCATAGACCTTAACCCCAGTGGATGGGAGGTAGTGTTTTCCAATGGGTCACAAATTTAGTTCCATTTAATGACATATTAGAAACATCCAATTCATTATATGGTTTGGCACAGCCTCATAACTGACCATTAGGAGTTATGGTCATATAAATATTTATTTGTTAGTTATAGATGTCTTTTTTGTAGGTCCCAAGCAATTTAAAGATACTATATAGTTTGAATATTAACTTGGATAAAGGTATATCCCTTGGTTAAAATAATTTTGGGTTTTTTACATGTAATTATTCTAATTATGAACTTTTTAGGTATACAGTTGGTGATTTGGTTAAAAATAATTACAATCTACATGAGATGGTATTTTAATTATACAATTAGAACACATGAAATACATCTTTACAATCATGTCTTAGTTATTGATTTTTTTGATTGGATTCCAAAAATTTGGGCTCATTTAATTTATATTTAATGGGGCTAATGTTTATCCATGACTTGAATATTTTTAAATCAATTTGGAACATTTATTATTGGTTTTATTACTCATTAAATGTTAGTTGTTGACATATGATTCAAATTAGCTACCTCAAGGCTGTTGCGAACCTGTGCTGGGTTTTATTACTCATTCCATATTATTTTTTGTTATATGCTTCTAATCATCTACCTTAGGGTTGGAATTATAATTGAAATGATCGAATGATATAGACAACTAGATTTTTTGTGGAGAGAGGGGGGATTTAAAATTAGTTTCCATTATAATAGAAATGATTTTATGATATAGGAAACTACGATGAACTCTTAAGAGATAGGGGATGTCCATGGGTCTGGTGCTGGGGAAGAGGGCAGTGGAGGGGGCAGGTTCATGGGAAGATTGTAGGGGGAGGGGGTGGTGTGAGCATGGTGAGGGGGGATGGGGTGTTCAGGGGAGGGGTGTGTAAGGGGAGGGGGAGGGGGTGTGCAGTGGGAAAGGGGAACTGGGGTTAGAAGGTTGAGGGTATTTTTACTATTATTCAGGGGAGGGGTGCTGGTGTTGGGGACGAGGGAAGGGGTGTTCCATGGAGTGGGTGGGGCTGGGGAAGAGGACAGGGGTGTGTGCAGGGGAGGGAGATAGTGATGGGTAAGAGGTAAGGGGTTTGTGTAGGGGAGTGGTGTGCAGGGGGAGGGTGGAGGGGTTGAACAGTGGGAAGGGGCAGTGGGGGTGTAGAATGGGAAGGGGGTAGTGGGGGTGTTTTTACAAGTATTTAGGGGAGGCTGTTGGTGCTAGAGAAGAGGGAAGGGGGTGTGCAGGGTAGGGTGGGATGGTGGTGGGAAAAAGGGTAGGGATGTGCGTAGGGGAGGGGTTGTAGGGTGGGGCGAGGGGTGTGTATTGGGAAGGGGAAGTGGGGGTGTTCATGGTGGGGGTGTTTTTACAAGTATTCAAGGGGGAATGGATCTAGGTAAGAGGGTAGGGGGAGTGTGTAGGGGAGGGTGTGGTGCTAACTAATAGGGTAACGGTATGTGTAGGGGAGGGGGTTCAGGGTGAGGGAGTGTGTAGTGGAAGGGGTGGATGGGTTGTGATGGGTTGTGCAGGGGTGCTGCAGGTGTGTGCAGGGGGGAGGTATCTACTTTAATAATTATTATATATGACTATATTTGTATCTTTATAGTAAAAACATGATTAGTGTATCACTTTTACTTTTGGTTATTCTTCTTTAAATTCTACAATTCATGGAAATTTATTAATATGAATTGTTAATTTTAAACATTATCATATTTGAAGATATACATGTTTGTAGATTTTGTAGGCAGTGAACTCATGGATTATTACATATTATTCACAAATAAAATTCATGGTAAAGGAAGGGATGTATTTTCTTGAAGTGTTTTCAGATTGGTAATCTATATTTTTATATCCATATGTCACTAATAATTGTTAATGTATACCCAAAATGGGTAAAAACCCATATAAGGCACAAATGGACCCTTTCTGACTGCACATGTTCTACTTTTTTTTATTTTTTAGGGATTTTATACAATTTAGGTAGATTATTGGGGATTTTGTGGTTTTAATTTGCTTCAATAAGATATTCTAGCATTTAATTATTTTGTTCTGTACATTGTAAATAGTAGTCTCTTTCTTGTATTTATTACCTGCTCTTGAATGGTATTGATTACTATAAATTAATGTATAAATCGAAATTTTTTCATATAGTTTTGTTCATGTTCCATAACATTAATGTGCGGTTTCAATACCAGTTTGATGGATCGAGGGGGTGTCCAGGGGGTGTCCAGGTGGGAGGGGTTGTCTAGGGGATCTGTCCAGGGGGTGGAGCAGTCTAGGGGTGTGTAAGGGGGGGTGCAAGGTGGTTTAGTAGGGGGTTTTTTCTAGGGGATAGTGAGGGTGTTCAGGGGGTGCAAGGGTGGAGGGGTGTAGGGGGGTTTTTAGGGGGGAAGTGGGTGGAGAAGGTTGGGGGATGTTGGGGTCAAGGGGGTAGGGGAAGTGTGCAGGGGGGTAGTGGTGGTGAATGGGGTCGGGGAAGTGTGTAGGGGGCAGGGAGGGGGTGGGGGGTAAGGGGTGTGGTGGTGGAGGGGGAGGGGGTGTCTAGGAGGGGCAATGGGGGTGTAGTTGGGGGGAAGTTGGGGTGAAGGGGGTCGGGGTATCTAGGAGGGGGAGGGTGTGCATGGGGTAGGGTGGGGAAGGGGTGTGGGGTGAAGGGTAAAGTGAGGAGTGTGTATGGGGTAGTTATTGGGTAGGGGTGTGGGGTTCATGGGGAGGGGAAGTCCAGGAGGGAAAGTGGAGGTGCAGATGGGGGTAGTGAGGGTGCAGGTGGGGCAGTGGGGGTGAAGTTTGGGGGGAAGTTGGGGTGAAAGGGGTAGTGGGCACTATGAAGGTGGTAGTAAGGGTAAAGGGGGTAGGGGTAGGGGGTGTGGGGGTGTGAGGGTGCAGCGATAAGGGAGTGTCTAGTAGGGGGTGTTTAGGTGGAGGTGGTGTCCTGGGGGAATGGGTTTCCAGGAGGGGGGTTAAGGGGGTTGGGGGCAGTGTGCAGGGGGCTCGGGTGCAGGGGGAGGGGGGTTTTCCGGTAGGGGTTTCCAGGGGGTAAAGGGGGCTGGGGGTTGTGTGCAGGGGGAGGGGGTAGGGGGTATGGAGGGGGCAGGGGGTGTGAGGATGCAAGGGGAGGGGGATGTCTAGGAGGGGGTGTCCAATGGGTGAAGGGGGTAGGGGGCAGGGAGTGGGCAAGGTGTGAGGGGTTGTAGGGGTAGGGGTTGTCTAGGAGGGGGTATGGAGGTGATGGGGCTAGGGGTAGTGGGAAAGGGCATGTAGGGGGCAGTGGGTGAGGGGGTGCAAGGGGATTTCCATGAGGGGAGGTTGGGGGATGTGAATATATGCAGGAGAAAAATCTCAAAAGGTAGTTTGGATTTCTATTTTCGGATTCCTGATGGCTTTTCAATTTTGATTATTTGTTGATTTTGGTGACTTGTATTGGTATCCAGGATAGGTATGCATGCTATGTAGAGAACCAGAAACAAAAAATAGATGATACAATTTATTCGATTCCATGACATGAAATTGGGATTGACATGAATATAAAGTTCATGAGATAATGGTTATTTTATACCATTTTCTAAAGACATTAGTAACCAATTTTTTTTAATCAAATTGACTTGTCATACACCATGCTTATAGAATTTATGATTTCAAGTTTACTCCCGAGTGTGAAATATTTGATCTTCTTGACATTTCTCTATATAATGGTTGGATAGCTGATCCCCAAGTATGTAATTTTGAATCATTTATCGTTATATTTTTTTAAGAAAAATATTTTTTACATTATCTCATTTTACAGTTTTCCTTTTTAATTTTTCTTCATGCCTTTTTCTTAATATGCATGTTTTCACGTATATGCATGCATGGGGTGTCCATTGGGTGTCCAAGAGGGTTTCCAGGGATGTCTAGAGGGGAGGCGGTGTCTAGGTGTGTCTAAGGGGGTGTCTAGGGGGAGTCTAGGGGCTGTCCATATGTGTCTAGGGGTGTCTAGGGGGTGTCCAGGGGGTCCAGTGGTGGGTGTCCATGAGGCTGTCCAAGGGGGTGTCTAAGGGGAGTGGTATCTAGGGATGTTTAGGGGTGTCTTGGGAGTTCCATTGGGGGAGTACAGGGGATTTCTAGTCTAGGGTGGCCATGGGTGTCCATGTGGGGTGTCCAGGGGTGTTTAGGGGGGTTCCTAGGTTGGAGGGGTGTCCAGGGGTGTCTAGGGGGGTGTCTAAGGGGGTTTCTAGGGGTGTTCAGGGGGTGTCCAGGGGGTCTAGTGGGGTGTCCAGGGGGTATACAAGGGGAGAGTGGGGGTGTGAAGGAGGGTGTAAGTGGGGAGGGGTGAAGGAGGTCTATCTAGGGGGGATGTCCAAGGGGGGTTTTCATGTGGTGCAAGGTGCGTCTGTCTAGGGAGGGGTGTCTAGGGGGTGCAAGGTGGGTCAGTAGGGGGCTTGTCATAGGGGCTATCCAGGGGTGAAATGGGGGGTCTATCCCGATAGGAGGGTTATTCAAGGGGTTTAAGGTGGCTTAGCAGGGGGTCTATCCAGGGAGGGTGCAAGAGGGGGAATTCATAAACATGTCATGTAACACTTGAATCATATGCTCATATTTTCCTACAGTCTTTGGGTAAACATTCATTCTCATGAACAATTGGGATGGTTCAAGGGGGGAAGGTAGGGGTTACAGGGTACATGTTGGGGGGCTATGGCGGTATTTTTTATGAAATGGGAAAACATATATCCACAGTTTTAAACTATGGCTATAGTCCCTATGTGGCTAAATGTTCTTCCACAGCTTTAAACCTAAAAAATGTCCATAAATCCACGGTTTAAAACCATAGAAATAGGACTATAACAGTGGCCACAGTCCATTGAACCATGGATATAACCTATATCCATAGTTTTGGGGCTTATTTCCATAGTATGAAACTATGGATATAGCCTAAATTTCTAGCAGTGTTCAAAAACACAATATTATCAATTGGGTGCGGCTTGAACTATTTCTTCTTCATCTCTTTGAATAGGTTGCATCATATGGTGAATTAATATAATAATATCTAAAACCTCATCCAAAGTTCCACAAAAAACCTTTCATAAATTGTTAACCATATGACCCTTCTAAAATACAATGATCCAAAACATTAGAATTACTTCCAAGGTGGTCAGTAGTATCCAATTTACTTTATCCATATCATCTATCTCTTTATATATTATCTCAATACCATGAATATATTAAGTATTATATTTCTCTTAACCATGTGTTTTAAAAAATATTTAACTTAGTACTGAATCACATTTCTTGGACTTATTCAACAAATTATCTCAAATCCTTAATAAAATAGTATTGTAGTACTATAATTATATATTTCATAGTTAAAATGATCAGAATATCTATAATAGAACACTTTAACATAATTGTTTTTAGATACAAATACAAAAGAACAATAATCATTCCACTTTGGTTATATCAATAACATATGAAGTAACTTGACCCATTAACTTCTTATGAGTAATATTTCATTAATTATTTGGGTGTTCATTTATGTAGTGCCCCATTATCTTATAGTTGAAACACTTAATCATGTATTTTTCATTATTTTTATTTTGATTATTTTTCCTAGTGACCTTTTTCTCCAAACATGTAAGAAACTCTCATTCCATCCAGGCATTTCCCAAAGTGATTATTTCCAGAGTTATCACGTCTGGGAAAATCTTTATTTCCCTTATTCTCTTTATCCATTATTTTATATTTCATCCTCTTTTTCTCTTCCTTCCCTTAGAATCCATATGAATTATAAAATTATTTTTCTATCTTTATAAAACATAAAACTATTTCATCATATGAAGAAATTTTTTTACGCACCACCTCCCTTCTTAGACTTCTCATAAACCCTTAAATAAAATGGTTGATATTTCATTATGAGTTATATAAAAATTCTATAGAATACGTTGCTAACCTTGTTAGGGTAGCTTCATAATCTACCACACATTATACCTCCTTTTTATTTAAAAAAATTATATTTCTATTCATCTCATTTTTTTCACAAGTGAACTATATTTCCAAGAATTTCACCGTAAAATATTTTCATTCCATGATTTCTATTTCCTCTTCCTCCTTGGTATTCTTCATCAACGACCACCATTGGTCAGCATCAACATTGATACAATACACATAAAGTGAAAAAATTTCAACTTTACCACACCCCAATTCCATAAATAAATTATAAGAAGACTTAACCCTTTGTTCATCTACTATTGGATC
The DNA here is from genome assembly GCA_963277665.1 of Viscum album. NCBI lineage: Eukaryota > Viridiplantae > Streptophyta > Magnoliopsida > Santalales > Viscaceae > Viscum > Viscum album. The sequence continues at coordinate 2,101,680,006 of OY728119.1, read as the reverse complement.
TATATTCCCACTCAAAAATAGGGTCCTATGTCAAATAAAGTTGTATAACATCAAGAAATATTGATGATGAATAGGCTTATCCATTCACAAAAGGGTTTTGTTTGATAACTTGATTAGGATACCCTGATATATCCATAACATTATCAATTCTAATACCATCATTATCTACTTCCTCTGTAGGTAAACCTCTACATTGGCCATGAGTAAATTTCTACCTTCCGGGTTCTATCTCAAAACAATGGAATATACTAGATTAACTCATTAAATTTTGAACTTTTAAATCAAAATTTATAATTAAAAATTTGGTGTAACACGTAACATAAATTAAAAATATATGCATTTTTATTCCTAGGATCATAAACTGTAGTATTTCTAGGGATATAATTATATTCAAATCCACCATAACGGCTTTTTTAGAAATTTTATTTATCCAAAGCATATACACTAGGAGTATAAAAAAGGTGTATAGTAAGGCTAGGTTTCTTGTAATGGTTTATGCTCAATTCAATCTGGATGTTCCTTTTTTTAATGATTTTATCCCAAGGTACCATTTTGACTAAACCACATCCAGTTTTAGTATCCAGACATGGATGTATTTCTAGGAAGACCCACCACATATCTACCTTACCAAAACATTAGAATATTAATTTAATATTATCCTAAATCTATATAATAGGTTTATTTTATCTAATATATTTTCCCTAAATGTGGATCTCATGGATTCTACTAAAATTTCATCAAGGCCAACTATAGAGACCCCAACCCAATTAACTCGGAGTCGGTGCCTTTATTTATTACATTGGCATGAATACATGGAATCAAATATCAAAGGACTGATTAGTTTACTAGTTTTTAAGAAAAATATACATACATGATATTTATTTTACATTTTGAATAGAAAATAAAACATAATAAATAATAAAATATAATTAACTTCATCCTTGAAAATTAATTCAATGATCTTTTCTTTATAATAAAGGGAAAGGAAAAAAATAAGTGTGAGATCAAATTATCATTAAATATTATGTATAGAATATGTTATCAGTAATCAATATGAATAATAAATTTTGAAGGGTAGATAACTAAATAGAAATTCCATTTAAATAAATTTATTATCATGGGGAGATATGGAAGAATTAATATGGTAAGGTAAATAACTTTAAACACATTCCATTTAATCAATAAACTATGAATGAAATTCATCCATAGATAATTTAAAGTAAAAAAATCTATATAGTAATAATAATAAAAATATCAATGATTTAAATGAATAATTAGTGGATAAAAAATTTTCTAGGTACATGGTACCTTTACTATCAAGACCTTCCAAAAAATGGCTTAAAACATACCGGGTAAAACCAAATCTGATTTGGACAACTGGATCGTCTCATGAGATAACAAATACATAGAGGGTATTACATTAAATAGTCCCACAACCATGTTTTTCTAGTCAAAATAATTCCTCCTAAATAAAATGATTGATTTAATTAATAAATATTGTTCCTTATCATCAAGTATCCATTTTTATTAAAGGATATAAATTAATCAATATTTAATTTATTGATCAAATTACTTTCAATGTAAACACTGAATATAAAAATGGTATACAGTTTGGGAAATAATAATATCCATTACATAATAATATAGATATTTAAGAGTAATGTAATTTCTAGTGAAAATTAATTTCAATAAAGTGATTTTATAGGATAAAGTTAAAAAATACAAAATAAAGTGATATTACACAACAACTTTTAAAATTTTTATTTTTTCAAGTTAAATCCCCAAGGATGAAATAAATAAAAATGAAAAATAAAATTCCATCAATAATTAATTATTCATGATATTACATATCAAAATGGAAATTATATACACCATATAAATTTTAATTGGTTCATAATAACAAATAAGTCACAATGGAATGTTAATTGAGATGAAATCCCTCACCTCATGCTTCCTCTTAGACTAACACTCCTTAATCTAATGGATAATAGTATCAAGAATGTTATTAAAATATATAAAAATCATATTAATATTTATGATATCATATATGATAATTTTATAACATCTTATCAAACATTTTTTATTTATATTTCATTATATTCTTTGATTCAGATATTAATTACTTTATTTTTAAATTATGTTTTGATATGTTATTTTTTGTTGCTCCTAATTTGATCATGATTTAATCATATTAAAAATGGAAACCATGATTTAAATATCATATATATTAATTATATATGTATTTATAGTAATCCATAAAATGTTTTGATAGAAATTAATTACACTGTTCATGGAGATGATAGCTCGTATGTGCGCTTGAATGTGGTTACCAATTTATTATCACATTAAATGAATGAAAATTAAAATATATATATATATATATATATATATTATAATTATAGTATAATTTTTTTGTCAAATATATCACATATGTTTATTAAAACCATTCTTAATACATCATGTATAGTTTGAATGAATCACATCACTTCGTGAGGCGGTAGACCATTGTACAAACGAGCAATGTTATCGTATTCTCAAAAAATGGATAGAATGAAGGTATATGTGATATAATAATTATAGAAGAATAAAATAATTATAAATATAATAAATATATATATATATCAAATAAGTTATAAATATCTCATTATCACTTACCCTTAAAGGTGGTAATGGGAAAATGAATTCCATCGACACGTGTGGTGGTAGTCTTCCATATACATGAATTATGATTTCATAACTCATTTAATTGAAGTGTGTGAAATTTTAGTTAATGACCATAAAATAATAAAATCTTTTTATATGGAATATACCAATGATATTATATAATAATGTAATAATATTAATTTATGGAGGTGGAAAAGGAAATATAATAAAAATTATTTTATGAAAAACATTACCTCCTCATGGGGTATCATTATTAGGTTTAAACAAAAACCATAAAAGGATGTATTTATTAAAAAAATAAGGGTTCTATGATTAGGGTAAGTAATTTGGTTGGTTATTTGGGAAGTTATTTGGTGAACCAATGTGGTTTTTTTGTGTGAAGTGGAGAGGATAGGTGGTGGGATTTTACAAGTTGGGTGACTTGAACACTTGTCATTGTTTTGAAAAACTGAATTCCAACCACGTTTTATTCCTTTAACCAAGACCTTAAAATGGAAACTTCATAATTTTTTATATTATAATGTATAAATATTTCAATAAAAACGTTATGGATATGTTTTGGGTAGTTTTTACACCTTATATTCTTGGTTTAACCACTATGTAAACTTGTTTTCTCCTTAATAACTATAATTACTTTCAACTATTTTCCTTAATAATTTGTGTCAAAAAATAAGTTGACCTTATAATGAATTATAACATATGATGATTATAAATATTTAATCCATTTTTCATAATTTAATCCACAAAAATTTCAATAAAATATTTCAAATTAATCCTACAGACTTGGTGAGAAGGTAGGTTTTGTAAAATGAAAATGGTCGAAATATTGCAATGTTTTATATCAAATTTCAATATAAAAATGATTAAAATGACCTAAATTGCATTAATATATGTATAATTAAACAATATTTAATTGAAAACCATTTAAAAATACAATTTAAAATTATTAATTATTTTTAATGAAAAGTAACCTTTCAATTAAAATTTAGTATTGTTCAATACACATAGAAAAATGAAACATATTATAAAAATAAAAAAAATAACCATAATATAATTTTTAAATTACACATTAAAATTTTATTTTATTTTCAAATAAATTTTATAAAAATTTCAAAAATAAATTTTAAATTATATGCATAAAACGTGTCAAAACTATATTTTATGAAAAATCATTTTTTCTAAAAACATTTAATTTTCATTAATATGATTATAATTATTATTTATTATCAATAGCTAACCAATAAATGTGTGTAAAATAAATATTATCATAATTTATTTCATCATATTAAAAACTTCCATTCCAATTTCTAAGAGATAATTATACTATTAAATAATATTATTAATAATTAATTTTCGGTCAGTAAAACTCATCATTGCGGGTAAGACATGATTTTGAAGAAACTAGATGTTTCATGTAATGAAAGAAAAACATTGTGTTGTGTCTAATTAATGATAAACTTAATTTTTCATTTTTTATGAACCATTGAATAAATTGTTAATCATTTATAATTTTTATGGTGTTATAATTTTTCCATAGAATTCCTTGTTCACCTTTATATTTAAGAAGTAGTGAGACTCCATGGAACACCGATATCAATCATTTTAGAATGAGATTCATGATTTAGTTATAAATTTTGGAGGATACATAAATTTTTTTGAAAATATATGTAAACCTGGTCGCAAATTTTCCTCCTTAAACTAATTGGAAGTCTAAGGGGGATATTTTGATTTAGGAATACATGTTACGAGCTAGATAACATGATTTTATGGTGATTTGGGAATAAAATATTCACCTTTTTTAACTATCCTATAACAATGTTTTCCTCTCGATAATTCAAATGGTTACATTAAAATATATCTATGAAAAAAAGGTGTATAACTCTAATACGTTGGGATGAATTATGATAAGGGATTCTATTAGGGCCATACATTTTAAACCAGACCACAGAAAAGATACATCTTACTCCAAAACAAATCCAAGATGCCCAGATGAAATGGAAAAGTTAAACCAGTAACTAGAGAATGGACATAAAATTTCATGTTCGGAATCATTTTTTTCTCGAGATAAAAATAATGAATTGAGTTATGAGATTCTAAAAGAATAGGAAACTATGTCTAAGGTACATTAGACCATTTTATATTCTTGAACATACTGGATCATTTTATTATCTATTAGAACTACCTACAAATATTTCCAATTCACATGATGTCTTATATATGTCCCTAATGAGAAATTACATGTCTGACCCAACACATGTACTTGATATTGATGGTGTAGAGTTGGAAGCTAACTTTTCATGTGAGGAGGAACTAATATAGATCCTTGACCGACGGGAAAATTATTTAGGAAGAGGACAAGAGGACTTTGGAAATTATTATAGAGAATTCACTAGTTTTAGGAGGCTAAATGACAACATGGGGAATAAATGAAGGAGAAATACCCCCTGTTTTTTGGCGGAAAGAGTCAAATATTGACGAAGAAATTTCTTAAGGGGTGGGGGATAATGCAACAAACATAAAATGTATTCTATTATAAACAAAATATCTCTTTATATTTTAATAATTAAAATTTCATTATATTTTACAATGGAAGTATATAGAAATTATATTACAAACAAATATTTTTTTAATGTAATAATAGAAATTTCTACAAATAATAATTGTATAAGGATATTAAAACCTTAGAATATAGACCACATAATGGTGTACTTCATAGGATAAAACACTCCCCCAATGATTAAATATACCCATAAAACTATTAAAATAAAAATAAATTTTAGAAATATAATTTAAATTATCAAAGGAATCATAACAACTTTTGGGAATCAAGTAGTAAATATTGATTTATAGTGGATTATATATAGAATATAATGGGAAAAGTGACCATTGGGATTTTAACATTGACCTATATGAGCCTTTCTCAATATGAATGTGGGATTTTATAAACATTGGTAATAACGTTACCATATGAATTATTTATTATAAATGGTAATAAAAATTAAATTGTTACGTAGAAAAGAAAGAGTGGCCTCAGCCAGTAGAGCCATAACTATTGAAGCCCATTTTCCAAAACATAGTAGGGAGGTGTTATAACTAGGGTTCATGCTATACCCATCACAACTGGATCTTCAATAACTTATTCTTAAACTGAATCAACTACGGGAGAAGGTTAAGTTAGTGGAGATTATTGCTAGGTAAATGTTAGTTGAGACGCCATATTATACTACCACCATCAAACACCTTAGCCTTACGGAACATGTCGATGAAATAAGGGGTTATGGTCTGGAACTTAGTATCATAAAAGTGTAATTTTATTTCATCAAATAAAATATTTATTTTATATATCCCATTTTTATTATTATTTTATTTAATAAAATATAAATGAATAAAAGATAAATTTGACAAATATATTTTTCAAACAATTAAAATATGATAATATTTTTACAAAATAAATACACATGTATAATAAAACGAAATATTGAAAATAAAAAAATGATGAAATATTCTTCTAAAACATAATTTATTTAAATATAAAATGTAATTTAATTTTATAATGTCTTATAAATATTTTATGTGTCAGAAATTTACTATATTGTAAAAAAACATATTTTTCAACAAATAAAATGTTTTCATCTAAATGTTAAAAATCCCATATTTATAAAATTATTTTGATAAAATAAAAATTATATCTGAAATCAAAATATCATAATTAGTTTTGGGTGATTTTTTTTAGATTTATCAAATATACATTATTATCTAGTGAATAGTAGAAATATAGCTTTTTATTTTTATTGTGTTTTATAAATTCATGTAAATTAAATGAGGCTGTAATATTTATTTTGACATCATCCATGACCTGAAATATGATATATTTTTATTATTTTGTATTTTAATATATTTAAATCAATTTTCAAACCTATAAATGTATTTCAAAATTCTGAAATGGAAATTATGAATTTAAATAGTATATTTTGTGGATAAAACACTTTTCCAAGTAAAAAGTTATATTAAAATAGAAAAAATATATTAAAATAAAATAAAAAATTAATCAAATGTCTAAAAATATGAGAAAATACCATGTACAAGTCAGTGATTTTTCATTTTTCAAAACCTAGAATTCTAATAACTATATTCAAAAATATTAAACAATTACTATTTTGTTTTATAAATACACACCCATCCTTTATTAAAATACTCTAAAAATCCATTATCCATTAAATTATGTAAATTTTACCTTTGGAAGAAACCCTCTAATGTGTACTTAAGTCCTCAAGGATCCGTCCATAATATTAGTAAGAAACTCTTTATGGTAAGGAAATTCTCTACTTCCAGTTTCCATTTAGGTGCATATTTGAGGTATGTTTTCTAAGTGTTAAATAAACATATTTTCATAAACTTTTTTATTATACCATTACTTCCAATATAATTTGTTATCAATGAGAGACCTTTGTTTCCTCCCATTATATCCTTTCATAATCTATGTTTTATACCATCATGATTCAAAATTCATTTCTTTATTTTCTCTCTTTTACATTCAATGTTATTATATTGTGAATACCATAGTCCCATCATTATAAATTGTTGTTCACCTATATGTAAACATAATTTATTGATTCAATAATTTACATGTACTAAGATCACATTACCTTTTTATGGTTTATAATTTATGTAATTTCCAAACATTTAAGCACTTATATACTCAATAATTTTATAAGAAACTTGCTCTTTATTTTCAGTAGGTTATTGATGAAATGTTTTATTATGATATTTTTTTGACACATGAATTAGGAAATATGATTGATTCTCCCCGATTGTTCTATAACGAATTTGGTAAGGAATTAGTCTCGAGGGATGACACGTTTTATGATATATTAAGGGATATCCTTGGTTAATTTCATTTATAAAACCTTGGGGATATGCTTATGAATGTATCTATTTTATATTATAGCCACATTTCCATGTTATCTATCGTGTAATTATGATTATTCTCTTATTTTATGCCTCATGTATTTCCCTTATCACTATTCATGTTCTATTTCCTTTTTTATACCTTACCAGGATTTATTCTAACCCTTTTCTATTGAAGTATGTCCCTAGGAAATTACTTGAAACGGTGTGAAATAGGAAGGACTAACAAAGGAATTTTAAAAAGGATTGAATAATGTTTATTTTATTATTTTTATATCTAATTCATGTATTATGTACCTAGTTAATAATATTCTTGATGTAAAAAAGTCTCCTTTATGTTAATAAAGTAAAAACAATTATGAGTTTTTTTAAAAATTAATGTATTAAAAATTAGGGATTCCATGCATTTTATTTTCTTACCTTTAATGGTAATAAAATTATAGTACAAGGATTGTTTTTTTCTTGCACTAATATTCATCAATCCAAATGTAATTACTTTTAAATATTATAACCCTTAGGATGCACAAAATTTGGTGAACTCTTTATCCTTACGGGTCATTCAGATCTGGTTATAATCTATGTACTTGTCCCGAAAGAGAGGTCCTAAAAAATAGTTATTGTTTTGATCAATTGTTTTACGATCATGATTAATCAATATTCCTTTTGGCAGTAGTGGTTGAGATTTCTGAAGTGAATATAGACCCTGGTTTTATCATTGTCAGGAATCCACTTCATGTATTATACTTCTCAAATAATGTTTTATTTCATAATTTTATTAACATCATCTTCCAATTTTGAGTATGGGTCAGATGAATCCTAGTTTCCACTTGTTTATAGACATAGATATTTGATGGTAGGTTCATATAGTGGGTACTTACCTAATGATCCAACACATGAATTTCCCAAAAAAATTAAATAAAATACATTTTTATGTTTCTTTAGGAAACAAATTTGTTTAAACTATTCTTTAAAATTCCTGGATATATTTATCAACATAGGTTATGGATCTTCTTATATAACCAAATTCACCTATCTGATTTCATCAATGCAAGTTGGGAAACTATTCTCAAAAACTATAAGATCATTATTAATATAATCATTTTCTTACTAATAATTTATTGGGGAAGAGAAAAGACTAAAACCTTATGTTATTGGAGTCGATATATGAGAATCTTCATTTTCATTTGGATCACATACTTATATAGAAAATTTTGGTTTTTCAGATGTGGATGACACAATATAGAAGTAATAAAAAAACACTAAATTCCCATTTTTATCTTCAATGGTTCAATTACATCCAATCAAAGATCCTTGGTTGTGTGGATTGAATATTTTTTATACTAATTTTATGATAAGGATTATTGAGGGATATATTGATCCACAATGGATATATAATGATCCCTTCCACTATTAGAAATGGTTGTTCAATAGAGATATCTCTCTGACTTTTATAATGGTGTAAAAGTTATAATATGATCTATGTCATTATCCATCACAACATGGTGACTCCTCAAGTTTAGATTTGTAGCCTCAATGAGATTGATAGGAAATAAAAAAAATTTATCAATTTTTCTACATTGATTGATAGGGGAAACTTCGAGGACATTATAGGGATCACTCTATATAGATTTCTTTACAAGTATTTATTTCACATCCATTTTATAATACCTTCTATCGGTGTACTCATAAAAATCATCATGTGAGTTATCATCAAAGAGTTCCGTGACTTTCTCATCAATGGAGTATTTCAAGAAAGAAGGATATAAAGAGGAAAATTATATGTACATATAGAGATAGATCCTTCCTAGAAATAAATTTATATTCATGTCTTATTGAACCACCATAAACTCTAAATCTGATATAATATATCCAAAATGGTTATCATATTGATTCTTTTGAGTAGTATATGATCACTCTTTCCATAAATCTAAATCTCCATGTCTGAGGGATACAACTAAACTTCACTATATATTAGATGTTAAATAGTTTAAATTCTAATGTGCTTTAGTCCATAACTATTATAAATTACATCTCAAAGAATTTTTATTCCATTAAGATTTCAAGATATGTTTAAAGACAAGATGTTCTTCTATGTTGTGGTTTCCTATCCTTTTTAAATCAAATAAATGAATATATAACACTAGGTGGAACAATTATATCCATGTTATATCTTCACTAAAATAACATTAGTCTTAGAATTATGTGGACTTTATAGATCCTTAAAAATTGACTCAATGAGTTCTTTTTAAAAGATTAATGTAGTCTAAAATTGAGAGCCTGATTAGGATGATAGTGGGACAATTAAGCATTTAGTAATATATGGCCAGGGAAAGTGATTCTTATATTACGGATACTCCTCAACTTAAGGAATAGGGGATGAATAAAACTATTTCATCATACTCTTTCCTTAATTGGAATTTGGGGAGTTTTTCTTATTCATATATTGTGTTGAATTGATCTTCTCATATTATAGTGTCAATTTGATAACTTTTAGTTTAATAATCATTTGATCAGTATAATTATATCATAATGGTCCCTAGAAAATTTAGGAAAAAAATAATATTCCAACTAATCATTATTAAGTTCCTACATTTGTGTATATCTTGATTTAATGTATTCATCATAAATGAATCATGATTGATCGAATCCTCCATGACATTCTGTTTCCCTGCCTCTATAACCTCATCCCTGATTATTTATTGTTAAATCTGGTCTATATGTTTCATCCTCATTAGTGAAATTTTAGGTCAAGTAGATGTCCTTGAAAGAACCATATCATGACTCCTCGTTAGATAAAAATTTAATTTGAAGGGGGGGATCCCATCCTCCCAGTGACGAGGATATGATATTTCTTTTAAAAAATCTCTTTGAAGTGGTTTTTGAGATTTTTTATTGATAATGTACATTAAATAATATGCAATAAAGCCTATATCACGTGGAGAAGTTAATATTTAATGAATTATGTAAAATTATAGACATCTATGAATTGATTAATGAAGTAGGGATGCATGTAAGGTTTTTAAAACCACATATAAGATTATGAAATCATGTGTATTGTTTAGACCAATGGAGGGAGAATCCTTATATGGTTGGTACACATCCTTATAAGGTTAGTTCATGTCATTTTATGTTCGGTTTTCATACTCATACGGTGTGTCGATGTGTTATATGGTTAGGATAATGACTCAAAATTTTGGTGTGAAATTATCATAATTTTCAGATATAATTTTGTAATGTTGATCCAGAACATTATAAGGACTATGGGGCATTCCAATAAACATGTGAAAATCCTTTTAATGTTAACTGGGAGTTAATGAAACTTCATACGGTTGTCTAGTGTAGTTGTGGTTATTTTTTTAAATCATAAAATATGATTATTTCATCACCCACATTCAAGTAGAAACTCAATTTTGGATTCTAGGAATAATCAGTAATAAATTTTTCCTTTGTTTCATGTGATTATGATTGGTTTAGTGAATCTATTTTTACCATATAACCCATGATTAATGAAGGAATTTAGTGAAATAGAGGCTATGAAATTGTGATGTTTCATGTAATTTTAATACAAGATCTTGCTAAAAATTAAAGAGATTATTTTCTAATTTTTGAGTACTTTATGAATCTTTAAAATAAATAAAATTATAATTTTAACTTTGTAAAATGGTTTCTCACATTAGAACATGATATTTTTTCAAAAAAAATAAATGTAAAAGAAATTATGTAAATAAATAAGGGTATAGTCTCTCACGACATGAATTGGAGAATATTTTTTATCACCAAGAAACTATATTATGTTTAATATTTTGAGTGATCAAAATGATATTCCAGACTGAGGCTAGGAAGAGGATGTGTTTTTTGGATTTACAACTATTATTTTAGGTGTTATTCTAGTGTGAACCACATTGAGTTGGTGGAAAAGAATAATTTTTTTTATAAATTTTTCACAATGGAAACTCTTCAATAGAATACCGAATGAAACACCAATCCTTTATATTTTTTGATTTTCTATTTCATGAAAAAGAGGTTTTTCATATCAGGATTAGTTCATTCCACCAAGTTATGATGAGAGCATTGTTTTATAATTTTTATTATGGTTGTAAACCTTTGGGGTCAACATAGTCACTTCATTTTGTAACTAAAGAAAAATTAGAGTATTTTAGATTCTTAGGTGCATAGGTACATTGAAAGTAATTCTCCTTGGATTAGCCTATTTGGGGGAATCAAGTAAAAGAAGACATGTGTTCCATTTTTCTTATTTCATCACTCTAGAGAGATAGTGGGGGAAATATAAGAGTATTCCTCTCAAATAGAGAGTAATATAATTTTTAAGAAATTTATTTAATGTTATAATACCTTTACTGGGATAAATAATTAGTATCAGAGCCAAGGGTCATGGAGAACCAATATATCCTGAAATTTGAAGGAAAATATTTTCAACCACAAAGAATTGACCATTTTTTAATTCAGTAATTTTTAACTATGAAAAAAAATCAAATTCATCATTATTTTTTATCCTTGGGTATAGATGCTTATAAGGAAGAAATACATGGGATCACAGCAAGCATGAAGAGCGGACCTCTTTTTGATAAGTATCACAAGGAGTTAGATACATATTTCAAGGTAATTAATTCCATAGGGGGAGAATTTTATAACCCTGTCTATACTAATGTGATCTCAAGAAAATCCTTGCATGAAATGTGGGTGAATATTCTGTATACTTATGATAGTGATTCAAAATATAGGGTAGTGAAGATGGAAGTGTTCTACAAGAAGTTTGAAGAAGTATGAATGAAATATAATGAGATAGTAGATTCATTTTTATATCATATCATTCCTCTTACAAAGGATATTCATAGTCTCTTAAAGATAATTTATGATATAAAAAATTGAAAAGTAATCTTGAGAAGGCTACCGCCTAAGTTAAATCTAAATATATTAGTGCTTCAAGATAAATATTTGAATGAGTTAATGTTATACCTCATATATTTCACAATTATTTCATATAAAATGAGTAATAATTCTAATGAGTATATATTAAAAGATAATTATTAGGGAATTTCATTCAAATATATAAAGAAACTGTCAATGAAGGATGGTACTAAAGAAAAAGATGTCAGTGATGAAATTTCATTTCATTATTCTTATCCAAAATAAGGAATAGTAAAATTCAAAGGTTCCAAATAGTTTTTTTAATGCGGTTAATTTTTTCATGTTATGGATAAATGTCAAATTAAATTCCAAAATATTTATGAATATGAAATAGTTGAAAGGAATCCAATAAAAAATATGAATGGTCAGAAAAGTTTTTAATCAAAATTATTAAAAATAATTAAATTTCTCACTCAATAAGATGATATATTATAATATATGAAAGAATATGGTGTTATGTACTATAAAGACCTCATAGAATATGTTTTTGTAGATAATATAGAAAAGTTATAAATGGAGGACAACAATGATGATGAAGATTTAATTAAGGGCATAGTTTGTATTGAATCCAATCTTGATGTAGACCGTAAGTAAATTTACACGTTCATGTATAAAACTAAGAAATCCAATAGAGTTATACTTGATAGAAATATCTATATATAAAATAAAGTGGATGAGGAGTCATAATTTAAGATACAAATTTAATAACCTAAATAAGGAAATTGATGGAAACTTGGGAAATAAATTGAGATTTGTGTCAAAATTGAATAGAAATATTGAATCATTTACGGTACAACTAATTCTTTGAAAGTATGGATCAATATAATTAAGGAACACAAAATAGAAGATATATTATTGATAAATAAGAGTTAATATCAAGAAATAATTCTTACTCTAATAATGACATATGAATGTTTAAGAAAATTAGTCCCCATGGAGGCTAATTATGCTCTTGTGAAATATTTTAGTAAAATTGGGGGATTTTCACATGTGCAGTGGTTTGGTGAAAAAGGAAAATCAACTGTCTTACATGATCATAAAAAAATGATGGAAATAATGGGTATAAAATCCTTCACTCCAAGAGCTAAAAATATAATTGAGCTACATGACACTCAATTGACATTTTTTGATATAGGAAAGTATAAAAAGGAGACACCGGATATTAGGTGTTATTTATATAGAAATTTAGGGAATACCTAATTTGTGTGATCTATTGCAAAATGAAATTTCTTATATAAATAATACCAAAAATATGAAAGTATATGTTTTTATGTTTCTTATGATTTTTATAGATTCTATTAGTCTTGGGGGGTTGGGAACAAGATGGTTTATTTTGTATCAATAGTGAAATGGAAGGTTCAAAAGTAAACCCAGATATGTTCCAAATTACAGCTACATACATCACATAAAAAGATTAAAAATCAAAAATATATATTCTATGTTCTAAAATAAAAAATGATATATGGATATAGATACGAAAAAATCTTATATATCATTATGTAAATGAAACCATCTATCATAGATCAATAATGGAAGGACTAAGCAAGAGAACATTGCTGAAATTGCTTTATGAGAAATAGGAAGTTGGTACACGGATTTTGAATATAAGTTATAAAAGTCATATGGTAGGGACTAAATTCATTATTACTAGCATCAAATATTATAAATACTATGTAGTACATTTTATAAATGAGTAATGGATAAAAACTATTAGCCTTGGGAAGGAAAATAGTAGTGGAAAATATCTAAGGAGAATGTAAGAATTGTTAGTTGGTAGTCTCAGTCAAAACTTACAAAGTGTAATTCAAATTTGTAACTTGGTGAATGGATTGACGTTAGACAACAAATTATTCATAATCAAAGGATGTGATTGATCAATATTTTTACAAGTAATGTACATGAATGGGGAAATCTATCTTATTAGTGGAGAAGAGGATAGGTGTATGTTTTCTAAGGAAGAGGCATAAAAAAAATTTATTTAAACCAATAAAAATCTATGGAACTTGTTAAATAATGAAGGTTCCCAAAGTATAACTAATATTTCATGTGATCACACACAAACATGTGATACTTGTATAAAGGGGAAGATTATATATAAAACCTAAAAACTGACGAATGAAAAATAAACAAGGTTTCTTGAGCTCATTCATGTGGGAATGTGTGCGCTTAAGAAACCAAAACCCTTGGATGGGAAGTATTTTTTTTTAATTATGACTACAATATGATGGATTGGTTTATTTTTATCCCCCATAAAATCAAGGTATTTAAGTGCATCATTAAATGTATTAAGATGTCTAAAAATATTCTTAGTGTAAAACAGCAGACACTTACAATCTATAATGTCATGGAATTTATCAACCAAAGTGTAATAAAATCTATAAAATCATTGGAAATAATATCATACTTTAACAGTGAGGACATCTCATCAAAATATAGTCATTTAGAGGGAGGTGATACCGGAAACCCTTGTAAACGGCCTCTCTAAAGAACGTTCCCACTTGCTCAATGTTTTTGAATCTCATATGACCGTTACATCCTATCCTCTTCACTCTTCAGTCGTGGCCTTGGTTCTAGAGACCTTTGATCTACGATCAGGGTCTTCAGTGGCTGTCTCCTCCCCCATGAGGGTCTCCTTGCCCCTCTCCCCACCCGTAAAACCCAATGTTGTCCTTAAAAGAGGCTTTATGCGGGGATTCCTCAAGTACTTTTCTTCATTTCTTCCAGGATATCGATCGATTTCCCATTTGGTGTTTTGGGTAGGCTCCCACCTATCATTGGCCACCCCTGATTTAGTGTTCACCAATGCTTTAGTCAGTTTGAAATGGATTCTTGTGCCATGGTTCGGTGCAGGGACCCCGCCCCCTGGCTTCCAAGCGCTTCGTGGTTTCCTGAGGTTTTCAAGTGGCAGCACGCATCTTAGTGATTCACCAAAACTTGTTCTATTTGGACCTCACCTCTGGAGTAGATCTCATTTTGGTATCATGAAAATCCAAATTATTAGGGGTTTTTGGTGCTTCAATATTTCTCACTGGTCTATGGATGTTCACAGGGGGAAAGAAAGCTTGTGGGATACTGTTTGGATCAACTTACGAGGTCTCCCTATTCCATTTCAGAATGACATTTTCCTCAAGTCCATTAGTGATTCTTTGGGGGGTTTCATTTTATGGATGAGCATACCCATCGAGGGGAGGAATCCATGGTGGCCCAGAACTGTGTTAATCTTGATCTCTCTCTTCTAATCCAGAAGATGATTTCTCTTAAGGTGTAGTAATTTGAAGATTGGTCCTACGCTATTATTTACCCAATGTTTCCTAGGATCTTCTTGTCTTTCCTCCTTTAGGGCCATTCAGCTCAAAAGATAAGGAAAAATCACTATGGTGGCCCTATCCTCCATTCTAGTGGCTCTAATCCTAGAGCTCCATCCTTTCAGCCGGACAAGGGGTCTTGTTCAGCCTTATATCATCTAGCATCCTCAGATGCGTCCCATTCTCCTGCTTCCATCACCCCCTCCATGCCCACCCCAGCAATCTTGGCACATAACCCTCCTTCCATTGGCCATGGGGCTCGTCCATTCTTGAAGTATGGTTATCCCTCCCCTAGCTCATAGATTCTCCAATGCTTCACTCTGGTCCCCTCTATGCTGAGTGGAAAGTGGTTGGGTCCTCTAGTGTCTCTCAAGCAGTCATGGGTTTATTTCTCCGATGGCGGTCACTGGGGCCTTTCATAAATTCTTCATGAGGTCTTCCGCATAGTCTCTGCCTACTTCTCTCTAGCCTCTTCCCATTCCCACACCAACCTCAAGTTCATGCACTCTGCTATTGGCCAAGGATGATGGGGTTTAGGGTAGAGGCATCCTCTCACTAGAATATCATCAAAAGACCAGGAGGTTCCTATCTAGTTTTGGTCATGATAATAGTGATCGGGCTCTCATGGGGCCAGGTTCCATGGATCATAGAGCTCATCCATCGATCCTAGTTCCGTATGTCATTCAGGCATCTGATAAATCAGGTCCCTAGGCCTGGTCGTCCCAACATGCGGTGAGTTGGAAATCCCAAAAGTCCTCATCTAAAACTCCTCCCCATTTCTCAGACCTCTCCTACATGAGTCTGGGAGTGCGTAAAAGGTTTAATATAAATAAAATGTTGGATATGGAATTACCTCCATTCCTCTTGTAAGTGACCACGATGTCTGGGGCCAAAGTCGGGCCCCCATCGTTACAATGATTTCAATTCTACTCCAGAACTCATGTTGTGTTGGGGAAAGGGTGAAACTGATTTTATATCCTCAGATTCTAAGAGACACAAATAAAAATGGCAGTGATACTCGTACACAAGAAGGCCCCTTCTAAGATGCATGAGATTACTCTAAAGGTGAAAATGAATGCATCCATGCATATAGACCCGATTAATAAACACATATGGCTTTTCTAGAACAGGGATGTTACAGTTGATATGGTCTTTATGGTAAATCATCATATCACTAAGAAAATATCGAATGGTGGGAACCCATTGTTTGTATTCTTCGTTTATGGAAGCTGTGATGCACAGAGAAGGGAATTCATGTTGTCCAAGCTAAATGCATTCAATCCCAGTGATCAGTCCTGGGTGGTTGGAGAGGATATTAACGTTGTCTCACACCAAGATGAGAATAATGGATGTGAGGATTTTCTAAAGAGGGATATCATTTCCTTTTCTATTTTCATGGTAGGAGGAAGGCTATTGGACTTGGGATATTCAGGATATCCCTACACTTGGTGTAAAACCGTATGGGTGGTAGTCGAATCGGGAGGAGAATCGATTGCTGAATCACCAAAGTCCATGATATTTACATGTTTCCAAATGAAAAGGTGACCCACTTGACTCATAGTATCTCTAATCACTCCCCCTATTTTTATCCCTTTGATAGAGGGAGGTATTAGAGTAAAGGTTCATTTTCTCTAGCCGGTGGAACTACAAAATAAATAGATTTTTTCAACAGGTGTATATCTGTTGGTAAAAGTGCATTATCTGTTTGTAAAACATTTTACCAAAAAAACTATCTTGTCACTAAACTTTTGGTAAAAACTCTATCGATAAATGTTATTATGACAGATAAAATAATTCTGTTACAATTATAATAATACTAACAGATAACATATATGTTGGTCAAAATGATTAGCCACAGAATTTTGTGACAAATTTATTTTTTTGTAAAATTATTATCAAATTTCATAACCAATATCAATAATTAATATTTATTTATTTATTTTAATATTTATTTCTAAAAATTTATATTACATTTATTATATGTTTTAATTCTCATACCGATGAAAATTTTCAAACATATTCACGCTTAGAAAAAGATTACTGATATTAATAATAAAAATAAATAAAAAATGTATCAATACATACACAAGTTTATTGATGCCTAAAAAGGTCATAAAAACACAAATACCCAAGATCCACATATGTCGCTGCTGTAGCTAAAACACCACCACACCCCCCTTAAAATAAAAAAGAGTGTCTCTTGACTTCAATCACCCAATAACCTACCAAAGATCCTTCGTCACCCCAAATTAGGCAATTAGAATCAACAAATCAAATCATCTCTAGTACTAGTGAGGAACCTAAAGTCTCTACTTTGTCACACCCTTCAGCTCCAAGATCTACACCAAACACAACCAAAAAACATACCCAAAAATTACTGAAAAATATCAGAATGAATGGAAAAAAATAAAAAAAAATTAACATATAAAAAACATGATATTCATAGAGTGGAAATTTTTCATTCATCATCTTCGTTGACATATCAACAAATAAAATCATCTCAGTACAACTGAGGAACTGATACTATGCCTCATCTGTCAGCTCTAATATCCAAACCACACAACCAAAGAGAATAACCACAAATATGTGAAAAATATATGCATGAATTGAAACTGAAATAAAAATGAATCAATATATAAAAAATGAAAATATAAAATAACATGCATTTGTGTTTAACTTCCTTTTGAATGTCAACAATGGTAGTACCTGCAAAACAATAAAATAAACATTCAAAGAAACTATTTTATTTTTTAAAAATGCATACATAGAATTTGTTTTGAACTAATAACTCGCAACGTACCCATGGTACCCATGATATTATATTTTTCTAGTCAAGGAGCCTAATATTATCAATAACCCGGCTTACAACAATCATCTTCAAGAACAACACACCAAATTTGTGAACATCTAATTTGATTGTCAACTGGCCATCCCATGCTAAATCATGAGCGCAACATTCATAGGTCCCCATCAAAATTGTAGAAACATGGGTCTTATCTATAGTTGGACCAGGCTTCGAAAGACTAAAATCAGAGAGCTTTGGATTGAATTCCACATTCAGAAATATGTTCAATGCAATTAAATCAGGGTATATTACTTATGAGTAAATTAGTTCCAGTAAAATTATAATATGAGTATTATGAAACAAGGATGTGTGGAGAATTGTAAAATGAGATTGAAAACATGGCATGCACATGCCATGATGTACATCCATGTGCAAAATTGTACAGAATTAAACAGAATTGTAGAGGTCCTATGTTCAATCCATGATTACTTGAACACATGGACTATACATAATTAAACACATGTCCATGAGTAATGTGAAAATATATACAAGAATTTGCAGGACATGGCCATGTGACAGGCCATGTTTCATGGGTAATATACCATGAGGTACAATATTGTACAGACGATGTGTTCAATTTTTGAAGAAGTTGACATGTGGCTTGAACATCGTCCTGGAAGATTTTAGCTCAATCAAGCATGCACAATTCATATTTCTCCATACTATAAAATATCACTATTACACAAACATGGGTCATATCAATTTTTTTAAGCAATATGAGACACAACTTGGTTACCCAAGTCATGCTCAAAGGAGTGTATTAAACAAGATAAATGTTACAATACATGCACAAAGGTTTATCAAGATTACACCATATTGAATTGAAGGAGATATATGTAACACCCCAAGCTTCTAAGGTACGTTTCCCTTTGAATAATGCGATAGCGTGTGTTGTACGCAACATCGAGTTCTAACACACCACAACCAATCAAACTAGCTGTTATGAATAGTAATACCTACTTTTTAAAATTTTATAAATTATATCAATCAAAATGGACTTCATTTTTGTATTGGGAATATCTAATTTGTCCTAGGGTGAAATTTTTGAACTTTTCGGATAACATTTATATTTTGATGAATAGTGAAAATTACTAAATTTTAATTAAAAACAACTTTTTTAATCGAAATAATTTATATTGATAAATTATGAATTTGAGTGGTTTTAAAGTATATTTTGAATATATTTTTACCATTTAATACAATGTTGGTCATTGGAAATAATTTCACTATTAAACCGAACATAAACAAGTATCAATCTTTTGATAGTTATTATCTCTTAAAAACACGATTTTTGTTTTAACAACTCAAATTAATATTAAATTAATTTTTTCCACGTCTGTGTTTTGAATTTGGAAAAATGGATTCCATATTTGGAATCAGGATGTTCATATTGTGTCAATAGGTAACTTTTTTTTAGAGATTTTGAATAATTACTGCAGTAAATATTTTATTTACCATGGTTAAGGGTAAATCCGGTAAATAAGGGTTAAACAAATAATATTATAATAATACTAAAATACCCTAAAACGTTTTCTAACCTTATTGGTGGATATATTTCCAACCCTGGGCATCTTTGGGTCGATTTTGGGACCACATGGTTCCACATGTAGGTGATATGGACACTTTGCTTTAATGAACACAAAAATGACACAAGCATATATCTTTTAGAAAATAAATTTTTACATAGGGTTATATATGTTCTATATTAGACTAAAAATATTCATTAGAAATATAAAACTATTTCCTACATAATGGTATTTTATTTATAATTTTTAGACATTATATAAGTTAATTTATTTATGACACAATGATGATGTAGTAATTACCATAATAGTGAAAAATTAAAATAATTGATATTTTAAATACATAAATAAATATAATTTGAGACTTTTATTGAATTAAACTAATTTTCTTGGTTAATATGACATATTAGTATTGATTTAATTGAATTTTTTCGAAGTAAACATTCTGTTATGAGTTTCACAAAAATCAATTATTGAATAGTGTCAAAATTGACATAAAAGAGTTTTTAAAACAAATATTATACTATTAATTGATATTAAATTCAAAAAAATCTACGGTTCAGCCAAGAGACTTATATAATTATAGGTTCATCATTAATGGACCACTTGGGGGTCTCTAGGATGTATATGGTAAGTTTATTAACTATATAATATAAAAATACAAAGTGACATGGTAAATGTCAAACTAATTAACTAAGAGTTAAAACAAAAAGATAAGGTTAATATAATGCCCCAAACAAGTATAAATTCTATTTGTTGAATGTTTTTCGACCTATCCCCACCTTAACCTTTTAATAATAAACTTTTAAGCCATTAGAAACCAAATATGAATTTATTATAAATTAATATATCTAGCTTTTCCAAAGGTGCCCCTCACCCTCTTATAAAAGGGCACTCCTCCTTCTCATTTCTTCACACCTTTAAAGCCTTTTGGTTCGGCAAACCTCTGCCCAAATACTCTCCCAACTTCCCTCAATTCATCCTATAAGCCTTCCATTAGTAAGAAAGCCAACTTAAGGAGCCCTTTGGATCAAATCAAAAGGAAGAACCCAAAGAAGAGGTAATGATTTCACCACCCTTTTTCAAGTTCCTTTCTTCTTCCACTTCTTCTTTCTTTGTTATTACCATTCTAAAATAACAACTCCAGTATCTTATATATACTGTGATGTTATTATAAATATGGTACAACGATATTCATTATTCTATCTATCCTTTTAATAACATGTCACCATATGTGCGTGCGTACGGCTTACCGTCTCCACGTCGTGGTGTAATTGTTATTCAATAAATTATAATTTGGATGGGTTTAATAAGGATTTTTAACTCATGTAAATAAAAAATATAACATGATAATGATTCTGTATATATGTTATACCATCCAATTATATATTATTTTAATATCAAAATAATGATATTGTCGCTCGTGCATACGTACGGACTACCGTCTCCACGAACGCGATGAGATTCATTCTCCATCGTATCCATTCAAGTATAATTATCATTTGATGATTTAAAAATAATTTTTAAGGACTTGATATCATTCTGGATATGAATAAGATACAACCTATCCATGAAAAACATGTCTTACCTAACAAAACATATGAAATAAAACAAGTTAACACCTGAAACAACGATAATACTAAGATATTATAAACAAAGAAATGTTAAAAGATCATATATGATACCATATTAATATATATGATTCTTGTATAATTTAATAACAATTATTTCACCATTATACAGGATGTTAACCTACCCCAACCAAGGAAAAGTACAAGGTAAGGTTTATTTCACAATCTCTTCATTATCTGAGGTTGTTTATAGGTAATAATCTACTGGGATCTCATTATCATCCACATCCATGTTTCTTAAAAATGAATTTCAAAACATTTTTACTATTTACTAGAATATGGGTTAAAGTCATTTATACCCTTGTTTCACTTTTTATAAAAAGTTTATAAAGGAATCCTTCCATCATTTTCTAAACAAGGTTCTTTTTATCCTTTTCGACAAAATTAAGGTAAGAATGTTTTTTTAACTTATACAGCGGGTGCGGTTATTTTCCGCCGTTATAAAATCTTTGAAGTTTTCCTTACAAAATTATAAGAATATTTTCAAAGAAAATGTTTTATTTTATAAATATATGACTCTTAAATGATTTAAAAATAAAAAAGAGATATTTCGATAAAAAGAGTTTTGATTTCATCTATGTCAACATCCTTTGATGGATTTTACGCTTATTTGAAGTTGATTTATTATGAAACAAAAATTCTATAATGTATTGAAGGTTTTATGATATGTTTGACTGTGGATGTGTTATTTTTATACCATTCATGGTTTATGGATGAAGTATTTACATTTTGTATTCTAGTTTTAATACGAATGTTTATGTTATGTTTAAACCTTTTCATATGGGAGTGCATTGGACTTAATATGTGACAGGTGGAGCTCGATATAGCTCCTCGATACATCAGTAGGTCTAATGAGACAAACTAGTGTCTTGGCACAAGGCCTTGACAAAATCTTATTTGTAGTATTGGCACGAGGCCTTGGATTTGTGGTTATGATAGTCTGGCATTATGCATTCCATCATTATGAAAGTGGTTATTGATATTGCATGTGATTATTTGATTAGTAGAATATCCATGTGAATAAGTAAATGTCATTATTTCATTTTAATTTTTCCATACAATGTTGATGTTCAAGTGTAAAAGGCTTTTGTTTTAGTTATACATTGCATTAAATGTTTATTCTTATTTATGAACGTTTCCGCTATATTGTTATCCTTACTGGGCATTTGAGCTCACCCCTTTTCTATGTTTTATTTTTCCCAGGATGTGAAGAAGTAATTTATGAATGACCTGCAGGGATAGTGTGAGGGGATAAGAGTGTGGACTATGGAGACTATGTTGTTGTAGTTTTCATTTTATGATGTAATGTAAACCTTATGAATATATCTAGTGTTTCCAAGGCTACTAAACCAAACGGCCTTTCGAGATTTGAATTTTTTTGTGATCATGCCAATGTTATGTAATAATGCACCGACTCTGGGTAATTGGGGTTGGGGTGTTACAGTTGGTATTAGAGGAAGTTTAGTACAAACCTTGGAAGCTAGATTTATATAAACTCTGATTAGAGAACGTAGACCTAAGATGAACTTTGAGGATTAGAATAGAAGGACTTCCTATAATTTTGGAATTGTAAAGATTTTGTGAGTTTTTCGAGCAATACATCTCTGTCTGGATACGAGCAGGTATAGGCGGCTCTGGCACAGATGTACCTAGGGGTAAAACCCAAAAACGCTGCTTTGAGCTATATTCGAACGGGAACTGGTGCATGACAACGGGCCTTGCTGCACTCTTGGTTACGACACTCTCGGGGGATATACTTAGGATAACTCTCATTTTCTTTACAAATCATTATGAAGGGTTTTTGAGTATATAATTCCTAAAAGAAAACATTCTTATGATTATGGAATATATCCATAAATAGTTCAATTTATGTTAAGTGTTTTATAAGTATGGGATTATGTATTTTGATTCATAAACTGATCTAGTTTATGCCATTGTTTATAAATGGAACCTAGTGGAAGAAATGGAAACTGTATCAATGCACGCACTCCATGTAGGGATTTCCCTCCTGCTCAAGATAATTATAGTGGAGCTGGTGATGCAACTGGTTCCCATCATCTAATCACCATACTGGGACAACTTACTCTGGTTATGAATAATAACCTTACACGTATGGAGCACCCTGATCCACAGCATGGAGGATCAATGTTATATCGCTTCATGAGGCTACAACCACCAACGTTCAATGGGAGTACAAATCCCTTAGTATCTGAGTAATGGATAAATTCCCTAGAAAAACTATTTCAGGCTTTGGGGGGTAGTGAAAGGGAAAACGTTATCATGGCAGTTTATCGCCTCACTGGAGATGCTGATCAATGGTGGTCATTGATTCAAAATATGAAGGAAGATGATGAAGTATCAAATATGGAATAGAGGGAGTTCAAAGATCTATTTTTAGAAACATAATTTCCTCGCGACCATCGAGCAGATATGGAAAGGCAGTTTCTGAGTCTGAGACAAAAGGAGGATGAGAATGTCACAAAGTATGAGGATAACTTTACAAGGATAGCAAGGTATGATGGAGATTATATACGTAACCCAAGAAGTAAGATTCATCATTTCTTTTATGGGTTAAAACCATTTCTCCGTTGAGCATTAGTCTCACAATCCTTCTCGTCGTACGAAGACATTGTCTCATGTGCTATTAAGACCGAAAAGGAATTCTCTATGTATTATGACTTTAAAGCAAAGAAAGAGAAGAAGAGATCTATTAATACACCTGGGAATGGAAATAAGTGGAAGAAGGTAAATTTTGAATATCCATCCTGTGGTAAATGTGGGAAGAAACACCCTGGTACTTGCTTGAAGGGAACGGGAGTCTGTTACAAGTGTGATGAAAAAGGCCACCAAGCTTGTGATTGCAAAGGGAAGAAGGAAGCTACCAATGTTCAGTGCTACAATTGCAGGGAGATGGGGCATTATGCAAATGAATGTCCTAAGTGTCATAGGAACTTACCTCAGAAAATCCCAAGGGATCAAGGCCAAGCTTATGTTATCACTACTGCTGAGGTAGAAGCTCCGAAAGACGTGGTGGCAGGTAATTTAATGGTTTCCTCAAGTTTAGAAAATGCATTATTTGATTCTGGATCATCAAATTGCTCCATATCTTCCCAGTTTTCTAAGAAAATTTGATATTTCCAATTTTATTTAATAAGGGATCTGTCAGTTAAAACTCCTAAGAGAAGTATCATTGCAACAAACTTTTGTGAATCAGTCCCCATTAGAGCACATAGATGTTCTTTATCTACTGATCTCGTCGTCATACCTATGATTGAGTTTGATATAATCCTCAGTATGGATTGGCTTTCGGACTATGATGCAAAGATTTATTGTAAGAAGAAAGAGGTTATGATTATTGATGATGATGATAAGGAACACCTTATCTTTAGAGCAGAATCATCACCAACTAATTCTTATCTAGATCCACCCCCAGTAGCTCAACTAAATTCAATTATTGGGGAGGAAGAGAATGAAATGACTATTGGTGAGGGAAGGAATGTTCAAATATAGGATGTTCCTGTTGTGAAAGAATATATAGATGTATTTCTGGAAGATTTACCTGGACATGCTCTAGAACGAGAAGTTGAGTTTTCCATTGATTTAATTCCTGGATCAAGGCCTATATCGAAGACCCCTTATAGAATGACCACTGTAGAATTAGTTGAACTAAAGAAAAAACTAGAGGAATTGAATAATAAGGTATTTATTCTCCCTGGTGTTTCTTCATGGGGATCCCCTGTTATTTTTGTTAAAAAGAAAGATGGATCTATGAGGTTATGTATTGACTATAGGGAGATCAATGCTATAACAATAAAGAACAAGTATCCCCTACCTCGCATTGATGATTCATTTGACCAACTGCATGGAGATCAATACTTTTCAAATATTGAACTTCGATCTGGATACCATTAGTTGTGTGTGAAGAAGGAAGAAATTCTGAAGACAACATTTCAAACCAGGTACAGGCATTACGAGTTTACAGTAATGCCTTTTGGATTGACTAATGCACCCTCTGTATTCATGGATCTGATGAATAGAGTTTTCAAGGAGTATCTCGATGAATTTTTGGTGGTATTTATTGATGATATATTGGTATACTCTAAAAGTTACGAGGATCATGAAAGTCACTTGCGCATTATCCTCAAGAATCTGAGAAGACAAGAATTATATGTGAAGTTTAGCAAGTGTGAATTCTGGCTTCATGATACTTCTTTTCTTGGCCATATTGTCTCTAAAGATGGAATCTCTGTTGATCCTTCTAAGTGCAAGGCAATCCAAGAATGTCCAGCACCTACGAGTATAACCGAGGTACACCGTTTTATTGGTTTGGCAGGTTATTATCGACGTTTCATCCAGAATTTTGCCCGATTGGAAAACCCATTAACGGAGCTCACACGTAATGGGGTTAAATTTATTTGGATAAAAGAGTGTGAAGAATGTTTTGAAGAACTGAAGAAAAGAATAGTCAATGCTCCTACATTGACTCTACCATCGGGGAATGATTGGTTCGTTATTTATAGTGATGCATCGAAGAAAGGACTTGGTTGTGTCCTTATGCAGAATGATAGAGTTGTTCCATATGCATCACGATAGTTGAAAATTCATGAGCAAAACTATCCTACTCATGATATTGAGTTAGCAGCTGTGATATTTTCTTTGAAGATATGGAGGCACTACCTCTATGGTGAAAATGTGATATTTATACTGATCACAAGAGTTTGAAGTATATTTTCTCACAAAAAGAACTCAACATGATGCAAAGGAGATGGCTTGAATTGCTCAAGGCTTATGATTGTACGATACACTACCACTCGGGGAAATCAAACAAGGTGGAAGATGCTTTGAGAAGAAAAGATCATGGAGTTTTGAACAATATTAGAATTGAAAGGGATCCAATTTTCATGGATCTAGTAAAGATGGACATGGGAATAACCAGGGAAGGTGAAACATTAATTATTTTTCAAATGGTTGCCAAACCATCTTTACTAGAAAGGATTAAGAGTTCTCAGACCGATGATGAAGAATTTCAAAAGAAGATTAAAGCTGTGAATGATGGTAGATTGAGAGACTTTGTGTATGAATATGGAATTTTGAAATTCGGGAAGAGGCTTTGTGTTCCCGATATACCTGATCTAAAAAGGGAATTGTTGGATGATTCTCATAGTTCCAATTTCTCTATACACCCTGAAAGCACCAAAATGTATAGATATTTGAAGGAACATTTTTGGTGGGACAACATGAAGAGGGAGATTGCTGATTTTGGGTCAATATGTATTGTTTTTCAACAAGTTAAAGCTGGAAGGCAACAGCCTGGAGGAGTCATGTAACCTCTTTCCATACCAGAGTGGAAATGGGACAATATTACGATGGAATTTTTCATGGGGCTACCAAAGACTCCTAGAAGGAACGATTCAATATGGGTCATTGTTGACCGTCTTACCAAGTCAGCACATTTTCTTGATATAAGAGAAGATCTACCACTGGAACGTTTAGCAAGACAATATATTGATGAAGTTGTGAGACTTCATGGAGTACCCCTATCGATTGTTTCTGATCGTGATCCCTGTTTTACTTCAAGATTCTGGAAAATTCTTCAAAAGTCCTTGGATACTGAACTCCATTTGAGCACTGCCTACCACCCTCAAACAGATGGACAATTAGAATGAACTATTCAAACCTTAGAAGACATGTCGAGATCCTTCTCACTTGACTTTCAGGGTATGTGGGATCAATATTTACCTTTGGTAGAATTTTCCAATAACAATAGCTTACATTAGAGTATTCAAATGGCACCATATGAAGCGTTATACGGAAAGAGATGTCGCACACCAACCTGTTGGGATGACGTTGGTGAAAGAAAATTTGTAAGTCTGGAACTGGTGGAGGAAACGATGGAAAAGGTGAAGGTAATCCAGAATCACATCAAAGTAGCTCAAAGTAGGCAGAAGAACTATGCCGAGAATCGAAGGAAGGATTTGTAATTTCAAATCGGTGATCATGTTTTTCTAAAGGTATCTCCATGGAAGGGAGTCATACGTTTTGGTAAGAAAGGTAAATTGAGTCCCAGGTACATCGGACCTTTCGAAATTCTAGAACGAATTGGGGATGTCGCTTACCGATTGGCAATGCCGCCAAGTCTCTCCAAAGTTCACAATGTGTTCCACGTATCTCTATTGAGGAAATACATGCCTGACCCAATGCATGTACTCATCTATGAAGAATTAGAACTGGAACCCGATCTGTCTTTTTGGGAAGAGCCCGTCAGGATTCTTGATACGAGATAACAAGTACTGAGAAACCGGACGACGCGTCTGGTAAAAGTTTTGTGGAGAAACCATAAGATGGAAGAGGCAACGTGGGATCCCGAGGAACTTATGATGAAGAACCACCTGAGTCTTTTCATGCGGTAGTATTCTAGAAATTTCGAGGACGAAATTATTTGAAGGAGGTGAGAATGTAACACTCCAAGCTTCTACGGTACGCTTCTCTTTGAATAATGCGATAGCGTGTGTTGTATGCAACATCGAGTTCTAACACACCACAACCAATCAAAATAGCCGTTATGAATAGTAATACCTACTTTTTGAAATTTTATAAATTATATCTCCCAAAATGGACTTCATTTTTGGATTCATAATATCGAATTTGTCCTAGGGTGAAATTTTGGAACTTTGCGGATAACATTTATATTTTGATAAATAGTGAAAATTACTAAATTTTAATTAAAAACAACTTTTTTAATCGAAATAATTTATATTGATAAATTATGAATTTGAGTGGTTTTAAAGTATATTTAGAATATATTTTTACCATTTAATAAAATGATAGTCATTGGACATAATTTCACAATTAAACCGAACATAAACATGTATCAATCTTTTGATAGTTATTATCTCTTAAAAACACGCTTTTTGTTTTAACAACGCGAATTAATTTTAAATTAATTTCTGCCACTTCTGTGTTTTGAATTTGGAAAAATGGATTCCATATTTGGAATCATGATGTTCATATTGTTTAAATAGGTAACTTTTTTTAGACATTTTGAATAATTACTGCGGTAAATATTTTATTTACCATGGTTAAGGGTAAATCTGGTAAATAAGGGTTAAAAAAAATATTATAATAATACAAAATTACCTGAAAACGTTTCCTAACCTTATTGGTTGATACATGTCCAACCATGGGCATCTTTGGGTCGATTTTGGGACCCCATGGTGCCACTTGTAGGTGATAGGGACCCTTTACTTTAATGAACACAAAAATGACACAAGCATATATCTTTTCGGAAATCAATTTTTACATAGGGTTATATGTGTTTTATTTTAGACTAAAAATATTAATTAGAAAGCTAAAACTATTTACTACATAATGGTATTTTATTTATAATTTTTCGACATTATATGTGTTAATTTATTTATGACACAATAATGATGCAGTAATTACCATAATAGTGAAAAATTAAAATAATTAATATTATAAATACTCAAATAAATATAATTTGAGCCTTTTATTGAATTAAAATAATTTTATAGGTTAATATGACATATTAGGATTGATTTAATTGAATTTTTTAGAAGTAAACATTCTGTTATGAGTTTCACAAAAATCAATTATTGAATAGTGTCAAAATTGACATAAAAGAGTTTTTAAAACAAATATTATACTATTAATTGATATTATATTCCTAAAAATCTAAGGTTCAGCCAATAGACTTATATCATTATAGTTTCATCATTAATGGACCACTTGGGGTTATATTGGATGTGTATGGTAAGTTTATTAACTATATAATATAAAAATACAAAGTGACATAGTAAATGTCAAACTATTTAACTAAGAGTTAAAACAAAAAGATAAGGTTAATATAACGTCCCAAACCAATCTAAATTCTATTGGTTGAATGGTTTTCGGCCTATCCCCACCTTAACCTTTGAATAATAAACTTTGGATCCATTAGAAACCGAATATGAATTTATTATAAATTAATATTTCTAGCTTTTCCAAAGGTGCCCCTCACCCCTCTTATAAAAGGGCACTCCTCCTTCTCATTTCTTCACACCTTCAAAGCCTTTTGGTTCTGCCAAACTCTACCCAAATACTCTCTAAAATTCTCTCACTTCATCCTATAGGCCTTCCTTTAGTCAGAAAGCCAACTTAAGGAGCCCTTTTGATCAAATCAAAAGGAAGAACCCAAAGACGAGGTAATGATTTCACCCCCCCCCCCTTTTCAAGTTCCTTTCTTCTTCCACTTCTTATTGCTTGTTATTACCATTCTAAAATAATAACTCCAGTATATTATATATAATCTGATGTTATTATAAATATGGTACAACCATATTAATTCTTCTATCTATCCTTTGAATAACATGTCACCATACGTGCGTAGGTAAGGCTTACCGTCTCCACGTCGTGGTGTAATTGTTATTCAACAAATTATAATTTGGATGGGTATAATAATGATATGTAACTCATGTAAATAATAAATATAACATGATAATGATTCTGTATATATGTTATACCATCCAATTATATATTATTTTAATATCAAAATAATGATATTGTCGCTCGTGCGTACGTACGGACTACCGTCTCCACGAACGCGATGAGATTCATTCTCCATCGTATCCATTCAAGTATAATTATCATTTGATGATTTAAAAATAATGTTTAAGGACTTGATAGTATTCTAGATATGAATAAGATACAACCTATCCATGACAAACATGGCTTACGTAACAAAACATATGAAAGAAAACGAGTATGTTAACACCCAAAACGATGATAATACTAAGATATTATTAACAAAGAAATGTTAAAAGATCATATATGATATCATATTAATATATATGATTCTTGTATAATTTAATAACAATTATTTCACCATTATACAGGAGGTTAACCTACCCCAACCAAGGAAAAGTACAAGTTAAGGGTTATTTCACAATCTCTTCATTATCTGAGGTTGTTTATACGTAATAATCTACTGGGATCTCTTTATCATCCACATCCATGTTTCTTAAAAATGAATTTCAAAACATTTTTACTATTTACTATAATATGGGATAAGTCATTTATACCCTTGTTTTACTTTTTATAAGAAGTTTATAAAGGAATCTTTCTGTCATTTTCCAAACAAGGTTCTTTTTAACCTTTTCGACAAAAATAAGGTAAGAATGTTTTTTTTAACTTATACGGTGGGTGCATCTATTTTCCGCCGTTATAAAATCGTTGAAGTTTCCCTTACAAGATTATAAGAATATTATCAAAGAAAATGTTTTATTTTATAAATATATGACTATTAAATGATTTCAAAATAAAAAGAGATATTTCTCTAAAAAGAGTTTTGATTTCATCTATGTCAACATCCTTTGATGGATTTTACCTTTATTTGAAGTTGATATATTATGAAACAAAACTTATATATTGTATTGAAGGTTTTATGATATGTTTGACTATGGATGTGTTATTTTTATACCATTCATGGTTTATGGATGAAGTATTTAAATTTCGTATGCTAGTTTTAATACGAATGATTATGTTATGTTTAATCCTTTTCATATGGGAATTCATTGGACTTAATATGTGACAGGTGGAGCCCGATATAGCTCCTCGATGCATCGGTAGGTCTCATGAGACAAACTAGTGTCTTGGCACAAGTCCTTGACAAAATCTTATTTGTAGTCTTGGCATGAGGCCTTGGCTATGTGGTTATGATAGTTTGGCATTATGCATTCCATCATTATGAAAGTGGTTATTGATATTGCATATGATTATTCGATTAGTAGAATATCCATGTGAATAAGTAAATGTCATTATTTCATTTTACTTTTTCCATACTATGTTGAAGTTCAAGTTTAAAAGGCTTTTGTTTTAGTTATACATTGCCTTAAATGTTTATTCTTATTTATGACAGTTCCCGCTATATTGTTATCCTTACAGGGCATTTGAGCTCACCCCTTTTCTATGTTGTATTTTTCCCAGTATGTGAAGAAGTAATTTATGAATGACATGTAGGGATAGTGTGAGGAGATAAGAGTGTGTACTATCGAGACTATGTTGTTGTAGTTTTCATTTTATGATGTAATGTAAATCTTATGAATATATCTAGTGTTTACAAGGCTACTAAACCAATCGGTCTTTCGAGATTTGATTTTTTTTTTGTGATCATGCCAATGTTATGTAATAATGCACCGAGTCTGGGTAACTGGGGTCGGGGCGTTACAGTTGGTATCAAAGGAGGTTTAGTACAAACCTTGGAAGCTAGATTTAGATAAACTCTGATTAGAGCACGTAGACCGAAGATGAACTCTGAGGATTAGTATAGAAGAACTTTGTAGAATTTTGATATTGTAGAGATGTTTTGAGTTTTCCGAGCAATACATCCCTTTCTGGATACGAGTAGGTAGAGGGGGCTCTGTCTCATATGTACCTAGGGGTAAAACCCTAAAACACCGCTTTGAGCTAGACTCAAATGGGAACTGGTGCATGACAACAGGCCTTGCTGCACTCATGGTTATGACACTCCTGGGGGATATGCTTAGGATAACTCTCATTTTCATTAAAAATTATTATGAAGGGTTTTTGAGTATATAATTCCTCAAATTAAACATTCTTATGATTGTGGATTATATTCATAAATAGTTCAATTTATGTTAAGTGTTTTATAAGTATGGGATTATGTATTTTGATTCATAAACTGATCTAGTTTATGCCATTGTTTAGAAATGGTGCATAGTGGAAGAAATGGAAACTGTTTCAATTCACGCACTCCATGTAGGGATTTCCCTCCAGCTCAAGATAATTATAGTGGAGCTGGTGATGCAACTGGTTCCGATCATGTAATCACCATACAGGGACAACTTACTCAGGTTATGAATAATAACCTTACCCATATGGAGCACCCTGATCCACAGCGTGGAGGATAAATTTTAGATCGCTTCATGAGGCAACAACCACTAACATTAAATGGGAGTAAAAATCCCATAGTAGCTGAGAAATGGATAAATTCCCTAGAGAAAATATTTTAGGCTTTGGGGAGTAGTGAAAGGGAAAAAGTTATCATGGTAGTTTACCGCCTCACTGGAGATGCTGATCAATGGTGGTCATTGATTCAAAATACGAAGGAAGATGATGAAGTATCAAATATGGAATGGAGGGAGTTCAAAGATCTGTTTTTAGAAAAATACTTTCCTCGTGACCATCGAGGAGATATGGAAAGGCAGTTTCTGAGTCTGAGACCAAAGGAGGATGAGAATGTCACAAAGTATGAGGATAAATTTACAAGGATAGAAAGGTATTCTAGATATTATATATGTAACCCAAGAAGTAATATTGATTGTTTCTTTTATGGGTTAAAACCATTTCTTCGTCGAGCATTAGTCTCACAATCCTTCTCGTCATATGAAGAAATTGTCTCATGTGCTATCAAGACCGAAAAGGAATTCTCTAAGTCATATGACTTTAAAGCAAAGCAGGAGAAGAAGAGATCTGCTGGTCAACCTGGGAATGGATATAAGCGGAAGAAGGGAAATGTTGAATATCCATCCTATGGTAAATGTTGGAAGAAACACCCTGGTACTTGCTTGAAGGGAACGGGAGTCTGTTACAAGTGTGGTGAAAAAGGCCACCAAGCTCATGATTGCAAAGGGAAGAAGGAAGCTACCAATGTTCAGTGCTACAATTGCAGGGAGATGGGGCATTATGCAAATGAATGTCCTAAGAGTCAGGGTAACTTACCTCAGAAAATTCCAAGGGATCAAGGACAAGTTTATGCTATCACTACTGTTGAGGTAGAAGCTCCGAAAGACATGGTGGAGGGTAATTTAATGGTTTCCTCAAGTTTAGCAAATACAATATTTGATTCTGGACCATCACATTGTTTCATATCATCCCAGTTTACTAAGGAAATTAGATATTTCCAATTTTATTTAACAAGGGAGTTGTCAGTTAAAACTACTAAGGGAAGTATCATTGCAACAAAGTTTTGTGAATCAGTCCCCATTAGAGCACATAAATGTTCTTTATCTGCTGATATCATCGCCATACCTATGATTGAGTTTGATATAATCCTCAGTATGGATTGGCTTTCAGGCTATGATGCAAAGATTTATTGTAATAAGAAAGAGGTTACGATTCTTGATGATGATGATAAGGAACACCTTATCTTTAGAGCAGAATCGTCACCACCTAATTCTTATCTAGATCCACCCCCAGTAGCTCAACTAAATTCAATTATTGGGGAGGAAGAGAATGAAATGACTGTGGGTGAGGGAAGGAATGTTCAAATAGAGGATGTACCTATTGTGAAAGAATATGTAGATGTATTTCCGGATGATTTACCTGGACATCCTCTAGAATGAGAAGTTTAGTTTTCTATTGATTTAATTCCTGGATGAAGGCCTATATCGAAGACCCCTTATAGAATGGCCAATGTATAATTAGTTTAACTAAAGAAACAACTAGATGAATTGAGTAATAAGGTATTTATTCGCCATATTGTTTCTCCATGGGGATCCCCTGTTCATTTTGTTAAAAAGAAAGGTGGATCTATGAGGTTATGTATTGACTACAGGGAGATCAATGTTATAACAATAAAGAAAAAGTAACCCCTACCTCGCATTGATGATTTATTTGACCAACTGCATGGAGCTCAATACTTTTCAAAGATTGAACTTCGATCTGGATACCATCAGTTGTGTGTGAAGAAGGAATACATTCCGAA
Source organism: Viscum album (assembly GCA_963277665.1). Lineage (NCBI taxonomy): Eukaryota > Viridiplantae > Streptophyta > Magnoliopsida > Santalales > Viscaceae > Viscum > Viscum album. The sequence continues at coordinate 2,101,645,480 of OY728119.1, read as the reverse complement.
GACAGCATTTTGAACCAGGTACGAGCATTACGAGTTTACAGTAATGCCTTTTGGATTGACTAATTCACCCTCTATATTCATGGATCTGATGAATAGAGTATTCAAGGTGTATATCGATGATTTTGTGGTGGTATTTATTGATGATATCTTGGTATACTCTAAAAGCTATGAGGATCATGAAAGTCACTTGCACATTATCCTGATGACTCTGAGAAGACAAGAATTATATGGGATGTTTAGCAAGTGTGAATTCTGGCATCATGAGATTTCTTTTCTTGGCCATATTATCTCTAAAGATGGAATCTCTATTGATCCTTCTAAGACCAATGCAATCCAAGAATGGCCAGCACCTACGAGTATAACCGAGGTATGCAGTTTTACTGGTTTGGTAGGTTATTATCGACGTTTCATCCAGAATTTTGCCCGATTGGAAAACCCATTAACGAAGCTCACACGTAAAGGGGTTAAATTTGTTTGGACAAAAGAGTGTGAAAAATGTTTCGAAGAACTGAAGAAAAGATTAGTCAATGCTCCTATATTGACTCTACCATCGGGGAAAGATGGGTTTGTTATTTAGAGTGATGCATCGAAGAAAAGACTCGGTTGTGTCCTTATGCATAATGATAGAGTTATTGCCTATGCATCACAACAGTTGAAAATTCATGAGCAAAACTATCATACTCATGATATTGAGTTAGCAGTTGTGATCTTTGCTTTGAAGATATGGAGGCACTACCTCTATGGTGAAAAATGTGAGATTTATACTGATCACAAGAGTTTGAAGTATATTTTTTCACAAAAAGAACTCAACATGAGTAAAAGGAGATGGCTTGAATTACTCAAGGATTATGATTGTAAAATACACTACCACCCGGGGAAAGAAAACAAGGTGGAATATGCTTTGAGCAGAAAAGTTCATGGAGTTTTGAACAATATGAGAATTGAAAGGGATCCAATTTTCATGGATCTAGTAAAGATGGACATGGGAATAACCAGGGAAGGTGAAACATCAATTCTTTTTCAAATGGTTGCCAAACCATCTTTACTAGAAAGGATTAAGAGTTCTCAGACCGATGATGAATAATTTCAAAAGAAGATTAAATCTATGAATGATGGGAGATTGAGAGACATTGTGTATGAAAATGGAATTTTGAAATTCGGGAAGAGGCTTTGTGTTTCCGATATACCTGATCTAAAAAGGAAATTGTTGGATGATTCTCATAGTTCCAATTTCTCTATACACCTTGGGAGGAACAAAATGTATATAGATTTGAAGGAACATTTTTGGTGGGACAACATGAAGAGGGAGATTTCTGATTCTGTTTCACGATGTATGGTTTGTCAACAAGTTAATGTTGGAAGACAATAGCCTGGATGAGTCATGCAACCTCTTCCCATACCAGAGTGGAAATGGGACAATATTACGATGGACTTTGTCATGGGGCTACCAAAGAATCCTAGAAGGAACGATTCAATATGGGTCATTGGTGATCGTCTTACCAAGTCAGCACATTTTCTTGCTATAAGAGAAGATCTACCACTGGAACATCTAGCAAGGCTATAGATTGATGAAGTTGTGAGACTTCATGGAGTACCCCTATCGATTGTTTCTGATCATGATCCCTATTTTACTTCAAGATTCTGGAAAAGTCTTCAGAAAACCTTGGATACTGAACTTCATTTGAGCACTGCCTACCACCCTCAAACAGATGGACAATCAGAACGAACTATTCAAACCTTAGAAGACATGTTGAGACCCTACTCACTTGACTTTCAGGGTATGTGGGATCAATATTTACCTTTGGTAGAATTTTCCTATAACAATAGCTTCCATTCGAGTATTCAGATGGAACCATATGAAGCGTTATATGGAAAGAGATGTCGCACACCAACCTGTTGGGATGAAGTTGGTGAAAGAAAACATGTAGGTCAGGAACTGATGGGGGAAACTATGGAAAAGGTGAAGGTAATCCAAAATCACATCAAAGCAGCTCAAAGTAGGCAGAAGAGCTATGCCGATTATTGAAGGAAGGATTTGGAATTTCAAGTTGGTGATCATGTTTTCCTAAAGGTATCTCCATGGAAGGGAGTCATACGTTTTGGTAAGAAAGGTAAATTGAGTCCCAGGTACGTCAGACCTTTCGAAATTCTAGAACGAATTGGGTTGTAGCTTTCCAATTGGCAATGCCGCCAAGTCTCTCCAAAGTTCACGATGTGTTTCACGTATCTCTATTGAGGAAATACATGCCTGACCCAACGCATGTACTCACCTATGAAGAATTAGAACTGGAACCCGATCTGTCTGTTTGCGAAGTGCCCGTCAGGATTCTTGATATGAGAGAACAAGTACTGAGAAACCAGACGACGCGTCTAGTAAAAGTTTTGTGGAGAAACCATAAGATTGAAGAGGCAACGTGGGAACCCGAGAAACTTATGATGAAGAACCACCCAAGTCATTTCATGCGGTAGTATTCTAGAAATTAGGAGGACGAAATTATTTGAATGAGGGGAGAATGTAACACCCAAAGATTCTATGGTACGCTTCTCTTTGAATAATGTGATAGCGTGTGTTTTACGCAACATCGAGTTCTAACACACCACAACCAATCAAACTAGCCGTTATGAATAGTAATAACTACTTTTTGAAATTTTATAAATTATATCTCTCAAAATGGAATTCATTTTTGGATTCGGAATATCAAATTTGTCCTAGGGTGAAATTTTGGAACTTTTCGGATAACATTTATATTTTGATGAATAGTGAAAATTACTAAATTTTAATTAAAAACAACTTTTTAATGGAAATAATTTATATTGATAAATTATTAATTTGAGTGGTTTTAAGCTATATTTAGAATATATTTTTACCATTTAATACAATGTTGTTCATTGTACATAATTTCACAATTAGACCGAACATTAACAATTATCAATCTTTTGATTTTTATTATCTATTAAAAACACGCTTTTTGTTTTAACAACAGGAATTAATTTTAAATTAATTTCTACCACTTCTATGTTTTGAATTTTGAAAATTGGATTCCATATTTGGAATCAGGATGTTCATATTGTGTAAATAGGTAACTTTTATTTTTAGACATTTTGAATAATTATTGCGGTAAATATTTTATTTACCATTGTTAAGGGTAAATTCGGTAAATAAGCTTTAACAAAATAATATTATAATAATACTAAATTACCCTAAAACGTTTCTTAAACTTATTGGTGGGTACCTGTCTGACCATGGGCATCTTTGGGTCGATTTTGGGACCCCATGGTGCCACTTGTAGGTGATAGGGACACTTTACTTTAATGAACACAAAAATTACACAAGCATATATCTTTTAGAAAATAAATTATTACATAGGGTTATATATGTTTTATTTTAGAATACAAATATTCATTAGAAAGATAAAAAGCTTTCCTACATAATTTTAGTTTATTTATAATTTTTAGACATTAAATAAGTTAATTTATTTATGGCACAATGATGATTCAGTAATTACAATAATAGTGAAAAATTAAAATAATTGATATTATAAATATCCAAATAAATATAATTTGAGACTTTTATTGAATTAAACTAATTTGATAGGTTAATATGACTTATTAGGATTAATTTAATTTAATTTTTTAGAAGTAATCATTCTTTTATGAGTTTCACAAAAATCAATTATTGAATAGTGTCAAAATTTACATAAAAGAGTTTTTAAAACAAATATTATACTATTAATTGATATTAATTTCCTAAAAATCTAAGGATCGTCCAAGAGACTTATATGATTATATTTGCATCATTAATGGACCACTTGGGGGTATCTTGGATGTATATGGTATGTTTATTAACTATATAATATAAAAATACAATGTGACATTGTAAATGTCAAACTAATTAACTAAGAGGTAAAACAAAAAGATAAGGTTAATATAATGACCCAAACCAATCTAAATTATATTGGTTGACTGGTGTTAGACCTATCCCCACCTTAACCTTTGAATAATAAACTTTGGAGCCATTAGAAACCGAATATGAATTTATTATAAATTAATATTTCTAGCATTTCCAAAGGTGCCCCTCACCCCTCTTATAAAAGGGGACTCCTCTTTCTCATTTATTCGCACCTTCAAATCCTTTTGGTTCGGCCAACCTCTGCCCAAATACTCTCTAAACATCCCTCACTTCATCCTAGAGGCCTTCCTTTAGTCAGAAAGCCAAATTAAGGAGCCCTTTTGATCAAATCAATAGGAAGAACCCAAAGAAGAGGTAATGATTTCACCACCCTTTTTCAAGTTCCTTTCTTCTTCCACTTCTTCTTGCTTTGTTATTACCATTCTAAAATAATAACTCCAGTATCTTATATATACTGTGATGTTATTATAAATATGATACAACCATATTATGTATTCTATCTATCCTTTGAATAACATGTCACCATACGTGCGTACGTACTGCTTACGGTCTCCACGTCTTGGTGTAATTGTTATTCAATAAATTATAATTTGGATGGGTATAATAATGATGTGTAACTCATGTAAATAATAAATATAACATGATAATGATTCTATATTTATGTTATATCATCCAATTATATATTATTTTAATATCAAAATAATGATATTGTCGCTCGTGCGTACGTACGGACTACCGTCTCCACGAACGCGATGAGATTCATTCTCCATCGTATCCATACAAGTATATTTATCATTTGATGATTTAAAAATAATGTTTAAGGACTTGATATCATTCTGGATATGAATAAGATACAACCTATCCGTGACAAACATGGATTATGTAACAAAACATATGAAAGAAAACGAGTAAGTTAACACCCGAAACGACGATAATACTATGATATTATTATCAAAGCAATGTTAAAAGATCATATATGATATCATATTAATATATATGATTATTTTATAATTTAATAAAAATTATTTCAACATTATACAGTAGGTTAACCTACCCAACAAAGTAAAAGTACAAGGTAAGGTTTATTTCACAATCTCTTCATTGTCTGAGGTTGTTTATACGTAATAATCTACAGGGATCACATTAACATCCACATCCATGTTTCTTAAAATTGAATTTCGAAACAATTTTACTATTTACTAGAATATGGGTTAAAGTAATTTATACCCTTTTTTGACTTTTTATAAGAAGTTTATAAAGGAATCTTTCCATTGTTTTCCAAACAAGGTTCTTTTTAACCTTTTCGAAAAAATTAAGGTAAGAATGTTTTTTTAACTTATACGGTGGGTCCGGATATTTTCCTCCGTTATAAAATCGTAGAAGTTTCCGTTACATGATTATAATAATATTTTCAAAGAAAATGTTTTATTTTATAAATATATGATTCTTAAATGATTTCAAAATAAGAGGAGATATTTCTCTAAAAAGAGTTTTGATTTCATCTATGTCAACAACCTTTGATGGATTTTACACTTATTTGAAGTTGATTTATTATGAAACAAAACTTCTATATTTAATTGAAGGTTTTGTGATATTTTTGACTGTGGATGTGTTATTTTTATACCATTCATGGTTTATGGATGAATTATTTTTATTTGTTATGCTAGTTTTAATACAAATGTTTATGTTATGTTTAAACCTTTTCATATGGGAATTCATTGGACTTAATATGTGACAGGTGGAGCTCGATATAGCTCCTCGATGCATCGGTAGGTCTCATGAGACAAACTAGTGTCTTGGCACAAGGCCTTGACAAAATCTTATTTGTAGTCTTGGCACGAGGCCTTGGCTATGTGGTTATGATAGTCTGGAATTATGCATTCCATCATTATGAAAGTGGTTATAGATATTGGATGTGATTATTCGATTAATAGAATATCCATGTGAATAAGTAAATGGCATTATTTCATTTTACTTTTTCCATACTATGTTGAAGTTCAAGTTTAAAAGGCTTTTGTTTTAGTTATACATTGCCTTAAATTTTTATTCTTATTTATGAAAGTTTCCGCCATATTGTTATCCTTACTGGGCATTTGAGCTCACCCCTTTTCTATGTTTTATTTTTTCCAGGATGTGAAGAAGTAATTTATGAATGACCTGTAGGGATAGTGTGAGGGGATAAGAGTGTGGACTATGGAGAATATTTTTTTGTAGTTTTTATTTTATGATGTAATGTAAACCTTATGAATATATCTATTGTTTCCAAGGCTACTAAACCAATCGGCCTTTCGAGATTTGATTTTTTTGTGATCATGCCAATGTTATGTAATAATGAACCGACTCTGGTTAAATGGGGTCGGGGCATTACAATACATGACAAAATAGGAAAAACATTAAAATAATCACATGTTAACTTATCCAATAATGAAAATGTAGCCTCCATGAGAGACATAAATTGGATAGTGTGCAGTACTCAGGAGAGACATGACGTGTTTTCAAATAACCACACCAGCAGAGAAGAATCCCATTAACGATATTATACTCTCCTTGAACATCCCATACCTGCAAGGCAATGCGTTGGATCTCCCACAAGTTAGAGATAAAGCCTTATGATAGTAGAATAGAAGTAGAAATTCAGTGAAGCGAGATCCTTATATTATGAGTCAGCAGGAGACCCTAACCCCTTTAGAAGAGTCCAAGATTCATCAATTGAGTAAACATGCACCGTTTGACTGACCAATGTCCAGATCCAAATCAAAGTGCCTAAATAAATAAATCTGTATCCTCCCAAGGGAACATTAATATTTTCATTTCCAAGATTAAATTATCTAGACTATGAAAACTCAGAATTCATTATGTGTTGATCTAGAAACAAAAAGGTCCAGGTTGAAAGAGGGTCATCAATATTCCAGAAAATCAGCACCCAGAAAACATGACACAAATCCATTATCTCCCATGGTCCTCGCAACAGTAGAAGAGGTAAACATAGGTGAATGAAAAACCATAAAACAGGCTAAAATAAACCACATACATTGTATATGTTGTAATTGAATTCATATTGAATATAAATTTCATCAAATTCTAGAATGTATTCATATTGAATATATATTTTATACATAAGCTATCATGATATTAAAAAATAGACACAATAATGTACATTAAAAAGGAAAAATGAATGAATATTATACAAAAGCATGCGGATTGAAACTAATGAGGATGGTGAAAAAGATGATATAGTTTAGAAGAGTCAATCTGTTCACTTGATCAAAAAAATTTGGATGCGATTCTTTGTAGCTAAAACAATATAACACTCATCAAATGCACACTACTCAAACATACCATAAAAATAATGAATTGAATCAAACGTACTTGGTTTAAACACACCCCAGTGAGAAGTCCAACAATACTTCCAAATTCACCACACAACTACCAATAATTACTTCATTAATATGCTGATGAAAAGTTTGTATCATAACATTTCTCAACAACAAATAAAAATTCATGTGATAAATTTAATTAACATGGAAACTAAAACTAATGGTTAGCCATTAACAAAGTAAATAATAACCACATATTAACAAAGAAACAAACATAAAAATAAAGAATTAAATTATTTATTTTAAATAAAAAATAAACTATATTCCATGAACAAGAAACAATACTAATATATAATCACATAAAAATAAATTTTTGATGGACAAAATATAAGGAATATTCATTTTAGATATCAAATTTTGTATATAGTTTATCAAATTAAATCTTTGACCACAAGCCATGCATTGTAAAAATTATTATATGTATAGACTCTCAATATAAAATTCAATGGAACAATAGTTGATTAATGTAATAAAATGAATATAATGAATTTACACACCACATGGAATGGGATTTTCATATTAAACCAAGAATTACCATCAATTTATCAATATATGACATCATATAGAGCTATGTTTCATTGTATTGAGGAATTGATGATAATATAATGGAAATAGGAGCAGGTTTAAAAAATAAATTTACTACAAGAAAGGCAAACATAGTCAAGCCAAGAAACTCATCTGTGTTATGCAAGAAAGAACACTACCCATCAGCAGCCATTGAAAACTCATAACACAATACACACCAACATATATTTGAACCTTTTAATACAAAATCAACCCAAAACCATAAAATAATCAACTAAAATCATTCTATAGGAACCAGTATACAAATACAAGCATGAACATGAACCCACTTAGTATTCAACAACCAATATTCCTATATGAAGTCACGGAATAGAATGATAATAATTAATTAGTCAAGAAAAAACACAACATTGAGGCATTATACACACCAAATCAACAAATAAAATTTAACCAAACCCAAAAATGGTTAAGAATTATTCACAAAATGTCCAAGAATTATCTACTTTCCTAAAATTCCATACACAATGGCGGATAAAAAAGACCACAATCTCGACTCATGAACCTTATCCATAAAGAATCCACAAATAAAACATCCGAAATCGGATTATGGTTCAGACAGGTCATGTGATCTGCAAGGAATATAGGGAAAATTAAAATGAAAAGAGAAGAATAAGAGAGTGGATGAGAGGGAATGATTACTAGTGGAGAATGCCTGGGAAATCAGAAGGAGAGAATGCCATATTACATCGACAGTAGAGGAGGGAGTTGAATGTCTGAGGTTCATCTTGGTCAGGGCGCGCGATATAGATAGTAATTGGAGAAGCAGCTGTCGGGTTTGGAAAAGGTTGTGGTGCATAGTTGTCTTGGCTTCAGTGATGGTGAGTGGGACTCTCGGTGTAGGCTGCGGTAGATGGCGGTGCCCAGCGGATGGGTTGGTAGTGGAGCTACATGGCGGAAATGCCCAGATGGTGGTAGATCGGCACAACACGTGGCCGAGTCTTCTCCCCAACAAAATAAAAGGAAAAAATTATTTATCATATAATAAATTTATATATAATTTATTTTCAATAAAAAATGTTTAAAATTTATATATACTTTGAATAAAAAATTATATTATATACATGTAATGAAATTATATATAAGTGATTTCTTTACTACATTCAATCTTCCAAAAACTAATCATTTATCATCACAAATGTATTATTTTATTAAAATATTTATAATTTATAATGTATCAATGAAAAAATATGATTGTATGATTTTATTAAATTATTTATAATTTATAACATTTATTGAAAATAATATATATATGTATATATATATTCTTTTTTTGGTGAAGTATTTTATGTTATTGGGTAATTTATGGAAACATATTTTTATAATTGTAAAAAATTCATGGTAATAAAAATTAATAATAATATAATAATTTGTTGGTAAAAAAAATGTTGGTATTGATATGATAAAGCAATAGATTTAATTACTGGTAAAATATTTGTTGGTTTTAAATGATCAAAAACAATAGATATAATTGTTGGTAAAACCAACTGTTGGTACTTCAAATCCTTACTAGTAAAATTTAATATCTATTAGAATTGCTCATTTTTACCAATAGATATATTATCTGTCAATAAATATTTGTTGGTATAATCCTTTTTTATAGTGTAGTCAAGTCTCCCTGGCTATCACTGGATAGTTAGGAACATTTGTACTGAACTGTCTTAGGGCCACTCCTAGATGGATATCCATTATAAGTTATGGTGTCTCATGTAGGAACATCAAATATGGGCTTGGTCTTTCCCACACTACCCCTTGGATTAGGATTTGGTCATGATCAAACTAGAAGTCGAACGGATTGAGAAAATCCTAGGGAAAATCTGAGAATAGTCAGTTTTTGGAGTGCTCGTTGTGAAAAGAAACAACCTGGAGGTTATGGTTCTCTCGCAGTAACAGAAGTCAACGGAAAGTTCGCGGATCAAATGGATCAAGGATGGGGATAACAACACAACATTTTTTTCATGTGTATATTTGATAGAGGAGGCAGTTTATCAAACCAAATCTAGATCTGGAATATTGCACATTCACCATTGATAGAGAGGTGGTGTTGTGTTTGGCTCACTCATACTTTAAGGATCTTCTAGTTGGTCTATTTGTGACCATGGCACTGGGGTACCCCTTGGGGGAAGCCTCATTATGGGAGGGGATTCCAAGACTTGTGTATGTACAAGACAATGCTCTATTAGAAGGTATCCCCACAGAGGATTAGATTCATGAGGCCATGTTGAACTTGAATCCTAAGAGACCATCAAGCCCCAATGGTTTCCCAATATCCTTCTATAGGGGCTCTTGGGAGGTTGTGAGGAGTGATATAGTTCCTTCTATCTAGTATTTCTACCATAGGGAGGCCTTCCTCAGATCCCATCAGCTATGAATCATGTGATTCTCACTATGATCAATGATCCTTCTTCTCTCCCCCAATATAGTCCTATAATAATGTGAAATTTTCCTTAAAAAATCTTGCCGAGTGTAATCAAAATGTGGTTTCCCAGACTCATTCCATGGTGGATTTCCCTGGACAAACATGGGTTTTTGAAGGAGAACTACATTTAGGGTGTTATATAAATGGCCCAAGAAATGATGAGAGACAATAACTACAAATCTTAATGTTACGACTTGGTCATTAAGCTGGACATGGGCAAGTCATACGATAGGATGGAGTGAGGATTTATCAACAGGGTCTTTACAACGATTGGTTTTTCTTCATAGGCTTCTGACCTCATCTTTCCATGTATTATCTCGTCAGGGCTAGCTATATTGTTCATGGGGAATACTCACAGATTATTTATGTCCATCTGAAGAATATGTCAAGGTGACCCATTTTCCCTGAGAATCTTTATTCTCATGCAAGATACTCTTAGTAGGCTAATCATCAAGTGTATTTCCAATAGGGAAATCCTGCATTTTTGTAGGATGTTTATGATCTATTCACTAGTGCAGAAAACATTTTTTACGTCGGTTATTTTTCATTATTTACGTCGGTTTTTAGGCGACGTTAATACGGACGACGTTATAAATATCGTTTTTTACGTCGGTTATTTAAAAACCGACGTAACATCCCTAACATCACGGTGTTTATCACGTCGGTTCATTAATAACCGACGTGAAAAATAATGGGGGATGGGGATTTATAACGGCGGTTATATAATAACCGCCGTGATAAAACGCCAGGGATATTGTTTATCACGTCGGTTATGACATAACCGACGTGATTAACCCTTCCCCGGGCCTATTATCACGTCGGTTTCTTAAATAACCGACGTGATAAAAAGGCCTGGGAAACGTTTTAGCATGTCGGTTATCCAATAACCGACGTCGTAAATCGATTCCCAGGCCTTTTAGCACGTCGGTTATATTAAGAACTGACGTGATAAAAGGCCCGGGAACGGTTTATAACGTCGGTTCTCGAAAAACCCGACGTGATAAACCCCTACCGATTTATTTACCACGTCAGTTATAAAATAACCGACGTGAAAGCGATATTTTTTTTAAAATAATTGCACTGCTCTCACCAAAAAGCAACCAGAAACCAAAAAACAAAAATAACCATGCCAGCCCTCCCCCAAGCCCCAACTGAACCCCACCCTCATCTATACCCACCTAACAACTTGGCCAGCCCTCCCCCACCACATTGGATCCCCACCACAACCCTTGGACACCCCCACCCCTTGGACAGCCCCCCCCCCCCCCACCCTCATTTACACCCCCACGACCCCTAGTACAGCCTCAAACACCCATTGGACACCCCTCCCATATCCCTTGGACACCCCCCACCCCTTGGACACCCCCCACCCCTTGGACAGCCCCCCCCCCCCCCCCACCCTCATTTACACCCCCAAGACCCCTAGTATAGCCTCAAACACCCATTGGACACCCCCCCACACCTTGACAGCCCTCCTAGACCCCTTGGACACCCCCCCCCCCCCGACCCCTGGACACCCCCCCGAGCCCTTGGACAGCCCCAAACACCCCTTGGAAACCCCTCCCATATCCCTTGGACACCCCCCCCCCACCCCTTGGACACCCCCCACCCCTTGGACAGCCCCCCCCCACCCTCATTTACACCCAACCGGCCCCTTGGACAGAACTCCCAGACACCTTGGACACCACTCCCATATCCCTTGGACACCCCCCCCCCCCCACCCCTTGGACACCCCCCACCCCTTGGACAGCCCCCCCCCCCCCCACCCTCATTTACACCCCTCGAACACTAGGACAGCCCCAAACACCCCTTGGACACCCCTCCCATATCCCTTGGACACCCCCCCCCCCACCCCTTGGACACCCCCACCCCTTGGACAGCCCCTCCACCCCCTGGACACCCCCCCTGACCCCTTGGAAACCCCCCCCCCCCCCCCCGACCCCTTGGAAACCCCCCCCCCCCCATCCCCTTGGACAGCCCCAAACACCCCTTGGACACCCGTCCTATATCCCTTGGACACCCCCCCCCCCACCACTTGGACACCCCCACCCCTTGAACATCCCCCCCCCCCCCACCCTCATTTACACCCAACCGACCCCTTGGACAGCCCCAAACACACCTTGGACACCCCTCCCATGTCCCTTGGACACCCCCCACCCCTTGGACACCCCCACCCTCATTTACACCCCCCCCCCCGACCCCTAGGACATCCCCAAACACACCTTGGACACCCCTCCCATATCCCTTGGACACCCCCCAAACACCCACCCACCCCCTTGGAACCTCTCCCCCCATACCAAAATCCAGACCAGAAAAACCATCAACCGTAGACCAAAACAAGAAGTAGAGAAAAATTAAACATTCACTTATATAACATTCAAAACTTACACTGTCAACTTCAAAAAAAACTAAATCCAACCTAAAAGACTACGAAATACACAATTACATTGACAATATTCAAAATTTCATTTTACATTACAAACAACTAAAAGTCAATCAAACCTGTAAAATAATTTGACCACTCCACTTGTAAGTGTTTGATATCTTCAGCAGTAACGGGTTGAGGGTCATAAAAAAGCTAAAAAGGAAAAGGATAGTAGTCAATGTGTATAATGAATAAATCAAATTGAAATATTATGAGAAAGAGGAAATCTTACCAGGTCAAAACTCAGAACTGTCCCAGTTGTTATTATTTCATACATAAATCTTAACATGTAATATCTGCATTCGATGATGCCTTGTTGCTCATGACATTTCTGTTTGAATGAGTGTAAATTCAATATATTATTTTTATGTAATAAATCAAAATGTACAAATTATAAATGGATATTTTCCTTCGCATGTACATATTTGATCTTGAAATTCCTTTTCTTTGCGCTTTTTCGAAAGTGGACCCATGCCCTGTTAGAAAATAATACGAATGGGGTAAATTTAAAATTCATTATAATATATAAAACTATTGTGAAATTGAAACTTACGTTTCCAATATATTCTTAAAACATTCTCGCACATCATCTTGGAGAGAGCATATCCAATAAAGTGCTTTCTCCCTAGGGCAAAAAACCCCTAACATCCAATGATCCCTGATAAAAGGAAATTTAACGTTAGTGGTTTTTTATGTTAAAAGATAATTAACTCTTTGAGAGGGATGTGTCTCATACCTCTCACAAAAAGGCATCATCCAACACTGTGTGATTACATTCTTTTCAAATCTATCAGCAATATAATTCATTCTTTGTTCCTCATCCAATGCACATTCTTCAGGGGAAATCAATTGTGGGTCCACGAATCCATATACATATGTCAGCTCATTCCTCTCACAAATTTTATACAGATACCTAATACAAAGCAGACATAAGTATACATTTTTAATAAATATAACGCAAGGAAACGGTTTTAAGACTTACATGATAAAAATTTTCACCACGTTGATGCCCAACTTATCTCCAGTGACAAACTCCATGATATCAGTTTTCATAATCCCCACACTTAGTTCACGTCCACAGACATGAGCTTCCATTGTAAAGTCATAATGATCCGCCAACAAATTTGAATATCTTGACAATTTGTCAAGACTGCTAGTATCTGCATCTGATGTCATAGCTATCTGTCTTTGTTGTTGTCTATACAGTATTTCTTTACCTTTGAAGTATTCCTGTAAAAATAAATTAAAAAATATATTAGTTTTCAAATGATAAAACATTAATAAAAATATAAAATAAAAGATATAACATCCATACCTCTATGGTAATGAGTCGAAGAAGTCTGGATGGCCAAAGTAAAAAATGGCCGATACTATGTCCAACTGTCGTCACCTCATCAGTAGGTAATGGTATCCGAGCTGATCTATCTATAATATCATGTACAGTGACCCTATGATTCTCTACCTCTAACTGTTGATGATGAACTATATCTCCTATACAATATACCATCCCATATGAAACTATATAATGTTGAGGATCATCAACATACAACTCACAATAAGTAGGTAGCTGCGGCGGAGGAGGAGGATCAAAAATGGGGTCTGCAGGCTGAGGTGGGGGAGTGGGAGCTACTGGGAGAGGTGGAGTGGGAGCTGCACCCTGAAATTGTCTTTGCAAGTCTGCAAACATAAACTGCACTGATGCTCTAATCTTGTCCTCCATTGTCGCATTAATATTATGGACTTCAGCCTCCAAGGATTCTATTTTTTTTTTATAAACTCCCTCAAAGTTATAAGTTGAGGAACGTGGCAACACTTTTCTTTCCGATACACCTGCCGGATATCCTCTTACACGGCCAGGATGTTCGGGCTTTCCCAATGCCACAGATAAAATATCTTCCCTCCCAGATGGTGTAAATATCCCATGTGAACTCTGCTCCTCAATAGAGTCCTGTAATAATTAATTGAACATTTCTATAATGATTGGAAATATATGACGAAAATAGTAAACTTAAATAAATAAAATAGATATCTTACAATCCTCTCAACTACGAGTCTCGATTCTTCCAAAAGATATTGTCCTTTTTTGCCCTTCCGAGCTCTTTTCCATTTCTCATGTCTAGATGGAGGGGATGGAGGGGCCACCTCTCCAGAGCTTGAAGACTCAGCTCTTAGTTGTTGAAATTTTTCTGCCATCATTTGTTCTTCCAATAATGCATACCCTCCCCGAGATAAACTATGAGGGTATACATTTTTAGATTTGTTCTCTTGATGAGCATTCCTTGTTTGCTATAAATTAAGAATAAGTAATCATTAACAAAACAATAATAAGATCATTTATATAAGAATGCTTATAAAAGTTTACATTTCCCTTACCAAAAATGATTCTTTTCTTCTACTTTCAAAAAATTGTCTCCATGTGTCTTCATCTATAAAAGGATATATACGACATGGATTCTCACGACTCCTATGACCATAAATGAAATCAGATGAGAGGGTTGATTTGAAATCCCTCCATCTCCTAGCAGCCAACGATAAGCATTTCTTCCTGACTCCTCCAGTGTCAGGAATATCAAATGTCATCTGATAAAAAAGAGGTTAAAAATATTATATATACTAGAAACATTTAAAGAACAGTCAAACAATAGAAAAAGATCTTACCAAAATGGTCTCCCACAGCTGAGAAATTATCGCCTTATCCACACTTCTCCAATCATCATAGAGAATTCTTACTTTGCTCTTAGCCTGAGTTGCTACAAAACCCTTAAAATCTTTAGCATTTGGACCTCTAGGAAGATCATCATCATCAAACTCCACGACTATCCTCTCCTCCTTCGTACGGGCAAGTGATAATTTTGGTAAACGTGTGCACCCACGCTTACGAACCTTTGAACTCTTTTTTGTAATCGGAGAATGTGAATGTTCCTCCCCAGATGTATGACCAATATGCTCATCTCCAGAATCATGTGGCTGATCAACTGATTGATCTGTCATTTTCCTTCAAATCAAAAAAAAATCATTAGTTCACAAATATACAAATTCAAATATTGTAATACTACTTAATCAGAAAATAGAAAAGTGTACTAAATTACATAATAGTAAACATTGGTAATATGGTAAGCATGTTAAACAATGATAAACATGGTAAACACAGTCTTTTGTACCCCTCTCTCTTGGATTTTAATGATCACAATCACTCTTATTATGTTCTAACTTTTTTTCAAGTGTTTTTGTTGATAGGAAAAAGGTCGCCAAGGAGTTGGCCCAAGAAAGCTGAAAAGTGGACTCACTAAGTCCACCGGTCAGCCGGTGTGAGCTCACCGGCCAGCCGGAGGACCCAGGCAGTAGACTTGCCCACTGCCTGGTGTCACCGGCCGGCCGCTGGCTCACCACCGGCCGGCAGGAGGACCAGACAGAGAGCCTTCCTCTCTGTCTGGACCACCGGCCGGCCGCTGGCTCATCACCGGTCGGCCGGTGGACCAGACAGAGCTTTGCTGTCTGGACCACCGGCCCACCGGTGATCCACCACCGGCCAGCCGGTGCGCCCAGAACTTCTCCTCTTTACGGTTTTTATTGTTTTATCATTTTGGTTTGATACATGTTTTAATAAGTAAAAAATTTACAATATCTAACATTATATGAAAAAACTAAGTGTAAACAAGAAATTAACATGTGTTACCTGTAATTTTAGGAATGTACAGTTGGATTGTTTTCCCAAATTCCTTCGTCGTGATCGTTCCTTATGGCACAAACCATGTCTTCAACATACTTATCATTATGTTCTGTTAATCTTTCCATGGAAGTAGGGATCTCACATAAATCATAATCTTCATCAAATTCATCCTCACCAACATATTGTTTTTTCCCTTGTAAAAAAACAGCCCACTGCATATCTGATTGATCTACTACATAGAAAATTTGTTTGGCATGTGTTTCCATTATAAAAGAATCAGCTGTGTCTTCCAATCTATTCAGATTAACAAGTGTCATTCCAAATTCATCGTGTCTGACACTGTTGTTACCGATAAACCATTTACAGTTAAAAACATGAACTTTAATTTTAAAGTAATCAGCCTCCCATATGTCTTCAATCACTCCATAATATGCACTTGATGCCGAAATTGGGTTTCTGTCCTTAGCACTCGAAAAATGCATTGCTTCTGCAAACACCAATACACCATATAGACGTGCAACTGTCGGTTCTATCTCAATTTGTTCTGCTACAATATCGCGAATCATTTCTTCAATTCCATCCGAGTTACCATCTTGCGATTCATTATCATCAGTGACATTCTGTCCAGTTTCGCCATGCCAAATCCAAGGGTTGTAACTCGGATTGAAACCATGACAAATCAGATGATCTTTTATCTCTCTACTTTTCAACATCTTCATATTCAGACATTTCAGGCATGGATAGAAAAAAATGTCACTACTTGGAACATTTCGTTTAGCAAATTCCAAAAAGTCATCAACACCTTCCTCATATTCATTGCTCATTCGATGTGCCGTAATCCAACTTCGACTCATTATTACCTATAACAAATAGCAAAAATATATATATTTTTTAGATAAGACAAATATATGTTTATATGAAAAAATCATAATTTGAATGTAAACAATTTTGAAATATAAAACAAATCGATGTGTATTTAAAAAAATATGCTTGAATATTATTTTTTAAACAAAATATAGTAAGATATAACACCCCCCCCCCTGGACACCCCCCCCCCGACCCCTCTGGACAGCCCCCCGCCCCTCCAGGACACCACCCCCCACCCCCTACCCCCTTGGACACCCCCCTGGACATCCCCTAACCCTCTGGACAGCACCCCCACCCACCCGTACAACCCCAAATACCCTCTGGAGAGGCCGCCACCCACTTGGACAGCCCCCCACACCCATCCACCCCCTTGGACACCCCCCTGGACACCCCACCGACCCCTCTGGACAGGCCGCCACCCCCTTGGACAGCCCCCCACACCCACCCATCCCCTTGGACACCACCTTGGACACCCCCCGACCCCTCTGGACAGCCCCCGACCCCTCTAGAAAGCACCCCCACCCCTCCTGGACACAACCCCCCACCCCCGACCTGCTTGGACACCCCCCTGGACACCCCCAACCCTCTGGACAGCCCCCCCCCCCCACCCCCTACCCCCTCGAACACCCCCCTGGACACCCCCCCAACACCCACCCACACCCTTGGACAGCCCCCCACACCCACCCACCCCCTTGTAAACCCCCCTGGACACCCCCCGACCCCTCTGGACAGCCCCCCGCCCCTCCTGGACACCACCCCCCACCCCCTACCCCCTTGGACACCCCCTGGACATCCCCCAACCCTCTGGGCAGCCCCCCCACCCACCCGGACAACCCCAAATACCCTCTGGAGAGGCCGCTACCCACTTGGACAGCCCCCCACACCCATCCACCCCCTTGGACACCCCCTAGACACCCCACCGACCCCTCTGGACAGGCCGCCACCCCCTTGGACAGCCCCCCACACCCACCCATCCCCTTGGACACCACCCTGGACACCCCCCGACCCCTCTGGACAGCCCCCGACCCCTCTAGAAAGCACCCCCACCCCTCCTGGACACAACCCCCACCCCCGGCCTGCTTGGACACCCCCCTGGACACCCCCCAACCCTCTGGACAGCCCCCCCACCCCTCCTAAACACCACCCCCACCCCCTACCCCCTTGGACACCCCCCTGGACACCCCCCAACACCCACCCACACCCTTGGACAGCCCCCCACACCCACCCACCCCCTTGTAAACCCCCCCTGGACACCCCCCGACCCCTCTAGACAGCCCCCCGCCCCTCCTGGACACCACCCCCCACCCCCTACCCCCTTGGACACCCCCCTGGACATCCCCCAACCCTCTGGACAGCCCCCCCACCCACCCGGACAACCCCAAATACCCTCTTGAGAGGCCGCCACCCACTTGGACAGCCCCCCATACCCATCCAACCCATTGGACACCCCCCTGGACACCCCACCGACCCCTCTGGACAGGCCGCCACCCCCTTGGACAGCCCCCCACACCCACCCATCCCCTTGGACACCACCCTGGACACCCCCCGACCCCTCTGGACAGCCCCCGACCCCTCTAGAAAGCACCCCCACCCCTCCTGGACACAACCCCCCACCCCCCGACCTGCTTGGACACCCCCCTGGACACCCCCCAACCCTCTGGACAGCCCCCCCCCCCCACCCCTCCTAAACACCACCCCCACCCCCTACCCCCTTGGACACCCCCCTGGACACCCCCCAACACCCACCCACACCCTTGGACAGCCCCCCACACCCACCGACCCCCTTGTAAACCCCCCTGTACACCCCCCGACCCCTCTGGACAGCCCCCCACCCCTCCTGGACACCACCCCCCACACCCTACCCCCTTGGACACCCCCCTGGACACCCCCCAACCCTCTTGATAGCCCTCCCACCCCCCTGGAATCACTGAAAATTTACCATAACAAGAAGTTGGGCCATTCAAAGAATGTTTTTAGGTGTGGAGGAAGAACTGAGTTTCAATAGATAGAGAAGGAACTCGACATTAGGTTGTCTATTCCAGGTGTGGATTTGAAGGAGTTAATGATTGTTCAGTGACCCAAGAGATTGAATCAGAAATTCAGATTTTGTGCCATTTTCTCATGATGAGGATGAATAATTGGTGGGGTTTGACTTTTAAATGGAGAGCTTAGCAGACCATCATATTTTCTATAGATCAGTAAAGGATGTTAGCATTGAACATAAGGCTTAAGGGATGCTTTCAGATCCAAATATGTATGTTGATGGATGCAATGTATCTAGCAGAGGTTCTAGAAAGAATGGTGGTTTTATTTGTTTAGTATAAGTAGTGAAGAAAAAACTAGTTAATTTTTTACTTGCCAAAAAGAGGGTATCTAAAATTTTTAACATGCCGAGGGGAAATCTGGCAAGTCCTCCTCGTGAAACTTTGTTTGCAGGGGGTGAAAATGGTGATGTGATCCCAAATCCATGCACCTATTCCATGGTTGTGTGTGAATAAAGTAGTAACAACTGTAAAAGGGCAACCCATCCAAATGGACACGCCCCAACCCTCTCGGGGATTTATAGAAAACGATGAAAAATTCGTGAAATCATAAAATTAGTCAATATTGCAAGTAGAACTAATAGATATAGGGATGATAAATAATATTATGGTGCCAAAACGAGTTAAAAGGGTTCACAATCGAAGAATCTTAGCTAGTTTCAACAAAAAAATCACAACACATATATATATACTATCCGCGAAAAAAAAACGAACGAGTGGGAGGATTACCTGAGTGCTGCGAGTTTAGATGATTGATCCGAGGAGATTAAATATGAGAAACGATGATCGCAAAACGAATCTAAACCAACGAAATGGATGAGCCGATTCGGGTTTACGCGCGAGAGAGACGAGTCGCGACTGTCAAAGGTAAACTCGCGAATGACAATCCACGGGTCTGGGTAAATTTTTAAATGAGTTATCACGTCGGTTATTCAATAACCGACGTTATAATTTTTTTAAAAACATTTATAACGTCGGTTAATCAATAACCGACGTAAAAACCTTCCTCCGATTCTTTTTTTACGTTGGTTATTTTATAACCGACGTTATAAAGGGCTCAAAATCCGCGTTGTTTTACGTCGGTTATTCCATAACCGATGTCAAAAACATATGCGGATTCTTTTTTTTACGTCGGTTATAAAATAACCGACGTAAAAAGGCCTTCAAAAACCGCGTTTTTTACGTCGGTTATTGAATAACCGACGTAATAACTCATACATATGTCGATTTATTACGTTGGTTATTGAATAACCGACGTAACAGACATTCCCCGCTTCTGTTTTTTACGGCGGTTAATGTATAACCGACGTAAAAAACGAAGTCGCGCGATTAATATCGTCGGTTATAAAAATAACCGACGTTAAAGGTGTACTAAACACAGGTTTTTATGTCGGTTATTAAATAACCGATGTAAAAAACCTCGTTTTACATATTATGATGTCGGTTTTATATAACCGACGTAAAAAATGGTGACGTAAAAAACGTTTTCTGCACTAGTGATTCTATATCTCACTTGAATTTTTCTAATGAAAAGATTATTTTCATGAATGTGGGTAAGATATATCTCTATGGAATTAATAAAATCCTAGAGTTATATTTCCACTAGAGTGGCGAGATCATCATTAGGGAGAAGAGAAACTTCTATGTTTCTGATTCATGTAATGGAAGTCAGGTGCTTGATCTGGGTACCAGTTTGAACACGTAGCATGGTGTCATTCCCATGGAGTATCTTGGTTCCCCTGTTTCTCCATACAGACTCTCTAATAGGGAATTCGACAAAGTGATAAACAATATTATGGGTCCAATTATAAATTTGGAAAATCACTTTCTATCCTTCGGCGACCACATATCTCTTTTCAATAGAATTATTTCAGTGATCCCAGGGCATTATATATCTTAATCTAGGGTACTGAAGGTAATCATAAGGTCCATTGATTGGACCTTTACACATTTTATCTGGGATGTTCAATCTTAAGGAAAGATACATTCGGTTTCATGGGGGAAGATGGTGAGTCCCATGTGCGACGGAGGGATCAATGTTAAAAGTTTGGCAGTCACAATTCATTCCATGCATCTGAGGCTCACATGAAAAATTATCGAGGATCATACAATATGGGGTAATTTTATATCCAAAAAGTTTCAAACCAGTTCAACATATCCTTTAGAAAATGGTTCAAAATTATGGTCATGTGTGTGTAACATCATCTCGAACATCCTTCCACACTCACAATGGATTATTGTTGAAGGAAACATCCTCTTATGGTTTCAAAATGGTTCTGGAAACACGCTCACTTATCCAGGGAGACCAGCTCCCATGATCTCCTTCAAGGAATCGATCAAACATCCAACTTTTTTTATATTAGTTCTGAATGTGTCCCTGCTAGAAGTGTTCATATCTATTCTCATTAACGCAGACCAGGACATGTGAATTTTCACTCCTTCTATTTCAAGGAAATTTTACTCGAATGACTATCTATGGAAAAAAGAATTTCAAGGCCATTATAATAGCTGGAAAAAAATGGTGCAACAAAATTCCTATTAAACATAACTTTTTACATGGAGAATTTGGAACAATGATTTTCTTTCTAATATCAATGGAAAATGCCTTGAAATTAGCATGGATTCCTATTTCCACTATTGTATTGACAAAAGTAAAGAGACCAAGATTCATATATTCTTTGAAGGGGAATGGACTTACATGGTATAGATTACCATTGGGTTGTTTACGTCATACTCACCCCATGCAGCTAGTAATGAAATGTTATTGGAGCGGTGTTTTTAGTGGTCTGAGGATTCATAGGGGGAAAAGGTGGAACATTACTTAATCTTAAATGTGATCTATTGGTGCTTATGGAATGCTAGGAACTGATCCTGATTCAAGGGTTTTACGTACACTGGTAGGTCTATAATGGAAAGATATCATTGCATGATGGTTGATCTGATTTTCTGTTCTGGTAACTAGAAGGAGTCACCTTCGCTTAGATTGATTTGTGTTCCTTTGGTTGTGGTTCACCACATCGCCTACAGGGGTGATAGATTAGGTGGGTTCCTCTTGAGGATAGCCTGAATCTCAACACGGATGGTTCTTGTGTCCTGGGTGACATGCATAGAGGTAGGGTGGTTCGCGATGCTTGGGGAGTGTAGTCTTGGCATTCACAGCTCACTTCAGGAGTGGCAGTTCTATCTGGGAAGAGTCCAGAGCTGTTCTCTCAAGCTTTTCCATCGATAGAAAAAGTGAAATTCTTATTTCCTAGGTGGAGACAGATTCTATGATTATCCATGATTAATTTCTCGATAAAGGAAACATCCCTTCATCAGTCTCTAAAATAATTAGGCAATTCAAGTCTCTTATATGCTACAAAATTATGTTCACCCGCACCTGGAATGAGGGGAACAAAGTGGTGGACTACATGGCCTCCCTCATGGCCCATCATACCCTTTTTACTTTCCTTTCTGATTCTTCCTTACTTAAACCTGAGTGGCTGGATAAGATTCGGGCTAATTCCCTTGGTATGCACCACTTTCATCCTCCATAGGTCTTGGTTGTTTTCATTCCCTATATATATCCTTACAAATAGTAAATATTATAATTTTGATGAGAGGAGACACCTTATTATTAACAATATGTCTCGGACTGTGATTATAGAGATGAACCTAATTGAGACATATTTGATAGAGGAAATACTAACCTTAGTATAAATCTCTAATAGTGATTTATTATATATGAATGGGGAGAAGACCCCCTAAAAGAAATAGTATGGGAAGAATAAGATACTAAACTAATTTTTAGTTTTTAAAAGTAAATGATTTCTTCTTAACAAATAGATGCACCAAATGTTCAAAGATCATAGGGATAAAAAAAATTTACATGAATATTAATTGACAATAATAGTGCATAAATGATACAAAAAAGTTTTGGAAATATTTTGGAAATAAAATATGTATCAGTCCCTAAAATTTATTAATTTATTAAAATATTAATGGGGGTTTTAGATTCTATTACATAGATTTCATAAAAAATAACCTAGTTTTTGAAGAAGAAAATGATAAAGATGTTGGTTGATTTTGGGTATCTCAAGGGACTATAGAATACTCATATGGAAGCACAATTATTATGATAATTTACATATAATGGAAACTATAAATATCAAATCCATGAGAGAAAAATTTAAGGACAACATTTTTTTGGTGATCAGGTATCCTTGGTTTAAATAATGATGATCATGTCTCAACAACAAAAATCGTTTCTATTTTAAGTGGAATATAAATTTTTTGAAAAGAAATATTAATATTATAGTTTGGTAAATGATATGAAATAAGATCCTAATAAAATAAAAAATAATGATACATTTAAAGTTATTCACATTCCAATGAAAAAAATATTATTGAAATCAAATGGGTTTACTAAAATATACATAATAAAGATATAAATTTATCATTGAACAAGGCATGATAGGTTTGCAAGATTCATTCCAAAATAGAATGCATCAATAGTGATGTGTTTCTTACAATAATGTAACACTTAAAACAATCATATTATTTATCACCAAAATTATGTAAATATTATTTAAAGTCTATCAATTTCTTGTTAAAACAAAGATCATCAATAGTGTCCCTGAATTGCCGGATTACTTAGATAAACTGGGTGCTTTCTAGTGAATGAGGATTAAAATAATGTTTTTTGGTTAATGGACTTATATGGCTTCAAACATGCACCATTTTTCAGGTACTCTCAACAAGATTACTACTTAAAAAGGGATTTATTTTAAAGAGTAGTGGTTGATCACAACCTATTCATCAAAAATTAGAATGAGTAGTGGATTTTGGTGATTATATATATAAATGGAATCATTTCATAAGATTTTATGTTGTATAATGTGATAATTTTCCTAAATATATTATAAACATATTCAATATGTCTTTAATGGTTGAATTATAATTTTTCATTGTCTTGTGAGTGTTTAAAATAATGGGTGGTAATTACATTTCTCAATACATTTGACAAGAATGTGTTAAAAAGGATTAAAATGTATTATTTAAGGATAATAACAACTTTAGTAGTGACTCGGATGAAATCATCAAAATATGAATAAGGTAAGGAGTTCAATATAACACTTTATAGGTAGATCATTTCTAGTGTTCTTGATTTTATTCTACATAAAGGGACATTATTTTTGCATCTTGTTAAAATTCATTATATAAAATGTTTTCCAATGAAATTTATATAAAAACAATGAGATGAATAATCCATTATATCAACTAAACAATGGATTTTGGATTTTTTTTATTACAATAATTCATCAGATAAACACATGAGTTATATGTATGCTGACTGGATGGTATTGGTGGATAGTCAAAACTCTACTTATGTATGTATATTTTATCTTGAAAATTCTTGTATCTCCTGGGAAATAATGATGAAATATACCATCTCTTTAGACATAGAATATGATGAATTTGTAGAGGCCACTTAAGCTGGTACCCATTGGATATGGATGACACAACATCTTGAATTCATTATGTTGGAAGTTAATTCATTTATCCCCATCAAGTTTTCAAACTCAATTTATATAAAGATTAATAAAAATATCATTAACCATTTTAGAAAATAGAACATTGAGATTAAATATCATTTCATAAAACAGAAAGTCAAGAAATAGTTTATGAAGTTAAATTATGTGTCTATAGTGGCCTATGTTAAAAATAACATGAATAAGGTACTATCTAAGGTAATGTTTGAAAGTCATCAATTGTCTATTTGGATCCAACCTACTCCCTCCAACTATATAATTATAGATGAAACATCCCCACTCCTCCATGGTGGTTCCGTTAAATAGAAATAATGTTATCTATTATAAACCCAATATATAAATTTCTAACCGTCTTTTGTGAAATTTAAATAATGATGTCATTAGGTTCATTGATAATGGTATATAATGTGTTGATAATTTAATGAGATAAATTTTTTATGGAGTATTGTTTTATTTAATATGTATGATAAATCTTATTATTCCTTCTTTAAGAGGGGTGGAATCACATTTCATAATCTGGGGGAGAATATTTGTGGAAAAGTTCAAAGGTTTAAGTGGATTAATATCAATAAAGTGCTTTAAAGAGGATATTTTAATTTAAATATCATAACTCACACTCATCATGACTCAATTGGGATTTGATTGAATGTTGATTTAATCATTATACACACCTTTAAGGAAATTGGTTCATAATTTGTTTGTGTTTAGATTGGATGTTTTTTAAAATTTCCCAAAGTATTAAAAGATAAATATGTTTAAATTTCTCAACAAGAAAAGGGAGGATATTATTTATAAAAATCTCATTATATTGGGTTTTTAGTTGTTTTTGTTGAAAATAAATTCAAATTAATCTTTAAAAATTTTAATTCAGCATTATAATATCATGTTTAAAAGGATAATGGAGGATTTCAGAAATATCTTGAAGTCTAGGAGAAGTCTGGATATGAATATGGTAGGGGAAACATTGTATAACATTGATAAAAATATGCATAAGGTAAATATTAACCATGGTAGCATGCTCATAAGGTATATTCCCAAACTCATATGGTTGGTGAATGTCCTAATAAGGCTTAGATGTGATTTTGTAATGTTCATGCAGTTTTATCTATCTATAAAGTTGGTAATAACCTCATAACGTTAAAATTAAGTTCACCAAACTTTATAAAGTTATGTAGGAGTAAATATAGGTACCTTGTGAAATCATAAAATATGATTAATTCATTATCTCATTTTCATGGAAAAAACTGAATTTCATATTCAAGGAATAATGATGTTAAAAAATCCATTATTTTTTCACATGATTAAGAGTGAATTTTTCGATCCTTTTAGACCAAACAACCCATAATAAAACAAGGAATGTAGAAGCATAGAGAATATAACAGTGAGAAGGGTAGTTAATTTTTAATATATGTCCTTAATGAATATTTTTAAGTAGAATATTTTATTTTTTTGGGGTATTTTCTAGGTATTTAAAAAATGAATAAAATCATTCCGTTGAATTTGGAAATTTTTTCTCACATGGAAATTAGAAATATTTCCAAAAATGTAAAATTAAATAAAAGATGGAGTAAGATTATTAAAAATGTGGATTCCATCTCAATATAAAGTTGGGATGATTTTGTATCATAAAAGTTTTTTCTTCTTCTTTGGAGGGATAAAAAACCAATTCCATCCGGATGATACAGAGAAGAGGAAAATATTTCTAGTTTTATAACTATAATTTTGGGGTGTTTTATTAGGGTGAAACTCCTAAAAGAGGTGATGAAGAAGAAACATCTTCCATGATTTTTACTCTTTGTAAACTAATCAACATTGTTTTAATGTGAAACAAAACTCTGGTTATTTTTTCTCATTTCTAGTTCATGAAGAAAAAGGACTTCATAGGTGTAGTAGTGTATTCTACCTAGTAAATAAGAATAACATTTTCTTAATTTATTGTGTGAGTTTTAGACCCAAAATAACAATGAAGCTACATAATTGTGTAACTAAATTAAAAATGTTACTTCTTACTATCTTGTGGGAATAAGTATATTGTATGTAATATTATATATATTGGCCTATTTTAGTGAACCATGTTAAAAATATATGTGTTCCATTTTATAACATTCATCACTCTGGAGAGTTGGTGGGTATAGAGATTTTTTTTCAAATAAAATGGAGAAAATTATTATCTTCAATAATTTTTTTAAGTTAAAATACCATTATTCACACACAGGGGAATTAGCCATAATTTGGATGAATAAGTTCCCTGAGGTTACTAACTAGATTTTGGTACTAATTTGGGATCTTATTCATGTGAATCATTGTTTTCTGGATGATTAAACTAACTATTAGGATATCATCATGAAAATATTCCACATCAGTTATTTTAGTGGGAATTAGTATCACTACCATCTGATTTTGTCATGCACTGATAATTACACATGCCTAGTTGACGGATTTTATAGTCTTGCAATCATCAAATTTCAAAAAATTACTACTTAGGACTTATTTCCACTCTCGTTATTATGGTGGATTAATATAGAATTATATTAATTTAATTAAGGGTTTCCATATATTACATGCTCAAAGTTAATAATTTTATGGATTATTTACTGGAAGATGAAACATTCGTGGATATTGTACCTCTAACATATAATGTAAGGTTCAATAATCAATGTGATAATTTAGACTGACTTTAATGGGTATCATAATCATTAACCATGTAACCAAAATTTTCATATATCCTCATGAAGAATTCATGGATAATTTGTTTATTGTACTCCCTTGGAGGTAGGGTTCAATTTTTCACTAATCCTCATGATCTTTCTCAAACACTATCTGTAGATGGAAGAAGGAAATTGTTTTTGTTCATGAATTTTATGAAAACACTGTTATATTATTATTTAAAAAAATACTTGAAGATATATCTCTTTTTTATTTTGTTTTCTTCTACTAAAAATCGTCACTAGAAGATCATAATAATTCCATCATCAGGTTGGTCATGTGACTAATCTCAGCTCATTTTTTTGATAAATTCTTTCTTATTGGGATTGATTAAACATACAAGAGATAATGTAATTAGAATAGTTTTTTTACTCATTATTTATATAAACTCTAATTAATTCATCATTGATTCACCTTATCATCTCCAATTCATATTCATAGTAAAAAAATTGTCCTTAAGAGAATGTGGCTCAACTTCTTTGGGTGGAATGAGGTTTGAAGATAAAGCCACACATTTCCATTATCCTTAGTTTAATCCCATCTATTATGTGGTAGATAAATGTTTCAAAGTTCTACCAAATTATGAACATGCCTCTTATGTTTTCTGCACACCTAATTTTCACACATTTCAGTGTATACCACATTTAAAATAGAAATGTCCTTATTGTGATCTACTATGTCGATGTTATTTTCTTTGTCATAATCAGAATTAACAGAAACAATATTCACCGATATAAGTCATGTAATGTGTGTAAAATCATCATCTATGTCAAAAAAAATAAGTGGGATCATTATTCTCTGAATATCTTATAAGGGATAGGTTGTAGTCCTAATTGATTCATTTTTTCTCAGCAAACTATTTTGACATATGGCCTTTTATGAGGTTTCTCCCAGTTTCCTTGATAATTCCCTAGAAATAAATTATTATTGGTAATATTGATGAATTTCCCTATTAATTTCATTGAATATACTCTTTTTAATAGATATGAATAGAAAAATAACAATAGGGGAAACCACGAGGTAACGTCTTATGAAGAATTAACCATTCTAGAAAATATTATCTTTCTTTAAAGAGGGGGATATAATAATTCCCCAAACCTATCAGTTGGGGGAGAATTTTCCCCAATACTACAATGCCTATTCCTTAGTATGGATTTTGTCATTATAGGGGTGAAGGTGGAGGTAAAAATTATCCCATCCCATTGTTTTGGGGTTTCTTTTTTATTATCATTCAGTATGATATTGTTGCCTTCTTGTCATTTTTGGATTTTATTTAGGTAGGATCTATATGTGAGACACATTTGGGTTGAGGAGTGGTCAACATGAATGGAATATTTTTTATTCTATTTATAACATTACTCAATTTAAAGGCATGTTTTACCCTTTAGGAAACCTGATGTGGAAGCCTGTCAATATCTTATTATTATCGAGAATGCCTTTTATGGGTTTTAGGAATATCGAGATTTTTTTGGTAAAATAAGTTAGTATATATGGATCCATGAGCTAATACTTGGACAGAAGAGATAAAATAAAAATATTTTCTCCTAAGGATCCTCATTAATATTTAAATACAAAGATTCATAATTTTACCAACCTCATATATGTATGTTTGGGGGGAATTGAAAACTATCATGGAAAGTGAATTCGAAATTCTAAGGTAGGCATATTGGTAAAACAATATTTATTTTAATTATTTAGGATTTCAATGAATTTAACGGGTGTTCATGTAGACATTGACGAATAATTCATATATCAGCACAAAATTGTTAGTTTACTACTTGTAATATAGGTATCTATTATTGAGTTAGTGGAGATCTACTAACATGTTTTGATGAAGCCAACATAAGAATTTTTTAATCAATGTATTGGGAATATGACATAATATAATTATCATGGTCCACAATTTGTTTAGAACTATATAATCATCTAATTAAGTCCACATGAAAATGGAATTTTCCTCATATTAATGATGGATTATTCATACAGATATGGTCATAACGTTTGTCTCTCCACTGTTTTTCAAGAGGAGTAAATGTATTGTGTACCTACTCAATTATATACAAGTGTTCATGGTCCTAGGTAGTAACGGATAGTGGTCATTTTTAATAATTTGACATTTAAAAGGATTATTCGCCAATAATCATTTTCCTTGGAGCACATTGAAAAGGATGAGACATTAGGTTCACCCCTTTAGGGATAAATGTTTCACTTAGGTTTCATACTTTTTCTACCTGGGGGTGCTATTAAATAAGGGATATATCAATGATCACATAAAAACATAATTATATAGGTATGAGATTATGATAACATCATTTTAAATCTATACCATGTATACCATTTATCATAATATTCATTCATGTAATAAATCTTTGATGTTCATAAGACATGAATCATAAAGGAATACATGAACATGATCCATGAGAGAATTACATTATCATAATACATAATTTTGTGGTATAGACCTTATAATATAAAATCATATACATAGATTGAATGTTTCACTAAAAATAATAGCATAGTGGATATGTTTCACCCCACATTCCATAAAATTAGTCAATATTCAATCCTAATAAAATCATAGAGATAAAATTACCTTACTAAATAGGATTTGCACCCCATTAGAGTTAGATATATATCATGATACATTCATCTTATCCCAATGTGTTCAAAAAAAATTATAATTATTCTCCCACCCATTAAATAATGAAAATCATATATATGTGTTCCACTAGATAAAAACTATTCCTCATATCATAACCCATGAATAAGAAATATGTTTCATAAACATTTAATCATGGAATTATTTGTGGAAAATAAATGGATTTCACAAAAATCCTATTATAATAATAATAAATCATATAGATATTGAATAAGGATGATATTATTTGTGAATATCCCTATTAATAATTTTTTAATATCAAGGGATGTCATTTGTTATGTAAAATGACTTTAAAAGATCACATAGAACATTTCCTGATGAATAAACCCTATATTCTTTGGAATCATTTATTAAGAGTCTAAAAATTTTAAAATATTGATGAATATTTTTTTTAAACAAACTGGGAAAAACTGAAATTTATCTTCAAATTATTGATTTTTCATGATAGCATGAAATTATTTTCATGTCGTATATGTCAAAATAAACGTTCCTTTCGCATTTTTAGTAAAAATTCAAAAATACATCGTTCAAAAAAACAACAGGAATATTCCATTTAAAATATTTTTTTAAGAACATAAACATGGATAATAATGGCATTACATAATTATTTTATAATATTTAAAACATTCTTGAAAACATTTTTTTCAAAAACATAGCCTTGAAAAAAAAATGATTTTCAATGAAAAAAGAGAAATTGAGTTGGTTACCCTTAAAAATTTTCTTTTTGTCTCTTGTGTTCATAAATAATGGAAAATTAAGGGAAAACATTTTATTTAAAAAATAATAATATTATAATAAAAATAATTATAGTCTTGAAATTTTGACCGTATTATTTCATCAATGGAACAAAATCATAAAAATTCCCAAAAAGCAATGTGATTGTAACATGAAACCCTTACTACTTTGCTAATATCTGGATAAAAACCCATTAAATAAAAAAACTTATATAGAACTTTATTTAAAAATAATATTCATTAGAATAGCCATAAATTAACATAATGGTAAGTATATTCAAAACTTAAAAGTAACAAGTAGTGAATATTGCATGTGTATCAAATAAATAAATGTTAGGTGAAAATAACATACTGTATGTTCCACTTGCTTCTAAATAATTCAAACCTTTAATATAATAAATTTAAATTTATTATAGTTATAAAATATAATTATATAATTACTTATAATGTCATATATGATCCACTTAGGGAATTAAAACACCGCTTAATTAATAATTCATTTTTAAAATCATTCTATTCATGTCTTAATAGTTCTATTTTTTCTGACAATTTCATTTCAGTAGTTCCAACACTTGTACTTTTTTTATGGTACCATCATCAATAGAATTTCAATAATTATAAAAATATAAAATATATTTAATATATTTTTTTATATTCTCACATAAATTTTAGAGATAAAAAAATGAATTAAACAATTCATGGAGATGATAGGTGATGCATTCTCATGAATGTTGTTTCCCTTTTTCGATGGAATAAATGAAAGAAATGTAAATAATAAGTAACAATTATATAATCATAGTAATAACATAAATAAAATATATATTTATTAAATCCATCATTATAATCATCCGCATAAAGTGGTGAGGAAAAACAAATTACACTACTATGTGGAGACAGTAAGTCGTACTTATGAGTGAGTAATGTTTTCTCTTTTTGTATGATGGAAAGAAAGTGGATAATTATCGATACTTCACCATAATAACAACTAATTAAATTTAATATATTGCACTCATTATTTAATAATTTATAACATGTATTTATAAGAGTTTGAGGAAGAAATAAAATTTTAAACACTTGGTTAAGAGTTATACCTCATTGTTGAGAACCTAATTTTGGATTACACCTTTATCATTGAAGGGATGGTATTTTTTAAGAAGATAATATATATTATGTTTAAGAGGTTCCCTTTTATAAGGGAGGGGAGAGGCAATCATGTAATTACGTAGAAGACTAAAATATAATAAATTAATTATCAAGAAAAATGATTTAAATTGGATATATATTCTATGATAAGGTGGTATTTTTTAAAATATATTTAACCAAATAAAATTTCTACAGATTTAGTTGTTTATAACCTTACCTTTTTCTTGAACCCCTTATTTAACATATTTTAACCATGACTGTGGTAACATATTTTCACACTTAAAGGGATATAATTATTATTGTAAGGAAAAAATTCGTTAATAAATAGATATTGGGTGATACGTTAGACCATATATTATCCCCATTTTCATAATTAAGTTTTTTTATGATTTTTAGGAAATATAAAAAATATTTTACTCATACAATTGGATTCATGTAATTTTTGACATTATTCATTTAATTTGAATTAAAAAACATCAATAATAAGAATTAATTTTAATATGATCCTTAAATATATCACTAATATTTAATATTAATATATAAAATTCCTGTAACACAATAACTCAGTCAAATTATATTACTTCTAATATTTTTTAAAATCATTTATTTTATTGTTTTATTAATTAATGAAATATGGTGTCAATTTTGATGAAGAATTTAAGGTAACTATTTAATTACTAAAAATTATAAAAAAATTAATGTCCTTAAAATAATTCCATTATACTCAAAATAAAAATTAATATTTATCAACATCTATCTTTGTTCCTTATGTGAACACAAAATAGATATTTAAAAGTGATAGAATGAATTTTTTTTATTTTCTATAAATATTATATAAGACATTTTCATGAAAAAGAAAACCTTAAACAATGGTATTTGGATCCTAATATAATAATGGTCAAATTAAAATTATCGCAAAATAATTAATATGAAAAAAGTCTACATTAACACTTAGTTTTAACCTTTTTTTACCAGGTTTACCCTTTACCAAGGTGATAACTTTTACCAATGAAACTATTCATAATGTCTAAAAATAAGAAAACAATTTACCAAATTTGGAACTATAAATTCTATATAATTAAACCTTTTTTAAATATTTAATTTCTTTAAATGTTGTAAAATAATTTAGGATAGAAACACGAAATTAAATGAAAAACATTTCTTCAAATAAATTCTTTTTATGTACTGAAATTGATTTACATCAAATTCAACAATCAATTTATTTCCATTGAACCTAATTGGAATAATAATAATATAATTGAACTAAATTAACTTCTAGTTCATTTTAAAACCAAATATAAATTTTTACATTCTTGAAAAATATACAATTTTCAATAAAAATCATAATTTTTTCATTATACACTAAAAAATACTTTTATGAAAATTCTAAAAAATTGTCTCTATGATAATTTTTACATGATGATATAAAAATTATAATTTTTATCAAATAAAATTCCCATATGTTCATTAAATTAATTATAATATTCACTCAAAAATAGTAATAATAATATTTTTGATGAAAACATATTTTTAATGAATAAAATGACTTGAATAAAAAAAATTGAAACCGTATTTCCTATGAATTAAACAGTAAATTTATATTGATTCAAAACCATATATTTATATATATATATATATATTATACTTAGGTAAATCCTATTCATATATGAAATTTCATAAGTTAGGTTATAATAGTCATATTTAAGTAATAATATTTCACGGTTTGATTAAACTCGGTGTTACGTATCATGTACATTATCAAACATAGTTTTCTTTTAATAACTCTTAGGTTATTAAATTCCCCCCACCCAATTTAATAAATTATGTCCTCACAATTTTATATTTTTCTTGGTAATCAAGGGTTTGAAATTTGGAAATTTTGTTATCCAAAATCCTCATCATAAAAATGGTTAATAAAAATTCCTTTTGAAAAGAGTGAAAAATAAATATGAAATCATATCAAATAACATGTTACTAGGTTTCCAAATAAGATAATTTTTTTGGGAAGATAATATATAGGCATTGAAAAAAATAAATGTCCAAAAAATTATAGACATTGTCATATAACATTGATCATAATAAATTTAATGACAATAAGAAATTTAACGACAACAAAACTATAAATAAATGTGGGGAGAAAAAGGAAATATATTCTTCAGAAATAATCTTAATATGATAAATTTTTTATTTTCATATCCTTTTAGAATAGTATAATAATTACTTTACCATCCACACTAATAATATAAGGAAATATTCATAAGTTACAAGTATAATTTCATCCATTAATAAATTTCTACCATAACCTTGTATTTTCTCCAAATGATGAGTATTTAAGATGAATATTTAATACCTGAAATAGTACAATCAACTTTTAATGGATCATATAATCAATAAAATAATAAAATAATATTCCACTTATATTTAATCAATAAACACAATCAAAATATATTGAACAAAATGTATAAACCTTCATGTGGAGAAATAATAATTTATACTCCTAAAATTTCCACAATAACAGCATTGGTTAATTATAGATTAATACATAAATAAATAACCCAACATACCAATATACCTAAATAACCCCAAAATTAATGAGTGATTCAACCTCAAAGGTGATATCATAACATTGAACTTATATCCCTAAAAATTTAATTACATTCTTTTAAAATAATCAATCATGTAAAACCACATGTCAATCCTATGGGTTATATATACCAGAACAATGTGAAACATCTCCCAAAATTTCATTAATAACTATAATAAGTCAATATAATATTATAATATAGTTAACACCACCAAAATATCATATATCATATTTAAATTCTAACATGAAAGGTAATTATTAGCTTGACCATAAATATCTCTAAAAATATAACATTATTAATTTATACCTTTTAAACCATAATAATTATCTATATCACACTATCCTATCGACAATAATTAACTAACAATAAAATAATATAATATCCCATAGGTTTATTTCAGCCTCAATAGATTATTCTCCCAAAAACCCTATAAATGATTCAAATAACCTCAAAATCTCATAACTTAAAATCTCAAAAGGGGTATCTATTCCTTTGAGAATATGATAAACCATATACTTTAACGGTACCTATAACTCTAAATGAAACCTCACATTAAAGAATATATGTTTCCATAAATTAACACAATCCTTATTCTTCACATAAAATAAAAGACTGCTGAATATATACCATAAATTCAAAATTGAAATAAAATTTAACAAAAATTACCTAAATCAATTTTCATCAATTTAATTACACATTTCTAGGTCACCAATAATATCCCATTTACATGATAAATGTCAATCGTCAATTTATCCCAACGGAGGGTAATTAATTTATACCATTCAACATATGTTTTTATATAATTATTGATAACTATTTTGTAACAATTCTTATATGTTTCGTAATTATTATATCAAAAAATGATTTCATATAACCCCTCAAAAACATAATTATCTAATTAAAAAAACATAAAAAAAATTAATACTTTAACATCAGTAATTTGAATAGAATATGTCCTTCCTTGGTCTAGGAGTTTACTCATGGATTATGTAATTGCCTCTGATAATTCCTCTTTTCCCTAAACTTGAAACATATAACTATAAATGGTAATTTATTATGTACTTCACTTTCCTCCATTAAACTCTTAATTTTTTTCTCTGAAATTACTTTTCATGTTTCCCTTATTTCAACATAAAAACTTATTACCCTGCCATTGATAAAATCCACTAAGTTCTTCCAAAATTCTCAACATATATAAATATAAATCATTTTTTACATGGTATTCATGAAATTAATTTTTTCTATTCTTAGGTTTGTTAGGAAACTACCTTTGTTAATGTTTTTACTTATATAATTTGATATCTAATTAGGAATATTCATAATTTTTCTCTGTCTATATCATGTTTCTTTTCTTTCTCATTAGGAAAATAATTCCATTGTTCATATTTGTTAACACATATCCTCCTAGTTCCATTAATTACCTAAAACTAGAATTCATGGTGTTGGAAACAATAGACATAGTGAGTAATCTTGAAAAAAAATTTCAAGGATTTCTAAATCAAGAGACCTTCTTTTAAATTTATGAATAATTCGGTTTAACCAAGGTTATTAATATTTATTATCTTTTTAAATCCATCATAATAGTTTATATGTAAAGTCTTATTAACCTAATAATATCCCTTGGGAGTGTCAAAACAAGTACACAATAAGGGAGAACACACCATGCACCATAATGATGGTTGAGATATACTCGACAAACTCTTTTTGGGGTTATTAACCCAAGATGCATCTGTAGAAAACCAAAATCCACATGTAGTATCTAAATAGGATTTTATTTATAGGAAAACCACATAATATATTTGTTACCAAAACAATAAGATGTTACCTACACATAGAGTTATCCCCATGGATTTCACTAATGTTTTTTAATCCTACTATCAATATATTAACAAAACACATCTCTGATACCCACTATAATGACATGTACCTTTAATATATAGGTATTAAATCATTAAGTATATACATTATCCCCCACTATGTTCACAATAACTATGACCCCTCTTAAATATATCATAATTAAAACCTTTGTACATAACATGGTGAAAATAATCATAAAATTGTGAGCATAGATGCCCAGTAAGGATAAATAAAGAAGATATAAATGATCACTTAAACATAAAATTAGCATAATGGTATTATATAATGATATTAAAATTTTAAAATCATACCATTAAAATCATATATCATAATATTGTGTTCTAGTATAAATATGTGACATTTATAATACATTAATCAAAATGAATCAAAGAACATGATCCATAAGAAAATACCATTTTCCTAATAAATAATTTGTTGTCACACACATAAGCATAAAAATAACTTCCTTATTATTAAAGGATCACTTCCAATACTTTTATAGTATTTTTATTTCACTCCATATTCCGTATTATTTGTCAAGGATCACTCCAAAAACTACTAATATAGAAAACATTGGTTATTGATCTATGTTCACTCCACATTCCTATCATGTTTGTCTTAGGAGATATCCATATTTTCCCAATTAATTAGAGTGATATATAATTCCAGTCACACTTATCACATAATTAAAATTATATATGTTTTTGTTCCCCAGGATCACAAAACATTAATTGTACCATAACCCATGAGAAATAAATGAGTTTCAAAAACATTTAATTATGGCATAACCCATGGAATACAAAAGTGTTTCATAAGAATCTTATCATCATATAGATAAAAATCCAGAGAAAGAATAATTATGGTATCATTGTATCATATCTCTATTGATTATTTTGTTTAAAAGGAAAATCCCTATATTATTATTGAAAAAACAGAAGTAAAGAGAAATAAAAAGAAGGGAGTGAAAACAAAAAGTACTTAGTTCCCTTTATCATAGTAGCAATGTTTTTTCTCCAGCTTGTCCCCGATGATACTCTCTTGCTACCTCATCTCTATTAATTATTATTTTATATAAAATGATATAATATTATATGGTTAATTCCTTTTAAATATAAATTTGAACATTTCTTAGGAAAAATGAGTTTTTAATTTAAAATAACATTTTTAAAATCATAAAAATTTCCAAAAAAATATAGAAAATATTTTCTTGATAAATAACCTTGTAAATTGGAAAAATAATATTCAAACCATTGATCATTCACGATAGTGGGCAATGTTGTTCATTATAATTATGGAAAAATAATGATTCATTTAACGTTTTCTATAAAAAGTCAAAAGTACCATGTTCAACAAATGACAATACTATTCCTTTTAAAAAAATTTCAAAAAATTAAAACATGTTCAAAAAAATTAATAAATTATTGGATAATATTAAAAACATTCTTGAAAACATTTTTAGAAAACATAATCATAAATTATAAAATATTTTTTATCGAAGGGAGAAATAATGTTTGTTTTTTCTTAAAAAAATTATTATAGTTCCTTGAGTTCCTAAAGAGAGTAAAATTAAAGGAAAAAATTTTAATTAAAAAATAATTATATTTTAATAAAAAACATGATATTATTTATAATTATACCATAATATTTCATCAACAGGACGTAATGATAAATAATCTCGATAAATAATGACATTGTAGCATAAAATCCTGACCAAGTTTGTAATTTATGAATAACAACATCATGAAATATATAACAATATATGTATATGTATATCAACATAATTTTCTTGAGAATTATCATCAAATAATTTCATTGACATTATTTACAACATATAAAATATACAAGTGGTAAATATGTCATTTGTCTTGTAGAAATAAAAGTGAGACAAAAAACACATATCTGAAGATCCATTTGATTCAAAAGAGTTATAACCTATTGTATAATTAATATAAATTAATAAT
This sequence comes from Viscum album, assembly GCA_963277665.1. Classification (NCBI taxonomy): domain Eukaryota; kingdom Viridiplantae; phylum Streptophyta; class Magnoliopsida; order Santalales; family Viscaceae; genus Viscum; species Viscum album. The sequence continues at coordinate 2,101,607,012 of OY728119.1, read as the reverse complement.
AATTCTATTATAGACTCATTAATATACTTATTATATCATATAAATTTCACTTATTACATTGTGACACCCAATTATTAATAATTCCTTATCAAAATTGTTGTTTTGATGTATTAACTATTTCATTTTTCATGAAAATTTTTGTTCAGTAGTTTTGCTACATGTATTTTAATCATGGTTCCCTAATATCAAAATTTTTAATCCTAATATAAATATTATATATATTAAATATATATGTGTTTGGATTCATCAAAAAAGGTGTAGATAGAAAATTGAATTATATGATTCATGGAGATGGTATATCTTATGTAAGCATGAACACTATTATATTTTTTTATGTATAGAATGAAATAAAAGTAAATAATAATTCACATTCTTTAATAATAATAATATCAAAAATAACATTTATATTTATCAAATACATCATTATAACTATCCAAGTATAGTGGTTATAAGGAATAAATTTCACCATAACGTGGGGATGGGATGTTGTATGTATGCACGGTCGATGTATTTTCTTTTTATAAGATGGAAAGAAGGTATTTAAGGGTTTTTAAATCATCATAATAACAATTATTTTTATTTAATATAATTAATATTTTATTTTAGAATGTATTTCATGTATTTAAAAGAGATTGAAGAATATGTATAATTGAAAATTCCCTGTTAATAGTTACACCTCTTCATTGAGAACCCCCTATTGAATTACACCTTAAACAATGAAGGGATGATATTTTGGAAAGACGAGAATCTATATGATATGGTGAATAATTATAGTACGTTAATGTGATAGGTCATGGCTATGATATAATACACAACATTTGTGATGAAGAGAGGTGGAGAGGTGCCCTTTAAAAAGTTAGTGGAGGGGAACACTTGAAATTACATAAAATATGAATGTATAATGAATTAATTCATTAGAAACATAATTAAAAATAGAAGTAGATTCAAATATAAGATAGTTTTTAGTGGAAATACAATAAAAACAATTTGGCAAGTTAAATTGGTGTTTTAAAATTATCATTTTGTTTAACCATTTAGTTAACTTATTTTTACCATAAATGCAGTTACATCTTTTTCGCTCATAAATGGTTTTTATTTTAGTTATATGGTAAAATTTGGTTCAAAATGGTTAAGGAGTGATAGTTCTAACCATATATTTTCCTTTTTTTCCTATATTAGTATTTTTATGAATTTAGAATAATTAGTGTCACAAACCAAGCCATAGTTCTACCCAACCTGATACCTGACCCAGTTTGTGGCATGAACCATAGGGCATTCCCAATTCCAAATGGCTGAAAACATATTCCTGGGCATCAAAAATATATAATGGGAATGATTTCACACATTTATATAATAATAAAACTCCAAAATAATTAACTTCACAAGGATTAATAATCAAAATCAAACATAGAACTAGAATTTTCAAATTATAAATTTAGTACATTAGACAAAAAAATTATTGGAGCATAATGGGAATAAAAAAAATTCAAAAAACCTCTATGAAACAAGAGAATCATCATCCTAAAGCCGCCACTGCCAACCCCTAGAAGGAGTGGAACACTAGTATCTAGATCCACCATCACCATGAACCATTCCTTTACCTAATTCAAACATAAACATGTCTATATACACCCAAATTAGTATGTAGGGTGTCAGTTAAAGAACAATATGATTCCAACCAATAAAATAAATTCCATTCCCATAACATTACAAAAACAACTATCATGAAAGTTTAAATAAAATTAAATCTGGAGACATTTTTATTGAAAATAATTTAATGGAAAACATTATTTTCATTTGAAATGACCAACAAGTAGCATTGTATACCAATGGTAAGTACAATATCGCAAAATAGTTCTTAGTAATGGGAAACCCCCATAGGGTCTAGCTAAAATGGGACACTATAAACCTTGCATCTTGGTGAATAGTGGTATAGCAACCACAACCCACCGCAGACTCATGCATGATCACCTAGAGATGAATACATCCAATGTTTTAGTGGTATCAATACTAATCATAATTTAGTTTGTGTTTTAGTCATCAATAGTACTAGATGAATCTTGGACAAGACACTTCTAAGTCAACTAGCATACTAGTCTTATTCCACCAACCTGGATGACTTATATTCCCTTCATGATCAATTTTCATTTCACATGTCACATACATCACTAAATTCACATGCAAACATGACAATAAATAGAAACACACTTAATAAATTTCCATTTACACTATCAAACCCACTATAAAATCAAAACTCAATCCAAAACCATTTCAAAATATGTTTCTCACAAAATACACATTTTATCAAAAACCTTCAAGGATAAAAACAAGAAATCACACATGAAACACACATGGAACATAAATCATTTCATTTGGAAAACCATATTTTAACACAAAATCACATTCAATATTTTTAAAAACACATTTCACAGATCATGTAAAATATATAAAAAATAATTATGATTTAAATAAAGCATATCAAAATCACCAAATAATGATTAATACTGGAACCCTCTACCTCATGTGAGGAAACATCCGACAAGATATGATTAAACACAAACAAACCAATATGGGACCCTATAAAGTAAATACTAATTAAAAACAAAAATATTAAACCCTAATAATCCATATCCAACCTTAATTAGGTCACCTATCCCACTGGAGAAAAGGAACCCCAAGAATGAAGAAGCGAAACCCTATAAAATATGAAAAATCAAGGGACAAAGGAACTTACATGAATGATTATTCAATAATCCCCACCAAAATAACATAAAAAGTGAGGTCCAATGGAGAATGGGGGGTTTAGAGGATCTTATGGTGAAGAATACCATGTGGGGAGGATTTGGGGTATTTAGGGTTAAAAATTGTTGGGGGGAGGGGAAAATCTAGTTTTTATTGTTCTAGATAGGCCAAATATTTTACCCGCATGGTTTTCCAAAACAAGAATAAATATGTTCCCCCTCACTATCCATGAGGTACATGTCACATGGTTATCCTGAAAGGTATTCAAACTATGCATCAACCATTTCATTCACCTTTATTCCAAAATGAACAAATGTCGTACTGTTTCCAAAGCAAGGGCACATGGTTTTCCAAACAGCATGCTAATTGTGAACCATATTCTGTTAGACAAAAAACTCTCATTTTTACCAAAATATAAATGTAAATAAATGGATAAATAAAAAACTAAAAAACATAAAATCCTACAAAATAAACACAAATATGTGACAATTATCCCCACCATGAAAACTTTTCATCCCTAGAAAGTCAAGTCAAAGCTTGATCAGAGAATAAAAATGGGTACTCTTATTGAACCTAATACTTTTTATCCTAAGCCTCGTGTATATAATTTCCATTCTGCCAATGAACATGGACCAATGTAATATACTTCCCCTAAACCACTTTCTCTTGGGAATCCAAAATCTGAACTGGTCATTTAGACACAGTCAAATATGACTCTAACTTCAACTCTTCCCTGTTCAGCACATGATACGTATCTGGGTTATACTTTTTTAGATGGGAGGAAAGGATCATGTAATGAATTAATGTTAAATTTGATGGAAAATATAACTTGAATTCCACCTTACCATTACGGTCAGTAATCTCCAAAGGTCCAACATACCTCGATGTTAGCTGTCCTTGCTTACCCAAATGATGATGACCCAAGCAAGGTTCCACCTTTAAGAACACTCGTTAACCCATGGAAAACGTTAGTTCTATGTGACTATGGACTTCATATGACTTGTGATGACACATATATATCAAAAAAATTATTTCCTCATCAACCTGAATTTATTAGAAATCTCCTTCACAAGGCTCGGTCTCAACAACGAGGTGTCACCCACCTCATCCCAACACAAGGGGGACGGACATGGATGACCATAAACAACTCAAAAGGATCTATTTGAATCGATGATTGGTAATTATTATTATACAAAAAACCCCAAACAATACCAATTGGATATCCGATGAACGATTGAAATCCAACACATATTATCAGAGCTTGTCTTCCAGAATTTGAATCACATTCTCTGTCTTACCATCCATTAGTGGATGGTATACCATATTCAACTTTACCTATGACCCCATAACCTTATAAATTCCTTCCTAAAACCCTGAGGTAAAATGGGGGGTCCCTCTCAAAAACAATTTTCGATATCATACCATGAATTATCACAACCTTCTAAACATAAAACCAACCTAACTCATCCACATTGTCTAAATCAATGATCAGAATGAAGTGGGGTTATTTTTTTATATGATTGATCACTATCCATGTAGAATTCCTTCCCTAGGGTGTATGAGGTAATCTAATATTAAAATTAATTATGATCATTTCCTACTTCTATTTAGGAATAGGTAGTATCTCAGGAAAACTTAATGGATTTGGGTGTTCTACATTAACCTACTGACACGTATAAACTAAGATATAGATTTAGTTATGTCATTCCGCATACCTATCCACCAGAACATCCGACACACATCATAAAACATCTAGGTTTCACAAGGATAAATGGCCCACTGAAATGGGTGGATATCTTGCATCACCACCTTTCTCATAGACTAAGGCACCACAAAGAGACCTTTTAAGCACAAAACACCCTTGAGAGACAATAAACAATCACAATGTCTCTCCACACCATAAAGAAACTACATAGACTACTAGCACAACTCATAAACAGGCTTATTCCACTAAATTACCTCTTGAATAGAGGGTGTTAGCTATACAATGGTGAAGAACACACCTCCACTAAACACCTTTTTCTCCAAGTTCATTTTAGGAAAAGGTCTCATCAACGTCCACTCATCACTGGAATTTTTCCACACATGCACTGGAACATTCCATCTCAAATAATCTTCCTCAACATTAACTATTCCATGGGTATACATGATATAAAAATCAAACCCCCTAAGATGCTCATCCAAAGAAGATTCCTTAAATTAATATTTTTATATGAGAAAATATACGCTAATTTATTATGATCTTAAAAAACACAAAATTTCTCCCCAAAAATATAATGAAATCATTTCTTTAAGGCATGCTTCAGTTCTGTCTTCTCATGGTCAAGGGATGGGAAATTACATTCATGTTTTCAGATCTCTCAAGAAATGTAAGCCACCACATGGTCACATTTAATAATCACAAACCAGAGACCCATACATGCGGCATCAAAATAAACCACATACCCATTTCCAAATTCTGTAAAGATAAAAACATGAGTTTTTTAACCATATTTTAATCTCCACAAATGATTCTAGACACCTCGGGATCCATTCAAAATTTACCTCTTTCTGGGTGACTTCTTTCATGGGTGAAGAAAGATGTGTGAAATCTCAAATAAACTTCTAATAAAACCATATCAGGTATAAAAATCTCTTGATCTAAAAAAAATTCTTCAGCTATTCTCATGACATAACTATACTATTTTTCTCAGGGTCAAATAAAACTCTATTCTCAAGAAACAAATGCCCTGGAAACATTAACTACATAATCTAGGAGGTGCACTTGGAGAACTTGTAATATAGATGATGGTCTCGAATAGTGACTAACACAGTTCTCAAATTATGCTTATATTCCCCCTCGGTTCTATAATAGAACTAAATATCATCCATGAATACCAGAAAAAAGGAGTCGAGATAGAGGTGGGACCCTCTATTCAGGAGATCCATAAAGACTTATGGAGCATTTTTCAACCCAAATGGTATGAAAGAATACTCAATATTATCGTACCTACTTCGGAAGGATAATTTTGTAACATCCAAATATTTTACACTAAATTGATGAAAACCATAACACTATTAAATTTTGAAAAACCACCTTTCCCTCTTAATCTGATAAAAAATAACATCAATATGGGGAAATGGATACTTGTTCTTGATCATCACCTTATTCATCTTCAAGTAATCAAGGCATAAATAGAGAGATCCATAGACCTTTTTAGAAACAGGAATTTGGTGACCCAAGGTGAGATCCTCAAGTGAATGAATCCTTTGGATTAAAAATCTACCAGGTTTACATTTAACTCTCTCAACTTAGTGGGGTCCATACAGTATGACAGAAGAGATATCGGCTATGTTCCTTGTGAAAAAATCAATGGTAAACTCCACATCCTACTCCAGATAAAAATGAAAAGAATCCTTTGGTAAAACCTATAGAAAATCATCCACCACATAAGTTAATATACCCCCATGAGAACCACCATATTCCTCCAATGTCAGTGATGAATACTGAAAAATGAGATTCCCCAATTCCGGAAGTGGAGGTCCAGCATGTCCCAATCGAGGAACACATTCACCATGAAAGACATAGATACATCCTTCATGTTAAACAATTATCACACACCGCCTATAACAATCTATGTGTTCTTGAAAGCAAAAAATAAAATACATATCAAGGATCACATCAAAGAGGTCATTTTCAAAAACATGGAAATCCCATGTGAACTTGACCCGGAAAAAATGAGTGTGCATGATAGACACCTTAAACCCTACTCTCGCTTCTTACCAAGAGGTGTTACCAACTCCCTCGGATATCTAATATGATCAGTTGGTAACTTTAACACATCAATAAGGTGTAAAAATTAAATTAAATGGAATCATTAGTATCAAAGAGTGTAATAGCAAAGGAAGATGCAATAGTAATGGTACCTCGAACTGTCATAGGCCCTGTATCCAATTCCTCTAGTGATTGATCCATATCATGAATTTACTGCATCTCTGGTTGAGTCTAAGAATGACCAGTAGCTTGTGGCTATGACCAGAACTAACTCTTCCCAGAAGAATGTCCTTACCTACCAACACAACTGCCAAATTGAGAACCCACTACCCTAGATGGCACTATCTGGGTTGATGTTCTCATAGAATCTATAGACCATGCACCACTATGGTAAGGACACAAGACCCTGTAAAACCGCTACAGTTTCACAGAGATTCACATCAGTGAAAAGGTCTAGGAAGATATTTTCATGTAGGTTGTATGTTCACTACCTTCCCACATTAGTGGCACACAATCAACCCCCACATCGTAAGCCGCAAACATAGACAATCGGGAAGGATTTCCAAAACTACCACCTCCCTTCATCCCCTACTAATCTAGCTTCCTCTTCTTCCCCAATGAAATGCCTCTTCATATAGCTGACACTAACCTAGGGAAACTAGGCTGGTCACTATGATTGGTATCTATCATCAGGGAATGATCAAACACTTTTTCGTAGGTATTCATCTTAAACAAGAAGACCGGAGATCTGATTTCTGACTTCAACCCCCTCTCAAAACATTGATCCTTCATTTTTTATTTGTAAAAAACATCTGGTGTATATAGAAGTAAATTAACAAAGAGGTTTTCAGATTCCATTATAGACATGTCTCCCAAACTCATCTCCATAAACTATTGGGATCTACCAAAACCCAAGACCTCTGTAAAATATTTTACATTGAAAACAAACTTAATGTCTTCCCAACCAATCATCTCATGATTTCCATCTTAAACCACTGAGTCCCACCACCTCTTTCTGGGAACTTCCAACATAAATGAAGTACACTAATCCCTAACAACCTCAGGAGTACTAAGAAACCCTAACATCCTATTTATTTTTTCAATACACTCCTCGACTTCCAGTGGTCTCATGATACCTTATAAATAATGAGTATTTTTATTAAATAACTCATGATATTTGAACTTTCTAGCACTTGGTTTGGCTTCTATATCTTCACCAGAACCGGATCATTATCCTTGTCCCAGTTCATGGACATCATGAAGAACTAATTCCACTAATATTTAATCAATTTGTGAGGAATGAATATCTTAGGCATCATTCATGGTTGCACATTAAGTCCCCAGGGAGTATTTTACAACAACAAGCAATAGTCACAAGAAAGAACCATCAATGCATATTATGAAAATTTTCAGAAAAATATTCTCAATTAATTCCATAAAACAAACATAACCAAATCTATCACAATAACAAGAAAATCCAAACCAATTCACCCACCTACCTAATGTCCCCACACATTCTGAATCTCAAATGTCTCACTTATAGGATATTTAAAAATTAATCCCAGCATCCCATTGCAATTCAGGATCTTTTATGAGGTGTTTCCATGCACCCCACTCGCAACCAGAACCCCAAACCCTGAAAATCCTATCTCTTTTATATCTAGACTCAACTTGAAATAACATGACCCAAAAAATAATAACCTCCTTTAATACCATTTTTCCATGAACCAATTTAGTGTTCCATCCGACCCAACACCAGACCTAGCCTTTGGAATGTCATGTGGGCATTCCTAATCCCCACAGGCTAGAGATTAGTGCCTGGGTTTTAACAATACATCATGGGAATTATTTTACCCATTTATATAATAATAAAAATCTTAAAATAATACACATCATAAGTCTAAATAATCATATCCAAAAATATAAAAACAATATTCATATTCAATATTCACAACATTAGAAAAAAAATTACAAGTACTACAATAGAATCGAAACAAAAAAACTATCCCAAAAATCTACATGCAATAAGAGGAACATTATCCTCATGCCACCAATGCCAACCCCTAGATGGAGTGAAACACTAGAATATAAATCCACAATCACCATACATATTTTCTTTACTCGAGTAAAACATAACCATGTCTAGATACAACCAATGGTGTATGTAGGGTATGAGAAAAAGCCCAATAGGATGCCTCCCAATAAAATAGATTCCATTATTGAAACATTATCAGAAAAATTAACAAGAAATGTTTATAAAAATAAAATATAAACACATTTTTATAGAAAAAAATTATTGGAAAATATGCTTTTCCATTTAAATAACCAATAAGAAGAATCGTATATCGATAGTAATTTTGATATCACAAAATAGATATAAGTCATAGGAAAACCCCATAGGCACTAGCTAAAATGAGATACTACAAACATCATATCTTGGTGAAATGTGGTATTTAGACTACGACCCATAGTGTCCCCATGCACAAGCCACTAAAGAGGAATCCATCCAAGTTCTAGATGTATCAATCATCATCAAAATTTAGATAGTGTTGTAATCTTCATTCCTTCTTAATGAATATTGGTTAATCCACTTACGAGTAAACTAGAATAATAGTCATATTCCACCCACCTAGATACCTAGGATTCCCCTCATGCTCAGTTTTCATTTCACATTTCACATAGATCACTACATTCACATGAAAAAATTCCAATCAATATAAACATATTGATAAATCACGATTTCCACTACCAAAACCACTTTAAAATCCAAATGCACGCCAAAACCATTTCAAAATATGTTTTTCACTACTTATATATTTTATTAAACACTTTTAAGGAGAAAACAAGAAATAACACTTGAAATACAAATAGAACATGACACATTTCTTTTGAAAGCCCATATTTCAACACAAAAACACCTGGAATAATTTTAAAAACACCTTTCTACCCTCGTAAAAAATAAATATTACATAAACAAGAATCAAATAAAGCATATCAAAATTAAAAAATAATGTTTAATCAGGGAACAACCTTTCTTAAGTGTAGAAACTTCTAGAAATTGGTGTTGAACCAAAACCGCACCACCAAGAGTCCCTATAAAGGAATGATTGAACCAAAAACAACAATACTAAAACCTATAAATCAAGATCCAAACCTAAATTTGTCACCCAATCTATAGAAGTTGTGGAACCCCAAGAAAGAAGAATAGAAACACTAGAAAATAGTATAAATAAATGGATAAAGGTACTTTGATGGATTCATAAAGAATCCCCACCAAAATCGCCTCAAAGATGGACATATAAGGGATAAAAGAGGATGGTTGTAGGTTACTGGGCTGAAAAATACTGATTGGGAAGGATTTTTGGTGATTAGGGTTAAAAATAAAATGGTGAAAGGGTAAACATCCAATTTCTAATTACCATTCTAGGCCTAACCATTTTCCTGCATGGTTTTCTAAACAGTGCGGAAACTTTGGGCCTTCACTTTCCAAGAGGTATATTTTCAACCATTATCACACATGGTCTCCAAGCCATGTGCCAACCATGCAGTTCACCTCTATCCAAAAATTTCCAAATGTTTCATGGATTCCTGGGCAAGGGTGCATGGTTTTCCAAATCATGTTCCAACCGTGCACCATCTACTGTTAGCCCAAAACTCTTATTTTTCAACAAAATATCAAGGGTATATAAGGTATAAAATCAAAAAATATATATATAATTACCTAAAAATAAAGACATGTATGTGATAATTAAATAAAATATTATATTCAAAAAAATATGATTAATTTAATTTTTGACATTATTCAATTAATTTGACTTTAAATACGTCAATAAAGAGATGTAATTATAATTTAAGACTTTATCACATCACTAATATGTTATATTAATCTATTAAAGTAATGGAACATTACAAATCACTATATTACTATTAATATTTTAAAAATTAGTTATTTTATTTTTCTATTTATTTAAGAAATATTGTGTCGATGTTGAATAAGAATTTAAGGGAATATATAATCACTAAAAATTATAAATAAATTAATATATTGAAAATAATGTCATTATATCAAAATATCTATTATGAATAATTGGTAACTTCCTTTTATCCTTATGTGAGCACATAATATATTTCTAAAAGTTAGAGAGTGGAATTTTTATGTTTTTTTATATAAATAATATATAGGTCATTTTCATGGACAAGTGTCCCTAAAATAGTAAAAATTTCACTCATAACGTGGTTAGGGTAGAATTCCCTTAATCATATAAGAATTAATATGAAATTATTTTACCTTAACACAATGTTTTAATCAATGTTAACATGATTAACCCTTTACCAAGGTGATAAGATTTACCATGGTGACTATTTATAATACCTAAAAAAAAGGGTCTTACTTACCAGATTTTTACATACTAATTAAAAATATGGAATATATATTTTAAGATTAAATTTCAATAAATTTAATTTATAATATTTATTAAAAAACCTAAAAGACATTAACAAACAATTTTTCAATGAAATTCTTTTTAAGTTTAGAAATTATTCCATGTGCTCAAATGTTTTCAGGATTTATCCTCTATCACATTGTGTAAAAATTGGGGTCTAGGAGTCCTTATATAGGCTATAGGATTTAGGATCCAAAAAACTATGGTAATTTATGGAGGGATATTTTTAATGAAATAATCGAATATAGTATCCCCTAATGTTGTCTCTTAATGAAGTCGGAGGCAATTCTCAAAATCCTTACATAAATTTTACTGTTAATATAGACAATAGGAATATGGGAAATTTTATATTTTTATTAAATATTTAATAAAAACTATTTCAATTTAATTAGGAAAAAATTATTGAGTGAATTTATTTAATGAAAAGGGTAAATATATTAAAAAATATTGTGAAATTTAATTTTAAATTTTAGTAGCGAATAAGTTTCAACACTTTGGACTCTCCATTCTTCCTTGTATAAAAATATTTCCTATTTAAATTTCTCAAAACCCACCTCAAAACCACAGTGTACTCTAAATTATGCATTGAAACCATAATAATAACTCATTATGGGTGATTATTCTCCTATGAAAGTGATTTAATTAATTAAATATCCCACAATAATAAAACCTAATTTAACTCACTATTCTCATAATAAATACATAGTTCAGAAATTTTTATATAAATAACATACTCTTTACATTAAAATATTAAACAAAAATATATAGAAAAATTCAAAGAAATGGAATTCCTAAACAAAATCTAACTATTTCATGCATGATTTTAAATTCTCATAAAAATTAACCAGAAACAATAAATGAATCCAACAATCAGAAGATAAGTTTAATTAGGTCTTTATTTCTCATATTTTCCCCCAAGGGTTTGGTCTTACATGTCCAAACAAGCTCCAAAATCCTCCATTTGGTTTTATTTAGGTCATGTTCTCCTCTCCTAATTGTATGATCCCTCTTTTCCACATGGTTTTATTTCCTATATAATAAATATAAAATTTTTAAAAATAGAATAAGCCTCAATTATTCTCCTATGGAATAGGTTATTTTCAAACATAAATTCTATTTTATTTATTTTTATTCAATGTAGAAATAATAAATCTCATATACATCAATATTTTATACATATATGTATCTCCTAAAATATTTCCAAGGTGGAAGACACTTAATCATTATTTTTATTGAAATCATGTGAACATTTTTGAACAAAATTACACTAATGAAAAATAATTTTAATATATTAAATGATAACAAAATATATTTTTCTTTATAATAATATTTGTCCTCATGATTCATATGAAAATTTATCCAAATGTATCATATTCTCCCATCCCCCCTATGAAAAGCAGTTATTAATATAAAAAATATATTACATGTTGAAATTTTTGAATACATAAAATATTTATTCTATTTCATATTATATGTAACATTTTGAACTTTTACTTTAAAAATTATGTTATATATAATATTCCTCTCTAAAAACATATGTTAAACATTACCCAAAAAATATTATGAATTAGAAGACCTCCTCAAAACATATGCTACATTTTACCTTTTCTATTCCAAAATTAACTTACAAATCATTTTTACCATTTAAAATAATAATACACATCATCTTCCCTCATGTAAAATATATTGTATATCCTCATTTGTTCCCAAAAAACCATATTATAAACGTCGAAAAATGTTTCACATAAATTCATCTGAAAACATATGTTACATATTACTAAATGAGTATTACCCACTGTATTTTCCATCAAAAAAATTATAATGTTACATATTTTCCATTGGAAAATATGATACATACGCTTCCCTTAGTCTTATAATCAGTATTTCTAGGAACAAATGTATATGTAGGAATCTTTAAAACCATATGCTTTACTGACATTGTTTAAATTAGACACATTCATATTCAAAATGACATTTTTTTCCAAAAACACAAATAAAATAAACGTCTGTTAACATATTTTCATAGATCGTTAAAAAAACCTGAAACCCACGAATTATGTCATTTTCTTGATAATTACAAACAATTTCCAAAAATTATATAATTGGCTCAATTTCACTCAATATAAAAAAAAATTTGGGGGTAAAGGATTATAAAATAAAGTAAATGTGATGAAAATTTGATCTCTTTAAATTCCCCCACATATAAGACCTAGAATACTGGACAAGTAAGAAAAACAATTATTGGACAAGTAAATTTAAAACCCATGCCCATAAGAGTCAAAAACTTCAATGCTAAGGATCGAAAAATTAACATTCCACCTCAATAACCTCAATATGATATTCTCTATAAGATACATTGAATCCATTCCCACTTCTTTTATCCTCCCATTCATACGAACACTTACCTCGCTATAATTTTCTCCCACCACAAAAATTTAAATTTCACTGATATTTTTCTCCTCCAAATACATTAAAGGGTCACCAGTGGATTTATAAATTTCTAAATATCAAAAAACTTGAGTCGATGACTTTGGTTAATCATGATCACTTTCTAGAGTTATTTAGTGTTTTAGGGTTGGTATGTTTCAAATAATAAAAATTAAAATGTAAAATAAAGAGATCTGGTTATTTTTTAAAGAAGAATGAAAAATTCATTTTTTTACTCCCATGAATGGTATAATACTCATCCAACTAGAAGTGATCTATCTCTTAATACATTAAAAACTTTTATGGATAGTTCAAAATTTCTGAATTCAATAAAAAACATTGTTTGTACAAATGGATTCAAAAGATTGTAATTTTTGTTTTGTTCTGATATTTTGCACGTGATTATAGAATTTGATTGTAGAGAGGGTTTCTGTGAATATAAAATAGGTTCATGAACTTCTCATGGTTATTTTTGAATGATAAATCATCCTTACATATTTACCAAGATTTATTTTTCTTTATTTATTTATATAATCTCACACAATATTACCTTAAAGTGGTTTTACTTTTTACAAATATTATCTAAATAGATTTAGTAAATATATCTTCAAAATAAATTTGTTTGATGTTTTCTTCTGATGTAATCCCTAAATGATACATAAAAACACAATATAGCACCCTCACCCACACTTTAGTTCAACTATATCATGAAATTTACCTCTAAAGGATATTATAAAGGTATTAATGTTAGTAATGGGGTTTCTTAACAAGTTGTTCACGGATATTAAGGGCTCACAATGGTCAAATGTAAAAGTTGTGGTATGATAAGAGTTAAATTATAAAAAGTTTATTTTTAAAACAAAAATAATATCCCCAATAATATTCAATTAAAACTCCTTAAATCTCTATGTTTTGATAGAAACATGACAAATTCTAGTTAAATAATTTATTTTTTGTTCCACTCAAGAAGTGAGGTTATTGAAAAGAATAAGTATAAAGGTGTTTATTATCCAAAAAAGTTCTTTTAAAATTAAAACTATAATTTACTCCATTGGATAGAAAATTTGAGATCGCATTTCATAAATTTCCAAAAAAAATTGAATCTGAAACAAAGTTCATTTTTGTATTAATTTAAAAAAAGTTACATTATTTAAATTTGTTCACAATGTGTAATGGGTTTCAAATATTAAACATTTACTAATTTTAATATCATAGGATTTGACAATAAACATAAAATTGACAATATTACAAAATAATAAAACAAAAATAACATAAAAATGGTAAATAAATAAAATTATGACATCAAATTCTAATCTAGAAAAATATGTTCCTCCCACCACACTAATTTTTTATAGTGTAATTATTGTTCAAATGTTCACTTGGGAAGTTAAAAACATTAAATATATAAATAATAAAATAAGTAAAATTTAATGAAATAATTTTTATTCAATTATATTAATTGTATTGATATTGAATCTCCCCCTAAAGGCACTTCAAAATGTTCTCTAAGCAACATCAATATGTGTCTATTGACTATAAATCGTTCCTGATTTCATCAAATTTAATATTTACATCACTAAATGGGATAAGGTGAGTAATAATAAAGGGTATAAACCAAATTTAATGAAATTGACATGAAAATAGCTTAATTATAAATTCAAAAAAATTCATTGTTTCCCTTTCATTGAATTATTTATTGAGGATCAAATCAACTTTAAAAGATTTTATTCTACCTTTATACAACCTATAATTTCAATATGAATTATTTTTGATTTCTTAAAACTAATATAAATTTAATTTTCAATCTTTTCTAGCTTCACATAGATTCATGTTATAGTTTTTTATATCCCAAAAATTATTATGTTCTAACTCCATATGAATATGAAAATATTTTCCATATACTAATCTAAAATATGAAATTATAATTATAATTTTGAAATTAGTTCAATAAACCAAAAGAGAATCCTCCGATCTAAGACTCCAATTTTTATATTTTTTTGAAAAAAAATCAATAAAATGTTTGATTTATATATTTGAAGACCAAACCATTCCAATTTTTTTAGGATGGTGGGTTATTGAGACCCATGGATGAACTCAATACTTTCTCAAGATAGATTCTAAAAATTGATTTAAAAAATGGGTTTCGTGACCTATGATGATAAAATTTGGTATCACAAACCAACAATGTAGATTTCCACTCACATACTTGGAAAAATTATTATCATCAAATTTAGTGTGAATATATTATAACCACGTGGACACACAATCCATAACAAGTAATATGTAAAGGTAACCAGAATAATTTTTTATAGGATCCCATGAAATCCATTACCTAAACATAAAATATATATTTTTTCTTTTCATGTATACTATCTTCATTAGTCCATGTCATGGATTTTCATAATCCTTTGTTCTAGTAATCCCACATTCCAATGGTTGGTGTCCTATCACAATAAGGGTTGGTGGTGTCAACTCCTTGGTCAGAATAGGATGATGAGATGGAAGCCCTGGATCACATAGATTCATCAAGCTCGTTTCCCTGAATGGGTATCCCCATATATGTAATACATTGTTGTGAATCTAATTCTCAAAGAAATCTTTAAGTGTAACTCGGTTAGTTACCTCACTAGACGCCATAGAAGTTTGAAAACCTTGTAATCGATAGGATTAGTCCATGGTCCCCATCAAATATAGTTTGGTATATTGAGAATATATAAATTATTCTATTGGATAGTCCATGTGGGAATCCATGTATCATGTGGGGAATCTTTTTTTCAAGACCCAAGGCTTCTTATTCTCATCGCACAAGGAAACATAGTCACTTTTTATAAGGAAAACTATCTTATTTTCATAGGAAAATCCTAAAACATCACTAGATCTAACCCATGTTCATCACATTAGTAATATTATTCTCATTACACAAGGAAAAATAGACACTTCATATAAGGCAACCTAGGCTAATAACCAGAGGTATCCATTACTCGTCACATAAGGTTAGAATATTAGGCTCATCAACGAAGTATTTAATAAATTGATCACATACATATCACATAGGATTATTATACTCTATAAATTATGAATCTCTTTCTCATCACATGATTCATCAAGTACTCATCATGTCTGGTATATAACCTGGGATTGTCACCTATGTAATGAGAAAAAAGATCCTATGTGTTTCCTATAATCTTATTATTCTCATCACGTAAGGAATATTATACTCTTTAGTTAAGGACCCCCCATGATCATTACATAGGTTTTGGTTATGATTAATCTGGTGGGGTTCAACCTAGTCTCATCACATAGGACTACTTGGGCTAATAAATTAATATTGGATCATGCTTTAATGTTTGGTAGGAATAAATCTACATAAGCTCATCATGTATGGGTTCTTCAAATGTAAACATATAGTTTTTATGAGTCAAAATATTATCATTATGTATATTGGGTAATATATTTTATATCTATCAGGGGACTGAATACAGTATAAATTCTTGAATAGGCTAGTGAAAAACATGGTGATAGGTGAAGCATCCTCTAGGAAGATAACAGGGCTTCAGAGATACTACCTCCAAAGGGGGAGATGGAATAGTGGTGATGTTAGCATTGGACCTCAAAGAGGAATCCCACATATCCTTCTTGAAAAAAACATCAAAACCCATATAGTTCATGGTGAACAGTTTAATTTCTTGTGAAAGGTCTATACCATGATGTAAATATGCTTTTTTCAAAAGGGGAGATAATAAGGGATGTTGTGGGGATTATTCATTAGGATACACATAATGTGAGGTTCATATCATTCTAAATGGATAAGGAATATAATTATTTTAAAATTAGGCATTGTGGGATCATCACACATTGAATCCTATGATCATCACTTAATGAAATTTTAAAGATTAACAACTTATGTTGAGGATGATCATGTTGTAAAAAGAGAAACAATAAGGGGTATATTTGGGATTACAGTTTATGTTTTCTGATGGGATTATGGATCAATGGTTGGACCCTTTTGGTTTCCCTTTATAAGTTTATAATTTGGGATTACACTTAAAAATATGCACATGGTGCTGCTCAAGAGCTGGGAGAACATGAGTGGGGCTTATTCATGTTTCACTTGAATGGAAACAGTCTTTCTAAATTCATGACTAGTGTTAAATATCACCTATCAAGGATTTCACCCATCCCATGTCTGATGAAAATGTCTTGGACATAAAATTACACAATACTAGTTTTCCATATCTAGTTTACATGAATAAGCATGGATCATGTTTCTGGGGTCTCATAAGAACTCGAATTTTGTGAAACTATGTTTTCTCTAAGGAGGCATGATATTGAATCGCCTAATATGAGGTTTTTAGATCATGGTATTTGTGTAAAATAATAAGTTTCATCGGACATGGGTCACTATCACAAGTGGGACTCTTATATTTCCACTGTATTTTTTTCATATAAGTTCAATGTTGTATGAAAAATTGACTTCGGTGAATCAGGCTAATAATGTGATTAATGTTTCCTCATGGATGTGAATTACAAAAAAAATCATCTCAAATCCATGATAGTACTTTAAACGATTCTTATGAGGTAATTCACGCAAGATCCTCCACTGTAGGAATCCATTTCAAACTATGAACATACAAGTTCATGAAATCTCATGTTATGATATATGATATATTTATTATGTAATTCCAAAGGATATATAACATAAATATGGAGATAATGATGTATTCATATTCATATAGCTCCTCAATGGGGCGGTTTTGAAGAATATTGATGCTCTTTCATTACACTACGTTAAACATCATTCTAACTTCTGATTTTCGTACTTTGAGTTTCTTAAATTTCCATCATTTTATCCATGAAATGATCTGATCATACTGTAATTGATTTTAGTGGTCATTTTCCTTACGATATATTCCTAAAAATGGTTTCCAGTGTCAAAAATGGCCACCCACTGAAATTTGAGTAAAGGGGGAATAGGATGATCCAATTATGAGAATCATTTCTAAAATTTGTTAAATTTGATCCCCATGCTCCCATTAATTCATCCATTACCTCATCTATAAATTGGTTTTTGGGGACCATATTTTTTTTGATAAAGATTGATTTTTTCCTCTCTTTATGAGAAACTCACACCTGTGAAAATATTATACTATTAAAATTATTAGTGTATACCCTACTCCCTATAATGTAAATGATTTATACAAACAAAATTTCTACTAAAAATTTTTTGTAAGATATTTTCAATGAAGATATAATTTTTTGAAAAACAAATTATAGAAACCAATCATATAGATTTTTAAAGAAACTTAATGAATAGTTGTTGATTATGTAAAAGATAATAATGCATTATGTATAGAGATGGTTAAGAAACTTTGTGTTTCATCAAGAATTAATTATATTTAAATAAGGAAACCCTTAATTAGTTATTGATAAAGATACAAATGAATATAAATTGTGAAATGGGTAATATTTTTATGGATTTGATTTTTTGAATGATTTTGTTATCCCCATTTCCAATTAAGATACCATGTTATATTATCTTAAGAGTTCTGCAGAATACATCTAGAGGAATCAAGTTGTTATTTATTTCATCATCAAGGATCACAACCTAGCTATGTGGCACACTCTATGGAACCTTATCAAAACAATAAATGTATAAGAACAAAACAATAAAGCATTCTCATCATGGTATTCCAATATATTCACAGTGGTACCGACAGGAAATCATCAGGGCGAGAAAGAATAATTAGAACAAGGCCTCAAGGGTGGTTTTATAGATTATTGTTCTGGCATTGTTTTTAGTACAAAAACCGTTAGAATATTTTAGGTATGATCTTCTTGTAGTCATATTATATCAAGATTCATTTACCATATTGTTCCATATTTACCATTGAACAAATCGGATGTCTATGTTTTTTATCATGTTTTTCCTAAAAATAATTTATTCTATCTTCACAATTTAGATTTCAAGATCATCATGTGAGACATCAAACACATTGGTCATATCACCATGATTGGATTTATGTATGAAAAATCCACATAGAAGATAATTTTCAAGACAAAAAATAAAAAATGTCGGTGATCTTAAGGGTGTTTCTAGGATGGGTGGTGGTAATTTAGTACAAAAAACCTTCATTCCCTATAAATACCCCATTAAATAAGTATTTCAATATATTCCTAAACATGCCTCTGGATCAATTTTTAGAATGATCAATGAAATTCCAGGTAACTATATATTGTGTAAAATCCAGATCATATTAGGTAATCTTATAATGGTGCTGATATCAATTGTGGACATGAAACATAAATGGATACACCCAAAATGTTTGACTGTAGGTGTTAATATAAACCTTCCTCAGTAGATGGAAATTTTCAGTCTTTTATACTTTTATGGTGTAGACGGTCACATTTTTTATAATAGAGGAGTTGAAGGGTGGAAAATGAATTAATATTTTCATCATGGTACTAACAAAGCTACATTGGGTGGTAATATGAATAAGTATGAAGAAGGACCATATGTTTTTATGGAACCAATTAAAATTTATTTATCGGTTGGTCACCTCCCACATTAGAGGTTGTTATTATACAAACCCCATTAAACCTTTCGACTCTAACTTCTAGCCATCATTTCATAACATTATAAGGAATTGTCCTCAAAAACAGGAGTAAGTCAATGTAATTGTTTGGGTTAAAGGGGGATATTATTACATCATTTTCCCTTTATCTTCTGTAAAGGGGGTGATTGTTCAAAATTAACAAAGAATTATAAATTAGTAATCATACGTTATGGCTATAGTGACATAAACCCTAGCAGCCCAAATTTGTACCAACTACCATTCCATTAGAATAAGATACAAGGAAATCACATCCCAACTGAATGAATGGTTTACTACTATTAGTAAAATATATACATACATGATCTATATATTAAAATTTAATTAAAAGACTATAACATACTTTTTCCATTAAGGATAACTTTATTACATCTATTATATCCATATATATTAGTTATAGTAAAATTCATGGAATAATGGGTAAAGGAAACAGAATAAGGGTGAGATAAAATGATCATTATTGGTTATGTACGTTGGAATAAATAATAAATCAATGAGAATAATTAATATAGAAAGGTAAATAACTGATACAAAAGACATTTAATAAATAACTTGATAATCGTTTGGAACGAATAAATAATGATTAAATAATTCCATACAAATAATCATTTGGGAATAAAACATAACAATTGATATTCTAACTAGTCGAATAATCATATAGAATATCAATAAATGAATTCATAATGATGGAATGCATAATGATGGATATCTAGAACTTACCATCAAGGATTCATGCCCAGACATATAATATTGTCAATTATTCAAGCTAAGAATCTAATAATATCAAGGCTCCATGCCTAGAATCTAATAATGTCAAGGATTCATGCCAATAATCGGACACTATCAAGGTTTCAGGACAAGACTCAAATGTTGTCAATGATTCATGACAAGAATCTCATAAATTGGTAAGGCCTTGGTGAAAACAATATATTGTTTTTATCATAGAACCAATCAATGCATCAAGGGGATGTAGTAGGCCCCACCCAACACATACAAAATCTAGTGCATTCCTCACATGAAAGTGGAAAAACATAATTAACATAAATATTCATATTAAAACTACCATACAAAAGTTAAATACTTTCCCCAATCTATAAACATAATCATAGACCATCAAGAGTAATGTTAATGGTATCAAAATAGTACATCCACCGTCAAACTAACCATAAACCATCTATATAAATAATAATTACGGTATTAATACAACATATACCCATTAGATTTTATATAAAACGTTGTTTTTATTGATGAATAAGAATAACGTTTGGAAACATTGTTAAAGAAAAATATATTTTTAATTTTGAAAAACATTTTAAAAACAATTTTAATTGAAAATAACTTATAAAAAACACTTTTAAAAAGTAAAAAGTGGTGAAAATTACTTTTATAAATCATTTTTAAAAGTTTAAAAGCATTATTGAAACATTTTTTAAAGCATTGTTTTGTAAGAAAACAGATTTCTGGACGAAGAGAGAAATGAACTCAGAATTTATTGAAATCATTTAATAAAATATTTTTAGTGCTAAAGAATGTTAAAGTGGTTTTATTACATGAAAAAGAATAAATATATCCATAGTATAATAAAATTTAATAGTTCATTAAACAAATATTATAATGAACTGGTTTTTCTTCCATTAATATTTACATTATATTTAAGATAAGAAACATAATGGGATTAGAATCTAAGATCAAAGGTTTTCTATTTTATGAATATTAAGCCCATAAATAACTTATACATAACAAAACATAAAAGTTTATTTAAGATATTCTTGTTTTTAAATATAATTTTCTTCTTATTAAACATATCCACTTGAAAATATACATTAAAGAAAGGGGAGAGATAAAATCCTTGTAAAATGATGAATACATAACATGAATCAATATAGAATTGGTGTTAACAATCCTCATCATCATCATCATAAAATAATCATATGATCATTATCAAAATGATGAGAGAAAGACTAGATTAATTAGTTTAATGTACCAATGCATAAAAATGAAACATCATTTCTTAGTGGTAAAATACCACACATAGTTATAAACAAATCTAGCATCGTGTTCATGCATAACTTATGTGCATAATCTTGAAATAATCATTGCGAAAAAATCATGAATCATGATCACACATACTAAACAATATCTCAATAGATAAATCACATTACCAAAATAATTGGAGAGATATATAATTTCCCGCACACCCATAACATTATAATATTTAAATAATCGTACATTCCACATAGAACATATAACAATCAAAGTTGTGACATATCACATGGAAAGAAATGGGTTTCATAAGGATTTTATCAAGAATAATTTCATGAATAATCTATAGGATCCCCGATTAAAAAGGGAAAACGTGATTTTCATAATCATCATCATTCTGGAGTGAAAAAGAAACAACTCATGAGGAGTAAAAGATGTGTTTTGGAAAGATGAGTTATTTTGGGAAATCATTATATTTTTCATAAAAATATTTTTAAAAATTTATATCCCCAAAAATAAAAATTTATGAATAGTCAAACATTATTTAAGGAACATTAACATAAAATCCACACAAAAATTTGGTATGAATGTGGGTTAACCCAAATAAAGGGAGTTGGGTTCGACAATCACATTACCTTATGTCTGAATGTGTTATATCATGAACTTAATACCCAATATAATCAAATTATTTTCATTAAATAATTAATTCAGAACCTATTTTACATTTATTTAATTTTTTATAAATTTATGTTATTTATATATTGAAATTTTTTTGAGTTATAGTGTTCACTTTTTTCATTCGGAGAGTAATCATTTTCATGGTTTCATGGTCGGTTTACTTATGTATAATTATGGAAGTTATTTTGGAATGGAAATAACTATATTGAAGTGAAATTATATGTTTATAATGAAATTAAATAACATTAAATGTTATCGTATATCATTTGTGTTTCGATAATGAAGATGGTTCATTTGAGAAAATATTAAGGATAAATGGTCAGTTTCTTTTGGTGGTTTTTCCGACAACCACGAACTGGTTTCATTTTCTATAATATAATTCCTATAAATTAGTTCTTGAAAATTAAAAAAGTTATAATATAAATATTAAAATATATTTTAACCATAAAAATTGTTTTATGACCAGCCTTGAAGGAGATAACAGCGAATTAAAACTCGTTATCAATTAAGGAGTTGACCAGACATATCACAACGAATGTTTTCAATTATTTTGAAAAAAAATGAGAGAAGAGATCTTATTATGGATATTCCATTAACATAATAAAATTATATTATATGTATGATACTTTAGTTCTCACTACACCTTGTATAGGAGGTTGAAGAATGGATAAGAAAATAAAAAAATTAAAAGAGAAGGAATAAGGACTTTACAACTTGAATGTTGTCTCCTTGAGAACCTCCATATGGATCATGAGTTTGGTATTCTCTAGAGACAATAATATCTTAGACATTGGGAAGATTATTGTTATGTGAATAGTCTCGAATTTAGGATAGGTACAAGTCATATATGGTGTGAGGATAAGGGTTGATGAGGGGTAGTATTTATAGGGGGATATTTTTAATTATTATATTCATTAGTTTAATATATTTCCTAAAGAATATCAATAGTGTTGATTTTAATAAATAAATAAAACAAATAGTGATTGATATTTTTTGATAATGGGTTCTTACATCACCCATGCATTATCCATGACTCAAAAATTCATGTATTTATCTTATGTCGTATATTTTCATATTCCATTTTTCCAAAAAAATACACTATTTTAGAGTAATCCCAAAAAATTTCCATAACAATTTTTTTAGTGTATATTTCAAAAAAAGGACTCCATTTTATAAAAATAATTTATTAAATATGATAAAAATAATTTTTAAATAAAAGCATCACTTATCGGAAAAATTTCGATTTTAATATTATAGTTGATTTTATGACCCTTTGAAAAATAAATTAACATCTCATAATATTATATTATAATTATAAGAAAAAATGATATTAATTTTCAAAAATAAATTTTGAAAATAAATTTTCTTTTAAATAAATACCAACAATTAATTAATCAATTTTAAGACATTTATTTACTTATACCATGATATAAATATATCATATTTTCATTTAAAATATTAGGAAATTTTATTTATAATTTTATAGGTTATTACTATTACAATGGCCAAATTACTATTCTGAATGGTCAGATTACTATTCCAATGGTCATGTTACACTTCCAATGGTATAGTTTCTTTAATTTCTATAAATACCACATATTTCATTCATTCTACATTCAATTCTATTTTATCTCATAGTTATATGTACATTCATATTAAAAATGAATATTATATTATTAATGTCATGTTTTATTTCTATATATTTTTTTTATTATAGTGGTAATTCTAGTGGATTGATCATATCCAAATTTTCCAACTGTTATTACCTTATTTAATATTTATTTTCCCTCTGTAATATTGGGAATTGTTTTTGGTTTATTTTATGACTAATGTATCATTCTACGTTTATGAGAATAATGATTTTATTAGGTTATATATGTGATGTATATATTTTATGACAAAATTATAAGAAGGAAAATTCTATTGATAAACCTCTGGGTTGTTACAGTGATTAAATAATTTCCATTTATGGAAATTTAGGTGAAAACAATACCAAATAAAATTAGATTCTGAAGTAAACCCTTATAGATAACATAAAATTGAAGTGAGAGTTATGTAATGAATAAATTATATCTATCATCTATAAATAATCATAAAACAAGTGGAAATAAAATAATAGATAGTCAAAATTATTTACCCAAATAATCTTAGAATATTAATGACAACGAGGAAGTAATATAACCTAAAAAAGGAATTTAGTTATGATATTTTTTACCACATGGTAACTTTAACATAAAATACCCTTAGATAAAATAATTAAAATGGATTCTTAAAATACCATGAATAATTCATTTTACATGATATAATATTTTAAGGTGCATTATATACACCATAAAAAAGTAATTAGGTGCATAACATTACAATATGCCTCAATGAATTGAAATTGAAAGGAAATATCTTACCTCGCACTTTCCTTTGGGTTATATATTCTATAAAATCATGTATAGTGAATTTAAACATGTTATTAAATTTTTACATAGTCATATTAATATTTATAATATCATATATTATCCTTTTATAACATATTATTAGCCATTTTTTAATACTCCTTCATTATTTTTTTTGTTAGCGGTTATAAATCGGTTTCTTTTTTAACGATGTTTTGACTTGTAATTTTTTGTTCATATTACTTTGATCATGATTTAATAATATCTAGGATTTAAAACATTATTTAAATATCATATATATTCATTATATATATATTTATTATAATCCATAAAATTTGGTGACAGAAAAATAAATACACCATTCACGGAGATGGTAGGTCGTATGTACGGATGAACGTTGTATTTATTTTCTTATAATATTTAATGAAAGAATAGTAAATGATATATATTTATATTATCGTTATAGTATAATATTTATGATATATCATATTTTTTTATTAAACTCATTGCAAGGACCCGACCTTATAACGTTACATAATATTGAATTAAATGAATAATTCACATTGAGGATCTTTTAGGGTTTAGAGTTTTAGAGAATTCGGCCATAACTATTACATATCAACTTGAATATTACATATAGACACTACTACTCAGTATCCATTTTTTCATAAAATAAAAACTCATAAAAATAAACATATCTAGTTTCATATTTTAGACAGAATAACTTTTCCTTGATCCCAACCTTGACCATATTCATCTTTAACTCATGTGGAAAACTTTTCAAAAACGTGGGATGAGAATAAAAATCTTAGTACGGGTTATAAAATAAAGAAGGAAAACATTAGCCCATCAATAAATACAAATCAATGAAACTAAACTTTTCAATCATAACATACCTTTAGAAATCATAAGATTTATGAATAACACACACAAATCATGAATCATAAAGGTTATTTATAGCATCCATATAAAACATACATTGTAGCTATCATAGCTACATAGGGAGTTACACTTGGAATACCCACCATATTATATTCCCTAAATCACTTAGGATAAATATCATGTTTACCTCTGTCACATTCCCAATGCATTGGAGATCTATCTTGGGCTCACCCGCCCTAGGTTAATCATGGAACCACCCGTATACGTAAAAAATTCCCAATAACCACAACATAAGCATAACACATAACACAACCATAAAGGAAAGATAAAATTTCAACATTTCAATAAATCAAATCAAGATATTGAAAGAAACAATGCTTTATCAAATCATTTCCAAAACCATTTAAAAAGAGATTTTAGAATCAAAGTGTTCCATAACACTTTGAATCTTTTAAATGAATTATCATTTGAAAACATTAATTTCCATATAAATAAATCCTAAAACCCATTTTGAAACATGGACATTAATGAGAAATATTTAGAAGAATAAATAATTAAAACATTTAAAATGATATATTAGTTAAATATTTTTTTAAGAAAAATAGATATGCTTGGATACCAATAAATGAGGAATAACATTTAATCAGAACATTATAATGTCATGATAATAAAGGGATTCATGATATAATATGTAAAAGGACAGCCTAACGACATCACATTAAAATTCATAAAATGAGGTGATGAGATAAAAAGGTTATCTCATCACTTTAAAATAATGTTTACATCAATATTTATATATAAGAACATATCCCAACATAATAATATGTAAATTAAAAGACATAACAAAGAGAAGTCTTTTAAAAAGGGGAGGGTGAAAGGTTCCCTTACAGATTGGGTAACTTACAAAACATATGCCACATGAAGGAAGGATCATAAAATGAAGATGTAAATACTCATAAATGAAATTATATTACACAAAGAGTAAAATCATGGGATGTAAATACACCACACAAAATGAAATAGTGGCAAATATAGCTTGAATCTCACAGGAATAAAAAAGTGAGATTAAAACCCTTACTTCATGGTAATCAATCAAGTTGTATGACCAAAAGTTAATAACCACCAAATGAATAACATAATACCATGAATATAAATAGAATAATTATATAAATATATCAAATAGAAGTACAAAATACACCACATGCAATGAATAGGTGGTGATCAATGGAAATCTCATTGAATTGAAAATGAGATAAGAAATCCCTTACCTCATGTCCCACTTGACTTGTGTGTTCCTTGTTCTTCATGAATAATAAACTAAATTTAATTTATAGTTTCTTAAGAACGTTTTTCAAGTTAATTATTCTTTTAATATCACTTATTAGAAATTTATAGATATTATTCAATCATTTAAGTTAATAATGGTCATTTTGTCGATATTTGGTACTTGAGTCAAAAATAGACTTATTATAATTACAAGTTGTTAAAATAGTCAAAATTTAATTATATCCAGAATGATATTCATGATTTTGATATCATATATATAATATATATTCAGTATATACATGTATTTATAATAGTACATAACATTTGGAGGTAGGAAATGAAATGCACCGTTCATGGAGATGGTAAACCGTACATATGCATGAACGCTACTTTCATTTTTATTTCATATTTTAATGGAATTAAAACATAATAATACATAGGTATATTATAATTCCAGTATAATATCATATATAATATCATTAAATCTATCATTTATACGTCTCACATATGTAATTAACGACTCATATCACTTTGAGGGGGCGGTAGTCCGCACTTCCTCAAATGAAATTGTCGTGTTTGCCCATAATCGAAACCGTAAAGCTAGGATATAAATGTAAAATACAGAAGCATAAAGAAAATATAAAAATAATATATATCATATATAAATACATCTCCATCTTAACAGCCACCATGAGATACGGTAGTAGATAATCGAACAATCATCGTTTTGTGAGGCGTTAGTTTTCATGCACAGAAATAGTATGTTCTTCACCCATTAGATGGAGGTGTGTGTAAGTTTAGTTAAAATCTTTCTCATAAAAAAATCCTAGTATATTGATGATATTGTTTTTGTTATAAAAGAAATTAATAAAATTAGTTTATGGGTTGGAGAAGTAAAATAAAATAAAAGAAGTTAAGAGTAACTGTTACCTTTAATTTGGGTAACATACTTTGGTTTGAACCAAAAGGACTTCTTGAAGTGCCTTATACCTAAGGTAATTATTCTAGGAAGAGTAGAGGTATGTAGGGATCTTAATTGGGTAGAGTTTGTATGATCCAAAAGGCTTGAGAGGTGTCAGTAATTGGTTATAAGTGGTTTCCTTTTATAAGGGGGAGGAGGGGTTCTTTTGGAAAATGTGAAAATATTATTTTATTATATATTGATATTCGGTTTCTAAGGTTCTAAAACAAATTAAAGTCAAATATATAATGACTCATGGTAGAAATAAAATCATCCGATAAAAATTGGACATGGTTTGGATGTTATTTTAATATTTATAATCTAATTTAATTAAATCATTTATTAATGAGGTATATAATGCATCATTATTATGTCATTAATAATTTAATTTAATTGTTGTCTAAAAATTATAAAAAAACCATGATTTAAGAAATAATATTAGATTTAAAATGACTATTTATAGTCTAAAAGATAATTTATATAACCCCTTGTAAAAATTAATTTACTAAAAGATGTATGTTTTTGTCATTTTTTCCTGTACTTTATGTAAATTAATCAAAAGTGTCATAATCACTCCCAAGTGGCTCAATGGGGTCCCAAAATCGACCCAAAGATGCCCATGGTCGTAAATGACTCATCCAACAAGGTTAGGAAAATTGTTATGCTAATTTTGTATTATTATAATATTATATTTACCTTGAATTAAATTATTTACCTTTAACTGTGGTAAATAAAAGTCAAAAGTTAATATTCACTAAAAATTATTTTCATCTTATTGAACAACATTTTAATTACTAATAATTAACATTTATGTCATATTTATTTAAATTCAATACACAGAAGCCGTAAAATTTCATTTAAATGAAAAACTCAGTTTTTTTAACTACTAAGTGGTTTCACTATTCATCAAAAATTAGAGTTTTTTAGAAAAATACAAAAAATTCAGACTAAGTTGTATTTGATATTCCTAATTCAAAAAGTATGACTATTTTAAAAAATTCAAAACATAGAATTTTCATTAATTATTTTAAAATTAATTCTCGTTGTTAAAACAAATAGCGTGTTTTTAAGAAATAATAACTATCAAATGATTGACACTTGTTTTATTCCAATTTCAAAATGAAATTATTTCTAACGACTAACATTAGATTAAATGGTACAAATATATTCTAATTGAAATTTAAAACCAATTAAAAATATAATATAACAATATAAATAAACTATATTAAAAGGCACTTTTGAATTTAAATACGGTATTTTTCACTATTCATTAAAAATGAACTTTATCAGAAAAATACCAAAAATTTATCCAAAGTAAATTTTGATGTCCCAAATCTTAAATAAGAATTTCATTCTTTCAAATAGAACATATAAAAATGACCAAATCTATATTTAAAAAGGGTTCTCCATCAAAAGGCGATAAATCGACCTTTTATTGAATATAAGAGTATTCATGCTTAAAATTAGATTCATTCATATTTTACGCCCCTAGATTTTATTGGATAATTGTAAAAACATTTAACAAACATATTTAATAATATTTATTTAGTTATATTCATTTCCTCCAATACAATGGCTAGGAATTAAATACCATTTAAAATAATAATATTATATTTTTAGTGTGCAGTGTAAGATTTCAAAGAAACTCGTTGTTGTGTATCAGGTTCGCCATCAAACATAGCGTCCCCTTTAATGTAAAATTAATATTTAATTCAAAAATATTAATAAATATTAAATGTGTCTTATTCCTTATTTATCTAGGATGTTACATCATTCCCCGCTTTTGGGAATTGCATCCTCGAAATTTTAAAACTAGGCTTGGAAACTTCATTAAATGTCCCACATCGGAAAAGAGTCAGTAAAACTGTCCCTTTAAAAGAAAGAAAGAAAAGTAAAATGGTCACCCGACATAACCCGTACTAGGATTCCATGTAGGAAAAAATGGATGAGGAAGAGAGAAAAAAATGGTCATGTTCTGATGGAGAGTGATAGGAAAAATGATTAGGAGAAAGTTAACCACCAGAAAATCAAAAAATTATGATGTGTTAAACGGCCTTTGGTTACCTAGTGGGAAACGTAAACCAAATATTTTTTTTTAAATTCATTTTAATAATTTGGAGGAATTCATTTACTACATAGAATAAGGACATATGGAAATATATATTCCTTCAAGTAGAGTTTCATCCTTTAATAAGTTTCTACCAAAAACATATCTTTCCTCCAAACCAAGAGCATTCAAAAAGACTTTCTAACATCAAAAGCACAAGAATCATCTTCTTGAGAACCACATAATCCACAAAAGAAGAAATATATATTTCCCTTTTCTTTAGACCTCAACTAAAACCAAAATGGTTAGTGTGAGATTAGATAATACCCAAAAAGGATAATCTTTTATAAAAAGAAAAAGTACTAATTGTCTCCAATATCTGTAAAACAATACCCAAAGTTCAACAAAGACTATTCAATATTGAACTGTCCATAAAATTCTTCAAAAGTAATCCAAACTATGATTGAAACCCAAATCGCATAAGGATTTAATAACATTGTCTTCTAAGATAAATCATATCATTTATCTCCAAATAACATCAGTTACTCATAAAATCTTATATTGAAAATTAATTAACCTAAATCACATATTCTCCATGATTAGTTAATCAGTTTCATAAATAAACCAAACTATCATATGTCCACAATAAAAACATAGATTCTTCCAAACTAAAATTACAACCATTATTCCACAATTAAAATACCATAGTATTCTATCTTCCTTGGGCATATATTGTATCCTCAAAAGAGAGAATGTCTTCCGCAACAACCATTATCACTTAATCACTAAATAATTTTTTTATACTAAGTATATCCATTTGATAAAACATAAGTTCAAAAAATAAACTTATTATTATTCCATAAAAACATTTTACTAAAATAATAAGTTATAATAATGAGGGACTTCAAGTAGGCTAGTGGTAGGCGATGCACCCTTGTCGCCCTTAAGTTGTGGGTTTGATTCATACGGCCTTACCGGATGTGATGGGTTGTCACCCATTATATGGGTTGTCCTTTTATAAAACTAAAAAAAACCCTAGCATGTTTTGAAATCAAAGGTTTCATTATACCACTCATTTTCATCCATATTCATTATGATCTCAACATCTTAATTTTTGAAGTCCTATTTCACCACCATATGATAAAATAAAATGATCCCCAAATTGAAGAACACCATACCTTGATCATGGTGTCCATTTGGTCTCATCGTCGTCTTGTTCGCATAGGTAGAAGGTCAATGCATTGCAACACTGATTTAGAGACCCTTCAAAATCATGTTCTTCCTCCAACCAAATACACCTTGTACAACATGGGTCATATGGGTGTTCACAGAAAAACAGTTTTGGAAAATAATCATGTATAACATATAATTTCAAAACATCTAATAAAACATGATTTCTATAATATAGTCAGACCAAATTTGAGTTGAAACATTCAATAAATATTCCTTTTAAAATACCATAGGTATGTGCTAAGAGACTATATTGTAAAAGAAAATATAAATAGGTTTCACAAGGGTCTCCTTCTTCAGCGCCTTTTTTAAAATCATAATATGCTTCAAAATCTTGTGATAAGGTAAAATATTTTAAAATTCCTTGATAATATTTACCTTTATTAAAAATATGAGAATATTGTGAAAATAGGATTTTTCTAAAGACAACCCATGATCCATGATGATAACAAGGTATTGTTGAGGTGTTTGATATCTAAAACAAATTCTTAGAAGTGAGTTTTATTGTAGAAATTTTTTCACAATAATCTGAACATGACTTTGCAATAATTATTATAAGCATTTCATCAGGAAGAGATAGGAATGTCATTTGAGATCCTCCTCCTTCCATTTGTAACTGACTTTCCATGATCTGAAAAAGTTATAAAACAAGTATTTCACTGAAATAATAGACATAGGGACTAACCATGTGTCTAACGAAAACTTATATTCCCTAAAGTTGTCTAAACTAACCTCTGATAACAACTATAAGGACCTGACCTTGTAACATTACATAATATTTAATTAAATTAATAATTCACATTGAGGATATTTTCAGGTTTAGAGTTTTAGAGAATTAGGCCATAACAATTACATAAAATATTCAATATTACATGTAGAAACTAATACTCAGTATCCATTTTTTCATAAAATAAAAACTCTTAAAAAGAAACATTTGAAGTTCTATATTTTAGAGACCATGACTTTTCCTTGATCACATCCTTGTCCCAATTCATCATTAAGTCTTGTGGAAAACATTTCAAAAACATTGGATGAGCATTAAAATATTAGTAAGGGTTATAAAAAATTATAGAAAACATTATCCCATCAATAAATACAAATCAATGAAACTATACTTTTCAATCATAACATACCTTACAAAATCATAACATTTATGAATAACACAAAAAACATAAATCATAAAGGTTACTTATGGAATCCATATCAAACATACATTGTATCTATCATAGATACATTGGGAGTTACACTTGGAATACCCATCATAGTATATTACCTAAATATCTTAGGAGAAACATCATGTTTACCTCTGTCACTTTACCCAATGCATTGGAGAGCTATCTCAGGCTCGCCCGCCTTGGTTTATCACGGAACCACCCATATACATAAACAATTCTCAATAACCATAACATAATAATAACACATAACATAAGTATAATAAAAATATAAAATTTCAACATTCCAATATATCAAATAAAGATATTTAAATAAACAATTCTTTATCAAATCATTTCCAAAGCCATTTAAAAAAAGTTTTTTGAATCAAAGTGTTCCATATCACATTGAGGATTTTAAATTAATTATTATTTGAAAACATTAATGTAAATTTACATAAATCATAAAACCCATTTTGAAAACATGAACATCAATGAGAAATATTTATAGGAATAAATCTTTAGAACATTTAAAACAATATTTTAGTTAAAGAGAATTTTAACAAAAAGAGAGATGCTTGAATACAAATAAATTAGAAATAACATTTAATCAGAACATTATAATATCATGATAATAAATTTATTCATTATATAATATAAGTATAGTATATACACCATATAAGAGTTAATATT
This sequence comes from Viscum album, assembly GCA_963277665.1. NCBI lineage: Eukaryota > Viridiplantae > Streptophyta > Magnoliopsida > Santalales > Viscaceae > Viscum > Viscum album. Next base: position 2,101,573,758 of record OY728119.1, on the reverse strand, counting down.
TCCATAACAACAATGAAGTCTCAGTGGAATTGGAAATTGAGATGAAATCCCTTATAAAGATGGTATCATTAAATTAAGGGATAAATCAATCACATAATTATGTGTGACAAATATAAATACAAACAATTTAAGTTCATATTAAGTTTAAAACAATCATATGTCATTCAAACATATTCATAGGATGACATATTCAAGATGTACAAGTTGAACCAAAATAATTGAAATTGGGTTAAGAAGTTCCCTGGTAAAAATTCGATAGCCTAACAGCATCACTTTAAAATTCATAAAATGGGGTGATGAGATAAGAAGGGTATCTCGTCACTGGGAAATAAATTTTACATAAAAAATTATATATAGGGACATATCCCAACATAATAATATGTAAATTAAAATACATAACAAAAATAAGTCTTTTAAAAAGAGGTGGGTGAAAGGTTCCCTTACAGATTGCGAAACTTACAAAACATATGCCACATGAAAGAAGGATCATAAAATGAAGATTTAAATACTCATAAATGAAAGTATATTACACAAATAGTACAATAATGGATAGTAAATACACCACACAAAAGGAAATAGTGGCAAATATATCATGAATCTCGTGGGAATAAAAAGTGAGATGAAAAACCCTTACTTCATTGTAATCAATCAGGTCGTATGACAAAAAATAATAACCACCAAATTAATCACATAATACCATGAATATAACTAGAATAATTATAATATATATCAAATGTCAGTACAAAATACCCCACAAGTAGTGAATAAGTGGCGAGCAATGGAAATATCACGGAATTGAAAATGAGATAAGAAATCTCTTACCACGTGTCCGACATGACATGTTTGTTCTTTGTTCTTCCTGAATAATAAACTAAAGTTAATTTATACATTCCTAAGAACCTTTTTTAAATTTACTATTCTTTTTATATCACTTATTACCATGTTATATATATTATTCAATCATTGAAGTTAATAATGGTCATTTTGTCGATATTTGGTACTTGAGTCAAAAATAGACATCTTATAATTACAAGTTGTTCACATAGTCAAACGTTCATTATATCCAGAATTATATTTATTATTTAGATATAATATATATAATATATATCCAGTATATACATGTATTTATAATAGTACATAATAATTGGAGGTAAGAAATGAAATTCACCGTTCATGGAGACGGTAAGTCGTACGTACGCATGAACGCTACTTTCATTTATATTTTTTATTTTAAGGGATTTTAAAACATAATTATACATAGGTATATTATTATTATAGTATCATATAATATATAATATCATTAAACATATCCTTTATACATCCCAAATATGGAATTAACGAGTCATATCACCTTGATGGGGCGGTAGTCCGCACTTCCTCGAATGAAATTATCGTGTTTACCCATAATGGAAACCATAAAGGAAGGATATAAATGTAAAATACAGAATCATAAAGAAAATATAAACATAATATATATCATTTATAAATACAATGTTATCTAAATGGACACCATGAGAGGCGGTAAGAGATAATCGAACAATCATCGTTTCGTGAGGCGTTAGTTTTCCATCCATAGAAACAGTATGTTCTTCACCCATTATATGGAGGTGTCTGTAATTCTAGTTAAAATACTTCACATAAAAACATCCTACTATATTGAGGATACTGGTTATGTTATAAAATAATGTAATAAAAAGATTTTAGGGGTTGGAGATGTAAAATAAAAGAAAAAAAGTTAAGAGGAACTGTTACCTTTAATTTGGGTAACTTCCTTTGGTTTGAACAAAAAGGACTTCTTGAAGTGCCTTCTGCCTAAGGTAAGGCTTCTAAAAGTAGTATATGGATATAGGGAGCTTAATTGGGAAGAGTTTGTATGACCCAAAAGGCTTGTGACATGTGAGGAATAGGTTATAAGTGGTGTCCTTTTATAAGGGGGGGAGGGGCTCTTTAGGAAAGTGTTAAAGTATTATTTTATTATATAATTATATTCTGTTTCTAAAGGTCCAAAACTAATTGAAGTATAATATAATATGACTCATGGTATAAATAAAATAATCCATTAAAAATTGGACAGTTTTTTTATGTTATTTTAATATTTATAATCATATTTATTTAAATCATTTATTAACGAGGTATATACTGCATCATTATTGTGTCATAAATAATTTAATTTATTTTTTGTCTAAAAATTATAAAAAACAAACATGATGTAGGAAATCTTTTTATATTTACAATGAATATTTATAGTCGAAAATATAATTTATATAAACCCTTGTAAAAATTAATATACTAAAAGGTGTTTATTTTTGTCATTTTTTCCTATACTTTATGTTAATAAATCTAAAGTTTAATTATCACTTCCAAGTGGCTCAATGGGGTCGAAAAATTTCCCAAAAGATGACCATGGTCATAAATGACTCAACCAATAAGGTTAGAACAAGTGTTAAGGTTATTCGGTATTATAATAATATTATTTTTACCTTGAATTACTCTATTTACCTTTGACTGCGGTTAATAAAAGTAAAAAGTTACTATTCACCAAAATTTATTTTCATCTTATTGATCCACATTTTACTTACTAATAATAACCATTTATGTCATATTTTTAAAATTCAATCAACAGAAGTGGTAAAATTTTATTTAAATGAAAATTTTAGTTTTTTTAACTTCTACTAAGTGGTTTCACTATTCATCAAAAATTGATGTTTTTTAGAAAAATACCAAAAATTCAGCCTAAGTTATATTTAATATTCTGAATTAAAAAATGATGTTTATTTTAAAATATTCAAAACATAGAAGATTTATTAATTAATTTAAAATTAATTCTCGTTGTCAAAATAAATAGTGTGTTTTTAAGAAATAATAACTATCAAAAGATTGACACTTGTTTATGTCCAATTTCAAAATGAAATTATTTCTAATGAACAAAATTAGATTAAATGGTAAAAATATATTCTAATTAAAATTTAAAAGAAATTAAAAATATAATATAACCATATAAATAAATTATATTAAAAGGCACTTTGGAATTAAAATACAGTATTTTTCACTATTCATTAAAAATGAACTTTATTAGAAGAATACCAAAAATTTTCCCAAAGTAAATTTAGATGTCCCAAATCTTAAAGAAGAATTTTATTTTGTCAAATATAACATATAAAAATGACCAAAACTAGATTTTAATAGAGTTCTCCATCAAAAGGTGGTAAATCGACCTTTTACTGAATATTAGAGTATTCATGCTTAAAATTAGATTCATTCATATTTTATGCCCCTATATTTTATTGGATAATTGTAAAAACATTTAACAAATATATATAATAATATTTTAGTTAGTTCTATTCATTCCCGCCAATACAACGTCTAATCATTAACTACCATTCAAAATAAAAATATTATATTATTAGTGTGCAATGTAAAATTTCAAAGAAACCCATTGTTGCGCATCTGGTACGCCATCAAACATAGCATCCCCTTTAATGTAAAATTAATATTAAATTCAAAAATATTAATAAATATGAAAATTGTATTATTCATTATTTATCTGTTATGTTACAATCATCCTTAATATATTCTATTTAATGTGTAAACGAATCACATCACTTCACGAGGCGGTAATCCACCATAAATACGAGCGATGTTATCATATTCCCAAAAAAACATAAATCAATGAGGTGTGTGTTATATAATAATTAAAAAGGAAAATAACATAACAAATATCATAAATATCATATATAAATTGTGTTTCCATCATTATTCCATACCTTAATTGGTGTTTATAGAGAAAAAGACGACATCGGTTCGGGAGGCAGTAGTCCATAGTACACACACACACGATGATTTCATAACACATTTGACGCATTTGTATGAAGTATTAGGTCATAATCATAACATAAAAACATCCAAGTATATTCAATATAATAATATGGTTTTATAATCATGTTGTATCTATAATTTAAGGAGGTGGTGAAGAAAATAACATAAAAAATATATTTTAGAAGAATATTACCTCTTCATGAGATATCCTCTTTAGGTTTACACAAATTCCTTTTTAAGTTGAATTTATGACCGATATAAGGATTGTGGGATTAGGGGAGGTAGTATGTGGGTTTATTGGGGTAGTTATTTTTTCCAAAGTGGTTTGAGAGGTGTGAAGAAAGGGGATAGGGGGAGTCCTTTTATAAGTGGTGTGAGTGGAATGCATGTAAATTTCTTAAAGAGGGAATTCCATCGATGTTTGTTCCATAAAATGTAGCTCAAATAATTCTCCAAATTAGATAATATAACGTATAAGGTCTAAATATTTCCATACAATTGGTTTTTGGCAATTTTATATGTCACCTGGCCTCTTAAGTGTAAAGTTTAGTCTCTTGGTTAACTCCTTTTTTCTTAATCGCCAAAATTAATTTTAAATCCTTTCACTAATCACTTTAGTAATAAAATTAACATGGAATTTTTATAAAATATAAATAATATTTATTCTAAATATTGAATTCATTTTTACAAATTCAATCCACATAAGTGGTTGAAAATAATTTAAAATTAATCTCATAGATAGGATGGCAAAGCCGGTTTTTAAAGTGAAAATGCTCAACATTTTAATATGTTTTTATGTTTAAAATCCATATAACAATTATAAAAAAAGACCTAAATGGTAGTATTATATGTATAATTTATCTAATTTTATTTTTAAACCAATTTAAAATAAAATTTATCATTATAAATTATTTATATGAAAATTCTGTTTACAATTAAAATTCATTATGCTTCATTATTCATCACTAAATGAAATTTCTCAGAGAAGTTACAAAATAAAACCCTAAGATAATATTTACATTACAAATTGAAAAATTATATTTATTTTTTCAAATAATGGAATATAATTTTCAAATTGTATTTAAAAAAAGATCTATATTAAAAGGCAGAAATATAGCTATTAGAAAAATATAACTTATTATGGGATAAATTGAATTTGTTCTTATATTATTCCTATAAAATATATTTTATCAATGTCAAAATAATTTATTGAATATATAGTATATATATTTAATAACAATAATTCATTAATAGTAATGAATTTAATATTTTAGGATAAAATGTATTTGTTACATTATAATAGTTTTTTATAAATACATTTCCTTTATATTAAATTGATTTTTATATTCATTTTTCGTTAATTGGTAACCAATTAACTTGGACATATGTTATCATATATTAGTTAATCCTTTTTATATGAAAAATTCCGATGTATTGGAGATAACTATTTTATTAAATAAATATATTAATGGTATATTTTTTTAAGTAAAACCCAGTCTTTCATTTTATTTAATCTATCAAAGAAATTTTTTTGTGTGAAACGAAAGATAAAATAGTATTGTATGTATTAAAAGCTATATAATATATTTAAAATAGTTAAAATATCATAAATTATATGTATTTAATATTCCATTAAACACTTGGTTTCGCGTTTCTTACTCACAATTGAATATGGTGTTCATATGTTAAAAAATTTGGTGTTACATTCTTCATGCTTTAAATATATTGTGTCCACACAATTTATAATTGAAATTTGAAATAAAAGTTCTGGAATTTTTAAATACATTTTTTTAAAAACCCACATCATAAAAGGTTTAATAAAATATCCTCTAAATAAAAAAGATTGGGAAGTTTGAAGGTCAATTGGAATTACACAGGTCTAGGATTCGATGTAGGAGAACATCGGTGGAATGTTATGGTATGGACATAGACGAAAAACATTAATATTTGTAGATAGTGATTTAGGTAATTTATCACAAAGAATCAAATGGTCAATTTAATGTTTAAGGAATAAAATCAATAAATATAATAGGTTTGGAATGTTTATTGATATCAGTAGAAATAATTGTATTTTGATAACATTTTAGTTTAGGATCATTTTTCTAAAGTTGATGAACTAATATAAATTCTAAGAATATAAGGAAGTATACTTATTTGATATACTTTTGTTTCATAAAAACAATTTAATCCATTTGTTGGTCTTAAATTAACGTCTATTTCACCACTTATTCTAAGAAATATATATCCATAAATTATTTTTTAGAGCCTGAAGCAATAAAATTTACATTTAACTGATCGTAAGATCAATAAAAGAAGGAATCTTATTTCCAAAACCTACATGGTAAATATATTAATCTTTAATCCTAAAAATTAATTATATTGGTTCATCAATAATATTTATGCATCAAATTGTTTAACTAAATACAATATCTCATTAACCATGAAATAGACTAGGTCAATGGTCGGCGTTAAACCCCTACCATCCTTTAGTTGTGGGTTCATACCGTATAGACCATCCAGATATGACAGGTTATCACCCAACATATAGATTTTCCTTTTTATAAACTATATTAATATAATTTCTTTAATGTTCCCAAAAATATTCTGTATATCCTTAAAATGAAATTAATCAATAAATAATATTTTTTTAAGGTTTGCAAAACAACCCCATTTTTTCAAAGTCTAATAACCTTATTTTATTATTATTACTTTGTCATTAATAACCCTATAAACCCTAATGGTTATCAATATCATTAAATTTATTTCTATAAAATGTAAAGGCATTTTTCCTCAAATAACATTTCCACTAAAACATGTAATAAACAGATGAGTTGTATTGCCATAAATTTCCTCCAAAATATCCTTAATCTTGATATACCCCATCACATAAAACATAGAAGGATATTTTTAATACATAGAAATTTTGATCAACCATATTCACGAAATCCCTTGATGCTTTCCATAACTCTTAATCTAATAAACACATATGTTCTTCTATAATTTTTCACAATCCTTATATTTCATAATTTTTATAACCAAGTTACCATTGGTAAAATACTTCTATAATTATAATATAAAAATTCAATAAATATTTAAATCATTTTATTTCTAAATAAGTCCTTCATATACCTAGGTTTTAACCCTAATATCATTCATAGGATGTCTAAATAATTTCACATTATCATTAATCTAATACAAATTAGGATTAACCTAAGTTATTCATTGTCATTATCTATTAAAATCCTTCATAATGATTTATAAATAAAATGTGAATTATCTTAAGCATATTCTCTAGTAGTGTCAAATTAGGTTCATAGTAATCCCATTTTCGTTTACTAGGTTATGCTTCATTTAAGCTCAAAATTCCCTTTTTGAGTTATAAACAATAGGTACATCTGTTCTAGAACCAAGTCCACTTGTAGTATCTAGATAGGGATTTATTCTCATAGATAATCACAAAATCTCTACTTTAACAACACTTTAGGATGATATTCTATACTTATACTCAAGTTATACCTTAGTTTTATTATCTCTAACATATGTTTTCCTAACTATACTTCCTAAGGTTTATAATAAACTTTATCTAATACCAATTGTAGTGAACCCAACCCCAGAATCGAAGAGTCAAGGACTATAACCATTACATTGGAATAAGATATATGTAAATCATGTCCCAAAGGACTAAATAGTTGATTATTCTTGATAAACTAAATACATACATGAGTCTGGTATTATAATTTAATATAAAAATTATAAAATAAATTTTTCTTCATAGATATCTTTATTCCATTGAGCATAACCCTACATATCAGTCATATAAAACATCTTGGAATACTAGGGATCAGAAACAAAATAAGAGTGTTCCCAAATTATTTTAATGGCTTATGTATAGTGGAAGAAGTAATCACTATGTTTGAATAGTCAATATAGAAATGTAAATAATTGAAACACAGGACATTTAAAAAATAACACAGGCATGGTATGGAAGGAATAAATCATTATAAAATAATTACATATAAAAAATTATAACATCATGAAACATAGTGATGGATGTTCTAAATAATAAATTAATAACATGGAATATCAATAACTGAATCTATAATGATGGAATGCATAATTATGGTTATCTATAACATAGCATCAAGGATTTGTGCTAAGACATATAATACTATCAATGATTCATCCCAAAAATATAATATTATTAATTCTCCATGTTAACAATCTAATATTTTAATTTCATTATTCCAAGAATATATTACCATCAACAATTCAGGATAATATTCTAATAATATCAAGGATTCATTGCAATATTCAAATAAATGTGTCATGAATCGACTAAAACCATATCTTTTTTATCTCATGAAATGTTCTGATGCATTGAGGGGAAACAGTGGGCCCCACCCATCACATAAAAAATCAAATTCTTTCCTCATATCAAATGTGTGAAACATAATTACCATAAACACTATTAATAAAACTTGTATAATATATTTCATTATTTTCCCTAATCAATAAAAACATTCATAGACTATATAGAGTAGTGTGAATTGTATCAAAATAGTACATCCACAGTCAAACTATCCAAAAACATCCATAGAAAGAATAAATATTTTATTATTACAACAAATTCTCATTTGAGTAAGAATAAAGGGATATTTTCATATATGAGTAAAAAAAATCTTTAAAAATATTCTTGAGGATAATATCATTTTCAATTTGAATATCATCTTTAAAATCCATTTATTTTAAAATCACTTGTAACAAAAAAAATTAATGAGTAGAAATGGGTGAACAATCATTTCATAAATAATGTTTAAATTTTTAAAAATATTTTTGAAAACATTTTTGAAAATATGGTTTTGTAAGAAAATATATTTTCAACCAATGAGAGAAATGAACTCATAATTTATTAAAAACATTTTATAAACCATTTTAAGAACTAAAGAGTCGTAAAATTGTATTATTACATTAAAAAGATCATCCATAACTATAGGATAATAAAATTAAAGGCTTTATTAAACCATGATCAAATAATTTCATTCCATATAAATTCAATTGTAAACAATCCCGAATAAATTGAGATTATGAACTAAACCCTTGCAAAGAAAATAATAATAATGTGAGGATCAACCAATGAATTAATTATGTGTATCAAGATTAAAAGACAAATAAAACATGTGTAAATAAGAAAATATTGAAAATTCTTTACACTCATAATCTAATAATATTAATGTCAATAAGGAAGTAATATAACCCAGTGAAATTGAATTGAGTTATGAATTTCTTCCCCACTTGGTAAGTTTAAATTAAAATCCAAGTTGATGAAAATATTCAAATTGAAAATTAAAACACCAATAATGATGAATTATTTAAGTTATTACATCTATTAGGGTAGTATATACACTATATAAAATTAATTAGGTGCATAAAATTATAATATTCCTTAATGAAATGAAATTGAGACAAAATCCCTTTCCTCGCACTTTCATTTTGGTCATACTTGATTTAACCTCCTATACAGTGTTGTTAAACATGGTATTAACTTATTTAGGAATTATATTAATATTAATTATATAATATTTTATCCTTTTATAACTTATTATTACTTGTTTTTTAATCATCATTCATTATTTTCATTGTTTTGGGTTATAACATGCTTCGTTAAAAGGGGGACATATCATATAATAAAAATTGGAAGGCCTTCGGTCTGTTGGAAGGAGTATGTTTTGACTTCTTATTTTAATTTAATATTACTTTGATCATGATTTAGTACTATCCAGAATGTAAAACATGATTTAAATATCATATATATTCAGTATATATCTATTTCGAGTAATCCATGAAATGTTGTGACAGGAAATGAAATACACCATTCGTGGAGATGGTAGGTTGTACGTATGCGTGAAAGTTGTTTTCATTTTCTTATTGTATTAAAAGAAAGAGATGTAAATGACATATATATATATAATAATTCTAGTATAATCTTTATGATATATCAATTATTTTTATTATACCCATCCTTAATAAATTCCATGTAAAACATGAACTAAACACATTGCTTCTTGAGGCGGTAGTCCACCGTACACATGAGTAAGGTTATCATATTCCCAAAAATATATAGAATGAAATTATGTGTTATATAATAATTATATATGAATAATAACATCATAAATATCATATATAAATACTATTTTCATCAATATTCCCATCCTTGATAGGTGGTAAGGGAAATACGAACAACAACGATTCGCAAGGCAACAATCCTTCATACATACGAACGATGATTACATAACCCATTTGAAGGAAGTGTGTGAAATTTTAGGTCATACCCATGAAATAAAAACATATTTGTATATTTAATATACTGAGGTTATTATATAAGAATTTTATAAAATTTAATGGTTGCATTGGAGAAGTAAATAGAATAAAATAACTTTCAGAAGAATATTACCATTTCATCGAATATCCACCTTGGGTTTGCACTGATTATTTTATAATATCAAAATATTCCAAAGATAAGGGTTATAGGATTATGGTATGGATTTTTGAGAGTTATTTTGGAATATTTTGTCTGATAAAAGTGGTTTTAGAGGAGTGAATAAGGGGTATAGTGGGAGACCATTTATAAGTTGGGTGAGAGGAAAACATGCAACTTTTTTAAAGATGGAATTACAACCATGTTTTTCCATGTCCATTAGATCAAATAAAATATAAAATTATATAGTAAATTATATAAGGTCAATATATTGATAGAAAGTTGGTTTTGGGCATGTTTATAGGTCATTTGGCCTCTTATTCTTAATGGTTACTCACTTGGTAAACTCATTTTTCTCTTAATCATTGTAATTACTTTTAACGCGTTCGCTAATAAACTTGGTCAAAAATTAAGTTTATCTTATTATAAATTATAATTTAATATAATTCCAAATATGGAATCCATTTTTATGAATTTAATATACATAATTGGAGAATGTTAATTTAAAATTAATCCAACATATTGGATTAGAAATAGGGATTTAAAGTGAAAATATTCAAAAGCTTACTAAGATTTTATATCTAAATTCAACATAAAAATGATTAAAATGAAATAAATTTCATTAATATATGAATAATTGATCTAATTTTCAATTATAACCAATTTAAAATATAATATATCGTTATAAATTATTTATATGAAACGTTAGTTTTTAATTTAAATTTATTATTTTTCACTATTCATCTAAACATAAAACATCTAATAAAAAACAAAAAAAAAATCACCCTAATATAATTTTGGAATTACTATTTCAAAAAAGATGTTTATTTTTTCAAATAAATTTTATATAAATTTAAAATTTTAGTTTTAAATCATGATCTCTATTAAAAGGTGACAAAAGTGAAATTAGAAAAATACAATTTCTTATGTATGAAATTGTAATTACTATTATCTTATTCTTATAAAATATATTGGATGAATGTAAAAAAAAATATTTATAATATAATACATATATTTCATTAAAATAATTCACTAATACAAATTAATTTAATTTATTAGGATACATAGCATTTAGCATATAATAATAGTTTTTTATAAGAACTTTTTCTTTATATTAATTTGGGTTTTATATTCATTTTTAATTAATTGGTAACCAGTGAATTCAACAATATATTTTAATATTTTAGTTAATCTTATTCATACCCACCATTATAATAGATATGTGATAACTTTCATTTTAAATAATGATATAGATAGTATATTATTATTTGGGGAAAACCAGTCTTGCATGTAATGAAAGTTATCGAAGAAATATTTTATTTCATGAATCCAAATCTAAATAACTATTAAAAGAAATGAAATCTATAGAATATATTAAAAATAGTAAATGTATAATAAATTATCATGATGATTTGATCTTTTATATTCATGGTGTTTTGTTTCATACATTCTATGGAATATGATGTTCATATTTTAAAATTGTGTGGTGTCCCAATGGCATTTCAAGGTGTCTTACTGGTACCTTGCATTGGTGAAACCATTTAATGTAAAATGTATAACCCATTTTGGTTACCCCTATAATTACAATATCTTAACTAGGTCATTCCATGGGTATAAAATGGATTTTCCAATGATCATAACCCCATAGTCCTCTAGAAATATTAGCATTTGTGCACCAGCTATAACAATGGGTAAAGGATCGATCTCCCAACAGATGATGCTATGATTGGTTTGATTGAAAACTACATTCAATGTTGGGAAATTAATGCCTTAGGTATATGGTTATTTAGTAAAGGATCCAAGAAAATCCATTACAGGGGGATTAAGTGAAGAGTTTTTTGAGTCACATTGTACTATTGGAAACACATTTTCCATGAATAGGGCCTCCTATAAAGGTGGAAATAGTGATAGAGGTGGATTCAAGAGATCTCACTACACATTGAGGTTAGACATATGGATAAGTCACATCTTGGTGTGTAAATATTGGAGGGAACCATATCCAATATCATAATAAATCCTTTAATATGACTCTAGCTACTTCAAGTGTCACTTAGGGGAAGCTCATATGCTATAATGTAGAGAGATCATAGGAAAACATTTACTATAATGTTTAGGAGATCTGGAAAATCTTTTGATAACACTTATCCCAATGAATTATTATTGGGGGTCTATAGAAAAATTATATATATATATACCTATCCTCAGTTCTTATACAGATGAGTTTTTATAATCCAAAATAATATTCAAGAAGTGTATCATCAAACTGGAGAGGGTGATCTACTCCCATGGTAAATATAATCACCTTATTGATTGAGTTGAAGTACTACTACAAATTCCACATCATGAGGATTTCATGGAGGTTTATCTAGTTGAAGTTGTGATATAGTGAAAATCCAAAGATGATGATTCTTTTGGATGCATCATAAAACTAGATTATTTTTAAGAATTTGAGTAAATTCCACCAGATGAAGATTCTAGTGAGATCACTATTGAAGAAGAGGTAGACTCATAAGCCTTATAGAATAATGGTACTTTTCATGATTCAAGTGATGGAAACTCTCTTTCCCTGATCTATAGAGTAATCAGAAAGAAATTAGGCTATTTAATCCTTCGATCAACCTCTTGATTTTATTCCATAGAGGAAAGTAATTGAGGAAACCTAGGAAGGTGAATAAATGCGGGCGGTATACCCGAAACATTTTGGGTGCTCATTTTCCTTCTAGATAATGGTGGTAACCCATCAAGCCTATAAGTTCTCCATCTAGAATTTCAAAGAAAAAATTTTCACGCCCCATTTATTTTGAGTATATTCACCATTTTCCTGTAATAAATAACCAAATTTACTCACTACATATCCATTACATCCAACTAGGGAGCCTTTCATAGTTCTTGAGGGGAGTCTCATGTTTGAGGTCTCTTCCTCCATGATGGAGAGCAACCTAAAAACATTTTATGCCATATGAAATCCTTTATTTTCCATTATTTCTCATATTGTACTTCTATAAATAGGAATCATGTTTTACTCTTATAAAATTGGCCCCAATGAAGATGTGTCCCTTGAAAGATTAGGGTCTCAACATGTTCATGGAACCATAAGATCTTATCATGAACCAAATAACTGAGGGGGTAAAGCAGACACCAACAACACCATGTTCCTAAAAATGTGTTCCTCTAAGTTTTCCAATACTAAATAAAGACCCAAAAATATTTTCTACTGAAGATAAATCCATGAAGAAATCAAAATATACATCAGTCTAGAAGGAAGAAAATGAGGAGTTAATGACTATGAAGGAGGAAAATGTTGAGGATGGAGCAGCAGGCGATATGATTCCCACTATGGGGATAAACGATGATTCAGTGTCTCCTATTTGGGAATAGAAATATGAACTTCCTATATAGGGGTATACTTATGATTATTACTCCCACTTTATTGTAGAAGTTAGTTCCCCAATTCCAAACTCCAACTCATCTATAGAGATTCTAGAAGTGTTTCATATGTAAGAGTTAGCCCCATAAGAGATTTCCAACATTGGAACATATATTTCATAGGAGATCCAGGTTATCATTAATTATATAAGTATGGAAATATATTAATTCTTCACCCACATTCCATAAAGATAGGTTTTTTGGATAGATAATATCCCTTATCTATTGGTAGGTGAATCCGGAAGTTTGTGGGGTGGCCTATCGTAAACATTATTCTCTAGTTTTAAACATTCCAGTCAAGAATGATTTCCTGCAGTGGAAATAATTTTATACCTTTAGGTGTGATTCTATCTTTGAGGGTTTCACATCTCGTTATGGGGTATAACATGAGATATCTTAAGTGGTGGAGTGATAGAACTAGTATTATTCTATCGTATTTTCTAGGGAAGAGTCTATCTTATTACTAGAATATCGACTAATGGTTTCTAGGGAAGAGTCATCTTAGGCAGCATCTCAAGATGACGAGTATGAGTTTCAGTAAGGTAGGATGTAGATATAGGTAGACAAGGTTCATCTTTTGGGTGAGGAGGCATTGGTTGAGCATTCCCTTCGGTGAAATATTTCTAAATCGTCATAGGAAAGTCTATCAAAAAGTGATAAATCCATCACCCCGGTAAAACCATAGGGGAGTAGTTTTTTAAATAAGAGATAGGCCTTGATATGTGGATAACCACCTCTATTTTTTCCAATTATTAAAAATATCACTTATTAGCATTCCCTATCTTTTGTAATGAATTTTTTATCATGATCACATCAATAAAATAATCAACTAAATATCTCTAGGACAACATGAGTCATTATTTTTGTGACAAAACAATAGATAGATAAAATATTGGTGAGTCACAATAGATTTCCTCACATGGGTCAATGGGTGGTGGTTTGGACATCACATAAACTACTGAGGAAACCCATATATGTATGGTAACAAGGTTGGTGTGATTCCAATTGTTGTATTCCATATCAACGTGCAAGAGAAATCAAGGCACAACACCAAGGGTTTTATAACAACACTTGAGTAAAGGTAATGTAGATAATGGTAAATAGGGACTCTGAGAGTTTGAATAAACAAATAGTGGATGTAAATTGGTTATGGATGATCATTGACTTCATTAAAATGATTTTTTATACTATTATACTGCTAAAGATATCTCTACTCATCCTAATACACTATATGGGAAATGGTCCATTGGATTATTTCATTATCAAATTCAGGGAATCTATTTTGATATTGTGAATATGGATCCACTAGGGTGTGTACCCTGGAAGGGAGGTGATAATTTGGAGATATTTTTTTTCATTGTATGGGAGCACATTTGGACAGAAATGTGGATGTAAATCCAAATAAATGGGCATAAAGACTATCTATGAAGGAGAGGGTTTATCAAACAATGTCCAAACACTCTCAGGGATACATTTCTAAAAATCAATCACATTTATGGGGAATATAACATATATAGAGGGAATGAAATCCATTGGGGTTAATTAAATGGTCTTTTGGTTGAGATTCATGGGGATAAAAGTTATTCGTGCTTGGAGGAGTCAATAAAGGGTGATCTCAAGGACACTTAGTTTATATCCACATGGATTTAAATGAAAAGTGAATAATGTTTAAGATCATATAGCGTAGACCATGGTATGTGTGGTAATGGTAACCAAGGAAATGCCTAAGGTGAATTAGAGGCTACTATGATATAATAAAACCTTAATAGGGGTTTCACATAGTTTATGGTATTATTACTCAGGTTAGGGAATTAATGATGTTTATGGTGCTATATATTAGACCACAAAGTAGCAGTAAATTTTAGGTTCTGTATAATAGATCACCGTTTTATATAAATACATCTTCTTTTTTCTAAGTGGGAATAAGGTGAACCTAATTGAAGAACCCATTACTAAAATTATATGTGGGGAAATTTTAGGTTTTTTTCTAGGATGGAGAGAGAAAATCTAGGTGTCATTACATATCACATAGAATTAAAATAAAGCCACAAATATTTCTAAAAAACCCCCTATAAAGATCAAACACTTGAGCTGGATAAGTGGGTGAAATGAATGGGTGCATATGTGGTGAAGATAAGTACCCATGACACGATTTTAGGTACAGCCTTATCACTATAACAGAACTAGGAAGAATGTCTCACACATATGAAACTCATATATGAAGGAATGGGAATCATCCTAGATATGTTCTAGGAAGGGGTCATGAATTTATTCAATCAATAAGACTAAGAGTGGGGATAGAATGAGGTTGAATATCATGGATAGTTTGAGGAAAACATTTTCAGACATCACATTGTATCACATAAATCAAGAATTAGGCCTCATGTATTTCTAGACAGGGTGTTCTACAAAACCAACACCAAATTCAGGGAGTGGTTAGAGACCATCTCTACAAAAGGGTCATCCTCTTATGATAAGACCAAGGTATCTTGAATTTATATGTTATTAATAGGGAAGACACCATATTATTTAACTTTACACGATAAGGAAATTTCATATGTAGTATAACATCATATACTATTGATTAAATGGAGGTAATTTAAATAATAAAAATTAGAAGACCGATCTAAAACTCCTAATCCCATGTGATTCATTCTTGGGGTCAGAAACTAGGGGAAAACAAGGTCTATTCATGTCAAATGAGAGTGAAATCTAGGAAAATATGATTCATGGTTTGAATAATCAATCAGAAAAAGAAACAACATGTGAAAATTGGGAGACTAGTTGAGTATGACAAAATAGGTCAATGCCACCCATCCAACATACTAAAAGGTACATGAGGGTAACATTTATAGTGTTAATCATCCACTTTATCAAAGGGGAGTATATATAGGTAAATTATCCATTAAATAACCATAATTGAAAGGTAGGATATATATAGGTAGATGATAACCATTTTCCGCATTAAAAAATGGATTTCAATGATATTCATAAAGAATATATTCAAAAAAAGAGGGTCAACTACTGAACATCCCTTCAAAACATGAGGATCGTCATACTGCTTCCAAAAATATTGTGAGAGATGTGTTTTGAATATGTAGTGGTACATTTGATTATTGATCCATCATCATAGTGTATTCAATTTATAAATTGGATATTAATGGGGAAATCTAAAATCTAGGGTCAAAAAGTGTAGTATAAAGGATAGAAAAGGCTCGAGGTGGTTTTTGAGAACCTTAGGGATACACTGCTATGAATTTAGGAAAATCAAAAGGTAATACTATGATCAATAAGGGGTTTAACCTATAAAAAACTTAGTAAAATATCTTATTATTACTTAGGGAAAACCATGTGTATAAGGCCCCAGCCTTAAACCTAACTTAATATTGAATTAAATGAATAATTCACATTGAGGATCTTTTGAGGTTTAGAGTTTTAGATAATTAGAACATAACTATTACATCTTAAAAGATTACAAAGTAGACACTTCTACTAAGTCTCCATAAAATAAAAACTCTTAAAAAGACAGATGTCTAGATTCCATGTTTTAGATAGCATGAAATTCCCTTGATCCCATCCTTGACCTTATTCCACTTTAAGTCCTGTGAAAGACATTTCGAAAAACTTGGGGTGAGCATAAAAAGCTCAGTAAGGGATACAAAAAGAATGAACACTGTTAGTTTTTCAAACATCAAGTAAACCATGTATACTATATCAAAGTAATACCTTCACCTTCATGAAGTAGTAAAAAAAATCATCACTGAATAAAGTATCATTAATTACCTTTTTGTAAACAAAGGATTACCATAAAACCCATATAAAGAACACATAGAATATATAAAGGTAACTTGGGACATAAACATACTTAAGTGGAATAACCATACGGTTGACTTCCACACATATCACTTAATGTAATAGCCATACGGCCAATTTCCATACATACTTAATGGAATAGCCATACGGCCGACTTCCATACCCAATGCATTGGAGGTTATAACGTAACCACCCGTCCTGGTATTCACGGCACCACCCGTCATATGGTTTATAACGTAACCACCCGTTAAAATGTCCAAGTACTAGTATAAAATCATAAAACATAAAACCAATATAAAGGAATGATAACATTTCCACATTTCAATCACAATATATCATAAATATACTGACATAATAGAATCCTTTTTCAAAACCATTTTCAATACCAAAATACATAAAAGAGTATATGGTATTTATTTTATTCTAAAAACATTATGGCTTGTTGAGAAAGCCAAAGACCAAATAATACTCGCGGCGGCGGAAAAGGGTCGTTGTCACCGCGTACGTTAAAAAAACATTCATTTTTGTCATTTAGTAAAACGCTTCGTAGAAAAAGATTCCTTTTGTATAAAAGTAAAAGTCAAAGGGTTTTATACACCGTATAAAAGAAAGTTGTGTATAAAATAAAATATGCCTCAATGAAAGGAGATTGAGACGAAGTCCCTTACCTCGGGTCCGACTTGACTCGATCGTTCTTTAACGTCCTGAATAATAAACTTGAGTTAATTTATACTTGATTAAGAACCTTTTTAAAGTTAATTATTCCTTTTATATCACTTATTTCCATGTTATAAACATTATGTAACCATTTATGTTAATAATGTTTGTTTTGTCAATAATTGGTTCTTAAGTCGAAAGTTGACTTCTTACAATTACATGTTGTTCGTGTGGTCAAAAGTTCTTTATATCCAGAATGAAATTCCTGATTTGGATATCATATATATCATATATATCCAGAATATACATGTATTTATAATATTACATAATCATTTAGAGGTAAGAAATGAAACGCACCGTTCATGGAGACGGTAAGCCGTACGTACGCATGAACGCTACTTTCATTTCTTTGTCATATTAGTGGAATTAAAACTAAATGAGAGGTATGTATATTTTAATTCCAGAATTATATTCATCATTTAGATATATCATTAATTATATATATACATTATATACATGTAATTTTAATAGTACATTGCATTTGGGGATAAGAAATGAAATGCACCGTTCATGGAGATGGTAAGCCGTGCGTACGCATGAACGCTACATTCATTTCTATCTCATACTTTAATGGAAAGAAATAATAATGATATAGAGGTATATTATAATTCCAGTATAAAATCATATATAATAACTTTCAATCCATCCTTTATACGTCCCACATATGGCATTAACGAATCACATCACTTTTAGGGGGCGGTAGTCCGCACTTCCTTAAATGAAGATATCGTGTTTACCCATAATGGAAACCATAAAGGTATGACAAAAATGAAAAATACAGAAGCTTAAAGAAAACATAAACATATTATATATCATATATAAAAATAGTGACATCATAATGGCCACCCTTGAAGGTGTTAAATGAGTATTGAACAATCATCGTTTCGGGAGGCAGAATTTCGCCATCCACGGAAACCGTTTGTTCTTTAACCATTTGATGTAGTTGTGTGAGAGTGTAGCTCAGATAAATATTATAACAACATCCTAGTATATTTAAGATACTGGTGTTGTTACAAAAGAAGTAAATAAAATGAGTTTAGAGGGTTGGAGAAGCAAAATAAAACAAATGAACAAGAGAGAATGAATTACCTTTAAAAGTGTAACTCCTTTTGATTTGAGGCTAAAGGATTACTTTGAAAGGATTCTGCCAAAGTGAATCCTCTAGGATGAGGAGAGGGATGTGGAGAGAGTAATTGGGCAGGGGTTGGCCGAGCCAAAGGCTTGAGAAGTGTGTGAAATGAGGTAGAGGTGGGGGCCTTTTATAAGAGGAGAGGAGGGGCACTTTTGGAAAGTAAAGAAATATTACTTTATTTGAAACTGTGTTTCGGTTTTAAAAGGTCCCACATTGATATAATTCGTGGATAAGGTGATAAGGGTTCGAAATCCACTCATCCAATAAGTTTTGGACATGTGTAGTGCATAGATTTTACATTATCTTTCCATTTTATTTAAATTGTCAAATAATGATGTCATCGCTGCATCATTATTATGTCATAAATAACTTATTTTATTTAATGTATAAAAATTATAAAAAAAATACTATGATGTAGGAAATCTTTTTAGCTTTCCAATTACTATTTATAATCAAAATTTGTACTTGTATAACCTTACTCAAAAATTATTTGAGTAAAATAATTTATGTTAGTGTCATTTTCACATTAACATTAAATAAAAATATATTAATGTCATTTTCCAACTAAAGTGGCTCCATGGGGTCCCCAAGTTGGCCCATGGCTTGTCTTGGTCGTCCATGACTCACCCAATAGGTGTAGGACAAGTTTCATGGTATTTTCACATTTTTATAATACCATTTTTACCTTAAACTACACTAATTACCTCTAATCGCGATTAATGAAAAAAAGTTACTATTAACCAAAAAATTATTTTAATCTCATTAAACCACATTTTACTTCTTAATGACAACCATGTATGTCGGATTTTCAAAATTCAATACACATTAGTGGTAAACTTTCATTTAACTGAAAAATCAGTTTGCTTGATTACCACTTAGTGGTTTCACTATTCATCAAAAATTGATTTTTTTCAGAAAATTACCAAAAATTCACCCTAAGCTATATTTGATATTCCGAATTCAAAAATTAAGTCCATTTTACAAAATTCAAAACATATAAGTCAAATTAATTAATTTAATAATTAATTCCCACTGTCATGACAAATAGCGTGTTTTTGTGAAACAATAAGTATCAAAAGATTGACACCAGTTTAAGTCCAATTTCAAAGTGAAATTGATTCCAATGACCACCATTGGATTAACTGGTAAAAATATTTTCTAATTTCACTTTAAAATCAATTAAAATAATAATCTAATCATATAAATAATTTATATTAAAAAGAGGTTTTGAATTAAAACACAACATTTTACACTATTCATTAAAAAATGAACTTTATCAGAAAAATACCAAAAAAATTACACAAAGTAAAATTTGATGTCCTGATTCTTAATAAGAGTTTTATTTGGTCCAAAAGAATGTATAAGAGTGATCAAAACTATATTTAATGACGGTTCACCATTAAAAGGTGATAAGTGAACCTTTAGTGAAAATTAAAGTATATATGCCTAAAATTGAACTCTTTCCGTATTTTAAGACTTTATCTTTTATTGGGTAAATGTAAAAACATTTAAAAACATATCTAATCATATTTTAGTTATTTCTATCCATTCCCGCCAGTACAACGGCTACTTGTTAACTAACATTTAAAATAATATTATTTTATTACTAGTGTGCTACGTAAGTTTCAAAGAAACTCATCGTTGCGTATCGGGTACGCTATCGATCATAGCAACCCCTTTAAAATAAAATTAATATTTAATTCGTAAATATTAATAAATATGAAAATTCTTTATTCTTTATTTACCTGGGATGTTACATCCTTCCCCCCTTTTGGGAATTGCGTCCTCGCAATTTTATTCACTTATCAAAATAAGTGGGGGTATTTATCCCTCATAGCATTTTCAGATTCCCACGTTGCCTCTTCAATCACATGGTTTTTCCACAAAACCTTTACCTGATGAATCACCTTATTCCGTAACACTTTCTCCCTGTGGTCAAGAATCTGGACCGGTTGTTCCTCATAAGATAGGTTATCTTCTAGCTGAACTACCTCTGGACTCAAAACATGAGATGGATCTGGCATATACTTTCTCAACATCGAAACGTGAAAAACATTGTGTACCTGAGATAAACTCGGAGGTAAAGCCACTCGGTATGCAACTGATCCAACTCTTTCCAGAATTTCGTATGGTCCAAAGAACCTTGGACTCAACTTTCCTTTCTTACCAAATCTCGTCACACTTTTCCAATGAGAAACCTTGAGAAAAGCATGATCACCTACTTCAAAAGATAGATCCTTCCTCCGGTTATCCGCATAACTCTTCTACCTGCCCTGAGCTGTTCTCATGTGCTTCTGAATCAGCTGATCTTTTTCTGCCAACTCTTCTACCAATTCTGGTCCCATCAGCTTCCTTTCACCAACTTCATCCCAAAATTCTGGAGTTCGACACTGCTTCCCATATAATGCCTCAAATAGTGCCATCTGTATACTGGAATGAAAGCTGTTATTATAAGAAAATTCAACCAAAGAAAGATGTTGGTCCCAACTTCCCTAATAATCCATCGAACAAGCTCGTAGCATATCCTTCAATGTCTGAATTGTTCATTCTGACTGCCCATCTGATTGAGGATGAAAAGCTGTAACAAAATTTAATTCAGTACCCAACGACTTCTGAAGGCCTTTCCAAAAGTTAGAAGTAAACCTGGGATCACGATCCGATACAATGGAGGGAGGAACTCCATGTAACCTGACTATCTCTTTAAGATAAAACGGGAAAGTTGATCAAGAGAGAAGGTATCTCGTATAGAAAGGAAATGAGCAGATTTGGTCAAGCGATCAACAATAACCCAGATTGCATTATTACCTCGAGATGTCCTCGGTAATCCCACAACAAAGTCCATGGATATATTCTCCCATTTCCACTCAGGAACTGGTAAAGGCTGAAGCATCCCTTTCGGTAACTGCCGCTCTGCTTTAACCTGTTGACATGTCAAACACTTCACAGTAAAATCAGAAATGTCTCTTTTCATTCCATCCCACCAGTAATACTCCCGCAGACGTCTGTACATCTTAGTACTGCCAGGATGAAAAAACAACTCATTCTTCAACTGTGAATCACAAGGCACACATAACCTCTTCACAAACCTCAAAACACAAACACAAACTTATCCAAGAACTCATGGAAAATTTTATTCATAAGGTCCATGAATACAGCAGGTGCATTGGTTAACCCAAAAGGCATAACTACAAATTCATAATGGCCATATCTAGTATGGAACGCAGTCTTCGGAACGTCTGCTTCTTTTACTTTCAACTGATGGTACCCCGACCTCAAGTCAATCTTCGAAAAAAACTAAGCTCCCTGGAGCTGATACCACTTCATTCGATGGCCCAACATCTGCTGAAGTTGTTGCAAAGGATTTCGCCACCCCTTTCTTCTTGTAGTCTGGCTGCATTCCCCCAGTTGAGTTCTTCGTTGGACACTCGTTTGCATAATGACCCATTTCATTACACTTAAAACATCTTGCCGTTGGCTTTTCATTTCCTGCTTGATCATCTTCCTTACAGTTACGAGAAATATGACCAGACTTACCACATCGAAAGCACTTACCAGACTTGGATAAACATTATCCAGGATGCATTTTACCACACTTCTCACAGGATGGATATTTGGTTTTCTTACCTCCTTGCTTCTTTGATGAATTCTTCCCCTTTTCCTGCCAACTAGACCTCTTATTCTGTTGTTTGTCATAGAACACCTGATCATCGGCAAACTCCATTTCCACCTTCTCCGCACATCGAACAAGTTTTTCATAACTTTTGAACTCATGAGAAGCTAAAGCCCTTCGATACTTTGGCTTTAACCGTGAGTAAAAACGGTTTATTTTACTATCAAGATCTCGTATGAAGTTTGAAGCATACCTTGCCAATCGAGTGAACCTTTCTTCATAAGCTGCCACTTAATCATCCTCCTGCCTCAATTCTAGGAACTGTTTTTCCATCCTAAGACGAACCACCTTAGGAAAATATTTCTCAAGAAACATACCTTTGAATTCGTCCCAGTGAAGATCCTCAATCTCATCACTATCCCTTATATTTTTCACCATCGACCACCACTGATCAGCTTCACCTTCAAAACGGTAAATAGCAAGACTAACCTTTTGATGTTCTGAACACCCCATGACATCAAAAATCTTCTCCAGTGCTTTAATCCACCCTTCAGCTTGCATAGGGTCAGATGATCCTCTGAATTATGGGGGATGTTGCCTCATGAAATGTTCCACCACTGACATGTTCCTCTGCGGTTGATCTGGCTGATCTCGTGCATGGATACCACCACCATTTATAGCCTGAGTCAACTGTGCCATCACTGCAACAAACTGTTCAGTTCCGATTCCGACCATCTCAGGTTGCTGATTTGGAAGGTTATCTTCCTCCTGATGTCATCCCAACATAGTTGCTTTGTTTCCTCTACGGAAAACCATTCTGAACACAGAAATATCTTAGGCGAAGCAACATGGTAATCCATAAATGCTATATCATTTCAATCATTTTATAATTTAACACTTTTCTAACTCCTAAAGTTGTCTAAAACGACCTTTGATACCAACTATAAGGCCCCAGCATTAAACCTTACTTAATATTGAATTAAATGAATAATTCACATTGAGGATCTTTTCAGGTTTAGAGTTTTAGAGAATTAGAACATAACTATTACATCTTAAAAGATTACAAAGTAGACACTTCTACTAAGTCTCCATAAAATAAAAACTCTTAAAAAGAAAGATGTCTAGATTCCATGTTTTAGATAGCATGAAATTCCCTTGATCACATACTTGACCTTATTCCACTTTAAGTCCTGTGAAAAACATTTCGAAAAACTTGGGGTGAGCATAAAAAGCTCAGTAAGGGATACAAAAAGAATGAAAACTGTTAGTTTTTCAAACATCAAGGAAACCATGTATACTATATCAAAGTAATACCTTCACCTTCATGACGTAGTAAAAAAATCATCACTGAATAAAGTATCATTACTTACCTTTTTGTAAACAAAGGATTACCATAAAACCCATATAAAGAACACATAGAATATATAAAGGTAACTTGGGACATAAACATACTTAAGTGGAATAACCATACGGTTGACTTCCACACATATCACTTAATGGAATAGCCATACGGCCAATTTCCATACATACTTAATGGAATAGACATACGGCCGACTTCCATACCCAATGCATTGGAGGTTATAACGTAACCACCCGTCCTGGTATTCACAGCACCACCCGTCATATGGTTTATAACGTAACCACCCATTAAAATGACCATGTACTAGTATAAAATCATAAAACATAAAACCAACATAAAGGAATGATAACATTTCCACATTTCAATCACAATATATCATAAATATATTGACATAATAGAATCCTTTTTCAAAACCATTTTCAATACCAAAATACATAAAAGAGTATATGGTATTTATTTTATTCTAAAAACATTACGGCTTGTTGAGAAAGCAAAAGACCAAATAATACTCGCGGCGGCGGAAAAGGGTCGTTGTCACCGCGTACGTTAAAAAAAACATTCCTTTTTGTCGTTTAGTAAAACGCTTCGTAGAAAAAGATTCCTTTTGTATAAAAGTAAAAGTCAAAGGGTTTTATACACCGTATAAAAGAAAGTTGTGTATAAAATGAAATATGCCTCAATGAAAGGAGATTGAGACGAAGTCCCTTACCTCGGGTCCGACTTGACTCGATCGTTCTTTAATGTCCTGAATAATAAACTTGAGTTAATTTATACTTGATTAAGAACCTTTTTAAAGTTCATTATTCCTTTTATATCACTTATTTCCATGTTATAAACATTATGTAACCATTTAAGTTAATAATGTTTGTTTTGTCAATAATTGGTTCTTAAGTCGAAAGTTGACTTCTTACAATTACATGTTGTTCGTGTGGTCAAAAGTTCGTTATATCCAGAATGAAATTCCTGATTTTGATATCATATATATCATATATATCCAGCATAAACATGTATTTATAATATTACATAATCATTTAGAGGTAAGAAATGAAACGCACCGTTCATGGAGACGGTAAGCCGTACGTACGCATGAACGCTACTTTCATTTCTTTGTCATATTAGTGGAATTAAAACTAAATGAGAGGTATGTATATTTTAATTCCAGAATTATATTCATCATTTAGATATATCATTAATTATATATATACATTATATACATGTAATTTTAATAGTACATTCCATTTGGGGAAAAGAAATGAAATGCACCGTTCATGGAGACGGTAAGCCGTACGTACGTATGAACGCTACTTTCATTTCTATCTCATACTTTAATGGAAAGAAATAATAATGATATAGAGGTATATTATAATTCCAGTATAACATCATATATAATAACTTTAAATCCATCCTTTATACATCCCACATATGGCATTAACGAATCACATCACTTTTAGGGGGCGGTAGTCCGCACTTCCTTAAATGAAGATATCGTGTTTACCCATAATGGAAACCATAAAGGTATGCCAAAAATGAAAAATACAGAAGCTTAAAGAAAACATAAACATATTATATATCATATATAAAAATAGTGACATCATAATGGCCACCCTTGAAGGTGTTAAATGGGTATTGAACAATCATCGTTTCGGGAGGCAGAATTTCGCCATCCACGGAAACCGTATGTTCTTTAACCATTTGATGTAGTTGTGTGAGAGTGTAGCTCAAATAAATATTATAACAATATCCTAGTATATTGAAGATACTGGTGTTGTTGCAAAAGAAGTAAATAAAAAGAGTTTAGAGGGTTGGAGAAGCAAAATAAAACAAATGAACAAGAGAGAATGAATTACCTTTAAAAGTGTAACTCCTTTTTATTTGAGGCTAAAGGCTTCCTTTGAAAGGATTCTGCCCAAAGGGAATCCTCTAGGATGAGGAGAGGGATGTGGAGAGAGTAATTGGGCAGGGGTTGGCCGAGCCAAAGGCTTGAGAAGTGTGTGAAATGAGGTAGAGGTGGGGGCCTTTTATAAGAGGAGAGGAGGGGCACTTTTGGAAAGTAAAGAAATATTACATTATTTGAAAATTTGTTTCTGTTTTAAAAGGTCCCACATTGATATAATTCGTGGATAAGGTGATAAGGGTTCTAAATCCACTCATCCAATAAGTTTTGGACATGTGTAGTTCATAGATTTTACATTATCTTTCCATTTTATTTAAATTGTCAAATAATGATGTCATCGCTGCATCATTATTATATCATAAATAACTTATTTTATTTAAGGTATAAAAATTATAAAAAAAGTACTATGATGTAGGAAATCTTTTTATCTTTCCAATGACTATTTATAATCAAAATTTGGGCCTGTATAACCCCACTCAAAAATTATTTTAGTAAAACAATTTATGTTAGTGTCATTTTCACTTTAACATTAAATAAAAATATATTAATGTCATTTTCCAACTAAAGTGGCTCCATGGGGTCCCCAAGTTGGCCCATGGCTTGTCTTGGTCTGCCATGACTCACCCAATAGGTGTAGGACAAGTTTAATGGTGTTTTCACATTTTTATAATACCATTTTTACCTTAAACTACACTAATTACCTCTAATCGCGATTAATGAAAAAAAGTTACTATTCACCAAAAAATTATTTTAATCTCATTGAACCACATTTTACTTCTTAATGACAACCATGTATGTCGGATTTTCAAAATTCAATACACATTAGTGGTAAACTTTCATTTAAATGAAAAATCAGTTTGCTTGATTACCACTTAGTGGTTTCACTATTCATCAAAAATTGAAGTTTTTCAGAAAATTACCAAAAATTCACCCTAAGCTATATTTGATATTCCAAATTCAAAAACGAAGTCCATTTTACAAAATTCAAAACATATAAGTCAAATTAATTAATTTAATAATTAATTCCCGCTGTCATGACAAATAGCGTGTTTTTGTGAAACAATAAGTATCAAAAGATTGACACCAGTTTAAGTCCAATTTCAAAGTGAAATTGATTCCAATGACCACCATTGGATTAACTGGTAAAAATATTTTCTAATTTCACTTTAAAACCAATTAAAATAATAATCTAATCATATAAATAATTTATATTAAAAAGAGGTTTTGAATTAAAACACAACATTTTACACTATTCATTAAAAAATGAACTTTATCAGAAAAATACCAAAAAAATTACACAAAGTAAAATTTGATGTCCCGATTCTTAATAAGAGTTTTATTTGGTCCAAAAGAATTTATAAGAGTGATCAAAACTATATTTAATGACGGTTCACCATTAAAAGGTGATAAGTGAACCTTTAGTGAAAATTAAAGTATATATGCCTAAAATTGAACTCTTTCCGTATTTTAAGCCTTTATCTTTTATTGGGTAAATGTAAAAACATTTAAAAACATATCTAATCATATTTTAGTTATTTCTATCCATTCCTTCCAGTACAACGGCTACTTGTTAACTAACATTTAAAATAATATTATTTTATTACTAGTGTGCTACGTAAGTTTCAAAGAAACTCATCGTTGCGTATCGGGTACGCTATCGAACATAGCAACCCCTTTATAATAAAATTAATATTTAATTCGTAAATATTAATAAATATGAAAATTCTTTATTCTTTATTTACCTGGGATGTTACATCCTTCCCCCCTTTTGGGAATTGCGTCCTCGCAATTTTATTCACTTATCAAAATAAGTGGGGGTATTTATCCCTCATAGCATTTTCAGATTCCCACGTTGCCTTTTCAATCACATGGTTTTTCCACAAAACATTTACCTGATGAATCACCTTATTCCGTAACACTTTCTCCCTGTGGTCAAGAATCTGGACCGGTTGTTCCTCATAAGATAGGTTCTCTTCTAGCTGAACTACCTCTGGACTCAAACATGAGATGGATATGGCATATACTTTCTCAACATCGAAATGTGAAAAACATTGTGTACCTGACATAAACTCGGAGGTAAAGCCACTCGGTATGCAACTGATCAAACTCATTCCAAAATTTCGTATGGTCCAACGAACCTTGGACTCAACTTTCCTTTCTTACCAAATCTCGGCACACTTTTCCAATGAGAAACCTTGAGAAAAGCATGATCACCTACTTCAAAAGATAGATCCTTCCTCCGGTTATCCGCATAACTCTTCTGTCTGCCCTGAGCTGTTCTCATGTGCTTCTGAATCAGCTGAACTTTTTATGCCAACTCTTCTACCAATTCTGGTCCCATCAGCTTCCTTTCACCAACTTCATCCCAAAATGCTGGAGTTCGACACTGCTTCCCATATAATGCCTCAAATAGTGCCATCTGTATACTGGAATGAAAGCTATTATTATAAGAAAATTCAACCAAAGAAAGATGTTGGTCCCAACTTCCCTAATAATCCATCGAACAAGCTCGTAGCATATCCTCCAACGTCTGAATTGTTCATTCTGACTGCCCATCTGATTGAGGATGAAAAGATGTACCAAAATTTAATTCAGTACCCAACGACTTCTGAAGGCCTTTCCAAAAGTTAGAAGTAAACCTGGGATCACGATCCGATACAATGGAGAGAGGAACTCCATGTAACCTGACTATCTCTTTAAGATACAAACGGGAAAGTTGATCAAGAGAGAAGGTATCTCGTATAGAAAGGAAATGAGCAGATTTGGTCAAGCGATCAACAATAACCTAGATTGCATTATTACCTCGAGATGTCCTCGGTAATCCCACAACAAAGTCCATGGATATATTCTCCCATTTCCACTCTGGCACTGGTAAAGGCTGAAGCATCCCTTTTGGTAACTGCCGCTCTGCTTTAACCTGTTGACATGTCAAACACTTCACAATAAAATCAGCAATGTCTCTTTTCATTCCATCCCACCAGTAATACTCCCGCAGACCTCTGTACATCTTAGTACTGCCAGGATGAAAAAACAACTCATTCTTCAACTGTGAATCACAAGGCACACATAACCTCTTCTCAAACCTCAAAACACAAACACAAACTTATCCAAGAACTCATGGAAAATTTTATTCATAAGGTCCATGAATACAGCAGGTGCATTGGTTAACCCAAAAGGCATAACTACAAATTCATAATGGCCATATCTAGTATGGAACGTAGTCTTCGGAACGTCTGCTTCTTTTACTTTCAACTGATGGTACCCCGACCTCAAGTCAGTCTTCGAAAAAACTGAGCTCCCTGGAGCTGATACCACTTCATTCGATGGCCCAACATCTGCTGAAGTTGTTGCAAAGGATTTCGCCACCCCTTTCTGCTTGTAGTCTGGCTTCATTCCCCCAGTTGAGTTCTTCGTTGGACACTCGTTTGCATAATGACCCATTTCATTACACTTAAAACATCTTACCGTTGGCTTTTCATTTCCTGCTTGATCATCTTCCTTATAGTTATGAGAAATATGACCAGACTTACCACACCGAAAGCACTTACCAGACTTGGATAAACATTATCCAGGATGCATTTCACCACACTTCTCACAGGATGGATATTTTGTTTTCTTACCTCCTTGCTTCTTTGATGAATTCTTCCCCTTTTCCTGCCAACTAGACCTCTTATTCTGTTGTTTTTCATAGAACACCTGATCATCGGCAAACTGCATTTCCACCTTCTCCGCACATCGAACAAGTTTTTCATAACTTTTGAACTCACGAGAAGCTAAAGCCCTTCGATACTTTGGCTTTAACCCTGAGTAAAAACGGTTTCTTTTATTATCAAGATCTCGTATGAAGTTTGGAGCATACCTTGCCAATCGAGTGAACTTTTCTTCATAAGCTGCCACTTAATCATCCTCCTGCCTCAATTCTAGGAACTGTTTTTCCATCCTAAGACGAACCACCTTAGGAAAATATTTCTCAAGAAACATACCTTTGAATTCGTCCCAGTGAAGATCCTCAATCTCATCACTATCCCTTATATTTTTCACCATCGACCACCACTGATCAGCTTCACCTTCAAAACGGTAAACAGCAAGACTAACCTTTTGATGTTCTGAACACCCCATGACATCAAAAATCTTCTCCAGTGCTTTAATCCACCCTTCAGCTTGCATAGGGTCAGATGATCCTCTGAATGATGGGGGATGTTGCCTCATGAAATGTTCCACCACTGACATGTTCATCTGCGGTTGATCTGGCTGATCTCGTGCATGGATACCACCACCATTTATAGCCTGAGTCAACTGTGCCATCACTGCAACAAACTGTTCAGTTCCGATTCCGACCATCTCAGGTTGCTGATTTGGAAGGTTATCTTCCTCCTGATGTCATCCCAACATAGCTTCTTTGTTTCCTCTACGGAAAACCATTCTGAACATAGAAATATCTTAGGCGAAGCAACATGGAAATCCGTAAATGCTATATTATTTCAATCATATTATAATTTAACACTTTTCTAACTCCTAAAGTTGTCTAAACCGACCTTTGATACCAACTATAAGGCCCCAGCCTTAAACCTTACTTAATATTGAATTAAATGAATAATTGACGTTGAGGATCTTTTCAGGTTTAGAGTTTTAGAGAATTAGAACATAAATATTACATCTTAAAAGATTACAAAGTATACACTTCTACTAAGTCTCCATAAAATAAAAACTCTTAAAAAGAAAGATGTCTAGATTCCATGTTTTAGATAGCATGAAATTCCCTTGATCCCATCCTTGACCTTATTCCACATTAAGTCCTGTGAAAAAAAATTTCGAAAAACTTGGGGTGAGCATAAAAATCTCAGTAGGGGATACAAAAAGAATGAAAACTATTAGTTTTTCAAACATCAAGTAAACCATGTATACTATATCAAAGTAATACCTTCACCTTCATGACGTAGTAAAAAAAAATCATCACTGAATAAAGTATCATTACTTACCTTTTTGTAAACAAAGGATTACCATAAAACCCATATAAAGAACACATAGAATATATAAAGGTAACTTGGGACATAAACTTACTTAAGTGGAATAACCATACGGTTGACTTCCACACATATCACTTAATGGAATAGCCATACGGCCAATTTCCATACATACTTAATGGAATAGCCATACGGCCGACTTCCATACCCAATGCATTGGAGGTTATAATGTAACCACCCGTCCTGGTATTCACGGCACCACCCGTCATATGGTTTATAACATAACCACCCGTTAAAATGTCCAAGTACCTATATAAAATCATAAAACATAAAACTAATATAAAGGAATGATAACATTTCCACATTTAAATCACAATATATCATAAATATATTGACATAATATAATCCTTTTTCAAAACCATTTTCAATACCAGAATACATAAAAGAGTATATGGTATTTATTTTATTCTAAAAACATTACGGCTTGTTGAGAAAGCCAAAGACCAAATAATACTCGCGGCGGCGGAAAAGGGTCGTTGTCACCGCGTACGTTAAAAAAACATTCCATTTTGTCGTTTAGTAAAACGCTTCGTAGAAAAAGATTCCTTTTGTATAAAAGTAAAATTCAAAGGGTTTTATACACCGTATAAAAGAAAGTTGTGTATAAAATGAAATATGCCTCAATGAAAGGAGATTGAGACGAAGTCCCTTACCTCGGGTCCGACTTGACTCGATCGTTCTTTAACGTCCTGAATAATTAACTTGAGTTAATTTATACTTGATTAAGAACCTTTTTAAAGTTCATTATTCCTTTTATATCACTTATTGCCATGTTATAAACATTATGTAACCATTTAAGTTAATAATGATTGTTTTGTCAATAATTGGTTCTTAAGTCGAAAGTTGACTTCTTACAATTACATGTTGTTCGTGTGGTCAAAAGTTATTTATATCCAGAATGAAATTCCTGATTTGGATATCATATATATCATATATATCCAGCATATATATGTATTTATAATATTACATAATCATTTAGAGGTAAGAAATGAAACGCACCGTTCATGGAGACGGTAAGCCGTACGTATGCATGAACGCTACTTTCATTTCTTTGTCATATTAGTGGAATTAAAACTAAATGAGAGGTATGTATATTTTAATTCCAGAATTATATTCATCATTTGGATATTTCATTAATTATATATATATATTATATACATGTAATTTTAATAGTACATTACATTTGGGGATAAGAAATGAAATGCACCGTTCATGGAGACGGTAAGCCGTACTTACGCATGAACGCTACTTTCATTTCTATCTCATACTTTAATGGAAAGAAATAATAATGATATAGAGGTATATTATAATTCCAGTATAACATCATATATAATAACTTTAAATCCATCCTTTATACATCCCACATATGGCATTAACAAATCACATCACTTTTAGGGGGCGGTAGTCCGCACTTCCTTAAATGAAGATATCGTGTTTACCCATAATGGAAACCATAAAGGTATGCCAAAAATTAAAAATACAGAAGCTTAAAGAAAACATAAACATATTATATATCATATATAAAAATAGTGACATCATAATGGCCACCCTTGAAGGTGTTAAATGAGTATTGAACAATCATCGTTTCGGGAGGCAGAATTTCGCCATCCACCGAAACCGTATGTTCTTTAACCATTTGATGTAGTTGTGTGAGAGTGTAGCTCAAATAAATATTATAACAACATCCTAGTGTATTGAAGATACTGGTTTTGTTACAAAAGAAGTAAATAAAAAGAGTTTAGAGGGTTGGAGAAGAAAAATAAAACAAATGAACAAGAGAGAATGAATTACCTTTAAAAGTGTAACTCCTTTTGATTTGAGGATAAAGGCTTCCTTTGAAAGGATTATGCCCAAAGGTAATCCTCTAGAATGAGGATAGGGATATGGAGAGAGTAATTGGGCAGGGGTTGGCCGAGCCAAAGGCTTGAGAAGTGTGTGAAATGAGGTAGAGGTGGGGGCCTTTTATAAGAGGAGAGGAGGGGCACTTTTGGAAAGTAAAGAAATATTACTTTATTTGAAAATGTGTTTCGGTTTTAAAAGGTCCCAAATTGATATAATTCGTGTATAAGGTGATAAGGGTTCTAAATCCACTCATTTAATAAGTTTTGGACATGTGTAGTTAATAGATTTTACATTATATTTCCATTTTATTTAAATTGTCAAATAATGATGTCATCGCTGCATCATTATTATGTCATAAATAACTTATTTTATTTAATGTCTAAAAATTATAAAATAAATACTATGATGTAGGAAATATTTGTATCTTTCCAATGACTATTTATAATCAAAATTTGGACTTGTATAACTCTACTCAAAAATTATTTTAGTAAAACCATTTATGTTAGTGTCATTTTCACTTTAACATTAAATAAAAATATATTAAGGTCATTTTCCAACTAAAGTGGCTCCATGGGGTCCCCAAGTTGGCCCATGGATTGTCTTGGTCGGCCATGACTCACCCAATAGGTTTAGGACAAGTGTCATGGTGTTTTCACATTTTTATAATACCATTTTTACCTTAAACTACACTAATTACCTCTAATCGCGATTAATTAAAAAAAGTTACTATTCACAAAAAAATTATTTTAATCTCATTGAACCACATTTTGCTTCTTAATGACAACCATGTATGTCGGATTTTCAAAATTCAATACACATTAGTGGTAAACTTTCATTTAACTGAAAAATCAGTTTGCTTGATTACCACTTAGTGGTTTCACTATTCATCAAAAATTGAAGTTTTTCAGAAAATTACCAAAAATTCACCCTAAGCTATATTTGATATTCCGAATTCAAAAATGAAGTCCATTTTACAAAATTCGAAACATATAAGTCAAATTAATTAATTTAATAATTAATTCCCGCTGTCATGACAAATAGCGTGTTTTTGTGAAAAAATAAGTATCAAAAGATTGACACCAGTTTAAGTCCAATTTCAAAGTGAAATTGATTCCAATGACCACCATTGGATTAACTGGTAAAAATATTTTCTAATTTCACTTTAAAACCAATTAAAATAATAATCTATTCATATAAATAATTTATATTAAAAAGAGGTTTTGAATTAAAACACAACATTTTACACTATTCATTAAAAAATGAACTTTATCAGAAAAATACCAAACAAATTACACAAAGTAAAATTTGATGTCCCGATTCTTAATAAGAGTTTTATTTGGTCCAAAAGAATGTATAAGAGTGATCAAAACTATATTTAATGACGGTTCACCATTAAAAGGTGATAAGTGAACCTTTAGTGAAAATTAAAGTATATATGCCTAAAATTGAACTCTTTCCGTATTTTAAGCCTTTATATTTTATTGGGTAAATGTAAAAACATTTAAAAACATATCTAATCATATTTTAGTTATTTCTATCCATTCCCGCCAGTACAACTGCTACTTGTTAACTAACATTTAAAATAATATTATTTTATTACTAGTGTGCTACGTAAGTTTCAAAGAAACTCATCGTTGTGTATCAGGTACGCTATCGAACATAGCAACCCCTTTAAAATAAAATTAATATTTAATTCGTAAATATTAATAAATATGAAAATTCTTTATTCCTTATTTACCTGGGATGTTACAATGTGAGTCCATGATGTTGTGAAGTTTAAATTCATCTAGCTTACACCATGATGTGATACTAGTGGAAATGTTAGGGAAGCTTAGACCATAGGAGAATGGTCTTAATAACAGTGGGAAAACGAAAACCCCAATGTTAATTAGTGGTGTGAAAATAGTACATATGATCTCTATGATAAAAGGAAAGCAATTTAATTCCACGATGCTTGGATGGAAAAATGAAACTATTTTCCTCGCTTTGTGGGAGAAATACAATTAAAATTAGATATCCCAACATTGGATTAAATACTCTCTAGGGGTGGAAGTTTAACATACTAATGCATGGACCAAGGATAGAGGTTTTTATAAATAATATTAGGGGGAACCCATCATGAATTAGATATTTGATAACAATATAGAAAAACTCTGAATTGTGTGTGTATTGTTTACAACCATAATGCTTGTACCACATGGGTGTGAATTTTATGGTCCTGAAACTATGAACATGTTCATGTAATTAATTTCATATGAAAAATGTATTATGTAGTTTAGATTCAAGAAAACATGACAAGTTGGAAAGGGGGAATAGATTCGAACTAATTTTTTCCTGGACTAGTGGGTTCAGCAAGCATGGCCAGACATTTTTTGGGGATACAAAATTATCTCCACGAGTTGTATTCTTTTTTTATTATTATATAAGATATACCCATGTCATGAAATGGTATGACACTATAAGATGAGCATTTTGTATTGTGAATTTTTTCTTTATGTGTTTTTATACTGATGATCCTTTATTCCTCTTTCCTAGGTAAGTTTAGTGTCCTGATAGTCAAACAATTATGTATTAGGGTTTATGGTCCCACAGCTTCCATATAGAAATAGTTAGGACACAAAACTGATGTGAATTGAGGTACCCATGTGCTAATATGAACTATCGTCTAGGATAAAGGAACAAAATTTAAGCTCATTATGTGTGATCCATTTTATTTTTAAGACATCAGTTCATTTAGCTTCAACTAGGGTAGTTATTAGTTAAAGGTCATAAAAATCAGAATAGGGGATTGAGATGCCTTACATAGTAGTGTGTCAATGTTTACCCAAATGTGTTTTTGAAACCTAAGGTTAATATAGAATCATATTAGTAGTGGATGAACATATTTTAAGGTTATGACTCATGGAATATATGAGTTTTTGTATATATTAGTAAGAGTTAGACAAACATGAGATGAATTGGGAATATCACATGGTATAATCGAAATTTTTTAGAGAGTGCATACAGTTTCAGTTCATAATTCTTAGGAAAAATGTGAGGTCTTCTATATGGATCGGGTGGAACAAATATGAAATGAAGTGAAAATACCGGAAATAATATAGGCATCCTAAGATAGAGATAATATAGTTTAAGTTGATGATATGTGGACTAAAGTGAAACTAAATTTTAGGTTCATACTGCTTAGAAAACATACATATAGGTGGAGTATCACCATGATTCATTGGGGAAATTGAAACTTGTTGAAGTAGTTTCAGGTTCCAAGACAAGGCAGTGTATATGGGAGACTTAAGGATGGGACCAAGTTAGAAAATTTATGTCTCAATAAATATCCCATAGAATTGGAAAAAAGAAACATATAGTTATAGATTTTGTAATGTTAATTAGACCAACTCCAAAATGTGGTATACTCTTAGTAAACCATTTAAAAAAATATACAATTTTAAGTCATACAGTGAGGAATATGTCATGAGGTTTCACATCATATGGTAAGGACAAAATTCTATGTATTTTAAATTCATTAAAATGGTACTAAATAGGGAGACATATTTTATATGTATTATAAATGGATCAACAAAAAACCAATTGTAATTGGGAACCTAGTGTTATATATAAAACCTTAGGTGGGGTGGAAAGGGGATGTGCAGTTTTAAATCATGTGTCTATAGCTAGAAGATCTTCATATTAAATAACACAATGTTCCTTGATCATGTTGGTAAATAATTCCATTACCCCTAATCCTGAAATATCCATTATTAGTGTGGGAAAAGGGAGTAAAATAATTTTGACCATGTCACAAGAGTGCACACAACTAGTGTATAAGGGTTGGGGTTAGAATAAAAAATTAACCATTGGTTGTGACCCAAAAAAGAAGAAGGTTAAGGAAGAACCTTCAAGTCCAACTAAATTTACTAAAATGAATTGATGCAGAAGTGGGGGAATTAGGAGAGAATTTTATTTATACTAGAAAAAAGGATGTTCAAAATAAATAAATCATAACCTTAGGTATTTGTATCGAAAATGGGGCTAATAGGTAGTTGATGGATGAATTTTGACCATGTATTCAAAACATAGGATCAACTACCACAATATCAAGGTTGGTTGAGATTAAAATTAGGTTCCACTATAAACTACATATTCAATACGAGTGACTTAACAAGTTATTATCAAATTTCCTTTGAGATATGTACCCTAGATGAGAGGTGAGAATTTAGAACATTATGTTATCACTGTAGAGGTGTTCATTAAAACATGAGGGTTTTATGGGGATCCAAATAAAGCATCTCATGAAGTGTAAAGGTGAATTTAAAATGAGGTTTGGGTATATTTCAACACTCAAAGTGCTAAATTATTATGCCTTGTCCGTATCATGGGTATATCGATACAAGTTAGGAATAAACCCATATCCTAGGATAAGTGATGTCTTCATGCCAAGTGATAATAAGGATCCCAATGAAAGGGTATTGATCATCAATACAAGGAAATAATGATGAGATACTGATGGGGATAATGGAGACAACATTAAGGAGTAGGATAATATATTTGGTCATCTCCATGTATCTCAGGAAATGGAAATCAAGACACATGTACTTCTCATAATTAAGGTAATAGAAAAATGGAAACAAAGGAGGGGTTATACACTCAAGTGATGATGATGAGAGGGGTAAATAGAATAAAAATCATATATAAATACATTACCTATAAAACTGAAGCTCAATTGTCTATGAAAAAAATTAGTGTAGTTTAACATTGTTCATTCAAGAAATTTATCTCTTAGTTTAACATTGTAAAGTAATGAATATTTTCAATCTAGTTTAATTTCATCTATTGATGGCCCATTTTAAGAATTTTAATGTCATGTGGCATGGTATTAGGCTTTCAAAAGTAAAATTTCATGTGACATGGACCATGACTATAGATTTTATTATATTATAATATAGACATTATTCACACAGTTTAACATCATGTAGTGAGCATAGAGTTCTGTGAAATTGAGCATCATGAAGAAGGAATGTCGATCATGTAATTTAATGTTGGTAAGGATGATATCCTGTGATATTTAAGTCCATGCAATCGGGACCCATTCCAAATAGTTTAAATTATTATATAATGGAATTATTTTTATTTTAGTTTAATATCGTGTGACACAGACCATGACTATTCAGTTTAATATCTTACTGCAAGGACATTGATCATATATATCCTGTATTGGGGATGGACAATTATGCAGTACATTATAATTCAAATAGGATGTTTGAAATAATGTGGAGATTATACAATGTTATTTTTTATAAAACATTCATTGGGGTGTTGGTTGATTTTCTCCTTGTTTATGGTGATCAATGAGCATACACCATTGGAGAAGAACTCGTGAATATCGATCCCCAGACCTAACTGTTTAGTTAATTCTTATCTTAATGAAAATATTTCCTTATAATAAATTCTCGATACCGTTTAGGTATATATAATTATAAATGTAATATAATTAATTAACTGAAAACATATTCATTTTTCAACTAATAGACTTTTTTCTTTTCCACTATGAGAGAAACTATTTAGTCCATAAAAGTACTTCATCATCTCCTATAAATTTATATCATAAGATACCCTTCAACACACATCTTACATATTATTTTTCAATATAACCTGTGAAAATTAAAAATATAATAAATTTGTGATATAATCTCATTCTGAGTGAAAATATATGAGAAAAATCGACAATCATTAGTGAGCATAAGATAAGTATATGGGTATAATAAATGTACACAGTAAAATCAAACCCTAGTAAAATATAGATCATAAATCATGTGTATAAAAGCATGAAAAGTATTACTGTAACATCAAATGATCAAAATGATTCCATGGAATAAAAAACATGATGCATAAATCATGAACCATGAAACATAGGAAAAAATATGGCAGAATCGTAAACATTGGATTCCATATCATTGTAACCCTCTCCACCAAAAAACACATTCAATCATTAAATTCTGAGTGGAGATAAATTTCTTCACACTCACCTATTATGAACCTATATACATGCTAACCTTTTCACATATAAAATATAAAGTAGTTAAAACACCAACACACTCACACTTTTTGATCCAATATATTCAAAAACTTGTTCACATAACATTTATATATAATTATGTGTAATCCTTTAACCAATTAATTAGAGGGTGGTAAAGTTCTCATCCATCATATAATCCATACATTTTTGTGGCACATGAAAATAAACATTCATCATCTCATAAAAAACCCATAGAATAAATAATGTCTTTAGTACACCATTAAAAACATCATTTATCATGAAATTAAGAAATAATAAGATATCAAAAAAATCATTTTCCAAAAGGAATAAAATAATTTTAAAATATATATATATAGGGTGATAAAAACATCACCTTATGAAATATAAACCATGGAAGTTAACTTGATGTGAAAATAAAATTGTTTTCACAAAAAAAAATTCAAACATTGAAGTGAAAATTACATTCAAATACATTTTTTAAGGGAAAGAGAAGACTTTTGAATACCTAAATATAATTATTTCCCAAATAAAACTTTCTTAAAAATAAATAAAGGTTATCAAAATGAATAAGTGAAAATACATTGAAAACATGTAACATTAAAATAATCTTTAATAAAAGTTACTTGAAGGGGACATACAATATTTAAAAAAAGATTAAAAATACATTTAAAACTATCCCTTTTAAAATAATCTTTAATAATGAAGTGTTGGGCTCCTCATGTGTTAATCATGTTTTAATGATCACAAATCCTATGCATTCTGTAAAACTTTTTAATCTTATGTAATCTGTCTCAAATCATGTGTACAGATCATTAGTTTCTTTATGCCTTAAATAATTATTGTAAACTATTTGTAGTTTGTGTTATAATGTATTTCCTTGAAAAATTATTGGGCCTAATCCATTCTATGAATATAATTATTTAATACTATGTACAGATATTTGGATAAGTGCATACACCGTGACCATCCAGACACCGTGACCATCCAGACACAGTGAGCATTTGACCACTGTGACCATCAAGACATGGTGACCATCGAGACACCGTGACCATCCATACATCATGACCATCCAGAAAAAGTGACCATCCAGACATTGTGACCATTAAGTCACTACGATCATTCCAACACCATGAACATCCTACCACCGTGACCATTCAGACATCATGACCATGCAGACACCGTGCCCAATCAGACGCTGTGACCATCCAAACAATATGACCATCCAGACATAATGACCATTCAGACACTGTGACCATTCAGAAACCGTGACTAGACACCATGATCAGACACCGAATTTGTGCTACCAGTTCCTGATCTCTATAAAACAATGCCATCATAACAGTCTCATCGCTCAAAGGAAAATAAGGATACATTGTTTCAAGGAGACACCATTTCATAGAGACAGCATTTCCAGCCGGACTGTGACACAATTTCTTAATCGGTTTTGTCGTTTTTCAAATTAATCTCTAACAGTCATATTTGAATATTTTAAATACACTTATATAGATTATGTTTCTTTATAGACATGTCACCTGATAGTACGAGGTACGAGGTGTATAATACATGCATTATATCATCTCCAACACATGCACTCTAAGAAAAAAAGAACATCATGGATAGAATCATAAAGAAAAGATAGAGAAACAAGAGAGCGTGATAACAAAGAAGAAAGAACATTTTCTAAACTAACTCATGTAACTAAACATATCTGAAGAACACACTACGTATTCATGAATCCAAAAATTATGAGATACCATTGATTAGAGTCAAGGACATCTTCGCACAATCAATACCACGAAGAACATGAGCCAAATATAACTGACATGTGATACTCTATTTTCCAAAAGAGGACTTGATTCCTACATCTACCTCATCCATGAAGTTAAAAGCTACATAGACTGACCCTCATATCACTTCTATCCTTATCTCATCATCTTTTCCCTTTTTTCTATTGTTTTTAGCTTTCGAGTAGTGTGTGTGTGTGTGTATTAAAACACACATTTTCTCCTATATTAAACTGAATGATACAAGATATCCTTCCTCTCATATATTTTTACACTTTTTTATTCCCATGGATAAGTGTGGAACAGGTCCCTATGTGACCTGATAGTTCATACCCAAGATGAACTATGGAAGATGTCATGTGACCTGGACAGTCCAATGTACATTTTTTTTACCCGATCCAGGGAGTGGATCATGTTTACTAATATAAACTGCTTATTGGAAGCTGATCACCAAGTGGAGTGTATTTGGTCTCGGCTTGAGACTGAACCACTTATTTTATATACACTGTGTTATTTAATTTAGTGTTCTATGTTTTACTATTTAATTTTTAAATCACTAAATTTACTTGGATAGTTAATCTTGGACAAAAGTAATATTTCCTTTGACTTATTAGAATACCTTCAAAAGTAATATTAATAACTGAAATTAAGATTACTAAGAATTAATAAATCATCTGAGAAGTTATTTAAATAGTAAAACTTTAATAACCATATTACATTGAACACATGGGATGTATTTATTTGGGGACCTTTTTAAGAATAATTTTAAAATATAAATTTTTATAGATACTCAATCCCCCCCTGAGTACTCTACTTCGACCAACTTTTGGTATCCAATGTTGTTTTAAAACTCTGTTTTTGACCCAATTCAACTGTGATTTTAGTTGTACATTATAGATTTGTAAATTTTTGTTAATTCAAATTTTCTAGATATTTCAAAGTATTTCTTTATTATGGATAATAGATTGGATGGTTTCGAACAAATAGACCACCATTATTTTATGGAACAAATTATTCTCTCAAGAAGATTAAAATAAAAATTCATTTAGAATGTATGGGTTTTGAAATTTGGTCTTGAATTATAGATGAGTATAAGATTCTGGTGACAGATAGAATCACATGGGATAACCCAACAAATACTGCATACAATAAAAATTACTAAGACATGAATTCTTTATATTTCTCCTTAGGATGTGAGGAATTTAGCATAATTTCTACATGTAAAACTACCCATGCAATTTGGGATACATTATCTTTTTCACATGATGGAAATTATAGTTTGAAATAATTGAGACATAATACTTATACTATTAAATATGATAACTTTAAAATGAAATTTGATGAACCTATTTCTAACATGTATCTCAGGTTCAACAAAATTGTCAACACAATGATTTCTCTTGGACGAGAAGTCACTGCCAAAGAACGGATCATGAGGATTCTTGGATCCCAACCTGACAGATGGAGAGGAACCTTTGTCTCTATTATATATTCATGAAACATCATCGTGTTTCCTGTAAAACAACTCATTGGGAAACTAATTATGTATAAAAAGGATATGAAAGTCAACAAGGAAGATGAGGATGAACACAAAAGAAAATTTGTTGCATTCAAGACCACCACTTCTAAACACAAAGAGAAAGGTAAATTGGAATACTCTATAGAATATTCTAGTAGTGAAAAATCATCACCTAACAGTGATGAGGAGATGGCTCAATTTTCTAGAGGGATTAAGAGATTTTACAAGAAGAAGAAATTTTCCAGAAAGCCAATCATCAAAACAATATATGATCAAATTTTAATTTATAAGAAAAATTGGAAAAGAAGTGACAAGTATGATAAAATAGTCTGCTATGAGTGTAAGAGAAAGGGACATATAAAGGCTAAATTTCCTAAGCTCATGTGCACAAAGAATTATGATGATAAAGATAGAAAGTACAATATGGAAATGAAAGCAACATGGACTGCTTTCGAGGAAAGTCCAAGTGACTCATAATCTTTACATGATGAACAAGCCAACAAATCCAATATGTGTTTTATGACAAAAACATCTGAGGTAACATTGGAATCTCGTGTACATAATTATTATTATTCTGGATATAATATTGAATCTGAAAATATATCTAATGAAGAAATATTTTTGTACTGTAATATGCTTGAAGAGACATGTAAGGAACTAATGATAAATACATGTCTTTAAAGAAACAGCATGATCTTACCTCAAGTGCTAAAATTGAAATTACTATAGAATGATAGAAAATTGCTCAATTACATAAATAAAATAATAAACTAAATCCATCTAATTAGAAATTGAAATGGATATTAAAAGGATTACTAGTGGTAAAGATACTCTAGTGAAAATTCTTGGTAAACAGATTCCTCCTAAATATACTATTTTTATTTTCTATCAACATAGTAAAAGAAATTTTAGAAGAACTAATTTTGTCTCTAAATCTAGGATATACATCTTTACTGCTATTTTGGGAAAATATTCAGCTAGTTCAAATTATCAAACACTCTCTACTGTTTCAATCTCTTCTAGACCAAGTAGAGTTTACTTTTCATGTACTTTACATAATGCTTATAGGAAACCTATAAGGAAGATATGGGTTCCTAAAGAACTAGTCACTAATATTACTAGTCCCAAACAAGTATTGGTACTAAAATCTGTTTTTATCTGACTATTTTTTAGGAAAGTTTCTTAAATATCTCCTATAGAAGCTTATGGTACTTGGACAGTGGGTGTTCAAGACACATGACATGAGACTATTCATGCTTCAAGAATTTAATAAAAATTGATGGTGTACATGTCACCTTTGGTGATAATGAAAAGTAAAGATCATTGGCCTTGGC
Source organism: Viscum album (assembly GCA_963277665.1). Lineage (NCBI taxonomy): Eukaryota > Viridiplantae > Streptophyta > Magnoliopsida > Santalales > Viscaceae > Viscum > Viscum album. The sequence goes on along the minus strand of OY728119.1, from coordinate 2,101,529,984 downwards.
CAAATTGGTAACCCTAACTCAGTTTTAATTTCCAAAGTGTTTGTTTTATAGAATGAAATATAATCTTCTTAGTATTTTACAACTATGTGATAATGGATTTCATGTTAAATTTGAAAATGATTCTTGAAATGTTTTCAATTATAAAAAGGAATTAATATTTTTTGGTTTAAGAAATGAAAATGTATATTCTATTAACTTAGATTCTTTAGTCTCTAAATTTTTTTATGCATAAGTGTATTTCACAAAGATTCTTGGATTTGGCATAGAAGACTAGGGCACTATAATATTCACTCCCTCAGAAAGTTAACTAGAAAAAGTTTAGTCTAAGACCTACCCAAACATGAGTTTCCAAATGATAAAGTGTGTAATCCTTGTCAAAACATAAAGCAACACAATGTTTTTTTAAAACCAATGAAATAAGTGTCATCTTCTCTATATCTCGAACTGGTTCAGATGGATTTTTTTGGACCATCTTGAGTTTCAAGATTAAATGGGAGGCACTATGTTTATGTTCTTGTAGAAGAATTTACTAGACATACTTGGACATTCTTTTTGGATCACAAAAGTGAAGTCTTCTTTGATTTTACCAAATATGCTAAAACTGTAGAAAATCATAGTTGACATGGAATTTAATCCTTAATAATTGATCATGGATGTGAGTTTGAAAATCAAGGGTTTGAATCCTTCATCTCATAAAATGGCTATATTTATAATTTCTCTTCCCCTAGAACACCTCAATGGAATGGAGTTGTAGAAATAAGAAATAGACCCTTGCAAGAAATTGCAAGAACCTTTCATAGTGAGTATGACCTACCTATTTATTTTTTGGAAGAAGCTATACATACATCATGCTATATAATTAATATAGTGTTGATTAGACCTATTCTTAAAATAACTCCATATGAGTTATGGAACAATAGAAAACCCAAAGTAAGATACTTCAATGTTTCTGGTTATAAAGAATATATCCTTAATACAGATGAAAATATTGACAAATTCACATCCAATAGTGATGAAAGAATATTTTTAGGATATTATATCTCTAGTAAATACTATACAATGTTCAAAAAAAGAACTAAATGTGTGGAAGATTCTTTCCATGTAAAAATTGATAAAACGGATCCACATGAGCCTAAAAACACTTAAGAGAACCTGTAGGATGATGTATCGAATCTGTACATTAATTAAAAATCCTCTAACCATCCTATTAAATTATTTTAGAAAACTTCTAGTTATGTAAATTCTTTAGATACAATTCCCAATGAACCTAAACCTGTGGAAGAACCTGAAATGACTAGTCCTTCTTTTTCAAGAGTTTTTAGACCACTTATGAAACATCCTTCAGATGTTGTTGTAGGAGACTTAGATAAAGGAACTCAAACTAGAGCTTCTCTTAGAATTCAGGTTGAACATCAAGTCTTCTTGCCAAAAATAGAACTTAAAAATATTAATTATTTCATAAATGATGAATTTTTTGTGATGGTTATGCAAGAAGAACATAATAAATTTTAACAGAACAATGTTTGGAAACTTATAGATAGACCTAAAGTCACATTTACCATAGGCACTAAATGGGTATTTAGAAATAAGGTAGATGAAGCTAGAAATATAGTTAGAAACAAGTCCAGATTAGTTTCACAAATCTATAATCAAGAAGAAGGAATTGACTATGAAGAGACATTTGCACCAATAGCTAGACTTTAAGGAATGAGAATTATGCTAGCTTATTCTACACATTTGAATTTCAAACTATATCAAATGGATAATAAAAGTGCATTACTAAGTGGGTATATAGTTGAAGATGTCTTTGTTGAGAAACCCCCGGGTTTTAAAAATACTCATCTTCCAAATCATATTTTTAAATTATCAAAACTATTATATGGTTTAAAACAAGCTCCAAGAGCTTGGTATGATAAATTGAGTACTTTTCTTATTTCCAATGGGTTTACAAAAGGAATAGTTGAACCTACCCTTTTTATAAAACGAATTTCCAATGATTCTTCAGTAGGTCAAATTTATGTAAATGACATTATCTTTGGATTTTCAAAAAATCATTTAGGTATTGAATTTTCTAAAATAATGCAAAACAATTTTGAAATGAGTTTAATGGGTGAACTAAAATTCTTTATTAGATTTCAAATAATTAAAAATAATGATTCTATTATTTTAAATCAAAGAAAATATACCAGGGATCTTCTAAATTAGTTTGGATTGGATAACACTAAAAGTAGTGACACTCCAATGAGTACTACTTGTAAGTTGGATCTTGATGAAGATGAAAATCTATTGATCAACCCACTTAAATAGGGATGATTTGAAGCTTACTCTACTTAATTTCTAGCTGACCTGACATGATGATTATTGTGTGTATATGTTCTCATTTTCATGAAAACCCTAAGAAATATCATTTTAATGATGTTAAGATAATTTTTAAATACCTTAAGCATACACCCAATCTTGGATTGTTCTATCCCATAGGACAATAATATGAGTTAGTTAGTTATTTTGATTTTTTATTCAGTGGTAATAAATTAGATAGAAAAATAACCTCGGAGCATGTCACTTTTTAGGCAAGTCACTAGTATCATGGTGTAGTAAGGAACAAAACATTGTAGCATTATTTACTCTATAAGCTGAATAAATAGCGACTGGTAGTGGTTGTGCACTAATTTTGTGGATGAAACACACTTTACTAGATTTTGGATATCAATTCAGGCATGTTCCTATAAATAGTGACAATACATGTTCTATTAATATCTCAAAAAATACTTTTTCACAATCTAGGACAAAACATATTGATGTAATACATCACTTTTTGAGAGATCATTATCAAAAAGGTGATATCACATTAGAATTCATTGGAACTAAATATCATCTCGTTGATGTATTCAACAAACCAATAAATTATGAAAGAATAGATCACATCATATATGAATTGGGAATGATAAATCATAAGTATTAAGTGTACTATTTCACGTCTTACTATTTGAATGTTTACTGTTTCACAAGTCATTATCTTAAGACTACTGTCTAACTCTAAAATTTCTATAGTTTTACTGTCTTAAAAGTTGTTGTTTCGTGTTTATGGTCTCACAGTTTCTATCTCATTGACAACTATCTAGAAATTATTGTCTCAAACAATACAGTCGCACAGTTTAGAAATCACACTGTTATGGTCTCACCATGAAATCCAATTACGGTCTCAATGTGAAAGGCTATTACGGTCTCACCGTGGAAGCCTGTTACGACCTCACTTTCAAAGTTAGTTACGGCCTCACCATAATGACTCTTTATTGTTTTATTTACATATTAAAACCCATATCGTAGTAATTAATTATTGTGTTCTTTTACTTTCCTGTGATTTTTATTTTTCGATGCTTGGTATCCCTAAATTATAAAAACTAAATAAGTTTCACTCCTTCTTCACCCAAGTTATCTTCTCTCAAACCATAATCCCTCTCTCAACCCATTGGTTCTCTTTCTCTCTCTTTATCTCTCTCTCTCTTGAAACTTCATTGAATTACCAAGATGAAATGACCGTCCTCATCAACCCCTGAGAAGTGCAGTTCAAAGTAGAAGATAAAAATAGTGCCAAAGTTAGCTCCTAAAAGTCCCTTAAATCTGAACCTAGTGAACAGAGTTGTCGTCCATGAAAATGTAATTTTCCCCAACTGGCTTCTTTCAAGTAAGTATTTATTTTTGAATGTACTAAAAGGGAAAGGATGGCTTGATAGGTTCACAAAAGAGGATAGACCAATTTACCCAAAGCTTGTTGTATAATTTTATCAGTTTGTATATTTTCATTTCATAAGAAAGTTGGTTTTTTGTAAGAAGATAGATCAATGGAACAGTGTTTACCTTTTCTTCAAGGTTAGGGGATGCATGTCGAAGGATACCTCATGATGGTATTTGTGAGGACTACTAGGGAGATCCTTCTCATCCAAGTGAGTTATTTGTTTTGGAAGAAGCATTGAGAAGATTAACTGGAAATAAAAAAAGTGATGAGCCATAGCTGCTAAGCTAGATGGTGAAACCAGAATCTTGTTTAAATCTCATCAGAATCTGATTAGCCCCAGAAAGGGTGAGTTTTCTACACTCAAGTATCAGGATTTATTTTTTATAAATATCATGAAAAATGGACATAAGTTTAATCTATTAAAAAAATGTTTACTCCATATGTTTGAGTTGATCAAGACAACCTCCAAGTCAACCTCCCTATTCTACTTAAGGTTTATCTCTACTATGCTTCATGAAAAGGGTTGGCTGGAAAATATGAAGAAGTTATTAAGGACTATAAATTTTGTCTTTCAAAATTTATATTAAAGAGAATGAAAATCAGTTGGAATCCATCGAGAAATGCATGGTTAGAGGATAATGACAAGGTTTATGAAAACTTCAATCCGGTGGAGCACTCTTCAATACCGAAAAATATTTATAATCCTGTTTTCGAACCAGATGAACATGTTGAGTATTCTGATGAGGAAGAAGAAGAAGAGGTTGTTGCACCTAAAAGGGAAACTATTCTGGATGATAAATATTGTGAACCTGTTCTCCAAGACATAACTAAAATGGAAATGTCTGCTCTTTAAAAATTAGTTGATCTGGGAGAACAACCTGCTTCTAAAGAAGAATATGTAGATAAGGTAAGTGATAAGGATATTGTATAAGATCATATTGAAGAAGATCTTTATTTCGTGCAAGAATATCCTTATGAGGAATATGTGGAGGAAAATTTTCTTCCTGAAATTATCCCATCTGCTGAAGAGAGAATGGAGAAAGTATTTCAGTTGGCTAAAAAGGAAATGGGTGAGGCTATTGGGAATGAAATCTTGGAAATAGATAAATGATCTAAATCTCTCAGTCCTGAGAAAGGTACACCTATTGAGGGGGAGCAGCCCCCCAGTTTAGAGAGTGTTGAAGTCCCTAATCCAATTGATCCAAGCTCGGTGGATAAATTGTATAAATTTGATAGTTATTTTCATTTGAATTATTCCCAGAGAATCTCAGTTAAAGGTATAGATCTATCTACTATGTTTCAATTGAAACTATAATCTTCTCCTGAAATTATCTCTACAAAGGAACCTGAGCCTGTCTCCGATTCTATCCATGAACCTTCATAAGAACCTTCAAACAAGGTGAGTACGAATGATTGGAAATCATTTAAAGCTACCCTATTGGTTGAGGTTAAAAATCTCATGAATATTCAACCAACGCTTATGAAAAATTTGAGTTAAAGGGATGTTGCCTTGTTGTTAGAGAAGATTATTTGGCAGATTCATCCCAAGATGCTTCATGAAATTAAATAAGTCATAGTTGAGAATAAAAAGTTAAGTTATGAAGTGAAGTCTCTCTGAGCTATGGTTGAAAATATGCAGAGAGTGTAGAAATCAAGATCAAAACCTATTTCTTATCCTATTAAGGATATTGGTAGTTATATTACACCGGAAGTATCCCCCCTAATTCAACCTAATCTAACCTACTTGGCTGGAAAGGTAAATGAAATAAATAAGAAAATGGTTCATGAAATGTGTGAACTTGTTATTGGTCTTAACAAGTTGGCTGATGAGTATAAAGGATGTCTCCAGAAAGTTATGAATAAATTAAAATCCCTTACTTCAGTTTTTAAAGTTTCTAATACTTATGGAAAGTCATATCAACCCTCTTTGCATAGTGATCTACTTAAAATAGTTGTTAAAGAAGAAATCCAATCTGTGCTCAGTGGATTTGACAAAGAGTCTCTATCTGTGGTTGTCAAGAATACTGATAGAGCTCTTGAATTGGTGGTAATTCATTCTAATATAGCCAATGATTCTCAATAAGATATTACTTAGAAGGTGGAAATCTACTTCAATAGGATTTTCTCGAAGAATCACATGACTAACCACTTTAAATACCTTGTTGAGAATATGATAATCCCTCCTATCACTCAAGATTTCGAAACTCAAGTCCAAAACCTCCAAGAATTCACTACTTTATTGGAAAATGTTATGGATAACAAGGATGACTTTAAGAAATCCATGCAGTATAGTGGAGATATTATTGCAGACTCCATCAAGATTTTGAGTCCATATCTTCATGTATAGAGTACTGCTATTGTGGCTCCTGCAGCTACACCCTTGTGATCTGATTTTCATACCATCTCATCGTCTTCCCTTTCCTATACTTCAATATATATCTCTCAGTCTTTGTGTTAGATCATAGCTGTTATCCTTGACCAACAATTACCTTGTTTTTTCACTAAACCTACCTTGGCCCCTTCTATTTTTTAAGGACACCCTTTACCTTCTTTTTCAACTAGTTCACTCCCTTCTTCCACTTCCACCACAAATTCTATGGCTTCTTTTGATGCTTTTTCCAAGGGAAAAGAGAAGACAGCTAGTTCTGAAGAAAAATGAATATTACCTTTTTGATAGTGATGCTTTCTATATTTTTGATGCTTACTATTTTTAATGACCCTTTTTATCCATTTAATGTATTTTTAAATCTTCTTATCTATTCTTTTATTTTATTTTATATTCATTTTGATAATCCCAAAAGGGGGAGATATCTTCACATGGAGAGATATGTACTCTAAATCCCCCCTAAGGAATAGACACATTCACTAAGAGACACTTTCACTAAGAACAGATATCTCGCTCGCATGGTTTGTGATCATCAAAAAGGGGGAATTGTTGGACTCATCATTTTTTAATCATGTTTTAATGATCACAAATCCTATTAATTCTATAAAACTTTTTAATCCTGTATAATTTGTCTCAAATCATGTGTACATATGATTAGTCTCTTTATGCCTTAAATAATAATTGTAAATTATTTGTAGTTTCTGTTATAATGGATTTCTTTGATTAATGATTGATTCAAATCCATTCTATGAACATCACTTTTTATGTCTGTGTATAGATATTTGGCTAAGTCCAGACACCATGACCATCCAGAAACCGTGACCATCCAGACACCATGACCATCCAAACACCCTGACCATCTAGACACTGTGACCATCCAGACACCGTGACAATTCAGACATCGTGACCATCTAGATACCCTCACCATTCAGACATCGTTACATTCATACACTATGATCATGATGACATCATGACCATTTAGACACCATGACCATCCATACACCTTAAACATCCAGACACCATAACCATTCTGAAACTGTGACCATTCAGACATTGTGACCACACACTGTGATCCGACACTTAATTTGTGACACAAGTTCCTGATCTATATGCAACTATGTCATGATGAATGTCTCATCAATCAATGGAAAATAAGGAGACATCATTTCAAGGAGACACTATTTCATGGAGACACCATTTCTAGACAGACTGTGACATTGTTTCTTAATATATTTTGTTGTTTTTCAATTTAATCTCTAACAGTAGTATTTAAGGATTTTAAATATACTAACATATTTAATGTTTCTTTATAGACATGACACCTTATAGTACGAGGTACGAGGTGCAGAATGCATGAATCCTGTCAACTCCAACACATGCACTCCATGAATAAAAAGAAATGTGAGTCCAAAAACACAATGAAAAGGCAGAGAAATAATAGAGCATGATAAAAATGAAGCACAAACATTTTCTGAATAGACACATGCAACTCAACATATCTAAAGAATACACGAATCATTCTTGAATCCCAAAAGGCTGAGATACCATTGATTATATTTGAGGACATCTTCGCACTGTCAATACCATGAAGAACATGAGCCAGATCTAACTGACATGTGATACTCTTTTTTCCACAAGAGGACTAGATTCCTACATCTTCTTTATCCTAGAAATCCAGAGCTGCATAGACATCCACTCAGTTCACTTCAATCCTTATCTCATAATCTTTTCTCTTTTGTGTACTATTTTTATATTTTGAGAATTTTTTGTGTTTGTATTAAAACACACACTTTCACCTACATTAAACTAAAGGATACAAGATATCCTTCCTCTCATAACTTTTTACACTTTTTTATTCCCACAAATAAGTGTGTAAGAGGTCCCTGTGTGACCTAATAGTTCATACCCGTGAAGAACTATGAAAGATGTTGTGTGACAAGGACAGTCCAATATACTATTCTTTACCTCGATCCAGGGTGTGGATCATGTTTATTAATATAAACTGCTTAGTGGCAGGTAATCACCAAGTGGAGTGGATTAGGTCTCATCTTGACTGAACCACGTGTTTTATATCCACTTTTTTATTTAATTTAGTCTTCTTAGTTTTACAATTTAATTTAGAAATCACTAAACTCACTTTGATAGTTAATCGTGGAAAGAATTATAATTTCTTTTATTTATTAGAATATATTCAAAAGTAATATTAATAACTAATATTGAGATTATTGAGAATTAATCAATATTCTCAGAAGTTATTTAAATGTTAATACATTCATAACCATAATACATTGATTGACTGTGCTTTATTTATTTGTGGAACTTTTTAAGAATACTTTGCAAATAGAAATTTTTATTGATACTCAATTCACCCCCCCCCCTCTTGAGTACTCTACTTCGACCAATAAGAAGAATTGAAAATCATAATGTTTTCAAAATGGGTCGTGAAATTATTTGAGAGATTTAAAATTTAAAATTGGTCTTTAATAAGGTATAATTAAAAAGGTCATAAATATAATTAAAAGAAAATGTGGAGTGATATTAAAATAGTTTATTTTGCAATGATTGAAAAACCATTTTAACATTTTGAAATTACATTATTGTAAACTTACTTGTTAAAATGAAAATGAAATATTTTCAAAAAAAATATATATGTTGAATAAAATGATCATTGGGGATAAAAAATTAAGTTCCCACTAGGTAAATAAGAATATTGGTATAATTTAATAACATGGACATGGAATAAAAATCCAATAAAAGTAATGGGAATCATTCTTATCAAAAAATATTTTTAACGAAACATTAAAATAATTGAGGAAGAATAATATTGTGTGAAACATTATTTCCCCATGAAATAATTAATAATACAACCTAAAATCATTATAGGTTAGAATGCATCAATCGTGAAATAAAATAGTCAAGCAAGACTGATTATGACCCAAGGAAAAGAGTTTTGTCCTGAAAACCAGTTACAGTCATCGTAAATTTTGAATCAAAACCCAATCATAGGTATAACTATTAAGTAGAAAATTTAATATCATAAATTATAATATATTTAGGTTAAATAATGAAAAAATTTCAATATTTTCTCTATTACAACGGAATTGTGGTGTATATCGTAAACAAGTCTTAAGGGATTTAAATTTAAGATAAAGAAACCCAAATGGATTTAGTAAATTTTTAATAAAAATTATTTGGAATGTTGAAATTTATATATATCTATAAATAAACTGAATTAAATTATTTATCATTCTGAAATAAATTCTTATGCAGTATATACACTATCGAAATAATAAATTGGTACGTAACATTAAAACATGTCTCAATGAAAAGTAATTGAGGCAGAAAACTCATATATAATAAGAAACATTGTAAATGATACCCTATTTAAAGAAATAAGACTTTAATTTGATGTTAAAATACCACTAATATGGATAATAAATTATATTAAATATAATATTTTTATTATATACTCCATTTATGAAAATATGTGCATAAAAGAGTGTGTTCCTTAAAGAATGATGTTTCGAAACGAAACCATTACTAGTGTGAGATATCATTCTTCACATACACATAAATTCCTTAATAAATAAATTAATTTCATAATATATATACATTTATGAACCTTATTCTTTTATATTTAATTTTATAATTTTCTTTAATCATATTTTTTTACTTATATTTAATATAGTTTCCCCTAAATTAGGTCACTTAGGGTTGTTCAGATAATTCCTTTGTAATAATTTCAGTTTTTTGACCATGGTAAGAGGTGTTGAAAAATATTTTCAAAATATAAAAAATTGAATTTTATTTTTTCATTGAATATTCCCTTTGAAAAAAATCTCTACATTTAAAAAATATATACATGAATATAATCAATTTAGAAAAGTTTCATTAATATGTCATTTTTAGTAATTAAATATATGATAACCATTTATTACTTATATTACATATGGAATATATAATATTATAATTAAATAATTTTATTCAATTAATAAATAAAACTTTTGAAACATTTAATATTTTTTATCTCCGTTCATGTTAGTTGATATTGATGAAAATAGAGAAACATTATTCCATGGAGGTGGTAGTCGGCACATACTCACGGAAGACTCTCCCTTTTTTATAGATTGTAATGAATGTATAAAATAATATATATTATTATTTAAGAATCATTAAAATATTATAAATATTATCTTATCTTATTAAATATCCTTTTTTAACCAGTCATGAAAGGCTATGATGAAAAATTGAAAGTGTAGATTTGTGGAGGAGGAAATTTTTGAACATTAACTAATGTTGATTCTTGTTTTTATAAATATATGGAAAAGAATAAATATTTTTTATTACAGTAATATAATAAAACCTAAACACACTGGTGATACTAGTGTTATAATTATAAAATTTTTATGGTTATTTTATAATGAAATTCATATAAAAGAAACATTATGAATGATGTGCTACCTACATTGAGAGCTTGAAAATTCTCTTAAAAAAGGACATATATTTGAGGGACATAGGATAATTTATTATTAACTAGGGAATTAGTTCTTATAAAATAAATAAAGGGGTGTAAATTTGGTATTATTTCAAGAAAAATTTAAAATAGTAGTGGTGTATTGAAAGGGTAGAACGGATCCCCCTATTATATGTAAAGAATATATACTTTTCCTTATAAAATAATGTAATGTAAGGGGTATTAATGGAATGTCATGAAATTTAGGTGATTTTTGGGATATAATTTTGGTAAGACATGTAGTTTGGAATTTAAAATCTAAAATATAGTTCTATAATGTCTAAATGTCAAGTTAATTTTTTTTAAATTTGATCCACCATACATTAGTCATTTATACACTTATTACTCTTAAATATATTTAAATTATTTCAATTATTTTATTTATAAATATTTAAGTATAAAATTTTACCAAATTTTTATGATATTATTCCAAATTCTCATTCCATTTGACCTAATGTATTTCATAAATACCAGAAAATATGAGTTCAAATTAAACAAACATAACAAATAAAAATTGATTCTAAATAAAGAGAATTTTTATACCTTAAACACATGTATTATATAAATTTTTTATTGTTAATAATTTTATTCATATAAATTAATTAATTATAAAAAAAATAAAAGTTATGTGTCTTTAAAAGAAATCCAAAAATGAATTACACCTTAAAAGATGTTAATTAAAAGAAACAAATTAAAACATTTTAAAAATATACTAAAATGTTTCTTAAGTCCTAAAATATTAAAATATAGAATTTATAGATTTAAAATAATATTTTATAATTCATAATTATAATATTATAATATATATTTATTCGATTGAATTATTTTATAAACTTTTAGGCCTTTTGGATATACTAATAGTGTGATCAAATCCATAGTTTTGGATAAAAAATTTGTATTTTTCATTATTCCCCTACAAATTTATTTTATAAAAATATCAAAAATAAATCCTAAATTTATTTCATTAAGAGTAATTTAAAAATTAATTTATATTTATCAAATTTAAATTCAAAAAATTATAGATTTATCATTTTAAAAGATAATCTATAAATTAAAGAAAATGTATTTTATTTACAAAACCCTTTTCAATAATAAGACAGAATAATAATTTTCATTACAATGGTAATAAATTTTAATGGTTTAACATATTATTTTTTATTATATGTTTATTTATATTATCTTCTTAATATGACATTGTTTTTTATGTTGCGGGTAGAGTGTTCCACAAGTTATATAACACAGTAAGTATTTTAAAGGATCCATAATCACATGTAGTTATAGTGAATGATTAAGGTGTATTCCAACTTGGGTCATTGCTTTGGTGGATTCCTTTTGAGTATCATCAGCATTCCCAATGATAGAACGAAGTCACCTTAGAATAAGGAGTGCGGGTACACCTTCTTATTGAATTCTCGAGCCACATGATTACGGTGGACCTCAAGACCATGAAATTCCTGGATCCTATTCTCTTTAAGGGAATCTAACACAACATGATTGACATGAGATCTTCTATCTAGATTCAAAAAATATTACATGTATTTATGGTGTGATAGTATTTGGACCTCATTAGGTATAACTCCTATTGTTCCATATATAATTGAGTAATTATTCTCTTCGTTGGAGGTCTAGTTCATCACATGACATTCACATAGGGAATTGCAGAGCTTTTCCAGATGGATCTTCTGGTTCTAGTCTACTATCTTCTTAAAAATATTAGATTGGGTTTTTCAATGCATTGGTTAATCCATTTTTAAATGTGTGATGGAAGTAGTTTTTATTGGAACATCTGTTATACTTATAATATAACTTCTACATCTTATCACCACATAAATTGGTACGATTTTCCATGAGAATGGTGTGAGGGATATTAAATAGATAGATGGTATGTGATTTCATGACCTCAGTCAAAGATCTAGCCTTTAAATCCATAAGGGGAATGGTATCATACAACTTTAAAAAAAATTAGTTGTATTATGTATGAACTAACACTGTCAGGAAGTCACTAGTAGGTAGGGACCCATGTCATCAAGTCCTTTTACATCAAATGTCTAGAAATTTTTGGTTGTGTGAATAATATTTGTTATCTGATTCATGAATTTTGAATGAATCATTCATGAATTACACTTCATAGTGAACTCCAAGATGTCATGAACCATGGTAGGATAAAAGTATCCCAATATATGGATCTATTGGTAAATCTTTTGTAGATGCCCGAATCTTGACGTACATGGATATTACATTACTTTTTCGGAACACTTAACAAATAATAAAAACAGACACACAAGGACCGTAATAGTTTAGTGTCTTTGGAAACTCAGAAAAATAATCTTCTAATCGTGGTGAAAGATCTTCAATATCTCCCATAAAGATCTTCCCCTTTTGGTTTTCTTACCTAAAACCATTCTTTAAGTCTTGGGGAAAAGAAAACATATAAAGGGTGAGCTGAAATTCTCAGTAATGTTAAGCATAGATAAAACAAAACAAATCATATACATTTGAACTTAAAAACATGAACATAATGTTTAAACATCAAAATCTTGTGAAATGGCATAAAACATGGCAGTACATAAGGCAAATATCATAAAGTAACATTAATCATGATAAAATATAATGGGAATAAAACATGTAATTGTGTCATCCATTAAGAACATGTAATTATTTCCATAGTATCCAAGGCATTGCTTCCAAGACCATCTTAGTGGACAAAGTCCCTTACTCAACCGAGTTTACTTGTCGTTCTAGCCCTGTATTACTGAACCGGATTTACTTGCTGTTCGAGCCATTTATATCTCATGAGATATAAATCTTTACCCAATGAATTAGAGGGATATATAGGTCCCACCCATCTCATATTGAAATCATTCTTACTTGTTCCACAAAATAAACATAAAACATTCATCATAACCCAAAGAATAAAATGGGTTTCATAAACATCATCCCATCATCACATAATCCATATAAAACAAATGGATATTTCATCATAAGAAAAGTGAAACCATGTAAATCATATAGACATTATACTTTAAACATACACATATGAAATAATGTCATATTATATGGAAATGGTTTTGATAAAACACTTGAAATGAATTCTTGAGGAAAATATCCTTTCATCTTAAAAATCAATTTCTTTTCACAAAACATCATGAAATTTTAAAAGAAATAGATTTTTTTTAAAAATAGTCATGAAATATTTTGGAGGAAGCTTCATGAAAATAAGGCTTTATAAAACTGTAATAATCCTTTCATGATGTATAAGTTAAAAAAACATTCTCCTCGTACTTTTGTCAGAAAATTCAAAAAGTAGCTCGTAACGTAAACAAAAGAAAGATTCCTTACATACCATGTAGAAAAAGAAAAAATGGGTAAAAAGGACGCTAAACTTACATAAAAACACATTTCGAAAACATGGACTTGGATGATAACAATAACCCCATCAAATACTTACAAATAAACAATCTCAGATAAGAACGAGATTGGAATGGTTATCCCTTACCTTAGGTCTGATATGCTTCGTACGTATCCGAACCTCATGTATAATGATTTAAATAATTTCATCGACTTATTACAGAATCATATTAATTGCTATGATATTGTATATGGTTCACTTATGACTTTATATTACCCGGTCTTTTATAAATCCCATGTTAATGCAACGTTTTGGGTAAAATCATCTTATTTATCGTACGTGTTTTGACTTATTGTTCTTGATGTTATTATTACATATATCATGATTTACTTACTTCCAAAATGTAAATAATGATTTATATATCATATATATTAATTATATATCCACCATATACATGTATTTATAATAGTACATGACATATAGAGGTAAGAAATGAAATGCACCGTTCATGGAGACGGTAAATCGTACGTACGCAGGTACACTACTTTCATTTCTATTTATTATTTTAATGGAATTAAAACATAATTATAAATAGTTAAATTATAATTCCATTATAATATCATTAAATCCATCCATTATACATCCCACATAAGGCATTAACGAATCACATCACTTTGAGGGGGCGGTAGTCCGCACTTCCTCAAATGAGATAATCGTATTTACCAACTATGGAAACCAGAAAGGCTTCATATAATATTGAAGTAAATAATAATAGGGAAATCATAAATATAATATATATATATAATATATTAATATATTTCCATCAAAATGGCCACCATGAGAGGCGGTAGGAGAAAATCGAACAATCATCATTTCGTGAGGCGTTAGTTTGCCATCACAGAAACATTATGTTCTTCATCCATTAGATGGAGTTGTGTGTAAGTGTACTTATAATCCTTCTCATAACAACATCTTATTATTTTTAGGATACTGGTTTTGTCACAAAATAAAGGATTAAAAATAGTTTAGGGGTTGGAGAAGTAGAATAAAAGAAAACAACTTAAGAGAAACTATTACCTTTAATTTGGGTAACTTCCTTTGGATTGAACCAAAAGGACTTCTTGGAGTGTCTTCTGCCTAATGTAAGGATTCAAGGAGGAGTATAGGGATGTAGGGAGATTACTTTTTCAGAGTTTGGACTATAAAAAAGTCTTGATAGGTGTGAGTAATTGCATAAAAGTGGTCTCCTTTTATAAGGGAGTGGAGGGGCTCTTTAGGAATGTGTGAAAACATTATTTTATTATAAACTTATCTTAGGTTTCAAGAGATCCAAAACACAAGAATGTCGAATATAAGATGACTCATATTCGAAATAAAATCATCCAATTGGAATTGGATAGGTTTTGGATGATATTTTAATCATTATAATCTTATTTATTTAAATCATTTATTAATGAGGTAAATAATGCATCATTATTGTGTCATAAATAATTTAATTTATTTGAGGTATATAAATTATATAAAAAATTCCAAAATGTATGAAATATATTTATCTTTCCAATGAATATTTATAGTCGAAAAGATAATTTATATATCCCCTTATAAATATTAATTACTAAAGGATTTTCGTTAATGCCAATTTTGTCTTTACATTAAATAAATTAATCTAATGTGTCATTTTCTTTCATAAGTGGCTCCCTGGGGTCCCAAAATCGACCCAAGGATGCCCATGGTCGGACATTACTCATCCAATAAGGTTTGGACAAGTCTTAAGGTAATTTTAAATTATTATAATATTCTTTTAACCTTGAATTACCCAATTTACCTTTAACCGTGGTAAATAAAAGTAAAAAGTTTCTATTCACCAAAAAATATTTATATCTAATTGAACCAAATTTTACTCCTTGATATTAACCAAGTCTCTTGTATTTTCTAAATTCAACTCACAGAAGCGGTAAAATTATGTTTTATGAACAATTGCCAAAGCTCCTAGGAGGTGGGTAAAAGACGGTGAAAAGTTCAATACAATTTTTATAAATCTAAAATTATTATAAAATGATTACAATGAATTTAATTGAACTGATATAAGTATTTTGTATCTATTTTTACCTAAAAAAATATATATCATATAATTGATTATTTAAATAAAAATTCGGTTTTAACCAAAAACTCAGTGTTTTCACTATTCATCAAAAATTGATGTTTTTTAGAAAAATAACAAAAATTCAGCCTAAGCTATATTTGATATTCCGAATTCAAAAATTATGTCTATTTTTCCAAATAAAAAACATATAAGTGACATTAATTAATTTTAAAAGTAATTCCTGTTATCAAAACAAATAACGTGTTTTTAAGAAACAATAACTATTAAAAGATCATCACTTGTTTATGTCCAATTTCAAAGTGAAATTAATTCCAATGACCAAAATTGGATTAAATAGTAAAAATATATTATAATTTCACTTTAAAACCAATTAAAACGATAATCTATCCATATAAATTATTGCGATGAAAAAAGATGTTTTTAATTAAAATATAGCATGTTTTTACTATTCATCAAAATATGAAAGTTATCGGAATAATATGAAAAATTTATCCAAATTAAATTTTTATTTTCTTATTCCAAGGAATAATTTTATTTTCTCAAATTGAACTTATAAACATGTCAAAAACTATATTTAAAGTAGGTGCGCCATCAAAAGGCGGCAAAACTGCATTTTTTGAAAAATACTTATTTCACCTGAAAATTTTATTTTGTTCTCATACCATGTTCTAGAAAATATGTAAGATGAATAATAATGTTATAGAATTCAAAATTTAGTTAATACTATTCATAACATCTAGTCTATAATAATATTATAACAATATATCGTTGTTTAGTGAAACCTGGTATTGCGTATTGCACACGCTATCGAGGAAGGTCGCGATTGCATGTAATGCAAGATAAGTCCGGGTGGCGTGTGGTGCAAGACTCCTTTGTTGTTTCGTATAAACAAATACAACCATATTTCATTTATACATTAAACAAATTCTATACTTAATGTTGCGTTGAATAATTTCTACAAAATGAACTTGAAATTGTGTGTAACACGAGCCAAGAATGGTGTTGCGTATGCTGCAAGATAATACGGTGTTGCGCATAGCGCAAGATAATCTTGGTGTAGAGTACAACACAAGACATCAATGAAATTAAAAATAATAATTCTCATAAAATATAGGGTTGTTACATTCTACCCCCCTTAAAAACAATTTCGCCCTCGAAATTCGTCGGGGTTATAAATGGTTTGTAACTTGATAATTTCATTCATGGAAACCCACATCGTAAAAAAGAATGCTAAAACATAATTTTAAAAAGATAAGTATGAAACATAACCATTACCCAAATTAAATCATCACTAGGTTTCCATATAGAAGATCATAGGTGAAAATATGTATATGGAGGAGAAATCTAACCATCATGTTCTGGTGGAGAGTGGTAGAGGACATGACTATGATAAATCCAACAGTCACAAAGCCATAAATTTGTGATGATCTAAGGTACCATCTGATTCATCGGATATAAGAGTAATAGGACAACATTTTTTTCTTTCAAGATGATTTCCTTAATGTTAAAGAATTTGAATTAGAAGAATACATAATTTATTTCGGTACAATATCACCATTGTTTGTGCCTTAAACAATTTCCACTTCTTCTCTTAAAGAAATGAAGTTGAATTTGTCTTCCGTGAAATGTTAGCAGATCATGTGATAGAATGACAGGTCATTCCATCTGTCTCAAACATAAGGTCAGAAAAATGTATATATAAGTCCATCTATGGTGAGATTAATCGTATATGGTTCCAAAAATGGACGTATACTTCATCTATCATACCGCTTAATATAATAAAACTAGTCTCTACTAACCAAGGACTTTATGTAGGCCAGTGGTAGGCGATGAAGTCCTGTCTCACTTTGGTTGTGGGTTCGATTCCCACAACCTTGTCCGACGCGACGGGTTGTCGCCCATCTTGCAGGTTGTCCTTTTTCTAAAACTACATTATTATAACATTATATCAATAATATTGAAAAAAAATTATATCCTTAAACAATACTAACTTATGTTCAACATAATACATTCAAATCTTTAGGCTTATCCAAAATACTTCTTTCCAAACTCATAGTAGAAAGAGAACGATTACTAAAAAGGTTATATAACAAGCATGTGAATACCATCATTTATCTGTCATATATCTTGTTGGTCACATTCCAATCATGTGAATACCTTAATCATGTATCCTCTTGAAAAAAATGAAAACTCATTGAACTTTAGTGAAAACATGAATGCTTTCAAAAGTTAACACTTTCCACATACCAAAATCCCATAAATTCTATATACTAAAACCATGATATCACTTAGTCCTTATATCAATCATGAGCTCATAAATACTGTGAAAAATTTTATTTTCTCCTTATCCCTTCATTATGTGCATATCATCTACTTTCCAAAATATTTGAATCACTTTTCATGGTTACCGGTACCATAAAATTATTGAAAACCACAATAGACCAATACATAGATATTCCAAAATTCCACAATACCATAAATGAGATTCCATGTTACTATTTTGAAATCCCATTACATAAACACTTAATCATTACACAACATCATTTTCATACTTAACATTACAAATAGTTATCGCATGAGACATCCCTATTTCCTTTTCCTTAAGAGGTTTCTCACATTGATCATCATTAACCTGTGGATTAGGGCATTGATTAGCATAATTCCCCATTTCCTTGCACTTGAAGCATTGAAGTGTTGGGGGAGAGTTCTCTATAGTCTTTTCTCTATTCACATCATTAGCAACCTTTTTCCCATTACTTCGACAATCATTTGCTCGATGACCTTATTTTCCACACTTAAAACATTTTCTAGTCCCTTTAAGACAATCTCCACCATGCTTCTTTCCACACTTTGAGCATAAAGAAACATTTACCTTCTTTTCACTATTGTTCTAAGATTTCTCCTTGAACTCCATCTTTCATTTCTTGTCAAAACCATGAGATGGATATGTAACACCAACTTCCAGTTCTACCTTGATAGAACAACGCAAAATTTATTCATAGCTACTGAAGTCTCTTATAGCTAATTCCCTTAGAAGACTTGGTTTTAAGCCACTGAAGAATTGATCAACTTTACTTTCAGATTGGATGATAAATCCATGTGCATACCTTGAAAGCCTTGTAAATTTCACTTTGTATATACTAACAGATTCATCATCCTTTTGCTTAAGCTCAAGGAACTCCTTTTCCATATTTGTTCGAAGAATATGAGGGAAGTACTTATTGAAAAATAAGTTCTTGAACTCATCCCATTCCATGGAGTCAATTTCACCTTGGGGCCTTGTATTCTTAATTAAATTCCACCATTGATCTGCTTCGCCTTCTAATCGTTAAATAGCCAGAATGACCTTTTGATGTTCCGAACAGTGATGTATGGAAAATATCTTTTCAATGGTACCGATCCATTGTTCAACAACAAGTGGATTAGAGACCCACTAAAAGAAGGGGGATGTTGCCTCATGAACGACTCAATAGAATATTGTTCCCTTCTCTGCTCATTTGGAAGTCCAGAATGATTCATAGCTTGTGTAAGTATAGCAAAAAGATTTTTTACTCCATCTCCTATCACATTTGGTTGTTCATAAGGACAATAATTGCATTTTCCACTACATTGATCGACACAGTTCTTTTGGGTTCCAGCCATCATCTAAAACCCAAAAAGTATAGTGTGAGAGGAAAAAATCATGCTAGCGAAAACAACATAATAATGGGGGAATAACTTCAATATCTAACATCTTAGGTTTAATTCTAAGATCATTACCATAATTATAGTACTATAACCTACACTTATACTTAACCTTAGGGACATCCCTAGACATGCCTTAGAAATATCTCTAGGGATCTCACTAAAGTTTTCACATCCTAGTTTCCAAAGGTTAACTAAACCTTTCCTCTGATACCAACTCTAGAGGCCCAAAGCATGACGTACATGGACATTACATTAATTTTTCAGAATAATTAATACATAATAAAAACAGACACACAAGGACTGTAATATTTTAGTGTCTTTGGAAACTCGGAAAAATAATCTTCTAATCATGGTGAAAGATTTTCAACATCTCCCATAAAGATCTTCCCCTTTTGGTTTTCTTACCTAAAACCATTATTTTATTCCAGGGGAAAAGAAAACATATAAAGGGTGAGATCAAATACTCAGTAAGGGTAAGCATGGATAAAACAAAACAAATCATATATATTTGAACTTAAAAACATGAACATAATGCTTAAACATCAAAATCTTGGAGAATGACATAAAACATGGCAGTACATAAGGCATATATCATAAAGGAACATTAATAATGATAAACTAGAATGGGAATAAAACATGTAATTGTGGCATCCATTAAGCACATGTAATTATTTCCATAGTATCCAAGTAATTTCTGCCAAGAACATCTTAGTGGACAAAGTCCCTTGCTGAACCGGGTTTACCTTCCGTTTCAGCCCTGTATTACTGAACTGGATTTACTTGTCATTTCAGCCAGGTATATCTCATGAGATATAAATATTTAACCAATTCATTGGAGGTAGATATATGTCCCACCCATCTCATATTGAAATCATTCTTACTTGTGACACAAAATAAACTTAAAACATTCATCATAACCCAAAGAATAAAATGGGTTTCATAAACATCATCCCATCATCACATAATCCATATAAAACAAATGGATATTCCATCATAAGAAAAGTGACACCATGTAAATCATAGATACATTATACTTGAAACATACACATATTAAATACTGTCATATTAGATGGAAAATGGTTTTGATAAAACACTTGAAATTAATTCTTGAGGAAAATATCCTTTCTTCTTCAAAATCAATTTCTTTTCACAAAACATCATGTAATTTTAAAAGAAAGAGATTTTTTTTTGAAAATAGTCATGAAATATTTTGGAGGAATCTTCATGAAAATAAGGCTATATAAAACCGTAAAAATCCATTCATACTTTATAAGTTAAAAAACAATCTCCTTGTACTTTTGTCGAAAAAAGTCAAAAAGTACCTCGTAACGTAAACAAAAGAAAGATTCCTTACATACCATGTAGTAAAAGTCGAAATGGGTAAAAAGGACCTTAAAAATACATAAAAACACTTTTATAAAACCTGGACTTGGATGATAACAATAACACCAACAAATACTTACGAATAAACAATCTCATATAAGAACGAGATTGGAATGGTTATCCCTTACCTTAGGTCTGATATTCTTCGTACGTATCCGAACCTACTGTATAATGATTTAAATAATGTAATTGAATTATTACAGAATCATATTCATTGTTATGATATCATATATGGTTCACTTATGACTTTATATTACCATTTCTTTTGTAAATCCAATGTTAAAGCAACGTTATGCGTAAAATCATCTTATTTATCGTACTTGTTTGGACTTATTGTTCTTGATGTTATTAATATTTATATCATGATTTACTTACTTCAAGAATGTAAATCATGATTTATATATCATATATATTTATTATATATCAATAATATAAATGTATTTATAATATTACATAACATATGTAGGTAAGAAATGAAATGCACCGTTCATGGAGACGGTAAACCGTACGTACGCATGAACGCTACTTTCATTTATATTTATTTTTTTAATGTAATTAAAACATAAATATACATAGTTATATTATAATTCCATTATAATATCATATATAATATCATTAACTCCATCCTTTATACATCCCAGAAAAGGCATTAACGAATCACATCACTTTGAGGGGGCGGTAGTCCGCACTTCATCAAATGAGATTATTGTATTTACCAACTATGGAAACCATAAATTCTTGATATAATTGGGAAGTAAATAAGAATAAGGAAATAATAAACATAATATATATCATATATAAATACAGTTCCATCATAATGGCTACAATGAGAGGCAGTAGGAGAAAATAGAACAATCATTGTTTCGTGATGCATTAGTTTGCCATCACAGAAACATTATGTTCTTAATCCATTAGATGGAGGTGTGTGTAAGTGTAGTTCTAATACATCTCATAACAACATCATATTATTTTTAGGATACTGGTGTTGTCAAAAAATAAATGATTAAAAAGATTTTAGGTGTTGGAGAAGTAGAATAAAAGAAAACAACTTAAGAGAAACTATTACCATTAATTAGGGTAACTTCCATTGGATTGACCAAAAAGGACTTCTTGGTGTGTCTTCTGCCTAATGTAAGGATTCAAGGGGTAGGATAGGGATGTAGGGAGCTTATTTGGCCAGAGTTTGGACTATCAAAATGTAACAACCCAAAGTTTTCCAATGGAAAATTTCCTTCTTATATCTATGTCATAAAAACAAAAAATAATGAACTACTAAGTGATAAGTGACCTTTAAACATAATTTTGTCACCCCTATGTTTGGAATTTTAAAAATCCAACATTCACGGTTGTCTTCAAGATAGTTTTTGGAGTCCAATGAAATAAAAATAATTTTTGGTGAATAGTAAACTACCCTTATGAATAGTAACCTACCCTTATGAATAGTAATATGACACTTATAAATAGTAAATAAGAGTAACATTACCTCTGAATAATAAAATAAAATTTAGACATCTTAGAAAGTGATAATTTGACCTTAGTAAACGTTTTTGGTATTTTATAAGTCATAAATAATTAATTATAATTAATTAATTAATTTAAAAGAATATTTATTTTCCTGAAATATATTCATAAATTATTGAATCAATTTCTAATTATTTTTAGACAATTTTATAAGACCCTACGTAATTTTTGAAAGAACTATAAAATCAGTTTTAATCTTAAAAACTGTTTTTTAAGTAAATTATGATTTTATTTAAAGATTAAATTAATAATACATAGAAAATTATTTTTGAAAAATGGACTTCATTTTTGGATTCAACACGTCGAAAAATGGTTGGGGTAAATTTTTGGGATTTTTCTGAGGTACTTGAATTTTTTGATGAATAGTGGAATCTGACAATTCACAATAAAAGCTAAATAATGTATTAATTGAGTAATTGTTGATGTTATGGTGATGTAATCCCACTTGGTTCGGGATTACATTATAAAATTAATATTATTGGTCATCCAAGACTCACTATTCCTTGTCTTTGGTGGAATTAATAAACTAATCAATTTTATATTAAGGAAACCCCTCTCCCCTCCACTATAAAAGCCACCCTTCACTCCCTCTTTTCCTCACACCTCTCAAGCTCCAAGACTTCTCTAAATTCTGCCCAAAAACCTTCCCTAGCTCATCCCCCATGTTCAAAAGCTGATGGTCTCATCAAAATACCAATCCTAGCTTCCTTAAAGAGGATCACAAGAGAAGGATTCTAAAGGTAATTTCTCTCTCTCTTCTCCTTTAATTTCCTTTCAAGTTCAAGTTCCTTTCTTGATCTCCCTCTTTCTATCTTCATCCAAATTGTTCTATAAATCCAGTATTATATATATACTGTAATATTATGATTCTAATTTTATATTATATCACCCCTAACCCTTTCCCCCTTCCTTTTATTTTATTAAAGAGAACGTTGTTCATGTGGTGACAATTTATCACCTTCAAAAACAACATGCTCTCTTCTTCCATTTATACCTTAAATCTGGTCATGAAACCATTTTTATGGTTGAACCAGAATTTTTTATATGTATTATGTTCTATTTTAAGTTCTGGAAATAACCTATGGCCATACTACTAAGTGAAAAGTTAAAATGAGTTGGTTGTGATCCAAAAACCGCTCAAATTAACCCAAATAACCATCACTAAATTCTTATCTAATGATTCGGCCACATGGATCTAATATAACTCATTATAAAATCATTCAAGCTTCTGTAATATCATTAATTACATGTAATATCCATTCTGGATGTTTACCCATGATCTACCCAAGCATCAATTTAAGAATACAAGTGGACCGCTCAAGAAAACCATAAAAACGAACATCCCCGATCAATGTTTTTAAAATCTATAAGTCATCCAAAGGAACATAATATGAAATAATGAAACCAGAATGAACCCTATTAATGTATAAAAGGTTCTGGAATTTCTAATTAATTAATATAATGTCATTATACAGGACATTAAAGAGAAGGAGGCATTCGAGTACAAGGTAAGGGGAAATCTCGAAACCAATTTTCTCTCTTCGGGTTCTCCCTCTTTCACTCCATTTTTGATATGGTTACTCCTCAAAGATCATTTGTTCATAATTTACATTACTTTTCTGAGATATACATGTTTGTCACTGGTTTTTATGTCCATCAAAATGTTTTCCAAAAGAACGCTTCTTTCAAGATCTCACATTTTGCCTCTCATTCAAGGTTGATGGTTCTTATATCAAGTATGTTGTTCCCTCTTTCTTTTGGGAACCCAAAGCTTATGAATGTGTTATTATGAGATGAAACCCATTCCTTTCCATGGGTTATTTATGTACATGTTTTATATGTGTTCTATGTGGCAAGCATGATAATGATAATGTTATGATGTGACAGGTGCGCCCGGAATTATATAGCGCAATATGAATGTTTAAATGTGACGGGTGCGCCCGGAATTATATAGCGCTCCAATGCATTGGGTAAAGTGATGAATCTCATGAGTAAATGTGAAATTATGCACGAACATGATGCTAGATTTGTTCACAAGTATGTGTGGTAGTTAACCACTAAGACATGATGTTTCATTTTTATGCTTTGCCACATTTCAAGTTTATTGTTTATGCTCCTCTCATGTTCAAGATCTTCTTCCTGTGTCATGATTATGCTCACCCCATGCGATATTGTTCTTATCTATCCTCTTACTGGGCTTTTAGCTCACCCCTTTTGATGTATATCCTCAGGTGGCTACATGTACTAAGGAGAGGACAAGTGCTACTAAGAAGCTATAGAAGAAGATATTAAATGAATATTTATGCTTGTGTTGTATTTGTTATGTGTGGTCCTAGTTTTCCCAAGACACTAAACCTCTGGATCCTCCATGTGTAATACTATTATGTTGTTTATATTTGAAATGATGTAATAGTAATGTTAGAAAAGGCCGGGTCTCTATAGTTGGTATCAAAGGAAAGGTTTAGTTAATTTGGGAATTAGGATTAGTGAACCCTAAAGAAAACCTCTAGCATGAGACTAAGTACAAATATGCACACAAGGATATTTACCTAGGGATCCCATATGTTATGTTTGAAAGGATAAGTTATTCATGACTTGTTTACATATGTTTTGTTCTAACCTTTTCTATTTTAGAAAATGGTGGGAACCAGGAGAAATCAGGCCAACAACTCTTGCGAAGGCTATTGCAACGATTGCCCGAACGTCATCCCCAATGATTTTGGAGGTGGAGTTCAAAACTTCATGGCGATGCTTACCCAATTATCTTGGGTTATGAATAATAACCATAATAATGGGGAACGTCCTCCTTCACCAAAGATAGAGCAACTAGCTATCGAAAGTTTTATGTGGCAACGACCACCGACGTTTTGTGGATCTTCTGATCCACTAGTTGCGGAACAATGGGTCACCTCCATGGAGAAGATCTTTTCTGTTCTTCACTGTTCCGAGACCGAGAAGGTGACTCTAGCCATTTATCGTCTAGATGGAGAAGCTGATCAATGGTGGGCTTTGATTAAGAACACCAAGCCAAGGGAAGAAATTGA
Organism: Viscum album; assembly: GCA_963277665.1. Classification (NCBI taxonomy): domain Eukaryota; kingdom Viridiplantae; phylum Streptophyta; class Magnoliopsida; order Santalales; family Viscaceae; genus Viscum; species Viscum album. The sequence goes on along the minus strand of OY728119.1, from coordinate 2,101,504,261 downwards.
AGTGATGGAATGGGAAGACTTTAAGATAATGTTTCTTAATAAGTACTTCCCACGAACTCTTCGCACGAAGATGGAGAGAGAATTCATAGAGCTCAAGCAAAAAGAAGGAGAATCTGTCACAACCTATGAAGCAAATTTCACAAGGCTTGCAAGGTATTATTTGGGTTTTGTCATCAACAATGACAGCAAAATTGATAGATTCTTTAGTGGATTAAAACCACATCTTCGAAAGGCTCTTGCAATTCGAGACTTTGGGAGTTATGAAGAAGTTGTTCGGTGTGCTCTCAAAGTGGAGATGGAGTTTGGAGAATGGTCCCTTGGCTATGGTGATAAGAAAAGAAAGATGGAGTTTCAAGCTGGTGGATCTAGTGATAAAGATGGGAAGAAAACAAAATGACCCACTTGCCAAAAATGTGGGAAGTTGCATAGTGGGAACTGCCTCAAAGGGATGGGGAAATGCTTCAAGTGTGGGAAAGAAGGACACCTAGCTCACGAGTGTCGAAGAGACATGAAAAGGAAGGATAATGTAGCCGATGAAAGGAGAGAACCACTCGTGGTTCAATGCTACAACTGTAAGGAGCTAGGGAACTATTCAAACCAGTGCACTAAACCTCGAGCTCTCGAGGGTAATCTGTGCCAACAACCACCAAAGCCAAAGGAACAAGGGAAGGCTTATGCCATCACTACTGCGGAGGTGGAACATGATAATGAAGTCGTACAAGGTACACTTCCTATTCACTCAAGAATGGAAAAAGTCTTATTTGATTCTGGTTCTACGCATTCCTTTATATCTTGCAAGTTTGATAGAACTATAGAATCGAAGCCCCGAAACATTGAAGTAGAGATATCTATAAAAACACTAAGTGGTGCAATCATTGCAACCCAAGTGTTTGATTCTTCTCCTATTGAAGTATGTGGGAAGATTTTTCCGGAAAATCTCGTAATACTTCCCTTGGTGGAATTTGACGCTATAATGGGAATGGATTGGCTCTCGTTATATAGAGCACATATCAACTGTCGGGAAAAGGAAATATATTTTCATATTCCGAACCATCCCATGCTCCTCTACAAATGCAAGGAAGATCATGAATCTCCTTTGAGAAATCCTTCAATGGTGTGGGTGATGATTCCCTATGAAGAAGCATACCTCGCCCAAATTTTTGAGTCGAAGGAAAGTTCCAACCTTGAGGAAATGCCCATCGTAAGGGAATACGGCGATGTATTTCCCGAAGAGTTACCCGGAATTCCACCGGATCGTGAGGTAGAGTTCTCAATTGAACTCGTACCCGGAGCTACTCCTATCTCAAAGTGCCCCTATAGGATGGCTCCTATCGAACTGGAGGAGTTAAAGAAGTAGCTGCAAGAGCATCTGGACAAAGGGTTCATACGCCCTAGTGCATCACCTTGGGGTGCGCCAGTGCTCTTTGTGAAGAAGAAGGATGGTACCATGCGGCTGTGTATCGATTATCGGGAACTCAACAAGATGACCATAAAGAACAAGTATCCTCTCCCAAGGATTGATGACTTGTTCGATCAGTTAAGAGGAGCTCAATACTTCTCAAAGGTGGATCTTCGTTCTGGATATCATCAAGTAAAGGTGAAGAAGGAAGATATTCAGAAGACTTCCTTCCGTACAAGGTATGGGCACTATGTGTTTTGGGTGATGCCCTTCGGACTTACTAATGCCCCTGCAATCTTCATGGATTTGATGAATATAGTCTTTAGACATTACCTCGACAAATTTGTGGTAGTGTTTATGGATGATATTCTCATCTACTCCAAGAGCAAGGAGGAACATGAAGAACATCTAAGACTTGTGTTGGAGACATTGAGAAAGGAGAAGTTGTACGCCAAGTTCAGCAAGTGTGACTTTTGGATGAATCAAGTCACGTTCATGGGACATGTGATCACAAGAGAGGGAATTTCTGTGGACCCTTCAAAGACAAAGGCAATTGAAGAATGGCCCAGGCCCTCTAGTGTCACAGAAATCCGTAGTTTTCTTGGATTATCTGGGTACTACCGACGTTTTGTGAGAAACCTCTCCCGATTGTCAAGCCCGCTAACTAAGTTAACAAGGAAAGGGGTAAAGTATGTCTGGACGGATGAATGTGAGGGAAGCTTCATGGAGCTAAAGAGAAGGCTAATCAGTGCACCTGTACTCACACTACCGAAAAGTGGAGAAAGTTTTGTGATATACAGTGATGCTTCAAAGAAAGGATTGGGTTGTGTACTCATGCAAAATGATAATGTGATAGCCTACACCTCACGACAGTTGAAGATCCATGAGCAGAACTACCCGACGCATGATCTAGAGCTGGCAGCCGTGATTTTTGCCTTGAAAATCTGGCGGCACTAACTTTATGGTGAGAAGTGTGACATATACACCGACCACAAGAGCCTAAAGTATATATTCACACAAAAGGAGCTCAACATGCATCAAAGGAGATGGTTAGAGCTAATCAAGGATTACGATTTCTCTATTCACTATCATCCTGGAAAGGCGAACAAGGTAGCTGATGCTTTAAGCAGGAAAGAACCTGCTACTCTATCCATGTTGAGGATTGAGAAAGACCCTATCTTCTTGGATATGAAAAGGATGGATTTGGGAATCGTAAGGGCAGGGGATACATCCTACCTTTCCCAAATGATTGCACAACCATCCATCCAACAGAAGATCAAGGAAGCACAAAGGGATGATGTGGAGATACAAAAGAGGGTGAATGCAGTAAAGGAAGGAAAGCTGCAAGAGTTCCATATCGACGATGATGGTGTGATTCAGTTTGGAACGCGGCTTTGTGTGCCTTCATCACCCGGAATAAAGAAGGAGCTATTGGATAATGCACATAGATCAACTTTCTCTATTCATCCTGGAAGTACCAAGATGTATCGTGATCTCCGAGAACACTTCTGGTGGGATAACATGAAGAAGGAGATTGCAGAATATATATATCAAGGTGCTTGGTATGTCAGCAAGTTAAAGCTGAGCGACAAAAGTCCAAAGGAATGATGCAGCCATTGCCTATACCCATGTGGAAATGGGAAAATGTCACTATGGACTTTGTCATGGGTCTCTCGAAAACGTCAATAGGAAATAATGCGATATGGGTTGTGGTTGACCGACTCACCAAGACTGCCCATTTTATTACTATTCGGGAAGACCTCTCCCTTGAACAAATTGCAAGTATATATGTGAAGGAAGTAGTGAGGTTGCACGGTGTTCCACTCTCGATTGTCTCTGACCGTGATCCAAGGTTCACTTCTAAATTCTGGAGGAGCCTTCAACATGCTTTGAGTACTGAATTAAATTTCAGCACGGCCTATCACCCCCAAACTGATGGCCAGTCTAAAAGGACTATTCAGACACTTGAATATATTCTAAGATCATTCTCTCTTGAATTCAAAGGTGGTTGGGATCAGCATCTCCCATTGGTTGAGTTCTCATATAACAATAGCTTCCACTCGAGTATTCGGATGGCTCCGTATGAAGCTCTTTATGGGAAGCGATGTAGAACTCCAACCTTTTGGGATGAAGTTGTAGAACAAAAACTACTTGGTCCCGATCTTGTTCAAGAGATGACAGAGAAGGTTCAAGTCATCGAGAAACATATCAAAGCTGCTCAAAGTCGGCAAAAGAGCTATGCTGACAATCGTCGAAGGGACTTGGAGTACGACGTTGGAGATAAAGTCTTCCTTCGAATATCTCCATGGAAGAGAGTCATGCGATTCGGGAAGAAAGGGAAGCTAAGCACAAGGTACATTGTCCCCTTTGAGATCCTTGATCGTATAGGAGCCGTGGCCTATCGTCTGGCACTTCCACCGAATATGGCTCAAGTCCATGACGTGTTTCACGTATCACTACTGAGGAAGTACATTCCAGACCCCTCACATGTACTAAACTCAGAGGTAATACAGTTGGAAGATGATCTCTCATATGAGGAGCAGCCGGTAAAAATTCTGGACCGAAGTGATAAGGTTCTACGCAACAAGACAACCCGCCTTGTCAAAGTGTTGTGGAGGAACCAAAAGTTTGAGGAAGCAACTTGGGAACCGGAAGAGGCAATGAAGGAAAAGTACCCTCACCTATTTGTGTAAAGTGAAATTTCGGGGGCGAAATTTCTTAAGGGGGGAAGAATGTAACGACCCAAAGCTTTCCAATGGAAAATTCCCTTCTTATATCTATGTCATAAAAACACAAAATAATGAACTACTAAGTGATAAGTGACCTTTAAACATAATTTCGTCACCCCTATGTTTGGAATTTTAAAAATCCAACATTCACGGTTGTGTTCAAGATAGTTTTTGGAGTCCAATGAAATAAAAATAATTTTTGGTGAATAGTAAACTACCCTTATGAATAGTAACCTACCCTTATGAATAGTAATATGACCCTTATAAATAGTAAATAAGAGTAACATTACCTCTGAATAATAAAATAAAATTTAGACATCTTAGAAGGTGATAATTTGACCTTAGTAAACTTTTTTGGTATTTTATAAGTCATAAATAATTAATTATAATTAATTAATTAATTTAAAAGAATATTTATTTTCCTGAAATATATTCATAAATTATTGAATCAATGTCTAATTGTTTTTAGATAATTTTATAAGACCCTACGTAATTTTTGAAAGAACTATAAAATCAGTTTTAATCTTAAAAACTGTTTTTTAAGTAAATTATGATTTTATTTAAAGATTAAATTAATAATACTTAGAAAATTATTTTTGAAAAATGGACTTCATTTTTGTATTCAACACGTCGAAAAATGGTTGGGGTAAATTTTTGGGATTTTTCTGAGGTACTTGAATTTTTGATGAATAGTGGAATCCGACAATTCACAATAAAAGCTAAATAATGTATTAATTGAGTCATTGCTGATGTTCTGCTGATGTAAGCCCACTTGGTTCGTGATTACATTATAAAATTAATATTATTGGTCATCCAAGACTCACTATTTCTTGTCTTTGGTGGAATTAATAAACTAATCAATTTTATATTAAGGAAACCCCTCTCCCCTCCACTATAAAAGCCACCCTTCACTCCCTCTTTTCCTCACACCTCTCAAGCTCCAATCCTTCTCTAACTTCAGCCCAAAAACCTTCCCTAGCTCATCCCCCATGTCGAAAAGCTGATGGTCTCATCAAAATACCAAGCCTAACTTCCTTAAAGAGGATCTCAAGAGAAGGATTCTAAAGGTAATTTCTCTCTCTCTTCTCCTTTAATTTCCTTTCAAGTTCAAGTTCCTTTCTTGATCTCCCTCTATCTATCTTCATCCAAATTGTTCTTTAAATCCAGTATTATATATATACTGTAATATTATGATTATAATGTTATATTATATCACCCCTCACCCTTTCCCCCTTCCTTTTATTTTATTAAAGAGAACGTTGTTCATGTGGTGACAATTTATCACCTTCAAAAACAACATGCTCTCTTCTTCAATTTATACCTTCAATCTGGTCATGAAACCATTTTTATGGTTGAACCAGAATGTTTTATATGTATTATGTTATATTTTATGTTCTGGAAATAACCTATGGCCATACTACTAAGTGAAAAGTTAAAATGAGTTGGTTGTGATCCAAAAACCGCTCAAATTAACCCAAATAACCACCACTAAATTCTTATCTAATGATTCGGCCACATGGATCTAATATAACTCATTATAAAATCATTCAAGCTTCTGTAATATCATTAATTACATGTAATATCCATTCTGGATGTTTACCCATGATCTACCGAAGCATCAATTTAAGAATACAAGTGGACCGCTCAAGAAAACCATAAAAACGAACATCCCCGATCAATGTTTTTAAAATATATAAGTCATCCAAAGGAACATAATATGAAATAATGAAACCAGAATGAACCCTATTAATTTATAAAAGGTTCTGGAATTTCTAATTAATGAATATAATGTCATTATACAGGACATTAAAGAGAAGGAGGCATTCGAGTACAAGGTAAGGGGAAATCTCGAAACCAATTTTCTCTCTTCGGGTTCTCCCTCTTTCACTCCATTTTTGATATGGTTACTCCTCAAAGATCATTTCTTCATCATTTAATTTACTTTTCTGGGATATAAATGTTTTTCAATAGTTTTTATGTCCATAAAAATGTTTTCCAAAAGAACGCTTCTTTCAAGATCTCACATTTTGTCTCTCATTCAAGGTTGATGGTTCTTATATCATGTATGTTGTTCCCTCTTTCTTTTGGGAACCCAAATCTTATGAATGTGTTATTATGAGATGAAACCCATTCATTTCCATGGGTTATTTATGTACATGTTTTATATGTGTTCTATGTGGCAAGCATGATAATGATAATGTTATGATGTGACGGGTGCGCCCGGAATTATATAGCGCAATATGAATGTTTAAATGTGACGGGTGCGCCCGGAATTATATAGCACTCCAATGAATTGGGTAAAGTGATGAATCTCATGATTAAATGTGAAATTATGCGTGAACATGATGCTAGCTTTGTTCACAAGTATGTGTGGTAGTTAACCACTAAGACATGATGTTTCATTTTTATGCTTTGCCACATTTCAAGTTTATTGTTTATGCTCCTCTCATGTTCAAGATCTTCTTCCTATGTCATGATTATGCTCACCCCATGATATATTGTTCTTATCTATCCTCTTACTGGGCTTTTAGCTCACCCCTTTTTATGTATATCCTCAGGTGGCTACATGTACTAAGGAGAGGACAAGTGCTACTAAGAATCTATAGAAGAAGAGATTAAATGAATTCTTATGCTTGTGTTGTATTTGTTATGTGTGGTCCTAGTTTTCCCAAGACACTAAACCTCTGGATCCTCCATGTGTAATACTATTATGTTGTTTATCTTTGAAATGATGTAATAGTAATGTTAGAAAAGGTCGGGTCGCTATACAAAAAGGCTCGAGAGGTGTGAGGAATTGCATAGAAGTGGTCTCTTTTTATAAGGGAGTAGAGGGGCTCTTTAGGAAAGTGTGAAAAAATTATTTTATTATAAACTTATCTTCGGTTTCAAGAGGTCAAAAACACATTAATTTCTAAGATAAGATGAATAATATTATAAATAAAATTATCCAATTGTAATTGGACAGGTTTTGGATGATATTTTAATCATTATAATCTTATTGATTTAAATCATTTATTAATGAGGTAAATACTGCATCATTATTGTGTCATAAATAATTTAATATATTTTAGGTCTAAAAATTTAAAAAAAATACCAAAATGTATTAAATATTTTTATCTTTCCAATTAATATTTATAGTCAAAAAGATAATTTATATATCCCCTTATAAAAATTAATTACTAAAGGATATTTATTAATGCCAATTTTGTCTTTACATTAAATTAATTAATCTAATGTGTCGTTGTCTTTCATAAGTGGCTCCATGGGGTCCCGAAATCAACCAAGGATGCCCATGGTCGGCCATTACTCATCCAATAAGGTTTGTACAAGTGTTAAGGTAATTTTGAATTATTATAATATTCTTTTAACCTTGAATTACCCTATTTACCTTTAACTGTGGTAAATAAAAGTAAAAAGTTATTATTCACCAAAAATTATTTTTATCTAATTAAACCAAATTTTACTCCTTTATATTAAACCTGTCTCTCGTATTTTTGAAATTCAACTCACAGAAGCGGTAAAATTAAGTTTTATGAACAATTGCCAAAGCTCCTAGGAGGTGGGTAAAAGACGGTGAAAAGTTCAATACAATTTTTATAAATCAAAAATTATTATAAAATTATTATAATGAATTTCATTGAACTTATATATATATTATGTATCTATTTTAACCTAAAAAAATTTAAATCAAACTAATTATTATTTAATTAAAAAGTGGGTTTTAACCAAAAACTCAGTGTTTTCACTATTCATCAAAAATTGATGTTTTTCAGAAAAATACCAAAATTCAGGCTAAGATATATTTGATATTCTGAATTCAAAAATGATGTCTATTTTTCCAAATTCAAAACATAGAAGTGGAACTAAATAATTTTCAAATTAATTCCCGTTATCAAAACAAATAGTGTGTTTTTAAGAAACAATAACTGTCAAAAGATCATCACTTGTTTATGTCCAATTTCAAAGTGAAATTAATTTCAATGACCAACATTGGATTAAATGGTAAAAATAAATTATAGTTACACTTTAAACCCAATTAAATAGATAATATAGCTATATAAATTATTTCGATGAAAAAATTTGTTTTTAATTAAAATATTGTGTGTTTTTACCATTCATCAAAATATGAAAGTTATCAGAATAATATGAAAAATTTATCCAAATTATATTTTTATATCCTGATTACAAGGAAGAATTTTATTTTGTCAAATTTAACTTAAAAAAATGTCAAAAACTAGATTTAAAGTGGGTGCACCAATAAAAGGCAGCCAAACTGCATTTTTTGAAAAATACTTATTTCACACGAAAAATTTATTTTGTTCTCATACCATGTTCTATAAAATATGTAAGATGAATAATAATGTTATAAAATTCAAAATGTAGTTAATAATATTCATAACGGCTAGTTAATAATAATATTATAGCAATATATCATTGTTTAGTGAACCCCGGTATTGCGTACTACACACGCTATTGAGGAAGGTCGCTATTGCGTGTAATGCAAGCCAAGTCAGGGTGGCATGTAGTGCAAGACTTCTTTGTTGTTGCATATAACAAAATACAACCATATTTCATTTATGCATTAAACAAACTCTGTACTTAATGTTGCGTAGAATAATTTCTGCAAAACGAACTTGAAATTGTGTGTAACACGAGCCAAGAACGGTGTTGTGTATACTGCAAGCTAATACGGTGTTGCGTATAGCGCAAGATAATCTTGGTGTAGCATACAACACAAGACATAAATGAAATTAAATATAATAATTATCTTAAAATATCAGGTTGTTACATCTTTAATCCTATCTGGTGAGATCTGCATGAACCATCTTGGAACTCCTAGAAAACATAAGTGATCTCCCTTAGTATAATGTAGTAGAGAATGATTCATTAAAATATGCATCAATAGAGGGATTTCTTTGAGTTAGGGATTTAAAAGTGGGTAAAATTTAACATGGGGTGGTTCATTTAATCTCATTTAACATGGCCGTATTAAATAGTTTCATATTATAGGTACTTTATCAAAGTAATCTTCCACTAAAATTATTCTTCTGTGAATGGTTAATTTCAGGTCCCTTCTAAGGAAGAGTTGGTTGTGAGTTGGTTTACCACTTTTATTTCATCATCAATAATGAAAGCAGAATTAACTTTATGATGTTCCATATAGATAACCAAATTATCATAATCTACATATTCAATGTATTTAATAAATCCTTCTAAGATATTTATTCGATCATTCAAGGATCATAGGACATGAGTCACCTTTTTCTCGAAGTAAAACCAGGCCATAAACTTATTGGTATTCTCAATAGATGGAACAATGTATTATAATACTATAGTCATGATTAATTTTCTTGATTACTATATAATATCTTCCTTTCATGTGAAATCATAGTACATCGATATGTAGAGACCGCTCGAGACCTATGATGAGGGCTTGTTACTCATCCCCATTATTGGTATATCACTATAAGAGAATTAATCGGTATGGCATGTGTGCTTTGGATAGAGTGATGAAGATAATACTAAGGCTTAATCTTTTGAGATTAAGCTTATTGATCTTTCCCCCAGTAAATCTATGAGAGGCGTCTTTAAATTAAATCTTAAAACATAGAATAACATTATCACCTGAGACGAAGTACTACTTTAGGAAGTTTACATCTAGTGGAAAATCCTCAGAAGTTAGGTGTGTAATAAGGAAATATTTAAATTCTTAACACTTGATGGAATTATAAGGGATGAACCTGATGTTATATTTTTAAAGGATCACTGCCTATTTTATTAACCATCTAGTCATTATAATATGGTTTAGTATTTACTTCATTGTGTCAATATAGTAGATCAGTCAGTCCTCATGATGTTGAAAATAGTGTCATATCTTGTGGATAAAGAATACAAAGGTAATATAGTTCTTCTAGATTGTATAATAACTATTCTTAGTGTCTATCAACATTTTAATGAGATAATACATATGGTTATATATTACTTCATTGTACTTCTATGATAAAATGTCTTTGATGGATCATTCCACAGTGGTCATGTAAAGGAACAATGGTTTCCCATGAATATGATGCATCATAACTAGAATATATATAATATACTACTTGATTTCATTGAACATGGTCTAAAATTTTTCATCTCACTGATACAGAACACATTTCTTCATAAATGTGGAAAATGGATTACATTTTCCTGCCGCATTGGCAGAAAAATGAAGTGTGTAATCGAGATGAAATTTAATACCTTTTAACACTCATATATTGAATTGAAGAGTCATTCCAATGATTTATTTTATCTTCACTACGACAATATCGATTCCTATGCATCTAAAAATAATGATGAAGAACTTCCTAGAGGTAACCTCGAAAGCACTAGGGTTCATCTTTAGTAGGCAGTAAAATACCATCATGAAAACTTTCTATATATCTTTAAGGTGGTACTCATATTAGTGTAGTCTAACCCCCCATAAATCCATATAACACACCATAAGTATTATTAATAGAAGATTGAATATATTATTCATGGAATGTTGATAGGTTTCTCATGCATTCTTCAATCCAAATGACATCAATTTGAAAATATTAGGTTCCTTAAATGTGTTGTATTCTTCATATTTTGGACCCATTTGGAATTGAATGTGTCCAAAATATCTATACATAAAGGAAATATCATGAAATCTTAGGGTTTTATTAATCAATAACTCTTTGATCGGGATGGGGAACTCTCCATTCAAGAAATGGAATTTGAGGATTGGAAGTTTATGAAAACTCATATCTGTATATTTTTATTCCTAAATAGGGTTAGTTTTTCCAACTACATGGGATACTAAACTTCTATAATGAAGTTTTATCTATGTATCTTATCATATTCCGATTAAATTATGATACCATGGGTGGTATTCATATTCTTTTGTACCTTTTTGAATCTATGTTGGACAACGAGAAGACCAGGCTAGTGGAAAATGACCTGAGGATCAAACCCTGATATGTTTTTTAGTTCCATGAAAATATTTTTTTGTGATATTTTAAAAATGTGACATGTTACTATTTTAAACCAGGATACATGATAGAACTTCTCAATATGTTCCTTGGATCTTCCTCTATTTAGAGGTTATTTAAAACCAATATATAATCAATGAAGGATCACAAATATGGTGTGAATTAGTGATCTATACTATTTTATTTTTCATTAAAATAATATTTTATTCCAATTATGATGGAATTATGTTTTCTTCTCAATGACTTAAACACACATAAATATATGGAAACAAAATAGATTTATAATTTTCTACTCTCAATGTGATAAGGATACGTCATAGTGTGATATAAATTCCTTCTGGATCACACTACCTACTGGAATCATTATGTAAGCAGAAGGATCGACGTATAACCTAGAAAAAATGTGTTTACATATCTCTAAAATATGATTTGGTTCATCCCACACACAAGGTAATCATTAAATTTATAACTATTGAGGTGACCATAGTATTACAAACATAATGTTTGAATCATTTTAAATGAATATTAAATACATTTTACTATAATATGTTCCCCAAAACCATAACTATTTTTTTTATTTTAAACTAGATATATAATCATCTTATTTCATTAATGAGATTAAATATCTCCCAAAAATTTCTTCTCTTATAATTAGCTTCTTAAATATACCATTCTTTATAACATGGGAAAAATTGAAACATAAGAAAGGGTTATCTCATATGATAATTAAGGATAAACATGGTAGATATCAATCCAACACCATATGAAAGAATAATATAATTATAAGGGTATGAGGTAAGGATCATTACATACATAGTTCATACCCAATCAGCCATAGATCCTAAATCACGAATCATTGAACAAAGATTTATCACTTCAAAAGACATTGGTCATAAGAGTGAGGAATAATGATTAATAAATCCTGATCCATGAGATTATATCATAAGAATTAGAAAATAAAATAGTATTTTTGGAAAAATCAGAAGAATAAAAAACATTCCATTTGTCGATGTTCACTGACAATACCATCATCATATAGTGGTAAAGATCATAAAAAGGATTTTGGTCACTCCCCCAACATCTTTTAATTCTATGAAATGGTTCACTCCCCATCCTCTTTCATATTATTTCATGAGATATTAATCATCAAACAATTAATTTTAGGGCAATAAAATCCCATTCCCGCCAATCGCATAATGAAAACCATATATTTTGGGCCATAATATCGTAGAAACATTCATTATCCATCATAACATAACCCCTGGAAAAGAAACTGGTTTCATAATTAGTTCATCAAAAAATAATCAAAATATATCCATAGAATTATAATGGATGCTATCATTATATCATGTCCCATGTAAATTATAAGAAATATCAAGAGGTATAGACATATATGAAAAATAACTTTAAAATAACATTCAAACATTACATTCAATATAGGGGAAAATATCATTTTTTATCAGTATATTAAAAATTAAAAAATTATGAAATATTGTTAAAAATATTTTAATTAAAAATAACTATGTAAACATGTAAAGTAATATTAAAATAAAATAATGTCCATGATGTGGGAAAATCCATTCATTCGGTTGACATTAAAATAAAAAATCCATTCAAACTTTTTGTAAAAAAAGTCCAAAATAACCTATTCAAAAAAAATTGTAAAAATTATTTTTAAATACATTGATAAGAAATTAAAATATGGTTTGAAATAACATTAAAAAATAATTGGATTATATAAATTAACAATCTTTAAAACATTTAAAATAACATGGATATGGAAGAAAACGTCAATCTAAGAAGGATGAAATAATGAATGATTTTATTAAAAATATTTTCTCGATTATTTTAATAAAAAAAAGATAATGATTAAAGGAAAAATGAAAATAAGAAACATTAAAAAATATATGAAAATAAATGGGTTTATAAGATAATTATCATATAATTTCCCTCATTGTAAATTTAATATAGACAATTCTAAAAATAAATGAGATTGTTATAAAAACCCTTACCTCAAGTCTATAATTTATTCATATGATTTCTTAAGTTCGAATCTAATTAATTTAGATTTATTATAAATCTATGCAAGTAAAAAATTCATAATTATATTAATATATAAAATTAACTTATAATTTCATTTTACCTATTTATAAGAAATTCTTCATTAAAATGCATATTCGGGTGAAACCCATTTTGTTTTCAACGCATGTTTCAGATTGACGGTTCTAATCCTTAAACATTGGTTATGATTTAATCATATAAAAAATATTAATAATGTTATAATTATAATATTTATTAATTTGACACACTTTTATAAGCATTTACATGTATCTGTGATGAAATAGGAATTACATAACATTGAAGAGACGGTAGTCTGTACGTACACACGTGTGATACGTTCACATATTAATGGATAGAAATAAAGAATATTAAATAGTAATTAAACTTTATAGAACCACAATTTTATCATAAATATTATATATATTCATTAAATACATCCATATGACCATCCATATTTGGTTTACATCAAAAACTAATAACATCGCTTCATGGTGGTGGTATTCCACATGTACGCATGAATGACATTAACATTTCTCATGGGATGGAAAGAAGGTAGAAAATGGTTCTACCATTATCATAAAAAAATTATATTTATTATATTTATTATATTTATTACATCATTTTTATAGGGTTATAAACCATTTAGATGAGGTTAAGGAATAAAGAAACTAAAAATAGTTTAATAAAAATAATTACCACTTATAAGGGAAACCTCCTATGGCTTAATCTTTAAATATTAAAAGCTTGTTATTTTAGGAATAATAGATGATCTCAAATGTGGGGAAGGAATATATGAAGAGATTTGGGTAGTTCTTTACTAAACTATATGGTCCAATCTATGTGAATAAGTGAGTGTAGTATGTTCCCTTTTATAATTGAGGTAGGTGGCACCCATATAAATACCTAAAACATTAAAGTATAATAAATTCATATTCAAGTTAAATTGTAAGAAATTGGAAAAAGGTTTAGAGATATTATAACTTAGGAACTAAATATTTTTAGATAATTAAATTTAGACAAGTTTAGGTCATATTTAAAACCTTATATCTTAGTTTAATCCCCTTATTAACACCTTTTAGCCTTAACCATTATAGTAAATTTTTACTGTAATTTCTATTCATTATGTCCAAAAATGAATGTATCATCATTTACAAAATTATCAATTATAATTATAAATATGGAAATCATTTTATCAAATTAAGTTTTTCTAACATCCCATTTTTATAAAAATTGATTACACTTTAATATTAACATATAAGTACATTTAATTGAAATTAAATACTTTTTAACTTAATTTTTTCCCTTACAAATGGTATAGGATCTGTATAAGGGTAAATGTATACTACCTTTATATATAGTGGTTTTTAGGAGTTTTATAACGTTAAATCCCTATTTTCATGAGTTTCCTAAGGGTGGTATATAGTTTCTATGGGTTGTGTAAGGGTAGGGAACTATTTATGATGTTTGTGAATGGGTAAAGGTGATTTTATGTTACATACATAAGGGTAACCCCTTGTGTGTATGGGTTATTTAAGGTTAATCATGCCACATTTTTTCTATAAAGAAAACTTATATATACCTTAAAAGGGTAGTCTTAGCACTGTGTAAGGATAGCGATGATTTTCTAAGGGTTACGAAATGGTAAGCAGGATGTTGTGTAAGAGTATACCACTTTTTATTTATAATGTATAAAGGTAATACACTATTTTAAAAGTTTTTATAAGGGTAGAATCAGGTCTTCAAAGTCTGTGTAAGGGTACTAATGGAACTTCATAAAGGTACCCATGTTTTTCCAAAGGATGCATATGGGTAACATAGCTATTATGTAAGGGTAAAGTGAGTGGTGAAGTGTAGTCCCTCAATTTAAAAGGATGTGTAAGTGTAAACTAGTACACTTTCAAGACACTTAAAAACTATGTAAGGTTAAAACCATTTTCCCATACATAGAAATATTTTTGGGTGATAAATAATAATTATTTTTTATTTCTTCTACCCATGAACAACCTATAACGCCCATTTGGTGTTCTCAAAATTAGGAAATCATGGGTGTTTAATTCCTAGGATTTATTAAATGATGAAACACATATTTTAAATTTTTTAAAACTTCATTTTTAAATATTTAATTAAAATATTAAATTAAATTTGTTTTTAGTTTTGGTATTTTATTCTACGAATAAGAACACTATTGGTATTTTAAAAAATATATGAACAATTGTTTCCCATGAATTTTTTTATCCATTTTAGAAGAGTTTTGATTATAGAATATGATATTTTTAATTTGTATTTTTATAAATTATTATCCACTAAGAATCAATTTTAATTTATATTAGTTCTTTTACATTTAATTTCCAATCCTCAGCTCTCCATCATATGTCTTTTGTGGTAAACAATTGTTGGCCTTTTCTATGGTAGGTGTTTATATTAATTTATTTTATCTTATAACTCATTATTTATTGATAATTTTTAAAAATGTATTTATTTTTTTATAATATAAGTTATATGTATGATGACCTCAAAAACCCTGGGATAGATTCCTCGATTCTCTTCTCTATAAATTGAACGTGGCATGGATAGAGTTTTTATGATATTAACTCCTATTACTATTTAAAATTTATTCAATTAAATGTTAATTTTTATTTTTATTAAAATATATTTTAATTTATGTTTTGATTAATGAATGTTCTTATGCTGATTTTTATTTTCAAATGAGAAATTTTAGGATTTAAATGAAAGGTTTGATTTATGAAATTGTTTCCACAAGGTTTTGGATGTTGTTTTGAAATGAATTTGAGACTATTGTATTTTTAAACTTATTTTTTAATTCCATAAGGATGTGTGGAAAGAAAATATTTGTATGAGGACTAATTTATAATTTTAATTTGTATATATGAAAGTAATAAGGTATAAATACCATTTTAAATGTTGATTTGATATAAAGGATTTGATTGGATGTTTATAACACTTGATAGCCTGGTTTTCACTTGGTAATGGTTCTCTGTTGTGATATTAACTCAATGTAATATACATGATTTATATAATTAAAGTTGATGGATGTTGAAAAATGGATTATTCACTTTGAGGATGTCTAGGGATGTGGTTTAAATTTGAATTGATAATGATTGAAATTTTGAGGGCATGTTCCCTGTTGATATTGATAGGAATCCCCTTTATGATCATCATAACTTGATTATCTCAATCACATTCATTTAATTTTAATGGTAAACTATGTATTTAGATGATATGACATGTATTTATTCTTCCTGGGGTAATCACACCCCATCCAGTGGAACCATAGAGAAAATTATAGGTTCATGCTAGAGACAAAAAAATTGGGAATGTTGGTGTGCGTGGAATTGGATTACATGATACCCATGAGACTTGAGGTATTCTAAGTAGTCAATAATTATTTTATTAATCATCTTAATTGTGGTGTAATTACTAACATATATAGGTTTTACCCATTTCATCCATATACTTGTTACTTGATGCATGAAAGTTCTAATTATCACTACATTGTATAGTAGTTTCCTTTCTTGATTGATTATAATTATTGATTAATCTTCTTATTGAGATAATTCACCTTGAATCAATCATATTAACTCTTGTAAAACTTATATATATCTAGAAAATGTTCTTATATTTCCTAATAATTCTAAATATGTCTTGTGAAATGGTCATCAAAACAATTATCAAAAATGTTCATTTTTTAAATGTGGAAATGAAATGATTCCATCTCTGGTTTCATAAATGATTTTGAAATTTTTAATGTTATGTTTTTAAAACCCAATCATGTTGTAATATAATAATTATGGGTTTTTTTAATATTATTATATTTAATGTCATTTTATTTCTTTTTGTACAATCTTTTTATAATTTTGGAATTTCCTTATAAAGTAAATGCATAGAATCTTTTTTGAAATCCAACTGGGTTTATAACTCACACCTAGCTTTTATAGTTTTATGTTTTCATCCTTATTGATCTTGTATTATGTGATCATGTTATAAAAGTCTTCCTTTTTGAGATAATTCTTCTTTGTATGAAGGTAGGTGACTTGGGTCACGGTGGGTTGTCGTGGACCACTAGGTGAGGGGTTTTGGTAGTTTCGTTGTTCTTTTATTTTTTTTATCAAATTTGTGTACTTGATATGGTTTTAATGACTTATCAATTAGATAATGTTTACAAAAATTACTTTTCTTATTTTTATTATATACTGTTTGGGATAAATAATTCCTAGATTTTTTTCTTAATTCTCAAACACAAGTTGTTTGCTCATGGAGATTTGGAACTCCCTTTGGCTTTGTAGTGAATCATCTCCAATACTAATTTAGATTATACTCCAAGATAATTTATAAAAAATGGTATCAAAGGAGGTATTTAGATAGAAGAAATAACTTTTCATAAAATACCTTGTGTTATTTGGGGTGATTTATTCTAAAAAATAGATTAATAACATGTTAGGACTCAAGAGGAAGTCAGCGAGTGGGTGATTGATTACCAACACGTCAGGGTGACACTTGAGTTATCGTAGAAGGTGGGATCTTGATTCATTCTCTATTGTTTTTGGTTTACTAAAGATAACTTATATTTATATTCCCAATGAAATTATCTTTTATTTTTGGCATCTCCTGGGATTTTTATTATTGGAATAAATAGATGAGCATATACTTATGCCTCCATAGTCTAGTGAACTATGATAAATCAATGTCATTGATCTGGGACTCTATCTATGAATTATTGAGAGGTGGTTTCATGGTCTACCAATCGATGAAACCAAACCATGCATAGTTCTACTATAATTTTGAACTTTCTTCCCTATCCATTTTTAAAAAAATGAAATAACTCATGGGAGTATATATTGAATGGTTCTTATTTTGAATGGAGATTTTGGGTGTGGTCTATGTCATGCTTTTGATTTTTTTATTTAAACTTTAATCCCTTTGGTTATGAATTTAAATGCTTGTGAAAACCAAATTTTTACATAAAACCAATTTTATTTGAGTTGTTGGAAACATTTTTTAATTACTAAAAGGTGAGTTTGTGGAAACATTGCTTCGGAAAACTAATTTTCAAATACACTTGTGTGATGTGATAAAGGAATGTTTTAAGATTAATTTTTTTTAAATGGATTTAAAATGGAAATGTTTTTGAAATTAGTAGAAATATGAATAATACTTTTGAAACCATTGGATAACTTTCATGATCTATTAATGGAAACTAGGGACCTATGACATATTTATACCAAGATATAGCATATTGAAGAAAATGGTAATGTTTTATAAATTGGGAAATCTACTGTTCATTTAAAGATTTTGGTTTGTTTTTATTTTTTTAGAATGTTTTTAAGCCTATGTTAATGAATATATGTTTTTTTATTTCAGATATCCCATTAATGTTTTTATAAATATATAATATTTTTATTCTGTTCAATTTTTTGGAGTAATGCTTTGTGTTTTTCAAATGTGTCCTATCTAGTTCATGACTCTATCTAGACTATGAATTTATTTTTGGAGTTAAATATTTTCAAACCTTTAGAACCCATCCTTGATTTCGTGAATTTCCATCATCCTTCTTATAGAGGAGAGTGGGGTTGTCCTGAGGCATGAAGTGGATTGAAGAATTTGAAGGGATATTTGATTATCTTAATACTCTTGATTCTATAAAGATTAATTCTATCAAATACTTTTTTGAGGGACCTAGATGAGAGTAGTGGGTCTCGTAATTTTCACTAACCATGGAGTGGTTCCATCCAAACCATCACCCATCCTAATTCATGGAATGGGAAAAAGATTTTTCTCGATCCCCATGAGATGTAAACTAGTTCTTGGGTTTCGAGAATGCACATTGGGAGTGATTTAAACAAAATAAATAGTCACAATTATCCAATAATAAACACCACATGACAGATAATCATTTCCAAACTAGGTACAATAATTTTCATATTTAAAGTTTACAACTATAACCAAAACCACACGTACTAAAATGGGAAGGGAAAATAAAACTATCCTAAAAAACTCCATGAAATAATGGGTTCATCACCATCCATCTACCACCACTAAAACTTTCAATAAGAGTAACCCTACCAACTGGATCCACCATCACCATCATGACACATCATGCCTTTACCAGGGTCATACATAATAATGTATAAATACATGCAAAGGTGTATGTAGGTTGAGAGACGAATATTCATAAGATGCCACCAAAAAGAAATGATTCCTTGATATAACATTTGAATAAAATTAAACATGCACATTTTCATAAAAATATTTCAAACATTTCCATGAAAACATTTTAGGGAAATCATGATCAAGACACACTTTTTTAAAAAAAAATACCTTTTTCACAAATTGATTTCCTGAAATGGAAATGTACAAAAGTTCTACTGTGTACTGAAGTATATAACTATATAACAGAAGCATTAATTACTAAGACAGAACCCCGGTTAAATCTATATAGGTTACTAGAAAAATAGGGACCCCGTGAACCTCATACCTTAGTGATCAAAATCATCTAACTCAACTACTGAGAGTGTTATCGTGCACAGGAAACTATAAGGGATCCCTTCCCAAAGATCTACTGGTCTCTAATTAATAAATAAATACCAAACGTGTTCTTGTGAATGATCCAAGAGTGGGGACCCCAAACCATAATTCCAGTGGTCTCTAATCATATCAGATGTTTAGATAGTGTGGTAGATTTAATCCTACTAGATGAGTCTGGGCCTCAACCTCTTCTGAATCAACTAGATTACATGCTCTAGTTTTCCCACCTAGATGCTTGGGATTCCCATTATGCTGAAATTCCATTTAATATAACACATAAATAATCACTTTCATAAAAAAATTACAAGGATCAAAATCATATAAGGGAATCAACACATTAACATTTTCACATTGATCCAATGATCAAAACTCACATGGAAACCACCTTTTTTCATAACAAATCCACTTTACATTTCTCACACACAACAAAACCATTTGTAAATATATTTTTCACCACTATAATTATTCATGAAACCCATTTGAAAACAAAACAAGGAGACGACATATGAAATCCAACCATTTCCATGGGCAAATACCCTTTCAAATTCGTTCTCACATCAAAACCATTTTATGATAAGCTTTACATCACTTTCAAAATTAAAAGAATTATTTAAGGCACACAATAAAGAATCCAGAATGAAAAAAACCCTTTATTTTGGGAAAACCTCATTCAACACATTCACACCTTAAAATATATTCGAAAATATATTTTTCACCATTCATGTGGGGAAAACATATTCATGAAATACCACAAACAAGAACACAAGGAATACAACCAATTTTCTTTCAAAAATAAAATTTCACCACATCGGAATCTCAAACCCTTTCCAAAACATATTTTGAACCTCACAAATAGCCCAAATAAAAAATTTAATCAGCCACAAAAGCATATTAGAATCATCTAATAATGTAAAATCATGGAACCACCTACCTAACACTTGGAAACATCTGGAAGTTAGTGAAAAACAACAATCGCAGTACCATAAGACCCTATAAATGAAATACAAAATAATTACCATCATTATTTCACCTAAAATCTCATGATAATGCCATTTTTAGGTTTAATAGACTGCTGGAAAATAATAATTCAAGGAGGGAATATAAACCCAATAAAGAGGGATAAAACAAGAGTAAAAGTACATACATGATGTTTCCATGAGGTCACAAGGCTAAAAATACCCAAAAGTTGATTCTCAAAAGGTAAAAGAAATCTTTGAGGAGGCTCCCCTAGATGAAAATATAAAATCATGTAGATGGGGTTGATTTAGAGTTTAAATCGAAGAGGGAACAAGGTTAATTTTCCACTAATAATTGAACTGAATAGATCTCAAGGTTAGCCTTCACAGTTTTCCAAACCGTATAGAAATCGTGTTTTACTCACTATCCAAGAGGAACACCATGAATTGTTACCCAACATGGTTGTATAAACTATAAGAATCCAGATATTCATTTCAAGTATGTATCTTTATTTCGGGTTTTTTTAGAAAAAATTATGAAATGGGAAACATTCTAAGGACACTCTGTGTACTTTTGTGTACACTCCTTGTACTTCGTTGTTGTGTGTAGTCATGTACTTTCCATGTAATGGATGAGTACATGTCTGTGTTGGTAACCTAGTAGACTACCTAGAGAAGGGGTTGGATGATGTTAGTACACTATTTGTACATTAACTGAACATGTCATGTACTTTTCTTTTTAATTGATGCGTTAGAGAGGGGTCACATCCCATCTCCATAAAACACTTATTCTCTCGATGTTTTGTACAGAAGAGCGATGTACGGATAAAGAACTTCAAGCTCCGGCTAGTTCTTTGTCCAAGCTCCGATTGAGATGCCACTGGGTATGTTGGTTTCCCATCAGTGAGTTCTCTTTTCCCTAGGTCCTCTCTTCCTGGTTCCTTTTTTCCCATGGGATTTTCAACAATGAATGACTTTAACTTTTTTATTAATATATTTCATTCTAGGACGATTCAAGGTCCATTTTTCAGCTATAGTGATCTCTTAAGATTGAGGTACGTGGTTTGTGCCTTTCATTAACTTTCATGAGTTAATATGTGCTTAAAGTTCCAAATACCCATGTTCAGAGTGTTATGTGTTTTAAAATTTAACCTTGTTTAATACCTGATATGGTGTGTTTTATTGAGAAAGGGTTATTTCTTAGTTGTAAGGTTTAATACCTTTATTATGGGTTTGTTTTCCTATGATTAATAGATAATGGTCGTTTGGTTGATAAAACCTATTAGGATTTATTTGTTTTTCATGCCTCATGTTGTTCAGATGGAGTAACCTTTTATTGGAGATGCATGTGATTATCATTGTGAAAGTATGACCAAGGGGAATTTGACTGTGAGATCTTCCCGAGGTAGGTTCATTTATGTATAACTTTGTTGTTATGTTGTCCCAGTGACATTACTTGTGATAGCTATCAGGTGGTCATAGGCCATAGGGGTTATACCATGAGAGCTACCAAGAGGGTCATTATTAAATGAATGTTGGACCATAGGGAATATACAGTGAGATCGTCCAGGTGGTCATTATAATTTATTTTTTCTAATCATACCAAGGGGAATTGACCATGAGATCTACCCAGGAGGTTGATTTTAAATGATTTGTGCTATGTGGGACCAAAGAGGATAGACTATGTGATATTTCCCACAGGTTAATTTTTTATTTAATTGATGATATGTTAAAATAGAGGGGTTATACTGTGATAACATTCCTAGTGGGTTTCTTCTGAATGATTGATTTATTTTTGATGAGTCTGTCAAGCCAAAGAACAAGCATGAACTCAGCCTAAATTGATTGTTTAGATGGTCTATTAAGACGTCTATTTTTAATTATTATGAAAGGGGATAAAGAGATTAGTCTAGATCCCAAGGATACATTATTCAATGAATGAATAATTAATAAATGTAAATTAATATAATTGGAAACTGTAGGATTTTTTACTTTTTATTACATACAAGTTTATTGCTTCATTTTTCTTATTTCCTTCTATATATATTCACAGATACTTAGGCATAGATCTTTTGGTGGTTTCCTACTGGGATTCATCTCAAACCTTGTTTGGTTCATGCTTTTGGACCTAAACATATTATATGATTATAGATATAGATAAGGTCAAGAACCCTTCTTCATTAGGTACTTGATTGTTGCTGGAGTTGGAGAGCATGGGACCAATCTGAGGCTTGTGATGCTATTGGAGTTTATTGTTTTTCTATACTTTGGTTTTAGTATTGTATTTCCAACATTGTGACGTGTTTGTATTATTTCCTAGATACATGTTACTTGCATCATTTATTTATATATATGTTTTAATTGTTTTATTCAATTAGTCGTCCACTATTTACTTCTGTTTCATGGAATTATTGCTTCTGCTACTATTTACTACTTGTTTTCCATTGTGTATAATTTTCCAATGAGGGAATAGTTTCTCCATAATCATACCTTGTCCCTCACTACTAGTCAGTAGCCTCTGGCATTTGGGGAAATGTTCTTGAGTTCATGTGATGAACCATGTACGGGGAACCTTTAGGCGGCACCCAGATTCGGGACATCATAAAGTGGTATCAAAGGAGGTTCTATTCTTCTTTGTCTTATTATTTTGAGCCTATAGATGGGGAGAGGAAGGAATGGGTAGTTGGTAATAATTTGTTTCTGGGAGTACCTAACTCGTGTACAAGGAAAAGCCAAGTTACCTCGAATATTACAATTTTTATGGTTTTTCAATTGTTAATGTTGATTTGATTTCACCATTGGGTAAACCACTTGTTTTGTACTGTTATGATTTATATCATTGTGGTTTTATTTATGTTTTAACCTGAAGATATTAGGGTATTCCATCTCATGCATCATATAGGCACTTGTTAGAGATCACATGTTGTTCATTCTTGTCATGCCATTTAGGATGAATTATGGATTTCATGTTGTTGTGATAGATGTTGAGCTAGATATGAATTTTGTTGTGATAGAATACCCTCTAATTTGATAGGGTATTAGTATATGTAAATTTTCATTTGGATGGATGCCAAAATTTTGTCCCTTAGGTATTATGCCCCCCCTTGGATCAGAATTTAGTGGATCATGATTGAACTTTAACCTAATTTTGTCAAGTTATGATGTCAATAAGGATTCCAAACATTGATTTGTGTGATTATGGGATTTCATGGGTCAGAATTTGTCATTCCTTGGAAAAAAAATTACATTTTTAAGGGTTCTGGAAATGTTTTAGAGGCTTACTATCCAGGATCCTAGACAACACAGCATGTATTGTTCGGAACAAACACCATGTGTTCTTCTGTTCTGGAGAATCTAACTTTTCTTAAGTACATGTTGTGTACTAGGAGTACATGCCATGTAGTGATTGACTGTGTGACTGACTGTGTGAGTGTAGACATGATTTTGGGAAACTTTTGGTAAAACATGCAATGTATGGATTGTACACACTTTTTTTAGAGAACCGTGTATCCGATGGTGTGACCAGCAAGACAGGTGGATGAAACTAGGTTGTACAGGTTGTGACCAGTTTAAGCATGCTATGTAGAGTCGAATGTGTATCTGAGCATTTGACTAATGACACAGGAAATTATAATTTATGTAGTACACTTCATGTCTTGGTTGAACACACTATGTAGTGTTTCCCAGGAGAGAACGGTGTAGTTCTATCCATGTAGAGGAACCAAGGTTGGAAGAAAAATTCAGGTACACGTTGTGTCTCAGGAGGAACATGATGTGTGTATGGTTGTTACACGACCATGTTTGGAAGAGGTAAACACAATGTTAAAATCTTAAGGGAACACTCTATGTAGGGTTTATACACGATGTGTAACCCTGTTTTTTAAAACATGAATGTTTCTCCTCTTGTCATTTTATTTCATTTTTGAGTTGATATCCATGATAATATTGAACTCAGGTGTGCACTAGACCTTGCAGAGACATGCCTCCAAGAAATCCTCTGGTTGGACGCTAGATACAAGGTAATTATAGGACACCAAAAATGGTAGATAAGGGACTACCACCAGATCCTCTTATCGTGCCTATTTTGGAACCAGCTATTAAATTGGATGCAGGTGATGATGCATAGTTCCGTGAAGGATTTATGGGAAAGTTACATACTTTTCATGGAGAACCACATCCTTCCTCGACTATTTCATAGTTGAAGATGGTGTTCCAGCATTAGCATCCTCCAACTTTTTAAGGGGATGGAGGACCACATGCTGCAGAGGCATGGTTGGAGCCATGGTTGTTATCTTTGAGTATCTGGAGATGCCTCCAGAGAGGAGGGTGATTCTAAAAATGTACATGTAACATGATACTACCAATAGAAGGTGTTACGTTTTATCATAGGTGGGAAAACATCTGGATTTACCTTGGGAAGAGTTTTAGATCACCATCTATGATTAATTCTATCTTGAGACGTTGAGGACCGATCGAGCCTGAGAGTTCATGTATTTGGAGCAAGGCGCTATTTTAGTGATGGATTACTCATCTCATTTTATAGATCTTTAGAACATTAAATCTATTATGGGAGGTGATGAGATATATTTGGATAGGTAGTGGGAGGATGGTCTCAAGTATGACATCTGATCATAGGTGAATGTATTCAGGCTGACTTCGGTGACTACTCTAGTGAACCAGAAACTAATTACTGAGCACAATCTGAGGGAGTTAGGAGCAGCGATCTAGGGTAGTCCAGAATACAAGGATGGTACTCCTTCTAAAGATAGTAGGAATCATCATAGGGAGCATTCATGTGATGTTTCTTTAGGTATCTAGGTGTTATTCTACTAGTGCAGGAAGAGTGAGAATACGAGGCCACATTGCCTGAAGGACCAAGTCGAGTGCTGATCTTGTAGAAAGATGCGTCATATTCATAATTTCTGCCAGATTTCCTTGCCAAAAGTGGGTGATAGGGGTTCTGTTATGACTCTACTTTTAGGAGCAAGACTACTAGTTTCTCATCAGTTTGGTAACTAGATTTATTCTTCCCATTTAGGCCGAGGAGAAGGTTGGGTTGTGGTTTCCAGTTGGCAAGCTTCTAACAATAGTAAGGTGGATCATCTCAGGGTAGTTAGGTAGGGTCATAGGGCCAAAGTGTAGGTTATACTTTTGAAGTGGAGCAGAACCATTTAGAGCAAGATCTCAGACCCTCTATAGTTATAGTTATGATTATAGTTTCCTCAGTCTTATCTTCTTATATTTTTCATACAGGGGTTTCCCATAGTTTGATATATGCTGTTGTTGTGTAGAGACTCGAGATCTGTATATTTACTTTTGAGGATGTTATGACTATAGAAACTCCATTGGGGATTATGACGTCTAGTGTACAATAGTGTAAGGCATACCCTCTTGTGGTTGGTGGTATTCACTTCTTATGGGACTCTATGTCTTAGAGATGAAGGAATTTAATGACATTCTCATAATGGATTGGTTAGTCTCTTTCTAGGCCTTTGTTGACTGCTATCACTGTAGGGTGAGTTTCACATCACCAGAGGGAAGGTATTTTATACACAATGACGAATGGGAGGTCCAACCGAGTAGAACTAGATCTGAGCATCATGGGTTGGGAGGAATTACAGCTTGGATTTCTAGTTTATATTTGGACGACTAGGGGAATTCATAGATACACTTTCGTCCAGTGGTGGATCATTTTACGTATTTCTTTCTAGAAAAAATTTCAAGTTTACATCCTATGTGAGAGGTAGATTTATCAATTGAGATTGTTATAGGAGTAGAACAGGTTTCTATTCCTATATATAGGATGGATACACCAGAGATACAAGATCTCAAGAAGTAGTTGGAGGAGTTTCAGGAAAAGCGTTGCATCTGACCTAGTATACTTCTCCTTCGGGTTCACCTATTATTTTTTCAAAGAAGGTAGATGGTACCCTCAAACGTTGTATGGATTATCAGATGTTGAACCAGTTGACAGTTAAGAACCAATATCCCTTACTAGGGATTTCTGATCTCTTTGATCAGCTTTGAGGAGCCTGGGTGTTCTCGAATATTGAATTGATATTTGGTTATCATTAGTTTCATATTAGAACATCATATATACCTATTACAGCCTTTCGAAGAGGGTATGGTCTATACGAGTATTTGGTTATGTCATTCGGTCTCATGAACACGGTTGAAGTTTTCATGGCCCTTATGAACCAAGTGTTCCATCCTTATTTAGATTCTTTTGTGGTAGTCTTTGTGGATGATATCTTGGTGTACTCTCACACTTAACACAACCATTCCTCTGATCATGATATCGTGTTGAGTACTCTGAGAGAGAATTAGTTATATGTTATTCTCCCAAAGTTCCACTTTTGGATGGACCAATTTCACTTCATGGGTCATCTTATCTCAGAGATAGGAGTATCAGTAAACCCAAAAAAATTATAGCGGTAGTTTCCGAGGGGAATCCAAAGAACGCCTTTGAGGTACGGTGTTTTCTGGGGCTGGATGGTTACTACAGGCACATTATACATGACTTTTCATGCTTAGTAGTGCCATTTAAGGGCCTGACTAAGATGGGTGTGAATTAATTGTGAATATATTCCTTTGATTCATATTTTCTGGAGCTGAAAGGGAGATTGACTTCAATACCAATATTGATTTTTCCTGAACTAGGGAAGATATACACTATTTACTATGATGCACCAGGCATCAGGCTGGGAGAAGTGCTTATTCAGGGGGGAAGAGTCATTTCAAACAGGTCTTGGTAGTTAGATCCACATGAGAGGAATTTCCCGAAGCACAATCTCGATTTATATGTAGTTAGTAATACTTTACATTGCTGGAGACATTAACTTTTGGGAGAGGATTTTGTGGTATTCACTGACCACAAAAGTCTCAAGTATATCTTTACTTAGTAAGATCTGAATTTGCGACACTGAAGGTGGGTTGATTACCTTTAGTCTTTTGACTTTGATCTTTCCCACATGCCTAGGAAAGGCAATGCCCTGGATAATATGTTGAGTATGAGGACTTAGATACAGGCATTTTAGGAGTCCAACAGTGAATGGCAACTTATGGCTCTATTCTCTAAGATGAATTTGGTGGTGCACGATATAAAGGGGTGGAAATTTATTTCTTCTATAGTTGTTACCTCTACTCTATAGGATAGAGTGTGAATGAGGTAGATATTAGATTCTGAAGGCCTACTCCGACGGGAGAGTGTATCAATAGAGGACCATACTCCTGGTGGACTATAGGTGATGATGAGATCATTCATTTTCATGTATTCGTATGGGTGACAGAAGACATATGTGAGAATTTAATGCGATATTTTCAATCCTCAATTTGGGCAGTTCATCTATGTGTCACCAAGATGTATCGAGATATAAACCATTAGTATTGGTGGCCAGTTATGAGGAGGGATGTAGCTAGTTTTGTTTTGAGATGTTTCACCTATCAGCAGGTGAAGGTGGAGTATCATCGATTGGTAGTGATTTTAAAGAAATTACCCATTCCTAAGTGGAAGTGGAACGATGTCGTGGTGGATTTTTGTAATGGGTTTACCGAGGCTGCATCGATGAAATGATTTGGTATAGGTTTTTGTTGATAGAATCATGAAGGTTTCACATTTCCTTCTAATTAAGGAAACCTTTGGTGTTGATAAACATGGAAGGTTTTACATCCAAGATATTGTATATTTTTATGGGGTTCTGAACTCTATAAATTTAGAAGGGGATGCCTGGTTTGCTTCTCATATCTGGTAGGGACTACAGAGGGCTTTGGGTACACAGGTACTTTTGAGTACAACAGACCATCCCCAGACAGATGGTCAGTCGAAGTGCACGATTTAGTTGTTGGAGGGAAAGCTTCAAGCATGCATCCTAGATTTCAGGGGTTCTTGGGATCGAGACACACCCGTAGTTTATTTTTCCTACAAAAAAATTTTTTGGGTGATAATTCAGATGGAAACTTATGAGGCTCTGTATGGTAGGTCATTCCGATCACCCATATGTAGGCTGAAGGTAGCAGAGGCAGCTATGTTGGGACCTTGTCTTTCATATGAGACCACTGATCGGGTGGAGTTGATTCAAAATAGGATGACTACTACATAGTCTTTGCAGAAATGTTATAATGATCGATGAAGATGGCCTCTGGAGTTTGAGGTCGAAGATCAGCTTTTCTTACATGTCACACTGAGGTTGGGACATAGGAGGATTAAGAGACAGGACAAGCTTTCACTGAGATACGTCAACCCGTTTCAGGTTTTGGAGAGAGTTGGGCTAGTTTCCTATCTATTACAATTAACATAGAGGTAAGTATCTATGCATGACTTTTTTCATGTTTCTCAGCTACAACATTACTTTTAAGACATGTCTCACATTTTTTATCCCATGGATGTTGAGTTGGAGGTGGATGCATCCTTCGAGGAGCACCCTATTAGTATTGTAGATCACAACATGAAGGTTCTTCATAGAAAGAATATTCCTATGGTATGGGTGTTATAGTAGCACGAGTGAGTGTAGGATGAGACTTTGGAGAGAGAGGGCAATGTACAATCACAGTGGCTAGAGATGTTTGAAGTTTCTTCTTCACCACCCTTAAAAGGAAAATTCTTGTATGAATTGATTTAAGAGGGATGTTTTTAAGAATCTGAATCTATGTTTCAAGTCTAGATATTTATTTCAGGTTTTTTTAGAAAAAAATAAAAAATTAGAAATTTTCTAAGTACACATCGTGTACTTTTAAGTACACATCTTGTACCCAGTTTTCTCAAGTAGCCATGTTCTGGTCATGTAATGGCCATGTATATGGTCATATAGGTGACCTAGAAGACCACCTAAAGTGGGAACTATTTGAGGCTAGTATTAGGCATGTAAATTAAATGAACACACCATGTACTTTTCTTTTTAATTGATGAGTTGGAGTAGGGTTGTGCCTTATCTCTAGAAAACACTTCTTCTTCCTGTGTTTCATACAAGAGAGAGACATATGGCCGAAGAACTTCAATCTCATCCTAGTTCTCTGTCTGAGTTCTGATTAAGATGTCGCTAGGTGAGTTGGATTCCCACTGGTGAGTTCTCTCTTTCCCTTGATCCTATCTCCCTAATTTCTCTTCTCTCGTGGATTATTCAAGGTTTTTTTTATTTTATCCTTTTTCTAGATCTATGTTGTTCTAGGAAAATTCAAGATTCAGCGTTAAACTATAGTGATCTTGTGATAATGAGGTAGGTGGTTTATGACTTTCTTTGATTGTATTTGGTTTATATATGCTTAGAGAACTAAATACCCATGTTTGGGGACTTTGTTATTTGGAATTTAACCCTTTTTTAATAATTTTTATGGTTTGTTTGATTGAGAAAAGTTTGTTTCTTAGCCGTAAGCTTTAATTCCATGATTATGGGTGCATTTTATCATGTTTAATCATTAATGTTCGTTTGGTTGGGAAAGCTTGTTAGGACTGCTTTGTTTTCCATGCCTCATGTTGTTAGGAAAGAGTTACCTTTTATTTGATATGAATGTGATTCACATTGTGAAAGTTTTACCAAGTGGAATCTGACTGTGAGAGCTTCATGGGGTAGCATCATTTATGTATAATTTTGTTGTTATGTTGACCCAAATGTATTGAATGTGATAGTTTCCAGGTGGTCATAGGCCATAGGGATTAGACCGTGAGATCTACCAAGAGGTTCATTATTAAATGATTATTAGGCCTTTGGGTATAGACTGTGAGAGCTTCCTAGTGGTCCTTATAATTTATTTTTTATAAGCATACTAAGGGGTATAGACCATGAGAGATACCCAGGAGGTCATTTTTAAATGATTAGTGTTACGTGGGACAAAAGGGGTTAGACTGGGTGGGATTTCCAAGATTATTATTATTTATTGAATTGATGATATGTTAAGACAGAGGTGTTAGACTGTGATAACTTTCCCAGAGGGTTTCCTATGAATGATTTATTGATTGTGATGAGTCTTCCAATCCAAAGCACAAATTTGGACTCAGTCTTACTAGATTGTTTAGATGGTCTTTTGGGAAGTCGGTTTATTATTATTATACAAGGGGGTATAGATCTTAGGCTATATCCCGATGATACATTATTAAATGATTGAATAATTAATAAATGTAAATGAATGTTACTGGAAACTCTAATATTTTTTACTTTTGAGTACTTCCTAGTTTATTACTTCACATTGCATATTACTGTTAGGCACATATATTTTGGTGGTTGCCTACTGGGATTCATCTAACACCCTTTTTAGGTCATGATTTTGGACCCAAATAGATTATATGGTTGTAGTTATAGATAAGGGAAAGAGCCCTTCTTCATCAGGTAGTTGATTTCTATTGGAGCAGGACAACATTGGACCAAGGTGAGGATTGAGATGTTGTTCGAGTTTACTATTTTTCTATACGTTGGTTTCAGTATTGCATTTATGGCATTATGACATGTTTCGCTGCTTTTCTAGATACATGTGTCGTGCATAAAATATATATATATATAAATTGTAGTTTTTTATTCTATAAGTATTACAATGTTTAATTCCATTGTATGTCATTACTGCTTCCAATACTATTTACTACTTATTTTTCATTTTGTATACTTTTCCATTGAGGGAATAGTTTCCCCATTATCATACCATGTCCCTCGCTGCTAGTCAGAATCCTCTAGCATTTGGGAAAATGCGCTTGAGGTCATGTGACGAACCAGGTATGGGGAACATTTGGGAGGCACCTGGATCTGGGACATTACATAAACCTTTCACAAACCATGCAGTTTCCACTGTTCAAAATGGAAATTGGTTGCCGACTTACCGAGAGGAGGGATGACAGTTTTCCCTATCCGTGAACTAAGTATGAACCACCATCTTTCAAGAAACAAATATCCAATTTCACCAAGAAAACTCAAGGGGAAACCCAAGGATAAATGCAAGACTAAAAATAAAAAAAATGAATTCCCCAAAATAAAGTCAAAAATGTGACAATTCTCTCACCATGAAATAATTCCACACATGGAAAGTCAACTTGAAGCTTGACCAGAGAAAAAAATGGATACTCCTAATCATCCCAAGACTTCCACTCCCATGTATCTTTCACATAACTACCATACTTCCAAGTAACTCAGTCAAATTGAATATACATCCAATTAAGCACTATTTCCTATGAATCCAAAATCTACACTAGCGGCTCAAACACAGAAAAATTAGGCTCCCACTCCAACTCCTCCCAATTCAACCCATGGGATGGATCCATATTGAACTTTTTCCGATGAGAAGCATGGAAAACATCATCAATTGACATCAATTGAGTAGAAAAAGATAACATATATTCCACCTTACCTATCTTCTTGGTAATCTCAAAAAGTTTTGACAAACCTTGATGTTAGCTTCCCTTACTTGCCCAAATGATGGTGACCCAAGCAAGGTGCCACTTTTAGGAACACCCGATCACCCACTAAAAATTCCAATGCTCTATACCACTGATTGGAACGAGTCTTGTGACAACTCTGTGTAGTAAACAACCACTACTTGATCAACTTATCATTTTCAAAAGTTTCTTTTATAAGGCTCGGTCCCAATAATGAGATCTCGCCCACCTCATCCCAACATAAATGTGACCAACAAGACCAGCCATAAAGCACTTCAAAAGGAGTCATTAGAATCAATGATTGGTAACTATTTGTATATGAAAGCTCAACCAATACCAAATGGATATCCCATGATCATAGGAAATCTAGAACACATTCTCAAATCATGTCCTCCAAAATCTGATTTTCCCACTATTCATGACCATCCTTTTGAGGATGGTATGTCATGTTCAACATTACCTACAACCCCATCAACTTCTAAAGACCTTCCCAAAACTACAAGGTAAAACAAGGGTCCCTATCTAAAATACTTTCTGAGGGAATTCCATGGAGACTCCAAACTTCATGAACATACAAATAACCAAACTCATCAACTTTGGTTGAATCCCAATTTGAAATTAAATGGGGTTATTTGTTCAAACAGTCAATCATTACCCAAATTTAATTCCTCTACCAGGGTGTATGAGGTAATTCAACAATAAAATACATGGAAATCTTGTCCCACTTTTTGTTAGTAATATATAGAGGTAGAACAAAACTGGAGGTCCTTTGGTTATCCTCCTTAACCTGCTAACATTTATAACACTGTGATATGAAGTCGACTACATCTCACCTCATAACTGGCCACCAAAACTGCTAACACATTTGATACTACATCTTCGTAGCATTAGGGTGAAAATCCCACTAATAATGGTAGTTATATTTCATAACCACCTTCCTTAACAACAACAACACAATAAAGCGACACAAAACTCCATCAGGAGACAAAAAAACATTCAAAAGACACCTCCCCACCATTTAGGAACTGCATAGAATATTGGCAAAACTTATCGCTTCACTACTCCTTTGAAATCAACTCTAGAACAGATGGTGTGGTCTTGACACTTTCAATTAAAACACATCCACTGTGTTCCTTGGTCTTGAGATGAATCCGAGCTAAGAACCATCAATATCAACTCATCACTTGACTTCTTCACAGCTTGTATTATCACTTTCGTTATCAAATCAACTTCCAATACATTTCCATTATCTAGTGTATAGACTATATCAAAATTGAACACCTGAAGGTACTCGTCTCAATGAATCTTCCTCAAATTTAGATCTTTCAAAGAGAAAGTATAGGATAAAAACTTATGATCTAATAAAACTACAAACTTCGCCCAAAAAATATAATGTCACCACATCTTTAAGACATGAATCACTGCTGCTAACTCCAAGTCATGAGTTGGGTAATTCATTTCATGTGTTTAGAGTTAGTGTGAACTATAATCCACCACATGATCATCCTATATTAGCAGACATCCATGAACCATACATGAGGCCTCACAATGAACCATATATCCCTTTCTAGATTCCGGTAAGATCAAAAAGGGGCTATGTTCAACCATCGTTTTATCTTCTCAAATGATGTTGGACACTCTAGGATCCACTCAAACTTCACTCATTTTTTTGGTAAACACCCTCATGGATGAAGAAATATGAGAATAATCCCTAAATAACCCTCCTATAATACCCCACCAGAACCAAATATGTTTTGATTTCTAACACATTCTTCAACATCTCCCAAAACATCACAAGCCCATCATCCTAGTGTCCATCGAAACCCCACGTTCTAAGATCACATGGGCCAAAAACCTCAAATCCCTAATACATAAGGTTCAATTAGAAATATTCACATATATATAATCATCTTGAAGGATTCCCAACACAATCCTCCAATATTTCCCATCCACCTTGGTCTCGCAAAAGACCAATATGTCTTCCACAAATACAACAATAAGGGAATCGAGATACTGGGGGAAAACCCTATTCAAGAATTCCATAAACATAATTGTAGAATTCACTAACCCAAAATTCATTACCAAGCATTGAAAATGGTCATACCTACTTCAAAAGGCTATTTTTGGGACATCATCTTATCTAACTCTAACTTGATATTACCAAGAATTCAAATCAATATTGGAAGACCATCGTTATCCCTAAACTGATCAAAAATTTCATCAATATGAGGCTAGGGGTATTTGTTCTTAATTATTACCGTATTTATATTCTGGTAACCTATACACAAAATGGATATATCAATTTCCCTTTTCACAAATAGAACTGGGTTAGTCCAAGGTGAGATACTCAGGTGAATGAATAATTTGGATTCCAAATCATCAAGTTGTACTTCTAATTCCTTCAACTCAGTGGGGTCCATACGGTGTGAGGTAAGAGATATTGGATTTTTTTCCTAGTGCTAAATCTATGGTGAACTCCATATCCCACTTTGGGGGAAAACCCAAGATATTCCCTAGAAATACCTCTGGGAACTCATCCACCATGGGAGGAAATCCAATCTCATATGAATCATTATCTTCCTCAAACTTGAGCGATGAGATCTAATAAAAAATATTCCCTAATTCTATAATTCGTGGTCCTTCACGTCCTTAGTAGGAATCTCATTCACCTTGAAAAACTTGGTACTTCCATCAAGTTCCAAAAAACTCTCTTGTTGCCGATAGCAATCGATGGGCACTTGAAAACACGCCATCTATCCCATACCATGGATCACAATAAAAAGGCCTATATCAACAACCATAAAATCATAATACACCTAAACCCTTTATGTAGTGAGTGAAAAATATGTACACTTGAAACCATGCTCTTGCTTCTTACCTAGTGGGGTTACCAACTCCATCACATACAGAAATATTTTTGCTAGAAACTTTAATACATCCAAAAGAATGGAAGAAATTAAAAAAAAATTATGCAACAATATCAAATTAAAAAATATCTAATGATGATGTAATAATAATGTTACCTTGAACTATCATAGTACATTCATCTGATTCAACTATCACATGGTTTACAACATGAAGTTGCCTTGTCTCTGCCTGAACATGAGAATAACTGCTAGCTTGCAACTCTTCCTTGAAATGAAATTGATGCCATAACCTCCAAATGACGAAATTTTTGTCCTAGATTGTTCTTACAAGTCTGAAATCCCTTTTAATGATATATATCCTACACTAAACTGATATGGGCATGCCACTCTTCAAAATCACTACAAGTTCCCCATAGTTATGCATTGATGATAATGCATGGGTGGAGATGAGAACACAGATCATGTATTCCCTAATTTCCCACACTAGTGGCACACAACTGACCTAGAATAATATCCCAAGGTTGATGGTAGATATGAAATATATCCAGAACTACCACCTCTCATCTTCCCCTACTCATCCCACTTCCTCTTCTTCATATATGAACTGCCACTACCCAATGCCAATACTTGTATAGATAAATCAATCTTTATTCCATAGTAATTGTATATCATCATGGCACGATCGACCACCACAGAATAAGTATTAAACTTGAACAAGAATACTTAGGATAAAATTTATAGTTGTAACCCCATATCGAACATTTGATCCTTCAACTTGTCATTAGAAATGATCTCGGGTGTGTATCAAACTAACTCTGCAAAGTGGTTAGCATACTCTATCATAGTCTGGTCTCACTGGATTTACTCCAAAAACTCATAGGATTTTGTGAAGGCCAAAATATCGAGTAAATATTTCTTATTGAATATGATCTTGAAATCCATCCAATCCATATTCTCATTCTTCCCATATTTCACTACTGAGTCCCACCACTTTCTACAGGGACCTTTCAACATGAATGGATCAAATTTCACTATAACTACCTTAATAGTATCATGAAACTCAAACATCCGATATAGATTGTCAAGACACTCCTATACATCCCAAGGTTCCATGATATCCCAAAAATAAGGAGGCTTGTTCTTGAGAAACTCCTTTGATTTTTTCCTTCCCAAGACCAAGTTCAGATTCTTTAACCTGAGCTGGACCAGATCTCATTCCCTGATCCAAATTTTGGATAGCATGAACCACTAATTCTACAAATATTGGACTGATTAGTGAGATATAAATCTTTTCATAATCTACCCATAGATGCATATCAATTCTCTGAGTAGGAATTTTACTATATCAACAAACAACCACCAGAAAATACCGTCAACACACATTTTGAAAATCATCAACAAAAACATAAAATCTCAAACAATATTATAAATCATAACATAACCAAGTCCGTAATAATAAAAAGACAAACCAAACCCCTCAAACCCTACTTGTTCTCTATATACATTCAGTAGGCTATAGATCTAACCTATAGAAGAATTCAAACCAAATCCCGCCATCCAATGATGACTCAAGTTCTATTATGAGGTGTATTATCCAGACACTCCACTCATAACCAGAACATCAAGACCTGAAAATCCTAACACCAATCTATCAAGAACCATCCCAAATAACATGTCCCAAAAAGGATGAAACCTCCTCTGATAACATTTTTTTATGAACCAATCTTGAGTTCCATCCAACCCATCACCCATCCTGATTCATGGAATGGACCAAAAGGAATTCCCAATCCCCATGGTTTAGAAATTAGTTCTCAGGTATCTACAATCCATATTGTGAACTATTTCACTGATGCACATAATCACAAATAACCAATAATAATAAACTCCCCATAACAGATAACCATAACTAAACAAGGTACAATAATCTTCATAAGTAATGATTATAACTTTAACCAAAACCAAAATTACTAAAATAGAATGGGAATAGTAAATAAATCCCAAAACCCTCTATGAAATAAGAGGGTCATCACCCTCAAGCGACCAGCACTAGAACCTACAATAAGTAGAACACTAGAAATAGGATCCACCATCAACCCCACGACACAACATTCCTTTACTTGGCTTATACATAACAAAGACTACATACACCCAAAGGTATATATAAGGTGTGATCCAAATCCCAATAGGATGCCTCCCAGAATAAAATATTCCATGCTATAATAATAGAATAAAAATTAATATGTGAATTTTCATAATAATATTTGAAACATTTCCAAGAAAACATTGTAAGGAAAACTATCTAAAGAAACACTTTTTATGGAAACCCTTTTCACAAATAAGGTTTCTTTATATGAAAATGTACACAAGTTCTTTTTTTTACTGACAGCTAGCACCACCTCACATAAGAATAAAGTCACAAGATAGAACCATGGGTAATACCCTATAGGTAACTAACATAAGTGGTACCCTATGAACCTCATACATCGATATTCAATATCCTCCAACTCAACTACCAACAGTGTTACTGTGCACATGCCACTAGAAGGTATCCCATACCAAATATCTAGTGGTATCCAATTAATAATCTAATACCAATTGTGTTCTCATGCATGATCCAATAGAGGAGATCCCATACCAAAATTCTAGTGGTCTCTGATCATAACACATGTTTAGTTAGTGTTGTAGCATCAATCCTACTAGATGAGTCTGGGCCTCAGCCTCTTCCAAATCAATAAGTGTACTTGTTCTAATTCTCCCACCTAGATACCTAACATACCATATGTGCTCAAATTCCATTTCACATATCACATAAATCATCACATTCACCATACACATGTTAGGCATCATGATCAGACAAATAAATCACCACTTTCACATTTTTCATATTTATCCAATGATCAAAAATCACATGGACACCACCCTTTCTCCGTATCAAAAACACACTCAATTTCATACGCACAAAAAAAAATTGGAAATAAATTCCACACCTCTTTCATAATTCTTGAAACCCATTTGAAAATATAATTAAAATAGAACATATGAAATCCAACTTTTTCCATGGGAAATTCCCCCTTTAAATTCTTACTCAAATAAAATCCATTTTATGATTTTCTTCACATCAATTTCACAATTCAGAGACACATTTATGGAGCCCAAATAAGAATCCAACATTCAAGGAAAACCCATTTCTATTGAAAAGCATAATTTTAATAATTTCACACCTTTAAATCTATTTCAAAACATATTTCTTTCCTTTCACACATGGAATAAATCATATTCAATAAATACTACAATGAAGCACATAAGGAATATACCTGATTTCCTTACTAAAACCAATATTATTCACAAATTCATCTCAAACCCTTTCAAAAAAATATTTTTCACCACAAAAATAGTCTAAATAACACATTCAAGAACCAAGAAATAATATCAAAATCATATAATAATGTAATATCATTTAACCACCTACCTCACACTTGGAAACTTCTAGAAATGGATGTGAAACCACAACCATGACACCACACGAACCAATAAAAGAAATATCAAATAATAACCATCATGATTTCATCCAAAATATAAATATCACATTCTTATTTGGTCAAATAACCCACTAGAAAATAAGAACTCAAGAAGGTGGGAAGAGAAACTGTGGAAAGAGGGATAGATCTAGAGTAAAATGACTTACTTGATGATTCCTTGAGGTTCCAAGTATAGAAACACACATACGTTGACGCTCAAGAGGTCTAAGAAAACTTGGAGGAGTCCATGGATGAAAATAATAAATAGGGAGGATGGGAGGTGATTTAGGTCTAAAATAGAAGAGGTCACAAGGGTAATGTTAAACTTTCTAATGACCTGGACAGGTCGCATGGTTATCCTTCATGGTTATCAAAACTGTACAGAAATTGTGTCCCTCTCTATATAAAAGAAACACACTTCACAGTTATCCCACATGGTTTGAAAAATTGTGTTCTAACCATTTGGTTTCCACTATCCAAAATGTAAATGGTCTACCCTCTTACCTAGAGTAGGGTGCATGGTTTTCCCTAACCATACGCTAACTGTGATCCACCTTCTATCAAGCCCAAAATATCCATCATCACCAAAAACTCAGTGGTGAAACCCGAGGATAAATGAAAGACTGAAAATAAAAAAAAGGAGTACCTCAAAATAAAATCACAGATGTGACAATAATTCTCCCATGTCTGTAACAAAGAATTTCATGGGAATACATCAAGAAAATATTCACTCAATTGTAGTATCCTTGGGAGGGAGAAATTTTATGAGTTCTTGGGTTTTGTTAAAGGTGAGATATTGGTTGCTTAATATTCCATGAAATATTTATGTTTGTTATATTTATCACCTAATCTTGTTGATTATGACTCCATTATGGATAAATGTTTTAGAATGGGTAATTTCCTAAAACATGAAAAATCCATACTAGTAGGCTATTAAGCTACTTATATATTGGTCCTTAAAAGGTCCATTTTATCTAAAATGCAGGTATATGGGTGATATAAAGTATAGAATACATTTTTTTAGTTGTGTTAAGAGATGGTTTCAGGTCTAGAGAACCACAAGAATTAGTTATGTTGGGACATTCTTCCTATATAAATTCATTTCATGTGCTTCTAGTTTATGGCACGTACTAATTCTAAAAAAATTGAAATCTCTAAGATTTTGAAAATAGTTTGTTTATTATTTCACCTTAATAGGTTTAGTAATTTATGCTACTAGAAGGGGAATTTTTTGTTGGGGATCATAAACTCCTGACTACATGGTAGCAGGTGCTTCAAGATAATAGGGCTTCGTCCATAGGCCTCAGAGTGAATATTTTCACATAGTAAATGAGCTATTGGTGGTGTTTTATATTGATCCATAGTTTTTTTTCTAACATCTCATTGGAAACTGATTGAGTTTTCCTTATTTTAAATCATTAGTCTTAGGATATTTTATAGTTTAAGAGATATCTTATGGCTTTATTTGGGCCCTTTATGGATGTTCATTTATGGACCTAGGTTGTGATCATGAAGATTAGTTCATCTTCTTGAAATCTTTATTTCTAGGCCTTATGGATGAGTAATTTTTAATGGTTACCCTTCTTCCTTAAAGTTTTTAGACACTGGATTTTTTTATAATAATAGTGATGGTATGAAATCTTATTCATTGATAACCTAGATGTTTAGGGTAGTTATCATTCAGAATACCTCCTTTTTATTCTTTATAAGGGTGTCTCCCTATAGCTGTTATTGGATACTCATTGTATGGTTGTAATTCCTTGGTATCCTCGTCTTTTTTTCGCTAATTTTTATAGACCAATATTGAAATGATGGATGGTCTCCCTTGTGTTATTTTAGTGCCCAGGTTTTTCACTAGCCTTGTTATTTAGACATTTTTTATGTTTTACATGGATATGACTTGGTAATTTACTTGGGTACCATGGATAATATGGATTATTGATGTATCAAGAACCTGGAGGTTTTGGTTTTTGATTTGATGAGATTATTTAGTGCTTCAGAACAATGTTGAAAATCCCAGGCTACCAACAATTACTATCCTTTGGTGGAAATACATTTCATTTAGGTTCTATTCTTATGAAATTTTGATTCTATATGGATCTTAAGAGCGTTATATCTTTTAGCAATATTCAGTTGTTTTTTATGTGTTTTTCCTTGAGGTTTTTGTTTCATCTCTTGGATGTTTCACTATGATGTGTGATCAAATTATCATATTTAAGTTGATGAGATGTATTCTAGTGGTTTTTTTCCTCATGTTCCACCACTTTATTGAATTGGTGAGGAGACTTACTCTTGGTCTCCAATTATTCCAAGTTGTTCTTTTAGTTCCTATTGGTGTTGTTGAGTTTTTTTTTGAGATGTGTGTTGAACATGGTGGTTATATTTAAAGGTAAATTTGGAATTCTTTTTAGGTAATTCTCTTGGAGTTAAGTCAGGTGGCTATTTTTGGGTGAGTATACTTTTCTTTCATAGACCATACACCTCATGGGTTGACTGTGTGAGTTATTTTAGTCTTTTATTTTTTCTATCTTTTTAACTATAATCTTTCTAGCAGTAGAAAGTATTATGGTGTGGATAAATGTAATATCCTCTTTTTATAAAAAAAAATAAAGACCATTTTCTATTTTGATTAATAAGTCCATTGATTTAGAATTAAATAATTTTTAACTTAATTTTTCCCCTTATGCAAGTTATATGGTCTTTGTAAGTGTAATTTTCTCCTACATTTATGTTGTCATGTTTTTAGGAGTTATATTATTGTAAACCCCTCTTTTCATAAGTTTCATAATGATAGAATTGAGTTTTCAAATTTTACATATGTGTAGGGTCATTTTAGTATGGTCTATATAAGGGTAAAGGTGAATTTATTTAATCTGTATAAGGGTAATCCCTTGTGTGTATGAGTTATGTAATGTTAAACATACCATATTGAAAGATTAAGTGAAATATTTTTATGCACTTCATAAGGGTAGTGATTTCCCTATAGAAGGGTTAGAATGCTTTTCTAAGGTTTATATAACGGTAATCTGATCACTGTGTATGGGTAGACCTCTATATATTTATAATTTGTAAAAGTAATCCCCTATTTTCAATGGTTTTTGTTAGCACCAAAATATGTATGCCACAATAATGGTCGAGGAAGGCATGGATGGTTCATGGAATATCCAATCCAAAATGGCCCAAAGAACACTCTAAGGGTCGGTTTCATGAAGCTGATGAGATTATAGAATAGTCATAGCTTGAAAAGCACCCTATAAAGGGAATTACATCCCAAATTCCAGAATACATGATGGAAACGCTTCATGCAATGACATTCAGAGTCACAGAGCACCTCGCAGACATGAGATTGGTTATGTGGTGACCTCTCCAAACACAACTCTCATGCTCAGAGAACTATGAATCCCTATGAATCTCATAAATATTTGATAAGGCCTCTGATTTTAGTGAAGCCCCTTCCCTAAAATAACCTCTTTAATTTGACATTTAAGAATTATCCACAACCTTTCAACTTCTAAAATAAATCCCAATTCGTGAACCTCCTAAGCATCCTGAACCAAATAGAATGGATCACCAAAGAAATCCATGCTTCATAAAACCCTTTTCGTTGTCTTCTTAAGATCCTTAGTCCCAATTGTAGATAAATTTCCTGAAGGCCTTGGCCCTTCAGAGAGGAAGAATTCCATTTTTGGAACATGAGACTTCATGAAACATTCTGCCTATGTAAAGAACTCATCCCCAGAATTAGGACTTCACTACGAGTCAGGGGAACCTTGTATCGTAGAACATACTCCTTCACAATTTACATGACCTCCACAAGGACCTAAATCCTCACATTACCCTACTTCACGAACATCTAATATTCAGGAAGCACATATCCTAGCCTC
Source organism: Viscum album (assembly GCA_963277665.1). Classification (NCBI taxonomy): domain Eukaryota; kingdom Viridiplantae; phylum Streptophyta; class Magnoliopsida; order Santalales; family Viscaceae; genus Viscum; species Viscum album. The sequence goes on along the minus strand of OY728119.1, from coordinate 2,101,461,956 downwards.
CAATATGTTTCCTCTCTTCAACTAAACAACCTTCTTGAAGGAAGAGTGCCCTGATCCCCCACACCAATCCAGGACTCATCCAGCTGCACCTCGATTCCCCACAAGACCGGATCCACCCATTCCTTTGTATTCCCACATCACATAAAATGTGTCTAGAGCCTCTCACCTACCTTTTTCAACTAATCATAGTCACCCTAACCCAAGTTTATTATAACAACTTGGACTATAATGTCAACCTCATTATTAACCACTCCTCCACAATAGTTCTTATGCCATGTCCCTTCCAAATGTGCATGATCATTAGTCACATAATCCCAAGAGGAGATAAGTGAGTCCCTGATGTCTAAGTATCATGTTGTAAAACTACATATCTTCTTTTCCTACTCATATAATGTAAAAGTACATGAAAACATCCTCAAAACATGATGTAAAATTTTATCCTTAACCAATAAAAAAATATGGGATTCCCTATGTATGGTTATAATGGGATGCCACTTCCTCACACGACAGTGAACAACCCTCTCGTTCTAATCAGATTCCATGAGTAATCCCCACACCCTCACTCTCCCTGAGTCTCACTATAACGACCCATACTTTACATACATTGTTAGTACTTAAAAATTGAATTACACTTATTACAACATATAACAAAACCATGAAAGGACCGTATAGGTATAGTGTCTTTAGAAACTGGGAAACATAAACAACTAGTTCATAAAGCATCTACAATTTCTCCCATTTATTTCATCATATCTATAGTCCCTTTTGGAATATCTTACTTAATAAACTTCTTCCTGACCTCGGGAAAGAAAACATACAAAAGGGTGATCTCAAATTCTCATTAAGGGTAAACAAAAGAAATATCAATCACATCATATTCATAAGAACATAACATTTTGGAAATATTACCCTGCAAAAGAGATCATAATTTCATAACATGGGATAAATCATGGTAGTGAAATGTAATCACAATAATCATAACTTAAAACATGAAGATTTTTGGCATACACACATAATCATGGAGAATCATTTCTTTTTAGTCAAGACTCATTGCCAAGATTATCTTAGTGGACAAAGTCCACTTCTGAACTGAGTTCATTCCTCATTTCAGTCCTGTTTCACTGAACCGGTTTAACCTTTCATTCCAGCCATATATGTCTCATGAGATATAAAATCATTATCCAATTAATTGGAGGGAGATATAGGTCCCACCTATCTCATAATGATATCATTCTTATGTGTGCCACAAAATCATAAATCATACATCATAGCATAACCAATGTAATAAAAATGGGATTCTTAAACATCGTGACATCATAAAACAATTCATATAAGATAAAGGAATTCATAAAAATAATTCCATCACAACATAATCAAATCAATGTAATAATAGATATAGAAACAGAAACCTTTATTATCTTAGATGGAAAATAATTTTGATAAAACACTTGAACTCCATTCTTGTGGAAAATATCATTTCTACTTCAAAAACACTTTTCCTTTCATAACATGTAATAAAATTCTAAAATAAAATAATTTGATTAAAAATAAACTTGAAAATTTTTAAAGGAAGATTCTTGGAAATTCTTTTTTAAAAATCCATTCATGTCGTATAAGTTAAAAAACATTCTTCTCGTACTTTTGTCTGAAAAGTCAAAAAGTACCTCGTACGAAAAATGACAAAAGATTCCTTTCATATCTTTTACTAAAAACTCACCGAAGGGTAAAATTGGATTTAAACAATTGTAGGTGTATGGAAATAATATTAAATATTGAGGAAACATGGATGTGGATGATAAAATACACCCCAGTAAATTCCAAAGTATAAACAATCTCGGAAAAAATTGAGATTGTGATATTTCCCTTACCTTAGGTCTGATTTTCTTCGTAAGTGTGCGAAACTCATGTATAATGATTTAAATAATTTCATTGACTTATTATAGAATAATAATCATTGTTATTATATCATATATGGTCATATTTTTAGCTTATTATTAGTAATATTTCATTGTTACTTGTTATTCGGGTGTTTATTACTTTTTGTTCTTATGCACGTTTTGTCGAATAAATTATTATTATTCTTTTTAGGTTATAGATACCTCATTTACAGAATTTTATTAGTGTAATATATATAATATTTAATCACTCAATTCATTTATGTAATCATTATGCAATGAAAATCATGTAGAACGAGTCGCATCACATCATGGACACGGTATTCTGTATGTACGCACGAGCGATGATATCGTTCCCATTATCGTGGAATTGTATTGGAGTGTATGTATACTATTTCAGAATCAATATCACTTTACAATAATCATATATATTCATTATTTACACCATTATACCCATCCAAGTATGGTGGTTGTGGAAAATAGATTACACCACGGCGTGGAGACGGTATTCTGTACGTACGCATGCGCGATGATTTCATTTTCCGTAGGATGGATAGATGGTGAAATAGGGTTGTTTCAAACTTATAATAATATATCTGTATATGAGTGATACTGATGTTTTTAATTCATACTGAAACAACTAAAGAAGACGAAGTGGAAGAAGAAATAATGTTGAAAGAATCGGTAATGGACATTACCTCTTCTTTGAAGTGCTTCTTTGAGACCTCCATTTAGGGCACTAAAATTGGTCTTTGAAGAAGACCAGGACCTCTATGATGTTTATAGGGAAGTGGAGAGGAGAAATTTTCAGGGTTTTGTCGAGCTTGAAGGCTCAAAGTGGTGTGAGGAAGAGAGGGAGGAGGTGCCCTTTTATAAGGGAGGAGAGGGGCACCTTTGGAAAAACTAAAAATATTATTTTATTATAAAGTCATATTCGGTTTTAAATAGCTCAAAATTGATTTATTTAGAATCTAAGGTGGGGATGGGTCGACATACTCTCATCTAATAGAATTTGGACATGTTTAGGTTACTATTTTAACCTTATCAATTAGATTTAACATTAAGTTAGATAATTTTACTTATACCGTGTATTTTTGTTTTCTTACACTATAAGGTTAATAAACATACTATAACAAGACAAAAGAATCCCAAGTTGTTTATTATTAATATATATAACCTTATAAAATTCATTTGGACGAACCATATATTTTTAGGTATAAAATAACAATTATTAATATAATATTTTTTTTAAAACTATTTTATGTCAATTTTGACACTATTTTGTAATTGATTTTTGTGAAACTCATAACAGAAATATTAGTTATAACAAAGTACCTTAATTCACTAATAACATGTCATATTAACCTAATAAATTAGTGGAATTCATAAAAAGTCTCAAATTACATTTATTTGGGTATTTATAACATCAATTATGTCAATATTTCATTAATAAGATAATTACTGCATCATCTTTGTGTCATTAATAAATTAAATTATTTAATGTCTAAAAATTAAAAATAAAACACCATTATGTAGGAAATATTTTTATATTTTTAATTAATATTTATAGTCGAATTTATCTTATGTATAACCCTATATTAAAAATTATTTACATATTAAACATTGATTTTAACTATTTTAACCCTTCTTTAAATAAATTAATAGTAAATGTCCTAATCTGATCCAAGTGGGACTAAATGGTCATATTTTATTCCTAATGTTGTTTTCGGTCGAATCAAACTTATCCAATAGAATTAGGAAATGTGTAAGGGTAATAATAATATCATTTTACCCTTAATTACCCTATTTACTTTTAACCGTGGTAAATAAAAGTAAATAGTTACTATTCACCAAAAATTATTTTCATCTCATTGAACATAGTTTCCTTACTGAAATCAACCTTGTCTCTTGTATTTTTGAAATTCCACTCACAGAAGCGGTAAAATTATGTTTTATGTAAATTTTCAAATTCTCCTAGGAGGTGGGTAAAAGACTGTGAAAAGTTCAATAAACTTTTTTTGTCTAAAATTATTATAAAATTAATCCAATGAATTAAATTGAACTTATATAGGTATTATGTATCAATTTTGACCTAAAATAAATTTAAATAAAATAAATAATTATAAAAAGTCGGTTTTAAAATAGTAACCTAGTGTTTTCACTATTCATCAAAAATTGAAAGTTTCCAGAAAAATACCAAAATTTCACCCTAGGCTAATTTCGATATTCCGAATCCAAAAACGAAGTCCTTTTTGAAAAATAGAATTTACTAAATTTCAAAAAGTGGTTATTACTATTCATAACGGGTAGTTTTAATAATATTTAAATAGCATGTCATTGTTTAGTGAAACTCGGTATTGCGTACGATGCAAGCTATTAAGGAAGGTCGTGATTGCGTGTTAAGAAAGACAAGCTAGTGTTGTGTGTAGTGAAAGATTCCTTTGATTATTTATATAAAATAAAAACAAAATATTTCTTATAAAAGTCTCGGGTGTTACATTCTACCCCCCTTAAAATGAATTTCGCCCTTGAAATTCGTCACTTATAACAAACAGATGAGGATACCTCTCCCTCATCATATCCTCAAGCTCCCATGTAGCTTCTTCTAATTGGTGTTTCCTCCATAAAACATTCACCAAGCGAGTGGTCTTGTTCTGTAGGACTTTTTCACTACGATCGAGAATCTCTATCGGATTTTCTTCATAAGAAAGATCTTGTTCCAGCCGTACAACTTATGAGCTGAGTACATGTGAAGGATCAGGTATGTACTTTCTCAGGAGAGATACATGGAACACATCGCGAACTTGAGAGAGATTTGGTGGAAGCGCCAATCAGTAATCTACCTTCCCAACACGATCCAGTATTTTAAAAGGACCGATATACCTAGGGCTCAGCTTTCCCTTCTTTCCAAATCTCATTACTCTCTTCCAAGGAGATATTCGTAAGAACACTTTATAACCCACTTCAAACTCTATGTCTTTTCTTCTGTTGTCGGAATAAATTTTTTGTCGACTCTGAGCTACTCTTATGTGTTGTTGAATAGATCAGACCTTTTCTGCCATCTCAATAACAAGATCAGGTCCTAATAGCTTTCTTTCCCCAACTTCATCCCAGTAAGTTGGAGTCCTGAATTTCTTTCCATAGATAGCTTCATAAGGATCCATCTGAATACTGGAGTGGAAGCTATTATTATAAGAAAATTCCACCAAATGTAGGTATTGATCCCAACCACCTTTGAAATACATAGAGAAAGCTCTCAACATATCTTCTAGAGTTTGAATTGTCCTCTCAAACTGACCGTCTGTCTGAGAATGATAAGCACTGCGGAAACTCAACTCTGTATCCAGAGTATGTTGAAGACTTCTCTAGAACATTGAGGTAAACCTCAGATCCGGATCAGATATAATAGAAATTGGTACTCCATACAATCTTACCACTTTCTTTACATATGTCCTGGAAAGCTGATCCAGAGAGAAATCCTCTCTAATAGCAATGAAGTGTGCAGACTTTATAAGACGATCAACTATGACCCAGATAGCATTATTGCCTTTGGATGTTTTAGTAAGTCCTGTGACAAAGTCCATAGTGATGTTTTCCCATTTCCATTCGGGTAAGGGTAATGGTTGTAACATCCCCTTAGACATATGTCACTTAGCTTTAACTTGCTGACAAACCAAGCATCGAGAGACATATTTAGCAACATCTCCTTTCATGCCATCCCACCAGAAGTACTCTTTCAGGTCCCTATACATCTTCGTGCTTCCAGGATGAATAGAGAATGAAGAACTATGAGCCTCATCAAGCAGCTCCTTTAATTTGGGGATGGGAGGAACACAAACCCGATTCCTGAACTTTATTATCCCATCACAATCAAAGTTTAATTCAGGAACATTTCTCACCTTCTTTTGTAACTCAACATCTTCTTTATGTTCCTCTTTAATCTTAACAGGTATAGATGGTTGAAAATTCATTTGAGAAAGATACGATGTTTCCCCTTTAATTATAATTCCAAGATCCATCCTTTGTAAATCCATAAATATTGGATCTTTTGTAATCCTCGTCATTGATAAACTGGCATGGTCTTGTCGACTTAATGCATCTGCCACCTTGTTTGCTTTTTCCAGGGTGGTAATGAATTGAGTAGTCGTAATCCTTAATCAGCTACAACCATATTCTTTGACGCATATTCAGCTCCTTTTGTGTGAAAATATACTTTAAACTTTTATGATCAGTATAAATGCCACAACTTTTTCCATAAAGTTAATGCCTCCAAATCTTTAATGCAAAGATTACCGCAGCTAACTCCAAATCATGAGTTGGGTAATTTTGCTCATGGATTTTCAACTTTTGGGAGGCATAAGCTATCACTATATCATTTTTCATAAGAACACACCCCAATCCCTTATTGGATGCATCACTATAGATCACAAACCTTTCTCCACTACAAGGTAGTGTGAGCACAGGTGCACTGGATAACCTTCTTGTCAACTCCTTGAAATTCTTTTCAAATTCCTCCGTCCAAAAAAACTTAACTCCTTTCTGAGTCAACCTGGTGAGTGGATTAGATAATCATGAAAAATATTTCACAAAACATCGATAATATCCAGCCAAACTAAGAAAACTTCGGATATCAGTTACTGTTGTTGGTCTCGACCATCATTCGATAACCTCTGTTTTTGCTGGATCAACAGATATCCCCTCTTTTGAGATTATGTGACCCAAAAATGAGTCTTTTTGAATCCAAAATTCACACTTGGTAAATTTTGAATAAATCTTCTCCTTTCTCGGGGTCTTCAATATAATTCTCAAGTGATCTTCGTGTTCTTCCTTTCTCTTTGAATATACAAGAATATCGTCTATAAAGACTACCACAAACTGATCAAGATAGTCTCTAAAGACTTTATTCGTCATATCCATGAAGATAGCAGGGGAATTAGTAAGACCAAATGGAATCACTATAAATTTATAGTGTCCATACCTTGTACGGAAAGCCGTCTTTGGTATATCCTCCCTTTTGACCCTTAATTGATGATACCCAGAACGAAGATCAATCTTGGAAAAGTATTGAGCTCCGCATAGTTGGTCAAATAAGTCATCAACGCGCGGGAGAGGATATTTGTTCTTGATAGTGATCTTGTTAAGTTCTTGATAATCAATACAGAGTCTCATTGATCTATATTTCTTCTTAACAAATAGAACAGGTTCTCCCCAAGGTGATTCACTAGGGCGTATGAACCCCTTATCAAGATTCTCTTGGAGTTGTTTCTTCAATTATTGTAACTCAACTGGGGACATTCTATAAGGTGTCTTTGAAATAGCCAAATCACCTGGTACGAGTTATATTGAAAACTCTACTTCACAATTTGTTGGAAGACCTGGAAATTCCTCCGGAAAGACATCATCAAACTCCCGTACAATGGGAATATTCTTAATCATTAGTTTCTCACCAAACATTTGAGATAAATAACCTTAATTTAGTGGAATCAAGACCCATAAGATGGAAGAAATTTCCACTGGAAGGTTATGTTCATCCTTGCATCGATAGACGGTCAAAGATTGATCTGGAATATGAAATGTGACCTCCCTTCTTTGGAAATTGATATGAGCTCCATATAGAGAAAGCCAATCCATGCCAAGAATCACATCAAATTCCACAATAGGAAGGATCATAAGATTTGCAGGAAGCACTTTCCCCCAAACTTCAATTGGAGAAGAATTATAAACTTTTGATGCGACTGTTTTTCCATTAGGGGTTATCACAGCTAACTCAACATCTACTTGTTGAGGTAATATGGTGATACCCTTAGAAAATTCTTCAGAAATAAAGGAGTGGGTGGATCCAGAATCAAATAAAACATTTGCTACTTTAGAGTGAATGGTAAGTGTACCTTTCACCACTTCGTTATCGTACTCCACATCGCTGAAAGAAATTTCATGTGGCTTTCCTTTATCTTTAGCCTTAAGAGTTTGTTGATGTCGATCATCATCAACAACCCTTGGATTAGGGCATTGATTGGAATAATTCCCCATTTCTTTTCACTTGTAACATTGAAGTGTAGGAGGTGCACTCTGTGTATCCTTTTCTTTTTTTTGCATCACTAGGCATCTTCTTCCCATCATTGTGGCATTCAAATGCCCGATGACCTTCCTTTCCACATTTGAAACATTTACTTGTCCCTTTAAGACAACTCCCTCCATGTTTCTTTCCACACATTGAGCATAAGGGGAAACTCATCATCTTTTCAGTGTGCTCTTTAGATTTTCCTTTGAATTCCATTTTCCTCTTCTTATCAAACTCATATGACCGATGGGTTACTCCAATCTCCATCTCAACTTTGAGAGCACATAGAACGATTTCCTCGTAGCTATTGAAGTCCCTTATGGGTAATGCCCTTCGAATAATTGGTTTTAAGCCACTAAAGAATCGATCGATCTTACTCTCAGGTTAGATAATAATACCAGAAGCGTACCTTGCAAGTCTTGTAAAATTTGCTTCATAGGTACCAAAAGATTCATCATCCATTTGCTTTAGTTCAAGAAACTCCTTATCCATCTTTGTTCGGAGAATAAGAGGGAATTACTTATTGAAAAATACGTTCTTGAACTCGTCCCATTCGATGGAATCAATTTCATCTCTTGGCCTCGTATTCTTGATAAGATTTCACAATTGATCAACATCACCTTCCAAAAAATACACTGCTAAGATGAATTTATCATGTTCAGAACATTGAAGAACTGAAAATATCTTTTCAGTAGTACTGATCCATTGTTCAGAAACTAATGGATCACTATACCCGCTGAATGAAGGTGGATGTTGTCTCATGAAGGATTCAATAGAATTTTTCTCCTTCCTTTGCTCGATTGGAAGTCCTGTATGATTCATATCTTGAGAAAGTTGTGTGAGCATGGCTACAAGATTTTGCATTCCAGCTCCCATAACGTTTGGTTGCTCAGGGGGACAATCATTGCATTGCCCCTCGCATTCCGTTTTAACACAGTTCCTTCGGGTTCCAGCCATTGACTAAAACCAAGAAGAATAGTGTGAGCAACAATAATTATAATAGGAAAACCACATAATCAAGAATAAAATTTCACACTTAAGGACTTATCTTAGGTTATTCATGGAAATTTCTAAAACACTACGATTGTGTTCTCTACTTAGACTTATCCTTAGGATTCTTACTAAGGATTTCACATCCTAGTTTCCAAAGGTGGACTATACATTTCCAATGATACCAACAATAACGACCCATACTTTAAATACATTGTTAGTACTTCAAAATTAAAGTACACTTATTACAACATATAACAAAACCAGGAAAGAACCGTATAGGTATAGTGTCTTTAGAAACTGGGAAACATAAACAACTAGTTCATAAAGCATCTACATTGTCTCCCATTTATTTCATCATATCTATAGTCCCTTTTGGCATATCTTACTTAATAACCTTCTTCCTGGCCTGGGGAATGAAAACATACAAAAGGGTGAGCTCAAATGCTTAGTAAGGGTAAAAAAAATAAATATCAATCACATCATATTCATAAGAACATAACAATTTGGAAATCATACCCTACAAAAGAGATCATAATTTCATAACATGGGATAAATCATGGTAGTGAAATGTAATCACAATAATCATAACATAAAACATGTAACTTTGTGGCATACTGTCACGACCCGTCCTCGGGGCCCGTGCCGTGACTACCCCAATACTGCCTTCCATAGGCCAGGGGCTGGCGACTAGCACCAAAGGCGTAAATCCCGATAACTAGGAAGGCATTGCCTTTAGAAAAGTAAACAAAACACCACAGAGTACAAACGGAAGAAAAACACTAAGTACAAAGAGAAGTGTTGAAAGGTAAATGGGCCAGAATACAAACCCAACTGAAAGTGCAGCTACAACTGAAAGAAAGTACAACAGAAAAACACAAACAACTGGAAGGAAGGAAGCAGCTCCTGGGTCGTCCTCCTTAGATCCTACCAGAAGAGTAGGTACAGAGAGCGTAGCTCCTGGATCGTCCACCACAGATCCTACCTGAAGGGTAGGCATAGATAGCCTCCACAATGCTCTCGCCCGTCAACCTCCTCCGTGTGTCGTCTCACCATGAAGTACACCTCCAGATACTGAATCGTCGTGTAGTCCACCTCCAGGTATCGTCCAGTCCTCGAACACTCGGCCTCCATCAGCACTACCTGTTGTCTACAACCAACACAATGAGGTGCGGGCATAGCCCGTGTAGGGGTGAGTATAACGATACTCAGTGGGGACCCCGAGACCCTCAAGGTCTCACTAAAACCAACAAGGATAACCACAAAGAAGATCTCAACAGATAACCTCTACGTAGATATATGCCCATACATATACCTAAGTTATCAAGTAACCGATCTCAATCATGAGGAAACACAAAGTTTATGAAATCAACGGATAACCACTACCCAGGTATATGCCCATACATATACCTAAGTTATCAAGTAACTCATCTCAATCACGAGGAAACACAAAGGTCATAGACTCAGCTCAAACCAGGATTTTCATTATCGAAACCGTAACTGCTGAAGAGCCCCGCCTCTGGAGTGTACAGTGGTCCTATCACGACTCTGAGGTACTGCTCACTAACCTAAGAGCTGAGGTACTTCTCCTGTCAAGTACTATGGATCTGCTGCTACAACCAAGTGCTTCCCACCATGGGTATGCCGCTATAACCAAGCACTCCCCCTCATAGCCTCAAGAGGTACTCCTTCTGTTGAGTTCCACGGGTCTGCCGCTACAACCAAGCGCTCCTCCGCCGTGGGTCTGCCGCTACAACCAAGCGCTCCCCCTCATAGCCTCCAGAGGTAATCCTTCTGTTGAGTACCACGGGTCTGCCGCTACAACCAAGCGCTCCTCTGCCATGGGTCTGCCGCTACAACCATGTGCTCCCCACTGGGCTATCCGAAACACACAGAGTTGATCGGTCAAGCAGTCATCAGGTCTCAGCCGGCTACACGGTCTCCGTACTCCGCACGCTGGTCACCGGGAGGGTCCGCTCCATGAGATGCTGGTCGATACTACAAGTATCACAAAGTTCCACGAAGAAGTTTCTCAAAGGACCGCCTCATCACAGGGGTCTCAACGCAACAGACAACGCGTCAATCGGACGCCCGGTCTGTGAGTTATTAGCCTTTTCGTCCCCGGGGCCCGGTTGGTTTCGTGTGTGAACCAACCTGGACGTATCTCAACTGTACCCCGAACTCTCATAGGGTATACTCATAGGGATAGTTTCTCAAAGGGATTAACAACGCCACTGACGGTTCATCAAACGGACGTCTATTTTGAAAGATATCAGCTTTTACGCTCCAGGGGCCCGGTTGGATTTTGGGTACAATCCAACCCGGCCATAATCTAGCTAAGTCCAAACCTCGGGCGGAGTATGCCAAAAGTTCCGTCTCATCAAGAGGATTCCAACAAAGTCGATGGCACATCAATCGAACGTCCGGTGATCAAGATATACTCTTTTCCGCTCTGAGGGCCCGATTGGTTTCGTGTACGAACCAACCCGGCCGAACCCAAAGTTCTCCAAAACCTTGAGTGTAATATACCAAAATTACCGTCTCGATCCAAGGATCGCATTTCCACTGACGGCCTGTCAATCGGAGGTCCGTAGCCCAAGATTTGGGCAAAAAACCGAAAACAGTCCGAAAATGGGGGGTCTGGGCCCGGACCGACCCGGCCCAACCCCCCTGGGTTGGCCCGAACTGGGTCGACCCGACCCAGGTCCGGTCAGACCCGGTTGGGCGTGACTCGGCCCGGCTGGGGCTCCTCGGCCCGGCCTGGGCACGACCCGGCCCGACGGGTCAAATCGGCTCGGCCGAGCAGCCGAGCGAAGGAACCGCGGCCCCCATGCGGGGGCCGCTCTGCGGTTCCCGAACGCGGCTTGAGCCACGTCCCGCCTCCCAGTTCCGCGCGTCCATGGAACTGTCTCGCCGTCGCGGCTTTAGCCGCGGCGGGTTTTGCCGGCGGCACGCCAGCAGGAGCTTCCGCGGGCCACCGGACGCGCTCCGGTTGTCCGTTTTGCATGCGGTTTTCGCCTGTGGTCCTCCTGGGACCTGATCTTCACTGCCAGGCCCCCAAATCGCCATTGCGGCCCTGTTTGTCATCATCCGCCATTTCGCGCACCAAGAACGAAAAAGTGCGGTGGGTTTGGACTTGTTTGTTAGTCCACACCCACCGCGTTAGCGGTTTTAAATATTCTCCCCACAATCATAAAAGTACCGGGAAAACAAATCTCAAATATTTTAAAGAATCAAACCCCTACCTCATCGAAGTCGTCAAACGAGCGTTCTACGCGGAATTGATCATCGCGGAAGAAGAGGATCGTCGCGTCGTCGCGGTATACGGCGTTGCATTGACAAACTCCGAGGATCAAGAACATACAGATTTAATTATAACAATTAAATCCATGTTGTTGTTATAAACCACAAAGAATTAAACGGTCTACAATCCCCTACCTCAAGATGTCGATCAAAGATTTGTCACGGGGATGGTTCCTCGTGGAAGAAGCGTTGCGGAGGGAGAATCATCGGCATCACGTCGTCGATCTCCGTGGGTTTGGTGTTCTTCGTCGCCCTTCGTGTTCTTTGCTTTTTTCGCATTCTTCGCATTCTTCACGAAGGAGGATGAAGATCTTAAGTTTCTGTCAAAACCTCTCAACGAACAACCCTTAAGAGAAAACAAGTATTGGTTTTATTTAATTACATTCCAATATTTAGAAAATTCTAAGTTAAGTAACGAACCATTAATTCTATGAATTAATGGTGTGACTTAACTGCCCAATTAATAGGGGCGTTAAGAATTTAGAAAACACATCAGTTGACTTACATTAAAAAGTGTTTTCGCGGGTACGTTACATAGGGGAAAAGAAACGGTGGGGCTCATGCGGACCCCACCTCACAAATATCCTACCAAGAGGGTAGGATATTCTGGGTTCCACCCTATCCGCTTTAACTCAGCTTAAGCAGCTTAAAGTGGATTTAAGTGGCTTTAAGTTAAATAATATAAAGTTTTTCGTACCACATTATTTTATTTCTTATCTTAAAGCCAAAAATTAAAAACCACACCCAAGAAAACGCAACTCCGGAAGAGGTGTTTATAAGAAAATATCGGCGCTGCGATTCCATAGGTTCCCTCGGAATTCGATTCTGAGAACCAGTTCAAAAGTTAGAAAAACCCGCTCGTTCGTTTACTGAACGTACCCGAGCCAAACTTCGGAAAATGATTCTGGGCACACCGGGCCTCGGAATCAGGTGCCGTCAGAAACTGCGTTCTTTGAAAATACCAAAGAAAATTAAGGGAAACAATTTCCTTGAAATTTACGGGTCATTACATCACTCCCACCTCAGGGCTTTACGTCCTCGTAAAGCATTAACACAAACTAGGGTTACAAAAGCGGTACTGAGCACGCATCTGAGCCTTCCGCTCCCATGTGCTCACCTGGAGGTTCCAGTGCTGCCAAAGAAAGTGCACAAGAGGAATCGACTGTCCCGCTAGGATCCACTCCTGTCGATCCTTGATCCCCACAGGAACCTCCATGGAAGTCACCTCATCGCCATCATCCAGCTCCTCATGGTCGAGGATATGCGAAGGGTCGAGCACGTATCTCCTCAGTTAAGATACATGGAAATCGTCATGCACCTGGTGAAACTGAGGTGGATGGGTCAAGAGGTAAACCACCCCGCCTACCCAGCTGAGGACCTAAGAAGGTCCGCTGAACCTCAGAGATAACTTGCCTCCTTGGCCACATCTCCATAAACCTCGTCGAGGTGAGACCCATAAGAGGACGTGATCGTCATCCTCGAACTCTAGAGGTCTCCAATTCTTGTTAGAACTGAAACTCGAAACGACTGCTGCCACGAGGGTAAGGTTGACCGAATCAAGAGTGATCAGTCGCACCCTCCTATGCATGAGTTATTCTATGCTTCCTGGGGTTTCCTTTTCGCCGACCAAGGAAAACCCATCCCGACATCATAGTTAAACCACAACCTTTTTGCCTAATACCGTCAATTTGTTTATGAACTGTGATTACCCAGTCTATACTCAAACCAACGTCGTAAGGCCTCGACGCTGTCACCAAGAGATTCCAACCAAAACTCTCACCTTGAGGGTCTGACCACACCGTCATTGTATATGTGATTATCGAGTCTTCTCCCAAGGTATCTCCAGACGTGAGGGTCAAGTCTACGGCTTATCGGAAACTCTAGGTCTGGGAAAAGATTTGTGAAAGCGATGAATGATTCATATCGACGTCTGTTACTACAGTAGCTAGTAGTGGACATAGACCGTCCCTTGAATCATTTTTAGAGCCATTGGGTCACACTCCTTGACCGCATGCAGCCGCACTTTTCTTCCGCCCTCCAGCTCCCTAAGCCTGGCAGGGATAACTAAGGTGTGTGGTTGTAGCATGTTAAGATTTACACCACCTCATGCTGCTCTCTTAGCTCTGCCTCCATGTCCGCCACTTCGCAGACTCATCTCTAGCGGGTACGTTACTTAAGGGAAAAGAAACGGTGGGGCTCGTGCGGACCCCACCTCACAGATATCCTACCAAGAGGGTAGGACATTCTGGGTTCCACCCTATCCGCTTTAACTCTTCTTAAGCAGCTTAAAGTGGCTTTAAGTGAAATAATATAAAGTTTGTCGTACCACATTATTTTATTTCTTAACTTAAATCCAAAAATTAAAAACCACACCCGAGCAAAGGCAACTCCAGAAGAGGTGTTTCTAAGCAAATATCGGCACTGTGATTCCATCGGTGCCCTCGAAATTCGATTCCGAGCACCGGTTCAAAAGTTAGAAAAATCCGCTCGTTCGTTTACTTAACGTACCCGAGCCAAACTTCGGAAAATGATTCCGGGCAAACCGGGCCTTGGAATCAGGTGCCGTCAGAAACTGTGTTCTTGTAAAATTCCAAATAAAATTAAGAAAAAAATTCCTTGAAATTTACGGGTCTTTACATCACTCCCACCTCAGGGCTTTACATCCTCGTAAAGCTTTAACACAAACTAGGGTTACAAAAGCGGTACTGAGCACGAATCTGAGCCTTCTGCTCCCATGTGCTCACCTAGAGGTTCCCGTGCTGCCAAAGAAAGTGCACAAGAGGAATCGACCGTCCCCCTAGGATCCACTCCTATCGATCCTCGATGCCCACAGGAACCTCCGTTGAAGTCACTTCATCGCCATCGTCCAGCTCCACATGGTCGAGGATATACGAAGTGTCGAGCACGTATCTCCTCAGTTGAGATACGTGGAAATCGTCGTGCACCTGGTGCAATTGTGGTGGATGGGTCAAGCGGTAAACCACCCTACCTACCCAGCTGAGGACCTAAGAAGGTCCGCTGAACCTCAGAGATAACTTGCCGCATTGGCCAAATCTCAATAAACCTCGTCGAGGTGAGACCCGTATAAGGACGTGATCGTCATCCTCAAACTCTAGAGGTCTCCAATTCCTGTTAGAATTGAAACTCGAAACGACTGCTGCCACGACAGTAAGGTTGACCGAATCAAGAGTGATCGGTCGCACCCTCCTGTGCATGAGTTATCCTATGCTGCCTGGGGTTTCCTTTTCGCCGAACAAGGAAAACCCATCCCGACGTCGTAGTTAAACCACAACCTTTTTGCCTAATACTATCAATTTGTGTATGAACTGTGATTGCCCAGTCCATACTCAAACCAACGTCGTAAGGCCTCGACGCTGTCACCAAGATATTACAAACGAAACTCTCGTCTCGAGGGTCTGACCACACCATCAACGTAAGTGTGATTATCGAGTCTTCTCACAAGTTATCTCCAGACGTGAGGGTCAAGTCTACGGCTTACCGGAAACTCTAGGTCTGGGACAAGATTTGTGAAAGCGTTGAATGATTCATATTGAATTCTGTTACTACAGCAGCTAGTAGTGGAGACAGACCGTCCCTTGAATCATTTTTAGAGTCATTGGGTCACACTCCTTGACCGCATGCAGCCGCACTCTTCCTCCGCCCTCCAGCTCCCTGAGCCTAGCGGGAATAACTAAGGTAGGTGGTTGTAGCATGTTAAGATGTACACCACCTCATTCTGCTCTCCTAGCTCTGCCTCCACGTCTTCCGCTTCGCAGACTCATCTCTCGTGGGTACATTACTTAGGGGAAAAGAAACGGTGGGGCTCGTGCGGACCCCACATCACAAATATCCTACTAAGAGGGTAGGATATTCTGGGTTCCACCCTATCCGCTTTAACTCAGTTTAAGCAGATTAAAGTGTCTTTAAGTGAAATAATATAAATTTTTTCGTACCACATTATTTTATTTCTTAACTTAAATCCAAAAATTAAAAACCACACCCGAGAAAACGAAAATCTGGAAGAGGCGTTTCTAAGAAAATACCGGTGTTGCGATTCCATCGGTGCCCTCGGAATTCGATTCCGAGCACCGGTTCAAAAGTTATAAAAATCCGCTCGTTCGTTTACTAAACGTACCCAATCCAAACTTCGGAAAATGATTCCGGGCACACCGGGCCTCGGAATCAGGTGCCGTCAGAAACTGCGTTCTTGTAAAATTCCAAATAAAATTAAGAAGAAAATATTCCTTGAAATTTTCCGGTCATTACATCACTCCCACCTTGGGGATTTACGTCCTTGTAAAGCTTTAACACAAAATAGGGTTACAAAAGTGGTACTAAGCATGCAACCGAGCCTTCCTCTCCCATGTGCTCACTTGAAGGTTCCCGTGCTGCCAAAGAAAGTGCACAAGAGGAATCGACCATCCCCCTAGGATCCACTCCTATAGATCCTCGATCCCCAGAGGAACCTCCGTGGAATTCACCTCTTCGCCATCATCCAGCTCCTCATGGTCGAGGATATGCGAAGGTTCGAGAACGTATCTCCTCATTTGAGATACGTGGAAATCGTCGTGCACCTGGTGCAACTGAGGTGGATGGGTAAAGCGGTAAACCACCCCGCCTACCCAGCTGAGGACCTAAGAAGGTCCGCTGAACCTCGGAGATAACTTTCCGCCTTGGCCACATCTCCATAAACCTCGTCGAGGTGAGACCCGTATAAGGACATGATCATCATCCTCGAACTCTATAGGTGTCCAATTCCTGTTAGAACTGAAACTTGAAACGACTGCTGCCACGAGGGTAAGGTTGACTGAATCAAGAGTGATCGGTCACACCCTCCTGTGCATGAGTTATCCTATGCTTCCTAGGGTTTCCTTTTCGCCGACCAAGGAAAACCCATCCTGACGTCGTAGTTAAACCAAAATTTTTTTCCTAATACCGTCAATTTGTGTATGAACTGTGATTGCCCAGTCCATACTCAAACCAACCTTGTAAGGCCTCGATGCTGCCACCAAGAGATTCCAACTGAAACTCTTGCCTCGAGGGTCTGACCACACCGTCGTCGTAAGTGTGATTATCGAGTCTTCTCCCAAGGTATCTTAAGACGTGAGGGTCAAGTCTACGGCTTACCGGAAACTCTAGGTCTGGGACAAGATTTGTGAAAGTGATGAATGATTCATATCAACGTCTGTTACTACAGCAGCTAGTAGTGGACACAGACCATCCCTTGAATCATTTTTAGAGTCATTGGGTCACACTCCTTGACCGAATGCAGCCGCACTCTTCCTCCGCCCTCCAGCTCCCTGAGCCTGGCGGGGATAACTAAGGTGGGTGGTTGTAGCATGTTAAGATGTACACCACCTCATGCTGCTCTCCTAGATCTGCCTCCATGTCTGTCGCTTCGCAGACTCATCTCTCTTTAAATCTTCCTCTTCTTGAAACATTTAACACGCCCGAGTCTCTAAGACTGGCACCGGTTTCCTGTTTCTTACTGCACTGTGCAGTCTTCATCCACTCCTAGATGATCTGCACCTTCTTTAGTCTCACAAGAGCTGCTATGATTTCTTCTTTGCCGATAAGAGAAATCTGGTCTCATCCCCTGGACGAACCACATTCGTTGCCTAATACAGTCAATCCCGACATGAATGATGCATTCATGCCATGGATGACGTCGTAATGCATCTACGTAACTACCAAGAGATCCAACTGTCACTCTCACCTCCAAGGGTCGAGTCACACTGTCAGAATCAGTGGGAGGTCATTAGGTCTCCTCTAGTAGAAATCTCGAAAGTGAGGGTCAAGTCAACAATCTTAACCAAGACCACTCAGTATCAACCAAACAAAAAGGACAGGAAAGAAAACATCACAAGATAAGTGTCTTTTTATTATTGCAGCTCGTAGTACAAAGATAGGAATAAAACAAAAACATAGAACTAGAAATACAAAGGATGTATCCACTAGTTCCTCTCTTGTCCACCTGCTCCCGAAGCTCTACTACCTTGTCCACTACTCGGCTATTGCTCAAGCACCCGCAGCTGCTTCTTCCTCGGTGGCTCCTTCGAAGCCTGCGGATCAACTGACGAGGATTCGTACAGTCACATGCCAGGTGACCCTTCCTGCCGCATTCATAACACTTCCTGCTCCTCGTACGGCAGGCTCTGGTCCTCTTGGACCTCTGCTTCATCTGTCTACTGCCAACAGATGACTCGGCTACTGATCGAAAACCATACGGAAAACGCAGAAGCTCCTGAACACGCTCGGGGTGCAGAGCTACTGGTACAAACTCCACCCTGAAGAAGGTCTCGAAGTCTTCCCTTGTAAAAGTCATCCCGTCGCAAAACTAGAACAAGTTGCTCCACCACCTGCCTGTTGCTGCCTGAAGAAGGCTGGCAGCAAAAATCACCATGAAGTTTGCTGGCGTCCCCAATAGCCTCAAGAATCTCACCACAACCTCGAGCCAATCCTCAGCCGCTTGCGGGTCCGTCTCTCCCCAAAACCTGGGTGGTCTCTGGTGCTGGAACTCGTGCAGCGCGCTCAAGTGGCGTGCATCGCCTAGTGCTGGGGCTAGTGGCATCGGTGGCCCAATGTATGGTAGTACCGCTGGTGCCTCAATTGCAAGAGGGCCCTGTACCAAAGCCCTGTCGCTCGACAGGCTGTCAGCACGCACATCCCTCTGGGCTCTAGCTGGTCGTCTGAGAAAAGGCATCCTGAAAGAAACAACGTGACACGGTCAAACGATTATACCTGGTGAGCTGACCTGGTTTGAGCTGATTTTTAAAAAACTTCTGGAAACACACATGCAATCAGTGTTTTCGTGAACAATGTCGGAAATCAGTTGTCAGGGACCTGGTGTACGGATACGTCGGTCGCCCGCACCAACACTGGACTCCCTGAACTGAAAACCACACTCGGTACCCTTAACACTATTGCTTCACAGAAAGGGAATATCAGAGTTATAATTTCTGTGGTAGAACTGACTCCTCTTATACCAATTTGTCACGACCCGTCCTCGGGGCCCATTCTGTGACTACCCCATGCCCGCCTTCCATAGGCCAGGGGCTGGAGACTATCACCAAAGGCGTAAATCCCGATAACTGTGAAGGCATTTCCTTTATAAAAGTAAAAAAACACCACAGAGTACAAGCGGAAGAAAAATACTAAGGACAAAGAGAAGTGCTGAAAGGTAAATGGGCCAGAATACAAACCCAACTGAACGTACAACTACAACTGAAAGAAATTATAACAGAAAAAGCAAAACAGCTGGAAGGAAGAAAGAAGCTTATGGGTCGTCCTCCTCGGATCCTACCTGAAGAGTAGGTACAGATAGCGCAACTCCTGGATCATCCACCACAAATCCTACCTGAAGGGTAGGTACAGATAGCCTCCACAACGCTCTCATTCGTCAACCTCCTCTGTGTGTCGTCTCACTGTGAAGTCCACCTCCAGATACTGACTCATCGTGTAGTCCACCTCCGGGTACCATCCAGTCCTTGAACACTCGGCCTCCGTCACCACTGCCCATCGTCTGCAACCAACACAATGAGGTTCGGGCATAGCCCGTGCAGGGGTGATTATAACGATACTCAGTAGGGACCCCGAGACCCTCAAGGTCTCAATAAAACCAACAAGGATAACCAAAAAGAAGATCACAACAGATAACCTCAACATATGTATATGCCCATACATATACCTAAGTTATCAAGTAACCCATCTCAATCATGAGGAAACACAAAGTTTATGAAATCAATGGATAACCACTACCCAGGTATATGCCCATACATATACCTAAGTTATCAAGTAACACATCTCAATCATGAGGAAACAAAAAGTTCATAGACTCAGATCAAACCAGGATTTTCATTATTGAAACCGTAACTACTGAAGAGCCCCGCCTCTGGAGTGTACAGTGGTCCTTTCACGACTCCGAGGTACTGCTCACTAACCTAAGACTGCTGAGGTACTCCTCCTATCAAGTATTGAGGGTTTGCTGCTACAACCAAGTGATTCCTACCATGGGTCTGCCGCTACAACCAAGCGCTCCCCCTCATATCCTCAACAGGTACTCCTTCTGTTGAGAACCCCGGGTCTGCCGCTACAACCAAGCGCTCCTCTGTCGTGGGTCTGCCGCTACAACCAAGCACTCCCCCTCATAGCCTCCAGAGGTACTCCTTCTATTGAGTACCGTGGGTCTACCGCTACAACCAAGCGCTCCACCGCCGTGGGTCTTCCGCTACAACCAAGCGCTCCCCACTGGGCTATCCGAAACACACCGAGTCGATCGATCAAGCAGTCGTCAGGTCTCAGCCGGCTACACGGTCTTCGTACTCCACACGCTCGTCTCCGGGAGGGTCCGCTCCACGAGCTTCTGGTCGATACTAAAGGTATCAAAAAGTTCCACAAAGAAGTATCTCAAAGGACCGCCTCATCACAGGGGTCTCAACGCAACAGATGGTGCGTCAATCGGATGCCCGGTCTGTGAGTTATTAGCCTTTTCTTGCCCGGGGCCCGGTTGGTTTCGTGTGCGAACCAACCCGGCCGTATCTCAACTTTACCCCGAAATCTCATAGGGTATACTCATAGGGACCGTTTCTCAAAGGGATCAACAATGCTGCTGACGGTTCGTCAAACATACGTCTATTTTGAAAGATATCAGTTTTTCTGCTCCAGGGGCCCGGTTGGATTTTGGGTACAATCCAACCCGGCCATACTCTAACTGCATCCAAACCTTGGGAGGAGTATGCCAAAAGTTCCGCCTCATCAAGAGTATTCCAACAATGTCGATGGCACGTCAATCGGACATCTGGTGCTCAAGATATACCCTTTTTCACTCTGAGGGCCCAGTTGGTTTCGTGTACGAACCAACCCGGCCGATCCCAAAGCTCTCCGAAACCTTGAGTGTAATATACCAAAATAACCGTCTCGATCCAAGGATCTTATTTCCGTTGATGGCGCGTCAATCGGAGGTCCGTAGCCCAAGATTTGGGCAAAAGACCGAAAATAGTCCGAAAACAGGGGGGTATGGGCCTAGACCGACCCGGCCCAACCCCCCCTGGGTCGGCCCAAACCAGGTCGACCCGACCCAGGTCCGGTCCGACCCGGTTGGGCGCGACCCGGGCCAGCCTGGGCGCGACCCAGCCCGACGGGTCGGCTCGGCTCGGCACGACTCGGCTGAGCGAAGGAACCGCGGCCCCCGCGCGGGGGCCGCTCTGCGGTTCCCGGACGCGGCTTGACCCGCGTCCCGCCTCCCGGTTCCGCACGGCCGCGGAACCGTCTCACCGTCGCAGTAGGTTTTTCCGGCGGCGAGCCGGGCGCCGCCGGTGCCTGGCGACTGGCCACTGTTGGCCGCCGGTGCGGCCGCACCGGCGCGGCGCACCGGCGGGAGCTTCCGCGGGCCACCGGACGCGCTCCGGTGGTCCATTTTGCGTGCGGTCTTCGCCAGTGGTCCTCCCGGGACCCGATCTTCACTGCCAGACCCTCAAATCGCCATTGTGGCCCCATTTGTCGTCGTCCGCCATTTCACGCACCAAGAACGAAAAAGTGCGGTGGGTTCGGACTTGTTCGTTAGTACGCACCCACCACGTTAGCGGTTTTAAATATTCTCCCCACAACCGGGAAAATAAATCTCAAATATTTTAAAGAATCAAACCCCTACCTCATTGAAGTCGTCGAAAGAGCGTTCTACACAGAATTGATCGTCGCGGAAGAAGAGGATTGTCGCTCTGTCGCGGTATACGGCGTTGCGTCGACAAACACTGAGGATCAAGAACATACAGATTTAATTATAATAATTAAATCCATGTTGTTGTTATAAACCACAAAGAATTCAAAGGTCTGCAATACCCTACCTCAAGATTTCGATCAAAGATTTTTCGCTGGGATGGTTCATCATGGAAGAAGCTTTGCGGAGGTAGAATCGTCGGCGTCACGTCGTCGATCTCTGGGGGTTTGGCGTTCTTCGTCGCCCTTTGTGTTCTTCGCGTTCTTCGCGTTCTTCGCGAAGGAGGATGGAGATCTTAAGTTTCTGTCAAAACCTCTCAACGAACAACCCTTAAGAGAAAACAAGTATTGGTCTTATTTAATTACGTGCCAATATTTAGAAAATTTTAAGTTAAGTAACGAACCATTAATTCGATGAATTAATGGTGCGACTTAACTGCCAATTAATAGGGGCGTTAAGAATTTAGAAAACGCGTCAGTTGACTTACATTAAAACGGGTTTTCACGGGTACGTTACTTAGGGGAAAAGAAACGGTGGGGCTCGTGCAGACCCCACCTCCCAAATATCCTACCAAGAGGGTAGGATATTCTGGGTTCCACCCTATCCGCTTTAACTCAGCTTAAGCAGCTTAAAGTGGCTTTAAGTGAAATAATATAATGTTTGTCGTACCACATTATTTTATTTCTTAACTTAAAGCCAAAAATTAAAAACCACACCTGATTAAACGCAACTCCGGAAGAGGCGTTTCTAAGAAAATACCGGCGCTGCGATTCCATCAGTGCCCTCGGAATTAGATTCCGAGCATCGGTTCAAAAGTTAGAAAAACCCACTCATTCATTTACTAAACATACCCAAGCCAAATTTCGAAAAATGATTCTGGGCACACCGGGCCACGGAATCAGTTGCCGTCAGAAACTGCGTTCTTGTAAAATTCCAAAGAAAATTAAGAAAAAAAAATTCCTTGAAATTTACGGGTCTTTAAACATACACACATAATCATAGAGAATCATTTCTTATTAGTAAAGACTCATTTCCAAGACTATCTTAGTGGACAAAGTCCATTTCTGAACCGAGTTCATTCCTTGTTTCAGTCCTGTTTCACTGAACCAGTTTAACCTGCCGTTCCAACCATGTCTATCTCATGAGATATAAAAACTTTACCCAAAGCATTGGAGGGAGATATAGGTCCCACCCATCTCATAATGATACCATTCTTATGTGTTCCAAAAAATCATAAACCATACATTATAGCATAACCCGTGTAATAAAAATGGGATTCTTAAACATTGTGACATCATAAAACAATTCATTTAAGATAAAGGAATTCATAAAAATAATTCCATCACAACATAATCAAATCAATGTAATAATAGGGATAGAAATAGAACCCTTTATTATCTTAGATGGAAAATAATTTTGATAAAACACTTGAACACCATTCTTGAGTAAAATATCCATTCTACTTCAAAAACACCTTTCCTTTCTTAACATGGCATACAATTCTAAACTAAAAAAAGTTGCTTAAAAATAAACATGAAAACTTGTAAAGGAAGCTTCTTGGAAATAATTTTTAAAAAATCCATTCATGTTGTATAAGTTAAAAAAACATTCTTCTCATACTTTTGAGGAAATAATATTAAATATTGATTAAACATGGATTTTGATGATAAAATACACCCCAGTAAATTCCAAATTATAAACAATCTCGAATAAAAATGAGATTGTGATATTTCCCTTACCTTAGGTCTGATTTGATTCATAAGTGTCTGAAACTCCGGTATAATGATTTAAATAATATCATTGACTTATTCCAGAATCATACTCATTGTTATGATATCATATATGGTCATATTCTTAGCTTATTATTAGTAATATTTCATTGCAACTTGTTATTCGGGTGTTTATTACTTTTTGTTCTTATGCGTGCTTTGTTGAATAAATTCTTATTCTTTTTTTTAGGTTATAGATACCTCATTTCCAGAATGGTATTAGTGTAATATATATCATATTTATTCACTTAATTCATTTATGTAATCATTATTCAATGAAAATAATGTTGAACGAGTCGCATCACATCGTGGAGACGGTGTTCCGTACATACGCACGAGCGATGATATCGTTCCCATGATCGTGGAATTGTATTACAGTGTATGTATACTATTTCAGAATCAATATCAATTTACAATAATCATATATATTCATTCCTTACACCATTATACCCATCCAAGTAAGGTGGTGGTGGAAAATAGATAACACCACGACATGGAGACGGTATTCCGTACGTACGCAGGCGCGGTGATTTCGTTTTCCGTAGGATGGATAGATGGTGAAATAGGGTTGTTTCATACTTATAATAACATATCAGTATATTATTTATACTGATGTTATTAATTCATAATGAAACAACTAAAGAATAATAAGTGGAAGAAGAAATAATGTTGAAAGAATCGGTAATGGACATTACCTCTTCTTTGGAGTGCTTCTTTGAGACCTCATTTTAGGCCACTAAAATTGGTCTTTGAAGAAAACCAGGACCTCTAGGATGTTTCTAGGGAAGTGTAGAGGATAAATTGGCAGGGTTTGGCCTAGATTCAAGGCTCAAAGTGGTGTGAGGAAGAGAGGGAGGAGGTGCCCTTTTATAAGGGAGGAGAGGGGCACCTTTGGAAAAACTAAAAATATTATTTTGTTATAAAGTCATATTCGGTTTTAAATAGATCCAAATTGATTTATTTCAAAGATAAGGTTTGGATTGGTCGAAATAAGCTCATACAATTGAATTTGGACAAGTTTAGGTTACTATTTTAACCTTATCATTTAGATTTAACTTTAAGTTATATAATATTACTTTTATCGTGTCTTTTTGTTTTCTTACACTATAAGATTAATAAACTTACTATAACAAGCCAAAAGAATCCCAAGTTGATTATTATTAATATATATAACCTTAAATAAGTCATTTAGCCGAACCTTATATTTTTAGGAATAAAATAACAATTAATAATATAATATTTGTTTTAAAAACTATTTTATGTCAATTTTGACACTATTTTGTAATTGATTTTTGTGAAAATCATAAAAGAAATATTAGTTCGAAAAAAGTTACTTAAATCAATAATAACATGTCATATTAATCTAGAAAATTAGTTTAATTCATAAAAAGTCTCAAATTACATTTATTTGGGTATTTATAACACCAATTATGTCAATATTTCATTAATGAGATAATTACTGCATCATCTTTGTGTCATAAATAAATTAAATTATTTAATGTCTAAAAATTACAAATAAAATACCATTATGTAGGAAATCCGTTTAGATTTCTAATGAATGTTTATAGTCGAATTTATCTTATGTATAACCCTATATTAAAAATTATTTACTTATTAGACATTGATTTTAACTATTTTAACCCTTCTTTAAATAAATTAATAATAAATGTCCTAATCTAATCCAAGTGGGCCTAAATGGTCATATTGTATTCCTAAGGTTGTTTTTGGTCGAATTACACTTATCCAATAGAATTAGGACATGTGTTAGGGTAATAATAATATCATTTTTACCCTTAATTACCCTATTTACTTTTAACCGTGGTAAATAAAAGTAAAAAATTACTATTCACCAAAAATTATTTTCATCTCATTGAACCACATTTTACTTAATTACATCAACCGTGTCTCTCGGATTTTTGAAATTCCACTCACAGAAGCGGTAAAATTAAGTTTTAGGTAAATTTTCAAATTCTCCTTGGAGGTGGGTAAAAGACGGTGAAAAGTTCAATAAAATGTTTATATATCTAAAATTATTATAAAATTACTCCAATGAATTAAATTGAACTTATATAGGTATTATGTATCAATTTTGACCTAAAATAAATTTAAATAAAATAAATAATTATAAAAAGTCGGTTTTTAAATAGTAACCCGGTGTTTTCACTATTAATCAAAAATTGAAAGTTTCCAGAAAAATACCAAAATTTAACCCTAGGATAATTTCGATATTCTGAATCCAAAAACAAAGTCGATTTTGAAAAATAAAATTTACAAAATTTCAAAAATTTGTTATTTCTATTCATAACGGCTAGTTTTAATAATATTTTAATAGCATATCGTTGTTTAGTGAAACTCGGTATTGCGTACGACGCAAGCTATCAAGGAAGGTCGTGATTGCATGTAAAGCAAGCCATGATAGTGTTGTTTGTAGTGAAAGATTCCTTTGATGATTAATATAAAATAAAAACAAAATATTTCTTATAAAAGTCTCGGGTGTTACACTCACACCTTTCCACTTTGGGTAGATCATTGCATAATCCCCGCACCATTCCAACCAAGAGAAATCCTAATGTGATGGGTAGATTACATGTGTAGGCCCCACACCATCCCTTATCAATGTCCCTTTTGAGTTGTGAGAATCCTTACCCCATGACGTTGAACTACATAAACCATTCCTGTCACATGACCTTAAACCATGGTATCAAACTATGTGTCTTTTTATCTTTATCATATAAATAGAGTATATAGGATGACACCCTATGTTTGAATCCTAAAAATATTAAACCCATGGTGTTCCCTCACATGGACACACATCCTAGATCCGACTCAAGGGGTGTTATGATCAATCCATTTCTGATCCTCCTCAAGGCGAGTTCTGATCCATCCATCTCAGATCCACCTCAAAGAGCATTCTGATCCATCCAATTGTAAACTCCCAAGTTTGACGTCTTCCGTTATGGGGAAACACCTCCTAGATACACCTCCAAGGGGAATTCTAATCCACTCATCCTAGATATGTATCAACAAGGAGTTATAATCCATTGATAAAATTCGTGGCGTGACATATTCCCTCCCAAGGAAGAACCATTCGGATATGCCTCAAAGGGTATTCTAATACATCCATCGAGAATCTTCTTCTAGGGGTGTTATTATCAATCAATACCATATCTACCTCAATGGTAATTCTACTTCATCCATCCCGAATCTTCTTCCATAGGGACTTTCGATCCATTCTTAAACTTTTAGGTGTGACAACTTTCTTCCTAGGGATTCACCTCCTCGATCGAGCTAAAGGGGTGTTATGATCCATCCAATGGTAAACTTCTAGGTGCGACATCTTCCCTTCTAGGGACACACCTTCAGGATCCTCCTTAATGGATGTTCTGATCCATCCAATGGTAAACTTTTTTGGTGTTCCATCATCCCTCCTAGGGATGCACCTAACATATCCATCTCATGGGGCTGTATGATCTATCCACTGAAAATATACCTTATAGGGTGTTTGAATCCATTCACCTTCTCCATATAATACCTTAATCATGGGCCCACTCCAGAGAACATAGAACATGTGACCAAACCAAAGACACATACTTATTTCAATAAAAATGGGAAATCTAAGGTAAAAATACATAGAGGAATTACACACCATACATTAATTACCTAGTGATTAACACTACATGCCTTGGGTTCTTCATATAAGATTCCTCATTTGAGATTCCCCCCATAGAGGTAGATCCAAAGGTGACCAATGTGTGAAACATACATACATGCTCAGAGATGACCGACGTGACTACTCTCCTGACCGAAGGTTGCTTCCCTGCCAGGAAGAAGCATCGTAATTAACTGATGTCCAAAAATAGATGAAAATGGGATTGATTTCCACAAACACTACTTAAATATATTAGGGCGACATGGAATATGCAATGAGATTCACATAGGGATCCATGGAAGGAGGAAATGACATCTAATCATCTCTTTTTTATCAAGGTGGATACATCACTAATGAATTTGGGGAAATCCACCCACCTTTGGAAAGTGGGAATTTTTTTCTACAGTATCTAGTACGCACATGCATCATGTCGACACACAAGTGGGCATTAGACAAAGCATCGAAAACAAAAATGGAGAACCATATATAAAACTATTATCTTTGTCATGGGGGTTAGTAGCATTGGGGAATATGAATATTAGCTTGTCAATAGATTAAAAACATCTGGAACTAGGTCCGACCAAGAAAACAATTAGCCTACAAGGAACCCCCTATAGAATTTTTGTGGTTAGTAGTTGGGAATCTTCAATCTATGACATTTTTAATATGAATCAATATCCATCTTTCAAATATTGGTCTATGATGGGCCATTGGGAATCATTTTATGTGAACCTTTACTGATGGTTCAATCCATATTCCACACAGGCCGAACATGGTAGGGAATCGAAACCCAATGCTCATAGCCTCCAGGGTAGGGGAAATATGGATGTGGAAATTCAGCCTGACACTACCTCTATCATTACTTATAGTGAGACTCCATCAACAAGGATCACATTTCCCATATCACCCTCTGAGATCATCCAGAGGAGGGTAATAAACACCCACATATATCAGTATGAGCTAGAGGTGTAGGATCGAATATGTAATGATATGCTCAAATATAAGAGGGGGTGATTTGTATTCCTTAAAAATTCCTTTGGAACCTTTATAGTTTAGTTTAAAAAAGTTAAAAGAATATTTAGAAAACCTCTTAAAGAAACCTTTTTATAAACATTACAACCTTAATATAAAAACATAAGAAAGATTCAATCTTAAAGTGTATAGAATCTGTAATATAATTTGAGTAATGGAATTAGAAAGTATAAGAAAGATATACTTTATAAATTTAACAAAGTTAAGATTATAGATAAAATAAAACAAATTGAAATAGGAAACAAGTAATAATAAGATTCTTTTAACCCAGAGAGAAGGTTATCCAACAACCTTGGAGAAAGGTTCCTTGATTTATACTTTCATGAAAGTATGTCTTTCCCAAACCTAGGTAAGCCCTCAATTTGAATATCAGTATCTATCTTGCAATCCCTGAAAGCCCTGGATTTAGAAAGAAATCAGAACCTCTGTCTTCCAAACTCGAGACCCCACAATTTGCATGATCGGATTCAACACAAAGAAAGTCTGAACAAGTTTTTCACACCAGAACAAGTTGTTCATGACATCTGCACGAAGCATCGAGAGTTCAAAGAGAATCTCTCCCTATAAATCACTTAATGTCTCTTTATAATTTAAGTACATTTCTCATTCAAATGGACTTATATTTATAGGAAAAACTTCCCCATGGTCAGCTCCACTCCAACGGTCATATTTTCCTTAAATTTCGGAGGGACTTGGACATGTTTCAAACATACAATGGTTAGTTTATAACTTATTGTACAACATCATTTCAGGTATAAGAAATTATGTTAAGTTAAAGATGAGCGTTATGTATAGGAAAAACTTGGAATCCAATAATATTTGAATGATACATTAAACAAATCTAACATTATTAAGAAAAATTGATTCATAAGAAAAACATTATCAAGAAAATGGATTTATAAGGAAAACTAAATCGGATTGTGAAATCGGTAACTCATCTGTTCCGGAATTGGAATCATAAACTCGAAATGACTTTTTCACCGGATTTGGAGTCATAAAACAGAGTCACTTTTGCACGAGATTCAGAATCATAAAGACTGTATCACTTATACACTGGAATCAGTATCATAAAGACAATATCACTTATACACCAGAATCGGTATCAGAAAGACGGTATCACTTATACACTAGAATCAGTATCACAAAGACGGTATCACTTATACACCGAAATTAGTATAAAAAAAATGGTATCCCTTATACATCGGAATCGGTATCACAAAGACGGTATCACTTATACACCAAAATCGGTATCACAAAGATGGTATCACTTATACATCGGAATCAGTATCACAAAGACTGTATCACTTATACACTAGAATCGATATCATAAAGATGGAATCACTTATACATAGGAATATGTATCATAATGATGGTATCACTTATACACCGGAATCAGTATAAAAAAGACGGTATCATAAAACAAGATTACTAATCGGTAAGTATAATGGAATGAAAATATCATAACTTAAGAAAAACAGTACTTAAGAAAAAATAGAACTTATGAAAAGGTGTTTCTAATTTTCAAAAAACAAGACCATAAGGAATGGAGAAGTCATAAGATAACCTTATTGACTCTACAGGAAGGGGTGATTCCCACAAGGGACATGGCATGGTAGAACTTGAAGGCTTCAGTGCCTCAATAACACCACCACCCTCAAGGGTCATCCTAAGGGAACCCCCCCCCCCCCCTAATAGGAAACCTCTTCAAGAGTCTCTCCCCCCAAGTAATCCTATGACTCCCTCTCCTATGCTGAGGACATAGGGGATAACCGAGTCACCCCAGCTATAACTACTACCCACACTACTACAAAACCTTCATTTAACAGTGCTCATATTTATTAGTGCTTCAAAAAATCATAGATAAATGGAATCATTATCAACGCCAAAAAAAGGACTGATAAATTTAACCATTTATTAGTGCTTATAAATTTAACCATTTATCAACACTTTTTTAAAATGATGATATAGGTCCCGTTTTTCAGTGATTTATTTTTAGCGCTGATAAAGGGTACCATTTATTAGTGCTTTATTTTTAGCGTTGATAATGGATACCCATTTTCATTACTATAATTTTAGCGCTCATAAAGGAGTCCCTTATCAGCATTTTTAGCTCTAATAAAAGACTGAATAAATAAAATGAAATAATTAAATAAATAAAAAATTAAAAATTAGTTTATTAAAAAAATATTACAAATTTTATTGAATAAATAATTATTGATAAAAAATGAATAAATTTATTATACTATATATAAATTATAAATACTAATAAATAGTATGTATTAAATATATAGATATGAAAAATAAAAATTAAACAAATTAAAATTAAAAATAAGTAAATTGAGAAATATATTAAACATTTTATTAATTAGATGATTATTCTAAAGTTAATAAATACTATATATTAAATATATAAATATATATTAATATATATAAATATTATTTATATATTATAAAATATGTGTCCACTATATTTAGTGAATAATGATTTATGATTAAAAAGTAATATAAATTAAAAATACTAACTAATTTCATATAGTAGTCAACTTATAATTTAATTCTATTTGATTTTTCAATTTAACACAGTCAAATGTGTGTTATATTGATTTCACATATATGTAATTAATTCATTTTTATATACAATGTACACACACAAAACTAATCCATTATTTCAATATTATTAAAGGGTACTAATTTTTAATTTATTAAATTTCACTCATTGTTAACACACATGCACTTAAAAATTAGTTATACATTAATAATGCTAAAAAAATTCTGTAAAAATTATTTATAAATAAGTATATTAAAAATTTTACATAATATATTTATAAAATTTTATTTTTATAAATGTAAATAAATAATTATTTTTAAAAATTATTTATATAATTATAAATAATTAATTATATATATCTAAATAATTAAAAATAAATAATTATATGTATTTAAATAATTATTAAATTTATAATTAATTTACTTAAATAATGAATATATTTAGAATATTTATATTTATATTTATTTATTAAATATATATATAATTATATAAATATATATATTGATAGAAATATTATTTTTAAAAAATATTTATATCATTATAAATAGATATTTATATATTTCAATAACTATAAAGTCAAAATAAATATATTTAAATAAGGAATATATTTACGATATACATATATTAATTAAGTATATATATATATTTACAATATATATATATTTACAAAATATATATATATAATTATAATTACAAATATTTTATCAATGCTTAAGTAATAAACACTGATAAAAGGAATCTTTATCAGTTCTTCTTTAACAATGATAATGATAAGGCTTTATCAATGATAACAAATCACTAATAAAAGTAATATTTATCAGCGCTAATAATTTAGCACTGATAAAAGTGTCCCAATCTAAATAAAAACCCTAAACGGTTGAGAACCCTTTGAGGGAGATTCTCGTTCATTCTCCCCTTTCTCCATCCCTAATTTTCTCCCACATTTCCCTCAATCACTTCCCCCTAAAGTCCTATATATGTTCAATGGTGTTCTGAATCCTTCGATTTTTACCTTAGAGTACAACGCAACATTGTCTATTTTTAATATCACATTGATTGTGTGTTTTAAGCCGCATCTCCCATCAGTGGACACCTTCTATAGGTTAATATTTGACTCATTGGGGTTTTGAGATTGAGAAATGGTAGATCTACTCACCAAAATAAACATCATGATTCGGTTTTCTTTAGAAGAAGATCTGGTCAAGGATTCGTCCAGGCCCCCACCCCCCATAGCTGCAACGAATTTGAGTTCTATCTCTTCAGGTTTTCTAATGACTTTTATATGAAGTGTGACATTCCACATAAGCAACATGGGTTAGTTTACCCAATCACACTTTACCTTTTCAAAATCTAGCGATTATATACATGCTATGGAATCTCATTGGTAGATATTTATGTTCGAATAATAGAACTCAGCCAATTTCTCACTCTTTTTATCCTCGCATTAGTGTGGAATTTTATGTCTCGAAAGTTCCTAAAAATTACATTTGGATTACAATGGGGGGAATTTTTTATGCAAGTAGGTTTTTTGGTGTGAATCATGGGTTGATTTCTGTGATTGGTGTAATAAATTCAGTTATTCTACATCTTCATGTAGATGAGGGACCCAAAACCACTAACAATAGCAATTTTTGGTTTTTGGAGATAACAGTAAGGGCTCCAACAAGAGTGTTGGTGAAGGGTCGATGGGGCAGAGTCAGTTGGACATTTCTACTAGCCCATAAAATGCAAAGGTTCCTCAATGCGAGTCTCAAGGGGGTGCATCCCCTTGGTGAATGAGAGTTATCAAATTATATATACTATAAATTATTTTTATGTATTCATCATTTTTGGACTATAGATACTTTTCTGGTCTATATAAACATTTAATTAATAGTAAAACAATATATAATTAAATAACCAATAAAATATTATAAACTCGTGTTACTTTTAGAATTATTAAATTGGGTAACTATATATAATTTTTTTGAAATAATTAAACTTTACAAAATTTATATAATTATATTTTATACAAAATTACCCAAAATAATAATTATTTATAATTAGAATAATTTAAAATTTATTATTAATAGTATTCTATTAGTTTAATTATCAAAAAAGTAGTATTATATATATATATCATATAATATATTGTATATTCAAAAAAAATTAAATATTATAAATAATATATATATATATGTAATTATATTCCAGTAATGTTACTAATATAATACATATACATATATATATAATATTTAGGAAGATACAATTTATTTATCTATGTATTGAATGAGAATTGGCCTCCATTTTATAGTTTATTTCTGGTGGAAGGCATGAACTCCGTTCAGGTTTATTACCAATCGAGGTAAGTGTGAATTAAGTACATACCCCCATCGACCTCTTTATCCAATCATATAAAACCATATCATTTTTTAATAAAATAAAACCTATTAAAAAGGAAAAGTTTTATAGAAAAAAATAAAAAATCATCAACTAATTATTTTATTAAAGTTTTATTCAGATCTTCATGGATAATTATGAGGATAAAGATTAAACTAATTCAATATTAACTCTACTTCCATGTAAAATCATATAAATTAATTTCAGTGACATATTATCATTAGATAAAATTACATAGTAGAAAGCCAAGATCCTCGGTTTGTGCAGAACTACAATTGCATATTCTGATTCTTCAGTCTCAACCCTCTCTATTTCTTTCACACCCTTCACTATATCGTTTTTGTGGGTTTGTGGAGCTTTGATTTTGAAGGATTTTGTTTCAATGGAGTCTTCAAGTTAATAACTAGATTCAATGGTGTAATTTTCATCAATGGGAGGGATTTCCCATTTTAGAGAACAAAATGAAGTACAATTGTCATCCTCATTAATTTAATCTCTTGAACATTTATCATTGAATTCTGTTTCCTTAAGACTCATCCCCCATATCTTTTGGACATTCACCTATGATTCTTGTACTAATGTGAGCATTATTCGTCCCATGGATGACTAGTACTTAGTGTATTTAAATAAACATTGGTTTTTTTCCTAAGAGATAGAGAATGTGTGTCAAACAACAAAATACGATGATAACTATTCAGCAGATGAGCTATTGAGGATGAAAATTAAACTTCATTTTGTTCTATAAAAGGGTAAATGTCTCCCATTTGTGAGAATTACACCATTGAAACTAGTAATTTACTCGACACCTCCATTTCCAATAACTCCTCCTAGAGTAAATCTCCACGCAACCAGAGAAATGATAGAGTGAAGGGAAGACAAGAAATGAAGAGGGTGGAGACTGAAGAATCAGAATACACAACTACAGTGCTACGTAGCCCAGGGGTATTGGGTTTATACAGTGTAATTTCATCTAAATATTGAATGTTATATAAATAAATTTATTTTATTTGATATGGAGGCAAATTTAGTGGTGAATTACTTTCATTTTTATCCTCAAAATTATCCACAAGGATCTGAATAAAACATTAATAAAATAATTGGTTGAGGATTTTTTGAAAAAAATTGATAAAATATGTCATTTTAATATGATTTATTTTATTGAAAAAAAATGATAGGGTTTTATATTATTTGAAAAATAGTTTGATGGAGGCGTGTACTTAGTTCACACTTACCTCAATATGCAACAAACATGAATGGGGTTCACGCATTCCACTTTCAGAAACTATAAAATGGAGGTCACTCCTCACTTGATACATAGAAAAATAAATTTAATCTACCTAAATATTTTATATATATGTTATATATTTATGTATTATATTAGTAAATTTATTTGAATATAATTATATATATATGTATATTATTTATCATATTTAAATTTATTTATATATACTATATATTATTTGATATATATAATACTATTTTTTCTAATTAAACTTAAAAATAATATAAATAATAATTTTTAAACAAAATTAATTATAAATAATTATTATATTCGGTAATTGTGTCCATTATCCATTTAATATTTTCGGTTTTTTTAATAAAATGTCACTCACATAAAACAAAGAAATAACACTCACATTGACTAGATAATTTGAGTCATTGATTTATAAGATCTATGTGATGTGTATGAATTAGTCTCACATCAAATTGATACACGGTGTGATCGGTATAGGTCAAAGTGTGTGTACCCAGTTAAAAATGACATTTTAGATAAAAAAATGACATAATCAAAACCAATAAAAAACATTCAAATTGTATTTATAATTTAGGAAAATTATCCATAATTTATTTGAGGTGATTAGGAATCATTCATACCTCAATCTGTTGCACGGTGTGATTGGTATGACTCCAGGTGCATCTTTTTATTTAAAAATGACATCAATTTTAATAAAAATGACATTTGGCCAACTCAAAATAGATAAAACGCATTCATATTATTCTAATACTTTATTTAAACGATCCATAAGTCAGTTATGACATGTAGGAATCAGTTTCACCTTAATATGAGGCATGTTGTGCTCTGTATGACTCAATTTCTTCGTTATCAGTTTAAAATCGATAGTTTTGTTCAAAAAATGTCACTCATTAAAAACCAAGAAAACATGCCCAGATTTTCTTGATAATTTAGGAAATTGATTCATAAGTCATTTGTGATGTGTAGGAATAAGCCTCATGTGAAACCGATAGATGATGTGACCAGTATGATTCAAAGTGTGTGTTTCTAGTTTAAGATGAAATTTTAGTAAAAAAGGCATGTGACATGCTCAAAACCAAGTAAAAATATTCATATTGTTTGGATACTTTATGATAACAATCCACAATCCATTTGGGATGTGTAATAATTAGTCGGACCTCAATCTAACATAGGGTGTTTCTGATATGACTCAAAGTGAATCTTTTTATTTAAAATTGATATCAATTTTAGTAAAAAGGTAAGATCACCTACTCAAAACTGAGAAAATTCATTCGGGTTGTTTTTATCCTTCATGAAAACGATCCATAATTCATTTTATAAGTTTTGGAATCATTCATACCTCAATATGATGTATTGTGTGATCGGTATGACTCCAACTATGTATTTTTATTAAAAAATTGAATCAATTTTAATAAAAAGGATAAATGACTCACTCAAAAATAATAAAAAACATAAATATTGTTTTGATACATTAGATAAATAATCCATATATCATTTTTTAAGGGTAAAAATTAGCTTCACCTCAATCTGACACATGGTGTACCCAGTATGACTCAATGTGTCTGTTATCAGTTTAAAATCTGCGGTTTAGTTCAAAAAATGTCACTCACTGAAAACTAGAAAAAAAGTGTTCTTATTTTCTTGATAATTTAAGAAATCGATTCATAATTCATTTTTTGACTTGTAGGAATCAGCCTCATCTAAAACTGATACACAATGTGATCGGTATGAGTCAAAGTACGTGTTTCTAGTTAAATATGATATTTTAGTAAACAAGACACGTGATGTACTCAAAACCAAGTAAACACAATCATATTGTATTGATAATTTATAAAAACTATCCATAATCCATTTAATATATGTAATAATTAACCTCACCTCAATATGATGCATGGTGTGACCGATATGACTCAAAAAGTGTTTTTTATTTAAAAGTGTGATCAATTTTAGTAAAAAGGACTACTCACTTACTCAAAACTATGAAAACACATTCGTGTTGTTTTGATTCTTCCAGAAAATAAAACATAGGTCATTTGAGACATATTCGGATTAGTCGTACCACAATATGATGAATGGTGTGACTGGTACGACTCCAAGTGCATCTTTTTATTTAAAAATGACTGCAATTTAAATAAAACGAAAAAAATGACCTACTCAAAACCAAGAAAATAAATTCATATTTTTTTGATACATTATGGAAATGATCTATAAGCCAATTTTTATGTTTAGGAATTAGATGACCTCAATCTGATACACCGTGTTCCTGGTATGACTCAATGTACCTGTTATTACTTTAATATAGATAGTTTACTTCAAAAAATGTCATTCACTGAAAACCAAGCCAATGCAACCAGATTTTATTGATAACTTAGGAAATTTATTTATAATTCTTTTTTATGTGTATGAATTGGTCTCACATAAAACCGGTGCCCTATGTGATATATATGAGTCAAAGTGCGTGTTTTGTGTTTAAAATGACATTTTAGTAAAAAAAAGATATGTGATGTTCTCAAAATTGAGTAAACACATTCATATTATTTTGATACTTTACTATAATGATCCATAATCCATTTGGGATGTGTAATAATTATCATCACATCAATATGACACATGGTGTGAAAAATATGACTCAAAGTGCGTCTTTTTAATTAAAATTTACATCAATTATAGTAAAAAGGACAACTCACCTACTCAAAACCAAGGAAATGCATTCCTATTGTTTTGATACTTTATAAAAATGATCCATAATTTATTTGTGACATGGAGGAATCATACTCTCCTTGATTTGAAACACGATGTGTTTGATATGAATCAATGTGTATGTTATCATTTTAAATTCAATATTTTAGTTCAAAAAGTGTAACTCCTTGAAAATAGAAGAAACACACTCGGATTGACATTATAATTTAGGAAATCGATTCATTAGTATGTTTTGACATGTAGGAATTCGTATCACATCAAACTAGGACACTATATGATAGGTATGATTCAAAGTGTATGTTTCCAATTTAAAATGACATTTTAATAAAAAAGACATGTGACGTACTCAAAAACTTGGAAAGAACATTAGAATTGTTTTGATACATTATGAAACCAATCAATAATTAATATGAGATGTGTAAGAATCAATTTCACCTCATTACGACACACAGTGTGACTGGTATGAATCCAAGTGAATTTTTCCAATATATAAGTATCATTTTAGATTAAAATGCACATCATATTGCCAAAACCAAATAAAGAAGCCTAGATTTTTTTTCTTCATTTAAATTATCTATTCATACTTTATTTTTTTATTTTGTGGTTTTTTTGGTTCTGTGGTGTGCTGTTACAGCACACTGCACTGGTGGGGTTATGTGTTGTAATAGCACATGGCAGTATTCCCCTTTATCAGTTCTTAAGAAAGCATTAATAATGGAACCCTTTATCTTAACTTTCTTAGTAATGATAAATGACTAGGGATCTTAACCTCGCTCCAGTAGTCAGCACTTCTCTAGCACTGATAAAACCCTTTTTTAGCACTAGTAAAGGCATTTTTCTAGTAGTTCTAGGAGCCTCCATAAAGGACTCCCACAAAGCCTCGCCAATTCCAACCATGGCAGGTCCCTCTGACGGAAGAATAAGTTTATTGAAACCCTACTCCATGGTATCATGTCTGAACCAACCAACACCAGTGTTAGGGGTTGGTTTAGGTGAATGCTTGATAGGGGTTATCTTATTTTATGGATCCAGTGGTCGTTTCCACCAGAAGTTCATCCCTACAGATCCCTTCAATATGAAAACATGGATCTATCTTCACCCAATTCAGATTGATACCCTAACCACATCATTGTTAGAATCGGTTGACCATTTCAATCATGGGAACCGACAACAACCATTACGGGCCAACCTTTAATGATGAGACTCAAAGAGGATCCCCCCTTTCTTTGTTGAAAACAAAATTAGGGTTCCTTCCCACTCTTTTTGAAATTAGTGTGAAAGTCCTCCCCATTTATATATTAGATCAAGAAGATTTACTCCGCACTCCAGTACTAACCCATGAAGATATCATTCCTTCCATTTCAACAACTAGTATGGAGGTCCTACCAATAATCCTAATTCTCATCACGGTGGTCCTACATATGTTTCCACCAACCAAAGTGGAGTTCCACCCCATGTTACTACCAACCAACATAGAGGTCCTCCCCTTGAGGAAGAGTTACACTTACCTAAAGATCCATCGTGATGTATAAAGGAGAACAATTACCACTGAAGGAGAACTCCTTGGAATCACCAAGTCATTTTTGACTTAATCGATCATTCAAAACCCAAGGACATAGACTAATCGATAACTGAATATCCACCAAGATTTCCAAATTATATTTTAGGAGCCCTATAGGTTAAATTATCCATCCTAGAAGGTGAAATTCAAAGGATCCCTAGATCCCTATGTAGGTACATGCAGGTGGAGGAAATTAGGAATCCCTTCAATGGGAAAATGGTGAATCCATTCTCATCACTTCTAGTTTCCATCCTATCTACCTATACTCATGATGTATGATAGCTATTATGGTTTGGGATAACTCCCCTAGATATTCGTCACCATATTGAGCCACAGATGATTGTATCTTCCCTCACACATGAATAAGTGTTGAATGCCCCATCCTACATGGATGTGATGATGTAGTTGGTACCACTTTTAAGATATGTCCCAACATGATGTGAATGAAAGACTTGTGCAGCAACTCTTTCATCTTTCATCCAGCCACAAAATTGATCCATATCAGTTCCACCACCCATCTCTTGGATAGTGATAATAAGAGTGTGGGATGACCAAGAAGATTGACCTTCCTCTGAGAAGAAGTAATGTGGGAATATTTGGCTACTGATCATCTATCGATAGTATTATATCTTCCCACAAACCCCAAATATTTAAACCCTAGATTCCCTTACCAAGGACTAGGATGTGTGATTCTTCTAGATAATTTAAGTGATGTTTCAAAATCTTTGTGATCATCAGTTGGCCTACCTAGGGGGAATGGGGTAGCTGTAGAACATCGATCAGCAGTGTTAAAGGGATGAGTTGGAATCAATCCTAATGGATTTGTTCCCCACTTTTTGCAGCTACCACCAGACCCTCCAATAAATATGCATTAATATTCTAATAGAGCTTCCCTAGATTATTGATGTTTTGTCTATGCATGTACAGATCAGGGGATGGGGACAGTACAATGTTCTCCAATTCATCCCTATCTGGTGATAACCTAACCTATTCATCAGTGAAGTGTGTGACCCATTGGGTACTATTATGGTAAATATGTTCGTCCCTAACCTACTAGAGGAACATGATAGAATGGTCAATTATGCAGAGCCAGATGGGAAAAATACTCCCCAAGGGGAAGAACAGTACCAGACAGACCCTCATTCAGGTGTCCTCACCTGACAGTAGTGGCAGACACTTGGCCTCGAGGATCCCTCTAATGATGAAGCATTTTCAGACCATTGGAAATTTAAAAAGGTTAAAGAGAATTTCAGAACCTCTGATACATATGAGGTTTTCCCAAAAATATAGACAGGTCCCATGGTAGCCAACTTTCTCTTGTTACTTAAGGTGAAGAAGATAATCATCAAGGATCTCATTACTGATCGAAACCCATATTATTGCATAACCCTATGACACCCCAGTTCTCCTTCACCAGGGAAGCAGTAAGTCCTACATAGCCTGATACACTGAGCTGAGCTCAGAAACCATGTGTATCTATACCGAATTAAGGTAGGATTATATGGAAGGAAACCAAGTTATGAGTCACCAAACCCACCCAAGAAGTGTAATCATCCTCCTCGGAATTTATATTGTATTTATCCACAATTTATTATGCCCACTTACTGATTTGATGATCCTATCAATGAATTGGTGGTCATGAAGCCTCATGGGGATGGGGACCCTCTCCTTGATGACATGATAGATTCTCTCACCACTCACCTCGAGGCCCTAGAGATTTAATAGGTTGTGAACCCACCTGAATAAAATCCACACACAGCATGGGTGGATGACATGCGAGCACCCCTAGAGTTTGGGAACCCTAGCTTCACCATATTCAATGGGATGGGTGACCCATTTCAGCACTTTTCCAACTTCATATCAAGGTGTGGGATTTTGCTGGGAACCCAAGAGTAGTAGGTGGAAACTAATATTCGATGTTTCGTCTATACATTGGAAGGGCTTGTATTCCTCTGGTACATCTGTCAACCCATAGGGTCCATCACTTTTTTAGTAATACCTTTTCAGATAGTTCCTTTACCATTTAAGCTCCACCATGTTGACAATAATTATTTTTGACCTCTTAAAGTTAAAGAAAATACCATATGGGTGAGTCAATGATTTTATCACCATGTTGAATGGTTTTACATACTCACTAGGCATGTTGTGGACTTAAGAGAATCTATTAATGATCTGTGTGTGGAATTTCAGGACTGAGTTGTTTCCCACCATTCTTGTCTATAACATTCAAGGTCAGTTTTAGGATTTTTATAAAAAAACTAGTGTCTAGAGGAAGCCTTGAAGTAGGATAAATAGTCACACTCATTGACTCTTTCATATCTTGTGATAAATCCTTCCAAAGTAATGTCTATCATCACAATATAGGTATATTCCCCCAATTCATTCGAATTGTTGGCCCTTGGACAGAGGAGCCTTACCAAGTTCAGCCTTATCAAGTGCATTCTTACCTAGTACAAAACAGTTTGGAACAACCTCACCAAGCATAGCCTCCTAGATGAGAGAATGTTTCTTCATCCCCTCTTTAGTGATAGGTTCCCAAAGTTCCCTTCCCATATATAAACAACCAAAACTATTAGATTATAGATTCATGGGTACCATGATATTTAATATGTTCCTTGGAGAAGGTAATTCTAAATGTTTTAGAGTGAAGGAGGCCTTAATAAGACAGAATCATTGACCACCTAGACCATTTCAACTACCATAGGATCCTCATACATACCATCAAGGAATTATATGTGTTCTAGGATTGGATCCATGTCCAAGTGGATAACAGTTTGTTCAAATTGGGTGATGTAACGGTGCAAGTAATGTATATATCCACTAATCATGGCAGTGACATTGAGGGTTTTTGTAAATGGAATTTGGATTTGAACCGGGGATCCCAAAATTATGATAGATAGTTGTCTTGTAGAGAATTATCTCCTTACTAAGGTGTCATCATTGTCTTCCTAGGTAGTCTAGATCCTCTTATGGTCATTGTACCTTTCTCTTCCACCACTTTTACATCTTCATCGCTGCCCTCCAAATCCCTAAAGATCAGACTTCATAATTTTAAGGGAATCTAAAGTCCCCCTATGATTCTGAATCAATTCCAAACACACAATTATTTCATGAATCCTAAGTTGGTAATAGCATCCAAGATCTTCCCAACACTGGAGGACACCTCTGGTGATGAGCGGGAATATACTTCCATGAATTTCATTGAGCTAGTAATCTGCTTCATGATTCTCGATGATGAATAATTACCCAAAACCCCTCTAAGTAACTCTGGTCAGTACCATTGAGGGAGTGTTCAAGGACATGTGAGATTCAAGAATTCTCAGGCCAATATCTCAGTCATAGACATGCATTCTAGTGAAACCATGAATAAGGTGTTATGTAGATCTCAACAGGAACATT
This sequence comes from Viscum album, assembly GCA_963277665.1. Classification (NCBI taxonomy): domain Eukaryota; kingdom Viridiplantae; phylum Streptophyta; class Magnoliopsida; order Santalales; family Viscaceae; genus Viscum; species Viscum album. The sequence goes on along the minus strand of OY728119.1, from coordinate 2,101,419,700 downwards.
CCTCCTAGACCAGTCCTCTAAAAAACCACCAGAGATGATTGTGTTAAGAGAATAAATAGAAAAGGTTTGATGGTCTTGTGATTGGATGTGTCCATCCAGATATAAGCCTTAGACAAATGATAGTCAGCTAAAAATGATTTAGGGAGGGTCAGAAAGAGGATATTGCTAGTACGAGCCAGGACCTAGTGGTTCATCAAATAGTATACATTGTTCCCCCTACCAAAGAGAGATCCCCTTCAGTTAAAGGCATTCCCTTAGCACAAATGTATGATATGATGAATCACCATAAAATCATACCTGCAAGGATATCAATTCATAAGGCCCTCCAATTGTTGAAAGGAATGTGTGAGGCCCTTTAGGAATCCCTTAAGATCCCTCTCCACACTAATACAGGTAATGCATTTATCATCACTAGAAAACACTTTTAGCAGTGCTAGAAAAGTTTTGTTAATCTCAGCAAAGCTAAATACGGTGTCCCTTTTAATAGTGCTAAAAAACTCTAATAAAGGGTGTACTTTATCAGCATTAAAATATTCTAATAAATGCCCACATTTATCCGTACTATTTTAGTGCTAATAAAGGATCCATATATTAGTGCTATTTTAAGAACTGGTAAATGGTGATTTTTTCAGCGTTCAAAATAGCGCATATAATGGGTTCATTTATTAGTGACCTAAGTAGAACTCATAAAGGGTTCCTTTATCAGCGCTCAAAATAGTGATGATAAAGGTGGCCTTTATGAGTGCTCAAAATAACATTGATAAAGGCCTAGCTACCTGTGGTGTGTTGTTTATATAATAGCACACCCACCAGTAGCACCTACACTTTCACCTACATATGACACACACATTAACTAAATAAAACTGCACCTATACAGTGCACAAAAGAAAAAAGAAGTGCACAAAAATGGTTTAGAAAACAATGTTATATTCATTTCAAACAATGTTTTATAAAATTACATTTACAATTATCCAACAAATAGTTAAAAACATTAATGTATCATCCATTGAAATTCATGATCCCCTTTCAAAAATGTCCACCCATGGTATTAGTGGTCGAAAAATTCATCCCAACTCATGAAAAATGTTCCACCTATAAAAGAACAAAATATTAATTTTATAATACTATAAAGAAATAAATTAAACATTAATATAAAAGAATAATCTAATAAAATTTCAATTTTGAATAAAAAAAGTCACATTTGGAGTTACACAGGACACTTCATGCGTCTTATTGAGGTGGGGTTGAATCCTACACATCAAAAATGAGTTATGGATCATTTTCCAAAATTTTAAAAATAATATAAATTTTTTTTTCTTAGTTTGGAGTATGTCCCTTTTTTTATAAAATTAATATCAAATTTAAATGATATACTTGGATTTATATTGGTCAAATAATTTGTTGGATTGAGTTTTGGTTGATTATTTCACATCACAAATGACTTATGTATCATTTTCCTAAAGTATCAAAACTATCCAAATGGGTTTGATCAGTTCTAAGTGTGACAATTCAATTTTTTTACTAAAATATCATTTCAAAATGGAAAAAACCATTTTGATTCATACTGGTCACATAGTGCATCATTTTTAGGTGAGGATACTTCATAAACATCACAAAGGACTTAAAAATATCTCTCCTAAATTATGAAGGCAATTGGAGGGGGTTTTCATGGTTTTCAGTGAGTGAAACCATTTCATCTAAAATGTCAATTTTAAACTAATAACGGACACTTTTAGTCATACTGGTCACATCGTGCATCGTATTGAGATGTGGTTGATTCTTATACATAAAAAATTACTCATGGATCATTGTATTAAAGTATTCAAACAATAAAAATGTTTTTTCTTGGTTTTCATTATTTTACTTATTCTTTTTACTTAAATTAATTTCAATTTTAAATAAAAACACAATTGTATTTATACTTATCACACCCTTCCTCAGATTGAGGTGTGGTTGATTCTTACATGCCACAGATGACTCATGGATCATTGTTCTAAGGTATCCAAACAATTCAAATTTTTTTCTATGTTTTCAGTATGTTAGTTGTATTTTTTTAATAAAATATCATTTCAAACTGGAAACACCCTTTTTGAGTCATACCGGTCATATCGTGCATCAATTTGATGTGATAATCCTTCATAAGTTTCATAAAGGACTTAAGAATTAATATCCAAAATAACAAAGAACATCAGAAAGATTTTTCTTGTTTTTTAGTGAGTGACACATTTTGTCTTAAACGCAAATTTTAAACTGATAACAGACACTTTTAGTCATACCAATCACACCATGTGTCGGATTTAGGTGTGGTTGTTTCCTACACATCATAAATAACTCATGTATCGTTTTCTTAAAGTATCAAAACATTCTAAAAATGTTTGCATTGTTTTCAGTAGTATTTTTTTCCTTCTACTTAAATTAATGTCAATTTTAAATAAAAAGACATATTTAGATTTATACCAGTCTCATCATGCATGTTATTGAGGTGGGGTTGATTCCTGCATGTCACAAATTACTCATGGATCGTTTTCCAAAATTCTCAAAACAATCCAAATGCATTTTCCTGGTTTTCAATATGCTATTTGTGTTTTTTAATAAAATTAATATCAATTTTAAATAAAAATAGAGACTTTTAGTCATACCAGTTTCATCATGATTCAGATTGAGGTGTGGCTAATTCCTACATTTCAAAAATGACATATAGACCATTGTCTTAACTTTTCAAAAAAATCCAAATTTGTTTGATCATTTTTTAGAATTTTGGTTATGTTATTTTACTAAAATATCATTTCAAACTGGAAATACACATTTTGGGTCATACCGGTCACATCGTATGTCGTTTTGATATGATAATACTTCATACATGTCACAAAGAACATATAAATAATTTTTAAAAATTATGAAGAAAATCAGAGAGATTTGTCTTGATTTTTAGTGAGTGACGCGTTCGGAGCTAAAATGTCAATTTTAAAATGATAACAGACACTTTTAGTCATATAGGTCACACCATTATTTGGATTGAGGTGTGGTTGATTCCTACACATCACAAATGACTGATGGATCATGGTTATAAATTATCAAAACAATATGAATGTGTTTTCTCAGTTTCCAGTATGTCACTTGTTCTTCCTTCTAAATATATTGTTAATTTATTATAAAAATACACACATAATGTCATAATGGCCACACCATGTGTCATATTTAGGTTTGGTTGATTATTACACATCATAAATGACATATGGATCGTTTTCCTAATGTATAAAAACAATCCTAATGAGTTTGATTAGTTTTTAGTATGGCGGTTGTCCTTTTTACTTAAAAAACTATCAATTTTAAATAAAAATAAACACTTTGAGTCATATTGGTCCAATAATCATGCTATTCTTGTACATTCAACCATCAAGTAAGCTACTCAGTCATTTTTAAACAAATCTATCTCATCTTTTGAATATGAGCCTTTTTGAAAATCATGGTTGTATTGAAAAAATATAAATACAAAAAGGATTAATAAGTATTTTAAAATAAATAGTAATTAACATTGAAAATACCTCTTCCGGGATTCTAGTTTGTTCATGGAATACAATATATTCCATAAATTAACAAACATAATAAACACAGTCTTTATCCTTTGTTTGTCTCGGGCACAACATAAACATTGAGAAAAATAATTAATTTTTTTATATGTGTTTGGATAGTGAAATCTTATTATACATACCCCAGTTTTTTTCCAGTTGTACTACCAGTGGTGTTTTTTTTCCTTTTATCCTCTACTCATTCCATGATGTAGATGATAGTCACACACTACCATATCATAACAGAATCCTCGTTAAAATATACTATAAATTATATAACTAAATGTTTAGTTGTAAAATGTTGGGTGTAGTGTATTAAAAATTGACAACTTCCATCATTTTTAATTGGTTTGTTAGATATACATGCATTTAATCCAAGAAATATATTTTTTTTGTATCCAAAATGACCACAATGAGCATCCAATGATGCCTAAAACACAAAAAATGAATAAGTAATGAAAGAAATTAAAATATATTTGATATGATTAAATTGTACAGTTTTATCCCTATATCATTGCTATTAAGAAGAATCTTTCATCCATAATTTTAATGTTCAAAAATTTGAGCAGGTATACCACTATTTCACCATCTTTCTCGGATTTTATATCAGTTTGTGTTGTAGAGGTCACGTGAGGACTGACGAGTCCAAATTTTTTTCATGGGGAAATCCCTTCAATTTTTTCATATATACACCTAAAAAAGTATGAAATGTATTTAGTCAAAATTATCATAGAATATCATCTTTTGGAAAATCAAGTCCTGAAAACATACCTCATACAAACATTTAAAACTGAGCTACCTAACCAACCATACTCCATGATTTCACTTACATGGTCAACACTAATGAAATCAAGATCTTCCCCATTGTACATATTTTTTTCAAAATAAAATTGTGTGAACCACATCATCTTTCAACTTCATATTCACATGAGTCTGCAATGATAATAAATGTGGATATAGAACGGGTGGGATTAAGGCACTTTCGGTAGATTGTTTTGATCAGTTGGTTGATCCTTGAGTTAGTTTTGAGTTGTTCTTTATTTTCACCCCCATTCATTTGTTCTTCTATAATAAAATTATTTGGTTTAGAACTTTTTTAATTAAATATTAAAGGTTTCTCTTGAATTTTTTTTGGAAATTAGTACCTCCTTGTCGACATATTTTTTACAAGATGTTACATCCATGTGATAAATGTTTCAAGAGCCTTTTTGGCCTTATGAATATCTTCATCATCAATTTGAACAAGTTGGTCAGTGCTCATATCATGGGAAATGTTAATCGTCAATTTACATGACCTATTAGAAGTGGTCTGTTGTGCAGCATAACGTTACAGATATTGAACATTGTAGCCCTCACTACATTGAGATGGGTGGGTGTGGATAGTTAAAAAACACAGTCATTTTCACCCTATACAATATCAGTACAGGAAAGGTATTGGTGTCTATCTAATTCAAAATTCATAGAAACAAATATTAGAACATTGATTACCTCTTCTAAGGCAGCTTTTTGAGGGGAATGGCTTGCCTCAAATCTAGTGGGGGTGGGGTGGGATCTTCCCACACTGGGTTTTCTTGAGTTTTTTCTTCTCCCACCCCCCCCCCTCCTCCCCTAACATCATATTTTAGATGAAATCTATATGTAATTGCATATATTCCTCAAGGATAGATATTTTTTTCTCATAATTTTGATTTTTTCACTTTGATCCTTCTCTTGTTTTTTTTCTCAAAAAAAATGTTTATGGAGTCACCCCAAAACCCACACCTCTGATGCAGCCATGCTTTTTTGGTAGATCCAAGGACACCGAAAGTATGTTTGCATAAAGATTGGGTGTTGCTGATTCCTGGGACTTTGTTAGATAGAAAATATAGGAAAATAAGTAATTATTGTTATTTAATATGTATTTAAAGAAAAAAAAATATTTATTATTTCATACGTAAACATTTTTCCCACACTTTTTGTGTGTTTTCATCTATTAGTATCCCATCTTCTTTTACACTCACCTCCTGCCATAGCACATGGTGTGGGATGGAAATGACATTGGATTTTGAATCATCAATCAGCATATAAATATAAGAACATAGTTTTTGTGTTTTTTTATGTCACTTAAAAGTATTATGTTAGATTTAAAATGCATACCAATTTTGTTTCAAGTGAAGTGTACCCCATTTTTACTTTACGATAGCGGTACGCTGGTTTTGATACTTGTTCTTTATTTTCATCAATAATTGTTTGTTTCATAAATAAAAACTATAAATCAATGTGATGAATGAATTTATTATCAAACAACGTAATACAAAACATAATGTACCTAAAAATAATGCTCCCCACGGAGGCTAGTAAACGCCTCCCATGCTCCTTGGGTAATCAAGTGTGCATAAATTTGAGGTGGGTGTGGGTTTATTTTCCCTTCAGAACCTTTAAGATAAAATTTTCTTAAAATTTTGAGAAAGCCTCTTTGAATCCTTCCAAAAACCCTTAATATATAGTCCTTGTGAGAGTCATCCACTATAAATTCACTCTACAAGGGATTATGAAGAGTAACTTAATGTTTCATTATTTTATTTTTTTAGTAAATTAAAGAAATGATATATCATATTTTTTCAATAATATCTCCCCAAATCAGTTTCTTAATCCTAGTGACAACATGGTGCCACAACTGTACATTGACCAGCATGCATTTCCAAGAGATTATTCCAATGTAACTACAAAACATGGACTTATTGGGGTTAATATGTTAGCCTCACTTATTCCATTTCGACAACATATTTGATGTCTTTCTGTTTTTTCATAAAGATTGTTTATAACACTGTCAAACTACAACGCTCCTATTATTTCTGTGCCTCTAGTGTTTCAGATCATAAAATTTCCTCAGTTTCAAAATCATCAATATGTTACCTATAAGCACTAGCATTGGCTTGTGAATATGGCGGTTTTACCTATGCTCTGTGAGAAGTAGCAGCAATAGATTGAGAAACCTATTGGTCCTCGGCACTGTGAGCAGCAGCAGTTTGGGAGACATGTTGTTCCTCGAGAATAGTAGAATCATCATGTGAAGAATTAATTATCTATAAAAGTGGTTGAACATTTAATTTAGATTACATTAAAGCAGTAGAAAACAGATAATAACATAATGTTAAATGATGTATATTACCAAAAAAGTATAACTTGATTATTGAAATCACTTTTTTAAAGGCTTAAGGGATTTGACCCCTATATGAAATATCCAAATCCCTTCATTGGGGTCTCAACTGACATAAAAAACACCATCTCCATTGGTAAATAAACTAAATTATTATGATGTCCCAATGAAAGGGTCATCCTCCATTGAATTTTCATCTGACACATTAGTGGTTTTGGTGGATAACAGAACAATTTACCAGTTTTGGGTTGTGGGATCCAGAACATAAAATTCATGTACTGCCTGTGATGCCATTATGAATAGTTCATCTTTGTTCCCTTCCTTATTGATATCAACTTTCACGAATCCCAACTCATTTATCTTAACATCACTCCTGTTATCAACCCAATTTCATTGAAAAATTGGTACATGGAAGTTTTTATAATCCAACTCCCACTTTTGTTGGATGATTCCAAAGTATGACATATTCGTATAAGTTGGATTTTTGTCCTTTGAATCGGAAACATGCATCACATCAGCCACAATTGTAACTCTAAAATTTTTCATGGTACTATCTTTAACATGTTAATTAGTATAGAATTTATAACTATTAATTATATAAGATTTATAAGATAAAACATACACACTTGGTCTTTCGGCTATCCATTGAAGTCGTTCTGAAATTGAGTCTGGATTTTCATCTGACTCCTTAAATATATGGTCTTGAAACCATCCTATAAAAAATTGATTATGTTTATTTGATATCCTTTTTTCATCTATTCATATATTTAAATTACTAATAATTTCTTTATGGGTTTTGACATATGGTTCAACCTCCAAATTGTAATGCAATATGTAAATTTGGGCCTTCTCTTAATCTATAATATGGACTGTGACAACCACTCTTTTAGAAATTCTTTCACCTGAAACCCGCCCAATGTGGAAAGATTTCGGTAGACCAATTCTTTCTACACCGGACATGTATTCAGTATATAATTCAATGGATTTCTTAACAATATATCACTCTTCAACACAACCCTTTAGCTAACTTCGATTTTTGACATACCCTTTCAAAATCTTCATATACAGTTCAATGGGTTACATCCATATATATTGTACAGGACCACATAGTCAAATCTATCGAACCAAGTGAACAATAAAATGAACCATCATATCAAAGAATGTCGACGGGAAGAACAATTCCAATTCACATAATATGACATCAATTTCTCTTTCTGTACTCAGCAATTTCATAGGGTCTATAACTTCGCTGCACATAGATTTGAAGAAGAAACATAGCTTCGTTAACGTATAACGTACATTCTTGGGAAAAATGAAACATAAATCTATAAGTATTAGATCTTTCATAAAAACATGGCATTCATGTGATTTCAAACCCTTTATCTTTAAATCGGTCATTGACATGATGTTATTGATATTCGGTGAATACCCCTCTAGAACCATTACGTCATTCAAGAAGTTTCAAAACAGATATCTCTTCTTCATGGAAAGAGTGTAAGTAGCTGGAGGAAAACTAGTTCATTTTTCACCCTTCACCAGTGCCAACTCTTCTCATATTACCATGTCAACCATGTCCTACATACCTTAATTTCAGCCTTTTTTCATGTTCATTTAGAAATGTGTCGATGACACTGTCACATAAATTTTTTCAACATTCATAACATCAAGAAATTGTTTGATGTATAAAAAATCAATTATGGTAATTCAAAAACAACTGATCTCTTCTTCCTACTGGTTTCTATAAGGTTTTTTTAAAATGGATTACCCAAAGCAGTTTCTACATATTTTACATTCTCAAATAGTTGATCACCAGTTAGTGGAGATGGTGTTGTACATTCCTTTTAACATCCATCTAATGATGTCATCCAAGATCGGTACAAATGTGGTCATCACAGTAGAAATCTACGATTTCCAAGAAACACGGTTTTTGATGAATTATTCAACCTAATTGACTGTGTACCTGGTTTGCAGATATGGAACCCATAACTTCCTTTAATGATACATCCTAAAAAATTCCCATAATTAGTAAAATCGTTTATCATCCCATACAACATGGATCTCAAAGTGAAATCTTCATTACTATAATCATCATACAACGTAACACCTGAATCCCAAAAAAGTAGTTTCCACATATTTTACGTTCTCAAATAGTTGATCACCATTTAGTATAGATAGTTTTTTACATTCTTTTGAACATTAATTGAATTATTTCATCTAATATCATTACTAATGTCATAAAAGTAGGAATTTGTGATTTCCTAGAAACACGGTTTTCGATGAATGATTCAACCTTGTCTACTGTGTACCTTTTTCGCAGACAGGACACACGTAACTTACTTTAATGTTATATCCTAACAAATTCCCATAGATAGGAAAGTCATTTATCATCCTATAAAACATGTATCTCAATGTGAAATCTTCATTTCTACAAGAATCATACAACGTAACACCTGAATCCCACAATAATTTCACATTCTTGATCAATGGATCCAAATAAACATCAATATCATTACTTGGTTTTTTTGTCCTAATATAAGAATAGATAGCACAATGTGTGTCATTTCATGCATAACCATGGTGGAAAGTTATAATATACCAAAATAATAAGCCATTTACTTTGATTGTTGCTTTCATAACCAAAATTATTCACTCCATCTATAGATAATGCAAGATAAAGGTTTCTTAGCTCGTTTCCAAAATCAAGATACTCAGGATCGATTCTCTTCCACTGAGGATATTATGTCATGTGACATATTTTCCCATCTTTATTTATTCTATCTACGTGCCATGTCAATTTAACTATGCTCCCCTCACTTCCAGATAGGTTCCTAAACCATGGAATGATTAGAATGTACCTTAAAAATTTCGTAGGACCGGATTAATCTTTCTTGTTTTGAGAATCACCACACGTTGAGTATTATATAACTTATTTGTGGTCCTTGATAAATAGTATAAATTCATTCGGGCAGACATTTATTCATTCAATGATCATACCCATTGATTTTTTCATTCGTTTGGAATTGTATCTTCAGATTGGGAGCTCATTATCTTCTGGGAGCATGTCATTCAAGACAGCAAGTAATTATGTAAAACTAGAGTCACTCCATATATTGCCTACTTTCAAATTATACAGGTTTAGTATGGCTAAAATTTTTGTATATTTAATGAAACCACCATACAAAGGTGTCTTTTCACAACTCTTTAACTGCTCAAACAATTTTGGGAAATCGCGAAGTTTATATTCGATTATCCTTGTCATTTTCTCAATACGATCTTCATCATCATTCAAATTTATAATCACATCCTTTATATGGTCTTATTCATTGTCCAAACTTTTAATCATATCAGATGATCCAAAAAATTCACTATTATCCCAGCCACTAGCTACATTCATGTTTTTCCCCATGTTTATTCCAATATTTATAACTTTGATCTATTCTGTGACAGATCAAGTGTTATTCCAACTCCTCTAGACTAACTTTTATTGAATAACAATAACATAAGCACATAAAAAGGATTTTATTAGGGTCAAATTCATGATCTTTTGCATACATGATGAACTCTTTCACTCCATATTCATACTCTCTTATCAAACGATTGGCATTCATCATGTATTTATTCATATCCATCCTATTTGATTCGGTGATATTAATATTTAACAAAATAAATAGACAAAATGTTGATATAAAAATTAACTAAGTCAAAAAAACATTTATAGAATTTAAGTCTCCTTTGAACACTATTTATAAAATCATAGTTGAAAACCTATTAAAAAAGAACCATTTACAAAAATTCCTCTTTAAAATAACGCACCGTTTTTTAAAATAAACCGATCAATTTCAAAAACTCTTTCTCAAAACCCCAATTCCTTTCTTATAAACAATACAAGGAAACTTTATGACCCAAAAATGTAAATTGTTTAAAATAAGCAACAACCTTCTATATTTTACAAATTTTCATTTAAAACTTCACACACCCCTTGTTAAAATGAAACCAGCAATACATACTCTTTCAAAACATTCACACCCCTTTATGAAATCCAATAAGGTGGGTTGTGAAACACTTCGCATGAAACCTAAGTCCATCAAAAGTGATTAAATCATTTTAATGTTATTTAAAACCAAAAAAATGTATGTTGAACACATTTTTCAAACACTTTTTATAGTGTGTTCCCACAACACCTCATGAAAAGCACAACTATTTCGAAATCTATAAAAGGATTTGGGAAGTTTCTATTATATTATCTTAACTGTCTGGACCGATAAGCAACGACATGAACATCATGGACTAAAACTATTCAAATCCTGAGTCTTGAAACGTCATAATATAAGACATACTCATTATTCATCTCATTTATGGTTAATATTTTCATTTTCATGAATCTCCCATAAAATCATATAAGGACCATTCATGAACATCTAAATACTCATATTGATCTACACAACATAGGTCAAGTCTCTTATAATGCGATGCCTTTTCCAATGGTATTATCATAGATGTAAATTTCAATTTAGTAGTTCATCCCTATCTCATATAATTCAAATATCATCTTAGAATCCTTCCCCATATCACATAGGGACTTATCAACTACCATACCTTATCCAGACCATCAATGTAGGGAGTATAACTTGCATATGGAAACAAAAGAATCATTACAAAGGGTAGTGATTAAGAACCCACTCCAGACCAATCACTTGATTCGTAAAAAAATCATAACTCATTCTTACTAAAACATCCTAAAAAATTAAAAGGGAATAAAAACCAAAATAACTCCAACATCAACACTAGAGAACCTAGGTAACTCGTCACATCCCACCGTCCAACCATGGACCAATCTGTGCATCAAGAACATAACAAAATAGGTCAATGAAAAAGGAGATATAAGAGTGTCATACACTCTCGTCCACCAGTTCATATGTAAGATGTGAGCTAGAAAATATTTGTAGGATCTCAAAAATAATTCAATTTCAATCCCTTTGTAATATAGTTCATAAACTGCTAGTTTGAACATAATGTGTAAAATATATTTTCACATGAATTATAAAACAAGTGTAAAAACAATAAACTCACATATTTTAAAAAGACGACCCTTTTCATAATATAAAAACAAGGATGGATAAAAATTTGAAATAAAAATATCAAAAAATTTAAATAGGTCCTTTAAAACCATATAAGACAAGTCAAATCGTAGTTCATCCCTCTTTTAGAACATTTTCTAAAAAACAATTTTTCATAAATAACCACAATGAAAAGTCCATTTTCTTAAAAATAATTTAACATATAACCCATTTTTTCTTTTTTAAATAAATCTTTTTAACCATTTAAATCAAACTATTTGAAAGTAATAAAATACACACTTGAATTGAAATAATGATATTACATAAGCACTACGGAAATAAGGAAACATAATCCAAAAAACAACCAAATCATGGTTCCATATAATCTAAAAAGCTTGGGGAATATAATCTAGAAAATAAAATGAATCCTATAAAGTGCCCTAATAATGATGTAACCATCATTTGAAACATCCCAACACTCATGTATTTGGATATGGAAGAAGAGATGAGGAACCTAGGTAGATACTATTTATATTTTCATATCCATGTAGTCCTATATAACTCAAAATAATCTATCACAATCAGGAGATCAAAAGAAACCCCATTCCCTTCCAGTACATTCCAGGAACACTGAAGCATCTCATAAACTCACTCAATCCAACTGGGTCCTTACCCTAGGAAGAAAAATCAAGACTAAGGATTTCACTTATCTGGATCCCTGCCAGTCTCTTAGGACACCCATGACATTTCAATCGTGGAAGTGAGAAACCAATAAAAAATAATAGATCATCACATAAATATAATTTCAATAATTTTAAATTTAACCTCACCCACCTCTTACACCCTCATAAGAAACAACCCCTTTCACATCCATTTATAAGTTTCAGAATAATCACATGTATATGAAGAATCCCCCATGGGGTTATGATCCACAATAGGAATAATAAATGCATGGAGCTCAATTGAGGGTCTCTCATATTTATAAAATAAATCTCTTTAAATTACCAACTAGGATTTTAAAAATGTGCTTGAGAATCCAATCCATTTTCACCCCATTTGAGAACCATATTTAAATTTTAATCCAAAAACCATTTATCAAAATTCACTAGAAAGCCAATTTGGAAACCCAACCATTTTCTATTCATAAATTTTTAAAATAGAAAACCATTTTATTTTTTATGGAAATATGTGCTAATAACTATTTTATTAAACTTCAATTTCATTTTGAAAACATCTTAATCCACCGTTAGAGTTAAGGATATTAAAACCATTTAAATAGTTTGAAGTTAAATACAATTCATTTTAAGAAACATGCCTTTAAAATATCACATATTCACTTTAAAGAAAAAAAATTTTGACCGAACTTTAAAAATATTTAAATTCCTTTAAAAAATCCACTCGAGTCATTTACATAACACTTAGCATGTTACATAAGTCTATGCCGAATCTTTAAACCATTTTCATGCCAATTAAAACCCAAGGAATTCATAAAATTGGATTATAGTTTCATAAGAAATCATTTAAAAATATTCAAGAAATTTATAACAGGTATTACATGGGAGTTCTGAACCTCACTCAAGAAAAATTGAAGCAAAAACATATCGACATTAATGGAGAACACATATGTAAAGACCCAAAAGTCTTTGGAATTTTACGAGTCTGTGGCTTTTGACGGCACTTGAGTCCAAGGCCCGGTGTGCCCAGAATCAATTCCAAACAATTTGTTCTGTTATGTTCAGTAAACATAAGTGTGGGTTTTTTTATCTTTTGAACCGGTGCTCGGAATTGAAATCTGAGGACACCGATGAACTCACAGCATTGGTATTGGCTTAAGGGGACCTTTACCGCAGTTGCGTTTTATGCGAGTTGAATGTTAAAAATTGGGGTTTAATTAAAAAGTTAAATAAAATTTATTAGAACAATTTTATATATATATGGAAGTTATTTCCTCCAATGGGAAGTTATTGGTGGATCCCACACCAAACTAACTTCCCATGTGTAGATATTTGATAGGTGGGGCCCACAGGAGCCCCAACATTCATCTCTTATAACTCTCTTCAAACTCCCCAATTAATTCCCATTCCTTTATTGTGACAACCCCCCCCCCCTTAATTATGAGAATTATTCATCTCCCTCTCTCTCTTTAATGTTTTCCAAAACATGTTAATCAATGAATTATAACTCTTCAATTAATTAAATTAATTTGTTTGAATTTTGAATTACTTTTGTGTATAAAATAATAGCTTAGATATTATTTTATGGTGGCACTTGTTGTGTTGGGATTTGGGGGGGAGCTCTGGAGAAATAGTGAAGGGTGTTCTCCTCTCAAAGAAAGAACACCACCCTCTTCGACGAAGAACGCCTTCGATGAAGAATGAAACTCTCATCGATGAAAAGCTCAAATTATATGAAGAACGATGACACACCTTCTTTTCTTTTCTTTGCGACAAGAGAGGAGACACCACTTCTTCTTCAGGTGCACTCTGACGATGACAAAATCGACACCGTCATTCACGATGCACGGCTACCGCGAATCTTTTTTAAGGTAGGGTGGATTGCATCAATTTTATTTGAATAAAATTGTTCTTCTTTCTTCCTGAAACCTTGTTTATCCTTGGCCAATTTCTACCACTTAACGCGGAGGCCAGAGGTCGAATGCACACGGCCCGACGACCCTCCGTAGTATCCTCATTTGCGATTAAGGCGCGTTGGAAGATGCGATGATGGGAGAAGCGGCATCCGTGCAATGTCCGCATGCGGCAGAACCACGGCCCGCAACCACGAGCTGCTCGACTGAGGATGAACTCGCCAGCCATACTCGGCTAGGACAAAGGGAGGAACCATGACGCCCCATGGCACCATGCTCTCGAAGATTGCGGCGCACATTTCGCAGGCCGCTACGGCGGAAGAACCGGCCGGCCCGTCGGCCGGCCGTGCGGAGGAGAGTCGCGGCCCCAGGAGGGCACTATGCCGAACGAACTACGGCCTTCCCATGTGGTACGCTTACGCCAAGAAGGCCAGCCATATTCAGTCGGCCATTTAGGGATGGCGGCGCTGCTTGGTGCCACCGGTTTGGGAAGCCAGGGGGCTTTGCCCCCCCCCCCCCCCATCGGACCGCTCGGCCCCCTTCGGGCCGAGCCACGCCCCGCCGGGCCGGGCCACACTGCTCCGGTCGGGTCATGTCGCACCCCCTCGGGTTGGGTCATGCCTTTTGGGTTGGGCCGTGCCCCTTGGACCGGGCCGTGCATTTCAATAGGCCGGTCTGACCCCCTGCTGGTTCAGACCCACCAAAACTGTATTGACCCGGCCCGCCAGCCCACTAGCTTAACGGGTCGGGCCCGTTTTCACTTAAAGGGGAATAACTTGAATACCCGCATCTGATCAAAGCGCCGTCTGCGGCACTAGGACCCTCATGATGTGCCAGTCCTTTTGCGATACTCTAAGTGAGTTTTTGGATAGTTTTGGAAAATTTCAGGGTTTGGAATGAGATTATTTCCAACCGCGCCCCCGGAGCAAAAATGCTAATAACTCTCAAACTGGGTGTCCGATTGACGCACCATCTGTCGCATTGGGTTCCTTTTAATGAGATGGAACTTCAGGATACATCAACTCTAGACTTCATGATAGTTGATGTATCGACCCACTTGGCTCGATGCGTGGACCCTCCCGAAATCGAGCGTGCTGTGTGTAGGAACCCTAGATTTGGATGCGACTACAATGACTACCGTACTGGAATCCTCCGTGGGTTTGGTGACGACGAATACCATACTATAAATCCTTTGTGGGTTCGACGGTGATGACTAATGTTCTTGTATCCTATGTGGGTCCGACAGTTTGACTTCTGTTCTAGTATCCTACGTGGGTCCGACAGAGTAGCTGGTCTAGAATCCTATGTGGGTCCGACAGCTTAGTTGGACTAGTATCTTATGTGGGTCCGCTAGTATAGATGAGCCAGTGACTGCATTTGATCATCTTTATCACTTTACAAAAGATTTATACCTGTGTGAGATGAGTCTTGACTTTCAATCATTACCATCGATGTGATTGACGTCTTTCCATTGTGGACCGGGTTGTGCTTGGGCTAAGGAGTTGGAGCCGAACTAAGATTGATGAATTAGGTATATGTATGGGAATATACCTAAGTAGAGTTTCTTAATACTTCGTGATTGTGTAATTCCCTTTTGGTTTATACTTCGTGGATTCTGGGAGACATTCGGGGGTCTCGGGGTCCCTACTGAGTATCGTTACACTCACCCTACACAGGGAATGCCTGCACTACGTTGTGTTGGTTGCAGAAGAATGACAACACTGATCGTGGTTCAGGCGTGTGGAGATGGACGGTACCCAGAGGTAGACCACTTGGTAGGACGTACATGAAGCAGACGGATGGTCACGAGGTACCGAGGAGACTATTTGTACTCACCTTTTAGGTGGGATTCCCGGAGGATTACTCAGTGGTTGCTGGTTTACTTTTCTGCTATTGTTCTAGATTTTCAGTTGTACTGTACTTTCAGTTGGGTTTGTATCTTGGCCCATTTACCTTTCAGCACTTACTTTTGTATTCAGTATTGCATTGTGCTTACTTCAGCTTACGTACTCTGTTGTGTTTTTTTACTAACTTAAAGACAATGGCTACCCTTTTTATTAGGATTTACGCCTTTGGTGCTAGTTTCCAGCCCCTAGCCTATGGAAGACAGGCTTGGGGTAGTCACGGCACGGGCCCCGAGGATGGGTCATGACAAATTGGTATCAGAGGATTCGGTTCTATCGCAGAACCCAGGACTCTGATCTTTCCTTTCTGTGAAGAAATAGTGTTAAGTGTATTGAGTGTGGTTTTCAGTCCAGGGAGTCCAGTGTTGGTGTGACGGCCGACGTATCCATACACCAGGACCATGACCTCTGATTTCCGACTCGGTGCATGAAAACACTGATTTCAAGTGTGTTTAAAAAGTATTCTTTGTGATTACTTTGGGTCAGCTCACCAGGTATACTGTATTAACTGTGTCGCACCTGTTACATTTCAGGATGGCCCCACAAAGGCAGCCAGCTAGGGTTCCGAGTTACGTGCAAGATGGAAGCCCACCGAGCGACGAGGCCTCGGGGGAGGGCCCCATCACAACAGAGGCACCAGTGGTACCACTACCTGTTGAGCCACCGATACTACCAGCCCCAACAGCGGAGGGTGCACGCCGCCTGAGTGCGTTGCATGAGTTTCAGCGACAGAGGCCGCTCAGGTTTCGCGGAGAGACGAACCCTCAGGAATTCGAGGATTGGTTTGAGGATTTCGTCAAAGTCTTCATATTGGGAGGGACACCAGCTGACCTTATGGTGATCCTTTCCATGAGTCTACTGCACCCACAAGTAGGTAGATGGTGGATCTTAATGCTCCATGTGCACGACAAGGCATCTCTACTTTGGACAGACTTCGAGAATCTCTTCCGCACGGATTTTGTTCCAGCCACCCTCCGTGCGATGCGCATCCAGGAGTTACTTCATCTGTTGCAGGGCATCATGACAGTAGCTCAGTACTCAGTGAGGTTTACTGACCTCTCGCACTACTCCACAGACATGGTACGAGACCCATTCTTTAGGGCTCGGACCTTTGAGTGGGGACTGAGGCATGATATCAGGGCTTTGATGATCTCCCTCAGCATTCTGACGCAGGCGGGAGTGCTGGAACGAGCCCTTATTGTGGAGAGCTTCCACACTGAGCTGACACCAGCAGCGAGACCTACCACTGGGCGACACGTAGCAGAGTCTTCTATAGCTGGCAGTAGACAGATGTCACAGGGGTTCATGCGGGCCAGGCCATCAAGAGAGAGACCCTAGGATTCAGGTTCTGTTGTGTAGGGAACACGGAATAGAGCCAGATATATGAGGATTAGGCAGTGCTATGCATGCGGCGAGTAGGGTCACATGGCTCGAGACTGCCAGACCCTCCTTACAGATGATCAACAGATAGTGGAAGGACCTCTCAGGCATAAGCATAGGTTCTATCGTGGTGGTCCTCATGGAGGAGGTGGACGAGGAAGAGGATGTGGCCATGTAGCGGGTGGTGGACGACGCTTTGAGGCTCTACCACCACCACCACCAGGAGGCCCACCCCGACCACATGGAGCTGGAAGGAAGAGGCATGATCAGCTCCAAGCAGTGGAGGTATACGACCACGGTGCCCCTGAGATGATTTGAGGTACTATCTGTGTCTACTCTACCCTTGCTCCAGTTCTTATAGACATAGGATCAAGTCATTCTTTTACTGTTTCTACCCTTCTTCGGAGCTCGAAGATTCCGACGGAGCCGTTGGCTCGATCTTCACGGCTGGAGACTCCTACGAGAGCAGACTCAACAAATACACACTAGTGCCGGCAGTGTGAGCTTACTCTAGGAGGCGAGAGCTTCAGCTGGGATCTTCTTGTAGTGGTGTCGAGACCTTACAACGTCATCTTGGGTGTGGACTGGTTGTCTATAGTCCATGATCAGATCGATTGTATTAGTCAGAAAGTGCAGTGTATCCGCATGGACAGGAGAAAGTTCACCTTCACTGGTGATGAGGGATCCATAGCAGTACAGGATGGACTTACGCATAGGAGAGGGTAGCCGATCACACATCATTTGGCTAGTCTCACCCTTGGAGAAGTTGATGTGCAGAGTCCGAGTTGTCCTGTTGTGGTGGATCAATTTGCAGACTTTTTTCCTGAAGACGTTCTAGGACTACCTCCTCACAGACCGGTAGATTTCTACATAGACCTATATCATGGGACATCACCGATATCTACTCCATCATATCGGATGGATCCCATCGAGCTTCGTGAGGTGCAGGTATAACTGGAGGACTTTTAGGGAAAGGGTTTCATCTGACCCAGTGTTTCACCCAGGGCTTCTCCGATTCTGTTCGCCAAGAAGGTGGATGGGACCTTACGACTGTGTTTCGACTACCGTCGCATGAATCAGGTGACCATGAAGAACAAATACCCACTCTCGAGGATTGAAGACCTCTTTTATCATCTCAAGGGAGAAAGATGGTTCTAGAAGATAGACCTCAGGTCAGGCTATCTCCAGCTCAGAGTTCGAGATGAGGATGTGCAGAAGACGGCCTTCAGGTATCGGTATGGCCACTATGAGTTCTTAGTTATGCCCTTCGGCATAACCAACGCTCCTGCAGTGTTCATGAGTCTCATGAAAAGGATCTTCCATCCTTACCTTTATCGTTTTGTTGTAGTCTTCATCGACAACATACTGATATACTCGACTACTGAGGAGGAGCACACCTACCACTTTCGGGTTGTACTAGATACACTTCTAGAGAACTAGCTTTATGGTAAGCTATCGAAGTGGCAGTTCTAGATACGAGAGGTACACTTCTTGGGAAACGTCATCTCGAGGGCATGAGTTGCAGTGGATCCTGTGAAGATCGAGGCAGTTCTTTCTTGGGAGCCACCCAGGAGCGTGACGGAGGTGCGGAGTTTCCTGGGTCTAGCTGGATACTATCCTAGATTTGTTCCGAACTTCTCCAGAGTAATTCCACCACTTTCAGCCTTGACGAAGAAGGGGAAACCCTTCATGTGGTCAGATAAATGCCAGTAGAGCTTTTAGGAGCTGAGTTAGAGATTGACTAGTGCATCCATTTTGAGGCTACCGGAGAAGGGCTTTGGGAACATAGTATACTGCGACACATCAGGGCTCGGACTCTGGTGTGTCCTAATGCAGGAGCGAGAAGTGATCGCGTATGTTTCACGACAGTTGAGGCAGCACGAGCAGAACTACGCTACCCAGGACCTGGAGTTAGCAGTAGTGGTCTTCGCCTTGATGATGTGGAGACACTATCTGATGGGCGAGCACTTTATAGCCTACTATAACCAATAGAGTCTTAGGTATATCTTCTTGCAGAGGTACTTGAACCTAGGACAATGGTGATGGCTCGAGTTCGTCTAGGAATATTACTTCGATATAGTCTATACTCCTAGAAAGGGGAACGTTTTAGCTGATGATCTCAGCAAGAGATCGGGCATTCAGCTACAAGGAGGGGTGACAGAGCAGCTAGCCGTGTTGTAGATATTCTTTGTCAATAGAGATGGATCAGATTTTCTAGAGTCTCTCACAGTCACTCCACTACTCCATCAGAGAGTTAGAGATCCACAGTGTGGGGACGTTGACTAGGAGACGTGACGTGCTCAGATATCCATAGGACAGGTGCCTGATGGATTTTCTGAAGGAGGGGAGAACATCATCCTCTTTAGGGGATGTACTATAGTACCAGTTGCACTGTAGGAGGTAGTGGTGAGGGAGTTTCAGACTTCCCCTCTAGCGGTACATCCATAAGTGGCGAAGATGCACCAGGACCTCAGACGACAGCACTGGTGGCCGGTCATGAAGAAGGCTATAGTAGAGTTCGTTTCACGATGCCTCACTTGTCAGCATGTGAAGGCAGAGCACTAGGTACCAGTAGGCTTGGTACAACCCTTAGAGGTCCCGGAGTGGAAGTGGGATGGGAAATCCATGGATTTCATGATGGGGCTTCCACATACATCCAGTGGACATGACTCTATTTTGGTGATCGTAGACCGACTCACCAAGTCGGCCCACTTCCTACCGATCAGATAGCAGGTCTCAGTAGAGAGCTTCAGACGCCTCTACGTTCAGGAGGTCATACGGATTCACGGTGTGCCATCGACTATTGTATCTGATCGAGATGCTCGCTTTACATCCTAGCTTTGGAAGGGGTTACAGGAGTCCATTGGGACGCAGCTGCGTCTGAACACCACCTTCCATCCTCATATGGACGGACAGACAGAGTGGACCATACAGAAACTCGAGGAAATTCTTTGTGCATGTGTCCTTGACATTGTTCGTAGCTGGGAGGATCACCTACCCTTGGTGGAGTTTTCGTACAATAATAGTTACCACTCCACCATTGGGATGGAACCATACATGACACCGTACAACCAACCTTGCAGATCACCTCTATGCTAGACTGATCCTGGGGATTCATCACATGTAGGACCAGAGATGGATCAGGCTACGACGGAGAGGGTGCAGATCATCCAGGAGTGGATGAAGACTGCACAGAGCAGACAGAAGTCCTATGCTGATAGGAGGAGGAGACCACTGGAGTTCTAGGATGGAGACCACATCTTCTTACGGGTCTCACCTCAACGGGGTCTACTGAGATTTGGCCAGGGTGGTAAGTTATCCCCGCATTTCATCGGACCATTCCAGGTTCTTAGTAGAGTAGGCGAGGTGGCTTACCGCATGTCCCTTCCACCTAAGTTGCACTGGGTGGATGAAAACTTCCACATATCTCAGTTGAGGAGATATGTGCACGACCCGACCCACATCATCCATCATGGGGAGATGGACATCGATGATGGGGCGACGTTTGCGGAGGTCCTGGTGGAGATTGAGGATCTACAGGAGTGATTCCTACATGGACGGTATATTCCTCTTTTGTGCATTCGCTGTCAGCATGGGAACCTCTAAGAGAGCACTTGGGAGTGGGAGGCATAGATGCTAGCTCAGTATCCCCATTTGTTTTCATAGTGTGCGTTATAGCTTTATGGGGACGTAAAGCCCTGAGGTGGGAGTAATGTAAAGACCCGGAATTTTCAAGGATTTTTTTTCTTAATTCATTGGAATTTTACAAGTCTGTGGCTTTTGATGGTACTTGATTCTGAGGCCTGGTGTGTGTGGAATCAATTCCTGAATTTTTGTTCGGGTAAATTTAGTAAACGTACGTGCGGGTTTTTCTATCTTTTGAATCGATCCTCATAATAGAAATCTGAGGACACCGATGAACTCGCAGTTCCAGTATTCTCATAAGGGGACCATTACCGCAGTTACGTTTTATGCGGGTTGAAAGTTCAAAATTGGGGTTTAATTAAAAAGTTAAATAAAATTGTTTAGAACAATTTTATATATCTGTGGAAGTTATTTCCTTCCATGGGAAGATATTTGTGGTCCCACACCCACCTAACATCCTATGTGTGGATATTTGATAGGTGGGTCCCACATGAGCCCCAACCTTTCGTCTCCCATAACTCTCTTCAAACTCCCCAATTAATTCCCCTTCCTTTATTGCGACAACCCCCCCCCCCCCCCTTAATTATGAGAACTCTTCCTCTCACTCTCTCCCTCTTTAATTTTTTCCAGCACATGTTAATCAATGAATTCTAACTCTTCAATTAATTAAATTAAGTTGTTTGAATTTTGAATTACTTGTGTGAATAAAATAAAATCATAGCTATTAATTAATGGTGGCACTTGTTGTGATGGAATTTGGGGGGAGCTCTGGAGAAATAGTGAAGGGTGTACTCCTCGGAATGAAAGAACACCACCCTCTTCAACGAAGAATACCTTCGACGAAGAATGACACTCTCTTCAATGAAGAACCACAACTCCATGAAGAACGATGACACATATTCTTTTCTTTTCTCTACAACAAGAGAGGAGACACCACTTCTTATTCAGGTGAACTCCGATGACGATGGAATCGACACCGTCATTCATGACGCACATCTACCGCAAATATTTTCCAAGGTAAGTGGGATTGCTTAAATTTTATTTGAATAAAATTGTTCTTCATTCTTTTTGAAACCTTGTTTATCCTTGGCCAATTACTACCGCTTAACGCGGAGGGTGCGAGCCGAACGCACCTGGCCCGATGACCATCCGTAGTCTCCTTGTTTGCGATTGAGGCACGTTGGAAGAGGTGATGACGGGAGAAGAGGAGGTCGTGCACCGGCCACGTGCAGAAGAACTGTGGCCCGCAATCATGGGCCCCTCGACCGAGGAAGAACTGGCCGGCCATAGCCTGCCAGGCCGAAGGGAGGAACCTGTGGCGCCCCACGGTGTCACGTTGCGGAACACCGCGGCCTGCGTTCCGCGGGCCCCTTCGACGGATGCACCGGCTGGCCCGTCAGCCGGCCGGGCGAAGGAGAGCCACGACACCAGGAGGGCGCCGCGCCGGACGAACCGTGGCCCGCTCGTGCGGGTCGCTTGCACCGAGAATGCCAGCCAGCTTCGGCCGGATGGTTAGGGAGGGTGCCGCCGCCGGTTCGGGCATCCGAGGGGCCACGCCCCCCATCTCAGACCGCTCGACCCCCATTGGGCCGAGCTGCTCAGCCAGCCAGCAGGGCCGGGCTGGGCCGGGCTATACCGGGCTATGCTGGGCCGCACCCCGCTAGGTCGGGCCGCGCCCCCTCGGGCTGGGCCGCAACTTTCGGGTCGAGCTGAACCCCTTGGACCAGGCCGCGCGTTTCAATTAGCCGGTCTGACCCCCTTCCTGGTCGAACCTTCCAAAACTGCATTGACCCGACCCGCCACCCCACTGGCTTAACACGCCGGGCCCGTTTTCACGTAAAGGTGAATAACTTGAAGACTGCACGTCCAATCAACGCGCCATCTGTGGCTTTGGGACCCTCATGACGTGGTGGTCCTTTTTTGATACTCTAAGTTAGTTTTGGATAAGTTTGGAAAATGGTCGGGTATGGAACGAGTGTATTTCCAACCAGGACCCCGGAGCAAAAATGCTACTAACTCTCAGACCGGGCGTCCGATTGACGGGCCGTCTGTCGCGTTGGGTTCCTATTGACGAGACGGAACTTCAGGATACATCAACTCTGGACTTCGTGATAGTTGATATATCGACCCCCTAAGATCGAGGAGAGGACCCTCCCGGAATCGAGCATGCTGTGTGCGGGAACCCTAGAGCTGGATGCGACTGCAATGACTAGTGTACTGGAATCCTCTGGGGGTTCGGTGACGACGACTACTGTACTGGAAATCCTCTGTGGGTTCGACGGTGATGACTACTATTCTTGTAACTTATGTGGGTCCGACAGTTCGACTTCTGTTCTAGTATCCTATGTTGGTTCGACAGAGTACCTGTTCTAGTATCCTACGTGGGTCCGACAGCTTAGCTGGACTAGTATCCTACGGGGGTCTGCCAGCATAGATGAATCAGTGACTGCATCTGATCATCTTTATCACATTACGAAAGATTTATAACTGTGTGAGATGAGACTTGACTTTCAATCATTACTATCGGTGTGATTGACTTCTTTCATGTGTGTACCGGGTTGTGCTTGGGCTCAGGAGTTGGAGCCGAACTAAGATTGATGAATTAGGTATATGTATGGGCATATACCTAAGTAGAGTTGGTTAATACTTCTTGATTGTATCTTTCCATTGTGGTTTATCCTTCATGGATTAGGGGAGACCTTCGGGGGTCTCGGGGTCCCTACTGAGTATCTTTATACTCACACCTCCATGGGAGATGCCCGCACTACGTTGTGTTGGTTGCAGACGACAGACAACACTGATTGTGGTTGAGGCTTGTGGAGCTGGACGGTACCTGGTGGTGGACCACTTGGCAGGACGTACATGGAGCGGACGGACAGTCCTGAGGTACTGAGGAGACTATATCTACACACCCTTCAGGTGGGATTCTCGGAGGACAACTCGGTGGTTTTTTCATTACTTTACTGTTGTTGTTCTAGCTTTTCAGTTGTACTGTACTTTTAGTTGGGTTTGTATCCTGGAGAATTTACCATTCAACACTTACATTTTTATTTGGTATTTCATTCTTCTTACTTTATCTTGCGTACTCTGTTGTTTTTTGTTTACTAACATAAAGGCAATGCCTTCCCTTTTTATCAGGATTTACGCCTTTGGTGCTAGTCACCATCCCCTAGCCTATGGAAGGTGGGATTGGGGTATTCACGTCATGGGCCCCGAGTATGGGTTGTGACAACATAAATATGTCAAGTGACATACTACTCAACCCCCAATGACATAATTCCTCATAATTAAAAAAATCACACTATGCTCTAGTGGAATCACACTTCAAATGCATAACTAAGTCACACAAATTCAAATAAAAAAATATGAAGAGGAACACCAACCAACTTGAAATTCATTTAGTGTGAAAACAATTACCACAAAAGGACATGATTTTAAGTGGGGATTTTAGCCCATAAATTTCATTGTATACCATCAATATCAAACTACAATTACATGTGAATAATATGGAACATATGCCAATGAGAAGAAAACTCACTGGAATAGAAGAGGTTTCCAGCGGAGGAGAAGCACACGGTGGTGGTGTGGCACATGATGGAGATGTGGCACATGGTGTAGAAGAGGGACACAATTACTGGTTCATACGGATTTTAGAGGAGACACATGGAGGCTGGTATAGGAGACTCACGACAATGTGGCATGCGGCGGAGGTGATGGCGCATGGTGGAGGAAGACCTGAGGCCAACACAGATCAGTGTAGCCATGCCTTTAGAGGAGCAACAATAGTATGTGGATTTCATGTAGTATCATCGTGATGTATTTTCCTGAAGTTATGATGAGATGTCAGGGCTTTTTCCTCAAATCACGGTCTACCATCTTTTCCTCCCATAGAGTCATCATGGATTCAGGAAGCCTCCCATAAAAATGAATCCCACCCCTGGTGTCATCAATAAGGTCATGGTTAATAATCTTATCACAGAAAATGTCATCCAAAATTTCTAGTACCAAATATGGATAGCTAAAATCATCCTAATCATTTAAAAAAATGAGAATATTGTAGTCTATATCAACTTTCAGGATCTCAATAGCCATTATCTGATGGATGGGTTTTCACTTCCAATGAAAAAGATTTTGATAGATGCTATTGTCGGATTCCAGACCCTCCTCTTCATGGATGTATACTTCATGTGAAATTAGATCCATATGGACCTTGATGATGATGATTCTACCTCCTTAATGGTTTTACAAGGTACCTTTTGATATTATCTAATTCATGTTGGTCTGAATAACATTGGATCCACGAATCAGTGGGTCATGCACTACAAATTTATATTGATTCATGGGACATTAATGGAATACTACAAGGATGAATTGGTGGTTATATATTTCCAGTGTAAGGACTATCTCATAAACCTTAAGAAATTTTTTGACTTCATCTACTCATGGAAATTGATGATAAACCCCATGAATGTGTGTTTGGGGTTAACTTTGGAAATTTTCTCGGCTGCTTCATCAGATATAGAAGAATCAATAATAACCTAGAGAATATAAAATTCATCATCAAGATGCATACCTCAAGAAACTTATGGGAGATGTGAGCTCTCTAATATAACATATTTTATATATGTTGATTCATCATTAATTTAGATGGAAAGTGTATGCTATGTTTGAGGCTAATGAAGAAGGGAACCATCCACCAGTGGGATGAGTAGGGATAGACCACCTTTGAAGAAATCAAGAAGTTTCTTCTACAAAATTTGGTCCTGATTCTACCCATTTCTAGGGAGCATCAGGTTCTCTATGTGACATCCCTAAAATGATCCCTTGGTTCCCTTCTCACCTAGAAGAAAAATGAGGGCTGAGAAAATAGTTTATATTGTCTCAATCGCATACTCCTCGACATGGATTCAAGATACTCCCCAATTGAGAAGAGTTTCCTCGCACTAGTTTTTTCACTATATATGTTATGGAATTATCTATAGCATCAATGTGTACATTTGGTGTCTCATGTGGACTTTAACATCCCCAACTTAGGAGCAATTAATATGGTTCCCCTAGTCGGGTCATCACATGACCTCAATCACACCTCTCCATAAGGCAGAGGTTGCCGACTAGCAGCATGGTCCTAATAGGTCATGTGGGGATACTATAACCTCATTACCAGTGTAAGCTATAGTATATAATAACATAAATAAAACATAAAAAATATGATAATTAATAACATGAATAATTAACCATTTCCAAAAAAAAATCAGGTACAATCATATACAATAGTAAATATGTCATGCCATGATACAGTGTTAAGTGAACAAAACACCAAAAGAAAAAACAGCATGTTCCCCAAAATTATCTGAAATCCATGTATGGAACCTCACCCAACATGTCCCCTGTAGAACTCAACTCCCTAGCGTAGGGACCTTCCCCTTTCCCTGAACTACAAGCATAAAATCTACTCTGGTACCCAATGGCGACCTGAGAATGGTGTGAGTATAACTCAGTAACCCACCACCAACGGTGTCTACAAAATATCCAGCAAAGGTAAATAGTCCAAGCAAGTTATAAATGATGACAAGTATAAAAAATTCAATGGTATATTCTAGACTATGTTCATTTAATATATACTACCATTGAATTCAATGGATTAGGAACATTCAATATACCCAACCATATGGGAATAAAATCAAGTCCTATCACACTAGTCATCACATTATAACAAACTCATAACACTCACCTCAAATACTCAGTCTAGGTGGAATGCAACTGTTAGGGGAATCAAGTTATGTCCCCTTCCCTAACCCGTGCATTTAGGGGGGATCTAGAACCTCGATCCAACTCAACCCATAGGCATAGAACCTCAAGTCGATACCCCACTCTATAAATCCATGTGCACATACTTATTTATCATTCACCACAATCAACCATATCACAACATGCATATCCAACATCATTTACAACATCACAATAATATCAATAAATGGTAAATTAACTTTTTGCCTCAATATATTAACACATACATTATTCATTTTACGTACCCCCTTTAGCCACATTCCCATTTTCCATGCCTATCCCACTAAGAATATTCACAAATAAATCTAATCCCCTAGAAGTTTCCCATTAATCCATTTCAACATTTTTCATGCCAACCAAACAACCTCTTAGGACATTACCCAAACTAAGTGTCTTACTACACACCAATTCCACATCCTTCAACCATTTTAACATATTCATCATAGGCCCTCTATTCTCACATAATGGCTTTACACTTACATATCTAACTCTAAATCTGTGAAATATCTGCTCTCCCCCTGAGTGGCCCTAATTTGGTCAAGTCATCCTCCTTGCATCTCATGGGGATCAAGAGGGGTTCAATTAACCATTTAGAGACCCCACTACATCAACTCATGTCAAAATGACCAAGAACTCATCAAAATAGGGAAAGAATAAAAACCCTACATGCACAAATCTACAAAAAAAAACTAATGCATATAACTTTTAGACAACCTACCTTGTATACATTTTCGAATGCACGCTCAAATGAGTACTTATATCCCTATTCATCAATCCCTTGAAGCATTACCCTAAACATCACTGAAAAAGAAGGGTTTGAGAGTTTCATATGGTGGTGGAGAAGAAATAGAAACCTTAAACCAAAAGAAAAAGCATGAAGTGGTTTAGCCTTACCTGTATCTTCAATCTATAACTGAGGGCACTCCAAATGGCCCTAATATGAGGGAGATTGATCCTTGTAAGCTCTTGGTTCTTTTGGGGCAACACTAGGTCAGGAGGAGGAATAAAGGTGGAAAATTCCGAGTTCCCCTTATTTCCTTGTAATGTAATTTTTTTAATTTTTTTGAAGAGTCTAGTCCGCACGGTTTACCCATACCATTTGGAAAACCGTGTGAAGTATACTGCCCACACGCCCTCTCTCTCACACAGTTTTCCAAACCATGCGCAAACCATACGGATTTCCACTGCCCCCACATTCTCCCCTTTCACAATTTTCCAATCTATGTGCAAACTGTGAAGACTACACAGAAATCCCCCTTTCCCCTTTTCCATGTCTCGAACCACTAAAACACTCTTGAGCCTTCACAAGGACTTTGGGAATCACTTTATTTACCAAAAAAAGGGTACTAAACTGAAACATAACAATAACATACCTTACGGAGAAATCCAGGATCTTACAACCTTCCCACCTGATAATGGCTCATCCTCGAGCCACTCTTCCTGAGCATTATTGAGCTTCCAAAGGAAAGAGATAAGGCCACTAAGCCCACATATCTGATTCCCTCTCCCATGTTTCTTCTTGAATGTTTCCATAATTCCATAGAACATGAACCAATGGCACAACCTTTTCTCACAAAAAATTTTCACTATGATCCACAATACAAACTGGGTTCTCCTCAAAGGACGCATCAGCCTCAAGCTCGATATCCTCATAATTTATCACATGAGAAGGATCAGATAGATACTATCGTCGTTTAGAAACATGAAATACATCATGCATCCCATGATACCATTTTGGAAGAGATAATTGGTATACCACAGGTCTGATCCTTTCCACAATCTCAAATGGCCCCACATATATAGGTGCAAACATGACTTTCTTCTGAATTCAATGGTGACCCAACCTTGGTGACACATGAAGAAACACATTATCACCCACCATGAATTCAAGAGGTCTACAACGTCGATATGCATATGACTTCTTCCTACTCTATGCTATTTTCATAGGCTTTTGAATCAAATGAACTTTTTTTGACATCTCCTTTTCTGATGAATAATTTCTAACCAACAAAACGGTGATCTACATGGTCTCCTATAAAGTGCCTCAAAGGTTCCTTCTAAATTTTAGTCTGAAAACTATTGTTATAAGAAAACTCAACAAGTGAAAAGTGTTTCTCCCACAATACTCCATGGTCTAGAACACAAGCCCTTAACATGTCTTCTAATACCTGAATTGTACGCTATGACTGCTCGTCAGTCTGTGGGTTTTAAGCTATACTCAAAAATATTTTGGTACCAAGTTCCTTTTATAGACCCTTCCATAAGAGTAGGGTGAAGCATGGATCATGATCCGAAAAAACGGTTCTTGGCACACCATGGAACCCTACTATTTCTCGAACATACAATTCTACCAATTGGTCGACTATGTAGGTCTTCTGAATTGGAAATAAATGGGACACTTTCTTCATCCAATCTACCACCACCCAAATTTCATCATTCTTATGAGGCGTTCTCAGAAGACCCACTATGAAGTCCATCATGACATCATTCCACTTCAACTCTGGAATAGGAAATAACTAAAACAACCCTCCTAGACACTGATGTTTTCCTTCACCTGCTAACTGGTAAGGCATCAGGCCAAAAAATTCGTAACTTCATTCCTCATTCCCAGCCACCAAAAGTGCCTAAGAAAATCATATTACATCTTAGTCAAGCCTGGATGCACAACCCACTTTGACGTGTGAAACCCATGCATCAAATCCTCTCGTACATCAGCCAATACTACAACACGATGATGAACATAAGAAACTCCATCAGAACTTAAATTCAAACCATAAGGTGACTCCCCACATTTAAGACTTTCCTTCATAACCAAACACTCTGGATCCCCCAACTGACTCTCTTTAACTTGGATCAGAATATTAGATTTAATGGATATATATGAAAGGTTCTTCTGCATGTTCCCATCTTGTACCTCCAGATGATTCTCAACAAACAAGGAAATCATCACCCACTCTGAACTGGATTCCTAAAATACCTAATTCTAAGACTTCTGGCTCAGAGCATCAGTGAGACTATTCTATTTCCCTGGTGTGTAAACCAAGGCTAAATCAAAAGACTCTAGGTACCCAACCCACAATTGTTGTCAAATATTCAAATCCTTCTGAGAGAATATGTATTTTATACTTTGATGGTAGGTAAACACTGTAAAGGGTTCTCCCAATAAGTAATGCATCCAAACCATTAAGGCATAAACCACAACAACTAGGTCTAGGTCATGAGTAGAATAATTTCTTTCATGTGTCCCCAACATCCTCGACCCATAAGCTATAACCTGATCACCCTACATCAACAATACCACAATTCTAGCACTAGATGCATCATAGAACACGGTTTACTTATTACCTGATTTGGGAAAGATCAGTATCAATGTGGTATTCAACCTCTTTTTCATCTCCTAGAAAGCATTCGCACAATCCTTGGACAAATTAAACTTATCCCCCTTCTTGGTTAAGCTTGTGATCAGTGCTTTTAAATGAGAGAAATCCCTAATAAACCTTCAGTAATAACTATAAAAATCTAGAAAACTACAAATATAAGATTTGTTCTTGGGCTTCTCCAAAAACACCAGAGCCTGCACCTTTTCTGGATCCACCATCACACCTGACTCAGAGATGATGTTTCTTAGAAATTTCACCTCATCAATCCAAAACAGAAAGTTTGAGAGCTTGTCATAAAACATATTCCCACTTAGTGTACTTGATATGATTTCAAGATGTTTGGAATGATCTTCATGTGTTCTGGAGTACACAATGTGTTCATCAACTAAGACAAATACAAACTAATCCAGATATGGGAAAAATATTTGGTTAATCCATGCCATGAACAGAGCTGGTGCATCGGTCAAACAAAATAGCATTACCCAGAATTCATACAGCCCATATCTGCTTTGGTATGTTTTCTGGGGTATGTCATATGGTCTCACCCTCACCTGATGGGATACCAATCTCAAATCATTATTATAAAACGTTTAGGAACCTCTGATTTGATCAAATAGGGCATCAATTCTAGGAATATTGTATCGATTCATAACTGTCATCTAGTTCAACATCTTATAATTGACCCATAGCCTCAGTGATCTATCATACTATTTATAAAATAACACAAGAGATCCCCAAGGTGATTTACTAGGACATATAACCCCATTAGGCTCAAATTATTTTAATTGAACCTTCAGTTCTTGCAGCTCGACTAGCATCATTTGGTAGGGTGAAATGGAAATTTGGGTCCACTCCTGGAAGAAATTTGATTGTAAAATCAACATCCCTCTCGTGTGGTAACCATGAGAACTCCTTTGTAATCACATCCTGAAACTAGTCCATATCAAAAGGGAAAATTGGTTGTCCTTTCTCTCTATCATCTAACATAAGGCATGATACTTGAGATATGGGTTCCCCCAGCTGTTGGCGTAGTGGCCCTGCATGGCCCGCTCGAGTATCTCACTCACCATGAAGCACATAAGTTCTCCCATTGAGGGATGAGAATGTTTCCCGACATCGATAATAGTCGATGTGGTCTTGATATAACACAAACCAATCCATACCCAAGACTAGGTCAAAACCTGACATCTCTAGGACAAACAGATCTCAAAGAAAACGATATCCACCAACTTCTAGAGCATATCCCTTACAATACCTGAAGTCCTCAACTCATACCCCTAATGGAGTATCAAGCAACACTACCCCACATGCAGTTTATATAGTTAAGACCAAAAAAATTACAAACTTAACAGAAATAAATGAATGTGTTTCACCAGTATAAAATAAAGTACTAGAAATAATAGAATCTATAAGAATCGTACCTTGAACAGTAGATGGTCCTGCCTCACCACCCCCAATTGTTTCTTGAATTGCATGGAGATGGCCTGCCCCTTTACCCTGGGATCCATCCTGAGTTCCTTGTACTTCACTCCTCTATTGGTAAGGATGATCTCAACCCAGTGTTCCACATCTACCACCTCCACTAGTATGTCCCATGGAGCTCCATCTTCATTCCTGATATGGGGTAACTGACCCCCTTTCTACACTCAGAATCTACCTCTGACCTCCATCATTCCTTGACTGTCGTGGGTTCCTACAGAACCTCTTCATGTGGCCTAACCTTCCACATGCTTGGCACTTGACCGATGGGAAGAGACAGCAGTCACGCTTTGGCCTTGGACTAACACACTGATAATAGAAGATCTGGTCACCACCCTGAGAAGCTGACCCCCTCTTCTGACTATTGTGTGTGTTTTCACCCTACTAAAAGGTTCCAAAGACGTGCTACCTACTATCAAAATCCACACCACTTGATCACCTAGATGGCATCACAATTTCACAACATTAAGATCCCTTTAGGTTCCCCTTTGAGATAAGGTAATGATCCACCAATTCATAAAACATTTTCAGTTGAAATATATTCACCTGAGATATGATCTCGTTTCTCATCCCATCCTGGAATCATTTCTCCACCGCTGCCTCATCTCCCATCAACGTTGGAACGAAGTGCCTCAAATCGGTGAAACTACTAGCATATTCCAACACCGACATTGTCCCCTAAGTCAACCTCATAAAATCCACATACTTCTCCTAACTCAAGGTTTCTAGGTAGAAGTTCTCAAGTATGTTCACCTAAAAATCCTTCCACATCATTCCCTCATCCTGCTCTATGTGAACCATGATGTCCCACCAACTCTTTGCTTGACCTATCATCATATAAGATACCAACTTGACTCGATTATCAAGAAGAGACTATTCATGATCAATAATAGTTTTCATGGAAACAATCCCAAAATCTGATACTTCTTGACCACCCTCTTTGGTAATGGTCGGAGGAGGATGCAGCTGAAACTCCCTAGTCAGCTCAAACATGCTCGGTGCAACCCACCCTGGGTCTCATTCCATTATCTGCACAAAACAAGAAAATCTCTCCAAGAACTACTCTTCCTTATCTCCTAGTATCACCATGTTCTTTTTCTCTACTACTAGAGGATAATTCTCAGAAACATCGTCATCTCACCAAACTGTCACATGTCTTCGAGGTGGCATTTCTCTATAATTCCAAACATGAGCTTTATAATGAAACTATAAGGATTTTATGAGAAGAAAAGAGATATAGGTAGGCTCATCACTTTCCACCACTGAACCAGTTTTCATACACTACTTAAAAGATCCCACTCACAATCGGATCACTCCCATTGATTATCTCTCTTAAGGCCTTGGATAACATGGGTATCTAATACCCATGCTCACAATCCTTATCATTTATCCAATTCAAAAAAGTTTCCCTCTTCCAATTTACTCTTACCCCAGATTAATCCACTTTTAATTCTTTATAAAGAACCATTTTCTAATCACTAATTGAAATTTTTACTTCCCTTTTTACCCATTCATTCCAAATTATTAGGCACAATTTCATTACTTTTAAGAAACATATGCATCCTAACCTTTATATCTCGCACACCCATCCCGTGTGTGTGCCTATAGTAATGGATGTCACTTTCCAACATAGGTGCCTAGAATGATGCATGAATGCACAACCTGGTACCTTTACATCCATAAGAGAAATATCACAAAACCATCTATTCACACAATAATTTCATCACCCAATGGTGATATTTCATCAAATATAACAACACACAACAAGAATACAAATCCCCTCCCATGGTGACTTGGGGTTAGCTGGATATTATCGATAATTTGTGAGAAATGTATCACAATTTTCCAACCCTCTTACCAATCTAACTCAAATGGGAGTAATGTTTTCTTGGAGTGATGAATGCGAATAAAGCTTCAAGGAGTTGAAAAGGAGGCTTATCACTGCGCTCGTGTTGTCTTTACCCACAAGTGGGAAAAAATTTGTGGTATTCAGTGATGCTTAGAAGAAGGGATTAGGTTGTGTGCTGATGCATAATGATAAAGTGATATCATATGCCTCAAGGCAGTTGAAAATCCATGAGCGAAACTATCCAAAGCATGATCTGGAGTTGGTGATGGTGATCTTTGCCTTGAAAATCCGGCGGCATTATCTCTATGCGGAGAAATGTGAGATATATATTGACCACAAGAGTCTTAAATATATATTCACACAGAAAGAACTTAATATGCACCAGAGAATATGGATAGAGCTCATCAAGGATTATCACTGTTCAATACATTACCACCCTGGGAAAGCAAACAAGGTGGAAGATTCCCTAAGTAGAAAGGACCCAGCGATTCTATCAATGATGATAATTGAGAAGGATCCAATCTTCTTAGACATGATGAAGATTTACATGGGAATCATAAATAAGGGAACGTCATAAATCTTTTCACAAATGATTTCTCAACTTTCCATTTTGGATATGTTAAAGGATGCTCAAAAGGATGATGTGGGAATTCCAGAAAAATTGGAAGCTATCAAAAAAGGGAAATCCTTGGAGTTTAATGTTAATGAAGAAGTAATTGTGAAATTTGGGAAAAGACTATGTGTTCCATCAATTTCGGAGCTGAAAAGGGAAATTTTGGATGATGCACATAGTTCAAATTTCTCTATTCACCCAGGGATCACAAAGATGTATCGAGATCTCTGAGAAAACTTTTGGTGGGATAATATGAAAAAGGAGATCATGGAATATACATAAAAGTGCCTGGTGTGCCAGCAAGTAAAGGCAGAGAGACAGAAGTCAAAGGGGATGATGCAACCATTACCCATACCAGAATGGAAATGGGAGAACATCACCATGGACTTTGTCACCGGACATCCAAGGACATCTAAAGGCAGAAATGCAATCTGGGTTGTGGTGGATTGTCTTAAAAATACTGCACACTTCATTGCTATTTGGGAGGATTTATCATTTGATCAACTATCATGGATATATATCATGGAAGTGGTAAGGTTTCATGGAGTGCCACTATCTATTGTGTCAGACCGAGATCCAAGATTCAACTCTATGTTCTGGAAGAGTCTTCAACATGCTCTGAATACTAAACTAAACTTCAGTATGGCCTATCATCCTCAAACTAATGGCCAATCTAAGCGGACTATCCAAACATTTGAGGACATGTTGAGAGTGTGCTCAATGGACTTTAAAGGAGGATGGGATCAACATCTTCCTCTGGTTGAGTTCTCTTATAATAAAAGTTTCCACTCGAGCATCCAAATGGAACCTTATGAGGCCCTGTATGGGAAAAGGTGCAAAACACCGACATGTTGGGATGAATTCAATGAACGTAAGCTGCTTCGACTAGAAATGGTTGAAGAAATGGTGGAGAAGGTGAAACCCATTCAATATAAAATCAAGGCATCCAAGATTCAATAGAAGATTTATGCAGATAATCATCGACGAGACTTTGAGTTTAACGTTTGAGACATGTTTTTTCTACACATATCTCCATGGAAGAAGGTCATGAGGTTTGGAAATAAAGGGATGTTAATTCCAAGATACATCATCCCCTTTGAGATTCTTGATTGTGTCGGTGTTGTGGCCTATCGACTAGCACTTCCACCAACGATGGCCAGTGTACATGATTTCTTTCATATATCCCTCTTAATAAAGTAAAAAATGGACCCTTCACATGTACTCTCTTCTGAGGTGGTACAGTTGGAGGATGATCTTTCTTATGAGGAGAAACCAGTGAAGATCTTAGATTGTAGAGAAAAAGTTCTACGAAATAAGACAATTCCCCTCGTCAAGGTGTTGTGGAAAAACCACAACTTTGAAGAAGTGACTTGGGAATCAGAGGAAATAATGAAGATGAGTTACCCACATCTGTTTTAGTGTGGGAGAAGTAAATTTCGAGGGAGAAATTTCTTAAGGGGAGAATATTGTAACGACCCAAAGTTTCGTTAATGGAAATACCACTTTACCTTATTAAATGTCTCTTTATGTAAAACGATTATATAAAATGTCAACTTCTTTGGTTTTATGTTAAGAATTTTGACCGTTACTTTTATAGTCATTGAACAGTGATCACATGATTAGTATAAATATAAGGCTTTAATGAACCCAATTTACTCAGACAAAAGAAGCGATGGCCTCATCCAGTGGAATTTCTCCATACGAAGCCCATTTGTCAGAGCTCAGAAAAGAGGTGGTGTCCTTGGGATTCTCTCTTAACCAAGCCCAAGATGAGCTTCATCATGTCAAGCTTGAACGAGACCGTCTATGAGAAAAGTGGAAGTTGATAGAGTTTACCACTCAAGCGATGTTATCTGAGCCACCCCAAGAGTCTGTCACCATAGCACACCATACCCTTAGGTCCTATGCGGCTGTTTTAAGGGGTTATGTAACAAATTACTAGTACTATGTTCATTTACCTTATTTTTGTATATAATAATATACTTTCTTATCATCATTGATACATTGTAAATAGTTTTTAAAGTACAAATAGTGTTTTTAGTTATTATTTAATTAAGAATTATATTTTATCAAATTAATGGATTTTTGAATTAAATAATATTTTTATAAAATATTATTATTATTATTAAATTAATTTTTATTAAATATAAATGATCTTAAAATTTTATGAACGCAATTGTAATTTTTATTAAGGTTTGAAATCCATTTGTGTCAAAACCCGTGAATTTTTTATAAATGTCAGTATTTATTTTAAAACTGCAAATTAACATATTTAGAAAATTATTTAGATAAAATAAATTTTATTTCTGGAATCAAGACGTCGAAATTATCCAACGGTGAATTTTTCATAATTTTCTGAGACAGTCAAATTTTTGGGTAAAAATTAAATACCGTTTAAAAATATAATGTGTTTTATGACATCATAATAACCCAATAGTGATGAAATAAAATACAATAAGCTTTGTTTTCGGCCAATATATGTTTTACCAGTAAAATAATGTGATTTTGGATTTGTTTGACTTATTTTACAAAGCATTAATGGACCCCTCAAGACTTATTAAGCATCTTGTCTTTTTAAATTATTTTCCATGGGAGTGTGACTCACCTCCACATAAGAAACCCCATTATTTTAAGATTTTCGGACTTTGGAATTATAAAATATTTTTTTCCTCTCCCCTTTTCAAAACAACATGGGAAAAAACCATTAGATTATTTGTGGTTTCGATTAGTTTAATGTAAGGGATCCCAAACCTAAATAATAAAGAATTCACTCACCTTTCCTATATAAACCCACCCAAGCTCCCACTTAATCCTCCCTGAAAGCCTTTGGAGTTAGCCCAACCTCTTCCCTACACTCTCTATAATCCTGCCAAGGTTCCCAAAGATCCAAAGAAGCCTCTATCAAGCCTCTCTCAAGCCTTTGGAAGAACACTTCCAAGTAAGGGTTTTTTCTTCCTTTCTCATTTTTGTCCAATTTTCATTAAGTTGTTTTGCCTTTTTAATTTCAATTATGAATGTTGGGGTATGGTTTCACACCTCCCTCATATTTACCTCTTTAAGTTCTAATGATGGGAGACCCCTTTCTCTCTCATTAAATGCCTCCCATGTACACCTGTTACTATGCCGAAATTCCGAAAGGGACTTCTCTCTCCTCATTTACATTCAAGAAATTATTTTGTATCATGAATCTAAATTCCATTAAAATTATTGAAAAATGTATCTATATGACCTCCCTACTGTCAATTAAATGTAAATATTATGAGGAACCCCTTTCTCTCTCATAAAATGTGTTTATGAATTCTTATGTCACGCCATTATGCTGCCGAAATTGCACTAATTTTCTAAGCCAATGCCAGTGTGTAGTGAATACCATGCCCATTTATCCATAAAGGGTATTCACCTTTTTGCACATTTACTTATTGATTATAAATTTTCATGTATGAATTCCACATTCCTTTATCATGGAATAAATTATTATGTTTTTTGAATCCATGTATTATGATTGATGTGGCACACTTGTGCGTGAAAACAAATGTTTATGAAGGGTGTGCCCTTATAACGCTCCAAAGCATTGGGAAATGTATAGTATCATGATACGTCATGTGAAATGAGTGTTGAATCATGCTAATTCAAGTGAAATTAGGGTTTAGACATGCTTCATGTGCAATGAGTATTTACTCATGCTCCATGTGCAATGAGCCTTGGAACATGCTATTTCCATGTTAAGTGTTGTCGCCACATTTACATGTTATGATTATCATGATTTATCATGCATTTATGTTCATGTTTCTCTTGTTCTCTATTGATATGCCTATTTTCTAACATTTATTTTACTCCTCATGTATTCCATGTTTATTCCCTTACTGGGATTTATAGTTCTCCCCTTTTCTTATGCATGTCCTCAGATTATCCCATGGAATGCTATATACGAGGGAATGTAGTGGTCATGTAAAGGAAGTTTTCAATAAAGATGTTTTATTTCATGATTTATGTTTTTATGTAATTATCCTAAGCCCCAAAGACACTATACCTCTCGATCATCCATGTTGTATCAAGTGAATAGTTTATGTAATAAATCATGTTTAATTTTGTAATAAAAGTAGGGTTTCCATATTCACTACTTATAAATTTCATGATTTAATATAACATTTTCATGTTTTCAATGGATTAGGACTATTCAATATTCCCAAGAACATGGGAATAAAATCATGTCCTATCTCATTAGGCATCAAATTATAAAAAACCCATAATCCCCACCTCAAAGCCTCGGTCTGGGTGGATTGCAGCCTTTAGGGGAATCAAACTATGCCCCCTTACCTAACCCGTGCATTTAGGGGTAGATCTGGAACATCAATCCAACTCAACCCATGGGCATAGAACCTCAATTCGATACCCCACTAAACCAAGTCATTTTCCCAAGTTTATCTATCATTCCAAACAATCAACCATATCACAACAAGCATAAAAAACATCATTTACAACATCACAACAGTACCAATAAATGGGAAATTAACATTTTTACATAATCTATTAACACATTCATTATTAATTTTACATATCCCCTTTAGCCCCATTCCCATTTTCCATGCCTATATCACTAAGCATATTCAAGTATAAATCTAATCCCCTAGCATTTTCCCATTAATCTATTTCACCCTTTTCATTCCAACCAAACAACCTCTTAGTCCATTAAACAAACTAAGTGTCTTACTAAACAAAAATTCCACATCCTTCAATCATATAAACATATTCATCATAGGCCATATGTTCTCACACAATGACATTACACTTACTAACCTAACAGTAAGTCTGGGAAATATTGACATGCCCCATGGGTGGACCCAATTTGTTTGATTCATTCTCCTTGTATCCCATGGGGATTAAGAGGGGCTCAATTAACCATTTAGACACCCAATACATCTCCTCCTATAAAAATCACCAAGAACATGTTAAATGAGGGAAAGAAAAAAACCCTACATACACAAATCTACAAAAAAATCCAAGGGATATTACTTATGGACCACCTACCTTGAATATGTTGGTGAACGCACCCCCAACTGAGGATTTTGATCCCAATTCATCCAAACCATGATGATTTACCCTAAACCTCACCAAAAGTGAAGGTTTTTAGAACTTTTTATGGAGATGGAGAAGTAATAAAATCCCTTAACCAAAAATAAAAGCTAAGAGGGGTTTAGCCTTACCCAGATCCGAAATCCGCAACTAACGACACTCCAAACAGCCCTAAGATGAGAGAGATGGATCCTTGGAAACTCTTGTAGATTTTGGGGAGTCACTAGGGATAGAGGAGGGAGAAAGGAGGAAAATCATGAGTTCCCCTTTTTTCCCCATAATGGCATTTTTGTATTTTTTTTATGTTTATAGGTTGCATGGTTTACCCGCATGGTTTGAAAACCATGCGCAAACCATTCGGAGGCTATTGACTACACCCCATTTCTCTTGCATAGTTTCCCAGATCATGTACAAACTGTGAATATTTCCACTGCCCACATGGTCTTCCCTTTCACAGTTTTCCAAACCATGCGCAAACCTTGAAGACTGCCATAAAAGCCCCTTATTAATGTCTCGAACCCCAAGAACACCCTATATCCTTCACAAGGACTTGGGGAAACACTTAATTAACCGTAAAAGTGGAATAAAACTGAAACATAACAAGAACATACCATACGGAGAAATCTATGATCTAACATGGATCCACTAAAGTATATCCAAAATCACTCCATGTTGGTGGGAAGGTTTTCATGTTGGTTTTTGATCCTTTAGTAGTTTTACATCAGCTTCAATCCACATAATGATATAAAGTGTTGGGAACTGAAAAACTTCTGAGCTACTCATTCAGAACCTAAAAAACTTTCCCCACCTATAAATTTCCCATATGAGGCTATCCTCTCAATGGACCATGCCATTTCATGTTGGAATATGAATTTTTATTTCTCCCCCAGAGCCAAACCTGTAGTAGGATCAAAAATCCCAATATCAACATAGTAGGTCATGGGATTTTCTTTACCATTGTGGTAGAGGTTTTCCTGCCATATGTTTTCTTATTCTTAGCAGGCTGCACCAAAAGTGAGAAAAAGTATCCGGATCTCATTTTTGGTCTTGATCTGGCACTTTAGATTGATTTCCCCCACTTTCATGTGAAGATAGAGTCTAAATTAGTCATAAAACATATTAATGGTGACTATATCTTCATAAATCTATAGATCATTTTCCTTTTGTGGTATAATTTTTAGTTGATTTCCTGGTTCCTTACTCAACTGGAAGTGACCCATGTCCCTTGATCACAGAATGGTTAAGCTGGCTCCCTATCTAATTTATTTGTGTCTCTTGCAGAACCTAACTGGGATGGATAGTTCATTCATGTGGCACATCGATGGGTCGTCGCTCTTCTATTTATAGAAAAGGATGAAATCCAACATTTAAATTAGTTGGATGAAAATGAACCCTTGGGATCCTCCATAACAGAATAAACCTATGATTGCGAATCTTTTTTCTCAAGTACCTCCAATATTGCATTCTTGTTATAGATAAAACTGATCATGAGTGAATCTGTCGGCGTGCAACACAGTTTACCCTCTAGGGAAGGACCTTCCTTGAGAAGACTCTATAAAGACATGGGTTTGATGTAATTCCCCTCTATTTCATCCAATAATATGAGATTCCCCAGGTTATGTAGGAAGTCCATGTCAATTCATTTGGTTCCCATTATGAAGTATTTAGTCTATCCCACCAAATTTAAAGGGTGGGCTATTTCTATCCCACCATGGTCCATGATTGCATTGAGTATTCCAAGATGTTTCACTCAAGTAAAATCCATGATATCGTTTAACATCAACTACTGGAGAACCTCCACACCACATTGAATTTTTATCCCTTTATAGTATGTGGACTCATTTTTGTGGGCCCATATCCACCAATGACAACTCACTAGTGGAGGTTCGTTTTGATCATGATGGTTTTATTCTTCAAGTGGGTTAATTGATTCCCATCAAATAACTCAAGGCCTAATCCTTGATTGAATTCATGATCTCCCACATCATCATTTGATTCAGTGTACCACTGAATATTCTCATGGAAAATGGCACCAACTTTCGGGATACTGAGATGAAGAGATTGTACACCAAGTACAAAATCTGGTTGAACCATACATCCCACTTCCATGGGTAGGAAAATGAAAAAATAAAGGTGTTTAGGAAGACCCTATCAAACAACCTACAAAATATGGTGGGATAGAACAATAAAATTTGTCTGAATAAACTCCCCAACACCCACTGGGCCTATCAGATGACAACTCATAATTCCACTCAGGTGACTCCATATTCCATCGTATATGGAATATAGGTGGTCAAGGCCATAGAGGTTTAGTTTATATCACTCCAAATAGTTTTTTACGACCAAAATAATCCATAAAAATTGTTTAAGTCCATCTAGTTGAGATGGAATCCATCGAAGAGAACATGTTCCATGGATTTTACAATGTAGAGAGGCACTAAAACCTGATAGTGAGGGGGTTCAACAAGAAATTTTACCTTATCCCTATTCTTCATGGTGAAATGACACTATCTCTGGGAATGCCAATGATACTTGTTAAGAAGACACTAAGGTTAGAGACCAAATGGGATGGATCGTATATCATTCATAACGACTATTCCAATAAGGAATACTCTTTGATCGCCATGGATGGAGAGCGTATCACACCTACGACCAATGCCATGTTTCTCAAGAAGTACTTCACTTAAGGGAATCCATTATCCTGAACTCTATGGCCTTAAACTAGGATTCCAAGCCGCATCATCCCAACTTTGAACTTTGTGTGAGTATACCCTGGGAATGTATTATGTGGTGTAAGCCTCTTGGTCCTCATTCCTGTCGGGTTTGTCACTCCACCATGTAAATATATCTATTTGGTAAGATACTATCTATAGTCTAAACTCTATAAACCTAAACTAAGGTCCTTTGGTCTAGGTAATATGAACATAAACTATTTTCAACCGGTCTAATCCTTATGACCTTAAACTATTTGTAGCCACTACTATCTAAGTTGTAGGACTTTAAACTAAACATATTGATGTTATAAATGAATAATGATAA
The DNA here is from genome assembly GCA_963277665.1 of Viscum album. Taxonomy (NCBI): domain Eukaryota; kingdom Viridiplantae; phylum Streptophyta; class Magnoliopsida; order Santalales; family Viscaceae; genus Viscum; species Viscum album. Next base: position 2,101,377,199 of record OY728119.1, on the reverse strand, counting down.
AATGTAGTCTTTCCTCATCTTAAAATAGGATTCCACATGAATTTTAAATAATATTTCATGCTTAAAACATCGTAAATTTAGATTCCTCTGAATGAGATAAGACCATTACCCCATACCCTGAACATGGGATGCCCCATGATAATTGTGGGATGAATCAAATTCCCTCACAAGACTGGATCACCCCTATTAGTGGCAGTATTCTACCATGTAGTGTTCCAAAACTATATCTGGATTTATTCCCATCCTCATGGGATATGTAGTGAGGCCTCGATTTCTCACTTTCAATCCCAACTAAGAATTTATCAACTATTTAGTCCCTTAGTCCATCAATCCTGAATATAACCTAGTTTCTTCCTTTTTAGTTGTACAAGAATTTTGGTCTTAAACAATTTCTTGTTTTTTCCTTAATACTTGTGTGGTGAATTATCCTCATTAGTCCTCATTCACGTGGAATATTACCTCTTTCATTCACTATAATCACTCTTAAAATAGACACTTTTATAGTCCACGCATCAGGACATTAAACTTCCCATAGTCCAAGAAACATGACTCTAAACTATTTTCCATGGACTAAACTGTATTACCTTAAAATATGTGTAATAAACTTCATGATTTTATCACTTGGTGTAGGGACACCTTGTTTCATTCATGTTGGTTTTTAATTATGTCACCGTATAAATATCCATCAACTCCCTTAATCCCGTGGTCCAAACCGTATGACCTGAAACTGTGTACATCCACATTCCTAATTATGTGTTCCTTTGTTCCCATTCTCATTGGATATGTAGTATCACCTAGCCTTACCATCTCTAGTCCCAATTATATATTCACCCCAAGACCATCTGTTATATATAGTCGAATCACCCAAAAATGTATCACGGGCCTCCTTCTAGGTATAAGCCCCATTAAATTAGGTTGAACCATAAGTGGGATGAGATTCCCTCATAGAATGATATAAGGAAAAATTATGGTAAATCCAATCTTCAATCTCACCTTCATCCTCAACCCAAGACCATAAATTGTTTTCTAACCCTAGGGAAGTTTGAGATGCCTCTATATAAGAGATTATTTTACCTTATATCAAACTAGGATGCCTAGCGTGGAAATAAGGAATTAAACAATATCCTCATAAATTATGTTAAATTGTATCCATTCCCCATATAAATTCAGAATTCCTAATATCCAAGTATGATAAGATTCAACACCCTCATTTGAGAGGGTATCCCCCTCGTGGTGTCGGTCTTCTACCACACCATGTTTCAGAACAATGTGTGTATTTTTTCCCATCCTTATGTGATACATCGTGATGATAGAATATTTTATCTTGGGTCTATCCCCTTGGTCAACTCACCATGAGGAATTTTCATTCCCTGGTTTCATGGTCCAAACTCTATGGCCTTAAACTAAAATCCATGTTCCATCCAACACAACCTTAAACTATTTACAACAGGTTCCAGATTTATGACCTTAAACTGAAATTTTTGGTCCATGAATCATGAACATAAACTATATGTGACCCACCTTGAATTATACTTCTCAGTGTGAGGTCTCTCATCAAGATACCCCCATTATCCCTCATTTCTTGCTAATGTACGGGTATCATTCACTTTAGTTCACTAAATACCTTTTAACATTATGTTAAATTGTGACTCTACCCCATGTAATGAACACATGATTCCCTCTTGAACTAGCATGAAGAATAAATATTCGGTAGCTCATTGAATAATCCACCTGCACTCCATTTCCTAGTGACATGATTCTAAACCATGCTATGCATATTTATCAAAGGAAGTTAAACAATACAATGAAACTTCCTCACTGTATGATGTTAAAATGTTTGTATATCATCCCCATTTCATGTTGTAAAAATGTGAGGCATATTAGTATTTTTTTTAAGAAGACATTTCCTCATGTGATAGTCAACTCCATCATCATTCAAATTCATTGATCATATTTCACCATACAATATGATGCTCCCCTTGAATATTAGTTTTAATTTTCTTTAGATCGATATGCCTACCCAATGTGCTTCACGTTATGGTGGCGTAATTACAAGAGTGTAGGAATCCATTCAAACATTCCATAACATCATTTACAAACTTCTTATACCCATTATTTGGATTTTATTCCTCCTATACCTATAAAGGTACCCCCTAACATTATATTTCCCCCTAAAAATGGATGAAAAACCATCCAAGGCCAACATCTCGAATGAAATTGGATGAAATTGTGAGACAGGATCTTTGTTTCAAACATGGTTATCCAAAAACCATCATTTTTATATCCATATTCTCATCTAAGAGGCATATATTATGTTTTTAAAACTTTTTAATTAGTTATCCTTTATCATCATTCCACTCCCATTATGTTCCAAATTTTGGGCAACATGATTCACACTCACATTTCACATTTTTTAGGTATAAGTCAATTCCCATTGAGTTATCCCATTCACGAACTAGTAAAAATTGGAAACTTGTGCACTATCAAATATTGGAAAAGAAAACTGGTTGTTCAGAGAGCCTTACTATATATCCATAACCCTTCTTAGTCTAATCACTCTTAGTGGTCAGTCAACAAATTTTGACCCTGAGTTCTTGATTATTGTATCAGACTCTCATATGAACGAGCAATCACATGTTCGCCCCTTATTTCTCACACTGAGCTTGAATCATTTGATCGTTGGGATCAATTGTAGGTTATCTCGTGAATGTGATCAAAGTATGATAATAAAGAAAATTTTATTCAAGAATGTATGAGTTTGAAATAAATCATTGTTTCATAGGGTCATCCACATATTGGATCCTATACGTTGAAAAATTCCTTTAGATATCGACCATGGAAATCAAGATCTTGACTTTAGATGACCTCTGAAGAGTGGTATCCAAGGTCTTATACCACTCATCTGGTTATTCCTTCTCTCCACAAACATCAGGAAGAACCTCATTAGATCTAGCCCACTGTCAGTTCTAATCTACACAGAATTTAGCCACCAAGGATTTCACCTCCTCCACCTTGGCTTCAGCAGCCTCCAACTGGGCCTTTAGGTTTTTGACAATAATATTTTGGGAAATATCAAACACTGAATTATCCTATGCTATACCATTCAAGAGGGAGATCTCCACCTTGACTGCCTAAATGGACTTGGTATTCATAGCCTTATTCCTCTTCCAAGAAAGATCGAGTGCCTTTTATTCAGCATATGCCCACTCAATGAGGTAATCTTGAGATCGCATCTCGATGTTATTGGAGTTCACCCCACCGATCCACAGGATGACTAATTAGTGGTGTAGAGATGTCACCCACTTTTCAATTTCATCGATTAGGGTATAGGTGATTAAATTCCACACATATCTCCTTGACTTATAGTGAATGATCCAATTCTCCAAGCAGCCTCTGATTTGGAATCATCAAAGTATTTTGGTGATGAAGGCTCTAATAGAGGAAAAACCTACAATATATTATCAACTAGATCATATAGTTCTAGGTATTAGGGAATGAGAAACTCGATAATTATCTCTAGGAACAATAAATCTCCAACCACTTCACTGGAAGTGGAAGCCTCGACTATCCTCGATGGCACCCCTGAGGTGGATGAAACCATCCCATCCTTTTTAACTACCCTATCGGTGGCACACCCACAACTTCATACCTTGTAGCCAATTATAATGTATATTATTGAATAGGAATGCCCAATACTGCTTCTTTAGTCTCCTCAACCACATACCGAATTTCAGGTTCATCCATCATGAATTTGGCCCCAATAGCTACCTCAGGTGGCACTACTATCTCTAGTTATTAGCCACCATAACTCTTTCATCCAACCCTATCATGGTCATTACCTCAACCCTATAAATTAATGTAAATATATTATAAGTCCCCTATGGTGGGACCTCTATAGTCTACTCAACCACCAAAATCTCTTGGTCCATTCCCACCAAGAGTGTAACATTAGTCATCCCCACCTCTGCCCCATGTAATGTTAACACGAGCGTTGGTGTTGGTGGTTCAGTCTCAAGAACCATTTGAACGTCCATTCCAAAATGCATCAGTAAAGCACAGTAAGACTATAAAAAATATACAAAGGTGTAGAGGATGAATAGATTTATTTGAATTTTACAATATGGAAAGAATGTCCTAGAGGATAACATGTAGTTATTTAATTTAGGTTCACTATGTGGTCTCTTCCTTAGTTTCTAGCACCGATAGTTGGTTTATCACAATCACGATATTAAAAAGGGACACCACACTCACCACTTTATGGATTCAGGTTACCTATGCCTCTACATGAGGCCCATCACAAACCTCCCCCTCCTCAATGTCTGATTCTTGTCAAAGTGAAAAAAGTAGTTAGACAGTAGTTCATGTAATGGGTAATATCTAAGGCACATAAGATAGGTGTATTTACCTAGTAGGCAGCAGTGGTTCCTCCCATGGGAGAGCCTTAGTGGGCATCTCTTCCCTAGGAATTGTCTGAATCCTCTAGTAGAGCAACATGTATAGCCATCTCAACTGTTGAAAGTTATATAGGATAAGTCATGTTCATTAGCACCATTAGTCGGTTAGTGAGATGGAACATAGTGATCCAATAATGGACCATGTACTCCAGATTTACTATCTATCACTCCACCTCATCCGAGGAAACATGAAATCAAACTATGGTAAGAAAAATCCTAGAAAGATGCATCATATCTCTATTGATCTACTTCCATATCTTTCAAGCATTGGAGAACTGCTTGTAGACATCCTATTTGTCAAAGACTTTAGGAAAATTAGAGTCACTAGAGATATCTAAATAGAAAAAAAACTTCCTGAGAGATTTGATAAATGTCTTATGGACCACCCAAGATGGATCACCTTCTTCATTCTGCCTCTTTCTGGGGAGTTTTGTGTCCAATGCTTCTATTATCCATGTGGATCCCACCTTTTCTAAGCCACGAACTGTCAAACATGGTGATTCTTCCCTTTCCACTATCCATCCATACAACCATGGACTACACAAACTTCCACTCATCCCCATCCTCATGTCTGAAGGGACACTCCTTCATTGGATCAGGTATCCCACCCCCTCCGCATATCCCTGAGATATTCACTCTCCCAACTTAGTACATATTCCTGAATGAGTCCATACACAGTAGTTTGTGGCAATAAAACATTCCGCATTTTTCATCCTCAGGTGTGAACATATGCCAAATCATCCACATAACTGAAGGTTGACACTCATGGCACACCCCTATTTACATATTCAATGTTATCCATTGTATATATCTAAACTGCCTCAAAAACCAATGTGGGTTTTATGGCTCGTAGATTGGATCAAAGTCAACCCTCACCACTTATACCCAACCATAGAAGTCTATGAGGTACGATCACTACTTGGTTATCCCTATGCCATCATCAGTCACAATCCCTATTCAGTGGGTAAATGGGGGGAACTTGATGTGATCTTCATACCCAACCTTCTCCATCATGTCCACCAAGACCAACATGAGTGGCCAACTCCTGACGATTTTCAAAATTGGATGCCTAATGTTTTTCCTTAGGGGAGAGATAGGGTTTATATAATCATATCCCCCATGTTTGTGGACACCCATATATATAGAAAATGGATGGGGCTACACACACATAGTAGAGACTTCTCTTTTCTGATGTGGTGAAGTACCTTGTATAGCTTCACCAGTACTGGGATATCCCAATAGAAACATTGCCTTGTCACCATCATCTCATGAATAATAAAGGTTCTCAGTCACACCCCCATATATGATTCCATCACTATAAGTATCCAACTAGAAATCAGTGCATCAATGAACCCTACTAGAATAACCATAGGAGCTTCAATATTCATGTTGTAGCCCTAGAACTACCACTTGATTGCCTTTAAGATCTTCCATTATGAATACCCCTCTCCCCATTGGTATGACCCAGGACATGTGTATGAATTCATCAACAGATTCTCTACCGGCCCATCCTATTCAGATAGTTCCTATTATCTCATTCAATAATTAGGTTAATGATATCATATATGGTATGCCTCTCATCCCCAACCAATCTTCGTTATTCCCCTGCACAAGACACAACAACACCCTCGCAAGATCTAGCATCTTCTTATGGTCCACCCACACATTATTTCTGGGTAAGAACTCATCATACATCCCCCCTAGATTGGGATCCGAGAAATCTATTGAATATAGCATAGGATGATTCCATCCTCCCAATGTTTCATATGAAAGGTGTTGTTCCATAGAAACCACCTACTCAGCATCTCGAGCATGATGTCTTGATAATGGTAAATGTGAAACTATGAGGCCAATTATACCTCATAGAGCCCCACTTACTTCATCTCGTCTGCAAATTCTCAGGATGACACACATTACCAATCTGGATAGTCCCATTTATTGGTGTAATTTATTCCCTATCGTAGGTCCCAATTGTCCTTCCATTATTTCATCATATTTCCCAAAACCACTTTTAAAATCGTCTCAAACTGTATTGGGGGATTCCTTGTCCCCCAGATTCTCCCCATAAATATTTTTAAGTGGTTTTGGAGAGTGTCTACTATGATTTATGAGTTTCCATTCTATATATGTCATTCAGTAGTCATGTCCCATTAGTACTATCTCAGTGTACTCCTGAACCAGTAGGATGGTTCGTCTCTACTTCCCATAGGTATGAAAACATCATATCTCATCCCGGAACCATAGGTCGGTAGCCACATGCATAGTAGGTACTCCCTTTGAGCCTCAATAAATAGTGAAGTAAGTGGTTTATGGTCAGAGGCACTTAGAAATATTTCCCTAGTCATTATATTTTTATCCAGTTCTTTCCAATGAGTGGTGGCGGCATTTACTCCCTAAGTAGCCATTTGGTTCAAAGACATAATGTTTTTTAGTCTGGTTCACAAATATTTTCTTCAAAGATCATATCATGAAGTTCTTGTTCATGTAGTTCAGTTTTTTGGAGTATGGTTCACTAATAATTGTTCGCTGATCTTGGTTAGTGGAAGACAGGGAGCTTTACGAGCAATGGATATCACGATCACAACATACTCCCAAATGATGTGAGCTTCAAAAAAAGTGAGCAGACTATATTCTTTTAGTGAGAGTATGGTAGTCTCTCTCAGGGTCCCCTTAAATATTTATAGGTTTGTGTATAGAGATGAGCTTCATGATGGTATTTTCATAGCAATAATCACACACTAACTTCATGAAGGAGCTATGTGAAAGAGAGAATATTTCCAATCTTTAGTAATTCTCCCCGAAAACTGGCCCTACTTTTCTGTTCCATCTCCCATTCTGAATAGGTTCTTTTTTCAATGAATTATGCATTCCATGGGAGTGTTAGAGGAAGGAATGCCCAGTTCGGGACAAATTCGAGCCAAAACGGCCCAAATAACCCTCTAAGGTTCTATTTCATGAATATGAAAAGCTTCATGAATGGTCTAAGCTCAAAAATCTCCTTTGTTGAGGTGATCCTTAACAAATTCATGAATACATGATGCTAACTATCCATGAAATGAATTTTGGATTCATGGAGAACCTCATAATTGCATGAATGATTAAATAGTGACCTCTGAGAATGAGACTCTCATACTCACGGATCTTCGCCCACCTACAAAGCTCATAATGCTTCATGAAGGCCTCTGATCTTCACAAAACCCCTTCCCTATAAATAGAACCTTAAATCTTAAACTTTAGGGATGATCCTCGACCTTTCTACTTCTAAAATTTATATTGATTCATTAACCTCCTAAGATTCATGAACGAAAGAGAATGGATCACCTAAGTTATCTAGACATTGTGGAAACCCATTTCTTAAGTTTTTAAGAGCCTCCACCCCAAGTGTAGAGTAATTTCACGAAGTAATACAACCTACATGGGGGGATAAATAAATTTGTGGTACTTGAGGATTCATAAAGCATTCAACCTTGATGATTCACTCACCTGTGAATTAATAAATCAATATGAGTCATGAGAACACTATTTCATAAAGCATACTCCTCTGTGAATCCCCTAAACTCTGTGAGGATCCAATCCTCATGGTACCCTAATTTAGGAACCTCCAATCGTAGAAAAGAACCTCTCTTGGGATCCCCCATGCTTCCAACCTTCTACTAACCCGCCTTCATGAAGATAGAGTGCCCAAGTCCCCCACACCATTCCTAGACTAGTCCAGCTACACCTCAACACCCAATTTGACCAGTTCCACCCATTCATGCATCCTCCCAATTCACATCAAGTTCATAACGAGCCTCTCACCTACCTTTTTCTTCAAATAATATGTAATGTAACCCCTTTTTATTTTATGAATTGGGGTTATAACCTTGATCTCATGATTTCTAACTCCTCCAATGAAGTTAAAATGACATGACCCTCTTAAAGGTGTATGAGAAGTGGTCATGTAAGCCTAAGGTGTGAGGATTGATTCCCCAATTTTTGAGCTTCATGATGTAAAACTTCCTTGCTCCACATTCTATCCGTATAATTCTATACAGCCCAAAAACATCATCATCACATGATGTAAACTATAACTATATCCTTTCACAATGAACATAGGATTCCCCATATACGATCATCATGTAATTTCACAGCCACCCACCGTAGTGTTCAAGCCTTCCATTCCGGGTTTCTTCTAAGTGAATTCCCCATACCCTTACTCGCCTCAAGTCTCACACCATTACACTCAACGCTGCTCAATGAATAATACCTACATCATTTAAACCAATATTAATCCTATTGTGATGGTAAATATACATGACTATTCCCCACACTATCCATTTTTTATGCTAGTTTTTTTAAACGAGTATCCTTACTGTATGATGGTAAACTGCATGGAGCAGTACTTTCACATGACCTTAAACTATAGAATCAAACTACATGGGTTTTTTATCATTGTATAGTAAAACATGTATGTAGGATACCTCCCTAAGGTTAAATCATGGAAATGGTAAACCCCTGATATTCCCTCTTAGGTACACACATCCCGAATCCTCCTCAAGGGGAGTTCTGATCCATCCATCCAGGATCTTCCCCAAGGGGTGTTCTAATCCATCTATCTTAGATCCGCCTTAAGGGGTGTTCCGATCCAACCATCCCCGATCTACCTCAAGGGGAATCCTAGTACATCCAACCATAAACTCATAGGTGTAAAATCTTCTCTATTAGGGACACACCTCCTAGATCCACCTCTAAGGGCTATTTTGATCAATATATCTCAGATCCATCTCCTTGAAGAATTATGATCCATTAGTAAAATTTATTGAGTAACATCATCCTTTATAGGGATTCTCCTCATAGATCTACCTTGAGGGTAATTCTGATCCATCCATCTTAGATCCACCTCAAGGGGTGTTCTGATCTATCTATCCTAGATCTTCCTCAATGGGCCTTCTGGTCCATCCATCCCAGATCCACCTCCACGATGCATTCTAATCCATCAGTAAACTTTCAGGTGTTACATCTTCCCTCTTAGAGATTCACCTCTCAGATCCTCCTCAAGGGGTGTTTTTAAACATCCAATAGTAAACTTCTAGGTTTGACATCTTCCCTCATAGAGATTCACCTCTTGGATCTACCTCATTTGGAGTTATGATTCATCCAATGGTAAACATTTAGGTGCAACATATTCCCTCCTACGGACACACCTCTCAGATCCAACTCAAGGTGCGATCATATCCCTCCACCCTGGATCTACCTTAGAGGGCATTCTGATCCATTCACCATGTCCCCATAAGACATTAACTTAGTTCCCATCTCTACAAGATGTAGAAATTATTACCAGACCCAAGACACCTACACCCTGCAATAAACATGTGATACTTGTCGTAAAAAAAAATTGGAGGGCTTATGCCCATGGTGTTAATCACCTAATGATCGACATGGGGTGCCTTGGGATCGATGAATAAGATGACTCATATGAGATTCCCTCATTAGAAGAAGATTAACTGGTGGCCAATGTTCATAGAATCTATACATTATTTGATATTCCTAATGTGACAACTCTCCTGATCGAAGGTTGCTTCCCTTAAAGGTAGAAGCAGTGTAATTAGCTAATGTCCCCAAAGTGATGGCACTGGGAATGAGTTCTACTAACATGAAATAAATATATAAGGCAGAAATAGAAAAGGAAATGAGATCAATTGTGCAATCCATGAAAGGAGGAACAAGCATCCCATCATTCTGTTTTGATCAATAAGAATACATCTCTGATTAATGTGATGAAATCCATCCACCTTTGGGAAGTGGGAATACGGGGCTACAGAAACAAGCACGCACATGCATCATGTCGATGCACAGGAATGACCTATTGAATGCATCTAAAAGAGTTGTGTATGGGTACCCTTGGGATTTTATAGGGAATATAATTGTACTCAAGGTACTATGTAAAGGTACCTAGGAATTTCCAAAGGTTATGTCAGGGTAACATAGGTGATGTATAACGGTAAAGTGAGTTGTGTAATGGTAGTCCCTTAGTTTCAAATTCTTTATAAGGGTAACCATGTAACCTTGTGATAAAAATAATAAATACATAAGGGTGTAACCATATTAACTTTATATAGTGCTCTTTTTTAGGATAAATAAATAAAAATGTGATTTTTTTACTCTTCTTCTCCATAGAAACCTGTAATTCCATTTTGGTGACTTCAAAAGATATAAATCATGATGGTCTAATTGTTACTATTTATTAATAATTTTAACTCTAATTTTAAATGTTTTATACCCTTCCCATTCAATATTTAATTAAAAAGGTAAAATAAATAGTTGTTTTAATTCTGGGGTTTTATTCTATGAACAAGCACACTTTTAGAATTTTTAAAAATACATGAACCTTCACTACCCACATTTTTCTGGTACCCTTTTGGAAATATTTTTGTGAATATAATAACATCTTGTTCCTTTTCATTTTTTTCAATATTCTCCACTAGGAATCAATAGGAAGGGATATAGGTTTCTTTACCTTTACGTTCAATCCTTGACTCTCTATCAATGGTTTTTATGTCAAGAAACTATCAACATAGACTAATTTAGGTGTTTATATAAATTTCATTCATCCTATAATTCATTATTTCTTAAAAGTTAATAGAAAAATATTAATTAGTTTTTTAATACATTTTATATGAAGGTTTACCTTGAAATAACTCGTGAATGATTCTTTGATCCTCTTCTCTGTGAATTGAGAATGGAATAACTAGAATTTTTATGATCTTGATTCCTCTCACTATTTAAAATTCATTTAATTATATAATGCTTTGATATCTCATGAAATATATTTTAAAGTATGTTTTGACGAATGAAATGGATTGGGATGTGTTTTATTTTATAGAGTAGAATTCCTTGATTTAAATAAATAGTTTTATTTATGAAACATTTTTTCACATGGTTTTGGATACTGTTTAGAAATTAATTCAAGAATTTTTAATTATGAAACTTTCTTTCAAAATTCATAGGGTTTTTTTGAAAGAAATTCTTGTTCTAAATACCTACATGGAATTTTAATATGGATTAGTGAAAGGAATGAGGTACGAATACCCTATTGAATATTGATTTGAAGTAACGGATTTGATTCAAAATCGATTGTGCTTGATGGATCGGTTGGAAATTTATGATGGATATCTCTCGTGATAATCCATAAATTTAATTTAAATGATTATTAAACTTCCCATTAATGGGTGTTCAAGAAGGTTTTATTCACTTTGGGTGGGTTTGGGGGTGACTTCAAGATGTGAATTGAGAATGTTTGAAATAGTGAGAGAATGAGTCTATGTGGATATAGATAAGGATCTCCCTTTTCATCCTAGTAACATGATTATCTCACTCACCTTCTTTGACAAGTAATGGGAACTTGGGTAGTTTGATGAGATAACATATATTTATGATTTTCTAATGGACTCACACACTATCTAGTGGATCTATAAAAAACATGATATGTTCAGGATATAGATTTGTGTCTACAAAAGTGGGTGTGTGTGGACTTGGTTTGAATGAGACCTATGAGACAAGATGTAATACTAGTGATTAGTTATGATTTTATTGATTAGCTTGACTGTGGGGGAATCTCTATCATATCAAAGTCTCACCTATTAAATCTGTATACTTTCTACTTCATACATAACATCACTCATTGTCACTACTTCATACTTGTGTTTCCATTCATAATTGATTATCATTTTTGATTAATATTCTTATTGTGATGATGCACCTTGACTCTATTGTTTTAACAGTTGAATAGTTAACATTTTTTATAAAAATGTTCAAATTTAAATGATAATTTTCATTTTTATTATGTGTTCACACCCATATTTTCAATAGTAAAAATCAATTTTCTATACTTTTTATTTACATGAATATTTTGGAAAGTAACTAAATTGAAAAAAAATACATGATTTCAAATATTTAATTTTTTAAGAATAACTTTTTGTGTGTTTTGTAGGAGAAATGGAAATGGGATACTAGTAAAAAGAAGGTTCCCACACCTGGCCAGACCACAACTGAGGAAGGCAAGACATAAAGGAATCCCATAAAGTTCTTACTAGCCAATCCCTCCTCTAAAAGGCCATGTAGATGAGGAAAGACCCTTCTTGTGTTGACACATGGGTAGAGGATCATAGCTAGTATGGTTCGATGCATGGGAGCACACCAGTATGAGAGGGTTAAGTCCACACAATGACATGAATATGGCTTCATCAGCATGAGGAGGAGAATGATGGTTCCAGTAATCCTTTGACACCAATATGGTTTGATGCTGAGGCGATGGGACATGATAAAATAAATAGTGGAGCCCATAAAAATGTATTTTCAATGTGGTTTTCACACACACATGGGGTACTATTCACTTAAGCGTAATGAAATCATCTCAAGTTATTCTGATTTCATATTCCCCAGACACATCTTCACTCAACCACCACTTCAAGCTGATACATTGATTTGTAGTTCCCCCATAGACCATGAAGGAGGAGCTCACTGGATCTAGAACCCAAGAAATTATATGCCATAGGCTTCAAACTTGCATCATTGCAAGTCAGGGAGCTCAATATGGTTTTGAATAAAATTCGCATATATAAGATTCTATGTTGTAGGAGCCAATATCTGAATTTAAAGAATATATATAAGAAATTATTTGTGGTGTAAGCATATTTCTCTGCTGTGGAGGGTTTAGTTATGGAATAACTAATTGTTATAATGGTATAATTTGGTTATGTAATGGAATAACAAGGTACACTATAGCCATGAAGAAAGAAAGAAGGCGTTGAAATGTGGAATAGACATTTTTCCAATTCCACTAATGCTTGAATGAAGAAGGGGAAGGTTATAGCATAGGGATGATTGAATTATTTAGAGGTGATAAAATATGTATAAGTGATGTTATAATGGATAAATAAATGATTTTTCATGGCATGGATACTAATACATCATCCTTTTGGTCAGAGAAGATGAATCTATCAAGTTTTTTAAATTGATTACCCATGGTATTTTCATGGCCATACGAATTATAAAGAGTTATACTACATTGATTTTCACCACAAAATAGGATTATGTTTTCTATAGTTTCAAAAACCTATTGTTTTGAGGTTATCTATTCAGGATATTGGCTGATCCTTGGGGATATTTTAAAAACAAATCATGTACATGGTTGGATACCACCTTAAAGGAGTTAGGATGCAACTTAATGTAGAATCCCTAGAAAAAATTTAATTTATTTGAGGAAAGACTCATGGTGATCAAACAGATGGACTATGTCAATCGATGAAAAGGGTAAAAGATATCAGTAGGATAAACAATTAAAATTTAAAATGGTAGATACATCTATCAAGAGAATAAAATAAAGTGAACCCGCTGTGATGGGGGTAGGATAGGAATAAAAAATGGACTCCATCAATAATAAAAGTTTTTATAAGGTGTTATTGTTGTGTTTTTTTGCTGATATAATAGGTCTTAAATTTTATTTTTCATATCTCTACATGACTGTAATAATGGGGAAACTCTTTTTTACCAAGTGATGTAAAGAATGGGTATTTTTCTTAGTTTAGGAAAGTGTGTGTGTGGTTCATTTCTATGATGGTTTGAGTATTTAAATTTTTATTTGTCATCTCAATTTTACCCCCTTTCTCATTCATGACCAATGCTATGAGAGGAGGGAATGATTCTTAAAATAAATCAACTATCTACCACTCTCATAGAACAAAAAATTCATGAGTTATGAATATATCTATTTAAATGAGTTATTGAACACCTATACATGAATTAAAAAAATTATTTGATAGGGGAAATGAGAGTTTATAAAGTGGAGTGTGAGTACTCTGGGAGAAGTCTTCTTAACTTTCAATTTTTCCGCCAAATAATTTAAATCACAACACCTTTCAACTAAGTACATGAAAATGGATTTATATGCATTTGGAATGTTTATCACTTATCATAGAAACCAAATAAATTCAATCACATGTTCTTATTCATTTTATCTTTCTTAAATATTTTAAGTTAATTTTATATCATTCCCAGTTAATCAAATTGAATCACTACTATTGAACATTTTAAAGTATTTAGTGATATTAGAGATTTAATTTTTTTTTAATTTTATATCCCCATGATAACTGACAACAGTATAGGGTGATATCAAAACTAGAACAGTTTTTGGGGAATGGTGACTAGAAATGTTTATAATTTTTTGGAATTTTCCATTTTCCCCCTTTGTCCAAATTTTATACATGGTCTTATTGTGTAGTTGTTTTAGGAACAAATTCAGCAGATGAATACTCTAACAATGGAATATATATAGAAGGATATCCACATTTACATCCATAGATCAAAATTCCCATAATAAGGTAAAAGAAAAAAAAAGAAGAGAACATGGTGAGAATGGACAAATTTCAAGGAGTAGTAAAAGAAGTTGGATATGGATCATGAAGGAACACCAAATATGGAACCCAAGTGTGAAATCACTAACAAATTATGGAATACCCTCAAATGTGGGAGTTAATATGAGTATCCTAACACCTATACTCCCTACACAATATTTTGAGATAAATTTAGATGCCATTCCAAAGCTCACACATTCTATCCAATTTATTGGTCTACCAAATAAAGACCCCAATTCTCACATTGTGAGTTTTTTAGAATTTTGTGACACATTATAACTCAATAATTTGATAAGTGATTCAGTGATGTTATGTATATTAATTTTATCATTGAAATAAATATATAAGAGTGCATCCAAAGTCTACCCCCACACTCAATCACAACTTGGGAAGATACGGTATAAAAAAAATTTACAACGTACTTCCCACCCTAAATGTCAAAGGAATTATGGGTAAGTATTTTAAATATTGATAAATTAAGTTAGGATTAATTATATATTTTTTGAGATATATTTGAAAGTTTTATATGATGATTCCCTCATAAAAAATTGAAATTTGGAATCTAATACAAACATTTTATAAAGTATTTTCATCACTAAATCATTTTATCCTAGATGTAGTCATTGTAGGTTCACTGGTGAGGAAGTCATAGGAATAAATATATGAATTTTTGGATGAAATTTCCAACAATAGTTTTCCAGGAAAACCAAACCAAGGAAAATCGTAATGAGTTCAAAGGGTGGAAAATAGCTGGGTTTCCACCCAAATGAATTCTATGTCAAAGAAAATTGATGTGATGCTAGATAGTCAACATCCCCAAGGTATGTATTGTGGAGGTGTCAATTACTTGGATTATAATCATCAAAATTATGTGTGGAGATGGATTACATGGACACCATAACATCAACACCTAAATCAAGAACAAGTCCAAAGATTCCATCCCAGACAACAAGGTTTTTATCCCAAACACCAAGGTCCAATATTCTTGAATAATGTCCTTTCATTAGACTAAACATTGTCAAGTTTCATGGAAACAATGAAAGATGTACTTAGGGAGTTTATAGCCTATTACAAGAAAAAAAAGGAACTCCCAAATGATAATTTAAAGAAATATCATGAAAACCAAGTGAATAATTGAGAAACTTTGAAATCTAAATAGATCATATTTATAAAAAACATAAGGAGATTCCAAGAGGGGAGTTACTAGATTACACTGAAGTCCTTGTACATTGAGTTGTCAATGATATCACCATTAGGAGTGGAACAAAACATTTAATGTCACTAAAAAGTTTTGAAACTAGGATGATTAATATGTAATAGATGTAAGAAAACTAGTTAAATACCACAAGGGAAAAAAGTAAAGGAAGTTGAGAAAAATGTTTAATGAAAATAAATAGTACTTTACAAACCACAACCACCAATTTCAGATTGATTATGGAAAGAATTTTAGAATAGAAATGGGTATAGTTTTTTTGGAAATGTTCATAAATCCATATATTAACATATCATTTTTTGACATATTTGAAAACATTCATGCCTATGAAAATTTCATAAAAGAAATGGTGAGAGAGAGAAAAAATCTTGAACAATTGGGCACCATCCACCTAATGGGGAATCTTTAGTATTGGTTTCAAGGATCTTACCAAGTAAATAAATTGATTTGCATAGTTTTTATATTCCCATTAACATCATACCTAATGAGTTTAGCATTGCTTCATGCGGTTTAGGTGCATGTGTAAAAATTATTTCATGTTCAACATTCAAGATTCTGGGTTTAAGAGAGATGAATCAAACTTGTATTATGATTCAATTTAATGAAACAATGGTGAGACATCTTCATAGTAAAATGAAATCCTTCATCATAAAATTAGACAATTTCTACTTCCTAGTAATTTTTTTTGTAATGGACATTGAAGAGGAGAAGACACATTTAATTTTGGGGAGTCCCCTCCAAGAAATATGAAGGGTGTTGATTATTGTACAATTTGTATAGTTATGTTTAAGAGTTAGTGTAGAAGTGGTGAAATACAAAATTCACCTAGTGATGAAAAATCGAGATGAGAAAAGTGATGATTTGAGAGAAGATGAGTTACTGTCCTGCCTCCGGACTCCTCAAATGTTTCCCCTAATGCCTTATCCATAAGCCTTGATCAGTTCTCACCAAAGTCCAAATATGCTCTGGTTATAATTTAGAATCCTCCTCCAACAGAACAGACCCATGTTCATGTAGCTGTAAAGGATCTTTCTCTGCAAAGTCCTGCCATTTTAGGTACTCCAGTTTCTGACCCTAATTCAAATTCTACTTTGAAGATTGATTCTTCTCCAAGTTCTGAAACTCATGAGAGAAAATGAAAACTTTCTTCCTCCCCTATGGTTATGCGATCCCAAATGAAGAAAGGATCTGCAAAATCTAAAAAAAAGAAGGGTTCTAACCCAGAACGCAAATAGAAATGAATTTTCTCTATTGGAATTTCCAAGGCTTGGCCAACAACGATACCTCTACAACACTTTGGAGGTTCTTAAACACTCATATGCGTCATCTCTTTTCCATTTCAGAACCTAAAGTCAACTTCAATACGAACTTCATGAGATTTGGTACTCTTAATTACATTTTTCTAGGCTCTTGTAAAAATGGTCCTCAAACTGACTCTATGTGGATCTTTTATCACAATACCCTAAAAAATATCAACATCTTTAAAAATATTGACCAACAACTTACCTGTGATTTCTTGTGGAATGGTCTGCATACCTTTTTCACTATGGTTTAACCCAATAATAGATATCAAGATCGAAGGGTTTTATGGTATGAACTCTTTGATATGGCCAACTCCATTCAAGATCCTTGGTTTGTTATGGGAGACTTCAATGTCATTCTTAACTCTTGTGAAAAAAAATTCCCTCACATCTTTCTATATCCTCAAGGGAATTCAGTTCTACTATTGAAGACTGTAGCCTTCTTAAAGTCACTCTTACTGATGCCAAATATACTTGGTAGAGAAAACACTATAACAAAATTTTTTCCATTAAGCTTGACAGGGCTTTTGTTAACATGAAGGACCTTGATATTTGGGATAATATATCCAGTATAACTCTTCCTAGACTTAACTCTGACCATCATCCCATTCTAGTTAGCTTCCTTATAAATGATCGTAAGCTTTTTCTTCCTTCAAATTTAATAATGCTTGGTCTTCGAATCCTGATTGTGTCTCTTTTATTCATAACACTTGGATCTCTATGAAACACCATAAGGATTCCTTTAACTGTCTGTACAAGATGAAAATCCTAAAACAGGCCCTTAAAAGGATGGTGTAATTCTACAAAATCTCAAATAGATCTAGATATTTTCTCTCTTGAAAATGAACTTAGTTGCGTCCAAACACAAAGCACTAATTCATATTTTCATATGGATCCTCAATTGGAAGAAACTATCTCCCTTAAACTTAATTCCTTGCTCACATTGAAGGATAATATTTGTAAGAAAATGTTTAGGACTAAATGGCTTACAGATGGTGATTGTAATACTAAATTTTATAATTCTCTTCTAAGAATTTGAAAGTCCAATCATCCTCTTTATAAGATTATTCATAATTATTTGATCATTGAATCTAAAGATTCCATAACAGATCATGTTATCTCGTACTTTTACAACATTTTTAATGGTCTAGAGATAAATATTGATCTCAGATCTGATATTATTCCCTTAATGGTGGATAAAAGAGACAATGATTCTCTCTTAAGAACTCCACTTGATCATGAAATTAAAGATACATTTTTTGGCCTTAATCCAGATAGTGTACCTGGTCTGGATGGGTTCAATAATGGATTATACCAAAAGAATTGGGACATAATCCACAATAATGTTTGTCACCATATTAAGACCTTTTTTATTCATGGATCTCTTCCTCATGGAATCAATGCTCAATTTCTAACTTTAATACCTAAGGTTGAAAATGCCTCAAAGATCCATCAATTCAGGCCTATTTTTCTTATTAACACACTTTATAAGTTCATTACCAAAATTATTGTGAATATACTGGCACCTATTTGCAATAAAATAGTCTCATTGAATCAATTTGGTTTTATTAAAGAAAGGTCCATTTAGGACTGTATTTGTCTTGCCTTTGAATGTATCAATAGTCTAAATAAAAACACTATAGGGGGTGTGGACATCAAACTTGATATCGGAAAGGCTTTTGACAACATAGACTGGAATTTTATTTTCGAAGTCTTAAAAAAGTTTGGATTTCATGACTCATTCATTGGAATACATAAAATTTTATTTCACTCAGATTTTATTTCTATTCTGATTAATGGTACCCCTAGATGTTTTTTCAAATTCTCTAAAGGTGTCAGGCAGGGAGACCCTCTTTCTGCCATCCTCTTTGTTATATCTGAGGATTAATTAAGTAAACTTCTCAATAATCTGGTTTCTCAAAGTAATATTAATCCTATAGAAGTTTCCAAAAACCTAAATACCCCTACCCACCTTTTACATGAAGATGATATCATCATATTTCTCAAAGGGGATCATAAAAATATTCATGTCCTCAAGAAAGATCTTAATCACTATGAGGAAGTCTCAGGACAAGTGATTTCCTGGAATAAATTGAATATTTTTTTGGAAATAGCTTTCCTGTCAGAAGGAAATCTAGCATTACTACTTATCTTGGAATTAAAGAAGGCATCTTAACTTTCACTTATTTGGACGTCCCAATATTTTGGGGTCGTCCTAAAGTAAGATAATTTTCTAATATCATTGATAAAATCATAAACCAACTCTCTACATGGAAAGGGAAATCTCTCTCCATGGCTGGAAGAATATGTTTGGTCAAATTGAACATTATCTCTAAAATGGTGTACTCTCTTATGATTTATAAATGGCCTGTCGGCATCTTCCGGAAAATTAATACTTATATTAAAAACTTCATTTGGACGGGAAGTATTTTTGAATAGAATCTTGTCACTATCCCTTGGAAATCCTGTTGTAAACCCCTTGATAAAGGTGGAATTGGTATAAAAAATTTAAATCTATTCAATAATTCTCTTCAATCCCGTCTTACTTGGCGTATTATTAATTGTACTTCTAAAGATTCCGAATTCTTAAACCATAGATTCCTCACTAAACTCTTAAATGGGAATTTTAATTACATCGACTCTTCGATCTGGCCTTCTATTAGGGACTCATACCACAAGATCATGGAAAATTCTAGATGGATGGTTAGTGCTGACTCTTCCATCAATTTTTGGTGTGAAAAATGGTGTGGTAGACCCTTAATATCTTTGTTACCTCCTAATATTATTCCTGAAGATACTAATCATTATATAAAAAATGTCTTACAATTTCATAAACATGTCCTCCCTGATAATATTGCATAGATCATTGATAATCACCCTTTTTCTTCTAATGATGACTTCCTTGTTTGGGAACCTGCAACAAATGGCATCCTAGACTCAAAAAACTACTATAATCATAACGTTTCTGGAAATGAATCTAATTATCAATGGGTGAGTCAATTTAACAAGCATTGGAACAAACCTTCTAGGCTCACCCTAATTTGGTTAATTGCTCATAATAGATTTCTTACTGAAGCCTGTATGTAAACTTTTAGCATACAACTCTGCTCTAAATGCCACTTGTGTAATCAGCACCAGGAGGATGCTGATCATCTTTTTTTTTTCTTGTGCGACGGCCTCTAATTTATGGAATTATGTTCCTGAATTATTTATTTCCAGATGGCCCTTTTCTGAATATATTTTTTTGTTTTAAAAAAATGCGTTAGATATGAAGCCTCTCTACAGGTTAAAAATATTTTTCTTGCGGCATTGGCGGAACTCCTGCATGAGATCTGGTATGTTAGAAATGATCTTATTCATAATAAACAGTCATTTAGTCTCAATGTAGGAAATTATAAGATTCATATTGCGATTCATGAAGCTGCTTCAATTCAAAAAGACTGTTGCAACAACTCAGTTGTTGACTTTGAGATCCTTCTTCATCGTCGTGTTCTTGGCATATACCCAAAGCCCAAACGTTCCTTTGATGTATTATGGAAATCACCGATGCCGGGATGGATCAAAGTTACCATTGATGGTGCTTCTAAATGAAATCCAGGACCTGCAGTTGTGGTTCCATCTTCAAAGACTCAGCTGGCCAGTGTCAGGGTTACTTCTATGTTGGATGTGGACATTCTTCATCTCTGGAGGCTGAAATGTTGGGGGTCATCCATGCAGTTGATTTTGCGCTTCAAAGAGGTTGGAGAAAGATTGGAATTGAAAGTGACTCTACCACTATCCGTCATGCCATCTATAATGGCATCATTCATCTTTCCTGGCTGCTTACCACACTTTGGATGAATTGTCCGAACTCATTCCATGGGATTGATTACATAGCTACTCATGCCTACAGTGAAGTGAATGTTGTTGCAGATGCTCTTTCTAACAAAGGAGTACATCAGAGAATGACTTGGTTGGACACTCTGCCAGTTGACTTATTATATCTGTTTGATAGAGATTGTAAAAAATCCCATCCTTTCAACTTTTTTAATCTTTTTCGCTTATCAATAAATTGTGCTTTGGTCTTTGACCAAAGCATTACCTTTAAAAAAAATGGGATGATTAGAGTTAATCATAGTAACTTGAGTTCAAATAATAATAATTTTTTGTTATAGTAAAGTGTAAATGAAATTTTCCTTCCATTTGTTATGATTTAAATTTCAAAATTTCATGTTGATTGATTTAATATTATGAAACATTCTATAAGTGATTGATTTAAAATTACATTATTTCATCCTTGACAGGTTTCTTGACCAATTTATCCATTCATTACAAGTAAATTTCTTGGGATAAATTGATACATGTTACCTACTAGGATTTAGATTTGAACTTTTCAAAGTGAGAATTATGAAAAAATAAATTTGAACGTTTGAGTCATTTTGTTTGATTTATCCATTATCCTTGAGACCTACCTAACATTTATCCTCCTTTAATCCCTTAGAGACCATCAATGAAATTTTATAGTAATAACAACTATTTAAACCAATTTATCCAATCCTACCCATACTCTAGTGTTTTTCATGATGTTCAAAGTTAAAGGGTGGGTAGATATGGATTTAATAGAAAAGGGAATATGATTATTTGAGAGAATATTTAGTGGGTGGTTCAATGTATCATTAGGATGAAGAATCAGGGTTTCTTCTCTATTTTTATTGTTTAACCCACTTTAAAAAAATGTGTATGTTGAGCTAGGGTGATACAAAAGTCACCATCACATGACCAATGATTTTACCATATTGGATTTGGTGATGGATTTGAGAATTTTTTTCGGTCAATTTTCTAAAAATTAGAAAAAAAATTGGAAAAAGAAAAAAATAATTAGAGGGGTAACTTATTCATTGGGACTTAATTATTCGTGACCTTCACTTTAAGATTAGTGAAGT
Organism: Viscum album; assembly: GCA_963277665.1. NCBI lineage: Eukaryota > Viridiplantae > Streptophyta > Magnoliopsida > Santalales > Viscaceae > Viscum > Viscum album. The sequence continues at coordinate 2,101,354,918 of OY728119.1, read as the reverse complement.
GTGGAATATTTAATTTCTAAGAGGTGAATTATATTGTGATTAAATTGTTTATAATTATTAACACCTAGAGATAAACCACCTTTTGAGATTAATGTTTTATTCATCAATATCCTAATATACCATAACCTCAGAATCAGATGATAGTAGTTTTAAAAATCTTGATGATTTTTAGTGAAACTTTTCTCTACTATGTGTAGAAATTATATAATTTTTAAATTCATATGTTTGGTACATATTCTCATGGTATGAGGAAAGCATTATATTTTAATTTTAGCTTGGAGGATGAGAGAAGAAAAATAAATGATGAGGTGGAACAAAACATAGCATGTTAATAATGATGTGTTAAAAATCTTGAATGAAATATATGATAGGATCCATTAATTTTCATTGGGAAAATCAAATACATTTTCCCTAGAGAGGATTTGGAATAATTTTTAATACGTGACATTTCAAAATTCTTTCTCCCATTGAATATTGTTTAAATAATTAATTTTCAATTTTTAATATATATTGAATGGGGTCTATATTAGAGATATATGCTTTAGGGAATGCATTATCTAATTGTGTGGAATTTTATGAGTTCATATTTTTCATATAGATTTTATAATTTAATTTTTAATTGTATGTTTTTAAGTGTTTACACCCAATTTTTCATTGGTAATAATCTTTTTTGGGTATTTTTGTTTGAATGATAATATTGGAAAAGATATAAAATGATAAAATAATTCATTTCTTACAATGTTTTGTTTTTCAAATTATAATATGTGTGTTTTTTAGGGGTAAATCTAAAATAGATACTTTGTAAAAAAAGATGTGTACACCTTTATATCCCTCAATCAAGGTATTAAAGCCACATAGAAGGACCATGAAGGGGCCACAGGATAATCCCTCCTTAAGAAGACCATAAATATTGGGAAATCCCTTGCGTGGGTCAACACAAGGGTAGAGAACCATTCCTAGTGTGAGTTGGCATATGGTAGCACATTAGTTTTTGGGGTTCAGTTCCATTTATTGATGGGTGGAACGATTCTTTGACATGAGGTGATGAATGGGGTTGGGTTTTCTCTGACACCCATCTGACTTAATTTTAATGAAACGGGAAATGATAACTTAAATTGAGAAGGCCATACATATTAATTTCCTATGTGTTATACACACAGACTCGAGGTATAGTCTACATAAGAAGAATTATTTTATCCAAATCTGATCATACGACATCTTCATTGGACACACCTTCACTCAACCATCACCACAATCCGAGCCTATGTGCCATAGTTTCTTCATGTCCATTGAAATGGGAGATAACCGCCACTGGATGATCAAGAAAAACTACATTGTAGTATTTTTCCTTGTTCCATAATAGGATAGGGAGATCAAGTTAATTTTTAAGTGTTGTGTCAGGGATGAGCTACTACATTGTTTCTATTATTGGATTGATTTGAAGAATTGACTGAAGAAATAAGATGTGGTGTACACATCCTACTATTCTGTGGAGGGTTCCAATACATTAGTACCAAAGGTATTGATGGGAGAACATGGTTGTGTCATGGTATCACTCGATACACCATATCGATGTAGAAAGAAAGAAGGTGATGAAATTTTGTAGAGACAATGCACTATTGCCACTGAATCATGAATGAAGAAGAGGATGGTTGAACCGTAAGGATGATCCTATGAAGTGGAGGTGAAGAAATAGGCTATGCTGAGGTTTTTATAGATGAATATCAGTTTCCCTATGTATCGGATGCTACATCATTGTCCTGTGGTCTAGAGAATATAATGTAATGTTGTTTTTGAACCCATTTCACTATTGTATTTTCATGGCCATACAAATTATAAAGGGTTTTTTCATTATTATTTTCACTTCACCGTAGGTTTATGGTTTTTATAGTTAAAAAAATTAACTTTTTGGGTTATCCACATGTGAAACAAGCTGATCATTGTGAATATCACTACCACAAAATAGGGCAAGGGAAGCACCTCATTTTATCAACGCTAAGAAGAAAGCGTTGATAAAGGGGGATCCATTATCGGTGCAACATAAAAGTATTGATATATGTATCCTTTATTAGTTCTTTTCTTAGGGATGATAAATGATTTATTTATCGGCACTATATTTAGCGCTGATAAATTTTTTTAATAATTTATATTCAAAAATAATTATTATTTGCATACATTAACTAAAAATGCATGTTTATAATTATTATATATATTAATAATTAAAAAATATATAAATAATGTTTAAAAAAAGTATTTATAAGATTATAATTAAATATTTATACATATTTAAATAATTATAATATTATAATAATTTTTTTAAATAATAAATATATTTATTAGATTTATTAGATTTATTTTTTAGATTATTAGATTTATTAAATTATTTTATTTATTATATTTTTGATATTTAATATATTTATTTTATTTATAGTTAATATATATAAATACCTTTATAAATATATTTATTTATATTATTTATTAAATATATATTTTGGAAAGAATTTGGTCAGTAAATATATTGATGATGCATGCATATCTTATGTATCATAATGTTCACTTATACATTACACTCTTTCTTATTATTCATGTTGTCCATTGATGAATCGTTTTTTGTTACGTATATTTACTAGGTATATAATTAATTCATGTTACCCATATATACTATTATGTTCTCAAAAATACTTATCAAATTACATTAAATATATTTAAATAATAAGTATAATTATTATATTTATAATTATTAAATTTTAATTACATATAAATACTTTTTAAATATATTTATTTGTAATTATAATTACAACTATATTTATATTTAAATAATTATAAAATTACAATAAATAAATATTATATATATATATATATATTTATAATTATAAAAAAAATATCTATAGAAATATTTATTATCCTACTTCTAAAGTTATAATATAATTAAATAAATATATTTATAAATCTTTAAAAATATTTATAAATAATTAAAAATATTTATAATGATAATTCCTAGATGAATATAGATATATTTTAATAACTAAAAAATTATAATAAATATATTAATTATATATATATTTATATACAAAAATTTATAAATAAATAAAAATAGCTATAAATATAATTCTAAATAAATGTAGATATGTTTAAATAATTAAAACTTATAAAAAATATATTTCTAAAATTATAAACAAATTTTTTTATAATTTTATATTTATTTAAATATATATATATATATATTAAAACAAAAAATAAATATTTATTTATTGTTATTTTTAGTTACAAGTAAATCTATATTTTTTTTTTATTTAAATAATTATTAATTTATAAAAAACTATTTATTATTTTCATATATAATGTTATATATAAATAAATAAATATATAGAAATATTGATAAATAAATAAATAAAATTATATTTATAGTTATAAATAAATACATATATATTTAAATAATCGTAGAAATGTAATAAATATATTAAATATATTTATATTAATAAAATTATAAATATTAGAAATATTAAATATTTATAGTTTTAAAATTATTTAAATAAATAAATATTCATTTATAATTATATTTATAATTATAAAGAAATATATTCATATAATAAATATGTATATATTCATATAATAAATAAATATATATTCACATAAATAATATTAAAATTAGAAGAATTATAGTTGTATATTTCTTTAATATAATAAATATATATAATAAATATATTTATTATATATATTCTATGATTATTAATATAATAAGTATATTTCTTATAATTTTATAATTTTTTATATTATAATTATATATATATATAAATATTTTTTTATAGTTATAATTATAAAAAAATAAATATATACTTATCATATATATAATTTTATAAATATATATATATATATATATATATTACTATAAATAAATTGTTAACCTAATATCTTTATCAGCGCTTTTTAGCTAGCACTAATAAAATTTTCGATGGGTTTTATAAAGCAACCAAAAGTCTTCTTTATTCCCACTCCCCTCATGCTCTCGTGGAAGCAGACCCCTACACCGTGACTCCTCCTCCTCCTCCTCTCATGCCACCTCTCCTCGACCGTGAACCACACCTCCACCATGCTCCATCACCTCCTCCACGTGCCACACCATTGTTTGTCTCCTCTTCCAGTCATCTTGCATCTCCATTGCTAGTCGTGCGAACCAACCATTGTGCACTTCTCCTCTGCAACGTGCCACACCTCCGTCGTGTGCCACACCTCCATTGTGCGTCTATCCTCCACTGTGCGCCTCTCCTCTGGTAGTGATTTTTCTCATCTTGGTCATCTATTTCATCTTGTTCTCATGTAATTGTAGTTTGATATTGATGGAATACTGTGAATTGTAGGGGCTAAACACCCCGCTAAAAATTGTGGTCTTTGGTGGTCCTTGTTTTCACACTAAATAATTTGCATTTTGGTTGGTGTTCCTCTTCATAATTTTTTCATTGATTTTGTGTGAATCGGTTTTTCATTTGAAGTGTGATGACACTAGAGCATAGTGTAATTTCTTTTTAATGATCAGTATTTATGTCGTTTGGGGTTGATTAGTATGTCACTTGAAATATTTATGTGTTCTCCATTTTTTTCAACAAGTTTTAGCTTCGATTTTTCTTGAGTGAGGTAGGTGTTTCTTAGGAACACCCTTGTTATACATGTTATAAATTTATTGGATGTTTTTGAATGATTTATTATGAAATTATAATCCTATGTTATTATTTTTTTGGGTTTCAATTGGATCATAAATGGTTTAAAGAGTTTGCATAGACTTATGTCACATGCAAAGTGTTTTGTAAAAGGCCCGAGTGGATTTTTTAAAGGAATTTAAATATTTTGAAATTTTGTTCATGATTTTTTCCTTTAAAGTGAATATGAAATATTTTAAATTCATGTCTTAAAAATCAAATGGAATTGAACTTCAACCTATTTAAATGGTTTTGAGACCCTGAACTTTCATGGTATATTAAGATGTTTTCAAAAGGATATTGAAGTTTAATATAATAGTTCTTAGAACATATTTCCATTAAAAATAATAGGGTTTATTATTTTAAAAATTTATGATTAGAAAATGTTTGGGTTTACAAATGGGTGTTCTAGAACATTTTGAAAAATGGTTTTGGATGAAAATTGAAATGTTACTCTGAAATAGGGTGACAATGGATTGGCTTCTTGAGCACATTTGTAAAATCCTATTTGATAATTTAAAGGAAGTCATTTAATAAATATATGATTCCCTCAATTGATCTTTATGAATTTATTGTTCCTATTGTGGCTTGTGACCCCATGGGAATTTCTTTATATTCTTAGGATAATTCTCAACCTTATAAAAGGATGTGAAAGGGGTTGTTTCTTTTGAGTGTTTAGGAGGTGGGGTGTGGTTAAATTATAATTATTGAAATTATAATTATTTTATGATCTATTATTTTTCATTGGTTCTCACTTCCACTATTGAAATGTCATGGCTGTCCTAGGAGACTCGTAGGGATCGAGATAAGTGAAATCCCAAGAGTGGAGTGTGCTACCTAGTGTAAGGACCCAGTTTGATTGAGTGAGTTTTTGAGTTGTTTTAGTGTCCTTAGAATATAATAGAAGGTTTTATGGTTTTTTTTCATCCCTTGATCAAGATATATTCAAGTTACTTTTATAGAAATACTTGGATATGGCAAGTTAAATTGTATTGACCTAGGTTCCTCATCTCATGTTTAGGATCCAAGTATATGAGTCTTATGAAGTTTCACATGATGGTTACATCAGTTTTAATACACTTTTGAGGGTATATTTTATTTGATGGATTCTATTCTATAGTATTTTTATTATATGGAAACATCATTTGGTTTTTTTTGTGGATTATGTTTCCTAGTTTCATTGGTGCCTATGTATGATCATTGTTTCACTTTGCGTGTCTATTTTCTTACTTTCAAATAGGTTGATTTAAATGGTTAAAAGTTTTATTTAAAAAGGAAATAAATTGGTTATTTGTTAAATGATTTTTAAGAAAATGGCTTTTCATTGTGGTTATTTATGAAAATGAGTTTTTCAGAAAATTTTCTAAAAGTGGGATAAACTATGATTTGACATGTCTTATATGGATTTAAAGGCCCTCTTCCCTTTTTTTGATATTTTTATTTCAAATTTTTAGTCAACCTTGTTTTTATATTATAAAAATGGTGTTTTTTTAAAATATGTATGTTTATTATTTTTACAGTTGTTTTATAATTCATGTGAAAATATATTTTATACCTTACGGTGAAACTAACACTTTATGAACTATATTATGAAGGTATTCAAAGATAATTCTTTATGATATCATACAAATAATTTTTAGCTCACACCCTACATATGAACTAGTGTATGGGAGTGTATGAAACTCTTCTATCTCCTTTTTCAGTGAACTTTTTTGTTTTATTCTTGATTATTCGATTGGTCCATGGTTGGATGATGGGATGTGAGGAGTTACCGAGGGTCACTAGTTTTGATGTTGGAGTTATTTGGGTTTTGATTCCATTTTAACATTCAATTTAGGATTTTTTTAGAAAGAATGAGTTATGATTTTTTTTTTTGAATCAAGTGATTGGTCTGGAGAGGGTTTTTAATCACTATACTTTTAATGAAACTTATGTTTCAATAGGCTAGTTATACTCCATACATTTATGGTCTGGATAAGGCATGGTAGTAGATAAGACTCTATGTGAAATGGTGGAGGATTCTAAGATGACATACGAATTATATGAGATAGGGATAAACCACTAACTTCAAATTTCCATCTATGATAATACCATTGAAATAGGCATGGTATTATACAAGACCTGACGAAGTTGTGTAGTTCAATGTGAGTATTTAGATTTTCATGATTGGTCCTTCAAAGATACTAATAGGAGATTGATGAAAACACCAATCTTAACCATAAATTATTTGGGTAATGAGTATGGATTATATTGTGATGTATCATGAGTTAGTATTTGAATAGTTTTAGTCCATGATGGTCATGTGGTTACCTATGGGACCAGAAAGTTAAGAGTACATAAGATAAACATCCCAAATCCTTACCTAGATTTCGAAATAGTGGTGATTTTCATGAGGTGTTATGGGAAAACACTAAAAAAAGTGTTTGAAAATGTGTTCAACATACCTTTTCTGTTTTAAATAACTTTAAAATGATTTAAACACTTTTCATTGACTTATGTTCCATGTGAAGTGTTTCTCAATTCACCAGATTGGATTTCATAAAAGGGTGTGAATGTTTTTAAGGCCTTTGTAATGTTTGTTTCATTTGAACAAGAGGTGTTTAAAGTTTTAAATGAAAAATTGTAAAATATAGATGGTTTTCACCCATTTTAAACTATTAACATTATTCGGTCATGAAGTTGCCTTGAATTATTTATAAAAAATGAATTGGGGTTTTGAGAAAGAGTTTTTGAAACTGAATGGTTTATTTTAAAAAAGACGTGCTATTTTTAAAAGGAATTTGTGTAAATGGTTGGATTTTTTAATGGGATTTCAACTATGATTTTATAAAAAAGTTTTTAAAGGAGACTTAAAGTCTATAACTACATTTATCCTTGGTTAACTTTTATATCAATTTATTTTATATTTACTTTATTAAATATTAATAAAACCTAATCAAACAAGATGGATATGAATGAAGATTGGATGGATTCCAATCATTTGACAATAGAGTATAAAGATGGAGTGAAATACTTCATCATGTCTTCAAAAGATCAAGCATATGACCCTTCTCAAATATTCTTTCTGTGTTTACAATTTTGTTATTCAAGAAAGGTTAGTCCAGAGGTGTTGGATGAACACTTGATCTTTTATACAATAGATCAATATTATAAATGTTTGAATAAATATGGGGAAAAAGAGAATGTATCTAGTGGTTGGGATAACAGTGCATTTTGTGAATCATCAGATATGATTACAAGTGTGGAAAATGAAGAATACCGTATTTAGGACATGATTACATGTGTGAATGATGATGAAGATCGTATTGAGGAATTAACAAGGACAATTGATGTTGAAATTTTTTATTGCCCGAAATTATTTGGGTCGTTAAAGAGTTGTGAAAAAACACCTTTGTATGGTGGTTTCACTAAATATACATCATTTTCAGGTATACTGAAGCTGTATAATTTGAATTCATGAAATGGATGGGGTGTGTAATGGCCCGGACATCTCTCTTCCATTCCTCTGTTGAAATCTAGTGTTTGAGGTGTTCTGGGAGGTCAAGGTGACATATCCTCAACACCTTTCCAAATTTCTAGTTCTTTGAATAGTGAAATGGTAGCCTTATGTGAACAGTGCAATGGTAACCTTATGTGAACAACGCAATGGTGAGGTCCAATGGTAGCCTCTATTTCCTTTGCGAAACTTTGAGTTCATGAACAGTGTTTCCAGAATGGTGAGGTCCAATGGTATCCTCTATTTCCTTTACCAAATTTTGAGTTCATGGATAGTGTTTCCAAAATGGTAAGGTCCAATGGTAGCCTCTTTTTCCTTTTCCAAATTTTGAGTTCATGAAAAGTGTTTATGGAATGGTGAGGTCCAACAGTAGCCTCTATTTTCATTTCCAAATTTTGAGTTCGTGGACAGTGTTTCTAGAATGGTGATTTCCAACGGTAGCCGCTATTTCCTTTTCCAAATTTTGAGATAATGAATAGTGTTTCCATAACGGTGAGGTCGAATGGCAGCCTATATTTCCTCTACCAAATTTTGAGTTAACGAACAGTGTTTCCAGAATGGTGAGGTCCAATGGTAGCCTCTATTTTCATTGCCAAATTTTGAGTCCATACACCATATTTCCAGAACAGTGAGGTACAAAGGTAACCTCTATTTCCATTTCCAAATTTTGAGTTAATAAACAGGGTTTCTAGAATGGTGAGGTTCGACAGTAGCCTCTATTTACTTTTCCAAATTTTGATTTCATGAATAGTGTTTCCCAAATGGTGAGGTTTGACGGTAGCCTCTATTTTCTTTTCCAAATTTTGAGTTTATGAATAGTATTTCTAGAATGGTGAGGTCCAACGATAGCCTCTATTTCCTTTTCAAAATTTTGATTTCATTAATAGTGTTTCCAGAATAGTGAGGTCCAAGGGTAGCCCCTATTTCCTTTTCCATATTTTGAGTACATGAACACTGTTTCTAGAACTGTGAGGTCAAATGGTAGCCTCTATTTCTATTACTGAATGTTGAGTTCATGAACAGTGTTTCCAGAACGGTGAGGTCCAACTGTTACCTATATTTCCTTTTACAAATTTTGAGTCCATGAACAGTGTTTCCAGAATGGTGAGGTCCAACGGTAGCATCTATTTCCTTTTCCAAATTTCGTGTTCAAGAACATTGTTTCCAACTTCCTACAGTTTCACCCCTTTAACGCTTCCATTGACAAAAAATGCATTTAAATCCTTTTTTAAAGACTCTAAGGCCAATTACAAGGCTATAACCCCTATATTAATTTTCCTAAGGCTCGGGATGATTTTACTTTTTCAAACCATGTGGTTTAATGGGATCCATGTTTAATGAAAAATCTACCGTATCTTAAATCACTACTCTGTTAAATCTTCTAAAGAGATGAGATATCTTCCTCCATAGTTCCTCCTCTTTGTTATTTGGTGTGAGAGGCTCAGACCTTTCATTTCATCTCGTAGGAGTTTCGCGATCAAACATTCATCCTTGGCTTAGTTCCCCTCTGTTTTGATGCAACAAAGTAGTATCGATCAATCTTCGATATAAGGTATGATCTATACTCCTTCTTTTGGGTTCATCTCCTTCTGTTTCTCCTTACCCTTTTTTAAAATTGTATCTCCATGTTCTTAATGGACTTTTCAAGGGTGTTGACTGGTGTGTTAGTGTCTCTGAATCCTCAGGTGGATACATTTGTCACAAGGGGAGGAGATCATAACCTGTTGTGTGGGACGCTCTCGTATAAAGAACATCAAGAACCATTTAAGATAGGGTATTCATTGATTATCTATTCTTTTACATGAAACTAAATATTTATCATGTTTTAGCCCACTGGATCACAATGGAATTGACAAATTAAATATTTTAACTAGATAAATAAATTGATATCGATCATTTGTTGTTGCCACTTGTTTTTCTAGATAGTGTGATATCTATGCTTTCTTGGTTTAGATTTTAGTTCTTGAAGGAAATTGGTAATGAACGTAAAGCTGGAATTAATTGATAATTATTTGGCTAAAGATAAAGAGGCATGTAAATGAATCTTGTTGTTTTTGTGGTAATTTTATTGATACAGTAAGCATGTTTAATAAATTTTTGTTCTCTTAGTGTTTAGGTTTCCCAAAATTGGAACCTACTAATAATAAATTAGTTAATTCAAGATGGATTAAAGAACTGGTTGTCTGATGAAAGATAATTCCTTGTAGGGTTCTGAGTTAACCTCTTGTTTCTTCAAGGGACAGGATCCCAATTGATATGATGTTATTTTCATGTTGCTTATGTTTTGATGTGAACCTGGAATGTTGTTGTGATATGTGGGGCAGGAAGGCCTATTGTTTATGGTAGTATATGATGCCTAGAGTGGAGATATGGATCGATTCATGCATGTGGGTGTCGGGGAGGACATCAGAGATGATGGAACGGGTTGGATGTGAATGTTTGGATACTTGTTGTTTCTTGTGTGTTTTTTTATCTTCCTTAATTTCTCCACTACTCAAGGTATCTGGATTTTGTACCCTCCTTCCAAAAATGCATGAAGACTCATGGGGTACACCATGTACATTCTGTTTTTAGCTTTCTAAGGGAGGATACTCACCGTGTTAATACCCATTGTGTTTAGTAGCTTAGAATGTTTTTTTAGAATGTTTGGGAATATGGGAAAGTAATAATGTAGTTAATAAATGATTGAATAAATGATATTAACCCATGGAGTTAAAGCTTGTTGGAACACAATATTGAGGTTTCAATTTAATGGAATAGTGAACATTGGGTGTGATGCAAATGAAATATAATGTGGAAATTATTAAGGATTATTTAATGTTTAATGAATTAATTAACGTAAAGTGAAACTAATAAAAAAGGAAATGAATTAATGTGTTAAAGATATTTAAATGGTTGTGTGGTTATAGGATACTTATACTTAGAAGTGGATGTCGCGAGTCCGAGTGACGTTAGCTATAGTTGAGTCTAAGACTAGGTTATGGCTACAATGTGGTTGTGAGCTATAGTATATTCTGTACTTTTTTGTTTCTATACACTAATCCACCCCTTCAGTTAGGGAAACTAACATCCTAGGTATTTCTGAGCCCTGGGGGGTGTTTTCCCCATCATTCTAATGGGAGGATTGATGGCTGACTACCCCCTTTGGCCCCTAATCTCTTCTCTTTGTAGTTACTTTTGCTGGTAGGAACAATGGTTAGTTTTCCCCATATATGTGTGTAGAGGGCTGTAATGTGTTTTGGTTATTCACACACATATATTCTGGAAATAGTTTCCTATGGACTAATATAGGTATAACATGTATAGGCTGTGATGGATTGCAGATCCTTACTCGGTGTATGGTCTGTAATGGCTTGAGGTATAATGCCCAATGTATGATACACATTATGTGGGCTATGGTGGATCTTGGAAACTACATGTTTACTTTTCTTGTGTGTGGTGGTTTTGTGGAACGAGGTTCATGTTGTGGTGCTTTCCCAGGTGTCTGTGGGCAAGCATTTTTGGAGAGAGACGCTTAGGATGTGCGATGTTCGAGAAAAGAGGAAAACTAGTGGGGAAGTATTTATGGGGTAACCTTCATATTATTTATTATATTTTATAATATTGTATGAGATATTTGGTGAGAGTATCCATGGTGAGGCTAGGAACATAGTATACCTATTTGGGTGACGAGTTAGTTTTACTTTTTGTTCACTATGATTTAGCATTCCTTCTTTACTTTTGCACGAGATGATCCGGGGAGGATCCTATTGAGTATACTGTTATACTCAACCTATGTATATATAAACTGTTTTTCAGTCCACTTAGAGTAGGTTGGAGATCAAGATGGTTTCAACTAGCTTGGGGTTGCAGGATTTGTTCGGGCTTGTGGTTGCTGCTGTTTTTACTTTCCTTTGGTACTTGCACTTTTCCACTTTTAGTTGTAGTAGTTTTACAGGACAATATATATGTGTACATGGGATTTATTTTATACTATTTTCTGAGTAGGATTCAGTTGGTGTCAGTCTTATCTCTCTCTTTCACGTGTGTTCTCTTAGAGGGTAATGCCTCCCATTTGTGTGTTTACTATACCCTTGGTGCCAGTCGCCAACCCGGAGCCTACTGGAGGCAGGACTTAGGGTTCATTATCTCCCTTCTCACATTTCCATCTTAGGAGGAGTACACTTTGTGGGGAGGGGGTCATGATATAGTGACACAAGTTTTATATAATTACTTTCTCTCTTGAATAAAATTCTCTTAGAAGATAATGAGCTCCTGAGCCAAACACATGATTCCAAATGAATGCTATGTCTAATTGTTATGATCTATGAATGAATACACACCTTTCCAAATGACTGTATACTATTTTACAGGGACCACAAATCACTTAGAGAATGCTCAAAGTGTACTTCTTCTCAATAAAAGAATGAAGAATCGGGTCCTATGAAAGTTCTATGGTACTTTCCAATCATTCCAATGATTATTTGCCTATATAGAAGTGAGGAGACCATAGGGAAATTGACATGGAACATAGACAGAAGAAATAAATATGGGAAACAACATCACCCAGCATAGTCTTTTTAGTATAATAGAATTGATCATGAGTATCCTGATTTTGGAAATGATATGAGAAACCTTCGTCCTGCATTATCCACAGATGGTGAAAATCCTTTTGGTTCTCAAAAAAGAACTCAAAGTACATGGCCATTTATGATGGTAAATTATACCATTCCACTATGGTTATGCATGAAGCAAAAACACATCATGCTATATATTCTTATATCAATACCAAAACAACCGGGTAATTATATTGATGTTTATTTGGCTCAGTTGGTCCAGGATTTGAAACTATTGTGGGATTTAGGTGTTGAGTTGTATGAGGATTAAATAAATGATGATTTCACATTTAGAGACATGTTATACGAGATGATAAATTACTTTCCTTCATATGGGAATTTCTTAGGATATAGAATTAAATGAAGTTATGGGTGTCCCATCTACGAACAAGGTACACAGTCAATTAGGTTGAAACGTTCATCGAAAATAGTGTTTCTAGGAAATCCCATATTTCTACCCCAATGACATAAGTACTGATCTTGGATGACATCATTCGATGGAAGTTCAGAAGAACATACAACACCATCTCCACTAATTAGTGACCAATTGTTTGAAAAAGAAAAATATTTTGAATCTAATTTTGGTAAACCATTTTTGAAAAACGTTAAAAAAACTAGTTAGAAGAAGATATCCGTTTTTTTAATTACCAGAATAGAATTGTTTTTATGTTAGACACTTTTTTAATGTTAGGAATGTTGAAAAAAATATATGTGATAGTGTCATCATCACATTTCTAAATGCACCCTGTAAAACAAAGGATTTAATTAAGGCTAGGTTGGATATGGTTGACATGGGAATACGAGAAGAGTTGGCACTACTGAAGGGTGAAAAATGAAATTTTCTTCCTCCAACTTCTTACACTCTTTCCAGGAAGGAGAGATATCATTTTTTCAACTTCTTAAATGACATAAAGTTTCTAGTGGGGTATTCATCAAATATCAAGAACATCGTCTCAAGGAAAAATCTAAAGTTAAAGGGTATGAAATCACATGACTGACACATTTTGATGAATGATCTTATTCCTATAACATTGAATTTCATTTTTTCCAAAAATTTCTATTATACATTAACGAAGCTCTATTTCTTCTTCAAAACTACATGCAGCAAAGTTATAGACCTGGAAAAATTGTTGAGTATGGAATGATAAATTACCGTCATATTTTGTGAATTGGATATGTTCTTCCCTCTAACATTCTTTGATATGATAGTTCATTTGATGGTTCACTTGGTGAGATAGATTCGACTATGTGGTCCTATACACTATAGATGGATGTACCCCATTGAATGGTAAATGAAGATTTTTAAAGGGTATGTCAAAAATAAAAGTTGTTCATAGGGTTGTATTGCGGAGCAATATATTTTTAATGAAGCCATTAAATTCTATACCGAATACATGTCCGGTGGGGAAAGAATTGGTCTACAAAAATCATGTCACTCTAGGTGGTTTGCGGGTGAAGGAATTTTTGGAAGATAGGTTTTCTCAATAAATATTACAAATCGAGAGTATGCCCATATTTAGTTTTTTCATAACAGTTTAGAGGTTGACTTATATTTCGAAACCCACAATGAAATTTTTAGGCATTTGAATCCATCAAGGGCTGAAAAAGGATATCAAATACACATAATTGAAAGTTTATATGATGGTTTTGGGACCATCTATTTAAGAAGTCATATGAAAATTGGGACTCAATTTCATAATGACTTCGATGGCTAGCCGTAGGACCAAGTGTGTATGTATTATCTTATAATGCTTATGTAATTAGTTGTTATACATTCTATAATAATGAACATGATGAAGATAGTACCATGAAGAATAGTGGAGTTACACTTGTGGTGGAAGTGATGCATATTTCCAGTGCTAAGGACATAAATTCAATTTATGTGAATATGTCATACTTTAGAGGATACCACAAAGAATGGATTTTGATAGTCTATAGAGGGGTCAAATCCCTTCAGCCCTTAAAAAAAGAGAGTTCAATAATCAGCTTATATTTTTTTGTAATATACATAATGTTACCTTATGTTATTATTTGTTCTCTACTTCTTTTATGTAATCTAAATTAAATGTTGAACCAATTCTATAGATAATGACTTATGAATGTGATGATTCTCCTAATCTTAAGGAACAATAGGTCTCTCAACCTGTTGTTGCTTGCAATGTAGAGGACCAGCGGGTTTCTTAACCTGTTGTTGTTGTTTCTCCTAGTGCATAGGTATAACCACCATCTGCACATGACTATGCGAGTGATCTGAAGGAACATAGAAAATGACTTCTTCATGTGATGATACTCATAATCCAGAGGCACAACACGTATCTCAAACTACCATTTCTCGCAATGTAGAGAACCAATAGGTTTCTTAACAAGTTGCTACAGCTTCTCCCTGTACAGAGGTACAACCAACATCTGCACAAGATGATTATAGCACTCTAAAGGATCATATTGATGATGTTGAAACTGAGGAAATGGTAGGAAACGAAACACTAGTGGTGCAGAAAAAATCGGAGCACCTTATTTTGACGATGTTTTCAAAAATACTTAAGGAAAAAGTAAAAGGTATAAAATACAAGGTTGGATGGAATGAGTGGGGCCAACATGTTAACCCCCAACAAGGCTAGGTTTAGTAGATACATTATAATCGTCACTTAGAAACGTGTGTTGATTGATGTACAGTCATGGATCCATGTTATCACCTGGCTTAAGACACTTATGCGAGGAGATATTATGATAACATTATGATATATCATTTATTTAATTTACTAAAAAATAAAATAATGAAACATTGACTTACTCTTCATCATCCCTTGTAGAGTGTATTTATAGTGGATGACCCACACAAGGAATATGTATTATGGGTTACTGGATGGATTTATAGAGGCTTTCACTCAATTTTTACAAAATTTTTTCTTAAAGATGTTGAAGGGAAAATAAACAAACACCCACCTTTTATTTATGCACAATTTTTAACCCATGGAGTGTGGGATGCCTTTACTATTTTTCATGAGGAGAATTATTTTCAGGTACATAGTGTTTGGTAATACATTGTTTAATGATACGTGTATTCATCACTTTGATTGAATGTTTTTTATTTATGAAATATAAAATAAGTCCTGAAATTAAGGAATGAGTAGCAAAACCATTGTACCCCTATTGTAAATCAGGAATGGGGTATGCTTCACTTGAAAAAAAATCGGTATAAATTTTAAATCTATAATAATACTTTTATATGACATAAAAAACACCACAACTATGTTCCTCTATTTATATGCAGATTGATGAATCCAAATCCAATGTCACTTACATCCCACACAAAGTGTTATGGAAGGAGGGGTGTGTAAATAATGATGGGATAATAATAGATAAAAACCCATAAAAAGTGTGGGAAACATGTGTAAGTATGACATAATAAATATTTGTTTTCTTTTAAATGGATATTAAATAACAATGATTACTTATTTTCCCATATTATCAATCTAACATAGTCATAGGAATCAGCAACACCCAAACTGGATGCGGGAATACTTTTTGTGGCCTTGAAGTAGGCAGAAAAGAATGGTCACATCAGAGGTGCGGGTTTTGGGGTGACACCCCAAACATTGTTTGAGAAGAAAAAACAAGAGGAGGATCAAATTGTATAAATAAAAATGATGAGAGAAAGAATACCTATCCTTGAAGAATATATACAATTGTAGAGAGAGTACATGGAAAATATGATGGTGGGGGAGAAAAGATATATCTCAAGAAAATCCAGCGCGTGAAGATCCCTCTCCACACCCAATAGTTTTGAGGCAAGCCTTTCCCCTCAAAAACCTATCTTGGCTGAGGTAATCATTGTTATAATAGTTGTTTCTGTGAATTGTGAATCATATAGACACTGATACCTTTCTTATACTGATATTGTATATGGTGGAAATGATAGTGATTTTTATCTATCAATACCCACTTATCTCCTTGTAGTGAGGGTTATGGTGTTCAATATCTAGAATGTCATGATACACAACAGACCATTTCTAACAGGTCATGTCAAAGTGATCATTAATGTAGCCCATGAGCTGAGTGTAGAGATACCTATTCCAATTGATGATAAAGATATTCAAATGGTCAAACAAAATATTGAAACACTCATCACATGGCCATCACAGATTGTAAAAAACATGTCGATAATGAGGAATTAATTTCCAAAAAAGTCAAGATAAACCATTAACATTTAATGAAAATAGGTCTTAATAGATGTGTTTTATTACAGACATGCATAGGGAAGGGTGTTAAAATAAATAACATATCCAAACTTTCTCAAGGATAAACAAATCGATCAAAACGATTTACTAAAATCACCTTAAACCCACACATCTTATATCTGAATTTACAATCTTTTCATACTCATGTGAATACGAAGATTAAAGAAGGTGTGTTTGATACAATTATTTTTGATAAAAATATGTACAACAAGGAAGATACATATTTCATTAGAGTTGAAAAGGTAAGTGAAATCCTAGATTGTGGCTAGTTAGGTGTCTTAGTTGTAAATGTTTACATAAGGTATCCTTTCATGATAGTATTTTCCAAAAGATGATATACTATGATAATTATGACTAAATATATTTCATATTTTTTCAGATGTATATATGAAAAACAATTGAAGGGATTTTCCCATGAATATAAATTTGGACTCATTAGTCCTCACATCACCTCTACATCAGAAATAGATATAAACTCCGAGAAATATGGTGAAATAGTGGAGGCATTCTCAAATCGTTTAATAGTAAAATTAGGGATGATAGACACTTCTTAATACTAACGATGTAAGGGGGAAACTGTACAATTTAACCATATCAAATATATTTTAATTTCATTCATTACTTATTCCTTTTGTGTTTTTATACAACATTGTATGTCATCGTGGTCAATATGGATACTATAAATATTTATTTATTGAATTTAATGCATGGATATCCAACAAACTAACCACAAATTATGGTGTTTTTCAATTTATAATACATTACATCCAACATTTTAGAACTAAAAATCTATTTATAAAATTTATATTCTCTCTTAATGAGTATTCTATTATGATAGGGTAGTGTGTGACTATGGTCTACATCATGGAATGAGTCTAGGGGAAAAGGAAAAGAAACATCACAAGTACTACAACTTGATAAAAATCAAGGTATGCATAATAATATTTCACTTTGCATACACATAAAAAATACTTGTTTTTTTTTCAATGTTTCTCTAGTACCCGAAACAAACAAATAATAAAGATTGTGGTTATTATGTTTGTAAATTTATGACAGAGGTCATATTCGATGAACAAACCAGCATCCCTAAAGAGTTATTTTCAATGATAGTTACTATTTCATTTAAAATAATAATTAATACAGTGTGTATTTATATTATTTTTATTACTACCATGATTGTCAAAAAGACTCTAAATCACAAGATGAGATTGATTTGTTTAGAAACAAATGGGTAGAATATCTGATGGAGTAATGTAAAGAAATGTCCTTAAGATGTGACTGATATGACTCAAAGTGTCTATTTTTATTTAAAATTGTTTGTATTTTTATTAAAAAGAATAAATTCCATATTAAAACATATAAAATGCATTAGGATTGTTTTGATACTTTAGGAAAACAATCCATAAGACATTTTTCACTTGTAGTAATCCAACGCACCTAAATCTAACACATTGTGTGACCGTTATGACTTTGGGTGTGTATTTTTATAATAAATTAACAATAAATTTAGAAAAAAGAACAAGTGGAATACTAAAAACCAAGAAAACACATTTTTTTTATTTTGATACTTTAGAAAAAATGATCCATCAGTCATTTGTGATGTGTAGGAATCAACCACACCTCAATCAAACAGACGGTGTGACTGATATGACTAAAAGTATCTATTCTTAGTTTAAAATTGAAATTTTAGCTCAAAACACGTCACTCACTGAAAATCAAGAAAAATCATTATGATTGTCTTAATAATTTAGGACAATTATTCATAAGTTCTTTGTGACGTGTATGAAGTGGTCTCATATAAAAATGACACGTGATGCGACTGGTATGACTCAAAATGCGTGTTTCCTTTTTGAAATGATATTTTTGTATAAAACACAATAAACATACTAATCAATGATTAAATACATTATTATTGTTTGGATAATTTAAAAAAATGATCTATAAGTCATTTTTGAAGTGTGGGAATCAACTTCACCTCAATCTGATGCACAGTGTGACCGGAATGACTCAAAGTGTATCTTTTTATTTAAAATTGACATTAATTTTAGTAAAAAACACAACTAGAGTACTGAAAACAAAGAAAAATCATTCGGATTGTTTTTATAATTTATTAAAATGATCCATGAGTCATTTATGAGATGTAAGAATCAAACCCACCACAATAAAATGTACGATGTGACTGGTATAAATCTAAATGTGTATTTTTATTTAAAATTGACATTAATTTAAGTAAAAAAGAACAATTTCCATACTAAAAACCAGTAAAACACATTTTTTATTAGAAAAATGAAACGTGAGTCATTTTTGACATGTAGGAATCAACCTCACTTCAATACAATACACAGTGTGATCGGTATGACTAAAAGTATATATTATCACTTTAAAATTTACATTTTAGCTCAAAACGTGTCACTATATGAAAAACAAGAAAATGATATTTGATTGTCTTCATAATTTAGGAAAGTGATTATTAAGCCCTTTCTGATGTGTATGAAGGATTCTCACATCAAATCGGTGAAAAATGTGACCAGTATGACTCAAAAATTTTGTTTCTGGATTGAAATGATATTTTAGTAAAAAAAACACAACTAACATACTAAAAACTAAGTAAACACTTTTGGATTGTTTTTACACCATAAAAAATTATCTATTAGTCATTTGTGACATGTAAGAATCCCCCACACCTCAATCGGATGAATGATGTGGCTGGAGTAAATCCATATGTGTTTTCATTTAAAATTGGCATTAATTTAAGTAAAAAAGAACTAGTGAAATACTGAAAACAAAGAAACCACATTCAGATTGTTTTGATACTTTCAAAAAATGATCCATAAGTCATTTTTTATGTGTAGAAATCAACCTCACTTAAATCTGATGCACGATGTGACCAGTATGACTAAAAGTGTATGTTATCAGTTTAAAATTTACATTTTAGCTGAAAATGTTTTACTCCCTAAAAACCAATAAAATTCCATCCAATAGTATTCCTAATTTAGGAGAGAGATTCATAAGTCCTTTGTGATGTGTATGAAGTATTATCACCTCAAACTAATGTATGATGTCACTTGTATGACTAAAAAATGGGTGTTTCAAGTTTGAAATGATATTTCAGCAAAAAAACACATCTGTCATATTGAAAACGTAGCAAGCCCTATCAGATTGTTTTGATACTTTAGAAAAATGATACATGAGTCAGTTGTGATGTGTAAGAATAAACCACACCTCAATAAAATGAATGATTGGAATAGTATAAATAAAATTATAACATTTAAATTTGATATTAATTTTAGTAAAATAAGGGACATACTTAAATTCAAGAAAACCCATTTAGATTGTTTTGATATTTTTGGAAAATGATCTATAACACATTTTTGACATCTAGGAATCGACCCCACAACAATACGACAGTCGGTGTGACCTTTATAACTCCAAATGTGTCTTCTTTATAAAAAATTCACATTTTATTAATGTATTATTTCATATTAATGTTTAATTTATTTCTTTATATTATTACTAACATAATATTTTTTTCATATATAGGTGGAACCTTTGGATTGAGTTGGGATGATTTGTTCGACAACTAATACCATGAGCGGACATTTTTTAGAGGGTATCACATATGTCAAAGGATAAAACATTAATTATTTTAACTATTTGTTGGATAATTGTAAATTTAATTATATAAAACATTGTTTCAAATGTATATATCATTGTTTACAAAACCCTTTTGTGTGTTTCTTTGTTCTTGTGTGCACTGTTTAGGTGTTTTTTTGTGTAGTTGGTGTGTGTGTGATATGTAGGTGTAGGTTCCGGTGCTGCTGGTGGGTGTGCTATTATATAAACAGCATACCATAGGTAACTAGGCCTTTATCTGCACTATTTTGAGCACTGATAAATGCCCCCTTTATCAACACTATGTAGAGCACTGATAAAGGAACCCTTTATCAGCACTATTTTGAGCTCTGATAAAAGCACCATTTATCAGTTCACAAAATAACACTGATAAAGGGATCCTTTATCAGTTATAAAATATCACAGATAAATGGAGGCCTTTATCAGTGCCTTTTTAACACCAATAAAGGACACCCTTTATTATCACTTTTTTAGCAATGTTAAACGGGACCCCCTATCTTTGCTGATATTAACAGTACTCTTCTAGCACTGATAAAAGAATTATCTATTGTATTACTTTTTAAAAATAAGATTTATCATGGTTGGAAACCACCTCCTGGGAGTTAGAACTCCACTAAACAAGAATAACCTTGCTAAACATTAAATAAAGTGAGGAAACCCTCATGGAGATCAGAAACCTAGACAAGATCAAGAACTAAAAAGATAAAATATACCATTGGGAGAAGGAATTCATATTTTTAATTAAGGGAGACATATCTTGGGGAGAAGAAAACAAATATAAGTTGATTTGTAGGGGTGGATAGGAACTGGAACTAGACTCAAAGAGGAAGAAAAAGATAAAGAATGTGTTGATGTGTGATCTTTCTTCTACAGTAGTTTTTCATTTTTATTTTTGATATACCCTCATGAATAAAATGAGGGGGTAACTCTATTATACCAACTGATGTAAATAAAGGGTACTCTGATTATTTTATAAATGTGTGTGTGATTTGTTTCTATAATGGGTTTGGTATTTTCATTTTTATCTACCACCTCAATCTTACCCCCATTTCTCATGCATTACCAATGTAACGAGATGAGTTCATGCTAGTTAAAGCACATAAAATATTATCCTTCTCATGGAACAAAAAATGCATGATTTAGGAATAACTATGTTTAATGGAGATTTTGAACACCAAGCTATGAATTAAGCCAAGTATCTGAGAGGGGGAATGATCATTTATAGTGGATTGTGAGTACTCTAAGAGGATTCGTTCTAATGTTCAATTCTGAAATAATTTAATTTATTTCAAAACACATTTTAAACTAAGAACATAAACATGGATTTATATTTTCTTGGTATGTTAATCGCTTATCCAAGAAACCAAAATAATTCAATATCATGTTTTTCATCATTAAAGTTTTACTAAATATTTAAATCATTTATACACTATTCCTAGTGGACCAACCTCAATCACCACTCCATGATAATTTAAATTAGTTAGTGATATTGATGCTTTATAAATTTGTAATTTGATATCCCCAAGAGATATAATGACACTCTAAGGTGATGTCAACTCATGTACATCTTCTTGATATTTGGTGCATGTTCTTACTTTTCTTAATAATTATGACTTTATCTTGTGAAATAGTTTTCAAGTCATTTCATGAAATGGTTTGGTTTTTAAATGATAAAATTGAATATGTCTAGTTTCGGTTTCATAAATTATATTTAATTTTTTAAATTAATATTTTTAAAACCCAATCCTATTCAAATATGATCTTGATGGATTTAGTTTCATGTTTTGAAATTTAATGAATTTTATTCCTTCATGAACAATCTTTTTAGAATTTTTGAATTACCCTATGAAGTAACTATATATAATATTTTTTAAAATCCAAATGGGATATGTTGCTCAAACCCCCCAGTTATATAATTTTTTTTTATAACATTTATGATCTGTAGATACCCGAAGCTTGACTTACATGGACATTACATTTCTTTTTCAGAATACTTAATACATAAAAAAAGTCACACAAGGACCGTAATAGTTTAGTGCCTTTGGAAACTCAGAATATAAACAACTAGTCATGTTGAAAGATCTTCAACATCTCCCATAACGATCTTACCCTATTTGTTTCCTTACCTAAAACCTTTCTTTATTTCCTGGGGAAAATAAAACATAAAAAGGGTGAGCTCAAATGATCAGTAAGGGAAAAAATAGAGAACATAAAACAATCCATAAATATTTGAAAGCAAAAACATGAATGTGAAATCTAAACATTAAAACCTTCAGCAAAGATATAAATCTTGGAAGTACGTAAGGAATATAACATAAAGGAACATCAATCATGATAAAATAGCATGGGAATAAAAAGTGTAATTGTGGCAACCATTCAGCACTTGTTATGATTTCTATAGTAGACAAGGCATTGCTGCCAAGACCATCTTAGTGGACAAAGTCCCTTTTTGAATTGAGTTCACTCCTCGTTTCAGTCCTGTAACACTGAACCGGATTAACTTACCGTTCCAGCCATGTCTATCTCATGAGATATAAATCTTTACCCAATTAATTGGAGGGAGATATAGGTCCCACCCATCTCATAATGAAATCATTCTTACTTGTGCCACAAAATAATCATACATCATTCATAATAACCCAATAAATAAAATGGGTTTCATAAATATCATACCATCATCACATAATCCATATAAAAGAAATGGATATCATTTCATAATAATAAAAGTGAAACCATGTAAATCATAGAGACATGATACTTGAAACATACACATATTAAATACTGTCATCTTAGATGAAAATTGTTTTGATAAAACACTTGAAATGAATTCTTGAGGAAAATATCCTTTTTTCTTCAAAATCATTTTGTTTTCACAAAATGTCATGCAATTTTAGAAGAAAATGTTTTTGTTGAAAATAGTCATTAAATATTTTGGAGGAATCTTCATGAAAATAAGGCTTTATAAAACCATAAAAATCCATTCACTCCGTATAAGTTAAAAATAACATTCTCCTCATACTTTTGCCGAAAAAGTCAAAAAGTACCTCATAAAAAATGATTCCATACATACCATGTAGTAAAATTAATAAATGGTTAAAAATGACTTTAAACATACATGTAAGTAAAGTAAACATTTTGAGAGCATATGGACATGGATAATAAACATAACCCCCAGTAAATACTTACGAATAAGCAATCTCGGATAAAAATGAGATTTTCAAAATTATCCCTTACCTTATGTCTGATATGCTTCGTATGTATCTGAACCTCCTGTATAATGATTTAAATAAGGTAATTTACTAACTACATAATCATATTCATTGTTATTATATCATATATGGTTCACTTATGACTTTATATTACCCGTTCTTTTGTAAATTCCTGTTAAAGTAGCGTTTTGGGTAAAATCGTTTCATTTGTCGTTCGTGTTTTAACTTTTAATTATTCATATGATTACTTAGATCATGATTACATACATTAAGAATTTAAAACATGATTTATATATAATATATATTAATAATATACATAATATATCGATAAATGGAAAGAAATACACCGTTCATGGAGACGGTAGGCCGTACGTAGGCATGAACGTTGTTTTTGTTTCCTTATTGAATTGAATGGAATTAAGTATATGACATACATATATATGTACATAAATAAAGTAGCATTATTATGTCATATATTTAATTATTACTTATTATATATACTTTATAATCATTCTTGAATTTTTAACATGGAAAATGAATCTCATCGCGTCATGGAGACTATAATCCGTACGTACGCAAGAGCGATGATATCGTTCCCATGGAATTTTATTGGAGTGTATTTATACTATTTCAGAATCAATATCACTTTATAATAATGATATATAGTCATTATTTACACCATTATACCCATCCAAGTAAGGTGGTGGTGGAAAATAGATTACACCACAGCATGGAGATGGTATTCCGTATGTACGCACATGCGGTGATTTCATTTTCTATAGGATGGATAGATGGTGAAATAGTGTTGTTTCATACTTATAATAACATATCGGTATATGAGTGATACTGATGTTATTAGTTCATAATGAAACAACTAAAGAAGAATAAGCAGAAGAAGAAATAAATTTGAAAGAATCGGTAACGGACATTACCTCTTCTTTGAAGCGCCTCTTTGAGACCTCCTCTTAGGGAACTAAAATTGGTCTTCGAAGAATACCAGGACCTATAGGATCTTTCTAGGTAAGTGGGGAAGTTAAATGGGCAGGGCTTGGTCGATCTTGAAGGTTCAAATTGGTGTGAGGAGGAGAGGGAGGATGTTCCCTTTTAAAAGGGGGGAGAGGGGAACCTTTAGAAATATAAGAAATATTAGTTTATATTAAATTCCAACCCCACTTAAAAACTTCAAAAATTACTCATATCCGAATATTAGATGATATAGGGTTGTAATCGCATCAAAAAATAAAATTTAGACATGTTTGGAATTTATTTTAAACATTATCAACTTGATTTATCCTTATTTAATCAATTTAATTTTATTTGTGGTAATAACATTATAAATTTTAAATTATAACAAATAATTACTTATTTGTCGTTAATTGTCCATAATTTGATACTTTATAACATTTTAGACCATATGAATTTATAATTTATAATTTTTTAAATATTTTTGTGATTTTTAAACAATTTTATAATATGTTATTTTTATAAAATAACAATAGTGTCAATTTTGACACTATTCATTTATATGAATTTAAATAACATATATACAGAAGATATGTTAGAACTAAAAGCTTTAATAGATTCCTAAAAGGTAATATGTGTCTATAAAATTAGTGGAGAACATTAAATAGTTCATATAATATTTATTTTATTATTTTTAAAACCATTTATTTGGTTTATCTCTTAATAAAATAATTACTACAACATTTTTTTATAATTATTTAATATACATATTTTTTTCATACAAATTAAAACTAAAATCCTATGATGAAGATAAATCTATTAGCTATCACAATAATACTTTTACTCGAATTTATCATCTTAAAATCACAATATTTAAATTGTTATATTTATTAAATTATGAAGGTGACAACTTTGGCATCATTTAAAATAAAATAATATAAGTGTCATAATCACCTTAATAAGGATCCCAATGGTCAACAATTTGGCCAGTGGATGATTAGGGTTTATATATACACTAATAATAAGTTTTGTGCAGATTTTTGTGCCTTTTGATATGTATTACTATTTCAATAAAAACTATATTATTGATTTTTCACTAAATAAATAATTTCTGCATCATTAATGTATAAGCTAATAAAGTAATTAAATAACAATTAAAAATTACAAATAAATTACCAAGACAAATAAAAACATTTTATCTTTCAAATGAGTATTTATAACAGAATTTATATTCTGTATAAACTTATATTAAAAATACTTTAATTATTAAAGTTGAGTGAGACATATTTCACTTTCCTTTAAATAAAATAAACTAAAGGTCTTAATCACCTCCAAGTGGGTTCTAATGGATTCCATTTCTACCGAAATATGACTTAGGACAAATTCTAATCATCCAATTGTATTAAGAGAAGTATTAGGATAATTTTATAATATTATATTTACCCTTAATTACCCTATTTACCTTTTACTATGGTAAATAAAATTTACCGTTGTTACTATTCATAATGCCCAAAAATAAAAAAGTAGTCTATTAATATAATTTGGACCCACTGATTCCAAATATGGAACCAATTTTTCCAAATTCAATACACAGATGTTCCAGAAATTAAATTAAAATTAATCCCGTTGTCGAAAGAAAACGGGTTTTTCTTTAAAACATTGCAAAAGATTGAATTTATTTATCCTACGAATTAAATGTAAAATCAAGGCTAATAACATTCATTATATTAAATGGTAGAAATATATTCTATTTATACTTTAAAACCATTCAATATTATAATTTAACCACATAAGTTATTATGATGAAAAAAGTTGTTTTTAATTAAAATATAGCATGTTTTTACTATTCATTAAAATATGAAAGTTATCAGAATAATATGAAAAATTTATCCAAGGTAAAATTTTATATCCTGATTAAAGAGAATAATTTTATTTTGTAAAATTTAACTTATAAACATGTCAACAACTTGATTTAATGTGGGTGCGCCATCAAAAGGTGGCAAAACTACATTTTTTGAAAAATACTAATTTTACCCAAAAAAATTATTTTTTTCTTATACCATGTTCTAGAAAATGTGTAAGATGAAGAATAATGTTATAAAATTCAAAATTTATTTAATACTATTTATAACATCTAGTTCATAATAATATTATAATAATATACCGTTGTTTAGTAAAACCCGGTATTACGTACAACACACGCTATCGAGGAAGGTCGTGATTGCGTGTAATGAAAGCCAAGTTAGGGTTGCACGTTGTGCAAGACTCCTTTGTTGTATCATATAAAATAATCCAACCATATTTCATTTATACATTGAATATATATATATATACACTCAATGTTGCGTAGAATGACTATTATCAAACGAACTTGAAATTGTGTGTAACACGATCTTAGAATAGTGTTGCATATACTGCAAGCTAATACGGTGTTGCATATAGCAGAATATAATCTTGTTGTAGCATAAAACACATGACATCAAATAAATTAAAAGGAAGAATTATCATAAAATATCGGGTTGTTACATTCTACCCCCCTTAAAATGAATTTCTCCCCCAAAATTTGTCGGGGTTATGCATGGTTTTCTAATTGAAAGTTTCTTTAATTAAACACACATCGTAAAATGAAATACCAAAATGTAACTTTAAAAATTAAAGTATGAGACGTAATGGTTAGCCAAATTAACTCATCACTGGGTTTCCACGTAGGAGAACATAGGTGAAAATATGGATATGGAAGACAAACCTAACCATCAAGTTCTGATGGAGATTGGTAGAGAACATGGCTATGAAAAAGCTAACAATCACAAAGCTATAGATTTGTGATGATCTAAGGTACCATCTGATTCATCGGATATAAGGGAACTAGGATAACATTATTTTTTTCAAGATAATTTCCCTATAGTTGATGAATTAAAAGAAATACTTACATGATTTTGGTACAATCTCACTGTTGTTCGTGAATTGAACAATTTCCACTTCATCCCTTAAAGAAATGAAGTTGAATTTGTTATTCGTGTTGTGTTAGCAGATCATGTGATAGAATAATGGGTCATTCCATCTGTTTCAAACAAAAGGTTAGAAAAAGTTATAAGTCCATCTTATGGTTATATTAATCGTATATGGTTCCAAAAAATAACTTATACTTCATATATCATACCGCTTAATAAAATAAAACTAGTTTCTACTAACCAGGGACTTCCTGTAGGCCAGTGGTAGGAGATAAAGGCCAGTCGCACTTCAGTTGTGGGTTCGATTCCCACAGCCTTGTCCAACGCGATGGGATGTCACTCGTCCTGTAGTTTGTCCTTTTTTCTAAAACTACATTACTATAACATCCCATCAATAATATCGAAAAAACATCTATCCTTAAACAATACTAACTTATGTCTAACATAATCCATTCCAATCTTTAGGCTTATCCATAATACTGTAGTCCACTCTCATAATATAGTGAAAACGATTACCAGAGATTTCATATAACAAGCATGTTAATACCATCGTTGATCCCCATATATCATAAGATATGTCTTGTTAGTCAAATTCCAAACATTCTAAGGCCTTAATCATGTATTCTCTTGAAAAATGAATACCCATTGAACTATAGTGAAAACATGAATGCAGTTAAAAGTTAACACATTCCACATACAAAAATCCTCAAAATTATATATACTCAAACCATGATATCACTTAGTCCTTATATCAGTCATGAGCTCATGAATACAATAAAAACTATCATTATATTCTTATCCCTTCATTATATGCATATCATATACTTTCCAAAAATATCTGAATAACCTTCCATGGTTACTGGTACCATTCAACATATAATTTCATATACTTTAGGAAAAACAATAGTGTAACAATCCTTAGATGATTCTTTATTCCATAGTACCATACATTATTCTTTATAAACGTACAATCATTCCACTAAATTCTTAAACCACTATCTGAGCTTCATCATTTATTTCATCTCATATATCATTTGTAGTCTCCTCATCATCATCCACATAAATACCACCCATATGACCATGCTGATTCTCTTCATGAGATTTTACCTTAGGGCATTGGTTTTCATAATTCCCGTACATTCCACATTTAAAACATCTAATCATTGTTGATGTCATAGAAATACCATTATCCTTATCCATGGTGTTAACTGAACCTTTTCCTTTGCACTTACTGGATTTGTGTCCTTCTTTTCCACACCCAAAGCATCTTCCAGTTCCTTTTAAACATTCTCCTTGATGCCTCTTCCCACATGATTTACATGAGGGGAATTGAACTTTCTTTCCTCTATGATCATCATGAAACTCCATCTTTCTCTTATTAGTTGAGTCGGGATACTTACCAAAGTTGAGATTATTGATCATATTATGAGATTACTGATTAGGCATAATAACGATGTTTGGACTTCCAAATACCGTTTCATTTGGTTTCTCATGAAAAATATCATTACATTGTCCATCATATCCTCCATTATCATGAATCTTCCTGTTTCCATCCATTTTCTAAAGCCCAAAAAGAATAGTGTGAGAGGAAAAAATCATGCTAGGGAAAACAAAATAGTAAAGGGGGAGTACCCTCAATATTTAACATATTAGGTTAAATTATAAGATCGTTATCGTAGTTCTATAACTATATCCTATATGTATACTTATCCTTAGGGAAATCCATAGACATACCTTAGAAATATCTCTAGGGATCCCACTAACGTTTTCGCATCCTAGTTTCCAAAGGTTGACTAAACCTTTCCTATGATACCAACTGTAGAGAACTGAAGCTTGACGTACACGGACATTACATTACTTTTGCGGAATACTTAATATATAAAAAAAGACACACAAGGACCGTAATAGTTTAGTGCCTTTGGAAACTCGGAATATAAACAACTAGTCATGTTGAAAGATCTTCAACATCTCCCATAACGATATTCCCCTTTTTGTTTCCTTACCTAAAACCTTTCTTTATTTCCTGGGGAAAATAAAACATAAAAAGGGTGAGCTCAAATGCTCAGTAAGGTCAAACATAGAGAACATAAAACAATCCATAAATATTTGAAAGCAAAAAACTTGAACATGAAATCTAAACATTAAAACCTTGAGCAAAGACATAAATCTTGGAAGTACGTAAGGCATATAACATAAAGGAACATCAATCACGATAAAATAGCATGGGAATGAAACATGTAATTGTGGAAACCATTCAGCACTGATTATGATTTCTATAGTAGCCAAGGCATTGCTTCCAAGACCATCTTAGTGGACAAAGTCCCTTTCTGAATCGAGTTCACTCCTCATTTTAGTCCAGTAACATTGAACCATATTAACTTACCATTCCATCCATGTCTATCTCATTAGATATAAATCATTACCCAATGAATTTGAGGGAGATATAGGTCCCACCCATCTAATAATTAAATCATTCTTACTTGTGCCACAAAATAATCATACATCATTCATAATAACCCAATAAATAAAATGGGTTTCATAAATATCATCCCATCATCACATAATCCATATAAAATAAATGGATATCATTTCATAATAAGAAAAGTGAAACCATGTAAATCGTAGAGACATGTTACTTGAAACATACACATATTAAATAATGTCAGCTTAGATGAAAATGGTTTTGATAAAACACTTGAAATGAATTCTTGAGGAAAATATCCTTTTTTTCTTCAAAATCATTTTCTTTTCACAAAATGTCATGAAATTTTAGAAGAAAAGGTTTTTGTTGAAAATAGTCATGAAATATTTTGGAGTAAGCTTCATGAAAATAAGGCTTTATAAAACCATAAAAATCCGTTCGTGTCGTATAAGTTAAAAATAACATTATCCTCGTACTTTTGCCGGAAAAGTCAAAAAGTACCTCATAAAAGAATGATTCCATACATACCATGTAGTGAAAGTCAAAAATGGGTAAAAATAACTTTAAACACACATTGAAGTAAATTATAAATTTTATGAAAACATTTTGAGAGCATATGGACATGTATAATAAACATAACCCCCAGTAAATACTTACGAATAAGCAATCTCGGATAAAAATGAGATTTAAAAAATTATCCCTTACCTTATGTCCGATATGCTTCATATTTATCCGAACCTCATGTATAATGATTTAAATAATGTCATTGACTTATTAAATAATCATATTCATTGTTATTATATCATATATGGTTCACTTATGACTTTATATTACCCGTTCTTTTGTAAATTCCTTTTAAAGTAGCGTTTTGGGTAAAAATATTTCATTTGACGTTCGTGTTTTAACTTTTAATTATTCATATGATTACTTAGATCATTATTACTTACATTAATAATGTAAAACATGATTTATATATAATATATATACATAATATACATAATAAATCGATAAATAGAAATAAATACACCGTTCATGGAGACGGTAGGCCGTACGTACGCATGAAGGTTGTTTTCATTTCCTTATTGAATTGAATGGAATTAAGTATATGACATACATATATATGTACATAAATAAAGTAGAATTATTATGTCATATATTTCATTATTACTTATTATATATACTTTATAATCATTCTTGAATTTTTAACATGGAAAATGAATCTCATCGCATCGTCGAGACGGTAATCAGTACGTACGCACGAGAGATGATATTGTTCCCATAGAATTGTATTGGAGGGTTTGTATACTATTTCAGAATCAATATCACTTTATAATAATCATATATAGTCATTATTTACTCCATTATACCCATCCTAGTAAGGTGGTGGTGGAAAATAGATTACACCACGGCGTGGAGACGGTATTCCGTACGTACGCACGCGTGGTGATTTCGTTTTCCATAGGATGGATAGATGGTGAAATAGGGTTATTTCATACATATAATAACATATCCGTATATTAGTGATACTTATGTTATTAATTCATAATGAAACAACTAAATAAGAAGATGTAGAAGAAGAAATAAAGTTGAAAGAATCGGTAACGGACATTACCTCTTCTTTGAAACGCCTCTTTGAGACCTCCTCTTAGGGCACTAAAATTGGTCTAAGAAGAAGACCAGGGCCTCTAGGATGTTTCTAGGGAAGTGGGGATGTGAAATGGGTAGGTCTTGACCGATAGTGAAGTCTCAAATTGGTGTGAGGAGGAGAGGGAGGATGTGCCCTTTTATAAGGGAGGATAGGGGCACCTTTGGAAATATAAGAAATATTAGTTTATATTAAATCCCAACCCCACTTAAAAACTTCCAAAATGACTCATATCCGAATATTAGATGATATAGGGTTGTAATATCATCAACCAATAAAATTTAGACATGTTAGGAATTTATTTTAAACATTATCAACTTGATTTATCCTTATTTAATCAATTTAATTTTATTTGTGGTAATAACATTCTAAATTTTAAATTATAACAAATAATTACTTATTTGTTGTGAATTGTCCATAAATTGATACTTTATAACATTTTAGACCATATAAATTTAAATTTATAATTTTTTAAATATTTTTGTGATTTTTAAACAATTTTATAATATGTTATTTTTATAAAATAACAATAGTGTCAATTTTGACACTATTCATTTATTTGAATTTAAATAACATATATACAGAAGATATGTTAAAAGTAAAAGCATTAATACATTCCTAAAATTTCATATGTGTCTAGAAAATTAGTGGAGAACATTAAATAGTTCATATAATATTTGTTTTATTATTTTTAAAACAATTTATTTGGTTTATCTCTTAATAAAATAATTACTACAACATTTTTGTATAATTATTTAATATACCTATTTGTTGCATAAAAATTGAAAATAAAATCATATGATTAATATAAACCTGTTAGTTTTCACAATAATGCTTTTACTAGAATTTATCATCTTAAAATCACAATATTTAAATTGTTATATTTATTAAATTATGAAGGTGACAACTTTGGCATCATTTAAAATAAAATAATATAAGTGTCATAATCTCCTTAATAAGGTTCCAAATGTTCAACAATTCTGCCAGTGGATGATTAGGGTTTATATATAAAATAATAATAAGTTTTGTGCAGATTTTTGGGCCTTTTGATATGTATTACTATTTCAATAAAAACTATATTATTGATTTTTCACTAAATAAATAATTTCTACATCATTAATGTATAAGATAATAAGGTAATTAAATAACTCTTACAAATTACAAGTAAATTACCATGAAAAAGAAACACATTTTATATTTCAAATTAGTATTTATAACAGAATTTATATTCTGTATAAAATTATATTAAAAATACTTTAATTATTAAAGTTGAGTGAGACATATTTCACTTTCTTTTAAATAAAATAAACTAAAGGTCTTAATCACCTCCAAGTGAGTTCTAATGGATTCCATTTCGACCCAAATATGACTTAGGAAAACTTTTAAGCATCCAATTGTATTAAGACAAGTATTACGATAATTTTATAATATTATATTTACCCTTAATTACCCAATTTACCTTTTACTATGGTAAATAAAATTTACCGTTGTTACTATTCATAAAGCCCAAAAATAAAAAGCAGTATATTAATATAATTTGGACCCACTGATTCAAAATATGGAAGCCATTTTTCCAAATTCAATACACATAAGTTTCAGAAATTAAATTAAAATTAATCCTGTTGTCGAAAGAAAATGGGTTTTTGTTTAAAACATTGCAAAAGATTGAATTTATTTAACATACGAATTCAATGTAAAATCAAGGATAATGACATAAATTATATTAAATGGTAAAAATATATTCTATTTATACTTTAAAACCATTAAAAATTATAATTTAACCACATAAGTTATTACGATGGAAAAAGTTGTTTTTAATTAAAATATAGCGTGATTTTACTATTCATTAAAATATGAAAGTTATCAGAATAATATGAAAATTTTATCCAAGGTAAAATTTTATATCTTGATCCCAAATAATAATTTTATTTTGTAAAATTGAACTTATAAACATGTCAACAACTAGATTTAATGTGGGTGCGCCATCAAATGGCGGCAAGATTGTATTTTTTGAAAAATACTTATTTTACCCAAAAAATATATTTTGTTCTTATACCATGTTATAGAAAATGTGTAAGATGAATAATAATGTTATAAAATTCAAAATTTAGTTAATAATATTGATAATGGCTTGTTCATTATAATATTATTATAATATACTGTTTTTTAGTAAAACCTGGTATTGCGTACAACACACGCTATCGAGGAAGGTCGTGATTGCATATAATGAAAGCCAAGTTAGGGTTGCGTGTCGTGCAAGACTCCTTTGTTGTTTCATATAACAGAATCCAACTATATTTCATTTATACATTGAATATATATATATACACTCAATGTTGCGCAGAATGACTATTATCAAACAAACTTGAAATTGTGTTTAACCCAATCTAAGAATAAAGTTGCGTATACTGCAAGCTAATATGATGTTGCGTATAGCACAAGATAATATTGTTTTAGCATAAAACACATGACATCAAATAAATTAAAAATAACACTTATCATAAAATATCGGGTTGTTACATGATCTTATATCAGGTTCTCATTTTCTCATCATATTATATTGTTGGTTCATGTTTGGTTGGTTGAGGGTGGGTGACTCTGGACATAGTGGGTTAAAATGGACCACCAGTAGTTGTGATTTGGTTGTTTTTTTATTCTTTAATTTTTTGTATAATATACTTTAACATGATATGGTTACATTTATTTATCCATAAGATTATTTTTTTCATGGAGAACTTGCATTTTTTTGGTTATCTTTTTCTCAAAAAAAATCATACCAAAAGGATATTTTTTAATGCCCAGGCACTAGTCGACAACATGTAGGGATCATTAAAACCCTTCGAGTTAGTGGATAATTATCACGAATAATAATTTAAATGTCATTTTGGATTGTTTCATTACAATTTCTATAAGTGGGTGAATTTTTTTTTAAATATTCTTGCAAAATACAATGAAATTTTTGTTTAGAAAATTCATTTTTAATCAAAAAGAAAAATTTAGTCCGATTAACATCATTATAACAACCATTAAATGAATGTTAAAATTTTTTATTGAATATATTATCTAAAATTTATATAAAATAATTCATTGATAGTGATTAATTTAATTTATTAATATAAAAACACATTATGTACATAAAATCCTTTTTTAGAAAAAAACAACTCTTTTAACCATTAAATGCATTTATTTTCATTTATAAAAAATTGATAATCAATTAATTTATTTTTTGAGGGTTTAAAAATAATATTTAAATAGTTTTATACTTAGAATTAATTTTTAAACATAACATATATAAAAAAACAATGCATATAAAAAATTATCAGAAACTTCTTTAATATTAATAGTATTTCCTAAGTGAATTAGAAATTATTATTTAGTATTTTATTTCATTTAAATACCATATAATGTGATTCATTTTATAATGTATAATCATTATTCATATAATTTAATTGTTTTTTATTTAGAATCTATGGATCCCATTAATATATTAAAGATATATATATTTTAATATCTTTGGGTGTTACTCTTTACACACCTTATAATAATTTCACCCTCAAAATTTTATCACTCTAATATAAAAATAAATGAGTATTCCTTTATCTTATAAAAACCTAAAGTTACCATGTTACTTCCTTGAATTTTTTATTCCTAAAAAACATTATAATGTAATTAATCATTTTATATAGCGATTTATCACTCTGTTATATGATTTCTAATGGTTTCTCCTTATAACCATGATCACGCTTCAACAGTTAAACATTTGAGTACAGTACATGTGAAAGATCGAGTATGTGCTTCCTCTAAATAGATACATGAAACAAAATTGGGACTTTGGATAGTTTTAGAGGAAGTGAAAAGGAAAAAGGGTATCTTCCTTATACCATCAACAATATCTATGGATTTATATATATGGGGATTCTATTTACCTTCTTTACAAATATCATAACCTTCTTCCAAGGGGATGTCCATAGGATCAATTTATCACCAAATTTAAGCATTATATCTCATAAACTATTATCAGCCTATATTTTACCTATTTTATAAGATACCCTAATATTATGATGAATATATCTGACGTTCTATTATAGTTCCTTGGTTTTTAAGTTCCCAATAGATTTATTTCCCCAACTTTATCCCATTATGTTGTATTTTTTCACTCCATTCCATGGAGGGATACATAATAATCCATCTAAATTCTCAAATTAAATATTACAATGTAAGGAAATTAGACTAGAGGAATCTGTTTATCCCAACATCCTTTAAAATTCATATAGAAATATCTCTATATATCATCAAGGGTGTAACGCCCCGACCCCAGTTACCCATAGTCGGTGCCTTACTTCATAACATTGGCATGATCACAAGAAAGGTCAAATCTCGAAAGACCGATTGGTTTAGTAGCCTTGGAAACACTAGATATATTCATAAGTTTTACATTACATCATTAAACAAAAAACTACTACAACTACATATTGTCTCCATAATCCACACTCATATCCCCACATAATATCCCTGCAGGTCATTCATAACTTACTTCTTCACTTCCTGGGAAAAATAAAACATAGAAACGGGGTGAGCTCAAACGCCCAGTAAGGATAACAATATAGCGGAAACTTTCATAAATAAGAATAAACTTTTAAGGCAATGTATAACTAAAACAAAAGCCTTTCAAACATGAACTTTCAACATGGTATGGCATAAATAAAATGAAATAATTCCATTTACTTACTCACATGGATATTCTACTAATCGAATAATCACATGCAAAAATCAATAACCACTTTCATAATGTTGGAATGCATAATGCCAGACTATCATAACCACATAGCCAAGGCCTCGTGCCAAGACTACAAATAAGATTTTGTCAAGGCCTTGTTCCAAGACACTAGTTTGTCTCATGAGACCTACCGATGCATCGAGGAGCTATAGCGGGCTCCACCCGTCACATATTAAGTCCAATGCATTCCCATATGAAAAGGTTTAAACATAACATAAACATTCGTATTAAAACTAGCATACGAAATGTCAATACTTTCACCATAAACTATGAATGGTATAAAAATAGCACATCCATAGTCAAACATATCACAAAACCTTCAATACAATATAGAAGTTTTGTATCATAATAAATCAACTTCAAATAATCTTAAAATCCATCAAAGGATGTTGACATAGATGAAATCAAAATTCTTTTAAAAGAAATATCTCCTTTTATTTTGAAATCATTTAAGATCCATATAAAATAAAACATTTTCTTTGAAAATATTCTTATAAGCTTGTAAGGAAAGCTTCGACGATTTTATAACGGCGGAAAATAACCGCACCCGCCGTATAAGTTAAAAAAAAACATTCTTACCTCAATTCTGTCGAAAAGGTTAAAAAGGACCTTGTTTTGAAAACGATGGAAAGATTCCTTTATAAACCTCTTATAAAAAGTCAAAAAAGGGTATAAATGACTTTAACCCATATTCTTGTAAATAGTAAAAATGTTTTGAAAT
This sequence comes from Viscum album, assembly GCA_963277665.1. NCBI lineage: Eukaryota > Viridiplantae > Streptophyta > Magnoliopsida > Santalales > Viscaceae > Viscum > Viscum album. The sequence goes on along the minus strand of OY728119.1, from coordinate 2,101,317,574 downwards.
ACATTTTGAAGAAACATGGATGTGGATGATAACGAGATCCCAGTAGATTATTACGTATAAACAACCTCGGATAATGAAGAGATTGTGAAATAACCCTTACCTTGTACTTTTCCTTGGTTGGGGTAGGTTAACCTCCTGTATAATGGTGAAATAATTGTTATTAAATTATACAAGAATCATATACATTAATATGATATCATATATGATCTTTTAACATTGCTTTATTAATAATATCTTAGTATTATCGCCGTTTCGGGTGATAATCGATTCGTTCTTCTTAAATGTTTGGTTACGTAAGACATGTTGGTAATGGATATATTATATCTTATTCATAATCAGAATGATATTAACATTATTTTTAACCCTAAAATGATAATAAGACTTGAATGGATACGATGGAGAATGAATCTCATCGCGTTCGTGGAGACGGTAGTCCGTACGTACGCACGAACGCTACTTCCATTTAATTTTTATTTTAAAAGAATCGAATCCAAATGATACATAGGTATATTACTATTCCAGTATAATATAATATTTTATATATGTTACTTAAGTTCATTAACACCATCCTTTATACATTCCATGTGTGGTATGAACGAGTCATATCATTTTAAGGGGGCGGTAGTCCGCACTTCCTCAAATGAAATTATCGTATGTATATACAACATGAAACGAATAATGATATGAAATAAAATGGAATTAAAGAAGCTTATATATAAAATATATATCATTAATATCATATTTAATTACAGTGCCATCATTATGGCCACCATGAGAGGCAGTAAGATGTATTTGAACAATCATCGTTTCGTGAGGCGTTAGTTTGCCATCCACAGAAACATTATGTTAATCATCCATTATATGGAGTTGTGTGTATGTGTAGTTTGAATCCTTCTTATAACAACATCCTAGTATATTGAGGATACTGGTGTTGTTACAAAATAAAGGAAATAAAAAGAGTTTGGGGGTTGGAGAAGCAAAATAAAGGAAAATAATTTAAGAGAAATCGTTACCTTTAATTTAGGTAACTCACTTTGGTTGGAACCAAAGGACTTCTTGAAATGATTTCTGCCTAAGGGGAAGCTTCAAGGAGGAGGAGAGGGATGTGGGGAGCTTATTTGGGCAGAGTTTGTACGAGCCAAGTGGTTTGAGAGGTGTGAGGAATGAGTAGAAGTGGTCTCCTTTTATAAGGGAGAGGAGGGGCTCTTTAGGAAAGTGTGAAAGTATTACTTTATAATATATTTGTATTCGGTTTATAATGGTCCAAAAATCATTGAGGTCGAAGATAAGATGACTCATATTCTAAATAACATCAACCAATAAGAATTGGACAGGTTTTAGATAATATTTTAATCATTATAATCTTATTTATTTAAATGATTTATTAATGAGGTAAACATTGCATCATTATTGTGTCATTAATAATTTAAATTATTTGATGTATAAAATTTATAAATAAAATATCATTATGTAGGAAATCTTTTTATCTTTCTAATGAATATTTATAATCGAAAATCCAACATGTATAACCCTACGTAAAAATTGTTCTTCTAAAAGATGTAAGCTTATGCCATTTTTATTTTTATTTTAACTTTATTAATATAATGTGTCATTATCACTTACAAGTGGATCCATGGGGTCCCAAAACAGACCCAAAGATGCCCATGGTCGACCATGTATCAACCAATAGGGTTAAGACACGTTTTAGGGTAATTTAGTATTATTATAATATTATTTTTTTAACCCTTATTTACCGGATTTACCCTTTAACCATGGTAAATAAAATATTTACCGCAGTAATTATTCAAAATGTGTAAAAATAAAAGTTTCCTATTTACATAATTTGGACATCCTGATTCCATATATGGAATCCATTTTCCTAAATTCAAAACACAGAAGTGGCAGAAATTAATTTAAAATTAATTCCCGCTGTCAAAACAAAAAGCGTGTTTTTAAGAGGTAATAACTATCAAAAGATTGACACTTGTTTATGTTCGGTTTAATTGTAAAATTATGTCCAATGAACAAAATTATATTAAATGGTAAAAATATATTCTAAATATACTTTAAAACCACTCAAATTCACAATTTATCACTATTAATTATTTTGATTAAAAAAGTTGTTTTTTAATTAAAATTTAGTAATTTTCACTATTCATCAAAATATGAAAGTTATCCGAAATGTACCAAAATTTCACCCTAGGCTAATTTTGATATTCCGAATCCAAAAATGAAGTCCATTTTCAAATATAAAATATATATAATTTCAAAAAGTAGGTATTAGTATTCACAACGGCTAGTTTAATTAGTTGTGGTGTGTGTTAGAACTCGAGGTTGCGTACAACACACGCTATCACATTATTCAAAGAGAAGCGTACCGTAGAAGCTTGGGGTGTTACATTCTCCCCTCCTTCAAATAATTGCGTCCTCGCAATTTCTAGGGTATTAATGCATAAAAAGACTCGGGTGGTTCTTCATCATAAGTTCCTCGGGTTCCCACGTTGCCTCTTCCATCTTATGGTTTCTCCACAAAACTTTTACCAGACGCGTCGTCCGGTTTCTCAGCACTTGTTCTCTCGTATAAAGAATCTTGACGGGCTCTTCGCAATAAGACAGATCGGGTTCCAGTTCTAATTCCTCATAGGTGAGTACATGCGTCGGATCAGGCATGTATTTCCTCAATAGAGATACGTGGAACACATCGTGAACTTTGGAGAGACTTGGCGGCATTGCCAATCGGTAAGCTACAACCCCAATTCGTTCTAGAATTTCGAAAGGTCCGATGTACCTGGGACTCAATTTACCTTTCTTACCAAAACGTATGACTCCCTTCCACGGAGATACCTTCAGAAAAACATGATCACCGACTTGAAATTCCAAATCCTTCCTTCGATTATCGGCATAGCTCTTCTGCCTACTTTGAGCTGCTTTGATGTGATTTTGGATTACTTTCACCTTTTCCACCGTTTCCTCCACCAGTTCTGGGCCTACAAGTTTTCTTTCACCAATGTCATCCCAACAGGTTGGTGTACGACATCTCTTTCCGTATAACGCTTCATATGGTGCCATCTGAATACTCGAATGGAAGCTATTGTTATAGGAAAATTCTACTAGTGGTAAATATTGATCCTACATACCCTGAAAATCAAGTGAGCAAGATCTCAACATGTCTTCTAAGGTCTAAATAGTCCGTTCTGATTGTCCGTCTGTCTGAGGGTGGTAAGCAGTGCTCAAATGAAGTTCAGTATCCAGGGATTTCTGAAGACTTTTCCAAAATCTTGAAGTAAAACGGGGATCACGATCAGAAACAATCGATAGGGTAACTCCATGAAGTCTCACAACTTCATTAATGTATAGTCTTGCTAGACGTTCCAGGGGTAGATCTTCTCTTATAGCAAGAAAATGTGCTGACATGGTAAGACGATCAACAATAACCCATATTGCATCGTTCCTTCTAGGAGTCTTTGGTAGCCACATGACAAAGTCCATCGTAATATTGTCCCATTTCCACTCCGGTATGGGAAGAGGTTGCATGACTCCTCCAGGCTGTTGCCTTCCAGCTTTCACTTGTTGACAAACCATACATCTTGACACAAAATCAGCAATCTCCCTCTTCATGTTGTCCCACCAAAAATGTTCCTTCAAATCTCTATACATTTTGGTGCTCCCAGGGTGTATAGAGAAATTGGAACTATGAGCGTCATCCAGCAATTCCCTTTTCAGATCAGGTATATTGGGAACACAAAGTCTCTTCCCGAATTTCAAAATTCCATCTTCATACACAAAGTCTCTCAATCTCCCATCATTCACAGCTTTAATCTTCTTCTGAAATTCTTTATCATCGGTCTGGGAACTCTTAATCCTTTCTAGTAAAGATGGTTTGGCAACCATTTGAAAAAGAATTGATGTTTCACCTTCCCTGGATATTCCCATGTCCATCTTCTCTAGATCCATGAAAATTGGATCCCTTTCAATTCTCATCATGTTCAGAACCCCATGGTCTTTTCTGCTCAAAGCATCTGCTACTTTGTTTGCTTTCCCTGGGTGGTAGTGTATCGTACAATCATAATCCTTGAGTAATTCAAGCCATCTCCTTTGCCTCATGTTGAGTTCTTTTTGTGAGAAAATATACTTCAAACTCTTGTGATCAGTATAAATCTCACATTTTTCACCATAGAGGTAGTGCCTCCATATCTTCAAAGCAAAGATCACTGCTGCTAACTCGAGATCATGAGTAGGATAGTTTTGTTCATGAATTTTCAACTGTCGTGATGCATAGGCAATAACTCTATCATTCTGCATAAGGATACAACCAAGTCCTTTCTTTGATGCATCACTATAAATAACGAACCCATCATTCCCCGATGGTAGAGTCAATAAAGGAGCATTGACTAATCTTCTCTTCAGTTCTTCGAAACATTCTTCACACTCTTTTGTCCAAACAAATTTAACCCCTTTACGTGTGAGCTTCGTTAATGGGTTAGCCAATCGGGCAAAATTCTGGACGAAACGTCGATAATAACCTGCCAAGCCAATAAAACTACGTACCTCAGTTATACTCGTAGGTGCTGGCCATTCTTGGATTGCTTTGGTCTTAGAAGGATCAACAGAGATTCCATCTTTAGAGATAATATGGCCAAGAAAAGAAATCTCCTGAAGCCAGAATTCACACTTGCTAAACTTTCCATATAATTCATGCCTCCTCAGAGTCTTCAAGATAATGCGCAAGTGATTTTCATGATCTTCGTAGGTTTTGGAGTATACCAAGATATCATCAATAAATACCACCAAAAATTCATCGAGATACTCCTTGAAAACTCTATTCATCAGATCTATGAATACAGAGGGTGCATTAGTCAATCCAAACGGCATTACAGTAAACTCGTAACGCCCGTACCTGGTTCGAAATGCTGTCTTCGGAATGTCTTCCTTCTTTACACACAACTGATGGTATCCAGATCGAAGGTCAATCTTTGAAAAGTATTGAGCTCCATGCAGTTGGTCAAATAAATCATCAATACGAGGTAGGGGATACTTGTTCTTTATCGTTATAGCATTGATCTCCCTGTAGTCGATACATAACCTCATAGATCCATCTTTCTTTTTAACAAAAAGAACAGGGGCTCCCCATGGAGAAACACTAGGGCGAATAAATCCCTTATTACTCAATTCCTCTAGTTTTTTCTTTAGTTCGACTAACTCTACAGTGGCCATTCTATAAGGGGTCTTCGATATAGGCCTTGATCCAGGAATCAAATCAATGGAAAACTCAACTTCTCGTTCTGGAGGATGTCCAGGTAAATCTTCCGGAAATACATCTACAAATTCTTTCACAACAGGTACATCCTCTATTTGAACAATACTTTCCTCACCGACAGTTATTTCATTCTCTTCCTCCCCAATAATTGAATTAAGTTGAGCTACTGGGGGTGGATCTAAATAAGAATTAGGTGGTGACGATTCTGCTCTAAAAATAAGGTGTTCCTTATCATTATCATCAAGAATCGTAACCTCTCTCTTCTTACAATAAATCTTCGCATCATAGTCCGAAAGCCAGTCCATACCGAGGATTATATCAAACTCAATCATAGGTATGACGATGAGATCAGCAGATAAAGAAAATTTATGTGCTCTAATGGGGACTGATTCACAAAACTTTGTTGCAACGATACATCCCTTAGGAGTTTTGACTGACAACTCCCTTATTAAATCAAATTGGAAATATCTAATTTTCTTAGCAAACTATGAAGATATGAAACAATGCGATGATCCAGAATCAAATAATGCATTTGCTAAACTTGAGGAAACCATTAAATTACCTGCCACCACGTCTTTCGGAGCTTCTACCTCAGCAGTAGTGATAGCATAAGCCTGGCCTTGATCCCTTGGCCTTTTCTGAGGTAAGTTCTCCTGACGCTTAGGACATGCATTTGCATAATGCCCCATCTCCCTGCAATTGTAGCACTGAACGTTGGTAGCTTCCTTCTTCCCCTTGCAATCATGAGCTTGGTGGCCTTTTTCACCACACTTGTAACAGACTCCCATTCCCTTCAGGCAAGCACCGGGATGTTTCTTCCCGCATTTACCACAAGATGGATATTCAACCTTTCCCTTCTTCCCCTTATTTCCATTCCTAGATTGATCAGCAGGTCTCTTCTTCTCTTGCTTCTCTTTAAAGTCATAAGACTTAGAGAATTCCTTTTCGGTCTTGATAGCACATGAGACAATGTCTTCGTACGATGAAAAGGATTGTGAGACTAATTCTCGACGGAGAAATGGTTTTAACCCATCAAAGAAACGATCAATCTTACTTCTTGGGTTGCGTATATAATCTCCAGCATACCTCGCTAACCTTGTAAAGTTAGCCTCATACTTTGTGACATTATCATCCTCCTTTTGTCTCAGACTTAGAAATTGCCTTTCCATATCCGCTCGATGGTCGCGAGGGAAGTATTTTTCTAAAAACAGATCTTTGAACTCCCTCCATTCCATATTTGATACTTCATCATCTTCCTTCGTATTTTGAATCAATGACCACCATTGATCAGCATCTCCAGTGAGGCGGTAAACTGCCATGATAACTTTTTCCCTTTCACTGCTCCCCAAAGCCTGAAATATTTTCTCTAGGGAAAATATCCATTGCTCAGCTACTAAGGGATTTGTATTCCCATTGAACGTTGGTGGTTGTTGCCTCATGAATCGATCTAACATTGATCCTCCACATTGCGGATCAGGGTGCTCCATACGGGTAAAGTTATTATTCATAACCTGAGTAAGTTGTCCCAGTATGGTGATTAGCTGATCGGCACCAGTTGCATCACCAGCCCCACTATAATTATCTTGAGCAGGAGGGAAATCCCTACATGGAGTGCGTGCATTGATACGGTTTCCATTTCTTCCACTAGGCGCCATTTCTAAACAATGGCATAAACTAGATTAGTTTATGAATCAAAATACATAATTCCATACTTATAAAACACTTAACATAAATTGAACTATTTATGGATATAATCCATAATCATAAAAATGTTTTCTTTGAGGAAGTATATACTCATAAACCCTTCATAATGATTTGTAAAGAAAATGATAGTTATCCTAAGCATATCCCCCGGGAGTGTCGTAACCAAGAGTGCAGCAAGGCCCGTTGTCGTGCACCAGTTCCCGTTCGAGTCTAGCTCAAAGCGGTGTTTTCGGGTTTTACCCCTAGGTACATCTGTGCCAGAGCCGCCTCTACCTGCTCGTATCCAGACAGGTATGTATTGCTTGGAAAACTCACAAAATCTCTACAATACCAAAATTCTAGGAAGTTCTTCTATACTAATCCTCAAAGTTCATCTTAGGTCTACGTGCTCTAATCAGAGTTTATCTAAATCTAGCTTTCAAGGTTTGTACTAAACTTCCTCTGATACCAACTGTAACGCCCCGACCCCAGTTACCCAGAGTCGGTGCATTACTTCGTAACATTGGCATGATCACAAGAAAGATCAAATCTCGAAAGACTGATTGGTCTAGTAGCCTTGGAAACACTAGATATATTCATAAGTTTTACATTACATCATTAAACAAAAAACTACTACAACTACATATTGTCTCCATAATCCACACTCATATCCCCACATAATATCCCTGCAGGTCATTCATAACTTACTTCTTCTCTTCCTGGGAAAAATAAAACATAGAAAAGGGGTGAGCTCAAATGCCCAGTAAGGATAACAATATAGCGGAAACTTTCATAAATAAGAATAAACTTTTAAGGCAATGTATAACTAAAACAAAAGCCTTTCAAACATGAACTTTCAACATGGTATGGCATAAATAAAATGAAATAATGCCATTTACTTACTCACATGGATATTCTACTAATCGAATAATCACATGCAAAAATCAATAACCACTTTCATAATGTTGGAATGCATAATGCCAGACTATCATAACCACATAGCCAAGGCCTCGTGCCAAGACTACAAATAAGATTTTGTCAAGGCCTTGTGCCAAGACACTAGTTTGTCTCATGAGACCTACCGATGCATCGAGGAGCTATAGCGGGCTCCACCCGTCACATATTAAGTCCAATGCATTCCCATATGAAAAGGTTTAAACATAACATAAACATTCGTATTAAAACTAGCATACGAAATGTCAATACTTTCACCATAAACTATGAATGGTATAAAAATAGCACATCCATAGTCAAACATATCACAAAACCTTCAATACAATATAGAAGTTTTGTATCATAATAAATCAACTTCAAATAATCTTAAAATCCATCAAAGGATGTTGACATAGATGAAATCAAAATTCTTTTAAAAGAAATATCTCCTTTTATTTTGAAATCATTTAAGATCCATATAAAATAAAACATTTTCTTTGAAAATATTCTTATAAGCTTGTAAGGAAAGCTTCGACGATTTTATAACGGCGGAAAATAACCGCACCCGCCGTATAAGTTAAAAAAACATTCTTACCTCAATTCTGTCGAAAAGGTTAAAAAGGACCTTGTTTTGAAAACGATGGAAAGATTCCTTTATAAACCTCTTATAAAAAGTCAAACAAGGGTATAAATGACTTTAACCCATATTCTTGTAAATATTAAAAATGTTTTGAAATACATTTTGAAGAAACATGGATGTGGATGATAACGAGATCCCAGTAGATTATTACGTATAAACAACCTCGGATAATGAAGAGATTGTGAAATAACCCTTACCTTGTACTTTTCCTTGGTTGGGGTAGGTTAACCTCCTGTATAATGGTGAAATAATTGTTATTAAATTATACAAGAATCATATACATTAATATGATATCATATATGATCTTTTAACATTGCTTTATTAATAATATCTTAGTATTATCGTCGTTTCGGGTGATAATCGATTCGTTCTTCTTAAATGTTTGGTTACGTAAGACATGTTGGTAATGGATATATTATATCTTATTCATAATCAGAATGATATTAACATTATTTTTAACCCTAAAATGATAATAAGACTTGAATGGATACGATGGAGAATGAATCTCATCGCGTTCGTGGAGACGGTAGTCCGTACGTACGCACGAACGCTACTTCCATTTAATTTTTATTTTAAAAGAATCGAATCCAAATGATACATAGGTATATTACTATTCCAGTATAATATAATATTTTATATATGTTACTTAAGTTCATTAACACCATCCTTTATACGTTCCATGTGTGGTATGAACGAGTCATATCATTTTAAGGGGGCGGTAGTCCGCACTTCCTCAAATGAAATTATCGTATGTATATACAACATGAAACGAATAATGATATGAAATAAAATGGAATTACAGAAGCTTATATATAAAATATATATCATTAATATCCTATTTAATTACAGTGCCATCATAATGGCCACCATGAGAGGCGGTAAGATGTATTTGAACAATCATCGTTTCGTGAGGCGTTAGTTTGTCATCCACAGAAACATTATGTTAATCATCCATTAGATGGAGTTGTGTGTATGTGTAGTTTGAATCCTTCTTATAACAACATCCTAGTATATTGAGTATACTGGTGTTGTTACAAAATAAAGGAAATAAAAAGAGTTTGGGGGTTGGAGAAGCAAAATAAAGGAAAATAATTTAAGAGAAATCGTTACCTTTAATTTAGGTAACTCACTTTGGTTGGAACCAAAGGACTTCTTGAAATGATTTCTGCCTAAGGGGAAGCTTCAAGTAGGAGGAGAGGGATGTGGGGAGCTTATTTGGGCAGAGTTTGGACGAGCCAAGTGGCTTGAGAGGTGTGAGGAATGAGTAGAAGTGGTCTCCTTTTATAAGGGAGAGGAGGGGCTCTTTAGGAAAGTGTGAAAGTATTACTTTATAATATATTTGTATTCGGTTTATAATGGTCCAAAAATCATTGAGGTCGAAGATAAGATGACTCATATTCTAAATAAAATCAACCAATAAGAATTGGATAGGTTTTAGATAATATTTTAATCATTATAATCTTATTTATTTAAATGATTTATTAATGAGGTAAACATTGCATCATTATTGTGTCATTAATAATTTAAATTATTTGATGTCTAAAATTTATAAATAAAATATCATTATGTAGGAAATCTTTTTATCTTTCTAATGAATATTTATAATCGAAAATCCAACATGTATAACCCTATGTAAAAATTGTTCTTCTAAAAGATGTAAGCTTATGCCATTTTTATTTTTATTTTAACTTTATTAATATAATGTGTCATTATCACTTACAAGTGGATCCATGGGGTCCCAAAACAGACCCAAAGATGCCCATGGTCGACCATGTATCAACCAATAGGGTTAAGACACGTTTTAGGGTAATTTATTATTATTATAATATTATTTTGTTAACCCTTATTTACAGGATTTACCCTTTAACCATGGTAAATAAAATATTTACCGCAGTAATTATTCAAAATGTGTAAAAATAAAAGTTACCTATTTACATAATTTGGACATCCTGATTCCAAATATGGAATCCATTTTCCTAAATTCAAAACACAGAAGTGGCAGAAATTAATTTAAAATTAATTCCCGCTGTCAAAACAAAAAGCGTGTTTTTAAGAGGTAATAACTATCAAAAGATTGACACTTGTTTATGTACGGTTTAATTGTAAAATTATGTCCAATGACCAACATTATATTAAATGGTAAAAATATATTCTAAATATACTTTAAAACCACTCAAATTCACAATTTATCACTATTAATTATTTTGATTAAAAAAGTTGTTTTTTAATTAAAATTTAGTAATTTTCACTATTCATCAAAATATGAAAGTTATCCGAAATGTACCAAAATTTCACCCTAGGCTAATTTTGATATTCCGAATCCAAAAATGAAGTCCATTTTCAAATATAAAATATATATAATTTCAAAAAGTAGGTATTAGTATTCACAACGGTTAGTTTAATTAGTTGTGGTGTGTGTTAGAACTCGAGGTTGCGTACAACACACGCTATCACATTATTCAAAGAGAAGCGTACCGTAGAAGCTTGGGGTGTTACAAAGGGTTTGAATTATCCTATTAGATTGACCATATATAGAAGGATGAAATGCAGTTCTAAAGCCCAAATTTGTATTAAATTTTCGTAAAATATTTCCCCCTAAATTCAAGTTAAAAAATATATCTTGATCAAATATAATTAATATTGGTATTAAATGCATCATTATCAATTCATTAATGAATTACATAGAGATATATTTAAGAGATAAATCTCATGTGATAGTAATTAAATGTGCTAATTTTGTAAGGTAATCGACTGCAACCCAATTAGTATTATTCTATTTAGATGTCTTGGGTAATCCCATGAATAAATAAATGATGATGTTTTCTCATTTAAATTATGGTATGGGTAATATGTTTTACATACCTTTATACTTATATATTTTTATCTTCACTTACTAGCATACCAAACACAGAGATGCAAAATATGAAATATATCTCCTCATGTTGTCCCACCAAATTGACCTTTAATATCTTCATACATTTTTGTACTTACATGATGAATAGAAAATGATGAAATATGATAATTATCCAATATTAAATTATTAAATTATGGAATTGGTAGGACAAATACTCTATTAATAAAAGTTATTATTCCTTTACTAGTATGAATAAACTTAGGAAAAGTCTTTTCCATGCTTTTACAGCTCCAGATCCTCCTTTTATGCCTCTTCAATCTTGAAATAAATTGATGGTTTAACATTAATCTGAGAAAGATGGTAACTTTATCATTTCCTGAGGATTTCATGGTTGATTCTCTACAAATTAATAATTATTGGATCTATTTCAATCCTCATCCAATATATACTAGCATTGTCCTTCTGACTCAAAACATTAACCACCTTTTTCACCTTCCAACATTGGTAATGTATTTAGTGGTCGTAATATTTAATCAGTTCTAACAATATCTTATGATTCATATTAAAATATTTTTATGTGACTATATACATAATGATTTTATGATCAGAATAAATGTTACACCTTTCACAATTAATATAATGATTCCAAATATTCAAAGAAATAATTACTACATCTAGTTAAAAATAATGTGTTGGGTAGGTTTTATTATGAAGATTTAATGGGAATGATGAATTGAGGCTACGATGTCATTAATCCTAAGAAAACATATCATAACCTTATTTGATGCATCACTAAAAATCATAAGCACTTATATATTGTAGGTTACTGTGATCACAAGTGAACTATCCATCCTTCTCTTTAACTCCATGGAATTTTCATTAAAGTCATATATCTAAAGGAACACAGATGCATTAAACATAAACTTGGTTAGTGTATTTTAAATCAATTATTAATTTACAGAAAAAGTTTTAGTTGTATCCATAAAACCTTAGAAAACAATAGATTTTGGTCATCATTGTTGGCTTGGTCCATTATTGAATAACTTTTTTCTTTGAGGGTTCCATTGATATACCCTCATTTGTAATTACATGACCCATTAATGATACTTTCTATAACAAAAATTTACACATACTAAAATTGGAATACATATTATCATTTATCAAGGTCTTAAATACAATCCTAAAATAATATTCACACTATTCTTTACTCTTGGAAAATATAATAATATTTTCTATAAACACTACCAAAAACTGATCAATGTAATTTCTGAAGACCATATTCATTAGATCCAAGAAGATAGATTATGAATCAGAAAGTCCAAAGGGAATAACTATAAATTCATAAAGACTATAAATTGAATATATTGTTTCATGGATATTTCCACATTTTGACCCTCAATTGATTATATTCGGATAGGAGGTCAATCTTTGAAAAGTATTGAGCTCCTTATTATTGATTAAAAAACTCTTCAATATAGGATAAGGGATATTTGTTCTTGATATTAATCTTATTAAGTTACTAATAATAAATTCAAAGATAAACTAACCAATCTTTATTTTTGAGAAAAAGGAATAGGTTCACCCCTTGGTAAAAGACTTGGCTGAATGAATCCCTTATCAATATTCTCATAGAGATTCTTTTCAAATTCAAATAGCTCAATAAGAGCCACTCTATAAGTTGTTTATGAAATATGAATAACACTAGTTATGAGTTATATTTAAAAAATAACTCCACGATTTATGGGAATAATATAAAACTATTTATGAAATAAATCATCATATTACCAAATAATATGAATATACTCAATGTTGAGTTCGAGCCACCGAAGACCCATACTCCAGGGTCCAATTCTAAAAACAGATACCTTTAAAAATAAACATTAATTCTAGGTGATATGATCCAACAAGGACATTAAAAAACTCTACATTATTATTACATATCACAATAATATCACATAGCTTGGTGGGCCATTTATTTTGGTTTCAATGAGTATTAATTACATCAGCAATATACATTAAAAATATTATAAACATTTATCTATAATTGAACTATATTAGACACCCTTCTAGGATTTTCATAGGTTACATTCATCTTTATAACATGGGTAAATGAAAAAATAAGATATCGGGGGAGCTCAAATTCTTAGTAAGAATAAACATCGATTTAATCAGGATACAAAAGAAATTTATACACTATAAAGCATAGATAATAAATAATAATATAAGGAAAAATTCATGAATCAAAAGAGTGTAGAAAAATTACCCAATAAAATCAATACATGAGAGTGTAACATTAGTATGCCTTAGAAATATGGCATAAACATTGGTATAGGGAATATTAAATTCATGATCTACATTATCTGTGTCCACTCTTATAGGAAACTAAAATGTACTAATAAATATATATATCATGAGATATGAACTTTTAACCAACGCATTAGAGAGTGATATAGAACCCCTCCCCTCATCATCCATATGTATGTGGGCTATATAAAATAAATCATCATATCATAAAGGACCCAAGGAAGTAAAATTTGCGTCATATCCTTTTCAAAAGCAATAACATTAGGAAAGTATTAATAATTCCATCAACAATCGTAACATGATAAACTTATGGATAATAAATGGGCATCCAATTAAATCAAGTTACTTTCTTGTAAAATCACATTCAATAAAGATAAAAAAATATATTGTATTTACAAAGTATAGATAAATGGTATACTTTTAATATAATAATTATCCCAACCAATAATTGTATGGTATCTATAGGAACACCCTTCAATCAAAGGAGTCAAAAATTAGGTTTTCAAAGAGGGAAGGAAATGGAATAAATATTATGTTTATAAACCTTAAATGACTAGGAAATAAAAATGTTGTGATGGATCATTTCTGTGATATAAAAGAAAATTCATAATCCATCTAAATAAAGACGGTGTATGTTAGTATTTGAGGAATATCTATAAATAAATCATTAGATTTTTGAATTGACAATAACATAGATGAAACACTTTTAAGGATTTAAAAAAACCAACTTTAGAAATATAAAATTTTCATTATCTATTGAAATCATTTTAAAATAAATATTTTATAAAAATAGGAAAACAATAATTTATTTGAGAAACTACAAAAATTTAGAGGAAAATTTTCATATTAAAAGACATAGTCGGTGAAGATTTTTTTTCACATGGATCAAAATCATAGAATGATTATTTGAAAAAAAATTAACATAATCATAAAAAGTTGATGTTATAGTACATATCAAAAATTTATTTTCAAATATAGTGAATTGAAAACATTGAAATCATTTACACTTTCAAATTAAAATAAAAATTAAATAATAGATACTTTAAAATACATAAAGGCTATCAAAAAAAATTTTGGTGTAAGATAAATTTGTATAATGGTTAGAAAAAGCACTTTTAAACGTTTTGAAACACTTTTGACTGAAAACCCGTGACATAAAAGGTTTATTAAATTTTCCATTTAGAAATAGTTAAAGAGAGTTCTGAAAATGATATAAAATAGTCCATATTATCCTTAATAATAATATAGTACAACATTTTTATTAAATAAATTATATATATGAGATTAAATATTCATTGGTAATAATGGGTTTTATTCTTATCAGTTTTACATTTTTATTTCAGAAAACATTTTTTTTAAATAGTGATTATTAATGATGAGAAGTAATTTCCCCAAAGAATAAAGGAAATATCATATAAAATATTATAATGGTATAATCAGTTAAAAATTAAAATTTTTATTCAATTAATAAATATTATGACCCAATGAATCAGAATATTAGTTGAAGAAACTCTTACAGAAGTGGAAACGCAATAATCAAATTAGATCATGAGGAATATAATGAAATGGAAATTAAAATATAATTAAATAGATGATATTCCCATATGTGAGATAAAATAGGTATTGAATATACCATATAAATCAAATTACGGTTCATAATATCAAACATGTCTCATGGTGTTGAAAATATGACAAAGAAACCCTTACATTATTTCCCCGCTTAATCAAATGCACTATAAGCTCTAGTATAACAAACATAAATATCCTAAAAACCTATTTCATAACATTTTTATTATAAATAAAATATTATAAACATAATTTATAATTATTTACTTCATTTATATTTGTTATTTTATTGTCTATTCTCAATATTGGGTGTGACTAGAATTTATCATTTTGAAATAGTTTAATAATTGTGGTGTTTTTGTTCAATATTGTCATAAAGTTCACTATTCCCCGGTCAAAAAAGGAATTTTAATTTATGTTTTATAAGTCTTTATAATTTTATTATTCTATTTTATGGTACTATTTTTATGAACTTTATATAATAATTTGGTGATAAACATGTTTCAATGATTCTCCATGAGTGAAGGGTGTTTTTTTTAAAGGAATTAATTTTTTATTTTGAAATCATAGAACCAAGAAAAAATCATTGTTTACTTTTTTATATAATATACTACTATAAAATAACCTCCCATAGTCCTCCATGATATATATTTATATCATTTCTCAAGTAAGTGGTTAAAAAAAAATTGGAATATACTATAATTAATGGATAATTATGAAGTGATTTAGTTGTATTATCATTATAATAAAAGAATAATGATCTTATTTAGTGTTTATTAGTGTGTTAAATCATAATTTTGAATAATTATATGTATAATATAACCTATAAATAGTTATTTCATAGTATAGATAAATCATTTTTACTCTTAGATCTCTCTTTTAGACAGTTTAATTTACTATGGTTGTTTATTGATCATAATATTAATATGTTTTCCAATATGTCAATAAAAACCCATAATAATTTCATTAAAATAATATTTATAAATTAAACCCATTCTAATGACCATCCATTTAAGGCGGTGATTAAAATAAAAATAGAAATTGATTGTTCCATAGAGGCGGTAGTCCATACATGCACATGGATGGTTATTTATTCCCTAGAATCGGGAAACTGAGTGATATGTTTTATCATTTATGAATAGAAAATATTTAAAAATATAATATTTTTTTATTTAATTACAAATTATAACCATCCATGTAAGGAGGTTAAGGAAAATGAAACACATTATGTCATGGAGATGGTAGTCCGCACAACAAATAACTAAAGGTATCATTTTCTTAAAAAAGGGGAAAAGGTGGTTAATGATTGTACCATAATTAAAATAACATAAAAATATACTAATGATACTTATTTTATAAATTTAATATGTTGTAATGTAATTTTATAAATACATAGCACACATAAATAAATACAAATGAGTAAGGAGTGTATAGAAACTTATACCTCACTTAGATGATGGATTATGTGCTCACTCTATCTTCTTCACCTAATCTTGGCCTCACTACTAATGGTGTGGCCTGATCTTCTTCATATCTGGAGGTGGCTGTAGTGATATCTGGTAGTTTCAAGGGGAATTCCTTCAAAGATACACATTGCAGCACGTAGTCTCTGTCAGTCCCTACCAGTGGTGAGACATCTTCTTTTCTACCACACATTCCTCCAATTAAGGTTGGTCCTAAGGTTATAGGTAGGGTGGATGGTTTTACAGTAGTTGATTTGATGAATAATAAGCTTTAGGATGTGACAGACTTCCACAACCTTAATTTAGTGGCTCGGTTCAGCTTCCACAAACCTCTACTAGGCGTGTTTAGGTATTCTGTTGACTCTTGGGGTATTCAGATTTTGGCGGCTGTTTCTGATCTCTCCATGGTGGTTTTTAGCATCCATTTCTCCTCCTTCAAAGATTTTGTGATAACTTGGGAGATATAGGATCATCGGTGTGGGTCGTGGAACTTCTACCTATCTCTTTGGTCTTAGGATTACCATTATGGTAGGGAGTCCTCTTCAGCAGAGATCTAGACTAGAATGACCGGCCTTTAGCTCCCCTTCTATAATCTGGTGATCCTCAAATAATTGGGAAACTCCATTGGATTGTTTATTTGTTATGATGATACCACAACATGTCTTTAAGCCAAGTATTTTCTGAGAATCTATGTGGAGATGGATCTCTCGGTGAATTTTCCGATGTGGTTGCTTTTAAGGTCATGGAATGGCATTCAGTGTTGGAAAATGATTCTTTTCAAAGCTTCCATGGGGTTCTTCTTAGTATGTAGTCTTCAAGGGAATTTGGTATCACAATGTAGAATGAGGAGGTATAGTTTTGTCTCCTCTAGTTCGGGGCGTCAAGGTGATTGATGTGGTGGTTCGGAAGAAATAGCATTAGCGGAACTGGCGATGGAGCCGAAGGAGGATGTTACCATTGAGATGTTTTTTCAAATTCAAATGGTGGCCCCCAAATGCATGTAGAGGTGTCTGGTCTAGCATTCCTGCCTACCTCAGAGGTACTTGTGGTGGGCCCTTCCCATTCAGACCTAATATCTCTATCACCTATCCCCCGGGGTGTTTCTGACTTGGTCGGCTCGTCCTTGATGGAGTTATGGGCCACTAGGGAGCATGATCTTATATCATGATATCTTTCTATGCCTCTAAGGATTTTTTCTACTCCATCCATGCCATTTTGGATCTTGTCTCTTCTCTCTCTGGAGTTCCTTAAATGATCTTTTCTTAGAAATTGTTCATCAGCTTCCACAGGTCCGCCTTGGAGGGAGTCGACTCTATAAGGAGTGAAAAAATATTTGAAGTCTTCATGGGGATCTCCGCAGCACTTGCTTATGGTTTCCATGCTCATTGGGGAATCAGAGGTGAACTCTCCACCTCCCTTTTCATTGGTTAGACTTTCACTGCTCGAGGATCCATAAGGGGATTACGAGAATAAAATACTTCTCCCAAATTGGTGTGACTCGCTAGAGTGAACATGTGGCCCAGTAACTCACTCTAAGTAGAGGGAGGAAGGTATGACCATCTCTTTTTCGTCACCTATAGATTCTATTCATAATGCCAGGAAACTCACGATTTAATGTTTTCACTGATTATCTAGAATACAAGAGGGATGGGGGCTTCGTAAAAGCTCTCCCTCTTGGTTTCAGAGTCCAGGAAACAGAAGTCCTATTTTGTGGCCATTCTTGAACTGAAATATGACTCGTTTAAACTTCCCTGTCTTGTGAGAAAGATAGTTTACCATTCATTCTCTCATGGGTTCTCAGATAACTCTCATATTTGGATTTTTTATAAATAGTCTGTTAAGGTTGAGGTTGTTAGCCTTATGTACCAGTGTATCAACACTAAAGTCTCATACGTGGGGGGTGAAGTGTTGTTATATTTTTATTATGCTAGTACTGAGGTTCATGGGAGTTTGGAGTTGTGGCATTTTTTGGGATCCTTTCAATTGGGCTCTCTTCCTTGGTTTGTTGGTAGTGAATTTAACATGATTGTTAATACTTTATAAAAAAATGGGGGTTATTCCATGTTCAATAGTGGGATGTAGTATTTCCATGACTCCATATCCTTGGTGTGGATTTTTGACTTGGGATTCAAAGGTAACTCTTTCACCTGGTAAAATAACCATAGTGGATATATCTGAATGTGGATCCACCTTGACAGATTGTTTTTGAATCTTCAAGGCCTCAATTCCTTTGGTTAGACGACAGTCATTCATCTTCCTCATTCCTTATTGGATCATGCACCACTGCTTGTAGAACTGAAAAGGGGTATGTTTGGACATCATGCCTTCAATTATTCCACTAGTTGGAACCAATATAATGGCTTTATAAAAATGGTTAAGAGATTATGGGATTGTGTGGAGGTTGGGGGGTCCTGGTATGGCCTCTCTAATCGAATTAAACATCTCAATAAGGAAATCCTTTAATGGTTAGTCAACATGTCAAATTATGTTTTAGGGTTGGATAACATCTTGGTGGATATCGGAAGGTTGTAGGAGGAGATTCAGAACAACTAGGATGAGAACAACTTTTTCTATACTCTATAATAAGTGTATTTTTTTACTGATATCTTGGTTGGGATTGATAAGGAATGAAAACTGAGAGTATAGGTGAGACGGTTGAAGGAGGGAGACTAAAATAATTCCTATTTCCATGCATGTATGAACAGGAAGAGTAGCCTGATACTCAACATTTTTCAAGGTAATGGGGTTTATATATTTGATGTGGAAGTTGTGGGGTACTTGGATTTAAATAATTTTTATGGCCTCTTGGATGGAGCGATGAATGATAGTTATAGGGATACCCAATCTAATGAGGAGGCGGTGATATTCTTGTAAAGAGTCCCATAGCTGGTGGGAAGCTCTGATAATTAGTTTTTGTAGAATATGCATAATGAGGAGGAGATCAAGGGAATGGTGCTTTCAATTCTGCATGGTAGCGCCACCAGTCTGGAAAATTTTCTATGATAGTTTTTCATGGATGCAAGGGACATTCTTCATTGTAAGGTGGTGGAGGTAATTCCTGATTTCTTCTAGGGTGGTCCTCTTAGCAGTTGTGTGAGTTCTTCCAGGGTGGTCCTCATCCCAAAGGTCATGTATCCCACTATCCTTGGCCAATATAGGCCCATTTGTATGTGTACCATGTCTTACAAAATTATGGAAAGCTGACATGAAAGGAAAATGAGTGGGATTATTCCGAGATTAGTGTCTAGGGATCTGCATGGGTTCGTCAAGGGATGAAGTATACAAGGGCAGTTGGGATTTATAGACATTTGGTGAATGATATCAATAAAAGGGAAGTTGTCTCTAATGTTATCTTCCAATTAGACATGGATAAGGATTACGATAAGGTGAAATGGAGCTTCATCATTCAGGTGATATGGGATTTTGGGTTTCAAGATTGGGTTTGTGACCTTTTCTTTCATTTCTACTCATCCCCATGGATTTTAATCTCTCTTAGGGGGAAGTTTTTTTGGCTTCTTCAAATTTGTGCAAGGTGCACGATAGGGAGACCCATTGTCCCCAAGTATTTTCATTTTGGAATAGTATTTTTTATCTCTGAATTTTCATAGAGGCATGATGAGTGGGATATTGTTTTCTTACTATGGGAAGAAGGGTAGGGAGAGAATCTCACATCTGATGTGTGTGGATTATGTGTTGATCTTCACTAACGGCCGGTTGAGATCCTTGATTGGTCTCAGGGAACTTCTCTATGTGTATAGTTATTTGAGTGGGAAGAGTATCAACTTAGGGAAGAGTCATGTTTTTATTTCTAATAAGTGTATAAAAATATGTTATAGGGAAATTCATGAGGTTTATGGTTGTCAAAGAAGGCAGTTGTGTATGTTATATCTCAGGGTTCCACTCTCATTAGGGAACATTAGGAATAATTACATTGAGGAAATCATGAATCAGCTATTGGGGATGATCTTTAATAGGAAGAACAAGTTTATCTCTTTTGAGGGGTCAATTTCATTGATAAATAGCATACTCACTTCCATTATAATTCATGTAATCTCTATTATCAAACCTCTTAAAGGAACCATTGTGAGGATAGAGAATATTATGAATTCTTTTTGTGGGATGCCAATTAGGTGGGCCGCTGCCATTGGGCTTCATGGGCACACATGGGGAGTCCTATTGAGAAGGATGATATGGGGTTATGTGATATTTATTATTCCTTGTAGGGCATGCAAGTTCCGCTAGCTTGGGATATCATTGATGGGAGCTCTTTGTGGGATTTATTTTTCAAGGAGAGGTATAGGGACCATTGGTATTATAGAAGATACTAAAGGATATGTCATACCATCTTATCAAGGTGTATGTTCCCACATCCCAAAGACATTAAAGACTCATCTCGGTGGATTATTAGAAGAGGGGAAATCAAATTATAGAAGGCTAACTGTGCAGGGGAGAGGCTATTTTCCCAAGATATTATACCCCTTATATTTCTTTCAAGGAAGAAAGTAAGTGTCCTTTTCTTATTGAGTCAGTTACCTGTCAAGAGAAAAAGGTGGTTTATGATAGCATTATCATGATTGATGTGGTGTATAGGTTTTGTTTCATGGGTTAATTCTTAGGAAAGTTCTCCATTTACTAGTTCAGGATAATGTGACTTGTGTAGAGTGTTCTTGATGAGTCGTATGTGAAGTCCTAGTGCAAGGAGATACCCAAAAATATGAACATTTTAGTTTGGCACATAAAAAATGAAGATTTAACAACAGATGAAAACATTCAGAGTGAGGGTATCCATTTGGATTCCCAGCATTACTATTTTGCGGATTTTAGGAAGGAATAAATTGAGAATATCTTCACTCAGAGTGAGTGGGATGTCGATATTATGTCCCTCATTTCACCTTATCCACGAGTTGGTTCCAAGCATTCCTCCTTCCATGGACTCATGTCTTCATTATTTCAAGGTTTGGAGAGAATGAGAACGAAATACAAGGTTTGGGCCATCATCCTCGCCTCCATTTACAGGATCTTTTGGGAGGCCAGAAATCAGTCATGTTTGGGTTCCCGTAACTCAACTTCTTTTCTACACATGAGTTCGAGATCTTTAATATGCGAGTTGTTTTCAATGTTGAAAGGATGACAAAATTTGGTCCCAGTGTGAAATAGTCTCAACAGACCCATCATTAATGGTGGTTTGGGAGGAATACGGGTCAGTTGGAATCCTCCCACCATCGGTTTGAAGCTAAATGTGGATGGATCCCTCATGAATGGGCTCATGAGAGGCGGAGGGGTCCTGCATGATTCGTGTGGATCAGTTCTTGAGGTGTTCAATATTTTTTATGGTCTGGATTGTTCCCTGGGGGAAGAGGCATGGGCATTGCTTTTTGGGCTCCAAGTTTGCAGGGAGTTTGGTCTTTAGGTGACAGATGTGGAGACAGATTCTGAAAATCTAGTGAAACTAGTTTAGGGGATGTATGAGTTTCCATTATATTTGGATTACATTATGAGGAGAAGCACTTTAGAGACTAATTATGGGCAGATCATTCACCATAGTTGGAGGGAGTCCAACTTTTTTGAGGACACACATGCAATGTTTGGGCATCTAGGAGAGGGGTTAGTCATTTTTGATTGTTTGGGTACGCTTCCTTTCGAGTGAAAGTTATTTTCTCTTGGGTATTCTCTTGATCTGCATCATTTTTTCCCTCCATGATGTCTTCTTGTATTGGGTGGTGTTAGGACAACCTTTCCTAAAATAATAAAAAAGTAATTTTCAGTCACTTCTTGGAATATCTATTTTGAAAAGGGGGTTAAGCATTTCCTGGATGGTATTTTGAGAATACCTAAACCACATTAAGATATATAAGATGGTTAGGAGGTTTCTTGGTAAATCGTTTCCTGATCCTAGGGTGGTTTTGTGTGAGGCGAAGTGAGGAGTGGAGTTCCCCATTTATAAGCAAAAAGATATGGATTTCAGTAAATTTCTAATACTTTACAATAGTGGGAAGTCACTCTCAAGTAAAGTGGAAAAAAATGAAAACTATTTTATTGGGGAAGATATAAGGTTGATAAAAACCTCAAAAACTCAACTAAAAACATTTTTTAACATGTCAGGCTCACTATCTCTTAGGCTGTTAATTTTTACCATTTTGTTTTTCACCATGATAACTAGTTTATACCTGGGTTATTTATCCTTTATACATAAAAATATAAACTATAACTTATTGCATAAATTTAACCAACAAAATCAAAATTTTAAACTCATTTAATAAGATTAAATTTAAAAAATTGATAAAAATTAATTTTAAAATAATAATTCTTTAATGCATTAAAATAATTATTTTAAAAAATATAACTTATGTAAAAACATTCCCAATATGGTTTTATAAATTAAAAATAAAATTTTTTGAATTATAAATTCAATTATAAAATTAATAGTCAGTTTTATTAAAAAGTTTTTATGAATTTTCAATTCATACTTATACAAAAATAATGTCCTAAAAATAATTTTATTTATAAAAATGCTATTTTTCAATATTCAACCAATAAAATAGTAAAATACTAAAAATTAACCCTAAGATAATATTAACATTATATATTTAAAAATAAATTTATTTTATAAAAGAAAAATTATAATATTTTTATATATTTTATTTTAATAAAAATAAAAAAAATAAAGTTAAATTATTTTTATTGAAAAAAGACTTCTTCAAATTCATGTGTCTTTATACTTATTTCTTATAAATTTAAAAATAATTGAATATTGATATGTTAGTTTATCAATCTAGTTAATACCTATTATAGTAAAATTTGAAATATGATCAATTTAATTTATTAAAATGAAATACCTCATTTTATTTAAAATGTTCTCTAAAATTCATCCTTTTTTAAATATTAATTTAATATAATATTAAAAATAATATATAATTATTTTTAATTTATTATTATATTTTTATCTACTAATGGTTATATTATTCATATCATTTTAATATATAATGGTTTGATTTAGTGGTATGATGTTTTAGATTGGCGTTCTATGTGTCATAAGATATTAAAGATAATAATGATTTAAAGGATCCAAAATATCATATCATTAAATTCTACCCCCCTAAATAAATTGTTCCCCCACAATTTAAATCATTAAACAAAAATTTAAGAAGGTAAATTAAATATTACAATATCCATCATTCAAGATAAAACTTCTAATACGACATCCACCTTGATCTCATAAGTTATATCAAGTCACTTATCATTATTCAACCCAAATTGATAATTCCTATAATCATTTACATGAGTATGTATATACCCTATTCAAATATTCCCCATTGCATACCTTTCTTAGAACCATTTTAATTGATAATATAGTATACCATGGGTAAATAATCTATTTCATCAAAAATAAACTCTTATATTCAACCACTATTTCATAAAGTCATGCACTTGTCTATATATATTGTGATCTGAAAAATAACATCAAATTCACCAAAAAATATCATGGATCAATTTTTCATTAAATAAATAATCAATTGAAAGTCTATCAATGTTATATAACTCATATTTTTAAAAATTAATCATCCATTTATTATATAAACCTCAAGTTTATATTAAACCTAAGAGTCATTTGTTCCTAAATAATATGTTCTCTAATAGTTATCCCTAAAAATATAATCTTTTCATAAATTCACATTTCAAGGTTATTAATACAATTTAACATATATTTCCATATATTTAATCGAAAAACTACTAAAGAAAATTTCTTATATGTTTCATGTAATACACAAATTGTTTTGAATATACCATAATATAATTGATAAATATCAATCATTAAGGAAAATCACTAAGTGAATCATAATTTAATTTCAGTTAAGAGATAAAACTCAATGACTTAGGAAATACAAGGAAACTCACCCTTTTCCATCATAATAATAATATGAAAAATTTATAAACCATTTATTTATGATCCCTTATATAGTTATATGTCATACTATCTTCTAGATACATACTTTTCTTAGATTAATTTTTTTGTCTAGTTTCAACCAAATACTAAAATGATATTTATTATGATAATTCAAAATAAAGTCAAAATAAATGGCCATTTTAATATGAAAGATCAATAATAATATTTTTTATCCTATTAAACATTCATTGAATCCTATGATAATTTTATTTTAACTATTTTACACTTTTTTCATCCTAAAACACTCTCGGTTATACCTATGATACATTAAGTTATAAACTCCCGTGATTCTTAACCTAACCACTTAAATTAATTACAAAATAAATCCTTCATAATGGATTATAATGAGAATTTTATTTCTCAAAGAATATGACCTAGTATTTTATCTATATGTGTGATGTCTTAGAACCACTAATAATGCACTATAGTGAAGATTGAGTTGATAGTTAACCATCCTTATTCAGGGTGACTACCCCTAGATGCATTTTTTCCATAGCCACATCAACTTTCTGCTATCCACAAAAGGATTTAATTTATAAGAGAACCACACAATATCAAAAATTCCAAAATATTGGTATGTAATCCTATACATATAGTTATAATAAGGTTTCTCACTAAGGTTATCTAATCCTAATCGAAAAATAACTAAACTAATCCAAAAAAATAACTATTCACTCCTCGAATGACAATTGATGTGCCCCAAACCCACACTCTAGTGTCTTGTGATAAAAAAAACATACTTTTACAAATTAAAATTGATACCATGTGGGATGATATAAGATAAATATTCAAACACATCACATTAGTATTACATCTCACCATAATCTCACCCAAATTGGAGAACCTTTTTTCTAGTGTCCTAGAAGACTAGTTACATAGATAGAATAGTTTAAAAAAACTATTAACATTTATCCCTAATAAAACTATACTAGAAACCCTTCTAGGATTCTCATAGGTTGCAGTCATATTCCAAACCTAGGTATATTGAAACATAATAAATGGGTTAGCTCAGATGCTTGGTAAGGAAATCATAGGTGAAACAAAAATATCACAGCTGACCATATGATGAGAATACTAATACAATTAGAATATATAGGAAAGTGATGACCAAAAATATCGTAGATCATAAATCAATACATATGGAAAAAATTTATGAATAAATATAGTGGAAACATTTTACAATAAACATGATCCATGATAGTGTAACAACATGATACATTAGAAATTGGGAACACACATTATTATTGGTAAAATTAATTTCATGAGACATACTATTAGTTCCCATGCTTATGAGAAACTAAAATATTCTCAAAAAATACTTACCTCATGTGATATAACATTTTAACCAATGCATTGATGAGTGATATTGTCACACCCTTTTTTCTTTCATGTCATGGTTATGATCTAGTTCATTGAAAATACCGATCCTTTTCATGGGTGTTGGGTGAGATTAATTTTGAGTTTTGAAATTACATATATTTCTAATCACCCTAATTTGGATTACCCATTGCTTGTTTAGGAATTTTTGGAGAAAGGGTGGTTACTTCATGATTTGGGCCAACTGTGAGCCCATTTTCAGTTTTAAAAAAATATTTTTTATTTTATAAATACTTTTTTTTTCAAAATAATTCATCCATTATACTTTACACTTTTCCTCCACTGACATATTACTACTACCATATCCTTTTGAACCCCTTATAAATTCATAAACATGGTGAATTTGGGTTACTTATTTGGGTAGTGGGCCAGCCCATGGGCCCATTTCTAGTTTTAAAAAATAATTTTTTTATTTTATATCTTTTTCATTTTTAATATTTTATAGTTATTACACCTACCACCCGAATCCCATATCCCTATCATCACCCCCATTATATATTTTACCTCTTTGGAGCTCATATGAGTCTCGGATGAGGGAAAACTTCTCAATGTCTCCCAAATCATCCAGAATCGTTAATGTAAATTATATCATCCATAAATCATTCCATTCGTACTATTTTCCCCAAAAATCATCTTTCTCTGGTTATTACAGACCTTATGAGACTCTCCATTAAGTTTCAATCCATTCCCTTTTCTCTAAGGTTTCATATCTAATGGAAGAAGAAGAGTTTTCTTGTTGAAAAGGTGAAATTCTTTCTCCTTTCTCCTCCCTCTTCTTCCTCCTTTCATTATTTCATGGAATTATAATCTCCAGTAGTCATTATTGACCTAGTGTTATGGTATAAAATTATTTTTGATGGGTTTTTGTTTGTTTGGGTCTGGTCATCATAGTTTTAGGGTTTGTAAACCCTCGGATGGTGATATAGGGTGTACGCTTCCATTGCGCCAAGGATTTGAAGTAGGATATCCCTTAATCATGCATTTATCATTAGGTTTCATCATTTTATTATTGTTAAAATCGGATATATATTATTATTATTTTTCATCATTTGAGTAATTTTATTTTTATGAAAAATGGTTGTTTGATCCTTGTTTTGAGAAATGTAGATTTGTTTTGTCATAAAAGTGCATAATAAGTGTTTGTTTAAATGTTGCACTATCTTTCAGTACTATTTTGTGAGGTTTAGAACTTGTTTTATGGTATTTTTATTATGTTATAGTAGCTTTTATAATATATTTCATGCAATTTTTGTTTTATTCATTGTCAAGTGCTTAAAATAAATTTTTTTTTTTAAAAGGGCATGGCATGTGTTAGGTAAATTGCCCGGTAGGCTTTTATGTGTTATGTTTGAATTAAATTTTTTTTTTTGGATTTATAAAGGAATTATAATAATGATAAAAAAAAATTTGTCCTCATAAGTCTTTCCAATTTGTATTTGGTTTTAGAAACAAATATTTCTTGGTTTACAACATGTTTTGGCCCAAGTTGTCGAAAAATGGCCCCTTTCACATCCTTATAAAAATTGTTGTATTTTGAATATGTAACCAGAATATTTTAAGGGATTTATGAATTTTTTTCTAATATAAATGGTGTGTATAAACCTCCTTAATAAAAGTTAAATTAATACCTTGGTCAAAGGATAGTTTTGATAAAGGCTTAAAGGCCTGTTTGGCATTTGTTTTTTTTTTGTAAAAATGGTTTCCATGTGTATTTCATGTTCAATCTTTTGGGGAAATTTTATGATCCATGAAAATAATTTACTAATTGGTTCTAGGGCTGCCAAATCTTGTTTTTTATGTTATTGATGGGTTCGTGGCCTTAAAAGAGTATTTTTGAATGGATTTTATGCGCAAGGCCTCGTTATACACCTTCAAATTGTTTAACAAATATTTTTAGTAGTTTATTGGTTTGTGAAAGAAATGTGAAGCATGTTTTCAGGATGGTTTTGTGTTCATGGGTTGGTAATTTAATTTTTATGTTTAATGTTTATTTCATAATATGCGTAACTTGATTGATCACTAAAGGGAATCCCAAGTATCTAGGTGGTAGAATGTGTACTAGTATGCTATTGTTTAAGAGGGGTTTGACCCATGTTTCACATAGAAATTTTGACGATGAAAACGCTAAATAAACTATGATGATGATGTTGTTGAGGGGTCACTAGGTTATGGTTATTATCTATACTGGTGGATCATCTTCATGAGAATGGATATTTATTATGGTTACTTTCACCGAGATACAACGTACATGGGGCTCACAACTAACCAGTTCCTAGCGGTGTTCCTCTGACTTTTTTCTCATTGGCTATTTCGTAACAACCATAGGAATACGGAGTGTTTGGTTGGTAAATTCAGTAGTGTGTTTGATTTTTTAAAAAGTGTAAATTCTTTAAAGCATCCCTCTTGAAAACTATTTTCATTTTGAAGTTTTACCTCTTTGAAAATTGTTACTAGCATTCTTGTTTATAAAACATAAACGTTTTTGTCTGGTAATTTTTTTAATATAGCCTGGGACCTCATTTGTGAAACATACATTTATATCTTGTATTTAAAACTTGAAACTAAAGTTTCTTTTATTTTAAAGGATTTGCATTTGGAATAGAATACCATGCTGACCTACTGAGTTTTAATAATCACACCTATAGTCTTATTCTATTTTTAGACCATGTGCAGGTTTTAACTTTATTTCGATCACCTTGGGAGATGTGTGATAATTATGTTGGAGAGTGAACAAAAAGTTAATAGGGAGTTATTTGGTTATCAGGTTTGGTCAATTGAGTTGTTGGTTTAGTTGTAATTTCAGTTTCTTGTAAAAATAATGTTCAGTTCAGTTTTTATATAATTGTATTTTGGGATGTCCATTTCATTCCAATATTTTTTTTAATTGTTTATATATGGTCTGAATCGATCTTTTGTGTACTCTATTTATGCCCTTGGTTCTTGTCTCCATCTCGGGAGGATCGGGAAATCCTCTTAGGACTTGTCACGGGCTGGGCCTTGTGACTGGTTCAGGCTCGACTCGAGTTGGTTCAAGACAAAATGGTATCAAAGGAGGTCAGATCTTAGTAGACCTTTTTTAGAGTGCCCTTGTTATTTGGGGTTTTCAAGGTAGATGGAGTAGGAGTTTTGGTACTTGAGGGGTAATTTTAGGAAAATCATCGTGAACTCTTTCTCATTCTGATCGTCGGGAATCCATGGGAAGTTCGGTTTTACTAGTGTCTTTTGTTCTTGTTAATTGTTTGGTGTTGGGGTATGACTAGGGGAGTCTGACTAATGGCCTCCATGAGCTTGTGGGGCCTGTCAAGCCATGTGGAGGTGGGGCATGGTCCTAATAAGTATATATGTGTTTGTGTTGTGTTTTACATAAGGTCTCCAACCATATGGTCAAGTCACCCACCGACACTAGTTCCCTTTTGTGGGTTTCTTGGACCTTTCTTGAATTCTGAATTTTTGTTTTGGAAATCCTTGTGTGAGAATTAAAAAAATGGGTTTTAAAGAAAGGATTGTATTTTGGAAAAGTGGAAAGGGGGTTTTCAAAAATTAAATATAATAATCGTTCTAGGAAGGTTTTGTTTTTTAAAAAACAATTAGAAAGGAAGTGGAAATGATTTAACGGTATTGGATTTTCCCTAATATAAACATGTGGTTTATTGAAATAAAATGTTTTGAAAGTGTGAATCAATTTAAATTAATTATGAAAATGTGTTTTAAATGGGGTGTTTTGGGCTATTGGAATGTTTTTCAATCTAATGAATTGGTTATGGAAGTTTGGTTTTGAGTGTCTGGTGTTTTCTGGAAAGGGGTTTTGGCCTTTGTGGTTGTTGGATTATGAAAAGAGACCGTGCTGAATATTTTTAAAATGGGAAAGGGATATTTGTAATAGAATGGTTTTTTAGGAAGTTATATTAAATAAAATGGATTTTTTTAATCAAATGGTTCTTGAGGATGCTTGTCTTTTCGGGTGAAATTTAAAAATGGTTTTTTATTTTCTGGTTAATGTGCCTTTGGAAGGTACACGATTATTTTTGTAATAATGATGTTTTGTTTTTGCATGAACTGTTTTCAATGGGTTCTCACATGAAAGTTTTTGTAGATATATGGATGAATGGCCGTTATGGCATGGTATGTGAGTACCCGGGGTGGCATGTAAATGTTCATGTGAGTGAGACTTGATGAAACACCATTGGTGAATGTGAAAAATCACCAAGTTAGTTTTTTTTTTCAAAATATTTTTTTGCTGAAAAATTGTGGTGTTTGTTTTGAACTGACGGTTATGTGGATGGTTTATCCTATGTCTTATAATATTTTTCTATTATGCTTTATTATGATCTAAAATTCATACTATTGTTGCATATTGAGATGGGATCTAGTTGGTGGCATGGTTTTGGGGTAATTTTCAGTGGTTTTATAAAGATGTTTTGGATGTTGTGATGTTTCCATGGATGGTTCTCTATTGCTTTGATTTTTAGTTAATCAACCTAAGGATTTGTTTCAATTATTAAATCCACCTATTTGAATGATACCTTTTCCTATTTGATGAAATATAGTGTTTTTTAGGCTTGATTAAAAGTTTATTCCCATTATGGTGATTCTCTTAGAGTCAGTAGTTGTGCTCGGTGATGTTTAGTGGGAGTTTTTGTGTGCCTTGTTCATTCTGCTCTTCATTCAGAGTGACAGAAAATAGTACTGTGTATCTCCATGTTCTTTTTTGGATAAAAATTCATTTTGAGGAAGATAGTTTCATGGTGTCTCTTGATCTTTTGTTTCTTCCAGGGAGTGTAATGTGGTACTATGTGGAACTAAGGGATGGAGTACAAGTTGGGGATTATAAAAGCTTGGTTGTGAGTCAAGAGATTCTTTATCCATCAGATCTCTAGCCATAGGTTTTGGAGTGAAGCTGATGCGTAGTTAGGAGTCCTAGGATTGTGGGTAGTATTACTAAGATCATACCTCTACCATTTTTGGGAGGTAGTTATATTTTTTATTCTGTGATTTCAATGGCCAAATGATTGGCTCCCCTTCCCTACCGTCCATAATTGGTGGGGGTTTGGATTCATACAAATAGTGTTGGCCCAGTTCTCATGTTGTTCAGTTATTAGGGGAAAATCATTTCATTGTCTAACATATTCATTTTAAAATGATTCCTTTGGGTTTTATACATCAATTAAAACCAAAAATCACATTTTCATCAATAAGATACAATTATCCTAGTGAGAAATCATATAGTTATAAAAATAATTCCAAAGATATC
Source organism: Viscum album (assembly GCA_963277665.1). Classification (NCBI taxonomy): domain Eukaryota; kingdom Viridiplantae; phylum Streptophyta; class Magnoliopsida; order Santalales; family Viscaceae; genus Viscum; species Viscum album. The sequence goes on along the minus strand of OY728119.1, from coordinate 2,101,286,301 downwards.
TTAAATTATGACCCCTTTTTATCAACCTATGTAACTTTTAGGTTCACCCTATGTCACTTTAAGTTTATCGTAGGTTATATTAAGTTATATCCATATATATTTCATAAACTAATGTCCAAAAAATATTAAACCCTCCTCTCATACCAACTAAGGTGATCACAGTATTACATATATAAAGATTGCATCATTTTATATGAATATTCAATAACTTTAACAATAATACATGCCCTGAAATAGTAAAGATTTAGTGTATTTGAATAATAGTTATATAATTAACTTATTTAATGAAATATTGAAAATAGTTTCTATAAGTTTCTTCTCTCATAGTACCCTTCTTATACATTTCTAACTTACTACCTTTCTCCCTTACTTGGGGAAAATGGAAACATAAGAAAGGGTGAGATAAAATTCTAGGAAAGGGTAAACATGGGAGATATAAATTGATTATAATTTGAAAGAATAATATAAGAATATGGGTATGAGATCATTATCATAACATATAAAGATTATACTATAATATATAAATATATAAATCATGTTTCCTGGCATTAAACATTATCATTTCAAAATACATGAGTCATATTAGTGGGGAATCATCATTAATAAATCATGATCAATGAGAGTGTATCATAATAATAAGAAAATGTCATAGGATTTATGGCAGAACCATAATCAAAGAAAAATAATTTATTTATTCAAGGAACACTACCAGGACCATTATCAAATAGTGAAAAAATCTGATAATGGATTGGGTTCACAACCCAATAACTTTTCATCCTTGGAATGCGTTCAATACCCATAATCATTCATATAATCTCCTAATTTAACAACGAATACCCTATGAATTGAATATTTTATAATTATATTCCCACCCATTAAATCATTAAAACCATGAATATGTGTTCTTAAAGAACATAGAAACATTCATCATTCCATCATAACATAACCCATGGAAAATAGATGAGTTTCTTAAACATTTCATGAACATGTAATAATAATCCATTAAGAGAAATAACATGGATAGTGTTAGTATAACATATCTACAAGGAAGCATAAGAAACATAGATTTATTTATATATATATTAAAAATAACTTTAAAATAACTTGCAAGCATTTCTTTGAAACAAGGGAAATATCCATTTCATTTGATAAATTTAATAATAAAAATTTCATAATATCAACAAAAATAATTTGTTTCAAAATAATAATGGAATCCTATAAATGAGTATTAAAATAAAATAATTTTCATGGAATTAGGAAAATCCATTCATGTAGTAAACATTGAAATAATAATTCATTTTATAATTTTTTAAAAAGTCATCAATAATCAGTTTGTAAAAACAATATGAAAATTCCATTTTAATCCTAAGAAATGAAATTAACATATAGTTGTAAATGAATTTAAATAATAATAGGATCATGGAGATTAAAGTATTGAAATTTTTTTAAAGAACATGGGAATGGAAAAAGATTTTTGTCGACCAAAGTGTAAATATGGCCATCTTTTCATGAAAATATGTTCTTAGTCATTTTAAATACTAATGAAATGAGAATGAAATGAAAACCCAAAAACCCAAAAAATAACCATAAAATAAGTAAATATATGAGATTTAAAATATAATAATCATATAATTTTCGTCATTGTAAATTTAATATTTGAAATCATTAAAAGAAATGAGATTGTTAAATAAACCCTTATTTTAGGTCCTAAATTTATTCATACATGATCTTAAGTTCATGTATTATAAAATAATATTTATTATACATATATAAAAATAATATATTAATACTTAAATTACAAAATAATATTCCATTATAATTTCCACTTACCCATTTTATAAAAATTATTCATTAAAATCAACATTTTGGTAAAAATTTGCCAATTTTCCATGCAGTCTTTTATTTGTTTGTTTTGATCCTTGTACCTTATTCACAGTTTCATAATATCTATATTATTAATCCTGTTATAACTACAATTTATTTTCATGATATAAACATTTATAAAAAAGGTATTCATAAAATAAACATTAAGGTAAAAAAATCTTCAAAAATTAAAATTTATACAAGTTTAAATGATATTTTAACGCTTATAGTTTACCCTATTATTACACCATTTTAACTACAACAGAAATAATAAATTTTTGTCATATTTATTATTTAGTAATACCAAAAATAAAAATATATTCATTTTCAAATTTTTTTAATATAGATTAAAAATATTTAAATAATTTTATTAAATTAAATTTCTATAAGTTTTAGAAATTAATTTTAAAATAAGCATGCAAAACACAATGAATATAAGTTTTAGAAAATGTATTTTTTTAAACATACAAATGAATTTATTCTCATTCCATGCATTATAACAAGAAATAGATGAATGTTAAAACATTTTATTTAATATATTATCTATATATTTCATTAAAATAATTTGTTAATTTTTCTTAATTTACTTTATAATATGAAAAAACACTGCATGCATAAAATAGTTTTTTAGAAAAACATCTCGTTTTACATTAAAATGTTTTCATTTTAATTTATAACCAATCAATAACCAATTATTTCATTTATAATTTCTTTTAAATTATAATTTTATTACTATGAATTAACTTTAAAATAAAATATATATGATAAAAATAATTCTCATAAATAAAATATTTCAAAACAGTTCTTTAGGATCAATAATATTTCCCAAGTGAAAATTTAAATTATTTTTTACAATTATATTTCAGTTAAATGACATATAATGTTCTCAATTTTGAAATATATGACACTTATTCACAAAATTTCATGGTTTTGTACTTCATAAGATATTGTAAAAATAAATTTATTTAATTTAAGTATGTTCTAAAATTTTAGGGTGATACAATAATAAAAAACAATTTAGGTAACAACATATATACCTTCCGGTTGTAGAACATTATATAGTTTTTGGATGTTTTAAAATATTATTCTCTCAAATAACATGCATATAACTTCATTAAAATACTTCATATACTAATTTTAACAACCTCATGAATAAAAATTTAAAAAAAATTATTGTATTAGAAGTTTTTCCTATATCTCTCTCATAGACACAAACTAAATGACAAACTCACCCAGTTTATTTCTTCAAAAATAATTAAAAATCTATTCTTTATTCCAAAAATTAATATATAGGAACACATAATTTATGTGAATAAAATTTTCAATTTAAGCCTCTCTAGATATGTCTCACAAATGTAAAAAAATTGATTATAATAATTTGAATTTAAGTTCTTATAAACACTTGGATAATTGAATTCCAAAAACTACTGGTGTGTAACTTTTCATACCTGATGTAATAACTGTAGTAAATAACTACAAAAAGTAATTATGGATCATTACCCCTTGTTTTCCATCTATATAATGAAATTATATGATCGTATTCACATGGGTGAACATATATTTAAGAAATAATCCTCTCCAAGCTTATTGTTCTGAACATGTAATAATTATATTCAAACAAATCACTATACTAAGTCAGAATAGCTTTAACCCAATTTACTCCAACCCAAAAAAGATATTCATGAAATTAATTTAAGTTAAAAAAATAAATAAAACATTGGTTTTATATGGTTAGAACTAAAATCCATAACTCTATTGAAGAAATACTACATCATTTAATTTTACAGCAAATAAAAGATTACAACTTGTGGCTAATGAGTAACGTGGATCACGGTTGTATCACCCTGTGATATTAAGGAAAAAATCTAAAAAAAAATAATTTTTTTATAGATTATATTAAATGTAACAAAAAATTTATCTTTTTTACACACAACATCAATTTTAGATTGGGTTACACACAACAACAAGTTTAAACAAAATGCAAAAAATTATTAAAATATTATTATATGATATGATAGTTATCATCAAGTCGTTGGAATGAAAAATATGTATAGGATTAAAAAATATTAAAATAAAATTTTTAGGACAATATATAAAATTAATTATTTTTTTACAAATTAATAAAAAATAAAAATAAAAACCATTTGATAATAAAAGAAATTATTTTCTAGAAAACTATTTTGATGCGTATAAATTTTTTTTATATAAATAAATTAAATAAATAATTTTTGGAGAGTGATTTTTATAAAATTTAGACAAAATATATTCAATAAAAAAATTAAAATTTATCTAATGTGTTTTCTAAGTATAAGGTAATAATAAATCCAATTTTATGCTTAAAAACTATATATTTTTAAAAATAGTTTCATTGAACATTTCACACTTATTTTTAAAATTAAGTTTTTAAAATATTATACAAAACATTTTAAAAAATGAAATGATATTTTTAAATCATAATGTTAAAAATAATTTAGGGTGATGTTTTCCGAACTTTCTGATAAGATAAATGTTTTCTGAATAGTGAAAAATAATGGTTTTTATTAAGAATTTCCATTTCTACTAAACAATTTAAAAACATAAACATTATTTTAATATGGTTATAAAACTAAAATTAGTTCAAATAAATATATATTTATCCAATTTCATTCATCAGAATCAATTTAAAATTAAATTTTGACAAAAAAATATTTTAAATATTTGCACATTTTCTCTTTGGAAAACAGTTATCTCATCGTGTTTGTGGGTTTAGTTTTAAATTAAATTTTTCTACTTATACAAATGGAATTTATAAAAATATATTTCATATTTTGAATCATAATAACTCATATTTTCTAATAATGACAACTTAATTTTTTACCATATTGAATTGTAAAAATATTAAAAATTAATTGTCGTAGTTAAAGTTAAATTGGGTTTACTGTGGGTTAAACTAAAATTACAAGGTGTAAAATTAACTATAAACAAGTAAAATAGAATTTTTTTAGAAATATTTATACCCTATAACCTATAATGTTAAATAATTAACCATTAATAAGTTTTCTTTCATGTGAAAAACAAGGGTAGACTTTATTATTTTCAAATATTCCAAGTGTGTCCTCTCCCCCATATATAAAAGGCCACCCACTCTCCTATATTTTTCACACTTAGAAAACCATTTGTTTCAAGAAATACCTACCCAAATAAATTATTTAAATATATAATACTACCCTATATTACTTATTTTTTTATCAATCTATCTTAATAAGGCTTTAGGTGTAAGCCTAAAGAGGTTCTCTGAAGTTGTAAAATTCTTAAGCATGGCTTTTTATTTTATTAATTCTTAAAAACACATTAATATTATTAAAATATAATTATATAATAACAATATTATATAACATAAAATTATATTTTAATATGTTAATTTCAAACCTATATCCATATTCACTTCCATCATATGGGAAACGAAATTGGAAATCGTGTGTACAGGGGACAATTTCCACGCGAACCAATGTTATTTTTTTTTCATCACCACCCATCAAGGATCGATATGGTGATGGATTTAATGTTTATAATATATATATATATATTCCATATTAAACTATTATATCACTTATTCCTTCTTACCTTCCAAACTGTTTGAAAACAATAACATCGCTCGTCTGTACGATGGACTACTGCCTCATGAACCAATTGGATATGTTTTTTCCATTTACATATTTCGTGGATGGTAATAAGGAAATATTTATTGAATATATATGATATTTATAACATAATTATATCTATTTAATTAATATATCACATATACTATATTAATTTCCATTATGTAGGGGATACGATAATGCCACTCATGTGTACGGGGACTATCACCTCACGAGGTGATGTGATTCATTTTTCACAATCACTTCGAATGGAAGGTAATAAGGATAAATTAAATAAATATATATGATATATATTAAATCATAATGATACATTAAATATTAGTTATTATTCACCTTTCATTAGTTCCATCTGTTTAAAAAATGTAAACAACGTTCATGCGCTTGTACGACCTACCATCTCCATGAACGGTTTATTTTATTTTCTATCTATAGGTTTTAAGGATTACTCTAAATAAATATATATTGAATATATATTATATTTATATCATGTTTAAAATTGTTTATATTATTGAACCGTGATTAATGTAAAACAATCAAAAATACCATAACAAAACATACATGAATAACAAATTAGTTGTTACCTGAAACATGATTTTAACAAAGAATTATTAATAAACAGGTAATAAAAGTTAAAAAGTAAAGCATATAGGGTATGATATGTATAATTATGGTTCTGTAATAAATATATAATAAACAAATATTTATTATTTAGTAGGATTTATTGTGTATGAAGGAAGTCAGGACTCAAGGTAAGGGATTTGTACCTCACTTCTATTTTTCATGAGACACATACCATATTTTCCAAATGTTTCTTTTATGGGATGTATATACTTCCCATGAATTTATTAAAATATTATTATACTAAAAATTATTTGTATTTACATATTCTTTTTAGTAACTCTCTCTCATTGGGTTTATGGTTCAAAATTTACCAAAACAGTAAGGGATTTTTGTCTCGATTTGTCCTCCATGGGATATACATCAAGTTATATAACTATCTTATTTTATGAGGGGTATATATAGCACTATAAAGATGATATATTATGAATATTATTATTTTAATGATATTTAATATTTTTTTGATGTCATTATTTAGTGGGTCTTATGATTTCAAAGCTACCAAAGTGCTTTGGGTTTGATATTATGATCTCATTATTCATCATGATTGTTTATGATTAATCATTCAATGATGAAATATTATGATCCATCTCTCAATAAACATGTTAATTTTATTCTCCTATGGTTATTTCATCATAATATAAGTCTTCCCTTCATTTCATCCTCTGTAAATACTCATGATTCCAAAATAATTGTTTTTAAATAAAATCAACTTGATTTTTCTCTTTGTTTGAAAACCCTTTTTCTCTTCTATATAAATGTTTTTACAAAATATTCTCAATTTTTTATAATGTTACTATGGGGTTTTTTAAATTATTTTTTACCATATTTTTACTTTATAAAAAATATTTTAAAATGAATCTTTATGTCTTTTTCAAAAAAAAGGTATGCTTGGACTTTACCAAAAATGTGAAAGGAATATTTGTTTTAACATGTATATAATTTCCTTCCTAAATGACAACTAAATGTTTTAAAGTTTCCTTTTTATGATTCAAATTTTATTTTCAAAGAAAAATATTTTCAGAATGTTTTATGTTTTTTTTAAATTGTTTTTTCAATGTGGAAAGGCCATTTTCCTCTATAAATGATTTCAATCGATTTTTTAAAGCTTCCTTTATAAATTTTAAAGGTTATATTAAAAGAAAATTATTTTTTATATTTTATGAATTTATATATGTAAAAATGTTTTTTTCAAATAATTTTTATTTTACTCATAAAATTTTACAAGTGGTGTTTCATTAAAATTGCCATCCATAAAAGATGATATCCTTTTATGTTACTTAATATTTACTAAGGATATGGTCAAATGGTGCCATAATTATTAATTCTAAAGATTTTTTATGTTTATTAGGTTAAGAAATTTATTAAACCCATTCATATTTTAATGCTTTATGTTATGATGACATGATGAAATGTTTATAAACCCCATTTGTTTTAATGGGTTGTGATATTAATAATGTTTTATTATCTGATGGCACAAAATGTATGGTATATGTGATAGGTGGGAATTATATCTCCCTAAAATTCAATGGTAAATGATTAATGTTATATTATATCCAAGGGTATATAGGAGTTTATCCCAATCACCAAATAGGGTACACAGAAGGGTATCCCAAGCCAAAAATAGAGTACCCAGGAGGTTATCCCAAGTCTAACATGTTATAAATGTCTTGGTAGATATCTTTGGCATATGATTTTCTATAATTATATGTATACCAAAACCTCATTTATTATTCCTAAGATGGTATTTTTTCTTTTATTCATTTATTATTTTTTTCATATTAAATCTCAAAGTTTATGTCTTGTCTTATGTTTATGATATATGATATGCAGGGTATGGTTTGCAAATATTATTATCATATTCACATAGTCTTATGCTCATGTTATATTTATGTCTCCTTTTTTTACCCATAATGAACATCTAATCTCTCCCTTTCTTGTGTTTATTTTCCCCAAGTTACAGAGAAAGAGTTTCAGTAGGGTATATCTATGAGGAGTACTAAATTGGAAGATCATTGTGGGAGATATTTAATTTCTTTACTAAAATGAGAATATAGTGTATTTAGTGACTAAATAAAATGAACCTATATGGTCTATGGGTGTGTATTTTAAAATTTATTTAATATTAATATAAAAATATATAATATTTATGTATGACAATTTTGGGACTCTATAATCAGTATCAGAGTAAATGTTTTGTTATTTTTTGGAAACTAGGATGAGAAAACATTAGTAATATCCCATAGAATAATAAAAATATAAGAAATCTTCATTGGTTATGGTAAAAAATAGTGTGTTTTTCTAGAAAAGAATCCCTTTAGGGATACTTGAAATGGAATTAGTTCTAGTATATATATACCTAAGGATAATAACTCTGAAAAAGGCTTGTTTATCTAGACTCGAGCATTACCAAATACATGACAACAGACCTTACTTTGCACTTGGTTTGACACTCCTGGTGTATATTCTTTCAAAATTTACGAACTCTTTTTTAACCATCATGAATGATTTGGATAGAAGATTATCATGGATAACCTAGGTTAAACCTAAGGCATAATATATTTAAAATAATGTGTCTTATTGTATACATCCTATAAATTATTCTTTAGGGTTATGTGTTTTACCCATAATGATTTTTGTTTCTCACACTATTCTTTGTGGTCTTATTCAATGGATGGAACCAAAAGGAACTAGGTTTACTTTGAATGTGGTAAAACATATGTTTCTGAGAAACCAAATAGTATAATAACTTGAGTGAAGGATATTTTGATTATGCCTAAATATTTATCATGATATAAGATTAATAAAATGTACGACCACCAACTCTCAGACTCACCAAAGAAGATAAGTGTAGAGTTAATTGAGAGCTTCGGTTATGGAGACCAATGACTAAATAAGATTATGTTTATTATATGTCAAGAATATCAGAAAAGTTACCCAAGTGAATGTCTCATAAGAATGAGAAGAGGTTTTTAATGTGTAAAATAAGGAAATAAATAATGTTATTTTTGAGGAAAAATGAAATGTTTAGTTAATACAATAGATGAGAATAATATTTTCCCTAAGGAATAAAAAATGGTAGAATATTATAAATGAATAAAGTATGGGAATTATACATATTGATTTTAGAATGGGAAACCTTTAGAAGAGGATAAAAAATTTTGTACAAGTAATGGGTTTTTTCTTATTTATTAAGATACTATAAATGATATATGAATGGTACGGGTTTTTATAACCATATTTTTATATTAAATTTAAGAAGCATGATTAGATTGAGGTTTATGAATGTTATGAAATGATTAATATTTATTTTTATAGGAAATAGTTATTAAGGATTAAGATGATGATTTTTATTTAATGGTTTAGGATTGAAGTGGAATGATTGAAGTGTCTATGTATTGGAATTTATGAATTATGTTATATGAATCATGAAATATTTAAGTATTTTTGTGTAGAAGTTTTTCATTAAGGATTTTCAGGAATATATTGATAAGTACCGATAAATAAGAAATGTTATTTATTAGAAATGGAATATTTTATGGAAAACACAAGATTAAGGGAAATATAAAAATAAATATGTTCCTAATATTGATTTATGATGTATAATTGTGATAAAGAGAAGATTGATATGGATAATGTTAATTGAATTGTAGTGACGACCTTGTAAATGATTAGTGATTATATAGTGAAGTGGTTTGTGTTATTTTTGATGGAGTTTTTGATTTTTCAGATTTATGTAATATATTCTATTATTAGTGATTTTATTTATAGAATGGGGAGAGAGTTAATTTTTATAATCATGTATATTTTTATTAGGGTTTTATTATAATTCATGTTATTACTATATTTCTGGATAATATATGACTGAGGTATTTCCAATTTTTATGTGACCATTAATGGATAATTAATGACATTTTTGGGATTAATGTTAGATTTATTTGGTAAAATTTAGATACCTAAATTATAAATTTTCAATTTTGGGATTTTTATAATGTTAACCATTTATGGAATAGTTCATGTTGAACTTTGTTGAGTTTTCAGTGATAAATGTATTATTTCACCATATGGAGATTTATTCAAATTAGATAACCTATTCTAACCATTTTGTTTTTGATAATAAATAAATATAGAAGGATTTGGATATCACTATTTTAAGGTACTTATAGTTTGTTAGATCTTTGAGAATAAAAAGATCTTACTCTTTCAGTAAGATATGAAGTGGAAATTAGTCTAGGCACTACCAAAGGATGATATTTTTCTTCTAAAATGGAATGAAATCAAGTAAGTATATCTTCTCATCAAAATTTATCGAAATTAAGAAAAAGTATGTGGAAATAAAATTTTATAAAGTTAACTTCATTTATAATGAATGAATTGTATTTTCACCTATCACAAATTTACATCTTTTTGGCAGTTATATTTATCATGAACATATTCTCTATCACCCTCTATTAGTATTTGGGTGTTAATTTTATCTTCCATTTCTATGTTTTAACTTCCCACCAATGCTCTCATGTATGGAAACCTAGTTCTGTTTTATTATAGGTGACCTTCACACAACACTTATATGTTTAAATGTTAAATCTTTATTAACCCTTTTTATGATATGGGTTTCCTATAAAGTTTTTTTTCAAATTTTAGACACTTTATTAATGAGAACAAGTTCAAATTGAGAGATGTGATTTATTTACGGGGGAAGAATGTAACACCTAGATATTTTATGAAATATTTTTTCAAATAAATTTAATCACATGAAACACCATTTTTATCCACTGTTACTCACAACACCGATTATATCTTCCATTACATGTGACACCTAGTTTGAACAAAATTTGACATACTATAAAAATATTAAAATTTAATATCCTAGTTATCACCTATACATTGAAATGGAAGGTGTGAATAGGATTAACGAAATTATGAAAATATACTCTCTACACCTATATATTAAATGATTTATTTTGTCACCAATTAAAGATTAATGAAAATAAAAACCATTTGAAAATAAAGGATATAATTTTCTAAAGAAAAAAACTATATTTATGTGTACAAACATCTTATATCTCAATAAACTAAATAAATATCTTTCAGAGAATGATTATAATTAAATTTAAATATTATATATTCAATAAAAACATCAAAATTCTTCTAATTTGTTTTCTTATAATGAGATAACAATAAATCCAATTTTATGCTTAAAACTATATTTTTCTAAACTACCATTTTATCAACTATTGAGAACTTATTTTTAACATTAATTTTTGACATTTTAAAAATTAATTTTAGAAAATTAAAGTCATTTTTTATTAAAATTAAAAAAATTCTTAGGGTGATGTTTTGATGATTTTTTGAGGCGTTAAATTTTTAAATGAATAGTGAAAAATACTAGTTTTTATTAAGAATTTTCAATTCTAATAATGAAATTAAAAAAATAAAAAATTAATATGGTTTTAAAAGTAAAATTTCTTTAAATATATATCTATTGATACAATTTATTCCCTTTTAATTAATTTCATATTGAATTTTTATATAATAAATTTTTAAACTTGTGCACATTTTCTCTTTGGAAAACTGTTTTCTCATCATGTATTCGGGTTTAATTTTAACTTAAAATTTTCCAATTATGTGGTTGGAATTTAGGATATGGATTAAATATTTGTAATTATAATAATTAATATTATCTAATAAGTTCAAATTAATTTTTAACCATTATTAATAGTAAAAACATTAAAAATTAGTTACCGTTGTTAATGTTAAAATGAGTTTACTGAGGATTAAACTAAAAAGATAAGGTTTAAAATGACTTAGAAACATGTTCAACACCAATTTTCATGAAATATTTTGATATTATCACCCCTAAGGTTTAATAATTTCCTATTTTACATCCTTTATGATAAGTTATATCATGAATCTTCTTTTATTCATGATATTTTAGGTTTATTTTAATGTTATGATTTAATGGTGCTTATGATCCCAAAGATAAAAAATTATTAAGGTTTTAATGTTATTATATCAATGTTTTTCAGGATTATTTATGATTATTATTTAGATTATGAAACATTATGATATATCTCTTATGAAACTCATTAATTTTCTTCCCCTCTGGTTATGTAATGAGAATACATTTTTTCCCTTCATTTTCCTCTCTTTATATACTTATGATTCTAAAAGAATATTTTTTAAAGAAAACTACCTTTAATACACTCTTTGGTTGAAAACCCTTTTTTCTATATCAATGTTTTCTAATAATGTTTCGAAAAATGATTTTGTGTTCCTATGGTATTTTTTAATTTTATGTTTTCCCTTTTTTTGAATTTTTAAAAAATGTTTTAAAAGGAATCTTCAAGTCATTTTCTAAATAAGGACCTTTTTCGAGTTTACCAAATATGTGAAAGGAATACTTTTTTTAACATGTAAGATATTTCCTGCAGTCATGACCTATAACACTGTGAGATTTTGTGAAATTCTTTTATTTGAAATAATTTAATCTTTTTGATATTTTTCATTTCACACAATACTGAATATAGCTTTCGATATACAAAAAATACCACATTTGGATTGTGTTTCATGAAAATACAAGATGATATTTTCCAACATGAAAATCATATATTATCTTGAAGTATCCGTAAGACTACTCTTGGATTTTTTTACACAACATTGAGTTCTTTTGTTAGCTTTCATTACATGTAATACTGAGTTTTACGGAATAATAATATATTATTAAAATATTATTATCTAGTATAATAAGATATAAAATAGCAGTTAAATTACAGCATATAAATAGTATTAATTAAATTATGAAAATATAATGTTCATAATCTGAAGTCATTGGTTTCCAATTAATTATAAATTTAAATATACACCAATTGAACATAAAGGAAATATTTTTATTTTTTTACACTAAAAGTCATTTTGTCTTAATAAATTAAATTAATTACAATTAGTGAATTATATTAGTGAAATATATATGTTATATATTAAATTAAATATTAATGATATTTACCCAATATATTTTATAGTCATATGAAAATAAAGGGCTTAATTTTATAAAGAAAAAACTATATTTTTCAAAAATGTAATTTTATTGCCTTTTAATGGCGAACCCATTTTAAAACCAAATTTTGACAATTTTATATATCCTGTTTGAAAAAAACTAAACTTATTCTTTAAAATTTGGATATAAAAATTTACTTTTATTAATTTTTTTATTTTTCTGATAAGTTTCATGTTATGATGATTACTAAAAATACTAAATTTTATTTGAAAACTACTTTTTCCATTGAAATAAATTGTAGTGTTAAATTATTATTTTAACTAGTTTTAAAGTATAAATATATTAAATTTGTTTCATTTAATACTATTTATATCATTTTAATAAATATTACATTGAATTTAGGTATAAAACCCTTTCAATACTTTTCATTTTAAACATTCACAACCCGTTTTCTCACCCCGTCAATGGGATTAATTTGAAATTAATTACTAAAACTTATCTATTTTGAATTTTAGAAAATTGATTCTATATTTTTAATAATAGGTTCCAAATTATTTAAAGAGGTTTCTTTTATTTTTAAGCATTGTGAATAGTAACTTTAGTAAATTTTTATTTACCAAGGTTAAAGGTAAATCGGGTAATTAAAGGTCAAAATTATATCATAATATTAAAAAATTAAACTAAAACTTGTCCTAATTTCATCTTATGAGTGTATTTTGAAAAAAATAATCTTTATTCTGGAATTAGACCTTTTTGAAGCCACATGGATGAAAATAAGGCATTTATTATATTTTATTTAAAGAAAAGTTAAAGATGTCATACTCAAATTTTAATAACTAATTAGTTTTTAATATATAGTTTTACAAAAGATAAATTCAACTAAAAATAGTAATTTGAAATATAAATTATTTTTTTATTAGGTTATTTAAATTTTAATTTTTAGGAAATAAATAATTACCTTAAAGGCTTATACAATGATAATGAAATGATTCTACAAAAAGAAGAAAAATAAATAAAATTATTTTAATTAAAATTATAATAACAATTAAATGACTCAAAAACATTGATAAATCTTGTTTTTTGTTTATATACCAGCCATTATTTCCCAAGGGTCGAATTAATTACCATTTGAATCTACATGGAAATAAATAATACCCTTATAATATTTTATTTAAAAGTAAGTCAAGTTGTTCACATTCTAGGTTTTTAATTAATGCACTATTTGAATATATGGTTTTGTAGAAGTTTTTTGATAACATAAAGAGTAATTTGAAATATAATAAATTTATTTTCTTCTTGGAAATTTATTTATAATTTTTTTGGAACAAATAACTAACTTAATGGCTTTAAAAACGATGATGCAATAATTATTTAATTATTGATTAAAACAAATTAATGAAATTAAAAATATTAAATTAAATTTCATTTGAGTTATTTAATTTATCCAATGAATTTTTTATACTACCTTGACCCCTTAGGTATATAATAAAGTTTTTTTTTCTAAGTTAACTTTTTCTCTTGAAAATTTTAAATCCATGAAATGAATAGTGTTAAAATGAACACTATTGATATTTTATCAAAATAATGTTTTATTAAATTATTTAAAAATAAAAAAAATTATAAAAATACTAAATACTTATTATATGGTCAAAACTATTCTAAATTTTTCATTTTTTGTCTAATTTATATCCAATAAATAAAAATTATTCTCTTTTAATATTGAAAAATTTGTTATCTTAGTTAAAACAAATATGTTTACTAATGGTTAATCAAAATGAGAAGTTTTAAAACCATAAAAAACATGTCAAAAATATATTTGTTGATGATATTAAAACATTATCTCATCTCATATTCTAATATATTACATTGTTTTGGTATTTTTATTGTGATATATTTTATTAAAAATTGATATTTTTTGGAGATTCCAAAAGTGTCTCTCACTTTAATTATAAAAGGGAACCTCCTCCCTCACTTCCTAACACCCCCTTGAGAATCCTAGATCAACAAAACACTACCAACGTATTATCATAACATATATATATATACATGTTTTGGACGTTTTTTCTACTCAAAATATTAGTTCCAGTGTCCCTAAGGGAAGATCTAGAGTGAGTTCACCGAAGGAGAGGCAATCTCCTTTACCAACTCTCTCAAGAGTATTTTTTCTTTGACTTCCAATTAATGTGTTTTTTTCTGAATTTATAACTCCAGTTTCACCTATATACTAAGATTTTATTATTATTATGAAACAACTATATTCCACCTTTTTCCATCATACTGAAAACGTAATCCCCAAATGTGCATATGTACGGCCTACTGTCTCCACGCCATAGTGTAATTTGTTTTTCATCACTACTTTATTTGGATATGTATAATTATGGATATAATGGATATAAATAATTAATATTACATGGTATGTATTATGTATAATTAATATAAAATCTAATTCCACTCTCTTTTATCATTAAGTGAATGATATCGTCGCTTGTGTGTACGTACGACCTACTATCTCCGCGATGTGATGAGATTCATCTTCCACGCTAACCATTTCAAGAATGATTATCAAACATTATATACTGAATAAATATAAAATATATGAAATAATAATTCTAATATAATATATATATATGTGTCATTTACCTTCTTTTATTCAGTAGGATAAGAAACAGAAACAATATTCTTGCATACGTACAACTTATTTTCTCCATGAACGGTGTATACCATTTCAAATATATACCATTTATATATATTTATATACTAAATATAATGATATATAAATAATTTTTTACATTATAGAAGTAATTAAATCATGATCTATGTAATAGTATCAATAACAACAAGTCAAAACATGTACGATAAGCAAAACTGTTATTACCTGAAATGTTGCTTTAACATGGAATTGTTAATAAACAGGTAATATGATGCCACAAATGAATACCATTTGATATAATAAATATTATTATGATTTTTTATATTCTAATAATATTTTAAAAACCACTATACAATATTATTGGACATGTATGGTGGGAATCAGACCTAATGTATGGGATTTTTGTCTCACCTTTACATATATGGGAAACATGCCTCACACACTATTTGATTCTTCTATGTGGGGTATATACTACCCATGAATGTATTTTATGAGACTTAAACATAATATTATGGTATTTTTATATCCATATAATTTCCATTATTTCATGTGTCATATGATTCTATGTATTATAAAGTTGAAAGGGTTATTTTTTACAATCTCATTATTATTCGGGGTTGTTTAGATGTAAGTATCTAATAAGGAATTATTATCATCCATTTCCATGCTTCTTAAAAAATATTTCCCATATATTTTTTACTATATTAGAAAAAATTATGTTCATTGGGACTATTTTCAACTTTTTATAAAATGGTTTGAAAAGAATATTTTTTGTTGTTTTCCAAATGAAGTTCTTTTTGAATTTTCTAGAAAAAGTATGAGAAGAATTTTTTTTAACTTATATAGCAAGAATAAATTTTTACTCTTTCATGAAACCTTATTTCCTTGAAACATCCCTTAAAATCATAAAATTTTATATTAAAATAACATTTTTTCTTTTAAAATTGTGCGGAATTTCAAATAAAAAATTTTCTCAAATAAGAAAACATATTTTCTTCAAGAATTGTTTTCAGGAGATCTTTTAAAAAAATTCCATCAAAGATATCATTTTTTATGGTAATTATATTTTACTGGATAGGTGATTAAATGTTTCTATTATTATTCTTTCTATTAATTGTTTATGTTAATGTTGGAATGATATTTTTGAAACCCATTTCTTTTCCATGGTTTATGTTATAATTGTATGATGCTTATGAAACCCATTTTATTCCATGGATTCTGATATGATAAATGATTTATATTCTTATGGAAAACATATGTATGATTTCATTATAAGATCGGTGGGACCTATATCTCCCTCCAATTCATTGGGTAAATATTTATATCTCATGATATAGACATAAGGGACTTTGTTAACTAAGATATTCATGGGAGTGAACCATAACTACCAAGATGGTTTAGGAAGTGAACTCATACTACCAATATTCCCATAGAATTAATGCCTTTACTACCATGTAAATCATTATTATATACTTACAGGTCTTCTAAAATTCTATGTTTCATTCCTATGTTATGCTTTCATGGCTCGTGTTCTTTAGTTCTCTATGATTCGTGTACTATGAATAATAAATATTTATTCCATGATCCTGTTTGTGATCTTTGATATGTAAGGTATGATATTATATTTTCATGACTATGTTCTCAAAACTGTATTCTCATGATTTTGTTTATATATATCACTTGTTTACCCATATTGAGAATCTAAGCTCACCCTTTTTCTTATATTTTATTTCCCTCAGGTTATAAATAAAGGTTTTAGTTTTGGGAACTAAAGGGGAAGATCTTTATAAGGGATATTGAAGATCCTTCCCAAAATTAGAAGAATGTGTTCCATGTTTCAAAAGGTACAAAACTAATATGGTATTTGGTAGTGTCTTATTTAATTTTTTAAGTATTATTAAAAAGTAATTTAATTTTAATGTACCAAAAGCATGGGTCTCTATAGTTGGTATCGAATAAAAATTTTAGATAAAATTTGGAAAATGTGATGAGAAAACATTAGTGAGAACCCTAAGTACATGTATAAGGATAAGTCTAAGGATAAAGAAAATTATCGGAAAATGAACTGGAATTTTGGAAAAGGATAGAGCGAGTGGTTCCTAAAAATAAATCACTATCTAGATATTATTAGTGGTTGTGGCTTTGACATATATGTACCTAGTGGTAACAACACTTACAATATGTGTTGGGCCCGACTCAATCATAACCTTGTAAATGAAAATGGGATTTGTTGCTCACCTGGTTTGACACTCTCGGGGGATATTCTTTTGGAGTTAACAAATTATTTATAAACCATCATGAAATATTTAAAAATAATTTTTCAATGAATACCGTAGGACAAACCTATGGTGTCATATTTTAAGGAGGGGGTTTTAATATAGACATCCTGTAAGTAATTTTTTAAAATATGTGGGTTTTCACCATGATAGGTGTTTTTCACATTATGATTTGTGGTTTTAGTTAATGGAGGGAACACGAATTGGGTTTATATTGAAGAGGATGAACAATTTTCTGATCAGTAGTCAAATGGGATGATCACTGGAGAAAAAGAAATTGTGATTATTCTGAATCAGCTATCACGATATATGATTAACAATGTTAGCTATGGTGATATTCCAAAAATGTAAAATAATAAGAAGATGAAATTTTATAAATGTTAACTTTTTAAGGAACATGGAGGAGAGAAGATTTTATTTAATGTATGTCAAGAAGAAGGGAAGAAAAACCTTAAGGAATACATTTAATAAAGGGGACGATGTTATCTCTATAGAAAAAAGGGTCATATAGTGATGAATTTCCATGAAGTTCAATGTCTCATCTGTGGTGAACATGGTAATTACCCAAATCAATTATCTAACCTATGAATATACTTATAAAATATGGAAGTACATATTCCATGCCAATCATTAAAGTGGAAGGACTGAAGTATTTATATATTTTGATTTCAGAATTATAAATGTTGAATTATATAAGGATTTTATGTTTTATGTTTTTCTAAGCATTTACAAGAATATGTTAAATGGTTTCAATAGACTAGAAAGGTGATTTCATTAAAGTTGATATTTTTATTAAGGGTAGGTAAAACAATTTATTCCTTATGTTAATAAAATGATGTTTGGATAAAGATATGTTGGAGATGATTAATTAGATGATACTAGTTTCCTTGGAACTAATTAAGGATCTGTTTACAAGTGGGTTATACTATCATGGATGAATTTAAATTCTTTTTGGAATTGAGGTATATATCGAATAAACATTGGAATATGGAAACATGCAGGTTTTAAATAAGGATATATGTTAATTAATCTTATTACCATGTTTCATGTGAATATAAGATGAGGGTATTCACATGGTTGGAATGTGAAAACCAAGAAATATTCAATTATAAATGGTGGATTGATGTTAAGCTAATTTTGTGACCTTATTTCTAAAGATTTCGATTTTCATCTTTTATAAGGGTTATAAGGTCAATCATTGATGGAATATTTATGTTTATGTTTTTTATATTAAAGTATTATCTCACCATATAAGGATTTAGGAATATTGGATAACCTGTTCTAACAACATTGTGTTGATAAAAACCGATGACATATGGGGTTGAATATCATGGATCTCATGATCTATTAGAGCTTTGGGAATAAAAAATCACCTTCGTTTTTTGAGAAAGAGGTGATGTGGATCAAAGAACAATAATGGGAGAGGTTTTTCTAAAATCATGTAAGTATATACTTTTATGAAAATTATTTAATTTTAGGAAAAATGTTCTTGATTCCAAAACATTTATCCTAGTACCTTCGTTTTCAATTAATAAGATGGTCCCTTAGTTAATCAATTATTCATGGCTTTGTGATTGTTAACTTTCTCCTGACTATGTTCCCAATCATTCTCTATCAGAACATGATAGTTATATTTCACTTCTATGTGCATTTTTTCACTTTCCACCTATTTTATCCTATGTGGAAACCTAGTTATGAGTTACTTTGGGTAACCGTTATGTTTCTAACATTCTTTTTTAAAATGGAATTTTAGTATTCATTTTTATGATGTGGGTTTCTATGAATGTAACTTTTAAGTATTAAACCATTGATATCCTAGATGATTTTTTATGGTGAAATTCAATTTAATGGGGGTATAATGTAACACCCTAATATATTTTGAAATTTTTTTATATGAATTAATTTAATATTTTTGATATTTTTCAATTCACATAATACTAAATATAGCTTTAGTTATACAAAAAACACTATGTTTGGATTTTGTTATATGATATACTAAGTTGTTATTGAGATACACATAAAACATAGATTATATTGTGTTATATGCAACACTATTCTTGGATTTTGTTACACAATGTTGATTTCTTTTGATAGCTTTCATTACACACAATACCAAGTTTTACCGAATAATAATATATTATTAGAATATTATTATTTAATATAAGAAGATATAACCTATACGTTAAATTAGTGGTTATGAATATTATTAATTAAATTATGAAAATATAAGGTTTATAATTTAAAATAATTGGTTACCAATTAATTATAAATAAAAATATACGCCAATTGAATATAAAGGATATATTTTTATTTTTATACTCCCAAATCCATTTTGTCTTAATAAATTAAATTAATTAGAATTAGTGAAATATATTAATGAAATATATATGTTATATAAACTATTAAATATTTTTTATTTTTATCCAATAGATGGTTTTGGAAGAATATAAGAAACAACTCAATTTTATGAATAAAAACCAATATTTTTTTAAAAGGAAATTTTGTCACCTTTTATTGGAGAACCCATTTAAAAACTGATTTTTGGAAATTTTAAAAATAATATTTTAAAAAATAAAAAATTTATTTGAAGTAGATATATAAAAAATTTCTTGGATTAATTTTTTTTTATTTTTTTTATATGTTTCATGGTTTGTTGAATAGAAAAAGAAATACTAAATTTTAATTGAAAACAAAATTTCCATCAAAATAATTTATGTGTTAAATTATAATTTAGATTGGTTTTAAAGTATATATAAAATTTTATCATTTAATATAATTTAGGTTATCGGAATAAAATTTACATTTAATTTATATATAAAAACCTTTCAATTATTTTGCATGTTTTAACTTTAATAACTCGTTTTCTCACCCCGTCAATAGGATTAATTTTAAATTAATTACTATGGATTCTATATTAAGAATTTTGAAAATTAAATTCCATTTTTGGAATCATAGGTTCTAAATTATGTACATATTTCTCTTTTATTTTTCCTCATTATGAATCTTAAATTTAGTAAATTTTTATTTATTATGGTTAAGGCTAAATCAGGTAATTAAAAATAAAAATAATATTATAATATAGTAAAATTATCATACCACTCATAATAATTTCATTGGATGAGTTTATTTAGACAAAAATAAATCTTATGTTGAAATTAAACCCTTTTTAACCCACTTGGAGTAGAATAATACATTTATTATATTTTATTTGAATAAAAGTCAAAGATGTAATACTCAAATTTTAATAACTAAACCACTTTCAATATAGAGTTATACAAAAGATAAATTCAACTATAAATATTAATTATAAATATTAAATCATTTTATTTATTATGTTATTTTATTTTAAATTTTTAGGAATTAAATAATTACCTTAAAGGTTTATACAATGTTGGTGGAGTGCTTATACAAATAAATAAAAACAAATAAAATTATTTTAATTAATATTTTAAGACCTACTAAATGAGTTAAAAACATGTATAAATATTTTTTTGTTTATATATATTCCATGGTTGTCTAAGGGTCAAATTATTTTCCATTTGGAGCTGCATGGATATGAATAAGAGTAGTATAATATTTTATTTTAAAGGAAGTCAAGTTGTTCACACTATAGGTTTTTAATTAATATACTATTTTAATATATGGTTTTCCCGAAAAAAAATTTCATACATAAATATTAATTTAGAAGATAATATTTTCTTCATGTAAATTTATTTATAATTTTTAGGTAACAAATAATTACTTTAATGTATTTAACAATAATGATGCAATAATTATTTAATTAATTATTAAATCAAATTGATGATTTTAAAAATATTATAATAAATATAATTTGAGTTAATTAATGTATCCATAAAATTTTATATATTACCTTGAATCCTTATTTTTATAATATAATATTTTCCTATAAGTTAACTTGTTTTCTAGATAATTTTAAATCCAAGAAATGAATAGTTTCAAAATTGACACTACTGATTTTTTATCAAAATAATGTTTTATTAAATTAGTTAAAAATCGTAAAACAAATTTTTTAAAAAAATTATCATTATATGGTAAAAAATATTACATAGTGTTCATTTATTTTATAATTGACAAAAATAAATAAAAAGTACATAGTTTTAATATTTAAATTTTTTTTACCTTAGTTAAAATTAAAATATGTTAACTAAGGATTAATCAAAGTGATAAGGTTTAAACCCATAACAAAACTAGTAAAAAAACTATTTTTTTTATGATATTACAACCTTATATCTTCTCATATTCTAATATATGTCATTTTCGTGGTATTTGTATTGATATATATTTTATTATAAATAAATCTTTTTGGATATTCAAAAATTACCCCTCACCTTATTTATAAAAGGGAACCTGCTCCCCCACTTACTCACACCACCTTGAGCCTTTTATCTCGACCATACCCTGACCATTTCTCATAATAAAATCTTTTTCCACGTTTTTGAGGCTCTTGTTTCATCAAAATACCAACTCTTGTGTCCCAAAGAGAAGATATATAGGGGGTTCGTTGAAGAAGAGGTAATCTATTTTACCAACTCTCTCAAGAGTATTTCTTCTTCTACTTCATCTGAATATTGTGTTTCCATTATAAATTAATAAATAAAGTATCAAATATATACTATTATGATGTTATGATTATATAACAACCATATTCCACCTTTAATCCATCCTATGAAAAATGAAATCACCACACGTGTGTACGTATGGTCTACCATCTCCACGTTGTGGTGTAATATATTTTCATAAAAACATTATTTTCATGGGTATAATGATGGATATAATGGATATAAATAATAAACATGACATGATAATTATTATTTATAATTAATATACCAAATAAGTCCTCGCCCTTTTATCATTAAGATAATGATATCATCGATTGTGCGTATATGCAGCCTACCGTCTCCATGACACGATGAAATTCATATTCCACACTAACCATTTCAATAATGATTATAAGAATGTATATTATAAATAAATATGAAATATATGACATAATAATTTTAAGGGAATAATATATATATATATATATCACTTACCTTCTTTCATTCTGTATGATAAGAAAATGAAAACACTGTTCATGTGTATGTACAACTTACCATCTCTATGAATGATGTATTCAGTATAATATATATATCTTTTATATATATTTATATACTAAATATATATTGTATATAAATCATTTTTTACATTATTGAATTAATTTAATCATGATCTAATAAATAGGATCATGAATAACAAATCAAAACACGTGTGATAAACAAAGCGGTTATTACCCGAAATGTTGCCTTAACTTGAAATTGTTAATAAATGGGTAATATAAAGACAAAAATGAATCATATATGATATAATAAATATTATTATTATTCTTTTATAAGTTAATAATAAATTTAAAACCACTATACAATAGCTTTGGACACATACGGAGGGAATCAGACCTAAGGTAAGATATATTTGTCTCGCCTTTACTTCTATGAGACACATGCCTCACAAACTACTTGATTATTCTACATGGTGTATATAGTTATATTAAAACATATTTTTTATCAAGTAATAATAAAATATTATAAATAGAATCATGGTCATACTAAATTGATAAAGATCCTTAATGAAAACTAAAGGATTTTTCCACATTGATATATGTGCACGCACATGGGCATTACATAGATCACACAACTACCTTGCATGAGATATCTGGGCTGGGTACCTTCTCCTTGGAACTTTCTTGATAAATTTATTTTCCCAAGGAACCATATTCACCTATAAATAGGAACCTAAGGATCCTCATTTGAGAGACTAAAAAAATTGGAAGAACCCCTGAAGCTCTCATTGTGAAGCACCTTCACCCAAGTCACCCAGAATTTATCAGGTACATCTCAAAAACAAGATAGAATATAGAATTAAATATTATAAGTGAGATAAAATCCATTTTAGGGTCTAAGAACATAAGACACCTACATAATTACCATTCTCCACTTAGGATAAACCACCTGCGTGAGGTCCCTATACCTCATCAGGTACATACGCAAGACCCTTCTAGGGACACTAGAGGAAACCCAAGGTGCCTTGGATAAATCCTTACCCAAGTGTTTTCACCCTTGTGTCCTATTACTCGAGGCATATCTAGAAATCTTAGGCCTATCCCCCCTGTGCTATCACATTCAGTTCCCCTTACGCCCAACATGGCACACTTACATGATATACCTATGCTGATCACCTCCACCCAGGACCTACACGAGTCACCATTTGATCCCTCTTCAAAATCCACCTATGGTAGGGTTCCTCTCTTCTTGGTTAAATTTTATAAAAATGAAATAATTTAAAACCTCCACTGAGGCCTCCTAACTTACAAAACCATGGTAAAAGGCATACAAGAGTGTCTCTCATTTGGATTTGGATTTATACAGTTAGACATTCCCCACACTGGTCCTGCTGTATGGTTAGGATCCTCATTGAGCATGTATATTTTTATATCTATGGTCATGAGGAACCCTACCCTAGGTACGGTATCAGGAAGTTCCTGGTCAGGAAGGATTAGGTTTTGGACCATGCCTTACCCTTATTATCTCTAAGCCCTGGAGCCTCTGGTTCCTCGCATGGAGGATAAGGATCACTCTGGTGTTTCCTTTGGAAATGGAATGAAATAATCCTCCCTTGATAAGGGACACATTTTAGGAAATGCCTCCTTCAGTAATCACTGATCCTTTGATGTAGGAGGTTACAGTCTTTCTCATCTCTACCTCCATATCCTTCCCCTTCATTCCTTCCTCACCTTGGACTCACATTCGATATGAAGTAAAGAGAGGGAAGTGTTATAACAAAGACCTCTTCAACCAGTGGATAAGGAAAAGTGTGTGGTTTTTCACATATTCTTATTCATTTTTTTCTCACATTGAAATTAAATTATGGCATCATACCTTTTTATTACATAACTTTAAATGATATTTTACACACTGATGATATTTTAAAGTTTAATGTATTGGAAAAAGGTACATAATATATGAAAACATAAACCAATATTTTATTCCACATGAAAGACTTTATCAAGGTTCAGACTAAGTACATTTATTTCATATCATAACCTGGGGACATATATCAAATTAAAGGGTGAGTAGAAGGCCCAGTAAGGGAAAACATGTGAAATAGTTTAAATAAAAACTTGAGAAATATTAATAATAACATGCGGAATTTCATAAAGTCATGATAAAGAGGCATATCATAATAATAATAACATTAATAATAACTTAAAAATGTGGATACAACATTTAATTTATAAATTCATAATCATATCACCAAGGTTTATCCCTAAGGTGTCATAAAAATTTTAGCAAGGTTATTCACTAAAGTATTGTAAAACTTGACATCTTTAGAGATTAATTTATTTACCCAATTCATTAGAGTGATATCAAGGAACACCCTTAATATATCTTTATTTTTATGTGAGCCACATATATCATATTAAAAAATTTCCTAAATAACCCAAATAGAATAAAATAAATGGGTTTCAAATCAAAATCATATCATTTTAAAATGTTCTTAAAAACATGATCATTATGTCATTTATAACCCACATAGAGGGAATTAGGGTTTCATATATGTAAATTCAAGAATTAAATAAATAATTCTAATTTATTGATTAATACATTTTTAAATGAAAGAGTTTTGGGTATTCACATAAAGAAAATAAAATAATTTCTTGTGAAAAAGAGTGAGATTTGAGATGAAAATTCTACATCATAACGTGTTGGAAACATAGTTTTATAAAATATTAAAAAGAAAAAGGTACATGGGTAACCTATTCATTAAAGACTCATAATATGGTAGAGGTACATAATAAAATGGTAATAATATAATTTTATGGAAATTTTAAAGATATAACACATAAAAGATAACATTAAAGGAAAATAGAATTTTAGAATTCCCTTACCTTGAAGAGTAACTTCTAAAACACTAAGATCGGGACATTGAGGGATTTAGGGAACATTGGGAGGACTCCTTAGGAGGTATAACTAGTATAAAATTGTGTGGGATAAATTTGTAATGAATAGATTTGAAGTAATGGTTGGGTATTTATAGTAAAATAGAGGGAGTTTTTTATTAATTTCAAAGGACATCTCATTAGTGGTATTGGAATGACCATGGGCTTTCCCATGATATTTTCCCATGGTATTGGGAAATTTGTAAACATAATTACATATTTTAATCCACAAGAGTATAATTTAATCTTATCTTACTCGTTACATTATTATGACATAGTTATGATGTCATTAAACATATCGAAAACTCAAAACTGTATTTTTACTACACATCAAAAATTCAACTATGTCAGAAAAATACCAAAAAATAACCCTAACCATTTTTTGATGTGTAAAATTCAAAAATTAAATTTATTTTGTAAAATTAAATTTCATTTTAAATTAAATTAAATTAATAAAATATTAATACTCAGCATGTTATTTCTAAAATATTGATTTACTTATACTATAATATAATTATATTACATTACAATTTAAGATGACTAAAATATATTTGTACTTCCTTAGGTGAGCTTACTATTCCATTTGAAAAATTACTATTCATTAGGGTAGTATTACTATTCCAAATGGTCAAGTTACTATTCACCAAAAAAATTATGTTGATCATATTAAACTCAAAATATCTCACTGATCATAAACATGTATGTCCGTTTTTTCAAAAAAAAACATTTCACGGAATCAATTATCTAAAAAAATACTATTCATAAAAAAATATTATTCATCCGAAAATTGAAACTTCTTAGAAAACTATTAAAAAATCACCAGAGATTAATTTTGATATTTCAAATTCAAAAATGTTGTTTATTATACCATAATAATTCTCTAAGAATGATAAATATCTTATAAGTACACTTTTTTACCTATAAAATCATTTTATTAAATATTTCTCAATTAAACATAAATTTTTTTAAGAAAATATTTTCATAAAAAATGATAAAATAACACTTTTATTAAAACAAAGAGATTACATTTTAAGTATCTAGGGCCTTCACACATAACCCCTTAAAACACCCGCATATGACCTAAGGGTAAGGTGTGCAAAGGTAGTGGACTCTTGGGGAAACTCGGATAACATCATCTAGGTTGTAATCTCTACTAACTTGAGCTTCTCTTGTAGGCAATTTGGTTCAATATTAACATGTTGAATATTGACTTGGGTTTGGTCCAAAGTGAAGACTATTGATGCTACCTCCTTCCCAAGCTCTGAGAAATAGGCTTCATATAGCCCAAGTCTACTAGGTGAGTCCATCAACTCATCTTTTTTCATTAATTATCCATTATTATTTTTATTTATAAACAATAATTATAACGCAAAAAATTTATTATTGTTTCAAATAGTCGTATTAACCAACAGTCATATAATGGTCAAAACCGATGTTGAAATTTCATTTATACTTTTTATTTTTTATGAAATCTTAAAACATACATTTTCAAGAAATAATATATTATTCAAAAGTTTGGGTTATTACATCCCCCACCCTTAAGAAATTTCATCCTTGAAATTTCAACTCATACCCTTTGAAGAGGAAAGGTGAGGGTACTTCTGTTTCATAGTCTCCTCTGGTTCCCACATCAATTCTTCATATTGTTGGTTCCTCACAGCACTTTAACAAGGTGGGTAGTCTTATTGTGTAGAACCTTATCTCTATGATCCAATGTCTCCACCAGACTCTCCTCGTAAGATAGTTCGTGTTCTGATTGTACCTCTTTTGTATTCAATACATGTGATGGATTGGGTATGTACTTCCTCAATAGGGATATATGGAACATATCATGAACTTGAGTTAGATTTGGATGATGTTCAAGATGATAGACCACTTCTCCAATGAGATCAAGGAATTAATAGGGGCCAATGTACCTGGGGATGAGATTACATTTCTTTCTAAACCACATGAATCTCTTCTATGGATAAATTTAAAGGAAGATATTATCACCAACATCAAACTCCAGGTACCTTTGATGGTTGTAGGCATAGCTCTTCTACTGACTCTGGGTATCCTTAATGTGTTTTTGGATGGCATAAACCTTTTTTTCATCTCTTGAACATGATCAGGCCCAAGAATCTTTCTCTCACAAAATTCATTCCAATAAGTAGGAGTTCTACATAACTTCCCGTATTTAGTTTCATAAGGTTCCATTTGAATGCTCGAGTGGAAGCTATTGTTTTACAAGAACTAAATTAATGGGAGATGTTGATCCCATACACCTTTAAATTCCATTAATAATGTTCTTATCATGTCCTAAAGTGATTGAATAGTCCTTTTTGATTGTCCAGCAATTTTAGGTCGATAGGCCGTACTGAAAATCAATTCCATACACAGATCGTATTGAATACTTGTCTAGAATTTTTATGTGAACCTTGGATCACAATCAGATATTATAGAAAGTGAAACTCCATGTAGATTTACCACTTCCTTTATGTAAATCCTAGCAAGTTGATCAAGAGACAAATCTTCCTGGATAGAGATAAAATGGGTAGTCTTGGTGAGACGTTCCACTATAACCCATATCACATTGTTTTCTTTGGAAGTGTTTAGGAGACCAGGGACAAAGTCTATAGTGATATTGTACCACTTCTATATTGGTAATGGTAGTGGTTATAATACCCCTTTAATAAGGTTTCGCTCTTCCTTCACTTGTTGAAACACCAGACACCTTGTAGTGTAGTCAAAAATCTCCCTTTTCATATTATCCCACCAAAAATGACCGCAAAGGTCCCTATACATTTTCGTTCTTATAGTATGTATAGAGAATGTAGATCTATGAGCTTCATCCCTCAGCTCCTTATTTATTTATTGAATATAT
This sequence comes from Viscum album, assembly GCA_963277665.1. NCBI lineage: Eukaryota > Viridiplantae > Streptophyta > Magnoliopsida > Santalales > Viscaceae > Viscum > Viscum album. The sequence continues at coordinate 2,101,257,406 of OY728119.1, read as the reverse complement.
GGAACACATAGTATTTTATGAAATTTGTGTACACCTTCTTGATCAATATTGAACTAAAGATACTTTCATTCCATTACAGCCTCAAACATCATTTGTAACAAAGGATATTCTTTTTAATCTTTCTTAATATTATCTAATAATGATGGATGATAAATCATTTGAGATAGGGATGATGATGTCCCTTTCCTTATGATTCCCGTGTCTAGTTTTACTAAGTCTTTGATAAAAGGATCTCATTGAATCCTAATCATTTCTAGAACAATAGGGTCTTTCCGAATTAATGCATCGATGGCTTTGTTTGCTCTTCTAGGTTCATAATGAATTGAACAATAATACTCTTTAAAAAGGTAAAACCATCTCCTTTGTCCTATGTTAAATTCCTTTTGAGTGAAAATATACTTCTAGCTTTTATGGTCTGTGTATATATTATATTTCTCCCCATAAAGATAGTGCCTCCATATCTTTAGAGAAAAAATACTGTTGTCAACTCAAGATCATGCATAGGGTAATTTTTCTCATGATGCTTCAACTGTCTAAATGCATAATTAATTAACTTGTCATTTTTTATGAGGATGTACCCAATCCCTTTCAAAGATGCATCACTAAAAAATAAATCCTTCTCTTATTGAGGGTTGAGTTAACATGGGTGTAGTAACCAATATATTCTTCAACTCTTGGAAACTTTCTTCACAATCCTTTGTCCAAATGAACATGAAACCTTTTCGAGTTAACATGGTTAATGGATTTGAAATTCATTAATTTTTTTCAAAAAACTCCTATAATATCCTTATAATCCAATTAAACTATGAGTCTTAGTTATTATTATAAAATAACGTCACTAATCTACAACCTTTTTCTTTGTAGGGTCAACTGATATTCCTTCACTGGTTACAATGTTCCCCAAGAAATCGACTTTCTGTAATAGAAATTCACACTTTATAAACTTTTCAAATAACCTCTCCTTCCTCAATGTTTGAAATATCACCCTTACATTATATTCATGCTCCTCCTAAATTTTAGAATATATAATAATATCATCAATAAAAACTAAAAAAAGTTATCAAGGTATAATTTAAGAACTCTATTATTCCAATCTATAAAAATATAAAGTTATTATTCAATCCAAAGGGCATAACAACAAACTCATATTTCTCATATCTTGATTGGAATGCATTGTTTGGAATATATTCTTTCTCCACCCTTAATTGATGATAAATAAATCGAAGATCAATCTTAGAGAAGAACTAATCCATGTGATGATGGCAAAATAAATCATCAATTCTTAGAAGAGGGTACTTGTTCTTTACTATGATTTTATTCATCTCTCTATAATCAATGCATAACCACATTAATCTATACTTATTATTCACAAAGAGAATAGATGCTCCCCAAAGAGACACACTAGGCCAGATAAATCCCTTCTTCAAAATATCTTGGATTTTCTTATTTAATTCCTCCATATCCACATTCACCATTCTTTATGAGGTTTTTGAAATAATAGTGGAACCAAGAATGAGTTCAATGTAGAACTCTACCTCTCTTTCTTGGTGAGGTCTAGGTAACTCTTTAGTAAATATTTCAATTTATTCCTAAACAATAGGGAAATTCTCTATCCTTATACTCTTATTTCCTTTTTCTTCGTCACCGATAAACTCTATAAAGAATGCTATAAGAGGTGCTTCTAGAGAAATATCTGGTAGATATATATCTCCTTGGAAGATAACTATAGGTTTTCCTTTCAAGAATACTGAGATTTACTTGCTTATGCATTTGATCTTAGCATTATACTTTGAGAGTCAGTCCATCCATAGTATAATGTATAATTCTGACATGGTAATGACTACTAGATTTGTGATAATATTGTGCTCTCTAAATTGAATACTATAGTTTCTAAACAATTTTTATGCTTGGATAATCCCTCCAAGTTTCCGGACTGATAACTCTACTTTTATTAGTTTAGGGATTGATTCTATATTCTATGAAAACATTAAGGAAATAAAGGACTGTATAGAACCAAAATAAAAAAAGTACTTTCTTGCATTGAGAGAACAACATTAGTACCTTCCACCACATCATTTGGATCGTCAACTTTATCTACTGTGATAGAAAAAGCACAACCTTTCTCCCTTTTCCTATACTGATGGTGATTTCCCTCCACTTCCGTCATATTTAGACAGTGATTAGTAAAGTTCCCAAGTTGTCCACACTTGAATCGTTGGACTTCAGGTACGGACTACACTATCTTCCCTTTTTCATTAGTGTTGGGAAGATGAGGTTTCACCTCACTATGACAATTCTGAGTGATATGGTCATCTCTTCCACACCTGTAACACTTTACACTTCTGAGTAGGAAGATCCCCAAATTCTTCTTCCCAAATTTATTACACGTGGGAAGTTACACATTTTTACACCTCTTCCCTGATCAAAGATCCTCCTCATGATTTTCTCCATTGATATTTTATTTTCATTGGGTTTACAAGACCATTACATCTCACTAAACTCCATTTCAACTTTCATAGCACATCTTATGATCTACTCATAGCTTTCATAGTCTTGGTTGGATATGGTCTTCTCACACCAAATAATCTATCAAACTTACCATTAGGATCCATGATAAATTTATACATGTAATGTGAAAGCCATGTGAATTTCACCTTATATCTTCCCACATATTCATTTTCCTTATTCTTAAACTCTAGAAATTCCTTCTTGATTTTTTTTCTCATTGAACGAGGGAAATACTTATTGAAGAAGACCCCTCTGAACTCGTCCTACTCCATAGCTTCAATGTCCCCTCTTGGTCTCATGTTTTTAATCAACATGCACCACTGATCATCCTCTCCCTCTAAGATGTAAATAGACAAGGTGACTTTCTCTTGTCCAGAACTATAAAGTACAGAAAATATCTTTTCCACAGAGCTTATCCATTGTTCTGTGATCAATGGGTTGGTAGATCCACTGAAAATTAGTGGTCGATGACGCATAAAGGATTCAATGTAATGTTTTTCCCTTCTTTTTGAAATTTGTCTCTTAGCTTGATTAAAGTTATTTCCCATAACTTGAGTAATTGTATTCATCATTCTCATGAAAAATTCCATTTCAGATTCTATCAGAGGACTTTCAGCACATGGTCCGTTTCGGTCACCATTTGCATGGTTCCTCCTATTTCCCTACATTTTATAAAAGAAAAAAACCTTAATGAGAAAATTATTTAATTTAATAATCATATAATTATAAAGGAATTTTATGTCTTAAAACATCATTGTTAAACACATTATTCATTATTGACAATTACATTTTCTATAAATCCTTCATAATGGTTTATAAAAAGCTTGTGATTAACCAAAAATATCCCACAGGAGTGTCAAACCAGGAGTGAAGCAAGGCCAATTGTTGTGCACTAGTTCCCATTTAATTATAGCTCAATTTTTTTTTTGTGTTTTACCCCTAGATACATTTGAACTAGAGCCACATCCATGTGTTCGTATCTAGACATGGATTTATTTGTTCAAAAACCACTTACTTAGTATTCTACCAAAATCCAAGGATGTTTTCCTATACATAAAATTTTCTATAGGGTTCTTCCTAAAGTTTTCATATCTTAATTTCCACCCACAACTAAAATATCCTTTGATACCAACAAGTTCATCCCACCTTTTTATTACATAACTTTTCATGACATTTTATAAATAGAGGATATTTTAAAGTTTATTGTCTTGGAAAAATAATACATAATACATGAATACTTAAAAAATTATTCTATTCCACAGGAAATACTTCTTAAAGGTTCATACTAAGTACATTTAATTCATCTCATAACTTGGGTACATACATCAATGGAAAGTTTTAGAAGAAGGCCCAGTAAGGGAAAATAAGGGAAACAGTTTACATGCGAACTTGAGCAATATTAATAAGAACATGGAGTATTTCATAAAGGCATGAGAGATAGGAATATCATAAAAATAATAACTTGAATTATAACATGAAAATGTGGATAAAACATTTAATTTATAAATTCATAATCATATCACCAATGTCTATACCCTAGGTGTCATAAATATTTTACCAATGTTATTCACCAAGGTATCATAGAACTTATCATCTCTAGAGATTAATTTCATTACCCAATGTATTAGAGTGCTATCAGGGCACATCATAAATATGTATTTATTTTCATTTTATCCACATATGTCATAATCAAACATTTCATAAATAACCCAAAGAGAATAAAAGAAATGGGTTTCATTTCAAAATCATAGTGTTTTACAAAAATTCTTAAAAACAAGGCCACGATGTCATTTATAACCCTAGGAAAGGGAATAAGGGTTTAATTTATGTAAATTAGATAATAAAATAAATAATTTTTATGTTTTATGAATACCATTGTAATTGAAAGAGGTTTGGGTATTCACATAAAGAAAATAAAATAATTTCTTTTGAAAAAGAGTGAGATTTTAGATGAAAGTTCTCGAGCATAATGGGTATGAAACATAGTTTTATAAAACATTAAAAATAGAGTTTATAGGGGTAAACCATTCATAAAAGACTCATAATAAAGTATAGTTATATAGTAAAATGTAAATAAGAACATGGAATAGAAATTTTAATGACATACCACATAAAAGAGAACTTTAAAGGAAAATAGTAGTTGAGAATTCCATTACCTTGAAGAGTAACTTCTATAACTCTAAGATCGGGACCTTAAGGGCTTGAGGGAACATTGGGAGAACTCCTTGGGTGGTAGAACTAGTATTATTTTTTTGAGGATGAATTTTTAATGAATAGAAATGAAGTAATGGTTGGGTATTTATTGTAAATGAGAATGAGTTTTTTAATAATTTCAAAGGACACCTCATTAGTTGTATTTACACAACCATGGGATTCCCCATGGTATTGGCCACATGGGACACCTCATACCATATTTTAATCCAAAAGAGTCTACCAGAATCTTATATTATTCACTACATCATTATGACATAGTTATAATGTCATTAAACATACTGAAAACTCAAAACTGTATTTTTACTATTCATCAAAAACTCAAGTATTCCAGAAAAATACCAAAAAAATTATCCTCACCATATTTTGACATGTAGAATTAAGAAAGGAACTCCTTTTAAAAAAATCATTTTAAATTAAATTAAATTAATAAAATATTAATACTTAACTAAAAATTTCTAATACATTGATCTACTCATACTATGATATAATTATATCACATTACCATTAAAGATGACTAAAATATATTTATACTTCTTTAGGTGATGTTAATATTTCATTGGTCAAATTACTATTCATAAGGGTAACATTACTATGCCAAAGGGTCAAGTTATTATTCACTAGAAAAATAAGTTGATCCTCTTAGACTCTAAATATCTTACTGATTGCAAATGTGTATATCCATTTTTCTAAAATCATTTCACAAAATCAATTATTTAAAAAAATATTTTTTTACTATTCATCAAATACCACTATTCATAAAATGTTATTCATCAAAACACTATTCATAAAATACTATTCATCCAATAAAATACTATTCATTGAATATTTGAAACAACTTTGAAAAATACTAAAAATTCAACCTTGATTAATTATGACAACTTGAATACAAAAATGCTATTTATTTTTGCATAATAACTCTCTTAGTATGATGATATGTACAATTTTTTCTTCTGAAATCAATTTATTAAATTTGTCTCAATTAAACATATATTTTAATCATAAAATGTATTAATAAAATGAAAATTATTAAATAACACTTTTACTAAAACAAGGGGATTACATTTTAAGTATCTAGGGTATGGATACATAACCCCTTAAAACACCCTCATGAAACCTAAAGGTAAGGTGTTCGATGGTGATGGGATCTTGGGGGGGCTCAGATAACATCACTTGAGTGGTAATCTCCACTAACATGAACTTCTCTTTTAGGTTATTTCATTCAAGCTTTACATGTTGATGCTCAGCTTGGGCTTGGTCTAGAACAAAGCCTACTGACGTTACCTCCTTCCCAATATCTAACAAATGGGATTTGTACAGCCTGAGTCTACTAGATGATTATATCGACTCTTCTTTCTACATTAATTATCCATTATCATTTCTATTTATAAACAACAATTATAACACACATAAAATATTATTGTTTGTAACGATAATATTAACCAACGGTCATATACCAGTCAAAACCCAATGGTCCCATTTCATTTATACTTTTTATTGATTATGACATAGTAAAACATACATTTTATAGAAATAACATATTATTCAAAAGTTCAGGTCATTACAAGAATCACATGGGCTTAGAGGTTAGTGGTGATCATGACACCAGCACGATCCATGACACTTATTGAACTATGAGAACTCTGATTCCTTCCATAACCAAGATATGTAGGATGTCTATCTAAGACCATGATCAAGGGACATCCTCCTCAGAAGTTAGTCCCAATCATAACCCCAAATTCATTAGGGCATCCTCCTTAGGAGTAAGCCCTAAGGTTCATCATATGGGTATCCTCCTTAAGTTTAATCCCAAAATTAGCCTCCAAATCACCATAAGATAATACATCACTCATGGCCCCTTCTATGGGGAATCCTCTTCAAGAATAATTCCCAACATAATTTTATCAAAGGGATATACCCCCTGTGAGACTCACCAAACTATGTGGGCTTTGATTCTCATCCAAATGGGTTATGTAGGAAGCCTCCCTGAGGTTCAAACCCATCACCTAAATTAACCATGTTCTTTTGAGACATATCCTCAGTAGTGTCTAATTCAACTAGGAAACTCATATCCCTTCCTGGTTCCTTGGGCTTATTTGGAATAAGTAAAATTCCAAACATTGACTAGGCACCTCCCACCTAGATATCCTCGTCACATGATGTTAAACTATATGGTTGGTTCTGTATCGCATGACCTTAAATGGTATGATGTTCCCCCATTAAGTAGCACTAAACTATGTGGGTTGTGATTCATTTCAAAAGGATAAGTACCAAACCCATCCAAGGGTTCAATCACAACATCAAAACAAATCCTATATCCCTATATAATGATAAACTCAAGAGTGACCATCATCTCCCTAGATGAAAATAAACTCCAGAGTGCCCACTGTGTGGCTAGAAAACTTACATCATCATAATAACGACCAAAGAATCTCTAAGTAGTATATGAGAGGATACCATTTATGAAGACCCTTGGATACATAAAGATATCAAATTTAATAAATAACCTCATATACATATAGATGATTATAATATCTATATATGCTAAAAATTTATTATTAACTATTAGTTGACCAATATCATGATAGGGAATTAATGAACGATTCATGGATATTTATTAAAATCTATAAGAGTGTCCTAGAGTAGGCAATAATTTTCCCCAAAAGGGTGTGATGATCTCGACCTTCCATCCTATCGACCAATGTGAGTTCTTAAACATCATTAGTCAAAACACCTAATTAGAGGCAGCCATTGGAATGCATTTCCCTTTATATATAGAACAATTGGGTGTTTCCACTTCCATGAAAAAACCCATTGGAAACAATTCATAAATAAAGAATTGTCACGAGGTTCAAATTATGAGTGGTACAATAAAATGGTGAACCCGTTGTGAATCCTTAACCAAGATGATAGTATCACCCTCCTTTCAGGCCCCTTCTGATCTCAAAATGATAGAAGGTCAGATAAGGTAATCAATTATGCACGTGTTAACTCAAATGAGATTATACTTTTATGGAGTTCCATACTTCTATTTTTCATATACACAGGCACTCCTTTTCATAATTCCCTTAGATCTAATGTCCTCCTTTAAGTTTTCACCAACAAACGCCCTAACTGCTATTCAGGTTGTATCCCAGTCCATGTGAAGGAATCCATCGCCAACCTAGCATCTTCAACGTTGGGTATCAAACTCTTTGTTCTGAGAGTACCATAAAAAATGGTACAATCCCAACATTGGAGGTTGCCTGATAGGCCCTCCATCTCAACTAGCACCACTGGTTGTTCATCAACGATGATCATTGGTCCTGAAGAAAACAGTACAGACTAACATCTTCAACCATTTCAGAATATTATCCCTAAAAAAACAGTTATTCCCTACCATATTTCAAGGAGGTGGATCTAGAGAATGGATACAACTTCATCTAGAAGATACAGGGGACTTTCCCAAGGGCTCTTTCCAGCAATCACAGACGCCAACACCATGTGTCAGTTAACCCTCCACATGATGAGGGTGTTGTCCTCAACTATCTGGCCCTATTCCTTCAGACACTGGCACACAATATGGCATATTGGGAACAACAACCGGCCAACAAGGAGAAAGTTTATACTTTTCCTCCCTCCGGAATATCCCACCAACCAAGTTTGGGGGAAACAATGAGAGGGAACATGCACCCATCTGCCTTCATTCAAACATATAGTAGGCTCATTTGGAAGAATTAAAAGAATCATTCCATTCAAAAATGGTGGAAAATTTATAGCATGAATATACACCTTCCCACACCCAACAAGCCTTCTAGAAACCTCGTCTGAGAGCACCTAGAGAATTCACTCAGAAAGTCCAGATGATAAGTAGGGGTAGACTCAACTCTCCTCTATCATACATGAGTGGTGTCAGTATCCACTAGAAGGAAAGGGAGGATGGGAGTAGGCACATAAAAATACTCTATATGTGGAATGGGTATATATCCTCATTCTGTCTGCTGAATCCACTATGCATATATAGAAAATAGTGAATGGGAAGGCGCAAATCCCTACCCAATCCTACAAACTTTTTTGGATATCAATAACTATGATGAAAGTGGAACCCAATGGATAAACACATAACTATGTCCCCATAAATGGGTTCTCTCATCAATATTACACCCCAGAGTAGAAACATACTTATTCTCTCGTCTAGGATGTTTATGGGGAAAATTACCCCATATTACATGTACAGTCGACTCAGGAACTTACACCCACTCCAATCTGAGGTAATCAGCCTATTCTAATGGCCAATACAAGGAAGGCAAAAACACCTTCCCATAACAACCTATTTTCCTTGAAAGTGGACCTAAGATCTTGTAATAAGTCACATAATAAGAAATATCATCAAACATTATTGGAAAATCAATATTTGACCTACATTCAGGCTTCTCTTGACAGTAGAACTCTGGAAGCCCTCAGATGTTTATCTGTTGCAGCTCAAGATCATACCCTCATGTTTTCAAATTACGAGATCAGTAGATTTAATTTTTTTAGTACTCATCCGAAACTTTACTATGAATTCTTTCTTGATGATAATAATTTTGTCGATCTCAAGATGCTATCTCTTTTTGAGAGCCATGGAAACCCTTTGTGTGGCAATAAGAATAAGGAGTAAGAAACTATTCTCCTTACTGTAATCCACAGCGGTGATCCTCCCCCAGATGGTGTTCGTTGTGAATGTTCTCTCCACAGTATTGATTCATATTTTCAAAATAATTCACTAATTGGAAATGTAGTGATGAGAAATATATCTTATTGTAAGGGACTTGCAAACACAAGGCTATTCATGACTGATTCCATGTCATTGGGAGGTGAAATCCTTTCTAAATCAGAAGACATCTCAAGGTGACGGTCATTATCCAAACCACCCTTGGGTCAATTTCCTTCTAATATAGTATAGGAAATCCCAACCAATACCATTTCTTATGGTAAAAAAATTAGGAAGAGTCCACTCTAGTTGGACCATGTCGAAGAACCTCTAGGTAAAGATAAAGAAGATATGATAAATATAAGGAAACAGTTGGGTAAAGATGATATAACAGTCATGTTAAGGAATTTATCCACCAATCAATATAGCGTTCTAGAGATGTAGGTGGAAGATTGTATGCATGACATCCACCTCAACATATATAAAACTCATTGTGACCTAAAATAAATGGTATTACCCTATGAGGAGTATCAAACTCATGTCAAAGTAATAGAAGGGTTTCATCGACAAATTGACTTAGAATATCGCATATATTCAAGACACCCAAAGATCAAGAAGTATCAAGGATCCCTTCAATGTGCCTCACTCAATGTGTTAATGATGTTGTGATGGTTGATCATAGATACCTCATCTGGTATTCATATTAGAGGATGGGGAGCACATAGAGTGTTACATTTAAACCTTCTTCCCAACCAGAAAATCCCATAAAATGTGGTATCATGCAATTTCATAGACCCAAGTTGGCTCCAACAAATGGAATATGTTTATGACTGAAGATATGCTCAACAAGAAAAGGACCTGATTGACTCTCACCAAAGTCGGTCAATAAGATAGAATATTGTTGAGATAATTTTTCAAGAATCATATGAGAATATTTCACAGGCATCCCTCTTAGAGGATTTCAGTCATCAGATAGTACAAATGTCAAAAATAGCACACTAGTTTTCAGAAATTTGTGATTTAATTTCATTCCAAATAATGAAACCATCCCATGTTAAAAAAATTGTAAATTCAGAAGAGAATTTGTGGTAATATCATCCAAAATAGTTAGAGAGAAACCCCATCTCGTAAGGCTATGATCTATTTTAATCCAACCCTAATGATAAACCAAATTGGCCTAAAGAATTGTAAAAGTGGAACATGAATATCCCCAATCCTAATGGTTTGGGTATTTTTCACCTCAAAAGTCCCCTAATTAGTAGGAATTAGTTTTCTCTTAATTAGGGAAGATGTCGCGGGATGAATCCTCTCAATTTCTCTCATCCTATGATCTCATACATTCACTTGGAACATGCATGAGTGAAATATCTAGGAATTCCCTTTAGAAAATTGTCCCCCAAAAAGATAATAGGGAATCCACAAAGAAGACGAAAATTTCTCATAGAGGGTATAGAAGAATCCAGTATTATAAAGATACTGACAGAATGCATGTGGTAAATTACACATCCATGAACATCATCAATGCTATCACTAAAAATCCTCCAAAACATGAAACTAATTTGGATGATTTAGGAGAGGAATTTCTTATTCATGAGTTTGACCACACTGAAACAAATTATGAAGGTTTTCATTCCTGAAACTAGAGGCTCGCCCAAAATTTTTGAATCCTCTAGAAAAATCCACCTCTACCTCCTTGAAAGTCACATAACAGGGGAAAAGCTAAGTTTCATACTATTTCTCTCCTTCCCACCAGAGAGGGTAAATCCCATTTGCTAGAGGAAATATTTTCTCAACAAGATGAATATATAAGTGAGTTAAAAAGACATAATGTAAAGTTACTCAAGGTACCTTTCCTACCCGATATTCTCCGCAAAAAGATCCCCAACTCACACTTCTAGTTGGATCACCTCAACAAAGAGGGTTTTCCACAAAAACTTAAGCAGACAAGGAACATCTGCTCAATGTGGTAGGTCAACCACCAATATATTTGGCTCCCACAACATCAGATCAATAATACCTCCATTGAGTGTGAAATATAATAGTTTCAAGCACCTTTTTACTTGCCTGGCCCTTTGGGTTACCCATGGAAAATACTAGCAGTACCACTACAAATGGTCCTACAATCCTTTTTACCCATTAAAGCACCAGTAGTCTTACCTATTCAGGCTCCAGCTATTGTTCCTTCTCTGGTCCCCATTCATCCATACATTCCACAAATTCTCATGAACACCATTATGGCATTGACAGCTCAATTGGAATCCATGGAGGAATAGTGCAACCAGATACAACCAGAAAAGAAGTCTTTCCCCAAACGGGTGGATCCTACCCCTCCCCCACCAATCATTAGGAATACTACATTTCTAATATTTAACAGCTCAGGAGACCCAAAGAATGACTTTATGCATTTCTTCTCTCTCTATGATCCCATGATGGGAACCCCTAAGGACCATGAGGTGGTGAAACTTCAATGCTTCGTACAATCACTATAAGGATCATCCTTCGTGTGGTACACAAGTTTTTAGGCTCATTCGATCACTTGATGGGAAAATATCCATGATAATTTCCTATTCCAATTTATCTCAACATTTCAAAAGACACAAGTCTTCAATGTCACAAACTAAAAAAAATGGGATAATGAAAGAGCCTCAGATTTCATTGCTTAATGTATATGATTGACGTACTTCTTAAACCTACCACTCCCTTAACAAGTAATGTTGCATATCTATGTATAAAATCTATGTGACAAGTTGCATACACTTTTTATCCATGTAAAATATATTGGAGGGTTTTTGGACCTTGCCTCAATTTCTCAACAAGTGGATAATTCCATCACCAAGACCAAGGTCAAGTCCCAAGTGATTCCATGAACTCAGAGAAGGAGAATAAGTAAATAAGAATCCACTATAGTTACACTTAAGAAAGCCCCTATACCCGCTCCTACATCAAATCTTGCATCATACCATAGGGCTCCACATCCAATGTGTAAATAGTAATGAACACCTCATTATGATGATCAAAGATATTAGAGGAGAAAATAGTTTGAGGAGATGAAAAATAAGGTCTATTCTTTTTGAAATGACCAAGTCCTCAGTTACTATATCACAGCATTGGAAAACAAATTAGTTCAGTTTCCAAAGCCTGGTAAGCCTGGAAAATAAGGTGATGAATATATCTCAAACTATTTCCTCTTCCATAAAATGTTGGGGAACCCAATCCAGGATTTTTTTATCTTCAAAGACCTTCTACAAAAGATGGTGGACTCTAGGGAAGTGAAACTGAGAAATTTTTCAGCCAAGATAGAACATGTTTCTAATACCAATCTGGTGGATAAAGGTGAATGGAAAGAGGTTAATAGAAAGAATACATAGAAGTTAGATGATTGGATGGTCAGAAAAATGATCAACCAGACTCATGCTATTCTCTGAGTGTTATTGTAATAGCAAAATGTGACCTAGACCCCTTCTACTACAGCAAAGTTGGCTTCATAAAAAGTCTAATCCTCTAAAGGACAGTCCTTGAAAAAGTGACATGTCTATAAGTATAAGGAAAAAATAGAAGAATATAATCTCATTTTAAAAAAAATTCCCTTGACCTTAGTAGACTTCATGCTGACCATCCCAAAAACATGGGAACCTCCCTACTAAATGGAACAACAAGATTCAACCCATATGGAATAATCTTCATTAGATGATGAGTTAATCATATACTCCATTAATGTAATTTACTTAAATGATCTCTTTTCACATAATGTTTCTGATTATGAACCTAGTTTTCCTACACTTGATTGTGGAACTGGGGAAAGAGTTCGTCAAATTCGGGAATATAGAGGAATATGTGGTTATGATGGGTCACACTACTTCATCCAAACCCCCGATCGAACATTCAATGTGGCCTAAACTTAGGGGAAATCCCTCTCGAAAGAAAAGTAGGAAAAAGGGAGTTATTCATAAACACACGATATGGTCTTACCTAACATGATCATCTTGGGATACTGGTTAGAGGATACACCATGTCTCTTTGGTGGGTAGGCTGACCTAATCGGCCTAAAACACCAATAACAGGAACACTTCCTACACCTATCCAAAGGGATGGCCCGTCGAAATTAAGAGCATAAGCTCTTAAAGTGCTATAAAAAGAGAATATCCATGCTCTAAAATGCATAACTTTGGATCAAAAATAAAATTTCAAGAAGAAATTATCCCAAGTGTCAGTTATGTTATCAATCATGGATGATCTGAGTTTGTAAAGGACCATTGAGAACCACACATTGGTGAATTTTCAAGTCCTTGGGAATTTGAGGTTTGAGTTGTTGATCCTGAAGTATATTATAAAGATAATGATACTACATAATTCTATGTGGTCATATCCTTCAATGATTAGGATGAGGATGTAGAGATACAAGGACACTTCAGACTACTTTATATATCTGGTATAATAAATGACATTGATATCCAATGATCTTTTATCGACAATGGCTCTGACATCAACCTTATTCCGATTTGGAAACTTTGTCAATTGGGTCTCAATGAATCTCAATTCTCCCCCATCCACTTTAATGTTACAAGGTTATTACAAGACTGAGGAAGACCATCTTAGTGAGATCACACTCAAAACTCAGTTTTGGGATCTTGTGTCCAACTTAGATTTCATGGTTTTCGGCAGGATACAAAATTTAATGTTCTTCTTGGAAGACCTTGGATACATCATCAATTATTCATTCCATCTTCATACCACCAATCTCTAAAATAATTTATCAATAGTCAAATTGGGAAATTTTTTGGTGACAAGGCCCCATTCAAATCCTGTGAGACACAATACATTAATGAAGGATTCTATCAAAAGGGATGGAAAAAGCAATGGATAATGATTCCACCTGATTTAAACCCTGAATATCTTATAGATAATCCTATCTAACCCTTTCAAGCAACTCAGTGAAGATTATGTACTACCCATTAATCAAATTGAAGGGTTGGGCCTGAATTCAAGCACTAATTCAATAGTTTATGAGATTTTAATTACGATAGTAGATCCCAATGGTGCTGAAGAAGTTAACAAATCTCTGAGTGATGGAGAAATATTGAATGATAATTTCTTCATTCCATCCCCTAAGCTCCAACAAAGTCAGGTTCGACCAGCTGGGCTAGAAGAATCCATTGTCACTATAGGAGAAAGTGAATAGACTCATTCTCAGTCCCTCATTTCCCCTTTATGACTCCAAGAAGAATTCATGCCATCAAGTGAGCACAAAATAATTTATCCATCCTTTGGATATCCAAATGGAGACTCCCATGTTCTCTAAAAGGAATATGCTTCATCATATCCTCCCCAGGTGGAGTCAAGAGTAGTAGAGCACGAGGACAAAGAAGAAGATATCAGGGAAGACCCTCAAGAATTTGAGGAAGCAATGTCTACTACCATGCACGAACATAGATATATAGATCTTGATACAAAAAAAATATCCACACCCCACTCTGATTAGTGTGGACATGACTCCTGAAGAATAGTAGGTATAAATCTTCGTCCTAAAGTAGCACAATGATGTGTTTTCCTGTAATTACATAGAGATTCTAGGACATGACCCCGAGGTGTCCACCCATCTCTTAGTTTTTCTAGAATATCATCAGGGATACAAGAAACAATATAGGAGGAGACACCTAACTCAAGCCAAAAAAATTGAGGTTGAAGTGGAAAAACCCATCATGTTTAATTTTATCCAAGGGAGATCTCAACAATCATTTTCCCAAATATTATTTCTCGGATCCAATAACAGTTCTCCTGATTGATGAAACATATAGTTATCAAACCTTATCCTTTATGGATGGATTTTCAAGGTATAATCAAATAAGTATTGCCTCAGAATATAAAAAATACACATCTTTAAGATCCCCTTCGGGAGTATTATTATATCACGTAATTCCCTTTGTCCTAAAGAACGTTGGGGCCACATACCAACGTGTTATGCATCAAATCTTCAAACCCTTCTTAGGACGGTTTGTTTAATGCTATGTTGATGATATATTGGTCAAGTCACAGTAAAATTCTAAGCAATTGGATGACCTAAAAACCATTTTCATCATGCTTCAATAGTATAACCGGAAGATAAACCCCTTGAAATGTGATTTTGGGGTAACCTTGGGAAAATTTCTCAGCTTCATTGTACGCCATCACAACATCGAAGTTGATCCTCAGAAGACTAAATCTATCCTTATAATTTCACATTCTCAAAACTTGTAGGAATTGAGAGGACTTAAAGGACACTTAGCTTACATCTGTTGCTTCATAGAAAACATCATAGGTAAGTTTTTACCCTTTTCCAAATTGAGGATGAAGGGGGTCACATATCAGTGGACCAGTGACTATTAATAATCATTTTATTCCCTCAATAAATACCTATTGATCCCACCAGTATTGATGCCACCTATTGTAGGAAATCCACTCATTATGTACATGATAGCCCTGGAGTGATCATCGGGCACCTTCCTCACACAAAAATAATGATGCTGGGAATGAAAAAAGCCTTTATTATCTCATTGTAACCACGATTGATGCTAAGACTCATTATTTGGATATCGAGAAGAGTTATCTAGAATTAATCTTTAGCGTTCAGAAGTTGAGGCACTACCTGCAGCACCATGAGATTCACTTGGTTTCTCACAGTAACTAGGTCAAATTTATCCTTAGTAATCCTATATAGACAGGAAATCTTAGATGGAAGTCAGTCATTCTAAAGCAGTTCAACATATATTTCATACCCCCAAAATCAGTGAAATTTCTAGCTTTAGTGGATTTCCTCATTAAACACCCATCTGTATAAGAGTCTCCATTAAATATTGAATTAGTCGATGAATAAATATTCTATATTCAAAGATTCCCCTATACATGAAAAATTTATTTTGATGGTGCATTCAGGATCCCAATAGTAAAGAGAATAGAAGACCCTATACTTAACAAATAAGGTTTGGGGATTGTGTTTATCTCCCCAAAGAAGTTAGTATTTCCATACTCCTTCCTATTATCAGAATATTGTATGAACAATGAGGCCGAATATTAGGATCTCATCACAGGCCCAAAATTGGTTCTTCAAATACCGGTAAACTTCTTAGAGGTGAAAGGTGACTCAGTGTTGGTAATCAATCAAATAAATGTGAATTACACCATTAAAAACAAGAGTTAATTCCCCTATTTGATTATGTCTGAGGGTTAATGGCGTAATTCTCCTTAGATCCAGCATTGAATTACATTTCACAATCATAGAACTCCCAGGAAGATGTATTGGATATTGTAGTTATAGAATTGTCATATCCAAATCTGGATGAAAACACCATTAGCACTACCCACCGCTGAATGTTCTAATAGTTTGTAGGAATCAAAATAGAGGAGATCAATGAAATCAGTCTCATCTATAAGCCAAATGGTCCTCCCAAAGGATGGATGATGCCCATCATGGACTACATTCAGGATGATGTTCTCCCACTACACAGAGTTGGAAGAGATCAGATCTGGCAGTGAGAATCCAATTTCACTCTTTATGATGTCCCAAAGCACAATAAATTCCTCAATAAATAAGGCTTTTATGGAGTCCTTCTTAGACATGTCTATGGAGAAGAGACTATGGTTGTTTTGTAAGAAGTACATTCACGAGATTGTGGTGAAAACCTGTTAGGGTATAGGATTTCTAATCAAATTTGAAGGCTTGGAAAATTTTGGAATTCAATGCAACTTGATTGTATAGAATTGACCAAGAAATTTTATTCTTTCCAAGTGCATTTCAACTTCATCCTTCAACCCCCGAAGTTTCTACATACACCCAAATACTCTTCTCCATTTTACACATGGGTATGGATGTAGTGGGGTATTATCCCCCAGCTATGGATAAGAAGTTCTAGTATATCTATACTTCTACTGATTTATTATCCTAATGGGATGAAAAAATATCCCTTAATGATTTTGGGAACGAAATCATTGATAGCTTTTTCAAAGCTAACATCATCACTAGATTTGGTGTCCATCATACAATATTGATGGATAATGGCACCAATTTCTGTTCTGTTGAGGTAGAAAATCTATATCAGGAGTACAGTATCAAATCCAACCATTCATCCCACTACCATGCAGTGGATAATAGACAAATATAGGATTTTAACAAGACCCTATTGAACATAATCTAGAAAATATTGGATAAAGATAATAAGTATTTTCCTAAATACTCTCGGATGCCTTATGGGCTTATCAGACTATAACTTTTACTACAACATGGGCAACCCTATACACATTTTTGTATAGAATAGAAGCATTAATTCCAATTGAAGTTTAGTTTCCATTTCTCTAAATTTCCATTTGTGACCAGCTATCTGTAGATGAACCATCTCAGAAATGAATGGATGAATTGGAGTGACTGGATGAAAATAGGTTTCATACCTTTCATCACTTTCCGGTATATCGGAACCAGACAGCACGAGCCTTTAACAAGAAGGTACACCTTCTATCATTCCCCAAATAAGAGTTTGTTTTGGTCCATGGGACTCCAATGATACAAGGAAATAAGCCTATGAAGATTGATCTAATCTGCGAAGGACCGTAATCCATATATAAGTTCCACTCTAATAGATATTGTTCCTTAATCTCAATGGATGGAGAGCTCACTATGACCCGAACTAATGTAAGTTTCCTAAAGAAATATTTCATGTAATTTCATGATTACATCCAATCTACAAGACATTAAACTACATAATGGCTCCTTGTCACATGACCTTAAAATACATGACATAATGTCCTTGTTGTATGACAATAAACTTCAAGACACCTATTGTCCTTACCACATTCCATTAAACTACATAGTTAACATACGTTTCATTAGACGTTAAGAATTCATCATCATATCATGAGTCAGGATATCTTTCATGGTCGCTTTAAAAAATATAGGCCTACATTTCACACTAGGAACCAATTAGATCACTCTAACCCCTCAATGGGTAGATATTCCCTCTTGGATAGACATTAGGAAGAAATATGTTCTTCTCTTATGTATAAGTCCCACTTAAATTGTTGACACACCAAAATGGAATTCAAGCCCATTTCTACAGGTATAAGTCCCTAAATTTTCACATCCTCATCGTATGATGTTTGTAACAACCCGAGATTTTATGAGAATTATTCTTTTTAATTTCATTGATGTATTTTGTTTTACGCTACACCAAAATTAGCTTGTGCAATATGCAACACCGTATTAGCTTGCAGTATACGCAACACTATTCTTGGCTCGTGTTACACACAATTTCAAGTTCGTTTTGTAGAAATTATTCTACACAACATTATGTATAGATTTTGTTTAATATATAAATGAAATAATTTTTTATTATGTTATACGCAACAACAAAGGGATTTTGCACTGCACGCAACCTTGACCTGGCTTGCATTACACGCAATCGCAACCTTCCTCGATAGCGTGTTTACTACGCAATACCAGGTTTCACTAAACAACGATATATTGTTATAATATTATTATGAACTAAACATTATGAATATTAGTATCTACATTTTTAATTTTATGAAATTATAATTCATCTTACACATTTTATATAACATGGTATGAGAACAAAATAATTTTTTCGTGTAAAATAAGTGTTTTTCAAAAAATGCAATTTTGCCGCCTTTTAATAGTGGACCCACATTAAATTTAGATTTTCACATTTTTATAAGTTCAATTTGACAAAATAAAATTCTTATTTGGAATTAGGATATAAAAATTTACTATGGATAATTTTTTAATATTATTCTGAAAACTTTCATATTTTAATGAATAGTAAAAACACGCTATATTTTAATTAAAAACAACTTTCTTCATCGCAATAATTTATATGGTTAAATTATAATATTTAATGGTTTTAAAGTATAAATAGAAAATATTTTTACCATTTAATATAATTTATGTCATTACGATTAATTTTAAATTTAATTCATAGGTAAAAACATTTCAATCTTTAGCAACGTTTTAACTTTTAAAACCCATTTTCTTAACAACATGATTAATTTTAAATTAATTACTTTAACTTCTGTGTTTTGAATTTTGAAAAATGGATTCCATATTTTAATTCAGTGGGTCCAAATTATGTTAATAGGTTACTTTTATTTTTTTGATATTATGAATAGTAACTATGGTAATTTTTATTTATTGTAGTTAAAGGTAAATCGGGTAATTAAGGGAAACAATAAGATTATAAAATTACCCTAAAACCTGAAAAAATTGTATTGGATGACTAAAAGTAGACCCATATCACCTAAGGGCTGGAGGAGATTCATTTTATTGACTTTTTACCTTGAAAAGAATTTAATTATTATTAAAATCAAAGAAAGTGACAACATGTCACTCTCTTAAATCTTATAAGTATAATAATTTTAATTTATTTATAAACTTCATAAAACTTATAACATGAATAGTCTCCAAAAATATAATAACATTATCTACATCATGTGAATTTATTTTTAATTTTTAGGGATTAAATAATTATCATTAAAGGTGACACAATAGTGATGTTGAAATTATTTTATTCATTGAAATATAAAATAAATGGTTTTAAAGATATTAAAATAAATAACATATGAACTATTTAATGTTCTCAAATACTTTTATATATAAATATGACATGTTATGAATCTATAAAAAAATTTAGTTAGAACATAACTTCTTTGAGGATTTTATTTAAATTCAAATAAATGAATAGTGTCAAAATTGACACTATTGATATTTTATAAACATAACATAATATAAAATTGTTTAAAAATCACAAAAATATTTAAAAAAATATAAATTAAAATTTATATGGTCTAAAATGTCATAACTTATCCAGTTATGGACAATTCAAAACACATACTTAATTATTTATAACAATTTAAAATTTAGAATCTTATTACCACAAATAAAATTAAATTGATTAAATAAGGATAAACCAATTTGATAATGTATAAAATAAATTCCCAACATGTATAAATTTTAATGGTTGATGATATTACAAATCTATCTCATCTAAGTGGAAGTTTGTAAGAGGGGTTTGAATTTATTATAAATTAATATTTTTGAGGTTTCCAAAGGTGCCCCTCTCCTCCCTTATAAAAGGGAACCTCCTCCCTCTTCTCTTTACACAATTTTGAGCCCTAAAACTCATCCAAACCCTACCCATTTCCCTTATAAACTTCCCTAGAAACATTATAGAGGTTCTTGTATCCTCAAAAGACCAACTCTAGTACCGTAAAAGGAGGTTAATAAGAGGCGCATCAAAGAAGAGGTAATATCCTTTACAGATTCTTTACAATTTATTTCTTATTCTAATTATTCTTATTTATTTGTTTCATCATAAAATAATAACATCAGTATCACTAATATAATGATATTTTATTATAAATATGAAACAACCATATTTCATCTTCTATCCATCCTATGGAAAACGAAATCACTGCACGTGCGTACGTACGGAATACTGTCTCCACGCCATGGTGTAATCTGTTTTCCACCCCCACCTTACTCAGATGGGTATAATGGCATAAATAAATAATTATATATGATTATTTTAAAGTTATATTGATTCTGAATTATTATACATACACTTCAATACAATTCCATGATCATGGGAATGATGTCATCGCTCGTGCGTACGTACGGACTACAGTCTCCACGAACGCGATGAGATTCATTTTCCATGATTAACCATTCAACTATGATTATAAAGTATGTATAATAAATAATCATGAAATATATTACATAATAATGATACTGCATTTATTTACATATATGTTTCATTTACTTAATTCCATTTAATTCAATAAGGAAACGAAAACAGCGTTCATGCATACATACGGCCTATCGTCTCCATGAACGGTGTATTTCAATCCATTTATCAATCTATAATATATATTTATATGCTGAATATATATTATATATAAATAATGTTTTACATTCTGGAATTAATTAAATCTGGATATAAGTAATAATATCAAGAACAACATGTCGAAACACGTACGATGAATGAAACGATTTTACCCAAAACGTTGCTTTAACATGGAATTTACAAAAGAACGGTTAATATAAAGTCATAATTGGACCATATATGATTTCATAACAATGATTATGATTATATAATAGATAAATTACTTTATTTAAATCATTATATAGGAGGTTCAGATACATATGAAGCATATCGGACATAAGTTAAGGGAAAATCTCACAATCTCATTTTTATCCGAGATTGTTTATACTTCAGAATTTACTAGGGAATATTTATCATCCACATCCATGTTTCCTCAATATGAAATATTATTTCTATCCTCCTACAATTGTTTAAATCCAATTTTAACTATTGGTGAATTTTTAGTAAAATATATGAAAGGAATCTTTTTTCGTTTTCAGTATGAGAGACTTTTTGACTTTTCTGGTCAAAGTACGAGAAGAATGTTTTTTTAACTTATACGGAATGAACGGATTTTTACAGTTTCATAACAACTTATTTCAATGAATTTTCCTCTACAATATTTCATGACTATTTTCCACAAAATACTTTTCTTTTAAAATTTCTTGGAATTTTGTGAAAAGAAAATGATTTTGAAGAAGAAAGGATATTTTCATCAAGAATTCATTTCAAGTGTTTTATCTAAACCATTTTCCATCTATGTTGACATTATTTCATATGTGTATATTTCAAGTATAATGTCTCTATAATTTACATGGTTTAAATTTTCTTATGATGAAATGATATCCATTTGTTTTATATGGATTATGCTATGATGGAATGATGTTTATGAAACCCATTTTATTCTTTGGATTAGGATGAATGATTTATGATTATGTTGTGGCACACGTAAGAATGATTTCATTATGATATGGGTGGGAACTATATATCCCTCCAATGCATTGGGTAAATATTTATATCTCATGAGATAGACATGGCTTGAATGGTAAGTTAATCTAGTTCGGTGATATAGGATTGGAACGAGGAGTGAACTCGATTCAGAAAGGGACTTTGTCCACTAAGATGGTCTTGGCAGCAATGCCTTGGCTACTATAGAAATCATATCAAGTTATTAATGGTTTTCCACAATTTCATGTTTTATTCCCATTCTATTTTATCATGATTGATGTTCCTTTAAAATATATTCCTTACGTACTTCCAAGATTTATGTCTTTGCTCAAGATTTTGATGTTTAGATTTTATGTTCATGTTTTTGCATTCAAATGTTTATAGATTGTTTAATGTTCTCTATGTTTACCATTAGTGAGCATTTGGGCTCAGCCTTTTTATGTTTTCTTTTCCCTAGGATATAAAGAAAGGTTTTAGGTAAGAAAACAAAAGGGTAAGATCCTTTATGGGAGATGTTGAAGATCTATCACCATGATTAGAAGATTGTGTTTCGAGTTTCCAAAGACACTAAACTATTACGATCCTTGAGTGTTGGTTTTTATTATATATTAAGTATTCCAAAAAATTAATGTAATATCCAAGTATGTCAGGTTTGCGGTCTCTACAGTTGGTATTAGAGGAAAGGTTTAGTTAACCTTTGGAAACCAGGATGCGAAAACTTTAGTGAGATCTATAGAGATATTGCTATGGTATGTCTAGGGATGTTCCTAAGGATATGTATAAGTATAGGTTACAGTCCTAGAATTATGATAACGATCATGAATAACCTATGATTAAACCTAAGATGTTAGATATCGAAAGTACTCCCCTTGATTATGTTGTTTTACTAGTATGATTTTTCCCTCTCACACAATTCTTTTTAGGTTTCTGAAAATGACTAGAAATAGGAAGATTCACAATAATGGAGGATATGATGGACAATGGAATGATATTATTCATGAGAAACCAAATGAAATGGGATTTGGAAGTCCAAACATCTTTATTATGCCTAATCAACAGTCTCATAATATGATCAATAATCTCAACTTTGGTAAGTTTCCTGACTCATCTAATAAGAGAAAGATGGAGTTTCATGATGATCAAAGAGGAATTAATGTTCAATTTACATCATGTAAAACATGTGGTAAGAGGCATCGGGGATAATGTTTTAAAGGAACTAGAAGATGCTTTGGGTGTGGAAAAGAAGGACACAAATCAAGTAATTGTAAAGGAAAAGGTTCAGTTAACACCATGGTCAAGGATAATGGTATTTCTAAGTCATCAACAATGGTTAAATGTTTTAAATGTGGAATGTACGGGGATTATGCAAACCAATGCTCTAAGGGAAAATTACTTGAAGAGAATCAGCATAGTCGTATGGGTAGTATTTATGTTGATGATGATGAAGAGACTAAAAATGATATATGAGATGAAAGAAATGATGAAGATCACTCAGTGGTTTGAGAAGGTAGTGGAATGATTGTGTGTTTATCAAGAATAATTTATGGTACTACGGAATAAAGAAAAATATAAGGATTGTTACACTGTTGTCTTTCCTTGAGTTTTTGAAACTATATGATGAATGGTACCGGTAACCATGAAAGGTTATTCAAATATTTTTGAAAGGTATATGATATGTGCATAATGAATGGATAAGGAGATAATGAGATGTTTGATAGTATTAATGAGCTCATGACTATTATAAGGACAATGTGATATCATAGTTTGAGTATACAGATTTTTGGGATTTTGGTATGTAGAAAGAGTTAACTTCTAACAACATTCATGTTTTCACTAAGTTTCAATATGTATTCATTTTTCAAGAGAATACATGATTAAGGAATTCAAATGTTTGGAATGTGACCAACAAAATATATATATATCTTATGATATATGGGAGATAAATGATTGTATTAATTCCTTAGTAGATGACCTTTATAGTAATCGTTTTTTTTTATACAATGAGATTGGACAGAAGTATTTAGGATAATCCTAAATATTGGAATAGATTAAGTTTGACATCAGATAGTATTGTTTAAGTCTAGAACTTTTTGTTATATTATAATAGTATAGCTCTAAAAAAAGGACAACCCATAGGACGGGCGACAACCTGTCGCGTCGGAAAGAGTTGCGGAAATCGAACCCACAACCGAAGTGTGACAGGCCTTTATCACCTACCACTGGACTACAGGAAGTCCTAGGTTAGTAGAAACTAGTTTTATTTTGTTATGCAGGATGATAGATGAAGTATAAGTCCATTTTCGAACCATATCCGATTAATCTCACCTTAGATGGACTTATGTATATAACTTTTTCTAACTTATGTTTGAGAAAGATGGAATGACCTATCATTCTCTCGCATGATCTGCAAAAACTTCGTGAAAGACAAATTCAAATTCACTTCATTAAGAGATTAAGTGGATATTGTTCGAGGCACAAGCAATGTTGAGATTGTACCAAAATCAAGTAAGTATTTCTTTTATTTCGAAAATTCTTCAACATTTGGGAAATGATCTTGAAAACCAAAAATGTTGTCCTAATGCTCTAATATCTGATGAATTATATGGTTCCTTAGATCATCACAAATTTATGGCATTGTGACTGTTGGACTTTTTCATAGTCATGTTCTCTACCACTCTCCATCAGAACTTGACGGTTAGATTTCTCTTCCATATCCATATTTTCACCATTTTTTCCCTATGTGGGAACCAAAGTGATGACTTACTTTGGGTATCCGTTTTGTTTCTAATGTTCATTTTTTAAAATTAAGTTTTAGTATTCCTTTTTACAATGTGGGTTTCTATGAAAGAAACTTTCAAGTAGTAAACCATTTATAACCCTGACGAATTTCGAGGAAGAAATTCATTTTAAAGGGGGTAGAATGTACCAACCCAAGATTTTAGGAGAATTATTCTTTTTAATTTCATTGATGTATTGTGTTGTATGCTACACCAAAATTATCTTGTGCTATACGCAACACCGTATTAGCTTGCAGTATACGCAATACTATTCTTGGCTCGTGTTACACACAATTTCAAGTTCATTTTGTAGAAATTATTCTACGCAACATTATGTATAGATTTTGTTTAATTTATAAATGAAATAATATTTGATTCTATTATATGAAAACACAAAGGGAGCTTTCACTACACGCAACCTTGACTTGGCTTGCATTACACGCAATCGCAACCTTCCTCGATAGCATGTGTAGTATGCAATACCGGGTTTTACTAAACAATGATATATTGTTATAATATTATTATGAACTAGCCATTATGAATATTTGTATCTAAATTTTATATTTTATCACATTATAATTCATCTTACACATTTTATATAACATGGTATGAGAACAAAATTAATTTTTCTGGTAAAATTAGCATTTTTCAAAAAATGCAGTTTTGCCGACTTTTGATGGCACACCCACATTAAATTTAACTTTTGACATGTTTATAAGATCAATTTTACAAAATAAAATTCTTATTTGGAATAAAGATATAAAAATTTGCTTTGGATAAAATTTTCAAATTATTCTGATAACTTTCATATTTTAATGAATAGTAAAAACACACTATATTTTAATTAAAAACAACTTTTTTCATCGCAATAATTTATATGGTTAAATTATAATATTTAATGCTTTTAAATTATAAATAGAATACATTTTTACCATTTAATATAATTTATGTCATTACCATTAATTTTACATTGAATTCATAGGTAAAAACATTTCAATCTTTGGCAATGTTTAAACTTATATAACCCGTTTTCTTAACAACGGGATTAATTTTAAATTAATTACTGCAACTTATATGTTTTGAATTTTGAAAAATGGATTCCATATTTTAATTCAATGGGTCCAAATTATGTTAATAGGATACTTTTATTTTTTTTGATATTATGAATAGTAACTACGGTAATTTTTATTTACTATAGTTAAAGGTAAATCGGGTATTTAAGGGTAAAAATAAGATAATAAAATTACTCTAACACCAGCCAAAATTCTATTGGATGACTAAAAGTAGACCTATATCACCTAAGGGTCAGAATAGATTCATTTTATGGACTTTTGAACTTGAAAATAATTTAATTATTATTAAAACCAAAGAAAGTGACAACATGTCACTCTCTTAAATCGTATAAGTATAAAAATTTTAAGTTAGTGATAAACTTCATGAAACTTCAAACATGAATAATATTGAGAAATACAATAAAATTATCTACATCATGTGAATTTATTTTGAATTTTGAGGGATTAAATAATTATCATTAAAGGTGACACAATAGTGATGTTGAAATTATTTTATTGATTGAAATATCAAATAAATGGTTTTAAATATATTAAAATAAATATTATATGAACTATTTAATGTGATCCATTACTTTTCTAGATTAATATGACATGTTATAAATATATTAAATCTTTTAGTTCGAACATATCTTTTGTGAGGATGTTATTTAAATACAAATAAATGAATAGTGTCAAAATTGACACTATTATTATTTTATAAAAATAACATAATATGAAATTGATTAAAAAACACAAAAATATTTTAAAAATATAAATTAAAATTTATATTGTCTAAAATGTCATATATTATCCAATTATGGACAATTCACAACACATAAGTAATTATTTATAACAGTTTAAAATTTATAATCTTATTACCACAAATAAAATTAAATAGATTAAATAAGGATAAATCAAGTTGATGATGTTTAAAATAAATTACCAACATGTATAAATTTTATTGGTTGATTAGATTACAACTCTATCTCTTATGAGTTCGGATTTGAGTCCTTTTGGAAGTTTTTAAGTGGGGTTTGAATTTATTATAAATTAATATTTTTGAGGTTTCTAAAGGTGCCCCGCTCCTCCCTTATAAAAGGGCACCTCCTCCCTATTCTCTTTACACAATTTTGAGCCTTAAATCTCGTCCAACCCCTACCCATTTCCCTTATAAACTACCCTAGAAACATTATAGAGGATATTTTTTCCAAAAAAGACCAACTCTAGTGCCTTAAGAGGAGGTTAAGAACACTGGCGTCAAAGAAGAGCTAATATCCTTTACCGATTCATTCCAATTTATTTCTTCTTCTGAATATTATTCATTATTTGTTTCATCATAAATTAATAACATATGTATCACCCGTAAAATTATATGTTATTATAAATATGAAACAACCCTATTTCATATTCTATCCATCCTACAGAAAACAAAATCACAGCGCGTGTGTACGTACGGAATACCTTATCCACGCTGTGGTGTAATCTATTTTCCACCACCACCTTACTTGGATGGGTATAATGGTGTAAATAAATAATTATATATGATTATTGAAAAGTGATATTGATTCTGAAATATTATACATACACTTCAATACAATTCAATGATCATGGGAATGATATCATCGCTCGTGCGTACGTACGGACTACCGTCTCCATGAACGCGATGAGATTCATTTTGCATGATTAACCATTAAAGTATGATTATAAAGTATATATAATAAATAATCATGAAATATATTACATAATAATGATACTGGATTTATGTATATATATGTTTCATTTACTTAATTCCATTTAATTCAATAAGGAAACGAAAACAGCGTTCATGTGTACGTACGACCTACCGTCTCCATGAACGATGTATTTCATTCCATTTATCAATCAATCATATATATTTTTATGATGAATATATATTATATATAAATAATGTTTTACATTCTAGAATTAATTAAATCCGGATATAAGTAATAGTATCCAGAAAAACATGTCGAAACACGTACGATGAATGAAACGATTTTACCCAAAACGCTGCTTTAACATGGAATTTACAAAAGAACAGGTAATATAAAGTCATAAGTGAACCATATATGATATCATAACAATTAATATGATTCTTTAATAAGTCAATGAAATTATTTAAATCATTATATAGGAGGTTTGGATACATATGAAGCATATTAGACATAAGGTAAGGGAAAATCTCAGAAGCTCATGTTTATCCGAGATTGTTTATACTTCAGAATTTACTAGGGCATATTTATCATCCATGTCCATGTTTCCTCAATATGTAATATTATTTCTATCCTACTACAAATTTTTAAATCCAATTTTAAATATTGGTGAATTTTTAGTAAAAGATATGAAAGGAATATTTTGTCCTTTTCAGTACGAGAGACTTTTTCACTTTTCCAGCCAAAGTACGAGAAGAATGTTTTTTTAACTTATACGGCATGAACGGATTTTTACGGTTTCATAACAAATTATTTCAATGAATATTCCAATACATGATTTCATTTCTATTTTCAACAAAATACTTTTCTTTTAAAATTTCTTGGAATTTTGTGAAAAGAAAATGATTTTGAATAAGAAAGGATATTTTCATCAAGAATTCATTTCAAGTGTTTTATCAAAACCATTTTCCATATAAGATGACATTATTTCATATGTGTATGTTTCAAGTATAATGTCTCTATAATTTACATGGTTTAACTTTTCTTATTATGAGATTATATCCATTTGTTTTATAAGGATTATGTTATTATGGGATGATGTTTATGAAACCCATTTTATTCTTTGGGTTATGATGAATGATTTATGTTTATATTGTGGCACACGTAAGAGTGATTTCATTATGATATGGGTGGGACCTATATCTCCCTCAAATGAATTGGGTAAATATTTATATCTCATGAGATAGACATGGCTGGAATGGTAAGTTAATCTGGTTCAGTGATATAGGACTTGAAGGAGGAGTGAACTCGATTTAGAAAGGGACTTTGTCCCCTAAGATGGTCTTGGCAGCAATGCCTTGGCTACTATGGAAATCATATCATGTTATTAATGGTTTTCCACAATTACATGTTTTATTCCCATTCTATTTTATCATGATTTATATTCCTTTAAAATATATTCCTTACGTACTTCCAAGATTTATGTCTTTGCTCAGGATTTTGCTGTTTAGATTTTATGTTCATGTTTTTGCATTCAAATTTTTATGGATTGTTTTATGTTCTCTATGTTTAACCATACTGAGAATTTTAGCTCAACATTTTTATGTTTTATTTTCCATAGGATATAAAGAAAGGTTTTAGGTAAGAAAATAAAATGGGAAAATCTTTATGAAAGATGTTGAAGATCTTTCACCATGATTTGAAGATTGTGTTCCAAGTTTCCAAATACACTAAACTATTACGATCCTTGAGTGTTGATTTTTGTTATGTATTATGTATTCCAAAAAATTAATTTAATGTCCAAGTATGTGAGGTTTTGGGTCTCTACAGTTAGTATCAGTGGAAAGGTTTAGTTAACCATCGGAAACTAGGATGCAAAAACTTTAGTGAGATCTCTAGAGATATTTCAATGGTATGTCTAGGGATGTTCCTAAGGTTATGTATAAGTATAGGTTACAGTCCTAGAATTATGATAACGATCCTGAATAACCTATGATTAAACCTAAGATGTTAGAGATTGAAAGTACTACACTTGATTATGTTGTTTTCTTAGTATGATTTTTTCCTCTCACACAATTCTTTTTGGGTTTTAGAAAATGGCTGGAAATAGGAAGATTCACAATAATGGAGGATATAATGGACAATGGAATGATATTCTTTATGAGAAACCAAATGAAACGGGATTTGGAAGTCCAAACACCATTATTTTTCGTAATCATCATTCTCATAATGTGATCAATAATCTCAACTTTGGTGAGTTTCCTGACTCAGATAAAAAGAGAAAGATGGAGTTTCATGATGATCATAGAGGAAAGAAAGTTTAATTTCCATCATGTAAATCATGTGGTAAGAGGCATCAGGGAGAATGTATCAAAGGAACTGGAAGATTCTTTGTGTGTGGAAAAGAAGGACACAAAGCCAGTAATTGTAAAGAAAAATGTTCAGTTAACACCATAGACAAGGATAATGGTATTGCTAAGACATCAATAATGGTTAAATGTTTTAAATGTGGAATGTACGGACATTATGCAAACCAATGCTCTAAGGGAAAATTTCATTAAGAGAATCATCATGGTCGTATGGGTAGTATTTATGTTGATGATGATGAAGAGACTAAAAATGATATATGAGATGAAAGAAATGATGAAGCTCACTTAGTGGTTTAAGAATGTAGTGGAATGATTGTATGTTTATCAAGAATAGTGTATGATACTATGGAATAAAGAAAAATCTAAGGATTGTTACACTGTTATCTTTCCTTGATTTTTTGAAAATATATGATGAATGGTACCGGTAACCATGAAAGGTTATTCAAATATTTTTGGAAGGTAGATGATATGTGCATAATGAAAGGATAAGGAGATAATGAGATGTTTGATATTATTAATGAGCTCATGACTGGTATAAGGACAATGTGATATCATGGTTTGAGTATACAGATTTTTGGGATTTTGGTATGTGGAAAGAGTTAACTTTTGACAACATTCATGTTTTCACTAAGGTTCAATGGGTATTCATTTTTCAATGGAATACATGATTAAGGAATTAACATGTTTGGAATGTGACCAACAAGATATATATATATATATTTTGATATACGGGAGATAAATTATTGTATTCAATGCTTGGTAGATGACCTTTCTAGTAATCATTTTATTTATACAATGAGATTGGACAGAAGTATTTTGGATAAACCTAAAGATTGTAATAGATTAATTTTGACATCAGATAGTATTGTTTAAGGCTATAACTTTTTATTATGTTATAATAGTATAGTTCTAAAAAAAGGACAACCCATAGGACGTGCGACAACCCGTCACGTTGGACAAAGTTGCGGGAATCAAACCCACAACTGAAGTGCGACAGGCCTTTATCACCTACCACTGGCCTACAAAAAGTCCCTAGTTAGTATAAACTAGTTTTATTTTATTAAACAGGATGATAGATGAATTATAAGTCCATTTTGGAACCATATCCGATTAATCTCACCATAGATGGACTTATGTATATAACTTTTGCAAACTTATGTTTGAGACAGATGGAATGACCTATCATTCTATCGCATGATATGATAAAACTTCACGAAAGACAAATTCAACTTCATTTATTTAAGAGATAAAGAGGAAATTGTTCGAGGCATGAGCAATGTTGAGATTGTACCAAAATCAAGTAAGTATTTCTTTTAATTAAAAAATTCTTCAACATTTGGGAAATGATCTTGAAAACCAAAAATGTTGTCCTAGTGCTCTAATATCTGATGAATTAGATGGTTCCTTAGATCATCCCAAATTTGTGGCATTGTGACTATTAGATTTTTTTCATATCTGTGTTCTCTACCACTCTCCATCAGAACATGACCGTTAGATTTCTCATCCATATCCATATTTTCACCTTTGTTCTCCTATGTGGGAACACAAGTGATGAGTTACATTGGGTATCCATTTTGTTTCTAATGTTAATTTTTTAAAATTAAATTTTAGTATTCCTCTTTACGTTGTGGGTTTCTATGAAAGAAACTTTCAAGTAGTAAACCATTTATAACCCCGAAGAATTTCAAGGGCGAAATTCATTTTAAGGGGGGTAGAATGTAAAAACCCGACATTTTATGAGAATTATTCTTTTTAATTTCATTGATGTCATGTGTTTTACACTACACCAAAATTATCTTGTGCTATACGCAACACCGTATTAGCTTTCAGTATACGCAACACTAGTCTTGGCTCGTGTTACACACAATTTCAAGTCTGTTTTGTAGAAATTATTCTACGCAACATTATGTATAGATTTTGTTTAATGTATAAATGAAATAAGTTTTGATTATGTTATATGCAACAACAAATGGATCTTGCACTACACACAACCTTTACTTGGCTTGCATTACACACAATCGCAACCTTCCTCGATAGTGTGTGTAGTACGCAATACCGGGTTTCACTAAACAACGATATATTATTATAATATTGTTATGAACTAGCCGTTATGAATAATAGTATCTACATTTTTAATTTTATGACATTATAATTCATTTTACACATTTTATATAACATGGTATGAGAACAAAATAATTTTTTCGGGTAAAATTAGTATTTTTCAAAAAATACAGTTTTTCCTCCTTTTGATGGCGCACCCACATTAAATTTAGTTTTTGACCTCTTTATAAGTTCAATATGAAAAAATAAAATTATTATTTATAATCAGGATATAAAAATTTACTTTGGAAAAATCTTTCATATTATTCTGATAACTTCCATATTTCAATAAATAGTAAAAACACGCTATATTTTAATTAAACACAACTTTTTTCATCGCAATAATTTATATGGTTAAATTATAATATTGAATGGTTTTAAAGAATAAATAGAATATATATTTTTACCATTTAATATAATTTATGTCATTACCATTAATTTTACAATGAATTCATAGGTAAAAACATTTCAATCTTTGGCAGTGTTTTAACTTTTAAAACTCATTTTCTTAACAGCAGGATTAATTTTAATTTAATTACTGCAAATTATGTGTTTTGAATTTTGAAAAATGGATTCCATATTTTAATTCAGTGGGTCAAATTATGTTAATAGGTTACTTTTATTTTTTTTTTATATTATGAATAGTAACTACGGTAATTATTATTTACTGTAGTTAAAGGTAAATCGTGTAATTAAGGGTAACAATAAGATTATAAAATTACCCTAAAAGCTGCCAAAATTATATTGGATGACTAAAAGTAGACCCATATCACCTAAGGGTATTAATAGATTCATTTTATGGACTTTTGACCTTGAAAATAATTTAATTATTATTAAAACCAATGAAAGTGACAACATGTCACTCTCTTAAATCTTCAAAGTATAATAATTTTAATTTAGTGATAAACATCGTGAAACTTCAAACATGAATAGTATACAGAAATATAATAAAATTATCTACATCATGTGAATTTCTTTTGAATTTTTAGGGATTAAATAATTATCATTAAAGGTGACACAATAGTGATGTTGAAATCATTTTATTGATTAAAATATCAAATAAATGGTTTTAAAGATTTTAAAATAAATGTTATATGAACAATTTAATGCGCTCCACTAATTTTCTAGATAAATATGAAATTTTATGAATCTATTAAATCTTTTAGTTCGAACATATCTTCTGTGAGTATTTTATTTAAATTCAAATAAATGAATAGTGTCAAAATTGACACTATTGTTATTTTATAAAAATAACATAACATAAAATTGTTTAAAATCACAAAAATATTTAAAAAATATAAATTAAAATTTATATGGTCTAAAATTTCATAAATTGTCCAATTATGGACAATTCACAAAACATAAGTAATTATTTATAACAATTTAACGTTTAGAATCTTATTACCACAAATAAAATTAAATAAATTAAATTAAGATAAATCAAGTTGATAATGTTTAAAATAAATTACCAACAAGTGTGAATTTTATTGGTTGATGATATTATAACCCTATCTCATATAATTTCGGATTTGAGTCATTTTGGAAGTTTTTAAGTGGGGTTTTAATTTATTATAAATTAATATTTTTGAGGTTTCCAAAGGTGCCCCTCTCCTCCCTTATAAAAGGGCACCTCCTCCCTCTTCCCTTTAAACAATTTTGAGCCTTCAAGATCGTCAAACCCCTGCCCATTTACCTTATCAACTTCCCTAGGAACATTATAGAGGTTCTGGTCTCCTCAAAAGTCCAACTCTAGTGCCTTAAGAGAAGGTTAAGAAGAGGCGCATAAAAGAAGAGGTAATATCCTTTACCGATTCTTTCCAATTTATTTCTTCTTCTACTTATTATTCTTTATTTTTTTAATCATAAATTAATAACATCGGTATCACTCATATACTAATATGTTACTGTAAATGTGAAACAACCCTATTTCATCTTCTATCCATCCTACGGAAAAAGAAGTCATCGCATGTGCGTACGTACGGAATACCGTCTCCACGCCGTGGTGTAATCTATTTTCCACAACCACCATACTTGGATGGGTATAATGGTGTAAATAAATAAGTATATATGATTATTGTAAAGTTTTATTTATTATTAAATATTATACATAAATTTCAATACAATTCCATGATCATGGAAATGATATCATCGCTCGTGCGTACGTACGGACTATCGTCTCCATGAACGCGATGAGATTCATTTTCCATGATTAACCATTCAAGTATGATTATAAAGTATATATAATAAATAATCATGAAATATATTACATAATAATGATACTGGATTTATGTACATATATGTTTCATTTACTTAATTCCATTTAATTCAATAAGGAAATGAAAACAGTGTTTGTGCGTACGTACGGCCTATCGTCTCCATGAACGGTGTATTTCATTCAATTTATCGATCTATCATATATATTTATATGCTGAATATATATTATATATAAATCGTGTTTTAAATTTTGGAATTAATTAAATCAGGATATATGTAATAATATCAAGAACAACATGTCGAAACACGTACGATAAATGAAATGATTTTACCCAAAACGCTACTTTAACATGGAATTTACAAAAGAACGGGTAATATAAAGTCATAAGTGAACCATATATGATATCATAACAATGTATATGATTCTTTAATAAGAAAATTACATTATTTAAATCATTATACAGGAGTTTCAGATACATACGAAGCATATCAGACATAAGGTAAGGGAAAATCTCACAATCTCATTTTTATCTGAGATTGTTTATACTTCAGAATTTATTGGGGCATATTTATCATCCACATCCATGTTTCCTCAATATTTAATATTATTTCTATCCTCATACAATTTTTTAAATCCAATTTTACCTATTGGTGAAATTTTAGTAAAAGATATGAAAGGAATCTTTTGTCGTTTTCAGTATGAGAGACTTTTTGACTTTTCTGGTCAAAGTACAAGAAGAATGTTTTTTTAACTTATACGGCATGAAACGATATTTACAGTTTCATAACAACTAATTTCAATGAAGATTACTCTACAATATTTCATGAATATTTTCAAAAAAAATCCTTTTCTTTTAAAATTTCATGGCATTTTGTGAAAAGAAAATGATTTTGAAGAAGAAAGGATATTTTCATCAAGAATTCATTTCAAGTGTTTTACCAAAACCATTTTCCATCTAAGATGACATTATTTCATATGTGTAAGTTTCAAGTATAATGTCTCTATAATTTACTTGGTTTCACTTTTCTTATGATGAAATGCTATCTATTTTTTTATATGGATTATGTTATGATGGGATGATGTTTATGAAACCCATTTTATTCTTTGGGTTATGATGAATGATTTTTGTTTATGTTGTGGAACATGTAAGAATGATTTAATTATGAGATGGGTGGGACCTATATATCCATAAAATTCATTGGGTAAAGATTTAAATCTCATTAGATAGACATGGCGGGAACGGTAAGTTAATCTGGTTCAGTGATACAGGACTGGAACGAGGAGTGAACTCGATTCAGAAAGGGACTTTGTCCACTAAGATGGTCTTGGAATCAATGCCTTGGATACTATGGAAATCATATCAAGTAATTAATGGTTTTCCACAATTACATGTTTTATTCCCATTCTATTTTATCATCATTGATGTTCCTTTAAAATATATTCCTTACATACCTCCATGATTTATGTCTTTACTCAGGATTTTGATGTTTAGATTTTATGTTCATGTTTTTGCATTCAAATGTTTATGGATTGTTTTGTGTTCTCTATGTTTACCCTTACTGAGCATTTGATCTCACCCTTTTTATGTTTTCTTTTCCCCGGGATATAAAAAAGGTTTTAGGTAAGAAAACAAAAGGGTAAGATCTTTATGGGAGATGTTGAATATCTTTCACCATGATTAGAAGATTGTGTTCTGAGTTTCCAAAGACACTAAACTATTACGATCCTTGAGTGTTGGTTTTTGTTATGTATTAAGTATTCCAAAAAAGTAATGTAATTCCCAAGTAAATCAGGTTTGGGGTCTCTACATTGGTAAACTACACAATACATTCATGAACTCTATGTATCTTGATTCTCATTCCTATATGATACATAGTGACACCCAAATCTCCAATACTGGGTCCAACCACAATTAAAAAAACCACTTCACTCCATGTGGGTATGAATCAAACATTCTTAGGAAATAATTCAAGAACTACGTGTGACTTTATTCTCATTCCATTGAGATATGTAGTGACAACTGGATCTCCAATCCTAGGTCCATCTGTAATTTTGGAAAAGAGAACACCCCCCATTTATTTTTCCATGTACATGAATCATATCTATTCAGGGAAGATTTCCATGACTTATGTCTTGATTATAATTATAATGTGTAACACCCTGACCCCAGTTACCTATAGTCAGTTCATTATTACATAACATTTACATGATCATAAGGTATCAAATCCCGAAAGACTGATCAATTTAGTAGCCTTGGAATTACTAGATACATTCATAAGTTTTACATTACATTATAAACTGAAAAACAAAAACAAATTTTTTTCTATTTACCACATTAATATCCCTTAGACTATCCCTATAGTTCAGTCATCATATATTTCTACGCATCCTGGGAAAAATAAAACATAGAAATGGGTGAGATCAGATGCTCAGTAAGGATAACAATATAGCAGAAACTTTTATAAATAATCATAATCATTTAAGTCAATGTATACGACTAAAAAAATCCTTCTAAAAATAAACTTCATCATAATATGGAATAGATAAATCAAATAATTCAATTTACTTATTCACATTAATATTCTACTAGTCGAATAATCACATTTAATATCAATATCCAATTTCATAATTATGTAATGCATAATGCCAGACTTCATAACCACATAGTCAAGGCCATGTGCCAAGAATAAAAATAATATTTTTTCAAGGCCTTATGTCAAGACACTAGTTCATCTCATTATACATACCTATGCATCAAGGATCTATAACGGGCTCCTCCAGTCACTTACTAAGTCCAATGCATTCCTCATATAAAAAGGTTGAAACATAACATAAACATTCATATTAAAACTAGCATAAGAAATGTTAATACTTTAACTATAAACCATGAATGGTATAAAAATTACACATCTACAGTCAAACATATCACAAATCCTTCAATACAATATGAATTATTTCTATCATAATAAATCAACTTCAAACAAGTTTAAAATACATCAAATGATGTTGACATAGATGAAATGAAAACTATTTGAAATAAATACCTATTTCTATTTTGAAATCATTTAAAAGGCAGAAAGTTATAAAAGAAAACATTTATTTTGAAATTATTCTTATAAGATTGTATGGGAATCTTCGATGATGTTATAATGGCGTAAAATAGCCACACCCTCCATATAAGTTAAAAAATACATTTTTACCTTAATTTTGTTGAAAAGTTCATAAAGTACCTTGTTTGGAAAATGATGGAAAGATTACTTTCAAAACATATATGGTCAAATAAGGGTATAAATGAATTTAACCCATAGTATAGTAAATAGTAAGAATGTTTTGAATTAAATGTTCAAGAAGACACAGATGTGGATGATAAATAGATCCCATTAGATACTTACTTATTAACAACCTCAAATAAGTAAAGAGATTGTAGAATTAACCCTTACCTTGTACTTTTCCTTGGTCGAGGGTACGTTAACCTCCTGTATAATAGTTAAATAATTGTTATTAAATTATTTAAGAATCATATACATAAATATGATATCATATATGATCTTCTAATATTGCTTTATTAATAATATTTTAGTAGTATCATCTATTTGGGTGTTAACTAATTCGTTTTCCTTTATATGCTTGGTTACATAAGCCATGTTTGTTATGAATAGGATTTATTTTATTCATATACAGAATGATATTATGTTCTTAAACATTATTTTTAATCATAAAATAGGAATTATTCCTGAATTATTTTGATGGTGAATGAATCTCATCGCATTCGTGGAGACGGTAATCAGTACGTATGCATGAGCGACAATATCATTATATTGATGGTGAAATAGTTTTTAATTTGATGTTATATCATATATAAAGAAAATTATCATGTTATATTTATTATTTACATGAGTTATACTCATTTTTATACCCATCCAAATAATTATGTGTTTTAATAACAAACTACGCCACAACGTGGAGACGGTAAGTCGTACGTATGCACCTATGGTGACTTTGTCATTAATATGATGGATTGAATAATGAATATAGTTGTACTATTTTTATAATAACATCAAATTATATAGAAGATACTAGATTTATTATTTTATAATGGAAACAACAAATAAATTTGAAGTGGAAGAAGAAAAGAACTTGAAAGAGGTGATGAAATATTTACCTCTTCCTTGGGTTCATCCTTTTGATTTGATCTAAAGGTTTTCTTAGGTTGGATTTATAACAAAATTAAGGAATATAGGATTAAGGGAGGAATGTTGGGATGATATTTGGGCTAGGTTTGGCCGATCCAAATTTCTTTGGAGGTGTGAAATTAAGAGAAGGGGGGGTACCCTTTTATAAGAGAGGTGAGGGTCACTTTAGGTAAAGCTTGACATATTATTTTATAATAAAATCATTTTTTGGTTTCTAATGGCTCCAAAATGATTTAGTTAGATGATAAGGTTTGTATGGGTCTAAAACCTATCAAAAATAGTTTTTATATGGGTTTAGGTCACCATATTAACCTTATCATTTAGATTTAACTCGTAGTTAAATAGTTTGGCATTTACTATGTCTCTTTCTATTTTTATATTATATGGTTAATAAACTTACTATAACATGACAAGATAACCCCAAGTGGTTCATTATTAATATATATAACCTTATATAAGTCCTTTTTCCTAAACATAGATTTTTAGAAATACTATATCAATTAAAAATATAGAATTTGTTTTAAAAACTCAATTATGTTAATTTTGACACTATTTAGTATTTGGTTTTTGTGAAAATCATAACAGCCTGATTATTTCTAAAAAATCATTTAATCAACCATAAAATTTCATAGTAGACTAGAAAATTAGTTTAATTCATCAAAAGTCTCAAATTACCTTTATCTAGATATTTATAATATCAATTATTTTAATATTTCATTAATAAGGTAATTACAACATCATTCATTGTGTCATAAATAAATTTAATTATTTATTGTCTAAAAATTATAAATAAAATACCATTATGTATGAAATATTTTTATATTTCTAATGAATATTTATAGTTTAATTTATCTTATGTGTAACCCTATATTAAAAATTGTTTAGTTATTAAACTTTGAATTTAACACTTTTAACTCTTCTTCAAATAAAATAATAATAAATGTCCTAATCTAATCCAAGTGGACTAAAGAGGACCATATTTTATTCATAAGGTTGTTTTTGGTCGAATCAAACTTATCAAATAGAATTAAGACATGTGTTAGGGTAATTATAATATCATTTTTACCCCTATTTAATTTTAACCATGGTAAATAAAAGTCAAAAGTTACTTTTCGCCAAAAAATATTTTCATATTATTGAACCACATTTTACTTACTGATATTCTCCGTGTCTCTAAGATTTTTGAAATTAAACTCATAGAAGTGGTAAAATTATGTTTTATTAAAATTATCAAATGCTCATAGAAGGTGGGTAAAATATGGTAAAAAGTTCGATAAAATTTTATATATCTAAACATATTATAAAATGACTCTAATGAATTACATTGAACATATATAGGTATTATGTATCTATTTTGACCTAAAATAAATTAAAATAAAATAACTAATTATTTAAATAAAAAGTTGGTTTTAAACAATAACATAGTGTTTTTCACTATTCATCGAAAAACTAAAAGTTCTTATAAAAATACCAAAAAATCGACCTAAGCTAATTTTGATATTCCGAATCAAAAAAGAAGTCCATTTTGAAAATTAAAATTTATTAAATTTCAAAAAGTGGGTATTACTATTTCTAACGGCTAATTTCATTAGTCATGGTTTGTTAATACTTTAAGTTGTGTACACCGCATGAAACTGCATTATTCAAAGGAAAATGTATCATGGAAACTTGGGGTTTTACATAATGAGATGCATTGTGATACCTAGAATTCATTATTTAGGCACAACCATCAATTTGGAAGTTATAAAAATCCCCCATTTCCCCATTTCCATGCCTAATTTATGTGGGAAACAACTGTCAAGAACTTTGTATGGATTGATTCTTTCCCCAAAAAGATATGTAGTGATTTCAGGGTCCTACACCCTGGTTCATCCATATAATTGTTATCCTTCCACATTAGTTCACTTTTTTCCTTTCCATATGAGGTTAAACTATATGGGATTCCCAGAACTACATGTGGACTGTTTCTTATTCTATTGAGATATGTAGTGACACCTGGATCTCTTATCTCGAGTCTTTCCAAAATTAAAAATCCCCTACTCCCTGTGTACAGATCAGAAATTCATAGGGAACCTTATCAAGTACTATGTACGTCTTGATTCTCACCCCTAATGATATGCATAGCGATGCGAGGATCCTATATCTTGGCTCAACCACCACATAACCAACATTACCTTATCCTTTACTTATGTTTCCATTTCTCTATGAAAGAAACATTTACCATGCCCTATTTATCACACTAATCATAGCTCACATGGTCTTAAATTTAGGTAAAGTATTTCCCCACATGTGTAATGTATATCTATTCACATTGGGGCTATCATGGTTCTAGATTCAAGAACACAAAACTCACACCTAATGTGCTCATCGCATGATAATAAACTGCACGGTTGGTATAATAACGATGTATGTCTTGATTCCTAGCCCAGTAAGATACGTAGTGGCACCCCTTTCCTACAACTTGGCCCATCTATGATATTCCTCTTCACATAAAGTCACCTTTTTCCTTATTAAATGACATTAAACTGCACATCTAATTTCTTTTCAAGGTGAATTTAAATTGTATGGTACCCAGAGAACTATGTATGGATTGATTCTCATCCCATTGAGTTATATAGTGAATATTAAGCCTTATATCCTAGACCTAGCCATGGAGTAAAGAAACAATTATCCTCTCAACTGTTAAAACAAAAGATCCACACAGGAGATTTTATTTTGGGTCCTCTCATTAAAGATCCCACTAATGAAATA
This sequence comes from Viscum album, assembly GCA_963277665.1. Classification (NCBI taxonomy): domain Eukaryota; kingdom Viridiplantae; phylum Streptophyta; class Magnoliopsida; order Santalales; family Viscaceae; genus Viscum; species Viscum album. The sequence goes on along the minus strand of OY728119.1, from coordinate 2,101,216,040 downwards.
AGAGACGTCCCGCTTCTAAATATGATTCAGATCTATACAAGGGACTCCACAATCATGGAAAATATCGGTCCAAATGATTCTTGTATGCATTGGACAATTTCCCATTCACATGTCATACTCCTAATCTTGAATAATTTCGGATCGTTATAATCCCTCCTCAACTTTTAGTAGTAAAATTTCTAATACTTGAGATATCATTTTCTAGACTATGCAGTACATGCCTTAGTTGTCCTTGCATAATTTTCCTACATAATGGGCCTCTAAGCCAAAGGATTTAACTATTTGGATATTCAGTATGTTCCCTAGATATCCTTGAATAAAACACCCCCCATAACATGTTTTTCAAATTGCAGTGATTTTTTGCTTGGGTGAATCCTCTTCTATCCATTAATGCTTTGATCATGGTATGCAGGAAACCGCGATTCAAAGTCAGCAGTCATCCCTTTTATATTTGTCTCATATCCTTCACCTTGACCTAAAAGACTTAAATTTTGTGGTTTAAATTTCCCCATTCATATATTCATAGCATATTGGAATAACCTTATTCCATTTGACCACATATCATACATATTTTACCTAACCTAAATGGTCTTAGTCATATGACCTAAAACTACAGGCATCGTACTTCTTACGTTTGGGTTAGACCTTTGTACAGAGAATATTCTCCCGATTCTTCAGAAATCATGACTTGAAATACCCATTTCGTATTCAAGTACTTTTCTCCACAAACCAAAGTCTATGCTTCGGGAGATCTGAATATCCATAAACTTTCATCAGATTTTAACGATATAATGTCATAATTCTAGAGATCTCTTTTTCCTAGCTATTAAATATGTTCCTTAGATGGTCTTTAATAAAACGAACCTTATAATGGGTCTTTCGGCCAAAGGATGCCACTATTGACTATATAGTACGTTCTCTATTTGGCCTTTCATAAAACAACCCCCATAATGGGTTCTTCAAGAAGTGGTAACTTCGTTGTCAGGAGAGACCTCCTCTAACTCCATAATCCTTTATTCACATACCACTCTTCGGATTTGAAGATCCCCAGGTTACAGCTTAAAACTTTCCCCTCTCTCACTTTAATATGGTAATGCATTTCCTAACGGATTACCAAGAATTAGAGAACCATCAAACCCTCAGTAAAATCTAAAGACATTAAAATTATATTCCCCTAACATACTTGATGCATGAATTTAAACTTCATATCATAATTTCCATGTTATATGGCTTCAAACTGCATAGCATAATCCCTTTACTACATGAATTTAAACTTCATAGCGTAATTTCCTTGTGGAGTGACTTAAAATTTCATAGCATAATTTCCTTAATGTGTGACTTTAAATTGCATAACATGAAGTCCTCATTGTATGACATTAAACTACTCATTCAATGTCCTGGTTTCATGACATTAAACTACTTGATACGTTAACCCTTTTTAGAAAGGTCCCTCCCCCCTAACAGCATCCATCTCACAAAATTTACCCCCATCCACCAGATTTATTCATGCAGGAGTGGTTTCCCATTCATGGAAAATGACAACAAATATATTTTGTTCATTCTCAAAACATTTTCCTTTGAAAAAACCGCCTATGTGTTCTTGATAAATTTGAATCCCCATAAATTTCATCTAATCATCAATAATAGAATGTCAAAATTCTTGATAACTCCTTTGTATGACTATGTAGTACGTTCCCCAGTTGTCCTTGCATAATTCGACCACATAACGAGTCTGTCAACCTAAGGATACCGCTATTTCTGGATATTGTGTTTTTTAATCAGAATCCATAAATTAATTGCTCAATATTTCTCTTGGAAGTGTCTAAATAATATTATAACATTCCCAGCCATCAAGCCTTGTTTGGATTATTATTTCAAAACTTATGGTCAAATCATTTCGACCTACAACACTATCCTTTTTTAGTATAACTTGAATGACATTAAACTACCCATGAATAGAGATGCAGTAGTCACTATATTGAAAACCCACAAAGGGAACTCTTGAAAAAAGATGAGTCTCATCTCACTAGGCCTATGATTTTCATGGTTTAGTCAAAATAACAAGTGATAAAAAGATAAAAGGAACAAAATATGTTAGGCCAAAAACCCAAAAAGGGAATTCTAATAAAACTTCATGTCTCACCTACTAAGTATCCTCCATCTTTATCTTAGGAAAAAAATTTGGTGATGACATAAAAAAGACATAATGTTTTTTCGGTTGTCCATACGACCCTAGAAACAGTCAAACTATGCTCTATGGGCCCCTTCACCTAGGTAAAAATTAGATCATTTTTTACCATCCTTGGTATTGTGATTACAACTAGTTAGAACAAAGATGTTTTGTAAGGAAAATCAGTTTCAGTGTTATGATATGATCACAGAAAGAGAACATGGATGAAGAAACAAGTGATTTAGAACAAAAAAGAATAATAATCATTTACATTTGTGTTTTGAAACATGGAGTAACTTCCACATGTCGGGGCCTCTCTACCAAATTTTACAATTTTTTCCTCAATATAAGATTTTAGAAGTTGAAGTGTACCCTAATAAGCTTGTGTGGATTCACAAACCGTATCTCTTTTCACATCAATAGCCTACTCGGCTTTATAAAGTTTTTCATTCTCAACCATGAAAACTTCTCTCCTATGTATTAAAGCCTCTTTCAAGGATCAATGAAGTTTAAATACATCTTCCCTTACAACATGTAACACTTATTCAAGGTGAATTATATGGAACGACCTCACATAAAAGGTGATCCTAGAATTCCACCACCTTTTTGGAGTGCTTGACTTCATCTTGGATCATAGCAGCTCTAAGTTCCTCAAAATGGTTTTCCTATTTCCCCTCAACCTACTAAGACCTCTGCTCCTCCTCCCTTCACTAAATGATTTACTTCACCATACCATGGACATCATGATAATCAAGACCTCCATGGGCGGACAACTTGCGCGGTGAGAGAGAAAATCAGAACTCTGAACATGAAGGAAATAAAAATGGAACGGTTATTTATAAACGTTTATGGTTTTCGTAGAATAACTATATAAACATATATTAAATCTATAAGAGGGTCCTAGAGTGGGAAACAATTCCCTCCAAAATGGTGTGATGATCCCAACTTCCCATCCTCTAAACCAATGTGAGTTCTTTAGTATCATTGTCCAAACATCCAAATGAGAACGTGCCTTTCGGAAGAAGGTACATCATGAATATATAAACTTTTGGTGTTTTTTTCTCCATAAAAAAATATTGTTGGAATATGTTTGAAAATATTTATCTAGAAGTGAATGATTTCACAAAACGTAACCCTCTGAAATCAACCATCGTGTGACAAGTGTTTTCATCTGAAAGAAAAAATGGTAAACATTATTTGAATCCTTAATCAAGATGATGGTTTCACTCACCTATCAGACCCCTTTCAACCTCAAAATGAAATAGGGATAAACAATACAATCAATCATGCTTGTGTTCATTTAAATGGGATTCTTCTTTGATTGGGTTTTATTGTTTATGTTTTTCAACAATAATTACTAACATTCTCTCAAAACTCCCTTTAATCCCATGGAATCCTTTTAGCTTCCAAAAATGTATGCCCTCGCTACTGTTCATGTTGGGTCTTCATCTATTTAGAGGATGTCATCACCAAACTAGTGTCTTCAATGTTGGGTCTTGAATGCATTGGTCCATGATTATTGCTAGAACAGTACAATCCCAACCATAGATTCCACCCAATAGGCCCTATATCTCACAAAGACCCACCAATTTTCTAGTCAATGATGACTGATGGCCTAAAAAAGATGGAACCAACCACCGGCTTCAACCATTTTGGGAGTTTATCCTCAGAATATGACAAACAGATCCTCTCATATCTCGATGAGGTGTCTCAGGAGGCCATATAAGGCCTACTATAAAATACATAGGGTTCCTTATAAAGGGATCCTACCAGTATTATTCACTACTAACATTGTTCAGTAGTGAACTCTCTGTATGATGAGGGTTCCATCCTCAGTAGTCTGGCCCAAGTCATCTAAAATCGAGTGCCCAAGATGGACCGATGGGGGTAGAAACTAGTCAATAGGGATAAAGGTCACACCTCTTCCCCCTATAGAGAATGCCACTAACCAAATGTGATGTAAAACAATGAGAAGTAACATACACTCTCCCTCCCTAATTCAACTAGCCATAAAACTTGCTTGGAATAATCCAAGAAAGATCGTTGTTCAAATCTGGTGGAAAACTGTAAGTAGGAACATACACCTTACCACACTATTAAATTATATAAAAAATCATATGGAAGTACTCAAAGACACCCCCCCAACCAAATTTGGAAAAAAAATAGCATGCAGGCACACACACCTGCCTTGATTCATCAATCCTTCCAGCAGTTTCACCAAGAAACACTCAGAGAAGTCGGTTGGAAAGTCATGGTGATGAATAGGGTTAGACCTAACTCTCTACCCCCACACATGAGTACATTCAGTGTCCAATGATAGTAAATGGAGGACAAGAGTTGGAACATACCCATGATTTAGAAGAAAAATGATCATATATCCTTCTTCCAGTCACTGAAGTCACCAAGAATATCCTAGAAATAGTAAATGATCAAACACAAATCTCTTCCCACATCCTAAAGACTTGTAAGGGCATCATAACTGAAACAATTGTAGTTTTAGAGTTATGTACATGTCGCTCCATCTCCACAAATGGGGTGTCCCATCAGTATGTCACCCTATAAAAGACACACACCTTTTCTCACATCTAGGAGGTTCATGGGAAAAAATCCCCCATGATACATAGAAAACTAGATAAAAAAATGAACACACATTCCAACAGGAGAAAATTTGACCATTCCAATGGCCACTTAGAGCCAATCACAAACCATTTCCAAAATTTTAGAAACCTACTAGAAAATTATGAGATAAACATGTAAGCTAGTCAAGAAATCTTCAGTACCTAAAAACCACTTCCCCCATAAGGTGTACCCAGTCACTCACCAGAAGGAATCAAAAATTAAGACTCACCCGAGATAACTGGAGAATGAAGAGTCGATATATGATCCTAATATAATTAATACTAGAGTTCTTGAAGCCCTTAGAATCTTATCTATGGAATCTCATGATCCTACACTGTAATCACCAAATTATTGGATCAATGATAGTAATTATGAAGGTCCCCCTTGGACACTTCATCATGAAATATTTCTTCATGACTATAACCTCATCGGTCTTGAGATACTATCTCCCAACGAGAGTCATGGAAACCCTCCATGTTGGTAAAATTTCAAATATAAAGGGGTTTTTCCCCTTATTGTAATCCAATGTGGTTGTCCTCCCAATGATGGTGTTCACTGTGAAATTTATTTCTACAATAGTTTTTTCTTCGTCAGAAGGGTATTACCCTTTGGGATGTACTGGAAAAAATCCATCTTACCATGAGGAATTTTAGAAAAAAAGGTCAGTCATGTCTAATTCATTGTCACTGATAAGTGAAATCCTTTCTCAACTGAAAGATATCATAATGAGATAGTTATGCTCTGAAACCCCCTTTGATCTCCTACCTTCCAATATAATAGAATAAAGTCCTACAAATACCATTTCTTATGATAAATTAGTAGGAATGAATCCACTCTGATAAGATCAAGTAGAGGATCATCTAGAAAAATATGAAGATGACATGATAAACATGAGGAAACGTCTGGCTAAAGATAACATATTAGTCATCTTCTTGACTTTATCTAGCCCTCAATATAGTATTCCAGAGGTGTTTTTAGATGATTTTGTGCATGAAAACCATCTCAATATATGTAAAACTCTTCATCTATTGAGGGAAAAATTATTACCCTATGATGATTATTAGATTAACATCAAGTTAATTGAAGGGATGCAACACCAAATTGATTTCTCACCACTCATGGATACACAACATCTAAAGTTTTAGAAACATCAAGGATCCATTTAACATGCATGCCACAACGTGTTAGAAAAATTGTGACAACTGGTCGTTGTTTCCACATATGATGTTCATATTAGAGGATGGGATAAACATAGATTATTACATTTAACTACACTCACCAACTAGTAAATCACACCAAAGGTAGAATCATGAAATGTTATATCTTCATGACAGCTTCAAAAAATGGACCTTGTTCGAAACCGAAGGTATTCTGAACAAAAATAGGCCATGATCGACTCTCATTGTTGTCAGGATAGAAGAGAGTTAGATATTGAGATACTTTTGTGTAAAACATCTGAAAATATTGTGAAAGCCTCCTTCTTAGGGTAATTCACTAATTAGAGAGTGAAAATTTTAGAAATAGAATAATGATCTTTGAAAGTGGGTGATTCAAGTGCATAGAAAATAATGCACCCGAACCGTGTTTGAAAAAATCTACACAAAATTATAAAGAAATTCAGAGAAGTAGCGGCCGGGTTTAGTTTAGGAGAAACCTATACTATATGGATGGGGGATTTCTCAACCCAACCTTCTTGGTAAGAAAACTAGGTCAGAAGAGTTGTTAAAGTGTAAATGGAATATCCTCATCCCTCAGAGCTGGTGGATTTTTCACCTCAACAACCTCCTCCTCAGCAGAAATTGGTATTCTCCCAATTAGGGGAAACACTGTATAATGGATCCACCCAGTTCATCCCATATCGTGATCTGATACCCTCACTAGGAACTCACACAACTAATCTATCTATATATTCCCCTCAGATTACAATCTTCCAAACAACTCCCATATAATCATCAAAGGATAGGACAAGAACTCGTGGAGGGCATAGAAAATGAAGAGTCAAAAAGACAATGATAAAATGTCTATAATGAATTGTGAATTAGTGAATCTCATTAATACCACCCCTAGAGATGCTACATAACATTAGGCCAATTCATATAAGGAATTGGAGGAGTAATCCTTAGTTCATAATATGGTACAGATTGAAACAATTTAAGTAGGTGTGTGTACTCGTAACCAGTGACTCACCTTGAATATGGGTGTTCCCTGAATCACTCTACCATTAACTCCTCAAAAGGAATCCAACAAGGAAAGGTTTAAGGGAATTATACTACCTCACCTAAAAGATCATATATGATATCATATTAATGAATATGATTCCTGTATAATTTAATAACAATTATTTCACAATTATACAAAAGGTTAACCTTCCCTCGACCAAGGAAAATTACAGGGTAAGGGTTAATTTCACAATCTCTTTATTATCTAAGGTTGTTTTTACGTAAGTATATATTGGGACCTCTTTATCATCCACATCCATGTTTCTTAAAAATGTTTTTCAAAAAATTCTTAATATTTTATAAACTATGGTTTAAAGTCATTTATACCATTTTTTGACTTTTTATAAGATGTTTATAAAGGAATCTTTCTGTCATTTTCCAAACAAAGTCCTTCTTAACCTTTTCAACAGAGTTAAGGTAAGAATGTCTTTTTTAACTTATACGGCAGGTGCAGCTATTTTCTGCCATTATAAAATTGTCGAAGTTTCCCTCACAATCTTATAATAATATTTTCAAAGTAAATTTTTTCTTATATATTTATCTGACTTTTAAATGATTTCAAAAAAATAGATATTTCTCTCAAATAGTTTTGATTTCATCAATGCCAACATCCATTGATGGATTTTAAGCTTATTTGAAGTTGATTTATTATGATACAAAACTTCCATATTTTATTTATGGTTTTGTGATATGTTTTATTGTGGATGTGTTATTTTTATACCATTCATGGTTTATAGATAATGTATTGACATTTCTTATGCTAGTTTTAATACAAATGTTTATGTTATCTTTAAACCTGTTCATATGAGTAATTAATTGGACTTAGTAAGTGATGGGTGGAGCCCGCTATAACTCCTCGATGCATCGGTATGTCTCATGAGACAAACTAGAGTCTTGGCACAAGGCCTTGAAAAAATCTTATTTGTAGTCCTGGCACAAGGTCTTGACTATGTGGTTATGATAGTCTGGCATTCTGCATTCTATCATTATGAAAGTGGTTATTGATATTTCATGTGATTATTTGACTAGTAGAACATCCTTGTGAATAAGTAAATGGAATTATTTCATTTTATTTTTTCCATATTATGTGGAAGATCAAGTTTAATAGTATTTTTTTAGTTATACATTGCCTTAAATGTTTATGCTTATTTATGAAATTATCTGCTATATTGTGATCCTTACTGAGAATCTGAGCTCATCCCTTTCTATGTTTTATTTTTCCCACGATGTGAAGAAGTATTTTATGACTAACCTGTAGAGATAGTCTGGGGGTATATGAGTGTGGGCTATGGAGACTATGTTGTTGTAGTTTTTCACTTTATGATGTAATGTAAGACTTATGAATGTATCGAGTGTTTCCAAGGCTATTAAACTAATCAGTATTTATAGAATTGATCTTTTATGATCATGCCAATGTTATGTAATAATGAACCATCTCTGGGTAACTGGGGTTTAGGCATTATAGTTGGTATCACAAGAAGTTTAGTACAAACCTTGGAAGCTAGATTTAGATAAACTCTGATTAGAGAACATAGACCTAAGATAGAAGTTTAGGTTTAGTATAGAAAAAATTCTTAGAATTTTGGTATTGTAGAGATTTTTTGAGCTTTCCAAGCAATACATCCCTGCCTATATTTGAGAAGGTAGAGGCAGCTCTGGCACAGATGTACCTAGGTGTAAAACCCAAAAACACTGCTTTGAGCTAGACTAGAACGGGAACTGGTGCACGACAATGGGCCTTACTACACTCTTGGTTACGACACTCCTGGGGGATATGCTTAGGATAATTATAATTTTCTATAAAAACCATTATGAAGGGTTTATGAGTATATACTTTCTCAAAGAAAACATTTTTTTATGATTATGGATTATATCCATAAACTGTTCAATTTATGTTAAGTGTTTTAGAAGTTTGGATTTATATATTTCTATTCATAAACTAATCTAGTTTATTCCATTGTTTAGAAATGGCTCCTAGTGGAAGAAATGGAAACTGTATCAATACATGAACTCCATGTAGGTATTTCCCTCCTACTCAAGATAATTATAGTGGATCTAATGATACAACTGGTGATGATCAGCTTATCACTATACTGGGACAACTAACTCAGGTTATGAATAATAACCTAAACCGTATGGAGCACCCTGATCAGCAGCGTGGAGGATCAATGTTAGATCACTTCATGAGGAAACAAACACCAACATTCAATGGGGGTAAAAATCCACTAGTATCTGAGCAATAGATTAATTTCCTTAGAGAAAATATTCCACGCCTTGGGGAGTAGCAAAAGGGAAAAAGATGTCATGGCAGTTTACCACCTCACTAGAGATGCTGATCAATGATGGTCATTGATTCAAAATAGAAAGGAAGATGATGCAGTATAAATAATGGAATGGAGGTAGTTTAAAGTTATTTTCTTAGAAAAATACTTTCCTCATGACCATCGAGTGGATATGGAAAGACAATTTCTGAGTCTGAGGAAAAAGGTTGATGAGAATGTTGAAAAGTATGAGTCTAACTTTACAAGGTTAGAAAGGCATGCTGCAGATTATATACATAACCCAAGAAGTAAGATTGATCATTTTTATGATGGTTTAAAACCATTTCTCCATCGAGCATTAGTCTCACAATCCTTCTCGCCGTACAAAAATATTGTCTCATGTGCTATCAAGATAGAAAACAAATTCTCTAAGTATTACAACAATAAAGCAAAGCAAGAGAAGAAGAGATATGTTGATCACTTTGGAAATGGAAATAAGGGGAAGAAGGGAAAAGTTGAATATCCATCCTATAGTAAATGTGGGAAGAAACACCCCAGTACTTTCTTGAAGGTAATGGGAGTCTGTTACAAGTGTGGTGAGAAAGGCCACCAAGCTCGTGATTGCAAGGGGAAGAAGGAACCTACCGATGTTCAATGCTACAATTGGATAGAGATGGGACATTATGAAAATGAATGTTCCAATTTTCATTGAAACTTACATTAGAAAATTCCAAGGGATCAAGGCCAAGATTTTGTGATCACTACTATTGAGGTTGAAGCTCTAAAAGATGTGGTGGCAGGTAATCTAATGGTTTCCTCATGTTTATCCAATGCTTTATTTGATTCTGGATCATCTCATTGTTTCATATCTTCCTATTTTGGTAAGAAAATTAGATATTTCCAATTTGATTTAACAAGGTATTTGTTAGTAAAAACTCCTAAGGTAAGTATCATTGCTACAAAGTTCTGTGAACCAGTTCCCATTAGGGCATATAAATGTTCTTTATCTGTTGATCTCATCATCATATCCATGATTGAATTTGATATAATCCTCGGTATAGATTAGATTTCGGACCATGATGAAAAAATTTTATTGTAAGAAGAATGAGGTTACTATTTTTGATGACGATGATAAAGAACACCTTAACTTTAGAGCAGAATCATCACCACCTAATTCTTACCTCAATCCACCCTCAGTAGCTCAATTAAATTCAATTATTGGGGAGGAAGAGAATAAAATGACTGTGGGTGAGGAAAGGAATGTTCAAATAGTGGATGTACCTATTGTGAGATAATATTTTGATGTTTTTCCATAAGATTTACCTGGACACCCTCCATAACAAGAAATTGAGTTTTCCATTGATTTAATTCCAGGATCAAGGCCCATATCGAAGACCCTTTATAGAATGGCCACTGTGGAATTAGTGGAACTAAATATACAACTAGATGAATTGAGTAATAAGGGATTTATTCCACCTAGTTTTTCTCCATGGGGAGCCCATATTGTTTTTGTTAAGAAGAAATATGGATCTATGAGGTTGTGCAATGACTACAGGGAGATCAGTGTTATAACAATAAAGAATAAGTATCCCCTACCTCGCATTGATGATTTATTTGTCAAACTGCATGGAGCTCAATACATTTCAAAGATTGAACTTCAATCTAGATACCATCAGTTGGGTGTAAAGAAGGAAGACATTATGAAGACAGCATTTCAAACCTAGTACAGGCAATACAAGTTTATAGTAATGCCTTTTGGATTGACTAATTCACCCTCTGTCTTCATAGATCTAATGAATAGAGTTTTCAAGTAATATCTCGATAATTTTGTAGTGGTATTTTTTTATGATATCGTGGTATACTCCAAAAAATAAAAAGATCATGAAAATCACTTGCGCATTATACTAAAGACTCTTAGAATACATGAATTATATGGGAAGTTTAGAAAGTGTGAATTCTGGCTTCAGGAGATTTCTTTTCTTGGCTATATTGTCTCTAAGGATGGAATCTTTGTTGATCCTTCTAAGACCAAGGAAATCTAGTAATGGCCATCACCAACGAGTATAACTAAGTTACACCGTTTTATTGGTTTAGAAGGTTATTATCGAAGTTTTGTCCAGAATTTTTCCGGGTTGGCTAACCCATTAACAAAGCTCACACGTAAAGGGGTTAAATTTGTTTGGACAAAAGAGTGTGAAGAATGCTTTGAATAATTGAAGCGAATATTATTCAATGCTTCTATCTTGACTCTACCATCAGGGAATGATGGGTTTGTTATTTATAGTGATGCTTCAAAGAAAGGAATTGGTTGTGTCCTTATGAAAAATGATAGGGTTATTGCCTATGCATCATGACAGCTGAAAATTTAGGAGAAAAACTATCTTACTCATGAACTTCAGTTATTAGCTGTAATAATTGCTTTGAAGATTTAGAGACACTAACTATATGGTGAAAAATGTGAGACTTATACTGATCACAAGAGTTTGAAGTATATTTTCTCACAGAAAGAACTCAACATGAGGAAAAGGAGATGGCATGAAATACTCAAGGATTAATATGGCACGATACACTACCACCCGGGGAAGAAAAATATGGTGGCAGATGCTTTGAATAGAAAGGATCATGGAGTTTTGAACAAGATGAGATTTGTAAAGGATCCTATATGCATGGATCTAGTAAAGATGGATATGGGAATCACCATGGAAGTGGAAACATCAATACTTTTTTAAATGGTTTTCAAAACATCTTTACTAGAAAGGATAAAGATTTCTCAGACCAATGATGAAGAGTTTAAAAAGAAGATTAAATCTATGAATGATGGGAGATTAAGTGAATTTGTGTATGAAGATGGAATTTTGAAATTTGGGAAAAGACTTTGTGTTCCCAATATACCTGGTCTAAAAAGGGAATTGTTGGACAATGCTCATAGTTCCAATTTCTCTATACACCCTGGGAGCACCAAGAGGCACGATCTACATTAAAGTGTCACAACATCGACATTTTTTAGATCTGGACTAGATAACCTCTTTCTAACCCTCAATCACTTAACATCGAGAGGTAAGGTTGAGAAAAAATAAAATATCCAAATCACTTTCAGGAGGGAACACATTTTTTTTCATTTTAGTCTAGGAACTGTTTTAAGAGTTCATCCCATTAATTATTTTTCAACATTCATGAGAATGTCCTATAATTTAACTATTTGAGATTATTTTAAGAACCATGGAGGTTCATGGTTTAATACCTACTTCCATAGGAAAGTGGAACAAAAAAATAGCTTCAAATAAAATAGAAGTAATCCTTAACTTTCATATTTATATAAACTCCCCTATATTTTACAAAATATGTTAAATATAAAATGAAATAAAAACGCATTCTCGTACTAATATTGGTGCTTAATTTTTTCTCAATGACACTTAAGATTGTTAAGAACCCCAATATTTCATGTTTTAATTTTTCTAGTTAATGAAATTGAATGATTAAGATGCATAAATGGAATGATTAGATTTAATCCTTGTAACTTGAGTTCAAAGAATCATAATTTTTTGTCATAGTAAAATGTAAATGAAATTTCCCTTCCATTTTTTATGATTTAAATTTCATAATTTCATGTTGATTGATTTAATATTATGAAACACTCCATAAGTGATTGATTTAAAATTACATTATTTTATCCTTGACAGGTTTCTAGACCAATTTATCCATTCTTTACAAGTACATTTCTTGAGAGAAATTGATACATGTTACCTACTAGGATTTAGATTTGAACTTTTCAAAGTGATGATTGTAAAAAAATAAATTTAAAAGTTTGAGTCATTTTATTTGATTCATCTGTTATCCTTGAGACCTACCTAATATTTATCCTCCTTTAATCCCTTAGATACAATCAATGAACTATTATAGTAATAAAAAAATTTAAACCTATTTATCCAATCCTACCCATACTCTAGTGTCTTTCAAGATGTTCAAATCCCAAGGGTGGGTAGATGCGGATTTGATAGAAAAGTGAATATGATTATTTGAGAGAATATTCAGTGGGTGGTTTAATGTATCATTAGGATGAAGAATCAGGGTTCCTTCTCTATTTTTATTGTTTAACTGACTTTAAAAAAATGTATAGGTTGAGTTAGGGAGACACAAAAATCACCATCACTTCACCAATGATTTTATCATATTGGATTTGGTGATGGATTTGAGATTTTACTTGTACAATTTTTAAAAAATTAGAAAAAAATTAGAAAAAGAAAAAAAATAATTAGAGGAGTAACTTATTCATTAGGACTTCATTGTTCGTGACCTTCACTTTATGATTGGTGATTTGTGGAAGATGTAATTTCTAAGTGGTGAATTATATTGTGATTAAATTGTTTATCATTATTAACACCTAGAGGTAAACAACCTTTTGAGATTGATATTTTATTCATCAATATTCTAATGTACCATAACCTTAGAATCATATGATAGTAGTTTTCAAAATCTGGTTGATTTTTAGTGAAACTTTTCTCTACTGTGTGGAGAAATTATATAATTTCCAAATTCATATATTTAGTATATATTTTCATGGAATGAGGAAAACATTATATTTTAATTTTTACTTGGAGGATGAGAGATGAAAAATAATTGATGAGGTGGAACACAACTTAGCATGTTAATAAAGATGAGTTAAAAATCAAGAATGAAATATATTATAAGATCCATTATTTTTCATTGGGAAAATCAAATACATTTTTACTAGAGAGGATTTGGAATAATTTTTCATATGTGACATTTCAAAATTCTCTCTCCCATTGAATATTGTTTACATAAATAATTTTCAATTTTTCTTATATGTTGAATGGGGTCTATAGTGGAGATATATGCTTTAGGGACTGAATTATCTAATTGTGTGGAATTTGATGAGTTTATATTTTTCATATATATTTTAAAATTTAATTTTTCATTTTCATTTTTTAAGTTTTTACACCCATGTTTTCATTAGTAATAATCATTTTTGGGTATTTTTTTGAATGATAATATTGGGAAGTAAATAAAATGATACAAAAAATACATTTCTTACAATGTTTTGTTTTTAAAATTATAATTTCTGTGTTTTTTAGGGAGAAATATAAAATAGAGACTTTGTAAGAAAAGGTGTGTACACCTTTCTATCCCTCAATCGAGGAAGGAAAGCCACATAGAAGGACCATGAAGGGGCCGCAGGATAATCCCTCCTTAAGAAGACTATAAATATTGGGAAATCCCATGTGTGGGTCAACATAAGGGTAGTGAATCATTACTAGTGTCGGTTGGCATATGGTAGCACATTAGTTTTTGGGGTTCAGTTCCATTCAGAGATGGGTGGAAAGATTCTTTAACATGAGGTGATGAATGGGGTTAGGTTTTCTCTAACACCCATCTGACATAATTTTAATGAAACAGGACATGATAACTTAAATTGAGAAGGCCATACATATTAATTTCCTATGTGGTATACACATAGACTCGGGGTACAGTCTACATAAGAAGAATGATTTTATCCATAGATGATCATGCGACATCTTCATTGGACACACCTTCACTCAAACATCACCACAATCCGAGCCTATGTGCCATAGTTTCTCCATGTCCACTGAAAGGGGAGATAACCACCACTGTATGATCAAGAAAAACTACATTGTAGTATTTTTCCTTGTTCCATAATAGGATAGGGAGATCAAGTTAATTATTAAGTGTTGGGTCATGGATAAGGTACTACATTGTTTCCATTGTTGGACGGATTTGAAGAATTTATTGAAGAAATGAGATGTTGTGTACACATCATACTTTTCAGGGGAGGGTTCCACTATGTTAGAACCAAAGTTATCGATGGGAGAACATGGTTGTGTCATGGTATCACTGGATACACCATATCGATGTAGACAGAAGTAAGGTGATGCAATTTTGAAGAGACAATGCACTATTACCACTGAATCATGAATGAAGAAGAGAAAGGTTGAACCGTAAGGATGATCCTATGAATTGGAGGTGAAGAAATAGGCTATGGTGAGGTTTTTATGGATGAAGATGGGTTTTTCTTTGTATCGGATGATACATCATTGTCCTGTTGTCTAGAGAATATAATGTAATGTTGTTTTTTAACCTGTTTCACTATTGTATTTTTGTGGCCATACAAATTATAAAGGGTTTTTTAATTATTATTTTCACTACACCGTAGGGTTATGGTTTCTATAGTTTAAAAAATTGAACATTTTGGGTTATCCACATGTGAAACAAGCTGATCATTGTGAATATCACTACCACAAAATAGGGCAAGGGAAGCACCTCGTTTTATCAATGCTAAGAATAAAGCGTTGATAAAGGGGGGTCCATTATCAGTGCTACATAAAAGTACTAATATATGTATCCTTTATTAGTTCTTTTCTTAGTGCTGATAAATGATTTATTTATCAGTGTTATATTTAGCACTGATAAAAAAAATTAATAATTTATATTCAAAAATAATGTTTATTTGGATACATTAACTAAAAATGCATGTTTATAATTAATATATATATTAATAATTAAAAAAATATATAAATAATGTTTTAAAAAAGTATTTCTAAGATTATATTTAAATATTAATACATATTTAAATAATTATAAGATTATAATAAATTTTGTAAATAATAAATATATTTATTAGATTTATTAGATTATTTTATTTATTATATTTTTTATATTTATTTTATTTATTTTATTTATAACTAATATATATAAATACCTTTATAAATATATTTATTTATATTAATTATTAAATATATATGTTCAAAAGAATTTGGTCAGTAAATATATTGATGATGCATGCATATGTTATGTACCATAATGTTCATTTATACATTACACTCTTTCTTATTATTCATGTTGTCCATTGATGAATCGTTTTTTGTTACGTATATTTACTAGGTATATGATTAATTCATGTTACCCATATATACTATCATGTTCTCAAAAATACTTATAAAATTACATTAAATATATTTAAATAATAAGTATACTTATTATATTTATAATTATTAAATTTTAATTATATATAATAACTTTTTAAATATATTTATTTTTAATTATAATTACAACTATATATATATATATAATTATAAAATTACAATAAATACATATTATATATATATATATATTTATAATTATATAAAAATATTTAAAGAAATATTTATTATACTACTTTTAAAGTTATAATATAATTAAATAAATATATTTTTAAATCTATAAAAATATTTATAAATAAATAAAAATATTTATAATTATAATTCCTAGATGAATATAGATATATTTTAATAATTAAAAAATTATAATAAATATATTAATTATATATATTTATATAAAAATATTTATAAATAAATAAAAATAGTTATAAATATAATTCTAGATAAATGTAGATATATTTAAATAATTAAATATTATAAAAAATATATTTCTAAAATTATAAACATATTTTTATAATTTTATATTTATTTATATATATATATATATATATTAATTAAAACTAAAAATAAATATTTTTTTATTGTTATTTTTAGTTACAAGTAAATCTAGATTTTTTTATTAGTTATAAATATAAATTAATATATATTTATTTAAATAATTTTTAATTTATAAAAAAAATTATTATTTTCATATATAATGTTATATATAATTAAATAAATATATAAAAATATTGATAAATAAATAAATAAAATTATATTTATAGTTATAAATAAATACATATATATTTAAATAATCGTAGAAATGTAATAAATATATTAAATATATATATATATATATATTAATAAAATTATAAATATTAGAAATATTAAATTTTTATAGTTTTATAATTATTTAAATAAATAAAAAAAATCATTTATAATTATATTTATAATTATAAATAAATATATTCATATAATAAATAAATATATATTCACATAAATAAATTTAAAATTATAAGAAATATAGTGGTGTATATATTTAATCTAATTAATATATATAATTAATATATTTATTAAATATATTCAATGATTATAAATATAATAAGTATATTTCTTATAATTTTACAATTATTTAAATTATAATTATATATATATAAATATTTTTTTTATAGGTATAATTATAAAAAATATATATATATTTATCATATATATAATTATATATATATATATATATATATTACTATAAATAAATTGGTAACCTAATATCTTTATCCGCGCTTTTTAGCTAGCACTAATAAAATGTTCACTCGGTTTTATAAAGAAACAAAAAAGTCTTCTTCATTCCCGCTCCCCTCAAGCACTCGTGGAAGCAAACCCCTACACCGTGACTCCTCCTCATCCTCCTCTCATGCCACCTCTCCTCGACCGTGAACCACACCTCCACCATGCTCCATCACCTCCGCCACGTGCCACACCATTGTGCGTCTCCTCTTCCAGTCATCGTGCATCTCCACTCCTAGTCGTGTGAACCCACCGTCATGCACCTCTCCTCTGCCACGTGCCACACCTCCGTCGGGTGCCACACCACCGACGTGTGCCTATCCTCTATTGTGCGCCTCTCCTCTACTAGTGAGTTTTCTCCTCTTGGTCATCTATTTCATCTTTTTCTCATGTAATTATAGTTTGATATTGATGGTATACTATGAATTGTTGGGGCTAAACAACCTGCTAAAAATTGTTGTCAATGGTGGTCCTTGTTTTCGTGCTAAATAATTTGCATGTTGGTTGGTGTTCCTCTTTATAATTTCTTCTTTGATTTTGTGTGACTCGGTTTTTCATTTGAAGTGTGATGACACTAGTGCATAGTTTAATTTATTTTTAGTGATCTGGATTTATGTCGTTAGGGTTTGATAAGTATGTCACTTGACATATTTATGTGTTTTCCATTTTTTTCAACAAGTTTTAGCTTCTATTTTTCTTGAGGGAGGTAGGTGTTTCTTAGGAACACCCTTGTTACACATGTTATAAATTTATTGGATGTTTTTGAATGATTTATTAAGAAATTTTAATCCTATTTTATTGATTTTTTGGGTTTCAATTGGATCATAAATGGTTTAAAGAGTTGACATTGACTTATGTCACATGCCAAGTGTTTTGTGAAAGGCCCGAGTGGATTTTTTAAAAGAATTTAAATATTTTGAAATTGTTTTCATGAATTTTTTTTATTTAAAGTGAATAAGAAATATTTTAAATTCATGTTTTAAAAATCAAATGGACTTAAACTTCAACCTATTTAAATGGTTCTGAGACCCGGAACTTTCATGGTATATTAAGATGTTTTCAAAAGGATGTTGAAGTTTAATAAAAGAGTTCTTAGTACATATTCCCTTTAAAAATAATAGGGTTTATTAATTTAAAATTTTAGTTTTATAAAATGGTTGGGTTTCCAAATGGGCTTTCTAGTACATTTTGACAAATGGTTTTGGATGAAAATTGAAATGTTACTCTGAAATGGGGTGACAATGGATTGGCTTCTAGATCCCATTTGTAAAATCCTATTTGGTAATTTGAAGGAAGTTATTTTATAAATATAAGAGTCTCTCAATTGAGCTCCATGAATTTATTATTCCTATTGTGGATTGTGACCCCATGGGGGTTTCTTTATATTCTTAGTCTTATTCTAAAGCTTATAAAAGGATGTGAAAGGGGTTGTTTCTTTTGAGTGTTTTGGAGGTGGGGTAAGGTTGAATTTAAAATTATTGAAATTATATTTATTTTATGATATATTTTTTTTTATTGGTTTCTCACTTCCACTATTGAAATGTCATGGGTATACTAGGAGACTCGTAGGGATCCAGATAAGTGAAATCCCTAGAGTGGAGTGTGCTACCTAGTGTAAGGACCCAGTTTTATTGTGTGAGTTTTTGAGTTGTTTTAGTGTCCTTCAAATATATTGGAAGGTACTGTGGTTTCTTTTGATCCCTTGATCATGATATATTCATGTGACTTCTATAGAAATACAAGGATATGACAAGTTAAATTGTATTGAACTAGGTTCCTCATCTCCAGTTCAGGATCCAAGTATATGAATCTTAGGAAGTTTCATGTGACGGTTACATCATTTTTAAGACACTTTAGAGGATTAATTTTTGTTGATGTATTGTATTCCATATTTTTGTTATTATACAGAACCATCGTTTGGTTTTTTTGTGGGTTATTTTTCCTTGTTTCATTGGTGCCTATGTATGATCATTGTTTCACTTTGAGTGTGTATTTTCTTACTTTCAAATAGGTTGATTTAAATGGTTAAAATTTTTATTTAAAAAGTAAATAAATTGGTTATTTGTTAAATTATTTTTAAGAAAATGGCTTTTCATTGTGGTTATTTATGAAAATGATTTTTTTTAGAAAATTTTCTAAAATAGGGATAAACTATGATTTTACATGTCTTCTATGGATTCAAAGTCCCTCTTCCCATTTTTTGATACCTTTATTTCATATTTCACTACTGGAAATGCTGTTTTTTCCAACGGGTGTTTACCAACGGTTTGCTAAAACTGTTGGGCTTGAAGGATTAAGAAAGCCTTTCCCAACGGTTCACTGAAACCATTGGGAAAAGCCACCCCTTTACCAACGGTTTCTTCAAACCGTTGGTAAAGGGGTGTGTTAATCACCCTTTTGCCAATGGTTCAACAGAACTGTTGGGAAAGGGTCACCCCTTTGCCAACGGTTTCCTCAAACCGTTGGTAAAGGGGTCCTTAGCATCACTTTCCCAACGGTTCTCAAAAACCGTTGGGAATTATTTCCCCCAAATCCAGTCGCGGGGCTGCTCTACCCCATTCGCACCGAAACCTAATTTCATCCGTTCCACCGCTCTCCTCTCGCGAAATCCCCTATCCGAAGAGGTGAAAACCATCTGAAATCAGGTATCTTTTCATTTATACACATATAATTCCTTATTTTTATTTTTATTGCTTTAGTATTATAGTTTTAAGTTATCAATCCACCTCCAGCTCTCTGCTACTCTTCAAATCCCCCATCCGAATAGGTGAAAACCCATTTGAATCATCTCAAATCAAGTAATTTTTTGTTTATACACATATGGTCCCTTGTCTTTATTATTTTTATTGTTATTGCTCTAGTATTTTAGTTTTAAGTTATCAATCCAGCTGCAGCTCTCTGCTACTCTCGAACTCCCCCATAGGAATAGGTGAAAACCCATCTGAATCGTCTCAAATCAGGTAATTTTTTCTTTATAAACATATGGTACCTTGTTTTTATTGTTATTGATCTAATATTTTAGTTTTAAGTTTGGATTTTGATGTGATTTCACCGTGTAAAATAGGGAAATGAATAAATATTTTGTTAATTAATTAGTTTCCCCTGGAATATCAGTTGTGTTATAATGTCCATGCTAAATAAAGGGGTAATGTAATAAAAGACCTTGAATAAATAAATTGTGGATGTTTGGGTATGTTGCCTCTATGAGAGGTTTTTTGTTGTGTTTCATTGTATGTTGTAGGCTGTTTTATGGGGATTGAGGTGACCAGTTGGGCTTTGTGATATGTGGGGTTGTAATGTGATGGTTAGTGGGCATGGATGTGTCATGTGAAGTTGTATGATAGTGATGATGTGTGGTGGTGTTGTGTCGTGTGGAGGTGTTGTGTGATGAAGTTGTGGTGTATAATGTGGTGAGGTGGTTTTGGTTGTGCGGTGGTTTGTGATGTGCAATATTTTTATTGTGATATGTGGTTGTTTTGGTGAGATGGTTGGTCGATGTAACATGGTGTCGATGGTTATTGTGAGATGGTGAGTTGTTGTGTGGTGGTTTTATTAGTTTCCTGGTTATCTATGGAATAAATTATGCTGTTAAAACAAAAAAACAAGATATTAAATAAATGAGATGGAATAGAAATGGATGTGTGGTAAATGGATTTAATTAATTTAACATTAAATGAATGGACAATGTAAGTGTGAATGAAGTGGCTTATAAATGAATATGAGAAATGTTATGCGTCTTGTGTGGTGGTGGTGTGGTTTATGTGTTTTATGGTAGTAGTGAAGTGTGTGATTATGTAGTTAATGTGAACCCATAGGTTGAGTGTTTTGTTCTATCTATATATCATGTATTTTTATGTTATTTCTACACATTCCAGGGGGGTGGTATGTCTAGGTGGTGGTGGTGGGGTTGCAGGGGAGGGGGTGTGGGCTGTTTGGGAGGGTGGGTGGGGCTATCCAGGGGGGGTACGGGGTGTCCAGGGGGGTATGGGGGTGGGCGGGCTATCCACAAGGGTGGACGGCCTATCCACGGGGGTGGTCCGGCTGTCAAGGAGGGGTGGGCGGGCTGTCCAGGGGGGTGGGTGGGCTGGCCACGGGGGGTAGGGGTGTCCAGGGGGGTGGGTGGGCTATCCAAGGGGGTGGGGGGCTGTCCATAGGGAGAAGGGGTGTCGAGGGGGGTGGGTGGGCTATCCACGGGGGTGGTTGGGCTGTCTAGGGGGTAGGGGTGTCCACGGGGGTGGGTGGGTTGTCCATGGGGGTGGGCGGGGCTGTCCACGGGGGTGGGAAAGGTTGTCCACGGGGGTAGGCGGGGATGTCCAGGGGTGTGGGATGTCCTGGGGGTCTGGGTGGGGTGTCCTGGTGGGGGAGGGGTGTGTGGGGTGTCCAGGGGGGTGGTGTGTCTAGGTGGTGGTGGTGGGGTTGTAGGGGAGGGGGTGTGGGCTGTTTAGGAGGGTGGGCGGGGCTATCCCGGGGGGGTATGGGGTGTCTAGGGGGGTAAGGTGTATTGTCTGATGTTTCTCTAATGATCAAGGACGGAATGTTTTGAGGACATCACAAGTCCTGACTGGTTGATCCTAGAAGCAATTTCATGATCATGGATGTAATGCCTATAGGGAATCTCTTGATTTTGGTGATCTTCTCCATTTTCATCAAAAGACATGTTTGACACACTGGGAGGGAAACTCTAGAGTGAGTGTGACATGTCTTGAAGGGTGATTTATGTCCATAGTGACATGATTTGAGGACATCACATGACCTAGTTGGTGTGCCTGGAGGGTGTTAAGGGAGCCATCTAACATTCCTGACATTTAATATGAGACTGAGATAATATGTATTGATTCCCCTATATAGAAGGATATACATATCTATTGGAAAACATGTAGTCTGTATGGTGAGAATTAAAGGCTTTTCATTACAAGGGTGGCATATTCATGGGTGCCATCTGATTTTATTTGACATGTCAAGGGGACATCAAATGATCAAAATAGGTTTCCAATGGAATGTATTGTGAACATGATGAAATTTCCTAGTGAAATAAAATTTCATAGGTGATGCATGTTATGAACATTAGGGTCAACATATATTTCCTTCACCTTAGTCTCCCATATTTTAGTATTTCATCCATCCTTTTATCCCAAATTCCATAGATTTATACATTATTTTATTATATTATGTCTCAAATTATCTAAAATATGTGTTTGATGTTCTTCACATGACCTATCATAATTCCTTCTCATAATCTATAGTGATCATGGGAAGATCCCATGCATGATTCATGATCACTCAAATTATTCTGCAGATCATACATAATGGAATCCTTACAGGATGTGAGATGATTATATCTATGAAATCTACTCAGGTACCTGGTGAGGAAGTGCATATTAATTCAAAAAGGTAAATCGCATATGAGGATACCCTACTAATTTGGTTATGGGATGAGGCATGCTCTGATGTGATAACACATTAAGTTCTTGTTGGTTTTGCATTTTTTCAATAACACATTAGTATGTTTTTTTCACATGTGTAGTTGATACCATGTTTATTTTCTTCCTTTATCGTTTACATAAATGTATTTTCTATTAAAGTTCAATCCTATTGAATTGTTTATGACAAAATGACTTATATGAATACTTTTTACAGAATGGACAGAAGTTGGATGTATGAAACCGATCGTATCTCAAGCGATTTTCAAAACAATTTGGAGAGATTTATAGATTTTGCATTTCACAATGCTTCAGATAGTGGTCGCATACACTACCCATGTTCCAATTGTGTTGGTAGACCTTGGTTGAGTCGTGAAGAAGTCAGCTATCACATAACCAAAAATGGTTTTCAAGCAAACTACTTTGTGTGGTATCACAATGGGGAGAAAATGAAATCTCAAATTGGTGATGATCGAAATGAAAGGACTGGAATGGAGAATTTGTTAGATGATCGGTTTCCGTTTATTCATCAACATGAAAAAGAAAGGATTTCGACTCATGAAGACGTCGATATGAGGAAAACTGATGCATCTAGTGAAAATGATGATATTGATAGGGTGAAAAAATTGAATGATGCTGCCACGACTCCAGTATATCGACAATGCGATAAAATGAAAAAGCTGGAATTTTTAATCCGATTGTTTCATGGAAAAACTATGTATGGGATTTCTAATACAACAATCGATTACATTCTTACCCTCTTGAAGGATTTACTTCCAGATGATGCAGATATTCCCTCAAACCACTATATGGCATGGAAGTTAGTTGAAGAACCTGGATTTTCAAGAAACAAAATTCATGCTTGCCTGAAAGATTGCAGTTTATTCTGGGAAGAAACCGCTGAACGAAATGAATGTATAAAATGTGGCACATCCCGCTGGAAGTCAAAATCTGATGGAACACCATCCCGCGTTCCACAAAAAGTAATGTGGCACATTCCATTGATCCCCAGACTCCAGATTCTTTTTATTTCTGATGACATGTCAATAAAAATGAGATGGCATGATATCGAGAGAAAGAAGACTAATGATGAGTTGGTTCATCCTGCAGATGGATTTTCATGGCAGAGATTTGATGCTCGACATCCTAATTTTGCAGCTGACGTGCTTAATGTGAGGCTGGGTCTTTCATGCGACGGTTTTAATCCATTTGGGCAGATGCTTACTTCGCACAGCACATGGCCAGTTTTTATACACATTTATAATCTTCCCCCATGGTTGTGTATGAAAAAATCTTTCACTTTCATTAGTATACTCATATCTGGTCCTTCTGATCCCGGCATTGATATTGATGTATGCATGCAACCTTTAATAAAAGAGTTGAAACTTATTTGGGATATGGGTGTGCGCACATACGATGCATGTTCGAAAGACATATTTCAGATGCGTGATGCGCTTATGTGGATGATCAATGATTTTCCGGCTTATGCAATGATGTCTGGATGGAGCACGAAGGGAAAACTGTCATGTCCAGTTTGTCTGAAGAATACACGATCCAGAAGACTGAAACATCGTTGTAGTTTCAGTTTTATGGGACATCGACGGTTTTTGCCAAAGGATCATCCATATAGAATGAATCTTTGAAGATTTGATAATACTATAGAGACCGATGATCCACCTCAGCGTATGTCTGGAACTGATGTGCTTAATGAATTGAAAGATTTCAGTTTTTCGTTCGGGAAGGGTCAAATAAAATCTGGAAAGAGAAAGAATGTTTCCACAGAAACCTGTTACAATTGGAGGAAGAGGAGTATCTTTTTTGATTTGCCTTATTGGTCAACCAATTTGCTACGTCATTTCTTAGACGTAATGCATATTGAAAAGAATATATGTGAAATGTTGCTTTCAGTTCTTCTAAATGTCAAGGGGAAGACAAAAGATGATTTATGATCTCGACGTGACTTGGTGGATTGGGGCATCAGACCAGAATTGCATCATGTGTGTATCAGTGAAAATAAATGGCAACTTCTATGTGCTTCTTATGTGATGACACCTACTGAAAAAAAACAATTCTTGGAAGTATTAGAGACTATTAGAGTTCCTGATGGCTATTCAAGCAACATATCTAAACGGGTCAACAGAAGAGAGTTGAAGCTAAAATCTTTGAAGACTCATGATTATCACATTCTACTGCATGAGTTGCTTCCAATAGCAATCCGTCATCTTTTGTCCAATAATGTAATGGTGAGTTTTATTCGGTTGTGCCATTTGTTTAGAGATCTTTGTGCTAAGAAGTTGTCCAAGTCTTTCTTGCAAAAAATGTTGACAGATGCCCCACTAATTTTGTGTGAGTTGGAGAAATTATTTCCCCTATCATTTTTCACATGCATGCTGCATCTGACTATCCATATTCCAACTGAAATACTTCTCGGAGGACCTGTTTCTTTTCGTTGGATGTATCCAACTGAAAGAAATATGTTCACATTAAAGTCTTATGTTCGAAACAAGAATCATCCCGAAGGTTCTATCGTGAACGGTTACTTAGCTCAAGAATGTATGGATTTCTGTTCAATGTACCGCGCAAACCGCACGTCCGATTGGCGTTCCGTATGCGCGTACACGTCACGAATTATAATGAGAATGTTTCAAGGTGGTTTCAGGTCAATCCGAGGTCGTCCGCTATGAATTTGACCGTTTGACGCCCGTTTTGGCCGTTTATGACACCAGAACTGCGTTGTCGGTCACCGCGGGCACACGGCACGTCCGATTGACGTTCCGTCTGCTCAACCAGTTCATAAATCACTCACCCGTATTTTTCGTCTGATTTCAGGCCATTCCGAAATCGTTCGGCCCGTTTGGACCACCCTCACGGGCGTTTACGAAGCGCGCACATCACTTAAAACACGAATATTGAGCCGTACCACGCAAACCGCATGTCCGATTGACATGTTGTCTACGCGTACACGTCACGAATAATAATTAGAATGTTTCACGATGGTTTCAGGTCAATCCGAGGTTGTCCTCTATGAATTTGACCGTTTGACTCCCGTTTTGGCCGTTTATGACACCAGAACTGCGTTGTCGGTCACCGCGGGCACACGGCATGTCCGATTGACGTGTCGTCAGCTCGACACTTCATAAATCACTCACCCGTATTTTTCGTCTGATTTCAGGCCATTCTGAAATCGTTCGGCCCGTTTGGACCACCCTCACGCGCGTTTACGAAGTGCGCGCATCACTTAAAATACGAATATTGAGCCGTACCACACAAACCACACGTCCGATTGACGTTCCGTCTGCGGTTACACGTCACGAATAATAATTAGAATGTTGCACGGTGGTTTCAGGTCAATCTGAGGTCGTCCGCTATGAATTTGACCATTGGACGCCCGTTTTGGCCGTTTATGACACCAGAACTGCGTTGTCGGTCACCGCGGGCACACGGCACGTCCGATTGATGTGCCGTCTGCTCGAAAACTTCATAAATCACTCACCCGTATTTTTCGTCTGATTTCAGGCCATTCCGAAATCGTTCGGCCCGTTTGGACCACCCTCACGCGCGTTTACGAAGCGCGCGCATCACTTAAAACACGAATATTGAGCCGTACCGCGCAAACCGCACGTCTGATTGACGTTCCGTCTACGCGTACATTTCGCGAATAATAATTAGAATGTTTCACGGTGGTTTCAGGTCAATCTGAGGTCGTCCGCTATGAATTTGACCGTTGGACGCCCATTTTGGCTGTTTATGACACCAGAACTGCGTTGTCGGTCACCGCGGGCACACGGAACATCCGATTGACGTGCCGTCTGCTCAACCACTTCATAAATAACTCACCCGTATTTGTCGTCTGATTTCAAGCCATTCTGAAATTGTTCGGCCCATTTGGACCACCCTCACGCGCGTTTACGAAGCGCGCGCATCACTTAAAACACGAATATTGAGCCGTACCGCGCAAACCGCACGTCCAATTGACGTGCCGTCTGCGCGTACACGTCACGAATAATAATTATAATGTTTCACGGTGGTTTCAGCTCAGTCCGAGGTCGTCCTCTATGAATTTGACCGTTTGACGCCGGTTTTGGCCGTTTATGACACCAGAACTGCGTTGTCGGTCACCGCGGGCACATGGCACGTCCAATTGACGTTTCGTCTGCTCAACCACTTCAGAAATCACTCACCCGTATTTTTTGTCTTATTTCAGGCCATTCCAACATTGTTCGGCCCATTTGGACCCCCCTCACGCGCGTTTACGAAGCGCGCGCATCACTTAAAATACGAATATTGAGCCGTACCGCGCAAACCGCACGTCCGATTGACGTGCCGTCTGCGCATACACGTCACGAATAATAATTAGAATGTTGCACGGTGGTCTCAGCTCAATCTGAGGTCTTCCGCTATGAATTTGACCGTTGGACGCCCGTTTTGGCCGTTTATAACACCAGAACTGCGTTGTCGGTCAGCGCGGGCACACGACATGTCCGATTGACATGCCGTCTGCTCGACCACTTCATAAATCACTCTCCCGTATTTGTCGTCTGATTTCAGGCCATTCCGACTTCGTTCGGCCCATTTGGACCCCCCTCACGCGCGTTTACGAAGCGCGCGCATCACTTAAAACACGAATATTGAGTCGTTCCGCGCAAACCGCATGTCCGATTGACGTGCCGTCTGCGCGTACACGTCACAAATAATAATTAGAATGTTTCCCAGTGGTTTCATCTCAATCCGGAGATGCGGTGTGGCCGGAACCACTCAAAGTGTCCGTCTTTTGTTTCAAAAAGACGTCATTTTAAGTGAAAAGCATCAACTGACATACGGAAAACCGACCAAACGCATTCCGAATCTGTTGATAATTTATCCCAACAATCCATGGGTCATATGTGACGTGTACGAGCCAACCCAGGATGAATCTGAGTCGCGGTGTGGCCAGGATAAGTCTAAGTGACTCTCTTTTGTTTAAAATGGACACCATTTTAAGTACATACGGAAAAACGACCAAACGGATTCGGTTTCCGTTGAAACTTTAGGAGAACGATCCATGGGTCATATGTGACGTGTACGAATCATCCCCGCCTCAATCCGGCATGCGGTGCGGCTGACAGCACTCAAAGTGTCCGTCTTTTGTTTCCAAAGGACGTCATTTTAAGTGAAAGGCATCAACTGACATACGGAAGAACGACCAAACGCATTCGGATTCTATCGATACTATGGCACAACGATCCATGAGTCATATGTGACGTGTACAAGTCAACCCCATCTTAATCCGAGACGTGGTGTGGCTGACACCACTCTAACTCTGTCTCTTTTGTTTAAAATGGGCATGATTATAAATGAAATGAACAACTGGCATACGCAAAACCGACCAAACGCATTCGTAATCTTTTGATAATTTATCACAACGATCCATCGGTCATATGTGACATGTACGAGCCAGCCCGGGATGAATCTGAGTCGCGGTGTGGTCAAGATTAGTCTAAGTGTCACTCTTTTGTTTAAAATGGACAACATTTTAAGTACATATGGAAAACTGACCAAACGCATTCGGTTTCCATTTAAACTTTAGGAGAACGATCCACGTGTCATATGTGACGTGTACGAATCAACCCCGCCTCAATTGGAGACGCGGTGTGGTCGGAACCACTCATAGTGTCCGTCTTTTGTTTCAAAAGGACGTCATTTTAAGTGAAAAACATCAACTGGCATACGGAAAACCGACCAAACGCATTCGGATTGGGTCGATACTTCAGCACAATGATCCATGGGTCAAATGTGACGTGTACGAGTCAACCCCGCCTCAATCTGAGGTGCGGTGTGGCCGGTATCACTTCAGGTGTATGTATTTTGTTTAAAATGGACATCATTTGAGGTAAAAATATGTGGTATAGAAAAAACCGATCAAATTATGAATTGAATTTCGGATTCCACATATAATTGTCATCTAAATTTTAAATTTAATTCTATATGAATTATGTACGTTTATAATTACGTTATGAATTCTAATTTAATTGTCATCTAACTGTGGTCGGGACCACTCTAAGTGACATTCTGTTGTTTAAAATGGACAACATTTTAAGTACATACGGAAAACTGACCAAACACATTCGTTTTCCATTGAAACTTTAGGAGAACGATCCATGGGTTATATGTGATGTGTACGAGTCAACGCCACCTCAATCTGAGGTGTGGTGTGGCCGGCACAACTCAAAGTGTATGTATTTTGTTTCAAAAGGACATCATTTTAAGTGAAAAACATCATCTGACATACGGAAAACCGGACAAACGCATTCGGATTGTGTTGATACTTTAGGAAAATGATCCATGGGTAATTTGAGACATGTAAGAGTCAACCCCGTCTAAATCCGAGACGCGGTGTGGCCGGTACCACTCTGACTGTGTCTCTTTTGTTTAAAATGGACAATATTATAAGTGAAATAAACAACTAACATATGAAAAACTGACCAAACGCATTCGGAATCTGTTGAAAATTTAGGACAACGATTAATGGGTCATATGTTACGTGTACGAGTCAACCACTCCTCAATCCGAGTCGTGGTTTGGCTGAGACCACTCTAAGTGTATCTCTTTTCTTTAAAATGGACTACATTTTAAATTCTTACGGAAAACCAACCAAACGCATTCTGATTGTGTTTATATTTTAGCACAACAATCCATGGGTCATTTGTGATGTGTACGAGTTAACCCCGCCTCAATACGAGGCGCGGTGTGGCCGACACCATTCAAAGTGTCTCTCTTTTATTTAAAAAACACTTCATTTTAAGTGAAAACAACAACTGACATACGGAAAACCGACCAAACGATTTCGGAATATGTTGATACTTTAGGAGAACGATCAATGAGTCATTTGTGATGTGTACGAGTTAACCTCGCCTCAATCCGAGGCACGATGTGACCGGTATCATTCCAGATGTATGTATTTTGTTTAAAATGGATATCATTTCTATTAAAAATATATGGTATATGAAAAACCAATCAAATTATGAATTGAATTCCGGATTCCACATATGATTGTCATCTAAATTTTAAAATGAATTCTAAATGAATTATGTATGTTTATAATTATGTTATGAATTCTACTTTAATTATGGATGTGTATATTTTCAGGATGCATTATATGTGTTGGTTGGTTGGTTTGCATTATTTGTATGTGTTGGTTTGTTCTCTATATGTATGCATTATATGTGTTACAGGTACAATAATTCGATTGAAAAATGAATTGAAAACGAGGGCATAATTGGATTGAAAATTGAATTGAAACCGAGGGTGAATGCCCAAAAACCAGACTTGCTGTGCAATTTGCACAGCAAAGCCTATGCCAATGGTTTTCAAACTGTTGGCATAGGCTCTATGTAGCTGTTTTTACCAACGGTTCAAGGAACTGTTGGTAAAAACACCCTATCCCAACGGTTTGAAACTGTTGGGATATCCTGTTGAATGGTTGTTTTTACCAACGGTTCATAGAACCGTTGGTAAAAACCTTTCCCAACGGTTTGTAAACCGTTGGGAAAGAAAATTCTCTGTTGATTTCCCAACGGGCCAAACCGTTCGGATAGGTTGATTTTTTCTAACCTATCCCAACGGTTCTTTGTAAACCGTTGGGAAAAGCCTTTCCCAACGGCTTACTTCCCCGCGGTTTGCAGAACCGTTGGTATAACATATACCAACGGTTCTGTAGCCTTTCCCAATGGTTCTAAACTGTTGGGAAATGCTGGATTTCCGGTAGTTTTTTTAGTCATCCTTGTTTTTACATTATAAAAAGGGTGTTTTTTTAAATATGTTTGTTTATTATTTTTATAGTTGTTTTATAATTCATTTGAAAATATATTTTATACCTTACGTTCAAACTAACACTTTATGAACTATATTATAATGGTATTCAAAGATAATTATTTAAGATATCATACAAATAATTTTTAGCTAATGCTCTACAAATGAACTAGTGTATGGGAGTGTATGAAACTCTTCTAGCTCCTTTTTTATTTCCCTTTTTTGTTTTATTCTTGATTCTTTGATTGGTCCATGGTTGTATGATGGGATGTGATGAGTTACTGAGGGTCACTAGTTTTTATGTTGGAGTTATTTGGGTTTTGATTACATTTTAACTTTACATTTTGGATTTTTTAGCAAGAATGAGTTATGATTTTTTTGAATCCAGTGATTGGTCTGGAGAGGGTTTTTAATAACTACCCTTTATAATGACACTTAAGTTTACATAGGCTAGTTATACTCCCTACATTGATGGTCTGGATAAGGCTTGGTAGTAGATAAGACTCTATGTGAAATGGTATAGGATTCTAAGATGACATTTGAATTATATTAGATAGGGATAAACTACTAACTTTAAATTTCCATCTATGATAATACCATTGAAATAGGCATGGAATTATATGAGACCAGACCGAAGTTGTGTAGCTCAATGTGAGTCTTTAGATTTTCATGAGTGATCTTTCAAAGATACTAATAGGTGATTGATGAAAACACCAATCTTAACCATAAATGAGTTGGGTAATGAGTATGGATTATATTGTGATGTATCAGGAGTTAGTATTTGAATAGTTTTAGTCTGTGATGGTCATGTGGTAACTTGTGGGCCCAGATAGTTAAGAACACATAAGATAAAATTCCCAAATCCTTTCCTAGATTTGGAAATAGTGGTGATTTTCATGAGGTGTTATGGGAAAACACTAAAAAAAGTGTTTGAAAATGTGTTCAACATACCTTTTTTGTTTTAAATAACTTTAAAATGATTTAAACACTTTTCATCGATTAATGTTCCATGTGAAGTGTTTCTCAATACACCAGATTGGATTTCATAAAAGGGTGTGAATGCTTTGAAGGCCTTTGTAATGTTGGTTTCATTTGAACAAGAGGTGTTTAATGTTTTAAATTAAAAATTGTAAAATATAGAGGGTTTTCACCCATTTTAAACGATTAACATTATTCGGTCATGAAGTTGCCTAGAATTATTTGTAAAAAATGAATTGGGGTTTTGAGAAAGAGTGTTTGAAACTGAATAGTTTATTTAAAAAAAGATGTGCTATTTTGAAAAGGAATTTGTGTAAATGGTTGGTTTTTTAATGGGATTTAAACTGTGATTTTATAAAAACGTTTTCAAAGGAGAATTAAAGTCTATAACTAATTTTATCCTTGGTTAATTTGTATATCAATGTCTTTTATATTTATTTTATTAAATATTAATTACACTAAATCAAACAAGATGGATATGGATAAATAATGGATGGATTCCAATCATTTTACAAGAGAGTATGAAGATGGAGTGAAAGAATTCATCATGTTTTCAAATGATCATGCATATGACCCTTGTCAAATATTTTTTCTTTGTTTATGATGTTGTCATTCAAGAAGGGATAGTCCAGAGGTGTTGGATGAACACTTGATATTTCATAAAACAGATCAATGTTATAAATTTTGGAATAAATACGGGGAAAAAGAGAATGTAGCTAGTGGTTGGGATAATAGTGCATTTTATGAATCATCAGATATGATTACAAGTGGGGAAAATGAAGAAGACTGTATTGAGGATGTGATTACATATGTGAATGATGATGAAGATCGTATTGAGGAATTGACAAGGACAGTTGGTGTTGAACTTTTTGAATGCCCAAAATTTTTTGGGTAGTTAAAGAGTTGTACAAAAACACCTTTGTATGGTGGTTTCACTAAAAATACATCATTTTCGGTTATACTGAAGCTGTATAATTTGAATGCATGAAATGGATGGGGTGTTTAATGGCCCGGACCACTCTCTTCCATTCCTCTATTGAAATCTAGTGTTTGAGGTGTTCTGGGAGGTCAAGGTGACATATCCCCAACACTTTTCCAAATTTCTAGTTCTGTGAATAGTGAAATGGTAGCCTTATGTGAACAGTGCAATGGTAACCTTATGTGAATAGTGCAATGGTGAGGTACAACGGTAGCCTCTATTTCCTTTTCCAAATTTTGAGTTCATGAACAATGTTTCTAGAATGGTTAGGTCCAATGGTATCCTCTATTTCCTTTGACAAATTTTGATTTCATGAATAGTGTTTCCAAAATAGGAAGGTCCAACAGTAGCCACTATTTCCTTTTCCAAATTTTGAGTTAATAAACTGTGTTTCTGGAATGGTGAGGTTCAACAGTAGCCTTTATTTTCATTTACAAATTTTGAGTTCACGAACAGTGTTTCCAGAATGGTGATTTCCAACGATAGCCTCTATTTCCTTTTCCAAATTTTGAGTTCATGAATAGTGTGTCAATAACGGTGAGGACCAATGGTAGCCTATATTTCCTTTTCCAAATTTTGAGTTAATGAAAAATGTTTCCAGAATGGTGAGGTCCAATGGTAGCCTCTATTTCCTTTTCCAAATTTTGAGTTCATACACAGTATTTCTAGAACAGTGAGGTCCAATGGTAGCCTCTACTTCCACTTCCAAATTTTGAGTTAATAAATAGTGTTTCCATAACGGTGAGATTCGACGGTAGCCTCTATTTCCTTTTCCAAATTTTGATTTCATGAATAGTGTTTCCCGAATGGTGAGTTCTGACGGTAGCCTCTATTTCCTTTGCCAAATTTTGAGTTCATGAAAAGTATTTCTAGAACGGTGAGGTCCAACAATAGCCTCTATTTCCTTTTCCAAATTTTGATTTCATTAATAGTGTTTCCTGAACAGTGAGGTCCAATGGTATCCCCTATTTCCATTTCCATATTTTGAGTACATAAACATTGTTTCTAGAATGGTGAGGTCCAATGGTATCCTATATTTCCGTTGCCTAATTTTGAGTTCATGAACAGTGTTTCCAGAATGGTGAGGTCCAACCGTTGCCTCTATTTCCTTTTACAAATGTTGAGTTCATGAATAGTGTTTCCAGAATTGTGTGGTCCAACAGTAGCCTCTATTTCCTTTTCCAAATTTCATGTTCAAGAACATTGTTTCCAACTTCCTACAGTTTCTCCCCTTTGACGTTTCCATTGACAAAAAATGCATTTAAATCCTTTTTTAAGGACTCTAAGGCCAATTCCAAGGCCATACCCCTATATTAATTTTCCTAAGTCTTGGGATGATTTTACTTTTTCAAACCATGTGGTTTAATGGGATCCACGTTTAATGGAAAATATAGTGTATCTTAAACCACTACTCTCTTGAATCTTTTAAAGAGATGAGATATCTTCCTCCCTAGTTCCTCCTCTTTGTTATTTGGTGTGAGAGGCTCAGACCTTTCATTCCATCTAGTAGGAGCTGCACGATCAAACATTCATCCTTGGTTTGGTTCCCCTCTGTTTTGATGCAACAAAGCATCATCGATCAATCTTCGATATAAGGTATGATCTATAGTCCTTCTTTTGGGTTCATCTCCTTCTGTTTCTCCTTACCCTTTTTTAAAATGGTATCTCCATGTTCCTAGTGGACTTTTCAAGGGTGTTGACTGGTGTGTCGGTGTCTCTGCATCCTCGGGTGGATACATTTGCATGGGGGGAGGATATCATAACATGTTGTGTGGAATGCTCTTGTATAAAGAATTTCAAGAACCGTTTGAGATATGGTATTCATTGATTCTCTATTATTTTACGTGAAACTATATATTTATCATGTTTTAGCCCACTAGATCACAATGGAATTGACATATTAAATATTTGAACTAGATAAATAAATTGATATCAATCATTTTTTGTAGCCTCTTTTTTTCTAGATAGTGTGATATCTATTCTTTCTTGGTTTAGATTTTCATTCTTGAAGGAAATTGGTAATGAACATAAAGCTGGAATTAATTGATAATTGTTTGGCTAAAGATAAAGAGGCATGTAAATGAATCTGGTTGTTTTTTTTGGTAATTTGATTGATACAGTAAGCATGTTTAATAAATATTGGATCGCTTAGTTTTTAGGTTTCCCAAAATTGGAACCTACGAATAAAAAATCGGTTAATTCAGGAAGGATTAAAGAACTGGTTGTCAGATATAAGATTATTCATTGTAGGGTTCTGAGTTACCCTCTTGTTTCTTCAAGGGCCAAGATCCCAATTGATATGATGCTTTTTTTTCAAGGTGATTATGTTGTGATGTGATCCTGGAAGGTTGTTGTGGTATGTGGGGAAAGAAGGCCTATTGGTTATGGTAGTAGATGATGCCTAGAGTGGAGAGATGCATCGATTCATTCATGTGGGTGTCAGGGAGGACACATGACATGATGGAATGGGTTGGATGTGAATGTTTGGATGATAGTTGTTTCTTTTGGGTTTTTTTTATCTTCCTTACTTTCCCCACTACTCAAGGTAGATGGTTTTTGTACCCTCCTTCCAAAAAGGGGAGAAGACACATGGGGTACACCATGTACATTCTGTTTTTAGCTTCCTAAGGGAGGATACTCACCGTGTTGATCCCCCTTATGTTTAGTAGCTTAGAATGTTTTTCTAGAATGTCTGGGAATATGGGAAAGTAATAATTTAGTTAATAAATGATTGAATAAATGATATTACCCCATGGAGTTAGAGCATGATGGAACACAATTCTGAGGTTTCAATTTTAAGGAATAGTGAACATTGGGTGTGATGCTAATGAAATATAATGTGGAAATTATTAATGGTTATTTAATGTTTAATGAATTAATTAACATAAATTGAAACTGATAAAAAGGGAATGAAGTAATGCATTAAATATCTTTAAATGGTTGTGTGCTTATAGGATACTTATACATATAAGTGGCAGTCGGGAGTCCGAGAGATGTTAGCTGCAGTTGATTCTAAGACTAGGTTATGCCCATAGTGTGGTTTTGAGCTATAGTATATTCTGTAATTTTTTTTTGTTTCTATACATTACTCCACCCCTTGAGTTAGGGAAACTAACACCCTGGGGATTTTGAGCCCTGGGGGTGTTTCCCCCAGCATTCTGATGGGAGGATCGATGGATGACTACCCCCTTTGGCCCCCACTCTCTCCTCTTGGTAGTTACTTGTATTGGTAGGAACAACAGTTAGTTTTCCCCATATATGTGTGTAGAGGGTTGTAATGTCTTGTGGTTATTCACACACATATATTCTGGAAATAGTTTCCTATGGACTAATATAGGTATAACGTGTATAGGTTGTGATGGATTGCGGATCCTTAGTCGGTGTATGGTCTGTAATGGCTTGAGGTATAATTCCCAATGTATGATACACATTATGCGAGCTATAGTGGCTCTTGGAAACTACATGGTTACTTTTCTTGTGTAGATTTTTTGGTTTTGTGGCACAAGGTGCATGTTGTGGTGCTTCGCCCAAGTGTCGGCGGGCAAGCCTTTTTGGAGAGAGACGCTTAGGACATGTGACGTTGGGGAAAAGAGGCAAACCAGTGGGGACATATTTACGGGGTACCCTTCATATTATTTATTATATTTTATAATTTTTATGTGATATTTGGTGAGAGTATCCATGGTGAGGCTAGGAACATAGTATACCTATTTGGGTGACGAGTTAGTTTTACTTGTTTTTTACCGTGATTTAGCATGCTTTCTTTACTTTTGCACGAGATGATCCAGGGAGGATCCTACTGAGTATACTGTTATACTCACCCTATGTATATATAAACTATTTTTCAGGCCACTTAGAAAAAGTTGGAGATCAATCTTGTTTCTACTAGCTTCGGGTTGCAGGAGTTGTTCGGGCTTGTGGTTGCTGCTGTTTTTACTTTCCTTTGGAACTTACAGTTTTCCCCTTTCAGTTGAAGTAGTTTTACAGGACATTATATATATGTACATGGGATTTATTTCATATTGTTTTCTGAGTAGGATTCAGTTGGCATCTGTCTTATCTCTCTCTTTCATGTGTGTTCTCTTAGAGGGTAATGCCTCCCATTTGGGTGTTTACAATACCCTTGGTGCCAGTCACCAACCTGGGGCCTACTGGAGGTAGGACTTGGGGTTCATTATCTCCCATATCACATTTCCATCCCAGGAGGGGTACACTTTGTGGGGAGGGGGTCATGACAGAGTGACACTAGTTTTATATAATTACATTCTCTCTTGAATAAAATGATCTTAGAAGATAAAGAGATCTTGATCCAAACATATGATTCCAAACGAATGTTATGTTTGATAGTTATGATCTCAGAATGAATAAACACCTGCCCAAATGACTGTATACTATTTCACAGGGACCAAAAATCACTTAGAGAATTCCCAAAGTGTACTTATTCTCAATACAAGAAAGATGAATCATGTCCTATGAAAGTTATATGGTACTTTCCAATCATTACAAGGTTTATTCTCTTATATAGAATTGAGGAGACCATAGGGAAATTGATGTGGAACACAGACAGAAGAAATAAATATGGGAAACTACATCACCTAGCATACTCTTCTTAGTAGAAGAGAATTGATCATGAGTATCCTGATTTTGGAAATGATCTGAGAAACCTTCATCTTGCATTATCCACAAATGGTGTGAATCCTTTTGGTTCTAAAAAAATCACTCAAAGTACATGGTCGTTTATGTTGGTAAATTAAAACTTTCCACTGTAGTTATGCATGAAACAAAAACACGTCATTCTATATATGCTTCTATCAATACCAAAACAACCAGGTAATGATGTTGACGTTTATTTGGCTCCATTGTTCAAGGATTTGAAATTATTGTGGGATTCTGGTGTTGAGTTGTATGAGGATTATAGAAATGATGATTTCACATTCAGAGACATGTTATACGGGATGATAAATGACTTTCCTTCTTATGGAAATTTCTTAGGATATAGAATTAAATGAAGTTATGGGGGTCCCATCTATGAACAAGGTACATAGTCAATTAGGTTGAAATGTTCATTAAAAATCGTGTTTCTAGTAAATCCTGGATTTCTACCCCAATGACATAAGTACTGATCTTGGATGACATCATTCGATGGAAATTCAGAAGAACATACAACATTGTCTCCACTAATTGGTGACCAATTGTTTGAGAAAGAAAAATATTTGTACACTACTTTTGGTAAACTATTTTTGAAAAACCTTAAAAAACTAGTTGGAAGAAGAGATCAGTTTTTTTAATTACCATACTAGAATTGTTTGTATGTCAGACACTTTTTTAATGTTAGGATTGTTGAAAAAAATGTATGTGATATTGTCATCATCGCATTTCTAAATACACCTAGTAAAACAAAGGATTTAATTAAGGCTAGGTTGGACATGGTTGACATGGGAATACGAGAAGAGTTGGCACTAGTGAAGGGTGAAAAATGAACTTTTCTTCCTCCAGCTTCTTACACTCTTTCCTGGAAGGAGAGATATCAGTTTCTCAACTTCTGAAATGACATAAATTTTCCAGAGGGGTATTAATCGAATATCAAGAACATCGTCTCAATGACCAATTTAAAGTTAAAGGGTATGAAATCACAATAATGACACATTTTGATGCAAGATCTTATTCCTATAGAATTGAATTTCATTTTTTACAAAAATGTCTATTATATATTAACAAAGTACTATTTATTTTTCAAAACTATGTGCAGCAATGTTATGGATCCGGAAAAATTGCTGAGTATGGAAAGATAAATTACCATCATATTTTGTGAATTGGAAATGTTCTCCCCTCTAACATTCTTTGATATGATGGTTCATTTGATGGTTCACTTGGTGATAGAGATTCGACTATGTGGTCTTGTATACTATATATGGATGTACCCCATTGAATGGTATATGAAGATTTTTAAAGGGTACATCAAAAATAAAATTTGTTCATAGGGTTGTATTGAGGAGCAAAATATTGTTGATGAAGCCATTAAATTCTATACCGAATACATGTCCAGCTTGGAAAGAATTGGTCTACAAAAATCTTGTCACACTACGTGGTTTTCGGGTGAAGGAATTTTTGGAATATAGGTTTTCTCAATCAATATTACAAATCAGGAGTAGGCCCATATTTATTTTTTTCACAACAGTTTGGAGGTTGACTCAAATTTTAAAACCCACAAAGAAATTATTAGGCATTTGAATCCATCAAGGGCTGAAAAAGGATATCAAATACACATAATTGTCAGTTTATAGGATGGTTTTGGGACTATATATTTAAGAATTCATATGAAAATTCAGACTCAATTTCATAATGACTTCGATGGCTAGTCATTGGAAAAAGTGTGTATGTATTTTATTATAATGATTATGTAATTAATGGTTATACATTCTATAATAATGAGCATGATGAAGATAGTACCATGTAGAATAGTGGAGTTACACTTGTGGTTGAAGTGATGCATATTTCTAGTGCTAAGGACATAAATCCAATTTATGTGAATATGTCATACTTTTGAATCGTCAAACAAATATGGGATATGAATTATACGGACTTCCAAGTGCCATTTTCTAATTAAAGTGGGTTGATGACAAGATTTCTATTAAAATAGATGAGTTGGGATTCTTGAAATTTGATTTCAATAAATAAGGGTACAATGATGAACCATTTATAATTGAATCATAGGAATTACAAGTATTTTATGTTCTAGATCCCGAAAATCGAAATTGTTCAATTGTTCTGTTATTCACCAAAACCACTAAAAGGGTCAGATGAAAATTCAACAGAGGATGACCCTTTTATTGGGATGTCATAGTCATTTCACAGTGGTCCCAATGTAGAAGGAGTTTTTTATATTATAGGAGACCACAATGAATGGATTTTGAAAGTCGATAGAGGGGTCAAATCCCTTCAACCTTTAAAAAAGAGAGTTCAATAATTAGGTTATATTTTTTTGTAATATACATCATGTTACCCTATGTTATTTTCTGTTCTCTACTGCTTTTATGTAAACTAAATTAAAATTTGAACCACTTCTATAGATAATGACTTATAAATGTGATTATGCTCCTAATACTGAGGAACAATAGGTCTCTCAACATGTTGTTGCTTGCAATGTTGAGGACCAACATGTTTCTTAACCTATTGTTATTGCTTCTCCTAGTGCAGAGGTATAACCAAAATCTGCACATTCCTGTTCTAGTACTCTGAAGGAACATAGATAATGACTTTTTCATGTAATGATACTCATAATCCAGAGGCACAACACGTATCTCAACCTTCCACTGCTCGCAATTTAGAGGATGAATAGGTTTCTCAACCCATTGCTATTGCTTCTCCCAGTGCATAGGTACAACCAACATCTTCACAAGATGATTATATCACTATAAAGGAACATATTGATGATGTTGAAACTAAGTAAATGGTAGGCAACGAAACACTGTTGGCGCAGAAAAAACAGGAGCACCGTAGTATGATGGTGTTATAAAAAATACTTAAGGAAAAAGTGAAAGGCATCAAATACGAGGTTGGATGGAAAGAGTGGGGGCAACATGTTAACCCCCAACAAGGCCATGTTTAGTAGTTACATTGGAATCGTCACTCAGAAACGTGTGTTGATTGATGTACAGTTGTGGCTCGATGTTATCACCTGGCTTAAGACACTGATGCAGGGAGATATTATGATAACATTATGATATATCATTTCTTTAATTTAATAAAAAAAATAATGAAACATTGACTTACTCTTCATCCTCCCTTTTAGAGTGAATTTATAGTGGATGGCTCACACAAGGAATATGTATTAAGGGTTACTGGAAGGATTCATAGAGGCTTTCACACACTTTTTACACAATGTAGTCTTAAAGATGTTGAAGGGAAAATAAACCAACACCCACCTTTTATTTATGCACAAATGATAACCCAAGGAGTGTGGGATGCGTTTACTAGTTGTCGTGAGGAGAATTATTTTCAGGTACATAGTGTTTGGTAATACGTTGTTTAATGATACGTGTATTCATCACTTTGATTGAATGTTTTTTATTTATGAAATAGAAAAATGAGTCCTGAAAGTAAGAAATGAGTAGAAAAACCAGTGTACCCCTACTGTAAATCAAGAATGGGGTATGATTCACTTGAAAAAAAAATTGGTATGAATTTTAAATCTACAATAATACTTTTATG
This sequence comes from Viscum album, assembly GCA_963277665.1. NCBI lineage: Eukaryota > Viridiplantae > Streptophyta > Magnoliopsida > Santalales > Viscaceae > Viscum > Viscum album. The sequence goes on along the minus strand of OY728119.1, from coordinate 2,101,175,182 downwards.
TGACATAAAAAAACCTCAACTATGTTCCTCTGTTTATATATAGATTGATGAATCCAGATCCAATGTCACTTACATCCCACGCCAAGTGTTATGGAAGGATGGCCGTGTAAATAAATATGGCATACTAATAGATAAAAAAACATAAAAGTGTTGGAAACATGTGTAAGTATGACATAATAAATATTTTTTTTCCTTTAAATTAATATTACATAACAATGATTACTTATTTTCCCATATTTTCAATCTGACATAGTCATAAGAATCAGCAAAACCAAAACTAGATGCGGACATACTTTTGGTGGCCTTGAAGCAGCCAGAAAATAATAGTTGCGTCAGATGTGCATGTGTTTGGGGTGACACCCCGAATATATTTTGAGAAGAAAAAACAAGAGGAGGATCAAATTGTAGAAATAAAAATGATGAGATAAAGAATACTTATCCTTGAAGAACATATGAAATTGTAGAGAGAGTACATGGGAAATATGATGGTGGGGGAGATAAGAAATAACTCAAGAGAAACCAACGCGTGAAGATCCCTCCCCACACCCAATAGATTTGAGGCGAGTCATTCCCCTTAAAAACTTGTCTTGGCTTAGGTAATCATTGTTATAATAGTTGTTTATGTGAATTATGAATCATATAGACACTGATACCTTTCCTGTACTGATATTTTATAGTGTGGAAATGATAGTGATTTATATCTATCAATACCAACTCATCACCTTGTAGTGAAGGATATGTTGTTCAATATCCAGAACGTCATGCTACAAAACAGACCACTTCGAACAGGTCATGTCCAAGTGATCATTAATGTAGCCCATGAGCTGAGTGTAGAGCTACCTATTCCAATTGATGATGAATATATTCAAATGGTCAAACAAAATCTTGGAACATTCATCACATGGCCATCACAGATTATAAAAAACATGTCAATAAGGAGGTATTCATTTCTAAAAAATCAAGATAAACCTTTAACATTTGATGAAAATTGATCTAAATAGATGAGTTTTATTACAGATAAGCACAGGGAAGGGGGTTAAAATAAATAACATATCCAAACCTTCTCAAGGATAAACAAATCGATCAAAACAATTTACTGAATGCACCTTAAACCCGCACATTCTATATCTGAATTTACTATCTTTTCATACTCATGTGAATATGAAGATTAAATAAGGTGTGGTTTATATAATTATTTTTGATAAAAATATGTACAGCAGGGAAGATCCATATTTCATTATAGTTGAAAATGTAAGTGAAATCCTAGAGTGTGGCTGGTTAGGTGTCTTAGTTGTAAATGTTTACATGAGGTATCCTTTCATGATTTTATTTTCCAAAAGATAATATACTATGATAATTATGACTAAATACATTTCATATTTTTTGTAGATGTATATATGAAAAAAATTGAAGGTATTTCCCCATGAAGAAAAATTTGGACTCATTAGTCCTCACATCACCTCTACATCACAAATAGATATAATCTCTGAGAAAGGGGGTGAAATAGTGGAGTCCTGCTCAAATCGTTTGATAGTAAAATTAGGGATGATAGATGTAACATCCCGAATCTGAAGCCCCTCCACTGGTGCCCCATACACAGTTTTCCACATGACCTCAAGAGTGTTTTCCCAAATGCCAGAGGCTGCCGACTAGCAGTGAGAGCCTTGGTGAGTCGGTGGGTAAACAATACCCTCATTCGGTAAAGTATACAGCGGAAGAACAACCAGACATAATAGCGGAAACAATAACAGCATAAAACAACTGAGCTGAACAGCGGAAGAAAAACCAGACATAATAGCGGAAACAATAACAGCATAAAACAACTGAGCTAAACAGCGGAAGCAATGTATAAAATAATAATGATGCAACACGGTATATATTTCTATGGAAAGAAGTAAACAAACCAACGTTCTGAAATACAACTGAAAAAAACAAAGAGCAAAAGAAAACAAAATAAACTCCTCATCATCACAAGCCTAAGCTCGGTCCCTTGCTCTCCAGATCCAAGAAATCTAGTACCGGAAGTTGAAGGGAACATGCCCTTATCTATTCCTCCAACAACAAAGTCTGCTTGGGCCCAAAAGAATGGCCCAAACAGGGTGTGAGATACAATCCCAGTAGGAAATCACCCAAAGATTTGTGTCTAATAGTCAATGAATACATGGAAAGTAAAATTGCAGGAAGCATTAAACAGAAAAGCACACAGCAGCTACAATCCACAGTTCTAACATATAAAGTACACAAGTAAACAACCAGCAACAAGAAGAAAATAGGTAACCCTCTGGGTAGCTCTCACAGCCTAACCACTATGGTTCAACCTACAAGTACTAGCAACCCTCTAGGAGGCACACATAGTCTCACCCCTCTGGTTTAGCTAAGATTAGACTTTTTGAGGAATCACTCACAGTCAATTCCCCCTATAGTCTCATATCGTACTAAAGCCTCTCTGGGGAAGAAATCAACATCGCATTTCCCCCGGTGGCCCACGTCGAGGAACTACAGACTCTCTGAGGAAGCACTCATCATCAATTCCCCTTGTGGTCTTGCATCGTATTAAAAGACACTCTGGAGAAGCCCTTAAGTCCATTCTCCCTATGGTCTACAACACTAGGTTCTCACAGTCCTGTGTGTAAATAAACATGCTCAGTGAACGTGCATCATCCAAGTAAACCTCAAGAACTACTTGGCTATCAATCTAAGGCTCAACAACATAACAAAACAATAGATCCACTATCCTACAACTAGGCATGGAAACTGAAAAATGCCAAACAAGTAGAACAAGCATAGAAAACATCCAGAGTACAGTAAAAACTAACATAACATAGGAAAAACATCTACCCTAGCAATCAAGCAAAGCAGGCAATACAACAAGGGAAAAAACAGGAACACGCAATACCCTGTTTAAGGGTATTGGTGGAATTTTCACAAAATACTCATTGACATTCTACATAAAGGCACAAACAACCTACCTCGATCCTAGGAGATCGATATATGTGAACAGTGACGACAGATTCTCCTTAGAACGTCGTAGATCTGAGAAAATGTCTGAAACACATAAACCACGATAACCTGATAAAGAAAAGGAATTGGGAAACAAGGATCAAGAAGAAGGAAGAATATACCGTTGTGATTCCAATGCAATCGACTGTGCTCGAATTGTAGAATGGACGGAGAGGTGGGAGCTCGTCGAAGATTCACGGATCCTCGGCGCTCTCGGATGAATAGGACCTAGAAGACCTCGATCCTAGGAGATCGATATACGTGAACAGTGACGACAGATTCTCCTTAGAACGTCGTAGATCTGAGAAAATGTCTGAAACACATAAACCATGATAACCTGAGAAAGAAAAGGAATTGGGAAACAAGGATCAAGAAGAAGGAAGAACATACCGTTTTGATTCCAATGCAATCAACTATGCTCGAATTTTAGAATGGACGGAGAGGCGGGAGCTCGTCGAAGATTCATGGATCCTCGGCTCTCTCGGATGAATAGGACCTAGAAGAAGATGCTTCTGTGCATCAGGCGCAACCCCAGTCCATTTAATGAAAAAAAAGTACACGGCATATACTAGGTCTTTCCGTACTTAACTAAAATTGGCCTCCACGTCACCCCTACACACCGTGTGTGTGGCCCGGACACGGCCAGCACAAGGCTTCGAACCGAAGAAGAGTGCACAACGTATACTCAGAAAGTACACGGCATGTACTTCAAAATTTTCAAGAAACTTTATTTTTCTTAAAAACTCTAGAAAAAGAAAAGACGTACCTGAAAAGAATATCTGGGTTCTTACAAACTTCCCCCCTTAAAGAAATTCGTCCAAGAATTTCCTTAGAGAGGTGTAGAAGAAGAAGCCCCGAACAACTCCGGCCACTACGATCGTACATCAGCCTCCCACTCCCAGGTCTCGTCTTATACTCTCCCATGATTCCATAGCACTCGTACAAGTGGGACAGACCGCCCATGGAGAACCTTCGTACTACAATCGAAAATCCGGATGGGATGATCCTCAAACGATGCATCCGCTTCGAACTCAACCTCCTCGAGCTGAAAGACATGATATGGGTCTAAAATTTAACGTCGAAGCTGAGAGACATGGAAGACGTCGTGCATGGCCCAATACCTCTGAGGTAGCTGCAACCGATAAGAAACCGGCCCAACTCTCTCCAAAACCTCAAACAGCCCAATGTACCGCGGTGAAAGCTTACCCTGTCTCTGAATGCTCTTGTGTCCCAACCTCAATGCGAAATGCAGGAAAACTTGATCCCCAACCTCAAATTCCAGAGGTCGTCTCCGCTTATCAACATAAGACTTCTACCGAGACTGTGATGTAGCCATCCTCTTCCGAATCAACTCTATCTGCTCCGAAGTCTCCTAAACAAGGCGAGGTCCCAGAAAATATATCTCTCCTGCCTCCAGCTAGCATAAGGGTGATCGGAATAGCCTACCGTACAAATCCTCATATGGTTCCATATGAATGGTATCCTGAAAGATGTTGTTGTAGGAGAACTCTACCAGAGGGATATGCATCTCCCAAGAACCGTCAAAATCCAGAATGCAAGCTCGGAGCATATCCTCAAGCACCTAGATAGTGCGCTCAGACTGGCCATCGGTCTGGGGATGGTATGCCGTACTCAGAAGTACTTGTATACCCAAAACCTTCTAAAGTCCCTTCCAGAACTGATAGGTAAAGCGTTCATCCCTGTCTAAAACAATTGAGTGTGGAACTCCATGCAGATGAACGATCTCTCTGATGTAAAGTCATCCTAGATCATCGACTCTAAAGGTCTCCTTGATCAGCAAGAAGTGATCCACATTCCTGAGCCTATCGACGACAACCCAAACAGCATCGTTCCCCCAAGATGACCTCAGCAACCCAGTCACGAAGTCCATCGAAACATCATTCCACTTCCACTCCGGAATGGGTAATTGCTATAAAAGTCATGTTGGTCGTTGATGCTCTACCTTCACCTGCTAAAAAGTAGAACTTATCATGACAAAACCAGTAACATCCCTCTTCATACCTGGCCACCAATACTGGAGATGAAGATCCTGATACATCTTGGTGATACCAGGATGAACTGACCAAACTGAGGAATGAAAATCCTGCATCAGCTCCTCGCGTATGTCTGCTGGAACCCATACGCATCCTTGGAAAAGCATGATCTCATCCTCGCCCACTATCCATCCAGGAAGAGGGTCCTCTCCTGACACACTCTACCATAGGACTAAGCCTTCTGAGTCTGATAGTTTCATCATTCGCACCTGATCAAGTAGTGTCGATAAAACAGCTACATAAGATAGAAAAGTCTATCCCTGTCTATCGTGCACCTCTAGATGCATCTTAGAGGACAGAGCCATAAGATTCCACTCACTGATGGACTCCTGAACTGCCTGAATCTAAGTTCTCCTGCTTAACACATCTGCCACCGTGTTTCCCTTTCTCAGCGTATAGGCAAGCTCGAAATCAGAATACTGAAGATACTTGACCCAGCTGTGCTGCCTTAGATTAAGATCACGCTGAGTGAAGATATACTTGAGACTCTTGTGGTCGGTGAAGACCACAAAGTTCTCTCCCAAAATATAGTGTCTCGAACAGCGTAAGGCATGAACAACAGCTGCCAACTCCAGATCGTGCGTCGGGTAGTTCCTCTCATGTTGCCTCAACTGCCGAGACCCGTATGCAATGACTCCATCTTCCTGCATAAGCACAGCGCCCAACCCGATACCTGAAGCATCACAATAAATAGTTTAGCTCTTTCCTGGATCTGGAAAGACTAGTATCAGTGCAGACGCCAATCTTCCCTTCAGCTCCTGAAAGGCTAACTCACAATAATCTGACCATAAGAACTTAGCCCCCTTCTTGGACAGTCCTGTAAAAGGTACTAATGGGCATGAAAAGTCCTAAATGAAGCGTCTTTAGTATCCATCCATCCCGAGGAAACTCTGTACCTCAAAAACGTTATTCGGTTGCTCCTAGGAAACTACAGCTCTCACTTTCTCTGGGTCCACAGATACTCTTTCCTCTGAGATGACGTGACCCAAAAAGTGAATCTAATCCATCCAAAAGTGGCACTTCGAGAGTTTAGCATAAATCTGATGCCCTCTCATTTTACTCAAAACAATCTCAAGATGTGTGGCATGGTCATGTAGAGTGTGATAGTACACTAATATATCATCCACGAAGACCACGACAAAGGAATCCAAGTAAGGATGGATCACTCGGTTCATCAGTGCCATGAAAACTTCAGGCGCGTTCGTGAGACCGAACGGCATGACTGTTTACTTGTAAAGACCATACCTGCTCCTGAAGGCTGTCAGAGGTATATCTGATGGTCTAACGCACAACTGATGATAACCGGGCCTCAAGTCGATCTTTGAGAACACCTGGGCTCCTCGAAGCAGATCAAAGAGGTCATCGATCCTCGGAAAGGGATATCAGTTTTTGACCGTCAACTGGTTCAGCATCCGATAATCCACACAAAGCCGAAGGGTACCATCTGCCTTCTTCACAAACAGGACAGGCGAACCCCAAGGAGAAGTATTGGGTTGGATGAAACCCTTTGCCCGCAACTCCTCCAACTGCTTCTTGAGCTCCTGCAACTCAGGTGTATCCATCCTATAAGGAGGAATGGACACCGGTGCTGCTCCTAGTACGATCTCAATAGAAAAGTCTACCTCACACTCCAGAGGCAAACCCAAAAAGTCCTCTGGAAAGACGTCCCTGAAATGATCCACCACTGGAGGAATGTCTAACTGCGAAGTCCCCTAATCATCTAGATAAAGACTAGAAATCTGGGCCATCACCCTTCCTAGCCCATGATGCTTGAGTCCTTCTCGACTCGCCTGTAGATCCCATTCCCCTCTATGAATAAAATATTCACCCTCTGGTGAAACGAATCTCACTCTACAGTGATAACAGTCGACGACTTCCTGAAAGGGAACCAACCAGTCCATCCCGAGAATGACATCATAGCCTGTCATCTCTAGGACATAGATATCCCATAAGAAATGATACCCCGCAACCTCTAGAGGGAACTATCTAAACTGGCGCACACTAGATGTCCTTGTCCCCTAAGGTGTGTCTAGTGTCAAAGAGTCGGCAGAAGAAAAGATGCAGAGCCTAAGGCTCTCCACGACAGCAACAGAGATAAAGCTTTGCGTAGAACCAGTATCAAAAAGAGAAGAAGATAAAACCAAGTCTACTAAAATCATACCTTGAACTGTAGAAGGGTCGGGATCCTCCTCCAGATAGGTCTGCTCCACGGCGAAAGACTGGCCTGCACCACGGCCCTGTGACCCTGCCTGACCACCCTGAGCTGATCCTCCCTGCTGGTGCTAAGGGACTGGTGGCTGAATTCCATGGCCTCGACCTCCACCATGGCCCGAACGGCCGGAAGAGCTCCAGTTCTTCGACTGGTGAGAAACCGGTGGTACTGCTCCTGAACGAGGAGTCATGGAAGAACCCCAGTCACCAGATGCTGGTGAGAAAACCTAGTAGAAATGCTGAAGGTGACCCAACTTTCTACAAGATCGGCACTCCATGGGGTCTCTATGGCACTACGGCCTCATGTGCCCTGACCGGCCATACTGATAGCATATCACCTGGCTTCCTGAAGATGCATCCCACTTCCTCGGATAACCATGCATAGACTCCCTATGGTGCTTCTTGTTGTCATCTGAAGGAAAACTAGCTTTGGAATCAGAACCGCCCTGACTCGCAGCTCTGTATTATCTCAGGTTGCGCTTCTCAATCAGTGCCTAATTGATGATGGATGTGATGGAAGTCAACTGGAAGATATTCACCTGTGAGCGGATCTCCCACCTGAGACCATCCTTGAACTTCCTTGCTAAGAACATCCCACTTCCATCCTGGAGGGGTGTGAAATGCTGCAGCTCGGTGAAACAAGAGTAATACTCCATGAAAGAAATAGTACCCTTCTCTAATCTCATGAACTCCTAGGCTCGATCGGCACTCAGGGTCTCTGGGTAAAAGTAGTCGTAGAACACGCGCTGGAACTCCTCCCAAGCCATAACCTGCTGGTGACCTGCCTATGAGATCATGTCCCACCACCTCTTGGCAGAGTCTCAGAGCATTTAGGTAGCGATATTGACCGGACTCTCTGGAGGCATCTCCAGATGCTCAAAGATAGTCAGCATGGCTTCCAGCCATGACTCTGCAGCCTGAGGTCCTCCTTCCCCCGAGAAAGTAGGAGGATGCTGCTGCTAGAAAACCCGCGTCAAGTCTGTCATAGTCTTGTCAGGAGGCGGTGGTCCCTGCAAGGTCTGCATCATCCTCATAAAACCTTCCTTGAACTGTGCATCAGTGCCTGCAACTGGTATGACAGCCGGTACCAAGGCTGGCCCAACCGGAGAATCGGTAGGAAGTCCCTTATCAGCCATGTCTGGCGTCTAATCACTACCTGATGACAAACGTACAACCGGAGGACGTCTCAGAGGCATAGATATGAAAGATCAAAAGCACACCTTAGATTAGGAAATCAAGGACAGGAAACAGAAGATCACAAAACGGGAACAGGGGAAGGAAAACACACTAGTTTACAAAACACAACTACATGGCGTGTATAAAAACTACACGGCATGTCTTCTTAAGCCACTGACATGGGCCTGTACCCCTGCCATATAGGTCGTGTAACACCTCAAAATACACGGCATGTTGACCCAACACACGACATGTACTTGAAAACTATTCTCCTACCCGAGTCCTCTTACACGGCTAACCTACACGGTCCAACTTAACCGAGGCTACACGGTGTGTTCTGAACAAACACGGCATGTACTAGACAAGGATTCGGAGGCCCATCTTGTTAAACACACGGCCGTCTACATGACTGAACCTTAAACGGCATGTTTCGAACAAACACAATGTGTATAGGTGAAGGTGACATTGTCCCATGTTGTTCATGACACAGTCGGGTACCTGAACAAGACTACACGGCGTGTGCCAAAAACGCATGGCGTGTCTAACGTCCCGAATCCGGAGCCCCTCCATTGGTGCCCCGTACCCGGTTCATCACATGACCTCAAGAACGTTTCCCCAAATACCAGAGGTTGTCGACTATCAGCGAGGGCCTTGGTGAGTCGATGTGGAAACTATGCCCTCATACGGTAAAGTATACAGCGGAAGAAAAACCAGACACAATAGCATAAACAATAACATCATACAACAATTGAGCTGAATAGCAGAAGTAATGTATAAAATAATAATGACGCAACATGGTACATATATCCATGGAAATCAGTAAACAAACCAAATTTCAGAAATACAACTGAAAAAAAAAACAAAGTGCAAAAGAAAACAAAATAAACTCCTCAGCATCACAAACCTAAGCTCGGTCCCTTTCTCTCCAGCTCCAAGAAATCAAGTACCGGAAGTTGAAGGGCGCTTTCCCTTATCTATTCCTGCAAACAAAAGTCTGTTTGGGCCCAAAATAATGGCCCAAACAGGGTGTGAGATACAATCCCAATTGGAAATCACCCAAAGATCTGTGCCTAACAGTCAATGAATACATGACAAGTAAAAGTGCAGGTAGTAGTAAACAGAAAATCACACAGTAGCTACAATCCACAGTTCTAACATATATAGTACACAAGTAAAAAACCAGTAACAAGAAGAATACAGGTAACCCTATGGGTAGCTCTCACAGCCTAACCCCTATGGTTCAACCTACAAGTACTAGTAACCCTCTAGGAGGCACACACAGTCTCACCCCTCTGGTTCAGCTAAGAGTAGACTTTCTGAGGAAGCATTCACCGTCAATTCCCCCTATATTCTTGTATCGTGATAAAAGATCTCTGGGGAAGCACTCAACGTCTCATTCCCCATGTGGCCCGCATCGAGGAACTACAGACTCTCTGAGGAAGTACTCATCGTCAATTCCCCCTGTGGTCTCGCATCGTATTAAAAGACACTTTGGAGAAGCTCTTACGTCCATTCTCCCTATGGTCTACAACACTAGGTTCTCACAGTCTTGTGTGTAAATAATCATGCTCAGCATGTGTGCGTCGTCCAACTAAACCTATAGAACTACATGGCTATCAATCTAAGGCTCAACAGCATAACAAAAAAATAGTTCCACTATCCTAAAACTAGGCATGGAAACTGGAAAACTCCAAAAAGGCAGAACAAGCATAGCAAACATCTAGATTATAGTAAAAACTACCATAACATAGGAAAAACATCTACTCTAGCAATCAAGAAAAGCAGGAAATACAACAAGGGAAAAACAAGAACACACAATACCCCGTTCAAGGGTATTGGTGGAATTTTCAAAAAATACTCATCGAATTTCTACATAAAGGCACAAACCACCTACCTCGATCCTAGGAGATCTATATACGTGAAAAATGATGACAGATTCTCCATAGAATGTCATAGATCTGAGAAAACGTCTGAAACACATAAACCATGATAACCTGAGAAAGAGGAGGAATTGGGAAACAAGGCTCAAGCAAAAGGAAGAACTTACTGCTGCGATTCCAAAGCAATCGACCATGCTCGAATAACAGAATGGATATAGAGGTGGGAGCTCATCGAAGAATCGTGGATCCTCGGTGCTCTTGGACTAACAGGACCTCGAGGAAGACGCTTTTGTGCATCATGCCCGACCTCAGTCCGTTTAATGAAAAAAAATAAAGTACACGGCGTGTGCTTTTAGAGTAAATGGTGTGTACTAGGTCTTTTCGTACTCTGCCAAAATCGGCCTCCATGTCACCCCTACACACCATGTGTGTGGCCCGGACATGGCCAGCACATGGATTCGATCCGGAGAAGAGTATACTGTGTGTACTCAGAAAGTACATGGCGTGTACTTCAAAATTTTCCAGAAACTCCATTTTTCTTAAAAACTCCAGAAAAAGGAAAGGCGTACCTAAAATGAAGATCTAGGTTACTACAATAGATACTTCTTAATACTAACGATGTAAGGGGTAAAATGTACAATTTAACCACGTAAAATATATTTTAATTTCATTCATTACTTATTCCTTTTGTGTTTTTATGCATCATTGGATGTCATTATGGTAAATATGGATACTCCAAATATTTATTTCTTGAATTAAATGCATGGAAATCCAAAAAACTAACCACAAATGATGGTGTTTTTCAATTTATAATACAATACATCCAAAATTTTAGAACTAAAAATCTATTTATAAAATTTATATTCTCTTTTAATGAGTATTCTATTATGATATGGGGGTGTGTGACTGTGGTCTACATCATGGAATGAGGCGAGGGGAAATGGACAAGAAACATCACAAGTACTACAACTGGATAAAAATCAAGGTAGACATAATAATATTTCACTTTACAAACACATAAAAAATAAGTGTTTTTCTCAATGTTTCTACAGTACCCGAAACAAATAAATAATAATGATTGTGGTTGTTATGTTTGTCAATTTATGAAAGAGGTCATATTCCATGAAAAAATCAGCATCCCTGAAGAGGTATTTTGAAAGATAATTACCATTTCATTTAAAATAATAATTAATAATTTGTGTATTTATATTTTTTTATTACTACCATGATTTTCGAGAAGACTCTTATTCACAAGATGGGATTGATTTGTTTAGAAAAAAAGGGCAGCATACCTGATGGTGGAATGTAAAGAAATATCATGAAGATGTGACTAATATGACTTGAAGTGACTATTTTTACTTAAAATTGTTATTATTTTTAGTAAAAAGAATAACTTACATACTAAAACATATAAAATGCATTTGTATTGTTTTGATACTTTGGTAAAACAATCCATAATACATTTTTCACTTGTAGGAATCCAACACACCTAAATCTGACACATTGTGTGACCGTTATGACTTTAAGTGTGTATTTTTATAATAAATTTAGAAAAAAGAACAAGGGGAATAATAAAATACTATAAAACACATTTTGATTATTTTGATACTTTAGGAAAAATGATCCATAAATCATTTGTGATGTGTAGGAATCAACCACACCTCAATCTGATAGATGGTGTGACCGATATGACTAAAAGTATATATTATTAGTTTAAAATTGAAATTTTATCTCAAAACACATCACTCACTGAAAATCAATAAAACTCACTATGATTGTATTCATAATTTAGTACAATGATTCATAAATTCTTTGTGACATGTATGAAGTGGTCTCATGTAAAAATGACACATGATGCGACTGGTATGACTCAAAATGCGTGTTTCCAGGTTGAAATGATATTTTTGTAAAAAACAAAATAAACATACTAATCACTGATTAAATACATTAGTATCGTTTAGATAATTTAGAAAAATGATCTATAAGTAATTTTTTATGTGTAGGAATCAACTTCACCTCAATATGATGCATGGTGCGACTGATATGACTAAAAGTGTTTCTTTTTATTTAAAATTGACATTAATTTTAGTAAAAAACACAACTAGAATACTGAAAATCAAGAAAACTCATTCGGATTGTTTTTATAATTTATGAAAATTATCCATGAGTCATTTTTGAGATGTAAGAATCAAACCCACTACAATAAAATGTACGATGTGACTGGTATAAATCTAAATGTGTCTTTTTATTTAAAATTGATATTAATTTAAGTAAAAAAGAATAATTTCCATACTGAAAACCAGGAAAAAACATTTTGATTGTTTTGATACTTTAGGAAAATGAAACATGAGTCCTTTTTGACATGTAGGAATCAACCTCACTTCAATCCAATGAACGGTGTGATCGGTATGAATAAAAGTATCTGTTATCACTTTAAAATTTACATTTTAGCTCAAAACGTGTCACTATCTAAAAAACCAGAAAATGATATCTGATTGTATTCATAATTTAGGATAGTGAATATTAAGTCCTTTCTGATGTGTATGAAGGACTCTTGCATCAAATCGATGAAAAATGTGACCAGTATGACTAAAAAGGTGTGTTTCTGGATTGAAATGATATTGTAGTAAAAAAACACAACTAACATACTAAAAACTGAGCAAATGCATTTGGATTATTTTTATACCTTAGAAAAAATGATCCATTACTCATTTGTGACATGTAAGAATCCACCACACCTCAATCTGATGAATGATGTGACTGGTGTAAATCCAAATGTGTTTTCATTTAAAATTGGCAATAATTTAAGTAAAAAAGAACATGTGACATACTAAAAACCAAGAAACCACATTCAGATTAATTTGATAATTTCAGACAATGATCCATGAGTAGTTTTTGATGTGTACAAATCAACCTCACTTCAATCTAATGCATTATGTCACTAGTATGACTAAAAGTGTCTGTTATCAGTTTAAAATTTACATTTTAGCCAAAAAAGTTTCACTCCCTGAAAACCAATAAAATTCCCTACGATTGTATTCCTAATTTAGGAGACAGATTCATAAGTCCTTTGTGATGTGTATGAATTATTCTCACCTCAAACTGATGCACGATGTTACTGGTATGACTAAAAAATGGGTGTTTTCCAGTTTGAAATGATAATTCCGTAAAAAAACACAACTGTCATATTGAAAACTGAGCAAACCCATTCAGATTGTTTTGATACTTTAGAACAATGATACATGAGTCATTTGTGATGTGTAGTAATCAACCACACCTCAATAAAACGAATGGTTGGAACAGTATAAATAAAATTATAACATTTAAATTTGATATTAATTTTAATAAAAAAAGGGACATACTGAAAATCAAGAAAACCCATTTAGATTGTTTTGATATTTTTGGAAAATGATCTGTAACTTATTTTTGATATATAGGAATCAACCCCACATCAATAAGACAGTCGGTGTGACCTTTATAACTCCAAATGTGTCTTTTTTATTAAAAATTCACATTTTATTAATGTATTATTTCATATTAATGTTTAATTTATTTCTTTATATTATTACTAACATAATATTTTTTTTCTTATACAGGTGGAACCTTTTGATTGAGTTGGGATGATTTGTTCGAAAAATAATACCATGAGCGTACATTTTTTAGAGGGTATCATGGATGTCAAAGGATGAAACATTAATTTTTTAACTATTTGTTGGATAATTGTAAATGTAATTATATAAAACATTGTTTCAAATGTATATAGAATTGTTTCCCAAACCCTTTTGTGTGTTTATTTGTTCTTGTGTTCACTAAGTAGGTGTTTGTTTGTGTATTTGGTGTGTGTGCTATGTAGTTATAGGTTCATGTGCTACTGGTGGGTGTGCTAGTATATAAATAGCACACTATAGAAAACTAGGCCTTTATCAGTGCTATTTTGAGCACTGATAAATTCCCCCTTTATCAGCACTACGTAGAGCACTGATAAAGGAACCATTTATCAGCACTATTTTGAGCACTGATAAAAGAACCATTTATCAGTGCTCAAAATAACACTGATAAAGGGATCCTTTATCAGTTATAAAATATCATAGATAAATGGGAGCCTTTATCAGTGCTTTTTAGCTCCGATAAAGGACACCCGTTATTAGCACTTTTTTAACACTGTTAAATGGGACCCCCTATCTTCGCTAAGAATAACAGTACTTTTCTAGAACTATTAAAATCATTTTCTAGCACTGATAAAAGAATTATCTATTGTATTGTCTTTTAAAAATAAGAATTCTCATGGTTCGAAACCACCTCCTGGGAGTTATAACTCCACTAAAAAATAATAACCTTGCAAAACGTTAAATAATGTGAGGAAACCCTCATAGAGATCAGAAAACTAGAAAAGATCAAGAACTAAAAAGATAAAATATACCATTGGGAGAAGGAATTCATATTTTTAATGGAGGGAGACATATCTTTAGGAGAAGAAAATAAGGAGAAGTTGATGTGTAGGGGGTGGATAGGAACTGGAACTAGACTCAAAGAGGAAGAAAAATATGAAGAAGGTGTTGGTGTGTGATTTTGCTACTATAGTAGGTTTTCATTTTTATTTTTCATATCCCTTCATGAATAAAATGAGGAGGTAACTCTATTATACCAACTAATTTAAATACATGGTACTATGATTAATTTATAAATGTGTTTGTGATTCATTTCTATAATGGGTTGGGTATTTTCTTTTTTATCTTTCACCTCAATCGTACCCCCATTTCTCATGCATTACCATTGCAATGAGATGATTTCATGGTAGTTAAAGCACATAAAATATTATCATTCTCATGGAACAAAAAATTCATGAGCTTGGAATAACTATGTTTAATGAAGATTTTGAACACCAAGCTATGAATTAAACCAAGTATCTGAGAGGGGGAATGAGCATTTATAGTGGATTGTGAGTACTCTAAGAGGATTCGTTCTAAGGTTCAATTCTGAAAGCATTTAATTTATATGAAAACACCTTTTAAACTAAGAACATAAACATGGATTTATATTTTCTTGGTATGTTAATCACTTATCCAAAAAACAAAAACAATTCAATATCATGTTTTTCATCATTTTAGTTTTAATAAATATTTAAATCATTTATATAGTATTCCTAGTGGACCAACCTTGATCACAACTCTATGATAATTTAAATTGGTTATTGATATTCAAGCTTTATAAATTTATAATTTGATATACTCAAGAGAGATAATGACACTCTAATGTGATGTCAACTCATGTACATCTTCTAGATATTTTGTGCATGTTCTTACTTTTCTTAATAATTATGACTTTAACTTGTGAAATAGTTTTCAAATCATTTCATGAAATGGTTTTTTTTAATGATAAAATGGAATATGTCTAGTTTCGGTTCCATAAATTATATTTAAATTTTTAAATTAATATTTTGAAAACTCAGTCCTATTCAAATCTAATCTTGATGGATTTAGTTTCTAGTTTTGAAATTCCAATAATTTTTCTTCCTTGTTGAACAATCTTTTTAGAATTTTTGAATTACCCTATGAAGTAACTATATATAATATTTTTGAAAATCCTAATGGGATATATTTTTTAATCCCCCTAGTTATATAATTTTTTTATAACATTTATGATATTATATCAGGTTCTCTTTTTCTCATCATATTATATTGTTGGTTCATGTTTGGTTGGTTGAGGGCTGGTGACTTGGGACATAGTGGGTTGAAATGGACCACCAGTAGTTGTGATTTGGTAGTTTTTTTTCTTCTTTAATTTTTTGAATCACATCCTTTAACATGATATGGTTTTATTTATTTATCTATAAGATGATTTTTTTTCATGGAGAACATTCATTTTTTGTTATCTTTTTTTCAAAAAAATCATTCCAAAAGGCTATTTTTTATTGCCCAGGAACTTGTTGACAACCTGTAGGGATCATGAACACCCTTCGAGTTAGTGGATAATTAGGTCGAATACTAATTAAAATGAAATTTTGGATTGTTTCATTTAAATTTATATAAGTGGAACAAAATATTTTTAAAATATTCTTGAAAAATTAAATGAAAATTATTTTTAGAAAATTCATTTTTAATCATAAAACTAAATTTAGTCCAATTTACTTTATTATAACAACCGTTAAATTAATTTTAAAATATTTTCATTGAATATATTATCTAAAATTTCTTTAAAATAATTCATTAATAGTGATTAATTTAATTTATTAATATAAAAACACATTGTGTACATATAATCCTTTTAAAAAAACTCTTTTAAGCATAAAATGAATTTATTTTCATTTATAACGAATTGAAAATAAATGAATTTATTTTTTGAAGGTTTAAAAACAATATTTAAATAGTTTTATACTTAGAATTAATTTTTAAACATAACATATATAACAAAAACAATGCATATAAAAAATGTCAAAAAGTTCTTTAAGATTAATAGTATTTCCTATCTAAACTAAATATTATTCTTGTGTATTTTATTTCATTTAAATAACATATAATTTTAATGTATAATCATTATTCACATAATTGAATTTTTTTATTTAGAATCTATGGATCCCATTAATTTATTAAAGAGAAATATATTTTAATATCTTTGGGTATTACGCTCTACAAACCTTATAATAATTTCACACTCAAAATTTTATCACTCTAATACAAAAAAAAATGAGGATACCATTATCTAATCAAAACCTAAAGTTACCATGTTACTTCATTGAATTTTTTATTCCTACAAAAAAACATTAGCATGTAATTAGTCATTTTCAATAGTGATTTATCACTTTGTTATATGATTTCAAATGGTTTATCCTTATAACCATGATCATGCTTCAATGGTTTAACATTTTAGTACAATACATGTGAAAGATTGAGTATGTGATTCCTCTAAATAGATACATGAAACAGAATTGGAACTTTGGATAGTTTTAGAGGAAGTGAAAAATAAAAAAATGGTATCATCCTTATACCATAAAGAATATATATGGATTGATATATCTGGGGCTTGTATTTACCTTCTTTACAAATATCATAGCCTTCTTCCAAGGAGATGTCCATAGGAACAATTTATCAGTAAATTTAAGCATTATATCTTATAAATTATTATCAGCATATATTTTACCTATTCTCTGAGATACCCTAATATTATAATGAATATATCTGAAATTATATTATATTTCCTTGGTTTTTTAAGTTCCCAATAGATTTATTTCCCCAACTTTATCCCATCATGTTGGATTATTTCACTTCATTCCATGGAGGGATACATAAGAGTCCATCTAAATTCTCAAATTAATTATTACGATATAAGGAAATTAGACTAGAGGAATGTGTTTATCCCAAAATACTTTAAAATTAATATAAAATTATATCTATATATCATCAAGGGTTTGAATTATCCTATCATATTGACCATCTATACAAGGATGAAATGCAGTTCTAAAGACCAAATTCGTATTAAATTTTTGAAAAATATTTCCCCATAAATTCAAGTTAAACCACATATCTTGATCAAATATATTTAATATTGGTATTGAATTCATCCTTATCACTTCCTTAATGTATTACTTAGAGATATAGTTAAGAGTGAAATCTCCTGTGATAGTAATTAAATGTGCTAATTTTGTAAGGCAATCGACTGCAACCCAAATAGTATTATTCTATTTATATGTCTTGGGGAATCCCATGAATAAATACATTTTGATGTTTTCTCATTTAAATTATGGTATGGTTAATATTTTTTACATCCCTTTAGACTTATATCTTTTTATCTTAACTTACTAGAATACCAAACACAGAGATGCAAAATATGAAATATCTCTCCTCATGTTGTCCCACCAAAAATGACCTTTAATATCTCTATACATTTTTTTACTTACATAATGAATATAAAATGATGAAATATGATAATTATACAATAACACATTCTTCGATTATGGAATTGGTAGGACACATACTCTATTCCTAAAACTTATTATTCCTTCACTAGCATGAATGAACTTAGGAAAAGTTTTTTCCTTGCTTTTATAGCTCCAGATCCTCCTTTTATGCCTCTTCAATATTCAAATAAATTGATGGACTGACATTAATCTGAGAAAGATGGGAACTTTCTCATTTCCTGAGGATTTCATGGTCGATCCTCTACAAATTAATAAGTATTGGATCTATTTCAATCCTCATATAATATATACTAGCATTATCCTTCTAACTCCGAACATCAACCACCTTTTTCACCTTCCAACATTGGTAATGTATTTAGTGGTCGTAATATTTAATCAGTTCCAACAATCTCTTATGATTCATATTCAACTCTTTTTATGTGACTATATACATAATTATTTTATGATCAGTATATATGTTACACCTTTCACTATTAATATAATGCTTCTAAATATTCAAATAAATAATTACTGCTACTAGTTCAAAATAATGTGTTGGGTAGGTTTTATCATGAACCTTTAATTGGAATGAGGCATTGAGGCTACGATGTCATTATTCATAAAAAAATATAATCCCCTTCATTGATGCATCACTAAAAATCACAAACACTTATCCATTGTAGGTTAGTGTGATCACAAGTGAACTATCCAGCCTTCTCTTTATATCATCATATTACCAAATAATATGAATATACTCAATGTTGAGTTCGAGCCACTCAAGACCCATACTCCAGGGTCCAATTCTAAAAACACATACCTTTAAAAATAAACATTAAATCTAGGTGATATGATCCAACAAGGACATTAAAAAACTCTACATTATTATTACATACCACAATAATATCACATAGCTTGGTGGACAATTTATTTTGGTTTCAATGAGTATTAATTACATCAGAAATATACATTAAAAATATTCTAAAAATTTATCTATAATCGAACCATATTAGACACCCTTCTAGGATTTTTATAGTTTACATTCATCTTTATAACATGGGTAAATGAAAAAATAGGAGATCGGGGGAGCTCAAATTCTTATTAAGAATAAACATCGGTATAATCAGGATACAAAAGAAATTTATACCCAATAAAGCATAGATAATAAATAATTATTTAAGAAAAAATTCATGATTAAAAAGAGTGTAGAAAAATTACCCAATAAACTCAATACATGATAGTGTAACATTAGGATGTCTTAGAAATATGGCATAAACATTGGTATAGGGAACATTAAATTCATGATCAACATTATTAGTGTCCACTCTTATAGTAAACTAAAATGTACTCATAAATATTTATATCATGAGATATAAACTTTTAACAAATGAATTAGAGAGTGATATAGGACCCCTCCCCTCATCATCCATATGTATGTGTGCTATATAAAATAAATCATCATATCATAAAGGACCCAAGGAAGTAAAATTTTTGTCATATCCTTTTCAAAAAAAATAACATCAAAAAATATTCATAATTCCATCAACAATTGTAACATGATAAACTTATGGATAATAAATGGTCATCTAATGAAATCAAGTAACTTTCTTGTAATATCACATTAAAAAAATAACAAAATATATTTTATTTAAAAAGTATAGATAAATGGTATACTTTTAATATAATAATAATCCCAATCAATAATTGTATGGTATCTATAGGAACACCCTACAATCAAAGGAGTCAAAAATTTGGTTTTCAAAGAGGGAAGGAAATGGAATAAAGATTATGTTTATAAACCTTCAATGACTAGGAAATAACAAGGCCGTGATGGATCATTTTTGTGATATAAAATTACACTCATAATCTATCTAAATAAATAAGTTTTATGTTAGTATTTTTGGAATATCTATAAATAAATCATTAGATTTTTGAAATGACAATGACATAGATGAAACACTTTTAAAGATTTTAAAAAATCACTTTGGAAATATAAAATTTCCCTTATCTTTTGAAATCATTTTAAAATAAATATTTTATAAAAATTGGAACACAGTAATTTATTTTAGAAACTGCAAAAATTTAGATGAAAATTTTCTTATAAAAAGACAAAGTCGGTGAAGATTTGTTTTCAAATGGATCAAAATCAAAGAAAGAGTATTTGAAAAAAAATTAACATAATCATAAAAAGTTGAATTTATAATACACATCTAATATTTATTTTCAAATATGGTGAATTGAAAACATTCAAAACATTTACATTGAAAATTAAAATAAAAATTAAATAATAGATACTATAAAATACATAAAGGCTATCAAAATAATTGTGTGGTGTAAGATAAAACTTTTTTTAATGGTTAGAAAAAACCCTTTTAAATGTTTTGAAATACTTTTGTCTGAAAACCCTCAACAAAAAAGGTTTATTAAATTTTCCATTTACAAATTGGTAGAGAGAGTTATGAAAATGATATCAAATAATCCATATTATCCTTCATAATAATATAGTACAACATTTTTAGTAATGGAACTATATATATGAGAGTAAATATTCATTGGTAAGAATGGGTTTTATTATTACGAGTTTTACATTTTTATTTCAGAAAACATTTTTTCTAAATAGGGATTATTATTGATGAGAATTAATTTCCCTAAAGAATAAAGGAAATATCATATAAAATATTATAATGGTATAATAAATTAAATATTCAAATTTTTATTCAATTAATAAATATGATGACCCAATGAATCAGAATATCAGTTGAAGAAACTATTACAATAGTGGAAACGCGATAATCAAATTAGATTATGAGGAATATAATGAAATGGAAATTAAAATATAATTAAGTGGATGATATTACCATATTCAAGATAAATTAGGTATTAAATATACCATATAAATCAAATTATGGTTCATAATATCAAACATGTCTCATGGTGTTGAAAATAAGACAAAGAAACCCTTACCTTATTTTCCCACTTAATCAAATGCACTATAATCTCTAGTATAACAAACTTAAATATCCTAAAAATATATTTCATAACATTTTTATTATAAATAAAATATTATAAACTTCATTTATAATTATTTACTTCATTTATATTTGTTATTTTATTGTATATTCTCAATATTGGGTGTGACTAAACTTTGTCGTTTTGAAACAATTTCATAATTGTGGTGTTGTTGTTCAATATTTCCACAAAGTTCAATATTCCCAGGACATAAAAGGTATTTTAATTTATGTTTTATAAGTCTTTATAATTTTATTATTCTATTTTATGGTAATTTTTTTATGAACATTATATAATAATTTTGCGATGAACATGTTTCAATGATTCTCCACGAGTGAAGGGTGTTTTTTTTAAATAAAGAATTAATTTTTTATTTTAAAATCATATAACCAAGAAAAAATCATTTTTTACTTATTTATATAATATACTACTAGAAAATAACTTCCCATAGTCATCCATGATATAGATTTATAGCATTATTCAAGTAAGTGGTTAAAAAACAAATTGGAATATACCATAATAAATGGATTATTATGAAGTGATTTAGGTGTATTATCATTATAATAAAATAATAATGATCTTATTTAGTGTTTATTAGTGTGTTAAATCATAATTTTGAATAATCATATGTATAAGATAACCTATAAATAGTTATTTCATAGTATAGATAAATCATTTTTACTCTTAGATCACTCTTTTGGACAGTTGAATTTAATATGGTTCTTCACCTAATCTTGGCCTCACTACTAATGGTGTGGAAAGATCTTATTCCTATCTGTAGGTGGGTGTAGTGCTAGCTGGTAGTTTCAAGGGTAATTACTTCAAAGATGCACTTTGAGGCATGTAGTCACTGTCAGTCCCTACTGGTGGTGAGACGTCTGCTTGTCTACCACACGTTCCTCCATTTGAGGTTGGTACCAAGGTTATAGGTAGGGTGGATGGTTTTCTAGTATTTTATTTGATGAAGAAGAAGCTTTAGGATGTGATGGCCTTTCACGACCTTAATTTGGTGGCTCGTTTCAGCTTCAACAAACCTCTACTGGGCGTGTTTAGGGATTCTGTTGGCTCTTGGGGTATTCGGATTTTGGATACTGTTTCTGAGCTCTCTATGGTGTATTTTAGCATCCATTTATCCTCCTTCAAATATTTTGTGATAACTTGGGACATATAGGATCATCGGTGTGGGTCGTGGAACTTCTACCTCTCACTTTGGTCTTTGGATTACCATTATGGCAGGGAGTACTCCTCAGTGGTGTTCTAGACTAGAATAACCGGCCTTCAGCTCCCCTTCTATAATCTAGTGATCCTCAAATAATTGGGTGACTCCATTAGATCGTTTATTTGTTATGATGATACCACAACATGTCTTTAATCCAGGGAATTTCTGCGAATCTATGTGGATATGGATCTCTCATTTAAGTTTCCGGCGCGGTTTCTTTTAAGGTCATGGAATGGCATTCAGTGCTGGAAAATGATTCTTTTCAAATCATCCATGGGGTTCTTCTTAGAATGTGGTCTTCAAGGGAATTTGGTGTCGGTATGTAGAATGAGTAGGTATACTGTTGTCTCCTCTAGTTCGTGGAGTCAAGGTAATTGATGTGGTGGTTCGGAGGAATCAACATTAGCGAAACCGGTGATGGAGCCGAAGGAGGATGTTACCATTGAGAACATTGTTTCAAATTCAAATGGTGGCACCCACATGCATGTGGAGGTGTCTGTTCTAGAATTCATGCCTTCCTCGGAGGTCCTTTTGGTGGGCCCTTCCCATTAAGACCTAATATCTCTATCTCCTATCCCACTGGGAGTTTCTAACTTGGTCGGCTCATCCTTGATGGCGTTAGGGGCCACTAGGGAGCACGATCTTCTATCTGGCTATCTTTCTCTACCACTAAGGATTTTTTCTACTCCATCCACGCCATTTTGGATCTCACCTCTACTCTCTCTAGAGTTCCTTTAATGATCATTGCTTATAAATTTTTCATCAGCTTCCGAAGGTCCTCCTCGGAGGGAGTCAACTCTAGAATGAGTGAAAAAATAGTTGAAGTCTTCATGGGGATCTCTGCAGCACTTGCTTCTAGTTTCCATGCTCAATGGGGAATCGGAGGTGAACACTCCACCTCCCTTGTAATTGGTCAGACTTTCACTACTCGAGGATCCAAAAGGGGATTACAAGAATAAAATACTTCTCCCAAAGTGGTGTGACTCACTAGAGGGAACTTGTGGCCCAGTAACTCACTCTAAGTCTAAGGAAGAAGGTATGCCCATCTCTTTTTAATCACCTATAGATTCTATTCATAAGGCCTGGAAACATAGGATTTAATGTTTTCACTGATTATCTATAATATGAGAGGGATGGGGGATCCGGAAAATATCTCCCACTTGGTTTTGGAGTCTAGGAAACATAAGTCCTCTTTTGTGGCCATTCTTGAACCGAAATATGACCCATTTAAACTTCCCTGTCTGGTGAGAAATATAGTTTACCAGTCATTCTTTCATGGGTTCTCTGATAACTCTCATATTTGGATTTGTTAGAAATAGTATGTTAAGGTTGAGGTTGTTAGCCTTATGTCTCAGTGTATCAACACTAAAGTCTCCTACGTGAGGGTTGAGGTGTTGTTATATTTTGTTTATGATAGTACTGAGGTTCATGGGAGGTTGGAGTTGTGGAATTTATGGGGATCCTTTCAATTGGGCTCTCTTCCTTGGTTTGTGGGTAGTGACTTTAACGTGATGGTTAATACTTCATAAAATAAGGGGGGTTATTCCATGTTCAATAGTGGGATGTAGTATTTCCATGACACCATCTCCTTGGTGTGGATTTTTGAATTTTGTTTCAAAGGTTACTCTTTCACCTAGTAAAACAACCATAGTGGATATATATGAATGTGGATCCACCTTGACAAATTGTTTTTGAATCTTCAAGGCCTCAATTCCTTTGGTTAGATGACAGTCAGTCATCTACCCCATTCCTTATTTGATCATGCACCACTTCTTGTAGAACTGAAAAGAGGCAGGTTTGGACGTCATGCCTTTAATTATTCCACTAGTTGTCACCAAGATGATGGCTTTATAAAAATGTTTAAGAGATTGTGGGATTGTGTGGAGGTTGGGGGTTCCTGGTATGGCCTGGATAATCGACTTAAACATCTCAATAAGGACATCCTTGAATGGTTATCCAACATGTCAAATTATGTTTCAGGGGTGGATAGCATCTAGGTGGATATCAGATGGTTGTAGGAGGAGCATCAGAATAACTAGGATGAGAATAACTTTTCTTTTCTCCATAATAAGTGTATTTTTTTACTGATAAGCTGGTTGAGATTGATAAGGAATTCAAACTGAGAGCATAGGTGATATGGATGAAGGAGGGATACTGTAATAATGCATATTTCCATGCATGTATGAACAAGAAGAGTAGCCTGATACTCAACATTTGTCAAGGTAATGGGGTTTATATATCCAATGTGGAAGTTGTGGGGTACTTGGATTTAAAGAATTTTTAAGGCCTCTTGGCTGGAGGGATGAATGATAGTTATAGGGATACCCAATGTAATGAGGAGGTGGAGATAATCTTGTAAAGAGTCCCATAGCTGGTGGGAAGCTCTGATAATTAGTTTTTTCTGAATATGCATAATGAGGAGGAGATAAAGGGCATGGTGCTTGAAATTCTGCATGGTAGCGCCCCCAATCCAAACAATTTTCTATGATAGTTTTTCATGGATGCAAGGGACATTGATAATTGTATGGTGGTGGAGGAAATTCATGATTTCTTCTAGGGTGGGGCTCTTAGTAGTTGTGTGAGTTCTTCCAGGGTGGTCCTCATACCAAAGGTCAAGGATACCATTATCCTTGTCCAATATAGGCCCATTTGTCTGTGTTCCATGTCTTACAAAATTCTGGAAAGCCAACATGAAAGGAAAATGAGTTGTATTATTCCGAGATTAGTGTCTAGGGAGCATCATGGGTTTGTCAAGGGATGAAGTATACAAGGGTAGTTGGGATTTCTAGTGAGTTGGTGAATGATATCAATAAAAGGGAAGTTGTCTCTAATGTTATCTTCCAATTAGACATGGATAAGGCTTATGATAAGGTGAAATAAAGCTTCATCATTCTGGTGATATGGGATTTTGGGTTTCAGGATTGGGTTTGTGACCTTTGCTTTCATTGCTACTCAGCCCCATGTCTTTTAATATCTCTTAGGGTGAAGTTTTTTGGCTTCTTCAAATTTGTGCAAGGTGCATGATAGGGAGACTCGTTGTCCCCGGGTATTTTCATTTTGGCATAGTATTTTTTATCTCTGAATTTTCATAGAGGCATGATGAGTGCGATATTGTTTCCTTACTATGGGAAGAAGGGCAGGGAGAGAATATCACATCTGATGTATGTGGATGATGTGTTGATCTTCACTAATGGCAGGAAGAGATCCTTGATTGGTATCATGGACCTTCTCTCTGTGTATAGTTATTTGAGTGGGAAGAGTATAAACTTAGAGAAGAGTCGTGCTTTTATTTCTAATAAGTGTATAGGAAGATATTATAGGGACATTCATGAGATTTTGGGTGGTCAAAGAAGACATTTGTCTATGTTGTATCTCAGGGTTCCACTCCCATTAGGGAACATTAGGAATAATTACATTGAGGAAATCAAGAATCCGCTATTGGGGAGGATCTTTAACTGGAAGAACAAGTTTCTCTCCTTTGAGGGGTCAGTTTCATTGATAAATAGCATACTCATTTCCATTATGATGCATGTCTTCTCTATTATCAAACCTCTTAAGGGAACCATTGTGAGGATGGAGAATATTATGAATGTTATTTGTGGGATGCCAATTAGGCGGGTCGTTGCCATTCGGCTTCATGGGCATGCATGGAGAGTCCTGTTGAAAAGGATTACATGGGGTTATATGATATTTATTATTCCTTGTAGGGCATGCAAGTGTGGCTAGCTTGGGATATCATTATTGGGAGCTCTTTGTGGGATTTATTTTTCAAGGAGAGGTACAGGAACCATTGGGATTATGGAAGAGACTAAAGGATATTTCATAATTTCTTTTCAAGGTGTATGTTCACACATCTCAAAGACATTAAAGACTCATCTTGGTGGATTATTGGAAGAGGGTACATCAAATTATAGAAGGATAACTGGGCAGGGGAGAGGCTATTTTTTCCGGGATATCATACCCCTGATATTTCCTTCAAGGAAGAAAGTAAGTATCCTTTTCTTATTGAGTCAGTTACCAGTCAGGATAAAAATGTGGTTTATGATAGTATTAGAATGATTGATGTGGTGGATAGGTTTTTTTCATGGGTTAATTCTTAGTAAAGTTCTCCATTCAAAAGTTCAAGAGAATGTGACCTGCATAGAGTGTTCTTGATGAGTGGTATGTGAAGTCCCAGTGCAAGGAGATACCCACAAAGATAAACATTATAGCTTGGAACATCAAAAATGAATATTTACCAACAGATGAAAACATTCAGATTAAGGGTATCCATTTGGATTCCCAGTGTTACTGTTGTGTGAATTTTAAGAAGGAATCAACTGAGCATCTCTTCACTCAGAGTGAGTGGGAAATTGATATTCGGTCCCTTTTTTCATCTCAACCCCGAGTCGGTTCCGAGCATTCCTCCTTCCAAGGACTCATGTCTTTATCGTTTCAAGGTGTGGAGAGCTGGAGAATGAAATACAAGGTTTGGGCCATCATCCTTGCCTCCATTTATAGGATCATTTGGGAGGCTAGGAATCAGTCACGTTTGGGTTCCCGTAACTCAACTTCTTTTCTACACATGAGTTTTAGATGTTTAATATGCGAGTTGTTTTCAATGTTGAAAGGAGGAAAAAATTTGGTCCCAGTGTGAAGTAGTCTCAACAGACCCGTCATTAATTGTGGTTTGGGAGGAATACGGGTCATTTGGAATCCTCCCACCATCGGTTTGAAGCTAAATGTGGATGGCGCCCTCATGAATGGGCTCATGAGAGGTGGAGGGGTCATACGTGATTCATGTGGATCAGTTCTTATGGTGTTCAATATTTTTTATGGTCTGGATACTTCCCTGGGGGAAGAGGCATGGGAATTGCTTTTTGGGCTCCAAGTTTGCAGGGAGTGTGGTCTTCAGGTGTCAGATGTGGAGATAGATTCTGAAAATCTAGTGAAACTGGTTCAGGGGATGTATAAGTTTCCATGATATTTGGCTTAAATTATTAAGATATGCACTTTGGAGACTAATTATGGGAAGATCATTAACCATAGTTGGAGGGAGACCAACTTTTTTGTGGACACACTTGCAAGGTTTGGGCATCTGGGAGAGGGGTTAGTCATTTTAGATGGTTTGGGTACACTTACTTTGGAGTGAAAGGTATTTTATCTTGGGGATTATCTTGAGTTGCATCATTTTTGCCCTCCATGATGGCTTCTTGTATTGGGTGGTGTTAGGACAACCTTTCCTAAAATAATAAAAAATTAATTTTCAGTCACTACTTGGAATACCTCTTTTTCAAAGGGGGTTAAGAATTTTCTGGATGGTATTTTGAGAATACATAAACCACATTAAGATATATAATATGGTTAGGAGATTTTTTTGGTAAATGTTTTCCTGATCCTAGGGTGGTTTTGTGTGAGGGTAAGTGAGGAGTGGAGTTCCCCTTTTATAAGCAAAAAGATGTGGGATTTTAGTAAATTTCTAAAACTTTACAATAGTGGGAAGTCACTCTCAAGTGAAGTGGAAACAAATTCAAACAATTTTATTGGGGAAGATATAAGGTTGATAAAAACCTCAAAAACTCAACTAAAAACATTTTTTAACATGTCAGGCTCACTACCTCTTAGGCTGTTAAATTTTACCATTTTGTTTTTCACCACGATAACTAGTTTATACATGGGTTATTTATCCTTTATACACAAAAAACTAAAATATAACTTATTGCATAAATTTAACCAACAAAATCACATTTTTAAACTCATTTAATAAGATTAAATTTTAAAAATTGATAAAAATTAATTTTAAAATAATAATTCTTTAATGCATTAAAATATTTATTTTAAAAAATATAACTTAAGTCCAAAAATTCCCAATATGGTTTTAAAAATTAAAAATAATTTTTTTTGAATTATAAATTCAAATATAAAATTAATAATCAGTTTTATTAAAAAGTTTTTATGAATTTTCAATTCATACTTATATAAAAATAATGTCTTACAAATAATTTCATTTATAAAAATGGTATTATTCAATATTCAACCAAAAAAATTAGTAAAATTCTAAAAATTAACCCTAAGATAATATTGACATTATAAATTTAAAAATAAATTTATTTTATAAAATAAAATTATAATATTATAATATTTTTATTTTAATAAAAATAAAAAAATAAGTAAAATTATTTTTATTGAAAAATGACTTCTTAAAATTCATGTGTCTTTATTCTAATTTCTTATAAATTTAAAAATAATTTAATATTGATATGTTAGTTTATCAATCTAGTTAATACCTATTATAAAAAAAATTGAAATATGCTCAATTTAATTTATTAAAATGAAATACCTCCTTTTATTTAAAAGGTTCTCTGAAATACATCCTTTTTTAAATATTAATTGAATATAATATTAATAAAAATATATAATTATTTTTAATTTATTATTATATTTTTATCTACTAATGATTATATTATTCATATAATTTTAATATATAATGGTTTGATTTAGTGGTATGATGTTTTAGATTGGCATTCTATGTTTCATAAGATATTAAAGATAATAATGATTTAAAGGATCCAAAATCTCATATCATTAAATTCTACCCCCTTAAATAAATTGTTCCCCAACAATTTAAATCATTACACAAAAATTAAATAAGTTAAATGAAATCTTACCGCATCCATCATTCAAGATAAAACTTCTAATTTGACAGCCACCTTGCTCTCATAAGCTATATCAAGTCACTTATCATTATTCCACCCAAATTGATAATTCATATAATCATGTACATCAGTATGTATATACCCTATTCATAAATTCCCAATTGCATACCTTTCTAAAAAACCATTTGAATTGATAATATATTAAACCATGGGTAAATCATCTATTTCATCAAAAATAAACTCTTGTCGTCAACCACTATTTCATAAAGTCACTCACTTTTCTATATATATTATGATTTAAAAAATAAGATTAAATTCACCGAAAAATATCATGGATCAATTTTTCATTAAATAAATAATCAATTGAAAGTATATCAATGTTATGCAACTCAGGTTTTTAAAAATTAATCAACCATTTATTATCTAAACCTCAAGTTTATATTAAACCTAAGTTTTGTCTGTGCCTCAATAATATGTTCTCCAATAGTCATCCCTAAAAATATAATCTTTTCATAAATTTGCATTTCAAGGTTATTAATACAATTTAACATATATTTCCATACATTTAAAGGAAAAACTACTGAAGAAAATTTCATATATGTTTCATGTAATACACAAATTTTTTTGAATATACCAGAATATCATTGATAAATATCAATCATTAAGGAAAATCACTAAGTGAATCATAATTTAATTTCATTTAAGAGATAAACCCCAATGACTCAGGAATGACAAGGAAACTCACCCTTTTCCATCATAATAATAATATGAAAAATTTATAAACCATTTATTTATGATCCCTTATTTAGATATATTTCATATTATCTTCTAGATACATACTTTTCATAGATTAATTTTTTTGTCTAGTTTCAACCAAATTTATTATGATAATTCCAAATAAAGTCAAAATAAATGGCCATATTAAAATTAAAGCTCAATAATAATATTTTTTATCCAATTAAACATTCATTTAAACCTCTGATAATTTTATTTTAACTATTTTACACTTTTTTCATCCTATAACACTCTCGGTTATACCTAGGTTACTATAATTTATGTACTCCCATGCTTCTTAACTTACCCCCATAAATTAATTAGGAAATAAATCCTTCATAATGGTTTATAATGAGAATTTTATTTCTTAAAGAATATCACCTAGGCTTTTATCGATAGGTGTGATGTCTTTGAACCACTAATAATGCACCATAGTGAAGATTGAGTTGATAGTTCACCATCCTTATTCAGGGTGACTACCCCTAGGTGCATTTTTTCCATAGCCACATCAACTTTCTACTATCCATAAAAGGATTTAATTACTAAGAGAACCACATAGTATCAAAAATTCCAAAATATTGGTATGTAATCCTCTACTTATAGTTATAATAAGTTTTCTCACTATGGTTATCTAATCATAATCGACAAAAATAATTAAACTAATCCAAAAAAATAACTATTCACTCCTCGAATGACAATTGATGTGCCCCAAACCCACACTCTAGTGTCTAGTGAGAAAAAAACATACTTTTAAAAATTAAAATTGATACCAAGTGGGATGATCTAAGATAAACATTCAAAAACTTCACATTAGTATTATATCTCACTATAATCTCACCCAAATTAGAGAACCTTTTTTCTAGTGTCCTGGAAGACTAGTTACATAGATAACATATTTTAAAAAAAACTATTAACATTTATCCATAATAAAACTATACTAGAAACCCTTCTATGATTCTCATTGGTTACAGTCATATTCCAAACCTAGGTATATTGAAACATAATAAATGGGTTAGCTCAGATGCTTGGTAAGGGAAATCATAGGTGATAAAAAAAATAACACAAGTGACCATATGATGAGAATACGAGTACAATTATGATACATAAAAAAGTGATGACCAAAAATATCGTAGATCATAAATCAATACATAAGGAAAAAAGTTATGAATAAATATATTGTGGAAACATTTTACAATAAACATGATCCATGATAGTGTAACAACATGATACATTAGAAATTTGGAACACACATTAGTATTGGTAAAATTAATTTCATGAGATATGCCGTTAGTTCCCATGCTTATGAGAAACAAAAATATTCTCATAAATACTTACCTCATGTGATATAACATTTTAACCAATGCATTGATGAGTGATATTGTCACACCCGTTTTTTTGCTTTTCATGTCATGGTTTTGATCCGGTTCCTTGAAAATACCAATACTTTTCATGGGTGTTGTGTGAGATTAATTTTGAGTTTTGAAATTCCATATATGTCTATTCAACCTAATTTAGATGCCCTATTTACTTTTTAGGAATTTTTGGAGAAAGGGTGGTTACTTCATGATTTGGGCAAACTGTGAGCCCATTTACAGTTTTAAAAACCAAAATTGTTTCTTTTATAAATACTTTTTTTCAAACTAATTCATTCATTACACTTCCCACTTGTCCTCCACTAACATATTAATACTACCATATCCTTTTTGACCCCTTATAAATTCATAAACATGGTGAATTTGTGTTAATTATTTAGGTAATGGGCCAGCCCATGGGCCCATTTCCAGTTTTAAAAAAATAATTTTTTATATTTTATATCTTTTTTATTTTTAATATTTTTCAGTGATTCCACCTCCCACCTGAATACCATACCCCTATCATCACTTCCATTATAGATTTTACCTCTTTGGTTCTCATATGAGTCTTAGATGAGGGAAAACTTCTCAATGTCTCCCAAATCATCCATAATCATGAAGGTAAATTATATCATCCATAAATCATTCCATTAGTACTATTTTCCCCAAAAATAATCTTTCTATGGTACTTCCAGACCTTATGAGACTCTCCATGAAGTTTCATGCCATTCCCTTTTCTCTAAGGTTTCATATCTAATGTAATAAGAAGAGTTTTCTTGTTGAAAAGGTGAAATGCCTTCTCCTTTCTCCTCCCTCTTCTTCCTCCTTTCATTATTTCTTGGTTTTATAATCTCTACTATTCATGATTGACCTACTGTTATTCTATACTATTATTTATGATGGGTTTTTTGTTCATTTGGGTCTGTTCATCATAGGTTTAGGGTTTGTAAACCCTAAGATGGTGATATAGGGTGTACACTTCTATTACGCAAAGGATTTGTGGTAGGATATCTCTTGAACATGACTTTATCATTATGTTTCATGATTTTATTATTTTTAAAATCTAATATATATTTTTATTATTATTTTTCATCTATTGGAGAATTTTATTGGTGTGAAAAATGGTTGTTTGATCCTTGTTTTGAGAAATGTAGAGTTGTTTTGTCATAAAAGTGCACACCAAGTGTTTGTTTAAATGTTCCACTATCTTTCAATACTATTTTGTGAGGTTTAGAACCTGTTTTATAGTATTTTGAATATGTTATAGTATCTTGTATAAACTATGTCATGAAATAGGTGTTTTATTCTTTGTCAAGTGCTTAAAATAAATTTTTTTTTATAAAAGGGCATGTCATGTGTTAGGTAAATCGCCCGGTAGGCTTTTATGTGTTATGTTGGATTTAAAAAAAAATTGGATTTATAAATGAATTGGAATAATTATAAATTTTTTTTTTGGACCTCATATGTCTTTACAGTTTGGATTTGGTTTCACAAACAAATTGTTTTTGATTTACAACATGTTTTGTCCCGAGTTGTCGGAAAATGGCCTATTTCACATCCTTATGAAAATTGTTGTATTTTGAATATGTAACCTGAATGTTTTAAGGTATTTATGAATTTTTTTCTATAAATGGTGTTTATACACCTCCTTAATAAAATTTAAATGCATACTTTGGTCAAATTATATTTTTGAGAAAGGATTAAAGGCCCATTTGGCATTTTTTTCTCTTAAAAATGATTTCCATATGTATTTCATGTTCTATCTTTCAGGGAAATTTTATGATCCATGAAAATAATTTATTAATTTGTTTTGGGGATTCCATGTATGGTCTTTTATTTTATTTATGGGTTTGTTTCCTTAAAATAGAATTTTTTTTTAATGGATTTTATGTGCAAGGCCTCGTTATACTCCTTGAAATTGTTTAACGAATATTTTTAGTAGTTTATTTATTCGTGAAAGAAATGTGAAGCATGTTTGCAGGATGTTTTTATTTTTATGGTTTGGTAATGTAATTTTTATGTGAAAATTTTATTTCATAATATGTGTAACTTGATTGATCACTAAAGGGAATCTCGGTAATCTAGGTGGGTGAACATGTACTAGTATAATAGTGATTCCCTGGGGTTTGGCCCCTGTTTCACGTAGCATGTTTGACGATGACAACACTAACTAAACTATAATGATGATGATGATGTTGGGGGGTCAATATTTTATGGTTATTCTCCATACTAGTGTCTCATGTTCATGATAATGGATATTTATTATGGTTACTTTCACCAAGATACGAGGTACCTGGGGCTCACAACTAACTAGTTCCAAGCGGTGTTCCTGTGACTTTTTCTCATTGGCTATTTTGTACTCACCATTGGCATATGGAGTGTTTGGTTGGTAAATTCAGTAGTGTGTTTTATTTATTTAAAATTGTAAATTCTTTAAATTAGCCCTCTTGAAAACTATTTTCATTTTGAAGTTTTACCTCTTTGAAAATTGTTACTAGCATTCTTGTTTATAAAACATAAAAGTTTTTTTTTAATTTTTTTTAATATAGCATGGGACCTCATTTGTGAAACATAAATTTATATCCTGTATTTAAAACATGAAATTGAAGTTTCTTTTATTTTAAAGGATGTTCCTTTGGTATAGAATATCGGGCTAACCTACTGAGTTTTAATACTCATGCCTATAGTCTTCTTCTATTTTTAGACATTGTGTAGGTTTCAGCTGAAGTTCGATCACTTTGGGAGATGTGTGATCATTATGTTGGAGAGTAACCAGAAATTTAATATAGAGTTATTTGGTTATCAGGTTTGGTCAATTGAGTTGTTGGTTTAGTTGTACTTTCAGTTTCTTGTACAAATAATGTTCAGTTCAGTTTTTATATAAATGTATTTTGGGCTGTCCATTTCTTTCCACTATTTGTTTGATTTTTTATATATGGGCTAAATCATTCCTTTGTGTACTCTATTGATTCCCTTGGTGCTTGTCTCCATCTCTAGAGGATAGGGAACTCCTCTTGGGACTTGTCGCGGGCTGGACCTTGTGACCAGTTCAGGGTCGACTCAGGCTGGTTTATGACAAAATGGTATCAAAGGAGGTCAGATCTTAGTAGACCTTTTTTAGAGTGCCCTTGTTATTTGGGGATGTCAAGGTAGATGGAGTAGGATTTTTGTGACTTGAGGGGTAAGTTCTGGAAAAGCATCGCAAACTCTTTCTCATTCTTATCCTTGGGTTTCCATGGGAAGTACGGTTTTATTAGTGTCTTTTGTTCTTATTGATTGTTTGGTGTTGCTATATGACAAGGAGAGTCTGACTAATGGCCTCCATGATCTTGTGGGGCCTGTAAAGCCATGTGGAGGTGGGGAATGGTCCTAATAAGTCTCTCTGTGTTTGTGTTGTATTTTACATATGGTCGCCAACCATATGGTCAAGTCACCCACCGACACAAGTTCCCTTTTGTGGGTTTCTTGGACCTTTCTTGAATTCTGAATTTTTGTTTTGGAAATCCTTGTGTGAGAATTACAGAAATGGGTTTTAAATAAAGGATTGTATTTTTGAAAAGTGGAAAATGGGTTTTCAAAAATTAAATATAAGAATCGTTCTAGGAAGGTTTTGTTTTTTAAAAAAAATTAGGAAGGAAGTGGAAATGATTTAAAGGTATTGGATTTTCCCTAATATAAACATGTGGTTTATTGAAATAAAATGTTTTGAAAGTGTGAATCAATTTAAATTAATAGTAAAACTTTGTTTTAAAATGGGGTGTTTTGGGCTATTGAAATTTTTTTGAATCTGATGAATTGGTTATGAAAGTTTGGTTTTGAGCATCAGGTGTTTTCTGGAAAGGTGTTTTGGCCTTTATGGTTGTCAGATTATGAAAAGAGACCTTACTGAACTTTTTTAAAATGGGAAAGGGATATTTGTAGTAGAATGGTTGTTTTTGGGAGTTCTATTAAATTAAATGTATTTTCTTTAATCAAATGTTTCTTGAGGAATCTTGGATTATCTTGTGAGATCTAAAAATGGTTTTTGATTTGCTGGTTAATATGCCTTTGGAAGGTACACAATTATTTTTGTAATGATGATGTTTTCTTTTTTTCATGATGTTTTTTCATGGGTTCTCACATGCAAGGTTTTGTAGATATATGGATGAATGTCCGGTATGGCATGGTATTTGAGTACCCAGGGTGGCACGTAAATGTTCATGTGAGTGAGACTTGATGAAACATAGTTGGTGAATGTGAAAATCCACCAAGTTAGTTTTTTTTCAAAAGCGTTTTTAGCTGAAAAATTGTGGTGTTTATTTTGAACCGACGGTTGTGTGGATGGTTTATCCTCTGTCTTAGAATATTTTTCTATTCATTATGCTTTCTTATGATCTAAAATTCATACTCTTGTTGCATCTTGAGATGGTATCTTGTTAATGGCTCGGTTTTGGGGTAATTTTCAGTGGGTTTTTAAGATGTTTTGGATGTTGTGATGTTTTCATGGATGGTTATCTATTGATAATATTTCCAATTTATCAACCTAAGGATTTGTTTCAAATGTTAAATCCAGCTCCTAGAATGATACCTTTCCCATTTGTTGAAATAGAGAGTTGTTTAGGCTCGATTAATAGTGTCTTCCCTTTATGGTGATTCTCTCAGTTGCATTAGTTGTGCTCGGGGATGTTTAGTGGGTGTTTTTTTGTGCCTTGTTCATTATGCTCCTCATTCTGAGTGAGATAAAATAGTGTTTTGTATCTCCATGTTCTTTTTTGGATAAAAATTCATTGTTGAGGAAGAGAGTTTCATGGTGTCTCTTGATATGTTATTTCTTCCTGGGAGTTTAATGTGGTAATGTGTGGAACTTAGGGATGGAGTACAAGTTGGGGATTATCAAAGCCTAACTGCGAGTCAAGATATGCTTTATCCATCAGATCTCCAGCCATAGGTTTTGGAGTAAAGATGACACATAGTTAGGAGTCCTAGGATTGTGGGTAGTATTAATAAGATCATAACTCTACCATTTTAGTGATGTAGTTATATTGTTTATTCTGTGATTTAAATGGCCCAATGATTGGGTCCTCTTCCCTACCGTCCCTAATTGGTGGGGGTTTGGATCCGTACAGAGAGTGTTATCCCAGTTCTTGTCGCCTCCATTTGAGAGTGGGTGGATTAAATGTTCATGTTTTGTTACTCTAAAATTGGGTTTGTAGGTTGTTGTGGGAGAGAATTAGTGCTCATTTTAAGGTGAATCCCAATTCTAGTTCATTTTTAATTCTTTTTTTTTTCATTTCTAGTTTGTCTCTAATGGTGGCGAGACCCACTATGGGTCTCGAAGATCTTTCCTTTCGGATTTGTTTTATGGTAGTTGTGATTTAATGGTGGGGAGCCCATTCTGGCCTCCACCCCAAGTCATTGGATTTTGTGAGTGAACTATTTTTTTGGTGATCATTGGGTTCATTAGGAGAAGTCCCAACAATCTAGTTCTTGTCTTGGTTGTGGAGGTGGTGGCTTGATCTTTCCGTTGATTCTCCAGAAGTTGTTGTGAGTTGGTGTTTTTTTTGCGAAAGAGTATTAAGTTACATTGTTAGTGAATGATATTTTCTTAGATTTAGAGTTTGGATTATGTTTATAAGGAATCATTAGGTTTTGTTTTTTCAATTGACAAGCATTATGGATTTCCGGGGGCAGAAAGCTTTAATGGTGGAGAGAATTGTTCCACACATTCTTTTTATTTTCATGTCATGGTTTTGATCCGGTTCATTGAAAATACCAATACTTTTATTGGGTGCTTGGTGTGATTAATTTTGAGTTTTTAACTTCCATATATGTCTAATCACCCTAATTTGGGTTTACAATTTTTTTTAGGAGTTTTTAGAGAAAGGCTGGTTACTTCATGATTTGGGCCAACCGTGAGCCCATTGCAGTTTTAAAACCCAAAATTGTTTCTTTTATAACTCCTTTCACTCAACATTTTTCATTCATTCCACTTCCCACTTGGCCTCCACGGACATATTAATACTACCATATCCTTTTGGACCCCTTATAAATTCATAAACATGGTGAATTTGGGTTACTTATTAAGGTAATGGGCCAACCCATGGGCCCATTTCCAATTTAACAAAAAATAATTTTTTTGATTTATATATTCTTTGTTTTTTAATATTTTTCCATTATTCCACCTCCCAATAGAATTAAATACCCCTATACTCACCCCCATTATCGATTTTACCTCTTTGGAGCTCATATGAGTCGCAGATTAGGGAAAACTTCTCAATGTCTCTCAAATCATACAGAATCGTAAAGGTCAATTATTTCATCCATAAATCATTACATTCATACTCTTTTTCCCACAAATAATCTTTCCCTAGTTCTTACAGACATTAGGAGACTCTACAATAAGTTTCAAGCCATTCCCTTTTCTCTAAGGTTGCATATCTAATGGAAGACAAATAGTTTTTTAGTTGAAAAGGTGAGATTCCTTGTCCTTTCTTCTCCCACTTCTTCCTCCTTTCATTATTTCTTGGTTTTATAATCTCCACTAGTCATTATAGACCTAGTTTTCTGATATAAAATGATTTTTTATGGTTTTTTTGTTCATTTGGGTATGGTCATTATAGGTTTAGGGTTTGTAAACCCTCGGATTGTGATATTGGGTGTGTGTTTCCATTACCCCAAGGATTTGAGGTAGGATATCCCTTTCACATGCCTTTATCATTTAATTTTAATCATTTTATTCTTTCTAAAATCTAATATATATGTTTATTATTGTTTTTCATCCATTGGATAATTTTATTAGTGTGAAAAATGGTTGTTTGGGCCTTGTTTTAAGAATTGTAGAGTTGTTTTGTCATAAAAGTGCACACCAAGTGTTTGTTTAAATGTTCCACTATCTTTAAAAACTATTTTGTGAGGTTTAGAACTTGGTTTATGGTATTTTGAATATTCTAAAGTATCTTGTACAAAATATGGCATGAAATTTGTGATTTATTATTTGTCAAGTTCATAAAATAAATTGTTTTGTTTAAAAGGGCTTGTCATGTGTTCGGTAAATTGTTCGGTGGGATTTTAAGTGTTATGTTAGATTTAAAAAATTTTTTATTTATAAATGAATTTGAATAATGATAAATGGTATTTTGGGTAATCATATGTCTTTCCAATTAGATTTTGGTTTTTAAAACAAATGGTTTTTGGTTTATAACAAGTTTTGGCCCGTGTTTTCAGAAAATGGCCCGTTTCACATCCTTATGAAAATTGTTGTAGTTTGAATATGTAACCTGAATGTTTTAAAGGATTTAAGATTTTTTTTGTTTTAAAAGGTGTGTATACACCACCTTAATAAATATTAAATTCATACCTTGGTCAAAGGATAGTTTTGAGAAAGGCTTAAAGGCCCGTTTGGCATTTTTTTTGTAAAAATGGTTTCCATGTGTATTTCATGTTCTATCTTTTGGGGAAATTTTATTGTACATGAAAATAATTTATTAATTGGTTTTGGGGCTTCCAAATATTTTTTTTTATTTATGGGTTTTTGGCCTTAAAAGATCATTTTTAATGGATTTTATGTGCCAGGCCTCGTTATACTTCTTGAAATTGTTTTACGAATCTTTTTAGTAGTTTATTGATATGTGGAAGAAATGAGAAGAATGTTTGTGGGATATTTGTTTTTTTATGGTTTGGTACTGGAATTTTTATTTGGAAATTGTATTTGATAATATGTGTAACTTGATTGAGCACTAAAGGGAATCTCGGGTATCTAGGTGGGCGGATGTGTACTAGTATGCTAGTGATTCTGTGGGGTTTGGCCCCTATTTGACGTACCAAGTTTGACGATGAAAACACTAACTAAAATTTAATGATGATATTGTTGGGGGACACTATTTTATGGGTATTCTCTCTACTAGTGTCTCATTTTCATGATAATGGATATTTATTATGGTTACTTTCATCGATATACGAGGTACCTGGGGCTTACAACTAACTAGTTCCTAGGGGTGTTCCCATGACTTGTGCTCATTGGATATTTTGTACTCACCATCGGCATACGGTGTGCTTGTTTGGTAAATTTAGTAGTGTGTGTTATTTATTTAAAATTGTAAATTCTTTAAAGAATCCCTCTTGAAAACTATTTTCATTTTGATGTTGAACCTCTTTGAAAATTGTCACTAGCATTCTTGTTTATAAAACATGCTTGTTTCTGTCTGGTAATTTTTTTATATATCATGGGACCTCATTTGGAAAACATGCATTTATATCATGTATTTAAAACATTGAGGTTGATGTTTCTTTTATTTTAAAGATGTTCATTTGGAATAGAATATCAGGCTAACCAACTGATTTTTAATACTCACGCATATAGTCTTCTTCTGTTTTTATCCCTTGTACTCTATTTATGCCCTTGGTTCTTGTCACCATCTTAGGAGGATTGGGAACGCCTCTGAGGACTTGTCACGGGATGGCTCTTGTGACTGGTTCATGGTCGACTCGGGCCAGTTCATGACAGATATAGGACACCACCCATCATCATCCATAAATATGTGTGACACATTAAATAATTTATCATTTCATAAAGTACTCAATAGTCTGAAATGGGTTTCATATCCTATTAAAATAGAATCAAAAAAGGAAAAAATTCATTATTCATTCAGTACTCAAGACCTGGTAAACCCATGGATAATAAATGTATATCAAATTACATCAAGTAAATTTCTAAGTAAGTAGTACTCAATCAAGATAATAATACATATGGTATTTACACCGTATAGATAAATGGTATACAGTTAAAACAATAATTTCTCCAATCCTTAAATTCATGTAATATAGGGGAGAACCCTTCAATTAATGGAATAAAAATTAGGTTGTTCATAGAGGTAAGGCATTGTAATAATGACTAGTTCTATAAAAATTCAATGACTAGGGAAGACAAAGGTATGGATGGATCATTTCCCCAACAAAAAAGAAAATTTTTAATCCATCTATAGAAAGAAGTTGGATGGTAATATTTAATTAATATATAGGAATCAATATTGTGATATATCAAAGTACAATGACCCAAATAAAAAAACCTTTTTAGGAGTTTTAGAAAAAAAACTTTTAAAATATGAAATTTTATTTATCTTTTGAAAAAAAATTAATGAAATATTTTATAAAACTAGAGAAATAAAATTATTTTAGAAACCATGAAAATATAGAGGGAAATTTTCATATAAAATGTCATAGTTGGTAAAAAAATCTTGGGATAAAACCATAAAAATATTCTATCGAAAACATATTTAATATAATTGTAAAAAACGAAGTTCTCGGTCACATTTAAAAGTTATTTTCAAAAAGGGTTAAGTAAAAACATTAAAAAATAGACTTTTGAAAAATACACTTCAATAATGGAACATCTAAAACTCAAATGGGTTATCTCAATAAATATGGGGTTTAAGACAAAATAATTTATTTTGAAAGGTTGAAACCCCCTTTTAAATGATTTAAATTAATATTTCTTTGAAAATATGCTTCATAAAAAGTACACTGAATTTTACTTTTCAAAAAGGGTAATGATATTTATGAGAATCATAAAAAATAATCCATATTATCCTTACTAATAAGATATGTGAAAAAATTTGGGAAGTAAATTATGGTCTTGATAGAAAATATTCAATGGTAATAATAAGAGTTATTCTTAGGAATGCTATACTGTTATTTCAGAAAACATATTATCAAAAACATTATTACTAATAATGAGAAGAAATTTCCATTTATAAACAAATATATATAATATAAAAATTGGTAATGTTAGGATAAATGAAATCATCAAAGATATATTCAATTAAATATACTATAACCCAATAAATCAAAAATTGAGTCGATCAAACTCTTACGAAATTAGTAATTTAGTATAAATAGAGATTGAGATGATTATCATGAAATAGAAATTAAAATATCATGAAATGGAATATATTTTTATATATGAAAGAAACTGTGTAGTGAAAACACTATATTAAATAAATTACGGTCCATAATATCAAACATGTCCCATAGATTTTAAAATGAGACAAAGAATACCTTACCTTGTTTTCCCGTTTAGTTGAATGTACTTTATTCTCCTATATAATGAACATAAATATCTTAATAGCATATTTATCAAAAAAATTCATATATATAAACTTTTATAAACTTCATTATAATTATTTTCATTATGTATATTAGTTATTTTATTATTTATTTTCAATATTCAGTGTGACTAACCATTTCCATTTTGAACTCGTTTCATAATCATGATATTTTTATTCATTATTCTCACAAATTTTTTCATTCTTATATCATAAATGGAATAATAATCTATGATTTATAATTATTTATAACTTTTTAATTTCATTTTATGTGATTTTTGGTTGTGGACTTTAAAAAAGAATTTGGTGATGAGCATGTTTTGATGTTCCTTATTGAATGAAGTGTGTTTTGTTAAATAATGTGTTAAATTGGAAAATTACCTTAAATAAAAAAAATATATACTCATTATTTAATTATTTATATCATATATTACAAGAAATTAAATTCTCATATTCATCCATGATGTAAATTTATAGAGTTTTTCAAGTGGGTTTTTAAACCAACCCAAACAATAATATACCATAATTAATAGATGATTATGAAGTGATTCAGTTGTTATATAATTATATATAATTAATATTGATATTATTAAGTGTTTATTAGTGTTTTACATCATCATTTTAATTAATTTTATGAATAATATAACCTATATTATGTTATTTCATAGTATGAGTAATTCATTTTTTATCTTATAACACTCTATTGGATGGTTGAATTTACCACAGTTGTTTATTGTTCGTATTGTTAATGGGTTGTATAATATGTTTTTATATAACCATAATAATTTCATAAAAATAATATTTATCTATTAAAATCATTTTTAGGACCAAGAATTTAAGTCGATGATGAAATGGAAAATGTAAATTGATCATTCCATGTAGGTAGTGCACCACATATATGAATGGATAAAGATTTCATTTTAAATGGAATAGAGGAAATGAGTAATATGGTCTATAAATTTAGTATAAAAATATATCATAAATTTCATAATAATATATTTCATTGCCTATTATAACCATACATGTATGGTGGTGAAGTAAAATGATACATGTCGTGTCATGGAAGCAATAATCTGGACAATGCATGGTTAATGGTTTTTTTTTTCTTAATAGAAATGGAAGAAAGGTGGTTAATGATTTTATAATTATTATAATAACATACCTGTATAATAATGGTACTAATTTCACCATTTTAATAGGGTTTAATAAAATTTTTTGAAGGATCTCACATAATAAAATAGGAATGATAAATGAGCGATTAGAAATTTATACCTCACTTCTTGGATTATCTCTTTTAGAAAGGGGGTTAAGCATTTGTGGAATGGTCTTCTTAGAAAAATATATCACATTTAAGATTCATATTAGGTTTTAATATAGGCTTTTAAAAAAATCTGATATTAGGGGGTTTTGGTGTGAGGGGAAGTGAGAAGAGGAGTGCCAATTTTATAAGTGAATATAGATGGCATTTTTGTAAGTACCCAAAAAATTTCAATATTGGGAAGTCACTCTAAAGTCATCTGGATCAGAAATTGAGAAAATAGATTGAGTAAGATATAAGGTCAGTCTATACCACAAAACCTCAATTAAAAACATGTTTTTAACATGTTAGTCCCATTACCTCTTAGGTTACTTATTTTTTCCATTTTGGTTTTAACCGAAAAAAAGGGTTTTTACCTATGTAGTTTTTCCCTTTAAAACAAAAAATGACCTTTATTACTTTATATTTACCTAGTGAATCAAAATTTAAAATCCATTTAATAATATTAAATTTATAAAAAGGATAAAATTTAATTTTTATTTAATAATTGTATAATCTATTAAAATAAACATTTTTTTAAAAAATATAACTTATGTTCTAAAATGTCAAATGTGGATTTTTAAATTGAAACCAACATTTAAAAAATTAAAAATTCACTTAAAAATAAGTTTTTGTCTTATCAAAAATGCTTTTATGAATTTCCAATTCATACTTGTATACTAATAATGTCATACAAATAATGTTATTTGTAAAAATAGTATTTTTCTTTATTAACATAAAAAATTAATCTTTATAGATTAATACTAAAAAATAAAAATAACTTAATATTGAAATTATAAATTAAAAAAATGAAGTTCTTTTTATAAAATTGAAATAATAGTATTTATGTATTTTGTTATTTAAATAAAAATACAAAATATAAAGAAAAGTTTTTTATTTAGAAATGACTTCTTAAACATAAAGTTCCTTTAATAATATTTCATATAAATTTATAAATAATTTAATATTGATATGATAGTTTATCAACATAAATATTCCCTACTAAAATAAAATTTTATCTATGATTGTTTTAATTTATTAAAATAAAATACCCCCATTTATTCAAATGGTTATTCTAAAGGATTCCTTTTTAAAATGGAAATAAAATATAATAACAAAAATATGTAATTATTTTAATTGATTGTTTTATTTTTATTTACTAATGATTATTTTATTCAAGTAATTTTAATATGTCATGGATCATTTTAGTCAAGTGTTTTTTTAGATTTTCATTTCATGTGACACATGTTATTAAAGATAGTAATAATTTAAAGGATCCAAAATCTTAGGTTATTACAGAGTTTCTCCCCAACCGTTTGACATAAATATCCCTTGTTAATAGGTATTAAGATCTATATAATGGAAGTAACTTCTATACGAAGTTCATATTTATTCTTGTATTGATATATTATTACAGGTTGATTCAGAATATCAAATGTGACTTCCCTTCCCTGGTAATTATTATTATATATTTATAATGAAATTCAATCATTCCCAAAATGAATTCAAATTTAACTAGAGGGAGAACCATAAGAATTATATGAATCACATTACAAAGAAAATTTAATGGATAGGAGATATATACTTTAGATTAAGTCGGCATACCATTAGTAGTTTTCAATGATAATTCAACATCTAATCATTGAGGTTGTTAGGTAATAACTTTAA
Organism: Viscum album; assembly: GCA_963277665.1. Taxonomy (NCBI): domain Eukaryota; kingdom Viridiplantae; phylum Streptophyta; class Magnoliopsida; order Santalales; family Viscaceae; genus Viscum; species Viscum album. The sequence goes on along the minus strand of OY728119.1, from coordinate 2,101,130,937 downwards.
AAAATTATTTAGATATAAAAGAGTGGGTGTAAATATAATTAAATAATAAATTTTAAATTATAGAGTGAATGATAAAGGTAGGTTTCACCACATCATTCTTGGAATCCACTTTGGTAGTTATGATCACAAGATCTTTCCATTTATCTCTTGTCTTAAGAGGTTATTGATGTTAATTGTGATCATTTATTCTTGGTTTTTTTACACTACATTGCATATTTCCCACACTCCTTGTAGTTGATTCATTGGAGTGTGATTGGTATATTTATTTGATAATTATCCCCATTCATTTCATTATATTTCCTCTTTACATATCTTCGTTATTCACTTGTTTGATAGACTTTTCTCCCAACAAGAAAAATTAACCAGTCCTTTAAACCCAATTTCCCTATTCTTCTTTCCACAATTACAAAAAAAAAAGATTCATTTTCTTCCTTCTTAGTTTTTATTATTTTAATTTCATAAACACTATATCTTTATCTTCTTATAAAAATTATGAGAAATATGGTAATCTTAACTCCCTATTTTTAACTTGAGAGCACATCAAAAGATTTCTTCATAACTACTAATGTATTTTAGGACCAACACATTTTAAATACATGATTTTAATGCAAAAAAGAACTGATATATTTTTATTTGAAGGTTGATAATAAAGTCATAATCATCCATCACAGGTCTTATAAAAATTTTCCCCATATGTACCAATAGATTCATCATATTTCTATTTAATATAATTTAATTATGTTTCCATTTTCATTCAAATAGTTCTTCAAATATTATTTATAAAAAAATAAACTCCTAAACTCATCTCAATCTATGGATTAAATTTATTCCTCTTGGTATATATTCTTAATAATATTCCACCATTAATATAATTTTCCTTCCAAATAATACACCACCAGGAAAACATTTCCATGCTTTGAGCATTGGATAATGTAAAATATAATTTTAGTGGTACTGATCTATTACTCATCAACTTGTGTATTAGAGGACCCACTAAAATAAAGTGGGTTTTCCTCATGAATGATTCAATGGTGTTTTGGTCCCTCCTTTTCTCATTTTTAATCTCTACATGATTCTTGAATTGAGAGAGTTGTGTGAGCATAGGAACAATATTTTTTATTATATCTCTCATGTTGTTCAGTTTATTAGGGGAAAATCATTGCATTGTCTATCATATTCATTTTAACATGATTCCTTTGGGTTTTATCCATCAATTAAAACCAAAAATCACAGTTTAATCATCAAGATACAATAATCCTAGTGAGAAATCATATAGTCATGAAAATTATTCCAAGGATATCTTAAATTATGACCCCTTGTTATCAACCTATATCAATTTTAGGTTCACCCTAAGTCACTTTAAGTTTATGAGAGGTTATATTACGTTATATCTATATATATTTCATAAACTAATGTCCAAAAATAATTAAACCCTCCCCTGATATGAACTAAGGTGATCACATTATTACATACATTAATATTGCATCATTTTATATGAATATTCAATAAATTTCACAATAATATATGCCTTGAAATAGTAAATATTTAGTGTATTTGAATAATAGATATATAATTAACTTATTTAATGAAATATTGAAAATATATCCTATAATTTTCTTCTCTCATAGTATCCTTCTTATACATTTCTAACTTAATACCTTTCTCTGTAACTTTTGGTAAATGGAAACATAAGAAAGGGTGAGATCAAATGCCAGGTAAGGGTAAACATGAGAGATATAAATTGATTATAATTTTAAAGAATAATATAAGAATATGGGTATGAGATCATTATCATAACATATAAATATTATACTATAATATTTAAATATATAAATCATGTTCCATGGCATTAAACATTAGCATTTCAAAATACATGAGTCATAATAATGGGGAATCATCATTAATAAATCATGATCAATGAGAGTATATAATAATAATAAGAAAATTTCATAGGATTGATGGCACAACCATAATCAAAGAAAACCATTTCTCTATTCAAGGAACACTACCAAGTCCATTATCAAGTAGTGAAAAAATCTGATAATGGATTGGGTTCACTACCTAATAACTTTTCATTCTTGGAATGTGTTCAATCACCATAATCATTGATATAATCTCCTAATTTAAAAATCATTACCCAATTAATTGAATATTTTATAATTATATTCCCACCCATCAAATCATTAAAACCATTCCTATGTGTTCTTAAAGAACATAGAAACATTCATTATTCCATTATAACATAAACCATGGAAAATAAATAAGTTTCTTAAACATTTCATGAACATGTAATAATAATCCATCAAGATAAATAACATGGATAGTATTAGTATAACATATCCACAAGGAAGAATAAGAAACATCAATGTATTTTTAAATATATTAAAAATAACTTTAAAATAACTTTCAATCATTTCTTTGAAATAAGGGAAATATCCATTTCATTTGATAAATTTAATAATAAAAATTTCATAATATCAAGAAAAATAATTTGTTTCAAAATAATAATGGAATACTATAAATGATTATTCAAATAAAATAATGTTCATGGAATTAGGAAAATCCATTCATGTGGTAAACATTGAAATAATAATTACTTTTACACTTTTTAAAAAAGTCATCAATAATCAGTTTGGAAAAACACTATGAAAATTCCATTTTAATCCTAAGAAATGAAATTAACATTTGATTGTAAATGAATTTAAATAATAATAGGATCCTGGAGATTATATTATTGAAAATTTGTTAAATAACATGGGCATGGAAAAAGATTTTTGTCGACCAAAGTGTAAATATGGTCATCTCTTCATGAAAATATGTTCTCAGTCATTTTAAATACTAAAAAAATGAGAATGAAATGAAAACCCAAAAACCCAAAAAATAACCATAAAAGAAGTAAATATATGAGGTATAAAGTATAATAATCATATAATTTTCCCCATTTTAATTTAATATTTGAAATCATTAAAAGAAATGATATTGTTAAATAAACCCTTATTTTAGGTCCTAAATTTATTCATACATGATCTTAAGTTCGTGTATTATAAAATAATATTTATTATACATATATAAAAATAATATATTCATAATTAAATTACAAAATAACATTCCCTTATAATTTCCACTTACCCATTTTATAAAAATTCTTCATTAAAATCAACATTTTTGTAAAAATTGGCCAATTTCCCATGTAGTTTTTGATTTGTTTGTTTTGATACTTGAACCTTATTCACGGTATCATAATATCTATATTTTTAATCATGTTATAATTACCATTTATTTTCATTATATACACTTTTATAACAATTCATATAATGTGGTTATGAAAAAGGAATTACATAACTACATGGAGATTATAGTTTGAACATACGTGGGGGATATGATTTCACTTTTCAATGGATGGAGTGAAATAGATTTAAATAATAATTAAAATTTATAAAATAATAATTATATAATAAATATTATATATATTTATTAAATCCATATATATGACCATCTATGTATAGATTATATGAAAAATAAATCACAAGACTTTGTAGAGGTGGTTTTCCACACATACACATGAATGATATTATCATCTTTTATAGGATGAAAAGGAGGTATAAAATGGTTTTAAAATTAACATAAAAATATTTAATTATATCCATTATACTGATTTAATGACTTTAATATGGTTATATTATATTTTTAGGATGCTTATGATGAAAGAAACTTGAAATAGATTGGTAAAGACAATTATCTATTCATTATGAAACCTCCATTGTTTTATGACATAGGCCTTAAAAAGCTAGTATTTTAGGGAGAAAATAAGATTTTTTATATTTCTATAGATGTTATTTTGATATTTTTGTAGGTATTTTTTGAACTAGAGGTCTTAATGTATGTGAATGAGTGAATAGAGGATTCTCCCTTTTATAAGTGGGGTGGGTGACACTCTTATAAATACCTAAAACATTAAAATATAATAAATACAAATTCATCTGAAAGTGCAGCCAAGTGGACAAAGGTATTCATAAAATGAATTTTAAGGTAAAAAAATCTTCAAAAAATAAAATTTATACAAGTTTAAATGGTATTTTAAAGATTATAGTTTAACCATATTATTACACCTTTTTAACCTCAACCGAAATAATAAATTTGTGCCATATTTATTATTCAGTAATACCAAAAATAAAAATATCATCATTTTCAAATTTGTTAATATAGATTAAAAATATTTATATAATTTTATTAAATTAAATTTCTATATGTTTAAGAAGTTAATTTTGAAATAAGCATGAAAAACACAATGAAAACAAATTTTAGATAATGTATTTTTTAAACATACAAATGAATTTATTCTCATTCCATGAATTATAACAAATAAATGAATGTAAAAACATTTTATTTAATATGTTATCTACATATTTCATTAAAATAATTCATTAATTTTTCTTAATTTATATTATAATATTAAAACACATTGCGTGTATAAAATATTTTTTTAGAAAAACATCTCTTTTTACATTAAAATGTTTCTATTTTCATTTATAACCAATAGATAACCAATTATTTCATTTATAATTTTTTTAAATAATAATTTTAATACTATGAATTAATTTTAAAATAAAATATATATGATAAAAATAATTATAATAAATAAAATATTTCAAAACAATTCTTTAGGATCAATAATATTTACCAAGTGAAAATTTAAATTATTTTTTACAATTATATTTCATTTAAATGACATATACTGTTCTTAATTTTAAAATATATGACAATTGTTCAAAAAAATCATGGTTTTGTACTTCATAATATATTGTAAAAATAAATTTATTAAATTGTAATATGTTCTAAAATTTTAGGGTGCTACAATAATAAAAAATTGTTTAAGTAACAACATGTATACCTTCCGACTGTAGAAAATTATATAGTTTTTGGATGTTTTACAACATTATTCTCCTCAAATAACATGCATATAACTTCATTAAAAAACATCATATAATAATTTTACCAACCTCGTGAATAAAAATTTTTAAAAAATTATTGGAGTATAAGTTTTTCTTATATCTCTCCCATAGACACAAACTAAATGACAAACTCACCCAGTTTATTTCTTCAAAAAATAATTAAAAACCTATTCCTTATTCCAAAAATGAATATACAGGCACACATAATTTATGTGAATAAAATTTTCAAATTAAGCCTCTCTAGATATGTCTCCCAATTGTCAAAAAGCGATTTTAATAATTTGAATTTAAGTTCTCCTAAAAACTCAGATCATTGAATTCCAAAAACTCATAGTGTGTAACATTTCATACCTGATGTAATAACTATAGGAAATAACTAAACAAAATAATTATTGATCATTACCCCTAGTTTTCCATATATATAATGAAATTATATGATCGGAGTCACTTGAGTGAACATATTTTCAAGAAATAATCCTCTCTAAGCTTGGTGTTCTGAACATGTAATAATTATACTCACACAAATCTCTACACTAAGTCAGAATAGCTTTTACCCAGTTTACTCCAACCCAAATAAGACATTAATGAAATGAATTTAAGTGAAATAAATAAATAAAACTTTGGTTTTATACGGTTAGAACTAAAATCCATAACTCTGTTGAAGAAATACTACATCATTTAATTTCACGGAAAATAAAATATTACAACTTATGGCTAATGAGTCACGTGGATCACTGTTGTATCACCCTATGATATTAAGGAAAAAAATCTAAAAAAATTAATTTTTTTATAGATTATATTAAATGTAACAAAAAAATTATCTTATTTTACACACAACATCGATTTTACCTTGGGTTACACATAACAACAAGTTTAAACAAAACGCAAAAAACAATTAAAATGTTATTATATAATATGACAGTTATCTTCAAGTCGTTGGAATGAAACATATGTATAGGATTAAAAAATATTAAAATAAATGTTTTAAAACAATATATAAAATTAATTAATTTGTTACAAATTAATTAAAAATAAATATAAAAAACATTTGAAAATAAAAGAAATTATTTTCTAAAAAATATTTTTATCCGTATAAACATTTTTTATCTAAATAGATTAAATAAACAATTTTTGGTGAGTGATTTTTATAAAATTTAGATATAATATATTCAATAAAAAAATTAAAATTTATCTAATGTGTTTTTTAAGTATAAGGTAACAATAAATCCAATTTTATGCTTAAAAACTATATATTTCTGAAAATAGTTTCATTGAACATTTCACACTTATTTTTAAAATTAATTTTTTAAACTATTATATAAAAAATTTTAAAAAATTAAATGAAATTTTTAAATCATAATGTTAAAAATAATTTAGGGTGATGTTTTCAGAACTTTTTGATAAGATAAATGTTTTTATGAATAGTGAAAAATAATGGTTTTTATTAAGAAATTTCATTTCTACAAAACAATTTAAAAACATAAAAATTATTTGAATAGAGTAATAAAAATAAAATTAGTTCAAATAAATATATATTAATCCAATTTATTTCATCAGAATCAATTTAATATTGAATTTTTACAAAAAAAATATTTTAAACATTTGCACATTTTCTCTTTGGAAGACAGTTTTCTCATCGTGTTTGTGGGGTTAGTTTTAAATTAAATTTTTCTACTTATATTAATGGAATTTATAAAAATATATTTCATATTTTTAATCATAATAACTCATATTTTCTAATAATGAACACTTAGTTTTTTACCATAATGAATAGTAAAAATATTAATAATTAATTCTCGTAGTTAAAGTTAAAATGGGTTTACTGTGGGTTAAACTAAAATGAAAAGGTGTAAAATTAACTATAAACATGTCCAATGTAAATTTTTTAGAAATATTTGTACCCTATAACCTATAATGTTAAATAATTAACCATTATTAATTCTTCTATCATGTAAAAAACAAGGGTACACTTTATTCTTTTCAAATATTCCAAGTGTGTCCTCTCCCCCACTTATAAAAGGCCACCCACTCTCCTATATTTTTCACACTTACAAAACAATTTGTTTCAGACAACACCTACCCAAATAAATCATTTAAATATATAATATTACCATAGACTACTTATTTTGGTTATCAATCCCTCTTAATAAGTCTTTAGGTGTATGCCTAAAGAGGTTCTCTGAAGTTGTAAAATTCTTAAGCATGGATTTTTATTTTATTAATTCTTCCACATTCATTAATATTATTAAAATATAATTATATAATAACAAGATTATATAATATAAAATTATATTTAAATATATTAATTTCAAACCTATATCCATATTCACTTCCATCATTTGGGAAATGAAACTGTCAATCGTGTATACAGCGGACAACCACCACACGAACCAATGTTATTTTTTTCCATCATCGCCCATCACAGATAGCTATGGTGATGGATTTAATGTTTTTAATATATATATATATATAATATTAAACTATAATATCACTTATACCTTCTTACCTTCCAAACTGTTGGAAAACAATAACATCGCTCGTGTGTACGGTGGACTACTGCCTCACGAACCAATGGGATGTGTTTTTCCATTTACATCTTTCTTGGATGGTAATAAGGAAATATTTAATGAATATATATGATATTTATAACATAATTATATCTATTTAATTAATATATCACATATACTATATTAATTCCCATTATGTAGTGGATACGATAATGCCACTCATGTTTACGGTGGATTATCACCTCACGAGGTGAAGTGATTCATTTTTCAAAATCACTTTGAATGGAAGGTAATAAGGATAAATTAAATAAATATATATGATATATATTAAATCATAATGATACATTAAATTTTAATAATTATTTACCATTCATTAGTTCCATCTGTTTAAAAAATGGAAACAATGTTCATGCGCTTGTACGACCTACCATCTCCATGAACGGTTTATTTCATTTTCTATCTCTATATTTTATGGATTACTCTAAATAAATATATATTTAATATATATTATATTTATATCATGTTTAAAATTCTTTATATTATTAAACTGTGATTAATATAAAACAATAAAAAATACCATAACAAAACATACATGAATTACAAAGTAGTTCTTACCTAAAATATGATTTTGACAAAGAATTATTAATAAACAGGTAATAAAAGTTCAAAAGTAAATCATATAGGGTATGATATGTATAATTATGGTTCTGTAATAAATATATAATAAACCAATATTTATTATTTAGTAGGATTGATTGTTTATGAATGAATTCAGGACTCAAGGTAAGAGATTTGTGCCTCACTTCAATTTTTCATGAGACACATACCATATTTACCAAATGTTTCATTTATGGGATATATATACTTAAGATGAATTTATTTGAAGATTATTATTCTAAAAATTGTTTTTATTTACATATTCTTTTTATTAACTCTCTCTCATTGGGTTTATGGATCAAAATTTACCAAAACAGTAAGGGATTTTTGTCTCGATTTATCCTCCTTGGGACATACGTCATGTTATATACCTATCTTATTTTATAAGGAGCATATATAGCCCCATAAAGATGATATATTATTAATATTAGTATTTTAACGATATTTAATGTTTGTTTTTATGTCATTATTTAGTGGGTCTTATGATTTCAAAGCTACCAAAGTGCTTTGGGTTTGATGTTATAATCTCATTATTCATCATGACTATTTATGATTAATCTTTCGATGATGAAATATTTTGATCCATCTCTCAATAAACACATTAATTTTATTCTCCTATGGTTATGTCATGATGATACAAGCTTTCCCTTCATTTCATCCTCTGTACATACTCATGATTCCAAAATAATTGTTTTTAAATAAAATCAACTTGATTTGTCTCTTTGTTTGAAAACCCTTTTTTTCTTCTCTATAAATGTTTTCAAAAAATATTCTCAAATTTCTTTAATGTTCCTATGGGGTTTTAGGAATACTTTTTTACCATATTTTTACTTTATAAAAAATATTTTAAAATGAATCTTCATGTCTTTTTCAAAAAAAGGTATGTTTTAACTTTACCAAAAATGTGAAAGGAATATTGTATTTAACATGTATAGTATTTCCTCCCTACATGAAAAATAAATGTTTTATAGTTTCCTTTTTATGTTTCAAAGTTTATTTTTAAATAAAAAAATTTTGAAAATGTTTAGGTTTTTTTAAAAAAATTGTTTTTTCAATGTGGAAAGGGTATTTTCCTATGTAAATGATTTAAATCGATTTTTTAAGGATTCCTTTATAAATTTTAATGGTTATATTAAAAGAAAATTAGTTTTTATATTTTATAAATTTATAGTTTTAAAAATGTTATTTTCAAATAAATTTTATTTTACTCAAGAAATTTTACAAGTGATGTTTCATTAAAATTTTATTCCATAAAAGATGATATCCTTTTATGTTACTTAATATTTACTAAGGATATGATATAATTATACCATTATTATTAATTCTAATGATTTTTTATGTTTATTATGACAAGAAATTTATTAAGACCATTCATTTTTGAATGGTTTATGTTATGATGACATGATGAAATGTTTATAAAACTCATTTGTTTTAATGGGTTGTGATATTATAAATGTTTTATTATCTTGTGGCACAAAATGTATGGTATATGTGATAGGTGGGAATTATATCTCCCTAAAATACATTGGGAAATGATTAATGTTATATTATATCCCAGGGTATATAGGATTTTATCTCAATCACCAAATAGGGTACACATAAGGGTATCCCAAGCCTAAAATAGAGTACCCAGGAGGATATCCCAAGTCTAACATGTTATTAATGTCTTGGTAGATAGCTTTGGAATATGATTTTCTATAATTTTATGTATACCAAAACTTCATTTATTATTCATAAGATGGTATACGTTCATTGATTCATTTATGATTTTTTTCATATTAAATCTCAAAGTTTATGTCTTGTCTTATGTTTATGATCTATGATATGAAGGGTATGGTTTCCAAATGTTATTCTCATATTCACATACTCTTATTCTCATGTTATATTTATGTCTCCTTTTTTTACCCATACTGAACATATAAGCTCAGCCTTTCTTGTGTTTATTTTCTCCAAGTTATAGAGAAAGGGTTTCATTAGGGTATGTCTATGAAGAATACTAAATGGGAAGATCATTGTGGGAGATATTTAATATCTTTACTGAAATGAGAATATAGTGTATTTAGTCACTAAATACAATGAACCTATATGGTATACGGGTGTGTATTTTAAAATTTATTGAATATTAATATAAAAATATATAATATTTATGTATGAAAAGTTTGGTACTCTATAATCAGTATCAGAGTAAAGGTTTAGTTATTTTTTGGAAACTAGGATGGGAAAACATTAGTGATATCCCTTAGAATAATCCAAATATAGTAAATATTCCATATTTATGGTAAAAAAAGTGTGTGTTTTTCTAAAAAATAACCCTTTTAGGGATACTTGAAATGTAATTTGTTCCAGTATATATATACCTAAGGATAATAACTCTGAAATGGGCTTGTTGATCTGGACTTGAGTATTACCTAATACATGACAACAGACCTTATTTTGCACTTGGTTTGACACTCCTGGTGGATATTCTTTCAAAATTTTCAACCTCTTTTTTAACCATCATGAATGATTTGAATAGATGATTATCATGGATGACCTAGGTTAAACCTAAGGCATAATATATTTAAAATAATGTTTCTTAATGTATACAACCTATAAATTATTCTTTAGGACTATTTATTTTACCCATAATGATTTTTGTTTCTCACACTATTCTTTTTCATCTTAGTCAATGGATGGAACCAAAAAGAAGTAGGTTTACATTGAATGTGGTAAAAAATATGTTGATTAGAAACCAAATAGGATAATAACTTGAGTGAAGGATATTTTGATTATGCCTAAATATTTATCATGATATAAGATTAATAACATATACGACCACCAACTCTCAGACTCACCAAAGAAGATAAGTATAGAGTTCATTGAGATCTTGGGTGATGGATACCAAAGACTAAATAAGATTATGTTTATTATATGTCAAGAATATGGGAAAACTTACCCAAGTGAATGTCTCATAATAATGAGAAGATTTTTTTAATGTGTAAAATATGGAAATAAATAATGTGATTTCTAAGGAAAAATGAAATGTTTATTTAATACAATAGATGAGAATAAATATTTTCCCTAAGGAATAAATAATGGTAGAATGTTTTAAATGAATAAATTTTGGGAATTATACATATTGATTTTCCAAAGGGAAACCTTCAGAAGAGGATAAAAATGTGGTACAAGTAATGGTATTTTTCTTATTTATTAAGATAATATAAATGATATTTGAATGGTATGGGTTTTTCTAACCATATTTTTATATTAAATGTAAAAAACATGATTAGATTGAGGTTGATTAATGTTAAGACATGATAAATATTTATTTTTATTGGAAATATTTATTAAGGATTAAGATGGTGATTTTTTTTAATGGTTTAGGAGTGAAGTTGAATTATTGAAGCGTCTATGTATTGTAATTTATGAATTATGTTATATGAATCATGAAATATTTAAGTATTTTTTTTATAGAAGTTTTTCATTAAGAATTTTTAAGAATATGTTGATAGGTATCGATAAACAAGAAACACTACTGGAAATCCATCCTTTCCCAACGGTTCTGAACCGTTGGGAAAGGTTGCAGAACCATTGGTATATGTTATACCAACGGTTCTACCAACCGTGGGGAAGTAAGCCATTGGGAAAGGCTTTTCCCAGCGGTTTACAAGGAACCGTTGGGATAGGTTAGAAAAAATCAACCTACCCCAACGGTTGTGCCAAACCGTTGGGAAAAACCTTTCCCAACGGTTTATCCCGTTGGGGAATCCCATGAATTTTTTCTTTCCCAACGGTTCTACCAACCATTGGTAAAAACACCAATTCCAAAAGCTATCCCAATGGTTTGAACCGTTGGGATAGTCTGTTTTTACCAACGGTTTAATGAACCGTTGGAAAAACAGCTCCATATGTGCTATGCCAACGGTTTGAAACCGTTGGCATAGGCTTTGCTGTGCAAATTGCACAGGAGCCTGCAATTTGCACAGCAGGTCTATTTTGGACTCATTTTGGCACAACAGGTCTGTTTTGGGCGCATTTTCAATTCAATTTTCATTTTCAATTCAATTATCAATCCAATTATTGTAACTATAACACATATACAATGCATACATATAGAGAACAACCCAACACATTTAAATACTGCAAACCAACCAACCAACACATATAATGCATCCTGGAAATATACTCATCCATAATTAAATTATAATTCATAACATAATTATAAACATACATAATTCATTTAGAATTCAATTTAAAATTTATATGAAAATCATATGTGGAATCCGGAATTCAATTCATAATTTGATTGGTTTTTTGTACACCATATATTTTTACTCGAAATCATATACATTTTAAACAAAATACATACACCTGGAATGATACCAGTCACACCGTGCCTCGGATTGAGGTGAGGTTAACTCGTACACGTCACAAATGACTCATTGATCGTTGTCCTAAAGTATCAACATATTCTGAAATCGTTTGGTCAGTTTTCCGTATGCCAATTGTTGTTTTCACTTAAAATTAAGTGTTTTTTAAATAAAAGAGAGACACTTTGAATGGTGCCAGCCACACCGCGCCTCAGATTGACGCGGGGTTGACTCGTACACATCACACATGACCAATGAATTGTTGTTCTAAAATATAAACACAATCAGAATGTGTTTGGTTGGTTTTCTGTATGTATTTAAAATGTAGTCCATTTTAAAGAAAATAGATACACTTAGAGTGGTCTCGGCCAAACCGCAACTCGAATTGAGGCGTGGTTGACTCGTACACGTAACATATGACCCATGGATCGTTGTCCTAAAATTTCAACAGATTCCGAATGTGTTTGGTCGGTTTTTCGTATGTCATTTGTTTATTTCACTTATAATATTGTCCCTTTTAAACAATAGAGATGTAGTTAGAGTGGGACTGGCCACATCACGTTTCAGATTTAGACGGGGTTGACTCATACACGTCTCAAATGACCCATGAATCTTTTTCCTAAAATATCAACACAATCCGAATGCGTTTGGTCGGTTTTCCATATGTTAGTTGATGTTTTTCACTTAAAATGACGTCCTTTTGAAACAAAAGACATACACTTTGAGTTGTGCCGGCCACACCGTGCCTTGAATTGAGGCAGGGATGACTCTTACACGTCACATATGACCCATGTATAATTGTGCTAAAGTATCAACACAATCAGAATCCGTTCGGTCGGTTTTCCGTATGTCATTTGTTGTTTTCACTAAAAATGAAGTCCATTTTAAACAAAATAGAGACACTTTGAGTGGTGTCGGCCACACCGCGCCTCGGATTGAGGGGGCGTTGACTCTTACACGTCACATATGACCCATGGATCGTTCTCCTAAAGTTTCAACAGAAACCGAATGCGTTTAGTTGGTTTTTCGTATTTACATAAAATACTGTCCATTTTAAACAAAAGAAAGTCACTTAGAGTGGTCTTGACCACACCGTGACTCAGATTGAGCCTGGGTTGGCTCGTACACGTCACATATGACCTATGGATCGTTGTCCTAAAATTTCAACAGATTCCGAATGCGTTTGGTCAGTTTTTCGTCTGTCAGTTGTTTATTTCGCTTATAATCTTTTTCGTTTTGAACAAAAGAGACACATTTAGAGTGGTACTGGCCACACCGCGTCTCAGATTTAGGCGGGGTTGACTCGTACACGTCTCAAATGAACAATGGATCTTTTTCCTAAAGTATCAACACAATCTGAATGCGTTTGGCCGGTTTTCCGTATTCCAGTTGATGTTTTACACTTAAAATGGCGTCCTTTTGAAACAAAAGACATACACTTTGAGTTGTGCTGGCCACACCGTGCCTCGGATTGAGGCGGGGTTGACTCTTACACGTCACATATGACCCATGGATCATTGTGCTAAAGTATCAACACAATCAGAATCCGTTCGGTCGGTTTTCCGTATGTCATTTTTTGTTTTCACTAAAAATGAAGTCCATTTTAAACAAAATAGAGACACTTTGAGTGGTGTCGGCCACACTGTGCCTCGGATTGAGGTGGTGTTGACTCGTACATGTCACATATGACCCATGGATCGTTCTCCTAGATTTTCAACAGAAACTGAATGCGTTTGGTCGGTTTTCCGTATGTACTTAAAATACTGTCCATTTTAAACAAAAGAAAGTCACTTAGAGTGGTCCCGACCACACCGCAACTCCTATTGAGCCCGGGTTGGCTCGTACACGTCACATATGACCCATGGATCGTTGTCCTAAAATTTCAACAGATTCTGAATGCGTTTGGTCGGTTTTTCATCTGCCAGTTGTTTATTTCACTTATAATCTTGTCCGTTTGAAACAAAAGAGACACAATTAGAGTGGTACCGGCCACACCACGTCTCGGATTTAGGCGGGGTTGACTCGTACACGTCTCAAATGAACCATGGATCGTTGTCCTAAAGTATCAACACAATCCGAATGCGTTTGGCCAGTTTTCCGTATGCCAGTTGATGTTTTTCACTTAAAATGACCTCCTTTGGAAACAAAAGACATACACTTTGAGTTGTTCCAGCCACACCGTGCCTTGGATTGAGGCGGGGTTGACTCGTACACGTCACATATGACCCATGGATAATTGTTCTAAAGTATCAACACAATTAGAATCCGTTCGGTCGGTTTTCCGTATGTTATTTGTTGTTTTCACTAAAAATGAAGTCCATTTTAAACAAAATAGAGACACTTTGAGTGGTGTCGGCCACACCGCGCCTCGGATTGAGGTGTCATTGACTCATACACTTCACATATGACCCATGGATCGTTCTCCTAAAGTTTCAACAGAAACCGAATGTGTTTGGTTGGTTTTCCGTATGTACTTAAAATACTATCCATTTTAAACAAAAGAAAGTCACTTAGAGTGGTCCTGACCACACCGTGACTCGGATTGAGCTCGGGTTGGCTCATACACGTCATATATGACCCATGGATCGTTGTTCTAAAATTTCAACAGATTCCGAATGCGTTTGGTTGGTTTTTCGTCTGTCAGTTGTTTATTTCACTTATAAACTTTTCCGTTTTAAACAAAAGAGACACATTTAGAGTGGTATCGGCCACACCGCGTCTCGGATTTAAGCGGGGTTGACTCGTACACATCTCAAATGAACCATGGATCGTTGTCCTAAAGTATCAACACAATCCAAATGCGTTTGGCCGGTTTTCCGTATGCCAGTTGATGTTTTTCACTTAAAATGGCGTCCTTTTGAAACAAAAGACAAACACTTTGAGTTGTGCCGGCCACACCGCGCCTCAGATTGAGGCGGGGTTGACTCGTACACGTCACATATGACCCATGGATCATTGTGCTAAAGTATCAACACAATCAGAATCCGTTCGGTTGGTTTTCCGTATGTCATTTTTTGTTTTCACTAAAAATGAAATCCATTTTAAACAAAATAGAGACACTTTGAGTGGTGTCGGCCACACCGCGCCTCAGATTGAGGTGTCGTTTACTCTTACACGTCACATATGACCCATGGATCGTTCTCCTAAAGTTTCAACAGAAACCGAATGCGTTTGGTCAGTTTTCTGTATGTACTTAAAATACTGTCCATTTTAAACAAAAGAAAGTCACTTAGAGTGGTCCCGACCACACCGTGACTCGGATTGAGCCTGGGTTGCCTTGTACACGTCACATATGACCCATGGATCGTTGTCCTAAAATTTAAACAGATTCCGAATGCGTTTGGTCGGTTTTTCGTCTGCCAGTTGTTTATTTCACTTATAATCTTGTCCGTTTGAAACAAAAGAGACACAATTAGAGTGGTACCGGCCACACCGCGTCTCGGATTTAGGCGGGGTTGACTCATACACGTCTCAAATGAACCATGTATCATTGTCCTAATGTATCAACATAGTCCGAATGCGTTTGGCCAGTTTTCCGTATGCCAGTTGATGTTTTTCACATAAAATGACGTCCTTTTGAAACAAAAGACATACACTTTGAGTTGTGTCAGCCACACCGCGCCTCAGATTGAGGCGGGGTTGACTCATACACGTCACATATGACCCATGGATAATTGTGCTCAAGTATCAACACAATCAGAATCCGTTCAGTCGGTTTTCCGTATGTCATTTGTTGTTTTCACTAAAAATGAAGTCCATTTTAAACAAAATAGAGACACTTTGAGTGGTGTCGGCCACACCGTGCCTCGGATTGAGGTGGCGTTGACTCGTACACATCACATATGACCCATGTATCGTTCTACTAAAGTTTCAACAGAAACTGAATGCGTTTGGTCGGTTTTCCGTATGCCAGTTGATGTTTTTCACTTAAAATGATGTCCTTTTGAAACAAAAGACATACACTTTGAGTTGTTCCGGCCACACCGTGCCTCGGATTGAGGCGAGGTTGACTATTACACGTCACATATGACCCATGGATCATTGTGCTAAAGTATATACACAATCAGAATCCGTTTGGTCGGTTTTCCGTATGTCATTTGTTGTTTTCACTAAAAATGAAGTCCATTTTAAACAAAATAGAGACACTTTGAGTGGTGTCGGTCACACCGCGCCTCGGATTGAGGTGGAGTTGACTCGTACACGTCACATATGACCCATGGATCTTTCTCCTAAAGTTTCAACAGAAATCGAATGCGTTTGGTTGGTTTTCCGTATGTACTTCAAATACTGTCCATTTTAAACAAAAGAAAGTCACTTAGAGTGGTCCCGACCACACCGCATCTCGGATTTAGGCGAGGTTGACTCGTATACGTCTCAAATGACCCATGGATCGTTGTCTTAAAGTATCAACACAATCCGAATGCGTTTGGCCGGTTTTCCGTATGCTAGTTGATGTTTTTCACTTAAAATGATGTCCTTTTGAAACAAAAGACATACACTTTGAGTTGTTCCGGCCACACCGCGCCTCGGATTGAGGCGGGGTTGATTCGTACACGTCACATATGACCCATGGATCGTTGTCCTAAAGCATCAACACATTTCGAATGCGTTTGGTCATTTTTTCGTATGTCACTTTTTTTTCACTTAAAATCTTATGGAAATTCATATAGAATATTTTTATATGATATTTAGTATGGATTAAATTTTAGTTGATCATGCTATGAAACATTTCAGAGCTAATAAAATTAAGGAAGGTGGAGGGGCTGTCCGAGGGGCTGTCCGGGGGGGCTGTCCGGTGGGTGTCTGGGGGGCTGTCCGGGGACCAAGGAGGAGGGTGGGGGGGCTATCCGGGGTCTGTCCGGGGGGTGTTTGGGGGTTGTTCAGGGGGCTGTTCGGGGTTGTTCATGGGGCTGTCCGGGGGTTGTTCAGGGGGTTGTCCGGGGTTGTTCAGGGGGTTGTCCGGGGGGCTGTCCGGGGGGCTATCCGGGGTCCATGGTGGAGGGTGGGGGGCTGTACGGGGGGCTATCCAGGGGGCTGTCCGCGGGGCTGTCCGGGGGGTGTTTGGGGGGTGTTCGGGGTCCAAGGGGGAGGGGGGGTTGTCCAGGGTCCAAGAATGAGGGGGTTGTCCAGGGAGTTCTCAAACACACAACCACTAAAAGACAACAACATCCATAAAAACAGACAATATATAAAAATAACTCAACTCCAATACTATACTACGAGTCTAGATAAAACCAACAACTAGAATAGATTAAACATCAAATCTCAGTAATATAAGTAAAAAAATGTAACGGATCAATATGTCCCACATCATCATCACCATCACCATCATCATCATCATCATCACCCTCGTCATCGTCCTCGTCATCGTCCTCACCCTCCACAGTGCCCTCCTCCTTGCCTTCGCCCTCCTCCTCGCCCTCCTCATCTCCCTCCTCTTCCGCATCAGACTCCTCGCCATCATCATCTTCAAGCTAGAAATCGGCCTGACCACCACTGGAACTACCACCTGGTGAACCATATATAGAATGTATCGACGACATGTATTCATCAATCACTGGGCTGGCCTCGGCTGGAAGTGTTGGATGTAGAACATCAATAAATTTCATAAATGCACTGTTTTCCCTAGCAGACTATTCTGCCGTCTCTGTGGCCCTTTCCTCAGCCTGTTCTGCCTGTGCCCAAACTTGTTGCAGTTCGGTGGCACTACAACTAGTACCTGAGGCAGGCCAATACCTCGTCGGGCCTATCCGGGGTCGGCAGCGTACTCTGCCAGAATGATCCTCTCCCAACACCTGATGTAAGTGATCAGATGGCCCAAAATTGTCTGCTTCTTGGGCATCGAGGGCCTCTAAAGCATCCTGTTACAAATATAAATATATTATTAAGTTATAAAATAGATATTAAAATATAAAATCAACATATTAAAACTTACAATCTGCTGCTGAGTCGCTTCATTGACAGCACTTCCATCCTTTTTTCATCTACTCGAGCAAAACAGTTTTGCTCGAAGCACACGTCCTTCAATATTTTTTACTTGCCTCTACAATGACATAGAAAACAAAAGTTATATAAAAACTTTATCAAATGATTAAATAATTGAGAAAAAAAAGAAAATGTAAGTCGTAAAGAAAACTTATAAACAATTGTCATACCTGTTGCCTCTCATGATCCGGCATCATCGTGCGTCCTAGTGTATGGAGGTATTTTTTTGCATCAATGTTTTTTTTATTTTTTCCAGATGATTCCTAAATAAAATTCGATAATGGAAAGGATAATATTAATGAAAAACTTGAAAGTTATTATTTAAATACCTCAAATGTAATTCATACCTTAAACTGGGTACTCGTCCAATGAGTAATCATCTGACGATACTGCTCTATAGGACAATCATCCACGACTGGTACCGCCTCTAACTCAGTGCCAACTCTAGCATGCCAGCCAATACACAGCTCATGCTTGTAGGCTCTCCAAAGCTCGCCTAAATCCTTTAGATGTTTCAGTCGTGCACCCTCGCCATCAGGAAAATTAAATAGAAGCTGAAATAAAAATATTAATTCATATAAATACAAAAATAATTCATGGCATTAAATACAACAGATTTTTTTACCCATATCTCTGACCAAGCTCTATCTTTGACCTCATGTGTCAAATGTCTCCATGACAGTGGGCTGACAGGAATGATGTCGGAGTATTTGGCAAGCGTCGCCAGAAAACTCCGACATTGCTGCCCTGTTTTCTCAACCATCTGATTGTCTTCATTATATTCCACCATAACCTGTGTGCGACGGTTCCACACCGAACGCATGCGTGTACGGCCCCTCCCCCGCCTTCTGTCAGTAGATGTATCTGTCATGAAAGAAAAACAAATATTTTATCAAAACATGTTATAATGAAAATAAATATTGCTATAAAAATTTGTTAGGGTTTTATAAATATACCTGCGCTAGTCTGATCAATGAGTGGCGCCGGATCCACAGAACCTGATGGAACACCCTCTGGTGGAACAGGAGTCGAAGACGATGGAATATAAAAGCTCGGAGAGACAGAAGTAGAAGGAAAAGAAGATGGAACAACTGTATGACCTGATGTTGACTGTGGAGTGGGAATCATCATGGGATGTGAAAATGATGGGGCAGAAGATGCAGAAGGTAGCGAAAACATGGGATGTAACGCCCCGACCCTAGTTACCCAGAGTCGGTGCATTATTACATAACATTGGCATGATCATGAGAAAGATCAAGTCTCGAAAGACCGATTAGTTTAGTAGCCTTGGAATAACTAGATACATCCATAAATTTTTTACATTACATCATAAAAAAAACATCTTGTCTTCATATCCCCTCATACTATCCCTGCAGGTCATTCACAAATTACTTCTTCATAATCCTGGGAAAAAAAAAATAAAACATTGAAAGGGGTGAGCTCGGATGCTCAGTAAGGATAACATTATAGCAGAAGCTTTCATAAATAAGCATAAACACTTAAGGCAATTTATAACTAAAACAAAAGCCTTTTAAACTTGAACTTCAGCATAAAATGGCAAAGGTAAAATGAAATAATGCCATTTACTTACTCACATGGATATTCTACTAGTCGAATGATCACATGCAATATCAATAACCACTTTCATAATGATGGAATGCATAATGCCAGACTATCATAACCACATAGCCAAGGCCTCGTGCCAAGACTACAAATAAGATTTTGCCAAGGCCTTGTGCCAAGACACTAGTTTGTCTCATGAGACCTACCGATGCATCGAGGAGCTATAGCGGGCTCCACCCGTCACCTATTAAGTCCAATGCATTCCTCATATGAACAGGTTTAAACATAACATAAACATTCGTATTAAAACTAGCATACGAAATGTCAATACTTTAACCACAAACCATGAATGGTATAAAAATAGCACATCCATAGTCAAAAATAACTCATTCGATACAATATGGAAGATTGTATTGTATCACATTAACCTCAATCAAGAATAATGAAGGATGTTTACATAGATGAAAATAATCATCAAAACTATTTGAGAGAAATATCCCCCTTTTTCTTGAAATCATTTAAAAGTCACACTATTTGTCAAGAAGCCATTTAAAAATAGATTTTTGAATCAAAGTGTCCCATACCACTTTGAAACTTTTTTAAAAGGAGTTTTAATTTCTAAACTTTAATGTCCATATAAATAAATCCTTGAAACCATTTTTAAAACATGGACATTAATGAGAAAGATTTATATGAATAAGTCTTTAAAACATTTAAAAATGGTATTTTAGTTAGAGATTCTAACCAAAAGAGAGACAATTGAATACAAATAATTAAGGTAATAAAAACTTTGTAATATCATGAGAATAAAGGGATTCATGATATACTACTTCAAAGTACATTATATACACCACATAAAAGTGATTTGGTGTATATCAACAAAGAAGTCTCAATGGAATGTAAATTGAGATGAAATCTCTCATAAAGGCTATATCCTTAGGTTAAGGATAAATCAACGACATAATTATGTGTGACAAATATAAATACACTAAATATGATTGGATATTCAGTGTAAAACAATCAAAGGATATTCACACATATTCTTGTAAAAACAACACCAACGAATTGGATGTT
Organism: Viscum album; assembly: GCA_963277665.1. Classification (NCBI taxonomy): domain Eukaryota; kingdom Viridiplantae; phylum Streptophyta; class Magnoliopsida; order Santalales; family Viscaceae; genus Viscum; species Viscum album. The sequence continues at coordinate 2,101,109,850 of OY728119.1, read as the reverse complement.
TAACTCAACAAATGGTGAATGAGTTAAAATTACTCTTATCAAATTCATATCAATGACTTGAGAATTACCAATGAGTGATTATGTGTATCAAACTTATATCCACAGGAAGGGGAGTGGAAATTATGACATAATCAAATGAATAGTGATTCCACACATAATCATGGAGTAATATAATCAATGAAATATGCGTAAAGCCAAATGAGTGGGAATTGAAATCTCAAATTCCCTTATCGATTAGGTAACATACGAAACATACACCCATGAAAGAATTATCATACCATGATGATGTAAATACCCATAAATAAAAGTATATAACACAATTAATACAATCATGGGCAGTACACATACACCACATGCAATAATTAAGTGGTGGTCAATGGAATTCTCACGGAATTAAAAGTGAGATAAGAAAATCCCTTACCACGTTAATCAACTGAGTCGCATGGCCAAAAGTTAATAACCACAAAATGATTTACAGAATAACATGAATATAAAGTGAATCATGATAATATATATCAAATGGAAGTACACAATACACCACTTTCAATAATTTAGTAGCGAACAATGGAAATCTCACGGAATTGAAAGTGAGATAAGAGAATCCCTTACCTTGTACTTTTCCTTGGTTGGGGTAGGTTAACCTCCTGTATAATGGTGAAATAATTGTTATTAAATTATACAAGAATCATATATATTAATATGATATCATATATGATCTTTTAACATTGCTTTATTAATAATATCTTAGTATTATCGTCGTTTCGGGTGATAATCGATTCGTTCTTAAATTTTTGGTTACGTAAGACATGTTTGTAAAGGATAGGTTGTATATTATTCAAATCCAGAATGGTATTAATTCCTTAAACATCATCTTTAAATCATCAAATGATAATTATACTTGAATGGATACGATGGAGAATGAATCTCATCGCGTTCGTGGAGACGGTAGTCCGTACGTACGCACGAACGCTACTTCCATTTAATTTTTATTTTAAAAGAATCGAATCCAAATGATACATAGGTATATTACTATTCCAGTATAATATAATATTTTATATATGTTACTTAAGTTCATTAACACCATCCTTTATACGTTCCATGTGTGGTATGAACGAGTCATATCATTTTAAGGGGGCGGTAGTCCGCACTTCCTCAAATGAAATTATCGTATGTATATACAACATGAAATGAATAATGGTATGAAATAAAATGGAATTACAGAAGCTTATATATAAAATATATATCATTAATATCATATTTAATTACAGTGCCATCATAATGTCCACCATGAGAGGCGGTAAGATGTATTTGAACAATCATCGTTTCGTGAGGCGTTAATTTGCCATCCACAGAAACATTATGTTCATCATCCATTAGATGGAGTTGTGTGTATGTGTAGTTTGAATACTTCTTATAACAACATCCTAGTATATTGAGGATACTGGTGTTGTTACAAAAGAAGGGAAATAAAAAGAGTTTTGGGGTTGGAGAAGCAAAATAAATGAAAATAATTTAAGAGAAATCGTTACCTTTAATTTAGGTAACTCACTTTGGTTGGAACCAAAGGACTTCTTGAAATGCTTTCTGCCTAAGGGGAAGCTTCAAGGAGGAGGAGAGGGATGTGGGGAGCTTAGTTGGGCAGAGTTTGGACGAGCCAAGTGGCTTGAGAGGTGTGAAGAAATGAGTAGAAGTGGTCTCCTTTTATAAGGGAGAGGAGGGGCTCTTTAGGAAAGTGTGAAAGTATTACTTTATAATATATTTGTATTCGGTTTATAATGGTCCAAAAATCATTGAGGTCGAAGATAAGATGACTCATATTCTAAATAACATCAACCAATAAGAATTGGACAGGTTTTAGATAATATTTTAATCATTATAATCTTATTTATTTAAATGATTTATTAATGAGGTAAACATTGCATCATTATTGTGTCATTAATAATTTAACTTATTTGATGTCTCAAAATTATAAATAAAATATCATCATGTAGGAAATCTTTTTATCTTTCTAATGAATATTTATAATCGAAAATACAACATGTATAGACCTATGTAAAAATTGTTCTTCTAAAAGATGTAAGCTTATGCCATTTTTATTTTTATTTTAACTTTATTAATATAATGTGTCCCTACCACATAAAAGTGGCTCCAAGGGGTCCCCAAATTGACCCAAGGATGCCCATGGTCGGGTATGTGTTCACCAATAAGGTTAGGACACGTTTTAGGGTAATTTGTTATTATTATAATATTATTTTTTAACCCTTATTTACCGGATTTACCCTTTAACCATGGTAAATAAAATATTTACCGCAGTAATTATTCAAAATGTCTAAAAATAAAAGTTACCTATTTACACAATTTGAACATCCTGATTCCAAATATGGAATCCATTTTCCTAAATTCAAAACACAGAAGTGGCAGAAATTAATTTAAAATTAATTCTCGCTGTCAAAACAAAAAGCGTGTTTTTAAGAGATAATAACTATCAAAAGATTGACACTTGTTTATGTTCGGTTTAATTGTAAAATTATGTCCAATGACCAACATTATATTAAATGGTAAAAATATATTCTAAATATACTTTAAAACCACTCAAATTCATAATTTATCACTATTAATTATTTTGATTAAAAAAGTTGTTTTTAATTAAAATTTAGTAATTTTCACTATTCATCAAAATATGAAAGTTATCCGAAATGTACCAAAATTTCACCCTAGGCTAATTTTGATATTCCGAATCTAAAAATGAAGTCCATTTTGAAATATTGAATATATATGATTTCAAAAAGTAGGTATTACTATTCACAACGGCTAGTTTAATTAGTTGTGGTGTGTGTTAGAACTCGAGGTTGCGTACAACACACGCTATCGCATTATTCGAAGGGAAACGTACCGTGGAAGCTTGGGGTGTTACATTCTACCCTCCTTCAATAAATTGCGTCCTCGCAATTTTTAAAATTTTGCTTGGGAATATAATGGAAAGTCCCACATCGGAAAAAGAGTCAATAAAACTATCACTTTAAAAGAAAGAAAGAGAGGTATAAGGGTCATCCAAGATAACCCATACTAGGATTCCATGTAAGAAAACATGGATATGGATGATAAACTAAGTGTCAAGTTCTGATGGAGAGGGATAGAAATCATGATCAGGAGAAAGTTAACAATGAGAAAACCACAAACTTGTGTTGGGACAAACGACCATTAGTCTTCTAGTAGGAAAGTAAACGGACAACATTTTTTTTTAAGTTACATTACATAAGGAAGAGGAATTCATTTATGATATTGACTAAGAACATTATGAGATATACTTACATTTTAAGTAGATTTTCATTCTTTAATAAATTTCCACCACTAACTCAATTTTTTTTTAAACGATGAGTATTCAAGAAGACTTGGTCACACTGGAAGAGCTAGAATAAACTTCTATAGAATCACATGATCCATGCAGGATAAACCATATATTTACATTGTCTTTGAAGATTAATCAAAACCAAAATGGTAAGTGAATGATCTAATGATCCCCCAAAAGGATATTCATTGAGATAAATATGCACTATCTTAATTTCTAAAATTAAACCAACAATACCCCAAAGTTAAATAGATACCACTCAATAACCAATTGTCCTTAAAATCCTTTAATATAATCCAAACTAATATTGAAACCCAAATCATAGAAGAATTTGATTATGTAGTCTCCCATGTTACATTGTATCTCCAAATGACATCAAATACTCTTAAAGTCACATACTTAAAAGTAATTAACATCATCACATATTCTCTGTTATAGGTTAATCATTTCCATAAATAACCCAAATCACTATAAATCAACAATAAAAACATTGATAAAAATCCACCATTACTCTACAAATGAAACCCCATTGTATTCTATTTTCCTTGGGCATATAGTGTTCCCAACAAAGCGAACATCTTCCAAAATAACATTTATCACTTAATCACCAAATCATTTTCCTATACCAAGGGTATTCATTTGATAAGACATAAGAACCCAAATCATCTTATTGTTGATCAATAAAATCATTTAACAAAAAAAATAGTCACACTAACCAGGGACTTCACGTAGTCCAGTGGTAGGCGATAAATCCCAATCGCACTTTGGTTGTGGGTTCGATTCCCACAACTTTGTCCGACGCGACGGGTTGTCACATGGTCTACGTGTTGTCCTTTTTCAAAAAAATATATTTTATAATATTACCAAAATGAGATAAATTCCTCAAAATAACATAATTTAACCACAAATATTATAGCATACCTTGCATTTTCATCCCAAATTATAATAACTTATAATTTCCTCAAACCCAATGATCATATAAGACCAAATGGTTATTTATAACTATATCCGCAACAGAAAAGATAATTCTTCCTCAGATATCATTTTCACATGATAAATTGCAGGTTTACACATACAAGAGAAAATTATTCCAAAGTAATCCCATCAATAAAGTGCACTAACACTTTTAAACATTTCACCATCCATTTATTTCCACATAGGTTCTTCATCATATGTTCCTCGGGTTCCCACATTACCTCTTCCATCTTATGATTTCTCCATAGATCTTTTACCAGACAAGTCATCCGATTTCTCAACACTTGATCTTTGGTATGAAGAATTCTGATAGGCTCTTCACAATAAGATAGATCGAGTTCCAGTTATAATTCTTCATAGGTGAGTACATGCATTGGGTCAGGCATGTATTTTGTCACTAGAGGTATGTGGATCACAACATGAACTCTGGAGAGACTAGGCGGATTTGACTCTTGGTAGAATGCGTTCATGTGTCACAATGGTACCTCAGGAATTTTTCAAAATCATCTACTTCCTTTACCCAAAAACTCCTCATCCATTTTGGATTATATCGATGGAAGCATCGATGCATCATAAAAAAATAGGTATTTCTTATATATAATTTTGAGACATCGTCTTTAACATGTTTTTTTAGAAAAATTCTCACTGATTCATCTTCAAATATTTCAAAATAAGGTTTTGGTAAATCAGTTTTCGTATATCCCAAAAGGCATAAATATATAATTTGATACATATAGGCTGCTCGAAGGTCTCCCTCTTCTGCAGCATCTAGAAAATCATTTAGTGCATCGTAATTTTGAGATAAAGTGAATAATTTGAAAAGACCCTGATGGTACTTCCCACGCTTAGAGTGGTAAGAAAGTTGAGAGCGCAACATTATCCCATAGTCGGTACTTGATCCTTGAAAGAATCGTGCAATTCTAGAGGTATTGGATGTCTCATAAAGTTGTTTGCATGTAACTTGGACATTTGAAAAAGTTTCAACATCGTCTGCGCATGACTTCTGGATAATAATTGTAAGTAGTTCTTCAGGAAGAGAGAGAAGATTTGTTCGTGATCTTGCTCCCTCCATGTTTCAACTAACAAAAGAAAATACAATTAGGGTTTTTTGAATACTTATCTAATAACAATGTAAAAAAAAATAGACATAATAGGATAATCTTGTAATTGAACAATATATCCTAACTTGGGGTACGCTATGTTAAAATCTAGGTTATCCACTATCTATTTGCCGACATATATCCTTAGGGGAATTTTTTTTTGTATTCCCTTAATAATGGTTTATACTAATCTTGTGAATTTACCAAAGCATATCCCCCGGGAGTGTCGTAACCAAGAGTGCAGCAAGGCCGGTTGTCGTGCACCAGTTCCCGTTCGAGTCTAGCTCAAAGCGGTGTTTTCGGGTTTTACCCCTAGGTACATCTCTGCCAGAGCCGCCTCTACCTGCTCGTATCCAGACAGGGATGTATTGCTCGGAAAACTCACAAAATATCTACAATACCAAAATTCAAGGAAGTTCTTCTATACTAATCCTCAAAGTTCATCTTAGGTTTACGTGCTCTAATCAGAGTTTATCTAAATCTAGCTTCCAAGGTTTGTACTAAACTTCCTCTGATACCAACTGTAACGCCCCGACCCTAGTTACCCAGAGTCGGTGCATTATTACATAACATTGTCATGATCATGAGAAAGATCAAGTCTCGAAAGACCGATTAGTTTAGTAGCCTTGGAATAACTAGATACATCCATAAATTTTTTACATTACATCATAAAAAAAAACATCTTGTCTTCATATCCCCTCATACTATCCCTGCAGGTCATTCACAAATTACTTCTTCATAATCCTGGGAAAAAAAAAATAAAACATTGAAAGGGGTGAGCTCGGATGCTCAGTAAGGATAACATTATAGCAGAAGCTTTCATAAATAAGCATAAACACTTAAGGCAATTTATAACTAAAACAAAAGCCTTTTAAACTTGAACTTCAGCATAAAATGGCAAAGGTAAAATGAAATAATGCCATTTACTTACTCACATGGATATTCTACTAGTCGAATGATCACATGCAATATCAATAACCACTTTCATAATGATGGAATGCATAATGCCAGACTATCATAACCACATAGCCAAGGCCTCGTGTCAAGACTACAAATAAGATTTTGCCAAGGCCTTGTGCCAAGACACTAGTTTGTCTCATGAGACCTACCGATGCATCGAGGAGCTATAGCGGGCTCCACCCGTCACTTATTAAGTCCAATGCATTCCTCATATGAACAGGTTTAAACATAACATAAACATTCGTATTAAAACTAGCATACGAAATGTCAATACTTTAACCACAAACCATGAATGGTATAAAAATAGCACATCCATAGTCAAAAATAACTCATTCGATACAATATGGAAGATTGTATTGTATCACATTAACCTCAATCAATAATAATGAAGGATGTTGACATAGATGAAAATAATCATCAAAACTATTTGAGAGAAATATCCCCCTTTTTCTTGAAATCATTTAAAAGTCACACTATTTGTCAAGAAGCCATTTAAAAATAGATTTTTGAATCAAAGTGTCCCATACCACTTTGAAACTTTTTTAAAAGGAGTTTTAATTTCTAAACTTTAATGTCCATATAAATAAATCCTTGAAACCATTTTTAAAACATGGACATTAATGAGAAAGATTTATATGAATAAGTCTTTAAAACATTTAAAAATGGTATTTTAGTTAGAGATTCTATCCAAAAGAGAGACAATTGAATACAAATAATTAAGGTAATCAAAACTTTGTAATATCATGAGAATAAAGGGATTCATGATATACTACTTCAAAGTACATTATATACACCACATAAAAGTGATTTGGTGTATATCAACAAAGAAGTCTCAATGGAATGTAAATTGAGATGAAATCTCTCATAAAGGCTATATCCTTTGGTTAAGGATAAATCAACGACATAATTATGTGTGACAAATATAAATACACTAAATATGATTGGATATTCAGTGTAAAACAATCAAAGGATATTCACACATATTCTTGTAAAAACAACACCAACGAATTGGATGTTTAACTCAACAAATGGTGAATGAGTTAAAATTACTCTTATCAAATTCATATCAATGACTTGAGAATTAACAATGAGTGATTATGTGTATCAAACTTATATCCATAGGAAGGGGAGTGGAAATTATGACATAATCAAATGAATAGTGATTCCACACATAATCATGGAGTAATATAATCAATGAAATATGCGTAAAGCCAAATGAGTGGGAATTGAAATCTCAAATTCCCTTATCGATTAGGTAACATACGAAACATACACCCATGAAAGAATTATCATACCATGATGATGTAAATACCCATAAATAAAAGTATATAACACAATGAATACAATCATGGGCAGTACACATACACCACATGCAATAATTAAGTGGTGGTCAATGGAATTCTCACGGAATTAAAAGTGAGATAAGAAAATCCCTTACCACGTTAATCAACTGAGTCGCATGGCCAAAAGTTAATAACCACCAAATGATTTACAGAATAACATGAATATAAAGTGAATCATGATAATATATATCAAATGGAAGTACACAATACACCACTTTCAATAATTTAGTAGCGAACAATGGAAATCTCACGGAATTGAAAGTGAGATAAGAGAATCCCTTACCTTGTACTTTTCCTTGGTTGGGGTAGGTTAACCTCCTGTATAATGGTGAAATAATTGTTATTAAATTATACAAGAATCATATATATTAATATGATATCATATATGATCTTTTAACATTGCTTTATTAATAATATCTTAGTATTATCGTCGTTTCGGGTGATAATCGATTCGTTCTTAAATTTTTGGTTACGTAAGACATGTTTGTAAAGGATAGGTTGTATATTATTCAAATCCAGAATGGTATTAAGTCCTTAAACATCATATTTAAATCATCAAATGATAATTATACTTGAATGGATACGATGGAGAATGAATCTCATCGCGTTCGTGGAGACGGTAGTCCGTACGTACGCACGAACGCTACTTCCATTTAATTTTTATTTTAAAAGAATCGAATCCAAATGATACATAGGTATATTACTATTCCAGTATAATATAATATTTTATATATGTTACTTAAGTTCATTAACACCATCCTTTATACGTTCCATGTGTGGTATGAACGAGTCATATCATTTTAAGGGGGCGGTAGTCCGCACTTCCTCAAATGAAATTATCGTATGTATATACAACATGAAACGAATAATGGTATGAAATAAAATGGAATTACAGAAGCTTATATATAAAATATATATCATTAATATCATATTTAATTACAGTGCCATCATAATGGCCACCATGAGAGGCGGTAAGATGTATTTGAACAATCATCGTTTCGTGAGGCGTTAATTTGCCATCCACAGAAAAATTATGTTCATCATCCATTAGATGGAGTTGTGTGTATGTGTAGTTTGAATACTTCTTATAACAACATCCTAGTATATTGAGGATACTGGTGTTGTTACAAAAGAAGGGAAATAAAAAGAGTTTTGGGGTTGGAGAAGCAAAATAAATGAAAATAATTTAAGAGAAACCGTTACCTTTAATTTAGGTAACTCACTTTGGTTGGAACCAAAGGACTTCTTGAAATGCTTTCTGCCTAAGGGGAAGCTTCAAGGAGGAGGAGAGGGATGTGGGGAGCTTAGTTGGGCAGAGTGTGGACGAGCCAAGTGGCTTGAGAGGTGTGAAGAAATGAGTAGAAGTGGTCTCCTTTTATAAGGGAGAGGAGGGGCTCTTTAGGAAAGTGTGAAAGTATTACTTTATAATATATTTGTATTCGGTTTATAATGGTCCAAAAATCATTGAGGTCGAAGATAAGATGACTCATATTCTAAATAACATCAACCAATAAGAATTGGACAGGTTTTAGATAATATTTTAATCATTATAATCTTATTTATTTAAATGATTTATTAATGAGGTAAACATTGCATCATTATTGTGTCATTAATAATTTAACTTATTTGATGTCTAAAAATTATAAATAAAATATCATCATGTAGGAAATCTTTTTAGCTTTCTAATGAATATTTATAATCGAAAATACAACATGTATAGACCTATGTAAAAATTGTTCTTCTAAAAGATGTAAGCTTATGCCATTTTTATTTTTATTTTAACTTTATTAATATAATGTGTCCCTACCACATAAAAGTGGCTCCAAGGGGTCCCCAAATTGACCCAAGGATGCCCATGGTCGGGTATGTGTTCACCAATAAGGTTAGGACACGTTTTAGGGTAATTTGTTATTATTATAATATTATTTTTTAACCCTTATTTACCGGATTTACCCTTTAACCATGGTAAATAAAATATTTACCGCAGTAATTATTCAAAATGTCTAAAAATAAAAGTTACCTATTTACACAATTTGAACATCCTGATTCCAAATATGGAATCCATTTTCCTAAATTCAAAACACAGAAGTGGCAGAAATTAATTTAAAATTAATTCCCGCTGTCAAAACAAAAAGCGTGTTTTTAAGAGATAATAACTATCAAAAGATTGACACTTGTTTATGTTTGGTTTAATTGTAAAATTATGTCCAATGACCAACATTATATTAAATGGTAAAAATATATTCTAAATATACTTTAAAACCACTCAAATTCATAATTTATCACTATTAATTATTTTTATTAAAAAAGTTGTTTTTAATTAAAATTTAGTAATTTTCACTATTCATCAAAATATGAAAGTTATCCGAAATGTACCAAAATTTCACCCTAGGCTAATTTTGATATTCCGAATCTAAAAATGAAGTCCATTTTGAAATATTGAATATATATGATTTCAAAAAGTAGGTATTACTATTCACAACGGCTAGTTTAATTAGTTGTGGTGTGTGTTAGAACTCGAGGTTGCGTACAACACACGCTATCGCATTATTCGAAGGGAAACGTACCGTGGAAGCTTGGGGTGTTACATGGGAGGCCTAAATACCTCGTGTGTCCCTAACGACACACCTGGATCAAAATGTGGGAAGGCTGAAATGTCAGTGGGAGGGGCAGGGTCTAGTCGGGCACGCGCAGCTCTACGTCCACCTCTGGTACGAACCCTCCTCATACCACCGGCCTGAGTACTAGGACCAGTACTAGGCTCCTCGTCGAATAACTGTCGACGTAACGGTAGATCCTACAAAAAAGTTTACAAAAAAATTAATCACATGACATTATATATTCTGTAAATATATATATATATATATATATATTTGAAATAAAGTACTCACTGTAGGCACTAATGGTGGAATGCCCAGCTCCTCCATCCGACGATTGTTCTCTGCCATTTTTTTTCTTCGTCTCTCTTCAATTGGCTGCATTTCCTACATTTGAAAACAAATATGTAATTAATTAGAAAAAGGAAATTAATGTGTAAACCAAAAAACTAAATATATGAGGGAATGAGGGGATTCATTGGTAATTTAGCTATCAATTGTTTTAGAAGATCTTGAATGAATTTAATATAACATACAAGTTGTAATGTTCACCAAGTTAGAAATAGATTTGGTTTGAATACAGTTCAATTCCAAATTAGAAAATGCAATTCAAATAAAACAGCAACCAATAAACATTGAAAATTCACATAATGGTCAAGTCAGCTAAAACATATTTGTGATCAATACTAAATAAATATGAATATTACCAACCTTAACAACCCAAATCGAGGTAAACCAAAAGAATTGAGAACATGGATGAATGATTCTATATATTTCCAACCACAACTTCAGGTTCACAATCAACTCTGACAATTGAGCTATTGGAGTCATCAAAAGAAATAAATGGATTGGTTCCAATGGCAATAGGGATAGTGTCAATTCCATCATCAGCATCATCAAAAATATGTCTTGGAATTACTTCAACTATGACACCAAATTCAGGTTGAAGTTGATCTTTGACATAAAAAACTTGATTAGCCATTGATGCCAACACATGTGGTTCTTCGGTAGCAAGAGTGCGGGTCATATTAATTACTCGAAATCCACAATCATCAATAAATGTGTCATGTCTCGTCATCGAATCAAACCAATGGAATTTCATCATTGTGACTCGTCCATGAGAGTAATAATCCAATATTATTATTTTCTCAATGAATCCATAATAACCCACATTTTCAAGTCGCGATCTACTATCTGATTCCCTGGCATAACAATATGTTGTGGCAGTAACCATAATACCATCATGTTGTGTTCTCATGTTTTTGGATCGTTCAGTGACAATAAATCTGTACCCATTGATAACAATTGATTTACAGTCACGAACCATGGTATTAGGACCAAAAGCCAAAGCTCTTATTTCCTCAGAGACAGAGTCAGCAAACAAACTCAATACCTGCAATATAAATGACAGTTAAACTTAAGTAAATATTGAAATAATTAATTTAAACAGTAATATTTTTACCTTCAATTTTAACCAAGAAGAAAACTCTTTACTATGCAAAGTCTCTCTCCTTCTCAAATATAAAGAACGATGCTTCCTATTTATCATTGTTTTATGTTCCCTGTAGATAAAAAATATGAATAGTTTAACAGATATATATGTAAGATATACATATTCAATTTTGTTACCTGATATAGTCATCGAACAAATCACAGTTGAACAAAACTGTGCGATGTGCCATCTCCCGCTCTTCATGGATTAATGTCTTCAATGTATATGATCCAGGAATTCCTCCTGTTTGAGGAAGTGATGGAAAACTGGGTTCAATTTTCTCATATTGTTCTTCTTCATTTCTCATTGGTCTGTTCATTCTTGTAGTAAGATCAGACAAATACATCGAATAGAAATCCATACATTCTTGAGCTAAGTAACCGTTCACGATAGAACCTTCGGGATGATCTTGTTTCGAACATAAGACTTTAATGTGAACATATTTCTTTCAGTTGGATACATCCAACGAAAAGAAACAGGTCCTCCTAGAAGTATTTCAGTTGGAATATGGACAGTCAGATGCAGCATGCATGTGAAAAATGATGGGGGAAATATTTTCTCCAACTCACACAAAATTAATGGGGCATCTGTCAACATTTTTTGCAAGAAAGACTTGGACAACTTCTTAGCACAAAGATCTCTAAACAAATGGCACAACCGAATAACACCCACCCTTACATTATTGGACAAAAGATGACGGATTGCTATTGGAAGCAACTCATGTAGTAGAACGTGATAATCATGAGTCTTCAAAGATTTTAGCTTCAACTCTCTTCTATTGACCCATGTAGATATGTTGCTTGAATAGCCATCAGGAACTCTAATAGTCTCTAATACTTCCAGAAATTGTTTTTTTTTTCAGTAGGTGTCATCACATAAGAAGCACATGGAAGTTGCCATTTATTTTCACTGATACGCACAGGATGCAATTCTGGTCTGATGCCCCAATCCACCAAGTCACGTCGAGATCGTAAATCATCTTTTGTCTTCCCCTTGACATTTAGAAGAACTGAAAGCAACATTTCACATATATTCTTTTCAATATGCATTATGTCTAAGCAATGACGTAGCAAATTGGTTGACCAATAAGGCAAATCAAAAAAGATACTCCTCTTCCTCCAATTGTAATAGGTTTCTGTGGAAACATTCCTTCTCTTTCCAGATTTCATTTGACCCTTCCCGAACGAAAAACTGAAATCTTTCAATTCATTAAGCACATCAGTTCCAGACATACGCTGAGGTGGATCATCGGTCTCTATAGTATTATCAAATCTTCGACGATTCATTCTATATGGATGATCCTTTGGCAAAAATCGTCGATGTACCATAAAACTGAAACTACAACGATGTTTCAGTCTTCTGGATCGTGTATTCTTTATACAAACTGGACATGACAGTTTTCCCTTCGTGCTCCATCCAGACATCATTACATAAGCCGGAAAATCATTGATCGTCCCCATCAGCGCAGCACGCATCTGAAATATGTCTTTAGAACATGCATCGTATGTGCGCACACCCACATCCCAAATAAGTTTCAACTCTTTTATTAAAGGTTGCAAGTATACATCAATATCAATGCCGGGATCAGAAGGACCAGATATGAGTATACTCATGAAAGTGAATGATTTTTTCATACACAACCATGGGGGAAGATTATAAATGTGTATAAAAACTGGCCATGTGCTGTGCGAAGTAAGCATCTTCCCAAATGGATTAAAACCGTCGCATGAAAGACCCAGCCTCACATTAAGCACGTCAGCTGCAAAATCAGGATGTCGAGCATCAAATCTCTGCCATGCAAATCCATCTTCAGGATGAACCAACTAATCATTAGTCTTCTTTCTCTCGGTATCATGCCATCTCATTTTTATTGATATGTCATCAGACATAAAAAGATTCTGGAGTCTGGGGATCAATGGAAAGTGCCACATTACTTTCTGTGGAATGCAGGATGGTGTTCCATCAGATTTTGACTTCCAGCGGGATGTTCCACATTTTATACATTCATTTCGTTCAGCGGTTTCTTCCCAGAATAAACTGCAATCTTTCGGGAAAGCATGAATTTTGTGTCTGGAAAATCCATGTTCTTCAACTAACTTCCATGCCATATAGTGGTTTGAGGGAATATCTGCATCATCTGAAAGTAAATCCTTCAAGAGGGTAAGAATGTAATCCATTGCTGTATTATAAATCCCATACATAGTTTTTCCATGAAACAATTGGATTAAAAATTCCAGCTTTTTCATTTTATCGCATTGTCGATATACTGGAGTCGTGGCAGCATCATTTAATTTTTTCACCCTATCAATATCATCATTTTCACTAGATGCATCAGTTGTCCTCATATCGATGTCTTCTTGAGTAGAAATCCTATCTTTTTCATGATGACGAATAAATGGAAACCGATCATCTAACAAATTCTCTATTCCAGTCCTTTCATTTCGATCATCACCAATTTGAGATTTCATTTTCTCCCCATTGTGATACCACAAAAAGTAGTTTTCTTGAAAACCATTTTTGGTTATGTGGTAGCTGACTTCTTCACGACTCAACCAAGGTCTACCAACACAATTAGAACATGGGCAGTGTATGCGACCACTATCTGAAGCATTGTGAAATGAAAAATCTATAAATCTCTCCAAATTGTTTTGAAAATCGCTTGAGATACGATCGGTTTCATACATCCAACTTCTGTCCATTCTGTAAAAAGAATTCATATAAGTCATTTTGTCATAAACAATTCAATAGGATTGAACTTTAATAGAAAATACATTTAAGTAAACGATAAAGGAAGAAAATAATCATGGTATCAACTAAACATGTGAAAAAAACATACTAATGTGTTATTGAAAAAATGTAAAACCAACAAGAACTTAATGTGTTATCACATCAGAGCATGCGTCATCCCATAACCATATTAGTAGGGTATCCTCATATGCAATTTACCTTTTTGAATTAATATGCACTTCCTCACCAGGTACCTAAGTAGATTTCATAGATATAATCATCTCACAGCCTGTAAGGCTTCCATTATGTATGATCTGTAGAATAATTTGAGTGATCATGAATCATGCATGGGATCTTCCCATGATCACTATAGATTATGAGAAGGAATTATGATAGGTCACGTGAAGAACATCAAACACATATTTTAGATAATTTGAGACATAATATAATAAAATAATGTATAAATCTATGGAATTTGGGATAA
This sequence comes from Viscum album, assembly GCA_963277665.1. Taxonomy (NCBI): domain Eukaryota; kingdom Viridiplantae; phylum Streptophyta; class Magnoliopsida; order Santalales; family Viscaceae; genus Viscum; species Viscum album. The sequence goes on along the minus strand of OY728119.1, from coordinate 2,101,094,823 downwards.
AAGGATGGATGAAATACTAAAATATGGGAGACTAAGGTGAAGGAAATATATGTTGACCCTAATGTTCATAACATGCATCACCTATGAAATTTTATTGCACTAGTAAATTTCATCCTGTTCACAATACATTCCTTTGGAAACCTATTTTGATCATTTGATGTCCCCTTTACATGTCAAATAAAATCAGATGGCACCCATAAATATGCCACCCTTGTAATGAAAAGCCTTTAATTCTCACCATACAGACTACATGTTTTCCAATAGATATGTATCTCCTTCTATATAGGGGAATCAATACATATTATCTCAGTCTCATATTAAATGTCAGGAATGTTAGATGGCTCCATTAACACCCTCTAGGCACACCAACTAGGTCATGTGATGTCCTCAAATCATGTCACTATGGACATAAATCACCCTTCAAGACATGTCACACTGACTCTAGAGTTTCCCTCCCAGTGTGTCAAACATGTCTTTTGATGAAAATGGAGAAGATCACCAAAATCAAGAGATTACCTATAGGAATTACATCCATTATCATGAAATTGCTTCTAGGATCAACCAGTCAGGACTTGTGATGTCCTCCAAACATTCCGTCCTTGATCATTAGAGAAACATCAGACAATCCATCTAGGTTAGGAAAATTCATCAAAATGTTTATAGGATCATGTAATTTCCATTGGAAAATTCCAAAAGAAACCCTCTATCATGCTAAGTAGATATTCAAGGCATTCCATGTGGAAAACCAACACATATCCATAAGAGAAGAAATCTAAAAATAATAGAATCTATATGCATTATAAAATTGTCCACCATTGGCATATAAGCTTCTATAAAAATGGAACCATAGTGTTATGTTTTAATTAATGGAAAAATCAATTCATTAAAACAACTACAACAACTTGATTGAGATCAATTTTTACCTGTTCGGATGGGGGGTGTACCTATTAAGACGGGGGTCGATGATGTTTGGACGGGAGAGCACGGGAGTGGAGGATAATTAGGGCTCTATCTCGAATGAGGGAGAGCAGATCGGGTCTTCTATTTGGGAAAAACCTTTGCCAACGGTTTCAATAAACCGTTGGGAAAGGGATAAGTTTAGCACCCCTTTCCCAACGGTTCTATACAACCGTTGGGAAATGGGTCACTGGAATGCCCTTTTCCAACGGTTTCAGTAAACCGTTGGCAAAGGCTGAGTATACCAACGGTTTAATTGAATCGTTGGTATACTGTCGTTGGGAAAAACCCAAATTCCAGTAGTGAAATGTGATTTATTAAAAAGGGAATATTTTATGGAAAACACAAGATTAAGGGAAATATAAACATGAATATGTTCCTAATATTGAGATAATGATATATAATTGTGATAAAGAGATGATTTATTTGGATAATGTTAATAGAATTATAGTGATGACCTTGTAAATGATTAGTGATTAGATGGTGAAGTGGTTTGTGTTATCTTTGATGAATTTTATGAATTTTCAGATTTATATAATATATTCTATAATTAGTGATTTTATTTATAGAAAGAGGAAAGAGTTAATTTTTATAATCATGTATATTATTATTAGGGTTTTATTATAATTCAGGTTATTAATATATTTCTGGATAATATATGACTGAGGTATTTCCATATTTTTATGTGACCATTAATGGATACTTAATGACTTTTGCGATAAATGTTAGATTTATATTGTAAAATTCAGATACCTACTTTATAAATTTTTAATTTTAGAATTTTCATAATTTTAACCATTTATGGAATAGTTTAAGTTGAACTTGGTTGAGTTTTCAGTGATAAATGTATTATTTCACCATATGAAGATTTATTCAAATTAGAAAACCTATTCTAAACATTTGTTTTTATAATAACTAAATATAGGAGTAGGATATCACTCTTTTAAGGGTCTTATAATTTGTTAGTTCTTTGGGAATAAAAAGATCATACTCTTAGTGTAATATATGAAGTGGAAATTTGTCTAGTCACTACCAAAGGATGATATTTTTCTTATAAAATGGAATGAAATCAAGTAAGTATATCTTCTCATCAAAATTTATCAACGTTAGGAAAAAGTATCTTGAAATGAAATTTTATAAAGTTAACTTCACATATCATGAATGAATTATCTTTTCACCTATAACAAATTTATAACTTTTTAGTAGTTTAATTTTTCATGAACATATTCTCTATCACTCTCTATTAGTATTTGGGTGTTAATTTTATCTTCCATTTCCATGTTTTAATGAGAACAAGTTCAAATTGAGAGATGTGATTTATTTATGGGGGAAGAATGTGACACCTAGATATTTTATGAAATATTTTTTCAAATAAATTTAATTACATGAAACACCATTTTTATCCACTGTTACACACAACACCGATTATATCTTCCATTACATGTGACACCAAGTTTAAAAAAAATTGACATACTATAAAAATATTAAAATTTAATATCCTAGTTATCACCTATCCATTGAAATGGCAGGTATGAGTAGTATTAAATAAATTATAAAAATATATTATCTACACCTATATATTAAATGATTTGTTTTGTTACCAATTAAAGATAAATGAAAATAAAAACCATTTGAAAATAAAGGATATCATTTTCTGAAGAAAAAAACTATTTTTATGTGTACAAACGTCTTATATCTCAACGAAATATGTAAATATATTTTTGATAATGATTATAATTAAATTTAAATATTATATATTCAATAAAAACTTCAAGAATCATCTTATTTTTTTTCTTATAATGAGATAAGAATAAATCCAATTTTATGGTTAAAATTATATTTTTCTAAACTACCATTTTATCAACTATTGAGCACTTATTTTTAAAATTAATTTTTGACATTTTAAAAAATTAATTTTTGGAAAATTAAATTCATTTTTTATTATAATTACAAAATTTTCTTAGGGTGATGTTTTGATGATTTTTTGAGGCGTTAAATTTTTAAATGAATAGTGAAAAATACTAGTTTTTATTAAGAATTGTCAATTCTAATAAAGAATTTAAAAACATAAAAAAATTAACATGGTTTTAAAAGTAAAATTTCTTTAAATATATATCTATTAATACAATTTATTCCCTTTTAATTAATTTCATATTGAATTTTTATATAATAAATTTTTAAACTTGTGCACATTTTCTCTTTGGAAAACTGTTTTCTCATTGTGTATTCAGGTTTTATTTTAAAATAAAATTTTCCAATTATGTGGATAGAATTTAGTAAATGGATTAAATATTTTTAATTATAATAGTTAATATTATCTAATAAGTTTAACATAATTTTTAACCGTTATGAATAGTAAAAACTTTAAAAATTAGTTACCGTTGTTAAGGTTAAAACGAGTTTATCGATGGTTAAACTAAAAAGATAGGGTGTAAAATGACCTATAAATATGTCCAACACCAATTTTCATGACATATTTTGATCTTATCACCCCTAAGGTTTAATAATTTCCCATTTTACATACATTATGATAACTTATATCATGAATCTCCTTTTATTCATGATATTTTAGGTTTATTTTAATGTTATGATTTAATGGGGCTTATGATCCCAAAGATAAAAAAGTAGAAAGGGTTTAATGTTATTATATAAATGTTTATAAGGATTATTTATGATTATTATTTAGATAATGAAACATTATGATCTATCTCTTAAGAAACTCATTAATTTTCTTCCCCTTTATTTATGTAATGAGAATACATGTTTTCCCATCATTTTCTTCTCTTTATATACTCACGATTCTAAAAGAATATTTTTTAAAGAAAACTACCTTTCATACTCTCTTTGGTTGAAAACCATTTTTTCCATATCAATGTTTTCTAATAATGTTTCCAAAATTGTTTTAGTGTTCCTATGGTATTTTTTAATTTCATTTTTACCCTTTTTTGAATTTTTAAAAAATGTTTTAAAAGGAATCTTCAAGTCATTTTCTAAATAATGACCTTTTTGGATTTTACCAAAGATGTGAAAGGAATAATTTTTTTAACATGTAAGATAATTCCTACAGTCATGACCTAGAACACCTTGAGATTTTGTGAAATGATTTTATTTGAAATAATTTAATCTTTTTGATATTGTTCATTTCACACAATACTGAATATAGCTTTCTCTATACAAAAAATACCATGTTTGGATTGCATTGTATGAAAATCCAAGATGATATTTTCCAACATGAAAATCATAGATTATATTGAAGTATACATAACAATATTCATGGATTTTGTTACACAACATTTAGTTCTTTTGTTAGCTTTCATTACATGTAATACCGAGTTTTACCGAATAATAATATATTATTAAAATATTATTATTTAGTATAATAAGATATAAACTAGAAATTAAATTAGAGGTTGTAAATATTATTAATTAAATTATGAAAATATAATGTTCATAATCTGAAATCATTGGTCACCAATCAATTATAAATGAAAATATACACCAATTGAATATAAAAAGAAATATTTTTATTTTTGTACAACCAAAGTCATTTTGTCTTAATAAATTAAATTAATTACAATTAGTGAATTATATTAATTAAATATATATGTTATATATTCAATAAAATATTTATTATATTTACACAATAGATTTTATGGTCATAAGAAAATAAAGGGCCTAATTTTATACATAAAAAAACTATATTGTTCAAAAAGGTAATTTTATTGCCTTTTAATGGAGAACCCATTTTAAAACTAATTTTTGACAATTTTATGTATTATTTTTGGAAAAACTAAACCTCTTCTTTAAAATGTGGATATAAAAATTTAATTTTATTAATTTTTTTTATTCTTCTGATAAGTTTCATGTTATGATGAATAGTAAAATAATAAATTTTAATTGAAAACAACTTTTTCCATTGAAATAAATTGTAGTGTTAAATTATACTTTTAACTGGTTTTAAAGTATAAATATATTAATTTTTTATCATTTAATATTATTTATATCATTGTAATATATATTACAATGAATTTATATATAAAAACCTTTCAATCCTTTTCATTTTTAACTTTAACAACCCATTTTCTCACCCCGTCAATGGGATTAATTTGAAAGTAATTACTAAACCTTATGTGGTTTGAATTTTGGAAAATTTATTCTATATTTTGAATAATATGTTCTAAATTATTTAAAGTGGATTCTTTTATTTTTAAGCATTATGAATAGTAACTTTAGTACATTTTTATTTACAACTATTAAAGGTAAATCGGGTAATTAAAGGTCAAAATAATATAATAATATTAAAAAAATTATACTAAAACTTTTCCTAATTTCATCTTATGAGTGTATTTTGAAAAAAATAATCCTTATTCTGAAATTATACCTTTTTGAAGCCACATGGATGAAAATAAGACATTTATTATATTTTATTTAAATAAAAGTTAACGATTTCATACTCAAATTTTAATAACTAATTAATTTTTAATATATAGTTATGCAAAAGATAAATTCAACTAAAAATAGTAATTTAAAATATAAAATATTTTTTTTATTAGGTTATTTGAATTTTAATTTTCAGGAAATAAATAATTACCTTAATGTCTTGTACAATGCTAATGAAATGCTTCTAAAAAAGAAGAACAATAAATAAAATTATTTTAATTAAAATTATAAGAACAATTAAATGACTCAAAAACATTGATAAATTTTGTTTGTTATTTATATACCATCCATGTCACGACCCGTCCTCGGGGCCCGTGCCGTGACTACCCCAAGCCCGCCTTCCATAGGCCAGGGGCTGGCGACTAGCACCAAGGCGTAAAATCCCAGTAAACAGGGAAGGCATTGCCTTTATAAGTAACAACCACACAGAGTCAGCAAGCGGAAAGTAAAGTGCAGAAAAGAAAAGGGGCCGGAAATACAAGCCCAACTGTAAAGTACAACTGAAAAGTAAAGTACAGCAACTGAAGAAAGACGGCGGTCTCGTGTCGTCCACTGGCAATCCCACCTGAAGGGTGGGTACAGATAGCCTCCAGGCTCCTCGGGTCCCACGTCCGCTCCGAGTACGTCCCGACCAGTGGTCCACCTCCAGGTACCGTCCTGCTCCACGCCCCAACAGTGATCAGCGCTGTCCGTCGTCTGCAACCAACACAACAAGGTGCGGGCATAGCCCGTGCAGGGGTGAGTACAACTACTCAGTAAGGACCCCGAGACCCCCGAAGGTCTCCCGAAATCCACAAAGGATATAGCACAAAAGAAAGATGCAATCACGAAGTAACATCTGACTTGACTTAGGTATATGCCCATACATATACCTAAGTCCCCACTTCTAGCTCTGCTCACGAGCTCAAGAACAACTCAATCCACAAAGGAAAGCAAGACTCAAATCCACAAGGAGAGTAAACAGTAAATCCACAAAGGATAGTTCAACACAATCCACAAAGGAGAGTAAATAGTAAATCCACATAGGATAGTTCAACACAATCCACAAAGGAGAGTAACATAAGATTCAGCTCAACCAGGTATACTTTTTCAGATGACGTCAAAGATGATCACTGATCCATCTAAGTCGTCGGACCCACGAAGGATCGGTAGGTACTAACCCCCGCAGAAGACCCACACAGGATCGGGCTCACACAGAACCTGTAGGCAGTGGCTCACACAGAACCGGTAGGCAGTGGCTCACACAGAACCGGTAGTAGGACCCACACAGGATCGGGCACTGATCCGCGTAGGATCGCTGAGTGCAGTAGTCGACGCAGTCCACTGAGGTCCCTGCACAGTCGTCGCCGCAGTCCACGAAGGATCTCTGCTCTGCCGTCGTCGCAGTCCACGGAGGATCTCTGCTCTGCCGTCGTCGCAGTCCACGGAGGATCTCTGCTCTGCCGTCGTCGCAGTCCACGGAGGATCTCTGCTCTGCCGTCGTCGCAGTCCACGGAGGATCTCTGCTCTGTCGTCGAGGTCACAGCCAGCGCTAGGGTTCCCGCACGTAGCGAGCTCGTTTAGGAGGGTCCGCTCCACGAGCCGAGGGGCTGATACATCAACTGACACGTAGTCCGAAGTTGATGTATCCAAAAGTTCCGTATCGACAACAGGATCTCAACGCGACAGACGGCGCGTCAATCGGACGCCCGGTCTGAGAGTTATTGGCATTTTCGTCCCAGGGGCCCGGTTGGTTTTTAGGGAAAAACCAACCCGACCGTACTCCGCCTGTATCCGATCCTCGGGCGGAGTATGCCAAAAGTTCCGTCTCACTTAGAGAAAACTACCCCAGCTGACGGTACGTCGTTCGGACGCCCGTAGCCCAAGTTATGAGCGTTTCCGCTCCGAGGGCCCGGTTGGTTTCGTGTACGAACCAACCCGGCCGAACCCAAAGTCTTCCGAAACCTTGAGTATAATATACCGAAACGACCGTCTCGATCCAAGGATCGCGTAGCCGCTGACGGTTCGTCAATCGGAGGTCCCAGGCCCAAGATATGGGCGAAAGACCGTAGAGGGCCCGAAACGGGGGTACTGGGCCCGGGGCGACCCGGCCCGAACCCCCCCCCTGGGGTCGGCCGCACCGGGTCGGCCCGAACCGGGCCGACCCGAACCGGCCCGAACCGGCTCGGCCGGGTCCGGTCCGGCCTGGGCGCGGCCCGGCCGACCGGACCGGCCGGCTCGGCTTCGGCCGAGCGGCCGAACTGGCTGGGCGCCGCGGGCTTGACCCGCGGCTCAAGCGAACGCGGCCCCGCGGGGGGCCGCCTGCCACGCGGACGCGGCCGGGCCGCCGCGTCCGTCCCGGTTCCGCGCGGCCGCGGAACCGGCCGCCGTTGCCGCCGCGGCGGGCTTTCTCCACGGCGGCGCGCCGGGCGCCGCCGCCTCCGGTCGCCGGCGCCGCCGCGCCGGCGACCCGCGCCGCCGCCGCCTTCCGCGGGCCGCCGGAGATGCTCCGGTGGCCCGATTTCTTTCCCGTCTGCGCCGTTGCTCCTCCCGGGACGCGTCCTCCACTGCGGAATCAACATATGGCCCTTGCGTCGCGCTTTTGCCGTCGCTCGCCAAATCCGCACAAAAAGGAAGATCGACGGAGGGTTGCCGGGTCTTGTTCGTTAGACCCGCACCCTCCGCGTTAGTCATAATCAACGGGAGAAACAAGAAAGAAACCAATCAACAATTTTAATTAAATTAAAATTGTTTCGTGATCGGGTCCTATATTTCAAAAGAATAAACACGGGATTTTAAAAAGAATTCCAACAACCCTTACCTCGCAGCTGTCGTTGCCGAACGAGGGATCGTCGCGGGATTGCTCGTCGCGGAAGAAGGGGGAAAAACGTCGCGGTATCCGGCGTCGCGTCGCCGAACTCCGGATCAAGAACAAACGGATTTAATTAGTTTAAATCCGTTGATATTGAAATTAAAAAGGGAGAAGAAAAGATCTGATTCTCACCTTAGTTGCCGAACGAGGATCGGCCGCGGAAGAAGAGGCGTCGCCGAAGAACGTCGCGGGTAGATCTCGTCGACGTCGCAGATCTTGGTGTGCGTCGTCGAATTCCGGTCGCCGGCGTTCTTCGCGTTCTTCGCGTTCTTCGCGTTCTTCGCGGAGAGGGTGGAGGAACGAAGATTCTTTCAAATCCTTTCCAAGGATTTTTGGGTTGGTCTTATTTTATAAACATGCCAACACACGAAACCGGTTAAGAAACGATCCATCAATTCGTTGAATTAATTCAACGAAAGAAACGACCCATTTAATTCACGAAGAAACAGTCCATTTAATTCACGAAATAAACCGCCCAATTAAATGGTCTGTTAAGAATTAAAGAAAACGCGTCGGTTGACTTTTCAGTTACTTTGACGGGTTTTCGCGGGTGCGTTACTTAGCGAAAGAAACGGCGGGGCTCGTGCGGGCCCAGCCTCACAAATATCCTACCAAGGGGTAGGATATTTCTGGATAGCATCCTATCCAGTTCAACTCAGTTCAAGCCGCCTTTAAGTGACTTCAAGTGGCATCCAAGCAGCTTAAGTGAAATAAAATAAAGTTGTCGCACAAACTTTATTTTATTTCTGACTTAAAGCCGTAAAATTTAAAAACCACGTCTGAGCAAACGCAACTCCGGAAGAGGAGTTTCTAAGCAAAAACCGGCGTTGCGATTTCATCGGTGCCCTCAGAATTTGATTCCGGGCACCGGTTCAAAAGATAGAAAAACCCGCTCGTCCGTTCACTGAACGTACCCGAGCCAAACTTCGGAAATTGATTCCGGGCACACCGGGCCTCGGAATCAGGTGCCGTCTGAAGCTGCGCTCTTGTAAAATTCCAAAGAAAATTAAGAAAAAAAAATTTCCTTGAAATTTGCGGGTCTTTACATTACTCCCACCTCAGGGCTTTACGTCCCCGTAAAGATACATCAAAAACTAGGGGAACAAATGGGGGTACTGAGCACGCATCTGAGCCTCCCGCTCCCAAGTGCTCTCCTGGAGGTTCCCGTGCTGCCATATGACGCGCACAAGAGGAATCGACCGCCCACGTAGGACCCGCTCCTGTCGATCCTCGATCTCCACTGGGACCTCCGCAAAAGTCGCCCCATCGTCCACGTCCAGCTCCCCAAAGTCGATGATGTGCGTCGGGTCGTGCACGTATCTCCTTAGCTGAGACACGTGGAAGACGTCGTGCACCCGGTGCAACTGAGGTGGTAGAGCCAGGCGATAAGCCACCTCTCCTATCCTGCTGAGGACCTGGAAAGGCCCGATGAAGCGTGGAGACAACTTGCCGCCTCGGCCAAATCTCCATAAACCACGTCGAGGTGAGACACGCAAAAAGACGTGGTCGCCATCCTCGAACTCCAGTGGCCTCCGCCTCCTGTCATCATATGACTTCTGCCGGCTCTGAGCTGTCCTCATCCTCTCCTGGATGATCTGGACCTTCTCTGTCGTGGCTCGGACCATCTCTGGTCCCACGAGTGCTGACTCCCCAGGGTCTGTCCAGCACAACGGTGATCTGCAGGGTCTGCCGTACAATGCCTCGTATGGTGCCATCCCGATGGTGGAGTGGTAGCTGTTGTTGTACGCGAACTCCACCAAGGGTAGGTGGTCCTCCCAGCTGCGACCAAAGTCGAGAACACATGCACGGAGCATGTCCTCGAGTGTCTGTATGGTCCTCTCCGTCTGACCATCCGTCTGAGGGTGGAAGGCTGTGCTCAGATGGAGCCGCGTCCCGAACGCCTCCTGCAACCCCTTCCAGAGCCGGGAAGTGAAACGAGCATCTCGATCGGAGACGATAGACGATGGCACACCGTGAAGCCGTACGATCTCCTGGACGTAAAGACGTCCCAAGCTCTCTACTGAGCCCTGCTCTCTGATGGGTAAGAAGTGTGCTGACTTGGTGAGTCGGTCGACAATCACCCAAATGGAGTCGTGACCTCTGGAAGTACGTGGAAGTACAGTCACGAAGTCCATAGATATGCCGTCCCACTTCCACTCCGGGACCTCCAAGGGCTGTACCAAGCCTGCTGGTACCTGGTGCTCTGCCTTCACCTGCTGGCAGGTGAGGCATCGTGAAACGAACTCTGCCACAGCTTTCTTCATGCCCGGCCACCAGTGCTGTCGTCTGAGATCCTGGTACATCTTCGCCACTCCGGGATGCACCGCCAAGGGAGAAGTGTGAAACTCTCTCAGCACCTCCTCTCGTAAAGCAACTGGTACGAAGGTACGCCCTCTGAAAAGGATGTCGTGCTCTGCTCCAAGGGAGAAACCATCAGGCGCCTGACCTGAGGATATCAGTGCACGCCGGGTCTCACAGTCAGCGTCCCCACGCTGAGCCTCTCTGACCCGCTGTAGAAGTGGAGGAGAGACTGTGAGAGACTGAAGAAAGGCTGCTCCGTCTCTATCCACGAAGGATATCTGCAAGGAGGCTAGCTGCTCCGTCGCCTCCTCAAGCAGCTGAATGCCCGTCCTCCTGCTGAGGGCATCGGCTACCACGTTCCCCTTCCCAGGAGTATAGACTATCTCAAAGTCATAGTCCTGGAGGAACTCAAGCCATCTCTGCTGTCTCAGGTTCAGGTCCTTCTGGGAGAAGATATACCTGAGACTCTGGTGGTCAGAAAAGACAGTGAAGCGCTCGCCCATCAGATAGTGCCGCCAAGTCTTCAGAGCGAAGACCACTGCTGCTAACTCCATGTCATGAGTGGCGTAGTTCTGCTCATGCGGCCTCAACTGACGTGATCCGTAGGCGATCACGGCCCGCTCCTGCATCAGGACGCACCCGAGTCCAGTCCCTGATGCATCGCAGTAAACTACGTACCCAACTCCCTCCTCAGGCAACCTCAAGATAGGTGCGCTGGTCAATCTCTGTCTCATCTCCTGGAAGCTCTGCTGACATCTGTCTGACCACACGAAGGGTTTCCCCTTCTTCGTCAACGCTGAGAGTGGTGCCGCAACTCTGGAGAAGTCTGGCACGAATCTCCGATAGTATCCCGCTAGGCCCAAGAAGCTCCGCACCTCTGTCACGCTCCTGGGTGGCTCCCAAGCTAGCACTGCCTCGATCTTCGCGGGATCTACTGCAACTCCCGCCTCAGAAATGACGTGCCCCAAGAAATGGACCTCACGTAACCAGAACTGGCATTTTGAGAGCTTGCCATAAAGCTGGTGCTCTCGGAGTGTGTCTAGCACAACTCGCAGGTGGTATGCATGCTCCTCCTCAGTCGTCGAGTATACCAAAATGTCGTCAATGAAGACAACGACAAATCGGTCGAGGTATGGCTGGAAGATCCTGTTCATGAGGCTCATGAACACTGCTGGAGCATTGGTTACGCCGAATGGCATAACCAAGAACTCATAATGGCCATACCGACACCTGAAGGCCGTCTTCTGCACGTCCTCGTCTCGAACTCTGAGCTGATGATAGCCTGACCGGAGGTCTATCTTCGAGAACCACCGCGCTCCCTTGAGCTGATCGAAGAGGTCATCAATCCGTGGCAGCGGATACTTATTCCTCACTGTCACCTGGTTCAGGCGACGATAGTCGACACATAGTCGCACGCTCCCGTCCGCCTTCTTGGCGAACAAAATCGGGGAAGCCCAGGGTGAAACACTGGGTCGGATAAACCCCTTGCTCTGCAAGTCCTCCAACTGTACCCGCAGCTCTCGAAGCTCGGCGGGGGCCATCCGATATGCTGGAGTAGATATCGGGGCTGTCCTGGGGTACAAGTCGATGTAAAAGTCTACCTCTCTACGAGGAGGTAGCCCTGGAACGTCGTCAGGAAAGACGTCCACGTACTGGTCCACCACTGCAGGAAAAGCCGGACTCCGCACATCCACTGCTCCTAGGATGAGGCTAGCCAACTGATGAGAGATGGGCTGCACTCTCCTCCGCGGAAGTCCATCCTGTGCTGCAAAGGTTCCCTTCTCGCCGGTGAAGGTAAACCTGCTCCCGTCGGTACGAACACATCGCACCTTGCGCCTAAAACAGTCGATCTGGGCATGAACCGTGGATAACCAATCCATGCCCAAGATGACGTCGTAAGGCCTCGACGCCGCTACAAGGAGATCCCAGCCGAAGCTCTCGCCTCCTAGAGTAAGCTCACACTGCCGGCACCCGTGCGTAATCGTCGAGTCTGCTCCCGTAGGAGTCTCTAGCCGTAAGGATCGAGCCAACGGCTCAGTCGGAATCTCCGAGCTCCGAACAAGGGCAGAGGCTATGAAAGAGTGACTCGCTCCTGTGTCTATAAGTACTGCAGCAAGGGTGGAATAGACACAGATCGTACCTCGAATCATCTCTGGCAAGTCGGGGTCGTAGGCCTCCACTGCCTGGAGCTGGGCCTGTCTCTGCCCGCCAGCTCCCTGTGGTCGAGGTGGCCCTCCTGGTGGTGGTGGGGGTAGAGCCTGGAAGCGTCGCCCACCACCCGCTGCTCGGCCAGCTCCTCTGCCTCGTCCGCCTCCTCCCTGCGGACCGCCACGGTCGACTCTCTGCCTCTGCCTGGGTGGCCCCTCCACCGTCTGCTGCTCCTCTGGTCGGCGAGTCGGGCAGTCACGAGCCATGTGACCCTGCCCGCCGCAAGAGTAGCACAGCCTGCCTCTCGAAAGGCTGACACTCCGCTGTGTGCCCCGCACCGCTGAGCCGGTGTCCTGAGGCCGTCTGCGAGGGGGTCTGGTCTGCCTGGACCCGTGAGTCATCTGTCGGCTGCCTGCTGCCGATGACTCAGCTACCTGCCGCCCTGCGCTAGGTCTCGCTGCTGAAGAAGGCTCTGCCAGGAAGCTCTCGATCAGGAGGGCTCGCTCCAGCACTCCCGCCTGGGTCGGAATGCTGAGGGAGATCAGCGACGCCCGAATCTCCTGTCGCAAGCCCTGCTCGAAGGTCCGGGCCCGGAAGAAGGGGTCCCGTACCATGTCGGTCGAGTAGCGGGATAGGTCCGTGAACCTCGCCGCGTACTGAGCGACCGTCATGCTGCCCTGGCGCAGCTGGAGAAGCTCCTGGATGCGCACCGCTCGGAGGGTGGCCGGGACGAACTCAGAGCGGAAGAGGCTCTCGAAGTCCGTCCAGAGCAGGGATGCCTCATCGTGAACCTGGAGCATCAGGCTCCACCATCGTCCTGCCGTCGCCTGCAGGAGGCTCGCTGCGAGAATCACCATGAGATCCGCTGGTGTCCTCACTAGCCTGAAGATCCGTACCACCGCCTCTAGCCAGTCCTCGGCGGCCTGGGGGTCCGCCTCACCGCGAAACCTGGGCGGTCGCTGGCTCTGAAACTCGTGCAGTGCCCTGAGGCGACGTGCATCGTCAGCGTCTGGTACTGGTAGCATCGGTGGCTCGGCGGGTAAGGCTACCGCCGGTGCCACTGCTGGCAAAGGGCCCTGCACCGAGGCCCCGTCGCTCGGTGGGCTGCCGTCGCGCCCTACACTCGGAACCCTAGCTGGCAGTCGTCGCGGGGCCATCCTGAAAAGGAGAACAAGAGCACCACAGTCAGAACAGTATACCTGGTGAGCTGGCACAAGAAATCACAAGGAAAACTTGAGACTTTCATAAAGCAGATCAGTATACCCGGTGAGCTGACACAAGTAATCACAAAGAAAAACTTGAAACACACACGCAATCAATGTTTTCATGCATTAAGTCAGAAATCAGGAGTCAGGGTCCTGGTGTACGGATACGTCGGCCGCCGCACCAACACTGGGCTCCCTGAACTGATAACCACACTCAATACACTAAACACTATTGCTTCACATAGAAAGGAAGGACGATCAGAGTCTGCGGTAGAACCGACCACCTCTGATACCAATTTGTCACGACCCGTCCTCGGGGCCCGTGCCGTGACTACCCCAAGCCCGCCTTCCATAGGCCAGGGGCTGGCGACTAGCACCAAGGCGTAAAATCCCAGTAAACAGGGAAGGCATTGCCTTTATAAGTAACAACCACACAGAGTCAGCAAGCGGAAAGTAAAGTGCAGAAAAGAAAAGGGGCCGGAAATACAAGCCCAACTGTAAAGTACAACTGAAAAGTAAAGTACAGCAACTGAAGAAAGACGGCGGTCTCGTGTCGTCCACTGGCAATCCCACCTGAAGGGTGGGTACAGATAGCCTCCAGGCTCCTCGGGTCCCACGTCCGCTCCGAGTACGTCCCGACCAGTGGTCCACCTCCAGGTACCGTCCTGCTCCACGCCCCAACCGTGATCAGCGCTGTCCGTCGTCTGCAACCAACACAACAAGGTGCGGGCATAGCCCGTGCAGGGGTGAGTACAACTACTCAGTAAGGACCCCGAGACCCCCGAAGGTCTCCCGAAATCCACAAAGGATATAGCACAAAAGAAAGATGCAATCACGAAGTAACATCTGACTTGACTTAGGTATATGCCCATACATATACCTAAGTCCCCACTTCTAGCTCTGCTCACGAGCTCAAGAACAACTCAATCCACAAAGGAAAGCAAGACTCAAATCCACAAGGAGAGTAAACAGTAAATCCACAAAGGATAGTTCAACACAATCCACAAAGGAGAGTAAATAGTAAATCCACATAGGATAGTTCAACACAATCCACAAAGGAGAGTAACATAAGATTCAGCTCAACCAGGTATACTTTTTCAGATGACGTCAAAGATGATCACTGATCCATCTAAGTCGTCGGACCCACGAAGGATCGATAGGTACTAACCCCCGCAGAAGACCCACACAGGATCGGGCTCACACAGAACCTGTAGGCAGTGGCTCACACAGAACCGGTAGGCAGTGGCTCACACAGAACCGGTAGTAGGACCCACACAGGATCGGGCACTGATCCGCGTAGGATCGCTGAGTGCAGTAGTCGACGCAGTCCACTGAGGTCCCTGTACAGTCGTCGCCGCAGTCCACGAAGGATCTCTGCTCTGCCGTCGTCGCAGTCCACGGAGGATCTCTGCTCTGCCGTCGTCGCAGTCCACGGAGGATCTCTGCTCTGCCGTCGTCGCAGTCCACGGAGGATCTCTGCTCTGCCGTCGTCGCAGTCCACGGAGGATCTCTGCTCTGTCGTCGAGGTCACAGCCAGCGCTAGGGTTCCCGCACGTAGCGAGCTCGTTTAGGAGGGTCCGCTCCACGAGCCGAGGGGCTGATACATCAACTGACACGTAGTCCGAAGTTGATGTATCCAAAAGTTCCGTATCGACAACAGGATCTCAACGCGACAGACGGCGCGTCAATCGGACGCCCGGTCTGAGAGTTATTGGCATTTTCGTCCCAGGGGCCCGGTTGGTTTTTAGGGCAAAACCAACCCGACCGTACTCCGCCTGTATCCGATCCTCGGGCGGAGTATGCCAAAAGTTCCGTCTCACTTAGAGAAAACTACCCCAGCTGACGGTACGTCGTTCGGACGCCCGTAGCCCAAGTTATGAGCGTTTCCGCTCCGAGGGCCCGGTTGGTTTCGTGTACGAACCAACCCGGCCGAACCCAAAGTCTTCCGAAACCTTGAGTATAATATACCGAAACGACCGTCTCGATCCAAGGATCGCGTAGCCGCTGACGGTTCGTCAATCGGAGGTCCCAGGCCCAAGATATGGGCGAAAGACCGTAGAGGGCCCGAAACGGGGGTACTGGGCCCGGGGCGACCCGGCCCGAACCCCCCCCCCCCCCCCCCCCCCCTGGGGTCGGCCGAACCGGGTCGGCCCGAACCGGGCCGACCCGAACCGGCCCGAACCGGCTCGGCCGGGTCCGGTCCGGCCTGGGCGCGGCCCGGCCGACCGGACCGGCCGGCTCGGCTTCGGCCGAGCGGCCGAACTGGCTGGGCGCCGCGGGCTTGACCCGCGGCTCAAGCGAACGCGGCCCCGCGGGGGGCCGCCTGCCACGCGGACGCGGCCGGGCCGCCGCGTCCGTCCCGGTTCCGCGCGGCCGCGGAACCGGCCGCCGTTGCCGCCGCGGCTTCAGCCGCGGCGGGCTTTCTCCACGGCGGCGCGCCGGGCGCCGCCGCCTTCCGCGGGCCGCCGGAGATGCTCCGGTGGCCCGATTTCTTTCCCGTCTGCGCCGTTGCTCCTCCCGGGACGCGTCCTCCACTGCGGAATCAACATATGGCCCTTGCGTCGCGCTTTTGCCGTCGCTCGCCAAATCCGCACAAAAAGGAAGATCGACGGAGGGTTGCCGGGTCTTGTTCGTTAGACCCGCACCCTCCGCGTTAGTCATAATCAACGGGAGAAACAAGAAAGAAACCAATCAACAATTTTAATTAAATTAAAATTGTTTCGTGATCGGGTCCTATATTTCAAAAGAATAAACACGGGATTTTAAAAAGAATTCCAACAACCCTTACCTCGCAGCTGTCGTTGCCGAACGAGGGATCGTCGCGGGATTGCTCGTCGCGGAAGAAGGGGGAAAAACGTCGCGGTATCCGGCGTCGCGTCGCCGAACTCCGGATCAAGAACAAACGGATTTAATTAGTTTAAATCCGTTGATATTGAAATTAAAAAGGGAGAAGAAAAGATCCGATTCTCACCTTAGTTGCCGAACGAGGATCGGCCGCGGAAGAAGAGGCGTCGCCGAAGAACGTCGCGGGTAGATCTCGTCGACGTCGCAGATCTTGGTGTGCGTCGTCGAATTCCGGTCGCCGGCGTTCTTCGCGTTCTTCGCGTTCTTCGCGTTCTTCGCGTTCTTCGCGGAGAGGGTGGAGGAACGAAGATTCTTTCAAATCCTTTCCAAGGATTTTTGGGTTGGTCTTATTTTATAAACATGCCAACACACGAAACCGGTTAAGAAACGATCCATCAATTCGTTGAATTAATTCAACGAAAGAAACGACCCATTTAATTCACGAAGAAACAGTCCATTTAATTCACGAAATAAACCGCCCAATTAAATGGTCTGTTAAGAATTAAAGAAAACGCGTCGGTTGACTTTTCAGTTACTTTGACGGGTTTTCGCGGGTGCGTTACTTAGCGAAAGAAACGGCGGGGCTCGTGCGGGCCCAGCCTCACAAATATCCTACCAAGGGGTAGGATATTTCTGGATAGCATCCTATCCAGTTCAACTCAGTTCAAGCCGCCTTTAAGTGACTTCAAGTGGCATCCAAGCAGCTTAAGTGAAATAAAATAAAGTTGTCGCACAAACTTTATTTTATTTCTGACTTAAAGCCGTAAAATTTAAAAACCACGTCTGAGCAAACGCAACTCCGGAAGAGGCGTTTCTAAGCAAAAACCGGCGTTGCGATTTCATCGGTGCCCTCAGAATTTGATTCCGGGCACCGGTTCAAAAGATAGAAAAACCCGCTCGTCCGTTCACTGAACGTACCCGAGCCAAACTTCGGAAATTGATTCCGGGCACACCGGGCCTCGGAATCAGGTGCCGTCTGAAGCTGCGCTCTTGTAAAATTCCAAAGAAAATTAAGAAAAAAAAATTTCCTTGAAATTTGCGGGTCTTTACAATCCAATTTTTCCCAAGGGTCGAATTAATTACCCTTTGGAACCACATGGAAATGAATAAGGCCCAAATAATATTTTATTTAAAAGGATTTCAAGTTGTTCACACTCTAGGTTTTTAATTAATGCACTATTTTAATATATGGTTTTGTAGAGGTTTTTTTCTAACATAAATAGTAATTTGAAATATAATAAATTTATTTTCTTCATCGAAATTTATTTATAATTTTTATGGAACAAATAATTAACTTAATGGCTTTAACAATGATGATGTAATAATTATTTAATTAATGATTAAAACAAATTAATGAAATTAAAAATATTAAATTAAATTTCATTTCAGTTAATTAATTTATCCAATGAATTTTTTACACAACCTTGACCCCTTAGGAATATAATAAATTACTTTTTTCTAAGTTAAGTTTTTCTCTTGATAATTTTAAATCCATGAAATTAATAGTGTTAAAATGGACACTATTGATATTTTATCAAAATAATGTTTTATTAAATTTTTTAAAAATAATAAAAAAATTATAAAAATACTAAATACTTATTATATGGTCAAAAATATTCTAAATTTTTTATTTTTTATCTAATTTATATCAAATAAATAAAAATATTCTCTTTTAATATTGAAAAGGTTGTTATCATAGTTAAAAATAAAATATGTTAACTAATGGTTAATCAAAATGATAAGTTTTAAAACCATATTGAACATGTCAAAAATATATTTTTTTATGATATTAAAACATTATCTCATCTCATATTCTAATATATTACATTGTTTTGGTATTTTTATTGAGATATATTTTATTGTAAATTGATATTTTTTGGAGATTCCAAAAGTGCCTCTCACTTTAATTATAGAAGGGAACCTCCTCTCTCACTTCCTGACACCACCTTGAGAATACTTGATCAACAAAACACTACCAATGTACACTCATAACATCTATATACATGTTTTGGAGGTTATTTTCTACTCAAAAGACTACCTCCAGTGTCCCTAAGATAAGATCTAGAGGGAGTTCGCCGAAGAAGAGGTAATCTCCTTTACCAAATCTCTCAACAGTATTTTTTCTTCGACTTCCTATTCATGTGTTTTTTTATTATGAATTTAAAACTCCAGTTTCACCTATATACTAAGATTTTATTATGATTATGAAACAACTATATTCCACCTTTTTCCCATCCTACTGAAAACGTAATCCCCAGACGTGCATATGTACGGCCTACCGTCTCCACACCGTGGTGTAATCTATTTTTCATCACTACTTTATTTGGATAGGTTTAATGATGGATATAATGGATATAAATAATAAATATTACATGGTATTTATTATTTATAATTAATATAAAATCTAATTCCTCTCCCTTTTATCATTAAGTGAATGATATCATCGCTTGTGTGTATGTACGACCTACTGTCTCCATGATGTGATGAGATTCATCTTCCACGCTAACCATTTCAAGAATGATTATAAAAATGTATATACTGAATAAATATAAAATATATGAAATAATAATTATAATATAATATATGTGTGTGTGTGTGTCATTTACCTTCTTTCATTCTGTAGGATAAGAAATAGAAGCAATGTTCATGCATATGTACAACTTGTTGTCTCCATGAACGGTGTATTCCAATTCAAATATATATCATTTATATATATTTATATACTAAATAGAAATGATATATAAATAATTTTTTACATTTTAGAAGTAATTAAATCACTATCTATGTAATAGGATCAATAATAACAAGTCAAAACATGTACGATAAGAAGAACAGTTATTACCTAAACTGTTGATTTAAAATGGAATTTTTAATAAAAGGGTAATATGATGCCACAAATGAATCCTATTTGATAAAAAAAATATTATTATTTTGATTTTGTATATACTAATAATGTGTTTAAAACCACTATACAATATTATTGGACGTGTATGGAGGGAATCAGACCTAATGTATGGGATTTTTGTCTCACCTTTACATGTATGGGAAACATGCCTCATACACTATTTTATTCTTCTAAGTGGGGTATATACTACCCATGAATGTATTTTATGAGACTTAACCATAATATTATGGTATTTTTATATCCATATAATTTCCTTTATTTCATGGGTCATACGATTCTACGTATTATAAAGTTGTAAGGGTTATTTTTACAATCTCATTATTATTCGTGGTTGTTTAGATGTAATTATCTAATAAGGAATTATTATCATCCATGTCCATGTTTCTTAAAAAATATTTCCCAATTTTTTTTTACTATATTAGAAAAAATTGTGTTCATTGGGACTATTTTCAACTTTTTATAAAATGGTTTGAAAGTAATATTTTTTGTTGTTTTCCAAACGAGGTGCTTTTTGACTTTTCTAGAAAAAGTATGAGAATAATGTTTTTTTAACTTATACAACAAGAATAAAATTTTACTCCATCATGAAACGTTATTTCCTTGAAACATCCCTAAAAATCTTAAAATTTTATATTAAAAGAAAATTTTTTCTTTTAAAATTGTGCAGAATTTCAAATAAAGAAAAAGTTTTGAAATAAGAAAACATATTTTCTTCAGGAATTGTTTTCAAGAGATCTCTTAAAAATTATTTTCCATCTAAGATAACATTGTTTGATGGTAACTATGTTTTACTGGATATGTGATTAAATTTTTCTATTATTATTATTTCTATGAATTGTTTATGTTAATGGTGGAATGATATTTTTGAAACCCATTTCTTTTCCATGGTTTATGTTATAATTTCATGATGTTCATGAAACCCATTTTATTCCATCGATTCTGATATGATAAATTATTTATATTATTATGTAAAACATATGTATGATTTCAATATGGGATTGGTGGGACCTATATCTCCCTCCAATTCATTGGGTAAAGATTTATATCTCATGATATAGACATATGGGACTTTGTTAACTAAGATAGTTATAGGAGTGAAACATAACTACCAAGATGGTATGGGAAGTGAACTCATACTACCAATATTTACTTAGAAGTGACTCCTTTACTACCATATAAATCATTATTATATACTTACGGATCATCTAAAATTCTATGTTTCATTCCTATGTTATGCTTTCATGGCTCGTGTTCTTTAGTTATCTATGATTCCTGTATTATGAACAATAAATATTTATTCCATGATCCTGTTTATGATCTTTTATATATAGGGTATGATATTATATTTTCATGATTATGTTCTCAAAACTGTATTCTCATGGTTTTGTTTATATATATAACTTTTTTACCCATACTGAGAATCTAAGATCACCCTTTTTCTTATGTTTTATTTCCCTCAGGTTATAAAGAATTGTTTTAGTTTTGGGAACTAAAGGGGAAGATCTTTATAAGGGATGTTAAATATCCTTCACAAAATTAGAAGAACGTGTTCCATGTTTCAAAAGGTACAAAACTAATGTGGTATTTGGTAGTGTGTTTTTTAGTTTGTTAAGTATTATGAAAAAGTAATGTAATTTTAATTTATCAAAATCATGGGTCTCTACAGTTGGTATCGAATATAAATTTTAGTTAATATTTGGAAAATGTGATGAGAAAACCTTAGTGAGAACCCTAAGTACATGTATAAGGATAAGTCTAAGGATAAGTAAAATTATAGGAAAAATGAACTAGAATTTTGGAAAAGGATAGAGCGAGTGGTTCCTACAAATACATCCATGTCTAGATATTATAAATGGATGTGGCTCTGAAATATTTGTACCTAGTGGTAAAAACTCTTACAATATGCGTTGGGCCGACTCGATCATAACCTGGTAAATAAAAATGGGATTTGTTGCACACCTTGTTTGACACTCTCAGGGGATATTCTTTGGGAATTCACAAATTCATTATAAACCATCATGAAGGATTTAAAAATAATTTGTCAATGAATACCCTAGGATTAATCTAAGGTGTCGTATATTAAGGACGGTTTTATAATTTAGACATCCTGTAAGTAATTTTTAAAAATATGTGGTTTTTCACCATGATTTGTGTTTGTCACATTATGATTTGTGGTTTTAGTCAACAGACGGAACCCGAATTGGGCTTACATTGAAGGGGATGAACAATTTTTTGATCAGTAGTAAAATGGGATGATCACTGTAGAAAATGAAATTGTGATTATTTTGAATCAGCTATCATGATATATGATTAAAAATGTTAGCTATGGTTATATTCAAAAAATATAAAATAATAAGAAGATGCAATTTTATAAATGTTAATTTTTTAAGGAACATAGATGAAATAAGATTTAATTTCATGCATGTCAAGAATAAGGGAAGAAAAACCTTAAGGAATATGTTTAATAAAGGGAAAGATGTTATATCTACAGAAAAAAGTGTCATATAGTGATGAATTTCCATGCAGTTCAATGTCTCATCTATGGAGAACATAGGAATTACCCAACTCAATTATCTAACCTATGAATATACTTATAAACTAAGGAAGTATATATTTCAATCCAATCATTAAAGTGTAAGGACTGAAGTATTTATATATTTTGATTTCATAATTATAAATGGTGAATTATATAAGGATTTTATTTTTTATGTTTTTCTAAGCATTTACAAGAATATGTTAAATGGTTCCAATAGACTAGAAAGGTGATTTCATTAAAGGTTATATTTTGATTAAGGGTTGGTAAAACAATTTATTGCTTATGTTAATAAAATGATTTTTGGATAAAGATATGTTGGATATGATTAATTGGATGATACTAGTTTCCTTGGAACTAATTAAGGATCTGTTTACAAGTGGGTTATACTATCATGGATGAATTTAAAGACTTTTTGGAATTGAGGTATATATATAATAAAAATTGGAATATAGAAACATGCATGTTTTAAATAAGGATATATGTTAATTCATCTTATTACCATGTTTCAAGAGAATATAATATGAGTGTATTCACATGGTTGGAATGTGAAAACCAATAAATATTCAATTATAAATGGGGGATTAATGTTAAGCTGATTTTGTGACCTTCTTTCTAAAGTTTTGGATTTTAATATTTTATAAGGGTTGTAAGGTCAAACATTGATGGAATATTTATGTTTATGTTTTTGATATTAAAGTATTATCTCACCATATAAGGATTTAGGAATATTGGATAACCTGTTCTAACAACATTGTGTTGATAAAAACCGATGATAGATGGGGTGGAATATCATGGATCTCATGATCTATTAGAGCTTTGGGAATAAAAAACACCTTCATTTCTTGAGAAAGAGGTGATGTGGATCAAGGAACAATAAAGGGAGAGATATTCCTGAAATCATGTAAGTATATACTTTTATGAAAATTATTTAATTTTAGGAAAAATGCTCTTGATTACAAAAACATTATCCTAGTACCTTCATTTATGATTAATAAGATGGTCCCTTAGATCATCGTAGATTCATGGATTTGTGATTGTTAACTTTCTCATGACCATGTTCCCTATCATTCTCTATCAGAACATGATAGTTATATTTCTCTTCTATGTACATTTTTTCACTTTCCACCTATTTTATCCTATGTGGAAACCTAGTTATGAGTTACTTTGGGTAACCATTTTGTTTCTAACTTTCCTTTTTAAAATGTAATTTTAGTATTCATTTTTATGATGTGGGTTTCTATGAATGTAACTTTTAAGTATTAAACCATTGATAACCTAGATGATTTTTTATGGTGAAATTAAATTTAATGGGGGTATAATGTAACACCCTAATATATTTAGAAATATTTTTATATGAATTCATTTAATATTTTTGATATTTTTCAATTCACATAATACTGAATATAGATTTTGTTATAAAAAACACTATGTTTGGATTGAGTTATATGATATACTAATTCATTATTGAGATAAACATAAAACATATATTATATTGTGTTATACGCAACTATGCTTGGATTTTGTTACACAATGCTGATTTCTTTTGATAGCTTTCATTACACACAATACCGAGTTTAACCGAATAATAATATATTATTAAAATATAATTATTTAATATAAGAAGATATAAACTAGAATTTAAATTATTGGTTATAAATAATATTAATTAAATTATAAAAATACAAGGTTTATAATTTAAAATAATTGGTTACCAATTAATTATAAATGAAAATATACGCCAATTTAATATAAAGGAAATATTTTTATTTTTATACTCCCAAATCCATTTTGTCTTAATAAATAAAATTAATTACAATTAGTGAAAAATATTAATGAAATATATATGTAATATACTCTATTAAATATTTTTTATATTTATCCAATAGATGTTTTTGGAATAATATAAGAATCAACTCAATTTTATGCATAAAACCCAATATTTTTTAAAAAGGAAATTTTGTCACCTTTTATTGGGGAACCCATTTAAAAATTGATTTTTGGAAATTTTATAAATTATATTTGACAAAATAAACATTTTATTTGAAATAGGTATATAAAAATTTTGTGGATTAATTTTTTTGTATTTTTTTGATAAGTTTCATGGTTTTATGAATAGTAAAAAAATACTAAATTTTAATTGAAAACAACATTTCCATCAAAATAATTTATGTGTTAAATTATAATTTAGATTGGTTTTAAAGTATAATTATGTACAATTTTTATCATTTAATATAATTTAGGTTATTGGCATAAATTTTACATTTAATTTAGATATAAAAACCTTTCAATCTTTTGCATGTTTTAACATTAATAACTCGTTTTCTCACCCCGTCAACAGGATTAATTTTAAATTAATTACAACGACTTCTATATTTAGAATTTTGAAAATTAAATTCCATTTTTGGAATCATAGGTTCTAAATTATGTAAATATTTTTCTTTTATTTTTTCTTATTATGAATCTTAAATTTAGTAAATTTTTATTTACTATGGTTAAGGCTAAATCAGGTAATTAAAGGTAAAAATAATATTATAATATTTTAAAATTTTCATACTACTTGTAATAATATAATTGGATGAGTTTATTTATAAAAAAATAAATCTTCTCTCGAAATTATTCCCTTTTTAAGCCACATGGAGTAGAATAAGACATTTATTATATTTTATTTAAATAAAAGTTAAAGATGTCATACTCAAATTTTAATAACTAAACCACTTTTAATATAGAGTTATACAAAAGATAAATTCAACTATAAATATTCATTAGAAATATAAAGTCATTTTATTTATTATGATATTTTTTTTAGATTTTTATGAAGTAAATAATTACCTAAAAGGCTAATACAATGTTGGTGGAGTGCTTATACAAAAGAAGAAAAAAAATTAAATTATTTTAATTAATATTATAAGAAATTTTAAATGAGTTTAAAACATGTACAAATATTTTTTGGTTTATATCTCAGCCAAGGATTTTGAAGGGTCAAATTATTTTCCATTTGGAGCCACATGGATATGAATAAGATTAGTATAATATTTTATTTAAAAGGAAGTCAGGTTGTTCACACTATAGGTTTTTAATTAATATACTATTTTAATATATGGTTTTCCAGAAAAAAAAAATTTCATACATAAATATTAATTTAGAAGATAATAAATTTAATTTCTTCATGTAAATTTATTTATAATTTTTAGGTAACAAATAATTACCATAATGGATTTAACACTAATGATTCAATAATTATTTAATTAATTATTAAATCAAATTTATGATATTAAAAATGTTATAATAAATATAATTTTAATTAATTAATGTATCTACCAAATTTTATATATTAACTTGAATCCTTATTTATATAATAAAATATTTTCCTATAAGTTAACTTGTTTTCTAGATATTTTTAAATCCATGAAATGAATAGCGTCAACATTAACACTATTGACATTTTATCAAAATAATGTTTTATTAAATTAGTTAAAAATCATAAAACAAATTTTTTAAAAAAATTATCATCATATAGTCAAAAAATTTATATAGTTTTCATTTATTGTATAACTGAAAACCAATAAATAAAAATTACATTGTTTTAATATTGAATTTTTTTTTACCTTAGTTAAAATTAAAATATGTTAACTAAGGATTAATCAAAGTGATAAGGTTTAAAACCCTAACAAAACCAGTAAAAAATATATTGTTTTATGATATTACAAACTTATATCTTCTCATATTCTAATATATGTCATTTTTGTGGTATTTTTATCGATATATATTTTATTATAAATAAATCGTTTGGGATATTCCAAAACTAACCCTCACCTCAATAATAAAAGGGAACCTC
This sequence comes from Viscum album, assembly GCA_963277665.1. Lineage (NCBI taxonomy): Eukaryota > Viridiplantae > Streptophyta > Magnoliopsida > Santalales > Viscaceae > Viscum > Viscum album. The sequence goes on along the minus strand of OY728119.1, from coordinate 2,101,068,801 downwards.
CTCCCCCACTTACTCACACCACCTTGAGCCTTTTATCTTGACCATACCCTGACCATTTCTCCTAATAAAATCCTTATCCAAGTTTTTTAGGCTCTTTTTTTCTCAAAATACCAACTCTAGTGTCCCAAAGAGAAGATATAGAGGGGGTTCATCGAGGAAGAGGTAATCTATTTTACCAACTGTCTCAATAGTATTTCTTCTTCTACTTCATATGAATATTGTGTTTCTAATATAAATTAATAAATAAAGTATAAAATATATAATATTATTATATTATGATTATATAACAATCAAATTCCACCTTTAATCCATACTATGAAAAATGAAATCACCACACGTGCATACATATGGTCTACCATCTCCACGCGGTGGTGTAATCTATTTTCATCACTACATAATTTTCATGGGTATAATGATGGATATAACGGATATAAATAATAAATATGACATGATATTTATTATTTATAATTAATATACCATATAATTCGTCACCCTTTTATCATTAAGAGAATGATATCATCGCTCGTGCGTATATGTGACCTCCCGTCTCCACGACACGATGAGATTCATCTTCCAAACTAACCATTTAAATAATGATTATAAAAATGTATATAATAAATAAATATGAAATATAAGACATAATAATTTTAATGGAATAATATATATATAAATATCACTTACCTTCTTTCATTCTGTACGATAAGAAAATGAAAACATTGTTCATGTGTATGTACAACTTACCATCTCTATGAACGGTGTATTGAATTTAATATATATATATTTTATATATATTTATATACTAAATATATATTGTATATAAATCATTTTTTATAATATTTAATTAATTTAATCACGATCTAATAAATAGGATCATGAATAACAAATCAAAACACGTGTGTTAAACAAAGCGGTTATTACCCGAAATGTTGCTTTAACTTGAAATTGTTAATAAACGGGTAATATAAAGTCACCAATGAATCATACATGATATAATAAATATTATTATTATTATTTTATAATTTAATAATACATTTAAAACCACTATACAATAGTTTTGTACACATACGGAGGGAATCATACCTAAGGTAAGATATGTTTGCCTCACCATTACTTCTATGAGACACATGCCTCATAAACTACTTGATTATTCTACATGGTGTATATACTTATATTAAAACTTCTTTTTTATCAAGTAATATGAAAATATTATAAATCTAATCATGGTAATACTAAATTGATAAAGATCCTTAATGAAAACTAAAGGATTTTTTCACATCGACATATGCACACACACATGGGCGTTACATAGGCCGCACAACTACCTTGCATGAGACATCTGGGGTGGGTACCTTCTCCATGGAACTATTTTGATAAAATTAATTTCCCAAGGAACCATATTCACCTATAAATAGGACCCTACAGATCCTCGTTTGAGAGACTGAAAAATTTGGAAGAACCCCTGAAGCTCTCATTGTGCAGCACCTTCACCCAGGTCTCCCGAAATTTATCAGGTAAATCTCAAAAACATGAGAGAATATAGAATTAAATATTATAAGTGAGATAAAATCCATTTTAGGGTCTAATAACAGAAGACACCTACACAATTACCATTCTCTACTTATGGGAAACCACCTGTGTGAGGTCCCTCTCCCTTATTAAGTACATACGCAAGACCCTTATAGGGACACAAGAGGAGACCCAGGGTACCTTGGATAAATCCTTACCCAAGTGTCTTCACCCTTGTGTCCTATTACTTGAGGCATATCTAGAAAGCGTAGGCCTATCCCCCCTGTGCTAACACATTCAGTTCCTCCTACACCCTTCATAGAATACTTACGCGATATACCTATGTTGATCACCTCCACACAGAACCTACACGAGTCACCATTTGATCCCTCTTCAAAATCCACCTATGGTAGGGATCCTCTCTTCTTGGTTACATTTTATAAAAATGAAATAAGTTAAAAATTCCACTGAGGACTCCTAACTTCCAAAACTATGGTAAAAGGCACACAATAGTGTCTCTCATTTGGATTTGGATTTATACGATTAGATGTTCCCCACACTGGTCCTCTCATATGGTTAGGATCCTTAGAGAGAATGTATATTTTTATATCTATGGTCACCAGGAACCCTACCCTAGGTACAGTGTTAGGAAGTTCTTGGTCTCGAAGTATTAGGTTTTGGACCATGTGTTAATCTTATTATCTCTAAGTCCTGGAGCCTCTGGTTCCTAGCATGAAGGATAAGGATCACTCTGGTGTTTCCTTTTGAAATGGAATGAAATCCACCTCCCTTGATAAGGTACACATTCTAGGGAATACCTCCTTGAGTAATCCCTAATCCTTTGATGTAGGAGGTTACAGTCTTTCTCATCTCTACCTCCATACCCTTCCCCTTCATTCCTTCCTCACCTTGGACTCACATTCGATGTGAAGTGAAGAGAGGGAAGTGTTATAACAACGAACTCTTCAACCAATGGAGAAGGAAAAGTGTTTTGTTTTTCACATATTCTTCTTCCTTTTTTTCTCACATTGAAAATAAATTATTTCATCGTACCATTTTATTATAAACTTTAAATGATATTTTACAAACCGATGATCTTTTAAAATTTAATGTATTGAAAAAAGGTAAATAATATATGAAAACTTAAAAAAATATTTATTCCACATGAACTTCTTTATCAAGGTTCAGACTAAGTACATTTATTTCATCTCATAACCTGGGGACATATATCAAATAAAAGGGTGAGTAGAAGTCCCAGTAAGGGAAAACAAGTAAAATAGTTTGCATACAAACTTGAACAATATTAGTAATAACATGGGGAATTTCATAAAGGCATGATAAAGAGGCATATAATATTAATAAGAACGTGAATCATATCTTAAAAATGTGGCTACAAAATTTAATTTATAAATTCATAAGCATGTCACCAAGTTTTATCCCTAAGGTGTCATAAGAAAATTTTGCAAGGTTATTCACTAAAGTATTGTAAAACTTGACATCTTTAGAGATTAATTTCTTTACCCAATTAATTGGAGTGATATCAAGGAAAACCCTTAATATTTATTTTTTTTTATGTGAGCCACATATATCATAATAAAAAATTTCATAAATAACCCAAATAGAATAAAATAAATGGGTTTCATATCAAAATCATAGCATTTTAAAAAGTGCTTAAAAACATGATCATTATGTCATTTATAACCCAAATAAAGGGAATAAGGGTTTAATTCAAGTAAATTCAATAATAAAATAAATAATTATTATGTATTGATTAATAACTTTTGTAAATGAAAGATTTTTGGGTATTTACATAAAGAAAATAAAATAATTTCTTGTGAAAAAGAGTGAGATTTGAGATGAAAATTCTGCATCATAACGAGTTAGAAACATAGTTTTATAAAATATTAAAAAGAGAAGGGATAGGGGTAACCTATTCATTAAAGACTCATAATATGGTATAGGTACATAATAAAATGGAAATAATAAAATTTTATTGAAATTTTAAAGATATAACACATAAAAGAGAACATGAAAGGAAAAGAGAAGTTTAGAATTCCCTTACCTTGAAGAGTAACTTCTAAAACTATAAGATCGGGACCTTGAGGGATTTAGGGAACATTGGTAGGATTCCTTAGGGGGTATAACTAGTATAACATTGTGTAGGATGAATTTTTAATGAATATATTTTAAGTAATGGGTGGGTATTTATAGTAAAAGAGAGGGAGTTTTTTATTAATTTCAAAGGACTTCTCATTAGTGGTATTGGAAAAACCATGGGCTTGCCCATGATATTTTCCCATGGTATTGGAAAATTTGGACACCTCATTATATATTTTAATCCACAAGAGTATAGATGAATCTTATCTTACTCGTTAAATTATTATGACATAGTTATGATGTCATTAAACATATCGAAAACTCAAAACTGTATTTTTACTACTCATCGAAAATTCAACTATTTCAGAAAAATACCATAAAATCACCCTAACCATTTTTCGATGTGTAAAATTCAAAAATTAATTGTATTTTATAAAATTAAATTTCACTTCAAATTAAATTAAATTAATAAAATATTAATACTTAACTTATTATTTTTAAAATATTGATTTACTTATACTATGATATAATTATATTACCTTACCATTTAAGATGACTAAAATATATTTGTACTTCCTTAGGTGAGGTTACTATTCCATTGGAAGATTACTATTCATTAGGGTAGTATTACTATTCCAAATGGTCAAGTTACTATTCACCAAAAAAATTAAGTTTATCATATTAAACTCAAAATATATTACTGATCATAACCGTGTATGTCTGTTTTTTCAAAAAAACATTTCATAGAATCAATTATCTAAAAAAATTTCTATTCATCAAAAAATAATATTCATCAAAAAATAATACTCATCGAAAAATTGAAACTTCTTAGAAAACTATTAAAAAATCACCTGAGATTAATTTTGATATTTCAAATTCAAAAATGTTGTTTATTTTACCATAATAATTCTCTAAGTATTAGAAATATCTTATAAGTACACTTTTTTACCTCTAAAATCATTTTATTAAATATTTCTCAATTAAACATATATTTTTTTAAGAAATGATTTTCTTAAAATGAAAATGATGAAATAAAACTTTTATTGAAACAAAGAGATTACATTTTAAGTATCCAGGGCCTTTACACATAACCCCTTAAAACACCAGTATATGACTTAAGGGTAAGGTGTGCAAAGGTGGTGGACTGTTGGGGAAGCTCAGATAACATCGTCTAGTTTGTAATCTCTACTAACTTGATCTTCTCTCATAGGCAATTTTGTTCAATCTTAACATCTTGAATATTGACTTGGGTTTGGTCCAATGTGAAGACTATTGATGCTACCTCCTTCCCAAGCTCTAAGAAATAGGCTTCGTACAGCCCTATTATACTAGATGTGGCCATCAACTCTTCTTTTTTAATTAATTATCCATTATTATTTTTATTTATAAATAATAATTATAACGTAAAATTTTTAATATGGTTTCCAACAGTCGTATTAACCAACGGTCATATAATGATCAAAACCCGATGTTGAAATTTCATTTATACTTTTTATTTTTTATGAAATATTAAAACATACATTTTCAATAAACAATATATTATTCAAAAGTTTGTTTCGTTACATCCCCCCCCCCCCTTAAGAAATTTCGTCCTTGAAATTTCAACTCATACCCTTGGAAGAGAAAAGGTGTGGGTACTTCTCTTTCATAGTCTCCTCTAGTTCCCACTTGGATTCTTCATTTTGTTGGTTCCTCACAACAATTTAACAAGGTGGGTAGTATTATTGTGTAGAACATTGTCTCTATGATCCAATATCTCCACCGGCCTCTCCTCATAAGATAGTTCATGTTTCGATTGTACCTCATCTAGATTCAATACATGTTAAGGATCGGGTATGTACTTTTGTAAGTGGGATATGTGGAATATATCATGAACTTGAGCTAGATTTGGATGAAGTTCAAGATGATAGAACACTGATCTAATGAGATCAAGGAATTAATAGGGGCCAATGTACCAGGGGATGAGATTACATTTCTTTCTAAACCACATGAATCTATTCTATGGATAAATTTGAAGGAAGATCTTATCACCAACATCAAACTCCAAGTACCTTTGATGGCTATCGGCATTACTCTTCTACCGACTCGGAGAATCCTTAATGTTTTGTTGGATGGCATAAACCTTTTTGTTATTTATTGCACATGATCAGGCCCAAGTATCTTTCTCTCACAAAACTCATTCCAACAAGTAAGAGTTCTACATAACTTCCCATATTTAGTTTCATAAGGTTCCATTTGAATGCTCGAGTGGAAGCTATTGTTTTACAAGAACTCAATTAATGGTAGATGTTGATCCCATACACCTTTAAATTCCATTAAGAATGTTCTCATCATATACTAATGTGATTTAATAGTCCTTTTTGATTGGCCATCAATTTGAGGTTGATAGACCGTATTGAAAATCAATTTGATACACAGATCCTATTGAATACTTCTCTAGAATTTTTATGTAAAACTTGTCTCATGATCAGATATTATAAAAATTGAAACTCCATGTGGCTTTACCACTTCCTTCACGTAAATCATGGCAAGTTGATCAAGAGAAAAATCTTCCTGAATAGATATAAAATGGGCAATCTTGTTGAGACGGTCCACTATAACCCATATCACATTGTTTTCTTTGGAAGTGTTTAGAAGACAAGGGACAAAGTCTATAGTGATATTTTACCACATCCATATTGGTATGAGTAGTGGTTTTAATACCCCTTTAACATGTTTTCGCTCTACCTTCACTTGTTGACACACCAGACACCTTGTAGTCTAGTCAACAATCTCCATTTTCATATTATCCCACCAATAATAACCACAAAGGCCCCTATACATTTTCATTCTTATAGGATGTATATTGAATGTAGAGTTATGAGCTTCATCCCTCGGCTCCTTATTTATTTATAGAATATATGGAACACATAGTCTTGTATGAAATTTGTGTACACCTTCTTGATCAATATTGAACTAAAGATACTTCCATTCCCTTACAGCCTCAAACATCTTTTGTAACAAAGGATATTCTTTTTAAGATTTCTTGATTTTATCTAATAATGATGGTTGAGAAATCATTTGAGATAAGGTTTATGAAGTCCATTTCCTTACGATTCCCATGTCTAGTTTTACTAAGTCTTTTATCAAAGGATCTCCTTGAATCCTCATCATTTCTAGAACAACAGGGTCTTTCCTACTTAATGCATTGATGACTTTGTTTTCTCTTCTAGGGTGATAATTAATTGAACAATAACAGTATTTAATAAGTCACAACCATCTCCTTTGTCCTATGTTCAATTATTTTTGAGTGAAAATATACTTCTTGCTTTTATGGTCTGTGTATATATTATATTTCTCCCCATAAAGATAGTTCCTCCATATCTTTAGAGGAATAAAACTGCTGCCAACTCAAGATCATGCATGGGATTATTTTTTCATGAGGCTTTAACTATCAATATGCATAAGTAATTAACTTTTCATTTTGTATGAGGACATACCCAATCCCTTTCAAAGATTCCTCACTAAAAATAACAAATCCTTCTATTATTGAGGGTTGAGTTAACATGGGTGCAGTAACCAATATCTTCTTTAGCTCTTGGAAACTTTCTTCACACTCCTTTTTCCAGATGAACATGATCCCTTTTCGAGTGAACATAGTTAATGGATTAGAAATTCATTAATTGTTTTTCAAAAACCTCTTATAATATCCTTATAATCCAAGGAAACTATGAGTCTTAGTTATTATTGTAATATAAATTCACTACTCTACAATCTTTGTCTTTGTAGAATCAACTGATATTCCTTCATTGGTTACAATGTTCCCCAAGAAATCAACTTTCTGTAATGGAAATTCACACTTTCTAAACTTTTCAAATAACCTCTCCTTCCTCAATGTTTGCAATATAAACCTTATATTATCTTCATGATCCTCCTATATTTTAGAATATATAAGAATATCGTCAATAAAAACTATAAAAAATTTATCAAGGTAGAATTTAAAGACTCTATTATACAAATCTAAAAAAATATAAAGTGCATTATTCAATCCAAAGGGAATAACAAAAAACTCATATTTCTCATATCTTGATTGGAATGCAGTGTTTGGAATATGTTCTTTCTCCACCCTTAATTGATGATAACCAAATCTAATATCAATCTTGGAGAAGAACTAATCCCTGTGATGATGGTAAAATAAATTATCAATTCTTAGAAGAGGGTACTTGTTCTTTACTATGATTTCATTCATCTCTCTATAATAAATTCATAACCGCATTAATCCATACTTATTATTCACAAAGAGAATAGATTCTCCTCAAAGAGACACACTAGGCCAGATAAACAACTTCTTCAAAATATCTTGGAGTTTCTTATTTAATTCCGCCATATCCACATTCACCATTATATACGAGGTTTTTGAAATCATAATGGAACCAAGAATGAGTTCAATGTATAACTCTACCTCTATTTCCGGGGGAGGTCTAGGTAACTCTTTAGTAAATACGTCAATTTATTCTTAAACAATAGGGAAATTCTCTATCCTTATACTCTTATATCCTTTTTCTTTATCACCGATCAACTCTATAAAGAATGCTATAAGAGGTGCTTCTAGAGAAATATCTAGTAGATATATATCTCCTTGGAAGATAACTATAGGTTTTCCATTCAAGACTACTGAGATTTCCTTGCTTCTTCATTTGATCTTAGCATTATACTTTGAGATTCAGTCCATCCCTAGTATAATGTCTAATTCTAACATGGTAATGACTACTAGATTTGCGATAAGATTGTGATCTATAAACTAAATACTATAGTTTCTAAACACTTTTTATTATTGGATAATCCCTCTAAGATTCCTGACTGATAACTCTACTTTTATGAGTTTAGGGATTGATTCTATATTCTGTGCAAACTTTGAGGAAATAATGGAATGTATAGAACCAAAATAAAAAAAGTACATTCTACCACTGAGAGAACAACATTAGTACCTGACACCACATCATTTGGATCTTCAACTTTAGATATTGTTATAGAAAAAGCACAACCTTTCTCCCTTGTCCTATACTGATGGTGATTTCCCTCCACTTCCCTCAGATTTAGACAGTGATTAGTAAAGTTCTGAAGTTTTCCACACTTGAAGCGTTGGACTTCAGGTAGGGCCTACACCATCTTACCTTTTTTATTAGTATTGGGAAGATGAGGTTTCACCTCACTATGAAAATTCTGAGTGATATGGTAATCTCTTCCACACATGTAACACTTCACGCTCCCAAGTAGGTTGTTCCCCAAATTCTTCATCCCACATTTATTACATGTGGGAAGTTACACATTCTTTACACCTCTTCCCTGATCAAAGATCCTCCCTAAGATTTTATCCATTGATATTTTATTTTCATTGGTTTTATGGGACTATTAGATCTCACTGAACTCCATTTTTACTTTCATAGCACTTCTTATGATCTACTCGTAGCTTTCATAGTCTTGGTTGGATATATTCTTCTTACACCAAATAATCTATCAAACCTACCATTAGGATCCATGATAAATCTAGACATGTAAAGTGAAAGCCTTATTAATTTCACATTATATCTTCCCACAGATTCATTTTTCTAATTCTTCAACTCTAGAAATTCCTTCTCGAATTTTTTTCTCATCGAATGAGGGAAAATACTTATTGAAGAAGACCCCTCTGAACTCTTCCCACTCCATAGCTTGAATATCCCCTCTTGGTCTCGTGTTTTTAATCAACACCCACTACTGATAATCCTCTCCCTCTAAGAGTTAAATAGACAGGGTGACCTTCTCTTTTCCAGAACTATGAAGTATAAAAAAGATCTTTTCTATAGAGGTTATCCACTGTTCTATGATCAATGGGTTAGTAGATCCACTGAACATTGGTGGTTGAAGATGCATAAAGGATTAAATGTAATGTTGTTCCCTTCTTTGTGAAATTGGTCTCTTATATTGATTTAAGTTATTTCCCATAACTTGAGTCATTTTATTCATCATTCTCATGAAAAATTCCATTCCATCTTCCATCAGAGGACTGTCAGCACATGGTCTGGTTCAATCACCATTTGCATGGTTCCTCCTATTTCCCGCCATTTTCTAAAATAATAAAACCTTAGTGAGAAACTTATTTAATTTAATAATCATATAATTATAAAGGAATTTTATGTCTTAAAACAACATGTTTAAACAAATTATTCATTATTGACAATTACATTTTCTATAAATCATTCATAATGGTTTGTAGAAAGCTTGTGATTAACCAAAAATATCCCATGGGAGTGTCCAACTAGGAGTGCATAAAGGCCCATTTTTGTGCACTAGTTCCCATTTAATTATATCTTAAAGGGTTTTTTTTGTTTTACCCCTAGATAAATTTGTACCAGAGCCACATCTATGTGTTCGTATCTAGACAGGGATTTATTTGTTCAGAAACCACTTACTTAATATTTCACCAAAATTAGAGGAAGTTTTCCTATACATAAACTTTTATATAGGGTTCTTCCTAAAGTTTTCATATCTTAATTTACACCAATAACTAAACTATCCTTTGAGACCAACAATGTCATCCCGCCTTTTTATTACATAACTTTTCATGAAATTTTATAAATAGAGGATCTTTTAAAGTTTATTGTCTTGGAAAAATGGTACATAATACATTAATACTTAAAACATTATTATGTTACACAGTAAATACTTCTTAAAGGTTCATACTAAGTACATTTAATTCATCTCATAACTTGGGGACATACATTAATGGAAAGGTTGAGAATAAGGCCCAGTAAGGGAAAACAAGGGAAATAGTTTACATGAGAACTTGAGAAATATTAATAAGAACATGTAGTATTTCATAAAGGCATGAGAAATAGGAATATCATAAAAATAATAACTTGAATCATAACATGAAAATGTGGCTAAAACATTTAATTTATAAATTCATAGTCATATCACCAATGTCCATACCCCAGGTGTCATAAAACTTTTACCAAGGTATCATAGAACTTGTCATCTCTAGAGATTAATTTCTTTACCCAATGTATTTGAGTGTTATCAGGGAACATCATAAATATGTATTTATTTTCATTTTATCCACATAAATCATAATCAAACATTTCATAAATAACCCAAATAGAATAAAAGAAATGGGTTTCTTATCAAAATCATAGCGTTTTAAAAAAATTCTTAAAAACAAGGTCATTATGTCATTTATAACCCAAGGAAATGGAATAAGGGTTTCATTTAGTAAATTAGATAATCAGATAAATAATTTTTATGTTTTATTAATACCTTTTTGATTTAAAGAGGTTTGGGTATTCACTTAAAGAAAATAAAATAATTTCTTCAGAAAAAGAGTGACATTTGAGATGAAAATTATGGAGCATAATGGGTATGAAACTTAGTTTTATAAAACATTAAAAATTTAGGTGATTGGGGTAACCCATTCATAAAAGACTCATAATATAGTATAGGAACATAATAAAATTTAAATAAGAACATGGAATAGAAATTTTAATGACATACCACATAAAAGAGAACTTTAAAGGAAAATAGAAGTTGAGAATTCCCTTTCCTTGAATAGAAACTTCTAGAACTCTAATATCGGGACCTTGAGGGCTTGAGGACACATTGGGAGGACTCATTGGGCGGTAGAACTAGTATAAATATTTTGAGGATGAATTTTTAATGAATATAAATGAAGTAATGGGTGGGTATTTATAGTAAAAGAGAATGAGTTTTTTAATAATTTCAAAGGACACCTCATTAGTGGTATTTGCAAAACCATGGGATTCCCCATGGTATTGTCCACTTGGGACACCTCATACCATATTTTAATCCAAAAGAGTGGACCAGGATCTTATCTTATTCACTACATCATTATGACATAGTTATAATGTCATTAAACATACTGAAAACTCAAAACTGTATTTTTGCTATTCATAAAAAATTCAACTATTCTAGAAAAATACCAATAAATTAACCTCACCATTTTTTGACATGTAGAATTTAAAAATGAACTCCATTTAATAAAAATAAATTTCATTTTAAATTAAATTAAATTAATAAAATATTAATACTTATCTAATAATTTCTAAAACATTGATTTACTCATACTATGATATAATTATATCACATTACCATTTAAGATGACTAAAATATATTTGTACTTCCTTAGGTGATGTTACTATTCCATTGGTCAAATTACTATGTATAAGGGTAACATTACTATTCCAAAGGGTCAAGTTATTATTCACTAGAAAAATATGTTGATCCTCTTAGACTCTAAATATCTTACTGATTGCAAATGTGTATGTCCATTTTTCTAAAGTCATTTCACAAAATCAACTATTTAAAAAAAAATATTTCCTTACTATTCATCAAAAAACACTATTCATCTAATACTATTCATCCAAAAAACTATTATTCATCGAAAAATTGAAACAAATTTAAAAAATACTAAAAATTAAACCTAGATTAATTTTGACATTTTGAATACAAAAATGCTATTTATTTTTTCATAATAACTCTCTAAGTATGATGATATGTACAATTTTTTACTTCTAAAATTAATTTATTAAATTTTCCTCAATTAAACATATATTTTATTCACAAAAGGTATTACTAAAACTAAAATGATGAAATAACACTTTTACTAAAACAAAGGGATTACATTTTAAGTATCTAGGGTATGGAAAAATAACCCCTTAAAACACCCTCATACAACCTAAAGGTAAGGTGTTCGATGGTGATGGGCTCTTGGGGGGCCCAGATAACATCACTTGAGTGGTAATCTCCACTAACTTGAACTTCTCCTATAGGAAATTTCGTTCAAGATTTACATTTTGAAGCTTAGCTTGGGATTGGTCAAGAACAATGCCTAGTGACATTACCTCCTTCCCAATATCTAACAAATGGGATTTGTGCAGCCTGAGTCTACTGGATGATTCTATCGACTCTTCTTTCTACATTAATTATCCATTATCATTTCTATTTATAAACAACAATTATAACACAAAAAAATATTATTGTCTATAACGATCATATTAACCAACGGTCATATAATAGTCAAAACCAAATGGTCACATTTCATTTATACTTTTTATTGATTATGACATAGTAAAACATACATTTTTCGGAAATAACATATTATTCAAAAGTTCAGGTCATTAGATGAATCACATGGTCTTAGAGGTTAGTGGGGATCATGACACTCACACGATCCATGCCACTTATTGAACTATGAGAACTCTGATTCCTTCCATAACCAGGATATGTAGGATGCCTATCTAAGCCCATGATCAAGGGACATCCTCCTCAGAAGTTATTCCCAATCATAACCCCAAATTCATCAAGGCATCCTCCTTAGATATAGAACCATGACCATAGAAATGATATCATCACTCAATATCATCACACCCTTTTGGTCAAAACACCTAATGAGAGGCAGCCTTTAGAAAGCAGATCCCTTCAGATATAGAACCATTGGGTGTTTACAATTCCATACACAAACCCATTGGAAACAATTCATAAATAAAAAACTGTCACGAGGTTCAAATTATGAGTGGTACAAAAAATGGTGAACCCGATGTGAATCCTTAACCAGGATGATAGTATCACCCTCCTTTCTGGCCCATTCTGATCACAAAATGGAAGAAGGGCAGATAAGGTAATCAATTACTCACGTGTTCACTCAAATGATATTCTACTTTTATAGAGTTCCCTATTTCTATTTTTCATATATACAGGCACTCCTTTTCAGAATTCCCTTAGATCTAATTTCATCCTTTATGTTTTCACCAACAAACTCCCTAACTTTTATTCAGGTTGGATCCATGTCCATGTGAAGAAATCCATCACCAACCTAGAATCTTCAACATTGGGTCTCAAACTCATTGGTCTGATCGTACCATAAAAAATGGTACAATCCCGACATTGGAGGCTGTCTGACAGGACCTCCATCTCAACTAGAACCACCGGTTGTTCGATCAATGATGGTCATTGGTCCTAAAGAAAACTGTACTTACTACCATCATCAACCATTTCGGAAGATTATCCCTAGAAAAAAACAATTATTCGCTACCATATTTCAAGTATGTGGATCAAGAGAATAGATACAACCTCATTTAGAAGATACAGGGGTCTTTCTCAAGGGCCCTTTCCTGCAATCACCGACACCAAAACCATGTGTCAGTTAACCCTTCACATGATGAGGGTTTTATCCTTAGCTATCTATACATATTCCTTCAGACACTAGAACACAAGACGGAATATTGGGCACAACAACCAGCCAACCAGAAGCAATTTTATACCTTTTCCCCCTCTAGAAAATCCCACCAACCTTGTTTGGGGGAAACAATGAGAGGGAACATGCACCCATCTTCCTTCATTAAAAAATCTAGTAGACTCATTTGGAAGAATTAAAAGAATCCATCCATTCAAACATGGTGGAAAATTTTGATCATGAATATACACCTTCCCACACCCAACAAGACTTCCAGAATGCTCGTCTGAGAGCACCTAGAGAATTCACTCAAAAATTCCCGATGATAAACAGGGGTAGACTCAACTCTCTTCTATCATACATGAGTGGTGTCAGTATCCACTGGAAGGAAAGGGAGGATGGGAGAAGGTACAAACAAATACTCTAGATGTGGAATGGGTATATATCCTCATTCCGTCTGCTGAAGCCACTATGCAAATATAGAAAATGGTGAATGGGAAGACACAAATCCCTACCCAATCCTACAAACTTTCCAGGATATCAAAAACAGTGATGAAAGTATCACCCAATCGATAGACAAATAACTATGTCCCCATAAATGGGTTCTCTCATTAGTATAACACCCCAGAGTAGACACATGCGTATTCTCTTGTCTAGGATGATTATGTGGAAAATTCCCCCATATTATACGTACAATCGGCTCAGGAACTTACACCCACTCCAATCAGAGGTAATCAGCCAATTCTAATGGCCAATACAAGGCAAGAAAAAACACCTTCCCCTAACAACCTATTTTCCTTGAATGTGGACATAAGTTCTTGTAATAAGTCACATAATAAGAAGTATCATCAAACAAGATTGGAAAATCAAGATTTGATCTACAATCAGGCTTCTCTTAACACTGGAATTCTGGAAGCCCTCATATGTTTATCTGTTGCAGATCAAGATCCTACCCTCATGTTTCCAAATTACGAGATCATTAGCTTTAATTTTTAAAGTAATCATCCAAAACTTCACTATGAATTCTTTCTTGATGATAATAATTTGGTCGATCTCAATATCCTATCTCTTTTCGAGGTCCATGAAAACCATTCATGTGGCAATAAGACCAAGGAGTAAGAAAGTATTCCCCTTACTGTAATCCACAGTGGTGATCCTCCCCATGATGGTGTTCACTGTGAATGTTCTCTCTATAGTATTGATTCATATTTTCAAAATAATTCTCCAATTTGAAATGTAGTGATGAGAAATCTATATTATTGTAAGGGACTTGCAAACACAAGGCTAGTCATAACTGATTCCTTGTCATTGGTAGGTGAAATCCTTTCTCAATCAGAAGACAGCTCAAGGTGACGGTCATTATCCAAACCACCCTTGGGTCACTTGCCTTCTAATGTAGAATAGGAAATCCCAACCAATACCATTTCTTGTGGTAAAAAAATCAGGAAGATTCCACTCAAGTTAGACCATGTCGAAGAACCTCTAGGGAAAGATGAAGAAGATATGATAAACATAAGGAAACATTTGGGTAAATATGTTATACCAGTCATATTAAGGCATTTATCCACCAATCAATACAGCATTCTATAGATGTAGGTGGAAGATTGTATGCATGACATCCACCTCAACATATAGAAAACTCATTGTGACCTAAAAGAAATGGCATTACCCTATGAGGAGTATCAAACTCATTTCAAAGTAATAGAAGGGATTCATAGACAAATTGACTTACAATCACTCATATATTCATGGCACCCAAAGATCATGTTGTAGCAAGGATCCCTTCATTGTGAATGACTTGATGTGTTAATGATGTTGTGATGGTTGATCACAGATACCTCATCTGGTATTCATATTAGAGGATGGGGTGCACATAGAGTGTTACATTTCAACCTTCTTCCTAACCAGAAAAGCCCATAAAATGTGGTATTATGAAATTTCATATACCCATGTCAGCTCCAACAAATGGAATATGTTCATGACTGAAGATATACTCAACAAGAACAGGACCCGATCGACTCCCACTAACTTCGGTCCATAAAAGAGAATCTTATTGAGATAATTTTTCAGAAATCATATGATAATATTGCACAGGAATCCCTCTTAGAGGATTTCAGCCATCAGGTAGTACAAATGTCAAAAATAGCACACTAGTCTTCTGAAATGGACGATTTAATTTCATTTCAAATAATGAACCCATCCCAAGTTCAAAAAAAATTGTAAATTCAGAAGAGCAGTAGTGGTAATACCATCCAAAATAGTTGGAGAGAAACCCCATCTCTTAAGGATATGGTCTATTTTAATCCAACCATCACGATAAACCAAATTGGCCCAAAGAGTTGTAAAAGTGGAACATGAATAGCCCCAATCCTCATGGTTGGGTAATTTTTCACATCAAAAATCCCCTACTTAGCAGGAATTAGTTTTCTCCTAATTAGGGAAGATGTCTTAGGATAAATCCTCTCAATTTCTTTCATCCTATGATCTCATACATTCACATGGAACATGCCTGAGTGAAATCTCTAGGAATTCCCTTTAGGTAATTATCGCCCAAAAAGATAATAAGGAATCCACAAAGAAGACGACAATGTCTCGTAGAGGGTATAGAATAATCGAGTCTTATAAAGATACTGACAGAATGCATGTGGTAAATTACACGTCCATGAACATCATCAATGCTATCACTAAAAATCCTCCAAAAAATGAAAATGATTTGGAAGATTTAGGAGAGGAAGTTCTTATTCATGAGGTGGTCCACACTGAAACAAATGATGAAGGTGTGCATACCTGAAACTAGAGGCTCGCCCAAAATTTTGGAATCCTCTAGAAAAAACCACCTATACCTCCTTGAAAGTCACATAATAGGGGAAAAGGTAAGGTTCATACTATGTCTCACCTTCCCACCAGAGAGGGTAAATCCCTTTCTCTAGAGGAAATATTTTCTCAGCAAGATGAGGATATAAGAGAGTTAAAAAGACTTAATGTAAAGTTACTCGAGGTACCTTTCCTACTAGATATGCTCCACAAAAAGATCCCCAACTCACACTTCTAGTTGGATCACCTCAACAAAGATAGTTTTCCGCAACAACTTAAGAAGACAAGGAACATCTGCTCAATGTGGTAGTTCAACCACCAATATATTTGGATCCCACAACAGCAGATCAATAATCCCTCCATTCGGTGTGAAATAGAATAGTTTCAATCACATTTTTACAGGACTGACCCTTTGGGTTACCCATGGAAAATACTAGCAGTACCACTACAAATGGTCCTACAGGCCCCTTTACCCATTAAAGCTCCAGTAGTCGTACCCATTCAGGATCCATCTATTGTTCATGCTCAGGTCCCCATTCATCCATACATTCCTCTAATTCTTATGAATGAAATTAAGGAATTAACATCTCAATTGGAATCCATGGAGGAATAGTGCAACCAGATACAACTAGAAAATAAGTCTTTTCCCAAATGGGTGGATCTTACCCCTCCCCCACCAAACATTAGGAATACTACATTTCTAATATTTAATAGCTCAGGAGACCCAAAGTATCACTTTATTCATTTCTTCTCTCTCTATGATTCCATGATGGGAACCCCTAAGAAACATGAGGTGGTGAAACTTCAATGCTTCATACAATCACTATAAGGATCATACATTGTGTGGTAAACAAGTTTTTAGGCTCATTCGATCACTTGATGGGAAAATATCCATGATAAGTTCCTATTCCAATTTATCTCAACACTGCAAAAGACAATAGTCTTCAATGTCGCAAACTGAAAACAATGGGATAATGAAAGAGTCTCAGATTTCATTTCTTAATATAGATGATTGGCGTACTTCTTAAACCTACCACTCCCTTAAGAAGTGATGTTGCCTATCTATGTAGAAAATCTATGTGATGAGTTGAATACACTTTTGATCCATGTAAAATATATAGAAGCGTTTTTGGGCCTTGCCTCTATTTCTCAACAAGTGGATAATTCCATCACCAAGACCAAGGACAAGTCCCAAGTGATTCTATCAACTCAGAGAAGGAGAATAATAAAATAAGAGGCCACTATAGTTACACTTAAGAAATCCCATATACCCGCTCCTACTTCAAATCTTGCATCATGGAATAGGGATCCACATCCAACGTGTCAGTAGTAATGAACACCTCGTTTTGATGATCAAAGATATTAGAAGAGAAAATAGTTTGAGGAGATGAAAAATAAGGTCTATTATTTTTGAAATGACCAAGTCCTCAGTTACAATATCACAGCATTGGAAAAAAATTAGTTCAGTTTCCAAAGCTTGGTAAGCCTGGAAAATAAGGTGATGAATATATCTCAAACTATTTCCTCTTCCATAAAATGTTGGGGAACCCAATCCAGGATTTTTTTGTCTTCAAAGACCTTCTACAAAAGATGGTGGACTCTAGGGAAGTGAAACTGAGAAATTTTCCAGCCCAGATAGCAAGTGTTTCTACTACCAATCTGGTGGAGCAAGGTGAACGGAAAGAGGTTAATAGAAAGAATACATAGAAGTTATATGATTGGATGGCCAGAAAAATGATCAACCAGACTCATGCTATTCTCTGAGCGTTATTGAAATAGACAAATGTGACCTAGACCCCTTTTTCTACAACATAGTTAGCTTCATCAAAAGTCTAATCCTCTGAAGCGCAGTCCTTGAAAAAATGGCATGCCTATAAGGATAAGGAAAAAAATATAAGAATATGATCTAATTTTAAGGAAAAAAATTTCCTTGACCTTAGTATACTTCATGTTGACCATCCAAAAAACATGGGCACCTCCCTACTAAATGGAACTACAAGAGTCAACTCATATGGAATAATCTTCATCAGATTATGGGTTAATCTTAGGCTCCATTAATGTTATTTACTTAAATGATCTCTTTTCACATAATGGTTCTGATTATGAACCTGATTTTCCTACACTTGATTGGGTAACTAGGGAAAGAGTTCGTCAAAGTCTGGAATATAGGGGATGATGTGGTCGTGATGGGTGCCACTACTTCATCCAAACCCCCTCTCGAACATTCAATGTGGCCTAAACTCATGGGAAATCCCTCCCTCAAGCTCAGTAGGAACAAGGGAGTTATTCATAAACACACGATATGGGCTTCCCTAACATGATCAGCTTGGTATACTGGTTAGAGGATACACTAATGCCTCTTTGGTGGGTAGGCTGACCTAATCGGCCTAATACACGAATAATAGGAACACTTCCCACACCTATCCAAAGGGATGGACCATCCAAATTAGGAACATAAGATCTTAAAGTGCTAGAAAAAGAGAATATCCTTCCCCTAAAATACAGAACTTTGGATCAAAAATATAATTTCATGAAGAAATTATCCCAAGTGTCAGATATGTTATCAATCATGGATGCGCGGAGTTTGTAAAGGACCTTTGAGAATCACTCATGGATGAATTTTCAACTAATTGGGAATTTGAGGTTTGAGTTGTTGATCCTGAAGTATATCGTAAAGAGAATGATACTACATAATTCCATGTGGTCATATCCTTCAAAGATTTGGATGAGGATGTCGAGATACAAGGACACTTCAGACCACTTTATATATCTGGTAGAATAAATGACATTGATATCCAATGATCTTTTATCGACAATGGATCAGACGTAAACCTTATTATGTTTTGGAAAATTTGTCAACTTGGTCTCAATGAATCTAAATTCTCCCCATACACTTTAATGTTACAGGGTTATTACAAGATTAAAGAAGATCCTCTTAGTGAGATCACACTCAAAACTCAGTTTTGGGATCTTGTGTCCAACTTAGATTTCATGGTTTTTCGGTAGGATATAACATTCAATGTTATTCTTGGAAGACCTTGGATACATCATCATGTATTCATTCCTTATTCATATCACCAATCTCTAAAATATTGTATCAATAGTCAAATTCGAAAATTTTTTGGTGACAAGGCCCCATTCAAATCCTATGAGACACAATACATTAATGTAGGATTCTATCAAAAGGAATGGAAAAAAGCAATGGATAATGATTCCACCTTATTCAAACACTGAATATCTTAGAGATAATCTTAGATAACCCTTTAAAGCAACTAAATGAAGATTATATACTACCCATTAATCAAATTGAACGGTTGGGCCTGAATTCAAGCACTAATTCAACAGTTTATGAGATTTTAATTAAAATAGTTGATCCCAATGGTGCTGAAGAAGTTATCAAATATCTAAGTGATGGAGAAATATTGAATGATAATTTCTTCATTCCATCCCCTAAGCTCTAAAAAATTCAGGTTCTACCAACTGGGCTAGAAGAATCCATCATAAATATAGGAGAAAGTGAATAGACTCATTCTCAGTCCCTCATTTCCCCTTTACGACTCCAAGAAGGATTCATGCCATCAAGTTATCCCAAAATGATTTATCCATCCTCTGGATATCCAAATAGAGACTCCCATGTTCTCTAAAAGGAATATGCTTCATCATATCCTCCCTTGGTGGAGTCAAGATTAATAGAGCATGAGGACGAAGAAGAAGATATCAGGGAAGACCCTCAAGCATTTGAGGAAGGAATGTCTACTACCATGCACGAACATAGATAGATAGAACTTGATACAAAAAAATATCAACACCCCACTCTGATTAGTGTGTACATGACTCCTGAAGAACAGGAGGTATACACCTCCTTCCTAAAGTAGCACCACGATGTGTTTTCTTAGAATTACACAGAGATTCCAGGACATGACCCCGAGGTGTCCACAAATCTCTTAGGTTTTTCAGAAGATTATCTAGGATAAAAGAAAGCTTCTAGGAGGACGCACCTGACTCAGGCCAACCAAATTGAGGTTGAAGTGGAAAAACACATCAAGTCTAATTTTATCAAAGAGATATATCAACAATCATTTTCCAAAATATGATTTCCCGATTCCAATAACAGTTCTCCTGACTGATGCAAAATCCAGTTATCAAACTTTATCCCTTATGGATGGATTTTCAAGGTATAATAAAATAATTATGGCCTCAGAATATTAAAAATACACATATTTAAGATCCCCTTGGGGAGTATTCTTATATCGGGTAATTCCCTTTGGCCTAAAGAACGTTGGGGCCACATACCAACATGTTATGCATCACATCTTCAAACCCTTCTTGGGAAGGTTCGTTGAATGCTATGTTGATGATATATTGGTCAAGTCACAGCAAAATCCTAACAAATTGGATGACTTGGAAACCATTTTCATCATGCTTCGACAGTATAACCTGAAGATAAACCCCTTGAAATGTTCTTTTGGGGTAACCTCAGGAAAATTTCTCAGCTTCATTATATGTAATTGCAACATCTAAGTTGATCCTCAGAAGACTAAATATATCCTTAGAATTTCACATTATCAAAACTTGAATGAATTTAGAGGACTTAAAGGACACTTAGCTTACATCTGGTGCTTCATAGCCAACCTCATAAGTAATTTTTTACCCATTTCCAAATTAAGGATGAAGGGGGTCACATATCAGTGGACTAGTGACTATTAAGAATCATTTTATTCCCTCAATAAATACCTATTGATCCCACCAGTACTGATGCCACCTATTGTAGGAAATCCACTCATTATGTACATGACAGCCCTGGAGTGATCATCAGGCACCTTCCTCACACAAAAATAATGATGATGGGAATGTAAAAAAGCCTTTATTATCTCATTATAACCATTCTTGATGCAAAGACTCATTATTTGGATATCGAGAAGAGTTGCCTAGAATTAATCTTTAGTGTTCAGAAGTTGAGGTACTACCTGTAGCACCATGAGATTCACTTGGTTTCTCACAGTAACCATCTCAAATTTATCCTCAGTAATCCTATACAGACAGGACGTCTAACATGGAGGTCAGTCATTCTAAATTTGTTCAACATACAATTCATACCCCAAAAATCAGTGAAATTTCATGCTATAGTTTATTTCCTCACCAAACACCCATCTGTATAAGAGTCTCCATTAAATATTGAATTAGACGATGAATAAATATTATATATTAAAAGATGACCCTAGACATGGTAAATTTATTTTTATGGTACATTCAGGATCCTAGTAGGAAAGAGAATAGAAGACCCTATACACAACAAATTAGGGTTGGGGATTGTGTTTATCTCCGCAAAAAAATGTAGTATTTCCATACTTGTTCCTATTATCAGAATCTTGTATGAACAATGTGGCCGAATATTAGGATCTCATCACAGGCCCAAAATTTGTACTTCAAATACTGGTAAACTTCATAGAGGTGAAAGGTGACTCAATGTTAGTAATCAATCAAATAAATGTTGATTACACCATCAAAAAAGAGGAGATAATACCCCTATTTGATTATGTATGAGGGTTAATAGCATAATTCTCCTCAGATCCAGCATTGACTTACATTTCACAATCATATAAATCTCAGGCAGATATATTGGAAATTGCAGTTATAGCATTTGCATATCCAAATCTGGATGAAAACGTCATTAGCACTACCCACCGCTTAATGTTCTAACAGTTTGTAGGAATCAAAATAGAGGAGATCAATGAAATCAGTCTCATCCATAAGCCAAATGGTCCTCCCAAAGGATGGATGATTCCCATCATAGACTACATTTAGGATGGTGTTCTCCCACTACACAGAGTTGGAAGAGATCAGATCTGGTAGTGATAATCCAATTTCACTCTTTATGATGGCCCAAATCACAATAAATTCCACAATAAATGAGGCTTTTATGGATTCCTTCTCATACATTTCTATGGAGAAGACACTATGGCTGTTATGTAAGAAGTACATGCACGAGCTTGTGGTGACAACCTGTTAGGGTATAGGATTCCTAATCAAATATTAAGGATTGGACAATTTTTGCATTCAATGGAACTTGATTGTGTAGAATTGACC
Source organism: Viscum album (assembly GCA_963277665.1). Taxonomy (NCBI): domain Eukaryota; kingdom Viridiplantae; phylum Streptophyta; class Magnoliopsida; order Santalales; family Viscaceae; genus Viscum; species Viscum album. The sequence goes on along the minus strand of OY728119.1, from coordinate 2,101,046,090 downwards.
AAGAAACTTCATTCTTTCCAAGTGCATTCCAACTTCATCCTTCAACCCCCGAAGTTTCTACATACACCCAAATACTCTTCTCCATTTTCCAAATGGGTAATGGATGTAGTGGGGTATTATCCCCCGTCTACGGCTAAGAAGTTCTAGTATATCTGTACTTCTACTAATTTATTATCCTAATGGGATAAAGAAATAGCCCTTAAAGATGTTGGGGGTGAAAGAATTGATAGCTTTTTCAAAGCTAACATCATCACTAGATTTGGTGTCCCTCATACAATATTGATGGATAATGGAACCAATTTTTGTTCTGTTGAGGAAGACAATCTATATCAGGAGTACAATATCAAATCCAACCATTCATCCCACTATCATGCAGTGGATTATAAACAAATAGAGGCTTTTAACAAGACCCTATTGAACATACTCTATAAAATATTGGATAAAGATAATAGGTATTGTCCTAAAAACTCTTGGTTTCCTTATGGGCTTATCAAACTAGAACTTGTACTACAACATGGGAAACCCTATACTCATTGTTGTATGGAATAGAAGCATTCATTCCCATTGATGTTCAGTTTCCATCACTCCATATTTCCATTTTTGACCAGCTATCTGTAGATGAACCATCTCAGAAAGGAATGGATAAATTGGAGTGACTGGATGAAAAGAGGTTTCATACCTTTCATCACTTGGCGGTATATCAGAACTAGATAAAACGGGCCTTTAACAAGAAGGTCCACCTTCATTCATTCCTCTAAGAAGAGTTTGTTTTAGTCCTTGGGACTCCAATGATACTTGGAAAGAATCCTATGAATCTTGATCCAAAATGGGAAGGACCTTAATCCATATATAAGGTCCACTATAATAGATATTGTTCCTTAATCTCAATGGATGGAGAGCTCACTACGACCTGAACCAATGTAAGTTTCCTGAAGAAATATTTCATGTAATTTCATGATTAAATATAATCTACAAGACATTAAACTACATAATGGCTCATTGCCACATGACCTTAAAATACATGACATAATTTTCTTGTCGTATGACAATAAACTTCAAGACATCTATTTTCCTTACCACATGACATTAAACTACATAGTTAACATCCTTTTCATTAGACGTTATGAATTCATCATCATATCATGAGTCGGGATATCTTTCATGGTCTCTTTTAAAAAAAATAGGCCTACATCTCACACTAGGCCCCAATTAGATCACTCTAACCCCTCAATGGGTAGATATTCCCTCTTGGCTAGACATTAGGAAGAAATATGGGCTTCTCCTATGTATAAGTCCCACTAAAATTTTTGAAACTCCAAAATGGAATTGAAGCCCATTTCTATAGGTATAAGTCACTACATTTTCATGTCCTCATCGTATGATGGTAAACTACACAATCCATTCAAGAACTGTATGTAGCTTGATTCTCATTCCTATGTGATACATAGTGACACCTGAATCTCCAATATTGGGTCCAACCACAATTAGAGAAACCCCTTCACTCCATGTGGGTATGAATCAAACATTCTTAGGAAATATTTAAAGAACTACGTGTGACTTTATTCTCATTCCAATGAGATATGCAGTGACACCCGGATCTCCAATCCTAGGTCCAACTACAATTTTGGAAAAGAGAACCCCCCCCCCTTCCTTTTTCCCTGTGCATGAATCATGTCTACATAGGGAAGATTTCCATGACTTATATCTTGATTATAATTATAATATGTAACGCCCTGACCCAAGTTACCTAGAGACGGTTCATTATTACATAACATTGACATGATCACAAGGGATAAAATCCCTAAAGACCGATCTATTTAGTAGCCTTGGAATTACTAGATACATTCATAAGTTTTACATTACATTATAAACTAAAAAGAAAAGAAAAATGTTTCCATTGACCACATTCATATCCCTTAGACTATCCCTATAGGTCAGTCATAATATACTTCTTCACATCCTGGGAAAACTAAAACATAGAAAGGGGTGAGATCAGATGCTCAGTAAGGATAACAATATTGCAGAAACTTTTATAAATAAGCATAATCATTTAAGGCAATGTATAAGACTAAAACAAAAGCCTTCTAAACTTAAACATCATCATAATATGTAAAAGATAAATCAAATAATTCCATTTACTTATTCACATGGATATTCTACTTGTTAAATAATCACATGTAATATCAATATCCAATTTCATAATTATAGAATGCATAATGCTAGACTTCATAACCACATAGTCAAGGCCTTATGCCAAGACTACAAATAAGATTTTGTCAAGGCCTTATGCCAATACACTAGTTCATCTCATGAGACATACTGATGCATCAAGGAGCTATAGCGGGCTCCTCCAGTCACTTACTAATTCCAATGAATTCCTCATATAAAAAGGTTGAAACATAACATACACAATCATATTAAAACTATCATAAGAAATTTTAATACTTTAACCATAAACCATGAATGGTATAAAAATAAAACATCCACAGTCAAACATATCAAAAAAACTTCAATAAAATATGAATGATTTCTATCATAATAAATCGACTTCAAACAAGTTTAAAATACATCAAAGGATGTTGACATAGATGAAATGAAAAATATTTGAAACAAATACCTATTTCTATTTTTAAATCATTTAAAAGTCACAAAGTTATAAAAGAAAACATTTATTTTTAAAATATTCTTATAATATTGTATGGGAAGCTTTGATGATGTTATAATGGCGGAAAATAGCCACACCCTCCATATAAGTTAAAAAATACATTTTTACCTCAATTTTGTCGAAAAGTTCATAAAGTACATTGTTTGGAAAATTATGGAAAGATTACTTTCAAAACATATATGTTAAAATAAGGGTATAAATAAATATAACCCATAGTATAGTAAATATTAATAATGTTTTGAATTACATTTTCAAGAAAACAAGGATGTGGATGATAAAGAGGTCCCAGTAGATACTTATGTATTAACACCCTCATAAAAGTAAAGAGATTGTAGAATTAACCCTTACCTTGTACATTTCCTTGGTCGAGGGTACATTAACCTCCTGTATAATAGTTAAATAATTGTTATTAAATTATTCAAGAATCATATACATAAATATTATATCATATATGATCTTCTAATATTTCTTTGTTAATAATATTTTAGTAGTATCATCGTTTTGGGTGTTAACAAATTCGTTTTCCTTTATATGTTTGGTTACATAAGCCATGTTTGTTATGAATAGGATGTATTTTATTAATATCCAGAATGATATTAAGTTCTTAAACATTATTTTTAATCATAAAATGAAAATTATTCATGAATTGTTATGATGGGGAATGAATCTCATCGCATTCATGGAGACGGTAATACGTACGTAAGCACGAGCGACAATATCATTATATTGATGGTGAAATTATATGTAATTGGATGGTATATCTGAAAGAGCATTGTCGTGGGCACCCTCAAATGATTAGTGTGATTTGGGGTACTTAGGTGCAGTAGAGTGGCTGACCAAGGTTGTCTCTCAAAGGAGGAAGTGAATTTAACAACATATTAGAGGTATTCTAAAAAAATAAAATAAAATAGAATAGAATAAAAACACTACTTTAAATGATTGGGGTTTGTTGTAGTTTATGAATCTAGAAGAAGTTTTCTGGAAGAAGATTGAATATTTTTTTTTTAGTTTTGAAATGAATTTCGATTAAAATGACACAACAAGAAGATGTTTTTTCTTAGAAATATATTTAAAAGGCGTAATCGATCTAACTCTACCTCTTCAATTTATTATTAATCATTATCATTTAAATTAACATTCAATTAATTATGATCCCTTAATTTGTTAAATCACGAACCCTACGAGAATTAACTTTACCACGAAGATGATGTGAATTTAACCCTAGGCTAACTTCGGAACATGCAATCGCAGCACTCTGCTTTGATTGATGTTCTAAGATTAGATTATGGTAAGTGGTAAATTAAGGCACATATCCATTCGGGAAATGAGGATGAATTGTGTTTAGGGATTATATTTTAACTCTACAAATTTATCCTGTGTGGTCTTGTATTACCGATTAAGATCACGCTCTCACAATTTACACAAAATCCCGATCTCGCGTGTTTTTGTGTTAATTGTTCAATTGCTTGCTTAGTTTCTTACAATTTAAAAACACAATTCATGGATCATATTAAGTGAATTATAGTATCTCAATGATTCAAAATAATTAAATAAAGAGGTTAGAATATAGATCGATTACTAAAAGACTACTCTTCCATGGGTGGCGTAATCATCGTAGAAGCGTTTTGCATGTGCAAAGGTTCATAATGGGTATAACCCAATAACGCTTCTACTCAAGAATTCCATCTCAAAGAGGAAGATTAATAGAAGAAGAAATTTAAACAAAACAGAAGAAAATAGAATAAATAAAAGAAGACCAAAGAAGTTTATTACACAAATGAAAACATTACAAAATGAAGAAGAGAAGGAGGCTTCGATGAGAGGATCCTTGCTTCAAGAGCTACCCCTCTTACAATGGTTGGATAATTTGGGTCAAACAAATTCTCCTCTGCCTCCAATATCCCAATGCACGTCCCCAACCCCTCCAAATGAGAAAAACTCCAATTTATAGAGGGGAGGGGAGGAGAGGTTACAAGTGGTTTCAAGTGTGAATGTGGAAATTCGGCCAAATATTTTATGCCAAATTTAACCACCCATTTGACCACCAAAACGCGTGAATTGGCCGGCCTTCCAGAAGTATCCAATGTGAGGATATGGGTCCTCTGTCTCCTCTCCAAATTTGGGCTCAATAAAGGCCCATATGAAGGAGTTATGGCCGAAATACAGAAGCTTCTCCATTCTGGCGAGCCCAGTCCAACTTTGACTTCATGGCCCATTTTCAACAACCAAATGAACTCTTTAGCTCTAGTGTCCTGAATAAAAGTTGTATATAATTAAGTTAGAAACACGGTTACAAAAGTTAAAATTCAAATAATAAATATAAAAATATGTATCTTTGAAATACTACAGTAAACTATAAAGGGTAAAACTGGAATTTTCATCAAATATTCAAATGAATGATCTAATCCCAAATACTTTCTAATTAAACATATTTAACACAATGTGAAGAAATTATATCATTTATTATCAATTAAATATTCAATAAATTAGTGTTTTATCAACTCCCCCACACTTACCCTTTTGCACTCCTGGGCAAAACCTCATATCAAGTAAACATTAATATCAAATCAAAACCAATTTTAAAACACATATCCTTGAGATCAAACAATTACACCCCAAGAAACAAAAGATATCATGACTCAAAAAAACCATTATTTCAAGTTCTTCATTTATATCATTCAATATATTTCCACTTTATTTATCCTCCCATGCACAAAACACTTACCTCGCTTGAATTTTCTCTCATCACTCAAATATCAATTTTTTTACAATGTCTTTCTCATCCAAACTCATACAAGGGTCACCATAGGCTTGATTGATTCCTACATCGCTACCCGATGTGAGTCAAGGACATATGTTTATCATGAGGACTTTTCAGGGTTGTTCTGTGGCTTTCGGTTGGTAGGATTAAGATGTGAAAAACTCTGAGGCTGAATGAGGAGGGCTTGACTCTTTTGAAGCAAAATTGCATTAATCTAATTTTCACTTAAATATGGTCTTCTCCTCAATCCCCATAGTATCAATTCATCTACATCATCATGAAAATTCATGAAAGGTTTACACCATTCATCATTTGAGCATCAAAAATTTCAATCTTCTCAAACATGATTTTCTTGAAAGCTTCAGATGGGCACAGCTTTCCACCTCAATTAGAAGCTCCAGAAAAGGCACAGCTTCACTTGTCATGAAAGCTCCAGAAAAGGAATAGCTTTCAATATAATGGCTTTCTTTAGTAGAAAACACATCTCTTCAAAATTTAATTTTCCACCCAAAGTATCACAGAATGTGGTGGAACAACACAAGACAGCTTCCTCCACACTTAAGCTCAACTAGATTATGCAATTTCACTTCAAGAGTTGGATGGATAGGGAAAATTGTCTTGTAATGTGGCTAACCTAACAGGCTGTTCATGGCTTCTAAGGGCTACAAGGATTAAATATTCAAGGTAGGCCATTATAAAAAAGGATTCTTTGAAATAGGGTCTTTAATACCAAACAAATTCCTCAATCATTTAAACATATGTACCTCAAACCCTCAAGTTTTGACAGGAATAGAACAAATTATGGTTAAATCAAGCATGGTTTGGTTCTCTCAAGAAGTTAGGTGAATGTAAAGAATATGAAAATAATGGTTTAGAAGCCTCACAGGAAAGTGATTTCAAATATAAAGACAGTGAGATGTGGCATGGGATTCAAAATTCAGTGTACTTTTCATGAAATTACTAAATATTTGAACTTGAAACAAAGTCATTTCAGCATTCATTTAAGATTAGTTTCAAGGGATAAATCGTTTCACTCATTGATATGCATTTAAAAATTGTGATGAGAATCATTTCAATTCAAAAGTTTCAAAAAAACACAGAAAATTGTAAAATAAACACACAAAATTTGAAAAACACACAATTTTTTTTTTGGTTTTTCTTTTGAACAAGAAAGCAATTGAAATTACTAAACTAAAAGGTTCCCTCCCCCACACTTAAAATATTGCATTGTCCTCAATGTGAACCTATGAGATTATATATGCACATGAAATGCAGAATTTTTAAATAGGACAAATAATATAAAAGTGAAAGGGTTAGGAACAGCCTGATGTGCTCAAGTGATGATGGGGTCATGCAGTGTGATAAAATCCACTGCATCAGTAGGAAGTCCCTCAATGTTTCTCTTCAAACGTTTCCCATTGACTGTAAAGCTCCTTCTAGTGTCCTCTTGTGTGATCTCCACTGCACCATAAGGAAAAACATTAGTCACAACATAAGGACCTAACCATATGGAACGAAACTTACCAGGCATCAGCTTCAGTCGTGAACTGTAGAGAAGGACTTGCTCTCCAACATGGAACTCCCTTTGTTGGATCATTTTTTCATGAGATGCTTTTGATATTTCCTTGTAGAGCCTTGAGTTCTCATATGATGATAATCTAATCTCCTCAAGCTCTTGAATTTGCAGCTTCCATTGGATTCCAGCTTGGGCCAAATCCATGTTGCATTCCTTTATAGCCCAATAATCCTGATGCTCAACTTCCATGGGGAGATGACACGTTTTACCAAAAACAATCCGAAATGGGGACATACCAATGGGGGTCTTATATGATTTCCTATAAGCCCACAATGCATCATCCAAGCGCTTGCTCCAATCCTTCCTATTTGGCTGCACGGTTTTCTTCAAGATTGTTTTCAACTCACGATTTGAAACCTCAGCCTGGCCACTTGTTCGGGGGTGGTATGGTGTTAATGTTTTGTGTGTCACCCCATACTTTCAAAGGAGGGAAGAAAAATTCCTATTGTAAAAGTGTGTCCCTTGGTCACTGATGATGGCCTTTGGTACTCCAAACCTGCAGAAAATTTTAGCCTTGACAAAATCCACTACAACATGAGAATCATCAGTCCTGGTGGCCTTGGCCTCCACCCATTTACTCACATAATCAACAGCAACCAAAATATACAAAAATCCAAATGAACTAGGAAAAGGACCCATAAAATAAATTCCCCATACATCAAAAATCTCACAGAATAGTATGGGTTGTTGGGGCATCTCATGTCTCTTAGAAATGTTCCCAGTGTGTTGGCAACGAGAGAATGACTTACAAAACACATGGGCATCATGGAATAATCTAGGACAATATAATCCAGAGTCGAAAGCCTTCCTAGCTATCCGTTGGGGTCCAAAGTGTCCATCACAAGCAAGTGTATGACAGAAATGCAAAACAGACTCAAAATCATGATCGGGAACACACCTCCTAATGACTTGGTCACTACACATGTGCCATAAGTATGGATCATCCCAAAAATAAAATCTTGACTCACTCTTTAATTTTTGGACTTGATGTTTCTTTAAATTTGTAGGGATTTCAGAAGCAACAAGGTAGTCAACTAAATCAGCATACCAAGGATGCGTGCCTGAGATGGTATAGAGATGCTCATCGGGGAAAGTGTCCCGAAGTGGTACCCGATCCAAGGTGTCATCCTCTAGTGTTTGAGTAAGCCTACTCATGTGGTCCGCCACCAAGTTTTCTAACCCCTTCTTTTACTTTATCTCGATGTCAAACTCTTGAAGAAGGTGCATCCAACGGATAAGTCGTGGCTTTGCATCTGGCTTCTTCAAGAGGTACCTCAGAGCTGCATGGTTCGAAAAAACAACTACTTTAGAGCCCAATAAATATGAACGGAATTTATCTAAAGAATATATGACAGAAAGAAACTCCTTTTCAGTGGTAGTGTAGTTTGATTGGGCTGAATGCAATGTCCTTGATGCATAGGCAATAACATGTAAACGTCCTTCCACCCTCTGAGATAAGACATCTCCAACCGCGAAGTTGGAGGCGTCACACATAATCTCAAATGGAAGGTCCCACCATGGGGGATTTATGATAGGTGGAGTGGTATGACACTTCTTTAGCTCATCAAAGGAAGTCCTGCAAGAATCATCAAAAACAAAATCAGAATCTTTTTGAAGTAATCGTGACATAGGAAGAAGGATCTTACTAAAATCTTTGATGAAGCGCCGATAAAATCCTGCATGCCCTAGGAAAGATCTAACATCACGCACACATGAAGGATAGGGTAAGGATGAAATAATGTCTACCTTAGATCTATCAACCTCTATCCCTTGTTTTGACACTACATGCCCTAAGACAATGCCATGCTCTACCATAAAATGACACTTTTAAAATTTTAGGACCAGATTCTTCTCAATACAATGATTCAACACCTTTCCCAAACTAATTAGACATTCATCAAATGAGGATCCATACACTGTAAAATCATCCATAAATACCTCCATGCAGGTCTCAATAAAATTAGAAAAAATACTCACCATGCATCTCTGGAAGGTACCTGGGGCGTTGCAAAGTCCAAATGGCATCCTCCGGTAGGCAAATGTGCCAAAGGGACAGGTGAATGTAGTCTTCTCCTGATCCTATGGAGCTATAGGAACCTGAAAATATCCAGAAAATCCATCCAAGAAACAATAGTGTGTCTTCCCAGAAAGTCTCTCGAGCATTTGATCAATAAATGGGAGGGGGAAATGGTCCTTGCGAGTGGTCTGATTTAGTTTCCTATAATCAATACACACACGCCAACTGTTTTGCACCCTCATTAGAACTAACTCATCTTTATCATTTTTAACAACAGTAAAACCATTTTTCTTAGGCACAACCTGAATTGGACTTACCCACTGAGAATATGAAATGGGAAAGATTATACATGCCTCGAGCAATTTCTCAACTTCTTTTTTAACAACTTCCAGGAGGGTGGGATTGAGTCTCCTTTGTGGTTGTCTCACCGGTTTAGCCCCATCCTCCAAGAGAATCCTATGCATGAAAATGGAGGGGTTAATACCTGATATGTCAGCCAAGGTCTGCCCAATCGCCCTGATGTTCTCCCTCAAAATATTCAAAAGCTTTTCTTCATGTTCAAAAAGGATATTGTTAGCAATGATAATAGGTAATCTCTCACCACTCAACAGGTATGAGTATTTCAGATTTGGTGGAAATGGCTTGAGTTCTAATGAAGGAGGGTGTAGTATGGATGTATACATTGAAGGAACCGAAATATGTGCACAAAGAGGATCAGTATCAGAATATACATCATCAAAATCAGAGAATAAAGCATCAAATCCATCAGCATACTTTATAGCCATGTCATAATCAGAGTTCACATGAACAAGATCAGAATATGAATCCATTTCAAAATCAAATCTTAGAGAGTCTTGTTCATTAGAAACCGGTGTGGAAGTTCTCTTAGACATTAAACCAGAACCAATACTCATAATCTCCCTAAGAATAGGACAATCATAATCCATGGAGTTTTTACTTGGTGGTTCAAAATGGGAGATAACAAAAGCAGAATGGTCCTCAGAGGGGTACTTCATGGAATACATAACATTAAATATCACAACTTCATCCCCAAATTCCATGGAAAGTGTACCCTCATTGACATTTATGGTAGTTTTTGCAGTTTTGAGGAAGGTCCTACCTAAGATAATGGGGGCATGAGAACTTACCTGATCATCCTCCATGTTAAGAACATAGAAATCCGCTGGAAAGATCATGTCTCTTACCCGGACAAGTACATCCTCAAGGACTCCCGCTGGATATGTCATAGCTCTATTCGCCAATTGCACCACAACTCTTGTTGGCTTCAACTCAACAACCTGTAAGGAAGAGAATACAGAGTGAGGCATCACATTTATTGAAGATTTTAAATCACAAAGAGCATCAGAGAAGTGAAACTCCCCTATGGTACATGGGATGGTGAATGTCTCTGGATCCTTGCACTTTGTTGGCATTGCTAGAGTTGGTGTAATGAGTGCTGAGAAATTCCTTCCAAGGTTGATCCTCTCATTTCCCTTGAGCCCTCTTCGATTGGTACAGAGTTCTTTTAAGAATTTCGCATACCTTGGAATTTGCTTAATGGCTTCAAGTAGAGGAATGTTGATCTCCACACACTTGAATGTGTCCAAAACCTCCTTTTGCATTGCTTCTTCAGCCATATTCTTGGTTTTAACAACCCTGTTTGAAAAAGGAAGGGGTTTAGGAGGTACATCATCAATCTTTTTCTTACCTTTATCTTTCTCCTTGGATTGCTCATCAGTTGGTATGGAATGCGGCTTCTCTAGAGTAGAGGTGAATCCCGGTGGAATGGTAGGTCCAGATGTATCGTTCATTTGCTTCCCACTTCTCAATGTGATGGAACTAACATTCCCCTTTGGATTTAGAGTGGGTTGGGAAGGTAGATTTCCAGAATTCTTACTCACAAGTTCATGGAGGGTGGTGGAAATCTGACTCATTTGAGTCTTCAACTCTCTCAGCTCTGAACCTTGACTCTTCAACTCATTCTGTTGATTAAGAACAATTTGTTTCAAAAGATCATCAGTGTTAGAGTCTACCTTGTGTTGGATATTCCCTTATTTCTAACTCGTTGATGTTTGAGCTTCAAATCTCTTTTGGGGTTGTTGGAAACCCTGTTGGTAAGGTGGAGGCTGCTGGAAGTTTGGTTGAAAAGGGGGCCTTTGTTGTTGTCCAGAGCCATACCTCATGTTTGACTGATCTTTCCGCCCTTGGTTGTATATTGTATCAAACTTCTTTTGGGGATATGGTTGTTGTTGTTGCTGCTGAAATGGTCTCCCAGGGAACACTGCTGCACAATCTTCTGTCTCTTGTAGTTGTGGGCAACAGTCAGTTGGGTGGCTTGTCTCAGTGCAAATGCCACATGGCCTTGAAGAAGGGGGTTGGGATGTCTTTTGAGCCAATGCAATCTGCCTCACCATATTTGTCAATTCTTCTAACTTAGTATCAATCAAATGACTTTCAAGAGAAGAAGGGATTACTTGATGTACTCCTCGAACATGTGGTGTACCTCTATCACCGAATTGTTGGGAGTTTTGAGCCATCTTGTCAATCAATGCACGTGCGGCTGCTGGTGTCTTGTCCACCAATGATCCTCCAGCTGAGGCATCCACCATGCTCCTCTCCATAGGTGTGAGTCCTTCATAGAAGTATTGAATGAGGAGTTTCTCACTGATTTGGGGATGTGGACAGCTTGCACACAACTTCTTGAATCTCTCCCAATACTCATACATTGACTCCCCTTGTGCTTTCTTGATCCCCGATATCTCCTTTCAAATGGAATTGGTCCTTGATGCTGGAAAAAATCTCTGAAAGAAAATACGTTTCAAATCGTTCCAACAAGTTACATCTTCGGGTTGTAAATAATACATCCAGTCTTTTGCAGCTCCATCAAGTGAGAATGGGAATGCTCTTAATTTGATTTGATCTTTAGAAACATTTATTGGTATAAGGGTTGAGAAGACCACATTAAATTCTTTCAAATGTTTATTAGGATCCTCATCAGAGAGGCCATGAACTTTGGAAGTAAGTGAATTAACCCAGATTTTAGTTCAAAGTCTGATTCGAGATTTGGGTATGCAATACAATTTGGTTTATAGTTAATATCAGGTGCAGCCAATTCTCGAATGGTTATATTAAGTTCATTTCCATTGTTTTCAGCCATTGGTTCCTCTTTTATGTTTTAATTTGAATAGCTTCCAATTTCAATGTTTCCAGAAGAGAGGAATTCACCAACTGGTTGAATATTGAAACTTCCCGTAGACTGAGAATTTATAATTCAAGCCCTAAGGCTACGTTCAATCTCATGGTCAAGATCTAAGAGATCTTTGGGATTAGTTCGTGTCATAGATCAAATAAAAATGAAAAGAAATAAGGTGGACCATAGTAAAATAAAAATGAGAAGTTTGAGTTGATGGTTCAAAAAGAAGTAGAAGAAAATAAAAGAAGAAGAAGAAAAATCAGATTGGGTAAAGAAGGAAGAAAGAAGAGAGGAAGAGAATAAAATGTAAAATAAAATAAATACCTCTAATTGGTTGAAATAATTACTTTCCTCCCCTGAAACGGCGCCAATTTGAAAGAGCGCTGTCGTGGGCGCCCTCAAATGATTAGTGTGATTTGGGGTACTTAGGTGCAGTAGAGTGGATGACCAAGGTCATCTCTCAAAGGAGGAAGTGAATTTAACAACTTATTAGAGGTATTCTAAAAAAATAAAATAAAATAGAATAGAATAAAAACACTAATTTAAAGGATTGGGGTTTGTTGTAGTTTATGAATCTAGAAGAAGTTTGCTGGAAGAAGATTGTATAATTTTTTTTTGTTTTTAGTTTTGAAATGAATTTCGATTAAAATGACACAACAAGAAGATGTTTTTTTAGAAATCTATTTAAAAGGCGCAATCGATCTAACTCTAACTATTCACTTTATTATTAATCATTATCATTTAAATTAACATTCACTTAATTATGATCCCTTAATTTGTTAAATCCCGAACCCTACGAGAATTAACTTTACCACAAAGATGATGTGAATTTAACCCTATGCTAACTTCGGAACATGCAATCGCAGCACCCTGCTTTGATTGATGTTCTAAGATTAGCTTATGGTCAGTGGTAAATTAAGGCACATATCCATTCTGGAAATGAGGATGAATTTTTTTTAGAGATTATATTTGAACTTTACAAATTTATCCCGTGTGGTCTTGTATTACCGATTAAGATCGCGCTCTCACAATTTACACGAAATCCCGACCTCACGTGTTTTTGTGTTAATTGTTCAATTTCGTGCTTAGTTTCTTACAATTTAAAAACACAATTCATGGATCATATTAAGTGAATTACAATATCTCAATTATTCAAAATAATTAAATGAATAGGGTAGAAGATAGATCGATTACTAAAAGACTACTCTTCCATGGGTGGCGTAATCATCGTAGAAACGTTTTTCATGTGCAAAGGTTTATAATGGGTATAACCCAATAACGCTTCTACTCAAGAATTCCAGACCAAAGAGGAAGATTAAGAGAAGAAGAAATTTAAACAAAACATAAGAAAAGAGAAGAAATAAAAGAATAACAAAGAAGTTTATTACAAAAATGTAAACATTACAAAATGAAGAAGAGAAGGAGGCTTCGATGAAGGGATCCTTACTTCAAGAGCTACCCCTCTTACAATGGTTGGATAATCTGGGTGAAACAAATTCTCCTCTGCCTCCAACTTCCTAATGCACGTCCCCAACCCCTCCAAATGAGAAAAACTCCAATTTATAGAGGGGATGGGAGGAGATGTTACATGTGGTTTCAAGTGTGAATGTGCAAATTCGGGAAAATATTTTATTCCAAATTGCACCGCCCATTTGACCACCAAAACCCGTGAATTGGCAGGCATTCCAGAAGGATCAAATGTGAGTATATGGGTCCTCTGTCTCCTATCCAAATTTGGGCTCAATACAGGCTCATATAAAGGAGTTATGGCCGAAATACAGAATCTTCTCCATTCTGTCGAGCCCAGCCCAACTTTGACTTCATGGCCCATTTTCAACAACCAAAGGAACTCTTTAGCTCTAGTGTCCTGAATAAAAGTTGTAGATAATTAAGTTAGGAACGCTGTTACAAAATTTAAAATTCAAATAATAAACATAAAAATATTTATCTTCGAAATACTACAGTGAACTATAAAGGGTATAACTGGAATTTTTATCAAATATTCAAATGAATGATCTAATCCCAAATACTTTCTAATTAAACATATTTAACACAATGTGAGGAAATTATATCATTTATTATCAATGAAATATTCAATAAAATAGTGTTTTATCAATATCATATATAAATAATAATTATAATGTTATATTTATTATTTACATTAGTTATACTCATTTTTATACCCATCCAAATAATGATGTGTTTGAATAACAAACTATGCCACAACGTGGAGACGGTAAGTTGTACGTACGCACGTATGGTGACTTTGTCATTCATATGATGAATAGAATAATGAATATAGTTGTACCATTTTTATAATAACATCACAGTATATAGAATATACTAGAGTTATTATTTTATAATGGAAACAACAAAGAAATATGAAGTGGAAGAAGAAAAGAACTTGAAAGAGGTGATGAAATATTTACTTCTTCTTCGGATTCATCCTTTTCATTTGATAAAAAGGGATAGGTTCGCTTTTTGAAAAAAAAAGAATGCCTCTAGGATTAAGGGAGGAAAGTTGGGAGGATATTTGGGCAGGTTTTGGCTGAGAAACATGTCTTTGGAGGTGTGAAATTAAGAGAAGGGTGAGTAACCTTTTATAAGAGATGTGAGGGTCACTTTAGGAAAAGCTTGAAATATTATTTTATAATAAAATCATTTTTATATTTCTAATTTCTAAAAAATGATTTAGTTCTAGGATAAGGTGGTTATGGGTCTAAAACCTCTCAAAAAATAGTTTTTATACGTGTTTAGGTCACCATATTAACCTTATCATTTAGATTTATCTCGTAGTTAAATAGTTTGACATTTACTATGTCTCTTTGTATTTTTATATTATATGGTTAATAAACTTACTATAACAAGACAAGAGAACCCCAAGTGGTTCATTATTAATATATATAACCGTATATGAGTCCTTTGTCTTAACCTTATATTTTTAGGAATATTATATCAATTAATAATATAGTATTTTTTTTAAAAACACAATTATGTCAATTTTGACATTATTTAGTATTTGGTTTTTTTGAAAATCATAACAGCATGATTATTTCGAAAAAAAATTATTTAATCTATCCTAATATGTCATATTAACCTATCAAATTAGTGTAATTCATCAAAAGTCTCAAATTAACTTTATTTTGATATTTATAATATCAATTATTTTAATCTTTCATTAATAAGGTAATTACAGCATCATCATTGTGTCATAAATAAATTTAATTATTTTTTGTCTAAAAATTATAAATAAAATACTATTATGTAGGAAATATTATTGTATTTCTAATAAATATTTGTAGTTGAATTTATCTTATGTGTAACCCTATATTAAAAATGGTTTATTTATTAAACATTGAATTTACCACTTTTAACTCTTCTTTAAATAAAATAACAATAAATGTCTTAATCTAATCCAAGTGGACCAAAAAGGATAATATTTTATTCATAAGGTTTTTTTTAGTGGAATCAAACTTATCAAATAGAATTAATACATGTTTTAGGGTAATTATAATATCATTTTTACCCCTATTTACATTTAACCATGGTAAATAAAAGTCAAAAGTAAATTTTCGCCAAAAAATATTTTCATTTTATTGAACAACATTTTACTTACTGATATTAATCGTATCTCTCAGATTTTTGAAATTCAACTCATAGAAGCGGTAAAATTATGTTTTATGAAAATTATCAAATGCTCATAGAAGGTGGGTAAAAGACGGTAAAAAATTCAATAAAAGTTTATATATCTAAACTTATTATAAAATGACTCTAATGAATTACATTGAACATATATAGGTATTATGTATCTATATTTGACCTAAAATAAATGAAAATAAAATAACTAATTATTTAAATAAAAAGTTGGTTTTAAACAATAACACAGTGTTTTTCACTATTTATCAAAAACTGAAAGTTCTCAGAAAAATACCAAAAAATCACCCTAAGCTCATTTTGATATTCCGAATCAAAAATGAGGTCCATTTTGAAAATTAAAATTTATTAAATTTCAAAAAGTGGGTATTAATTTTCCTAACTGCTAGTTTCATTGGTCATGGTATGTTAATACTTTAAGTTGTGTACAACAAAAGAAACTGCGTTATTCAAAGGGAAACGTATCGTGGAAGCTTGGGGTGTTACATAATGAGAATGCATTGTGATACCTAGAATTCATTATTTAGGCCCAACCATCAATTTAGAAGTTATAAAAATCCCCCATTTCCCTGTGTCCAAGCCTAATTTATGTGGGAAACATCTGTCAAGAACATTGTATGGATTGATTCTTTCCCCAAAACGATATGTAGTGATTTTAGGTTCCTACACCCTGGTTCATAAATATCATTTTTATCCTTCCACATTAGTTCACCTTTGTCTTTACCGTATGAGGTCAAACTATATGGGATTCCCAGAACTACGTGTGGACTGATTCTTATTCTATTGAGATATGTAGTGACACCCGAATCTCCTATCTTGAGTCTATCCAAAATTAAAAATCCCATGCTCCCTATGTACGGATCAGAAATTCATAGGGAACCTTATCAAGTACTATGTACGGCTTGATTCTCACCCCCAATGAGATGCATAGGGATGCGAGGATCCTATATCCTGGCTCAACCACAACATAACCAACATGACCCTATCATTTACATATATTTCCCTTTATCTATGAAAGAAACCTTTACCATGCCCTATTTATCACACTAATCATATCCCACAAGGTCATAAATTTTGGTAAAGTATTTCGCCACATGTGTAAGGTATATCTATTCACATTGGGGTTATCATGGTTCTGGATTCAAGAACATAAAAGTCACACCAAATGTCCTCATCGCATGATAATAAACTGCATTGTTGGTATAAGAACTATGAATGTCTTGATTCTTACCCCGGTAAGATACGTAGTGGCACCCCTTTCCTACACCTTGGCCCATCCATGATATTCTTCTTCACATCAAGTCACCTTTTTCCATATTACATGATATTAAACTAAAAGTATAATGTCTTTTCAATGTGAATTTAAACTGTATGGTACCTAGAGAACTATGTATGGATTGATTCTCATCCCATTGAGTTACATAGTGAATATTAAGCCTTAGATCCTAGATATATCCAAGGAGTAAAGAAAAAATTATCCTCTCAATTGTTAAAACAAAAGATCCATACAGGAGATTTTATTTTGGGTCCTCTTATTAAAGATCCCACTAAGGAAATAACAGATGTCACCCTTCTAAATATAAGTCAGATCTATACAAGGGACTCCCAAATCATGGAAAATATCAGTCCAAATGATTCCTTTATTCATTGTACAATGCCCCTTTCACATGTCATACTTCTAATCTTGAATACTTTCTGATCATCATAATCCCTCCTCAACTTCTGGTAGTAAAATGTCTAATACTTGAGAGATCCTTTTCTTGACTATGCAGTACATGCTTCAGTTGTCCTTGCATAAGTTTACCACATAATGGGCCTCTCAGCTAAAGGATTTAACTATTTGGCTAGGCAGTATGTTCCCTAGTTATCCTTGAATAAAACACCCCCCATAACAAGTTTTTCAAATAGCAGTAATTTTTTCCTTAGGATAATCCTCTTCTATCCCTTCATGATTTGATGACGGTATGCAGGAACCCATGATTCAAAGTCAGTAGTAATACCTTTCATATTTGTCCCATATCCTTCACCTTGACCTAAAAGACTTAAATTTTGTGGTTTACATTTCCCCCTTCATATATTCATATCATATTGGAATAACCTTATTCCATTTGACCAAATATCATACATATTTTACATAACCTAAATGGTCTTGGTCATATGACCTAAAACTACAGGCATCGTACTTCTTACGTTTGGGTAAGACCTTTGTAGAGAGAATATTCTCCCGATTCTTCAAAAATCATGACTTTAAATACCCCTTTTGTATTCAAGTACTTATCTCCACAAACCAAACTCTATGCTTAGGGAGATCTGAATATCCATAAACTTTCATCAGATTTTAACGATAGAATTTCATAATTATAGATATCTCTTTTTCCTAGCTATTAAATATGTTCCTTAGATGGTCTTTAACAAAATGAACCCTATAATGGGTCTGTCAGCCAAAGGATGCCACTATTGACTATGTAGTACGTGCCCTATTTGGACTTTCATAAAATAACCCCCATAACAGGTTTTTCAAGAAGTGGCAACTTCGTTCTCAAGAGAGACCTCCTCTAACTCCTTAATCCCTTTTTCCCATACCACTCTTTGGATCTGTAGATCCCCAGGTTACAGCTTAAAACTTTCCCCTCTCTCACTTGAATATGGTAATGCATTTCCAGACGGATTACCAAGAATTAGAGAACCATCAAACCCTCAGCCAAAGCCAAAGACATTAAAATTATATCCCCCTAACATCCTTGATGCATGAATTTAAACTTCATATCATAATTTCCATGTTATATGACTTTAAACTGCATAGCATAATGCCTTTACTACATGACTTTAAACTTCATAGAGTAATTTCCTTGTGGAGTGACTTTAAATTTCATATCATAATTTCTTTAATGTGTGACTTTAAATTTCATAACATGAAGTCCTCATTGTATGACATTAAACTACTCAGTCAATGTTCTTGTTTAATGACATTAAACTACATGATACATTAACCATTTTCAGAAAGGTCCCTCCCCCCTAACAGCATCCATCTCACAAAATTTACCCCCATCCACTCGAGTTATTCATGCAGGATTGGTTTCCCATTCATGGACAATGACAACAAAGATATTTCATTCATTCTCAAACGTTTTACTTTGTAAAAACTACCCATGTGTTCTTGATAAATTTTAATCCCCATAAATTTCCTCTAATAATCAATAATAGAATGTCAAAATTCTTGATAGCTTCTTTGTATGACTATGTAGTATGTTCCCCAGTTGTCTTTGCATAATTCAACCACATAATGAGTCTGTCAGCCTAAGGATACCACTATTTGACTATGCAGTATGTACCCTAGTTTTCCTTCCTTCAAACATCCCTCTTAATAAGTTTTCCAACCAATGGTAACTTTATACCTATGAGATATCTCCTCTATTTCGGGATATCATGTTTTTTATTCAGAAACCATAAATTAATTGCTCAATATTCCCCTTGGAAGTGTCTGAATAATATCATAACATTTCCATCCATCTAGCCTTGTTTGGGTTATTATTTCAAACCTTATGATCAAATATTTTCGACATACAACACTATCCTTTTTTAGTATAACTTTCATGACTTTAAACTACCCATAAAAAGAGATGTAGTACTCACTAGATTGAAAACCTAAAAAGGGAACTATGGAAAAAAGATGAGTCTCATCTAACTAGGCCTATGATTTTCACGGTTTAGTAAAAATAACAAGCGATAAAAAGATAAAAGGCACAAAACCTATTAGGATAAAACCCAAAAAGGGAATTCTAATAAAAATTCATGTCTCACCTACTAAGTATCCTCCATCTTTATCTTAGCAAAAAATTGTGGTGATGACATAAAAAAGACATAATGTTTATTGGGTTGTCCATATGACCCCAGAAACAGTCAGACTATGCTCTATGGGCCCCTTAACCTAGGTAAGCAATTAGAGCATTTTTTTATCATCCTTGTTATTGTGATTAAAACTAGTTAGAACAAAGATGTTTTGTTAGGAAAATCAGTTTCAATGTTATGATATGATCATAGAAAGGGAACATGGATGAAGAAACAAGTGATTTAGAACAAAAAAGAAGAAGAATACTTTATATTTGAGTTTTGAAACGTGGAGTAACTTCCACATGTTGGGGCCTCTCTTCCAAATCATACAATTTTTTCCTCAAAATAAGATTTGAGAAGTTGAAGTGAACCCTGAGAAGTATGTGTGGATTCACAAATCTCATCCCTTTTCACAGCAATAGCCTACTCATCTGTACAATGTTTTTCTTTCTCAACCATGAAAACTTATCTCCTATGTTTTGAAGCCTCTTTCAGGGATCAGTGAAGTTTAAATACATCTTCCCTTACAACATGTAACTCTTCTTCAAGGTTCATTATATGGAACGACCTCACATAAAGGTGATCCTATAATTCCACCACCTTTTTAGAGTTCTTGAAATCATCTTGGATCATAGAAGCTCTAAGTTCCTCAAACCAGTTTGCCTATTTCACCTCAATCTACTAAGACCTCTACTCCTACTCCCTTCACTAAATGATTTACTTCACCATACCATGGACATTATGATAATCAAGCCCTCCATACCAAAATGGAAAGCTTGAATAGAATTTGGTGAAGTTGTAATGACATATCTTTAAGATGTGTCTCACATATTATCATCCAAATATCTCTCCAAAAAAGAAGATGTGTTGGGAGAAAAGCTTCCTGCATCTTTGGGTCATACTCAGAACCACTTTCGGAAGGAGAGAAATAAGTTGGGATTAGTGGACTCAATGAGCCATCTTGTCTTTCCCCCTCCAAAGAAGCTCCTTCCCCACCAACCATTATTGGTGGAGCTAGTATTTACACCCCCCATCTCAAGCCCAATTTTCGAAGTTGATGACACTGAAGAGAAAATGCCACTTTTCATTAACATCAGAAGATCAAAAAGTAGATAGGGTATTAAAACAAAACAAATAGTTGATGACACTCACCCTTTTTTGGATCAACTAACAGAATTGGGACTTCTTTAACACCCCCGGCTTTATCCCTCTAGGTCCAAACATCATTATTAGGATCATCCTCCTCATTCTACTAAATGACCAAAATCAATGAGCCCTAGAACCCCCCACCTTGGGATTCTCAATTATTGCTTCTTCAATAGCGGGAGTTGAGTGGATTTGAATTCCTTGTTCTTGAAGTGACCTAAAAAAATTCTCTACAGATAAATATGCACAATTTTGACCTTTATTTGAAACACCAAATGAAATAAAATAAACTATGTTTTTAAAATTCCAAAATGATAAAACTCACATGCTTCCAATTGCTTTTAGAAATCTTCAAAATCCTAAATGGAACCTAGAATATTAATTATTTGATTAAGTAAATATATCATGTGATGATGAATGGATTTAATACTTGCAGCATCCTCACTAGTAACCGTATTAGAGGCAGGTTCCTCAAAACCTAAATTGGATCCACCGAAAATCCCCAGTGTTGTTTTCGAAAAAATCACAATGTCGCCATCCACCAAAATGCCAATGTTAGCATCAACACCCTCATCAGATCATCCAATATCCCTATCATCCCCTTCTGGGGTGAAAATGGGATCACCAATGACTATCATAGGGTCCTCTGGTATGGGTAACTGAACTGAAATATCATGGAAAAATGAAGTTAAAATAATAGTATGTAATGATTAAGGGAGAACATTTGACATTATCATGAACCTATTCTTTCTCTGTGGAGGTAGGGTCATATTTAGACATATCTTTTGATGCCTCAACCATCAGGATAACATATTAATCAGCGCACATATGTACCTCCCTTGGAATATCCTCCAAAATCCTCAAAGGACCAGTAATAGATCCTTTAAGATAGTGAAGAAATGCAGAACCTATGAAAGATAAACATAGTTAGAAATGTGTGTCAAACAATTTTCAATATTGGATAATAGCATAAATACTCACTATGACGCATTCATAGAACCAACTTTAATTCTCTCTTTATATTCCTATCACATGATAACAAAGGTCATGTACTACTCTTCTTGGAAATAGAGAGTTGAGGTAGCGGTCGGGGAATTCATTTCGTTATCACATCTATCATGGTCTGATGACCTAGGGATAGTTATGGGGACCCAAGGGCTTCATTCACTACCTCAATAAGAGTTCTTGTGGGCCTTTATTTTGGTAAACTAGGAGCCTCTTCTATTTCTCTTTCTCTTCCCTCTCCCATTCCAAGCTATAAAACAGAACCCACTTAAAATTAATGATGTTGGGTGAATAAGTAAGAAATGGAAATAATTAAAGATAAATACATCAGCATGGTTAATGTAAATTTCTCATTCCTCCCCAGGATTAATAGTTACACCTTCAAGAACTCCTCAATCCAACATGTTGGACACCCACTCATCCATGACATCACAAGTCATGTTCTCCCAAAACTGGATTTCTAAGAGTCACATGTAGTTTGGATTCAATGTGGATGGTTATGGAGAAAACTCAATGCCCTCTAATTTGGAACCCTCTTTAAGCCTTCTTTCTCTTTCAGAAGAATGAGGGGATCAAATAGTGCCCTCCTCCTAAAGGTGCCAACTAGAACACCTTGGCACGGGTGGTGTTATCTTTTCAATTATACTCTTCTTGGTGGTGTTATCTCCTCAACCCTAGTCTTCTTGGTGGTATTTTTATGAGAACATTTCGAAGTCTCTAGATCCTATAAATCATCTTTGGATCAGGACATCTTATTATTCAATCCACAACCAATAGTTTTCATGACCTTCACCCAAAAAGTGGCCTTTTTCAATTCCCCCTAAGGGTATGAATAAACCCATTCCTTATAATATCTAGACTCTATATTGATTAATTACTCTGAAGGAGGTAGTGTGATTCACATTTTGGATTCCTCCAGTTCCATCAAGATCCATAACTGTCGGACTATCATTGGATGCTTCTTGTGTCTAACATGCATAGGGGGGAAGGTGATTGATTGTTGAAGACATTTAAACTGGTGAGTAAACTAATAAGGATCATAATACTCCCAAATAATCTCACTGTCAATATGGGATACCAGTATGCTATCCCTGAATTTCATCATATATTCCCTCAGATCATAATTCTTCTCTCTACCATCATTGGTAAATGTTCTGGTTGGTGAGATACTATAAGGAAATAAATTAAAGTCTCTAGATACATTCAAAACCTTCAGCACATCATCAGGCTTCAGGTTGACAGGCTGAATCCAAGAGACATTCTAAACAAATTGATGAAATCTATTATCAGGTATTTTAACTAAAATCGTCACCTAATATGAGCTAAAATGTGCCGCAATCTTTCCCCACATCACTTGAAATGGACCTAAAATTCAAAATGGGGCATTTCCATTGTATGTATGCCACAAATAGTGATATATACTTGCTAAAACAAGGGTATTTAACACTATGAACTTCCCCTATGATAATTTGGTTTCAATAAAAATATTCTATGGGCTCATGCCACCATCGGAATCATAGATTGGGTGCAGATAAATGCTTAACCACATGGAAAGAAAGCCATCCAGGTGAATATTTTCATTAATATTGGAGTCAACCTGGTAACCCCAAATTTTGTACTCAAACTTCTCAAATGTGGTCCAGAACAGGCCTGAAGAACCCTAATTCTATGTATTGGGGAAAATAGTAGGGAACCTATAAGTAGGACCCTCTCCTACTGACTCTATGAAATACCTCATCCATGTTTCTGCACGAGCATCAACCTTGGGATGAGGATCTTGGTCTTTATGTGGCTTCTTTTATATCCTGAAAAGCTCATGATCCAATGGTGGAATCCTCTCAGCATTGTCTCATATCTTCTTTGGTGGGATAAAATTATCATACATTTCCACGAGAATGGGGACCCCATCGATTTGGTAATCATCTTACAAGATGATTCTAACTTCACCATGCGTCAAGTGAAATAAATTTGTTTGTGGACTCTATCAGCTCAATAATTTAGGAATGATGTTATGTTTCTTATAAACATAAGTATGTCCTACCCAAATATCCTCATAAATATGAACATCCTACAACGCTATTTTGAATTCCATGAAAGTTTAGCCCACCAAGAATACCCACATTCACTCAAGCCTGAATCCCACTATTGAGTGGAAGTTCCAATCTTACTTCCAACCTTAAGATTGATATGTCTTTGAAACACAGAATGTCCAGTCATAAAAATGAGGTCTTGAATATTTTATACGTAAATTAATATCTGGATCGCAACTACTTTGATGGAAAATGAATCTGATGGGGACTGTTCCTTCCTTGATGTGAACACCCTTCGTGGAAATGTTTTCATAAGGACAGTTATTGTGTTTCACAAACCAAGTCATTAGGAAGTACTTCTTAAGTGAAGTAATATGAGATTCCCTCAGAATCATATTCCCATGCATGGGTAAGTAGTCACTTCTTGTATACTCATGCTGATGTGGTATAAAAAACTTCACCAAATTGAGAAGAGCAGTTTCAACAACATCACAATAATGAGTCCTGATGGCCTTGATCATTTTAGTTTGATGCGCAACAGCTTACTCAGTTACAATCATTGAAGTATCCATTGAAAACTTTCAAGAACGCACAGAATTCTCTCATTAAGTTGAAATATTGACCTAAGAATGTTAAAATATTATCTTAGAATAAACCAAGAAATTTTGAAAAGGAAAGGGCTCATGAGGGTCCCTTAATAAGGTGCACTGCACATATCCCTTTCGACTGAGTTCTTTGGACAGTTACCTCGATGAGCTATATCTATTAGGATACTCACCAAGGTATCTTAATGTAGCCACACTACTCATGTGGCTATACCTTGAGAGAACCTTCAAGAGACCTTCACGAAAGCACAGAGCGGTGTAGCTAGGCGGACAACTTGAGCGGTGAGAGAGAAAATCAAGAACTCCGAACATGAAGAAAATAAAAATGGTAGGGTAATTTATAAACGTTTATGTTTTGTGAAGAATAAATATATAAACATATATTAAATCTATAAGAGAGTCCTAGAGTGGGAAACAATTCCCTCCAAATTGGTGTGATGAGCACAACCTCACATCCTCTAAACCTATGTGAGTTCTTTAGTATCATTGTCCAAACATCCAAATGAGAACTTTCCTTTGGAAAGAAGGTAAATCATGAATATATAAACTTTTGGTGTTTTTTGCTCCATAAACAAATACTATTGGAATTTGTTTGAAAATAGTTATCTAGAAGTGAATTATTGCACAAAACTAAACCCTCTGAAATCAACCATCGTGCGACAAGCGTTTTCATCTGAAAGAAAAAATGGTAATCAGGATTTGAATCCTCAATCAAGATGATGGTTTCACTCAACTATCAGACCCCTTTCTACCTCAAAATGAAAGAGGGACAAACAATACAATCAATCATGCTTGTGTTCATTTAAATGAGATTCTTATTTGATGGGCTTTTATTGTTTATGTTTTTCAACTATATTTAGTAACTTTCCCTCAAAACTCCCTTTAATCCCATGGCATCCTTCTAGCTTCCAAAAATGTATGCCCTGGCTACTGTTCATTTTGGGTCTTCATCTATTTAGAGGATGTCATCACCAAACTAGTGTCTTCAATGTTGGGTCTTGAATGCATTGGTCCATGATTATTGATAGAACAATACAATACCAACCCAAGATTCCACCCAAAAGGCCCTCCATCTCACAAAGACCCACCTATTTTCTAGTCAATGATGACTGATGGCCAAAAAGAATATGGAACCAACCACCGACTTCGACCATTTTGGGAGTTTATCCTCAGAATGTGACAAACAGTCCCTCTCATATCTCAACGAGGTGGATCAGGAGGCCATATAAGGCATATTATAAAATACATAGGGGTCCTTATAAAGGGATACTACTAGTATTATTCACTACTAACATTGTCCGGTAGTGAACTCTCTTTATGATGAGGGTTCCATCCTCAGTGGTCTGGCCCAAGTCATCCAAACTCGAGCGCCCAAGATGGCCCGCTGGGGGTAGAAACCAGTCAATAGGGATAATGGTCACACATCTTACCCCTCTAGAGAATGCCACCAACCAAATTTGATGTAAAACTATGAGAATTAACATACACTCTCCCTCCCTAATTCAACTAGCCATAAAACTTGATTGGCATCATCCAAGGAAGATCGTCCTTCAAATCTGGTGGCTAACTACATGCAGGAACATACACATTACCGCACTATCAAATTATATAAAAAAATCATATGGAAGTACTCAAAGACCCCCCCCCCCCCCCCAAACCAAATTTGGAAACAAAAAGCAAGAAGGCACACACACCTTCCTTCATTAATCAATCCTTTTAGAAAATTCACCAATAAACACTCAGAGAAGTCAGTTGGAAAGTCATGGTGATGAATAGGGGTAGACCTAACTCTCTACCCCCACACATGAGTACATTCAGTATCCAATGATAGTAAATGGAGGACAATAGTTGGAACATACCCCTGATTTATAAGTAAAATGATCATATATCCGTGTTCCAGTCACTAAAGACACCAAGAATATCCTAAAAACAGTAAATGAGCAAACAAAAATCTCTTCCCACATCCTAAAGACTTTCAAGGACATCATAACAGAAACAATTGTAGTTTTAGAGGTATGTACATGTCGCTCCATCTTCACAAATGGGGTGGACCATCAGTATGTCACCCTGTAGAAGACACACACCTTTTCTCCCATCTAGAAGGGTCATGGGGAAAACTCCCCCATGATACATAGAAAACTAGATCAAAAATGCACACTCATTCCAATAGGAGAAAATTTGACCATTCTAATGGCCACTTAGATCCAATCACAAACCCCTTCCAAAATTTTAGAAGCCTACTAGAAAATTATGAAATCAACATGAAAGCCAGTCAAGAAAGTTTCAGTACCTAAAAACCACTTCCCCCATAAGGTGGCACTAGTCACTCGCAAGAAGGAATCGAAAAATAAGACTCACCAAAGATAACTGGAGAATAAAGAGTCGATATATGATCCTAATATAATTAATACTAGAGTTCTTGAAACCCTCGGAATCTTATATATGGAATCTCAAGATCCTACACTCTCATTACCAAATTATTAGATCAGTGATAGTAATTATAAAGGTCCTCTTTGGACACTTCATCGTGAAAGCTTTCTTCACGACTATAAACTCATTGGTCCTGAGATCCTATCTCCCAAAGAGAGTCATGGAAACCCTCCATGTTGGTAAAATTTTAAATAAAAAGGGGTTCTTCCCCTTACTATAATCCACTGTGGTTGTCCTCCCCATGATGGTGTTCACTGTGAAAGTTATTTCTACAATAGTTTTTTTCTTCATCAGAAGGGTCTTCCCCTTGGGGATGTACTGGAAAAAATCCATCTTACCATGAGGCATTTTAGAAAAGAAGGTCAGTCATGTATAATTCATTGTCACTGATAAGTGAAATCCTTTCTCAACTGAAAGATATCACAATGAGATAGTAATTCTCTGAACCCCCCTTTGATCTCCTACCTTCCAATATAATAGAGGAAGGACCTACCAATATCATTTTTTATGACAAAGTAGTAGGAAAGAATCCACTCTGATAAGATCAAGTAGAGGAGCCTTTAGAAAAATATGAAGATGACATGATAAACAAGAGGAAACTTCTGGCTAAAGATGACATATCAATCATGTTCTAGCATTTATATATCCCTCAATACAATATTCCAGGGGTGTTTTTAGAAGATTTTGTGCATGAAACCCATCTCAATATATGTAGAACTCTTCATCTCTTGAGGGAAAAAATATTACCCTATGATGAGTATCAGATTAACATCAAGTTAATTGAAGGGATGAAACACAAAATTTATTTCTCATCACTATTTGATACACAACATCTGAAGTTTTAGAAACATCAATGATACCTTTAACATGCATGCCACAATGTGTTAGAAAGATTGTGACAGCTGGTCGTTGTTTCCACATATGATGTTCATATTAGAGGATGGGATAAACATAGATTATTACATTTCACTAAACTCCCCAACTAGTAAATCACACCAAAGGTAGAATCATAAAATTTTATAGCTTCATGCTAGCTTCAACAAATGGACCTTGTTCGAAACCGAAGGTATGTTCAACAAAAATAGGCCATGATCGACTCTCATTGTTGTCAGGATAGAAGAAAATTGGATATTGAGATAATTTTGTGTAAAACATCTGAAAATATTGTTAAAGCCTCCCACTTATGGGAATTCAATAATTAGAGAGTGAAAATGTTAGAAATAACACAATGATCTTCAAAAGTGGGTGATTCAAGTGCATAGAAAATAATGCACCCGACCCGTGTTTGAAAAAATATCCACAAAATTATAGAGAAATTCACTAAGTAGAGTCCATGTTAGTTTAGGAGAAACTATATACTATATGGATGGGGGATTTCTTAACCCAACCTTCTTGGTAAGAAAACTAGGTCAGAAGAGTTGTTAAAGTGGAAAGGGAATATCCTCATCCCTCAGGTCTGGTGGATTTTTCACCTCAGCAACCTCCTCCTCAGCAGAAATTGGTATTCTCCCAATTAGGGGAAACACTGTATAATGGATCCACCCAGTTCATCCCATATCGTGATCTGATACCCTCACTAGTAACTGACACAACTAAACTATCTATATATTCCCCTCAGATTACCATCTTCTAAAAAACTCCTATATGATCATCAAAGGATAGGACAAGAACTCTTGGAGGGCATAGAAAAATGAAGAGTCAAAAAGACACTGATAAAATGTCTATAATGAATTATGAATTAGTGAATCTCATTAATACCACCCCTAGAGACTCTACATAACATGAGGCCAATTCAAAGGAGGAATTGGAGGAGTAAGCCTTAGTTCATAAAATGGTACACACTGAAACAATTGAAGTAGGTGTGTGTACTCAAAACCAATGACTCACCATGAATATGGGTGTTCCCTGAATCACTCTACCATTAACTCCTCAAAAGGAATCCAACAAGGAAAAGTTTAAGGGAATTATAGTGCCTCGCCTACCTCCTAGAGAGGTTGATCCCCTTTCAATTGAAGAAATATTTTCTCAAAAATTAGAATAGATGAAAGATTTAAGGAGACTCGATGTAGAACTACACTATGGAATCCTTCCTATTGGATATGTTTTTCAAGTAGATCCTCAACACCCACTCACAAATGGAATACATTAGAAAAAAGGGTTATCCTCAATGATTTAAGTGGATCTAAAAGATCTGCAAAACATGGGATACCAACGAACAATATAGATGGTTCCCGCAGCATAAGATCGATAAGTACCAACATTAGGTGCACAACCAGAATGGGTCTAAGTGAATCCTTACCAGCCTACCCCTATAGGCTACCCATGGAAGATGTCAGTAGTGTCGCCAAAGATGGCCCTACCAGCTACTACACCTATTAAATCTTTTGTTCATCCAATCATTCCCTGAGGGATCATGAACATTATTCAATCACTAATGGATCGATTGGAATCCATAGAGGAGTGGCATGCACCAATACAACTAGAAAATAAACCATACCCTAAATGGGAATATCCGACTCTTCCCCCGCTGAACTTGTAACACCCCAAGCTTCCATGATACGATTCTTTTTGAATAATACAGTAGTGTGTGTTGTACGCAACTTCGAGTTCTAACACACCACAACCAATCAAACAAGTCTTTATGAATAGTAATACCCACTTTTTGAAATTTTATAAATTTTATCTTTCAAAATGGACTTCATTTTTTGTTTTAGAATATCAAAATTAGCTTAGGGTGAATTTTTGGTATTTTTCTGAAAACTTTCAATTTTTGATGAATAGTGAAAAACACTGAGTGATAGTTTAAAACCAAATTTTTATTTAAATAATTATTCATTTTATTTAAATTTATTTTAGGCCAAAATATACACATAATACCAATATAAGTTCAATTTAATTCATTGTAGTTAGTTTATAATAATTTTAGATATATAAATATTTTATTGAACTTTTCATCATCTTTTACTCATCTCCTAGGAGAATTTTCAAATTCATATAAAACATAATTTTATTACTTCTATGAGTGGAATTTAAAAATTACGAGAGACACGGTTAATATCAGGGAGTAAAATGTGGTTCAATAAGATAAAAATAATTTTTTTTGAATAGTAACTTTTTACTTTTATTTACTACGGTTAAAAGTAAATAGGGTAATTAATGGTAAAAATGATATTATTATTACCCTAACACGTGTCCTAATTATATTGGATAAGTATAGTTAGACCAAAAAAACCTTAGGAATAAAATATGATCCTCTTTGGTCCACTTTGATTATATTAGGACATTTATTATTATTTAATTTAAAGAAGAGTTAATAGAGTTAAAATCAAAGTTTAATAACTAAAACTTTTTTAATACAGGGATAAACATAAGATAAATTCGACTATAAATATTCATTATAAATCTAAATATATTTCCTACATAATTTTATTTTATTTATATTTTTTAGAAATTAAATAATTTAATTTATTTATGACACAATGATGATGCAGTAATTACCTAGTTAATGAAATATTAAAATAATTGATATTATAAATATCCAAATAAATGTAATTTGAGACTTTTTATTAATTAAACTAATTTTATAGGTTAATATGAAATATTAGGGTTGGTTACATGAATTTTTTTCGAAGTAATAATGCAGTTATGAATTTAGAAAAAACAAAATACCAAATAGTGTCAAAATTGACATAAAAGAGTTTCTAAAAACAATATTATATTATTAATTGATATTATATTCATAAAAATATAAGGTTCATCCAAAGGACTTTTATAATGATAGGAGTATAATTAATGAACCACTTGGGGTTCTCTTGGATGTATATAGTAAGTTCATTAACCATATAATATAAAAATACAAAGATACATGGTAAATGTCAAACTATTTAACTAAGAGTTAAATCTAAAGATAAAGTTAATATAGTGACTAAAACCTGTCTAAAACCTATTGGTTGAGTGGTTTTAGACCCATCCCCACATTATCCTTTAAATAATCCATTTTTTATCCATTATAAATCGATAATTATTTTATTATAAAATAATATTTCTAGCTTTTCCAAAGGTGGCCCTCACCACTCCCCCTTCTCTCTATTTCACTTCTTCGAAGACATTTGGCTCAGCCAACCTCTTCCCAAATATCCTCTCAACTTCCCTCACATCATTCTAGAGGTCTTCCTTTAGTCATAAAGCCAACTTAAGGAGCCTTTTGATCAAACCAAAATGAAGAACCTAAAGAAGATGTAATAATTTCACCACCCTCTTTCAAGTTCTTTTCTTCTTCCAATTCTTCTTTATTTTTTATTTCGATTATAAAATAATATCTACAGTATATTATATATACTGTGATGTTATTATAAATATGTAACATCCATATTCATTATTCTATCCATCCTTTTAATGACATGTCACCATACGTGAGTACGTACGAATTACCGTATCCACGTCGTGGTGTAATTGTTATTCAATACATTATTATTTGGATGGGTATAATAATGATGTGTAATTAATATAAATATTAAATATAACATCATAATTATTCTTTATATATGATATACCATCCAATTATATATTATTTTAATATCAAAAGAATGATATTGTCGCTCGTGCGTACGTACAGATTACCATCTCCATGAACGTGATGAGATTCATTCCCCATCGTATCCATTCAAGACTAATTTTCATTAGATGATTAAAAATAATGTTTTAATGCTTGATATCATTATATATATGAATAATATACATCCCATCCATAAAAAATATTACTAACATAACAAAGAATATAAAGTAAAACGAATCCGTTAACACCCGAAACGACGATAATACTAAGATATTATTAACAAAACAATGTTAAAAGATCATATATGATATCATATTAATGAATATTATTCTTTTATAATTTAATAACAATTATTTCGCCATTATATAGGAGGTTAACCTAACATCCACCATGAAAATGTAAAAGGTAAGGTTTAATTTCACAATCTCTTTATTATCTGAGGTTGTTTTTACGTAATTATCTACTAGGACCTATTTATCATCCACATCCATGTTTCTTAAAAATGTATTCCAAAACATTATTAATATTTTATAAACTATGGGTTAAAGTCATTTATACCCTTGTTTGACATTTTATAAGATGTTTATAAAGGAATATTTCTGTCGTTTTCCAAACAAAGTCCTTTTTATCCTTTTCGACAGAATTATGGTAAGAATGTCTTTTTTAACTTATACGGTGGGTGCGGCTATTTTCTGCCATTATAAAATCATCGAAGCTTCCCTCAAAATATTATAAGAATATTTTCAAAGTAAATGTTTTCTTTTATAATTATGTGACTTTTAAATGATTTAAAATAAATAGATATTTATCTCAAATATTTTTGATTTCATCTATGTCAACATTCTTTGATGGATTTTAAGCTTATTTGAAGTTGATTTATTATGATAAAAAACTTCCATATTGTATTGAAGGTTTTTTGATATGTTTTACTGTGGATTTGTTATTTTTACACCATTAATGGTTTATATATAAATTATTGACATTTCGTACGCTATTTTTAATACAAATGTTTATGTTATGTTTAAACATGTTCATATGAGGAATAAATTGGACTTAGTAAGTGATGGGTGGAGTCCGCTATAGATCCTCGATGTATCGGTAGGTCTCATGAGACAAAATAGTGTCTTGGAACAAGGCCTTGACAAAATCTTATTTGTAGTCTTGGCACAAGGTCTTGACTATGTGGTTATGATAGTCTGGCATTTTACATTCCATCATTATGAAAGTGGTTATTGATATTACATGTGATTATTCGACTAGTATAATATCCATGTGAATAAGTAAATGGAATTATTTCATTTTATTTTTTCCATATTATGCATAATTTCAAGTTTTAAAAGGCTTTTGTTTTAGTTATACATTGCCTTAAATGTTTATGTTTATTTATGAAAGTTTCCGCTATATTGTTATCCTTAATAAGCATCTGAGATCATCCCTTTCTATGTTTTATTTTTCCCAGGATGTGAAGAAGTATTTTATGACCGGCCTATAGTGATAGTCTGAGGGGATATGAGTGTGGACTATGGAGACTATGTTGTTGTAGTTTTTTACTTTTAGATGTAATATAAGACTTATGAATGTATCTAGTGTTTCTAAGGCTACTAAACTAATCGGTCTTTCGAGACTTGATCTTTTGTGATCATACTAATGTTAGGTAAAAATACACCAACTCTGGGTAACTGGGGTCGAGGAATTACAGTTGGTATCAGAGCAAGTTTAGTACAAACCTTGGAAGCTATATTTAGATAAACTCTGATTAGAGCACATAGACCTAAGATGGACTTTGAGGATTAGTATAGAAAAACTTATTAGAATTTTGGTATTGTAGATATTTTTTTAGCTTTCCAATAAATACATCCCTTCCTAGATATGAGCAGGTAGAGGCGGCTTTGGCACAGATGTACCTAGGGGTAAAACCCAAAAACACCGCTTTGAGCTAGACTCGAACGGGAACGGGTGCACGACAATGGGCCTTACTGCACTCTTGGTTAAGACACTCGTGGGGGATATTCATAGGATAATTCTAATTTTCTTTACAAGCCATTATAAAGGGTTTCTGATTATATACTTCCTAAAAGAAAACATTTTTTATTATTATAGATTATATCCGTAAACTGTTCAATTTATTTTAAGTGTTTTAGAAGTTTGGATTTATGTATTTCGATTGATAAACTAATCTAGTTTATTCCATTGTTTAGAAATGGCGCCTAGTATAAGGAATGGAAACCTTATCAAATCACGAACTCCATGTAGGGATTTCCCTCCTGCTCAATATAATTATAGTGGAGTTGATGATATAACCGGTGCTGATCAGCTTATCACTATACTAGGACAACTCACTCAGGTTATGAATAATAACTTTACCCGTATGGAGCACCCTGGTCCGCAGCGTGGAGGATCAATGTTAGATCTCTTCATGAGACAACAACCACCAACATTCAATGGGGGTAAAAATCCACTAGTAGTTGAGCAATGGATTCCTTAGAGAAAATATCCCATGCCTTGGGGAGTAGCGAAAGGGAAAAAGTTGTCATGGCAGTTTACAGCCTCACTGGAGATGCTTATAAATGGTGGTCATTGATTCAAAATACGAAGGAAGATGATGAAGTATCAAATATTTAATGGAGGTAGTTTAAAGATATTTTCTTAGAAAAATACTTTCCTTGTGACCATCGAGCGGATATGGAAAGACAATTTCTGAGTCTGAGGAAAAAGGAGGACGAGAATGTTGCAAAGTATGAGTCTAACTTTACAAGGTTATCAAGTCATGCTATAGATTATATACATAACCCAAGAAGTAAGATTGATCATTTATTTGATGGGTTAAAACCATTTCTCCATCGATAATTAGTCTTACAATCCTTATCATCTTACGAAGATATTGTCTCCTGTGCTATCAAGACATAAAACTAATTCTCTAAGTCTTAAGACTTTAAAGCAAAGCAAGAGAAGAATAGATCTACTGATCACTCTAGAAATGGAAATAAGGGGAAGAAGGGAAAAGTTTGATATCCATCCTACAGTAAATATGGGAAGAAACACCCCAGTACTTTCTTGAAGGGAATGGGAGTCTGTTACAAGTGTAGTGAAAAAGGCCAACAAGCTCATGATTTCAAGGGGAAGAAGGAAGATACTGATGTTCAATTCTAGAATTGCAGGGAGATGGGACATTATGCAAATGAATGTCCTAAGTGTCAGGGAACTTACCTTAGAAAATTCCAATGGATCAAGGCCATGCTTATGATATCACTACTACTGAGGTTGAAGCTCTGAAAGATGTAGTGGTAGGTAATCTAATGGTTTCCTCAAGTTTAGCCAACGCTTTATTTGATTCTGGATCATCGCATTGTTTCATATCTTCCGAATTTTCTGAGAAAATTAGATATTTCCAATTTGATTTAACAAGGGAGTTGTCAGTCAAAACTCCTAAGGGAAGTATCATTGCTACAATGTTTTGGGAATCAGTTCCCATTAGGGCATATAAATGTTCTTTATCTGCTGATCTCATCATCATACCCATGATTGAATTTGATATAATCCACATTATGGATTGTCTTTTGGACCATGATGCAAATATTTATTGCAAGAAGAAGGAGGTTACTATTTTTTATGACGATGATAAAGAACACCTTATCTTTAGAGTAGAATTGTCACCACCTAATTCTTATCTAGATCCACCCCCAGTAGTTCAACTAAATTCAATTATTGGGGAGGAAGAGAATGAAATTATTGTGGGTGAGGAAAGGAATGTTCAAATAGTGTATGTACCTATTGTGAGATAATATGTTGATGTGTTTCCAGAAGATTTACCTGGACATTCTCCAGAATGAGAAATTGAGTTTTACATTGATTTAATTCCTGGTTCAAGGCCCATATCGAACACCCTTTATAGAATGGCCACTGTGGAATTAGTGGAACTAAAGAAACAAGTAGAGGAATTGAATAATAAGGGATTTATTTGCCCTAGTTTTTCTCCATGGGGAGCCCCTATTTTTTTCGTTAAGAAGAAATATGGATCTATGAGGTTGTGCATTAACTACAGGGAGATCAATGCTATAACAATAAAGAACAAGTATCCCCTACCTCGCATTGATGATTTTTTTTGACCAACTACATGGATATCAATACTTTTCAAAGATTGACCTTCGATCCAGATACCATCAGTTGTGTGTAAAGAAAGAAGACATTCCGAAGATAGCATTTTGAACCAGGTACGGGCATTACGAGTTTACAATAATGCCTTTTGGATTGACTAATTCACCCTCTGTTTTCATGGATCTAATTAACAGAGTTTTCAAGGAATATCTCAATAATTTTGTAGTGGTATTTATTTATGATATCTTGGTATACTCCAAAAGCTACAAAGATAAAGAAAATCATTTGCACATTATCCTAAAGACTCTTAGAAGACATGAACTATATGGGAAGTTTAGCATGTGTGAATTATGGCATCAGGATATTTCATTTCTTGTCCATATTTTCTCTAAGTATGGAATCTCTGATGATCCTTCTAAGAACAAGGCAATCCAATAATGGCCAGCACCAATGAGTATAACTGAGGTACGCAGTTTTATTGGTTTAGCAGGTTATTATCGACGTTTCTTCCAGAATTTTTCCCGGTTGTCTAACCCATAAACAAATATCACATGCAAAGGGGTTAAATTTTTTTGGAAAAAAGACTGTGAAGAATGATTTGAATAATTGAAGAGAATATTATTCAATGCTCCTATCTTGACTCTACCATCGGGGAATGATGGGTTTGTTATTTATAGTGATTCTTCAAATAAAGGACTTGGTTGTGTCCTTAAGCAGAATGATAGGGTTATTTCCTATGCATCACGACGGCTGAAAATTTATGAGCAAAACTATCCTACTCATGATCTTGAGTTAGAAGCTGTAATATTTGCTTTGAAGATTTTGAGACACTATCTCTATGTTGAAAAATGTGAGATTTATACTAATCACAAGATTTTGAAGTATATTTTCTCACAGAAAGAACTCAACATGAGGAAAAAGAGATGTCTTTAACTACTCAAGGATTATGATTGCATGATACACTACCACCCAGGGAAGGAAAATAAGGTAGAAGATGCTTTGAATAGAAAGGATCATGGAGTTTTGAACAATATGAGAGTTGT
The DNA here is from genome assembly GCA_963277665.1 of Viscum album. Taxonomy (NCBI): domain Eukaryota; kingdom Viridiplantae; phylum Streptophyta; class Magnoliopsida; order Santalales; family Viscaceae; genus Viscum; species Viscum album. Next base: position 2,101,009,484 of record OY728119.1, on the reverse strand, counting down.
AAAGGATCCTATATACATGGATCTAGTAAATATAGATATGGAAATCACCATGGAAGGGGAAACATCAATACTTTTTTAAATGGTTGACAAACCATCTTTACTAGAAAGGATAAAGAGTTCTATGACCGATGATGAAGATTTTCAAAAGAAGATTAAAGCTATGAATGATGGGAGATTGAGTGACTTTATGCATGAAGATTGAATTTTGAAATTTGGGAAGAGACTTTGGGTTCCCAATATACCTGATCTAAAAAGGGAATTATTGGACGATGCCCATAGTTCCAATTTATGTATACACCCTGGGATCACCACGATTTATAAAGATTTGAAGGAACATTTTTGGTGGGAAAACATGAAGAGGGAGATTGCTGATTTTGTGCCAAGATGTATGGTTTGTCAACAAGTGAAAGTTAGAAGGCAATAGCTTAGAGGAGTCTTGAAACCTCTTCCCATCCCTGAGTGGAAATGGGATAATATTATGATGGACTTTGTCATGGGACTACCAAAGACTCCTATAAGGAACGATGCAATATGGTTCATTGTTGATCGTATTTCCAAGTCAGCACATTTTCATGCTATAAGGGAGGATTTACCACTTGAATTTCTAGAAATACTATATATTAATGAAGTTGTGAGACTTCATGGAGTACCCCTATCGATTTTTTCTAATCATGATCCACATTTTTATTCAATATTGTTGAAAATTCTTCAGAAATACCTGGATACTGAACTTTGTTTGAGAACTTCCAACCACCGACAAACTGATGGACAATCAGAACAAACTATTCAAACCTTAGAAGACATGTTGAGATCTTTCTCACTTGGCTTTAATGGTATGTGGGATCAATATTTACCTCTGGTAGAATTTTCCTATAATAATAGCTTCCATTCAAGTATTTGGATGGCACCATATGAAGCGTTATATGGAAAGAGATGTCACACACCAACCTATTGGGATGATGTTGGAGAAAGAAAACTCGTAGGCCTAGAACTGGTGGAGGAAATGATGGAAAAGGTAAAGGTAATCCAAAATCACATCAAATCTGCTCAAAGTAGGCAGAAGAGCTATGCTGATAACCGAAGGAAGGATTTGGAATTTCAGGTAGGAGAACATGTTTTCTTGAATTTATCTCCATGGAAGGGTGTTATACGTTTTGGTAAGAAGGGAAAATTGATTCCTAGGTACATCGGACCGTTCAAAATTCTAGAACGAATTGGGGTTGTAGCTTATCATTTGGAAATGCCTCCAAATCTCTCCAAAGTTCACGATGTGTTCCACATATCACTGTTGAGAAAATACATTCCTGGCCCAACGCATGTACTCACCTATGAGGAATTAAAACTGGAACCCGATATACCTTATTGCGAAGAGCCTATCAGGATTCTTGATACCAGATAACAAGTGTTGTGAAACTGGACGAATCATCTGGTAAAATTTTTATGGAGAAACCATAAGATAGAAGAGGCAACGTGGGAACCTGAGGAACTTATGATGAAGAACCACCCGAGTTTTTTTATGGAGTAATATTCTAGAAATTTCAAGGATGAAATTATTTGAAGGAGTAGAGAATGTAACACCCCAAGCTTCCACGATACGCTTCTCTTTGAATAATATAGTAGCGTGTGTTGTACACAACTTCGAGTTCTAACACACCACAACCAATCAAACTAGTCGTTATGAATAGTAATAACCACTTTTTTAAATTTTATAAATTTTAACTTTTAAAATGGACTTCATTTTTGGATTTAGAATATCGAAATTATCTTAGGGTGAATTTTTGGTATTTTTCTGAAAACTTTCAATTTTTGATGAATAGTGAAAAACACTGAGTTATAGTTTAAAATCGAATTTTTCTTTAAATAATTATTTATTTTATTTGAATTTATTTTAGGACAAAATAGACACATAATAACTATATAAGTTAAATGTAATTCATTGGAGTCAGTTTATAATAATTTTAGATATATAAAAATTTTATTGAACTTTTCACCGTCTTTTACCAATCTCCTAGGAGAATTTGAAAATTCACTTAAAATATAATTTTACCACTTCTATGAGTGGAATTTCAAAAATCTTAGAGACACGGTTAATATCAAGGAGTAAAATTTGGTTTAATAAGATAAAAATAATTTTTGGTGAATAGTAAATTTTTACTTTTATTTACCACTGTTAAAAGTAAATAGGGTAATCGAGGGTAAAAATGATATTATTATTACCCTAACATATGTTATAATTATATTGGATAAGTATAGTTCTACCAAAAATAACCTTAGGAATAAAATATGAACCTCTTTGGTCCACTTGGATTAGATTAGGACATTTGTTATTATTTAATTCAAAGAAGAGTTAAAAGAGTTAAAATCAAAGTTTAGTAACTAAAACATTTTTAATATAGAGATAAACATAAGATAAATTAGACTATAAATATTCATTAGAAAGATAAAAATATTTCCCACATAATGGTATTTTATTTATATTTTTTAGACATTAAATAATTGAATTTATTTATGAAACAATGATGATTCAGTAATTACCATGTTGATGAAATATTAAAATAATTGATATTATAAATATACAAATAAATGTAATTTGAGACTTTTTATCAATTAAACTAATTTTATAGGTTAATATTACATATTAGGGTTGTTTAGATGAATTTTTTTCTATGTAATAATGCTCTTATGAATTTAGAAAAAACAAAATACCAAATAGTGATAAAATTGACATAAAAGAGTTTTTAAAACAAATGTTATATTAATAATTGATATTATATTCCTAAAAATCTAAGGTTTGGAAAAAAGACTTATATAATGATATTTTTATCATTAATGAACCACTTGGGGTTATCTTGGAAGTATATAGTAATTTTATTAACCATATAATATAAAAATACAAAGATACATGGTAAATGTCAAATTATTTAACTAAGAGTTAAATCTAAAAGATAAAGTTAATAGAGTTACCCAAATCTGTCTAAAACCTATTGGTTTAGTGGTGTTCAACCCATCCCCACCTTATCCTTTATATAATCCATTTTCTAGCCATTAAAAACCGAAAATTATTTTATTATAAAATAATATTTCTAGATTTTTCTAAGGTTCCCCTCACCCCTCTTATAAAAGGGCACTCACCCTTCTTTCTATTTCACACCATCAACGCCATTTGGCTCGCCAACCTCTACCCAAATATCCTCTAAACTTACCTCACTTCATCATAGAGGCCTTAATTTAGTCATAAATCCAACTTAAGGATCCTTTTGATCAAATCAAAAGGAAGAACCTGAAAAAGAGGTAATAATTTCACCAGCCTCTTTCAAGTTATTTTCTTCTTCCACTTCTTATTTCTTTGTTATTTCCATTATAAAATAATAAATCTGGTATCTTCTATATATTATGATGTTATTATAAATATGGTACATCCATATTCATTATTCTATCCATCCTTTGAATGACATGTCACCATACGTGCGTACGTACGGATTACCGTCTCCACGTCGTGGTGTAATTGTTATTCAATACATTATTATTTGGATGGGTATAATAATGATGTGTAATTCATGTAAATAATAAATTTAACATGATAATGATTCTGTATATGTGATATACCATACAATTATATATTATTTTAATATCAAAATAATTATATTTTTGCTCGTGTGTACGTACGGATTACCGTCTCCATGAACGTGATGAGATTCATTCCCCGTCGTATCCATTCAAGACTAATTTTCATTAGATGATTAAAAATAAATTTTAAAGACTTGATATCATTCAGGATATGAATAATATAAATACCATCCATAACAAATATGACTCACATAAAAAATAATATAAAGGATAACGAATCTGTTAACACCCGAAATGACGATAATACTAAGATATTATTAACAAAACAAAGTTAAAAGATCATATATGATATCATATTAATGAATATGATTCTTTTATAATTTAATAGAAATTATTTCACCATTATACAAGAGGTTAACCTACCATCTACCAATGAAAAGTACAAGTTAAGGGTTAATTTTACAATCTCTTTATTATCCGAGGTTGTTTTTACGTAAGTATCTACTGGGACCTCTTTATCATCCACATCCATGTTTCTTAAAAATGTATTTCAAAACATTCTTATATTTTATAGACTATGGGTTAAAGTCATTTATACCCTTTTTTGACTTTTTATTAGATTTTTATAAAGGAATCATTCTGTCGTTTTCCAAACAAGGTCCTTTTTAACCTTTTCAATAGAATTAAGGTTAGAATGTCTTTTTTAACTTATACGGTGGGGGCGGTTATTTTCCACAATCATAAAATCGTTGAAGCTTCCTTCACAAGATTTTATTGATATTTTGAAAGTAAATGTTTTATTTTATAATTATGTTACTTTAAAATAATTTTAAAAAAAGAAATATTTCTCTCAAATATTTTTGATTTCATCTATATCAACATCCTTTGATGGATTTTATGCTTATTAGAAGTTGATTTATTATGATACAAAACTTCCATATTGTATTGATGGTTTTGTGATATGTTTGGTTGTGTATGTGTTATTTTTATACCATTCATGGTTTATAGAGAAAGTATTTACATTTCATATTCTAGTTTTAATACGAATGTTTATGTTATATTTAAACATGTTCATGTGAGGAATGAATTGGACTTAGTAAGTGATGGGTGGAGGCTGCTATAGCTCCTTGATGCATCAGTAGGTCTCATGAGACAAACTAGTGTCTTGGCATAAGGCCTTGACATAATCTTATTTGTATTTTTGGCACAAGGCCTTGACTATGTGTTTATGATGGTCTGAAATTATGCATTCCATCATTATGAAAGTGGTTATTGATATTGCATGTGATTATTCAACTAGTAGAATATCCATGTGAATAAGTAAATGGAATTATTTCATTTTATTTTTCTTCCATATTATTCTGAAGTTTAAGTTTAAAAGGCTTTTGTTTTAGTTATACATTTTCTTAATTGTTTATGCTTATTTATGATAGTTTCTGATATATTGTTATCCTTACTGAGCATCTGAGCTCATCCCTTTCTATGTTTTATTTTTCCCAGGATGTGAAGAATTATTTTATGACTGACCTGCAGGGATAGTCTGAGGGGATATGATTGTGGAATATGGAGACTATGTTGTTGTATTTTTTCAATTTATGATGTAATGTAAGACTTATGAATGTATCTAGTGTTTCCAAGGCTACTAAACTAATCGGTCTTTCAAGACTTTCTTTAGAGACTTGATCTTTTGTGATCATGCCAATGTTATGTAATAATGCACCAACTCTGGGTAACTGGGGTCAGGGCGTTACAAAACTTTAGAAATCTTACATTTCTAATTTTTAATGGATTGGGAGACCTAGATTAGTGTTTTATATAATTACTCTCTTGTTGTGATCCCACTATGGGAACCCCTAAAAAATAGGATTTATTTAAACTCATGTGATTCATTCAATCACTAGAGAGACCAACCATTGTGTGGTACACTAGCTTGAAGTCTCGGTCAATTACAGGGTGGGAAGATCTCTGTCATAATTTTCTCTTCTAGTTAAACTCAACGCTTTAGAAGAAAACAGTCCTCAAACACTTAAACTGCAAGATTAAGGAGAATAAAATAGTGGATATTTACTTGAAATGACAGACATATAATATGGTGATGTCTTGCAGCCCATGGTGGTTTTTGATTCCCAGTTCGAGGTTCACTTTTAATTTTGAATTCACGGATTTGGGTAGATTTGGGTAATGTCTATTTAAATTTTGAATTTGGTTTTCTGTTTATTGTTTTTTGTTGTGGTTGGATGATGTGGTGAGGTTGAATTTGGGTTTTGGTATGTGTGGTTCCCACTAACCCACAAAGAGGATTTTATGAAAAAAAAAAGAAAAAAATCCTGATAAAAGGAGAATAAAATGGTCTCATATTTCATTACCCTATGGAAAGGATTGACATACTCCTTAACCTACCACTCCCTCAAGAATACTTGTTGTCCATATATATAGCTAATCTTCATGATGATTTGTTCATGCCACTTATCCTCATGAAATATACAAAATGGTTTCAATACCTTTCCATGATCAACCATACAGTGGAAGACTCTATTGCAGAGACAAAATCTAATTCATGAGTAATTCCATCATCTCAGATAAAGAGATCAAGTAAAGTGGTGGTTTCCACTATAACACTTAAGAAGGCCCCTATACCCTCTCTTGTTCTAAATCCTTCACCATATCATGTGGTTATACCTCTTGAGCATCATCATTAATTACCTCCTCATCAGGATGATCAAAGGGAGCATAGGTGAAAGTATTTTTAGGATATGAATAACACTGCCTATTATTTTTGAAATGAACATGTCCTTGCTAATTCATCTCAGCATTGGAGAACAACTTGATCAAGTTTCCAAATCCTAGGAAACCAATAAAGGATGGTGATGAATATCTCCCAAACTATTTCCCCTTCCATCATGTATTGGGGAATAACAACCAGGAGTATTTTTTCTTCAAAGACATCCTAAAAAAGATGGTAGACTCTGGGTAAGTTAATCTAGGAAGGCCACCCACTTAGGTAGCATGTGTTTCTGCCATTGATCAGGAGGAGGGGAGTGAATGGAAGGAAGTTAATAGAATGGGTGTGAAAAAGTCCAGTAATTGGATGGTTATAAAGATGATCAACTAGAATCCTTATATCCTCCAAACATGGTCGAAATAGCCAATTGTGCCCTCGACCACTTCCTCTACAATAGAGCTGAATCCATTAAAAAATCAGTCCTCTTAAATCCATTCATCCAAAAACTAACATGTTCAGAAGATTAAGGAGAAAACATAGTAATATGAATATATTCCATGGAAAATGTCGGAATTGACTTTATCAGACTTCATGCCTATAGTCCCAAAAGCATGGGCACCGCCCCACCAAATGGTGCAACAAGAGTTTTCCCACCATATGGAATCTCTATCAGATGATTAGTTGATCTTCGGTTCTATTAATGTTATCCACTTAATGGATCCCTTCTCAGATGATGAATGTGATTATGAACCCGAATATCCAACATTTTATTAGGTAACTAGGGGAGAGGCTATCAGAGTCAAGGATACAAGGGAAGGCACGGTCATTCCATGAGTCGCAACCTTAACTGTGTCCCTGCTCAAAACATCTATGTAGACCAAACTCATGGGGGAGATCTCTAGTGATCTCAGTAAGTGAAAGAAAGTTCATCTACACATGTCAAATTTTTTCTGTAAATAATCATCCTAGAATATTAGATAGATTATACCTCATCTTCTAATCAACCTCGGCATGCAAGCATACCTAGTCGACCACATCCACCGAGAGCAGAAGAACCTTAATCTCCTATTCTAATGGTTAATCCATCCACATAGAGTAATTCAGTTCCTAAATCACTTTAAAAATCATATCCCAATGCTGGTAATTTCATACATTTGGATCAGAAGTATGATGTATTGAAGAAATTATCCCTAGTACCAGCTAATTTTTCAATCTTAGATGCTCTGAGTGTATTAAATGACCTCTGGGAAGCACTCATAGAGGCCTTATCAAGCCCTTATGAATTTTAATTTTTGGTTTCTACTTCAAAATTGTATCATTTAGATAATGATCTGACATAATTTCACTTGGTCATCTCTTTCACACACCAGAATGAGGATTCCATCATGTAGGAGCACATTGGACCCTTTTATATATCTTTCTGAACAAATGTCATTGATATATGATGAGCTTTATTGGAAACTTGATCAAGAGTATAACTCATTCTAATCTAAACACTTCATTAACTGGTTTTCAAAAAACATCACTTTTCCCCCTCCACTTTAATGTTACAGTGATATAAAAAGAATGATAAAAATCCTCTTGGTGAAATAAAACTCAAAACACATTTCAGGGATCTCATGTGTGATTCTGAATTCATGGTTGTTAGGAAGGATATGGACTATAGCGTTCTATAGGAAAAAACATGGATGCATTAGTATACGATTATCCCTTCATCATAACACTAATGCCTCAAATATTATATCAAAAGAAAAATTAGTACATTACACAGGGAAAAATACCCATTTAAATCATGTGAATCACAGTACATTGAAGTGGGATTCTACCATAAGAATGGGAAACAATCCATGGATAAATATTTCACTTGAATCAATTCCTCAAATAGTATAGATATGTTTCTATCTAACCATTTCAAATAGCTCAGGGTAGAGTATGTTCTCTTCATCAACCAAGTTGTGGAGGTGGGTTCAAATTTGAGAACACATCCAGCAAATTTCATGATTTTAATTGTGTAGAGTATGTTCTCTCCATCAACCAAGGTGTATCCACCAATGTTGATGAACTCAGAAAAATAATTCTAGGTACATATGAAGATCCAAAGCCCACTTTGATTAGTGTGTCCATGAATTCCAAAGAGTAGGAGGTATATACTTTATTCCTAAAGAAACTTCAGGATTTGTTTTCCTAGAAATACACAGAGATTATATTCCTTGATCTTGAGGTTCCCACCCATCACTTGGGTTTTCCAAAAGATCATCAGGGGTAAAAATAGTCATCCAGACAGACACACCCAGCTCATGATTCCAAAATTGAGGCAGAAGTGGACAAGCTCATCAAGAATGACTTTATCCGGGAGGAAAAATATCTGAAATGGATAGAAATAATTGTCCCTGTGGGGAATAAGAATGGAAACAATCAGAGTTTACATTGAATTCAGAAATCATAACCATTATTTTCTAAATGATTACTTCTCATTTTCAATCACAAAATCATTGATTTATGTGATGACTGGTTATCAAGCCTTATCATTCATGGCTAGCTATTCAGGGCACAACTAAATTCATATGGATTCATAAGATGAAGAATACACTACAATTAGGTCACCCTAGATATTATTCTACTATTAGGTAATTCCCTTTGTCATGATGAATTTCGATTCCACATTCCAATGTTCCATGCATCACATCTTCAAATCCTTCCTAGAGAAGCTTGTCGAATGTTACGTTGATGATCTAGTGGTTAAATCCCGATATATTTATAACCACTTGGATGACCCAAAGGCCATCTTCAACAAGTTAAGATAACATATCCAGAATATTAAACCCATAAAATTTTCTTTCAGGGTAAGCTCATGAAAATTTCATATCATCATTGTGCACCATCGCGTCATCAAAGTTGACCATGATAAAAAAAATATATATCCTCGGACCATCACCTCCTCAAAACCTTAATGATTTGAGAGTACTACAAAGAAACTTGCCCTACATTCATTGATTCATATCCAACCTTTCAGGAAAGTGTTTTTCCTTCACCAAACTAATGAATAAGGGGTCACATATTAGTGGGTTAGTGAATATTAGTAAGAATTTGGAAACATCAAGAAATACCTCTTGATTCCACTAGTATTAATGCCACCTATTGAGGAAAATCTACTCATTTAATATGTCACGTCTCTAGATCAATCAACGGGTTCCTTCATTACATAGAATATACATTTTTTTAATGAAAACATCCTTTATTTTCTCATCCAACCCATGATTTATGCTAAGAATTGTTATTCAAATATTGAGAAGTGCTTCCTAGAATTAATCTTTACAGTTTAGAAACTGAGGCACTACATAAAGCATCATGAGGTCCATTTGGTCTCTCACAATAACCCACTCAAATACATCCTCATTATTCCTAGGTTGATAGTATTTTGGGCATGATGGGTAGTTATTTTGCATCATTTTGATATAAAATTCATGACTCCAAAAGAAGTGAAACCCTAGGCCTTGGAATATTTCAATGAAGAATGCACATATTCATAAAAACATAATTGAATACCAAATATCTAGATGATGATATATTATCTATTCAACGTGACCCCCAAATTTAGAAGATTTATTTAGATGGAGCATCCATGATCCCAATAGGGAAGATAATGGAAAACCCTAAACTCAACAAAGTTGGGTTAGATATCATACTCATTTACCCAATGAAAGTAATCTTTACTTAATACTTCCTATTATTATAAGAATATATTAATAATGAGGCAGAATATCAGGCTCACATTATAGGCCTTGAATTGGAAATCCAAATACCAATGAATCATTTAGTGGTAAAAGGTGATTTAGATCCAACATTGACTCACATCCCTTTATCACAGAATTTCTTGATAGATGCATTGGTGAATGTAGCTATAGATTTGGAGGATCTAAACCAGGAAGAAATGATCATTGGAATTGTGAATCGCTCAATGGTTTTACCCTTTTCTCAAGTCAGAGTGAAAGAGATCAATGAGATCATAACTATCCCCGATCCATATGGTCCTACAACTAGGTGGATGATGCCTATCATGGACTACTCTCAAAATGGAATACTTTCATCAGACAGAGCTGGGAAAGAGAAAATATACCAATGAGAAACCAAATTTACTCTTTATTATGTCCAAAGTCACTATAAATTCCTCCACATGGAGGCTTTGATGGAGCCCTACTTATATGTATCTATGGAGAAGAGACTACAGTTGTTATGAAAGAAGCACGTGTAGGATCTTGTGGTTCCCACCGATACGGGTATAGGCTCTCCAACCAAATTCAAATACTTGGATACTTATGGCCTTCAATGACATTGGATTGCACAAAATTCACTAAGAAATTTCATTCATTCCAAGTACATTACAACTCCATCCATTATCCCCCAATGTTTTTACATACATCTAAATACTCCTGGATATTTTACATATACAGAATGGATGTTTTGGGGCCATACCCTCCAGCTACAACCAAGAAGTTCAAATACTTCTTAACTGTTGTCAATTTCTTCTCCAGATGGGTGGAGGCAATACCCCTCATAGAAATCAGGACCAAAATCATTGTTAGCTTCATTAAATATAACATCAATACCAGATTTGGTGTCCCCCATACAATACTAATGGGAAATATTGTCTATTTCTATTCTACTAAGGTGTGGAAGCTATATTATGAGTATAATATCAAATACAATCATTAATCCCACTATCATGAAATGGAAAATGGAGAGATATAGGACTTTAAAATGACCATATCGAACATAATCCAAAAGATGGGGGATAAGGAAAATAATTCTTGGCCCGATAAACTCATTCATTCCTTGTGGGGTTACCATAATACAACCTGTACTGCCACACGAGAAACCCCGTACTCATTGGTATATGGAAAAGAAGCAGTTCTTTTCATTGAGGTCCAACTTCCATTGCTTCGTATATCTATTTTTGATCAACTATCCATTGATGAGAAAGAACAAAAATGATTGGATGCACTGGATATACTTGATGAGAAAATATTTCATACTTTTCATCACTTGGGGGTCCATAAAAATTGGATAGCGCGAGCCTTTAACAAGAAGGTCATCCTTCGCTCATTCCTCCAAGGAGAACTTGTTTTGGTCCTCAAAACTAAAATGATACCAGGAAAGGATCTTCCAAATATTGAACCAAACTGGGAGGGACCTTACTCCATACATGAGCTCTACTGTAAGGGATCTTATTCCTTGATCTCAATTGATTTAAATCTTATCATGACCCCAACCAATGTAATATTCCTAAAGAATAATTTCATGTAATAACAAAATGTTTGTCCCATCTGCAAGAAATTAAGTTGTGTAGATGTTATTTATTGTGTGACCTTAAAAGGAATGAAATAATGTTAATGTTTCATGATGTTAAACTGTGTGGCATCATCATCCTTGTCACATGATGATAAACTAAAAAACATATGGTCCTAGTCAAATTAACTAAAACTAAAAGACACCAATCGTCCTCACCTTATGACTTTAAAAATTCATTTTTAACATCCCTCTAATTTGATGTTAAGAAACCCCTAAAATACCATGAGTTGAGACACTCCTAATGGTCCCTTATATATGGGATTCCATCTTAGTTGTAAGTCCCAATCACATCCCTCTAACCCCTCAGCAGGTCGAGATGTCATCCTGGCTATACATGAGGAAGAAAGTATAGGAAGCTCCCATAAACAAGCCCCACTAACATCATTACAACTCTATAGTGGAACTTAGGCCCCCTTTATAGGCCTAATCCCCAATATTATCATATCCTTACCGCATGACATAAAACCGCATGGTTTACGTCCTAATTTCATGATGATAAAGTGCACTATCTTTTCAAGAACTATGTGTGGTTTGATTCTCATTCCAATGGGATACATAGTGATGCTCAGACCTCCCATCCCAGGTCCAGCTATGATAAAGAAAAATAAAACCCCCATTTTACCTATGTATTAATCAAACTTGTGCCTGGAACTTTTCTAGAACATATTTCTTGACTCTTATTACAATTAGATACATATTAATGTCTAGACCTCATGTCCCGGGCCCAGCCATCATTATGGAAGATATCAAAGACCCCTTTTCCCCACGTCAAAACCTGGTTGATGTGGGAAACTCTTTTTAATAACTACATGTATCGTGATTCTTTATACAATTAGATATATATTAATTCTGAAATCCAATATCCCAATCCATCTACAATATTCCTTTCCACATTGGATGACCCACATTCATAATGAAAGATGTTAAACATTGAAAAAAAATGTCCTCATTTCATGATGATAAACTAGAAGATCTTCCAAGAACTATGTGTGGATTGATTTTTTCCATTACAAGATACATAGTGACACCCAGGTATCCATACTTGGGCCCATATACAACATTTTTTCTCTCTCACATCAGTTCATCTTCTTCCTCAACATATGATGTTAAATTACAAGGGATTTTATAACAACGTAAAGCTTGATTCTCATTCGGATGGGATACGTAGTGACACCCAGATATCACATCCTATTCCAACCACTAAAAAGTCTAAATTCCCTATACTTCCCTTTCATTGACTTTTTGTGGTGGAAGAAACATTTATCTCTCCTTATTTCTTACACCAAGTATAGCTTGCATGGGATTAGTATTTTTGGTAAAGAAGTTCCCTACACAAGAAGGACATATAAACTCACATCGTGATTATCATGGTCCTAGTTGCAAGAACTTAAAAGGCACACAACATGTATTTGTTGTATAAATTTAAACTACATGAAATCTTCAAGAACTACGTTTGGGTTGATTCTCATTATGATGAGATATGTAGAGACATCTGGATGTTCAATATTGGGCCCAACCACAACACAATATGGTAAATGTTCCCATTATATTTTGTATGAATTAGATCTATATGAAAGTATTTAATATGGTTTATCACCCTATGCATGAGATCTTATTCAAAAACTAAAGAAAGCTATTTTCTTCATGCATGAATTCAATCAGTACATAGAATCCTTTTTAGAACTATGTATGGATTGATTCTTGTTTCCACATGGTATGTAGTGATGCCCAGGTCCTATACCTTGGTCCAGCTGCAATATTCCCTTATTTTTCACAACAATTTACCTTTTTCCTTACTGTATGATGTTAAACTGCATAGATGATGTCCTTATTGCATGACATTAAATCGCATGACTGATGTTTGGGCCGATTGACATTAAATTGTATGGTTACTCAAGAATAATGTGTGTCTCAATTCTCATCTAGTGAGATATGTAGTGACACATAGGCCTCATGTCCTACTCCTAGATATGGGTTAAAGAAAAATGTCACCTCTCCTTCGTACAAACAAAGACCAGGAGCTCTTATTTTGGGTCCCCTCATTAGGGGGTCCACCATGGAAATAGAGATGTCCCACTCTAGCATATGAATTAGATATATGAAAGGGAATCTACACTTCATGGTCTATATTGGTCTAAACTTTTCCTTTTTTCTTGTACATATCCCTTAAACATGTCATAATCCTAATCTTGGACACTTTCTCCAATGGCCCGAAGGCCTTCATTTTTTATTGATTTTTGATAAACCACCTTTCAAGGGGTGAGGTGGAACCCTTGCATGTCATGTAGGTGAAAGTATTACATGGTCCATAGGCCTCAGAGGAATTCATTGCTCTTAGCCTTTAAACATTACATATAACCCAGAATAACTACTTGGAACTACTCCTCCCCAGCATCTTCATCGTGAAATCAGCTCTCCACCATTGCATGGATGTTCAGCTAGGCTTTCCCGTGCATGCACAGGATTTTCCCGATGGCAGGTTCCATACCCTCTCATTCTTGCAATTCGTTTGGCTTTTGCTATGGTGAATGCTCCTTGCTCCTCCTCCTTCTAAAGCTTGTTCCTTATAGGTTTTCTAGTTTACATCTGCACTTAAGGTGGCTTGAAGGACTTACTGACCCAAAGTCCCGGGTGTCCCGAAGGCCTTAAAGGACTCAGGGACCAAATCGGTGGCCCGAAGGCCAAAACGAGGGCATATTCTTGGATTCTACAGTGCCTGCTACAGTTCCGCTATAGCACTTACTACATTTCTGCACAGTTCATTCTACAGTACAGTTATAGTACTTGTAAATTATCCCCCACATGGATTTGATCATGGGTCTCTTGGATCCACTTAAGGAGTCCTCACCAACTGGGCTGAGGCTCATGTGCTTGGACACTTTCAGATCTTCGTAATCTTTCTCCATCTTTTGGTGATAGAATGTATGATGCCTAAGGACTCCATTTCTTGAAGATGCACAAATATTCCCCAGTTTTATTTTCATAAAGCCACCCAAAAAATAGTTTTATCATTAAAATGATTCATAATTTAAATATACTATAATATTCCCCAATTCTCTTTGCATAAAGTATCCCATAAAATTGGTTTTTCAACCAAAAGTAACTTCACCCTCTAGGAAAGTCTCTTCTATCCTCGTAATATTTGACGACATTATGTTAGAACCCCTAATTAGAATCATTCCACATTCACCCCACACATATTTTTTCCAAGTCATTTCTCTCGATCTAAGACCCTCTAGGACCATGATTTACATTTTCCTCCCTCATGTCGGAATTATGTTGGAACGACCGTGGTCTGGTAGGCCACATATCACCTACCATTTCAAAAATGCTATGGTCCTAGTCGTATGACCTAAAATTACAGGCACTATATTTACTGCTCTTGGTTCAGACCTACATAGAGAACATATTCCTCTGATTCTTTAGTAATTTTGACTTGAAATTCTCTTTTTGTATTTAGGTACATTCCTTCCACAAAACCAGACTCTATGTTCGTAGAAATATGAATCTCAATAAACTTCTTTTATCCATGAATAATAGATTGACATAATTTTTTATAACTCCTTTTTCTGACTATGTTTTTAACACGCCCTAGTGGAATATACATAAATTATACCACAAAATGGGTTTTCTAGCCAAAGGATTCCACTATTTTAATATGTTGTAACATTTCCCAGTTGTATTGGGATGGATTGTCCCGTAAAAAGTATTTTTTAACTAGTGGTAACATAATACTCAAGAGAGACCTCCTCTATATCTATAATCCATTTCCTCTATATCACTCTTCAGATCTGAAAATCCCCAGATTATTTCTTAAAACCTTCCCCTCCTCATACCTAAAAGTGATGGTGCATTCTCAAAAATGTTACTATGAAATGGGGTAGTTATTAATATTTTGTTCAAAGATAAAGACCATAAATTACAACCCCCATAATTTACTTATTTTACGAATTTAAACTACATATTATAACGTCCTTTTAGTATGAATTTAAACTACATAGCATAATGTCCTTTTTGTATGACTTTAAACTTCATAGCATAATGTCCTCGCTATATCACATTAAACTATATAGATTAATGTCCTTTTTTATGGAATTAAACTAAATAGTATTGAATCATATTCATAGGACGTTAAATTGTACAACAATTTCCTTTCCATGGGATATTAAATTGCATGGTCAATGTCTTGGTCACATGTCATTAAACTGCACAATTATTTAACCCTTGTTAGAAATGGGCCTTCCCTTTCTCTGACATCGGTCATCTAATAAAATTTAACCCCTTAACACAAGAAAAAATAATATAGGAGGAGTTTAACATTCATGTCCAATGCCAATACAAATTTTTCTTCATTCTCATACATCCTCCCTTGGAAAAACCATCCATTATAGTCTTGATAAATCTAGGTCTTCATAAACTTCCTTCAGCCATCAGAAATAGACTTTCATAATTCCTCAAAACTCCTTTACCTAACTATTCTATAGCACTCCCTAGTTTTCTTTTCATAAGTCACCCAAAAAAGGCATTTCATCCTAAGGATACTACTATTTAACTATATAGTAACATGCCCCAGTTTTATTTTCATAGAGTACCAAAGAAAATAGGGTTTTCATCTAGTGGTAACATCATCCTCAGCAAAGACCTCCTCTATTCCCAAATATCATGTTTTAGATTCGGGAACCACAAACTAATTACTCAAAATTCCTCATTGGTATTTGAATAATGTTGGAACATTCTTGGACAACAATCTTTGTATGGGTCATCATTTCAAAAATTATGGTCAAATTTGTTCGACCTAAAACACCAGTCTCATTAGTTTATCTTTCGTGACTTTAAACTACCCATAAAAAGATATAGTACTCAACATATTAAAAACCCAAAAAAGTAACTCTAAACAAAATTTGAGCCCTGTCTTGCTAGACCTTCACTATGTGTGGTTTAAATAAAAATTGATCAATTAACAGAAATAGGCACAAAACTTGTTAGGATGAAAAGATGAAAAGGTAAGTCTAATAAAAATAAAAGTCTCTCCTAATGATTATTCTTATATTTTAATTTGGAAAAAAATTAAGGCAGTGATAAAAAGATGAAAAATTTGTAGGGTTGTCCATATGACTTTAGCAATATTCAAAATACACTCTCTAGGATCCATGTATTATAAATAAAATTAGAGGCTTTCCTTTGTAATGTTAATTATAACATGATTACATTCAATTAAGATAGTCATTCTTAGTGTTTTATTATGATTATGAGGAGGAAAAAATGAAAGAACAAGTGATTGAGAACAAAAATACCCTTTAATTTATGTTTTGAAATGTAGGGGAACTTATACATGTTAGAGAATCTCTGCCTATTTTTAAAGTTTTTCCTCCACATAGCTTTGATAAGTTGTACTATACCTAGAGAAATTTCTATAGCTTTCTGAAGTTTATATGATTGTGTAATATTATCCTCCTCAGATTTATGGAGCTTCTCTTGATTTTCACTGACTTCATCTCTTCTTTGATCCAAATTCCCTGGTAGGGATTAGTGAAGTAGAAAAAACTCTTCCTTTACAGAATTTAATTCTTATTGAAGTCATGCTATTTGGATATATTTCTCATAGAGTTGATCTTTATACTCCTCCACCTTCTTGGTGTGGCTGAGCTCAGCTTGAGTCATGGAAGCTCTAAGTTCCTCAAATTGGCCCATCAGTTGCACCTCGTCTTGTTGTGATATCCACTCCTCTTCCCTTTGATAGACGATTTCCTTCACCTAATTATGGATCTCATATTAATTAAATCCACCATATCCCAATATGGAAAGCTTGAATGGAAGTCAATGAAGTCATGATGGCATATCTTCAAGAGACATCTCCCTGTTTATCTTCCAGATATCCTACCATACAATGCGCAGTGTAGTGAGAAAATCCTCATATGTCTCTAGATCAAACTCATAGACTCTCTCAGAGAGATAGGCATAGTCCAATAATAGTGCACTAAATGAACCGCCTTCTTCTACTCCCTCCAAAACAACCTCAATTTCACCTACTAATATTAGTGGAACAGGCATGGAATCCCCCCTCTCTGGTCTATTTACTGAATCCAATGGAACTAAATAGTAGGGGACGCTTCTCATCAATATCATGAGGTAAAAAAATAGAAAAGTCAATGAGGTGACCAAAACGGTTGATAACACTCACCCATTGTTGGTTTGGATATTAGAACTGATACCTCTCTAGTGCCCTCATCCTTAATTCGTGGATCAAGAACCACCTAACGAGGAACATCCTTTTGACTTTGGTTAGAAATATGGATTAGAGACTCTCAAGGATATCCCACTTTCAGATTCTCAACCTTCACTCCCTCGAAAATAGAAGTAGGGTGGACTTGGATTCCTTGAAAATTTTCTCTGCAAACAAAACTACACAAGTTGAGTTTTGATGTAATGAATCACGTGAAATAAAGTTAACTATGTTTTGAAAATGAAATAATGATAAAACTCGCATCTGTTCAATTACCTATAGAAATCCTCAAAATCCTTGAGGGAACCTAAGATATTAATATCTGGATTAATTATATCCATCATTTCATGATACATGGAACCAAGTCAAGCAGAAACCTCACTAGTAGGGGTATCCACGAGGCATTAATCAACACCTTAATTGGTTTCATTGTCGATCCCCTCTGTTGACTTATTAGCTGGAACAACATTTCCAAGCCCTGCGGAGCTAGGGTCATCATTAGCACCATCATTTAACTGTATGAGATCTCTTTCAACCCCTTTAGGAGTGACAATGGGACCAATGTTGGCTGTTGAAAGGTTCTCTAGTGTAGGAATCAAATCCAAAATATCGTGAGGAGAGGAAATTCAAAAAAAACACCTAACACCTAAAGGATTTTAGCTGACATTACCATGGACCTCTCCCCACTCTATGGGAATAGAGGGAAACATGGTTACATCTCTTGATTCTTCATCCCTTAAAATGTTGGATTCATTAGCATGTTTTTGTCCCACCCATGGGGTATCCTCCTCTATCCTTGGAGGACTAGTGTTAACTCCCTTAAGGGAGGAAATCAATACAGATTTTGTAAAAGGAATGCATGGTTAGAAGAGTATGTAGATAAAGTCATGATAGCGAATGAAAACACAAATACTTACAGCGGATCATGCACTAGGCCAACATTATTTCAATTTTTCTATTCTTCTCTTGATATGTAGAAGGAACCATATCAATCCTATTGGAAATATATACTTTAGGTGATGGTCAAGGTATTCCTATCAGACTCTCCTCCACCATGGTCCTATGACCTAAATATAGTTCTGGTGAACCATGGGCATCATCCACTTCCCTAATAAGGGTCCTCGTTGTCCCATACCTCAGTGATTCAGGAACCTATTCAAATGATTCTTCTTCTTCTTCTCTTTTGATCTGAAAAATAAACCCCATAAAGTTTTATAACAATGGATAAAATAGAATAAAGGGAAGGGGGAATATAAATGCATTGAGAGGGTCAATGTAGTCATTCCATTCATCCTTGGGATAACTTTCTACCCCTTCAAGAACTCCTCACTCTAGCTTGTCAGACACTCACTTTGTGACCAGGATCTAATCATCAGTTTCATATATCAAATCCTCCAACTCCTAAATATACCTCCCCACCTCAACCAAATCATAACTTAGGTGGAGATCATAGGGTGATCTAATATCTCCTGACTCTGTTATGTGCATGTTGTTCTGGAGAAACATCCATGCGTCCCTCATATCACGAGTTATGCCCCACAAAGCTCAGATCACTAAAGGACACACATAATTTGGATCCAGTGTGGCTGGCTATGAGGAATAACCAACACCTTTAAACTTGGAATCCTCTTCAGGAATCTTTTCTCTCATGGGATAATAGGTGTCTAGAACATGAGTCTCCTCCCGATTATGATGACTAGACTGCCTTGTTTTAGTAGGTATGGTTTTCTTGACCCTAGACTACTTGGTGGTATTTTTCTAAGATCGCCTTGAAGGCTCTAGAGCTTCATCAACATCATATTAGGTTTGAGACTTTATATCATGCATTCTATGACCACATGTTTTCATGTCTGCGACCCAATAAATTCCTTTCATCAATACACCTTAAGGGTATGAAGAGATCTATGCACTAGCATACCCGGCCTCCAGTATGATTGATGCATATGACAGAGGCAACATCATCGACATTTTGGATACCTACAAGGCCATCAATATCCAAAAATATCAATCTACCAATGGATTTTCTCAATCCTAACATGCATAGGTAGAAATATGCCTGGTTTTTTTACACATTTGAACTGGCGTGAAAATTGGTATGGAGCATAGGCCTCAAAGGTGACTTCTCTTTCATTGTGAGCTTCCAGTACACTATATTTGAATGATATCAAATATAAACATAGTTCTTGATTACTTTCATTACTAGTATTGGTAAACGTCCCTATCGGTGGACTTCCATTCGAGAATAATTTGAATTATCCCAACATTTTCAGAATCCTAAGCACTTTTTCATACGTCAGGATCAAAGGATGGGTCCAGAAACAACCTGAACAAATGGGTGAAATTGGTTTTTATGGACTTTAACTAATATCATAACCATATGAACTATATTTTTCTTCAATACACCCGCACATCACTAAAAAACCCATAAATTCTAAATGGGTCCTTCCCATTGTATATATGCAGCAAGAATTAGTAAATTCTCTCCAAAATAGGGGCATCCAACCCCATTTGCCACCACTATGCTTGTTTTACTATGATAACAAAAGTCTCTGGCCTCACACCACCATTGTATTCATGGACTAGAGGTAGATAAATTCTTAGCCACATTGTGAGGGATCCAGTTAGGAGAGTCTTCACAGAAATATCAGGATTGACCTTATAACCCCAATGGGTATATTGGCCCTTCTCTAGTGTAGGCCAGAATGTGAAAGGAGCACCCCGATTGTCGGAAGGGGGCATCATGTGGAGTTCTTTCAAGTGGGACGTTCTCCTTCTGGATTAATATAATCCTTAATCTATATTATATGATGGATTTCATCCTTGGGGAGAGGATCCTTGCTCGATAATTTCTTCACCGCATTAAAAATATCATGGGCCAATGTCGGTGTTCTTTCAACATCATCCCACATTTTCTTTAGTGGGATTAACTCATCATAGATCTCCTTAATAATGGGGGCTCCATAAATTTTGAAGACATCCCAAAAAAAATCTAACTTTACCATTCATCAGGTGAAAAGAATTGTTTTGAGGACTCCATCATCTCAGCAGCATGGGGACGACCTCCAAGTTCTTGTTAACATAAGTTATCCCTTACCAAAAAAAACCTCAGATATATGGACATCTTAAATCTCCTTTTTGAATTATTCACAAGTCTAGAACACCCAGTATTACCACATCCACTCAATCATGAATTTCCCTCAATAATAGAAATCATAGTCCTCCTTTCATCCTTGCATTTGATCTGTTCATGAAGCGCGGAAACTCGAGTCATAGAAGTGCGTCTTTGATTCTTGAATATGTGGCTTCATATTTGGAGTGAATATAGAGACACGGTCTTAAGATACATGGACATTACATCAATTTAGATGAATATTAAGAACATTAAAAAAGTACCTGCCTAATTACCATAAAATTTTAGTGTCTTTTGAAAGTTGGAACAAAATATTCTAACATGCTGAAAGATCTTAAATGTTTCCAAAAATGATCTTTCCCTTTAATACTTCTACATAAAACCTTTCTTCATAACCTAGGGAAATGAAACATAATAAAGGGTGAGAGATGATTCTAATTAAAGATAAATAAAGGAGATACGTAAGAATTTCATGAGCATAAGTGTATGAGAACATGAGAATCACATTTGAATATCATACTGTGGATATCAATAATCATATACATGATTCATGGAGTAAATATTGGAAGTTCATAATACATGAATCCTAAGGGAATCAATATCATAAGCTATGAGATCATAACACATGAATAATACAGAGAATTTATGGTATATACATAAGAATATAAAACCATTCCCAATAATTCCAGGCTTATAAGAAAAACCTATTACGGAACTTCATGGGGGTACACCAATTGGGTGGTACACACCACTATCTCTTGTCATAGACCTTTAATTATAGTAGAATGGGTTTACTCCCCAAGTAATCTTAGTGGGAAAATTTCACTCCTAGTACCATCTTAGTAGTCAAGGTTCACTCCCAATACCATCTTAGTAGTTAGGGTTCACTCCCAAAACTACCTTAGCAGATAAGGTCTTTTACTGAACTAAGTTTACTCCTCGTTCTATCCATGTATATCTCATGTGATATAAACCTTTACCCAATACATTGTAGGGAGAAATAGGTCCCACCCATCATATAAAAAAATCATACATATGTGTTTTAAGGGATAGTAAAACATTCATCATATCATGATCCATAAAAAGATATGGGTTTTATAAACATCATATCATTACCAATGAAATTTAATGATTATGATAAAGATTTTATCACATTATAACCAATGGAAATGATCTAAGTTTCATAATAATTTCATCATATAATAACATGAGAAATGAAGTGGGTTTCACAATTTTTTAATCATGGTACAAAACATGGAAGAGAAAAGGGTTTCATAAATAAATTTTCATCTTAAATATAAACCATTCAAAGAAATAATAAGAATGGTGACCTTGTATCATATCCCCATTAAAAAAATAAACTACATCAAAGTTTTTCATCTTAGATGGAGGATTATTTTGAAAGATTACTTGGAACATTTCTAAAGGAAAATAATATTTCTTTTAAAACCACTTTCTAAAACATAAAACATTTTCAAAAACCATTTCTTTGAAAACCACTTTGAAAAACTTATAATTAAATATTTTAAAAACCACTAAATAATTTCTTGGAGAAATTATCCTTTCTTATTTGTAAAATTATTTTTAAAACAGAAAATAATTTGAAACCGTTTTGTTTTTAAAAACTTGAAAATTTATAAATTAATCTTGAAAACATTTTTTAACACTTATACTTGGAAAATAACTTTAAAAACATACAAAATAATCTTGAGAATCTTGTGAAATTTTTTTATTTGAAAATAAATTTAAAAATATATAAAGGAAGCTTGAAAAAAATTTGAAAAAAAAATTCTTTATAAATAAATTTTGAAACATATAAAGGAATATTGAAACAAAATTTAAAAATATTTCTTTGAAAATAAAATTGATAACTTATAAAGGAAATTTTGAAAATATTTCTAAAATATTTTCTTTGAAAATAACTAGAAAAAATTATAAAGGAATCATGAAAATGTTTTGAAAACCATTTCATTTAAAATATCTTTAAAAAGTTAAAAAGGAAACATGAAAAAAAATTGAAAACATTTTCTTTTAAAATATCTTTGAAAATTTATAAAGTAATCTTGAAAACTTTTTGAAAACCATTTCTTTGAAAATAAATTTTAAAAATTATAAAGGAATCTTGAATAAATAATTAAAACCTTTTTCTTTGAAAATCACTTCAAAACATGAATTTATAGAATTTTAGGAAACATATTTTTCATAAAATTAAATATTATAAACTTGAAAATTAATCTTAAAATGAATTAGGTCATTATGGAAGATAAATCCATACATGTCGAACATTCCTTCTCTGTAGTACAAAATTTTGAAAAGTACCTCGATCAGAAAATGACAAGAAGATTACTTTTAAAAAAAATTGTTAAAAGGGTAAAATGTGGGTAATAATTTCATTTAAATATCATATGATAATATTATAATTTTTTTGAAACCATTTTTAGAAAACATGGTTTTGAAATAATATAGATTTCCGACCAAAGAGAGAGATAAAGTCAGATTTTATTAAAAACACTTTCTTAATTATCTTAAGAACCAAAGAGTACATAAATGGTACCATCAAATTTAGATATCATTTAAAACCATTGAAGAATAAAATTCATGATTTTTCTTGAGATATTGATCAAAATATTTCATCAATGGAACCCTAATCATAAACAATCCTGATAAATGATTAGATTGTAGTAATAAACTGTTACCACTTTGGTAACTTTGATTCATAATAAACATGAAAGAATAACATTAAATTAATATTAACATATCATGAAAATAATTATATTCATGATATGATATGTAAAATGTTATTTTATATACCTCATGGAAGAATATATGTGTATAACATGGCATGTGTCTCAAAGAAGGAAAATTGAGACAAAAATACTTTACCGCTTTGGTAACTTTTGAATCATAAACCCCATGAAAGTGATATCATCAAATGGATATATAAATACCCATAAATTTAATTATAATAATAAAATAATATATTCATGGGTATTATATACACCTCCTAAAATAATCGAGTAAGGCATAAATCTCACAGAAATAAAAGTGAGATGAGAAAACCCTTACTTTAAGTGGTGGCTTTCTCCGTACACATTAAAAACTCCTATATAATAAATATATGTTTATTATAAATCAAAAAATAATTATATTAATATATATAATACCATATATGATTTTATTGTGACTTTATATTACCCTTTTATTATCAATTCCATGTTAATGTTACGTTTCAGGTAAAATCTGGTTTGTTTTTCGTATATGTTTTGATTTGTTATTATAAATACTCTTACTTAAATCATGATTTACTTATTTAAAATATGGAAACATTACATTAATATCATATATATTAATTATATAAATATTTATAATAATCTATAAAATATATAAATATGAAATGGGATACATCGTTCATGGAGACAGTTGGTCGTACGTACGCATGAATGATGTTTCCATTTTCTTGTCATATTGAAAGAAAAAAATTAAGTGAAATATATGTATATATATATATTATCATTCAATTCATTATTTCATATATATCATATAATTTTACTAAACCCAACCACAATACATTCCATTTAAAGTGTGAATGAATCACATCTCTTTAAGGAGACGGTAGTCCACATATCCAAAAACGAAGTAATCGTATTCCCAAAAAATGGGAATCATGAAGTTGTGTGTTCTATAATAACTATAGAAGCATAAATAAACCATAAATATCATATATATAATATAATAATATTATTTCCATCATAATTCCCAACCATGAGAGGTGGTAAAGGAAAAATGAACAACATTGTTTCGTGAGGTGGTAGTATGCCATACACATGAATGGTAAGTTCATTACCTTTTGATTAAAGTGTGTATCAATGTAGGTTAAATATTTAGAATAAAAACATATTAGAATATTTATGATAATGATTTTATTATATAATAATTTAACAATAATATTTTAGGGATGGAT
Organism: Viscum album; assembly: GCA_963277665.1. Lineage (NCBI taxonomy): Eukaryota > Viridiplantae > Streptophyta > Magnoliopsida > Santalales > Viscaceae > Viscum > Viscum album. Next base: position 2,100,984,532 of record OY728119.1, on the reverse strand, counting down.
AATGAAAATAAAACAAGAGCTTGTAGAAGGATGTTACCTCTTCTTTGGGTAACTCCTCTTGGTTTGCACCATAGGGATTATGAGGTTGAGTTTATTCAAAAATTTAGGATTATAGGATTAAGGGAGTAAATTTTGGAGGTTATTTTAGTATAGTTTTTTCAAACCAAGGTTCTTGAGTAGTGTGAAGAAGTGAGGGGTGTGTTCTCTTTTATAGTGGAGTAGTGGAATTCTTGTAAATATAAAAAGGTAAACACTATTGAGAGGTCTCCCTTACATCATGGGCCTCAAATAATTTTAAATTTCATATAAAATAGTGTCATTGGAATAAATATTTCTATAAAATTGATTTTGGACATTTTTCTAGGTTATTTGGACACTTAAGTTAATGTTTAACCACTAAGTAATCTTGTTTTTACCTTAATCATTGTAATTAATTTTAGTTATTTCACTAATTTTTTGGTCAAAAAACTAAGTGGAAATTATTATACATTATAAATTATTTTGATTCCAAATATGGAATTTAGTTTTCTAAATTCTAATCATATATTTAGTATAAATTAATTTAAAATTAATCCCATAAACGGGATGAGATGACGAGTTTCTAAAGCAAAAAGGTCTATATTTTTTATATGTTTTTATATCCAATTTCATGTAAAATTTGTTCTAATGACCTACATAAGATTAATTGAAATCTAATTGATCTAATTATACTTTAAAATAAAATTAAAATATAATATAACTAAATAAGTAAATTATATGTAAAAGTAGTTTTGAATTCAGTGTTTTTCAATATTTATCAAAAAATAAAAATTCTCAGAAAAATAACAAAAAGTAAAAAAAAAGTAAATTTTGATATTATATTCTCAAAAATGAAGTCTATTTTTTCAAAAAAAAATATAAAAGTTTCAAAATTTATATTTAAAATGGGTTCTCCATTAAAAGGTGGTAAAATTTCCTTTTAGAAAAATATATCTTTTGTTTATAAAATTGGATTTATTCTTATCTTATAACTATAAAATCTATTGGATGAGTAAAAATATTTATTAAATATATAATATATAAATTTTAATAAAAAAATAATCAAAAGTGGTTTGTTTAATTTACTTTGATAAAATTTTGTTTTTATATAGAAAATAGTTTTCTTAGAAAGTAATTTTTTTTCAAATAGTTCTTATATTCATTTATACTAATTGATAACCAAAGAATTAATTTTAAATACATTTTTAAATAATATTTTCACAATTTCGTTAATCTTATTCATAAATTCAATTCTAGTGTCTAGGTGGTAACTATAATAGTATTTTAATAACAATATTAATAGTATATTGCAGTTCAATAAAAAATTGTCGTGCGCGTAAGATAAGCTCTCTAAGGGACTCGATATTGTGTGTAACATAAGACAAATATTGTTTTTCCTATACTGCAAGCTAATCTAATTGTTACTTGTAGTGAAAGATTAACTTGGTGTTTCATATAACACAAACCAAACTTAGTGTTTTTAAAAAACAAAAGCTATATTCGGTAATGAAAAATATTAAAAAATATTAAATTAATTAGAAAAAAATAAAAAAATATCATGGTGTCATAGTATAGATATTTTCATACATGAAATAGTTAGTGGGAACCATTACTTTCTTAATATAAGCACCCTTGGAGGAAATGTTTATGGAAGGGAAGTTAGTGTGCTTTACAAACCAAGACTTCAGGAATTAACTCTGAGTCCCATGGATAAGGGAGCCCCTCAAGAGTCTATGATCATACAAGGGAAGGTAATAAAAATTTGGGTAATCATGTTGATATAGTTCCAAATACGTTACTAGATCTAGAAGAGCAGGCTCAACCATGTTCTAGTAATCTGGCCCAACTTCCTTGATCATCTTTGATGCATGTGCAATATCTTGTTGGGGAGAAGCCATCAGAGGCTCCATTGAAAACCTACAAGAATGCATCATGTTCTCCCATTAAGTTAAAATATTGAATTAAAGAAGTTAAAATTTTGACTTATAATAATTCAAAATTTTGGAAAAGGACTCATGTAGGCCTTTCAACTAAGTGTCACGTGCAGCCCTCTTAACCAAGGTTCTCATCAAGACCCCTCTACCAGATTCTTCTCCTAAGATCTATATCACGGTGAGTCCACATAGAAAGATCACTCAAGAAGTTTTACTATAGGAAATTCATTAGAAGACCTTTGTGAAAGAAAAATTGAAGTATTGCAGAGTGGAAAACCTGTGCAACAAGAGAGAAAATTTCCAACACATAATGAGAGAAATCGGAAAAGGGGCCAGTGGTATTTATAGACGCAAATGGTCTGCGCACCAAACAAATGTCATATATCTGTGTCATGTAACTGTGCACCCGGCCTATGTCACCAACTTGAATGGGTGTCCTATGCTATTGACCAGCTCCACCTTCAAATATTTTCATTGTTCTACCTCAGGACTAGACCCTCTTCTTTCAATATGATCTAATCCTAAGGGGGGATTTTATTGATACTACATTTTTTCAAGTGGTATGAAAATATTATGGGGAGTGACTCAATAATGTTATATAAGTGAATATACCCAAGAATAATCACAGCATTTTCCCAAGCCACCTTACACACACACCCCTATACATCAGAAGGCTCGTGTATCCCCCATGTGTGGAACTGAAAGCCTGACCACCCCTACACAGGGTACCTACACTGGGAACATGCACTAAGAACCTATGTGGAAAACCTCCTTATACCAGGTTCCCAGATTTTACTGTAAATATGGCCTCATGTCTCCACATTTTTATAACTAGAAAATTAGAAGAAGCCATCAATCTATAACCGTGTGGAACCTTTTCCTAGGTCCTCCAAAACCTGAGATAAGAGATAATTAAGGGGAATAAGGGAGATCAAAGTCCCTTAAGGATCTGAAACAAAACACACCTTCATGAGGAACCACTCTCCCCTAGTGAAAAAACCACCTGTGTGAGGCTCCTTCTCTAACCAGGGACTTGTGCAATCCTCATCTAGTGACACCTAAAGAGACCTATGGTGCCTAGGGTAAATCCTCACCCATATTTTTTTCCTAGGTTTTCTATTTCCCAAGGCATATATATCTTTCACAATCTTATATCCCCCAACGTGAAGCACCTCCATTCCCTCTAAGACCCTTTGTTAATCACCTTTTCTCTCTATGACGGGACCTATGTGAGCCCCCCTTTGAGTCCACTTCCAAGCCACCAATGGTAGGGGTATTCTCCCTTTGGATCCCTTGTCTGAGAGGAAACAAATTAAAACCTCCAAAAAAGTATTTGGACATAAAAAAACATGGAAAGAGGCATACCAGCATGTATCCCATTTGGGTATGAATTCCTATGGTCATAGGTTTCCAACACTTGTCATACCTGAAGGTTAGGGTCCTTTAGGTGAATGTGAGTATGAATTCCCATGATTATGAGGACCCCGAACCTGGGGTGGTGTAGTGAACTCCTTGTCTCAGGTATTAGGGTTAAGACCATGTCATTCCCTAATCGTCTCTATGACCTGGATCCTCTTGTTTTAGGTGGGGAGGGTGAGGATCATGCTTACCTTTCCCTTCAACAGGGAATGAGATCATCCCCCTGGAACCAATTTTAGGGAATCCCCCTATAGTAAGACCCTATCCTTTCTTGTGAGGGTATGAAATCTTTCCCCTCTTTTGATCTTGGGTAATATCCAAATTGATATTCCTATATGACTATCTTGGATATGAAATGGTAGAGGAAATGGATGCATTAAATCCATTTCTTCTTCTCCCATATCCTCGTCCTCTTCCTCCAGTGGAAGGAGGATTGTGTCGTTTGTGGGATCTTCTACTTCCTCTTGTTTCTCACATTCAAGAACGACTCATCATGACTCATGTGGGATTAAAGGATATTCATAATAATGACATAAACATAATCAGATGCATTTTTTGGAGTAGAATATTCTTCCATATCTTCCTATCTCTTTCCTTCATATGGTCTCCATAAAAGTGGGTCCTCAAGGCCATATATCAAACCTTGGGGAAAAGAAAATTGTGTAGCTTCCCAGATATTTTGTTTCCTTTTATTTATTACACCAATCATGACTCATGTGTGCTTAGAGTTTGATGGTGGTTATGACATCTTCATGATCCCAAACTTGTTTTTTATCATTCTAGGTGTAATCCCCAACCAACACATGGGCATCTTACTTATGTATAGGCCCCTAGCTTTCACAATAGGACATCCTTCTCATGAATAAGCCCCAAAATAAAATATATGTGACTCCTACTTGGTATAAGTCCCAATAATATCACCATAATCATCCATGGGAATCCTCCTTTGGTGTAATCCCTAAACAAGACTTCAAATCACCAAGAGTCAAGACATCCCACATGGCCCCTTTCACACAGCATCCTTTTCAGGAATAAGCCCAAACCAAACCAAACAAGTTCATCCTCCTTAGGATTAATCCACAAATTAATCTTCTAAAGGTTCATACCCCCCTATGATGCAAACTTTCAGAGGGCCTCTATAGGTTCAGTTCCTCACAACCAAACTACATGGGATTTGATTCCCATCTAAATGGGATACATAGGAAGCCTCCTTGAGGTTCAAACCCAAAACCCCAAATCAACCCTAATTCTCTTTAGAACACACTCCCAGTATGATGTTATTAAATAAGGTAGTCCATATATCTTACAGATTATATAGGATTATTCGGCATAAGTCCCACACCAAGCTTTGAGTAGGCACCTTCTGCATAGGTATCATCATCGTAAGACGCTAAACTACACAGTTTGGTCATTATCACAGGACCTTTAAAGGTATGATGTGACCCATTAAGTAACCATAAACTATATGGGTTATGATTCCTTTCACAAGGATATGTAGGAATCCCATCTCATGGGTCTGATCCCAACATTAAAGCAACTTCTATTTCCCTGTACGATGATATAGTCTAGAGCTCCCCACTATGAGGCTGAAAACCATCATCATCATAATAATGAAAAAATAATCTCTAATCGATATATAAGAGGATACCATTGATGGATAACCTTAAATATATATATGGATATCTCCATTAATGAAGAACCTCGGATATGTACAGATGATTCTAATCTTCATACATGAAAATAATTGAATGTTAATTCAAGGATTGAACTACGTCATACATGGGAATTAATGAAGGATTCATGAAAATATCTTAAATATATAAGAGAGTCTTGTGGTTGGAAAAAATTCCTCCGAGAAGGGTGTGATGATCCTGACCTCCCATCCTCTGGACCAATGTGAGTTTTTAAGTATCGTTTTCCAAACTTCCCAACGAGCATATGCATTTGGAAAGTAGGACCCCCATGGACATTGAACTGTTGGGTGTTTTCGATTCCATGAAAAAATATTATTGGAAGTCATTTGAAAATATTTAACCTGTAGTGAATGATTATACAAACTCAACCTCCTATAATCAATCATTGGGCGACACTTCTTTTCATCAAAAATAATTATCTTCAAACTTTACACTCATACCATCATTACATAGTTCTGATATGATAATTAAATTTTTTTATTCCCTCTACAAATTTTACATTAGAAATTATAACCAATTTTAATATACTTATTTCTCTAAAACCATTGACCGTGCCTTTATAACTTTTAGCAAAAGTGACAGTTCCAAAATTACAAGAATTAAAAGATAAAAGAGTTATATATGTCACTATTCATGTTCCGTGAGAACCTATTATCCCTATACCATGTATCTTTATATATGTTTCCTATAAAACAGATTAAGTGGATAATTATTTTGGTACCCAAGCTATTTTGGGTCCAAATATATTAGTAACTATTAATAACCCATAAAAATTTAAGACATTTATTATAGGGTAATATAGAGGATAAATTATTATAAATAAAATTCTTGGGGTGATCAAGTGATTGAGTAAATCTTAAATAAAATTAATTTTCATAATTCCATTTCAAATTACATCTATAACATGTAATAGTTGAAACCTTTCCATTACTACTTTTAATAAAAGTAGTTTTGTACATATTAGGAATATATCTTTTATACCCAAAGCTAGTTTTATATTTATTAGGTTTACTCAGAACCATCATCTTATAAAATTAATATTTTCCTTGAACAAAAATAGACAAGGTCTCTTTTAATCTAGATATTTCCCATTTAATATTTTTATTCTCTTTCTAAATAACTTTTAGGTCATAATAAATTTTCACAGTTGAACCTTATCCTATATTTTTCAGTTTTTTATTTTCATTTTTAAGCTTCTTAAATTCTTTTTAAATTTTTACTAAATCAATACAAAATAATTTAAATCTTTTATCTTGATCTTTATAAATTTTTAAAATGAAATATTTTATTCTTTAATTCTCTTTTTTTTAAATAATTATTTCAGAATATGAAACATTTTATCTTATTTGAATTTCTTATTTTTCCCATAAATTTATCCATATAGTTCATCCATTATCAAAATATCAATTTAAAACTTTTCATTTTGCTTAGTTAATTATTTAAATTTTATTTCAATATCAGACTTGTAACAAAAACTGTAATCAGAATCAGTGTTTACCTCGTTCTTTGTTATTTCCATCAAGAAAAGATTGGCCAATTTTTTCACTCTTAGAACTATAACTACTAGTGTCTAAATCTTATGTATATCTCTATACAACATGATGTACTCATTTTAGATCTTTCTTGTATTACTTTCCTTTTCCTCCTTGTTTTAATTTTGGACAGTATGATTTTGTATATCCCTTTTTCCTGTACTCATCGAATAGAATTTGGAAACATCATTATTATAAATTTTACCTATTTTATTTCCCTTCCTTTCATCCTTTTGATGATATTTTCCATGATGCTTCTTAAAGCCTCTCTTTTCTTTCCTGTACTTACAGAATCCTTTAATAAAATTTTTAATTCTATCATTCTCACTTTATTATAACTCAAAATCATAGGAATTAGAAATAACATTTATATTATATTTAAATTCTATAACTTTACTTTTTTCTTGATCATCAGCATCATCATTCTTTATTTCTAGCTCATATTGAAGAAGTGATCCTATCAACTCATCCATTTAACACTCAGTTAAATTCTTAGTCTAGTCAGTTGCAACCTTTTTTTAATGTCATCCTTTGGGTATATCTTGAAGTATTCCTTTAATGAGAACATCATTATTCATGGTCTCTCAAAGTGCATCAAAGTTGTTTAAAATTTTGGTGAATATTCTATACGTATCATAAATTATCTCTTGATCAATCATTCTAAATTATTGAAACTCAACTTTGTGTATACCTAGCTTGGTTCTCTGCAACTTGTCAATTCCTTGATGAGTGAATTTTGAAGTGATCTAGATGTTAGAAATAGTTTTACAAGATGAAATATGTCTATACATATTTCTAATTAAATAACAATACATATAATTCATAACTTTGTAAGTATGAACACATTTTGTTACATCATTACTGGTTAGTGTTTCTAAGTATACTTCATGAAGTTTATAAGGTTTTAACATAATAGCTTAGAATTAGAGACTAACATTTTTTAGAAATACCTCTATATGATCCTTCCAGTAAACATAGTTTCTTTCATTGAAGTGTGGAGTTCTTATGAGATTCAGCATCCCAAATTCCTAACTTTCCATAACTAAGAAAAAATCTTTTCCATAGAATTTTATTTCTAAGAAAATAGTTAGTTTAAAAAATATAATGAAATATTTATAACCAATTCCTTAAAAATCTCCGTGTTTTGATACCAATTGTTAGGTCCCAGTATATGGAAATATTGACTTGAGGGGGGTGAAAACCCATTTAAAACTAATCAGTCGAATATAATTATCATGGAGTTAAATAATGTTAATTGTTCAACAGAAAATAAAACAAATGACAGAAGATTGTTTTATAGTATTTTGGATCACCAAGATCCTATTATACTCTTAAATCTCCCCTACTCGGCGAGGAGTCTAGTATTTATTTGTTCCTAACTTCTGATAGGGTTTCAGAACCCAATTTCATACAAACATACTTTTTTCTCACTTGGTAGTATAACTCATGAATTTTGAAGGAGTCACAACACACCTGACCTTTGTCTAGGATTCACAATCATAATTTCCTTTTATATGGGAGGAATAACCCATTTAATATCTTTTTTATGGTAAAATATTAAACCAACTATATAGAAAAACATATAATAGAAAGAAATACAATAATGAAAAATAGAAACCAAGAATAACAAAAGAGCATAAAATTTTGAATATCGATGGATCTCAATAAATTAGATCACTTTAGTAGTGAATGATAAAAATGATGAAATCCTTCATGATAGTAATAATGGAACAGTAGTTTTAGTCAAGAAATTGTACTTAAAAAATCTTATATGAAATTTTTATTTTTCATGACTCTGTAATTGTATCAATCCATGGTTGTCAATCCGGTTGAATAAACTTTTATCACATTCCTTGATTCGAATAGAAAAATCTAATTACATATCATTAACTCTAAATATCTTGGAGCATCTTATTGCATAATCACATCAAGAAATGTTATAAAAATAATAAACATCTAAAATATATCCATTACCTATATTCCAAAATATCATTCTTAATATAAAATATTTGGCGCCCTTTATTTCTACATAAAAAATATCAAAAAACTTCTATCATGAATTTTAGAACAAATATATACAATACACATTTATAAAATAGTTAAAAAAATATATTAATAAACATGGAGTTTATTAGAAAATAAGAAATTAAAAAAAAAACAAAGAGTCATAAATAAGATATTTCATGTGTATACTGTTGAAGGAGTAACAATCATTGGCTTAGAAATGGAGATTGTTTGAATGAGGCTGGAAGATCCTCTGTTGAAGAGCTACCATGAAGGAGAAACGGTTGATCGTTTCTGAGTAGGGTTGGTCGAGCTTCCGTTGAGGGATCTACCATTGCTTGAAAATGTTACTTCCATGGATTAGGAGCTACCATAGATCCATGGATCAACTGGTGCTTCTTCTGTGCATGGAGGTTCTATGGAAATTATAACAATTACTTTATTTAACATTTTTTAATCTCAAACTCATCGGGTAAACGAATGGCCTTCTGCAACAATGTTTTCATTCGGCAGTGAAGACTTATTCGAGAAACAGTCTACATGCAAGACAACTCATTTTTATTATACTTGAAATCCCTATGAAAGAGAAGTATTGATATCAGTATTAACATGGTTGCTTTCATCATAAATATATCTGGCATAAAATAGCCTTGATGAAGCTTGAGGATGAATACTACATACTCGTTTAAAAAACACATGGCATGGGAGATTGTATGGATCGAATGGATTTGATCAGACTGGTGGTGGAATATCCATGTTTCTAAGAGATAGAAGAACATTTTAGTGAGTCCCTCATCCCTTACCATATTAACACTATTTTTGGCCTCTTCTATATCAATCAACTCATCCCACTACGGGTTTGAGCTGGATGCAGGGGATCAACACCCGTTACACATCCACTGCAAGCCACGCAGGCCAGCGCTGCACCTGCACTAGCCAACTAGTACTCATGTGGGCTTGCTATTCCCCCACCATAGGCCAATACATGACCCACTTACACCATCCTACCTTCAGGCAGGTCCTTGGGGTTGGCTCACCTATGAGGTGGACCCTCGGTTCCCCCAATGTGATTGATGGGCTGGTTGTAGGGATTTTCTATTGTTGGCCCTAATTTTTTACTAAAATCCGCTTAGAAAAATGTTAAATGATTATCAAAATTAATTAAATTCATTTAATAAATAAAATAAAAATAATAAAAGGGTGTTTTATATAAGTAATAAAATATTAAAAATATAATTCTATATTTAAAAAAACTAGTAGACTTAAATAATAATAAAATAGTAAAATGAATATAAGGGATTTAAATTTATCAAAACTATAAAACAAATAAAAATAGAAACTCTTAGAACATATAGTTACATACTTGAAATTATTCAATGACCCCACATATGGGAGCCCACTTCATTTTAAACTTTAATTCATCTGATTTGGTAGAACTTGTGGATACACATTGTGTGTGTCCCTCTAATCCCTTATCTTGATTGTAGTGAATCATATTCACAAACCCAGAGAAGTATCTAGAAACACATCATATACCCTAAATAGATAATTATAATTCACAGCTACAGCAACCTCTTATGAACATGTATAGTGTAATATAGTCACTTTTTTCATAATATCTCATAAATCATGTTGAAAACATTCTGTCATCATCATTTAATGCTTCACTTATATTTTTTACTATATTGTACGAACTTTACTTTATCTACTATGTTCAAGGATTTAGTTAATGAAATATCATTTCAATCAAGTTTCCAAAGATATATTATTCTATTTTTATGTCTTAAATTTTATCTTAATCATTCAATAAATTTCATGCCACCAATGATTCACCTGATGCAAGATACTTCACCATAAGAAAAAATTTCACGGTTTTCCTCTTGTATCAAATTATTCAATCAAAATACATATATTAATAATGATCTAAATTTGAGATACCAATACTCAATCTCATAGATTGAAACATCCAATGACACCCCAAGCATGTAGTTTTACTATTGAAATTTCAGTTCTCGTGATCTCCTATACTCAAGAATACCATGTATGAACTTTGTGACAAGTCTAAATAATTATAATACCCCAACACATGATAGTTACACATCATCTATGTCCTAATGGTATGATTTATCTAGACCATAAGACAAATATTTAAGATTAGTGTCATAGTATCACAAGGTTCTCATTATAGTTTGGAATTATTGTAATCTTTTGATATAAAAATTAATCCAAGAAAATTACCATATAAATAGTATATATAGAAGTAATAACATTATTATGTTAAGAAAGAATCATGCATGACACTCTTTGTACATGATATGGTAATCAAAAAATACTTCTCAATTTGGTTCTAGGTTACCCGCATTTACGTCACATAAGTATGAATCCAATATCTTATATGACTTGTTATGATATCAGTTATCAATACAACACAAGTTCTATTATCACTTATTGTTCCTGGATCCAAAATATTGAAAATAATTCTAGAACCCGACTTTTGAAATAGGTTTATAAGTTTTAGAGTTTAGAAACACTCGATTGAAATGTTTGGATGAAGCAAATCAGATCCAAAGTCTCATTTCCAATCACCTTTATCACCATTGGGTGTTCCAAAACACACACAAGTGGAAGAATGAAATCAACAACACATATCAGGAAACTTTTACATGGTTTATAACTTAATCTAGCTCCAAAATATAAACACTACTACTCATTATTACTAATGGGATAAAAGGATTAAAAGATTTCAATTTTATCCAAAACAAGTGATCCCAATCCCTTTATTTATTGAAGAGTCCCACTGGTAGATGTGGTACCACTACCCTCTCATCCATGTGACCAATCTTCCACCGAGTTAAAATGTATATATTATACACCAGTTCAACTTTCCAAATCCATTGTATAGTGCATACTATACTTACACAAAAAATTGTTATTGAAGGGAGAGTACGGGATAGGGGCAGTCATCCATCTATATCCACCACATCCTAGATGTTAGGGAAAAACACCCCCAGTGTCTCTGGGTGTCGTTCATGTTACCCAACTAAGGTGGGGTCCATAAGAAAGCACAAGAAAATATAGGTATATAATAATCTCACACATTCCTACACATATGAGATATGATAAGAAACATAGTCACAACCATCATCGGAACACTACTAATATCATGCCTCCAAGCGTTGACACTAATGTAGGACAAGCAACCATAAGAATCACACAAAGTAGGCCACAACTCAAGTTCTATTTTCCATTTTTAATTTAAAAATCAAACACCAAGATTTATTCATTTTTTATTAGTTTAAATTAACACCAAAAAATTCTTTAACCATGACCGTATTTATGTATGTCAGTGTTATTATTCCATTTCTACTGAACTGCTACAAAGAAACCACCATTTCACACTACCACATCACAACCAACCCACTGAGCCACAAATAACTAAGGCCACCAGTTTGTGCAATCAAGGAAACCAAGCCTCAAGAAACTAAGTCCACTAAGTGGAAAACAACAAAGGCCACCAAGCTACAAACAACCAATCAATCATAAAATAGGCATATTCAACTTAGTATTTCATTTAATGACTTTAAGTATTTAACTATTTAAAGGTTATTCTAAATCAATCCAAAATTACAAGGTATAATTTTATAATAATTATATATAATTAACGACAACTAATCAACTAATATCATGGAAATCTGGTAACCACGTGCATATCTCACCATTCCTTTTCAATTTCATTTGTTTGGATTATTATTTTTATTATTCCAATTCATACCACTCACCCAATTGAAATAAAAAGAATGATAATATCACAAATTAATATAAAAATGGATAGGAATTTAATTCCCTACCTCAAAATTTGTTTTTTAATTAATTGTGAAAATCTAAAGCAAGAGATAATGAATCTCAGGGCCACAACCATACCAAGAATCCTTGAGTCAAATTAAAATGTAGTAATGTATGGTTAAAATTATAGCCAACCAAGCCTCAGAATCTAAAAAAGACAACCACTATTAAGACTCTGAATAAACAAGGGAGAAGTCAAAGATAAATAGAAGAATAAATCCATCAAAATCACTGATATAGAATATCTAGAATTCAAGTGTGAATTCCAATGACCGGAGGTTGTTAGGGATCCTAAATTCACTTGGGAATCACCTAAATTTTGAGAATATTAGTGGTATGAAGGAAATTAAATGGAGTCTAAGTTTTATTAAATAGCTTATAAATCACCCCATTCAAAGAACGAATGTCTGGCTCACACATTGAAACTCACAAGGTTCATATTTATTGAATAAAAAGTTTCTTGATCCAACAAACTCAAAAGAATTTTCTTTCTTAAGCATTCCTTTTCACACCATGAAACCTTCAAAGAAAGAACTTCCAAAAACTCTACCATGAACATTCAAGATGTTAAAAAATTTCCTCATTGTGAGTAAAACCAATCCAAAATTCCAAACCAGGTTGTAAATCCACCCTGTGAATCATTACATGATATGAATGAGTGATTCACGATGTGAATCACCATCTATAGTTGCAAACTTAACTAATACTCCACATATCCCATACTAAAACCCATATTAAAGCCCCCAATAGAAAAAACTCAAAAAGTTATGGACTAAAAGGGTCTATTTCATTAAATTTTATACCTCTCAAATTATTATTATAAAAAAACTAGAAAACAAATTGCACCAACTTTTAGAAACCACCAAACACTCCCTAGGAGATAATTCTCAAACAAGGATGAAACTGTATCACAAAAATTATAATAATAAGTCAAATAACCATCACAAAATTCTAACATAAAAACACCCAAAACATTATAGGATAAATATCTTTGGGTAATGAGTGTGTATCTATGACTCATACTCCCATGTACTCTTTTCCAAACTGATATTCCTCCATAGAACTCGAACAATGGGGATAGAACACTCTGAGAACACCTTCTCTTGATGGTCCTAAACCTCAATTGGTTGTTCCATGAAGGTCACATAAACCATTAAATCTAACTCCCCCCATTCAATGACATGAGAATCATTTGAATGTATTGAAATATCTAGGACACATAGAACACATCTTGAACTCTGTCTAGCTGTAGAGGTTTTTCCAATTTATAATACACTTTTCCAATATGCTTCAACACCAAGAAGGGTCCAACAAACTAGGGTGAGAGCTTACTCTCCTGACCAAACCCATGCTAACCATTCCATGGGTAAACCTTCAAAGAAAATATTCTCTAACCTTAAACTCAAAAGGCCTCCTTCACTAATTGGCACAAGCCTTCATATGGGTTTTCACCTTATTTATCCTCTCATGAACTTCCTAGATCTTGTATATCATACTATTCACAACATTAGGACTAATAACTAATACCTATCCAATATAAATCTATCTTTTTGGGGATTGGAATTGCCTCGTGTACAATGCCTTAAAGGGGGAAATGCTTACGGAATAGTGGTAGCTTTTATTATAAGAAAACTCAACCAAAGGTAGGTTTTATACACATGATACATTAATATCCAAGATGCCCACCTATAATATATCCACAAGTGTCTTGATGGTCCGCTCCATTTTCATATCTATCTTGTAGTGGAAGGTAGTTATAACACATAAATGCGAGCTAAATTCATGTTATAATCCCCTATAGAATCATGAAGTGAACCATAGATATCAATCAGAAATCATGGTCCTCAGATATCCATGAATACATTCCAAATCATCCATGTATTTTCTCTCTAGAACATCTATGGTACTCGATTCTCAAATCCATAGAAATTGAGTTGACTTCGTCATCTAGTTATTGATCACCAAGATAGCATTACATCTACCCTAAGATCGAGGTATCTCGATGAAAAAATCCATTAAGAATTCCTCCCACTTCCACTCAGGAAATCTATAAGTTATAGAAAACTACCTAGGAAATTATGATTTTCTTTCACCAGTAAGTATACTAGACATCGCACCATGATCTCCACCACTGACCACTTCATTACTAGGCACACAAATTGTATTTTCTGGCCATGTAACCTATAAGATTCTTTATGTAGCACCACTAGAGATAAGATGTGAAACTCATGGAGGAATCCCTCCCATATCACCAATAGAAAAACATCATTCCTTAGAACATAACCTAATTTTGGCCATCCTTTTACCATCTCACAAGGCATCCCCATGAATGATCATGTCATGCATCACCTCTACCTCTGAGTCTCCCCACTAAGACTCTACCACCTACTACAAAAAAGTCAGATCTATCATCATCTAGAATAGGTACCCTCTTCCATAAACATCTTTCTAGAGATTCAAAGGCTCTAACTCCACTGTCACCCTCTAGGTATCCTAAAATTTTGTAAAGACTTGCTGCAATATTTTCCTTAGTGAATCTACCATAATTTTTTCCTTTCCAAGTGTATAGGAGATCTCAAAATCATAATCTTGGAGAAACTCCATATACCTTTGATGTCATAGATTTATGTTAGATTGAGAAAATATATACATCAATATTTTTTCATCTGTGAAGACCAAAAAACATTCCTTGATGGTGTAATTTCTCTATAACATTAGGAAAAGCACCACCACTATCATCTCTGGATCATTGGTGGCATAGTTACACTCATGGTTGAATAACTACATAAACCCATAAGAGATCATTTCTTGTTGTTGTATCAATACACATCTTAAAACTATGTCGGAAGCATCACATAACCCCTCAAACATCTCACTCTCCTCTAGAAACTAAATAACTTGGATTCTTACCAACTTATAATTTAATTATTAGAATACTTTTAGGTACTAATAAATCCAAACAAATTATTGGCCCTTCTGGGTTAGGGTTGTCAATGGGGCTACAATATGAGATAAATCAAACTCAAACCTCTAATAATAACCACCAAGGCTAAGAAAATATGGGCCTCTACTATGTTCTTGGGTACTACCCAAGAAACAACTTCCTCAACCTTTGTTGGATCTACCAAAAATCCTTCCTAAGACATCGTGTGTACAAGTAAATTCACCTCTCATGTCCTGAACTTAAACTTAGACAATTTTCGATACAACCAGTGGTGTCAAAGAGTATATCAAACAATCCTCAGGTGACCAGCATACTCCTTCTAATGTGAGCTATAAATTTTCATAGTTTTATTAGGTATTCATTGAAAATACCTCGCATTATAGTTTAATTCCCAGTTAATTGTTTATTTCCTTTGACTTTCTTAAATAATAATTTAATTGGATCTTGGATTTAAATAAGGTATTGATCAAAAAATAAATTGTTTGGTTTAAATTATGAATCCAATTATTTCTTTTAGGGTAGATTTTAACACTTTACTAAGTAAGTATGTAAACTTTTGTAGGGTATAAAATTTCAAAGGCCAAGAGTGACTGTGACATCCACAGTCACTGGGCTTACCATAGGTCTTGACCATATGTTTCCTTCTTCTTGAACCTATAGTCTCACTATAGGCATGGGGACCATGCCCTAATCCTACCATGAGAACTATTTACGATCACCTGACTACCATACTACACCCTATTATCACAGTAGGCATACCTATCATGAGTGCCAACAGCTAACCGTGTGTGCTAAAGAAATTCTATAAAGTAAAAAAATAGATGACCAAGAATTTTATTAATCATTACACTAATATCATGATAGGAATACATACTATGAACCCCCTTCTCAAAATGCATCTCACGGTCAGGACCTTGACTGTGACATCCATGGTAATCTTGCTTACCGCAATCTTCAACCACCCAACCATGCATTTTCCTTCCCTATGGCCATCAACAGAACCTGAGCATCCCCTTGTCCAAAATATAATTAACCCTTAGATGCATTATTGATAAGTTATATATTCTAGGAGCTTGTTCAGAAAAAAATAGAGAGATGAAACCCCCACCCTGAGGAAGAACATGGAGACACCTACCCTGCTAATCTCACATTTGGTTTCCACCCATGGATTTGATATGCTCAGGGAGAGGAGTTAATTCTTCAAGATATTTGTGGTAGTAATCTTCTCCCACTTCATTTACACTTTGACTGAGGTAGATATCCATTTGATAGTTCCTCCAATAAAGCCTCTATTCTCATGCAACATCTAAGGAATTCATAGTACTCTATTTTTCATGATAGAAAATGCTATTTGATGAAACTGGAACTACATGGTGAAATACCAAGTTCCCATGGGAACTTGAAAAGGATAATGGATTCATTTTTTCCATACCATTTAAAATAAATCCTTTACACCATTAAGTAGAAGAGGTGTCAGATGCGATCTCCAAGTATGAGGTGAGCAGAAATAACCAGCCTGCGGAGAAGTTTCAGCGCCACTGATAAGGAAACGGTTGGCCTTTTCTGGAAAATTATGGGAGAATACAAATGTAGATTCTAGATGAAGTGACATAATGTGGGTAAATTAATTATTTCTAGGTGATGTGAAAAATAAAAAATCCTATATTTCAAATCCCAACCCCATTTTCCTTTACCCACTACTACGAATCATCAGATTATTCCACCCCCAAAAGGATAGTTGGTCTAGATTGTGGAAACCGGAACTACTCTATAAAATTACGAAATAAAATAATAATCTCATGCCTCTTATGTGGAGATAATTTTACCATAATCTATAAAAGGAATTCAAGTAGGAGGATAAAGTGTAATTAAAACAGGAAGAAGGTTGAGAACTTACACAGAAAGGTCGTCATCCAAAACTATTTTGTAATTTAATTTTCTTTTATAATTTTATTTTCTTTTATAATTTAATTTTCTTTTGAAATTTTGTAATGATGGAACATTAAAACAATTTTGTTTTATCCATGTACAACCTCCTCACCCCCCCCAACTAATTAATTCTATACTTTCAATGTTCTAACTCCTTTATATAATTTACTAGTATTAACAATATAGGTCTTTTCTAAATTCTTACCTTTAAATTCTCCTGATTAGTTTCAAGATTATACGTACAAGACACTTGTATTAAATAAACTACATACAATAGAAAATAATGTAAGTAATTTTAGGGTAATTAGGAATATCTAAATACCAAGATAGGAAAGGGTGAGTAATATAGTGATTATTGTGTTTCTTTAATAGAACCGAAATTACCTGATTTAAGAAATTATTCAAATTCAATTGATGGGAAGATAATTATAAATCAATTGAATAATGATTTAACATGTAAGTGATAAGATAATCCAAGGCTAAAATACTACTTCCTTGATTTTATTTCAAAACCAACCCAGTTTTATTTACTATCTCCTTAAAAACTAAACCCAAAAAACAAGATTTTAACACACTTATAACATTGATTTCTCTATAGAAAATATGAGTCCCACTTTTATTGTATTTTTATAGGGTTCAAATTTTGTTTTTATAAGAACCCTGAAACATGATCTCATCAAACATGGAACCATTTTTGGGTAATTCTAGTGTTTTATTTAAATTTTTTCTAAAAAATGTTTTCAAATGACCAGATTGAGTTCTTCCCACATCATTGCTTTTGATTCAAAGGTTGAAAGAACTATTTTGGCTAGACTTATAACTTTAAGAAAATTAAAACAAGATTAAATAGAGTTTTTGACCATTATATTGGTTGATTATCCCTCCTCAGCCTCTTCCTCCTCAAAATATTTAATAGAAAGTGAAGGGGTGTAAGGCAATCCAACTCAAGTTAATAGAACTTTGAGAGAAATATATACACCCAATTTCAATATTAATAATTGAAAATTAAAATTAAATGATCAATAAGACTTTGAAATCAAAACTAGAATGATTAGGATATTTCCTAAGCTTCATGGGATATCAAGATAAGACCCCAATAGGCACTTGAGAGGATTTAAGGAAGTTTTCAATAGATTTAGAACCATACAATTCACTATGGCTCAAATTATCTGGAAGGAATTCCCCTTATCACATGATGGAGCATCCAATCAGTGGCTCTAAAACCTATATCCAAGAGAAGTAAACTCATGGGAAGAGTTATAGAAGAAGTTTCTCTAGAAATTATTTACTTCCTCAAGAAGTTCCAAACCTATAAAATAAATTTATGGAATCAAACAAGTAACTGGGGAGACTCTTTATGAGTTTTGGGAGAGATTCAAAAAGTTAACTACTTCCTACCCACACCAGACATATGAAGAACATCACTTATTGGTATTTTTCTACCAAGGGATGATGTATAATGACCAAAACCAACTTGATGCTTCTTTAGAAGGATAATTAATTGATAAATCACCATCTAAGATGCGATAACTCTTTAAAAAGATCTCACAAAATTCCAAAAAATTTAGTACAAGAAATACAAATAGAGGATTTCATGAGGTAAAAGGTTTCAAATCACCTTTTTTAGAAAATAAAATTGAAGAACTAACTTCCCTGGGTGAAAATTATCTATCAATAATGTATAGGAATAATCATCTAATACACCCCAAGGTCCTAACAATTATGCTACTCCCAAAAATATTTCACATATGGATGCCCTCAAATTCATGGAATTGAAAGTTGTAATGTAATGTTTTAAAGGAAATTCAAGAATAAAACAAGTATAAAACAAGGATTTATATAATTTCCAATACACCAATTTAGATCTGGAAGATAGAAGGCTCAAAGACCACTATTTCAACACACATCTCAACAGTATTTTCAACCCCCCCTCCCCATTCCAAAGATATAATTTCTAATCATCTATAGGTTACCATCAAGGAAAAACACAAGAACCTTACATGAAATACATATTGATAAAATTAATAGAATCTCAAAATAATAAAAACACCACCCCCAGAACTCATGGGTCATAATTAAAAGAATTAAAAGAACAATTCAGCTATCTCATGAGTACAATAAATAATATAGTAAACTAAGGTACATTAAATATTACTACTCATACAATTACAAATCCTAAAGTAATTGTCAGTTTCCTTACCTTTAGAAGTGGAGAACAACTAAAAGATAGTAAAATATCCCCCTAGAGATTTAATCTAGAAGTGTATAGTATCAATCATCTGAAGAATCTTCCCATGGAAGAGAACCTCAGAAAGATTCCAATAAGGATCCATCTAAATAAAAAAAGGGAGATCATGGAAGATCCACAACAATACCCTTCCCTATAATAATTCAAGAACCATGAAAAACTAAGGAGGAATATTTACAAAAATATACACTAGAAGTTTTCAAAAAAAGTAGAATCCAATATCTCTATAACGAAAGCCATTTGATAGATTCCAAGGTATGAAAAATTCTTTAAGTATATGTGCACCAGTAAAGGGATATTAAAATGCAGTGAAGAGGGGTGACTAGGTAAGAATGTTTTTAATTTTATTACCCCTCAAATTAACCAAAAATACCAAGATCCAAATACTTTTTCTATTCCCTAGACAATTGGTAGGAATACTTTTTCAAACGCATTGTGTGACTTAAGAGATTCAATTAATGTAATGCCTTGTTTTATCTTTTCTTCTTTATAGATATGAGAACTTAAATCCACCAATATGGTTGTAAAACTTTACAACAAATACACTACCTACCTGGTAAGATTCCTTGAAGATGTCTTGGTAAGATTAAAAGTTTAACCATTTCCTACTGACTTTTATATCCTCAACATAGAATTAGGAAAAGGTAAAGATAATTCTCCCATTATTCAAAGAATACCCTTTCTAAAAATAGCTAAACCCATCATAAATGTTAATGAAGGCACCCTTTCCATGACATTTGGGGAGGAAATAGCATATTTTAATATAATAGATTCAATTAAATATTCTCATAATGAACATTATGTTTTCACATTAAAACATTTTTAACTCCCTTGTTCTTATAAGGAAGAAACTGAAATGTTTGATGATATTATTTGACTAGAAGAATATTTGGAAACACCCAACTTACTAAATGCATATTTTTTTAATAATGAACTTTACCTAGAGACAATTTCATCTATGGATAAATTTGAATAAATTAATGAAAATTATTTTGATGAGCTACTGAAAACTGATACTAACATTTTTTTCATGTGCAGGTAGCTATCATGGAGAATAGTGAAATGGAAACATCTCTATGAAATCCCCTTGAATTAGAACTAAAGTTGTTTCCCTTGAATTTAAAATATTCATTTTAAAAGGAGGATAAGCAACTGCCAGCCATAATTTTTAATAATTTAAAACCTGAGTATGAGAACCAACTACTGAACATACTGATAAATAATTTTAAAGGCATAGTATGAGCATTAGGGGATATTCTAGGAATAAACCCTACAACCTACACACACTGAATTTTTTGCAAGAAGGACCTAATTCAATAAGAAAACCTCAAAGTATTCTTAACCCAACTCTCATGGAGGTAGCCAAAAAATAATGAGAAATAATTTTTTATGCTAAAATAATCTATCCCATCATAGAATCACAATGAGTGATCCCCATTCAAATTATTCCAAATAAAAATGGTAACACAATTGTGAAAAATGAAAACAATGAATTAGTACCAACCAAAATCCAAAATAGTTGGTGAGTTTGTATTGACAACAGGTAACTATACCATGTAACCAAAAAATACCATTTCACTATATTCTTTATAGAACAAATTCCAAAAATACTAGTTGGGAATGGAAATTATTACTTTCTTGATGTTTTCTATAGATATTTTCAAGTTACAATTTCTCCCTTTGACCAAAACAAAATCACCTTTACATGAACCTTTGGTACATTTTTCTAATGAATTATTCCTTTTGGTCTTTCTAATTCCTTTAGTACCATTCAACATTTCAGGGTAAGAACATCTTCATATTTAACTAAAAATTGCTTATTAGTATTCCTTGATGATTTCACTGTGTATAGGACTAGTTTTCAATTTTTTTTGAAATGTTTGGAAAAGTTTTTTAAAATATGTATTGAGAAAAAAAGAGATTTGAATTTTAAAAATTGATTTTTTATGGTATAAAAAGGAAATTTCCTAGGATATTTAATTTCTAAGGAATTTAAGTTGATAAATAAAAGGATGATGTCATTTCTGTATTACCTTACCCTACCACTATCCAGAACATTATATAATTTTTAGGACATGTTTGATTTTATAGAATATTAATTAAGGGTTATAAAAAAGTTGTTTTACCCCTAAATTATTTACTCAAGAAAGAAAATGAATTTGTATTTGATGAATCATGGAGGAAAAACTTTGATAAATTGAGATAATGTTTAACCATTTCCCCATCATCTACCCACCAGATCGGAGTCACCCATTTGAGATAATTTTTTATACATCCAATATAGTTGTAGGGTATGAACTATCTCAATGGATTGGTAGGATTCCACAAGTGATGTCCTACATCTCAAAAACCCTGTACACTACCTAGATCAACTACACAATAATAGAGAAGGAATTATAATCTATTTTTGTATATTTGGAAAAATTATGTTGTTATCTTTTATGATGTGAGGTTATTATTTATTATGATCATACCGATTTCAGATTATTGAACAAGAAGACTAATTCATAGACCATACTGGTAATATGGATGTTGTTTCTATAATAGTTTGACCTTGAGGTTAAAGACAATAAAGGCTATGAAAATACAGTGGTTGGCCACCTGAGTGGGCTACCTCATGTTGTACAGGTAGAGCTAGTCTTGAAGACTAGCTTGAATGATTCCTTCCCAGGTGAGAAATTGTAGATCCTTACCCCAGTACCCTAGTATACTAATATAGTAAATTTTTTATCACATACAAGGTACCTTCCTTTTTCTCTAATCACCAAACTTCCAAATTAAAATCTGAATCCAAAAACTATGTTTGGGATGACCCTTATTTATGGAAAATGTGTAATGATAAAATCATTATAAGGTGTATTCTTGAAGAATAAATTCATTTTGTAATTTATTTTTTCCACACACTTGCATGTGGGGGCCATTTTGGACCTCAAATAACTGCAAGGAAAATTTTGGAAGCTGGATTGTTTTGTCCTACCATTTTAAAAAACTCTTATTATTTTTTTACAAATTCCCAAAAATGAGAGTTTACTAGTGGAATTTATATAAGATAAGAAATTCCACAAAAAAATATTTATTTTTTTTGTGAAATATTTGATGTATAGTAAATTTAATTTATGGGCCCATTTCCCATGTCATTTAGATTTTACTATATATTATTTTAAATAGATTATTTGTCTAAATGGATTGAAGACAAAGCCACTCTGGTTGATAACTCAAAAATTGTAATTATACTTCTTAAATCAAATAAATTTTGTAGGTTTGGAATACCTAAATCTTTGATCAATGACTAAGGAACCCATTTTTGTAAAAATAATATGGATTACATCATTGGAAAATATGAATTACACAATAAAACCTCCACTACCAACCACCCACATAAAAAAGGACTAGCAGAGGTGTCTAACAGATAGGTCAAAGGGATCCTGGAGAAAATAGTACAACCCAACTACAAAGACTAGAGTAAGAAGCCATAAAATGAACTGTAGGGATACATGAATACCTACAAAACCCCATTAGGTGTGTCTCCTTACCAAATTGTTTATGGTAAACCTTTCCAATTTCATGTTGAGTTGCGGTACAAAGCCTATTGGGATGTCAGATGAGTAAACCTTAAATTTAACAAGGATGGAGACTAAATGAAATTTAAATTAATAGAGCTTGATAAATTAAGAATAGTACCATATGAGAACTCTATATTATATAAAAATAAACCAAATGTACCCATTACAAGTTGATCCAGAAAATATAATTTCAAGTTGGAGACAAACTATTGATGGTTTCATCAAGGATGAAACTATTCACATGTAAGCTTCAATAAAAATGGGTTAGTCCATATATAGTAATTAACACTTTCCTTTTTGGTGTATTTGAGATTACAGAAAGTGGTTCAATTAAACCATTCAAATTGAATGGCCAACAACTAAAGAAGTACCAGAAGAACCTTTGGAAAGAACTTGTGGAGGATTCCAGATTCCTCCTGACTGCTAAAAATTAATAACTGTTAGGTTGTCTCTTTCCCTAATTTTGGTCTTGATGTTTATTTTATTAAATTATATTCTTAAAAAAATTGAAAAACGAAATTAAACTAAGAAAATATTAGTACCAAGTGTGGGGGAAGAAAGAATCCAGGATTTTTAAATAAATAAAAACCTTTTTTAAATACAGTACTATACATTATACATTTTTATAGTTTTCTACTTTTATTTTTCACACATTTATTTAAATTCATTTTCTACCCTTCCTAGTGTGAAAATATCATGCTAGATTTTATGGAATTAGTTGTCTCTAAACCTGTTAGACTTTAAGTGATTACTGAGTGATTTTGATCACTAATTTTATAAAAATTTAGTCTTATAATTAAGAGATGGAGTTTGAGTGAATATATTTGAGTGGAATCAATTTTATAACTTTAAGTCACTATAATTTTGAACTTAATATGTGTAACTTGAACTCTATGGGATAAAACATCTTATCGAGCCAACTTAAATGAAAATGAGATAAGTCCTTTGAAAAAGGGAAGAAAATAGGAAATTGGGAACCCATAATGGATCTATGAGACAAAGGCATCGGGTGTGTTTCTGTAATTAAATAAATTCATATTAATAAGTTTTGTGCACAATTATTTTCAAACAATTATGGATGGGGAAATAATTTCAAATAAAGTTCCATATATAAAATGAGTTCATTTAGGCTATGTGAATATTGAACCCATAAAAAGAGGGTCAATTGACTCATAACATGTTTATTTAATTTGATTCAATATAGTGAAAAATCAAACTGTGGCTTAAGAAACTTAAGAAAGAGGAATAAATTGAGGATATTTTTGTTAAAAAAATTCTTCCACTTAAATATAATTTGATACACTCTTGAAATAAAACTTTGATTAAAATGAAGTAAGGTAGTGGCTTGATTCACATGTGAACAATGATGTTTCTCACTTTTGAAGAATATGTTCTTTGTCTCAACTGTGGCCGATAAATTAAGATTTAGTTAGGATGGAAAATATTTATTTTTCTTCTTTAATAATTTTAATTCAATGATAAGTTTCCTGTGAGTGAAACAGTCAATGCATAGGGGAGTGATGTGAGCAGTAAATTTCCATATTTTAATTTGTTATTCATTGAAAATATCCCTCATTGTTATTCAATTTCTAGGTAATTGGATATTTCTATTGAATTTATTAAATTAGAACATAATTGGAAATTGGAATTAAATATGGTATTTATTGATAAATACTTATTTTGATTTAAATTTTGAAGCTAATTATTTCATTTAGGGTGAATTTTAATACTTCACTAAGAAAGGATGTGAACTTTTTCATGGTGGAAAATTATAAAGGCCAAGAGTGGCCATGACATCCACAGTCACTAGGCTTACCATAGGTGTTGACCATATGCTTCCCCATTCATAAACTTTTTATCTCAAGGTATTCATGGTAACTGTGACTTAAGCCTACTGTGATCACTATTCACAGTCACCTGACCACCTTACCAAACCCTGTTGTCATTGTGGGGATACTTATCATAAGTACCAAAAACTGACCATGTCTGCTAAATAAAATCCATAAAGGTATGAATAAATAATTTTATTAACTATTCCACCACTTTCATGGTAGTAAAACCTACCATGAACCCCCCCCCTCAAAATATGTCTTACGGTTAGTACATTGACCATGAAATTCATGGTAAGGATTCTTACTGCAAGCTTCACCCACCCTACCATGACTCTTCCTTCCCTATGGATATTAATAGAACCTAAGCCTCATTGTCTTCTAAATATAATGAACCCTTCAATTAATACAATCTGAGGTCTAGATTCTACGATATTCTTCAATAAAAAGCGAGAGATTCCACCCCCATTTACATGCCTCCACAATGAGGAAAAACAAAGTGATACTTTCCTCTCCAATGCCACCTTTGGCTGCCACCCGTGAATTTTAGATGTCAATGTAGTGGAGGTAATTTTCAAAGATATTAAAAGTAGTAATATAATCCAAATTTAGTTCCACTTTTAATTAGGTAGAAATCCATATGAGCACTCTACGAGTGAAGCATCCCTTCCGATGCAACTTCTGAGGAAGCCCAGGTAATCCATTTTTTATAAAGAAAAATGTTTCTTGATGACACCAGATCAGTATAGTGAAATACTATGATCCCATGGGAAATTTAAGAGGATAAGATAATTTTATTCTCCATTCCATTTAAATAAGTCATTTCCACCATTAAATATAACTGATTTCGGGTGTGAGCTCCAAGTATGAGGTGATAAAAAAGAACCAATCTATAGATAAGTTGCAGAACCACTGACAAGGAAATGGTTGGCATTTTCTGAACAATGATGGGAGAATCCAAATGTAAATTTTGTCCAAAGTGAATTCCCATGGGTAAAATAATTCTACCCAAGAATTGTGAGAAATAAAAAACCCATAATTCAAAGCTCATACCCATTTTTCCTTACCCACTACTATGAAGCATCAGATTATTCCACCCCCAAAAGGATAGTCGAGTTGGACTACAGAAAGTGGACTTACACCTTGTCATTCCTAAAATGAAATAATAATATCATTCCTCTCATGTGGAGAAAAATTTACAATGAATAATAAAATGAATTCAAACAATATGAGAAATGGGGACTCGAACAAGAAAAATGTGGAGAAATTACTCTGGAAGGTTTCCATCCAAAACTCTTTTATAATTTTATTTTATTTTTTAATAGTATAATGATGGCACATTAAAACCCTTTTGATTTATCCAAGGAGAACCTCCTCCCCCCCCCCCCCTCATATTTATGATGAGGAATACATCGATCATTGTATTTATTTATCTGAACTAAAATTTCATGATTTAAGTAATCAGTTGGATTTAATTGATGATAGGATAATTAGAAATCAATTGAATAATGATTCAAAATGTAAGTGAGGAGATAATCCAAGGCTATACCACTACTTCCTTAATTTGATTTCAAAACCAACCCAATTTTATTTTCAGTATCTTTAAAAAATTAACCCATAAAACAAGATTTAAACACACTTATAACAGTAACTTCTCTAGAGATAATCTGAGTCCCAATTTTATTGAATTTTTATGGCTTTAAAAAAATTTGATGAGCACCCCGCAATAGGAACTCATCACCTTCTCTAGTATCAAGTATATAAGAATTTCATCAATGAACATGATTATGAACTAATCTAAGAGATCATGAAATATGCATTTCATAGGTCCCATGAACATATATGGTGTATTCTTGATAGCGAAAAACATGAATACAAACTCAATGTTCCAAAACTGACACTGAAAGGCAGTATTTAAGATATCTACTGTAATGACACATGTAGTTATGGGTTGGAAATTCCCAAGGATGTTTGAAATTTCAGTTTTAAAGGATGATTTATTTTGAGAACTGTGAATTGTAACTATGTTCTAAGAGTTTTAGTATCCTATAATGGTGTTTTGGGATGGGGAAAAAGGATCGGGTGATGACCCAAGGTTCTAGGAGCCCATCGAAGGAGTTGTTAGGTTTCTATGACTATTGAAAAGTCTTGTAGAAACCTATTCAAGTATAGTCATCTCAATACTATATATAACAATAAATTTATAATAGAAACACTCAGATATAATTAGGAAAGAGACCGCACTAGTAGGCAGTCATAACCAACTGCCAGCCATAGGATTTTACTCGAAGCAATGCTTGTTCAACGTGAATCCACTCCACAAGCTAAGCCATCCATAGAGACACTTGATGAAGGGTTCTAAATCATTTTTTCCCCACCCATAAAATCTCACTGGTCTAAGAAGACCCTAATACACAGATAGGGGCACACCTAGAATCTATGGGGGACACCATAAACCCAATCTAGAGTAACCCGCTATATAGGGGATCATATTTCAACGATACCACAAACCCTAAAAATACATCCTTCTAGATAGAGGATCAACACCCTGCTTAGGGAGGTCACACAGATTCCAAAAACCCCATCTAGGGAACAAGGATTATAGAATATCACACTTCAGACTCACTGAGGGACACTACAACTCTATATGATACTAGGCCTCTAGAGGGGATCATAATCCTATGGTGTGGATTTAATTCCACACTATACCCTTGAGGTAAAGGTCCAAGGGAACATGATCAACCTAGACCGTTCCAAACTAAGGAAACAAAGAGCTACAAACACTCTTAAAGGGGGTAAATGGTGTGTACCAGTGGGTACATTGTGTATCCAACTATCCTCATGCCTACCCATGTGGAAGAGCTTGACACAACATGTAAGTCTCCATATACACAACTTTTAGGAGTATATGATGTGTAGAGACACACGGTATCTTACTCATGTCACCTATCTGTGTCCATATACGATGGTCATGTCAATGTACTGACCTGTGTATGCTAATTCGTTTCAATTTCCAAGTACACAACATGATGCTTTGGTCGTGTACTTTTTCCCTTGTCCATGTACTCCCTAAAGAATATGTCAAGCCTCATTGAAGGGGTCACAAAGTGTGTGACCAAGTCACACAGTGTGTGATATTTATCTTCAGCTAAGACCCTATCATCGAAGCTAAGTGGGCCACACTACATGTAATGCCAGATTACACGCCATGTTTCTCAAGATTTCCATATCTTCTTCCACTCCATACTACACTTTATTGGATCCATATCCCTTTCCAAAATATATAGATCGTGGTTTTTTTAGGACTCTAGTTTCCATATCTCTAGTTTCCGGACACCGAATATTCTAGGAATATGATCTGTCAAGAAAAACCGTCACCATTATTCAAAACCAGGAAGAAAATGAACTAAAAATATTTCATTTTTCTCCTAATCATACACTATCATCATCGCACATCGACTGTATCATAGATCATGAATCGTACTTGTGGTATTGATTTTTTTCATCGATGAACAGTAACACAATGATTGAATATCAGGTATCCTTTAAACCATGTTCCAAAAAAAACATCCATGATAAATATAAAAATAATGGGGGGGAGAAAAACAAAATCCATAAGATGTGACGAATGAACCTTGGTCATTTTTCATTTGGCCTCGATCTATTGTCATAGAAGAAGATGAATGAAGAGGGGTAAATCAACAATCAAATAAAATAATTCCATTAAATTAAATATACTGAGGATGTGTGTATCAATTTTATTCATGGAATTTATCCATGTCCATCTGGGATTAAGAAAAATGATGTAAATAAAAAACATTCTACCTAGAGTTTGGATTGATCATTGATGAAGAGAGGTTGTGTTTTCATCGTTGATGAGATCCACAGACTCCGTTGGGTAAAAAATCCATGCATTGATCCCAAATCATCATTGTTTTCCAAGATATCTCTCCAATGGTTGTACAAAATATCTAGGGTTTGAGAAGCCAACCCTGAGGAATTTCTAGAACTATATACATAATAGGAGAAATCATGTCACTATGTCAAAACAAACAAAATAAATTATTTATTTATTTTATTTTATTAATTTATGTCCGTGATCACTTTTTCACAAACAGATCGTGTCGAAAAAGGCTAGGTCAAGCATAGGGTAAAACTCACATTTTAAACTCAATGGTGCCCTCAAGTTTTAGTTTCGGGCCCCAGTTCAGGAGTTATTCCACATTTCCTGGAAAATTACACACACATTCTATTTAATATATTTAATATATTTATTATATTTCAAACATTAATTCTAGTCACACCAGGACATTGAAATGAATTTTGTCTCAACACCTGGTCTTGAAAATAATTCTTATAATATCCAAAAATAATACATAGAAAATACGATTCATTAGATTCTCCCCACCTTAATGCTTTTCATCCCAAAAATACAAAAAACCTACTAAAGAAGATGAGGGTACTGGGATCACATCTGGGTCTCCCACTTCTAGGTGTTCTCCTCAACATTCTCATGGTACTATAGGACATGCACAAGGGGGTTCGATCACTCATGATTGATACTCTCCTACTGATACTTGATCTCCATCAGGTACTCTGAAAAGGTAGATCCATCTTCGATGTCCATCTCACCCCATTCGATAACATGTTATAGGTCGTTCAGGTAAATCCTCAACTACGACACATGGAATAATTCATATACCTGGTCTAACAATTGTAGTAGAGCCAAGCAGTATTCCACCTCACCAACTCTACGTAGTATTTGGAAGGGACCAATGAATCTTGGAGATAACTTACTAGTGTGGCCAAATCTCATCAATTCACATCAACGTGAGACACTTAGGAACACATTCCAGCCCTCCTATAACTTAAGAGGTCTCTTTCGTTGTTCCATATATGAATTTTGATGGATCTGTATAATCCTCATCCACTCCTAGATGATCTATACCTTCTCTATAGTAGCTCACAACAAATCTGATCCCATGAGTGATGCCTCACCTGGATCGGTCCAACAAAGTGGTGGCTTGCATGGTCGTCCATCCAAATCCTCAAATGGTTTCATACAAATGGTGGAATGGTAGATGTTTTTGTACACAAACTCTACCAAGGGTAAGTGATCCTCCCAACTATGGTCAAAGTCAAACATGAAAGCCCACAATATTTCCTCCAAGACCTGAATGGTCTACTCTATCTAGCTTTCATTCTAGGGGAGAAACGTTTTTCTCAAGCATAAATGAGTCCCAAATGCCTCCTGTAATTCCTTCCTTAATCGATATTTTAAGAGAACATCATCATCAGAGATAATAATTGAGGGAAATCCATAGAGTTGGACTATCTCTTACACATAGAGACATCACAAGCTCTCTACTGAACTCTACTCTCAAATATTAGAGAGAGGACTGACTTTTTGAGTCAGTCAACGATCAACCAGATGAAGTCATGTCCCCTAGATGTATGTGGTAATACCATCAGAAAATCCATGGATATCTCATCCCACTTCCACTCCAGAACATCAAGGGGTTGGGTTAAACCTGCTGGAACCTGGTTCTCTTCCTTCACCTGGTGAAAAGTGAGGCATCGAGAGACAAACTCTACAACTTTTTTATTTATACATGGCCAAAAAAACTGACGTCAGAGGTACTAGAACATCTTTTCCACACCTGGATGTACCACAAAAATGGATATATGAAACTCCCACAACATCTCCTCCTACAACATCATAGGTACCATTATCCATCCTATGAAAAGGATAGCATGCTCCCCGAATTCATAATATCCATTAAGAGAATTTCTAGTGTATATCTGAGTATTTAAGGTCCCACAGTTAGTATCTCCTCACTAAGAATCCTTGACATGCTAAAAAGTGGTGGGGTAAAAACCATCGACTGAAGATATGAAGCAATATACTTTTCCATGAAGGAAAACTGCAAGGAGGATAATTATTCTAATGGATCGACCAATAAATAAGAACAAAATCTCCAACTGAGAGTGGTTTCCACCACATTCCCCTTACTAGGAGTATATAAAATCTCAAATTCATATTCTTAAAGAAACTCTATCCATTTCCTGTGTCTCAATTTAATATCCTTATGAGAGAATACATACTTGAGACTCTTGTGGTCAGAGTAAAAGATAAATAACTTTTCCATCAGGTAGTATCACCACATATTTAATGCCAAGACTATTGAAGCTAACTCGATATCATGGGTCACATGGTTCTACTCATGTGGTATCAAATAAAACACATCCATGTATAGTCCCTGATGCATCCAAAAACACTGTGTACTTGACACCCTCCTCTGTAAATATCAAGATGGGAGCACTCATTAATCTCTGTCTCATATCTTGAAATCACTGTTGGAACCTTTCCATAGACACTAAATGTTTACCCTTCTAAGTAAAATATTTCAAGGATAATAACACTCTATATAACTAGAGTACAAAACTCTAATAGTACCCTTCCAACCCAAGGAAACTCTGCACCTCAGTAACACTATTGGGTGGATCCCAAGAAATAAATACATCAGCCTTTGTTGGATCCATTGATACTTCATCATTCGAGATGATGTGTCCTAAAAAGTGGACCTCTCGGATCCATAACTAACACTTCTATAGCTTCCAATAAATCTGGTTCTCTCAGAGTGTGTCCAGGATCATCCTAAAGTGTCTCGCATGCTTCTCATCAGACGCTGAATACACTAGGATGTCATCGATGAAGAATATTATGAACCAATCTAAGAAAGGATGAAAGATCTGGTTCATGAGTCCCATGAACACTAATGTGTATTTCTTCAGGCCGAACGACATCACCAAGTACTCATAGTGACTGTAATGACATTGTAGTATCATCTTAGTTATATCATCATCTCGTACTCATAGTTGGTGATAGCCTGATCTAAGTTAAATCTTTGAGAACCATTGTGACCCTCTCAACAGATCAAAGAGTTCATCAGTCCTTGGTAGTAGATACTTATTCTTCATTGTCTCCTAATTCAAATGTCGATAATCCACACATAACCACAAACTCTCATCGGCCTTCATGGCGAACAGCACTGTGGATACCCCAGGGGAATAATTGGGTCTCATAAAACCCTTATCTTGAAAGTCCTACAACTGCACCCTCATCTCTTGCAGCTCTATGGTATCCATCTGATATGTTGGTGTAGATATTGGTTCCATATTAGGATGAAAGTTGATACATAAGTCTAGCTCTCTGTGGGGAGGTAAACCTAGTAAGTTCTCAGGAAAGATGCCCTCACACTCTTCAACCACTACAAGAAACTGATATCCCAAAGTATCAACTGCTATAAGAGTCATTCTAGACAAATGGTGAGTAATTAGAATCATTCTCTTATTCTTGAGTTCATCCAAATCTGATTTGGTTTCCTTATCACCCACAAAGGAAAATCTCATTCTGTCACTCTGGACACATTGCATCCTCCATCTAAAACAGCCAATTTTCACATGAACTTTGGATATCCATTCCATACTCATAATGATATCATAAGACATAATTTATACAATGAAGATATCTCATACAAAAATATCACCTCCAAGCATCAGATCACACTGACATCACAAGTGTGTGATCGCTTAGTCACCACCTATCAGAGTCTCCAACTGCAAGGGTTGATCCAATGGCTCAACCAGAATCTCTAAGTCTCAAACCAGAGAAGTGGAAAGGAAGTAATGAATTGAACCTATGTAAATCAATAATACCCATAATGTATAAAATACATTGATCATACCTTGTATCGTCCCTAGATCCTTGGGTTTATAGGCCTCTATAGCTTGTATCTGACCTTGTCCCTATCCACTGGCTCTCTGAGCCTCGTGAGGACCACCTAGGGGTGGTGGTGGTGATAGTTCGAACCTCGGACCACCTCTTTTTTCCCTACTATCCCCTCTTACACATCCACCACCCTATAGACCACCCTTATCCTTCCTTTGTCTCTAACTAGGTGTTCCCTTGACCATTTCTCGATCATTTGTATGGAGGGTAGGAAAATACCAAGAAATATCTCCCCAACTATCATATGAGAAACACTGCTTGTCCCTTAGTAGATTCAAGACAACCTGAGATCCATTCAACACTAACACTGAGTTCTGGGATTACCTCATGAAGCATCTGATATGCTTATATCCCTTTGACTGTCGTTGGATGCCTACTGCCGAGGCCTCAGGTACTGGGTTCCCACTACTAACTCCCGTTTTTGATTCCTAATCTTCCAAAAATATCTCCACTAGTAGGGAAAACTCAAGCACCCCGACATATGTAGTAATTCAAAGTGATAACACTAAACCCATGATGTCCTAGAATAAGACCTTATCAGAGGCCCAAGATCTGAATAACTAATCCAACACCATATCTAAGGTGTAATGTGTGATATCAATAAAACTCACTAATTAATCCTCCACAATCATATTGTCCTAATGCAGATGCAGAATATATTATATGAATACTGATCGTAAAGTGTCTCAATAGAACTCCTCTTTGAATAGATGCTCAAAGTTTGACCATGATAGAGAGATATCGTGTCGTGTGAAAGAGTCACTAAGATCCACCATCACCCAGTAGATCCCTAAAGTAGACTCTCCATGAGGACTGTCATTTGATCTACAAGGGTCTTAACTAGGAGGAAAATATGAGTGACTACCTCTATCCAGTCCTCAGCCACCTGGGGATCTGGTTCACCCTAAAACTTGGGAGGTCACTTCCTATGAAACTCATGAAATGCACTCAGCCTGCGTGCAAACTCATCTAGTATTTCCAGCACTAGCTGCTTCTCAAAGGGTGTTGTTATAGCTGGTAAATCATGTAGAGGTTCTATATATGGTAAAGTCCCATATACTAATGCCTCATCACTAGGAGAATCATCCTCATGATCACTTAGTAGAATCCTAGCTGGCTGGCTATGTGTATGAATCCTGAAATAAAACAAGATGTACCGCAATCAAATGAGTATATCTGGGGAGATGAATCAAGAAGGACATAGAAAATAGAGACATTCTTATATGATTCATGTAACAAAAAATTTCTATGCAACCAATGTTTACATATACTGAGTCAAAAGGCAGGTGATCAGAGTCATGGTGTATGAATATGTGAGCTGCAACACCAATACCAGATTCCCTAGCCTAAAATCCAAACTCAAAACACTAAACACTATTTTACCAAACCAATCTCACTGACTTCAGTCCTAAGGTAGAACCAACTACTCTAATACTACATTTTCATGACTCGAACAACCAAGGTACTACCCGTGACTACCCCAATCCTACCTTCAATAGTCCAGGGGCTAGTGACTAGTGCCAACTAGGCATATCCCACAAATGGGAGGTATTAGCCTAAATTACCTATACACATACAATTATCTCTAAGACCAAATGATTATGAAATGTAAAACAACTAAAAATGTATGAATACATCTAATATACCATAATAGAGTATAATAGTAAAGTATTGAAGTGGAAAAAGGGCCAAATACAAGCCCAAACAAAAAAAATAAAGAGACTAACCTACTCTAAGGGTCAGAAATTAGTCAAATGAAAACTCCCAGTAAAACACCACAGTATTAAAAGATCCATCTATACTCCACCTACTCCCTGTCATCCTAGGACACCATCAAAAGGGTTATCATCTATATAATACATCACACGTGCAGGAAAAGACCATACAAGGGGGAGTATAACAATACTCATTAGAACAGACCAAAAACACAAAACACAATGCAACAAGTATAGACAAATCAATACAAGATATAAAAATCAATGTATAATAGAAGAACCCATATATAATTAGTAAAGAAACCATGCCACTAGGAGGTTATAACCAACTTCCATCTACAAGATTCTTCTCAAAGAAACACTTGTTCTAGGAGAATCCACTCCATTAGATAAGACATCAAAAGAGACACTTTATGATGAGGTCTAGATCATTGGGCCTCACCCAAGAATGCTCAATGGTCTAAGAGGACCCTAATACATAGATAGGGTCCATGCCCAGAACCACTGGGGGACACCACAAACCCAATCTAGATCAACCTACTATGTAGGGGATCATATGTCAATGGTACCACAAATCCCACTGATATGGACTACTAGATAGAGGATCAATTCCATACTCAAGGAGGCCATGATAATTCCATAAAACCCCATCTAGGGAACAAGGATGATAGTGGATCACAATCGATTCTCACAAAGGGACACAACAACTCTATATGAGACTCAGCCTCTAGGGGATCACAATCCTATGATGTAGATGTAATGTCTCACTATACTCTCAAGGGAAAGCACCAATGGAACACACTCAACCTATTATATTCCAAACTAAGGAAATGAGGAGCTACAGACACTCTTGAATGGGGTAAATGGTATATACCATGGGGTACACAGCGTGTTGAGTTATCCCCATGCCTACCTATGTGGAAGAACTTCACATTGAATCTAAGCCTCCATTTACACAGCATGTATAAGGAGTTTACAGGGTGTAGAGACAAACGATATCCTACCCGTTTCATCTATCTCTGTTTGTATACAGTGGTCGTGTTCATGTACCTTCCCATGTATGCTAATCTGTGTTCGTGTCCAAGTACACGACATGCCACTCTGGCTAGGTAATATTTCATGTGATCATGTACTCCCAAAATTTCACATCGAGCCTTACTGAAGGGGTTAAATGGCATGTGACTGATTCACATGGTGTGTGAATGACTCACAAGGTGTGTGATATTTAACTTCGGTCAGAATCTTAGCATTGTATCCAGGGGGTCCACAAGGTGTGTAATACAGAATTACATGTTGTGTTGCTTGGGATTTCTATATCTTCTCTCTTACCATCTTGCACATCACTGTATCCACTTCCCTTTCCAAAACCTATATATCAAGATTTTCACGAGCCTCTAGTTTCTATATATCAGGATTTTGGGCTTTAAATCCACTCATAATTTGATCTCTTAAGAAAAACTATCACCATTTATCAAAACCGGGAAGAATGAGAACCACATATCCATCTATTACACTCCCAATCATCCACCACCATCATCACACCTTGAATACATCATCTATCATGAACAACACCCACATCATTTATCCTTTTCACTGAATAAAAGTCATGTGATGACTGAATATCGGGTATTTATCAAACCATAGGCCAAAAGAAACTCTTGAGATAAACATATAAAGAATGGGGGTATGAAACCAAAATCCATAAGATGTGATAAATGAACCTTATTCATTGTTTATTTGTCCTTGATCTGTTTTCATAGAAGAATATGAATGAAGTGGGATAAATCAAATAATATATAAAATAATTACATAAAATTAAATCTACTGATGATACACATATTAATTCTATTTGTGGAATTGATCTGTGTTTGGTTGGGATTAAGAAACATGATAGAAATCACAAAAAAAAACAACCTAATTGTATTTTCAATAAATATTCAATTAAGAAATATTATGTTTTTTTCATTGATGAGATACACAGACTCCATTGGTGTAATGATCCATGGTTTGATCCCGATTCGTCTTCGTTTTCCAAGAAAGCTCTTCCACTGTCATCTAAAATATCTATGGCTTGAGAGAAGAACCCTGAGGAATTTATATAATCATATAATTAAAGGATAAATCATTCCGCTGCATAAAAAACAAAACAAAACAATTGTTTAATTATTATATTCATTTATTCCCACGATGACTTTTTCACGAATGCCCTACACCAACAAATGTTATGTCACACCTAGGGTAAGACTCGTGTTCTAAACTCAGTCGTGACATCAGATTTCTGATCTGAGTACATGTTCAAGAGTTATTCCAATTTTTCAGGAAAACTACATGCTTGTTCTGTTTAATATATTTAATATATTTCAACCATTTATTCTAGGATCATAGGGTCTTGGAATCACACATTATCTCAACACATAGTCTCGAAAAAAATCTGCATAACATCCAAAAGTAATACACAAAAAAACTAATTCATTACATTATTCTAGACCTATGTTTGATGATTAATCATAAGGTATGAATGTGTATCTCATGAGACCTATTTTTAATACTTGATCACATTTTTTGTGTTTGTGTGTGTCCTGTGAGGACTATGTTTGATTCTTGATCACATGGTGTGTATTTGTAGCTCATGAAACCTATGTTTGATGGTTCATCACATGAGGTGTGTGTGTGTGTATCCATTCACCTATGTTTTATGATTCTAACATGTGTATTTTTATAATTATGATACTGATTGACTTGATGTGATTCTTGATATGTCATGTGTTTCTTGTATATAATGCTTTTTATTCTTTTATTTTTATATAATCATGTAAGATAATCCTCAAGGATTATCTCTCCCTAGGGGGGGTGTTTCAGACATGATAGTTTGCATCCTTGGTATATCACTTAAGAGGAAGTTTCATTCATGTTTTTGGACTATCCCATTGAGGGATGGGTGTATAGAGACCCTGGATTTTCATTCATAGATATTACATCTATTTAGATTAATATTCAATACATTACACAAACACATGCCTAAGGACCATAATAGTTTAGTTTCTGTGTAAACTAGGTACATAATCTTATAATTTGGTGAAATATCTTCAACATATCCCATAAAGATATTACCTATTAGTACTCTTCACAAAAATACCCTACTTAAAACATTTATTCATTACCTGGGGAAAGTAAACAAAAGAAAGGGTGACTTTAGATGCTCAGTAAGGGTCATAAAGTGATATATCCATGATCACATAAAAATTACATAACCATAAGGGTATAAGAACATGAGATTAACATTTTTAAATCAAACCCTGCAAATAAAATATCATAGTATTGAGACATGAAATAAATATTGGAAGTTCATAGGACATCAAACATAAAGGAATCAAAGAACATGATCCATGAGAGTATAACATTCGAAAAAGACATATAATTGTGGCTTAAAAATGAGTATAGAAAATCATTTCCATAGAAGTCAAGGCTCATTTATAAGGATATCATAGTGGAATGGGTTCACTCATCAAACCATCATAGTATTTAAGGTTCACTCCCAAGACCATCATATCTGACAAAGTCCCTTACTAAATGGGGTTCACTCCCCATTCCATTCCTTTTTATCTCATGATATATAAATATTTAACCAATGCATTGGAGGGAGATATATTTCAAACCCATCACATAATGTAAATCATACATATGTGTTCTACAAGATCATAAAAAATCATCATATCATAACCCATGAAATGAAATGGGTTTTATAAACATTTCATTATATCATAACATATAGCGACTCGGCCTTTTCTAACATTACTATTACATCATTTCAAAGATAAACAACATAATAGTATTACACATGGAGGATCCAGAGGTTTAGTGTCTTGGGAAAACTAGGACCACACATAACAAATACAACATCAAGCATAAACATTCATTTAATTTCATCTTATCTAGCTTCTTATTGGCACTTGTCCTCTCCTTAGTGCATGTAGCCACCTGAGGATATACATCAAATGGGGTGAGCTAAAAGCCCAGTAAGAGGATAGATAAGAACAATATATCATGGGGTGAGCATAATCATGACATAGGAAGAAGATCTTGAACAAGAGAGGAGCATAAACAATAAACTTGAAATGTGGCGAAGCATAAAAATGAAACAACATGTCTTAGTGGTTAACTACCACACATAATTGTGAACAAAGCTAGCATCATGTTAACGCATAATTTCACATTTACTCATGAGATTCATCACTTTACCCAATGCATTGGAGCGCTATATAATTCCGGGCGCACCTGTCACATTTAAACATTCATATTGTGCTATATAATTCCGGGCGCACCCGTCACATCATAACATTATCATTATCATGCTTGCCACATAGAACACATATCAAACATGTACATAAATAACCCATGGAAAGGAATGGGTTTCATCTCATAATAACACATTCATAAGCTTTGGGTTCCCAAAAGAAAGAGGGAACAACATACTTGATATAATAACCATCAACCTTGAATGAGAGGCAAAATGTGAGATCTTGAAAGAAGCGTTCTTTTGGAAAACATTTTGATGGACATAAAAACCAGTGACAAACATGTATATCCCAGAAAAGTAAAGTAAATGATGAACAAATGATCTTTGAGAAGTAACCATATCAAAAATGGAGTGAAAGAGGGAGAACCCGAAGAGAGAAAATTGGTTTCGAGATTTCCCCTTACCTTGTACTCGAATGCCTCCTTCTCTTTAATGTCCTGTATAATGACATTATATTCATTAATTAGAAATTACAGAACCTTTTATACATTAATAGGGTTCATTATGGTTTCATTATTTCATATTATGTTCCTTTGGATGACTTATAGATTTTAAAAACATTGATCGGGGATGTTCGTTTTTATGGTTTTCTTGAGCGGTCCACTTGTATTCTTAAATTGATGCTTGGGTAGATCATGGGTAAACATCCAGAATGGATATTACATGTAATTAATGATATTACAGAAGCTTGAATGATTTTATAATGAGTTATATTAGATCCATGTGGCCGAATCATTAGATAAGAATTTAGTGATGGTTATTTGGGTTAATTTGAGCGGTTTTTGGATCACAACCAACTCATTTTAACTTTTCACATAGTAGTATGGCCATAGGTTATTTCAAGAACTTAAAATAGAAAATAATACATATAAAACATTCTGGTTCAACCATAAAAATGGTTTCATGACCAGATTGAAGGTATAAATGGAAGAAGAGAGCATGTTGTTTTTGAAGGTGATAAATTGTCACCACATGAACAACGTTCTCTTTAATAAAATAAAAGGAAGGGGGAAAGGGTGAGGGGTGATATAATATGACATTAGAATAATAATATTATAGTATATATATAATACTGGATTTACAGAACAATTTGGATGAAGATAGATAGAGGGAGATCAAGAAAGGAACTTGAACTTGAAAGGAAATTAAAGGAGAAGAGAGAGAGAAATTACCTTTAGAATCCTTCTCTTGAGATCCTCTTTAAGGAAGATAGGCTTGGTCTTTTGATGAGACCAGAAGCTTTTGGACGTGAGGGATGAGCTAGGGAAGGTTTTTTGGCAGAATTTAGAGAAGGCTTGGAGCTTGAGAGGTGTGAGGAAAAGAGGGAGTGAAGGGTGGCTTTTATAGTGGAGGGGAGAGGGGTTTCCTTAATATAAAATTGATTAGTTTATTAATTCCACCAAAGACAAGGAATAGTGAGTCTTGGATGACCAATAATAGTAATTTTATAATGTAATCCCGAACCAAGTGGGCTTACATCAGCAGAACATCAGCAATGACTCAATTAATACATTATTTAGCTTTTATTGTGAATTGTCGGATTCCACTATTCATCAAAAATTCAAGTACCTCAGAAAAATCCCAAAAATTTACCCCAACCATTTTTCGATGTGTTGAATCCAAAAATGAAGTCCATTTTTCAAAAATAATTTTCTAAGTATTATTAATTTAATCTTTAAATAAAATCATAATTTACTTAAAAAACAGTTTTTAAGATTAAAATTGATTTTATAGTTCTTTCAAAAATTACATAGGGTCTTATAAAATTATCTAAAAACAATTAGACATTGATTCAATAATTTATGAATATATTTCAGGAAAATAAATATTCTTTTAAATTAATTAATTAATTATAATTAATTATTTATGACTTATAAAATACCAAAAACGTTTACTAAGGTCAAATTATCACTTTCTAAGATGTCTAAATTTTATTTTATTATTCAGAGGTAATGTTACTCTTATTTACTATTCATAAGGGTAGGTTACTATTCATAAGGGTAGGTTACTATTAACCAAAAATTATGTTTGTTTCATTAGACTCCAAAAACTATCTTGAACACAACCGTGTATGTTGGATTTTTAAAATTCCAAACATAGGGGTGACAAAATTATGTTTAAAGGTAACTTATCACTTAGTAGTTCATTATTTTGTGTTTTTATGACATAGATATAAG
This sequence comes from Viscum album, assembly GCA_963277665.1. NCBI lineage: Eukaryota > Viridiplantae > Streptophyta > Magnoliopsida > Santalales > Viscaceae > Viscum > Viscum album. The sequence continues at coordinate 2,100,943,594 of OY728119.1, read as the reverse complement.
AAGGTAATTTTCCATTGAAAAACTTTGGGTCGTTACATTCTTCCTCCCTTAAGAAATTTTGCCCTCGAAATTTCACTTTACACAAACAGGTGAGGGTACTTCTCCTTCATTGCCTCTTCCGGTTCCCAAGTTGCTTCCTAAAACTTTTGGTTCCTCCACAACACTTTGACAAGTCGGGTTGTCTTGTTGCGTAGAACCTTATCACTTCGGTCCAGAATTTTTACCGGCTACTCCTCATATGAGAGATCATCTTCCAATTGTACCACCTCTGAGTTTAGTACATGTGAGGGGTCTGGAATGTACTTCCTCAGTAGTGATACGTGAAACACATCATGAACTTGAGCCATATTCGGTGGAAGTTCCAGTCGATAGTCCACGGCTCCTATACGATCAAGGATCTCAAAGGGGCCAATGTACCTTGGACTTAGCTTCCCTTTCTTCCTGAATCGCATGACTCTCTTCCATGGAGATATTCGAAGGAAGACTTTATCTCCAACGTCGAACTCCAAGTCCCTTCGACGATTGTCAGCATAGCTCTTTTGCCGACTTTGAGAAGCTTTGATATGTTTCTGGATGACTTGAACCTTCTCTGTCATCTCTTGAACAACATCGAGACCAAGTAGTTTTCGTTCTCCAACTTCATCCCAACAGGTTGGAGTTCTACATCGCTTCCCATAAAGAGCTTCATACGGAGCCATCTGAATACTCGAGTGGAAGATATTGTTATATGAGAACTCAACCAATGGGAGATGCTGATCCCAACCACCTTTAAATTCAAGAGAGCAGGATCTTAGCATATCTTCAAGTGTCTGAATAGTCCTTTCAGACTGGCCATCAGTTTGGGGGTGATAGGCCGTGCTGAAATTTAATTCAGTACTCAAAGCATGTTGAAGGCTCCTCCAAAATTTAGAAGTCAACCATGGATCACGGTCAGAGACAATCGAGAGTGGAACACCGTGCAACCTCACTACTTCCTTCACATATATCCTTGCAAGTTTTTCAAGTGAGAGGTCTTCCCGAATAGCGATAAAATGGGCAGTCTTGGTGAGTCGGTCAACCACAACCCATATCGCATTATTTCCTCTTGACGTTTTCGGGAGACCCATGACAAAGTCCATAGTGACATTTTCCCATTTCCACATGGGTATAGGCAATGGCTGCATCATACCTTTGGACTTTTTCCACTCAACTTTAACTTGTTGGCACACGAAGCACCTTGATATATATTCCGCAATCTCCTTCTTCATGTTATCCCACCAGAAGTGTTCTCGGAGATCACGATACATCTTGGTACTTCCAGGATGAATAGAGAAAGTTGAGCTATGTGCATTATCCAATAGCTCCTTCTTTATTCCGGGTGATGAAGGCACACAAAGCCGCGTTCCAAACCGAATCACACCATCATCGTTGATATGGAACTCATGTAGCTTCCCTTCCTTTACTACATTCACCCTCTTTTGTATCTCTACATCATCCCTTTGTGCTTCCTTAATCTTCTGTTGGATGGATGGTTGCGCAATCATTTGGGCAAGGTAGGATGTATCCCCTGCCCTTACGATTCCCAAATCCATCCTTTGCATATCCAAGAAGATAGGGTCTTTCTAAATCCTCAACATGGATAGAGTAGCAGGTTCTTTCCTGCTTAAAGCATCAGCTACCTTGTTCGCCTTTCCAGGATGATAGTGAATAGAGAAATCGTAATCCTTGATTAGCTCTAACCATCTCCTTTGACGCATGTTGAGCTCCTTTTGTGTGAATATATACTTTAGGCTCTTATGGTCGGTGTATATGTCACACTTCTCACCATAAAGGTAGTGCCGCCAGATTTTAAAGGCAAAAATCACGGCTGCCATCTCTAGATCATGCGTCGGGTAGTTCTGCTCATGGATCTTCAACTGTCGTGAGGCGTAGGCTATCACATTATCATTTTGCATGAGTACACAACCCAAGCCTTTCTTTGAAGCATCACTGTATATCACAAAACTTTCTCCACTTTTCTGTAGTGTGAGTACAGGTGCAGTGATTAGCCTTCTCTTTAGCTCCTTGAAGCTTCCCTCACATTCATCCGTCCAGACATACTTTACACCTTTCCTTGTTAACTTAGTTAGCGGGCTTGACAATCGGGAGAAGTTTCTCACAAAACATCGGTAGTACCCAGCTAATCCAAGAAAACTACGGATTTCTGTGACACTAGAGGGCCTGGGCCATTCTTCAATTGCCTTTGTCTTTGAAGGGTCCACAGAAATTCCCTCGCTTGTGATCACATGTCCCAAGAACGTGACTTGATTCATCCAAAAGTCACACTTGCTGAACTTGGCGTACAACTTCTCCTTTCTCAATGTCACCAACACAAGTCTTAGATGTTCTTCATGTTCCTCCTTGCTCTTGGAGTAGATGAGAATATCATCGATAAACACTACCACAAATTTGTCGAGGTAATGTCTAAAGACTCTATTCATCAAATCCATGAAGATTGCAGGGGAATTAGTAAGTCTGAAGGGCATCACCAAAAACACATAGTGCCCATACCTTGTACGGAAGGCAGTCTTCTGAATATCTTCCTTCTTCACCTTTACTTGATGATATCCAGAATGAAGATCCACCTTTGAGAAGTATTGAGCTCCTCTTAACTGATCGAACAAGTCATCAATCCTTGGGAGAGGATACTTGTTCTTTATGGTGATCTTGTTGAGTTCCTGATAATCGTTACACAGCCGCATGGTACCATCCTTCTTCTTCACAAAGAGCACTGGCGCACCCCAAGGTGATGCACTAGGGCGTATGAACCCTTTGTCCAGATGCTCTTGCATCTGCTTCTTTAACTCCTCTAGTTCGATAGGAGCCATCCTATAGGGGCACTTTGAGATAGGAGTAGCTCCGGGTACGAGTTCAATTGAGAACTCTACCTCACGATCCGGGGGAATTCCGGGTAACTCTTCGGGAAATACATCGCTGTATTCCCTTATGATGGGAATTTCCTCAAGGTTGGAACTTTCCTTCGACTCAAAAATTTGGGCGAGGTATGCTTCTTCATAGGGAATCATCACCCACACCATTGAAGGATTTCTCAAAGGAGATTCATGATCTTCCTTGCATTTGTAGAGGAGCATGGGATGGTTCGGAATATGAAAATATATTTCCTTTTCCCGACAGTTGATATGTGCTCTATATAATGAGAGCCAATCCATTCCCATTATAGCGTCGAATTCCACCAAGGGAAGTATTACGAGATTTTCCAGAAGAATCTTCCCATATACGTCAATAGGAGAAGAATCAAACACTTGGGTTGTAATGATTGCACCACTTGGTGTTTTTACAGATATCTCTACTTCAAGGTTTCAGGGCTTCGATTCTATAGTTCTAGCAAACTTGCAAGATATAAAGGAATGCGTAGAACCAGAATCAAATAAGACTTTTGCCATTATTGAGTGAATAGGAAGTGTACCTTGTACGACTTCATTATCATGTTCCACCTCCGCAGTAGTGATGGCATAAGCCTTCCCTTGTTCCTTTGGCTTTGGTGGTTGTTGGCGCAGATTACCCTCGAGTGCTCGAGGTTTAGTGCACTGGTTTGAATAGTTCCCTAGCTTCTTACAGTTGTAGCATTGAACCACGAGTGGTTCTATCCTTTCATCGGCTAAATTATCCTTCCTTTTCATGTCTCTTTGACACTCGTGAGCTAGGTGTCCTTCTTTCCCACACTTGAAGCATTTCCCCATCCCTTTGAGGCAGTTCCCATTGTGCAACTTCCCACATTTTTGGCAAGTGGGTCGTTGTGTTTTCTTTCCATATTTATCACTAGATCCACCAGCTTGAAACTCCATATTTCTTTTCTTATCACCATAGCCATGGGACCATTCTCCAAACTCCATATCCACTTTGAGAGCACACCGAACAACTTCTTCATAACTCCCAAAGTCTCGAATTGCAATAGCCTTTCGAAGATGTGGTTTTAATCCACTAAAGAATCTATCAATTTTGCTATCATTGTTGATAACAAAACCCGAAGCATACCTTGCGAGCCTTGTGAAATTTTCTTCATAGTTTGTGACAGATTCTCCTTCTTTTTACTTGAGCTCTATGAATTATCTCTCCATCTTCGTGCGAAGAGTTCGTGGGAAGTACTTATTAAGAAACATTATCTTAAAGTCTTCTCATTCCATCTCTTCAATTTCTTCCCTTGGCTTGGTGTTCTTAATCAAAGCACACCATTGATCAACTTCTCCATCTAGACGATAAACGGCTAGAGTCACCTTCTCGGTCTTGGAACAGTGAAGAACAGAAAAGATCTTCTCCATGGATTTGACCCACTGTTCCGCAACTAGTGGATCAGAAGATCCACAAAACGTCGGTGGTCGTTGCCGCATAAAACTTTCGATAGCTAGTTGGTCCCTCTTTGGTGAAGGAGGACGTTCCCCATTATTATGGTTATTATTCATAACCCGAGATAATTGGGTAAGCATCGCCATGAAGTTTTGAACTCCACCTCCAAAATCATTGGGGATGATGTTCGGGAAATCGTTGCATTGGCCTTCGCAAGAGTTGTTGGCCTGATTTCTCCTGGTTCCCACCATTTTCTAAAATAGAAAAGGTTAGAACAAAACATAAGTAAACAAGTCATGAATAACTTATCCTTTCAAACATAACATATGGGATCCCTAGGTAAATATCCTTGTGTGTATATTTGTACTTAGTCTCATGCTAGAGGTTTTCTTTAGGGTTCACTAATCCTAATTCCCAAATTAACTAAACCTTTCCTTTGATACCAACAATAGCGACCCGGCCTTTTCTAACATTACTATTTCATCATTTCAAAGATAAACAACATAATAGTATTACACATGGAGGATCTAGAGGTTTAGTGTCTTGGGAAAACTAGGACCACACATAACAAATACAACATCAAGCATAAACATTCATTTAATTTCATCTTCTCTAGCTTCTTATTGGCACTTGTCCTCTCCTTAGTGCATGTAGCCACCTGAGGATATACATCAAAAGGGGTGAGCTAAAAGCCCAGTAAGAGGATAGATAAGAACAATATATCATGGGGTGAGCATAATCATGACATAGGAAGAAGATCTTGAACAAGAGAGGAGCATAAACAATAAACTTGAAATGTGGCGAAGCATAAAAATGAAACATCATGTCTTAGTGGTTAACTACCACACATAATTGTGAACAAATCTAGCATCATGTTCATGCATAATTTCACATTTACTAATGATATTAATCACTTTATCCAATGCATTGGAGTGCTATATAATTCCGGGCGCACCCGTCACATTTAAACATTCATATTGCGCTATATAATTCCGGGCGCACCCGTCACATCATAACATTATCATTATCATGCTTGCCACATAGAACACATATCAAACATGTACATAAATAACCCATGGAAAGTAATGGGTTTCATCTCATAATAACACATTCATAAGCTTTGGGTTCCCAAAAGAAAGAGGGAACAACATACTTGATATAAGAACCATCAACCTTGAATGAGAGGCAAAATGTGAGATCTTGAAAGAAGCGTTCTTTTGGAAAACATTTTGATGGACATAAAAACCAGTAACAAACATGTATATCCCAGAAAAGTAAATTAAATGATGAACAAATGATCTTTGAGGAGTAACCATATCAAAAATGGAGTGAAAGAGGGAGAACCCAAAGAGAGAAAATTGGTTTTGAGATTTCCCCTTACCTTGTACTCGAATGCCTACTTCTCTTTAATGTCCTGTATAATGACATTATATTCATTAATTAGAAATTCCAGAACCTTTTATACATTAATAGGGTTCATTATGGTTTCATTATTTCATATTATGTTCCTTTGGATGACTTATAGATTTTAAAAACATTGATCGGGGATGTTCGTTTTTATGGTTTTCTTGAGCGGTCCACTTGTATTCTTAAATTGATGCTTGGGTAGATCATGGGTAAACATCTAGAACGGATATTACATGTAATTAATGATATTACAGAAGCTTGAATGATTTTATAATGAGTTATATTAGATCCATGTGGCTGAATCATTAGATAAGAATTTAGTGATGGTTATTTGGGTTAATTTGAGCGGTTTTTGGATCACAACCAACTCATTTTAACTTTTCACTTAGTAGTATGGCCATAGGTTATTTCCAGAACTTAAAATAGAACATAATACATATAAAACATTCTGGTTCAACCATAAAAATGGTTTCATGACCATATTGATGGTATAAATGGAAGAAGAGAGCATGTTGTTTTTGAAGGTGATAAATTGTCACCACATGAACAACGTTCTATTTAATAAAATAAAAGGAAGGGGGAAAGGGTTAGGGGTGATATAATATAACATTAGAATCATAATATTACATTATATATATAATACTGGATTTACAGAACAATTTGGATGAAGATATATAGAGGGAGATCAATAAAGGAACTTGAACTTGAAAGGAGAAGAGAGAGAGAAATTACCTTTAGAATCCTTCTCTTGAGATCCTCTATAAGGAAGCTAGGCTTGGTCTTTTGATGAGACCAGAAGATTTTGGACGTGGGGGATGAGATAGGGAAGGTTTTTGGGCAGAATTTAGAGAAGGCTTGGAGCTTGAGAGTTGTGAGGAAAAGAGGGAGTGAAGGGTGGCTTTTATAGTGGATGGGAGAGGGGTTTCCTTAATATAAAATTGATTAGTTTATTAATTCCACCAAAGACAAGTAATAGTGAGTATTGGATGACCAATAATAGTAATTTTATAATTTAATCCCAAACCAAGTGGGCTTACATCAGCAGAACATCAGCAATGACTCAATTAATACATTATTTATCTTTTATTGTGAATTGTCGGATTCCACTATTCATCAAAAATTCAAGTACCTCAGAAAAATCCCAAAAATTTACCCCAACCATTTTTCCACGTGTTGAATCCAAAAATGAAGTCCATTTTTCAAAAATAATTTTCTAAGTATTATTAATTTAATCTTTAAATAAAATCATAATTTACTTAAAAACAGTTTTTAAGATTAAAACTGATTTTATAGTTCTTTCAAAAATTACGTAGGGTCTTATAAAATTATCTAAAAACAATTAGAAATTGATTCAATAATTTATGAATATATTTCAGGAAAATAAATATTCTTTTAAATTAATTAATTAATTATAATTAATTATTTATGACTTATAAAATACCAAAAACGTTTACTAAGGTCAAATTATCACTTTCTAAGATGTCTAAATTTTATTTTATTATTCAGATGTAATGTTACTCTTATTTACTATTCATAAGGGTAGGTTACTATTCATAAGGGTAGGTTACTATTCACCAAAAATTATTTTTGTTTCATTAGACTCCAAAAACTATCTTGAACACAACCGTGTATGTTGGATTTTTAAAATTCCAAACATAGGGGTGACAAAATTATGTTTAAAGGTCACTTATCACTTAGTAGTTCATTATTTTGTGTTTTTATGACATATATATAAGAAGGTAATTTTCCATTGAAAAACTTTGGGTCGTTACATAACATGTGGAAAAGAGACAGGTTTCATGATCATTTCATCATTTCATTGTAGCATAACCTGTGGAAAAAGAATCAGGTTTCAAAAACATCTTGTCATCAGAAACCATTCATTGAAAGAATAATAATGGTAACCTTGGTTCATATCCCTAGAAAATCATATGATGCATCAAAGGATGAAATATCATATGGATAATTACTTTGAAATATAAATCACTTAGAAAATTTCTTATGGAACATAACATTTCTTTGAAAATAACTTTTCAAAAATTCATAAAATATTTTAGAAATAATTTTATTTGAAAATAAAGTTTAAAACATATAAAGGATTATTTAAAAATCATTTTAAACATTTATTGATAAAAATATCCTTCCCTATTTGAAAAAACTTTTAAAAAAAATTGTAAATGCTTTTCTTTTAAAATAAACATGAAAATTTATAAATGATGCTTTAAAAATCCCTTAAAGCATTTCTTTAGAAAGATATCTATTTCACTTTGAAAAAAAAATAAAACATTTTTTGAATCCTTTTATTTGAAAATAACCTTGAACATTTATAGAGGATAATTCAAATAAAATAATAGGTATAGCATTGGGAATTTTTATCTATGTCGTACATATTAAAATAAGGAATCCTTTTGCATTTTTGGTAAAATCTAAACAGGAATTATTTGGAAAACGAAATGAAGATTAATTTAAAAAAAATTGTAAAAAATTAAAAATTGGTTCAAAATTTATTTAATAAATCATTTTAATATTGTTAAAAACATTTTTTGAAAACATTTTTATAATACATGTTTTTGGAAGAAAAAAGGGTTTTCCACCGAAGAGGGAAATAGGGTCAGATTTTTTAAAAAAAAATATTTTTCACTCTTGGGTACATAGAGAGAGAGAGAAATTAATGTAAAACATGTATTCTCATGAAATAACTATATTATAAGAAAATTAATTAGTTTTTTTAGATATTTATCATAATATTTTATCATTGGTATCATAATCACAAACAATCCAGATAAACGATGAGATTGTAACATAAAAATATTACCACTTTAGTAACTTAGAATAATAATACCCATGAAATAATAAAATTAAATGAAACTAATAATTTCATTAAAATAATCATATTAATGAAATTACATGTCAAATGGGTAGTATATACACCTCATATAAGAAGATAGGTGCATAATATAACTTAGATCTCCAAAAAGGCAATTTGTGACAAAAATACCTTACCAGTTTGGTAACTTAAAGAGACATCCTCAAATGGATATGTAAATACAAATAATTTTAAGGATAAGAATAATAAAATAAATTCATGTGTAGTATATACACCACATAAAATAAACACTTGGTGAATATGACTTATGTCTCATAGAAAATAAAAAATGAGAGGGAAATCCCTTACTACTTCAGTAATATTTTGAATCATAAGCCCCAAAAAAGAATAAAATAAATTGAAACATTAAATATAATTTAAAAGGAGGATATTAATGAAATAAAATTTCAATGGGAGAGTATATACACTACACAAAATAAATGAGCGGTGAATTTTCATATGCCTCCCAGAAATAAAAGAGAGACTAGAAATCCCTTACCTAAAGTCTCAAATTCCTTCATACACATTTGAACCTCATATATAATATATATAAGTTTATTATAAATATATTATAAAACCATAATTATATATATTATACATATATTATTTACTCATGTCCATTCATTAACCTTTTATTATCAATTCCTTGTTAAAATCACATTTTGGGTGACAACTGTTTTGTTTTTCGTATATGTTTTGATTTGTTATTTTAGGTCCCCTTACTTTGATCATGATTCTATAATCTCCAAAATAATAATTATGACATATTCATAATATTTATACATCAATTATACTTTTAATACCAATCAGGAAATATTGTTTTTATAAATGAATTACATTATAATCATGAAGACGGTAGGTCGTACATACACATGAGTAATGTTTCCATTTTTCAACGATAATTATGGAAATGAGGTAAAAAATATTTTATCTTTAAATTATTATAATAATATCATAAATAAGATATTATTTCTTTAAACATACGTATACATATCATCAATGTATTATAGTGATAAAAATATATATTTTCATTACTTCATGAAGGCATCAGTCCACACGTACACAAACGACGTTATCATCTTTTAGTGAGTGAAAAGCTACGAAATAAAAAGATATATTATCTTTTTAGAATAATTAATATGTCAAAAATATCATAATTTTTTCATTTATGTCACATAAATTAATTAAATATTTCCTTATTATCCTCCATCATCAATTTCTAATAATAATTTAAGGAGGTGGAGGAAGAAATAAAATAAAAATGCTCATTGAAGAACGTCACCTATTCTTCAGGTATCCTCCCTATCTTTGCACCAAAATCCTTTATAAGTTAGATTTCTACCCAAAATTAGGTTTGTAGTTTTATAGGAGGGAATTTTGGGAGGGGATATTTTCATGGATTTTCCAAAATAGAAGGTCTTTAATGTTTGAAGGAGAGGGGAGAGGGGTGGTCTTTTATAAGTGAGGTGAGTAGCACACTTATAATTTTTTGAAAAGAAAAAGGTGTAACCACATTTTTGTCATGAAAAAGTGATAAAAATTTAGTATTACTAAAAATTATACATGATGAGTTTTAAATATTTCGATAAAATCTATTTTATAAAATATTTTAGGTAATTTTAACCCCTGTCTTTTTAGTTTAACCCCCTGGTAAACTGATTTTTTACCTTAATCATGGTAAATAATTTTTACTATTTTAAGATTTATTATAGTAAAAAATTACATTGACCTTATTATATTAATAAATTATTCTGATTCGAAATATTTAATACATTTTTCTAAATTCCATTTACATAAGTGAAAATTTTAATTTAAAATTCATCTCATAGATGCGATGAGAAAGAGGGTTTTCAAAGAGAAAATGTACAAAATTTTACAAGGTTTTATATAAAAATTCAATATTAAAAAGGATGGATCCTCATTCCCCTGGTCCTCCCATATCTCTCTCTCTTGCTCAGCACTCGCAGGATCTAGGGTTTCTCCTTGAAACCCTTATCAGTGGTGTCGTCGTTTCTTAAGAGCACCATTTCCTTATCTATTCTTCTTCTTGTATTATTTATTCCTCATCTAGATTTCTTTTCTCCATGTCTCATTCTGAGTGCCTCTTTGTCAACATCGCACCTTAGTTTTGGATCGGTATTGTTATCTACATTGTGGAGGCCTTTGTTTACATTCCCTCCTTGTCGGTCGGCCTAACCCAACACATTTCCCACCACCTATGGTCTACGTGATGGTGTGGACGGTGGATTTGGGATCATGGAGAGGGATTGGAGGCGACGTCTCGCAGCATTGTTCCCTCTTTCTATGAAAACTATCCACATGCTCCTTCTCTGCCCTTTCTTTCCTAAACCATCGCATCGTACTCCACTCTAGTAGCGCACAGTGGTGGAGTGGCAGGATTGGGATGGTGTTTATGGATGCGCATGTTAGTAGTTATCACGTTGGTTTTTTTATCTTGTTTTCTTGGATCTTTTGTTTTTTCTCCTATTGGTTGCTTTAGGTTTCTTCGTAGGTGTTTTTCGATGTTTGTATTTGCTTCGTGGTGGATCCATAAATTGATTTGGAATGGTTTTATTAGGATTGTAAGGGTTTGGCTATCTTGTGTTGTGAAAACGATTTTTCTGATTTATGATGGTTTTGTTTCCAAGCGATGATCGGCGTTGCTCTTGGATGATCAGTGGTGACAACAGGCATGGTTTTTTATTTTGATTCAAAGCTGAAATTGTGATATGTTGGTGGAGAGTATGAGGTGTCTCTGTTGTTGTTTGTTTGAAGCTTTGTGGTTTAACCACTTCTATTTTTATGGTTTTCAGCTTTGGACAATGGGGATGAAGATCTCTTCCAGTGGATTCTAGTTACTGATGATGTGATGATGATGAAGGGTTGATTACAAATCATGGAGAATAGATCGAGGCATATCATGGCTGTTGTGTGTGAATTTTTGGATGTGGGATCAGTTTTTTTGAATTTGAAATTTTATGTTTTGAGGTGGATGCTAATGTTTGGGGAGTTTAAAATTTGGTACCAATTTGTGAGGTTCCCACTTACCCATAAAGTGGTTTATTCAGAAAATGAAAAAAAGAATTTGAGGTGAATATTAAAATGATTTTAGTGACATAAATTGGATTAATATATATATAATTGAACTAATTTTAATTTAAATTCAATTTAAAAATATAATTTAACTTTATATATAATTTAAACTAAAAGGACATTTTCAATTAAAATTTAGTATTTTTCACTATTCATCAAAAAAATTAATCTTTTCAGAAAATTACAAAAAAAAAATCAACCTTAGATATTTTTTATATAATGATTTCAAAAATAAAATTTATTTTTTTGAAAAAAATTTCTCAACGTTTTAAAAAGATGTTTTTAAAATAAGTGAGCAAAAAAGGCGGCAAAATGCATTTTATAAAATACAATTTTTAGATGTAAAATTGGATTTTTTATTATCTCTTGTCTATAAAATACATAAGATTAATGTTAAATAGTTGAATAAATATATAATATATAAATTTAATTAAATCATTCACCCAAAATATTTTTTTAATTTATTGAGTTAAAAATGTTTTTTTCATAAAAATAGTTTTTTTTTAAAAGATTTCTTTTATTTTCAATTAGTTTTTTATTTTAATTTTCTAATTCATTGGTCACTAAAGAATTTATTTTCTAAACATGTGTAAAACACATATTTTCCTAATTTAATTAATCCTATTCAAAACCTCCATTTTAACAGCCAGGTGATAACTATCATATAATAATATATTAATAATATGACACGTTTCTTTTAAACTCAATACTATGTATAACAGAGGCTAAAATCAATGCTAAATGTAATGAAAAATATAAAAATGTTAATTTAATTTGAAGAAATATATATATCACAAAATCTTTAGGTGTTACATTCTACCCCCTTAAAATGAATTTCACACTCAAAATTCATCTCGGTCAACAAAGGTTTAACATTTGAAAATTCATTCACAAAAACCCACATCATAAAAAGGGTTAATAAAATATACATTTAAAAAAGAGAAATGGATGTGTGAAATTCATCTAAAATAACACATACTTGGTTTACAAATAGTATAACATAGGTGGGAAGTGAAAACATGTACATAAAATAAAAAACTAACAACTAAATATGGATAGAGAGTGATAGAGAACAAGGTCAGGCTAAAGTTATTGACCATAAAGCAATAAACCAAAGAGGTATGAAAAAGGTCATCAGTATCATCAAAAATGATAATTATGGGACAAAATTTTATTTTAATATCCTTTTAATAATTTTGGGTAATTTCTTTTCCATATATAATAATGAAAAATTAAAGTGTACTAACTTGATATATTTTTATTTAATAAGCACAATTTCATCATTTGGTTGTGCCTTGATCAATTTACACTTCATCTCTTACTATAAAAAATGAATATGGGTTTTTTAAAATTCTTTAATCATTAGCAGGTCATAAGATCCATTAAATAGTGATAATTCATTCCTTCTATTTCTAGTTATCATCAAATTAAAAATGGTTTTCAAAATTTATCCAATAAGGATAAATATTTATATGATGAAATAATATCTTATTCTCTAAATCCTCATCTAGAGTTCAACTTAAACTATATCATAAATGGTTAACCTTATTAACCTTCAAAAAGATTAAAATAAAAAATCTTAGAAATAAGGTCACTAAGTTTCCAAAATCAACTTATCATTAATCCTTCAAACAACATAAAGTATATATCAATTATCACATACCAAACATTTGAATACCTTTTATCATGTATTCTCTTAAAACATGTTAATATACTGAATTTCCATAAAACCTCAATAAAAACATGCATTTTTCCTAATTCCTTGAATAAAACCATAGATTATTAAATATGTTCCATGTATCCATTAATGTTGTAAACTCCAGCCACTTTTTTAACAAATAATTTATCAGTTCTGAGTTCATCAATACTATCCAATTTATATTATCCATATTAATCATCTATTTATCCAAACTAAACACCATTTATCAACATATGAACATATTAAGGGTTATATTCCCTTAATCATGTGTTTTCTATAAAATATCACCTTTCTATTAATTCAATTTTCTAGGTTATCAACACCATTTAATATATTCTTACAAATCCTTAATGAAAATTTTATATTGAACAATCCTTATATGTATTATGATTCATATAATATAATTTTTGAATAACAATACAGAAATACTTCAATTATTCTACCGCATCCTTAATCCCTTAACTATGATTCATCTTCTAATTCCTTGATACCTCCTTCATTTCATATGTAATTTATAATCTCTTTGTCATCAATAAAAAAATAATTACTCGTAAAACCTTACTGATTCTCTTCACAAGATCTCCCCTTAGGAAATGAACTTTTATAATTCTAATAATTTCCATATTTAAAACATCCAATAGTCAATGATACCTAAGGGGTACCATTATTCCTATACATTGTGTTAACCAAACTTTTCATTTTTATTTTGAAGTTACTTTCTTTATATCCTTTTCCACACCCAAAACATCTTCTAATCCATATGAGACATTCCATTGAGTGATTCTTCCCACATTCTCAACATATAGAAAACTAAATATTCTTTCATCTATGGTCTCCACTAACTAAACTCTCATCAAAATATATCCTTATATTCTTTAGTGAGTTTGATAAATGGTTAAGGTTCACATTGTTAATTATGTTTCATGATAACTGATTAGGAATAATCCCAATATACTTTACTCCATCCATAATCCCATTTGGATGATCATCCGAAATTTTTCCATCATATTCAATGTTTACCAAGTTTCTTATGGTTCCCTCCATTGACCAAAACCAAAAATAATAGTGTAAGAAACAATATTAATAGTGGGAAACAACATAATCATGAAAAATAAATTATAGGATGTCTAAGTAATGAAACCTTCATTTAAATATATGAAACCTTAGGTTTATCCTAGTTCATTAATAATCATTATCTATTTAAATATTTCATGATGGTTTGTAAAGAGTTTGTGAATTTCCAAATCATATTCCCTATGAGTGTCAAATAGGTGTGTAGCTAGGCATGTTATCATGAACTAGGTGATGATTGATTCTAGATCAATGCACTCTTTTCTAAGTTATTTCCACTAGGTACCTCTATTCGAGATCCATAATCACTTGTAGTATCCATATAGGGATATAATTATTTAGAAACCACTTTATCTACCCATTACCAAAATCCCAGGACATTTTCTGATACTTTGACTCATTCATAGAATTATCCTTAGAGGTATCTCTAGTTATCTCCTTAGAAATATACCTAGGGATCTCACTAAATTTTTCTCTCCCTAGTTTCAGAAGGTAAACTAAAAATTTTATTTGATTCCAACTATAGTGACCCTGGTTCTTCATACATAGATATTACATCTTTTTATATCAATATTCAACACATTACACCAAAACAGTCCAGAGGACCATAATAATTTAGTGTCTTTGGAGACTAGGTACACAATATTCTAATTACGTAAAATATATTTAACATATCAAATTAAGATCTTCCCCATTATTAATATTCACAAACATACCCTAATTAAAACCTTTCTTAATAACCTGGGGAAAGGAAATATAAGAAAGGGTTATCTCATACGCTAAGTAAGGGTAATAAATTGATATATCAATAATCACATGAGCATAAGGGTATGAGAACATAATATTAACATTTTTAAACCATACCTTTCAAATAAAATATCATAATATTGAGTCATGGAATAAACCTTAGATGTTCATAAAAGATGAATCATAAAGGAATAAAAGAAAAATAGGCATGATAGAATAACATTGGCATGAGACATGGAATTTGGGTATACACATAAGAATAGAAAATCTTTTTTTATTAATCAATACTCATTGCCAAGGCTATCATAGTGGAATGGGTTCACCCCCAAAACCATTATAGTGGTCAAGGATCACTCCCAAGACCATCATAGTTGGAAATTTCCCTTAATTAACTTGGTTCACTCCCAATTTTAGTCCTTTATATCTCATTGATATAAATATTTAACCAATGCATTGGAGAAATATATATTTCCCACCCATCACATAATGAAAATCATACATATGTGTGCCACAAGATCATAAAACATTCATTATAACATGAACCATGAAATGAAACCAGTTTTCTAAACATTTCATCATAACATAAACTATGTAAAATTGATATGTTTCACAATCATTTCATTATTTCAAAACAGCATAAACTATGAATAAATAAGCAGGTTTCAAAATAATTTTATCATGGTATAACCCGTGGAATATAAATGAGTTTCATAAACATTTTTTCATCATAAACCATTCATAGAAAGATAAAAATGGTATCCTTGGTTCATATCCTGAGTAAAGCATAGGGTATATCAAAGGATTTCATCTTATATGGAGAATTATTTTGAAATATTAATTTTCAGGTTCATTTATTGAGGAAGATTAATTTTCTATGAAAATAACATTTTAAAAATTAAAAAACTATTTTAGAAATAATTTTATTTGAAAATAAAATTAAAAACATAAAAAGTGATTTATAAAAATCATTTAAAATTTTTCTTTACAAAAATATACATTCCTATTTGAAAAAAAAATTAAAAAAATTGAAAATACTTTTCAATGAAAATCCTTTTCTTTGCAAATAAACTTGAAAATTTATAAAGGAATCGTTAAAAATCATTCAAAACATTTCTTGAGTAAAATATCCTTTATTCATTGAAAATGGTTTTTAAAACATTTTTTAAATCTTTTTATTTGAAAATAACCATGAAAAGTTATAAAGTAATATTCAAAGAAAATAATATTCATAATGGTGGGAATTTATGTTCATGTCTTACACATTAAAATAAACATTTCTTTAATATTTTTAGTAAAATAAAAAAGGAAATTTTTTGGAAAATGACAAATATTCCTTTCAAAACATTTCTTAAAAATTAAAACATGGGTAAAAAATTATTTAATAAATAATTTTAATATTTTTAAAAAATAAAAAATTTTTTAGAATAAATGGTTTTGGTAGAAAAATGGTTTTCAACTGAAGAGAAAAATAAGGTCGTATTTATTTTGAACTATTAGGTACATAGAGAGATGAAAATTAACAAAAAACTTGTATTATCATGAAATAAACATAGGATAATAAAATTAATGAGTTTATTTATAGATGTATCATAATATTTTATCATTGTATGTATAATCATAAACAATCACAATAAAAAATGAGATTGTAACATAAAATTTTTACCACATTGGTAACATTAAATTGTAATCCCCATGAAATAAAAACATTGAATGAAACTTATTATATCATTAAAATAATTATAGTCATGATATAGAATGTAAAATTGGAATTATATACACCTCATTGAAGAATATAGGTGCATAACATAACTTAGGTCTCTAAGAAGGAAATTTGATATAAAAATACCTTAACGCTTTGGTAACTTTGAAACTGTAAACCCCATGAAAGAGATATACTAAAATTTATATTTAAATACCCATAATTTTAAATATAATAATCATAAAATACATTAATGTTTATTATATACAACACTTAAAAGAAACACAGGGGGAATATGGCTTGTGTCTCACAGAAAATAAAAAGGAGACGAAAATCCCTTACCGCTTTAGTAATCTTTTGAATCATAAGCCCCAATGAAGGATAAAATAAAATCAAAATTTAAATATCATTAAAAATTATTATATTCATGATATATAATTTCAAATGGTTAGTATATATACCACACAAAAGAAAATAGTAGTGAATTTTTATATGCCTCTCAAAAATAAAAGAGAGACTAGAAATCCCTTACCTTAACTCTCATCTTCCTTCATACACAATCAAAACTACTTTATAATAAATATAATTTTATTATAAATATATAATAAAAACATAATTATATATATTATAACATATATTATTTACTTAATACCATTCATTCCTATTTAATTCCAATCCATTGTTAAATCATGTTTTGGGTAAAAACCACTTTGTTTTTTTGTATATGTTTTGATTTTTTATTTTTGGTCCCCTTAATTTGATCATGGTTCCATCATATCCAGAATAATAATCATGAAATAATTATAATATTTTTACATCCATTATACTCTTAATACCAATCATGAAATATGGATTTTAGAAATTAAGAACGTTATGATCATGGAGACGGTAGGTTGTACATACGCATGAGTAACGTTTCCATTTTTCAGTGATCATTATAGAAAAGAGGTAAGTAATATTTTATCCTTAAATAATTATAATAATATATTAAATAACATATTATTTACTTAAATATACTTATAAATATCATCCATATAGTTAGGTTACAAACAGAAAGAGTCACATCACTTCATGAAGGCAGTAGTCCACACGTACATGGACGAGGTTATCATCTTTCAAAGAGTGAAAAGGTAAGAAATAAAATGATATATTATTCTTTAATAATAGTTAATATATAATTAATATAATTATTATTTCATTTATATCAAATATATTCATCAAATTTATCCTTATTATCTTTTATGCATACCATTAGTGAAAAATGAATCACATCGCTTCGTGAGGCGGTAGTCCGCCATACACACGATAAACATTATCATATCCCTTATGGAATAGAAGGTAAAAAAGTTAAATATGTAATAACTATATGTATAATTATTTAATAAATATCATACATATAATTTATATTCATCATCATACCTATCCATGAAAGGTGGTAATGGAAAAAACAAATGACATCAGTTCACAAGGCGGTAGTCCGTCGTACACACGAATGATGATTTTGTAACCCATTTAAAAAAATTGGAGATTATTTTAGGTAATTAACTTGAAATAAAATATATAATTATGTTTAAGATGATTATTTTATTATATATTAATTTTTTAATACTAATTTTAGGATGTGGAGGGGAAAATAAAATAAAAATGCTTGTTTAAAAACATTACATCTTATTTTGGTATCCTCCATAGGTTTGAACCAGAATCCTTCCTTTGCGGTATTTATACAAAACAAAAGGCTTCTAGGATGAGAGGATTGAATTTGGGAATGGATTTAGGAAGTTATTTTTTGAACCAAAATGTTTTTAGAGTGTGATGAATAGAGGATAGGGGTGGCCTTTTATAAGTGAGGTGAGTGGGCCACTTGTAATTTTTTGAAAACAAAAAGGTGCAGCAACATTTTTATCATTCCAAAAGCCTAAAAATGGAGTATTATTGATACTTAGAAATTATAGGGCCTAAATATGGACATAAAATATATTTTAGTAATGTTTTTAGGTCATTTTAGTCCTTATCGTTTCAAATTCCACTAAAATATGTGGCAAAATTTAATTTAAAATTAATCATGTAGACACGATGAGAAAGCGGGTTTTCAAAGAGAAAATGTTCAAAAGTTTACAATGTTTTTTATCAAAATTCTATATGAAAATGATTATAAAGACCTAAATTAGATTAATAGATATATAATTTAACTAATTTTAATTTAATACAAATTTAAAATATAATTTATCTTTATAAATAGTTTAAATGAAAATGCAGTTTTCAAATAAATTTCATTATTTTCACTATTCATCAAAGAAATTAATCTTTTTAGAAAATTCCCAAAAAATAAGCCTTAGGTAATTTTTAAATTTTGATCTGAAAAATGAAATTTATTTTTTCAAATAAATTTTCTAAATTTTTCAATAATTATTTTTAAAATAAGTGTGTAAAAAGGCGACATAACTGCTTTTTAGAAAATACAGTTTTTAATCATAAAATTAGATTTATTATTATATCTTGTCTATAAAACATAGATGATTAATTTTTAATAGTTTAATTAATATATAATATATAAATTTCATTAAAATCATTCACCAAATAAAATAAATTTTTTGAGGTAGAACGTGTTTTTTTCATAAAAATTGTTTTCTAGAAAAAGATTTCTTTTATTTTCAAATAGTTTTTTATTTTCAGTTTTTAATTAATTAGACACAAAAAAAATTATTTTTATATGAATTTGTAAACGATGTATTTTAATAATTTATTAAATCTTATTCATACCCAACATTCTAATGACTAGGTGAAAACTATCATATAATAATATTTTAATAGTGTGACACATTTCATTTAAATTCAATGTTTCAAGTAACGCAAGATAAATTCAGTGTTATGTGTAATGAAATATATCTAAAAGAATAAATTCATTTGGAGAAAAAACATTTCAAAAATATTGGGGTGTTATAGGGTATTTTAGGAAGCTGATTGACTTTCCTTTCAATATGGATCCAAAACAAGTATGGTTGAGGATCACTATGGCTTAGTGAGTGTATAATTATTAGGCATTTGGTTTGTTGTTATTTACTTTTTAATTAGTGATTATATGCTATAGTTTCATATATTTTGTATTATTTTTTTACTTTCTCCTATGTTTATCACATACATGTATATTTTATTTACTATTCATGTACGGAACTATATTGTTGGGGTTCTACTAAGTTATACTCACACCCTACTCAGGTGGACATGGTACTTGGGTACATGAGTAGCCCCCACTTATTATAGGTATAATTTGTTTTGAGGAATATGTTTTATTGATGAGCGACATTACTCACTAAAAGTCTGGAGACTGGGATGAGGTGAGGCTTAGAGTTGCAGGGCCTCTTGTATTTTTATTTTGTTTCTACCTTATATATGATCACCCTAGTAGAATATTAGATATTATATCTTATTTGACTATTGATTCTGTATACTATTTCATATAATTTGTATAGACATAATTTGTATTCTTCCATATACTCTATTTGTATATTTTTTCACATTTGGTAATATATGAGTTATTATACAATCTTTTACAGGTTATTATCACCCCACAACTTTACTTTGACTCTCATTGCTAGTTGGAAGACTATGATGTATGGGGAGTCATGATTAAGGCCATTTGGAACTCCATATCATATCCGAAGATTCAGGTTGGGGTGTTACAAAATGGTATCAAAGGACAGGTTGTCTTTTTTTCTTATTTTGGGGAGTTGGTAGATAGGAGACATAGTAATGTGTTAAATATTTTGATGAAACTCGGACTAGTTCATCACAAATACCATTTTTTGAGAGTAGTCCAGGTTACCAGGGCATGAGATTTCGGTTTCTAGTTTTTGTTATTATGGTTGTATATGATTTCACTTCCTATTACACACATGAATTTTTATGTTTCATGATTTTATATAGATACTACTCTTGGTTGTATCAACATTAGGCATCACATAAATTATATTAGTCATATAGGTGTTTCATGACATATATGTTTCTTGTGTGTGATTATAATGATAAGGGATTATTCGGCTACTTAGTGTCAACAACTTGTACTATGGATGTAGATATGATTTCTTAGTTACATTCCTTCAGCTGGACTCTAATGCATGTGTACTTATAATAGAAGGTAATGTGAGACTATTTTGTGGTCCTCCTAGGTGATGCTAGTGATGATAAATGCAATGATGATGGTGATGACGAATATGGTGAGGATATAGTCCTTCCTTTCATATAAGGTGTAGTATCCCTTGTGATGTCATTGTTAGTAATTAAATTCTTTGATAATAACCTTTTGTGAAAATCCTATCGATAGGTCAGGTTGATTAAGGATCTGACTATGGTCTATACAGATTTTTCCTTATAGTGCCTAGTTATATCCTATTAAACAAAAGTAGGAATCCTTGACTCTTTAAAGTTTAATAGTGAAGCCATCATGTCATGTCCTTGGAGATGTTCCTAGATGAAGTTTCTTGGTTCTTGACCCCTAGTGAAACCTTGTGTAGGTTTTTGGGGTAATACATTATGTCCTTGAAATTTGACCCTATTTATATACAAGTTGGAGTCTTGTACTACTTTAGAGTAACTTGGTTAAGTATGTTACTTGTAAAGGTATGGTAATGATTAACGACTTGGGGGAAGTTTATGTTGATTATAATTCTCTGTGCATGTGATTAACCTATGAAAGTCTTGAAGGAATGTCTTGTAATTTTCCTTAAAACCTTTATGTATAGAGAACTTATAATGTTAGTACTCATGATACAAGGTTGGGTTATGGATAACTTGGGTGCCTATTTCATCAAGGACAATACCAAGGGTTTCTTGGCCTATTAGTTTAGAATACAACTCTCATCGGTTTCCAAGTAAAGATACTGGGTGGTTAGACCTACGATTGTTAAAGTGTGGGTGAAACTCTATAGCACAAATGGACACCCATTTGGTGGTTGTTAAATAGTGAATCTTGGTAGAAAGGTGTTTCTTTTCTAAATAAGATAACTTTGAGTGATCGATTTTGTGGTTTTAGTGCTTTGTAGTGAATAGAAAACTAGAAAGGGGACTGAGACTGGCTTCAAGGTTCATGAATTATGAAAAAATCACTTAGTTTAGAGTAACGGGTGATGTTATCTTACCTTGTTTTTAAATCCTTAATGTATGAGTGTTTATAAGGTGGTTACATGTGTGGATAATTAAATCAGTGAAGAGGGGTAGTGAGATGACCCTTGAAAATGTTTTGGGTTCTATGGATGAACCTAGAGGAGGTAGTGGTGGTAGGTCACTGATGAATTTGTTTCGGATTCACCCTTGAATATAGAATCCAGAATTCTAGAATGAAGTACTCAGAGCTAGGTAGCCACACTTTTAACACTTTTAGAGTTTTCTCTATATAGAAAGATTGTATTGGAAATGGATTGGGGTACCATTGTGTGGCTAAAACAGGTTTGTCATTGATAAAGATGCCACGGTCTAAAATAGTGTCTTGTGTAGGGGGATTAGACCACTTGGGTTAGTAGTAAATACCTATGTCTGGGATACAAGAGAATGGTTTTCACATTGATAATGGATTATTGAATGCAATGGGTAGTGTTCTGAGAAATATAATTTTGTATAGTTCTTAGTGTTTTTCTTGGAAATCGGTATGAACAGGCAGTCACATTTAGTCATTGGATTCAGCGATGAACTAGTCATAGGTTGGGTGAAAAAATATAAGAATTTTGAGGTGGCTAAGGATACTAATATGATAGGGTGAATCATCATGGCCACATGTCAAATTATCTCTCTTATGGGAATGGTTGTGGTATTGTGTAAGACCGACCATTGAATGATCATGATGACTCTACAAGACTTATGTGCAGTATAACCAAGAGTATTTATTTCCACATTAAATTTATTATGTTTGATTTAGATATAGTTCTTTATAAACACCAGATATGGGATTAATACATGGGATAAAATTGGTGTAAGCTGAGATGGAGTCGGATTGTTGGTGCATTGATACACGGTTGAGACCCTTGTGGTTAGAGCAAGCGGTTAGTGAACCAACTCGGGAAACACCTTCATAGTCGGTATAAAATTCCATTAAGGTTCTGAGTTAATTTAATGATTCCTTCTAGTATTAAATACATATTATTGGTGGATTCATAGATCATTAGTTTCTTAGACTAGGAAACTTTATAGATAAATGATTGGGAAGTATCAACCAATGATTTTATGTGAACCTGAATGCAGTGGGTTGGAAATGAATTTATCTCATCATATAAAGTATAACTATGGTGATTAAAAATTGGTTGGGGACCTTTAAGAAGCTTTATGTGTTTAGGTTTCATTCAATTAATGGAGACTCATTTATTGGTTTGGAATCAGGAATGATGTGTTGGACTGATTTTTGTTTATCATGAAACCACCTGGGACATTCTCTGGATGTTTGTCGAAGGAAATCTTCAACTCAGGAGGTGGTGACTCGTCGTCGGGATTTTCAGGTCTCGGCAAGGAGGGAGGACATATTAAAGGGTAAAAAACCAGTGGTTCACAGGGTATCTGGTCCATATCAGGGGGATTT
This sequence comes from Viscum album, assembly GCA_963277665.1. Classification (NCBI taxonomy): domain Eukaryota; kingdom Viridiplantae; phylum Streptophyta; class Magnoliopsida; order Santalales; family Viscaceae; genus Viscum; species Viscum album. Next base: position 2,100,920,127 of record OY728119.1, on the reverse strand, counting down.
TGGCTCTGATGGCTGCAGTGGGCGTCTTTAGTCACCGTGTTTTTTGGAGCAGGAAAGCTTGGAGGGTGTTCTCAAGGTGTTTGAGGGGATCATTCATGGTCCTCTTTTGATGGAAGCTACGATGACCAAAGACAAACCAAAGGTGTCTGGATTATTTAGGAGGATGAGGCAGGATTTGTAGGGTCCTATCAGGCCATGTTTTCATAAGGATGCTGACCCGATTTGTGTGGAGGATCAGGTGGAACAGCATAGGAATGGAGATGCAGTGGCAAGAGTGAAACTGGAAGAAGGAGAGGGGGTTATGCCTACCTTGGATGTGGCCATCCCAGTAATATCTAGTGAGGTTAGGGAACATGCTCATTCAAATAGTCCTTTTCTTCAGCTGAGTAACAGGTTTGATGGTCTATCGAAGCAAGATTGACCACTAATCATGTGGAAGTCAGAGAGGTTGATGGGGGATACTAGGGGAACCACATTGATGAAGTTTGGCATCACGAGGAGGCCTCTATGGCTATGGAGGTGCCTCCTAACCTGGATTCCAACAAACTGCAAGGAAAAGGTGAGGAACTAAGGATAGAGGTTGAGGGTGAGGGGGAAGAAATCATTAAAGGCAATGGATTTGCGGTTAAGTGACTTTCGGTGATTGAATGTAACACACATGACTAGAGGAGGGGGAATGGAAAGGGGTTCAAGGAACCTATTTCAAATAATGGATTTGACAAGAGGGGGTATATCTCTGGTGGTGATAAAGAAAAATAGTGTGGCTTGGCCAGCCGGTCCTATAGTGATATTGTACAAGGTGGGTAAAATAGAAGGATTGAGGATGAAAGAATGTTGTCGGCTACCCCAAGAAGAAAAACAAGGAAGGATTATTTTTATCTATCATGATCGGTGAATACCAGAGCTGCATCTAAGAGGGGTCGCGGGGTGATCCTTTATTTCAAAAAGGACATCTTTTCCAAGAAACCTTGTCTAGGGCAGCTCTCACTGAATCAAATTAGTAGTTGGGACCAAGGTGACAATATCTTGAGGCAGTATAAGGCAGCTTCTGAATGGGAATCCGCCACTGTGGAGGAGGCCTACTGTGTTGGGTGTGGTGATGAGTATGGATATTATGATTGGTGGTGTTGTGCTGGTATGTTCTTGTCATTTGATTTCATGTTCTTGGTTTAAGGTTGGTTTTGGTTGTGATTTTGTGTGGTTTATCACTTTACTTTAAAGTGACTCATGGTTTCTCACATTTCCTAAATGTGTTTGAAATAAAAATTTTAATTTTCAGTCAACTTTTAAATCGTTTTTTTTTTCATTAAATAAAGTATGATGGAACTATATCGCACTAAGAATTTTGTGGGAATTACTAAATATTATTTTGTATGGTGATTAAAAAGGTGGATAGTATCTTGATACTTCATGAGGAATCATTGGAAGTCACTCAGGTGTGCTAAGTAAATTGATGTAGTGATCGTAAACTTGATGGTGGAGGACATAATATTATGGCTCAGATGTAGGTGGTTTGTGTAATAAAATTCTCACTAAATGAGCATGATGGATTTTTAGATATGATCACGACCATTGAAAGATGACTTTGGAATTCAAGGATGGAACGTAGTGAAATTCATGTCATTGATGATCAAGGAAAATCGCAAGACATGTTTACATGCTACAACAACTTCTCAAGGATGATAGGTGATATAGTGGGGAGATTATAATGACATGAATCATTACATGTTATAAATTACCAAGTAAATTTGAACTTTAAGTTTTACTAGATGGTTCTTTTTGATAAATAGGAATTATAACTACGTTATGAGAGTTTGATCATCTCTAGATTGTGTTTTGGGATGGGGATCAAGGTTTTCCTAATGAGTCGAGGTTCCGGGAGGCAGTCATAGGAGTGGTAGAGTTTCCAAGACTATTGAAAAGTTTTACATGATCATATTAACATCATTAATAAGTTATTTATGACATTAAATGGACTCATGGAGTGGCCTTCCAATTTTTAAGAGGTGAAAAATGGTGTCAGGATAATATTCTGAAGTGAGACAATATGTGTCACTCCATAAAGGTTGTAAGGTTAGTTTTTGTTTAATTTAAAAAGCGGGTCTTGGAACCCTTTTAGTTAGATAAATGGTACTTGTATGGGAGGGATCAGTCAGGGAACCCCTCCTTCATTGCTCCTTCGATTCGAGTATTTATAGGTGTGATTTGATGGCATTGGTAGTGAGGATCTTACACCTCATTCCCTATGTGTTGGTTTTCCCCATTTTTCTTAATTTCATATATTTTCATTTTAGGGATTTTCATTAATTCCATCATCTATCATGGAATCAATCATTTCTAATGGGGTTTTCACTTAACCTATATAGAGGATAACCCAAGATGAGATCTATATGCCACCATGAATAATTTTAGTTAAGGTATGTCTCCCTATTGAATTTTCTATAATTTCTAATTTTATTTTATTAAATTGGTCTTTGTTTCATTTTCACATGACTAGGGTTTTTTCTAGAATGATGTCAGATGAATATTACAGACCTTCCATGGATGTTTGGTTAAGGTTCCATCTAGGTGATGATATATGGAAATTCTTTCATTATGTAATCCTTTCACCTTTTAATTTGAGTTTCCTTTTAATAATTTAATTAATTATAATTAATTATTTGTAATGCTTGGGCACGAGATAGAAACTCATGGAGATCGATGGAGGTTGAATGGACTTGTATGAATCAAACCAAGTTGTTTAACCTTGATTGATTGATATTTTGATTTGTTAAGGTAGGTGGTTCTACATACATGACCCTATGGAATTATTCTAGTTTATTATCATGTGATATGTGGTTGTTACACCATGGGAAGTTATCCTTGAGACTTATTTAACATTGGGAAACTAAATGGGACCCCATTGGGATATTTTAATTGATTGTTCTGATCAATTAAAATGATTTACTCAGTGAAATTCTAAATTAGTTTATTAATTTCATATATTAACTAATTAAAAGAATATGACTGAAAAACTAACAAGGTTCCAAGGGACATGTTGGACCTTATGTTCTGGATTTTTATTGAGCTGTTTATGATCAGGGTTTTACTAGTTTGGTTCTTCCCATATACTTCTTCTAATTGACCTATTTTTGATTGTTGATCACATGATGTGTGTTTATACCCATGAAACTGATGTTTTATTCTTATTCAAATGGTGTGTGTGTGTTCCCAGTGAGACCTATTTTTTATTATCAATCACATGGTGTGCATGTGTAGCATGTGAGACCTATGTTTGATGGTTGATTAGATGAGGTGTGAATGTAAATCCCTTAACCTATACTTGAAGTTTCTCACGTGTGGTTTTTTATGATTATGATATTGATTTCCTTAACGTAATTCTTGATCTTAAATTTGTATCTTTTATAGTATATGGTTTTATTTTTCATTCTACAATTGAGAGTTTTGGACGAGCCTCATAAACTATCCCTCCCTAAGGGGGATGTGTTAATCATGTTTTTTTATTATCCCTTCAAGGGAGGGATGTGTCAAGTGGCTGATTGAATTTTCTTCTAGTATAGAGTTGAAGTAGTTATATCCAAGGATCATAGTGGATTAGTGATCTCTCAAAAGCTCTGCATATGGTCAGTTACTGTTTACTTATGAATTGGTGATTTTATGCTATGTTTACACAGTTTTTTGATTACCTATTTACTTTTTTTATTCTTATCACGTGTATGTATACTTAATTTATTGGTCATATATGAAACTATATTTGTGGTTTCCTACTGAGTTTTACTCACACCATGCTCGAGAAGCCATGGAACTTGGGTACCTGAGTAGCCCTCTCTTTTTGTAGGTTTAGGTTGGGCTGAGGCTTTGGTTTGATCGATGAGTAGGATTTCTTACTGTGAGTCTAGTGACTAAGATCAGGTGAGTCTTGAATTTTTGGATCCTTTTGGGTTTCTATATTTTATGTCTTATATGTGACCGGCCTAGTGGATTATCAACTATTTTATCTTGTTTGATTGTTGATTATGTATATTGTTGAATCTATTTTGTATAAATTTCATGTTTATTCTTCAGCATACTCGAATTGTGTATTGTTACGTGTTTAGTTATTTATCTATTTTTTCACTTTGATGGAGGGTATATTCTCCCCATGAATTTACATAGAGACTCTCTACTAGTTGGTATCCTTTGGAATATGGGGAGGCACACTTAAGGTCATGTGGCACTTCAGCTCAAACCTATTCATTTGTGTTGGGGTATTACATCTAGCACTTTTAGTCTAAACTGATGATATACAAACCAAAAATTTATCGTAGAAAACTAGTTAGATCATCTTAACTAGTAAAAGGGATTATTAATTCTTGGAAGAGGATAGTAATTCTTGATCATCACATAGTTCATCCAATGCTATTCTATGAAAAACCTTATACTAACATCTGCCTTCATAGTGAACAAAACTAATCTCCAAATGGTGACACACTAGATCTGATAAAAAATTTCTATATCAGAACATCAATCTAGATCCCCATCACTCACAGCTATGATGTTTCCATCTAATAATAATCCATTGAATTAGTGCATCACCCATCTCTGACTCTATTCCAAAATTGAGAGCACATAAAGGGGGTAGTGTCTAAGCCTCCTTAGGTAAAACATTTAGAGAATCCACAATAACTCTTGGGGTCTCCACCGACTGAGGCATCGCTAACTCTGTCGACAACACAAACATCAAGGAACTAAGGGTTGTTGTTTTCCTACTGCTCATCCAGAAACCTCACTCTCCAACGAACACCACCTCTCATCTTATACATTAGAAAACTCAAATATCCTCTAAATATAGTCAACCATCATATGAATAAAACACAACCGATTATTTCCAAGAATGAAATCGTATGGTTTTACCTATAAGACAAAGAAATATATCAATGAGTGATGTTTCCCCATCATCAATATTCATCCCTAACACACATTAAACAAACAATTCTGGACTCTAACTATTGTCGATAGAAAAAAGGGTGCAAAAATCCTCTCCATGTTTAGTACTAATGAATAGACCAATGTAGGTTCAATAAAGAAGTGTGAAGATCTAAAATCAAAAAAGAAGAAGAAGAACTAGAGTAGATGATAAATTGATCATACCTCCAACAACCTCTATACCCTCTAACACCAGTGCTTCTATCACATGCATCTAGCCTCATTTGGGTCCTCTACCTCACAACAGATGATCTCCAAATCCATGATCCATCTTGGGTCCCTAATGGTGAGGGATATCCGGGGTATGATCTCTTCCAAATCTACCTCCTCATAGCTGAGCATAAGAATACAAAATGGGATTCTAAACATAAGTTGGGAGGCCCTACTATTAAAATTTTCGTAGAGGTAACTATTGTTGATGTTGTAAGGGGTAATGATGACCCAGTCCATACTGACTCTCTAGGGATTAAGGTCACTATTTTTGTTAATGACCATGGCCTTTTAAGCCAAATAACAAAATAATACAGCTCCTGATAGATGTGCAGGAACCACCTTACCTTGATAAATTTGATTCTAACTACTAGGGATGTTTCCCTTCTAATTGAAACCTTGACTAGACCTCCATATGTGACCCTCCATTTAATTTCTTGCTTGTCATGAGTCCCTACTAAATTTTAACTATGCATTATTCATCCAACTCATGAACCCTTCATATCACCTCTTACATCTTCTTTACGTCCAAATACATAGGTAATATAAAGGGGTCAATTATATAATAAAAGGTAGGTAACAACACCACCTCCAAGTATCATTCTCATTACTCCTCATCTAGAAATATGTCAAATACAAATCGCATATGGTCCATAAAATTAATCCTCGAGTCCTAAATTATCATGCCCCCTACTGAAGGGAGAAAATACTCTACATTTTCATCACCTTTTCCATTATCAATAATAAATCATCCCTAAACTCTTGTTAGAAATCAGACCATGATACACTAGTCACCTTCTTTTCCCTAAGATATAGTATCCACCACTAACATGATGCTCCCCTTAGCTGGAAAAATTCTAGTTGAACCTAGTACTCTAATTGGGATCAAATCAAACCAAAAGTGATATATAACTCTTCTAGCCCACATTCCATCTCTATATCATAGATTCTTCTATTATACTTCACCAAGAATTGATGATTAAATTCATTCAATTTTCAATACCAATGCTCATCCTCCTAGTCAGGATCAACCCTCCAACGATCATCAGGTTCGGTCTATTGAACCTCCCCAACTCGGACCACATGCAGATAGAAACCAATTTGAATCTCTAAAAATAAAGGAGAAACACCTATGTTTTATAGTAATTTATTTGTTTAATTTATTTAATTAATTCATATATTCATTCCCAAAAACAACCCATTCAAAACATAACTCAATAAATTATGATGCATACACCTCTACTAGGTCTCTACCCTACAAACAACATGATTTTACCTAGAATATTTTTAGAGATTAAGGTCCCTACATCAGATCATAGTGGGGCCTAAAATATTATATATTAGATGGTATACCTTACTATCTTCACATTTTAATGCCCCAACCCCAGTTACCCAAAGTCAGTGCATTATTTTAATACATTGGCATGATTATAAGGAATCAAGTCCCAAAGGACTGATCAGTTTAGCAGTCTTGGAAAATAGATTACATACATGAACTTTACATTACAATTTCAAACATACAACATAGAATATAGAGTTCTTTGAGAACGCCATTATTCCCTTAGCTTAACCCTGCATATCAATCACAACATGCTACTTGGAATCCTGGGAAAAAATAAAATATATAAAGGGGTGAGCTCAAACGCTCAGTAAGGGTAAGCAATATAGCGGAAGATATCATAAATATTAATCATGGTGAATAATTGAAACTACATGTCTTTACTAATAATAATCATGAATAATTTTATGCTACGAATATGAGCTGAGTAAATAATTCCATAATAAAACATAATCATGGGTATTATACTAGAATAATGACCACATGAACCATCAATATTATTTTCATAATGAGGGAATGTATAATGTCGAACATTCTGAAACATTTTATCAAGGCCTCGGCCTAGATGTCTAAAAATGATTATGGCCTCAGCCAAAACCATATATCAAAATTGGGAAAGGGACTCGGCCAATTCCATGTCTAGTTGTCTCATGAGACCTACCGATGCATCGAGGAGCTATAGAGGGCTCCACCCGTCACTTACTAAGTCCAATACATTCCTCATATGAAAATGATTAAACATATCATAAACATTCGTATATGATCTAGGATACGAAATGTCAATACTTTAACCATTAACCATGAATGGTATAAAAATAGAACATCCATAGTCAAATATATCACAAAACCTTTAATAAAATATGTAAGTTTTGTATCATTATAAATCAACTTCAATTAAACTTCAAATCCATCAAAGGATGTTGACATAGATGAAATCAAAACCCTTTTTAGAGAAATCTCTCTTTTGTATTTTGAAATAATTTAAGATTCCCATAATTTATAAAGGAATACATTTAAATAAATTTTTGAATCAAAGTGTCCCATATCACTTTGAAACTTTTAAAAAGAATTATCATTTCAAGACATTCATATCCATATAAATAAATCCTTAAAATCGTTTTAAAAAAATGGACATTAATTAAAAAGGTTTAGAAAGATGAATCTTTAAAACAATTAAAATGATGATCTATTTAAATAGACCCTCCCATAAAACCTTAAAATATTCATTTAGAAATCATTTTTTTGAAATATAGATATCTATGATAAGTATGTACCAAAAAATACTTACACATGAACAATCTCAGATAATAATGAGATTGAGGAAATAACCCTTACCAATTTGGTAACTTACGAAACATACACCCCACGAAATAATTATCATACAATGAATATTTAAATACACGTAAATTAAATTTTATTACACAATTAATACAATTATGTGCAGTACATACACAACACAAGAGGTAATAGTGGCAATATGGCATGAATCTCATGGGAATAAGGAGTGAGATGAAAACCCATTACCTTGCACTTTCCTTTAGTCGAGGGTACGTTTAACCTCCTCTATGAAGACTATATTATGTTATTAAATTATACCAGAACCATATTAATATTTATGATATGATAAATTATTCATTTATGACTTTATACTACCAATTTAATAATAATCTCCATGTTATGTTAATATTTCTGGTAATAATTGCTTTCTTTATCGTACGGGTTTTAACTTGTTACTCTTGATTGTATCACTTAGATCATGATTTAAATACTTAAAAAATATAAAACATGATTTATATATCATGTATATTTAGAATATAAATATGTATAATAGTCATATATATGAAATGGAAAACACCGTTTATGGAGACGGTAGTCCGTACGTACGCATAAACGCAGTTTCTGTTTTCATATAGTATTGAACGGAAGTAAGTGAATAAGATATATTTAAGTACATAAATAATTATATATATATATATATATATATATATATCTAGTAGCATTATTATTTCATATATTACATACTTATTAGTAATATATATTTTTATAATCGTCGATGAATGGTGAACTTGGAAATAAATCTCATCGCGTCGTGGAGACGGTAATCCGTACGTACGCACAAGAGACAATATCATTTCCTTAACGTTGTGGAATTTGATGGTATATTAATTTTACATATACAGTATAATGTTACTCTCCTTATTTATATACATATTACTCATCATTATATCCATCCAAATAACACAGTGTTGAATAAAAAATTACACCACGGCGTGGAGACAGTAAGTCATTCATACGCACGCATGGTGACGTTATCATTCATAAGATGGATAGGATAATGAATATAGTTGTTCCATATTTATAATAACATCACAGTATATATAATATACTGGAGTTATTATTTTATAATGGAAAAAACAAAGAAAGAGTAAGTGGAAGAATAAGGGAACTTGAAAGAGGGTGGTGAAGTCATTACCTCTTCTTCTGGTTCTTCCTTTTGATTTGATCAAAAGGGATCCTTAGGATGGATTTGTGACCAAATTAAGGCCTATAGTATGAAGTTAAGATAGTTTTTAGGATATTTGGGCAGGGTTTGGTCGATCCAAATGGCTTAGAAGGTTTGAATTTGAGTGAATGGGGAGTGCCCTTTTATAAGAGAGGTGAGGGGCACCTTAAGAAAAACGTAAAATATTATTTTATAATAAATTAATTTTCGGTTTATAATGGCTCCAAAATGAATTATTTAAAGGCTAAGGTGGGTATGGTTCTCAAAACTCTCAAACAATAGGTTTTATACAGTTTTAGGTCACCATATTAACCTTAAATTTTAGATTTAACTCTTAGTTAAATAGTTTAACTTTTACCATGTCTTCTTGTATTCTTACTCTATATGGTTAATAAACTTACTCTAAACATCCAAGAGAACCTCAAGTGGCTCATTAATGACATATATAATATTATTTAATCCTTTTTTCCTAACATTACATTTTTATGAATATTATATCAACCAATAATATAGTATTTGTTTTAAATATTATTTTATGTCAATTTTGAAAATATTTGGTATTTTGTTTTTGTGAAAGTAATCACAACTTGATAACTTAGAAAAAGATACATTAAATCATTTATATCATGTCATATTCACCTAGAAAATTCGTGTATTTCATAAAAACTTTGAAATTATATTTATTCTAATATTTATAATACCATTTATTTGATTCTTTCATGAATAAGGTAATTATTGCATCATCATTGTGTCACAAATAAATTTATTTATTTAATGTATAAAAATTATAAATAAAATATCATGATGTATTAAATCTTTTTTTATTTATAATGAATATTTATAATCTAATTTATCTTATCAATAACCCTATATTAAAAATGTTTTAGTTATTAAACTTTTATTTTAACTGTTTTAACTTTTCTTTGAATTAAATAATAATAAATGTCCTAATCTAATAAAAGTGGAAATAAATGATAATATTTTATTCCTAAGGTATTTTTTGGTCTATATACACTTGTCCAATATAATTTTGACATGTGTTAGGGTAATATTAATATCATTTTTACCCTTAATTACCCTGTTTACTTTTAACAGTGGTAAATAAAAGTAAAAAGTTACTATTCACCAAAAATATTTATCTTATGAACCACATTTTAATCCTTTACATTAACAGTGACTCTCGTATTTTTGAAATTCAACTCACAGAAGTGGTAAAATTAATTTTTATGTAAATTTTCAAATTCTCCTAGGAGATAGGTAAAAGATGGTGAAAAGTTCAATAAAATTTTTATATATCTAAAAGTATTATGAACTGACTCCAATGAATTATATTGAACTTATATAGGTATTATGTATCTATTTTGACCTAAAATAAATTTAAATAAATTAAATAATTATTTAAATAAAAAATCAGTTTTAAACTATAACTCAGTGTTTTTCACTATTCATCAAAAATTAAAAGTTTTCAGAAAAATACAAAAAATTCTCCCTAGGCTAATTTCGATAGTATGAATCCAAAAATGAATTCTATTTTACAAAATTCAAAACATATAAGTTGAATTTATTAATTTAAAATTAATTCCCGTTGTCAAAACCAAAAGGCGTATTTTTAAGAAACAATATCTATCAAAAGATTGACACTTCTTTATGTATAATCTCAAAGTACAATTACTTAAAATTACCAGCATTGGATTAAATGGAAAAAATATAATCTATTTATACTTCAAAACCATTAAAATTTATAATTTAACACTATAAATTATTTTTATTAAAAAAGTTGTTTTCAGTTAAAATATAGTATTTTTCACTATTCACCCAAATATGAAAGTTATCAGAAAAACACCAAAAATTTATTAAAACTAAATTATTCTATCCCGATTCTAAAGAAGAAGTTTATTTTGTCAAATTGAATATATAAAAGTTTCAAATATTGTATTTAAAAAGGTTTCACCATTAAAAGGAGGTAAAAGTGCATTTTTTTAAAAATACATCTTTTATCTGAAAAAAATGAATTAGTTCTTACATTATGTCTAAGAAAATCATAATATGGATTCTAAAATTATAAGGATTACATATAGTCCAAAATTTAGTTAATACTATTCATAACCGCTTTTGAACGGCTAGTTTGGTAAGTTAGGGTGCGCTTGAACTCGGTGTTGCGTGTAGTGCAAGTTATTGAATTATTTTGAAGAAATAATGTTCTTTGAAATCTTGGGGTGTTACATTATTCCCTCCTTTAATAAATTTCTTCCTCGTAATTTGAAATTGTTCTTCGAAAATAAAATGTTGAAATTCGAAAATACCTTTTTGGGAAAACCCACATCAGAAATTGGGTTAATAAAATTTAGTCTTAAGAAGAGGAAAAGGGGAATGAAAAAGTCACCACCAAATTATGATCTTGATTAGGAGAACATTGGTGGAAATTAGAGACACATAATTGAAGGGAAAATGTAAATATTTATAGGGAGTTATTGAGGTCATCAATCACGAACAATTCTACAATTGTGGGCCTCAAAGCCCCCAATCTATGATGATTTAAAATACCATCGGTTCAACAAAACGTAAGGTATTAGGATAACACATTTTTGGTTTTAAGATCCCTTCCCTAAAGATTAATAATTAATTTATCCATACAATTAGAGGAATATATATATATATATATATATATTTGAAAAGTAAAGTTTCATCCTTCAACTAATTTCTAACACAAACTCATCTTTCACTCTAAAAGATAATAAAACTTAAAAAATATTCTATTTGTCCTATTCGTTTAGGGTTCAAAAAAATGAATTTATAATTCATCTACCAGACCCTTTAAAAAAACAACATTATTCAATCCAGGAAATCACGTGGTTTAGTGATAGTTGATACACCTTTTTCTCCCTTCGGTTGTGGGTTCAAGTCTCTCGGCCTTTCCAGATGCAACGGGTTACCGCCCGACCTCTGGGTTGTCCTTTTTATGGAAATTCAAAAATAATCTTAACAATAGTATCCAATTTCAAACTTAATCCATTACAGCCTTTATAATTATCCCAAATAATTATATCCAAACTCTCAGTCCAAAATATATAAAGAAGTTAAACATAATGAGGATCTTTTTTCCAGGTAATAACATGTGAACGCCTTTATGATGTATTCTTTTACAACACTACAACATCCTAAATTACCAAAATCAACCATCTCTTATTCCAAAATCACTACCTCATTATCAGGACCATATTAAGGATTACCTTTACTTCAACCATGTATTTTCCAAAAAATTGTAGCTTACTATTAAGTCAATTTTCTTAGAACCATATAATCTCAAATCCTCAATAAAATAGTACTGTAGTACAATCCTTATTTATCTCCATAATTCATGTAACCAGTATACTGTTGATACAACACTCAAATGAAATAATTATATAATAATAACATAATAAAAATATTTATTCCTATTTATCTGAGGTAGTATCATAACTTGATTATTATCTAATAACATCATTTGTAGTATACTCTTATGAATGGGAAATTGATTCACACACTGTCTCAACGCCTTTCAGATGAAGCATTTTATATTTGAAAACTTTTTCTTGCCCTTTCAATCATGTACTTGGTGTCCTTTTTCTCCACACTTATAACAAAATCCCATTCCCTTTAAGCATTTACCAAGGTGATTCATTCCACATTTATCACATATTGTAAAATCCTTCTTTTCCTTCTTCCCTTTATCTATCTTTCTCTCTTCCAACCTTTTATTCTCTTGCTTCCCTTCAAAACCATAGGACTCAGAGAATTATTTACTTATCTTATTAACACAAGATACTATTTATTCATATGTTGAGAATACATGGTAGACTATTTCCCTTATAAATTTTGGTTTAATACTATGAAAGATATGATCCTTCATACTCTTTAGATCATATGTATTTCCAGAGTTCACATTCCTTCTACCATGCACCATTTCTATACAATGGAATATACTAGGTCAGTTTATGAATTGTAATGAATAATTCCAAAATTGTAAAATACCTAACATAAATTGAACAGTTTATGGATATAATCCATAAAAATATTTTCTTTTAGAAGATATATACTCATAAATCCTTCATAATGATTTGTAAATAAAATGAGAATTATCCCAAGAATATCCCTCGGGAGTGTTGTAACCAAGAGTGCGGAAAGGCCCGTTATCATGTACCAGTTCCCATTTGAGTCTAGCTCAAAGAGGTGTTTTTGGGTTTTATCCCTAGGTACATTTGTTCTAGAGCAGCCTTTACCTGCTCGTATCCAGAGAGGGATGTATTGCTTGGAAAACTCACAAAATATCTACAATACCAAAATTCTAGGAAGTTCTTTTATACTAATCTTCAAAGTCTCTCTTATGGATATGTGCTCTAATCAGAGTTTATCTAAATCTAGTTTCCAAGGTTATTGTTAAACTTCCTCTGATACCAACTGTAATGCCCTGACCTCAGTTACCCAGAGTCAGTGCATTATTTTAAAACATCGACATGATTACAAGGAATCAAGTCCCGAAGGACCGATCAGTTTATCAGTCATGGAAAATAGATTACATACATGAGGTTAAATGTACCCTCGACTAAAGGAAAGTGAAAGGTAAGGGGTTTTCGTCTCACTCCTTATTCCCGTGGGATTCATGCCATATTTCCATTATTACCTCTTGTGTGGTGTATGTACTGACCATAGTTGTATTAATTGTTTAATACACTTTAATTTATCTGTATTTACATATTCATTGTATGATACTTTTTTTATTGGGTGTATGTTTCGTAAGTTACCAAATTGGTAAGGGTTATTTCCTCAATCTCATTATTATCCAAGATTGTTCATGTGTAATTATTTTTTGGGACATACTTATAATAGATACCCATATTTCAAAAAACTGTTTCTAAAAATAATCTTTTAAGGTTTTATGGGAGGGTCTATTTAAATAGATCATCAATTTAAATGTTTAGAGTACGTTTATTAAATTATTACTCTTGATTGTATCACTTAGATCATGATTTAAATACTTAAAGAATATAAAACATGATTTATATATAATATATATTTAGAATATAAATATGTATAATATTCATATATATGAAATAGAAAACACTATTTATGGAGACGGTAGTCCGTACGTACGCATAAACGATGTTTTCGTTTTCATATAGTATTGAACGGAAGTAAGTGAATAAGATATATGTAAGTACATAAATACTTATATATATAAATATATATATCCCCAGTAGCATTATTATTTCATATATTACATACTTATTAGTAATATATATTTTTATAATCGTCGTTGAATGGTAAAATTGGAAATAAATCTCATCGCGTCGTGGAGACGGTAATCCGTACGTACGCACGAGTGACAATATCATTTCCTTAAAGTTGTGGAATTGGATGGTATATTAATTTTACAGATACATTAGAATGTTATTTTCATTATTTATATACATATTACTCATCATTATATTCATCCAAATAACATAGTGTTGAATAACAAATTACACCACGGCGTGGAGACAATAAGCTGTACGTACGCACACATGGTGACGTTATCATTCATAAGATGGATAGGATAATGAATATAGTTGTTACATATTTATAATAACATAATAGTATATATAAGATACGGGAGTTATTATTTTATAATGGAAACAACAAAGAAAGATTAAGTGGAAGAATAAGGGAATTTGAAAGAGGGTGGTGAAGTCATTACCTCTTCTTCAGGTTATTCCTTTTGATTTGATCAAAAGGGCTCCTTAGGGTGGATTTCTGAACAAAGTAAGGCATCTGGGATGAATTTAGGATATTTGGGAGGATATTTGGTCAGGAGTGGGCCGAACCAAATTGCTTACAAGGTGTGAATTAAAGTGAAGGGGGAGTGCCATTTTATAAGAGGGGTGAGGGGCACCATAGGAAAAACTTAGAATTTTATTTTATAATAAATTCATATTCGGTTTCTAATGGCTCAAAAATAAATTATTTAAAGACTAAGGTGGTTATGGGTCGAAAACATCTCAACCAATAGGTTTTAGATAGGTTTAGGTCACCATATTAACCTTAACTTTTATATTTAACTCTTAGCTAAATAGTTTTACTTTTACTGTGTCTTCTTGTATTCTTACAATATATGGTTAATAAACATACTCTAAACATCCAAGAGAACCTCATGTGGATCATTAATGACATATATAATATTATTTAATCCCTTTTACCAAACCTTACATTTTGAGGAATATTATATCAACCAATAATATAGTATTTGTTGTAAATATTATTTTATGTCAATTTTGACACTATTTGGTATTTTGTTTTTTTGAAAGTCATAAAAACTTGATAACTTCGAACAAGATACATTGAATCATCCCTATCATGTCATATTCACCTATAAAATTCTTGGATTTCATTAAAACTTTTAAATTATATTTATTTTAATATTTATAATACAATTTATTTGATTCTTTCATGAATAAGGTAATTACTTCATCATCATTGTGTCATAAATAAATTTATTTATTTAATGTCTAAAATTTATAAATAAAATACAATGATGTAGGAAGTCTTTTTATATTTCTAATGAATATTTATTATCTAATTTATCTTATGAATAACCCTATATTAAAAAGAATTAGTTATTAAACTTTGATTTTAACTCTTTTAACTCTTCTTTGAATTAAATAATAATAAATTTCCTACTCTAATCTGAGTGGACCTAAATGATAATATTTTATTCCTAAGGTTTTTTTTGGTCTAGATACACTTTTCCGATAGAATTAGGACGTGTGTTAGGGTAATATTAATATCATTTTTTACCCTTAATTACCCTATTTACTTTTAACAGTGGTAAATAAAAGTAAAAAGTTACTATTCACAAAAAATTATTTTTATCTTATGAACCACATTTTAATCCTTTATATTAACTGTGTCTCTCCTATTTTTGAAATTCAACTCACAGAAGTGGTAAAATTAATTTTTATGTAAATTTGTAAATTCTCCTAGGAGATAGGTAAATGACTGTGAAAAGTTCAATAAAATTTTTATATATCTAAAATTATTATAAACTAACTCCAATGAATTATATTGAACTTATATATGTATTATTTATCTATTTTGACCTAAAATAAGTAATTATTTAAATAAAAATTCAGTTTTAAACTATAACTCAGTGTTTTCACTATTCATAAAAAATTAAAAGTTTTCAGAAAAATACCAAAAATTCACCCCAAGATAATTTCAATATTCTGAATCCAAAAATTAATTCTATTTTACCAAATTCAAAACATATAAGTTGAATTTATTAATTTAAAATTAATTCTCGTTGTCAAATCTAAAAGGCATATTTTTAAGAAACAATATATATCAAAAGATTAACACTTCTTTATGTCTAATCTCAAAGTGCAATTACTTAAAATTACCAGCATTAGATTAAATAGTAAAAATATAATATATTTATGCTTCCAAACCATTAAAATGTATAATTTAACACTATAAATTATTTTGATTAAAAAAGTTGTTTTCAGTTAAAATATAGTATTTTTCACTATTCACCCAAATACGAAAGTTATCAGAAAAACACCAAAAATTTATTGAAACTATATTGTTATGTCCCAATTCTAAAGAATAAGTTTATTTTGTCAAATTGAATATATAAAAGTATCAAATATTGTATATAAAATGGGTTCACCATTAAAAGGCAGTAAAAATGCATTTTTTGAAAAATACTTCTTTTATCTGGAAAAAAAATGAATTAGTTCTTACATTATGTCTAAGAAACTCATAATATGGATTCTAAAATTATAAGGATTACATATAGTTCAAAATTTTGTTAATACTATTCATAACCGCTTTTGAACGGCTAGTTTGGTAAGTTGTGGTGCGCTTGAACTCAGTGTTGCGTGTAGTGCAAGTTATTGAATTATTTTGAAAAATAACATTCTTTGAAATCTTGGGGTGTTACAACATACTAATTTCATCTAGAATTTTTTCCTTACTAACCCATTTTATCCTCACCAGTTCCTAACTCTAAACTCCACCTTATCTCTTAACCAAAACATTTTATATCACTCTATCATGACCCACACCTCCATTGGTACCCCTCCTAGGTCATAAGTGAAGATAAGGAGTGACCCCTGAGTCCCACCTCCAGTAGGACCTAGGTTGGTGACTATCATAGAGGGTATAAAACACTCAATTGGGAGACATTACCCACAATATCCCTCAATCACAACATAAAACTTTCAACCAATCCATTGTATTATAAAAATAAATGAACCAAAAACCCATAAAATAAATATATAAAATTCATGAATATAAAACAGATATAAATATATCTAAATATAAATTAATACCCAAAGAAAATCTTGTGGTAAAAACAGTAACAACCCAAGATCTGAGCTAGTACTATCTATCTCAATCACCAAATTACCCATGGAAACCTAAAAAATAGTTTATATATACATGGGGTGAGAATAACATATATAATCAGTAGGATAATTCCAAAGGACTATTAGGAAAATATGAAAATAGCATACTAATTCCTTCGTTAATAAACAACAGAACTAACCCACACATATATAGGTTAACTAGTCCCCAACCTCACTAATACTCTCTTTACAAATAACACATCCAAGTGTAATAAGATAATAATCATAGGAATACATTCATAGGAACCCTGTAACCACTTTCCCACTGATTTATTGATCTCACCCAATGAGAATACATCCTTTTCTCACATCCCTTTCTCGCATCACTTCCATATACACCAATGACGACACCAACTATATATCATATCTTGTAGTACCAACAACATATATTATATCTTGTGGTACCAAATGCATATCTCATATCACATAACTAAAGTCGTATAGTATCATGATTGTTTAGTACATTAACATTATACCCTCCTCCTTCTATGCATAAACCTCATTGCATATCGCATTGTCCACCATTAGTATCACTAGAAGGTACTGGTGAAGGGAGAGTATGGGAGAGGGGGTATTTAGCTATCTGTATCCTCCCCATCTTGTATGTTTGGTAAAAACACTCTATAGGGACTCTGACTTTTGGTTGTGTTACTCAAATTGGGTAAGGTTTTTAAGAAATCACAAGAAAATATCGGTATATAATAATCTCACATAATCCCACGGCTATGGGTTAACATAAGCAATGCCATCGTAACCATCATCATAATTCTACTAATACCATGCTACAAAATGTTTCCACTAATATAGGAAAACCAACCAAAATATCACAAAAAGGGGGACAAAACCTAAGTTACCTTTTTTATTTTAAATTAAAAAAATCTAAAAAAATTATTCATTTATTTATTAGTTGAAATTCACACCAATGAATTCTTTATCCATGACCATATTTATGTCTGTCAATATTATTATACCATTGCTACCCAACCACTACCAAAAACACCACCATGACACACCGCTGCATCACAACCAAGGCCCTAAGCCACAAAAAAGGAACTATGTTGAACATATAAGGCCACTAGGATGAAAGAAAATAAATACATCAAGCTGCAAACAAACAAGGCCACAAATCTACAAAACAATCAAGGCTTCCAAGATTAAAACAACCAAAAAAATTTAAAACTGGAAAATTTAAATTAGTCTGTCATTTACCATCTGTAATTTTTTAACCAATTAAATAGTATTCTCAATAGAACCAAAATTACAAGGAATAATTCCATAATAATCATATATCATGAACAACAACAACAATCAATCAATCAATCAATATCATGGAAATTCAATAACCACATGTGTATCTCAGCGTTCCCTTTCAATTTCATTAGTCCAATTTATTATCTTTATTCTTATAATTCATACCAGTCACCCAATAGAAATAAAAATCATGATAATCCCAAAAATTCATATAAAAAGGGTTAGGAATAAAATCCCCTGTCTCAAATGAATATTTATGATTCATAGTTTAAATTCAAAGTAATAGAGGATAAACCATGGGGCCACAACAACACCAAGAATACTTAAGTCAAAATGAAACATGAACATGTATCATAAAAATCATATAAAAATAAACACAAAACTCCAAACAACGTAGTTTTTGTGAATAAACAAGGGAAAACTCAAAGATAAATAAATGATGAACCCACCCGTAATCACCAATATAGAATCTTCAAAATAAAAGGGTGAATGATAAATATTAGAGGCTATTAGTGCTCCAAAATTCCCCTGGGAATCACCTAAATTGCACGATGATTGATGGAATAATGAGATAAATTTTATGGAGGATGGGATTTATAGAAAATCTTTAATTATCCTCATTCACATTGTAAATGTTTGATTCATGTCATGAACCTCATGTGGTTCACATCTAACGAAAAACAAGTCACTCGATCTAAAAAACTCAGAGGAATTTCATGATGTGATTATCCCCTTTCACACCATGAAACCTTCAAAGACATAACCACTAAAAAATACAACATGAACATTCATGGAATGAACAACGTTTCACTCCATGATTCATACCAATAAAATTTTCCATAATAGCTCGTGAATCTACCCTACAAAACATTATACATCATGAACCACCACCTGCGGTTTTAGACATAAATCATGCTCCTCCTCTCCCTTACTCAATCCCATATCATGTCCCCTAATAACCAAAACTCACAAGTTATGGGAAATAAGGGTCTAGTTTATTACATTATATACTAATCAAAAAAATTTAATCCTCTAGGATCAAAACTAATCAGAAAAAAACCCCAACTCCAAGAAACCATAAAAAACCCAGAAGACGCCTCTCAAATAAGGATGAAAACATATCCCAAAAATTACAATAAGAATTAAAAAAATCATCAAAAATTTCTACCATAAAAATATCCAAAAATGAATTTTTCAAAAAACTCTGGGTGCATGGAATGTATCTGCGACTCCCACTCCCAAGTACTCTCCTCCAAACTTCCATACCCCCACAAAACCCAAACTAAGGGGATAACATGACCTCATAGAACCTTATCTTGATGGTTTTGGATATTAATTTTACATTACATGAATTCCATGTCACCCTTGACATCCTACTCCTCCCATTTAATGATTTGGAAACCATCGTGAAGGTATCAGTGGAGATGGGACATGTGGAAGACATAATGAACTCTATCCATCTACGGAGATAGGTACAACTAATAATCCACCTTGACAATGTGCTCCAACACCTCAAAGTGACCAACAAATTGGGGTGACATATTTCTCCCCCAACCAAACCTAAATAGATCATACCAAGGTGAAACTTTTAGGATAAAATGGTCTCTGAACTCAAACTCCAAAGGCCTCATCTATCGATCGGTATAAGCCTTCTAATAGTCTGGAATCACCTTTATCCTCTCACAAACCAACCGGATTGTCTCTATCATGATCTACACCACATAGTGAATACGAATTTATACCTATCCAATCTCATTCTATATCAATAGGTATAAAAACAACCTCTCGCACAATGCCTCAAATGGGTTCATATTGATGGATAAGTATTAGATACTATTATAAGTAAACTCAACCAAAGGTAGGTGTCATACCCATGATCCACTAAAATCCAATATGTATTCTTGTAACATATTATATAGTTTTGTATGTTATTTTATGTCTTCCCATCCCTGTGGATATAGAAATTAGTGAAAGGTGTAATTGATATCCAAAGGAACATTGTAGTCCCCTTTAAACTCGCAAAGTAAATCAAGGGTCTCAGTCAGAAATAATGTTCCTCAGAACTCCATGAATCCTTACCCTGTCATCCATATACCGTCTCACTAGAACATATATAATAATTGATTCATGAATCACTAGAAATTGATCTGAATTTATTTGTCGGTCCTTGATCACCTAGATAGTGTGAAATCCACCATGATCCTGGGGAAGATCAGTGATGAAATCCATAGATTTTTCCTCTAACTTTCACTCAAGGACATCCAAAATCTACAATAATATAGTAGGTACATGATGTTCTACCGTTACCCATTGGAATAATAGACATATCACCATGAACTCTACCACTGAACATTTCATTCCTAGTCACCAAATTTTCCTCTTTAATCCATAGTAAATATTAGATATTCTAGTGTTCACCAGAAAAGGTGAGCTATAAAACTCATAGAGGACTCACTCACTCATTGCCAATGGAATGAAAATCCCTTCCTATAACATAACCCAATGTTGTTAATCCTATGACCATCCCATAGGGGAATCCCCATAAATGATTCAGCCACATATCACCTCTACCTTTGAGTCATCCCATAGAGACTCCACACTAGTTGCAATAAAGTGGGATCTATCGTCATATAGAACTGGTACCATCTACCATAAATATCATATTCCTTGAGATTAAAAGCCTTTAACTCCTATATCACCCTCTAGGAATCCTTATATTCTTGAATTACTTCCCATTAATTTTTTCCTAGTGTGCCTTACATAACATTTACATTTCATAGTGTATAGGATATCTTAAAATCCTAGTCCTAGAGAAACTCCCTCCACATTCAATATCATAGATTCAATTCACACTAAAAATATATATACCTTGGGATTTTGTGATACATGAAGACCACAAATAATTCTCTAAAGAGTTAATTTCACTATAAATTTGGATAAAACACCACCACTGTCATATCCAAATCATGGGTGTCATAGTTACACTTGTTGGGGAGTAACCACCTTCACCCATAGAAGATCATTTACATCTTCTTCATAAAGACACATCCCAAACCCAAGATGGGAGTGTTAAATAACACCTAAAACATCACTCCCTCCTCAGAAAATTAAATAATTTAGGGGATGAACAACTTATTTTATAAGTAATAGAATGTTTTTTGGAATATATTAGTCCAAATTAAATCATTTCCTTCCTATTTAGGGTGGACAACATGGTATAAATCCAAAATAAATCAAACACAAACCTCTGATAATAACCCACAAGACCAAGAAATCTATGAAAATCTACAAAGTTCTTGGGTGATTCCAAAGAAACAACTTCCTCAAACTTTGTTAGATCCACTGCTCCTCCTAGATGGGACACCACATTTAAAATGAAATTAACCTCTCACATATAGAAATTACACTTGGATAATTTACTATACAAATATCAGTGTATAAGAGTCTGCAAAATGATCCTTAGGTGTTTCTCATGATCTTCCTCTAATATTAATAATATTATAATATCGTCAATGATCATGACTATAAACTAATCTAAGAGGTCAATAAATATGAATTTCATGAGTTCCATAAACACGGTGGGTGCCTTCGTGAAACTAAAGGCATGAATACAAACTCAAAGTGACCATATCGGCACTAGAAAGTAGTATTTAGGATATCTATTTATTTCACACTCAATTTATGATATCTAGACTATAGATTGATCTTTGAAAATCATCTAGATCCTTTAAACTATTTAAAGATATCATCAAGTATTAGAAGAGGGTAAATATTATTGATCATTTCCTAGTTTATCTATCAGTATTCAATGAACATCCTCAGACTACCATCTTCCATTTTGGAGAAAAATCAGAGTTCCCCATAGTGACACACTTGTCTTGATAAAGCCTTCCTACATCAGATCATCAATATGGATCCTTAGATCCTATAACTTTTAGGGTTTCATCTAATAAGGATCCATAAAAAGAAGTGTGGAATTTGATTGAAACTCAATTCAAAACACAAAATCATATTAAGTGGTAGTTTCATAACCTCCTCAGGGAAACCATCCCTAAACTCTAAAAAAACTCTAGGGGACTCCACCACCAAAAAACTTACTGGCACTATCAAAAACTCATACATCAAGGAAAGAAGGGTATCCACTCACTTAGTATCCATCTTGGAACCTTTCTCACCAATGAACACTTCACATTTCCCTTCCACATTAGAAAATTAAACTATCCTATGGAAATAGTCTACATCATAATGAATGGAATAAAACCAATCCATAATGAGAATGAAATTATGTGTTCATACCTTTAACATAAATAAATCTCTCAATGAATAATGTTTTCCCATCATATATCTATATCCCTGAAATACATAAAACAATTTAAAATTACCTCCAATTGGGGTGTATAACACTATAGGTGCATACATACACTCTATATATAGTTTCAATGCATGAACCAAGTTAGGTGTAGTATAGGAGTGTGAATATTCAGAATCAAACAAAGTGAAAAATAGGGTAGATGATAAAATGATTCTACCTTGAACAACCTTTATCCCTTCTAGCACTAGTTCCTCTATCACATGCATATGTACTCAATTGGATCCTCCATCTCATTGCGGATAAACTCTACATCCAAGAATAGTCTTGGGTCATTGATAGTGAGGGAAATTATAAAGCTACCCTCCACAAAATCTACCTCCTCTGAGCTGACTGTAGGCCAAATGGTCAGGATTATGAACAAAATTGGGAGTCCTAGTGGATAAAACTACCTTAGGGGTAATTTTTACTACTATTGGAATGGGGCCTGACCACTCAATCCATATTGACTCTCCAGGGTCAAGGGGAACTATCGATGGTAATGGTCTTGGCCTCCAAAACCAAAGAAAAAACATGAGAGCACCTGGTACACATGTAAGAACTTCCTTCCCTAAAGAAATGTGATGTTGACTGGTAGGGTTGTTTCCCTACCGATCGGAACCTTGAATGACCCATTATCCATAAACCGCTATCTGATTCCCTTATCCTTATAGATCCCTATTGAATCTCAAATAGGGGTGCTCCAACCCAATCATACACCCTCTCTATCACATTTATCTTCTTATGAACTTCCAAATACATAAGTAACATAAATGGGGTGACTATAGAATAAAGGGTGGGGCACAATGCATCCTCCAAGTGTTGTTCTTGGGAATCCTTATCTAGAAAGTCATTAGTGTAAAAGTAGATAAGGTGATTAAAATTGATCCATAGATCCTGAACACCCATGCTCCAATGATTAAGGTAAAGAAACCCCAACCTCTTCATCACATTCTTCATAATATATAATAACTCATACTTGAACTCATATTGTAAATTAGCACATGATACATCGGTCTCCATACACTCACTAAGATACAACATCTGCAGCTAATGTGTTAGTCCCCTTAGTTGGTTAACTGCTAGGGGAACCCAATACATGAATCAAGATTGAATTAGACCAAAATTGATCTCCAAATCCTCCAACCAATGCTCCATCTCAATATTGGAGATCATTTCCTCACACTTCACCACACTCTAATGTTGAAAGGCATACAATGTCCACTTCCACTCCTCATCCCCATAATGAGGATCGACCCTCTAATGATCAACAGGGTCATCCTATTGAATCTCCCTAACTCGGACCACGTGAGGGTGCTAAAGAATTTGAATATCTATAAATAAAGGAGAAACACATACTTTTGGAAGCAATGGATTTATTTAATTTATTAAATAAATTTATTTATTCATTCCCAAAACCAAACCATTTAAAACATAACTTGATAAATTATGATTTATGAACCTCTCATAGGTTTATATCCCATAATTAGTTTTTCTTTACCTAGTATATTAAGAGATCTTAAATTCCCTGTGTAGGATCATAGGGAGCCTAAAAATAATATGTCCTAGCTGGTCCACCTTAGTGTCAACACATAATAATTTTGGATAACACTTTTTTTCAACCCATGAGGTTTGCACTGGTTCCTAACTCAAACTTCGAAATATCTCTTATCCAACACCTTGGATACCACTCTTTTATAACCCCTCTCCATCGCTCCACTAGTGACTCTCCTAGGATAATAGTGAAGATGAGGTGTGATCTTCAAGTTTCACCTCCATTAGGTCTAAAATTTATGACCAGCATCATGTCATGACCCCCTCTCCCCAAAGGGTACCCCTTTTGGGCTAGAAATGAGAGAAGGGATATGGTGACCACCCAAATAACTCCTTCAATAGGCCATAGGTTAGTGAAAAACACTGAGGGTGTATGATACATATGAATGGGGTAGTTACCCTCTAAGAGAACATGAATAAGAGAGATATAAGATAAGTACACCAATCAAATCTTGCTCATAAAAATAAAAAAATCCCAAGTACATATGTGTAATGTCATAAAAAGTTGGAATAACTAAGAGGAACTATAATTACCAGAATAAAAAATTGATATCAACCACGAAGAACAAAAAAATCCTACAAAACCTAATCTAGTAATATAAATCCCAATATCTAACCAAATCCTTCTGAACTGAAAAAAAAACTTATTTATATGTATGGTGAAAAAAACATGTATATTTATTAGTATCCTCCCCGAAACCCCTTCTAAAAATGATAAATAAAGAATACTAAAGCCCAGTAAACAAAAAGTAAATCTAACTCATTACCTAAATAGGCATACTAAGTTCCCAGCACCACCATAGTTATCTCTCAATAATTACTTCATATAATAAATCATATAATATAGAAATAAAACATGGTTTCCCCACTACCACTTCCCCACTAGTTTTATGTTATTCCCCAACATTGTATGTCCAGATCCATCTCTATCCAAAATAAGTCATCTCAAAGACACCTTAGCTCTGGTATCACAACATGCATCTCATGCATCACATCATCTCATCATCCCATCCACATATCCATATATTAACTGAGTATTTAATGGGATCCATCACAACTTGTGTGATTTCTATCATACATCGGGTATTATACCTAAAGTCATCAAAGCACATACACTAAGTAATATACCTCGAGCCATCACAACCCATACATGTCATAACTATAATAATCCTTGGGATATTATATATAAAGATACATGTGTGTAAAATAACCACAACCCATTTTATACCTCTATAAGCATATATGGGGAAACTAACCATTGTGCATACCAACACATAATACTACCAAGAGAAGAGAGCAGAGCCAAAGGGGTAGTCATCCATCCATCCCTTTTCAATCTAGATGTTGGGGAAAACACCCTCCCATAATATACTGGGTGTCAATCACCCTATCTACAAGGTTGGGGTAGCATATGAAATCATAAAACATGTAGGATATAATATAGAACACAACCACACAATGGGAATAACTTAGTCCATGGCTCAACCATAGATATCATCACTCATACACTCGAATAACACTGCTTGGGACTAGATATCCTATAAGAACACAATCATTTAAAAATACTTACATTAAATTAATTATCTACTTTTTAAGAATTTATCCTTATGCTAATTAATTCAGTAGACATTAATTAACATTATTCTAATTATATTACATAAACCACCAATAGAATTACATGCCCTCTAGACAAAATCCAACTGATTCCATAGTTTCTCAAGATTAAAATTAACATTTTAATTCTAGAAAAAAATCAACCCTAAGGGTTAAAAAAATTATTAAGCATTACATTTCCATAATTACAGGTACTCAAGGAAACATCCCAAGATACCATAATCAATTCATAACCAAGAAAATACATCTACCTCAATTAGTGTGTAAAGGAATGAAGATAAAAAAGAAACCCAACCATCTAACCCTTTTTACCCTTATTTACCAAACAAGAATCCCAAATTTAAGAACAATAATGGGTAATACCATCTTCAACCCATTACATAAAATCATGTGTCATTCTAGACACCATCAAGCATATCACGATGCATCTCACCATCACATGCGTCAATTGTTTCCACAATCCCATGCCTCCCCACCCATATCTCATATACCAATAGTAGTACTAGGCTCACATCTAATTGCATAGAAAGGCTCACGTCCAGAGAAAAATATAAGGAAGAAAGAAACCAACATGTTCAATAGGTTTACTAGTCCTTAAAAACAAGGAATTAAGCCTTTATATGAAAATTGGCTCTCAGCCCCAAACACAAGGAATATAGCCTTCATAATAAAATAGGAAACATTGTCCCTGAACATTTATATTTATCAATCAACTAGTTCTTATTCCATATTAAATTAACTGATTCATTTATTATAGGTTATCTCTATGGGTAACCTAAGGAATTATCTATCACAATATACCAAATTATTTAACCATGTTCTCTAGCATCAATTCTAGTTTCAAAAAATTGTGAGAAGAACAATTCTCAGTAAACATTCAATTTATTATTATCATTAACAAAAAAGAATTACTAGTTTCAGGTTATTTATCAAATTCCATTAACACATGGAAGAAAATAATTTAATTAAACATGCATTGAGAATTAATTTTAATTCCATAAAATTATAAGAAACTATGGTTTCATTAAACATGCATATTTAAGTTCTTTATCTAATAAAAAATCTTCTAGCTTTATGTTTTTTACCAATTCATCAAAACCACATGCTAAACAAATTATGAACAAATATGATAAAAATCATAATGTAGATTGCAAACTATCTAAAAAATCAAGAGGGAAACTATTTTCATGGTGTAAAACATGTGATTGTTATAACCATAAACGAATTATTATTTAATTTATTTTATCCTTTATTATGGTTAATTCCACCACCACCCAAAGAAGATAAATCATGATAACTTTATGATTCAATGTAATATTTAAGTAGAAGAAAAAAATACCCTACCACAATATGTCAATGTTATTCACATGAGAATAGAAACAACACATGGATGTATGATCACCTATCTCATAAGGAAACTATGATATCACATGGTCATCATTCCATGAATGCATCAAAAAACAATAAGGAAACTCTATTAGAATGATGTAGATAAAATGATATAAAATGGGAAAAAATGAGAGGAAAACTAGACCGAATGGATAATAATCCACAAGAAAAAAAGTTAAAACTCACTTTGGATCACCACAGATAGATATTGGGAAGTCTAGGATTAATCCATGTTAAAAGGGGATTTAAAGCCTTTAAAATCACTCTAGGGTTCTTACGGTTTAAGAGATAAGGATAGGAGAAAAGTGGTTTCGAATGGGGGTTTGGGTATTTATAGACCAACTAAAAATTAGAAGACCATGGTGTAGCCTCCCAAACTATGCTAAAGAACTCGTTGACACTGGAAGGACTACAACATAGCGCAAGGGACCATGCATGGACTTACCAATCAAACCATACCTAAAGAATATGGTGCCTCTCATGGAGTAGATACTATAAAAGGGGGAGAGGGAATACGATTCAAGGAAACCCTATTTGATGCAGAACCCATTTTCTAAGTAGGGAGCTATGGTATAGCATATCCCCCACACTGCAGCTACCCTGAAATTGGCAGAACCACCCATGAACCCCAAAACCACATTTGGTACCACTATGTTATAGCTACTCAACCACCAAGGACGGCCCTAAACAGAAGCCTTCCTCCATTCCATAGTTATTCCTAAAATGAAATTGGCTCTGAATCTCCCACCTCCAATATCTTATTCCACAATTATACCTTGTATTCTATGGTAACCACCCTTACAGTACAACCTAAGGCTCCACACCATAGAATCCATTATTAAGAAAATATTTCATCATAACAACTACCTTTACCCTCCAAAATTCTTGGAACCTTCTCTAGACACCTCCAACACCCAAAACTCACAAAGGAAGGGCTTCTAGGATCTGGGTCCTTATATCAGATACCTCTCAAACTATTCTTGTCCTTGATAATTTAAAACCAAACATGGATAGAAACAAAGGAAAAAGTTTTGTCAAAAAATCACCCCACGTGATACCTCTCAAGATTCCCACCATTACTGGATCTCATCCAAATCAATTAGTGGAACCAAGCATAAAAACATGAAACAAAAACAAATAGCTCATAAACATTCTCTTATGGGAGATAAATCTCAAATGAGAGAAAAGCTACTAAAAATGAAACAAGAAGAAACCATCTTGTAAACCTGAAAAGGTCAACAACCATGGATAAGCAATGAAAAAATGGAAGATATAAAAAAACAAACAATTGAAGGTACTGAGAACGTATATGTTAATAATATTACTAGGTGATCTTATCCATCCCACAGTGCTTCCACAATACACAAAGAAAGGGAATATAATTCCCACACAACACCTTCTTAAAATGGTCATGGATCTACATAGGCCACTCATCAATGGTTAAATCATCATAAACATAAATCTCACACCAATCAATGACATGGTAATCATCATAAAGATAATGGAAGAGCTCTAAAACATGGAATACATCATGTATTTATCTCATCTATAGGGAAAATTTTACCAGATACTATATGGAAAAATATGATTTAACACCTCAAAGGGACTAATATTCCAAGAAGAAACCTTACTCCCATGAACAAACCTTCACTACCCATGATGAGGAGTCACCTTTAGGAACACATAATCTCCAACATCGAACTCCATAGGTCCCATTCTATGATCGGCATAAAACTTCTGGTGATCTTGTGTTACTTTCATCCTTCCATGAATTACCTAAACCATCTATGTCGTTCTCTTCACTAGTTATAGACTAAGAATTTATGAATACTTATCCTTGGTCTAGCACAATAGAGAATGAAAAGTTTGTCTACACAATGCTTCAAATGGTGCCATACCAATGGTGAAGTTATAACTATTATTGTAAGAAAAAATGACCAATGGTAGGTTCCTTATCCATGAACCTCCAAAATCAAGGACATAATAATGAAACATGTCTTCAAGAGTCTAGATGGTCTACTCTTTCTGACTATCTGTATGTAGATAAAAAGTAGTGCTAAGGAATAATTGAGATCAAAAAGAATATTGGAGCCCTCACCATAACCTAGAGGTAAAATGAGGATCATGATCATATATGGTCATACTTGGGACTTAATGGAGTATCACCACCTCCTTTGGATACTAACTCAAAAAAACCTCCACTAAGATCATCTCATTAACCTCTATGAATTGGGATGATATCATCAAACGATCCACCATCACACATATAGTATTAAAGCCTCACTGAGATTAAGGTAAACTAATAATGAATTCTATATATATCTCCTCCCACTTATAATGTGTAAAATCTAATGGTTGGATAGAGATACTAGGAACATGGTGCTCTACTATTACCTTCTAAAATATCAAGCATCAAGACACAAACTATGAAACTACATGCCTTAACCCAGGCCACCAAAACTACCATCTTAGTGCTCATCGCATCTTTTTATGACAGGATGTACCTCCATTTGTGAGATATATAACTCATGGATATCTATATCACACATAACCAATGGTATGAAAATCCTCCACTAGAACAATACCTAGTATTTTTCATCCTCAGACCAACCATCAGATGCATCACAAAAGATAACTCGGTCTCTCTAGACCTCCACCTCGAAATTTCCCATCTAGGAATCCTTGACCTACTGCATCAAAGATGAATGAACCATCATATGGAAAAGATAACCTCTACCACCAACCTATCCCATATCAAAATTCATCATTAATATTTCTTCCATCACTCTCTAGGAATCTTCATATTCATTCATAGCATCACTGTGTGGATTCCTTCTCAGTGCATCGTCCATAACAATACTCTTTCCCATTGTATAAAAAATCTCAAAGTCATAATACTATAACAATTATATCCACCATCATTTCCAAAAGTTAAATTCACACTGGGATAAGACATACCTCATGCTCTTAGGATCAATAAAAACCAAAAAACACTTATTGATGAGGTAATGTTGTCAAAAGTTCAAAGAAAACACAACTGATAACAACTCAAGATCATGGGTGGAATAGAAAATTCTCATGGGGATGTAACTATAAAAACCCATAAGAAAAAAATGTTATCTAATGTATCATAATAAAACCCAACCCAAGATGAAAAAAATCAAAGAAAACCTCAAAATAAACTCCCTCCACTGGAAAACAAAAAACTAGAGTACTAACCAACTTCTCCTTCAGGTACTCCAAAGTTGTGTGACATAGGTCAGTCCACAAGAATTCATGATCCTTTCTAGTCAAGGCTATCAGAGGATTCAAAAGATTATATAATTAATCTATGAAACTCCTATAATATCCTTCATGACTAATGAAAATCTACACCTCTATAATATTCATAGATTATTCCCAAGAAATTACTACTTTGATACTCGAAGGATCCACCACTACTACCATTTGGTAAATGACATGCCCCAAGAAACATATTTCATAAGGCTTGAACTCACACTTATACAAATTCCTGAATAACTTCAGATGATGAAAAACTCTCAAAACTACCTATATATTATATTCATGATCTTATTCATATATGGAGTACATAAAGATGTTGTTGATGAAAACCACTAAGAATCGATCTAGGAACTCTATGAACATCACATTCATCAAAACCATGAACATGGTTGTAGAATTCATCACACTTAATAGAATCAAAATAAACTAATAATTCACATGATAACATCATAAAGAAGTTTTTGGAATATCACATCCTTCACCCGCATCTGATGATATCCTAACCACATATAGATCTTTGATAACTAACTTTCTCCCTTCGATTGATCGAATAAATAATCAATTTGTGTAAGAGTATAGTAGTTCTTAATTATCACTTGATTCAATATATAATAATTTATACAAAGGTTAAAACTACTATTAAACTTTTTCATGAACAAAAATAGTGTACCCCAAGGTGACACACTTACTTGAACAAAACCTCACCACAATAGATCATTGAGTTGTACATGTGGCTCTCACAAATTAGAAGAATCCATCCTATATTGAGACATAGATATTGGAGAGGCACCCAGCTATATATCTATCCAAAAATCAATCTCATATTAAGGGGGTAACGTCACAAAATCCATAGGAAAAATATTAGATTACTATTTCCTGACCCTAGGAAACACCAACAACTGAACCTCCAATGGACATAGAATCAGCTCAGTCATCAAGGAAGACAAAGATAGAACATTCCTATAAACTATATGAGGATATCTCTCACCATGTAACATGGTAGACTCTATGTCAACATCATATAATTCAACCTACCTTCCAAATAAATCCATATTATCCATCACTGAATACAGATAATCCATACTGAGGATAATGTCATAGAGATGTATCCATAAATATAGGAAGTCTCCCAAAGAGAAGTTAAACCGAAAAACTAGCTCATAGTCTTTAAATAATTCATATAGATAATCTCATCCTCTAACTGTTGTGGTAAATGCCAAATGAAATAGAATCCTATATACCTCAAGTCTAAAATAATAGACTAGGGTACATGATATGAAGGAGTGTGTCACTCCAGAATCAAACAAAGCATACACCCAAGTAAGAAAAAAATCAAAGGGTACCTTGAATGATGTCTGTATTTTTTGGAGCTGGTAATGTTAGGGAATAAATAAAACCATGACCTACTCTATAGCCTCTCTAACTGATATGAATACCACCTCCATGGTCATTCTCTACTCTATCAGGATGAGGATCATCTTAAGGATATCCTCTTCTTTCCACTCGTTCCCTTTACTGATCCCAAGCTGGGGTATCCTACTACGGTTGCCTCAACATAAACTGCCTCAATAGAGGAACCTGAACTAGAACACCGATCACATGTTTCCTTCAAAAAAATTTCAGGCACACTCATCACTGATGACCTTGGCCTCCACACAAAAGACACAAATAAGATCCTTTGTAATATGCCTAAGATCTTCCACCATAAAATAAATGAGATGATGAGGGTTAGGACCTAACCCCTACTGTCTGAAAACTCTTCTATCTAGGAAATTGGAACCCCGGATTACATATCTTATTTTTGAGTAATCATAAAGACTCCCCACTCCTAGTGACCTGATTTTGGATAGAATACTCTCAATAACCTCTACCCTCACCATCACATTAAGATATGTTGATAGCATAAAAAAGATGAATTTACACTAGATATTTGGATGCAAATCCTACTCAGAATTCCTATATCTAGCTTCATTATCTATAAATAGGTCTGAATAATATCATTTAAGGGTCCTAAAATGGATCTAGAACTCCCCCATGCTGGAACTCCCCTATCAAATGGTAAGAATCTTCTAGCAACTGAACGCCTTCATAGTTGAAGAAATAAAATATGCACAAAATTGGTCCCTTGACTTCTCCCATGAGACCATAAACTCCTTGTGATCCTTGACGAACATGGTCCACCAAGACCTCACTGCTCCATGCAACATCATCAGGGCTAACAAAACCAAGTGCTCCTTATAGGCACAGATAGAAATAATAGCTATATTAACCTCCTTCAACTAGTCTTATGTCACTGAGTCTAAAACAGATCCCACATAATTCTATAGACTCTATGACTAAAACTCTCAAAGTTTCATCCTCCAACTAGTCTTATGTCACTGATGAGGGTTAGGACCTAACCCCTACTTTCTCATCAGCCAATAGTTGTCCCAAGATCAAATCTCATCACATATAAGGGTTAAAATCCAAAAAAATATAGAAGGAAGAAAGAAACAAATATGGTCATCAGGGAAAATAGGTTGTAAAAAATGCATTTAGACTTTATATGAAAACAGGCTCTCTCGGCCCCAAACACCAGGAATATAGCCTTCACAAGAAAATGGGAAACCTTGTCTAAAAAATTATCATTATTAAACAATTGGTTCTTATTCCATCTTGAATTAACTTATTAATTTATTATAGGTTACGTATATGGGTTACCTAAGGCATCGGCTATCAAAAACTACCAAATTATTCAACCATGATCTCTAGTATCAATTAAAGTTTCAAAAAACTATGAGAATAATAATTATCATTAAAAAGCCTTTTATAATTATCATCATCAAAAATAATTACCATCTTCATGTTCTTTATCCAATCTCATTAACACATAGAATAACATACTTTAATTAAACATGAATTAAGAGTCAATTTGAATTCCATCAAATTACAAGAAACAATGGTTTCATTAAATATTCCCCTTTAAGTTATTTCACAAACCAAAAAATTATCGAATTTAAATTTTTTACCAATTCATAAAAACCACATGCTAACAAAAGAATAACATGCATGCTACATTTTCATAATGTAGATAACACACTATCTAGTAAATTAGGAGGTAAATTTTTATCACAGTGGGAAACATGTGATTGGAACAAATATAAACCAATTATTATTTAATCTAGTTTATCCCTTATTAAGGTTAATTACACCACTTCCCATAGAACATAAAGCATGATAAATTTATTATTTCACATAATATAAAAGGAGAATAAACTAATCCCATACCTTAATATGTAAATGTAATTTACATGAGAATGTAAACAACACATGTATCTCTGATCACCTCACCTATAAGAAAACTATGATCTACCAAGGTCATTATTCCATGAACACACTGGAAAAAAACAAGGAAACTCCATTATAATGATAGAGATCAAAAACCACAACATGGAAATAATGAAGAGATGAAAAATAGGCTGAATAAAGAATAAACTACAATAAAAGAGGTAAAACTCACCTTAGATCACCGCAGATCAATCTCTGGAAGCTAAGAATTAATCCCTGTCGAAAATCCCTTTAAATACGTTGAAAATTCAATCATGGTGCCTAGGGTTTAAGAGATAAGGATGGGATAAATGTGGATTTAGATGGGGATTAGAGTATTTATCGACCCATTGAAAATTAGAATACCACGGAATAACCTCTTAAAACCCACTGCAGAAATAGGTGACACGGGGAGAACTATGGAATAAACGAAGGGACCACACCATAGCTTGCCCAGTCAAACTATGTTCAAAGAACATGATGATTCCCATAACATAGATCCTATAAAAGGGGGAGAGGTTATATGGAATATTGAAACCCTCTATAATACAAAACACATTTTATAAGAAGGGGGATATGACATAGCCAATCCCCCATGTCGCAACTACCCCAAAATTGGTAGAACCACCCACAAACCCCTACGCCACAGTTGGGACCTCCATATCCTAGATACTCAAACACCATGGAATGGCCTATTCTGAATCCTTCCACTATAATATATACATGCCTAAAATGGTAGTGGATCTAAATCTCCCACCTCTAAGATCCTACACTACAGTGATCCCTACTACACCACATAACCACCCTTGCAGCATAGCTCAAGGCTCCATGTCATATAATCCTCTATTAAGATGATATTTTAGATTAACACCAACCTTTACCCTAAAAATAACTTGAAACCTTCTCCAAACACCTCCAAAACCCAAAACTCACAAAGGCAGGGCTGTGGGGATTTAAGTATTTACACATCGAGGGTATAAAACATGCCAATGGGAGGCATTAACATTAATATCCTTGGATAATAACATAAAATATCTAACCAATACCCCATATTATAAAAATAAATAAACCAAAATACCATATAAGAAATATTCCACATGCAGTATATAAAATAGACACAAACATCTCTAAAGATAAAATTATAGTAAAAGAAAATACTATGGAAACAACTATAACAACCCAATATCAGATCTAGTACTATCTATATCGATCAATAAATACCCCTATAAACCTCAAAAATAGCTTATATATATGTATAGGGTGAGGATAACATGTATAATCAATAAGATCGTACCCAATGAATCTCATTAAAAGTTGAAAAGAGAATATTAATGCCTCAGTGAACAAACAAAAGAATTAACTAGCACCTACATAGGTGATCTAGTCCCTTAACATCACCAAGTCTCTCTCACTAAATAATTCATCCAAGTGTAAGAAGATAATAACTATATTAATATAATAATACGTTCCCTATAACTACTTTCCCACTGATTTTTCTCTATCACCCAGTGAGAATACATCCTTTTCTCCCATTAATTCTATATCCACCAATGATGGAACTAACAATATATCATATATTACAATACCAACCCCATATATCATATCTTGAGGAATAAACCACATATATCATATCATAGAAAATGAGAAATAGGGTATCATGAATTCATAGAACATCATCCTAGTTCCCTCTTCCTACCATGCATGACCCCCACCACATATCTCATTATCCACCATTCATATCACTAGAAGTTGATACTGAAGGTAAAGTGGGGGTGAGGGGGTAATCAGCCAAATATATCCTCCCTATCTTGTATGTTAAGGAAAAAAACCACTATGGTCTCTATGTGTCGATAAAGTTACCTGAATTTGGTGGGGTTCATAAAAAAAGAAAATATAGGTATATAATTTATCTCACACAATACAACACTTATGGGTTAACATAAGCAACACCATTGTAACCATCATCCAAAAAATACTAATACCATGCCACCATGAACTACCTGTATTATAGGATAACTAACCATAAACATCACAAAAAGGGGGCCAAAACCTGAGTTCCATTTTTTATTTTAATTCCACGATTATACACAAAGCTTTATTCATTTGGTTATTAGTCTGAATTCACACCAATGAATTATTTACACATAAACACATTTATGTATATCAATATTATTATTCCATTTCTACCAAATAACTACTAAGAAACCACTATGACACAATATAGTATGAAACTAAGGCTATAAAATCATAAAAACCCAAGGGCACCAAGATGAAAACAACAAATCAAGCACAAAACATGCATATTCAACTTAGTATTTAATTTTACGTCTTTAAGTATTTAAACAATTAAAGGGTATTCTCAATCAAGAAAAAATTATAAGTCATAATTTTATAAAAAGAATATTTCATGAATAATAAAATCAATCAATCAATCAATCAACCAATATCATCGAATGTCATAACCACATGGGTATCTCACCATTACCTTTCAATTCCATTAGTTTGGTTTATTATCTTTATTAGGACAATTCATACCATTCAAACAACAAAAAGTAAAAAAATGATAATCCCACAAATTCTCATAATAATTAAGTGGATGTGAATCCCCTACCAAAAAATAATATTTTTGATTCACTATGAAAATAAAAAAGAAAATGAGGATGAACCATGGGGCCAAAACCACATTAGGAATCCTTGAGTCAAACTGAAATGCACCAATGTCTCATAAAATTCATAGCCAAAAAAACCCCAACTCTAAAAACTAAACCATTTTGAATTCTTTGACAAAAAAATGGAGAAATAAAAGATAAATAGAATAAAAACTCACTCAAAATAATTAATATCAAATCTCTATAATATGAGAGTGAATGCCAAAGATCATAGAATGTTAAGGCTCTTAATTTCACCGGGGAATCACTAGAAGTATGATAGGATTGATGGGAAAATGAGGGAAATTAGAGGAATGAAGGTATTTATATATACCCTAAAAAATTTCCCATTCATGGTGTGAATAGTCATGAACCTCATGAGGTTCACATCTATCAAGAAACAAGTTGCTTGATCCAGAAATCCCAAAGGAATTTCAAATCATGAGCATCCCCTTTCATGTTGTGAATCCTTCAATGGTATAACCTCCAAAAACTCCACCACAAATATTTATGATGTGAAATTCTTTTCACATTTTCAGTTTTACTAAGTAAAAATTATTGAATAAGTTGTGAATCCACCCTATGAAACATTGCACATCATGAGCCAGTGATTCACTGTGTGAATCACCACCTATAGTTGTAGACATAACTCCTGCTCCTCATATCCCTTGTTGAAACCCATCTCAAGGACCCTAATACCCAAAAAAGCATGAAGATATGGGGGAAAAGTTTTTGGGAAGTTACATACTTGAAATAATTCACACCACACATGGGGAACACTTCATCCTAAACTCATATTCAACTAAATTGGTGGAACTTTTGGATTCACTTTGTGTGTATTCCTCTAAGCTCTTATATTGATAATAGTGAATCATATTCACAAACCAAAAATTATTATCTAGCAACACATAATGGACCCAAAATAGAAAAGGATAATTTGTATCTATAAAAACCTATTATGAACACACACAGTTTAATATAGTAACTTTTTCTTATAATATCTCATAAAGCATGATGTAAAATTTGTGTCATCATAATTTAATTCTTTATTTATCTTTTTTTACTATATTGGATGTACTTTCCTTTATATAACATGGAAAATGATTTAGATTAGGCACTATCATTCCATATAAGTGGTAAAAGATATCATCTTCCTTTCATAAGTGATAAATCATGTCTTGATCATTCAATTAATTCCATGCCACCAATGATGCACCTGATGCAAGCTACCTCACCACTAGCATAAATTCCATGGTTTTCATCTTATATAAAATTATAAAATTAAATGATACACATTTATAATGATCTCAATTAAAGACACCAATATACATGCACATAGATAGGAATATCTAAGGACACCCAAAACATGTGGTTTTCCTATTGGCGTGCCAGTCCTCATGATCTCCTATACTTTAGATCACAAAGTGTGAACTTCCTGAGAATAAGTCTTAATGATTATTATCCCCCATCACCTAATATTCAGATATAATCTCTTTCATGTTGGTATGATGTATTTAGAGCATAGTAAATATATTTAAGATTACTGTCGTAGTATCACAAGGATTTTATTATAGCTAAAAACATTTATAACCTCTTCAGATGAAAAATAATCTAAGGAAATTTCCATATAAATGGTATACATAGAATTAATAACATTATTATGGTAAGAAAGAATCATGAATAACACTTTGTATCCATGACATGGTAATCAAAAATTACTACTCAATTTGGGTCTAGGGCACTCACATTTACAGCACATAAGTATAAAACCAAGATTTGATACCACTTTTTGTGGTATCATTTATCAGAACAACACAAGATCATATACCACTTATTGTGCATGAAACCTAAATTTTGAAAATTCTTCCAGAGTCCCACTTGTAAATAAAGGTATAAAGTTTGGAATTTTATAAACCCATGATTGAAATATTTTGATAAAGGAACTAGTCTCCAAATTATATATCCAAAAAACCGTTATCTCTAGTGGATGTTCCAGAGCACACACAAGTGGAAGAATGAAAGCGATCACACACAACACAAAGAATTTATGTGGTTCAAAAATTAATTATGTTCCAAGAGATAAAAATTACTTCTCTTTATTACTTATTGGAGAAATGGATTACATGATTTCAATTTGATCCAAAATAGGTGATCACACCCCCTCAATTTATAGAATAGTCTGACTGATAAATAGCCTTCTCATCTATGTGGGAGGTCCTCCACCTGATAAAATGTATGGATGCCACACTAGCTCAACTTTCCAAATCCAATGAATAGTTGAATCTATCCTTACACAAACATCTAATTATTATTTTATATCCTTTTCAAATATCCATGTTATTATTACATTTCCATTAAATTTAATCCTATGTGAATTAGAGATCCTTTCATTATTTATCTGGATTCAGGCCACTGACACTGCTAGCTCTAGCTTCTGCTTCCAAACATCATGGTTCTACTTCCCATGTCTCCATTTTATTCTAGAATATACCCTCTAGAAACATGTCTTGTGAAATATATAGTTCCTTTATCAAAAAAACACTTCTAAAAACAACCTAACATTTTCAATTAAAAATAGTTATATAAAATTGTGTGTGTGTGTGTTTGTGTTTATTTCATGACAAAAAAGTTGATTTATTCAAAGGTTAAATATTTTTCCTTATTTTATCTAATTTATTTATTTGTAATATTCTTTATAGATGAATATTTATATTATGTTTAACAATTTATAATGATTATTATTATCTAAGAAAAATATTGTGGCATGGTCTTACATAAGAAATATGATTTCCAATTTAAAAAAATATATTAGTTATTATAAAATATATATGATTTAATATATTTTGAGTCATTATTTGAAAATTTTATTTTTTAATAATTATAAATTTATTTTATTAAATGAATAAAATATTTGTAATCTTCATTCTAAAATTAAGTGGAATTTATTTCATTAAAAATTATAATTTATAAGGTTTGATAGTAAATAATAGATGTGATGTATAACCATTGTTTATATTAAAAATTATAGTAAAATATTATAAATTATATTTTTATTGAAACATGTGTTTCCTTAAAGATTTAAAGGATTGATTTTCAAATTCAAATTTTAAATTTAATGTGTTTATAATCCTAATTATGCATTTTAATTCAAATTAATTTTAAAAAAATAAGAGTTTGAATTCAAATTGAATTCTAATACTTACTAATTTATAAGTATCTAGAATTTCTTATAAAAATTAAGAAATATATTAAATATATTAGAATATTATAGATATAAAACATTATTTTTTAAAATTTCAATATCTATATTCCATTTTATTAGAGTTTGAGTAGTAATGTTGAAATTATTTTTAAAATATAAGAGTTCAAGTTCAAATTGAATTTTATAAACCTTTATTAAAAGGGTATCTAAAAAGTTGTCAAATAACTAATAAAGGAATGAAAATGTGAAAATAATTTAAATACATAAAACATAAATTTTTAAATTCAATATATGGTTTTAAATTGGTTAGAGTTTATATAAAACATTTGAGATCTTTTAAAATAAGAAATTGAGTTCCATCATAATCTTAATTCTTATTATTATATTTTTATCTAAAATGTTATAGAATAGAAACTAGAGAAAACGTTTTAAATGGAAATACACTTAAAATATCATATAAATATTATCTAATTAATATAAATTAATTTTTATATGAAAATATATATGAAAAAGTTTATTCGATGTTGATGCAGTGCTTGCAAAACATATAAAAAGTCAAAAATGGTGACTTGCGGATAATTGTAATTACCCCAACCCTAGTTTCCCAGAGTTAGTGGTTACATTATTACATTGGAATAAGATGCAATGAATCAAATACCAAAGTATTGAATAGTTTAGTAGTATTGGTAAACTAGATACATAATTGAAATTCACATTACATTTTAAAACATAAAATACACAAAGAGTTTCATTAAGACTTCCATTATTCCCCCTTTTTATAACCCTAAAAATCAGTAATAAAAAACTTCTTAGAATCATGGGGGGAAATGAAACATATGAAAGGGTTTATCTTAAATTCTCATTAAGGGTAATAATATAGTGGAATCTATGAGTAAATATGGAATAAAAAATATGGCAAGGTAAATAACTAAAATACATTCCATTTAAATAATCACATGAGCTAGTAAAATTAACCATGAATATTCTAGTAGTTGAATTATCACATTAAAATAAATAAATAATATCACAATTATTGAATTCATAATGTAAAACATCTGAAACTTATCATCAAGGCCTCAGCCAATACATCTCAAAATAAATGGGTAAGGCCTCGACCAAAACCCAATCTGGTTTGTCACATGAAACCTATCGATGCATCAATGGGATATAGTGGTACATTGTCATCACTTACTAAGTACAATGAATTCCTTTTATGAATGGGGTGAAATATAAACAATATATCTATACAAAATTTAAATAACTACTCCCAATTAGTAAATATAATCACAAACCATTCTGAGTAATATGGGGAATAGTTTCAAAATGACACATCCATAGTCAAAATGATCATAAACCATTTAATAAAATATGGTAGATAATATCATAATAGAATTATATCAATGAAGAATAAAATTTTTCAAAGTATGTTTACATAGATGAAAATACTCCAATAAAACCATTGAAAATTCATAAGAGAAATACCTCTTTTTTTACATTGAAATCATTTATTTAAAAGGTCATGTGATTTTAAAAGAAACAATTTTCATTGAAAATAACATTGTAAAATTGTAAAGTAATCTTCAAAAAAATAAAACGCCATGATTCTAGAAAAAATCACTTATGTAGAATAAGTTAAAAATACATTCATTCCATATTTTTGTCTAAAATGTCATAGAGTACCTCATTTAGAAAATGAAAAAAAAAATATTCCTTTCAAAAAAAATTATAAAAAGTAAAACATGGGTAGAAAGACTTTAATATTTTGTAGGATAATATTAAAAACCTTTTTGAAAACATTTTTTTAAAACACTGATAGGGAAGATAAATATTCCCCAATGGAGGCTTAAATGAAAACAATATCGATTAATGATGAGATTGTGAATTAAACCCATGCCACTTTATAATATGAAGAGTCTTATACCCCATGAAAGAAAAAAAAATTATATGGATATTAAAATATCATAATCTTTGGAAAAATACTCATAAAATATATTCATGATGAGTATATACACCACACAAAATAAATAATTAGTGTATATGTCATGTGTCTCACAGAAATTAAAGTGAGACAAAAATCTCTTACC
Source organism: Viscum album (assembly GCA_963277665.1). Taxonomy (NCBI): domain Eukaryota; kingdom Viridiplantae; phylum Streptophyta; class Magnoliopsida; order Santalales; family Viscaceae; genus Viscum; species Viscum album. The sequence goes on along the minus strand of OY728119.1, from coordinate 2,100,878,012 downwards.
TTATGTCTTGAATATTTTTATACTCATTAAAAACTCATGTATAATAAATATAGGTTTATTATAAATCTATCATAGAACCATATTCATTTCTATAATACCATATATAATTTACTTATGACATTATATTACCCATTTATTAACAATTTCATGTTAAAGTTACGTTTCGAGTAATAACCACTTTGTTTTTCGCATGTGATTTAATTTGTTATATTTTTTATCCTCATACTTATATAATGATTTAATAATATAAAGAATTATGAACATTAAATAAATATCATATATATTCATAATATATTTATTTATAATAATCTATAAAATATATAAATAGAAAATGAAATAGATCGTTCATGGCGACGGTAGGTCGTACATACGAATCAACGTTGTTTCCATTTTCTTGTCATATTGAAAAAAATAAAGTAATTAATATAATTCCAGTATAATTATTATGTCATATATATCAAAAAATTTCAATAAACCCATCCTTAATACATTATATGTAAATTTCAACAAATCACATTATTTTAAGGAGGTGGTAGTCTACATGTTCACAAACGAAGTTATCGTATTTTTAAAAAATGGAAAGCATGAAGTTATGTGTTATATAAAAATTATAGAAGAATAAATAAATCATAAAAATCATATATATAATATAAAAACATAAATTCCATCACTATTAACAACCATTAAAGGTGTAAATGGAAGAATGAACAACGTCAGTTTGCGAGGAGGTAGTCCGCCGTACACATGAACGGTTATTGTGTATCCCATTTGGTGGAAGTGTGTGAGAGTGTATGTCAAACCCTTAATATTAAAAAATATAATTATATTGAGTATAATAAGTTTATTATATAAATATTAAATAAAAAATTTAATTTTTTTTAGGAAAAAATAATAAAACTTCCATTGATGAATGTTACACCTTCTTTGGGTATCTCCATTTGATTTGCACAAAATGACTTCTTTGGTAAGATTTATGCCAAAATTAATGATTCTTGGATTAAGGGAGGTAATTTAGGATGATAAATTGATAGTTTTTGTTCAATATATAATTATAGAATTAGTTTGAGGATAGTAGGTAGTATGTTCCCTTTTATAATGGAGGTGAGGGGCACTTTTGGAAACTTGAAAATTATTAAAATAATATAAATTATTTTTAAATTAAAAATGGCTCAAAAGTGATTTATTTAAAAGATAAGATGATTATTGTTATAAATACTCTCAACAAATATATTTTAGACAATTTTAGGTCACATTCTTACCCTTATCCTTTGGCTTTAACCCTTAGTTAAACTCTTTAACTCTTACTGTGAAAACATAGATTTTTACTCTTTAAGGGTTAATATAGTTACTATAAAATTAAAAAATAACCATAAATGAGTAATGGATGAAATTTTAAACATTATATCAATAATTTTTAAAAAAAATATATTTTTATAAATTTAATATCATTTAATAAAATATTATTTATTTTAAAATAACATTAATGTCAATTTTCACACTATTCATTGATTGACTTTTTAAAAACTATCAATACACAAGATCAATTCAAACCAAAAACTTTAATACAACCCTAATATTTCAGGGTCATCTATAAAATTATTTTATGATATTAATTATATCAAATTATATTTATTTTAATATTTTTAATAACATTTTTTTGATATGTCAATTAATTAAAAAATTATTGCATCATCATTCTGCAACATTTAATTTAATTATTTAATCCCTAAAAATTAAAAATAAATTATCATGATGAAGATAAAAAAATTTACTTCAAAATTATATTTATATTTGAAAATATATTCTTAATAACCATGTATAAAAAATGTAACACTTAATAAAAATATGAGTATGAAATATTTGACTTTCCTTAGAATAAAATACTTTAAAAGGCTTTAAAGTCATCCAATTGGATCCAAGAGGTCATAAAATCAGCCCAAATATGATTAGGGTCGACACTCACTAATTAAATAAAATTATGAAAATTTTAAAGGTAATTTTATAATATTTATAATATTATTTTTACCCTTAATTACCTCATTTGACCTTAACTGTGGTAATTAAAAAAATACTAAAGTTATTGTTCATATTGTCCAAAAAAATGACCTATTTACTAAATTTGGAAATTATGATTCCAAATATGGAACCCGTTTTAAAAAATTCAAAACAAATATCTGGACAAAATTAATTTAAAATTAAACTCATTGACGGAACGAGAAGATGGGTTTTTAAAGTGAAAACATTCAAAAGATTGAAATGTGTTTTTATTCAAATTCGATGTGAAATTGATTCCAATGACCTAAATTATATTAAATGATAAAACATTTATCAAATAATAATTTAAAACCAATTAAAAACATAATTTAACATTATAAATTATTTAGACTAAAAGTTGTTTTCATTTAAAATGTAGTATTTTTTCATTATTCATTAAAACCTGAAACTTATCATAAAAATAACAAAAATGCAACCAACCTAAATTTTGATATTACTATTTTAAATAATAAGTTCATTTTTCAAATAGAATTTATAAAAGTGTCAAAAACTATATTTAAAACAAAGGCATTTTCAAAAGGCGGTAAAAATGTTTTTTTATAAAAATACATATTTTATATATATAATTAGATTGGTTCTTATATAATATATATAAAACACATAGTATGAATATTAAACACCAGATTAAATATTATATATATATTTAATTAATATAATCCAAAAAAGTGTGCTTTTTTTATTTTATTAGTTTAAAATACACTTGTGTGAATTTAAATGGTTTTTATAAAAAAAATTCCTTTATATTAAATTGGTTATATAGTTATTTATAATTAATTGGTAATAAATTAATTCAATAATATATTTCCATAAGTTATTTAATCATATTCATAACAACCAATTTAATGTCTAGAATATAATTTCATTTTAAATAATAATATTAATAATATATCATGGTTCGTTTAAGATTGTTGTTGTGTTCAATGTAAGATATCGAAGAGATTAAATATAAAAAGATACATACCATAAAATATTGAGGTGTTACATTCTCCCCTCCTTAAATAAATGGTGTCCTTATAATATGAAATTTCACTTCAAAAATCAAGGGTTGATTTTTAAAAATTCCATTATGGGAAACCCACATCGTAAATAGGGTTAATAAAACATCCTCTTAATTAGAGGGAAAGAGAAATGCTAATGTTACCACATAATTAGGCTTTAAAATAGAAAATCCTTAGTGGGAATTGAAAAAAAATGTCATGGAAGAGAAATCTAACTATCATGTTCTAATGGAGAGTGATATATACCATGGTCATTATAATTTTAAAAATCAAAAAACCTTAAATCTTGTGATCAGTTAAAAGACCATTGATTTCTTAGTAAGAAAACTTACTAAATCACTCAAGAAAACTTACTTGATATAATTTTAACATGTTCATTATAATTTTAACATGGTCATTATAATTTTAATATAGATTGATATATAAAATTTTTTATTCAAAAGTATTTTTTTAGGTTGATGGATTCTTTTACTATATAGATAAATCACTCAAGAAAACTTACTTCATTTCTTTCCTTGTTATAATATCATCATTTGGTTGCGATTTAATATATTTTCACTTCATTTATTATACCTGGTGATGGATATTCAAGATGAATTTTTATTCCTAAATCACTTTTAATGAATCATAATGTCCGCAAGTATTTCATTCATCCTATAAATGTTTACTAAAACCAAAAAGGTTAGCGTAAAGTATCATACTTTAACCCAAAACAATAATATCCAGTGTTCAACTTAATCCATTACAACCTTAAGACTCATCCAAAATACATATATCCAAATTCAAAATCCAAAAAATTTTAAGGAAGGTCACTAAATTTCAAAATCAACATAACATCGAATTTTCCCAAACAACATAATTAAAATATTTTTATCATGTATCAAATTTATGAATACCTTTATCACCTTTAAAACATAAATGAAAACATGAATTATTCCAAAACCTTAAATAAGAAATAATTCAATACAATTCTTATATATCATATGATTATTAAAACTAGAAAAAAAATACTTTAATTATTCCACTTTGACTATAGTAACAGCATAATCTTGACCTTGATCCCTTTTCTTCTTGTGAGCTATGATTCTTAGAGAACTTATTTGTGTAGTTTCTCATCTCTTTTCAATTATAGCATTGAAAATTGGTAGCTTCTTTCTTTGCCTTTCAATCATGAGCATGATAGCCTTTCTCACCACACTTAAAGAAAACTCCTTTTCCATTTAAGTAGGTACTAGGGTGTTTCTTTCCACAAGTATCACATATGGGAAAATCATTTTTCCCTTATTACCTTTATCTAACTCTTCCTTCTATTCTTTTCTTATTCTCTTAATTCCCTTTGAAATAATAAGACTTTTATAATTATTTCTTTGCCTTGATAGAATGTAAAACTATATCCTCGTATGATGAGAAATTTTGGGAGACTAGTGTCCTTCAGAGGAAAGGATTTACCCATCAAATAAATGGTCAATCATAATTCTTGGGTAACATATGTAGTCCACAATTTTCTTTGATAACCTTGTAAATTTAGCTTCATCCTTAGAAATATTCTCATCATACTTTTTCCTCAGACTCAAAAAAAATTTATCCATATCTGGTCACTGATCATGAGAAAAATATTCTTCTAATAAAAGTTTCTTAAAATATTTCCATTACATGTCTTCTATTTCTTTCTCCTACTTAGTTTTTTGAATCAATTACCACCATTGATCTGTATCACCCGAGATATTATAAACTACCATGACAACCTTCTCCCTTTTGTTACTTCCCAAAGTAAGATATATCTTTTCTAAGTAACGTATACATTTCTCAACTATAAATGCATTTGTAGTCCTATTGAACGATGGAGGTTGTTGTATCATGAAACATTCTAACATTGTTACTCCATGTTATGGATTAGGATTCCCTATACAAGTAAGGTTATTCTTCATAACCTGAGTCAGTTATCCCAATATAGATACAATTTTTCCATCCCTGGTTGTAGCTCCAGCTCCAACATCATTATCTTACAAAGGGGGTAAATCCCTACATGGATTATGTGTGTTGATACAGTTTCTATTATTTCCACTAGGCACCAATTATAAAAAATGGAATACACTAGATTAGATCATAACATTATGAAAAATAATTTATAATCTTATAAAAAGTGAATCACAAAACCTAAATTGAAAATTTAGGTATAATTAATCTTTAAATCATAATCTAAATTTATTTGGATATATTTACAAATTATTTCATAGGGTTTCTTTCTCTAATCTATGTTTTCGTAAATCTAGTTCCCAAGGTTTCTAATAAACTTGATCTAATACCAACTATAATGACCCTAACCCCAATTTCCTAGAGTCTTTGGTTACTTTATTATATTGTCATATGATACAAGGAATCACATCCCAAAGGACCAAATAGTTTAGTAGTCTTAATAAACAAGATACATAATTGAAATTCACATTACATTTTAAAACATAAAATACACAAAGAGTTTCATTGATTCTGTCATTATTACCCCTTTTTGTAACTCTTCAAATCAGTCATAACATAATTCTTAAAATCATGTGGAAAAATAAAACATATGAAATGGGTGAGCTCAAATGCATTTTAAGGTAAGTGTACAGTGGAACCTATGAGTAAATATCATATAAATAATATAGAAAAGTAAATAACTGAAACACTGGACATTTAAATAATCACATGATCTAGGAAACTTAACTATGGATATTATACTAATAAAATAATCAGTTGAAAATCAATAAATAATCTCAAAATTATGGAATGCATTATGTCATGCGTATAAAACTTACTATCGAGCCCGTGGCCAAGACATCTAAAAATAAATGGGTAAGGCCTCAGCCAAAACCCAAATTGGTTTGTCTCGTGAGACCTACCGATGCATAGAGGGACTATAGTGGGACTCACCCATCACTTAATAATTCCAATTAATTTCTCATATGAATGGGGTTAGACATAAACAACATATACATACAAAATGTAAATAACTTCCCCCAATCAATAAACATAATCACAAACCATTCCGAGTAATATGGTGAATGGTATCAAAATAGCACATCCATAGTCAAAATAATCATAAAATATTTAGTAAAATATGTTGTATGATATCATAATAGATTATTCTCAATGAAGAATAAAATTCAACAAAGTATGTTGACATAGATGAAAAATACTCTAATAGAATCATTGAAAATTTTTGAGATAAATACCCCACTTTTTTACATTGAAATCATTTATTTAAAAGGACGCACAATTTTAAAATAAAAAAAATCATGGAAAACAACCTTTTAAAATTGTAAAGGAATGTTAAAAACATTAAGGTGTCATTGCATTGGAAAAATCCTCTCATTCCACATAAGTTAAAAAAACATCCCTTCTGTATTTATGTCAAAAAATTCATAAAGTTCCTCATTTGGAAAATGATAAAAATATTCCTTTCAAACCATTTTATAAAAATTAAAACATAAGTGAAAAGACTATAAAAAAATTAGGATAATATTAAAAACATTTTTGAAAATTTTTTTTTAAAACACCGATATGGAAGAGAAATATTCCTCAATTGAGACTTAAACAGAAACAATTTCGATTAATTATGAGATTGTAAATTAAGCCATTTCCACTTTATAATTAGTATTTTGTATTCCCCATGAAAGAAATAAAACAATATCGATATTAAAATACCATGATAATTGGAATAATACTCATAAAATATATTCATGGGCGTTATATACACCACAAAAAATAAATAATTAGTGTATAATGCATGTGTAGTTGGGGTTTGGCTTAGTGGTAAGGACCCCATAATTCTATATGGAAAATGGGGGTTCAAAACCCATTGGGCGCAGGTATTGTAGCAGCACTGTAGAGCTACTGTAGCAGCCGAGATACTGTTGAAACGGCGGCACTGTTGCGGCGATAGGGTACTGTAGCGGCTGCAGGGGGTACTATAGCGGCGGCAGGGGCACTGTAGCAGCGGCGGTACTGTAGCAGTACTATTCACAGAATGGGCTTTGGGCCAAAAAATTGGGCCTACGGGCTATGTAATGGGCTAAATGCCCACTGGGCCTTTGGGCTATGTAATGGGTCTCCCTCTACTCAGTTAAAGAGGTATTTGCTTTGTTTCAATAATAAAAATGAGGCTTCGGACCCAACCTTTTAAAAAAAGTGTATAAGGCATGTGTCCTATAAAAATAAAAGTGAGACAAAAAACCCTTACCTTATGTCTTGACTCTCGTCGTACTCATTAAAACCTCCATTATAATAAATTTAGTTTTATTATACATATATCATAGAAACATATTTATTTCTATAATATTTTATATGATTTACTTATGATATTATGTTACCCATTTATTAACAATTCCATGTTAAAGTTACCTTTCAGGTAATAACCTCTCTATTTTTCGCATGTGTTTTGATTTTTTATATATATCATGATTTAATAATCTCCATAATGATATAAATGTCATAAATATCATATATATTAAGTATATATGTATTTATAATAATCTATAAAATATTGAAATAGAAAATGAAATACATCATTCATGGAGACAATTGGTTGTACATATGCATAAACGTTGTTTCTATTTTCTTATCGTATTGAAAGAAAGAAATTAAGTGTTATGATTAAAATAGAATTATTATCTAATATATATTGTATATGTTTAATAAGACCATATTTAATACATTATATGTAAATTTTGAATGAATCATGTCTTTTTGAGGAGGTGGTAGTCCACACGTCCACAAACAAAGTTGTCATATTTACACAAAATGGAAAGCGTGAAGTGACAGAGAAAATTTATGAGCATATTTTTTATCAAATAATTATTATTTTTTAATTTTTTTCAATTATAAAACCCATGAATTTAATTTTTTTATCAAAATATAGGGAAATTTGGATTATAAAATGAAAATGAGCAAAATTGTAAAAGGTTCTTAATTCTGGAATTTTGACAGATTTTTTACATCAACGGTATTTTGGTCATTAATTTTAAAATATAATTCCAAATTGAGTAAATATTATTTTTTTGAAATCATTATTTTATTTTCTCCAACTTTGTCTTCTAGACCATGGGCTGATTTGGCCATCTAGTGGCCTTAAAAATCAATGTAGTTGAATATTTTTTCGGGTGGATAGTGTGGACCCCACCACCGTAATGGAACCACATCTCGGCCTACACACCTTAAATTTAGATTCTTCTACCTGGGATACCACGAGGACACATAGGTACGACTCTAAAACAAATTTGGGGGATTTTTCAAGTCATTAAGATTTCCATTGATCATTATACATTTGAAAGAAGCTTCCTCGAAATTTCAGCAAGAACAATTCTTATTCAATAAAAATTTCCTAACTCTGGAATCATGTCTCTAAATGAGCTCAAATTTGGAGGCTGAACGGACATCATATTTCTGAACAACTTTTATGAAGGATTACATGCATGAAGTGGATATTTAATGGGCCAACAACATACAAAATTTTGGAGGATAGAATTCTGCCTATAAAAGGAGGCCCTCACCGCCTTCCCAAATCATCAGCTCGACACCCATAGCCAATAAGGGGTCCCACCGGGTCACAGGCCATTGTTTCTCCTCTCCTCCCCCCTCATTTATTCTTTTTATTTTATTTTCATTTTAGTTTTGTCTTATTTTTTAATTTTAATTTAATTTTCAGTTTTATTAATCCATGCATTTGTGTTTCTCCATCCATCCTACAATCCTTTTTCTCAATTATATTATTTTAATAATAAGTTTTATTTTCATTATTATTAGTATTAATATTATTATTATTATTATTATTTTAATTATCATTATTATAATTATCACATTATTATTTAAAATATATTTTATTTTCTTCCTCACCTTTTCCAAAAACTATTTTCTTAATTATAATAATAATAATATTTATTAATAATAATATTATTATTATTTTAACAATAATTATAAATTATTTATTCTTCCTCTCTCCCTATATCATCTCTTATCTCTCTCTATCTTGCTCCAATCCATCCACCATTGTGATCTCTTAATCTCATAAATGAAAGGCTAACCCCGAGACTTGGCCCAGGGGGAGGTCAAGGTGTTCTGGAATTTTCTTTAAATTTTATTTTAAGATTGTGGTATATTTGAGTATCATGCATTGGTGAGGTGAATTTCCCCTATGTGGTGATGACACCCAATGACATGTAACTTAAATTGTTTCTATTCTGGAAAAGCGTAGTGATTCAAACATTAGATTTCATGTTTGGATTATCAAACTGAAATCAATATATAAAAGAGAAAAATGATTGAACCTAAGACTAAACCCAAAAACCAAGTTCCTTCATCATCAACTCATTCTATTTTCATTGCATAATAGTTTATATCTTTCATATAAAAAAACACAAAAATATTTTCATCACTTTAATTAGATAATAAAAAAACAAAAAGTGATAATTTAGGTGATATAGAATAAAGTAAGTGAACCACACTGAAAGGATCATCAAGAGAGACGACCATGTTTAGCCACTGTGTTGCACTAGGAAAAATATAATTGCTTTTGTCCGTGCCCCGCGACAAACATTTTCCATGAAGGTATGTGTTATATAATCATTAAATAAGTGTAAATAAATCATATATATCATATAAAATAGAAATTATATCATTATTTCCAACCATTAATGGTGGAAATGGAAGAACAAAAAACATCGGTACGTGAGGCACTAGTCTACCATACACATGAATGGTGATTATGTATCTCATTTGATGTAAGTGTGTGAGAGTGTAGGTATAAACCTTAATATAAAAACTTATCAGTATATTTAGTATACTGAAGTTATTATTTAAATATGAAATAAAAATGATTGAATTTCTTTAAGTAATAAATAAAACAAAAAACATTCATTGATGAATGTTACCACTTCTTTGGGTATCTCTTTTTGATTTGAACAAAAGGACTTCTTTGGTTGGATTTATGGAAAAATTAAGTCTTATATGATTATGGAAGTTAAATTGGTAGGAGAAATGTGTGGGTTTTGGTCAAGATAGAAGTATCCAAGTGGTGTGAGAAAGTGAGGGAAGAGGTTCTCTTTTATAATTGAGGTTAGGGGAACTTCTGGAAACTTAAAAAATAGTAAATTAATGAAAATTAATTTTCAATTAAAAATGGAACCAAAGTGAGTTATTTAGAAGAAAAAATAATTATGGGTATAAATCCTATCATAAAATAATTTTTATATTGTTTTATTTCACATTATTACCCATATATTTTGGATTCAACCCTTATTTAAACCCTTTAACTCATACCGTGACAAATTGGATTCTTTACTCTTTAAGGGTTAATATAGTTACAATAAAATACCAAAACAACAATAAATGAGTCATGGATGAAATTTTAAACCTTATATAAATTATTTTTCTATGGTTTATATTTTTATTAATTTTATATCATTTAATAAAATGTTATTTATTTTAAAATATCATTAATGTCAATTTTGACACTATTAAATTCTTGACTTTTTGAAAAATATCAATAAACAAGATAACTTCAAACAAAAACTTTTAATACATCCCTAATATTTCTAGTTCATCTATAAAATTATTTTATGAAATAAATTATATCAAATTGTATTCATTTTAATATTTTTAATAACACTTATTTGATGTCCCTTAATTAAACAATTACTGCATCATCATTGTGCAAGCCTTTAATTTAATTATTTATTCCCTAAAAATTCAAAATAAATTATAAATGTGAAGATAAAAATTTTATATTTAAAATTAATATTTATAGTCAAAGATATATTTTGAATAACCATATATAAAAAATGTAATACTTATTAAAAACATGATTATGATATAATTAACTTTCCTTAGAATAAAATACTATAAAAGGATTAAAGTCGTCCATGTTGTTCCAAGAGGCCATAAAATTTTCCCAAGGATGATTTTGGTCAATACGCACTCATCCAATAAAATTAGGACAAGTTTAAAGATAATTTTATAATTTTTATAATATTATTTTTACCCTTAATTATCTAATTTACCCTTAACTGCGGTTATTAAAAAATACTAAAGTTACTATTCATATTGTCCAAAAATAAAAGGGAGTTATTTACTAAATTAGGACATTTTGATTAAAATATGGAACCTATTTTTTAAAATTAAAAATACATAATTCAATAAAATTAATTTATAATTAATCTGGTAGATAGAACAAGAAGACATGTTTTTAAAGTGAAAATGTTCAAAAGATTGAAATGTTTTTATATCCAAATTCAATGTGAAATTGATTCCAATGACTGAAATTAGATTAAATTATAAAATATTATATAATTATAATTTAAAACTAATTAAAAATATAATTTAACAATATAAATTATTTAGACAAAAAAGTTGTTCTCATCTAAAATGCAGTATTTTTTCACTATTCATCAAAATATGAAACTTATCGGAAAAATACCAAAAATTAAACCAAAGTAAATTTTGATATGATTATTTAAAAAAATAAGTTTATTTTTTCAAATATAATTTATAAAAGTTTCCAAAACTATATTTAAAACTAGTGCATCGTCAAAAGGTGGTAAAACTATTTTTTTATAAAAATACATCTTTTATGCATAAAATTGGAATCATTCTTGTATCACATATAGAAAAAAAATAGGATGAATTTTAAACACTAGATTGAATATATTATATAAATATTTCATTAATATAATTAAAAAATTGTTATTTTTTATTTTATTGGTATAAAATATAATTGTGTGCATTTAAATAGTTTTTATAAAAACATTTCTTTTATATTAAATTGGATTTTATATTTATTTCTAATTAATTGGTAACCAATTGATTAAATGATATATTTTCATAAAAAATAAATTTAATAGGTAGGATATAATTTCATTTTAAATAATAATAATAATAATATATTGTGGTTCGTTTAAACTTGGTGTTGCGTGTAACATAAGCTATTGAAGAGATTAAATTTAAAAAGTTACATACCATAAAATCTTGATGTGTTATAATAATATTGGGAAAGGATAAGTCTATGATTTATTTAAAAGGATAAATAATATGATAAATAATTTATATAAATATTATAACTTGAATTACATAATTTTCTAGATATTTTTATACTAAAATTACAGAATAACCCTAGAAATCTATATAACTTGTATTTTTTGTTAAAAATAATTTTAAAATTTTATAAAAAAATATATAAACCATTATGGAGTCATATTTTTAAGTTAAATTCATATAAATATCTTCTATTTTCCATTTATGATCCACTTTCCACTTAAAAATTATTTTCTTAATGCTTAAGGAATGAATATTTGAAAAAATATTATCAATCTTATCTATAAAACTGGTATCATCTTACCCTATCCAAAACACATATAAAGTTCGGTTTTATTTTTATATTTTACCCAAAAACCAACCTAAATTTTCCTATACATGTTCTTATTTCACTGTTATATCCAAAAGTCTATCCTCTCAAGGTTTTATACTCAATCCAAATGAGGCAAATCAAATAGCAAGGTAAGGGTTCCCAAGTCACTCTTTCACTTCTAATTGAAGACATTTTTTACTTAAACCTCCTCTTAGTTTAATTCCATTATTCTATAATCATGTTATGAACATATTTTTAATCTATTTTTGATAATATATTACACATTCCCTTTCATAAAACCATTTTCATGTGTTGTTTTTATATCGATGTACGGGTTTCAAAATCTATGTCTTTTATTTTTTTTATTTTACTCTTATCCCTTCTATAGTATAGGATAACTTTATAAGTAATTTTAAAATGGTGTTATAATTATTCCCTAATTATTTTATAAAACATAAAAAATTATTTGCTTTTTCTTTCCTTTAAAATCATTAAAAATATCATTCACCTTTGGTGGTTTTACACTACCTAAGTGGATGATGATGTTTTATTTTTCACTTATTCCTTTCATAGATATTATTAAAATTTGATTTCATGATTTAATATAACAATAATAATCAAATAATTTCTTTTTTTTGATTTTGTAATGATAAAATATTCATGAAATAATGATATCAAAATTAAAGAATCAAAGTTATTTGTAAGTGTCTAAAACAAGATTACTAAGGAATATTTTCTAAATTTTAAATATCAATTGAATTATTAAACACATTTTATTTTGTAATTATATAAAACATAACACTTGAAACTTTTGAAGCTTATAGAACCATTATAAATGGATCTTTTACTATTACCATTATACCTAGGCTATTTTGGAATTTTGAACCGACCAACATCAAAACATCGGACGCAAGAAAATTAGTCCAGTAAATAAATAATACATGATAATAAATAAATAATATAATATAATAATATAATAAACATTAAAATGGTTTTAAATTAATAAATAATTAATATAATTTATTTATTCAGAAAGCTAGAGGAAATGTGAAGTGATTTAGGACTTGAGGTAAGGAATATCTTTTAATCCTTTATTGCTTTAAATTCATTCTCTTAACTCTCTCTATAAAATTTTCTATGAATTTTCTTTCTCATATTATTATTGATCTTTATTAATCATTATTCTATTCTTATTTTTTATTTTCTTCTCAATAGGGAATTTGGTAACCTGTTTCATTTGATTCATTGGGGTTATATTTAATACATATGTTTATATGTTTAAATTCAAGATTATATGTGTTTTATTCATGTTATGATTCTTGAAAATTATAGATAATGATGGTCTGACCTAACATATATCCCTCTCAATTCATTGGGTAATGATTTATTCTTAAAATAATTTATTTTGTAATTAATGTGTTAATTTATTCCATTATGGGTGACTGTGGGTGAGTACGATTGATTACGAGTGATATCAATATTGATATATATAAACTAAAATGGGTTGAATAATATTGTAAGATTTATTAATATTATAATCCATGATATGAATTTGATCTATATCATAAATAATTATATATTTATATGCACAAGTGCCTCAGTTCGGTTGGTGTGGACTTGGAAACTGCACCCAAGAGACCTGAGATCAAATTCGGGTGGAGACATATTTCTGAGTTATTGTAGCAGTATTGTAGCAGGTATTATTTGGTACTATAGAAGCTGGAACTATTCATATTTTTTGGGATTTTGGGCTACTTATTTGATCCTTGATTCCTTAAAAGCTTTCAGGCCACCCAAGGATTTCAGGATAGTAAGGCTTTCAGGCCACCTCAAGGCCTTGAGGCCATCATAAGGCCTTCAAGCCACCTAAAGACCTTCATGTCACATGAAATTGTGCTTTAATGGACCAGACAAACTCTACAAGGAACACACTCTAGATGATTATTAGATCAGGCGCATTAACTAGAGAAGATCTAACGGATTTGGAAGAATGAGCGGGTATGGAAATTTCCATTAGGACTAGCCTTTGCATGCATGGGAAGCTTAGCTAAATATCCATGTGAAGGTGGAAAGATGAAATCATGATATAGACATTGGGGAGGGGAATTTCCAAGTAGTTATAGTCTCTATGAATTCCTCTAATACCTTCAGGTTATATAATGTCATAAAGCCCACTGGCTATGTTAGGGTTCCCCTTAAACCCTTAAAAGTGGTATTATCAAAAATGAATAAAAATATAAGGCCTTTAGGCCATTTGGGTATATGTTTATATCATTAAATTATTATGATTCCAATGTCATATTATATGATATGTCCAGTGATATGTGATATCGGTTGTATGGTTACTTCCATGTCTTCCAAATAGCTTACCTTTGGTTATGAATCAAAATTTTGATTCATTTATGGCATGAAAAAAATATTTATAATTGTGGAAATATTCAATGATTATAATACACAAATAAGAATAATTTAGGGTAATGTATTTCAAATTCCAAATGTCGGTAGTTGATGTTAAATCTCCTTTATTGAATCAAGGGATCCTATATAAAGGATTATATCCTCTTCTTGGGTGTCTTTGGCGATTCTGTTAAGTCTATATGAGTCTCTCTTCCTCCCTATTCTTCATTTCTCTTTGAGGAGAAGGTTCTAGAATTTATTTGGAGTTTGAGGGGTCCTCTCATAGCATATAACGATTTTAGTGGCTAGTGTACTACATGTGGGGGAAATATTCAATCAGATGTCACTAAGTGATCACTATCAAATAGACTCCAAAGATATAGGTATATCTAGACCTGAGTTACACCTATTGTTTTATATTATTTATTTATATATCGATTCAAGGATGATAGATTGAGAGTTTTATTGGGTTTATTCTACTATTATGAGCATGATATATTCCTAAAAACCCCATTAGTGTATCAAATCCACATTCATCATTGAATTAACATGTTTTAATATTTATTTTACAAAGAACATTAATATTGTTATCTTCGTGAAGCAATGTCATAAAATATGATACAATATGGATAAATATTAGTTATTGGATTTCTCTACCATTGTATATGATATAGGATATCATAATTTTATATTCTATGTTTTTCTTAGTTAGAGGGCATGACTAGATGAATTTTATCATATGATTCATCAAAAAATATGATTTTACAGTGTATCATATGTTATGATAAGATTTATCATAGGCTACAACTAATATTTCAAGTTCCATAAAATAAAGTATTGTGTCGTAAAGTTGATATAGAATATATCATTAAAAACAATAATCCAATAAAAAATATCACATATTGTTTTTCATTATAGGATCACAAATTATGATAGATAACTCTACTATCTATCTTAAAATAAAATATGCCTAAAAATAAAAAAAAATTATGAAAATTGATTATATTTTATATATTTTTTATAAATGATAAGTGTAAGGAATTATAAATATATTTTTTATGATTAAATGAAATTTGAAACATTCATATTGATATCACTTGTTATGAAAATAAATAAAATGTTTGTTTATTTTTTATTCCTATTTAAAAATTAATTTATGTAAAAAACTTATATGATTTGAATATTATGTATGCATA
This sequence comes from Viscum album, assembly GCA_963277665.1. Classification (NCBI taxonomy): domain Eukaryota; kingdom Viridiplantae; phylum Streptophyta; class Magnoliopsida; order Santalales; family Viscaceae; genus Viscum; species Viscum album. The sequence continues at coordinate 2,100,861,990 of OY728119.1, read as the reverse complement.
TATTTATGGGATAGATTTATTCTTATACAATTTTCATTTCATGTTTCACATGGTAGGTATGAAAATATAAGATTTAGTTTTCATCGACCGTGACTTTGATTTTTTATGTTGCTATTAGCATAGATATGGAGATTTAGCATAGTTTATACATATTAGTTTGTAGAGTTATGATTAAATTAAGGTATCACTTGAGTAAAGAACTTTGGGTAGAGGTAATTTAGGTCATATTTCTTACTAGCCTGTAGTTTTATTCCATTTCTTGGAAAGTGGGTGTTTTTTATCTATTTATACATGATTAATCTTGTGATTTCATATAAATATAAGCCTTTAAATTAAAGGGTTTTATGTTTCTCTTTCATGGGATGCATTTAGATATGTGTAAATATTTTTTTATTCTATTTTTTGGGTGAGAAACATAAAATGTGAGTTGTTTAAAGAGAAACACATTAATATGGTTTTAATATTTTAATTTGGTGGATTTAATAGATATTCCAAAACTATTTATTAGAAGAATGTAAAAATATAGGAATAAAACATGAGATAAAAAAGATTTCATGTGATGAAATAATTGTGGATTTAATATGGGTGTGATGCATTTTAAAATAGTGATACCTAAAAAACCCCTAAAATATTAATTGTGAAATTCCTTCAAAAGTAAATACATGTCACGACCTTGATCATCCAACTTGGTAGTTTCATGCTAAATCTAGGTGTCTAGCATTACCTTATGTAAGGTATAGTGGAAATGGATAACCCAAAGAGTTGGGTAACCTAATCTAACTATAATCTTTGGGTGACACTTAAATAGTAAAAACTATGAGATAAAATATTATAGAAATAGATTTGAATTTATCCATAGTATGGATTTGGGCAATGGTTTTTCCACTCCACTATCCAAGATTAATATCTAATATGATTGGAATGATGGCCTACCTATATAACTAAGTTTTGAGATAAAACCTAAATTGGACTCAAAACATAGTGAAATGTATATCTTTTCCCACTAAATATATTACTGTATGAGGTTATCATTTTAGTGGGAGTTATTTCATTAAAATTACTTGATGAAAATATATAAAACATGACATTCACTCATAGATATTTATTTATTGTAGATTATAGAATGAATCAAGATTATCATTTTTAGGTCTTGTATATGTATGACCTATAAAATATTTATAAATTTCTATCTAGGTTTGATAATTATTCTCAAAGAGAATCATTATCAGCATATAGATATGATTATTATAGAAATTAATTTCTCCAACTATTACTTGTGGGTATTGGATATTGGGTGTGCATGGAACATTTGTGATGATAAACACAAAGTCATAAATAAAAAATAATTAAACAAAGGTGAAGTATATATATATGTGTTCACAATGGAGAAATATTTTCTATATTAGAGGTTTAAACTTATGATCTAAGTCAACCAATTTGATTGGTTATGGAATTAGAAAATGGTTTCTATGATTCTATCTATAAATAAAAATTTTATTTATATATCTTGTTTGGAAAACATGGTATTTTTATTCATTATTAAGGAAAATAGTCTTTATATATATATATATATGTGAATGAAATGTTTTATAGTATAGGTATTATGGTAAATGATTTTTAAATTATGGATACGGATAGTACAATATATAAAATTCAAAATATTAATTTTATGGTTGATTCCAACACCACTTATATTTAGCATTATCACCTGGGATATATAAATGAGAAACATATACAATGACTCTATAGATATGGATTATTTAACTCATTATATAATGAATAATTTGACATATGTGAGTCTTATTTATTAGGAAAAATATATAAATAATCTTTTAGTGGAAAAGGTGAAAGGGATAAAGGACTATTGCATATTATACATTGTTATATATATAGATAAATGGGTACTCAAGATAATAGTAGATATAGGTAATCTATAACATTTACTGATGGATTTAGTCCATATGATTATATGTTTATCATGAGTCACAATTTTGAAACATTTTAAAAGTTTAAAGAGTTTCATAACGAATTACATAATCATTTTCGAAAAATTATTTTGATTCTTTGATTAGATTGGGGTATAGAATACTCAATAAATTATTTTACTAGACATCAAAAATATCGTGGAATTGTTTCACATCTCACTCCTCCTCGAACACCATAATGGAATGGTGTATCTGAGAGGCATAATCCTAAATTTTTGGATATGGTTTGATCAATGTTGATATGTGACCTTTTTATACCATTCTGGGGATATTCTTAGTAAATTACAGTATTCCTACATAACCACATTCCATATAAAGTTGTAAAAATTCATTATATGAGATATGGATTGGGAGGAATCATGATATTTATTTTATGAAGGTTGGAGGTAGTGAATCACATGAAAGAAATTTAGATTCTAATAAAATTGACCTTTAGTTTAAAATGATTATTTATTTTTTATCCCAAGGACACTATGAGATATTATGTCTATAATACTGCTAAACACATAGTTTTTGTGGCCTAATGTGGTGTTTTCATTGAGAAGAAACACATGAACTGAGGATTCAGTGAGAGTAAAGTTGAACTTATAGAATTGTAAGACTAATAAATGGGAAGTGTTCGTGAGATGGAAGTTAAGTTGGTTCCATAACTATTTTTATAATAAGAACCAACTCAAGTAACATATGAATTTCAAAGGTCTGGTGGGATTCATTAGCAGCCTAATAGATATGGATTTCCTATAGAAAATAAAGATGAAGTAATGTATATATATAGTGAACCAAATACATACTGAGAGACCAATGAGAGTTATGATTTTGAGAAATTGTTAAATTCTATGAAATTTTATATGGTCTCCGTGTACACTAAACAAGTTTGAAACTTTGTGGAGTCACCTAAAATGGCGATATCTATAGGGAGAAAGTGGGTTTTTTTATAAGAAAAATTTCATAGATGGTAAAGTGTCCACCTATAAAGATCGTATAGTGGTAATGTGTTACAAAAAAACATGGTATTGACTATGAATAAATGTTTTCTCCAATTATAGTGATAAATCCCATTTAGATGTTTATTACCATAACAGCCCATTATGATTATGAGATATATCAAATGGATTTCAAAACCAATTTTCTTAATAGGAATTTAGTCAATGAAATGTATATGATATATCTTAAAGGTTTTTAAGTATCAAATGAGATTTATAAGGTTTTCATGTTGTATAATTATTGGTTTTGGAATATCTAGTTTGATGATGTAATTATAGAGTTTGGTTTCATCAAGAAAATGGGTGATTCTTGTGTATAAAATATGATTATTGGTAGGGTTTTTACATTTCTTGTATTTTATGTAGATGAAATACTATTTATTGGAAATGACATCCCATATTTTCATTATGTAAAGGTATGGTTGGGAAAATTCTTCTCGATGAAAGATGTGGGTGAAGAATCCAACATGCTATATATGAATATATATAGATATAGATTCAAGAGGTTTCTTGGGATGAATCAAAATACATATATTGGTAAAGTGATAACATGGTTTAGCATGGAGAACTCCAAGAAGTCATATTTACCAATGTTGCATGGAATGAATCTTGGTAAGATTCAATATCCTTTTAAATTGTTGGAAAAGAAATGATAGTATTTTCATAGGATCTATCATGTACATCAAGTTATGTACTAAACCTAGTGTCAATTTTTATTTGAGAATACACTACTAGAAAAATAGGTTATACCAATGGTTTGGAACCATTGGTATAGGCCCCCAAACTAATGGTATAGAAAATACCAATGGTTTGGTGAATTGTTGGTTGATTTTCTATCATCAAAGACTTATACCAATAGTTTGACCAAACCATTGGTATAGTAAATTTAATCTGAAATACATATACAAATGGTTTGATCAAATCATTAGTATAGATATCCGATTAAAAAATCAAGTGCTATGTTTTGATCCCAATACATTTAGGTTATATTCTAAACACTTTACCACTCTACTACAACATCTTTTATGTTTAAATATGCATAAATATATATGTGTGTGTATGTATAAAATAAATTTTCAATTTTGAATAATTAATTATTATTATCATTACACATATTTTAATATATAAATATATTTATATTGATATATATATATATAATATTATTATAAATATGATTTATATATTGCTAAATATGTATTTACAATTAATATATTTTAAATTTAGTGAAAATGGTATATAAAATTATTAATAATTAATATTAATTAATAATTTTCTAATTATTATTGAGTGGTAGACATTTAGTTACAATTTTGTGATAGAAAAAATTAATTAATTAATTAATTTCGTATGAAAAGTTAAAAGTAGGGCTTGAACTACAAATTGACATAACTTTTAATTTGGGTGTCTATTTGGGAACCACTAGATATCAAATAGAATCATGTAAAAAATATATACTCTATTTAATACAAGGTACCCAGGTTCCTAATTTTTTAAGGTTAAAAAGTCCTTGAAGGCCTCTAAAATTGAGTTTTCAGTTGGGATTCCCTTATTTTTTAACATTAGACGGAATTTAATCTTCATTTAAGTGAGTATTATTCTCTTTTTTGATAGATACTAAATTTATTTGAAGGTATTACATTATTTTGAATATTATCGTGTTTATATTTTATCATTTTTTTGTATTATAGTGTTATTTATAATTAAATATATATGTATAGATATACATATTTTTATATATTTATATATAACAATTTAATTGTATAAATAAATATTTAAACACATTTACATATAAAGTATTTTTTAAAACACATAAACCATATATAAATAAAAAATTAATAGCCATTTTATTTAAAATATATATATATATATATTAAAATTTTTATATATTTAAAAATATATATACATATATATAATGATAGGTGGCATATACCAATGTAATTAAATGTCTATTAGTCACTACTAAGTAGAAAATTATTAATTAATATTAATTTTTAATAATTCTATAGACCGTTTTTTATTAAATATATTATATATTTAAGTATAAATTCATATTTAGCGATATATAAATCATATATAAGAAAATATTATATATATATATATAGCAATATATAAATATATTAAAATATGTGTAATAATAATAATGAAGTAATTTAATATTTAATATTGTTTCTATATATATATAAAAATAAAGATGTTGCAACATATAGTGGTAAAGTTTTTAGAATATAACATGGAGGTCCTGGGATCAAAACTCAGCACTGGAATTTTTTTTAATAGGACACCTGTACTAATGGTTTGAAAAAACCATTGGTATAAGTGGCCTAAAACCAAACATATACCAACAGTTTGACTAAATCATTGGTATAGGTGGTTGAAACCATACCTATACTAATGGTTTTCTCAAAATGTTGGTATAGAGTACCTATACCAATAGTTTTTAAAACCATTGGTATAGGTCAGTTGGTGTAGCTAAATTTCTAGTAGTGATAACAAGTAGATACCAATGCAGTCCTGGTGAGAGTCATTGGATTACTATAAATAATATCCTTAGGTATTTAAGAAGAGGAAAGGATGTGTTCTTGGTCTTTGTAGGAGAGGATGAGCTCATTATAAGGGGTTACATTGATGATAGTTTCCAATATGATAAATATGATATTAGATTTTAATTTGGTTTCAAGTTTTTTCCTAAAAAGTATAGTTATATTTTAGAATATTTTTAAACAAGTTATTGCATTAGACTCAAAAACATAGGAAAAATACATCATTTCATTAGATGTTTTGAAGAAAGAGGTTTAGATTAAGAATTTCATTACTAAACATGGGGTGGATCCTTACATTGAGGTAAAAATTGAGCTTTAATGTGATAACAATATAGTTATTTCTTAGGATAGGGAACCTCAGTCTCACCAAAGGTATAAAGACATCATTTGTGATTACCATCTCATTTGAGAGATCATTGAGAGGGTGATGTAAAGATCTGTTGGGTGGCTATAGAAGAGAATGTAATAGATCCATTGAAAAATACATTAGCATAGTAGGATCATAAGGGTCATGTGAAATCTCTAGCTATTATATACATGAGAGACTATATGTAATGATTATTTTTAATGGGATTTTATTATAGTTTTATAATAAAGGAAATAACCTTTATTATTCATTCATGTTCACTGCATATATTATATAAACAGTGGACTAATAATATCCCCTAAAAGTATAACTTTGATTTTTCCCTAATCGATGATCGTCATGGTGTATTATAGGTTATAATAATATGTTATGATTAGCATGAGTATAATCACATATGGGATATAATGGTTATACTATTTAGATAATAAGTAGAGAGTTATTATCTAGATTATCCCACAAAAGTATATCACATGGAATTTTGTACATTCATTGATATACTTAGGGGTGTATACATATTATGAATCCCAATTACCTAAGTTTGGAAAGATGTTTTCAATGTTAGCCTTCATACTTTGATACCTTTATTATATTGACCTAGAGGCTGAGTTAATTAGGGGGTGGTTGGGTATATTGTTGATCATGCCATCAGTTGAGGTTAACCGAGATGGGGTTATTTTATCTTATATGAAAAGAAAATACATTTGGTTATATGATTGAAATAAACTAGGGAAATTCATATCCATTCTTAGTTGAGGGACATTTTATGTGTTTAACTACTTAGATGAATGACTTGTAGTGAATTCATTCATACTATTTAATCTATTTCATAGAATCATGAATATATGAGTTAATATATACTATATTAACATGTTCTTTATCTTTTGGTCACTTGATATCATGGAAAAAAGGGATTATACAAGCACACATATGATATATATGACACATCTTATGAAAAAAAATTCACATTGAGATATCAGTATGATTGATTGAGATCACACCAAAACCCTTTTTATCTTGAGTATCAATGACATTTTTATAGAGTTCTCTATTTTCTTACATCTATGAATTATGGAATTTATATTTTTTCTCAATGATAAAAAGTCCATAGGGTCACACAAAAAAACCATATATTAAGGATTGAAATTTTATACAAAGTTTTTGTTTCAATATGAAGAGAGTTTAATAAACTAGATCCAAAGGAACTGGAAGTATTCACAAAGAGTTGTGAAGTTTTTTCATAAAGTATATTATTTAGTACAGGTGAGAGATTGAATGATATGAACTAAAATAGGATGAATTATACTATATGATTCCCCTATATCATAAGCTATGATATGTAGTTTATACATATCATAAATAAAAATATTATGATATAATTAAATTATTATGATGAAATTATTATATTATATGATTTTCCTAGTGATATATAATATTGGGTATGTAGTTGTATCTATATATTCCAAATAGTTTACATTCAGTTATTAATTAAAAATTTAATTCATTTATGGAATTAAATATATATTTTTAGTCATTGAAACATTCAATAATTATAATACACCAACAGGAATATGTTATGGTAATTGTATATCAGTTTCCAAACATTGGAAGTTGATGCTTGACCTCCTTCATTCAATGAAGGGGGGATATATAAAGGATTATAAATTCATATTGGGTGTGTGTGGTCATTTTTTCAGGCCAATATAAATTTATATTTCTCCATGTTCACCATTTTTCTTTAATGAGAAGATGCTTACACATTTGGAGTTCGAGGATTCCTTATATAGCATATGAGGATTCTAATGGGAGGTATACTACCTATGGAGGTGATATTCATTCAGCTGTCACTAAGTGATCTCCATAAAAAATACTCCATTATGATGAAGCTAAATAGACATTAGGAATGCCTATTGTTTTATGTTATTCATTTAGTTTTTGATTTTATGGATATATATTGAGTAGTTTATTAAGTTTATTCCACTTTTATAAGCATGAGATGTCCTAAAAAACCCATAAAATATATTGTATGGAGAAACCTTCATGATTATTAAATTTTCAAATGATTTATTATGAGTTTTTTTTTATGGAAATATTTAGATTTCATTTATATAAAAAAATAATTTCATTTCATAATTGAATATAAATTTTTGATCTTATACGAATTCAAAGTTTATTATTTTATAAAAGAACTTTTTAAATAGATTTCATATATTTCCAGGTACTAATGATTTTTATTCCATTTTTATACACCTTAATAATATTTACATGCTCATATGAAATTTTTTAATGATTTTTAAAGGGTTTAAGTATGAGTAAGAATAATCAAAAATTCAAAATTCTAGTTATGGTGAATGGTTTTGAATGAAAAAGGGTATCATTTAAGGAACCTATTTTTTGGTAAAAAAATGTACACTTAGTTAAAAAGTGTGGGTTTTGTTATAGAATGGATTTTATAATTGTGATGCCCTAGACCCATACTATAAGGTTTATTGTAACATTTTGTACCAACTCAAAATGAACAGTAACCATACTAGTGGTGCTATGTGACCTCAAGCACACCTCCTTATATTCCAGAGGATTTCGATTATCAGTAGGTGTCTAGGGTGGCACCATGAGCAAACTATAAACCCTGTATCAAAGTGTGAAATAATATAAAAAATAAACAAACATCAACCATGAATAATCCTACACACCAATAACCATTAGATTATGTAGAATGAATAAACAGACCAATCAATAATTAAATTATTTGGAGGAATACTTATATTCATACAAGAATGATCGCCCACTGGTCTGATCACATATGATGAATAAATAAAATAAATAAATAGACTAAAATAAAAAATACATGAGGTTATAATATAATTTTTTAGCCTTATCTCATCCTAATATCTTAATCTTATCTGAGCTAATCCAACTCGATCACACAATATCGAGTCTTGGCCCAACCTGAATGTACAAAAAAGTGAGAGCTTCTCAGGTACCAAAGTACAATGGTGACCCAAGCAGGGTGTGAGTATATAAATCAGTATGGCACCACCAATGAATTCATGTACATATATAGTAAATGTAGTGATATGTGTGTGTGACATACTCTAAATAAATAAATAACTAGTGAAAAATAAATGAATGATCATCGATCCTCAGGTCCATGACCTTGATCGACTATGCCTTCTTCAGATAGTGATGGAGTGTCTCTAAGCACATCGTGATGAGAATTCCAACCATAATAAATAATCTGGGGGTATATCCCTATAATAAATAGTGATAACTAAATGGGAGATAAACTCACCCCGATATACATGATATAGACCTTGTGAAATCTCCATCTTGATACCACAAGCTAGGGATTTCTCCATCCCAATATGCAATGGTCCCGAAAACTAATCCCTAATAGTACGGGAGACTCGACCATGCCCACAAAAGAATTAAAAATACCCATTATCTCACACATGTAAGGAACATAATCATCTACTAGGAACCAAAGTAATATCAACTCCAAATCCACAGTATCCCCCACCAATAGTATCAACAACCTCCCTAAAGGGATTTTTCATGACCTCCCCATAGGGAGTTTTCAGGACCTCCCCATTGGGAGTATTCACAAACTCCCTATAGGTAGTATTCACAACCTCTCAATAGGTATTATTTATGACCTCCATATAGAGAGTATTCATGACCACTCATGGGGTTTTTTTCTATTATAAAAAAATTACCACCCATTGGAATTTTCTTTTTATCACCATAAGAATAACCAATAAAATAATAAACTCAATAGCCCAAGGGAAATCGCAAAATTAGTCTATTAAAAGAACCACAAACACACTCTCACTAGGTTCATCAGCTAACTAGGGTACCCTCTATGGTCCTCTACATCTCTTCAGGGTCTAACCACCCAGATCACCATGTCTTAATGGGGAAAGTGTGCATCATAGTTATCTCACTTACTTGAGGGATTCAGAAATCTCTTTAGTCTCATGTGGAAAATCCTTAAACCATACATACTAGCTCATCAAAATCATTAAAATTTAGTAAAAATACCTCATAGGGTCTTATTTTACAAGGCATACCATGATAATTAAGTCCCTAACAATTGGTAAATGAGTAAAACTAGCCAATTCCCAAGGTCCGTCAGAGACTTAGTTCTTTATTTATCCTAATAAAGGGCCTTTAGTCTAAGAAGGAAACTTCATTTAGATTAATAATATTAATTACATTAAAAAATTAATCATCAATTATCTAAATATAAATTCTTCAATGGAGAGATAACACAACCATGCATCATAAAAAACATGAATTATATCAAAGGGTGAGTACCAAGGACTACCTTCCTCTTTTACAAAGATTTTACTTTTTATAAAACAACCCTACAACTGCTTCTTGGGATCTCCAAACCCATCTAAGACCAAATCGACACCTAGTCTCCTATATCAAACTAAAACAACCAATTATAATTTATTCAAAATTTATTAAACAAATATAGGTCGTGTAATGGGTTCCCCTCTGCCCATAAAATAAAATAGGTGTTTCTTTGGTTTAAAAAAGGGGATTTACCAATCATATTTAAAAACTATAAGCAATTTCCAAAAAAATTCAAGTTGGCATAGTCACCAAAAAATTAATCGACACTCTTCCTACTCCATAACCATAACAAAGAGAACATAGGAGGTCCAATATGTACACCAAATAACATCTTGGGATAAATCCCTTATAGGAAATTCCAAGTACCCATTCAATTTAATTTAATTTTTAAGTAAAATCCTATAAAAATTAACTATAGAGATATACCTCATCAAAATAGTGTGTGATGATGAGCTTACATTTTATCAGAACATCCTCTGGCTAGGTTGATCAAAATCACCATGAGAATCGGATGATTCCACTATGCTTAGGTGGAATCATCTTAATAACCCTAATCAATGACAACTAAAAATTGGAGAAACCAAAGAGAAATAATAAATGATGAAAGAGTAGGATGAACCTCACCTTGAATCATTGAAGAATTCACCTGAAACCAATACAAATAAAGGGGGTGGGGGTCATCTGGATAGGTTATACACACAATAGAGAGGAAGGAAAGAAGGATTTTCCTATTAAAACCTAAAGGGGAAAATAAAAAATACACTTTTAATGAGCCACATAGTTTGGACACAAGATTTTATAAACTGTGTTCCAACTGTATAGTAGAAAATTCCAAAGTATACCCCTCCTGTATAGTTGATCCATACAGTTTACCAAACCATTCATTAATTGTGTGAATTGGTAAAACTTTAGTCTACAGTATTTCACAGGGATTTTCTGAAAGTATGTGAAAACCATGCATCAAACCCCAAGTCTGAACCAAGCTGCATGGTTTACTATGAGATCTTTTAAAGTTAAACCTCAGTCATCCACTATCTATGAAACTCAACCATGTTCTTTAGAAACTAAACTGAAAACCCCATCACCCTTAGGGTGCTATGCATTTTATCCTAAACATTGTCCCCTAGACAGAAACCCTCTAAAAACATCTGAAAACTAACCCAAATCTCTCGAGACTTGGTCGAGCACCTGAGGAACCTCTCTAGGATCAAAACATATCTAAAAAAATTATCTTAAGATGGTCAAACTCTTGTATTCTCAATCTAAAATTTAGTTCCCAAAATTAACCATCCTACAACTCAAAAATTTAAAATCCCCTTGGAATTTCTCAACACAAAAAGGGGTGGGGTTTTACAGCCTCCCCACCATAATACTTCTCATCCTCGAGATGTCTTAGCAACCTTCTAATGGACCACCCCAACCTATTCTGGTTATCAATTCATGGATCAATGGCCTCATTCCATTATCAAACACTAAATTCACATTTAAGGAATATTTCCGAGGTTAAGTCGCTCAAGACACCAAATATGATTTTCTTCCCATTTTCATTACTAAAATTACCGATAAAATGCTTACCAAAGCTATTATATCCCATGATATGAAGTTTTTTTCCAATTAATCATCTGTAATGTGGAACTTCCAACTATAGGACCTACATAAAAGATGATAATTCCATTCTATGGTGCCATGAAATTTCAGAATCACCCAATAAAATTCATCACAAACATACATCAATACTCTCAGTGTGGTTACTAAATCACCACACCAAAAACATATATAAAAATTCCAGTCTAAGGGCAATGCTACACTTTAGTCCTAAATTCCATACTAATTTATTCGAGTCTCACTAAACATGCATAAGGGTCTCGAATACACCAAATTTATTTTAAATTCATTAGAAAAACCTTAAATAACACCTGTTATACCCACTACAATGCACCTGATGTAGTTTCTAGTTCACTACAACTAATTACACTCAATAACGTAAGTCGAACCTCCTTAGGTTGACTTGCCTTAGAAATGATCAGCCGCTACCAACAACAGATCAACTATTCATGATGCCATTATCTCCTATGGCATCCCATGATTTTCAGAACATTTTCACTAAATCCCAAACAAAATTCTTGGTGTGATTTCATGACCAAATCACTAATCACATGAAAATCATTGGCATTCCCTATTATACCATGATAATTAAATCATATCTAGTCCAATCACATTTGGATCATCTCAAATCATCTCAAGCCCAAAGTCGATGCTCAAACTCCATATGATAACATATCTAAATTATAATTATAATTCACTGAGTAATCCAGAGAATTTAGATACATTAACTCATCAAAATCAAAATGACATAACAATCATCCAATGGATAGTTTCATATATCCATGACCCTTACCACATGAGGGTCACACAATCATGATCGATTTGATGCTCCCCTCTATAGGAGTGTCTGTATCATCACTTTAATAAATAAATTTCCTAATTACCATGGCCCGAAGTCTATAAATTTATAAACATAATAATTGTATGTGGTCATAGCACTCATTATCGAGCACCAACATGAAACATTAGTTTCTTTTCCTACCCTACTCGCAAGAACATCATCATTGGTACTAACTAAAATCCAATCAAAATGAATATAACAACATAAAATGACTAATGTCACACTACCTAACATATTTCCTACCTTAAACCACTCATCTAGTGCATCCTCAATATATTTCTCCATCAAACATGTGTTGCTCCACCAGATCCACACTAATCACTATCAACCTCTAACAATACACCTCTTTGGTATTTCATGTTAAGTATCATACTCGGGTCAGCCATTTCATGGAACCCAATCTATCTCTAATATATCCTCTACCATATAGGGAAATTTCTCATTTATTCCATGCCTTGGGAAACTATGCCTACCAATAATCAAAATTTTCATCGATCCTCAACTCGTACATGGTAGACCATCGATTTACAACTCAATAGGTGTTGAGTGGCTCCTTGAACCACTTTATGTTTTGATAATTACAAATATTTATTTGTTTTATTTTTTATATTGATTAAATTAGGTTTAAATTTTATAATATCATTTTATTAATTACTTTAAATGTCTTTAGATTTTATTTTTTTTATTTCTCCTAACATGTTCTACATGTTTCATGAAGTAATCCTAGGCTAAATAAGTCTTTTGGGACCTTAAAATATTTTTTACATATTCTAAAACTAAAATTTAGAAAAGTATAGAAGTTTATTTGAGGATAAACCATGATTTAAAATTTGGAAAATTATGGATCGGTCTTAAGTGAAACAGATCAACCATAAGTGAAACAAATCAACCGTAAGTGAAACGGTTCGACCATGAGTGAAGTGGGTCGATTGCCCTCTATATTTGACCATAACTTGTGATAAATAACTCCAAATTGAGTGATTTTTTTTTGAAAGATAAAAATATTATATTAATTTAATTAGAATACTTAAACTTGTGAATCAATCTATATCATTTCTAAATTTAGGTTTGGATCTCTATATATTTTCAGACATATTTTTACAGGTTTCTAAAACTGTTTTGCTACTATATTTTGACGATAAATTAAGTTATCTAAATATGATTAAGGTTATTTTTTTATTATTTATAATTATAATGAAATTTTATAAATATAATCCATAAGGAAAAAAATATGATTCTCCCTTTAACAAGTTCTGTTTTAGGTCTGAAAATTGAAAAGACAGTCTATTTTCAATTTTCAAGAATTCCCTTATGTGAATCACCTACTTGAGAAATTTGGATACGTGATAAAATCACATATCTGGTGAAATTTATTACATTAATTACATACATTGATTCTACTATTTGTTCAATTATATTACATAGATAAAAATTCCTATGTGAATTTGGCTATGTAGTTCAGTGAAATCCTATAATAAATTATTCTTTGTTTTTTCATTATGTTTCATATATCGATTTATTGTATGTGTATATCATATATTTAAATTGTTCTAATGAATTTATAAACTCATATTAATTATTTTTAACCTATTATTAGTGTTTAACATTATTTTAAACATGTTTTTTATAAATATTAAATAGTGTTTTAGTTTCCCGCATAAAACATACGGCTTGAAAATTGAAAAATATTATTTATTATTTTATGTTATTTTCATCAATTTTATGTTTTCTAAATTAATATTAGATCATATTAAAATCATTCAAACTTTTTTTTAATATATTTAATGTGGTTTTATTAAGTTTAAAACATCTTTATATGTTAACTGCTCAGTTTACATATACTGTTTTTGAATTTTTTTTTTTCAAATTAAAACATGTTATTTTCATGGGATTTATCATTAACCTATTATTATAGAGACCATTTCAAGTATTTAATGTATGATTTCAAAAAAAATTAATAAGTCTTTATTTTTTAAAATTGAGATCATTATTTGATCAATTATTATACAATGATAATATTCTTTTCTATTTATCTCTCCCTTTGATAATCCATTATTATTATTTTTGAATTTTAAATTTTTTAAAAACTCCTCGGCTATTTTACATTTAGTTTTTTTTTAAATTAAATCAAACTTTGATGTTTTAAAGTGAAATAATTTTGATACAATACATCTTTAAGAATAGCTTTTATATTTTTAAGTGATTATAGTGTGAAGAGTGTGGTGGTGTTGATAATACGAAGTGCTATACATTATGCCTATTCAGAACATTTATCACTACTACTAGAAGATATCTAATGTTTTAAATTACATCTTCTTTGATTTCTACTTCCTTGATGAGACGATATAATTCTCGACTCATGAACCGGTACCTGTTCTTTCTTCATTAATATTCTACTTCATCTTGTTTCTTATATCTATAACACTTCTTCCAATATTTCACATGCACTCTATTTTCTATTTATGATTTTACATTATAGAATACTATCCTGAATAGCTACATGATCAGTACTTTCAAGATGGTGGGCCACTAGGCCTTAGGTGCACCTCCCCAAACGCCAAAGGCTGCTGACTAGCAGTGAGGGTGTAAACAAGTATATGGGGGAGGCTATATCCTCTAATAATGATATAATATTGGTCCAAGTAATAATATATAACATGCATTAGAATAAATAAGACTCAATATACTTTAACTAGACCATCCAATGGTGGAATCACGGTTAATAATAACAAATAATAGTAGAAGTAATAAATAAAAAACTATAGTGTAATAAAACTGAATAGATCTACATGCCAGAAAACCACTTATAGCACTACTAAAACAAACAAGAAAATCATGCATTCATAATAGGTCAAACATGTCAATATAAAAAATAGGTTCAATGATGGAATATTAGTATATGAAAAACATATATATCATGCTAATACAAGACATAAAAAAGGAAACTAGAATAGAAACCCCAACTAGGCATGACCTCAAGGTCCTGTTCCAATCTTCATGAAAAATTGCTACTAAGATCCAGTACTTGAAGTTGATCCCTTAACTGAACATAAATACATGAAGTCTGCATGTGCCCCTAAGGGACTATTTAGGGTGTGAGAACGCATCTTAGAAGGATACCACCCAATGGTACATACCCAACATAAGTGCTTAGGCATTTTTATATCAAAATGAAATAAATAAGCACAATGAAATAATAAAAAAACTCTCCTATAGTGCTCAAAATACACCAAGGATATTTCACCTACCTCACCCAATTCCAGAATTTGAAATGGAGGGGATCCTCGGTCCATGGCCCAAGGTATCCCTAAAGTATCACATTCCATGTGAACCCTCATGTTCCACCTCAAATCAAGTAACCTGACACCACATGCCTCATGACAACACATGTCTCAACTAGTACCGACGTCCCAAAGGCGCACCTAAACATGTCACTAGTCCTTGGACCCCTTATTGAAAACTCACATTATCCCATGGAATAAAAATTAGAGGCACAACAATATCTTCCCCCAAATAAATATCCAGACCCATAGCCTTAAGCACGCCGAGCCTCATCCCCCAACTGATAGTCTCATTGCTATCAAAAAAAGTCTCATCACCTTCCATGTGTATTTTTATAAAAATAACCCCTAATAAAATTTCATGATCCACATTAAAGTGGGCCTCTACCTACATGAGTGGTCAAAACCACCTCATCATGGAATCAACCTATGTGCACATGCCTGAATTCAACACTTTGGATATCACAGGTGAGCATAAGTCACCAATATAAAATATGTAATCCACATCATCACTGCCACCTCATACCCCTATGACCATGTCTATCAAATATGATGGAATTTCCATCCCAATATCATAGGTAATGCCCAACCTGACAGCCTCTCCACCTCAATCTGATGTCCACAATGCCCAATTTATGGTCAATGCCACTAAAGTATCTAGGTCAATCCCAACTAGAAGATCTACATTACCACAATCCTAATATCCTAGACACCTCAATCCCAGGTCAATCCCATCATGACCCCATGGGCCTCATCAATGTATCACAAGAAATTATATATAAATAATTCACTTTCAATCAACATACAATATAATGAAACTGAATTTCATATCCCAATTTCAATATAAACAGACAATTCAATTAAATCTTGTTGAATTTCATCATCAAACAAACATATCAATTCGGTATAGAGGTCTTGAATTACTAAAATTTAAATAACTAGATCAAATCAATTTAAACAAAACAATTAAATTAAATTGACACCCTGGGACAATTTCCCTAAGGAGAGAAGGCCTCAAACCCAGCATCTCTCAAGAAAAAAAAAAGTAACTGATCATACCCAATGGCATCCCATGGGTCTCACAGTCAAATTGATATGAAGTAACATATATAAATGGGTCTCCCCCAAAATACCCAAATGTGATCTAAAATATGAATCCCAAAACAACCTCAAAAACATAAAATAAGATATGCACCACCTGCCTTAGACACATAGACATAGGCACATCCGATATCAAGATCCAATTCAAATAAGTTTGGCATAGATCTGAGTTTCCGTCAAACGCCCTGAAAATAGGGAGAAATGGATCAAAATTATTTAGTTCTCTGTGAGGTGAAATAGAAACAAAGAAGATGATAAGGTGAGGTTTACCTTAACAATATGCATCTAACACACCAGATGGATATGAAATCAGAGGTTAGATGGAAGGATAGGAGAAAATCCACTAAAGGAAAAGGAGGTGGTGGTTTTCTTCTATGTAGAATACGACCAAGGAGGAGAAAGGTAGGAGAAAGAAAAAAATAAATAAGAAGAAAAACTTAAAAAAACCCCTCTACAGGCCACACGGTTTTCCAAACTGTGTGGTAACCATGTGAGATACAATAATGAGGTATTTCATAAGTGGAAATACCCATACGGCCTTCCACACAGTTTTCTTTAAGCATTTTAAAACCATGTGGAAGCCTCTGCAACAACTGCAGACACCCATATAAGGCTATGTGCCTCCCTCGCACGATTTACAAAAATTGTGTGGTATTTAAAAAATGTGTAGCATGGTTAACTATAAGGGGTCACAGGTTTACCCTAAAATGTGCACCCTGGACTACTATTCTAAAATAAGCCATTTGGCCTCAGACACTCCCAAAACCTCTTCTGAACACCTGAGGCTTTATCCAAAACTTTAAAATATTGTAAAAACATGATATAAAGTATAAAAAACTCTAAAAATTGTGTTTCGATCAACGATATATAAAAAGACACACCTATTATTTGAAAAATTCAAAATGGGAGTTAAATTTGACCTGATCCAAAAACCCAGGATGTTATAGTCTCCCCACCATAACATAGATTATACCCGAGCTAAAAAATGAAACCCGGATATGGTACCGAACATACCCATTCCATTTAAAACAAACATAGACTACCCCAATCTCAAGGGTATATGCCAATTTCCTCAAGGGACTCCCCATATTAGGAATTTATTAACCTGGTCCATCCTGACCCAAAACTCAAAGAAAACAATGGTCCATCGACCAATTATCAGACTCAAAAGTCCTCATGTGATTCATCGTTACTACTGTACCTCACTAGGTGGTCCCATTTCTCTCTCAATACCCATTCACATCCTGCACCGCATCAGTTCCCACCTTAAGACCATGTCACATATGGAACTACGAGATCTCAAATTACCTCAAATTCTCAAATATATTCCGGTGACTCGCACCTCAATCAAGTACCACACTGCATCGATGCCGAAATTCCCCATACCTCAAGTAACTGCATCCATCAATTCCCTAATTACAAGCACCTCAGAATCATGCATCCATCGATTCTCAATCATAAAACCAGGTGCCTCACACCTCATATATATATAATCACACACACAAGCCAGTTCCAAGCTGCTAACCAGTGTCTGGTCAGTCTAAATACAACTTGTTCACCTCATGCACCAAAACATACATGATTTAATAGTCCATTATAGAATGGACATGCCTCAAAATGTTATACTAAGGAAAAACAAAATTATTCACAACTACGCCCATGGAATACCTCTAACTGTTGTCAACTCACCAGCCTCCTCATCCCTTAGTAGATCCATGGAATGCACCTAGCCTGAAGCTCGACTTCCTGATGTCTTCCCTGCCTATGGTGCTACACTAGCCACCAATCACTAACCCCACTAAAGAGACTTTTTGTCTCTTCCAAAACCTTCACATGTAGTTAAATCTCATATACCATTACCTGGTACCGATACTGAACCAACCTCAGAGGCATGAGTCTACCCCTGAACATGATTTTCGATAGGAAAAGAAGGAATCATGTGGAACCTCTCAAGATTCCCAACCTTTCCACATATATGAAACTACTTTGGAGGCCTCTCACACTGAGTTCGTACATGTACTATATTCCCACACTAAAATAAAACTATAGAGGATCCACTCTGAGGTGGTCTAGCTGAGTCCTTGGCATGACTTCCCTACTAGAATCCATATCTCCCTTGCTTTATTCCTTCTAAAGTGTCACTACTGAAATCTCCTGAAACTACTTCACAGCTCAAGTAGGACCTATCCGTTAGGTTTCCCTCAGCTATGAAGGCCTGGTTCACCACCTATGAGAATGAGTCCAGCCTAAATATGTTTACTTGAACCTGAATGGCATGCCATAAACCATCCTCAAAGCACCTCACTCTCAAGGTTTCATTGCTCATAAATTTAGGTTCAAAGAGAGACAAATCAGTAAACATCATTGTATAGTTCATGACGGACATGTCACCCAACTGAAGGCTTGGGAACTCCCCATATCTTTATTCCCTCAGCATATTCTGAAATAAATGATCAAATAACATGGCCTCAAAATCCTTCCAAGACAGTCCCTCATGTCTGCTAGCCTACACCTGAACATCCCACCCGCACTTATTCAGTCCTCTAATTATATAAGTGTCTAGCCTAACCCTCCACCCTAGAGGCGTCTCGAGCTACTCAAAGATAATCTACATGCTCTTGATCCAGTTCTCAGCCACCTGTGGACCACCCTCACCCTAAAAAGCAATGGGTGGTGCGAATGGAACTCTCAATTAAGATATTACATAGAGGGATCTACTCCCTAACCACCCCTATCGATCCCTTATAACACACATACTAGAATCACTCAGAGCTTCTTGTCTAGACATGGCCCAAAATCAATCAAGTATGGAAACTACACTCCCTGCATTGGAACCTGAACCTAAGCTTGTACTTGTATTTGCACCTATGGATCATGCTTTTTCTGGACCTTAGGGGTCTCAACCTAGTCATGATCTTGTGGCACCAAGCCATCACCCACCTGATGCTTCATAAATCCATCTAGGAGGAACCCTCTAAATACCATCAAATGGTTATACAACCAACATATATATAAATTCATAGATATGGGAAAAAGTAAAAAGGCAACATTAACTCACTACCATTAATCTCCCCTACTGCAACCATGACCCTTGTCATCCTGACCTTATGACCTCCTTACCTACCCTCAACAAATCCAAGTATCCATAGTACCTCGGTCCACACCCATCCTAAAAACCATTTTTACCTAAATTCGATGACCGAGTCACCCAATCTAGGTGATAAAAATCACCTCAATCACAACACATGCCTACTTCTATAAGATCCTGTCCAATTTCACATATCACATGTAATTTTATATATATATATAAATTATGGAATGTCATGTTTATCAAATCCTTTGATATCTATAACATGTTAAAATCATTTTACAAAAAAATATATTCATTTATAAATTTGAAATACCCTACATATCAAAATCCAAACAAAAAAGAAAACACACATTTCATCATCATCCAAGCTCTAAAGTCTCATTACTTTCTATACCAGGACAAGGTCACATGTCATGATAATAACCATCACATTTAGAATAATCCACCCCATGTGGAAATCATATAAACCATAAAATGAGAAAAACGGAACTGCATTTCCCACCCAAGGTAACTTTGTTTATCCCCCATACCTGGGGTTGCAGGTACCCAAGCACAATTTATAAAACCAATTCCAAAAATAACTAAATCTCTATCCTACAATATCCCAAATAGTAAGAACAGAAGAAAAGAAGAGGTAGAATCGATCTCATTAGTAACCAGTAAAAATATGGTACTAAATCCCATTCAAGATCTCCTTTGATACCACTTGTAGTGTCCCAAACCGAATAGCCACCCGAACAGTGCCTCTAGGCTGGTGGTCCACTAGGCCTTAGGTGCATCATCCTGAATTATAAAGGCTTATGATTAGTAATGAGGTAATAAAAGGTATAGCGGTGGGGTTATACCCTCAGGTAATGATTTAATATTGGTCCGAGTAATAATGTATAACATGTAACAGAATAAATAAAACTTGACATACTTGAACTAGAACCACCAATGGTGGAAGAATAGACAATAATAACAAATAATAGTGTAATAAATAAATAAATAATGCCATTAAAAGATAAATAAATAGATCAGCATGCCAGCAAAACACTTGTGTCACCACTAAAATAAACAAACAAATCATGTATTCATAATAGGTTTTACATGTCAATATACAAAATAGGATCACCAATGGTCAACTAATACAGGTCATACATATATAGAATGATGATACAAGACATAAAAAATTAAACTAGAATAGAAACCCCAGCTATGCATGACCTCAAGGTCTCATGCCAATATCCATGAAAAAACTGCTACTAAGGTCTAGTCCCTAAAGTTGATCCCTTACCTGAACATAAAGATATGAATTCTACACATGTCCCAAAGGGTCTATGTAGGGTGTGAGAAAAAGTCTCAATAGGATACCACCCAATGGGGAATTCCCAACATAAGTGCTTAGGAAATTGTATATCAAAATGAAATAAAGCAACATAATGCAATAAATAAACAAACTCTCCTATGGTGCTCAAAATCCCCCAAGGAGACATCACCTACCTCATCCAATGATGGAATCTGAATCAGAGAGGATCCTTGGTCCATAGCCCAAGGTATCCCTAAAGTAGAACAGTCCAAGTGAACCCTCAGGTTCCAAATTAAATCATGTAACCCAGCACCATGTGCCTCCTAACACCTCATGTCACAACTAGTACTAAAATCCCAAAGTCACACCCAAACATGTCACAGGTCCCTTGGGCCCTAACTCGAAAACTCATGTCATCCCATGGCTTGACAACTGAAGGCATAATGATATCTGCCATCAAATAAATATCCAAGCTCATAGCCTCAAGCAGAGTGATCCTTATCCCCCAACTAATATCTACATCATTTTCAACTGAAGTCTCCTCACCTTCCATGTGGATTTCTATGAAAATCACCCCAATCACATTTCCTAATCTGTAATACTGAGGGCATCTACCCACATGAGTGGTCAAAACCAACTCATCACAAATTCAACCTGTGTGCACATGACTCGATTTAGCGCTTTGGTCATCACGGGTGAGCGGAAATCACCAATATAAAATACCTAAGTCACACCATCACTAGAACATCATGCCCCTACAACCATGTCACTCAAATATGATGGCCTTACCATCCCAATATCAAGGTTCATGCTCAACCTGATAGCCTATATACCTTAATCAAATTCCCATGATACCCAACTAATGGTCAACACTACCCAAGTATCGGAGCCAATCCCAAATAGACAATCAACATCACCTAAATCCTTATTTAATAGCCAAATCAATCCCAGACAGAGCCCATCATGACCCCATGGGCCTCAACAGTGTATCACAAGAAATTATATATAAATAATTCGCATTCAATCAAGAAATTGAATTGCACATCTCAATTTAAATATAAACAGAAAATTAAATTAAATATTATTTAATTTCATCATAAAACAAACATATCAATTCATTATAGAGGTCTTAAATGCCTCATATTTTAATAATCATATCGAATAAATTTAAAAAAATAATTAACTGAAATTAACACCCCTGACCAATTTCCCCAAGGAGAGAAGGCCTTCAAGCCGGCCTCATTCAAGATAAAAAGGAATTGGGCATGGCCAATGGAATCCCATAGGTCTCGTGGTAAAATTGATATGAAGCAACGTTTATAAATGGGTATCACTCTAAATACCCAAATATGTACTAAAATCTGCACCCCCAAAATGACTACAGAAACACAAAATATGATATTTTCCACCTACCATAGATTCATATATGTAGGAATGTATGATATCAAGCTCCAATTCTAAGTGGTTTGGCATATATATGAGTTTCCATCGAACTCCCAAAAAATAGGGTGAAATGGATCAAATATATTTATCACTCTATGAGGCAAGAGAGAATAAAAGAAGAGGCTAGGGTGAGGTTATCCTTACTGAGACGCATCTAACGCACCTCACGGATATGAAATCAAAAGTTGAACGGAAGGATGGAAGAAAAATCCACTGGAGGAGAGGAGTAGGGGGTTACCTCCAATGCATCATGTGACCAAGGAGAAGAAAGGGAGGAGAAAGGAAAAAATAAATAAAAATAAAAACTAAAAAAACACCTTTTACAGACCGCACGGTATACCCACATAGTTTTCCAAACCATGCGGTAACTGTGTGATCTACAATGTTGAGGTATTGCCTAAGTGTCAGTACTTGTGTAGCCCTTCACATGGTTTTCTCTAACTGTGCAACCATTTGGAAGCCTCTACAATAATTGCAGACATCCATGAATGGTTGTGTGCCTCCCTCGCATTGTTTACACAAACCATGCGGTAGTTCAAAAAATTGGTGCA
Source organism: Viscum album (assembly GCA_963277665.1). NCBI lineage: Eukaryota > Viridiplantae > Streptophyta > Magnoliopsida > Santalales > Viscaceae > Viscum > Viscum album. Next base: position 2,100,838,555 of record OY728119.1, on the reverse strand, counting down.
TGGTTAATTGGAAGGGGCTTCACGGTTTACCCTAAACCATGCCCCTTGACCTACTATTCCAAAACAGGTCATTTGGACTCCAATGCTCCTAAAACCTCTTCTGAACACCCAAGGCTTCGGAAAAAGATTGAAACTCATGTAAAACATGATGTAAAAAGGACAAAACTCTTAGAATTGTGTTCTGATCAATGATATAGAAAAGGGAACCCCCATAATTTGAAAAATTCAAAAAAAGAGTGAAATTTGACCCAATCCAAAAACTTGTGGCATTACCTACATACCAAAGCATTTCTTATTATTTTCCTATTTCTTTGACTCCAATATTATAAAGTTAGGACCATTTTGGTTTTCAATCACTTAGTATAAAATTAGGGTTGTAATTAGGTTTTAAGTCTTCAAAAAAAGTCAGGTATATAGTTATTCTTCCACTAGAAAAAATTAATTTTTAATCAGGTTATGATTCCATTTTAAAAATCAGGAAGTGCACAATGTATCTCTTACTAAGTAGAGAGGTATAAAACTGGACTAGGTCCAATTAGGACTGAACTAGTATAAAAATCCTTATTTTATTTTTATTTTATTTTTTAGAAAATTAAATTTCATAATTTAATTTCATAATTAATTTAGATAATTAATATATTTCTTAAAAAAATTAATTTGGTCTATTTATTCCCCCTCTAGATCATTTTCCATTACACTTTTCGACCTAAAAATTGGTATTATATCCTAATACTATTATATATTGTTTAGCTCTATTATTTTCTTTATTGGTACCTAACACTTGTTATCAAAGCTTGTTCCTTTTTGAATTTTTCCAATCCTTCTATAGAGTCTATTATTTGTATTTTATTGTGATAACTTACTTCTAGACATAACAGTATAAGGATAATATCTTTAAGATAGAGGGAATGAATACAAATGATGCATGGATTTCTTAAAAACCGCCTCACTTAAATAGAAATTATTATAGCTATTGGAAATCTAGAATGTAGAAATACCTCAAAAAATTAATCATATAACACTGGTCCATCATGAAAAAATCATGCACACTACCAAAAGTTTACCCAGATACACTTATAGGAAATGATTTTGTTATACATGTTTTAAATTACAAAGTTGTGAATATTTTATATTGTTTTATTAACAAAATTTGGTTTAGTCTTGTGTATTCTTGTATCATATCTCATGACAATTGGAATATTCAAAAAGTTACTCAACTTGGTTCAGAAAAATTGATTCAAACCAAACTTGGAAAGCTTCGAGATGAGTACTAAAACATCACTATTGATGAAGAAAAAACTATGAACCAAATGTCCCACCGATTCACAAGCATTGTGAATTTAATGATTCACTTAGAGAAGATTTTTAGAACCTTATAATTGTTGAAAGAGATCTACAAGAACTTCCAAATAAATGGAACACAAAGAAGGTTGTCATTTATGAAAGTAATAGCTTCAGAATAGTACACTCTTGATGAATTAATTGGATCATTGTTGTAGTATGAACTTAAACTGAAGAACATAGCTGAATAGGAGACAATAAAAAAATAAAAGTAGTGGCATTTAAATATATAAATTTTTTTCCTACTGACTCTTCTAATTCTTAACTATAAGATAGTGAAAAATAATATATAGCTCATATTGTTACTAGAGTTTACAAATGAATGAAAAATAAAGGATTCAAGAACAAATTTAGAACAAAACCTAAAAAAGAAAATTTTAAGGGAGATAAGAAAGGGATTATCAATTATAATTCTTCAGATGTTACTTGTTTTGAGTAGATAAAGTAAGGGAATAACAAGCCTGATTATCCAAAACTAAACAATAAATACCAATACAAAATAAATAACAAAAAAATCATTAAAAACTATTTGGATTTATACATATGAATCTGATTCTAATGAAGAATATAGAAATTAAAATGAATCTATTTAATTGTTCTTCATGGATTCATGGAATTAGGTTTGTGATTCAAGATTTTATTATGATTTTTCTGATTCTAGCCATTATTCTAAAAATCTAAATGTTTTTGAGTTTAGTGAAGAAATTTAAAGATTCAGAAAATATGTTTTCAAATATGCTAATTTATATAATAATCTTAAATAAAATAATGAGAAACTTGTTTCTAAAAATAAAGTTATTTTACAAGAGAATAAAAAATTATGGAATACTACTTAAGCTTCTTATTCAAAATTTTATGATGATTTGAAATATTCTCAATATTTGATGAAATTTTTAAAAAAGAAAGTTGAAAGTCCTAAGAAAAGTTCATCAATTTTATTCAAGGTCCTGAAATATCATAAAATTATGTTTTTTAATAAAATAAATGAAAATAAATACGGTATTTGATATAATAATATATTTCATCAAATATATCAAAATCATTTTGTTAAAAGAAAAAATGGTTGTACTTTTACTGTTGTATGATTTCAATGTGGCGTAAAAGGTCACTATGAAATTATTGTTCTTTTATATTCAAATTGTCTTTGGGATTTAAAAAAATTCATATTTATAAATATTTTTATCTATAGTGTCATACAATACTTGTTTAAATTTTTTATAGGTACCTAAAATTTTTATTACTAATACGATTGGACCCAAAGTATCTTGGGTACTAAAATTGTCAAGCAATTTATTTTTGTAGGAAAAATGTATCGGATGTATCAAAAATGAAATATGGTATATGTAATGTGGATTATCTAGGAATATGACTAGAGAACCATAAAATCACACCACTCATAACACATGTGATGGAGGAACTATAATATTTGGAGGTAATTCTAAATGAAAAGTAAAATGTTTTGGTAAACCTGGAATTTATAATTATTCCTTTATTTATAAAGTTTTATATATTGAAGGATTAAAAATAATATAATTATTATATATCAATTATGTAACAATATAATAGAATTTAAATTTAAAAATGATAATTTTCTAGTTTTCAAGGATAATTCTTTATTATTCTATGCCAATCAAAGGGAAAATATTTATAGAATTAATTTTTTTGAACTAACTGTTAAACATGTTAAGTGTTTTAATGTTGTGTAGAGTGATAGAATTATTTGTAATCTATGATTAGGTCATGTTAATTTAGAAATGTTACATAATATATCTAAACATGAGAATATGTTATAATTACCTACCTTGAAGAAATAATAGCTTCATGTTTATGATGCTTTTATAAAAGGGAAAAATGCAAATGTTCTTTTAGTTTATCAAGTAGATAAGTACCAATAGACCTTTATAGTTAGTAAATATTGATATATTTAGTAATACTAAAATTTATAGCTTTAGAGGAAATAAATATACTTTATTTATCATTGATGGTTATAGTATATTTATATTTTTTCTCATAAAAATAAAACTTGATCTAGATTTATTTCTTTTTAAAATTTATTTCAAAATGAAAAAGGTTTCATGATTGTTTCTATTCATAGTGATAAAGGAGGTTAATTTAAAAACTTATATTTTGAAAATATTTTTAAAAATAATGGTTATTCAAATAATTTTTCTACTCCCATAATACCACAAAAAATGGTGTTGGAGAATGTAAAAATAGAACTCTTATTGAAATGGAAAGAACTATGTTATGTGAATATAATTTTCCTATATATTTTTTGGTTGAAGAAATTTTTGGTTCTTGTTATATTTCAAATATAATTCTTGTTAGATATTTGTTAAATAAAACTTCTTATGAATTTTTTAAAGGTAGAAAGCCTAAATTTTGTTACTTTAGAGTTTTTGGTTATAAAGTTTTTATTTTAAATTCAAAGAATAATTTACATAAATTTGATGATAAAAGTGATGAAGATATTTTTCTTGGTTATTCTAATAATAGTAAATCTTATAGAGTTTATAAAAAAATAACTATGGTTATTGAATAATATTTTCATCTTATGTTTGATGAAAATAATGTAAAATTAAAAAAAAAACTAATGTTTTTTATGATGACTTTAGAGATTCTAATTTTGGTAAAGAAAAACATCAAGAAAAGGATTAATAAATTGAGGGGGAGTATACCCCTTATCAACCTAGTCCAATATTATTGAATATTCATAGAGATCACCATGTTTAAAATGTTATTTGTAATATTTATTTTGGTATTGAAACTAGAAATTTTGTTTTAAATTTTTGTGCCAATCCTACTTTTATTTGTGATTTTATTCCTAATAATGTTAATAATGATTTAAATTATGATAACTGGATTTTTTCTATGAAATATTATCTTAATAATTTTTTTATAAATAATGTTTGGTCTTTAGTTGAATTAACTGAGTATAAGTAGGTAATCGAAAATAAGTGGATTTTTAGAAACAAGCTGGATGAATCTGGACAAATTGTTAAAAATAAATCCAGACTTGCTGCCCAAGGATACTCCCAAGAAGAATTTATAGATTTTGAAGATTCATTGTCACCTATTTTCATGTTATATTATATTATAATATTGTTAGATTTTTCTTTTTTCAAGGTTTTAAATTATATCAAATGGATATTAAAAGTTATTTCTTAAATGGTTTTATAACTGAGTAAGTTTTTTTTGTAACAACCCATCTTTTCATGAAGGTAAAGATATTTTTTTTTAATTCCTTTTTTCATCCATTATAATTTTACCCAATGGATTCCCAGAGGTCACAAGGGTTTTTTAGTATTTTTTAGAGCCCACAACCCTAGAATTTTGGAAAACAGACCGGGTCAGACAGTTAGGAGAAACTGTGCATCCCAGCCTGCACGGTTTACCTAAACATATAGGGCGTTTCAGAAGAGGGAAGGAGTCCACATGGTTTTTCTAAAACTATATGGGCCCAAGTACATTCTCTTGTGGGTTATAGAGTGTTTGGGACAATGAACTTCACACAGCTTGTGCATGATTAGGGAATATGTGTTCCTAGCCCATGTGGGGTCCCTCCCTAGGTAATGGAGTGGCACACGATTGGCGCATAGTTTATCCAATTGTGTGCCCAAACCATGTACCCCTTTCAGTATGGTTGATTTTAATATTTTACCCATGAAATATTTTGAACTTAAAATTCCTCTCCCTCCTCTCATTTCCAGTGGATGAGCCTTCTTCTCCTCTCCCATGAGTTCTCCCAAAGCCTAATCTAGTCTTATTGATAAATCTTCGATCCGCACTCCAAATCATTCACTATAAAAATCATTGGATAGCTAGAGGTAAGATCTCAAATCCTCTTCCTTATGTTCTAGGTTTTTCTTTCCATCTATTTCACTATTTTAGGGACATCTAATTCTCCCTATTTTTCATGTCGTTGGACCATTTTTTGTTTTTATTCCAAACTACTTCCAATATAAAGCTAATATTGGATGAGGATTCATATACGGCCTTAAGATAGGTATTCTAGATTTTATTCCTCAAAGTTGAGTTTTTTTCATAGCTCTACTATTGTGTTGTGCACAGGCCATAGCCATGAATTTCCTTAAAATGAGTTCTTCGTCTCTAAATAATTAAACGTATAATGTTATACTCTTGTGGACCCTTTCCATGTTGTTAGAGGATGTAGACCACAACCATATCCACCCCTATTCCAAATTTAATTACACCTTTATATAATTGAATAAATAGACCAAACACCATCTAAGTGTTTGGCTTGGCTTTAAGATGGGTTTCCTTTCTTAAATTAATTAAATAGATAATTTGAAATGAATAATAATGGGTGGAAAGGTTGTGCCTATTGATGCATGCTTTTACATATTCATCGTATGAATTGTGACACCCATTTATATATTGGTATTGATTATTATAATACATATGAGGTTATCCCTAAAGTTATTATTATTACTATGATTATTCCATTAACATTGGTTGTAGAATGATGGTTAAGGGACTTATTGAGCATGATGTTTCACTCTCTATTACATCATGTGTTGAGCATGACGTATCTCATTGTTATACTATTATTTGGATAATGGGCATGATATTCCATATCCCCTTGATTCGGGTGTTGGGAATGACATCTCAACCCACCTATCTTGAGTGTTAAGCCTAAAGTATCATATTAATAATGAGATTCAAAGAATGTCCCATTTATTAGAGCCTATAGTTTGTTAGACTAATTATGGATGCTTGAGTTACACCCCAGGTCCAGCAAACACCTAGTATCCAGGTATATGGATACTTAAATCCTCATGTAATTAGTGCATATAGGTGGATACAGTATATATCTATACTATATATACGGTTACTAATCAGAATCTTACATAGGCCTATGCCAAAGAAGGTAGATCCAACCAGGTTTCCTGTAGGAACCTGAGTCGGCTGGTATTTGTTTATTCATCAATATTTTTTTTTATTATACCTGCACACTACTATTGTTATGTACCCAAAATTGATTATTTCTAGAAATTGTTGGTGGTGTCCTACTAGTATTTTATCTCACACCCAACTTGGGCCGCCTTCGGTACCCAAGTAGATTACTAGTATGTAGGTATGGATAAGGTAAAGAACCTTATTATGGATGTATGGTTTATTTTTATTATAGTATGGAGAATAGGAGTAGAGGACTGATCATATGTTCAAGATTCTATTGGATCAGTATTTTTCCCTTTTTGTGTTTTTTTATAGAATGTTGTATATGCTTGTCCCATGTTTCCCCCTTTTTGTATGTCAACATTCCATAAAATCATCATGTATATGACTCAGACTTTTGTATTTTGATATTATTACAATTGTTTAGTTATTTATACTTCCACATTTATTTATTATATTTGATTCTATTATGATATTTTGTTATATCATGCTTCCACTACAGTGGGTTATTGGTCCTATTATATTGTCTGTTTTCACTGTAATGTATGTTATTATATGCTTCTATTATTGTCTGCTTATTTTTTGTATATGTTGTTCCACTATAATATGAGGGTATAGTCTCCCCATTTTACCACCTTTATACCCTCACTACTACTCAGAAGCCTCTTGAGTATGGAGAGGCACGCTTGAGGCCATGTGTCCCACTAGCCCAGGGCACGTGTTAAGTGGATCGTGGGTCAGGTTCAGAGCTTTCTTTTTTCATTTTGTCTTAATATTTTTGTATTATACATGAGACTATGATGAAATGGAATTTGGTAATGATCTTGTTCCTAGATGTAGATAACCCATGTATATGGAAAATGAAAATTACCTAGGATGGAATGTTGTAGTTATTGATTATTCATGTTACAGTTGATACAACTTCACTATTGGGTGATGCACATGTCATATGATATTATAATTATTGGTGTTATTTTAATGAGGTTTATGTTTTCTATTCCTAATGAAATGAGGGGTAATCATTCCATGCATCATATTAGGAACAATATTACTAATATGTCATTCATTTTTCCATCCCACATCTATTTTTTGCGTTTATTTTCTTATTTCGTGTGGTTAGTACCTGATTATCATATATTAAGATGTGATAACATTTCTTGTAGGGAGAATATAATTGGATTAATTAAATTTCCTATGTCAATATAAATGGTGTTTCCCTGTATAGGTTGGTGATGACACCTTAATTAGCCAATTATACTGTATCGTGGGTTCTGGACATACTATTTTCGGATCATGATATATATGTATTCTATATAAAAGACTACAAACTTAAATGAAATTGAACTTATGAATTAAAAAATTTACCACTAAATGGGATGTCAATTGTAAAGTAAAGGGTGATTTCCTCTATACCTTATAATTAACACTCTATATACCAGAACCTATATTGTCTGATATGAGACCTAGACCCAAACCCGACCTTAGTAGTAGGTATATGGGAGTGTATCTTATGATCTTATGGAATGTTATAGTCTTTTATTATCGCCTAGACTATGATTTTGGTGTAGGTAGAGAGGTGTGACATTTTCTATAGGAAATGTTATACCTAACCTAGTTACATATATGTGATCTTTCAACTCCCAGTTTCTTTTCTAAAGTATGTGCTTGGAATTTTAGAATCATGCCACTATGATAGACTAGATTAGTATTCCCAAAAGGTGGTGACAACCATACACTAGAGGTGGGATGCCCTGATCCACCAATGATTCCACCTAGAGTTACACCTATGGAACCTCTTGATATTCCTGATATGGGAATTGACACCCAGTTTCAAGAGTAATTTTTCATATGTTATAGTCCATGTAAGGTGTTACTCAACCTGCCCCGACTATAGCAAAGTTGGATTGGGAGTTCTAGCAGAAGCATCCTCCCACCTTGTCGGGGGATGGAGGAACTCATGCTTTTGAGTCATGGATGGATTCCATGCTTTATATCTTTGATCATATGGAGATTCCTCCAGAGCGGAGGGTCAATCTCACTGCTTATATGCTATGTAATTCTGCCAAATGATGGTGGGATGTTATTACCCAGGTAGACTGACATCATTATATGATCTGGGAAAACTTACAGATGATATTTTATGACTTCTTATTTCCATAGACTCAGAGGGATGACTGGGCTATAGAGTTCATAAACTTGCAGTATGGAGCCATGTCTGTCATAGAGTATTCTTCTCACTTTACTGAGATACAATGTTTCGTACTAACTCTATACAGTGATGATCTTATGACCGCCATACGATTTTGAGTATGGGATAGTTTATACCATCCAATAACTGGTCAATGTTTTTAGGCTGACTACTATTTTTGAGATAGTCAACCAGGACCTTATTACTGAGAGGAACCTGAGGGAAGCTGATGGTGTGAGCTGGGGTGGTTCGGAAGCCAGACTGGATAGTGGTTCTTCTAGTGGGTGGAAGCGTTTCTTTAAGTTTTCTCATGGGGGTAGTAGTAGTCAGACTCCTCATGCTGATAGTTTCCTCATATATCACCATTGAGGGAATCTGGTACATACAAAACCTCAATGTTTATGGGATCCATTGGAATGCAGAGGTTGTGGCAGGATGGGTCATATCTAGTGCTTCTAAAATACTTTCCATCAGTGCCTAGAAAGTGGGGATCTACATCTACTCCATGTTCCAGAGAAGGGTATGTAGTATCTCATTAGGAAAGTATCCATAATACCACTAGCCTCTTAGGATAAGTCTATTGTGGAAAAACTAGGAGTCATGGAGATAGAATAGTTTTTCATATGAATAAAAGTTGGAAACAAATAAGTAGAAGAAGAACACGGACACAATGATTTACATGGTTTGGGAATAATCCACACATCCATGGAAAGGCATAAATATCACTATGATGTGGGATTAGAAAATAGAGGGAGATATCAAAGTTTCACACATATAAACCCTATCCTGAAATGGGATAATAAAGAAGATGAAGTATTGCTCCACCAACCACACAGAAAGTTTTCACTACTACAGTGAAATGGTGGTTGGAAACCTTCATCTATACAGTGTTGTGGCCACTCAAGTCCAGGTTGCTACAGTGGACGCCATCAAGAACTATGTAGATTTATAGTACAGATGTCTCTAAATTCTGATCTTCTATAGTAGTCATGCCAAAGTCCACATTACTATAGTGCCTAGACGGTATCAGTTGGTCATATCTACTACAATCGTTTGGAGTTTCTATAGTGCCCTAAACTTTGGGTCAGGGCCTTCAACCCCCAGGCCCCCTGAGTAAGGGCACGTTTCCCCCTAAAACCCCCAAAAATATCACAATAGAGCTCAACCCATGAAGTTGTGACCTAGTGCGTAGTATAGGCTATAATCATTTGTCCGAAAATCATCCAAAATGGATCGGGCTAGACTAATCCAACATAGTTGGTGGTTGAGGAAGAGGCATTCAGACTCAATATTCCTAGTTCCAGTAGAGAGGAATTGCTCAGGGAAGTTAGGATGTGACTCGGATCCATAGTATGATCCAATTACATGAAGTGCATCCTATACCAAAGGATCAAAGCACCGAACCTTCTACTATTTGAGGTACTATTATAGTATCATATACTTTAGTTTATACTTTATTTTACATAGGTTCATCTCACTCTTTTATATCTGAGACAATCATGGATATTCTAGGCCTTGAGATTGAACACTTATATGGAATGATGATGCTGGATACCTCGTTAGGTTTCTGATCAAAGAACGTTATCTATTGTAAGGATTGTCCCCATGAGATAGGTGGATATCTTTTCATATGGAATATTTTTTCCCTCTCCATTATAGGGTTTAATGTAATTATAAGGATAGACTATTTAGTTCTCTATCAATCCCATATTGAATTCTATCATCATAAGGTGATGTTTACATCACTAGAGGGTAGTAGGCATGTGCACAAGGGAGAATGGGACATCCAAGAGACTCGATTAGGACCTAAGCATCAGGGGTTGGGAAGTGTGACTGCCTAAGTTTCTATTACTTTCTTATATGATCAAGGGTTATGACCCACTATTTTCCCTCCTATAGTGGATCAATTCATGGATTTCTTCCGTGATGAATTTTCTAGGTTACCTCTAGTGAGAGAGGTAGATTTCACTATTGAGATAGTTCCAAGAGCAACACTAGTGACCATTCCTGCTTACAGGATGGCACCTATGGAGCTTCTAGAACTTAAGAAATGGTTGGAGGGTCTGAAGGATAAATGATTTATACACCCCATAACTTCTCCTTGGGGTTTACCAGTCCTTTTTTCAAAGAAGGTAGATGGTACCCTTCATCTTTTCATGGATGGTTGTCGGTTGAACCAGCTTATAGTAAAGAACCAGTATCCACTTCCTCGAATAGATGACATCTTTGATCAGATCCAAAGAGAGAGTGTGTTTTCAAAGATAGTTTTGAGGTCAGGATATCATCAGGTGGATTTCATATCAGTATATATACCTTGAAAATCTTTCAAAAGCAGGTATGGTCTTTACGAGTACTTGGTTAGGTTGTTCGGTATCATGAAAACACTTGTTGTCTTCATTAATCTAATGAATTGGGTTTTCCACCCATATCTGGATTCATTCATGGTAGAATTTTTTGACAAAATATTAGTGTATTGAAGTTCTAGATACTAACATGAAAATCATCTTGATATCATGTTGAATACACTGAGAGAGCATCATATTTATGCTAAGTTCAGTAAATGGAACTTTTGGATTGACAAAGTCCACTTCCTGGGTCATATCATCTCAAAGTCAGGAGTATCAGTATATACAGATAAAGTGAGAGTTTTAGTTTCTTAGGAGAATCCTAATAATGTATTTTATATACAGATTTTCTTGGGTCTAGTTATGGATTACATACACTTTATCCAATATTTCTCATTACTAGCAGCGCTGCTTACGAGTCTGACTAAGAAGGGTGTGAAATTCATATGGTCAGAATCTTCTGAAGAAGCCTTTCAGGAGATGAAGGGTAGGTTGGCTTCAGAGTAGATCTTGATTTTCCCTAAGCCAAGAAGGATCTATACTATTTACTATGACATGTCAATTATTGGGTTGGATATTTTTCGATGTAGGATGAGCGAGTCGTGGTGTATGGGTATCATTAGTTGAGGCCTCACAAGAAAAATTTCCCAAAAATGACCTTGATCTGGCTATTTTAATTTATTCCTTATACTTTTGGAGACACTATTTACTTGGAGATAATTTTGTGGTATTCACTGATCATAAAAGCCTCAAGTACATCTTTATACTGCATGATTTGAATCTGTGATAGTGCAGATCGATTGAGTAACTGTAATCTTTTGATTTTGAGCTTACTTATACACCAGGTAAAGGAAATATTGTAGTTGATGCTCTAAGATAGAAGACTCATATATAGGTGGTTTAGGATTCCATTGGTGAGTGGTAGATCATGGATTAGTTTTTAGAGATGCATGTTGAGGTTCAGAAGGATCATGGTTATACTATCCTCTCAACTTTAGCAGTGAACTTTACCTATATGGAATGACTGACAATGAGAAAAATATCTGATCTAAAAGGCTTATTCCTAAGAGAATGTATCTTAAATTAAGATTCATCTTCTAGTTGGACCATGGATGAGGATGATACCTTGCTCTTTCATGGCTGTTTTGGGTCCCATAATACATTAGAGAGGATATGATGTGGTAATTGCATGCCTTAGTTTGGGTAATACATCCCGGTGTCACCAAGATTGATCAATATTTACATCCCTAGTATTGGTTTCCTGCTATGAAATGTGAGATTACTGGTTTTATCACTAGGTTTTCCACCTGTCAGTTGGTGAATGTGGAACATCAGTGACTGACAAGATTTTTATAGTCTTTTTCCATTACTGAGTGGAAATGGGATGATGTTTCTATGTATTTTATGAATGGTTTACCCAGATCAACTCATGGAAATGATACATTTTGGGTATTATTTTATTGTTTTATGAAGTTCTCACACTTATTACTAGTGTAAGATACCTTCTCAATAGACGATATATGAAGGATATACATCAGGGAGGTCATAAGTCTTCATTGAGTTCTATGTTCTATCATATCTGACATGGATGATTGATTCATGTCTCAGTTCTAGTAGGGGTTAAAGAAGGCCTTGGTTACAAAGGTGATTCTAAGCATGGTATATCACCCTCAGGCCTAAGGACATACATAGCATACAATTTAGGTGTTATAGGGCATGCTATGTGCATGTGTCCTTGACTATGGTGGTTCTTGGGAGAAACCAAAACCCCTTGTTGATTTTTATTATAATAATAGCTTTTAGGATAATATTCATATGGATCCTTATGAAGCCTTGTATGATAGGCCTTGTCGATCACCTATGTGTTGGTTATAAGTAGGGTAGGTATCCTTTCTTAGACCACATATCATTCAGAAGACTACTGAGCAAGTCCAATTGATCAGAAAGCGCATAATGACATATCAGTATAGACAGTAGTTGTATGCCAACTAATATTGGAGACCACTTGAGTTCAAGGTCAGAGATTGGGTTTTCTTGCGAGTTTCACCTAGTTTGGTCCATAAATGTATTTGGAGGAAAGGTAATATTTCACCTTGATTTTTTGTACCCTTTGAGGTTGTGAAACAGATCATACTAGTGGCTTACTAGTTAGCACTTCCTTGGAGATATCGGTATATGAATGATTTCTTTCATGTATCTCAGCTTTGCCGATATTATCCAGAATCTTCAAATGTTTTCCAACCAGATGAGTTTGAGTTAGATATGGATTCTTCTTTTGAAGAGTATACAGTGCGAATTGTGGATTGGAGCATGAAGACACTATGAGGTAGGTCGGTTCATTTAGTATGGGTCCTATAGTAGCATGTACAAGTATAGGATGATCCCTATGAGTGGGAATCAAATATACAAGCCCAATGTCTAGAGATTTTCTAGGATGATACCACTTTACCCTTAAAAGGCCAACTCGGGGATGAGTTTCTTTAATGAGGGGATGTTGTGACGACCCATCTTTTCATGAAGGTATGGATTATTTGTTGGTTTTTTAATTCCTTTTTTTGGACATTATAATGTTACCCAATGGAGTCACAGAGGCCATGAGGGTTTCTAAGACTTGTTCAGAGCCTGGAACCCTAGAATTTTGGAAAATGGACCAGGCTGCATGGTTAGGAGAAACCATGGAGCTCAGCTCGCATGCTTTACTTAACCATGCATGGAATTTTAAAAGGGAATAGGGGGCCATATGGTTTGTATGAAACTGTGTGAGCCTAGGTGTATGACCATGTGGGTTGAGGAGGGTTTGGGATAGTAAACTTTTCATGGATTGTGCACAGTTAGGGAAACTATGCACTTAGCTCGTGCAAGGTCTCTCCCTCGGTAGTGTAGTGTCACATGGTTTAAACATGATTTGGCCAACTGTACGGCCAAACCATGCACCCCTGTTAGGATGGGTGATTTTACTATTTTAACCCTAAAATGCTTTTAACTTAAACTTCCTCTCCTTTCACTCATTTTCAGTGGATGATCCTTCTCCTCTATCATGAGTTCTTCCAAAGCCTAACCTAGGATTGTAGATAACTCTTTGATTCTGACTCCAAATAATTTTTTATCAGAAGCATTGGATAGATAGAGGTAATCTATAAAATCATATTCCTTACATTCTAAGTTTATCTTTCCATCTATTGTGCTATTTGGGTGTGAGCTCATTCACCCTATTTTCAGGGCATTGGACCGTTCTTCGTTTTTCTTCTAAAAATTTTCAAATATGAAGTCGATATTGGATGAGGAGTCATCTATAACCTTAAGGTAGGTGGTATAGAATTTATTCCTAAAATTTGAGTTGTTTTCAAAGCTAATTCATTGTTCCACATGCTGTCTATTACCGTGTGTTTCATTAAAATGAGTTCTTCATCTCTAAATAATTAAACACATTATGTTATACTCCCATGGACCCTTTCCATGTTATTAGAGGATGTCAAACTCAACCATATCCACCCCTATAGGTGTACTGACTTGAATTTATCATTTTATAATTGATTAAATGGAAAAAACACCATCTGAGTATTTTTCTTGTCTTAAAGATGGGTTTCCTTGCTTAAATGTATAAAATGGATGAATTGAAATAAATAATAATGGGTGGAAAGGCCACGCCTATTGATGCATAATTTTATATATTTATCATATAAATTGAAATGCTAATTTTTATATTGGGATTGATGATTATATTACTTATGAGTTGATCCCTCAAGTTATTACTATTATTATGATTACACCATTGACATTGGATGTGGAATGATGGTCAAGGGACTTGTGAGCATGACACTTCACTCTCCCTTGCATTGGGTGTTGAGCATGATGTCTCTCAGCATTATACTTTTATCTAGATGATGGGTATGACATTCCATGTTCTCTTGCTTCAAGTTCTGGGCATGATTCCTCACCCTACCTATCTCAACTATTGAGCATGACGTCTCACATTCATTATGAGATTCAAGGAATGCACCCTTTGCTGGAGATTATAGTTTGATAGACTGGTTATAGACACTTGAGTTACACCTCAGGTCCAGCCAACACCTAGTATCCTGGTATATAGCTCCTTCATCCTCATGTACTTAGTGCATATAGGTGGATAGAGTATAAAACTACACTATATATATTATTACTATATGTATGGTTATTGATCATACTCTTACATCAACCTACGTTGAAGTAGGTAGAGCCATCTAGGTGTCCTATAGAAACCTGATCCGGCTAATATTTGCTTATCCATCATTATTTATTTTTATTATACTTGCACACTATTGTTTCTATGTACACAGATTGGATTATTTCTAGACGTCATTAGTGGTGGACTATTGGGATTTTATCTCACACCCTACTCAGGTCGCTTTTGATACCTGAGTAGATTACTTGTCTGTAGGTATGGATAAGGGAAAGAGCTCTACTATAGATGTCTGGTTTATTTTTCTTATAGTATAGGGCATGGGAGTAGAGGACCAAGAATATGCTCAAGATGCTAGTGGAGCAATATTTTCCCTTTTTGTGTTTTTGTATACCAGGTTGTATATGATTTTCCCTTATTTATCCCTTTTTTATATTAGTATGTCATGATATAATCATGTATATGGCTCGGACTTTTTTATTTTGATATTATTACAGTTTTTTGGTTATTTATGCTTCTTCATTTATTTATTGTATTTGATTACATTGTGATATTCTATTATATAATGATTCTGCTATGAAGGGTTATTGGTGATATTATAGTGTATGTTTCCATTATTTTTTCTATTATTATATGCTCTTGTTTTCATGTTATTTTTTATTATATCTTATTTTCCACTCTGATATGAGGGTATAGTCTCCCCATTATACCACCTTTAGAGCCCTACTACTATTTAGAATCCTCTAGAATATGGGGAGGTGTGCTTGAGGTCATGTGACCCACCAGATTGGGGGACAGGTTAAGTGGATTTTGGTTTGGGATGTTGCAATGTTTCTCAACCCCTCTGTTTTGAAAATGAATAATTTCTAGATTATGTTTTTAAATTATCAAAATCTTTGTATGGTCTCAAACAGGAGCATATAAACCTAACACTGGGAGGGGGTGAATCAGTGTTGGGGAATTTTTAAACCAATTCCAACTTTTTATCCTTGTACCTCTTGACCTGTTAGGATCTTGATTCTCTTATTCTATTTTCCAAGTTGTATACAATAATATAAAGTAGTAAAAATATGCACACGATATTTTTACATGGTTCACTACTCAATAAGAGAAGTTACATCCTTTCCATGAATGAGAATGACCAGTGCATGGATTCTCCATTATAATGTGATAATTTTTAAAATGGGTTGGATAGGAAAATAATAATCTATCTAGTGTGATTACCTACACTTTAAGGGGGAAACAATACTCTTCCATGAACTAGTGACAACCTAGTCAAACTTGTAGTTCCTTACTGGTTCTTTATACTACCTCCCAAGATAGTCTTCTCTCTATTGAATAGGGTTTGCAACACCAATAGAGTCTTCCACCTATTGAGACCTATTGGATGTCACACTGCTTCTTGATATTCTACTCTTCACTTGTTACTTTCTTAGAACCATTCAAGTAACTCTCTTCTTCTTTCCCAGTAGAAAACATGAAAGTTGAATAGTTATCTTCTTCTACTTCTTCAGCACAAAACCAACTGCACTAAAACTTCTTCTTCTTCTTACTAGAATCACAAACTCCCTTTGTGATTATCAAACAATGAGGAACAGGTCAGCTTAGCATCGTCAAATTTAATATGACTTGAATAATTAAATATAAATTGGAAACATTCCTTCTTCTTATATGAAACAAAATATTAGTAGTGAATGAAGTATCATTTCTCTTCTGCGTACTGTTTCCGCTTCTGCAAACTATCCCTGATTCCATGGATTTTTTCTGCTTCCACGAACCATCCCTGATTTTGTGGAATGTTTCTTCTTCCTCCAAAAACTATCTTACATTGCATACTTCATGTTCTTAGAAAACAAATTCTTCCTATGAGGAATGTATCTGCTCCGTGTACCACACCTTCATCGCATACTTCACCTACTCTATATACCATGCATGCTTCGCATACCATGTCAGCTCTATTTATCATGTTTGATCCATGTACTGGGCTTTCTCTATGTACTAAGCCAACTCTGCATACCACGCCTGCTCCGCATACCGCACCTACTCTTTTTACCGCACCTACTCTTTTTACCGCACCTACTCCACCTACTGTACCTACTCCGCATATCGTTCTTACTTCGTATATTGAGCCTACTCTGCGTACCACCTTCTTGTACCGCCTCTGTGTACTACTTCATTGTATCGCCTTGGCGTACCATTTCAGCTTACAACTTCTACTTCTATGAAATTCCTTCTTCTGATAACTGTTCTTTCCTATTCAACAAGTCATTTCTTCCATTCACAGACTTCTTCTTCAAATTCCACGAATCATTTTTCCCCATGTACCACTTATTCCTATGTAAAATATCTCTTGTGTATTTCTCCTTCCAATTTTGTGAACTTTTGTGTCTTCCATGTACCACTTCATCCTATGTGGAATATCTCCTTAGGACCACTTCCCTTTTCATAATTCTTCCTGTAAGAACACTTTCAGACCTAGCTGAGTTCTTCCACAGCGATGTTCTTTTCTTATTGAATTTTCCCCACCTTAATGGTGGAATTAGCAATCCTTATATAGGAAAATAACTCTACAAATTTCTATATTCCCGTTTAACCAAATTTTAAATGTAGGAAAATATTCACCACATACTAAACTCCATCCGCATACTGTAAGCCTCCACCATGTACAGTGACCATTCTGTGAACTACGAACCTTCACTACATACCATGTGTCTGCTGCATACTATTGACTTTCTAGGTATCAAAATCCTATCAGCCTATGTATTGTATCTATTCTTCCAATAACAATCCATCCCAGGTACCACAACTTCTTCTACCATGAACAGAGATCCTTTTACGTACTTCAATCCTCCACCATACACCTTCACTGCGAACCTTTTTGGGTTTTGTAAACTGCTCTGCGAACTGTTCTCCCTGCCTCGTACGCGGTCCGAAAACCATTCCCGAACATGGTACGCAGTTCAATTCCTTCACCAATTTTATTCACCAATCTTCATAACTTTCACTCCATTGAGGAAATCCTTTATTTTCCAAAATCAAACTCTCAATTTTGAGGCCCAAAATTTTGTCAAACACTAGGAAACGTTACCACCTTAAGTATCTACTTAATAAAGAACACTCATGCTTCTTCACTGTCATCTGGCTTCTTCAACAATCATTTTCTTTCATCGTGAATCTTATATTTCATGATATTTAGTCTTTGAATGATCACCTTTAGCATCATCATATTTTCAACAGAAAGTACTGCAACTTCCCTGTCTTCTAGCAACATCATTATTTCCAATCAAAACTGAATATGATTGGCATCACCTTTTCTCCCCATTTTATTTATAAGGGTTTCATCACAAGTTCTACAAACTTATGATATTAGGTAAATACAAATTATAAATGAATAATCTTGTTTTATTCATGCAACTCAGAGTCAAATGTTCTTCAAGCACTTCCATAGTTTTCTTGAAATCTTGAAATATTGAACGACCTCCTCTACTTCTTCTGACATTTGTTGAATATGAATTCAAAAGAAATCTTCGTCCTCAAATGGATGAAACTTCAACCATATTCATTTTTTTAAACAATGTATCACCTTTGATACATGTTCTTTAGACTTAGGATCAGTGCAATAATCATCTGATGTGATCAACATGGAGAATTTCCCAAGCATGGCATCCAATGCTATGACTCCATAACAATTCTCCAGGCATCATCACATCATCATGTCACTATTCACTTTGGAGTTCCTTCTTTATTTTGACCATTATTGAAAAATATTGACAACAAGTACAACTTATACACTAAGTGGTCCAAACAATATCTCCCTTTATATTTGTTGGAAATACATCAAAGTTCTTTCTCAAATGAATATGTCAATATCAAAATGAGAATCTTCTCTCTCCCCTTCACTTATTTCTCTCACTTTTGAACTTTCATTTCACTTTATCTCCCCCTTATTGAAAAGAAATAAAAATTTCATGGTAGAGAGGGTATCAGTCCATACTTAGGCAATGTGCCATCAACCATTTCACTCTCAGTCTACTTGAGCAATGCTCGGTGTAGAAAACAAGATGGTTTGATTTAGACAACAAAGTTTTCCATTATCCACTAATCATGATACCTCATGAGATGAGAACTCATATACATGTCTTTAAGGGTTTTCCACTTTCATTTCAGGCTGAGGATAAAAAATATGATATGAAATAATCAACCTGAAACTCCTGCGCTCACTTTAAGAAATAGATCAAAAACATTCAAGTGCAATAGGCAAGATTAGTGACCTTTGGGAACTTTCATTATTCTTATGTCACTGAGTAATTTAGTTACTACCCCTTTGTAATATGATATTCATTTTGAGTAACTAAGGATGAGAGATTAAGAAATGAAATACCTTTTCTAATGACATGATCTTCAAACAATCTTCAGAGTGATTGAATTTGATACTAATTAAAATCGTAACTTTGGAAGCTTCTTCCTTTGTCTCCCCCTCAAGGGGAACACTTCTCGTCACTGTTTCTCTAGTTCTCCCCTGAGAAATTTCTTCACATTCAATTACCTCTATTATTAAATCAAATATAATACTCAAAAATTTAAGGGAATAAGGTGGATCATCCTTGATTTATTAATGTGAACACCAAGGTTGAGATAATTTTCTCAACCAAGATGCTCCATTTTCTCAACTCTTCACACTTTCACATTTTATCTTCAAATATGGTTGTGATTGTTTGGATCACAATACTTCCTTCAGTTTTCTCATTCCTTCCAAATCTTCTGGCCAGATAACCAATAGGTAATTATGAATTGAGGCATCAATATTGGATCTTCTGTATTATTTTTTCTAAGTGACATCCTTCTTAGGAGTTCTTTTGGATGCACCACCCTTCAACTTCTTGGATTTATAATCCAAGGACTTATTTCCTTTTCTTCTTGGAGTCTTCTTGGGAGAATTTTCTTTTGTAACATTCTTCTGATTTATTCCCAAGGATGCTTCTTCTTTCTTAGATAGTTTTTCTGATCCTATTTTCTTATTAGCTTTGCGTACCTGTTGAGATGAACATGTATCAACCTTGTGACCACTTCCATTGAATACATAAAAAATGTTATAAATCTTTCCAAATATGTTTGTAGTATACAGATTCTTCTGGATTTATGTATGTTTCTTCTCCTTCTCTAGCTTTCTCCCCCTTGATATAGGCTTTCTCTGTGCTTTTTCACTTAAGGTATTGAACCAAAAATCAAATGCATAATTCCAAAATCTATTACAGCACCAACATTGACCCAAAAATCATGACTTATTGATATTTTTTTCTTTCTATGGGGAACCACCTTCCATGTTCTTATTATTATCCACCCTAGCCATGGTAGTAGGTATCTTATCACCTGTACTCATCCATACTTGTTTATAAATTTTATTCCACCCTGTACTTTTTATAGAAACAAATTTAGAAACATTAGTACAAGATGGTTTAGATGGTACATGTTCTTTATCAGCTGCATGTGATAGATCATTGAGTGAAGTCATGATCTTTTTATCACATGTTGGAGTTATTTGACCCTTAGAATCCTCCAATGAACATTGAATACCAGTATCAACTATCACCTTCTTTTATGAGGGCTCAATATGTGTCTTCTCAATATTGGAACACTGAGCTTCCAATTCAAGACATTCCAAATTGAGGTTGATCTTCTGGTCTTCAATCATGATAATCTTCTCTTCACAAGTCTTATTTAATATTTTAAATTCACCTTCATGCAACTCCACTTTGTTTTGTAGTAAAGAGTCAAGTTATTTTATCTTCTTGTAATTTTCTTCCAAATATAACTCCTTGACATCAATGCTCTTCTTCATTTCATCTTCAAGTGAATGGATATTCTCTTTCAGAGTCTCATTGACTCTATATTTCTCTTCAATATATTTGAGGTCAAGTTTCATCTTTATTTCTTTAAAGGATCCAAACTAACTAGATAAATTTAGACATTCAACAATTTTTACTTGCAATAATTTCTCGAAAACATCATTTTTTTCTTCTAGTTGGGTGAAATCTTCCCTCATGCATTGAAATACTCCACAAACTAAGGATTCACTTTCTTTAGGAATACTATGCAGAATCATTATTAATCTATCAATGGATAATTCTTGAGAGGTTTAAAATTGATCATCACCACTTGGGTGATAATTTATCATGAGAATAATTTTTAAATGTACTAACACATACCTCCTGATCACTTGAGGTAGGAAGGTCGTCCATCTTCTTGGTGGGAACTTGAGCCACCTAATCATTAATTTACAAGATTGATGCATCTTAATTGTCAGAAATGTATGGATAACTAGATACTTCATCTTCTTTATATAATATGGAATTCTTCTTCAACTTTCTCTTCTCATTCTTTACCATGTTCATCATGGTCTTGGTAGATATGATCTTCTATTCATAGACAACTGAATATTTAATAAAACTGCACTTCATTGATTAATTAGGAAAGAAACTCAACTCGTTAAAAGAGAATAACTTCACAGTAGAGAATCCAACAGAGGTTAACCTACCTACGATACCAATTGAGTGGACCATTTTGGGATATACCTAACACTGGGAGGGGTGAATCATTATTGGGGACTTTTTAAACCAATTCTGAATTTTTATCCATGTACCTCTTGACCTGTTAGGATCTTGATTATATTATTCTCTTTTCCCTAACGTATTCAATAATATAAAGCAGTAAAAATATGAACATGATATTTTTACATGGTTCACAACTCAATAAGAGTAGCTACATCCTTTCCATTCATGGGAATGACTGGTGCATGGATTCTCCACTATAATGTGATAACTTTTAAAGTGGGTTGTCTGGGAAAACAATCCTCCAGCTAGTATGAGTCCCTACACTTTGGAGGGGGGAGGGAAACAATCCTCTTCTCTGAACTAGTGGCAACATAGTTCAACTTGCATCTCCTTTCTAGTTCTTTATACTGCCTCCCGAAATGGTATTATCCCTATTGAATAGGGTTTTCAACACCAATAGAGTCTTCCACCTACTGAGACTTGTTGGATGTCACATTGTTGCTTGATCTTATACTCTTTACTTGTTACTTGATTAGCACCATGTAAGTAACCCTCTTCTTGTTTCCTAGAAAAAAAACATGAAAGCTACACAGTATTCTTCTCCTACTTATTTAGTGAAAACCCAACTGCACTAAAACTTCTTCTTTTTCTTTCTAGAATCACAAACTCGCTTTGTGATTTTCAAAACAATGAGGACCAGCTCAGCATAACATCATAAAAGTTAATATGACCTGAATAATTGAATATAATTTGGACACACTCATTATTCTTCTCAGATACAAAATATAAGTAGTGAATGAAGTATCAGTTCTCTTCCACATACTATTTCTGCTTCTGTAAACTGTCCTTGATTCCGCAGACTGTTTCCACTTCCATGAACCATCCCTAATTCTGCGGATTGTTTCCTCTTCCTCCATGAAATTTCTTACACTGCATACTGCAAGTTCTTTGTAAACAAATTCTTCCTCAGTGGACTGTCTCTGCTCCACGTATCACAACTTCTCCATGTACCGCACATGCTCTGCATATCGTGTGTTCTCTGTGTACCACGCCAGATCCGCATACCCCACCTACTCCATGTAAAGCTCCAGCTCTACATACCGTGCATGCTCTGCATACCATGTCTACTCCGCGTACTGCAGCTGCTCTATGTATCGTGCCTGCTCCACGTACTGAGCCTTCTCTACGTACCACCTTTGTGTATTGCTTCAATGTATCGCCTCAGCGTACCGTTTCTGGTTACATCTTCTACTTCTGTGGAATTCCTTCTTCTATGAATTGTTCCTTCCTATTCAGCAAATTTTTTCTTCCATCTGCAGACTTCTTCCTTAAATTCCACGATCATTTCATCTCCCACATACCGCTTCGTCCTATGCAAAATATCTTCCACGGATTACTTCTTATAATTTTGAGAACCATTTTGTCTTCTGCATACCACTTCATCCTATGTAGAATCTCTCCTTCATACCACTTCCCTTTATAGAATTTTTCCTGTGAGAACACTTTCAGCCCTAGATGAGTTCTTCCATAGTGGTGTTCTTTTCTTATCGAATTTGATCTACCTTAATGATGGGATTATAACTACTTGTATAGAAAAATAACTAAGAAAATTTCACTAATCTGATTTACCCAAACTTCCAATGTAGGAAAATCTTCACAGTATACTGAACTCCATCCACGTAATGTAAGCCTCCACCACGTATTGTGACCCTCCTATGAACTGTGAACCTTCACCGCGTATTGTGTGCCTACTACATACTGTTGACATTCTATGTATTGTAATCCTACTGGTCCATGTACTACATCTCTTCCACCAATGATGAGACATCTGGAATACCACAACTTCTTATGTTATGAATAATTATCCTTCCGCATACTGCAAGCCTCCACCATACACCTTCGCCACGAACCTTTTTTGGTTCCACGAATTGCTCTTCAAACCGTTCATGTTGCCTCGTACGTGGTCCGCGAACCATTCCCGAAAATGGTACGTGGTTCACTTCCTTTTCTGATGTTCTTCACCGTTCTTCATACCTTTCACTCCTTTTAGGAAATCCTTTATTTTCCAAAATCAAACTCCCAATTTTGAGGCCCAAAAATTTGGCCACTAGGAAACGGCGCCACCTTAAGTATTTACTTTATCAAGAACACTCATGCTTCTTCATTGTTATCTGGCTTCTTTAACAATCATTTTCTTTCATCATTAACCTTATCTTTCATGATATTTATTCTTTGACCTATCACCATTAGCATCGTCATATTTTCAACAAAAAGTACTACAACTTCCCTGACTTCAAAAAACATCATTCTTTCTGGTCAAAACTAAATATGATTGGCATCACCTTTTCTCCCCCCTTTTCTTCATAAGTCTTTCATAACAAGTTCTAAAAACTTATGATATTTGGTAAATATAAATCATCAAGGCATCGACTATTTTCCTTCAGGAAAATCAGAGTTAAATGTTCTTCAAGCACTTCCATAGTTTTCTTGAAATCATGAAATATTACATGACCTCCACTACTTCTTATAACCTTTTGGAATATGAATTCCAAAGAACTATTCATCCTTGAATGAATGAAACTTCAAACATCTTCATTTTTGTAAACAATGTATCACCTTTGATACATGTTCTTTGGACATAGGATCAGTGAAACAATCGTCTGATGTGATCAACATGGAGAATTTCACAAGCGTGGCATCCAATGCTATGAATCCATAACAATTCTACAGGAATCATAACTTTATCCAGTTTCTATTCACTTTGGATTTCCTTCTTCATTTTAACCATTATTGGAAATTTTTTACAACAAATACAACTTATACACAAAGTGGTCTCAACACAAGAAAGGTAATTTTAATCCCACTCTTTTTGTTAAAATAATTTCTAAGTATATTTTAATTTTGAAACTCTATTTTGATGATATATTTTTTGGTTCCTCTAGAAAATTTATTTGTAATGATTTTTCTAATTTGATGTCATCTGATTTTGACATGAGCTTAATGGGAGAATTAAAATTCTTTCTTAGACTTCAAATTTATAAAAGTAAATATTTGATCTTTATTAATCAATATAATTATATTAAATAGTTGGTTAAAAGGTTTGGTATTGATTTTTCTAAATCTATGAAACTCCTATGAGTACAAGTTTTGAATTAGATATTGATGTGTTTGGTTAATCTTTTGATATTAAAGTTTATAGAGTCATGATAAGTAGATTTCATTATTTAACTGCATCTATACTAGATATTATGTTTAGTGTTTGTATATGTGCTTGATTTTAAGTTAATCCTAGAGAGATCCATATTAAATATATGAAAATAATAATTATATATATTAAAGTAACTATTAACTCTGGTTTGTTTTATTCTAAGTATAATTTTTTTGAGTTAATATCTTATTCTGACTATGATTTTTGAGTTTTTAGAATTGATAGAAAAATAACATCATATATATGTCATTTACTTGGAAGTTGTTTAATTTCTTGGTCTTATAAGAATAAATTATCTTTTTCTCTATCTAGTGGAGAAGCTCAGTATATCTCTGTTGTTAGTTGTTGTGCTTAAAGTTTATGGATTAAGAAGAATTTATGTGATTTTGGTATTTATCTTGATAAATTTTCTATTTATTGTGATAATACTTATCCAATATCTATTCCTAATAATAATTTATAACATTATATAACAAATCATATTTATTTTAGATTTAATTTTATTATAGATCATGTGAATAAGGGAGATATTATTTTAGAGTTTACCCATACTAAAAATCAACTTGCTATGACTTTAGACTTTTCTCAGTTTTAAAAACAGATATTTGATCATGGAATGTTGTAATATTAATATTTTATTGTTTTCATGTGTTTAGGGGGATTTTAAGTATCTTTAAATACTGAAATTTCTTATATTTACATGAAATTTTTAAAATATAGAATCTATTTTTCATATTACTATTGTTTAATTTTTGTACATATTTGTTTATTGTATAAATGTTTCAAAGCCTCTCATACATCCTAAATGATGTTAACTTACATTTTAAAACTTTAGTTTTAATAAAATATTATTTTGTAAAATATTTCTCATTATTTTTTTCTCAAACAATTTTTTTTAAAATAAAATTCTCACTACATTTAATTCTATTTTTTAACAATGGATGACTTTATATTGGCTCCTTGATATGTGTTTTAAAATATGAATGTTTAAGAACATTCAATATAATATTTTCATTCTATTTAAAGAAATATTTTTTTATATTAAAACTATATCTTTTTGAAATTTTCAAAATGGAGGAGATGTTTTTGAAATTATACTTGTTTTTTTAATTATCAAAAAGGGGGAGAATGTTGAGTGACTCCTTAAACCATTTTATTTTTTGATTATTATAAAGATTTATATATTTTATTTCCTTTATATGTATTAATAAATTAACTTGTATACTGATTAAGGTTTGTTTAACATTGATCATATAATTTTATTAATTGATATAAATATCTTTATATTTCATGTTTTTATTGCTCATAACAAGTTATATAAGTTTCATGAAGTGTTCCTAGGATAAATAAATCTTCTGAGACTTTAAAATGTATTTTTACATATTATGGAACTAAAATTTGGCAATGTATGGAAGTGAACTTAAGGATTTACTGTGAGTGAAATTTTGAAAAAGTATGGATTGACCATAAGTGAAACGGATCAACTGTGAGTGAAATAGATCCACCATGAGTGAAACAGATTGACTGTGAGTGAAATGGACCAACCGTGAGTGAAACAGATCGGTTACCCTATGTATTTATATCATAACTAGAGATAAATAAATTGAAATTGACTTTTTTTTTGAAATATAAAAATATTATCTACATTTCACTAGAATACATAAACTTCTGAATCGATATATATCATGTCTGAAATTAAGTTTGAAGTCTCTTTATATTTTCAGTATGATTTCTATTTTTTCTAGAACTATTTTTCTACCATATTTAAATGATAAATTGAATTATAGAAATCAGATTTATCTTATTATTATTTCTTTATAAGGATAATGAAATTTTATAAGTATAATTAAAAAGGAAAAAATCTAATTCTTCCTTTAACAATGTATTTTTTAGTTCTAAAAGTTAAAAAGACAGTTTGTTTTCAGTTTTTGGGAATTACCTAAAATGAATCACCTTTGTGAGAAATTCATATATGTGACTAAATAAACTATTTGTTGAATTAACTTATATGAATACCTTACATAGATTCAGCTACATGGTCAATTAGATTACCTAGAGAAAAATGACTATGTAAAATTAACCTACATGGATTTGGCTACATAGTTCAGTGAAATCATATAGGAAATTATACTTTGTTTTTTCATTGTGTTTCATATATCGATTTGATTTATGTTTATATCTTATATTTAAATTATTATAATGACTTTATAAATTCATATTAATTATTTAAAATATATTTTAACTATTTACCAATGTTTTAAACATGTTTTTAAAAATATCAAAGAGTTTTTTAGTTTCACACATGAAACATACAGATTGAAGACTCAAAAATTATTTTTGTTATTTTATGTTTTCTATATCAATTTTATGGTTTCTAAATTAATATTAGATGATATTAAACATATTAAAACTTGTTTTAATATATTTAATGTGGTTTTATTATGTTTTGAATATCTTCGCATGTTTACTAGTCATTTTAAAATGACTGTTTTGAATTTCAAATTTTCAATTTCAAACTTTCTATTTTCATGGGATTTTTCATTAAACTATTATTATAGATAATGTTTCAAGTATTTAATGGGTGATTAAAAAAATTGAATCAATATTTATTATTTTAAATTTTGGTCAATATTTGAGTGATTATTATGCAATGATAATATTTTTTTTCTCTTTCTTTCTCTCTTTGATAATCTAGTATTATTATTTTTGAATTTTAAATTTTACAATGATAGCTCATCTATGTTAAGTTTACTTACTTTAAAAGGTAATTGAGATTTATTAATGTAAATAAGTGAACAAGTGAAAGAATTATGATACGATACATCTTAAATGAGTGATTTCATATTTTCAAGTGATAATAGTGTGAAGATTGTGGTGGTGTTGATATTGTGAAGTGTTGTACATTATTTCTATGCGGAACATTTCTCACTACCTCTGGATGATCTCTCAAGTTCCAAATTAATTCTTCTTTTAATTTTACTAACTTCAAGAGATGATGTGATTCTCAACTCAAGAACTTGTACTTATTCTTTCTTCATTTATATTCTACTACATTTGGTTTCTTATGTCTGTAACACTTCTTCATATATTTCACATGCACTCTGTTTTGTGTTTATGATTTTACATACAAAAATAATTTATTCTTCTCTTCTTTGGGTTGTGACTCTAGAATTTTAAAGTTAGGACTGCTTATGTTGTGACTCTCATAGTCTAAAGTAAGGGTTGTAATTTGGTTATGAATCCCCATAAAAAATTCAGGTGTTTGGTTATTCCTCCACTAGAAAAAGTAGTTTGTAATTGGGTTATTATTCCCCTTTAAAAATAAGGTAGTGCACAAAATATATCTTACTATATATAGAGGTATAAGATTTTACTAGGTCCAATTTAGATTGAACCAGTATAAAAATACTTCTATTCATTTTATTTTATTTCTAAGAAAATTAACTCTAATAATTAACTCTAAAAATTAATTTAGATAATTAATCTATTTATTTAAAAAACCTGGTATATTCATCCCCCTCTAGACCATCTTCCATTACCCTTTGGAACCTGATAATAGGAACCACATAAAAAAACATGTATTATCTCAATCCTGGTCAATATAATGGGCATACACTCATGTATCACCCAATCAAAAATCCCAAATCATTCTCCCATGATTTATACCACATCAAAAATAGTCTTGTGCACCTAAAAACTGATCACACTCCTATTTCATGTCAGTATCATCAAATCATGATCACCCTCATAGATCCCCTTTAAAATTGGGTACTTCACTTGTGCCATGATTTATCAAACGACCACCCACCAACCAACATTGTACCAAAACCAAAAGCGTCTAACTATTCTAACACTATGCTTCAAAAGAACATCTTGAAATAATAAGGCCAGGAATCCGAATGATCCAACCCTTTGAACCCAACCTCAAACAATATATCTATCACCCAAGGTGATTTTCCTAAGAAAGACAAGGCATCCATTGTGCCTTTTTCTAAAAACCATCTAAGGGATTTCATAGTCCCAAGTTAACCCCTATGACACCACTTTTTAATATCCCAACCAGACTCACTATGAACAATAATCATATCAGTGGCACTATGTGACCTCAGGTGCACCCCCACATATGTTGGAGGTTTCCTACTAGCAATAGCAGTCTAGAGTGGTAACATGAGGAGACTGTAACCCCAGTATCAATGTGTGTAATAATATAAAAAATAGCCAAACATCAATCATGAATCATCATACACACTAATAACTATTATATTATGATGAATAAATAAATAGACCAATCAATAATGAAATGATGTGGAGGCATACATACAAATATACAAGAATGATCACCAATTGGACTGATCACGTATGCTATATGAAAAAAAAGAAATAAATAAATACTGGAATAAAAATATAATAGGATCCACTATAATCCCTAAGCCTCACCTCATCCTGATCTCTAAATATCAACAGAGCTTCTCCATCTCGATCATGCGATATCAGGCCTTGGCCTAACCTAAACCTATAGATAAGTGAGAGACACTTGGGTACCAAAGTGTAATGGAGGCCCAAGTAGGGTGTGAGTACATAACTTAATAGGTAACCACCAATATGGTCCAGTACATTTCCAGTAAATGCGGTGATATGTTCATGCGACATGCTCTGAATAAATAAATAGTTATTGAAAAAAATAAATGATCATCAATCCTCAGGTTTGTGACCTCAATCGACAATACCTACATTGGATAATTCTAGAGTGTCTGAGAACATCATTATGATCATGTAAACCATAATAATGACCCAGAGGTATCACCCCATGATCATCTCACTTTCCCAATGGCTAAAAGAATATATTTGGTCTCATGTGTCCAACCCTTAGTCTATCTATCCCATTTCATCACATTTAATAAATTTTAGTAAATACCCCTCATGGTGTCTCAGTTTCAAATTCATACCATGATAATCAAGGACTCGACCATCAATGACCAAGGAAAAACATCCAATGGACAAGGTCCATTAAGTAATTAGCACTTCTTTCATCCTAATCAAGGGAATTTATTCTAGAAAGTGTTGGACGGAGTAGAGTACTCAAGAGGGGGGTGAATTGTGTATATATAAAAAATTCTTTATGAAAATTATTCTTAAATGGTTCCCCAATAAAAATAAATATATCCCAATTAATCAAAGTAATACGGTTATGAAAGTTTGATTGTTTAAATAACTTCTCATGAGATTGATTAATTCTCGGTAATCTTAATATCAATTATTAATATTACTTTTGAATCTATTCTAATAAGGAAAAACAATTATAACTTCTTTCCAAGATTAACTATCAAAGTAAATCTAGTGATTTTTGAATTTTGTAGAAAAACAGAGAACACTAAATTAAACAACACAGAAGATATAAAACAAGTGGTTTAGTATCAAGACAAGACATAATCCACTCCACTTGGTTATCACCTACCACTAATCATTTTATATTAATAAAATTGATCCGTACCCAGGATCGGGGTAAACAATAGTAAACAAGACTATCTAGGTCACACGACCTCTTCCATAGTTCTTCATGGGTATAAAAAATAGGTCACACAGGGACCTCTTCCACACTTATTTTTGGGAATAAACAGGTGTGAAAAGATATGAGAGGAAGGATATCTTGTATCCTTCAGTTTAATTCAGGAGACAGTGCATGTTTTTATATGTACACACACACTGATCGAAATCTAAAAAAATACACAGCAGATAAAAATGATGAGATAAGATTAGAAGTGCTCTGAGTTTTAGTCTGTGTAGCTCTAGACTTCTAGGATGAAGCAGATGTCAGAATCGAGTCCTCTCGCGAGAAACAGAGTATCGCAAGTCTGCTGCTTTGGTTTCCAGTTAGATCTGGCTCAAGTTCTTTGTGAATTTGGTATTATAAAGATGTTCTTGACTCTGATCTACGGTGTCCCAGCTTTTGGATTCATGAATATT
This sequence comes from Viscum album, assembly GCA_963277665.1. Classification (NCBI taxonomy): domain Eukaryota; kingdom Viridiplantae; phylum Streptophyta; class Magnoliopsida; order Santalales; family Viscaceae; genus Viscum; species Viscum album. The sequence continues at coordinate 2,100,807,879 of OY728119.1, read as the reverse complement.
TCATTTGTTCTTCAGATGTATTTAGTTTCATGTGTTAGTTCTTTTCTCAAGAATGCTAGTGATTCTTCGTTATCATGCACACTCATTTCTAGGCCACACTTATCTTTTTATTCTTAGAGTGCATGTTTTGGAGACAACATGATGCATTAATTTTACACCTCTTACCTCATATTGTAAGGTGACATGTCTAAAAATAAATATTAATTATGTCAGTACATTTAAAAGACTCAAATATGACCGTTAGAAATTAAATTGAAAAATGACAAAACAGATTAAAGAACTGTGTCACATTATGTCTGGAAATGGTGTCTTCATGAAATGGTGTCTCCATGAAATGGTGTCCACTTATTTTCCTTTGAGTAGTGAGACAGTTATGATGGAATAGTTTTATAGAGATTAGGAACTCGTAGCAGATATGTGGTGTTAGGATCACGGTGTCTTGTCCTTTTCCAAACTTCAAACAGTGTCTTAGAAAGGAACCGGTGTCACCAACTTCAACAGATCTGAAACTGGTTTTAGTGTTTGGTCACAATGTCTAGGTCATGGTATCTGGTCATGGTGTCTAGTCACAGTTTCTGGGTCATGGTGTATGGGTCATGGTGTCTAGGTCACGGTGTCTAGGTCACGGTGTCTAGGTCATGGTGTCTGGTCATGATGTTTGGGTCACGGTGTCTGGTCACAGTGTCTGGGTCATGGTGTCTGTTCACAGTGTGTCAGACTTGGCCAAATATTTGTATACAGACTTAAATAATTATATTCATAGAATGGATTAGACTTAATCATTTATCAAGAAAATCCATTATAACACAAATTAAAATTAGTTTACAATAATCAAACATAGTACTTAAGATCTTGGATAGGTTTATTTAAAGCATAAAGAAACCAACCATCTAAACACATGATTTGAGACAGATTAAATATTACTTACAAGATTTAGATAATTTATAGGATTTGTGATCATTAAAACATTATTAACACATGAGGAGTCCAACAATCTCCCCCTTTTTGATGATCACAAATCATGTGAGTGAGATATCTGTTCTTAGGGAATGTGTCTCTCCCTTAGTGTTCATTTAGGGTGAATGTCTCTCCCCCTTTTGGGATTATCAAAAAGAGTACAAAATTAAATAATATAATGGAGAATAAGAGTTCACAATGCAATATATGGATAAAAAGGTGTCATTACAAACAGTAAGCAAAAAAACAAAAAAAAAACATCCATATCAAAAGATAGTGTTCATTTTTCTTCAACACCGGTTGTCTTATCTTTTCCCTTGGCATCAGCATCACTAGAATCCATAGGATCCAAGGTAGAAGTGGAAGAAGGAAGTGAACCAACTGGAAGAGAAGGTAAATGGAGTCCTTCAAAAACAGAATGGGGCCAAGGTAGGTTTGGTGGAAGACCGAGGAAATTATTGGTCAAGGATAATAGGTCTGATCTGACTTAGATCTTGAGAGATAGATATAGAAGTAGAGGCAAGGGCAGAGGATGAGAATGTAGGAAAACTAGGTCTCAATGGTGCAGTTGTAGGAGACACAATAGCAGTGATCTGCACATGAAGATAAGGACTTAAAAGATTTATGAAGTCAGCAATAATCTCACCACCATACTGCATCACTTTCTCAAATTCATTCTTGTTCTCCATAAACTTTTCCAACAAAGGAGTGAAATCTTTGAGCTCCTGGACCTGAGTTTTGAAAGCTTGAGTGACAGGAAGGATTTTCAGATTTTCTATAAGGTACTTGAAGTGGTTTTTCATATCATTCTTAGAGAAGATCCTATTGAAGTAGAAGTACACCTTCTTAGTAATTTCTTCTTGAGAATCATTGGAAATATTGGAATGAATTCTCACCAAATCAAGAACTCTGTCACTGTTCTTGACAACCACAAAGAAAGACTCTTTGTCAAAACCACTGAGCACAGACTAAAGTTATTCTTTAACAATAGTTCGAAGAAGATCACTATCCAAGTAGGGTTGAGATGATTGTCTAGAGGCACTATAAACTATAATAGCTGAAGTAAGAGACTTTAGTTGATTCAGAAATTTCTGGAGATAGCCCTTATACTCATTAGTCAACTTGTTAAGACCAATAAAAAGCTCACGCATCTCTTGAACAATTTTATTATTTCTTTTAGCAACCTTGTCATCTATGTAAATTAGGTTAGGTTGAATCAGGGAGACTACTTCCTGTGAAATCTGACCACTAACATCCTCACCAAGATGAGAAACAGGTTTTGGTCTTGATTTCAGCACTCTCGGCATTTATTCAACCATACCTCTGAGATACTTCACTTCATCACTAAGTTTTTTGTTCTCAACTCAAACTTATTGAATTTCATGAAGCATCTTTGGATGAATCTACCATATGATCTTTTCTAATAACAGGGAAACATCTCTTTCACTCAAGTTTTTCATAGCATTAGCTTGAGTATTCATGATCTTTTCAACCCCATCCAATAGGGTAGCTCTAAATGATTTCAAATAATCCTTAATCACCATTTTTGAAGTTTATTATGAAGGTTTAGGAATATGAGTTGAGACAGGCTCAAGTTCCTTTGTAGCTATAATATCAAGAATAGATAGTGGTTTAAATTGAAACACAGTAGAAAGATCTATACCTTTAACTGAGACTTCTTAGGAATCATTCACATCAAAATAGCTAGGGAATTTATACCATGTATCCAAAGATATTGGATCAACCGGATTAGGAATATCAACAATTTTCAAATTTGGGTGTTTTTCCCCCTCAACATGTGCATATTTCTCAGGAATACAAGATTTAGATCCTTGATCTATTTCCAATATTTCATTCCCAATAGCCTCACCCATTTCGTTTCAAGACAACTGAAAGGCTCACTCCATTCTCTCTTCATCAGATGGGATAATTTCAGGAACATCTTGTTCCTCTAGGTGTTCCTCAAGAGCAGCTTCTTTCGCAAGATAAAGATCTTATTCTAAATGTTATTTCAGAAGAGCCTTTTTTTCAATAATAATAGATTCTTATTTAGTGGCAAGTTCTTCTTCTAGATCAGTAATCTCATCAAGAATAGGTATTTCTTTCTCAATTAAGACTTGAGGATCAGGTTCACTATCTTCCTCATCCAAGACAGTTTTCCCTGTAGGTAAAATAGCCTCTTTTTCTTCTTCCTCATCAGAATAGTCAACGATTTCATCTGGTTACAAATCAGGGTCAGAAATATCTTTAGGTCTTGAAGAATGCTCAACTTGGTTAAACATTTCATAGACCCTCTCATTATCTTCCACCCATACTTTTCTCCATGGATTCCAACTGATTTTCATTCTATTGACTGTAACTTTTGAAATATAGAATTCATATTCCTTAATGACTTCTTCATCTGGTCCAATCAGCCCTTTTGCATAAATCATAGCTGAAATTAATCTTGAGTAGAACATGGAGGTTGACTAAGAGTTTGTCTATATCAACAAACACATATTGAGTATAACATACATTTATAGGTTTATTTTGTGTCCATTATTTATAAGATGTATCAAAAATACATCCTGATACTTGAGTGTAGAAAAGTCACCTTTTCTGGGGCTAATCATATTCTAAACAAACTTAAAAAAAAGTCTGGTTTCACCATCTAGCTCAGCAGCAACAGCACTTCTCCTTGTTTCATTCCCATTCAAGCTTCTCAAAGCTTCTTCTAAAACAAAGAACTCACTTGGAGGAGGAGGAACTCTCTGTTATTCCTCATAGATACCCTCATCAGGTATCCTTAGGCAAGCATCCCATAACTTTGAAGAAAAGGTACATCTCTGGCCATTGATCCAACTTCTTACAACAAAACCATCTTCTATATCAAAAGATAATTGAACGAACTGATAAAACTATGCAACTAGATTTGGGTATATCGGCCTATCCTCCTTTGTAAACCAATCCAGCCAACCTTGTCATTTTATTACTTTAAATACTAAATACTTACTTGACAGATCCACTTAGGGTAGATTTCCTTTTCAAGTACCGCTATTTTGTTCACCAGGTTCGGATTCAAAGGACCTTAGGGTGCTAACTTCAGTGTTATTTTCATCTTCTTCTTAGATCTTAACTTCTTAGGAGTTGATGATGATGGGCATTTCAATCTAGGCATTCAACGAAGGTTAGAGAGAGAGAGAGAGAGAGATTTAAGGAGGGGTTTCATTTTGAGAGAATAGATCTCGGGTGAAGAAAGGAGTGAAAAATCTTTCATTTTTATCATTTAGGGATACCAAGTGTCGCAAAATCAAAAGTAAGGGAAAGTAAAAAAGAATAAAATAATTAATTACCATGATACGAGTTATAGTATCAAAAAAAATAAAGCATCTTTACAGTGAGACCGTGACAGAATATTATGGCGGGACTAGAACTGGATTTCACGGTGAGACCGTAACAGTGTGATTTTTAAACCATGAAATTGTATTGTTTGAGACAGTAAGTGCCACACAATAACCAGGAGATAGTAACTGTGATACCATAAACATGAAACAGAAAATTTTAATTTAGTAAACTACAAAACCATTAGAGTTAGACAGTAATCTTACAATAGTGACTTGTTAAACCGTAAACTGTGAAACAGTACGCTGTGAAATAGTACACTTACTACTTAAGATTTATCATTCCCAAATCATGTATGATGTAATATATTCTTTCAAAATTTAATATTTTGGTGAATATATCAGTGATCTGATATTCAGTTCCAATTAATTCCAAAGTGATATCACCTTTTTGATAATGATCTCTCAGAAAGTGATGTCTTACATCAATATGTTTTGTCCTAGAGTGTGAAACATGATTTTTTGAGATGTTAATAGAAATTTTATTGTAAAAATTTATAGGTACATACATGAATTGATATCCATAATCTAGTAATGTGTGTTTCATCCACAAAATTTGTGCACAATAACTACCAGTAGCTATATATTCAGCTTTTGTAGTTGATAATGCAATAGAGTTTTGTTTCTTAATACACCATGAAACTAGTGACTTGCCTAAAAAGTATCATATTCTAGAGGTGTTTTTCTATCTAACTTACAACCACTGAATTCATCATCAGAATAACTAACTAACTCAAATGATTTTCCTCTAGGATAGAATAGTCCTAGATTGGGTTTATGCTTGAGGTATTTAAAAATTATATTAACAACATTTAAATGAAATTCCTTAGGGTTTGCTTGAAAATGAGCACACATACATACACTAAACATAATGTTAGCTCGGCTAGAATTTAATTAAAGTAAGATTTCAATCATTCCTATATAATTGGTTTCATCAACAGATTTCACATCTTCATCAAGATCCAACATACAAGTAGTACTCATTGGAGTGTCACTAATTTTAGTGTTATCAAAGCCCAAACGTTTTAGAAGATCTTTAGTATATTTGATTTTATTTAAAATAATACCATCCTTATTTTGAAAGATTTGAAACCCAAGAAATAATTTTAGTTCACCCATTAAACTCATTTAAAATTCATTTTGCATCATTTTAGAAAATTAAATACATAAAGAATTTTTTAAAGATCCAAAGATAATGTCATCTATATAAATTTGAACTACCAAAACATCATTGGAAATTCATTTCATAAAGAGGTTAGGATCAGATATTCCTTTTATAAAACCTTTTGAAATAAGAAAAGTACTTAATCTATCATACCAAGATCTTGGAGATTGTTTGAAACCATATAAAGTTTTTGATAGTTTAAAAATATGATTTGGAAAATGAGGATTTGTAAAACCAGGGGGTTTCTCAACAAAGACATCCTCAGCTATATACCCATTTAGGACTGCACTCTTAACATCCATTTAATATAGTTTTAAATTCAGATGTGCAACATAAGCAAGTAGAATTCTGATGTCTTCAAGTATAGATACTAGTGCAAAGGTCTCTTTATATTCAATCCCTTCTTCTTGACTATAGCCTTGTGTAACCAATATAGCCTTGTTTCTAACTATGTTACCAGCTTCATATACTTTATTTCTAAATACCCACTTAGTGCCTATTGTAAATGTGTTTTTGGGTCTGTCAACAAGTTTCCAAAAATTGTTCCTTTCAAACTAATTAAGTTATTCTTGCATATTCATCACCCAAAATTCATCATTGATAGCATCATTAATGTTTTTAGGTTCAAGTTGTGACAAGAAGACTTGATGTTCAACCTGATTCCTAAGAGAATCTCTATTTTGACTTCCTTTATCTAATTCTCCTACAATAGAATCTAAAGGATGGTTCTTAAGAATTCTAATAGCTCTAGAAAAGGAAGGACAAGTAATTTCAGGTTCATCAACAGGTTCAGGTTCATTGTGACTTGAATCTAAAGAATTTAAAGAATTGGAAGTTTCCACAGATTCCTTTACAGGATGGTTAGAGGATTTTGAGTTTATGTATAGATTTTATACATCATCCTCCAGGTTTTCTAAATAGTTCTTAGGCTCATGTGGATATCTTTCATGAAATTTGACATGGATAGATTCTTACACACATTGAGTTCTTTTATTAAACACTCTATAGGCTTTACTAGAGATTGAATATCCTAGAAAGATTCCTTCATCACTCTTTGATGAAAATTTGTCAAGATTTTCCTTATTATTAAGGATATTTACTTTGAAACCAAATACTTTGAAGTAGTTTACTTTGTGTTTTCTATTTTTCCATAACTCATATGGAGTTCTTTTAAGAATAGGTCTAATAAACACTCTATTAATAATATAGCATGTTGTATTTATAGCTTCAGCCCAAAAATAAATAGGTAAGTCATATTCACTAAGCATGGTTCTAGAAATATATTATAAGGTTCTATTTCTTCTTTCTACAACTCCATTTTGTTGAGGTGTTCTAGGGGCAGAGAAATTATGAATATAGCCATTTTGTGAGCAAAAGGATTCAAACTCTTGATTTTCAAACTTATGGACATGATCACTTCTTAAAAATTTAATTCTAAGTCCACTAAGATTTTCTACAGTTTTAGCACATTTAATGAAATGAGAGAAGGTTTCACTTTTGTGATCCAAAAAGAAAGTCCAAGTATATCTACAAAAGTCATCTGCAGGAATATAAATATAGTGATTCCCATTTAAACTAGAAACTCTATGATCCAAACAAATTCATGTGAACCAGTTCAAGAGGTTGAGAAGTTGACACTTCTTTCTTTAGTTTGAAGGAAATTTTGTGTTTCTTTTCCTTTTGACAGGGATTACACACCTTATCATTTAGAAACTCATGTTTGGGTAGTTCTTTGACTAAACTCTTTCTAGTTAACTTTATAAAAGAGTGAATATTACAGTGTCTTAGTCTTCTATTACAAAGCCAAGACTCTTTGTGAAATACACTTAAACATGAAGCATTTTGAGAAACGAAATATTCTAAGTTAATAGAGTATACATTTTCATTTCTTAATGCAGAAAATACTAATTCATTTTTAGAATTAAAAACATTGCAAGGATCATTTTCAAATTTAACATGAAATACATCATCACATAGTTGTGAAATACTAAGCAGATTATATTTCAATCCATCAACAAAAACTACTTTGGAAATTAAAATTGAGTTAGAGTTACCGATTTGGCTAAGTCCAATGATATTTCCTTTGGCATTGTCACCAAAGGTGACATGTCCACCATCAATTTTTATTAAACTCTTGAAACATGAATAGTCTCCTGTCATGTGTCTTGAACACCCATTGTCCATGTACTATAATCTTTTACAGGAGCTCTTTAAGAAACTTTCCTACAAAATTTTCAAATAATAATATACTTTTGTACCCACATTTGTTTGGGTCTAGTAATATTACTGACTAGTTCTTTAGGAACCCACATCTGCCTCATAGGTTTCCTATAAGCATTATGTAAAGTGCTTGAAAAATAAACTCTATTTGGTCCAAAAAATATTGAAACAGTAGATAATGTATCATAATTTTAACTAGCTAAATGTTTTCCAAAACTAGGAGTAAAGATGTATGTCCTAGATTTAGAGACAAAACTAGTTCTTCGAAAATTTCTTTTACCAAGTTGATAGGAAATACTAGTAGTATATTTAGGAGCAATATGTTTACCTAGAATTTGTACCAAATTATTTTTACCATTAGTAAACCTTTAAAGGTCCTTTTTCAATTTCTCATTAGATATATTTAGTTAATTCTTTTATTTAATTAATTGAACATTTTTCTATCTTTATACAGTAAGTTTAGTTTTAACAGTTGAGGTAATAGAATGTTGTTTCTTTAAAGATTTGTATTTATCTTTTAGTTCATTACATGTCTCTTCAAGCATATTATAGTACTCAAATATTTCTTCAATATACATATTTTCATAATCACTCTCATCTCCATAATAATAGGAATTGTGTATAGGAGATTCCAGTGTTACCTCATATGTGTTTGTCATAAAAACACATATTGGATTTATTGGCTTGTACATCATGTGATGATTCTGAGTCACTTATACTATCCTCAGAAGAACTCCACATTGCTTTCATTTATTTTTTATACTTTATATCTATGTCCTCATACTTCGTTTTGTATTTGAGATTGGGAAAATCAGTCTTTATATGTCCCTTTCACTTACATTCATAACATACTATCTCATCAGACTTTTCACTTCCTTTCCAATATTTCTTCCAACATCCTTTTTGATCATATCTTCCCTTGAAGTTAGGCTTTTAGAAAAAATTCTTCTTCTTGTAAAATCTCTTAAACCTTCTGGATAATTGAGCCATATCCTCATCACTATCATGTGATGATTGTTCACTGCTATAACTTTCTATAGAGACTTCCAGTTTCCCTTTCTCTTTGTATTTAGAAGTGGTGGTCTTAAATGCAACAGATTTTCTTTTGGGTTCATCCTCCCCTTCCTTGTTGACTTTCAACTCATATTCATACATCATTAATTTCCCAATGAGTTCCTTTATAGGTAACTTTCTTATGTCGCATGACTCTCTAATAGAGACATAGGTTCCTCTCTATATATCATGTAAGCATCTGATAATCCTCATAATTTGTTCTTTGGTAGTAAATTCTCTTCCAAGAGAAATCATTGTGTTGAAAATTTCATTAAACCCGAGATACATGTCAGAAATAGGATCATCAGGTTTCATTTTAAAGTTATCATATTTAATAGTATAAGTATTGAGTCTCATTTCTTTCACACTAGAATTTCCTTCATGTGAAACAGAAAGAGTTTCCCAAATTTCATGGGTAGTTTTACATGCATAAATTTTGTTAAATTCCAAATCTCCTAAAGAGAAATATAAAATAATTCATGGATTTTCAATTATTATTGTAGGAAATCTTGGTTGGGTTATCCCAAGTGATTCTATCAGTAGCAGGAATCTTATACTCATCTATAATTGAAGACCAAATTTCAAAATCCATACTTTCTAAATGCATTTTCATTTTAATTTTTAATTGGGCGTAATTGGTTCCATTAAAGAATGGTTTTTTGTTTGTTTCAGAACCTTCTAATCTATTATCCATAATAAAGAAATACTTTGAAAGAGCTATAAATTTATAATTAATAGAAATTTATAGATCTTTAAAGTACAACTAAAATCACATTTGAATAGTTTCGAAAATAGATTATGAATAGGAATAACAAACTCCTCTGATATAAAATTTTGTTTAGAGTATAGTACTCAAGAGGGGGGTGAATTGAGTATCTATAAAAAAATTTGTATGAAAATTATTCTTAAAAGGTTCCCCAATAAAAATAAATATACCCAATTAATAAAATTAATACAGTTATGAAAGTTTGACTATTTAAATAACTTCTCAAAAGATTGATTAATTCTTAGTAATCTTAATATCAATTATTAATATTACTTTTGAAGCTATTCTAATAAGGAAGAACAATTATAACTTCTTTCCAAGATTAACTATCAAAATAAATATATTGATTTCTGAATTGTGTAGAAAAACATAGAACACTAAATTAAACAACACAGTGGATATAAAACAAGTGGTTTAGTCTCAAGCCGAGACTTAATCCACTCCACTTGGTGATCACCTACCATAAATTAGTTTATATTAATAAACTTGATCCACACCATGGATCGGGGTAAACAACAGTACACAAGACTGTCTAGGTCACACGACCACTTCCACAATTCTTCGTGGGTATAAACAAATAGGTCACACAGGGACCTCTTTCACACTTATCTATGTGAGTAAACAGGTGTGAAATATATGAGACGAAGGATATATTGTATCCTTAAGTTTAATGCAGGAGACAGTGCGTGTTTTTATACAAACACACACACACTGCTCGAAAGCTAAAAACAATACACAATAGAGAAAAAATTATGAAATAAGATTAGAAGTGCTCTAAGTGTTGGTCTATGTAGCTCTGGACTTCTAGGATGAAGAAGATGTCAGAATCAAATCCTCTCATGAGAAACAGGGTATTTCATGTCTCGTGCTCTGGTTTCCAATTAGATATGGCTCATGTTCTTCATAGAGTTTGTATTACGAAGATGTTCTTGACTCTAATCTATGGTGTCCTAGATTTTGGATTCATGAATGCTTTGTGTGTTCTTCAGATGTAATGAGTTGCATGTTTCGGTTCTTTTCTCAAGAATGCTTGTGCTTCTTCGTTATCATGTACACTCATTTCTAGGCCACACTTCTCTTTTTATTCTTGGAGTGCATGTGTTGGAGCCGACAGGATACATGTATTCTACACATCATACCTCATACTTTCAGGTGACATGTCTACAAAGAAATATTCATTATGTCAGTGCATTTAAAAGACTCAAATATGACCATTAGAAATTAAATTGAAAAATGACAAAATAGATTAAAGAACGGTGTCAAAGTATATCTAGAAATGGCATCTTCATGAAATGGTTTCTCCTTATTTTCCTTTGAGTGGTGAGATAGTTATGATGGCATAGTTTTATAGAGATCAAAACCCGGTAGCACAGATGTGGTGTTAGGATCACGGTGTCTGGTCCTTTTCCAAACTTCAAATGGTGTCTCAGCAAGGAATCGATGTCATCGACTTTAACAGATATAAAACTAGTTTCAGTGTCTATTCACGGTGTCTAGGTCATGGTATCTGGTCACATTGTATGGTCACGGTGTCTGGGTCACGGTGTTTGGGTCACGGTGTATGGGTCACGGTGTCTAGGTCACGGTGTCTGGTTACAGTGTCTGGGTCACGGTGTCTGGTCACGATGTCTGGGTCACGGTGTCTCAGACTTAACCAAATATCTGTATAGAGACTTAAATAGTGATATTCATAGAATGGATTAGACTTAAGCATTTATCAAGGAAATCCATTATAACACAAATTAAAAAGTAGTTTACAATAATCAAACAAAACTCTTAAGATCTTGGATAGGTTTATTTAAAGCATAAAGAAACCAACCATCTGTATACAAGATTTGAGACAGATTAAATAGGATTAACAAGATTTACAGAATGTATAGGATTTGTGATTATTAAATCATTATTAACACATGAGGATTCCAACAGAAAAGAAACTCCTTTTAGATTAAACTTCATAATTGAATTAAATAATTTTATCATTGTTTATCTTAAGTTTAATTCCTTATTAGTGAGAACACATAACCATTAATTATAAAAAAACATTTATTATACTAAAGGGTGGGTACCAAGGACCACCTACCTCTTTTATGAAGCTTTCCCTTTTCAAAACATAGCCCAACAGCTACTAACTAGGATTGTCAAGACTTTCCAAACTGGAGTTGACTCTTAAACTCTTTTCTAAAACCAAAACATCCAATCAAAAATGATTCACAATTTATTAAACAACTATAATTAATTTCCAATTATGTTCAAGTTGGTATAGTCACTAAAAAGATCATGGGTACTCTCACCACATTGGATCCATGACTGAGAGCATACAGTTAGTCCACCACATGCACCCAACAACATCATGGGCCAAGTCCCTAATAATAAATTCCAAGTACCCATATAATTTAATTCAGTTTATAAGTAAAATCTTAGAAAATTCACCATAGTGACATACCTCACTAAAATAGTGAGTTGATGTTGTCCCAAGATATCCTCTAGATAGGCTGATAAAAATACCAATGATAATCAGACAATTCCACTATGGTTAGGTGAAATCATCTCAAAAACCATAATTTAATAAAACCAAATATTAGAAAAACCAAAGATAAATAATAAATTAGGAATGAGGAGGGTGAATCTCACCTTGAATCACCAAATAACGCACCTAAAATCAACCCAAATATAGGGGGTTGAAGGAGGGGGAGAGGAGATTCTAACTAGGGAATGTGTGTGAGGGGTAGGAAGGAAAAGAGGGTTTTTCATCTTAAACACCATTGGATAAAAGGGTAAAAATATACTTTTAATGAGCTTCACATTTTGGCCACACAGTTTTCTAAACCATGCACTAACCATGTGAATTGGCACTTTCTCAATCTACAAAATTTCATAAAGTCTTTCTAAAACCATTTAAAAATGGTTCATCAAGCTCCAAGTTTAAACCAAGATTCATGGTTTACTCGTATATCTCACATGGTTAACTCTCAACCATGTGCTAACCGTGAAAATCAATTATGTACTTTAGAAACTGAGTTGGAAACCTATTCACCCTCAAGGTGTCGTGTGGTTTATTCTAAACTATACACAGAAAACTATTCTCACTATACTAAAACCCTCTAAAAACTAATAAAAACTAACCTAAAGCTCTTGAGACTCTCTTGAGCACCTGAGGAAACTCTTGGGGCTCAAACCATATCCAAAAACATCATCTTGGGATATTCAAACTCTCAAATTCTTGATATGAATCTCAGTTCTCAAAAAAACCATCCACAAACTCAAAAACTTAAAATCCCCTTATAATTTCTCAACAAAAAAGGGATGGGGTCTTACATCCAGTGCTAAAAATATATAAAATTTTTAAAATTTTCTATGATACCAAAAGAAGTGACATAATTTAAAAATTTAATATTACAACATCATCAACTAACATTGAGTCATTACATACCTAATATCCTTTTAGGTTTAGAGATTTATAGAATTAGGAATTATGTTACATATTAAAATTCATAGTATTTCATTATTAAATGGGAATTTTTTCCAATAAAAAAATTCTTTGAATATTATTCTATCTTCACCTAGACTAAACCTCATAATCAAGACCTAGCCCCAAAACATCTCATACTAATTAGTAATCCCTATGAAAAACATTTGAAAACTTTGGGTGAGAATAAAATCTTTGTAAGGAGGCTTAAAATAATGAGAAAACCCATTTGGTATTTCAAATTCATGAAAAATTCTTAAAATTATTTTATTTTAAATGAAATACTTTGAGCTAAATAAAACATTTTAAATATTATTTTTTAAAATTTAAAAAGGTTTTCAAAAAAATATAAAAATGATTCTTTCAAAAAAAATTATAAGACATAAAAATATTGATGACTACTTTATTTAAAATCACAAACCACTAAATCCTTTTAAAATTAAGAATTCCCTTTTTTAAATTCAATATTATACTTTTGAAAACAATATTTCCATATAAAATGAAAATCCAATGATTATTCAGTTTTTTTTTTTTTTGAAATCTTAGAAAAATACATGAGGTTACCTAGAATATTAAAGGATATATAGGGCATACACATCACTTGGTTGAAAAAATCCCTTAAGAGTTTAGTTTGGTCCCCATCCCTCATTGTTATTTACTATTTGGACCAATATTTTTGAATATTCGGGTTGTAAGGAAATTTTCTTGAAGTGTTTTCCTTTTTTGATAAACATTATTTACTTAACTTTATTAATTATATAAATCACTTAACTAATTACTATTATTACTTGAACTGATCTTATGTTCAAAGACATGTTTCATTAATAGAATTCACATTTTTTGCAATAAGGATGAAGATGAGTTGAATATAGACATGCATAATTCTATTATTTTATGAGGAGTTTTATTGAAGGGAATGCAAATTTTATTTTTACATGAGGGAAGAAAAAGGTGGAAATTCGTTATAAATGCATGAGATATCATATATTTCATGATTTTTTTTGGAGTTGGTTGGCACTCTTATACTTAGTATCAACTAAGTATATATATTTTTGGATTTATTTAAAAAAATTGTCCAACCAATTGATCATCCAAGGGGACCAAATATCCACTAATTTAGTGGGAAAGGTCAACCCTCAACCAACCATGTTGGAAACAAAGGAGAACTGGAGGGCACATAGAGGCCACCTTCATAGATCAGCCTAAGTATATAGGAGATAAAACACATAGTAATGGGTCATTTAGGTAGGTTCACCAGCATTGGTCAGCATGGACAGTGATCCCAAGTATGTACATGTGTAGATATTGGAGAAAACCCCATGATACTTGCTGAGAGGCCCATGAAACTTGATCTATTATATTTAAGTGAATGATCATGTGGATATTCGATGTGGAATGGGATTAAAATGGAACTGTTCATCCACTTTATAAAAATATGGATATAATCAAGGTCATATGATTGGTTGAATAAAATTCATCTAATGATCTCTATAGTGTTGTCTTCTACCTTCAAGCAGAGGGTTTTCTACATGCACCAAATTACATCAGGTGTTCGTCATTCCATAATGTTCAGATGATCCAATTGTGTATTCGAGTTCCATTCAATCATCATGGATATTTGAATATGATTTAAGAAGGATGAAACTTTTTTCATGAATAATCAAATGTTGATCATTTTGATGAGAGTGATTTGGAGTTTCAGGAGACTAATAATGCATCAGTAATGCTTGGATAAAGGGATCATGCGATTATTATCACATGAACATGAGATTCTCATCATGAGGAGAAGTTTAGAATGAAGGAATAAAAACCATGAATTTCAATGTATTCTGAAAATATAACCAATGTTTGATGAATTTAAATTCCAAGGTCTTTAGGAATTCAAGAATATTGATAACAACAACATTTTTAGTGAGATTTGAGTAAATTAATCACTATGGTGCATGGTAGTGGTGTTTCCTATAAAAGGAGAGCCATTTATGCAAAGAAAAATATTTCCACTCGATAAAGAGAGATCTCTAATGTTTTTTAGAGAAACATATCCACTAAAAAACATTATTTCATGAAGAGGATATTACGTGAACCTCTTTGGTCATGGGGAATTCACCATGAGCCTTTAACTAGTGTTTATCACACTTGAATTTCTACATGAAAAAACAATTTTAGTGGATCCCTTTAAGTTTATGTGAGGATCTTACACAAATGTGAAAATACTTACATGAAGGTTGTGTATACTTTTGATCTCATGAACCCATCTTATATATACATACTATTTTATAAAGAATAATTGAGAAATAGAAGTACAATGCGTGAGATTTACATGAAAAGTTTAATAAGGTTGCATATATATTTTATGTGTCTAATTGGTGATATCACACGATACACTTGCATGAAATAATAGTGGATAGTGCATGTGCTACTTGATAAGATAACAAAAATAGGATAAAATAGCACATAAAATAATAAGGATAAATTTTTATGTGCTAGGGTTTACGAATACATCATATAGAAGGAATTTATTGCCTGCTGTTTGGAAATAAAGTGAAGAATAAAGGAGGACGTACTTAAAAATAGTGTGAAGAAATACAAGAATCATATTTAATACTTAATGAATTCTATTAGTGAAGGTTCTATAGGTTTTGTGAAAATATTTATTACATCATTTACCTACACAAGGATCACATGCACTGTTAATTGATTAAAGTGAAATGAAACTGTAAGGATACTCCCTGCATATTGTAACCACACACAAGGGATTATTTTCTAGTGGTTTATTTGTATTGGATTATTTCAAAACCTTTCTAGGGAGTAGCTACTCTTATTGATTAGTGAACCTTGTAAATACTTGTGTTCTTGTGGTATTTTTTGTGTGATTGTCTTTATAAAATTCATATCTATTTAATAGGAGTTGAAGGTTGTTTTATAAGTAATAAAAAAATAAAAATAAAATATCACTGATTTACCCACTCCCCCTATCAGTGATCATACTGATCCAAATTAGAACTTTCAAGTGGTATTATACTAATATTACCTTTATTGAATATTTGTTGATTTTTTTTTAAAGAGAAGCTGCTATGTATGTTCAAAACTCTATGAAAAATAAGGTAATTACTTTCTTTTATGGGAAGAACTATCAAATCTGGAAATATTTAATTTTTACTTATCTTGTGTCCATTGGTTATTAAGTTCTTGTAGTTATTATAGATGGTTTCCCTCCTTATACTGGAGGTTTTATATTGACAACTTCTAATAAAAAAATTAGATAATGATGGTTGATCCAAAAATTAAATACTTTCATCACTCTCTGAAAGTGAGTTTCTTAGTTTTAATTAAATTTCAATCGATAAAATCATATGGGATAAATTGAAAAACATATATGAAGGAAATAAAAAAAGTGATGAAAGAAAAGTTACAAATCTGGAGATTAAAGTATAAATATCTTAATATGAGTGATGATGAATTTTTTAGTGGATTCTTTACAAGGGTGAATGAAATTTAAAGAACCATTTGATGTCTTGTTGATAAGTTAGAAGATTCAACCATTGTTCAAAATATTATACAAATTATTCCTAATAAATTTGATGTCAAAGTTTCATACCTAAAAGATAATGATCCTAATATTGTATCTCTGCATGATCTACTTATCACCCTCACCACTTATTAAATGAGAATAGAAATGGTGATGAAGAACAAAGAAAATTTTGATCAAGAAATTTCTTTCAAATATGCCATGCATGGAAAGTATAAGAAAGTTATCGAGGAAGAATCTAGTGACTCTGATAATGAATATGAGGTTAGTGAACATTTTTATGAAATTATGTCTTTTTTTTATAAAAATTTTCAAATAGGCACTTGAAAGTACAAAGTAAAGCTACCTATGAAGTATTTCAGTGGTGTAGTTGTTGTAAATTTTAAATAAAATTGTCCTTGATAAAAGTAATGTGATAGAAAGTCAAGAAGATGTATCAATAAGAATACAGACAAATCCAAGTATTATTCTATAGTAAAGGATAATAAGTTATCTAAATATAAAAGGAGAAACTATTTTTCTAAGTGTAATGAAGATGGTTAAAATGAATAAGAGGATGATATATTCAGTAATGATACTTACAAGAAACTTCTTATTACAAAATTAAATGATGGAAAATTCACAAGTGATAAAATAAGTATTTCATAATAAGAATAAATTTATATGGAATTCATGCTAAAAATTAAGTTGAAAGAATGTATTTAAAATATTATAGGACTAAAAATATAGAAAAAGAATTTGAAAAGGGTAAATATTACTACAAACATTAAAGAATAATCTCTTGAAGAAAATCCAATTTTATGAAAGAGATTGATAATTTAATAATTTGGTTGATGAAAACATGATCCTCAATACTAATATTGAAGAAGTGTTAAAATTAAAATAGAAATGTTTAGAACTTGTTTTAAAAATATGTTATATCATAGTAAGGAATTGCAAGTTTCCAAATCTCATTTATATAATTTTTGAAATTTATGAAAAGTGTCAACCTCAAAAGAATAAAAAAAACTATCCTCAAAGGTTTATAATAAAGTTGAATTTATTCAAAGTAAATGGAAAGTTGATAAGGCCATGTTTTATCCAAAATAAGTAGAGTTTAAAATCCTAATGTTTCTAAGGTTTCAAAGTCTAAACTAAATGTTGTTACATATAGAGGTTTTGTTGTGGGTAAGAAAAAAAATTCAAAAGGTAACCAAAACCTTGGTGCACAAAAAAATACCAAAGTGAATGGTTGTAACGCCCCGACCCCAGTTACCTAGAGTCGGTGCATTATTACATAACATTGGCATGATCACAATAAAGATCAAATCTCGAAAGACCAATTGGTTTAGTAGCCTTGGAAACACTAGATATATTCATAAAGTTTTACATTACATCATAAAGTGAAAAACTACTACAACAACATAGTCTCCATATTCCACACTCATATCCCCACATACTATCCCTGCAGGTCATTCATAAATTACTTCTTCACATCCTGGGAAAAATAAAACATAGAAAAGGGGTGAGCTCAAATGCCCAGTAAGGATAACAATATAGCAGAAACTTTCATAAATAAGAATAAACATTTAAGGCAGTGTATAACTAAAACAAAAGCCTTTTAAACTTGAACTTAAACATAGTATGGAAAAAATAAAATGAAATAATTCCATTTACTTATTCACATAGATATTATACTAATCTAATAATCACATGCAATATCAATAACCACTTTCCTAATGATGGAATGCATAATTCCAGACTATCATAACCACATAGCCAAGGCCTCGTGCCAAGACTACACATAAGATTTTGTCAAGGCCTTATTCCAAGACACTATTTTGTCTCATGAGACCTACCGATTCATCGAGGAGCTATAGAGGGCTCCACCCATCACATATTAAGTCCAATGCATTCCCATATGAAAAAGTTTAAACATAACATAAACATTCGTATTAAAACTAGCATACGAAATGTCAAAAATTTCACCATAAACTATGAACGGTATAAAAATAGAACATCCATAGTCAAACATATCACAAAACATTCAATACAATATAGAAGTTTTGTATCATAATAAATCAACTTCAAATAAGCGTAAAATCCATCAAAGGATGTTGACATAGATGAAATCAAAACTCTTTTTAGAGAAATATCTATTTATATTTTGAAATCATTTAAGATTCATATATTTATGAAATAAAACATTTTCTTTGAAAATATTCTTATAATCTTGTAAGGGAAGCTTCGACGATTTTATAACGGCAGAAAATAACTGCACCCGCCGTATAAGTTAAAAAACATTCTTACCTTAATTCTGTCGAAAAGGTTAAAAAGAACCTTGTATGGAAAATGACGGAAAGATTACTTTATAAAACTCTTATAAAAAGTCAAACAAGGGTATAAATGACTTTAACCCATATTCTTTTAAATAGTAAAAATGTTTTGAAATACATTTTTAAGAAACATGGATGTGGATGATAAAGAGATCCCAGTAGATTATTACGTATAAACAACCTCGGATAATGAAGAGATTGTGAAATAAACCCTTACCTTGTACTTTTCCTTGGTTGGGGGTAGGTTAACCTCCTTTATAATAGTGAAATAATTGTTATTAAATTATACAAGAATCATATACATTAATATGATATCATATATGATCTTTTAACATTGATTTGTTAATAATATCTTAGTATTATCGTTGTTTCGGGTGTTAACTTACTCATTTTCTTTTATATGTTTTGTTACGTAAGCCATGTTTTTAATGGATAGGTTATATCTTAATCATATTCAGAATGATATCAAGTCCTTAGATACTATTATAAATCATCAAATTAGAATTATACTTGAATGGATACGATGGAGAATGAATCTCATCGCGTTCGTGGAGACGGTAGTCCGTACGAACGCACGAGCGACAATATCATTCTTTTGATATTAAAATAATATATAATTGGATGGTATATCATATATACAGAATAATTATCATGTTACACTTATTATTTACATGAATTACACATCATTATTATACCCATCCAAAAAATAATTTTTTGAATAACAATTACACCACGACGTGGAGACGGTAAGTCGTACGTACGCACGTATGGTGACCTGTTATTCAAAGGATGGATAGAATACTGAATATGGTTGTACCATATTTATAATAACATCACAGTATATATATGATACTGGAGTTATTATTTTAGAATGGTAACAACAAAGGAATAAGAAGTGGAAGAAGAAAGGAACTTGGAAAAGGGTGGTGAAATCATTACCTCTTCTTCGGGTTCTTCATTTTGATTTGATCAAAAGGGCTCCTTAGGTTGTCTTTCTGATCAAACTAAGGCCTCTAGGTTGTAGTGAGGTAAGTTGGGAGAGTTTTTGGGCAGATTTTTTCCGAACAAAAAGGCTTTTAAGGTGTGAAGTAATGAGAAGGGGGAGTGCCCTTCTATAAGAGGGGTGAGGGGCACCTTTGGAAAAGCTAGAAATATTAATTTATAATAAATTAATATTCGGTTTATAATGGCTCTAAAGTTTATTATTAAAATTTTAAGGTGGTGATGGGTCTAAAACCATTCAAACAATAGAATTTAGACAGGTTTGGGTTACTATATTACACTTATCTTTTAGTTTTAACTCTTAGTTAATTACTTTGACATTTACCATGTCACTTTGTATTTTTATATTATATAGTTAACAAACATACTATATACATCCACAAGACCCCCAAGTGGTCCATTAATGATACACCTATCATGATATAATTCTCTTGGCCGAACCTTAGATTTTTAAGAATTTAATATCAATTAATAATATAATATTTTTTTTAAAAACTCTTTTATGTCAATTTTGACACTATTCTATAGTTGATTTTTGTGAAACTCATAACAGAATTATTACTTCGAAAAAAGTAAATTAAATCAATCCTAATATGTCATATTATCCTAGAAAATTATTTTAATTCATTAAAAGTCTCAAATTATATTTATTTGGGTATTTATAACATCAATTATTTTAATTTTTCATTATTATGGTAATTACTGCATCATCATTGTGTCATAAATAAATTAAATTATATAATATATAAAAATTATAAATAAAATATCATTATGTATGAAATCTTTTTATATTTCTAATGAATATTTACAATCAAATTTATCTTATGTATAACCCTATATTAAAAATGTTTTAGTAAATAAACTTTGATTTTAACTCTTTTAACTCTTCTTTAAATTAAATAATAATAAATGTCCTAATCTAATCCAATTGGACCTAAATGATAATATTTTATTCCTAAGGTTGTTTTTGGTCGAGATACACTTGTCCAATAGAATTAGGACATGTGTTAGGGTAATATTAATATCATTTTTACCCTTAATTACCCTATTTACTTTTAACCGTGGTAAATAAAAGTAAAAAGTTACTATTCACCAAAAATTACTTTCATCTCATTGAACCACATTTTACTCCTTGATATTAACCGTGTCTCTCGGATTTTCGAAATTCCAATCACAGAAGCAGTAAAATTAAGTTTTATGAAAAATTCAGTTTTTTAACTACCACTTAGTAGTTTCACTATTCATCAAAAATTGAAGTTTTTCAGAACAATGCCAAAATTTCACCCTAAGATATAATTGATATTCTGAATTCAAAAATGATTTTTATTTTACAAAATTCCAAACATAAAAGTTTCATTAATTAATTTTATAATTAATTCCCGCTGTTACAACAAATAGCGTGTTTTTAAGAAATAATATATATCAAAAGATTAACACTTGTTTATGTCTGGTTTAAATGTGAAATTACATCCAATGACCAAAATTTTATTAAATGGTAAAAATATATTCTAAATATACTTTAAAACCACTCAAATTAATAATTTATCACTATTAATTATTTCGATTAAAAAATTTGTTTTTAATTAAAATTTAGCAATTTTCACTATTCATCAAAATATGAAAGTTATCCGAAAAGTACCAAAATTTCACCCTAATCTAATTTCGATATTATGAATCCAAAAATGAAGTCCATTTAGAAAGATAAAATTTATAAAATTTCAAAAAGTAGGTATTACTATCCATAACGGCTAGTTTGATTGGTTGTAGTGTGTTAGAATCTCGAAATTGCGTACAATGCACGCCATTGCATTATTCAAAGGGAAACGTACCGTGGAAGCTTGGGATGTTTCATTGTAAATTTTTGATGTCACCATTCTAAAAAGTAAATTTATTTAGTCAAATTGAATATATAAAAGTTTAAAATATTGGATTTAAAAAGGGTTCACTATTAAAAGTTTGTAAAAGTGCAATACTGAAAATGAATTTGTTCTTACATTATGTCTAAGAAACTCATAATATGGATTCTAAAATTATAAGGATTATATAAAGTTTAAAATTTAGTTAATACTATTCATAACCTCTTTTAAACGGCTTGTTTGATAAGTCATGGTGCGTTTAAACTCGGTGTTGCGTGTAGTGCAAGTTATTGAATTATTTTGGAGAAATAACATACTATGAAATATTGGGGGGTTACATTATCCCCTCCTTCAATAAATTGCGTCCTCTCAATTTGAAATTGTTCTTCGAAAATAAAAGGTTGAATATAGAAAATATCTTTGTGGGAAAACCCACATCGGAAATTGGGTTAATAAAATTTAGTCTTAATAAGAGGAAAAGAGAAATGAAAGGGTCACCACCAAATTATGATCTCTATTCGGAGAACATTGGTGGAAATTAGAGACATATAATTGGAGGGAAAATGTAAATATTTATAGGTAGTGATTGAGGTCATCAATCACAAACAAGTGTAAAATTGAGGAACTTAAATTCATCAATCTATGATGATTTAAAATACCATCGGTTCAGCAAAACATATGGTATTAGGATAACACATTTTTTTTGTTTTAAGATCCCTTCACTGCAATATAAGAATTAATTTCTTCATTGAATAATAGAAGAAGAAAAATATATACTTGAAAAGTACAGTCTCATCCTTTAACTAAGTTCTACCACAAACTCATCTTTCACTCTAAAAGATAATAGAACTTAAAAAATAATATTCTATTTATCCTATTCATATAGGGTTAAAAAATGAATTTATAATTCATCTAGAAGAACCATTAAAAAACGACATTATTCAATCCAGGACATCACGTGGGTCAGTGGTAAGTGATACACCCCTGTCACCCTTCGGTTGTGGGTTCAAGTCTCGCGGCCTTGCCGAACGCGACGGGTTGTCGCCCGACCTCCGGGTTTTCCTTTTATGGCAATCCAAAATAATCCAAACTAGAACTATCCAAAATACTTAAGTCCAAAATTTATAATGAAGGTAAACACAATGAAGATCCTTTTTTCCGCGTAATAACATGTTAACACCTTCATCATGTATTCTTTTAAAACACTGCAACATCCTGAATTACCATAAAACCTTATTAATTACATTCATGATCCCTTATTCCTTAAATAATAATGGATATACTCCTTCAATCCAAAAATGTTGTAAACCCCAATAATTATGGAATATACAAATCATTAATCAGTTTCAAGGTAGTCAAGAATATCCAATATAATTTATCCAAATCAATCATGTATTATTCTAAAATCACTACCTCGGTATCAGAACCATATTATGGTTTATCTTTCTCTCAACCATATATTTTCCAAAAATTTAACCTGCTATTGAGTCACTTTTCTTTGTTCCACACAATCTCAAGTACTTAATGAAATAGTACTGCAGTACAATCCTTATATACTCCATAATTATTATAACAAGTACATTGTTGATACAACACTCAAATGACATAATCAACATAAAAACTCTAATCATTCCTCTTCATCTGTGGTAGTATCATAACTTGATTATTATCCAATAGCATCATTTGCGGCATAGTCTGATGACTGGGACATAGGTTTGCGTAGTGTCCAAACTCCTTGAAAATGAAGCATTATACATTTGAAACCATTTTCTTACCCTTGCAGTCACATACTTTGTGCCATTTTCCTCCACACTTATAAAAAACTCCCATTCCTTTCAGGAAAGTTCCAGGGTGTTTCTTCCCACAGTTATCACATATGAGAAAATTATTCTTTTCCCTCTTCCCTTTATCCATCTTTCTCTCTTCCATCCTTTTCTTCTCATGTTTCCCTTCAAAGCCATAGGACTCAGTAAACCCTTTACTTATCTTATCAACACATGATATTATTTCTTCATATGATGATAATACATGGGAGACTATTTCTCTTATAAATTCTGGCTTAAGACCATGAGAGATATGATCCTTCTTTCTCTTTGGATCATGTGCATTGCTGAGGTTCTCATTCCTTCTAATGGGCACCATTTCTAAACAATGTCATACACTATATTAGTTTATGAATTACAATACCTAATCCCAAACTTTTAAAACACATAACATAAATTAAATAGTTTATGGATATAATCCATAATCATAAAAATGTCTCCTTTGAGGAAGTATATACTCATAAACCCTTCATAATGGTTTGTAAAAAAAATGAGAATTATCCTAAGCATATCCCCCGGGAGTGTCGTAACCAAGAGTGCAGCAAGGCTCATTGTCGTGCACCAGTTCCCGTTTGAGTCTAGCTCAAAGCAGTTTTTTCGGGTTTTACATCTAGGTACATCTGTGCCAGATTCGCCTCTACCTGCTCATATCCAGACAGGGATGTATTGCTCGAAAAACTCACAAAATCTCTACAATACCAAAATTCTAGGAAGTTCTTCTATACTAATCCTCAAAGTTCATCTTAGGTCTATGTGCTATAATCAGAGTTTATCTAAATCTAGATTCCAAGGTTTGTACTAAACTTCTTCTGATAACAACTGTAACACCCCGACCCCAGTTACCTAGAGTCGGTGCATTATTACATAACATTGGCATGATCACAATAAAGATCAAATCTCGAAAGACCGATTGGTTTAGTAGCCTTGGAAACACTAGATATATTCATAAAGTTTTACATTACATCATAAAGTGAAAAACTACTACAACAACATAGTCTCAATATTCCACACTCATATCCCCACATACTATCCCTGCAGGTCATTCATAAATTAATTCTTCACATCCTGGGAAAAATAAAACATAGAAAAGGGGTGAGCTCAAATGCCCAGTAAAGATAACAATATAGCGGAAACTTTCATAAATAAGAATAAACATTTAAGGCAGTGTATAACTAAAACAAAAGCCTTTTAAACTTGAACTTAAATATAGTATGGAAAAAATAAAATGAAATAATTCTATTTACTTATTCACATGGATATTCTACTAATCTAATAATCACATGCAATATCAATAACCACTTTCATAATGATGGAATGCATAATGCCAGACTATCATAACCACATAGCCAAGGCCTCGTGCCAAGACTACACATAAGATTTTGTCAAGGTCTTGTGCCAAGACACTATTTTGTCTCATGAGACCTACCGATGCATCGAGGAGCTATAGCGGGCTCCACCCGTCACATATTAAGTCCAATGCATTCCCATATGAAAAGGTTTAAACATAACATAAACATTCGTATTAAAACTAGCATACGAAATGTCAAAACTTTCACCATAAACTATGAACGGTATAAAAATAGCACATACACAGTCAAACATATCACAAAACCTTCAATACAATATAGAAGTTTTGTATCATAATAAATCAACTTCAAATAAGCGTAAAATCCATCAAAGGATGTTGACATAGATGAAATCAAAACTCTTTTTAGAGAAATATCTCTTTCTATATTTAAATCATTTAAGAGTCATATATTTATGAAATAAAACATTTTCTTTGAAAATATTCTTATAAGCTTGTAAGGGAAGCTTCGACGATTTTATAACGGCGGAAAATAACCGCACCCGCCGTATAAGTTAAAAAAACATTATTACCTTAATTCTGTCGAAAAGGTTAAAAAGCACCTTATTTGGAAAATGATGGAAAGATTCCTTTATAAAACTCTTATAAAAAGTCAAAAAATGGTATAAATGACTTTAACCCATATTCTTTTAAATAGTAAAAATGTTTTGAAATACATTTTTAAGAAACATGGATGTGGATGATAAAGAGATCCCAGTAGATTATTACGTATAAACAACCTCGGATACTGAAGAGATTGTGAAATAAACCCTTACCTTGTAATTTTCCTTGGTTGGGGGTAGGTTAACCTCCTGTATAATGGTGAAATAATTGTTATTAAATTATACAAGAATCATATACATTAATATGATATCATATATGATCTTTTAACATTGATTTGTTAATAATATCTTAGTATTATCGTGGTTTCGGGTGTTAACTTGCTCGTTTTCTTTTATATGTTTTGTTACGTAATCCATGTTTGTAATGGATAGGTTGTATCTTAATCATATACAGAATGATATAAGTCCTTAGATACTATTATTAATTATCAAATTAGAATTATACTTGAATGGATACGATGGAGAACATCGCGTTCTTGGAGACGGTAGTCCGTACGTACGCAGGAGCGACAATATCATTCTTTTGATATTAAAATAATATATAATTGGATGGTATATAATATATACAGAATCATTATCATTTTACACTTATTATTTACATGAATTACACATCATTATTATACCCATCCAAATAATAATTTATTGAATAACAATTACACCACGACGTGGAGACGGTAAGTCGTACGTACGCACGTATGGTGACATGTTATTCAAAGGATGGATAGAATACTGAATATGGTTGTAACATATTTATAATAACATCACAGTATATATATGATACTGGACTTATTATTTTAGAATGGTAACAACAAATGAAGAGGAAGTGGAAGAAGAAAGGAACTTGGAAAAGGGTGGTGAAATCATTACCTCTTCTTCGGGTTCTTCCTTTTGATTTGATCAAAAGGGATCCTTAGGTTGGATTTCTGATTAAACTAAGGCCTCTAGGTTGTATTGAGGGAAGTTTGGAGAGTATTTGGGCAGATTTTTTCCGAATCAAAAGGCTTTGAAGGTGTGAAGTAATGAGAAGGGGGAGTTCCCTTTTATAAGAGGGGTGAGGGGCACCTTTGGAAAAGCTAGAAATATTAATTTATAATAAATTTATATTCGGTTTATAATGGCTCTAAAGTTGATTATTAAAATTTTAAGGTGGGTATGGGTCGAAAACCATTCAAAAAATAGAATTTAGACAGGTTTGGGTTACTATATTAACCTTATCTTTTAGTTTTAACTCTTAGTTAATTAGTTTGACATTTACCATGTCACTTTGTATTTTTATATTATATAGTTAATAAACTTACTATATATATCCACGAGACCCCCAAGTGGTCCATTAATTATACACCTATTATAATATAAGTCTCTTGGCCGAACCTTAGATTTTTAAGAATTTATATCAATTAATAATATAATATTTGTTTTAAAAACTCTTTTATGTCAATTTTGACACTATTCAATAGATGATTTTTTTGAAACTCATAACAGAATGATTACTTCGAAAAAAAGTAAATTAAATCAATCCTAATATGTCATATTATCCTAGAAAATTATTTTAATTCATTAAAAGTCTCAAATTATATTTCTTTGGGTATTTATAACATCAATTATTTTAATTTTTTATTATTATGGTAATTATTGTATCATCATTGTGTCATAAATAAATTAAATTATATAATATCTAAAAATTATAAATAAAATATCATTATGTATTAAATCCTTTTATATTTCTAATTAATATTTACAATTGAATTTATCTTATGTATAACCCTATTTTAAAAATGTTTTAGTAAATAAACTTTGATTTTAACTCTTTTAACTCTTCTTTAAATTAAATAATAATAAATGTCCTAATCTAATCCAAGTGGACCTAAATGATAATATTTTATTCCTAAGGTTTTTTTTGGTCGAGATACACTTTTCCAATATAATTAGGACATGTGTTAGGGTAATATTAATATCATTTTTACCCTTAATTACCCTATTTACTTTTAACCGTGGTAAATAAAAGTAAAAAGTTACTATTCACCAAAAAAAATTCATCTCATTGAACCACATTTTACTCCTTGATATTAACCGTGTCTCTCGGATTTTCGAAATTCCAATCACAGAAGCAGTAAAATTAAGTTTTATGAAAAATTCAGTTTTTTAACTACCACTTAGTAGTTTCACTATTCATCAAAAATTGAAGTTTTTCAGAACAATGCCAAAATTTTACCCTAAGCTATAATTGATATTCCGAATTCAAAAATGATGTTTATTTTACAAAATTACAAACATAAAAGTTGCATTAATTAATTTTATAATTAATTCCCGTTGTTACAACAAATAGCGTGTTTTTAAGAAACAATATATATCAAAAGATTAACACTTGTTTATGTCTGGTTTAAATGTGAAATTACATCCAACGACCAAAATTGTATTAAATGGTAAAAATATATTCTAAATATAATTTAAAACCACTCAAATTAATAATTTATCACTATTAATTATTTCGATTAAAAAAGTTGTTTTTAATTAAAATTTAGCAATTTTCACTATTTATCGAAATATGAAAGTTATCCGAAAAGTACCAAAATTTCACCCTAATCTAATTTTGATATTACGAATCCAAAAATTAAGTCCATTTAGCAAGATAAAATTTATAAAATTTCAAAAGGTAGTTATTACTATCCATAACGGCTAGTTTGATTGGTTGTAGTGTGTTAGAATCTCGAAGTTGCGTACAATGCACGCCATTGCATTATTCAAAGGGAAACGTACCGTGGAAGCTTGGGTTGTTTCATTGTAAATTTTTGATGTCACCATTCTAAAAAGTAAATTTATTTTGTCAAATTGAATATATAAAATTTTAAAATATTGGATTTAAAAAGGGTTCACTATTAAAAGTTTGTAAAAGTGCAATACTGAAAATGAATTTGTTCTTACATTATGTCTAAGAAACTCATAATATGGATTCTAAAATTATAAGGATTATATAAAGTTTAAAATTTTGTTAATACTATTCATAACCTCTTTTAAACGGCTTGTTTGGTAAGTCATGGTGCGTTTGAACTCGGTGTTGTGTGTAGTGCAAGTTATTGAATAATTTTGGAGAAATAACACACTATGAAATATTGGGGTGTTACAATGGTAATCAAGTTGATGTAAATCAAAAACACATCTCCCAGTAGTATGTAATTTACAAAGGTAAATATGACTTTTATAGTTACTGATAGAATTGTAGAGGATTTTTTAATACAATATATAGGTTTCGGTTTACACATCAACATTATAGAGAATCCAAGAGAAGCTAGAGGAAAAGTTTGAGGGGGAGTCAACCCACTCAAAGGAGACAACCTGATAAAGTCAGTCTGAATATTGAAAATATCTTAAAACCCTTGGAAACTATTTTTGGAAGATTTGATCATCCTAAACATATTGATAAAGGGCGTATGTTCATGATATTATCACAAAAAAATATTATGCAAAAAAAACTCAAAAGTTTATTGAGAAGAAAGAAAAAGGAAAGGAAAAAATCCATAGTTTTTGAAACTTATCTCAAATAAACAAAAGGAGAATGATCCTAGATTTTGTATAGTGGGTTTTATTCACATATGATAGGATATTTAAAGTTTTTGAAAATTTTAAAATATTATAAATAACGTATAGTGACATTTTCAATGATGAGTCACTCGAAATCAAAGGTGTTGGATCTTCTATTGTTAGGGAAGGTAAGTTAAAATCCAAAAGATCCTTGTTTAATTATGGGATGAAACATACTTTTTAAGTGTTTCACAACTTTGTGATGAAGGTGAAAAAGTTTTTTTCATAAAATATTTTTTTTGTAAGATAATAGAATATGGGAAAGTTTTTTTGAAAGTAAAATGAACCAAGGGAAACCTATTCCAAGTTGTTGATACAGAAATTTCATTTTATCTAAGCATGATGGATGGAAATTAGCTTAGGCATAAAAGGTTTGGCTATATGTTCCAAAGTAATATGAGTAATCTAACAAAGAAAG
Source organism: Viscum album (assembly GCA_963277665.1). NCBI lineage: Eukaryota > Viridiplantae > Streptophyta > Magnoliopsida > Santalales > Viscaceae > Viscum > Viscum album. The sequence continues at coordinate 2,100,778,382 of OY728119.1, read as the reverse complement.
AAATTATTCCTTACATTCCTAACATTAAAAGAAGAATGGATTTCTGTTGTTCTATATTTCAGAAAGGGAATATTACAAAATCATTTCATAAGAAAGTTGAGATAAATTCAAGTCATCCCTTTGAGATGATTCACTCTAAAATATGTGGGGCCATGATTGAGCATAAAAAATAAAGATAAGTAATTTATTTATTTTATTGATGAATTTACTCGTATTACATGTATTATTTTTTCAAACATAAATCATAGGCTCTATAAATGTTTAATACTTTTAGGAGATGTAAAAAAATAATGTGGAAACTCTATGAATAATATTTGAATTGATAATGGTGGAGAATATACAAATAGAGAATTCAGATATTATCTTAAGAGTCATGGAATTATTCATGATTTTAGTGAACTATATTCACTATAGTATAATGGTGTCTCTGAAATAAGAAATAGAATTTTAGTGGAGATTTCATGAACAATGTTGATTAAAAATGATAATTCTCTATAATTTTGGAGGCAACCTATCAGATCAACAATTTATGTTCATAACTGAAGTTTTTATAGGATAAACTCTGATATGACTCCTTTTGAGATGTATTACAAAGAAACCTCACATTTGAAACACCTAAGGGTGTTCATAAGTCCTTGTATTATAAAGGATAGGGGTGAGAATCTTGGGAAGTTTGATCAAAGAGGATTTGATGGAATATTTCTTGGATACCCTCCCAATGGTAGAGGTTACATGTGTTGTAATAAAGAAATTTGAAAGATTTTTGAATCAACATATGTTCATTTTTTTAATAGTATAATGATAAAGGTTCACAAATGATTATAGATGTAAAAAAAATGGAAGATAAGTTGGTTATAGATGAACAATAGACAAAGTTCATAACAATGTTAAAGCTTCTAGAGATGAGGATTATGACTTAGCAATATCAATTGATGAGGAACAAATTTTTTCATCTCATCATAGGCTAAGGAATCAAGTGGAAGTTCAAAACATCATTGGTGATCAATTTCAACAAGTTAAAACTAGAAGATCTTCAATTAAAATTTCACATACTTACTTATATTCAAAATTTGATCCAAAAGATGTTAATGAAGATTTTGATAATCAATATTTGGTTGATTCTATGAATAAAGAGATGGATTATATTGAGAAGAATAATACTTGGGAACTTGTACCCAAACCAAACAATAATAATGTTATCGGTACAGAGTGAGTATTCTGAGTAAGGTTAAGTGATAAGAAACAAGGCACAAATTGTTTGTAAAGGTTACTCACAAATTGAATGCATTGGATTTTATGTGACCTTTTATCCTATGGAAATATTAGAAACTATCGAAATATTTATTATTATCGATGAATAATGGAGATATAATATTTTCCAAATAGATTTCAAGTCAGATTTTATTAATGTAGATATCAATGAATAAATTTATATTGAATAGTCATGTGGCTTCATGCTTGGGATTATTAAGGCTAAGTTTGAAAATTAATGAAAGATTTATATAGGTTGAATCAATCTACGTGATCATGGTATTATAAATTAGATACTTGATTAAGAAAGATAAACTAAAAGAAAGGAAGAGTAAATTGTAACGCCCCGACCCCAGTTGCCTAGAGTCGGTGCATTATTACATAACATTGGCATGATCACAAGAAAGATCAAATCTCGAAAGACCGATTGGTTTAGTAGCCTTGGAAACACTAGATATATTCATAAGTTTTACATTACATCATAAAATGAAAAACTACTACAACAACATAATGTCTCCATAATCCACACTACTATCCCCTCATAATATCCCTGCAGGTCATTCATAATTTACTTCTTCACATCCTGGGGAAAAATAAAACATAGAAAAGGGGTGAGCTCAAATGCCCAGTAAGGATAACAATATAGCGGAAACTTTCATAAATAAGAATAAACATTTAAGGCAATGCATTACTAAAACAAAAGCCTTTTAAAATTGAACTTCAACATGGTATGGCAAAAGTAAAATGAAATAATGCCATTTACTTATTCACATGGATATTCTACTAATCGAATAATCACATGCAAAAATCAATAACCACTTTCATAATGTTGGAATGCATAATGCCAGACTATCATAACCACATAGCCAAGGCCTCGTGCCAAGACTACAAATAAGATTTTGTCAAGGCCTTGTGCCAAGACACTAGTTTGTCTCATGAGACCTACCGATGCATCGAGGAGCTATAGCGGGCTCCACCCGTCACTTATTAAGTCCAATGCATTCCCATATGAAAAGGTTTAAACATAACATAAACATTCGTATTAAAACTAGCATACGAAATGTCAATACTTTCACAATAAACTATGAATGGTATAAAAATAGCACATCCACAGTCAAACATATCACAAAACCTTCAATACAATATAGAAGTTTTGTATCATAATAAATCAACTTCAAATAATCTTAAAATCCATCAAAGGATGTTGACATAGATGAAATCAAAATTCTTTTAAAAGAAATATCTCCTTTTATTTTGAAATCATTTAAGATCCATATAAAATAAAACATTTTCTTTGAAAATATTCTTATAAGCTTGTATGGGAAGCTTCGACGATTTTATAACGGCGGAAAATAACTGCACTCGCCGTATAAGTTAAAAAAAACATTCTTACCTCAATTCTGTCGAAAAGGTTAAAAAGGACCTTGTTTTGAAAACGACGGAAAGATTCCTTTATAAACCTCTTATAAAAAGTCAAACAAGGGTATAAATGACTTTAACCCATATTCTTGTAAATAGTAAAAATGTTTTGAAATACATTTCGAAGAAACATGGATGTGGATGATAAAGAGATCCCAGTAGATTATTACGTATAATACAACCTCGGATAATGAAGAGATTGTGAAATAACCCTTACCTTGTACTTTTCCTTGGTTGTGGTAGGTTAACCTCCTGTATAATGGTGAAATAATTGTTATTAAATTATACAAGAATCATATACATTAATATGATATCATATATGATCTTTTAATATTGATTTGATAATAATATCTTAGTATTATCGTTGTTTCGGGTGTTAACTTACTTGTTTTCTTTCATATGTTTTGTTAAGTAAGACATGTTTGTAAAGGATAGGTTGTATATTATTCATATCCAGAATGATATCAAGTCCTTAAACATCATTTTTAAATCATAAAATGATAATTACGCTTTAATGGTTACGATGGAGAATGAATCTCATCGCGTTCGTGGAGACGGTAGTCCGTACGTACGCACGAGCGACAATATCATTCTTTTGATATTAAAATAATATATAAATGGATGGTATATCATATATACAGAATCATTAACATGTTATATTTATTATTTACATGAGTTACACATCATTATTATACCCATCCAAATAATATTATATTGAATAACAATTACACCACGACGTGGAGACGGTAAGCCGTACGTACGCACGTATGGTGACATGTTATTCAAAGGGTGGATAGAATACTGAATATGATTGTACCATATTTATAATAACATCACAGTATATGTGAGATACTGGAGTTATTATTTCAGAATGGTAAGAACAAAGGAAGAAGAAGTGGAAGAAGAAATGAACTTAGAAAAGGGTGGTGAGATCATTACCTCTTCTTCGGGTTCTTCCTTTTGATTTGATCAAAAGGGCTCCTTAGGTTGGCTTTCTGATCAAACTAAGGCCTCTAGGTTGTATTGAGGGATGTTGGGAGAGTATTTGGTCAGAGTTTGGCCGAACCAAAAGGCTTTAGAGGTGTGAAGAAATGAGAAGGAGGAGTGCCCTTTTATAAGAGGGGTGAGGGGCACCTTTGGAAAAGCTAGAAATATTAATTTATAATAAATTCATATTCGGTTTCTAAAGGCTCCAAAGTTGACTATTCAAAGGATGAGGTGGGGATAGGTCGAAAACAACTCATCCAATATAATTTAGACAGGTTTGGGTACTTATATTAACCTTATCTTTAAGTATTAACTCTAAGTTAATTAGTTTCACTTTTACAATGTCTCTTTGTATTTTTATATAATATGGTTAATAAACTTACTATATACATCCAAGCGACCCCCAAGTGGTCCATTAATGATTAACCTATCATAATATAAGTCTCTTGGCCGAACCTTAGATTTTTAGGAATTTAATATCAATTAATAATATAATATTTGTTTTAAGAACTCTTTTATGTCAATTTTGACACTATTCAATAGTTGATTTTTGTGAAACTCATAACAGATTGATTACTTCGAACAAAGTACATTAAATCAATCCTAATATATCATATTATCCTAGAAAATTAGTTTAATTCATTAAAAGTTTCATATTATATTTATTTGGGTATTTATAATATCACTTATTTTAATTTTTCACTATTATAGTAATTACTGCATCATCATTGTGTCATAAATAAAATAAATTATTTAATGTCTAAAAATTATAAATAAAACATCATTATGTAGTAAATCTTTTTAGCTTTCTAATGAATATTTATAATCGAAAATCCAACATGTATAACCCTATGTAAAAATTGTTCTTATAAAAGATGTAAGCTTATGCCATTTTTATTTTTATTTTAACTTTATTAATATAATGTGTCCCTACCACATACAAGTGGATCCAAGGGGTCCCCAAATTGACCCAAGGATGCCCATGGTCGGGTATGTGTCCACCAATAAGGTTAGGACACGTTTTAGGGTAATTTTGTATTATTATAATATTATTTTTTTTAACCCTTATTTACCGGATTTACCCTTTAACCATGGTAAATAAAATATTTACCACAGTAACTATTCAAAATGTCTAAAAATAAAAGTTACCTATTTACACAATTTGAACATCCTGATTCCAAATATGGAATCCATTTTCCTAAATTCAAAACACAGAAGTGGCAGAAATTAATTTAAAATTAATCCCCGCTGTTAAAACAAAAAGCGTGTTTTTAAGAGATAATAACTATCAAAAGATTGACACTTGTTTATGTTCGGTTTAATTGTAAAATTATGTCCAATGACCAACATTATATTAAATGGTAAAAATATATTCTAAATATACTTTAAAACTTCTAAAATTCATAATTTATCACTATTAATTATTTTGATTAAAAAAGTTGTTTTTAATTAAAATTTAGAAATTTTCACTATTCATCAAAATATGAAAGTTATCCGAAATGTACCAAAATTTCACCCTAGGCTAATTTTGATATTCCGAATCCAAAAATGAAGTCCATTTTGAAATATAGAATATATATGATTTCAAAAAGTAGGTATTACTATTCACAACGGCTAGTTTAATTAGTTGTGGTGTGTGTTAGAACTCGAGGTTGCGTACAACACACGCTATCGCATTATTCGAAGGGAAACGTACCGTAGAAGCTTGGGGTGTTACATTCTCCCCTCCTTCAAATAATTGCGTCCTCGCAATTTCTAGGGTATTACTGCATAAAAAGACTCGGGTGGTTCTTCATCATAAGTTCCTCGGGTTCCCACGTTGCCTCTTCCATCTTATGATTCCTCCACAAAACTTTTACCAGACGCGTCGTCCGGTTTCTCAGCACTTGTTCTCTCGTATCAAGAATCTTGATGGGCTCTTCGCAATAAGACAGATCGGGTTCCAGTTCTAAATCTTCATAGGTGAGTACATGCGTTGGGTCAGGCATGTATTTCCTCAACAGAGATACGTGGAACACATCGTGAACTTTGGAAAGACTTGGCGGCATTGCCAATCGGTAAGCTACAGCCCCAATTCGTTCTAGAATTTCGAAAGGTCCGATGTACCTGGGACTCAATTTACCTTTCTTACCAAAACGTATGGCTCCCTTCCACGGAGATACCTTCAGGAAAACATGATCACCGACTTGAAATTCCAAATCCTTCCTTCGATTATCGGCATAGCTCTTCTGCCTACTTTGAGCTGCTTTAATGTGATTTTGGATTACCTTCACCTTTTCCACCGTTTCCTCCACCAGTTCTGGGCCTACAAGTTTTCTTTCACCAACGTCATCCCAACAGGTTGGTGTACGACATCTCTTTCCGTATAACGCTTCATATGGTGCCATTTGTATACTCGAATGGAAGCTATTGTTATAGGAAAATTCTACCAGAGGTAAATATTGATCCCACATACCCTGAAAGTCAAGTGAGCAAGATCTCAACATGTCTTCTAAGGTCTGAATAGTCCGTTCTGATTGTCCGTCTGTCTGAGGGTGGTAAGCAGTGCTCAAATGAAGTTCAGTATCTAGGGATTTCTGAAGACTTTTCCAAAATCTTGAAGTAAAACGGGGATCACGATCAGAAACAATCGATAGGGGTACTCCATGAAGTCTCACAACTTCATTAATATATAGTCTTGCTAGACGTTCCAGGGGTAGATCTTCTCTTATAGCAAGAAAATGTGCTGACTTGGTAAGACGATCAACAATAACCCATATTGCATCGTTCCTTCTAGGAGTCTTTGGTAGCCCCATGACAAAGTCCATCGTAATATTGTCCCATTTCCACTCCGGTATGGGAAGAGGTTGCATGACTCCTCCAGGCTGTTGCCTTCCAGCTTTCACTTGTTGACAAACCATACATCTTGACACAAAATCAGAAATCTCCCTCTTCATGTTGTCCCACCAAAAATGTTCTTTCAAATCTCTATACATTTTGGTGCTCCCAGGGTGTATAGAGAAATTGGAACTATGAGATTCATCCAGCAATTCCCTTTTTAGATCAGGTATATTGGGAACACAAAGTCTCTTCCCGAATTTCAAAATTCCATCTTCATACACAAAGTCTCTCAATCTCCCATCATTCACAGCTTTAATCTTCTTCTGAAATTCTTCATCATCGGTCTGAGAACTCTTAATCCTTTCTAGTAAAGATGGTTTGGCAACCATTTGAAAAAGCATTGATGTTTCACCTTCCCTGGTTATTCCCATGTCCATCTTCACTAGATCCATGAAAATTGGATCCCTTTCAATTCTCATCATGTTCAGAACTCCATGGTCTTTTCTGCTCAAAGCATATGCCACCTTGTTTGCCTTCCCCGGGTGGTAGTGTATCGTACAATCATAATCCTTGAGTAATTCAAGCCATCTCCTTTGTCTCATGTTGAGTTCTTTTTGTGAGAAAATATACTTCAAACTCTTGTGATCAGTATAAATCTCACATTTTTCACCATAGAGGTAGTGCCTCCATATCTTCAAAGCAAAGATCACAGCTGCTAACTCAAGATCATGAGTAGGATAGTTTTGTTCATGAATTTTCAACTGTCGTGATGCATAGGCAATAACTCTATCATTCTGCATAAGGACACAACCAAGTCCTTTCTTTGACGCATCACTATAAATAACGAACCCATCATTCCCCGATGGTAGAGTCAATATAGGAGCATTGACTAATCTTCTCTTCAGTTCTTCGAAACATTCTTCACACTCTTTTGTCCAAACAAATTTAACCCCTTTACGTGTGAGCTTCGTTAATGGGTTAGCCAATCGGGCAAAATTCTGGACGAAACGTCGATAATAACCTGCCAAGCCAATAAAACTACGTACCTCAGTTATACTCGTAGGTGTTGGCCATTCTTGGATTGCCTTGGTCTTAGAAGGATCAACAGAGATTCCATCTTTAGAGACAATATGGCCAAGAAAAGAAATCTCCTGAAGCCAGAATTCACACTTGCTAAACTTTCCATATAATTCATGCCTCCTCAGAGTCTTCAAGATAATGCGCAAGTGATTTTCATGATCTTCGTAGGTTTTGGAGTATACCAAGATATCATCAATAAATACCACCACAAATTCATCGAGATACTCCTTGAAAACTCTATTCATCAGATCCATGAATACAGAGGGTGCATTAGTCAATCCAAACGGCATTACAGTAAACTCGTAATGCCCGTACCTGGTTCGAAATGCTGTCTTCGGAATGTCTTCCTTCTTTACACACAACTGATGGTATCCAGATCGAAGGTCAATCTTTGAAAAGTATTGAGCTCCATGCAGTTGGTCAAATAAATCATCAATACGAGGTAGGGGATACTTGTTCTTTATCGTTATAGCATTGATCTCCCTGTAATCGATACATAACCTCATAGATCCATCTTTCTTTTTAACAAAAAGAACAGGGGCTCCCCATGGAGAAACACTAGGGCGAATAAATCCCTTATTACTCAATTCCTCTAGTTGTTTCTTTAGTTCGACTAGCTCTACAGTGGCCATTCTATAAGGGGTCTTCGATATAGGCCTTGATCCAGGAATCAAATCAATAGAAAACTCAACTTCACGTTCTGGAGGATGTCCAGGTAAATCTTCTGGAAATACATCTACAAATTCTTTCACAACAGGTACATCCTCTATTTGAACATTCCTTTCCTCACCGATAGTTACTTCATTCTCTTCCTCCCCAATAATTGAATTAAGTTGAGCTACTGGGGGTGGGTCTAAATAAGAATTAGGTGGTGACGATTCTGCTCTAAAAATAAGGTGCTCCTTATCATTATCATCATGAATCGTAACCTCTTTCTTCTTACAATAAATCTTCGCATCATAGTCCGAAAGCCAGTCCATACCGAGGATTATATCAAACTCAATCATAGGTATGACGATGAAATCAGCAGATAAAGAAAATTTATGTGCTCTAATGGGGACTGATTCACAAAACTTTGTTGCAACGATACTTCCCTTAGGAGTTTTAACTGACAACTCCCTTATTAAATCAAATTAGAAATATCTAATTTTCTTAGCAAACTGGGAAGATATGAAACAATGCGATGATCCAGAATCAAATAATGCATTTGCTAAACTTGAGGAAACCATTAAATTACCTGCCACCACGTCTTTCGGAGTTTCTACCTCAGCAGTAGTGATAGCATAAGCCTGGCCTTGATCCCTTGGCCTTTTCTGAGGTAAGTTCTCCTGACGCTTAGGACATGCATTTGCATAATGCCCCATCTCCCTGCAATTGTAGCACTGGACATTGGTAGCTTCCTTCTTCCCCTTGCAATTATGAGCTTGGTGGCCTTTTTCACCACACTTGTAACAGACTCCCATTCCCTTCAGGCAAGCACCGGGGTGTTTCTTCCCGCACTTACCACAAGATGGATATTCAACCTTTCCCTTCTTCCCCTTATTTCCATTCCCAGATTGATCAGCAGGTCTCTTCTTCTCTTGCTTTGCTTTAAAGTCATAAGACTTAGAGAATTCCTTTTCGGTCTTGATAGCACATGAGACAATGTCTTCGTACGATGAAAAGGATTGTGAGACTAATGCTCGACGGAGAAATGGTTTTAACCCATCAAAGAAACGATCAATCTTACTTCTTGGGTTGCGAATATAATCACCAGCGTACCTCGCTAACCTTGTAAAGTTAGCCTCATACTTTGTGACATTATCATCCTCCTTTTGTCTCAGACTCAGAAATTGCCTTTCCATATCTGCTCGATGGTCGCGAGGAAAGTATTTTTCTAAAAACAGATCTTTGAACTCCCTCCATTCCATGTTTGATACTTCATCATCTTCCTTCATGTTTTGAATCAATGACCACCATTGATCAGCATCTCCAGTGAGGCGGTAAACTGCCATGGTAACTTTTTCCCTTTCACTACTCCCCAAAGCCTGAAATATTTTCTCTAGGGAAAATATCCATTGCTCAGCTACTAAGGGATTTGTACTCCCATTGAACGTTGGTGGTTGTTGTCTCATGAATCGATCTAACATTGATCCTCCACGCTGCGGATCAGGGTGCTCCATACGGGTAAGGTTATTATTCATAACCTGAGTAAGTTGTCCCAGTATGGTGATTAGCTGATCGGCACCAGTTGCATCACCAGCCCCACTATAATTATCTTGAGCAGGAGGGCAATCCCTACATGGAGTGCGCGCATTGATACGGTTTCCATTTCTTCCACTAGGCGCCATTTCTAAACAATGGCATAAACTAGATCAGTTTATGAATCAAAATACATAATCCCATACTTATAAAACACTTAACATAAATTGAACTATTTATGGATATAATCCATAATCATAAAAATGTTTTTCTTTGAGGAAGTATATACTCATAAACCCTTCATAATGATTTGTAAAGATAATGAGAGTTATCCTAAGCATATCCCCCGGGAGTGTCGTAACCAAGAGTGCAGCAAGGCCCGTTGTCGTGCACCAGTTCCCGTTCGAGTCTAGCTCAAAGCGGTGTTTTCGGGTTTTACCCCTAGGTACATCTGTGCCAGAGCCGCCTCTACCTGCTCATATCCAGACAGGGATGTATTGCTCGGAAAACTCACAAAATCTCTACAATACCAAAATTCTAGGAAGTTCTTCTATACTAATCCTCAAAGTTCATCTTAGGTCTACGTGCTCTAATCAGAGTTTATCTAAATCTAGTTTCCAAGGTTTGTACTAAACTTCCTCTGATACCAACTGTAACGCCCCGACCCCAGTTGCCTAGAGTCGGTGCATTATTACATAACATTGGCATGATCACAAGAAAGATCAAATCTCGAAAGACCGATTGGTTTAGTAGCCTTGGAAACACTAGATATATTCATAAGTTTTACATTACATCATAAAATGAAAAACTACTACAACAACATAATGTCTCCATAATCCACACTACTATCCCCTCATAATATCCCTGCAGGTCATTCATAATTTACTTCTTCACATCCTGGGGAAAAATAAAACATAGAAAAGGGGTGAGCTCAAATGCCCAGTAAGGATAACAATATAGCGGAAACTTTCATAAATAAGAATAAACATTTAAGGCAATGCATTACTAAAACAAAAGCCTTTTAAAATTGAACTTCAACATGGTATGGCAAAAGTAAAATGAAATAATGCCATTTACTTATTCACATGGATATTCTACTAATCGAATAATCACATGCAAAAATCAATAACCACTTTCATAATGTTGGAATGCATAATGCCAGACTATCCTAACCACATAGCCAAGGCCTCGTGCCAAGACTAAAAATAAGATTTTGTCAAGGCCTTGTGCCAAGACACTAGTTTGTCTCATGAGACCTACCGATGCATCGAGGAGCTATAGCGGGCTCCACCCGTCACTTATTAAGTCCAATGCATTCCCATATGAAAAGGTTTAAACATAACATAAACATTCGTATTAAAACTAGCATACGAAATGTCAATACTTTCACAATAAACTATGAATGGTATAAAAATAGCACATCCACAGTCAAACATATCACAAAACCTTCAATACAATATAGAAGTTTTGTATCATAATAAATCAACTTCAAATAATCTTAAAATCCATCAAAGGATGTTGACATAGATGAAATCAAAATTCTTTTAAAAGAAATATCTCCTTTTATTTTGAAATCATTTAAGATCCATATAAAATAAAACATTTTCTTTGAAAATATTCTTATAAGCTTGTATGGGAAGCTTCGACGATTTTATAACGGCGGAAAATAACCGCACCCGCCGTATAAGTTAAAAAAAAACATTCTTACCTCAATTCTGTTGAAAAGGTTAAAAAGGACCTTGTTTTGAAAACGACGGAAAGATTCCTTTATAAACCTCTTATAAAAAGTCAAACAAGGGTATAAATGACTTTAACCCATATTCTTTTAAATAGTAAAAATGTTTTGAAATACATTTCGAAGAAACATGGATGTGGATGATAAAGAGATCCCAGTAGATTATTACGTATAATACAACCTCAGATAATGAAGAGATTGTGAAATAACCCTTACCTTGTACTTTTCCTTGGTTGTGGTAGGTTAACCTCCTGTATAATGGTGAAATAATTGTTATTAAATTATACAATAATCATATACATTAATATGATATCATATATGATCTTTTAATATTGATTTGATAATAATATCTTAGTATTATCGTTGTTTCGGGTGTTAACTTACTTGTTTTCTTTCATATGTTTTGTTACGTAAGACATGTTTGTAAAGGATAGGTTGTATATTATTCATATCCAGAATGATATCAAGTCCTTAAACATCATTTTTAAATCATAAAATGATAATTACGCTTTAATGGTTACGATGGAGAATGAATCTCATCGCGTTCGTGGAGACGGTAGTCCGTACGTACGCACGAGCGACAATATCATTCTTTTGATATTAAAATAATATATAAATGGATGGTATATCATATATACAGAATCATTAACATGTTATATTTATTATTTACATGAGTTACACATCATTATTATACCCATCCAAATAATATTATATTGAATAACAATTACACCACGACGTGGAGACGGTAAGCCGTACGTACGCACGTATGGTGACATGTTATTCAAAGGGTGGATAGAATACTGAATATGATTGTACCATATTTATAATAACATCACAGTATATGTGAGATACTGGAGTTATTATTTCAGAATGGTAAGAACAAAGGAAGAAGAAGTGGAAGAAGAAATGAACTTAGAAAAGGGTGGTGAGATCATTACCTCTTCTTCGGGTTCTTCCTTTTGATTTGATCAAAAGGGCTCCTTAGGTTGGCTTTCTGATCAAACTAAGGCCTCTAGGTTGTATTGAGGGATGTTGGGAGAGTATTTGGGCAGAGTTTGGCCGAACCAAAAGGCTTTAGAGGTGTGAAGAAATGAGAAGGAGGAGTGCCCTTTTATAAGAGGGGTGAGGGGCACCTTTGGAAAAGCTAGAAATGTTAATTTATAATAAATTCATATTCGGTTTCTAAAGGCTCCAAAGTTGACTATTCAAAGGATGAGGTGGGGATAGGTCGAAAACAACTCATCCAATAGAATTTAGACAGGTTTGGGTACTTATATTAACCTTATCTTTAAGTATTAACTCTAAGTTAATTAGTTTCACTTTTACAATGTCTCTTTGTATTTTTATATAATATGGTTAATAAACTTACTATATACATCCAAGCGACCCCCAAGTGGTCCATTAATGATTAACCTATCATAATATAAGTCTCTTGGCCGAACCTTAGATTTTTAGGAATTTAATATCAATTAATAATATAATATTTGTTTTAAGAACTCTTTTATGTCAATTTTGACACTATTCAATAGTTGATTTTTGTGAAACTCATAACAGATTGATTACTTCGAACAAAGTCCATTAAATCAATCCTAATATATCATATTATCCTATAAAATTAGTTTAATTCATTAAAAGTTTCATATTATATTTATTTGGGTATTTATAATATCACTTATTTTAATTTTTCACTATTATAGTAATTACTGCATCATCATTGTGTCATAAATAAAATAAATTATTTAATGTCTAAAAATTATAAATAAAACATAATTATGTAGGAAATCTTTTTAGCTTTCTAATGAATATTTATAATCGAAAATCCAACATGTATAACCCTATGTAAAAATTGTTCTTATAAAAGATGTAAGCTTATGCCATTTTTATTTTTATTTTAACTTTATTAATATAATGTGTCCCTACCACATACAAGTGGATCCAAGGGGTCCCCAAATTGACCCAAGGATGCCCATGGTCGGGTATGTGTCCACCAATAAGGTTAGGACACGTTTTAGGGTAATTTTGTATTATTATAATATTATTTTTTTTAACCCTTATTTACCGGATTTACCCTTTAACCATGGTAAATAAAATATTTACCACAGTAACTATTCAAAATGTCTAAAAATAAAAGTTACCTATTTACACAATTTGAACATCCTGATTCCAAATATGGAATCCATTTTCCTAAATTCAAAACACAGAAGTGGCAGAAATTAATTTAAAATTAATCCCCGCTGTTAAAACAAAAAGCGTGTTTTTAAGAGATAATAACTATCAAAAGATTGACACTTGTTTATGTTCGGTTTAATTGTAAAATTATGTCCAATGACCAACATTATATTAAATGGTAAAAATATATTCTAAATATACTTTAAAACTTCTAAAATTCATAATTTATCACTATTAATTATTTTGATTAAAAAAGTTGTTTTTAATTAAAATTTAGAAATTTTCACTATTCATCAAAATATGAAAGTTATCCGAAATGTACCAAAATTTCACCCTAGGCTAATTTTGATATTCCGAATCCAAAAATGAAGTCCATTTTGAAATATAGAATATATATGATTTCAAAAAGTAGGTATTACTATTCACAACGGCTAGTTTAATTAGTTGTGGTGTGTGTTAGAACTCGAGGTTGCGTACAACACACGCTATCGCATTATTCGAAGGGAAACGTACCGTAGAAGCTTGGGGTGTTACATAAATAGTAACCTCTACATAAAGGAACATCAATAGGTTTCTTTCACTGTGATTATTTATATTGATGATGTCATATTCATAGGGAATGATAAAGAAACTTGTGAGAAGTTTTCTAAGGAGATAAAGAAGATTTTTGAGATTTCCATTCTATGAGAACTAAAATATTTTTTTGGCTTACAAATCTCTCAATATAAGAAATAATCTTTTCTATATAAATATAAGTATGATAATAAACTATTGAAAAAGTTTGGAATGGAAGACTCAAATATATTTTCCACACTTATTTTAGTGGGAAAAAATTGTCTAAAGATGGTGTCATGAACCATCCTAGTGGGTCTTGTGCCACGACTCCCCAAGCCCGCCTCCAATAGGCTAGGGGCTGGTGACTATCATAGAATAGGAATATCCCACAAATGGGAGGAATTATCCTGAAGTACCTATACGCACTCACACATCTCCAAGCTATAAATGTTGAAATATAAAAACACAAAGGAAAAAATGTATTAAAACCACTATATCTCACAAATAGAGTACAACAATGAAAGTACTGGAATGTAAAAAGGTCCAAATACAAGCCCACTAAAAAGAGTATATAACCACAAGTCCAACCTATAAGAAAATAGTTATTGGGACTTCTATCTAAAAATATATAGGAAAACACCTCTGTTTGTCTGATCTCACAAAGCACCGCCTGGTCCTGGTCTACCTAGGACTCCATCCAAAGTTAGATCTTCTACACAAGACATGACATGTGTGGGAAAAGCCTGTGAAGGGGTGAGTATAACAATACTTAGTAGGAAACCCCAAAACCACAAATCAAAACCACAAAGGAATTCCATAAAGGAATACCACAAAAGAATACCAAAAGGAATACCAAAAAGTAATACCATGAAGGAATACCACAAAGCAATACCGAGAAGGAATACCATAAAAGAATACCACATAGGATTAATACCAAGTATTACCACAATGGAATACCACACAGGACTATCAAAAAGGAATACCACATAGGATTACCATAAAAGAATACCACACAGGATTACCATGAAGGAATACCACACAGGATTACCACAACGGATTTCCACAATAGAATACCACATAGGATTACCACAAAGGAATACCACACAGTATTACCACAAAGGATTACCACACATGATTACTATAATGGAATACCACATGGGATTTCCACAAAGGATTACCACAAAGAAATACCATATAGGATTACCAAAAAGGAATGCCACACAGTATTACCATAAAGGAATACCACATAGGATTACCACAAAGGATTACCACAAAGGATTACCACAAAGGTATACTACATAGAAATACCACATAGGATTACCACAAAGGAATACCATAGATGATTACCACAAATTATTACCAAAAAGGAATGCCACACAGGATTACCATGAAGTATTACCACAAAGGAATACCACATTGGATTACCACAAAGAAAAACCACACAGTTTTACCATGAAGGATTTCCACAAATGAATACCATATAGGATCATACAGTCAAATCTACATAGGTATATGTTTAAATCACATATAACAAAGAAATTTGGATATACTTGATCCAAGATAAAAATTCTAGAGGTAATATGCAACCAATTACCAGCCACAGGATTCTACTTAAAGCATGATCGTTCTGTGATAACTCACTCCATAATCCATGATATCATCAGATACACTCATGAAGAGGTCTATCTCATTTGGGCCCCTCCTAAATTGAATGCATTGGTCAAGGAATAATATGATACACAGAGAGGGGATCATTCCCAAAAACACTAGGGAATACCATATACCCAATCTGGATCAACCCACAATGTAGAGGATCCTTCCCAAACACACTGGAGAATACCATTGACCCTAATGATGTGGCCCACTAGATAGAGTACCAGTACCCTTCTCTAGGTGGTTATTTTGATTCCACAAACCTCCACTCGAGGTGATAGAGGATCTCACTCCAGTCCCATGGAGGGATATAATACATTATCTGGGACTTGGCCTCTTAGGGAATTAAAATCCAGTGATGTGGATGCAACTTCGTATTGAACCCTTGAGGAAAGAACCAAGGTAATGCTCTCAACATATACTAGTCCAAACTAAAAACTCACTAATTTTATTAAAAGGGCTATCTCAATTTTAGGGTCTCAACACCATAGAAAACTCATCAATTGGACGGTCCATTTAAGAGATATGCTCATTTTGGTGAAACTGTCTGTAGGCCTATCGGGGACTACGGACCTACCACTATGGTAGGTCCAACCTATCATTGCGGTCGACCGACCCGGTCAATCAACTGACCGTGCAGTCAGTCATGCGGTCATTGCACCTATAGTTGATCATCACAATTGACCATAATTGGACTCTACCCCAACTACCCTAGATCTGACCTGGTTCCACTTCATATGACCCAGCCCACCAGCCTGGTCTGGCCCACTGGTCAGACCTGACCCGACCCGTTCCATCATTGTTGTGTCTGCCTCTTCTGTAACCTCTGCATCTTCCACCCACTGACCACCACCATCTCCACGTCCTTCCACTTTCATGAACCTACCATTCATGCCGCCGGTCATCAGTGTCGCACTGGTGGTCTCTTTTTTGGACCACCGTGCCTCCTATGATGCCTGAAAAACTGAATGGTTGTAGATCCAATCTCATAAAGTCATTTCATCACCAAATCAACATGTTTCATTTTCCGATCTTCTTGCAAAACAAATCAAATCGTCATTCTTAATTTTGTGTCAACGAACGTCGAAGAACGCTAATTCAGAAATCATTCATCGTCTGAATCAATTCATCTCCATCGTCACACCTCCATCATGTTGTACCATGCTGATCCCATATCTAAGATATCATATCATTACTCCAATAATCAGGTGTACAAGGATCAATCGATTGGGATGTGTTGAGTTGCGGGCCAAACGAAGAACGCTTGTGACCAACGATGAATCAGGGGAGAAAATAAAAATAACCAAATAGGGGAATGAACCTTGATCTATGTTGATTTCAATCTCAATCTGTCACTATTAGAATGAAAATTGAATAAAAAATAATCACAGAGATTAATCTCCTGTTAAAATCCCGCAAAGATAATTCCCTTCCTACAATACACACAGTCCATGAATCAATTTGTTTCTTGATTGATTCACATTCTTTGTAGAAATTAATAACAGAGAAATAAACAATTGAAACACACACCCTACCTCTATTCGGATTGCTCGCTGATGAATAATGGTCATTGCGTCATTGTTTAAGGAAAGATCCTTCTAATATGAGGTGCATCGGTTGTCGATCCATGATCTGTCGCCATCGCCTAAGATAGAATCCTCAAAAAATCTCTCTAACGGCTCTCCATGGTTTACAGGGTTATGTGAATAACCCTATGAATTCCTCTTAACATTATTTTTAAAGATTATCAACTATTACATCAATAAAATAATTTTTATTAAATTATTTCATTCTTTTTATGTCCCTCGACAGCTTTTTCACAAAAGACCCACACCGACTAAAGTCACTCCTAGGGGGAAAACCACATTACGAACTCAAAAGTGGTCTCAGATTTCCAATCAGAGTCACTGTTCATGAGTTATTGGTATTTAAAAATAAAATAATTTAATTTAATAATTTTATTTATGGTTACGTATTTGGTGAATTGTTATACATATGACTCGTACTAAGTAAAGTTAAGTCACGCTTGGGATAAAGACACCATTATGAGCTCAATTATTCCCTCATATTTCTTATTTCGGCACCCGTTTAAGATTTATTCCACTTTTTCAAGAAAACCATGTGTGCGTGCTATTAAAAAGTTTAATATTTTTCAAACAATTGTATCGGGCACATCGGGCCTCTGAATCTCATGTCATCTCAGAACCTGGTCTCGAAATCAATCCATATAATATCTAAAAATAGTACATAGAAAATTTGAGATGTTACATTCTCCCCACCTTTGGTATTTACATCACCGAAATCTAAAACACAGGCTACTCAAACAGATGAGGGTACTGAGCACAAATCTGAGCATTCCGCTCCCATGCACTCTCCTAGAGATTCTTGTTCTTTCACTGGACATGCACTAAAGGAATCTCTCACCCCAAAAGGATCCTCTCCAACTGATCCTCGGTCTCCATCGGGTATTCAGCAAAATTTACTCCATCCTTGATTTCCAGTTCTCCTTAGTCACTACCACAAAACTGGGCAAGGCAGGCACCTGCCTTTATCAGTGCTAATGAAAAAGCACTGATAAAGGGTTAGGCCTTTATTAGTGCTAGATAAAAGCGCTGATAAAGGTGTTCCCTTTATTAGTGCTTTTTGTAGCGCTGATAAATTATACATTTATCAGCGCTTTAATTATCCCTTTATTAGTGCTTTTCTTAGCACTGATAAAGGTTATATTTATCAGCGCTTTACTTCATATGAAATTATTATATTTATATTCAAAAATAATTTTTATTGTATACATTAAATAAAAAACACATGTTATAACTAAATATATATATATAATTAAATAATTATAATATTAATAATAAATATATTTATTAGATTTATAAGATTTATTAGATTTATTAATTCATTATATTTATTAAATTTATTAATTCATTATATTTAATATATATATTTATTTGTTTATATTTAATGTACTTGTTTTATTTATAAATATATAATACTTTTTAATATATATGTATAATTAAAATTATTGATATGTGTTTTCCAATGAATTGGGGTCAATGAATATATCATGCGTATATGTTATGTGATCATATATGTGCATGAATAATGTTCATTTATAGATTATAATTACATATCACGTTGATGTGTTATTGATTTATAATTCATTATGTTACCCATATAATATATATGTTCTAAAAAATGTACACTTGAAATTAAAATTACATTATATTTAAAAATATATATATATATATTTTATTATATTTTCAATGATATATATATAAATATACCTTTCAAATACATTTGTAATTATAATTATAATTAACTATATATAATTAATATATTTATAATCTTTTAAATATATATAATTAATATATTTATTTTATATATTTATATGATTATAAATATAATAACTATATTTCTTATAATTTTATACGTATAAATAAAGATATATTTATTTAGAGTTATAATTATTAATAAATATATATATATATATTACATAAATATCATTTTAAATAAATATATAATAATATGAACAAATTATTAAATTTATACATTTATCAGCGCTTTTATTAGCACTGATAAAGTATAGATTTATCAGCGCTACAAAAGCACTGATAAAGTGTGTCTTTATCAATGATAAAATGAAAAGCGCTGATAAAGGGGGTATTTATCAGCGCTTTTCATTTTAGCGTTGATAAAGACCCCCTTTATCATCACTTTTTACTAGCGCTGATAAAGGTCCCCGAGGGATTTATAAATGCCACAGGGTCCTCCTCATCCTCCCCGCACCCTATCAAGCTCTCACGAAAGCCCTACCCTCCTCTCCGTCGCTGCCACCTTCTCCTCCTCCTCTGTCGTGGCCTCTGCCTCATTTTCCTCCTTCGGCGCCTACTTCTCCTCCTCATCCTCTTGTCGTGGCTCCTCCTCCCCGCACCCTATCAATCTCTCGCTGAAGCCCTACCCTGCGCCTCCGCCGCTGCCTCCTCCCTGTCGTTGCCTCCTTCTCCTCCTCCTCTGTCGCGGCCTCCGCCTTATTCTCCTCCTATGGTTCCTACTTCTCCTCCTCCTCCTCTTGTCGCGGCTCCTCCTCCTCCACCACCACCGCGGCTCCTCCTCCTCCTCCTCCTCCTCCTTCTCTACCTATGCCTCCTCCTCCTCCTCCTCCTCCTCCTCCTCCTCTGCCTACTCCACTGCCTCCGCTGCCTCCGAGCTGCCTCTGAGATGCCTTCGCTATCTCCGCTGCCTCTGTTGCCTCCGCTATCGATGCCTCCTCCTCCTCCTCCATCGGTTCCTCCTCCTTAAGGTGAGTAAAATTGAATTCTCAAGAATTAATTATGTTTTCATTTATTGTCAATATTGAGATTAATTATGATTTGGCGTGATTCTTGTGTGTGATGCTTGTGTGTGTGACACATGTATATGTGGTTGGTTACTTTTTTGATCTTGATTAGATCTCCCCACTATAGCCTTGTGATAGAAACCTGAATAGTGAAAGTATTTTTTGTGAGATGTTATTACACTATATTAGGATTTCACTCCGTCTAGTGGCCCTTAGTATAGATATTTTTTTAATTTTGGATACTACCCCATAGTTAGGCCAGGTAGGGTTTGAACCATCTGTGTTGGTGAATTCATGTCATCAGGTGAGGCATGCCAACTTGTTTAGTATGTTCTATATTGTACAATATATTGTACACTATTTTCCTTGGGTTCGAAAAAACAAACCTTAATAGGGTTTCTACCAATTCCTTCCCACTACCCACTCTCTCTGGGTTGGGTCATATACCAATTTAAATATCACATCCTTTCTTATAACTTAACAGTGCCACCAA
Organism: Viscum album; assembly: GCA_963277665.1. Taxonomy (NCBI): domain Eukaryota; kingdom Viridiplantae; phylum Streptophyta; class Magnoliopsida; order Santalales; family Viscaceae; genus Viscum; species Viscum album. The sequence continues at coordinate 2,100,757,697 of OY728119.1, read as the reverse complement.
CCTCTCACATTGAGTGTGATTCACATATCCTCTAATTCCATAACATAGTAGCTGCTCCCCTCTCACTTACAGTGGGTCTCACCATCACATCACATAAAAAACAATTTAATGAGGGAATCTATATAGAAAACCTCTCACAAAACTACTCCAAACCAATACTAAGTGATCCCCATTTCTATATGTCACATCATATTATCAGACAAAAAATGATATAAGGAGGGAATCACAATATCCAACCTTTATCATAAGTTAAAATTCACCATCAATAGGTGGATCCCATGGAATTCACACACCAATCCCCTTTGACCAATGCCTTCTCACTCAAATTAGGGTCCTACCAACACCATATCACTTAAATAAAGGCCATCCATCTTGTCTCATGCCACAAAACATATAAATAGTAATCTAAGGAGGGTATCTAGATAGCCAACCTCTCATACTAGCTAGACCACATCATCAATAGGTGGGCCCCATAGATGATCATGCTTCAACTAGGTGAAATTCATATGAAGTCCCAACCTCTTAGTCAGTCTGGCCATAAATGATAAAAGTCACCATCCATTTAGCCTTTCATAATAATCTCCTTAAAACCATCTTGGTTATACATGAAAATTATTCTCAACCTATCAACATTCTAATTCCGCCTATAAGGGAATCTACTGGGTGCTACAAACCTAACCCATCTCTACTCATTGATACCAACACACACTCATCTCTACATGGTAATGTCACAACCTACATGCTATACTTGATCTACGCCTCGATACTCTGGTCTATATCATCTTTTAATTCCCACATTAAAACACATTAAAACTAAATAATGACCATCCTAATAAACTCACACTAAGAGCCTTGGATACCCTATGCTAAGTCATCCAGACTATTACCATGACCCTCACTTAGGTACCATATCATATCTCCCCTTGGAGATCTCTTAATCCAATTATAAGGAGGAAATCCTCTATGTCACACTTCACCAATCCCTATATGGAATATCCTACTCATCACACACACCATGACTCTTATATATCCTTAAGAGGGTGTTCCCCATCATACGTGAGATATAAAACTATATTATCCATCTTCTTTAGGCCTAAGACTCTAATACCTACTCAAATAGCCTTAGAAAACCAAACTAGGCTATACAAATCTCATACCAAACCCCATCCTCTCATAAACACAACTAGAAACCTCACCTCCATGGAGACATAATCTTTGGATGATCACAAAATCACAAACATTCAATAGAAACCTCACTCTATCTCTTAGTGGATCAAAAACACCCTATTTATTTACCTAGGTTGCTCTTGATTTCTATCCCTTTCACTGGAACACATATACTCATGCATGAATGCACAATCATGCATAAATTGGAACATGGTTTTGTATTATAGGTTCTACCTACCTCAAAAAATGGAGTAACCCCCTCAAAAAGATCAACTCATCCTCAACCAAGACTATACATGCCTTATCTAATCTTATACCAATGATTGAGACCCAATCTTAAGGCATAATTCCCAAATAATTAATTATAGAAACTTATAATTAATTATTCACCTTAATATAATTAGGAATAATCTTTTAAAACTCACTGGGAAACACAACACCACCTAAACCACACAAAACATGGTGCGTTCATCATACGAGGATAAAATATAGCCAATACAAACAAAATCTACATCATCTGAATTGATTTGAAGATGATATAGTGAAATCATCACACAAATCCTAGTTAAAATCATCCCAACTCATAGGGAAATAAAGGATAATAGTAATGGAGTAAGTATGAGGGAATAACTAACTAATGCACTATAAAAAACTCCCAAGAACCACCCCTCATCGAGGGGGTCGAAGAGAGGAATAGAATGGATGAATCCCAAGAACCACCCAAGATTTTCTATTAATGAAAACTCCCCCCACCATTTTTGAAGTATCTATTTTTTATCTAAATTATACTCATATTCCTTCTCCCCTAACCTATATACCCATACTTTAGATTTAAAATAGGATGAATATAAACAAAGAATGGATGAATGCCAATCGGTTGACAAAAGAGTATGAAGAAGGTGTGAAAGAGTTTATCGAGTTTGAAAAAGATCTTGAATATGAACCTTCTAAAATCCTTTGTTCGTTTTTATGTTGTTGTTATTCAAAATAAATTAGTCCAGAGGAGTTGGAAGAACACTTGATCTGTCACAGAATAGATCAGAGTAATAAATTTTGGAATAAATACGGGGAAACAGTGAATGTAGGTAGTGGCTAGGATAACACTGCATTTTATGGATCATCTGATATGATTACAGGCATGAACAATGAAGATGACCATATGGAGGATGTGATTACAGATGTGAATGATGATGAAGATCGTATTGAGGAAATGACAAGGACCGTCGAAGATTAACTTCATGATTGCCCAAAATTGTTTTACAAGTTAAAAAATTATGCAAAGACACCATTGTATGTTGGTTGCACTAAATATACAGCACTGTTAGCCATACTGAATTTGTATAATTTGAAAGCGTACAATGGGTGGAGTGACGCCAGTTTTACAGAACTACTTGATCCCCTGAATGACATGCTCCCAGAAGATAATGATCTCCCGAGCCGAACATACGACGCCAAATGAATGCTACGCTTGATGGGTATAATCTCTAAAAGAATACACGCAAGCCCGAATGACTGTAAAATGTTTCTCAAGGACCACAAATCACTTAAATAATTCCAAATGTGTGGTGCTTCTCGATACAAGAAATATGAATCCAGTCCTACTAAATTTGTATGGTACTTTCCAATCATTCCAAGGTTTGGGCACCTATATGGAAGTGAGGAGACTACAGGACAATTGACATGGCATCCAGATACAAGATTTAAATATGGGATACTATTTCACCTAGAAAACTCTCATCAGTGGAAGAGAATTGATCATGAGAGTCCTGAATTTGGAAACGATTCGAGAAACATTCGTCTTGCATTATCTACAGATGGATTGAATCCTTTTTGTTTTCAAAGTAACAGTCATATTACATGGCCGGTTATGTTGGTAAATTATAACTTACCACTATGTTTATGCATGAAATGAAAATACATCATGTTATCTATTCTTATATCATGACTAAAACAACCGAGTAATGATATTGATGTTTATTTAGCTCCATTGATCGAAGATTTGAAATTATTGTGGGATTCAGGTGTTACATTGTATGATTCTTACAAAAAGGAAGATTTCACTTTGAGAGACATGTTGTACGGGACGATAAATGACTTCTCTGCTTATGGAAATTTGTCAGGATATATCATTAAAGTAACTCAAGGGTGTCCCATTTTCGAACAAGGTACACAATCAATTAGGTTGAAACATTCATCGAAAACTGTGTTTCTAGGACATCGCAGATTTCTACCCCAACGACATAACTACCGATCTTGGACGACATCATTTGATGGAAGTTTAGAAGAACGTATAGCACCGTCTCCACTAACAGGCGATCAATTGTTTGAGAAAGTTAAAAATGTGGACACAACTTTTGGTAAACTGACTTTGAAAAACCTTATGAAAATCGGTTGGAAAAAGAGATCAGTTTTTTTGAATTACCATACTGGAATTGTCTGTATATCATACATTTTCTTGATGTTATGCATGTAGAAAAAAAATGTATTTGATATTTTCATTGTCACGTTTCTAAATACACCTGGCAAAACAAAATATGGAATTAAGGCTAGGTTGGACATGGTTGAGATGGGAATACGAGAAGAGTTGGAACTAGTGAAGGGTGAAAAATGAACATTTCTTCCTCCTGCTACTTACACTCTTTCCAAGTAGGAGAGATATCAGTTTTTCAACTTCTTTAATGACATAAAGGTTCCAGAGGGGTATTCGTCAAATATCAGGAACCTCGTGTCAATGAGAGATTTGAAGTTAAAAGGTCTGAAATCACATGACTTACATGTTTTGATGCAATATCTCATTCCTATTACTTTATGTTGCATTTTTTCCAAGAATTTCCACCATACATTAATGAAATTGTGTTTATTCTTCAAAGCTATATGCAGCAAAGTTATAGACCTGGCGAAATTGCCAACTATGGAAAGAGAAATTGTCGTCATATTATGTGAATTAGAAATGGTCTTCCCACCTTCATTTTTTTATATGATGGTTCATTTGATGGTCTACTTGGTGAGAGAGATTCAATTATGTGGTCCTGTACATTACATATGGATGTACCCCATTGAATGATATATGAAGATTTTGAAAGGGTATGTCAAAAATTGAAGTCAGCCAGAGGGTTGTATTATGGAGCAATATATTGTTGAGGAAGCCATTGAATTCTGTACTGAATACCTGTCTAGTGGGGAAATAATTGTCCTACCAAAATCTCATCACACTGGGCGGCTTGAGGGTGAAGGAATTTCTGGAAGACAGGTTGTCACAATCAATATTACAGATCGGGAGCAGGCCCACCTTTATGTTTTTCATAACAGTTTCGACGTTGACCCATATGTTGAAACCCACAAATAAATTCTTAGGCATTTGAATCCATCTAGGTCTAAAAAATGGATATCAGATACACATAATAAACAGTTTATAGGATGGTTTCGGAACCATATTTTTAAGAAGTCAGATGAAAATCCAAAGTCAATTTTAGAACGACTTTGATGGCTAGCCGGAGGACCAAGTGTGTATGTATTATATTACAATGCTTATGTAGTTAATGGTTATACATTTTATACTAATGAACATGATGGAGATTGTACCATGCAGAATAGTGGGGTTACACTTGTGGCTGAAGCGATGTATGTTTCTGGTGCTAAGGACAGAAATCCAATTTATGTGAATATGTCATACTTTGACATCATCAAACAAATATGGGAGTTGGATTATACAAAATTCCAAGTTCTGATTTTTTAATGCAAGTGGGTTGATAACAGGAGTGCTATTAAAATAGATGAATTGGGATTCATGAAAGTTGATTTCAGTAAGGAAGGGGAGAAAGATGAACCATTTATAATGGCATCATAGGCAGTGCAATTATTTTATGTTCCAGATCCTGAAAACTGAAACTGGTCAATTATTCTGTTATCGACCAAAACAACTGAAGGGTCAGATGAAAATTCAACGGTGGATGACCCTTTCATTGGGACTTCACAATCATTTTTCAATGGTCCCAATGTAGATGACATTTTTTATGTGAGAGGAGACCACAATGAAGGTATATGGATAGTCGATAGAGGGGTCAAATCCCTTCAGCCTTTAAAAAAAGAGAGTTCAATAATCAGGTTATTTTTTTATTATAATATAGATTGTGTTACAGTATGTTATTATCTGTTCACTGTTTCTTTTATGTGATCTAAATTAAATTTTAAACCACTTCTGAAGATAATGACTTCTACACCTGCTGATGCACCCAATCACAAGACACAATAGGTTTCTCAACCTGTTGCAGTTGGTCCCACTATTGAGGTACAACAGGTCTCTCAACCTATTGCAGCTGGTCCCACTGTTGAGGTACAATAGGTCTCTCAACCTGTTGCAGCTGGTCCCACTGCTAAGGTACAATAGGTTTCTCAACCTGTTGTTGTTGGTCCTACTGTTGAGGTACAACAGGTTTCTCAACCTATTGTTGTTGTTCCCAGTGTCGATGTTAGCGCTTCGGAGGAACATAATGATGATGCAGAAACCGAGGAAATGGTAGGCAATGAAACCCCAACAGCACAAAAAAAAATAGGTGCACCGTAGTTTGACAGTTTTATCCAAAATCCTTAAGGCAAAATCAAAAGGCGTCAAATATGAGGTGGGATGGAATAAGCGAGGCTAGCATGTAAACTCCAACAAAGCCATGTTTAGTTGCTACATTGGAATTGTCACTCGGCAACGGGTGCCGATTGATATAGAGTCGTGGCACCATGTTGTCAGCAGGATGAAAAAATTAATGTGGGAAGAGATTATGGTAACATTACAATATCATTTATTTAATTTATTAAAATAAAAAAAATACTGAAATATTGACTAAATCTTCATCATCTCTTGCAGAGTGCATTTATAGAATATGTCTCGCATAAAGAATGTGTATTAAGACTGGAAGGAAGGGTTCATAGAGGCTTTCTCACCATTTTAATGAAATGTCATCTGAAAGATACTGAAGGGAAAATCAAGTCGCACCCACCTCCTCTTTATGAACACTTGATATCCCAAGGAGCGTGGGATGCGTTTTGCAACCGTCATGCGGAGCATACTTTTCAGGTACATTGTGTTTTGTAAGATGTTGTTTAACGTTTCTTGTATTCATCACTTTGATTGAAAGTTTTTTATTTATGAAACAACAATTGAGTGCTGAAAATAAAGAATGGGCAGCAAAACCAGTGTACCCCTACCGTAAAGCAAGGTTGGGGTATGCTTCAATTGAAAAACAATTGGTATGTATTTTAAAAGTATTATAATACTTTTATGTGACATAAAACAACATCGTAACATGTTTCTATATTTATATGAAGATTTATGAATCAAAATCCCAATCCACTTCCATCCCATTCCATGTGCTATAGAAGGAGGCTCATGTTAATAAAGAGGGGAAACTGGTAGATGAAAACACACAAAAAGTGTGGGAAACATGTGTAAGTATGACATAATATAAATTTGTTTTTCTTTAAATCACTATTACATAACGATGATTACTTATTTTCCCATATTTTATATTTGACATAGTCACAGGAATCAAAAACACACGCACTGGATATAGACATACTTTCAGCGACCTTGAAACAGCCAGAACAGTATGGTCGTGTCAGAGGTGCGGGTTTTGGGGTGACACCCCGGACATATTTCCAGAAAAAAAGCAAGAGTAGGAACAAACTAAATAAATTAAAATGGTGAGAGATAGACTAGCTACCCTTTAATAAAAATTCCAAAGTTAGGGAGAGTTTCTAGAAACTTTGATGGGGGAGAGGCGAAGAGAATAAACAACTCAAGAAAAACCCACGCAAGAAGATCCCACCCCACCCCACCCCCCAACAGCTTTGAGGTGAGCCATTCCCCTCAAAGACTTGACTTAACCAAGGTAATCAATGTTCTAATATTTTTTTCTATGAAATGTGAATCACCTAAACACTGATACCTTTCTTGTAATGATATTCTATAGGGTAAAAATGACTGTGATTTATATCTGTCAACTCTCACTCATTGCCTTGTAGTGAGGGCTACAGTGTTCAATATGCAGAATGACACACTAAACTCCAAACCACTTCCAACTGATCATGTTAAAGTGTCGATTAACGTAGCTCATGAGCCGAGCACCGAGCTACCCATGCCAAATGACGATGATGACATTTATACGGTGGAAAAAGTTGTTGGAACATTCGTTGCATGGCCGTCGAATCTTGTAAAAAAACATGTCGATAGGAGGTATTCATTTCCAATTCATTTTTCAAGCAGAACCTTTAACATTTAATTAGAAAAGGGCCGAACCGATTAATTTTATTATATAAGGACAAAAGGAAGGATCTAAAATGAAAGAGCGGATCAAAAGGATCAACTAACCAATCAAAACGATCTACTGAGAGCACCTTCACCCCACTCATTCTATATCCACATTTAATATCATTACAAGCTCATGTGGATGCGAAAATGAAAGGCAGAAATAATCACACAATTTTTTTTGAAAAAGATATGTACGGAGAGGAAACATTAGATTTTTTTAGTGCTGACACTGTAGCTGAAATCATCACATACGACTGGCTAGGCACCTCAGTTATAAATGTATACATGAGGTATGTTTTCATGATTTGATTTTACAGAAGCTGATATACTATGATAATTATGGATAAATACATTTCATATTTTTCGCAAGCGTATATATGAAAAACAATTGAAGGGTTTTTCCCATGAATACAAATTTGGACTCGTTAGTCCTCACACCATGTCTACACAACAAAAAGAAATAGATTCCGATTTTCAGGTTGAATTAATGTCAAACTTGCTCAGAACGTTTCAATGAAAAATTACGAATGATAAGATCTTTTTAATACCAACGTTGCAGGGGTAAAACTATATATTTTAATAATATCAATTATATTTTCATTTCTATCATTACTTATTCCTTTCTGTGTTTTTAGGCAACATTGGATGCTCATTGCAGTCAATTTGGATACTCCAAAGATTTATTTTCTAGATTCACTGCATGGATATCCAATAAACTGACCACACATTGTGGCGATTGTCAATTTTTAATACACTAGATCCAACATTTTAGAACTAAATATCTAGTTATATAATTTATATTATCTTTTAATGAGGATTCTGTTATGATAGGGCTGTGTATGAATATCGTCTAAAGGCTGGAATGAATCCAGGTCCTAAGGACGACAAGGCGCACGAGATATAAAAATGGACAAGTATAAATGTATATATAATTATATTTCACTATCAAAATACATATCAAAATATATTACTTATTTTTTTCGATGTTTCTACAGTGTCTGAAACAAAAAAAACGAAAAGGACTGTGGTTATTATGTTTGTAAATTTATGAAAGAGATTATATTTCATGAACAAACTAGCATCCCTGAAGAGGTATTTTTGAAAATAATTACTAGTTCATTTAAAATAATTATTAATCCTTTGTGTATTTATATTTTTTCAGTACTACTATGACTGTCGTAAAAACTCCTATTCACAAGATGATATAGATGTGTTTAGAAACGAATGGGAAGCATACCTGATGGAAGAATGTAAACAAATAGGACAATGATGGTGAATTACTACTACTTATGTTATCTTTATATGATCTTTGATATCTCCCTTTTTTACACTTATTGAGTATCTATGATCACCCTTTCTTATGTTTCATATCCTTAAATTATGAAGAGTGGTTTTAGAAATGATTTGAGTTTCTAGGAAAGAATAACTTAATGAGAGACTCTTATGAACTACTGGCATATGGAATACTGAGAAAACACATTCGGATTATTTTGATACTTTAGGAAAATGATCCATGAGTCATTTGTGATGTTTACGAATCAACCGCACCTCAATCTGATGCATGGTTTGACCGGTATGAATAAAAGTGTCTGATATCAGTTTGAAATTAACATTAACTATAGAAAACAACACAAGGGACATACGGAAAACCAAGAAAACGCATTCGGATTATTTTTATACTTTAGGAAAATTATCCATGAGTCATTTTTGAGGTGTATGAATCAACCGCACCTCAATCAGATGCACGGTGTGACTGGTATGTCTAAAAGTGTCTGATATCAGTTTGAAACTGACATTAACTTTAGAAAAAAACACAACTAACATATGGAAAATTGAGAAAATTCATTTAGATTGTTTTGAGACTTTAGGACAATGATCCATGAGTCATTTGGGACATGTACGAATCAACCACACCTCAATCCGATGCACGGTGTGACCGGTATGGATAAAAGTGTCTGATATCAGTTTGAAATTGACATTAACTTTAGAAAACAACACAACTGACATACGGAAAACCAAGAAAATGCATTCATATTGTTTTGAGACTTTAGGAAAACGATCCAGGAGTCATTTTTGATGTGTAAAAATTAATTTCACCTCAATTCGACACACGGTGTGACCCGTATGGATAAAAGTGTCTGATATTAGTTTGAAATTGACATTAACTTTAGAAAACACAAGTGACATATGGAATACTGAGAAAACGCATTCGGATTGTTTTGATACTTTAGGAAAACGATCCATGATTCATTTTTGACATGTAAGAATCAACCGCACCTCAATCTGATGCACAGAGTGACCGGTATGGCTAAAAGTGTCTGATATCAGTTTCAAACTGACATTAACTTTAGAAAACAATACAAGTGACATACGGCAAACCAATAAAATGCATTCGGATTATTTTGATACTTTATGAAAATGATCCATGAGTCATTTTTGACGTGTAAAAATAAACCACACCTCAATCTGATGCACGGTGTGACCGATATGGCTAAAAGTGTCTGATATCAGTTTGAAATTTACATTAACTTTAGAAAACAACAAAAGTGACATATAGAATACTGAGAAAACGTGTTTGGATTGTTTTGATACTTTAGGAAAACGATCCATGAGTCATTTGTGACGTGTACGAATCAACTGAACCTTAATCCGATACACAGTGTGACCGGTATGGCTAAAAGTTTCTGATATCAGTTTGAAATTGACATTAACTTTATAAAACAACAAAATTGACATACAGAATTCTGATAAAACGCATTCGGATTGTTTTGATACTTTAGAAAAACAAACCATGAATTATTTTTGATGTGTACGAATTAACCGCACCTCAATCTGATGCACGGTATGACCGGTATGGCTAAAAGTGTCTGATATCAGTTTCAAACTGACATTAACTTTAGAAAACAACATAAGTGACATGCGGTAAACTGAGAAAACACATTCAGATTGTTTTGATACGTTAGTAAAATGATCCATGAGTCATTTTTGACGTGTACGAATAAACCGCACCTTAATCTGACGCACAGTGTGACAGGTATAGTTAAAAGTGTTTGATATTAGTTTCAAATTGACATTAACTTTATAAAACAACACAAGTGACATACGGAATACCAAGCAAACGCGTTCAGATTGTTTCGATACTTCAGGACAATGATCCATGAGTCATTTTTGACATTAAATAATCAACCGCACCTCAATCTGACGCACGGTGTGACCGGTATGGCTAAAAGTGATGATATCAGTTTGAAACTGACATTAACTTTAGAAAACAACACAAGTGACATACGGAAAACTGAGCAAACGCATTCGTATTGTTTTTATACTTTAGTATAACGATCCATGAGTCATTTTTGACGTGTACGAATCAACCGCACCTCAATCCGATGCACAGTGTGACCGGTATGACTAAAAGTTTCTGATATCAGTTTGAAATTGACATTAACTTTAGAAAACAACACAAGTGACATACATAATACCAAGAAAACACGTTAGGATTGTTTTGATACTTTAGGAAATTATCCACGAGTCATTTGTGATGTGTAAAAATCAACCGCACCTCAATCCGATACATGGTGTGATTGGTATGGCTAAAAGTTTTTTATATCAGTTTGAAATTGACATTAACTTTAGAAAACAACACAAGTGACATATAGAATACCAAGAAAACTCATTCATATTGTTTTTATACTTTAATAAAATGATCCATGAGTCATTTATGATGTTTATGAATCAACCGCACCTCAATCCAATGCACGGTGTGACTGATATGGCTAAAAGTGTCTGATATTAGTTTCAAACTGACATAAAATTTAGAAAACAGCAGAAGTGACATACGGAAAACTGAGAAAATGCATTCGTATTGTTTTGATACTTTAGGAAAACGATCCATGAGTCATTTATGATGTGTACGAATCAACTTCACCTCAATCCGACGCACGGTTTGACCAGTATGGCTAAAAGTGTCTGATATCAATTTGAAATTGACATTAACTTTAGAAAACAACACAAGTGACATACAGAATGCCGAGAAAACGCATTCAGATTGTTTTGATACTTTTTGGAAACTATCCATGAGTCATTTTTGACGTTTAACAATCAACCACACCTCAATCCGACGCACGGTGTGACCCGTATGGCTAAAAGTGTCTGATATCAGTTTCAAACTGACATTAACTTTAGAAAACAACACAAGTGCATACGGAAAACCAAGCAAACGCGTTCGTATTGTTTTTATACTTTAGGACAATGATCCATGAGTCATTTTTGACGTGTACAAATCAACCGCACCTCAATATGATGCACGGTGTGACCGTTATGGCTAAAAGTGTCTGACATCACTTTCAAATTGACATTAACATTAGAAAACAACACAAGTGACATACGGAAAACCAAACAAATGTATTAGGATTGTTTTGATACTTTAGGACAATGATCCATGAGTCATTTTTGACATGTATGAATCAAACAAACCTCAATCTGATGCACGGTGTGACCGGTATGGCTAAAAGTTTCTGATATCAGTTTCAAATTGACATTAACTTTAGAAAACAACACAAGTGACATACGGAAAACTGATAAAACGCATTCAGATTGTTTTGATACTTTAGTAAAACTATCCATGAGTCATTTTTGACGTTTAAAAATCAACCAAACCTCAATCTGACACATGGTGTGACTGGTATGTCTAAATGTGCCTGATATCAATTTCAAATTGACATTAACTTTAGAAAACAACACAAGTGATATACAGAAAACCAAAAAAATGCATTCAGATTGTTTTATACTTTATTAATATGATTCATGAGTCATTTTTGATGTGTACGAATCAACCAAATCTCAATCAGACGCATGGTGTGACCAGTATGTCTAAAAGTGTCTGATATCAGTTTCAAATTTACATTAACTTTATAAAACAACACAAGTGACATACGGCAAACAAAGCAAACACTTTTGGATTGTTTTGATACTTTAGGACAATAATACATGAGTCATTTTTGACGTGTACGAATCAACCACACCTCAATCCTACACACAGTGTGACTGGTATGGCTAAAAGTGTCTGATATCAGTTTCAAATTGACATTAACTTTAGAAAACAACACAAGTGACATACAGAATACCGAGAAAATGCATTTGGATTATTTTGATACTTTATGAAAATGATCCATGTATCATTTGTGACGTGTACAAATCAATCACACCTCAATCCGATGCATGGTGTGATTTTTATGGCTAAAAGTGTCTGATATCAGTTTCAAATTGACATTAACTTTAGAAAACAATACAAGTGACATACGGAAAACCAAGAAAACGCATTCGGATTGTTTTGATACTTTTGGAAAAAAATTTATGAGTCATTTGTGACGTATACGAATCAACTGAACCTCAATCTGATGCATGGTGTGATCGGTAAAGCTTTTCATTAGATAAAGAATCAGTATTTATTAAATGAGATAAATCATCCAAAAACATATTGATTTTACATTATTCCCTTTCATTGTTATTAGAATGAAAACATTGGATTTTATCATTTCCATATTTTAGTTTCACATTTCCATATTAAGTTATTATTTCATATTAATGTTTTAATTTATTTCATTATTGTATTACTAACATAATATTTGTTTTCTTATATAGGTGAATTTTTTTCCTTGAGTTCGGATGCTTTGTTTAGCAACAAATACTGTGGACGCCAATTTTTGAGAGGGGATCACGGATATCAAAGGATGGAACATTAATGTTTATAACTGTTGTTGGATAATTGTAATTGTATCCATTTAAAAAATTATTTGAAATGTATATAGTAGTGTGTTTTTTTGTATTCATGATTTTAAGTAAATGTATATGGAATTGTTTTTCAAAATATTATGTGCGTTGTGTCATCTTTCGGTTCTTGGTTCGTGTGCAGGTAATATTTTGTGCAGGTGTGCAGGTGTTGGTTGTGTAGGTGCAGGGGTAGGTTCCTTTATCAGTTCTTTTTTGAGCGTTGATAAAGGATTACTTTAACAGTGCTAAAAGAGCACTGATAAAGGGCCCCATTATCAGTGCTAAAGATAGCGTTGATAAGTCCCCCCTTTATCAGTGCTTTTCGGAGTGCTGATAAAGGGGACCCCCCCCCCTATCTACGCCGGCATTAACAGTGCTTTTCTAGCGCTATTAATGTCATTTTTTAGCGCTGATAAAAGGCCAAGTTTTAGTAGTAAGTTTATGGCATGTGATGAGTCATTAATGTATCTCCTCAGTTACAACAAGTGGAAGATGTCGTGTACTCAATCTATTTGTGGTAGTAAATCCAAGTAGTATGTCACCTCTCCAACTCTACACAGAATCTAGAAAGGGCTAATTAATCTCGGAGATATCTAGGAAGTGGGCTGACTTGGTGATTCATTCAACGATCACCCAGATGGAATCATGTCCCCCGGACATACGTGGTAAACCATTCATAAAGCCCATCGATATCTCATCCCACTCTCATTATGGAATCTCAAGGTGGTGAGTTAAACCTACTTGAACCTGGTGCTCAATCTTCACCTACTAATAAGAAAGGAATCGAGAGACAAACTATAAAACTCCTTTATTCACCCCTAGCCACCAAAACTGATTTCGGAGGTCCTGGTACATCTTCGTCACACCTAGATGTACCCCCAAAGTGGATGTATGAAACTTCCTAAAAACCACCTCTCGTAATGCCACTGGCACTTCTATACATCCTCTGAAAAAATTATGTGATCCCCACCTTTTGAATATCCATCAGGAGCATGCCCTATAGATATCTGAGTATATAGGGTCTCATAGTCGGCATCCCTAGGTTGTGCCTCCTAGACTCACTGTAAAAGTTGAGGGGTGACAACCATTGACTGGAGGTAAGTTGTTCCATCTTCATCCAAAAATTATATCTTCAACAAGGTAAACTGATCTGATGCCTTGTTCAGTAACTGCAAACTAGATCTCCTACAGAGAGCATCTATCACCACATTCCCATTCCTAGGAGTATAGAAAATCTCAAAGTCATAGTCATGGAGAAACTGTAGACAATGCCTCTATCTCAACCTTTGTGGATCTACTGCACCTCCACCACCACTATAGGAAACTGATGACTCATAACATCCACTACACTGAGGGTTAGGCTAGCCAATTGATGAGTAATCGTATACACCCTCCTATGTGTGAGTTTATCCTGTGCTTCCTAGGATTCCTTTTCACAAATAAGGGAAACATCATTCCACCATTCCAAACACACCACACTCTTTTCCTAAAACATTCAATATGAGAATGAACTATTGGTAACCAATCCATAATAATAATGACATTGTAAGTCCTTGAGGCCGCTACCAATAGATCCCAACAAAAACTCTCACCTCCAAGATTTAGTTCACAATGTCAGCACTATTTCATGATCATTGGGTCTCCTCCAATAGGAGTCTCTAAGCATGAGGGTCAATTCAATGGTTCAACTAGAATCTATGAGTCTCGAACAAGATATGTGACAAGAAAAGAATGACTAGAACTTATGTCTATCAATATGGTAGTTAAAGTAGAAAAGATGAAGATCATGCCTTGAATCATTCTTGGAGCCCCTGGGTCATATTTCTCAACTGCATGTAGTTTTCCCATCCCCTATCCTCCAGCACCCTGAGCCTAGTGTAGACCATCTGGGGTGGTGGTGTTAATATGTTGAAAAGTCAAACACCTCATACTGCTCTCCCAGATCCTCTTCTATGTCTTCTTCCCTAAGGATCTATCTATTCCTATCACTATCTCTACCTCATTGGTCCATCTACAGTATCCTTGTTAGAAGTACGATGAGTTGGACAATATAAGGTGGGATGTCCCATACCATTATAAGAATAACACCGCCTCTCTATAGATTGGCTGGACCCACCCTGTGATCCCTGAACTATAGATCATTTGTCCTGGGAACTCCTATTGAAATGTATCACACATCTAAGTCCTTGAGATTGATATTGTCTCCCTACTACCTAGGTATCTTCTTCTGCTTTCCCACTACTGAAAATCACTAGATGTATCAACTTAGCCAAGAAACTTTTGACCACCAAACCTTGCTCAAGCACTCCAGCATAAGTATGAATGCTCAGAGGGATAATACAGGCTCGAATTTCCCTACACAACCCTCACTCAAAGGTACAAGACCTGAAGTATGGATTGTGTATCATATCCATCAAGTACCTGGAGAGGTTGGTATGCCTTGATGAATACTCAGATACTAACATGTCATTCTATAGGAGTTGTACAAGCTCCTGGATACACATACCCCTTAGCTTATAAGGTGATAACTCCTCTATGAAAATGTTCTCAAACACTATCCATAGAAGAGTCATCTCATCGTAAGATTAGGTAACTAAACCCCACCATTACCCTGCTAATCCATGTAGAAGGCTCGTTGCCAGGACCACCATCTGATCTGCTAGTGTCCTGACTAGAAAAAAACTTGGGTTACCACCTCAAACCAATCCCCAGCCACATGTGTGTTGGGGTCACCTCGGAACCTGAGGGGTCTCTACTACAAAAACTCATGAAGTGTAATCAGCCTGCACACCTCATCTATTGGTACTTCGGGTACCATGTGTTGCACTACATGTGGTGGTATAGTTGGTGCACCACCAGGAGGTGTTATCTCTGGTAAAAGTCCCTATATCAATGCCTCATCACCCAGTGGATCATCCTCATGATCACGTAGTGGAATCCTAACTGGTTGTCTATGTGGATACATCCTGAAATAATACAAGATGTACCACATTCAACGGAGTAAATTTGGAGAGTTGACTCAATAAGTACATGTAAAACACAATCATTCCTATATGATTCATGTACCATTATTTTTCCTTTAAAACAACGTTTTCATGTATCGAGTTAAAAAGTAGGTAACTAGAGTCCTAGTGTATGGATATGTCAGTCACTACACCAAAACTGGAGTTCTTAACCTAAAAGAAAAACTCAATACACTTAACACTGTTTCCCCAAACCAATTTCACAGACTCCTAGTCCTAAAGTAGAACCGAACTCCTCTGATACCACTCTATCATGAACCTTCCCAGTGGGGCCCGTGCCATGACTCCCCTAGCCCACCTCCAATAGGCTAGGGGCTGGTGACTACCACTGAATAGGAATATCCTGCAATGGGAGGCATTAGCCTAATGTACTATACACACGCACACATATCCAAGCCACAAATGATAAAATATAAAAACACTAAGTAAAAAATGCATGAAAACCAATATATCCCACAACCAGAGTACAATGGAGAAAGTACTAGAATATAAACAAGAGAAAATACAATCCCACCAAAAATATTTTGTAACCACAAGTCCAACCTGTAAGAAGAGAGGTATTGGGACTGCTGTCAGAAAATCCGTAGGAACACACCTCAATCTGTTTGGTCTCACAAAGAACTGCCTAGTCGTGGTCTACCTAGGATTCCGTCAAAAGGTCAGTCTTCTACACAAGACATGACATGTCTGGGAAAAACCCACATAGGGGTGAGTATAACAATACTCATTAGGATACCCCAAAACCACAAAGTAAAACCACAAAGGAATACCATAAAGGAATACCATAAAGGAATTCCACAAAGGAATACCACAAAGGAATACCACAAAGGAATAACACAAAGGAATACCATTAAGGAATACCATAAAGGAATACCACATAGGATTACCACAAAGGATTACCACAGAGGAATACCACATAGGATTACCATAAAGGAATACCACACAGGATTACCATGAAAGAATAACACACAGGATTACCACAAAGTATTTCCACAAAGTAATACCACATAGTATTACCACAAAGAATTACCACACATGATTACCACAAAGTAATGCCACACAGGATCACCACAAAGGATTACCGCAAATAAATACCACACTGGATTACCACACAAGATTAACACAAAGGAATACCACACAATATTACTATAAAGTATTAACATAAAGTATTACCACAAAGGAATGCCACACAGGAATACCACACAGGATTACTACAAAGGAATTCCACATAGGATTACTATAAAGTATTACCACAAAGTAATACCAAATAGGATGACCACAAAGGATTACCATAATGGAATACCACATAGGATTTCTATAAAGGAATACCACATAGGATTAATATAAAGGATTTATACAAAGGAATACCACACAGGATTTTACATTCATCTCTACACGGTTATATTTCTAAAACACATATAACAAGGATATCCAGATATACTCAATCCAAGACACAAAGTCTAGAGGTAATCCACAACTAATTACCATCCACTAGATTCTACTCGAAGCATGCTCATTTTAGTAGAACTCACTCCTCGAGCCATGATATCATCAGAGAAACTCACGAAAAGGTCTAGCTCATTTGGGCCCTGCCCAAAGAGAACACATTGGTCAAGGAATATTGTGATACATAGAGAGGGGATCCTACCCAAACACATTGGGGAATACCATGTACCCAATCTGGATCAACCCACAACGTAGAGGATCCTACCCAGAAACATTGGTGAATACCACTGACCCTACTGATACGGACCACTATATGGAGTAAAAATTCCATGCTCTAGATGGTTACATTGATTCTAAAAAACTCCACTAGGGGTAATAGAGTATCTCACTCCAGTCCCACAAAGGGATACCATACTCTATCTGGGACTTGGCCTCTAGAGGGGATTACAATCCAGTGATGTGGACGCAATGTCGTACTGAACCCTCAAGGAAAGGATAAAGGGAATTATATCAACCTATATCAATCCAAACTAAAAACTCACTACTTATATCAAAAGTATCATCTAAATGTTAGGATCTCAACATCACAAATAGCTCTTCGATTGGATGCTTCATTTAGGATATATGCTCATTTGGTTGAAACCGCCCACAGAACTACTGGGGCCTGCGGACCTACCGTCGTGGTAGGTCCAACCTATTGTTGTTGTTGGTCAAATGACCAAGTGGTTATTTGTGAAGTTGCTTAACCCATGATCAATCGTTATAGTCGACCACGACCAGTCTTTTCCCTGGCTGCCCAGATCCGACCCAGGTCCACTTCATCCAGCCCGGCCAACCGACCCGTTCTGTTGCCACTAAAATCGCCATGGTCGGTGCTTCCACATCCACTGCCCATAGCCTATTGTCATTATTACATCCCACCAGCACCATGTTCCCACTATCACCACCATCTCACGTGGTCTCCACCACTATTCGTACCCACCGCACACGACTCTGCTACCATACACCACCGCCACTACCGGTCATTGATGCCACACCGATGGTCCCTTCTATGAACCTTTTCACCTCCTATGATACCCAAAAAATGGAACGGCCATAAATATGAGTTTTTTTGAGTCATTTTATCACCATATAATCATGTTTTATCTTCTGATCTGCTCACAAAATGGATCAAATCATCATTCTTCATTGTATGCTGAAAAATACCAAAGAATAAAAATTAGAGAATAATATGCCATCTAAATCGCTTCATCTTCATCGGTGCACCTCCATCATGTTGTGTCATGAAAATCCCAGATCTACATAATCAGTTCATTGCATCAAAAATTGGGTGCGTAGTGATTGGTCGATCAGGATGTGTCGAGTTTCGGGCCAAACGAAGAACGCCCACGACGATAGATGAATCGGGGGTGAAAAACACAAGAACCACATAGAGGAACAAACCTAGATAGATGTTTGTGTCAATATTGATTTGTTTCTGTTATAATAACAATTAAATAAACAAATAATCACAAAGATTTTCTCTCGTTAAATCCCTGCAAAGATAATTCCCTTCCCGCAATACACACAATCTGTGAATCAATCTATTTGTCGATTGATTCACATTTGTTGTATAAATTAAGAACGAGGAAATAAAAAATTAAAACACACACCCTAACTCGATTCAAATCACTTTCTGACAAAGAATGGTCATCACGTCATTATCATAGGCAAGATCCTTTGAATCCAAGGTGTGTTGGTCATCGATCCATGATCTGTCACCGTTGCCCAAGAGAGAATCCTCAAATCTCTCTCCAATGGTTCTCTAAGGTTTAAAAGGTTATGTGACTAACCCTGGAAATTACCCTTAACAAGATTTTTAAATATTGTCATCTACTGAATCAAAAAAATAATTTTTATTAAATTATTTTATTCTCGTTATGTCCCGCGACAAATTTTTCACAAACGACCCACACCGACTAAAGTTAAGTCACACCTAGGAAAAAAACCACATTAAGAACTCAACGGTGGTCTCGTATTTCTAATCTGATTCAACATTCATGAGTTATTATGATTTAAAAATAAAATAATTTTATTTATTTATGTTATTTATGGTTATTTCCTTAGTGACTTCTTCTACAGCTGACCCATACTGACTAAAGTTAAGTCGCACTTCGGGTAAATCCACTATTTTGATCTCAACGGTGACCTCATATTTTTTATATAGGCCCCCATTTAAGAGTTATTTCACTTTTTTTTAAACAAGTGTGTGTGTGCTATTAAAAAGTTTAATATTTTTCAAACAATTTTTCTAGGTACATCAGGCCTCAGAATCACATGTCGTCTCAACACCTGGTCTCGAAATCAATCCATATAATATATAAAAATAGTACATGTAAAATTCAATATTTTGTAGATAGTGAAGAAAAGGAGGTTGATCCTAAAGATTTTATAAATTTGGTTTTAATGTTTTTATATCTAATAGATTTAAGGCCAAATATAGTGATTTATGTTACTCTATGTTCCAGGTATCAAAGTGATATAAAGGAACCTCATCTCATGGATGGAAAACAAATTCTTAGATATATAAAAGTCACCTCTAATTTTGGGTGAAATATGATACCACATGAAAGATTGATCTATTTGATTATACAAATGGAGATTGGGTAGGTAGTGTAGATGATAGAAAATCCACATCTAGTGGAGTTTTTTTATTAGGAGAAAGATGTGTTAGCTTGAATAAAAAGAAACAAAATTTAGTGTCTCTTAGTATAAAAGAGGCTGAGTATGTTTCTTCTACTCAATATGCAACAAATATTATCTGGATTAAGACACACTTAGAAGATTTATTTATTGATGTGATGTTTCCCATTCTCTTGGGATGTGTTAATCAAAGTTCTATAAATATCACTAAAAAACCAGTGCAACATTCTTGATCTAAGAAAATTGATATCAAATATAACTTCATCAAAGACCATGTGGAGAATAATGAACTAAAGTTGGAGTATGTTCCTACAATGGAGCAAGTTGCTGATATTTTTACAAAAGCATTATCGGAGAAAACATTTCATAAGATGAGGTTGGTCATGGGTGTTCAACCTCCCTCTCTTCAAGGATAAGGTATTTGATTTTATCCCCTCGATCATATTTTTTTGGAAAGTGTTTTCAAGGGGTAGAATAATTTTGTAACATAAATCTATCCATTGGTATGTGTTTTAGATTTTGAGGAAATAATGTATTTAGGGAGAGGTATTGAAAGGAGTAATCTGTGATTTTAGCATACAAAATATTTTAAAAGTTTATGGAAGTGGTTGTAGGAAAATTTTTGTTCTTATAATAAGAAGTTATGAAATTTTTAAGTGTAAGTAAAAGGTTTCATAATAATATGTAAGATGGTTTATTAGATCCCTGTTTATAGATAGCATTGTATTTTTGTCCAATGATTCTTGTTTCCTACACCGAGTTCCCTCATGTAGGCATAGAATTGTTGTATATATAATACATTTCTTGAGTTAAAAAATTACAATGATTTATGTTTATTTATTGACAAAAAAATCCAAATGGATAGATTTTTGGGACCAATATTGTTGAATATAGTGGTTGTAAGAAATTTTTCTTAAAGAGTTGTCTTTTTTTCAATGTTATTTACTTAAATTTGATAAGTACATAAATAACTTAACTAATTTTGATAATTTATTGATGTGATATTAAGTTTTAATACATGTTTAATTAAGATAATTCACATTGTTTGCAACAAGGATGAAAATGAGTTGAAGATGGTCTGCATAATTCTATTATTTCATGAGGAGACTCATTTAATTGAGGTCCATTAAAAAATTTATTTTTCATGAGGGAAGAACAAGGTGGTTATGCATTGTTAATGCATGAGATATCATATGGGCCATGAAAAAATTTATTTTGGGATTTATTTAAAAAAATTGGTCAACCAACAGGTCAGCCAAGGGGACCCCACATCCACTACTTAGATGGGAGAGATCAACCCTCAGTCATCCATGCTATGGAATAGGAGAACTAGAGGACACGTAGTGGGTGCCTAGATAGGCAAGATAGAGTGCACATGTGAGTGTGTTCATGGGGATGGGCCATTTAGGTAGGTTGACCAGTGTGGTTTGGAATAGACCGTAAGCCTAGGTGTGTGAATGGAGTTTTTTTATGTGTTTTCTATTTTTTTAAAATTTGTCTAGGTTAAATTTAAAAAAAATATGGTTGAAAGGCGGCAGATCCACTACCACCTTTTGGTTTAGTCCAAAGGCATTAGTGGGGCTGCCGACTTCCCTCCCCCCCCCCCCCACCGCTTTTGGCCAGGATTAATGAAATGGAAAAGGCGACAGGGGGTTCCACCTTTCGCCTAATGTAAAGGTGAAAGGATGAATCCCCCTGAAACCTTTGACTTAATTCCCTATAAAAGGTCACCCCCCCCCCCTTCTCCTCGCTTAATTTTTCACCCATTTCTCTTCATTACACTGATTCTATCTCTAAAAAATTCATTTTCACATG
Organism: Viscum album; assembly: GCA_963277665.1. Lineage (NCBI taxonomy): Eukaryota > Viridiplantae > Streptophyta > Magnoliopsida > Santalales > Viscaceae > Viscum > Viscum album. The sequence continues at coordinate 2,100,735,497 of OY728119.1, read as the reverse complement.
CAATGGGTTCGATTGACTAAAATAAGTGCCAGTTTTTTTAAAGCATCATTTAGAGGTGTTTTTTTATTTAATTTAAAGTTATTTATTTATTTAATTGAATTCTTTTTAATTTTAAATATTTCATTTTTTAATTATTTTAGTTAGTTCTAAATTTTTTTTATTAAGTAGTTTATTTAGTTATATATAGTTTGAAATAATAGTTATCATTAGTAATGATTAATTATAGATTAACTATATAATAACTTAGGAATAGACGTTCTAAAATTTTGGTAGTATAAAGATTATTTGGTTATCTAAGCAATCTAATCCATGTCTAGATACAAACAAGTGGATGTGGATCTAGAAAAAATGTACCTAGGGGTAAAACCTGAAAACACTACTTTGATCTAGACTTGAACAGGAACAGGTGCATGAAAAAGGGTCTTACTACACTCTTGGTTTGACACTCACATGGGATATTCTTTAGATGATTCCTATTTTCTTTATAAACTACTAAAATACCTAAGAAAATAAAACATCAAATAAGTATATTTATCAATGATAAAATGATAATTATGTTCATATAAAATGAAATGGGCTAGGAAAAATACATTAAATAATTAATGTTATTATTATTAATTGAATAACTTATAAATGATTAACTAGTGATTAAAAAATGATTAACTAGTTAAAAAATTTAATAAGAAACATTAGTAACATAGTTTAATATATAAGAAGATGTTCTAAAATTTTAGTATCATGAAGATTATATAGTTTAGAAATATTAGTTATTATTAGTAATGATTAAGTATAGATTAATTAATTAATAACTTAGGATTAAAAAATGAATATATATAATGATTAGCTAATAATACTTATCATTGATAAAATTAAAATTATGATCATATAAAGTGAAATGGATGAGAACAAACACATTAAATAACACATGAATACTTTACAACATACAAAACATTACTTGACATTTTTTAATAGAATGTGGTTTGTATGAGATGAGCCTCACTTCGGACGTGAGGTAAAATCTAGCTTATTTTCAATTGGTAGATTGATAATATCTTCTAAAGGCATGCAGAAGAGGACAACCTAGATGATCTCCCATATATACATATAAATCCAACATCTAATAAATATTTTTGTATTGATGGAACATATGGTGACAACAGTTCTGGTGAGGAGGGATCAATGGAAGTTGGGGAGGATGTTTCTATAAATGCATTAGTTTTATAGTAGCCTCGACCCATAATAAATCATCCACCACTCTTTGCTTCTTGGTCAAAATCAATGACACATGTTCCTGAATTTGACTACATTTTTCTCACACCCACAACTAATTTTCCTAGAGTTGTACCAGATAGGTTTAGTGAGATAGAAAAAAACTTATATGTTGGAAGGAATTTTTCAAGTAAATATGCATTAAAAATCACACTAAATAGATTTCACATTGAGAGGCACTGCAAATATATAGTTCAGGAATAAATCCATAATAAATATCTCATATGTTGGGAGAAGTATGGGGATGATTGTAGATTCTTCTTGAGGGAGATTATGAAAATTTCATTTGGAGGTTGGAGAATCTCAAGGATCGAGGAGGCTCATACTTGCTTTCAGCCAATCCTGACATAAGATCTACCACATTGGATGCTGAATTTATGTCCTCTATTGTCATTGATAGGATTAGTACACCAAGATTTTCTTATATCCCTTGTTCAATAGAGGATACAATAAATATTCAGTTATAATATTTCCTATAATAAGGCATGGGTGGTGAAATAGAAGCCAATTTTGAAGGTCTATGGTGATTGGGATGACTCGTATTGGGTGTTGCTGCAATTTCTAGACATACTGAGGCACAATAACCAAGTTGTCTTCCATCTTGATAAAAACGAATATGTGTCTGAAGGTAATTGACTTGATCCATCTCCTGTTCAATTTCTTTGGTTATTCTGGGCATTCATCCTTTGTATCTCCACATATCATTTCATAAAAAAGTTTATTCAAATTGATGGAATGTTTCTATACTAAAAATACAAGGGCGTATTGATTATTATAGTAGTCTAAGATGGAAACCATTCACCTATTTTTCTTTCCTTTTCCATTGTGGATAATGAAAACTATGAATCATGGAGTTGGTTTTTGGCATGTATCAACAACCATTTCACCCGCATTTAGGGTGTTTGTTTGATATCCAATCGGCATTAGGCAATCACTGAGGAAATCAATGCAGACCCTGATACATGGAGACCCCCAAATGAACATCATCAGTACTATATTAGACACATTTCTATCAATGTGAGGAAAACATTCCAAAACTAACCTATTAATAAAGAAATCACAAGGATAGGTATGTAATGTCTTTGTTATTTGTTACTATTTCAACGTAAAGATAAAATCAATTTATGTGAAATATGATCACTTCTATGTATCATATTATCTGGATCAATGGTGGTTTGAATAATGTTTTGAACAAATCTGAAGGGCTAATCAATAAGTATATGATCATATGATGCAAATTCCAAAAGAAAAATGGACATTGGCATATGATGGGGGGGAAGAGATATGGATGCATGACCATAAAAATTGTGGAGTACATCAATGGTGTCTTAAAGGGTCTTTGAAAGTTTCCTATAACAAACCTAGTTCAAGATAAATTATATCGTTGTGTGAGTTACTTTGTTGATAGACAAAAACAATCCTCATACAGAATTCAGTAGGGGATAATGTACAGAAGGCACTTTCAATGAGATATTGAAAAGAACATTGAAGAAGATTCTGGTTATCATGTCATACTTTTCAACTAAGAAGACTCACTATTTGAAATTCAAGAGCGTTCGTACCCCATCACAAATAGCATCGATGAAAAATTATGGTATTACTATAAGCGAGGAAATGCCAATGTGGAAACTTCCAAGCGTTACAGTTTTTTTTATGTGCACATGCCATCGATTCATGTGTATCTGTGAACATATCATGGGAAGAATATGTTAATCTAGTGTACTAGATATACACCATTTATAACTGTTATCTTACACCATGGATGCCTATTAGGGAGTTTCAATATTTCCCAATTCCTGAAAGACAACTGATAGTGATACATAACATCAACAGGTTGTGTAAATGAGGGAGACTGAAGTCCATCAGGATGAAGAATGAGATGGAATGGCATCAAGAACAAGGGAAAAGTTTTATATGAACCATATGTCATCAAGAAGGTCATAACCAGAAATGATGCCCTAACATTGCTGGATCAAGTTCACACTCTCAGCCACAATGATGTGTTGTCTCTTATGTGATCTTCTAATATAGTTAATTATATGGTGTTATTATAAGTTTCTTCATTTCTTATAATTTTCTGACTTTAAAAAATACTTTTACTATCAAATAAAAATAATCCTTTCATAGTGACATTAAAAGGAATATGACAAGTTCATTTTAGGTGAAATTAATGCATAATCAATCTATCCATGGCTAAAACATAAAGCATACATGTGAGAAAATAATAATGAAACATACCATCATGTGAAAAGTCATACATAAATTACAAAGCACACCATTTTCTAATAAACTTTTACATAACAAATAAAAAATGTTTATATATAAAAATATATAAAACCATATCTTACAAAACACAATTTTCTAGGTAAAAGAATATCTCAAAAACACTTTAGTAATATTATTTGAAAAACATGAAGACATGCCCTTTTCTTTTGGTAAGAAATAAATTTATAAAAAATGTGAATAAACATGAAATTTTTTACCTCCTAAAAGTCATAACATTATGCTAATCATAGCATTATATTTACATTTTACACTTATAAATCATTTCATTTGTTTATATACATATGGAGGATACTATACAACTCACTCAATAGGATACCCATGTTTCCTAGGTTGTGTTAGAGGGTGGTGAGGTTCAACCAATCAAGGTGCGCCAAGTGCACCATTTTCATCACAAGGAGCCTCCACATGTCATTAGACCATACTTGCATCGTACTAGATTCTATGGAATTGTCGTATCAGATTTCACATTTTTCAACCATCACCTTCTTGATTCCATCATGGAGAGGTGGAGACTAGAGACACACACATTCCACCTACCTGAGGGAGAGATGATCATCACCCTCATGGATATGGTAGTTATTCTTGGTCTTTCTATCCAGGGGGAAGCCATTATTGGACCCACTCGTGCATCTTGACCTGACCTTGCTCAGAAATTGTTGGGCATCAATATTTTGTCTGATCATAGGGCTATATATGGAGCATCGATATCTATGCTCTGAATGGATGAGAAAATTTCATATTTACTCAATGATTCTGATGACCAGGCTATCATGAGTTATGCTTGTGCATATATATTACAACTCATTGGAGGGACCATGTGCGTTCATCACTTGGGTAAGCATGTGCAGATGATGTATCTAGCCCTACTGGAGGACTTTGATTGGGCTGGGATGTACAGTTGTGGATCAGCATGCTTGGAATACACATATAGAGCATTATGCATAGTATCTCGCAGTGATGACACAAATCTCAAGGGATGCACCATCCTTATTTAGATGTGGGCATGGGAGTATATCCCCTCATTTCTCCCTCATCTTGTTTTTCCACTGCAACCTTTGGATGTGTTGCATGATGCTCCACGTGGACACTAGTATGATCACTCATCTATATTAGTTTCTGATTCTACTAGGATTTAATGAATTTAATTTCTCAATATTTTTCACTTTAGATGTTGTATTTTACATGTGGTCTCAGAGAAAATTTCATCACGGTTTCAACACACCATTTGGGTGCATATCACCTCAAGTTGTAATGTCTCTTACCCAACCAGGTATGTATATACAATCTATCACTGTCTAAAAAATTTAATAATAATATAGATTTTTTTTTGAGTAAGGATATTTTTTGACAAAGTTGACATGTCATTTCAGATTACATGGATGTCATACTAGACTATAATGGACCATTTGTCAGCATATTGCACACTGTACTTGATGTTACTATGTTTGTAGTTCCCCTCATTCACTTACATATTATTTAGTGGTAGAATTTTGATAGATTCATGCAACGGTTTTGCTATGTTTGGTCAATTTCATTACCGCTGAGAAATATAGAGAAGCTTCATGGCATGAAGCTGATAGGGAGGTAGGATGTGGACTGGAACTGAGTACATGCCGATTATCTTTACCGTTGGGGTAGATGTATAGAGTTTCGTATCTAGGGTGTACCTACAATGCGATTATTTCTTTTAGAGTAAGTCGAGTATGAGCCATGGTATAGAATGGAGTCTATATTGTATCTTACCCGACACAAAAAAGAGATTTATATGATTGTAATTCAATAAATTTCCATTAGTTTTTTATTGAACTATTTTCTAATTCATTTTGAATCTCTTTATAGGGCACTCACATAGAGCATCTTATTCTCATGAGTGATGAAGAGGATGAGGGGGTCTTTAGCTGGGCAGTGGTCTATGCTGGAGTGCTGGAGATGAGGTATCTTATCATGCACTTTTTGAGAGAATATTTGAGAGTCCATCCTAGAGATCGGATGTTCCTACCCCAGAGGAACATCCTCTAGCAATTTCTAGTGCTGATGAGCCACAATGATGACGATGTAGACCATGTCGTGTTGTATGTGAGGCCTCACCTATTCCATAGGCAGAGGTTGGCCCTCTAGTAATCCAGCCTCAGCCGATTGAGGATGTGCTTTAGGCGACATGGGATCTATATTTCTTGATAGGATATCCACAGTTCTCTCCATCTTGGGGTCCAGATCTATCACAGTCTTGGGGTCTAGATCCATCGTCGGTTTGATTCCCCGCTAAGATGATGGAAGGTCCTTCTACTACCCTAGTGGGAGAATAATTGGGAGTGAAGTACAACATGAAGTTGAAACCTCCTCCCACTGAAACAAGGGTGGAACATGTGATGGTCAATGTTCCAGTGCCCAATGATCAACTCTCTTTGGTTCATTAGATTCCACCCCATCACGGAGCTCAGCAATATCAATATGGTCATACCCTTCACAGACCACCATGTGGGATGGAATATCCTCCCCATAGACATTGACTATACTTATTCATGTATATGTTTTATTTCTATTGAAATGAATATATTTTTATTATTATTGGTCCTTTTTACATGTTTATCTAGTGTTTTAGTTTTCATTAATATTTTAGGCACTGTTTATATTTTATAAGCTTTCAAAGTTGACTACTTGAAACATAGTAATAATTATTAAATTTCAAGTAGATATATTTAAAATATTATAAAATATACAGTATAAAAACAAACTAAATAAAATTTAAAAGATAACCTAAAAATCTAAAAATTTGTTGAAAATAAAATGAGTTTCATAAATAAAATAAATAAATGAAAATAAAAGGAATGTAAAAAAAGATTTTAAATACCATTGTAATGGTTTAAAACAATACTAAAATTTAATTTTTAATAAAATATTGATGAAGTTGAAACATTGTAGATAAAACTAACCCTAGATATTGAACCCTACTAAAGATCCATTTTCTCTTCCATGACCATTTCTCTCTTAAATACTCGTTTTCACCCAATGATATTTATATCAACTTAATGATCAACCAGAACCCATACTTAGTTATTAAAAATGTCTCAAAATTTGAGTGCCAAAAATCTATTTCTTAAAAATGTAACATTTACATGTTAATTCTCCTTGGTGAAAACTGGTTCTGGATCTGATGAATGCATGTCAAAGACCACACGCTGAAGATGGGAGCTGGATATCCATCAGAAATGTACACCGGGATGAGATCTCATTTAGGATGATGGAGCGGTGAGATGATCTCCACTAGAATTCATTGAGAAGTAGTTATATGGATGAAAAAAAGGTTCTCAGATGTCACTCTAGGGTTACTCATAAGTGAGATCAAAAAGAAGGAATGTTGATGAGGATCCAAAGTAAAAATGATTGATTCATCACATAAAAAATAGGGAGAATGATTTCATCATAATCAATTCCCTTGATAAGTAAGTAGTGTTGAAATGATCTAGATGAAATAGCGAATGCCACATGCCATAGATGAATAAACCAAGTGGTGAGCATGATCCAGGTGGATGGCCAAGATGAAAATTTTTCATTGAATCTAGTACCTTATTATTGTTTAAACCCTTTAGTCATTAGAGTTTATTTATATTTATTCACTTTAACTTCCACGACCATTTTTCTATTAAAGACCCATTTTAACCTAATGATATTTATATCCACTTTAAGATCAACCAAAACCCATACTTCGTTCTTTAAAATGTCTCAAATTTGAGTGCCCCAAAATTTATTTCTTAAAAACATAACATTTTCACTCTCAAATGTTATTGAAATAATTCTAAACAACATAAGACAAACACAATATATATATAATAATAATATAAAAATCTATAAACTTATAAATATAATAACATATATTATTATATTATTATTATTTTATTATAAAGGAGGAAGCCCGCCTGTCGTCTTTAATGCACATTTTTAAAAAAACTACACATTTTTTTAAAAAAATCAGAAAACATATAAAAAAAATGTGTAGATATGTGAGTGGAACCAATGATACTTGCTGAACAGACCATGAAACATGATCGATTATATTGAAGTGTTAGACCATGTGAAGATTCTATATGGGATTGAATTCACATGTAACTGTCCATCCTATTTAAAAAAAATATAGACATAACTGTGGGCATTCGATTGGGTGAATCAAAGTTGTCTGACGATCACTATAGCATTGTCTTCTACCATCGTCCAGAGGGTTTTCTTCATGCTTCATAATATGTTGAGTGTTATTAATGCCATAATATCAAGATTATCTAGCCATTAATTAAAGTTATATTTGATAATCCTAGAGATTTGAATGTGGTGGAAGCACCATGCAACTTCTTTTGCATGAATGATCAAAGGTTGAGCATACAGAAAAGGATGATATAAATTTTTAGAAGATTGATAATGAATCTTTAATGTATGTATAAAAGGAGAATGTGATTATTATCATATTCATGTGATATTATCATTATGAGGAGAAACCGAGTGCGAAGGAATAGGTGTCATGAATTTCAGCCTCTTCTGAAAACACAACCCACGTTCAACGAATTTAAATGTCTAGGTCTTCGAGAATTCAAATATATTGATCAACACGAAATTTTTTACAAGATTTTATCTAGTGAATTGTTTTGGTTAAAGTTTGTGTTTTCTCTCATAAAAGGAGATGCATCAATGCAGAGAAATTTGTTGTCACTCAAGAAAGAGAGATCTATCATGTTTTACAATGAATTAGAGCCACTATGAAACACTATTTCATGGAGAAAAGATTTTGTGATCCTCTTAGGTCGTGAGGAATTCACCACAGGCCTTCAAATTGTGTTTATCACACTTGAAGTGATATGTGAAGAATATATTTCTGTAAATCCATTTAGGTTTACAAGTGGCTCTTATGCAAAGGTAAAATCCTTATGTGAAGTTTGTGGCTACTTGTGATCTCAAAAACCCAGCCTATATACATACTATTTCATGGAGAATAAGTGATAAATATTAGTATAGTGTATGAGAGTTTAATGAAAATTTTAAGAAGGTCTCATATACATTTTAAAAATTGAATTAGTGATATCGTGAGATACACTTACGTAGAAAAAATAGTGGATAGTGCATGCACTACTTGAGAAGAGAACATGAAAAAAAATAAAATGAGTGCATAAAATAATAAGGATAAATTGTTGTGTTATAGGGTTTATGAATATAACATATAAAAGGGAGTTATTTCCTATTATTGGGTGAGAAAGTAAAGAATAAATAAGGGCTTTCTTAAAAATAAAGTGTAAAGAAATATAAGAAGCATAGTGACAACTTACTGAATTATGTTGGTGAAGGTTCTAGAGTTATTGCAAAAATATTTATTACATCATTTACCTATGTGAGTATCACATGCATTGTTAATTGATTAAAGTAAAATAAAATTTCATGGGTACTCTCATCTTTCTATAACCACATGAAAAGGATTGTTTTCTAGTGGTTTGTGTGGTATCGAATTATTTCCAATCCATACCAAGGACTAGCTACTCTTATTTAGTAGTGACCCTTATAAATACCTATGCTCCTATGGTTTTATTATGTTATTTTCTTTAGAAAAGTCATATATCTTTAAAATTAGGTGAATATTGTTTTATAAGGAATAAAAATTTAAAAAATAAAATATCTCTAATTAACCCCCTCCCCCTCTTAGTGATCATATGGATCCTGATTTATCCCTTCATTTACAATTCGTAAATACCAAATTTTAAAACACTTAGTTGCTTACTTTTTCATCAAAAAAAACATTTAAGACTTTCATTTTAAAATTTAAAACATCATTGTTTAAAAATCAATCCATGAAAAGGAAAGTTGAATAAATAAATGCATGGTTAGTAGATGAGTACTGAAAAAAAATGTTTTGTGAGAAATTCACACTTTAAAATATAAAATAAAGGTAATGATCAGAAGAAACATAAAATTCATAGAAATTTTTTAAATGAATATTTAAATTTAATCATGAAGAGAATAGTTTTTGAAATGATTGATCATGGTTCATTGAAGGATATATATAGAAAAGAGTACTTTACCATGAAATATTTTAAATAAGAGTGATAATTATAAAAGAAGCTAATAGATGAAGATAAATTACTTTCAAAATAAAAATAGTTTGAACCAAAACATAAAGGGTATAATTTTTTAAAATAAATTTTTTAAAAATAAACTGATAATCTTGAAAAGATTAACCCCTTAACTCTCTCTCAAAAGCTACTACTAGAGAATCTTACTGAAATATCCTTTATAGGACTTTCTTTCGAGGATAACTCCTAAACTTACTATCCTTCCTCACTATATCTCTCTCTCTATCTCTATCTCTATCTCTCTCTACAACCATTGATTAATGAAAAACACATATTTTTTGTGAAATGAACTTAGGAGAGTCCCTCCTCTTGAACACCAGAAGGGATACCTTATATAGTCAACCTTCATAGTGTATCTGATCTATTATAATGCTGAATAGTTTTTATTTAATAAGGTGATCAGTTATGGAGAAAAAGGATGTGAAATAACCTTTATACAGAAACTATTTTTCCTTCTACTATTCTAAACACCATAACTTTCAGGTCCTTTAATGTATTGATATAGCATAGAAATTCATTTACCCAAACTCGTACTACCATCAACCATTCATGCATCATATTATCATTATACAATTTCACCGTTTGAGGTTCCCACGATGCAAAATATATATGTTTAGCCTACTTACAACTACACAACAATTTCATGCTAGGAGGAAGATGGTGATGTCTTATGGTGTTGTCAATAGTTATCATTTTATTTCATGAATCCCATGGTATCATGAAGACATCTCCACTATGTGATGTGTTTCTATATACACAAACACAAATGACCTATCAGTATTCATATAGTGGTGCATTGGGGAAGAAAAAGGAATCATGAGTTATTCACATGGTCTAGGGAGCTACACCCTACCCCCATTCATCCATGCATCAATAAAATCCATTAAGTGGATCCCTTAATTATATATATATATATACTCAACCGATATCTAGAAATAGTGTCACATGGGAGGTTGAAGATGGAAGTGGTGGTAGTTTTTAATTTTAAAATACGTGTCTTATTTAATCTATGAATAGTTCTTAGTTAAAATGATCTCATATCGGTTTCTCATTCATGAATTCACTCCTTCATAAATGATGATGTGACTTAGATGACTTGATAAAGTATGAATGGAATTAGTGCTCTCTATTAGTCTCTTATGACAACCTGTATATTGAGAGGCTAAGCACCACTGCCACTAGCATGTCAACCCACATGCTTAACCTACACTCGAACTCACCCTCATCGTTTCATAGCTCTGGGTTGAATATTGGTCAGCCACCTAAGTGGCGAGCCTGATCTCCCTTAGTTCTAGTGTAGTTGGTTCCATTTTCTATACTAAGTATAAATAAATATTTTTTCTAAAAATATACCTATGAAAAAATTATTATTTAGATATCAACTTATTTGTACAATCCAATTTTTAATGTTTGCAAATTATATACTGTAATTCTAAAAATATTATAATACTTATATTCCATTAATTTCTTATAATTATTAATAATTTATTATTTAACACTATCATATATTCTTTACTAGCATATTTTGTATATTCTAATTATTTTTACAATATTATTAAATACATTTCATTTATTATATATATAAATTTTCTTTTATTAAAGTTATATTATATATTCATTTTAAATTAGGATTTTTATATACTTTAATATTTATATTCCTAAATAAATATTATATTACTATTAAAATTTATGATTATCATTAAATATATTCATTTATAATTAATATAATTCTCTTATAACTATATTATATACATTCATTCCAAACTAATACTTTATGTGTGATAATATTTATATTTCTCAAATTTTATTTAAAATTTTCATATTTATTTTAAATTAATATTTTACATGTCCTAATAAATATTTTTTTACTATTAAATTCTATAATTATCATTAAATACATTAATTCTAAATTAATATTTTATATTTCTCAATAAATGTTATATTACTCTTGGAATTTATATTTATCATATATTATCATTTATCATCAAATAAGTCCAAATCACTAATGATTAATTATATTAACATATCAGTGATAAGTTTATAAACATAATATACTTTTTGATAAATATAAATTTTGAAATGCAGACATATTAATAATAACTTCATGTTTAATAAACATCTATTCATATTATTTATTGTAAAAATAAATACAAATATATATAAATTAGTAGTTTTATAACATGAATATTTTAAATTAATTTATTCTATTTTTATGGTGTTTATAGGGGAAAAATTTTAATTTTATAAAATATAATTCATGCTAACATATGTCATAGTTTGTTTTAGTTGTGAAATGATCCATTTAATAAACATTTATTTAAAAGAAAAATTTATACTAAAATCTCATGGAATTACATTATACCCCCTCAAATAAATTACGTCCTCATAATTTTAATTTATCTCACTATTAAAAACATATGAGGGTGTTCTTAATATAGTCATGATATAGTTTATAATTAATTGTTTCCTTACTATCATGGATAAGACTCGTCTTTTACCTTAAAAATATTTTTTTTTTATTTTTCACCTCTATTTGTGCCAAAATCACTCCCATTGTTATAAGACTAAAGGGTTTCTAGAAACATGCCTATTATAGCTTCATTTTCATGATATTATCCTCAATAAAATACTAAAACCAAATTGGTTATGATAATATTTGATAAACCCATTAATATAAAAAATCATCCATAAGTTTCTTATACATTGAAACCTTCATTTTAAACTAACATACCCTAAATCACCTTGGCACCAAATAATTTTTTAACTCCAAAAGTTTATGTATACTAGTATAAACTAATAATATTCCCAAAAACCAATTAAACCATAATGGTGTCCACAAATCTTAAATATCATTAATAGATTACATCCTAACATCTAAATTTATCCAAACCCTACTCTGATACTAACTGTTATGCCTTGGGCCTACACTCCTAGGTTCGGTTGTAACACCACAACCCGGATCACTATGAAGGGTAACTTGACCAAAACACCATGTGACCTTAGGTGTGCCTCCTTGTATGCTAGAGGCTACCACCTAGAAGTGAGGTTCTAAGGTGGTATAGTGGGAAGACTATACACCATATCATATTCTGCAATGATAATAAAAAAAACCTCGTACATCAATAACAAATATCCATCAGAGTATGCATAATAAAATAATAAATAAAGCCATATTATAATAAATGAAATGTGGTATACATTAATACAGACTCCAAGCATACTAAAACAAACAACAATTGATCGTATGTCGGGCCAATCCCATATAAAAATAAACATCAAAAAATAAATACATCAAACTCTTCTACCAACTCCAAGTTATGCCACATACTTTGTCTTCATGACTCTTGAGATACATCAGCCCAATCCTAAGACCTCATATGAGTGAATCCACTCAATCATGAAATCCTAAGCCTCCAAACTATCTAATACACCTCATTATCATCCTAAAATAATATGTTGGGTTTGTACACACATTGAAGTTTGCGTACAGGGGGTGATAAATAAATCTCAGTAGGCCACCCCCAATGATGGACCTATAATCCGCTTTCATAATTTCATGCTTTTGAAATATGATCATCCTAGACAAGAAATAACTGGAATAGAAATAAATAATAATAATTATTTTCTATCCTTAGATATATCACCCCGATCGACCATACCTACTTGATCAAGTGTCGGAATTTCTCTAAGAACATCATAGGGATTGTGCCAACCATAGTTTCACAACCACCCCAAGGGAATATACATAAAACTAGGTCCATTCCTGATAACCATCATCGATCCTCAAGTCCATGACCTCTATCAACCATACCTGCCTTAACCAGTGCCAGAGTGTTTATGAATATGATAATCACCATAAGGGAACCTCTATCCACACCCAGGGGATCCCATTATCACACCTTAATCATGATGAGTAGAAGATTTTGGTGTGTCATAGAGAATCCCCCATCCTCAATCCCTCGGGATAAATCCCATGGTAATACTGATGCATTCTCAGTTCCAGGTTGGGATATAATTCCTAATATGGAGAGGCCCTAGGAAATAATATACCTCTAGGAATGACTAATTCTTGGGAGGCATGATCAATCAAAGGTAATACCCTACCTATATCCCACGGTTAATATCTCAGGCATCCAATGTCTTGTGGGTCCTCAGATGAACCATCTCTGGTGAGTCTTCCCAATCCTAGGGGGTATCCTAATAATCAATCAAGGGGATCCAACAATCTCCCTTGGGATGTACAACATTTGTTCTTGGGGATATATACCCCATGACATCACCTCATATCGTCATTCGAATCTTAGGAATCATGGGAATTCACAATGGTTTACTAGTATCTCCAATTGATTCCTGATTTTTTGAGTGCCTTTGAGGTAAAAAAGAAAAGATACATGCTAGATTTTGAGATTGATTCATGAGAGATGAGATCAATTTTATGTTATAGGTAAGTTCATGCCTTGGGTTTTTTATGAGAATGACACCTTGGGTTCTAGAAACTTGGTACGTGAGGTTCTTAGAGTGTTGGTTAATCATTGGGTAACCTACTGGGGTCCCCTATGTCACTACATAGGAAAGGTTCCCTATTAGGGGTCCTCTAGATCAACATAAGGTAATGGAAACCTACTCGGGGTCCTCCTTAATTTAACTCATGTGGGTAGAACAACCCACAACCCAGTATATAGCATCTTACAACCTCACAGGACTAATATGTCAAGCCTTAGGAAACATTCTAGAGATGGCACATGACCCATATCAATCACTTAGGTTGTATTAGGATGTTCCATTCACATGACCTAGCTCAATGAGCTAAACATGTCTAAGGTTTCTCAATGGTCCTAAAATGGCCTACTAAGTAGATATCATAAGGGAGATGGCCTTAAACCCACCCACTTTCCAAGTCACTCTAGGTTGGCCTGAACACCCAACTTATTTGACTCCTAAAGTCACAAACTAGTCCCATGAACCATGGATAGTCCCACACTACTATAAATCAAGGACCATAGTGATCATATTTCATGTAATCCAATAATTCTCACAACCCTCAACCAGATCGCATCCCATGTCTCTCTATCTCTCTCTCTTTGGAGACTACTAGATTCAATTACTAGAGGAAGAACCTCTCTGTCATGAATCACCAACCCTAAATCATCTTTCAGAAGACCTAAAATTTCCTAATATATCTCATCATAATGTTATACATAAATAAATACTCAGAATAGACCCATCTTGAGTCCAATTCTATATTCAAGATAAAAAAATCATCTAAACCCCCTTAAAGAGGATAGTACATGGCATTTACATACAAGTACACGGTGTGTACTCTCAAAGCCCCACTTGGCAGTGTACCTCAGCCATACTTGGTGTGTAAAACTCAAGTACACGGTGTGTCTCAGCCCCACATGACATGAAACCCACATGGATTACCTAGAAATGTGGCTCAAATGGTCTTTGTCCAAGTGTTATACATGGTCTCTAGTTATCATACTTGGGTTATAGTCATGTACCATACACGACCATGTTCCCCCAGATGGGTTGTTTGTCATAGTACTTGTCCACACCCCAGGTCGACCTACACGATGTTTCCACATGTACTACACATCATGTAGCCATCTCATTCAACCCTCACCCAAATTAAAGAACATAAGGAATGTTTTCTTGAAAACCACATGTCTTGTAGTTGGGTTTCCTTAATAGAAAACCCTTTTGATCATCCTAAAACCTCTATTTTCCCCCAAATCAACCCACATAGGCTCTCTGGCACCCAAACAACACATATAAGGATTTAAAATTTGAAAGAAACAACTTTATGGTGATCTAAGACTTAAAAAATAAAATTGGACTACCTCAAGGAAAAAATACCAAATCTTTGAGTCCAAATCCACACCTCGTAGCCACAGTATCCACCGCAGCCTGAGCTTTTCTCGATCACCGTAAAGGATGGAGTCTGGTGGTGCCTACTACTCCTCATCTCAGTTTAGTCATCACTTAAGGGAAATAACTCCCTCAATTTTCTTATGTAGGAAGGAATGGTGGTATAATAAAATAAAATAAAATAACTAAATAATTAAATTAAATTTTAACCACCCATTTAAAACGCTCACTCTAAGTCTCACCACCCAAAGTGAGTTTATACCTCGCCAGGAAAAAACACCTCATTCTAGACTCAACCATGGAGTCTAAATATAAATCCAATTCTCTATTCAAAATATATCACTAGACAAACATGCATGAATAAATTAATATTTAATTAATTAAACATTTAATATTCTGCCAAAATTTGAACAACTTAGGTTTCCACCATAAGTATAACCAAGCATAAACACCCTATTATAAGACCAATGAAATGGTCAAAAAATATTTTTAAGATAATATAGAAAGGTAAAATTTCCATTTTTCCCCTCATAATTATCCCAGACCAAAAAATAAAATTTCTAATCATTTTTATAACCCATAAAAATATGGGGTTTTACAATCTCCCCACCATATAACTCCTCATCCTTGAGAAGTATTCGTGGCAAACAAGTTGTCAGGATCTCACCCTAAGAATTGATGCACCTCATATCTAAATCACCCTTTAATCACCTCAAATTGTCCTGGTCTTGATGCCAATGGACTGAATCCATCCAAAATCACATCTAAATTCAAAATCTAGTATTTAGCATGGGACCTAATCAACTGGATTTTCTATTCACTATCATCCAAATTATATATTGACCATCCAATGACTAGTCTCTTTCCTCCATAACCATTCCACCATGAGGGTTATACGTCTACGATCGATGTGATACTCCCCACTATAGGATTTTTTTTATCGTCAATCCACTAGATAAAAAACTTGATCTCCATAACCCATATCCCATCCATTACCAAACACAACAGGAAGACATAGCCAAACCCACTCATAAATGAGCACCAACAGAAGCATCAATTTACTTCCCATTCTTGGGTCATGGGAACATTATCTACAACATCCACCAAAATTTCATCTAAAATAAAGGTCACTACCCCCAACTAGCCATTGGTGCAATCCCCACTATATGGACTTACTTATCCAAATCCTCGAGTGCAACATCAACATATTCATCCATAAAAAACATGTGTGTTTCTCCTCTTAATCCACACTCATCATATCCCATCAGAACCCATCAACCCTTAACTCTCAAATGGTTGTCATTGATTCTAACTTAAATAGAACCGTGTGTAACCAGTACGCACACTACTTAAATCTCATCTAAAAATGAATGAGTGTATGTTCCAGTACCACCTAATAACTAAAATTGACACCCGAACCTATGAGTCTCACATCATTGAACTAGTCTAACCATGGTCCAGGGCATGTCATCCTCATCTAATGAGAGAACCTTTGGTAATCCTCTTCAAAATCAAGCATAACACTTATGCCAAACTTTAAAAATCTATTATCCACCATACTACATGGTTCCAAGTTACAAGAACCCACCCATGATCTCACTATAATCAAAATAAAATAAAAATTCAATAGGGTCAATTACCCAAATGGTCCTACCCTTTGAATCCAGTCTCAATACTACAACACTCTAAGCACCTCACATACCAAGGTGCTAGCACCCAAGGTTTCATTCTCATAAAAAACACAAGGCATGAACTTCCCTATAACATAAACTTGATTTCACCTCTCATGTATCAATCTCAAAATCTAGTATGTAACTTTTCTTTTTACCTCAAAGTCACTCACAAAATCAGGCCAACCCCTCTTGCAAGTTTCCCTCAATCATTGAAAAGCTCCAACTCACTAAACATTGTGTTGAATATCAAGGTCTAAAGTTATCCCACCTAAACAAAAGGTCGAGTCTCATATAGGGATATTATTTTCCCATAGAATGTCTAACTAAAAACTTAATAGGGGGTTGAATTGAGTTCTTAAAATTTTCTTTAATTTAGAACCAACCTATTCAAGGTAATAAGGATATAAACTTTTCCTTAACAAAATCAAGTAGTGAAAATATATAATATCATAGGAAAAAGATAAAATAAAGGATATTTATAGTGGTTTAGGGAACATAAATCCCCAATTCCACTCCACCAACACTCTTATCCATGAGTTTTCTAATTTTCACTATAACATCTCTTTTTTGGGGGGCTCTCAGTGGAGTGAAAGTAGTTGTTACTTATTACAAAGGTCCAAGAGATTTTAACCAGGCTATCCATTTACAATACATATCCACATCCTCAACACAATCAATTACAATGAGTTCAGATGATATAAAGGTGAATAAAATTTGAAGGAATGATGCAGCACATAGTTACAAGCAGTAACTGACAGTAGATAAAGACATGTCCATAGAACTTGATAATATTCAAAGAAAAACTCTGGGGGTTATTCAATTTCAATATATAAACTTGTAAGTATAGCACAAAATCATTGTATTTGATTTATTATATATACATGGATTCATTCTTTGTGTTATTAGAGTGTTTGTATATATGTGTGCAAATATACTTCATGCAGTAGCTAACTTTTCTATTCATATCTTATCTTTTATTTTGAACTTAATCATACTAGATAATCACAATGGTCAAATTAATAATCCTTTTAAATGTTTATAAAATAGGTTCTTAATAGTATGTGTCCTTATTTTCAAATATGGAATGAACTTCTACTACTGTGATGTTAAAGATCTTATTCTTCAAATATTTCCATTCTTGGAAAAAAACACTTCATCTAGATCAATGTGTATTTATTTAAACAACTTATTTTATTATATGCTTAAAATAATGAAATGAATTATCAAGAGATATTATGATAATTTTATGATTGTAATCATGATTATATGTATGATAGGTTATTCTTTGTAAGATATTTGACTGATATTACTATTATCATAAGATAAATTTATGAGTATCTTTGTAAGATAAGACACTTCATATCTTTGGTTGTGTAGGATAAACCGGATTCACAATTTTCATAAGATAATTCTTCTTTATAAGATAATTTCTTACTAGAATAAGATAATCAATTTACACGGCTTCCTTTGATGCTCATAAGATAATCATTTTGTGAATGTCCTTTTCTAAATATAAAATACTTATCATAATTTCCTTCTGACTGAGCCTCCTAATTCCTTCATAATATAATATATTACTTAGTAAGATAAGATTTCAATACTTCACTTCTATAATAAAAAATACTTTTTCACATAATAAAACTTCAAAGAAGATATTGATTTTATTCCATGAGATAATTATTTTACGTGTAATATAATCACTGTATGTAAGATAAATCAGACAGCTAAAATCCAGGAGACTAAATGAATTTACATTTTTTTATGATAAATTCCTTTTAAATAAATAACTCACTTCTTATAAGAATATAAAATCTGAAACACTTAAGATAAACTCATTAGAATAAAAAATAGAGATTTTTTGAATCATAAAAACATATGAAAAAACGAGATATGTTGGAACAATATAAGTCTATCCAACAATATCCTCCTTTTGGATGATCATAAAACCCATTGAATGATAAAAAATTGACAAAAATAGGTTTAAATAGATTTTAATTTTTTAATTTTTTTATCTCACTTTTTCTTCCTCTCCTTTTTATGATATCAAAAAGAAGTAGAATAAGGAAAAATAGTAAAATTAATGTCGCACAAGAATAAGTGTAAATGGTCGGAGTAATATATACTAAATATGAATAGAATTTGACATGGAATTTTACTGAGATAGTATTGATAATATACATAAAATAACAATTGAAATAATTTATTAATTAGAGAAACATATAAAAATAAATCAAATCATAGGGTAATAAGAAAAATATTTTACAAAGTAAAGAGTGAATAATCAATAAAAATAATGAAGAGTAAAGAAACCTATAATGATAGTAATAAATAGAAACTAAGAATGATAAAATTTGAAAACATTCAAAAAGAAGATAAAAAGATAGAATTCAATATAAAAAACTAATAAGAATGAAATAAATAAATTTGAAACATGCAATATAAGTAAAAACCCATTAAAATAAGTAAGCGACTATTCAAATTTTTTTGAGATTCCATTCAATTAAATGAACAAATAAAGATAGTAAGTCATTTTTGTGGAATTTATCGATGTTTAGAAGGTGAAATATTTAAATATTGACGTTGGATATCCGATAAAGAGGATATAGGCATATGAGCATTATCAATTTCTCCAAAAACATCATCCAAAGAAAGTAAATATCCTCCAAGTATAGCTTCATCATCTTGAGAAATCCTTACTAAAGTGGACTAGATATTGAGAGTAGTATTCTGAGATCATGTCAAATAAAAGTGATCTTTAGGAATAAAGGATAACTTAGAAGAATATTTGGGTAGAGGTAAAGAAACTTCTTTAGAAAACCTGTGGTTTTCCCTTGAATAGATTTCAATGGAATCAAAAATTTATTTGAATCTCTAAGAGGTGGTATCAAAATGATTTGATATAGAGGTTCCAAGAGAACGCCTGCCTCTAACATGATATAAAGCATATGCTCACATATCCAGTCACTTCACTATATCATTTTTTCAAAAATATAATAGATTATTAAAACCATTCCACACACTCTAAGAGAAATTTCTAAAAAAATATGTGACTCCCCTTTCTTGTAAAAATTATAAACCAACTTCTTTAACACCTCAAATTGGTTATTCGACAAACCAACTGAAATAGGTTATGATCCTTGAGGAACAATTTATTTTCCTTTTGAAGAAAATTGATTTTCCTTTGGCTCATAAAATGTGTCTTCTTTATATTCTTCTTCTGAAGATCCTTATATCAATTTCTTTACTATATATTGGTAAAAATTTATAAATTTCTCTTCCAGAACTTCAAAATTATTTTCCAACTATCCAACCATTTTTTGTAAACTAGTGATTATGAAACTAGTATCCTTTTATACTTGAACTAAAACATCATAGATTACTAGTTCCCTATACTTCAGCAAGGAACAGATTTCCTTATGAGACTAATCAATATTCAAAATAGATCTTTTCATAATTATAGGAATTCTTCTAATTTTAGTAACCACATATCTCTAAAAATCTTGCAACATATATTTAGAGAGGATCTCACATCGCATAGAATCTATGGTGGAAGTCATTATGTCTATATCAAGAGACACTCCTTAAAAATTTGATTCTATAAGAACTTGAACCATAGACTTTTTACCTGATGATTCTCTAGAATAATCCTTTAAAACTTTCTCTAAAACTATTAAAACAATAACTTTAACTCATTAATATCTTCCTTTAAGATGGATTGATCTTGAAGAGTCCTTATTTTTCACTCTAGACTCAACTAACTGGTTTCTAAATGAATCCACTTCAATCATTATCTTAAAATATCTCTCTCAATATATTTTATTTGCAACATCTAATTTGGCTGTAGGGATTTTAGAACTAGTATAGTGCGTTTGAATAGGAGAAAACAAATCTTGGTGCACTTTTTCACTACTATCTTCATAAACTTATTGATTTCAATCAATATGGGGTACTTCCTCAACATGGGAGGGTTCTCCAGATTTTTATATTTCTCTTATTCTTGTAATAAGTAGAGTGGGTTCATCAACTTCATCTAAATCTTCCTCATCACCTCTGTCAATAATTTTACTGATAAAACTTACTGATTCTCTTCTGAATTTTCTACTTGTCTCTGATGAAGGAGATATCCTGGAGAGAGGGATCACTCCATATGAAGTATAAATAGTTTTCTCTTGAATAATTATAAATAACCTTGTAATTTCCAAAGATAAATTTTCTTTTATAGAGGAAATGGGTAAAATATAAGGTTCAGCTATAGAAAGAGCATGATTATCAACCACTTGACTTTATTATGAGTGAACTTATGGGATAGCCTCATCTTCAACTTAAATTTCTTCAAAAATCATATCTCAAACTCTTATTTACCTTTTATCAAGAGTATAATTGTCCATAATATATCTTATATCCATATTCTCTACATTTTCTTCAATTGGATAAGAAAAACTTATAGGAACTTTAGCAGAAACCTCATCAGCAACAACCATAAGAGACAAAACCCCCGGAGTATTAGCGGGGTCTATCTCAACCTCTTCACCCATTCTAATAGGAAATAACTTATTCAATGATGGACTCCACTAAAATCCACTTCACTTAAACACACCATCACTCAATTTTATAAAACTATGATAATGTGTGGTGGTGGTTTCATCCAAACAAACACAGGTTTTATCAAAAACCAATGTTAACAACCTTATAAAAGGGTAAAAATTTACTGATTTGTTTTGAATATGACACATTTACTTTATAATATATCATTCAAAATTCAAGGTTTTCTCTATGATAAAAATATAAAACAACATAACATATTAAAAAAGGATTTTCTCAAACACACTATTTCACTAAGAAATTTCTGACTGAATAAACTTAACAAGAACCTTTCTCTCTAGTTCTAAGTCATTTACAGGATTCTTATCCACGTTAGGATTTCAAAAAAGGTACTTCATTATGTCCATATGGATTATATTATCAATTTGAGTTAAGTAGGTGCTGAAATCATAATTTCCTTCATGAGGGCACTAAAAAACTTCATCCATTGTCGTAGATGATATCAAAAAATTCTTCTGGTTTACTTTTTCTATAACCAGATCCTCATTATATCCAAAATGAAATATATAAGATTCATAAAACTCTCATACTTATTTTTTATAGAATAACTTTGTTCATTTATCATAAAATATAAATTCCCATCCTTGATGATTTATAATTTTCTTAAGTAATATGTTTGTTTAATCCAACTAACTGAAGTCTATATCACTTCTTCTTAGTATCATTCCTACTGACCTTGAGCATTTTGAAATTTTAGGAGTAGCACTATCTATTCACTTGGTTCTTCCCATTATTAATAGGGTTTTTTAATATTGAAGGATTAAGAAAAAAAGGTATGGATGGAAAGTATATGAAGATCCAATGGTTCTCAAGGGTTTCATGCATAGAATTGATTTTTTTTCATTTTTTTTGCAGTAACCAAAGGGTCACTCAGAGTAATGTGTAGGATAATAATGACATGTTAACCTATGTGTCCTATTGATATGTGACTAGTACTCAAAACAGTTGTTCTAAATTTCAAATGAAATCAGGAAAATAAGATATTTAATGAATATAAATTCATATTATGAAGTAGGTTAAATGGAAATAAAATTATCTAAATTTAAATAAACCTAATTCAGATTTGATAGAATAAAATATTTCAGTGGGAAATGATTTTGTAAAAATTTATGCTAATTTATTTTCTATGCAATCAAATTCTAAAGAGATGTCACCTTTTTGGGAATGATATATTATGAAATTATTCTTAAAATCAATGTGTTTTGTCCTATAATTATTTATCTAATTTTTTTAAATTTTGATATCACTTGTGTTATCACATTTGATTAGAACATGATTCAAATTAAATTCAAAATTCATTAGGGTTTATTTTATCCACAACACCTCTACACAGAAACTTCCAACTACAATATATTCATCTTCAACATTTAATAATGCAATAGAGTTTTGTTTCTTACTAGAACGTGATACTAAATATTTAATAAGAAAGTGACAGGTTCCTGAGGTGATTTTTCTATCTAGTCTGCATCCACAAAAGTTGTCATCTAAATATGAATTTAAATTAAAATCAAAAGTTTTTTGAAAAAGTATATAATGATAAATGATTCCTTTTAAATATATCAAAATTCTTTTGGTGGTATTTTAATGAGATTATTTGGGATTAGACGGAAATCTTGTGCACAGACATGCTGAAAACATAATGTTTGGACTACTCGAAGTAAGATAAAGAAAAATTCCAATGATTTCTCTATATAACTTGTTGTCAACTGGTTTTTGAGCCTTATTCATATAAAATTAATATTGTAGGTCATAGGAGTTGAATAAATATTATTATTTTCAAGTCCAAACCTTTTAAATAAAATCAATAATGTATTTTCCTTGATTTAAAACATTTCCAAAATATTTTTGATAAATTTAAATCTAAGAAAATAGATTAACTCACTCATCATACTCATTTCAAATTCTTTTTGCATAACTTTTTAAAAATCATTAAATAATTTTTAGTTTGTTTACCCAAAAATAACATCATTGACATATATTTTCATAAGAAAAGTTTCTTTTGATGATATAAAAGTTTCTTTTATATCATGTTCTAGGTTCTTGTTTAATTCAATAGAGAGATTTGGAAAGTTTAAAAATAGAATTTTGAAAATGATGGTCTTCAAAACCTAGAGGTTGTTCAATATAAAATTCATCCATTAAAAATACAATTAAAAATGAAGATTTAACATCCATATGATATAATTTATAATCCATATAAGATGAATATGCTAGTAAGATTCTAATTTCTTATAACCTAGCTATAGGGGGAAAGGTACCCTCATAATCCATTCCTTCTTCTTGATTCTAGAATTTAGAAACTAATCTAGCTTTATTCCTAGTGATCACACTTTAATCGTCCTATTTATTCATAAATACCCATTTAGTTCCAAAAATAGGATAGTTATAGGTTCTATCAACTAATTCTCATACCTTGTTTCTCTTGAACTAGTTTAACTCTTATTGTATTGTTATAACCCAACTCTCATCATCTAAAGATTCTTCTACAGTTCTAAGTTCTAGCTGGGGTAAAAAAGTAGAGAATTATACAAGGTTTTCTACATTTCTTCTGGTCCTAACTCCTTCATCTAAATTTCATATATAACTATCTCTAGAGGATGGTCCTTAAGGTTTTTAGGTTGTATAGATAACACACTTTCTAGTTTACTAGTATCAACCCTTATAGGATTTGGTTCAATAAACATAAATTTTATATCATCATCCTTTTTATTATTAAAAATATCTTCAGGTCTCATTTCCTTAAGAGAATTACTCAACTTATCATCTTGAGTTATTTTGTGGTCAAAAGGATCACTTTCATCAAAATTCACATGAGTTGACTCTTAAATAATGATTGATCTTTTATTGAAAACTCTATAAGATTTGGAAGTGGTAGAATAACCTAGGAATATACCTTCATCATATTTTGGATCAATTTTACCAAGATTTTCCTTGGTGTTAAGAATATAAACATTAAAACTAGACACTTTGAAGTATTATACCTTTGGTTTTCTATTATTCCATAGTTCATAGGGTGTTTTCTTTAAGATGGGCCTTATTAGAACTTTGTTAATGACATAACATATTGTGTTAATATCTTCGTCCTGAAAACAAGTAGGAATGTTATATTCATATAGCATTATTCTAGAAATTTCTTACAAGGTCTTATTCCTCCTTTCAATAACACCATTTCATCAAGGATTTCTGGGAGCAAAAAAAGTATGTTTAATGCCATATTTTGAACAGAATGAATTAAATTCATTATTATCAAATTATCCTCAATGACCACTTATTAATGAAATTATTTTATAATAATTTTAATTTTTCATAATTTTACAAAAATCAATAAAAAAAACATGCTTCACTCTTAAATTTCAAGAAATAAACTCATGCAAATCTTGAAAAATCATCAACCAATGCATAAACAAAAGATTTACCAGCAAGGATTTTTATTATATAAGGTCTGAATAGAACCATATTGTAAAGACTTGGAAAATTCCATGTAATTTTTTTTAAATTATTTTGGATTATTACGAGACCGTGAAATCTGACAGCACGTGATTCTGAGCCCCGGAGTTCCCATAATGATCCGTTGAAAAAGTTTTAAGCTTAAAATAACGTGCATGAGTAGTTTTCCTAAAAAGTAGAATAACTCTTAAACGGGTACCTTTATCCGAAATCAGATCACACCATTGCATTTAGGATGGCAGGTTTACCCTAGGTGCGACTTAAGTTTAGTCGGCGCAGGCCTCCAGTGAGAAAACCCAAAAATCGTATAACCGTAAATAAAATAATTAAATAAAAATATTTTATTTTTAAAATCCTTATAACTCACAAATTGTGACTCGGATTAAAAATCTAACACCACCACTGAACTCGTGAGGTTATTCTTTCGTTAGATACTAACATTGGCCAGCATGGACCACCAGTGGAAGTTAGTTTTTGGTCGTAAATAAAATAATTAAGTGACAATTATATTATTGTAAAATCCTCAACTTCTAAATGGTAACTCAGATTGAAAATCTGAGAGTACCCTTGAGTTCATGAGGGAGTTTTTTCCTTAAGAAGATCCTAACCTTGACTGATGTGGGTCGAGGGTGACTGTTAATAATTTTTTGAACTTTTTTTAAGGTATGCTTAATAAACGCGCGGGCAACATTTTCTATCTTTTGAACCGGTGCTCGGAATTTAAATATGAGAGCACCATTGAATCCACAGTGCTGGGATTCACTTGAGGGAGGCTTAACGTCAAACGTAGTAGGTCAGGTGAAAAAGTTAGCTTTTGCAACTTTTAAAGAATTAATAAAATAACAAAAGTGTTATTTTATTTTTATCCCACCACCTCTTGAGTGGTGGTGGAGGGGACCACGGAGGTGGTCATACCTTTAATTATGGGATGTGAATTGCATGATTACACTTTGGTTGCATAACCACCCCTCACGTAATTAATGTGGCACATTAATTACGTCAATTAATGAGGCACTTTAATTACATCAATTAATGAGGAACATTAATTATGTCAATTAATGAACCTCATTAATACCTTAATGTGTTACTCACCTTTCCCCCTCCTATTTAAATGGAGCTCGGGGTGGGGTTTTGGCATGTCTTCTTCAAGCCAGGAAACTCTGGAGAATTCCTACGGAAACATCCACCGATGGAGGACAGAAGCATGGGCGTCAATGACCTGGGATCGATGAACACTGATGACTCCATCCAATGTGGACGCTCCTCCCACTACAACTGTGACACCTCCAACGGATCTTGAGGTAGGGGTTTTTTGTTTTTGATATTGTAATATTCCTCCTTCACTGTTCTGGATTTATATGAAGAACGCTGATCAACTGACCAACGGGTTGATCTGTGGATCATTCTTTAAACATCGTAGGTTGATGTGGGGTTACAAGTTGGGGGTTATTTCTAAATTCTCTGATTGTTGCTAACACCCCTTGTTAAAATGCGAACGCAGTGGGAGTGGGCTGATCCAAACAAGGCCCGGACTCTCCGCCGATCTTGTTGTTCTTTTGTTTCTCATGCGTGGTCGGTCAATGTGACGGTAAGTCAGAGATAGGGGTCACGCAGTGGCGGTGGTGACCCGAGAGGCTCGTAGGAACAAACGGCACCAAGAACGGACCACCAGAGCACGTACGGTGGCCCGTAGAAAGAACCACTGGCGCGCCATGTCGGTGGCGGCCGGCTATGGCCGGAGGAGGCCCGCAAAAACCGGTTGTGCATGGTGGGAAGATGGTGTGTCGTCGCTCTCCTCAGTGTCCAGAGGTGGCCGGCCCGAGCCAGCCACGAGGGAGAAGGGCGGCGCCCACAGGCACCGCCGACGACAGCAAGAGGGGGTGGCATGGCCCTACGTTGTGCCGTGTCGGCTAGAGACCAATCGGCCACCAGGCTGACTGTTGTACGTGGTGGAGCAACACCCCACTAGCCAGATGAAATGGCCCCACGTCCGTGGGGCCAACTGGATACATGTTCCACCTTCAGGCGGATGCGGGCTGGTCGAACGGGCCGGACCCACGTCCTAGCGGCCCAGCGTAGGTGGGTCGGGCCCCACCCGGTGGGTTGGGCCAACTGTGGACCTGGCCCGCAAACCAATTGGTACAACCCCGATGGGTCAGACCCAGTGAACCGGGCCGACCCTAAACGGGCCGGACCCCGGGACCTGTTGCGTCGAGCCGGCCTGACCGAGTCAGACTGGGCCCAGACCCAACCAGCCCCAAAATAAAGAAATGCTCGTAAATGAAGAACCAGGTGTCTGTTTTACATGCCGCCAGTGGCGTTGGAACCCCTTTTGGGAAGTGATCCCTTTGGCATATTCCAGTGAGCCTGAACGAGATGGGCTAGACCGAGGTGTGATCACCTCTGTTTCATGAAAAGGGGTGTAACTAACAGACCGAGTGTCTGATCGACGCGTAGTCTATGGCATAAGGGCCCTTATGAAAAGTCAGTCCTTTGGAGATACTCTAAGTGAGTTTTTATGGAGTTTTACAAGCAACCTGTGTTGGATCATACTTGAATCCAACTGGGTCCTCTTTACAAAAGTGACCATATCTCACAGACCGGGCATCTGATCAACATGCAGTCTGTCACGTTGGGACCCCTATGACGGGGTGGTACATTTGGTATGATTTTTTCAGGACTTTGTACCATTTGAAATATGATTAATGGATTAAGGATCAGAGTATTTCAGAGATCAGGCGTGCTTTGTGCGGGAATCCAGTGGCTGGCTGTGACATGAAGAAGAAGAGCGACCAATACGGGTCAGCATCAGAAACTCCATAGTGGGATGATCTAGCTTTATGACTAATCATCTCTACCTATGTACCAGCGACCAATAAGAGTCAACACCAACGACCAATATGGGTCAGCACCAGTGACCAATACGGTTCAGCATCGAGCGACCAATACGGGTCAGCACCAGCGACCAATACGGGTCAGCATCTAGAGACAAATATGGGTTAGCATACAGTGACCTATACGGGACCATAGTAGAGCTACTACAGATAGGATGATCTGGATTTATGACTAGTCATCCCTATCCCCGTAACCTTGAGGTTATACCATTAGAGTGAGTTGTCTCTTTTTATTTGTGCTTAATGATTTAGATAATGCTTATGATATTACCTTTGTGGTACTTCTTGTGATGTTTTCTTTTGTGGATTACTGAGAGACCTTTGGGGGTCTCAGGGTCCCCTACTGAGTGGTTATACTCACCCCTGCATGGGCTCTTCTCGCACGTATGTGTCTAGTGTAGACTACTGATGATCCGAGGAAGACTTTGGAGGTTTGGGACTTGGTGGAGCTTGGTGCGACGAGAGAAGTCGAGATCCTCTTCTTCGACTTCAGACTTACAAATACTGCCCTCCAGGTAGACCTCCGGGGCAGATGCAATAGCTGTTTACTTTATTTTCAGTTTCTAGGGATTTTATTCCATCCCACTATTTTTAATTTACAGTTGTAATTGTGGTTGTAATTTACTCTCATGGTTATACCTTATTTTGTTGGTTGTTTACTTCAGTTTCCTTTTTTGAGTGTGTACAGATCTCTAAGGCAATGTCTTCCCTGTTCGGGAAAAGCCTTCAGGTGCTAGTCACCAACCACTAGCCTATGGAAGGCGGGCTTGGGGTATTCACGTCTGGGCCCCATGGGATGGGTGGTGACAAAGTGGTATCAGAAGGAGGTCGGTTATACCAGAAGAACTAAGAGTCTATTTTTTCAATGGAGCAATAGTGTTAAGTGTCTTGAGTTTAGGTTTTAGTTTAGGGATTCCAGTGTTGGTGCGGTGGCCGACGTATCCATACACTAGGACCTTGAATTCTGATTTCTAACTTGGTACATGAAAACACTAGTTGAATGTGTTTTTAAAATGTTGTTTTCTTTTTGATCTCTTTGAGTCATCTCACCAGGTGTAACTTATTGACTATGGTTCTTCTTGATTTTATTTTAAGATGCCTCCATGAAGACATCCATTCAGGATTCCAATGAGTGGCCATGAGGATGTTCCACAGTGTGATGAGTCTTTATTACAAGGATTGTTCCCTGAGATGGTACCTTCGGGCAGTGTTCCAGCGATACCATTGCTCCTTGTTCAGGAGTTACAATCGGTGCTACTGGTAGAGGACACATATAGGCTCAGTGCCTTATACGAGTTTCAGTGATAGATACCCCTCAGGTTCTGAGGTAAGCCTGACTCACAGGAGGCTAAGGACTATCTTGAGGTAGTGACTGAGTTTCCATCTATCCAGGGCACCATTATATTAGATGGTGGTCCTGGCAGTGAGCATTCTTTGTGGCTCAGCAGGGCAATGGTAGGGTTTAGATTACCCCTATCATACGATGAGGTGAATTTTTTATGGACAGAGCTTGATAACCTTCATAATAGAAGGATTCTCTTGCCATACAAATCTAAGGGGTATGTATTCCCAATAGCTTTTATAGCTTTGGCGGGACAACATGTCGGTAGTTAAGTATTCGTCGAGGCGTACCGACCATTCTATGTACTCTATGAATATGATACGAATAGTGCTTCAGGGCTCGGACCTCCAAGAAAGATATGTTTAGGGACATCCGAGTTAGCACTATTCCTCTGTGTATTCCTACTAATGTTAGGGTACTATAGAAAACCTTTGTGGTTGAATGTTCTTTGGCTGAGCAGATACTGCCAGTGAATGTTAGCAGTGGGAAAGAAGGAAATTGATGTCAGTCTCAGAGACTTGGGCGTGTAAAATGTTTTGGGAAGAGGAAGTGATAGGGACAGATGAGTCTAAAGGGTAGCAGACATGGAAGATAAGCTAGGAGAGCAGCAGGAGATGGTATACATTTCTACATGTTACAACCACCACCCCAATGTAGTCCCTACCAGGCTCAGGGAGTTGGAAGATAGGGGAAGGGAGTCACTGCATGTGGTCAAAGAGTGTAACCCAAGGGCTCCATGAATGATTCAAAGTACAGTCTATGTCTACTACTAGCTGCCATTTTAATAGACACAGTTACTAATCATTCCTTATTTTCACGAATCTTGTTCAAGACATAGAGATTCTAGTTAAACCATTTACTTGACCCTTACGTATCGAGATACCTATGGGAGGATACTCGATAATTACACTTATGCTGATGGTGTGATTTGACCCTTGAGGTGAGAGTTTCAGTTGGAACCTCTTGGTGGTAGCATCGAGGCCTTACGATGTTAGTTTGGGTATGGACTGGACATCCACAATTCATGCTCATATTGACTATTTTAGTAAAAAAGGTTGTGGTATATCTAAATCATTGGAATGGGTTTTTTCCTTGGTCATTGAAATAGGAAACCCAGGTAGCACAGGTTAAACTCATGCATAGGAGGGTGAATCTGATCACTCTTGAATCATCCAACCTTACCCTCGTGGCAGCAGGTGCTTTGAGTTTTTAGTTCCCAATAGTTATGGCAGAGTGCAGGAACATCCTCTCAAAATATGTTTCTAGGATTACCTCCCCATAGGGAGAGGGACTTCTGCTTTGACTTGTACCCAAGTACAACACCAATATCTACAACTTCATACCGGATGGCTTTCGCAAAGCTCCAGAAGCTGAGGGTATATTTGTGAGAATGGTTTACTGTCTACTCTAATCACAAGAGTATTAGGTATATCTTCTCATAGAAGGACCTGAACCTGAGATAGTAGCGATGGATAGAGTTCCTCCAGGACTATGACTTTGAGATATTCTACACTCCTAGGAAGGGGAACGTAGTAGAAGACGTACTCAGCAGGAGGTATGGTCTACAGTTGCTGAGTGAGGCAACAGATAATCTAGTTGCATTGCAGTTATCCTTCATGGATAGTGATGGGGAAGCTTACCTCCAGTATATGACTATCACTCCCTCACTTCTATAGTGAGTTCAGGAGACATAGCTTATGGATGTTGACTGCAAGGCCCGATGTGCTTAGATATCCTCAGGACAGACTCCTGATGGATTTTCTGAAGGTAGGGAGCATGTCATCCTCTTCAGAAGATGCACTATGATACTAGTGATGCTTCGAGAGGAGTTGTTGAGGGAGTTCCACACATCCCCTTTAGCAGTACATCCTGGACTAGTGAAGATGTACCAGGATCTCCGGCATTATTACTAGTGTCCAGGAATGAAGAAGGCAGTGGTAGAGTTTGTATCCTGATTCCTCACTTGTTAGTAAGTGAAGGTAGAGAATCAGGTACCAGTAGGCTTAGCTCAGCCACATGAGATACCAGAGTGGAAGTGGGATGGTATATCCATGGACTTCGTGATAGGGATACCACGTATGTCTAGGGACCATGATTCCATCTGGGTGATCATTGACCGATTCACCAAGTTGGTGCACTTCCTACCCATCCCAGAGCAGGGATCAGTAGAGAGCTTGGGATGCCTCTACGTGTAGGAGATTGTGCAACTTCATGGAGTGTTGTAGAAGATCTTCTCAAATCGCGATGCACATTTTACATCCTACTTGTGGAATGGATTATAGGAGGCATTCAGAACTCAACTATGCTTGAGCACCGCTTTTCACCCTCAGACAGATGTTCAGATGGAGCGGACCATACATACACTCTAGGACATGATTTGTTCTTGTGTCCTCGATTTTGGACGTAGTTGGGAGGACCACCTACCCCTGGTGGAGTTCATATATAACAACAGTTATCACTCCACCATCAGCATGGCTCTGTTTGAGGCTCCATACGGGCGACCTTGCAGATCACCCCTTTGCTAGACAGACCCAGGAGAGTCAGCACTCATGGTTCCAGAGTTGGTACAGGCTACCACAGAGAAGGTTCATATCATCCAGGAGTGGATAAAGACTACACAGAGCTGGCATAGGTCTTATGACGACAAGAGACGAAGTCCCTTGGAGTTAGAGGTGGGAGACCATGTCTTCCTACAGGTCTCACCCCGATGAGGATTACAGAGGTTTGGTTGAGGTGGCAAGTTATATCCAAGGTTCATCGGACCTTTCTAGATTCTCAACAGAGTTGGAAAGGTGGAGTACCGCCTATCTCTTCCACCATAGATGCACCGGGTGCATAAATTTTTTCATGTGTCGTAGCTGAGGAGATGTGTGTATAATCCATTGTACATTATCGACTAGGGTAAGTTAGACTTTGACGATGGGGTGACTTTTACGGAGTTCCCAGTGGAGATAGAGGATTGATAGGAGAGATTCCTTCATGGATAGTCGGTCCCTCTAGTGCGAGTTTTTTGGAAGCATAGGAACCTTTAGGAGAGAACATGGGAGTGGGAGGCTCATATTCATGCTCAGTACCCTCTTTTGTTTGATTTTCCTTTGTTTTTTTCTTTCGGGGATGTAAAGGCTAAGGTGGGAGAATTTAAAGACCTGGAAAATTCTATATATTTTTTTTAAAATTATTTAGGATTATTACAAGACCTCAAAATCTAACATCACGTGATTCTGAGGCCCGGAGTTCCCAGAATGATCCGTGGAAAAAGTGTTAAGCTTAAAATAGCACGTGTGAGTATTTTTCCTGAAAAAGTGGAATAACTCTTGAACGGGTACCCAGATCATAAATTTGAGGGCATTTTTGTGTTCAGGATGGTGGGTTTACCCTAGGCATGACTTAAGTTTAGTCGGCACAGGCCTCCAATGAGAAAACCCAAAAATGGCATAACTGTAAATAAAATTATTAAATAAAATTATTTTATTTTTCAAATGCTCATAACTCATGAACGGTGACTCAGATTAAAAATATTATACCACCACTAAACTCATGATGGTATTTTTTCCTTAGGTAGATACTAACATTGGCCGGCGTGGTCCACTAGTGGAAGTTAGTTTTTGGTAGTAAATAAAATAATTAAGTGACAATTATTTTATTATAAAATTTTGAACTTCTAAATGGTAACTCGTATTGAAAATCTGAGAGTACCGTTGAGCTCGTGATGGCATGTTTCCCTTAGGAAGAGCCTAACCTTGACCAGGGCAGGTTGAGGGTGACTGTTAATAATTTTTTGAACTTTTTTTAAGGTACGTTCAGTAAACGTGCGAGAGAAATTTTCTATCTTTTGAACCGGTGCTCGGAATTGAAATGTGAAATCACCGTTGAATCTGTAGTGTCGGGATTCCCTTAAGGGAGGCTTAACTTCGACTAGAGTAGGTCGGGTGAAAAAGTTAGATTTTTCAACTTTTAAAGAATTAATAAAATAACAAAAATGTTATTTTATTTTTATCCTACCACCTCTTGAGCGGCGGTGGCGGGGACCATAGAGGTGGTTAGACCTTTAATTATGGGATATTAATTTCATGGTTACGCTTTGGTTCCATAACCACCTTTCACGTAATTAATGTGGCACATTAATTGCGTTAATTAATGAGACACTTTAATTACATCAATTTATGAGGCACATTAATTATGTCAATTAATGAACCTCATTAATACCTCAATGTGTTTCTCACATTTCCCCGTCCTATTTAAATAGAGCTCGGGGTGGGGTTTTGGCATGGATTCTTCAAGCCAGGAAACTCTGGAAAAGTCCTGCGGAAAAATCCATTGATGGAGGATGGAAGCACGAGCGGCAATGATCCGGGATAGATGAATGTCGATGACTCCATCCAATGTGGACACTCCTCCTGTCGGAACCACGAAACCTCCAATAGATCTCGAGGTAGGGTTTTTTTTGTTTTTGATATTATAATTTCCACCTTCCCCATTCTTGATTTATACGAATAATGCGGATCAACTGACCAACGGGATGATTTGCAGATCATTCTTTAAACACAGGAGGTTGATGTGGGGTAACAATTCGGGGGTTATTTCTAAATTATTTGATTGTTGCTAACACCCCTTGTTAAAATGCTAACGTGGAGGGAGCGGGCCAGTCCGAATAAGGCCTAGACCCTCCGCCGATCTTATTGTTCTTGTGTTTCTCATGCGCAGCTGGGCAATGTGATAGCAAGGTAGAGATAGGGGTTACGCAGTAGCGGCAGTGATCCGAGAGGCTCGTATATGTAGACGGTACCAATAACGGACCACCATAGCACGTCTGGTGGCCCGTGGAAAGAACCACTAGCACGCCATGTCAGCAGCGGCCAGTGGTGGCCAAAGGAGGCCCGAGGGAACCGGCCGCAGGTGGTGGGAAGGCGTTGCGCCTTCATACATTGCGGTGGCCAGAGGCAGCTAGCCCAAGCTGGCCACAGGGGAGAAGGGAAGCACCCGCAGGTGCTGCCGGTGGTAGCAGCCGTGGCTAGTAGTTCATGGAAGGAGGGGGCGGTGTGGCCCCACACTGCGCCATGTAAGATGGAGACTGGTCAGCCACCTAGACGACTGTTTTTTGTGGTGGGGTATCGCCCCACCAGCCAGATGAAATGGCCTCACGTCCATGGGGCCAGTTGGAGACATGGTCCACCTTTAGGCAGACGCGGGCCGACCGAATGGGCCGAACCCGTGGCCCAGCAAGCCAGCATGGGTGGGTCGATCTCGACCCGGCGGGCCAGACCAACCGTGGCCCGGGCCCACAAACCAGTCAGGCCGACCCTGATGGGCCAGACCTAGTGAACCGAGCTGACCCTAAATAGGCCGGACCCGAGAGGGGTCAGGTAAACCTCGGGACCCGTCGCGTCGGGCCGGCCTGACTGAGTCGGACTGGGGTCAGACCCAACCTACCCCGAAATAAAGAAATTCCCATAACTGACGAACCAGGTGTTTGTTTGACATGTCATCAGTGGCATTGGAACCCCTTTTGGGAAGCGGTCCCTTTGTCATATTCCAATGATCCGGACTGAGTCGGGCCGAACCGAGGTGTGATCACCCACGTTTCAGAGAAAGGGACGTAACTAATAGACCAAGAGTCCGATCGACGTTCCATCTGTGGCATAAGGATCCTTCTGACAAGGTGGTCCATTGGAGATACTATAACTGAGTTTTGATGGAGTTTGAAATGCGACCTGAGTTGGATCAGACTTGAATCCAACCGAGACCTTTTTTCAAAAGTTCCCATATCTCACAGACCGGGTGTCCGATCGACGTGTCATCTGTCACGTTGGGACCCCTATGACAGGGTAGTCCATTGGGTATGCTTTTTTACAGACTTTGTACTGGTTGAAATATGACCAATGGCTTAACGAACAGAGTTTTTCAATGATCAGGCGTGCTTAGTGCGGGAATCTAGTGGCTAGTTGTGACATGACGAAGAAGAGAGACCAATATGGGTCAGCATTAGAAACTTCAGAGTGGAATGATCTAGCTGTATGACTAATCATTCCTACCTCTATACCAACGACCAATATGGGTCAGCACCAGCGACCAATATGGGTCAGCACCAATGACCAATACGGGTCAGCATCTAGCGACCATTACGGGTCAGCACTAGCGACCAATACGGGTCAGCATCTAGCGACCAATACGGGTCAGCATACAGTGACCTATATGGTTCAACAGTAGAGTTACTACGGATAGGATGATCTGGCTTTATGACTTTTCATCCCTATCCTAGTAACATTTAGGTTATACCGTTAGAGTGAGTTATCTCTTTTGCTTTGTGCTTCATGATTTAGATCAATTTTTGTGATATTACCTTTGTGGTAATTCTTATGATGCTTTCCTTTGTGGATTACTGAGAGACCTTAAGGGGTCTCAGGGTCCCCTACTGAGTTGTTATACTCACCCCTACATGGGCTCCTCCCACACGTATGTGTCTGGTGCAGACTACTGACACTCCGAGGCAGAATTTGGAGGTTCGGGACTTGGTGGAGCTTGGTGCAACGGGTGTAGTCGATATCCTCTTCTTCGACTTCAAACTTACAGCTACTACCATCCAGGTAGAGCTCCATGGAAGATGTGATAGTTGTTTACTTTCTTTTCAGTTTCTAGGGCTTGTATTCCTACCCACCATTTTTAGTTTATAGTTGTACATGTGGTTGTACTTTACTCTCGTGGTTATACCTTACTTTTGTTGGTTGTTTACTTCAGTTACCCTTTTTGAGTGTGTATAGATCTCTAAGGCAATGCCTTCCATATCTGGGAAAAGCCTTCAGGTGCTAGTCACCAACCCCTATCCTATAGAAGGCGGGCCTGGGGTAGTCACGTCCAGGTCCCGTGGGATGGGTCATGACACATATGGATAATATATAGAGTTATAGAAGTAGAAACATATTTAATTGGTTTAAAAGTTGGGAAATACTTATTAGGTTATGCTTTAAGCCTTTAATATAAAGTACTTTGTTGATGATGATAGATTGTGGACTACCAAAATATCCAATTCCAACTATATTTCCTTTTGAATTTTCATAAAATGTGACATAGCCTCCATCAATCTTAGATAGTGAGTGAAACTTAGAGAAATGTCCACTCATGTGTCTTGAAAATCAACTTCCCATGAAACATTTTTCATTTTTGTTTATGTGGCTAGTTCCCTACAATGACAAATCAAACAACGTGATTTTTTTGTATCCAGATACTCTTGGGTATGGAAATGTTATCTATAAAATACTTGGCAATCAATATCTATTTTTTCAGAAAATTTATTAATGAATCTTGAAAAAAAATTGTAAGAAAATAATTTCAAATTCCACAAAACTGAGTATTTTTTAAATTACATATATTTTCATAATTTCTTACTCCTCCATAGTGAAAAAAAAGTAACTTTGGTGAGGTTTTTTTTCTTAGAACTAGGAATAAAATAGTTTTTATAAAATTTGGGCCTTTCACCTTGACTTCCTATTCTGAAATTTTCTCTTTTAATTTAGTTTTTACCAAGGATTTTTTATGTAATCATCACCCGTATTAAAAAATCTTGAAACATCTTTGAAGTTTTGAACTTATTTCTATAGGTTCTCAATTGTGATAGTCTATTTATTACATGATGTAGTAGAATTTTCAAATTGGTTTTTCAAATCTATAATTCTTTTATTTAATTCCTCCTCTTCACTAATTTTTTTTATAGGAATTTTTTAGAGATTTATTTTTCTTTTTCTAGCTTTCGCACATAGTTTCTAACATGTTACAATATTAATTTAATTCTTCATATGGGTAATTTTAATTTTAAAATTAATACTCATGCTCAAAAGAATAATAAGAGTGTAACTTATCCAAATGTTCCATGAAACACATGTTGGGATTTTGATTAGATACTTTAGCATCAGATTTTGAATATTTATAATTTCTAGATTCTTTATAAGAAATTCTTGTGGCTTTCATAGCCTTCTTGAATTTATTCATATATCCATCCTTCTTGAGAAACCTTTTATCAGTCATTTTATTTTCTTTCAATTGTGGAAATTTTTTCTTGGTGTGTCCAAGATTTTTTTCATTCATAGCATCTCACTTATTTAGAATTTCTACTATGATTCTTGTACTTATTGAAAGGTATTTTGAAGCCTCTTCTCTTGTGATATAACTTTCTAAACTTTTGAGCGAACTATGAAATGTTATCATCTGATATAGAATGTCTTGATGAA
The DNA here is from genome assembly GCA_963277665.1 of Viscum album. Lineage (NCBI taxonomy): Eukaryota > Viridiplantae > Streptophyta > Magnoliopsida > Santalales > Viscaceae > Viscum > Viscum album. The sequence goes on along the minus strand of OY728119.1, from coordinate 2,100,697,784 downwards.
TTTTATTCTTTAGATGATTCAAAAACCTATATACTCATTTTCTTTTTTTCATCTTTAGAAGTAAAAACCTTCAAAGTAACATTTTTTTCTTAACCAATTTATGGTCTCTATCTTTAGATTCCATTTATGCCTCATACATCATAAGAGTTTTAGTGAGATATTTTTTTTTTGAAATTCTTGACCTTTATATATTATCTGATGGTAGATGATATTCCACTCCACTTACATGCTAAAACTCTTAAAATTTTCAATTCTTTCTCTGGCTCAGTAATTGGTGTTCCTAGGGTAGCAACATTATTCACAATCTCAGTGAGTCTTCTATTCAACTGAGTAATGATTTCCCCTTTTTTCATTTTAAATGTGTCAAACTTAAGTTTGGTAGTATCATATATAAGATCCTTCACATTGTGTGTACCTTCATAGGAATTTGTTATATATTCCACATTTCATGGGTTGTTAGACATTGAGAAACTTGGTTAAAATCATCTAGAACTAGTCCACATATAGCATTCATAGCCTTAGAATTTAGGTCATATCTTTCTTTAGTATTAGTATCCCAAGTTTATAGTTTTGTTTTTGGAATTTCATATGGCTTCACAACTTTGAGATAAATCTTTAAGACAAGGTTTTTCAAATATATGGGTATTCACATCCTCCAGCAACCATAATTTTCACTATTAAAATAGAGAGGTATAACCATTGACATACCATCTCTATTATCAACAGTGAAATTCATTTGAAAAAAGATCTTTAGACTTAAACCTTTGATAGATATGAATTTTAGATTCACAAGCTCTGATACCAATTGTTGACCCAAAGAACGGCTGACTGAAAACTCGAGAGGGGGTGAATTGAGTTCTTAAAAAATTCTTTACTTTATAACCACCCTCTTCAATGTATGTAAGATCCAATATTTATCTTAACAAAATAAAGAAGTGTAAATTAAAATCTTAGAGGAAAAATATCAAAAAACAATAGATTTATAGTGGTTCAGGGAACAAAAATCCCCTAGTCCACTCCACCAACGTTCTTCTCCACAAGTTTGATGATTTTCAATATGATAGCCCTTTTTCTAGGGGCTCCCAAATGAGTGAAAGAATTTGTTACTTTTTATGAATGTCCAAGATCTTTTAACCAGACTCTCCCTTTATAAGACTTATCCATGGCCTCAACACACTCAAATACAATGAGTGTAGATAACATAGAGGTGAATAAAATTTTAAGGAATGATTCAACACACAATTGAAAGAAAAAATTGATAGTAGATAAAGAAACACCTAGAGAAGATGATGATATTTAAAGAACATCTCTAGAGGTTCTTTGATTGTAATAGATAAAAAATTTAAATACATAATGCAAGTGTTGTATGTGATTTCTTCAATGTACATGCATTCATTCTTCATGTTATCAGAGTGTTAGTATGTATGTGTGTATCTCTCCTTCATGTAGTAGCTAATTTTCCTATTTATATATCCTCTTTGATTTTGAACTTAATCATATTAGATAATCACAACAGTCGAATGTATAATACTTTGAAAAGTTGATAACAAGGGTTCGTAATGGATTGTGTCCTTTTAAAAATATGGAATGAACTTCTGCAATGGCAATGTCATAGATCTTATTCTTTATATCATTTCATTCTTAGAAAAATTACACTTTATCTGGATCAATCATTCCTTATTTAGAAAAATCATTTTCTAATATTCTTAAATGAATGAAATTAATTATCAAGAGAGATTATTCTAACATTACAAGTGTAATTATGATGATCTGCATGGTATCTTATTCTTTATAAGATATCTGGCTGATAGTACTACTCTCATAAGATAAATTTCTGAGAAGCTTCATATGATAAGATAATTTATATCTTGCACTGCATAGGATAATGTGGATTCACTATTTTCATAAGATAATTATTCTTTGTAAGATAATTTCTTACTGGCTTAAGATAATTGATTTCCATGGATTCCTTTGATGCTCATAAGATAATAATTTTATAAATGTCCTTTTTGTAAGATAAAATACTTCTCATAATTTTCTTTTGACTAAGATTACTAATTCCTTCATAAGATAATATCTTACTTATAAAGATAAACTTTCAATACTAGTCTTCTATAAGATAAAATACTTTATTGCAAACTAAAACTTCAAAGAAGATACTGATTTTATTCTGTAAGATAATTATGTTATGTGTAAGATAATCACTCAGTGTAAGATAAATTAGAAATCTAAAATCCATAAAAATAGATAACTTTACATTCATTTATGATAAATTCCTTTAAAATAAATAACTCGCTTCTTATAAGAAGATAAAATATGAAACACTTAAGATAAACTCATTAGAATAAAAATAGGTATTTTTCGAATCATCAAAACACATAAACAATTAAGATATGTTGGAACAACATAAGTCTATCCAATAGTCATAATTCAAGGGACATCATCCATGCTCCCATAACCAAATATCATATGGTATCCACCATGTCAAAACACCCAATATGTGGTTCCACATATACAAAAGGCATCACACGCCAACCTAATAGTCTATCCAAACACTGAATCTCACCGAACATCCACCTACAAAACTACTCCCTTGAGAATCCCAAATCAATTAGGGTTATAAATACATAACGACATCCTATTGGATGATCCATACCAAATAAAACCACATCCATTGGCTTTGTTAAGTAGAAATTAATTTCAATATATATGGGAAAACATTTTATAAGTCATTACTAACACTTAAAATAATTGATGATCTAGTCATGTTGGACCAGTATACTCACTCAACTAGAATCACCCTATAATTATCTATATCAAAGAACCATAACCTCAAGGTTTGTCTAAATAGAATTTCATTCCAAGATATACATAAAAACACTATATAGTTTGTTACTAGAACTTTAAATAATTGAACCTATAAGGTATATTCAATTGTAATCACCCTAGGTGATCTGTATCTAGTGAACCATCATTACATGGTTTGATAAAGTGGAGTTTCATTCCAATATATATGGGAAAACATCATATAGGTTGTTACCATCACTTTAAGTGAAGGAACTCAAGAAATTGTAACCCACTAGGGGTTTCTACTAAGGCACCATGTGTCTATATGACCTACTAGGGTCACCCCATGTCCCATACACCAAGGGACCATGTCACCATCATCAATAAGAATCTCTTCATAGATCCACATGACCTTCCATCAAAATAAAATACATATACATTTTGGTCCAGCTGATTATAATTCCACCAAGTATTTATAAGGGAAAACATTTTATGAGTAGTTTTTTTACACTTTAAATAGATGAACCTATACTCAATGAAAAAATCACACTATTAAGCCCCTACATGTAATTTGAATCCTACATGACTAATCATGATGCATGAGACTCCTCTTGCCTCTACATACCAAGATTCAAATATAGAACTATTCTATTATCAATGGGCCAAGAGCATAAAAATATAATATAAATCAAAATAAAAAATCCAAACACCATGTGAATCACTCGAGGTGAAAATAATATATAAATTTGTAAAATCACATACCAAGAACATCAATCCCATCCTTGGTAACTTGGACTTCCTTCCGAAAAAGGTGTTTATGATACCCAAGCCCAATATCCATCATAGGACCTGACACATTCCAATATCTCCTAGATAACAACTTCCAAAGTCTCAAGAAAAAAATAAGAACAATCCTTTGATACTATTTTGTAACATCTTGGCCTGGATCACTCTAAAAAGTAACAATACTGGACTGCTATGTGACCTCAAGAGCACTTCCCTATACACTAGAGGCTGCCAAATAGCATTGGGGGTCTAAGGTAGTATAGTGGGGAGAATATACCCCCATATTAGAGCAATCAATAACAATAAATAAACCAAACATTATACATAATTAACAAATATCCATCAGAGTATGAATAATAAAGAAATAAAAAAAGCATGCTATAATAAATGAAATGTGGCATACAATCATACAGACTCCAAACATATTAAAACATACAAAATCTGATCACCCACCAAGATGGTCATAGATAAAAAATAAACATATGCAAATAAATACATCAGGCTCTACTTCCAACTTTGATCTATGAAACATTCTTGGTATCCATGATTCATGAGTTTCACCTACCCAATCCTAAGACTTCACATGAGTGGATACACTCAATCATGAAACCCTAGGCCTCCACCCTATCCACTGCACCCTATACTCAAACTAAAAGTAGATTTTAGGTCTATACGCACATCAAGGTGCAGGAACAGGGGGTGAGAAATGAATCTCAATATTCCAACACCAATAGTATACCTATAACTTTTTATGATAATTTCATGATCATTCAATATTCCCAACCTAGCTAAGAAATAAGTGTAATAGATATAAATAATAAAAACCATTTTCAATCCTCAATTATGCAACCTTGATCAGTCATACCTGCTTTTTCCAATGCTGAAATTTCTATGAGTATGTTATAGGGTCTGTGTTAACCACAATATTTCAACCTCCTCAAGGATGTATACATAAAGTTGGGACCACTCCCTATATCCATCGTTGATCCTCAGGTCCAAGACCCCAATCAACTATGCCTACCTTGTCCAGTGTTAGAGTGTCTCTGGGCATGAACATCACCTCAAGGGAACCTCTTTCTGTTCCCTGGGGATCCCACACCCATGCCTCCACCATGATGAGTAGAAAATCCTGGGTTGTCACCAAGCATCCCCATCCTCAATCCATCAGGATAAACCCCACAATAGTACCTGGGAATTCTCAACGTCGAGCTGATTCTTGATTCCTAGGAGTATGGATAATAAATACTATATATCCAAGAATGGTTGATTCTTGGGTGGCATAAGAAATCAAATTTAATACCCTCCCTCAATCCCACAATCAATATTTTGGGAATCTAATGTCTCGCGACTCCTTATCTAAACCATATCTGGTGTGTCCACCCAATCCTAGGGGGTATCTTAGACATCAATTGAGGGGATCTAATAGTATCCATTAGGATTTTCAACATCTATTTTTAGGGATATATTCCCACCTGACACTTCATACCACCATTTGAAACATGGTCATTATGGGAATTTGTGGTCTACTAGAATCCTTATTCAAATACTAGCAACCAAACATTCAGAATGGTATCACAATATCATAGGATTACCTACCATCCTGAGAATTCTTGTATATGTGGACACACATGATTGGATGTTGGATCCTATGTACCACCTCTAGTCATGCACTATCACATCATTCAAATCACTCAATGTTATCTGAGCTAGGAATCCACCCCCAATATATTTTGAGACCGGATCTCAAGCATATTGGACATCCTAGGGTCTCATCCATATTAATGGGTGATTCTCAGGCATGCCTAGAAATCATAAAATTTTCAAGACCAATGGATGATTCCTAGGAGTCCTGGGAAATAACATATCACAACCAAAAATAAAATAAAAATATGTTAAGTGCTTATTGAACTTCGATGCTTGTTACCATAATCTCAGCCCCAAAATGCTTACACATCAGTTCTGGTTCTAAGGAGACACCCAAAAACATCATTAACCAACCATATGCACTCGCTCGGGGCTAGTAAATCACAGGGGGGGCTATTGGGGTCCCCTAAGTCACTAATAGGAAAGGTTCCCTACAAGGGGTCCTTTAGGTCAACATAAGGCAAAGGAAACCTAATTTGGGTCCTACTTAATTCAACTCACATCATGGGTAAAAACCCTTCACTCTAGAGTAACACATCCCAAAATCCAGTTTTAACATCTTAAGGACTCATAGTCCTGATAAGGAAAGCCTTATAGGCAACACACTAGATATGGCACATGAACCATCTTAATTACTTAGGTCTTATTACAATGGTCCACTCACCTGACCCAACTCAATGAGTCAAATGGCTCTAAGGTGTCTCAAGGGTCCTCACATGGCCTATTAGGTATATCTCACAATAAAGATAGCATCAAGACCATCCCTTTTCCAAGTTACTCTAGGTTGGCCAGAACACCCAACCTATCCATCTCCTTGAGCCATAACCCAGCCCTGAAAACCAGATACGGTCCCAAGCTATTGTAAATTTAGAACATCGGTGGTCATAAGATACCCAATAAAATAATTATCAAGTCCCTCAACTGGGTTTCATCCCATATCTCTCTCTATCTCTCTCTATAGACTACAGGATTCAATTATCAGAGGAATAACCTCTCTATCATAACTTACCATCCCCAAATCATCTTTCAAAAGACCTCAAATCACCCAAAAGATCTCATCACCTTGTTATATGTGGATAAATGCTCATAATGGACCCCTATTGAGTCAATTTCTTGATTTAGGGTGAAAAATAATCCAAAACACCTCAAAGAAGATAGTACAAGGTGTGTACATCTAAGTACACAGTGTGCACATACAATTACATAGTGTTCACATATAAGTACACAGTGTGTACTCTCAAATCCCCACCTGGGCATGTACCTTAGCCGAACATGGAATGTAAAACCCAAGAACATGGTGTGTCTCAGCCCCACACTAATTGTAACCCAAATGGGTTACCTAGTTGTATGGATCACACGGTCTTTGGAAAAGTTCTAGACATGGCCTATGGATGTGTACCATAGCTAGGGTCTGATCATGCACCCTACACAGCCCTGTTCCACCACATGGGGTGTCTGGAAAAGTAATCAGGCACACCTTAGGTTGACTTGCATGGTGTTTCCACATGGACTACACATAATATAGTCATATCCTTCAAAACTCACCCAAATTGAAGAACACACAACATGTTTTCTTGAAAACCACATGTCATGTAGTCAGGTTTCCTGAATGAAAACCCCTTATGGTCACCTTGAAACCCCTATTTTCCCCCAAATGAGCCCATGAGGGATCTCATGGAACCTCTAACAACACATATAAGGATTTAAAATTTGAAAAATATAAAATTTATATGGGTAAATGGATTAAAATATAAAATGTGTCTACCTCATGCTGAAAACTCCAAATCTTCAGGTCCAAATCTTAGCCCCATAGCCACTGAAGCTTGAGCTAGTATCAATCTCCACCAAGGACAAAGTCTGGAAGAACCTCCTCCTCCTCCTCTCAGTTAGGTCATCATTAGAGGGATAAACCCTCCTCCTAATATCATTCTAGGAATTAATTGGGGGAGTATAATAAAATTAAATTTAATTAAATATTTAATTTAATTTAATTTTAAATACCCATTTAAAACACTCGTTGCAAGTCCCACCACTCAAAGTGAATTAATACCTCGCCTAGGAAAAACCCCTCATTCTAGACTCAACCTCCAAGTTGAAATCTCAATCCAATTATCCATTAAAAATACATCATTGAACAAGCACACATAAATAAATTAATATTTAATGAATTGAATATTAATATTCTGTCAAAATTCAAATGACATATTTTTTCACCAAACCCTTATCCAAAGGTAAACACCCTATTCCAAAACCAATAGAGTGGATGAAAAATATTTATGAGATTATATGGAAGATGAAAATGTATATTTTACCCCTTATGATCATACCAAACCAAAAATTCAAATTTCTACTCATTTTCACACCTTGGAAAAATGTGAGGTTCTACACCAGTGCTAAAATACATACTTTTTTTCACATCATCTCTGATGCCAAAATAAGAAAACCAATTTAAAAAAATAAATATTATAACATCATAAACTAATATTTAGTAACTACATACATGATATCTTTTTAGGTTTAAATCTTTATAGAATTAGAAATTTCATTACATATCAAAACTCATACTACTTCCTTTTTAAATGAGAGTTTTTTCCAATAATACAAATTATTTGAATACTATTTTAGCTTCACTCGGGATAAACCTCATAATAAATACCTAACTCCGTAATAACTCATATTCATCAACATTCCCTATGAAAACATTTGAAAACTTGGGGTGAGCATAAAATCTAGGTAAGGGGGTTTAAAAGAATGAGAAAACACATTTGGTTTTTGAAATGATTTAAACTTATTAAAAGTATTTTCTTTAAAATGAAATAATTTGCGCCAAATAATTTTTTTTTAAATTTGTCCTTTAAAATAAAGAAGGTTTTCTTTAAAAAATTATAAAAAAAATGATTCAAAAAATTTTCCTTGGAAAGAAATGAAAATAACGAACAACTCTTTCTTTAAAAGTGTAAACCTTTAAATCCTTTTAAAATTAATAATTCCCCTTTTAAAATGTAAAATTGTCTTTTGAAAACAATATTTTCTTATTAAATGATAATCTAATGATTTTTCAGTAAAACAACTTTTTAAGCTTAGAAAAATTCATGAGGCAACCTAGAACATTAAAGGCTATATAGGGTCTACCCATCATTATTTACAATACTCAAGTGTTAAATTTTAAAACACTTAGTTTCTTATTTTTTTATCAAAAATTCCTTCAAAAAATTATTTTAAAATACTTAACCTCAATTTTTAGAAATTAATTCATTAAAAATGAAAGGTGTATAAATAAATGGATGTTTATTCAATGAATACTCAAAGAAAAAAATTGCAATAAATACACACTTTAAAACATAAAATAATGGTAATGATCATAAGAAAATTCAAAATCATGGGAAACTCCTTTAAATAAATATTTAAAATGAATTTTTAAGAGAATTATTTTCAAAGAGATAGATTGTGGTTCACTAATGAATATTTAGAGAAAAAGAGTGTTTTTATATAAAATATTTTAAATATGAGTGATAATTATAGAATAAGATAATCCATGAATATAAATTATTTTAAAAATAAAATAAGGTTTAACCAAAACAGATAATGTGAGATTTTTGAAATAAAAATTTTTAAACATAAATTGATAATGTTGAAAATAGTAACCCCTTACCTCTTTCTCAAAGTATGGTTCTAGTGAATCTTATTTAACTCTCCTTTTCATAACTTCCTTTTGAGGATAACACCTAAACTTACTCTCACTCTTCACAATCTCTCTTTATCTCTAAAATCACAGACTAGGGGAAAATGTGTATTTTTTATGAAAGGAACTTAGTATATTCCCTCATCTTGAACACTCAAAGAGATACTTTAGATAGCCAACCTTCATTGTGTGTCTAATCTATTATAATACTTAATTGTTTTTATTTAATAAGGTGATTGGTGATGGAGAAAAAAACATGCAGTAATCTTCATATAGAAACTATTCCATCTACTATTATTCTAAACACAATAGTTTTTAGGTCCATTAATGCATTGACATAGAATATAATTTCATTTACCACAACTCATACTACCACCAACTATTCACACATCTTAATATCATTATACAGACTCCCCATGTGAGGTTCTCATGACAAAAAATATATATGTTTAGCCTGTTGAAGACTATATAATAGTTGCATACAGGGAGGAAGATGATGATGACTTATGGCGTCAGTTACAGTAAGGATTTTATTTGATATGTCCCACAGTATCATGAAGATCCCACTGTTACATGATGCATGTGTGTGTACATATACACATGACCCGTCGGTATTCCTACAGTGGTGTGTTAGGGAGAAAAATAGCAGCCTATGTTATTCTCATGGTCTGGTGAGCCATGTCCCACCCTCATCCATCCACGTGTCATGAAAATACATTAAGTGGATCCCTCTATTATATATATATATACCCTATCTATATCTAACAACAATTTTGTGCAATAGGTTAAATACGATGGGGGTGGAAATTTTTAATTTTAAAATACATGTGTTATTTAATTTGTGCATAGTGGCCACTTGAAATGACCCCACGTCTGTTTCTCACTTGCTCATGCACTCCTTAATAAATGATAATGTAGCTTAGACAACTCGATAGAGTCCACATGGAGTTGGTTCTCTTTGTTGGCATCTCCTTCCGACCTGCACGTTGAGAGGCTAAGCACCATTTTCCCCCTATGTGATGACCTCCACACTTGATATACGCCTGAACTCACCCCTACGTTGCCCAATGTTGGTTTGAAGATTATCTGGTCACTTAGGTGACAGAACCAATATCCCTTAGTGATAATGTGGCTAACACAATTTTTTCTACTAAGTATAAATAAACTACTTTGATTAAAATAAACCTATAGAAAATTTATTATTCAGATATAAATTTATTTGTCTAATATGATTTTTAACTTTTACAAATTATATACTATAGTCCTAAAAATATTATAATAATTACATTCTATTGATTTATTCTCATTATTAATAATTTATTATTTTCCATTATCATCAATTCTTTACTAGTATATTTTTTATATTCTAATTATTCTTACATTAATATTAAATACATTTCAATTCTTATATATATATAAATTTTAGTTTATTATCGTTATCATATTTATTCATTTTAAATTGGCATTTTTATATACTATAATATTTATATTCCTTAGTAAATATTATATTAATATTATAATTTATGATTATCATTAAATATACCCATTTAGGATTAACACAATTCTCTTATAACTATCTTATATACATTAATTTCTAACTAATACTTTATATGACATAATATTTTTATTTCTCAAATTGTATTTAAAATTTATATATTTATTTTAAATTGATATTTAATATACCATAATAAATATTATTTTACTATTAAATTCTATAATTATCATTGAATATATTTGTTCCAAATTAATATTTTATATTTCTCAATAAATTTATTATTTTAATATTGGAATTCCTATTTATCATATACTATCATTTATCATTAAATAAGTCCAAATCACTATTTATTAATTTTATTGACATATTACCCATAATTTTATAAACATGGTATTCTTTTTTATAAATATAACATTTGAAATGTGAACATTTTAAGAATAACTTCATGTTTAATAAATATTTATTCATATTATTTCTTGGAATGATAAATACAAATATATAATATGAAAATTTTAAATTAATTTATTTCATTTTTATATGTTTATAGAGAAAAACATTTAATTTTATGAAATATAATTTATATTTAAATATATCATAGTTTATTTTAGTTGTGAAATAATACATTTAATAAACATTTATTTAAAAGAACATTTTATTCTAAAATCTCAAAGTGTTACACTAATCCTCTAAATCTCTAAACCTAAAAGCTTTAATAATGTAAGTGTTGTAATGTTTATTATAAAACATTTAATTATGGGATAATTATTTTTTGATTGTTAAAGTATATATTTTGATGGATTGAGTTTATATGGATATGGTTTGGGTTCATGGTGAGGGTGTACATGGAGGGAGGATGACACGTGGATGATATCATTCATGATTACATACTCTATTGTGAGGTGGTATGTAGATGTGGTAGTGATGTGGCTATGACATGTGTTATTTGTATATGGATATGTGGTTGTGGTTGTGGTTGTGATGTGTATATGTGGTTATGTGGTATGTGGTGATTTGGTTTATGTAAGTTATAGTAGCACTGAGACGTAAGTTATTGGGGCATAAAGGAACTAGTTAAGTGGGAAGTGGTTGTGGTGTACCTTGATATTTTTTTCAATGTTATATTATTTCACTTACATGAAAATTTGGTTTATTGAGTCTTGGTGAGGATGAGTGATTATCCACTGAATTAGGATAATATTAATTGTTAATATATATAATATTCATGTGTTTTATTATTCATAAACACCATTTTAGTGCATTTTACACTTTGAACATTATTTCATATTATAATTGTAATTCCTTCTTAAAATGCACTATTACATGGTACATTTTTTAACATCATTTAAAGTACCCAATGATATTTATTTTGTTTTAATATTTAATTTTCAGGTTTATAATTACATTGGAAACAATCCATACTTTTTGAGTACTTGAATATTTATATTGGAAGACCATAAAACTTGGCCTTGAACAAACAACATTCTTGGTGAAGTAAACTGGACAGCAGCCCAATAAAACTGTTGTATCTGACAATATAAAAGCCCAATAATTCTGAAAATTTAAATGAGGATAGAGGAAATCATTGGGAACATTTAATTAAATATTTTCCAAAGCTAATTATGATGTTTTAATGGAGTTCCAGGTGTCCTAAGTTGGAGATAAAATTTTGGGTCATATTCTGCAGCCCAGAAAAATATCTCACCATTTAGATAATATCTCGCAAAAAATTTACATTTGGGATGAATTTTAAAAGATTTTAGGAGACATATGGAGCTCCATTTTCTTCTTCTATGGCCCACTCTAATTCAGCCATCTAGAAGTTCATTTCTACGCGTCTGTTCGGGGGGTGCAAGTTACCTTCCACCTCGGGTCAAGAGTGGAAAAGTCTAAGTTCCACAAACTTTCCACCTCCCTAAGCCTACCATACTCAACTGGTATGACTTTTACTATTGGATTCTCAACCCAAGGCTCCCAAAATTCCTACTTAAGGCATTAGTGTTGTAGGATTTAAGGATCTTGGATGCTTTCTTTCATGGTAATGTTATGCTGTAATTTTGTTGTCTCAAGTTTGTCTTTCACATGTAAGTTGTCCTAATTCATCTTAGTTTCTTAATAAAACTTCTTATTATCCTTTTATTATGTTCTTATTCATATCATGTTGATACTGTTGGCTCAAGGTGTAAATTTATTCACACCAAACCTTGTGAAATCATCACACAACGGTGGAGTGATCATTATTTCATTGTATTTTTTTTTACTTCTTCAATTCTTCCCTCGTGAGTCTACTTCCCACTTCCATTGAAACCATAGAATCAATGGAGGGATAACTAGATTATGGGTTAATCCAAGGTATTATAAAGGGTATGTATTGTATGTTATTTATCACACCATTAATTTCTAATCACTTCTTTTAATTGAGATTTTTGTTTGATGATTTTTAAACTTCTTTGTCCTTGTTGAATTTTAAGGCCACACACTTCAAGAGCTAATACGAACCTTTACCTTGGAGTGCTCATAAATTTGATCCTCCAAGTGTACAGGTGATTATTATTATGTTGTGTTGGTATTAAACCATTAAGTGATGAAGTTTTTTGATCTCCTTGAATAAACTCATCTCGAATATAAGAAATTGAAACCGTTAAAAAAGAATTTAATCCAATCCACCCCAAGTGATAACCTCGGATCAACTCATTCTTTTAAATTGAATTCACATAATTCTCTTATATTTTACTTAAACCCATCTAAAATAAACCCAAGTTTTCCACTTCATATCCAAAAATATTCCATATAATGTACATGTCTATAGTTTTCTTCTTAGGTTTCTGAGGATTTGACAACCCAAAATAAACTACAAGTGACCACTTAAACCTAATATCTTGGGTAAATTTTGGCGAGACCAAAATTTTGGCACTGTTTTCGGGGACCCAAGTAAGTTATCTTAGATACTCACCTTATATTCTCACCCAAATTCTCTTTTCTCGCCACCTTTTATCTTATCTTTTTCCCTTTCTGTTCCGTGTGTCCAAAGAAGTTAAAATCGTCATTTTCAAATATAATCAAATGGAATATAATCAAAAATACCCCAACATAAACCCAATTTGGAATCAAATTGAAAATCAATATTGGTAAGCCCCTAACTTAGGAAATTTATTTGATCAACCCTTTAATGAATGCCCCTCACCCGATAACATGTGTAATATTTTGGATGATGAACACATAAAGGATAAATTTCCATCCCTCTCGAGGATAGTAAAAGAGATAAATCTTATATATTTCCATGATTTCCAAACTTCTATCCAAACCAATCCCCGAAAAATTCTTGAACAATTGTGTGATCAAATGGAGATAATGAATTATGAGGTTTCGTCTTTGATATTATAATTAAAAATAATTAGAACTTGTGCAAAAACCATCCCTACACTAACTGTCCCTTCCATAACCTTATGTAGAGTGTCTAGTTTCCCACAAAACTCTCATGAATATTCTAAAGAACCAACCATTGGATTTGGGGTATTGGAAGTGAATCAAAAAATTGTTGAAGGGTCTTTAAATCAGGAGAAAATTCATTTCATGTATTCACAAGAGGGAAATTTGACATCGTGGATTGAGTGTCTCTATTATAGCTCCATTGATGATTTTTCAAAAACACTAATCAGTGAAACATTGGGATAAATCAAAAACTTTGATTCCATACCCATTCCTGACACTGGTCTTTCGAATTTTGTGGTTGAATCTTCTATTCAAAAAGAACCAATGTTTTTGAGAAATTTTGAAAATTAAATTGAGTTTGATTCAAATTCTCGATCAGTGTCTCAAAGTGTTAGTGAACCCGAGATAAAATTCAAGGTCCTTAAGTCCTCTCTCAAGTATTCATTTATAGAGTATAATCAAAAACATTCTATCATGATTTCATCCTCTCTTGATGCTAATAAAGATAAAATTATACTTGTTGTCTTAAGAAATATTAGGAATACAATTGGATGGACCCTTATTGATGTTCATGGGATTATCCCATTCATTGAGACCTATATAGTTTTTCTTGAATAAATTTCAAAACCTTCCTGTAAAACCCATTGGAGACTTAATCACAATCAAATTGAAGTGGTAAAAATTTTAATCATTAAAATTTTAAAATTTGTGTTGGATAAGTTGGGGGGTTCATGTCGAGCTAAAGACATTAAAAAAATCACTGCATGGGAGGCAACCCGTGTTTTTCATGTTTCCAATATTTTTGAATCATCTTTATTTTTCAAATAGGATTAATAAATAAAATTTATATTTAAAAAAAATATTTAACTCTGAATATGATTGTACCGTAGACTATTGACCTATTCTTCTATTATAAGTATGGATGGGTATGAAAGGGGAGAATCATATTCATCTATGTCACATGGTGTGGTCCTTGAGTAATAAATTACCTAGAAATTTGAAAAGAAGATGATTTATCATCAATTTATTTTTATTTTTATGTTTTTTTAGGTTAAAATAAAAATACAAAAAAATATATATATAATAATAATTTAAAAAAATAAAAGGAAACGTCGTAGGTCATGGGGAAAACCCCCTCAAACCTGGGATCGAAGGGAGATAGGGGCACGTGCTTTCCACTGACCTACAGCTTATAGGGCTTCCTTCTTCTATAATTTTTTTATATATACTTATATTTTACTTATATATATATATATATATTATTATTTTTATGTGATACTAGTATCGGTCTTTGGTATGCTAAAATAAATAGGTATGTTTTTTTATCTTTGTCTGTTTTTAATTAAGGGAACCTCTCGGGGTTTCCATGGTTTCTAATTTAGTTTGTGAGTGAGAATTAGAGGCTATTGAGGTCAAAGAGTTTTATAGGTAAATAAACTATATCCAAAACTTCCAAAAAAAATTACCATCCGCCACTGGGAGTCCATGAGTAGCATGGAGATCAAAGGAATAATCAGGAGCATCATGAACTTCAACTTAAAAAACCAGGTTACTTTGTTTCATATTTATTTATTCAAATTCCTTTTAGAACTCCTCTATTATACCTCTGCCCCCTTATAAATTTTCTTTTCTTAAAACACTGGGGATAGTGTTATTTTATGTTGGGGGAGATGAAATAAAAAAAAATTGTGTGCAAAAAAAAGATTTAAAAAAAAGTGTGCCTTAATGGAAGGAAAAGTTTCTTTAACCTTGAACATGATAATACATATTTCACACTTTGAAATTGAATATAAAATAATTTAGCATTCTGTGATTCTGATTTTAATCCATGAATTTTTCATGAGCATAGATTTTGGAAAGTGTGGTTGTCTAATGTTATATTTCATTGTTTATATTTTCATCCAAATAAAAAAAAGAATCACAATGCACATCCTTTGGATAGTGGGGTATTATTTTTAGTTCATGGGGTCCCCAAAATAAATATAATAGGTTTAGTGATCATTTTAGTTTTAATATGAGTATTAAAAAATTTCAAAAAAACAATAAATGTGTGCGTAGAGCAATGAAATAACCTAACGCGTGGCTTTAGGCACTTGGGGACCATGAATCCATAGTTTTCTGGACTAAAGTTAGTAATTTTATCTCTATTTGTGGTAATTTGACTTTGTTTTTGACTGAGTTAACTCAAGATGATGCCCGAGTATGTGCGCTTCACTTGGTGCCCTAAGGTCTTTGAGCCTGGGAGTCATCGGCAAAGTCTTGCTACATGGGTTGACTCGATTGAGTTCAATTTCAATTGAAATGGTAAAATTTCAAAAAAACAATAAAAAAATGTAATACTCATCTTAATATTGAAATGTGATTCCACCTAGCACTTCCATCATTTCCCCCTTGAATAAGGATGAACCCCCGTGTCTATTGCGATGCACAACACATCATCACACTTAATTGATATTGGATGAAATATGGTGATGAATTTGAAAAAAGGAATGGGATTGGTATTGGTATCTACTTATGAAACTATATTGTATTCAAATATTTTTACTTGTTTCATGATTTTTTGGTATAAGGGTTCTTTGTGATCATTGTGTATTAAAATGTTTTTGAAAAAGGGAATTCAAATTTCATAATTTTGAGATACATTTTTCTCAGGAATAGCAAACCTAAAGTTGGGGGTATGATTATCCAATGAATGAGACTAATATTAATTGGTAATATATATAATATTCATATGTTTTATTGTTCATAAACATCATTTTAGTGCATTTTACACTTTAAAAATTATTTCATATTATAATTTCAATTCCTTCTTAAAATGCACTATTACATGGTACATTTTTTCACATCATTTAAAGTACCCAATAATATTAATTTTATTTTAATATTTAATTTTCAGGTTTCTCATTACATTGGTAAAAATTTATACTTTTTTAGTACTTGAATATTCATATTGGAAGACCATCAAAGTTGGCCTTGAACAAACAACATTCTGGGTGAAGTAAACTAGACAGCATCCCAATAAAACTACTGTAGCGGCCAATATCCAGGCCCAATAATTCTGAAAATTGAAATTAAGATATAGTAAATAGTGGGGAAAATTTAATTAAACAGTTTACAAAACTAATTATGATTTTTTAATGGAGTTTCAGGCATCCCAAGTTGAAGATAAAATTCTGGGCCAGATTCTGCAGCCCAGAAAAATAGCCCACCATTTCGATAATATCTCGCAAACCAAAATTACATTTGGGCTGAAATTTTACAGAGGTTAGGAGACATAAAGAGATACATTTTCTTCTTCTATGGACCACTCTAATTCGGTCATCTAGAAGGTCATTTCAACATGTCTGTTCGGTGGATGCAAGTTGCCTTCCACCTCGGGTCAAGAGTGGAAAAGTCTAAGTTTCACAAGCTTTCCACCACCCTAAGCCTACCATACTCAAGTGGGATGACTTTAACTATTGTAGGATCTACCCAAGGCTCCAAATATTCCTATTTAAGGTAGTGTTGTTGGAGTATTTAATGATCTTGGATGCTCTCTTTCATTGTAATGTTATGCTGCAATTTTGTTGTCTCAAGTTTGTCTTTCACATGTAAGTTGTTATAATTCATCTTAGTTTCTTAATAAAAGTTCTTATTTTCCTATTATTATGTTCTTATTAATATCACATTGATACCTTTCTCTCAAGATATAAATTTATTCACACCAAACCTTGTGAAATTATCACACAACGGTGGAGTGATCGTTATTTCATTGTCTTTTTTTTACTTCTTCAATTCTTCCCTCATGAGTCTACTTCCCACTTGCATTGAAACCATAGCATCAATGGAAGGATAACTTGATTATGGGTTGATCAAAGGGAGTATAAAGGGGATTTATTGGATTTTATTTATCACCCCATTAATTTCTAATCACTTATTTTAATTGAGATTTTTGTTTGATGATTTTAAAACTTCTTTGTCCTTGTTGAATTTTAAGGCCACATACTTCAAGAGATAATATGAACCTTTACCTTGGAGTGATCATAAATTTGATCCTCCAAGTGTATAGGTGATTAGTATTATGTTTTTTTGGTATTAAACCAGTAAGTGATGAATTTGTTTGATCTTCAGAAATAAACCCATCTTGAATATAAGAAATTGAAACCGTTAAAAAAGAATTTCATCCAATCCACCCCAAGTGATAACCTAGGATCAACTCATTATTTTAAATTGAATTCACTTAAGTCTATTAGAGTTCACTTAAACACATCTAAAATCAACCCAAGTTGTCCACTTAATATCCAAAAATAGTCCATAGAATGTATGTGTATATAGGTTTCTTCTTAGGTCTTTGGGGTTTCAACAACCCAAGCTAAACTACAAGCGACCGCTTAAACATAATATATTGGGTAAATTTGGGTGAGACCAATGAGAAATAGTTTACTTGGTTTAGATTATGAGTTGGTTTCACTATTTATGTAGGTTTTGAATGTAGAGGAAGTGTCCTTTTTGGGTATGACCAACTCATATTTTAGTCGTAAATCACATGTAATTATTGCTTTACATGTTCAAAATGTCATGTATAATGAAAATAGTTGATTACTTGACCAGAATAAAACACCAGAACTAGAAGATAAGGATTTTTACATGTAATTTATAATTAAATTATAAAAATATATAGAATTATATTAACACACAATTCTCTCTTCATTGATGATTGGTGGAATAGATCTCATCACACCATCATTGCGTTGAAAGATCCAAGTGAAGAATCCCTCTAGTGGTGATACACACGTACATAGAAATCTCTAAACAAAGCCATAGAATCATCAGGTGCTAGCACCAATGATCCAAATCACTTCTATTGTTCATGGTTGACCATAGAGGAATTCTTCTTGAGAGAGGAATAACTATTGATGATCACTCCTTGTCTTGAGAGAGGAAGGGAAGAGAGCACTCTAGATATCATGATCTCTCTATGGGGCTTGATAGAGTCTCGCTCTATCTGTTGTGCACACCAATTATTTTTTTAGGAAATTGATATAATTAGATATTTATTATAGTAGGTTTATGGTCGGAAAATTTCACACTAAACCCTCACCAACATTAATATTTTTATTTGACCTCATGTTTATTAATAATAATATTATTATTAATCGCTTGACACATTCAATTAATTTAAGAATATAAATAAATATCATTTATATCCTTTTCAATAAAACCATTAAGCTCACCCTACCTTCTCTCATCTAAATTTATAGATCCTCAAATAATGACAATTTAATAAATAAATATCACTGTATTGTTCTATGATAAATATAATAAATATTAATTTATATAAAATTTAAAATAAATATTTATTATTATTTAATTTACTTTATTCTTTTTAATAACTTAAGATTAAATCATGGTGATCAACCAAACCCAAATAAATATTATGTATTCTAACTTGTTGAATTAAATACTAGAATTTAACTGAGATTGAAGATTCACTTAGTGTGTGACCCTCTAGGCCTATTTCTCAGTGATCTTAGGCATAACCACCTAAATTCCATGGTTAGTGACTAGAAACATGCCAAGGAATCCATAGAGAAATAATTTAACATCGCAACGACATCCAACCTCCTATGAACATTTATCATGTAATATAATCCTTTTATCACAATACCAAAAATCAAGCAAATTGTATGCTAGTGTCATCAACCTATATTCTTTATGTATCATTATTTGAATTTCAAAAAATGAACTCACTCATCAAACATCATTTCCATAGATTTATTTAGGTGGTTCCATTCCCATAAAATGGCTTAATATATTAACTTTCATTAAGTGGCAAAAGGGATAAATCCTTTTTCACATTATCCATTAATGTTATATCATTTTTGACACACCCAATGTATCCTACTTCATCATGAACATATGTCATCATAGTTTCATCAATACATCAAAATATGAAATTTATGATATCCATTAATGATAATCTTAAAGTTTAATGATCAATACACACATTTGTAGATAGGAACATCCAATGACACATGAAAATGTGGATTTCCTATTAATGGAAATGTTCTCATAACCTCCTATCTTAGAGATTACCAAGAGAGAACACTATGAGAAGGTGTCTCAATGTCTTATGAGCCTCCTACCCCTAATAAGATATATTGTATGTGTCCCATCAGACAATATCATCCAACCATATAACAAGGTTCAAGAATAATGTCGTGGCACCTCTAGGTTCTTATCATAGTGGGGAACTTTTATAACCATTTAGTGTGACATATATTCTAAGTAAATTATCACATAAAAATATTATGTTGAAGAATATTCATGATTTGATAAGAAAACTTATTTAATAATAATAACATGTAATAAAGTACTAAACAAGTTTGTTCTAGGGTACTAACTCCAAAAAACTTCCAATTGCACTAAAGCCAACTAACAACAGCTTTTAGTCCACTAGATCTCACATGATATTCAAGCTTCTGTTGAGATAAATCCTTAATTAAGGGGTCTAACACATTTTCCTCTATGGATACTCTACTCACAAAAACTTCACCTCATTGAGAAAAACACCTTAAGAGATGAAACTTTTGAAGTATGTGCTTTTTCCAATGGTTTGAACTTCGCTCTTTAGATAGAGCTATCACAGTAGTATTATCACAATAAACTATGATAGGATATTTACTATTAGGAACCACATAAAGCTCTTGGAAAAATTTGTGATTCCATACTTCTTACTTGGATACATCGGAAGTCACAATATACTCAGACTCCACTGTATAATCAGCAACAACTAAATGCTTTGAACTCTTCTAGCTCACAACTCCTCCATTAAGACAAAAGATATATCCAGACTATGAATTCATATCATTATGATATATCTGAAACTTGGAATCTATATAACCCTTTATGACTATCTCTTCATCTCCTCCATACACTAGAAATATATCCTTAGTTCACCTCAGATACTTAAGGATAGTCTTAATTGCAGTCCAATGTTGTTCACCTAGATCTTCTTGATATCTTCCTATCATGATCAAAGAATAGGAAACATCAATCCTTATACATAACATGGAATACATGATGGATCATATCATATAAGTGTATGGGATACTACTCATTCACTCTCTTTATTCTTGTGTCTGAGGACTCATTTTCTTAGAAAGATGTATACCATAAAAAACTGGAACCATTCCTCTCTTGGCTTGTTCCATACTGAACCTCTTCAATATTTGGTCAATATATATACCTTGTATTAGTCTAATCGGTCTCTTGGATATATCATGCATGATCTTGATCCCTAGAATATAGGCTGCTTCACCTAATTCCTTCATGGAGAATCATTTTCTCAACCATGCCTTAACCTCTTTTAAGGATGATATATTATTTCTAATTAGTAATATGTCATCCACATATACTACTATGAAAAAAATTTTGCTCCTATAAAACATCTTGCAAACACATGGATCACATCCATTCTTAATGAAACCAAATTCTTTTATAACTTAATTGAATCAAATATTCAATGACCTAGATGATTTTATTAATCCAAAAATGGATCTCTAAAACTTTCACCCCTTTTTGGAATTTCTTGGAGTCACAAACACTTCTGTTTGATTCATATGCACATCCTCTTGATGGTTACCATTAAGGAATAAATTTTTGACATCCATTTTCCAAATCTCATAGTCACGGTAATCTATTATGGAATGCAAGATTATGATGGATTTAAACATGGAAACTGAAGAAAAGGTTTCATCATAGTTAATGCATTGAATTTTTTTAAACCCTTTATCCACTAGTCGTGATTTATAGCTATTCTCCTTACCTTGCATGTCTAGAATTATATTGAATATCCATTTACACCTGAAAATTTTTACATCAACTGGTGGATTGTTCCAAATCCAAACTTGGTTATGATACATATAATCCATCTCATAATTCATGGATTATATCCATCTTGTAGCCTCTAAGCTCACTACTACCTCCTTATAGGAGATTGGATCATCATTATAAACCAATAATGAGTCATCATCATCAATGGATAGAAAACCATATCTCTCTAGTTATCTTACCTATCTTGTGATCTTATGTAGTACTTATGTTTTAGGAACAATATGTTCCATGGGGACCTATGGAATTGGTTCTTATACCAACTCTTGTGTATCTTTAGTATCAACTCCATAGAATTCAATCTTGCTCCCACTATCCTCCTGGATGATGTGATCCTTCTCAAGAAATATGGACTATCTTTAAATAGTCAATTTCTTATCTAAAGGGTTGTATAGGTAGTATCCACTGGTTTCCTTAGGATACCCTATAAAAATACACTTCATGCCTTAGGGTTCTAGTTTGTTTCTTGATCTAGCCTTAACAAACACCTCAAAACCCCATGCATGAACATATGAAAAAACGGGTTTCTTTCCACTCCATAACTTGAAAGGAATATCATTTTCCACTTTGGATGGTACTAATTTTAGTAAGTATAATGTTTTCTATAATCATATCCCCAAAAGGATAATGAAAGACTTTTGTGACTCATCATCGATCTTACCATGTCCAACAAGGTATAGTTCCTCCTTTCACTAACACCATTCCACTATGGTGTATAAGGTGGAGTGAGTTGAGATAAAATCTCACAATCCCATATAAATTCGATAAAGTCTTGGTTGAGATATTAAACACCTTTATCCAATTAAAGTTTATTTATCTTATTACTAAGATTATTCTCAGTCTAGTTATTGAACTCTTTAAAATTCTCAAAGGATTCAAACTTGTACCTCATTAATTAGATATAATCATACCTACTCAAGTCATCAGTAAAAGTAATAAAGTAGGATAATCAACCTCTAGATTCTACTTAAAAAGGTCCACACACGTTGGTGTATAACAATTCTAGAATATTTTTTTCCCTTTCACCCTAACCACCGAATAGTGGTCTGTTCATATTTCCTTGTGAACAATCATGACATATTTCAAGTGAATTTAGCTCAAAAGAGTCTAAATAACCATCTTGATATAGCTTTGTAAAATTATTCTTATTTATGTGAGAAATATGGTGATGCCACAATTGGGTTTCATATGAGTCGCATGTATTTGTTTCATTATCTATTGACAATATTTTTTTCATAATTTAATACATAAAGACCGGTATTAAATTGTTTCATACCATAACATATGATGTATTTATAAAAGTAGCAACCTTTATTTCCAAAGTTGAAAATAAATCGATCCATATTTAAATAATAAATAGAAATAATGTTCTTGATAATACTAAACACATAATAAAAATTATTTGAAACCAAAATCAATCATGTCGATAATGTGAGATGGTAGCCTCCAATGGCTAGAGAATCCAACTTTTCTCCATTGACAGCCCATAGATCCACCTCATCTCTGGTAATCTTCTGAAATCTACTTGGTTCTTGTATTTGGATAAAAATGTGAGCACTAAAGGTAGTATTTAATACCAAACTTATAGATATGTAAAGATTTCACTCAATAACAAATGCACCTAAAGTTTCCCCTTACATCTTTATTAGGGTGAAATTACTCTTCCAATGTCCCTACTTTCCACATGCAAAACATGTTGCAACCTGTTCTTTTCCTTACCATTGGATCTTATTCTTCTTGGAAGGATGGTGCTTTGGAGCCTTAGACTTGGAATAAGTATTTGGAACCTTTTACTTATTCTTAATCTTTTTATTCACCATAATTACTATGGGTTTGTCATGCCCCATGTCTTTATCAACTTGGAAAATAAGTGTAAGTAGTTTTGAAAGAGTTTTCTCGCTATTTCTCACATTAAAATTTATAATAAAACTAGATAAGTTTTTAGGTACTGGGGACAGAATGAGATCTATGTGAAGATCATCAGGGATCTTAAAAACTAAGATGTCCAGTCACTCAATATAGCCAATCATATTGACTAAATATTCCCTAGATGACGCTGACTCTCCAAGCTTACATCTGAATAGTGCATTGGAGATCTCATATCTCTCTGATCTCACCTTTTCTTGATAGATATCCTTAAGTTAATAAATGATTCTATATGAATCCATATCCTCATATTGCTTTATAAGTTCATTGTACATGGAGGATAGCATGAAACATTGGACATCTATAGTGATTTCCACATGCTTTGAATAGACAGATACTTCTTCCTCATTAGACTCTCTAGAAATGAACTCAGGAAGTTGGTCTTCCAGTGTGCATAATTTCTATTTGTGGTATAGTATAAAGTGCAATTGCCTATATCATTCCTATAAATTTTCATCAGGGAGAATTTTATCCTACTCAAGTATAGATCACAATGATATTATCGATGTCATTTGATTTTCCATTTCTAAAAATTAATATTAGATTATTGGTACTTTTTTTATTACAAAAAAAAGATTAATAAATTTAAATTTAGTTAAATTATTATTAATCTTCCACTATTTTTCAAAACCCAATAGCCCATTCCATCATTTTCGTAATATCTTTTCACTTAGATATTCTAGTGGAAAGGATCTATATTCTCCTTCTCATAACCTCTACATGGGCCTAAAAATCTATTTGAAGGGTTTTAGGTAGGTGTAACTTGGAAACTACATTAACTTACAGTTGCTTGATCTATTGAGTGGACTCCAAAATCCTAAAATCATATTTTAATGATTCCTCAACCTTTACCTCTTAGTTACACTAAGTCCTTCTTGGGAAATCAACCCTTGATGCAAACTAAGTTAAGTTTACCCAAAACATCAAGCTAAAATTTCTATGATAATTGAAATCACCCCAACTTGGGTTTTTCAAGCATTTTGAATCATGAGGTTGATTCTAACTTAAGTAGTTAAAGGATAACCCGACTTAATATTTTAGTTTGAGGGTTTTTTCCCTATTCATAATGAACATTTTTATCTTTTTTCATTCCTTATTTATATTAAGTGGATTTTACTTAAGTGATTAACCATGTCTGATAAAAAAATTACGCATAACCCAGTTATATTGTATTCCATATTGCATGTTTGTTAATTCATTTATTAAGTGATCATGAAACATCCAAAAACATAAATAATTAACCATGAAACTGACTGAAATAAAATATAAGTGGAATGATCATGATATTTTATAATGGTTAGTTTATCTAATGGATGATAAACAAATCCCCAACCCAAGGGGAATCACACCTTGAACCGTAACTTGGTTTTTGTTATAGCATTCCACCTTTGCTCCTATGTATCACCTTTATTGGTTTCTCCTTGGATACTTGACTTGGATCACCACCTATATCTTGGGATCTCCATCCTTACATAATTTTTTACTCACTCACAGGTGAGGGGATCCAATTTATTGGATAAAGGGGGTTTACATAAAAGAAACCACAGGCACGCATTCCCTTCCATAATAAGGAGGGGATGACTCAAAAGCCATAAATAATAGTTTAACCATGATTAAAAGAAACCAAGCACATACAAAGGTTGGTCTAATATCATGATCATCCACACACATCATGTAACAAGCACACATTTTCAATCTTATTATCAATTACTTTGATTTGTTATTTAATTAAGATAATGAACCATAAATTATTTTAATTAATTCAATTTATCTTAATTCTATCCAAACATACTTAACTCGCTATTATCTATAATTTTAAATAAAATCAATTTCATTTAAAATTAATATAGTACGCAAGTGTACTTGGAGGAAACCTCATGTATTCTTCAAAATTTCACACATGAAAATTAATTTAATATATAATTGTTAATCCTATGACATGGCATGTATTTTCAAATGAACGACACATAGAACACATAATCAATAGGTTTAATTATACATTCAATTATTATTTTTATGAAAATTTGAGAACACTTTCGGCAACAAACTAAACAATGTATAGTATTTTACACGGCATGTACTTGTCTTCTACCCATGTCCACAGCACACGCCTTGGGTCTAGCTATGTTTCCTACCATGGATGTGTTTGAGGTATGTGGTGTGTATTTGGAATACACAACATGTAACCTCGAATTTTAATGATATGTATTTCATCATGTCATGTATCTGATACACAACTCGCTGGGACACCCCATGTTCTCATCTGCAAAAAGACAGGGACTACATGGCATGTAAGCTGCTTACACGGTGTGTAGTTCTACATGTCGTGTTTTAGTTTGTCCTGATATACATTTTGATTTGATCTATTCAGATCTTAGATCCAATTTTGTTGGATATGGCCCAATACAGAAAGATATATATGTGAAAATAAAAGTACATGATCTGTATACTCAAGGTACACTCCATGTATTCTAATTTTGCCCAGGAAGAACCTCTAACACCTCCATATGGAGTTATTTGAATGATTCTTCATATTTAATAATTAACTTATTACTGGATATGTTATAGAGAATGAATAAAATAAGATATGATGATTTTTTAATCTTAAAATGAATCATTTTAAGTAAAATAAAATGAAAACACTTCTGCTTCTGGGGTGGTTCAAAAGTGAAGGAGGGCGGTACAAAAATGTTGTTCTTTGGGAGGTGAAATATTATATTCCTAGGATCCATCTGTTGGGATAATGTCTCCTTCCCCCATATATTCTCATCTTATTAGGTCACCTAGTCTCTAATTGGGTGAGAAAAATGAGGTTTAACCCACCCATGCTGACAAATTATTGTGTCGAACCATTGCTGATTGGGATGTCACCCTTCGGAGAGCTCTGTCATCTTGGCTGGAAATAACTCCTTTCCGACTAGGGATCTCTCTAAAGTGACCTCTTTGTGGGGAGGGGGGTTCCCTTGTGTGGAGGGTTTGAAAATGCCACATATGTGGATTCTATTTTTATAAATAAAAGAAAACACAAACACATGTAGTCAATCAATGAATAATAAATAATTATAAATTAAACATATGACTACTCTAATACCATTTTTAGATTTTTTATGCAACAAAATAATACTTTACTAGTATGGCCAACTCATATTTTAGTCATAAATCACATTTAATAATTTATTTATATGATCAAAATGTCATATCCAATGAAAACAGTTGATTACTTGACTAGAATAAAATGTTAGAACTAGAAGAGAAGGATCTTCACATGTAATTTACAATTAATTATAAATAGATATAGAATTACCTTAACTCATAATCCTCTCTTTATTGGTGATTAGTGAAATAGATCTCCTCACACCATTGTTGTGTTATAGGATCCAAGTGCAGAATCCCTCTAGTGGTGATCCACACATGCACTACAGTATCTGAACGATGTATTATAATCACTGGGTTCTAACATGGTTTATCTCGGTCACTTGTGTTGTTTGTGGTTGAGCACAACATAATTTTTCTCAAGAGAGGAAGAACTCTTTATGATCTATCATTATCTTGAGAGAGGAAGGGAGAAAATCACTCTAGATATCTTGATCTCTCTCTAGGGTTTGATAGAGTCTCACTCTATCGATTGTGTACACCAATTGTGTTATTAGGAAAGTGATATAATTAGATATTTATTATGGTGGGTTTAGGGTTGGAAAATAGCATAATACGCCCTCACTAACATTAATATTATTATTTGACACCATGTATATTAATATTATTATTATTATTAATCGCTTGACATGTGCAATGCATTTAAGAATATAAATAAATATCATTTATAATATTTCCAATCTGACCATTAAGCTTCGTCTTCCTTTCCTCATCGACATTTACTGATCCTTGAATAATTAATATTTAATAAATAAATGTCACTACATTATTCTATGATAAATCTAATAAATATTATATTCACCAAACTTGAAAATAAATATTTATTATTATTTAACTCACTTTATTCTTTCAAATAACTTATGATTAAATTATGGAGATTAACCAAAATCAAATAAATATTATTTATTCTAACTTGTTAAATTCAATTCTAGAATTTAACCAATATTGCAGATACACTTAGTGTGTGAGCCTCTAGGCCTCTTTCTCAATGTCATTAGGCATAACCTCTTAAATTCCAAGGTTAGCGTCTAGAAACACGCCAAGGGATCTATAAAGAAAGTATTTAATGTCGCAATTACGTCCAAAATCCTACTAATGTTTACCATGTGATATAATATTTTTATCACAATATCTCAAATCAGACAAGTTTCATGACAGTTTCATCAACCTATATGATTGATGTCTCTTTCTTTGACTTTTTAGAAATAAACTCGCTCATCGAACACCATGACCATGGATTAATTCATGCAGTTTTATTCCCATCAAAGGTTCTGCAATATTAACTTTCATTTAGAGATAAAGGGGATAAATTCTTTCTCACATTATCCATTAATGTTGTATCATTCATGACGCACCTGACGTATCCTAATTCACTATGAACATATGTCATCGCGGTTTTTGTTAATACATCAAAGTATGTGAGTCATGATATCCATTGATGATAATTTTAAAGTCCAAGGATCAATAAACACATCCTCATATAGGAACATCCAATGATACATGGAAATGTGGATTTATTATTAACAGTTCTATTCTCATAATCTCATATCTTAGAGATTATCAAGGGAAAATACCATGAGAATGTGTCTTAATGTATTATGAGCCTCTTGGTCTTAATAACTTGTATTGTTTGTGTTTCATCAGACAATATCATCCTTCCATAGAACAAGGTTCAAGAATAATTTCATGGCACCTTGTAAGGTCCTAAAAACTTCACAAAGGGAAGTAAATACTCCCACAAGCACTTTGTAGAAGGAAGAAAACATTCCTACAGGTCCATCAAGGAAAATGGATGCAAATTGGATTGAAAATTTGAGAAGAAATTTGAATAAATTAAATTTTGAAAGAGTTTTAAGTGTACCACATACCATCACCGGGAAAGGTTCGTTGGGCGCATGAACTGCGAACCATTGGTATGTGGAAGGACCCACGAGGTGTTGTCACGTGGGGTGATGGCCTGCAAACCTAGGACGTCACAAACCATGTCGTTGGTGAAATTGATCATAGAAATTCCATTTGTATATCATCCTGCAAACTAAGAAGTTTAAGAACTAAGCAAGCTGGAAGGGTTACGCGAACCACGTCTCGCAAACCACAGCCTCCACAAACCCCAGTTGACCGAGTCTTCTATGGGTTGAGATATATCTTCATGGGCTTTTTCAAATGGTGTTGCATACCCATAGATATGATTTCCTCAATGCTCTATAAAAGGATCATAATTGGTATTGGAAAATAAAAAGGGAACGAGATGGGTGGAAGAGAGCACGAAGGAGACCCTAGAGGCTGGAAGAGAGAATTCAGATACAAAGAAGATTCTGACTTCGATTTAGAATCATCGACGAAGTGAAAATCATGAACCACTTCCCCATAGGTATAACCAGATGAGAACCATAAAAAGAAGAAAATTAATAATAATGGGTGAATTGTGAACCTAATTGGTTCCATCATGAACCATAAATCCCTCACGGAAGAATTCCCCGCAAACCACGGGTTCTAGGACCCTTCTTCAATACGGCGCTGCGCATAGTGCATCGCTATGCTAATCGAACCTTTCTCCACATAGTGCATCAGTACGCAAATAGAACCTGAAGTGGTGTGGTGAACCACATACAAGACCGAGTATCACTTTGTTACACGGTGGTCCATACCCACATCCGCATACTACTTCGATATGTGGAAGATCCCTCTACCCGCATAGCATTATGCTATGTGGGGTTGCCCCCATCTCACATAAGAAAAAAGTACATGGAATGGGGTGTATTCAGGTGTCCTTCCCTCCAGCACCAATCATACCCATTCATCACCGTCCATTCCTCCATCACTCCTCTGTGAACCAATCCACTAGCATCAGGAGAAAGTCTCCTCCAAAGCCACTAGACTTGTATGATCAGATCATCAGGTGCACCAACACGCCTTTCTGAATCTACATACCTAATGTAAGTAGAGTAACAAAGGTTGTCCTCACAACAGTTTGGACCCCCATAATGTCTCTAAGTCTACATTCCCAAGGTGAACTGAGGACCGACTTTGGGATGCCAATGTGAACCTCCCCATTCTTTGGATTTTACATTCAATGAGTTCCAATGACAAGTAACAAGGTCACTCTGTCCTTCCCCTTTGACCAGGGATGGTGCTCCTCTCCTTTCCTAAAACCCGGCAAAGGGAACTCCCCCTAAGGTAATACCCTAGAATTTTGCAAGAGGTATCACTCTTCACCCTCTTTGCCTCAACTCAGGACGTGTCCAGACGGATCACCAAGATATAATTATCCTTGATATCAGCATGGGTGATGGTTGCATTCTTAAATCTCACATTTCTCTCTCCCATTGTACATGTAGCCATGGCCTCTTCCTTGATATTTGTCCTCATTTTCCATCATTGGAGAGGATAATATGTGCCCTTGTTGAATCTTTTACATCCTCTTATTCCTCACACTGATCATGACTCATGTGGTCTTAGAGTTTTGTGATGATACGAAATTGGAAAAACCCATAAACGAATTATAAGAACTCTAATTCCCAACACAATTGGGATACTTAGGAATCCTTCATCTAGACTCAAGATCCATATCATCTCATCCATGAAATTAGATATCATTCCCCCTTCAAGTGGGAAGATTCCATGCAAAAGACCCACCCCAAATTAACTAGAAGAACTCTAATTCTTATTCCAACCAGGATACGTAGGACACCTTCTAAAAGGCCCAAGATCAAAGGGGTTCCCTTCCAAAAGGTCCACCCAATTATACCCTAACAAACGGGCCTCCTACCAAGTGTAATCCCCAAGCTAAATGAATTACGAGAACTCTGATTCCTATTCCAACGAGGATACATAGGATGCCTTATTGAAGGCCCTAAATCAAGGGATGTTCTCCTCAGAAGTTATACCTGATAAAATGTTTCCCTAAATTCAAAAGGGCTTCCTCCTAGGTGTAAGTCTTGATAACTGAACTACATGGGCTCTGATTCTTCTCCTAATGATACATAGGAAGCCCATCGTATGGGTTTGGCGCCAACATCAAACCACCTTCCATCTCTCTTGGATGATGATAAACTTCAGAGTGCCTCATTGCATGGCTTAAGTCAGCATTACCTTTGTAGCATCAAATCCATGTATATCCATGATGATCCTGCAACCCAGGGGTAGCTTGTAGATACAATCTTTTGGAATAAACCTAGGATTCATGAACATATGAACATGTCTTAAATCTATAAGAGAGTCCCGAAATAGGCAACAATTCCCCCTAAAGAGGTGCAATGAGCCTGACCTTCCATCCTCTTGACCAATGGAGTCCTTAAGTGTCATTGGCCAAATCATCATCCAACGAGAACCTTCTTTTTGAAAGCAGGTCCATGAATCATGGATACCAGGGTCGTTGGGTGTTTTTATCTCTATGAATAAACCTATTGGAAACCATTCAGGGAAAACATATCCTAGGAGGAATTATTTCACAAATACTTAACCCCCTGTAATAGCCTGTTGGGACCATTCAACCGTGGAATCTCCTTCGTAATGCAAAAGGGATAAACTACCCAGTCCCCATGGGGTCAATCAAATTCCCCCTAAAGGATAAACATGTCACCTTGGATCAAAACAAAAATGGTGAACCCAACGTGAAACTCTCTACGATAATTAATGAGTGATGATTCTCATCAGATCATTTTGTTTCCCCTAAATGAAAAAATAAATCACCTCAGATCAAAATAAAAATGGTGAACCTGACATGAATCCTCAACCAAGGTGGCAGTTTTACCCCACTCAAGCCCCTTCACCTCATAAAAAGGAAGGGGGATGAGTCAAATTATCACATATGTATATGATCAAGAGATGATACTTAGATAGGGTTTTTTTGTCTGTATATGTCATATATATTATAGGTTTCAGAGAAACCCTTTATCCAAATGGAATCTCGAAAACTAATTCAGACACGCACCTTAACAATCCCATAGGCAGTCAGGGCCCTGATAAAGAGTAGGACCCCCTCACCAACCCAACATCTTAAATGTTGGGTGTCCAACACACTTATTAGAGAGTACCACCAAAACAGTACTCTTCCCATAGTGGAGGCTATAAGACAAGCCCTCCAATATGAAAAATCTCACCATCCACCTCATCAGCTGTGGTCGGCACCCCAGTACAAGGTGGCCCTAGTGGTCTTCTCAAACCATTTTAGGATTTTTTCCTCAGAATGCGATAACAAGTACCTCCCTTATCTCAGGGAGGTAGATGAATTCGATGTTGATGACTTCATCCCAACTGCATAGGGGTCTTACTCACGGGCCACTACCGGAGAGTGTCACCGCCAACACCAGGTGACCAAGTATCCTCACTCTGAAGAGGATATTATGCTAAGGGAACCTGCTAAAGTCCAAAGGACATGGTCCCCTTGGGATTCTCTCTGAGGGCAAAAAACATATAACTGGGAGTAGGTAATCACCCTGATTCCTAAGGAGGAACTCCACCGTACAAACATGATGACAGTCAACAGGCATACATACAACTCTTTCCCCTCTACTAAAGCCCACCACAGAAATAGGGTAGCATAATACGAGCACATGTACATTCCTATTAGTGATCATCGGTCCCACCATGTAGACAAAGTGGAAAATTACAGGAAGATGCAAATAGTTGTCGATGCACAAGAAGCCCATCATGCAAATAGGATAGAAATCGGGTACAGGCAGACACAAATACCTAATGATGCACATAAATACCTCCATCAAAATAGGGAGGAAAACAAATATGAGTAGAGTCAAATTCCTGTATATGCATACAAAGCCCGTGAGACAAATACAGTGGTAAGATAGCATATGAAAATTCCTACTTGTAAATATGAAGCTCACCAGTCAAATACGGTGGCAACCAGAGAACACAACTGGCAGCAGACTCATTCCTTTGTCCTGGAACAGGAGAACTGTCAGTGTCCACTAGCAACCTATGGAGGACCGGAGCAAGCACAAACTCCTAATTTGACAATGGAATGGGCCTTCATACCTGTTCTATCCAAAGATGTATCTCATCACATCCTGGCAATGATGGAAGATTAGAGGTTGATTCCAGAACATATCCTCCAAACATGTCAAGATATCATTGCATCGGCAGAAAAGACAAGTAAATAGGCCCATGACCTGGTTTCCTCTAATGGAATGACTTACTCACAAAATGGGTTGGTCACTCCAAAGCATTTATGTATCTCTGGTCTAGTCCATGAGGATTTATGGCAATATTCTGCGATACACAGACAACCGGATTAGGAACAAATACCCATTCCAACTGGGAGACATCGGCCCAACATGGTGGCCACTCTAGATCAGGCATATATCCCTTCCAAAACTCACGATGTCCATCGATGTATCTCAGCAACATCATGGGAATCAAAAAACAAGGACCCGTATATGAAGGCTATCACCAATAGTAGATAGCCCCGGTTACCTGCAAGAGTGCACCCAAAATAAAATATTCCAAAGGAAACCAGAAAATGAAGATCGTATAAATTATTTTTCTCTTTTGGAAGCTGGAGTTCTTGACGCCCTTAAGTATATATAAATAGAGGCTCAATACCCTGTTAGTCCATTACCAAATTATGGAAGTGCCGGTAGAAATTTCAAAGGCCCTCCCTGCAAAGTTGCTACCAACAACTCTAAAGATCCTCCCTAGAGTACCCATGGGGGATTAATCTGTGAATCAGGACTGATTGACCACAAGAGACGATCTCCTGATGTGTGTCGGGATAGCCCTCCCCTTAACTAAAAGATCAGACAGCAAGAAGGTCCTACCCTTGCTGTCATCCACCCTGATGGTCCTTCCCATGGTATATATTGCAGATATGCTTCTCCCTGCAGTCAGATGTCAAGTCATGATAGTAGTTCCCGCCATGATGATAGCCATTAAGAAGGCCCTCCCTACAATGGAAGTTGTTGTGAAGGCCCTCCCCATAGAAACATCAAGCAACAAGAAGGTCCCCCCCCCCCCCTCATTGTAGTACATCCTGAAGGCCCTCCTTAGGATGTACGCTATAGAAATTCTCCCTGAAACCAGATATCAAGTTGTTATAATAGTCTTTTCCATCATAGCAGTCATTGAGAAGGTCCTCCCCTCAGTGGAATCAAGCAGAAAGAAGGTCCCCCCCTCGTTACAGCCTTCCCTGAAGGTCCTACCTAGGGTATATGTCATAGGGACATTCCCCACGGTTAGGCATCAAGCTTTAATTGTAGACCTCACCATTGTAATGCTGATTGAGAAGGTCCTCCCTGTAATCAAAATTCACACTAAAAAGAAGTTCCTCCCATTGCTAGGTAAAATGTGAGAAATCCCTCCTACACTAAGGCACTCAGAAAGATGGATTCATACATGTCAGACACTCTGTCTATGACGAGTGATATCCTTTCTCAACCAGAGGACAATGTGGGGACATGGTCATCTTCCGAGCCACCCTCGCGCTGCTCACATATCAATGAGGCTTCTACTAGACCTATTTCTTGGAACAAAATTATTAATAATTATTCAAGCTAGGTATATCAAGTAGAGGAGTCCCCAGAAGAACAACAATAGGATATTTTTCTCATGAAAAGAAAACTATCTAAGGATGATATACCACTAATGTATTAGCCCACGACCACTTCTCACTTCGACATACCAAGGGAGTTGTCTGAGGAATTCATGCATAAAATTCTTCTCAATATCTGGAAAACTCTTTGCCAGATAAAATAAAAGTTCTTGCCCTATGAAGGGTATGCAGACCATGTCAACATATTAGGATAGATTTTCCATCTAATCGACCTAGAAGCCCTCTCATATGCATGGTGTCCATAATTAGAAAGGAAAAAAGAAGAACCTTGAACTGGACTACCTCCACATGCTACACAAGTTGTGCTTCCACATCAGCGATGCCCCATCTGGAGTTCATATTCAGGGATGGGGAGAACATGGAGCTCTTAACTTCACCCCGTGTCTTGTCCAGTAGACCTCATCAGAAATGAAATCTTGTAATGTCATTACCCAAAGGCAGCAATCAAATTAAATCCCTGCTCAAGAAAGGTGGAACTCTCAACAATAATTGGCCTTTAGTAAGTCTCAAAAGTGTCAGGACCGATAAGATTAAGCCATCGAGAAGCTTCTAAGCCAAGAAACCGAGAACATATTGTAGTTTTCCTGCCTAAGGGAATCCAACCAACAAGCAGTGCCCATCTCCTCGAAATCAAAAAAATCATGTGTAAACCCAGTGCCATACCCAACTCAAACCCACATGAAAGTGTGTGAAATCAAGAAGGTGACAATAGTGGCAGTTATCGTCGTAATATAGGAACCGCCCTAGCCCGTGGGGATGGGTGAATTCTTAACTCAAAATGCCCCCATAAAACCAACAAATTCGGGCCATAGCGCATCAATGGAAGAATGGGAGTGAAACGCACGGCTGATTGTCACCTATCTACCGGTCAAAGTTCCGGTGCTCTGCTAATGTGTATAGCAGCACTCGGGTCGAATCCTCGGTGATGATACTTTGAAATAGTCATTTGTTTTTAGTTAATTGTATTCTGATTGGGGGGTTTGTTTGCAGATCTTATGAAATAATTTATGGATGATGTTTGATTCAAAAAATTGATAAAGATTGGGGTGAGTTCATTATTAGGGAGTTAAGTTTGTGATATCCTTGAGCTTTGCTTTATATTGCATTTAACACCCACATCACAAGTTGACATCGATTAGAATTCCTAAGTGTTAAAGCTTTAATCCGAGCCTTAACTTAATTAGGATTTTAATATCAATAAGTACATGTTTATGGTAGTGTATTTTTAGTTCCAATAATCCATGGAAACCACATGCCAAACAAAATATGTCATTAATCCATGACAAATTAAGTCCAACATACACAATGTTAAATTAATGAATACTCATCGAGCAAATACTCTCAATCACTTAACATCCCTAAATTATAACTCACCCCAATGAGATATTTACTCATCCATTTGGGTGATTAATAATCTGGTTATAATGATTATGATTATAAATTAATAAGATAAGAAAAATAAAGGGATAAGAAAAGAGTGGTACGTCGACACACACACACGAACAATGATGATAATTAAAAACGAACTTTCGATTGAATGAGGAAGATAAATAAGGGAAGGGGATTCAACTGAATTTAAACTATTTTAAGAAAATTAAAATTAAAATATAGAAGTTGGAGGAGAATAAGAGATATTGAAGAAGAAACTTTCATTAAAACAGAATTACAAAAGAAAGGACTTACAAAATTACAAAAACAAAGAACACAAAAGTAAGTGAAAACAAAGAGAGGAGGAAAGGTCTCTCAAGTGAAAACTTGAGTATGGCAGGTCCTCCCAAGACTTTGGTAAAGATTTTTTCGTGCCAATATGATCTCCTCTCTTCTGAAATGCCAACCCCTCTCAAGGATATAAGGGGAGAGTATTTATAGCCCAAGGAGTGGACTGTTTGTATTCCCAATATGTCCCTCCACTTACATCGCCAATTTGGCTATTCAGAAAGCCGAATATTCAACTATATCCTTCTTCAAAGTTGTAGACAATAATATTGGACGACTACTCTCAAAATTTTGAGGCATTTGGACAAGTGGAGCCAACGTTATGGCGGTTTTATTAAACAAAGGTAAACTGCCCATTTCTATCCATGCTTTTTCGATGTCCAAAATGTGAATGGATTTTGGAATAGGAAGATGCCTTCAAATACGAATTACTTATTCAACAAAGTCGGCAACCTATATCTTCTCTTTCACACTGAAAAATCTCAGCTCGATTTCATGCTTACATCATGAGATATGTCATGCATACTATATTGATTTTAATTCTCGACCAGAATGGTGGGCTGGACTTCAAAGCATATGTTGGGCCCCTTTTATTTGGAGTTGGGCCTTGAAATTTTTATAAAAGATGAAATTTAGTGTCCCCCGAATTATGGTAAATATTTAATGTTTTTGGACTTCTGGATTGAGCCCAGTAAATCAATCTTCAAGGCTGGTCCAGTTTGTTCACAGATTCTTTGGTCTTGTTTGTGAGGACCATATGACCCTTCAAATGGAAGAATTGGCTCATGGTACCTTCTAATGAAATGTTTTATATTGAAAGTAGAATCCTAAAAAACAATAACCACACAATTTGAATCAGTATAGTGACAGTTATTATTAAAACATTAAACTGACTCAATTGGACTACTTCTAAAAATGCTCAAAAATTATATTTAATATTAAAACATTAATATTTCACACAAATTATGCACATTTCATATAAAATAAGTAAATGGGGAATATAATAAGTCATGAAAATATTAATAACATCAACTCCCCCACACTTAGCTTTGTGCATGTCCTCATGTGCAACAAATATAAAAACATGACAAAATCATTTTTACTCACTAACAGATATTAAAATTTTGTTTTCTCCAATCAGGGGAGGTTTAGACTATTTCACTCATCCATTTTGAAATCCACCACAAGTTGTTACAGAAACAATGTTCCAAAACTAATTCATTTTTCCATGCTCAAATTTAGAAATGGAGAATGTGGACACTCGAAACTCACACCTCTCAAGATGATTTATTTGTGGAGGTTCACTCTTTCACCAACCAAAAGTGAAAATCTTAGAGTTTGAAAAGAGCTCTCAGCTTCCAATCCCTATCCAAAGTGAACAAGAATCAAGAGGTATTTTTAAGGGGGTTTTTATGTGGCTATGGGATGGTAGGAATATAATGTCTAGGAGAGAGAATAAGAGGGTTAAAATACCAACATAGAAAAACAATGCACATTTTTTTGAAATAAAACATGGAAGGAAATGAAAACACATATTTACAAGGGAATGATTATGTGAAGAAAGAAACAATAGAGGAAGAAAATATGAAGGGTATGAGAAGATGAAATATTTACAAACCATCAAACTTCTCCCAATGATATA
The DNA here is from genome assembly GCA_963277665.1 of Viscum album. NCBI lineage: Eukaryota > Viridiplantae > Streptophyta > Magnoliopsida > Santalales > Viscaceae > Viscum > Viscum album. The sequence goes on along the minus strand of OY728119.1, from coordinate 2,100,660,085 downwards.
AGAATATAATGCAAGTGTTCTTTTTTTCATTTTTTTTTCTTTGTTTTTTCAAAAGTTGACTTTGAAACAGATCTCACACTCATATCACAACCCATGTTTGATCTCCTCATGACAATAATTGTAATAGTTATAACAAGATCAAAGGTTGAGGAAGAGTGATTTTTGACCTACCCAAGACACAACCCATTTTTTCATTTTTTTTTTTTTTTGATTTTTTTTTTTTGATTTTTTTTGAACACTTTTCAATATCATTTGTACAATAAATTCACTGAATTACAACCTCCCCCCCACACTAAAATGGATGCTTTCCCTCAAGCATATGATAACACACCAGAAAGTAAGGAAATGATACCCAAAAATGAAATCCATTCCCCCCCACACTTAAATTTCAAAAACTTATGCAATGAAAATCCATGTTGATATTAGGTGGGATAAGGTATTGAGATTGTAATATGGCTATCAAAGAAAAGGTTTTCATAGGCTTTAAGGGGCTTTCAAAAGGAGGATTAATGTAAGGTAAATGGGAGGCTATTTGTCTATTGTGATTTTCATGTGGTTCAGAAAATGCCTTTATCATATTAATGCACACTAAGGCAGGAAATTCAGCTCGAAGGTCCACAAACTCAAGATTCACAAATGGGGGTGAAACACACATTTTGAAAATATGGCCATAGGTGACCTTGGCATGAAAGCAAATGTTTGTTCTCACGGTTGGGGAAAATAATTTTCCAAATCAAAAATTGAGCATTCAAAATGTGTTGGTTTTGACACAAAATTCTTTATCCAAAGTCATAATGAAAATACAAAATTTTTGAGATGAAAACATGTCTGTTAACTCCCAAAAATGGTTGGACAAAATTTCAAAACTCGATGGTGAGTAAGCATGACTCTTTTTTTTCTAATTTTTTAAGTAATTGTGTTTTTTTGGTTTTTTTAGTTGTTAATGGTTTTTTTAAATACACACCCACACAAGAAAGAGAAAAAGAAAGGGTTTGATGAATAAAGTGGTAAAAAAATGAAATAGAGAGGAAGAATAAGAAAGAGGTAGAGAGAGGAAGAGATAGAGATAGTTAAAGGGAAAGAGGTGTCCCCTGGTTTGGATTTTTGTGGGTTTCCATCTCCATCTAGTGGTGGGTCAGCTAGAGAATTTGGGGATTCGGTGGAAGTCGAGGTGGTTCCAAGACAGTGGGAAGTTACCTGAAAAATAAAATTCATTATTCATCTAATGAAAATCTAAAAAGAAATTGAAATTTCATAAAAGTAAAAGAAAACATGGGTTGCCTCCCAAGAAGCGCTGCATTTATTTGTCTACAGCTAGACAATTGCAGTGGACTACCCATAGTCTGACGGTGGCCATCGTATTTTCTCAACTCCAGTGTGCTTCCAGAGAAACCTTTTCTTTGGGAGGCCTGATGATTCATTGGATAATTTCTTCACATCCTTGTTGGTGTGCTTGCAATTCAATGGGGTTGGAAAGAGAATATTTCTATCCTCACTTTGGTATTCAACATGAGGAATGATTTTATCCACAAAGTGATGGTTTTCTATTCTTGGAAATTCAGGAAGATGGCTCAATTCTGATGGTTCATTTATGTAAGGATCAGATAACACAAAAGCAGAGTATGAGATCCCAATTGTTTTTGACTCATTTATTTCATCACTTACCGATGAAAAGTAATGAGGATCAGTGGAGTCATAAGACTGAATAAAATTTTCAATATCCTTTATTTCAATGTTGTTCACCAAAGAATGGTCAATTTCAACCTCACCAGTGATCACTTTATTAATTAGGGTACAAATATCACAAACATCACTACCATCAGGATAATATAAACACATTGGTTCAAGGTTCACTTCACATATAACAGAATTTTCAGAATCATGGATAGGAAAGGATGAATGTGGGATAATCTGATCTGAATCAACAAATGAGCATTCTAGTTCATTTTCCTCATTACCATCCATGTTGGAGAATTGGAGTTCAGAGGTGAGATGAGATTCCAAAGAGTTTTCAAGATCCTTTAGATCAATGGAGTTTGCATTTGTAATGTCAACATCAATTTCACCATTAATCACTTGGTTAATGAGGATGCAATATTCACAAACTCCTCTATTAGTAGAACAGGAAGAACATGATGGATTAGGATTCAACACACTCTCAGAGGGAGTTTCAGAACCATGGATTGAGAATGCAGAGTGATCCTCAGATGGGTATCGCATGGCTTGGAAAATGTTGAACTTGACCAGTTGGTCTCCAAATTCCATGGATAAGATGCCAGCATGGACATCAATTTTGGTTTTAGATGTCATAAGGAATGGTCTTCCTAGAATTAGAGGAGATTTGCAAGAAGTTGTCTCACCTTCCATGTCAAGTACATAGAAGTCAGCTGGGAAGATAAGATCATTTACTCGAACAAGGACATCCTCAATTATTCCCTCAGGACTGGTTGTGCTTCGATTGGCTAACTGAATGACAACACCTGTTGGGTGCAAGGGACCTAGACCAAGGTTGGAGAATATGGATTTGGGCATGACATTAATTGAGGCTCCTAGTTCTATGAGTGCATCATCAAAGTTGGAACTTCCAATTTGGAATGGAACCGTAAAGGTCCCTGGATCTTTGCACTTAATGGGTGTGGAATGCTGGGTGGAAACATTTTCAAAGGTCCTAAGTTGCCTCTTGTGGGTACACAACTCCTTGAGAAACTTGGCATACTTAGGAATTTGTTTTATGGCATCTAAGAGGGGAATGTTGACTTAAACACGTCTAAACATGTCGAGCATTTCAAGATCAGGTTCAAAGGACTTACTTGGTTTAGAGACAGCTTGAAGAAAAGGAATTGGGTTCCTAAGTGGAATGGAAGGAGGTGATGGAATGGATTCAGATTCCTTTTTAATTTTCTTTTTCTTTTCATTTTCTAGGTCAACATTCAAAGGAGGGTTTGAGGATTTATCTTTAGGCATAGAAAGTTGCTTTCCTGATCTAAGTGCAATTGCACTTACATTACCCTTGGGGTTGGGTAATGGTTGAGCTGGGAGTTGGGAAGAATTTGATTGTTGTTGCTGGCTTAGGTGGGATGCAAGTTGACCTATTTGAGTTTCAATGTTTTTAAGTCTAGAACGGGTGAAGGAGGCAAGATCTTCCACTGCACTTTCCCATGGTTTCTTGGAAGAAGAGGCTTGTCCCAGATTGGGATTACCTTGATTTTGGTTCTTGGGAAAGCGATTGTATTGGTTTTGTAATTGGAAAGGCTCACTAGGATAATGGAATCCAGGAGGAGGATTGTTCCTTTGAGGTTGAGGAACAAAAGGATAAGGTTGATGGAAGTTACCACCACCTTGACCATATTGGAATTGGTTTGGGTTTTGAGGAGGGAATTGAGGGGGATGAGATATGGGATTACTATACCTAAGGCCTTGGTTATAGGAAGAATAGAAGGGCTCAGAGTGAGGTTGGTTGAAGTTTCTAGCAAACTGACCTGATAGTTGAGGGTTGGGGTTCTGCTGAGCATATGCTACATTGAGATCCATTGGTCCAGATGAATCGGATTGATCCTCTTGAAGTTGTGGACATGTGTCAGTTGGATAAGATGAAGAGTTGCAGATTCCATAGTTTTTGACAGGTCCAGGAAACATTGATTGCGGAGAAGACGAGGTTGGGGATTTGGTAGCCACCGCTAGTTGACGCACAAGACCTGTAAGTTCACTCATCCACTCAGTCATCTTGTTAGGCTCTATGTATTGATTATCTTGGGCTTGTTTTAATTGATCATGTGCTCGAGTATGGAATTGTTGTGTGTTTGCAGCCATGTTACTTATGAGATCTCTTACAGCTACTGGAGTTTTGTCAACAAGAGCACCGTCACTTGCGGCATCAATGAGGGTTCTTTCCATAGCCAATAACCCCTCATAGAAGTATTGGATCAAGAGTTGGTCAGGGATTTGATGGTGTGGGCATGTTGCAACAAGCTTTTTGAACCTCTCCCAGTACTCATAGAGTGATTCATTTGGGAATTGACGGATACCACTTATTTCCTTTTGGATGGAATCGGTACGAGAAGCAGGAAAGAATTTTTCTAGAAAGAGATGCTTCATGTCATTCCATGTAGTTATGGAACCAGGAGGGAGGTAGTAGATCCATGGCTTAGCAGTGTCAGCTAGGGAGAAAGGGAATGTTCGAAGTTTTATTTGTTCTTTAGAAACCCCTTGAGGCTTCATGGTAGAGCACACCACTTGGAACTCTTTAAGGTGGAGATGTGGATCCTCACCGGCTAGCCTGTGAAAATGAGGGAGAAGATGAATCAAACCCGATTTGAGTTCGAAGTCAGCTTCAATGTTTGGATATTGAATACCAAGAGGTTGGTAATTCATATCAGGGGAAGCGAGTTCTTTTAGGGTTTGTTCCCTAGGATTGGCCATTTCAATTTCAACTGGTTGGATGAGGACTGGTTCTTGAATTATTTGAGTATCTCTTATGTTCCTTCTAAGTTGGCGAAGTGTTCGCTCAATTTCAAGGTCAAACAAATCCGAGGGATTGTTTGGAAGGCTACGGGGCATTCAGAGAGATTTTGGAAGAAATAGGAAGACGGGTTTTTCTTTGTATTTTTTCAGTTTATGATTTTTATGAGAAGACGGGTTTTTCTTTGTGATTTTTTTTCAATTTTTTTTAAAATTTTGTTTTTTTTTGTTTTTTTACAATAACCAGAAACGAATGACTACTTAAAGCACCATCCCCGGCAATGGCGCCATTTTAAATGCATGGCCGATTGTCGCCTATCGACCGGTCAAAGTTCTGGTGCTCTGCTAATGTGTATAGCAGCACTCGGGTTGAATCCTCGGTGATGATACTTTGAAATAGTCGTTTGTTTTTAGTTAATTGTATTCTGATTGGGGGGTTTGTTTGAAGAGCTTATGAAATAATTTATGGATGATGTTTGATTCAACAAATTGATAAATATTGGGGTGAGTTCATTATTAGGGAGTTAAGTTTGTGATATCCTTGAGCTTTGCTTTATATTGCATTTAACACCCACTTCACAAGTTGACATCGATTAGAATTCCTAAGTGTTAAAGCTTTAATCCGAGCCTTAAATTAATTAGGATTTTAATCTCAATCAGTACATGTTTATGGTAGTGTATTTTTAGTTCCAATAATCCATGGAAACCACATGCTAAACAAAATATGTCATTAATCCATGACAAATTAAGCCCAACATACACAATGTTAAATTAACGAATACTCATCGAGAAAATACTCTCAATCACTTAACATACCTAAATTATAACTCACCTCAATGAGATATTTACTCAACCATTTGGGTGATTAATAATATGGTTATAATGATTATGATTATAAATTAATAAGAGAAGAAAAAGAAAGGGATAAGAAAAGAGTGGTACGTCGACACACACACACGAACAATGATGATAATTAAAAACGAACTTTCGATTGAATGATGAAGCTAAAGAAGGGAAGGGGATTCAACTGAATTTAAACTATTTTAAGAACATTAATATTAAAATATAGAATGTGGAGGAGAATAAGAGATATTGAAGAAGAAACTTTCATTAAAACAGAATTACAAAAGAAAGGACTTACAAAATTACAAAAACAAAGAACACAAAAGTAAGTGAAAACAAAGAGAGAAGGAAAGGTCTATCAAGTGAAAACTTGAGTATGTCAGGTCCTCCAAAGACTTTGGAAAATCTTTGTTCATGCCAATATGATCTCCTCTCTTCTGAAATTCCAACCCCTCTCAAGGAGAGAAGGGGAGAGTATTTATAGCCCAAGGAGTGGACTGTTTGCATTCCCAATCTGTCCCTCCACTTACATCGCCAATTTGGCTATTCATACAGCCGAATATTCAAATATATCCTTCTTCAAAGTTGTATACAATAATATTGGACGACTACTCTCAAAATTTGGAGGCATTTGGACAAGTGTAACCAAAGTTATGGTGGTTTTATTAAACAAAGGTAAACTGTCCATTTCTATCCATGCTTTTTCGATGGCCAAAATGTGAATGGATTTTGGAACAGGAAGATGCCTTCAAATCCGAATGACTTCTTCAACAAAGTCGGCCGCCTATATCTCATATTTCACACTGCAAAATATCATCTCGATTTCATGCTTACATAATGAGATATGTCATGCATACTATACTGATTTTAATTCTCGGCCAGAATGGTGGGCTGGACTTCAAAGCATATGTTGGGCCCCTTTTATTTGGAGTTGGGCCTTGAAATTTTTATCCAAGATTACATGTAGTGTCCCAAGAATTATGGTGGAGAGTTAATGTTTTTGGACTTCTGGATGGAGCCCAGTAAATCAATCTTCAAGGCTGGTCCAGTTTGTTCATAGATTCTTTGGTCTTGTTTGTGAGGACCATATGACCCTTCAAATGGAAGAATTGGCTCATGGTACCTTCTAATGAAATATTTTATATTGAAAGGAGAATCCTAAAAAACAAGAACCACACAATTTGGATCAGTATAGTGACATTTATTATTAAAACATTAAACTGACTCAATTGGACTACTTCTAAAAATGCTCAAAAATTATATTTAATATTAAAACATTAATATTTCACACAAATTATGCACATTTCATATAAAATAAGTAAATGGGGAATATAATAAGTCATTAAAATATTAATAACATTAGGGAGAAACCCCATACCATAGGTATGGGGGAATTTTTACCTAAAATTCCCACACAATGGACGTCTATCTTCTCCCATATGGGAAGACCGATGATCATAGAGGTCACCTGTTCAATCCTGTCTCATGGTTCGTACCCCCTAGGATGAATCCATACTACGATGTCAGATTAGGGATCCCTATAGGTCTATCTTAACCATGAAATCCAAAGAATACCATAGAATGGAGGGAGAAATTCCAACAAAGGATGCAAAAATTCCTCCTACCATTTGACACCAGGTATACCACCCCTAATGCGATATGCATCAATGAACGTGGTGGAAGTTAGTCCCATGGATCTCATAGGAAATGAAAAAAATGGAGAGGATGCAAGAGAAGATGGTTTCCTCTTGGAGTCAGTCCACATCGATCGTGAGGGTGTGCATAACCAGAACCAGAGAGCTACCCTAAACTTGGGCGCACCCTAAGCAAACCCATTACTACCTCCCTCGTGAATCCCCAACAAGGAGAAGAATAAATCCCAGGTTGTCTATGAACCACCTCCTCCTACCCCTAAGGATGTGTCCCTCACACTCGAGGAAAGATTCTCCAAGTAGGAGGAAGAAATGAAAGAGATTAGGTGAATCAATGTCAAGCTACGTCGAGGAAGTTATCTTTTCAGATGTGTTCCTCAAGTGAAATTTCAATAGGTATTCCCAGAAGAGGTTCCTCTACCATAGGCACTCATCTCGATAAATGAAACTAAGCTTGTATGCCCGTCCAATCCAGCATCAGGACCATTAGTATACTTGCATTTGGCCCCGGAAGGACATCAAGACTTCCCTCCATTGGGAAAGTATCCAGAATACATTCAACCAAACCCATAAAGGATACCCCTGGCTGGGTATTCACCCTAAATTCTAGCAATGCTGGTACGTCCAGTTTTCTCCCCTACTGCACCCACCCAAGATCAATTCCAGCAATATATGCACTAAGGAATCTTGAATACCATCAAGCAATTGAAAGCCTGGCTAGAATCCATGTAAGGGTGGTGCGCTCTGATACAACTAGAACGCAAACCTTACCCTGATTGGGTGAGCAACGTTCCACCGCCACCAAATTTTAGGAACCCTGTATTCCTGGTGTTCAATGGTTCAGGAGACTCATAACATCATCTAATGCACTATGCATCTTACTGTGACCCCATGATGGGAACCCCAAAGCAATAAGAAGTAGTAAAATTTAGGTGCTTCATGGGAACTCTGTAGGGTTTAGCCTTCGTGTGGTTTACTAGTTTTCTAGCCAACTCATTCACAGGCTGGGAGGACCTCTGTTGATAGATTCTCTTCCAGTTCAATTAGACATTGTCTAAGAAAAAAATTAGTCATCTCATGAACTATAAGCAGTAAGATAATGAAAGAGTTTCCTACTTCAATTCCAGATGGAAAGGCCTGACTTACTCCCGGAACTGGCCACTCCTCCAGGATGAAATTCTTGTTATGTGCATTGATAAAATCTGTGATGAATTATGGACACCACTCATACCAGTTAACTATACAAGTGGGTTTTGATATTTCTTTGTCATTTCCAAAAGGATATAATATTCCTTGTAGTGGACCAATCTCAATTCCCAAGTGGTCTCATCGGCCCTAGGAAAAATAATAAGAAAGCTGAATCAGCTTCTGTTATTCTTAAGCCACCCCTGACACCAGCTCCAGTTTCTAGGCCCCCGCCAAATTGTACAGGACCCCCTGGACTCCAAAATCCACCCCCACCTCATCAATATGAGCGAAGGGGTACCAAAAAAATTATTTCAAGGAACAAAGAAATAAAGTATACTCATTATGAGATGACCAAGTCTGTGGCTACTTCGTAGCTGCCATGAATTGCAACTTACTCTGGCTACCATATCCAAAGTGATCTGATGAAGTGGATCTTGATGACTATCCAAATTATTTTCCCTACCATCGGATATTGGGACACACCATCTAGGATTGCTTCTTCATCAAGGATCTTCTGCAAAATATGGTGGATTTTGGATAATTCAAGTTAGGTCTGCCACCCGCACAAGTGGCGTATGTCTCCACCTTAAATCTGAGAGAGGAAAAGGGGTAGAAAATAGTCACCAGTAAAAAGGAGAAAAAAATTGATAGTTGGATGACTTGGAAAATAGTCAACTGAGCTTATGTAATCCTCTAAGCACAATTGAAGAAACCAACCATGCCCCCAATAGCTCCTGATGCAACAAAACCATCATCCTCAGTCCCACAATCCTATGAGGTCCGAAAAGACAGAAAGTAGGCGTAAGAAGATGAGCCTACACCAAATCCAAAAATGGTCTTGACACTTTCAGAATTCATGCCAGTGGACTTAAAAGCACGGGCAACGCCCCTCCAAATGGGAAAACGAGCACTGCCCTGCTAAATGGGACAACAGGCACCACCCCGCTAAATGGAACCATTAGAAGAAGACAGGCAAACAGAATCATTTTCAGATCAATAAATGATCTTCGTATCCATTAATTTCATTCACTTGATGGACCCCTTCTCTGATGGGGACTATAGACACAAACTCAAATTCCTCACATCCAAATGGAGAGATGAGGAAGAGGACACAAAGGTTGAGGGTTTCCAGGAAGGCGTGATTGTGACATGAGTCAAATTCTCAGCCACACCTTAACTCAAACCATTAATGTTGTAGAAACTCACAGAAGGACCCTCCAGTAGACACAATGGGAACCAGGGTGTTTCTATACCCTTGCTAGAAGAAATCTGAGCCCAATCATCTTGGAGTATCCATCGGAGGAAAATAGATGTCTAATCACCAAAGGCGTGTAGGCAGACTAGTTTGGCTAAACTTGGAAAGCACATCAACACCATCAGCTCCTATCATAGAGGCTAGACCATCTACATCCAAATATCAAGCCCCTAAAGTTACCATGAAAGAGCATCCTTAAGCTGGGAAGCTCTGAAATTTAGAGAAGAAATATTATATTCTAAATAGTCTAGCCTTAGTACCGAAAAATCTATCGATCTTGGATGCCTTGAGTATGTTAGAAGACCTTAGAGAGGCACTCATAGAAGCCTTACTAAGTCCCCAGGAATTCGAGGCTGAAGTAGTAGCTATTGAATTCTATCAGACAGAGACCCATCCCAATGAATTGCACGCTTTTAGCTCCTTCATAGATCAGTATGAAGACTTCATCATGTAGGGACACATCAAACCCTTATATGTGTCTCACAAGATAAATGGCATTGATGTTTGGAGAATTTTCATCGACAATGGATCGGGAGTTAACCTCCTCCTACTATGAAAACTTTGTCGGTTGGGCTATGATGAGGACAGTCTAACACCCTGCACCACAACTATGTTGGGATATGAAAAAAGTGATCAGAAGCTATTGGGACAAATCAAATTTAAAACTTGGCTTAGTGACCTCATGTCTGATTCCAAGTTTCTATTTGTGTGGAAAAGTATGGCCTTCAATGTCCTATTGGGGAGGCCATGGATGCATCAGAATGTTGTGATCCCCTCATCGTACCATCAACACATTAAATATTGCGCTAATGGGAAAAACAGGACATTAAACCCTGATAAATCCTCATTCTAATCATGTGAGTCACATTACATTGATGCAGGGTTCTATGAACAAAAAGAGAAGCAGTCTTTGGCCGACGACATTGGTTGGATAACTGCCCCAAATGGATTGGAAATGGCTCTTGTTGATCCCCTCAAACAACTTGGGAAGAGTATATATTACCCATCAACTAGGTTGAGTGCATAAGTTCAAGCTCAGACACAGACTCATCCATCTACATGATTTATGTTATAGCCGCCAAGTCCAAGGATGTTGAAAAGCACACTAACCACCATGATAACGGTGAGGGATCAAACAAAAATTCTCTCAGCCCATCCTTAGGGACCTAGACAGTTCCTTACTTACTCACTAAGGCATTATATGATGTCCTATCACTAAAATAAAGCGAATAAATTTCATCCTCTTCCAAGAAGTCCCTACAATCAGCCAGGGAAAAAGGAGCTATTTCAGTTTCCACATATCAAAGTTGTGATTCCTCTCCCAACGCTAGAGAATTAATCTCAAGAATCCTCTCTCCATTGGAAGAAAAAGAAGAATATTATGAAGAGGATGAAGAAGAAGAATAAGAATATCTCGAAGATTCCCCTCCCGCATTTGAATAAGGTGTCTCCACCATGATCAATGAACTTATGGAGATAAACTTGGGCACTGAAGATGACCTTAGGCCCACTCTAATTAGTGTGGATATGACTTTATAGGAGAAAGAGTCATATACCTCCTTCATAAATAAGAATATAGATGTTTTTTCCTATAAATAAGTAGAAATGATAGGCCTCGATCCTGAGGTCACCACTCATCACTTGGGTCTTCCGGAAGATCATCATGGTTATAAGCAGGCTACCCGAAGGACCCACCCAACACATGCTGCCAAAATAGAGGCTGAAGTTGACAAACTAATCAAAGATGACTTCATTCAGTAAGTCCAATATCTGATCTGGCTAGAAAACATAGTCTCTATCAAAAAGAATAATGGATAGATCTGAGTTTGCATTGACTTTAGGGACCTCAATCAGCACTTCCCAAAAGATTATTTCTCGGTCCTAATTACAGAATTGATGATCGATGTGACCACTGAATATGAGGCCCTCTATTTAATGGATGGATATTCTGGATACAACCGGATCTGAAAAGCCTGAGAAAATGAATAATTCACTGCTTTCAGGCCCCCTAAGGAGTATTCTGCTATTAGGCGATTCCCTTTGGCCTAAAAAAATTTCAGAGCTACATATTAGTGAACCATGAATTGAATTTTCAAGCCCTTCCTAGTAAAATTCATCGAGTGATACATTGATGACCTAGTGGTTAAATAACAATAGTTCTCAAACCACTTAACATATCATGAAACTATCTTTAATAAACTGTGACAGCATAGTCTAAAGACGAATTCCCTAAAGTGTGATTTTAGAGTTACCTTTGGAAAATTCCTTGACTTCATTGTACGCCATCGCGGCATCAAAGTTGACCCTAAGAAGACAAAATCCATCCTTTTCATGTCACTACCTCGCAACCTCACTGAGTTGAGGGGCCTCCAGGGGCACTTGGCCTACATTCGGTGCTTCATAGGCAACCTTACAGGTAAGTGTTTTTCTTTCACAAATTTGGTGAATAAAGGGGTCGCATACTAGTGAGATAATGACTGTCAAGAAGCATTCAACAATATTAAAAGGTATATCCTAATACCACCAGTTTTAATGCCTCCAGTTAAGGGAAGATCACTAATTTTGTACGTAACAACCTTAGAATGGTTGTTAGGCACTTTCCTCATATAGAATAATGATGTTAGTAATGAGAATAGTCTTTATTACCTTATCAGAACAATGATTGATGCTAAGAATAAATATTCAAGAATCAAAAAGAACTACCTAGATCTGATATTTGCAATTTAGAAACTTAGGCATTACCTACAGCACCACGAGGTCTTTCTGGTCTCCCATTGTAACCCTATCAAGTATATCCTTAGTCGTACTATACTAATTGTACGCCTATCACGGTGGGCAGTCATCCTACAGTAGTTTGACAAACAATACGTCCCCTAAAAATCCATCAAAGGCCATACATTATCATATTTCCTAGCAGAGAACCCCTTGGAAGAAATGCCCTCATTCGATACTGAACTTCCTAATGAAGAAGTATTCTCCACCCAAGAAGGCCCCCAGGCATGGGAAATTTACTTTGACGGTGCCTCCAGAAGCCCGACAGGGAAAAGGATGGAGGATCTCAAGCTCAACAAAGTGGGTCTAGGAGTTATACTCATATCTCTAGAAAAGGCTATCTTGCCTTAATCCTTCTTTATTTCAGAGGGGTGTACAAATAATGAAGTTGAATACAAGGCCCTCATTGCAGGATTGGAGCTGGAACTTCATGCAGGAGTTGAACGCCTGAAGATAAAAGGTGATTTAGAGCCAGTTATTAAGTAGTTCAATGGTGACAATGCCATTAAGAAAGAAGTATTGGTACCTTTGATGAACCATGTTTGAGAGATGATGGTAGAATTCCCATTAGAACCAACACTAACTTATGTCCCTCGGTCACAAAATGCTCAAGTTGATGCATTGGAAAATGTATCCACAACCCTGGATGATCCATACCAGGATGAAAAAGTCATCAGCATTGCCCACTGTCGAATGGTCTTACCATTCATTTAGAACAATACAGAATAAATTGACGAGATTAGCCTCGTTCCTGAGCCTTATGTTCACATCACTTGATGGATGAATCCCATTGCTAATTACCTCCAGAGGGGGGAACTCCCATCAGATAGGGCTAGAAGAGAACAGATCTGAAGGTGGGTAGTCAAATTTTTTTGTACAATGGAACAAACCAAGAAAAGGGCATCTACAAATGAGGCCTTGATAGAGTCCTTATCAGGTGCATCGATGGAGAATAGACTACTAACATCATTAAATAAGTTCACGCCAGAACTTGTGGAGCACACCAATCAGTATCCAAGCTCTCCCATCAGATTTGAAGGCTTGGATACTATTATCCCACTATGATATAGGATTGTGCCACATTCTCCAAGAAGTTTCATCCTTGCCAAGTTCATGCCAATTTAATTCACCAACCCCTAGAACTAATTTACATGGCTAAGTACTCTTGTCCATTTTCCGTATGGGTATGGATGTCTTAGGACCATATCCTCCTGCCACGGCCATACAATTCAAGTTCATTCTCACAACAACTGACTTCTTCTCCAAATGGGTTGAATTCATACCCATTAAAGAGGTTGGGGAAAGAAGAATTGTTAGATTTTTGAAAGCCAACATCATTACCAGATTTAGTGTCCTTTATACAATACTGACGAACAATGGCACTAACTTTTTCTCTGCTAAGTTGGACAAGTTATATCATGAGTATGGAATAAAAGACAATTGTTCATCCCACTATCATACAATAGCCAACAGGAATATAGAGGCTTTCAACAAGACTATGTCCAACATAATTTAGAAGATGGTAGACAATGATAAGAAATCATGGCCAAACAAGCTCCTCCATGCTTTATGGGATTACTATACCATGACCCACACTTCCACCTAGGAAACCCCGTACTCACTAGTATACGGGATAGAGGTAGTTTTTCCCATCTAAGTTCAAGTTCCATCACTCTGATTTTCCATTTTTTATCAACTTTCTGTGGATGAGCAATCCCAGAAATGGATTGATGAATTAGAGTGATTGGATGAGAAAAGGTTTCACACTTTGAACCATTTGGAAATATACCAAAATTGGATCGCATGAGCCTTCAACAAAAAGGTTCGCCTTTAGTCTTTCCTTGAAGGAGAGATGGTGTTGGTCCTCAGAACCCTAATGATACTTAGGGAGAAACCCCCAAAGATTGATCCAAAGTGGGAGGGGTCATATTTCATACATAAGGTATACTCCAATGGAGCATATGTCTTGATATCAATGGATGGAAAACTCATCACATCTCCCACCAATGCAAGGTTTATGAAGAAATAATTTTCATAATAGTGACATATACGTCTTACCTACATGACGTTAAACTCCATGGAATCTTCATCCTTGATGCATGACGCTAAACTGCATGGAATATTCATCTTTACCGCATGACGTTAAACTGCATGGTAGGTATTGTGTTCTAGTTAAAAATCCATCACATATAAGTCAAATTCATATGAGGAAAATATAGGAATACCCTACCCCTTTCTGTGCATGGGTCTGACCGACACATGAAGGGAATTTTAGAACTACATGTGGCTTGATTTCTATTCATCAATGGGATACGTAGTGATGCCTCGACCATTGATCTTGTCCCAACCATCACATTAAATAGAATCCCCCTGTTATATCCTCTATCACTCCATACTATGAGGTAAATCCTTTTCGCTCTTTGTTTCTCACATTGAGTATAACTCAAGTGAGCTTAGGATCAGTGGTAAGGGTTATCTTTCATAAAAAATCATAGAGGAATATGATAGACCAGGAACCCATAGAGGATGAAACCAAAATGCCCCTACCCCTACACCTGAGTCAGATCAGTATAGGGGGAATATTATCTACAGAACTACGTGTGTCTTGATTCCCGCCCTTGCAGGATACGTAGTGATGCCCAGATTTAACGTCTTGTCCCAGCCACTGATTAAATAAAAAAAAATACCCTCTCATTTCCCTACATATGGAATAGACCTCTATAGGGAACTTTTAGAACTACATATGGATTGATTTCTGGCCTAGAAGGATATGTAGTGATATTGGGATCATCGATCCTAGCCTATCCATCAACACTAGATAAAATCCCCCCTCCCATTGTATAGAATGGACCTATACAGGGAGGGAATTTGCAAAACTATGTATGGATTGATCCCTATCTCAGCAGGGATATGTAGTGATGCCCAAATCCTAGGTTTCAGGCCTAGTCACAATATGGGTATAATTCATGTTGTTTTACCTTCATCTTTACCGTATGATGTTAAACTGCATTAAATTTTCTAGAACTATGTATGCCTTGATTCCCATATCAGTGGGATACATAGTGATGCCCAAATCTCATATCCTAATTTAGCCATAATTTAAAATTCCTTCCCCCTCCCTATGCATGGACCAGACCTTTGCAGGGAGGATATGTCCAAAACTACATGTGTCTTGATTCCTTCCCTTGCAAGATGCATAGTGACACCTTGACCCCAATTATTGGTCCAGCCACCAAGAAACAAAAATTCCCCTTTTCCCTACGTATGGGTCAGACCTATGTAGGGAATTCCTTTCCAGAACTATGTGTGGCTTGATTCCTGCCCTTGTAGGATACATAGTGATACCCAGATCCTCCATCTTGGTCTAGCCACCATTTTGAAAAAAAATTAAAATGCCCCTTCCTCTATGTGTAGGTCAAACTTGCACAAGTGAATCCATAAAAAGTCCTAAACACATGACATTAAACTGTAAGGTTCCTCAAGAATAATGTGTGAACCGATTGTCAGTGTTATGAGATCCCAAACATGCCCCCCAATTTCCTGTATAACAAAATGCAAAGAGATAATGGAAATTACAAGTCTGAATTCTAACACCTATATAGAGTCAAAAGATCATGATTCTCCCTACATATGGGTTAGATCTACGTGGAAGCTTCCCTGGTTTATAGATAATCATGGTCTAGATATTTCTTACATTCACAGACACATCTTTCCCATTTTTCAGACTCCATACTCCAGGAAATATTGGGTCCCCATAACCCTCCATGGCCATCAGAGATGGGAGGCTAGTGTCCTGTAGACACCTTTGTTTGACTATACACATCATGCCCCAGTGGCTCTGCATATATTTCCTAAAAAATAGTCCTGTTAATCTAAGGAAAATTCGTCCTTAGGAGAGGATTTTCCTATTTCTGTATGACCAGTGGCTTTTGAGCCCCATGTCATTTGTCCTGGTCTAAGATCCCCCCTAGACTATGGTTTACAGCTTCTATCATCACTCATGTTTGAGGAATACCATAATATCACAACCAAGATTAAATCAAATATATTTATGGTCTTTGTGACAAGTTGTCTCTGCAACATGATGGTAAACTGTGTTGTCAACATCCTTACTGCATGATGCTAAACTAAAAGGCCAGAAATTTCCAGGCTGCACGACATTAAACTACACCACACAATGAAAATGCTTAGATTCTTATCTTGGGGAAGCCTCCTCAAAAAAATGTCTTTCCTTCCTGTGTATGGGATAGACCTTTTCAAGAAATGTTCATCGGGAATCCTGCATGACTTGATTTCCCCCTGATAATATGTGTGGTAGACCCAAATCCTATGTTCCGAACTCAGCCACAAAAAGTATTGAAATGTCCCCTTCTCTGCGCACAAACTGAATCAAAGTAGAGAATCCCCAAACAAGTTCTATTTATAGGGTTTCTTAAGGGTAATCATATTTCCCTTATTTCATGATAGGATTACCTTAATTCCACCCTACATGATGATAAATTGTGTGGAATTCGTCCTTGTTTCATGATGTTAAACTGCACAATGTTGATATGAGCATAAAACGATCCCCGCCATTGATTATATCATTCTTAAGTGGTGACCCAAAATCCTCATGATCCCTTGTTTATCACACTGAGCATAGATCACGTGAGATTAGGGACCTTAGGAGGAGATCCACCATGGAATCATGGAAAATCAGTCTAGGATTTTGGTCCTAGTAGCATGACCCTAAAAGGCATGTTATGGTTCCCTTCCCTATAAGGAACCCCAATTCATAGTCATACGACATTAAACCATAGGGTACTCCAAAGATAGAACAGATGCCTCACCCTGTATATGAGCCAGATCTATGTAGGGGATTACTTGATCCCATAGGCAAATCATAGCCCAGATGTTTCTAATGTATCCAGATACACTCCTTCCACACGTCACACTCTGTGCTTTGAGTAATCTTGGATCCCCATAACCCTCCATGGACATCAAAGATGTAAGGCCAGTGTCCTGCAGACACCTTTGTTTGACTATGCACATCATGCCCCGGTGGCTCTGTATATGTTTCCTATAAAACAGCCATCAATCAAAGGAAAATTCTTCCTCAGGAGATTCCTCTCCTACCTCGGTATGCCTAATAGCTCTAAAGCCCCGTGAGCTCCCTCCTGATTCAAGAACCCTCAAAGTCATGGTTTATATTCTCTTTCCTACCCACGTCCCAAATATATCATAACATCCTAGCTTGATTCACCTCCAGCCTCTCAAGGATTATACAAAATAAAGATATCCCATCCATATGTACAAAGTTGATATGCGTACGAAAAACAAAATGCCCCCACTTATTTCAGGTTTTCTTGGTAAAGTTCATCCAAAGAAATGCCCCCTTTCATGTTTAGGTGTACCCCTTTCATAAGCCATACACTGTGTACAGAAAGGTCCCAAACACCATAATCCTTCATGGCCATTGGAGATAGAAGATCAGTGTCCCACAGACACCTTTGTTTGACTATGCACATCATGCCCCGGTGGCTCTGCATATGTCACCTACGAAACGGCCATCAACCAAATGAAAATTCATCCTCAGGAGAGTCCTTTCCTATTTCCATATACCCAAACAACATTTATGTTCCATCCCAATCCCCAGATTATGAAACCCACTAGATTACAGTTTACATAATTTTCCCCTTTCAAATGCCCAAATATGAAAAGAATTTCTATTTGAATTGATGAATCATTTACTCCATCTTAATTAGAGTAAAATTATCTCTCATAATAAGTCTCAAGTGTTCTAGTTGTATGACGTTAAACTATACCATTCACCAGATCTCCCTTACATAAGATAAATTCATGTGGGAGCGGTTTCCTATTCAAAGTTGATACAAATGTCTCTAATACTTTTGAACATCATCCCTCAGATAGGCCACCCATTGTGGTCCCCAACCTCAAAATAAATCCAAAGTGTTATAAATCTCCCTGGCCATCAAAGATGGAAGGCCAGTATCCTATAGACACCTTTGTTTAACTATGCACATCATGCTCCAGTGGCTCTGCATATATTGCCTACAAAACGGTCCTATTAATCGAAGGCAAATTCATCCTCAAGATATTCCTTTACTACCTTCGTATGCCTAAAATGGATCCCAAGCCTCATATAGATCCATAACTCACAAAGTCAAGGTCAAGAAAAATCCCTCATTCATGTCTGAGAGTTATTAGGACATTCCCAGCTAATGAATCCCAAATTTGGGCCCCTACCCCGTCAATTTTGGTCAAAATGGTCCAACCTAAAACATCATTGATAAGTCTGATTGGAAAGACTATAAATCACCAACTAAAAATACATAATACTTTCCAGAGTGAAAACTTACAAAGGGAACCCCTGGATAATATTCAAGTACCTACTCGATAAACCTATACTATTTATAGTTTAGGAAAAAATGTTGAGCAATAAAAAAAATACATAAAGATAATTGGGTTGAAAACCTGCAAAGGGTGGCCTAAGAAAAAGTCAAGTTATACTCACTAATCTCGTACCAAACAGGCTTAGGCAAAAATTATGGCAATAATGAAAATGGAACAAAAGTTCATGAGGTTTTCCATGTAATCCCAGCAATAGTCGAACTATGCTCACTTAGTCCTATGGATCAGGAAGAAATTAGAGCCTGATTCGATTATTTCAATTTATCGGTTTCAAATCATGGTTTAAAATTAATACTTGATCAAAATGATGTTTATATGGATGATTGTAATTGATTGACATTATAGAAAAATAAAATAAAAAGTATAATTATTGGAGGTTAAAATAGTTCCATTATTTCAAAAAAATGAAGAAGAATCCCTAATTTGGAGTCTCTCCATGGTAGTGAAATAAAGTGAGTACATCACAATTTGGGAAAATTATAGTAAGGCTTGGCTCACCCTTTCCAAAAAAAAATGGCAAGATATTATCGCAAGCCGTCAAGGGTTTTCTATAGAGTGGCACTCTCTTCCACCTCAGCCTCAACCATTGGGAGTATGCATTTCATAACGACTTTGAGGTCCTGCCCTTTCTGCTTGATAGCTTCATAGTCGGCACCCGAGGAGGAAAGTTGAGCCTTCAACCTCACCACACAATCGTCACATTCTCGTAGCTCTTCTGTTTGGGTGACCACCAAGTTATGAGCCTTCGCCTCCTCAGCCTTCAGACAATCGAGTTTCTCATAAACATCTCGGAAGGTCGCTACCTGATGATGTGAAGAATTAAATCTGGCAAGGTTGTCCCCACAATAAGCAAGGTCTTCTCAGGCTATGACAATCTGGTAAATAAGAAAGTGTAGATGCTGGTAATCGAAGCCACCTGGACCCAAATCGAAAAATAATCTCTAGAAGTTTTCCTTTTCATCGGTGAAGTTAGCTAGAGGATTTTCCACAACAAGGGTTCATAACTAACGCCACACCTATTTTCGAACCACTCGATACATCCTCGCTGCACCAGGACCTTGGTCCTCCCCCACTACAATGTGTTTATAGATGGGAAGCATCATTACGGCAGTTGGAAGGGACTAAAGATAGGTTACCCAAGCAGTGGGGATCCCCTCCCTATATATGGTTCAGACCCTGGAGCCAGCCATGGGGGGCTGGCCATGACTTCCAGGGTATTCGATCTCACTTTGTTGGGGCCAACCTCATTAGGACTGTGAATAATGTCCATAGGAGAAGATTAGTCTGAATCGCTCCCTACCAAGATGGGTTATGTAGGTAAAGCCCCTTCCAGATGCATCTGACGGCGAATCAAGCATCTTCTCACCACAGGGAGAGGAATAGATAGCATGGTCATCGTGTTAAAGACAAGGTGAAGGATGGATAATGGCTTTTTGACCCGTCAAATTGGTCTTCCCAGCACCCTGTCAGGGTAACATTACACCCACAATTGAGCATATTCCAATGATAGAAAGGTGGATCCCATCATATTAGGGATGATTACCTCCATGATAGCACCTTACTGTATCATTATAAGCCATAATTGGAGAATAATTTAAGGGTGATATTCTCCCCTCAACTGAACAGCGGGAAGAAGCATAGTCTGCTGAAGGCATCTGAATTGCCTAGAAAACCGGTAGGGGATGTATGGCTCACAAATATCCACTTGATATATGTGAGCAGTTATCATCCCGTCTTGAAGCTTGATGATATATGAGTGATCCTCTGAATAACTGCCTCTATCACCCCTTACTGGCCCATGAGGGGTAGGGTACAGTGCAAAAGAAAAGTGAGAAGCATCCTTCAACAGCCCGACCACATCACCAATTCTTAAGGTCATAGGATGAATAGGGGAAATGTTAAGAAGGGTAGGGTGGAAGTCATAATGAGAAACTCTCGTAGTATTTTGATATTCATAGAAAGGTAAATGTTCTTCTATCCACCCGTAAAAAAATTGAAATGTTTTTCTAAGACGGTGTGGAGGTTTACCTTCCTGTATCTACCCAAACAACTCATAAAATCGGGCAAGAGTAGGAATGACCATATTGATTGGTTGACCCTCTACCAACGTAGATACCATCATTAGAGTATAAACTCTGGCCCCAGTGTATACATCATGGGAGGTAAAGAGTCTTACTATAAAAAACACGGAGAAGAAACTTGCTAAACTAAGCTCAGGTGGCACGTCTGATCGAATCTCGTATCCTCAGGCAGTGTATCGTCCTGCTTCAAAAGTGGCACAATATGACCCTAGAATTTTTTGAGACTGTCAGGTTGGATGAGTCTGACTGTAGCAGGCCCTCAGCCTAGTCCAATTCACCTGTAGAAATGACACTATCCAATCCTCAAACAAGATGAGGGAGCAAGCTCGAAGGGGTTGACCAAGCAGTCCCTGTGCTACGATCAACACACTCTTGGCCAGCGAGGACACCTGATTGGCATTATCCTAATTAGTGGATACTAGAAGGAACTCATCATACATATTTCTGAGAATGGGGATCCCTCCAAGCTGATAGATGTACCATAAGCTGATCTCCACCTCTCCATGCGATAAATGGAAAATATTGGTACTTGAGCACCAGCGGCTCAGCAGTTCAGGTAGGATTTCGCCTGGAGAGAAAACTGCAAATTGGGAGACTCAAGATGCGTAGTACAAGTTCACAACTTCCAAGTGATTGGGGGACTCCAAACAGATTTGATTTACCCAAAATTCCCAGGACAATTCGTCAGAAAATCATCCTTCGGCTCGCAGGTCCCACTTAGTGCTCCACCCACCATTAGGATTTTATCGGGAATGGTTGAAAATATATGGGTACTCCTGGGAGACTAATCTCATGGAAGTGTTGTGAAAATTGTGATTGCTCTGAGTCTGCACTGATCCTCTTAGTGTGAACACATTCTCTTGAATGGGAGTATTTATGATTTCTCCTTTTGAATAAATGTTGGCTCGATTACACCCTTGGGGTGATTCTAAGAGAATGAAGGGAGTATTATGGTCAACCAATAGCAAAGGGATGTCATTATAAATACCAAATCCATATAACGGCAACTTCACAGATAATGGGTAAGCTATAATCTCTTGCGTAAGAATATATTTTAAGGAAATATCCCAAGGAATAATGTAAGATCAAAGATGTTCCTTAGTGTCCTCAATCATGGAAACTCTCATCCTAGTTGATTTTGTCGAGGTCTATGGAAGAGTCATTGCAGTCTGCACAAAAAGATCCAAAAGGACACAAAAAAGTCAGTCCAGTGAGAAAATTGTTTGATAAGAGCAACACAAATGGCCAAGGGACTTAAAAAAGGGTTCACATGGGGCTCCACATACTACTCCCAGAAATAGTACGCGGGCACAATTTCTCACATACTGCATCAGTATGTGGAATCCATTCCCCACGTACATCCTTGGTATGTGAAATTCCTGCAAGGAACTAGACCGTGGAGCATTGGACAACAAACTAAGTGGTTTGCAGAAGGAAGAAACCGTGAACCGAGGCCTCGCTATGCAGATGTTCAAAGTTTGCTGATTGAAATTTTAAGTTCAGTTTAGAAAATTTTAAAGTTCAGTTCTCCAGTTTAAAGTTCAGTGTACGGAACATACAAATTATGTATCATTATCCTACATGGAAGTATGGAATTAAGTTCTAAATTCCATGGTGCAGTTCGCAGACCCAAAATTCGGTTTGCAGGCAGAAGTAAATGTGAAGAGTTTGGTTCACAGAACCTACGGAGTGGTTCGTGAATACGGATTTTACAAATGAGTCGGTACGTGTACACAAAGGAATCCGAGGAGAGGTCGAGAGAGCTTTTCGTTGCAAGAAACGGTAAAAGACAAATGACTTGGGCCCCTATAAATAGGAACGGTTCCCCCTACCAAACCTACCAGTTCTACCACAAACCACTTCAGTTTAGGACCGCTTCTACATCGGAATAGCCTTATCTTTGTTCTGATCGGACCCCATTCTGATGGGGGGAATTTGTAGGGTCCTAAAAACTTCTCAAAGGGAAGTAAAAACTCCCACAAGAACTTTTTAGAAGGAAGAAAATATTTCTATAGGTCCAACAAGGCAAATGGATACAGATTGGATTTCAAATTTGAGAAGAAACTTGAAGAAATCAATTTTTGAAAGAGTATTTAGTGTACCGCATACCATCACCGGGAAAAGTTCATGGGGCACATGAATTTTGAACCATCGGTATGTGAAAGGACCCATGAGGCGCTGGCCCACAGGGCGATGGCCAACAAACCCAGGACGTGGCGAACCATGTCGTTGGTGAAATCGAGCACAGAAATGCCATTCGTATATCGTCTCGAAAACTAAGCAGTCCGCGAATGAAGTAAGATGGAAGGGTTCCGCGAACCACGTCTCGTGAACCACAACCTCCAAAAACCCCAATTGACTGAGTCTTACACGGGTTGATATATATCTTCATGGGCTTCCACAAATTGTGCCACATGCATGCAGATATGATTTCCCCAGTTCTCTATCAAAGGAGCACAAGAGGGATTGGAAAAGAAAAAGGGAACGAGACGGGTGGAAGAGAGCATGAAGGAGACCCTAGAGAATAGAAGAGAGAATTCAGATATGAAGAAGATTCTGACTTTGATTTCAAATCATCGACGAAGTGTGAACCACGAACCACATCTCTACATGTATAACTAGCCGCAAACCATAAAAAGAAAGAACTTAATAATAATGGGTGAGCCACGAACCTAATTGGTTCCATTGTGAACCATAAATCCCTCGCGGATGAATTCCCCATGAACCGCAGGCTCCAGGACCCTTCTTCAATATGACACTATGCATAGTGCATCGTTATGCTAATCGAACCCTGTGTTGCGTACTGTATCAGTACACGGATGGAACCCGGAGCGGTGTGGTGAACCACATCCGGGACCGCGTACTGCTTTGGTACACGGTGGTCCATACCCACGTCCGCATACTACTTCGGTATGCAGACGAGCCCTCTACCTGCATAACATTATGCTATGCGGGGCTACCTTCATCCCACATAAGAAAACAGTAAGCGGAATGAGGTGTATTCGGGTGTCCTTCCCTCCAGCTCTAATCAGGCCCCTCCATCGTCGTCTAATCCTTCATATCTCCTCCATGAACTAGTCCACGAACATTAGGTGAAAGCCTCCTCCAAATCCACCAAACCCATATGATTAGATCATCGGGCGCACCAGCACACCTTTCTGTATCTGCATACCTAAGGTAAGCGGAGTGATGAAGGTTTTCCCCACAACGGTTTGGACCCCCTGAATGTCTCTAAGTCTACACTCCCAATGTGACCCAAGGACTAACTTTGGGATGCCAACATGAACCTCCCCATTCTCAGGTTTAGGGGTAACCACTGACCTTTCCCTTTAATGAGTTCTAGTGATAAGCAATAAGGTCACTTTATCCTTCCCCTTTGACCAGGGATGGTTCTCCTCCCCTTTCCTAGAACCCAGCAAAGGGCACTCCCCCCGAGGTAATCCCCTAGCCTTTTGTGAGAGGTATCACTCTTCACCCTCTTCGCCTTAGCTCAGGACGTGTCCAGATGGATCACCAAGATATGACTATCTTGGATATCAGCACAGGTGAGGGTTGCATGCTTAAAGCTCCCCTTTCCCTCTCCCATTGGACGCGTAGCCATAGCCTCTTTCGCTGTCATCATCCACCTTTTCCATAAACGAAGAGGAGAATATGTTCCCTTGTTGAATCATTCACATCCTCTTGTTTCTCACACCGAGCATGACTCACGCGGGCTTAGAGTTCTGTGATGATACGACATTGGAAAAACCCATAAACGAACTATGAGAACTCTAATTCCCAACACAATTGGGATACGTAGGAAGCCTTTGTCTAGATTCGAGCTTCATATCACCTCATCCATGAAATGAGAGATCATACCCCCTTCAAGTGGGCAACTTCCATGCGTAAGCCCCACCCCAAATGAACTATGAGAGCTATGATTCACGTTCCAATCAGGATACGCAGGACGCCTGCTTAGAGGCCCGAGCTCAAAGGGGTTCCCTTCCAAAATGTTCACCCAGTTATTTCCCCAATAAATGGGTCTCCTCCCAAGTGTAATACCCATGCTAAATGAACTATGAGAACTCTGATTCCTGATCCAACCAGGATACGTAGTACGCCTGCTTGAAGGCCCGAACTCAAGGGACGTTCTTCTCGTAAATCAGTCTTGATAAAATGTTCCCCTAAATCCAAAATGGCTTCCTCCTAGGTGTAAGTCCCAATAACCAAACTCAGTGGGCTCTGATTCCTCTCTTGAGGATACGTAGGAATCACATCTTATGGGTCTGACCCCAACATCAAACCACCTTCCATCTCTCATGGACGATGATAAACTCCATAGCGCCTCATTGCATGGCTTAAGTTGACATTACCTCTGTAGCATCAAATCCATTTATATCCATGATGATCCTACAACCCAGGGGTAGCCCATGGATACACTTTTCGGGAATGAACTAAGGATTCATGAACATATAAACATGGATTAAATCTATAAGAGAGTCCCAAAATATGTAATAATCCCCCCCCCCCAAAAGGGTGTGATGAGCCCAACCTCTCATCCTCTTGACCAATGGAGTCCTTAAGTGTCGTTGGTCAAATCGTCATCCAACGAGCGTCTGCCTTTGGAAAGCAAGTCCATGAATCATGGATATCAGGGTCGTAGGGTGTTTCTAGCTCCACGAATAAACCCGTTGGAGACCATCTAAGAAAATCATATCCTAGGAGGACTGATTTCACAAATACTTAACCCCCTACAATCGCCCGTTGGGACCATTCGACTGTGGCACCTGCTTCGTAATGCAAAAGGGATAAATTGCCCAGTTCTCGTAGGGTCAATCCAATTCCCCCTAAAAGATAAACGCGTCACCTCTGGTCGAAACAAAAATGGTGAACCTGCCATGAAACTCTTTACAATAATAGATGAGTGACGATTCTCGTCGGACCATTTTGTTTCCCCCAAACGCCAAAAACAAATCACCTTGGGTCGAAACACACCTCTAGATTCTCATCATAGTTGGAAACTGTTGTGACCTTTTAGTGTGACATATATTCTAAGGACATTATAACATACAAATATTATGCAGAAGAACAATCATGAAGTGATAAGAAAACTTCTTTAATAAGAATAATAAGCAATCAACTACTAAACAAGTTGGTTCTAGAGCACCAACTCTAATAGTTTATTCATTGAGCCATTAGCGTGCTTCTTCCACATTATACACAAAGAGGTTTTGGGAACGATTCTACTGAGTACGCTTGTATGTTCACCCATGTGTGTGTGTGTGTATATATCCTTTTTTTAGATATGCAGGATGAAGTTGGTGATCGGGCTAGACATTACTAGCTCACGGTGATCGTTGGTGTCTGCAAGTGTTAGTGGAGTCATTGTCGTAGGGGTTGCATTTTTTGTATTTATTTTGGAGTCTTTATTTTATATACAACATTATAAGCATGGAGGATAATGGTTTATTTAATGTTATAGACTTGATTGGTGGTTCTTCCTTTATTCTTGGGATTTCTAAGGGTAACGCCTCACATATGTGTGGTTTATACCTTTGATGCTAGTTACCAACTCATGGGCTATTGGAGGCGATCTTTGAGGGTTGCACCCATCCCCATTATTGGCCTAAGAGGGGTTTTAATGGGGGTGGTTCATGATAACAGTGGAGAACAAATAGGCTTGAAACACTTTCGGCAAGTTAAACCTTTCGGTTCTAGTGACACTAGCAGGTTTCTTTGTTTCTAATCTATTCATGTTTTTAATTTCATTAATAAAAAATTATTGACTCTTAATTTTATGTGTTGTGTTGCATTTAGTTTGTAAATTTATCTACAAATTAGACTTTTCCATATAGGTTTGTCGGTTTATATGGGTTGATAGAAGGATTGATTCTTTACCCATGCTTCCTTTGCAAAGCAGATTGTTCCTACAATTCCAAACCTTTTATTGATATTTTATTTGTTTCGTTTAATCAATTCACCGTTTTTTTAACATAACTTTTCAAGGCTCAAGACTGTAAACATGTTAATGAAAAATTAAAACTGTTTGGATTACAAAATGAATATCCCGTGCGAATACATTAGCAAAATACTAGTAAATATGGAATGAGGTGAAACAATGCAAAAGTGGCCACAAAGACAATCAAGGCAACCCAAGCCACAAAGGTATGAGTCAAGGGTGTGAGTCATCATCGCAAGTCAAAACAAATGGTCCAATTAACAAATCAATAAGAGAAGGCCAGGTTACAGAGTCCAATTTCTATGTAAAACACTACATTAACAATACATCTTGTTCTCCAAAGCAAGTTGATAAAATAATAACAAATATAAATATGACAATTGAATAAAAAATAAGCAAAATACTCATGACTACATACATTCAAATTAGGAGGTTCACACTCATCCCCAAAATTTGTGTAACATTTTTTAAATCATAAGATTTTTTTTATGTTGAGTTATTGTGGGATACATGATTAAAAAACGAGTCATGGTTATTGATGCATGACGCAACAACGTGATAAACGACAACTATACAAATATAATTGCCCTTAGGGCCTTGCTGGTAGCGGTCCTAAGGAGTATCGAGGAAGTATCAGTCTGAGTATTCTCGGCTTCCTTTACCTATTTTCTTCCTAGTTTTGTAATTTATCCTTCGACCGTTTGTAATATAAATATAATTTATATAAATATATGATTTTAAATATAATATATTATATATATAAATATATTAAATAATTAATCAAATATATAAATAAAATACGATACCATTCGAGAGGAACCGGTTGCGCTCAGCACTTGGATCTGAATATTAAACAAATAAGAAACACACGACTGTGCCCACCTACCTCCGAACCGGCCCAGAGATCAGGCGGCGGCGACGGAGACAGCTTGGCGACGAATCGTGTGGCCACAGCGACGCAGAAGTCGATCTTTAAGATCCTTCCGTTCTTTTGTCTTCTCCTTATACCCTATCGGGACGTCCTCCGGCTCTTCCATTTCTGATATTTTGCAGATTATTATTATTGTTATTATTTGTTGTGTTATGGTCCTCTCCTTGCGACTTCTATTTTATCCGATAATCCTGTAACTTGAGTTCGATACCTTTTTCATTTCATTTTTTTCAGTCGAAAACTTTTGAAATTCTATTGGTTAGTAGCAAATTTTCAGGTAATATTATTGGCTTCCGCGATGGCCGTGAGACGTTGTACAAGGACAATTTCCCAGTGCCTTATGGGCTGCAGAAGGTCGGCGTTCTTATCGGTATGTTCTCGATCCATTGATTTTTATTACTATCATTATGAACCCTTTAACGCTGTTGAGTTTTTCGTTTTCTTGTTAGGGTTGTTGAGTCGTGTTTTTTATTTGCATCATGAATGAACTAAAATTTTTAGAGTAATGCAATATCAACTCGAGCACAATTTAGTCCCGCCAATAGCTTTTATCAGTGCAGTAATCATGGCCTTCTGTCCTCTATTCTAGATCAGAGTTTTGATGGGCTAACAGTCTTCATCATTCATCACCAGGTCAATTGTTGTGCCAATTATTGGGATGCCGGAAATGTTCATCTTCAAGGAGGGTTAACCCATGATCATATGGACCGAGCCCAGCTGCGAACTCTGTCAAGAACTTCTTGTGAATCTCTTAGGGAAGATTCTCTAATGGATAAATCTCCCTCTGAAATGTTAGTTGACTCATTTGGGCGGCTGCATACTTACTTGAGAATATCCTTAACTGAACGCTGCAATTTGCGGTGCCAATACTGCATGCCATCTGAGGGTGTGGAGCTCACCCCTAGTCCAAAATTGCTGTCACAAGATGAGATTGTTCGCCTTGCAAGTCTCTTTGTTGGGTCTGGTGTTAATAAAATCCGTTTGACTGGTGGGGAGGCAACCATTAGAAGAGATATCGAAGACATATGTTTACGTTTATCTGAGTTGAAAGGGCTAAAAACGCTTGGCTTGACCACCAATGGAATTACTCTTGCAAGGAAGCTTCCAAAGCTGAAAGAATGTGGACTTAGTTCTGTAAATATTAGCCTGGACACACTGGTGCCAGCAAAATTTGAATTCATGGCGAGGCGTAAAGGCCATGAGAGGGTTTTGGAGTCCATTGATGCTGCTATAACCGCGGGATACAGTCCTGTTAAGGTATATACGCTTCTTGCTATTGGCTTCTCATCTCAAGGTCACATGTACAATCCCTTCTCATTGGAATGGTTTGAATGATACTGTACTCACAAACAATATGCATATCCTTTTACCTCAGGTGAATTGTGTTGTGATGCGTGGGTTCAATGATGACGAAATTTGTGATTTCGTGGAGTTGACTCGTGAGAAGCCTTTAAACATCCGGTTCATTGAATTCATGCCTTTTGATGGAAATGTTTGGAATGTCAAGAAACTTGTGAGCTACTCGGAGATGCTGGATATAGTGGTAAGGCAGAACTCTGACAGGTGATTTCCTGCATGCATTTGTCGATTTCTTTCAGTGGATTCCCTTAATTTCTTACCACTCCTAAACAGGTAAAAAATTTCACAGGCATGAAAAGGCTTCAAGATCAGCCCACTGAGACAGCCAAAAATTTCCAAATTGAAGGGCACTGTGGTACTGTGTCTTTTATTACATCAATGACTGAGCATTTCTGTGCGGGTTGCAACAGATTGCGGCTTCTGGCTGATGGGAATTTCAAAGTATGCCTTTTTGGTCCTTCAGAGGTGAGCTGTTCTTCTGCCAACAAATTTCATCTTGCACTGTAACTCCAGTTACCTATGTGCACTGCCTGGGTATTCAGTTTTTTAGAAAAATTTTGATCTCAATGCATTGATCAACTCTTGTGCATTCATTTCTTGAAATTGGCCACTTAAGGGCAATGTTTGGAAAAGGTCTTAGGCTCCCTTTGACAGCAGTTGAGGAAAATTGCTTTGGCTTCTTTGACAACAC
This sequence comes from Viscum album, assembly GCA_963277665.1. NCBI lineage: Eukaryota > Viridiplantae > Streptophyta > Magnoliopsida > Santalales > Viscaceae > Viscum > Viscum album. Next base: position 2,100,630,506 of record OY728119.1, on the reverse strand, counting down.
TTTAACATTACTTAGTTTTCCAAGATTTCATCGAGTTTCTTGTTTGCAGGTTAGCTTAAGGGACCCACTTCGCCGGGGTGCTGATGATCTTGAACTTAGCCAACTTATCGGGGCTGCGGTACGCGTGTTTGGATTCTTATGAAAATGCGAGCTCCGATGATTCAGACCATCAATTCCTTTTAATTTTGCTGAAGCCACCTTAATGTGGTGTTTTTCTTTGTTGCTTGGTTCAGGTGAAGAGGAAGAAAGCTGCCCATGCTGGAATGTTTGATATTGCAAGAACCCCAAACAGACCTATGGTACACATTGGTGGTTAATATTTGTTCTGCTGTTTTTTGGTACATCTAAATAATGCTCCTGGAGAGCCAGTTGACAGGATGCAGGAGGAATGAGTATTCAATTTTGTATATTAGAATTTATGGGTTATGTGCTATACAAGTCGTGGAGGGCACTCCACCCACAGGAGGGGGCTCAAGTATTTCACACCATGAACAGATGGGTGCTTGTTGATCTTGGCATTAGAGCCAGGTTAGCTCTGTTTATTTCAGGTTTTCTGATACCCAGTAACTAGAATTAGAGAAAAAGCTTGCTTTATAGGTCTGGGTGTTTTTTATAAAAGCTACAGTAGGTTAATCTAGTCTTTTGAAGCTTAGATATGTTTTGACAGGTCTTTGAGTTTAAAAAACGTGCCATTCTAAGAAGAATGAGAAGTTCAAAAAGTAACAGGGCAAAAAATGTTTAGAATTATCTGAAGACTGTGTGGCGTCAATGAATATGTTGGATCTACTGATGATGAGAATGAGATTTATGATCTGAAACAGAAGTTTTGCTTATGCTGAAATTGAGATGCATCAGAGTAGATCCAAAGAGATAAAAGTGACGACTTCAACATTTAGAGGGGCTCCACATGTAGGAAGAAGAACCAGGTCTTGTAGGAAGAAGTTGCATACTCCACATGTAGTTGTTTTAAAGATTGAGACCTAAAAGTTGAGATTCAAAGAGATAAAAGTGACGACTTCAACATTTAGAGGGGCTCAAGTTTTCAACATTAGAGGGGGCTCATGAGGTGTGAGATAAGATAAAAAGTGAGAACTTTGAAGTTAATGTCGCTTCAATGAAGTGAAAATTTGAAGAAAAATTCCAATATGTTGTTGATGGAAAGAACATTGAAGAAAAACTCAAAACCCTTGTCCAGATAAGTTTTAGTGAATGTAATTTGGAGGGTTGTTGCTGATAAACAGGAAATGTTTTTTTTTTATCAGTCAGAATTGTTATTTGTGATGGGTTTAGTTTAACCACAAATGGATGGATTTTTCCATTTCTCTTTTTGAAGGTTGTGTTTCAACCATCATCAAAAGTTTTCCCCCCTATCCCCCAACTTTCTTTCCCCCCTCCCTCTCTTTCCCGTGAACTGATCTCCTTTCCTACAAAAGTTTTTCTTGTCCCAATATGCCTCACTTTCAATCATCTTCGATATTTCTTCCCGTTAGTGATATTATACTGTTGTTGTAGATCTCGGGAAAGTAATTTTTTTCCCTGTTATTTATTTATGTATTTATATTCATTTAAAATACATTTAATATTGAGCTGTTTGCGTTTTTTAGTATAAGTTGCTGGTTTTTTTTTTTTACTTTGTAATGTTTCTTTTCTCATATAATATAGTATTTATTATCACATATGAATTAAAATTAATATTATATGATTAAAAAATAAAAAAAATTATAGAAAATATTAATTGTACTAAAATGATATTTCCATATTTGTCATTTGTTATATAAAACTCATAAATAAATATATGAATAGCTTATTTTAAATAAATTTTAAATGTAACTAGTAGAGTAAATATAAATTGAATAAATAATATAAAGTTCATTAATTTAACATCTCATGTTTTAATGGAAATCACGTCGTGAAGATATCAATTTTGCTGTGAAGTCGCAGCTCAAGCCACAAAAGTTTGGTGTGATGTTGTTCAGAGCAGGAATCATTGTGCCGTGGACAAGTAGATCACATTGCTTGGAGGTGTAATGAACTTTATAAGTGAGGAGGGTTGTGAGTTCTCTACCAGCACAGGGTTGTAAACCTAGAGGGTTAGTGCAATCGCTCTGAATTTGCAATGAACTAGAAATGTGTCTAGTGGTTCTGGTTGTAGGTTTCAGGCGCAACAGAAGCGCGTGGATGTGTGTACCGAACTTTAATTTTACTGTTAACAAAGATCAATTAGAGACCTGTCATGATGATAAAATGCCGAATTTTCGGAATGGAATGGAGAACGAAAAGGAAAGAGAGAAGTCTTAGAACCATAGAGAGGATTATCATATGTTTTTTATAATTAATTTAATTAAAAGACAAGAATTACCTTGATGGATTTCTCTCTCCGTTGATGCTTTCGGTCACGATCTGATGTGATCCATCGTTGCGTCGTATAAGCCAAGTGTATGATTCCTCTAGCGGTGATCTACACGTGCTCCACGTATCTTTGGACGTCGCCGAATGGATCTTCGGATGCTAGCGTGGAAGAACCTTTGTTTGCGATGTCTGCCTTCGATCGCCTTGAGAGTCACTTCCAAAGCGCTCTCCTTGATCCGGTGGAGGATGATCTCTCTCTTAACTTGAGAGTGTTTTTTGAGGAAAGAAATTCTCTCTTGACTTGAGAGTTTTCTTCTGATCTGTTGTGCACAACCACAAAGAATAACTAGCCTTAATGAGAACAATGTAATTGAGATTTATAATACTTAGAATAATAAAATAAAATAATTACCCATAGGTATTTATTTGTTTCATTTAATTCTTAGTAAGACCTCATTTCTAATAATAGCGTTTGACTATTATTATTACTTTACATGTGCCCAACGAATTACACCTGATATTATTTAAATAAATAAATAATATTATTTCTCACAAATTCTCAGAAAAACCACACAATGTGTATTAATATACACGACGTGTACTTTTGTTTTTCCATTTTCCTTTATTTTCTCCACCACATTTATTAGACCTTGAATACTGACTATTTATTTCTTAAATAAATATTATTGCATTATTCGCTAATAAATATATTATTTTGTCTACAATATATTTTCTCGAATAACTATTATCGAAATAAATGCGATCAGACATCTTTGAATAATTATTAAACCACTATCAAGAATAATCTTTATTCAACTTGTTAAATGAACATTTAACTGAGATACTTGGATACACTTAGTGTGTGACCCTCGAGACCTCTTTCTCAATAACATTAGGCAGAGCCTGCCTAAAGTCCAAGGTTAGCGTCTAGAAACACACCAAGACACCTATAGAGAAAGAAGTTAACGCTGCAATAACGTGTCACCTCCTATGAACGCTTATCGTGTGATGTAATCCCCTTATCACGGTATCTTCAATCAAGCGGGTTGCATGCTAGTGACATCAACCTATGTGCTCGATTATTCTTTCTTTGACTTCTTAGAATTGAACTTGCTCATTCCTCACCATGACCATGAATTTATTTAGGCTATATCAATTCCATCAAAGGATCTGAGATATCAACTTCCGTTATGAAACAGAAGGGACAAATCCTTTCTCGCATTATCTATTAATGCAGTATTACTCGTGACGTACCCAACATATCCTACCTCGCTGTGAACAGTGTGTCGTCACAGTTTTCGTCAATACATCTAAATGCGCGAGTTGTAATACCTATTAATAATAATTTTAAAGTGTAAGGACCAATACACACGTCCGCATATAGGAACATCCAATGACACTATGAAATGTGGATTTCCTACTAGCGGGTCTCGTTCTCATAATATCCTCCTGGATATTACCAAGGGCACACATCATGAAAATGTGCCTCAAAGTTTTATAAGTTCTCACCCTTAATGACATGTATTATTTGCGTCTCTCAAATAACATCATCCAGCCATATAACATATATTCAAGAATAGTGTTTTGGCACTTCCAGGTTCTCATCATAGCAGAGATTCGCTATGACCCTTTAGTACAACAGCTATCCTTAGGACATTATCACATGCATTGTCACACAGAAGGACAATCAAAATGTGATAAAGTATTTATTAATATTCAAATACATGAATACAAATTTATCATAAAGTACAAAGTAGTTGGTTCTAGGCCACCAACTCCAACAGACTCCCACTTAGACTAGAGCCAACTGCCAACAACCTTTAACTTGCTAGCTCTTACATGATATTCATGCTTCTGCTAAGATAGACCTGTAGTCATGAGGTCCACCACATTCTCTTCCGTAGACACTTTGCTCACTACAACTTCACCCCTTTGATAGAAATCCCTCAAGAGGTGATACTTGTGGAGAATGTGCTTTGTCCGTTGATGTGACCTTGATTCTTTTGCAAGAGCCATTGTTGCAGTATTATCACAATACAATGTGATATGATCTTTACTGCTAGGCGTCACATCAAGTTCCTGGACAAAGTTCCGAATCCAGACAGCTTCCTTGGCAGCATCAGAAGCCGCTATATATTCAGACTCCGCTGTAGAATCGGCGACAACTGGATGCTTTGAATTCTTTCAGCTCACAGCTCCTTCGTTGAGACAAAAAACACATCCTGATTATGACTTCAGATCGTTCTGATCTGTCTGAAAACCAGCATCAACATACCCTCTGATGACAAACTCATCGTCTCCTCCATATATCAGGAACATATCCTTAGTTCTTCTCAGATACTTAGGTTAGTCTTAACAGCAGTCCAATGCTGTTCTCATGGATCTGCTTGATATTTGCAAACCATGCTCAGCGCATAGGCAACATCAAGCCTGATACATAACATGACATACATGATGGATTCTATAGCCGAAGCGTATGAGATCTTATTCATCCCATCTTTCTCCTGTTGTGTCTGATGACACATTCTTTTAGAAAGATGTAGGCAATGTGACATTGGAATCAATCCCCTCTTGGATTGTTCCATACTAAATCTCTTTCGTATCTGGTCATTGTATGTATCCTGACTTAGTCCAAGCAGCCTTTTGGATCTATCACAAATGATCTTGATCTCTAGAATGTAGGTTGCTTCACATAAGTCCTTCATGGAGAAACACTTGTTCAACCAGTCCTTAACTGACTGTAAGACTGGTATGCTGTTTCCAATAAGTAATATGTCATCAACATATACTATTAGGATAACGACTGCATTCCCATTAAACCGTTTATAAACACATGACTCACATTCGTTCTTAATGAAACCGAATTTCTTTATGGCTTCATCAAATCAAATTTTCCATGACTTGGATGTTTGCTTTAATTCATAAATGGATTTCTGCAACTTCCAAACTTGTTTGGCTTCACTTGGTGTTACAAACCGTTCTGGTTGTGTCATATAGATATCTTCCTGAAGGTTCCCGTTAAGGAATGCTGTTTTGACTTCTATTTGTCAAATCTTGTAGTCATAGTAAGCTGCTATGACAAGTATGATTCTTATGGATTTAAACATGACAACTGGCGAGAAGGTTTCATCATAGTCAATTCATTGACGCTGTCTAAATCCTTTAGCCACTAGTCTTGCTTTATAGGTGCTAACTTGACCTTCCATGTCCAGCTTTCTCTTGAATACCCATTTGCATCCAACATGCTTTACATCAACTGGCTTATCGACCAGAACCCAGACTTGGTTCTGATACATGAAATCCATCTCAAAATTCATAGCTTCTAGCCATCTTGCAGCTTTCGAGCTCTCTACTACTTCCTTGTAGAAGAGAGATTCATCATTTTTCAACAATAACGATTCACCATCCTCGGGGACCTATGAAACTTGTTCCTGTACCAACTTCTGTGTCTCTTGAGCATCAACTTCGTCGAAGTCAATCTTGCTCCCACTATGAAACTTGTTCCTGTACCAACTTATGTGTCTCTTGAGCATCAACTTCGTCGAAGTCAATCTTGCTCCCACTATCATTTTTGATGACGTGCTCCCTCTCAAGAAAGATGACTTGTCTGGTGATAGTCATTTTCTTGTCTGCAGGGTTATACAAGTAATATCCTTTCGTTTCCTTGAGATATCTTATAAAGATACACCTCGTGCCCCAAGGTATTAGTTTGTTTCCTGAGAAGTCCTTAACAAACGCCTTGCATCCCCATACATGTGTGTGCGACAAAATGAGTTTATTTCTATTCCATAACTCGGAGGGAATTCCATTTGCCGCCTTAGTTGGTACTCAGTTTAATGTGTATGCTGCAGTTTGTAATGCATATCCCCAAAAGGATAATGGAAGATCTGCACGACTCATCATCGGCCTCACCATGTCCAACAAGGCGTGATTTCTCCTTTCACTAACACCATTCCACTATGTTATATAAGGAGTGAGTTGAGATAGAATCTCAGACTCCCGTAAAAGGTCGATGAACTCTTGGTTCAGATATTCTCCACCTCGATCCGATCGAAGCTTCTTTATCTTCTTACCAAGCCGATTCTCTGCTTCATTTTTAAATTCCTTAAATTTCTCCAAGGACTCTGACTTATACCTCATTAAGTAGATATAACCATATCTACTCAAATCATCAGTAAAAGTAATGAAGTAAGAATATCCACCTCCAGCTTCTACTGGAAATGGTCCACACACATCCGTGTGTACCAATCTTAGAAGTTCTGTGACCCTTTCACCTTGTCCACCGAAAGACAACTTGATCATTTTCCCTTGTAAACAAGCGTGACATCTATCAAGTGGTTTTAGCTCAATAGAGTCTAAATAACCATCTTAGCAGAGCTTTGTCAAACGCTTCTCGTTTACATGATCGAGACGGTGATGTCACAACTGGGTGTTGTATGAGTCATGTGAGTTTGTTTCGTTATCGATTGCCAACACTTGGTTTTCGTAATTTAATACATACAAACTGTTATTTAAATGCGCTATACCATAACATAAGTTGTTCTTATAAAAGAAACAACCTTTATTTCCAAACTTAAAAATAAACCCATCCATATCCAAACATGATACAGAAATTATGTTCTTGGTAACACTAGGTACATAATAACAGTTATGTAAAACCAAAAGCATTCCAGTTGACAATGAGAGATGGTAATCGCTAATGGCCAACGCAACCAGCCTCACGCCATTGACAGCTCAAAGATCCACCTCTCCTTTGGAAATCCTTCTAAATCTACTTGGTTCATGAATTTAAATACAGATGTGAGCCTCATATGCTGTATCTAATACCCAATGTGTAGAAATGGAAAAATTACACTTGATAACAAACACACATTTAGCGTCCTCACGCTTCTGGGTGCAATTTCTCTTCCAGTGGTCTGACTTGCCACATGCAAAACATACTGCCTCCCATTCCTTGCCCTGCCTCTGGATCTTCCCCTTCTTGGAGGGACGATGCTCAGGGGCTTCAGACCATTTATAAATCCTTGGCCCCTTTGCCCCTTTGCCTTGTCCTTCCTCTTCTTATTCACCATAAGGACCGCGGGTTTGTCACGCCCCATGTCCTTATCTACATGGTGAATCAAGGTCAGAAGTTCCGATAGACTTTTCTCATTATTGCTCATGTTGTGGTTGATAATAAAGCTAGAGAAGGTCTTAGGCAATGATGATAGAATGAGATCTGTACACAACTCATCTAGAAACTTAATCCCTAAGATGTTCAGGCGTTCAATGTAGCCAATAATCTTGACTGCATGAGGCCCAGCTGACGCAGACTCTCCAAGCTTAGTTGTGAACAAAGCGTTGGAGATCTCATATCTCTCCTGTCTCGCCTTCTCTTGATAGAGATCCTTAAGGTGAGACATCATGCTATACGCGTCCATGTTTTCATGTTGCTTCAAGAGTTCATTAGACATGGCCGATAACATGGAACACTGGACATCTTTGGCATTATCCCAATGTTTCATATAGAGAGATATTTCCTCATCATTGGCCTCGTTTCCAGGCACAACTGGTACAAGCTCCTACAACACATACAATTTCCTCTCATGGCAAAGGATGACGCGTAAACGCCTCTGCTACTCTTGGAAATTGGTGTCGGTGAGAAGGTTTTCCTTCTCGAGTATGGTTCACAATGAAATGTTTGACACCATTTTTCTTGTCATTTCTACAAATTAAGATGAGTAAAGATTTAGTACTTTATCATGATAAAACTGAGACAAATAAATAAATTGATACTTATTAGTCTCCCACTATTTTATTGAAATCCAATAGCCCTCACCATTGACTTCAGAGTATTTCGTTTCCTGAATAATCTAGTGGCAAAGATCCATATAGCCCATTCGCATTACCCCCAACTAAGGTTGGTCAAGAAACTTGATGAGTTTTAGGTAGACATTTCAAATACCAGCTGCATTAACTCGCAGTTCCTTGATCCGTTGAGTGAACTCCCCAATCCTAAAATCTTTTTTTTGGATTTCCTCAACTTTTGCCTCTTGGTCACATCAAGTCTTGCTGTGGCAGTCAACCCTTGATGTGAACCAAGTCAAGTCAACCTAAAACATCGAATTAGAATTCTCTGATAATTAAAAGCACCCCAACCAGGGTTGGTCAAACACTTTGAACTATGGTTTAATTCTAACCAAGATTATGAAAGGCTATATCGACTTAATATTTCCTTGATGGATTTTATCCTTATACGTAAATTGTCATTTTATTATCTTTCTTACATGCTTGTTAATATTAAGTGAGATATACTTAAGTGATTAACTATGTCTAAGATAATATATACTCATAAGCCGATCTTATTTTAGTTCAATTTTGCATGATTGTTTAATTCATTAATTATGTGATCGTGACAACACGCCCACAATAAATAAATCATGCAATTGACAGAAATAAAATAAATGACATGATCATGAGTTTGTTCTATTGGTTAGTTTATCTAGCAGTTGATAAACTAACCCGAAGACCTAGGGAAGAAACACCTTGAACTTTTTGAGGTCGTGTTTACAGTTTTCCTCTTGTCCATCTTTGTATCTCCTTCGATTGGTTTCGCCTCGACTCCTAACTTGAGCCGCCTCCACTAACTTGGAAGCTCTTTTAATTACATATGCTTTTATCTCACAAGCAATTGAGGGGTAAAACGAGGTTTTACATAAAAGAAACTTTGGGCACACGGACCTTACATATTAATGAAGAGAAGACTCAAAGACCAACAAATCTAATTTAAATAAATAAATTAAAAGAAATCATCCACATACAAAGGTCTCGGTCTAGCTCATGATCATTCATACATGCAACGATATTTACGCATAAATAAAACTAGCATTCAATTTCTTTAATCGTTCTTGTTTAAGATAAATCACGCTCGAATTAATTAATTATTTTCTTTAATTAATCAATCCTTTTATCTTAAACCCTTTTCTGAATTTCCTTGAGATTCTCATCCATCATAATTTTAAACAAATAAATTCATTTAAAATTATCTTTGTACGTAACTTGTACCTTGGAGGCAACCCGATGAATTCCTGTTCATAACTACCCAATGAGTAGAAATGAACATTACACATATATTAAATTAAACACATATGTATAAAACACCTATCACGTGTTGTGCCCCAACTTTACGCCCGCACCATGGTACACGTTTCAAGGGTTTATATAATATAATAATAAATTTTAATAAATCTGCATGATTTCGATGAGTACACAATGTGTAGTTCTGACTACACGGTGTGTACTATCGTTCGCCGTCCATCTGAAGTACACGCTTGGGGATACAACGTGTAGATGTACTTCAAAAATCTTCGAAGTACATGGCGTGTCCAGTGGGCCACACGTCGTGTAGTGTCTGCGTTACACGGTCTCAAGTCGGGCAAGCCGCGTACGAGGTACATGGTCCAACCATAACTCGAAGGGACTACACGCCGTGTCCAGTGGGCAACACGGCATGCAATTCGGAAACCGTGTTCCACCTGTTCCTGATCAACACACTGAGTCATAAAGACTTAGATAAACTCCAACACATGACTTGGTTTGGCGGACTAGTCCCGATGCACTGGACCTTGACTACACGACGTGTGAGGTAGAATACACGCCGTGTGAGTCCAACTACAAGGTGTGTGAATCCAACTGACATGCTGTGTGTTCTGGTGTTGTACGACCATGAACCTTTGGCCCCTCCAGATGAAATCCTCTGTTTTTTATTTTAATCAAAATTAAAAGAAAAGATTGTTTCCGTAAGGTGAGCGAGAAACGAAAGAGGAGAAACATATCTCGAGATTCGGATTTACATAACGATTAACTTGAATTGAAATAATTAAATTATTAAATGCGTAAATCATCAACGAAAAACTAAATAATTATAATCAATGATATGACCGCTCTGATACCACTTGTAGGTTCCGGGCCAGCAGAAGCACGTGAATGAGTGTATCTAACTTTTATTTTACTGTTAACAATGATCAATCTGAGATCCGCCACGATGTTAAAATGTCGGATCTTCAAAATGGAACGAAGAACGAAAAGGAAAGAGGGAAATCCTGAAACCATAGAGAGGGTCATCATATGTTGGTTATAATTAATTTAATTAAAAGACAAGAATTACTTTGATGAAATTCTTTCTCCGTTGATGCTTCTGATCACGATCCGATGTGATCCGTCGTTGCATCGCAGAAGCTAAGTGTAGACTTCCTCTAGTGGTGATCTACACATGCTCCACATATCTCTGGACGTCACCGAAGGGATCTTTGGGTGCTAGCGCGGAAGAGCCTTTGTTTGCGATGTTTGTCTTCAATCGGCTTGAGAGCCGCTTCCAAAGCGCTCTCCTTGATCCGGTGGAGGATGATCTCTCTCGTAATTTGAGAGCGTTCTTGGAGGAAATGGATTATCTCTTAGCTTGAGAGCTTTCTCCAGATCTGTTGTGCACAAGCACAAAGAATGACTAGACTTAATGAGAATAATGTAATTGAGATTTATAATACGTAGAATAATAAAATAAAATAATTACCCATAAGTATTTATTTATTTCATTTAATTCTTAGTAAAACCCCATGTATAATAATAATGTTTGACTATTATTATTACTTTACATGCTCCCAACGAATTACACTTAATATTATTTAATTAAATAAATAATATTCTTACTCACCCACACGACGTGTATATTAATATACAAGGTGTGTACTTTTGTTTTTTCATTTTCCTTTATTTTCTCCACCACATTTATTAGATCTTGGATAATGACTATTTATTTCTTAAATAAATATCACTGCATTATTTGCTAATAAATATATTATTTCGCCCACAATATATTCTCTCGAATAATTAGTGTTGAAATAAATGTGATCAGACATCCTTGAATAATTATTAAACCACTATCAGGAATAATCTTTATGCAACTTGTTAAATGAATATTTAACTGAGATACTTGGATACACTTAGTGTGTGACCCTCTAGGCCTCTTTCTCAGTGACATTAGATGGAGTCTGCCTAAAGTTCAAGGTTAACGTCTAGCAACACGCCAAGACACTCATAGAGAAAGAAGTTAACGCCGTAATGATGTGTCACCTCCTACGAACACTTACTGTGTAATGTAATCCCTTTGTCACGATATCTTCAATCAAACAGGTTGCATGCTAGTGCCATCAACCCATGTGCTCGATTATTTTTTGACTTTTCGAAATTTAACTTGTCCATTTCTCACCATGGCTATGGATTTATTTAGGCTATATCAATTCCATCAAAGGGTCTCTGAGATATCAACTTCTGTTATGGAACAAAAGGGACAAATCTTTTCTCGCATTATCTATTAATGCAGTATTACTCGTGACACACCAAACACATCCTACCTCGCTGCGAACAGTGTGTCGTCACAGTTTTTGTCAATACATCTAAGTGCGCGAGTTGTAATACCCATTAATAACAATCTTAAAGTCTAAGGACCAATACACACATCCGTAGATAGGAACATCCAATGACACTATGAAATGTGGATTTTCTACTGACGAGTCTTGTTCTCATAATATCCTCCTGGATATTACCAAGAGTGCACACCATGAGAAGGTGCCTCTTAAGTTTTATGAGTCCTCACCCTTAATGACCTGTATTATTTGTGTCCCTCAAATAACATCATCCGATCATAAAACATATATTCAAGAATAGTGTTATGACATTTCCGGGTTCTCATCATAGTAGAGATCCATTATGACCCTTTAGTGCAACAATTATCCTTAAGACATTATCACATGCATTGTCACGCAGAAGAACAATCAAGATGTGATAAGATATTTATTAATATTCAAATTCATGGATACAAGTTTGACATTATCACATGCATTGTCACGCAGAAGAACAATCAAGATGTGATAAGATATTTATTAATATTCAAATTCATGGATACAAGTTTGTCATAAAGTACAATGCAGTTGGTTCTAGGTCACCAACTCCAACACCAGCACACTGGTACATCATTGAGTGTGTGCTCCTTGGATGTAAGCCAATGCAGATAAACCAAGTAAAAATTACGTATGAACCCCTTTAATGCTTTACTGCTTCTGTATTTAATTGTGTTGGGACGAAGAGTGTTTTTCTTAATCGCAAAACCAGATCGTTGGAAGGGTTGTTTTGAAATTGACATACCCTGATTCATCCCCTCTCTCAGGGTATCTTGCTTGCGTGAGACTAATAAGTGATATTAGAGTGAAAGGTTCAAATTGGTGGAGTTTTCCCTCTTGGAAGCCAAGATAATGGTTGTCAATCAAAAATGGATTCCGATTTTCGATGGAAATAATTTCCAATTACGTGAAAATAGGATGCAACACTACTTTCGATCATTGGGCATGAATATTTATACGACCGCCATACATGGAATCTCGGTCAACATGGAAAATAGAGCTTTATCTGAAAGAGACTATTAGGAGTTGGATATCAATGCCAAAGGAATCAATGCGTTAGGGGGATCCTTGTCTAACATAATATACATGGAGGTAATGTCGTGTAAATCATCGCACACCATGTGGGAAAAAATTCTTAATATATATGAAAGCAACTCAAAGGTATGCGAAGCTAAATTGTAAGTTCAATGGAACAAGCATGAGGACTTGTGGATGCACACGAAGCACATGAGCCTTAGCCCGGTTGGTAAGGACTCCGTAAGTGCATCCAAATGACCAGGGATCAAATCCAGGTGGAGGCAGAATTCCTGGGTTACTGTAGCAGGTACTGTAGTGAGAATTGTGCAGTACTGTAGCAGACACTGTTTGACACTGTAGCAGCCGGGAATATGCCCCCGTTTGGGCCTTCGGGCCACCGATTTGGTCCCTGAGTCCTGTAAGGCCTTCGGGCCACCCAGACCTTCGGGTCAGTAAGGCATTTGGGCCACCTCAAGGACTTCGGGCCACCTTAAGTGCAGATGCAAACCAGACAACCTACAAGGAACAAGCTCTACAAGGAGGATGATCAAAGAGCTTTCACCACAGCAGAAGCTAAACGGATTGCAAGAATGAGAGGGTATGACACCTGCCATCGGGACAAGCCTGTGCTTGCACGAGAATGCCTAGCCGAACAGCCATGCGAAGGTGGAGAGCTGATTTCACGATGAAGATGCTGGGGGGGAGCAGTTCCAAGTAGTTAGTCTGGGTTGTATGTAATGTTTGAAGCCTACGGGCAATGAATTCCTTTAAGGCCTACGGACCATATAATACTTACGCCTACGAGCCTTGTAAGGGTTTCACCTCACCCCTTAAAAGGTGGATTATCAAAATCAATAAAAAATGAAGGTCTTCGGGCCATTGGAGGAGGATGATACACACGAATGCATCTTTTGATGTATTATTCAATTGGGTGAACATAATTGTTGGGGGCATGCATGGAATCCGAGAAACCCTCGATGATATCAAGATCGTAAAGAGAATTTTGAGAAGGATTCCACCCCATTTTAATCCGAAGGTTTTGGTACTCGAGGACGAGGATCCAAAGGAGGTGACATTGGATATTCTTCACAACACTCTCATTGCATATGAGATGAGAAACAATAAGAATAATCTGGTGGCAAAAGAGAAATCTCATGAAATGGCATTCAAGGCGATGAAAAAGCTTTCAAGATGATATCGAAGAGAAAGAAGTTGACAAAGTCATGTCATTCCTTTCCTTAAATTTGAAGAGAAAAATGAAAGTCCAAAAGGAAGCTTCAACTTGGATGCTTTTAGTGTGGAAAAATTGAGCACCTTGCCGCCCGATATCCTAAGAAGTTTTAAGACGACGAAGAAGATGAAGTGCCCATGAAGAAATCTTTAAATAGTGTGAAAGGTAAGATGAGCACCAAGAGGAAATTCTTTAAAAAGAAAAGAAGATATTAGCTCGGAGGAAACTGTAGTATAAGAGATTGAGAAGTTCTTGTGGCCGTTATAGATAAACCATAGACGAAGGACAACAATAATGTCAAAGATGCTGAGGTTGAGGAAAGAGTGGACCTCAAAGTAGAGTTAGAGGGTGCACTAGAAGAAATAGATGTTTGGAGAGCAAAAACAAAGAAATTCAATGGAGTGGTACGTGATTCGAAACTCTATATGTAGCTACAAGAAGAGAAGGAATTTTAGTTGAGGGTCGAGATTGAAAAACTTAAATATGAAAAGCTGGAAAACTCAAAGAAGGTAGTAGAGTACAAACTCAAAATTGAAGAGATGGCCCAGATTTTCAATGGTTTGGGTAACTCAGTGAAAGATCAATTCAAACAAATCAAAGTGATTAAAAGATAAACCATTGGTCTATGTTGAAAGGTAGAATATCATCAAAGGCCTTTGTCTCTCAGCATGACATCTGGAAATTGGATTATGTGAGGTGTGTTAAAGTGAAAGAAAAGCATAGAGATCTAATAGATAAGTTAACGCTTCAAGAACTAAGGAAGACAATGTGGGTCCGTAAACAATAGGCATTCATGGTTAATGTAAGCCACAAGCACCCACTCCATAGAGGAAGATTGATTGGGTGACACTTAAAAAGACCCAAAAGAGTATTGGAGCAACATTAGAGATACACAAAAATACACCCCAAATCAGGTTTTATTGTCGTGGAAAGACGAGACATACTCAATATGTGTGTTCCATAACTAAATGGAATTTCAAGGCATAAGAGATACAAAGTCATATGAGTAGAACATCATATGCTCAATCCGTTTTTGATGGCTTTGGTGTCATGGATACAAACACAAATCCATGTATTGCCCATTAAGGATGCAAAGGAATATGTCGATGGAGATCCAAAGTGGAAGATGACAACAGTTGAAAGGTTTCATCAAGTGGGATGAAAATACAAAATCAATTTTCAACTTTGCAAGATGATGTTGTTCCATCATACTTGGAGGAGAACATATTCAACACCAAAGAGGGTGAAATAGTGGACATGGGTCAAAAAACAAAGGACTAAAAAGGTGATTATTGCAGAGATCACTTTGAAAGTGACAGATCAAACCAGAGTATGGATTCTTCATAGTGGACATACTTTCCAGATGGTGGGAAAAGAGGATTTTGTCACATGTATCAAGTAAGACAAAGATGACGTTGTAAGATTTGACAATGATGAAGGCATGAAGATCATTAGCTCTAGGAAAGCCAAAAATGGAGGTAAAGACATGAGATGCATGAATGTCTTAGTAATTGAAGGCATTGGTCACAATTTACTAAGTGTAAGCCAATTGTGCGACTCAGAGCATGCAATCAATTTCGTCAAGAAGACTTGTATTATCAAAGGAAGAGATAAAGTGATTATGATGTAAGATAAGTGCACAAAGGGGAATATATACCTCATTAGTGGAGAAAAAGACCTGTTCTTTCTATCCAAGGAAAATGAAAACATATTGTAGCACAACATGCTTGGCCACATGAGCCAAAAATCATTGCAAGATTTGGTGAAGAATGAAGGAGCTCATGATATCCCTAAGCTCTCACGTGATCGCATTCTTACTTGTAATACATTCGAAACGTGGAAGATCATTCAAAAGAATTACATGCCGAAGGATAAGAAACCGACTTGATTTCTTGAGTTGGCACATGTTAATGTTTATGGGATGATATCACCAAAATCCATTGATGAAAAAAGGTATTATGTGCTTTTCATTGACGATTACAACAAGATGCCATGATTGATGGTGATCTCTCACAAGTCAGAGGTGTTTAATTGCATTACTCATTATCAGAGGATGACAGAGAAAGTGCTTGGGTAGAAGATTTTGAAATTCTGAACTGAAAATGCCATGGAGTTTATTAACATTCAAGTATAGGATTATGTTGAGAAACATAGGATAAATCACCAAGTATCAACAACGAGAGATCTTTAAAAAAACAGTGTAGTGGAGAGGAGAAATTAGATCCTTAATAATATGACTCAAACGATGCTAATTGAAAAGGACATGCCAAAGAAGTTTTGGAAGTGGTATTGACATTGGTCTATATAAAAAAATAGAGCTTTGTTGTGTCCGGATGAGGATAAGATTCTATATGAGATTTGGTATGAGAAGAAGCCAACCTTGAAATACTTTTGAATCTTTAGAAGTGTTATATTCTCAACAAAGAAAAGAACCACAAGAAGTTCAACTCTCATGAGACGATGGTATATTTCTTGGCTACTCATCCAAGAGTAAGACATACAAATGTTTCAACAGATGGCTTGGGAAGATAATTGAAAGCCAATACATCACTGTAGTGGAAAATGAGCAGAATTTCCAACTAAATAGTGAGAAAATTCTAGTGGAAAGTGTTAAGGAGTTGAGAATCTTAGGGGGATCACAAGTGGATGATTTTGATTCCGAAGAAGGCATCGATGATGAGCAGGTGGAAACAAGTTTAATAGCTATGTGGAAATTGAGAAACATGGCTTAAATCAATGAAGAAAACATCACTGGTGACAAAAAAAGTATAGTGGAAACAAGAAGAATGAAGTCTCTATTGGGAAGAGGTTCTTGAAATATGAATACAAACACTGTATAGTTGAACCTTGAGTTCATCAAAAATTTATATCCACTAGTAGTTCAAAGCCGCAAAAAAAACCAACTATCGGTTCTCCCTTTTTGACTTGAAGCACCTTAATTAGGAAGTCTTGTTGCACCCTAATCACCCCTTCAAATATGAAACACACACACACACTCTAACTCATGGTAAAAAGAAGAATAAAAGGGAAAGAAAACCGGACACACAAGATTAACATGGTTCAAAATTTCATCCTACGCCCATGTGAGAAACATTGTAATCTCTTTGTATTATCAAAATAACAAGAATTATAAACAATGTAGCTCATAAGCGAACATTACACTTTTTGTAGTTCAATACATTCATACTCAATAGTTGGTCCCACCTCCTTTTATAGAGAATCTTTATCGGTTAAATAGGCTGCACCACCATTTGACATTTGTGATTAGCCATCCATTGAATTCTACGTTCAACTGAGGCTTTCACTAACTCAATTGTTCTAGCCGGTACATTGTTCACAATGCCCAAAGACTTGTTTGCACATCCATCGGAAGTTTGTGAACTTTTGGTAAGGTGACCTGTATGTCGAAGGCTTTTGTTGCCGTTGCTTTGACAAGACCGAAGCTAACTACTAGAGTTTGAACTTCTGGTGAGTGAACTTCCACCAACTTGAAGATGCTCCATGATCCCAACAATCTCCCACTTAAAACCTCTTCGACATCCTCCAACACTTCAGGCAAACCAACTTCATCTTTCACATTCATTCCAGTGTTTTCCATCTTTCTCTCATTCAACTGAGTCCCACTGGGGCACGATGCTGCCTCAGGCTCTCTTGGACTAAAACCTCTGTGAAAATGTTGGCCAAATTTGGATTCCCTGCGATCTTCCATAGCCTCTAACACCTTGTCCTTCAGCAGATTCTGGATGAAATGTAATTTCAAATCAATGTGTTTTGTTCTCGCATGAAATGTCAGATTCTTGGTAAGATGGATAACACTCTGACTATGACAAAATAACATTCCTCCTGATTCTTTACCCAACTCTTCAGTAAGCATTTTAACTAGAAAAACTAATTTCCAGCTTCTGTAACTGCTACATACTTTGCTTCTGTTGTAGACAAAGTCACCACCGGCTATAGCCGTGACATCCAGTTGATCATCGTTGCACCAAATGTAAACACAAAACCCATTGTTCTTTTTGGAGTGTTGGAATCACCAACAAAATCCGCATAAGCAAAACCTTTTAGGGGATAATCTTCCTCGAAGCACAAGGTTGTATCTACCGATCATTTCAAGTATCAGATGACCCACTTCACAACTTCCCAAAGCTTCTTCCCAGGATTATACTTAATCTGGCTCATCACTCCCACTGCAAAGACAATATTTGGATGCGTACATATCATTACATACATCAATCTTCTGACAACTGAAGCATATGATACTTTTGTCATGTACCAGACCTCATTTTTTGTTGAAGGTACTCGCGCCTTGGATAACTTAAAGTGTCTGACAAAGGGAGTTTTGATAGATTTACATTCGGTAATCCTGAATTTCTCGATGATCTTTCGGATGTACTCTTTTTGGAATAACATTAGAGTAACAGATTTCTGATCCTTCTCTATCCTCATCACTAAGAATTTCTTGGCTTGGCCAAAATCTTTCATTTCAAATCTACCGAAATACTTACTCTTCAGCTCCTGAATCTATTGAATCTCTGGATTCATCAGCAACATGCCATCCACATAGCGTAAGAGTAGAATGCAAGTCCCATCATTCCCCAACTTCTAATAACAACAATGATTAGAGTTGCTCCTCGTGAAACCTTCTTCAACCATGAGAGCATCGAACTTTCGATTTCACTATTAAGGTGAATGTTTCAAGCCATAAAGACTTTGCTTCAGTTTGAAAACAAGACTCTCCCTCTGATGGTCTTCAAACCGTAGGTTCTGGGTGCAACATAAGTGCCGAATGGGTCATGCCCAACTCAACTTTTTTATCGTGATTGATAATTAATATGAGATTTGCACGACGATAAATGTCGCGATCAACAGAATTGAATCAAAGAATATAGAAAATGGATAAATGTCAGAACCGAATCGCAGGATCACCGCATATTATTTATAATTAATTTAAGCAATTAAAGAATTACCTTGTGAAAAATTCTTTCTTCATTGATGGATCTAACAACAGATCTACGTCGTATCATTGTTGCGTTGTAGGAATCAAGAATAGATTCCATCTAGCAATAATCCACACGCGTTCCACGAATTTATGAACGTTGTCGTAAGAATTTCTGGGTGCTAGCATGAAAGATCCTATCGCCTGCGTCATTCACCTTCGATCACCCTGAGAATCGCTTCCAAAGAATTCTCTTTGATTACTCTAGATTTGAGAGTGGAAGGTGGAGGAAGACCGCTCTCCATTCTTGGGAACATTCCGAGAGAGGCCCTCCAGGGCCTGAGAGGATTCTCTTCGGATCTCGTTGTTCACAACACAAATGAATTGACTATATTAAGAAAAATAATATAATTGGGTTTTTATACCGTTAGGGTTAGAATAAGTATTTGCACAAGCACCCTTTATTATTTATTTAATCACTGCGGAACCCCATGTCTATAATAATAGTAATAATAATATTTATTGACATGTGCTAAACTCACGAATTAAATTAAATATTATTTATTTAAATAATATTCAATATATATTATTTCTCATCAGACTATTAAACTCGGGCCTTGAATAATGATTATTTATTTAATAAATAAATATCACTCCATTATTCGTCAATAAATAAATAAATATTATATCCACTAAATAACAAATAAATATTTAAATAAATATTTAAAAAAATATTTTTCTCACATAACATTCTCTCAAATAATTGGTGATAGAATATATGTGATCAATCAAACATGAATAATTATTAAAGCACATGCGAGAATAATATTTATTGGACTTGTTAAATAATAAATAATAATATATTATTTAACTGAGATTTTAGAGACACTTAGTGTGTGACACTGCCTTTTTCTTAGTGGCATTATGTGAAGAAGTCTGAAGTTCAAAGTTAACCTCTAGCAACACGCCAAGACACCCATAGAGAAAGAAGCTAATGTCGCAACGACATAATACTTCATACAGACGTTTAATGTGTAATATAATTTCTTTATCATGATATCTCTAATCAAGCATGTTGCATGATGGTGCCATCAATTTCTGCGCTCGATGTCTCTTTCTTTGATTTTTTAGAAATTGAACTTGCATATAGAACATCATGACCATGGATTTATTTAGGCTATATCATTTTCATCAAAGGACCCGAGATATCAACTTCCGTTAAAGAACATAATAGACAAATCCTTTTTTGCATGACTCATTAATGAAATATTACTTGTGACGCACCCAATGTATCCTACCTCGCCACAAATATATGTTGTCACGGTTTTCACAAATACATCAAAGTACGCAACTTATAACACTCATTAATAATAATCTTAAAGTCTTAAGGATCAATACACACGTCCGCAGATATGAACATCCAATGACACATATAAATGTAGATTTTCTACTGGTTGGTCTTGTTCTCATAATATATCACATTGGATATTATCAAGGGCATACACCATGTGAAGGTGCCTCAAAGTCTTATGAGTCTCCACCCCCGACATCTTGTATCATTTGTCTCTCAAATGATTTCATCCGGCTATAGAACATATATTTAAAAATACTGTCATGACACTTCTGAGTTCTCATCATAACAGGGAACTGCTATGACTTTTCAGTGTGACAACTACTCTTAGGACATTATCACATACTATGTTATGCAAAAGAATAATCATGATGTCATAAAGAGTTTATTAATATTCAAAATAATGAATACATGTTATCATAAAGTACATATAAGTTAGTTTTAGGGCACCGACTCCAATAGATTCCCACTTGCACTAGTGCCAACTACTAACGTAACATCCCCGACCCGGGAGCCACTAAACCGATGCCTCGAGCCAAGTCATCAAATGACCTCAAGCACGCCTCCCTGTATGCCAGAGGTTTCCAACTAGCGACGAGGGTCTAATGAGTCACGTGGAGAGACTATACCCTCTTTACCAGAGTAAGTCACAATAGAACACAATATAAATAACGGAATAATATGAAACAATTAATAAACATATAAGTCAAACATCTCCCAACTGGGTATAAACCACAATTCAACATTAACAATGTCATGACATACTAGTAGTGCAAAGTAAATAAAACCAAAAAAATAAGACAAATGACCAAATCCCCAAACGGGTCCCGACTCTAAGTTCAGATCCTTCTTCATGTACATCCTGAGCCCAACTCAACATCGTAGAGTAGGGCCTTGGCCCTTGTCCTGACCTACAATTAAGAAATCTGCTCGGGTACCCAACGATGACCCGAGTAGGGTGTGAATACAAATCTCAGTAGGTCACCACCAACGGTGTCTACAAAAAAATCAGTCTAATAGATAGTGCATGCAAATACAAAATAAATGGTAAGTAAACAAGAAACAGTTCAGGTGCCATTAGTTAACAAAGTTCTTTCTAGTCCATGCTTAGCCTTTTTCCCTATTTCATTGCTTACACCATCTTTGTTACTTATTCCATTCTTAGCACATGCTCCATGGGTTGGCTACACATATCATCTATACAAGGGTCTAAGACAATCAATCACAATGCATAGGGAAAATAAGTCAAGTCCCTATCTCACTAGGGATACACATATCACATCAACACATTATTCTCACCTTGAAGCCTCAATCCGGGTGGAATGCAATTGTTAGGGGACTAGAGCATTCATCCCCTTCCCTAACCTGTGCATTTTTGGGGTGTGGTTTTGGAGCCTCAGTCTAACTCGACCCGTTGGCGTAGAGCCTCATGTCAATACTCCACTCTACCAAGCCTTGTGCACATTCTTATTTATTCAATCTCCACAACCATACCATAACAACCAAACATAACCAATGCCATTGGAAAACACAATACATAACAACCAATATGGGAATTAATACTATGCCATAACCCATTAACACATTCACCAATTACAATTCATAGCCATGTAGCTAAATTCTCATTCTTGTGCCTTAACCCATTAAGTGTATTCAATAACCCCTATGACTTAGCCAATATTTATCAATTACCATATATTAACCCATTTAGCTCATTTATCATTTCACAAGCATTTACCCACTTATGCACTACAAGTACAATTCTTGTCTCATAAGGCACAACCACTTTATTACATTTAACCCTTTAGGAATACCGCAAAATTCCCATGTATTAACCCAATCAACATATTCATCCATTTTCCATTCCATTAACTAATTACAAGTTCACCATATAATATGCACTAATCCTCTTAGGCATTTCTAACCCAAGATCATTAAACAACTGACATAATCTCATTCAACCGAATTCGCCTGTGTTCATGTCATGCCAAACAACCCCTTATGCCCTTAACACCCAAGGAACAACTATCATCATTCCAATTACAACTTAATCAACCATTAAAACATGTTCTTCATGGGTTCCACATTATTACTCGGCAACCCTTCACTTAACCCTACCCTTCTTTAGGTCCGGAAATGCCGGTGTACCTCGTGGGTGGCCCTAAAATGGTCAAGTCATCCTCTACTCATCCCACGAGGATTGTGAGAGTTTCAATTGGTCACTTAGACATACCTTTTTACCAAACCCTCCAACAGAATCAAGAACACAAAAAGGGGAAAACAAGAACACAAACTTCCATGCACAAATCTAAAAAAACTATGGGATAATACTTGTAGACCACATACCTCAAATCTGATGATGAACACACTCTTAATCGTAGCCTTGGATTCGAATTCAAACACCCTTTGAAGCCTTAACCTAGGTTCCAACAAAAAAAGGGGGTTTTAGAGTTTCAAAAGAATATGAGAGAAACTACGAACCCTGATATGGAAAAGAGAATCAAGAGGAAGATTAGACTTACCCGGAGCTTCGATCCGCAATCGAAGACACTCCAAACGGCCTAGAGATGAGGGAGATTGATCCTTGAGAGCTCTTGAGATTTTTGGGACGTCACTAGGGTTCCAAGAAGGAAGAAATCAGGAAATCCTGAGTGGGCCTTAAAATCCCATAATGACAATTTTGTAATTTTTCCAACTTTTCTAGGCCACATGGTTTGAAAAACCTTGCGCAAATTGTGCGGATGCTACTGTCAGAAAATCCCCCTTTTGCACAGTTACCTAGGATGATCCACACGGTTAGCACTAACCGTGCGCAAACCATGTAACATGCCTAGAAAACTCCTTTTGCCCCCCTTTCATGCCCCAAACCCCCGAAACACCCCCGAGCCTTCCCATGAACTTGGGGTAACTTATTTGACCACAAGAATGGACTCAACTGAAACATAAACATGAACATAACTTAAGATGAAATATCCGAGATCTTACAACCTCCCCACCTTATAACGACTCATCCTCGAGCCGCTCTTTCCGAGCATCAATGATCTTTCTCAATAAGAGATCATGCCACTAGGTCTGCCTATCTATTCCCATCTTCCATGTTTCTGGTTGCACATCACAGTGCCCTCTGAATACAGATCAAAGGGACAAACTTTCCTCGAAGACTTTCTCACCACAAGCCACAATAGGAACTAGAAGCTCCTCAAGGGTGCATCAACTTCAACCATATCCGACCACTAGAACTTTACTGAGAAAACTGAGGCAACAATGCATGATTCACAGCACACAGAAACTTCGCTCAAGGCATCATATCATCGCATAGGAACCAACCGGAACCCCATCGGTCCGATCCTCTTCACAACTCCTGACCCAAATCACTTGGCATCATTTTCCCTTGTTTTCCCAACTCTAACAGTGACCAAACTCAATATCTTCCAAAGGAGAATTCATAGTCCTTCCAACCACATTTCCCAACTTACGTCGATTCACCACTATCAAGGAAAGATCACCTGAATCTCAACTCAACTTTCACATCACTTGATGTGTTCCAACTCATCATGCTCGAACATCCATAGGGCATTACCTTGCATTGGCATCCAACCGCACCATCGAAACCATTCGGGAGGACATTCCTACACTATCCATTCAAGGACTAAGATCAACTTGACCTCACTTAGGTACAACTTCATTTCAAAAAGGCACTTGCCGCCGCAACATGAACCCGGAGGTGGGTCACTCTCCCCACACCCATTTAAGTTTACCATCTCAGGTTGGACCACCCCCGGCTGGCTTGTCCCAGAACACCCACCTTCCACTGATGGCACACTACCCATTTCTCACCTTCCCAAGGTGCACGCTGACTTGAAGTCTATCATTATCATCCCACGCACCCATTGAGATCGTTCCCTAAATTTCAGTAGAATTCCATCATCACGACATTACTGCTCTCCAGACCGTCATCGGGCTTCACCCTCGGCATGACACCACATCACATGGCCAAGGTTCCCTCAACTTCAAGATGTTCTAAAACCACCCAAGGAAAAAAATTACCCGAGTCCAACCCCGATCTTCGTTGGAGTTATAGAACCCAACCCCTCTTATCACAACCTGCTGTCATATCCAACCACACCCTTCTACGACTTCAGCATAGACTTCACAAGCTTCACATGGAACCACCCTGAGCTCAAAGCCAACACTTGGCTCATCAGTCACCACATCCAAGGCCCACATGGCCTCTCTGAGGAACCTAACATGCACTTCACAGGTTCCTCATTGGCATCCTGGTGCCACTACATCAACTCGATGTTCTCCTCTCCACATCCAGGACTAACTTATCACTCCCCACCTTAGGAGTGTCATTATGATTGCTCTCCATGAGGGATTCCAACCACAATGTCTTACACTCGATCACAAGCCGAACCCCAAAACATAGACATGGCTATCTAGATTTTTCCCAAAACAAGAAAACGAACACCACCCAGTGCCTGTTCCTGGCTTCCGTGAACGACACCCATGGCGTTTGTCGACATTTGGTCCATCTCGAGGACCTCACCCAAAGACATTGAGGGTGTACATCCCATCATCAAGCTCCACATATATTGTTTCCATGAGTGTAAACTCCATGATGTCCCTCATCCAACCAAACACCTTCAAGTCTCTTAGCATAAGGCCAGAACTTCTCAGTGTACTTGGGACGATATCAAGATATTGGGAAGAATCTTCACTAGCTGAGGTATACTAAAAAGTTTTCGAAGAACACCACCACTAACTTATCCGTCTCTGATGTCGAACTTTGGGACACCATGACCTTCCAAGGATCTCAGTCTTCCCTGCCGAACACATCTCATCAACACTTAACCACCACTGCTCAGGTGTGATTGCCAACCAAGTCTCACCACCGCTCCACAACCAAATCACCAAGCAGCCGTGAACCAACGTTTCATATGGCACTACTTCCACCACACCGCTCGAGTTCTTCCGATGCGTCCCTGACAGCTAACCACTGAAGCACAACGGTCTACCACACCAATAAACCAACAATCTATCACAAATCAACCTTTACCTGTGTGTATCCCATTGCTCGCTTACTCACCTAACCATGTATCTTGGTTAGTCAACCTCATTAGCCCTGAGGCGACCTCTACATTTTACCCAACAACCAAACCATTCATACAAACAAGTTCAGCCACGTGACCACCCTCACCTCGGGTGTCACCATCAAGCAAAAGAATATAATTGCACTTTAGTCACCCTTGTCTCTTCCGCTCAAAACAACTTCGAGACCTCCATTAATCATCATCCAAGCAGGAAAGTCAGGAATCCATACGATACAACCCTTTGAAACAAACCTTACCTCTTATCACAAACACTAGGGTGCCCTTATGAAAGAGCCAGATACAACTATACCATTTACTAAAACTTAGTGGTACTTAGTATGCATTGACACCACCTCTGAAGCATCTCCCATGCTTCATATTCCAAGGTACCTACACCGCTGAGCTAACCTCCCACGAGGCCACCCTTGATTTTCTGAAACTATCATTGCGTAACCACAACTCGAATGGCACCACCAGCCATCAACCTTCCCACTTAGCCCTCTAGGCCAAACACGCACCATGCAACACTCTGAGTTCCACTATTAAAGTCCAAAACATCTACATGCGTGACACACACCCAAAAGCACTAGAAACCGTGCCCGACCTCTCTCATATGCCACCTTGAAGGTTGAATGATACCAACTCCCTAGACTAGAGTCACAACTAGGAAAATCCATTGGTCCCCTCTCCAAACCATACATATCATGACACAAACAAAGCAATGCTTGTGAATAACACTCTCACCCCAGTTCCGATTCACACTGTGCCTAGCGCACCAAACAACCATTTACTCTAGGTTTCGTACCAAAGGTGTACACATCCATCGACACTACGAGCAAAAAAAATCTCTCTAGAATTCAAAACGAAACTCGTAAGGTCTCTACTCACAAGGTCGCTAAAACCCAGACACCATCCTTAGGGTCCAACATGCACTCCGTACGGTCATGAACCACGAGAGTTTCCACACTCGCATTACCGAACGCCTCACGACCCAAAGGCCAAAATCCTACCAAGGGTTCCCTAAACACACAACCTAGGCCATATCATAACCAGCAAGGTCTCACAATCCAAATCAAAAGTCTCAAACTAGGGTACTCTAACTACCCCAAACTACACATACAAGGGTCAAACCGATAACACAAGGAATACCAACTTTTGAACTCAATCATTCTCATTTTAAACTTCTCATTCACCCGACGCTTCAAAGAATGACCGACAGGATTAAACCATAGATGGAAAAGATCTCACGCTATCAACCTTAAAACAAACCTTTCTTCATACTCTATCCGAATGGTCATCATCACACTTAGAACACTATCCTCTACCATACCTACTATGGGTCATGGTCAACATGGGGTAACCAATTTACTTAATCACAAGTCTTTCGTCAACACCCCTTCACACCGCTTCCTCTTTTACAACAAGATTCTTTCCTTTTTTAGGCACTGAATCAACATTTACAATTTTTCACAACCCAAAATTTTAACCCGATCATAACATTTCTTTATACATGATATTCCTTAACTATTCATTTGCATTCTTTTCATTCACCCACTTACATTACCATTATTAGACATCATTTTCTCAAAATTTATCAAGTAAAATGAATTCTACTCTTTATGCCCCACACACTCATCCCGTGTGTGTGCCTATAATGATGCATGCCACCTATATCATTAGGTGCCTAAAATGATGCATGGATACACAACCTCATGTCATTCCGACAATGAGAAAAATATCATAAATCAATCAAATCACACAACATGTGTATCACCCAACGGTGAAATATCATTCAATTGTAATAACACACAACAAGAACAACAATTTCCACCCTAGGTGACTTGGGTTTCCCCTGTACTTGGGTTAGCTACTCCCAGACACGAGCTCATTACCAATGCCTGACATTGTCCCAATCTCCCATCTACCATCCTCAAATAGTAAGAAAGATAAAATAACTCCTCTGATACCACTTTGTAACATCCCCGACCTGAGAGCCACTAAATCGGTGCCCCGAGCCGAGTCGTCACATGACCTCAAGCGCACCTCCCCATACGTCAGAGGTTGCCGACTAGCGGCGAGAGTCTAATGAGTCACGTGAGGAGACTATACCTTCTTTACCAGAGTAATCCACAACAGAACACAATATAAATAACGAAATAATATGAAACAACTAATAAACATACAAGTCCAACATCTCCCAACTGGGTACAAACCACAATTCAACATTAACAATGTTATGTCATACTAGTAGTGCAAAGTAAATAAAACAAAAAAATAAGACAAACAACCAAATCCCCAAACAAGTCTCGACTCTAAGTTCAGATTCTTCTCTATGTACATCATAAGCCCAACTCAACATCCTAGAGTAGGGCCTTTGCCCTTGTCCTAACCTACAACCAAGAAATCTACTCGGGTACCCAACGACGGCCCAAGCATGGTGTGAGTATTTGTAGGTGACCACCAACGGTGTCTACAAAATATCCAGTCTAATAGATAGTGCATGCAAGTACAAAATAAATGGTAAGTAAATAAGGAACGGTTCAAGTGCCATTAGTTAACAAAGTTCTTTCTAGTTCATGCTTAACCTTTTTCCCAATTTCATTGCTTACACTATCATTGTTACTTATTCCATTCTTAGCACATGCTCCATGGGTTAGACACACATATCATGTACACAAGGGTCTAAGGCAATCAATCACAATGCATAGGGAAAATAAGTCAAGTCCCTATCCCACTAGGGATACACATCACATCAACACATCATCCTCACCTTGAAGCCTCAGTTCGAGTGGAATGCAACTATTAGGGGAATATAGCCTATGTCCCCTTTCCTAACCCGTGCATTTTTTGGGTGGAGTTTTAGAGCCTCAGTCTAATTTGACCCGTGGGCGTAGAGCCTCATGTTAATACCCCACTCTACCAAGCCATGTGCACATGATTATTTATTCAATCACCATAACCATACCATAACAACCAAACATAACCAATGCCATTGGAAAACACAATACATAACAACCAAACATGAGAATTAATACTATGTCATAACCCATTAACACATTCACCAATTACAATTCATAACCATTTAGCTAAATTCCTAGTCTTGTACCTTAACCCGTTAAGTGCATTCAACAACCCCTATGCCTTATCCAATATTCACCAATTACCATATATTAACCCATTTAGCCCATTTATCATTTCACAAGCATTTACCCACTTATGCACTATAAGTACAATTCTTGTCTCACAAGGCACAACCACTTTATTACATTCAACCCTTTAGGAATACCCCATAATTCCCATGTATTAACCCAATCAACATATTCATCCATTTTCCATTCCATTAACCAATTACAAGTTCACCATCTAATATGCACTAATCCTCTTAAACCTTTCTAACCAAAGATCATTAAACAATCGACATAATCTCATTCGATCGAATTTGCCCGTTTTCATGTCATGCCAAAGAACCCCTTATGCCCTTAACACCCAAGGTACAACTATCATCATTCCAATTACAACTTAATCAACCATTAAAACAAGTTCTTTATGGGTTCCACATTATTACTCGGCAACCCTTCACTTAACCCTACCCCTCTCTATGTCCAGAAATACCGGGGTACCCCATGGGTGTCCCTAAAATGACCAAGTCATCCTCTACGCATCCCATGGGGATCATGAGGGTTTCAATTGGTCACTTAGACACCCCTTTTTACCAAACCCTCTAACAGAATCAAGAACACAAAAAGGGGAAAACAAGAACACAAACTTCCATGCACAAATATAAAATAAAACTATGGGATAATACTTGTAGACCACCTACATCAAATCCGATGATGAACACACTCTTAATCGTCGCCTTGGATCTGGATTCAAACACCCTTTGAAGCCTTAACCTAGGTTCCACCAGAAAAGAGGGTTTTAGGGCTTCAGAAGAATATGAGAGAAACTACAAACCCTAATATGAAAAAGATAATCAAGAGGAAGATTAAACTTACCTAGAGCTTTGATCCGCAACCGACGACACTCCAAACAGCCTAGAGATGAGGGATATTGATCCATTGGAGCTCTTGAGGTTTTTGGGACATCATTAGGGCTCCAAGGAGGAAGAAAGGAGGAAATCCCGAGTGAGCCTTAAAATTCCGTAATGGCAATTTTGTCATTTTTTCCAACTTTTCCGGGTTGCACGGTTTACCCACATTGTTTGAAAAACCGTGCGCAAACCGTGCAGATGCTACTATCTGAAAATACCTCTTTTACACGGTTACCTAGGCTGATCCGCACGGTTTGCACTAATCGTGAAACATGTCTAGAAAACTCCTCCCCCCTTTTCATGCCCCGAACCCCTGGAACACTCCTGAGCCTTCCCATTAACTTGGGGTAACTTATTTGACCACAAGAATGGACTCAACTGAAACATAAACATGAACATAGATTAAGATGAAATATCTGGGATCTTACAACTAACAACCTTCAATCCACTAGCTCTCACATGATACTCATTCTTCTACTAAGATATGCCTTTAGTCAAGAAGTCTACCATGCTTTCTTTTGCGAGAAGTCTGCTTACTGCAACTTCACCCCTTTGAGAAAAAATCTCTCAAGAGTTGATACTTTCAGAGCATGTGTTTTATCCATTGGTGTGACCTTGGATCTTTTGCAAGAGTCACCACTACAGTATTATCACAATACAATGTGATAAGGTCTTTACTGCTAGACACCACATCAAGCTCCTGAAAAAAGTTTTGTATCCAAACGGTTTCCTTAACTGCATCAGAAATTGCTATATACTCGGACTCCGCTGTAGAATCGTAAAAAACCGGCTGCTACCAATGACGTTCTCCTGGATCAGCTTGATATTTGTCTATTATGTTCAATGCACAGACAACATCAAGTCTAGTACATAAAATGACATACATGATTGATCTTATCACTGAAGCGTATGAGATCTTACTAATTCTCTCTTTCTCCCATTGTGTCCGAGGACACATTTTCATAGAAAGATGTATACCATGTGACACTGGAATCAATCCCTTCTTGGATTGTTTCATACTAAATCTCTTTAGTATCAGGTCAATGTATGTACTTTGACTTATTCCAAGAAGTCTCTTGGATCTATCACAAATGATCTTGATCCCTAGAATATAAGCTGTATCACTTAATTCCTTCACAGAGAAACACTTGTTTAACCAGTCCTTCACAGATTGTAAGACTGGTATGCCATTTCTAATAAGTAATATGTCATCAACATATACTACTAGGATAACAGCCACATTCCCACGAAACCTTTTGTAAACACATGGCTCACATTCATTCTTAATAAACCCAAATTCTTTTATAGATTCATCGAATCGAATGTTCCATGACTTAGATGTTTGCTTCAAACCATAAATGGATCTCTACAACTTGCAAATATTTTTGGCATCACCTGAAGTCACAAACCCTTCTGGTTGTGTCATGTAGACATCTTTTTGAAGGTTCCCATTATAGAAAGTTGTTTTGACATCCATCTGTCAAATTTCATAGTTATGGTAAGTTGCTATAACAAGTAGAACTTTGATGGATTTAAACATGACAACTGGTGAAAATGTTTCATCGTAGTCAATTCATTGATGTTGTTTAAACCCTTTAGCCACTAGCCGTGCTTTATAGGAATTTACTTTACCGTCCATGTATTTTTTTCTCTTGAATACCCATTTTCTCCCCATGAGATTTACATCAACTGATGCATCAGCCAAAACCCAAACTTGGTTATGATACATGGAATCCATTTCAGAATTCATGGCTTCTTAGTATCTTACAACTTCTGAGCTCTTTACTGCCTCTTTGTAGGAGAGTTGTTCATCATTGTCAACTAATAATGAGTCACCATCTTTGATGACTAAAAACTGCATCTCTTTGGTTCTCTTACCTCTCAAGTGATCCTACATAGTACTTGTGTTTCAAAAACTACTTTTTCCATGGGGACCTATGAAATTTGTTCTTGTACCAACTCCTGTGTATCTTGAGCATCAATTTTATTGAAGTCAATCTTTCTCCCATTATCCTTTTTAAGGATGTGCTCCCTCTCAAGAAATATGACTTGCCTGATGACAATCACTTTCTTATCTGAGGGGTTGTATAAGTAGTATTCCTTTGTTTCCTTAAGATTCCCTATAACGATACACCTTGTGCCCTAGGGTGCTAGTTTGTTGCCTAAGAAGGCCTTAACAAATTCCTCACAACCCCATACATGTGTATGTGACGAAACAAGTTTCTTTCCACTCCATAACCCGAAGGGAATTTTTTTCCCACTTTAGTTAGTACTTGGTTTAATGTATATCTCACAGTTTGTAATGCATATTCCCAAAAGGATAATGGAAGATCTGTATGACTCATCATCAACCTTGCCATGTCTAACAAGGTACAATTCCTCTTTTCACTAACACCATTCCACTATGGTGTGTAAGGTGGAGTGATTTGAGATAAAATATCAAACTCACGCATAAAGCTGATAAACTCTTAGTTAAGATATTCACCACCTCGATCCGATCGAAACTTCTTTATTTTATTTCCAAGTTGATCCTCTACATCATTCTTGAATTATTTTAATTTCTCAAAGGACTCAAACTTGTATCTCATTAAGTAGACATAGTCATATCTACTAAATTTACCAGTAAAAGTTATGAAGTAAGAATACCCACCTCTAGATTCTACCAGAAATGGTCCAAATAATCAATGTGCAACAATCCTAAAAGCTTTGTGGCCCTTTCACCCTGTCAATTGAATGACGGTTTGGTCATTTTGCCTTGTAAACAAGCATGAAATCTTTCAAGTAGTTTTAGCCCAGAAGAGTCTAAATAACCATATTGACAGAACTTTATCAATTCCTTCTCGTTTACATGATCAAGATGGTGATTTCATAGTTGGGTGTTATTTGAGTCGTGTGAACATGATTCATTATCTATTGTCAACACTTGATTTTCATAATTTAATATAAAAAGACCGTTATTTAAATGCGTCATACCATAACATATGTTGTCTTTACAAAAGAAACAACTTTTATTCCTAAACTTGAAAATAAAACCATCTGCATCTAGACATAATACAAAATTTATGTTCTTGGTAACAATTGGTACATAATAGAAATCTCTTAAAACCAATATCATTCCTATTGATAATGAAAGGTGGTAGTCTTCAATGGCTAGATCATCCAACCTCACACCATTGAAAGCTCGCAAATCCACCTCTCCTCTTGTAATCTTTCAGAATCTACTTGGTTCCTACATTTGGATACAAATGTGAGCACCACAAGTTGTATCTAATACCCAATTTCTAGATATTAAAAGATCACACCCAATAACGAACACACCTTTAACTTCCTTTTACTTTTGGGTGTAGTTCTTCTTCCAGTGGTCTTGCTTGCCACATGCAAAACATATTGCCTCCTTTTCCTTTCCCTACCTATGGATCTTCCTCTTCTGAGAAGAATGATACTCAGGAGCTTTAGATTTGTTATGAGTCTTGGGTCTCTTCACCCTGTTCTTCCTTTTATTGTTCACCATAAGGATTGTGGGTTTGTTACGCCTCGTGTCCTTATCCACTTGGCGAATCAGACTAAGATGTTCTGAAAGACTCTTCTCATTATTTCTCATGTTATAATTAACAGAAAAACTGGAGAAGCTCTTGGGCAGTGAGGAAAGTATGAGATATGTGCACAACTCATCTGAGAATTTAATCCCTAATATGTCTAAGCATTCAATGTATCCAATAAACTTGACTACATGAGGTCCAAATGGTGTCGACTCTTCAAGCTTAGTTATAAACAGAGCATTGTAGACCTTGTATCTCTCTTGTCTCACCTTCTCTTGATAGAGATCTCGAAGGTGATATATCATTCTATACACATCCATGTTCTCATGTTTCTTCAAAAGCCCATTGGTGATAGATGGTAGCATAAAACACTGAAAATCAGTAGAAGAATTGTTCAAATGTTTCTCATAGAGTCAACTCTTCCTCACTAGCCTCATTACCAGGTGTATCATGAATAGGTTCTTCTAACACATACGATTTCCTTTCATGCCATAGGATAACACGTAAGTGCCTTTTCCACTCTTGGAAATTTTTTTCGGTGAGAAGATTATCCTTCTCAAGTATGGATCACAATGTATTGTTTGAAGTCATTTTTATTGCTGTTTCTACAAATAAGATGATTAGAGTTTAGTACTTTATCTGATAAAATTTAGACAAATAAATAAATATTATATCTATCAATCTCCCACTATTTTCTTGAAACCTAATTTCCCTCACCATTGACTTCAGAATTTTCTGTTTCTTAGAGATTCTAGTGGAAATGATCCATATTCCCCTTCTCATCACCCCAACTTTGGCCGGTCATGCAATTTGAAAAGTTTTAGGTCGGCATTCCAAATAAAAATTGCATTAACTCACAGTTCCTTGATATGATGAGTGGACTCCCCAATCCTGAAATCCTTAAATTGGATTTTCTCAACCTTTGCCTCTCAGTTACACTAAGTCCTGCTTTGACATTCAACCCTCAATGTGAACTAAGTTAAGTCAACCCAAAGCTTCAAGTTTGACTTCCCCAATAATTGAAAGCACCCCAACTTTGACTGGTCAAGAACTTTGAATTATGATTTGATTTTAACTGAAGTAGTGGAAGGCTATACCGAATTAATATATATAATTGAGGGATTTTATCTTTTATGCATAAATTTCCAATTATCATCTTCATTACATTCTTTTTAATATTAAGTGGATTTATTTAAGTGATTAACCCTATCTTAGATAATATTTACACACAAGTCAATTTATTTTAGTTATATTTTGCATGTTTGTTAATTCATTAATTCATGTGATTGTGACAAAACATCCATAATGAAATAACCATGCAACTTGATATAAATAAAATAATAAAGTGGTATGATCACGAGCTTTTACTATAGGTTAGTTTATCTAGCGGATGATAAACTAACCGTCGACCTAGGGGGAAAAACATCTTGAACCATTTATGGTCTGTGTTGCAGCTTTCCACCTGTCCACCTATGTATCTCTCTTGGATTGGTTTCGCCTTAGCTACAAACTTGAATCACCACTACTAGCTTGAGAGCTTCATCCAATATATATGATTTTACTCACACGTAGGTGAGGAGAACCAAAAGATTGGTTAATGTGTTTACATAAAAGAAACTATGGGCACACATGCCCTTGCATAATGAGAGGAGAGATGACACGCATACCAATAATTTAATTTAATAATAAATTAAATGAAACCAATCACATACAAAGGTCTGGTCTATGATCATGATCATCCACATGCATGCAACAAATTACACATTTAATAAAATTAGTATTCAATTCTAATCGTTTTTATTTAAGATAAATCGCGCTCAAATCAATTAATTACCTTCTTCAATTAATTAATTCTTTTATCTTAATTCTCATTCGAATTTTCTTGAGATTCTCATCCATCACAATTTTGAACAAATTAAATAATTTTTTTAAAATTAACTGTGTACAAAAATGTACCTAGGGGGCAACACGATGAGTATCTTTCCAAACTACCCAACGTGTATTATATTCGTATACTGTTTACTCTTGCGACATGTTGCATACACGACTTATCATGAAATTTCATGGCATGTACTATCAACTTAATGACTATGCGGAACATATGGTATTTACGTAGCATGTAATGCTTCAATGTGCGTAGAGTAATAATTGTAATACAACTTATACATGATATGTAGATCTGAACATTACACATAAATTAATTATACACACATATATATAAAATCTGTCACATGGCATGT
Organism: Viscum album; assembly: GCA_963277665.1. Classification (NCBI taxonomy): domain Eukaryota; kingdom Viridiplantae; phylum Streptophyta; class Magnoliopsida; order Santalales; family Viscaceae; genus Viscum; species Viscum album. The sequence goes on along the minus strand of OY728119.1, from coordinate 2,100,595,286 downwards.
ACTATCAACTTAACGAACACATAGAACACATGTTGATAAGGTTTGCATAGTATAATGAATTAATTTTTAATTCTGCATAATTTGGTAAAAGTACACTGTGTGTATATTGAACTTTACAAAGTGTGTATTATTCTCACCATCTATCCGCATCATATGGCCTGGGACTTGGCCTGTAACTGTGCCATGAAAAATATTAGATTACATGATGTGTACATGAGTTACACAGTGTGCGGTCTCTGAGTTACACGGTCACTAGTCATGTAGGCCGTGTAAGAGGATACCCGACCTGTCTGTGACTGTTGGGCAAAAATCCCTCAAGGTAACATTGAAGTATTTTTGGGTTGATTGTGTTTGTTGACAAAGCAGGTTTCTATGGAAAATTGTCGAGTTCCTGAGAATTTGTTGACAATCCTTGTTGACAAAGAACGATGACAAAGGAAATGACGATTTGGAGGCGGTACAAAAGAGCAATACAAGGTCGCGCCGTTTCCCAGTGTTTGCCAAATTTTTGGGGTCCAAAATTTGGAGTTTGGTGAGCATCGCGAAAATAGGATTTCCATGAAGATAATAATTAAATATGGAAAATACATGAATTTCACGAAGATATGATGCATGGTTTGTAAATCTCGAAGACCAGAAGAATGAAGGCGGTGAGTCTTCGCGATTACGACAAGCTTCGCGAACGGAAGAGGCTGAAGCGCATCGCGGCGGTGAAGGGCTTTGCGAGGGAGCTTCGCGGCGAAGGCGCGAAGTAATGTTGACGGTAATGCTCCGTGATTACGACGAGCTCCACGATCCGAAAATTGCCGAGGTGCTTCGCGATTTGGACAGAATTCTGGCGAAAACTTCGGAGCTTCGCGATTTGAGATGACGTGGTGTTGACTTCGCGTGGAAAGTTTGAGGGTCGGTGGAATCGCCTATAAATAGAGTCCGACCCTCTCGAGAGAAAAAGAGAGAATTTTCAGAGAAAATATTTTGCTCTCGTATTGCGAAGGTGGTTCGCGGAGCCAGTGTGCTTCGCGAAAGAGGAGCTTCGCGGCGGCTATTGTAGCTTCGCAAAAGTTGTGAGCTCTGCGTTGGCTCAGTGAGCTTCGCGAGGGAAGTTTCTCTGCAACGGCTTGAGCTTCGCGGGAGTGCCTCGCGAGAGTGCTTCGCGAGAGAGCTTCACGAAAAGGCAGGAGATTCGTGAAGGCTTGTTTGAGCTTCGTGAAATTGGAAGCCTCGCGAAGTAGGGTGCTTTGCGAAGGTACTTTCCAAAGTTAGTTGCCCAGTGGTCAGAGGTAAAGTGGTATTCATCAGTGGATGAACGTTGGACTTCAACAGAGAATCTATCAAGAGTTTAAGATGCATTATTTCTTGCAAATGAAGAGACCTGCAGGTCTATAAACTGTGAGTGAATCCCTTCACAGAGCAGTGAGCTTAGGAAGAGGAAGAAAGTGATCCTCTCCACCGGCAGTGAGCCAGAGAGAGAGAAATAGGGAGTGACCCTTGGGAAAGCAGTGAGCTGACCCTAAACCTTGTAAAGGCAGTGAGCCTGGGCATAGAAGTGATCTAGCCCAAACCTTGTGAACATTATTGGCAGTGAGCCTTAGTGGATTTGGTACAACGACACATCACCGTTGTATGCTCCTTGGACGTAGCCCAATGCGGGTGAACCAAGTAAAAATCTCTGTGTCTGCCTAGTCGCTTCCCTGCATTGCATTCAAAGAATCACCATCAGACAAACCAAAAAAGAACTGATCCTAATAATCGCAGAAGAGCAAACAAAGTGATCATTGTAATAAATTGGTCAAGATCCAGTGGGGCATGAAGAACTTTGAAAAAAAATATCCATACCCTGATTCACCCCCCCTCTCAGGGTATATAGGCTCCTATTGGCCCTAACAATTGGTATCAGAGGGAAGGTTGCTTTTATTAGATTTGTTTGCTCCGACTTGGTGTAGTCGATCTGTGTGTTTAAAGAATCAGTCTGCTCTTATCTCGGTGAACCATGACAAAGGGAAAAACATCCAAGAAGAAGCATAAGTCAGGTGGTATTCCTCAGTGTGGAAGTGTGTATGGAAAAAGTGTGATTCAATTAATAGAATCAAACAATTTACTGAAGGAAGGTCTGGATGAATCTGACAGGGAAAAGATTGATTCACTCAAGCATGATGCAAGAATGAGTGAAGTACATGAACTTCAAAGTGATATTGAAACAAGTTATGATGAAGAAGAAATAATTGAAGGAAGAATAGATATGAAAGCTGAGTTAGAGGCTGCTCTTGAAGAGATAGATGTTTGGAGAGCCAAAACCAAGAAAGCTAACAAAGTTGTTCACGATGCCAAACTCTATATGCAGCACCAGGAAGAAGAGAAGTCTGAGTTGATGGATAAAATTGAGGAACTCAAGTTATCAGCACCAGAGAACTCAGAAACAGTTGGTGAGTATAAGCTTAAGATTGAAGAACAAAAAAGGGAGATTGATGGCTTGAAAAGAAAAGTGAAAGATCAAGTCAAGTGTATCGAAGAACCTGATATTCCAAGTGACATTGGAAACACCGAAGAAGTCAAATCTAAAGATATCCGGATCAAAGTATTGGAGATTGAGGTCAACAAGCTAAGAGGCTTAAATCAAAGGATTATTGGTGTGACAACTGACCTAAAGGAGAAGAATGATTCTCAAGGTGAGGAACTACAAAAGATGGCTAAAATAAAAGGAAAACAAAAGGCTGGTGATTATGAAGAGAGTCAAAATTCAGATGAAGTTCAGAATCTGAAAGCTAGAAATGTTGATCTTGCTACAAAGCTATCTGAGCTAGTTCAGAAGAATCAAAGACTACAACAAGACAATGCATGTTGTTTTGATTCTTTTGCTCAAGAAAAATTGAAAGTAAATGAGCAGAGTGACATGGTGGATAAGCTGACACGTGAATTGGAAGATGAGATGAGTAGAGGGAAGCTTCTCAAGGGAGAACTTGATGTCCAACTTGAATCAAGGGATATGAAGATTCAAAAGTTGGAAGTAGAGCTAGAATCAGTCAAGAAGGATATAGAGAAGTCTAAATCCAAAGATAAGCCCAAGTTGAAGGATGCACTGCACTTATTATTTGATTATCCTTCGACAGGTGATGATCAAATGAAAGCCAAATATGCTACATTAGAAGAGAAACATGAAAGGATTGTATCATCCCAAAGGCCATCCATGTTGGGAAAATATGGAATTGGATATGATGATCTCACTCCTATGCGTGATAGGAAAAGTGCAGTGAAAATATCTAGAGATATGAAAAACCTTGCAGGTGCTGGAGATAGACCTAAAAGGGCTTTTACAGGAAGAAATGATAGCATGTGCTATTTCTGCGGGATTCATGGCCACACATCAAGCTTCTGTTCAGATGCTCTGGAATACATTTCAGGTTGTGAAAATATAAACTTTGATAAACCCGAGGATAAGAAGAAGCATCATGAGAAATCAGAGAGAAGAGTCTCTCGGAGGAAAGCATTCATAAGATGCTATTACTGTGGAAGAATGGGACACACCATGAATATGTGTCAGGAAGCTCAAGTTCCATCAACATCTTGGCTAAGAGATGATGAAATGAGGTATGCCTTTAATGGAAGTTGTTTCATATGTTCTAATCATGGGCATTTGGCAAGACATTGCAGTAAGAAGAAGGCAGGAAAGTAAAAGGAACTCCAAAGGAGATTCTCAACTCCAGTGGTGTATAATGAGAAATCGTACACTGGGAGAGAAAGTGGTATGTTGAAGAATAAGCTTAGAGTTCATGAAGAATCACAAGGAGCTGAACAAAAAGTGTATCAGTCACACTCACAACCGTTCTCTAAGAATGAACATGGAAAAATATGGAAGAAAAAGGGAGGAAACACTACAGTTGTGAATAAGAAGAGTGCACATTCAATGGAGGACTCACCACCAGTGAAAAAGAGTGTGGTGATTCAGACATCTGATAAAAGGCAGATAAATAAAGAATGCGTTGAAAAATTCACAAGTCATGTGCCACGGAGAGGACTGGAAGAAAAAGGAAAATCCCTTCAATGGTGGAAGAAGCAAGGGAAGATGACAAGCAAGGAGATTCCTGCTCAGAGAAATAATCAATGAAAATGGAATTTTGGAAGAACCTCAAAGAAGGAAATGAGTACTAATGGGTCTATACCCCAAGTGATGAGAAAGGTCGGGCCTACAGAATCTACATATTAGAAAAAGGCTCAGCATGTGGGTAATGAATGCTTAGTCATATGACCAGAGCAGTTGAAGTTGGCCAGACAGCTGGAGGAAGCAAGAAAGGAGTGTGATGCACTCCAAGAAAGAATCAAAGGGTTGACCCATCAGGATCAACCGCAATCCTAATCTTGAGGATTCCAGAAGAGATCCCCTCTCCCTATGAATATAAATGCTATTAACTGATGATTCATGTGTTTCAGGTTTTAGGGAGATACGATCCAAGGGGAAGTGACATCTAAGGATGCTAAGTGGAGAGGTGATATGCTCTAGGTTTTCAAGTGATTCAAATCAGGTACTAGAGTTGAAGAAGAAAGGGAGGAACATAGCACAATAGGAAGTGATTGTGTTATTAACTTTATCTCTTGTTTCATACAACGAGTTTCAACTCAGTAGGCTTAGAGATTTTGTTAATGGCTCAATTCTGAGTGGAAGATGAGAACAAATGATGCAGGAGGAAAAGACTAGTTAGGAAGCGTGTTGGGCCTAACTACGGGAAGAGTTGCATAACACAGGGGGAGAATTCTATATCCTAATCAGATGCATGATCTCAATATGATATGAAGGATGAATGTTTATGCTCATGAAGAATGATTGATGGAAAAGCAGCAACACACGGGTTTTCATGATTATCTATTTTGTTCTAACAATGTGGTATCAGCTGACTGCTTTCAGGGTACCACGAAGCTGCGAGAGAAAATCAAAGGTGTGTCAACAAAAATCTGAGAGAAGATGTTCAAAGAAATGTCATCATTGAACAATGATCCAGAGAAAAGTAGCTGAACTAAATGAAGCCACTGAAGAATGAGTCAGTGAAAAATTTCCAGACGAATGTGTTGAGGAAGAAAGCAACACAAGGGAAGTAGAAGTGGCTTATGCTGATTTAGAAGAAGACACCGATGATGAACAATAAAGTGTCTAGTCTGTGCCTACAAGGAAGCCAAAGAGATGAGCTGAAATTGATAGACAGAATATCATTGGTGATCAGAAAACTCTTGTTCAAACAAGAATAATGAAGTCACTGCAGCATACATCTTTTCTATCTCAGGTTAAGCTGTAATGCTTTGCTGATGCAGCTAAAGACAAAAACTGCATTCAGGACATGAATGAAGAGCTATATCAGAATTGAGAAGAATCAGACGTGAGAGATTGTTTTGAGGCCAGAAGATAAAAATGTCATCAGGACTTAATGGGTCTATTAAGACAAGATGAATGAATATGGCACAGTGATTCGGAACAAAGCATGGCTGATGTGCAAAGGAGACTCCCAGATAGAGGGAATAGATGGTGATGAGACATCTTCACCGATTGCAAGGTAAGAGACAATCAGGTTATTCCTAGCCATTGCAGTGCCAAGAAAGTTCAAAGTGTTCCAGATGGATGTCAAGACTACATTTCTAAATGGGTTTCTGGAAGAAGAGGTGTACATTGAGTAGCCAGATGGTTTTCTCATTCATGAGGATGAGAACAAAGTTTTCAGGCTGAAGAAGACGTTATATGGGCTGAAACAAACACCAAGAGCATGAAACTGAAGGCTATATCAGTATTTGAAGAAGCATGGTTTTCAGCGTATGAGATTTGATTACAATATTTATTTCAACAACAACAGTAATCAAAGGATGATGAGGCTGGTCTAGGAAGAAGACATAATATTTGGAAGATCAGATGAAGCATAGTGGAGACAATCTTCTGAATTCAAGAAACATGAGTTCTTAATGTCTATGATTAGTGAGCTGATGTTTTTCCGTGGTCCACAGGTGACACAAGGAAGGAATGGAACATTCATTTCTCAGTCCAAATATGCCAAGGAGGTGTTAAGAAGGTCTGACATGAAAAATTACAAGGAGATGAAAACTCCGGATGCTACCCGGATGAAATTATCAAAAGATGAGGATGACAAGGCAATTAATATCACAGAATATAGACAAATTATTGGAAGTTTGTTGTACTTGACCGCGACAAGGCCTGATATTGTTTTCGCCACATGCCAAGCAGCGAGATATCAGAGTAATCCCAAGGAAAGTCACATGATCGCAGTGAAAAGAATACTTCGGTATATCAAGGGCACGGTGGACTTCAACTTGACATACAACGACAAATCTCAGATAGAGTAATTGGGATATACTGATGCAGACTGGGCCGGTTTAGCAGATGACATGAAATCAACATCTGGAGGTGCATTCTATCTTGGAAAAATATGTATTGCTTGGTTAAGAAAGAAGCCGGATTGTATTTCATTAAGCACCGCAGAGGCTGAGTATATTGCGGCCACTCAAGCATGCACACAGTTATTGTGAATGAAGCAGCAGCTTGAAGATATGAGAGTTGAATTGAAGTCTCTGATCGGAATCCAGTGTGATAACTCAAGTGCTATCAATCTTAGCAAAAATCTCGTTCATCACTCACGGACAAATCACATTGAGATAAAGTATCATTTCATCAAGGAGAAGGTGGAGCAAGGCATTGTGAAGTTGGAGTATGTGCCTACAGAGCTACATGTTACAGACATTATGACAATGGCTTTACCCAGGGAAGATTTTGAGAGACATTGATTGGCTCTGGGAGTTCAGTCGACTCCCCGCACTTGAAATAGTGTGGATGCGGACCCCCCTCTCCTCGAGGTATGATGTGTTTTTCCCTAATGTGCTGATATGTGTTCTCTACTCTGTTCCAGACTACAAAGGAGTGACCTTTGGGTTCGTTGACAAAGGGGGAGAAAATAGTGATTGTTCAAGGGGAAGACAGTGTGGAAATTTTGATAAATCATGATTGATACAGGGAGAAGCTGATAGGTGGAGCAACCAGAAAGGGGGAGCAATGAGAAAGGGGGAGAGTATTAAATCTGATGATGCTAGAAGTGATTGATCAAAGCAGAGATATCACGACAGCTGAGGGTCGTGATAAAAGCATAACAATGGTGTTGGAATGGTGAGACAAGGTTTCCAGCTATCACGAATTGGGATCAGTGTGGTTCAACAATTGGTATCAATTTATGAATTGGTATCAGGTTGGAATCGACAATTGGTGTTTGACATGAAGTGATTCATTGATGAACTTGTCATACTACTCTTGTTTCTCACGCCGAGCATTGCTCATGTGGGATTAGAGTACGTGTTAAGTGATTCCTTGAATGCTATCATAATCGCAAGAGGCGAATGGTGGTAGCGGCTGAAAGAAGACTCAGTGAGGTATCAAAGTGCAAAAAATCATTCTGAGCAGAGTTGTGAAGAGTTGTCAACAAACCCAAAGGGGGAGATTATTGGGCAAAAATCCCTCAAGGTAACATTGAAGCATTTTTGGGTTGATTGTGTTTGTTGAAAAAGCAGGTTTCCATGGAGAATTGTCGAGTTCCTGAGAATTTGTTGAAAATCCTTGTTGACAAAGAACGATGACAAAGGAAATGACGATTTGGAGGCGGTACAAAAGAGCAGTACAAGGTCGCGCCGTTTCCCAGTGTTTGCCAAATTTTTGGGGTCCAAAATTTGGAGTTTGGTGAGCATCGCGAAAATAGGATTTCCATGAAGATAATAATTAAATATGGAAAATACATGAATTTCACGAAGATATGATGCATGGTTTGTAAATCTCGAAGACCAGAAGAATGGAGGCGGTGAGTCTTCGCGATTACGACAAGCTTCGCGAATGGAAGAGGCTGAAGCGCATCGCGGCGGTGAAGGGCTTTGCGAGGGAGCTTCGTGGCGAAGGCGCGAAGTAATGTTGACAGTAATGCTCCACGATTACGATGAGCTCCACGATCCGAAAATTGCCGAGGTGCTTCGCGATTTGGACAGAATTCCGGCGAAAACTTCGGAGCTTCACGATTTGTGATGACATAGCGTTGACTTCGCGCAGAAAGTTTGAGGGTCGGTGGAATCGCCTATAAACAGAGGCCGACCCCCTCAAGAGAAAAAGAGAGAGAATTTTCAGAGAAAATATTTTGCTCTCGTATTGTGAAGGTGGTTCGCGGAGCCAGTGTGCTTCGCGGCGGCTATTGTAGCTCCGCGAAAGTTGTGAGCTCCGCGTTGGCTCAGTGAGCTTCGCGAGGGAAGTTTCTCTGCAACTTCTTGAGCTTCGCGGGAGTGCCTCGCGAGAGTGCTTCGCGAGAGAGCTTCACGAAAAGGCAGGAGCTTCGTGAAGACTTGTTTCAGATTTGCGAAATTGGAAGCCTCGTGAAGTAGGGTGCTTTGCGAAGGTACTTTCCAAAGGTAGTTTCCCAGTGGTCAGAGGCAAAGTGGTATTCATCAGTGGATGAACGTTGGACTTCAACAGAGCATCTATCAAGAGTTTAAGATGCATTATTTCATGCAAATGAAGAGACCTGCAGGTCTATAAACTGTGAGTGAATCCCTTCACAGAGAAGTGAGCTTAGGAAGAGGAAGAAGGTGATCCTCTCCACCGGTAGTGATCCAGAGAGAGAGAAACAGAGAGTGACCCTTGGGAAAGCAGTGAGATGACCCTAAACCTTGTAAAGGCAGTGAGCCTGGGCATAGAAGTGATCTAGCCCGAACCTTGTGAACATTATTGGCAGTGAGCCTTAGTGGATTTGGTACAACGACACATCGCCGTTGTATGCTCCTTGGACGTAGCCCAGTGCGGGTGAACCAAGTAAAAATCTCTGTTTCTGCCTAGTCGCTTCCCTGCATTGCATTCAAAGAATCACCATCAGAAAAAACAGAAAAGAACTGATCCTAATAATCGCACAAGAGAAAACAAAGTGACCATTTTAATAAATTGGTCAAGATCCAGTGGGACAGAAAGAACTTTGAAAAAGAATATCCATACCCTGATTCACCCCCCTCTCAGGGTATATAGGCCCCTATTGGACCTAACAATGACTAAGGGACTACACGTGTACGGAAGTTACACAACGTGTACTCTGGCTGACTATGCGCTGAGCTAGCCCGGTCAACACACAATGTATAATTAAATTCACCACGTGTAATAAATGCAGACACCTTGAATTAATTATGAATTAATTCATGGTGCATTAAACACTAGTACACGACGTGTACCTCCGGGTTACATGGCGTGTACTCTTGTGTTATCTACCCCGAATCCTTAGCACCTCCAGATGAGATCTTAGAATTTATTTCATTCATAAAATTAATCAAATTGATTATATTTTTGAGAAATTAAGAGAATGAAAATAGATCCCACAATCTGGATTAAAGAACAATTAAATTGGAATTGAAAACTAATGAAAAATGCGTAAATCATTCAACAATATTTAAATAATTATAAATAACTATGAGACCACTTTGATATCACTTGTAGGTTCTAGGCGCAGCGGAAGCGTTAGATGTGTCGTGTCCAACTCAACTTTTTTTCATGATTGATGATTAATCTGAGATTTACATGACGATAAACGCCATGATCAACAGAATTGAGTCAAAGAATATAGACAATGGATAAATGCTAGAACCAAGCGCATGATCACCACATATTATTTATAATTAATTTAAGAAATCATAGAATTATCATGTGAGAAATTATTTCTTCGTTGATGGATCTGACAACAGATCTACGTTGTACCATTATTACTTTGTAGGAATCAAGAATAGATTCCCTCTAGCGGTGATCTACACGTGTTTCATGAATCTTCGAACATTGCTGTAGAAATCTTTGAGTGCTAGAATGGTAGATCTCATTGCTTGCATCATTCGCTTTTGATTTCCATGAGAATCGCTTCCAAAGGATTCTCCTTGATCTCTCTAAACTTGAGAGTGAAATATGGAGGAAGATCGCTCTCCGTTCTTAGGAGTATTCTGTGAGAGAGAGCTCTCTAGGGCTTGAGAGGATTCTCTCTGGATCTCATTGCACACAACACAAATGAATTGACTCTATTAAGAAAATAATATAATTGTGTTTATATACCACTAAGGTTAGAATAAATAATTGCACAAGTACCCTTTATTATTTATTAAATCCATACGGAACTCCATGTCTATAATAATAATAATAATAATAATAATAATAATATTTCTTTTCATATGCTAAACTCGTGATTTAAATTAAATATTATTTATTTAAATAATATTTAATATATATTATTTCTAATCGGATCATTAAACTCAGTTCTTCATTCCTCTACAATATTTATTGGGCCTTGAATAATAACTATTTATTTAATAAATAAATATCACTGCATTATTCGTCAATAAATTAAAAATATTATATCCATTAAATAGAAAATAAATATTTATTAAATATTCCACTCAGATAATATTCTTTCAAATAACTGGTGATGAAATTTATGCGATCAAGAAAACATGAATAATTATTAAACAACATGTGAGAATAATATTTATTTAACTTGTTAAATAATAAATAATAATATATTATTTAACTGAGATTCTGGATACACTTAGTGTGTGACCCTCTAGGTCTCTTTCTCAACGGCATTAGGCGAATTAACTTAAAGCCTAAGGTTTTCATCTAACAACATGCCAAGACACCCATAGAGAAAGAAGTTAATGTCGCAACAACATAATACCTCATACAAACACTTATTGTGTAATATAATCTCTTTATCACGATATCTCTAATCTAGCAAGTTGCGTACTGATGCCATCAACCTATGTGTTCGATGTCTCTTTCTTTGACTTTTTGGAAATCGAACTTGCCTATAGAACACCATGACCATGAATTTATTTATGCTATATCATTTCCATGAAAGGACCTGAGATATCAACTTTCGTTAAAGAACAGAATGGACAAATACTTTCTTGCATTATTCATTAATGAAATATTACTCGTGGTGCACCCAATACATCCTACCTTGCCACGAACATATGTCGTCATGATTTCCATCAATGCATCAAAGTATGCAACTTATAACACTCATTAATAATAATCTCAAAGTCTAAGGATCAATATACATGTCCACAGATCGGAACATCCAACAACACATATAAATGTGGATTTTTTATCGGAGGATATCATTCTCATAATATCCTACACTGGATATTACCAAGGGTGTACACCATGAGAATGTGTATCAAAGTCCTATGAGTCTCTACCCCTAATAGCACGTATCATTTATGTCCCTCAAATGATTTCATCCAGCTATAGAACATATATTTAAGAATACTTTCATGACACTTTTGGGTTCTCATCATAACAGAGAACTACTTTGACCTTTCAGTGCGACAACTACTCTTAGGAAATTATCACATACTATGTTACGTAAAAGAACAATTATGGTGTAATAAAGAGTTTATTAACATTCAAAACAATGAATAGATGTTATCATAAAGTACAAAAAAGTTGGTTCTAGGGAACCAACTCCAATACAAACCCCTTGGCCTACTTCATGTAGATCGCATCCTCCAAATCACTATGAAGAAAGAAAATATTCACATTCATCTACTCCAAGTATAAATCATCTGATTCAACAATGCTCAACACTCTCTGGATCGTAGTATATTTTACTGCTGGTGAAAATATTTTTGAGAAATCAATTACTTCCTTTTGTTGGGATCCTTTCACCATCAATTGTGCCTTGTATCTTATGCTTTATTCAACTTATTCTTTCAAACGGTAGACCCATTCGTTCTTTAGTGCTCATTTCCCTTTCAGTAGTTCTATCAACTCCCAATTTCCATTGAAATTTAAGGAGTTCATCTCTTCATCTGTGGTTGACTCCCACTACTTCAATTCATTGAGAGTTGCTGCATCTTTTGGACATTTAGGTACCCCAACATCCGTTAGAAGTAAGAAGTTCATGTTGACCCCGTACCATTAGATTAGTTGTTTGACTTCAAAATATATATTCTTAGAGAAGGTTTTGCATTCTTCAAAACTTTAGTTTTCAGTACTTGAACTTCTTGTGCTCCTACTATCGATTTCTATGCTACCAAAGTTTTTCCTCAGACTTCTGTGGTTCTCAAACATTCTAGCACATTTACCTTTGGTCGAATTTCTAGTGTATTTGTATCGATATCTGGAACCATTGGTATTTGAAAATTTTCAATGTTTTTATCTAGATCGATCGATACTTCAGTAGTTGACCTCTTTCCCTCAACTTTAGTTTCAACCAAGTTCCAGTCTTTTCATAGAATATTCTCATTGAAGATTACATCTCAACTTATGATGATCTTCCATTGATCATCACTCCATAGTTGGTAGCCAAACTCTTCATTTCCATAGCCTACAATAAAACAGGCTTTAGACCTTTCCTCTAACTTATCTTTTTTCCTTTACATCAATAATAGCATAAACAATGCAACCAAAGATTTTGAGGTATGAAACTTTCAACATTTTATCAGTACATAGCTCTTTCAGTAGACTTTTTCCCACTGTAGAGGATAGACTTTTGTTGACCAAGTATGTTGTCGTGTTAATTGCTTCCATCTAGATGGCCTTGGGCATACCAGAGTGCACACACATGCATTTATCCTTCTCTGTCAAAGTCCAGTATATCCTCTCTGCCGCACTATTTTGTTATGGAGTTCTGGGTACTGTTCTCTCAAGCCCGATTCCATTCTTCTGATAGAAGTTTTAGAAATTTCTATTGTTGTATTCACCATCATTATCAGATCTTAAACACTTTAATTTCTGACCACTTTGCAACTCCACCATGGATTTCCACTATACAAAGGCATCAAACACATCATATTTATTTTTAATAAAATAAACCCATGCCCTCCTTGTGGCGTCATCAATGAATGCGACAAAGTATCATGATCCTCTGTGAGATTGAACTGAGATAGGTCCTCGAACATCCAGGTGAATAAGATCCAACTTATGTGATTTTGACCATTCAAATTGAATGACACCCTTTTTTTCTTTCCAAGCACACAACTCTCACAACTTCGGATAATTGTATGACCGAGCTTCAAAATACTATTCCCTATTAAAACCTTCATGTTCTTCTCACTAAGATGACCGGCTCTGCAATGCCAGACCTTCAAATTTTTAGAGGCCAGAATTCCATCCATTACACCCCCATTTGAACTTTCTATCAAATAAATGGCCATTACATTTACTCCTTATGCCATAAACATGGATCCTCAAGACACTTTCCAGACTCTATTGTTTAAAGTAGTATTGGAACCTTCATTATCTAATTGTCCCACTGAAATGAGATTCATCCTGAGACCTGGTATGTGTCACACTCCTTTCAACCCAAGAATACCCCCATTCTGCATCTAGAGGTTTACATCTCCCTTTCAAACTGCTTCCAAAGCTTCACCGTCTACTAGAAAAACTTTCCCAAAGCTTCCAGATACATAACTTGTCATGCATCCACAATTGACCATTGAGTGGAAGGATGCACTAGAGGCAACCACTGAAAAATCCACCAGATTATAACAGTGATAGAAGTAGATCACTACCATCTTCTATTGTGTTAACATATTTGGAACTTTTGGAAGATGTCCTTTTAGTGTCTCCCTTACGATTTCTACAGTTTCTATGAAGATGACCCCGCTTAACACAATTCTAGAAGGTAAGCCCTGGACCAATCAACTTTACATGAATTTTATTCCTAGTATCTTCTTCTAGTTTTTGATGGTTATTCTGATGTGGTGAGTGTCCCCTTATGTTAGTATTCAATGCACTATTAGAAGTTACTTGAACCTCTCTTCTCCCAAGCTCCTCATTTAGGATCAAATTCCAGCCATTGAAGAACACAAGATCAGTATTTCCATAGGAATTACTACTACGACCATGTCATCCCAAGATTATGGTAAGGATGAAACTAGTAGTATAGCCCACCATCATTTGCAAAAGTCACTTTCACTGAATCAAGCCGCTTTCTGATAATGTTGAAATTGTTTGCATGATTTGCTGCTGACCGTCCTTTAGATAGCCTCAAGTTAAATAGACAACTCATTAGGAACACATTGTTTAAGGTTTTTAGTTTTTCATACATCTTCTCCAGGGAATCTATAAGTGTAGTTATGGTCTTCTTCTCCCTATTGTTGAAGGTCACATTCTATTCCAATGTTATCCTTACTAAACAGATCACTTTTTTGTCCAACTTTTCCCATTTGACTTTCTCCATCTTGTTAGGTATGTCACCCAACTAAAGTTTGAGATCCTTTTGGATGAGATAGTCCTCTATATTCATCTTCCAAAAACCAAAGTTTGTTCTGTTGAACTGACTGATCCAAAACTTTCCTTCTTCTTTATCATATCCCCCTATGAAAATATGACCAACTAAAATCAATATGACTCTGAGGAAAGTGAGAAAGTTACCTAAGTTGTCGAGTGAGTCCAACCAAGTACCCTTTGATAGCACTTGTTGGGAATATGCACCTAAAAAGCCGATACAAACACCAAATGGTTGAACATTGAGTTCACTAGAAATTTGTATCCATCAATAGCTTAATGCTGTCGAAAACCAACTACTAGGTCTCCCCTTCTATATTGAAGCATTGGAATTAGGAATACTTGTTGCACCCTGATCACCCCTTCAAAGAAAACACACACACACACACACACACTCCAACTCAAAGTAAAAAAGAAGAACATCAGGGAAAGAAAACTGGACACACAAGATTAACATGGTTCATAATTTCTTCCTATGTCCCTGAGAGAACATTTCAAACTCTTTGTATTATCAGAATAATAATAATTACAAGAATTATAGCTTGTAATCCAACATTACACTTTTTGTTGTATAGTACAATCATACTCAGCAGTAGGTTACACCGCCTTTTATAGAGAAACTTTTCTTGTCAAACAAGTTACATCATCATCTGATTTTTGCGACCAGTCATCCATCGACTTCTCTGTTAAACTGAGGCTTCCACTAAGTTAATCATCCCAGCCGATACACTATTCACCATGTCCAAAGACTAGCCTGGACATCCATTGAAGGTTAGTGAACTTCCGGTAAGCTGACCTATATAATGAAGGCTTCTAATGCCACTGCTCTGACAAGACCGAAGCAAACTACCAAAGTTTGAACTTCTGATGAATTGAAGAAGCTTCATGATCCAAACCATCTCCAGGAAAAACTTCACTTTTATATCAAGTAGAGCTATTTTTTTTAAAGAGGTTATTAAGGATTAGAGTTGGGTCAAAGCGATGTATGAAGATCTTGACTAAATCGAGAAGAATCTGACTTGAGAAATTATTTCGAGGCTGAAAGATAAGAATGTTATTGAAATAAAATGTTTTATCCATAATAAAATTAATGATGAAGGAAAGGTGATTTGTAAAAAGGCATGAATTGTATGCAATGGATACTCCTAATTTGAAGGAATCAATATGGATGAGATGTTTTCACCTATGGCTAGGTTGGAAATAATTTGACTATTCTTGGCCATAGCGATGCAAAAGAGATTAAAGGTGTTCTAAATGGATGTCAAATAAGCATTATTTAATGGATTCATTAAGAAAGAGGTTTACATTAAATAATAAGATGTATTTTCTATTCATAAAGACGAGAACAAGGTTTTCTGGTTGAAGAATGTGTTGTACGGGTTGAAGCAAGCACCAGGAGTGTGGTATTATAGGCTTGATCAATACTTGAAAAGGATTCATTTCCAGTGTAGAGGAGTTAATCATAATCTCTACATCAAAAAAGAGGATGATCAAAGGATGGTAGTGATCATTTATGTTGATGACATAATCTCTGGAGGATTGAACGACACATAATGTAATAAATTTTTGGAATTCATGATGTGTGAGTTTGAAATGTTAATGATTAGAGTTGATATTTTCCTTGGTTTTCATGTGATAAAATGAAGGCATGAAACATTTATTTCTTAATCTAAATATACCAATGAGGTTCTGAAAAGATTTGGAATAGAGGATTCTAAGGCCATGATAACACCAATTGCTACCTGGTTAAAGCTGTTAAGGGATAATGATGACAAAGTGGTTGATGTGATGGAATATAGGCAAGTCATTGGGGGTTATTGTACTTAACAATGACAAAATTTAACATTGCATTTTCCACTTTTCAAACCAAACAATACTAAAGTTATCCCAAATAAATCCATATGAAAGCAGTGAAAAGAATGCTATGCTATGTCAAAGGCATGACATATTTCAAACTATTTTATCTTAATACATCGTAGTAGGAGTTGTTGAAATTTATTGATATGGATTGGGCCAGTTTAGTAGATGATAGGAAGTCACACATCATATGATGCATTTTATCTTGAAGATTTGTTTATTTCTTGGCTAATCAAGAGGCAAGAGCGTATCTCATTGAGCACTATGAAAGATGAATACATTGCGACTACTCAAACATGTACTCAATTGTTATGGATAAAACAACATCTTGAGAATATTAAAGTTGAAGTGAAATCTCCTATTGTAATAAAGTTGAAGTGAAATCTCCTATTGCAATAAAGTTTGATAACTCGCATGCTATTAATCTTAAAAAAATCCAATCCATTATCCAATGCACATTAATATCAAATATCACTTTAATAAGGATAAGGTTGAGAAAGGTCTAGTGAAGTTAGAGTATGTGTCTAAAAAAGACAATTTATAGATATCATGAGAAGGCATTTCCCAAGAAGGTTTTGAAAGGCATTAGTTGGATCTTGGAGTTCAATCATATCCATCCACTCATATGGTTTAGAGAAGGTATCCCCACCCCCTTAAAGAGATTTCTATTCATGTTTGGAGTTTCATTATTCCTCTTAACTAGTATTAAATCCATCAAATAGTTCATGGAAAGTTATGTGATCTCTTTTTATTTGATTGAGTAAGCTTATTATTTCTCTCTTGTGAACTTTTAGAGAAGTTATCTTTGAGTTTGTCGATGATAGGGGGAATGTGGTCTTCGTTTTTCTTTAAAGGGGGAGATATAGATCAAGAAAGTTATTGAAGTAGTTCTCTTTTCTCATTGAAAAATATCTCATGTTAATAAATGGGGATAAAGGTTTTCTTTGAGATGTTGTTAAGGGAGACTGTTTAAATGTTTATTCATGGGGAGTTTGTTGAAGAAATGGTGTGATTTTTTTTGGTTTTCAAGTGGTTTCTAGAGAAAATAATGAAGGTCAACATAGTGTTTCATAAGGAACTTTTCATTTTAATCTTGTTTCCAACAACAAGTATGATTTATGTGGGATTAGAATGGATGATTAGTGAATTATTGACTACACTTTATAAATATTCATGTTGTAATTGATGAAAGGTAAATTGTGGTTATGGTGTGTTGTTAATAAACTCAAAGGGGAAGATTGTTAACAAAAATCATCTTAAACATTTTTGGGTAATGTTTTTTGAAAAATCATGGTGGGTATTCTCTAGAAGACTCAAAGAATCATGAATAATTAGTTTCATGGAGTTTGGTGATGTTTGAAGGTGTTTGAAAGAGGTTTTGGCCTATAGGATGGAAATCACACCACAAAGATGTCGACTGCGCCATGAAGTTGCAATTCACATTGCAAGGAGTACCCTGTGAAAGCTTGACATGAAACTATTTAGAGCTAGATGAATCATTGTGTCATGAATAAGAAGATCATGCCACAATAGATGTTACACATAAATAAATAGACATGAGGCTGGATGAAGTATTGTGTCATGGAGGAAGAAAGACATGTCACAACTGAGCTATATAAAATTATAATTCTATGTGGAGTAGATTGTGAGAACCAGTCACATTGTAACTCCATAGGTCACATCATGAAGAAGGTTCCTGCATTATAACATGAAGTTTGTGGAGTTTTGGTGTTTTACTGGAAGGTAGATGTTGTGTCATGGAACTTGGATTGCACTGTAATGTGTTTAACAAAGATATATTCCTTGAGATTCGACATTCCACAAATATTAGAGTCCAAGCTGTGAATCTCAGAGGATGGGAGACATTGATCCATGATAACATTTATCCTGCTGTGATGGTGTCAAGTCAGATAGATTGCTTAGTTTTCAAGGTCCTAATCTTTCAAGGATTTTTAAGTGTTCTTAATTCAATGAGATTGGATTAGATTTATAGGGTGATTTTGGATGAATTTTCCCATTATAATCAAGGAAAATTTATGATAATAAATAAGGGAAACTTATAGATTCTTTTATGGCTTGAGAGATATCTTCCCACTCAAAGGGAATAGGAATATTTGAGGTTTGAGAGTGGATAGAGAGAAAAAGGAATTCCAAATCTTATTTGAAAGAAAAGAGGGAGATCCAGGAGTTTATCTTGCAAAAAGATCATAGAGATTCATCACATTGATGGAGGGGAAGATTACTACACCATCATTAGTGTAATTCTTGTTCTTGGTTTGTGGAAGATTGATATCTATATTACTTTCATACATTTTATGGCGTTTTAATACCTTGATTTATGTATTTAATTGATTATTCTTGACCATATTTTAATTGTTTAACATGTTTTGTGTTTTATAGTAGGATACATTAGATAATTCCAAAAGGATAAAAATGTGACACCATATTTTTGAGGATGGTCATGGAGTACTTCTAAGGCGTATAACTGAAGAACCGAGGCAAAATGAGGCTTCTGGAGTAGACAAATGACATTACACATAGTGTAAACATTACACATTGTGTACCAGTGCAATCCATGAAAATGAAATGTTGTAAAGTAAAGAAAATCATCATTGAAATTTATACATGGTGTAATAATTTACACAGTGTGCAAATTTCTTGGACAGGATTTAAGAAACAATTTTCAATGTATCTTTAATATTTGACAGAATCTATAAAATGGGACCCACCCCAAACCACCTATAGACCAATTATTAATGATATTCATTAATATTGGAGCTTATATTGACCCCATAAATAGAGGGTTATCCTGCTGCTATTGGTGAAATCCAGAGACCAAAGATTGGAGCAAGAAGCTGTGTTGTGCAGGGTCCTCCCTGAGTCCATCTCCTTTTTCTTTATGCTTTCTTTTTCTTTTCTCCTTCCCTATATTCCTCTCATCACTATGATGAGGGGGTAAAATCACCTTGTGCTAGGGTTATGCAATAGAAGGGGAAATCTGTATTGGATTAATTTCATTTTATTTTATTCATGTATTTGGTTTGTTGCAATTTAATCTTCAACTTCCAATCTCTTTTTTTTTCATTTATCATGACCACTGATAATTGAATCTTAAATGAACCCTAAAATTGCGAAACTAACTGAAAACCTTAAAGGAGTAATGACCATTGTCAATTTTAGAGGAAATTAGGTTTAAATATGGTATTGATACAAACATGATTTGGAAAAACCCTAAATTACCAGACCAAGGGAAATAGAGGATTGTCGTGTCAAGGAGGGGATACCATGACCATTGGAACTTCCTTACCTCAACTCTAATACAAATCATGAATTAATCAACCTATTTTTCAAAATCTAATTGCACCTAAACCCTGAAATTACCAAACCCTGGCGTGCCTTTCAAATATGCTTACAAACTAACCAACCAATCTGATTCAATTTCATTTTGCTTTCAAAAAATAAATCATACCAATATTATCTCACCGCTTTCTCCAAATTAATAAAATTAAATATTTTGAAAATATAATCAAACTAATTTACCTATCTCTATGGATTGATCTCGACCAGCTGCTTTACTCATTTTAATTAATTAGTTACATTTTTTGAGTTTTTATATATTTTTGTTTTTCATAGACCTGTAGGGAATTAACGATGCCTCTTGGGACTTTCAAAGATCAATACATCACTTGGAGGAGTCCTGAGCAATCTGAGTGAGGGAGGACTATGAGTTATATACCATTGTGATGGTTATGAACCTAGAGGGTTAGTGAGGTCACTTTGAATTTGTAATGAATAATTAGTGTGCTTAGTGGATTTTGGTACACTGACACGGTACCGAGTGTTTGCTCCTTGGACATAGCCCAATGTAGGTGAATCAAGTAAAAACTATTTATGTCCCTCTTTTATGCCTTATCGCTTCCCTATTTCATTATGAGGGAGATACGAGTGTTTTTATTAACCATATAACAAGATCATTCAAAGGGTCATTTTGAAATTGAAATATCCGGATTCACACCCCCCTCAGGGCATTTCTCTGTATAGGATCAACAAAGCATAAAAAATAGTCAAGTTGAATTTTTGATATTTTTATGAACAAGTTGAATTTTGGGGTGAATAAAAAAATATAATTTTTCATATACAATATGTTTTATGACATTATTTTGATATAAAAACGAACCAGTAAATTATAAAATGTGTTTAATGAGTTAAATAATGCATCTAAAAATAATAAATTTAATTTTCAAATCTGTAAATCAATTTCCAATGTCTATATTCTATTTTATTCCATTTTTTGATTCTTTTGTATAATCTATTCCAATGATACCATTAAATTTTTGAAGGATTTAAAAGTGATGAAAATATATATTTTTAATCAAATACTATTGTTAGTCATAAGAATCAATATTACTCATAGTTTTGGATAAAAAAGATAATTTATTTGATATTTTATTCCAAAGCATCCCTTCTCATAACCTATAAATATCATCCTCCTTCACCAATTTCTTCTCACTTTAAAATATCATTCCTTTTCCAAATATTTTCCAAAATCACTCCCTAACCTCTCATAGTCATGTTAGAGAAGCTGTTTGACAAAAAGACCATTCCTTGAAGCCTTAATTCACATAATAAAGGATCTATCTTAGAGGAAGGTAAAAAGTTCGATCCATATTCTTTCATTATTGTTTCTTAATACTTATTATTTCTAAATTTCATAAACAAGTATGAAATCATAAAAAAGGATATAATGCTACTATAATATGAATTTCAATATCATATAATGGATCAAATTAATTGAATAGTTTTTCTAACAATCATTTGATCTTGACCGATTTAAACAACTTATATGGTTGATGTTATTAAACAACTATTGCTGCCTATCATTTTTATTCTCAATCACTCATTTTATAGTTAAAAATGAAACCAATAACAATTTTATAACATAATTCATATTTTGAAATGGTAAAATTAATATAAAAACAATTATGTCAAATTATATTCATCATCATCGAAAAAACCACCTAAATGAAAAAACTAAAATATGATATCATTTAACAATATTTATTTTAGATCATTTTTTGAATTATGTAATCTTTTAACTTTTGGAATGAAATGAAATGTGTACCTTGAGACTTTTGGAGCTTATGAACTCATTAGATAAAAACCTTTGATCATTATCGTCATGGTACAAACATTTCCATGTGATCAACATGAACATAGTAAAATTAAAAATATAAATGATAAATGAATATAAAGGGATGATGATGAAGGAGATAACCATTAACAAGTTTCTGGAATATGTAATTGGTTATTTTGGAGGTTATCAGAGTATCCTTAGCAAGTTCATGATCGAGATAGTGAGACATTTTTACTCTCTTTTTCATTTATTTTTTATTATGCTACCCCTATCCCTCATACAAACATGCATTTATTTTATATTATGTATAAATTCTTTATTAATTCCTTTTATTTCATTCTCTCTTCTTTCTTTATGGATATTCATGTCTTTCTAGCATCCTTCCAACAATTTCTTTTATGTCTAACCATATGAAATATTCAAGGAATTTTTTTTTCATATCTCTTTCTTTCATGTATCACATCTCTCATACTTAATTTCTTTTATTCTCTCTACACCTAATTCTTTGAATATATAATGTAGTGGTTCTCCTTTGGTTTTTGGGTATTTACATGTTCTTATTTTCTTTGGTTGAATCCTTATCCATTTTTTGGGATTTTGGTGAATACTTTATACCCAAAACATCTCCTCAACTCTTCTTATGTTGTTTCATTTACCTTTATTCATCTATTCCTTGCCTATAATATTTTATTCTTTGGTAATCCTAACCTTTTAATATCCATTATGATTTATTCACTTCTTCTTTGAGGAACCTACATGTTTATTCATTGGTACATGTTTTGTTACATTATTAAGTAACTCATTTCTTTATCATGGGGTTTTCATGTTTATGATTGATGTATAATTTATTTTTAGTGTAACACATATATGCATGGAATACATGATGTGATGAGTGGATTCAGAATTATACTAGCCCCTAATCAATTGGGAAATGTTTACATCACATGAGATAACTATGTATGGTGCATAAATAGCGAGACTAACACATTATGTTACAATGTCTAGTGATTAAGACTTGATTTATGTTTATGATGATATGTTTTATACTTGTACCACATTCTTACGATCCTCGCATTTTTATGATTATCATATTTATACGATTCTTATTCCATGTCTCTATTAATATTTTATGGTATTATTCTTTGACATGATCGATATTTCATATAACATCTCACTATGATTATATCCCCCATGCTTATTCTTACTATTCCTCTTACTAGTCTTTTAGCTCACTCTCACTTTTATATATATTACCAAGGATTCAAATGCAACACTAGAAGTACTATGAGATCTAGGAGCTTTTTATGAAGATGAAAATAAAAATTATGTAGTTTTTTTCTAAAAATGTTATATTATGTAGTTAGTTTTTTAGATATGTTTGACATTTAGATTTTGAGTCTACATTATTAAATGGTTTATATGCTAATTTTTTTTAATAATATGTTTATAAGTTGCAGGACATTAATTTTAATAAATAATATATTTATACATATTTTAATATATTAGAATATGATGATTAATTGAAATTTATTATTTTATATTAATTAAAATAGATACTATAAGTTTAATAAAAAAAATAATTTTTAATAAAACATATAAATTCTAAATGATAAAAATAACTATAAATTAATATAGTTAAATGGAACTTTAGTTAGATAATTTAAAAAAATAAAGTGAAATGATTAATTATATATATATATATAAGTATTTGAAGCATACAAATTAAATAAATAAAATATTTAATAATTCAAATATAAATTTAAATATAAATCATATAAATTATAAAAACCTTATTAATAGATAAAACATATATAAAAAATATAGATATTAAATAAAATTCTTGTATAAAATTTATTATTTTACATAAATTTATTTAACATATTATATGATTTCTAAAATAAAAAATAAGCAATCAAATATATTAATTATAATACAAAGTAAATCATATTAATATATTTCTATATAGAAGAACATATAAATTACATTAAATGGTAATACTATTTTTTTAATATATTATATAAAAATTATTTAGAGGCAACACACACACAAATTAAGAAAATAAAATATAATTATCATATGTTTTTATATCATTTAATATAAATTTAAAAAACTAAATGATTAACTAACAAATAAACATCATTAAAATATATAAATTCAAAATACAGATAATAAATACAAATCAATACAATCAAGAATTTAATTATATTAATGAATATAAATTCACCCCATGTTGAAAACTTTGACTAGAAAAGTTAGTTCAATAACTTGTGAGGAAATCAATTAAATGATGCTGCTCTTGAAAATGATGACACAATTGAACTTATATAACTAGTCATCCAATTTTTAAGTTTTTAAAGAGAATTTCATGCTTCAAATTAATTTAATAATTAAATAACTGATCCATACAAAAAAAGTGCACAATAATGAAAACACTAGTAATTATTATTGTTAGAAAAACTAATTAATGTATCTCATTATTTTAGAAAATAATTGACAAATAAACATCTAGAAATTGACACCAGTGATTATTATGTGATTACAGTAGGATAACCCAATAGGAAAATCCACATGGTTATGATTTGAATTCTATTTATGTGGTGGGTGTAAAATCATTTATTACAATTAAATTATCAAATAAATAATTTGTTTCACAAAGAACTATTAAGTGTACTTTTAAAAAGTGTGGTATCATGAAATATAAATTTGTGGATATCATTGGAGTGTATCTTTTATGTTCTGGTTTTGATTAGATTATGTTTTATCATATCAACATGACAATTGTTTTCTAGAAAAACTTTCATAATTTATTGTTGGTGATGCATCATAATTTGATAACTTAATACATGATGTTAGTGGTCCTTCATTTCAAGAAAAATAATTCCATAACAATTTCAATAACCATTCTCAATTTGAACCATAAAAATTTTATGAAATATAGAAATTAGTTGATGAACCATTTTACCCTAGATGTAATATCGTCCTCCTAAAATAAATGAAAAAATTATGACTATTAAATTATAGTTTTGGATGTTTTATACTTGTTTTGACTGAGTACTTAGACTAGTTAAATCCATCTTGTTAGATAGAAATACATGCCTAAAAATAATTATAAAAATAATATTGTAATGAAATCTTTGAGTCAAAACTATTAAAAGATTCAAGTTTTTTTCCAAATGATTACATGATATATTTTGGTGAATACAAATAGTAATTTAATTCTCCACCATGTGAAGAGTCATTTTGTTTAATTTTTAAATAGTAAAAATAAAGTGTTATTGTAGTCAAATCATTGAGATATTTTCCAATCGCTTTGATGATGTAACAAGAATTTATGTATAGGATCATAACATCATTTATGGCATGGTATAAATTGAATATTTATATGGACAAAGGAATCCCCAACTGAAGAGATCACACCAAGATTCACCTAGGGAGGGGGTGAACCATTGAACGAATTTTTTCTTCCATCAACCATTGATAGTCATTTATATTAAATTTCAACACCGTTAAATTTTTGAGAAATGGTATTAAATATAAGAACAAGGTGTGGATCATTTACATGGTTCATAGATCAAACATGAATGACAATATCTTTTGAATGTCCTAGAAACACCCATGAAAACATGATTCACTAGGAAAATCTGGTAAATAAAAATGAGAAGATCATGATTTTAACTCATTACAAATAAAATCTTCTGAATTTTTAAGTTCTCCCACACATATGATAAATCAACATGAATCCAATAAATTAGGGAAATCTCCTCTTATCACTTTTTATTATCACTTAAAATTCTGACTTTATATGAGTCTTGGCATCCATTAAATCTAAATCTAATATATCTTGTTGTTAACATAAAAAAAAGAACATGCTTAAAGTCATTTTACTCCAACAAATAAAATCACTTCCTTATTCAAAATAGAATTACTAAAATCAAAATAAAGTTCTCATCCTTCAAGAGTTGAATAATAAATGTTCTAACTTCAAGAATCTTCTCCTCTCTTCCCTCTCACCTTTCTTGATTTGAGTCACTTCCCTCTTATGTTGGTTTGAGTAAGATGGAAATCAGAGGATGAATTTATTTTTAAAAAGTAAAACTAAATAATGCAATACAATTATGAAATTAAGAGATAAATTAAAAGAAACAAAGTAAGCACACTATATATGAATTAAAAGAGTAAGCATGTTGGAAATTAAAACTAAAGGAAACAAAATTTGATAAAGTGTTTTGGGAAAAACTCAAGATGATTTCCTATGTATCATCCCCTCAATAGTTTTAGAGGTTTTAGATTAAACCCTTGACTTTAATAGTAGTAAAAAAAATGAGAATAAAGTCCCTTAGCTTTAGCAGTAACCAAGACACCCTAGAATGAATACACTTGTTTTTTAAATGGTTGTAGCAAGAAATCCAATACAAAGAAGAGACTTTCTTTTTAGATGGTTTTAGCAAGAAACCCAAATCCCCCACTTTAATTATAGTGAGCACCCAAAAGAAGAAGAAAAATATTAAGAGGTTTTCTTAGAGGAAAAACCTTTACAAAACACTCATTAATATATCAAAAATATTATAAGAATAAGAATGGGAGAGAGATGTTGAGTATAACAATGATGCATAAGTTAATTCTCAAGATAATGCAAAAGAGGCTTTTATTCTCATCTGATTTACGTTTGATTCATATTTTTTATGTCCATACATCCTTGGGGTTCTAATTATAGGCCCAAATTCCAATTGTTGTTATAGAGAAGTCTTGGATCTTAAAGAGATTTAAATGGCGAGTCAAAGCAGCGGGCTCCATGAAAAACAACCACTTTGACTGGGATCACCGGTTAGCCAGACAATCCCACTGACTAGCTATCGGTACCACCAACTAGCCATTGTATAAGGCCCTAGACTTAAAAATTACATTGCCTTGAGTTTTATCCATGAATTTAATTTCTTTCACCTTGAGGATCTTTTCAGGTTTAAAGTTTTAGAGAATTATTCCACAACTCATATATAATAAAACCATAAAATACAAAGTGGACACTTCTGATCAGTATCCATTTTTCCTATACTATAAAACTTTTAAAACAAAGTATGAATTATTTTTATGGAAAATTTTCATGACTTCCAAATTGAATTCTTCCTTTCCCTTACCAATCCTTAAAAACTATGAAAACATTTTAAAAACATGGGATGAACACACAATCTCAGTAAGGGATATAAAAATAAAGGAAACCATTATTTTGTTAAAAACATGAAAATTCATATAACATTTTCTTTATCTTAAAAGTTCTTTGAGAATATGAAATAAAAAAATTCACATGAAAAACACACATTTTTCTCAAAGGAAATTATTAAAACCCATAGAAAACAATTAAACCTCTTTTAGTGACATAGATCATCATATATATAAACCCTTTAAAAACCCTTTTTAATTGGAATAATCATAATGCCGAATTCAAAAATTATCATTGCCTAATGCATTGGAGATCTATAATGGGGATCAACCTTCATATAATCTATATTGGGCTCACCCATGATCTATGATGGGGTTAAACCCTTTGTATAAGCTATATCAATCTCACCCATTTCTCATGAGCTATAATGGGGTGAAACCCTTCGTATAAGCTATATCAGGCTCACCTGTGAGCTATAATGGGGTTCAACACTTCATATAAGCTATATTAGGCTCACCTGTTTCATATAATAATCAAGTTCCATATCAAGAGTAAAATAATCTCATCCTAAAACCCATTAAAAACTCTTTTTAAATCCATATGAAAACATATTCAGAAAAAAATACCATTTTCTTTTGAGAACCCATTTTCAATACCCAAACACCTTTTTCTTTGAAAAACTATTTTAAATACCAAAATAACCAAATAAAAGGAAATAAGGGTTTTCATTTAATAAAACATATAATATTTCAAATTAATATAGAAATCAAATAAAATTAACAATGACATGGAAGGTCATTATCATTGTACTTTAAAAATAGGTAATTTCATTTGTCATTTTTCAAAAACTTCCTTTTAAGACATGTAAAAAGATTCCGTTTCAAAACATTTGAATGAAATTAAAAATAGAAATAAAATTTCATTTATAATTATTTTATATCCATATAAATAAATATGTAAAATAATATCAAGAATATTGACATGGTGAAAATGATTTTCAAAATAAATCTTTAAACTTTCAAAGTGTCCCATACCACTTTGAACGTTTAAATCATAAGCCCCATGAAAGATTAACATTTAATAAAACATTAAATAACATGATAATAGATCAAATATGGATATATAATGTCAAATGGGATGTATATACACCTTATAAAAGAATAAATATGCATATCATCAAGAAATTACTCAATGAAAGGATATTGAGATGAAATCTCTTACCTTGAGTCTGACTTGTCACATGTGTCTCTATCTTCCTCTTTTTCAGGTAACTCCTTTTAGTTTTCACCAAAGGGATTCCTTGGATTACTTTATATATAAATTTAGGATTCAAGGTTGAGGGGATAGATTTTGGGAGATTATTTTTAAAGGGATTGGACAAGCCAAAGGGCTTGATAGGTGCAAAGAAATGGGGGAGGATGAGTGCCTTTTTATAGTGGAGGAGTGACATTCTTGTAAATATAAAAAGGTAAACCTATTGAGAGGTATACCTTAAATAACATGCTTCAAAAATGAAAAATAATGGAATAAATATTAATTATGATCAATCCATGCTCACACCACACAAAAATAAAAAAATATCATTTTTTCCTTAGTCTATAAGTTTTCTTATTTTTTTTATTTTGGTTTTTCATTTAGGTAGCTAGTTTTCTAACCTATGTAATTCATACATTAAGACTAAATTAAAGTGAGAATTATTATAAAATTTATACCCAATTATTATAAAATATTAAATATAATTTATAAAATAAAAATCTCACATGTGTTAAAAATTAATTTTAACAGAAACTCATGTAACGTGAAAAAATACTGCTTTAACCCTAACTGTGCTAACAAAGTTTTTACTATTTATGGGTCAAAATGTTTATTATAAAAGACCAATTGGACCATGGATGGACCATATTTTATGTTTATTAACACTTAAAAATCACTTGGTAGAGTATAATATTTTTAGTAATTTTAAATAATTTAATAAAATATCATTTATTTTAACTAATTATTAACTAAATAATCCATACATTGACATTTCTTAAGAATTTAATGTAATTATATCATCTATAAAAATTTAATATAAATTATTATGATAAAAAAATTCATTTTTATTTCAAAATAATATTTATAACCCAACCTATATAGTTTTTCTCTATCTATAAAAGCTTTATAGAAAATAAAAGGAAGAAAGGTGCCTTTTTTGTCTTTTTCTTTTCTTAACTTATTATATGGGTCACTTTCATTGTATATTGTTCCTAATAACTCATATAAATATATAAAAAGTTCATATGGGTTGATATATTTCCAACCAAGGGATTTTAGAAAAGTTTATTAGTTATTTGGACCCCTTAAGATTAAAGTTTAGCCATTAAGTAAACTCATTTTATCTTAATCCATGTAATTCATTTTAATTACTTTCACTAATATTTTTGGTCAAAAACTAAGTTGAACTTATTATAAATTATGAATTATTATGATTAAAAATATGAAATCCATTTTTCTAAATTCCAATGACAGTAGTGGTGGAAATTAATTTAAAATTAATCCCATAGACGATACGACAAAGCGAGTTTTTAAAGTGAATATGTTCAAAAGTTTTCCAAGTTTTTATATCTAATTTAAATGTGAAATTGATTCCAATGAACTAAATTGGATTAAATATTAAAAACAATTAAAAATATTATTTAAATATATAAATAAATTAGATGAAAAATATTTTTCAATTAAAATCTAATGGTTTTCACTATTCATCAAAAAATGAAACTTCTCAAAAAAATACCAAAAATTCACCCAATGTAAATTTTGATATTACTCTTCCAAAAATTAATTTTATTTTATGATATAAAAATTATAAAAGTATAAAAATTTAATTTAAAATCAAGTCTTCCATTAAAAGGCGGTAAAACTTCCATATTAAATAATAATAATAATAGTATATTATTATTTGGTATAACTCAGTCTTGCATGAAACATAAGATTTCTAATAAAATCATGTTGCGTGTTGTATACGCTATTGAACATAGGGTCCCTATTAATTTATAAATTACTATCTAATTCATAAATATTAATAAATATGAAAAAGACATATTATATCATTACCTGAGCTGTTACATCCTTTATATTCGATTGGTATTTATTTTCATTTATAATTAATTGGTAACCAATGAATTGATTTTATAAACATGTGTAAACTATAATTTCATAATTTAATTAATATCATTCATTCCTACCATTCAAATGTCTTGGTGATAACTATCATAATAATATAGTATATTGTTGTCTGGTAAGACTTGGGCTTGTGTGTAACATAAGTCATCCATAGAACTTGATGTTGTGTGCAACGTAAGATAAAATTAGTGTTGTGTGTGATGCAAGCTAAACTATGTATTGCATATAACATAATCTATTAAATAATTTAAATTAATTTGAAATTATATATTTCATAAAGTCTCGGGATGTTACACATTGGATGGCCACCGACTATTTGAAGGGCCTACCAGTGATGCAATTATTTTTCTATAGCCATCAGCTAGTTGATTCTACCCCACCAGGTAGTTGATGGTCTTGATGGTGGCATGGTTCCACCGGTAATTCCATTATCGTTCCAATGGCTCTACTCTGCCTACCCACTGGTTCTAGCTAGTGAGGGTCTTCCAAAAATCCCTCAAGACTTATTTTGATGCCTTTGATCAATCTATCAACTCCCTAACTTCATATCCAAACATTATAATTGAAATGCACTCAATTGAAACAGTTAGAACAATAATAGGTTTTTTATGACCACAAAAATTTAAAATAAAAATATAATCTAAAGAGATAAAGGCATATGGAAAGTTTTAATAAAACAATTCCGAAGTAATTTCAAAAAGAATTTCAATATTCATAATTTAGAAAATATATTTAGAATAGATTTTTAATAAAGATAATTTTAACCCATATATTTTAACCCTTAATAATGACTTGTAAAAGTAAGTGAATTATCCAAATCATACCCCCTGAGAGAGTCAAATTAGGTTTAAGGGCTCAGATATGAGAAAACTGACCCTTTGTGTGTTTCTAAGGCTAGGAGGTGGTCTGGAGGAGTTTGGATGCAAAATGATGGAAGCATGGATATTACATGTCATGTAAGACTTACACACCGTGTAATATCAGTTCATGACTTATTTATGGTAGGTTCACAACATGTAAGTTTTCAAGATTAAATAATAAAAAGGTGACGTGTTTTTTAGTGTCAATATAACCCCAAGGATTACACAACATGAAAGGGGATTACACATCATGTAATTCCCTACTACAGTGCTATTATAAGCGTTTTTTGGCTACTCGGGTTATTCATAACCCTACATCCAGTGGATCTATCTCCCTCGTTCCAGGAGATCTGGATGCCCCCCCTTCAACATTTTGAGATTCCTTTAAAGGGGATCGATCCTTGGTCTTCCATATTTGATCTGTGGAGATTTGTGGTGATCCAAGGTGCATTCTTCCTCTATTTTCTTACAGGATATTCTGGTTTGATCTTGTTTCCTCTTGTTTATTTTCACCATGAAATAGAGGATGATATCTATTATTTATAATAGAGTTTCTTGGTTGTTTGTTGGTGTAGTTGTGTTGTGGGGTCCTCAGATAGATGTAGTTCTTATAGGGGAGGTGATCAGAGATCTTCAATGTGGTCCATTTTCATGCAAAGAACATTGATAGATTTTGACATAGGGGATTTATTACTTCTCTTTTATTTATGTGTAATCATAAATTGAGCATGGTTTATCCCTTTGAATTTAATGGAATTAACCTAATAATTATTAAACCAGATTAAATAATTGGATAGAGATCACATGTTGACAATGTTGATGCTTTATACTGTGATAGTAGTTTGCCTCATGATTTTATAGATAGTGTGATATCTATGCCTTGCTTTGTTAGCATGATGTTCTTGATGTAAATTGTTAAATAAACTAAATCCAAGAATTAATTGATAATTAATTAGCTTAAGAATGAAGAGACATGTTTGTTGAATCTGGTTGTTAATGTAATGTTTTGTTGATCAAATTGATGAAAGTATGCATGTTTAAATTAAAATTGGTTAATGAAAACAAAGCATGATAATTCTTGTTTATAATAATTTAAAAGGAATGTTAATTGAGAATGGTACTTCTCTAGGTTTGTTGAAACTAGAATAAATGCTAAGAGCATGTTTTAACTTTCATAACTTATTTTAGCTTGATTCCTTAGGTTGCCCGTAGTTGGAACTTATTAATATATGAATCTGTTAATTCAAGATGGAATAAGAACCAGTTGTGTGGTAAATATATTTTGCAATGGACTGAGTTTTCTATTTTCTTGGGAAGTCTGAGTTCCTTATTTTGGAGCTGTGAGAGCTCATTTGCATGAGAAGGCTGAATGCCTTGTTTTGAGGGCCTAGTTACCCTATTTCTTTCTTATTTGTTCATTCTTCATGTGGTGTGCTCTAGATATGAGCCTTATGTTGTTATCCTAGTATGGCTAAGCTTGGAGGGATGATGTGTGATATAGGGAAGGGAGGCCCAGATGTGTTGTGAGCCTGGTATGGCTGGTCCTGGGACGGCTGATGGATGATGTGGTAGTAGTTGATGCCTATGATGGTGATATGCATCGGTATATGCATGTGGGTGTCTGGGATGACACTATATGAGATAGAACGGGTTAAATATAGGATTACCCATTGATAAGATTATGAGATTTGGTATTCTCTCTTGAATATATTTAATAGTTGGTGGCTAGGTTTCTTGTGTATCTGTAATTCTTTCCCAACTGCTTGAGGCAGCCGGAGGTGCTGGATTGCATGTTTTCTCTAGATGTTAGCTTAGGATAGTTTTCCTAGAGTACATGGATATGGAGTTATGTTAATACCAGGAAGGTGCAGGACTAGGCCGAATGCCCAGCCCCGTAGAAAATTATTAATAAAAAAGATAGTACAAACGCAGGGAGAAAAGGAAATAAAACAGCAAACCTCAAAGCCTCACAGCCTCATGAACTAGAGCACATCAAACACATCATCACCGCCACCTTCTGAGAACTCATCCGGGTCTGCCGACTCCCATTCAGATTGTGAAGCATATTGACTTAGCATTTGTATATATTGCTCCCTTAGTCGTAGTTTCGCTGGGGACATGGGCTCCTTGCTCTGTCGTCCCTTCTTTTGTTCCGATTCTTTCAGCTTTCCATTTTTGGCAGATGACCTGGTTGCAATGGTCCTTGGTGTGTTGGAGTAGTCTTTCCTGTGTTTCCTCTTCGGTGGAGCAGTGGAAGCTTCATTACTCTCAGCCCTTTGCCCCACTTTTCTGAGAATATCACTATATGACTCTTTCAGCACACTCTGTGCTATGCCTCCTTGATTCTCCTTCCCCTCACCTGACCCTAAAGAGCCCTCATGCACCAGAGGGGTTGTAACCTGAACAGATTCCCTGTTACCATCTCTGGGTGTCAAACATGGATACTGGTCCTCATTATTCTGCCTCTTGCAACTTCCCTCTAAGCAGTCCTTCTTGTTCAAAGATGTTACCCTGCCATTCTACCGCTCTGCAATATCAGTATTGCTCAAAACATCCTCTGAAATTTTCCCAACATCATC
The DNA here is from genome assembly GCA_963277665.1 of Viscum album. Taxonomy (NCBI): domain Eukaryota; kingdom Viridiplantae; phylum Streptophyta; class Magnoliopsida; order Santalales; family Viscaceae; genus Viscum; species Viscum album. The sequence goes on along the minus strand of OY728119.1, from coordinate 2,100,562,264 downwards.
TTCATCCGGCTCCTCCTGTGTCAGAAAATCAGGACCCCCATCAGCCAGCTCACCGCAGTTCTCAGCTAGCTCCCCCTCTATCAGAGTAGCAGGATCCCCATCAGCCTCCTCCAAACCCCCATTCCCACTACAGACAAACGTTTCAGCACCATCTGCAGCCATAACCTGCTGTGAGTGTGCTTCTCCTTGATCAGTGGAGTCCAGATCAACCAAATCTAAAAATCTGTTGCCCAGAGATACACCGCTGACTTGATTCATCATATTTTCACCTTCTCCCTTGTCTAGCATCCTGTTTCCACATTCAGAAATTGGAATTTATTTTTCCCTGTCGGATTCAATACCAACATTGCACTTTAGATCCTGATTCAGGCTTTTAAAAACATCTCCAACCGATGGGTTCACCAACCCACTAGGTATCCTCTTCTGAAAAGAAACCTCAGCACACGGGGCCCCATTGTGTGCATATTCAGCGGCTATAATAACAGCAGCTCCCTGTAGTCCATCTGTCTCTGGCACCATCTCTCGGTCAGGAGCAACAAAAGTTGACGCTGCGCCAACCTCTCCACGACGTGTGCTGCGATGACATAGCATATCCGAATGACCAAGGCGGCGACAAATCCCACAGAAGGGCGTCCATGACTCAAAGAGGACAGACTGATGCCATCTAAGCTCACCCTCCACCTCAACGCAGATAGACTCAATTGGCTCTATCGAAACATCTACTTCCACACAAATTCGTGGTGCAACTGGATGGCAAGCAACACGTGTTCACAGGTCCATACACAAGAAACAGACAATTAGATTTCCAATGACACGAAGAATTGCGGGATTCTGGAAAGGTAATGCGAGCCCAGGAAGCGTAACCCATAACGCTACGGTCAGAGGATCACGACGAAGATGAAAGTCAAAAGACCAGCGAAACCGGAAAAATCTAAACCCATTAACCACTCTCGGCGCAGAAGACCAGGCTGTAATTAAATCTTCCTCGCTAGAAAAACGTATTTGAAAATGCCTCGAATCCAACAGCCCAATAACCACTTTGTCTTGAAGCATCCAGGAGGAGGAGACAAACCTGTGGAAGCAGTCCACAGAGGGCCGAGCCTTTCCGAATCTTGCGACAAGGGTATGATCAAGCTGCGACACCGCCTTCGCAAACTCCAGGGAAGAGATTGAGACCGAGATTTCACCATTCACCCGATTCGGTACCTTAGGGAAAACTTCAATTTCTGGGAAGTCTGAGAACGAAGAGGGGTCCACACGCCATGGAAGAGAAGAGTTGATACCCCCCTCTGACCGAGGCACAGAGGGGGATCGCCACTGCGAGCTCATGTGCTACGCCATCGAGGGATTCGCCGGGACGCCGCTGTGAGCTCCTCAAAAAAGTACACTAAAAGTCCGGAGTTATGCTAATAATGAATTAAATAATTGTGTAACCCATGGGGTTGGTTGATGACAAAATTTAAATTCTAAAAGGATGTTAGTCTTAATAAACCAAGTCCTTGGTTTTTATTATTCCTAGAGGGTATAACTTTACTCTAATATTTAATGTAATGTAATGAAATATGGAATAATGTTAATTGTTAATTAATGGATAATGAATTAATTAACGTAAATTGAATTTTTTATTAAATAAATAATTAATTTATCTCTTTTATATGCTTGTGTTCTAATAGGATATCTAGTCTTAGCAGTGGCAGTCAGGAGTCTGAGTGACGTTAGCTGTAGTTGAGTCTAAGACTAGGTTATGACCATAGTGTGGTTGTGAGCTAAATTATATCATGTATATTCTGTGATTTCATATGTTGCCCCACCCATGTAGGTTGGGAAACTGACACCCAGTGGACTTTGGGAGGGTGTTTTACCCAATATCCTGGTGGGAGGATGGATGGTTGACTATCCCCACTTGCCCCGCTCTCTTCCCTTAGTAGCTACTTGTGCTGGTATGCATGGCGGTTAGTTTTCCTATATATGTGTGTAGAGGTTTGTGATGGCTTCTAGTTATTTCACACACATTCATTACTGGATATAGTATCCAAAGTATTATTATAGGTATGGTGTGTATAGGTTGTGATGGATTGAGGTACTTACTCAGTGTATGGGCTAAAATGGATTGGGTTATAATACCCAATGTTTGATACACTCCATAGGGGCCATAGTGGCTCCTGTAAATTACTTGGTTACTATTTAGTTGGCGTTATGGGATGGTGTGGTTATGTGATGCATAAGGTGCATGTTGTGATGCCCAACCTAGGTGTTTTTGATATGGATTACTTTTGGAGAGAGATTCTCAGGATGTGAGATGTTGGGGAAGAGCGGAAAACTAGTAGGGAAGTAGGATCAGGGTACCCTTGATGGGTTATTACTATATTATATGCACCCTTGTATGTGATAATTGGTTGGAGATATCCATAGTGAGGTTAGGAACTAAGTATACCTATTAAGGTGGCGAGTTAGTTTCACTATTGTTCGTTGTGAATTAGTATGCTTTCTTTATCTTTTACACGAGAGGATTTAGGGAGGATTGTCACACCTGGACTTTGTACTACATCATGTTTCGAATTTTTATTTTCATCTTATAATTTTTTCTGCTCCTGATTATTATTATTATTTTGATATGAAATATGAGCTGAGCCCAACTGGGGTTTTGATCTGATAAATGAGCGTTTTGGCCTCGACAACATTTCAGCGCACCGCTGTCGAAGCCGCGCGACCTCGCACGGTTCTCCGCACGCCTACTTGATGTGCAACCAATTAAATAAAGGAGTTATTAATAAAGAAATAAAATTTAAAAGAGAAATAAAATGAAAATAAAATAAAATAAGAAACGTGATAAAAATTTAGTGGTTTGTTTTAATATTGAGGGATGTTATTATCATTATTATTGTTAGTTTTAAAGATAATAATTTATTTAGCTTATTATTATTATTCCAATTATTATTATTATTATTTTTATTACCATCACTATTATTATTATTTTCATTAATACTTTGATTTGGCCTTTATTATTAAATTATTTTAATAATTCTAAAAACTGTATTGCATATTGTTAATAAAATTATTATTACTTTTATTATTATTATTATATTTTTTTGGATGGTTTATGTTTTTTATTGGAGTTCAATTTTTTTTTTTTTTTTTCTTCTCTCCTATCCTTCCCCACTCATCAGCGGGTTCCCTCCTCCCAAAACCTACCTGGGAAATCTCCTCCCTCCTGTCCAGGAAACTCGCGCCGCACAACTCCATTTTCTCCTACTCCACACCGTCGCACCATCGCCCCCTACCATGGCTTGTACTTCGCGCTGTCGCACCCTCCCGACCAGCCTGCCCCCCTTCTGACGAGACCCAAGTCAGTGCAAATCCCTGCCGGCGTGGCCCAGTTCCGGCATGGCTATCGGCTCGCCTCTCCTACTGGCCGCGAAATGGTCCAGCGTGCCTCCCCCTCGCTAGGAGACACCACTCCAACTCCCCCTTGGCCCGTCGCAGCCCCCTCCCGCTCGTACCCCGTCGCATCGCACCCCCTTTTCCTCCTGCATCCAGTCCGAAACCCCGCCGGACCCCCTCCTACTTCCAGCTTCCCTCCGGAGGCCTCCCCTCCAGTTAAATATCCCACACTCCACTGCGTCTTCAGACCCCTTTGTGCTGCTGTACAGCCGCCCCACACCCCTTCGTGATGCCGGATAGTCGCCTTGCACCCCGTCGCGCCGCCAGACAGCCACCCTGCACCTCCTCGCGCAACTTTAGCAGCCTCCGTCGACCTCCGATTGACCTCCCACACCCCCGTTGTAAGTGCGTTTTTCTTTGATTTCTTATTGTTTAATCCTGGTTGAGTGCTGTTAGAGTTTTGAATTGAGTTTAGTTCAATTTTGGTATAATTGGTCTGATGCGTTATTTATTAGGTTCTATTTGGGTTCTCATGGTGAGTTTCACATGCGCTGATGATTTCGCATGGAAGTCTTGTGTTTCCCTACACCGAGGTAGGTGGTTCCACGTTTAAACATTATTTAATGAATTAATTTGCTAGATTAGTTAATTTATGATGTTCTTTGATTAATTATTTTGGGTGCTAATTTGGGTTTTTTGAAGTTTTTCATGTGTTAAAATTTGTTTGGTAGTATGTTTATATGGGTGGGTGTGTTCATTGGAGGAAATATTATTTTTAGTCAATTTTTAGTGTTTTATAGTATGAGAAGTTAGCTTTTCATTTGTGAAAGTGGTGTTAATTGCATTTTCGACATAGTGTTGTTTGTGCTTGGTCATAAATGAAGGTGTTGTGTTGGTTGAGTAGGTTGTTTCTGTGAAAAACCATTGTTGAGATATTTCCTAGTGTTTAATAAATTTTGTGTTTGTTTTGTGAAAATGTGCAAAGTGAAATGTTTGTGTTCCAGTGTTTTTATAAAGTTGTGTTTGTTTTGTGAAAATTTGAAAATTGAAATGTTTGTGTTCTAGTGTTTTTATAAAGTTTGTGTTTGTTTTGTGAAAATGTGCAAAGTGTTCAATTTGTGTTCTTGGTGTGGCGTTGGGTGTGTTTGGTCATGAAAGAGGGTTGAGTTGTTTTTATGTGTTAAAGCCGTGTTATGTTTCTTTTTAAAGAATTTGTTTAAAAAGAATTTAATATGATTTAATAAAATTATTAACGATAAAAATTTAATATGTTTTTAATAAACAATTATTAGCAATGCAGAAATTGTTTTAGTTGAGCTGGGTAAAGTCTTTTGCCATGCGTACTTTGTCAAATGGTTTTCTATGTATGTGAAAGTGTGGTGTTGGGTTTGTGTAACACCCTGTTTGTTTTATTTGTCTGAGTTTGACATGAAATGTGAAATTGGAACATCTTGAGCACAAAAAGGGTAAGCCTGGGTACTAGGGGACAGACTAGATCTAGCGTGCTAGTGATTCAGAAGTGGCTCTGGCCCGGTTTCACTTAGCTGGTTTGAAGATTACAACACTAACTAAACATTGGATGATGATTTGAGACCACGAGGTTATGGATGTGTTTCCCTACTAGTGGATTGTGCACGAGAACATATTTTGTTGTTTTTCCTATACTGTTCACCGAGACACGATGTTCTAGGGTCCCATTCCTTTTTCTGGTACCTTTAGGGCCTCTCCCACTTTTGGTGCTCTTGGACTACTATACACTCACCGTCGGAATACGGTGTAGCTTTTGGGTGTTTCTTAAAGGTTTGGTTTTTTTTCTTAAATGAAAGGTTGTTTTGGTTTAATTATTAAGGTTGTTTTCTTTGGAAGTGTTTTCTTTATAGAAAATATTTCTTTAAAATTGTGCAAGATTTGGCGTCATTTCATTTATTTAGCCTGAAAATGTATTTTTCATTTAATGTTTACACGTGGAACCTTTTTATTGGGTGATTTCCTACTGGGCTTTTCACTCACACCCTGCATACACCTTCGGGTGTATGTAGACCTTGTTTCTTGTGGTCTTCAGGTTGTTGACATCGTGCTCAGTGATGGTGGTTCAGATTTTTGTCGGTCTCCTCATGCAGGTTTGTGTGGGTAGCTTGGAGGTATGACTTCTCATGTCATTTGGAGTCTTGAGTTAGAGTTTTTAGTTTTCTGTCTTTGTTGTAGTTCCCTTTTGGGTTTTAGTTGAATTGTAAACTCTAAACCCGATTATAGTTTAAAGGCGTGTTTGGTTTCCTGTTTCCAGTTTTAGTTTGTTTATCTTGTTAGTTGTCTTTCTATATTTTTTTTAGGGTAAATTGTTCCCATATAATTTTTGATACCTGGGCACATGTGCCAGCCCGTGGGGATTGGGAACGCCCTTCGGGCCATGTCGTGGACTGGGTCGGGCGTCGGGTCGGATGGCGACCCAACCTGGTTCATGACAAAATGGTATCAAAGGGAGGTTTTCTCTCTTGGGTTGTGTTCTTTTGGGATAGGGTCAGTGTAGACCAAAGTTACAGGTGTCAAAACTCGACTTTATGGTTACGAGCAAGGTGCCTGGATAGCACACCTCATGGTGGGACTCGAGTTACCAGGGTAAGTTGAGGTCTGTTGAGTCTTTGGTCCTCGTGATTAATCTTGTTTAGGGGAAATGAAAAAGGAGTGGGGTTAGTGGTCCCAGTGAGCTAGCTGGGTCTGGCAAGCCATATAGAGCCAGGGATGCTGTCCTAGAATACCCTCCGTGGTAGTGGCGTGATTGGCGTATGGCCGCCGACCATATATTCCAGTCACCCACTGACATTAGTTTTTTCTTGCCCCGTTTTTCGTTTATTTGTTTTGGAATTGTGGACATTTGGTTTTTAAATAAAAAAGATTTGGTCGTGGAAAATGTTTTGGATTTTTTTTTAAATAAAGCACTTGGAAAAGAAAATGAGGTATGAGGTTTGAAAAGTGTGGGTTGGATGTTTTGGTTTTGAAAAATGGAAAGGTTTGGTTTTGACCCTTGGTGTTCTCATGGGAAACCACATGCATGAGTGTATATGGAAAGAGAAAGGGTTAATGGCATGATCGGATGAGTGCCTAGATTAATATGAGGTGGGTGATGGTGTGTAATGGGAACATGCATGTGTGAGGCCCACGGTACACCATTGGTGTTTGTGCAACCCACTAGCTTTTCTTATTTTCAAAAAGTTTTGTTAAATGAGAATTTGGGGTTTTAGTAAACAATGATTGCATGGTGTGTCCTTGTGTTTTTGAGATGTTGGATGTGAGGAGTTTTGAGCCGAGTATCCTTTCTAAATGATTTGTGTCTTGAGCTTGAATTCTTATTCGTGAGTTGGTGTGCAAACGTGTAGTTAATGGTTTCTTTCGAAAAGTGTTTTAGGAAGCCCTTGCAGTGGTTCCCCCTACACGTTTAGTGTTTGCTTGCTGTATGTCTTGGCCATTGGACCAGTTTTATTAGGACCATGGTTTTCCTTCTTGACCAGTGCATGCCCCCCATTAAGCGTTAACATGTAATTGAAGAGCGGCCATAGGTAATTCACTGTTGGCCAACCCTCCAGTTCATTTAAATAAGGACTCTCCATTTTGAGCGATAGTGATAAGTTTATCCCTTGTCCTTTTTGGTTAAGAGGATCCTCTCGTAGCGGGATGACAGACGCGATAGGAGTTGAAGGGGACTTTGGTATCTTTGAGTTGTCTTAGTTGTCGGGTATGATGTTTGACATTGTTGCGTCTGAAGGTTCCCCCTAGAAGCGGTGAAAGGAATTCCAGCGGGGAAGGGTGAATGCGGTTCAGAATTATTAGTATTAACCAGTGTCTTGAAGGGATTTGTAGTACTTTCATCAGCTGCAAGGGTCATATTTGGTGACGTCTTGCAGCGTGAGGTCCCTTTTATAGTCAACGGTTGTTTGGAAGTGGTAAAGGAGACTCTAGTGGGGAAAAGGTGGAAGAAACCTGAAGTTGTTGGTGTGGTCTATTGTTCTAAATGACCTCTGGTCTTTGGTTTGTTTCGTTTAAGAAAAGGTTTGTGTTAGGCTACTAGTTTGGCAGACCCAGTCGTATGAGGCTGCTATGGTCGTTTTTAGAAATCATGTGTTTGTTCAAGATGAATTTTAAAGTCTTTCTCAGCGTAATGTTTCTCTCGACAACAATGATCGTGCTCAGTAATGATTTTTGGTGTCATGTTCTCATTCAGTGTAACAAGGGGTGATGCACGTGTACCCTCTGAGATCTCGTTCTGGTGAATGTTCAGTGTGAGAGTAATTGGATGTTAGGGTGTGTTGTTTCTGATGGTGTTGCATCGGTTGCAGTATGATTGCGTGTGGAACCAAAAGGAGAAGCTCCACTCAGGAGTCTTCAATACCTGATTGCGAGGAAGGAGATTCTTTAAACATCAGGGCTCCAGCCATAGGCCTCAGAGTGAATTTGGCGCGTGGTCAGGATCCTCGGGAGTGTATGGGACCCCAACCTTTTTTTTGTCATCGGTATTGAAGGTGAAGGAGGGTTAAATTGTTTTATATGATTGTTCCTTTTTGAATGACCCATTTGGGTGCGTGGGGTTTCCCGTGGCTATGAGGAGGCGTGATCGTCTCATCAACTTAAATTCATGAGGGTTACATCCCACCATATGTATCGCTTTTAGTGGTCTTTATGGGGTATGTTGGGTTAAGCGGTCTCAAATTTGAATAGTACTCATCCAGGGATGTGAAGATGCTGGTTTGTTTTGGGTTGTAGTTTTAACACCCTGGTATTTGGGCCCCTCCCTCCCCGCCCCTTATGGTGGGGTGTTTGGTCACCGTTGGAGAATTTTCAAATTTTTGTACCCTATGTCAGTCCTAATGGTGGGGAGACCCACGATGGGTCTCGCACAAATGTCTCTAGAATGAGTTGGTGTTGGACTTTCTCATAATGGTGGGGAGTCCACTCGGGCCTCCTTGTGTCGATTTTTCTAGTCTCATATCAAGCATCAGGAAGTTTTTAATGGTGGGGATCCCCATCAGGCTTTCCCGTGTTGGACCTTTCAGTTTTGTTCCTAGAGATGGTTCAGTGGTAGGTTATTGGAGTATTCTTTGGATGTGGGTTGGTCTTGTTTTTTCATTCTAGTAAAATGGTGTGTTTTTCATTCAATGATGCTTGAGGTGTTTTGGTTTGTGAAGTTGGTTTCTGTGGGTGAGAGTGTTCCTTTCCTTAAGAAATCAACTGGAGGTGTTCTAGCGCTCTGGGGTGGGTGACACTTAGTGAAAAGTGTTTTATGGGTTCCTTGAGGTTGTCTTTTGAGTCGCTATCTCTGACCACGATGTGTTTGCCTCTTTTCACTTGATTTTAATGGGGATACCTTCTGAACCCCAAGGGGGTGTCGTTTCCTATTTTGGGTCTCAACCTTAGTTGTGGCTTTCCAGGGAAGGAAAGCTTTATGGTGGGGAGAATTGTCACACCCAGACTTTGCACTACGTCATGTTTCAAATTTTTATTTTCATCTTATAATTTTTTCTGCTCCTGATTATTATTATTATTTTGATATGAAATATGAGCCAAGCCCGACTGGGGTTTTGCTCTGATAAATGATCATTTTGGCCTCGACAACGTTTCGGTGCACCACTGTTGAAGCCGCGTGACCTCGCTCAGTTCTCCACATGGCTGCTTGATGTGCAACCAATTAAATAAAGGAGTTATTAATAAAGAAATAAAATTTAAAAGAGGGATAAAATGAAAATAAAATAAACTAAGAAACACGATAAAAATTTAATGGTTTGTTTTAATATTGAGGGATGTTATTATCATTATTATTGTTAGTTTTAATGATAATAATTTATTTAGGTTATTATTATTCCAATTATTATTATTATTATTATTTTTATTACCATAACTACTATTATTATTTTTGTTAATACTTTGATTTGGCCTTTATTATTAAATTATTTTAGTAATTATAAAAACTGTACTACATATTGTTAATAAAATTATTATTACTTTTATTATTATTATTATTATATTTTTTTAGATGGTTTATGTTTTTTTGGGAGTTCAATTTTTTTCTTCTTCTCTCCTATCCTTCCCCAATCATCCATGGGTTCTCTCCTCCCAAACCCTACCTGGGAAATCTCCTCCCTCCCGTCCAGGCGACTCGCGCCGCACAGCTCCATTTTCTCCTACTCCATCCCATCGCGCCATCGCCCCTACCACGGCTTGGCCTCCGTACCATCGCACCCTCCCAGCCAGCCTGTCCCCCTTCCGGCGAGACCCAGGCCGGTGCAAATCCCTGCCGGTGTGGCCCAGTTCCGGCATGGCTACCGGATCACCTCTCCTGCTGGCCATGAACTGGTCCAGCACGCCTCCCCCTCGCTAGGTGACACTACTCCGGCTCTCCCTCGGCCCATCGCAGCCCCTCCCGCTGGTACCCTATCACGCCGCACCCCCTTTCCCTCCTGCATCCATCCCAGAACCCCACCGGACCCCCTCCTACTTCCATATTCCCTCCGGCAGCCGCCCCTCCAGTTAAGCCTCCCACACTCCGCCGCGTCTTTAGACCCCTTCGCGCTGCCGAACAGCCACCCCGTACCCCTTTGCACTGCCAGATAGCCGCCCCGCACCCCATCGCGCCGCCGGACAGCCGCCCCGCACCTCCTCGCGTAACTCCGGCAGCCTCAGTCGACCTCCGGCCGACCTCCCACACCCCCGCTGTAAGTGTGTTTTTCATTGATTTCTTGTTTTTTAATACTGGTTGAGTGCGGTTAGAGTTTTGAATTGAGTTTGGTTCAATTTTGGTATAATTGTTCTGATGCGTTATTTATTAGGTTCTATTTGGGTTGTCGTGGTGCGTTTGACGTGCGCTGATGATTTCACACGGAAGTCTTGTGTTTACCTACACCGAGGTAGGTGGTTCTACATTTAAACATTATTTAATGAATTAATTTGCTAGCTTAGTTAATTTATGATGTTCTTTGATTAATTATTTTGGGTGCGAATTTGGTTTTCTTTAAGTTTTTCATGTGTTAAAATTTGTTTAGTAGTATGTTTATATGGGTGGGTGCGTTCATCAGATGAAATCTTATTTTTAGTCAATTGTTAGTGTTTTATAGTATGTTAAGTTAGATTTTAATTTGTGAAAGTGGTGTTAATTGCATTTTCAACATAGCGTTGTTTGTGCTTGGTCATAAAAGAATGTGTTGTGTTGGTTGAGTAGGTTGTTTCTGTGAAAAACCATTGTTGAGATATTTCCTAGTGTTTAATAAATTTTGTGTTTGTTTTGTGAAAATGTGCAAAGTGAAATGTTTGTGTTCCAGTGTTTTTATAAAGTTGCATTTGTTTTTTGAAAATGTGAAAAGTGCAATGTTTGTGTTCTAGTATTTTTATAAAGTTTTTGTTTGTTTTGTGAAAATGTGCAATGTGTGCAATTTGTGTTCTTGATGTGGCGTTGGGTGTGTTTGGTCATGAAAGAGGGTTGAGTTGTTTTTGTGTGTTAAATTCATGTTATGTTTCTTTTTAAAAAATTTGTTTACAAAGAATTTAATATGATTTAATAAAATTATTAACGATAAAAATTTAATATGTTTTTAACAAACAATTATTAACAATGCAGAAATTGTTTTAATTGAGTTGGGTAAAGTCTTTTACCGTGCGTACTTTGTCAAATGGTTTTCTATGTGTGTGAAAGTGTGGCATTGGGTTTGTGTAACACCCTGTTTGTTTTATTTGTCTGAGTTTGACATGAAATGTGAAATTGGAACATCTTGAGCACAAAAAGGGGAAGCCTGGGTACTAAGTGGGCGGACTAGATCTAGCGTGCTAGTGATTCATAAGTGTGTCTGGCCCGGTTTCACTTAGCTGTTTTGACGATTAAAACACTAACTAAACATTGGATGATGATTGGAGACCACTAGGTTATGGATGTGTTTCCCTACTAGTGGATCGTGCACGAGAACGTATTTTGTTGTGTTTCCTATACTGTTCACCGAGACGCGATGTTCTAGGGTCCCATTCCTTTTTCTGGTACCTTTAGGGCCTCTCCCACTTTTGGTGCTCCTGGACTACTATACACTCACCGTCGGCATACGGTGTGGCTTTTGGGTGTTTCTTAAAGGTTTGGTTTTTTTCTTAAATGCAAGGCTGTTTTTGTTTAATTATTTAGGTTGTTTTCTTTGGAAGTGTTTTCTTTATAGAAACCATTTCTTTAAAATTTTGCAAGCTTTGGTGTCATTTCATTTATTTAGCCTGCAAATGTATTTGTCATTTAATGTTTACACATGGAACCTTTTTATTGGGTGATGTCCTACTGGGCTTTTCGATCACACCCTGCATACACCTTCGGGTGTATGTAGACCTTGTTTCTTGTGGTCTCTAGGATTTTGACATCATGCTTAGTGATGGTGGTTCGGATTGTTGTCGGTCTCCTCATGCATGTTGGTGTGGGTAGCTTGGAGGTATGACTTCTCATGTCATTTGGAGTCTTGATTTAGACTTTTTAGTTTTCTATCTTTGTTGTAGTTCCCTTTTGGGTTTTAGTTGAATTTTAAACTCTAAACCTGGTTATAGTTTAAAGGCATGTTTGGTTGCCTGTTTCCAGTTTTAGTTTTTTTATCTTGTTAGTTGTCTTTCTATCTTTTTTTTGTGTAAATCATTCCCATGTAATTTTTGATACCCGGGCACTTGTACCAGCCCATGGGGATTGGGAACGACCTCGGGCCATGTCGCGGACTGGGTCGGGCGTTGGGTCGGATGGCGAACCGGCCTGGTTCGTGAAAATGATCATAATAACTATACTATTATACTCTCCCTATGTATATAAAAACTTTTTTTTCAGTTTAGTTGGATAAGGTTGGTGATTAGGATTGATATTACTAGCTTGGGGTTTAACATGAGCTGTTTGGGATTCATGGTCATTTCCATATTTAATTTTTGGTACTTTTAATTTCCTTTAATTTTTTTAGCACTATATGAGATTTCATGGTTTGACTTGGGTTTTCTTTCTATATATACTTTTGAGAAGGTGTTGGTTGTTGTATGCTTTTTTTACCTCTCTATTTCACATGTTTATCTTGGAGGGTAATGCCTCCCATTTTCATGTATGCCATACCCTAGTTGCTAGTCGCCAACCTAGTGCCTACTGGAGGCGGGACTTGGGAAGTGACCATCTCTCTCCCCTCATTAAGATATCTTTGTGGGGAGGGGGTCATGATAGAGTGATATCAAAGGTTCAGGTTTGAGGGATAGGATGGAGTTTGGAGTTAGGAATAGGTGAGGTTGCATGGGTTGGTAAATGATGTATGCTTGTTACCTTCTGGAAATGAGGATGTCCTGGTTTGTTTTAAGGTTCAAAATTTCCAATCAGTTTCTAACAGGTTTATTCGTAGAACTGGAAACATCCAATGATTCTATATCCATTTGGACCTACTTTCCAAAGGTAGGTGCCCATTAGTTGTAGAATGATGAGGCTTAATAATTTGCATTGGTCGAGAGGATGGGAGTTCAGACTCATCACACCTTTTTGGGGGGAATTATTGTCTACTCTGGGACTCTCTTATAGATTTAAGTTATGTTCATGAATCCTTATTAATTTACCAAGCATGAAAATGAGTTTTTCCTTTAGATCTTACAATCAATGATTGATATGTAGGGAATTTAGAGAGTATTTTATATGTATTTGAGGTTCTTCATCAATAGAGAATCATCCATATGAATTAGAGACTCTTAGTCAATGGTATCCTTCCATACATTATATAGAAATATCTTGGTCATTATGATGACCATACTGGTTTTAAAGCCACTCAGTGGGGAACTTGAAGTTTATTTTCATTTAGAAAGACATTATTATTTCAGAGTTGGGATCGTACCCGAAGATGGGCTACCTACGTATCCTTATTAAAAAGAAAGGAATCAGAACCCACGTAGTTTGATTAGAAGGATATAGTTTAATGTCATATGTGATGGAAAAGAATTAATGAAAGATGGGCTTGAACCTTAGAAAGGCTTCCTACGTACTCTACTTTTAAGGTAGAGATCAAAGTCCACATAGTTCGGGTGAAGAAGTATGATGTTTGTGCATGATTAATGGCCCAAAGAGAGATGTCGTAATTACTTTTACACTCTAATCTCATGTGAGTCATGCTCGGTGTGAGAAACAAGAGGAATCAGTAAAACTGACGATTGTGCCACAAAAGATGCAATCATAAGAAATTATGTGGGGCTTACGTATGTATAACAACCCAAGAGTAGGGTCCATAAAGGTATTTTTATTTTATAGAGATTTGGGATTTTAACCTGAGACTTACTCCTGAAAAGGAAGCCCAAGTCAAAAGAAATTAAGGCTGGGGCTTACTCCTAAGAAGGAGGCCCAATTAAAGGAAATTATGATTGGGACTTACTCCTGAGAAGGAGGACCAGATGAATTCCTCTCAGATAAGGAAGTCAAAGAAGGAACCATTCCATAAATTGTTTTGAAGAGGGTTTTGAAGGTAATATCTTGAAGAATAGAGGTGGATTTGAGGAAAGGAGGTGAATAGGAAGAAGGCGCACAAGTATTGTTCTGGCGTGCAAGTCCTGGTCACGGAAGTATACTTGCATGACATGAGTCACCTTGGGCGACCAATAATCCATAAGGTAATACTTGGGTGAATTTGAACTAAATCCCTTAGTATTATCCCTAGAGGCTTCCAGAATGGTGGCGCACAAGTTCCCTTGAGAGGGAAAGGTGGTGAGCAAGTGTCTTCACTTACCTTAAGGGCTGGACACTTAGGCGCACATGTATTGATGAGTTCTAATACTTAGGCCTTATTCTTCCTCTTTAGAGCTTCCATTCTAGGTAAAGAATTACCTTAGAAGTGTTCAGAAGATGTTAGAAACAGACTTGGGTGACTAGAGCTTGAATCTGAGTTTTGGAAAATTCGTCCTCGAAATGGGGGGCCCACAGGGTCTATTTATAGGCCACAAAACACCTTGGGCGAAAAAAGGAATAGGGCGCGCAAGTGACTTGCGCGACCCAAATGTGGCGCGCAAGTGACTTGCGTGACCAAAAGGAAACTTGCACGACCCATTCTCAAAGGTTTCCTTGTTCATGCCTTTGTCAATTTTTTGATGTTCTTCAAAGGATGACTCTATTTGTGCTTAAGGTATTCCCCTATGCCATTCATTAGACTCTGTGATGGAAAGGACCGTCAACAAAAGTCCCCCCTTAGTGTTGGATCTGAAAAAGGAAAGAGGATTTAACTCTGAGGAAAACGAGAAACAAGAGTTCTGCGGCGCACAGGTGGTAGGCGCGCACGTTCTGGCGTGTAGGTTCAGGCGAATAGGGTTGCATGATCGCCTATATATATGGGTGTCACTTCGTGCAAACCATCATTCCTTATGAGTTTTTGAGCTCTCATCATGCTTCTCTAGTAATATTTTGACTTGCGCAATAGTACTTGTGCGACCACACTTGCATGACCACACTTGCGCGACCACACTTGCGCGACCACACTTGTGCGACCACACTTGCATGACCACACTTGCGCGCCTTAATTCCTTAGCCATTTTTTTTGTTTTCTTCACAAGTATTTCATAAAAAAACAGACTTATTTAAAAGTTAACTGTTAGATCTTTTTGCAGATTCAATGGATCCCAAAAGAATTGGATCAGTTGATGAGTTGGATAGCAAGAGAATTGATGATATGATGAAAATCGTTGGCCATGACTATTATGATATCTATGATAGTACTCTCCCAGATTTGGCCAAGTACTTGAAGAAATATCATGTCAATTTCCCACAGAGTATTTACTTGCCTTTATATGGCCATGGTCATCTGCAAGGAGTCAACATTCCAGATGCAAATAACTATATTCCTCATTCTTGGTTTCAGACTTACAAAAATTTCGCTTCAGTAAATGTCTCAGTTGTAGGATCATTTGTTAATGCTGAAACAGTGGAGAAGGCATACATAATGCATCACAGTCCATGTACTCTAGATCTGAAACCTCACAAGCCTGATCTGCAACCGCATTGCTATCCCTCCATTTTCTGAAATTCTCAAATGGATCAATCCAAGGGATGGAAAAAGAGTTGGGATTTCCGTCCCAGAGGAGGTGTGAAGCTGACTTGGATGTGGGAATATTGGGTGCGACAAACTTGTGCAGAGTTTGTCGAGGATCTGAAAGGATCAACAATATATGAAGCTGTCTGGGCTGGGAAAACATATGTCTATAGGAATGATAATTTTGTTCCGGAGCTAATCAGCAGTTGGAGCTCAGAAACCAATTCTTTCCATCTGACTCATGGATAAGTAGGCATCAGTTTGTGGGATGTCTACAAGATATTGGGGGATCTAATTTTAAGTGATATGTATGATGAATTCATTCCCCCCAAGGTGACCTGGAATGATTCAGAGAAGACTCCGACTTTGGCTTGAGAATTATTGAAAATTTTCCACAAGCTCAAGAATTTAAAGTCCACCAAAACTCATTCTAGAAAGGATATTCATCCGTAGGAATGCATGGATATGTTTCTTATCTAGAAGAAGGAGAAGGGACCCACCTGTACTCGTCCAACCAGCTGCCCCAGAACAAAGAAAAGGGGTGCTCTTGGCACATTCTGGCCAACTCTGGAAGCGGGAGAGTTTGAAAAGTGGGGGTATGAAGTGGACCAAAGAATCCCAGATAAGACCCATCTGGAGGGCTTTTTAGATTTGTGGCTCAGTGTTTATCTTCTTCCAGTTAGGGATTCGAAGGGAGGTGTCAAGCCAAGGACCTTCGTTGTTGCATTCAAGTTGGATGAGAAGAAAATGGTTGGGTTGGACACCCTAATTTTGGCGAAGATTCACAGGAGCTTACTCCATGTCTATATGGGTAAGTCTCATTTTAGAATAGTGGGACCATTATATGTTTTGTGGGGATGGATCGCCACTCACTTCAGGACTTATGTTGTACAGAGCGGAGTACAGGTTCCTGGAAGTTCTTTTAGGCCATCGGTGCATGCCTTTTCTGAAATTTATCCACTGTCCCTCAATCCTTATGATTTGAAGGTGAGGCTGAGCATGTTCAAGGAATTTCATTTCTTTCCTTATGGAAACCCGTCAACCGGGCAGTTTGTTGATGATGGAGCAACTAACCTGGAATTGAGGTTGTATATGATAGCTTACAGAGATGGTGTATTGGCCACCAGAATTTACGGAGAGATTATATGCAAGGCCTATTCTCCATATAGATTTTCACACCAATTCAAGTGTCTACAGTATATTGTTGTATCCCCTCCTATGCATGTCAGGTCAGAGCAGCATCCAATGGTTTCCTGACAACTATTGTTGCTGACAACTATAGAGAAGACCAGGGTAGTGTTTGATCTACCAGTTGCTGGAGAGGTGAGTCAATTGACTACATGGTATGCCGAGAACTCGGTAGCATCATACCCTGAAGGGGTACTGAATCATCCAGTTCCTCGAGTGGAGACAAAAAAGAAAACTGTCAGGAAAGAAACCCTTTGTCTAGAAGGTGAATCTTCCTAACTCGGAGCTGATTCACCGGGTTCCTCACCTAGGGATGATTCACCGGATTCCCAGGATGGGGATGATGAGGCACAACATGCTTCAAAGCAGCCTCGTTCCAGATATAATCCTCCTATCAGAGTCAAGCGACCTACTCCATCGACTCCTGGTGAGTTATATCATTGATACAATTTAGTTGTCATTATTTTATAGAGCAACAAGTTTCATTTTCTTATCCTTTATCTGTGATTGCAGGAGCTGGAAAGAAGTTGAAGTCCCAGATTGTAGGACCCTCCTCACGGCCTTCTAGTACAAATGATGAATATTTATGACCAGAGGCTATCCAAACATGGAAGAGTCTATATTGTAATTCTAAAACATCCTGGATGGACTTATGCGAAGGGATACATATCCCTGGAGTGGGGAATCTCTGGGCTTATATTGATATCCGCTTCGAGGATAACCCCGATAAAGTGCGGGATTGCATTAGAGAGTTGGGAATGCTCATATATTCCACTGATTATTCCATTCCTATTACCAAGAGGGTGAAGGAAATGATGAATCGTGGAACCACTAAGGGGATTGGTGCTTCAGTAGATGAGGAGTGGCATGATTACGTGGCTCCTAAAGATGCAAGTTTCTTTCCTTATTTTCTTTTCAATTTGATTTCAGTCAAAGCTTTGTTACTCAAGGAAATTACTTTATTCATCCTAAAGCTTGTTAATAAAGGAACTACTGAGGTTCCTTCACCATAGTACATCCCTCGTGGCACCGCTCTTGGAGCCGCTGAATCTCCTTGTGAGCCGGGCGAGGTATCTCCTGGCCGAAAAGCCATGGACGAGGAGTTAAAAAGGGATTTTCACTCTCCAATACCTGTATTTAGAGGTGATGATGTCAACACACCCAAAAAGTCAAATAATCAAAGGCATTAAAGGAAGAAGTCCATAGATAAATGCTTCATCAGTAGTGGTAAGTCCTTGGAATAGTTATGAATCCTAACTTATGAAAAGATTGCTCATATTTCTTGGGATTGTAGGGGCTTCCTCATTTTATCCTATAAGGGAGAGGACTGACCCTCCTCTGAGGATGGTGGAGGGTACTGGTGAACAGTCGCAAATTCATGCTGACCTAGCTGCTCCTGAAGAAACAGTGAGAGAAGAAGAGCTAGCATCTGTTCCCAGTACTACTCATATTGCTGCTGCAAAGAGAGAAGAGCCTACTTCTGGTAAATTAACAGTATTTCATATAATGTTGAATGAAAACATCAACTGACTTCCATTCTATGATGCTTTAGGTTCAAAACCTACAATATAACATTTGGTGACCACTACAACTGACTCTATAATTTTCTCTGAGGAAGCTGTTCGGGGTCAGAGGTCGCAGGAGGAGGGTCGCCAAGAATACACATCAAATTCTCCCACTAGTGAGACTAACTAGGAATATGAGATATCACTGGATGAAATGATGAAACTTGGTGTGTCCTTTGAAAAAAATTTAGATCATGTTAAATTACCATGTAATTTAAGATATTTTGGACGTGAGTGTTATCATTCGTCCTGTTAAAAATTTCTTATTACATCTCTAACCATGATTGGTTGAAATGTGTAGTTCTGTCTGAGAAAGCTGCTGATCTGTCGATGCCTGAAGGGGGTAGAGACAACCCTATCATTGAAGATATTCAAGCTCAAGTGGAGCTTAACCCGTCCAAGCTTCTTGAAATCCGTCTTTAAAATCCTGTTAAAGCTAGGAAAGATGGGGAGGAGCCTTCTCATGCTGCTGATCTACCATTGGGTAAAATATGATAATATTTGTGGCTGTAC
The DNA here is from genome assembly GCA_963277665.1 of Viscum album. NCBI lineage: Eukaryota > Viridiplantae > Streptophyta > Magnoliopsida > Santalales > Viscaceae > Viscum > Viscum album. Next base: position 2,100,543,591 of record OY728119.1, on the reverse strand, counting down.
TTAAATTGTAAAATATCTAAAAAACTTTTGTTATCCTTTGGAACTAACCAAATATTTCAATTGACTATACGGGGCTATCAATTTCATTAGCTAAATCTGGAGGTGAAGCCTCAGCCTCCGCCCAAACGGGAGTAGAAAGTGAAGTACCAAGGGTCAGGGGGGAAGGAGCAGAATAAGGAACTTCTTCAAGTACATTAATCTCAGACTATATTCCCCCCTGTGATAGTGATTCTGAGTCAGATCTAGAGGTGTAGAAGGCGCTCCAATTCTCACATCGCAAGGCATGGCAAAATATATGGAAGATCATATCTGAAGTGCCTCTTGAAGAGATGTTTTTGAAGATCCCGCGACTATCATCCTTGTTTTTCATGTCAGGACTTAGTGGTTTTGGATATCAAGAGATCCATGCTGCGGTGAAACAAGTCATCTTAAGGAGGGAGCAGGAGCAAAAGTACTGTCAAGATCTGACCAGAGCGAGGCTGTTGACCAATATTGGTGAATTCAAGGCTACGGTGTCCTGAGCTAAGGCTGATCATGCTGAAAAGTTGAAGGAGCTGAAGCATAAGATCAAGGAGAAAGTTGTCCAGCAGATGCACCTTCAGCAACAGTTAGATGTCGTTACTGGGGAACTTGACCAGCTTAACAATTCACTAGAAGGAGTCCAAATGAATGGTATGAAATCCATCGTAGATGCCAATAAAGCACTCCATCAAGCTGAAAAGAGTGAAGTTGGTTGAGTGAATGAACTTCAAGTGGCTGCTGATGAAGCTCGGGATGCCGTAAATCAAATGAAGAGTTATGTTGAAAGCCTCTTATAATTCTTGAAAAAGATAAGATACTCCAATATGTGGATGTTCTTCTAATCTTGTGCATCAATGAAAAAGACATTTCATCTTCAATCATTTGTACCTGTATTCTCTTTCTAATTAATTATATTATTAGTATATATATATATATATATATTTTACCTAAGACAATGGGATTTATTAAGCATAGTTTGATTTTTGCAAGGATTATACAAACAACCCTTCAAACTTTGCATTTTTTGTTGCTCAATATTTCCTAAATCATACAATGTGTACGTTTAGTGAGCTGGGACTTGACTTTTGTTTAGAATTCCTTTTACAAGTTCCCAATTTAATGAGTACCCTATATTTTGTTGGAAGTTTAAAGTCATGCATGTCAAACATAAAAAGGCTAACATTTAAGGTCGAATAACTTTGAACAAATGGATTAAAATTGACTCAATTCCTTGATAATTTGTTTGAAAACATATTACCACATTCAAGTAGGGGGAAAACATGTAAACTAAGAATTAAGAAATTTTGAATCTGAGGGATGATATGAAAAAAGGGCTAAAAGGAATTAGAGGAAGTATTTCCTAAGAGTGAAGTTACCACTATTTGACAAAACCATTAGGGGGTTGAAGTATGCAGGACCACTTAAGGGCTTTGGCTGCATAGTCAAATAATAGCATCCTTTGGCTGATAGGTCCATTATGTAGACTACTTATGCAAGTCCACCTATGGGCACATGCTGCATATTCAGACAAAAGAACTCTCAGAAATTTTACTTTTCTATTGCTAAAATCCCGTGGAAGTTTATGGAGATTCAAATTTTCCAAAGCATAGAGTCTGCTGTATGGAGAGAGGTTCTTGAATATGGAGAGGATATTCCCAATCAATATTGTCAAATAATTGGATGAATGTCACTTCTGTGAAGGTCTGACCCAAACGCATGGAAGGAAAATATAAACCATATACTTGAATACCTTCAGATCATGAAAAAGATTATGGGATAAATATGTTAAGGATGACTATTTTTGTAGATCCCTACATATCATTATTAATAACAATAAGGACAAAAGAATTTTTCCTCCCAAGAATGAAGTTAACACTATTTGACAAACCCATTAGGGGGTTTTAATTATACAGGTCCACTTAAGGGCATAAGCTGCATAGTCAAATAATAACATCTTTTGGATGACAGGTCTATTATGTAGGCTACTTATGTAAGGCCACCTAAGGGAACGTGCTGCATATTCAGGAAAAATAATTCCCAGGTATCAGACATTTTGTGACCAGAAGTCAAGAAAATGGTTATGGAGATCTGGAAGTATTTAAGGTTAGAAGTATGACACATGAAAATGGGTATTGTCCAATACATGAATGAGATACATAGACCAATGCTGACCATAATCATGTTGTGGCTGGGTCCTGAATTGAGATGATGGACTTCAATACATATCTCATTAGGATGATAATCAAGCCATACGTAGTTCTTGATATATAGTTTAATGTCACGTGGGATGAGAGCGTAGGAGATCTTAGTTTAAGGTTGTAGAGTTTAGACCATAATGAGCGAGACACATTGTGTGTTTGTTATAAACCTAATGTGAATAAAGACCAGGGTTTTCATACCACATTCATGTGCTCACAGGGGGACTTATCAGCCAAGGGACTGAAAGTGGAATTTGGGGTTAGGCCCAAAGAATTAGGGCTGGGTTCGAGGTATGATCGAACGTTCCTATGTATCCCATAAATATGGGAATCAAGCCATACACAGTTCTTGAAATACCCTCTATACAGATTTGGTTTGTACATGTGAAGGGTGAAAGGGGACTTTAGTGCAATAATGGTTGGATCCAAGATTAAAGTTTCAGGCATTGCCATGTATGCACGTAGTCTTTGGAATATAACATGATTGGAGATCAATGTCAATAATGATTCTCTCTCAGGTGAGGGTGTCAAATAATGTTGTAGTTTATTGTCATACAGGACAAAAGTGAGAATAGTTTAAGGTCATATGCATGGACCGGTGCTGCACATTTTGGCGTCATGTATCTAGGACGTATGGCTATGCAATTTAATGTCTTACAGTGATGAAAATGGGGGAATGTATAGTTTAATGTCATATAGCAAGGATGACGGTGAACCAAAGTGAAGATATTGGTTTTGGGCTTTAACCTCAAGAGGTTGCCTACGTACCCAGCCTAGAAGGCAAAGATCAAAGTCTGCGTAGTTTTATTGAAGAATGAATTGGTGATCGAGTTGTACTTGAGGACAACGACCTAAATATGGTGTTGGTACTTACGTGTGGTTAGTGTCCCAGAGAGGGTGTTATGATTGAATCTTACTCTAAGATCATGTGAGTCATGCTCGGTGTGAGAAACAAGAGGTAACAACAACCCTAACAATGCACAGTTTAATGTCATGTAGGACATATAAGGGACTGGACACAGTTTAATGTCATGTTGTACAATTGAGGGATCTATGCAGTTTAATGTCCTACAGTAAGGAAAAAAGGGACCATGCAGTTTAAAGTCTTGCAGTAAGGACTAATGAGGTGTATTTGTGTTACAAAAAATACTTCTTCAGAAATCTAGCATTGGTTGGAGTCGTGATGAGTTCTCCATCCATTGAAATTAAAGAATAAGCTTCATTTGAGTAGACCTTATGTATTGAGTAAGGTCCTTCCCACTTTGACTCAAGCTTTAGAGGTTTCTTTCCTGTTATCATTGGAGTTATGAGAACCAATACCAATTCTCCTTCAATGAATAACGGAGACGAACTTTTTTGTTGAAAGCCCATGCTATTCGATTCTGATAGAATTCCAAGTGGTGTAGGGTGCACAATCTTTTTTCATCTAATCATTCCAATTCATCCAATCAATTTTGAGATTGTTCATCTATAGATGAATGATCAAAAATGGCTACTCTGAGCGAATGTAATTGAACTTCAATGGGAAAGACTACTTCTATTCCATATACCAATGAATATGGAGTTGACCGCGTAGCAGTGCGGGTGGTGGTACGATAAGCCCATAAAGCATGAAAAAGTTTATCAGGCCATGATTTATTATCTTTATCCACCATCTTTTGCAGAATGTTTGAAAGAGTCTTATTGAAGGTTTCTATTTTTCCATTGGATGCTGCATGATACCGAGATGAATGGTTGTATTTGATGTTGTATTCTTGATACAAATTTCTCATCTTGGATGAACAAAAGTTGGTGCCATTTTCTGTCAATATGGTATGAGGGACACCAAATCTGGTAATGATGTTAGACTTGAAGAAGCTAACAATGCCTTTAGAACTAACTTCTTTGAGAGGTATTGCCTCTGCCCATTTGGAAAAGAAGTCAGTAGCAGTAAGAATATACTTAAACTGCTTCGATGTATCTGGAGGATAAGGTCCTACTACATCCATTCCCCATGTGGAAAATGGCCATGAGTATTTAGCTGTATGAAGAAACTTTGGGGGTTGATGAATGAAATTGGCATATACTTGGAAAGAATGACACAACTTAGTAAAATCAACACAATCTTGTATCATTGAAGGCCAAAAGTATCCAAGCCTTCAAATTTGATCAGATAGTCTATGTCTAGACTGGTGGGAACCACAAACTCCTACATATAATTCATTCATGATAGCCATTGTCTCTTCACCATCAATACATATGAAGAAAATTCCATCAAAACCTCACTTGTAGAGATTTTTTTGGTGATCTAGGATATCATAAAGAGTAAAATTGACCACACGTTTCCGGACTTGTTCTTTCCCGGCTCCATCAGGTGGGAGTGTTCTATTTTGAAGTTATTCAATGATAGGTGTCATCCATCTTGTAGTATGACCATATGGTTCAGAAATGGGACTGATTTCATTGATTTCCTCTGTTCTGATTTGAAAATAAGGTGAAACTGTACGACGGTGGGCAATACTGATGATTGTTTCGTCCTGGTTTGGATCTGCCAGGGCTGTGGCTACATTATCCAGTGCATCAGCTTGGGCATTTTGTGATTGTGGGACATAAGAAAATGTTGGTTCCAAAGGAAATTCTTCCATTAACTCTCTGATGTAATCATACAAAGGGATTAACTCTTCTTTTCTGATGGCATAGTCCCCATTGATTTGTTTGATTACCAAATATGAATCACCTTTTACCTTTAAGTGATTCAATTGTGCCTGATGCACTAACTCCAATCCTGTGATGAGAGCTTGATATTATACTTAATTGTTTGTACCACCTTCCAACAATAAGAAGGAATAGGGTAGCACTGCCTTTTCTGGGGAAATAAGCACAATTCCTAACCCAACTTTGTTGAATTTAAGATCTTCCATTTTCATCCCTTTTGGACTTCTGGAAGCACCATCAAAGTATATTTACCACGTTTGAGGATTATCTTGAATAGAGAAGACTTCCTCATCAGGAAGTTCAATATCTAAAGATTTATCTTCTACTAAAGTGTGTTCAGTAAGGAAATCAGCCAGAGCTTGGCCCTTTATTGGATTTTGAGACACATACTGGATATCAAACTGCTAAAAAATAACTGCCCACCTTGCTAGACGTCCTGTAAGCATTGGAAGACTAAGGATAAATTTGAGCAGGTTATTGCGAGATACCAATTGAACCTCATGATGTTGAAGGTAGTGTCTCAACTTCTGAACTGCAAAGATTAATTCTAGGCAACTCTTTTCAATACTTGAATATCGATTTTCTTCCTCAAGCATAGTCTGACTAAGATATTAAAGGCTGTTTTCATTCCCAAAACCATTCTTTTGGGAAAGGAAGGTACCCAATGATCGCTCTAAAGCTGTTACATAGAGAATAAGTGGTCTTTCTTCAATGGGTGGAATTAATACCGGTGGACTCAAGAGATATTTCTTGAGAATATTTAATGCTTCTTGACATTCTTTAGTCCACTGGTAAGTGACTCCTTTCTTCATTAATTTGGTGAAGGGTAAACATTTACCTGCCAGATTGGAGATGAAACACCAAATATAGGCCAAGTTTCCTTGAATTACTCTTAATTATTTCAAATTTCAAGGAGGTGACATACCAAGGATTGATTTTGTCTTCTCAGGATCAACTTCGATACCACGATGGTGTACAACAAAGCTGAGAAATTTTCCCGAGGTTACCCCGAAAGCACATTTCAAGGGGTTCATCTTCAAATTGTGTTTTCGAAGTTTGTGGAATATGATTTCCAGATCGGCCAAGTGACCAGAACGTTTTATGGATTTAACCACCAAATCATCCACATAACACTCAACAAATTTCCCTAAAAAGGGTTTGAAGATATGGTGCATGGAACGTTGATACGTTTCACCTGCATTTTTCAGGCCCAAGGGAATTACCCGACAGAAAAACACACTTTGAGGGGAACAGAAAGCTGTAGACTCTTCATCCCATGGGTCCATTTGTATTTTATTGTACCCAGAATAACAATCCATGAAGGAAAGAGCTTCATATCCATCTGTTGCATCAATTAAGAGTTATGTGATCGGAACTGGAAAATCATCCTTGGGGCAATGCCGATTAAGATCTCTGAAGTCAATGAAAACTCTAATTTGTCCATTCTTATTTTTCATAGGGACAATATTAGCCATCCATTTGGGATATTAAAATTCTATGAAGAAGTTATCCTTGATAAACTTATCCACTTAAGATTCAATTTTGGAGGCATAAGTTGGGTGTGTTCTTCTTGCGGCTTGCTTGAATCCTCGATGTTCTTCTGGAAAACCCAAACGATGAGTAGAAACATCAAGATAAAGCCCTGTAATTTCTGTATAATTCCAAGAAAATACATCTCGATTTTTCTTTAGAAATGAAATATACATTTCTTTCTCTTCAAGAGTCATGGACGCACTAATTAAAGTGGGGAGTGGATCTTCTTTTGTACTCAGATTTATTTCTCTGAGTTCATACACAGTGGTAGAGATACCATCTTCAAATGCTAGAGGAGCATCCCTGAGATCTTCCTCTTCTTATTCAATATGTGTTACTTCTTTTGTTTCTACTTTCATAGTATATGATGAATCCGAATTTTCATGACTAGGGGAGAAGTTAAAATTTTAACATCTTGAAGAAGAGACTGCCATTTCTGACCCTATTGATGATGAAGGGTCCTCCTTGGGTAATAAAGAGGAGATTATGGATTGAGAATTGACATCATTATTCACCTCTAACATTGCTATAACTTCTTCTGGACTGGTTGATGAAGTGTATAATTGCTGGATTTTAGCGGATGAAATGAAGACATCTCCATTAAACTTTCATAATTTCTTGGTGAATCAACAATTTCTACCATGCCGTTTGGCTCAATTTCCATAATTGAAATTATGGAAGTTTCCATAAGAGTGTTTGGATTTGGGTATATCCCATCAATTTGACTAATATGCAACACATGATCTGTACTCACATGTATGAATGGGTTTACTGGAATCTTTTCCAAACCATTTGGAGCATTAATTTTGGTAACCTCCTTTATCATGGATTTCTCATTTCCCTCCATGTGATAGAATTTTTCCTCAATGTATTGAGATTCACATGTTTTGAATGGGGCTTTATCACTATACAATGTCCCAATTTGACCATTGAAACAATATTCGAGACATTGATGGCATGATGAAGGTATATCCACATATTGATTTACCCAAGGTCTTCCAAGAAAAATGTTGAAGGCTATGTCATGAAGAACAACCATGAAATCTGAATTAGAAACAAGGTCTCCAAACTGAGTTCTGAGTGTAATCTCGCCCAGAGGTTCTTGTTAATTTTTATCATATCCTTGCAAAATCAAAGTAGAAGGAGATAAATCAGATTCGGTGAGGCCCAATCGATGAAGTGTACGAATAGGTATGAGGTTGACTCCTGAACCATTATCAATGAAAGCTCGTCAGATGTCTACATCATTGACCTTGCCAGATAAATACAAAGGTCTAATAGTCCATGTTCAACATCATCTTCATCTTCATTTGTAAAAGATATCACTGTATGGCATTATGCAGGATCATTCTCTATATGGTAGACCTCATCCGTAGCAATTTTAGTTTCGAATTCATAAGGACTTGAAAAAGCCTCAATAAGCGCTTCCCAAATATCTTTTGATAGATTCAAGGAATCTAGAATTGATAACTTGGCCAGTACTTGGGCCAAATGTTTCAAGACATCATACTTTTGATCTAAAGGTCTGCATTTCCCAACAGGAAACTATGGTTTTTCAGGTTCCTTAGAAGTTGATGCTTTGGAAGTAGATGCATCTTGTATCAGGGTAGGAGTTGGAAATACTCCTAGCTTCGGCAGATTAGATCGACTAGGTCTATTTATTTGCTGAGAGGAAGAAGGTGTAACCTCTAACTGATCCTCTAAAATAACTGTGCCAAGACTAAATCTACCATGTGTGGAAGAACTTTCTTGTTCCTGTTGAGCCCGTTGAAAGGATTTTCTACAAGTTTCTGCCGCATATATAGTTCTAGAAGGGGTAGGATTGAAATAGTGGCTTCTGGAATATCCACATCTTCCCTTGTATCTTGGACCTCTGTCTCTTCCTCTAATTCCTTTGTTTTATAAAGGGAACTCAGGATCATCAAGATCGAAACTATGGCTGGCATACAGATCCGTTAAGTGAATCATGTTAACAGAACCAAATATCAACTCTTTATCTGATGAAGATTCTACCTGATTATCCAGTTCAGGATGTGCCGTTTGGTAGGGCGGTGCCCATGCTTTTGAAGCAGATGGCATAAAATCTGCCAGAGTCAAAGATAATTTAGGCTTTTACATGAACTCATCTTCTTCTGACTTCTCTTCTTTCTTCGAATTATGTCGCCTCTTTGAGGATTTTCCTTCTGATGAAGGGGGTTTTGTTGTGGCATTCATAGGAGAATACACAATTGGTTGATTCAATTGTGTTTATAAAATTACATGAGTTTAGTTGATTGTTTTCCTGACCATCCAATCATCATATTTCTGTGCATTTTTACTTTTGACTTCATGCCACTTGCCTTCTTCCTCTCGATCAGTAGCAGTAACACATGCTACCTGGGCTGAAGAACCTTTTAGTTTTACCTATCCAGAGTCCACTATCTTTTTCAGGAGGTCTTTAAAGACAAAACAATCCTGAATAGGATGCCCCAACATTTGATGAAATTGGAAATAGTTGGGGAGGTCTTCATCTCCTTCCTTGTTCGGCCTTTTGGGCCTTAGAAACTGAACCAGATTGTTTTCTAGAGACGAGATGAAGTAGCCAGGAACTTGTTCATTCTGGAAAGAATAAAATTTGTTATTCAAATATTCAAACTGTTTCCACCTTTGATCTCTATGACCATATTGATGAGGCGAATGTTGTTGTTGATGCTCAGGAGGTGGATCCCTTCGATATGATGAAGGTTTTGAAGTGGAAGCAGATAAAGGTGATTGTTTAAGTGTAATTTTAGCAGTCTATGTTTTCCCCATTCTCCTTCCTGAAACTGATGGAATTACACAAGTTTTATCCTTAGTATTTGTAAGAGATTCTTATATCTGCTGAGAAATTTAAGTAAGGTCTCAAAACCCTCCTGTGTATTTCACAGGGATCAACGATGTGCGTAATTCATCACGTAGATTTTCCACATAGATTGGAAACAATTCTTCTTGATGGAGTGCTAAACTTAAGGAATATGTTAATCCCTTTCATCGAGCAATGAAATCTGAAACTCTTTCATTTTCTATTTTCTTACAATTGGTAAGATAAAAAACTTTCATCTTTGGCAACGTTGAGATAAATTGAAGAAGAAATATTTGATGAAGATCTTCCCACCCAGTAATTGACCGAGATTGCAAACTTGTATACCAGACAAAAACATGACCTTGTAATGACTGCACAAAACACCTGAGATTAATTGCTTATTGTTGTTGAGGAGTTCCCATCATAGGATGAAAATGAGAAACATAATGTGTTAAGTGTTGTTCTGGATATCCCGAACCATTAAAAATTGGGAATGTGGTATTCGCAAAATTTGATGGGGGAGGAATTACATCAACCCATTCAGGGTAATCTTTTTTTTCGGTTGAACTTGGGAAAGTTTTCCTTCCATAGCTTCCAAATGAGATTTTAATGACTCAATGGTAGTTATTAATTTTTGAGAAACATCTGGTTGAGCTTGTACCTGAGCTGGTGCAATAACTAGAGTTTGGACAGGTGTGGTGACTGGTACTGCAACTGATGGTAGTACTACCGGTTGTTGTTGTGCATGACCCATAGGATTGGACCTATGAGGGTGTACTTGTAAAGGAGGATATTCTTGATCTATCCTAGTAGCTACAACGAATTCCCTTGACTAACTAACTCCATCACACTTAGGAGGAAGACTACCTTGAAGTAGTTCTACATTTAACCTCCTCAACTCCTTCATTTCTTCTTCCTACTATGTAAACCTTTCCTCTAATGAGAGTGATTGGCCTTCTCCAGAGGTAGGGTGTGATGTAACCTAACTTTTACCATTTTCCTTAGTATGTGACTTTCTGGAGTATGGAAGGGCATTACTCAAAGGAATATCTTGCCTCTGGGTAGCCCTATGGCTTCTGGTATGCACACCTTCTTCATTTATTTCTATGTATACAACCTCTTGAATAGGAACTTCTTCATCTGATTCCTCTGAGTGAACCTCATGTTCTGGGGGATCAGTGACAACGACATTGATGACATTTATCGATGCATAATGCATTACATCCCTTCTGTCGGCATTTCTATGATACTGTCTTCTTCTATGTCCTTGATGAGACATTTCCTTTTGTTTGGTTGATCCCTCAGGAACTTCTTGATGAACTGTAATTTGGAGGGAATCTCCTGATAATTCGGCTCTGTGTTCCTCTTGTGGATTCTTCCCTAATCAAGATAAGACTAACTTTCATTGAGGAAGAGATTGAGAATTTGAAAAATTCCCCAGCTCGGTGGACTAGGGATGTTCCTGCTCAACTCCTCAAATCCTATCTGTTGATCCCGAGGGTTGGATTAAAAAAGTCCCCAGTATGGAAAGCTGAGGTGGATCTTGTGATACTATATCTGAAACTTTATTAAAATCTCTCCTGATTTTGCGTAATTTAGTCTGAAAATTAGCCAAATGCATCATCCAACATCCACTCAAATCACTTGGCTCAGAAGACTGTTGGATTATTTTTAACACTTTTTTCACTTGATGATGTGCATGCTCTAAACGAGAAGCCTATTCAATATTCTCATTTGATTGATATAAGAGTAATTTGACAACTTGTTCTTTATATGAATAACTTTGGGAAGAACTAGTTGAGGCCTGTTCTTGGGAAAAACTTTGATTATGCACAAAACCAGCTAGATGTGGCCAGACATGGGAAATAACATTGCATGAGACCACCTTTTGTGGGATTTGTTGACTGGAAAGTATAGTGAAATGTAGTGATCCATGAACACCCCATCCCCTGATATGAATACCATATGGGGAATTGGTAATTAACTGGCACAACCTTTTTAACACGCCAAGGCATGAACGCTGAAGGGCTCTCTGCTTCTTTTCAAACTTTGGATGCCGGGAAACTGAGAGAGATGCCAAATCAATTTGGCGTTGTAACCCTTATATTATCTTGACATGATTTTAATATTCATCATAAGATAATATTTTCTCTTTTAAGTGACAAAGAGTTTTCCACATGTTGAGATGAATATCATGAATACAATCTTCAGTCAAAATTTCTAGAATATCATACTGAGAGTCATCCAAAGTCCAAAACATAACTGGTACTTCACATTTCACCAGTTTTTTTCTCATATTCAGAACTTCCTCCTTATCATTTGATAAAGATTCTTTTACCTAATTGGACCAAAGATGGCGCTTCTTTGTTTCTTTATCAGATTCAACAATATTGGTAGATACTTCATTTGTTAAATTAGAAGATGAATGACCCAGAGGTGGTTTGGAGAATGACCTACACCCAGGCTATCTTCTGATTGAGAAAGTATTTCACCCACTAGCGGTAAGGCATCAGACATGACTGGCTTCACATTTGCAAGTGCCTCAAGATAAGAGGTATTTCTCATTACTTCATTGTCCATTGAAGAATTTTCCAGGCAATTCAAATTACTACTGCGGAGAGTAATTTCATAGCCAAATTCATCATCATGGGGAGGACCACCATGGTGGGTTACAACAAAAGATAAAATCTCTTGCTCCTTGGTCTTCTAGCCACACAGAGGGTTATTGTGGCTCTCATCTGAGGATGATACTTCGAGATCGAATGAATTGTCATGAAGCAAGACTTAATGAGGAAACGTCTGATGAAGACCTTCAAAATTATTGTTGTTACTTCTGGAATCTGGAAATGAGAGAGTATAATCTTGAGTTGCAACAGACAATTGTCTGAGCGCATCAATAACTCCAGCATCAAGGAAGGCCTTATTACAGATTGTCTCTTGATTTCTCGACTGTGCTGGACGAGTCTTTTTCTTAGAAACATTCTTACTGACTTTGGAAACCACTTGTTGAAGAAAGTGGTTATTATGGGTAGGTGTATGTGCTTTCTCAGGAGAAATGGTCAGGTTAGGCTGATTATCTCCATTCAAATCGGGTGTATGTGCCCGACTAGATTGTTCGTATGACATGGGGGAGTATGCCCCACAAAAATCCTGGACTGGGAAAGAGGTGTGTATCTGCTCTGGAGTGATATGTTGGTGATTCACTCCACTGATAGGGATAGATTTATGATTCTTTCCCTGTGATGCTGCTGAATTTTTTATAATATTCTGACAGGTATCCAGAATATGGGCAGAGATTTGTTTCTGATCTTTCACCATTGTCAGAATGTGCTTGGTGACTTCAGCTGCAAGAAAAGGAATATATGTCCATTCAGTGTCTGGAGTAGGTGTATATACCTGCTCCTGTCCTCCTTTTCCTGTCAATAAATTTTGACAGTACTCATATGTGGGGGAATAAAATTGTGTCTACCTCCTGCTTGTCATTGGAGCTTTCCAATTGACATCTCTGGGTGCTACCAAATGATACTGTTGGTTAGCCTGATAAATTGCAGGTGTATATTCCTGCTGATTGTTCTCCACCATATTTAATTGGCGAGTTTATTTGGTTGCAGTCAGACGAGCCTACTGAATAACTGATGAATTATAAACAGGTGTATATGCCTGCCTATAATACTCCGCTGGAATTGCCTGGCGGTATTGGCGTGTTACTTCCAGACAAGTCTTCTAGGTAGTAAAATCAGGATAGATAGGTGTATATGCCCTCTTGTTGGTTTCCATCAAGTTAGCTTGATGGACTTCTCCGGAGGGGGCAGAAGTAAGGACCTGTTCCCTATTGTCCGAATTTCACCTCTGGTGGTTCATCTTGCGTGCTTGGGTTTGAGGAACCTGAGCCGAACCCTTAAAGGTGATACCCTCATCAAGTTGAGGGTGCACTACCGCATGAGTCTGGTGATTATTGTTGATGGGAGCTCTCGAAAAGGACTTATGTATTCTTGAATTGAGTCCTTGGGTGACCTCTTTATTCACCTCCCTATAATATGGGAGTAACTGGTGATTGCGTTCCAGGGATAATGACCTGAAATAGTTGGAGATGGTGGTTGGAACCACCTACTTCTTAACCACTGGTCGTCACTATCCGGATAACCAGGGTGAGTTATTAACTTGGAGGGCTTGTCGAGTGACCTCTAGAGTCGGGATGGTACCATGTTGATGGTATTCCCTCACCAATGCATTTGAGACCCAGCGTTGAAGATGCTAAGTAGGTGATTCCATCGTAAGAGCAGACGAGGATCTAGTAGGAGTAACAACCAAGGAATTCATAGGTGTGAACTTTAAAGAAGCCATTTTTGTATTGCAGAGAGATCTTGGAAAAGATTGCCCGTTTGATATAACAGACATAATCAAGACAATCTTTGCTAGACTACATCTTTTGGTTGAACACATATGTGATTGATTGCTTTGTTGGCCCTCACATTGAGTTAAATAGGGGCCTAACAAATAAGTAAAACATCATTTAACTTGGTTAAGGATTCACCTCGGGTTCACCATTTTTGTTACATTTTGGAAATGAGGATGACCTGGTTTGTTTTAAGGTTCAAAATTTCCAATCGGTTTCTAACGGGTTTATTCGTAGAACCAGAAACATCCAATGATTCTATATCCATTTGGACCTAATTTCCAAAGGTAGGTTCCCATTAGTTGTAGACTGATGAGGCTTAAGAATTTTAATTGGTTGAGAGGATGGGAGTTCAGACTCATCACACCTTTTTAGGGGGAATTATTGTCTACTCCGGGACTCTCTTATAGATTTAAGTTATGTTCATGGATCCTTATTAATTTACCAAGCATGAAAATGAGTTTTTCCTTTAGATCTTGCAATCAATGATTGATATTTAGGGAATTTAGAGAGTCTTTTATATGTATTTGAGGTTCTTCATCAATAGAGATTTATCCATATGAATTAGAGATTCTTAGTCAATGGTATCCTTCTATACATTATATAAAAATCTCTTGGTCATTATGATGAAAATACTGGTTTTAAAGCCACTAAGTGGGGCACTTGAAGTTTATTTTCATTTAGAAAGATAGGATTATTTTAGAGTTGGTATCTTACCCGCATATGGGATACCTACGTATCCTTATTAAAAAGAAAGGAATCAAAACCCACATAGTTCAATTAGAAGGATATATTTTAATTTCATATGGGACAAAAAAGAATTAATGAAATATGTGATTGAACCTTAGAAATTCTTCCTACGTACTCTACTTTTAAGGAAGAGATCAAAGTCCACATAGTTTGGGTGAAGAAGTATGATGTTTGTGCATGATTAATGGCCCAAATAGATATTTAGTAATTAATTTTGCACTCTAACCTCACGTGAGTCATGCTCGGTGTGAGAAACAATAGGTATCAGTAAAAATGACGATTGTGCCATGAAAGATGCAATCATAAGAAATTATGTGGGAATTACGTATTTATGACTTCCCAAGTGCAGGGTCCATAAAGGTATTTTTACTTTATGGAGATTTGGGATTTTAACCTGGGACTTACTCCTGAAAAGGAATCCCAAGTCAAAAGAAATTAAGACTAGGGCTTACTCCTAAGAAGGATTCCCAATTAAAGGAAATTATGATTGGGACTTACTCCTGAGAAGGAGGTCCAGATGAATTCCTCTCAGAAAAGGAAGTAAACGAAGAAACCATGCCATAAATGGTTTTGAAGAGGGTTTTGAAGGTCATATCTTGAAGAAGATAGGTGGATTTGAGGAAAGGAGGTGACTAGGAAGGAGGCATGCAAGTATTTTTCTGGGGCGTAAGTCCTGGTCGCGCAAGTATACTTGCGCGACATGAGTCACCTTGGGTGACGAAGAATCTATAAGGTAATACTTGGGAGAATTTGAACTCAAGTCCTTAGTATCATCCCTAGAGGCTTCCAGAATGGTGGCGCGCAAGTTCCCTTGAGAGGGAAAGGCAACGTGCAAGTGTGTTCACTTCCCTTAAGGTCTGGACACTTAGGTGCACAATTATTGATAAGTTCCAATACTTAAGTTTTATTCTTCCTCTTTAGATCTTCCATTATAGGTAAATAATTACCTTAGAAGTGTTCGGAAGATGTCAGAAAAAGACTTGGGCGACCAAAGCTTGAATCTGATTTTTGGAAAATTCGTCCTCAAAATGGGGGGCCCACAGGGTCTATATATAGGCCACTAAACACCTTGGGAAAAAAAGTAATAGGGCGCGCAAGTGACTTGCGTGACCCAAATGTGGTGCGCAAGTGAATTTCATGACCAAAAGGAAACTCGCGTGACCCATTCTTAAAGGTTTCCTTGTTCATGCCTTTGTCAATTTTTTGATGTTATTCAAAGGATGACTCTCTTTGTGCTTAAGTTATTCCCCTTTTCCATTCGTTAGACTTTGTGATGGAAAGGAGCATCAACAATTCTAATTATAGTAAGTTATGTAAATGTGGGAGACTAGTTGATACATGAGTATTTAGCCCCCCCCCGTGTTCTGATGCATGAACCTTTAAGTTTTCTAAGCCTACTAAATAAAGCGATATTGGTTACATGGTAGAGACCTAGGAAAGGATCATGAATCATTTCTATTTTCACATGTTTTTGAAATGGGTAGACCTTGGGATAGTTTAAAACCTTAACAATATAATTAAATAATTAATTAATGTTAATTATTACCTTTTCCAATTTTAGGAGTTCTATTTTTTTTGAAGGTATGACTCTAGGACGATGTCCTCGTCAGGTTCACACTGAAGATGTTTAGTAGGATGCGCCATAATATTGTTGTAGAGTAGAGGTTGATGATGAAAACACTTGGAGGAGGACACTCCGAGAGTTTTAGCGTTAGATTCTACAAAAGTTTGAGGGTTATGTTTCAGATGTAGTCATAGAAGACTAGTTGAAGGAGGTTGAGATAGCTTTCAGTTTGATCTATGATCAGAAGGATCACTGGGTTTCATTGGCTGTGATGATGTTTCATGAAGCAACAAGGCAGTGGTGGTTTTTGTTCCTTGGGGATCATGAGGATTTGACGGTCTTGTGGGAGAAGTTCTGAGACCAATTTAGATCAGAGTTTCTTTCTTCGACTGTGAAGGAAGCTAGTCACCAGGAGCTACAGAGTGAGAGAGTTCGAGATTTGTTTCAAGACCCTTTTATGAAGTGTTGTTGTGTGCACTCTCAAAATATTTATAACTAAGTATAGTGAAGGGGCTGACCTAGGCCATTCTCTTGAGGATCTATTACAGTCAATCACTCACTACCTGTAATTATTTTTTTCTAAAAAAATTATTTATGAAATAAAACTAAAAGAAATTTAGTTTTTATAATTGAGAATGGAATATTAAAACTAAACATGCAAATTCAATTCAAACACATTGAATGAAAAAAATTTATGTTATAAAGAAATGATACATTCTTGAGAGAATCAATCAGATTGAACCTTCATTGTCTTATTATTATTTTCAAATTTACATAATGAACACACTCCATCATATGTATGAACATAAACTTCTTCCAATGCAAGTGAATATATGGCGATCTCAACTATCTCTGAGAGATATCTCATCCACCTCATTGATCGAGGGAAAATATAATAGAAGTGAAAGCTAAACCTTGGGTGGAAAGTGGAGACACAAAGGAACCTTTCCCACTAATATCCCCCTCAACCCAACTCTAAGAAAATAAAAAAATAAGAATTAATGTTCAAAGACTTGGGTACATCACTAGATTACTCCCCCTGGAACTTCCTCGGGTTAGCTACTCATGATCATGAGTATATGAGTTCACGGTGAAGAAGAAAATGGGGGGACAAAACAAAAGAGAGAAAGAATAAAATAGAAAGGAGAATACTTTAAAACATAAAATGTGATTATATAATGAAAATAAAATAAAATACAAGACTAAAATATATAAAATGGCCAAAAAATTCTACCCCTAAGTTTCTAACCCATTGGAATGAATAAGAAACATATTTTTATAGGAAAAGGGAGGAAATTTTCAGATCCAATTCTGTCCACCTAATTTTGGCATGTGGATTACCAATTAGATGAAATAACTTGGGAAAGGTTAATTATTAAAACTTGTTCCTATAATTTATACGCATCCACCCAAAAAAATTAGATTTATTTTCCATGGGATGTAGAAGTTATAGCTGATTCAATTCGGAAAATTAATTCTGGATTGGTGACTTTTCATATTCCAATGTTCCGCTTTCCTATGCATTAATTTCCATAAAGAAGGAAAAATTAAGTGGGGACATAATTAAAGAAGTTGTTACTATAGATTTCATATTTTTCCATGTATAATTTTAGCTAATTTTGTTCATAAATTTATGAGATATGGTCCCAACATAAAAAATCTATAGATCTATGCACAGTTTTCAAGGCCTGCATTGTGGGCTAGATTTGGGCCTCCAAATATTGGATTGAGCTTTTGGTCCATGAGAATAAAAGGATGAAAATAAAACATAGAAACCTATAAAGGAATAATATTTCAATTTGGATTAATGTATAAAATTTTATGGCTAAAACATAGAAATAAATTAAAACAATTAAATCCAAAAATTGACCATTTTTGTAATTAAGCTCAAAATGATACTAAAACCATAAAATGTGACAATTTAACTTAAAATAAAACCTTGGTGGGATTAAAACATTAAAATTAAAAGTAAAATAATTGAAAATATTTTCTCTATCAACCTTCTATGATATGATTCAAACCTATTACCAGATGAGGAGGCCAGGTCGAGACATTTCGAGGAGGCTTTGTGTCTAGAGATTCAGTGCCAGGTCACCCCATTTATGATGAAGAAGTATCTAGAGGTGTTGGAAAGATAATAGGTTATTAAGAGGATGGTGGATTTATATGGTTCTTCATGAGAGGGGATTCATCAGGATTCATCATGAAGTAGATTTGTGGTCTGAGGTTCCCAGTTGTCAGGACATAATAGTTTTCAGTTAGCCGAGGGTAGGTCCTATCCCTAATCATCTCATTTATCTAGGGGAAGAGTATCTTAGACCTATTCCAAGGGATCATAATTTTTTTTTCTTGTGGAGACCAAGGTAATCAATGGAGAGAGTGCTTGACCATTCTGAGTAGTCAGCATGTGTTAGGTGTTCCACTCTAGGTTCCTCCATTGATGTAGTTTCAACCAAGGAAGCAGCATTAGGGTGATCTGGCTTGGGATTAGTGGAGAGGAGATGGGGAAGGCAGGGGAAGCTCCAAGAATCTAATCATCCTCATAGAGTAGAGTGATACCGTGAAGTTGGTTTTTAGTAGGGTCAAAGAGGCTATGGGGAAAGACGTGGTCAGTTTCATGCTTTAGTGTTGTTAGTGCCAGGTGATCCAAACATCTTCTGAGGTACTCTTTTATTGTTTTCTACTCAGGTGTGATCACACCGACATTAATTCACTAGACCCCATTAGAAATTTGCAGTTAAGAATACTTAGGGATATATTGATGTTGATGATGATGTAACCTTCGAGGAGTGACATGAAGAGATCCAAGAGCTCTTGGAGAAGGTGTTACATGGGTATGTTATTACCTTGGTTCATGCCTTGTGGAAGAACAGTGGCATG
Source organism: Viscum album (assembly GCA_963277665.1). NCBI lineage: Eukaryota > Viridiplantae > Streptophyta > Magnoliopsida > Santalales > Viscaceae > Viscum > Viscum album. Next base: position 2,100,524,734 of record OY728119.1, on the reverse strand, counting down.
GAGGAGAGTACCTGGGAATGTGATTTGTAGATGCATGCTTAGTACCATGAGCTATTTTGTTTTTTATCTCTTCTCTTGTAATACTGTTCTTTTGTGGATGTTGATTCTTTTTGGTTTATGAGATAGTTTCCTCTTGTTTCTTATTGTGGATTTTCTCACATTTGAGAGGTATCTACCCTGGGAGAGTTTTTAGGAGATGGTTGTGGGTTTTTATGGTTTTTCACTTATTCCTCTAATTAGGTGGTTGAGCTCCTATGGTGGAGAGATCTTTGAGAGGTATCTTGCTGGGTGGATATTTGGACAACCCCTTTTTTGCTTCACTCTGGTTTGGTTTAGGATTCTTGAGGATGATAATTGTTTTAGAGGTATATAATGTAAGGGCCTAGATCTAAGAAGACTGAACCTTTTCCTATTTCCATGGCTTGGATGTGGTCTAGAGGAGTTTGGCTACAAAATTATGGAAGTAGGGATATTACACACTGTGTAAGACTTACACTTCGTGTAATATTAGTTCATGACTTGTGTAGGTTAGGTTCATGATATGTAAGTTTTTGGGATTAAATAATAAAAAATAGACATGTTTTTGGTGTCAAATTAACCCCAAGGATTAAATGATGTGAAAGGGGATTACACATTGTGTAATTCCCCACTATAGTGTTGTTATATGTGTTTTTTCCTACTCAGTCCATTCATAACCCTACAACCAATAGCTCTATCTCCCTCATTCTAGGCGATCCAGAATCCCTCCCTTCAGAACATTGAGATTCCTTTGAAGGGGATCGATCCTTGGGTTCCTATCTTTGATCTGTGGTGATCCTCAGTGATCCAAGGTGCGTTCTTCCTCCATTTTCTATCGGAATTTTCCGGTTTGATCTTGTTTCCTCCCGTTTCTTCTCTCTATGTGATGATGGGTGATATCCATTTCTTATAATGGATTTTATTGGTTGTTTTTAGTGATTTTGTGTCATGGAGTCCTCAGATGGATGTAGTTCATGCGGGGGAGGTGATCGGAGATCCACAACGTGGTCTGTTCTCATATGAAGAACATTGATGGATTTTTAGGTAGGGGATTCATTTATTCTCTTTTATTTATCTTCAATAATAAATTGATGATGGTTTATCCCTTTTAATTCAATGTAATTAACCTAATAATTATTTAACTAGATTAAATAATTTGATAGCAATCACATGTTGCTGGTGTTTTTTATTTATTCCATGATAGCAGTTTGCCTCATGATTTACTAGATAGTGTGATATCTATGATTTACTTTGTTAGAAAATTTTTCTTGATGTAAATTGGTAAATAACCTAAATCCAGGAATTAATTGATAATTAATTGGATTAATAATGAAGTGACATATTTTTTGAATCCGGTTGTTAATGTAATTTGATGTTGATCAAATTGATGCAAGTATGTATGTTTAAATTGAAATTGGTTGATGAAAAAGAATCATGATAATTATTGTTTATAATAATTGAAAATACATTTTAATTGAGAATGGTACTTCTCTAGGTCTTTTGAAACTATAATAAATTCTAAGAGCATGTTTTTCCTTTGATATCTTATTTTAGCTTGATGCCTGAGGTTGACCATAGTAGGAACCTATTAATAAATGAAATAGCTATTTCAAGATGGAATAAGAATCAGTTTTGAGATAAAGATAGTTTTCTAGGGATTGTGTTTTCTATTTTATTAGGAAGGCCAAGTGCCTTGTTTTGGAGTTGTGAGAGCTTGTTTTCATGAGAAGGATGAATGCCTTGTTTTGAGGGACCAATTTCCATGTTACTTAGTTTTTTGTTCCCGCTGATTGTGGTGTGCTCTAGATATGATCCTTGTGTTTTGAGATTGGTGTGGATGAGCCTAGAGGGATTATGTGTGATATGGTTTGGGGAGTATTAGATGTGTTGCGATCCTGGTATGGCTGAGCTTGGGATGGATGGCAGATGATGTGGCGGCAGTTGATGCCTGTGATGGAGAGATGCTTAGGTATATGCATGTGGGTGTCAGGGATGACACTAGAGGAGATGAAATGGGTTAAATATGGGATTAACCATTGATGAGATGTTTAGATATAGTATACTCACTTGAATTTTTTTAATGGACAATGGATTGGTTTCTTGTTTATCTACATTCCTTCCCCCACTTCTTGAGGCAGTTGGGGGTGCTTGATTTCATGTTTTCACCCGGTGGTTTCTTAGGATGATTTTCCTAGAGAATATAGATATGGAATGATGCTAATAATGAATTAAATAAATGTGTAACCCATGGTGTTGGTTGATTATGGAATGAAAATTCTAAAAATATGTTAATCTTGATAGACAAAGCCCTTGGTTTGGATTATAAATGGAGGGAATAGATTTACTACGATATTTAATGAAATGTGTGATAATATTAATGGTTAATTAATGGATAATTAATTAATTAATGTAAAGTGAATTTATTAATGGAATAAATAATTAATGTATCTCTTTCATATGTGTGTGTTCTTATAGGATATATGGTCTTAGCAGTGGAAATCGGGAGTCCGAGTGATGTTAGCTATATTTGATTATAAGACTAGGTTATGCCCACAGTGTGGTTTTTATATATATTATATCATGTATATTCTGTAATTCCATGCACTGCCCCACCGATGTTAGTTGGGAAACTGAAACCCAGTGGACTCTGAGATAGTGTTTTCCCCAATATCCTGGTGGGAGGATGGATGGATGACTACCCCCTTTTCCCCTGCTCTCTTCTCTTGGTAGTTACTTGTGCTGGTATGCACGATAGTTAGTTTTTCTATATATGTGTGTAGAGGTTTGTGATGGCTTGTGGTTATTTCACAAACATGTATTACCATATATTGTATCCGAAGGATTATTATAGGTATGATGTGTATAGGTTGTGACGACTTGAGGTACTTACTTAGTGTATGAGTTGTAATGGATTGAGGTATATTAATAGATGTTTGATACATTCCATATGAGTTGTGGTGGATCTTGGAAACTACTTGGTTGCTATTTGATTGGTAGTATGGGATGGAGTGGTTATGTGATGAATGAGGTGCATTTTGTGATGCTTAGCCTAGGTGTTTTTGGGACGACTTACTTTTGGAGAGAGATACTTAGGACGTGCAGCATTGGGGCTGAGCAAAAAACTAGTCTGGAAGTAGGAGCAGGGTACCCTTGATGTTTTATTATTATATTATATGCTCTATTATATGCGATACTTGGTGAGATATTTCCATGGTGAGGTTAGGAACTTAATATACCTGTTTAGGTAATGAGTTTGTTTCATTGTTTTTCACTATGGTTTAGCATGCTTTATTTATCTTTTTCATGAGAGGATATAAGAAGGATCCTACTAAGTATACTATTATACTCTCCCCAGGTATATATAAACTATTTTTCAGATCAATTGGAGCAGGTTAATGATTGGGCTGGGTATTACTAGCTCAGGGTTTAATAGGATCTATTTGAGCTTCATGGTTGGTTCCATCTTTACTTTTTGGTACTTGTAGTTTCTTTTTAGTTGTTTAGTATTATATGGCATCACATGGTTGCACTTGGGGTTTCTTTATATATATATATATATGTCTAAGTAGGTTTTGGTTGTTGTATCCTTCTTATCTATCTCTTCCTCACGTTTCTCTTAGAGGGTAATGCCTCTCATTTGCATGTTTACTATACCCTCAGTGCTAGTCACCAACCTGGGGTTTACTAGAGTTGGGACTCAAGAAATCACTATATATCTCCCATCATTGTAGTATCTTTGTGGGGAGGGGATCATGACACTAGGTGTTCAGTAAGAGCCCACTAATCATGCCCAGGGTGAAGATTAGGTTAATACCCAACTAGACCTTTTCAAGGTTAATACCTCTAGGTTCATATACTCCAAAACCAAATCCACTTATATGTATTAAGAAGGGGATGTATTTTCTAGGAAATTCACACTTTACCATTATAGAATTATATATCTCCCCATGATTATTAAAATAGTTATTAAAAAAGTATGATACATTTCCCCCTTGATTTTAAAATAGATATTAAAAAAGTATGATACATTTATCCCCCTTTCTGATTATCAAAAATATAACTCATAAACATGCAAGTCATTTAAAACAAATTAAATAGATTCATTTGTTTAAAAGAAGATCGATTTTTTTAATATAGTAACATAATTTAAAGTAAAATCATAATTCAAAAAAATTGGAATAGAGAGATTTGTAAAATAAATAAATAAATTTGAAAAAGAATTTAATATTAAATAATGCGTCATGAGAGAAACATTCCTAACCCTCCTTAATAAAATTAAAACATTCTAGAGTGAGGAGTTTTGTAAAAATATCAACTCATTGAAGATCTGTTCCAATATATTCTAACATGATATATCCTTTTTGAAAGTGGTCTCTCAAAAATTGGTGTCTAAGGAAAATGTTCTTAGTGTGAGAGTGTTTAATGAGAATTCTAAAAAAACTAATGCCACTAGTGTTGTAAAAATTAATAGGAATAAGATTGTAAATTATCCCACAATCCAAGAGTGTGTTTTTCATCCAAATAATTTGGGCACAATAACTCCCTGTGATTATATATTCCTCTTTGTTTGTAGAAATATCAACAAAGTTTTTCTTCTTACTAATCCAAGATACTAGGTATTTTCTAAGTAGGTGTAAAGTCCCACTTATACTATTCCTATTCAATTGACATCCACCAAAATCAGCATTGGAAAAAGTTTTAAATTAAAATGAAGTGTCTTTTGGATAAAATAAACCAAGTTTTTTATAACTTGTTTAATATATAAAAATTATTTTGAGAGATTTTAAATGTAATTATTTAGGATTTTCATAAAAATAAGCACAAATACAAACACTAAACTTGATGTCTGACCGGGTCATGGTAAAGTAAAGAATACTCCCAATAATACATCTATAAATATTGTTTTCAACCAATTTACCAGATTCATCCAACATTATCTTAAAATAAGTACTCATGGGTGTAATTATTTCTTTTACTTGATCCATGAAAAAAATGATTTAAAATTTCATTATTGTATTTGCTTTGGTTTAGAAAAATACCATCCAAATTTTGAGAAATTTGAAAACCAAGAAAAAAATTTAGTTCACCCATAAAACTCATTTCAATTTTTTTCTCATTAAATCCAAAAATTCATTACAAAAATATTCTTTTGTAAAACCAAAAATAAAATCATCAGTATAAATTTTAACAATCAATAAATCATTTGAAATATATTTCAAAATAAAATTTGTATCAAATTTTCCCATTTTAAAATTATTTTCTAAAAGAAATTTAGTTAAACATTCATACCAAGTTGGGGCTGGTTTCAAATCATAAAGAAATTTGGTTAACTTAAAAACATTATTTGGAAATTTTGAATCTTAAAAACTAGGAATTTGTTCAACAAAAACCTTTTTGGAAATAAAAACCTTCAAAAAATAACTTTTAACATCCATTTAAAAAAACTTAAAATTTAAATGAGTAGTGAATGACAATAAGATTCTAATTGATTCAATCCCACCGACCATAGTAAATGTCTCTCCATAATCAATGTATTCTTCTTGATTACATCCTTTGGATATGATTTTAGCTTTGTTATGAGAAATATTTCTTTTCTAATCTAGTTTATTTATAAAAGTCAATTTGGTACTAATAATGGTATGATCATTGGGTATTTTAACAAGATTCCAAACATTATTCCATGTGAATTGGTTCACTTCTTATTTCATTGTAAGTACCCAATTTTCATCGTTAATGACATCATTAATATTTAAGGGTTATATGTGTGAAACAAAAGCATGATGTTAAGCCTAATTTAAAATTGAACTTCTAGTATGAGTATTGTCTTATAAATCACCAATAAAATTTTATAAGGGATGGTATTTAAATTTCATTCATGACTTGGGTAAAGGGATAGATTATGGTTCTTTAACAACTTCAATTTCTTTAGAAGGAGGTGGATTATTTAAGGTCAAATCTTCTAGGTTAACCTTTATGTCCTCAATTTATGGATGAGGTTTAACAAAATTCTAATATAATTTAATGTGAATTGATTATTACAAAGTCTTGGTCCTTTTATTAAATACCTAGTATGCTTTACTTGAGTAAGAGAACCCAAGAAATATACCTTCATCGGGTTTGGGGTCAAAATTTACTAGGTTTTATTTGGTGTTAAGAATATAACATTTATAACCAAAACCTTAAAATATCCACCTTTAGGTTGTTTTCTTTTCCAAAGCTCATAGGGGGGTTTTAAGGGCTTTTCTTACAGAAACATGGTCAAGGTATAACAATTGGTATTGAACTCATTATCCCAAAATCATTGAGGGAGTTTGAATTAATTCATGAGAGTTTTTTCAATCTCTTATAGATTTCAATTTCTTCTTTCAACAACACTGTTTTTTATAGAGTACTTAGAGTATAAAAATAATGATTATAACCTTTTGAAGTAAAAATTTCATCAAAATATTTATTATCAAACTCTCCCCCATGATTACTTATAATGGATATGATCTTATATAATTTTTTATTATCGGAATTTTTGTTATATTTAATAAAGACTTTACAAGCCTCATTTTTATGAGACAAGAAATAAAACCATGTATATATTTTATAATCATAAAAAATTACAAGTGTAATATTTTAATCCTATAATTAAAACTTGGATTGGTTCAAAAATATCAAGATAAATAAGCTCAAGGGCCTTAGAGTTGGATACTTCCTTTTTAGATTTAAATGATTTTCATGTTTATTACCAAGTTGGCAAGGCTCACACACAATGTCATTTTTGAAATGTAATTTAGATAAATCTCATACTAGATGATTTCAGTTGAGCTTGAAAAGTGTTTTCATTATATAATGACCAAGGAACCAATGCCAAAGCCATGAATCACTATCTTTTTCACCCAAAAATCTAACATTTTGACTCGAAGGAGATTTTAACTCAATAACACAAACATTTTGAAAATGAGAATCTAAAAATAAAATATTTCCTTTGGAATTAAAAAATTTAGAAAATAATTTTAAAAAGAGTCTTTAAAACCATTATCACAAAATTGACTAATACTTATCAAATTGTGTGTTAAACCATCAAAAAATAAAATATCTTTTATAATGATAGAATTTGAAAAATCAATAGTACTTATACCAATGATCTTACTCCTTGAGTTATCACCAAAAGTTACATAGACTCCATCAGGATTTTTAAGATGGTTGAACTTAGAGTAGTCACCACACATGTGTCTCGAGAAGTCTCTATCTATGTACCATGTGGATCCTTGATATTTTATCTAGATACATTTTTTCTACAAAATAATCAAGAAAATACAAACTTTTGTACCAAAATTTTGGGTCCACATATGTTAGCTAAAAGAGATTTTTGAACCCATATTTTTTTCAATAATATTTTCTAGACAAATTTTTTTAGGATAGATGAATACTTTTGGGTCTTTTATAATGATTATTTTTACAATTACATTCATAAATAAGATATATAATTTTATAACAATAATTACAAAATTTATCTTGAGAGAATCCTCTTACAAAATTGGTATTTTTTGAGGTGTTATCTTGATTTAAAAATCCAAAACCCAAAATATTTTGCACATGTAGTTGGGAGCCCAAAATTTTATTTAAATTTTATTCACCTTGGGTGAACTTATCAAGAGAGTTTTTAAGATCCTTAATTGTAGATTCTATTTTTTTGAAATTGGGTTTCTCCTTTAATTTCAAGGATAATTCATCCTTTTATTTAGAGAGTTTTTCCATTTCAGAAACCACTATATTATATTTCTTCTTAAGTTCATTGAATTTTGATGTGAGTTCACAAAAACCATCCATTAATTGATCTTTAGCATATTCAAGATCCTCATAATTTAGATGACTAGAAGAACAAGATGAAGTGTAAGGATTTACCTCAGAATTTCCCTCGATTTCATCCTCGAGACATTTTTCACTATCATCACTTGATTTGGTTTATGAGTTAGAATCATCAATTACACTACATGTGGAAACCTTGAAGGAATTATTGATTTCCTTCTTTTACTTCATTATCTTTTTTAATTTGGGAAACTCTGGTTTGATGTGTCCCTTTTCTCATTTGAAGCAAGTTACCTCCACTTATTAATGTTTATTTTCTTTTTTAGTACAATGAAAATAGTTCTTTATCATTAATTTGTTCATATTATTGTCTATTTTCTCTATATTATCATCACAATCAGAAGAATCGACATTGATTTCCTTAAAGAAAATTGTCTTCTTTTCCTTTACTTCTCTCTCTTCTTTTTCGGTTTTTCATTTCATTATAATCTCATAGGTAATGATATATCCAATTAGTTCTTGAATTGATATGTTCTTAATGTACTTTTATTCTTGAATTTTTGTTACATCGGGTGCCCAATAACTTGAAAATACCCAAATTATTTTTTCATGAGAATTTATGTAAAAAAATCATCACCAAAATATTTTCTTCCATTGAAAATGTTAGTAAAGTGAGTAAATATCTCAGTAATTGATTCCTTAGAATTCATGTTAAAAATTTAAAAATCTTAATGGTAAATATCAAGTATAGTATCCATGACTTTATTAGTAGCTTTATGATTAACTTCAAGTAATTTTCAAATTTCAGGAGTAGTTTTACATGTGGAAATACGATTAAATTCATTGCAATCTAAACTAAAATGAAGATAATTCATGGATTTTTTATCAAGTTTAAAGGACACAATTTCATTAGGAGTCCGTTTTTTCTATGATTCTTTAAAGGGTTTATAACCATGCATGATAATTTTCCAAAAAAAATAACTAATTCTTTTAAAAAAAATAGACATGTGAGTTTTATGAATACTATAGTATGTTACATCAAATAATGGGGCATGAACATTTGAGTGTCCTTTAGGAGAGCCTTGAATATTATAGGTAAAATCCATATTTTAAAGATCATTCCTTGAAATCAATTAAATTTTTTAAAAGAAATTTTTTGAAAAAAAGGTTTAAATAATTGTTGGTATAAGTAAAATGGAAGGGGGTGAATCTCCTTTTAAAAATTAAAACTAAATCATAGGATAAAATTATTAAATTAATAGATAAATTAAATTAAACAAAGTAAGTGAAATATATAGGAATTAAAAGAGTAAGTGTAGGAGAAATTCAAATTAAAAGAAACATAATTTGATAAAGGGGTTTGGGTAAAACTCAAGATGAGTCCCTATGTCTCCTACCCTCAAAATCTTCGGTGGTTTTAGATTAATCCCTTGACTTAACAATAGTTGAGAAACTTGAGAAAAAAGTCCCTTGAATTTAGTGGTAGCCATGAAACCTGAGAAGGAATACAATTTATTTTTAATTGGTCGTAACAAGAAACTCAATACAAAGAAAAGACACTTGATTTTTAGATGATTTTAGAAAGAAACCCAAATTCACCACTTTAATGGTAGTGAGAACCCAAGAGAAGAAGATGATGATGAGGAGGAGGTTTTCTTAGAGGAAAAACCTTTAAAAATTACTCTTTGATATATCAAAAATATTAGAAGAATAATAATGGGATAAAGAGATAATAAGAGATGAGAGAGATGCTGAGTATAATAAAGATGCACAAGAGAATTCTTAAGATAAGGAACAAGAGGATTTTATTCACATTTGATTTGAAGTTTGATTCATATATATTGATGTCCATGACTCCTTGGGGTTCTATTTATAGAACCCAAAATTCCCTTGGTTGTTATGGAGAATTACTGAGACTTAAAAATATTTAAACGATGAGTCAAAGTGGTGGTGTCCATGAAAAATGACTTCTTTGATTGAGATCACTGACTATCTGGAAAATCCCACTAGTTAGCTATTGGGACCACCAACAAACTATTGGGTGGCCACTAGTTGTCTGGTGGGCCTTCCAATTCCACAACACTTCTCTTATAGCCATGGGCTAGCCGATGCTCCTCCACCGGGTAGCTGGTGGTCGTGACAGTGGCCTGGTTCCACTGGTCTTACCACTGACTGGTTGGTGGCTCTACTTCGGCTCATCATTGGTGATGGCCAGTGAGGGTCTTCCAAAAATCTCTCAAGAATTATTTTGATTTCTTTGATAGATTCATCAACTCCCTAACTTCATATCCAAACATTATAACTAAAATACACTCAATTTAAATGGTTAGAACAATAAAAGGTATTTTTGATCATTTAAAACAAAGTGAGGTACAACATCTTAGTCTCATAAAACATTTGAGACACTTCCATCACTTATGTTACCTAAAATTCCCGTTACTTTTGATATATATATATATATATATTCATTTCAAAAATCATGGTGCAATACCTTTAATATAGAATGATGTCAGTGGTTGTAAAACAGTTAAAAAAACTTCTTTGAAAACCAAATCCACTTTAAAAACCATTATGATGTAGCGGTACTCATTATAGTGTGATTTCTTCTCCTCCCTTATTATACCTTATAAATCATGGTCTAACTATTTCCCTACATCAAAACAATCAAATTTCACTTTTTATCATGCCATAGAATTATGGTGTAATACCAATTTGTTATGACTAACTGGACTTATTTAAAAAATCATGACATCCAAAACATGACCTAATCACCTTGGGGTAACAATCAAGAAAAACTTATATAAATAATTATATACCATTATGATACAATATATATGTCATTTTGATCAAACCAAACATCTTCATCTCCAGACAAAAAATTATGGCATAATGAATTACATTGTGGTGTGATATTTAGCTAGATAATTTTTACAGAAACTTTTTATAATTATTTTAATGTGATATATAAAACCACGATGTGATTTATTCTCCACCTTCCTTAATCCCGAAACTCATATTTATTTACTTTAAATCACTCATAAAACTTAATTGAATCTATCTAGAATGTTTATCAAGCAATCTTGACCAATTTTATTGTTTTTTGAGTTGAAAAAGAAACATAATTAGAGACCATGTATTCAATTCAAACCAAAATTTACTTGAACACATTCTTCTTCTTCCAATTTCAACTTCAAAAAATATGACGAGACATAGTCTTCAATACCCCCCGCCCTTTGAATTTTGTTAGAAACCAATGAATCAAACATGGCACAAAACTCCACTCTCTCTATACTTCCACTTTCTTCAATGAAATGATACTAAGTGAATAATTAACTCTTTAATACCAGGTTAATGATCAGAATATTAACTTTTGATACCAATACATAACATTTTGCCTTTAATAAAACATAGTGAGTACTCCAACCAATTCTCTCATTATTAATAATAAGATTTCAATAGTTATTTATAAGCCTACATGAGTGAACTTGGTGTAGTAAATAAGAATGACTAAAAGATATCCTCAAATATATATATAAAGAAAAAATAACTTCACTCATTATACGAGATAAAAAAAACAATAATGTATCAAATTATTTGAACCAATCTCTGTACCAATTAATTCTATACCAACCAAATTTTTTCCAAAATCTTATCATTAACACATATTCTCATAAATTTTGTTGATAACTCTCCTTACATATATGTATACTGGATTTCTTACATACATATTCAATAAAAAATCAAAATAGGTTATTTTCCCTAACATACACACACTTAACTCATAGCCCAAACACACACACCTATGTGCTCGTTGAATTCACAACTTCACATTTAAACTTATACCCTTGAATATATTATCACCCTTTCAAGGAAAAGAATATTTCTTTTGATTCATGCTATTATCTCCCCACTTGATAACAACAACCCAAAGAATAATTGAGAAGGGGATAAAACACATACCCTGACCTTGTGAGATATTAGGCTGAACTCCCATCATTAACTACACTTTCTGAAATACATATTTAGTGTGAGGGGTGATATTTTCACAATTCCTTCCATTTATCATTATTGGGTGTTGAGTGAGTTCGATAATGTTTTTATATTAGTGTAAGAGGTTTTGGGTTTATTTAATTATAAATAAATCTACATCATTGAGATTAAAAATATTGATTTTAGATTTTGACCTAGTGTGATATGTTACGTATCTATTAAAATATTATGTATTAGTTATAATTTATTGCATATCAGATTTTGACCTAGTGAGTTTGATGATATTTTTCCAGTAGTGTCGGAGGTTTTGGGTTTATTTAATTATAAATAAATTTACATTATTGAGATTAAAAAAATTGATTTCAGATTTTGACCTAGTGTGATATGTTACGTATCTATTAAAATATTACGTATTAGTTATAATTTATTTCATATAAAATTTGAAATTGAAAAATATATTACTCATCATGTATATACATATATATAATGTTATATATATATAGTACCATGTATATACATATCAGGCCCAACCAGAGGGAAAGCCCCACAAGCCCCTGAGCTAGGGAAATAAGATATGAAGGGGAAACCAACTGTTCCTCACCTTGTCTCTGCTGCCAAAACTCCCTATGTATCCCTTCATCCTTGTCTTCTCCATATTTCTCCTTCACACCTACTCACCCCGGTCAATTCTCTATCTGCAACTACAACACAACTTCACTACCTATTTTCCCTCCTCACCTCACTTTCTCCCTACTGATTTGACTCCTTATTACACCTCCTCGACTTTGCTGATATCATCCATTTTCTTCACTGTTGATGCCTCCTGGCCTCCCGGCCTCCTAGACTCCCTGTGGCATGATTTAAATTCTTCCAACAATAGGTCAATGGGGTGGTTTAAATTTAGATTTATAAATATATAATAAGTACTAATAATTATTTTAAATATGTCCATCTTTTATATTTATTCACTCTAAAATAAATATATAATAATTAATAATGTTTTTTATAAATATTTATATATCAATTATTTATAATTTCATTTACATATACACGTATTCTTTCAATTCAATTTTTCATTACAAAATTGTTTTTATGGTAATCAAATTTTCAATACATTTTATTTATTCATTGTAAATTTACACTAAATTTTCATTCAAAAAAACAAATCGTATATTTATATTAGAAAATATATAGTGTGTGGAAAACATGTATTGAAATTTTTCTCTAGAAATTCATGTGTAAATTTTAATTATAATTTTCTAGTGGAATGTGCAGTGAAATTTGTGGTGAAAATTTACATTGTTTTTTAAATATCAATATATTATGTATGCATACACTGAAAATTTTTATAGTAAATTTTCACTAAAATAATAAGTTATATATTTATAATAGAAAATATATGATGTTTAGGAAATAAAAATTGGAAGTTTATAGTGAAAATTTTCACATAAATTTCCATTGGAAAAAAGCAATGAAAATTTCCACTACAATTTTTCATTGTTTATTTTTGTATTAATATACTCTCACTTATAATTTAAGTGGATATTCAAACTTAAAAATTAAGATGAAAATTTTCATTTCAAATTTTCGCTAAAATTTTTCGATGAAAATTTACATTATTTATTCGAATTGAAACTTTGTGATGAAAATTTTCACCCAATTATCCTAGAAACTGAAATCAAACTCAAATACATGTCGAATTTATCCTTGATAAAATAACATGAAAGGAATAATGAAGAACACTGAAAACAGATCATACCAAGAATTCACTTACAACAACAAATGTAAGTTCCACTAATAACTATAAATTTTCACTATGAATTTTCATTCAAGATTTTCAATGGAATTGTGTTTTTCTAGTGTAAATTTATATTTAAAATTATATTGTATATTTATATTTGTATATATATATTTGTATATATACATACATATATATGTGTTTGTGTGAGTGTGCATGTGTGTGTGTCTATATACATGCATTCAAATTTTGAACTGATAATTTGCACTGAAAATTTTCATTATAGATTTATATTAGCAGGGATTAATAGTTTAAATGTAAAACAAAAAATTTCCCTGCAAATTTACATGGATATTTTTATATAGATACTGAAAATTTCCACTATAAATTTTCACTTGAAATTTATAATTTAATGTTGCCATGTATATTTGTATTTGTGTGTGTGTGTGTGTTTTTTGTTTTCATTGAAAATTTACATAATACATTGAAATTTTATTGGAAATTTCCAGTGAAAATTTGCATTATGAATTTTAAATGAAAATGTCCAATGAAAAATATATATTGAAAATTTCCACTAGAAATTTACATTAAAAGTTTCTAGTAGAAATTTGCACCAAAGGTTTTTAGTATAAATTCTCAATACAGATTTGCAGTAAATATTTATGTTTTTTATTCATGTATTAATATATATTCAATGTAATTTAAAGTATAAATTTGAACTAATTTTTTTGGTCAAAGTTTGCATTGAAAATATCCAATGGAAGTTTACATTAGAAATTTTACAGTAAAGTTTACACTAGAATTTTTTAGGGAAAGTTCGCAACAAAAATTTCCAGTTAAAAATTTCTATGCAAAATTACATTGTTTATTTACGTGTTAATATATTTTAATTGAAAATTTAAATATTAATTTATTTTAAAATTTTTATAATCAAAATTTTAACTAAGTTATAATAAAATTTATGTTGAAATTTTCACTCGAAATTTAATGTTGAAATTTGCAGTAAAACTTTTCAATGGAAATATGCAATAAAAGTTTCTAATGAAAATTTTCAATGCAAATTCCTGATGGAAATTTATATTTTTTATTTTTTTATTAATATATTTATATAATTATTTTAAGCGGTGAAAATTTACATTATAAATTTCCTATGGAGATTTTAATTTTATATTTATATTTAAAATTATCATTATAAGTTTTTATTGCTAAATTAAATTGTTTAATTATCTGCTATAATTGTACTAAAAATTTAAAATCACACTACTAGAAAATGGAGTTTCGGAGGTGGAGGAGACAGGAGACCACCATTGGTGGTTTCTGCACTTACAAAAAAACCCTACTCAATCACCCCCCATCCCAGTCGCGCCCCCACTCCACATCTCCCGCAGACCCATCACCCTCTGCCCGCTGTAGTCACCACTGCACCTCCAGAGCCCTTCTCCGATCCTCCCACCTCACTTATGCCCCCACCTCCCATGATTGCATGCCCTCTCCCTTAACCTTTTCTCATTATTGTTTCTACCTCTTATCACAACTACTCAAGAGCCTGCCACCGATCTGTAAATCCTTCCTGCCGTCAATCCTACCCCTGCTTGCAAGTGCCATCAATCTAGGTCAATCACAACACTGCGTCTACCACCATTTTCTACGGTGTCCCCATTTTATCTATACCAGATACGCCACCCCCATTTTCTTCACTCCAGATTCATGAAATAACCCTATTCGTATTTTAGAATTCAAAATACGAGGTTGTGGGGGGGGGGTGTTTGACACCAAATGAGTGGAGGCAGTTTCATTTTCCTTGTTCTGATTATTTTTCTTTCACTCACTACTAATGGTAGAGTTGGGGTATTTGTTTCATAGTTTTAACCAAATTCTATGGATGTGTTGTTGAACTCTTGCACAGATATGTTTCGGTAATGGGTTCCATATAATCAGTGCTCACATTGATAGCCTCTGTTTAAACCTGAAACCGAATTCAAAGGCAATTTTGATTGTTAATTGTAAAAATTACAAACAGAAAAAAAGATGGAAAAGGGAAAAAGGATGTAGAAGGTTAGTTTATATCTTGTATTACATTTCATGTCAATTCAATATTTGGTGAATATCTAGGTTACCAATGGTGGATATTTGGAGGTTGGTCTCCAAACATATGGGGGTATCTTGTGGCACACATGGTTTGATCATGATTTGATCATTGCTAGGAATATTATTATTAGAGAAGAGAAAGATGTCCGTATTGATTATGATTAGAGAAGCATCTTATGATTTAATAATTTTTGTATATATCAACAACCATAATATGCTGGTGAATGTTTAATGCCTATATTATTGGATTGTATAAGGAGTCAGTATCTGTTAAGTTAATTACAGGTCAAATAGAAGCTAGTAAAAAACCAAATGGTGAGTTGGCTATTTGAAAATTAAATTGCACGCCCTTAAATTGATTTATACTGAATGGTTGAGGGCATAGACAATGACTACTAATCCAATTTTGTGATTGTGATTCTATGTTCTTATAAAATTAAATAAACATATTGTGTTATTGTTGGAAAATTGTGCATAATGTCATAATGATTGATGTGTACTACAAGCTGTATGATTTGAAGGATGCTATAAATGATTGATAACAGATGAGGTTGAATAACAACCCTCCTAATCTTATTACCTTTAATTCCATATTTAGTGGATTATGTCATGCTTAGAGTATAGAGGATACATGGAAAGTGTTAGTAGAGATATAAAGGTATGGATTTTCTTTGGATGGATATACCTATAACATTATTTTTTATGGTTATTCAATATATAATAATGGTAACACTACTTTAGTTTTATTTGAGGATGTGGTTTTTAATTGTGTGAATATTAATGCTTATAAGTGCGGTGTTTTGTTAAATAGAGTATGAAAGGAAGGAATGATAGATAAAGTAGAGAAGTTTTTAAATAATTTAATAGACAATGGGATTTTCCCCTTAGAGTTGATTTATAACACACTTTTCCATAGTTACTATTGATATGGTGATATGAAAAATCATTTTCAATAATTAGAAATATTGAAACCAAAAAGTTAAAGCTGATGCAATATACTTTTAGTTATTTGATAAAAAAGTTTTGTGAAATGAAAAACATGGATGAATCTCTTGGGTTATCAAATAACATGGTAGTGAAAGGAATAATACCGGTGGTGGAGATATACAACATGCTAATAAATGGCCACATATTGTCCCTTAGGTTTGTATTTTAGTGTAAAATCATGTAAAAAGGGTCAATATACAAAGAAAACACACTTGGATTGGAAGGAGATCATGGGTGAATGATTACTTACCCATTTTTAATCTATACTAATCAATTCTGCATCCATCAGAAGCTAGTATCACTCAGTATGATGTAAAACAACTAGTAGATGAAAAATGAGAAAATGAGAAAATGACTTCTAATTGGTGTGAAAAGATAAGAGAACATTCATCCAATCATTTGTGATATGTTGGAATCAATCATGCATCAATCTGATGCTCGGATTGATTGGTATGACTTAAGGTATGATTTGAAATTATTATTATTTGTGTAATAATGGAAAAATCATGTGTATAGGTGTCAAATTGATCAAACAAGCTCCGATTGACCTGAAATATTAGGAAAATGGTATTTTAAGTCATTTAAAATCTTTAGGAATCACCTGCACATCGATCGGATACCAAAATTGCTCGATATGATGAAAAGTTCCGTTTGTCCCTCAGATTTGGAGTCAAGTGACAATTGACATAAAAGGGGCCAGCACTAAGAAAATACACTTAGACTAACATGAAATCATGAGATAATGATCACATAGTTATTTTTGATCTGTAGGAATTAATACTTCATCCATTGGATGCTCACATCGTTTGGTATGATGGAAAATGATGGGTAACATTGTCTAGTTTTATTAAAATTACATATCTCCCATCAGGTGGTCAAAAAAAGAGAAAAAATTATTAATTGATGTGAAAATATAGGATAACATTCCTCAAATTATTTGTGATATGTTAGAATCAACCATTCATTAATCCGAGGCCGAATTTATCGGTATAGATTAAGGTATGATTTGACATTATTACCATTTTTTTAATAATGAGAAAAATCATGTGTGTAGGTTTCAAAACTAATCAAATGATCTCCTATTGAAAATAAATCTTAGGGAAATGATCTTTAAGTCATTTAAATTTTTTAGGAATCATCAACACATCGACTGGATACCTAAATTGCTTGGTATGATCGAAAGCGGTGTTTGTCCCTCAGATTTGGAGTCAAGTGAAAAATCATGTATACGAGTCTAATACTAAGAAAACACACTTTAATTGACATGAAGTCATGGGAGAATGATCATAGATTCATTTTTGATATGTAGGAATTTTAATGTCAATATTAAATATATATTTTGTTATATTTTTTTATGATAAATACATTTGTTTCATATTTGGAAAGTTTTAAGTAATTTTATAGCATGGTAGTGGCCATGGTCCTACATGTGATAGATTTGGAGGCACAAATGCATGCTTCTAAGGAGGTAAATGCACAAATATTAACTATGGTCAAAGATCTTTGGGAGTATATGCACTGGAATGATGGTGTAGGGGATCCTAAGACGTAGGTTTATAGTGATTTTTTTATTTTTTTATTACATTCATTATTATTATCTTTATAATTTTTATTTGTTGTAGGCCTCTACCGCACCAGACCCAAGTAGAAGCCATGATCCTACATGATGCATCAGATCTAGGAGGTGCATGTTATTTTTTCTTTCTAGTTTCTATTTCAAATTGACTGTCATGTTTTGTTTTCATATTTTTAGTAAATTCATAAATCACATTTACATTTTCATTAAAATGAAATTTGACCAAGTAGGGATTCAAAACCAACTAAATACATTTAGATTGATAGGAAAATAAACTATAAGTGATTTTTTATCTTTAAATTTCAACCAAGTTTCATAATGTTAGTTTTCTATTAATGAGTAGAAGAGGACATCATTTTGTGGTATCTTCAGGAATTGAATGCAACCTTAGGAAGTATCCTTATTTATTTGTTCTATCTTTTTCCAAACATGGAATTTGACCAGAGTGAGTTATCAGTATAAAATTTGATGGTTGTGCTAATTCCTAGTAGAAATTGATTTTGTTTAGAATTATATATTTATAGTCATTGCAACAATAAGTTAAAAACTATATTCAAGGCTAGTCACATTCTCTATTGATTTGGGTTGAGTTTGGATGAATTAAACTAATTCAGTCAGCTTTGAGTCCCTCTATTCATGATGAATAAGGAATGAATCAGAATCTTTCCATATTTGAATTACATGTTATAGTAACTAGGTTCTCACTAGGCTAATGACTGGATCCATCCTTTGGTACAATGGAATTATCAAAGGTAGAATGTCATTGGGTTAGAGGCTAAAGTCTGATATTTCTCCATGATAATGGTTTGATAAAAAAAGGTTTTTAGTGATGGAAAACGTTGTCTTTTTCTTAATCATATATAAATATTCCCAAAGGGTAATATTGTTTCATTTTATCATTGGTTTTGGGTTGGATCCTGTTACATGGATACTAATAATTATACTTATTTGAAGCTGCTAGTTCTTATGGTTTATTTGGTGTTGGGATTTGTGTAGTATTTGATGCCAGGTTGGATTTGAAAGCTTCCTATAATATTTTCAATAAAATTTATTAATGTTTCATTCTTATAAATTTTATTTCATTTAATAGGGAGATGTCATGTAGAGCATGGAGAAACCTATTTGATACTTTCTTGGATTTTATTCAAGGTGGAACCCTTATGGTTTTTAGTAGAATGCTACATGACAATGTTGGGTTGGTAATATTTTATTATCTAACTTAAATAATGATATAGGGTTTTGGTTAGTGGAATTCTCTATAGGAGCCTCTAGTTATGGATATTAAAGTATAAATAAAGGATTCCATTAGACACTTAATTCACATCCAGTGAGAGACCAAATGTAATAAAAGAGACACCCTAGAGACACTTCTAGAGCAATTCCCAAGATATACAACACTTTATCTCATTAAATGGGGTGAATAAATATAATCCTTTTCTCTATATACTATTATACTCCTTATACTTGATAAATTACATGTACATATTATGTCTATTTAAAACCAAGATCTATGGATAATACTTCTATTGGGTGGAACATCCTTGATTTTAGAACGATATTTCCATTTTTGTCCATATTTATCTTTTGCTGAGTTTATAATTCTTACTCATTTTACTTTATTCTAAATAGGAAATTGTTATTCATAGACAAACATTAATTTTTGAGACCATGCCAAACATTTCGAATATATAAAAATACATTCATTCATAATTAAAATCAAACGATCTTGTTAAGATTATAAAAATAAGAAACTTTTTTGATTTGGATAAAAATTCAATTATTTGACAGCAATTTCATTTAAATTTTATCTTTACTAAGATTATTTTTACTCAATAGAGGAAAAAATCAATTCAATATTAGGTTGAGTTTCATAATACTGATTCATAACAAAAAAAATTAATGCTTAAAAACTCAAGAATAATTTTCAAAATAATGGGAAAAACATTTATAATCGAAAATAATAATCAATCACCTTTACTTATCAAACATTTTATTATATATTTTGATCTAGGATTGTGTTACTATAATTTTAAAAGTTGATTTTTTTTACAGTCATCATAAGTTCACATGATGATTCAGTAACGATCCTTGTTCTTGTTTACACACCTCATCACTACATCTCTATAGAAGTAGGAAATGTTGTTAAGTTTTTAGTAGTATTTTTAGTATTCAATATGATGCGCAAGATATTATATCTAGGATAAAATAGTGTTGGTTGACTGGTGTAGGTAAAATAATGTTTCCATAGTTTTAATGTCGAAAGATAGGATCATCGAAAAAGTTATCAGTTAGATAAATTCCATTACATAGTAAACCTAGCTCTGCAATCAAAAGAAGAGTCTTAATTTTTAAGGAACCTACATTCACCTGAGGAACCATGTGTTTGGTTTTGGTGAAAGCCTCCCATTTCACCCAAAATCCACTTTATTGTTAATAAAAAAGGTTAATAATCCATATTCTTTTCATCATTTTCCCCACTAGCATGTGTATCATCACATACAAGGTGCTCACAAAGTCATTCAATAATAGACTGCCACTTATTCTATCTAGAATGGTTGTAGTGAAGCATCATGGGTTCATTAATAGAAGTATCATTCAAGGGGTTTTGACCTTGACCCATAAAATGATCTCAAACTTGTATTAAAATGTTTTGGGGGGAATTCTATCTAGAAAATAGTTATGGATAAATCCAATGACCCTATAGAATATAACTTCATACATAGAGTCATGAGCCGCCATAGATTCTTATAATTAATTTGTGACCTTTTATTTTAATAATTCTACTTTCCATGTTTCTGTATTTCTTTTGACACTGAAATACGCGTGTCATGGGAATAATTGAGGAATGAATAGCCGATTTAGAGAAAATATGGGCCAAAAACAGCCCAAAAATCCATCTAAGGGACTGTTTCCTGAAGCTCACCACCTTCGTATATAACCCACACTTGTGAAGGTATTATCCATGCAGAGGCATGATAATAAACTCCACATAGAATGAATCTTGAGTTGCAGAGCCCCATTTCCCATGGAGGGTTGATGATACCTTCTATGTAGTGTCATTCAGACTCACGAATCCCCATCCACTCACGAAGCTCACAAAGCTTCACAAAAGGCTCTATCCTTCACAAAACCCACACCCTATAAATACCCCCTTATGTCTAACATTTTAGGAGGACGTGTGACCTTTCAACTTTCAATAAATTCTCTGAGTTCATGATACTCCTAAGCTCCATGATTGAAAGAGATAATATACCCCCCAAGGTATCCATCCTTCCTGAAACTATCTCCATTGGGTTATTGGGAACTTCCACCCAAATTAAAGATGCATTTCAAGAAGGATCATGCCCTTTTTTGAAGAATAGTTCCACTTGAGGCACCTAGGGTTTCATGAGGCACTTACCCTTCATGAAGCCCACCCCATGGGAACCAGGACTTTACCCCGAGGCAGGGTCACTCTGTTTCATGAAGCATACTCCTTTGTAAAACCCATGACCTCCGCGAGTCCCCCAAGCTTCACAAGACACATATCTATGAGGCCCCAAGCTTTGAAAAGTACCTTTTACAGGCCTCTACATGATTACTCCATTTAGCTGACACCCTTTCATGAAAGTTGGGTACCCATGGCCCTCATACCAAGCCAGGACTAGTTCATTCTCACCATAAATTCCTGTACCACCAGTACCACCCACTCCTGTGTTCACCCACTTCACTCCAAGTGCATTCTAGGACTCCATCCTACCTGTTTCTTCTAATAATAGGCACACTAATGACTTTTGATTCTAATAATTGAAACCCTAACATCGATCCTCCATATGGCCACTCATCCATAGTAGTTCTAATGCCATGTCCCACCCAGATATGCATGAGCGGTGGTCATGTAATCCCTAGGGGTGGAATATTCAAGGGAAAATATGAATATATTTTGATTGAGGGCCATTATTCTGGATATTTCTCTTGCCTTATCATGGAACCCATTAAGGAGTGATCCCCACTATGTACGAGCTGCATGATGTAAAACTGTCTGAAACCATGTCTTAGTTGTATGATTTTAAACTACATGACAACATCCTCATCACATGACGTGAAACTATAGACTTAACCTATGTGATGAAAATAGTATGCCCCATGTATGATAATCATGGGATTATACCCTACCCCACCATGGTATATGAGACACACATAGAGGTAAGATTCCATGCGTAAGCCCCTCACCATCCCTCATCAATGTTCCTTCCAAAACATGAGTCCTTACCACACAACATTAAACTGCATGGATCAGTCCTATCACACGACCTTAAACTACAACATCAAACTACCTAGGTTTTGATCCCTGTATCTTAAACATGGTACATAGAATTCCTCCCTGAGGTTCAATTATGACAACCATCCAGGTGTGACATCTTCCCTCCTAGGGACACACCTCCATTGATCCGCCTCAATAGGGAATCCTGATCAACCATAAAGGTGTGACATCTTCCCTCCTAGGGACACACCCCCATTCATATGACTCAATAGGACATCCTGATCAACTAACCAGATGTGAGAACTTCCCTCCCATAGACACACCACCTTGATCCACCTCAATAGGGCATCTAGATCAAGCATCCATGTGTGTAATCTTCCTTTACAGGGACACACCTCCTTGATCCATGTCAATAAGGAATCTTGATCTTTCACCTAGGTGTGAAATCTTACCTCTTAGGGACACACCTCCTTGATCCAACTCAATAGGTAATCCTGGTCTACCATCCAGGTGTTCCATATTCCATCCTAGGGACACACCTCCTTGACCTGCATCAATAGGGAATCCTGATCAACCATCCAGGTGTGACACCTTCCCTCTAAGGGACACACCTCCATGATCCACCTCAATAGGGTGTTCTGATCTACCACCCTAGTGTGACATCTCCCCTCCTAGGGATACACCTCCTTGATTCATCTCAATAGCGTGTTCTGATCTACCACCCAGGTGTGAAAACATCCATTATAAGGACACACCTCCTTAATATTCCTCAATAGAGAATCTTGATCTACCATATAGGCATGAAATCTTCCCTCCTAGTGAGACACCTCCATTGATATGCCTCAATAGGGTGTCCTGATATACCATCCAGGCATTAAATCTTCCCTCTTAGGGGAACACACAATCAATACATCTCAATAGGACATTATGATCCTATCCCCACATAATGTTAAACCTGTTCCTAACCTATCCCCACAAGATTTTAAACCTGCACCCGACCTATCCCCACAAGTCTTTAACCCTGTTCCCATCTCTAAAAGATATTAAAATCATGATCTGGTCTATAATACCCACCCCATGAAATAAACATGGGATGCCTGAGGTAAAACACCTTGCAAGACTTATTACCATGGTGTCAATTGTCTCATGATCGACACAAGATGCCTTGGGCATCATGTCGAAGATGCCTCTTATGAAGTGCCTCTTAAAAGGAGAATATTTAAAGGTTCTCAATATATCTAATATCCAGACATGCCAAATGTGACTACTCTCTCGACCGAAGGTTGCTGCCCTATCAAGATAGAAGTAGTGTAATCAATTGGAATCCACATTGAGATGGCACTGGGAATGAGTTCCATGAGCATGATTTAATATTTGAGGGAGACCCAAACTGGGAAACAAGATCCAAGGAGGAATCCATGGAAGGAGGAACTGAGATCCTATCATCCCATTTTGATCAATGAGTAGACATCACCGATGAAAGTTATGAAAGAAACCCACCTTTGGAAATTTGGAATGTGGGGAAATAGAAACCGCATGCGTGCATCACGCTTGAACCCCGATGAAAGTGTTAGAAATAGAAATGGTGAAACTGATGTGAAAAAATTATCCTAAATAATGGGGAATAGTATAATTAGGGAATCAGTGGATTTTCATGTCATTGGATTTTGAAATCTGGTGCCCAGTTACACAAATAAAATGATGTGCCTAACATGAAACTCACCTATGAATTGGGTAGTTAGCATTGGGCATCCCTAGTCCGTGACATTATTAGCATGGATACCTCCTCCATTTTAGGAATATTGGATGATGTTTGGGAATGGATAATCACTTTCCCTATATCTGTAATGATTAATGAATACATATTCCTTATAGGACTCAAGCTAGAGGAGGTCAAAAACCTGTCCCTTATAGGCACCGGGGTAGAAGGAACCTTGATGCGGTGATCCCACACAACTATACTTCCGCCATGAATTTTTCCACATCTTTAGTTTCTTGGTGCCCATGCCCCATATAACCCTATTAGATCATAAAGAAGAGGGTTATTGAAACCCTTGTGTGCCAATACGAGGATAATGGGGTCATTCCCACAAGGGACATGGTCCACTAGGACCTAAAGGACTCGACACCTCATTGACACCGCTACCCCGGAGGAAACAT
Source organism: Viscum album (assembly GCA_963277665.1). Lineage (NCBI taxonomy): Eukaryota > Viridiplantae > Streptophyta > Magnoliopsida > Santalales > Viscaceae > Viscum > Viscum album. The sequence continues at coordinate 2,100,500,137 of OY728119.1, read as the reverse complement.
AGGGGGAAGATACTCCCTATTATGATGAATAACTGCTTCAAGAGTCTGTCCCTAGAGTGCTTTGATAAATAAATCCTTTACACTGAGGGGGAAGGGGAATTATGAGTCACGCTAGCAGCCACTACCATCTAGGAGCTGCCCTAGAGGGCTTCAACCAGGCCTCATCAACACCATCACCGATTAGTCCCACAAACCAAGGAGTGGGATGACTCATTCCCTACTCCACCAACCCTGGTCCGAAGCACCTGGTACAGACATCTGTGGTAGACCCAAGACAATTCCAAATGTGGGGAATCTTCTATAGCTCCTATTGGCCTTTCCACCACTGGTGTATCCCACCAGATCCTTGCAATATGTGAAAAAGGATATATTTTTCCCAATTGGGATTGAGACCCTAGCTGCCTCAAAGGTAGGCTAGGTTAAATCTCTCAATTTCCGACACCATCGATAGCCATTACGAGCCATCCCATGACGAGGAGAACCAAAGTGGATGCCCTCATGGATCTTTCAACAGTTAGTATGAAGGTACTCCCCATGTTGTCAATAACTAGAGTGGAGGTCCTCCCCTATCCTTCACTAGAGAACATAGAGGTCCTCTCTATGACACTACCAATCAAAGCAGAGGTCCTCCCTACACACACATAAACCAGCATGGAGGTCCTCCCTATGATCCTGTCAACCTGAGCAGAGGTCCTCCATACTCTATTGATGCTCAAAGTGGAGTTCCTCCCTACATTGTAAACAATGAAAGTGGAGGTCCTCCCCACTCCTTCAATAGCCTGTACAGAGGTTCTCCCTGTGAAAAAGATATACCCCTTTCTGAAGAACCATCCTGTGGAAGGAGGGAGAACAACCGCCATCAGAGGTGGAACCTTGGGAAGTGCCACATCATCATTGACCTCATTGAACTCCTAGATTCTGAAACTATAGATGACTTGATGATGGATCCTTCACTCTAGCTTCTAGAGTCCAGGGAAGGATCCCAAAAATTGAGATTCACAATCCTAAAAGCTGAGGTCCACAAGATCCATAAATCCCTTAGTGGGTACTTGCAGGTAGAGGATGTTATGGAACCCTTTGAGGGGCTCATAGTGTAGCCATCATCATTTCCAGTTTACCTCCTCTCTACCTTCACATGAGAAGCTATAGGGATTTCATGCATTAGGATGATGCCTTCAGATAGAGATCAATCTTCCGATCCACAAATGGATACCTCCTGCCTTATACATGAGGTAGTGGTGAACACCCCATTCAACAAGGATGTGATTATGAGGTTAAAACCACCCCTAAGAGATGTTCCAACATGAAACATATGTTTGAATCATGCAGTTACTCATCTATCGGTAAAATAGTAGGAGAAACAGTCTACATTAGTGACGTCAACCATATTTAGTATAGTGCTAATTGGAATTTGGTCTAACCAATTGCATGACCGTTCCTCTAAGAAAGAGGGCCTATGACAGGTCTTGTCCATTGACCATTTATCCATGATGTTTTGGACACCTGAAGCTTCAGAATTTGACATTCCATAGTCCCTCACAGAGGAACATGTAGTGTGTTTCTGCTAGATTATCTTGGAAACATTTCACCGCCTTCGTGATCGTCAGTTGGCCTAACTAGGGAGTCAATATCACATCAATTCCATCAACCAGTAGTGTAGAAAGGTTGATATTGTACCACTCCTGGTAGCTTGACACCCTAATTTTTATGTCTACCACCATACCCTTCAAAAAACTTATGTCAAGAGTCTCACATTGCTCCATCAAGTTATGGAAGAAGAATCTCCACCTATACATATCATAGGTTGGGGACTGTATGTTTCTCTCCATTTCATCCATATCTTGTGATAGTTCGACCTGTCCACCAATGATGAAAGTTACCCTATGACTATTTCCATGGTTATGGTTGTCAAAAAACTTCTTAAGTGTCATAGGAATAGGATCACTGACACAGGGCATGACAACGAAGAATTTCCTTAAGGGGTGATATAATACCAAGTGAAATTTTTGGTAGGTGTCCTTGCTCATCAGTAAAGGAAGAAACTTGGCCTCAGAGATCCCCCCAATGATGCATTGTTTCCTCCCCATAAAAACAATGAAAATGGAAAGTGACACATCGATCCCTCTGACTCATTCAAGGCTGCACCAAAAGAAAAAACAAAACCCATGGTAGCCACCTTTCTCTAGAATCTTGAGGATTACAAAAGGCTTACTACTGATCTTATTACTAAATGGTGATCATATTATGGAAATGACCTCAGGGACCCCATATCACCTCTAGTGGGGAATCCTTTCCTACTAAGCTATGTAGTCCCATTCAATCTTGGTGGTCTAGAGGATATGGAAATTAATCAAGGTGCAGGTCACCGAACCCACTAAGCAGCATAATTATCCTCCTCGGGATCTAGATCGTTTTTCTCTCTGAGTTGATGAGCCTAGTCCCTGAGTTGATGATCCTGTCAATGCATAGGTAACCAGATAATCTCACCAAGATGAATTGATAGATTCTCTCACTGATCACATCTAGGCCTTGGAGACATGACAAACGAAAATACCACTTAACAAAAAGCCATACCCGATGTGGGTGGATAATATCCAAGCACACATAGTGTTTGTAAATACTAGATTTTACCTATTCAATGGGATGGTTAACCTAATGAAGAACCTAAAACACTTTATTTCAAGGAATGAACACATGTTATGGACCCCAGAATAATAGGAGGCTTCCAAGCTCTGATGATTTGTTCAGATGTTTGAAGGGCCTGTATTTTTCTAGTACAACCAGCTACCCATAGGGTCCACTACTAGTTGGGAGGATCTTAGATGATAGTGACTATACTAGTTCCGCCCCACCATACTCAATAAAATTATTTCTAACCTCTTCAAGTGAAAGAAGAGGCCTAATGAGTGAGGTGAAAAATTTTTCATCTGGTTGAAAGGCCTTATATATTCACTTGACATGCTTATGTCCCATGAAGAACTGATAACGATGTGCATGAGGAAAATTAAGAGTGATATGGTTACTACCCTTGTTACCCATAAATACCTAGGTGGTTATTGGAGTTATTTGAAAAGGATTACTATCTAGAGGAAGCCTTATAGTAGACTAGACAATAGTCACACTCATTTCCCCTTCCAGCACTAGTGAAAAGACCTAAAAATGCAGAGACTACCACCACTATGCACCTATAATAGAACATCTAGGAACTTACTTCCTAGGAACAACTGCCTAGATGATAAAATGTAGCTTCAGACCCCTCTAATTCTAGGATCCTAGGGTGCCTTTACCAGATAGAAGAGACTAGACTTATTCCTTCAAGGATTCTTAGGTCCCATGATACATCATCTGTGCCCTAGATAAGGGAGTTCTGAAACTTCTAGAGTGTAAGAGGCCCCGAGAGGCCCAAATTATGGGTCATGTTATTCATTTATTGTACCAAAGGATACTCAGACACACCATCAAGGAATGATTCATGTTCAAGGATCATATTCAGGATCGATTGGATCATGGATTGATGAAGTTGGATGATTTTCTGGCACAAGTGGAACATATCTACACTGATCCAAAAAGTGATAGTGAAGGATTAAGTGAATGGTAGAAAAATAATAGCCACATAAAGCATAATTATGATGAATGGATGGTCTAAAAGGTAGTTTCTATCACCCATGATGTCATCTGTGATTTCCTAGGCAATCCATAACCTCCTATGGTTTCTGCATCCCCTTTGATCACTGCCTCCACATTTTCAATGTAGCCCTCCAAGTCTTAGAAGAATAGGTACTGATGATGCAAGGGAAATCAGAGTCCCTCACTAGTGCTGAATCCATATTGCACTCTTAATCATTTCATGCCTCCTAATTTAGGAGATGCACCCATGGATCACCCATCCCTGAACTACCCCACTGATGATGATAAAGAATATGCCTCCCTAAACACCGTTAATCTAGTAGACTACTTTATGAAACTAGATGGTGAGGAATTACATGAAAACCCCTTAGGTGTTTCCAATCAATGCTATCAACAAAAATTCCAAGGAAACATGATCCGTAAAAATGATTAGGCTAATTAGGCCATTTATTCTACTAAGACTAGGTAGTAGGTTTTGTGTAGTGCTCAACAAGAACTGTCCTCCCGGTCTTCTCTATTAGGTAAAACCTTACAAATGACCATGTTAGTTGACCAAGAAGCACAACGTAAATAACTCCATGATTAAACGCATCCATACAGATCCCAAACTTAGCCAAAAGATAGTCATAAAATAGTTATTTAGAGTAGGCCATCTAGTCAGCAACATAATACTGTCAGCACTAGCGAGACACTAGTGGTTTAACCAGTAGCATCTGATGCTCTCCATGCCAAGGTGCTACCCTCCACAAGTAAGAATATACCCTTATAATGAAAATATGATGTATTGAATTAACTTACTAGAATACCTACGAGGATATAGATCCTCGAGGATCTACACTTATCAAGGGAAATGCATGAGTCCCTTGCATAAGATTTAAAAATCCATCTCCAGTTTAAGGCTGAGGTAATTTCTATTGAGGCATATAATGAAAAGGAGGCCGAGTAAGAGGAATTTCAAGCCATCATATTATTTTTTAGGGAAGAAGAGGGTGTTATCATGAAGGTGCTCATACAACTTCTAGATATCTACATGAAGTTTAATGGAATAGATATCTATCAATTTCTTGTGGATACCAGCTTTGGGATCAACCTCACCACTACCTGAGTACTCCACAAGATAGGATTAATATAGGTAGACCTGAATCCCTCCAAAATGAAAATTTAGGGTTATAATAAGATTGATCAGAAACTACATGAAAAGGCTCATCCAAAACCTAGTTTGGTTGATTGATATCGAGCACCGAATTCACAGTAGTCTCGTAGGATATCTCCTAAAATGTGCTACTAGGCAGACCCTGACTTCATTTTCATATAGCGGTACCCTCATCGTATCATCATCTCCTTAATATCTCAATGGTTGAGTAGGGGTGCTTCATGGTGATGTGTCCCCTTTGAATCATGTGAAACTTTTTATCTATATGTCGACTACTACAATAGAGAGGGGAAGCAAATTCAGACTGTTTAGGTTGATTGCATCAATGATTCTAATGATATGGCATCCACTACAATCAATATGTGGGTATAATTGGATGACAACTACATTCCCCCAATTCATCGATTAGAGGCCAAAATGCATGACTTGGTAGGTTGCTTCATTGTCTCTAATAAAAAGGGTTTTGGAATTCCTAAGAAAAAGAATCACCCTTATATTACCTCATACTCCAACACTGGGTAGGTTCGAGTGATACTAGAAGCCATTACTCCCACAAAGTACTAATTGTTTCCTTATGTTCACCAATACAAGATATTCCTACCTATTTCATAGAGTAGGGATGAATCAAGAGAGAGGGAATCCCTGTTATTACTTCAACATAAATTATAGACCCCATGGTCATAGGATGGATGAAATTGGCTCAAAAAATTCTATTGCCACCATTTTGGTAGGGAAAGAACTCCTTGTCAAGGATTCTATGTCATCCCAAGCAGGAATAAGTGCTTTCCTTGAGTAGAATAGACAAGAAGAGTCTCCTCCTCCCACTAATTCCCCTACCTTATAAGAAAAATAGGATTTTGAAGACTCCCCTCCTACATTTGAAGAGGGTGTATCCACCACCATTGAGGAGTTAACCAAGGTTAAAATTGGTATCAAGGAAGATCCAAGGTCAAAAATGATCAGTCCATCCATGTCTCTAGAAGATCAGCAATAATATGTGGCCTTATTGAAGCAGCACCGTGATGTCTTTTCCTGGAGCTATGATAAGATTCTAGGATTAGACCCTCAGATCACAGTTCACTGGCTTGGCCTCCCGACTGGTCATTGTGGGTTCAAGAAGCCTCCTAGAAATATAAAACCCTCTCATGGTGCTATGGTCAAGGACAAAGTTGATAATCTTATAAAATATAACTTCATCAGGGAATTCTAGTATCTCAGATGGCTAGACAACATCATCCTAGTCAGGAATAAGAATGGGAATATAAGAGACTGTATCAACTTTTGGGACCTCAACCACCTCTGTCTAAAGGATGATTTTCCCCTCCCAGTTATAGATCCATTTATAAATTCCACATTAGGGTTCCAAGAACTATCCTTCATGGATGTATACTCTGAGTACAAACAGATCTGGATATCCCACGAGGATGAGGATTCCACCACCTTCAGGGAACCACAAGAGAGTTTATAATATCAAGTGATTCTCTTCATCCTGAAGAATAAAAGAGACACTTATCATTGGTACATAAAAAAAATATTTAATCCAATTATTTGGATGTTGGTGGAATTTTATTTGGATGACTTGGTGGTCAAATATCACCAACATCAGGAATTTCTAAAGGACCCTGAGAAAGTGTTCATCTTCCTCTACTCCTGATACTTGAAGATGAACCCATTGAAGTGCGCATTTGGGGTTACCTATTAAAAATTTATTAGATTTCTTATAAGTTAAAAAGGTATCAAGATATACCCATATAATATAAACATCATAAATGAAATTCTTTCCCTAAGAAATCTATGGGAGTTGCGGGGCCTCTAAGGACACTTAGCCTACATATGTTGATTTATCACAAATCTAGTTGGAAAGTGTAATCAATTCTTGAGTTACCAGTGGCATGAGGAGTTCCAAACCACATTTGAGGATATCAAGTATTACCTGATACAACCTTCGGTTTTGATGCCACTAGTTTTTGGGAAACATTTGGTACTTTATGTTATTGCCCTAGAAATATCCCCCACTACCCTTATTGCCCAGAATAATAATGATGGAAAAGAAAACAACCTATACCATCTCAATTTCATGCTATTTAACATAGATTACAAATACCCCCCATCGAGAAGATCTACCTTGTGCTAGTTTTCACAGTACAGAAGTTGCTGCATTATCTACAACATAATGAGATACAACTGGTGTCTCAAGTAAACCCACTAAAGTATATCCTGAATCACCCCATGTTGATGAGATAGTTTGAATGATGGTGTATAATCTCCAGTATTTTTACATTAGGTTTTTTTTATAGAACTCCATCAAAGGCCATGCATTGGAAGACTTCATGGATGCACATACGACCCCTGAAGAACTATCCCTAGATTTTAATTTCCCAGATGAGGATATCCTCTTAGTGGATCAAGCCATTCTGTATTGGAAGATCCATTTAGATGGTTCCTCCCAAAGCCTGAATGGTATAAGCCTCAATAATCCTATGGTCAACAGAGTAGGCCTAGGGATCATCTTCATCACCCTAACATAGGCCTCCCTACCATACTCATTCCTATTGTTAGAAGGATGCACCAATAGTGAGGTAGAGTATCAAGCTCTCATTACTAGTCTCAAGTTGGAGCCCAATATTGAAGTCCCCCACTTGCATGAGAAGGGTGACTTTGAGTTAGTCATCAAATAGATCAATGGTGGATACATCATCATAAAATATGAGCTTGTTCCCCTACTGGAGAGTACTCATCAGCTGATGGCTCAGTTTCCTACTCAGCTAGAAGTGACTCATGTCTCTCAATTGCAGAATAGTTGAGTTGACACCTTGGAAAGTTTGTTCGTGTATACTACATAGCCTAAATAAGATTATATAATCATTCATATTTCACACTAGGGGGTCATCAATCCTTCCACTTTATATGATGATGATAGGAAATAGGTAAACCAACTGGCTACCGATATTTTTGTGCTAGGACACTTAGGCCCCCATGGTAGAGGAAACACTCGACATGAAAAATACTTTTGTCAAGTATCTCTAACATGGAATTATCCCACTAGATTGAGCTGAGCATAGGAGAATCTACTAGCATGCGATGTAGGTTACCCTTTAGAGTAGGCCTAACCTTGAGTAAACTCTCTACATATGTGGGTTTGATGGAATTATCATCTATTGAATTAAAGGATACAAGATACCTTAGGTTATGCAAGAGGTATATGCCAAGTCCTATGGCACCCATTAGGATAGATTGAATCTCACTAAATTCAATGGTTGGGATAATTCTATCCCACAATGATCCACAACTACATCATGTTTTCCAAGAGGTTTCATGTGTGTCAGATCCATACCAACTTTTTTCATCGACCGTTGAATATTCTCCACAAAACGAAGTATTCTTGTCTATTTTTAGTATGGGGAATCGACATTGTAGGTCCATACCCACCAGTGAAATCTCAAAAGTATAGGTTCATTCCAACCGAGACACACTTATTCTTCAAATGGGAAGAATTTATTCCCCTCAAGGAAGTTAAATCATGGTTCATGTACGAGTTTGTGAGCTCCCACATCATCCACTGATTTAGAGTTCCTCATGCTATTATCATGAATAATGACACCAAATTCTTGGTATATAAGTTGAAGAAATTATACTCCAAATAAAATATTCAATATTACCATACTTATAACTATAATGTGCATGAGAATGAGAAGAATGAGAAATTAAACAAGAACCTCTCTAACATCCTATAGAAAATGGTGGTCTAGAATAAGAAAAGATGGCTATAAAAGTTCCACAACACCCTTTGGCCCAATCAGACGATGACTCAGAATTCCACCTAGGTGACCCCATATTCCCCAGTGTGTGGAATAGAGGCAGTCTTACCAATAGAGGTTTAATTTCCATTGCTTAGAACAACTATTTATGAATAGAATATTCCAGATAGAATAGATGAAGTCCATCAAACTATGTTTTAATCCCTTGAAGAGAATAGGCTCTAGGTCTTGAAAAATCTAGAGAGGCACCAAAATAGGATAATGAGATCATTCAATAAGAAGGTTCCACTCCACTCCTTCCTCTAAGGTGACATGATACTATCTCTTAGAACATTGATGATACCTAGAAAAATGTTTCCAAAGTTGGATCCTAACTGGGAGGGACATTACATCATTTATAAGATCTATTGCAATGGAGAAAACTCATTGATTACCATGAACAGAGAGCATATCACACCTCCCACCAATGCCAAGTTACTCAATAAATACTTCATGTAAGGATCCTAGGGTCCAGGAAACATGACCATAAACTATTTTCAAGGGTTCATGCAATAAGAACTTAAATTGTTTTCGAGGGTCCATGTAACACGACCTTAAACTATTTGCAAAGTTCAGTGAAACATGACCTTAAACTATTTTCAAGGGTCCATGAAACATGACCTTAAACTATTTTCAAGGGTCTGAGATTTATATACTTAAACTAATATCTAACCCATGATCCATGAACCATTAACTTAAACTATTTGTAAATGGTATAAGAATTATGACCTAAAACTATTTGTATCCCCTATAGTATGATATTTATGAATTTAAACTCACAAAAACCTTAGTTTAAGTTTCAAGACTTTAAATTTCAAAGCTTGGTTCCCTCATCACACAAAATTAAACTATGATCTTACCCCATATACAACTGAGATGCCTCATACTATAAGTATGAGATGGTAAAAAACCATACTCTGATTGAAATCAAGATGCCTCATATGATATGATATGAATAAAAAAAATTCCCTTAACACATGAAATGAAACTATATCCTTACACCATGTCCTAAGCACGAGATACCCCAAAACAACCATGGGATGCCTTAGTTACCTTATTAGATATGATTTCCCCCAGTTCCAATGTTAGTATCCTACCATGCCATGTTTCAGAACTAAGTGTGTCTTGCTATCATCCTCATGGGATATGTAGCAATGCATAGACTTCCCATCTTCAGGCCTAGACACAGTTTTATCAACCCTTTTTCCCCTTTGCCTCATTTATGGTCCCAAAATTACAAATTTAAACTATGTGAAGTTCATCTCAAGGGGTTCATGTGGTATGCAATCCTCCTTGTATCCTTTCACATTGGGATTTAACTCTTCTATTCCACACAAAAAACCTTGAGGCAAACATCCTCCTAGTCCAAGAATCACGACTTTAAACTATTTTCCATCTATGAAACAGTTAAAGCATTACGACCTTAAACTATGTGCTATTTGTTCCAAGGTATTTTTGTTGCATGTGGGCCTATAATCCCTCCATTAACATCAATTTCTACCTCTATCATACTATAAAAATACCCTAAAAATAAACACTCCCCATAGTCTAAGCATCATGACTTTAATTTTTTCCACGATCCATGTCGTATGACTTTAAACTACGTACAACTAGATTTAGGATCACTTTATGTGGTGTAGGGCCTCCATGGATCCTTTAATTTTGATTTTTAAATATTCTTCACCAAAAAAACATCCTCAAATACCCCACCCCTAGTCCAAGCATTATGACCATAAACTGTGTGCATTCACCCCTCATTAACATGGTTTGCTTCATCCCTAGTATTTCAGCAAACCTATGACTCCACCCACTTTCTAGAACTACATGTTGATTGATTCCCATACACATGGGATATGTAGTGATTCTTAGATTTTCTATCTCTGAGACCAACCATGGATTAAACGAAAAACCATATATTAACTATGGAGTTATCACCCTAATGTTCCCCCATGGGCCTGCTTTTTAGACATAAGCCCCATTAATTTTCCTCGACCTATTAATAGATTGAGATGGCCAAATAACTTAATATGAGGAAGAAAATAATGAGAAGCTCGATGCATAATCCCTTCCAACGTCCCTAGTGCATGACGTCAAAATATGATCTTACCCTGCACAGATTCAAGATGCCTCTTAAAGTGAGATGATTCAACTCATATAAAAGAGGTATGCCCCATATGAAAAATATGGGATGAATAAACCATCATACTTAGAACATGATGTTAAATTGTTGTCTTACCCCATATGAATTCAAGATGCCTCATATCCTAATATGGTATGATTCAATATCCTCAATCGAGATGATATCCCCTTCCGGTGTTGGTCTCCTACCATGCCGCTTCCTAGAAATTTATGCAGATTGATTCCCATTCTCATGGGATATGTAGTGACACCCTGATGTTTCATCATGGGTCCATCCCTTTCCTAAAGTCATTGAAATGTCCACCCTTTCCCCATTTTGGTCAAATCTATGTGGCCTTAAACCAACAATTGTCCTTACACTCCTAGGCTCATCACTTTAAACTAGTATAAACCACAATCCGAGTTGTAAGACTTTAAACTAAAAAGCCCAACATCTATAGTACACGATGTTAAAATGTGATCTTACCCTACAATTTTTTTTGGATTTTTCTTAATGTGAGAAAATTTACCTTGTATAAATGTGGGATTACCCATATTAAAAATATGGGATGAACAAACCATCATCCTCATCACATGATGTTAAATACCTCATGTGAATTCTGGATACCTCATATCCTAGTATGGGATGATTCAATATCCTCATTAGATAGGGTTTCCCCTTTCGACTTTGGTAACCTACCACATCACTTCCTAGAACTATGTGCATCTTGATTCCAATTCCCATGGGATACATAGTGAAACCTAGATATTTCATATCGGCCCCATCCCTATTATTAACTCACCTAAGCTCACCTTAGGGTATTTACCCTCAGAGACTGGTTTGATTCTCTCCCACCTATATGTTCATCTGTGCACTTCATGTTTTATCTTATTTGTATAATCATAATCCTCCCAATATTAATGAGCTCCTTAATATAATGGTCTCATGCAACACTGGCTCACCTACTATCCAAGGCTCATTCCTCGAAATATCTTTGGCAACAAATAGTGGACCCATTGTTTTAAACTTGGTTAATGATCTATCCTATATTTTTTTTGTCCCATATATTATCGATGTGAGTATAAAACCTATGTTTCAAACTTGGTCAACCATTGTTCCCCATCCTTTGGTTATTCCCCTTTCACTATCTAGGTATGAAAAGTCATGACTAGCCATAAAGGATTTTTCGGCCACTTTCACCTCTCATTGTGTTCACCCTTGAAAGTAATGAGAACTCCATTACACTAATTGTTTCTTGCACCGACCATGGTTCACACGGGATTAGGGGTTGGGAGGAAGTTCACCTCAAGAAAGGATGAGATACATGATCACCACATGTTCTGATCTCTATGACCATAAATTAATGGCGAGTCCAAGTATCATGACTCTAAACTATGTTAAAGTCATCCTAGGAATGTTTTATGTGGAGTTTGACCTCCTTTTACCACAATTAACATTGGGTTTGTCAGTCCTCAACACTACACATGTTCATTTGAGATATTTGTCAAAGCATCATGACCTTAAACTATGTGAAGATTGTCTCAGAGACATTTTTTTCAGCATCGAGTGGCCTCATAGGCCCCTCCTTTCATGTTGAGTAACATTTACTTTGATGTCGTGCATATTTATTCAAGATGAACCACCCTACGGTCCAAGATCTATAACCTTAATCTAATATCCATGGTGTAATGTCTCGAGTTTTTGAGCGGTTAAAAAATCCTCAGCTTGTTTTAATTTTTGTGGTTGGTGGTTGGAACAACTTTTATATTGATCTTTGAAACCTAATTTTGGGAGTTTTATTGACCCAAGGCCGTGTTTTTAGATTGGTTTTAAGGCTCAGTAAGTGACTTGGGGTTTCAAGCGAGCTTCATGTTTGGCATGGCCTAGAAACTCATTTTTGGGAAAGCACAGGCAGAGGTGCATGGTCTGGAAAAACCATGAGGCCTCTCAGGAGAAACCTTCTGGCCCACGAGTTTCACTGGACATGGTTTTTCAAACCATTCAGGAGGGGGTTCATGTATATTCAAAAACTCTATAAATTTTAATAGATGATATTCACATGTTCTACACACAGTTTGGTAAATTGTGTGCCTCGCCGGTGCATGTCTGGTTCATAGAGAGTGAACACCACATGGTTGAAACACGGTTAGATAAATTATGTGTCCAAAATATAAAGGTCTTTAAAAAAGGGATAAATTACCATTTTACCCTTCCCATTTTATTTTTATTTTTCTTCTTTATCCTTAATTCCACTGCACACATAGTAGGGTCTCTCCCTTTTCTCTCCCACCTAGGCATTAAGCCAACTCCATTATCCAAGATCTAATTTGAGCTCTATTGGTCTCATTGGAAGCACATTAGTAATACCTTAAATATTAAAGCTTCATTTATTCTTTTATCTCACAATAAAAATACTAAATTCATGTGATATGTTTTTCCCTATTTCTAGGTAATTCTTCTAAAACTCCAGTTTCTTCCTATTTAGTTCAAGTTAGAGTCTGATATCAGACTAGTGATCACCTACGAGTAAAGGTAGGCAGTTCCTAGATTTATCCTTGATTTTATTGGTGTTATGGGTGTGTTCTTAATTATGTATAGGGTGTGTGACTAAGTGAGACCTCTAATAATTTAATTGATAATTTCAAATTAATAAAGTGAGGCCATGGGATTTCTTTGTGAATGCCCTCGTCCATTTATAAATGCTAATCTAGGTAAGGGTCATGAGACCACTTGGTAAGATTAGTCCAGGTGTGTGAATTGAATTAAATTGAATTGTTTATATTAATTTAAATGGTTCCATAGGAACATAATGGGATAGTCCCAATGATTGAGGTGGTATTTTTCACCTAGATTGAGTAAACACAGTCGTCAGGATGAGGGAATGACCTGAGATACATGGGGTGATGATGATCACCAGGTTGTAGTGACATGGTAATTGGTTTGAGGTAATGAGGTTTTCAGGATGAGTCAATGGACTATGTGACTTGATATGACATTGAACATCAGGATTTAGCAAAGCATTCGTAGGGGAATTAAGTGTTGAATGATGTGACTTAGGTTTTTTGGTGATTGACGCTCACCGTTTATTGGACAAAGAACTATTGGAGTCATGTGCACACAGATATGACTCAGTCAAGGTGGATTTTATCACTCTTTTTGGGTGGAGACCCTATATACCATGAAACTTATGGGATGGTTTTGACCATTAGATACATTTGGGGTACACCATTATAGAAATCCACGTTGATGTTGATAGAACATCGAGTGATGGTGTTGATACCATCAGTTGGGGGATGAGCCTCTCCGTTACACTTGAGGATGTGGTGACGAGATTATTAGAGGATGGTCATCACCATGCCATGGGACATTGTCTATTAAGATGATTTTTTATTGGAGGATGGATATTGTTGTTCCTCAGGACATCGTGCTATTGAGCTGATGGGGACTCCTTGAGAGTAGGTCCATGGTACCTGGATCTTATTGATTGGGCATTCCATATGGATTCTATGTATTTTATTGATGGAACTTGGTTCTAGTGACATGATTATAGTTAAAACCCAAGGGTTCACCTGGTATTCCATTCATCAGAGGATGCCTTGGGAGTTAATCCATGGATCCTCACCACTATAAATATATATTTGCAAACACATTCCTTATTACATATATATATTTGGGGCTATATATTTAGAGTTATACCAGCATTGGATAAAGCATGTATAGGCTTCCTTGTGGATACTAATCATAAGGTAAGAAAGTTTTTTATTAAATGAATGTGCATTAATTTTTAATTAGATTCAACATACACCTGCATAATTATGCATGTAAGATAGGCACACATTGGTGGTGGCATATTGATATTTTTCTCACACCCTACATGATCCCTTAGAGATGTGTGTAGACATTTTTACTTTTGAGATCAGGTAAGGATTCAATATTGAGAGCTAGAACTTAGTGATCGAGTTGTACCTTTTACATGGGATGGATGGAAGTGGACCATGGTGGTTCATCTTTATGAAATTGAGTTACTTTTTATCATTATTTTGAGTTTGATCATGTTTTATATGTATATATTGATATGGTCAGCCACAGGTGACCCTAGATGTCTATTTTCTTGGATGACCTATTTGGAATGCTATATCTAATAATGGTATTATGGTCATACTACTATTTCATCATACTTACACTACTTTTATTTTTCTTCCACTGAGTATGGTCATTTTTTGATGTGTTATATATATATGGACCATTATTATTATTACCACGTGAGGGTATAGTCTTCCCACTATCACCTTATCAAACCCTTGCTGCTGGTCAGTAGCCTTTGGCATATAGGGAGGCATGCCTAAGGCCCAATGTCCAACTGGCCGAAAGCACCATTTAAAGTAGATTCTAGGTTGGGGTGCTACAAATGGTATCAAAGTGGGTTCTTTGTTAGTAATTCCTCAAAATATCATAATACCTCACTATTTAAATGATAACCGTATTCATCTAGTTTAAAATGATACAAAATGTTCCTTTTAATTTTTGGTATTACTATTGGGTTATGGTAAACTAGAGACTAAGATGTAGTCAGAACATGGTACAAAGATGATGTTTGGGTGCCATAAGCCCTATGCACAAGGAACATGCCAAGTTTAAAGGGGTGGAAAATTGATTTCTTACTATGTGTTTTTATAGTTGATTTTATTTCCACTGTAGGTGGCTCACTTGGGTGTGATGTTATGGGATTATATGGTTTGAACCTTATCCCAATATTTAAAGTTAGGATTTTTTTTACATCTTGATAGGAACTTAGATTCATATGATGTATAATTTCTTATTATTTTCATTGAGAACCTAGAATTCACTAAGAGGGTTTAGGGTGTTTAAAGTGTCAAAAAATAAGCTAAATAGTGTTTTCCTACTTTGCCTCTTTTGGTGAAATTCTACTCAACTATCCCATGCATGTGGTTCTTGATAAGTTCTGATGTGAGGCTATGTGATTCTATAAATATGTGATATATGGGCCTAACTTTGATAAGGGTGGACATGGATGATGACATGGGATGCTCCAAGATAACTTTGGGATGCCTTAGTTCCCTAATTAAAGAGGATTTCCCCTAGTTCTAGTGTAGGTATCCTATGATGCTATGTTCCAGAATTACATGTGGCTTGATTAACATCCTCATGGGATACATAGTGATTCTCATACTTACCATTTTCAGGCCCATCTATAAGTTTATCATCCCTTAATCCCCTTGTCCCCATTAATGGTCCCAATATTACAACCTTAAACTAAATTCAGTTCATCTCAAGGTGTGAATGTGGTATGAAAGCCTCCTTGGATTCTTTAACATCAGGGTTTACCTCTTCCATGCCACACATATACCCTTGATAAAAACATCATCCTAGTCCAAGCATCATGACTTTAAATTGTTTTCCACCTAAGAAATAGTCCAAGAATTATGACCTTAATCTATGTATTGTTTGTTACAAGGTTTTTGTGTGGTATGTGGGAATATGCACCCTCCATTCATGCAAATTTCTACCTCTTTTTTACTACACAAATAACCTAAAAAAACACTCCCCATAGTCCAAGCATCATGGATTTAAATTTTTTTCATTTACCCCTAATTTTCATGGTTTTCTTCATCCAAGGTATTTCAACAATCCTAAGCCTCCACCCTATTTCCATAACTATGTGTGGATTGATTCACATCCTCATGGGATACATACTGATGCCTAGATTTTCAATATTTGGGCCCATCCAAAGACTCACTGCAAAATCATATGTTACCTGTAGTGTTATCAACCTAAATTGACCCCATGGGCCTCCTTTTTAGACATATGACCCATTCATTTTCTTTGAACCATCAGTGGGATGATATGACCTCATAAATCGATACAAGGAAGAAAATATTAGGTAGCTCTATGTGAATTCCCTACCAATGATCCTAGAACATGAAGTTAAACTATGATCTTACCCACACAAAATCAAGGCCTCTTAATGTAAGATGATTCACCTTATAAAAAAGAGGGATGCCCCATATGAAAAATAGGGGATGAACAAACCATCATCCTTAGAAAATGATGTTAAACTGTAGCCTTACCAGGTGTTCAGGATGCCTCATATCCTAATATGGGATATTTCAATATCATCATTCGAGAGGGTAGTCCCTTATAACATCAGTCTCCTACCACGAAGCTTCCTAGAACTACGTGTGACTTGATTCCAATTCTCATGGGATGTATAGTGACACATAGATATTTTATTATCGGTCCAGTTTTTTCCTTGAATCATTGAAGGTTCTTACCTTTCCCCCATTTGGTCAAAGATATGTGACCATAAACCAACAACCATTCCTATAGTCTGAGCCTCATGACTTTAAACTAGTAGAAACCATAGTTTGAGTTGTATGACATTAAACTGAAAATCCCAACATCCCTAGTTCACAATCTTAAACTACAATCTTAACCCACAAAAAATTAGGATACCTCTTAATGTGAGATAATTTACCTCATATAAAAGAGGGATACCCATATGAAAAATATGATATAAAAAATCCATTTTCCTCATCACGTGACGTTAAAATATATTCATAACCCATGTGAATTTGATATCCCTCATATCCTAGTATGGGAAGATTCAATATCCTCATTGGAGAGGGTATCCCCTTCTAGCATCGGTCTCTTACCACACCAATTTCTAGAACTATGTGTGGCTTGATTATTATTCTCATGGGATATGTAGTGATGCCCAGATATTTCTTCTCGGGCCTAGCCCTACTATCAACTCACCTCAAATCACCTAGTGATCTTTCCCCTATGGGCTATATTTGATTCTTTACTTACCTCACATTCATCCATGCGCATCATGCTTTCTCTGATTTGGATAATCATTAGCCTCCCAATCTGAATAGTCTCCCTAATATAATGGTCTCATGCCACACTATCTCACTTATCATCTTGGGATCATGCCTCAAAAGATATTCAACAACAAAAATAGACCCCATATTTTAAACTTGGTTAATGGTTGATCATGAATTTTTTCACCCCATCTCTAACTGATTCAATTATAGAACCCATTTTTTTAACATGTTCAATAGTTATTCTCCATTCATTGGTTATTACCATTTCACTATCTAGGTCATAAAATTCATGACTGACTGTGTGGGGTTTTTTGGCCACTTTCGACCCTCCTTGTGTTCTCCCTTGAAAGAAATGGGAACTCCATTCCACTCATTGTTTATCACACTAAGAAAAAATCACATTGGCTTAAGGGTTGGGAGAAAGTTTTCTTTAATCAAGGTTGAGACATGAGAGCACCACATGGTATGAACTCTATGACTGTAAATTGAGGGAGAGTCTAAGAACCATGACTCTAAACTGTGTGCAAGTCATCCTAGGAATGTAATCTGTGGAATTGAGCCTCCTTGTTCCTCAATTCACATCAGTTTTATCACTCCAATACACTAAACATGTCTATTTGAGATGATGGTCCCAACATCACAACCTTAAATTGTGTGCAGATTGTCTCATAGATGTTTTTTACAACATTGAGTGGCCTTTTAGTCCCATCCTTTCACATTGGGTAACCTTTCCTTCGATTTCGCACATGTTTCTTCGATATGCACCACCATATGGTCCAAGATATATGACCTTAAACTAAGATCCATAGTCTAATAATGAACTTAAACCATGTGAATGTTTTATTAGGGATGTTTTGTGTGACATTAGGTGGCCTCTTAGGCCCATAATTTCACGTTATACGACCTTTTCAATGCCACACACATTCCTTTGAGATACAAATCCCTCTATTCTGAACTCTATGACCTTAAACTAGGATACCAAGTCCAAGAATCATGACTTTAAACTATTTTCTAGTCCTCTTGGGAAATTTTCATATGGTGTTGGTTCCTTTGTACCTCAATTCATGTTGGGTTTTTCACTCTTCCATGCTACACATATTCTTTTAGGGAACTCTCACCCATGGTCCAAACTCTATGACCTTAAACCAAGAGTCATGGTCCAATAATCATGAACTTAAACTATGTGCAAGTTTTCTTAGTTATGTTTTATGAAACATTAGGTGGACTCTTAGGCCCCTCCTTTCAAATCAGGTAACCTTTTAAATGCCGCAAAAATTCCATCAAGACACAAAGCCCTCACATATGAACTCCAATACCATAAACTAGGAGCTAAATTCTAAGAATCATGACTTTAAACTATGTGTCAGTCTTCTTGGGAATGTTTCATGTGGTGTTGGGTCCCCTGGACCTTAATTCACATAATTTTTTTCAAACATCCACACAACACATATCCTTTTAGGACACTATCACCCATGGTTCAAACTCTATGACCTTAAATGGTCCAAGTATCATGACCTTAAAATGTGTGCGAGTTATCCAAAATTAATTTTCATAGAACATGGTCTCCGAATATCCCTTTTCCCTATAGTATCCTCTAGGGAGTACCCCCTTTGTGCTACTCTCTTATGCCCCTACCACTTTAGTTGGGTGGGTTCCATTCATGACGCTCACATGTCCCAATCACAAAAAATTAAACTATGAAATCACATCCTAATCACATGATGTTAAAACTATATGACCCAATATCCCAATCACATGATGTTAAACCATGCGATACATTAGACTCACCATATAACATTAAATTTCATGCACAATTTCCTCATATTATGATGTTAAACCATGTGTCTATTTTCCTATTTGAATGATATAAAACTATAAGGAATCTCAATCCATTTCATAAGAATCCATTTCCTCTAGCTCTGATTACCTACCACATCATTCATGTTCTTCAACCATAACTCAACATCTAAGATGACACTCCCCCTGGAAGACGATTTTTAACTTTGTTCAGAATGATACGCCTACCTAATGTGCTCAAAGCCTCAGTGGCATAATTCTAAGAGGGTTGAACTCCATTTGAACATTCAATCACTTCATCTCCACACTTCATGTGTACCTTTATTTGGATCCTCCTCCTCCTCCATGTAAAAATGGGCCCCTTGATGGAATAGTCCCATTCCACATTAGCTCACCTACCATCCTAAGTACACACCCTAAAGAAATTTGGATGACATTTTGTGATAAGTCCCATGTTTCAAACATGTTTAGTGATTTATCCTCATTTGTTTATCCCCATCCTCAGAAAAATGATAAAGGATTCTATGTTTTGAACATGTTCAACAATTTTTCTCCATTATCATGCCACCCCCTTTTTATTCTAGATATTTTGAATCATGATTCACACTCTACATTCCCATTTGTTTGGGTAGAATTAATATCCCTTGGAGTTACCCCATTCATGCACTAACACACATTGGAAAAACAAGTTGTCTATTCAGAGAGCTCCATTATCCAGCTATAGCCTCTCTCAACCCAAACACTCTTGGTGGTTTTACAAAAATTATAGAACTCAAGTGTTTGAAGATTGTATGACACTCTGATATAAATAATAAATTACTTGGTCATCTCTTATTTATCACACAGAGTATAACTCATGTGATATTTGGGATTGATTATTGGTTGTCTCAGGAGTATGTTTGAAGTGTGATAATAAGATGCGATGAAAGAAGCATGTATGATTGTGGGGGAATTTAGAACAAATAAAACAAATTTATAGAGGTTAATCCACAAATTGGAGCCTCTCATTTACAAAATTTACATAAATAGTGACCCCAACAATAAAAAATTGGAGCTCAAACATCCTCTTCTAAGGAACCTCTAAAGTCCACTGCCACTCTGTAAGGACATATGCCTCTTCCTTAGATTTAGGAAAAACTTATTTATCCCTAATTCACATTTAGTTATGCATGGCCCAACATTCGGCTACAATGTATGTCACCTATAGCCCCTTAGCCTCAGATGCTACTAACTAGGCCTTCATATAGTCATCAATATCATCTTGAGAAGTAGACATGGCTACATGATCCTACACCAACCCTTCTAGGTGAGCGATCTACCCTTCTATTTCCTAAAGTGACTTGGATCCCTCATCATTGTTATTTTTCTAGGAGATGATGAATACCTTCCATTTGGCATGCACCCGCTCGATGAGGAAGTCACAAGATAGTTTGTGAAGGCCGTTGGATTCTACCCCACTGGCCCCTAAGATGAATATACAATAGAGGAGATATCCCACCAAGTTTGGCAGGCCAACCATCAGGGTGCGAGTGATGAAGTTACGCACATACCTCCACACATTATGATGAATGATCTGGTTCTCCTCCACAACATCTGATCCAGAATCCTCAAAGTTTTCAGGCGGTACTGGATCATATGGTGGTAAGACCACCAACATGTTAGTGGATGGATTGTTTATGGTAATTTCCTTGGGCACAAGCAGGATGAAGTCCATTTATAGAGGAAATAGATCCTCACCATCTCCCTCACCTATATTAGAAGCCTCTGTTGCATCCTGTGGCACCTCTGAGGTAGATGAAATTGTCCCAACCTCCTCAGCTTCCCTCAATAAGGGCACAATCTCACCCTCAGCTCCCAAAACCATTGATAATGAAAATTCCAGGGCATCCACATCCAACCCATCCTCCCCAATCACTCTAGCTGCTAGAAAAATTTACACCTCATCCTTTGCAACCTCAGTTACAATAGTTTCCTCAAGTGGTGACTTTACGATGGGCTCAACCACTATAGTATCCTTAGATATCCCCATCAGGAGAACTATCTTGAACCCTTCTATTAGGGGAATAATCTTGAAAGTCACTTTTGATGGAACCTCCATGGTTGGTCCGACCTCCAAGGCCTCCCTATCTATTTCCTCTAAGAGAATAGCACCCGATGTTGCCACCACAATCTCTGGAATCACCGACTCAGAAGTAAACATTGGAAACTAAGCCCCAAACATAGTTTGAACCACCATTTAATAATGATCTAGTAAAAAAAGGTAAATAAGGAAAAGAAAAAGTTAAAAGGTGAATAGGATTACATGAGTAGTATATCCAAACTAGAAACTCAGGAAGGATTACAGGAAATCCCCCTGGAAAGGGAATTACCCTAGTGGATGTTGCATCAATCGTAAGCATCACTTTTGCTGATGATTGGCCAGCTATGGATGCAACATAAGGGAGTGAACCCCAACTCACCCCTTAAAGTGTTGAGGTTCCCTCTCCCTCTACCTGAGGTTCATCATGAATCTCCTCCTCTTCTGTGCTTGTAAATCTCTCCACAAGTGAAATAATTAGACAACACTCTTAGGGGTTTGGTAGCTTTCAAAGCACATGTGATCTAAGTATTTATTTGGTCGACGATAGGGACTACTTACAATGGAGATTCCCAATAAGTGTCACTTCCACATGACTCATCCGAATCTCCCTAAAAAGGAATGAGTGTAGCTAACTCATTGGATGAGAGATCCAAAGGGGAGGTCATACCCAGAAAAACCTTCACCCGGGTGGTCAGTGAGTGCGCAGTTCCCTGAGAGTGGACTAAATCATCCAGATCTCTTATATATTGCACCGGTACATCTAATTTCACATGGAATCCAACCTGGTCATGACCCATCCCACTGAGGAATATTTCCTCTCCATTGATATGCCACCACATTCCATTGAGGGTGTTGATATGTCTAAAGATCCCCCAGATCTCCCAAGCATATGGAAAGTCTGCGTCATTGGGAATATCCGGACGACATAACCGATTCCCCAAGCCTTGAAAAAATTTCCTTGGGACCATCCTAGAGGGGTCACCTACCATGAAAAATTTCCTAGGAGAGTCAAGCATGTTTCCACTCCTCTCCCTATAGACTCCACCTGTACCGGACTAGGGAAAACCAAATCTACAGCTACCATAACCCTACATACAGGGACAACCCTACCTCTACAATGTGATACAACTACCACTCTCCCTCAGCCCCATGGTTTAGGGGACTCTCCTTCATCAGACTAAGTAGTTCAGTGCCCTATTATCTCTTTGGAATATTCTCTCTCACAACTTGGCACATATTCATTGATGAGATTCTAAGTAGTGGTAGGTGGAAAAAAATTGTTTCACCATTTACTATCCTCGTGCATGAACATAATCTAGATCTTCCTTAGGATATAAGGTTGGTGCTCCTGGATCACATTTGTGTACAACTTCGGGGTCAGCTGTTGTAGGAATCAGAACTGCCTTGTGAATTGATGAGGGTTTTATGGCTTGAAAATCACCTGGAAATCAACCTTCTCCACCAGTACCCCACCTCAGAAGTCCAAGAGGTATGACCATTTCTCAATGGTCCCTATGCCATCATCATTCACCATCCTTGTGGGAAGGGGGAATGGGTGAAATATGAAGTGATCTGCTGAACCGAACCTTTCTAGTGCGTCTAGAGAGATTGAATTGAGTGGGTGAATCCTAATGATATTAATAATAATTGGCTGACAATTAATGCTAAGAGGAGAGATGGGGTTCAAGTATTCATATCCCCCATGAGCACAACTACCCATATATACAAAAAGTGAAGGGTTCTGCACACATGAAGTAGATTCATCCATTGGATGCTGTATTAGATCACCTTTTACTACTTCTTCAATAACGAAACAACCAGGTTGATGCACTATCCCATCACCAGAATTTCCACCATGATAATGGTGCTCGGAAACACCCCCATGCATGTATCCCTCCTTGGTAGCATACAACCTTAAGTCATCGTGGTGATAAACCCATCTATCTTAACTATAGGGGCCTTAATATTTATACTATAACCCCATATATACCACTATATTTCCTCTAGAATTATCCAGTAGGAGTGATACTTAACTCACCAGAATGCCCCATGGCATGTATGTGGCCTACTAGGTAGCCTGTCCACTGACTTATTTAGTAAGTAGCTGAACCACTACTTGAATGGGATGTCCTTAATCCCCAGCTTATTCTCATACATACCTTACACTAAACAAAATAATTCCCTCACAAGGTTTGGAAGCTACTCCTGGTCCTCCAACATTTTCTCTATGGGGCGGAATTAATCAAACATGGATCCTTGAATTGGGATCCCAACAATCTGGTGAAGATCCTACAAGTTGATGCCAACCTCCCCATGGTGTAAATGGAAAGTGTTGTCCCTTGGCACCGAATCAGTAGCTCTCTCATAATTTCTAAGTGGTGGTAGATGTGGAATTTCAAGGTCCTTACCGCCTCATAAATCCCAACCTACTTCAACTCGACCTCAAATTCATGGAATTATGCACATTCCCAATAATCCAAGACCCATTCATCTATAAAATTTCCAACCTGGTGAAGGTCCCAGTTTTTTGTTCATCCTTTGAGAAGATCCCCCAAACCCATGTTGATAATCATATAATACTACATGGGGGGTGTATCTTCCTCCAAATTATCCCCATTGATGTTCTTGACATGGTTCCAGAGGGTGTTCACCATGATTGATGTATGATACTTTAGTATGTGTCCCCTAGCATCTGTACACCACTGGTAGTATCTAGGAATTATTATGATCCAGCAAGTGGGATCATATCTATTTTCATGAGGGATGAATACATCATCCCTCATCCCAATGATGCAAAGTAGAAGCTTCCTGTAAAGTGAGTACTCTCACTGATCTTCTGTCACCAGTGCAATGAGTGAGTAAGGTTCCTACATGATCTGAATTATCTCTATGATCATTATATTCCTAGCCATATCTTCTTGATGAGTGGTAGTAGCATTGGCACCTTCAAAAACCATTTATTTCAAGACTTATAAGTTTTTCTGAGTCTGGTTAGTGAATCTCTTCTCCTAAAAGAATAGTTCATGAAGATCTACTAAAAAATTTGGGTTTGTGAAGGTCATCAGGTGAAGGTTAGGATTGCAGAGCACTATCTGCAGAACTAAGGTCATGGTGGTTTTGATCTTCACAAGTGATGGGGATTGGAATCACAAATATTTCACAAAGATGGTGATATTTGTGAATACAGAGCATTGGATTTTCTGTTCACAAAATGATTATGGTCCCCTTAAGGGGAGAATTCACTATTTATAGGCATACAACCTCCCATGGTGTGTGAGCGAGCTTAGAGAACAAGGTTCTCAAGTGGTAATCAAGAATGAGCTTTGTGAATGGGTGTCAATTTCTAATTTTTGGTGGTTTTACCTCCTAATTTGACCCTCCTTTTCACTGTCATCTCCAATTCTGAGGGGGTGCATTTGTTGACACCGAAATACACATTTCATGGGAGTAGTTGAGGAAGGTATGATTGGTTCAGAGTAAATATGACCCAAAATGGCCCAAAAATCCATCTAAGGGATTGTTTTGAAAATATCACTACCTTCGTGAATAACCGACACTTATAAAGGTCTGAGCCACATGGAGGCCTGATGTTAACCTCTATGAAACATCAATCCCAAGTCACAGATCCCCCTTTTGTGTAGAGGTTTTATGGTAACCTCCACCCAGATTCATTCATACTTGTGATGCCCTATTCACTTGTGAAGCTCATAATGATTCAATAAAGACTCCAACCTTCATGAAACCCACACCCTATAAATACCCCCTTATGTCCTAAATTTTAGGAGGATTTTCAATCTTTAAACTTAATATAAATGCTTCATGTTTGTGATACTCTTGATCTCCATGGGTGAAAGAGAAAATGGACCCCTCAAGGTCTCCATCCTTTGATAAACTATCTCCCTTGGGTTCTTGAGAACCTCCACCCAAAGTAGAGATTCCTTTCAAAAAGGCTCATGAACTTCATAGAATATGAATTCCCCCTGAGGCACTTAGGTTTTCGTGAGGAACCTACCCTTAATGAAACCAACCCCATGGGAACTAAGACTTTACCCTAAGGTAGGGTCACTCTATTTCATGAAGCATACTGCTTTAAAAAACCCCTAACCTTCAGGAGGACACCGAGCTTCATGATCCACATATCCAAGAGGATAAAAGCTTCATGAAGAACCTATTATGGGCCTCTCTATGGTTCCTCCTTTTATATTACACCCTTTATGAAAGTCGAGTGCCCAAATCCCCCATAACAAGCCATGACCAGTTTAGTCGCACCCTAAATGCCTGTGCCACTGGTACCACCCCCTCATGTGTTCACCCAATTTACTATAAGTGTGGTATATGACTCGATCCTAAATATTTATTATAATCATAGTTACCCTAATTCCTTTTTATCCTAAGTAGAGGCACCCTAATGTCGGGCCTCCTGATGGCCACTCCTCCATGGTGGTGCCAATGCCATGCCCCACCCAAAGGCACATGAGTAGTGGTCACGTAAGACCTAGGGGTGGCATATTCGAGGGAAAATATAAACATATCTCAGTTGAGGGTACTTATGCCAGATCTTCCTATCACCTTGACATGGACCCCTTGAGGGCTGATCCCCACCATGTTCGATATGCATTACATAAAACTTCCCAGCACCATGCCCTAGTCATAAGATGTTAAACTGCATGAAAAAGTCCTCAACACATGATGTAAAACTATAGACTTACCATATATAATGAACAAAATATTCCCCATGTAAGATCATAATGTGATTACACCCACTCCCCCACGAAAGGATATGAGACACCTAGAGAGGTTGGCTTCCACACGTAATCCCCACACCATCTCTCATCAATGCTCCTTCCGTGACATGAGTGTCCTTACCACATGATGTTAAATTGCATGGATTGGACCTATCACATGACTCTAAAATGTGGCATTTAACTACATGGGTTTTGATCTTTGTCTCTTAAATAGGGTATATAGGATGACTCCCTGAGGTTCAATCCTAACAACCATCCAAGTGTGACATCTTCCCTCATAGGGACACGCCTCCATTGATCCACCTCAATATGGTGTCTGGATCAACCATCCAGGTGTTACATCTTCCCTTTTAGAGACACATCATCATTGATCCACCTCAACAGGGCATCCTGATCAAGTATCTAGGTGTGAAATCTTCCCTCTTAGGGACACACCTCCTCGATCCACCTCAATAGGGCATCTTGATTGACCATCCAGCTGTGAAATCTTCCCTCTTAAGGACACAGATCCTTGATCCACCTTAATGGGGAATCTTGATATACCACCTAGGTGTGAAATATTCCCTCATAGGTACATAAATCCTTGATCCTCCTCAATAGGGCATCCCTATCTACCACAAAGGTGTGACATCTTCACTCATAGGGACACACCTCCTTGATCCTCCTCAATAGGGAATCCTGATCAACCATCCAAGTGTAAAATCTTCCCTCCTATGGACACAACTTCATGATCCACCTCAACAAGGAGTTTTGATCTACCACCACTGTGTGATATCTCTACTCTCAAGGACACACCTCATTGATATACCTCAATAGGGCATTCTGATCTACTACCCAGGTGCAAAATATTCCCTCTTAGGGAACACCTTTTTGATCTTACTTAATAGAGCATCTTGATATACCATCCAGGTGTGACATCATTCTAAATAGAGACACACCTCCATTTATTAGACTTAATAGGGAATCCTGATCTACCATACAAGTGTGACATCTTCCCTCCTAGGGACTCACCCCTTGATCCATCTCAATAGTATGTTCTGATCCTATCCCTGTAATATGTTAAAACTATGGCCAAACTGTCCCCACAAAACATTAAAACTTCACCCAACTGCCCCCATGATATTTTAAGCCTTTTCCCATATTCATAAGATGATAAACTCATTCCCTTGTCCATAATACCAACCCCATGAAATAAACATGGGATGCCTGAGGTAAAAAACCTTGGAATACTTACCCCTGGATTCAATTAACTTATGATCGACATGGTATGACTTAGGTCCTAAACCTAAGAGACCTCATATGGGATGCCTCTCAAAAGGAGAATATTTTAGGTGCCCAATATACCCAATTTTCAGACATGCCCATATATGCATAATACAGCTACTCTTCTGACTGAAGGTTACTAACCTGTCATGATAGAAGTAATGTGATTAACCAAAGTCCACATTGAGATGGAATTGGGAATGATTTCCAGGAACATGAATTAATATTTGAGGGAGATACATACTAGGAAAAAATCTATAAAGAAGAATCCATGGAAGGATGAACCAATATCCCATCATCCCATTTCGATCAGGGATCATATATTACCGATGAAAGTGATAAAATCCACCCATATTTGGAAAGTGGAAATGTGAGGCAACAAAAGATGCATGCACGCATCATGACGATGCCCTGAAAAAAGAATCATAAAAAATTTCATTGATGGATATATAGTTTTTTAAATTGATAGGAGGTTTTATTTAGGGTGATTCACACTCACCCAATGTGTATGTTTTGGATCAAAAGACATTTACTAAGTCTCTAAAATCAACAGTGTCATCAAGATCTGTGGGATATTTCAGGGGTTATCATAATAATCTAGGTATTTCATATATCCTATTTTGGAATGAAATGTTAATATTTCTTAATAGTATGTAGTTATCCATTAAATATTTTAAATAGATTTGGGGAAATTGTGAGTTTTGGAGAATTCAGAGGGCTAATGAATCTAAGAGCACTATTTATGTTTCTAATAATTCATATGAGAGAAAGAAACAATTTAATAAAATACAGTCGGGTTTTTTTCGAAAATAAATTAGTTATTGAGTACTTGGGAGATCCCCTTTTGTAGAATGTGGATTATGATTCATTATTTTGATGTTTTTTTATATAAAATATATCAGTATGTTAGTAATTATAAAAACTGCTTCTTCTCATTTGGTGGGATATGGGTGCTGATTAATAGTTTCCTCCCAATGATGATCATGAATATCATTTCTATGATCAATGTTCTAAATGCACATATAAAATCTATTGAAATAGTTTTTACTAATTTTCTTTGGTATTCTAAGGCAGTGAGGATATGTAACCGGTCAAGTTGGGGGAAAATTAAAAAAATCATTGAAATAGGGGGCCTTAATATTTAAATTTTATATGATACCATGAAAGAGTCACAATTGATGTTTTCTTGAGAGTTTTTTGATATTAATATGTTATTTGTTACTTTTATTATGAGAAAATGTGTTTAATTAGAGAACATTATCATCTATGGTTCTTTATTTTTCTCTTTTATTTGTAATAATATGATTAGGTCCTTTCCATCCATTATGAGTAATCATGATGGATTATTAGGCGGGGTTATAAACATTTTTTTAAGGATAAATGTTTAAGGATAAACATTTTTTCTCTTCATCTATGGTTCTTTATTTTGGTTGGGTGAACCAAAATTCTTCTCAGGTTATCTATTTCCTGACATTACTCTTTGGTAAATGGTTCAATTGCCACCCTTCACTAGTATAGTTATAGATGAAGATAAATAAGAGTATTATAAGTTATAAGTGTTGTAAATAGTTATCAATAAGTTTCAAACAGTTCCTTATTATTTTGCATCAAATATATATTCCTACAATTATATATTTTTTGTATTATTCTAGTTATATGGAAGAGGTAAAAAGAATTTTTCTTTACAGATATAAGAAAGGAACCATCACAATTAACTGGCATGGTGGTTGTGCTTTTTTTCTTATCCATGGTTTTGATCTATAGTTTTTATTCAGTATCAATATCTATGTATCCATTCCATGAGATAAATAGAGAGGCTATGTTTATCATTATAAAATACAATAAACATGTTTTTGATTTTATTTTTCAATTGGGAAGGCATTTTTAGTGACATTATATTATGTTTATTGATTGTTTCATTATTTTCATATCATCCAAAGCACATGCTTCAGCTATTCAAACTAATGAAAGGAATTATAAAATAATCATATGCTAGAAAATACAAAGTCCATGGACTGGGATATGATGCAGGTTAAGAGGTTTTTCTATTTATATTTTTAGGTTATACCATATAACTTATAAAAATGGAGATATTCCTTGAATATATTAGAGTAATTATATAAGGAGAGGTATTTAATAATCATATTGTTAATTATGTTGTGTATTTCATTTCTATGATCTAGCCTTTAAGACGGTGGATTCAATGTTATAGGGGGTGACCTCAAATAGGGAAGCTACTATATACCATTGTGGAGATTAAATATACCTATATTTAATAGATGAGTGACATAGGAAGTGGTAAGAGTCACTTAAAGGATATTCTTATTATTCTATTTTTAAATCCCTCTTCTTTGTATTAACTTCATCATTATGATATGATATTGAAGAAGGTGGATGTTGAAATTTCATGTTGAAGGAAGTATTTTTTTATTGGAGATGGTATTGTCCTATCCCGAGCATCCTTCCATTATTAAGAAACTATTTTTTCAAGTTCAATAATTCACCTGTAAAAGGTACCTTCTAGTTATTATTTTGTTACATGCAATGATTAAAGAAATGTTTTGAATTTTTAAGAAGATTTTGGTCATGAACCTTTCAACCTTCCTATAAAGAATAATTCTATTGCATATGTTTGATTACTATTTATGATTATTTATATTTTCCCTATATTTATTTAATTTTGGTTCACTTTATAGAGACAAATTTGAGAGATTATTATATTCGAGAGTTCTATCTTCTTTTATTCAGTAGAATGTTCTTTCTAGTAACATGAGATTTTTTTTATGTTTTGTATGTTTTTTGAATTCATCATCACTTGTTTTGGTATTAGGGTTTGTTTTTGATAAAAATAATTTGAAATTACTAATTATTCTATTGACCATGCTTCCCAAAATAAAATTATCTACTCTAAAACTGATCAAAATTACCGTTTTTCCCTCATATTTGGAGTTAAGATTCAAATATTATAAAAGGGTCCAATGCCAAGAAAAAAGACTTGGATTGATATGAAATTATGGGAGAATTATTAATAAGTTATTTATGATCTTTATAATTCATAACCACATCCATCAATTGAACTTGTCACCTAGTATGATGAAAAATGACAGGTAACATTGTATAGTGTTATTAAAATTCCAAATATCCCATCAAGGGGTCAATATTGAGAAAACAACTTCTAATTGATGTAAAAATCCTAGATAAAATTCCTTAATCATATATAATCTATTGGGATCAACCGTGTGTTAATCCGATTCCTGGATTGGTTAGTACAATTAAAATTTCATTTTCAAATTTGTTAACATTTCTATAATAATGGGAAAATCATGTGCGTAGGGTTCAAAACCAACAAAAAATTCTCATATTAACACAGAATATTAGGAAAAATATATTTAATCCATTTAAAATTTATAGGAATCATCAGTACATTGATCAGATACCTGAATTTCTTTATATGATCGAAAGTGGTGTTTGTCCCTCAGATTTGGACTTAAGTGAAAAATCATGTAAAAGGGACCAATACCAAGCATACACACATGTATTGAAATTAAAACATGGTATAATGATCAAGGAGTTGTTTTTGATCTTTAAGAATCAACATTTCATCCATCAGATGTTTGTGTCAACCAGTATGATGGAAAATGATGGGAAACATTGTGTACTTTTATCAAAATTACATATCCCCTATTAGGGGAAAAAATGAGAAAACTAATTATGATTGACTTGAAAATTTAGGATTACATTTCTCAAATCATTTTTGATCTATTAGAATCAATTGTACGTCAATCCTATGCATGAATTAGTCGGTATGGATTAATGTATGATTTTACATTATTACCATTTTTTGTAATAATAGGTAAATCATGTTTATAGGGGTCAAAAACAACCAAACGATCTATAATTCACATGAAATTTTAGTAAAATATTCTTTAAGTCATTTATTATATATAGGAATCCTTGACACATCGATCAGATACTCAAATTTCTCGATATGATCAAATGTGATGTTTGGCCCTCATATTTGGAGTTGAGGGACAAATCACATAAAAGGGGTAAATATCAATAAAATGATATTAATTTTCATGAAATCATGGTAGAATTATTTCAGAGTATTTTTTTATTTTTAGGAATCAATTCTGTATCCATTGGATTCTTGTTTCATCTGGTATGATGGGAAAAAGTAGGCATTGTTTTTTAGTTTTATTAAAATGACATATATCCTTTTAGGGGGGGGGGTCAAAAATGAGAAAATGACTTTGGATTGACATGAAAATTTAGGATAACATTCCTTGAATCATTTTTGATCTTTTGGAATCAAATATTCATCAATATGATGCCCAAATTGATCATAATGTCTTAAGTTATTATTTGAAATTATTAACATTTTTGTACTAATGGGAAAATCATGTGTGCAGGAGTCAAAAAACAACCAAACAATCTCCGATTCATATGAAATCTTAAAAAAATGATCTTTAGGTCATTTAAAATCTATAGGAATTATTAACATGTCGATCAGATCCCCAAATTTCTCGGTATGGTCAAAAGTGGAATTTGTCCCTTAGATTTAAAGTTAAGTGAAAAATCACATAAAAGGGGACAATAATAAAACACACTTTTATTAACATGAAATCATGGTAGAATTATCATGGAGTCATTTTTGATTTGTAGGAATCAATGCTGCATCCATCAGATTCTCGCATCACACGGTATGATGGAAAACGATAGGTAATGTTATTGGAGATAAAAAATGATAAAATGACTTTTCATTGACATTAAAATCTAGGATAATATTTCTTGAATTATTTATGATATTTTGGAATCAACTGTGTGTCAATATGATGTATTTATTGATTGATATGGATTACGGTATGATTTGACATTATGTCTAATTTCTAATAATGGGAAAATCATGCGTGTCAAAGTCAAAAATGATTAAAGGAGATCATATTGACATGAAATCATAGGAAAATGATATTTATGTAATTTAAAATCTATAGAAGTCATCATCATGTCTATCAGATACCCAAATTTCTTGGTATGATCGAATATGGTGTTTGTCCCATAAATATGGAGTTAAGTGTCAAATCACATAAAAGATCCAAATAATCTGGAAAACACATTTAGATTGATATGAAATCATGGGAGAACTATCAATAAGTCATTTTTGATATGTATGAATCAAATCTGCATCCATTAGATGCTCCTATCACCAAGTATGATGGAAAATTATGGGTAATGTTGTTTAGTTTTATGAAAATGAAATATCTTTTATGAGGGACCAAAAATGAGAAAAAAAATTCTGATTGATGTCTAAAGATAGAAGAAAATTCCTCGAATCATTTGAGATATTTTGAAATCAACCACACATCTATATGATGCCTAGAGTTATTTTTATGTGGTAAATTTGGTTTTCAACTTTAATAGTTATTTCTCAACTGATGATTAAATAGAGTAATCATAGATTTCATATTATCTTTGTATCATTTATATATTTATGATGTTTTATATTCAAAAAACTTTATAAACTATTTTGATTATTCTTTATATATTAAAAAAATAAATTATATTTTAATGTTAAACATAGTAATTTGTTTATTTCATTTGTTTAACTATTTTTTGTATTATATTTCTAGGTTTATTGAGAAATAATATTGTAAGGGTCCGATGTTGTATGGATACTGGTTTTTTATTTTTTGGTTTTTTATTATAGATTTTATTTATTTATGTGTTAATATAGTTGCCCTAAAAACATAAACATGGATTTTTTTAAATTTTTATAATCAAAATTTTAGTACAATCATAATAAAAATTGATTTAAAAATTAAGTAGAAATTTAAATTAAAATTACATAGTGGAAAATTTCACAAAAGGTTTTTAGGGAAAATT
Organism: Viscum album; assembly: GCA_963277665.1. Taxonomy (NCBI): domain Eukaryota; kingdom Viridiplantae; phylum Streptophyta; class Magnoliopsida; order Santalales; family Viscaceae; genus Viscum; species Viscum album. The sequence continues at coordinate 2,100,466,825 of OY728119.1, read as the reverse complement.
TATAATGAATTTTTTTATTTTTTATTTATGTATTAATATATTTGTATTATAGTTTTATAATTAATTTTAATTTTAAATTCCCCATGGAAAATTTACACTTCAAATTCCCTATAAATTTTCCTTGGTAATCAAATTTATAGTTAATTTATATGAATGTATGTATGCTCGCACTAAATTTTTTGATGTATATATGCACTAAAATTTTTGAGTATATATTTCTAATGTAAATTTGAAATGAAAAATTTCGATGCAAATTTATAATATGAAATTTTTATATATTAGTGTTAATTTTCATTGAAAATTTCAAATATAAAACTTTAATGTAATTTTATATAATATGTTGGTGTGGTGTATGTATGAATATATATACAAAATTAAAACACAAATATTTAAATTATATATATATATATATGATTAATTATTTTTATTATCCATTTAAATAGGATATTATTCATTGTTTATATTTTAATATTCATGTGTTTTAATGTCCATAAAAATCAGCTTTAGTGAATTTTATTATTTGAACCACATTTCACATCATTGTGCAATTCATATTTAAAGTGGTTCAATTTGGGCCCAATTAAATATCTACTTTTGGAATTCATTATTTTGATTATTTTAATTTGATATTCTAGGATATGATTGATCACTTTTAGTGTAAAATTTTGTATTTTAGGATCAATGGATAAATCACAAAAAAATATGGACATTTTTGGGTATGGATGCAGAAATTTATAATTACAGTGTAATGGGCCTCAGGCCCATAAAATAAATTTAGAGCCAATAATTCAAGTCCAATGAAGCTCAAATTTTAATTTTATATAGATAAAATTATGTGGAAAAATTCATTCAACTTTGGAAGTGTTAAGTCTGAAGTTTTCAAGGAGATCCTAGGAGCCCAAGTTGAGGATTAAATTATGGGTTAGATTTCAAGGCCCATAAAGCCAGACCACCATTTTGAGCATAAAATCCAAATGTATGATCCAATTGGAATGAAATTTTGAAATATTTTATAGTAAACCTTGAAGAAAATATTCTTCTTCTATGACTATCCCAAAATTGGCTGAATTCAAAGTCAAGTTTTTTGCATCAACATGGGGAATGAATCTTGATCCGATTTTTCAAGTCAACTTTAAAAAGTGCACTTTACCCCTTTTCCCACCCACCTTTTACTATCCTAATTAAATGGGATGTAATTTATTCATGGAGGCTCGAACCTAGGATCCTAATATTCCTATTTTAGGTGATGTTTTTGAAGGAATTAAGGGATGTTTTTTATTCTTTCAATTGTAATGTTACACTTTCATTTTGTAATTGCATGTACATTTTTATCATATAATTTTTTTTCACCTTTTATTATTAATAAATTTTATTGTTATAATTATTAATTTATTCTATCCTTTTTATTAACACATTGATACTGTTGAATTAAGGTGCAAATTTATTCGCACCAACAATTGTGGAATTCCTCACACAACGATAGAGTGTTCATTATTTCTTTGTTTTTTTGCTTCAATTTCACCCACATGAGCTTTCTTACTACTTCTATTGAGAGAATAGAACCAATGGAGAGCTAAAAATATTATGGGTTGATCCACTAGATTAACAAGGGGATCTATTGGATGTTATTTTTTAGTCTATAAATTTTTAATAATTTCTTTTATTTGCGTTTTTCATTCAATGGTTTTATTTCTTCCTTTTCCTTATTAAATTTTATTGCCACACTTTTCATGTGTTAATAAGATCCTTTACCTTGGAGTGCTCATGAAAATTATCCTCTAAGTGTATAGGTGGTTAACATGTGTATGTGACGGTGTTAAACTAGTAAGTGATGAGGTTATATTTATTTCTTTGAATGAATTCTTTTTGAGTTAATGGAATTGAAATAATTTAAAAAGAAATTCATCCAATCCACCCCAAGTGATAAATTTGGATAAAATAATTCTCTTAAATTGAATTCACTTAAGTCTTTAAAACTATTTAATAATCCCCTCATGTAAACCCTAATTTGGAAACTTTATATAAAAATCACCCCATGGAATGAATGTTTATTTATCTTTCTTCTTAGGTCTTTGAGGATTCAATAACCCAAGATGTACTAGAAGCAACTACTTTAACCATATAACTTGGGTAAAATTTGGAGTCATAAATTTTTTCCACCATTTAAAGGGACCTAAGTAAGTTATCTTAGTCACTATAATCCTTTTATCCCTGAATTTTCTATTCTCACCATAAATTATAATTCCTCACCCCCATATCCCTTTTCTTCACTCTGAATCACAATTTCAGTATACCTCAATATAGTATCATCAACATTAAACCATCATAAAACTAGGTTGGAATAAAATGGGAAATATATATTAGGAATCCCCTAACTTAGGGAATTTATTTTATCATCCCTTGGATGATTACCACACACCTAGTGACATGTATAATCATTGGGATGATTAATGTTTAAAGGATAAATTTCCAGCCCTATCAAGGATGGTTGAAGAGATCAATATTAGGGAATTATGTGATGTCCAAAATACTATCTAGACTAATATACAACAAATTCTTGAAAAGTTGAGTGAAAAAATAAATAAAATGAACTCAAAAGTTTCATTTTTGAGATTAGAACTACAAATAATTGAAATAATTACAGAACCCATGCCCACTTAGATTGTACCTTCTTCAATATTGATGGAAAAATATTGTGAAACACAAACCTATCATGAATAAATCCAATTTGTGACTATTTTAAAGAGTGGTAACTCTAATGAAAAATTTAACTGTTGATTCTTAAAACATAAGAGGCATAAAAATCATAAGAACATACTGAAGGACCAACTTTAGAATATGAGAAATCAGACTTGGAAAATGATGTGAATTTGTTTGGGAATATTGAAATTCAACCTTAGGAACCAGAGAGAATTGTTGTAGGTTGACTAAATCAAGATGAAATTGATTTTATTTATTTACATTAGGGAAACTTATATCCATGGACTTAATCTCTTTTAGATGGATCTAATAGTGAATTTTAGGATCACCACTAAATGGAACCTTGGGTGAAATAAAAAACTTTGAGTTTATATCCAGTACTAACAATCATATAGATAATTTTGTGGTTAAAAATTATATTAAAAAAGAACCAATTCTATTTGGAAATTTTGAAAATGAAACCAAGTTCAATTCTAAGTCCAAACCGATGTCTAAATGTGTAATCTCACAAGATCTTGAATTCAAGGTTTATACATCATCTCTCAAGTATTCCTTCATAGAGGATGATAAAAAACATTCTGTTATCATTTCATCCTCTCTTGAAGCTAATAAAGATAAAATTATCCTTGATGTCTTATGAAGGATTAGGAAAGAAATTGGATGGACCCAATTAGATATTCTTGGGATTATCTCATTCATTGGAACCTATATCATTTTTCTTGAATAAATTTTAAAACCTTCCGACCAACCCCAAGGGAGACTCAATATTAATCTAGTAGAAGTGGTGAAAATTCAATCATTAAAATTTTAAAAGTTGGTATTGGGTAAGTTGGGGGGTCCAATTCGAGCTAATGAATTTAAACTAAATACTTCATAGGAGGAAACCTAACTTCTTCATTGATTTTATTTTTTTTCATTTTATTTTGTGTATTTTTGTGTTTTTAAGGGACCCCCTTGGGGTTTCCAAGGTGATCTATTGTCTCTTTTGTATGATATTCAATAGTTGAATATGTTTAGTGTTTTTAAATGAAACACATGACTTTTATATTAAAATCCTAACCTTCAATCACCCCTAAGAAGTCTACTTATAACATAAATCCAATTTTATCAATTGTTTATTTATGGGTCATAAACTTCAAACTAGGTGATTTTTTCCATAATTTAATTTAAAATTACCACCCCCTATTTCTTAAAAATTCTAAAATAACTCTTATTTTCTCTTTCTAACACCGAGGGAATTTCAATTCTATGTCAGGGGGAGTGAAAATAGATTAAAAAAATGATATTTTATGGAAAATTTCAATTAATTATCCTTTAATGTGTTAATGTGCATTTTGAATCATGAAAAATTAATATCAAATTATTTTGAATGGATTGATTATGATTTTCATGCATATTTATGTTCACAAGAATAGTTTCTGGAAAGTATTGTTGTCTAATGTGATTTTTCAATGGTTAAATTTTCATCATTTTAATAAAAATGTAACAATTCACTTTCATCGGATTTTGGGTTTATGTTTGAGTTCTTGGGTCCCTTTTATGATAACATAGGTGTTTGGGCCACTTTTAGTTTAATTTGAGTATCAAAAAAATAAAAAAAGACTACATAGAGAAATGTTTTGTCCAAATGTGTAGTGTCTAACACTTTGGGATCATGAATCCATAGTTTTCTTACTCATAATTAGGATTTAAATCTTTATTATAGAGCATGTAATTGAAAAAATGTGTGAATTTCGACACTTGGGGATCATGAATCCACAACTTTCTTTCATAGATTTGGACTTTACATCGCTATTGTAGTTCAAAAAAAAATAAAAAAATAAAAAAATAGAAAAAATGAAAAAAATTGGATATTAATCTTAAAGTTTAATGTTATTCCCACCCATAACTTCTAGCTATTTTCTCCTTGAACAAGAAAATGGGCCCTATGTCTTTTTTGATGCACAAAACATCATCGTACATAATTAAAATCGGATAAAATGTGATGTTGAATTTGAGAAAAGTAATGATATTGGGTTTGGGATTTTCTTGTGAACATATCTTGTGTTAAATTATTTTAAGAGGTTTCATTATTATTTTTTGGAATAATGTCTTTTTATGAGCATTATATGTTAAATTTTTTTTGAAAAAGGAAATAAAATGTCATATTTTTTAGATAATTTTTTATTAGGACTAGAAAAAATCAAGTTGGGGGGTGTGACTATTCACTAAAAGGGGATAATTTTTTTTTATATTTTAATATTCATCTGTTTCAATGTCTATAAACCCCAATTTTTATGCATTTTATTTTTTGAACCTCATTTCACATCATTGTGCAATTCACGTTTAAAGTGGTTCAATTTGGGCCTAATTAAATATAAGATTGTGGAATTATTTATTTTGATTATTTGAATGTGATATTCTAGGATATGATTTATCATTTTGAGTGTAAAATTTTGTCTTTTAGGATAAATGGATGAATCACAATAGAAGATTGAAATTTTTGGACATGAATGTAGAAATTTCTGATCAAATCATAATGGGACTTAGGCCCATCAAATAAATGAGAAGCCCAAAATTCAAGCCCAATGAAACTGAAATTTTAACTTTAAATAGAGAAAATTATGTGGAAAATTTAATTCAACTATATCAAGAGCTAATTCTGAAGTTTTCAAGGAGATCTAGGGAGACCAAGTTGAGGAATAAATTATGGGTCAGATTTCATGGCCCATAAAGGAAGCCCACTATTTTGAGCATAAAATTAAAATGGATGATATAATTGGAAGTAAAATTTGAAATATATTAGATTAAAAATATAAGAAAATATTTTTATTCTATGAACATCCCAAAATCGGTAGAATTCAAAGTCAAATTTGTGCATCAACATGGGGAAAGAATCATAATCCGATTTTTCTGGTCAATATTGAAAAGTACACCTTCCATTTTCCCACCCACCTATTAATATACTAATTAAATGGGATGGAATTTATTGATGGAGGATCAAAAATAGGATCTTAATATTCCTATTTAAGGTGGTGGTGGTGAAGTAATTAAGGTCTGTTTTTTTATTCTTTCAATTATAATGTTACACTTTCATTTTTTAATCGCATGTTAATTTTTTATCATGTAAGTTTTTAATTCACCTTTGTTTCTTAATAAATGTTATTATTATTCATATTATTCATTTATTTTATCCTTTTTCTTAACACATTGATACCATTGAATCAATAATTGAATTTATTCACACCGAAAATTGTGAAATTTCTCTCAAAATGACAGAGTGTTTGTTACTTCTTTATTTTTCTTCTTCAATTCCAACCTCATGAGCCTACTTACCACTTACATTGAGAGAATAAAATTAATTTAGGTCTATACCACTTATGGTTTTATCTAAGGGATTAGAAATGGTATGGATTGGATGTTATTTTTTTACTCTATAAATGTTTAATAATTTCTTTTATTTGAGTTTTTCATTCAAAGACTTTCTTTCTTCCTCTTACTTATTGAATTTTATCACCAAAATATTCATGTGATAATAAGATAATTTACCTTGGAGTGCTCATGAAAATGATCCTATAAGTTTATAGGTGATTACCATGTGTATGTGAAGGTTTTAAACCAATAATTGATGTGGTTATATAGATTTCATTGAACGAAATCTTCTCAATTTAATGAAATTGAAATAATTTAAAAAGTAATTCATCCAATCCATCCCAAGAAATAACCTTGGATCAACTCATTATATTACATTTAATTTACTTATATCTTTAAAAATATTTAATAATCCACTCATGTTGAACCCAATTTGTCTAATTCATAGCCAAATCACCCCTATAGAATGTTTTCTTCTTTAGATTTCTTCTTAGGTATATGAGGATTCAATTACCCAAGCTATACTACAAGTGATCGCTTTAACCATATAATTTAGGTAATTTTAGGATCACCAATTTTCCATGTATAAATAATAAAAAATATTTAATAATTTATTTATATTAAACTTTAGAATATTCATAATAATTTTAATATATATAATTATATTTTAAAAATATTTATATTATTAAGAAATATAATATAATAAATATATATTACAAATATCATATTAAATATTTATAAATATCATTATATTTAAAAAAATATAAATATAAGATAAGTGTGCCTCATTATAAAAAGCAATAAAAAAGAAAAAAATAGTCATAGGGGGTATGCAGGGGTATTCTCATAAGAAAATGAGTTTGGACTCTAAGGTTGGGGGTCCCCACCTGTAATGATTTTAATCCTTGGGAAATTCATCTAGGAAAAAAATAGAGGGAATTCACTCCCTATTTCAAATGAAAAGGGCATCCAATATGTGAAATAATATCCTAATTTTTAATAACTCATTCAGTTTTCACAAACCTAGATGATCAATGGCATATTGAGTTTTGTGAGCCGATTCAACCATCCAAACAATGACAACAATTTTTTATTGTTGGAGTTGTTCCATTTATATTTCTGGTACTTGCATAACGAATCATTGAGGATCCACATCCAGGTAGGGGATCTGGTTTGTCTCTTCTTTATTTTTTTTATATATAGTGATTTAAACATGTTTTAGTCAATTGAGTAAATGGATGCGATCGGGCTTAAATAAACATAATAATCTCAAATTATGCTAGAAAGAGAAAAATATTATCACATGTAAAGATCAATAAATTCTTTTGTAAATATGATATCATGGTGAATCTATTATCATTATTCAATAGATATAATTATTTCATGTTTAAAATATTATTATTTCTTAAAAAATAAATTGTATCACATGAAATGTTATATTTTGAAGATCTAGGTATTATTGTGGAAAGAGAAAGATTATCTCATGATGTTTAATTATTATTTTATGATCTGAAAAATAATTTAATGAGAAATAATTATTGTTTATAGTAGATCTAATATATTATTCCATGGTATTGAAATTAAAGAATTGAAATTGGAATGTGTTATCACATTTTTCAGACCTTATTATTCCTGGAATAATTATCACATTTATAATAATAATTATTTCATGGTAATTAAAGGAATAAAGTTTGGATGTGTGATCTCATGTATTTGTCTAGATTTGATGGTGCCTCTTGTTATTTTCTAGGTAGTGTGTAATTATTTATTATGTTGTTTTGTTTGCAGCATAATTAATTTTTTTTTGAAAATTCATAAACAACATAAATCCAAAACCAAAAAAATATATTAAGGGTGAGGGTGGAAGAATTTTTTTTATGATGAAATAATAAAGTGATGCTTATGGTATGATGATCAATTTATTTAGTTAATATTTAGATAATGAAATTATAAAGTTATTTATTCTGTGATTTGTTCTCACATGTCCAGATAATTTAAATAAAATAATAAATTGATTGAAATTATTAGTTATTCTTAAAGCATGTTCTTAATTTATTCTAGCTATTAATAGCTATTGAAATTTAGTTTCTTATTGTTGAGAACCTGTGCATAATAAAATAGTTAATTAAAGATCGAAACAAAATGGTTGTTTTCTAATGAATAAATTGTTTATGGATGATAAAGACCATTTATGTCTATTAAAGAGTTTAATGCCTTGGTTTTATGGCCTTAGTTTCCCCTTGAAATGGTGTGATGAAATTACTTATTCCTTGTATGAATGATCTAGAGTATGACTAGTGTCTTGTATGATTGATTGATTATAATCTTGAATATTTAGTGATGATGAGTAATGGGTGGGGATTCCTAAGGCTATGCGACAACATAATTGGAAATTGAGCTATTTGTAACAGGTTAATCATGATGTGATCCCATCATAAATAGTTAATTGCGATGGGATCCCATTGTGATTGACACATGACTGAAAATCAAATCAATTGTTTTTGAGATTAACTTTCATTATATATATATATATTGCGACAATATCCCATTGTGATTGAAATGTGATTGAAAATGGTGTTGCAAATTTTTTTTTTGTGATGAACTTCCATAATATATATATATGTGATGGAAATATTCCCCGTCACAAATAGTTTTTTTGCACCGCAAATAGGAAAAATTATCATTAGTGATGAAAATATGATTCCGTCGCAAAAAACTAAAAAATAAAAAGAAATAAAAAAATGACATCAAACAAATTTTAAAAAACCAAATCTATAAAAATTTAGAAATATAAATAAATTACCATATTACACACAATATGTTCATCCAAAACTTATAACAATATGTTTATCAATAAAATATTCCGTCGATCATTATGTAGTTGGTGGATTATTTGAAATACATGATGAAGGGTAATTCGTCCCTATACCCTGTAAAAGTTTCCATATGTACTCCATCATCTTCTAGTGTTGTTTCTCCTACTATCGACAGTGTTGATCTTGCTACTCTTGTTGTTGTTGATGAAGTTCCTCCTACTCTATAAACATGTTTTCTATAACCTCATAATGAACTCACAACATCTCCTTTTACTTTTCATATGATGATGATGATGAATTTTCATGATCTACCCTAGATCTAGATGATGACCACACATCTGTGCCATAATAATTGGAAACCATCAATTGAGAATCAATACAAACCACTCAACCTTTCTTTATACCATACCGAGTCACCTGCATCCCAGTTACCTAATCAAATCTTGACTCATATGTGTCTTGACCATCAGTCTCGGCCTGACTCTCATTATGTGTGTCAGAAGTCATAGAGTCATATGTCTCCTTCAAATGAAATTTTAAATTAAAATAGTTAAAATGTTAATTTAAATTAATTTTAAAAATAAAAAAATATATACTAACCATAATCTAACACAATTAGTTACTCGTAATCTCTTCAGTGACAAGATCAATGTAATTTTTCTTAAAAACATTGAATGAAATAACATAGATATGTTCAACTTCCTATATAAATATAAAATAAAAATACTAAATTTAAAGTATATTTAAATTATTAAATGAAATTACTTACCATATTCCATAAATGAATACTAAATTTAAGACTACCATCTCTACGAGTGGCCTCCTGTCTCCCCCAATTTTGTCAGCCTAATGATGATCTCCTATGAAAACAAACTTCTATTCAGTTGGATCACAATCCATCTAAACATGGGATGAGATGTAATAATTTCAATGACTATAGAAATACTGATAAAAAACTATATCTCTAGCTCTATCCAAGCCTATTTTTCTAATATTGTATAAAAAATGACAACAATGAACATGCATACAAATCTCCCATGACTCCCAAATGGTGTATCTCTAGCTATCACCAACAAGATAAAATAAAACCCTAAAAATAATTAATAATATCAAGTTAATAATTAAATAAATTTCAAAATAAATATTATTTATTTACATACCATACAATGATCAAACATACAATGCAAAACATCAATGAGAATATGATCCCACATCACCTATGGTCTGGAAAAACAATTACATAGAATCACACCCCCTGTCAAACAATTATATGTGAAAAAATATGGGAAAAATAAAAAATAATCAAACAATTATTCATAAATTAAATTAATGAAAATTAACTAAAATACACAACTTAACATACCTTTATATGCATGGATCAAAATAAATAGGTAGACATCGCTCAAAATAGGGCTGAGAATCATTAATTTTGATAGAACACAAACCCTACAAATTTATGATGTAGTGGTAACAACATGCAGGTTGGATAATGTGTCATTGGGCTAATCACCAGGAAACAAAACATCTCAAAGTATACAAAACATGTCATCGATATCTTCATTATCGATCTAAAACATGAAAATAATTTTGTTTATAAATAATTAAAAATTAATATTATATATTAATTATGACTATAACCAGTATGTAATTGTGTCATTGTGCATCTTAATCCTTATATTCATATTCGATAGTGTCAATATCTATATCTTCCCACTCAACATCATCAATTTCCATAAGAGATTCAACTTCATCATCCCTTGTTATTTCAAATTCATTCATTACATTATCAACATTATCAATACCATCAAACCATAACAATGGGGTTTCATCATCAATATTTGTATCTATTTGAGTAAAATATGTATTTGGTGTTGTCTACTGAAAATTTTCAATTTCTTTCACTTTAATTGAACCACTTTCACTTTGTATAAACTGATTTTTATGAGATTTTTTTTTATATTCTTCCAATAAATAGAATCTCTTATATCATCACAATACTTTTCACAATAAATTTTAATTTCTTGATGAGCCAACATAAATGTTTTGTTTACTGCAAGATGGATTTTATATTTAATGTAAAATATTCCATGGCATGGATGAATGCAAAATCCTTTATCAGTATTATACCAATGACATTTGAATTTTTTTAATATAATTCTATCCCATATAACATAACTCAATTATTTCATCCAGCATACCGTAAATTAAAATTCAGTTCCATTATGATGATATCCATTCAAGAAAACACCACTTTTCATTTTTTTTGATTCACCATATCCTTGTGTATAAAATCAAAATCCATTAACCACATATTCATTATAATATTTTACCAATTTGGATGATGGGTCACTCAATACACATAATCAATTATCAATTTTATCTTCATTTTGTGATACCTGAAAACTAAAAACAATTAATAATATAAAAAAAATAAATTGATTTAATATGTTCAACCATAAACAATTTAAATTACTACTCTTTGAAACTATTAGGAAAAAATACATTATTGGCATTCTTCAAGAGCGGCTGATGTAATTTGTGTGAACTAATTCTTGATATGATCATCATATAATCTATAAACAAATTAATATTAATTTAATTTGTAAAAATATATAAAGAATAAGCGTCAATATCACTCACTATAAAAAATCATTTCATTTCTTCACAATTGAACAAAACATATGTATGAGCTTTTTTTATTCATCATCTAAAATCCATCATTCATGGATTCCAACAAATCCATGTTCAGGTTGATTAAAAAATGATAATTGATGGTCCATTTCATCATCAAAATTTCTTTTATTACGACCCATTCTATTATTCTTTGAAGGATATTCATATTGAAAATAATGAGAGTAGAAAAATGAAATTTCCTTTTGAAAATATGCTTCTATATTTTACCATTAAACTGATTCATTTTTATGTACCTTTTTCTTCAATTTCTGTATGCATCTCTCATACGGGTACATCTATCAGAATTATAATAGTTCTCCACATTTTTCTTTTTGAAGTAAATGTAATATTAAATTTTTCATTAAACAAAATAAATTTGGTGTTTTTTTTCTAATTTACATAAAATTAAAACAAAATCTTTTTACAGCTTGCTCAGTGAAACATAGCCTGCTAACGCCAAAAAATTTCTTGGAAAAAATATAATATTTTTTGTAATGACTCTGGTGTTTTGGATTTATTCCTTTTAATATTTTTATATATGTATCTAGATTTTTCCTTAGAGTTGGAATAGTGTTTCGGTGTCATGGGACCCCATAATCTTGTTACAATTGATTCTTGAATATATGGTTTACCCTAGGTGCGATATAAAGTTGGTTGGCGTCAGACGTTCTATGGAAGAAGATCATTGGAGGGTACATTGAGTGAATTAATTAATTAATTAATTAATTTATTTTATGAACTAAAACTAAGACCTCATTTATAAATGAGATCTTATATAAAATCTCTAGGATTAGCTACATAACCCTAGTATATTATATAGGAGTGGGAAACATTCATTATAGGTGGATTGAGATCACAAATTAATGATGAATGGATCAAGGTGAATCATGAGACAAATGAAAAATATAGCAGTATTATCATATTCAATGATAGTGAACACATTATTCACTAATTATAAATCCATAATTTAGGTAGGAATCATTATTTTGTGGATTTCAACCCTTTATTACTTTGATAAGCATGTGTTATTATTTTCTTTTCTTTTCTGGTGATAGTAATTCTTCACATGACCCTAAATATTTATTTTATTCATTTCACCATTAATTTCACCCTAGTTTCCACATTATGTAATCATTAGATGAAATTGAATTATTAAAAGAAGATATTTCACTTCATTCTTGTGATTTTCACCCACTTTTCTTCACATTATTCACTATTGTACCATGGGGTTACAGTTCAACATTTCCGGGTCGGATTTGAGTACGATCAAACCACCAGATTCATGGTGGATGTGTGCATGACATAAAAATAAGTCTTTTGCAGATGAATCATGATGTAATTTGTGTTATGGGTGTTTATGACATGGATTGGAGGTTGTATCATGCTTCTTCATCCATAGAATATGTGCAGTTTGATGGGGTGAACCGCACGGGGGTTTGAGTGTCTGAAATCCAACCAATGAGGATGTATCCGGTGTTGTAAGCCCTAGACTAGAGTTAATTGGTGTGAATCATGGAAGTAACTTTAAAATATTAATATTGGGTGAGATTCATGAAGGATTATTTACCTTTTGGAATATCCCATCTTACATAACCTGTACTATAAAGAACATATGTCATGTAGTCCCTTGTCTTCGGTGACTAGGGTTTCAAGTGGAGATAAAGTTCATAATCTGTGTATGAACTATACACATCATGTGATCATGTACCATTGGCTCCGTATTTACCCTAGGAGTATATGGGAATGGACACAACCAGGTACATGGGATTGGCCAGAGTACACTGGCAAAAACACGACCTGGACACCCGGACACAACCAGTGCACTCGGGCATAGGCCTAAGTACATGGTCATGGGTCAGAATACACAGGCCGAACTAGGGAAAAAATACATGTTTTTTTATCAAATTTACACTATGTGTATTGATACATGGCCAACCAATCCATGCGAAGGAGAGGAAATAGCTAGGTGTCCATGCGAGTCGACACACTGTTTACTTTCCTTAGAAACTTCCACCTTATATATCTCCTTCTTTGGGACTCAGATTTGGGGTTATGAGTAGAAAATATTGAGTAGTTTTCCACATAGAACATGATTAAGTACTTTTTAGAATCAGAGATATGATGCAAGGTGTTACAATCATAATTCTTATTTCAGTGATGCTAGAATGATTTTAATAATCGGATGTGATCATCAGAGAGATTCCAAGGTTGGTACTCCCCTGTCGTACTAGGTCATGGGTCCCCCATTCTATTTACACAGGTTGAGTTGGTACTACCCCATACTAAGGTAGGGAAAAAATCCTCTAAATACATAATGTTAATCCCCCATATTCAATATCTGGCAGTGAGCAGATCCTCTATAGGAATTAGTGCCCCATCAGATGTGGAATGTAATGGGGAAGAGTGGGCCCCTCCACTCAGATTCTACCGAGGTTGCATATGATAATGGGCATTGAATATAGAGCTTTAGAGCTATATACTGACTCATTATTCTTATCTAGGATGTGAAGATGAAGTTCTCCTTTCTCTCCCTATTTTATTTCTTTATGATCATATATCTTTGGGGTTTTGTTTCCCTATTTCTTATGGGTTGATCTACATATTGTTTCTTTATATTGCCCCTTTATGGGTTTTGGGGTGTCCTACTAGGTATATATATACTCAACCCCACATGGTATTATCCCACACATGTTGTGTCAGATGTAGATGACAAAATATTCAGTGGAAACCTTGATGAAGTAGGATTCAAAGGAGCATAGCTGTACTTAGAGGAGATGATTATGTTCAGTAGTTTGTCGTAGAGATTGTGAGTCAGGATCCCTTCAGTCTTATTTTTTTTTAATTTTTTTTAGGTTGGGACCTCATATCTAGTTATACATGTATTTTAACCCTTTATACTTTTTTACTATGCTGTTATACTTTGATTATTTCCTATAGGTTGTTTCATTCATAGTTTACACTCTAGATGTTCAGTCTTTTATATTATCTCTACACTATTTCATGGAGTTGGTTGTGTGCATTCGTATAGATACTTAGGCTAAGGAATCCCATTTCAATGATATTCCTTCTTGGTGCTAGTTTCCAACCCCTAGTATATTGGAGGAGGGCTTGGGGTGTCACACTCAGCTTATTTCCATCAAGTCGGGACTCGGTGGGTCGGGTCATGACAGAGAGGTATCAAAGGCCGTATTTTCCCTAAGTTGGTATTTGGAGTTTGAAATTATTACAAGGATTATTTTGGGAACTTAGTAAAATTTTGTTTGAGTATATTAAGTGAATATTTTAGTATAGGGAACCTAGTATTGGTGTGGTAGTTAACATATCCATACACAGGACATTGACTACCAACTTTTTGACTCGATATACTGAAACATCAGTTATAGGGAAAAAATTGTACATGAATCATATAGGATTGATTTCATTGAATTTCATGTCCTTCTTGAGTCTCAATACAACATATTCATTGTTTAGTGGTGATTTTTTAGTGGCGGTTTACTAAACCACTAATAAAATAATTTTAACTGAATTTGCAGTGTTTTTTATGAACCTCCACTAAATATTACACTTTTATTAAAAAACACCCTTTCCCCCATGCCCCACAATTCTCCCCCAACCCTTCTCCCTCGATCTCCCCTTTCCACTAGCCCCAAACCCTAGCACCACTGCTTCTCCCCTTACCGACACTCGACCCATGCACACTGATCATGTGCCCCCCGATCCCTTATCAGTGCTGCAGTTAAAACCCCTAACCTATCTCACCTACTATTTACTGCACCCAAACCCTCTTCCTACCATTCATAATTCTTCTTCACCAACAAGTTTTTTATTTGACCTCCTTTCACTATCAAATTTATTCTAACGATTTTTTATCATTTTAGGTGCCATTGAGGGAGTTTATCTTGGAATATTCATGATTTTTGGATGTATTATGGTTTATTTTTTTATTACCATTATTTATGCATGTTTATTATGAAGGTTTTCATTGGAAAATGTAAAATCATATTGTTTTTTTGATTTAAATGTTGTTTTGGTGAAAGGGTCCTTGGTTTACAAAATATTTTGGTTCTAAAATTAAATCTAGAAAGTGTTTTTAAATTTAATAAGGTAATTCATTTTCCTTTAAAAGTTCAAGTGAGTTATTTATTTTTAGATAAATAAAGATGAGAAAAATTGAATCACTTATCTAAATTAAATGAAATGAAAAGTTTAAATGATGTCTTTTTTTAAAGTGGGTGCATTTTTATAAAATTATTTTCAAGGTTTTTATTAAGTCTTTATGGTTTGGAATGAGGTAAAATTTTATAATGAGTCACAAATTCATTTTTTAGCTGATTGAATTTTCATTTTGGTGGATCCCTGGTTTATTGGATTTATTTGATTTGATTTATGAATCACGAGCTGGTTTCATTCATATTTCATGTTATATTGTATATGTCTCCCTAAAAGGTCTCGATGAAGGCATAAATGTAGAATTTAAGAGTAATTCATCTCATTGTTTTGGTTTAACCTTTATAGTGTTTTACTCTACCCAAAACTTGATATGGTTTTGTAGTCGGGGATATTCTCCATATTTTAGATTCAATTCTTGGTGGTATTGTTTACCATCCTTATCCCAAGGAATTGTCCTTATTATATACTTTATAAAATTTCAAGAGGTTTTATAAGGGGAATTATTAGTATTTGATATGGGTGTCATTTTGTATTTATGAATGATTAGGATTTTGAGGTGAATTAGGTGTCGTGCCTATCTTTTTTTATCTTGGGTATTTTCTTATAGATTTTGATATTTCAAGGTGGTGCTCATGCATCGATGTTAGACTATTTTAGTTCCTTGAAGACTATGTTTTTATGATGATGACTAAGATGAGGCTTGATCTAGATGGGTTGAACATGGGAAGCACTGGGTCCATACTTGGGAAACTAATCATTATCCAACACCCATTTATATTCCCACAAGTTATCTATTCATTCAAAGAATTTACATATTAATTAAAGATTGAATCTATTTAATTCCAATTAATGTCATTTTACCAGATTTTACCATTATATCTTTTCCTACTTAGTAATACTTATGTGTTTTAATTTTTTTTAATAAAGTGTAGGCACATTGTGATATATATGGATAAAAGATGGATCACATTATCGAGGAACACACCTTAGTATGCTAAGGGTTTGGAGGATTTTTTAGACTTTGAAATTTCCAATTGATCCGTTGATGGGATAATAAGATGTCTATGTTCTAAATATAAATTTAGAATATGGTCAAAGAGAGATAAAGTTTATAAAAACATGATATTGAAGCAATTCCATGCTCAATATTTGTTTTGGATTTGGTATAGAGAATCAAACATTACAGAAAGTTTGAGCACAAATGTTAATCTAAAGAATGAGCTCCCAACTTTGACAACAATGGATAATGAAATTAAAAACATTATAAATGATGCATTCATAATTACAAGACTAAAAAATCAATATCAAAACATACTAGAAAAAGTAGTTGATGGTACTACAAATAGAAACTTGAAGTGATGTTTTTGGGACTATAGGAAAAACAGATCAAGATTTTGACATATCATTGGATCCTCCTCTTGATTATGTGGTGAATAATGTAAGAGAGAACTTAACTGAATAGAAAAAATGCATTTCATGGTTTAGTTGATAATGGAAATCAAGAGTTTTATAGAAGATTTTTGAAATATTCAAAAATTTATTTTCTACTAAAGTTGTACCATATCAAATTCCTATATTGAATTACAAATAAGGTGATTTCCATGATATTGGAATTTTTCCCTGATGCATTTCTTGAAGAAAAGATCCCTGATTATGATATGAAAAAAGTTTTGGTCTGAATTATACAAAAAATACATGCTTGTACTAATTATTGTATGCTTTATTGGGGAGAGTATTCAAGGAGAAAATATTATAAAAAAATGATATTCTTATAGATTGTAGATAATGGGTGATGTTGAAAGTCTGAATCAACATACTACTATGATGAAGAAGAAAAGGAACACACCTGCAAAGGTTTTCTGCTAATTTCCTTTAAATCCTTGATTGGAAATATTATTCATGTCACTGAAAACCACCAAACACATGAAGTTTCATTCTGTAGATAATAATAATAATGGATTAATGTGATATCTAAGAGATTAAAAATAATGGAATACATTTGATTCATTACATCCGGATTTATCATATAATCCTAAGAATGTGCAATTGGGGTTGGATGCTAATGGATTTAACCCATTTGAGACTTTGATCACTAGTTATAGTATTTGGATGGTTGTTTTTATCCCTTAAAATATACCTTTGTTGATGTGTATGCAAAAAATTTATTTTATCATTTTGATGATTATTCCTAGAAAAAAATACCTATAAATGATATTTATGTATAGTTGTAGCCTCTAATTGAATAATTATAGGAGTTATGGAGAAAAAATATTGATACATACGATTCATCTTCTAGAACAATATTAAAAATGAAAGTTTCTCTAATATAGACCATTAATGACTTCCATGGGCTGGAAACTTAGCTGGTTGTAACACTTACATGAGTTTGTCTTTTCCTATTTTTTAACTATGATTTTGAGCTTGAACAACTATCTCATTGTAAAAAATGGTTCTTGTTATGTCATCAAATATTTATCATTGAATTTAATAGATTTTAGTTGAACAAGAAAAATTCAATGGTTCTATTGATCATAGACCACCTAAAAAGTTTTTGATAGGTTTTGAAATATTGGAACAACTTGGAAATATTGTAACATAATTTGGGAATTTTCATCATTTTAATGATAGTGGGAACTAGTTCTAAGTACATTGTCAATTGAAATCTAAATACAATAATGGAAGAAAAAAATTATATTATTCAAACTTCTATAATGGTAATTTAATTTGTTGCAAAATAATATTATTTCTATGCATATTGAGAAGAATGTTTGTGATAATTTGATCATCACATTTCTTAATGAGCATGGAAAATCAAAGGACCATCTTGATGCTCATAAATACTTACAAACAATGAATATAAAGTGTGATCTCTAGACAGATGAGAATGAAAAGTATGCTACAAATTTTTTTGCAATGAAAAATAGGGATAAAGATATATTGCTTCAAATTTTAAAACATTTAAAGGTATCTGATGGGTATTCAAGTAACATTTGAAGGTGAGTATACTTAAGGCATCATAGGTTACATGGATTGAAAAGTCACGATTCACATATTTTTTTACAACAGTTACTAAAATTGGCATTGTATACATTATTACCTAAAAAGTTTACTACTGTTGTACTCCAATTTTTTACATTCTCTATAAAACTATGTGAGAAAACTATACAACCATTTGATCTTGAAAAACTTCAGGATATATTTGTATTGACACTTTGTGTAATGGATATGATCTTTACTCCATCGTTTTTTACAATAATTATAAATTTAATTTTGCATTTTGTCAATGAAGCTAAATTATGAGGCCCCATACATTATCAATAGATGTATCCAATTGATAGGTACTTTATTTATATATTTTTCATCTTAATTAAAAAATTCTTGGCACTTTATTAAATACAAAATTATTTTTTATTTATTTTATTTCACATATATCTAGGGTATTGTAAATCATATGTGAAAAAAGCTCAACCCAAAGGATATATTTTTGAAGTCTGTTTGGTAGAGGAGTGTCTTAACTTTTGGTCTAGATACTTGGATGATATTGAGAAAATATTTAATCGAGTTGGACATGTTGACAACACATTTACTCAATCTAAACTACATGGTAAATCAAAAATATTTCCTACTATTGGCCGATCAATTGAGAGGAGCTCAAATGTTACATTGACAGAAATGAAATTATTACAGGTACATAGATTTGTGCTATTTAATAGTGAAATTTTAGATCCATTTATTAAAGATCTCAATATACAAACAAAGAGATGAATGATATTATGAACACAAAATGAGAAAGATATAACAAAATCTATTTATAAAGTCCTTGTAAAATGGTTTTAAAGATGTGTAAGTTCATAAATATTGCAATCAATATGGATATTAGGTTGACACACATATTTTTTAAATCTAATAATGTATATTACTTTTTTTCGATCAGGAATACTGATACTCGATCTAAGTTGTTAGAAGATTTGATTTTTTTCTTGAGATACTCTAAAACAAGCTATAAAGTTAGAAACTTACAATGTGAATGGATTTAAATTTCATACAATTGATTGAGAAGAGGTTTGAAAACAATGAATAGTGGTATATTAATGTTTTTCAAAGTGGGATACTATGGAAAGTTGAATGATATTATTAAATTAAACTACCAAGGTCATTTTTCAGTTGTTTTATTCAAATTCAATTGGGTCGATATTATCAGGGGTGTTAAATGATATTCCTTGAAATTTACTTTTTTGAACTTATGTCAATTGATGGATGTTGGTGACCATGAATTACATGATCATTATATCATATCATTGTAAGAGAAAATGGAATATTATGTGGAAGATGTCATGGATAAAGGTTTGAGTGTATTTTCTCATGTAAAATAAATAGACTTGTATGCTATGGGTGATGAAGTTGAAGATTTGACCTCCGACATTGAATACCATCAACAACAAGAAGAGAAATTTTTTGTCCATCATGATATTGAAAATATTATTCTTTCAAGGGTGGATGAAGTATATGAAGTATTTATGGAGAAATAAAATGACATGATTGAAGGAAAAATGATTGTATGTGTAGTCATCCATTCATTTATCAAACACTTATGTTATTTGTGCAGTCATTCATTATCATAGCCATGTATATTTTGTTTGTTAGTACTGTACATATATTATCATTTATATTTTTTTTCTATATTAATTTTTTGAAATATATGTTTTGAAATTTATGTTAGTTGATTAAATTTTAGGAATTCTAAGGAGGAAACGTTTTACTGATCCTAGTCGACTCTCAAATGAAATTCCATCAACCATACCAATAGATTATGATCTATCAGTCTCCATCCCTATAGAATCTGAGACACCCTATGATTCCCCCCTAAACCATCACTCAAAACCTCTATTCTATCATCTTCTGGAAAACCCTTCGTCAGGGTCCCATCAGTAGATCAACCAATGCCTCCCCATTCAGCAGGATTAGTAGTGAGGGAGCAGGTTTTCACTCCTGTTTCTTCATGGGGATATTAGAGGGTAATAGTTATAAATAAAAATTTTACTATGAATAAAGTTATTGAATTTTTTTTATACTACTATTTTTTATAAAATATGGAAACAATTCCACTACAGAGAAAAATATGAAAATTTAATATGTCTAGAATCTGAATGGACTAAATATAGTTATCCCATTTGAATACTATGGGGTCCCTATGGATGATGCCACATGATTATTTGGCTAGATTCTAGGCCAGCTAGAGGCGGAGCTAGTTACCCTTCCAATTATATATGATGATTAGAGTCATATGCCTCAATCTTGGAAAAATAATGTTTTTGATTCACAGATAAAGAAAAGTTTAATACATTATGGTGTAATTGAATGTCATTATGTTATTAAATTCTGATATTTTAAAAATCAATCTTTTTGTATAGATGTTTTTCCACTTTACCATTGCTGATCTTATAGCATGAAAGTGAACATTGAAAAATTTGGGTAAGATATGGAAGGATTTTAAATGGATATTATGGAAGGAATTCAATGATACTTCATTGATCAGCCAAAAACTATTGATAAGTTACCCTAAGGGGTACCTAGAGAGAAATGGAAGTTTTTTTTGATATCCATCATCATGAGAAGCATGTGGTATTTAAATATATATTATTATATCAATATAATTTTACATTTATAGATGAATGTAAAAATCATATGACATTTTATAAATTACTATTAAATTACATGTTATTTATTTTAGGATGCTTCAAGGAAGAATGCATCGAGTCAAGTTAAGAAAATCATCCTTCACACTACTGGGTCAAAGTGTTTTTCTAGAAACTGATCGACTCTGGTAATATTTTCATTAGTTTGAATATTTATAAGGCAATACTATCTATTTCATATATTAAATTATTGATTTATATTTTTTAATGCACTCATAGAATTTAGGGAACCAATTCTCCTGAACAAAACTGTGGTTGAATGTTCATACAAAATCTGATGGGAGTTATGTTAAAGAGATCGCCAAAGAAGTTGGGGTATGAATTAATTTTTCATTGTAATAACTTATTTTAAGTTTTCAATATGTTAATATGTATTTATTCAAATATGGATGATATTTTATTTATTGGTAAAAATTAAAGAACTATAGGATGCTAATCCCGCATAGTCTTTATCAGTCTCCTAGGATGACCCAGTTGGTCGAGTCCTTGGGAGGGAGCATCCTGGATGAGTGCGCGGTATGTGTTTTGGACCATTACCATCTAAGGTGTTTGGTAGGCCATTAGGGATTTTAGCTTCATCTACTCCTATTTTTAGTCACACCATACCTAGATATGCTCATATGTAGTTTTTTTCTATGAAAAACACAATTAAGGAACATGGGGATCATATATCCGCTTTGTAGAATGTGTTGATTGATTTATATCAGAAGATGACTGGATATATCCCTCATGATATTGTATCTATGGCTGGTGGAGAACAGTTAAATCACACTATTTCAAAATCATTTAATTCACAAAATTTTATTGGTTTTATGTTTAAATATAAATAAACAACAGTTTTTGATTTTCAATATAATTTTTATGAAAGTTCTGGGAATAGGAAGTGGATAAGGAGATGGAGAGGGTGTCGAGAAAAGTTCATTGGGTAGTGATTAGTGTTCTAATTATAGGTGTAGATTTTTATAATTAAGGAATGTTTTAGATGTGATTTTAATGAATAATATCTTTGATTTTTTTGATTTTAGTTTCCCTCACTTGTTTTTGTTCTTCTGTCAATCTCTTCCTCATTTTTTCCTATGCCACAGTTGTAATACTATGGTTAAGGTAGGTGATTTGAGAACTCTCCCTTCCTCATGTAATTATTTGATAATCTTTCTTTTCTTCATTGGTTGAATATCATGGATTATATTAATAATGAAATTGAATTAGATGTAATGAATTTAAAGTAATGGGGTGAGTCTCATGTGTTAAATTGTTTTCATTATTATTTACTATGTGCTTGATACACGATAGTTCTATTAGTGAAAATCATTGATGTTGCTCAAAATTGTGTATCATTTATCTAATTGTGTTTTGGTTTCACCTCTCATTAATGTTTAATAACATAAATATTTTAATGAACTAGTTTTGTGGGAAAAGGGGATCGATATGAATGAATTTTTTATAATAGAAAAAATGATAACTGTTGGATGCTGATATATATTTTTGTGTGTTTTTGAATTTATTATTGTTGTTTCTATGATCATGAGTTTAATATGTAAGTTATTAACAAGTTATTTATATGACTGGTTTTGGATTCATTGGTTGGAATGTGTTGGGTAGTAGGCATATTATGGAAAACATGAGATGCATTGTGGGTTGGTTTTAAGTTAATCAATAATGTTTGGGATGTTAGTGATGTTTGAGGTAGTGGATGTTATAAAAATATTACATGGTTGGAATAGTATGATATTATT
Organism: Viscum album; assembly: GCA_963277665.1. Classification (NCBI taxonomy): domain Eukaryota; kingdom Viridiplantae; phylum Streptophyta; class Magnoliopsida; order Santalales; family Viscaceae; genus Viscum; species Viscum album. The sequence continues at coordinate 2,100,443,683 of OY728119.1, read as the reverse complement.
GAGGATGAATAGTTATACATTGGAGATGCATAAATCTAACCCAAGATAAAAAGATGGAATATATAAATTATTTTGGGATAATGTAATGGCTAGTGGAAATTGGTTTTTGTTGTAGTTACCCAGTGGTAGTGGAATATAATTGGTAATAATGAATTTGATATGGGTTTGGATAAAATAAAATTATATTACGAAGATAATAAATTAATGATATATAAAATGAACATGTAAGGGATGAAATAAATATGAGTAACAAATTTAGTGGTTTTTTATTAAATACGTAATTAAAAGATATGATAAATGAAATGTGATTAATAATGGAAATTCTGTTCATGAGATAAATTACTTAGTTTTGTGGGGAATCATAGACATTTTTTATTGATTATTTTCAAGGGATGTAGGTAAGGTTTGGTGTTTTAGTTATTGGTAGTGATGGTGGTGAGTGAAAATGTTAGCATGGTGATGGTGGTGGAAAATTATGGTGATATTTTTGTTTAAAACTACTATGATAGGCCCATGTGTGGCTCTAACTATACCTTTTTATTGGATTTCTATATACATTAATCCTATGTTAGAAAAACTTTCTAATTCCCATCATGATTGGATTCATAGTGTTTTCCATTAATATATAGGTTGGTGAGGGAATGTATTTCTGACTTCTACCTCTTCCACAGTCTCCCTTCCAGAAGTAGCATATGTTGTGATTGCTCAAAATTGGTACGATTATATTATTTTTGATTGTGTTTTACTGGTTAACCTTATGGGGTATTAGTGTGATGATAGGTATGTGATATTTTGGAACTCTCTATAGTGTAATGGTGCATTGTTTTTTTTCTTTTAGGGTTGAATGCTGTTCTAGGGCTTCAGATTCTACAATTTAATTTTTTTTGAAAATAAGAATATAATGGTGGTTTAAACCATCGCTAAATATGAAATATTATTTTTAAGTGGTGGTTTAAATCATTGATATATAATATTGATTTTTTATCAGTGGTTATAACCACCACTATGTAAATTCATTATTATTTATCTGTGGTTTTTTTCATTTTTGTGGTGGTTTTCCTATCAAGAATATTGAGGATATGGTGGAAGTTTAAACCATTGCTAAATCCTCACCATTTTTTTCCAAAAAACCACTGCTAAAATGAAAAAAACCACTTCTAAATATATTTAATATAACTATTACCAAAATCCACCACTAAATGGAAGAAACCGACACGTGTTGGATGCTGAAAACAACTTTAGAAGCGATTTTTTGAAATTGTCACAAAAATATTTGGTGGCGGTTTAAACTGCCTCTAAGTAAAAAAGAAACTGCCGAAAACAGGTGATTTGTTTATTATATAGGATCCCAATATATTATAATCTAACCATGGTATGTATTGATAAATTTTAGTGTGCCTCCCTGATGAAATATAGATAGTATTTCGATAAGGGATCGTGAAAAAGATCAGTTGAGTGATGAGGCCTTATTTTAGGGACCTACTCATAAAATGTTTCCCCTAGTGGTTCAGGTAGAAGATCGACTGCACATGGGATGGATGATAACTATGGAAGGTTATAATGATTATTATCATTGTATTATCACATTATGTGAGTTATAGAAATATATACCTCTAAGGTTTTATGGTGAGATTTACCCTTAAGAAGTTGAGGATTGGATAGAGTCAGTGATCCGAGTCTTTAGGATTGTTTGGATCCCGAATGATTAGATGATTATTCTTACAACCAATCTTATTCATGGAGTAGTAGGGTTGTTATGGAGTTTGATCACATATACCCATGATGAGATAATAATCACATGGTTATAATTCAAGAATCTGTTACATGATAAGTATTACCCTTCGTTCCTACACTTTGTGTAGATTCATTATCTTCTCAAGCTATAAAAAGGTGATATAATAGTTTCTGAGTCTGTCATGAGATTTATTGACCTCACGTGTTTCTCCCTCAATATGGATCAAGATGTATTATTCTAGGTGCAGATGTTTGAGAAGGGCATTCTCAGATACATCCATGACAACATAGCTTCCTTGTACATTCCTACTTATGCTAGACTATTAGTGAAAGATGTAGTTATAAATAGCTTCATAGAAGAGGGTTATTGAGTGGCTGGAGATGGAAGTGGTCATCATGGGGATAATTCATCCACAATAGTAAGTAGGTGACATATTTCAGGGTTTCATTGCAGGAGGCATACCCATGTCTAGACCCAGACACATGAATCTGCGATATATGGTTCAAATAGAGGATCCACTCATCCAAGAGAGGGGAGATGTTATGCTTGTGATGGTTGAGGTCACATGGATTATGATTTCATGATCCTACGTGATGATAAGGGTAGGTAGATAGTGGATGAACCACTTTGATAGAGGTAGTATCATGATTAGGGATCTCCCAAGCATGGCAAGGGAGGCCCCTAGGGAGGTTGTTCTAACAGGGGAGTGGGTGGAGCTCTAGATGGAGGAGCTTCTAAAGGAGGGTGACACTATGAGACACTTCCACCACCACCACTAGGTATCACACGCTAAACATAGAGGTAAATCGGTCGAGGGCATGGGAAGCTGCATGATATTAAGGGATATGACTAGGCTACTCACTAGATGATTCATGGTATGATATGTGTCTTTAATAATTTTATCCAGTACTTTTAGTCACAAGAATGAGTCATTTATTCATATACACATCCCTTGCTCAAGATCTAGATCTTCCTGTTGAGAATTTATCCCAACATCTATATCTAGAGGTTCCTACAAGGAGATATTCTTCTATATAACACATCTGTGAATAGTGAAAGTTGGTGTTTGGTGGAGAGAGTTTCTCATGGGATCTCATGTTCATCATGATGAGACCTTATTACATCATCTTGGGGACATACTAGTTTTCCATGGTGTGTGAACATATATACTATCATCACATGAATGTTAGATTCCTTTAGGAAGATGGGATAACATTATCCTTATGGTCAAGAGAGATCTCATGGCAGAGTGAGTGGGGATCATGATTAAGAAACAACAACCCATCACCATTAAGTTGATGTGTTTATCCCTTGATGCAGTGAAATATTTAGAAATCTGAATTCCATTGGAAGTGTAGGGACATATATATGTCTTTCTTAAAGATGTCCTATGACCACCTTTGTGGTGGGAGATAGACTTATAAATTTACTTTCACCCTGAGATTGCACTGATATCTTTTACAGCATATCGGATGAACCCATTGTGTAATGACCCAACCCATCAGGGACTGCTTGGCTGGAAGAAGGCTAGGCCGTCACAACCCCAATCCCACCTCCAATCTGCTAGGGGATGTCACCAAGTTTTGAGAAGGCATAACTAAAATGGGAGGTCTTTTCCTAATGTACCTATATACACACACTCAACCATATCCATGAATAAGGGTAGAGGAATAATGAATAAAATACATTAACATATAGAGTAAAAACCATGCATGTAATAAACTATAGGGAATAAAAAAGAGTATGACAATTTAATATAAAATGTAAAGGGAAAAAATACATGCCCAAATAGAAAAGATGCCCCAACCTGATAATAATTGGAAATAATGAAATCTAAGAGAGCCATACTTCTAATCACTAAGACTGACCACTGTACATGGTCAATGCACCTAGGTATCACTATGTTCCACTATAATCACCACTTATTTATCCTTCATCTTCATAAGATGTGACATGTGTGGGAAAATCCCATGTAGGGGTGAGTATATATATATATCCAGTAGGACGAATCAAAACCAAAAGGAAGAGATATAGAGATATAATGATAGTCACCTCAACCTAAATAAAGAGGGAAATGAAAACACATTTTATATAAATATATATGCTCATAAAGAAACCCAAATGAGAGAGAAGGAGGATCACCATCTCATAGCCCAACTGAAGTTGATGAGTAAGCTTGCAGCTGTAGAATTCTATCACCGATGCCCATTATTAAATGAAACCTCATAAAAATATGCATGGAGTGGTACACACCTCACAACTATTCTCCACATCCAAGGGAGTACATATCTCATTTGGAGGACCTGAACCCTATCGAAGCTCAATGAAAAAAGAGTATCACTTCATAAGTAGAGAGCTGATGCCCTGTATTAAGGGGAGTACTTACCTTACCTATATAAAGAAATAGGGAACTCAAGCCCTTGTAAGATAGTGATTCCTGACCCAAATATCTCTCTGATATCTTGAGTAACCCATTCCCTAGTGTAACATGGGATTACTAAACCCAACATCTCTATTATAGCATTGTGAACTCACACCCTAGTGTAAGAGGGGAGTACTAAACCCAATATCTATATGATGATCCTTCCTAATCACTACCATCATCAAGCATCATCAAAATAATAATAAATCTTATAAAATATTACATAATATCTCAAAATCCACTATAAATTCAACCATCATGTTCTATATATAAAAACACTCAGGATAGGCTACTCACGGTCCAAAATATGAGTCCAAACGAAGAAGATACGAGAGTTAAAATATTCACCCAGGAGTACACAATGTGTAGGGGGTCTACATGACATGTGGCCCCAGTCCATTGCATAGACTTTTTCTCCTTGTACAAGACTCATGAATCCATGTCTCTTTACATGACATGTCCTCCTAGACACATAGTTTGTACAACCACATAGGGTCCTGGATATGCATCTCAACCTATTCCCATGTATTCTCTCCCTTAGATATATACTCTAGTACACAATGTGTCTTTCCATATAGGTCCCTAAACATGTGCTACTAGCACATAGATTGGCCACTTGGGGAGGTTCACACAGAGTGTATTACCACCTACATGCCATTTGATATTTAACTTTTCCCAAAACCCAAGCACTGCAGCCCGGGAGAAACACACCATGTGTTCTTCAGACTACACAACATGTAGTTGGTTTTTTCACAGAAATCGAAGAAGGTTTCATGAATCTTATTGATCTGAAATATCCGTCTTGAATTACACCCACTGGCCACCTGAAATTGGTGGGAATTTCTTTTGACCATCAATTCCATCCCTCAAGTGGCTAGAAATTAGAATATGGTGATCCCCTCAAATCTCAAAACAACGTACATCGACCTCCAATATCCTTCCATCGCTACCCTAGATACATGATCCATGGAGGTCTCACATGAATCGCAAAACTTATCCCAATCCATCCAAAAATCATCATCCTAATCATTTTTCTTAAATCCATCATGAATTTGGGGGTTAAATCATGCTCGGACCCACCCCAAAAAGCCGAAAAATGACACCGTAGAACAAAGATGAATAATGTGACGAACGATGGGAAGAAATGCACAAGAAAGAAGTAATCCTTTATTGTAAAAGCATTATTGTCCATAAATTTTATAATGGGGATTTACAAGGGAGATAACATGACATATTAAAAATAAATTGATTCAAACAATTTAAATTTATGGGAAAACTCTCATACGAAGATCAAAATATCACAGATCAAAGAATATCAGATACTATCCATGCCAAAACATTTAATCAAGGGTAGAAATCAGAATTTATGAGACCTACCTCAATATCAGATCGATCATTGGTGAAAAATGCATTTTCCAATGATGTGGGGATCCGGCTTTGTTCACTGTCTTCTGATACATCTTGCTCTGATCATGACTCATCATCTGATTCTGATTTTCCAGTGAAGAATTCTCTAAATATCCTCTGAAAGATCTTAAGGTTATGCAAATAACCCTAGTGAAACATTATAACAACATTTAAACAGAGGTAATTAGGACTTTTGGGAATTTAATAATAAAATAATTTTTTTAATTTATTTAATTTAAACACACCTCCAAAAAATGACTTAAATGAATGCCCAATGCCAATCAACTTTAGGTCATGCCTAAATTAAAACCCACATTACAGACTCAACCGTGGTCATAAATTTATAACCTGAGAATCCTTTTGGGAGTAATTTTATTAAACTTGAAAAATTGCACAAGAATGATATTAATATATTTAAGATTTTTATAATATAAATTCTGAACACACTAGGCCTTAGAATCTTACACCGTCTTGGCTCCTCACTCCAGAAATATTCCTTAAAATATTTTATTGTGTTACAAGGAAAAAATAGGGTCACTAAATTATTCTCCCTTTATGTATTTTAACCCTTTAAAATAAAAAACTAAATGAAAATGTTGGGATACTGGGCCCGCATCTGGCTCTCCCACTCTCAAGAGCTTTCCTGCATGCTCCCATTCTGCCACAACACATGAACCAAGGTAATGGTCCATCCTAATAGGGTCTTCTTCTATTGATCCTCGATCACCACTGGGTACTCTGCAAAGGTGGATCCATCCTCAATGTCCAGATCACCCCAGTCAATGATATGCATATGATAATTCATGTATCTCCTCTACTAGGACACATAGAAGATGTCATGCACCCACTCCAACTGTGGGGCTAAGGTGAGGTGGTAATCAAACCCACAAAACCTCAATAGGATCTTGAATGACTATATGAACCTTGAGGGATTTCTTTCCTCCTTGGATGAACCTCCGCAATCCTTATCGCAGGGAGAATATTAGGAAAACATGGTCTCCCTGCTCGAAATTAAAGGGCCTATGATACATATCATTGTAAGATTTATGTTGGCTCTAGGATGTTCTCATATGATCACAGATCAACAGAACTTTCTTGGTCATTGCATGCACCATCTCTAGCTTGACTATAGATGCCTCACCAATCTCATTCCATCACAAGGGTTACCTACAAGGCCTCCCATACAATGCCTTCCATACAATGCCTTAAAAGGGGTCATGATTCTCGTAGAGTAATATCTATTATTATAAGAAAAATTTATAAATGAAAAGTGATCCTCCCAACTCAGGAAGAAGTACAAAACACAAGATCTCAACATTCCCTCCAATACCAAGATAGTGCACTCATTCTACCAATCCGTACTAGGGTTAAATTTTGTACTCATCCGCAAATGGATCCCAAATGCATCCTATAGGCCTCTCCAAAATAGGTATTTAAGCCATATGCTTTGGATTTTGGCAATCTTCATGGGTACCCCATGTAGCCAGATGATCTCCTACACATACATCTGTCCCAGAATCTCCACGAAACTCTACTCCCTGATAGAAATGAAGTTTTCCAACTTCGTCAGTCAGTCAAAAATCAACCAGATGGAATCATGTCCTTGAACTATCTGTAGAATACCAGTCAAAAAGTCTATGAATATTATATTCAATTTACTCTATGGATCTCAAGAGGCTGTGTAAAACCTACCAGAACCTAGTGGTCATCCATTACCTACTAACATGTTAGACATCGAGAGATGAAATCAGCAACACTCCACCTCATGATAGCCCAAAAAAACATCTACTAAAGGTATATGTACATAATTCATACACCGGAATGTACAACCAAAGGAGAAGTGTGAAAATACCTCATCATATCCTCTCTCATCATGACTCGAACCACCATATGAACCTAGAAAAGGATAATGTGTTCCCCTCCTTCAAAAAATACATCTGGTGAATCTCTTGAAGATATCTAATCACTAATAACCTTATAGTCTATGTCTCCCAACTAACACTCCCACACATGCTGGAGAAGTAGGGGATTCACCACCATCAACTTAAGATAAGCTAAACCGCTCTTCTCCATCAGGTTCATCTATAAGGAAGTCAACTACTCATACCCCTCCTCCAATTAACATGAATGATACTCCCTACTAAGGGAATCAACCACCACATTTCCCTTCCTAGGAGTATAGAACATCTCAAATGTATAGTCCTATAGGAACTCCAATTAGAATCTTTATATCAGGTTCAGATCACTCTATATGAAGATATACCTAAGACTCTGATGGTATGAGTAAATAATAAAGAGATATCTTATAAGATAGTGCCTATAAGTCTCTTGAGAAGACACTACCACTTCCAAATCCAAGTCATGATTCACATAGTTCTTCTCATGGTGTCTCAACTGACTCAACACATAGACAATAATTTCATACCTTTTCATCAACACGCATATGATCCCATCTCTAAAGGCATCACAATACACTATACTCCACACCCTCCTCTGATAGTCTTAAAATAATATAACTATTCATCCTTATCCTCAACTCATCAAAGGATCTAAAAACTATTCATTCTAGGTAAAAAGATTCCCTTTCTACATCAGAGCAGTGAAAGGGGCTATAATCTTAGATAATTCTGCCACTAACCTCCTATAGTACCCTTCATAGATAAGAAAACTCTGCACCTTTGACACACTCTTAGGTGGATCCCAATAAATCACCGCATAAATATTCACTAGGTCTACAAATAATTCATATTAATAAATGAATTTACCTAGGAATTTAACCTATCGATTCCAAAACTGTAACTTCGAGATCTTACCATAAAACTAGAGCTCCCAGAGTAATTTTAGGACCACCCTTAAGTACTCAGCATGCTCCTCCTATGATATAGAGTATATGAGTATATCATTAATGAAGACAACCAAAAATTATTCCATGTATTTATGGGAGATATGGTTCATCAAATACATAATAATAGTGGGGGAATTCAATACACTAAAAGGCATCACTAGAAACTCATAGTGTCCATAGCGACATCAGAATGTCATCATTGGAATATCAGCCTCATAGAATCTCAACTAATAGTAGCCAAACCTGAGATAGATCTTTGTGAACCAACTCATTCTTCACAAATGATCAAATAGGTCTTAAATCCTTTAAAAGGAGTACTTTTTCTTTATATTTTCCTATTTTAGGTGATGATAATTAATGTAAAGTCACAAGATCCCATCCACCTTTTTCATGAATGAAAATAGAGTTACCCAAGGGGACACACTGAGTTTGATAAAACATTTCACTCAAAGTTCCTCCAACTGCACCCTTAAATCTTGGAGCTTGACATGGGAAATCAAATATGCTATAAAAGATACTAGTATGGTCATAGGGTGAAATTCAATGTATAATTCCATCTCCCACATCATAGGTAGTCCCAGATCATCCTCAGGGAAGACATCTATAAAGTCCTCCACTACCATAGGAATCTAGATGCTACAAGAGACTACTACACCAAGGGATAAAATCTAAAAATGATGGGTTATGAGTTGAATCTTTATAATCATAAGACCCAATCATCCCTCTATGAGATCTGTCTTGCTCACAAATGAGAATCGCATCCCATCTGTCTGATGGAATCAGACCCATCTGTGATGACAGTCAATTTGGGATCAAACCATGGAAACTCAATACATACCCAAGATGATGTTATAATTTTTCATCATTATGACTAATATGTCCTACATGAAACTATCTTTACCAAGTGATAACTCTCACTTATGGAAGATGAGTGATATTGATGAATCACTCCCCATAGAAAACTCTAGCCACAACTACTCGGATAAGGTCTCAACTAGAAGATCCTATTATCAAACCAAGAATATAGAGATGAAGGAATGAATAACACCTATTTACACTAGTACCTAGGAAAGATTTGAATAAATATAGATCATACCTCAGATCTTATTGTGTGTAGCTTGGTTATAGCCCTCTGTGGTCTATAAATTCCCACGACTCCAATTGCCATCTCCCCGAGCCTTATGTGGGCCAGTTAGAGGTGGTGGTGGTGGTGGTGTTAGGAGCTCATAATTTCACCCTCAACCAAAGTATCCCCCCTCCATAGTTTATCTTTATCCTATTCTAGGTTCACCTCCCAGAGGACTTCCCTATCCATGTTTAGGAGATCCTTGATAATGGCACTACCTCTATCATGGAGGTCCATACACTATCTTATTGTCCTGGTTAGCATTATAGGTCATGAAATAATGATCCATATGACCTCAAACATCACAAGAATAACATCAACCCTATTTGGGATTACTAGATCCTCTATGTGATCCTTAAGCCTCAGACCAATGTGTTTGAGTATGATAATGCCTCCCCTATAGAGATCTAAATGTTTGAAACCCACTACCTACTACAAATGACTCAACCAAATGCTTCCCATTTTCAGATCCAATTATAAGACACCACTCTAATAGTAAGATCTTAGTCACTAGAGCCCACCTTATCACTCCATAAAAAGTGGACAGACATAAGGAGACTACACTAGCTCAAATGTCTCTCCGTAGACCCTACTCGAACTTCATTTCCTAGATGAAGACGTATCAAACCATATTTAGGCAGTACTATATAAGATTGATGAACCTCATGAAATACTAATATATTTTCATGATAACCTACTACATCTCAAGAAGATCCTAGATATGAACTAAGCATAATCACGATGGGCAATGATCATCATGAAACAACTGTTGGAAGTTGGACCATGAGAGCGTTGTCTCGTCATGGGTCTATATAACCAAACTTCACCAACAACTAGAAACTCCATGGAAAATTCTGGAAACCAGTGAAACCATTTTATCTTTTGGGGTCCAAACCAGTTTGAATACTTGAAATACCAACTTAATCCAATCCTCTAATGCCTGGGGACCTAGATCATTGTGGAATCTCAACGGTCTCTGATGCTAGAATTCACAGAGTGTGCTAAGCCTGTACACATACTTAGCCTAAAATGATGATACTAGATACTACTCAATAGGCATGGGTGCTTCTAACTTCCCACTAGGAGGAAAAAAATCATGGGATGGACCCAGAACTGAGGCCTATTCACTCATCAGATCATCGTCATGATCCTAAATCAGAAACCTGGATAGATGTCTTTGCAGAGACATCCTAAAAGTAATCATGACATACCACAGTTAGATGAGCATATATATATGGGGAGATGACTCAAGAAGTATATTCAAAGGACTCAATCATATATTATGCATGTAGCATTGTTCCCTACAACTAATCTCTTGATATTTTGAGCCGAAAAGTAGTTATTCAGAGTCCTAGTGTATGGATACATTGGCTACCTCATCATCACTGCGTTCCTTGACCTGAATGCCACACTTGAGACAATCTGACACTTTTGAACTATGTTTCCAACCAATCCCCATAATGGGATAACTAAAAGCATCATCTCAAGGAATGAACTGATATGATACCATTCTATAATAACCCGACCCATAGGGGCCCACCTGGATGATAGAAGGCTAAGAAAATACAACCCCAATCCCAAATATAATAGGCTAGGGGTTGGCGAAAAATGTTGGGAAGGCATAACTGAAATGGGGACCTTTTCCTAATATACATGTACACACACACACACTCAACCATCTCCATGAAGAAGTGCAGAGGAATAATAAATAAAATACATTAACATATAGAGTAAAAAACATGCATGTAATAACCTCTATGGTATAAAAAAGAGTAAAAAAGTGTAATCTGAAATATAAAAGTGAAAAATACACACCTAACTAGAAAATCTATCCCAACCTAACAAAAACTTTAAATAATAAAATCTGAGAGATTCCTGATTCTGATCTAGAAGTATGACCACCGTACATGGTCAATACAACTAGGTATCACTATGCTCCACTATAATCACTTCCAATCCATCTATCATCTTCATAATACATGACATGTGTGGGAATAGACCATGAATGGGTGAGTATATACATAGCCAATATTACACCCTGAAACTAAAAGGGAGTGATAGAGAGATACAATAATAGTCAGCTCAACCCAAAGAAAGTTGGAAGTAGAAACCCATTAGATACACATATATATTCTTTTAAACAAACAAAAATGAGAGAGAAAGGGGATCTCCATCTCACCGCCTAGCTGAAGTCGATGAGTAATCCTACAACTCTAGAAGTCTATCTCCAATGCCCAACATCAAAAGAAAACTCACCAAAATATATGTGAAGGGACCCTCACCTCATAACTACACTCCAAATATAAGTAATCACACATATCCCATGGAGGATCCATAACCTATTGGATCTTGAAGATAAGGGAGTACCACTTAGTAGGTAGAGAATTTGAGACCTATAGTAAAGGGAGTACGAGCACGACCTATATAAAGAAACAGGGAACCTGCACCTTGGTCCAACATGGGAGTACTGGCCCCAATATCTCTCTGATAGCTTGAGGAATCCATTCCTTAGTATAATAGGGGATTAATGACTCAGATATATCTATAATATTATGAAGAACTTGCGCCCTGGCGTAATAGGGGTGTACTGACCCCAATATCTATCTGATGATCCCACCTAATCACTACCATCATAAAGTGTCACCTAAATAATTTACACATTCATAAAATCTTGTATTATACATCAAAATCCACTATAATGGCCACCATCACGTTCTATGTGAAAAAACTTAGGATAGGCTACTCTTGGGAAAAAATATGAGTCCAAACGAAGGAGATACAATAGGTAGAAGATTCAATTAGGAGTACAGGATGTGTAGGGGGTCCACATGACATGTGGGACTACTCCACTACCTGGCCGTGTTGTCACTGGACATGGATTAAGAATCCATGTCTCTATACATGGAATTTACTGCATGATACATGGTGTGTATGACCACTTAGGGGCCTTGATATGCATCTCAACTTATTCCAGTGTATTACTTCCCAAGCCAATGTACTTTGGTACATGGAATATCCATCCACATGGGATCCTAAGCATGTAAAGATGGCACATGACTTGGAACCCTGAGAAAGACACACGTTGTGTAGTCCCACCTACATAGTGTGTGATATTTAACTTTACCCAAACCCTAACACCATAACCAGAAGTCTACACCTCATGTGTTATTCAAACTACATGTAATTTAGTTTTATTTTTCACATAAACTAAATAAGGTTTCATGAATATTACATATCCAACATAGTATCCTCAAATAACACCTTTTTATCACTTTAAACTGATGGTAATTGTCTATGACCATCGATTCTATCCCTTAGGTGAAAAAAAATCATAATATGGTGATCCACTTGATCCCACATAACTGCATGTCATCCTCCGGTCACCTATCATCACTGATCCAAATATTGGATCCATGGAGTTCTCACCTGCATCCCACAACCTATCCCAATCTATCTACAAATCATCTTCCTAGTCATTTTTCATAAATCCATCATGACTACGGTGGTTCAATCATGTTCAAACCTACTCTAAAAAATTTGAACAATGACCTCATAAGCTGATGATGAAGAACATGAAGAATAATAATGATAAATGAACAAGAACAATGTAACCATTAATTCTCAAAGAGTTCTTTGGAATTTTTTTAATGAGGATTACTAAAGGAGATAACATGTCATATCAAAAATAAATTGTTTCAATTAGTTTAATTTTTCAGAAACAGGCTCACGTGAAGATAAAAATATCATAGATCAAAGAATAGCAGATAATATCCATGCTCAAAAAATAATCAAGGGTAGAAACCATGATTTTATATACCTACCTCAATATTGTATCGATCATTGTTGAAGAAAACATTTTATACTAATGTAGGGATCCCACTATGTTCACTGCTTGATGATCCATCTCTATATGATCATCATTTTTCATCCCATTCCGATTCTCCAATGAATAAAACTCTGAATATCCTCTAAAATATATTAGGGTTATGTGGATAACCCTAGTGAAATGATATAATTAAATTTAAATATAGGAAATTAGGTCTGTTGGGAATTTAATAATAAAATAAATTATTTAATTTCTTTATTTCATTTAAACATACTGCCAATGACCAACTTAACTAAACATTCAATGATGAACAACATTAGGTTGTACCTAGGGTAAACCCTGTATTTTAGACTCAATAGTGGTATCAAATTTCCAATATGAGACTCTATTTGGGGGTTATTTCATTAAACCTAAAAAAGTTCATGTGTGTGATATTAATATATTTAATATTTTTATAATATCAATTCCGAGATCATCTGGCCTCGAAATCTCATGTCTTCTCAGTGTCTGGATTTAAAAATATTCTTTAAAATATTTCAAAGTACTACAAGGAAAAATAGGGTCACTATATATTTTTCTCTGAGAGTTGGGGGCACAGTTAGAGGACCTTTTAAAGAAAGGATTAATCAGGCCCAGTGTGTCCCCTGAAAAAATCTAGTTTTTTTAGGAAAAAAGAAAATGGGAGTTTGAGGATTTATGTTGACAATAATCACTTAAATTAGGAAATGACAATGAATAAGTACCTCTTATTGAGGAATGATTATCTATTTGACTAGTTGAACGGTTCATGTTTGTTCTATAAGGTTTATTTTAGGTCTGACTACCATCAGTTGAGGGCTCATGAGGATGATATTCTGAATATGACATTCTTATGTCATTACAAACACTATGAGTTCCTAGTGGTGCCTTTATATGTGAATAATTACCCTTCCATGTTCATGGATATTATGAACCAAATATTCCAGTCATACTTGGATCAATCCATAGTTGTCTTCATCAATGAAATACTTATTTACTCTACATCAGGAGCATGTATATCATTTAAGGATGGTCATAGACTTACTCCAGGAGCACCGAATTTATGGTAAGCTCTCAAAGTGAAAATGTGAGATCTGTGAGGTTCATTTTTTGGTGTATGTTATCTATAAACATGGTTTAGCTGTCGATCTGGTTTAGCTATATGTTATACAATTATTTCTTGGGATCCACCCAAGAGCATGTCATAGGTGTGGAGTTTCCTTGGTTTGGTAGGGTACTACAAGAGGTTCATGATGGAATTTTATAGGATAACATACCCTTCGAATATTGTGATGTGAAAAGGGAATTCATTCACTTGTATTGAGAAGTTTCGGATAGAATATAAGGTAGATATTGGATAGTTCTCATGTGTTGAGACTATGAGAGGAAGATGTTGAGTACACAGTATTTTGCGATGCCACTAGATCTAGGCTCAGTTGTGTGTTGATGTAGAGGCACATGTTGATTCCTTATGGGTTGAGGCAGTTATGACCCATGAACATAATTACATTACCCCTAAATTAGAGTTGGTAGTATTATTCTTCTCTCTAAAGATGTGTAGGCACTATCTTTTGGGTGAGTATTTTGTGATTTACTTTGACCACTAGAGTCTTAGGTACATATTCAACCATAGAGACCTCAACCTAAGAAATAGGTGTTGGTTGGAGTTACTTCAAGACTATAATATTTAGATAATATATTATCATAGGAAGGGAAACATGGTAATATATTACCTTAACAAGAATTTCTATTCTCTCTTGGTGGAGGAGGTATCTGAGTTGTTGGATTCATTGTAGCTAACCCTAGAGGAGGAGAGAGGATCCATTTTTCTCTAGTTGATGGTGGTGAATCCACTACTTATTCATTATGTAATAGAGGATCGATTGATAGAAATAAAATATGTGGTTCTATGTGACCAAATATCCTCAAGAGACACACCAAAAGGATTTTATGCAGGAAGGTAGCACGTCATCATTTTTTCAGGGATAGATGGTTGTTTTGGTCATGTTACACGAGGAGGTGTTAAAGTAGTTTCACACTTTCCCCTTAGCTATTAATCATGATGTGGTAAATATGTATAATGAATTATTGTGATAGTTTTAGTGGGATGGAATGAGGTGGATAATTTATATGTTTATCGCTTAATGTCTCACATATCAGTAGGTAAAGGCTAGACATCAGGTTCCAGTCATTTTTACTTAACCTCTTAAGATACTAGAATAGAATTGGGATGGAATATTTATGGATTTTTTGATGGGGCTCCCATAGACAATAAGATTCCAAAGCTCTGTCTGGGTGATTTTTGATTTAATTACCAAGTTAGAACACTTTATTTCCATCAAGTATCAAAATTCGGTTGAGGGTTTCAGGAAGTTGTCTATGTGTGATATCATTCGACTTCATGGGGTAACCAAGATGATCATATCTGACTGTGATTCTTAGTTCATTTTATAGTTGTGGAGAGGTATTCATGAGGATTTTTGGGACCCAGATATGGATGAGTACAATATTTCACCCCTAGAAGGATGGTAAGAACAATCAGACTATCTAGGTGTCAGAGGATATGCAGAGAGCATCTGTGTTGAACTTTAGTTGGAGTTGAGAGGATCACTTGTCATTTTTAGATTTCATTTATAATAATATAAATCACTCTAAGATTAACATGAATCCTTTTGAGTCCATATACATGAGACCCTATAGGTTACCCTTACATTGGACTAATATTGGTGATACATTTATTTTTAGGATAGATATGGTGAAGTTAACAACTAAGAAGGTTCTGGTGATCCATGAGTGTATGAGGACTGGACATAGCTGACATAAATCTCATATAGATCGACATCGCAGGACTTTGGAGTTTGATCAGGGAGACTATGTTTTCCTGAGAGTCTATTCTTGTTGAGTATTTCATAGATTTTATTGGGGAAATAATCTATCCATGAGGTTTATCAGGATATTTGATATCCTACCAAGGGTTGATGAGGTTTCTTTTTACTTGGACTTGCCCCCACAGTTGGACCAAGTGCATGGTATATTTCATATTTTATAGTTGGGGAGATACATTCATGACCCTACACATGTTACTGACTGGGTAAAGCTAGAAATTATGGATGGATCCACCTTTATGGAGTACCTTGTGGAGATTAAGGGATGATAGGAGAGTATCCTACATGGATGTACCATCCCTTTGGTTCGAGTTCTTTAGCATCACGAGAGTGTGTAAGTGATCTCTTAGGAGCACAAGAGTTATATGCATGCTCATTACCCCCACCTTTTTTTGTAGATTATGATTTTTAGGGATAAAATCCTTGAAGTTTGGGATAATGTAATAACTCTGGTTTTGTGTATTTATTATTTTGAAATTTTTTATATATGTCTCTGGAATTTTCCTTGGAGTCGGCATGGTGTTTGGGTATCTTGGGACACCAGAATTAATATATTAAAATATTAATATATATTAAATGATGCACAAACATATTTTTGGAATATATAGTTTTCCCACTGATTGGGATCTCAGATGGAAAATACAATACCATAGTTTATTTTGGAATACATGCTTTACCCTAGGAGTGACATAAAGCTATTTAGTGTCGAACATTTTGTCAAAGATGGTTGTTGGAGGGTGCATTGAGTAAATTAATTAATTAATTTATTTTATGACCTAAACCTAATAACTACTCTATAAATTTATTTTTATAGAAAATATACGGGTTTATCTGCATAACCTTGAGATATTATAGAGGATGGGAAAAATTTTTCATTGCAAGATCAAGATTGAAGATTGATGATAAGAAGATCAAGGTGAATCATGAGATAGATGATGAACGTATCAGTATATTTGTCTTCATCACTAGTAAACATTTTCTTTACCAATGATTGAACCATAATTGATATAAGACTCATTATTTGTTTGTCTTCACACTGATGATTACTTTTATAAGCATAAATTATTATCTTCTTTTATTTTTCGGTGTTTTTTATTCTTCACATGAGCCTAAATATTTATTTTATTCTTCTCACTACTGATTTAACCATAATTTCTATGTTATGTAATCATTGGATGGAATATCACCATCAAATGATGATATTTCACTTTATTCTAGTGATTTACCCTACTTTACTTTATGTTCTTCATTATTGGCTCATGAGATCATGGTTCAACACTGCTGGGTTGGATTCAAGTGAGGTCGAACACTTGGATTCATGAAGGATGTGTGCACAATGTACAAATTGATATTTTGTTTTATGAATCATGATGTGATTTGGGTTACACGTGTTGATGACATGGATTGGATTTTGGATCATGTTTCTTCATCCATGATAGAGGCGCGACGTGATAGGATAAACCACATAAGGGTTTGGGTGGTTGGAATTTGGCCATCAGTGATAGATTGAGTGTGGTAAGCCCTAGATATGAGTTATTTAGTGTAAATCGAGGTAATAATAGTGGAGTATGAAGTATGGATGAGGCACATGAAGGATTATTGTCTTAATGGAAAATATAGGATTACATTGTGTGTATTATAGAGAAAAAATTCCGTGTAGTCCACTGGCTATAGTATCTTGGGTTTTGGGTGGAGATAAAGATCACATGCCGCGTATGACCCATACACGTTGTGTAATCATGTACCAGAGTCTCAGTGTGTACTTCGAAAGTACATGGGAATGGACATGACTAGGTACACTGGTATGACCAAAGTATTCTGGTATGGACATGACCAGGATACCAAAACCCAACCAGCGTACACCGGCATGAGCCGATGTACATGAGCACGAGTCGGAAGGCACGTCCAGACCTTAGGCAGACAATACACACAATGTACCAAATGTACACATTGTGTATTGATACATGACTAGCCAATCCATATGAAGGTGAGGACATGTCTAGGTTTCTAGGTGAGGATACACACCATGTGACCCTATATACAAGTCATGTACATTCCTCAGGAAAGTCCACCTTGTGCATCTCTTTCTTTGGGACTTGGATTTGGGCATGTGAGTAGCCTATGTTTTGCAGTTTTCAGTGTAGAACATGGTGAAAGACTTTGTTTTGAAATTAGAGATATGATGCAAGGTTTTATGAGCATGATACTTCTTTCACTGATTCTTGATCGATGGTAGTGATAAGGTCCCTACTAAAAAACTAGGTTTATCCAATGCTAGGGATTTAATAGAACAAGCTAAAAGTACTGTTAAAGACCCCTTTTATCAGTGCTAAAAAAGTACTGATAAAGGAGGGGTCTTTAACATCATTTTTTAGTGTTGATAAAGGCCTCCCTTTGTCAATGTTTTTTACAAGTGCTGATAAAAGATCCCCTTTATCAGTTCTTGTAAGAAAGTGCTGATAAATACCCTCCCTTTATCTACTCTAGTAAAAAAATCTGATAAGGGGGGATTTATCAGTGATTTTTATGAGCGTTGGTAAAGACCCCCCCTTTATCAACACTTTTTTACTAGCGTTGATGAAGGGTATATTTAAAAAATATATATTTCATTGAACAATTATATAAATATATTTATATGGGTATAAATATATAAATATATTTATATTAATATAAATATATAAACATATTTATATTAATATAAATATATAAACATATTTATATTAATATAGATATATAAAAATATTTATATTAATATAAATATAGTATATATATTTTTAAATATGTTTTAGATAAGGCTAAATAAACATTTACACTTAATATATAAGTTCTTTAGTGAAAATGGATTACAAAATAATTAAAAAAATATTTTTCATTAATATTTTTCTTATTATTATATATGAATAGTAATTTAATAAAAATTTGAAAATTAAAAAGATAAAAAACTTAATAAATGATCTAAAATATGTTGAAAATGTAACTCGAACTTCAAATGACCATAACTTTTGATCCGGGAATTCGTTTGGACTCTACCACATATCAAATCGAATATTTCAATGATATATATTCCATGTTTATTAGTGGGACCTAGGTTACTATGTTTTTGAGGTTAAAAGATGCCCCCAAGACCTCTAAAAATGAGTTTTTTATCAGGTTACCCCAATTTTTTAACATTTGATGGAATTTTAGCCTTGTTTAAGGTGGAATTTTTTCTTGTTTTTTATGGGGAATGAATTTATTCCTTGGAATTACATTCATATTGATATTATGGTTTTGAAATTTTATTGTTTTTCACAATTTAGTTTTATCTATAATTAAATATATGCATATTTTGTTATATTTACTTACGATAAAACACTTTTATAAATACATATATCAACATATTTAAGTAAAATTCATTTTTAAATATATAAAATAAATATTTATTATTCATTTTAATTAAACTAAAAAATTATCCATTTTTTTACCTTAAACAAATACAATAATATGTATATATAATTTTAATATATATATGTGTGTGTACTAATAAACGTATATATATATACATTTATATTTATATATATATATATACATTTATATTCTTATATATATATATATTTATATGCTAATATATATAATTTAATATTAATATATAAAATATTCAGATATATATAATTATTTATATATATACAAAAAATTTCAAAATATATACAAATAAATAGAAAAGTTGTTAAATATACAACAAAACATGCATGACATAGTGGTAAATATGTTCAGTTTCATAAGGGAGGACCATGGATCAAATCTAGGCATATACAAGAATTTGGGGTAGCCTTCTAATGTTGAGGAAGGGGGTGGGGTGCGTGATGGAAGATGGGTGGTGGAAAGCACTGAGAATGGTGGGTTTTGGGGGTGCGTGAAAAATTAATTTTCTTTTCCATATTTTTTTAATAGTGTTTTTTAGCGCTGCTAAAATCCAACCTTTAACAGTGCTAAAAAAGCTCTGTTAAAGGTTGAATTTATCAGTGCTTTTTCAGAGATATTAAAGGGTGCCTTTAACAACAATTTTTTAGTACTATTAAAACCCCCTTTTAACATTTCTATCAATATCAATTCTTTTTAAGCATAGATAAAACCCCTTAACTAGAATTGTTAAAGCCCAAATTTTTAGCAGTGGGTGCGATCATCAGAGATATGATAGGGTTGGTACTCCCTTATTGCATTAGGGAATGGCTCCCTCATACTCTTTATATAGGTAGATTCGGTACTATCCCATATTACAAAAAGTCATGGGTCCTCTATCTACTGAGTGGTACTACCTCATCTTTGAGATCTAGCAATGATCAGGTTTACCAAAGGAGTTAGTGCTCCCTATGATGTGGATTGTAGTGGAGATGAGTGAGCCCTCTACTCAAATTCTGGTAAGGTTACGTATGGTTATGGGTATCAAAGATGTACTTTTGGAGATATAGGATGACTCATCATTCTTTGCTGGGCTGTGGAGATGGAGATCCACTTTCTATCTTGCTTGGGTTTCTTTATGAGAATATATCAATTGGGTTTCATTCACCTATTTCTTATAGGTTGAGATGAATGTTGTTGCTTTCTATTTACCCCTTTATGGTTTTCAGTGTGTGCTACTCATTATATATATACTCATCCCTATATGGGATTTTCTAGCACATGTTGTGTCTGATATAGACGACATATAAATTGATGGTGACCTTTGTGGAGTAGGATTCGAAGGAGCATAACTGTACATACTGAAGATGACCATATTCAGTGGCCGGCCTTAGATATTGTGAGCCAGGCTCCCTTGAGTCTCCCTTTTTTTCAGTTATTGTCAAGTTGGGAACTAATATCGAGTTGGTCATGTTTTTTTACGTTTTATACTTTTATACTACATTGTTATAATTTGATGCTTTCCTAGTGGTTTTTGAATCCATGGATTACACTCTAAATGTTTAGTATTTTATATCATCTCTACATTGTTTCATGGAGTTAGTTTTGTGTGTGCATTTAGTTACTTAGGCTAAGGCATCCCATTTCAGTGATATGCCTTCTCAGAATTAGTCACCATCCCCTAGCCTATTGAAGGTGGTCATGGGGTGACACACTTGGATTATCGCTATCTAGGTAGGCTCCAATGGGTCGGGTTATGAAAATTTTGTCTCCACATCCCAAATTGTTGAATTTAACAAACCTCTAAGAACAATAACTATTAGTATTTCTATTATAAAATGAAAATCATGACTTTTTAATCCAGTAATATTACCATTTTTAACACATCAATCCATTTAGATACATAACCATCTGGTAGCCTCAAATATTAAATCCATTGAAAAAATAATAAATTATTTTAATTTAAAAGATCATAAATCACTTTTGGATTCATCTAATTTTATGATCTATCATTTTAAAATAACTTAAGTTTTGGATTCTTATAAATTTGGATAAGATCTAATCATGCATTTACATTATCTTAAATATTACCAGGCATGTCCAAAAAAGTATAAAATATATTATCAAAATAGTATTTCTCATTATGCATGAAATCTAACATATGATGGACCAATAAATCAAACCAATATGGAAGATCTCAAAAAATACTCTATTTTATCCAATTATGATCTTTACCAATGCCATATATTTTTTGTTGGTTTATAGTTTTTCCAAATATAATTGGAGTTAATGAAGATATAATATATTTTAAATCAATACATGAGATTTTTTCTGGAGGTCCATATCTTTCAATTTTACCTTTTTTGAATTTTTTTGTTCCTTTAGAAAGGATGGTCTGTAGAAAGAAATATGTGATGACAGTTGATTTTTTTTTTCTTCCATTACAACCATAAATGTTTTTCCATCACTAATATAGCACAAAAATTATTTTGGACCATGTTTACTCCATACATATAACATTTCATATGTTTCTAAGTCACTAATTGTCCACATTAATATAGCTTTCATTATGAAATTCTATTTTACAACTACATCATATGAACTGACACCATTACTCCAAAATAAATTTAACTCACCAATTAAATGATATAAATAAACAAAAATATTCTTTTTTTAATGTCCTAGAATTAGTAATGTTAAAAAGATATATTGTTCCTTCATCAACATCCAGGGAGGTAAATTGTATGGAATTATAAGGACGATCCAACAAGAATATTGACCACTGTAGGAACCAAATGGACATAAACCTATAGTATAAAGACCCGATCACATGTTATGAGATTTTAAAGAAAAATAAAAATGCACCTGATTAAAATGTTTCCATGAATCACCATCAAAAGGATGATTTAATATTTTATTGATAGAAAAATTAGATTTATGTCATTTCATTAATGGAACTGTGTTGTGAGACATAATTAAACACTACAATCTATCTTTAAGTGGGAAATACCTCAACTATTTAATAAGAAAAAAATTCAAACTTTCCTTATTGTGCATATTTATATATCAATTTTCCCTATATGGGAAAATTAACAAACATCTCATATTCACCATAATATAAGATTCAATCATTTGAACATTCATGGATGTTCTGATAACCGAGACCCAAATTATAGACCAACCACTTGATTTTATAGATATTTTTAGGCAATACACTTCCCACAGGTTAAAATTATTTAACTAAAGAAAAAATTTGATAAAAAAAATACTATTTTACATTCAATTATCTTATTTAAAATCCATAAATTTAGTAATAACTTCATATTTTCTTATCTTGATCTGAGATATAAGGCATCCTCACTAGAATTCAAAAAATCATAAAATTGATATGGTTCTAACTCAAGAGTTGAATTATCATTCTGAGTTTATATTTGTTATAAATATGGTCTCATAACTTCATTTACCAAAGTTTGAAACTATGATGGATCTAGAACTAAATTATTTGTATCTTCTCCTGAATTTCTTTCACCATGTTGATACCAAAAAACATAATCATTATTAAAACAAAAACATAATTGATGAACCCCAATACTATCAAATGTTTGAAATATACCAAGATCACATTTCTTACATGAATAACTAGTTGTTCTTTATGGAATAAATTCTAGTTTTGATGATGAAAATAATAAAAAAGTTTCTACACACTCAATATATATTGGTTTTATAACAGAACCATTTTTATTTCTAAGATGATTTATCCAATCATGATCTAGTAATAAAAATGATTATCTACTTTCTTGATTAATAGTTTTATAAAAAATATAAAATTAAAATATTGCTTATGATTAATTAGATAGAAGGAAGGGATGATCCAAGAAAAAAAATCAAAAAATCAAAAAATTACCAATTACCTATAATTATTACAAATTATCGATAATTATTAGTAGTTATGACTAAATATAAAAAAAATTTAATAACAAAAAAATAACAGTGAATAAAAATATTGCTTACAAATTATTAAAAATTATTAAAAATTATTACTAATTGTCTGTAATTATTACTAATTACTACTAATTATCAATAATTATGTACTATTGATCAATAATTATTACTAATTATCTATAAATATTACTAATTGTTATTAAACATCGATAATTATTTAATATTTATTGGAAATTATTACAAATTAATACTTTTTCCTCTAGTAATTATAACTAATTATTACTAATTACCAGAAATTATTATTAATTATCTTTAATTATAACTAATTATTACTAATTATAACTAATTATTACTAATTATTTACTATTTATTTGTAATTATTACGAATTATAACTAAATATTACAAATTATAACTAATTATTACTAATTATATCTAATTATTAATAATTATAACTAATTGTTACAAATTATAAGCATTATAATCAATTATAACTAATTATTAGTAATCATAACTAATTATAACTAATTATAATGAATTATTACTAATTTTTTTCAATTATTTACTATTTATCGATAATTATTGCTAATTATTGCTAGTTACTATTAATTAATGCTAATTACTACTAATTTTTGATAATTATTAAAAAATATTACTAATCATTACTAATTATCAGTAATTATTACTATTTATCAACAATTATTACTAATTATTTATAATTATTACCGATTATCAGTAATTATTTTCTATTTATTGATAATTCTTAACTATTTATCAATAATTATTACTAATTATTAGTAATTATTTAGTATTTATCGGTAATTTTTACTAATTATTACCAATTATTTAATATTAACTACTAATGGTCAGTAATTATTACTAATTATTACCAACTATTACTAATTATTGATAATCGTTTACTATTTATTAGTAATTATTACTATTTATTGATAATTATTACTAATTATAATTAATTACTAATTATTACTTATTATTACTAATTTTTACTAATTATAACTTATTATAACTACTTATAACTAATTATAACAAATTATGATTAATTATCAAAAATTATTTACTATTTATAGGTAATTATTACAAATTATTACAAATTATTACTAATTACTACAAATTATTTTAAATTAAAGCTAATTACTGCTAATTACTACTAATTATTACTAATTATTACTAATTATAGGTAATTATTTACTATTTATTGGTAATTATTACTAATTATTTATAATTAAAAGTAATTTTTACTATTTATCAACAATTAATAATAATTATTCACTATTTATCGAAAAATATTACTAATTATTTCTAATTATTACTAATTACTGCTAATTATTATTAATTATTACTAATTATTATACATTATTACTATTTTTTGATAATTATAACTATTTATTATCAATTACCTATAATTATTTTCTATTTATTAGTAATTATTACAAATATTAGGTAACTATTACTAACTATTACTAGTTATCGATAATTTTTATTACTATTTATTGGTTATTATTTACTATTTATCGGTAATTTTTACTAATTATTACAATTTATTTGTAATTATTACTAATTGTCGGTAATTAAAAATTATTACTAATTATCAATAATTATAACTAATAGTTACTAATTATCAGAAAATATAACTAATTATTACTAATTATCGATAGTTAAAACTAATTATTACTAATTATTTTCTATTTATCTGTAATTATTACTAATTATTACTAATCATTACTAATTATAACTATTTATCTCTAATTATTTCCATTTATTACTAATTATCCTTATTTTTTCTACTAATTATCGATAATTATAACTAATTATTATGAATTCTTTACTCATTATTGGCAATTATTACTATTTATTATGTAGCTGGTGGCTCACCCGAGTGGTAAAAGCTCCCCATAATCCTGCATCAGATTCAGGTTCAAATCTAGGTGGGAGAAAATTTCCACAGGCAAGTGGTGACGCAGGCTGTATGATGCAGGCATGACGCTGCACTGGGTCTACGAGCCAATTTGTGGGTCTTTGGTCTATGTAATGGGCTTCATGTTCAGTGGACTTTCGGGCCGTGTACTGAATAAATACGGCTTGATGAGTGGGATATCCCTTGAGGGGGGGGGGGGGGGGGGCTATGGCCTGCCTTTTCGGTTTGTGTGTGTTAAATGTAATTGTACCCTCAAACACCTAATATATATAATTATTACTATTTATTACTATTTTTACTAATTATAACTAATTAATACCAATTATAACTAATTATTACCAATTATAACTAATTATAACTCATTATAACAAATTATAACAAATTATATCTACATATAAAAAAACTATAACTAATTATCACTAATTATTTACTATTTATCATCAAGTATTACTATTTATTACTAGTTATTACTAATTATTTTATTTATCAGTAATTATTACTAATTATTGGTAATTATTACTAATTATCAGTAATTTTTTCTAACTATTACTAATTATATTTAATTACTGGTAATTATTAATAATTATTAATAATTATTACCAATTATTACTAATTGTAACTAATTACCTATATTTAATATCAATTACTATTAATTACTGTTAATTTCAAATAATTTTTTCTAACTACTACCAATTAATACTAATTACTACCAATTAATACTAATTATTCCTAAATATTACTAATTATTACTAATTATTTATAATTACTATAAATTAGTAATAATTATTCATTATTATTACTAATTATTAATATTTTTCCTAATATAAAATAAAGTAAATAAATTAGCAATTAAAAAAGTTTAAAATAAATACCTTAAAAACAATGCGTTACTGTAATAAAAATAGTGATGCGATCCTTCAAACGTCCCTGTAAAACTTAAAATGTATACTTAGAGAAATTAGATACAAATCAAATGAGGAGCTCAGAAATTATGATAGAAGGATGTTGTTGGGGGGGGGGGGGTTATATAGGTTAGATTAGTTGCAAAAAAAAAATTACCATGAAAATTTGGCCGCAAATAATAGGAGTTGCGACAAGTTCAATTGCAAATAGTTCCCACCATAAATAGTTATGTCGGCAAAGGAAAAATCATTTGCAACAGATGACCACATCTTTCACAAATGCTACCCACTATAATTAGTCTTTTTTAAAACCGGTTGGGGTTGACACCCCTTTTTAAACAGTTCGTAGATCATGCCAGTGATGACGATGTAAATTCATTGTTCATCATTTATTGATCCTAACCTGAGGTAGGGCATTGTTTTCTATGATTTATTTCCTCATTTGATTATCCTGTGACAAACACAAATCAAATGAACTGACATATTGATTTGCGGGTCGATCATTTTGCGGGTGTGGGTTTATTTACTAGGGATTTGGGGAAATTGTCAATTATTGTTTATGTGCTCTTCATTTTTCATTTTAATGGAAAAAAATGGAGACCAACATGAATAACGACTGATGTTTGTTCCTATTTTGTGTTTCGTTGTTTCGTCCCTTCGTTCTACGCACATTCGTCACCAATATTTCTTTGAACTGAAATTGGATCAATACCTAGTGGATGATTATTACACGTTTGACCTTTAACACAACTCATCATCATCATAGGTTCGAGTTCATGATAGGGGAGTGATATTGAAGTGTGGCGATGGCGATGTATTGGGATCAGATCGAGGGTTCACATTTCCTAGTTTGGCGTGTGGAGAAAGTACGATGTGACGATGTTCAATTTTTGATCGGATTTGAAAGCTAGATTCTAGAGAGTAGCGATGGAAAGTCTGATAAACCTCATATATGAAATATATAATCATGATTTATGGTGGTAGCAGTGGAATCAGAATAATGCATGAAGAACCATGAGATTCTGGAAAATACCGCATTACACGACGTGTACCTCAAATATCCCATTCCATGTGGAGTCTCGAGTTGTAGCGCTACAGTTTCATATGAAATAAAATATCATACACACTGTGACATGTGTCACATGTTGTGTGACCATATGATGGAGACTCGATGTGTATCCTGAAGGATACACAAGAACAAACATGGCTTGACACACATGCATAGGAAGAGTACATGGGAACAACCAAAGTACATGGGCATAAACAAGTTTATATGGGCACAATCAAAATAACATAGGTACAAACACAGGAAGGTTCAGGTTTTGCAGTACACGCAGTGCACTTCCTCAGAGATGGATTAACACCCTTCATTTCTTTAGTATAGACTATGTTCAGCTGAGTGAATTCCTTGGTCCACCCCTACGAGTGTGCAATGAAACATTACATCCTCTTTATAGGATTTTTATCTTCTATATAGGTTTTATTTCAGATAGAGTTTGTGATATTCCTCCATGAGGTCTGGGGTGGGATCCTATATTGTACCTTCATTCTCGGTAGGGTTCGTGGTATCAGTGTGACCACCATGAAAAACGTGTTGATCCCCTATCTTGAAAATTGATCCATTAGGGGTTTTGATGTCCCCTAATGGTCTTGAGTGTGATCCCCTATTTGGATGTCTAGATCCTCACATATCCAGTGAGTACTTCTTTGGCGAGGCCCAATGAGCACAACCCCTCGGATGACTGCCATCATTGAAAACATGGATCATGTAGTGAGTACTCCTAGAAAGATAATTACCTTGAACCCTCAGGAATAATCATATGGATAGTAGTGGTTGAGACCTCTTTGTGACTTGGAGTATGTTATGAGTATATCTAGGTTTCTTTTTGATTATCATCATGTCTCATATCTTGATTTATGTACTCGTGTATTGATGAACTAACTACTCTTGATGATTTATGTTTGGTTATTTTTAGGGTATCCTATTGGGTATTGTAATACCCACCCCTTCATGGGATCTACCTACACATGTCGTGCCTTACACAAATGAGATGCCATTTGATGGAGTCCTGGGAGGATTGAGAGAAGGTGGAGCTTGGTATTGGGATAGATAGACTGATGTTCTTACAAGTGTTACATTTGATAGTATCTCCCTCCTTCTAAGTAGGTCGGAATCTATTTCTTATTTTTTGTGGGTTTTTATTTGGACCCTTTATCTCTTTCATTAATTTTATAATACTCTAGTTTTGGGATTATAGATATATTCATGAATTGGTATTAGTTGAACTTCACTTTCACCATTTTATGATATTGGAGATGTGTGTGTGTGTCCGTGTATTGGTACTTAGGCTAATGCCTCACATGTTTGGGATATACCTACTCAGTACTGGTTTCCAGTCCCTGGTCTATTGGAGGTGATCTTGGGGTTGTCAAACCCCGACTTATTTCTGGCCAGGTAGGCTCTGGTGGATCGGGTCATGATAGAGTGGTATTAGAGTAGTTAGTTCTACTTTAGGACTAGAGTGTTGAAATTTTCCAGATGTGAATTTGGTTTGTAATCAATGACAATAGTAATAAAGTGTTTCAAGTTTGGCTCTTATTCTAGGGACTCTAGTTTTGGTATGATGGATGAAATATACATTCATTGGGACTCTAACATCCTTCTTGTTGACTTAGTAAATGTAGACACTAGTTTTAGGGAAAACATTAGTACATGCATCATATAGGAATGGGTTGTGGTTTCCATGTACTTCTTGAGTTAGATCCCTAGATATTCTGGTTGAACATGATGTGTCTTATTTCTTCTAGGATACCTCTATGAAGTCATCCATCTAGGATTCCACTACGTGATCATGAGGATGATCTACCGAGTGATGAGGCCTCAGTATATGGGATTTTAAAGGAGGTGGTACCTTAGGGTAGTTTTCCAGTTCTTCCACCACCTGTTGAGAATCAGATTACACCAGAAGTATTAGTTTAGGATGTGAACAGGCTCAGTGAACTCCACAAGTTTCAGAGGCAAAAGAATCCCATGTTCTAGGGTGATCTAGGGCCCCGGGTTTCTGAGGATTGTCTTGAGACAGTCACCAAAGTTTTCCACCTCATGAGGATATCTAGAGATCAGATGGTGGTCCTTACAGTAAGTCTTTTTCAGGGATTCACCGGAGATGGTGGAGTCGAGTGACTTATTCACACTATGAGATGAATCTATTCTAGTCATACTTTGAGCATATCTTTAGGGAGTAGTTCTATCTAACCACATTGTGATCAATGCACATTCATAGGATTCTGCACTTGCAACAATATAGAATGACCATGACAGAGTATTCATATTGGTTCAATGACCTCTATAGATACTCTCTAGATATGGTTCAAGATCCTTTTTTCTAAGCACATACATTTGATTTGGGCCTATGCTGAGATATCATGGATTCAATGATATATCTTTTCATTCTAACCTATGTTGGAGTGTTTTAGTGGGATTTAGTAGTGAAGAGATTATTGGAAGAGAAGAGGATGAAAATGAGTGCTAGTAGTGGGAACACATGAGAAGATACCTTGGTTGAAGGTATATGATGATATTCATAGGGATATATGTATGCATGAAGCTTCAGGAGATGATCCCAGGATAGTGGATCAAAGGTTCAAGGCTCTCAGGATGTCTCAAGTCATCCAAGAGAAAAGCGGTGCTTCTCTTGCGATGGATGAGGATATATTACTTGATATTTTATTACCCACCACACAATAGATAGGGATACGTTTGATGGACCACCTAGAAAGATACAATTACAGGAGTATGGAGGTCCATAGGGTGGAAGGCATGGCAGAGTAGCAAGGAGTTCAGTTGGAGGTAAAAGAAAATTTGAATTGTTTCCACCACTACCCCTTGGGGGTCCATTCTAGGCTTAGGGAGCTGGTGGTCAGAGATGAGAAACGGTATAGGCAGTAGAGGCCTATGATCCCTAGGATCCTATGATGACTGGAGGTACAATCTGTATCTTCCCTACTTTAATTGTAGTGCTGATAGAAACAACTGTGAGCCACTATTTTCTTGCCACTTCTCTCATTTGAGACTTAGAGATTCTGGTAGAGCATTTAGCTTGAACCATGACATTAGAGACTCCTATCAGAGGTGAATCAATGATCACACACTTCTACTAACAGTGTGACATAATTCTTGGAGGTGAGAGATTCATATTGGATCTCTTTGTATAAATGATTATGCCTTATGATGTCATCTTAGGTATAGACTGGTTATCTATATTTCATGACCATATTGACTATTACAAGTATAGGATGTGGTGTATCTATAGTGATGGAATGAGGTTTTCCTTCGTGGGTGAGAAGGAAACCCAAACAGAGTAGGATAGGATCATACGTTGGAGGGTACAACCAATTTATCACCTACTGGATAGTATTTACCTTTGAGTAGTGGATTCTATGGGATTTTAGTTTCCTATAGTGATGTAGGAGTATAAGGATGTATTTTCTGAGTATGTTAAGGGATTACCTCCATGTTGAGAGATATAATTTTACATTGACTTACACCTGGTGAAAACCTTTATATCTATACCAACATATCAAATGGCTCTCATCAAGCTTCATGAGTTGAGAGTGTAGTTGGAGGACTTACATAGGAAGATATTTTTTAGATCTAGTGTTTCCCCTAGGTATCCCCAATTTTGTTTACTAAGAATACATACATGATTTTTAGGTAGTTTATGGATTATTGGCACCTAAAATAGGTGACTATGAAAAATAACTATCCACTACTGAGGATTGACGATATCTTTGATCCATTGATACAAACATGATGGTTCTCAAAGATCAACCTCAGGTCATGTTATCACTAGAATTTATTAAATTATGATCATATACTAAATTTTAAATTCAAATGTTTCTACAGTCATTATGAGTACTTGGTGATTCCTTTTTGTGTAAAAAATTTCCCAATAGTGTTTATGGGGCTCATGAATCGGATATTCTATCATTTATTAGTCTGATTTGTGGTGGTCTTCAATGATGATATCCTAGTGTACTTGGTGTTTGAGGAGGATCACATGAGACACTTGAGGATGGTCCTAGACATACTCCAAGATAACAAGCTTTATGGAAATCTCTTGCAGTGTTAGTTTTGATTCAGGCAGGTCAACTTTCTGGGACATGTCATCTTGGATGATGGTGTAGTAGTGGACCCAGAAAAGGTTGAGGTAATTCTAGCTTGAGATCCACCCAATACCATGAAGGAGGTTCAGAGCTTCCTTAGGTTGGAAGATTATCACAAGATATTCATTCCTAATTTCTCTAGGATATCATAAACTTTTATTTCTTTGAACCGAAAGGGGAATCCTTTCATTTATATAGAGAGGTTCCAATAGGATTTCCAAGAGTTGTGATAGAGATTTGAAGTGTTCCCCCATATTGATATTTCAAGAGGAGAGTGTTGAGTATGTAGTGTTATGTGATGCCTTAGGGACCATAATTGTTTGTGTTATGATTTAGAGGTAGGATGTGATTCCCTATGGGTCCTGATAGTTGAGATCACATGATTAGAACTATTTGAACCATGATATATCATTGGAAGTGGTATTATTATCCTTAAAGATAAGGCGACACTACCACATGGGTGAGTGTTTTATCATAAATTTGACCATAATAGTCTCAAGTATATCTTATCTCATAAGGAATTTAACTTGATATAGAGGTGTTGGATAGAGTTCTTGTAGGAGTATGACTTTGAGATAGTCTATACTCCTAAGAAGGGGAATGTAATTGCAGATTCCCTCACAAATAGATCTTGTTCACAATTGTTCACTGAGGCTTTGGAGCAGTTAGCCTCATTGAAGGTGTCCCTAGCGTAGAAGAATGTTGTAACTTATCTATAGTCAATGGTTGTTACCCCACCATTTATTCAACAAGTTAAGGAGGCTCAACATATAGATACCGACCGTGATATCTTATGCACTTAGATATCTGCTAGACACACTCCTAATAGATTTTATGAAGTTTGGGAGCATGTTATCCTTTCTATAGGATGGACTATGGTACTAGTGACGTTGTGAGAGGAGGTGATGAGGGAGTTTCATACATCACATTTGGAGGTACATCCAGGTGTATAAAAGATGTACTAAGACCTATAGAATTAGTTTTGGTGGCCAGGTATGAAGAAAAGTGTAACAGAATTTGTCTCTTGATGCCTCACCTCTCAGTTGGTGAAGACTAAGCACTAGGTTCTATAGAGTTTATCTCCACCCCTCAAGGATTCATAGTGGAAATGGGATGGAATACATATGAACATCATGACGGGGTTACGATGGATGTTTAGAGTACATGATTCCATTTGGGTGATCATAGACCATCTCACCAAGTGAGAAAACTTCCTGGCTATCCAAGAATAGAGTTCAGTAGAGAGATTGAGATGAATTTACATAAAGAAGATAGTCTGACTCCATTGAGTTCCCTAGATGATCATTCTAGACTGTGATGCTTGCTTTACATCATGATTATAGAGAGGATTTTCGGAGGTATTTGGGACTTATTTTCATTTAAGAATGGTGTTTCACCCCTAGACTAACATCCAAACTAATAAAATCATTAAAGTTCTAGTGGACATTCTTTGGGATTGCACGTTGGAATTTTGTTGCAGTTGGGAGGTTTACGCACCCTTGATGGAGTTTTCATACAACAATAGATACTATTCCACCATTAGTATAGAACCATTTGAGACTTTTTATGAGTGACCCTATAGGTCACCACTATATTGGATTGATCCAGGAGAGCCAACACAAATGATCTTAGAGTCGGTGCAATATATGACATAAAAGGTGAAGATCATCCAAGAGCGGATGTGGAACGCACTGACCTATCAATAGTCTTAGAGATAGGCACTGAGATGGCGTGACATTTTGAGGCCCGATGAGCCCATAATTGATATTATAAAAGTATTAAATATATTAATATTTCACAAACATAGTTTTTCTAAAAAATGGAATAACTCACAAACATAATCTTGGATACAAAATCCCAGACCATAGTTGAATCCAAAACATAGAGTTTACCCTATGCGTGACCTAAGGTTGGTCAGAACCATGTTTTTGGTTAAGGTGGTCATTGGCTGCGTGTTTTAATAAAATAAATAAAATAAATAATTTATTTTATTTTAAATATCCAATATACCTAACTTAAACTATTTAAATATATTTATAATGTTTCACCCGGTTTAGCTGCATAACCCTAAGAGCTCTCAGAGGAGGATATTCATCTTTTTTCATTGGAGAATCACATCAGAGGATGATAAGAGACCATATCAAGGTAGATAAGTAGACAAAGAATGTAGTGGGTCTTCTCAATCACTTACAAGAACATTCTTTAACAAATATAAATCCATAATTGAGTTAGGGATTTCTAATTATATCTTCCACCCTTGATTAAAATATTGAGCTTATATATATATATATATTTATCTGCTTTTGATATGAATTTTCCCACCCTTCGCATGATCCCATTGATGAAATAAATTGTTTTATTAAATCTATTCTTTTTATGCCATGATCTCACCCAGAATTACACACATTGAAATCATAGGCCAATAATACTTGTCCAATGATGTTTATAACCCTATTTTATTATGGTTTTACCCCACCGTTCTTCATATTCTTCACCATTGACCTATAGGTCATGGTTCAAAATTGATGAGGTGGATTCAATCTCGACCGAACCCTGGATTCATGGTAGTTGTGAGAAAGAAATTTGGGATGGTGTTTTGTGGATGGATTGAGTTTCATTGTGGGATGAGGGTGGTGGTTTCTGTATATCTATGATCCAGGATGATGAAGGGTATCACATGGGACATGCGAAGAACTACTAAGGGTGATCATAATATATTTTATGCCATCAAAGGTCAGGAAATGGTAACTAGAGGTGACCTACGCTGATTTTGGGTGGTGAATAGGCGTGATTCATGGAAGGGAGGCTGGATATGGTGAACACATGAATAATTTTTACTTTTTGTGGAAAACCTAACTATATGGTGTGTACTGGGATAAAAACTCACCATGTAGCACCCCTGAATATGACGCTAGGGGTTTTTAGAAGATAAGGATCACATGTCATGTGGTTGGGTCCACCAGAAGTGTGACCATCCCTAGGTGGATAAGCTATGTGATGACTATACATGACTAGGACTCAGTGCGGGAGGATACACCATGTACTTTGGAAGTAAACATGCACAATTCAATACTTATACATGACCATGTACATGGAAAGACACATGGAATGACCCGAAGTACACGAGAATAACTAGTAGCACACAGGAAATCCCTAGGTGGATGAAACAGTCCATGTGATACCCATAAATTCCATGTACATGGTGTATGAGTTATTTTTAGATGAGAACAAGACCAAGAATCGGAGTGGGACCACATGCCATATGGACCCCATACACATCGTGTACCCCTATGATAAACTTTAATTTTAAATATATCCTTTGTATAAACTTGGATTTTTTCCATCATGAGTGTTTTTTCATATATAATGTGATGGTAGCCTTCACAGTGTCTTTTGAGATATGATGTGGAATGTTTATAGCATGATGATTCTTAGGTGATGCTTGATAATGATAGTGATCAAGTGGGGTCATCAGATAGAGTCCAGGGTTGGAAAGCCCCTATTTCACCAGGGCATGGGTCCCCCACACTTCTTTAACTAGTTTGAGTGGAACCCCCTAATACTATAGGGTGTGGGTCCTCTAACTTATAAGTAAACCCCCCCAAATATACTAGGGCATGTGCTCTCTATCTATTTATTGGCACCCCCTTGATGCATTATGGAGTGGTTCTTATACCTTCTGAGTGAAATTCCCCCAACATAATAGAGTGTGGGTCCTCTATAAAAATATACTGAGGGAAACCACCCAAAATACTAGGTATTTGTTCCTATATCTACTTAGTTGAACCCTATGAAGTACTAGGGTACGAGTCCTCTATCTACTGAGTGGAACGCCCCTAACGCATAAGGGAATGGGTCCTCTTTCTATAGAGTTGATCCCCTAAGATGCACTAGGGTGTGGGTCCTCTATTAGAGATTTTACCCCCTTGACTGTGTGACATAGTGGAAAGGTTTGGTTCCTCTATATGGTTACCTCGTTAGTTACATTAGATTCTAGGCATCACAGACATACCCTTTCGAGCTATTTTATAACTAATCAAACCGAGATAGCCTATGATATGAAGATACCATTTATCTTTTTCTAGGTTTATTTTATGAGAATATATATATATATATATATTCTATTGGGTTTTGTTTCCCTCTTTATTTGGGTTAAGATGACTACTTCTATAGTATCTTCTATTTCTCCCCTTCATTTTTTGGTTTGTCCTACTGGTTTTGTATATACTCACCACTACATCGGATTTTTCCCGCACATGTCATGTCTTATGTAGGTGAAAAAAAGATTGGTGGTGATTTCAGTGGATCATAGGGATACTTGGGTGTATAAACCATGCACAATGGTTGGGCATGGAGATTAGGTGTCAGGATCTATCAAAATTATTTTATTCCAATTTTTTTCGGGTTAGGAAAAATTTTCTAGTTGATAAAGTATTTTTACCCTTTAAACTTAGGTTTTATTCTCCCACACTCTCATGAATCCCCTAAACTTTATTTCATGCATGGTCTATCTCTAGATGTTATAATATTTATTTATTTTTATTCCACTACACTTCTACATAGAGATGGTTGGGTGTGTGTGTATAGATACATTAGAAAAAAAATACTCCCATTATAGTTATTCCTTCTCAGCACTTGTTTCCATCCCCTATCCTATTGGAGGTGAGCTTGGGGTTGTGGCGTTCTAACCTTCCATCAGCCAGGTGGGCCCTTGTGGATCGGGTTGTTATAGAGTTTTATAAGAGGGGGTTCATCCTTGATACAATGTTTGGGTTTTTTCCCCCATGAGGATTGATTGGGAACTTAAGGAAACCATTTCAGAGTATCTCAAGTGTGTATTTTAGGCCACAAAACCTATTATTTGTGAAAAAAATGATGTATATATACACTTAGACTATGAATACCCACTCATCAAATCAATATACTGAGAAATTGTTTGTAGTGAACAGTGGTACAAGAATCATATTGGATCGAGTCCTTTGACTATCCTTATTGAGTCAGATCCCAATATATATATATATATATATATATGTATATGTATGTATGTATGTATTATCATCTAACCATGGTACATCTTGATCACTTTCAGGATGCCTCTATAAAGACCAGTATCTAGGTTTCTAATTGAGGATCATGAACAAGATCTGATGAGTGATGGGGCCTTAGTTTAAAGGCCATATCAGGAGGTATTCCCTCTATATGGGTAGGTATAAACACCCCAAAATTTTTAGAAGTAGATAGTAACATCCGAGAAGGATGAGGATGTGTACAGAATTATCATGCTATGAGAGTTCCAGCGCCATAGGTAGCTAGGGTCCATGGTGAGGCAGATCCCTAAGAAGTGGAGGATTGTCTTGAATCACTGATCTGAGTCTTCTGGCTCATGAGGAACCCTACTAATCAGATGGTTGCACTGAGGACTATTATTTTACCAGGAGTATCTAGGTGATGGTGGATTGTAGTTATATAGACCCATGATGGGATGAAACTCTCATGGTCTGACTTTCAGCAGCCGTTTTGTGAGGATTACTACCCCTCATGATTGCACTCAGTTTATATTCAAGATCTTATAGAGCTGAAACATGGTAGTATATTAGTTTTTGAGTATTATAAGATGTTAACTAAACTTACACAGTACTCCCTCAACATGGTTTGAGATGGTTAGTTCCAGGAGTAAAAGTTCGAGTAGGGTATTTGTAGAGACATTCATGATTTTGTGGTCCCCCTGTGCATTTTGACTTATAATTCAATACTAGAGAAGAAGATGGTGATAGATAGATTAATATTTGAGGGATAGAAATAATTTGGGGATGGCAGTCGAATTCATGGGGATGAGTCATCTGTACTAGATAGAAGGTGCTGGTTATCAGGATCTTGACAAAAGATATCTCCTCATGGTCGGTCTCAGTCATGTGGATGTGCAGCGTAGGGGCCATGTAGAGGACCAGGTCTGCCTGGAGATGGGATATGCTATGCATGTTATGGGCATGGTCACTTAGCATGTGATTTCCTGACATGATGAAGAGGGTAGGTAGGCAGTGGATGGACCACTATAATAGAGGTAGTGTAGTGATTAGGTTTCTACCATGCATGTATAGGGAGGCCCCCAGGTATAAGATCAAAATATAGAATTATTTTTATATGATATGGCACAATACAAGAGGGGGGAGGTGAATTGTTGGTTTAAAAGTTTTTTATTTAAACTCTTAAGAAGAAACTTAGTTTAAGAGATCTTAAACTAATACAATTCACAAATCCTCTTATGAAACAATACAAATGATCATACTGAACATGGATCCGATGGATATAATATGATACCATAGGTTATTAAAAACAATTTTATTTGGGTTTAATACAATGATCAGAGTATAAAAAATTTGAATGATTCTACAATACAATGTATAAAATATTTTAATAAAATTTAATGTAAATTAATGTATTGTAATTAAAACAATTACAATAGAAAAGAATATGAATATAAAGATAAAATAAAGTATTCTATTTCTATTTCAAATAGTATTAGAAAAGTAAAGGGTATTACAATTATTTTATCCCAAAGAGTAGGGTATACTTTCACCTAGGATAATAGGTCTTTCTTACCACCACCCAGGTAAGCCCTCGATATGATGATTAGCACGTCTGTCTTCCTATCCATGGAAGCCCTCGATTAAGAAGGTAATCGAAACCTATATCTTTAAAATACTTAAAATACCTCAATACAATGATCGGAAACACCGTCTTCCTATCCTCAGAATCCCATGACCGTTATCGAAATGATCGATCACACAAAGAAATACAAATCACCCATTGAAGTACAAGAACTAGGAACAACCTGTTCATGTCTTGTATCTTCAAGGATTTTTTCATGAAGCAAGAGAGAGGTTACATCATCTCTCAATAGAAATTAATTCATAAGTGTGTCTTCTATGTTCAATGGTCTAAGTCACTTACTATCTGATTCAAATAACCTCCTATTTATAGGCCTTATATCCAACTATCATATTTGATTTCAAAAATCATATTTCTCTGAAAAAATCAGAGGGACTTGGTCACCTGGCACTATAATGGTCAAAATAAAATAGAATGCATGACATCATTTTGATTAGTATATAACTAAATCCATGACATAATTTTGGTTAGAAAATAATATGTTTAGAAATATGAAATAATGAGTATGATGAATATAAAATGAATGAGTAAAAGGATAATGTGAAACATGTATGTAGTATTAGAGTAAGACATGAGTAAAATTCATTACATGAGTATGATAAATAACATGGGCATGATGCATAACATGAGTAAGCTGCATAACATGAGTATGATGTATAACATGGGTACGATGTATAACATGAGTAAAATTCATAACATGAGTATGATGTATTAC
This sequence comes from Viscum album, assembly GCA_963277665.1. Taxonomy (NCBI): domain Eukaryota; kingdom Viridiplantae; phylum Streptophyta; class Magnoliopsida; order Santalales; family Viscaceae; genus Viscum; species Viscum album. The sequence goes on along the minus strand of OY728119.1, from coordinate 2,100,404,713 downwards.
ATGGGTATGATGCATAACATGGGTACGATGCATAACATGGTTACGGTGCATAACATGAATATGATACATTACATGAAATTACGATGAAAAAAAATACAAGTGGTTATGATGAAAAACAACATATGAGATTACTATGAAGAAAAAAAATATTCTGTTATGATGAAAATAAATACATGTGGTTACGATGAAAAAAACATATACAATTACAATGAAAAAAAACATATGCGGTTATGATAAAAAACAATACATGTGGTTACGATGAAAAAGAACATAAGCAGTTACGATGAAAAACAACATATGTGGTTATGATGAAAAACAACACATGCAGTTACGATGAAAATGAACTTACAATGAAAAAACAACATATGATGTTACGATGAAAAAGAACATAATAATTTATGATGAAAAAGATGAAATAATTTGTGATTCCAAAACAAAAAGAAATAAATGGGAAGGTCAGAACACAACTTTTGACTTAACAATCTCCCCCTTTTTGGAAAGCATAAAAAAAAATAAAGTCGTATCTCCCCATGAGTTTAGTAACTATTCTGAAAGTAATAGTGAATATGACTAATTCCACCTTAGGATAAAAATTATCTCTAAGGATCATATTCTCTTTACTTCACCTTTTCTTATGAGTTCTCCCCCTTAATAAGATATTCTCCCATTTTATTTTTTATGGGAAAAAACTTCTTCTGTATAAAGAAATTTCTTCTTTTCCAAATTATTCTCCCCCTTTGTGATTTTCAAAAAGAATAAGGGAAAATATTATTTTCCTACTAGTATTTAGAGAAACAAAGTATAAGAAATAATAGAAATTACCTGAAATGTAATTAAATAAGTTTTATTACAACAAGAGTTCAAAATTCATTCTTTCTCCTTTTTTTTCAAGAGTTTGAAAACAACCAGCTTCATCTTCTTGAACTCTTTTCTATCTACCATAAACTTTTCAAGATCTTCTTGCTGAGTCTTCATCTTCTCATCTTATTCTTCAATAATCTTTTCTTGTTTTTGGAGCCTTTCTTCATGAAGTCAATTTATTTCTTCCAATGCTTTGAACCTTACTTCCTGGGAATTGTAATCATCTATTCTAACACTATAAAACTTTTCTAAGATTAAAACTCTATTTAAGATAAAAACATTCTTATTAAATTCATTTTCTAATTTTTACTTTATACTTTCAAGATCTTTAGAGGATATTCCTTTTGAGGTACTCAGTCTTTGAAAGGATTCTACCTTTTCATTTATATCAGTGAACAACTTTTGGTATACTAAATTGAGACCATTTACATGATTCACCAATTCCTCAAGACTATCCACATGATACTTGATATTTTCATCAATATTTTATGAACAATTAACGTCTTTGTTTTAAGCCTTACTATGCTTAGTAAAACATTCTTCGAACACTTTAAAATCAGTTTCAAGTTTAAAAAACCTGTTCATCTGAATCTTGACATAATCCGTTCTTCCATTATGACTATTAGCAGTGATATCTTGCCTGGATTAATTTTTTAGAAAGAAAGGTATAATATTTTATTATATATTCAAGTATTTTTTAATATATTGAACTCCCATTACTATGATTTTCCTTTCTAAATCTGTATCTTCATTAAAATATGGAAGTTCTCCAAAATGAGTTTCCATACCGACAAAAAATAGTTGGTTGATTATGATTCTTATTAGATTATTATTCTTCTACTTTTTATGATATTTGAATAAATTTCTTGGAAATATTATTTTGAGAAACTCCTTTTTATGATTGAGGATTAGGAGAAGGAAACTTAAAGTATGGGGCTTCTGATGATTTTGCTGAAGAAATTTTTTGAGATTAATTTTTCTTGTTTTTAGCTTCATTATATTCATCCTCCACATCCTCCTATTATTCTTATTCTTCATCCTCTTATTATTCTTCACATTATTCTTCTTATTATTCTTAGCATTCTTGATTGAGGATTTGTGTAACCGATTTTTTAGCTACCTATTTTTCTTTTTATTTCTTTGCTGGATCCGGTTGGGTTTGAAGAGCTGGTTCCCTTATGACTATTCTAGTTCTGGATTTCTCAGCTATCTTTAGAAGAATATAAATATAGATGGATTGAGACTTTATCTTCTTCATTATCCTTTCATTTTATTCTCATTTTAATATTTCTTTTGTTTCTATTCTTTTAGCCAGGACTTCAACAAGATCCCATCCGAATTCAGGATCACCCTGTTTTTTCAGCCTTCTTCTTTCTCTATTCTACCGCAACCTCATCTGATACTGCCTTTTGTTTATTTTATTTCCTGTGGGTTGTAGCCTCATATAAATTTATTTTGATATTTTTTTATTTGGATGGATTTGAAAGTTTTTCACTCCGTTCAGCTATTTCTTTTACTTTCTCAGCTTTCAGATCCTTCTCAAACTTTTTGGATTCTTGTTTGATTCGTAACTTGAGTCTCTTGATCGTATACTTGATGATAAGAGGCTCCTTGAAAGTTTTCAAATCTAATTTAATTGTGAATTTTCATAATCTAAGGAATATTTTCAAAAAAAATCTTAGGATAGTAGGAAACATAATCAACAGAGATTTGATTGTACTGGATTTAATTTTCTAAATAGTCATGAAAATAAAACCCACAAGATTGAACATTTTCATATTGAATAAGTAATCAAGGTCATAGACATCAAAGAATTTCAAAGTTTCCTCATAACTCTTTCTCAGTACTAGGAAACCTTGCATCTAGAGGGATATAAGATGGTTGTCAACTGATAAATGATTTACTTTCCTCTTATGTTTATGAATCTCAAAAAGTGATTCCTCTGCTTTTCTTTTATCAAAATTTATATCCAGTTTCGGTAATTTGTGGGATGGGAAAAGAGAATCTCCCTCAAATGAAACTCCCATGAAAGAAGATTCTTATTTAACTAAGGTTATTCATTTCTTTCCATACATCATAAACGAAACCTTGAGTCCATCATCTATCTCTATTGTTTTATATAATTATAACAATTATTCATGAAACAAAAAATCTTGACCTAATTTAGGTCTTTTAATACACAGGGATTCCCATCCTTGAAAATTTATTATTCTTTTCAATGAAGAATAATAAATCTCATTAAATTCTCTAGAAACTAACCTTTTACCTCAAAAGTTCATAGAAGATAAATCTTTTGAAGACATTTATTTTGGAGAAGAAGCAATTGAATCAGATATGAAAAGCTTGAAAAAAAAATCTCAAGCATTGGGGTTTTATATGGTTACAAAAGCTAATAACTTCTTTGATTACAAGTGAAACTGGATATTTATAGAGCATCAAAACTTTGATGAATTTCAGAGGAAATTTGATGTGGGATGGGTAGGGGTTCTTTAAAAAAAAATTAATGGTCAAAATTAGATCTAAAAGATACAGTGGTTGAGAATGAATTTAAACTCTTAAGGTTTTTAAAAAAATCATATTCAGGATGAATCTGATTAGAAAAAAATGAAAGAATTGAAATACCAACAATTTGGATTATAGTGGACAATATAGGGTTTTAGAAGTTATACCCATCGAAGTATCACGATAGGTATATTGGTTTCATTTTATTCTTATTATAATAACAATACTTAGTAATATTTTAAAAGGAAATAATTGTAATACCAAAAATCATATGAAACCAATAAAAATTATAAAACCGATACTATGTAAATCTGATAAAATTCTAAAAATGATAAAGTTATAATACCTATAAAATTCAAATACTGATAAAATTCAAATACTGATAAAATTATAATACCAATAAAATTATAATATTGATAAAATTATAATACCAATAAAATTATAATACCAATAAAAAAATGAAACTGAAAAAACATGAAAGAGATAAACACATGAAATCGATAAAACATGAAATCGATAGACATGAAACTGATAAAAACATGTATACTCCCCTTTAAAAAGGAGTAACTTAATATTAAAAGGTGGTTAAAATAGGAAGTATATTTGAATTATTAAATTATAGTGATTATTCCTAGATTCTGTTTAATATATTCAAATCTATCAGAAGATATTGGTTTTGTGAAAATTTCAGCAAGTTGTTCTTGTGTTCTGATGAATTGTAAACCAATATATTCTTTTAGTGTGTGGTCTCTAAGAATGTTATGCCTAATATCTATATGTTTTTCATGTGAGTGATGTGTAGGGTTTTTAATTAGAGAAATGACACCAATATTATCATATATTATTTGAGTTTTCAAAACTCATTCCATAGTCAGTGAGTGTGTGTTTCATCCACAACACTTGAGCACAATAACTTATAGCTGATACATATTCACCTTCAATAGTGGAAAGTGCTACTGAATGTTGTTTTTTTCTTGACCAAGAAACTAATGAATCTCCTCAAAAATGAAAAGTTATGTATGTAATTTTTTCTATGCATCATACAACCACCAAATTCAGCATCTAAAAAACTTTTCAAAACAAAATTATTTCCAGAATAATAAAATAGTTCAAAATCCATAGTTTAATTTAAATAGAAAAAATTACTTTTTACTACTTTTAAATGGGATTATTTTGGATTATTTTGGTATCTTGCACATAAGTATACAGAAAACATTAAGTCTGGATGACTAGCAGTTAAGTATAGTAAGCTTCCTATCATTCCTCTAAAAATTGTTTAATCAACTGGTTTCCCAGTTTCATCAAGATCAATGGTATTTGAGGTTCTGATTAGATTAATAATACTTTTTGTGTTATCATATCCATACTTTTTAAGTAAATATTAGATATAATTTTTTTGGGATATATAGGTTCCTTCTAGTTTTTAAGAGATTTTAAAACCTAAAAATAATGTTAACTCTCCCAAGATACTCATTTCAAACTCAGGTTTCTTGAGATTTACAAAATAATTAGTTAGATATTTTTGATTTGATCTGAATATAATGTCATAAAAATAGATTTAAACAATAAAAATATATATTTTTTCCATATTTATAAAAATATTTGGATCTACAGTTCATTTAGCATAATTGTTTTATAATAGAAATTTAGTAAGCCTATCATACCAAGATCTAGGGGATAGTTTAAGGACATATAAAGCTTTGGTAAGTTTTAAAGCACGATCAGGATGTTTTGAGTCTACAAAACTAGGAGTTTGTTCTATAAAAACTTCTCATTATACATATCCATTAAGGAAATCATATTTCACATCCATTTTAAAAATTTTGAAGTTAAATAATGCTGTAAAGTCTAATAGAATACGACTTGATTTAAGTCTAGATACTAAATCATAGGTTTCTTTATAGTTTATTCCCTCTTATTTATTATAGCCTTTAATAAAAATTCTTGATTTATTTCTTTTAATGAATCCATTTTCATCACATTTGTTTATGAAAACCCTTTTTACTCCAATTACTATTGTTTATTTATAATTTTGAACCAAGGTCCAGAATTTATTCCTTTAAAATTCATTTAGTTCATCTTGCATTGCTTTAATCCAATCCTCATCACCTAAGGCTTCATTATAAGTTTTAGGTTCAAATTGGGATAGAAACGAAAAATGTTATATTTCATTTCTCAAGGAATTTATAGTCCATACGGGTTGATTTACATCACTAATGATATTATCACTAGGATGATTCCTAATAAATAATTGATTTGGGTTTTTTAAAACTTGTTCATCAACATATTATAGAAATTCTTCTGGTGTAAATATTTTAGAAACATTTTCGTGTGAATTCCCATTTTAGAAGAATTTTCAATCAAAGGTTGATAATCAGTTTGTGAAAACACATCCATTGATGTAGGTAGGGGTTGTTTAAAAACAAAAGGAACAGTTTCATCAAATTTAACATGCACTATTTCCTCAAGAGTATAAGAGTTTTTGTTAAAAACTCTATAAGCCTTAGAAGAAGTGAAATAACATAAAAATATTCCTTCAACAGATTTGGGTGAAAATTTATGTAAGTTATCTTTAGTATTTAATATGAATAATTTGAATCTAAACACTCTTAAGTAAGAAAATTTATGTTTTCAACCATTCCATAATTCATAAAGAGTTTTATTAAGAAAAGGTTTAATTAAAACTTGATTTATAGTATAACATGATGCACTTACAACTTCAACCCAGAAATGATTAGAATTTGAGTATTCACTCAATATGGTTCTAGTCATTTCTTAAGGAGTGCGATTTCTTCTTTCAATAACACAATTTTTCTGAGGGGTTCTTGGAGTATAAAAGTCGTGAGTAATAGATTTATTACAAAAAAAGTTTAAAAATATGAATTTTGAAATTATCTACCATGATCACTTCAAATGGTTATTAGTTCTAGGTTTTTCTCATTTTTAACTTGGGATCTAAAAGTTTTGAAAAAATAAACAACTTCTGATTTATTTTCTAGAAAATTGACCCATATAAATCTGGTGTAGTCATTAACTAAAACAAATACATAGTATTTTCCTCCAATACCTCCAGTTTGTGTAGGACTAGGAAAATCCATGTGTACTAATTTCAATGCATTAATATTTGAAAATTCACTTATATATTTAAATCTAGATTTATATTTCTTTCCATATTGACAAGGTTTGTAGACTTTTGAAGAATCAAACCTAAGATTCGATAGATCCTTAACAAGTATTCTCTTTGATAGTTTTCATAGGTTTCTAAGGTTACAATGTCCTATCCTTCTATGACATAACCAAGATTGGTCTTCCATTTCACTTAAGCAAGGTAAGTCTTGGATCCTAATATCATTTAAATTAATTTTGTATACATTATCATGCGTATGGGAAGAGAGAATGAATTCATCCTTGTAATTGTGAACTAAACATTTATCTTTTCTAAAATTCACAAGGTAACCTTACTCACAAAATTGAATTATGATTATAAGGTTGTGCTTAAGAACTTTAATAAAAAAACATTTCAAATTAAATATTTTCATAAAAGAACAATATTACCTATACCAATGATCTTTCCTTGAGAATTATCTCTAAAGGCTACTCATCCACCTTTCATTTCCATGATCTTTTCAAAGAAATATTTATTTCTAGTCATATGTTGAGAACATTCACAATCCATGTACCAAATATTCTTGTTGTTGGTACACTTTTTTTCCTGAAAATGAAATAATTAGATTTTCAGAACCCAAACCCTTTTGGATCTGTAAATTTTAGATAAAATAAATTTAGGAATACACATTTGTTTTTCAAAGTGAGCTTTATGAAATCCTAAATATTGGGTTTTATTAAGGGAACAATTTCTTTCCTAATTTCCACCACTTTGACACTTAGTGAAAAATGGGTAACTCTTAGGAATGAAATATTTCTGTCTAAAAATAGGTTTTGAGCAAGAATAACTTATTCTAGAATTATTTATTAGAGGATATATTTGTGAATAAATCTTGTCAAAGTTTTACTTACCCAAGGTAAATTTTGATAAAATTTTCTTAAGAGAAAAAATTTCTGATTTTAGTCTAATGAAAAAATTTTCATTCCCCCAAGAAATTGTTTTGTAATTGGTTTTTGTTTCAATTTTTTTTATCTAAAACATGTTTTTCAAAGTCCTTATAAAGTTTATCCTTCTCATAATTTAATTCCATAAGGTTTTTTGAAATATTTCCTAAATTAAGAGTTTTCTGATCAAGATATTTTGAAATATATTATACTTCTTTTATAAGGATAGATATTATATAATTTTCTTTATAAATATTTTTATTGAGTTTTAAATTCTAATTCTCAAGTAGTTTGGAAAATCTAGATACTTCTTTAAAATAAGGTAAATTATCCTCTAATGAGGAAGATTCTTTATATGAAGAGTAAGAATATTTATCATCAGGGTAATTGGAATTTAAAGATACATTTGTAATAGATTCTATATTGTGTACCTTATCCATGAGACAACGATTTTCAATAGGTAGCCTATCTATAAGTCCAATAATATTCTGACTAGAAGATTCATATTCAGAAGATTGGTCTAAAGAGTCACCACCACTAGCACTCCATGTATCATTTTCTTTCAAGACTTTATTAATATTAGAATTGTAATAAATTTTATTATTTCTTTAAGAATGTTTATCATTTATGTCTTTCCTTTTAAGAAAAGGAAAATCTGGTCTAATATGACCTACTCTTTTATATTCATAACAAGTTACTTATGATTCTTTCTTATCCTTTCTATATTTATTTTTGAATCTGTACTGAAAATATTTATTTCCCATAATCTTATTCATTCTTCAAGAAATATTGGATAGTTCATTATGTAAATGATCACTTTCACTTGATTCAAATATAACAATGATTTTCTTAGCTTTAGATCTTGTTACCCTTTTTAGAGTCTTGGATTTAGATGTATTAGTAAAGGATACACATCCATTACCACTATTCTTCTTATTAATATCTGTATCTCTTCTCATTATTGTCTCATGCTATAAGAGAGTACCAAATAATTCATCAAGAGTGATTTGAGTAATTTTATTTCTCTCATTAACAACCGTCCTTTTTTACTCTCACTCATTGGTCATGATATCAATAATCTTTTCCAAAAGTATCTCATCATCATGTACCTTTTCTCCCATAGATTGAAGAATGTTGATGATTTTCATAAATCTTTGTTGAACCTAGCATACCAGTTATCTATAAGGGAAAAAGCCATGATATTCAGCTCGTAGCATGGTTCTTCTTGTTTCTATAAATTTAGATATACCAAAATGTGTGACTTCTAATTTCTTCTAGATATAGTTGGTTGCTTCTCATGATGATATCTGACTATATATATTCTTGGTCATAGAACATAACAAAGTATTACATACCATGTAATTTATTTGATATTATTTTTTCTCATGGTTGGTGAATGTTTTGACTTCCTTGTTTGGAATTTTGTAATCTCTAGTGAGAATCACAAAATTATCTACTCTAGTATTAATAAAAAATGTCTTCATTCGATATCTCCAATACTCATAATCATTCCCATAAAAAATAGGTGGTCTAGTTGGGTTTAGATTATCAATTTATCCAATATTCATTCCTACCATCTTATAAAACAACCCTTTTCCACTCCACTTGTTAGTTTAGTAAGTAATTATAAAAAAGGGTTTATAAAAAATATAAATAACTTACAAAAATAAATAACGTAATTAAAACAAATCGGGGGGGGGGGGTGTGAATTGTAGGTTTAAAAGTTTTGTATTTAAACTCTTAATAAGAAAAATAGTTTAAGAGATCCTAAACTAATACATTTCACAAAGCCTCTTATGAAACAATACAAATGATTAGACTAGCCCTAGATTCGATGGATATAATATGATACCACCAGTTATTAAAAATAATTGTATTTGGGTTGAATAAAATGATCAGAGTATGAAAAATGTGAATGATTCTACCATACAACATATATAATATTTAATACAATGTATGTAAATGAATTTTTTGTAATTAAAACAATTACAATAGAAAAAAATATGAATAGAAAGATAAAGTAAAAGGATTCTATTTCTATTACAAATAGTAGTGGAAAAGTAAAGGGTATTATAATTCTTTTATCCCAAATAGTAGGGTATCCTTTCACCTAGGATAATAGATCTGTATTACCACCACTCAGGTAAGCCCTCGATACGATGATTGACACCTCTGTATTCCTATCCATGGAATCCCTCAATTAAGAATGTAATCAACACCTCTATCTTTCAAATACTTGAAATCCCTCAATACAATGATCGATAGTGGAATATTCCTATCCCCAAAATCCCTTGATCATTATCACAATGATCGATTGCACAAAGCAATACAAATCACTTATTTAAATATAAGACTAGGAACAATCTGTTCACATATTTTATCTTCAAGGACTTTTGCATGAAGCAAGAGAGAGGTTACACGGTCTCTCTCTAGAAATTAATTCACAAAAGCGTGTATTTTATGTTCAATGGTCTAAGTCACTTGATCTCTGGCTCAAATAACCCCCTATTTATGGGCCTCCTGTCCAATAGTCATATTTTATTTCAACGGTCATATTTCTCTATAAAACTCAGTGGGACTTGGACACCTGGTACTATAACAGTCAAAATAAAATAGAATACACAACATCGTTTTGATTAGTATATAACTAACTCCACGACATCATTTTGGTTAGAGAATAATAGGCATATAAATATGAAATAATGATTATGATGGATATATAAATCAAGAGTAAAAGGATAATGTGAAACATGTATGCATTATTAGAGTAAGACATGAGTACAATGCATTACACAAGTACGTTGAATAACATGGGTAAGATGCATAACATGAGTACGCTGCATAACATGAGTACGATGTATAACATGGGTACAATGTATAACATGAGTACGATGCATAACATGAGTATGAGTTATGACACAAGTATGATGCATAACATGGGTAGGATGCATAACATGGGTAGGATGCATAACATGGTTACAATTCATCACATGGATACAATACATTTCATGCGGTTATGATGAAAAACAATACATGTGGTTATGATGAAAAGAAGAATATGCGGTTATGATGAAAAACAAAATATGCAGTTATGATGAAAACCAATACATGTGGTTACAATGAAAAATAACAAATGCAGTTATGATGAAAAACAACATATGCAGTTATGATGAAAAACAAGACATGTGGTTATGATGAAAAACAACATAAGAAGTTACGATGAAAAACAACATATGTGGTTATGATGAAAAACAACATATGCAGTTACGATGAAAAACAACATATGCAGTCACGATGAAAAAAAAACATGTTTGATTACGATGAAAAATAACATATGCAGTTATGATGAAAAAGATGAAATAATTTGTGATTTCCAAAATAAAAAAAATGAATGGGAAGGTCAAAATACAAATTTTGACTCAACACTAGGGAGGCAGAGTTAGTAGAGGATCAAGAGGGGATCTAGGAGTAGGAACTAATAGTATAGGGTGAAAATATGAGTTACTTCCACCACCCCCACTAGGAGGCCCACTCCAGGCTCAAGGAGCTGACAGGTAGGGCCGTGGGTGACTGCAGGCCATAGAGGTTTATGTTCCAATAGCTCATGAGATGATATGAGGTATGATATTTTCAAATTATATAGTTTCTCTAGTACTTTTAGACATAGGAAAAAGTCACTACTTCCTTTATATACCCGTTGTGCGAGAGATAGAGCTCCCAGTTTAGACCTTAGCAAAAAAACTTTTACCAGAGGTTCCAATTGGGTGCGATTATTCAATATCACTTATCAACCTATAGTGTGAGATATCATTTAGGGGAGAGAGTTTAACATGGTACCTTTTGGTAATCACGATGAAACCTTATGATGTAATATTGGATATAGAATTATTTTCTATGGTTTGAGCCCATATTGACTATCATCTTAGTCGAGTTATATGCCTTTGGAAATATGAGATGAGATTCTCCTTTACGAGTGAGAGATGTATCATGGATGAGTGAGTGGGTCTTATGAGAAGAAAGATAAAACCCATCACCCATCAGTTGGTTAGTTTATCTCTCAGAGTAGTCAGCTATTTAGTTGTATGTATTCCTTCAATAGTGGAGGAATTTATGGACGTCTTCCCCAAGGACATTCTATGACTACCTCTAAGGTGGGAGATGGAATCATGCATCAAATTTCATCCCAAGACCACACCAATTTATTCTAAACATATTAGATGGACCCTAACAAGCTTTGGATGTTTAGGGAATAGTTTGAGGACCTTTTATATAATGGATTTATTAGACCCATTATGTCCCCTGGGAAGCTCTGTTTTTGTTTGTGAAAAAGTCAGACGAGATCTTGCATATTTTTGTTGATTATCATTGCTTGAATCAGGAAATGATAAAGAATAAGTACCATATTCTGAGGATTTACGACCACTTTTATCAGTTGTGAGACATTAGTTGGTTCTTGAAGATTGATCTCAGGTTTGACTACCACTAGTTGAGGGTTCACAAGGCTAATATTCCAAGGATGGAATTCCAATGTCACTACAGTCACTCTAAGTTCCTAGTGATTCATTTAAGTGTGACAAATTCCCATACAGTGTTTATATCATTGATGAATTGAATACTTCAACAATACTTATAATGATTTGTGGTTGTATTAATTGATGATATAATCATTTAATCTACATTAAACAAGGATCTTGTAGAGCATATGAGGATGGTCCTAAAATTACTCTAGGAGAACCAACATTATGTTAAGCTCTCAAAGTTCTAGTTATGGATTCACGAGGTTCAAGTTTTTGGGAATTTAATTTCCAAACATTGATTAGCTATAGACCTGATGAAGATTGATGTAGTTCTTTCTTAGGATCCACCCAAGTGCATGTCATAGGTTTAGAGTTTTCTTGGATTGGAGGGGTAATAAAAGAGGTTTGTGGCGGACTTATCTAGGACTGAAGCCCCTTTAACTGCACTGATGAGGAAAGAGAAGCAGTTTACCTAAATAAAGCAATGTCATAGAGCCTTTAAGAAGTTTAAGTTTAGGTTTACTAGTGCCCCTGTGTTGAGACTACCAGAGGAGGGAATTGAGTACATAATATTTTTGGATGCCTCTGGCGCTAGGCTCGATTACATGTTGATGTATAGGTAGCTAGTGATCACATATGGGTTGAGGTAGTTAAGACCCCATGAGTAGAACTACATGACTCATTACCTAGAGTTGTAATGTTAGTATTTTTTATGAATATGTGGATGCACTATCTTCTAGGAGAGAACTTTGTGGTTTACTCAAACCATTAGTGTATCAGGTATATCTTTACATAGAGAGATCCAAAATTGAGATAAAGGTTTTGGTTAGAGTTCCTATATTACTATGACTTTGAGATAGTATATACTCTAGGGAAGAGTAATTTGGTGGCATATTCCCTTAGCAGGAATTCCAAATCTATTTTGGTGGAGGAGGTGTCTAAGTAGTTGGATTCTTTGTAGTTGACCCTGGTGGACGAGTGAGGTGAAACTTATATTTAGTCAACAAAATTGAAACCTCCACTTCTCTATCGCATGAGGTAGAATCATTTGGGAGACATCATCTATGAGGTTATTTATGAACTAATATCCTTAGGAGATTCACAATAGGGATTCTCTGATGGAGGGGGGAACATTATTCTTTTCTTAATGGTGGTTCTAGTCATGATGCAAGAGGAGGTGGAGAGGGAGTTTCACACTTGTCATTTGGATATACATTTAGTTGTAGGGTAGATGTACTAGGAACTTCAGTGGTAGTTTTGGTGGGATAACATAAGGCATAGTGTAGCCAAGTACATCTCTCAGTTTCTCACATGTTAGTAGGTCAAGGTTGATCACCAAGTTCTAGAAGGTTTGGCACAACCTCTTGAGATACAAGAGTGGAAATGGGATGGAATATCCATAGAATTTGTGACAGGTATTCCTTATATAGTGAGAGGCCACAATTATATCTGGGTGATTGTTGAGTGACTCAAAAATTCAGGACACTTCCTTTCCATCAGGAAGCAGAGTTCAGTGGAGAGTCTAGGATAGTTGTACATGTGGGAGATGATCTGACTCCATGGGGTACCCTTGATGATCATATTTGACTATGATGTGTGTTTTACATCATGGTAGGTGTCTTTTGGGACCCATTTGAGGATAATTATGGCATTTTACCCCATATGGATATGAAGACCGAGCACACAATCATATCATTGGAGGATATGATGATAGCTTATGTTTTGGACTTTGGATGGTGTTGGGAGGATCACTTTCCACTGGTATATTTTGCTTAAAATAATAGGTATCACTCTATGATCAACATGAAACCTTTTTTGGCAATGTATGGGAGAACTTTCAGGTCAACCTTATATTGGAATGAGATTAGAGAGACATATCTTATTGGTCAAAATATTGTGCAGGTGATGAAGGAGAAGGTTTAGGTGATCCACAAGCAGATGAGGATAACCCAAAGCTACCATAAATCTTATACAAATCAATGTCATAGGCCCTTGAAGTTTAAGTAGAGAGACAATGTTTTACTGAGAGTCTCCCCATGATGAGGGTTGCAGAGATTTGGATTGGGGGGGAATATATTCTTGAGGTTAATTGGGCCATTTTAGATCTTATAGAGGGTTAGAAAGGTTGATTATCACATTGCCTTACCCCCACAGTTGGAGCTGATTCATTACATCATCTATGTGTCACATCTAAGGAGACATGTGCATGATAATACACACATTATTGACCAGGGAGAGATAAACATTGAGGATGGAGCCACCTTCATGTAGAACCTTGTAGAGATCAATAATCAAAAGGATAAGATCCTATGAGGATGTACCATTCCCTTGGTCCTTGTGTCGTAGAAGCACAAGTGCATGCAGGAGAGCTCCTAGGAGTGTGAGAGATAGATGTGAACTCAGTATCCCAACATTTTATTCTAGATTATGCTTTTTGTGGATGATAATACTTGAAGTGTGGAAGAATTTAGTGTCCATATTTTCCCTTTTAATAATTTTAAATATATGAAGGAATATTTTCAAATCTATGTGCTGAGATGACATGAGATTCTGAGGCCCGATGAATTTGAAATTGATATTATAAAAAAATATTAATATAAAAAACATGTAGTTTTTCTAAAAAAGTGTGATATCTCCCAAAAAAAACCTCAGACCATACATCTAATACCAAGGATAAATCTTGAACATAGGTTTTACCCTAGGCGTGACCTAAGGTTGGTCGACACTGGGTTTCCAGTTAAGGCAGTCATTGGCGGTGCATTTAAATGGAATAAATAAATAAAATAATTTTTTTTATTTTAAATTCCCAACAGACCTAAATTCCTTTATTTAAAAACTATTATAGAGTTTCTGTCATGACCCGACCCAATGGGGCTCGAGCCGCGACTCCCCAAGCCCGCCTCCAATAGGCCAGGGGATGGTGTCTAGCACCGAGTAGGCTATCACACACATGGGAGGCATTATCCCAAGGTACCTATACACATGCACCCACATACACCTCCATGAAACAGTGCAGAGATATATAAAACTGAAAAGAAAAATGCATGCACACAACTATCCCAAACCATAGTGCGACAAAAATACAAAAGGGAAAAACAGGGCCCACCAAAAGAAAAATACAAAAAGAATCCAACCTGCTCAGAAGAAGGGGTACTCTGCCAAAAGCACCACCGGAAAGCTCCTCGGCACAGCTCCGGTAATACTCCATGGTCAGTCCCGCTCACTTAGCTCCGCCTGCTTCGGGTCCTCCCAGGACTCCGTCGAAAGGCCTAAGGTCTGCACAAGAGACAAACATGTGCGAGCAAAGCCCGTGCATGTGTGAGTATAAAAATACTCAGTAGGCACCCCAAAAACCCAAAATAAAAGAGAGAAACTGAAAGGAAACAGTCCGATCATCCCAGCCAGAGGGAACCTAGGCGAGAGAGAAACTCCATCTCGTGACCATCCTCGGCTAAACACGACTAGTCAGCTCAGCCCAGGTGTATATCCGTACATACACCATGAATAATTTAGATATACCCATCTCACACACCAAGCCACATGAGGTACTGAACTCATTACCAGCAACGGTTCATAGCAAGGAGAACACACTCCATGATCACAGTCATCCCATATGACACTCGTCCAAGAGATACACTCCATCGGGTCCCACACAAACATCTCAGACGCTCACCCGAGAGATCATGATACTCAAATATCATCATTGAGGAAACCTCACTGAAACAACATAAACACCAAACTCCTTGGATAGGGGATCACTCCTTGGGTCTTCTAGGGGATACCAGAACCCACACCGGTATACAAAGATCTCACATATAGGGGATCACTCCTAGGGTCCGCTGGGGGATACCGCAACCTGATCTGGCATTCGTACAGAAACACATCACTCAGATAGAGGATCGTCGCCTGCGTAAAGGCGGTCACAATGATACCAGAACCATATCTGGTATAACTTGCGATGTAGGGGATCAAACTGATGATGCCACAACCCTACAGAAACCACGCGCTGAGTAGAGGATCATATAACCAACGATACCACAACCCTACTAAAATCTTCATGCTGAGTAGGGGATCGTATACCTGACGATGCCACAACCATACAGAGCACGACCCACTTCATAGGGGATCATATTCCCAATGATTCCATAAACCCTATGGGGTTAACCTGCTAGATAGGGGATCTCCGCCCGGGATAAGTGGTCACAGTGATACCAAGAACCCGGTCTAGGGAAAACGATGCTAGAGGATCCCACTTCGGGCCCACCGGAGGGATGCCATAACTCTAACAGATTAAATATCGCATCGAGAGGATCACAAACCTATATTAGGGTTGTGATGCTGCGCGAACCCTCATAGGAACAAACCAAGAGAGTTCCCTCAACCACTACTAGTCCAAACATCACTAACCTGAGCAACCTGCCTCAACGCCACCCCATGCACCTCCAAGGCCGATACCAAGGCCACCATCGCGATCCACGGGGAAAAACACGCAGGATATGCTGTTTACTCGCACAAAACAGACAACCGGTAAAAAAGAAACTATTCAACGTAGCTAGACCATGTGGGGCCCACAATGTGATCTCAAAACTCATCAAGAGGATTATACCACTGCGATCTCTTTAGAAAAACACATAGGATCGACTATTCATCCACCAAAATTAGACTCATGGTGAGAAAGTTTCGTTTCTTTATAAAGGCACAAACCCGACCTTGTGGGGACCACACCACAATCTCGGTCCCAACACGCAGAAACCATCTCGAAAAGTTCTCTGTACCATCAGGGTCTCAACGCCACGGACGACATGTCATTTGTACACTCCGTGTAGGAGTTATGGTGGGTCGAAGACGAATAATAATAAAATATTATTATTATTTCAACGTTTCGTAGCCCCGGGCCACGAACCCAACTCATAAAATTCCCAAAGTAAACCCAAAAGACCTGTCTCGACGCAAGGAACGCGTCTCCACAAACGGCTCGCAATTTGGACTCCCGATATGAATTTTACGGGGGTTTAAGGAGCTCCTGGAATATTCTGTCCGGACCACCGCTGGCTCGCCGAAAAACTGACCGGACCACCACGCCGACCTTGACGGACCGCCATGATGCCATGATACCTGCCGGATTCCACCGCGCCATTGCTGCTCTGCCGCATCCCTCGCTGGATTCCTCCATGGCCACCGCCGGAATCTGGGTTTTCTGCCGTAAAACTTCCAAGAACCCCCGGGAGCACCCCGATGCTCCAAAATCTGATCCGAAACATGTTTCGGAAACCTCAGGTCTCGAATTTTACAACCCTTAAGACTATTTGAAGAAAAAAAACACATAAATGGGGTCTAGTATTTTAAAACTAAAACCGCCTACCTGTTGGTGGATCGCCAAAGCTTCGAGTACAGAACGACGATTGCGACGCGCTGGAGCTCGATCCGCTGACGATCGACACTGAAAACGGATGCCCGGAGCTTGATCAGAAAAGAAATGGAGGAGGAGGAGGGTGGGTATCCATGCGGGAAGAGGGAAATTGCAGAATAGGGTTTATTGTTTTTTATTTTTTTTAAATAAAAAACTTCATCCTAACTCCCCGCCAACACGCCTCTGACCCGGCACCCGACACCAACTAAAGCTTATATCGCGCCTAGGGTAAAAACGGCGTTCTGAATGCAACATCGCACTCAGAATTGAGATATGAGACTCCATTCAGGAGATATTTGAGCTGACACTCGCAAATAAAATTTTCCATTTATTTACGATAACGCCCCTGGTGGCTTTTCTCTACAGCAGGCCCGTGCCCGCAAATTCTACACCCCACCTAGGGTAAAAGGCATGCTCCGGATGCAACCATGCTCTCAGATTCCCGTTATGAGCTACCATTTAGGAGATATCACACCCCCTTCACATGCATAGTAAAAAAACTTAACATTTTTATAAAATTAATTCTGAGCACACAGGGCCTCGGAACCACACGCCGTCTTCGTGTCTAGCTCTGGAATTATTCGTAGGAATATTCCAAAGTCTGACAGGGCCAAAACCCGAGTCGCTACATCCTCCCAACCTTAGAAATTTTCATCCTTGAAAATCCCTAAGCACAAGGGAAGCAACTGGACTCTCAACTAGGTCTCCCATGCCAGCAAGTTCGCCAAAAAACACCCATGCCCAAACACATAAGTAAGAGGGACTCATGAAACACACCTCAACAATATCCGCTTTGGGTGGCACTGAATTGACCACACAGTTTTAATTGCGTCACAAAAACGCGTCTTAGTGGGGGTAGGATCCCTCTTCCTTACGCATTCGAATCACTCCAAACAACACCCACATAGGGTCTTACCAACGCCCTGAACAAAAAACTTGAGAAAACAATAGAAGAGGAAGAGTAAAGATAAACGGTGTCTATCAAACTAATGCAGAAAGTAGAAAGGAAATAAGGCGCAACTCTATCCATCCATGGAGCCTCTAGGTCAACAGCCTCTAGGGCATGCAGCTGACCTCCCCCTCGGCCACCAGCTCCCTGAGCTTGGCGTGGACCACCTGGGGGTGGGGTTGGTGGAAATTGATACTGCCTACCACCTCCCGCTACTGCACTAGCTCCATCACTATGTCCGCCACCCTGCGGACCTCCTTGCTCAAGACGCTGCCTCTTCCAAGGCGGTCTATTGACTGGATCCCTCTCAACAGCACGACGGGTCGTAAAATCTCTAGCAAGATGTCCCCGACCTTTTCAAGCGTAACACCACCTCTCCTGTGGCTGAACAAAACTAGCCTACGAGCCCTTTGATCCCTGAGCCTCAGATCCTCCATCCTGGGGTCGCCTCCTGAAACGTCGGCCACGTCCAAACCCTTGCACCTACCGCCGACTACCAGTTGCTGACATCTCAGCTGCCACACTCCCAACACTAACAGGTGGGATCTGCTCATCCAGAAATTTCTCCACCACCAACGCTCGCTCTAGCACTCCAGCATAGGTGGGTAGATACAAGGAAAACACACCTGCCCGGATGTCTCTACGTATTCCCTACTCAAAGGTCTGAGCCCTAAATAATGGGTCTTGAACCATATCTAGGGATTAGTGTGACAGGTCGGTAAACCTCATTGAGTACTCTGACACAGTCATGTCATCCTGCCGAAGCTGCAGAAGCTCCTGAATCCGCACTAACCTCATCGTCACCAGATAGAACTCTTTCCTGAAGAGCCACTCAAACTTTTCCCATGTGAGTGTCTCCTCATCATGGGACTGCGTCACTAAACTCCACCATCTCCTGACCAAACCATACAGAAGGCTCTCCGCTAGGACCACCATATGATCTGGAGGTGTCCTCACTAGGAGGAAAACACAGGTGACTGCTTCAATCTAGTCATCAGCTTCCTGAGGGTCTGGATCACCCCGAAACCTCAGAGGTCACTTCCTATGGAACTCGTGCAATGCACTCAGCCTGCGTGCAACCTCATAATGCACTGCCGGCACAACCAACTGCTCGAAAGGTGGTGGATCAACTGGCGGACCACCTGGAGGTCCAGCATCAGAACCTGCACCCTGGTCCACAGCCTCTAAATGGGACAGATCGTCACCACAATCCCTCTGTGGAACCCTCATTGGCTGTCGTCGTGGAGGTATCCTGAAATAAAATCAAGACGCACCATAGTCAAAGAGTATATCTGGAGAGCTGACTCAAGAAGAACAAGGGAAACCCAGAAACCCAATCCTATATGATGCATGCACCGTTATGTCCCTGTGACTAGTGTCCATACATCCTGAGTCTAAAGGCAGGTTATCAGAGTCCTAGTTAATGGATACGTCGGCCGCCACACTAACACTAGAGTCCGTGGCCTGAAATCCAAACTCAAAACATCATAACACTGTAGCGATGCAACCCAAACCAAACTCAAAGCTAGACCAACTATGCTTTGAGATCCCAAAGGTGGAACCTCCTTTGATACCACTCTGTCACAAACCGACCCAACGGGGCTCGAGCTGCGACTCCCCAATCCTGCCTCCAATAGGCTAGGGCTGGCGTCTAGCACCGAGTAGGATATCACACACATGGGAGGCATTATCCCAAGGTACCTATACACACACACACACCCATATACACCTCCATGAAACAGTGCAGAGATATATAAAAATGAAAAGAAAAATGAATGCACAAAACTATCCCAAACCAGAGTGCAATAGAAGTACAAAAGGGAAAAACATGGCCTACCAAAAGAAAATACAAAAGCATCCAACTTGCTCGAAATAAGGGGTACGCTGCCAAAAGCACCACTAGAAAGATCCTCGGCACAACTCTGGTAAGACTCCACGGTCAGTCATGCTCACTCAGATCTGCCTACTCTGGGTCCTCCTAGGACTCCGTCAAAAGGCCTGTGGTTTTCACAATACACAAACATGTGCGGGAAAAGCCCGTGTAGGGGTGAGTATAAAAATACTCAGTAGGTACCCCAAAAAACCAAAAAAAAAAGAAAGAAACTGAAAGGAAACCATCCACTCATCCTAGCCAGAGGGAATGTAGGAAAGGGAGAAACCCCATCTCGTGACCATCCTCGGCTAAACACGACTAGTCATCTCAGCCCAGGTGTATATCCATATATACACATTGAACAATTCAGATATACCCAACTCATGCACCAAGCCACATGAGGTACCGACCTCATCACCACCAATGGTTCACAGCCATGAGAACACACTCCATGATCACGGTCATCCCAGATAACACTCATCCGAGAGATACACTCCATCGGGTCCCAAACAAACATCTCAGACGCTCACCTGAGTGATCATGCTCCTCGGATATCATCACTGAGGAAACCTCGCTGAAACAACATAAAAACCAAACTTCTCAGATAGGGGATCGCTCCTAGGGTCCGCTAGGGGATACCAGAACCCACACCAGTATATGAAGATCTCACAGATAGGGGATATCTCCCAAGGTCTGCTGGGGGTTACCATAACCCGATTTGGCATTTGTACAGAAACACGTCACTCAGATAGAGGATCGTCGCCTGCGTAAAGGCGGTCATGATGATACTGAAACCCTATCTGGTATAACTTGCAATGTAGGGGATCAAAATGACAATGCTGAAACCCTACAAAAACCACGTGCTGAGTAGAGGATAGTATAACCAATGATACCATAACCCTAATAAAATCCTCATGCTGAGTAGAGGATTGTATACCTGACGATGCCACAACCCTACTGAGCATGGCCCACTTCGTAGGGGATCATATTCTCAATGATGTCATAAATCCTACGGGGTTAACCTTCTAGATAGGGGATCACCGCCTGGGATAAGCGGTCACAGCGATACCAAGAACCCGATCTAGGGAAAACGATGCTAGAGGAACTTGCTTCGGGCCCACTTGAGGGATGCCATAACTCTAACAGATTAAACATCCTATCGAGAGGATCACAAACCTATACTATGGTTGTGATGCCACAAGAAACCTCGTAGGAACGAACCAAGGGATTTACCTCAACCAATACGGGTCCAAACGTCACTAACCTGAGTGACCTGCCACAACGCCACCCAGTGCACCTCCAAGGCTGATACCAAGGCCACCATCGCGATCCACACAAAAAAACACATAGGATAGGATGTTTACTCACCCGAAATGGACAACCGGTGAAAAAGGAACTATTCACCGTAGCTAGCTCGTGTGGAGCCCACAATTCAATCCCTAAACTCATCAAGCGGATCATACCACTGCAATACCCTCAGAAAAACACATAGGATCGACAATTCATCCACCAAAATTGGACTCCTGGTGAGAAAGTTGCATTTCTCCGTAAATGCCCAAACCTGAACTCATGGGGTCCGCACCCCAATATCGGTCCCAACACTTAGAAACCATCTCAAAAAGTCAGTTGTACCATCAGGGTCTCAATTCCACTGATGACACATCATTTGGACACTCCGTGTAGGAGTTATGGTGGGTCGAAGCAGAATAATAATAAAATAATATTATTATTTCAATGTTTCGTAGCCCTGGGCCATGAAACAGACTCATAAAATCTCCAAAGGAAACCCAAAAGGTCCTTATTGATGAAAGGAATGCGTCTCTCCAAAGGGATCGCGATTTGGACGCCCGATATGCATTTTATGGGGGTTTAAAGAGCTCCAGAAATATTCTGGCCGGACCACCGCTGGCTCGCGAGAAAACTAACTAGACCGCCGCGCTGACCTTGCCGGACCACCGCGCCGCCATGACGCCTTCCAGATTCCACTGCGCCACTACTGCTCCACCACCGCCCTCACCAGATTCTGCCATGGCCACCGCCGGAATCTGGGTTTTCTGCCGGAAAACTTCCGGGAACCCCCAGGAGCACCCCGATGCTCCAAAATCAGATCCGAAATATACTTCAAAAACCTCGGGACCCAAACTATACAATTTTTATGAAGATTTGAAGAAAAGAAACAAATAAACAAGGTACGTGATTTTAAAACTCAAACCGCCTACCTATTGGTGGATCACCAAAGCTTCGGGTGCAGAACGACGCCTGCGACGCGCTGGAGCTCGATCCGCTGACGATCGGCGCTGAAAACAGATGCCCGGAGCTTGATCAATGAAGAAACGGAGGAGGAGGAGGGTGGGTCGCTGTGCGAAAGGAGGGATATGGGGGAATAGGGTTGATTGAATTTTATTTTTTTAAATAAAAACTTCATCCTAACTCCCCGCCAACACGCCTCTGACCCGACACCCGACGCTGACAAAAAATTATGTCACACCTAGGGTAAACACGACATTATAAATGATAAAGCGCACTCATAATTGCGATCTGAGACTCCATTCAGGAGTTATTCGAGCTGACACTTGTAAATAAGCCTTTCCATTTAGTTATGAAAATTCCCCTGGTGGCTTTTCTCCACAGCAGGCCCGCGCCCGCAAAGTCTACACCCCACCTAGGTTAAAAGGCATGCTTCGAACGCAACCGTGCCCTCAAATTACCATTCCGAGCTACCATTTAGGAGATATCGCACCCCCTACACATGCATAATATAAAAAAAACTTAATATTTTTATAAAATTAATTCCAGAAACACCGGGCCTCGGAATCACACACCGTCTTCGCGCCTAGATCTGGAATTATTCATAGGAATATTCCAAAGTCTGACTGGGCCAAAACCTGAGTCGCTAAAATTTCACTAGGTTTATACAAATAACCCTATGATCTCTAAGAGAAGGATATTTATTGTTCTTCATTGGAAAATCACATTGGAGGACATCACAAGATTAAATTGAGGTGGATTAGTATGCAGTGAACGCAATGGATCTTCTCCATCCCTGGAATATGTGTTATTCACCAATTATTGGTCCATAATTGAGGTAGGGATCATAAATTTGGTTTTCTACCTTTATTGAAAGATTGAGCTTGGATATATATATATATATTTATATATATATATATTTATCTGCTTTTGATCTTCATTTTCCTACCCTTCGCATGATCCCATTGATGAAATAAATTTTTTTATTAAACTTTTTATTCCATTATCCCAACTTGAATTCTATTCTTTGAAATAATATGCCAAGAATTTTTTTACAATGATTTTTATCATCCTTTTTTTTTGTTATTTTCCCCATCATTCTCCACATTCTTCTTTATTGACCTATGTTAGGACCAATAGGAGCCTATATACCCTGAGAGGGGGGGGGGGGTGAATCAGGGTATGGATATTCTTTTTCAAAATTATTCCTACCCCACTGGATCTTGAACTCTTTATTATAAGGGTCACTTTGTTTTCACTTGTGTGTTTATTATGACAACTTATTTTCTTCTTTATCTGATGATGATGCTTTAAATTCAATGCAAGAATGTAAGTAGGCAGACACATAGATTTTTACTTGGTTCACCCTCACTGGGCTACGTCTAAGGAGCATATACTGGCGATGTGCCACTGTACCAAATCCACTAAAGCACACTACTATTTACAAGGTTCAGGCTAGATCACTTCTATACCGAGGCTCACTGCCTTTACAAGGTTTAGGGTCAGCTCACTGCTTTCCCAAGTGTCACTCCCTGTTTTTCTCTCTCTAGCTCACTGCTGGTGGAGAGGATCACCTTCTACCTCTTCTTTTGATCACTACTCTAGAAAGGATCCACTCACAGTTTATAGACATGTAGGTCTCTTCATTATCACTAATTAATATATCCTCTATTGTATGTAGATGCGTTGTTGAAGTCCAACTTTCACCCGTAGATGAATCTCACTTTTCACTGAAGTTATCGGGAAATCTTACAGATTTCATGAAGCCCTAAATCATTGTTGTGCTTCAACCATACCTGGCACCCTTCTCCAAGCTGGAACGCAAGTCTCAATGCACAAGTCCAAACTGGCGTGTAAGTTCACCTCAACCACTTGCACGAAACTTGCTTCTTCAACTCCAAACATGCGCGACTCACACCCTTTTATGCCCAAACCAATATTGGCGTGCAACCGTAAACTGTCGCTCTTCTTCAAAACTTGGAACGCAAATTTCACCAAACCAATTGCGCGATACCCACTTCTTGAACTAAAAACTTGGGTGAATTTCTTCCTTTCTCTCCCAAACCACTTTGGATGTGCAACAATCAACTGGCACACAACTTCTACTTGCGCAACCACTACACTTACATGAAGGGAGATCTGATTTTCTCTAAGTGTTGAACTCATAAAGAATGAGGAGGGGTAAACCTCTATTTATAGGCCTTTGAACACCCTGCGTGATGGTGCACAAGTCTCCTCTCGCCGCGCAAGTCTCGGCCTGCAAGTCTCTGCCGCGCAAGTCACTTGTGTGACCAACCCTAAAACTTGGGTGCCCCTTTTCCCTTTTCCATATTTTGATGTTCTGATATTGAAAAAAATATGGTGCAAAAGTATTCTCTCCTTCAAGAAAATGACACACAATTCCCTTTTCCAAAAACACTTTTACCCATTTGTCGATTTTCAGTCCCAAAAATTTGGTAAACACTGGAAAACAGCATCACCTTGTATCTACTCTTTTTGAACCACCTCCAGATCGACCATTCCTTTGGCGATGTTCTTGAATCAATCATGGATATTTAACAACATCCCATGAACTCAACATGCCACCATGAAATCCCCTTTTGTCAACCAATTTGTTCGTGATGGTTTGCTTTG
Source organism: Viscum album (assembly GCA_963277665.1). Taxonomy (NCBI): domain Eukaryota; kingdom Viridiplantae; phylum Streptophyta; class Magnoliopsida; order Santalales; family Viscaceae; genus Viscum; species Viscum album. Next base: position 2,100,379,670 of record OY728119.1, on the reverse strand, counting down.
TCAACAAACACAACACAGAGGCCCACTTTGTCAACAAACACAATCACCTCAAAAATGATTCAATGATACCTTGAGGGATTTTTTCCCAACAATCTCCCCTTTTGGGTTTGTTGACAATTATTCCATAAAAAGACACATCATTAATTCTTCAGCCACCATTTGCCTATTTTGTTTTTGATAGCGATCAAGATTTACTCACACACATACTCTAATCCCACATGAGCAATGCTCGGCATGAGAAACAAGAGTAAATGAAAAGTTCATCATTGAATTACTTCAAATCTGACACCCACTGTTGACACCAAACTAATACCAATTTTTGGAAATATTCTTACTGCATTCCAACACCACTCTTATTCTTTTATCACGATCCTAAGCTATTGTGATATCTATTCTTTGATCGATCACTTCTAACATCGGCAGATTTAGAACGCTCCCCCTATCTACTCACAACTTTAAAACTTTTCAGCTGGAAATCCTCTTCAGCACTATTGCCTATGTTGTCTAAGCTACGCTCTGGCTAAGCACTTTGAACCAACTTCAAATACCCCTATCTGGCTGCTCCACCTGTCAGCTTCTCCCCGTATCTTTCATGATTTCTCAAATAGCCACACTGTCTCCCCCTTGAACAATCACTATTTTCTCCCCCTTTTTCAACAAACCCAAAGGTTACTCCTTTGCAGTCTATAACAGAGTGGAGAACACATATCATCACATTAAGGAAAAACACATCATACCTCGGGGAGATGGGGGTGGGTCCCACATACACACTTTTTCAAGTGTGGGAAGTCGACTGAACTCTCATAGCTAGCCGATGCCTCTCAAAAGATTCCTTGGGTAAGGCCTTTGTCAGAATGTCTGCAGCCTGTAGCTCTGTAGGCACATACTCCAACTTTACGATTCCATGCTCAACTTTCTCCTTGATAAAATGGTACTTTATCTCAATGTGATTTGTACTTGAATGATGGACGGGATTTTTTTTCTAATATTTATATTAATTTATTTATAACACTGGATTCCAATCGGAGACTTCACTTCAACTCATATATCTTCAAGCTGATGCTTCATCCACAATAACTGTGTGCATGCTTGAGTGGCTGCAATATACTCAGCCTTTGAGGTGCTTAGAGAAATACAATCTTTCTTCTTGATTATCCAATAAATAAACAATCCACCAAGATAGAAAGCACCACCTGACGTTGATTTCCTATCATCCACTGAACCAGACCAGTCTGCATCAGTATATCCCAATAACTCTGTCTGAGATTTGTCATTATATGTCAATAAGAAGTCCATAGTGCCCTTGATATACCAAAGTATTATTTTCACTTCAATCATGTGGCTTTCCTTGTTATTACTCTGATATCTCACTACTTGGAATGTGGAAAAAACAATTTCAGGCCTTATTGTGGTCAAGTATAGAAAACTTTCAATAATTTTCCTGTATTCTATGATATTAACTACCTTTTCATCCTCATCTTTTAATAATTTCATCCGGGTAGCAACTGGAGTCTTCCTCTACTTGGAATTATCCATTAAAAACCTTATTAAAACCTCCTTGGCATATTTGGATTGAGAAATGAATGTTTCATTCCTTCCTTGTGTCACCTGTAGACCAAGGAAAAATGTTAGCTCTCCAATCATTGACAATTCAAACTCATTTTTCATGAATTTGGAAAAATGTCTACACTGAGCTTCATATGATCCTCCAAGTATTATGTCATTGACACAAACCAACACCATCATCCTTTGATTACTATCATTGCTTAAATAGAGATTGTAATCAACTCCCCCATGCTGGAAACCAATCTTTTTCAAGTACTGATCAAGCCTTGAGTACTATGCTCTTGGTGCTTGTTTCAGCCCATAAAACGCCTTCTTCAGTCCGCAAAATTTTTTCTCATCCTCATGAATAAGAAAACCATATGGATGCTCAATATAAACTTCCTCCTCCGGAACCTCATTCAAGAATGTAGATTTGACATCCATCTGGAACACTTTAAATTTTCTTTGCACTGTTATGGCTAAAAATAAACTGATTGTATCTAGTCTCGCAACCGGTGAAAATGTCTCATCAACATCTATTCCCTCTATCTGGGAGTAACCCTTTCACACTAGTCATGCTTTGTTCTAAATCACTGTTCTATATTAATTCATATTATTGTGATAGACCCATTTAGTCTTGATGACATTCTTATATGCTGGCCTCAAAACAATCTCCCACATCTGATTCTTTTCTGAATCAGCATCAGTCACTTCTACTCCCCCTATGTTGATTTCTTCCTCAACACTTTAATCAGGAAATTTCTCACTGTTTCATTGTTCAGTGGATTCACTTATTTAAACTACTTTTCTGAGCTTCTTGTTGAGACAGGGTTGATACTCTCTTGTAGATTCTTGGTATCCTGAAAACTGTTAGCTGATACCAAATCGTTAGAAAAAAAAATATAATCATGAGATGCATGATTATTGTTGTTTCTCTAGCAATATGTCTTCTCTCGGTAGACAACTCCTGATCTTGGTCATCCAATTATTTCTTTTATTGATCTTGCATCTGATTATGATATTGAATTCTCTCTCGATGTTATGCAACAATTCCTGGGATTAGGCCCACCTTTTAGACCCATAAACATTATTCTTCTCCTACATAATCTATTCTCATATTCCATTGGGAATTGAGCCGTTAACAAAATCTATAATCCTAATGAGTTGGCACTCGGTGTAGGAAACAAGAGACAAAGTTAATAACATAATCACTTCCTATTGTGTTATGTTTCTCCCTTTCTTCTTCAACTTTGGTACCTAATTTGAGTCAATAAAAACCCTGGAGCATATCTCTTCTCCACGTTGAATCTTTAGATGCTAATTCCCCTTGGAACGTATCTCCCTAAAACCTAAAACACTTGAATCATCAGTTAACAACATTTATATACATAGGGAGAGGGGTGGCCCTTCTGGAATCCTCATGATGATGATTTTAGTTGATCCTGATGGGTCAACCCTTTGATTATTTCTTGCAGAGCATCACACTCCTTCCTGGCTTCTTCTAGCTACCTAGACAACTTCAACTGCTCTGGCCATATGACTAAGAATTCATCACCTACATGCATAGTCTTTTTCTGATATGATGATTCTGAAGTCCTGGCCTTTCTCATCATTTTGGGTTTAAACCCACTAGTACATATTTCCATCCTTGATGTTCCACCAAAACTCCATTTCCCTTTATTTCTTCTCTGATCAGGAATATCTCTTCTTGTCATCATCCCTGGCTCCTTCCTCCATTTTAGGGATCTTCCTCTTTCCTCCACTTTTTATTGTGGTACACGACTTACAAATTTTTCAATTCATTCTTTGTTTATTTTTCTTTTATCATATTTCTGAGTCACCACACTATTTTTCATTGGTGGTAGGTCCTCCACTGAACGTATATTCTTCTTACTCATGACTGTAGCGTTTCCTCCCTTTTTCTTACATATTTGTTCATGTTATTTATTAGAGGGATGTTGTGAGTGTGACTGATACAACTTTCGTTCAGTTTCATGTGATTCCCCTGAGGCTCTAAGACTATTATCCAACTTACCACTTTATCTCCCAATGTAATACTTCTCTTTATACATCATTGGATTCAAGAATCTCTTTCTGGGATCTTTTTCTTTTCTCGCATTCTTCTTGATGCAATATCTTTCCAAATGCCCATGATTAGAACATATGAAACACATTCCATTAAAGGAATAACTTATTTTGTCATCTCTCAGATAAGATGTTGATGCAGCTTGAGTTCTTCCTCTGAAATTGATCTCCTGAGCTTCCTGACACATATTCATGGTGTGTCCCATTCTTCCACAGTAACAGAATCTAATGAATGCTTTCCTATGAGAGACTATTCTCTCTAATTTCTCATGAAGCTTCTTCTTATTATTAGATTTGTCAAAGTTTCTATTTTCATAGCCTGAAATGTATTCCAGAGCCTCTGAACAGAAGCTTGATGTGTGGCTATGAATCCCTCAGAAATAGAACATGTCGTCACTTCTATTTAAAACTATCCTCTTAGGACTATCTCTAGAACCTACAGGTTTTTCTCCACTCATGGAACTATTCACAGCTCGCATTCTATCATGCACGGGAAGGGATTCATCAAATCTAATTCCAGATTTTCCCAAACTATATGGTCTTTGAGATGAGAAAGTATTCTGTTGTTTCTCTTCAGAAATAGCATATTTCTTCTTCATTTTTTCATCACTTGTTGAAGGATAATCAAATAGTAAGTGCAAGGCATCCATCATTTTAGACTTTCCATTGGTATTTGATTTATTAAATTCCTTATTTAATTATTCTAGCTCTTCATCCAAATTTTTAATCTTCATATCCCTTGATTCAAGTTGGGAATAAATTACTTTCTTAATAAGCTTCACTCTACTCATCTCGTCTTCCAATTCATGTGTCAGCTTATCCACCATGCCACCTTGCTCCTTTACTTTAAATTTTTCTTAAGAAGCTGATTCATAGTCAAATGTATTCTCTTATTGTAGAATTTGATTCTTATGAAATATCTCATATAGCTGTGTAGAAATATCAACATTTATGGCTTTCAGATTCTGAATTTCATTTGTGTCCATATTCTTTCCCTTAACATCAGCTTTGAGTTTTTCTCTCTCTTTAGACAGCTTTTGCAGTTCGTTGGCTTGAGAATCATTCTTCTCCCTTAGATCAGTGGCCACATCAAAAAGCCTTTGATTTAATCCTCTTAGCTTGTTAACCTCGATTTCCGTTGCTTGGATCCTGTTTTCTTTAGATTTCATCTCTTCATCCAATTTCTGATCCAATTCTTTTGCCTTGTGGACAACTTCCACTTTTTGACTTCTTGGCGTTTCTTCATCATCAGTGGTTCCAACATCAATTGGAATATCAGGTTCTTCACTCATTCCTTCAGAATCATTGAATGTGTATGATTTTTCACTGTACACTTTATCCAAATCAACATTTTGTTCACTACTATATTCCTTTAACTGAATCACACTATCACCATAGACACTTCCGCACTGAGGGATTCCACCCGACTTATGCTTCTTCTTTGACGTTCTACCCTTTTCCATGGCACACCAAGATAAGAGTATACTGAATCTTTAACCACACAGATCGACTTAACCAAGTCATAGCAAATAAATCTGATAAAATGAACCTTCCCTTTGATACCAATTGTTAGGACCAATAGGGGCCTATATACCCTGAGAGGGGGGGTGAATCAGGGTATGAATATTCTTTTTTAAAATTCTTCTTGCCCCACTAGATCTTGACCTATTTATTACAAGGTTCAATTTTTTTTCACTTGTGTGTTTATTATGACTACTTCTTTTCTTCTTTATCTGATGACGATGCATTAAATGCAATGCGGGGAAGTAAGCAAGCATACATACAGATTTTTACTTGGTTCACCCTCATTGGGCTACGTCCAAAGAGCATACAACGACGATGTGCCGCTGTACCAAATCCACTAAAGCACACTTCTTTTTACAAGGTTCGGGATAGATAAATTCTATGCCCAGGCTCACTGCCTTTACAAGGTTTAGGGTCAACTCACTGCTTTCCCAAGGGTCACTCCCTGCTTCTCTCTTTCTGGATCACTGTCGGTGGAGAGGATCACCTTCTGCCTCTTTATTTGGTCATTTCTCTAGAAAGGATCCACTCATAGTTTATAGACATATAGGTATCTTCATTATCACCAATGAATACATCATCTGTTGTATGTAGATGCACTGTTGAAGTCCAAATTTCACCCATAGATGAATCTCACTTTGCACCAAAGGTATCAGACAATCTTCCAGCTTTTACGTAGCCCTAAATCACTACCATGATTCAACCATACCTGGCACCCTTCTCCAAGCTGGCACTCAAGTCTCGGTGCACAAGTCTAAACCGGCGCACAAGTTCAGCTCAACCACTTGCACGACACTTGCTTCTTCAACTCCAAACTTGCGCGACTCACACCCTTTTACTCCCAAACCAATTTTGGCGTGCAACCATCAACTGTCGCGCTTCTTCAAAACTTGGCCCGAAAGTGTCACCAAACCACTTGCGCAACACCCCCTTCTTCAACTCAAAACTTTGGTGACTCCCTTCCTTTCTCACCCAAACCAATTTGGACGCACAACAATCAACTGGCACACAACTTCTACTTGCGCGACCACACCACCACTTGCGCGACCACCACACTTACATGAAGGGAGCTCTGATTTTATTTAAGTTTTGAACTCATATATAATGAGGAGGGGTATAACTCTATTTATAGGAATTTGGACACCCTGTGCGATGACGTACAAGTCTCATCTCGGTGCACAAGTCTCGGCACTCAAGTCTCTGCCATGCAAGTCACTTGTGCGACCAACCCTAAAACTTGGGTTCCCCTTTTCCCTTTGCCATATTTTGTTGTTATGATCTTGAAAAAAATATGGTGTTCAATTATTCTCTCCTTCAAGACAATGACGCATAAGTCCCTTTTCCGAAAACACTTTTATCCATTTGTTGATTTTCAGGCCCAAAAATTTGGAAAACACTGGAAAACAGCATCACCTTGTATCTGCTCTTTTTGAACCACCTCCAGATCGACCATTCCTTTTTCGACATTCTTGAATCAATCATGGATCGTTAACAACATCCCTTGAACTCGACATGCCACCATGAAATCCCCTTTTGTCAACAAATTTGTTCGTCATGGTTTGATTTTTCAATAAACACAACACAGATGCCCACTTTGTCAATAAACACTATCACCTAAAAAATGCTTCAATGATACCTTGAGGGATTTTATCCCAACAACCTATAATTTTACGGTTCGACATTTCTGGGGTGGGTTTGAGCATGATCAAACCCCTAGATTTGTGATGGTTGTGTGAATGATTTTTGGGATGGTGATTTTTAGATAGATTTAGTTTCATTGCTGGATACTGATGATGGTTTCCATAGATCAAGGATCTGGGATGATGAAAAGAGATGGGTAGTGAACGAGATGTACGATGAACCACCATGGGTGAGCAGAATTCATTTTCTAGACATCGGAGGTTTGGAAAGAATGGATGGATGTGACCCCAGTAATTTTAGATGTTTAATAGGCTTGATTCACGGTAGGTAGGTCGAATCTAGATAACATGTGAAGAATATATAATTTCTATGAAAAAATGACTACACAGTGTGTATTGGGATGAACACATGCCATGTAGCCCCCATGGCTGTGACACTAGGGTTTCAAGGAAGATAAGTATCACACAAAAAGTTCCTAGGATCACACACCATGTAACATTCTCTAGGTGGATAATCCATGTGTTAGTCTCACAAGTATAGGACCTTATGGGGGAGGACGCATCGTGTACTATAGGAGTACACGGGCACAAGATGGAAACTGAGCACAACTAGTTACATGACCAGGTCTACGATCATGGATCGATGAACATAGGCATGAAAAGGAGGACATAGGATTGCCTCAGTTGGCTGAGACATGTGTTGTAGTCCCTGAACACACCATATATGGTGACATGGCCTCTGATACATGGCCATAGAAGAACATTACCAGGTAGAAGAGTGGGAACACATGTCAGGTGGACCCCATACACACCATATAACCCTATGAGAAATTTTTACCCTATGTATCTCCTTCATATAAACTCATATTTTGGGCCATGAGTATCATACATTGAGGTTTTTTATTCATATAAAATGATTATAGCATTTATAGTGGATTTTGAGATATGATGTGGAATTTTTGAGAGTGACGCTTCTTTAAGAAATGATTAATGATCGCAGCGATCAAGAGGGATCATTGGAGAGAGGTTGGGGTTGGAAAACCACCAGTTTCATTAGGGTATAATCCCCCCACACTTATTGCACTAGTTTTAGTGGAACCCCCTGACACTCTAGGGTGTGGGTACTCTACCTTATGAGTGGAACCCTCCAAATGTACCAGGGAACAGGTCCTCTATCTACTAAGTGGAACCCCCCTGATACACTAGGGCATGGGTCCTTTACCTTCTAAGTGGAACCCCTTGATACAATAGGGCATGAGTACTCTATTGATATCTACTGAGTGGAACCCCCTAATGTACTAGGGAATGGGTCCTCTATATATTTAGTGAAACCCCCTTATGTACTATGGCACAACTCCTCTATCTACTGAGTGACACCCCCTAAAGGAAAATGGCATGTGTCCTCTATCTATGGAGTGGAACACCCCTGAGGCACAAGGGTGTGGGTCCTTTATTAGATATTGTTATCCCTTGACTTTGTGTAACAATGGAGAGGTTTGGGTCCTCCACTTGGTTACCTCAATTGTTACACGAGATGCTGAGCATTAGGGATAGACCCTTTAGTTCTATTGGTAGACCCATCAACCTGGGATGGGCTGTGAGATAGAGATAAACTTTATATATCATATGGGTTTCTTTTATGAGAATATATATATATATATATACATACACACACATATTTGTTTTTATTGGGTTTTGTATCCAACTTTCTTTGGGTTGAGATGACTACTTCTGTCATATATTTCATTGCCCCCTTCTATTTTTAGGGCATTTTACTAGGTATGTATATACTCACCCATACAAGGGATTTTCCCACATGTGTAATGTCTTATGAATAAATGGAAATATTAGTTGTTATTTTAGTGGATAATAAGTATAATTGGTTGAATAGACCACGTACGGTTGTTGGGCTTAGAGACCAGGATCCAAACTCTCTCAGCTTTCCTTTATTCGATTTTTTATTAGGTTGAGACTACTTTTATGGTTGGGTGTGTATTTTTACCCTTTAGAATTTTGTTTCATTCTATATTACTCTGATGTATTCCCTAGAGTTTATTTCAGGCATGGTATATCTCTAGATGTTACAATATTTTTTTTTATTCTTCTGTACTTCTTCATGGAGTTAGTTAGGTGTGTGCATACAAGTAAATTAGGAAAATATCTCCTATTATAGTTATGTATTCTTGGTGCTTGTCACCAGCCCCTAAACTATTGAAGGAAGCATTGGGGTTTTGGAGGCCTGAACTTCCATTGTCTAGGTAGGTCTTGGTGATTCAATTCATTACATTTAATATGTATAATAATATTTTTAGATCTAAACATTGAGATTATGTGGGATTCTAAAGAATATTGAGCCTAAAATGGTTTAATAAAAAATATTATATATATTAATATCTTGAAAACACATTTTTCTTGAAATAGTGTAATAAATCCCAAATAAGGACTTAGATGGGAAATAGTTGTGACGATTCTGAAACACTGGTTTTACTCTAGACGTGATATAAACTTTGTTGACATCAAAAGTTTTGTTGAAGTTATTTGATGGGAAAAGATAATAAAACTAAATTATTTAATTATTTAATTTATTATTTTTAGTGATATGACCTAAACCTATCCTTATTTAAACACACTAATGGCCATTTATTAGGGTTATCTACATAACCCTGAGGACTGAGAGTGAGTGTTGGAGGAGGGATTGGAGATCAAAAAATGGCAGATTTAGGATCATTTTCACCAAAATAGTTAATGGATATCACTAGTGGTGAGGAAACATAATTTGTCTTCATCATAGATTGATCTTAACCAGATGTAGGGTGTTATTTTCCATGATTTATTTCCCCATTTTATTTTCCTATGATGAACAAAAATCATTTAAACCAACAGATTGATTTGTGGGTCGATCGTGTATCTGGTGTATGTTTATTTACCTGGGATTTAAGGAAATTATTAATTATTTTTTTTATGATATTTATTCATATTTATAATAGAAAATAATTAAGTCCAACCTGAACAAAGGCCATGGTTTATTCTTATTTTATGTTACATGAATTCCTCCCTCCATTCTATGCACGTTGATCACTGATATTTATTTGACTGATGATTTGACCAATACCTGGTGGAATATTATTACACGTTTGAACTTTGGAATAGTGGATCATTAATGAGGTTTTAGGTTTACGATAGAGGGAGTGATCAAGGTGCATGGTGATGATTATATATCATGATTAGATTAGGGGTTTCTGTTTCCTAGTTTGGCATGTGGCAATGACACATTGAGATGATTTCTGATTTTCGTTTAGAGTTGATGGTCAGATTCTGACGAGCAGTGATGAAAAATCATATAATCCTCATATATACAATATCCAGAAATTATTTGTAGTAGTAGATAAAAAATCATAAGAACACATGATGAACTATGAGATTCTCAAAAATCCCATGTTACACGACATGTACCGCAAAAAGCACACATCGTGCGGTGTCCCTAGCTATGGAACTAGAGTTTCATGTGAAATAAAATATACCACGCCATGTGACACATTTCACATTCCATGTGACCCTATTATTGAATCTCAGAACGTATCCCATAAGATATACAGGCATGTACCAGACCTAACACCCGAGTATGGGTTGAGTACATGGGCATGGACCGGTTCTCGGACATATCTAGGTACATGGACATGGCCAAAGTATATGGAATTGACTAGGTGGACATGGGAACAAGCATAAGAACACATGAATAGACATGGTAAGGTCCTAGTTTAGTGGTACAAGCCATGCACCCTTTATACACACTATGTACTTCCTCAAAGACAGCTTAGAGACCTTTGTTTCTTCAGTATAGACTAGGTTTAGTTGAGTGAGATTCCTTGGTCCATCCCTATGAGGGTACAATGCAGCATTACATCCTTGGAATAGAATTTTAATCCACTCTATAGGTTTTATTTCTTATATAGTTCATGGTATACCTCTTTGAGGACTGAGGTGGGATCCTCTATCGTACCTTCATCCTAGGTAGGGTTTATTGTATCGACATGAACACCATGCACATGAAATCGATCTCTTATCAAGAAGATTAATACATTAGGGTTTTCAATGTCCCAAAATGACCCCTGATGTGATACACTATTTGGATTTCAATATATTCATAGATCTAGTGAGTAATTCCTTAGCGATTCCCAATGAACATGACCTTTCAGATGAGCACCATCAACGATAACATGGCTCATGGAGTGAGTACTCCTAGAATAGGAATTACCTTGAAGAATTGAGTAGAATCCTATTGATGGTAGTGGCTGGGACCAATTTTAGACTTGGAATATATTATGAGTATATCTAGGGTTCTTTTTTATTATTGTTACGTTTCATATATTGATTAACATACCTGTGTATTGATGAGATGACTACTCTTGATGATTTTTGTTCGGTTATTTCAGAGTTTCCTACTAGGTATTGTTATACCCACCTCTGCATGGGATTTACTAAACATTTCATGTCTTATACAGATGAAAATACATTTTATGGAGTTTAGAGTGGACCAAGATAAGGTGAATCTTATTATCAGGATAAACATAAAAAGGTTCTTACCAGTGTTTCATTTGATAGTGGCCCCCTCTTTCTAAGCATGTTAGACACTATTTCCAATTTTGTGTGGCTTGCATCTAACCACTTTATCAATTTTAGTTCTTTTTTTGTACTATAGTTATGATATTAAATATGAATGCATGAATTGGTATCAGTTTCACTTTAATTTCACCATTATATGACCTTGGAGATGTGTGCACGTGTACAAGTACTTAGGATAATGCCTCCTATTTGTGGGATATGGCTACTCAACGCTTTTCTATATCCCATGTCCTATTAGAGGTAGGCTTGGGGTTATCACACCCATCTTATCACCGGTTAGGTGGGCCTCGATGGGTGGGGTCATGCCAATTTTGGTACCAAATTACTTTATATAGTTGAATCTATGCATGCCGAGTGAATTCTTATATTTTGAAGTAGTTTTATAATTAGTCATATAATTACTATGATTTATAAAACTTATGAAATGAATTATTTAATGAAAATGGTTGATTATTAGTGATTATAGATGATGATGACATACTTGGACAATAATTGATATCAAGGTAATATTATAGTGCCAAAGTAAATGGAGCTTGATGATTAATGTATCAATATATAATGATCAATAAATATTTAATAAATGAATCTTTATGATTGTGTGATTATAGGATATCTAAACCTTAGAAGTGGATGCTGAGGGTCCTGAGATATGATAAATGTAGTCAAGTCTAAGGTTAGGTAGTTTCCCTTAGTAAGGCTATGAGCTATATTTATTCTATTTTTTTCTATTTCATAAAAAAATTACCCTTATCAGAAGGGAAATTTACAAATATTGATGTTGGGGGTTTTCCCCCAACATTGATGTTTGTGAGGATACAGATGGCTAACTACCCCTCTTCCCCGCTCTATCTTTAATAATAATATTACATACTGGTATGCATGGGGGTGATTTCCCATACATGTGTGTATGATATGTAATGGATTGAAGTTATAGAACATACATATATTTAGAATTTAGTATACTTAGGATTATTACATGTATGTTATTTATGGGATATGGTGGATTGACGTATAGTAAAAAATACACAGGCCATGGTGGCTTTTTGAAATACAACTTGGTTATTATGTGATTATGTGGATGTGATGACGAGTTTCATGGGATGTTGGATGCGACATAGTTTCCCTAGTGTTTTTGGGTAGTATTATTTATGGAAGAGATGATGGCTCATGATGTGTGACATTAGGTCATGAGAGTGGAAAACCAGTGGGGAAGTAGTTACAGGGTACCCATTCATATACATATATATTCCCAATAATGTGATTATACTTCTATGTATTATTTGGTGAGTGGGACATGGTAGGGCTCATAATTTAATATACCTACTTAGATGATGATTTGACTTTATCTATTTATTCAATGATAATTATTATCTTTCTTTTACATTTTTCATGAGAGGGTTCATAGAGGATCCTACCGAGCATACTTGTTATGATCACCCTTGTATATATAAAGTATTTTTAGTTCAAAAGGAGATATTTTAAGATCTATCTAGACATTTCTATCTCAAGTATTTTCTTATGATATATTTTTTATCACGGTGTCTTCCATATGAGGTATTGAGGATTTTATTTTGTTTATTTAGTTTTTATAATATATAAATTTCATTCATGTACCTTGGGATGGTTTATTCATTTAGTTATTTATATGGTGTTTATTGGTGTATATCATCTTATTAGTTATCATTAAATTCATATTAGGGGGTAATTCCTCCCATTTGTGTTCATGTATACCCTTGGTTCTAATCATCAACTCGGGGAATAGTGGAGGTGGGAACTGGGGGAAATTATCTCCCTTTCTTCAAAACCAGCCCCGGAGGGGTACCAGTGTGGGGAGGGTGTCATGACAGAGTGATATCAGATCCATGTTTATAGATAGGATGTAGTTTAAAGTTAGGAACTGGTGAGGATTGGATGGGTTGGCAGCGAAACAATATCTACTAGATATAGTAAGTGACGTAAACAAGTGAGATCATGTAGTAAATGGGATTTTAGGCCCCCCTATGATCGTATGTGAGGAATTTCAGTTTACTAAACATTATAATAAAGGTGATGCTATTTGAGGGATAGGAACCCTAGGAGATGATCTTTCACCATTCTAGTTGATTTATAGGATTCTTTTTTGAATTGGGGTAGATAAAGGGGACTATGATTAAATCTAAATAAATTAACATAAGAATATATTAATCATGATTGAGTCATTATATAGGTTTATGAGTATATAAAAATTTAATATTTTATGCATATGGATCTAAGTCAATGTCCCTATTGGGTTCTTATCAAAGATGTTCAACAAGACATACTATAAAATTTCCACATAGTGGATATTAATGATGATTACCAATGGAGGAGGAAACTCTGAGAGTTATAGTACCAGATCTTGTATAAGTATGAGGGATCCATTTCAGATTCAAAAATCTAGGATTTGTTAGAGGAAGTTGTGATTGTTTTTAGTTTGATATGTGGTAGGAAAGAGCACTGGTTGTAATTTGTCATGACGATGTTGTAGAAGACAACTCAATAATAGTGGTTCTTATTACTTGTAGATTTTGAGTAGTCTTCTATCTCATGAGATATATTTTAAGATTAGAATCAAGATTAGTTTCAATTATCAAACATAAAGGGGGATTTTCGGTTGGATATTATTTCCCTAAAATGGGGTATTTATGTGTTCAACTTTTTATGTGTTGTGAGACCTCTAAATTTCATTATTGAGTTTGTAACCCTTAGATTTTCAGATACTTGAATTTAATTATTAGGATTATCATCATTATTTAATTTTTATCCCTTCATAATGAGTGAATATAAACCTCCTCATTCACTTAATTGATTCCCCCTGTTAAATCCTTCAACCGTGATTTTTTGTAACACTCCAACCTTTTGTTTCCAACCCACAATAGAATTTCTTTTAGAGATAGTAAGTTAAAGCTCTTCCCTCATGCCCTTGTTTGGTCTAGGGTGAGGGATTTATATTTAATCTTCCCCATTCCCATATTTGTTATGGGGGAGGGATTTCTATTTTCTCTCTCCTCACGCTCAGTAGAGATGATTTATTTCAAGTGAAGGGGTTACGATTTATTTATGAATTTTTATCATACTCTCCTCTTAAGACCTTTTTTGGTCTAGGGTAATGTGTTTATATTTATTTATGCATTCTATGACTCTTCTATCAGGTTTGGGATAGTTGGGATTTGGTTTGGGGGAAGGGGATATTGTATTTTATATTCATTCATTTATTCTCTTCTTATATTACATTATTTTTCTCCTTTTATGGTAATGTGTATTATGGATTAAAGTATATGAATAGAGGGGACACTTCACCCATAATAAAGTTTTATTTTTCATGACGTGTCTTAAATATGTTCAGATGATTCAATGTCACCCAAAGTAGACAATATCCTGGCATCATGGACGTGTTCTATGTATTTTTATGCTTAAAAAAATATATTTATGTTAATATAAGTTCTTTTATTTCTCATGGAATATAATGTGGTGTTAACTTAAAAATCTAGAAGGTAAAGACATACACCTACTAATTGAAAAGTTTAAACATTAAGTTGTTTGTGTTATTACTTTAGTGTGTTCTTAGTAAATGAATATTTTGTTAAAAACATGAAAAATTTAAAGCTAGAAAAATTAGAATTTTTCAAGCACATGTTTGGTTTAAGATTCATGTTATGTCTTATAGTTGAATTCTATAATTTTGAGATAAATTATGTAAACTTTATAGATATGTGATGAAATCATGTAAAATATGGTAATTTAGGTATCATGCTTGGAATATTTTAATTTCTTTTACAATTATCAATTAGTTTAACATAAAACATGTTAATGCTTTTGGTTATAATATTTGTTGGATTATCCAAATTCTACGGTGAAAGATAAATCAAATTAGTTAATTTACTAGTTAGTTGGGTTTGTTTAATTATTAATGTAATTTTCTTTTTTATAAAATTTACTTCATGTATATTATCTTTGAAAATTTCTCTATGTTATGTGAAAACATGTTTAGTATTATTCAATGAGATTCTTTTAACTAAATTTATTACATGGTAACCAATTTTATTAAATAAATGAAAACAATATATCTTTAATGAAACTTTAATTTATATTTAAAGTAATTTTTGAAAAATGGATTGTGATTTTTTTACAAAAATGATTTTTATGAAATCCTATATTAGGAAAAGATTTAAAATGGGTTTCATTTAATTGTTTCTTTTCTAACCTGCAAGACTTAATGAATTATTGTTGTAAGTATCAGGTCTAATTTTTTAGTTACCTATTATATAAACATTCTATGATTTTTACCATGTTAATTACTATTTTAGGCATGTCAGTGTTATAATTTTAGTTTTTATGAAAGAATGATAACCTATGATACATATTGTTTGTGCTATGTTAAGCATGATAAGATCCAAATGTTATCAATTATATTTTTTTTCATGAATTATTATTCTATAAAATGATTTATTGGGTTTTTAATGATATTACATATATATTTATGTACTTGGGATTTTTATGAGAGTGTTTTCATTGTTTGAGAGGTATCTACCTCATGAGAGTATATCTGGATGTTGATGTCATATGATTTATGCCATGCTTTTCCGATGTGCTGGTTATATTTCTAGATTTAGAAAGATCTTTGTGAGGTATCTATTAGGTTGGTTATTCAGGCCTCCCTTTTACCTTTCCATCCCAACTTTGTTTTGATTCCTGAGTATGAGAATCATTTGGGATGTATCTGATGTAAGGGTTGAGATTTTCTCAAATCCTTCCATTGTGGTTCTCATTTATTGATGGATTTTGATGATGTTTTCTAGTAGTGTTAGAGGTTTTGGTTTTATTTAGTTATAAACAAATCTATATTATTGAGATTAAAAATATTGATATCATATTTTGACCTAGTGCGATATGTTATGCATTTATTAAAATATTATGTATCAGTTATAATTTATTACATATCAAACTTTTACTTGAAAAATATGCTACAAATCATGTGTGTATATATATATATATTGTTATATATATATATTCTACACCATGTATATATATATGCATATAAAAATATTTCATTATTATCAATATATATATAATGTTGTAATGTATATATATATATATATTAAGGGGTGGCATTATATATATATATATATATTAAAAGGTTGGGGTCGAAGCCTCATTTATTATTTAAATCAAAGACCTCTTTCAAACTAGGTAGAGGGAGACCCATTACATAGCCCAAAGGCCCAAGACCAAGTGGTCTGAATACAAGGCCTAAAAGCCCATTTCATTGCCCCAAAGGGCCCTTTAGGGAATAATACTGCTACAGTATCGAGACTGCTACATTACCTACTACAGTACCTTCACCGTTATAGTGCTTCCACCACTATAGTACATCACCGCAATAGTACAACTATAGTACCCCCTGCTTCAGTGCTGTTATAGTACCCGTAAATTTTTCCTTTCCCAGATTCAATCCTGGGTCATTTGGATTCCATGTAGGAGCCTTTACCACTTAGGTACAGGCTCATTGTCAAGGGTGGTGTTATATATATTATACATATGTATTATTGTAATATGTATATATATAATGTTATGAAATATTAAATGTCAATGTCATAATTATAGTAACTCCAATTACCAAAAAACCCATTCATGTGCCTAACTTTTCATATTCAAACTTTTCGTATTCTTATGTACTATATAAGTACATGGAAATATTAATGCAGGTGGTGAGTTTTTGGGTTCTGCAATGTGTTCATTTTTTTTACTTCTTGTCTTTCTCTTATATTTGTATCTATATTTGTTGTCACCATCACCATTAATAAATTCTATGTTCATTTAATCAAGGATGTGCTTCACCCATTATCAGTATTACATTTACTATCTCAAAATTCATCACTGTTTCAATTGGAATTTGATTGATTTCATAACACATTATCAGTATGATCACCGTCTCCATATTTTATATCATGATTATGTTACCATAATACCTATCATCAATATAAGATTATTTTTTATATGAAAAAGGCATGTCACATTTTTTAGTCATTCTACTTTTTAAAATACTATTTCATGTTTGCATCATCTCTACTCATTCTAAGAGATACATCAAAAGACTGGTCTTATTTTCAATATAAGTTAGTGTTACATTTATTCCCCCCCACATGATAAATTTTCAAATAATATATTATTTTATTAATCTGTTATTGTTGGAAAAATAATGTTCTCTTGAAGATCTGTAATGACTCATAGATAAATGTTTTTACACCATTTCCTAAATATAATGTGTCTGATTAATAACTAATATGGTTTATTTCATGATAAACATTATTCATAAAATAAAATAATGAAACAATGCCACTTGAAGGGGATGAACGATGAACATATCTTACTAGTCATATTCTAAAGAAAAGTTTTCTAATCAGTGATGAACATCACATACCTATCATACATTGAGTTGAAGTTTACTGATCGTGCCATGAACAATAAAATCACATATCTCTTACTCCTTTGTTCACCTTGAAAGTGTAAAGTTTAATTATTCTATATAAAGGTTCATGATAGATATGGTATTTACTTAGAATATTATTAAATATTGTATTATTAATTAATTTTCTATTTCATTTTATTTCTTATAATATTTTTAGAGAAAATAAGTATTCATAAAGAACAAACATAAATATTATATATATATATATATTCATCCCCTTAAGTGGATGAAATTTTTAAATTGAATATTCATATTATTGTCTTGAATACACTATAAAATCTAAAAAATAATTTTATTATGTTCCTAAAGTGAATGAGTATATTATTATTAAAAATTATTTATTTAATCCCTCAAAGTGAATGAAAATATACATTGTTTTATTTTAAATAAATTTTAAGTGTGTTAGATGGAGTGACTAACTCAAGAGGGGGATGAATTGAGTTCCCAATAAATCTTTTATTAAAAACAATTTAAAACTAAAATCCACCAAATTAATAAAACCACACAGTTAATAAAAATAGTATAAATATATAAATTTTATTTTTTAAATTTATTCTCAAAGTGTGATCGATGCTCAGTTAGAAAAATCTTTGAAATAATTTTAACTTTTGAAACTAAATTACTTTATTAATCACTCTATATAATACACAAATTAATACTAAATACCAGAGTAAATTTTTTGTTACTAATTATGAAACACATATATTTTTAAAACCTTGAAATACATAAAAAAACTAATAAAAAACATAGCATAATTTAGAAAATGGATTTTATCTCAATATGATACTCAATCCCCTCCACTTGGAAATCACCCACTACCAAATTTTTTTATTAAATAATAACTTGATCAACAAATTGGATTGGGTTTTTAAAAATAATAAAACACAAGCTATGCATGAACAAATCCTCTTCCATAGCTATAAATGGGATAAAAAAATCATAAGTCACACATGACCTCTGCCATAGTTTCCATTTGTATACAAATGAAGAATTTTGAGAGAGAGTGTTGATCACTCTCCAGTTAAGTACATGAGACTATGATTTACAAATAAATAGAGTAAAAAAACATAGCTCTAATGTAAAGCATGACCAAAGATAGAAAATTAATTAATATGGAAAAAATTGTTGCTTCCCAATCCAAATAGCTTTATGTGTTCAATGGTCCTTTAATATTTCTTGGAAAGGACCTCGAACAGGTTTCTAAAAATGTGCAAGAAAATAGGGTGTCATAAAGGTCTGGAAAGTCCTTATGTTTTCAGTCTTTCAATGTTCAAAGTTGATTTGGTATATAAAGGCTATACCCTCTATGAATGTATCACTCTTGCATCACTGATATTGGCTATATATGATCACACCTGTGCATTAGGGAGTTTTGTATAATTTATACAGCTGTAGGTCCAATTATTCACTGGGGCCTGAATCCTCATACTAAGAAAAAAATTAGGAAGGTATGAATTTTTATTAAATGAATCCATGGAGTAGCTTAAGAATAATAATTATTTATTACATATCTTGATTGACTGCATTAAATCCCATAAACTAGACATTGGAATATTAAGTTTTAATAGAGATGCTGAACAACAATGATAACATTCTAGTGTTAGATCTCTTAAAGCTAGATCTATTATGAATGAATATGATCCCTAGTGGTAGATATATTCTAGTGGTAGATCCTATATAGTGGTAGAGGAGTTTTGTAAGTATCTTATTTTGGTGGTAGCATAAGTTAATGATAACATAAGCTGGTTGTAAAATAATCCAATGTTAGGTGTGCTAATAGTAGATGTGTCTGACAGTAGATCTCCTTTTTGGTATATCTCCAATGGTAGATCTATTATAAATATATATTCATTGATAGATCTTATTAACTAATGGTAGTAATAGTAAACTTATGGTAGATCTTCTTTAACCAATGGTAGATTAATACTTAACCAAGTTTGCTCATAAAGATACTTAAAGAGTGAGTTACTATCATAAAACATTGAGCTTGTTAGAAACATAACAAACATGATTTGTGGTCATTAAAATAAGGAGGTTCCAAAAATATATACCATTTTTATGAGAAAAAATAATGGAATTTATAACAATTTATATAATAACAAATATATAAATAAGTATATATGTATTTAGAACATGTTCATCTTAACATTTCAAAGTATTATTTGACTTAAAATTTTAAATTATGAATGTGATTATTACCATATTAAATGAACTTCAAATATAATACCCCTTTTGGGATTATAAAAAATATAATGAAATAAAATAAATGATAAGTAAATATCGAAATATTAATAACATATATTATTTATTAGATTTAATAGTCAAATATTAAATTCCAAAAAAGTAATAAAAGTGAAATGTATAATCCCTATCAAAGACTAATTAGAATCAGAACTATTCTCATTTTAATGGGTAGAAGGAAACACTAGACCTTTTTTATTTCTAGTGAAATGAGGTAAAAAAGTGGAAGATGAACGTGTATAATTAGATTAATGAAGCTATTAGATGATGACTGGCCTGGGATTCCAAATAGCCTCAAGTGGTCTCATGATAAAAGGTTGAAATTGAGTAGATATGGGTGCTAAAGAAGGTGAAAAAGTTAGTTCCAACATGGGTATAGCTTTAGGTTCCACTACTACAGTCACAAAGGCATAAAAAAAAGGCTACATCAGGTTAACAAAACCTATAATGATGTTTCCACCATGTACATTGCTGTGAAGAAATCCTTATTCTAATCTATGAAAAGCTTGAGAAAAGGGTAAAAAACTTTAGCTAATTAACTTTCTCCTTGAATGCCCTGGTCATGGGAGGAATCCTTAGATTCTTAGCAAGAAACATAAAATGGGAATTGAGCTAATGAATGGTATAAATCTAGTAAAGGTAATACTTTATTGATTTAGTGATAGTATCTCTATAACTACTAGCTTCGTTTAAGCACTCCCTAACCAATTTATAGATAATATCACCATGGGATTTTATCTATCGATGTTACTCTTGGTGGGAGGAAGAAAAATTACCCAGGACAGAATGTAGCTCCTCTCTCATAATGGAATGAATCTCATCAGTATCAACTGAAGAAGCATGAGGTTGATTAGTGGAAGTAGAAGCACCGACTATAGGTAAGGAATCCAAACTTTTCAAAAGTGATTTTGGCATAAAATAAAGTTTACTATCATATCTTCTATGATGTACTTAACTTATTATATATAATTATCCAACCAACTATTATAAATCTAAAATTATTTCATTTTATAGATCATGTTAGGCTAGATATGAAAAATCACTAAATCAAAAATCCATCTGGTATCAACTTCAATCATCTTGGTTTCTTGAGGAGGTGTGAATCTAAGAATCCCACTGATATCTGACATCATCCTCACTATAAAAGAATACAGATCATCTCTAGTGACATAATCAGAAGGTAGAGGAGCAGAAGGTAGAGGATATGGAATCCTCTCTTCGATAGTTAAGGAAGCCTCTACATTTCCAGATTCAACAGTAGAAACATTATAGGGAGATGATTCCCACAATTCTTAGGTGGACTTACATGATCATCACTATCATCACCATCTTCAGATTCTAATTTAGATTACTCAATCCCTAGATGAGAAAATCTGGGGGATTTATCCCCCTTTATAGGTTATATCTCCTAATCTCTGTGAAAACCAAAATCCTCAGCTTGAATCACAAAATATTGAACTTCATAACTATTTTTATCTTGACTTACAAAAACTAATGGATCAACTTTACAACTCCTTGAAGCATGGCCTTATAAATCCATTTGATCATATGTAGGAACATATTCTTGTCTAATAGTAATATGTTGAGAATAAGTACTAGGTGCATGGTGTTACTGCTCTTCCCCATCAACATAACCTCCATCATTACCATCATATCCACTAGACCCCTCAAAAAGTTTAACTACTTCTCTTGAGATCTCATAAGAACACTCAGATTATTCTTCACCTGAGACCCCAATCTTCTAAATGTATTTACCTTCACTTAATAAAATTTCTTTATCAGGAATATGAATAGATGGACTAACATTTACATAGGAAACAATTGGTATTTTAACAACATCAGGGTCACTACCTTCCTCTTCTAAAATAGTAACTTCTTCTTCTTTAAAATCATATTCTTCTACCCAAAATTCCTCATTATAGGAATGAATAAAACTTCATCTACCTCTAATACAAGATCAACCATATCTCTAGGTATGGAAGGGTGCTACATAGAAATGAAATTATCATAAATATTATCAATATCAGCCACCCATTTATTCAACCAAGGGTTCTATTTTACTTTTATCCTCTTATAAGTACACTAACATAAATGGTAAACTCCACATCTTACCATAACTTTTTTACCTTCATGTACTAGACCTTTGGATTCCAACATAGGCAAAAGAAACTTATGATAAATCAATAAATTTTATCAAGATGAGGTCTTTGTCATATACATCATGTGAACCATGATATATATTCAAAGATTTGTCTTATCTCCTATTTTCATAATAAATAATAAAAAAACATATTAGTACCTCATGATACTAAAGCCCCCATTCCTAGGAAAAATCATGTGTTGGATAAAATTAAACTACAATCTACACTCCCCATAATGTTCTATAGTAGTGGGTCTTTGTACAACAAAATTTCTAGTGAATTATATAAGGGAATACTCATATATAAAAAAATCACTTTTAATTGGAATGGAACCATGAAAATAATCATAAATATATCTATGAGGTACATTTAGGCATCTGGCCTATTTTTTGAAGATAATATTAATTCTTTTCCATTAATCATAATTCTAATAACATTTTTATTATCACTAAAACTATACTATACATACTGATAAAACTCAAGAACCAACATATTATTGAATGGTTGATCATTCCCTAAAGGCTATTCGATCTATCCTTGGTCTTGGATATCTTTCAGCACTAATAACTTACTTGAAATCAACCATTCACCATATATTTATATTTTAGCAACAAAAACTCGAGTTGAGGGTTATGGGTTCTTCAGTTCGATTATAGTTTTTCATCTAGATTCACCTCATCATTTCTTTAAGGGATGAAATCCTTTATGAGATGAAACTGAGGTTCGTTTCTCTTTCACCATTGCACTAGTTTTAAGGTATAAGGGAAAGCACAAGGAAGATTTTAGGTTGGGAGAGAAAGGAATATGAAGGGTTTTATGGAGGCATGAGCGAGTGGGTTCTCAAAATATGATTTTTAGTAAATTTTATCATTTTGGTATTTAGAATTGGAAAATATAATCAAATATATATAAATAAATCAAATAAAAATTTAATCATAAAAAACAAGAGTAGTAGAAAATATGAACGATATATCTCCAACGGTGGGTCACCAATGATATATCACCAATGGTTGATCACCAATAGTAGATCACTAGAATTGGATCACTAATGGTAGATCACCAATTTTGGATCACCAATGGTGGATCAAAAATGGTAGATCACCTTTAAATAGTAAATTTAGGATAAAAAATTAATCAAAGTTTACCATTCCTTGTTCAAGTATGATATAGCTTAATATGTCAGAATTCAATGGATTTGTAAAAATTTCAGAAAGATGATGTTTAGTTCAAATGAATTCAAGATTCTGTAACCTTTTTGTAAATGATCTCTCAAAAAGTGACGTCTTATATCAACATGTTTTGTCCTAGAATGATATACAAAATTCTTTGAGATATTTATCTTACTTTTACTATCACAATTTATAGGAACTTTTCTAAATTGATAACCATAGTCTAGTAAAGTTTGTTTTATCCACATAATCTATGCACATCAACTTCCTATATCTATATACTAAAACTCAAAAGTAAGTAGTGAAATATTTTTTTTCTTTTTACTACACTTTGAAACTGGTGACTTGCCCAAAAGGTGACATGTTCTAGAGGTTATTTTTCTATCTAACTTACAACCACTAAAATATACATATGAATAAATCTCTAAATAAAATGTTTGTCCTCTAGGAAAAAACAGTCATAAATTGGTAGTATTCTTTAGGTAATTAAAAAATTATTTTGAAATAAAGTAAATTTGAATCTTTAGGATTTGATTGAAAATAGAAATACATAAATACACTAAACATAATATCTATTCATCTAGTAGTTAAATATATCTAGCTTCCAATCATAACTTTTTAATTTTTTTGATCAATTGATTTTCCATTTTAATCAAGATCCAGTTTACATGTTATACTCATGGGGGGTATCACTACTCTTTGGGCTATCCATACCAAAATTTTTTAAAAAGTATTTGGTGTACTTACTTGGATTTAAAATAATTCCATATTTATTTTAAAAATTTTTGAAAACAATAAAGGATTTTAACTCACCCATTAAACTCATTTCAAATTATCTTTTCATCATTTTTGAAAAATTAGTACACAAATAATTTTTAGAAGATCTAAAAAATATATCATCAACATAAGTTTTTACTACTAAAACATATTTTGAAATTATTTTTATAAATATGGTAGGATGAACTATACCTTTTGAAAAAACCATAGAAACCATAAAATATATGATCATATCATACCAATATCTAGGATCTTATTTTAAACCATATAAAGTTTTGATTATTTAAAAACATGATTTGAAAAATGAGGATTTTGAAATCCAGTGGGTTTTTCAAAAAAACATACTCAACTATATAACCATATATAAATTCACTATTGGAATCCATTTAATATACTTTGAAATTAAAATGTGATTCATATGTAAGAATAATTCTAATGGATTCAATCCTAGATACTGATGTAAAGGTTTCTTTATTGGAAATAACATCTTTCTGACTATATCCTTATGCAACTAATCTAGCTTTGTTTCTAAATATGGTTCTTGACTCGTCAAATTTATTTCTAAATACCCATTTATTTATAATGGTTAGAATGTATTTTGGAATTTACACTAGTCCCTTTAATTTATTTATTTCAAATTAATTGAGTTCTTTTTTAAATTCCCATTTCTCAAAATTCATCAGTAGTTGCATCATTGATGTTCTTAGGTTCAGGATATGGTAAGAAATATTTATGTTCAAACTGATTTCCAAGAGAATATTTAGTTCTTTTTACTCTATCTAGGTCTCCAACTTCAACATATATGATATGATATCTATGAGTCCTAATGGATCTAGGAAAAGAAGGGCATGATATTTCATTATCCTTTACAGGTTTAGGTTCAGGTAGTTCATCAGAACTAGAAGATTTTTCTTCTTATTTCATAGAACAATCATAATATTTTGTATTTATATTTAGATTAGATATACCATCTTAAAGGTTTTTTACAAATGTCTTAGAATGATGTGGTTCTGTTTCATAAAATTTTATATGTAAAGATTCCTCTATAATCTTAGTCATTTTATTAAAAACCCTGTAGGACTTACTAGTTGTTGAATAACCAAGGAAATTTACTTCATTACTTTTGGATGATTTTTTTTCATGATTATCCTTTGTAATAATAATAAATAATTTACAACCAGAAACTATAAAGTAATTAACCTTTAGTTTTCTTCCATTTTACAATTCATACATGGTTTTATTTAAAAGTGGTCTTATAATAACTCTATTGATTATTTAGCAAGATGTATTCATAATTTCTGCCCTAATGTAAATAGGTAGATCATGCTCATTAAGTGTGGTTTAGGTGATTTATTGAAGGGTTATATTTTTTATTTCTATTACACCATTATTTTGTGTGGTTATGGTAGAAAAAAAGTTATTATTATATCCATATTTTGTGAATAAGGATTTCAAATCATGATTTTCAAACTCACATACATGATTACTTCTCAAGGTATTATTTATGAGTCCACAAATATTTTCTACAGATTTAGTTTACTTAGAATGTTTGGTGTAAGATTTAATTTTTTATGTTATAAATAATAACCAAGTATATCTTGAAAATTCATCTACTAGAACATAAACATAGTGATTACCATTTAAGCTAGAGATTATATAAGTTCCAAAAAAATCCATGTGAACCAAATCTTGGGGTTGAGAAGTTTAAACTTCTTTATTTGATTTAATTTTTTTTAATTTTCCTTTTTGACATGCGTTACATAATTTATCATATAGTAATTTTAGTTTAGGTAGTTCTTTAACTAATGCTTTCCAAGTTGGCTTTCTAAGAGAGTTTATTTTGTAGTGGTCTAGTATCATATTATAAATATAATACTCTTTGTAAAATCAAATTAGATAGGAATTGTTTTGAGAAAACAAGGAATATAAATTAACAATATATAAAATATCATTTCGTAAAGTAGTAATAACTAAATCATTTTTAGAATAAAAAATTTGTAGGAATTATTTTAAAATTTAAAATGGAAACATTCATCACATAATTGTGATATGCTAAAAAAATTATAATTTAATCAATCTACGAATAAAACTCTAGAAATTAAAATAGTATTAGTGTTACCAATTTGACAAAGTCAAATAATTTTTTCTTTGGCATTATCATCGAAAGTGATATGTACACCATCAAACTTGATTTGGTTATTAAAACTTGAATAATCCCCAGTCATGTGTTAGGAACAACCACTGTCTAGATACCATAATTTTTTATTGGTTCTTTTCAAGCAGGTTTCCTATAAGAAAGATTTATACCAAAAAAGACTTTGGTACCCATATTTTCTTAGGCTGAGAGATGCTAGTAATAAAGGATTTTTGAATCCATAATTATTTAACAGGTTTATTGTAGGAATATCTAAGACTTATAGAAATAAAAACTTTATTAGGTCCATTAGAGTAGGAATTATTTGTTGAACTAAAAGAAATAGAAGTAGAAATTAATTTAGTATTATTAATAATTATTTTTCTAGGTTGATATCCAATTCTAGTGGAATACTTAGGAGATTTTTTCTTTCCATGTATCTGGGTTAAAAAATTACTTCCATTTGTGAATTTTTCTACATCCTATTTTTAATTGTTCATTATATAATTTTTTCTCATTATTTTCTTTTAGAAATTGAGAATTATTATACTTTTCTAAACTTAGAACCAATTTAAAGTGAGAAGAAAAGGCATGTTACTTATTTAAACTTTTATATTTATCTTTAAGTTTATTAAAGTTTTCCTCCATAATATTTCAATATTCAAACATTCCATCACTCGACACGTTCTCTTCATTTTTTTCATCTACAAAAAGTGAGAATTATAAATTGGAGATGTAGGAAAAATACTAGATACAACAGATGTGTTTTTCATAAAACACATATTATATCTATCATGTTTATCATCTCTAGTTGATTCTGAATAACTTGAACTATCTTCAAAAGCACTCCAATTTTATTTCATAACTTTTTTATATATTTTTTACTTGTCCTCATAATTTTTATTAAACATTAACTTAGTATAGTCTATCATTATGTGA
The DNA here is from genome assembly GCA_963277665.1 of Viscum album. NCBI lineage: Eukaryota > Viridiplantae > Streptophyta > Magnoliopsida > Santalales > Viscaceae > Viscum > Viscum album. The sequence continues at coordinate 2,100,352,365 of OY728119.1, read as the reverse complement.
CCTTTCTCTTGAATTCATAGCAGAGTATTTCATTTGTATTATCATTTTTCTTCCATTATTTTCTCTAGTTACATATATTTTCATACTTACCTTTGTAGTTTGGATTCTAGAATAATTTATTTATTTTTTAATTTTTTTTAAATCTTTTTTCTAAGTGATTAATTTATTCATCACTGCCTGAAGATGATTTTTAAACACATGAGATGTATTTTTTTAATCTCCCCTTTTTTATTTGATTCATAAATGTTTAAGGCTACTGGATGCCTCATTGGTTCATATTATTAGTATATATGAAATTTGAGTTACTCTTCATACATGATGATATTTCCTATAAGTTCTTTAATAGGAAACTTTATTATATCACATGATTCTTGAATTAATACAGAAGTTACTCTCCATCTATCTGGTAAACATATCAACTGATGAATCACTTGATATTTGTTTGTAATTGGTTTCTTGAGTGAATGCTTTATGTTAAATATCTCATTAAACCTGATATACAGACCAAATATTAAATCATCAAGTTTCATATTAAATGTATCATACTTATTAGTATAAGTATTATAATTCATTTCTTTGACATTTGAAGTTACTTCATGAGAAATAGACAAGGTATCCCAAATATCAAATGTATTAGTATTGGAAAATATTTTATTATACTCTTTGTCACCTAAAAAATAATATAAAGAATTAATATCTTTTAAATTATTGGTATAATCTTCTCTATTAGGATCAATATATTGAGATTTGTTATTTTTTATTAGTTCATATTTATCTTCAATGACTGTCCAAATCTCAAAACCCATTCTTTAAATATGCATTTTCATTTTAATATTCCATTAATAATAATTGGTACCATTAAAATAAAGAGGACGATTAGTGGTAGTTTCATATTTTCTATTATTATCCATAAAGATATAAATTTAGAATAAACATAAATTTAAGATATTTAAAATTTCAACTAGATCAGAGTAAAATAATATTTTGAAAAGAACCTATGATACCAAATGTTTGTCAAAGTGAGTAACACAAGAATGGGGTGAATTGAGTTCCCAAAAAAAAATGTATGTTAAAAACAATTTAAAACTTAAATGCCTTAAATTAATAAAAATAACTTGTTAATCAATATTGTATAAATATATAAATTTTATTTTTCAAATAACTTATCAAAGAAGGATAAATTCTTAGATAAAAAAATATTTGAAATCACTTTAACCATTGAAACTAAATTAATTGATCAAAAACTCTATATAAAATATATATTAAGACTAACTATCAGAGTAAAAGTTTTGATATTGATTATAAAATAGATATAGTTTTAAAACCTTGAAATACATAAAATAATATAATAATAAACACAATAGAATAAAATAAATGGTTTCATCCTCATTTTGAGACATAATATGATCCCCTTGAAAATCACCCACTTCAAACCAATTTATTAAATAATTAAATTGATCCACAAATTGGATTGGGTTTTTATAAAAAAAATCACACAATCAGTACATGAAAAATACCTCTTCCATAGTTATATGTGGGATAAAAACAATCACTGGTCACAAATGACCTCTTCCCTAGTTTTTGTTGGTATAAAAATGAAGAAAATTGAGAGAGAGTGTTGAGAGAACTCTTAAATTAAGTATAAGAGACTATGTTTTAAAAATACATATAGTAAAATAAATAACAACTTGAATTTAAAGCATGGTCAAAGATATAAAATGAATATTGATGAAAAAAATTGATGTTTCTCAATAAGAATGGTTTCAGTTGTTAAAAGTTCCTCGAATCTATCTTAGAAAGGATCTCAAATAGGTTTCTCAAAATGTGCAGGAAAATAGTTTCGTGAAGGACTAGAAATTCCTTCTTTTTTTAGTCTGTCAATGTCCAGAGTTGATTCAAAATATGAATATTGTAACTTCTATGAATGTATAAATATTTTATCACTACTATTGGTTCTATATGATTGCACCCACACATGAGGGATATTTGTAGAATTTATACACTTGTAGGTACAATTATCCATTGGGGTATGAATCCTTGTACTAAGGAAAAAACCAGAAAGTCTTGAATTTGTTTCTAATAAAATTGTGGAGTAGTTTAAGAATAATAAATCTTAATACATGTTCATCATGACTACATTAAATTCCATAAAATATCCATTGGATTATTAAATTTGAATAGAGTGTCTGAATATAAATGGTAGTGTTTTGGCGGTAGATATATTAATAATAGATCTATTCGATGATAGATTCTCACTGGAAGTATATCTATTATGGTTATAGACCCTCTTTGGTAGTAGATGAGTTTTGGAAGTATCTTATCTTGGTGGTAGCATCAATTAACGATAGTTTAAATTGGAGGTTCCACAATCCAACAGTATGTATGATGATGATAGATGTGTTTGATGGTAGATCTATTCAGTGGTAGATATCCAGTGGTAGATATGTCAATAGTAGATATTTAGCATTAGATATTCTTAAATAGTGGTAGATATTCCAAACTAATGGTATAACTTCTTAAACTAATGGTAGATCAACACTTAACCAAGTTTATTCACAAAGTTACTAAGAAAATGGGTTACTATCATAAAACATTGATCTTCTTAGAATCATAATAAACATGACTTGTAATCATTAAAATAAGGAGGTTCTATTAGAATGAATATGATATTTTATGTTAATAATTGTGCCTTATTTATTTATTAATGAAAAAAACAAATAATAAATATATAACCACTAGAATTGGTTTGATAACAATACTTATTTTATAGAGTATAATGAGTTTTATTAATATTTATAAAATAATTAATCCTTGAAGGATGACATGAAAATATTTTCATTTTACATTATATTGAATGGTATCTTTATTTATCAATTATTTCTCCTATAACTGCAATATCGATGGAAAATAATATTATTCATCACATGCTTATGAGTTATCAATATCATCTTAAGTAATTCATTTGATTTTATCCTTTTAAGTGGATGTTATTATTCTTATAGTTCATAAATAAGATGATTGAATGGATTTAATAATCCAATATATTTTATGAAAATTATTTTACCCCTGAAGTGGTTAAAATAATGATAATTAGAATCAATAAAATTAGTATTTTATGCAAGATGATCATTATTGATAAATAATAAATTATAATTCATAGATGATGAAATTCAATGAATGAATTCATTGTTCGATGTGAATGTAATTAAATTATTTGATTCCTTTAATATAATTAAATTATTAATGAAAAATTTGATATCATTTGTGTTTCCCATACTTATAATTTTATCTTGAATACTTGAGAGTTGATGAATTTTGATCCAATGATTTATCATTTATTTGGTAAAGTGAATGTTGTTATTCAATGAATTAAATTTTTTTTATGTTCATGAGCTGTGTGTTGTGAATCATGAATATTATTATATATTGGTTCTTACTACTACATTCACAAGCTTTGCAACAACCTAATATTTTAAAATAAGAACACCGTGTTCAATAATTTACACGACACACAACACCAATCTTAAACGACTTATGAAATATATTATTTAAATACAACCCTTATAAACTAGAAATTAAATTGGTTTCTATGGATAATAATAAATAAATGATGAAGAATATATGTTTTATCCATGTATAGAATAAATTCATTGGTTAACAATTTATTATAAATAAAAATAAAAGTCATATAAAATCAAAAGAAATATTTTTATGTAAAATTTATTTTATGCACGCAATGTGTTATTATCTTAAGAAATTAAATTAATTATTTTTTTACTGATTTTAATTAAATTTATATGGTATATATTAAATAATATTTTATCATTCATCTAATATGTTTTCTAAGCATGAGATAATATTAAACCTAGTTTTATGTTTAAAAATAGTATTTATCTGTCTTCCTAAATGGACCAAAGGCCTTTATTTATTTTGATAATACACATTTCAAGGGGTGAGTTGGAACCCTTACAAGTCCCAAAGGCTTAAGACATAATTACACGACCTATAGGTCTTAGATGAAATCACCCAGATGAGAAAACTTGGAACTAATCCTCCCCAAAAAATATTATGATATCAGCAATCCACAAATGCATGGATAGTCAACCAGATGTCCTATGTAGAGCGACATGGGATTGGTACCGATGGAAATGACATACCCTCTCAATCTTTTAATTCTGGTTGGCTCTGCTCTCGTGAATGAGCTTGCTATGAATTCTCATCTGGAGCCTTGTCCCTTATAATATAACTGGTACATCTATATATTTCAAGTGGAACAAAAGACTTGGGGTGAATTAATGGCATTGAGGTGGCCCGAAGGCCTTGAGAGACAACTAGCTCGAAGGCCTTGGGTGGCCTGAGAGCCTTACAGGACCCAAAGACCAAATAGGTGTTCCCAAAGGCCCAAATGGATGAATAGTTCCGACTACTACTGTACCGAACAATACCTACTAGATTAACTACTACATTAATTCTATAATATTACTATAATAATACTATAGTAACCTAGAAATATGTCTCTACTTAGATTTTATCTTGTGTCTCTTGGATTCACTTTCCAAGTCCTCACCAACTGGGTTGAGGCTCATGTGCAAAAACAATATTTCTATAAAGAGTGGTTTCATCTTGGTTTGAAAACTTATTTTAAAATTAATTTTTATCACTTTTAGAAACAATGTTTTAAAAAAATAACATAATTTTTTAAATAATCATTTCAAAATTATCTTATAGTGAATTTTTGAGAATTTTCTGAAAAGATAATTTTTTCGATGAATAGTGAAAAATACTGAATTTTTATTAAATACCGATTTTTCATTTCAAGAATTTACAAAGTTTAATTTTGTTTAAAAATTTTTTATTAGTAAAATTAGTTCAATTATATTATAATTAATACAATTTAGGTAATTTAAAACAATTATATGCTCAAATTTGATATAAAAAACTTTTTATACTTTTGAAAACTTTTTCATTGGAAGACTGTTTTTTCACCACATATGTGGGTTTAACTTTAAATTAAATACTTAAACATATGTGAAATGAATTTGTAAAAATATATTCCAAATTTTTAATCATAATAATTAATATTATATAACAATTTCAACTTAATTTTTGGTCATAATGACTAGTTAAAACTATAAAAATTAATTACATGGAGTCCTCCATTTGGACTAGTTTGAGAACTATCTTCCAAAAAATACACATAAAATGTCACTGGATGGTAAATATGAACTCCTATGTTATCTTTTGGCTTTTAAACTATACTAGAGAACCTTTTATTTATCAGGTTAGTTCCTCAGAATTTCGAATTAACCATAATATCTCAATCAACGATCAACTAACTAATCTGGAATTTCTCCCTGATGATATTGCCTCAATTGTTTCAAGTTATGAATTTGTCAACTAGGAAGATATTATTATATGGAACTAGTATCAAAATTTTCATCTATATTACAAGACATTATATATCCACCTGATTCAAGGAGATCAAAAATACATGGGCACCTTCAATAAAAAGCGGCTTCTTCCTTCATAATTCACCCTGATATGGAGGCTCTCACTCAATAAAATTCTAGTTGATGAAAATATTCAACGAGTTGGTATTTACCTATGTTCTAAATGTGTCCTATTTCATAAGAACCAAGAAGATTTCAATCATATATTCTTGTGTTGAAAAACTGCTACATCTTTATGGAAGGAAATTTTCGATATCATTGAGATTCACCCACCTTAAACTGGCTCGCTTCAACACTTTATAACTTTCAGTTTTCCAAACAGATTGAAATACTTTTTAGAGTGGCTTGTGTAGAACTGATTTAAACTATATATAGAGGTAGAAACAAATAAACTTACTACCATACACACTTAAACATAAAACTTACTCTTTCTACTATTATCACAACAATAAAGAATACAAATTCGCTATATGATGATTGTTGCAGCAACTCAGTTAGGGAATTAACTATCATAAGGAATATAAACCTTGAAAGAAAATTCCCTAAACCTACTATCACTCTTTAATTACTATAGTTTCCCACATTCATTGGATGGTTAAAATTCAATATAGATGGTGAATCGAGGGGAAATATGGGTCCATCAAGATATGGGGTCATCTTTAGAGACCATAACAATGATACTATAGAGCTCATTTATGGTACTTATGGTTGTGTCACTACCTTGGAAGCAGAAATTATGGGAATTATCAAAGTATTTGATCATTCATGTTAATGAAATTGGAATAACATATGGTTTGATTGTGATTTCACTACCACCATTAAAGACATAAGGATTTGAATGATTCAAATTTCATGGAATCTAATAGAAAAATGGGTGAATTTTCTTGAAAAGATCTCTTCTATGAGCTACATCATCACTCATACCTTTTGGGAATCCAATTACCTTACTGGTCCTACAAATAAATGAGTTACTAAAGAGGGTTGCATATGCTCTTTCACTCTTCCTTGTGACTTGATTCCTACCTTTGTACAAGAATAATGTAAAATACCTTATTTTAGGCTCTTGTAAGTTTTTTTTTGATCTAAATAAAGAGCCTCAGAGCTCACATTTCTCAAAAAAAACCATACTTATTATTTATCTAGATGGTTTATGATCAATTTTTCTGGGATGTACTATTTTTGATACCATTTTCCATAGTACTTTGGATGGTTTATGATAAAATTTATTGAATGGGGAAAGTGTTAACATTTTCATGCTAGTTTTACAATATAAATGTTTAAGTTGATTGGGGAAATTATTAATACTCATATTCTAGTTTTTAAATAATTTTTTTTACATTGATTATATTCCTCCCATTTCATATGTGAAATACATTTTACTAAGTTAGTGGCCGGCTTGGCCTAATGTAGACCCTCAATACATAGACAGGTCTCATGAGAAAAACTAGTTTAGGTATTTGGCTAATTCTTTACCCATTTATATATGATATCTTGTAACAAGGTATTTATGGTATTGTTATGATGTTCGATATTAGGAAATACCTCCTTATGATATTAGTTTCCAATTCCCATGTGATTATTCAATTAGTTAGAATATCCCTAAATAAGTTTCAAGATCATGTGATTATTTATATAGAATTATTTTGATCACTATTTATTCCTACCATATAATTCTTCATGTTAAACTTATTGATTAAATGGAAATTTTTTTAGTTATTTTATTTTCTATATTGATTATGATTTATTTTTTTCATGACACCCTACATTGTATGCATACCCTTACTAAGCACTAGATCTCACCCCTTTCTTATGTTTCCTTTAACTGGGATGCCAGGAAGTGTATCATGATTGATATGATGAGATATAATAAAGGTAATAATGGTGTTCTCAAAGAAAACTATATGTTTTATATTAACTTTTCAAATTTAATTTTAATTTAAAGTATATATCTAGTTTTCCAGGAATATTAAACAATTCATTCCTTTGGGATGCGATCACTTGTATTTCCCACCAATGTAATAAAGTAACCCCTTCCTTTAGGCTACTAGGGTTGGGGTCTTTAAAGTTGGTATCAAAGAAAGTTTAGTATAAATCTTGAGAACTATATTTAGGAAAACAAAGATTAGAGAACATAACTCTATGAATGAATTTGAGGATAAGTCTATGTATATGATAACATCCAAAAGTTTTGTTATGGAAAATACTATATGGATTTACAAGAAATACATCCTTATTTAGATGCTATAAGTAGATGTGTCTCTAGAACATTTGTACCTTGGTGTAATAACTATGAAAAGGGAACATTGGGATTTGACTCGATGATAACCTAGTGAACCTTAATGGGCCTTACTACACACCTGGTTTGACACTCCTGGGGGATATGTTTGGGTTAATTCACATTATCTTTATGAACCATCATGAAATATTTGAACAGATGATGAAAATTAATGAACTAGGTAAAACCTAAAGTTTCATATATTGGAAATAAGGTTTCATGGTTCAAATATACTATAAATGATCATTTTATTTTCCACTATGATTATTCCTACTTAAACTACTATTTTTAGTTTTAGTCAGTATATATAACCTGATTGAATCATGTTAACATTTAATATTATGGAAATTTTGGTAATTATGAGAAACCAAATGTAATGATTATTAGAGTAAAAGATATCCTGATTATGCCTAATCTGCTATCATGATATATTATTAACAACCTACACCTAAACCAACTATTAGACTCACCAAATAAGAGAATAATAGAGTTCATTAAGAGCTTGGGTAGTGGAGGACATGGAGTAAATAAGGCTCAATTTCCTTCATGATATAAATTTGAAATAGACACCCAAGAGAATGTCTCAAAGAAATAACATAATGTTTTATGTGTGTAAGCAAAGGGTATAAAGCAATATTTTTTTTGCAGAAAAGTGATTAGTTTAATGGAGAGAAATAAATTTCATCCTAGAGATCAATTTACAATTTAATTTCTTAAATGTAGAAAACTTGGGAATTATATGAGTCAATTACCTCTTTTAAAGGGAAACTCATAGATTAATGAAGGACATATGTTATACCAATCATTAAAGTAAAATGGGTTGAATTATTTATGTATTTTGATCCATAAATTATATTGTAGAAATATTTTAATCAATGGTATTTTGGATATAAGAATCACGAAACACCTAAGGATTGTGTTATTTTTTGGAAGAATATATGTATTTATCTAAGATTAACTTAAGAGTTATGGATAACATCATGGGTTCATGATTTTATGGTTGATCATAAGTTCAAAATTTTAGACACCCATTTTGAGGTTTTAAGTGATGTAAGTCGAAGATGATTAAGATTATTTTGTGAGACATTTATAGTAATATAACCCTTGGGATTAGTATGAGTTTTAGTGAAAAAGTTATCTGAGGAAGAATGAATTTTTTAGAAATAAGTTTAAATTTACTGATAACCTATCGGTTTAACATGATTATTTATGTGAAGGAAATAATATTCATTAAAAGTTATCTAATTTTGTGGAAATAATAAATTTTATAGAAAATATTTATGGTTAAAAAGTTATTTAATGACTAATGTTATTTTTTAGTATGTTTATCATGTTTTTGGCAATGTTATAGAAATTATATAAATATACTTTTAGAGAAAGGACAACCTGTATGTCAGGTGACAACCTGTCGCATTTGGTAAGGCTGTAAGACTTGAACCCACAACTGAAGAGTGACAAGTGTGAATTAACTACCACTATAAAATATGATGTACTGGCTAAAATTACTTTGTTTTTAATTAAAATATTAGATATATAAATATTAAGGTGATCAAATATTTTTAAATTTAACATGATTAATGATATCTCAGGTGATGTTTTATTAGGTTAAGATACATATATAACCATTAGGTTTAACATAAAGTATTATTTGGTAAAAACTTCATTATATTTTTAGAGATGTAAAATAAAGGGTTTTAGGGATAAATGATTAATGAATTGATTAAGTTGAACTCTGGGTGTTACTGTTGTGGTTTAGAGATTAATTTATTATATTAGATAACTTGTGGTAACCATTTTTGGTTTTGGTAAATATTTAGAGACATAAAAAAGGACTTTAATGTTTTTTTACAAATATTATGATACATTAAATGTTAATTTTAGTGCTTCAGGCTTAAAAAAATCATCCTGGATATTCATTTCTTTGAGTGAGAAATGATGTGGAAATTGATCAAAGCACAACCAAAGGATGAAATATTTCTTATGAAATAAAAATATATCAAGTAATTATATATTATGTTTTTCTCTATCTTGATTGTAAAAAAATTCCTCAAATTTAGAAAAACGATCTTGAAATAAAAAATTTATACATTTACCTTCATTTTCGATTAATCAAATGGAATTTTCACACCTCATCAGTATATGGTTTTGCGGCTATTAACTTTATATTAATCATTCACTTTATTATGACCAATTATCTCTATTACTATCCATAATTATTTATGCTTTTCTTCCATGTCAATATTTTCACTTCCTAATAACATTTCTAAATTGGAAACCTACTTATGTGTTATTATAGATAACCTTTACAATCCCATTTCTATATTATAAAGAGGGAGTTTTATTAACACTTTTTTACAATGTCCAATTTTAAAAAAGGTATTCTCAGATAGTAAACCCTTTTTTTTAGTTTAATTTAAAATTTTTATGATTAAATTTATTTAAGGTGTGGAGAATGTGACTCCCTAATATTTTAAAATAAGAATATTGTGTTAAATAAAGTATACTACATGCAACATCAAGCTTAAATGACCCATGAAATATATTATTTAAATATGTTCATCATAACCAATCCATTAAATTGGTAGATATGAATAATATAAACTAAATTATGAAAATTATTTTTTTACACATGTATAAAATAAATTCATTTGTTATCAATTTATTATAAATAGAAACTAAAATCATTTGAAAGAAAAAGAAATATTTTTATGAAAAAATGTATTTATGCACGCAATGTGTTCTTATATTAGTAAATTAAATTAATAAATCTTGATGAATTATTTTAATTAAATTTTTATAATAAATATTCAATAATTTTTTTTTATAATTCATCTAATATTTTTTTATCACGATATAGTAATAAACTCAGTTATATTCTAAAAAAAAATCTATTTCTCTAAAGAGCGGTTTCGTCGTGTTTTGTGCATGTATTTTAAAATTATTGTTTATCAATTTTAGAAAATATATTTGAAAAAAATGAAATTAATTTTTGAAATTATCATGTAAAAATTATCAGAGAGTGGATTTTTGAGAATTTATTGAAAATATTATTTTTCTGATGAATAGTGAAAAAATATTGAATTTTTATTGAAATTTTCTTTTTCGTTTAAAGAATTAAAAAAGTTAAATTTTGATTAAAATTATTTTAAAAGTAAAATTAGTTAAATAATATTATAATTAATCAAATTTAGTTCAATTTAATCAATTATATATTCAATTTTTATATAAAAACGTTTTTATACTTTTGAAAACTTTTCCTTTGGAAAACTGTTTTTTCATCATGTGTGCGGGTTTAACTTTAAATTAATTATGAAACTTGTATGAATTAAATTTGAAAAAATGGATTCATATTTTTAATAATTATAATTAATATTATATAATAATATCAACTTAATTTTTGGTCATAATGAATAGTAAAAATACTAAAAATTAATTAACATAGTTAAGGATAATATGAGTTTACCGAGAGTTAAACTAAGAAGATAAGTGTTAAAGTATAAAAAAAGTGTAAAATTTATATTGGATGGAAATATTTTGACCTTATATCATATAAGGTTTTATAATTATCCATTTTATATCATTGTTTCATGTGAGAAACATGGGTACAATTATTCTTTTCAAAATTTATAAGCGTGTCATCTCCCCAACTTATCAAACGGAACACCCTATCCTCTCTATTAACACTTAAAAAGATTTTTTTTTTCATAAAAAATATTCCCAATACATTATTTAAATACATAACCATGACCTAGATTCCTTTTTTTGATCATAAAACCAATCCAGTATGGATTTAGGTATAAACCTAAAGAGGTTGTTCGAAGAAGAGGTATAGTTATTAACCACACATTTTCATTTTATTTCTACCTTTAACTCCTTAAAATATCCATAAAATACTATAAAATAATAATACCACTATATGAAATATACTGAGATGTTATTTTTTTAATATAATGACCTATATCCATCTCCTCTTCTATCAAATGGGAAACAAAACCATCAATCATGTGTATGACTGACCACTGACTCGTGAACTGACGTAATTAATTTTCCATAAACATCTATCATGGATGGATATAATTATGGATATAATTTATTTATATTATATTTATGAAAGAATTAAAATTATTTAATTATAATATCACATCTACAGTCTTACCTTCAACCCATTGGAAAATTATAACATCGCTCATGTGTATGTGTGTACTACTACCTCCATGAAGCGAAGTTAAATGTTTTTCATTTTATTTTGAAATGGATGGTAATACGGATACATTTAATGAATATATATGAAATATATTTTATAATATTTATTCTATAAAGGTGAAATATTATTTTTCTTTTTTTCATTCCATTAGGAAGAAATGAAAACTTTGTTCATGCGTACGTACTGCCTACCATCTTCATAAACGATGTAACTCATTTTTTCACCTCTAATTTTTATGGAATATTATGAATACATAAATAATGACTATATGTTATATTTCTATCACATGAAATTTTATGTATATTATGGAACCATGATCAATGTAAAATTACTGAAATTTCCAATCTAAGACTTACATGAAAAACGAAGCTGGTATCATCCAAAATAGTGATTTTAACAAAGAATTGTTAATAAATGGACATTAAAATGTTATAATTAAATCATATATGGAATGATATATATAATTATGGTTCGGTAGTATATTTATAATTAATGCATATTTATTAAACATTATATTTGAATATGTATGAAGGAAATCAGATATAAGGTAAGATATTTTTGTCTAAAATAATCCTCTTTGGGACATATATTATGTTATGAACCTATATTCTTCTATGAGGTGTATATACATAACCATTGAAATGATATACCATGAATTTATTTATTATAATTATATTTAATGTTTCATTTAAAGTTTTTATTTCACGGTCTTAACGATTCAAAAGTTACCAAAGTATGTAAGGGTTTATCGTACCACTTTTACTTTTATGAGACACATGCCATATTCACCACTTATTTATTTTGTGTAGTATATATACTAACCTATTGATATTATATATCATGAATTTATTTATTTTTATGTTATTTAAAATATTAATTTGAAGTTATTTCTTTCATTAGGCTTATGATTCAAAATTTTCCAAAGGGGTAAGGGTTTATTTCATAATCTCATATTTATTCGGGATTGTTTATATTTAAGAATCCATTGTGGTAATTTTTTGATATTTCAATATTAAACTCAATATATTTTCTTATCATATATTTAGAAATGAAAATTTCAAGTAATATTTCCATTTTCCTCTCTCTGGTACTTAAAATGATTGAGAACATGTTTTTAAGAATAGTTGACTATATTATTATCTCCTGTCAGGAATCCAATTTCTTCAATATCTATATTTTATAAAAATATTTTGAAAAATGTTCATAAAATTATCTAAATGATTTATTAAAAAAATTATCCATGTTTCAATTTTTAAAATACGGTTATAAAGGAATCTTCTTGTCATTTTCTGAATGAGGTACTTTTAACCTTTTAACAACAATGTGAAAAAAATGTTTTTTAACTTATAAAACATGTAAAAAATTACCCACTATCATTAATAATCATTTTTTGAAGCTTACTTTATAATTTTACAAGTTAATTTTTAAATAAAATATTTTCCATAAATTTTTGTAATTTTTTAGTTTTTGAAATTGATTTTCAAAGTGTAAAGGATATTTTCCTCAATAATTTTTTAATGTTATTTTGTGGTATTTCTATTCATAAATAAAAAAACCCTCATTTTAACATATGATACATTGGGAATATATTGTAATGATATCATCCTTATTATTTATTTGGATGGTTTATGATCAGTTTGACTGGGATGTACTATTATCTATAATACTCTGGATACTTTATGATTATGTTAATTGATTGGGGAAATTATTGACATTAATATGATAGTTTTATAATATTAATGTTTATGGTTATTATGTTTTTTGATTGGGTAAATTATTAAAATTTAACATAATCATTTTTCAATATGAATATTGAAAATGATTATGTTTCTCCCCTTTCATATGAGGAATGAATTTGACTTAGGAAGTGATGGGGAGAGCCCACTATAACCCCTCAATACATCAGATGGTCTAACAATACAAACTATTTTGTGTATTTGGATGAGACAATACCAATTTATATAATATGTATTTGTACAAGGCATTGGTGGTATGATTATGATGTTCACAATTATTCACTACCTCATTATGAGATTATTTATTGATGTCCATGTGATTATTTGATTAGTTAGAATATCCATATATAAGTTTCGAGATCATGTGATTATTTATATGGAATTATTTTGATCACTTGTTATTCATACCATATTATTCTTCATGTAAAAGTTATTGATCAAATGGTATGTTTTTAAGTTATTTACCTTTCCATATTTATTATTTATTATTTTTTCATTATAGCTTCTATTATATGTATACCCTTACTGAGCACTAAAGCTTACAGATTTTTTATGTTTCCTTTACCAAGGATGCTAGTAACAGTGTTATGATTGATATGAATAGATATTTTAAAGGGAGTAATGGTTTTATAAAATAAAAAATCTATGTTGTATTTCATGTTTTTAAATGTAATGTTAATTTCAATTATGTATCTAGTTTTACAGGACTACTAAACTATTAGATCCTTTATATTGCGATCACTTGTATTTAGAACCAATGTAATAAAGTAACCACCAACTCTGGGATACTAGGGTTAGGTTATTTATAGGATTTAATATATTTGGGGGATCCTCCCCTGAGTAGATGTATTGTAAAATAATATTTGGTCAAGTACCTCCAAAATATACAATAATCCTCTTTGTCACAGGCCTAACCCATTATGATTATATTATGAATTCATCAACCAACATAAATAGAAAGTATAATAAAAAATATGAATATGAAATATAAAATATCCCGAAGATCTTATATATTTCAGTCTTGATGAAAAATCATTATAAATATTATTTTGATTAAATGTTTCAAAAGAATACATATATGAGTTAATATATTATCATGTAAGTACATTTATCAGTAGAGAAAATTAATGAATGAATACAAAAGAGGTAATTTATTCTTGTATGTTAGTATAAATTCTTAATGATTTGTTATATCAGAAGTCTAAATGAGATATATCTATGATATTCTTGAAAATGAATATTATATTGATACATTGGATACAAGTGTTACCTTGATATGTACAAGAATTCATAAAAAGTGATTATAAATAATTTTTTATTTACAATTGAATCAATAATGGTAAACCATAAGTTTACTGATCCTAAAATTTTAAATACATGGCATGATGGTTTAGGCCATCCAAGATCAATTATAATGAAAGATATCAATTCAAGTATATATGAGAATTAATTTTTTGATAACATAGTTGATATCTATCATAGTTAGAATGATGATTTTTAATGGATATATGTCTAATAAATTATCTATTAATTCATTCTCATTATGTTATTAGGAATTCCACCTATAAGAAACCGGGTTTTTAGAACGAGTCAAAATCCTGACCCTGTTTGAATTTTTTACTTGTTCCTAAGGAAACTAGGAAAATATGTGATATTCTAGAATTTTATAGACTACACGTCATGTACTCCAGAGTACACACCATGTATGGGTTGGGCGAGCAACAACCGTGTGCCGCTGAGTACTTACCGTGTGATGACCGTGTAAGAATTTCTTACTACACGACATGTAGTTATCGACACGCTGTGTACCCGTGACCGTGTGGAGGCCATACATGGCGTGTAGGCATGTTGGTGGGTATAATTGTTTAACCAAGTACATGTCGTGTCCTCCTTGGACACGCAGTGTAGTCTAGCCGTGTATGATGGATATACATGGTGTGTGTGTAAGTCGATGGGGAAGAGAAGAAAAACTATGTACATGCCGTGTGCTAACTAGTACACACTGTGTACTCATGTTAGTAGGTTCTGGAAAGTAATTCAGTGAAAAAGTGGCTTCCATATGAACAGTAAACGAACCTACATAGCGGGTAGTCATAAATTACACACTGTGTAGTTTATTTTTTTTGCTTAAAACGGACAGTAGCCTCATTTCTCAGGTTCTAGATAGAACCCTTGAGAAACAGGGATCCATGATTTCAATTTGATCTTGTTTCTTCATCTGAACCCCAATTAGAACACCTCTTGATCTGTTGGAACCCCCTCAGTAAGGCCTTAATTCCTCTTGAGTCATTATTCTTGATTTCTTTTCTAGAACGAGTTATAGGGGTTTGAGCGGTTTTGATTATTTTGTAGATATACCACTTTTTAGACCTAACTAGAGGCTATTATCGGAGGAGTAGCATCGTACAAGTCTTATGCAGGTGTTGCATACCTCTTTTTGTGTTTTTGTGGTCATTTAGGTGGCACGGCCTTCGACACATTTTCAGGTATTTGGAGCGGGACTCGGTTTTATCTGCTATTGAATATTAAATTGTTCATTAGACCCATGGGATGACTTTGGGTATGCCCTTTATATGTTTTTCTTGAGCAGGGCCGGGTGAGGGGCCATTGCTCAATTGGGGTATTTTGGCTGGGGGAAGCCAAAATGGTTATGACTGAACTGTGCTGTTTTAACTAATAAGTTTCATTTATTAATCCTTGATATCAACTGTTAGAGGATCTCAAGACCTCAATGCTAGTATGGGATAACACCTTTCTAGTGTAACTCAACTGTTTGGTTGTCTTGCCTATTTAAAGTTTTCCATTGTGATTGTATATGTGATGTGTGATATTGCATATGCTGGATCCTTTGGGTTGTGCTAGGCATGGCCTGGGTATTGTTGAGTGATGTTGATCAAAGGTTGGTCTTGGACCAGGTTACGTTGGGTGGTTCTGACCATGGGATTGGGCATCATAGGCATCAGTTTGAGGCATGATGACTGTCAGGTTGGGCATGGCCTGGGTTACTGGGATGGCGAGACCATCAGACTTGAGCGACATGGTCGCAGGGACACGAGGTGTTAGAGGTGTTGTGGCTTGGGTACTATTTTGGTGATTACTGCTCACCTGGAAACTTTGAGTAGTGTGCACATAGAGAGACTCCGTGATGAGGTGGTTTTGACCACTCATGTGGGTAGAGGCCCCCGTTAGTTGCGGTCTAGGTACTATTGTTTTGGGGGTTCTTGCCGTAGGAATCCACGTGAAAGGTGAGGAGCCTTCCAGGGATAGCATTGAGGATATCGGGTTGGGGGTAGAGGCTCGCTGTTATTTGAGGGCAGATATCGCTGTCCCTATGGATAATTTATTTTTTAGGGCATTCATTAATGTCCTTCTGGCTACTTATTTTGAGGGCAGATATTGCTATCCTTTCGGTTACTTATTGAGGATAGTATCGATGTTCCTCTGGGTTACTATTTCTTGGGCGTGCCTTCGGGACATCGGTACTTGAGACACGCAGTGTCAGGGGGCACATTGTGCTGGGTTACATGACAGAGATTCCGACATTGGCCAAAGTAGGTGACACTCCATGGTGGCTACAGATCACTACTGGATTTCGTGTTTATTTGTGAATCGTACTATTTACTATTTACCTTATAAATGAAGGCCTGCTTAAACACTTATATTAGGTACGCACCGTTGAGTGGTATCCTACTGAGATTCGTCTCACACCCTACATGGGCACTTTGGGATGTGTGTAGACTTTATGGATTTACGTGCAGGAAAGAGGACAGAATCCAGAGCTAGGCTGCATTAGCTATTTCATGGAGATGGTATGGACCTTGAGGTCTTGCCTAGCTGGAGATTATTTTGTTTTGCTTTATTTCCTGTATCAGCATGATTTTTTGTAGCTACAGTTGGTTAGCCATTGGATCCCTTTTATATTTATATATGTATGACCTTCTTTGGACGCATGTTTTGTTGTTTAGTGGTAGTTACAAGTGATCATCATGTTGTTGTGTTTATTTCTACTACTGTTGTTTATATTTATTGTGTATGTTGTTTATTGATATTGATTGTGCTTCCGCTCTACGGGTTTGGCTCGAGTCTTCTGAGTCATTTATTCCACTACATCATTATTGTTATACTCAGACCAGTACCATTATTATCATCCTCCGAGAGGGTATTGCCTCCTCACTATACCTATAAGACCCTCACTGCTAGTCGACAACCTTTGGTGTTCGGGGAGGTGCACCTAAGGTAGTAACACCCGATCCGTTTAGCACTGTTCGGGTGGATGTTCGGGTCCGGGTCATTACAAAGTGGTATCAGAGAAGTTCTTGACAGGGATTTAGTAGTAGTGTTTTGCTAGCTACTAATTAGATTGAGGATTTTCTTTTATTTCTAATGGTTTTACTATTTGGGATATGGTAGACTGGAGATAGGTTGTTACTAGAAGGGGGTTTCTAGCTTGTGCTTGGGTGACTATAGACCCAGGTACGAGGGATGGACCAAGTTTCCATGGGTGGGAATTGCTGTTTGTTTTTGCTCAGATTACACATTATATGATTTCCACCTCGGTGGATCACTTGGTGTGTGATGTTAATGATTGTGATATGTAAACCTTAACCCGATGTGGTAAGAGAGAATTGGACCTTGGCCCAGTATGGAAAGGCTTATTTTCTTGGATTTTGATAGGCACATTTTTAGGGTATTTCAATTTCATAACTGCACACATGATTTGTGAAGTGATAATGCAATGTGAATGATATCAATTTCCATTCTTTGTTTTCTTGAAATATTAAAAGGTGAAATTTCTGTTAAAATTTATTATTTGTTGCAATGTGTATACCCTAATTTATATATTTTTAGAATTTCATGTGATAGGGTATTTGGGTCTGGATCTTGTACGAGCAGGCAGGTACTATCAGTTGAGGTGATTTTTATCACCAGGATTGGGCAACTCGTTTGTCGGTTTGAGGAAACATTGGTTGTCAGGATGGTCATGGCCCAAGGTACTTTTGATACTTGTATATGTTGAGGGGTGGGTAAGGAGGCAATGAGGCCAGGATGCAATGGGCATGGGTGTTGGTGGGGATGAGTAAGGTTAGTAGTTACGTGATGCCTTTTTACTGCTTTCCTTATCTGCCTTGAATATATATTGTTATATATATATATATGGGTTGTCTGACCATTTATGGTATTCAGCGGGTTCCTCTTAGACATCTCGATAGAGCGTCAGGCGGGTGATGGTACCGTGCCGTAGGTGCAGGATCAGGTTCAGGATCCGGTGTAGGCAGAGTAGGAGCCGCAGGTAAAGGTTCAGGGACAGGATCAGGTCCAGGATCTAGTGCAGGCAGGACACCAGCTGGGTTTGGCAGTGTTCGGACCATGGATCGATGAGCAGCTCCGAGTTAGCCTGGGGAATTTTCTTACAGGGGATCGACAGAGGCACGTAGGGTACATAGCCATCTATGGAATATCTGACATGAGAGTTCCAGTCACAGCACCTTCCACTTTTTTAGGGTGAGGGTGGTCAACATGTGGCTGAGAACTAGATAGAGAGCATGAAGATGATCTTATACTAGCTCAGGACGCCTCCAGGGTGGAGGGTCAATCTAGAAACATACATGATACGAGGACCGGAAAAGCGTTGGTGGGATGTGTATGTTTAGGCTCGAAGGCACAGGGGACTATCATGGAAGGACTTTGAGGACATGTTCTTTGAGCACTTTTACCCTGCGACACTGAGGGACAAGAGAGCTCGGGAGTTCTTGAGCCTTTAGTAGGGAGACATGTCCATCATGGACTATGCAACTACTTTCACAAAGTTGTCCCGCTTTGCACCTGGTATGGTAAGCGATGATGTGGCTAGGGTGAGGTGCTTCGAGGATGGCTTACAACAAGCCTTTTAGATCCAGGTGAATATCTTCAGGCTGGGTTCTTTTTTTAGGGGCGGTGAATTAGGCGCTCATAGTAGAGGGAAACCAGAGGGATAAGCCCCAGGTTGGCTGGACGACAACTTCAGGTGAGGGTTCAGACAGCTAGAAGTGAGGAAGGGATGAGTTTCAGCAGGGCAGTCAGGCCAAGGACTCAGCTAGACCACCTCATAGCAGTTCTTTAGTGGTTTGATTTCAGTGTGGGTATCCATGAAATGTTCAGAATCAGTGCGATAGGACTCCAAATGAGTGTAGGGCATGTGGACAGGTCAGAAATCTTGAGAGGTTTTGCAGGAAGCCCTCTCAGATAGCCGGAAGGCAGGGACTAGGAGAAATGGTGGCATCTGGAGTTGGTTCAGTTTTAGTACAAGGAGAGGGTAACTGAGGTTCAGCTATACATGGAGGACGTGATAGAGACAACGAGATACAGGTGAGGGGTCAGTATCCATTGGCTGGAGCAACACCGCCGGGAGGTCAGGCATCAAGCATCCGTACTTCAGGCCAGGTGCATGCCATGGAGCTGCCAGAGGCTGAGCAGGTTGGTGAGCCGATGATGGTTAGAGGCACACCATGGGTGTGGTAGTGATTTCCATTTTTGCTTTTTGGAATGACAAGCACGTCAATTTTGAGTGCACACGATGTATATGATCTATGTGTACCGACTAGATGCTAGTCAGTGGGATTGGCACCATATTGGGTGCGTGATATATTTATATATATATGTATGAGATGCGTAGCATCAGGG
This sequence comes from Viscum album, assembly GCA_963277665.1. Lineage (NCBI taxonomy): Eukaryota > Viridiplantae > Streptophyta > Magnoliopsida > Santalales > Viscaceae > Viscum > Viscum album. The sequence continues at coordinate 2,100,332,040 of OY728119.1, read as the reverse complement.
GCATCAAGGTTGTGGGTTACTTTAGATGCGTATCATCAGGGGAATTGAGTATGTGAGTTACTTGATGTTCCTTGGGCATCGGGGCATCAATGATGTGGGTTACTTGAGGTGCTAGGCACCAGGTTCGTTTTTTAGTGTCCATGGGATGCAGGACCTCGTGGAGGCAGACACCTATGCGGTGCAGGATACGTTGGGTGTTCTGAATGACCCAGGATCACCAATGAGGCTTAGGGGTGATGATGCATCACAAAAGGACTATGCATTTGGAAAATAGGTTAGTGAACCTTTTTTTGTTTTGAGTTTTGTCGTGTTGAGACTGAGTTAGGTGATTCCTAAGGTGGGGATCCCCTAGAGGAATTTAGTCAGAACCTTTGAGTCTAGGGAAGTCCGAGTTACTTTGATTTGGGTGGTATGTTCGGTTCCATCTTTGGGTTTTGTTTTATAGCTTGGGGATGATCTATATTAAGGTGGGGAGATTTTAAGAACCCGAGTTTTTAGAACGGGTCAAAATCCTGACCCGGTTTGAATTTTTGACTTGTTCCTAAGGAAACTTGGAAAATATGTGATATTTTAGAATTTTTCAGACTACACGCCATGTACTCTAGAGTACATTCCGTGTATGGGTTGGGTGAGAACCGACTGTGTGCTACCAAGTACATGTCATGTGATGACCGTAAATGAATTTCTTACTACACGGCGTGTAGTTATCGACAAGCTGTGTACCCGTGACCATATGGAGGCGATACATGGCGTGTAGGCCTATTGGCTGGGTAGAATCGTTTAACCAAGTACATTTCGTGTGCTCCTTGGACACACCATGTATTCTAGCCATGTATGAGGGATATACATGGCGTGTGGGTAAGTCGGCGGGGAAGAGAAGAAAAACTAAGTACACACCGTGTGCTACTTAGTACACGCCGTGTACTCATGTCGGAAGGTTATGGAAAGTAAGTTGGTGGAAAAGTTCCTACCATATGAATAGTAAACGAACCTACACGGCATGTAGTCATAAATTACAGGACGTTTAGTTTTTTTTTCGCTTAAAATGGGCAGTAGCCTCATTTCTTAGGTTTTGGACAGAACCCTTGAGAAATAGGCGGCCAAGACTTCAATTTGATATCGTTTATCCTTCCGAAACCCGATTCAAACACCGCTTGATCTGTTGGAACCCCCTCGGTATGGCCCTAATTTCTCTTGATCCATTCTTCTTGATTTATGTTCTAGAACGAGTTATAGGGGTTTTAGCTGTTTTGATTCTTTTGTATATCTACCGCATTTTAGACCTAATTGGAGGCTGTTATCGAAGGAGTAGCATCGTACGAGTCTTAGGTTGGTGGTACATACCTCTTTTTGTGTTTTCATAGTCATTTGGGTGGCGCGGTCTTCGACTTGTTTTTGGGTATTGTGAGCGGGACCCAGTTTTATCTGATATTGAATATTAAATTGTTCATTAGACCCATGGGATTTCTTTGGGTATGCCTTTTACCTATTTTTCTTGAGTGGGTCCAGGCGAGGGGCCATTTCACAATTGGGGAATTTTGGCTGGGGGAATCCAAAATGGTTATTATTGAACAGTGATGTTTTTGCTAATAAGTTTAGTTTATTAAGCCTTGATATGAACTATTAGAGGATCTCAAGACCTCAGTGCTGGTATTGGACAACACCTTGCTAGTGTAATTCAACTGTTTCATTGTATTTCCTGTTTAAATTTTTCCATTGTGATTTTATATATGATGTGTGATATTGAATATACTGGAACCCTTAGATTGTTCTAGGCATGGCCTGGGTGTTGTTGAGTGATGTTGATCACAGGTTGGACTTGGACTGGGTTACGTTGGGTGGTTCTGACACCAGGATTGGGAATTATGGGCATCAATTTGAGGCCGGATGACTCTCAGGTTAGGCATGGCCCGAGTTACTGGGATGGTGAGACCATCAGACTTGAGCAGTATGGTCGGAGGGACACCAGGTGTCAGAGGTGTTGTGGCTTGGGTACTATTTTGGTGATTACCATTCACATGGAAACTTTGAGTAGTGTGCACACAGAGAGACTCCTGGATGAGGTGGTTTTGACCAATCGTGTGGGTAGAGGCCCCCGTTAGTTGCGGTTTAGGTACTATTGGTTTGGGGGTGCTTGTTGTAGGAATCCACATGGAAGGTGAGGAGCCTTCAGGGGATAACATTGAGGATATCGGGTTGGGGGAAGAGTCTTTCCATTATTTGATGGTAGATATCACTGTCCCTCCAAATAATTTATTTTTGAGGGAAGACACCACTATCCCCCCGACTACTTATTTTGAGGGCAGACATCACTGTCCCTCCGGTTACTTATTGAGGACAGTATCGCTGTTCCTACGGGTTATTGTTTCTTAGGCATGCCTTCGGGATGTCGATACTTGAGACATGTGGTGTCAGGGGGAACATGGTTCCAGGTTACATGACAGAGATTCCGACATTGACCGAAGCAGGTGACACTCCATGTTGGATGCTGACCACCAGTGGAGTTTGTGTTTATTTGTGCATTATACTATTGACTGTTTACCTTATAAATGCATACCTGCTTAAACACTTATATTAGGTACGCACCATTGGGTGGTATCCTACTGAAATTCATCTTACACCCTACACAGGCCCTTCGGGACGCGTGCAGACTTTATGGATTTACATGTAGGAATGAGGCCATCTTCAGGAGATGGGCTGCATTAGTTGTTGCATGGAGATGGTATGGACTTTGAGGTCTTACCTAGATGGATGTTATTTTGTTTTTCTTTATTTCCTTTATCAACATGTTTTTTTAGCTATAGTTGGTTAGCCATTGGATCCCTTTTATATTTATATATGTATGACCTACTTTGGATGCATGTTTTGTTGTTAAGTGGTAGTTACAAGTGATAAACATGTTTTCGTGTTTATTTCTATTGCTGGTGTTTATATTTATTGCTTCAACTATTTATTGATATTGATTGTGCTTCCGCTCTGCGGTTCTGGTTCGAGTCTGCTGAGTCGTTTATTCCACTGTATCTTTATTGTTATACTCAGACCGGTACCATTATTATCATCCTCTGAGAGGGTATTTCCTCCCCAATATACCTATAATACTCTCGCTTCTATTTGGAAACCTTTGGCATTTGGGGAGGTGCACCTAAGGTAGTAACACTCAACCTGTTTAGCACTGTTCGGGTGGTTGTTTGGGTCCAAGTTGCTACATCCCATATATAACAATTTACCATGAGTTACTGACTATTAAGTCACCTATTATTGAAGTAAATCATTTATATCATTATTAGATATTTTGGAAATGAATTTACAATATATTTATGAAGAACAAATTATGAACTATATATGGTCATTCCCACTTAACATGTGATCCATTTAAGTACTATATACAATATGCATCTACTAAATGGAAATGTGTGTTATTAGTTGCTAATGAGTATAAATTATATGCTATATATGTTGATTAAAATGAATACTGAGGATAATATACTATATAAAAAATGGTCTTGAAGAACTATTAACAAGATGATCACAACACTTATATGAACGTAAAGTGTTAAAAATCAATAGTCTGATTATACATACTAGAATTTTGGATGAATTGATAATATAAAATCATTGTTAATCATGAAAAAAAGTAATTAATATATTAGGAAAATTAATATATCAACAAAATTATATCTTTCTAAATATTATACCTGAAGTGTAAAGACCCCAACCCCAGTATCCCAAATCCAATGCCTTAATTTATTACTAAGTACAAGAAATATCATCCTAAAGGACCAAATAGTTTAGAATATTTTGAAATATATATAAAAACATAAGTATTAAATTATAAATTTAGTTGGAATACAACATAGTAACTCCATTGGAAACACCCCTATTCTCCTAGATTGTCCCTGCATGTCAATCATAATTTACATATAAGAATCCTAAAAAAAACATAAGAAAGGGGTGATCTCATATGCTCAGTAAGGGTAATAATATAGTGGAAGATATCATAAATAAACATAAACAATAAGGAAAGAAGAATAACTAAAATCACATGCAATTAAAACATAATCTTGAGCATAATATTTTAAAAATAAAAGCTGATCAAATAATGCCATATAAATAATCGCATTAGAATAAAACTTAAAAATGGATATTTTAATACTCTAATAATCACATTGATTATTAATAACCAATCTCATAATGATGGAATTAATAATGCGGGACATCATAGACATACTTTCAAGGCTTCGTCCAAGACACCATACATAATCGGGCAAGACATTAGCCAATACCCAAACTAGTTTGTCTCATGAGACCTATAGATGAATTGTGGGGATATAGCGTGTCTCATCCATTACTTAATAAGTCCAATTAATTACTCATATGAAAGGGTGAAACATAATCAATATATATATTCAGATTGAAACTATCATATGAAATAACTTTCCCCAAACAATAAAGGGAATCATAAACAATCTAGGGTAATATGATGAATGGTATCAAAATAGCACATACATAGTCAAAATGATCATAAAAAATTAAATAAAATATAGTATATGGTATCAAAATATATCAACCTCAATTAATCATAATATCCAACCAAGGGTGTTGGCATGAATGAAAATACTCTAATAAAATCATTGAGAAATTATTGAGAGAAATACCACTTTAATTGAAATAATTTATTTAAAAAGACAAGAAATTATGAAATAAAACATTTTATTTGAAAATAAACTTGTAAAATTGTAAATTATTCCTCAAGTAATTAATGTTTCATGAAATTGGAAAAATCCACTCATTCCAAATAAGTTAAAAATACATCCCTTTTAAATTTCGAAAAGAAACATTTAATAGAGTATTTTTAAAAGAAAGTGTGAGCGTTAAAAAAATAAATAGATTATGCATATTAGATATAAATCCACATAAAATAATTTTAAATACAACATAAAATAATCAAAATTCATTTTAAACATAATAATATCATGAAATAATCAATGGAGTAGAAGTTTAACCCAAAGAATGGAAATTGGGTTAATAATTTTCTTACGAATTTGTGATAAGTTGAACCATATGAACCATAAAATTAATGATCATAAAACGAAACATTGATTAAAATGAAGATAAATAAATTCATAACATGATATATTAAAGGGAATTATGTACACCACACATAAGAAATAAGGGTTGAATAAGGAATATATCTCATAGAAGTAAAAGTGAGACAAGAAACTCTTACCACTTGTAATCAATCGAATCATATTCCCCATAAAATTAATAATCATCAAATGAAACACTAAATACAATGTATATAAATATTTTGATGATATTATATATTGAAGGGTAGTATACATACACCACAAAAAAAAGCAGTGGATAAGGCATATCTCACGGAAAAAAAAGTGAGATGAGAAAACCTTACCATTTGTAATTAATTGAATCGTATGCACCATAAAATTAACAATAATTAAATAAAAAATTTAATACTGTGAAGATAAATATACTAATAATATTATATATTAAATTCTATTATACATACACCATAAATAATAAATTATTGGAGAATAAGGAATATCCCATAGAAATAAAAGTGAGATGAGAAAACCTTACCTTATGTACAAAATCATTCTACACTTCTACTTAATTTTCTGGATAATAAAATTATATTCAATAATTATGTAATTAATAACACATTAAACATTTATTTTATTTATTATAATTTTATTAAGTTCATTTATGACCATTTTTATGAGTTATAATGTTTAATTTTTATGTTCTAGGAGCATTCATTTCATGGTTTTATAGTCAATTCCCTTGAGTATAAATATGGGAGTTCTTGTAAAATTGGAATAACTTATCATGATGTGAAATTATTTAGTATTAATTAAATTTATTAAGTTTAAATGGTTTCATATATCATTTGGTTACATGGTATAAGTATGATTCATTTGATAAAATGTTGATGAAAATGTCTTAATTTATTTTGGCGGTTTTTACGACCATCACAAACTTGTGTCATTCTATTTAATATTATGTTTATATATTGGTTCCATATCATGATATAACTTATAACATGTATATTAAAATCCTATTTAACCATAATAATGGTTTTATAACTAGAATTTAAGGCGGTAATGGATAATGAAATCTCATTATCCATGAAGGCGGTGAATCGACACATCACAGATAATGTTTTCATTTTTAAAATAAAAGTAGAGGAGAAGGGTTTTCAGAATGTATAATACATTATAAAAATAAAATTATAGTATATATATGATACTGGAGTTAGAATTAAAATTTTTATGGGGGAGTTTAGGAGAGGATAAGAAATGAAAAGAAATTAAAAGAGAAAGAAGGAGGATTTTACCTCTTGAATATCGTCTCCTTGGGAACCTCCTTAAGACACTTGGATTTGGTATTTTGGTAATAATAGAAGATATTGGACATGGGTAAGAGTCTTAGGAAGTAAAATGGTTAGAATTTAAACAATATTCAAGGATTATAAGGTGTGAGGACAATGGGTTGAATTTGGGTTGAATTTATAGGGGAGGAGAGGGGTGTTTTTTGATCATTTTATCCATTTATTTATTATTTAGGATCAAGACTACCAATACTATTGATTATTGTGACTAAGTTAATAGTGAATTAAAGTTAAAAATAATGGGTTCTTATATCATAAATGACTAAATAATTCACGTATTTAACTTATAATGTCAAATATCGTAAATTACCATATTTCACTATTCATAAATAATCAACTATTTTAGAAAAATCCAAAAAAATCACCCTAACCATTTTTCAACATGTAGATTATAAAAATGGACTCTATTTTATGAAAATAATTTTCTAAATACAAGAAATTAATTTTTTTTAATAAAATCACTATTTATTCAAAAAACAATGATTTTAACATTATAATCGTTTTTTCAACACATAGAAAATTTAATTATGGTCTCATAAAATTATCTTATAATTATAATGCAACAAAATATTAATTTATGAATCTATTTTATGAAAATAAATTTTATTTTAAATCATTATATTAATTATAAAATTGTAAATAAACATTTTTGTTTCGCAAAAAATACCAACAATTAATTTATCATTTTTAAAACATTTATTAACTTATTTTGTGATAGAAATATATCATAATTTCATTTATGAGATACCTAAATTATATATATAATTTTATATGTGAGGTTATTATTCTAATGGCTAGATTACTATTCCTTTTGTCTATATTACTATTCCAATAGTCATGTTAATATTTAATAGTATCTCACGGTTCATTTAAGATCGATGTTTCATGACACATAAATAGTCAAATAAATTAAATTTATTTAAGAAGATACACACTGTAAAATATTGAGGTGTTATATTGTTCCTCTTTAGAAAAAAATTTTCCTCATAATTTTCTTAGTTTCACCCCATAAAATGATTTGGGTACTTCTTCATCATAATTCTATCTGGTTCCCACATCACCTCTTCAATTTTATGGAATATATAAATAACTTTAATGGATAGAGTTCTCTGATTTCTCAATACTTTCTCTCTAGTGTCAAGAATATCTATAGGATCTTCGTAGTAATACAAATTAGGTTCGAATTGTATTTCTTAATAATTGAGATCATGCATTGGGTCTGCCATGTACTTCTTTAATAAAGAGATGTGAAATATATAGTGTACTTTATAAAGAATAGTTGGAATCACCAAATGATAAGACACAACTCCAATTCTATCCAGAATTGAAAAAGGTAAAATGTACCTGGGGCTCAGTTTCCCTTTCTTTACAAATCTTATAACACCCTTCCATGGATATACCTTCAGGAAAATATGATCTCCCACTTGACACTCTAAATCATTTCTATGATTGTCAGCATAACTCTTTTTACTACTATGATATGCTTTAATATGAGTTTGAATAATGTTTAACTTTGTTATTGTCTCTTCAATATGTTTTGGGCCTATAAGTTTCATTTCACTAACTTCATCCCAACAATTTGGTGTATGACATCTCTTTCCATATAAAACTTTATACGGTTCCATTTGAATACTTGAATGGAAATTATTTTTATTTGAAAATTCTAGAAAAGGTATATACTTATCCCACATACCTTGAAAGTCAAGTGAGCAGGACCACAACATGTCTTATGAAGTTTGGACCATCCTTTATGACTGCCCATCAATTTGAGGGTGATAAGAAGTTCTCAAATGAAGCTCAGTATCAAGAGCCTTCTGAGGAAACTTCTATAATTTTGATTTAAAATAGTGATATCGATTAGAAACAATCGATATAGGTGCACCGTGAAGTCTTAAAACTTCATTAAGATAAAGTAATTCAAGGAAATTTAGTGGGAAATCCTCCATTATAGTGATTAAGTGTGCATATTTGGTAAGTATATCAACAATGACCCATATTGCATCATTATTTGTGGGAGTATTTGGTAATCTAGTGATAAAATCCATAGTAATGTACTACCATTTACATATAGGAATAAGTATAGGTTTCATGAATCCTATAGGATGTTTTATTTTATCCTTTTCCTCTTGGAAAACTAAATATCTTGATATATAATCAGAAATTTACCTCTTCATATTATCCTACTAAAAATGTGACTTAAAATCTCTATGCATCTTCATGCTACCAGAGTGTGTAGAGAAATTTGATCTATAAGCATTATCTAATAATTCTCTTTTTATCTCGGGTATATAGGGAACACAAATAATCTTCCCAAATTTCAAAATTCCTACCTCATATATGAAGTCTACCAATTTCCCATGATTTACAACTTTAATATTCTTTTAAAAATTCTCATAAGTAGACTAAGAATTTTTTATCTTTTCCAATAAATATGGGTTAAAACCCATTTTAAAAAGTATTTATGTTTCAACTTCCTTGATAATTACCATATCCATATTTACTAGATCTATATACATAGGATTTTTATCAATCCACATTTTTTTAGTACTCCTTGATCCTTCCTACTCAATGCATCTGCTACCTTATTTTCCATCCTTAGGTGATAGTGTATTGAACAATCGTAGTCCTTGAGTATCTCAATCAATAGCCTTTACCTCATGTTGAGTAATTTATATGAGAAGATACATTTCAAAATCTTGTGATTCTCACAAATTTCACTATAGAGATAGTGTCTCTGTAACACCCCAAGATTTCATAGTGTGTTATTTCTTCAAAATAATTCAATAACTTGCACTACACGCAACACTGAGTTCAATTGCACCATGACTTACCAAAAAAAAAAGCCATTAAAAGAGGTCATGAATAGTTGTAACTAAATTTTAAACTTTATATAATCCTTATAATTTTAGAATCCATATTATGAGTTTCTTAGTCATAATGCAAGAACAGATTCATTTTCAGTATTGCACTTTTATCAACTTTTGATAGTGAAACCTTTTTAAATACAATATTTTAAACTTTTTGACTAAATGGAGACATAAAAAAATTTAAAATAAAACATCCCAAACTTCCACGGTACGCTTTCCTTTGAATAAAACAGTAGCGTGTGTTGTACGCAACTTCGAGTTCTAACACACCGTAACCAATCAAACTAGCTGTTATGAATAGTATAACCTACTTTTTGAAGTTATATATATTTTATATTTTAAAATGGACTTCATTTTTGGATTCGGAATATCAAATTTAGCCTAAGGTGAAATTTTGGTACTTTTCGGATAACTTTCATATTTTGATGAATAGTGAAAATTACTAAATTTTAATTAAAAACAACTTTTTTAATCAAAATAATTAATAGTGATAAATTATGAATTTTAGTGGTTTTGAAGTATATTTATAATATATTTTTACTATTTAATATAATGTTGGTCATTGGACATAATTTTACAATTAAACCGAACATAAACAAGTGTCAATCTTTTGATAGTTATTATCTCTTAAAAACACGCTTTTTGTTTTGACAGCGGGAATTAATTTTAAATTAATTTCTGCCGCTTCTGTGTTTTGAATTTAGGAAAATGGATTCCATATTTGGAATCAGGATGTTCAAATTGTGTAAATAGGTAACTTTTATTTTTAGACATTTTGAATAATTACTGCGGTAAATATTTTATTTACCATGGTTAAGGGTAAATCTGGTAAATAAGGGTTAAAAAAATAATATTATAATAATACTAAATTACCCTAAAACGTGTCTTAACCCTATTGGTTGATACATGGTCGACCATGGGCATCTTTGTGTCAATTTTGGGACCCCATGGATCCACTTGTAAGTGATAATGACACTTTATTTTAATTAAGTCAAAATGAATACAAAAATGACACAAGCATATATCTTTTATCAAAACAATTGTTACATAGGGTTATATAAGTTGGATTTTAGATTATAAATATTCATTAGAAAGCTAAAAAGATTTCCTACATAATGATATTTTATTTATAATTTTTAGACATTAAATAAGTTATTTTATTTATGACACAATAATGATGCAGTAATTACTATAATAGTGAAAAATTAAAATAATTGATATTATAAATACCCAAATAAATATAATATGAAACTTTTAATGAATTAAACTAATTTTATAGGATAATATGATATATTAGGATTGATTTAATTTACTTTTTTTGAAGTAATCAATCTTTTATGAGTTTCACAAAAATCAACTATTGAATAGTGTCAAAATTGACATAAAAGAGTTCTTAAAACAAATATTATATTATTAATTGATATTAAATTCCTAAAAATCTATGGTTCGGCCAAGAGACTTATATTATGATAGGTTAATCATTAATGGACCACTTTGGGGTCTCTTGGATGTATATGGTAATTTTATTAACCATATTATATAAAAATACAAAGAGACATTGTAAAAGTGAAACTAATTAACTTAGAGTTAATACTTAAAGATAAGGTTAATATAAGTACCCAAACCTGTCTAAATTCTATTGGATGAGTTGTTTTCGACCCATCCCTACCTCATCCTTTGAATAGTCAACTTTGGAGCCTTTGGAAACCGAATATGAATTTATTATAAATTAATATTTCTAGCTTTTCCAAAGGTGCCCCTCACCCCTCTTATAAAAGGGCACTCCCCCTTCTCATTTCTTCACACCTTAAAAGCCTTTTGGTTCGGCCAAACTCTGCCCAAATAATCTCCCAACATCCCTCACTACAACCTAGAGGCCTTAGTTAGATCAGAAAGCCAACCTAAGGAGCCCTTTTGATCAAATCAAAAGGAAGAACCCGAAGAAGAGGTAATGATTTCACCACCCTTTTCTAAGTTCATTTCTTCTTCCACTTCTTCTTCCTTTGTTCTTACCATTCTAAAATAATAACTCCAGTATCTCACATATACTTTGATGTTATTATAAGTATGGTACAACCATATTCAGTATTCTATCCACCCTTTGAATAACATGTCACCATACGTGCGTACGTACGGCTTACCGTCTCCACGTCGTGGTGTAATTGTTATTCAATATAATATTATTTGGATGGGTATAATAATGATGTGTAACTCATGTAAATAATAAATATAACATGTTAATGATTCTGTATATATGATATACCATTCATTTATATATTATTTTAATATCAAAAAGAATGATATTGTCGCTCGTGCGTACGTACGGACTACCGTCTCCACGAACGCGATGGGATTCATTCTCCATCGTAACCATTCAAGTATAATTATCATTTGATGATTTAAAAATGATGTTTAAGGACTAGATATCATTCTAGATATGAATAAGATACATCAACCATGGCTTATGTAACAATACATATAAAGAAAATGAGTAAGTTAACACCCGAAACGACGATAATTCTAAGATATTATTAACAAATCAATGTTAAAAGATCATATATGATATCATATTAATATATATGATTCTTGTATAATTTAATAACAATTATTTCACCATTATACAGGAGGTTAACCTACCCCAACCAAGGAAAAGTACAAGGTAAGGGTTATTTCACAATCTCTTCATTATCCGAGGTTGTATTATACGTAATAATCTACTGGGATCTCTTTATCATCCACATCCATGTTTCTTCGAAATGTATTTCAAAACATTTTTACTATTTACAAGAATATGGGTTAAAGTCATTTATACCCTTGTTTGACTTTTTATAAGAGGTTTATAAAGGAATCTTTCCGTCGTTTTCAAAACAAGGTCCTTTTTAACCTTTTCGACAGAATTGAGGTAAGAATGTTTTTTTTAACTTATACGGCGGGTGTGGTTATTTTCCGCCGTTATAAAATCGTCGAAGCTTTCCTTACAAGCTTATAATAATATTTTCAAAGAAAATGTTTTATTTTATATGGATCTTAAATGATTTCAAAATAAAAGGAGATACTTCTTTTAAAAGAATTTTGATTTCATCTATGTCAACATCCTTTGATGGATTTTAAGATTATTTGAAGTTGATTTATTATAATACAAAACTTCTATATTGTATTGAAGGTTTTGTGATATGTTTGAATGTGGATGTGCTATTTTATACCATTCATAGTTTATGGTGAAACTATTGACATTTCGTATGCTAGTTTTAACCCGAATGTTTATGTTATATTTCAAACTTTTCTTCAGATGAATGTGCTAAACAAGTATGTTCCGGGTTGGGGACCGGTAAAAGTAAGCCCTCCAGGTTGGGGACTGGTTAAAGTAAGCCCTCCAGGTTAGGGACTGGTTAAAGTAAGCCCTCCAGGTTAGGGACTGGTAAAAGTATGCCCTCCGGGTTGGTGTCCGGTTATTAGAGGCACTCCGGGTTGGTGTCCGGTTATTAGAGGCACTCCGGGTTGGTGTCCGGTTATTAGAGGCACTCCGGGTTGGGTTCCGGTTAGAAGTAACCCCTAGGTCTTGGTATGAGGCCTAGACAATGAAATTAACGTTTGGCATTATGCATTCCAACATTATGAAAGTGGTTATTGATTTTTACATGTGATTATTCGATTAGTAGAATATCCATGTGAATAAGTAAATGTCATTATTTCATTTTTACTTTTGCCATACTATGTTGAAGTTCAAGTTTAAAAGGCTTTTGTTTTAGTAATGCATTGCCTTAAATGTTTATTCTTATTTATGAAAGTTTCCGCTATATTGTTATCCTTACTGGGCATTTGAGCTCACCCCTTTTCTATGTTTTATTTTTCCCCAGGATGTGAAGAAGTAAATTATGAATGACCTGCAGGGATATTATGAGGGGATAGTAGTGTGGATTATGGAGACATTATGTTGTTGTAGTAGTTTTTCATTTTATGATGTAATGTAAAACTTATGGATATATCTAGTGTTTCCAAGGCTACTAAACCAATCGGTCTTTCGAGATTTGATCTTTCTTGTGATCATGCCAATGTTACGAAGTAATGCACCGACTCTGGGTAGCTGGGGTCGGGGCGTTACAGTTGGTATCAGAGGAAGTTTAGTACAAACCTTGGAAGCTAGATTTAGATAAACTCTGATTAGAGCACATAGACCTAAGATGAACTTTGAGGATTAGTATAGAAGAACTTCCTAGAATTTTGGTATTGTAGAGACTTTGTGAGTTTTCCGAGCAATACATCCCTGTCTGGATACGAGCAGGTAGAGGCGGCTCTGGCACAGATGTACCTAGGGGTAAAACCCGAAAACACTGCTTTGAGCTAGACTCGAACGGGAACTGGTGCACGACAATGGGCCTTGCTGCACTCTTGGTTACGACACTCCTGGGGGATATGCTTAGGATAACTCTCATTTTCTTTACAAATCATTATAAAGGGTCTATGAGTATATACTTCCTCAAAGAAAACATTTTTATGATTATGGATTATATCCATAAATAGTTCAATTTATTTTAAGTGTTTTATAAGTATGGGATTATGTATTTTGATTCATAAACTGATCTGGTGTATTCCATTGTTTAGAAATGGCGACCAGTAGAAGGAATGAGAACTCCAGAAATGCACATGATCCAAAGAGAAGGAAGGATCATATCTTTCATGGTCTTAAGCTAGAATTTATAAGAGAAATAGTCTCCCATGTATTATCATCATATGAAGAAATAAAATCATGTGTTGATAAGATAAGTAAAGAGTTTACTGAGTCCTATGGCTTTGAAGGGAAGCAAGAGAAGAAAAGGATGGAAGAGAGAAAAATGGATAAAGGGAAGAGGGAAAAGAAGAATTTTCCCATATGTGGTAACTGTGGGAAGAAACACCCTGGAACTTGCCTGAAAGGAATGGGAGTTTGTTATAAGTGTGGAGGAAAAGGGCACAAAGTACGTGACTGCAAGGGTAAGAAAATGGTTTCAAATGTACAATGCTTCATTTGCAAGGAGTTTGGACACTACGCGAACCTATGTCCTAGTCATCAGACTATGACGCAAATGATGCTATTGGATAATAATCAAGTTATGATACTACCACAGATGAAGAGGAATGATTAGAGTTCTTATGTTGATTATGTCAATTGAGTGTTGTACCAACAATGTACTTGTTATAATAATTATGGAGTATATAAGGATTGTACTGCAGTACTATTTCATTAAGGACTTGAGATTGTGTGGAACAATGAAAAGTGACTCAATAGCAGGATAAATTTTTTGGAAAATATATGGTTGAGAGAATGATAAACCATAATATAGTTCTGATACCGAGGTAGTGATTTTCGAATAATACATGATTATTTTGGATAAATTATATTGGATATTCTTGACTACCTTGGAACTGATTAATGATTTGTATATTCCATCATTGTTGGGGTTTAAAACATTTTTTGGATTAATGAAGTATATCCAGCATTCTATATGGAATAAGGGAGCATGAATGTAATCAATAAGGAATATGGTAATACATGATGAAGGTATTCATATTCTATTACAGGGTAAAAAGGATCTATATTATGTTTACCTTCCTTATAAATGTTGGACTGTGAGTTTAGACAGAAGTATTTTGGATAGTTCTAGTTTGGATTATTTTGGATTGCCATAAAAGGACAACCCGGAGGTCGGGCGGCAACCCGTCGCGTCCGGCAAGGCTGCGAGACTTGAACCCGCAACCGAAGGGCGACAAGGGTGTATCACCTACCACTGGACCATGATATGTCCTGGATTAAATAATGTAGTTTTTATTAAAAGATCATGTAGATGAATTATAAATTCGTTTATTTTAGAACCCTATACGAATAGTGTAAATAGAATTTTTTTTACATTCTATTATCTTTTAGAGTGAAAGATGAGTTTGTGGTAGAAATTTATTAATGGATAAAACTCTAATTATAAAGTAAGTATATCTCCTTATGATCTTAGCCAATCTCATAAATAAATTCCTCAATATTAAGAAAAGAAACTTTGAACAAATTTTTTTTCCTAGATGGTACCTTAAATCATCACTAATTTTTGGCTTTGGGATTGTTGGCCTTTTTATAGCCATGTTCTCTACCACTCTCCATCAGATAATTGATGGTTAGATTTTTCTTCCATATCCATATTTTCCTACATGGAACCCTAGTATGTGTTATTTTCGGTAATCTTCATACTTTCGACTCTTTATTTTAAATAGAGGCCTCATTAATTCATTTTTCGATGTGGGATTTCAACTAGGATACTTTGAAACGTCAAAAATGTGTTATCCTAATACCCTATGTTTTGTTAAACCAATGGTATTTCAATTCATCATAGATTGATGAATTTAAGGACCTCAATTTTATACTTGTTTGCGATTGATGACCTCAATCACTACCTATAAATATTTACGTTTTTCCTCCGATTATATGTCTCTAATTGCCACCAATGTTCTCCTAATCAAGATCATAATTAGGTAGTGACCCTTTCATTTCTCTTTTCCTCATATTAAGACTAAATTTTAGTAACCCAATTTCCGATGTGGTTTTTCCCACAAATATATTTTCTACTTTCAACCTTTTATTTTTGAAGAACAATTTCAAATTGCGAGGACGCAATTTATTGAAGGAGGGGAGAATGTAACACCCCAAGATTTCATAGTGTGTTATTTCTTCAAAATAATTCAATAACTTGCACTACACGCAACACTGAGTTCAATTGCACCATGACTTACCAAAAAAAAAGCCATTAAAAGAGGTCATGAATAGTAGTAACTAAATTTTAAACTTTATATAATCCTTATAATTTTAGAATCCATATTATGAGTTTCTTAGTCATAATGCAAGAACAGATTCATTTTCAGTATTGCACTTTTATCAACTTTTGATAGTGAAACCTTTTTAAATACAATATTTTAAACTTTTTGACTAAATGGAGACATAAAAAAATTTAAAATAAAACATCCCAAACTTCCACGGTACGCTTTCCTTTGAATAAAACAGTAGCGTGTGTTGTACGCAACATCGAGTTCTAACACACCGTAACCAATCAAACTAGCTGTTATGAATAGTAATACCTACTTTTTGAAGTTATATATATTTTATATTTTAAAATGGACTTCATTTTTGGATTCGGAATATCAAATTTAGCCTAAGGTGAAATTTTGGTACTTTTCGGATAACTTTCATATTTTGATGAATAGTGAAAATTACTAAATTTTAATTAAAAACAACTTTTTTAATCAAAATAATTAATAGTGATAAATTATGAATTTTAGTGGTTTTAAAGTATATTTAGAATATATTTTTACTATTTAATATAATGTTGGTCATTGGACATAATTTTACAATTAAACCGAACATAAACAAGTGTCAATCTTTTGATAGTTATTATCTCTTAAAAACACGCTTTTTGTTTTGACAGCGGGAATTAATTTTAAATTAATTTCTGCCGCTTCTGTGTTTTGAATTTAGGAAAATGGATTCCATATTTGGAATCAGGATGTTCAAATTGTGTAAATAGGTAACTTTTATTTTTAGACATTTTGAATAATTACTGCGGTAAATATTTTATTTACCATGGTTAAGGGTAAATCTGGTAAATAAGGGTTAAAAAAATAATATTATAATAATACTAAATTACCCTAAAACGTGTCTTAACCCTATTGGTTGATACATGGTCGACCATGGGCATCTTTGTGTCAATTTTGGGACCCCATGGATCCACTTGTAAGTGATAATGACACTTTATTTTAATTAAGTCAAAATGAATACAAAAATGACACAAGCATATATCTTTTATCAAAACAATTGTTACATAGGGTTATATAAGTTGGATTTTAGATTATAAATATTCATTAGAAAGATAAAAAGATTTCCTACATAATGATATTTTATTTATAATTTTTAGACATTAAATAAGTTATTTTATTTATGACACAATAATGATGCAGTAATTACTATAATAGTGAAAAATTAAAATAATTGATATTATAAATACCCAAATAAATAAAATATGAAACTTTTAATGAATTAAACTAATTTTATAGGATAATATGATATATTAGGATTGATTTAATTTACTTTTTTTGAAGTAATCAATCTTTTATGAGTTTCACAAAAATCAACTATTGAATAGTGTCAAAATTGACATAAAAGAGTTCTTAAAACAAATATTATATTATTAATTGATATTAAATTCCTAAAAATCTATGGTTCGGCCAAGAGACTTATATTATGATAGGTTAATCATTAATGGACCACTTTGGGGTCTCTTGGATGTATATGGTAAGTTTATTAACCATATTATATAAAAATACAAAGAGACATTGTAAAAGTGAAACTAATTAACTTAGAGTTAATACTTAAAGATAAGGTTAATATAAGTACCCAAACCTGTCTAAATTCTATTGGATGAGTTGTTTTCGACCCATCCCTACCTCATCCTTTGAATAGTCAACTTTGGAGCCTTTGGAAACCGAATATGAATTTATTATAAATTAATATTTCTAGCTTTTCCAAAGGTGCCCCTCACCCCTCTTATAAAAGGGCACTCCTCCTTCTCATTTCTTCACACCTTAAAAGCCTTTTGGTTTGGCCAAACTCTGCCCAAATAATCTCCCAACATCCCTCACTACAACCTAGAGGCCTTAGTTAGATCAGAAAGCCAACCTAAGGAGCCCTTTTGATCAAATCAAAAGGAAGAACCCGAAGAAGAGGTAATGATTTCACCACCCTTTTCTAAGTTCATTTCTTCTTCCACTTCTTCTTCCTTTGTTCTTACCATTCTAAAATAATAACTCCAGTATCTCACATATACTTTGATGTTATTATAAGTATGGTACAACCATATTCAGTATTCTATCCACCCTTTGAATAACATGTCACCATACGTGCGTACGTACGGCTTACCGTCTCCACGTCGTGGTGTAATTGTTATTCAATATAATATTATTTGGATGGGTATAATAATGATATGTAACTCATGTAAATAATAAATATAACATGTTAATGATTCTGTATATATGATATACCATTCATTTATATATTATTTTAATATCAAAAAGAATGATATTGTCGCTCGTGCGTACGTACGGACTACCGTCTCCACGAACGCGATGAGATTCATTCTCCATCGTAACCATTCAAGTATAATTATCATTTGATGATTTAAAAATGATGTTTAAGGACTAGATATCATTCTGGATATGAATAAGATACATCAACCATGGCTTATGTAACAATACATATAAAGAAAATGAGTAAGTTAACACCCGAAACGACGATAATTCTAAGATATTATTAACAAATCAATGTTAAAAGATCATATATGATATCATATTAATATATATGATTCTTGTATAATTTAATAACAATTATTTCACCATTATACAGGAGGTTAACCTACCCCAACCAAGGAAAAGTACAAGGTAAGGGTTATTTCACAATCTCTTCATTATCCGAGGTTGTATTATACGTAATAATCTACTGGGATCTCTTTATCATCCACATCCATGTTTCTTCGAAATGTATTTCAAAACATTTTTACTATTTACAAGAATATGGGTTAAAGTCATTTATACCCTTGTTTGACTTTTTATAAGAGGTTTATAAAGGAATCTTTCCGTCGTTTTCAAAACAAGGTCCTTTTTAACCTTTTCGACAGAATTGAGGTAAGAATGTTTTTTTTAACTTATACGGCGGGTGTGGTTATTTTCCGCCGTTATAAAATCGTCGAAGCTTTCCTTACAAGCTTATAATAATATTTTCAAAGAAAATGTTTTATTTTATATGGATCTTAAATGATTTCAAAATAAAAGGAGATACTTCTTTTAAAAGAATTTTGATTTCATCTATGTCAACATCCTTTGATGGATTTTAAGATTATTTGAAGTTGATTTATTATAATACAAAACTTCTATATTGTATTGAAGGTTTTGTGATATGTTTGAATGTGGATGTGCTATTTTATACCATTCATAGTTTATGGTGAAACTATTGACATTTCGTATGCTAGTTTTAACCCGAATGTTTATGTTATATTTCAAACTTTTCTTCAGATGAATGTGCTAAACAAGTATGTTACGGGTTGGGGACCGGTAAAAGTAAGCCCTCCAGGTTGGGGACTGGTTAAAGTAAGCCCTCCAGGTTAGGGACTGGTTAAAGTAAGCCCTCCAGGTTAGGGACTGGTAAAAGTATGCCCTCCGGGTTGGTGTCCGGTTATTAGAGGCACTCCGGGTTGGTGTCCGGTTATTAGAGGCACTCCGGGTTGGTGTCCGGTTATTAGAGGCACTCCGGGTTGGGTTCCGGTTAGAAGTAACCCCTAGGTCTTGGGATGAGGCCTAGACAATGAAATTAACGTTTGGCATTATGCATTCCAACATTATGAAAGTGGTTATTGATTTTTACATGTGATTATTCGATTAGTAGAATATCCATGTGAATAAGTAAATGGCATTATTTCATTTTTACTTTTGCCATACTATGTTGAAGTTCAAGTTTAAAAGGCTTTTGTTTTAGTAATGCATTGCCTTAAATGTTTATTCTTATTTATGAAAGTTTCCGCTATATTGTTATCCTTACTGGGCATTTGAGCTCACCCCTTTTCTATGTTTTATTTTTCCCCAGGATGTGAAGAAGTA
The DNA here is from genome assembly GCA_963277665.1 of Viscum album. NCBI lineage: Eukaryota > Viridiplantae > Streptophyta > Magnoliopsida > Santalales > Viscaceae > Viscum > Viscum album. Next base: position 2,100,312,105 of record OY728119.1, on the reverse strand, counting down.
AATTATGAATGACCTGCAGGGATATTATGAGGGGATAGTAGTGTGGATTATGGAGACATTATGTTGTTGTAGTAGTTTTTCATTTTATGATGTAATGTAAAACTTATGGATATATCTAGTGTTTCCAAGGCTACTAAACCAATCGGTCTTTCGAGATTTGATCTTTCTTGTGATCATGCCAATGTTACGAAGTAATGCACCGACTCTGGGTAGCTGGGGTCGGGGCGTTACAGTCTCCATGTAGTTAGAGAGAATATTATAGGTATTAACTCCAGATTATGAGTTGGATAGTTCTATTCATGATTTTTTACTACCATGATACATAGGCTATAAATATATCATTTATTCTAAGGAAACGACAAATTCTATTCTTCGATGCATCATTGTAAATAAAAAATCCACCATTTCCCAACGGTAGAGTAAATATTGAAACATCCACTAATCTCATCTTCAATTATTCAAAGCATTTTCACATTCCTTTATCCAAATAAACTTATCTTTTTTATGAGTAATCTTGGTTAACGAGTTAGTTAATCAGGAAAAATTATGAAAAAAACACTGATTGTAACCTACTAAACTAATGAAACTACATACCTTATTTATTTTCATTAGTGTAGGCCATTCCTGGTCTACCCTTGTCTTTATAGGATCAACTAATATTCCATCCTTGGAGACAATATGTCCAAAAAAAGAAACTATTTGAAGTCAGAATTCACACTTTCTAAATCTAGCATATAAATATTTTCTTCTAAGAGTCTCTAGAAAAATCCTCAAGTGGTTCTAACGGTACTTGTATATATTGGAGTGCACTAATATATAATCAATAAATACTACAACAAAATTATCAACATATTCATTGAATAATTTATTCCTTAGATTCATAAAATATGAGGGTGCATTTGTTAGTCCAAATGGAATTACTGTAAACTCATAGTGTCCATACCTTGTTTAAAATGATATATTAATAATATCCTTATTATTTACATTCAATTATTGATATTAAAAATTAAGATCAATTTTTGAAAAATAATGATCTCTGTGAAGTTGGTCAAATTAGTCATCAATGTGAGGTAGATGATACTTGTTCTTTATTGTAATAACATTGATCTCCATATAGTCAATGAAAAGCCTCATAGATCCATATTTCTTATTAGAAAAAAATAAAAGGATCTCCCCATGGTTAAACACTAGGGAATATAAATCCCTTACCACTCAATTACTCTAGTTGTTTCTTTAAATCTATTAACTCCAATGTGGACATTCTTGCAACACCCCAAAATTCAAAAGTAAGAACATTTTATTTAATAGATTGTATGGTATGAAACACCAAGAACAGAAATGAATATAACATCCAGAGGCTTTAAAATATATTTAATATATTAAATAAATATATTATATTGCTTTTAATGCATGAAACACTGATTTATCTTGCATTACATGCAAAAACATTTTTGTTCGATAGTTTGTGTTACACACAAGATTGAGTTTTACCAAACAACATTATATTATTAATATATTATTATAATAAGATATAAACTAGCTATGAAATTAATGGTTATTAATTGGATTAAATAACTTATGAAAATATATGGTTGAATTCATTGGTTACAAATTTATTAGAAATGAATATAAGAACCAATTTAATATAAAGGGAATGTTTTTATAAAAAAACTATTTTTATGCTCACAAAGTCATTTTATCCTAATAAATAAAATAAATTAGAATTAATTAATTATATTAATTTAATATATATATATATATATTATATACTCAAAGAAATATTTTTTACATTCATATAATATATTTTATAAGCATAATATAAGAACAAATGCAATATAACACATAAAAATCAATATTTTTATAAAGTTAATTTTACAAATTTTTAATGGAACACTTATTTTAAAAGTAAATTTTTTCAATTTTATATCTTAAAATAGACTTTATTTATGAAATATAAATTTAAAAATTATCTTAGAGTGATCTTTTAGTATTTTTCAATGGTGTTTTTTAATGAATAGTGAAAAATCATGAATTTTATTTGAAAACTATTTTTTCATCTAATTTATTTGCATAGTTAAATTAAATTTTAAATTTGTTTTAAAGTAAAATTAGATCAATTACATATAAATTAATAAAATTTAGTTCATTGGAATCAATTTTACATTGAAATTGAATATAAAAACATTTCAAACTTATGAACAGTTTTACTTCAAAAACCCACTTCCTCATCCAATCAACGAGATTAAAATTTAAATTAATTTTTTCCACTTATATGATTGGGATATTAAAAAATGGATTCCATATTTGGAATAAAAATAATTTATAGTGTCTAATAATTTAAACTTAGTTTTTGAACAAAAGTACTAGTGATAGTAATTGAAATTAATTATAGTGATTAAGGTAAAATTAAGAGTAATAAGGGAATAAACATTAAATTTTAGGAAAAAAATGATATAGAAACTTACAAAAGAATTTTTTTGGACATATTTTGACCATGTACCACCTATTATAGAATTGGGTACATTACTGGAGCCGCTGGACAAGAAGAAACATGGTTGGAATTCCCTCTTTCAATAATTAACTAGAATGCCACTCCTCCTCCACTGTAAAATGGCACTCACCCCTCCCATTTATTCACACATATAAATACATTTTTATCATCCAAAAAATAACCAAATAATCTAAATAAATCCCTCACCTCATAATAGAATCCTCAATTTGAGTATAACGAAAACCAAGGAAGTCTTTTGGTATAAACAAAAAGAGTTTCCCAAATAAGAGGTAATGTTCTTCAATGATCTATTTTGTTTCATTTAATTCTCCACCCATTCAATTATTTTTATATCATGATATTATAATAAAATAAGTATATTAAATATAATGATATATTTTTATGAAAATAATGTTATCTACACATTCAAAAACATCCATCAAAAGGGATACACAATCATCGTTCATATGTACGGCGGACTACCGCCTTGTGTACTGATGTCATTCATTCTTACATTAACACCTTTAATGGTTATAATAATGATGTATTTATAGATTATATATGTTATATATGATATTTATAATGTATTTATTATTAATTAATTCTTATATAACTCATAATGTCATGCTTTAAATTTTGGGAGAATATGATAACATCGTTTGTGGATGTGTGGACTACCACCTCCTCAAAGCGATGTGATTCATTCACATTTTACATGGAATTTATTAAGGATGATTTTAATAAAAATATATGAAATATATTACATAAATATTATAATTTAATTATAATATAAATATATATAATTTAATTTCTATTATTTTAATACAATAATGAAGATTAGCGTTCATGTGTACGTACGACCTTCTGTCTACATGAATGATGCATTTCATTTCCTATCTCAAAATTTTATGGATTATTATGAATGTGTATATACTGAATATTGATGATATTTAAATCATTTTATAAATTATAAAGATTATTAAATCATGGTATAATTAATAATAACAAGTAACAAGTCAAAACATACTCGAAAAACTAGGCAATTAACACCTAAAATAGTGAAAATAATGAAAGATTGTTTACAAACGGGTAATAAGATATTATAATAAGTTAATATATGATAGTATACATTTTATTATGGTTATGGTATAATTTATTAACATGTTTAAAACTATTATAAAAGAGGTTAAATGATTTTCACCCTATAAGAAATGCATGGTAAGAAATTTCGTCTCAATTTATAATCAATTGAGACTTATTTGGTGTTATACACCAATTCACTTAAATATGGTGTATATATATTAAATTAGTAATTTAATATCATTATTCACTCATAATTAAATGTATTTTAAGTTTCAACTTTAACTATATCATCCAGGGGGTTTTTACTTGAAAATTACCAAGTGGTAAAAGTTATCTTTGCAATATCACTTTGTTTTGCGATTGTTAACTTCCTCTCAAAACAATCAATTTATAGTAATGATTTTTCATTGAAAATTATATTTATTTGTGATATCCATATTATTTTATGATGTATATGATTATTTATTAAACCGTATCCAATATTTACATATGGTTTTTACTTTGAAAGTTATATGATTTACTGGGGAAATATTGATAAATCCATATATTTGACTCAATATGGATATTTGATAAGGTACTTTTTTTATGAATTTAAATAGATTATTTGATATATAAGGAATTATTTTCACATTAAAGGCAAGGTTTGGGGAACAATTAATTTAAGCCCCTCGATGCATCAGTATTCTCATGAGACAAAATTAGTTGGCAACAAACCCTTCAAGTTTGTTTCCAAACGGATATATAGTTTCTACCCATATATTTAAACTATCTTGAGAATAGATCTTGATGGTAAAGGTATCATGTTCCTAGTAATTGTGACATCCAAAAACTAAATTTTTTATTTATTCATAATTTAGTTATTATTATTATTATTATTATCCATGATATTTTTCTTTGAAATTTTCTACTGATATAATTCATTCTCAGTTAATTGATTAAATAACATATCTTTCAGTTACATACCATGCCATATTGATTATGCCTTAAACAATTATTAAAATTGAATGTGTGTCCAGTTATTTACCTTTCCATAATTTTTATTCTTATTGATTCATGATTAATTCTGCTGTATGATTACCCTTATTGAGTATTTTAGATCATACTTACTTTATTTACTTTTTCCAAGATAGGAAGATGAATTCCTATAATGAGTTTAAAGGATACAATTTATTAGTCTTTGTTATGTATTATATTTTATTTTCTATTTCCCAATGTAAAATGGGTATCATTTAAGTAATAATGTTTTCCAAAACTGCTAAATTGATAAATCTTTATGAATTCAATTCATTTTAATCATGCTAATGTAATAAAGTATGGAATCAACTCTTGGATACTAGGGTTAGGGTGTTACAATTATATAGGGATTATTTGATATAGGTATTGAATTAGGGATTAAAGAAATAAAAACTCAACTTCCTACTCTAGGGTATGTCTAGTAAATTCCTCTATAAATACTTAAATATATTCCTATAAAATAGGTACATACTTAATTTAAAGATCACCTTTTTGATCAATAAGTTTTACTTGCTCTTATTTTCCAAGAATCTCATTTAGAAGAGCTAATGGAAGTGGTTCTAGACATGACTCATATGATGGATTCTCCCCTATAAATATTCGAAATTACATATATTCATCACGAATCATAATTTCCTTTTATTTATAATAAAATTTTAAATTATATTTTGAAACCCAGTCCACACCAAGAATTATATCAAAATTTACAATAGGTATGAAAATAAAATAATAAATTAGAGCATTTTTATGTGTCATAATAGGAAATTATTGACACATCTTTATTGCAATAAGGTTTCCACTATGAGTTTTGATTGAAAACCCACTTATTAAAAAAATTCAATGATCCAGAATCAAACCAAGATTTAGATAAATTTGATAAGATGATTAAAGTATGTTCCACCATATCATTAGGAACTTTAACCTCACCTATTATGACTAAATAATAATGTAATTTTCCCCTTATCCCTTTCCAGGGAAAATTTCCTTGACATCTAAGAAAATCATGTTCATATTGTCCCATCTCTTTATAGATGAAGAATTTCACATTTTCAACTTCTTTCTATTCCTTGAAATCATGGGATGGGTGTCCTTTTTCACCACACTTGTAACAAAATCCCATTCCCAATAAGAATTTCCATGATATTTCTTTCCACATTTATTACAAGTTGGAAATTCTATTCTTCCCTTTATCCTTATTTCATTTTCCAAATTACTCAGTAGACCTCTTCTATCTTTCTTCCCTTTAAATCCATATAACTTAAAAAATTATTTATCGGTCTTGATGACCTATGATACTATATCCTTGTATGATAAGAATGCTTGAGATACTAGTTCCCTTCATGTAATTGGATTAATATCATAATGGAAATAGTCAATCTTGCTTTTTGGATTGCATATGTATTCCACAACAAGCCTTGATAAAATTGTAAAGTTGGCATCATACTTCGAAACTTTTTCATCCTCTTTATGTCTTAGACTTAATAATTTTCTCTCCGTTTCCGTTATATGTTCATAGGGAAAATATTTTTCCATTAAAATTTCCTTTAAATCCTTCCATTCCATATTTTCAATTTCATCCTCCTTATTTGTGTATTTAATTAATGGCCACAATTGATCTATATCTCCTGAGAGATGATAAACTATCATGATAACCTTTCCCTTTCATTACATCACAGAGTTAGAAATATATTCTCTAAGGATCTTATCCATTGATCAACTAAAAATGGGTTTGTAGTCTCATTTAATGGTTGAGGTTGTTTTTTCATGAAGAATTATAACATTGTTTTACCACATTGTGGATCTGGATGCTCTATGTAAGTAAGTTTATTTCTCAAAACCTGAGTTAGTTATCCCAATATAGTTATAAGTTTTTCATCTCCAGTTTCATCTATAACTCAAACATCATTATCTTTCATAGAAGGGAAATCCCTATGTATAATATGTGTGTTTATATGGTTTCCATTCCTTCCATTAGGAACCATTTCAAAATAATGGAATACACTAGATTAGATTATAAAATTTTAATACTAGTGAGACAATTAAAAAAAATATGTATAACTAATCACAAAATCATATGCTCGGTTACCTTGGGGATATTCTAAAATTCATTTATAGGTTTATATTTCCCTAATATATGTTTTACTTAATCTAGTTTCCAAAGTTTCTAATAAACATGATTTGATACTAACTATAAAGACTCCAACCCCAGTATCCCAGAGCTTATGCCTTACTTTATTACATTGGTACTTAGTAAAAGAGATCTCATACGAAAGGGCCGAATAATTTAGTAGATTTGAAAACATAGATATAAACATAAGTATTACATTACAACTTTAAATGGAAATATAATATAGTGACTCCATTGGAAACACTCCTATTCTCTAAGATTGTCCCTTTATGTCAATAATAATATACATCTTAGCATCCTGCTGAACAATAAAACAAAAGAAAGGGGTGAGATCAGATGCTCAGTAAGGGTAAACATACATCATAATCTATCATAAATAAACATGAACAATAAGGAAAGGTGAATAACTAAAAACACATGCAATTAATAAAATAATCTTGAGCATAATATGGAAGGAATAAAATATGATAAAATAATTACATATAAATAATCACATGAGAATGAAACCTAACCGTGGATATTTTAATAGTCAAATAATCACATGTATTATCAATAACTAATATCACAATGAGGTATTTCATAATGAAATACATCATAAAAAAACCATTAAGACTTCATCTAAGACACCATACATAATCGGGTAAGACATCAGCCAATACCCAAACTAGTTTATCTTATGAGACCTATTGATGCATCAAGGGAATATAGGAGGACCTACCCCTCAATTAATAAGTCCAATGAATTCCTCATATGATGGTGGTTAAATATAATAAACATATACAACCATATTAAAACTATCATATGGAATAAATTTCCCCAACAAATAAACATAATCATAAAACATCCAGTGTAATATGATGAATGGTATAAAAATAGCACATCCACATTCAAACTGATCATAAAAAACTCAATAAAATATAGTAGATAGTATCATAATATATCAACCTCAATTAAGAATAATATCCAATAAAGGGTGTTTACATAGATGAAAATAATCTTATAAAATCATTGAGAAATTATTGATAGAAATACCAATTTACTTGAAATCATATATTTAAAAAGTTGCGTAATTATAAAAGAAAAAATTTTATTTTAAAATAACATTTTAAACTTGTAAATTATTCCTCAATACATTAAGTATTTATAAAATTGGTAAAATCCACTCATGTTGTATAATTTTTTTTAAAAAACATTCCTTTTAAAATTTGAAAAGAAACATTTTGAAAGAGTATTTTTAAAGTAAGTGCGAGTATTAAACAAATGAATAGATTATGTGTATCTTATTTAAATCCACATAAAACAAGTGTAAGTAAAATATATGACAATAAAAATTCATTTCACACATATTAATAGTATGACCTAATCAATGGAGTATAAGTTTAACTCAAAGAATGGAAATTGGATTTTGAATTCCCTTACCAATTAGTAATATGTCAAACCATATAACCCATAAAATTAATGATCATAAAATGGAACATTCAATTCCATGAAGATAAATAGATTAATTATATGATATATTAAAGGTAATTATTCACACTACACATAATTAATAAGGGTTGAATAAGGAATATATCTCCTAGAAGTAAAAGTGAGACAAGAAACCCTTATTTTTTGTAATCAATCGATTCATATGCCCCATAAAATTAATAATTATAGAATGAAATAATTAATACTATTAAGATAATGAGATTAATGTTATTATATATTAAATGTTAGTATACATACACTAAAAATAAGAAATAATTCGTGAATAAGGCATATCTCACAGAAATAAAAGTGAGATGAGAAAACCTTACCACTTGTAATCAATGGAATCATATACCCCATAAAATTAATAATAATAAAATGAAACATATAATAAAATTAAGATAAATAGATTCATGATATGATATATTAATGTGCAGTATACATACACCACACACAATAAATACTTGGTGAATAAGGAATATCTCATAAAAATGAAAGTGAGGTGAGAAACCCTTACCTTATGTCCGAAAGTGTTATGCACTTATACTTAATGTCATGGATAATTAAACTAGATTAATTAATTACTTAATTAAGAACATATTAAACATATATTTTATTTATTATAGTTTTATTAAGTTCACTTATGGCCATTTTTATGAGTTATAATTTTTAATTCCATTGTTCCGAGAGCATTCTTTTCATGGTTTTATAGTCTATTCCCTTACGTTTAAATATAATAGTACTTGTAAAATGGGAATAACTTCTCTAGAAGTGAAATTATTTAGTATTAATGAAATTAAAAAGTTTAAATAGTGTCATATATCATTTTTTATATGGTATTACCATTATTCATTAGATAAATTGTTTATAAAAATGTCTTAATTTATTTTGGTAGTTTTTAGGACCATCACAAAATTGTGTCATTTTATTTAATATGACATTTATATATTGGTTATAGAACATTATATAACTTATAATATGTATATTAAAATATTATTTAACAATAATAATGGTTTTATAAACAGTCTTGAAGGTGGTAATGTAAAATAAAAACCCGTCGTCCACAAAGGATGTGGATCGACACATCATGGATGGGGTTTTCATTTTTAAAATAAAAGGAGAGGAGAAGGGTTTTGATGACAGATAATACTTTATAAAAATAAAATTGTAGTATATATATGATAATTGAGTTACCATTACACCTTTTATATGATAGGTCATGAGAGGATAAGACAAGAAATGAAATTAAAAGAGAATGAAGGAGGATTTTACCTCTTGAATATCATCTCTTTGGGAACCTCCTTAAGACACATGGATTTTAAATTTTGGTAAGACAAGAAAATTTTTAAAGTGTAAAAGAGGATTGGGAAGGTAATTGGGTATAATTTAGACAAGTATCAAGGCTTATTATGTGTGAGGATAAGGGGTGGTGAAGGGTGGTATTTATAGGGGAGGATATGGGTGTTTTTTTGAATATTTTATTCAATTATTTATTATTTTTCCTCAAGAATATCAATAGTTTTGATTGTTGTGACTAATTTTAGAAAATAGTTAATGTGAGTTTGAAACAATGTGTTATTACATATTAAATGACTAAAAAAAGTCATTTTTTAACTTATAATGTTAAATACTGTAAATTACCGTATTTCACTATTCATAAAAATTCAATTATTTTAGAAAAATCCTAAAAATTCACCTTAACCATTTTTATATGTTATTATTTAAAAAATGAGCTCCATTTTATGAAAATAATTTTCTAAATATGAGAAATTTAATATTTAAATAAAATCATCATTTATTCAAAAAATACTGATTTGAATATTATAACCGATTTTACGATACTTTGAAAAATTAATTATGGACTCATAAAATTATCTTATAATTATAATTAAATAAAATATTAATTTTTGAATATATTTTATTAAAAAAATTCTATTTTAAATCATTATATTAATTATAAAATTTTAAATAAACATTTATGTTTCACAAAAAATACCAACACTTAATTTTTCTTTTTAAAACATTTATTTACTTAATCCAAGATATAAATATAACATATTTTAATTTACTAGATATATAAATTTTATATATACTTTTATAGGTGAGGTGATTATTCTAATGTACATATTACTATTTCTAATGGCCACATTAATATTCCAAAAATCATGTTAATATTTAGTAGTATCTCATGATTTTTTTAAGTTCAGTGTTGCGTGAAACGTAAGTTATAAAATAAATTGAATTTATTTAAGAAGATACATACCTTAAAATATTTGGGTGTTATATGAAGTTACACTGGTACCAAAAAAATTATTATATCTCATTCAATGTTTTTTATAATATATTTTATTTTTTAAATGATTTCAAAACTCACCAATGATAATTGATTTTTATAGATGTCGACATCACAATAATTGGACAAAAATATTAAAGGAACTTATGATATAATTAACATATAATTTTTTGGGTTTATTATCCAAATACAGAGACTATTGAATAGTGATAAGATTATTATAATAAATATTCTTCCTTATATATTTGGATGTTTATATATATTTGGATTATTTTTAATTGATGTTGTTACTATTTATTGATTACAACATATGTATATAAATATCTGAAGGCTTATAAATGCCAAGTGTATATTCAAAATTTTGAAAGTTTCACACAATTTGATAAATAATGTGGTGAACATAATAATATGTATTTCATGTATCCATTTTTAAGATGAGGAAGAATGTAAAATTTAATTCATCATCCCATGGTTTGTATGAATAATTGTATTTATCATATTATTAAGTTGTTTTGAAAAACATCTAAACCCTCAAATATGTTTTTGTAATCAATGAATTATTTGATCATGAAATTACATGGAATATCTTTGTATTTTCAATTAATCATTATGAAGTTGAAATATTAAATTTTGGAATGATTTTACCCTTAATGAATAGTTAAATATTTTACTTCCAATAATGATATATTTAATACATGATGAGTTCATTATGAACTTATTTATCCCATGAGGATTAAATATAAATTCACATTTTAATTTTTGCTAAAGTGTATACATGTACATGTGAATAAGTACCTTGAAAATAATAAGAAATTATATTATGATGCAAGGTAATGTTCATCCATATTAGTTGAAATAAGAATGGTATAAATTAGTCCAAAATTAAAAATTGGATGTTTTGGTTATGAATTAATCATTGAAATTCTATGAGTTAAATGATGTAGTGATGACCATTATGAGTGGGAGATGCTACTATCATACTCGTTTTCCCTTAGTTAAGTTTTTTCCCATTGGGTTTTATTGATAAGTTTTTTAAAAATGCAATAGTATGGGGACTTGATGTTATTGTACAATTTTACCTAACCAAGGGTTTTCCCCTAAATGGGTTTTCCTTAATGAGGGTTTTAATAAGGTAATCATATATCATAATGGATAACCAAGTGAATTTTGTAAATTATTGTGGATATTTTTAATTAATGGGAATTGTTGGCCTTCCCCATGAGTTATAATCTTTAATTATACTATTAATTAATACCTATGGTATTCCTACCATGTCTCAAAGACATAATTAAATAATAATATTAATTGATGTCCTGAATTAAATATCCCCAACTCCAGCACTCCAGTGCTAGTTGTTGTTTTATTATATTGGTACATGGGTCACAATATTGAGTACCAAATAGTTTATTAGCCTTAGAAAACTAGATACATAAATGATTTTTTATATTAAATTGAAATTAATATTACAACATATGAATGAATTAAAAACATTATTATTCTCCTTGAAATCCATTTTTAATATGTAGTAATATTGTTGGTTTCTTGTGGAAAATGAGAACAGTAGATTACATGGCATAATGGTCAAGGAATGGAAAATAAAAATACTTAGAATAATTTCTCAATGAGGTATTTATTATAATATTTAACATATAAAAGAAATAACAACTTGGCACAAATATATTTTCACCAATAAAATAATCAATGATGATATCTATTTTAAATCACTTAAAGAATAACTAGGGAAATCACAATGTATAAATAAACTCCCTTAATAAGTGAAGGATTTGAAATTGTAGTCATTGGGTGTTCTTCAGGACAAAGGGTTCAAGGTGTCTAGGTAGCCTAATAAATGAATTTGAAAATGTTTGATACCAATAAAATGATATATAAATCCTTCATAAAAATTTGTAGATACCATGTAAATCATCCAAGCATATCCACAGGAGTGTCAAACCAGATGTGCAATAAGGGCCCATTCAACGTGCACTAGGATGATGATCGAGATATAACGAACCGAAATATTTTCAGGGTTGTAACCCCTAGATTCATATTAAGAAAAAAACATATATAATTTTAGTACTAGAAAGATATTTCATTTCTTGGGAAAACCATACACACTTTACTTACCAAAATTTAGGATGGTTTTATGGATATGAGAGCATTCGATCATTATAACAGCTTTGAAAAAGTTTATAATATGAGGACATAAATAAAATCCCCTTAAAAACATAACAAATGAAAGATATTACCATGATATAAAAATTAAGTAGCTATATGAAAAATAATTTTAAGATAAAATATAACAAATCCAATGTACTTGAAAGTAGAAAGAGGACTGAGGAAACCCTTACTTCGATAATGTTACAGATTAGAACAAGGATATAATGATAGGGAATAAGTAAATTCTTATATAAAAAATATCAATTATATGATAATAGCATGGAATAATAAGCATGTAATTATAATATAATGAAAATTAAAATACAATATAACAAAATAAATGAACTTGAAAAGGAAAGAGGAGGATTAGAGACCCTTACTTTGGTATTGCAATGAATTAGAAAAAGGTTATAATGAGAGGGAATAAATAAAGTCTATTTTAAAACATATCAATTGGAATATAATACCATGGAATAAATATCATTTAATTATAAAAAAATGAAATTTAAAAGACAAAATAACAAATCTAATTAACATGAAAAGGAAAGTGGAGGATTGAGGACCCTTACTTCAATATAGTAAAGAATTAGGAAAAGTCTATAATGAGAGGGAATAAATAAAATCTCATTTAAGACATATCAAATTGAAGATAAAAAATAGAATAACAAGAATGGTATTAAAAGAAAAATTAATTTAAAGAGAAAATATAAAAAAGTAATGTAGTTGAACTGGAAAGAGGTGGATTGAAAACCCTTACGTATCTTGAGCTTCTTAGCTTAGATATTACCCTTAAAAGAAAAAAATATTTAATATTAAATATGGAGAACTTTAATAGAATACTTTAGAGATATATTTTTATATAAATTATAATTTTTTTTTTGGATAATGGGAAGAGGGGTGGGTATTTATACTTGAGGAGGGGTGGTTTTAAAGGATTAAATATTGTTTATTTTCTTATATAAGCCAAAAAATTATGGTTGAATTGAATTACAACCAACTTGATGAATTATTAATTAGTTAGTGAGGGAGGGTGGTCATTCAAAGAATTCACAATTTTAATATCTCCTTCCAACCAACCAATTTAAGGCATAAAATGAAAAAGTAATTTTTATATCGAAAATCGATTTTTTGGTTCCAAAATGTGAAGTATAAATTTCTAAATTAAAATTAAAAATTTTAATTTAATTTTAATAATTATTAAGTGAAATGTTTATTGAATAAAATTTATCCTACATTTTTGAATCATTATCACCTAATAATGATGTCATAAAATCATGGCACTTTAAGAGGATTAATTTTCACTTTTTCAATAAAAATCATATTTTTAGAAAATTACTTATAATTTACCATAAGATAATTTGGATGTGATTAGTCTAAAATGGAAATTTATTTTATCAAAATAATTATCAACTTTTTATACTTTTATTTTTTAAATAAAAATCCTTATATATTGAAAATTATTAATTTTTATAGATTAATAAATATTCTAGCCATTATAAAAATTACTTAGACTTCATTAAAATATGTTATCATTTAAAAGTGTATTATAAGAATATTTCATGAAAATATATTTTATTTAAAAGTTTTACATTTATAATAAAAAATATTCATAGCATAATATATTTATAGTCTCTAATAAAGCAAATTTAGTTACATTATAAAATAATCCAAGTAGTTACTTAATTGCGTTTACATAACAAAAAATAATAATGACCAATTGTCTTATATACTGATGGTAATAATGTCCACCATCCATATTGGTTGAAAATCATAATGGTAGACAGACATATTTCCCTATAAATATAGCATAATTCTCACTTCACCATTCTCTACATATTTTATAAAGGTTCTTAAACGTTCATTGATAATGTCTATCATTTTACTAACACTTCTCTTTCTCTTTAGGATATTTATGGAAGGATAAATATTTATGGGGGAATTTAAACCCATGAAGTTTCTTTTACTGAATGTACTATTTTTCCATTTATATCTATTTACTGTTCCAAGTTGTATTAGTCCATATTTTTACATTATGTGTAATGTTATTATAAAATGAAATAGTCTTTTTATGTGTCTACTTGTCATAATAATGGGTTTTTACAGGATATCATTATTTATTAAACATATTATTCTCAATTAATGGAATAAATAATCCTTGATTTCTTAGGATGATATGTTTTACTTAACCTTTTAAAAGGAAAATTTTGAAGTGATTAGAAATATACGTAGAATAAGATAAAAATAAAAAAATTATGGAATAAAATGAAATTTAATGTAAATATAAAATGCATAATAACATATTATTCATAATTAACCATTTATTTTATCACGTTTCAAATAAAACTACATATGTAAATACCTCTATTGATTATGTGTCATAATTTCATGATAATGAAAAAAATTTATCATACTTTGTTAACCATTAAATTAAAACGACCAAATTACTAAGATGATGTGAAAGTAAAAAAGTTAATAAGTGAAACTATCAAATAAAACCATATATTTAAAAATAATAATGAATATTATAAAATTGATATATGTATATATATAAAAAGTGTGTAATACATAATTAGAGAAGTATGTAGGATGTCTATAGGTGTTTTACCCTTTTCTCCCTTCAGTCATGGGTTTAATCCCCCTGGCCATGCTAGAAGCGATAGGTTTTCTCTCGGCCTGTAAGAAAACCTTTTTCCAAAACCATTTTGATAGATAAAATTTCATTTTCCTTGAAAAATATTTAAATTAATAACTCAGGTGATAAATATTTTTATAAATATTTGGTTTATTGAAATAAATAAATTCATTTGGAGTTTATATTTATATTTATGAAGAAAATGTTCATTGGAAAACTAGGATGTTACATTCTACACCCTTAAAGAAATTTCAACCTCATAATTTTACTCATTGATAAACTCTTAATAAACCCACATGCTATCTTAATTATTAATTATTGAAAGGACACATTATAAATAACTTGCAGATGTTAATACTATGAGGTCATAATTTTTATAATTAACCTAGTTCTCGTAAAAAATGATATCCAACTAAGGATATATAGCCAAATATTCCAAATATTAATTCCCCAAAAAATAACCAAACCCTAATTTGATACCAACACTAGCCTCATTGACATGCTCTGGAGGGAAATCCCTATGTTGATTTTGGGTGTGACATAGTTTTTCTTTCCCTTAGGCTCCATTTCCAGATAATGGTATAAAATTAAATAACTTATAAACAATACTATGATTTTAATTTCATGTAATATATAAATTTTACTAGATTATCATTAGGGTTTATCATAGGGTTCATGTTTTCTAACTACATTCCTCTAAATCTAGTTCTTAATGATTATAATAAACTATCCATTAATACGAACTATAAAAACCCTAAATATAGCACCTCAGAGCCCATGGTTGTTTTATTATATTGGTACATAGATCATAATACATATGATCCATTAATTTAGGTGCCATAGGAAACTAGATATATAAAGGAGTTTTATATTTCATTGAAACTAAAATTACATCATATGAATACATTAAAAACATTATCATTATTCTTGAAATCCATTTGTCATATGTAATAATCTTCTTGGTTTCCTAGGGAAAATAAAAACAATATAAATGGGTGAGATTATATTACCAATAAGGGTATATCATACAAGAAAATATATTATAAATAAAAAATTACGGAATGAATAATTATAATGAGTTATGTCATAAAAAACGAAACTGAGAGAATAAATATATCCCTAGAAAACATAATAATAAATATATTCCTAGATAAAAATAACATAATGTGTCACAAAGGGATTACTAAAACATTATGGAATGAATACATAAATTGAGTTATGCCACGTAAAATGAAACTAATAGCACAAATAAATCCATGGACAACATAAAAATGAATATATTTTAGGATATCAATAACTGAACATGTACTGATGAGAATTCATAATGTCATAAATCTTAAATATATCGTCAAGAACTTGTTCCAAGACATCTGAAACATACTTTTAAGGAATTTTTTCAAGACATATTATATAAAGGTTAATGATGCTCACATTACCCTATTTTAGTTTTCTCATGAGACCTACTAGTGCACTAAGGGGATATATAATTCTAGGCCTCACCCATCACATAATAGTTTAATTCACATCATCACATAGAAAAATATTTCATAGAATAATTTTTAAGTAATAAAAAACAAAAATACTTACCACAATTTCTCAATGGGGAATATCTTATAATATTTCCCATATAAAATAACGAATTATGTGGTATAAATATATTTTAACCAATAAAATAATAAATGAAGATATCTGGTTGAAATTCATTAAATAATAACTAGGGATTTCACAAAATATATATAATAACCCTTAACAATTGAAGGATATGATAATGTAGTTATTAGGTGTTCACAAGGACTAAGGTTTCAAGGTGTCTAGGTAGCTAAATACTTGAATTTGAAAATTTAGGAGGCCAATGCAATGATATATAAATCCTTCATAATGTTTTATAAATAGTTGGTAGATCATCGAAGCATAACCCCCAAGAGTGTCAACCCAAGTGTGTAGTAAGGACCCATTCACCATAAAACAAGATGATAAATGAGATTTCCCCAAAAAACCCCTTTCAAGGTTGTAACCACTAGATTAATCTGATCTAAAACCATTTCCACTTGTAGAAGCCAGACATATTTTTCATTACTTGTGAAAACCGTAGACACTTAACAAAATTTAGGTTTTTTTGGATACGGGAACGTTTTAGCATTATAATAGCTTAGTAAAAGGAAATAGTAAGAGGAAATAAATAAAACACCCTTTACAACATATAAAATTAAAGATATTAACATAAGATAACAATCATGTAATTATATGAAAAATGAATTTAAAGTGATAATATAACAAATATAATATACTCGAAAGTGAAAATATAAGGATTGAGGAAACCCTTAATTCTACTTAGTAATAGCTTAGAAAAAGGATATAAAGAGAGGTAATAAATAAAATAAAATTTAAAAGATATAAAATGGCTGATAATT
Source organism: Viscum album (assembly GCA_963277665.1). Classification (NCBI taxonomy): domain Eukaryota; kingdom Viridiplantae; phylum Streptophyta; class Magnoliopsida; order Santalales; family Viscaceae; genus Viscum; species Viscum album. Next base: position 2,100,294,426 of record OY728119.1, on the reverse strand, counting down.
CTATTGAATAATAATCATGTAATTATAAGAAAATGAAATATGAAAGATAATAATACAAAATTAATGAACTTAAAAAGGAAAGAGGAGGATTGAGGAAACTTACTTAGGTATAGTAATTCATAATAAAAAGTCTATAATGAGAGGGAATAAATAAACTCTCATTAAAAAAAATCAATTTGAAGATAATACTATGGAATAAAAATTATGTTAGTTTAAGAAAATTAAATTTAATATGCAATATAAAAAAGGTAATGAACTATTAGAACTAAGGTCGTTCTATGGAAGAAATGGATTCTGGTTTGTGTTTACTATTAATCCACATTGATTTGATTAGGGAATTTTAAGGAACGTGTTTTGTTAGAACATGATGACAATAATATTTAAGGTGGAGTCATTTCCTAGTGTTTTCCAAATTTTTGGGCTCAAAATCTAGAGGAAAATGCTAGCACCATGAAAGGTAGTTTTTTGAAATCAAATATTCATACAAATTGTAAAGGCATGGGTTTCATGAAGAATAGGTGTTGTTAAGGGGAGCTTGGAGAAATGTGTGAGAGTTAATGGTGTTTTCTAAAATTATGATAAGTAGAGAATCATGAGTGCATGATGGTTTGACAGAGACCTTCAAGACAATAACAAATATCAATGAAGCTTTGCGAATGGAGGAGATCTATGAAGATGTTTTTGAAAGATCTAAAAATTACTTTAAGTGGTATTGGATCATCATAAATATTTAAGCCTATATATATGAGGCTACCCCCACTTCATTTTACTAAAAAATAATCAGAGAAAATTCAGAATCTATTTGATTTAGCGAAGGGAGGGAGTTTCATGAATATGGATTTCTATGCGACATTGAGAATTGAGAAAATACTAGTTAGGTCTTGACATATGCCAATTATTATGAGTAATGGGT